>JALAZF010000082.1:0-5000000 GCA_022829125.1 Lathyrus tuberosus | reverse complement strand
ACCTAACTACCTAAGCAACTTCTAATTAGTTATAACCTCATTTAGAATTATTACATCATCCTCCCATAACTCTAAATGCTTATATAAGTTCTAGTTGAATCCTCAAATATACATAAACTTTTAATCTTCAAGGCTTTTGTAAATCCATCAGCCAATTGCTCCTTTGTAGAGCAACGTAATACTTTTATCATGCCTTTCATCACTTGCTCCCTTATGAAATGAAATCTTGTCTTAATATGCTTGCTTCTTCCATGTTAAACTGGATTCTTGGCCAAGCTTATTACAAATTTATTGTTAATCATCAACTTCATAGACTTTTACACTTCACACCTTAGTTCCTCCAATAAGGAGTCCAGCCAAATTGATTGACATGAGACAAATAATCGTGTTATATACTAATCAGCCTCAGAAAAGGACAATGCAGAGACTGAGTGCTTCTTTGTACACTAAGAGATGTCTACCTCATTGTATAAAAATACATAACTAGAATACACAACCACACTACAATGTCATGAGTAACTTCAATTATAAAGACTCATGCAATTATAGTCTATATGTAGCTTTAATTATAAGGAATACAATGTCATGAGTGTGAAGGATTTTCTCATAATTGAATATTGCCTAAACTTTATCATGAAGTTTTCACAAATCATGATGAAGATGAATGAAAACAAAGAAAAGAGATAGATGGAAGAAAAATCCCATTCATTCATTGATCAAGTTAGTTACAACAAGTGGTTATATAGAAGTTTAGGATCCAACAACCTCTAACTAACTGTGACAAACTTTATCTTAGATGAGATGCGATATGGCAAGACTACACTAAGCTATGGTGTTTAACTTCTGAATGCGGCTTCTCGATGCAACTTCTGAATGCAACTTCTGAATACAACTTCTGAATGCAGCTTCTGAAAGCTTGTGCAACTTCTGAAAGCTTATGTAGTTTCAACACCATCCCTTAAGCTTAGCATGATACAAATTAAGCAAATTAAGCTTGTAATTAAAGTAATTGAAGCTTTTAGGTGGCAGTGGCTTTTTGAAGAATTCAACAAGCTGGGCTTGGGATTTGACAGGTAACAATTTGAATACTGCTTGCAGTAACTTGTCTCTCACGAAATGACAATCAATCTCCAAATGCTTCGTGCACTCAGAAAAAACTGGATTAGCTGCAATATGGACTGCACTTTTGTTATCACAATATAGTATAGGTGACTTACTACATTGGACTCGTAGATCCTGTAACAAAAAGAGAAGCCATTAAAGTTCACAACTTGCAAAAGATAGTGCCTGATATTCGACTTCAAAAGATTTATGGGAAATAGTGTGTTGTTTCTTAGCTCTACAAGAAATCTAGGAAGAACCAATGAAAAACAATTGCCTGAAGTAGATTTTGTAGTATCCAAACATCCAACCCAATCAACATCTGTAAATACAAGTGAACCTTTCAGGTATTTCACAACTCTGCAACCTGTGTCATAATGTGTAATGGTTGCTGATGCAAGGAATTGACTTATCTGCTGTGTCACAAAAGCAATCTCAGATCGAGTGGTTGTAAGACAGAGCGATTTCCCAACCAATCTTCTATAATTGAGTATGTGTTTAAAAGGTGCACTTGATTCTTGATGTAATTTTATAGATGGATCAATAAGAGTTTTGGCAGGCTTAGAATCAAGAAGGCATGTGTCTTTTAACAAATCCAAACAATACTTTCTTTGGCATATGCTAATTCCAACTTTAGATTGTGCATCCTCTATGCCTAGAAAATATTCCATCTTTCCGAGATGTTTGATTTTAAATTTAGTGTCAAGTGTGACCTTCACCCTGTTGATTTCATCCATAGAATTTCCATCTTGGATGATATCATTCACATACACAAACAAGGCAGTGAAATATGAATTTGTGTGAAGAGTGAAAAGAGAATGGTCAGAATGTGATTGTTTGTAGTCTTGAGTAATAAGAAAACTTGTCAGCTTCTCATACCATTTCCTGCTAACTTGTATTACTCCATTTAATAATTTTAGCAATTTGCACACTTGGTTTGGTTTAGGACTAGTAACACCATGTGGCACTAACATGTATACATCTTCATATAAGTCTCCATGTAGAAAGGAATTATTTACATCTAGATGATGTAGATGCCATGAATTGATTTATGTTAATGTCAACAAGGTCCTAACAGTAATGATCTTTTCCACGGGTGAAAATGTGTCAAAGAAATCAATCCCCTCAACTTAATTATAACCTTTAGCTACGAGTATTTATTTATATCTTTGTATGGAACCATTATCTTTATGTTTCACTTTGTAAACTCATTTGCTTCCAATAGGGTTGACATGTGGTGGAGGATCAACAAAAATTCAAGTTTTGTTATGCTTCAAAGCCTCTAGCTCATAGTTCATGGCTTTGAACCAACATTCATGCTTGCTTGCCTCTTTATAACTATCTAGATCAGCTGGCACAACAATAGGCAAAGTAAAATGTTGTTGTGCAGTAGAAAAATTATTTAATGAATAAAAGTTGTCAATAGAATAGAATATACATGAAGAATGGTGATCAACTAATTTCTTTGAAAGATTGCAAATGCAGTCTTATAAATGGCTAGGCTATTGAGTAGGTCAAATGGATCTTATCAAAATATGTGGCTTAAAAATGGTTTCAGGTTTAAGTGTGTCAATGTTGATGGTTTCAGGAGAAGTATCCCTAGAGATAATGTCTTGTTGAGGTGTATCATCATCAGGTATTAATGTATGGTCAATATCAGTTTGGTCAATAGGAATTGTGGCTTGGTAATCAATAGTAGTAGGAATTATGACAGGTTCAATATGAACATTATGATCATGGTGATATGTCCAATTGAAGGGTAGGTTTGGGTTAGAATAAGGAAGAACATGATCATGGTCTATAACATGTATAGAGACAAAAATGGATTTGGTATTTAAGTCAAGAATTACAACACCTTTGACATTTTTCTTGTACCTTTTCTAGCTCTAGAATCCAATTTGGTACTATGGTTTTGTAAGATGGTAGCATAGCAGAGGGATCCAAAAAATTTTAACTCAGTTAAGTTAGGTAAGGTTCCAAATCTATGGAAGAAGGGCGATTTTTCCTAAGGTAAAGGATTGGGTATGTGATTTATGAGGTAGGTAGCATGAAGAATGGCATATGACCAAAAGTGTTTAGGTAACTTAGACTGAAAAAGTATGCCTCTTTCTACATTTAAAATGTGACGATGTTTTCTATTAACTCTCCCATTTTGTTAGGGAGTTTCAACATAACTATTTTGATGTTCAATGTATTTGGAAGAATAAAATTCATGCATGAGAAACTCGGGACCATTATTTGTCCTAACAATTTTAACTTTGTAGTTATATTGGTTTTCAACCATAAGTATGAATCTTTGAACAAGATGAGTAACTTCATATTTTGTTTTACAAATAATAGCCCAATTAAATGATGTCCAATGCCTTTAGAAGAATAAAATCCATGCATTAGAAACTCGGGACAATTATTTGTCCTAACAACTTTAGCTTTGCAGTTATATTGGTTTCCAACCATAAGTATGAATCGTTGAACAAGATGAGTAACTTTAGATTTTTTTTATAAAGAATAACCCAACTAAATCTGTTGTAATCATCAAGAGCAGTTATGAAATATTTGTTTCCATATATAAATGGAATAGACAAAGGATCCCAAATGTCAAAATGGATCAACTCATAACATTGAGTAGCTTTATTTTCACTAAGTTGAAAAGGAATTTTTCTGTGTTTTGCATAAAGGCATATATCAAAAACAAAATTATTGTCTATAGTTATAAAAGGCATGTGTTTATGGAAACTACTAAGTCTCCTATTTGATAAATGGCCTAGTCTGAAATGCCACAGAGCTGTCTTGGGAATAAAGGTAGATTGAGGTGGAACTTGTGATGTGGTGATGTTGATTTGATGTGAGGCTTGTGTGATTGCAATATAATACAATCCTTCAACTAAATCAGTCGAACCAATCATCCTCAAGCTCTTGTTATCCTGAATTGAGCACTTTGCATTATTAAAGGTCACTACACAATTAATATCAAAACATAATTTTGGGACTAACAAAAAGTTCAGATTAAACTCAGGTACAAACATAACATTATGCACTGTGAAACCTGGTTAGAAAATAAAATTTCCAGAACATTTTTTAATTGCCATATTACCATTAGGTAATCTAATGTTAACAGGTGATATATGTTGATAAGAATAAAAAAGTTTCATGGGTGAACATATATGATCATTTGCACCAGAGTCCACAATCCATGATCCAATGTTAACATGATTTAAATAATGACAAATTCTGGAGATACTTGATGTAACATGAGGATTAGCATAAGAGGCCATGTTCACTTTACTAGAGGATGCACCTGAATTTCCAATGCAGCTTGATAAATGCAACAAATTCACAAGCTGATCGATCATATTGATCTTTGGTGAAAGTGTAAATCATTTCCTTTATAACTTTTTGAATCATCAACATCATATTTTTCTCCAAGTGAAGAATTATTATCCGCAACATTGTCTTTTCCAAAATGAAGAGGAAAGCCATTCTTCTTATAACATGTATCAACCGTGTGTCCATTTTCCCATAATGTGTGCAAACACTTTTATTTTAAAAGGATGGAAAACCATTGTCATGCCCTTTTCATTGAGACTTCTTGTAATCAACAATATTAATGAGAATTTTGGATTCATAAGAAATCAAGACTTTGATTTGTTGTTCATGTGGCATCACCATAGAAAAAAATCTTGTTGACGTTAGGTAAAGGATTCATCAACAAGACTTGAGAGAAAACCATATCAAACGAGTCATTCAAGCCATTAAAAAATCGAATTGAGCATGTAACTTCATGTTGTTTCTTAACATTACTTAAGCATGTGTTGCATATAGAACAATGCAAACACGAGCCTATAGGAGTAGGAAAGTAGGCTTTAAGTTCTTCCCAAAGAACCTTCAAAGCAATAAAATACTCAGAAATCGACCGTGGATATTTCTTCAAAGCAAATATTTCACATTTTAATTCAGAGATACGAATGTAATCACCTTGTGAAAAATGCTCCTTGAGTTCATTCCAAACACTACTACAGAAAACATATACAACAACGATTGGAAAAGTGATAAAATCACTTGTGACCTGCCGTTGTTACGTAAGGTATGGTTGTATATGCGCTACTTACAATCACAGTCTTATGACTGATGTAGAAAACCTGAAAGCGCACTATATATGATCACGGTTGCCCTAACTAACCGTTGTAATATATAAAGGTCCCAAGTTTGATTTTCACCAGCGTATCTTTTGGTGTAATATATTATTCTGGACAGCAGTCACTCTACAACCACGGTTATATATTACAATCGTCGTTAAATAATATGCTTTTTTTTAAATAATTTTTCTGCATTTTGAAATTTTTCCATTTTTTAACCTATATTTTTTTTAACCATATCAGAACAGAAACAACAATTATATCATAATGAAGAATTGTTTTGTATTACATCAAATCCATACATTGGATTAAGAACCAAATATTGTATATATATTACATCAAAATTAATGAAAAATGGCACAAAACAACCTCCAAACTTTATATAACATCACATAATTGTATCTTATAGTGTTTTGTTTCTTTGTCTCTTGGTGTCTTGTCTCTTGGTGTATTGACTTTAAACACCTACAATTTTAAATAATCATACTTGTTAGTAAATATACTTAGAAATGATGACTTACATTTTTCAAATTATGAATAAAGAATAAAATACTAATTACTTGTTAATTTTCCCATATGCCTTCATTATGATCGATACGAATATCATGCACATCATCTCTATCAACTTCATCATAAGTGGTAGGCACTTTTGTTGTGTAAGAAGGAATAAAAGGAATATCAAAACTTTTATCACTACTAGAAATGTCTTTTCCTCGGAGAACAAGTGACCATTTCCCCGATGTGTCTAAAGGGTCGGTCACATAGAAAACTTGTTTTGCTTGTGAAGCCATGATGAATGGTCTGGTCATATAATTTACCTTGCCAAGGCAACTCGGGTGAATCCTAAGTCATCAGGTTGTACACCATTAATATTATTGGGATCCCACTTGCATTTAAATAAAGGTACTATGAAGATAATGTAATTAGTCTTTTTTTCAAACTCAAGTTGGTGATAACATGTATCAGATTCACAAATAGGACTTACTTTGTATCCTTTGACACTATATCCATCCAAATTACCATATGCAGGAAAGTCGTTGATTGTGAAAAATAAAATTGAGCGCATCTTAAACTTTTCACCAGAATATGCATCATCAACTTCAACGCCTTCTGTTAGATGTCAAACATGCTATATATTGATACTTGATACTTGGTATTTTTCATTACTTTCTTGTCTTAATTGTGGCTTTTAGTGGTAAATTGTTGTTGTTCTTCATGCATTACATTTATACCTTTGGTGCTTGTAATTTGTGTGCTATTATGCAGGAAAATGCACTAAAAACATCAAAAAGAGAAGACACAAAGAATTGTTGCAAGCTGCCAAAGAAAGTGGAAAACAACAGCAGGTTCGCTGTGCGAACCCTGGCGAAGTCCCCAGCGAATGTTCGCTTTATGAACATTGGCGAAGCTCTCAGCGAACAAAACAGAGGGAAAAGGACCCAAAATTCGCTTTGCGGACGTTTTGGCGACTGGTTCGCTTTGCGGATGAAGTGTTCGCTTTGCGAACCCACGAAAACAGTCAGGGGCGGTTTAACTTTCAGAGGCACTTAAGGTGCCATTTTCATTCATTCGCTAGGCGAATGATTCATTCGCAGTGCGAATGCTACTGATCTCAAGTGTATTATAAATATACTTTTATGTTTTCTTGGGATCATAACTTGATATTTTCACACAAAAACATACTTTTATGAGTTTTGATCATCTAAGAGTGAATTTCCACATAGAGAAGCTGAAGTCACATCCGATCTCGATTATTCGACTCGGATGTTCTTTCATCTCCTCTTGAAACTTGTGATGCAAGCTACCATGGAAATGTGTAGCTAAACCTCTTGTGTTAAGATTAGAGGTAGTTAATCTTGCTTATATGTATTTCTTTTGATCTTTTGTATATGAACAAGGTTGATGATCAATATATGATGAAGTTGTTTCTTCTTAATGATGTATTTGTGGTTTGAATCACTCTAGACATAGATTTTCCAAATCTTGACCTAATATCTTCATCTCTTAAAAACCAAACTCTAGACATAGATTTGGGGTTCATTATTCGCTTTGTATTGATCTTAACGGTTGTTGTTTCGATTGTTAGCGTGAGACATCATCTAACGGTCTAAACAATGATACTCACAAATTTGCTTTAGACATAAACTTATTCGAGAGGATACGCGATTGTATTGGTCAGAACTAAGTTCATATGCTTGATTAATTGGATATGTATGAAAAGGATTAGCGAAATCTAATCTTGACATGCTTTTATAAAACCTACAACATCCTTGTTATAGTTTACTTCTTTGCTACCACAAATTGATGTTACAAAACAAAGAACAATTTGAAACCCTTTACTTAAAACGTTTTGACTATTGAACGCCAAGCATCAAAATATCGCACAATCCCTGCGGATACGATAAAAACACCCCCCGAAATACTGTTTCAACAAAATGGCATCGTTGTCAGGGATTGTTGTTTGATATTACAAGCATTGCAATAGTTATTTTGTTTTAAGCTTGTTAACTTTTTCTTGAGCTTGTTGATTTGTTTGGTTTAGTGTGCAGACTCTGTTTTATGCGAGGGAAGCTACCCGCAGACGAACTTCTTTTTGATCCTGAAATCGAAAGAACTGCGCGTAGATTAAATAGCAGAATAAGGCGTAGGAGGCAACTTGCCAAAGAAAGACGAGAGTGAGACAAAAGTTTGACTTCGACGCAAATACCATAGTTACCGCCAACTATGGCTGCACCACCACCACCTGCTTCAAGACCTTGTACAAATAGTCCGAGACACACCACATAATTTTCGCGCAATGCTCAGAACGGTCGACATTCAAAAATGAAAACTAGTATCCTCTCGCTTCTATATCAGAGTCCTTTCACTAGTATGGATCATGAGGATCCTTTTAGACACTTGACTAAGTTCAATGAGATTGCGGGAGCAACTGGTGTACCCGAAGCTGAAGAAGAATCACTATTTAAGAGACTATTCCCGTATTCCCTCATTGGGAAGGCCAAGGAATGGTATCTTGATTAATCTACGACAATCATGACGGACTAGAATGTACTTGAGGAAAAGTTTTTGGAACGATTTTTTCCACACAATCGTTTCATGGAGGCTAAGACAGCAATTGCAGTTTTCACTCAGGGTGGAAATGAACCTCTCAACGAAGCTTGGGAGAGATTCAAATCCATGTTGAGAAAGTGTAAAGGGCATGGTTTCGATGAGCTTTCTCAAGTTCACATTTTTAAAAACGGTCTTCAATTAGTGCATAAAACATTGTTGGATGCCACCGCGGGTGGATCCTTAATGAGCAAAAGTGCTGAAGAAGCCATTGCCATCATTGACAAAATGGCTTTAAATGACCATCAGGGGAACCATAACCGCGGCCCTTCGCAAAAGAAAGCGGGACTGCTTGATTTGGGAACTAATGACACAATTCTTGCGCAAAACAAACTGTTATTGCAACAAGTCGAGTTGTTGACACAACAAATGGAAAAACTCCCACAACAAATAAAAGAGATGCATGAAGTTCCCAACAAAAACCAAATAATAGCGAGTTGTGAGCTTTGTAGAGGAGATCACTCTACCGGGTATTGTCCTCCGGTAGTGGAAGAGGTAAATTATGCTGGAAACCAAAATCAAGGATACCCACCTCGACCTCCTTACCAACAAGGCAACCAAGGTTACCAACCTAGAGGTAATCAAGGTTATCAACAACCATGGAGACCGCAAGAAGCCGGACCTTCAAATCGTCAACAATACCAAAATTACACTCAACCTCCATAAGTTCCAATTGGAAATACAAAAATGAAGGACACTCTCACGCAATTTATGCAAATGTCAATGTCAAATCAGAAGAATACCGATGCGGCCCTAAAGAATCTTCAGACGCAAGTCGGAAAATTATCAAAACAATTGGCCGACCAACACAAAGGAACTTTTACGGCGAATACTCAACCAAATCCAAAAGAGCATTGTAAGACTATTCTAACAAGAACTGGAAGAGAGATTGATATGGGCATAGGTGAAGTTGTAGTGGAGGAGGAGGAAGTATTTGAAAAAGAAAAAGATAGTGATGAGATTGAAGTAGAAAAAAATGTTGAGGGTGATTTAGTTGAAAATGAAATGAAAAAAAGTGAGGAAGGAGAAAAAAGAAAGAGAGAAGAAAAATTGAAAAAAACTAGGAAGGGGAAGGAACCGTTGAATACTATTCCGATCCAACATTTACCATATCCTCATGCTCCGTCAAAGAAAGATAGTGCGAAGCACTATGCTCGGTTTATGGATATTTTCAAACAATTGCAAATAAACATTCCATTTTCCGAGGCTTTGGAGAAAATGCCGAAATATGAAAAATTTATGAAGGATATTCTCATAAAAAAGAAGAGGTATACGGATCATGGTGGATGCTAGTTGTAGTGCTATCATCAACGTACTCTCCCAAGGAAAGAAAGTGACTCGGGACGAGTCATTTTGCCGGTTACAATAGGAAATATCTATGTTGGTAACTGGTTGATTGATTTGGGCTCTAGTATCAATTTGATACCTTTGTCTATTGTGAAACGGTTGGGACAGATGGAATTGAGAACCACTCAAATGGCATTGCAACTTGTCGATAAATCCACTACCCGTCCTCACGGTGTAGTGATAAGTGCAAAATGTACCTATTTTTATATATGAGTTTTGTTGAACTTATCGATACTTTTTGGTTAATATCGTTCAAATAAACCCCGATTTGTTTATAATTACGTTTACTTTACGTTATAGTGTATATATTGTGTTATAATGTAAATATCAATGAGTTTAATTGATTTTCTCTCATTTTTGCAGGTATTAAATCAAGGATATCTTGCCATTGTTGTATAGAGCATTGAATAAGCTTTCCAACGCTTCGAACCGGGCGAAAAACGGAGTTACGGTTCAAAAGTTACGAATAAAACAGTGCAGAATTTTCCGGTGTGCTGCGCCCGGCGAAAATTCCGCCAGGCGAAATTTCCAGCGCCGGGCGCTCCGGAACAGCACTGGAACTTGCAAAAATAAACCGCCTTTCACCGCCGGGCGCCCCAAAATTCCGCCGGCCGAAACTGGGCGGACAGAAACAACAAATATGGGGAAAAAAACACATTTTTAGGGATGGTTTTAGGTATTTTTTTCTCCCAACTCCATCAAACTTCATTTTTCTTGTAGATTAGCTTAGAAAACATCATTGGAGCTTGCATTTGGATGATCCGGAGTCGAATCTCTCGTCGATTGGTGTTGACAAACCAAGAAATGTTTGGTTCCTCTTCTCTCTTCTCTTTGTAATTTCTTTTTGTTGGGTATTGTATAGTTACTATGAACATATGTATCTTTGTTGATCTTAATATTATATGAAATTTTCTTTACAAATCATTATCGATGTCTTCCTTGATCTTTTTGCATTTATGTTTAGATTTGTGTTGTGTTAGAGATAAACATCATGAATCATAATTAGGGATGTATATCTATTGTCTAGATGCTAGAGATAGATTTAGATGATAATCTTTTTGGTGTCAGAACTTAATGTCTTCCGTATTTCGAGGCTTCGTGCGCGAGAGTGACGAAGAGAGTAATACGGTTGTCTCTCAGCTCAGTGTGCCAGAGATGGACACTGTTGTGAGTGATGCTGGATGATTTTGACGAGTATTGCAGGTGGAGTATAATTGGTCGGTAAATTTATGTTTGTGACGAGTGGATTATATGTATGCTTGATAAGTTCGTCTTGTTGAAGAATGAATTGTTTTTATGTTCTTATTTAATTTTCTGTTTTTACGCTTTAAACCATTTAAAACCCAAACTCATTAACAATTAAATTGTTGAACGGCAGTTCTGTAGCACCGATCTCTGTGGACACGATAACTCCGGGAAAAATACTTCCAAATCTTTTTGTTTGCTTGCCCTATACCGCATCCAACATGTAGCGGAAGACGTATTGGTTAAAGTGGACAAATTCTTAAATCCTATCGACTTTGTGGTGATTGAAATGGAGGAAGATGAAGATGCTCTATTGATTCTTGGAAGACCGTTTATGAAAACTGCTAGAATGGCAATTGATATGGACGACGGTCTTATGGAGGTTAGAGTCCAAGATGAGGAGGTTTGTTTCAATCTATTTGAGGCCATGAAGCACAAAAAGGACAAAGGAGATTGTTTTAGAATAGACGCAACGGAGAAGGCGATTGAATAAGTAAAGGAGCAATTATAAGTTCCAACCCCTTTGCAAAAAGTTCTCACGAATGCTCTTCAAAGTATCGATGAAGCCGAAGAAAAAGTGATCGAAAAATGTTTACGAGAACTAGAAAAATTGGATGAAATTCCTCCTTTGAAAGAAAGGGTTGAAATTTTAAAAAAAGAAAACAATGAGGAAATTAAGCTTGAATTGAAGTTGTTGCCGTCTCATCTTAAGTATGTTTTTCTTGATGATGAGGGGCATAAATCGGTGATAATAAGCACGGAGCTAACCACAAGGGAGGAGGACAAGTTAATGGGTGTTTTGAAAAAGAATCAAGAGGCAATGGGATGGACTCTTTCCGATCTAAAAGGAATAAGTCCCTCTTATTGTATGCATCAAATATTCATGGAAGAAGATTTCAAACTGGTCGCTCAACCGCACGCCGCTTAAATCCTACCATGAAAGAGGTAGTTAGGAAGGAAGTGGTAAAAATGTTAGATGCCAGAATGATTTATCCCATTTCTGATAGCCCATGGGTTAGTCTGGTACAATTGGTGCCGAAAAAAGACGGATTGACAGTTATCCGAAACGAGAAAAATGAGTTAATCCCAACGAGAACCGTAACCGGGTGGAGAATGTGCATAGATTACCGTAGGCTTAACCAGGCTACGAGGAAAGATCATTTCCCTCTCCCGTTTATGGATCAAATGCTTGAACGACTTTCCGGTCAACAATTCTACTGTTTTTTTGGATGGTTATTCGGGTTACAACCAAATTATCGTGAACCCGGAGGACCATGAAAAAACCGCTTTTACATGCCCTTTTGGAATCTTCGCTTATAGGAGGATGTCGTTTGGGTTGTGTAATGCACCAGCGACTTTTCAAAGGTGTATGCAAGCGATATTCTCAGATTTGATCGAAAAGACAATTGAGGTTTTCATGGATGATTTCTCTGTTTTTGGGCAATCGTTTGATATTTGTTTGAAAAATTTGGATGCGGTGTTGGAATGGTGCATGGAAACCAATTTGGTACTCAATTGGGAAAAATGTAACTTCATGGTGACCGAAGGAATTTTGCTTGGCCACAAAGTTTCTTCAAAGGGCCTTGAGGTCGATCAAGCCAAGGTTGATGTTATTGAGAAATTGCCACCACAATTGAACGTAAAAGGTATAAGGAGTTTTCTCAGACATGCGGGATTTTATCGAAGGTTCATTAAGGATTTTGCGAAGATAGAAAAGCCTTTGAGCAATTTGCTCAACAAAGATAAGTCCTTTGATTTTGATGAATCTTGCACGTTTGCTTTTAATTCTTTTAAGAAAAGTTTGACTCCTCACCCATAATCATCGCGCCCAATTGGAAAATGGATTTTGAACTCATGTGTGACGCGAGCGATTATGCGGTGGGTGCGGTTTTGGGTCAACAGAAAACAAAATTTTTTCATGCCATACACTATGCGAGCAAAGTCTTAAACGAAGCTCAAGTAAACTATGCAACAACTGAAAAAGAGTTGCTTGCGATAGTGTATGCATAGGAAAAATTCCGTTCTTATTTAATTGGGTCGCGAGTAGTCGTTTACACGGATCACACGGCGATTAAGTATTTGCTCACCAAGCCCGATTCTAAACAAAGGCTAATTCGTTGGATCCTCTTGTTACAAGAATTTGATTTGGAAATTCGTGACAAGAAAGGATCTGAGAATTTGGTGGTGGATCACTTATCCCGCCTTGTAAATTTTGAAGTGACCAAAAATGAATTAGAGGTCAAGGAGGAATTTCTGGATGAAAAGTTGTATATGGTGCAAGTTAGACCATGGTTTGCCGACATGGTTAATCACAAAGCCGCCGGATTAATACCGGATGGTCTAACTCCCCATAAGAAAAAGAAATTTTTATCGGACTCCAACTCTTTTGTTTG
The DNA here is from genome assembly GCA_022829125.1 of Lathyrus tuberosus. NCBI lineage: Eukaryota > Viridiplantae > Streptophyta > Magnoliopsida > Fabales > Fabaceae > Lathyrus > Lathyrus tuberosus. Next base: position 4,986,673 of record JALAZF010000082.1, on the reverse strand, counting down.
GGATGAACCATATTTGTTTAAGCTTGGTGTCGATAACCTTTTAAGAAGATGTGTGTCAAAAGATGAAGCCACTAGCATACTTTGGCATTGTCACAACTCTCCTTATGGAGGACATTTTAACGGAATAAGAACGGAAACGAAAGTCCTTCAATCGGGCTTTTATTGGCCTTCTTTATTCAAAGATGCACATTCGCATGCACAAAGTTGTGACAAGTGTCAAAGAAGTGGTGGAATTTCAAAGCGGCATGAAATGCCTTTACAAAACATGTTGGAAATTAAAGTGTTTGATTGTTGGGGAATCGACTTTGTTAGACCTTTTCCATCATCGTTTTCCAATGAGTATATTTTGGTCGCAGTTGATTACGTATCTAAATGGGTAGAGGAAATAGCATGTGCTAAGGCGGACGAAAAAAATGTGATAAAATTTTTGAAAAGAAACATTTTTTCTCGATTTGGTACTCCTCGGGTGTTGATAAGTGATGGAGGATCCCACTTTTGCAACACTCAGCTTGAAAAAGCCTTGGAGCAATATGGTGTAAAGCACAAAGTTGCAACACCATATCATCCACAGGCCAATGGGCAAATGGAGGTATCAAACTGGGAAATTAAAAGAATTTTGGAAAAAACGGTGTCATCCTCAAGGAAGGATTGGTCAAATAAGCTAGACGATGCTTTGCGGGCCTATCGAACAGCTTTTAAAGCTCCGATTGGTCTCACACCTTTTAAATTGGTCTATGGTAAGAATTGTCATTTACCGGTGGAGTTGGAACCTAAGGCGTTTTGGGCCTTGAAATTTATGAATTTGGATCCAACTTTAAGCGGAGACAGAAGAAAGATGCAATTGCATGAATTGAAGGAATTGCACCTCCAAGCGTATGATTCCAATAAGCTGTATAAAGATCGAGTCAAAACTTACCATGATAGGAAGATCGTGACCAAACAGTTTGAAGTGGGGCAGCTGATCCTACTTTTCAACTCTCGATTGAAATTGTTCCCAAGTAAATTGAAATCTAAATGGTCTGGTTCATTCTGAATTCGTGAAATCAAGAAATATGGGGCAATAGTCATTGAAGACACACAGTCAAAAGAGAATTGGACTGTAAATGGTCAGAGGTTGAAAATGTATCTAGGTGGTGATTTCGAGCGGAATCCCTCCGTTGTGCCATTTTACGATCCTTGAGGTTGCATTGGACCGTCGAGCTTAGCTGACGTTAAACAAGCGCTTGTTGGGAGGCACCCCAACATTGTAAGTATTTAATGCTTTATTTGCTGTTTTAATGATGTTTGATGTTTAGAGTGGTGTAGGAAGTGGCAGCAGTGCAGAAAAAAGATTTGCAAAACCTGTCATGTTCGCTGGCGTTCGCTTTGCGAACCTGGGGCGAGCATTCGCCAGTCAGTTCGCTTTGCGAACCCAGCGAGACAGGGGAAGTCTGTTGCTGCCACCTCAAGTTAAAAAGGGTTTTAAATTTTTGGGTGGGCCAACACTTGGGCCCAGCACCCATATCATTTTCAGAAAGTGAGAGGGAAAACCTTACTCCTACTTTTGCCTCTCTCATTCAAACCCAACACACTCTCTCAAGAACGAAAAATTTCTCACATGCTCTTGTAATCAAATTTCACTAAATTTTCTCCAATTTCAATTACAACCACATGTTTGCATCTCTTTTTCTTGCTAATTTCTGTTAGACAATATGGTTAGGGTTGTAGTATGTGAATTAGAGACATATTGATTCTTGGGTTTTCACTTCTGTTTTGAAGTTTCTCTGCTGTTGCATGTTGAATTGGTAGTAAACCTTAGAATAGAATGAATTTGTGAATGAAACTCTGAGGAAAGGAAGAATGGTTGTTGTTTTTCTGAATTTTCGCGCATTCGCTGGTCAGTTCGCTGTGCGAACTTGGGCGAGCATTCGCCAGGCTTCGCTGTGCGAATGTTTCAGCGAACAAACCAGAATGCTAAAATTTTTTATTTATGTCTGGTTTGTGATTATGTTTATGCTTCAATGCTAATGGATTGTGTTGCCACTTTTTGCTATTTTGTTTGTCGATGTGTGCAGATGGGTCCAAAGGTTAACCCCACCAAGAAAAGAAAGTCCTCCACATTGCGACAAGTACCAATCCAATTTGATGACACTCAATTTAGGGGTGTCAAACAAGCAGCGAGATATCTGACCTTAGAAAAAAGAAGCATTTTAGCGGAGAAGAGATTCAACCTAAGTGACTGAGGGAGTTATCGGTTTGTGGCTGAGCTTTTGGAAGAGAAAAAATGGGGACGGCTGATAACTCCAGTTGATAGCTATAATGTATAGCTTGTCCGAGAATTTTATGTGAACGCCCTTCCTGATGATAGCGAGCAGTTTAGTTGGACAACACTAGTTGGGGGGAAGGTTGTGAGATTTGACCGTAGAGCCATTAGTATTCTTCTTGGAAGTCCTCTGCCTTTAAGAGCTAGCGAGATTGATGATTACCATAGGGACCTACACCTTCACCGAGATATCCCAAAAATGACCAGAGATCTCCTCCGTCCGGGAAAAACAGTTGAACTCAACCCATCTGGGGTTGCTATTAGGTACCGGCATGAGGACATGCAACCTTTGGCCCAGCTCATATTGCTTTTAGTTGTAACCAATATTAAGCCGAAGTCACATTCCTCAACCATCCCTATACCATTAGCTCACCTTGTCCAGAGTATCTTGACAAACGTACAGATTGATGTGGCCCGAATTATTGCCGATGAGATAAGGGCAATTGTGGAGAGTGGCCCTGGTGGTACCGCTTCTCGGGCGAATGCCCCTCTCGCAATTCCTTGTCTTATCATGTCTTTGTGTGTGGGTGCTGGGGTTGATATTCCCACACGCCGCCAGGTCACTATCCCGTCGGCAATTGATAATCGGTATGTCGACAAATTTTGCAAACTAAAGGGGACAAGGGGTGAGACGTCAGGTGCTGGTGCTGAGGCTAGCACGAGGGGTAAAGGTGCTTCTAGTTCTGGATCTCATGGATTTTACCCTTATCAGCAGGAGATATGCCAGTATAACTGGGACTGGATGGCGGCTTCTCAGCGTGCCATGACTGATTTGCACGACTCCATGCAGGTACTACAGCTGCAGATTCACGATCCCGCCACTGAGCATATGATGATGTCAAGGGAGCAGTTCCTTGCACATACTGTTTGGCCTGAGGCCAGGCCAGTATTCAGAAGGGGAGAGGATGTAGCTGGTGCTGATGATGATGCTGATGAGGAGGGTGATGGTGCTGAGGTAGAGGTATCTGGTTCAGGTTCTGGTTTAGAGGAGGAGGCAGAGGTGTATGCTACAGAGTCCGAGAAGGACTGATTTTTTTTGTACTGATGATTTTGTACTTCCTTTGGGCATCTAAGTGAAGTTTTCTTGTATTTTGTTTTTTTATTTCAGTTTTTATTGATGTACTCTATCCACTTTGTGGATTATTTTGGATATTTGGATGTACTTGTACCCTTCAAGGTACTTTTGACTTTGTAGGTGTGTTCACACCAGTACATTTTTATTATTATTATTAGTAATATATGTTGTTTTTCAGTAAAAAAAAATTTTCTGTTTTTAATTTTACTAATATTTCGGTTTTAATTAGTATTATTAAGTGTTGAGTTCTTCAGTTTACGAATGCTCAACACTTAAATTGTTGGTATGCTTTTGTGTTAAGAGTTGAATTCTTCAGTTTACGGATGTTCAACTCTTAAGTTGTTAATATGCTTTTTATTGTTTTATGTTGGTATGCTTGTGGAAGTTAATATTTCCAACTTTTGGATGTTTTGTGGAAAAAACTTAGGTTGGTGTTGATTGTGCATCAAAGAAGATTCCTCCAAGATTGGATGGCTATGATAGTACTTTTAGCATGATGTTGTGGCAAGGTACATAGTTACCTAGTTCTAGAATTTAGAATGTATTGGAACTTTGTTGTCTTTGTACAAATGAAAATGTTGTTTCTTGTTACAACTCTATTTGATTGCTTGTGTCATTTAGGTCCAAAAATCTCAAAAGTGAGAAACCTCCATGTTATATCAAATGCTTTGGATTGATGATGAATATTGTTTATACTTTTAATTCATGCTTTATCTTGCTTGTTGTTTTGAAATTATGGAAGCATAGAAATGATCAAGGCAATGTTTGTGCACTTTGAGTATAGCCACCATTCCAAAAACACTTCAAGTCACCTTGTGAGTGTGCGCGTATTTGAAACCTCTTTTGAGCCGAAATGAAAATTTTGTTTGAATCATGAACCCGATTTTAACTCGTTTGAAGAGCATTTAAGCTAAGATTATGGCAATGTTGAAGTTGGGGAGAATGGTTTATCTTGAAAAGAGAAAAAGGAGTTGGTGATACAATGCATTCTAAGACAAAGAAATTGAAAAAAAAAAGAGAAGAAAGAAAAAGAACAAAAAGAAGAAAAAAAAAGAAAAGAAGAGAATGCATTGTGAAAGAAAGAAATAAGGAATGAACAAGATTGAAATTTTTGAAAAAGAAATGCTCTTCAAAGTCTTTACCCTTTCTTGTTTGGTCATGTACATATGTCCTTTGTTTTTAACCCCGACCAAGTTACAACAGATTAAAGCCCTTAGTGATCTTTTGCTTCTATAATTTCTTGCGATCGATTAGATATTGTATGAATTGCTTAGTATTTGCTTCATTTTTCATTTGAGCGAAGTTGCCCCGCGGTTGCAAACGCGTTAATTTCCTTGAATCCTGTTTCGAAGAGGAGTGTAGAGTAACATAAGCATAATTGTTTAGTTATTTCTGGAAACATTATCTGAGATTTGTTTTAAGAATCAAGTTCCTTTCCATTGTCGATTCTAGGATTATGTAAGTGTGCTTTGTGACAATTGTTGTTTTATTTGAGCCGTTTATCCTTTCTTGGATTAAATCAAATGCTCGAGCAAATCCTCTTGTTTTCAATGAGAGGCATACTTTGCTTGAGGACAAACAAAGACTTAGTTGGGGAGAGTTGTTAGATGTCAAACATGCTATATATTGATACTTGATACTTGGCATTTTTCATTACTTTCTTGTCTTAATTGTGGCTTTTAGTGATAAATTATTGTTGTTCTTCATGCATTACATTTATACCTTTGGTGCTTGTAATTTGTGTGCTATTGTGCAGTAAAATGCACTAAAAACATCAAAGAGAGAAGACACAAAGAATTATTGCAAGCTTCCAAAGAAAGTGGAAAACAACAGCAGGTTCGCTGTGCGAACCCTGGCGAAGTCCCTAGCGAATGTTCGCTTTGCGAACATTGGCGAAGCTCTCAGTGAACAAAAAACAGAGGGAAAATGACCCAAAATTTGCTTTGCAAATGTTTTGGCGAGTGGTTCGTTTTGCGAATGAAGTGTTCGCTTTGCGAACCCATGAAAACAGCCAGGGGCAGTTTAACTTTCAGAGGCACTTAAGGTGCCATTTTCTTTCATTCGCTAGGCGAATGATTCATTCGCAGTGCAAATTCTGCTGATCTCAAGTGTATTATAAATAGATTTTTATGTTTTCTTGGGATCATAGCTTGATATTTTCACACCAAAACATACGTTTTTGAGTTTTGATCATCTAAGAGTGAATTTCCACATAGAGAAGCTGAAGTCACATCCGATCTCGATTATTCGACGCGGATGTTCTTTCATCTCCTCTTGAAACTTGTGATGCAAGCTACGATGGAAATGTGTAGCTAAACCTCTTGTGTTAAGATTAGAGGTAGTTAATCTTGCTTATATGTATTTCTTTTGATTTTTTCTATATGAACAAGGTTGATGATCAATATATGATGAAGTTGTTTGTTCTTAATGATGTATTTGTGGTTTGAATCACTCTAGACATAGATTTTCCAAATCTTGACCTAATATCTTCATCTCTTAAAAACCAAACTCTAGACATAGATTTGGGGTTCATTATTCGCTTTGTATTGATCTTAACGGTTGTTGTTTCGATTGTTAGCGTGAGACATCATCTAACGGTCTAAACAACGATACTCACGAATTTGCTTTAGACATAAACTTATTCGAGAGGATACGTGATTGTATTGGTCGGATCTAAGTTCATATGCTTGATTAATTGGATATGTATGAAAAGGATTAACGAAATCTAATCTTGACATGCTTTTATAAAACCTACAACATCCTTGTTATAGTTTACTTCTTTGCTACAATAAATTGATGTTACAAAACAAAGAACAATTTGTAACCCCTTACTTAACACGTTTCGACTATTGAACGACAAGCATCAAAATATCGTACAATCCCTGCGGATACGAAAAAAACACCCCCCCAAAATACTGTTTCAACACCTTTCTCCCACAAAATTCTTAGATTTTCAATTAATGGACTTAGATAAACATCTATGTCATTTTTAGGTTGTCGTGGTCCAGAAATCATCATACTTAACAACATATACTTATGCTTCATGCACAACCAAGGAGATAGGTTATAAATCGTGAGAAGAACAGGCCACGAAGAATGGTTAGTACTCATATTACCAAAGGGGTTCATTTCATCGGTGGCAAGCCCAAACCTAAGGTTTCTTGGCTCAGTGCCAAAATCCAGAAACAACGAATCAATTTTCTTCCATTGCAAAGAATCAGCTACATGGCGTATGTTTCTATCATATTTTCTTTCATCTGTATGCCATCTAATATTCTTTGCGTCATCCGCATTAGGAAAAAGTCTCTTGAATATTGAAATTACTGACAAGTACCATAACACTTTAGAAGGAGGCCTCTTCCTACTAACATTGTCATTGTCATTGCCATCACCATTGTTGTCATTCAGCTTGTAACTCGACACCCCATATTCCGGACATTGATCAAATTTTTCATACTCTTTCCTGTATAATATGCGGTCATTAGGGCATGCATGTATTTTGATGTACTCCAAACCCAATGGACACAATATCTTCTTGGCATCATAACAATGATCAGGCAAATTGTTTTCTTCTGGTAGCATTTGTTTTAGAAAATTAAGCAATTTTGTGAAATTTTTATCCGACCACCCATTTTTTGCTTTCAAATTAAACAATTTTAAAACCGCAGACAATTATGTAAAACTTGTGCACCCCTTATTTAAAGGGGTGTCCTTATCACTACATAAAGTATCATAAATATGGGCTTTCTTAAAAGAAGATTCTTCAATATCACGAAACATATCTTCTAGACGGTTATCCATATATTCATCTTCATCAACTTCATGACTTTGTGAGACAGGGTTTCAATTTTTTTCCACCTCACCATGCCACGTCCATATTGTATAATTTTGACATATACCATCACAACATAGGTGATGGAATATCTCATCCTTCATACCTTTATTTATATTCCCGCAATTAACACAAGGACAATAAAAGATGCCACTATTGTAGGGAAGATTTGATCAGCGTATTCAAGGAATTCAAGAACTTCTTTCTCATATACCATATCTAATCTATTAGCTTTCATCCAACTACAATCCATAATAAGTCTGAAATTTATATCAAAACAATATTGTGAATGGCACAACAAAGTCTAAACCTAAAGCATATTCAGTATAATAATACAACTCTAAATCTTAAGCAAATGGATAAAGCATATGAACTTTGCAAGAAACAGACCACAAAATCCAACAACAAAACATAAAGCATATTCAGTACAATAATGCAACTCTAAATCTTAAGCATATGGAAAAAGCATATGAGCTTCGAAATCAAACAAGAGAGTGAATATGGTGAAGATTATCAAGAATTAGGAAGATGAGGAAGAAAGTGAAGTTTGCACGAAACATACCATACTTCGAAGATCAGCATTTACATACCATAGTTCGCTAGTTAGCTTAGGGCATGTTATGAAGGAAATAATGAATCTGTTTTGTTTTAAATTTATCAGGAAAAAATTTAATCACGATTGATATTTTCAACTGCAGTGAAATGTAGATATTATTACAACAGTTATAGACTAAAACCGTGGTTAAATAGTGTTCAATTTTTTATTTATTTCTGAACTTAAGTGACACGCGCTTTTTGTAATAGGAAAAATGGAAAAAATGTAGTTGTTAGGATTTGAAGCTTATAACTATTATTTTATCACCACGGTTGGTTATAGCAACCTTCAGCGGTAAAAATTATGAGTGTAAGCTATGGATTAACTTAACTCATAAAGCAAGAGTCGCCACCGCACTTTTATTTTATACAAAAAGAAAGGAAAAAGAGTGTACAAAACCTAAAGAGTTCTAAAACAAGAACAAACAGAGAATGGGTAAGGTGGTTGGTTACGCGATGGGAATGTGTTAACACCCAAAACGTCTATAGTACTCTATAGGAACCCTTTGAAATATCTACGCTTTTTGGTTTGAAAAGGTTTGTTTGAAAAGAGATTGGGGAGGTGAAAAGAGAAGTATTTTTTAATATTTTTGTGTTTGGAGAGACTTAACGCCTCATGCCTACGTACCCACAAAGTGCAATATAGGATCAAAACCTCGTAGTTCGTGGTACAAATAACAAAAATTAATGGTTATGATTCATTTTAACTTGAAAAGACAACCTGTCATTCTCAAGAGATAATACTCAACTAATTACCCAAAGGTATGTGAAAGAGGCATTTGCATCACATCAAGATGGAGGATTTGCTTGGATTAAAATCAACAAGACTAATCACTTCAACATCTAGGTGGAAAATGACCATACTTTATACAAAATACCATGGTTAGGAGCTTTTTATCTCATTAAAGAAGATGACTCATGTCTAATCTTTTTCAAAAGTTTAAAAGAAAAAAGTGCACCAAAGCACAAAAAAAGATTGAATGAGTTTTTTGTATTTTTTGTCTTTTTTTGAAATGGACAAAGTATGGTTAACATTGATTGACATTTATTAAAGAAAACAAAGTTTGAAAATCACTTGACCAAAGTCAAGGTTTTGTTATGAAAGCGGTTTAAGTTTCGAAAATAAGAAGGTTTTGAAAAAGAGAGGAGATTTTGAAATTAAAGAAGGGGTGGAGAAGAAGGGACTATCCTATTGCATAAAGGTAAAAGCTAAGGATAAAAACGATCTAACCACATAAGCAAGCTCCATAGCATAAGCATTCTTTCCTTTAGATTAGGCCTTGATCAAAATAAGTCTTCAAAAGGGAACTCCAAGTACTCAAAATCCAAGTTTTTCCATTACAAGCTTCCAAGCATTGTTAAGATCCTAATTCTAAGTCCAAAGTTCCAAGTCCAAATGCAAAGGATAGTAACCATAGTCCAACATTATGAGAACAAGTTTTTTTAGGGGTTTAAGCCTTTATTAGTGTTTTTTGGTCCAAATGGACAAAAGGAAAAGAGCATAAACATAAACAAATGGTCCAAGTGGACAAAAGAAAAATGGCGGAAACATAAACAAATATAATGATATGATATGATAACATAAAGCATAAAAAGTAAAGAGAGATAGGGACCAAGAAGGAAACATAAACAAAATTAGTACAATAATATTGTTAGTGAGTTAGTGATTAGTTGTTAGAGCAAATGATCAACGATGGTTAAATGATGAACTTAGGCCAAAGTTAATGAAGACTCATTAGATGATTGATAAAATCAAAGCCTCATAACAACAAGTTTTATAAGTAATGGACCCAAGACAAATAATCAACCATACTTGGACTTTCAAACATAAGTTTGGGCCACGAATGATCATTTTCCGATACGGGGCATATGTAGCGCTATGTTAAGCAATCGTATCACAATCTATAAGGAAAATCATACTATGGGAGGCCGGTCAATAACAATGTTAGTGATAATGCATTCTAGAGAAGTGATATGTAGATCACTCTCCGAAAGTAATACCGCACGAAAAGAAAAGTGGTAACGATTTCATCTTAAAATAAGTTCTAATGATATCAAAGATTTTCATCAATCAAAAGAAAAAAAAAAAGGAGGGGAAAGCCAAATTGAATTACAATTTCAACATAATTCCATCTTTAAGTTCATCCACTCATCTTGGTGGATTAAAGCAGTAAACATATCATTAACTCAAAGCACCTAAAATGAATTGAACAATTCACTTTAAAGATAGATTTGAATTAGTGAATGTTTATCCAACTTCATTTACAGCCTAAGTCTAATGAATTTAAAGAGGAATAGGACCTTTAAAAGTGCGAATCAAGGCAAAAATCAAAAGGAAATGGAAGAAGAAGAGAAAGGAACCAAAATAGTCTCAAAACAGAGCCAAAAAACACATTCTGCTCTATGCAAATTGATTGCACCAGTGTGCAAATCGATTGCATAGCATAAAATCAGTAATTTAAGGCAAAAAGTACACTATGCAATCGATTGCACTACAGTGCAAATCGATTGCACACTGTCAGACAATAATAAAATCAGCATTTACAAGGCAAAACCATGATCAATCATTTCTACAAACACCTCATGATCATGGATGCAAAAGAGCACGAAAATTTAAGTAAAACAACATCAAATAACACCAATAAAACACAATTTACAACATCCAAGGATCAAGCAACAAGAATAAACAATAGATCATATTGTGGAGGATGGATCAAGCACAACAATGGTGGATCAAGAGTTTACCACTTCAGATCTGAAAATTCTTCAAATCAATTCCAAGAACCACACTTCAAAGCCTTGATCTACAGAAATTGATGATGAAAAAGTAAATGGATGGAGGTTTAAATCAAATATTAGTAAGTTCTAATGATGAACTTACTAACTTTCAATAGAAGAAAGAGCTTTGGTGAATTCGGGGTAGATGAAGAATTGAGAGAAATTTTTGCAAGGTGAATTTGGCTATCAAAAGCTTGTGAAATGAATGAAATGAGGCCTCTATTTATAGAGTTTAGGCTTGAGAATTTTGGTGGATTAGAGTTTGGTTTGGAACCAAAATTAGGATTGGAATTTGAATTTGGAGGTAAAATCAAGATTAAGTGGTGATTAATGAGGGTGTATGGTGGGAATTAATTGTGATTATGTAGGGGAATTATTTTTATGATGATTTTGCATGATCTAGAATATTCCACATGAGGTCACATTTGAAAATTGGTGCCAAAATGCTGTAGAACTTGAAAATTAACATTTCTAGCCAAATCTGTCTCGTGCAATCGATTGCACTGCAGTGCAAATCGATTGCACTGCTGAAAAATCTGAAATCTGGTGCAAATATGAAAGGTGCAATCGATTAGACCATAATGCAAATCGATTGCACTGCAGAAAAACTTGAAAAATTCTTTATTGGCTAGACTGTTCTGGCTCTGGCTTAATTCTTGACTTGTCAAAGAAGACATGGAAATAAACACATGAACCTTAGAGTCTCTTGAATAATAATTGATCAAATCTTGTGAAAACCTTGACTAGACAATTTTGAATTGTTTATAGATCAACTTTGACTTTGTTCAGATAAATTTCATTCGAGCTGAGGAACTGATATTTGATATTCTTGGTCCCAACCTCTTCTTGAAAAAGTTAGTAAAGGGAAACCAAACATATTTTTGGATTTTAAGTAAGGGTTAGTAAACATAAACATAAACAAACACAAAGCAAACAAGAAAACAGGGGTGCTCGGTGATCTCGCTCAAGAACAAACCTTCAAAGGAGGGCAAGAGAACCAAAGCTTGTGATCTTGTTTGTGGTATGAGATGCAAATGCCATGTGGGATCTTAGGGGTAAAAATTAGGGTATTACACAACCGTGATTAAATAACTTTAAAAAAATATATCAGACACATCCAGTTTGCGGTTTTACAACGCTGGAATGTATAACCGTATTAGAATTAGTGTTACCGAAGGTGTATTTTATAGTAGTGAAACATCAATGGCGTTTTCAAGAAAAATGATACTTTGAACTATGGATTCTTCAACTGAATTCATAATCCATGTGTGTACTAACATGTTATAGAGATTCCAAACTTTAAAACTTGGATCAAATTCCTCTAAACATAGAATGGAACAATCAACAAAATCAATTTTGTTCTTTCCTCCTAGCGCACATTGCATGGATCTCGCCTATGCATGATAATTTGAATATGTTAACATAGGTTTAACCGAAACATAAGAAGGTCCATCTGAAGGATGAACATAGTACACGTTGTCAGGTTACTGCGACGGTTCTTGAATCGAAGCACCGACGACGGTGTTGACTCCAATATTGGCACCACCACGAACCAGTGGAAGAAAGTGATGCGCAACAGAGCTCAAAAATGCTATGATACCATCATGAAGTTTTCATAAATCATGATGAAGATGAATGAAAAAAGAGAAAAGAGATACATGGAAACAAAATCTCATTCATTCATTGATCAAGTTAGTTACAACAAGTGGTTATATAGAAGCTTAGAATCTAACAACCTCTAACTTACTGTAACAAACTTTATCTTAAATGGGATATGATATGGAAAAACTACACTAAGTTATGGTGTTCAGCTTCTGAATGCAACTTCTCAATACAACTTTTCAATCACTACTACAAAACGCACAAACAACAACGCCCAAGTCACCATGGTTCTTCCAAAAACCGTGGTGATATCTATAAACTTAGGAGCTAACTTTATATTATATTTTTAATTAAAAATTTATAGCGTATAATAATGGTTATAAGTATAACCGATATGATATAATCAATATTTCATGGGTTCGAACCTCAGCTGTGGCAAAAATGTTTTTCATTTAAGGTTAAGGCACTCATTTCTTTTTTATTTATTTTTAAATAAGGGATATCACTACGGTTATTATGAGTAACCTTCGTGATATAGTTTGCTATTATTATAAAATATAAAATATAATTACGGTTGTAGTTTTAAATCATAACGAAAAGTGATAGTTTTTAATATATAAACGAAACTATTTGTGACCCAGTTCATAACTTTCGTTTCTCTCTAAAGAAAACCCTAACATAACCCTCTTCTCTCATGAATCTTAACCAATATTGTTACAAGTGAATGGAGAAAAGAAGCTTAAACGATATCTGACTAGAGCAACGTCCGACGCAAACTCCTACGGCGGCAAATATGGTATGTTCTCCTGCTCTGTTCTTTTTAAGATTATTGTTTTAGGGTTTGGTTTTAGGATGCTGTGGAAAACATTATGTTATTGATGTTTTAGGGTTAGGTTTGATTTTTGTTATGTTTCCTTATAGATACATGGTGATGATGGTGGTAGCAAGCGTATGGTGGTAGGAAGCGTATACTATGGTGAAGCTTCATATGGTTTTTGAAGCAATGAAGAAAAATATAAGAAGTATGAAGTTATTGTATAAACTTCATCCACCTTATATTTCTTCTTCATTGCTTCACAAACTAGATGAACTTGATATATCTTGATTTGCTACACTTCCACAATTATTTTCAATAAGAGGTGAGTTAAATAATGTATGTTTTTTTTTATTGTGTTGCATGTTGTTTTGTTGTATGTTGTTGTTGTTGACAAATATTCTCAAAACTAGAACAAAACATTGTTAAGTCAAAAGATAGAGGCTTCTTGTAACTTAGCAATGTTTTGTTCTTTAATTTCTTATACAGGTTGACAAGTTTAGTTTATTATATACTATGTATATTGTTTGTTTCACTTACCTTTTAATGAAAATGCAATCATTTATATTGACATAGAAACTTATATTCTGAAAATTAAGATATATTTGAAAACCAACCTATATCAATTAATGTTTTTCGAATCGCATCCATCTCATTCAGCACATTTTATGTTCCTTAACACATAATATATGGTTTAATGGTCTGTTTGCTTCGATTCATCAATATAATTTACAATCGCGTTGATAAGCGACGATGATGAGGTAAACTATCATAAAAGATATTGATGCATTGAAGGAATCATACCATTGAATCGTATATTATGTGTTAAAGAGAACATACAATGTGCTGAATGAAACGGATTCAATTCGAAAAAAATTGATGTGTTTAAGTTGGTTTTCAAGAATAGTTTAATTTTCAGATTATATTCTTTGCCGATTTGAATAGTTGTATTTCTTTAAATAGGTGTATGGTAAACCAAACAATATACATTTGTATAAAATAAACTATGGGTACTTTCCACGAAGGTTATCTACATTAACCGTCATCTAATGTAATTAATTTGCTATTGTTGGGTTTCGAACTTAGTACCTTATCTATCACAACGTTGTTAAGCATGACCGTTGTGATATACCGCGCGCTTTCCAGAATACAACAACGGTCATAGGGTCGTGATTATAAGTAGCGCATTTACCACAACACTCTACATACACTACGCCAAAAATATGATTAGACAACACCAAAAAGACAATTGTTTTATGCAAAAGCGCTGCTAAAAAGAATAAAAAAATTTCGCTAAAAAAAAGCGCCTTAAAAGAAAGGCTTTAGAAAGCGCTTTTCAAAAGCGTTGTAAAAGAATGTAAAAGAGTGCCACCTTAGACAGCGCTTTCCAAAAAGCGCTGCTATAGGTATCACTTTAGAGAGCGCTTTTAAAAAGCGCTGCTATAGGTATGACCTTAGAAAACGCTTTCAGAAAGCGCTCTAATAGGGCTCAATTTCTTTTCACTTTAGAAAGCGCTTTCTAATGAAAAGCACCCTCTAAAGTCATTTACTAATTAAAATATAAAATAATTCTAAACATTTTCTGAGACAGCGCTGTATTTGTTGTTTGGCAAAAGGGGGGTTCGAACCCACGCCCTTTATGTATGGAAACGAATTTTAAATTATATTAATATATCAAATTATATTTAATATATTTAAATTATATATTTTAACTTATTTAAATTATATTTAATATATATAAATTATATTAATATATAATTTAAAATCTATTAATTTAAAATATACTTTAAATTATATTAATATATCAAATTATATTTAATATATTTAAATTATATTAAATTATATTTTAATTTATTTTAAATTATATTTTAAATTATTCAAATAATATATTTAAATATATATGTTTTAAGTACAAACATTTTAACTTATTTAAATTATATTTAATATATATAAATTATATAAATATATAATTTAAAATATATTAATTTAAAATATGCTTTAAATTATATTAATATATCAAATTATATTTAATATATTTAAATTATATTTTAATTTATTTTAAATTATATTTTAAATTATTCAAATAATATATTTAAATATATATGTTTTAAATACAAACATTTTAACTTATTAAATTATATTTAATATATATAAATTATATTAATATATAATTTAAAATATTTTAATATTAAATATACTTTAAATTATATTAATATATCAAATAATATTTAATATATTGAAATTATATTAAATTATATTTAAATTTATTTTAAATTATATTTAAAATTATTCAAATAATATATTTAAATATATATGTTTTAAATACAAACATTTTAACTTATTTAAATTATATTTAATATATATAAATTATATTAATATATAATTTAAAATATACTTTAAATTATATTAATATATCAAATTATATTTAATATATTTAAATTATTTTAAATTATATTTAAAATTATTCAAATAATATATTTAAATATATATGTTGTGAACTTATTTTATATATTTATGGAGTCAGTCTAAACAATGGATGAGGGCGTAGTACTGCTGGTCAAGGAGGTTTGTGTGTTTGTTTGCCATGCTTTGAGTCTGGGGTTCGAATCCCCCTCGCCCCAGACTCATTTATATTTTTTGACATTTTCAGGTAAACCTTAGACAGCGCTTTCTAAGGACAAAGCGTTGTTATAAGGCTTCTAAAAATAGCCTTTAGAGAGCGCTTTAGAAAAGCGCTGTCTAAAGTTAACCATATAATTTAAAATATATTAATTTAAAATATACTTTAAATTATATTAATATATCAAATTATATTTAATATATTTAAATTATATTTTAATTTATTTTAAATTATATTTTAAATTATTCAAATAACATATTTAAATATATATGTTTTAAATACAAAATTTTAACTTATTTAATTATATTTAATATATATAAATTATATTAATATATAATTTAAAATATTTTAATATTAAATATACTTTAAATTATATTAATATATCAAATTATATTTAATATATTTAAATTATATTAAATTATATTTTAATTTATTTTAAATTATATTTAAAATTATTCAAATAATATATTTAAATATATATATGTTTTAAATACAAACATTTTAACTTATTTAAATTATATTTAATATATATATATTATATTAATATATAATTTAAAATATACTTTAAATTATACTAATATATCAAATTATATTTAATATATTTAAATTATTTTAAATTATATTTTAATTTATTTTAAATTATATTTAAAATTATTCAAATAATATATTTAAATATATATGTTGTGAACTTATTTTATATATTTATGGAGTCAGTCTAAACAATGGATGAGGGCGTAGTACCGCTGGTCAAGGAGGTTTGTGTGTTTGTTTGCCATGCTTTGAGTCTGGGGTTCGAATTCCCCTCGCCCCAGACTCATTTTTATATTTTTTGACATTTTCAGGTAAACCTTAGACAGCGCTTTCTAAGGACAAAGCGCTGTTATAAGCCTTCTAAAAATAGCCTTTAGAGAGCGCTTTAGAAAAGCGCTGTCTAAAGTTTAACCTTAGAAAGCGCTTTAAGAAAAGCGCCCTCTAAGGTCTTTAAGTCTCCTCACCTTAGAAAGCGTTTTTTAAGTAAAGCGCCCTCTAAGGTCATTTATTAATTAAAATATAAAACACATTTCATTTCATTTTCTGAAACTGCTTCTAATCATTTTCTTCTCGCGACCCTTGCTCTCTTTCTTCTCTGCTGAAACCCTTGCTCTCTTTCTTCTCTGCTGAAACCCTTTGCCATTGCCGTCGTTTTGCTGCCGTCGTGACGAAGAAGAGGTACATCGTTGTTCTTACTTCTAACATTGTTGTTGTTGTTCTTACTTCTAACATTGTTCGTTGTTGCTGGCCGTAAATCGTTCTTGCATGTTACTGTTGTTCGTTGTTACTGTTGTTCGTTGTTGCTGGCCGTAAATCGTTCTTGCATGTTACTGTTGTTCGTTGTTACTGTTGTTCGTTGTTACTGTTGTTCGTTGTTTTTGTTGATGTTTTTTGTTTATAAATTTATTTCTCTTGATTTTTAAACTATTATTGTTGTTCTTGTTTGGTATATATAATAGAATATTAGATAAAGGGTTGAGAATGAAGTGAAAGTAACCTGTTAATGATGTTTGTGTACCAACTTAGCCATGTTTTTATTTAGATACTTATTTTATAGTAACAAACAACTATATATGATAATTAAAATGGAAGGAATATTAGATAAAGGGTTGAGAATGAAGTGAAAGTAACCTGTTAATGATGTTTTCAGCAACTCAGAATCTTGTTAGATGTTTTCAATAACAATTTCAGTGTTTATTAAAATGGAAGGAATATTAGATAAAGGGTTGAGAATGAAGTGAAACTAACCTGTTAATTAAAAATGGAAGGAGTATCAATTTCTTGTTAGAATTAGAAACTCAGAATCTTATCATTCTTTTATAAGGGTGATTGTTTATTTACTTGGTACCTGTTACTAACAAGTATCAATTTCAGTGTTTATTAATTATTTTTCTTTTCCTTTTCAATTTTCACTTTAACTTGCTTAGGCTTTGTAAGTTGTAAGTATTCATTAACAGTGAAGTATTAATTATTTATGAGTTTATATTTGTCATTTACTTTTTATTTTTTTCTTGCTTACAGGTAAAATGTCTAATAACCAGGAAGACACCCACGAGACACAAGATACACAGGAATCTCAGAATAAAGCTTCGAATGTAGAACATGAAATAAAAAGAGGAAAAACCATTATGAAGAGAATCATCCGTGCTAGAGATAAAGGGATGAGATTTGATGTACATTGGAGTGAACAGAACTAACTAGTTGAGCCTAACGGTTCAATGTTATCTTCATACATTGGTTCACTTATCCGTCAGCACATTCCAATCACTAGTGATAATTGGAGGAGTAAATCGTTGGATAAAGAAAAGATATGGACTGAGATACAGGTACTTACCAAATATGATTGATGTTATTAGATTTTTGTTGACGATTAAGTCTTTAATTTACTTATACTAAAACACTTTATGTTTATATGTGTATGTTTTTTCGTAGAGGTCCTTTAATATTGAAGAAAGTCGGCAAAAGTATTGTCTTCAATTGGCCGGAAAGAGACACAGAGGGTTTAGAGCCTTATTATCAAACAAATATCTTAGGGACGAGAACAAAAATTTTGTTGAAGCAGAACTTCCACCGTTGTATGCGGATGTGATTACACCGCAAGAATGGGGCATTTTTGTAGACAAACGAAAAACCGAAGAATTCAATGTAATGTTGTCTTGTCATGTCTATTGATTGTATTATATATGTGTTTCATTAGTTTGTTTTGATATGACTTAAAATTTTTTATCCAAAAATTAAGTGCCATTAATCGCGAAAGAGCATCAAACCCCGCATATCCATACAGAAAAGGGTGTTTGGGATATGCACGATTACAACAAAAATTGGTAAGTATATATTAATGCTATGATTTTATTAATTGTATTATTGTGTTATAATTGATGAACTTATTATTTAACTAAATGTGTAGTTAGAAGAGTCTAAAAGTGAAGAATCATCACTTCCGGACCATGTTTTGTGGAAGGAAGCTTGCGTGGGTAAGGGTGGAGCTGTTACAGAAGATGTTCAGCATGTTTATGAAGAATGTGTAAGTATAACATTATGTCTCAAAGTTAATTGAAATTTTATTAAATTATAATTAATTTTTAATCCCCACTAATAATTTTCGATATATCAATGAATTTCAGGAGAATCTATCTAAATCCATACCCGCAGGTGAGGATGATTGCAGGAGCATTCTTAGTCGAGTACTAAATGTTCCTGAGTATCCCGGTCGGGTGAGAGGTAAAGGATTTGGTGTGACTCCATCATCCTTGTATAAGAAATCAAGGAAAAAAAATCCCACCACCCAAGAAATCATGCAAACTGTGATGGCACTACAAGCGCAAGTCCAAGCATTGCAGCAGGATAAAGAGAGATATGAGGCGGAAAAGCGCGGGTCCGGTTTGAAAGATGCTAGTGACAAAGCTAGTATCAATTCTCCAAATAAAATTCCCGAGGTAATTAGCACATATTTATTTTAATTAAATTGACACATTTATTTTATTTGACCTTTATACATATTAACAGTTACATATTTATTATTGCTTCAGGGCATTTCATCTTGCCAGCTGTATTTGTCGTTTCCGACTTATCGCATGGTTGGCAAGGGAAAAGTGCATAACTTTGCGGGAGCGTTACTTCACCATCATCCGCTCCCACAAGGTTATTTGAAAGTGTCGGTTGATATCGCTTTAGATACGGATGCGTTACTACCGATACCAGACTCGGTTTCAGAGGTTACATTGCTGCGGGATGCAATAGGTTCGTTTGTTGCATGGCCGTTAGACCTCATTTGCATAGGTGATGAGGTATGTTGAAAACCATTACGAATCTCTTAGTATTCAAATGTCAATTCTGAACGATTATGAAAATCATTCTGAACCATTACTTACATTTTTTTTACATGGTAATGTTAGACTCCTACAAAACCCGCAGCAAAGAATAAAGGGGTTTTGCTGCAAAACAAGTCTGTTGAATCACACAGAGAGGTAGCTTTTAAGTGTTATTCTATTATCCGAATTCATGATTTTCTACTTTACCTAACTTATATGATTTTAGGTTACTGCTCAACCTTCACAACAGACCGGCAAGAAAAAAGCTCCTACAAGGACCGTGAAGGAAAAAAGTAGACCTCACTTTCAGACGTGTCTAGAAACACTTTTGGAAATGTCAGATTTGCTGCAAGGTGTTATTCGTCAAATCAACATGGACGAAGGTGTTTTTGGTTTTCCTCATTCCGAGATAATCGGAAAAGAGGACATGGAGCAGGTTTTCAATCATACTGAATTAGGCATCGGTGTTATGCATTCATACATCTGGTACTCCAATCAATCTATTATTTATTTAGTTGAACAATTTATTTACACATTTCAATGATAATAGTCTAATGTTTATTATGTTTTTATTTAAGGTGCATGTATGAAAAATTCATGCGGGGGACGGATTTGTCAAACAAATTCCGTTTCTTCTCTTGCAGCCTTGTTAATGCACCGAGAATTGGTATGAATGCAATTGAAGTAAGTGACCACTTACTTGAGCGATTTACGGCCAGCCACACAGAATGTCTATTTCTTTTACCGTATAATACTGGAAACGGGTAAGATTTTCATTATAATTTCATTCTAATCTTTAATTTGTATCTTTTGCGTAGAAATTATCCATCTAAACTTTTGTTATACTTTACAGTGGACACTGGTTGTTGGTTGCCATTAATCCTATAACAGAAGTGGTCTATTATCTTAATTCATTGGATACTGATTGGTCCACATATCAGAATATGAAGGATGTGGTTGACACGTAAGTGAGACTGTTCGAAATATTCGTGTGTATTTGTATATCTAATTATTTCTGTGACATTGTTCTAAGTTTACGTTTTTCTTTTATAGAGCTATACTACTATACCGTGCACAAAGAGAGACTCGAGTAGCACGGGCTAGATCAACCAATATTACATGGGTCAAAGTGGAGGTATATTAATTTTCACAATATTGCTTATTAGTGATGCTACTTAATAACACAAAACATCTATATATTATTTCTTATTTGTTTGTCTATGTGTAGTGCCCTCGTCAGCGTAATGGAATAGACTGCGGGTACTTCGTTTTGAGGTTCATGAGAGAAATCATTCAAATGAAACAATTGGAGATTCCTATTAGGGTATGCATGGTTTTATAACTTAGGATTTATTTTAATATTTATCGGATATGTCATATAATTTATTATTTTTAACTAAATAATGCGTATTTTGTTTTGTTATGTAGTATTTCGAAGATATGGCGTGTTCTTCTTACACAAGGAAACAATTGAATTATATTACGGAAGAATTGTGCGAATTCTTTCTTCTAAAAATTTTTTTTTGAATGTATAGTTTTGGGAATGTAAATTTTAGTTTTGTGAATATAAGAAAATTTTGTTGCAAGAAGAATTCTGTTGTAAATTTTGTGAATTCTGTTAATGTATATATATGAATTCTCTTGTTGCAAGAATTTTGTGAATTTTGTGAATTTTGTGAATTCTGTTGTAAGTTTTGTGAATGTTTATTTTATTGAAATGTATATATGAATTCTGTTGTTGCAAGAATTCTATTTCTTGAAATGTATAAGAATTCTGTTGTTGCAAGAAATTATATAAGAAATGCTGGTTTGAAACTATGCAGGTTTCTGCATAAAAAAAATGGCTAAAATGGAATTTTTTATACGCATAAAAAATCAATAAAATTATAGGTATACTTTAGAGAGCGCTTTTAAGGAAAAAGCGCTCTCTAAAGTCAACTTTAGAGAGCGCTTTCAGGGAAAAGTGCTCTCCAAAGGTATATAAAAAAATCATTTTCCGTATACATTAGACAGCGCTTTCAAAAGCGCTGTCTAAAAGCACCTTTAGAGAGCGCTTTTAAAGAAAAAAGCGCTTTGTAAAGTTTATAATAAAAAAATTTTAAATTTTAAAGGTATACTTTAGACAGCGCTTTTAAAAGCGCTGTCTAAAGTTCCATTTTAGAGAGCGTTTTTTCATAAATAAAAAAGCGCCGTCTTTACCTACGACAGCGCAGGCTTAGACAGCGCTTTTAAGCGCTTTTATAGGGCCAAAAAAACGCCATCTTTTCCCTCTTTTCCCGTAGTGATAACAACGCCTTGATTTACATTATTATATATATTTTTCAACCGTTGTTAAAGGGGTTTTGCGCAGTAGTAAATGCAACTTCTGAATGCAGCTTTTGAAAACTTGTGCAGCTTCTGAAAACTTCAGCTTCTGAAAGTTTCGGTTTCTAAAAGCTTATGCAGCTTCAACACTTAATTCCATCAATGTGGCATTAATACCTTACCATGTTGGCGTTGGTTCAGCGGAAAACTTCAAACCATTTGCACTTTCCAATTTCCAATTCAAAATTATAACTAATTATTGTTAATATGAAATCAAAGAGGGTTCATAAGGGACAAACACATTTATGAGTGCATTGGTATCACCTTTTAGGCTATTAAGAAAACCTTTGGAGACAACATGGAATTGAAGATTGATACAAGGAAAGCCTTTGACACTTTAGATTGGAGTTCTCCGATCATGATTAACCTATAATTTAGCTTTAACAATCAATTTTGCAATTGGATCTCAGATATCCTCCATTCAATAATACTTTTTCTGTTGGTCAATGGCAAGGTTTCATGATATTTTTCATGTAATAGGGGAGTGAGACAAGGATATCCACTTTCTTCTTTATTCCTATGCATTCTCGAGGAGCCCTTGAGCAGACAAATCACTCATCTGGTGAAGCAAGGTAAGCTGACTTGCATAACTTTAGGCCAAACAATTATTCCTTGTCAATGTTGTCATACTTTATTTGCAGACGATCTAATTCTCTTTGCAAAACTACAAAGAAGGATGCACATATAATTCCCCAATTGATGCAGGAGTATGAAAAAACTTAGGTAAACACATTATCCATAAAAAATGTACATTTTTTGTAGGGGCCGTATTAGGTGCAAGGCTCAGGCAGATTTCTGACATATTTGGGATTCATTATTGGTCATGTTCCTTACGAGTATTTAGGTGTTCCTATGTTTAAGGGAAATCCTATAAGGTGTCATTTATATCACATAACTGATAAGGTAATTGCTAAGATCTCAACTCGGAAAGGATTTTGTTAATTTTTGTTGAGTTACGTCCTTGCCCCAACTTTCTTTGTAATCTTTACTTTTTCTAATATATGAATTTTCTTATTAAAAAATAATAAATTTTGACCATGAATTAAAAGGTGACCTGTCAGTGTCATCCACGATAATGCTTGTTAAACCTTTGCACTATGTCAACTTCAGTTTTAGAAAGATTTGGACCAATTATATATTCTGTATGATGGGTGATGAGTTGATATTAATTACTACTTAAATGTAAACGTGTCGTCGCAAACTTTACTTCAACATGCAATGTTATGCTGAAGAGTATTTTTTAACGTACCATCTAAGTTTTTTAGGTACTACGTGAAATTATTTTTTTGCCTCTTAATTTTGGATGTGCACATCCGGACGTATCGTATCTTTAAAAAAATAAAAAGTTGTTCCGGATGTGTATATCCGGAAGACCTCCGGATCTGTATATTCGGACGAAAAAATGTGATATATTTGAAGCTGCATGATCACTTCTCAATTTCCATTCTCAATATTTCTCCTACTACACTCACTCTCACCAACTCAAAATACCCCTACTTCATCAATCTCATTTCTCACTCAAAAAGTTCAAGTTTTTGGTGCACAAATCAAAGGAAGCAAGGAAAGACTGAATTTCAGGTAAACATTCAACTTCATCCACTACATTGCTCACATTATCAATCTACATTTTTGAAAAAACAAGGTACGCTGCTTACGGATCTGCACATCCGGAACGAATTGAGTATGAACATTTCCGAATGTGCACATCCGGAAAAATGCCTGAAGCTAATTAATTTAAATTTCAGCATTTTTGAATATATTTTATTTATACATATTAATTATTCTATTCTTGTTTATAAATAGATATGGTGCACTCCGATAACATGGCAAAAGAATTAGTTGCGCCGATTTTTCCGAAAGATGAAGGCATGCTCGTAAAGTCGGTTGATGTCGGCGGTGACTTTAACAACAAGCAAGACTTTGATGATCGTGAAAGCATGATCGCATACATTCGTAGGACGGCTATTGAGCTTGGCTTCGGTATAAATATCAGGAGATCGGATAATGGGTCGGATAGAAGAAAAGCTTTTGTAATTTTGGGTTGCGAAAGAAGCGGGAAATATCAAGCACCTATACGGAAGTTAAAGAAAGACGAGACCGGTACTAGAAGATGTGAGTGCCCTTTTAAGATTGGTGGTTACATGTTACGGACCGCGACAACGCCTTGATGAATGCGGTTGCAAAGGTCTTTCCTTCTTCCAATGCACTACTTTGTCGATTTCACATAACAAATAATGTGTGAAGTCGGGTTAAGACCGCGGTGGGTGCGAAACAAGTGGAGTCGGAAGACGGAAAAGTGGTCAGGTCGGGTGTCATTGTAGAGAAAATTATGGATGCATGGACTCATATTCTTAATTCTTCCACAACGGAATTATATGCCGATTCGGTCATTAAATTCTGAAAGTGTGTGAACGGTACCCCGCTTTGTTGAAATATGTTGAATCCACCATTCTTGATCAAGTGAAAGAAAAGATTGTTTGTGCGTGGACCGATAACGTACGACATCTTGGAAACACTACCACCAATAAAGTTGAGTTGGCACATGCCACTTTGAAGAATTGGTCGGGGAATAGCAAGGGGGATTTATGTCGGGATTGGGACTCCGTGCATCTAATGATCAAAAACCAACATAATGAGATACAAACCACTTTCGATCGGAGCATGACGGTTTTGGAACATCGGTTTAAAGGTAACTTCCTCTACTCTCAATTGATCGGCAACATGCCTCAGGCGGGGTTGGGCTATATTCTTCACGAGGCCAACCAAGCAGAAACGGTAGGTTCCGATAGTGCAAAGTGTGGTTGCACTATTGTGAAAACCTACGGTCTTCCTTGTGCTTGTGCCATTGCTAAAAAGTTGAAACTAGGTGAGCCAATACAAATTGACGAAGTTTGCCCTCATTGGATGAGACTTAATTTTGATGATGATGGTTGTAAGGAAGGAGATAAACCGGATATCTCTATTTTGGCCGAATTGGAAGCGATTCAAAAGAGATTTTCGAAGGCCGACGACAATATGAAGCTACACATCAAAGAAGAGTTGAGGAAGATTGCCTTCCCCGAAACAACCGCAATGATACCGCCGTCTCAACCGGTTAAGACAAAGGGTGCTCCGAAGAAGTTGAAGCCAACACCAAATGACAACTCAACAACTCGGTCTCCTTCGTATTATGAGCATGTTGACCAAATCTTTTCGGACTATCCGACTCCTAAATCTCTACAAAGTGTTATGAAAGGAGCTCGCATTTCCAAACCGGCTCCGACACCGATTCCACGAGTTCCGACTCCGACTCCAACTACATGTATGATTTTCTTTATTGACGAGATACCGGTTTTTATGCACAAGCATATTGACGGTATAATCGATGTTGTAGGGGATGATAATTGCGGTTACCGAGCCGTGTCGGCACTACTCGGTAAAGGAGAGGAAGGTCATGCACTTGTACGTCATCAACTTATCCTAGAGTTAGAGACGCATAAAGAAGCATACTTGCGTCTCTATGAAAATCAAGAAAATTGCAACAAGGTTCACGAGTCACTTGTTCCGTGGTTGAGTGGTCCGACACCGGTATCGAAATGGATGAGCTTCCCCGAGATGGGTCATCTTATAGCATGCGCCTACGATATGGTGTGTATCGACTTGACGAGATACGGATTTTCGGAAACCTTTTTTCCACTCCACATCGCACCTCCGTCGAATCCAAATGATCGCATCATGTGTATCAGATAGCTTGCGAAATCAAGACATTTCGTACAAGTTATCTTGAAACCCGGATGCCCGATACCACCTAAATCACCGCAATGGGCGACGCATGCAACCGCAATTGCCGAGTCTTGGCCGGATAGTTTTGTCGAAAGGATGCTGGAATTCGAAAGATTGCACGCAATTGAAAAGACATCAAATGCGGAAAAATCGAAAGTTCTAGCTCCAATAGATTTACACAGAGAATTTTGTTTTAACTCTTTTGTATAATCATACGACACAATGTACATTATTGAAATGAAATATATTGTATTTTTATCCATATGTCTTTTTAATACACTAACCAATTTTATTGCACTGAAAGTATTCCAAGTGGCTGCATAAGCTGTTCAATTATGTTTTAAAATTGTATCAGTAAAACATTCTGATTTGCAGATCCGGACAATTTCCAGATTTGCACATCCGAAACCAATATTTGTAGGGTTTGTCCGGATCTGCACATCCGAAACGAACTTAGGCAGAAATAACTTTACCATAACTTTTCTATAAATTAGGGATTTCATTTGATATCATTCACACAAACACTAAATGTCTCAATTGTATGATATCAAGATCCATTGGTATGTCGCAACTGTCTCCTATATCGACGACATAACAATCGGTTGCAAGTATAAGTTACTGAGGGACATCTCAATCGGCGAGATCATTGACGACATCGAACATCTCCCACCTTACGGAGACAAACGGAAGGTTGCGAAGCTTCAGTATCGTTCACATTCCGTTGATAATGAAGGGAACGTCGCTTACAGCCTTTTTGAGCTCAAGAATCAAGAGGATGTTAGAGCGATGTGAGAAACATTGTTGTAATATTTAAATTTTTGTCGATGTCATGATGATTTTCTCAATGTAATCTCGATTTTATTTTATGAATGTGAGAAACATTGTTGGATTTTTGGTGTTTTGCATCAGGTTTTATTCCGGATTTGCAAATACGAAAGTTTACCAGATGTGCACATCTGGTAAAAACTAAATTTTTTAAAAAAAACGGTGCGTCCAAATTTGCACATCCAGAACGCATGGGTATTTTCGTCAGCGCGCTAGGTGCCTAAGAAGGTTTGGTGGTGTGTTAAAAAATTCTCTAATGAAATACATTATATATCCACCACTAATTTAAGTTGATCATTAGCATGCATAAACTTGGTGCATATATATATATCCTATGAGAATACTATTTTTATGTAAGAATATGAAAATGAATCTGAATAATTAGATTTTAAAATAAATTGTGGAGATTATGTGTGATTTTTGTTTTCTCTCTCCTCCATTACTAAAATAAATGATGAAGAATAAATGATGAAGGAGAGAAAAAAAACTGACACATAATCTACACATTTTATTTTAAATTTTAATGATTTAGATTCATTATCATATTCTTACATAAAAATCATATTCTCATATAATACGTTTTCATATATATATATATATATATATATATATATATATATATAGAGAGAGAGAGAGAGAGAGAGAGAGAGGGGTTGGAAACTCATCAAGTTGGAAGGGCTGCCATATATACAAGCAATCACAATCAACTGATCATAATAACTATTTTGTTTGCTTTACCTGAGCAATCAAGTTGGAAGGGCTGCCATAGATAATTTCATTCAAAATGTGTAAAATATCAAATCAGGATATATCTTTCAACTAGAATTTCAACTTTAGTTTGCATACACATCTAACTCCTTTTTCACTATATCTAATATTAAATCAGGAATAACTTTGATATGTAGTTAGTGGTATGTTGGTAGTTATCAAGTGATTCACAAATTTAAGCACAATGGATAAACATCGTACTGTATAAAAATTCAGAATTTGACTCTTCAAGGAACCAAGATGTGCCATTCATACTAGTACAAAGTATGCAAACAACTTGGTAATATGTAAGGATTAGTTGAGGAGTGAGTTAGTTGATATGTACTAATTGAACTAAATACAGAATTATTTGTTCAGAGTTTAATCACTAATAACAATTGTTTTTATGTTTGTTGATACTTATAAATTAATAAATTATATTTTAAAAAAATGTAATTTTTCAAATTTTAAATATAGTTTGTAAAAATTACAAAGCATCAATCTAGTTTGAAAATATTTATCCCACGCTCCAACAATTATTCTCTTACCCCTACAATTCATTCAATTTGATTAAAATTCCCTTAAATAAATAGTTTATGTTTAAAAAATGACATTTTGAATTACTTGTTAAAACAAAATGAATTTATTCAACACACGAAAACCGTGGCCTAAACCGATCAATGGGCCTAAAGTCAACTACACCACATTTAGCAACAATTTTAAGCGTTGTCTAGATCTAACGTAAAAAAAATTGAAATGGGTGGTTAAAACAAATCAAGTTTAGGCAACATAAGATAACCGTGGCCTAAAGTGAACAGCCATGGTTAAAACTTTCTACAATTCAACCAATTCTTTTTTTTTACAAACTACCTTTTAGCCATGGTTTTAAAGTGTGCATAAAGTTTAATATTTTGGTTAAAATTGAACCCCGACACACTTTAATTAAATTATTCATTGAGCAATTTAAAAACAACCCTAACACTTTAATTAAGTTATCCGGAGAGCAATTTAAAAACTACCATAACACTTTAATTAAGTTATCCAGTGAGAAATTTGAAAACTACCAGAAAACTTGAATTAAGTTACCTGGAGAACAATTTGAAAACTATCGGAAAAATTATAACCACGTTACCTGATGAGCATCTACCGGAAAAATTATAACCAAGTTACCTGATGAGCATATATTCTTATCGAAATACTTGATTTCAAGTTATTCGATAAACTAATATAGGGGTACAAAAATTGCAATTTCAAAAATTTTAATAATAAATAAAAAAAAGGTATATTAATTGAATTATTTTGACAAATGTTAGAGTAAATGAACAATGGTAGGGATATAGGGTAAAGTTTTCTCTAACTTGTAGTGTATCGTGCATTTAATTTTAGATCCAAGCCCAAGAACAAACCAAGATGAGGCAAGCATGGGCTATGACCATTCTCTCAGAAAAAATTATGATGGTAAAATCTAGTTCAATTGATATGTATTAATTGTGTTAAATAAATGTATGTTGTTGGTCTAAAGTTCAATTTTGCCTACCACAATATTTTTGTTTGGATAAGTGCAACATATGTTGATGTTGTATTTTCAAGTAATATTCATATGACTAATTTTTCTACACAATTTTTGAATAATTCCCATGTAATTACTAATATTACTGTTTAACTTACTTTCAATATGAGGCATTTCATCATTTTCTTGTTAATTTTTGTCAGTCGTCTCGAGAGTTTTTTGAGACTATGTGTAGGTAATTAGTTATAGTTTAATAATGGAAAAACAAATAAATGCCCTATTATTTAACCTAGAAATTATTATATTAGAGTTTATTTAGCTATAACTTAACCCTGACAAATGTGAGACTCTACACAGTAGCCCGTTTTACACGCCCTCAAAGACAACCTTATTTTTTACTATGTTGATGTTGTTTAACACGCACGCAAGCACGCGCGCGCGCGCGCGCACACACACACACACACGCACACACACACACACACACACACACACACACACATATATATATATATATATATATATATATATATATATATATATATATATAATATAACTCTGAAGGATCATTATTGCAGATTACTTCTAAATTTTTTCCTCAAGGTTTTCATTATCTTCCCTCAACCTCAGAAAAGACCAGATTATTCTATGAGTTCATTTTAGTGGATACTGAGTCCATTGACTTAACTCATACTTATGATAAAAATGACAAAAATAAAATTATATTCACTAAGTTTAAAATTTTAAAGATTTTATCACCTTCGGACTGGAAGGCTCATCCTTCAAACTTAAAGAGCTTTACCAGAAGATTCTCTCCCTAGTATTATTCGTATTATGATTATATGGACGCTTGGAACAACATGTTGTATTACCAACCTTTTGACCACTCTTGGTTCATTTGGTTCCGCAAGGATTTTCCCTTACATTTCCCTTTATGGTTTATTAACTGGTTCCATGAATGGGGCCCTAAAGTTAGCATCTATCCAGACTTTGCAGCTCAAGCTTTTCAGAAGTTTGAGAAAGAAATTAATTTTTTTGACCACATGAAATTACTAGCTTTCCATCCTAGCTTGGGAATTTCATGGATTACTTCTTGGACTTTCAAAAAGGAATTATCTGTCCCTGATTCCAATATCTTTTGGATCATTAGATGTAATAAAATTAAATGGTGGAATAAATTTAATCCAAGTTTTATTAGTGATTCCATGCTTCAAGCTTGGTTTCAGAAGAATCCCAGATATCTCATTAAAGGTCCAGATACAGTCAAAGAAAGCGAGTTCTTAGCTGAGAAATCTAAGTTCTTAGCAGAATTATCATCCTCCTCCAACAAAAAGGATTTTCTCAAAAAATTACAGGCAACCATTTCGGAATCAGACATTAATAATGATGAAGACTCAGTAGGTTCTTCTCAAAGCTTTACTCCAGTTAACGAAGATGATTGTTATGACATTGTAGATCTACAGGATTGATCAATTATGTGAGCGTGACCAGCACTAAGTGACATTATGGCGGACAATAATTAAAGCAAGCATTATCTCTGCTTTTGATATAGCAAGATTCATTCTTATCCTCACTTCATTATCATGGCAGACAAAGACTTCAGCTTTACTATTTTCTTTTTGACAATTATGTAAAAGTTGTTTGTTTTTAGGCTTTAGGTCCTTATCACCTTTAGTCTTTTGTAATTATTTATTGTAAACAGACAGCTGTCAGCATTAGTCTTAGCACTTCCTGCCACTCTATATAAGGAAGTATTATCTCTTGTTAGAGGGCATCGAAAAATTCTCTGAGCGTAACCATCTTTGAAATTTCGAACTCTCTCTCTCTGTAAGCACTTCACTATATCAATAAAATGTTTTGTTTTAATATCTTCTTTCTTATTTTAACTTTTCAAATTACATTTACAACTGATTTAGATATCTTTCTTGATGATCTTCCCCTGTTTTCACATTACTTTTTATTGGTTGCATTTTGTTTAGAAGAAACTATTACTTTCTATTATGATCCAGTATTCATTATGGTATCAGAGCCTTGTTGCAAGCAGGCTCTTAGAGATTAAAATTTATTCAAAGTTTTAAATAAACTAGTTTACTTATTATTTTCAAACTTATTTTTTAATATCTTGATTTTCTAGCGTTGGTAAGCTTGGAAAGTTGTGTTGGTCAGCCTTTAAAAACCCAGGAGAGGTTGAGTTGGTGGTCCCGCAACCAGTTGTGTCCTTGTGTTCCCGAGAGAAAAGAAAAGATACAGAAAATAATTGTGAGATAATAAGAAGTATGTCTAGAGTATTTAGAACATTGAGTGAGTTAGGATCTTCTAGGAGAAATCGTGCAATAGTGTCGTCTGGCCTATCCCCTCAAGAATTAGAAGCTAGATCTGACCAGGATAGATATCAAAACCATGAATTAGAAATAGCAGAAATAGAAAATAGATTACAAAACTGGAGATTACCGGATATTAGTTATAAAGAAATAATTCACTCTAGTATGTTTGAAAAATATAGGACACATAGTATTAAACAAACCATAGAAGCCTCTAGATTAATAACTCATCAGCGTGAGACTATTAATCTATTAAATGAAAAATTAATTGATGAACATGTAAAAAATGTATTTCATTATATTCACTTAGGGTTAATACAAGTTGTTGTTAAACCTTTGCATAAATTAGGATTAAACACTCCAATATTGTTAATTTTGCGAGATAGTAGAATAAAAACTTTTCCTGAATTAATTATCGCCATACTTGAATCAAATCTAAATGATGGTCCTGTTTATTTTAATTGTTATCCCAATTATTCTATGAACTTAGAAGATAGTTTTACTCCAACATCTTTAGTTATTAATATACAATGTATGGGTGATATATTTTATGAAAGTGTTGCCAATATTGATGTTTGTCATAGAATTAAATATAAGGTATCAAATGTTAATTATGATTTTAAAGCAATAAGAAGCTCCCCTAAAAATGAAACTATTATTGTTGAAGCAAACTTAAGAAGGTCTAATATTACTACTCCCAAAATATTAAAAGTCGCCGACATTAGATCTAAGCTACCAGAAGAATGGGTATTACAAGAAGTTATGCCCCCACCTAAAATAGAGTCTAGAAGACCTAGGAAATTTATTTTAGAAGATGATGGTAGTATTCGAATTAGAATGCATAGAAGTCAATCCATGGGGATTGAAGAACCCATTAGTTCTAGAGCAAGTATTGACTCGAGAAAATCTTTTGATTCAACCATTAATATTAACCTGGCAGGAGTTGATTTTGGACCAAATATTCCCCAACCTATATATGAGAACATGGGTAGAAGCGATTCTCCCCCTATGTCTCCCACAGCCTCTCAAATTCTTAATGTTATAGAAACATAAGAAGAATTTGAGATAGACAAACCTTGGATTAGACAAGATTTTGAAGCCGATTATAGTAAAGAGAAGAGACATTGGTATTTTAGTACTTTCTCTAGAAAGCAAACGGATTATTATCTTAAAATATTTTATGAATATATTAAAAAGAAAAGAATTAATATTTACTTCTTCATTTGGTTTGAAGAATACTGTGAAGAACAAGATATAATTAATCCTTTTATTCAAGAAACTTATGTCAATGTAAATACTAAAATTACAAAATCATGGACAACCTTGATAGATAAAACTGTCGAATCACTACAACAAAAAAACTATTTAATAGCGTTTTTTTTGCTTTTTGATAGCGCTTAAAAGCGCTATTAACCAGCCTGCTATTGTAAATATTTTTTTTATAGCACTTTAAAAGCGCTATTATAGTACAGGTAATTAATAGCGTTTTTTCAAAAGCGCTATTATAGTACCGGTATTTAATAGCGTTTTTCCAAAAGCGCTACAGAAGTAGACATTTTGCATTTTATAATACGTATTTTGCTTTGATTTTTATAGCACTCTCAAACAAAGCGCTATTATAAGGCACATGTTTGATAGCGCTTTTCCATAAAAGTGCTATTATATTATGTTTCATTAATAGCACTCTCTCTACAAAACGCTATTGTAGTACTCTTTTTTTTTTTAACAAAATCATTCTTTTGATATATATATATATATATATATATATATATATATATATATATATATATATATATATATATCGACATAAGAATTCATAAAAAATAATGATTATAACCAACTAAAATATTTGAAAATAAAATAAAACCACTTATTCAAGAACAAATATGATACCATATGCTGCCATAATTTACAAATTAATAACAATTAAAATTACATTACATATGCTGAAAAATCAGGCTTGTCTTAGAATTATACATCAACAATTGTATTAGAATTAAATTACATTAATTTACAAAATTTGTTAGCCAAGAAAACCAAGAGAATAATACATCACGTATGCTGAATAAATATCAAATCTACTCACCAAAGTTAATATGGCATAGAACTCAAATGCTCCCAGAACCTCGCTTCATCAGATAGTGCCTGAAATTTATGTGTCAGACAAATCAAATGTTAGGTAGCTTGGACTTAGAAGCGCTCTCTCAAAAATATATTTCATATAACAATGAATGGAACTAACATACAAAAACACCATGAAACTTTGATCACACTAGAATTATTAATTAAACATGCTTCAATATAATATATACTGGAATACCTCTCTTTTATTCATATTAATCTGGAATTCTTTTTCTGATCTCTTGATAATTGCAACATGTTGAGAAAGAGGAAAGCGTATCCAGATCTTTCTTAGAATTATGAGACCGATGAGTGAGCAGGGTATAAACATCATAAAAGCCAAGTATAGATGAGCAAACCTGTGTTTTCATAGATGCATAGTTTTTTTTTACAACATAAAAACACTATGTAATGTAAAAGATATACATAAGTTACTTCACCCAAAAAAGAAAGAAGCACTACGTAGGGATCACATTATATAGGGATTTATCTGAACAACAACTTTGATATTTTCTAATCCTTCACTTCCCAAAACCTTTTAAGCTGCCTTTGGTACTATACACATTCTGTAACCCAATTTCGCCACAGTGTACCCTTTTTTCCATTCTAGTAACCTGTATCATCACATCAATAACAATGCAACATTAATACTAAACAAACAAAAAAAATGGTAAGCTAGACTATGAATATCATAGTAGAAGCATTAACATTATGTAGAATATCCTCACCATGCGAAGCTCGCCACCAAGACCTATTTCACCGATGAATGCAATGTCATTTGGAATAGGAAGCTCCAGGCAGCTGGAGAAAAAAAAGGAAAAGACAATAGCATCATATCAGACTTTTAAAAAGGACAGACCAAACCTAAACAAGTCTTTGTCTGATAAAAGGCTAAACTTGGGCTTTGAGGTTTTAGAAAATGATACGGGTCTAACCTATTTCCACCCTCTTCCCAATTATTATAAGAAATTGACCAAGTCAGATTAGCAATATTTTACATCAATTGGAAAACACTTTTAACACAAACCTGCTGCAAATTGCAGCTGCTATTGCAAGATCTCCTGCAGTCTCGCTCAGTGTCAATCCACTAACACCATTTAAAAACACGGCCTGTTCAACAAAGGCATAAGAAAGTATAATACAATCAGTATACATATCAGCATGAAAAAAAATTGTTGGTTA
Source organism: Lathyrus tuberosus (assembly GCA_022829125.1). Classification (NCBI taxonomy): domain Eukaryota; kingdom Viridiplantae; phylum Streptophyta; class Magnoliopsida; order Fabales; family Fabaceae; genus Lathyrus; species Lathyrus tuberosus. The sequence continues at coordinate 4,952,385 of JALAZF010000082.1, read as the reverse complement.
CATTATAAGCACCGAACATGCGGTAGACATCATGACTATTCAAACAATAAATTGATGTGATAGAATAGTGTTCTAAATTGACAAGTCAATTTAGTTACAAACTTTAAGTAGAAAGACTAAAACAACAAACTAAAAAGGATAAAAAGAATTTATAAATCTTATTACATGTTCTTGGAGACGGAGCCCGGCTTGCTTGATAAGAACCTACAGTTCAAGGGACAGAAAGGTGATCAAGGAACAACTTCACATGTAGCCGTAGGGTACATTGCTGCTTCTGCATAGATATTAGAAGGCCAAGAACTTGGTCCAGATTGGCATACTAGATCTGATATATAATTAACAACATTTTTCAGTGAAATTCCTACATTACTTAGATGTAGCTTATGATATCTAACTATTCATAACAGAAATTTAACATCGCATTTACCAGGCCCTCCAGTCCCAGATGCCTCCACGTTTATAAAAGCACCTACTGTGTCGTGCCACTTATTTGTCTTCATGAACCCATGCGAACCCTTAAGCATCAAAGATTCAGAAGGAAACAACACCTGCATTATCACTAATTCAAGCATACAAATTGACGGTTTTATAGCTTAGCATAGCTTTTCAGTTAGCAGTTTTTTTCACAACTAACTTCATTATATAAAATAACTCTAAGTGACACATTAACTAACTCAAACAACCAATATCATTCAAACCTCGCACCCACTTTGATAGAAAAAGGTAAAGAGAGAGAATGAAAAGAAATTCTCATTGTATTATATGATTAACAGTAATACAAGAGGCTACTATATATAGCCATGTGATATAAAGCAGAAAAGGTGTGAGGCGCATAACAAGCTAACAGCACACCACTAACAAACCTGACAGCTCAGCAAAACAGAAAAGAAAGATAAAATGAAGGGCATATTAGTAAACTACTCTATTAGTCCCCCTTAGAAGCTGATGGCAGACTTGTCAAAGCAGCCTTATCATACACACGCAACTTGGAACGAAGAGGAACAAACTTGGCAGCAGAGAGGGGCTTAGTGAGAATGTCAGCCCATTGATCTTGAGCTGGTACATGAACAACAGTCAGACTTTTGCTGAGTACTTTCTCTCGCAGAAAGAAAATATCAAGCTCCATATGCTTAGTCCTGTTGTGAAGAATAGGATTGTGAGCCAAAGTAACAGTGCTCAAGTTATCACACAAGATCTTAGGAACTTGAGAGGAATAATGGAGTTCCTTGAGCAAGGACTGAATCCAAATGAGTTCAGCAGCTAGCTGAGCCATACTGCGATATTCCGCTTCAGCACTGGACCTTGCAACAAGCTGTTGCTTCTTGGACCACCAGGAAACAACATTAGGCCCAAGATATATGCAGGCCCCTGAAGTAGATCTCCGGTCATCAGGGTCTGATGCCCAGTCTGCATCACAAAACCCTAGCAACTGCATTGGTTGCTGAATAGGAGCAGGCTGAAGGAGAAGACCATGGTGCAGAGTACCACTTAGGTACCTTAAGATTCTTTTAACAGCCTTCCAATGATCCTCTAAAGGATTGGACAAAAACTGACAGACTTTGTTGACTGAAAAAGAGATCTCTGGCCTAGTTAAGGTAGCATATTGAAGGGCACCAACCACAGACCGAAAACGAGTAGGGTCATCAACCGCAGCAGACCCAACCTTGGACAATTTGCTGCTAGAGACCATGGGAGTAGGCATGCCATTGGCATTCAACATATTAAGCCTTGAAAGCAAATCTGTGATGTACTTAGTCTGAGATAAGAGAAGAGAACCATTAGGGAGATGAGTCACTTGAATCCCTAGGAAATAATCAAGTTGTCCCAGCTGTTTGAGAGAGAAAGAATTATTGAGATGCTTGATCAAGGAAGCTATAAAAGGAGCAGAACTACCCGTGATGATTATATCATCAACATAGACCAGAATTAGAATCTGAAGTTTACCTTGATGCAACAAAAACAAGCTAGGATCACATCTACTAGCCTTAAACCCGAGTTGAACCAAGGCACACTTTAGCTTATCAAACCAGGCCCTAGGAGCCTGTTTTAAACCATAAATAGCCTTATTTAACTTGCAAACAAGAGTTCTGTCAGCAACTTCAAAGCCAGGGGGCTGTTGCATAAGGACTTCTTCTTCAAGAGTGCCATTGAGGAAGGCATTGTTAACATCAATCTGCTGCAATGGCCACCTGTTTGTAACAGCAATAGAAAGAACAATTCTCACAGTAACAGGTTTAATGACAGGAGAAAAAGTCTCTTGAAAATCATCACCAGCCTTTTGATGGAACCCTTTAGCCACTAATCTGGCTTTATACCTGTTTATGGAACCATCAGGATTCTCCTTAGTCCTGAACACCCACTTACATCCAATAGGCTTCCTTCCAGCAGGAGCTTTCACCAAAGTCCAGGTCTGATTTCTCAGCAGTGCCTGATGTTCTTCCTTCATGGCCTGAAACCAGTTAGGAGCAGCCAAGGCTTGCTCAACAGATGTAGGTTCAAGGTGGGCTATTAATAGAGTAGGGTGAAGTCTAGGAAGGGTGATTCCTCTTTTGGCTCTAGTTTGCATAGGGTGGATGTTTTGAGGGTGAATGGAAGGTAAAGCTGTGGCAGCAGGGTGGGAAATAGGACTAGGGCCAGGGGAGGGACCAACTGAAGGAGAGGAATATGAAGAGGAGGGAGAAAGAGTGCTAGCTTCAGCTGGATCAGAGAGAATGAGGGCAGGAGAGGAAGAAGGAGAAGAGGTAATGGGAATGGCAGTGAGAGGTTGAGGGATAGGTTGCTGACCAGAAGAATAAGAGTTGTTAGAGGGAGCAGCAGAGGAAGAGGAAGAAGAGATTGGAGAAAAATTAGAAATAGTGGGACTGCTAAGTTGAGGAAAAACAGAATTTGAGGAAGAAGAAGGCATAGAAGACAGATTAGAAGTAGAGGGAGCAGAGGGAACAGGAGGAAAACTGAGAGAGGGAGAGGAAGAGGATGGAGTGTTAGGAAGAGAGACAGATTTTGAAGAAGAAACCAAGGTGGAATAAGGAAAATTTGCTTCATTAAAAACAACATCCTTGGAAATAAAAATGCGACCATCTGAAGCAAGGCATTTATAGCCTTTGTGAGAGGTAGAGTATCCAAGGAAAATACACAGTTGAGATCTAAAATCAAGTTTATGAGAATTATAGGGACGAAGAAAAGGATAACATGCACAGCCAAAGACTTTAAGGATAGTATAGTCAGGGTTTTTGTGAAGTAATTTAAAATAAGGTGAGACATTGTCAAGTATAGGTGTAGGAAGTCTGTTAATGAGATATGCAGCTGTGACAAAAGCATGATCCCAGAATTTTAAGGGAAGGGTGGACTGAGCAAGGAGTGTGAGACCAGTCTCAACAATGTGCCTGTGCTTACGTTCAACAAGGCCATTTTGGTGATGTGTATGGGGACAAGTGAATCTGTGAACAATCCCTAAATCTGTGAGATATTTGGTAAGAGGCCTAAACTCACCTCCCCCATCAGTTTGGACACATTTAATGGGACAATTGAACTGAAGTTCAACCATTTTCTTAAACTGAAGAAACTGAACCATGGTGTCAGACTTAAGTTTGAGAGGAAAAACCCAAACAAACCTAGAGAAGGCATCAATACAGGTTAGGAAATAGGTATAACCACTGGAAGATTGCATAGGGGCAGGACCCCAAAGGTCACATACAACCAGCTCAAAAGGATGAGAGTAAACTGTGGTAGATAAAGAAGAAGGAAGTCTATGAGACTTGCCAATGCAGCAAGCATGACATAACTCAGCAGGGGGTTTAGATGGAAAGGACTGATTACACAGTTTGAAGATTTCAGTGAGGGCATGATGATTGGGGTGTCCCAGCCTAGTATGCCAAAGCACATATTTATTGGATGCAATAGAATTTGCAGCATTAAAGTGTGAGGAAGGTAAAACAGTACTGACAGAGTTTAGAGAAGGATTGAAAAAGGTACTTGTAACATTATAATTGCAAGATTCATTACAAGAAGACAAAGGATTTATAGTATGATTTGCAACAGATTCAGTACACTGAGATATAGAATCTATAACATCTGTCCTATAGGAAGTATTACAATTGTATGCTGCAGGATAACTATGACTAGAACTATAAGAGGAAGAAGACTTGGACAACGGAGGAGCAGCTGGATTGGAGAATTTATAGAGGCCATCAGCACCAACAAGACCACTGAGTAAGACTTCAGAAGTAGCCTGAGATTTGACAACACAAAACTTAGGATGAAATTCAAAAAATACAGAATTATCTTGAGCAAATTTGCTCACACTCATAAGGTTTTTGGTGATGTGAGGGACATGTAAGAGATTGTTAAGAGTGAGAGATAGATGAGGTTTGTGAGGTAAGGGAAAAGACATAGAACCTACAGAGTTGATGGACAAACCTTGGCCGTTACCTATGAAAACTTGTTCAGTTCCAGGCACGGAGGCAGAGTCAGACACATTAGAGGCATCAGGAGTAACATGATGAGAAGCTCCTGAGTCAGGATACCACCACTGGTTTGCACTGCTAGCTTCAGTACCTGCATAAAAGGCTTGTGGTGCAGAAGATCTGGGAGGTGCAGCTCTGGGAGAAGCATAAGCAAGCTGCACAGGATAAACAGCACGAGGAGCCACGTGAAAAGGATTGAAGGGAGCTCGATGATGTGAATAACTAGCACCACTGGAATTGGCATAACGATAGTAGCATACTGAAGCATCATGACCAGGTTTGTGACAAATCTGACACGGTGATTTCCCAAAACGACCTCCTCCACGACCAAAACGACCACCACCGCGACCAGAACGACCACCACGTGCACCATAGGAATGATTTTCAGCATTAGCGGTGACGTGACTCGTTCCTTGAGGAAACGCCTCGGAGATGACTTGATCAGAAGCAACTGGAGTGGGAGAAGGTGTTGCTTGAGTGAGATTGACCGTCGCCGTCGCCGGTTCTGTAATCGCAGCTTTGCGATGCTTCTCCAATCGCGACTCATGAGCAAGCAAGGAAGACTCCAACTCTTCCAAGGAGCTAACGTCATCTTTGCTGTTAACGGCGGCGACAATGGAATCATAATCCTCAGGTAACGAATCAAGAACAATCTCAATTAGGTTACGAAGAGGAACGGGATCACCGATGGAGGTTAGCGACTCACTGATGTCACGTGAACGCGTCATAAGCTCAGTAATTGTTAGTGAACCCTTCGTAAGACGCCGGAGTTCTGAACGAAGTTGACGAGCCTTGGTGGAGAGAAGAACATCAAAGTAGCGATGAACTTCTGTCCACACCTGCCACGCATGCTTGCAGTCAACGAACTTAGGAAGGAGAGCATCGGAGATGGTAGAGAGAAGCCAGGTGCAAATGAGAGCATCCTGCTGTTCCCACTCAAGAAACGCACTGTGAGATGCAGGATCTGAGGGAGACGGTGGCGGAATCACCGGAACAGTGACAAAGCGTTGAAGACGATGACCACGGACGACGCCATCAATCTGCTGCTTCCACTGTTTGAAATTCTTGTCGTCAAGCTTAACAGAAATTAGGTGAGAAAGTTTCACCTGAGAGGAAGGGAATAAAGGTTCCATGGATCGGAAAAAAATTTATGCTCTGTATACCATGATAGAAAAAGGTAAAGAGAGAGAATGAAAAGAAATTCTCATTGTATTATATGATTAACAGTAATACAAGAGGCTACTATATATAGCCATGTGATATAAAGCAGAAAAGGTGTGAGGCGCATAACAAGCTAACAGCACACCACTAACAAACCTGACAGCTCAGCAAAACAGAAAAGAAAGATAAAATGAAGGGCATATTAGTAAACTACTCTATTACACTTGAACACAACATAACAGATTTAGTTAGCTTGATTTACAATGAACCATCCATGACAATCATTATAATCAATTCCACTACAACTACTAACCAAATTTCAATAACAGATATGCATTCATTCAAAAAGCTAATAACAACATCACAACACCACAACTAATTTCGAAAGTCTAACCTCCTCGAAACAGAATGGCATTTCAAATTACATCAACATAGCAACTAACCTTAAAGTTCATAACTAATTTAAACACAAATAACTAACTGACTCAATCCTTACAAAAATTCCAGCCTGGCATAATTGATCCATAACTAACTTTCAGTTTAATTCCTACTCTGTAGAACTATCATTCATCTTCATCACTCTCAATCTCTCTGCTACACTCTCAACCTCTCTGTTACGCTCTCACCCTCACAGGGAAGAACAACAACAAATGACAGGACATTTAAAGATTGAGAAGAGTAGAATAAGAAGAGAAGAGATTAGAAGAAATTGTTTCATACCTAAGCAACATCCAAGTTTCTTCATCTTTGTGCTTCAACATCGACTTCGAAGGTAAACAGAAATTCTCCAATTCGCTTTGTGTTTGTTACCATGGCATAGGCCTTGATTAGCTGAGTTGTAGCCCCAAAATTATATGTTTGAATTCCTCTATAGGCGGATTTAATTTAAGAATTAGTTACCAAGGATTCTTGAGAATTTTGGTTCGGTTTTGGTGCTCGAATAGGAATTAGATAAAATTGTTGATAAATTTGGCATATAATCACAATACAAAACAAATCAAAAAAATCCTAATTTCATGTCAACTTTTGCTATATTATTTTAAAAAAATAATAACTCCAAATTCATAAGATTTTTAACTAAATTGGGAAACATACCAGTAAACTTGTTCCTTCTGAGATCAAGCCTCTGTAGCTTCACACAACCTCTGTAGCATCACACAGTTTCCTAATTAAACACATTATATTGCATGTAATAATTAACTAATGTATCTAAAAATGTGAATATAATATATATACATGTAAGAAGCTAGTACTCTTACCATTACAACCCCATGCATATAATAACCATGGCATATTCAACATTTCCAACAAACATAAGATCACTAACTAAATGGCAATAGATGCAGTAGATCCGGCATTTCTGTGATGATTGTTTCTTATTTTAAATATGTTGAATCAGTATAATTATATGCTTTAGTCAACACTAGAACATAGATACAGTTGTTCTGTGTCAAAACAGGGGACATTCCATCATAAAAAGCATGGACCACATCCACACATCAACATTCTTTGGAGAAACATAACTTTTTATGATAATTGATCTCCATGAAAAGTGAAGCTTCCACAAGTGTATATGACAAACTTTACATCAATGTTAATACCATTAGCAAGCTTAATGTTGTCAAGGATAGAAAAAAAAAAACAACTTTGTAGACCCATAGGTTTTTATGATAACTTTGAATATGTAGATAAATAAGTTTGACTCAGAAAGAACATGTGAATATACATTATCATTATCTAGAAAAAAACAATAGTGAACTCTGTTGGAGTCAGAGAATTGAATCCATCTTGTCTTTAGACAGTGTTCAGCTTCATCACTCATCTGTTTTTGCAAAAAACCTTTCAAGAAATCAAACCACTCACCTAGCAAAAAAAACCCAACAAACATTTGCCAAAACCAGCAGACCCCTGCTGAACCTGATCCAATATATGATCAGAAACAACTTCTAATGTCAAAATACTCTAAACAAAAACACAAACCAAATACAATAATAAACTACAATAACAAAATTGAATCTAAAATTAAAGATGGTATAAAGAGTTTAACGAACTAGATGAGCTATTGGCTTCTGCAATTTAATGGAAATAGATGAAATTCAAAACTCCAAGAGAAGCAATTAAATAGTAATAGGAATCGAGCCTATTGTTATTTAAATCGCGACCCCCTAACCACGGTGTTTTCCCTTTATGTGATGTTGCTCTATGAACAATATTGACAATTAAGAAACCAATGTAGTTAGCAATAGACAGACCCAGAAAGAAGACGACGCCAGCAACGGTTCTCATTGACTCCGGCATTCGCAAGGTGAAGAATTCCATTATAGCAACAGCAGCAAAGGCTTCATTTAAACCCGACAGTGCGAACTGAGGAATGAGTAAACCGAAGCTCATGGATGAATCAAACGAGCCGTGTTTCAAAGCCGATTCGCGGCGTACCTTCGTTGATACCAAGTTCATCCACCCTGGTGGAACTTTGAAGTGTGATCCAATAGATCTATCTGTTTGTATCACTTGAAGAACACCAAATGTGTTCTGTTGATCTATTACAATGAAACAGCAAATTCCTACTCTGTAGAACAAAAACCCACAAAGGAAACTCGTTCAATAGCTTCTCAGAATTTCAAATCGAAACTCTGAGTTAAAACACTCACTCAATTCCGCGCAAGCACAACGCACAACAACATGAAAACAACGACAGAGAGATACAACACAGAAGGAGTAGAAGAAGCGGAAATAGAAAGAGGGAACTATACCTTCGAAGCACAATCCAGGCCGAGTTCTTCATTCTCCCGCTTCGGTACTCTATCGTTTCGTCCAGAAGTGTAAATCGAGGTTTATTTATGTTAGGGTTTATAATTTCTGAGTTTGGGGATGAAATATTCCTAGTTGTTCTTGCGTGTGATATGATTTGACCTTTTAAAACCTGAAGGGGCTGGATTTTGTGGGTTGCAGTAGCAAAAAGAAAATGAATGGATTCAAGAGGGGGGAGAATTCATGAGAACCAAATAAAAAAAGAGAGAAGGTTTACGTCTGATAGAGAGAAGGAATTTTTCGTTTAATGTTTTGCTTATCTCCTTTAATTGCTCTTCATTTCATTTTTTTATTATATATTTTATAATATAATAGCACTTTTCTATAAATGCTAATAAAGAATAGTAAAATAATAACGCTTTTTTAAAAAGTGCTATCTTAATGAAGAGTATTTATAGCGTTTTAAAGAAAGTGCTATCTTAATGAAGTTTAATAATAGCGTTTTTTTACAAAGTGCTATCAAAGTCACATTATCTGTATCCTATGATAGCGTCCGACCATAAAGTGCTATTATAGATATGTTTATTTCCTATTTAATAACACTTTCTTTAAAAACGCTATTAAATTAGGCGATACAAAATATCAATTTTGGCGTAGTGAATCTGAAATTCTGGTACATGTGCAGAATTCAGATGTCCTAGAACATGCCGTTCGACATCTGGTCTGACATGATCACTAAGGGCAAGGTATATTGCAAAAATCATGGTACTGAAAAGATAAGAGCAAGACACACAGAATTATTAACCCAGTTCGGTCGAACACACCTACTCTGGGGGCTACCAAGCCAGGGATGAAGTCCACTATTAGTAGTATCAATTCAAAGCTAAACTACCCGTTTGCAGCTTATCACTTAATCACTACCCAATGACCTTTCTACCTAGATCCTCTCTAGATATGAGAAACCCTTCTCACTCCCGATCATCGCAATGATGTCTAGTAGTTGACAATCTGCCACTGCATCAACGGCTCTTTACCTATACAATAATTCAGCAAGGACGACACCTTTCCAAGACACAACTTAGAGTTACTTAACAGTTTCCTCCAAGAACAATACTCCTCTTACTTAACAATTTCGAGGATCACACTAACAAACTGTCCAACTCACAGGTCGAGTGGTACAGGAACCAACCCTAATAATAAAACTTTACATCTTTGGTTCAATTCCAAACTAGGTTACAAAACATCTATTTATAACCTATTCCCAACTGGATTTGGGCCTACACAAACTTAGCAAATGAGCTGCTACGAATCAGCAAAAACTTCTGCTACATAATAGGACTTCAATCTTTAACTTCCTAAAATATCACCATATTTAGAAAGTGCATATTTTCCCATATTCTTCTCAAATTCAGACTTGAATCTTCAAATCTTTTAATTTAGCGCCACCTGGAATTTGCATATTATTTCCTGAAACTTCTGCATCTGTTAGGATATAACAGAATTCTACATTCTCTTCAGTTCTGGCGCGATGTCGAATGAACCTGCATGGGACATCTCGATAGGACATGTTGTTCCAGATGTTAACACTACTTCAGCTCAACATGTTCCAGTGCACACTAGGACTTCTTGCTCAACCTGTTCTTCTTTAGCAAGATGAACAAAACTATCTAACATATTGCTGCTATTATTTGTTTTACAAAATTAATGCCAACCCTTAAAATTAAAGAACTAACATTCTCCCCCTTTGGCAAATTTTGGCTAAAACAAATACATAAACATTACAACTCAGATTTTAGCAGCAATCACACTTCTATACTACTGTCAGTAGTCATCAGCAACTACTGAACCTACCAGTAACCACCAATAGCTACTGTGAACAGCAATCCTAGATAAACATCTTCTAGGGAATATTTGAATGATGTTAGGACATCATGTCTGACAACTTTTTGGCAGCGCATTTCTATGAGCTCCATAACATCACCTTCGAGCATCCCACCACAATTACTTCAGGCAGAACATCAGGAGGTAAGAAGTAGAAAGTCCCGAAGTTATGCACATGAGGAAGAAGATATCCAATACTCCCCCTCAAATCAGGAATCTGAGGAACATTCTTCTACACATTTCTTTTTCCTTTCAAGAAGGATCCAGCTACATAGTAGAAGACTCCTCCAAAAAAGAATCGTCTGTCTTAACACAAAAGACCAAAGGTGGCATACGAGATTTCTGCACACCTTGCTTGATCAGACGCCCCCAGTCAACCTGTGGCATAAGATGAAACTTAGGAAGTATCAATCTATTTACCCAGGTAACTCAGAACACAAGTCACAACTGTGTTCATAACTCAGGACACAAGTCACAATTGGAACTCAACACCAACTCAAGAATTTTAACACTCTCTTCGCAAACAATTGGAACTACAGACTCAGTGCAGACTCAGAACAAGGCATTTGCATAACCCATTTCACACACCCTTTCTCCCCCTTTTTTGCCAAAACTTGGCAAAGAAGGCCCTCACAGAACCAGACCCAAGTGACACTTACCCAAATACGAACAAACGCCATAAGACTAGTGAAACAAGACACTCACTTGGTAGGAGGAGAAGAGAGCAGCCCCTATAAATAGCTGACCAGTAACTTAGGAATTAACGAGCCTTGAATATGTCAAGGTTCTTGGTCAAAGAAACGCTATTTTAGGTATCAAAAACCCCATTCAACATTCAATGCCTACCTTCCAAAAACTGCCTTGACTGCCTTAAATGTTTCTCAACTGAATCTTACCATAAATTAAGCCAATAACGTTCCATGCATAGGCAGGGACACGTGTTTTGCCTTATCCTTATACCACCGTCCAGAGTAATTCCTTGTTTGGCCCAAGAAAAACATGTCATGTACCATGTTCTGACATCTTATCAGACAATGTCTGCTTGCTCACAACATTATCCACCCAAAACTCCACAGAACACAAGTACATTTTCTTTTCTGATGGATTCTGAGACAACTTCTGCAACTCACATTCCCTTCTAGATTCCTTCAGAGTAGCAGAGAAAAATAAATTCTCCCAGATACAGCAATTCTGCTCTTCAGACTCCTACACAAGCACTAGCTTCACGCAGCTAGGATAGCACACTAGCCTTAGGAACACCCAACCACACTCAGTAGTACATGTCCCCTCATGTTGTTTGACATTACTCTGCGCACGCTTTACAAAAATCTGCACCCTTGTAGTAATAGACCATAGACAACAGCCTTAACTCCCCCTGTCATGAACAACCAATGCTCCTTATGAAGATTAACACTTGACACCAGATGATATTGCCACATTCTCAACATCAAGAACTGCCACTTCTTGTATATGTTGAGCCTAATCTCACCAGGTTTATGCCAAGTCCAATATAAAAGCCCACTTGATTTGGAATTTCACACATATTCCATAACAAATGTCTTTAGATTACTTGAAACTCAAGACAAGGACTGCCATCACCTTTTACTTGTATTAGAAGAAATCAACCTTCTGTCCTTACATCTAATGAAGTCTTCATCATGAAAGTAGTCATGTATTGCCAGAACAAACTACTTAACATCAAGATCAGAATCTGCCCATTCTAATCCACATTATGTCAGAACTGCCACTTCAGACAATAATGTTGCTTCTTCCAACTCCTTCATCCAAAATACACAACAAACAATGATGTTGTAACATTATGTAGGACATCAGCATTAGATAAGAGATCACACATTCTGCATTTTATTCAGGTAATCACAGCCATCTGATCACAACAGAGAGAAATAAACTCTCACACACTTCAGAAATCTGAATTGCATCCACGCATCAGATAACTACCAAGCTTCCAACAAGGTATATGTTTATCCAAAAAGGATTCACAATCAAACAGCAGATGATGCTCACACTTCTGATATAGTCAGCTGATAAGGCTACCTCAGGTTGTTATCAATCATAACCACCATAATATCCAGACTGCAGACATGCATAATTCTCTAGACAAATACTTAGTCTCCCGTCAAAGTATTTACCCTTATGCATAACATCAATAATAGACAAATACTAAGTCTCCCGTCAAAGTATCTACTATTAGACAGAATAAGATTGCCTTCTCACACAAGGTATAACAATTTGTGTGTAATCTTCTGCATACGTCTAACAACATATATTCACAAGTTACTTTAACTTGGATCAGTGGCTTGATCTTGGACTTCTTTCTACGCAAAACAATCTTGGTTGAATAACCACCTGACTTAATGTTCCAACATCAATCTCAGTCACACATCTTCACATAGCTTTTCTGAAGATATCATCTATAGTAAAGCTCTAGCCGGGAAACACACGAGGATCAACCATCAGTAGCTGATCAAGCTTCCAGGTCATATCACAACCACATTCAACAGCAGGAACATCTCAAGAGTCTTCTCACAGCATCTTGTCTGACTCAACCAATCTGCCTCCTCTAACCCTTCAGCCAAACTCATCCCAGACAATTTGGATGATACTCCATGCACATGGTCACCAATCAACCCCACCAGCTGATTTAACTCCACAGTGCTTAGCCCTTGAAGGTTCTCCACTACACCAGAACAAGAGTTCCATGCTCTCATAGACTTGATAAATGTCGTCAAGTTTGAGTAAACAACCTCCATCCTGAATCAGAGAAACATCATCCAGGTAGCTTGAGAAAATAAATTCTTAATACAATGATGTCAAGACATGTCTTCAAGGTCTTCTAAAACATCAGGTATTCTCCCTCAGAATCTGCCAAGAGCACTTCAGAGAATCATACATTCTCCCCTTTAATAGCAGCACAGACTGTGATTAGATCATATCAATCCTAAGCACACACAGTCAATACTTATCTAGCTTCACAAGATCATTCAGAGCATGCCTCCAAATAAATACATGACCTTTTGATCTTTGACCTTCATGTCCAAGAAGTCTGCTAGAGATAATACTTCTTGAATCTTAGGTTCTCCACTCCTACAGCAAGGACCAGAAATAAACTGACCTCAGGAGTATGTTGATCACACCTTGACCAACTCACACAACTAAGATAAGTTCCAGGGCCAGAACCTTCTTAGACATACCACCCAGATGCCTCATCTTCCAGATCAGGAGTAGGCTCCAAACTCATGTGATCAAACCACATTAGTTTAGCACCCAGAGCATCTGCTGTGCCATTCCTTCAGACAACAGAATTCACCATAATTCTGGCGTGATGTTCTAACACAAGATAGGACATCATTCCAATGAACACATCAAGAGATCAAAGACTGGAGATTAGTCATTTTTGGAGTAGAAGCAAAAGTAAATTACTTCTCTTTCTCACACCTTCACTTATTAATGCCTTTATGAGTGGACTTGAACAATAATCTTCAAGTATCGTTGACACTGTAAGTTGAAGCAGTCTTGCATAAATCCCATCACCATAGGATATACATTCAGAGAAAAACAACCTTCTCATTTACAACCTTAGGAGTTTTCAGATAGATTCGCAGCGGATCAAAACACAAACTCCTCAAAACCTTCAGGTGTCACATATCAACCCTAGCAATATAATTCAGGTGACATCACAAAACCACAGGTTTGAAAATAAATCAAACCCCAACACTGCAGCTTTTCAACCACTTCTCCAAGCCTTCAGTACATGCCACTGCCTGTCACGAACAGTCCATCCTCCACTTCTAGGGACCATTCTCACACCTATATGAACTACTCCACGTTCAAACAACTTTTCAGTAGAAAGCTTCTACCTTGACCATGAACCAGAAAGTATCTTCCCTGGGATCTCATCCAGATACAAAACAGAATGACCTGCTCTGATACCAATTGAAATTCTGGTACATGTGCAGAATTCAGATGTCCTAGAACATGCCGTTCGACATCTGGTCTGACATGTTCACTAAGGGCAAGGTATATTGCAAAAATCATGGTACTGAAAAGATAAGAGCAAGACACACAGAATTGTTAACCCAGTTCGATCGAACACACCTACTCTGGGGGCTACCAAGCCAGGGATGAAGTCCACTATTAGTAGTATCAATTCAAATCTAAACTACCCGTTTACAGCTTATCACTTAATCACTACCCAATGACCCTTCTACCTAGATCCTCTCTAGACATGAGAAACCCTTCTCACTCCCAATCATCGCAATAATGTCTAGCAGTTGACAATCCGCCACTGCATCAACGACTCTTTACCTATACAATAATTCAGCAAAGACGACACCTTTCCAAGACACAACTTAGAGTTACTTAACAGCTTCCTCCAAGAACAATACTCCTCTTACTTAACAATTTCAAGGATCACACTAACAAACTGTCCAACTCACAGGTCGAGTGGTACAGGAACCAACCCTAATAATAGAACTTTACATCTTTGGTTCAATTCCAAACTAGGTTACAAAACATCTATTTATAACCTATTCCCAACTGGATTTGGGCCTACACAAACTTAGCAAATGAGCTGCTACGAATCAGCAGAAACTTCTGCTACATAATAGGACTTCAATCTTTAACTTCCTAAAATATCTCCATATTTAAAAAGTGCATATTTTCCCATATTCTTCTCAAATTCAGACTTGAATCTTCAAATATTTTAATTCAGCGCCACCTGGAATTTGCATATTATTTCCTGAAACTTCTGCATCTGTTAGGATATAACAGAATTCTACATTCTCTTCAGTTCTGGAACGATGTCGAATGAACCTGCATGGGACATCTCGATAGGACATGTTGTTCCAGATGTTAACACTACTTCAGCTCAACATGTTCCAATGCACACTAGGACTTCTTGCTCAACCTGTTCTTCTTTAGCAAGATGAACAAAACTATCTAACATATTGCTGCTATTATTTGTTTTACAAAATTAATGCCAACCCTTAAAATTAAAGAACTAACAGAATCAGTTCATCCCCCATTAGAAGCTATTAAAATAGAACAACATAGTGTGTCTTTGGATGCATATCCTTTTAAATCCCCAGCAAGTACAGACATAGGTAAAGTGCAGTCTCAACTAAATTATTCCATTACACTATTAGGAACAATAGCTGAACAATTAGATAGGATATATAATCAATTAATATCTCTTCCACCTATACCTAAAAGAATAGACTCGTATAAAGATTTCCCAATAGACCCGCAAAGGCCTATATATAAATTAATTAATGTCCCTGAAAAAGATTTAAAGGAAATAAAGTTAGGACCCAATCAAGATGACCTAGTTAATGATCTCATAGGAAAATTAACCAAATTATCCGTTACCACTCCTCAAGTTAACACCTTAACTACAAATGATGATGATTTAGAAAAAACAAAATTAAGAAAAATATGGGTTATCAGGGAAGAACTAGAAATTATTATTCTCGTCCTAGTTTCCCAAATGTAGGATTTGAAGAAGCTAGAGATATAGTCTCTAGCTCTTACAGTGGTAGTTCAATTGTAGAATGGAACATAGACGGTCATAGTGAGCAAAATATCTTGAACACTATTCAAGAAATGACCATGGCAGCTACAGCTTTTAAGTCCATATCCAATAATACGGACAAGAAAGCAGTAATATTAATAATTACTGGTTTTACTGGACAGTTAAAGGGATGGTGGGATAATATGATTAGTACTGAAGAAAAAAAATGCTATATTAGAGGCCAGGAAACTTGACCCAATTACAAACACCCCTGGCGATGAAGACGCTGTTAATACTCTATTATATACCATTACTAAACATTTTTCTAGAGACCCATCTCAAATCCAAGATAGAGTTGCAGACCAATTAGCTAATCTTTATTGTCCTACTATGAGTGATCATCGTTGGTATAAAGATATGTTTTTATCAAAACTCTGTAATAGGCCCGATGGTGCTGCTGATTATCGGAAAGAACGCTTTATAGCAGGATTACCTAGACTTTTAGCAGAAAAAGTCAGGATGGCTATTAAAGTCAAAAGCAATGGAGTAATTCCTTACTCTGTATTAACTTTTGGTCAAATATCTAGTCAAATTATAGAAACTGGAATGGGAATTTGTACATATTTTAAAATTCAAAATAAAATTAAATCTGAATTAACCCAAAGTAGAAAGGAATTAGGTTCATTTTGTGAGCAATTTGGAATAGAACCCATTAGAGCTCCCAGTAAAAAAGCTAAGAAGAAATACAAACAATCTTCTAACTATAAGCCATATAAAAAACGGAGAAATTATTCTAAGAATTATGAAGGAACTTATGGCGAGAAAACCTATAAGAAGCCTTATAAGAAGAAAAATACTTCTAAAGATTCTAATAAATCTGATATTAAATGTTTCAAATGTGGGCGTTTTGGTCATTACGTTAAAGCTTGTCGTGTTAAACAAAAAATTAATGAAATTAATAAGTTAGAAATTAATAATGAATTAAAAGAAAATCTAATTAAAATATTAAAAGATATTATGTTAAATGATAACTCATCTAGTACTTCATCGGAAGGAACTTCTTATGAAGAAGATGACCTTAATCAACTAATAAATAGTTCTGACTCAGAAGTAAGTTCAGAAGAAGATTATTGCTTAGGCGTTGAATTATGTTCTTGCGATAAATGCATTAAAATAGTTAATGTAATCACTAGCGAATAAGCTAACACTCTAATAAACATATTAAAAGAGATGCCTGAATCCCCTCAAAAGGAGGAATTCATGTTACAAATTAAAGCAATGATAGAAAGAGAAGAACAACAGAAAAATAAAGTTCAGAAAATAGAATTTAAAGAAATTATGAATAGATTTAAACCTATTGTTATTCCTCAAGTAACTATTAAAGATTTACAAAATGAAATTTCCAGTATGAAACAAGAAATAGAATTACTAAAGGTAAAAGATTTAGAGTTAGAAATAAAATATTTAGAATTAAAAGGAAAACAAATATTAAGTAACAATGAAGTTAGTACTTCAACCGGAGGAAATACTCTTGGCACAGTTGGAGACAATCCCGCTTATATTGCCACATTAAATAGAATGATTACTCATAAATGGCTTTTTCCAATCACCTTAGTTGTTAAAGATCAAAGGTTCGATCTTGTAGCATTAATTGATTCTGGTGCAGATATGAACTGCATCCAAGAAGGATTAATCCCCACAAAATATTATGAGAAAACATTACAAGGATTAAAGGGTGCCGGAGGACAAAGATTACAAGTACAATATAAATTAATAGATGCAAAAATTTGTAAAGATCATGTTTGTTATAGAACTCATTTTCTATTAGTTAAAAATATTCATCAACATATTATCTTAGGTACTCCCTTTTTATCCCTATTATATCCGTTTAAGGTCACTCATACGGCTATAACTTCAGAAGCCCTGGGAAGGGAAGTTAGTTTTCAGTTTTTTGAATCACCTAGAATTAAAGATTTAAATAATGTTCAAGATGTTTCTACATCCTACTATTAATTTAATATCTCGAAAGAAAAAACATATTAATATGTTAAATAAAGAAATTCATTATAAAAGAATAGAAAGCCAGATAAAATCCAAAGCTATAAAAGATAAAATTATTTTATTACAACAAAAGTTTGAAAAGGAAATATGTGCGGAGCATCCCAATGTTTTTTGGGACATAAAGCAACATATTGTATCATTACCTTATGAACCAGATTTTAATGAAAGGTCTATACCCACCAAGGCAAGACCTGTCCAATTGAATCAACAATATTCAGATTATTGTAAAAAGGAAATTAAAGATTATCTTGATAAAAAATTAATTAGGCCCAGCAAATCCCCTTAGAGTTGCACACGTTTTTATGTTAATAATCCTGGAGAATTAGAGAGAGGTGCTCCTAGATTAGTTATTAATAATAAACCATTAAATAAAGTTTTACAATGGATTAGATACCCTATACCCAATAAAAAGGATTTAATTGGTAGATTATCCAACTCTGTTATATTTTCTAAGTTTGATCTAAAGTCAGGATATTATCAAATTCAATTAGAAGAGAAAGATAAATATAAAACTGCTTTTGTGGTCTCCTTTGAACATTATGAATGAAACGTAATGCCATTAGGATTAAAAAATGCCCCTAGTGAATTCCAGCATATTATGAATGATATACTTAATGATTACCAAGATTTTTCTATTGTTTATCTTGATAATATACTAGTATTTTCCAATTCTCTTAATCAACACTTTGAACACTTAGAAAATTTCTTTGAAGTAATTAAGACCAATGGATTAGTTCTATCAGCAAGAAAAATGAAATTATTTCAAGTTAATGTTAGATTTTTAGGATTTAATATATATCAAGGTACTATTACCCCTATTAGCAGAGCCATAGAATTTGGTGATAAATTTCCAGATGAATTAAAAGATAAAACTCAATTACAAAGATTCTTAGGATGTGTTAATTATGTTGCTGATTTTATCCCTAACATTATAATCATCTGTTTACCTTTATTTAAAAGACTTAGGAAGAACCCTCCTCCTTGGGATGAGTCTATGAGTCAAAGTATAAGAAAAATCAAACAAATAATTAAGAAATTACCATGCTTAGGAATCCCAGATCCCTCTGATCTAGGTTTTGGAGGAATATTAAAACAGAATTTACCAGAGTCACCAACAGAACAAGTAGTAAGATATTATTCAGGAACTTGGAATCCAACCTAATTAAATTATAGTACTATTAAAAAAGAAATTTTGGCAATTGTTTTATGCATAATGAAGTTTTAAGATGATTTATTTTCTAAACGATTTTTATTAAGATCTGATTGCAAAGCAGCAAAAGAAGTTTTACAAAAGCATGTTAAAAATTTGGTTTCCAAACATATTTTTGCCAGATGGCAAGCATTATTATCCTGTTTTGATTTTGATATTGAACATATTAAAGGAGAGAAAAATTATTTACCAGATTTTCTTACCAGAAAATTCTTACAGGGAAACAAAGATGAGCAAAAAAGATAACTATGGCCCTCCTCTCGAGGAGTCATCAAAAAGCATTACAACAGGTGCAGGTATTACAAAAGGTATTACATCAAAACAGGTATTACAGACCCCTATTGCTTCTTCGTCATTACAAACCCAAAACAAATTCACTCCACTAACTCCCTTAGCCTTACCAGCTTTTAATCCTCCCACAACTTCATTTTCTCCGGGAGCTATTAGGCCATCCTCAACACCCAAATTAGTATCTCCCTTAGCTTTTGCCTTAAACACCCCTTTGTAGCAAGCGATTTTGGACGCGGTTCTTAAGCGCTGGTCGCTCTCACTGCGGTTGAGTTTTAACTACAGGTCGATTCATTTTTTATCCTATTAAAGCTGATGAAGGAAGGGAAATAGATATCTCCAATTAACCCTACTTGCATAGTGAATTTAAACAGCGGTCTGTTAGGTTACGGATGCGATCAATGTGGTGGGGCCTTTGTATCAGTTATTTGTATTTTCGCCAATACTGATTTCTCTCTGGGATTTTGTTAGGATACTGCTTCAGATTGTGATATATGGGAGTATGGGATTTTGGGTTTTTGTTTAGTGTGCTCGCTAAGATCTTTTCTTTCGATCTTATGCCTACGTATTCCCGTTTACCGAAACAGGGAAATCTGAGCGTTCGTAGTTCCTCCTATTCTATGTGAGGAAATGGTTGTTTTGGTGTCTTGTTCAAAGCCCAAGACGTGAAGGGAAAGGTGGTTTGTATCTTGTTCAAAGCCCAAGATGTGAAGCTGAAGGTGTTGACCTTAGAGAGAATTTGTCATCTCTAAAGGGGTCTGTTGGTCACAACTGTTGGGTGACTGACTGTAAAGGAGGATTACTTTAACCGGGATACTCGGATCCTAGTAATGCCATAATTTCCTTTATAGGGGATTTTAACCTAAAGGAGAAGACTTTAACTCAGTTTAGAGCAATGTCATCTTTCCTTAGGAATTTCTCATGCTAAAAGAGGGGCAGTGGCATGGATGTAAATAATCCAGAGGCTTGCCGCTTACAGCAATTAGATGAAAGGGAAAAGAGTTGTTGATGTTTGTGTACTGTGAACGAGGCACAACTTTGATGCTAAAAGGTTGATTGGATCAACCAGTGATTTTCTTATACAAAGCCTAAGAGGAGGCTAATATGTGTCTCGTACAAAGCTCGAGAGAGAGGCTAAAAGGTTTTGACTCGACGATGGAGTCTTTTGGTATCTCGTATAAAGCCCGAGATGAAGGCAATTTGACTTGATAAGAGAGTTTTTTGTATCTCGTATAAAGCCCGAGATGGAGGCGAAAAGGGTGATTGACTCAACGAGGGAGTCTCTTATGTGTCTCGTACAAAGCCCGAGAGAGGCTAAACGTTGTTTGGCTCCGCTGGGGAGAATCATTGTATAAAGCCCAAGAGAGAGGCTAACTTCACTGGAGAAGGATCATTATACAAAGCCTAAGAGGAGGCTGTGGTGACTGTTTTAGTTGAGTGACAGGTCCAGTATACTGATTTTTAAAGAGAAAATCAGTTCTTATATGAGCAACACTGTACTCGAGGATTTGACTCAAGGATCCGGGTTATTCTTGTTCTTTAAGGAAGTGGGAAATCCGAAGGGTATTGAGACTGTCCGAGTCTGCGAGTTTTCTTCCTATTTTTGAAGGGGTGCTTGAGAATGTCTTTGAGACTCAAGGGAATTAGACTGTCCAAGTCTAGAGTTTCATCTTTTGTACTATGCTTTGAGAAACAGTAGTAGACTCTTTGAAAGGATTATTCTATGCAGATGACTAAGTTCTGTTCCTATACCTCTAGGAGGTCGTCGGGACAATTTGTACAAAGCCCAAGAGAAGGCCGGAAACTTTTAAGAAGCTGGCGGGTCCATGTACGATGCCCAAGAGGAGGCTATCATTCCCGGAGGAAGAGATTATTATACGAAGCCTAAGAGGAGGCTGTGAATACTTCTAAGAAGCCGTAGGGTCCTTGTACTAAGCCCAAGAGGGGGCAGGGTTGCTTTTAGGAAGCCTGTGGGTCCTTGTATGATGCCCAAGAGGAGGCCGATGCTTTTAAGAAGCCCGTGGGTCCCCAAACCCCGAGAAATTCAAGGCAAGCTATTCACAAGGAATAGATCAAGTCAGGAAAGTTTGAGAATTTGGAAGAAACTCAAAGATGTCATTCACGGAGAATACATTCATCTCTGGGAGTAGAGTTTCTTGACAATTCCTAATGAGGACAGCTGAAGAGAAGACTGTATCTGGTGATCCTATTGGGGATCTAGTTGTGGATTTCTACGAAATGAAACGGCGTCACCTAGTTCTAGACGTAGTTGCCGGGGAAACTCGAAATATCTATACTATTATTACACAGTTGATATGAGTTTATGAAAGAAGACTTACAGTGAAACAACCCCACAATACAGTTATATGTATATGAAAGCGGTAAATGAAAGCAATAATCACTTACTCGGTTGTAGAGCTTCCATGATGTTTGGTTAGTTGTTCAACAAAGAAAGATTGAAAACAACAGTATATTCAAAATCAAAGGAGAAAGTGCTTTGAAAAAGAAAGATTTGGGGCTTACAGCTCAAGGAGAGGCCCAGGGTTTTATCAGTGAGCGCACTGTTTGAATTTGTACAGAGGGACTTATACAAGTGACTGAGGTCCAAAATGTTTTCTGTACAAGGGGGTTGGGTCTTACACTCTCTCAAGAGGCCCAAAAGGTTTAAAAAAAGGAGTGGGGCTTATAACACGAGAGTAGGCCCGGTTGATTTTTCCGTTTAAAATGGCGATCGCGCCGTTTGTTTTCTTTTAACGCAGAGGGACTTATACAATAAGTGAGGCCCAAAGTTTTGGTTAAAAAGGGGGTTGGGTCTTACACTCTAATAGAGGCCCAAAAGTTATGAATGAGTCTTATAGCTCAAGGAGAGGCCCAATTGGTTAATTTTTGAATTGGCGAGCGCGCCGAGGTTTTGGAAAATACAGTGGGACTTATACAATAAGTGAGGCCCAAAATGTTTTGTATTTTACAAAAAAAAGGTTGGGTCTTACACTCTAATAGAGGCCCCAAAGTTTTGAATGGGTCTTATAGCTCAAGGAGAGGCCCAAGGTTTTTTTTCAAAAGGCGACGATCGCGCCATTGGTTTTTGACGGTATCGGGACTTATACAATACACTGAGGCCCAAAAATGATTTGGTAAAAAAAGGATTGGGTCTTACACTCTATTAGAGGCCCAAGTGTAATTGTTTGATGAGGGTGAAAATCAAAGAAACCCTAATCTTAATCTTTAAATAATAAATATTTAAAGAAAATCAATGAAAAATACCAAATAGATTTGAATAAACCACTTGTGATTTTGGTTTAAGGTTTGAAAAATAAGGTATAAATCACAAGAGATATTAAAGCTCATTTGGTCTTGACTTTTCAAGATGGATGTTCATTATAAAATGTTTAAAAACAAATAAAAATGAATTTATTCACAAAAATACTAATTATATTAAATACATAATATAAATCTATTTTTGTTTTTGTGGAATAAAATATTTCAACATTTTTATGATCTTTTGCAAAAAGAATCAGTAAAAAATAATTAAAATTGAGTGAGTTATTAATTTTTCAAATCATTACCAAAATAATATGAAAAATAGGAAAATAGGAAAAAGTGATAAAAAAAAAGGTTTGGGGCGAGGGGGATTCGAACCCCAGACCTTTCGCTTGCCAATACATACAAACCAGCTGATCAACCACTGGGGCGCAATGCCAATTCATTAATAACATGGCAAGTGAAAAATATATATCAAACTAGTTGGATTTTCTGAAAATGGCGCCATGGCCATCTTATTCCTCTAGCTCGTGCATGAAGCCCTCCATCTCTCTCATTTCTCAACCATTTGACATGATTCAAACACCAAACTCATGCGTTTTTTCACAAGGAAGAAGATGGCAATACCCAATTTCATTCATTTTCAGCGTATAGCAAATTATATCATTGTGGCCGTATGAACCCTAATTTTGCAAAAGCAATCGAGTAGGCATGATTATGAGTGCTATGATCAAATTTTTTGAGGGAAAACAATCAACATATGATGGCAAGCAATTGGCAAAAATATCATGCGAGGAAATATGCACGGATCATGGAGTTGGAGTTTTGAGGCTTACCTTGATGCAAGCTGAAATGGAACTCTGCACAAACCTTGTTCCAGTCGTGAATTAATGATCCCTACAGCTTCAATGGATGTTATGGAGTGTGTTGCAAGCTTTGGAACACTTTGAAACTCTTTGGATCAAGCTGGAGACCTCAACTTGCATAATTGAGGCATAATGGCTTGGTTGAAGGGTGATTTTGAGCCTGAGGTGTTACAGTCAGTGTTTAAGTGTTTGGACACCTCAAATACATCATATGTGATGTGTTTGAGCAATTGGAATTGATTGTTTAAGGCTGCAACTCAAAACCCGATAGTGGTTACTCAAAAACCAAGAAACTTGAGGTTTAAGGAATAATGAGAGAAAGCAGTGCTGTAACTGGCTTTGGTGTGAGTTGAATGATCCATTGGAACCTCTATTTATAGGTGATCAACTTTTGTCTTGGAGGAATAGTGAATGGCTGCTGGATCAGATCACATTTGCATGGATTAGCTTGGAGGATTTCTTCTCAAGCAAGGCAAACTAGCCATTCCCAAGAGCAGGGCTATGCCTTGACCAAAATCACATTCTTCAGATGTTTTTATTGTTGTTTAATTAGAGAACTTGACTGAGTAGAGTGGCTTTGTTGAAAATGCACTATTCCACATTAATGCCCCTTTGAATTCAAGGCAAAATGTGCCAAAGTGGATGAATTTCAAGTTGGAAGATTCCTTGGCTTTTTGACTCAGCCTTATCAGTTGGATCAGATGCATTGTGATTGGTTTGAGTACATGTGACATACTGATCCTCAGTTTTTGGTTCAAAATCGTGTGTGGCAAGCAAACATGCAAACTGATTTTTCCAAAACAGCTTGCAGCAGCATGGCTTTGGGCATGGATTTCTCTTGGCTCAAGTTGAATCAATTCATGCTGTTAAGCTCTTTGAATTCTTGGCAGCATTTGCAACAACATTGATGTTTATCTTTGGACTTGATTCAACTTGCAACTATGTGAAAAGATCTCACAAGTTTTGGTGTTTCCAACAAAATCTGTCTTGGACAGAATTTTTTCTAAGTGTTGGAAAAGTGGTACTTTCATGTTTTCAGCCATTTTGGCTCACTCATAGCTCAAAATCCACAATGAATTGGAGTTAGGTCTAGTTGAAGTTTTTGTAGAGGGCAATGAGATATACAAATCAAGCCTTGGATGGGAGTAACTGGCTTTGTGGTTTAGGAGTTATGACCCTCCAAAGTTGGTACCCTAGCCACTTTATTTTTAACTTAGAAAATTTTCTAAGTTTTTATGGTTACCCCTTTTACAAGTTATCCAACTTTTCTTGATTTTTCTTGATGAATGATGATTCAAATCATACATTAACATCATTTTAGGGTTAAAAATCCATTTTTATGAAAAATCTCAAAAAGTCAAAGTTGACTTTTGTGCACAATTGACTTTTTATCAGATGAATTCCAAACTGTGCAATTCTTCAGGAAATCATGTCCTTGACCTAAATCAAACTTGATGGACATGTTCCATGGGTGTCATAGGGTATATTGATGCATGTCATAGGGCTTGGGAGCATGTCCTGGTCAAAAGTCAAAGTTACAGTTGACTTTTTCCTTAAAACCCTAACTGTGGTGCAGATGAAATTGAAACTTGCTGCTCAAGCTTCTTGGATCAATCCATTGTTGCAAATGGATCAATGTAGTGTATTAGAGACCCTCAAATCCTCCTTTGAGGTCTTGGCTTATAATTTGCCCTAAAAGTCAACTTAGGGGTGAATTAGGTCAAGAAACCCTAATTCCTGATTTTTTATGAATGCATCCCCTGAGGCAAAATTGATTGAATGATTGGGTCCATGAGGTTCCATGGAGTATATTAGGTTATGTTTTGAATCATTTGCTTATGCCCAGAGGAAAATTTCCATCTGGAGGCCCTAGTCGACCAAAACCCTAATCTGGTGACACTGTCGATCTTGAGACTTGATCCACCTAGAAGGGAGCAACCTTGTGCTTAATCCTTGAAGTGAGACTCCTCTTGATCTATTGTGGATGTTAGAGAGGTTAGACAAGTTGAATATCATGTCATTCCTTGATTGACCCTTTGTCTAAGGCTCTGAGAGGGCTTGAAACCCTAATTTTGATAGTAGTGAATGCTCAACAATTCCTTGAGGAGATTGATGAGGCACAAAGGTACATCCATATTGTGGTGATGATTTTCACAATGATGGGAAATCTTAGTGGTCAAAATTTGGGGTATGACAGATGCCCCTATTTAATCTTCTTGGACACGAAGGTGTGAATGACGAAGGTATTCGGACATTCGGGGTGCAAGAGGATTAAATATCGGAATACCCGAAATTTTGATGGTGGTTATGAATGGTAGCTCACGCATTCATCTTTTTTTGCTAAACACTGATGCTTAGAAAAGGTAAACTTCCCCTCGATCCTGGTTTTCAGCCGAGTAGCTGGTCTCAGTTTCCTTTTGGGATAAACCTCCCCTCAATCCTGGTTTCCTACCAAGGAACTGGTCTTAATTTCTCTTGTTAACTTCCCCTCGATCCTGGTTTCCTACCAAGGAACTGGTCTAAGTTTCTGATTTAAACTTCCCCTCGATCCTGGTTTCCTATCGAGGAACTGGTCTAAGTTTCTTTTGTCAATAAACTTTATTGACAAGGGATGCTATTCGTAGCGGTTTTCCTCAAACTTCTCGCCGAATTTTCCTGGGGAGATGCCATTTGACAAAAAAAAATTTGATGTCAGAGTTGCTGGGGAACCCAGTCGTCTGAGTTGTAGAGTTGCACAAACTTCTCTGTTGGAGACGCCATTTGTTTCTATTGGGGAAATCGAGTCTCTTGAGAGGCCGCTTCTGCGTGGGATCTTACATCATACTTTTCTCGGGATCTTCCCGGAGAAATGCCATATGATGGGGTCCAATTTTGAGATGCCGAGGACCTTTTCATCAGAGGTCTTTTCGGAGCGAAACTGGCATGCTGCCGAATCTCTGATTACGAGGCTTTCTCTGTGGATTTTCCTTAATCCGGGAAAGCAAGGATATCATCTTCAATGGCGAAGAGTGATGCTGACTGAAAGTTCCTCTGGTTTTTCAGAGGTTCAAGTTATCAAAGTGGTCAAGGGCCAACTTCCTTCCAGAAATAAACTGGATGCTAGGCTGTTCAAACACAGCGTTTCCTGACGAGGCAAGAACTGACGACTCAATTGAGAGAACTTCTATCACTAGGGGACAAGACCGACTAGAGTGATAGTGATGCAATATGAAATGTGAATGCAAATCAATAATGCATGATGTGTGTATGTATATGCTGACAAAACTGACGCGACACACGACTGAAAGATGAACACGACTAGATACTCGGCCATCGCAGGGTGTGTAGAAATATCGCGGGTTCAAGATAGCAATTCCACCTTGCTTAGGAAAAGTAGTCCTCGCGGGGAACTATGTTGGTCGGGCTTAGGAGATAAGAACTCGGCCGTGGCGTGTCAGACGAAACAAGGTCTCTGACATAGTTGATCCCTTCATTCAGGCGTACTGGGTTAGAAGGAGTACTTTGATTCTGCACTTTGAAGTTGGCTTACTTCTGGAGAAGCGGTCGATGTTCTTCTGATGTTTAACAGTCAAAAGAAATTGCCATCTTTATTAAAAAGCAGAAAAAGTTTTAACAAGTAAATTCATTTTTGTTTTATTTCCATAATCGTTAATCATGTTAAAATGTCGTTCTGTAAAGCTAAAACAAATAAAAATTACAAACAAAAGCACAAGGGCTCAAATTTTATCGATAAGATGGAGATCATCCAAACGCGTGATTCCAAAGAGTATTTACAAAGTTAGAAAATGGTAATTTACAGGGAAAAGGGCTACGTTGAAACATAACGACCGCTATCCTTCTACCAACTTTGAATTCGGGGCATCTTGAGCTTCTGTCGAAGATGACCTTGACTGGAGTTTTCTGACGGATGATGTAACTGCTGCTGAGGGGCTTACCTCTGTTGAACATAGTTACTTGCCATTATCCCTAATTTTTTCCTGGATTGTACTGTGATGTTTCCAATCCACTGGGATGATTTTTTTTATGTCTCTAACTTTTGCCTGGACCGCCCTTTCGGGTTTTCAATCCACCGAGACGTTTTTTTTTTAGTTTAGGCGAAGTATTTCTTGACTACATCAACATTCGTGGGGGTAGGCAAATTCCTCTCCGTCTATGGTTGCAAGTCTCAAGGCGCCGCCTGAGAAAGCTTTCGTGACCACATAGGGGCCATCATAATTCGGAGTCCATTTACCTCGCGAATCAGTGAGAAATGATTGTATCTTCTTGAGCACAAGGTCTCCTTTCCTGAAGACGCGAGGTCGGACCTTTTTGTCGAACGCCTTCTTCATTCTCTGTTGATACAGCTGACCGTGGCATAGTGCCATGATTCGCTTCTCTTCGATTAGGTTTAATTCGTTGTGTCGACTTTGACACCATTCAGCTTCGGTTAGCTTAGCTTCCATCAATACTCGGATTGACGGGATCTCTACTTCTATGGGGAGCACTGCTTCCATGCCATATACTAGAGAGAAAGGGGTTGCCCCTGTAGAAGTGCAAACAGATGTACGATAACCGTGAAGAGCAAAGGGTAGCATTTCATGCCAATCTTTGTAGGTTACAACCATCTTCTGAACAATCTTCTTGATGTTCTTGTTAGCCGCTTCCACCGCTCCGTTCATCTTGGGTCGGTAGGGAGATGAGTTATGATGTTCAATCTTGAATTCTGCGTACAACTCCTTCATCATCTTATTGTTCAAGTTAGATCCATTATCAGTAATGATCTCGCTTGGAACACCATAACGGCAGATGATATTATTTTTGATAAATCGGACCACCACTTGTCGGGTTACATTGGCGAATGACGCTACTTCGACCCACTTGGTGAAATAGTCAATGGCTACTAGGATGAACCGATGTCTGTTTGAAGCCTTGGGCTCAATCATGCCAATCATGTCGATTCCCCATATCGAGAAAGGCCACGGGGAAGAAAGAACTTTGAGATGTGATGGCGGTACATGAATTTTGTCGGAATATATCTGACACTTGTGACACCTCCTCATGTACTTGTAGCAGTCGGATTCCATTGTCAACCAATAGTACCCTGGTCTGAGAATTTTTCTCGCCATTGTGTGTCCGTTGGCATGAGTGCCAAAGGATCCTTCATGAATTTCTTTCATAAGCATGTCTGCTTCTGGTCTATCGACGCATCGGAGCAAGACCATGTCAAAATTTCTCTTATAGAGTGTATCACTGCTCAGGAAGAAGTTTCCAGCCAATCTTCTGAGGGTTTTCCTGTCTTTTCTGAGTGCCCCAGGTGGGTACTCTTGTTTATGAAGGAAGCATTTGATATCATGATACCAAGGTTTGTCGTCTATGACTGCTTCAATCGTGAAGATGTAAGCGGGCCTTTCAAGGCGCATTATGTCGATCTTAGGTAAGTCGTTCCATTGACCTACACTAATCATGGAAGAGATGATGGCTAATGCATCAGCCATGTGATTCTCCTCACGAGGGATATGATGAAACTCAACTCTGTTGAAGAAAGGTAGCAACTTTCTTGTGTAGTCTTTGTAAGGAATCAATCCTGATTGGTATGTGTTCCAATCTCCTTTTATCTGATTGATAACCAAAGCTGAATCACCGTATACGTCCAAGTTTTTGATCCTTAAATCAATTGCTTCTTCGAGACCCATAATACAAGCTTCGTATTCGGCCTCGTTGTTCGTACATTTGAACATAAGTCTGGCAGTGAAAGGAATGTGGGTACCCTGAGGGGTAACAATAATTGCCCCAATTCCGTTTCCATAATGATTAACTGCTCCGTCAAAGATAAGTCCCCATTGGGAACCTGGTTCTGGCCCTTCAATGGGTAACGGTTCATCGCAATCTTTCATTTTTAGATACATGACATCTTCGTCTGGGAAGTCAAACCCGATTGATTCTTGATTGTTAATCGGTTGATGAGCCAAATGGTCGGCTAAAATACTTCCCGTGAGAGCAGGCTTTTCGAAGACATACTTGATTGGA
Organism: Lathyrus tuberosus; assembly: GCA_022829125.1. NCBI lineage: Eukaryota > Viridiplantae > Streptophyta > Magnoliopsida > Fabales > Fabaceae > Lathyrus > Lathyrus tuberosus. Next base: position 4,922,907 of record JALAZF010000082.1, on the reverse strand, counting down.
TCCATCTCGGAAACCAACCAAGTAGTATGACGAATCATGTATTGGCGAAGACGTTTGGCTGCCCAAGCCAAAGCACAACAAGTTTTCTCGAGCATCGTGTACCGAGTCTCACAGTCGGTGAATTTCTTGCTTAGATAGTAAATGGCAGACTCATTCCTTTTGGTTTCGTCTTGTTGGCCAAGTACACATCCCATTGAGTCCTCTAGAACTGTGAGGTAAATGATCAGTGGTCTTCCTTCCACTGGAGGTGATAGAATCGGAGGATTCAACAGATATTCCTTGATGTTGTCGAAGGCGGTTTGGCAATCTTTTGTCCAAACGCAATCCTGGTTATTTTTGAGTAATTTGAAAATTGGCACACACGTCGCGGTCATGAGGAATATGAATCTGGAGATGTAGTTCAAACGTCCCAGGAATCCTCTGACTTGTTTTTCAGTTTTCGGAGAAGGTATTTCTTGAATGGCCTTGACCTTGTCAGGATCAACCTCAATTCCTTTCTGGCTGACGATGAACCCTAGTAGTTTCCCTGAACGGACACCGAAGGTGCACTTGTTGGGATTCAAGCGGAGCTTGAATTTTCTTAAACGTTCGAATAATTTTGACAGATGTTCAACGTGCTCATTCTCTGTTTTTGATTTTGCAATCATATCATCAACATATACCTCGATTTCTTTGTGTATCATGTCATGAAACAGAGTAGTCATGGCCCTTTGATAGGTAGCCCCGACGTTCTTTAAACCGAACGACATCACCTTGTAACAAAAGGTACCCCATGGGGTAATGAACTAAGTTTTCTCCATGTCTTTCGGCGCCATTTTGATATGGTTATAGCCCGTGAATCCATCCATGAAGGAGAAGACTTTGAACTTTGCTGTACTGTCTACTAGCATGTCAATTTGTGGTAAAGGAAAGTCGTCCTTTGGACTTACCTTGTTCAGATCCCTGTAATCAACACACATTCTGACTTTTCAGTCCTTTTTGGGAACAGGTACGATGTTGGCTAACCATTGAGGATATTCAGATGTAGCGAGGAAACCCGCGTCAATCTGTTTATGTACCTCCTCTTTGATTTTGATGGCTATGTCCGGGTGAGTCCGTCTCAACCTCTGCTTTACTGGCGGACATTCCGATCTCAACGGTAAGTGATGTTCCACGATGCTGGTATCCAACCCTGGCATATCCTGATAGGACCAAGCGAATGCATCGGGGAATTCTTTGAGAAGCTTTATCAAACTCTCCTTGGAAGTTGGACTGAGCAGTGCCCCAATCCTGATTTCTTTTCTCTCTTGTTCTGAACCCAAGTTTACCGTTTCCCACGGTTCTTTATGAGGTTCAATGGACTTTTCCTCTTGTCTGAGTAGTCGAGAGATCTCTTCTGGAATTTCGTTGTCAACTTCTTCTTCAGCCTCGAATACCGGGAACTCAAAGTCAAGAGAAGGCATCAGATCGTATGTTTCAACTGGGTTTAAAACAGGCAATCTGCATGACGTGATGATTCGTGTTTAGAAGAGATAGAGAAAATGCAATTGTGTGCAGTGTATTTATTTTACTGCTTGTTTTTATTTTTTGTTTTTTTTAGGATTACCATTTTCTGAAAAACGAAAAGAGAAAACAACAATTAATGCGGAAATTACAGAACGACGTTATTTTATTAATGAACAAGTCGATTCTTGAAACTACAACCCTATAAAACGAAACTCTGTCGCTTTGGGCGAAGCGAAGAGGGAAATTTACAGAAACCGAGCCCTATCAAAACATCCGTTTCACCTGGGCAGGGTGAAAGGTTAAAGATGGCAATTACTTTGATTGGCGAACGACCTTCGGAACATCGACGACAACCCATTGGCGGCGAACTCCTCGGTGAATCAGAAAGTCTGGCACCTTCCTTGATTTGTCTTCAGAAATGATGCTGATTTCTGGTGGAGCAGGATCATTGGAATCTGTCTCCCAGGCAGAATTGTCGTAGGAGAAGTCCTCAGTTGCATTTTGCAGAGTATTTGTGCTCTCAGCTGTATCTTCCCATCCAGTTAACTGGATGTCTTCGAGCCTGATACGAGAGCTTTCGGGAGCGGTGTACTTGACCATAAAGTCGTATTTTCCACTTGGTTGTCCCAAGGTGTCCCACACTTCTTTGGATCTGGAGGAGTCATCTCTCTCGATGACGTTGACCTCGGGAAAAGCATAGTTGATGAATTCAAGTCCTGCAAATGTTGCGAATTCATCTTCATGTTGAGTAGTTTCTGAATGACCTGAGTGTTGATCCCATGACATGGTGGGGACACAGGTATTTTGTTCAATGATGGTCAGCTGATTTTCATTGTTCGGCTGACTTTCTTGCCCCAAATCTCCTGGATAAGGTTGCCACATTGGCAGACCATCCATTGAGCCATAGTAATTGTGGTCAAAGTTGTCTTTCATCAGAGTGTCTTCCTCTAATGAATTTGGCGGAGCACGGCATCCTTCTGGATCACAATCTCCGTATATCATTTCGACGTCTAACCGTGGTATAAATCTCAGACTCTGTGCGGGATAGCAAAATGGCGTAGGCACCTCTTCCTGAGACATATAACCGTCCTCATTAAGGTAGGACTTCCATTCTACATCTGTGTCAGAGGGATCTTCCTCATTGATAGCATGTACTGCTTGAGACACTGGGTGAAGGAAACCTCCACCGTGGAAGAAGTTTTGAAGGGGATGAAGACTTTCATCGTTGGCAGTTGTCTGGGTACAGGTTGCAGAAAAACCAAGACCCTTCTTTGTTGTATTGCCAGTAGGAATGACAAGCTGTCCCCATCCTGTCGTATCGGTACTCTCAGCCGCTTTGATAGCATCTTTGTATGAGGAAATTAAAGTTCCTTCTTTTGATTGATTGTCCTTGCTCACCGACAGTGCTTGGAACTGAGTTCCAATAACCTCCTCGGGCTCTACACTAGCAGATGATGACAAGTTACTCACAAGCAAGGCTTGTTCCCCATAAACTGTGACAAGTTGATAGTTCTGAATGAACTTTAGCTTTTGGTGGAGGGTCGAAGTGACCGCTCCAGCCTGATGTATCCAAGGTCTTCCTAATAAACAACTGTATGTTGCCCGGATGTCCATGACCTGGAAAGTGACTTGGAAAGTGTGAGGACCGATAGTTATGGGAAGGTCGACTTCGCTGATAACTATTTTTCTGGATCCGTCGAACGCTTTGACGACGACCTCGCTGGTTCTCATCGGAGGGCCTTTGAATGATAATTGCATCAAAGTGGACTTCGGCATAACATTCAGGGCTGACCCTGTGTCTACCAGTACGCTGGCTAAAGCATCGTCCTGGCAGTTAACTGTGATATTGAGCGCCATGTTATGACGGCGACCCTCTTCAGGTAATTCCTCATCACTAAATCCCAAATTGTTGCAGGAAGTGATGTTAAAGACAATACTATCGAACTGTCTGATTGTTACATCCTGTTCCACAAAGGCTTACTCCAAGACTTTCTGTAGAGCCTCCCTGTGGGCTTCTGAACCGAGTAAAAGTGATAATACCGAGATCTTTGAAGGAGTCTGTAACAGCTGATCAACAATGTTATATTCACTCCTTTGGACGAGCTTCAGCATCTCATCATCGTTTTTCGAAAGGTCGGGATTACTGGATTGACCGACAGGTGGATCAGGAGTTTCCGTCTGAAGTTCCTTTTCTTTGTTAGGTTCTCCAACCCCTCGGTTGAAGATTCTACCACTCCGGGTTACACGACTGATGTCTGCAATATTCACGACGGAGGGTAATGGAATTTCCTTTCCATTCTCGACGATTGTTGCACCGTATTTATAAGGGATAGCCTTAGTTGATTCATACGGTATTGGTCCCAGCAGATAGATGACTATGGGAACCTTCTAATTTTTCTGACCATCAAAAGCAATCTCGATCCGCTCCCGGTTGGGAGCTCTAGATTCGCCAAGTAGAGGGATAATGGCAAAAACATCCCTGGTCTGGTGATGACCAGAGATCGTAACAACATCCTCAACTTGATCGGCAAGGTAGTTCGGCGTCCAGTTGATGGGTCCAGAACCCGGATATGGGCGAATCTCTCCACGATCTACCTGACCCTGAAGAGCTGCTCTCACAAGGTAACACCCTTGGTTACTTTCTGAACAGAAACTACAACGGTCATAATTGTGTGGTGGCACCTGGCCACGCCCACTTTGAACACAATGTAACCTCACTAGGTTAGCTTCCACAGATCGGACATCCTGACTTTGACGCTGAGTGGGGTTTCTGTTATTGATACTAATCTGCTGAGTATCTTCATCCATATAAATTGGCATTCACCAGTGATTTAACAAGTGCTGAAGTGCCTCCTGGACAAGGGTATAACCCTGATCATTTTTGCAACCTGCTTTACAGCTTTAATAGTCGTGTGATATTAAGAATCCGAGTCGGACCAGCTCAGCATATAACTCTACCAGGTTGGTATTCATCACGCGAATATCGAATATCTGAACCATATTGATCTGATAGGGATTCCTATCATGGTAGTCTTGGATCCATCCAAGATCCATCTGATGTTGGAGGGCTTCTTGTATGAAAGAGCAACCCTGTTTGTTTACCGAGCAAGTCAGACAAGAACTGTAATCGTGCCGCGATAGATTATGATACTGGCTTTGCCTTGAATGCATTGCCACCAGATTGACATTCATTGCACGGATATCGTGGTTCTAAATGATGTTGGAGTTCGTGTAGACCATGTTAACTCCATGAACTCGGTGCTCTTGGATCCATCCGAGATCCATCTGTTCCTGTAGAGCTAATTGCACTACCGAGCATCCTTGGTTATCTTTAGAGCAGATATCACACTGGTGATAATTATGAGGTGGCACATGGCCATATCCACTCTGTCTACAATGCATCTTGACCAGATTGGTTTTCAACAAGAGTACATCGTGAATTTGATAGACATTGTTAGTCTCTCCTTCTATCAAATTGACTGCAGCCTTCTCATGTTGAGGCATCGAGTTTGTGAGAACATTAGGATTTGTATCCTTGAAGGATAAGACCCCGCTCCTAACAAGTTTTTGCACGTCGGACTTGAAATTGAGACAAGTCTCTATGTTATGCCCTGATCCTCCTTGATGGTAAGGGCAAGTTTGATCCACCTTAAACAAAAAAGGCGGATTTTCCGGTACTGTAAGAGGAGATTTAGTCTGAATGTACCCCTTAGCCAGTAGTAATGGAAATAGTTCTGCGTACAACATGGGTATAGGATTAAACCCTGATGGTCGTGTTGTACGGTTGTTGTTATATGGAGGACGAGCCTGCTGAAGAGGCTGTTGTGTCCTTTGCTGATTAGGTTGGCTCTGCGCAACCTGAGGTTGATACATAGGAATAGGTGCAGTGCTGATAGTAGGAGTCACAGCTGCTACCGGCTGATAACGTCGCCTTTGCTTTCCGAGAGAGATATTCCCAATATCTTGCTCTTTTTTCTTAGGGAGAGCACTACCGTATTTTTTAGTACCGCTCGTCGATCCAGTGTCTTTTACTAAACGTCCTTCTCGGACAGCTTCCTCAAGACGTACACCCATGCCAACCATTTCGGTGAAGTCACTGGGCGCACTGGCAACCATTCGGTCATAGTAAAATGTGCTTAAGGTTTTTAAAAAGATCTTTGTCATCTATTTTTCCTCAAGAGGTGGACAAATTTGAGCGGCAATTTCACGCCACCTTTGAGCATACTCCTTAAAGGTTTCCTTGTCCTTTTGTGACATTAATCTGAGTTGATCTCTGTCTGGTGCCATGTCCAAATTGTATTTTTATTGTTGGACGAAGGCAGTGCCAAGATCTCTGAATATGCTGATCGTGGCACGGTTTAAACCCATGTACCATTTGAGTGCGACACCAGTTAAACTATCCTGAAAGTAGTGAATTATGAGGTCCTGATTCTCCGTCTGAGCTGACATCCGCCGAGCATACATCACCAGATGGCTTCGAGGGCAAGATTTACCCTTGTATTTTTCAAAGTCGGGCACTTGAAATTTGTGCGGGACTTTCACATTGGGGACCAGACAAAGGTCTGCGGCGTCCTTTCCAAATAAATCCTGACCGCGAATGACTTGCATCTCCTTCTGCATTTCCAAGAACTGTTCCTGGAATTCATTCATTCTGTCAAACAAAGTTTCCTTTTTACCAGCAGGTATTGGCGGAATCTGTCCTTCCGGGACAGTGTGCACCACAGGGGGTGGTACCGTGACTACGGTAGCGAATCTTGGCATCTCCCGAAGTTTGTAACCTTCAGGAGTCTTCAGTATGCCCCTGGCATCTTCGCTTTCCCGAAGTTTTTAACCTTCAGGTCCAGCGGCTTCTGTTGTGATTCCCTGATCTTCAGTGATCGGCGGAACATATCCTTCCGGGATATAGTTAATAGGCATGCCCCAGGGACGATCTTTCGGCATTTGATACCTAGGATCATACTTCTCCACTATGGGCGTTGAGGTGATCTCTGAGATCACAATCCTTTGTAGTTGAGCTTCTACCATGGCTTGCATGTCGTTACGAAGCTTTCTCATATCCTCTCTCAGAGCGTCGATCTCTTCTTTCAACTCTCAGTTCTCTTCCTCAAGATCATCCATCTTTTTTTTGACGATTGGCCCGAGTATTATACGAATGAGACAGTTTGACTCTAGAACCGAGACACAAACGTGAGATTCGTAGGGAAGAAGAATATGCGACGTGAGAATGATGAATGCAATGATTATATTAATTGTTTTTTGGTTTAATCAAAATAAACTTCGACAATTAGATTGCAAATATCAAACATTGGGGAAACCCTTTTTTATTGAAATTCAAAGGATTACAGAAATGAAAATACAGTAGATTACAAGGTGCAGAAATAGAAACCTAAGCTAATGGGTCTCGAGAGAACTCGGGTGCTGATTCTGGTATTTTCCTTTTCTTTGACAGGGGCTCTTGGGTCGTTGTCGGGTTGTCATTCCTTTGCCAAGTGAAAGGAGCGAGCAAATTCCTTTGGTCATCTTGATTATCCACAACATGTTGCTCCAAAATTTCAATCAGAGCATCCTTATCTTTCAGTAATTGCTGTATTTTGATGCACTCTACGTTGAGGGTGCGGTACTTGTTCTTCCAAGACCTTCTTTCCTTTTGAACTTTGTTGAGATTAACCTGAAGCTTTTCAGTTTCCGTCATGAAGTACATGACAGATTCCCTCGGTGGAAGAATTCCGTAACGAGGATAAGGCATCTTTAGCTTGAGAGCTCTGGTTTGTACCCAATGGAGATAAGGATCCACCGAGACACAGTCCAGTTTTCCCAGAGACTCTCGTCCTTTCTTATGAACATGTTTCCAAGCGTGCACTATTTCCGTCTTTAGTACTCTGTCGTTTTCTCCTTCCTTGAAGAAAAGACCTTCCAGATGAACACTCCGTGGGACGTGTCTCATTGGGTATCCAAATTGATGATGAACGAGAACTGGATGGTAATTGATTCCTCCCTTAGTTCCTATAAGGGGTACGTTGTGGAAGTTTCCACAACGATCAATGATTCTGATCCCATCATAGATCCTATTACACCAATCTATATCAGAGTTGGTAAGGGACATGATCTTCTACGACCAACGTAAGGCACTCTTGCAATCCCAAAAAGCAGCAGACTTGGGCAAGTGAGAGATAAACCATTTGTAAAGCAGAGGTACACAACAAGTGATCTCCCCTCCGCTGTACAAATTTCCCAAGTGTACAGAATGATACGTATCTGCGAGCAAAGTCGGCACAGGGTTTCCAATGAGAAAAACCTTAATGGAGTTGATACCAACGAAGTTATTGATGTTGGGAAACAAAAATAACCCGTAGGTGAGCAAGACAAAGACGCTTTCAAAAGCAGTCATGTTTCCTATACTGGCAAAATACAGGGCTTTCTTTGTCAAGAACTGGGCTGGCAAACCTTGGATGCCACCCTTAGTGGTCAAATGAATTGCTCTTGCAATGGTCTGATTCTTTGGAATTTCTTCCAGTCCAGAAAATAGAGCTCGATCTATAATGTGTAGATCAATTAGACGAGAATACTCCTTCAGCGTTGGTGCGAGCTGGTAATCCGGGAATGTGAAACAGTGATAAACCGGATCGTAAAACTGAATGAGCGCATCCATGATTCCCTCAATCACATGGACTCTTAACAGTGGTAGCAAACCTCCGTGTTTGGCTCTAAAAGCCTCTTGGTTTGTGATCATCCTCGCCAAACCTCTTAAATCCTCTAGCTTTGGAATCCTGAAGGTGTACTTATGAGTTCTCCTTCTACCGAAATCCATTAGTGCAATCCTTTTCTCTGATATTTGCAATCACAATCTTAGTTTAATTTGAAAAACAGAGAGACTATAAGAAATTTTTTTTTTTTAATGTTTTAATGTTTTTTAAATGAATGCATGAATGCAGCACACAAAAACATAGAAAAAACATGGGGTCAAAGGGTCGTTGTCATGAAGTCAAGGCTCTACCCATCCCCAAAGGTTTATACTAAGGTGATTTTTGTACCTGTACTCATTATCATCAGCTCCTCCCAGGAAAGCAAAACAATAAGCGGATTGCCAGCGAGTTGTAGAGCAATCTTAGAGTAAGTGCCATTCACCGAGAATAGATCACCAGCCTCAAATGAGGGTAGTATCGCGTAACAACTATTCCGATAGTTTCTGTACTACAAAAGGGTTTGGCTCCTCAGCTTCTCAGACATCACAATCGGCCCATTGTCTAGGTGAGAGAATGGGTTGCATTGGTCAGCCTCCACTGAGGTTGATGGTCGACCTCGTCGCCATTACTTATCTTAAGTGTATACTCAATCTTTCCACATGCAGCATCACACGCATTCCCATTAGCAGAAAAATAAACATGTATAGCAATTAGGAAAAGCAGTATATATATTTGTCCTAAACATCCTAGACCTTTAAAGCGATGAATCCTAAGTTCCTGACAGAAAATGGGTTCCCCAGCGGAAGCCCCAATCTGTGGTTTTCACATAAGTGAAGAGAAAAAAGAAATAGAAAAAGAGCCCCACGATGGGCGCCATTTTTCTGTAGCGAGCGATTTTGGACGCGGTTCTTAAGCGCTGGTCGCTCTCACTGCGGTTGAGTTTTAACTACAGGTCGATTCATTTTTTATCCTATTAAAGTTGATGAAGGAAGGGAAATAGATGTCTCCAATTAACCCTGCTTGCATACTGAATTTAAACAGCGGTCTGTTAGGTTACGGATGCGATCAATGTGGTGGGGCCTTTGTATCGGTTATTTGTATTTTCGCCAATACTGATTTCTCTCTGGGATTTTGTTAGGATACTGCTTCAGATTGTGATATATGGGAGTATGGGATTTTGGGTTTTTGTTTAGTGTGCTCGCTAAGATCTTTTCTTTCGATCTTACGCCTACGTATTCCCGTTTACCGAAACAGGGAAATCAGAGCGTTCGTAGTTCCTCCTATTCTATGGGAGGAAATGGTTGTTTTGGTGTCTTGTTCAAAGACCAAGACGTGAAGCGAAAGGTGGTTTGTATCTTGTTCAAAGCCCAAGATGTGAAGCTGAAGGTGTTGACCTTAGAGAGAATTTGTCATCTCTAAAGGGGTCTGTTGGTCACAACTGTTGGGTGACTGACTGTAAAGGAGGATTACTTTAACCGAGATACGTGGATCCTAGTAATGCCATAATTTCCTTTATAGGGGATTTTAACCTGAAGGAGAAGACTTTAACTCAGTTTAGAGCAATGCCATCTTTCCTTAGGAATTTCTCATGCTAAAAGAGGGGCAGTGGCATGGATGTAAATAATCTAGAGGCTTGCCGCTTACAGCGATTAGATGAAAGGGAAAGGAGTTGTTGATGTTTGTGTACGGTGAACGAGGCACAACTTTGATGCTAAAAGGTTGATTGGATCAACCAGTGGTTTTCTTATACAAAGCCTAAGAGGAGGCTAATATGTGTCTCTTACAAAGCCCAAGAGAGAGGCTAAAAGGTTTTGACTCGGTGATAGAGTCTTTTGGTATCTCGTATAAAGCCCGAGATGAAGGCGATTTGACTTGACAAGAGAGTTTTTTGTATTTCATACGAAGCCCGAGATGGAGGTGAAAAGGGTGATTGACTCAACGAGGGAGTCTCTTATGTGTCTCGTACAAAGCCCGAGAGAGAGGTTAAACGTTGTTTGGCTCCGCTGGGGAGAATCATTGTATAAAGCCCAAGTGAGAGGCTAACTTCACTGGAGAAGGATCATTATACAAAGCCTAAGAGGAGGCTGTGGTGACTGTTTTAGTTGAGTGACAGGTCCAGTATACTGATTTTTAAAGAGAAAATCAGTTCTTATATGAGCAACACTGTACTCGAGGATTTGACTCAAGGATCCGGGTTATTCCTGTTCTTTAAGGAAGTGGGAAATCCGAAGGGTATTGAGACTATCCGAGTCTGCGGGTTTTCTTCCTATTTTGAAGGGGTGCTTGAGAATGTCTTTGAGACTCAAGGGAAATAGACTGTCCAAGTCTAGAGTTTCATCTTTTGTACTATGCTTTGAGAAACAGTAGTAGACTCTTTGAAAGGATTGTTCTATGCAGATGACTAAGTTATGTTCCTATACCTCTAGGAGGTCGTCGGGACAATTTGTACGAAGCCCAAGAGGAGGCTGGAAACTTTTAAGAAGCCGACGGGTCTTTGTACGATGCCCAAGAGGAGGCTATCATTCCCAGAGGAAGAGATCATTATACGAAGCCTAAGAGGAGGCTGTGAATACTTCTAAGAAGCCGTAGGGTCCTTGTAGTAAGCCCAAGAGGAGGCGGGGTTGCTTTTAGGAAGCCTGTGGGTCCTTGTTGATGCCCAAGAGGAGGCCGATGCTCTTAAGAAGCTCGTGGGTCCCCAAACCCCGAGAAATTCAAGGCAAGCTATTCACAAGGAATAGATCAAGTCAGGAAAGTTTGAGAATTTGGAATAAACTCAAAGATGCCATTCACGGAGAATACATTCATCTCTGGGAGTAGAGTTTCTTTACAATTCCTAATGAGGACTGCCGAAGAGAAGACTGTATCTGGTGATCCTATTGGGGATCTAGTTGTCTATTTCTACGAAACGAAACGACATCACCTAGTTCTAGACGTAGTTGTTGGGGAAATTCGAAATATCTATACTATTATTACATAGTTGATATGAGTTTATGAAAGAAGACTTACAGTGAAACAGCCCCACAATATAATTATATGTATATGAAAGCGGTAAATGAAAGCAATAACCACTTACTCAGTTGTAGAGCTTCCATGCTGTTTGGTTAGTTGTTCAACAAAGAAAGATTGAAAACAATAGTATATTCAAAATCAAAGGAGAAAGTGCTTTGAAAAAGAAAGATTTGGGGCTTACAGCTCAAGGAGAGGCCCAGGGTTTTATCAGTGAGCGCACTGTTTGAATTTGTACAGAGGGACTTATACAAGTGACTGAGGCCCAAAATGTTTTCTGTACAAGGGGGTTGGGTCTTACACTCTATCAAGAGGCACAAAAGGTTTAAAAAAAGGAGTGGGGCTTATAACACGAGGGTAGGCCCAGTTGATTTTTCTGTTTAAAATGGCGATCGCGCCGTTTGTTTTCTTTTAACGCAGAGGGACTTATACAATAAGTGAGGCCCAAAGTTTTGGTTAAAAAGGGGGTTGGGTCTTACACTCTATTAGAGGCCCAAAAGTTTTGAATGGGTCTTATAGCTCAAGGAGAGGCCCAATTGGTTAATTTTTGAATTGGCGAGCGCGCCGAGGTTTTTGAAAATACAGTGGGACTTATACAATAAGTGAGGCCCAAAATGTTTTGTATTTTACAAAAAAAAGGGTTGGGTCTTACACTCTAATAGAGGCCCAAAAGTTATGAATGGGTCTTATAGCTCAAGGAGAGGCCCAAGGTTTTTTTTTAAAAGGCGACGATCGCGCCGTTGGTTTTTGACGGTATCGGGACTTATACAATACACTGAGGCCCAAAAATGATTTGGTAAAAAAAGGATTGGGTCTTACACTCTATTAGAGGCCCAAGTGTAATTGTTTGATGAGGGTGAAAATCAAAGAAACCCTAATCTTAATCTTTAAATAATAAATATTTAAAGAAAATCAATGAAAAATACCAAATAGATTTGAATAAACCACTTGTGATTTTGGTTTAAGGTTTGAAAAATGAGGTATAAATCACAAGAGATATTAAAGCTCATTTGGTCTTGACTTTTCAAGATGGATGTTCATTTTAAAATGTTTAAAAACAAATAAAAATGAATTTATTCACAAAAATACTAATTATATTAAATACATAATATAAATCTATTTTTTTTGTGGAATAAAATATTTCAACATTTTTATGATTTTTTGCAAAAAGAATCAGTAAAAAATAATTAAAATTGAGTGAGTTATTAATTTTTCAACTCATTACCAAAATAATATGAAAAATAGGAAAATAGGAAAAAGTGATAAAAAAAAAAGGTTTGGGGCGAGGGGGATTCGAACCCCAGACCTTTCGCTTGCCAATACATACAAACCAGCTGATCAACCACTGGGGCGCAATGCCAATTCATTAATAACATGGCAAGTGAAAAATATATATCAAACTAGTTGGATTTTCTGAAAATGGCGCCATGGCCATCTTCTTCCTCTAGCTCGTGCATGAAGCCCTCCATCTCTCTCGTTTCTCAACCATTTGACATGATTCAAACACCAAACTCATGCGTTTTTTCACAAGGAAGAAGATGGCAATACCCAATTTCATTCATTTTCAGCGTATAGCAAATTATATCATTGTGGCCGTATGAACCCTAATTTTGCAAAAGCAATCGAGTAGGCATGATTATGAGTGCTATGATCAAATTTTTTTGAGGGAAAACAATCAACATATGATGGCAAGCAATTGGCAAAAATATCATGCGAGGAAATATGCATGGATCATGGAGTTGGAGTTTTGAGGCTTACCTTGATGCAAGCTGAAATGGAACTCTACACAAACCTTGTTCCAGTCGTGAATTAATAATCCCTACAGCTTCAATGGATGTTATGGAGTGTGTTGCAAGCTTTGGAACACTTTGAAACTTTTTGGATCAAGCTGGAGACCTCCACTTGCATAATTGAGGCATAATGGCTTGGTTGAAGGGTGATTTTGAGCCTGAGGTGTTACAGTCATTGTTTAAGTGTTTGGACACCTCAAATACATCATATGTGATGTGTTTGAGCAATTGGAATTGATTGCTTAAGGCTGCAACTTAAAACCCGATAATGGTTACTCAAAAACCAAGAAACTTGAGGTTTAAGGAAGAATGAGAGAAAGCAGTGCTGTAACTGGCTTTGGTGTGAGTTGAATGATCCATTGGAACCTCTATTTATAGGTGATCAACTTTTGTCTTGGAGGAATAGTGAATGGCTGCTGGATCAGATCACATTTGCATGGATTAGCTTGGAGGATTTCTTCTCAAGCAAGGCAAACTAGCCATTCCCAAGAGCAGGGCTATGCCTTGACCAAAATCACATTCTTCAGATGTTTTTATTGTTGTTTAATCAGAGAACTTGACTGAGTAGAGTGGCTTTGTTGAAAATGCACTATTCCACATTAATGCCCCTTTGAATTCAAGGCAAAATGTGCCAAAGTGGATGAATTTCAAGTTGGAAGATTCCTTGGCTTTTTGACTCAGCCTTATCAGTTGGATCAGATGCATTGTGATTGGTTTGAGTACATGTGACATACTGATCCTCAGTTTTTGGTTCAAAATCGTGTGTGGCAAGCAAACATGCAAACTGATTTTTCCAAAACAGCTTGCAGCAGCATGGCTTTGGGCATGGATTTCTCTTGGCTCAAGTTGAATCAATTCATGCTGTTAAGCTCTTTGAATTCTTGGCAGCATTTGCAACAACATTGATGTTTATCTTTGGACTTGATTCAGCTTGCAACTATGTGAAAAGATCTCACAAGTTTTGGTGTTTCCAACAAAATCTGTCTTGGACAGAATTTTTTCTAAGTGTTGGAAAAGTGGTACTTTCATGTTTTCAGCCATTTTGGCTCACTCATAGCTCAAAATCCACAATGAATTGGAGTTAGGTCTAGTTGAAGTTTTTGTAGAGGGCAATGAGATATACAAATTAAGCCTTGGATGGGAGAAACTGGCTTTGTGGTTTAGGAGTTATGACCCTCCAAAGTTGGTACCCTAGCCACTTTATTTTTAACTTAGAAAATTTTCTAAGTTTTTATGGTTACCCCTTTTACAAGTTATCCAACTTTTCTTGATTTTTCTTGATGAATGATGATTCAAATCATACATTAACATCGTTTTAGGGTTAAAAATCCATTTTTGTGAAAAATCTCAAAAAGTCAAAGTTGACTTTTGTGCACAGTTGACTTTTTATCAGATGAATTCCAAACTGTGTAATTCTTCAGGAAATCATGTCCTTGACCTAAATCAAACTTGATGGATATGTTCCATGGGTGTCATAGGGTATATTGATGCATGTCATAGGGCTTGGGAGCATGTCCTGGTCAAAAGTCAAAGTTACAGTTGACTTTTTCCTTAAAACCCTAACTGTGGTGCAGATGAAATTGAAACTTGTTGCTCAAGCTTCTTGGATCAATCCATTGTTGAAAATGGATCAATGTAGTGTATTAGAGACCCTCAAATCCTCCTTTGAGGTCTTGGCTCATGATTTGCCCTAAAAGTCAACTTAGGGGTGAATTAGGTCAAGAAACCCTAATTCTTGATTTTTTATGAATGCATCCCCTGAGGCAAAATTGACTGGATGATTGGGTCCATGAGGTTCCATGGAGTATATTAGGTTATGTTTTGGATCATTTTCTTGTGCCCAGAGGAAAATTTCCATCTGGAGGCCCTGGTCGACCAAAACCCTAATCTGGTGACACTGTCGATCTTGAGACTTGATCCACCTAGAAGGGAGCAACCTTGTGCTTAATCCTTGAAGTGGGAGTCCTCTTGATCCATTGTGGATGTTTAAGAGGTTAGACAAGTTGAATATCATGTCATTCCTTGATTGACCCTTTGTCTAAGGCTCTGAGAGGGCTTGAAACCCTAATTTTGATAGTAGTGAATGCTCAACAATTCCTTGAGGAGATTGTTGAGGCACAAAGGTACATCCATATTGTGGTGATGATTTTCACAATGATGGGAAATCTTAGTGGTCAAAATTTGGGGTATGACACCCTTCATCATGAGTCAACCCTCCAAGAAACCCAGAAAAATTACCCTTCTATACTCCTCCAGATAATTTATCTTGTCTCTTTATAGAAAAAACCTATAAAAGAATTATATATATATATATATATATATATATATATATATATATATATATATAATTCATGAATAATTCTTATGAAATTATCAATATTTTTTGTTTGACCTATTTTCAGTCTTGGGTACTCTATCATCTTCTTGATATTGCTCTGTGAAAAATTGTCGATGATTACTCATTACGCTAATTTCTTGGTGTTGTTACTCATTACTCTAATGATGCATTAGAGAGTATCACATGCATGAGCTATACCACCTATGTTTGGCGTGTACTAGGAGGTTCAGGTTTGTACATACTATTTTGAGGGATCTCATAGTTTTTGTATCTCATATGACTCATAGGGATGTTGATGTGTTGTTTGATGACTACCAAGAGCATTTGGTTTCAAAGGGTATACGAAGCGTGTCAGCTGATAGGTCATGGATTATTGTGATCAGATTAGGGCTGGACAAATTTTTTTAACCGGTCCAAACCGGCCAATCCATGAGGCCCGGACAGGTACGGTTTGGGTTGGGCCGGTTTTCGGGTTAGCGGGTTCGTCATTGCTGGATTTACATGGGTTTAAGTGGTCGGTTTCAGATGGCTGAATTGAGCCCATCGAAAACCTAAACCGACCGGCCCAATTCCTTATTTAATCTGAGTTTCTGGTTTATAGTGACTGGACTGGGTTACTTGGTTTGGCCCAATTTTCTAGGGTTTTCATTTGTTGAATTCTCTCCTCTCTTCCCCTCATAACACGCTCAGTTCTCTCTTCATCGTCTGTTCAATATTCATCCTCGAGCTCATAACCGCCTACACGTACCACTACGCCACTGTTGATCATGTAAGTTTCGATCTCTCATCCTTATTTTCTGTTTGTTTCTCCTTTTCTCTCGGGCAACTCAAAGCTTCCATTTTTATAAAACTCAAATGGCCAAATCTTGTTTTTTTAACATTCTAGAATCTTTATACTTGACGGTTGAGGTAGAACAACAAATCTTGTTGAATGAACTAGGATGTAAAGAAGTTTTGATGCATTGATCTCTTTTCTTACTAACCATAGGGGAACGAACAAGATCCATGCCCAACATTCAACTTAACCCCGTTAGAAAATGGTATGAGTTCTGTAGCCTTGTGAGCTTTATGAGCTTTGTGGTAAATTAGAGGATATTCCTGCAAGTTATGTTTCTAATCCACCAGTTTCTCCTGTTGGTAGAGTCTAAAAGTAACATGTGGTATAGACATGTCTTCACAAGCTAGAGTAAAAAATTATAGCAGGATCTTAATATTTTTTTTTTATGTTTAGTTTTCCTTAGCAGAAGAAGTATTTTTTATTAAAAATGCACAATATGATAAACAATCAGTCTCATATATCAATCAATTTAGCTGTTAATAGTATGAGTACATTTTTTTCTATTACTGTGCATTTTTTTCTATTACTTGTTTCTATTATTGTAATGCATCGATGCCATTGATTTTGTAATTCACTTTTCTACCAAAACAAAAAAAAAACAAAAAAATTAAAAATTCATTTTTTTAATCATTTTAGGAAACTCCTACAAGGAATGAGATTAAGTGCATGCTCCAAATTATACTGATTTTATGTTTCCGAAGATAAAACTTCATCCTGGCACAAGGTTTACTCTCCTGTGCTTTGCTTGGATTCTGATGTTTATTCTTTGTTGGCAAGCTAGATTCTAATATATATTTTTTCATCAAGTTCTAATGGCAGTTCTATTCACTGTCACCAAATGTAAGCTAGATTCGAATATGATCGACGATTATAACACATGTTAACTGATGTCAGACTTACAGGCTAGTGATTTTGTGAAACTTTGTTTAGAACTTATTCACAGCTTAGAAATTCTGTTTGAAATCTTTCTGAGTTTGTTTATGACTTGCTGAAACCAGATTCTTTTTGGAGATACACCTGCTGCTAATTCATCTCACTGTGAGTTCTTCAATGTGTCGAGGCTATTTGAAGTGTTACAAAGAGGTATTTTTTGATCTAGTTAGTTTTGTGGCCTGATCTACAAGCTAGAAAATTTAGTTTGAAATTATAATTAGAACTTATTCACAACTTAGAAATTCTGATATAGCTTAAAAATTCTTATTGCATTGCAGCTTAGAAATTATGATATCATTGCATATTAGAAACACTGATATTCTACTTATTTTAACATTGTTTCTTAAGAATCTTGAAGTTGAGAAAATTATACGTTCATAATTCTTATTGGGCATTAATATGATATCATTGCAGCATTAATGTGATATCATTGAAATCATGTTCTTTTGTTTGTGATTTAAAATGTGCTAATGAGCATTAATGTGATATCATTGTAGCATCAAAGAGGGTGCAACATCAAACAGGTTGTGCTAATCAGCATTAATGGATTTGAAGAGTGTGTAGGAAAAGTAGTTTGAAGTTTGAATTACAAATATGAACAGAGTCAAGTGGGTTGTTCATAATTCATGTAATAAGTTTATTGTTAAATATTTGAAGCTTTTAATGTGTATATATTTATTGGATGTAAAAGTGTTGAATTGGGTCATTTGTTATATTTGAAGGCCCAAAGATTTTATTTAATGTTTTATTTCAAAAAAATGATAATATAGTTGAAATTTTGTATGACAAAATTAGAGACCGGTTAACCGAACAAACCGATCCATTTTAACCGATTAACCGATTAAACCGAATCCGATCAAACCGATCAAAAGTTCAGTCTAAATTGGGCCTATCATATTCACCCATGGTTTCGGCCGGTTTAACATATTGGGCCCGGATCCAACCCAAACCGACCGTTGTCCAGCTCTAGATCAGATACATTAATGGTACTAAATAGTTCTACATCCCTATATGTTGCAAGTGCCAGAAGAAGAACCCTCGGGGCCATCTCATAAGGATATCCTCGAGGAGGCACAAGTTGTGTCGTACCATGTTGTTGATGAGTACCTGAATGTCATCATATAATCTCTTTAGTCGAGGGTGTCATCGATAGAGGAGAGGTGCATAAAAGGATATATAGGACACGATGCAGACAATATTATTATAAGCACGAGCTACATTGTATTATAGGAGGCATAAAGGGGAAAGATTGTGCAACATATTTGATAGATAAACTATTTGACATTATTTATTTTCCATTTACGTAACACTTTCATTTAAATTTTGTAATGAATATGTAATTTATAATATAACTACATTTTTTTTATTAATTGTTGAATTTATCGTTAAAATATAAGTACTTTATATTTTATAATATAACTACATTTTTAATATACTTTAAACTAAAGTATGAGGTGTATTTTGAAGGATGCTTCTGGACGGGTGTGTTTGGAAGGATCCTTTTAAAGGAATATTTTTTTCTTCGTTACTTGCCTTTGGATGGATTCATCCAAACACATCTATCATTGAATTATTTTACAAATTAATATATTATAATATTCAACCAATCAATTTAATATTGTATATTATTCATAATAACATTTTTTTACAAATGCAATATTTAATACCAACAATTATATTTGTTAAGACACGTTAAAATCAGTGATAACATCTAAATCAATTGGACTTTTTGCATTAGATATTTTTTATTAGATTGTTTTTTGATATCATTCAATGTCTCAAACTCAACCGTCATATAAAAAAAAGAAACTCTCAATCTACTACTTCTTTTTCTTTGATGTTTTATCTTTTCTGCAAACTTCTGTGGTAGAGGACATTATGGTTTCAAGTGAACATGAAGAAAATGCATCTTAGTTGAAATCCATTTGACACAGATAACCCGACCGTCTGAAATTTTTGGAAGGATACTTCGAAGAGGAAAATATTTTCTGAAAAATCATATCTTGTCAACGTAACTAAAAATTGACACTACAATATTTTTGACTTTAGGCAATAAAATAATAGACAACGGCTGAATAACTGCGGCTTAAAATTATAATAGGCCGCGCTTTTATACTTGTTGACAAGTTTCTAGACTTTAGTTTAAAAAAATGTCCCTTTTATACTTTATGCTACCGTTTTGAACTTGTGGCTATAGCATAATCGGCGCTTATTCTTTTTTTTGCAACTGTGGTCATTTTTCATGTAAAAGACAACGGATGAAAAGCGTGATCTGTTGTAAAACACTACAGTTTTAAAAAGAAAAGAATTGAATTTAAATGATTTGTTTTAAAATCAAATGTACAAAATTGGGGATCGAACTTCTTACCTTGAAGTGTTCTAAACATTGTGTTTTATGCGCTTAAATTAAAGTTGAAAAAAATAGTTCAATTCGCTCTTGTAAAGTTGTAATATTCAAACTCAGGAGACTCCCCTTGCAATCCAGCGGAGCTACCATTAAGTTGGTAATGTCATATTGAATTATACTACAAGAAATTATTAAATTTGCGACACAACGACCACGATAGTTTTATAATAACTGTCCTTAATTGTAGATTGTGGCACTTTTTGTGGCTTTTTTTTTATAATTGTTGCAATATTATAATAAAGAAAAGAAAGAAGTGCCAAATTGTATATAGAAAACATAGGATAATTTATATTATTTATTTATTTATTACTTTTATCTATACAATTTGTCTCTTTTACCAACTCAACCATATATTGTGTTTTCCTAGAACTCATAAAAACCTAGTTTCCATTCAACTTTTGGCTCTCTTACCGTCCACTAGGGAGGGATGACAACGGGTCGGGTCGGGTGCGAGTTTCACACTACCCAAACTCGCATCCGAAATTACCACCCGAACCCAAAGGCTATTCGGGTGGCAAAATAACACCCACACCCACACCCGTTGAGTTTGGATTTTTTCACCCAAACCCGAACCCATAGCAAAAACTCAAAAAAAAAAAAAAAAAAAAAAAAAAAAAAAATATATATATATATATATATATATATATATATATATATATATATATGATTTTTTTCATTTCTATATCAGTGAGAAGAGTTGCAGCAGCCAAGAGGAATGAACAATTGTCTATTTATAAGGTTTATGATATCAGTGCTATTTTCTAAAGTTTATGTTGTTGGATTTCAATTACACTGAAGAGACGTGCAAGATCATAAGAGTCCTCCTGTCTAATATTATAGCGTTAGTTAACATAATTTTATATTGGCCTGGAATAAATATAAAAAGAAACTTTTTTTTTTTTTTTTTTTTTTTTTTGTTACAGTATAAAATATATAGACATTTTTTTAAATATGTTTGAATTATCTTATTTGAGTTGATATATAGACATGATTTTTTTTACAATATATATATATATATATATATATATAGTGTGTGGGGTTTCGGGTTTCGGCGTCCACCACCATTGGCTCTCTTACCTTCCACCCTCCAATTTCTTTCATCCCATAACTTTCTGAATCCATCTTCTTTAGCAAAACCCAAAACACATACTCAATCATCTCTTTGAGGTCTAGAAAAACCGTATTTCATGTGATGCGGAAAAGGGGGCTGAGAAGCAATCAATCGTGTCGGAGCTTGGACGTTTTTTCCCTTGTGTTGACTAATGTATCTTTTCCCTGGGCTATAGATGTTTTAACCCAACATCTACAGTATAACTACAAAGGTGAATCAGTGTTTTGGATCCCATGTTTCTTTCTAATTTCTCTCAACAACAAGAAAAATGTTCTATTGAGTTTTTGTAGTGTGTTTTATTAGGGTTTGTTTTAATCACCAATTTGGTGTTAACTTTGATTTGTATTTAAGGCAGTTCAGGTTTGCACATAGAAGAAGAAGATGGAAATAGTACAAGGACCACTTGTATGGGAGATTGTGACGAGGAACAACTCTTTCTTGGTTAAAGAGTTTGGTAATAACCCTCAGAGAGTTCAATTTTTTAGAGAGTCAAACAATCTCTACAACCTTAACTCCTTCATGTACTCTGGTTTGTAATAAAAAAATACCTTGTTTTATGATTATGTTACCTTCTTTGATTGTTTTATTTGATTCTATTTTCGAATATGTAAGTTAGAAATTTGTACTGATAAAAATGTTCTTTTGAAATTGTAAATGTTCGTTTTTTTTTAATTGTTACCTTGTTTTATCTCAATGTTTTATTTGAAATCTAGTGAAGCTGATTTTTTGATACTTTAGTTTAAATCAAATATAGGTTCCAGGTGTAGACTAGCTTGTATAGAAGCAGGTTTAGGATGGAAATCTTTACGTTGCGGCATGTGTTGCTCGAGCAGTTGTACTTAGACTATGGGGTTTACTGAAAGGATTGAAGGTAAACTTATCATCTTTGTCATTAAGACTTTAAGAACCAAGGGAAACAGTTTCTATAGATTGTATAACTGAAAAGTGTTTATAATTTTAAATCCAAAACCAAGACACGAGTACTTAGTTTGTGGATGTTATTTCTTAATTGCATTAGAATTTTAGAGTGTTGCAAGAAGATGAAAAAATGACTTAGGTAGATTTAGCTAGCACTGCAGTAAGAAGAACTTCTCTTTTACAATGGCGATTGTTGGTCATAACATGTAAGGGACGAAAGTTTCATTTATATTATCCCATTTGTGGATGAACCATACCTCATACAATCCCAGTAATTGATAATTTTCTTTGTATGTTATTTTACTCAGATTGATGCTATTGTTAAATAAGTAAACTATGCCCGAAAATAAATGAAAGATGGAAACAAACAAGTCTTATGGGATCTTTAAAACATGTTAATATTATCTTAAGATATAATGATTATGTTATGAGATAAATAGTAGATGTTAATGTTCCAAATAGTGCAATAGCACAATCTGCAAATAATGTTCAAATTTATTACAATCAATGCAAATAATGTTTTTAATTGTTCTGCTTGCTTGTTATTTTCCTTTATTTGAGTTGAGATGATGTAAGAGTTGTCATTCAAAACTTTAGAAGTATGTTGATTTGATTTAACTATATAGATAATATATTTATTTCTTTGTTGTCATTTATTTTATTATCATATAAGTTGATGTTTGTGGCTGTTCGTAGCAATATTTTGAGAAAATTTACGAGAATAGCATTATTTGATTTACCTGACTCTGTTTGGGTCATATTAACAGGTGGTGGGCCCCTTCAAAATTCAACCTTGTGAATGCACCTATGCTTTTTCTTCATGAATGGTTAGCCAATAATCCCCTCATTACGTCTAAATCAAGTCATGTATATGGTTTTAGAGCACATGGTATTGTCTTTTCTTTCTATCCCTTTAATAGGAACTACTTGGACGGTTATACAGAGAATTTTACTTTGAATGATTACTCATTTAAATTATTTTTCTTAATAGAAAATCTTTGACACTTTCTTGAATTCTCATCTCAGGTTGATTTGATTGTTGCAACACATGGCAATCTTGCTGAATATGGGTTTTGTTGTGTCAGTGAAGGTGGCAAAGGTGGAGAAGGAATATTTCTTATATTTCTGTTTTGATACTGTGTTTAACTATTTTTGTATGTGAGTGTGTAATTGTTGTATTTCCAGTTTGAGATGCATGAGTTATTGGCACCGGTATAATACGAAAGTCTTTAAAATGCAGTCCCATTTTATTAGACATGTGTTTTGCCCTTAAAGGGTGCAACATGGATGGCATTCAGTTAGAGTTCAATGAAACCTTTTAAGAAAGCCTTCACACTTAAGTATGCCATCTTATCTTCTGTCTTATTATTTGTACTTATATGTCTTATTTTGTGAGATCTCTTTTTGTATGTCTATAGAATGCATGCCTTGCGCTTTAAATTATTATTTAAACGTGGAAAATAAAATGTGGAGATTCTAAAGGTTTTGCCACTTTCTGATTTCTTTCCTATATTTTGATATTACTTTATTTGCTTGCTTTTTTCCATTGTCCATTTATTAAGTCAATTTAAAAATTAAAGGTTGGTCTGGTCCTCAAACAGGTTCTTTCAGTAAACTCCTTTGACCAATCTGTAAAAGAAGTTGTCACAAGTATCCTTGGCAGCATAGATATCTCATCTTTAAACGCAAAGGAGAGTTGTATTCATGCCAATTCTGTGGATTCTTAGCATGGAAGGATACTACTCAAATTGGATACTTCATGGTCCATGCTTTACAATGATTACATTTCTGCACTTGAAAAAGGAAGGTACATTTTTAATATTAACCTTTTAAAACATGCAATCAAATGCAGATGTATTCTATGTGAATAATACCCAGTACTTCATTGTAAATACGTTATATTTTTCATTGGTAGACTTGCATCTTCATTGTAAATTTTTTTACAGATTTATCTGCGGATTTAAAATTTTCTAAGGATTTACCTGCAAAAATACCTACGGTTTTATCTATGGATTTTGAATTGTTACAAAATACCAAGTAAAATTAATGATGGTTAAAACCGTTGTACTTTTATTATTAAGGCAGTTCCAAAAATGTCGCAAATATTAAAGGCAGTTGGAATGACGGTTTTTAAAACTATCGCAGAACATGCTGGCGACACAGGTTTTTGCAACAGTAACAAAACCGTCGCGACTTGCAATTTGTGGTGGTTCAAACAGTCGTAACCTGCCAAAATTAACCGTCGCAATTTGTCAATTTTCTTAAGTGATTCATCTTCATATTTATTTATAAATATAAATATAATATCTTTTTTGAAACTTGTAAAAAACTTTTGTAAAAATTGGGATAGTTTGAAACCCAATTATTTCCTTTTCTTCACCGTCTCCATGTGATTTTCTATGCACAAACTCGCTCACTCTCTTTCTTTAGCAAATCATTCGACCCCTTTGTCTCCTTCAATATTGCTTTGTTTCTTCTCTATATCACTAATCAAAGCAATCAGTTTCAAATCCTTTCAGTTTCAAATTTTATAAAATGTTATATTTATTCTCTATATTTTTTTTGTTATAATTTTTTATACTAAAAGTAGTTAAGGTTCAATTTTAAACCTTTTAAAGAACAATGTTAAACCGGCCATTTTATTCAATTTTGTGACATTGACTCCAAATTATTTTTATTTGTATAACCTCACCTCCATACATTGAAGGCACGTTATTAAAAGAGAGAATTTGTTGTTTAAAGTAGGAATGTCGATTTGCATATGTCAACACGAATTTTTGTAAATATTATTTTGTTTGAGGTCTTCAAAGACAGGAAATTTTCTCCCACAACAAGGGGACGGAGACGGAGAATATAATTTTTGTCCTGCGAGATCCCATGTGTGTTCACGCGCATGAAATCTCCATGTGTATGACCTCATTTTATTGACATCTCTAATCCAAAGAAAAGGTCTAGGTCACCTACCTCTTAGTCTGACCTGAATATACTGACGGAGAAGATAAATTTAGAGGGATTATCGTTACACCCCATTAATTTCTCACAAATCTTCTAAAAGTATGTAATTTTTAAGCGCACCAATTACTCTTTCTTACTCATTTAACCTCATTCAATAAAAGTTAAATGAATGTGTCTAAAAGATAATTTTCAGATATATGTTCACTTAACCTCTTTCAATAAAAAATTAAAAAAATGAGTTCAGAAGTAAACTTACGGAAACAACCATTACCTCTGTTGTTCTGAAAAAAATATTCTTCTTTACACATTCTAAAGAGAAGAAAGTCAATTAAAAATATGAATGCGTCAGAAAAATAACTTTTAAAAATTGCAATTATAAATTTGTATAGAGTCCGTAAAAAATAAATAACATGTATTTAACAACTATCTAAATTAATCTAATATGTGAAAGGAGAATGCCCAACGCAACTTTAGCTTTGCATTCACAAAATTTAGGTAAAAAAAATTAAAGGAAAGCACTTGAAAACTCTTACGGTAGATTAATGCTAGGTTGAGCAATAAACTAGCATTGTTAATTTATTGAATTAAATAGATTACTATGATAACTGATAAATGAAAAATATAGGATATATGATTAGCTGACACACAAATTATTTAATTGGGTTAAATTAACTGAAACATCACCATCATCATCGTCATCAGCTTTCGTAAGCATCTATATGCATTTATATAATGATTAAGTTGATGAACTAACAAAGCTAGAAATCAACACGATGCTAGAAATACATGTACTGCATAACATGCTAGATGAATGAGTACAATCATATATGGGTACGGCTGAAACAAATTCATTGATGAGCCTTTCTCTTCATAGACATATTTACAGTTTTTTTCATTACAAGGTACTTCCCTGTTCGGCAATATAGTTAATACTCAACTGCTACCAACCGTAGGTTTGTTACATTTTCCTACCAAGATTATGGATCAGTGTATTGGATTCTATTCGAGTCGATCTCAAGTCCGCGTCGCTATGACTATGAAATATTGTCTATTTTGAGTGTAAGAATTTTGTGGCTTTGTCTTTTAAAAATAAGTCTAGTTGAGTTGAAGTATTTAAATATTATATATCAATTATCTTTAATATTGATCCTCAAACAATGTGAAACTATTTTTCCTAATCCAAAACAGTTGTTTACTGGTCAAGGATAAAGGGCACATTGTGAGCTTTGAGTTTTCAAAGATAACGCCAATTTTCGAACCGACTTTAAGTTTGTGTTATTGCAGCTACAAGATATTATCCGTTTTGAGTGTGAGAATTCTCACAGCTTTGTTCTTTAGAAAGAGTGTTTCGTTAAGTTGAAATGTATGAGTAAGAGTGCTCAAATTAATCGGTTATTTGAATTATCAATATCCATATTCAATTATGATTAATAAAAATCGTTAATTATTAATATAATTTTAATTAAATCTATATTTTAGATATTTTATTAAAATGACTTTAACCAAATTCATTTTTTTATATTCATATCCAAATTAAAAATCAAATTTGTTTATTTCTCTAAAAAATATATATATATATATATATATATATATTTATAATTTTTTTTGAAAAAAATTCAAATAACAAAAAAAATAAGATTTTTTTTGGAAAAATAATTTTATTTGAAATAAAAAAAATGACTTTTTTTTTAAAAACAAATATATATATATATATATATATATATATATATATATATATATATATATATATATATATATATATATATATATGTGTGTGTGTGTGTGTTTTTTTTTTTTTTTTTTAGCGGAATTATTTTTTTTAATATTTTTTCCAAAAAATGTGTTTTTTGTTTTTGAAAAATAATATATTTATTTTTGGTAAAAAAAAGGGTAAAGAAAAAAATTCTTAAAATGAATTTATCTTTTAAAATTTTTAATTAAAATTAATTTTAATTTGGATATTAATATAACTCTTTAATAACTAATTCATAACCATTTTTAAAAAATAAAAATCAATTATCACAGTTGATTTTAACAACTGATTATAATATATGGGTTATATATGATTATGAATTAGTTATAAAAATTAATCATCCATGAGTATATATATATATATATATATATATATATATATATATATATATATATATATGAATATTATATATAAACTATCATTAGACTCAATTTTGAAGTAATGTGAAACTATTATGGTCAACCCAAAACAAATTGTATGGTTGTCAAATCTAATGCGTATTAAAAAAGAATTCTCTGACTGACGTTAAAAGCGAGTTAGGTATGGTATTAAAACTTAGTGTACATTTGCTTCTTTGCTTCTGCATTTACAAGCATAAAAAACATATGTATTCATACTCCATTTTCTAGCTTCTTTTTCCACAACGTATGTGTTTTAATTTTTTTACCACAATACTCTAATTTTCCAACTTAACACTCAAATTACCCCAAATTTTCACACTAATCACATACTACCCTATTTTAAAATAAAAAAAAAAATTCGTACATGCATCTCTATTACTATTAACATTTCTTCTTTATTTTAAGATGACGCTTTATTGTTATTGAGGTCTCTATATAAATTTTAAAGAAAACTCCAATGCTATTGGTGCCTCCTCTTTATTTTAATTGGAGACAAATGCTCTTATAGCATGCATATTTTTCCTTTTAAAAAAAAAAATTCATATAATATTTAATTATCATATATTATTTTATAATATATTTTTTAATTGGGGTCTTCAATTGTATTGGAGTCTATATGTGGCGAATTTTATATAAATAGAGGTGTTTTGTGAACCATTTTCACAAACCTCCTTCTTCTCAATTTTTTTGCTCATTTGTTTCAACATAGGTGTTACTAGGAATGATTTTTTTTACGAGGAACAATCCTCCTCTCAAAATCGAGTTTAGGGTTTATCAGAATTTCGAGCGGTTTAAGGCATGCATGAACTATTGGTTAAAGGAAAAGTTGAATAGAGGGGAAAAGAAAGGTTAGAAGAATAAACAAACTTACTTCATACATATCAATTGTGGATGATAATGACGATATTCAATATTACTAGTAGCCAGTTAAACTTGATTTAGATGGGGAAGTTATGTTTTACAACGTTGCGAACGGTGGATATGAAATTGTTTTGATTGTTGCATTGTATTAGGACATTTAAGCATTGTTATTATTTTAATATGTTGTTAGTGTTGTTGTTCTTCAATTTTGTAACCTGGAGTTATTATCTATATAATATGAAGTTTGCAAGTAATGTATCAACAAAATTAAATTTAGCTAGAACTGATCCCAACATTATGACAACACTTTCTTGTAAGACTGGTAAGACGACATAATCCGCATTTTCTTTGAAATTTATCAGCAATGTCTATTTTAATTCTAATATGTGTGTTTTTTGGACGACATTTTTTCTTCCTGCGCATATTTTCATTGTGGAAAATTACATCCCCTTGATATGTAGGCTAATTTTCGTTGTTGCATACCACTAGGAAGATTTCATTTTAGATACCGAATAGGTTTACAGCCTTGTAAACATTAGACAGATGCAAGAAAACGTTATGGAGACCACTGGAACATACCACAATGACATGTGAGCAAGGCACGCAGAAGGCTTGAAATTTTCCATTGTCGCACCTTCAACACAATAATATCCCATTTGTTGTCCTTCATTATGATTCATTGTCTTCTGGACATTGAAACACAAATTTTGATCGCCAAATCTTGTTGCAATATGTGTGTTTGATTTGCTAGTTTCCTCCTTCATCACCTTCATGCAATTTTTAGTGAACAATTGACCTGATTCTAACATTGAACTCCAATTTGAACCTCTATTAGAGAGTAGTGCTCCCAACTTATAGTAGGTCGCTCTCACCAACGATGTTATAGGTAGGTTCAGAGTGCCTTTAAAGATAAAGTTCATAGATGTTGCAAGATTTGTTATCATGTGACCCCATCACTGAACCTCGTCAAATTTCCTTGTCCAGTTCTCCACTAGAATGTTGTCAACCCACCTTAAAGCTTGTTAATTTGAAAATCATAATCCCTCGTGGTAGTGTCTGAATGATGGATTGTTTAAAGCATATCCTACATTGTAAATGTAACACCATAAACCCTGAAACTTATAAATAAAGCATTAAACATAAATTCAAGATGTCACCCACGAAAATCCTTCAAAACACATTAAATCATTTTGAAACCAAGCAGCAGAAAACATTTTTTCAACATAAATTCATAATTGATTTATAAACTCCAAAATAACAAAATAACATCAACTTCTAAAAACATAATAAATCTCATCCTCGATGTTACACAATCAGAGCAAAACCCACTAATGTATTATTAACGATTAAAAGTAAAAGCGAAGAGTAGCTCCAACAAGCCACCTTCCAACACATAGCAACGAGGATCCACTACTACAAAACGCGCAAACAACGACGCCATGGTCACAACGGTTCATCCCTACACGATTTCAACCCTAAACCCTAACGTTCAATACTGTGAAACAATACACGATTTCAACCCTAAACCCTAACGTTCAATACTGTGAAACAATACACGATTTCAACTAAAGCTTGCATCATCAGTATCCATTATTCATCGTGTTGTTGTCATTTTCGTCATCATCGTCACGATCGTTACGGAAGGAAGATTACGCACCAATCAACATCGTCGTCATCATCGTCATCGTCGAGAAGGAAGATAACAACAACACCGTCATTGTCGTAAGGAAGGAAGACAACAACAACACCAACACCAACATCGTTTACTTAGTCATCATGTTTAGGGTACGTAAAATATTTTCCCCATGCATCTACAGTAAACTCATTTGCCATTGTTGTTCATGTTGTTGTTATTTATGTTCTTGTTGTTCATGTTGTTATTGTTTATGTTCTTGTTGTTCATGTTCTTGTTGTTCATGTTGTTGTTGTTGTCGTTGTTGTTGTTGTTGTTTATGTTCTTGTTGTTCATGTTGTTGTTGTTGTTGTTTTTTAGCATAGATGTCGACCTTGTCGAGTTCTACATCAGGAAGCAGCGAAGATACTCAAACGATTGAGTGTTCTGCGAATACAACTCAAACGATTGATACTCAATCGAAAAGATCACAAAGATGTGTCACAATGATGCCCCAATTCACATCAGTCCGTAATTCATCAGGTGTAAAAATTCCGATCGAGTTTGATTTGCTCTACAGATTAGTCGATTGTCCACATTACTCTACTTTTAAGAGTTATGTTGCTTTCCTTGCACGTAGCAAAGTGAATATACTGATAGATGATTGGAGAGAAGTGGATGTTACTGTCAAAGACATCATATGGAAAGACGTTAAGGTATTACATACTATAATTTTCATATATTTGATATCACTACCTATAGTTTCTAATTCATACTTATATATTGATTTAATGTAGTTGAATTTTGAGTTTACCGATGACTCAAAATTGAAAAAAAAAGTGGATAACTTATGCCGGTGTTCGTTGGAGTGGATTTAAGTCACAGCTCACGGATGACTACATTACGAGCGGTCTTCAATGTCCATGGATTCGGTATAGTTTTTTATCGAAGAAGGTGTGGCACAAGTTTGCGAAGAAACGCCGTTCTGAAGAATTCAAGGTTAGTACTAGTCTTATGTAACCTATAATGTTATGCTAATGAGTTATAGATACTAATCATACACATTTTTCACTATGTTAATAACAGGCTAAAAGCGAAGTAGGAATTCAAAACAAGGCGAAAAACATGTACCCCCATAGATTGTCTCGTGGGGGTTACAGGAAACTTGAGAAGAGAATCATGCAGGAAAAACAAGAAGAAGGAGGAGATGGTGACATCCCGTCTCCACCGTCAAGACATGAGAAATGGAAGAGGGCTCGATTAAGACCTAATGGAGAGTACACCTCTGAGACTTCAAGAGTAGTTGCTGAGAAAATTGTAAGTATATGTTTTGTTTTGCTTATGCTATTTAAATGCGTTTGCTTATGTAAGTTGCTCATGTTGTGTAGGATAATTTGGTTGTGGTGGCCCGTGAATGCATATTTGTTCCGGAAGAACGACATGACATATTAGTGGAAGCTATCGGAATAGCTGAGCATGGAGGTCGTGTCCGTGGTGTTGGAGAAGGTGTCGGCTTGAGGTCATACTTTGGATCTCAAAGAAGAAGCACCGAAACCACTGAATTTCATGCTCAACGACAAAAGATTGAGAATGTTGAGAAGCAATTGGAAGAACAAAGGAGGATGTTTGAAGAGGAGAGGGAAAAAAGGGAGAAAGACGTGGAAAAGTTACAAGAGTTATATTCAGTATGTGCTTTACTTGAGATGTTAGTGTTTTATCGGAAATGTATGATATATATTGTGCTTATTTTTATTTTATGTTCTAATTGAATATTATGATGTAGAGATTAAGTGAAAACCTCGAACAACGAACAAATGAAGATCAACATTACGTTGATGGTGATGATCAAACTCCAAGTAGAAGTGTTGTAAATCACGCTTCTACAAAAGGAAGTAATTGTATAGCCCCCCCCCCCCCCCCCCCCTTAGATAACCGCAATGGGATATTGGACCCTAGTCCAAATGAAATAACCAATTTATACTTGTCCAATGCAACAACAAACCTTGCGCAACCTCTCCCGCTAGAACATTTTCCGAAATTGGATGTAATGTATTACACTCTTGAAGATGTGATGGATTTTCTCGCAGGATTTAAGTGGCTTGACATAGCGATTTTGTAAGTTTGGTGCACGTAAGTATATAGTCGAATATACATGTCATTATAGAACATTATAATTTTTTGTATTTTCTCCCTTAATTTATTCATTTTCTTTGACCATTTAGGTACATTCACCGTGTTTGTATAGAGTTAAATAAATCAAGTACTTATGGAATCTTGGAGCCATCTTATATTGGTTGGGCGTATAATGAAAAAAATATCATGGAAGGGTACTTGAAAGAACGGCTAAATGAGGGAGGAAAAGAATGTTACCTTGCACCATTCCTCTGTAGGTAAGTATTGTTGTAATTTATTTATATATTCTATATTTAGTTTTGTTTTAGTAAAAACTAATAATATATATATATATATATATATATATATATATATATATATATATATTCTCGTGTTCATTCACTGGTCATTGGCAATTGATCATAATATCATTTAGGACAAGTACGGCGACATTACTGTGTTCCTTGCACACCCCACTCCACAAACCAATGAAAGATATTATTCTAACGTAAGTGTCTATGTTTAATATCATTTTCTTTGACATTAATTGTAATTAATTTATCATGTAATATGTTTAATTCAATTTTCAATGTACAGTCTTGTGGAGCAAGTTAATATAATGAGGAATGTTAGAAAAAAGCCCACATGGATTGCTCCTAAAGTAAGTGGCCCGATTACCTGTTTCTTTCATTTACATTCATGTGTGGTTATATTCATGTTATTATATTCATGTAATTTGTAGACGAGGAAACAACCCGGGAGTTACGAGTGTGAGTATTATGTCATGAAACACATGTTAAACATTGTCCTTGCCGGCATTGTTGATTCATGGGATACGGTATATATGTCATAAAATGCTTACATATATTAATATATAAGTTGACTATTGAATTATTATCATACATGATATTCAATTTTTTGCTCTTTCTTATGCGCTTAAGGGTCCTCCTGCTGTTTGATATATTAGCAACATTCCTCAACATATTTTTTGATGCACATATTTTTGGCTTTTGATGCACATAATGTGAACAATAATTTTGGCTTTTGATGAACATATTGTGTTTGATGTACAGGATATTGTGTTTGATGCACATAATGAAATCAATAACATTGGCTTTTGATGCACGTATTGTATTTGATTTAAACAATGTTAGCTGTTAGCTTTTGATGTAAATTCTCTGATTCATTTATAAGGATAAAATATAGGAAGAATTGTGTTTGATGCACATATTGTGTTTGATATAAACAAAAGATGTTTTGATAGGATAAAATATAGGAAGAATTTGATAACCAGAGAATTTTTATATTTAAAACAGGCTGTTTTGACAGCGGTTATAAAACCTAACCGTAGTTGTATGTCAAACGCTGACCAGAATAATATAAATAAAAAATGTTGTTGCTGAGAATCGAACTAGATCACATTTAGTTATATCACAACCGTTGTGAAATGGTGCGCGCTTTCTGGAATACAACAATGGTCCCAGAATCGTCATTATACGTACCACATATACAACAACACTCTACATAACAACACCTTCGCCCACGTCATTATATGTCATTTCCAACCGTTGTTAAATGGGTTTTTCGTAGTAGTGATCACTCCTGAGTATCTGCAAGATGTCCATGGTGGAAAATATGAAGCAAAGGGAGTGAGAAACAACACATCAATATAAACAGTGAAAAGAATGCGAAGGTAGAGAACATACAACAAGCACACATTCATTATACAATCAACGACAACATAGTTTCACACTCATTCATAACAACATGTGCATATTTGCAACTAATCAACCACATCGTGAATAATTAATTACATATGCAATCACGTATGCAAATGTACTCCACAACTGACTCATTATGCATGCAGTACCATTCATGGACACTCATATTCATCTCGCTTCCGATCCCCACCACAAGACCAGAGCATACCAAATTGTTACCATCACCATAGATAGCGCTTCATCATATCCCATATGGAACCGGCTACTCGCTCCTGATCCCTACCATAGGACCAGAGCAAACTAAATCATTACCATCACCATATGTAATGCTTCACTAATTATTTATTAGAATTAGCTACTCACTCCCGATCGATACCACCAGACCAGAGCACACCAAATTTGGACTGAATTTTAAAATTACACTAGTGCAATCGATTGTCACTGCTAATTTTTCACACAAAAAATAGTTTTCAATATACGTTCATCATCCCCCTCATCTCTAAACCCTCATACATGACTCCAACTAATTCATACAAATTTAACAGACCCGAAACATGATTATTAACATTGAATCATATCATCAAAAATTTCACATATACAACACCTATTTTTATCACAATTTATAGCAATTCATCAATAATTTCATCAGCAATTTCATCATCAATCATGAATAAAGCTCAAGCTTTCACACCTTCATCAATGGCAAAACCTCATACATACATATTCATGATAATTCAACATATATTCCATCATGGCAACACATATAAACACAAGATCAACCAACAAATTTCCAAATTTTCATCATACAACAATTCATCAAAGAACACCCTAAAACCCTAAGGAGAGTAAGGACCTCCCATCTCTACCCCATCATGAAAAATGCCTAAATTAAAATCCATTTCTTTCCCCTTACCTTAGATTTCCAATAAAAATAACAACAACTTCTAAGGAATCCTTCTCCCAAGCCCTAGCTTTGTGCTTTCTCTCTTTTTCACCAACTTTTGTTTTCACATACTGTAAACTCTCTTAATTCCCACATCCCTCTATTTATAAAAATAGGTTTAATCTTATCATTTAGGTTTCACTAATACGAAAAACCCATTTAACAACAGTTAGAAATGACATATAATGACGCGGGCGAAGGCGTTGTTATGTAGATTGTCGTTGTAAGTTAGCTGTTTCTACAACGGGCTGGAAACCGTTATTGAAAGGTAGGGCGCGAGCCATATATCACAACGGTTATGATAATAAACCGTTGTGATACATACACTTAGGTTCTGGGTTCGAAACCCATCAGCAGCAAAATTATATAAAACATAAATTACTTATGATATCGGTTACAATAGATAACCGTTGTTGTAAGTACCCTAAGTTTATTATATTAAATGTAGATTGCTTGTTTTCCAAACACCTCACTAAATAAATATACATGGATTCAATTTGATGAAGATGTCTATAATCTGCAAATTATTATGTTCTTGAAAATCAACTTAAACAAACCAATGTTGTTTTCTGATTGCATTCGTCTCATCGTGCATTTCACGCTCTTTTACATATATTGTGGTTTATTGATCTGACTCCTTCGATATATCGCTATATTCGATTATAGTTAAATTTCCATAAGATCAACAAGACATTGGATAATCTGCCTCATCTTTGATTTAACTATAATGGAAGATGGCGATGCATCTAAGGAGCCAGATCATTATACCATAATCTATATATAAAAGAACGTGAGATAAATGATGAGAGGCATGCAATCAGAAAACAACAATGGTTTGTTTAAGCTGGTTTTCAAATACAACTTAATTTGCAGATTATAAGTATCTATGTCAAATTAACTGAATGTATTTTAAGTGAGGGTTAGTGAAACAAACAATCTACATAGAATATAATAAACTCAAACAATATTCTATACCAGATCCAGATATTATAAACTCATATAATACGCTTGCTACCACCAGCAAACTTTAAGTGAGGGTTAGTTAAACAAACAATGTAAATAGAATATGATAAACTCAAACAACATTCTATACCAGATCCAGAAATTATAAACTGATATAATACGCTTGCTTCCACCAGCATCATCACCCTATATCATCCCCTTAACCTGAAAGGAAACAAAGCAAACTTCAAAAATGAGCATCCTCAGTTGAAAACAAACCCTAAAACCATAATCCAGTGATGAGTAAAGAGAGGAACAGGAATAACACACCTTTTAATGAAACTAATCGCGGAACAAGAATTAATTATGATGTTGAACTAGTTTGGGAAGCTATGAAAAAGAAATATAAGGAGGAAGAAGCTTACACAAAAGCTTCATACTTCTTATGATTCTTTTCATTGCTTCTAAAGCTAGATAAAGTTTGCTTACACTGTTGTTTCTTCATTTACTAACATCTTGTTCGTGATGCTATGAAAAAAAAGTATAAGGTGGATGAAGTTTCCATCATAGCTTCATGCTTCTTATACATTTTTCCATAGCAACACAAACATTATGAAGTTTCCAAAGTATGGTCTTTGTTAAGGTAGTGAAAACGAATCTGAAAAAATGAGAACAATCAACAAAAACAACATGCAACAAACGAGATAATGGGAAATATCTAACAATAGATGGAAGAAGAAGAATACCTTAATGTATGAAGCACAAGATTCACGGCAAATGGTGAAAACGAAGAGAAAAAATGGGTTCTAGGGTTTCACTTTGAAGGCAACGGCGTTAATGTCAATTAAGTGAAAGTTATTTCGCTTATATATGGGTAAACTATTTCACAACGGTTAACAATAACAACCGTATAGATATGTATTTATTTATTATAAATATATCACTACGGTTTACCAGAATAACCGTAGTGATAACCCTTTTATCTGTGAATTTTAAAATAAATAAAAACTGTATACATAGGTATTTATTTATTATAAATATATCACTACGGTTAACCACAAGAATCGTAGTGATAACCCTTTTATTTATGAATTTTAAAATAAATAAAAAAGAAAAGGTGCGCCTTAACTTCTATCTTAATGCATCTACAGTTTAAACATCAACAATGTAATTCACAATGCATCTGCAGTTTAAACATCAACAATGTAATTCGAACCCTAATTCAACTATTACATTTTATAATAAAGTAAATATTAAACATAAAGGAGACAAAAAAACATAACATCTTGATATTTCCAGAAAATATCTCTGATTTCAGTTTGTTCTTCAAATTCTTGTTCTTTTTCTTTAAATCCTCATACATAACCTTCAGATAGCCCACAACTTCCAACTCTGACTTCATAACGCTCTCATCGTCATTTCCATCTCTTTGTCCCACGTCTTCATCCCATATGAACAAATTACATGTTTCATCGCTCCTCCAAAATGGACATCTCCAAAAAAGCCTTCCTTTATTTTGTCCCTTCTTGCATTGATACGAAACCATACGACCATCACAACCACAAAAATTTCCAGATCGAGATTTTACACTGGAACAAGACGTAGAAACACCTTTGGATGATTTTGTCTTCAAATGTGACATTACCTTAAAGTAGAACATTTTGTTGTTGTTGTTGTCTTCTTCCCGACAATGGTGACGACGTTGGTGTTAGGGTTGTTTCAATGGATAAATTGATATATATACTTGGTGTTTAAAATACATAAAAATAAGCTTCAATTTGTAACAACGGTTTTGATAAATATCCGTCATGATATCCTTATTAGTTTTTAGTTAAATTTAATAAAACTTAAAAAGGGAGCATTTACATCAAAGGGATAAACTATTTGAGGGCGATGAGGTTCGAACCCATGATAGCTAGATTGTATCACCACGGTTTTCATAAAAACTGTTATTATACCCTTGAGATTTCTAATTAAAATAATGCGCGCGCATCCAGTACGCACTATAAGAACGGTGTATAGGATGCCGTTGTAAACCTGGCGTTGTTGTTTTGCCGTTTTGTAGTAGTGTTTTCCCCTCATTACCCCCAAGTTATTCTCTAGATCCCCTCATTGTCCCTTATTTTTCTACTAACTCCTATTTTCTCCCATTTTTTTTATTAAAAATAATAATTAAAATTCTGATTATTCTAATTATTATCCATTTTACCATGCAACTGATTCACTTCTCGATCCTCTATCTGCACGGGCGATGCCTCAACAGTCAAGTTCTCTCTCTCTCTCTCACCTGTATATCGTCCACTTGGATCACATGAGACAAATCTGGAATGTATCTCCTCAACTGATACACATGAAACACGTCATGAACATTTGCAAGCGGGAGTGGCAAGGTAATCTGATAGGCATCTCTCCTATCCTCTACAAGATCTAGTACATACCAAAAAAACATGGCGTGAGATTTCGAGACTTCAAATCTCGACCAACATCGGTTACTGAAGTAACTCTAAAAACAACATGATCTCCCTCTTAGAACTCATGTGTTTTCCTCCCCTTATCATGGTAACTCTTTGTTGCGGTGAGAATCAGATATCAAGCTATTAATTAACTTGAATCCCAAAACATGAAATTCACCACCGAGCTTTAATTTATCCAAAGGAAAGGGTAAAGATCGAAGAAAACCCTAATAAGAGATCTAAGGTTCGAGGGTTGGTTATACTAAGGGAAGGTATTAACACCCTAAGTATCTGTAGTACTCTACAGGAACCTCTTGTTAGTATTTATGTTATGTTATCGCTTGCTTGCTAAGGGTATCTGCTAAGGGAAATGTGCTAAGGTAAAGACCTAGGGGCATATACACTAAGTATGCTCGCCAAGACGTCGCATCTTGTGCCTACGTATCTGACTAAAGAATCAGAGCAACCGTAGTTCCCCACATTACGGGGTAAAAGGGTGTAAAAAAAAGGTAAAAAAGAAAAAAGGTAGAAAAAAGAAAAGGTGGCTCGCTAGGATTTCGCAATCCTATGCCTACGTATTCTCAAGTTGAACTTGAGAAATCAGAGCGTCCGTAGTTCCCCTCAATGGGGGTGAAGAACTATTGACTGTGGTCAAGGTTCTAAAGGGAAAGTAGGGTCTTACAGCAAGACACTTACGTGGAGTGCGGCAACTCCAAACCTAAGGCTAGGTAAAAAGGGAAGGTAATTCTTGATCGCGCGGTGACGTGAGATAAGGAAATGAATAGTCTATCCTAAATGACATGGCAGTCAACTATAGGGCCCTTTCCTTTGGAATGTGAAGGACAAAAACAGGGAAACAAGGAGGAAAACTTCGGTATCGAGAATAGAATGAACAACAACATATATACAGAGAATGTGACAAGAATTAAATTGAAATGAACATAAGGAATTAATTAAAGAAAAATGTCAAGATAAAGTTAAAGTTAATTAAAAGTCTAAATAAACAAAATCTAAATAAGTTAATATGGACTAAAATCTAATTAAAAGACTAACTAGCTAATTCTAAAACTAACTTAAATTCTAATTAAACTAGTTAAATAACTAAACCAAATCCTAACTTAACTATCTAAACTAATTTTTTTTTATTAACTAAATAACTAAACTAAATAAAAACCAAATAGAAACTAAATAATAAAATCTAAAATTAAATTCTAAAAAGGTTGAATAATTTCTAAACAACATTATTTAATAAAGCTAAACTTAATTGATTGAAACAACTAACTAAACTTAAAATCACTAAGTTTAAAAAAAAAACTAGCTAAAATACTAAATTAAACTCTTAAAAAGAAAAGAAAAAGAAGAAACAGGCTGTGGCTTTAGGGTGCAGAAAAGGAACAGATGGGCTTTGATCATAAGGGGGCGCAGCAGCCCAATCTTTACCAAAACAGGTCGGTTTGACCCAGTTCCCCACAAAACATAAAGGTTATTGGATCGGTTCATATTAAAAGAAAAAGAAGAAAAGAGTTGGAAACAAAACCTAAACACCAGCCGTGTACAAACAGACTCACATCGTGAACATAGTGCCTCGTGAAATCAAAACAAACATCATCATCTTCTCACCTGATGAGCAAACATTCTAACCCTCTCTCGTCTCAATTTCCTCTGTCGCGACCTCGCTCTTCCTCTCACGAGCTCGCCCTTGTTTCGTTCGTTTCTCTGCTTTGATGGCTGATGGCACCGGAGTTGTTGTTCTGTATGGTGGTTGATGGATGTGGAAACGCTTGGAGGTGGTTTTTGCAGGTCGTGATTGAAGGTTTGTTTTGAGGTTTGTTGATTGATGGAAATGAGTTGGTGATGAAGATGGACGGTTTTAGACGTGAAGGTTGGATGACGCCGTCTTAAAACGAAAACAAGGGAGGTTTTTACGATGTTAAGGGTGGAAAGTTTTCATGGTTGATGGAGAGTGGCTGTTAAACTGGTTTGTTTAAGTGTTGTGTGCGTGGTTCATTTGTGAGTTCAAGGTAGAGAAGGAGAAAATCAAGGTTATGGTAGAAGGATTCTGTTTGGAATGTAGTGTGGAGTTATTTATGAGATTGGTGAAGATGTGAGGATGTTAATGGTGGTTATTGATGATGAGATTCAGAGAAAAGAAAAACTGATCTGGTGATGATGTTGGTGAGTCGCAAGTGGTTACAGGGATGGGCAAGATGATTCAAGGTTGAGGTCTGGTTTAATGAGTGTTTGGAATGGAAGAAGATTTAAAGTTCTGTTATTTGAGTGACCAAGAGAATTTCTCTGATGTGTGAAGGTGTGTTGAAGAGTGGAAGACTCCATTTGTGAATCAGTGGTCCAAAGGTAAGGTGTTTTTCTGGTTTTTATTGTCTTGCTGATGAAAATGACTTTTGGGTCGTTTTTTTTTTATGAGTTCTTGCTGCCCCTCTCAATTTTAAATCAAATTTGTTTTCTTCTTCAATCTGCTCAATTAGTCCGTTATTGAGAGGTCTCTATCCATTGCACGAGCCTGGGGTATTGTGGCACTGAGTGTAGCATTGAGGATGTCTACAAACTGTAGGTTTTTGG
This sequence comes from Lathyrus tuberosus, assembly GCA_022829125.1. Taxonomy (NCBI): domain Eukaryota; kingdom Viridiplantae; phylum Streptophyta; class Magnoliopsida; order Fabales; family Fabaceae; genus Lathyrus; species Lathyrus tuberosus. Next base: position 4,883,065 of record JALAZF010000082.1, on the reverse strand, counting down.
CTTGGAGTGGAGCGTAGGCACGACTTCACGTTTTGGTGAAATTGTTTTGTCTGTGATAACTGGGGTGTTGCAGAATTTGCAACTTTGGTGTAAGGTACTTGAGTCATGTGTTTGGATCTTATGGAAGCAGGCTGGAAGTTGTAGGAAGTGGTACGAATTGGCATGGAGGTAGCATGCTGTTGGTTGGTACGGTCGGGTTTTGTCTTGGTCAATGGTAGCAGACAATTGCAATACCTTTTTGTGTTATATTATGAAACAGAAGGGACTTTACCAAATTACAAAATAATAAAAATGAAAATTAATTAATAACTAAACTTAAATTAAAATTAAAACTAACTAAATCAAATTGATAAAGATTAAACTAAGAAAAATAAATCAAGACTAAAGTTAAGCCAAATTAAAATTAATCTAATTAAAGTTAAACTAAAATAAAAATAGAAGCTAGACTAAAGTTAGAATTAAATTAAATTTAAAATTATAATTGATAATAAGTTAAATTAAATATAAATTATGTTAACAAAAAATAAACTAAATAAAAAAACTAAGATAAATATCTAAATGGCAAGGAATGATATAATCGACTAAAAAGGCATGATTAACGATGTTTAACTAAAAATGCGAATAAGGCTGACCTAAAATGATATGACAAAGGCCAATGAATCTGAGGGTAAAATTTGGGGTACAATAGTTGCCCCTATTTAAATATTTTCACCGGATGACGCGAGTGATGATAGTTCTCGTGAAATCATGGTGAAAGGTATTTAAATATAGATAACCGAAAATTTTGCCCTCAGATGCACTGACATGCAATGCTATGGACAAAAGAAACAAACTAAGATGCTGACATGCCATGAACTCTAGCATGATGGAAATGATAGAATGGTAAATGTACAAATGCAGACAAAAACGAAAGCAGACAAGGACGAAGTCCACACAATGAGTAATCACTTACTGGGGATGATAACAACACCGGGGAAACTGAAACAACTGGGGAAAATCTAAAGTGATAAAGCAACTGGTTCAAGCATGACCGGTTGACACTTTAGAAAGAAAAGATAATACAGGATCCTTAATGGAAGTAGCACCGAAAAACGGTCTCCACTGGGGAATCAAAAGTCACCATCCATAAATGGAAATGGATGGAAAAGAGTCAAGACATTCAGAAGATCATTGAATGAAGCGAGGAGAAACACTAGGAAATACATGAGACAAGCAAACATCAGAGGTATTTAGAAAAGCATTGAATAAACTCTGGGAAACAAACTGACAACAGAGACATACAGAAGAGCATTGAATGAACTCCGGGAAGCATATCAAAGATATTCGGAAAAGCATCGAATAAACTCTGGCACACATCAGAGATATTCATAAAAGCATCGAATAAACTCCAGAACACAATAGAGATATTCGAAAAAGCGTCGAATAAACTCTAGAAAAAATAGACAAACAGAGACATTCAGAAGAGCATTGAATGAACTCCGTGAAGCAAATCAGAGATATTCAGAAAAGCATCGAATAAACTCCGGCACACATCCAGAAAATCATTGGATGGAGAAAGGAAACAGACTTGAAAACATTCTGCAGCCATTAACCAAAGTCAGAAACGAATTGAAGACATCTAGAAGAGCGATAGATGAAGACAAAGATTCTAAAAATACATCTGAAACATTTAGAAAAGCATTAAATGTACAGGAAAAGGTTTTGAAGACATATCTAGAAGAGTATCAGATAAGCAACAATATATCTGGAAGAACATCAGATAAACAAGGTCATATCCGGAAAAGCATCAGATAGACACAAAGGGGCTCTGGAAAAACATCAGGAGCAAAAGACTCAATCTGGAAGAACACCAGAAAGAGGGACACATCCGGAATAGCATCAGATGGCTAAAGCAATGTCATTCCGGAAAAGCATCAGAATAAACAAAGCGAATATCTGGAAAAACATCAGATAAACAAGGTCATATCCGGAAGAGCATCAGATAGACACAAAAGGGCTCTGGAAAAACATCAGGAGCAAAAGACTCAATCTGGAAAAACATCAGAAAGAAAAGGACACATCCGGAATAGCATCAGATGGCAAAAGCAATGTCATTCCGGAAAAGCAAAGCGAATATCTGGAAAAACATCAGATAAACAAGGTCATATCTGGAAGAGCATCAGATAGAGGGACACATCCGGAAAAGCATCAGATGGTAAAAGCAATGTCATTCTGGAAAAGCATCAGAATCACAAAGGTATATATCTGAAAAAACATCAGATAGGTTCTGGAAAAACATCAGAACAAAAGACACATCCGAAAAAGCATCAGATGAAAAAAAAAACAATATCATTCTGGAAAAGCGTCAGAATAAACAAAGCGAATATCTGGAAAAACATCAGATAAACAAGGTCATATCTGGAAGAGCATCAGATAGACACAAAAAGTGCTCTGGAAAAATATCAGGAGCAAAAGACTCAATCTGGAAGAACATCAGAAAGAGAAGGACACATCCGGAATAACATCAGATGGCAAGAGCAATGTCATTCCGAAAAAGCATCAGAATAAACAAAGCGAATATCTGGAAATACATCAGATAGTAAAAGCAATGTCATTCCGGAAAATCATCAGAATAACAAAGCGAAATATCTGGAAAAACATCATATAGGTTCTGGAAAAACATCAGAACAAAAGACTCGATCTGGTAAAACATCAGAAAGAGAAACACATCCGGAGGAGCATCAGATGGTAAAAGAAATGTCATTCTGGAAAAGCATCAGAATCACAAAGGGGTATATCTGGAAAAACATCAGATAACACAAAGAGAGAGTTATGGGAAAACGTCAGAACAGAAGACTCGATCTGGTAAAACATCAGAGGAGACAAATATATATGACATCCAAGAACGACATTGGATACAAAAGAGGAACCGACATATTTGTTTGGTAGGTGCCATGTAAGTTTGACTTTGACCACAAGGTAAGACGTGGATAACAACACGACCTCGGGAGAAATGCTAATGAGGATGAAACACTCATGCTATGCATATGGTATATGAATCATGCAGATGATATATGATCAAATGCAGATGCTGACGACACAGGTCGACTCTTTTTGAGAGAAGACAATACTGGAAGGCTGATTCCTCAACACAGAGATCACTGTCATTCTGCTTGGGACTAGAGATGCTACTGTTGAACACACCATTGCCACACTGGTAAACTGTATCCAAATTGATGATCCTTGTAGGAAGGATAAAGAGTTGCTAGGGGATTCTTCAGGTAAACTGCCCCAGACTAGCTGATTATTGTAGATGAGCCGATCATTGCTTCAGCTTGATTGATTCTGGAAATGACCGTTTCATGGTGCTCTTAGAAAGCTTGCCCCAGTCTGAGTCTTGAAAGGTCTTCTAGATAAAACAATTCTGAGAAGTCGTCATTAAACCACAAATCTTGAACTGATTCTCAATAGGATATGGAAGGAACTTGCCCCTGATTGGATCACCGACCAAGTTTCTTAATCGTTTGAAAATTCTTTGAGAGGAATGCCAGTTTGCAAGTAAAAGTATTTGTACAAACATGGTAATTTTAGAGCAGAGTCATGCAACTTTTGAAATCAAAATTATTTTTGAAAGATGGAAAACAAAACGAGCACTAGTCTGAACACGGCGGTTCAAGACATTTAAAAGTGAAAAGTAAAGCAAAAGGTGTAATGCCAAAACAGATGATCCGCAAAGATCTTTTGGAGTCAGTTTACGCAACCTTGTTGTAGTATGCTTTCAAAATAACCTTGCTTCAGTTAGGTCTTTTGAGGGTTGTAACGTGGCCTGGTTCACGGTTTATGAAACAAAGGATAAAGGCTCAAAGTTTATTTGTACCCACCCAATCTTCGTGATGAACTTCCAGTCCTATGCTCAGTTAACTCAAACTATGCACTCAGGTTCCCATAGGTTAGGAATTACACTAATGATAGCGATGATGGTTTAGAAGTCAAAGGACCCTTGAGATGGCGGTCACTACTTCCTTACTGTAAGACCCAAATTTTTGACCCCTAAGATTCACATATCATTCACATTTTCATTTTCATCTTTACCACAGACAAGATCACACATTGGTTCCCTCGTCCCTCTCGTCTTTGGGTTTATGCCTTGCAGGGTTTACTGATCATCTGTGTGTTTCTTATTCACTTTATTGCTTTATTTGTTTATATTTTACTAACCTTAACCAAAATCCAAAAATATTTTTTGTCTTCTTTCACTAACATTTTCAGGGGAAGAACAGGTCAAAAATGCCAAAATAACAGTCCCATGGCTCGAATGAACTTTATCTGAGAAAAGTCAAAGTTGATCAGCAATCATGTCAAATTTATCTGATCAAGAGTTCTTAATTTTTTAATTGATTATTATTCAAGAGACTCCAAGGTTCATGTGTTTATTTCCATGCCTTCTTTGACGAGCGAAAGAATCAAGCCGAACCACAACAGTGCATTCAAAAGGAGTATTTTTTCAAAATTTGCATTAAGTAACCGATTAGCATATAGTCAGTAACCGGTTACCCTCGTGGAAATTTGAAAAAAATTAGCAAATTCAAATTCAGCAATTTTCTCACCAATTCTCATCATTTTGATCACATTTGGAATATTCTAGACCACCTCATTTTAATTCCATACATTATCATAATTAATTCCCACCATGTACCTTCACTAATCACCACTCTTTTATGAATTTCCCTCCAAATTCAAATTCCAAGCCTAATTTTCATTTCCAAACCAAATTCCAAACCACCAAAATTCCCAAGCCTCATTTCATTCATTCATTCAAGCTTTTGAGAGCCAAATTCACCTTGCTAAAATTTCATTCAAGCTTTTGATAGCCAAAAAACCTCTTGCAAATTCTCTTCCCAACCACAAATTTCACTCAAAGCTCACATTTCTTCTTTTGAAAGTTAACAAGAATTCACATTGAATCTTGTTCAACTTTGAGCTAAACCTTCATCCAAACTTGTTTTCTTCATCAATTCTCATAGATCAAGGCTTTGGTGTTTGGATCTTGAAGCAATTTGAAGGAATTTTCATATTTGAAGTGGTAATTCATCTTTCACCATTGTTGAAGCTTCATCTTCATCTTCCACAATGTAGATCTTTGGAGATCTTTGTTACTTGATCCTTTGGATCTTGTAATTGTGTTTAATTACTGGTTTCTGCTGTTATTTTACTTTAAATTTCGTGCAATTTCAGTTCCATGATCACAAGGTGTTTGTAAAAAGTTTTGAAAATGGATCATGCTGAATTTTGCACAATTTTTTGCATTCTGGTGCAGAGTAACCGGTTAGCAGATATGCAGTAACCGGTTACTCTGTGTTAATTTTGAAAAATTGCACTTATTTTGAACTAAGTAACCGGTTAGCAGATATGCAGTAACCGGTTACTTCGAAACAGAATGCAATTTTTGCCTTGTTTTTGATACTGTTTTGGTTCCTTTTCCATTTTCTTCCCTTTCTTTTTGTTCTTAGCCTTAGATCACATAATTGTGTGGTTTAATTTGGCTTTCTCTTAATCTATTTCTCTTTTCTTTTGATCGATGAAAGTCTTATGGATCATAGAATTCCGTTGTTGAATTTTGATTAAGACTAGATCGTCACCTATTTTCTTTTCGTGCGGTATTGCTTTCGGATGACGATCTACATATCGTTCATCTAGCATGCATTAGAACAAAGATCTATTGGCCGGCCTCATTGTAGGATAATTACTCTGTAAATTACTCGGCGATTTCTTAACATAGCGCAACATATGTCCCTTATCGGAAAAACAATAATAATTATTGATTATTTGTCTTTTGGTTCAACACTTATGAGACTTGTTGTTAAGAGGCTTTGGTCTTATCAATCCTCTAATGAGTTCTCATTAACTTTGACCTAAGTGCAATTATTCAATTATTATTGATCACTTACTCTAACAACTAACAACTAATCACTAACTTCTAACTTTTACTTTTACAATTCCTTCTCGCTCCCTATCTCTCATTTACTTTTATGCTCCATTATTATAATTTCATATCATGTTTATGTTTCCGCAATTTTTCCTTTGTCCGTTAGACATATGTTTATGCTTCTGCCATTTTTCTTTTGTCCGTTGGACACATGTTTATGCTTATGCCTTTTTCTCTTTGTCCACTTGGACCAAAAATATTAATAAAGGCCAAAACCTCTTAAAAACTTGTGCTTCTAATCTTGGAGTATGGTTACTATCCTTTGCAATGGACATGGAGTTTTTGCACCTAGACCTTGGACTTCAATGTTATTCTTGGATCCTTGGACTTAGAACTAGGGTTTTTCCCTTTGCTTTGGAATTATGGTTCGACGACTTTGGACTTCAATGCTATTCTTGGATCCTTGGACTTAGAACTAGGACCTTTTCCCTTTGCTTTGGAATTATGGTTCGAAGACTTTGAAGACTTGTGCTTTTGCTTGGTTTATGGTGAAGACAACTACATTTGTGGTTAGATCTTTCTTATCCTTAGCTTTTACTTTATGCTTTAGGATAGTCACTTCTTCTCCTCCCCATTCTTCAATTTTCAAAACCTTCTCCCTTTTTCAAACTTTCTTGATTTCAAACTATCACCTCTTTCATAATCAAACCTTGACTTTGTCAAGTGATTTTACTCTTTTCTTTTCATTTCTTAACAAATGCTAAACTACATAAGCATATTGACACCTTTTTCAAAAGACTTTAAAAAACACCAAACTCATCAAACTTCCTTTTGTGCCCTCGTGCACTTTTCCTTTAAAACGTTTTTCATAAGTTTATACATGATTCATTTCTTCAAGCGGAATTATTCGCTTGGAAATGACGACTTGTCTTTACATTTAAAATCAACCAAAACAAACAATTTTCATTCTTTCTACCATGAACTACGAGGTTTTGATCCTACATTGCACTTCGTGGGTACGTAGGCATGAGGCAACAAGTCTCTCCAAACACAAAAATCTTAAAAACAATTTCTCTTCTCATCTCCTCAATCACTTTTCAAGCAAACTTTTTCAGACCAAAAGCGTAAATATTACAAAGGGTTCCTATAGAGTACTATAGACGTTTTGGGTGCTAACACCTTCCTATTGCATAACCAACCTCCCTTACCCGGTTTCTCTTCACTTGTTCTTGTTGTAAAGCTTGTGTAGGTTTTGTTCGCTCTTTTTCCTTTCCATTTTTGGATAAAATAAAAGTGCGGTGGCGACTCTTGCTTTTCGAGTTAAGTTAATCAATAGCTTACACTCACGATTTTGCCGCTACAGGAAAAGTGGCGACTCTGTTGGGGAAACTCCCTTGAGGGGTTTAGCCATCTTTGATTTATTTATTGCCTTTTGCCTGATTTGCTTGTTACTTGTTTGTTCTGTTTGGGAGCTACTCTGTGTGTGCGAGATAGGTCCTATACCCGGACCAGAGTGTACTTTGAGATAGGAGGATGGTATAGTTAAGGAAGCTTTGAGGGAGTCGAATCCCGAAAAAGCAGAACTTGAGAATCCATCCACTCGGTGGTTGCCTCTTTGGAATTACTGATGCCGATCGAGCGATCGTTGAAGGCATTACTTTTTCCATAGAAGCCTATAACACTGAGGACCGTAGTAACCCTTAACCCATCTTATCCTTTTTTAGGATCGTGGCGCGGAAGCTATGAGGATGCAAATCTGATTTAGCTGTCACGCGATGCCACACCCAGGTTAGATTCTCTTGAGGATAACTACCAACCTCTGAGCAAATCGGTGCGCTGGTGTGTCTGATAGTGGATTGTGTACCCTGGGCACTCTGTTAGAACCGCTATTTTCTGCAAGTACAATAAAGACAAAACCATAGTACACACCTTTGTGGGTTGGTTCTTAACCTTGACTTCATGCTCGTGACTCGAACCGTTGAACCCGTGTGCTTTGAGTGATCTTGTTTGTGGTTGTTGCATCCATGAACTCTTGCATCCATGAGCATACGTATGCATTCTTCCAAGTTGTCTCAGAAACTCATTTCAACTGTCTCCTTCTTCAGTTATCTGTTCACCGTCAAGCTGTTTCCTCAACACAACTACGGAACTAGAGCTGCTGTCAGATTGAGAATGGAAAACCAAGAACAACACAACGCCGAAGTCAGAATGGAAATTAATGAGTTGAAGGCCAGCATGACCAAACTCACAGAAATGATGCAAGTTCTGATTGTTAGAGGTGAACCACCTCAGAGGACTGTGATCTCTAAAATCTTACCTGTTGCTGTTAACCCTCCACCGACTCAGCAATTAGCTTCTACTTGGCCAGAATTTGGGTTACCTCTGAATTACTCGCCACCCTTTGCAACTACTCTTGTGTTTGTCTCATCTGTACTGCCAGTATCTTCAGCTCCATTGTTCACTGAACCTCAGCCTGTTGTACATTCTGTTTCTCAAGCTATTCCTGAGAATCCTCCTTTCGTGTACCATGTTGCTGGTCCACAATCTGAAAGTCAGGGAGAACCTGGATACATTGAAGAAGTCAGAGAGCAATGGTAAACTCTAGATAAAAGGATAAGAGCCTTGGAAGGAAGTGATGTCTTTAGTGCTGCCGCAATGGACATGTGCTTGGTTTCAGACTTGGTTATGCCTACAAAATTTAAAACTCCTGATTTTGAGAAATACAAGGGGCACACCTGTCCCAGAAGCCACTTGGTGATGTACTGCCGCAAGATGGCTACCCATGCCAAAAATGACAAACTGCTCATTCACTGTTTCCAAGACAGCTTGAGTGGGGCTTCACTGAAATGGTATATGGGACTTGAGAAGAACTGTATCCAAAGCTGGAAGGACTTAGCTGATGCTTTCTTAAAGCAGTATAAGTACAATCTGGACATGGCACCTGATCGCCGTTAATTGTAAAATATGTCTCAGAAAGAAAAAGAATCCTTTAAGGAGTACACTCAGCGCTGGAGAGAGCTAGCTGCTCAAGTGGAGCCACCCTTGGCTGAAAAGGAATTGACTGGATTGTTCATGGACACTCTTCAGCCACTCTTTTGGGAAAAGATGATAGGCAGTGTATCATCTGGTTTTGCTGACCTAGTCACTATTGGAGAAAGACTAGAGGAGGGTATCAAGAAAGGAAAGATTACTAATGCTGAAGCCTTTAGTGGTGCTAAAAAGTATGCTGGGAATTTTCAAAAGAAAAAGGATGGGGATACTTGTCATACCCCAAATTTTGACCACTAAGATTTCCCATCATTGTGCAAATCATCATCACAATATGGATGAACCATCATACCTCATTAGTCTCCTCAAAGATGGGTGAGCATCCACTACCATCAAACTTAGGGTTTCAAGCCCTTTCAGAGCTCTTAGACAAAGGATCAATCAAGGAATGACATGATCTTCAACTTTCCTAACCTCTCAAACATCCAAAAAGGATCAAGAGGACTCCCACATCAAGAATGGAGCACAAGGTTGCAGCATTCTAAGGGGATCAAGCCTCAAGATCGCCAGTGTCACCAAACTAGGGTTTTGGTCGACCAAGGCCTCCAGATGGAAATTTTCCTCTAGGCATGAGCCAATGCTTCAAAGAATAACTTAAGATGCTCCAAGGGACCTTATGGACCCAATCATCAAGTCAATTTAGCCTCAGGGGATGCATTTACCAAAAATCAGGAATTAGGGTTTCTTGACCTAATTCACCCCTAAGTTGACTTTTGGGACAAAACATGAGCCAAGACCTCAAGAAAGGATTTGAGGGTCTCCAACACACTACATTGATCCATTTGCAACAATGGGTTGATCCAAGAAGCTTGATGCACAAGTTTCAAAGTTCATCAGAACCATAGTTAGGGTTTCGCGAGAAAAGTCAACTGTACCTTTGACTTTTGACCGGGACATGCTCCCAAACCTTGGGACATGATTCAATAAACCCTATAACACCCATGGAACATGTCCATCAAGTTTGATTTAGGTCAAGGACTTGATTTCATGGAGGATCGCACAGTTTGGAATTCATCTGATAAAAAGTCAACTGTGCACAAAAGTCAAACTTTGACTTTTTGAGATTTTTCATAATTATGGTTCTTTAACCCTAAAATGATGTTAATATGTGATTGGAATCATCATTCATCAAGAAAAATCAAAGAAAGTGAGATAACTTGCAAAAGGGGTAACCATAAAAACTTAGAATTTTTCTAAGTTATGGAACAAAGTGGCTAGGGTACCAACTTCCAAGGATCATAACTTGAGATGCAAGCAATCATTTGGGTTGATCCAAAGATGGATTTGTAGCTCTCATGGCATACTTTAAAAGTGTCAACTACACCTCATTCCAATTCTTCATGGATTTTGAGTTATAGATTGATCAAAATCACAAAAACATAAAATGTCACTTTTTCCCAACACTTAGTGAAATTTTCACTAAGTCAGAATCTGTTTCACTTTTTCCAAATTGTAGGGGCATTTTTCACTTGGATCCAAAAAGTATCAAAACCAATTATGATCACACATATGTTGTATCATATGCGAGCTTTCCAAAATGGCCAAGAACCCCATCAAACTCAACCTGAGCTAAGAGTTGTGACAATGGCAACATGCCTTCTGCAACTGTCATAACAAGGCAGATTTGTGAATTTTGCTCGATTTGGGAAATTTGTACTAATGACAAACAAGTTTATCCATCTGAACACCTCAGGGGGAGACCAAGGAGGGACAAACACTTATCCATCAGCCTCCCAAGTCCTTGGAACTAAAAATAGCATGTCATACCTAAAAAGCCTAAAAGGGGGACAAGACTCCAATTTTGTTTTGGAGCATTCAATGGATGAACTAAGGTGGCATGAACTGAGCCATTTCCAACTGAATTCAGTCAAGACTTATCTCTGAACTAGGGAACCATAGGCTTGTGCCCTAACCTCTAGTCAATGGCTAGAGGAGACTTGAATTCCTATTGATCAACATTTTCCAAACCTCTGCAGCAGTTGCCATTCACTATTGCAGCCAAAACAAACTTGCTCTACTATAAATAGAGCTCATTTGTGCTCAGTTTAAGTACACCAAAGCCATCAAACAGATGCTTTCCTCAAAATCTCTTCTTTCACTCCAAAATTGCCTTCCAAGGCAAGTCAATATCAGGTTTTGAGTTTGAGAGCCATTCCAACCAAACCAATCACACACACACACACACCTCATAAACATCATATAGAAGTGATCCAAACACTTAAACAACATCTGGAACACTGATTTCTCATAATCACCAGCCAGTTGCTCAAGGTTTTAACCAAGTTACAGCTGAGATGCCATGAAGTGATCCATCCATTTTCAATCAAGTCCAAGCATTCAAACACACTCCATATGGTGTAGGGAAGCTGTTCAGATCATCACAACTCATCTGTAACACATCCAACTCAAAAATCACTTTGCCCTTGCTGTCACGACCTTCAAGTAAGCCTAAACTTGGTCATCTCTTAATCTATGCATATTTCCTCGCACAATACTTTTTCCAAATGTTCATAGTCATGCATGGAATGTTTCCCCTCAATTAATTACTTTGTTTGAATCAGGTATCAAAATTCTCAGCCTTCATGCAAATTTTAGGGTTCTTGAAGTTTTGTCTTGATTTTTTATTCCACGCTTAAAATAAATGAAATTAAAGACCATAAACATGATCGGGAGGTGAAAACAAGCAGATTGATACGTGGTTTGTGTGATTTCATCAAGTATTCAGTGAGATTGGATAGAAAATGCAAATCAGGCCAAACTCCGAACACGCGCGTGTTCTTGGTGTGTTCTTGGCGCCTTTTTTGAAAATTTGAACATTTGAATTTTGTGATTTTTATTTAATTGATTCAAAAATTAATTTCTCTCTGAGTTTTAATGATTTTGAGTTGATTCTTTTTTTAATAATTCACAAAAATGTTAAAATATTGTATTTTACCAAAAACTCCCAAAAATATTATTTATTTCACATACTTGATATTTTTACAAAGAATTAATCTTTTATTTGTTTTTTAAAATTTAAAATATTTTTTCCTCCTTGAGTTTCCAAATTTAATTGGTTTCCAATCATTTTGTGGATATAAACATGATTTTTGAAACATTGATCCAAGATCACCACTCATTTTTCACATGTTTTCAATACCTTTTATTAAATTTTTAACAAAATTATTTCCTTTTTAAACAAAATTAGGGTTTTGATTAATTCAACCCTCATCAATCATTTTAAAAACTCTTTGGGCCTCTAATAGAGTGTAAGACCCAACCCCCTTATACATAAAAACTTTTTGGGCCTCACACATTGTATAAGTCCCTCTGTACATTTTCAAAAGTATAGGCGCGATCGTCGCCTTCTTAACAAAATCAACTGGGCTTCTCCCTGAGCTATAAGACCCACCTTTATTCATTTTCAAACTCTTTGGGCCTCTAATAGAGTGTAAGACCCAACCCCTCTTTGAAACCAAAATAGTTTAGGCCTCAGTCATTGTATAAGACCCACGGTGTTTTCAAAAATCTTGGGGCGATCACCAGTTCAAAATTAAATCATCCGGGCCTACCCTCGTGTTATAAGACCCATTTCTTTTCTTTAAATTCCTTTGGGCCTCTAATAGAGTGTAAGACCCAAACTCCTTTGTATAGAAGACCTTTCTTTGGGCCTCAGTCATTTGTATAAGTCCCTGTACAATTCAAAACAGCGGTGCAATCATTGTTAAAACCTGGGCCTCTCCTTGAGCTGTAAGCCCCAACAATCTTTTCAAAGCACTTTCTCCTTTGATTTTGAATTCAAATATATGTTGTTATCAAAACTTTCTTTAATTTCTTTGTTGAACAACTAACCACACAACATGGAAGCTCTACAACGGGTAAGTGTTTATCCGCTTTCATTTACCACTTTCATATATATATATATATATATATATAATTGTATTGTGGGGTTGTTTCACTGTAAGCCTTCTTTCACATCCTTTTATATACTTGTCACATATCCACTGTGTAATACTAGTATAGTTATTTAGAGTTTTCCCCGACAACTACGTCTAGCACTAGGTAAAGCCCCGTTGGTCACTCTTAAATACAAACAAAACTAGATCCCCTGTAGGATTCCAGATACAGTCTTCCCTTCTCTTGGGGTTAAACAATATGGAACAAAGAGAAAGGCAGTATTCTTGGTGAACCTTTTCTCAGACTGTCACCCTTAGAAATTGTCAAAGAAACTCTAACTCCCCAGAGATGATCTTTTCTCCGTGAATGGCATCTCTCGAGTTTCTTCCAAATTCTCGAACTTTCGTGGAATGATCTCTTCTCTGTGAATTTCATTTCTTGAACTTCTCTTGGTTTGGGGACCCACAAGCTTCCTAAAAGCATCCCCGCCTCCTCTTGGGCGTTGTACAAGGACCCGTCGGCTTCTTAGAAGTTCTCATGCCTTCTCTTGGGCTTAATACAAGGACCCTGACGACCTCTTAAAGGTATAAGACAGAACTTAGTCATCCTTTGTTAAAGCAGTCTTTCCAGTGTCGAAACTCCGGCCATTTTAGGGTTGATACTCATCCCTTAATGCCTGTGCCTCCTCTTGGGCATAGTACAAAAGATAAAACTCTAGACTTGGACAGTCTAAACCCCTTGAGTCTCAAATACATTCTCAAGTTCCTTCTAAACATAGGAAGAAACCCCAGTCTCTCTCATGAGAGTTCCCCACACTTGGACCCGCTTCAGGATCTCCAGAATCCACAGCGGTAAGATAGCCTCCTCTTGGGCTTTGTACAAAGGACTCTCTCTAGTGGAGCTAACCTTTTCAGACTCTCTTGTTGAGTCAACCACTTTCAGCCTCCGTCTTGGGCTTCATACAAGACACATATAAAACACTATCTTGATGAGTATAAAGACTCTCTTGTTGAGTCAACCACTTTCAGCCTCCGTCTTGGGCTTCATACAAGACACATACAAAAACACTCTCTTGGTGAGTATAAAAGACTCTCTTGTCGAGTCAATCTCCTTTTAGCCTCTATCTCGGGCTTCGTACGAGATAGAAAAGCACTATCTTGTTTAGTATAAAAGATTCTCTTGTTGAGTCAAGCAACTTTCAGACTCTCTTGTTGAGTCAATCACCTTTTCAGACTCTCTTGTTGAGTCAACCACTTTTACCCTCCAGCTTGGGCTTTGTACAAGACACACAAAAACACTCTCTTGTTGAGTCAAAATCATTTCAGCCTCTATCTTGGGCTTTGTACAAGATACATAAACCTCCCCAACGGAGTTAAATACCCCTTTCAGCCTCAATCTTGGGCTTTGTACAAGACAGAAAGAACGTTCTCCCCGGAAAAGTCAACTTCTAGCCGCCTCTTAGGCTTTGTATAAAGAAATCCTCGGTTTAGTCAATCAACCATTTAGCATCAAAGTTGTGCTTTGCTCACAGCATATAAACATCAACAAATCCCTCTTTAGAGATGACAAATTCTCTCTTAAAACCCTTCAGCTTAATATCTTGAGCTTTGAACAAGATACAAATCACCCTTTGGCTTCAATCTTGGGCTTTGAACAAGACACCAAAACACCTTTTTCCTCCCGTAGAATAGGAGGAACTACGATCGCTCTGATTTCCCTGTTTCGTTAAACGGGAATACGTAGGCATAAGATTGCGAAATCTTAGCGAGCATACTAAACAAAAAAACCCAAAGTCTACTTCCTTCATTCATCAAAACAAAGAAAATCAAGTCAAGTATCCTAACTAAAAGCCTCATCAATGATCCAGATCCTTCGTGTTTTTAAGAAAATAATCCCAAAAGACGAACCCCCTATTTTGATAGCATCTGTAAACCAACAGTTTTGACCGTTTAACCTCAGTTTGCAAGCAGGGTTAATTGGAGACATCTGTTTCCCTTCCTTAATCAGCTTAACAGGATAAAAAATGAATCGAACTGTAGTACCAAAGCGATAGTGATTCGAAACCACAAAAACCGCGCTACAGAAAAATGGCGACCACAGTGGGAGGCATTCTTTCTTGCTTTCCCAAAGGATGAAACCTTAACACAAAGTTTGTAGAAATGGCAACTCTACTGGGGAGTCATTGTCTGTTAAGATCATAGGATCATAGAGGTCTAAGATGTTAGGACAAATATATATACTGCTTTTCCTAATTGATATCTGTGTTTACTTTTCTGCTAATGGGAATGCGTGTGATGCCGCATCTGGAAAGATTGAGTATACACCTAAGATAAGTGATGTCATTATACGGGTAATCTTATGGGGAGTGAATCCCAGATAAGAGGTCCCGGTCGACCGTCAAATCAGTGGAGATGCCCTTTGCGGATTCAATGCCTATATCACTTCGGTTGTTGAAAGCAGATTGTTCCATTGGATTATCTGAGAAGCTGAGGATTTTAGTAGACTGGAACTATTTTGTAGTGCGGAAGCTATCGGAAATAGTTGTCACGCGATACTACCCTTATTTGAGATTACTCTAAGATACTACAGCTCACTGGCGATCCGCTTGCTGTTGTTATCCCAAGAGGGGTCAGTGATTTTGAGGACAGGTACAAAAAATCACCAGTATAAACCTTTGGGGATGGGTAGAGCCTTGACTTCATGACACCGACCCTTTGACCCCATGTTTTTTCTATGTTTTTGTGTGTTGCATTCATGCATTCATTTCATTAAAAAAAAGCATTAAAAAACAAAGAAAAATCTTCTCTTCTAGTCTCTCTTTTTCAAATTAAACTAAGACAATGATTACAAATGTCAGATAAAGAGGTTGCGCTAATGGGTTTCGGTAGAAGGAAAACTCACAAGTACACCTTCAAGGTTCCAAAATTAGAGGATTTGAGAGGGTTGGCAAGGATGATAACCAACCCTGAGGCGTTTAGAGCTAAGTACAGAGGTCTGCTAACTCTGTTAAGGGTCCATGTAATCGAAGGAATCCTGTCCACACTAATTCAGTTTTACGATCCGGTCTATCACTGTTTCACATTCCCGGATTATCAGCTAGCACTAACACTGGAGGAGTACTCTCACTTGACTGATTTGCACATTACTGATCAGGCTCCCTTTTCTGGACTGGAAGAAATTCCAAAAGATCAAACCATCGCAAGAGCAATCTATTTGGACGAGTCAGAAGTCAGGACTCGCATGACCACTAAGCGTGGAATCCAGGGTTTTCCAGCCCAGTTCTTGATAAAGAAAGCTCTGTATTTTGCTAGTATAGGGAACGTGGCCGCTTTCGAGAGCATCTTTGTTTTGCTCACCTACGGGTTATTTCTGTTTCTTAACATTGATAACTTCGTCGATATCAATGCCATTAAGGTTTTTCTTATTGGAAACCCTGTACCAACCTTGCTCGCAGATGCGTATCATTCTGTACATTTAAGGAATTTGTATAGCGGAGGAATGATCACATGTTGTGTACCCCTGCTATACAAATGGTTCATTTCCCATTTGCCCAAGTCTGCTGCATTTTGGGATCAAAAGAGTACTTTACGTTGGCCGCAGAGAGTCATGTCTCTTGCCAATTCTGACATCGATTGGTATAATCGAATCTATGACGGGATAAGAATCATTGACCGTTGTGGAAACTTCCCAAATGTACCCCTTATAGGAACTAAAGGAGGAATTAACTATCATCCAGTTTTAGTTCGTCGTCAACTCGGATACCCGATGAGGCATGTCCCACGAAATGCTCATCTGGAAGGTCTTTTCTTCAAGGAAGGAGAAAACGACAGGGCACTAAAGACGGAAATAGTGCATGCCTGGAAGCACGTTCATAGGAAAGGAAGAGAGTCTCTAGGAAAACCGGACTGTATCTCGGTGGATCCTTATCTCCACTGGGTACAAACTAGAGCTCTCAAGCTGAGGATGCCTTACCCTCGTCAGGAAGTTCTTCCGTTAAGAGACCCTGTCCTTTATTTCATGGTTGATACGGAAAAACTTCAGGTTACTCTGAACAGAGTTCAACAGGAGAGAAGGTCTTGCAGGAACAAGTACCGTATTCTCAATGTGGAATGTAAGAAAGTACATCAACTATTAAAAGAAAAGGATGCTCTGATTGAGATTTTGGAGCAACATGCTGTAGAAAATCAGGATAACCAAAGGAATTTGCTCGCTCATTTCACTTGGCAAAGGAATGACAACCTGACAACGGCTCAAGAGCCCCGGTCAAAGAAAAGGAAAGTACCAAAACCAGCACCTGAGCTCTCTTCAGAGACGACTCAGGACCCATTAGCTTAGACATTTCCTTTTGCAGCACTTTGTAATTTACGGTATTTCCATTTCCGCAATCTTTGAATTCAATAAAACGGGGTTCTCCCCACTGTTTGATATTTGCAATCTAATTGTCGATGTTTACTTTGAATAAACAAAAAATATACAATTAATATAATCATTGCATATCATTCATCATTCTCACGTAACACATTATCCTTACCTACGAATCTCACGTTTGTGTCTCGATTCTAGAGTCAAACTGTCTCATCCGTACAATACTCGGGCCAATCGTCAGAAAAAGATGGATGATCTCGAGGAAGAGAACAGAGAGTTGAGGGAAGAGATCGACACTCTGAAAGAGGATCTGAGAAAGCTTCAGAAAGACATGCAAGCTCTGGCAGAAGCTCAGATGCAACAACAAAGGACTATGATCTCGGAGATCACATCAACGCCCATAGTGGAGAAGTATGATCCTAGGTATAAAATGCCGAAAGATCGTCCCTGGGGCATGCCCATCAACTATATCCCGGAAGGATATATTCTGCCGATCACTGAAGATCTGGAAACTGCAGCAGGAACCGTTGGGCCTGAAGGTTACAAACTTCAGGAAAGCGAAGATTCCAGGGACATGACAATAACTCCTGAAGGTTACAAACTTCGGGAGGCACCGAGAGTCACTGCTATAATGACAGTACCACCACCCGTGGTACACACTGTCCCGGAAGGACAAATTCCACAGATACCTTCTGGTGGAAACGAAAGTATGTTCGACAGAATGAATGAGTTCCAGGAACAGTTCCTGGAAATGCAGAAGGAACTGCAAGCCCTTCGCGGTCAGGATTTATTTGGAAAGGACGCCGCGGACCTTTGTTTGGTCCCCAATGTGAAAGTTCCGCACAAATTCCAGGTGCCCGATTTTGAAAAGTACAAGGGTAACTTTTGCCCTCAAAGCCATTTGGTGATGTACGCTCGGCGAATGTCAGCTCAGACAAAGAACCAAGAGCTACTTATCCAGTATTTCTAGGATAGTTTAACCGGTGCCGTGCTCAAATGGTACATGGATTTAAACCGCACTAAGATCGGCACTTTCAGAGATCTTGGCGCTGCCTTTGTTCAACAATATAAGTATAATCTGGACATGGCACCAGACAGAGATCAACTCAGATCGATGTCACAAAAGGACAAGGAAACCTTTAAGGAATACGCTCAGAGATGGCATAAAATTGCCGCTCAAATTGGTCCACCTCTTGAGGAAAAAGAGATGACAAAGATCTTCTTAAAAACCTTGAGCTCATTCTACTATGACCGAATGGTTGCCAGTGCGCCCAGTGACTTTACCGAAATGGTAGGCATGGGAGTCCGTCTCGAGGAAGCAGTCCGAGAGGGACGTCTAGTAAAAGATGCTGGATCATCTAGCAGTACAAAAAGATACGGTAGTGCTCTCCCTAAAAAAAAGAGCAGGATATTAGGAATATCTCTCTCGGAAAGCAAAGGCGACGATATCAACCAGTAGCAGTTGTAACGCCTGCTATCAACCCCGCGTCTGTTTCTACGTATCAACCTCAGGTTGCTCAAAGCCAACCAATTCAACAACAATATCAGCAAAGGACACAACAACATCTTCAGCAGGCTCGTCCTCCGTACAACAACAACCGTACAATGCGACCTCCAGGGTTTGATCCTATACCAATGTTGTACACAGAACTATTTCCACTATTACTGGTCAAGGGGTATGTCCAAACCAGGTCTCCTCTTACACTACGGAAAAATCCGCCTTTTTGGTTCAAAGCGGATTAGACTTGCCCTTACCATCAAGGAGGACTAGGGCATAATATAGAAAACTGTCTCAGTTTCAAATCTGATGTGCGGAAGCTTGTTAGGAGCGGGGTTTTATTCTTCAAGGATACAAATCCTAATGTTCTTATGAATCCGCTGTCTCAACACGAGAAAACTGCGATAAATTTGATAGAAGGAGAGTCTAACAACAGCTATCAAATTCATGATGTACTCTTATTAAGGGCTAACCTGGTCAAGATGCATCATAGACAGAGCGGGTATGGCCATATACCGCCTCATAATTATCATCAATGTGATATCTGCTCTAAAGATAATCAAGGAACAATTGGATCTTGGATGGATCCAGGAACACCGAATTCGTGGTGTCAACATGGTTTATACGAATTCCAACGTCATTCAGAACCACGACATCCGTACAATGAATGTCAACTTAGTGGTAATGCACTCAAGGCAAAGCCAGTATCATAATTTGCCACGTCACGATTATGATTCCTGTCTGATTTGCTCGGTAAACAAACAGGGATGCTCTTTTGTACAAGAGGCCCTCCAGCGTCAGATGGATCTTGGGTGGATCCAGGACTACCATGATAGAAATCCCTATCAGATCAACATGATTCAAATCTTCGATGTTCGGTTGATAAATACCAGCTTGGTGGAGTTACACGCTACACAAGTCCATCTCGGTTTTCTGACTTCGCATAATTATCAAAATTCTAAAGTGTGTCGTGAGAGCGACCAAGGATGTGCTCTCGTTCAACGAACTTTGCAACACTTGTTAAATCACTGGTGGCTTCCAATCTATATGGATGAAGACACGCAACAAGTCAGCATGACTAATGGGAACCCTACTCGGCATCAAAGTCAGGATGTTCGATCCACAGAAACAGACCTAGTGAGGTTACACTGCATACAAAGCGGACGTGGCCAGGTGCCACCACATAACTACGAGCACTGTAGAGTCTGCTCGGAAAATAGTCAAGGATGTTACCTCGTGCGAGTAGCCCTTCAGAGTCAGTTGGACCACGGAGATATTCGACCGGGTCCAAGTTCTGGGTCAATCAACTGGACGCCAGACTATTTCGCCGATCAAATCAAAGATGTTATCGTAATCTCTGATCACGAGAGGACCAAGGATGTTTGCGCCATCATTCCTCTACTGGACGAATCAAAAGTTCCCAACCGGGAACTGATTGAAGTTACTTACGACAGTCAGAGAAATCAGAAGGCTCCTGTAGTTATCTATCTACCGGGACCGTTACCGTATGAATCAACTAAGGCTATCCCTTACAAATACGGTGCAACAACAATTGAGAATGGAAAGGAAATTCCATTACCCTCCGTCGTGAACATTGCAGACATCAGTCGAGTAACAAGGAGCGGTCGGATCTTCAACCGAGGAGTTGGAGAACCTACCAGAGAAAAGGAACCTCAAACAGAAGTTCTTGATCAACCAGTCGGTCAATACAGTGATCCCGACCTTTCAAAGAACGATGATGAGATGCTGAAGCTCATCCAAAGGAGTGAATACAACATTGTTGATCAGCTGTTACAAACTCCTTCAAAAATCTCAGTACTATCGCTTTTACTCAGTTCCGAAGCTCACAGGGAAGTTCTACAGAAAGTCTTAGAGCAGGCCTTTGTAGAACAGGATGTGTCGATAAGGCAATTCGACAACATCGTCTCTAACATCACTTCTTGCAACAACTTGGGATTTAGTGATGAGGAATTATCGGAAGAGGTGCCTACGCCATTTTTGCTATTCCGCACAGAGCCCGAGATTTATACCAAGGTCAGATGTCAAAATGATATACGGAGATTGTGATCCAGAAGGATGTCGTGTTCCAACCAACTCATTAGAGGAGGACACTCTGATGAAAGACAACTTTGACCACGACTATTATGGCCCGATGAATGGCCTGCCTATCTGGCAGCCGTACCTAGGAGACTTTGGGCAAGAAAAATAGCCGAACGATGCATATCAGCTGAGCATCATTGAAACAAATACCTGCGTCCCCACCGAATCATGGGATCAACACTCAGGGCATTTAGAAAATATCTAGCACGACGATGAATTCGCAAAGTTTGTAGGACTAGAATTCATTAACTATGTTTTTCCTGAGGTCAATGTCATCGAAAGGGATGACTCGTCCAGTTCCAAGGAAGTGTGGGACACCTTGGGATAACCGAGCAGAAAATACGACTGCATGGTCAAATACACCGCTCCTGAAAGCTCTCGTATCATGCTCAAGGACATCCAGCCAACTGGATGGGGAGATATGCCTGAGAGTACGGATATTATGCAAAATACAGCTGAAGAATCCTCCTACGACAACTCTTCCTGGGAGACAGATTCCAACGATCCTGCTCCACCAGAAATCAGCGTCATTCCTGAAGAAAAGCCGAAAAAGAAGGTGCCAGACTTTGTGATTCACAGAGGGGTTCGCCGCCAATGGGTTGCAGTAAATGTTCCGAAAGTTATTCATAAGTCTAAGTAATTGTCGTCTTTACTTTAACTTTTCACCTTGCCCAGGTGAAACAGATGTTTTGATAGGGCTCACTTTCTGTAAATGTCCCTCTTCGCTTTGCCCAAAGCGACAAAGTTCTGTTTTATAGGGCTGTAGTTTCAAGAATCGACAAATCATAAATAAAATAACGTCGTTATGTAATTTCCGCATTTATTGTTGTTTTCTCTTTTCGCTTCTTCAGAAAATGGTAATCCTAAAAAACAAAAAAGAACAAAAAAACAAGCAGTTTTCAGAAAATACACTGCACACACTCTTGCATTCCCTTTATCTCTTCTAAACACAAATCATCACGTCATGCAGATTGCTTGTTTTAAACCCCGTTGAAACATACGATCTGATGCCTTCTCCCAACTTTGAGTTCCCGGTATTTGAGGCTGAAGAAGAAAATGACGAAGAAATTCCAGAAGAGATCTCTCGATTACTCAGACAAGAGGAAAGGTCCATTGAACCTCACAAAGAGCCGTTGGAAATGGTCAACTTGGGTTCAGAAGAAGAGAGAAAAGAAATCAGGATTGGGGCACTACTCAGTTCAACTGTCAAAGAAAGTTTGATAAAGCTTCTCAAAGAGTTTCCTGATGTATTTGCTTGGTCTTATCAGGACATGCCAGGGTTGGATACCAGCATCGTGGAACATCATCTACCGTTAAGATCAGAATGTCCGCCGGTGAAACAAAGATTGAAACGGACTCACCCAGACATGGCCATCAAAATCAAAGAGGAAGTGCAGAAACAGATTGGCGCGGGTTTCCTTGCCACCTCAGAATATCCTCAATGGTTAGCCAACATAGTACCAGTTCCGAAAAAGGACGGAAAGGTACCAATGTTTGTAGACTACAGGGATCTGAACAAGGTAAGTCCAAAGAACGACTTTCCCTTACCACACATTGACATGCTGATAGACAGTACCGTAAAGTTCAAAGTCTTCTCCTTCATGGATGGATTCTCGGGCTATAACCAAATTAAAATGGCGCTGAAAGACATGGAGAAAACTTCGTTCATTACCCCATGGGGTACCTTTTGTTACAAAGTAATGTCGTTCGGTTTAAAGAATGTCGGGGCAACCTATCAAAGGGCCATGACTACTCTGTTTCATGACATGATACACAAAGAAATCGAGGTATATGTCGATGATATGATTGCGAAATCTAAAACAGAGGAGGAGCATGTGACCACCTGTCAAAACTATTCGAGCGTCTGAGAAAGTACAAACTCCGCTTGAATCCCAATAAGTGCACGTTTGGTGTCCGCTCAGGGACGCTTTTAGGGTTCATTGTCAGCCAGAAAGGAATTGAGGTTGATCCTGACAAAGTCAAGGCCATTCAAGAAATGCCTTCTCCAATGACTGAAAAACAAGTCAGAGGATTCCTGGGACGGTTGAATTACATTTCCAGATTCATATTCCTCATGACTGCGACATGTGCGCCAATCTTTAAATTACTAAAAAAGAATCAGGACTGCGTTTGGACAGAAGATTGCCAAACCGCCTTCAACAGTATCAAAGAATATCTGTTGAACCCACCGATTCTATCACCTCCAGTGGAAGGAAGACCACTGATCATCTACTTAACAGTCTTGGAAGACTCAATGGGTTGTGTACTTGGCCAACAAGACCAATCGAAAAGGAAAGAGTCTGCCATTTACTATTTGAGCAAGAAATTCACTGACTGCGAGACTCGGTATACTATGCTTGAGAAAACTTGCTGCACTTTGGCTTGGGCAGCCAAACGTCTTCGCCAGTACATGATTCGTCACACCACTTGGTTAATCTCTGAAATGGATCCAATCAAGTATGTCTTTGAAAAGCCTGCTCTCACGGGAAGGATTGCCCGGTGGCAGATGTTGTTATCAGAATACGACATCGAGTACCACGCTCAGAAAGCCGTCAAGGGAAGTATTTTAGCTGATCATTTGGCTCATCAACCGATTGACGATCAGGAATCAGTCGGATTTGACTTCCCAGATGAAGATGTCATGTACTTAAAAATGAAAGATTGCGATGAACCGCTACCCAGTGAAGGGCCGGAACCAGGTTCCCAATGGGGACTAATATTTGACGGAGCCGTCAATCATTACGGAAACGGAATTGGGGCAATCATCATAACACCTCAGGGTGCCCACATTCCTTTCACCGCCCGATTGACATTCAAGTGTACAAACAACGATGTTGAATACGAAGCTTGTATCATGGGTCTCGAAGAAGCAATTGACTTAAGGATTAAGAACTTGGATGTATATGGCGACTCGGCCCTGATTATCAATCAGATTAAAGGAGATTGGAACACATACCAATCAGGATTGATTCCTTACAAAGATTAGCGAGAAGGTTATTACCCTTTTTCAACAGAATCGAGTTTCATCATATCCCTCGTGAAGAGAATCACATGGCTGATCCATTAGCCACTCTCTCTTCCATGATTAGTGTAGGTCAATGGAATGACATACCTAAGATTGACATCATGAGCCTGGAAAGGCCCGCTTACATCTTCACGATTGAAGCAATCATAGACGACCGACCTTAGTATCACGATATCAAATGCTTCCTTCAGAAACAAGAGTATCCACCTGGCAGTTTCTTCCTGAGCGGTGATACACTCTATAAGAGAAATTTCGACATGGTCTTGCTCCGATGTGTAGACAGACCAGGAGCAAACAT
Organism: Lathyrus tuberosus; assembly: GCA_022829125.1. NCBI lineage: Eukaryota > Viridiplantae > Streptophyta > Magnoliopsida > Fabales > Fabaceae > Lathyrus > Lathyrus tuberosus. The sequence continues at coordinate 4,858,950 of JALAZF010000082.1, read as the reverse complement.
GCTAGTAAAGGAAATTCACGAAGGATCCTTTGGCACTCATGCCAACAGACACACAATGGCGAGAAAAATCCTAAGAGCCGGGTACTATTGGTTGACCATGGAATCCGACTGCTACCAGTACATGAGGAGGTGTCACAAGTGTCAGATATACTCAGAAAAATTCATGTACCGCCAACACATCTCAAAGTTCTCTCTTCCCCATGGCCTTTTTCCATATGGGGAATCGACATGATTGGCATGATTGAGCCCAAGGCTTCAAACGGACATCAATTCATCCTGGTAGCCATTGACTACTTCACAAAGTGGGTCGAAGCAGCGTCATACACCAATGTAACCCGATAAGTGGTGGTTCAATTAATCAAAAACAATCTCATCTGCCGTTATGGTGTTCCAAACCAGATCATTACCGATAATGGATCTAACTTGAACAATAAGATGATGAAAGAATTATGCGCTGAGATCAAGATCGAACACCATAACTCATCTCCCTACCGACCCAAGATGAACAGAGCGGTAGAAGCGGCTAACAAGAACATCAAGAGGATCGTTCAGAAGATGGTTGTAACCTACAAGGATTGGCACGAGAAGCTACCCTTTGCTCTTCACGGTTATCGCACATCTGTCTGCACTTCAACAGGGGCAACCCCTTTCTCTCTAGTATATGGCATGGAAGCAGTGCTCCCCATAGAAGTAGAAATCCCATCAATCCGGGTATTGATGGAAGCTAAGTTAACAGAGGCTGAATGGTGTCAAAGTCGACATGATGAACTGAACCTAATCGAAGAAAAGCGAATAACGGCTCTATGCCACGGTCAGTTGTATCAGCAAAGAATGAAGAAGGCGTTTGAAAAAAAGGTCCGACCTCGCGTCTTCAGAAAAGGAGACCTCGTGCTCAAGAAGATACAATCATTTCTCACTAGTTCCTGGGGCAAATGGACCCCAAACTATGACGGCCCCTATATGGTCAAGAAAGCCTTCTCAGGCGGCGCCTTGAGACTCGCAACCATGGACGGAGGGGAATTTGCCTACCCCACGAATGTTGATGTAGTCAAGAAATACTTCGCCTAAAAAAAAAACGTCTCGGTGGATTGAAAACCCGAAAGGGCGGTCCATGCAAAAATTAGAGACATAATCAAAAAACATCCCGGTGGATTGGAAACCTCACAATACAATCCAGGTAAAAGTTAGGGATAATGGCAAGTAACTATGTTCAACAAAGGGGCAAGTCCCTCAGCAGCAGTTACACCATCCATCAGAAATCTCGATCAAGGTCATCTTCGACAGAAGCTCAGGATGCCCCGAATTCAAAGTTGGTAGAAGGATAGCGGTCGTTATGTTTCAATGTAGCCCTTTTCCCTAAAAATTACCATTTTCTAACTTTGTAAATACTTTATGGAATCACGCGCTTGGCTGAGTTCCATCCTATCAATAAAATTTGAGCCCTTGTGCTTTTGTTTGCAATTCTTATTTGTTTTAGCTTTACAGAATGACATTTTAATATGATTAACGATTCTTGAAATAAAACAAAAATGAATTTACTTGTCAAATTTTTTCTACTTTTAAAATAAAGATGGCAATTTCTTTTGACTGTTGAGCATCGAAAGAACATCGATCGCTTCTCCAAAAGTAATCGAACCTCAAAGTGCAGAATCAAAGTACTCCTTCTAAACCAGTATGCCTGAATGAAGGATCAACTGTGTCTGATGCGAATATTCCGTCCGACACCCCCGGCAGAGTTCTTACCTCCTAAGCCCGACCAACGATTTTCCCCGCAGGGATTATCTCTCCTAAGCAAGGCAGGATTGCTATTTTGAACCAGTGATACTTTTCATCTCCCGCTGTGGCCGAGTATCCAGTCATGTTTATCCATTAATCTGTATGTCGCGTCAGTTTTGTTAGCATAAACATACATACATCATGCATTATTGATTTGCATTCACATTCATATTGCATCACTATCACTCTAGTCGGTCTTATCCCCTAGTGATAAAAGTCCTCTCAATCGAGTTGTCAATTCTTTCCTCGTCGGGAAAGGTGGCATCTGAATAATCGCTCCTCCACTTTGCTGCTGAATTGAAGTTGGTTCCTTGACCACTTTGATAACTTGAACCTCTGAAAAGCCAGAGAACCTTCGACCAACGTCACTCTTCGCCATTAAAGATGATGTCTTCGCTTTCCCGAATTAAGGAAAATCCCCAGAGAAAGCACCTTATAATTGGATTACATCACATGGCATTTCTTCGAAAAGATCTCGAGAAAAGTATGATGTAATATCCCCAAACAGAGAGCAGTCTTTCAAGAGACTCGTCTTCCCCAATAGAGTCAACAAATGGCGTCTCCAATAGAGAAGTTTGTACACCTCTACAGCTCAGACGAATGGGTTCCCCAGCATGTCTGACATCAAAACTTTTTCCGTCAAATGGCATCTCCCCAGGAAAATTCGGCGAGAAGTTTGAGGAAAATCACTACAATAGCGTCCCTTGTCAAGAAAGTTTATTGACAAAAAAAACTAAGACCAGTTCCTTGGTAGGAAACCAGGATCGAGGGGAAGTTTATTTCAGAAAGTAAGACCAGTTCCTTGGTAGGAAACCAGGATCGAGGGGAATTTTTTTTCAGAAACTGAGACCAGTTCCTTGGTAGGAAACCAGGATCGAGGGGAAGTTTATATCAGAAACTGAGACCAGTTCCTTGGTAGGAAACCAGGATCGAGGGGAAGTTTTACCTTTTCTAAGCGTCATCGCTTAGCAAGAGAAGATGGATACATAAACTTCCATTCATAACCACCATCAAAATTTCAGGTATTCCGATATTTAATCATCTTGTACCCCGAATGCCCGAATACCTTCACCATTCACACCTTCGGGTCCAAGAAGATTAAATAGGGGCATCTGTCATACCCCAAATTTTGACCACTAAGATTTTCCATCATTGTGCAAATCGTCATCACAATATGGATGAACCATCATACCTCATTAGTCTCCCTAAAGATGGGTGAGCATCCACTACAATCAAACTTAGGGCTTCAAGCCCTTTCAGAGCTCTTAGACAAAGGATCAATCAAGGAATGACATGATCTTCAACTTTCCTAACCTCTCAAACATCCACAAAGGATCAAGAGGACTTCCACATCAAGAATCAAGCACAAGGTTGCAGCATTCTAAGGGGATCAAGCCTCAAGATCGCCAGTGTCACCAAACTAGGGTTTTGGTCGACCAAGGCCTCCAGATGGAAATTTTCCTCTGGGCATGAGCCAATGCTTCAAAGCATAACTTAAGATGCTCCAAGGGGCCTTATGGACCTAATCATCAAGTCAATTTAGCCTCAGGGGATGCATTTACCGAAAATCAGGAATTAGGGTTTCTTGACCTAATTCACCCCTAAGTTGACTTTTGGGACAAAACATAAGCCAAGACCTCAAGAAAGGATTTGAGGGTCTCCAACACACTACATTGATCCATTTGCAACAATGGGTTGATCCAAGAAGCTTGATGCACAAGTTTCAAAGTTCATCAGAACCATAGTTAGGGTTTCGCGAGAAAAGTCAACTGTACCTTTGACTTTTGACCGGGACATGGTCCCAAACCTTTAGACATGATTCAATAAACCCTATAACACCCATGGAACATGTCCATCAAGTTTGATTTAGGTCAAGGACTTGATTTCATGGAGGATCGCACAGTTTGGAATTCATCTGATAAAAAGTCAACTGTGCACAAAAGTCAAACTTTGACTTTTTGAGATTTTTCATAATTATGGTTCTTTAACCCTAAAATGATGTTAATATGTGATTGGAATCATCATTCATCAAGAAAAATCAAAGAAAGTGAGATAACTTGCAAAAGGGGTAACCATAAAAACTTAGAATTTTTCTAAGTTATGGAACAAAGTGGCTAGGGTACCAACTTCCAAGGATCATAACTTGAGATCCAAGCAACCATTTGGGCTAATCCAAAGATGGATTTGTAGCACTCATGGCATACTTTAAAAGTGTCAACTACACCTAATTCCAATTCTTCATGGATTTTGAGTTATGGATTGATCAAAATCATAAAAACATGAAATGTCACTTTTTCCCAACACTTAGTGAAATTTTCACTAAGTCAGAATCTGTTTCACTTTTTCCAAATTGTAGGGGCATTTTTCACTTGGATCCAAAAAGTATCAAAACCAACTATGATCACACATATGTTGTATCATATGAGAGCTTTCCAAAATGGCCAAGAACCCCATCAAACTCAACCTGGGCTAAGAGTTGTGACAATGGCAACATGCCTTGCTGCAACTGTCATAACAAGGCAGATTTGTGCATTTTGCTTGATTTGGGCAATTTGTGCAAATGACAAACAAGTTTATCCATCTGAACACCTCAGGGGGAGACCAAGGAGGGAAAAACACTTATCCATCAGCCTCCCAAGTCCTTGGAACTAAAAATAGCATGCCAAACCTAAAAAGCCTAAAAGGGGGACAAGACTCCAATTTTGTTTTGGCGCATTAAATGGATACACCAAGGTGGCATGAACTGAGCCATTTCCAACTGAATTCAGTCAAGACTTATCTCTGAACTAGGGAACCATAGGCCTGTGCCCTAACCTCTAGTCAATAGCTAGAGGAGACTTGGATTCCTATTGATCAACATTTGCCAAACCTCTGCAGCAGTTGCCATTCACTATTGTAGCCAAAAAAAACTTGCTCTACTATAAATAGAGCTCATTTGTGCTCAGTTTAAGTACACCAAAGCCATCAAATAGATGCTTTCCTCAAAATCTCTTCTTTCACTCCAAAATTGCCTTCCAAGGCAAGTCACTATCGGGTTTTGAGTTTGAGAGCCATTCCAACCAAACCAATCACACACACACACCTCATAAACATCATATAGAAGTGATCCAAACACTTAAACAACATCTGGAACACTGATTTCCCGGAATCACCAGCCAGTTGCTCAAGGTTTTAACCAAGTTGCAGCTGAGATGCCATGAAGTGATCCAGCCATTTTCAATCAAGTCCAAGCATTCAAACACACTCCATATGGTGTAGGGAAGCTGTTCAGATCATCATAACTCATCTGTAACACCTCCAACTCAAAAATCACTTTGCCCTTGCTGTCACGACTTTCAAGTAAGCCTAAACTTGGTCATCTCTTAATCTATGCATATTTCCTCGCACAATACTTTTGCGGGTTAATTATATGAAACCCCCCTGCCATTAGGGCGAGATTTGATATTGCCCCCCTGAAGTTTTTTTTTTTTGAACCGCCCCTTATAAAACCAAAAACCATCTTTTACCACACCCTTTTACTGGTGTTGCTGACTGGGCCTGTTGACTGTCCAATTAGGGTATCCAAAGTGATGATTGGGCAAGGATAGAATATAATTTCCACTTTCTCTCTCTCTTCCTCATTATCCTCTCCATCCCTCACTTTCTAGAAGTTTACCACCAACCATCTTCTTCCGTTTCTGAAAAACTTCATGCTCAGAGAGTTCAGTATTACCATAATAAAAATCTTTCTTCACATATCCTTGCAGTGCGACATGCTTATTCACCCTAATTTCTACTGCTTGCTTCACGCGTCTGCATCGTTTCCTCACTCAAATCTCTCCATCTCCGAATAGTTACTCCCTCCGCTACCCTCTATGCATACTCATGGTTGTTGATGTTGATATTGAGTTGAAACGACGTTGACGATACTTTGTGTCGGTGTTGTCGGCATCGGCGGAAAGTGAAGATGGTGATGACAGTTCACTTGAGGAAAAATGGTTTTACATAAAGAGCGAATTGTATGATTCTAGATATTGGCTAAAGGAATCTGTCAAGTACAGACCATTAGATGTATTCATAATGGATGGCGATGTTCAGACTGTAATAGACTTCAACAATTACTGGAATGGTTTCATGAATGCATCTGAATTTGAAAAATCCTTAGAAACTATACATCATGGAACCAATGAAATTGGAATTCGATGGACTTGTAGGCCAATTCATACATTTTTATGATGGAGGGTCAGTTGGAGAGTATCTATGCATGCAAGAAAAGATTTTCTTATGCATATCAATGAAGAATCAATATCATGATTCTTTAATTCTTAACCATCTTGTATCCTCTTCTCCTTTTTATATGGTATTATCAGTGCATTAAATTTTACAATATATTTAAGAATCACACTAAATTCTGAATCAAACTCTTTATAGAACAAAAATACCGAGAGAAAAAACTCATTTCATTTCACTCAAATTCAACCAAACAACTTTACAAAACTGAATTCATTCATCCCAATATACATCATTCAAGGACAAGTTTTGCCAAACCATAGCTGGATTGCAGGACATTTTCTAATGTGAAATATGCATCAATGGCTACCAAGAATTATTCTCCAAAACCATGCAACTTAATAATAACATAGCTACTAAGCTAAAAGACTATTGTAAATCCATGTGGTTTTTTATTGTTACCTCTGCTCTAAGATGCATCAAAGGCTATTGTAAATCCAGTTTGACTTAAAGTGGTGATTCTCCTTCTGTGTATCTCCATATACATACATTTGTGCAGGTTTTGGAGGATAAATTTCTAGAAGAAATTGTAATCAAAATTTTGAAGTTATTCCAAGACTCTCATGTTCAAATTCGGTTGACAGCTTTTACTTTGATGGAGATGCCTATAATTTTTGTCCAAGTGGCTCAAATTCGTTATCATCATAGGTTTGTGCATGCTTTATCCATTGCACTAAGTGATGGAGACAACAAAGTGAAGGTATCCTACAAATCCTTTTCCCACTTAATCTAGAACTTTTACTCTCCATATATAGTTGCTTCATCTCCAAAAGATATGCTTTGTTTACTTTGTCTTTGACTCTTTTATTTTGTGTATGATTTTAAACAGTGGTTGCAGTGACAAAACTGCACTCATGGTAGAAGTTACAACACGCATTATAGTAATTGCATCATGAAATAATTTAACTATTGCTAACTAAAGAAATATATCAGTTTACACCACACCACAAAGTATTCATTGAGAGGTGTTGACAGCTATTGCGGAAGTTGCCGCAACAATAAGATTGCAACCACAATTGCGTTGTAATGTTTTTTATATTATTGTAATACAAATTCCCTTTTGATTTTTAAAATTTTCAACTAACAAAACAACTAATTTCATTAAGTTTTCAATCATTCTAAACTTAAATAAATAAAAAACTTCTGCCCTAGTCTTAACAGCACACATGATGGAAAATTTATTTAATCTTAGTGCAGCAATATTCTTTTGTTTTTTCTTTGATATAGGGGAATATTTTAACTGTGTTTGTGTTAATAAGTAGTTATGGATTTCCACTCCTATTAAAAGGAATACGTTTGAAAGTTATAACTTCAAATTTGCAAAGGGCGTATTTTACTAAGATGCTTTTTCTAAAAAGTATATAGAATATCTCTCGGGTTGAATGCGAGTGCGAATGCGAATGCTTCCTCGCCGTCTCATACAGGTTCTTCATCTGCTTCACTCAGTGATGGTTCTTTTTCGTTGCATTTGAGTTCCAAATCGAACTCTTCTCTGTCATGGCGGTTACTTCATGAAAAACAGAACAATGTTGTTGTGAAGAAACAAGAATTAGAGGATGATGATGATGATGGAGTTGTTGATGGTTGATGATGATGGAGTTGTTGTGAAGAAACAGAACAATGTTGTTGTGAAGAAACAAGAAGCATTTTGGTTGCTGTTGTATCCCAGTCAGCATGTCCAGTCAGCAGACTCAGTAAAAGGGTATGGTAAAAGTTGGTTTTAGGTTTTATAAGGGGGAGTTTAAAAAAAAAAAACTTCAAGGGGGCAACATCAAATGTCGCCCTAATGGCAGGGGGGTTTCATATAATTAACCCTACTTTTGCCAAATGTTCATAATCATGCATGGAATGTTTCCCCTCAATTAATTGCTTTGTTTGAATCGTGTATCAAAATTCTCAGCCTTCATGCAAATTTTAGGGTTCTTGAGGTTTTGTCTTGATTTCTTATTCCACGCTTAAAATAAATGAAATTAAAGACCATAGACATGACTGTGAGGTGAAAACGAGCAGATTGATATGTGGTTTGTGTGATTTCATCAAGTATTCAGTGAGACTGGATAGAAAATGCAAATCAGTCCAAACTCAGAACACGCGCGTGTTCTTGGTGTGTTCTTGGCGCCTTTTTTGAAAATTTGAATATTTGAATTTTGTGATTTTTATTTAATTGATTCAAAAATTAATTTCTCTCTGAGTTTTAATGATTTTGAGTTGATTCTTTTTTTAATAATTCACAAAAATGTTAAAATATTTTATTTTGCCAAAAATTCCCAAAAATATTATTTATTTCTCATACTTGATATTTTTCCAAAGAATTAATCTTTTATTTGTTTTTTAACATTTAAAATATTTTTTCCTCCTTGAGTTTCCAAATTTAATTGATTTCCAATCATTTTGTGGATATAAACATGATTTTTGAAACATTGATCCAAGATCACCACTCATTTTTCACATGTTTTCAATACCTTTTATTAATTTTTTAACAAAATTAATTCCTTTTTAAACAAAATTAGGGTTTTGATTAATTCAACCCTCATCAATCATTTACAAAACACTTTCGGCCTCTAATAGAGTGTAAGACCCAACCCCCTTGTACATAAAAACTTTTTGGGCTTCACACATTGTATAAGTCCCTCTGTACATTTTCAAAAGTATAGGCGCGATCGTCGCCTTCTTAACAAAATCAACTAGGCTTCTCCCTGAGCTATAAGACCCACCTTTATTCATTTTCAAACTCTTTGGGCCTCTAATAGAGTGTAAGACCCAACCCCTCTTTGAAACCAAAATAGTTTAGGCCTCAGTCATTGTATAAGACCCACGGTGTTTTCAAAAATCTCGGCGCGATCACCAGTTCAAAATCAAATCATCCGGGCCTACCCTCGTGTTATAAGACCCATTTCTTTTCTTTAAATTCCTTTGGGCCTCTAATAGAGTGTAAGACCCAAACCCCTTGTACAGAAGACCTTTCTTTGGGCCTCAGTCATTTGTATAAGTCCCCGTACAATTCAAAACAGCGGTGCAATCATTGTTAAAACCTGGGCCTCTCCTTGAACTGTAAGCCCCAACAATCTTTTCAAAGCACTTTCTCCTTTGATTTTGAATTCAAATATATGTTGTTATCAAAACTTTCTTTAATTTCTTTGTTGAATAACTAACCACACATCATGGAAGCTCTACAATGGGTAAGTGTTTATCCGCTTTCATTTACCGCTTTCATATATATATAATTGTAGTGTGGGGTTGTTTCACTATAAGTCTTCTTTCACATCCTTTTATATACTTGTCACATATCCACTGTGTAATACTAGTATAGTTATTTAGAGTTTTTCCCGGCAACTACGTCTAGCACTAGGTAAAGCCCCGCTGGTCACTCTTAAATACAAACAAAATTAGATCCCCCGTAGGATTCCAGATACACTCTTCCCTTCTCTCGGGGTTAAACAATATGGAACAAAGAGAAAGGCAGTATTCTCGGTGAACCTTTTCTCAGACTGTCACCCTTAGAAATTGTCACAGAAACTCTAACTCCCCAGAGATGATCTTTTCTCCGTGAATGGCATCTCTTGAGTTTCTTCCAAATTCTCGAACTTTCCTGGAATGATCACTTCTCTGTGAATTGCATTTCTTGAACTTCTCTTAGTTTGGGGACCCATAGGCTTCCTGAAAGCATCCCCGCCTCCTCTTGGGCATTGTACAAGGACCCGTCGGCTTCTTAGAAGTTCTCATGCCTTCTCTTGGGCTTAATACAAGGACCCTGACGACCTCTTAAAGGTATAAGACAGAACTTAGTCATCCTTTGCTAGAGCAGTCTTTCCAGTGTCGAAACTCTGACCATTTTAGGGTTGATACTCATCCCTTAATGCCCGTGCCTCCTCTTGGGCATAGTACAAAAGATAAAACTCTAGACTTGGATAGTCTAAACCCCTTGAGTCTCAAAGACATTCTCAAGTTCCTTCTAAACATAGGAAGAAACCCCAGTCTCTCTCATGAGAGTTCCCCACACTTGGACCCGCTTCAGGATCTCCAGAATCCACATCGGTAAGATAGCCTCCTCCTGGGCTTTGTACAAATGACTCTCTCTAGTGGAGCTAACCTTTTCAGACTCTTTTGTCGAGTTAACCACTTTCAGCCTCCGTCTTGGGCTTCATACAAGACACATATAAAACACTCTCTTGGTGAGTATAAAAGACTCTCTTATTGAGTCAACCACTTTCAACCTCCGTCTTGGGCTTCATACAAGACACATACAAAAACACTCTCTTGGTGAGTATAAAAGAGTCTCTTGTTGAGTCAATCTCCTTTTAGCCTCTATCTCGGGCTTCGTACGAGATAGAAAAGCACTCTCTTGTTGAGTATAAAAGATTCTCTTGTTGAGTCAAGCAACTTTCAAACTCTATTGTTGAGTCAATCACCTTTTCAGACTCTCTTGTTGAGTCAACCACTTTTAGCCTCCGTCTTGGGCTTTGTACAAGACACATAAAAGCACTCTCTTGTTGAGTCAAACTCATTTCAGCCTCCATCTTGGGCTTTGTACAAGATACATAAACCTCCCCAACGGAGTTAAAGACCCCTTTCAGCCTCAATCTTGGGCTTTGTACAAGATAGAAAGAACGTTCTCCCCGGAAAAGTCAACTTCTAGCCTCCTTTTAGGCTTTGTATAAAGAAATCCCCGGTTGAGTCAATCAACCTTTTAGCATCAAAGTTGTGCTTTGCTCACAGCATATAAACATCAACAAATCCCTCTTTAGAGATGACAAATTCTCTCTCAAAACCCTTTAGCTTCATATCTTGAGCTTTGAACAAGATACAAATCACACTTTAGCTTCAATCTTGGCCTTTGAACAAGACACCAAAACACCTTTTTCCTCCCGTAGAATAGGAGGAACTACGATCGCTCTGAATTCCCTGTTTCGTTAAACATGAATACGTAGGCATAAGATTGCGAAATCTTAGCGAGCATACTAAACAAAAAAACCCAAAGTCTACTTCCTTCATACATCAAAACAAAGAAAATCAAGTCTAGTATCCTAACCAAAAGCCTCATCAATGATCCAGATCCTTCGTGTTTTTAAGAAAATAATCCCAAAAGACGAACCCCCCTATTTTGATAGCATCTGTAAACCAACAGTTTTGACTGTTTAACCTCAGTTTGCAAGCAGGGTTAATTGGAGACATCTATTTCCCTTCCTTAATCAGCTTAACAGGATAAAAAATGAATCGAACTGTAGTACCAAAGCGATAGGGATTCGAAACCACAAAAACCGCGCTACAATACCCATGTTGTTTCAGTTAAAAGGAAACCTCATCGTAGGCATCAACAATACGTAGCTGCAGTTGCTCCTGTTGTAAATGCTCAACCAGTTCAAGCTCCTCGTCAGGCTGTTAGACAGAATCAGAATCGCAATAGGGTTAACTTTGATCATATCCCGATGTCCTACACTGAGTTGTATCCATGTCTTGTAAAGAAAGGTTTGATTACAACGAGGGATCTACCTCCTCCTCCAAATCCTCTCCCGGCCGGCTATAGGGCTGATCTTCACTGTGAGTTCCATCGAGGTGGGGCAGGCCATAACTTAGAAGGTTGCTATGTATTGAAAGCTAGAGTACAAGAATTGGTGAATTCAAAGAGTCTGACCTTTTTTTTATGACAATCCCAATGTTGTCAACAATCCTTTGCAAGAGCATGCCAAGTGAAGTTTGAGTCAATTCAGACGGATCATCTCCTAAAGCTAGTGTTTCAAACAGGACAGCTCATCCTTGTTGCTGATTAGTCACTAGGCCTTGTTTCTTTCTGTTTGCATTTTTCTTTGATTGTATTGACTGTTTGCTTTCGAACTTTATTTGTACTTTCATGCTAATTTCAATGAAATGAGCATTGCAATGTTTTGATTCAAATTCATTTATATCCACTGTGTGCATCTTTATGTTTTTTTTTCACAAAAAAAAAGTATCTCCTGTTCACTTTCTTTATGAAGCTTTTGTTTATGCAAAGATTGGAGGGAGGATGATGAAAACAAAATACCTGAAATTGCTAGACTGTATGCTTTCAATTTAAACTTGGCCGATGATGTACATGCATTACTTCAACTCCCAAACACTGGAGAAATAAGGAAGTTAATCCCTTGTCAACCCCTTTGAGCCTAGAAGTTAGAGTTTCTTTCTGTACGAAAAAACCCTCAATCTTAACCTGGGGATGGGTAGTTCTTAGTTAATTTGACTGTGTATTTAAACACAAGAGAATTATTGCAATTAAAAGCTTTCCTTCGCACACATCAAAGAAGTGTCGAAAATGTCTTTCAAATCAAAAGCCAATGATGGTTCACCGTAATCATTAAGCCAGGCAGTCACTATCTTTCAAAAAAAAATTGAATAATAAATCAAAAGAAAAGCCCGCTAAGTCAAAACCTATGAAGGAGACTTAGGCAAAAATTGGGGCATCCCGCTGACTGTAAGCTCAAATGACACAGTTCAGGCAAAAGTTAGGGATAACAAAAGAAAATCAAATCAAGAGGTTACCAAAATCCTCAAAGACAAAACGAGTTGACTGAGGTCCTCATCAAAAACAACAAAATATTGTAAGAAAAAGTGATTTCCATTTCAAAACTCTTTGGTCCTTGAGCCATCATCATAACTGTGTTGCAATTCTAAAATCTCTTTGAACCTGAATGCATAGTTTGAATTAACTAAGCATAGGACTGAAGATCATCACGAAGAGTGGGTTGGGTACAAATAAACTTTGAGCCTATATCCTTTGTTTCGAAAACCGTGAACCAGACCACGTTACAACCTTCAAAAGACCTAATTGAAGCCAGGTTTCTTTTGAAAGCATACTACATCAAGGTTGCGTAAATTGACTCCTAAGTTTATTGCCAATCATTTGTTTTACTTTCTCTTTCACTTTGTATGTCTAAATCACCGTGTTGTGACAACTGATTCATTTGCTTTACATCAATAATATCATTCCAAAAATGATTTTTGATTTCAAAATTGCATTGAGCTTTGCATTAAAATTACCGTGAATGAATGATTCTTATTTGCAGGCAAACCTTCCTCATCAAGAAATTTCAAACAATTGAGAAACTTGGTCAGTGATCCTATCAGAGGCATATTACTCCCAGATCCTGTTGTGAATCAATTCAAGATTTGTTGCTCAGTGCAAGTTATTCTCATATTTTGGTTAGCCAAAAGATCTCTTTCAAGACCTATACTGAGTATAGCCTTCTCAACTTTCATTTCAAGAACTGAAGCCATGATCAATTCATTCCCAACAATATTCAAGTTGAAGCAATGATCAGTTTATCCTTAGAATTGAAGCTATGATCAATCTTTTTCCCTACAGCAGTCAAACTGAAGCCATGATCAGTTTATCCTCATCAGTCAATCAATCTGGGGCAATCTTCTTCAAGAATCCTCAAGATGTCTTTCCTCAAAAGACCATCAGCCTGATATAATTCATAAGTGTGGCAGAGATATGTTCAACATCTTCTCTCCAAGCAGAGTGGGCAGTGTTCCCTGTGTTGAGGAATCAGAGTTCCATTCTTCCCTTACAAAAGAGTCAATCTCAGTTGTCCCAATCATATGCATTGCATACATAAATCATTCATATATCATACGTAGAAAGATTTTCATAGCTCAAAGTGTGTTTCACGCTCATATGCATTTCCCGAGGTCCTGTTGCTTTCAACATCTTACCTTGTGGTCAAAGTCCAACTTACTTGGCACCTACCAAAACTTTTACCTACCTTTTCATTTAGTGCTATTCCTGAATCTTGTCGTTTAGCTGTCTTCTTTCTTTCCAGTGCCATTCCTGGATATTGTCGTTTCCCTGTGCATCTTGTCATGTTGTTAGATGTTTGTTTCTTCCATTCCAGTGCTATTCCTGGATCTTTATATTCTTTCAATCCAGTGTCATTCCTGGATGTCTGTCTCTTTTGATTTCCAGTGCCATTCCTGGATATCTTGTTCCTCTTGTTTCTCCCAGTGTTATTCCTGAAAGTTTTGCCACTCTTTTGTAATCCCCATCATGTTTGCTTGGATATCTTTCACTGCCATTCATGAAAGTTTTATCTGTTCATTCAGTGCCATTCCTGAATGAGTTTTCTCCTTTGCATTTAGTGCCATTCCTGGATGTCTTTCTCACTATCATTTAATGCCATTCTTGAATGTAGTGATTTACCTTTACCTTTCAGTGTCATTCCTGAAAGTCCTTGCTCACTTTGTTCAATGCCAGTCTTGGATATCGTGAACTCTTTTTTATCCAATGCCATTCTTGGATACTTATGATATATTTTTCCAGAACTTTTCTCACTTCATCCAATGCCATTCTTGGATGTTGAGATTTCTTTTGTCCAATGCCATTCTTGGACACCTTTTCCCCAACCAAGTCCAATGCTATTCTTGGATATCTCTGATGTTTAACCTTTCCATCCAATTCCATTCTTGGATGTCCCCAGTGAAGTTTTCAAATGGAATTTTATTTATATCCAATGCTATTCTTGGATGATTATGATGTTTGTTGTTGCCCCATCCAATGCCATTCTTGGATATCTTACCCCCCAATAGAGTGTTTTTCACCTTCATCCAATGCTATTCTTGGATGACGCTGCTGCTTTTACCATAAACTTTCTTCTTGTTGTCCAGTGCCATTCTTGGACATCTTTGACATACCTTTTGTCTTGCTCGTAGTTTCTATCCAATGCCATTCTTGGATGTCACTACTCGTTTTCCAGGGTCTTGTCCATCTCTTTCCAACTATTGATGGATACTTCTTGTCACCTTGACAGATCTCCAGAAATACCTTGTGTTCCCCAGTGTATCTTTTTCGTGTCATCTCTCTCAATTTACCATAACTCCCTTGTTTCAAGTTTCCCCGCAGAGTGTTTTATCCTTTGCATTCATATCATTATTGTGGCATCTTAGGGCAAAAGATATAGCTTTTTGTATTTAAGTATCTTCATATCTCCCGATAGAAGAGACTTAAATAGGGGCAGCTGTAAGACCCTAAGTTTTGACCCCTAAGATTCCACATATCAATCACATTTTCATTTTCATCTTTACCACAAACAAGATCACACATTGGTTCCCTCGTCTCTCTCGTCTTTGGGTTTATGCCTTGCAGGGTTTACTGATCATCTGTGTGTTTCTTATTCACTTTATTGCTTTATTTGTTTATATTTTACTAACCTTAACCAAAATCCAAAAATATTTTTGTCTTCTTTCACTGACATTTTCAGGGAAAGAACACGTCAAAAATGCCAAAATAACAGTCCCACGGCTCGAATGAACTTTATCTGAGAAAAGTCAAAGTTGATCAGCAATCATGTCAAATTTATCTGATCAAGAGTTCTCAATTTTTTAATTGATTATTATTCAAGAGACTCCAAGGTTCATGTGTTTATTTCCATGCCTTCTTTGACGAGCGAAAGAATCAAGCCGAACCACAACAGTGCATTCAAAAGGAGTATTTTTTTCAAAATTTGCATTAAGGAAATTTGAAAAAAATTGGCAAATTCAAATTCAGCAATTTTCACACCAATTCTCATCATTTTGATCACATTTGGAATATTCTAGACCACCTCATTTTAATTCCCTACATCATCATAATTAATTCCCACCATGTACCTTCACTAATCACCACTCTTTTATGAATTTCCCTCCAAATTCAAATTCCAAGCCTAATTTTCATTTCCAAACCAAATTCCAAACCACCAAAATTCCCAAGCCTAAACTCTTTAAATAGAGCCTTCATTTCATTCATTCATTCAAGCTTTTGAGAGCCAAATTCACCTTGCTAAAATTTCATTCAAGCTTTTGATAGCCAAAAAACCTCTTGCAAATTCTCTTCCCAACCATAAATTTCACTTAAAGCTCACATTTCTTCTTTTGAAAGTTAACAAGAATTCACATTGAATCTTGTTCAACTTTGAGCTAAACCTTCATCCAAACTTGTTTTCTTCATCAATTCTCATAGATCAAGGCTGTGGTGTTTGGATCTTGAAGCAATTTGAAGGAATTTTCAGATTTGAAGTGGTAATTCATCTTTCACCATTGTTGAAGCTTCATCTTCATCTTTCACAATGTAGATCTTTGGAGATCTTTGTTACTTGATCCTTTGGATCTTGTAATTGTGTTTAATTGCTGGTTTCTGCTGTTATTTTACTTTAAATTTCGTGCAATTTCAGTTCCATGATCACAAGGTGTTTGTAAAAAGTTTTGAAAATGGATCATGCTGAATTTTGCACAATTTTTTGCATTCTGGTGCAGAGTAACCGGTTAGCAGATATGCAGTAACCGGTTACTTTGTGTTAATTTTGAAAAATTGCACTTATTTTGAACTAAGTAACCGGTTAGCAGATATGCAGTAACCGGTTACTTCGAAACAGAATGCAATTTTTGCCTTATTTTTTGGACTATTTTGGTTCCTTTTCCATTTTCTTCCCTTTCCTTTTGTTCTTAGCCTTAGATCACATAATTGTGTGGTTTAATTTGGCTTTCTCTTCATCTATTTCTCTTTTCTTTTGATCGATGAAAGTCTTATGGATCATAGAATTCCGTTGTTGAATTTTGATCAAGACTAGATCGTCACCTATTTTCTTTTCGTGCGGTATTGCTTTCGGATGACGATCTACATATCGTTCATCTAGCATGCATTAGCACAAAGATCTATTGACCGACCTCATTGTAGGGTAATTACTCCATAAATTACTCGGCGATTGCTTAACATAGCGCAACATATGTCCCTTATCGGAAAAACAATAAAAAATTATTGATTATTTGTCTTTTGGTTCAACACTTATGAGACTTGTTGTTAGGAGGCTTTGGTCTTATCAATCCTCTAATGAGTTCTCAAACTTTGACCTAAGTGCAATTATTCAATTATTATTGATCACTTACTCTAACAACTAACAACTAATCACTAACTTCTAACTTTTACTTTTACAATTCCTTCTCACTCCCTATCTCTCATTTACTTTTATGCTCCATTATTATCATTTCATATCATGTTTATGTTTCCACAATTTTTCCTTTGTCCGTTGGACACATGTTTATGCTTCCGCCATTTTTCTTTTGTCCGTTGGACACATGTTTATGCTTATGCCTTTTTCTCTTTGTCCACTTGGACCAAAAATATTAATAAAGGCCAAAACCTCTAAAAAACTTGTGCTTCTAATCTTGGACTATGATTACTATCCTTTGCAATGGACACGGAGTTTTTGCACCTAGACCTTGGACTTCAATGCTATTCTTGGATCCTTGGACTTAGAACTAGGGCTTTTTCCCTTTGCTTTGGAATTATGGTTAGAAGACTTTGGACTTCAATGTTATTCTTGGATCATTGGACTTAGAACTAGGACATTTTCCCTTTGCTTTGGAATTATGGTTCGAAGACACTGAAGACTTGTTCTTTTGCTTGGTTTATGGTGAAGACAACTATATTTATGGTTAGATCTTTCTTATCCTTAGCTTTTACTTTATGCTTTAGGATAGTCACTTCTTCTCCTCCCCATTCTTCAATTTTCAAAACCTTCTCCCTTTTTCAAACTTTCTTGATTTCAAACTATCACCTCTTTCATAATCAAACCTTGACTTTGTCAAGTGATTTTACTCTTTTCTTTTCATTTCTTAACAAATGCTAAACTACATAAGTATATTGACACCTTTTTCAAAAGACTTTAAAAAACACCAAACTCATCAAACTTCCTTTTGTGCCCTCGTGCACTTTTCCTTTAAAACTTTTTTCATAAGTTTAGACATGATTCATTTCTTTAAGCGGAATTATTTGCTTGGAAATGATGACTTGTCTTTACATTTAAATTCAACCAAAACAAACAATTTTCATTCTTTCTACCACGAACTACGAGGTTTTGATCCTACATTGCACTCCGTGGGTACGTAGGCATGAGGCGACAAGTCTCTCCAAACACAAAAATCTTAAAAACAATTTCTCTTCTCATCTCCTCAATCACTTTTCAAGCAAAGTTTTTCAGACCAAAAGCGTAAATATTTCAAAGGGTTCCTATAGAGTACTATAGACGTTTTGGGTGCTAACACCTTCCTATTGCGTAACCAACCCCCCTTACCCGGTTTCTCTTCACTTGTTCTTGTTGTAGAGCTTGTGTAGGTTTTGTTCGCTCTTTTTCCTTTCCTTTTTTGGATAAAATAAAAGTGCGATGGCGACTCTTGCTTTTCGAGTTAAGTTAATCAATAGCTTACACTCACGATTTTGCCGATACACTTACAACTTTTGGTTGTCATACAAGCTTGTTCTTTGCATGAGGTAAGGTCATGAGCTTCCTATTTTTCTTAGCTTTTGCCTCGAAAAGGGACTCGACTCATTCTTTGAGTAAGGATTCCTTGACGACCCTTCTTCATTTATCACTTTGGGAACAACTTGTACTACATTTATTCATTTGATTTGGAAGAGTTGAAAGGTTGTGATTGTCTGGCTTAATGATTATAGTGAACCATCATTGGCGTTTGACTTGAAAGACATCTTCGACACTTGCTTGCTGTGTGCGAAGGAAAACTGTGAATGCAACCTTTTGCTGAAAGGCGTCTTGCATGAAACTCTTACATTTGAATACACAATCAAGTTAACTGATAACTACCCTGCCCCAGGTTAAATTTGCGGGTTTTTATTTGTAAAGAAAAGAAACTCCTACTTCAAGGCTCAAAGGGGTTGACGAGGGGTTATCTTCCTTATTTCTCCAGTGTTTGGGAATTGAAACAATATCTTACATCGTCAGCAATGTTTTGATTTGAAAGCATACCAACAGCAATTATGAGTATAACGTTTTCATCATCCTCCCTCCAATCTTTACATAATCAAAAGGAATTGAAAAAGAGATAAAATATTTTACAAAAGAAAGCATAAAGATGTAAATGGCAAACACAAATGAATTGAATCAAAAGTTGCAATGCTCATTTCATTAATTGCGAAAGTACAAACATAATTTGAAGGCAAACAACCATTACAAAATAAGGAACATGCAAACAACAAGAAACAAGGCCTAATGACTAATCAAACACAAAGATGAGTTATCTTGTCTTTAAGAAGTAGCTGAGCTAAAGTCGATTGAAGCTTCACTTGGCATGCCCTGGCAGAGGGTTGTTCTAAACATTATGATTGTCTTTAAAGGAGAGGATTTTGTTTCTCATCAGCTCTTGTACTCTAGCCTTCAACGCAAAGCAACCTTCCAAATTATGGTCTGCACCACCTTGATGGTATTCACAATGAAGATCAGCCCTATAGCCGGCTGGAAGAGGATTTGGAGGAGGAGGCATAGGTCTTGTGGTAATCAAACCTTGCTCAACCAGACCAGGATACAGCTCAGTATACTTCATGGGAATAGGATCAAAATGATTTCTATTACGGTACTGGTTTTGTCCTGCAGCCGGACGTTGGGGAGCTTGAGCTGGTGGTGGAGCAGCATGAACCACAGGTCTAAGCTCGGCAAAAACAGGAGCTTGAAATATCGGTCTAACAGTCTGACCAACCATAGCAGTAGATGCAATCGGTGGAGAGTAATTGTGTGGCAAACCAAACTCTGGCCAAGTTGAAGGTGGCATTTGAACCGGTGGAGGACCAGCGCTTGAAACTTCCTAGATGACTGTCCTTTGGGGAGGCTCTCCCCTAGCAATCAAAACTTGAAGCATTTCAGTGAGTTTGGTCACACTTGACTTGAGGTTGTCGATCTCCATTCGGACCTCATCGTTGGGTGCCTCTTGCTCTGACATCTTACGTCTGTAGTTAGCTCTAGTCCGGTATCGGTGTCGAGGCATCAGCTTGACGACTCACAGGCAACACTGGAAGATAGAGACAACTAGAAATGAGTAACTAGACAGACGGACGCATGCAATGAATCATGCAAAGATGCAAATGATATGCAATGTGATGCAAACAGGATGCAAAACACATGCAACAGGATCAAGGTTTAAGATCACAGCATGGAGTCTGGGTAAAGAACTAACCACAGGGTGTGTACTAGGGTTCTTGTATCCGTAAAAATAGGGTTCTAAGAAGTTCCCAGAGTCAACAACCCATCTTTCGGATATTATCGATTTCCCAATGACTCGGTAGTCAATAATATTCTCAAGAGAATCTCGTCTGAGTGTAGTATCACGTGACAACCATTTCAGGAATAGACTCCCTCATGGTCACCGCACTACATCCTAAAGGCCAAGTGGGGTTAAAGGTAACTAATGGTCATCAGTTTCACAGACACCTAGGTCGAGAGTAGTAACGTTTTCATGAATAGACTCGTTCAACATGACTAAACTCTCAAGACGGCCTCAACTGAGTGATGGTGTCTCAAGTCAACTTTTTCAGGAATCGACTCCCTCAAAGTCTCCTTGAATGTACCATCGTCCTATCATAAGTGCACTCAAGTCCGGGTAGAGGACTTATCCTCACCACTCAAAGTAACCACCCTGCATACACAGAAACCTCAGCACAGACAGGTATGTATACAGATATAAATATGTACAGATATAAAAGCAAGCAAACATATAAATAACACAAATACAAACAAGATAGGCTTAACCCTCTTAGGGGAGACCGTCCTCAGTGAAGTCGCCATTTCTGTTGCGGTGAGAATCGGATATCAAGCTATTAATTAACTTGAATCCCAAAACATGAAATTCACCACCAAGCTTTGATTTATCCAAAGGAAAGGGTAATGATTGAAGAAAACCCTAATAAGAGATCTAAGGTTCGGGGGTTGGTTATACTAAGGGAAGGTATTAGCACCCTGAGTATCTGTAGTACTCTACAGGAACCTCTTGTTAGTATTTGTGTTATGTTATCGCTTGCTTGCTAAGGGTATCTGCTAGGGGTATATACACTAAGTATGCTCGCCAAGACGTCGTATCTTGTGCCTACGTATCTGACTAAAGAATCAGAACAACCGTAGTTCCCCACATTACGGGGTAAAAGGGTGTAAAAAGAAAAGGTAAAAAAGAAAAAAGGTAGAAAAAAGAAAAGGTGGCTCGGTAGGATCTCGCAATCCTATGCCTACGTATTCTCAAGATGAACTTGAGAAATCAGAGCGTCCGTAGTTCCCCTCAATAGGGGTGAAGAACTCTTGACTGTGGTCAAGGTTCTAAAGGGAAAGTAGGGTCTGACAGCAAGACACCTACGTGGAGTGCGGCGACTCCAAACCTAAGGCTAGGTAAAAAGGGAAGGTAATTCTTGATCGCGTGGTGACGTGAGATAAGGGAATGAATAATCTATCCTAAATGACATGGTAGTCAACTATAGGGTCCGTTCCTTTGGAATGTGAGGGACAGAAACAGGGAAACAAG
The DNA here is from genome assembly GCA_022829125.1 of Lathyrus tuberosus. Taxonomy (NCBI): domain Eukaryota; kingdom Viridiplantae; phylum Streptophyta; class Magnoliopsida; order Fabales; family Fabaceae; genus Lathyrus; species Lathyrus tuberosus. The sequence goes on along the minus strand of JALAZF010000082.1, from coordinate 4,837,605 downwards.
GAGGAAAACTCCGGTATCGAGAATAGAATGAACAGCAACATATATACAGTGAATGTGACAAGAATTAAATTGAAATAAACAACATTAATTAATTAAAGCAAAATGTCAAGATAAAGTTAAAGTTAATTAAAAGTCTAAATAAACAAAATCTAAATAAGTTAATATGGACTAAAATCTAATTAAAAGACTAACTAGCTAATTCTAAAACTAACTTAAATTCTAATTAAACTAGTTAAATAACTAAACCAAATCCTAACTTAACTATCTAAACTAATTTTTTTTTATTAACTAAATAACTAAACTAAATAAAAACCAAATAGAAACTAAATAATAAAATCTAAAATTAAATTCTAAAAAGGTTGAATAATTTCTAAACAACATTATTTACTAAGGCTAAACTTAATTGATTGAAACAACTAACTAAACTTAAAATCACTAAGTTTAAAAAAAAAATAGCTAAAATACTAAATTAAACTCTTAAAAAGAAAAGAAAAAGAAGAAACCGGTCGTGGCTTTAGGGTGCAGAAAAGGAACAGATGGGCTTTGATCATAAGGTGGCGCTGCAGCCCAATCTTTACCAAAACGGGTCGGTTTAACCCAGTTCACCACAAAACATAAAGGTTATTGGATCGGTTCACATTAAAAGAAAAAGAAGAAAAGAGTTGGAAACAAAACTTAAACACCAGCCGTGTACAAACAGACTCACATCGTGAACATAGTGCCTCGTGAAATCAAAACAAACATCATTATCTTCTCACTTGATGAGCAAATGTTCTAACCCTCTCTCGTCTCAATTTCCTCCGTCGCGACCTCGCTTTTCCTCTCACGAGCTCGCCCTTGTTTCGTTCGTTTCTCTGCTTTGATGGCTGATGGCGCCAGAGTTGTTGTTCTGTATGGTGGTCGATGGATGTGGAAATGCTTGGAGGTGGTTTTTGCAGGTCGTGATTGAAGGTTTGTTTTGAGGTTTCTTGAATGATGGAAATAAGTTGATGATGAAGATGGACGGTTTTAGACGTGAAGGTTGGATGGTGCCGTCTTAAAACGAAAACAGGGAGGTTTTTACGATGTTAAGGGTGGAAAGTTTTCATGGTTGATGGAGAGTGGTTGTTAAACCGGTTTGTTTAAGCGTTGTGTGTGTGGTTCATTTGTGAGTTCAAGGTAGAGAAGGAGAAAATCAAGGTTATGGTAGAAGGATTCTGTTTGGAATGTAGTGTGGAGTTATTTATGAGATTGGTGAAGATGTGAGGATGTTAATGGTGATTACTGATGATGAGATTCAGAGAAAAGAAAAACTGATCTGGTGATGATGTTGGTGAGTCGCAAGTGGTTACAAGGATGGGCAAGATGATTCAAGGTTGAGGTCTGGTTTAATGAGTGTTTGGAATGGAAGAAGATTTAAAGTTCTGTTATTTGAGTGAGCAAGAGAATTTCTCTGATGTGTGAAGGTGTGTTGAAGAGTGGAGGACTCCGTTTGTGAATCAGTGGTCCAAAGGTAAGGTGCTTTTCTGGTTTTTATTGTCTTGCTGATGAAAATGACTTTTGGGTCATTTTTTTTTATGAGTTCTTGCTGCCCCTCTCAATTTTAAATCAAATTTGTTTTCTTCTTCAATCTGCTCAATTGGTCCATTATTGAGAGGTCTCTATCCATTGTAGGAGCCTGGGGTATTGTGGCACTGAGTGTAGCATTGAGGATGTCTGTAAGCTGTAGGTTTTTGGCTTGGAGTGGAGCGTAGGCACGGCTTCACGTTTTGGTGAAATTGTTTTGTCTATGATAACTGGGGTGTTGCAGAATTTGCAACTTTGGTGTAAGGTACTTGGGTCCTGTGTTTGGATCTTATGGCAACAGGCTGGAAGTTGTAGGAGGTGGTACGAATTGGCATGGAGGTAGCATGCTGTTGGTTGGTACGGTCGGATTTTGTCTTGGTCAATGGTAGTAGACAATTGCAATACCTTTTTGTGTTATATTATGAAAGAGAAGGGACTTTACCAAATTACAAAATAATAAAAATGAAAATTAATTAATAACTAAACTTAAATTAAAATTAAAACTAACTAAATCAAATTGATAAAGATTAAACTAAGAAAAATAAATCAAGACTAAAGTTAAGCCAAATTAATATTAATCTAATTAAAGTTAAACTAAAATAAAAATAGAAGCTAGACTAAAGTTAGAATTAAATTAAATTTAAAATTATAATTGATAATAAGTTAAATTAAATATAAATTATGTTAAAAAAAATAAACTAAATAAAAAAACTAAGATAAATATCTAAATGGCATGGAATGATATAATCGACTAAAAATGCATGATTAACGATGTTTACCTAAAAATGCGAATAAGGCTGACCTAAAATGATATGACAAAGGCCAATGAATCTGAGGGTAAAATTTGGGGTACAACACTCTTCTGGCAAATCTGCGAAGCTTTCATCTTCTCTTAGATCATCTTGATTTTCTCAGACGTTTGCTACACAATCTCAGGTCCAATCAACGCACTCTCACATGATTCATCCCAACACATAGGTGTCTTACACCTACCATACAATGCCTCAAATGGGGCCATCCCAATACTTGATTGGAAACTGTTATTGTAAGTGAACTCAATCAGCGACAAGTATCTATCCCAAGCACCTCCTTGTTCTAGCACACAAGCCCTCAACAAACCCTCCAAAGATTGGATAGTCCTCTCCGTTTGACCATCAGTCTGTGGGTGATAAAAAGAACTCAACTTCATCTCAGTACCCTAAACCCCGAAACCTATAAATAAAGCATTAAACGACAATTCAAGGTGTCACCAATGACAATCCTTTGAAACCACGCAACAACAAAATTTTTTTAACATAACTTCATAAGTCATTTATAAACTCAAAAACAACAAAATAACATCAACTTTGAAAAACATAATAAATCTCGTCCCCGATGTTACACAATCAGAGCAGAACACACTAATGTATTATTAAAAATTAAAAGCAAAAGCGAAGAGTAGCTCCAACAAGCCACCTTCCAACACACAACAACGAGGATCACTCCTAAGTATCTGCAAGATGTCCATGGTTGACAGCATGAAGCAAAGGGGGTGAGAAATAATAAATCAATATAAACAATGTAAGGAATGCTAAGGTAGAGAACACGCAATAAGAACACATTCATTACACAATCATTGAAAACATATTTTCACACCCATTCATAACAACATTCACATATTCGAAACCTATCAACCACATCGTGAACAATTAGTTACATATGCAATCATGTATGTAAATGTACTCCACAACTGACTCATCATGTATGCGGTATGATTCATGAACACTTAGGTGCATCTCACCCCGATCCCCACCATAGGACTAGAGCACACCAAATCATTACCATCACCATAAGTAACGCTTCACCAGCTCCTATATGGAACCGCCTACTCGCTCCCGATCCCCACCATAGGATCATAGCACATAAAAATTCGTTATCATCACCATAGGTAATGCTTCACTAATTATTTATTAGAATTATATACTCACTCCTGATCCATACCACCGGACCAGAGCAGACCAAATATGGACCGAACTCCATACACCATGATGCATAACTCTTAACAACATGCATTATAACCAAAAGGTTCACCAAAAAAATCACCATGCATATCTCACCATTTATGCACAACATCATTCCTCATACGCAACAATTAATCAATGTTATGACCTCAATAAATAACATCAAACAACACTAACTCAACAAAACATTCATGTTACGTCATACAAGTCAGCACAAACATTGCCATAGTAGACACCTAATTATAATTCAAACAATTCACCAAGCACCACCATGAGGTAGCTCTGCACATTATCTTTCGAACGCTTTAAACATCGTCTCATTTAGACTTACAAGATGAAAGTTACGGCCAAAATTGTCGGACAATGCAACAAAAGATAAAACATAATTTTGGAAATTTGGCCTGGGACAATCGATTGTCAAGGGATGACAATCGATTGTCAGCAAACATGTTTCGCCACTGACTTAACAAAAAATCACTTTTCCAGGCAAAACAATCGATTGGTCTCCCCCTGCAATCGATTGTCATCATTTTTTTAATTACACTAGTCATTATGCCATAAAATACCTTTTGCAACGCCTTTTTTGGCCTTTAGCAGCGCTTAAAAGCGCTGCCTAAAGTGGCGTTGCTGTAGGTAAAGACAACGTTTTTTTTCTTGGAAAAGCACTGCCTTAGGTCCCCTTTAGGCAGCGCTTTTAAAAGCGCTGCCTAAAGTGTCCTTTCTTTAAACTTTAGGCAGCACTTTTTCAAGGAAAAGTACTTTTGTAGGACCCCTTTAGCAGCGCTTTCGTAGGACCCCCTTTCTTTACACTTTAGGCAGCACTTTTAAAAATGCTTTCTTTGGTACCACTTTAGGCAGCGCTTTCGTAGGATCCCCTTTAGCAGCGCTTTTAAAAAGCGTTGTCTTTTCTTAAAGCGGTTTTTAGAAGTACTTTTTTAAAAATCAATTTTTTTGGAGCGTTTTTTTTGCCAAAGCGTTGTCTATTGTGCATTTTTTCCATAAGTCTTATTTTATGGTATCTATTGGTAGCACAAACGATTATAATTCAAATTTTTCATTATCGCTAATCATAAACTTGTATAATTCAACACAAGCCTTTATTTCAACACATAGGTCTTGTATACCATTATAATTCAACAGACAGGCCTTGTATACCATTATAATTCAACACATAAACCGTATAATGACCATTATATATAGTTCAACACAAACCTCATACACCAAAATAACCATTATATATATAACTCAATACAAACCTCATACATCCAAGTAAACATCCAAAATTCTAATAACAACTTCCAAAATTAATTACACCAAACATCCTAAAGATGCACCAATTCTAAACCTCATACACCATTTCCATCACCTATACAACAACTTCCAAAACTATTCAACAATTTCCAAAACTATACAACAACTTCCATAAACTTAACACAAAAGAAAGAAAAACAATATACCTTATATAATTCTCATTTCAATAATGTATTGACACCATTCCTCATTTATTTCTTCCAATTTATCTTTCGTGTAGGTGACACACTTGAATTCATCAAAGTACTACATAATATAACATAATATGCATATGCTTTAGTTAAAAGTAATTAATTAGATGAAATATCCGATAATAAGTATTAAAATAAATCATAACTTATAAACCCATACCATGTTTGGAATCTCTATTTGTTCCAAATGAATAGTTTCTTTCATGAATCTCAATACAAAATAACCACAATCTATACCATTACGCTGATGAGGACACTACACATAGAAAAAAGTATGAATATGTATCAGGATATATAGTTTAGCTTGTGTTATCAAGTAGCATCACTATTATAATAAAAAATGTGAAAATATAATTGCACTCTTATCCATGTAATGTTGTTTGCTTTACTCTTTGGTACTCGAGCTTGTCGTTGACATCGGAATATTTGTATGGCTCTATCATAATATAAGCTAATATTTAGAACAATCTCACGTAAATAAATAAATACACAAATGAATATTTAGAACAATCTCATCACTTACGTATCAATCATCTTCTTCATCTCCGAGTATTGTGTTTGATCACCATCTAGCGAATCCAGATAATATACTATTTCTTTTATCGGATTAATCGCAAGCAACAACCAGTGTCCACTGTAAAATAAAACAAAAGTTTAGATGGAAATGCTATACACAACGTAAAAAAAAAAGAAAGATTATAATAAATAAAGTTAGAATGAAAATCTAACCCATAGCCAGTATTATATGGTAAAAGATACAACTTCTCTGTATCTTTGTTGGTCATAAATGCATCTACTAAGTGATCTTTGACCGCAATTACAGTTCGATCGATTAGATTTGCGTTGACACAGCTGGGAGACAAGAAAGAGAATCTTCCTGTCAATTGACGCGGGAGCATCAATTTTTCATACAAGAAACTGAAATAAAAACATAATCAACATTAGAATATTCATTGAAATGAGTAAATAAATTGATCAATTAATTAAATAAAATCTATGGATTACCTGATGTATGAATTCATAACACCGATGCCCAATTCAGCATGCTGAAAAATCTGATCCAAATCTTCTTTAGCAATTGTTTCTGAATAGGCAAACCCAAAAATACCTTCTTCCATAGGAATTTCACGGATACCACCTTCCATCAAATCCGATGTGCCTACAAATTTTTCAAGGCACAACCGAAATCGAGAAATAGAAGCTTTTTTTGGCTTGGCCATGTTGCCTAATTCTGGCTTCTTATTCTTGCTACCTTGTTGCACCTCTTGTGTAGGAATTTAAAAATCATATAAGTTAGGTAAAGTATAAAATCATGAAGCTTTTGAATTCGGATCATAGAATTAACATTTTCAATGCATATATATCAATGTACCTCTTTTTTTTATGCAACTGACTCGGTGTGCCTCACAATCCCTTTATCTTTTGCTTTGGATTTTGTAGGAGTCTAACAATACCATGTAAATAAAATGTACGTAAATGTAAGCATAGCATAACTTATATGCAAGTAAAACATTTAAAAACTAAAAGGTTCATAATGGTTTTCAACATACCTCATCATCTATGACAATGAGGTTTGACGGCCACGCAACATACTACCCTATTGTGTCCCCCACCAATGTTACATCTAAAACGTCGTCAGGTATAGGTAGTAACGCATCCCGCTCTAAAGAAATATCAATCGAAACTTTCAAAAATCCAGCAGGGAGCGGTCTATGGTGAAGTACGTCTTCCGAAGTGTTATGCACTTTTCCCTTGCCAACCATGCGATGTATCGGTGCCGATAAATATAACTGACAAGGTGAAATGCCCTAAACCAAAAAAATATTAATATGAAATTGTTATTGTGTATATATGTCAATATAAAAAATTGTGCTAATTTAATTTCATAATAATATATATAATTACCTCGGGAAATTTTTGTTGAAAATTGATACTATCTTTGTCACTAGTATCTTTAAATTCTGAACCGCGCCTTTCCGACATATATCTTTCTTTATCCTTTTGCAGTTCACGAACTTGAGCTTTTAATTCTTCTAGCGTTTCCATCACCTGTTTATTGCTAGGATTTTGGGTCTTTGGACGCTTATACAAGGAAGATGGAATGACCTCAAATCCCTTACCCCTCACGCGACCAGAATACTCAGGAACATTTAATACTCGACTTAGTATGCTCCTGCAATCCTGGTCTTCAGTTAGAGTTAAGGACTGAGATAGAGTCTCCTGAAATTCATATGCAGATCGAAAAATATTAGTGGGGATTAAAAAGCATAAATATTTAATAATTTCATAAACTTTTAATTTAATTAAACAAATAATGTTATACTTACACATTGTTCAAAAACTTGTTGAAAACCTTCAGTAACAACTCCATTCTTTCCCACACGGGCAGCCTTCCACAAAACATGCTCCGGAAGAGATGTTTCTTCACTTTTCTCCTCTTCAAGCTACACATTAAGTCAAGTATTAAGATGAATAATAATACATTGGGAACAAGTATATCTTAGCAATTATATATACTTACTATTCTTTGTTCTAAGCGTGCATATCCCAAACGCCCTTTCTTGTATGGATACGCGGGTTTTGAGGCTCTTTGACGATTTACGTCACTCATATCCTGGATAAACAATTTTAAGTCATATTAGACCACATGTGGAACAAGTATATAATACAATGTTCATGAAAAATTAAATTAAGATTACGTGGAATTCTTGAGTTCTTCGTTTGGCGACAAAAGTGTCCCATTCTTCGGGTGAAATCAAATCCGCATACTTCTTCGGACGTTCTGCTTCAACAAAGTTTCCTTGGTCATCCTTAAGAAACTTGTTGGTTAAAAATGCTCGAAACCCTCTAAGTCTTTTTCTGGCTAATTGAAGACAATATTTTTGCCGGTCGTCACCAATGTTAAAAGACCTCTACAAAAAAAATATACATAAAGTGTGTTAGTATAAGTAATTTAAAGATATAATTGTCAAAAATAACAAATAACATCACATATGGTACCTGTATCTCACTACATATTTTATCTTTGGCGGGTTTCAACGATGGAGTTCTCCAATTGTCACAAGTAATAGGAATTTGTGAACGAATAAGTGCACCAATGTAACTTGTCAACATTGCGTCGTTAGGCTCAATAGTTGACCCGTTTCATTCCAATGAACGTCGTATTTTATTCCCTTGTCTCTAGCACGAATTATTCCTTTCATAATTGTTATTCCTCTTAAAATATCTCTTTTCGCATCATGAATTGATTCTTTTGCATCATTCTTGGAAGTATCATGCGAGTTCTCCTCATTAGTAGCCATTTGACCTGTAATAAAGAAAAACACATATAAATCCATAATCCATAATCAGTTGAACATAAATATACGATTCATTCTCAAATTTGAAATGACAAATACATAACATGTCAAACACATGACAAATACATAATCCATAAATATTAAATGACAAATACATAACATGACAAACACATGACAAACATATAAATCCATAATCCATAATCAGTTGAACATAAATATACGATTCATTCTCAAATATGAAAAACACATAATAGAATATATAATTTTAATATTACCTTTTTATTAACATCTCTTTCTTTTTTGGGTAGGAATATGATCTACTTGTCTCTTAACAACACGGATGGATGGATTGATCCAAATTCCCTCATTATGATCATTTCTAATATATGATTCATTCGCTCCAATGTTCTCATCTTGATCACTTATAATATACGATTAATTCTCAATATCAATATCACCTTGATCTCCAATGTTATCATCAATTATTTTGTTAGATAAAAGCACTATAGACCATTTCGTACTTGTCGATTTAGTGACATAGAACACTTGTCTAGTTTGAGAGGCTAGAATAAAAGGCTCATCTTTGTACCCCACCCTATTAAGATCCACTTGCAAAAATCCTGACTTATTCATTCGTATGCCACTATTATTTTCAACCCACTTGCAACCAAAGATAGGAATCTGAAACTTCTCATAACCAAACACCCAAATGCGCTTGATAACCCCAAAATATGACATATTTACATATTTGGGGTTTAAGTGCTTCACACTTGAAATGTGCATTGATTCAGCTACCAAGGTGACACCACTATTTTGCATAGTACTTTTATCATCTTGTTCTTTGGTATAAAATGTGTATCCATTAATTGCGTATGCGCTATAAGAAAACACATGCAAACTTGGACCATATGCTAAACATCTCAACCTTTATGTTATTGAATCGGGATCTACATAAAACTTTGAATAAATATGTTCCTTAAACCATGGTATGAAACTTCAATTGTGCTCTCGTACTATCCAATTTTCATTTCTATTCGGATTTAAACCTCGGAGAACATCCTTGTGCATTTCAACATACGGCTCAACCTCATTGTCATTATGCAGAACATACAAATGCACTTGCTCCCGTTCAGCCCATGATATTGTCACAATTTTATTTCCAATTAAATTTTTTCCTTCTTTTTTTCAACAATATGAGATTTGGGGAGTCCAATGGATTGAACATTGGACAAATATTCAGTACAAAACTCAATCGCTTCTTCAACAATGTATCGTTCAACAATACAACCCTCTGGTCGACTTTGGTTTTTCACATACCCTTTTAATATTTTCATATATCGTTCAATAGGGTACATCAATCTCATATAAGCTGGTCCACACAATTGTGTCTCTTTCACAAGATGAACAACTAGATGTACCATTATGTCAAAAAATGAGGGAGGAAAAAACATTTCAATCTCACACAATGTAATAACTATTTCTTTTTGCAATGTTGGTAAGATCGTAGGATCGATCACATTACTACAAATTGACCTGAAGAAAAAACACAATTTAGTTATTGTGCTTCTTACTTTTTCTGGAAAAATAGAATGTATACCTATTGGTAGAAAATGTTCCATTATAACATGGCAATCACGTGTCTTCAAACTCTTTAACTTAAGGTCTTTCATAGACACAAGTCTTCTAATATCTGAAGAGTTTCCTTCTAGAACTTTAACTTCACTTAGAAACTTACACAATATATTTTTCTCCTTTCTAGATAGAGTATAAGCAGCAGGTGGTAGATATGTTCGTTTTCCTTTCTTCATGGGTCCTAATTCATTTCTTATTCCCATAGCTACCAAGTCCTTTCTTGCTTTAAGGTCATCCTTCGACTTTCCTTGTATATTGAGTAACGTACCAATAACACTTTTAAATACATTTTTTTTAATATGCATAACATCAAGAAAATGTCTTACGTACAACGACTTCCAATATGGCAATTCAAAATCAATTGACCTCTTCTTCCACCCACGTTTGACAATCGTATGTGCAAAAGGCTTTCCAAAATGAGTAGTCACATCTTTCACCTTTTCAAAAATTTGGTCACCTGTCAATGTAGGAGCTCTACCTTGTTATGGATTTCCATTGAATGCTTTTCTCCACCCACGATAGTGATGATTAGAATTTAAAAATCTACGATGATCGAGAAAGACATTCTTCTGAAAAAATTCCAAACGCGTCCAATCTGTGTTTTCTTCGCAAATAGGACACACACATTGACCTTTAATGCTATACCCTGATAGATTTCCGTATGCTGGAAAATCATTAATTGTGCCAAACAACAACGCCCTTAAATTGAAACTTTCTTTCCTATATTCATCTTAAGCCTCCACACCGTTCTCCCACAAAATCTTTAAGTATTCGATTAAAAGTGTCAAGTATACATCTATGTCATTCCCTGGTTGTTTAGGCCCAGAGATTAACATAGATAACATCATGTACTTACGCTTCATACATAGCCATGGAGGTAGGCTATAAATCATAATAATCATCGGTCATGTGGTATGTGAGATACTTTGAAGACCATGTGGGTTCATTCCATCAGTAGATAATGCCAAGCGAAGGTTTCTTGCTTCTTCTCCAAAATCAAGATAATCATTATAAATTTTCATCCACTGTGGTGAATCTGCCGGATGCCGAAACTTTCCATCTATAATTTTTTCATCTGCATGCCAAGTCAAGTGTTTTGCATCGGTTTCACTACGAAACATGACTCCAAATCTCAGAATTATAGGAAAATACCATAAGAATTTTGCTGGAGACATTTTTTTCTTATATCGAGAGACACCGCATTTAGGGCACTCATTTAACGATGCATATTCATTCCGAAACAAAATGCAATCATTTGGACAAGCATGTATCTTATCATAACACATGCCAATAGAGCACAACATTTTTTCGGCCTCATAGGTTCGATTGGGAAGAACATTATCCTCCGGAAGCATATCTTTCATAAGGGCTAATAACTCTGTGAAACTTTTATCCGACCATCCATTGCCCGCCTTTAAGTTATACAACTTTAATACCACAGACAATTTTGTGAATTTAGTGCAACCTTTATACAACGGTTTCTCTGCATCGCTTACCAACCTCTCAAACATTTTGGGACAATCCTGAAGATCTTCTTCAAGTGCTTATGTAATCTCTTCGACTCGATCATAATCGTGTGTATCTGTGCCATTGTCGTTTGAAGCATAGGTCGTATTATCCCCCGGTTCAACATTCTCGTTACTTATCTCACCATGTAATATCCAACATGTATAATTTCGATCAATTCCATGCCTCATTAAATACGATTCAACTGAACTGCGTCAATCTGACGCCCATAATTGCAACCTAAGTAAGGACATGTGATTCGACTGGGGTTTTTGGCGTGTTCAACCGCAAACTTAACGAATTATGATACCCCATTCTCGTATTCTTTTGACAATCGATTGGAAGACATCCATTTTTTATCCATGGTTTTACTAAGTAAGCTAAACAAAAACAAAATAACAACTAAGTACCTGTATAGAAGTCAGCAACTTCTGGATTTAACCACAAAGTGTAAGATTCTTGAAAACGATCCGAATTTCACTCTTCACAAGTAACCCCTATAGCAAATTCACTAAGTTAGTAATTGATGGTGCATACCATATATAACAGGACAAATTTAGTATATAAAATGACAAACAAGAAATATCGGAGGAACAAGTCAAAGTTTCAAGAAACAAATTTAGTAAACATCGTCACTATCATCAATTAACAATTAATATTTCATCAATATTCATCAACTTCAACCTTAACAATTAACAATTAACAAATTTAGCAACTTTAACCTCAACAATTAACAATTAATTTCATCAATATTCATCATCTTCAACCTTAACAATTAACAAAGTAATCACTAAAAATTATCCGTCAACAATGTCATTATCATAAATTAATTCCAAGAATTCATCACTAACATTCAATATCAACTTACAAAATTAAAACCAATTCTCAAAAATAAGTTCACCACAAATATCACTATTCATCATCTTCAACCTTGCTACAACAACAATTTCAAAATCAAATGCTAACAACAACCACAACAACACTATCAATGTCTCATTCCAATTATTTCAACAACAAACAAACTCATTACAATCTATTATTTGGCCGCGAAACAAGAAATGGAAAAGAAAAATACCTTGCTCACAAAACTGACGGTGCCGAAACTGTTACGGTGGTGGGAGAATCACGAATAGACGGCCGGAGGAATAGTAACGGCGGCGAGAGACGACGCGAATAGTGGAAGATACGGCGGAGGGAGCAGCGGTTGAGAAATAATGCGATACGGTGGAGAGAGCCGCGAGAGAGAAAAGCTTGAAATGTTAGGGTTAAAGAGTACAAATGAATAGTTACTGGTTCTGAGTTTTATTTTTTACTAAGTAAAACACCTATAGCAGCGCTTTTAGAAAGCGCTTTCGTAGGCTGCAACTTTAGCAGCGCTTTCTGGGAAAAGCGCTTTTTAAGGTGTGTAGAGAAACAACCTTTAGCAGCGCTTTCCAAAAGCGCTGTCTAAAGTGTGGTACAGCTTGGGCCTTTAACAGCGCTTTCCAAAAGCGATGTCTAAGGTGTGGCTTATGAAAGACCGTTAGCAGCGCTTTCCAAAAAGCGCTTTCTAAAGGGTAGCCTTAGTTTGGCTTTTAGCAGCGCTTTTTAAAAGCGTTGTATAAAGTCCACCTTTAGCAGCGCTTTTTTGAGCATTTTTTTATAAAACTTATAGCAGCGCTTTCTGGGAAAAGCGCTGTCTTTGTAGTGCTGCTAAAAATCATTTTTGGCATAATGAGTGCAATTGATTGTCATCATTTATTTAATTTTTTTAATTATACTAGTGCAATCGATTGTCATAGGGTTACAATCGATTGTCACTGCTACTTTTTCCACAAAAAAAAAATAGTTTTCAATATACGTTCATCATCCCCCTCATCTCTAAACCCTCATACATAACTCCAATAAGTTCATACAAATTTAATAGACCTAAAACATGATTATTAACATTGAATCATATCATCAAAAAAATCACATATACAACACATATTTTCATCACAATCTGTAGAAATTCATCAATATTTTCATTAGCAATTTCATCATCAATCATGAATAAAACTCAAGCTTTCACACCTTCATCAATGGCAGAACCTCATACATACATATTCATGATAATTTAACATAGATTCAATCATGGCAACACATATAAACAGAAAATCAACCAACAAACTTCTTGATTTTCATCATACAATAATTCATCAAAGAACACCCTAGAACCCTAACGAGAGTAAAGACCTCTCATGTTTACCCCGTCATGCAATACACCTAAATTGAAAGCCCATTCTCCCCCCTTACCTTAGATTTCCAATAAAAACAACAACAGCTTCTAAGGAACCATTCTCTCAAGCCCTAACTTTATTCTTTCTCCCTTTTTCTCCAACTTTTGTTTTCACGTACTGTAAACTTTCTCAATTCCCACATCCCTCTATTTATAAAATAGTTTTAATCCTCCCATTTAGGTTTTTCCCTCATTACCCCCAAGTTATTCTCTAAATCCCCTCATCGCCCCTTATTTATCTACTAACTCCTATTTTCTCTCTTATTTTAATAATAATAATAATTAAAATTCTGATTATTCTAATTTTTATCCAATTTATTCTATTTTCTCACCACACCCACCTAATTCTACTACACCCCGTCAACACATAATATCATACTATTTATTTAAATGCACACTAACATCGAAATATTAAATAAAATAAATCCAAGTAATTCAGTTAAATAATTTAATCGAATTTGGGTGTTACAGTAAACATAGCTCATTTTAGTGTATAAATTCAATTGTAGGTTGTGGGTGCAGTAGCAAATAGAGATAGCTACCCATGTTTACTATTTTTTTACGAAGACTTTTGTCTTTGATTTCATACATGAAGTTTTGAGCGATGTGTCTTATGTAGTTGACATGTGGAGAAATAGGATTTTGCATACCATTTTCTAGGTTATTCTACGCAATCTCAATAGATGCATGCCTGACTGAAATTAAACACGCACTCTTAAATTCTTGAGAAAGAAACTCCAACCACCATCAGTCTCACTTTCCCCTAGAGCAAAGGAAATCGGAAAAATATTATTGTTACCTTCTTGTGCCATTTTCATAAGTAATTTTCCTTATATTTAACGTATATTCATCTTCCATCAATTTGAACAACAATTTTTCTATATGAAAACCCTCATATGCATGGTTGAAACACCCAAAAGATCCAGTGGAAGATTTTAGTTCCATCAACACAAGTGCCATCATCTGTATATGTGGGTAGTGTCTCAATTACTACCACCATACAAGGAACATATTTTTGAAGTGCCAACAAATAATGTGAAAGCTCATTGTATGAAGTTTCTTAATTACCTTAGATTTGCTCAACTGACTTATTTCTCGCAATTCATGATTTCTTGTACAAGGGATTTTAATTTAATTGGGAAACAAAATGGGTGGTTATGGAATTCACCTTGTCTGACGGATATTTTCCTACAAGAGGCATAATGTTTTAGCACATTACTTGAGAGCTTAGTTTACAATGATCTAGTAAAATATTTGTGGTAGTACAACTATGAGGTGTATCGATTGAACCTATCTCCCAAGTATCACTTCTCATTTTATAAGTTGCTCCTATGCGAAACTTGCAAAGCTCATTATGATAAATAACCACATAACTCTGCACATTTGAGTGTTGTACATTATAATCAACCAAATGTCCCATATGATATTTTTTTAGGGCTAGCACACAATCAATTTATGTGTGAAACTAGTATCCCACATATAAACCCACTTCCAACGAGATATCATTGTTTTACATGAATTCAGAGGATGATTAAACTTCATCCAAACACCGGTTTGTCATATGCTAAGGCACGTAGTATACGTAGCTTACATAACAGAATTGTTAGTTATCATCTTTCGAGAATTGTCATCATCATCATCCACAACAACATATTTGTTCTCTCCGGATGAAGAATACAAATGATCGACATGTGCCTCATTTTTAACCGAATTTTTGATTCTCCTCTTTGACATCTTCATTGGGAATCAATGTATCTAGTGATTTAGCTTGAGTTTGATCCAATATTTGAAATTGTGATATTGATCAAGTAAAATATATAACTCAATATAGTTAAACTCATATGTTTCATGAGTAATAAAATGTTTTCAACATCTTCTTCGTTACAGTAAGTGTTAATAATAAACTTGGCCTAAGAGACATAAAAAAATACTATTTTCAATAAATGATTTAGGAGGTGAAATGGTTTAATTTGAAAAAAGTCGTTTAATATAACAAATTTCAGATAGTAGAATTTCTGAAACATCAAACATTTTCAACAATACTATCGACACATCCTTATTATTTTTAACATAGGTGCAAATAGAAATCACGTTTTGTTCTGGACCGGGCAAGGCTTCCTGCCCTTAAGGGCCAAGCCCAATTCATAATACTTGGCGAACAGGCCCAATAGGCACAATATAGCCGTAGGGCACGATATAGCCGTTGGGCATGATATAGCCGTTGGGCACGTCCCCTTCACGCGCAGAAGTAGTTCACGCGACCACATCTCTCCCCGGACATCACGGAAACAATTAGAAAGACCACGTGCTTCGCCCTCCAGCTGGCAACACTTCATTGGTCGACCAGGCACCTTGTTCGCCTACAATCCCCCTATAAAAACCCCTCACTTGAGAGGGGCAGGTAAAACAAATCGTATACTTTACTTCTCTTACTTGATTTCCCCTTTTCTCTTGACCAAATACTTACTTTGGCATCGGAGTACCTTACAGGTACCTCCACCCCCTTTTCCTCTCCTACGAGCATCATCCTCTGCCCTACACGAAGGCCGCGACGATCTCCTTCTGGTCAGCTCCGATCAGTGGCGCCGTCTGTGGGAAACCAGCTTCCCCGTCTTTAACCAAGATCCCCTCTTGTTCGACAAAGACCAAAGCTTTCACCTCTCTCCAAAATCCCAGATCATCATGGCTTTCGTTAAGAGCGATACCCACCAAGAAACTGTGGCCGCCGCTACCAACGTCGAAAAGGACGCTTTCATCGGGAATTTCCCGTCCGAAAACCTCCAGCGTATCGGCGGACCGGCTTCCCCAAGGCACGACGAGCAAAGACCACCGGCGCAAGCCGTGGAAATGTCCTTCGAACCCATTCCGGTTCCTCAAGGCGCTGATCCGACCACCTCGGCGCTCATCGCCTCTTTGAACAATTCCAATCGCTTCATCGCCCAGCAAGGAGAAAAGATCAGCGCCCTCGAGCTCGTCCTTCAGGAGCATTACGCCCCAGAGACGCAGAACCTCTCCCCGCCTCAGCAAGCTCGCTCAAAGCGGAGACGTGATAGCCTCTCCCCGATCAGGGAACGCTCGAGATCAGGTAGCCCGACACCCGATCTTGCTCGCCGGCATCGACATTCTCCTAGGAGGAACAGGCATTCCCCTGTTCCCAAAAGACACCGACATTCGGACAGGTACGAGCATAGGCGTACCCGCGGACACTCTCCTCGCCGCAGTCAAAGTCGCGACCACAGTCTTTCTCCGTCCTTCTCTCACGGCTCCAGCAGTGACGACGAAGAACAAGGTCCTTTCACGAGAAATATTGTGGACGCCCGGATCCCCCACGGGTTGGAGAAGCCTCCAACGCTAGCTACCTATGACGGAACGTCAGACCCTCACGAGCACCTGGAGAACATCGAAGCTATGCTCCAATACCATGGTGTCTCCGGAGCGATCAGGTGCAAAATATTTCCCATCACCTTGAGGAAAGGTGCGATGACATGGTTCAAGAGACTCCCGCGAGGATCCATCTCCTCCTGGCGCGAGCTCAAGGGCCAATTCACCCGCCATTTGACAGCCTCCCGACGACATCCGAAGACGGAGGCAACATTAGAAGCGATCATACAAGGCAGGGAAGAACCTCTGCGGGAGTATATCGAGAGATTTAATAAAGAGGCAGTAGAGGTCAGAACCTCTGACCACATGAAGAAGTACCTCCTCGAGAAAGGTCTCCGACCAAAGAGCGACTTCCGCAAAGCTGTCGGGATCGAAGCTCCTCGAACACTGACAGAGCTGCTCCACATGGCCAAAGATTACATACGCTACGAGGAGAAAGAACCCGCCTACCGTGTCCGGGACGCAAGAGACAGAGAGGCACCCCGGGCATCCAAAAAGGAGGAGTCGGAGCCATCCCGCAAGGGGAAGGAAAAACGACGGGAGGAACGTCCCCGTGAAGGCAAAGGGCCAGCTGGCCGATTCAACGAATACACTGTGCTCACGACCTCACGCGAGCGTATTCTCTCCGACTGTATCAGCACTGAGTTCAAACAGGGGGGCGTCAGGTTCCCCAAACCAATTACGGCCAAAGGGAACGTCGACAAGAGCAAGTACTGTCGTTTCCATCATAGTCACGGGCACGTAACAGAGGATTGCGTGCACCTTAAAGACGCTATAGAGATCCTCATCAAAGAGGGTCACCTGAAGCAGTACGTAAAGAAGGGCGAATCCTCCCGACGAGACACGAATGATGCGAAGAAAGAAGCAGAATCAACACCCTTCAGTCCTCCCCCACAGGTCGCAATGTCCATCAGCCGACCAGAGGACTTCTTCATCCCTGATCACATCGACCCGACTTCCCAGGCATTCGTACACAGCACCTGGGAAGCCTTTCCTACGGCCATGGTCATCTCATGTGGGGGGTACCACGAGCTCACGGTGGGATCCATCAAACGAAAGTTTGAACAGTTGATCGACAGCAGCCCCGACCAGTTGTACACGATCGGCAAAGGTAAAGGGCGCTCTCAACCGATCACGTTCTACAGGGAAGAGCTCCCCGGGGGATCCCCGAACTCCCACATCCCTCTGATGATTAGGGCCAAGTTATCATCTACAGATGTGCGGAGAATCCTGGTCGACCAGGGCAGTTCCGTGGACATCATGTACTCCAGCCTGTTCCACGCGCTGAAACTGGATAAGTCTAATCTTTCCCCATACGTGGGATCTGATCTCCAAGGCTTCAACGGAGCCACGGCCCGACCATGGGGTTACGTGGAAATACCAGTCAAGTTTGGCGAAGAAGAGGCGTCGAGGACAATCAAAACACAGTTCTTGGTCATCGATTGCCCATTACTCTATCAGTGCATCCTCGGCCGACCAGCCCTTGCCGAACTCGTCGCCGTCCCCTCTACAGTCCACCTCAAGCTCAAGTATTATACTAAGAAGGGACACGTTGCAACTCTGCACGGTGACATCGAGGCTGCTCGCAGATGCTTCGAGGCCGCAACGAAGGGACAGAACCAGATCGCAGCAACCGCAAAAATGACAAAGCGCACCAGGGAGGACGAGGTTCCAACCGAAGATGGCCAGCAAGAGAAGAAACCCACGCTTCCCGTGCACACCATCGACCTCGACAGCAGGCTCACTGAAGATGGACATGAAGATCGAGGCAAGGATAACAACGTGGGAGTAGCGTGCTCCCCCTCGCCTGCACCTCTGCGACCAGTTCTAGATGGGGAGTTCGAGGTCATCACCTTCAGCAACAACCCCAACAGAGGAGTGAAGATCGGCGCTGGCCTCCCCGAAAAGGTAAAAAGAGAGTTGAAAACATGCCTCGACGACAACGCCGACCTGTTCGCCTGGAGCGCAGCAGACATGCCCGGTTTGGATCCAGAAACTGCCTGTCACCACTTGACAATCGATCCAGCTGCCCGCGCCGTCGCCCAACGAAGAAGGAAACAGTCCGAAGAAAAGGCACAGGCTGCCGAAAAACTTGTACAAGACCTCTTAGAGGCAAATTTTATTTCCGAGGCCAGGTATACGACCTGGCTCTCAAATATTGTACTTGTTAAAAAGAGTAATGGAAAGTGGCGCATGTGCATTGACTACACCGATCTCAACCGGGCTTGCCCGAAAGACGCTTATCCACTTCCGAGCATAGACAAGCTCGTAGATAATTCCGCAGGTTTTAAGCTTCTGTCCTTCATGGACGCATATTCGGGATACAACCAAATCCCAATGGCAGACGAGGACAAGAGATGTACGACCTTTATGACTTCCTCGGGGAATTATTACTATAACGTAATGCCCTTTGGACTAAAGAACGCCGGGGCCACGTACCAACGCATGATGAACAAAGTCTTCCGATCAGAAATCGGGGACATGCTCGAGGTATATATGGATGACCTGATCGTGAAATCCCAAGAGGAATCTGACCATACCACCCATTTACGCAAGGTGTTCGACCAAGCTCGAAAATGCAAGATGCGTTTTAATCCAGAAAAATGCACCTTCGGCGTCCGAGCAGGAAAGTTCCTCGGATTCTACCTCACCGAAAAGGGAATAGAAGCAAACCCAGATAAATGTCGGGCACTCGTAGAATTCCCCACGCCGCGGTCAAAAAAGGCCATACAATCACTCAATGGGATGCTCGCGTCCCTTGCTCGCTTCGTAAGCAAGTCCTCCCAGCACCCCCTGCCCTTTTTCAAGTTACTCAGGAAGGAGGCTAATTTCGAGTGGACGGACGAGTGCGAACAGGCCCTCGCTTATTTCAAACAAGCCCTGTCCGAACCACCAGTGTTATCCCGACCAGACCGCGGGGAAACCATATACCTGTACCTTTCAGTGGCCAACGAAGCAGTAAGTGCATCACTCATTCGAGAGACTACTGACGGGCAGAAACCCATATATTTCATCAATAAATCCCTACAAGGATCCGAAGTCTGATACACGCAGATAGAACGGGTGGCCCTTGCTCTCATAATCGCCGCGAGGAGACTCAGATATTACTTCCTGGCGCACACCATCGTCGTCAGGACCGACCAGCCAATAAGGCAGCTGCTAAGCCGACCAGATATGGCGGGCAGGATGCTGAAATGGTCCCTTGAACTGGCCGAGTTCGACGTTCACTATGAAGGGAGGAAAGCCCTCAAGGCCCAGGTCCTGGCCGACTTCGTGGCGGAGATGACTCCGGAATCGTCCCCTCCGGGAAGAACACACGAATGGACCATTTACGTGGATGGCGCGTCAAGCCCATCGGGCAGCGAAGCAGGAATTATCCTCGAAAACGAGGAAGAAACCCTGATCGAGGTATCCCTAATCCTTTCCTTCAAAACATCCAACAATCAAGCCGAGTACGAAGCCTTCCTCGCAGGATTACGCCTTGCCAAAGACGTCGGCGCGAAGAAGATAAAAATCCGTACCGATTCCCAACTCGTGGCATCTCAAGTACGAAGAGAGTACCAGGCAAAGAACGACCAACTAGCCGAATACCTAGCCATGGTAAAAGAACAAATGACGGAGTTCGAAGCATGGGAAGTTCAGCACGTCCCGCGCGAACAGAATACCCGAGCAGACATCCTCTCTAAGTTGGCCAGCACCAGAAAAAAGGGCGGAAACAAATCCATCATACAAGAAACACTGGCTAGCCCGAGCATCACAAAGCCCGACCGGCCAGATGTTAACGTCATCGGAGAACCCCATTGTTGGATGACCCCAGTATATAATTATCTCACTAGAGGGGAACTTCCCGAAGACAGTAAGGAGGCTACTATAACTAAGCGACGAGCCTGTTCGTACGTACTGGTCGAGGACAAGTTATATCGACGAGGATTCTCCATCCCCCTGTTGAAATGCGTCGACGAGGCCCAGGTCCCCGGGATCCTACAAGAGATCCACGAGGGCATCAACGCACAACACCTAGGTGGAAGGTCTCTGGCCCGGAAATCGCTGCGCGCAGGATATTACTGGCCGACCATGCAGCACGACGCCAAAGAGCATGTACAAAAATGCGACCGTTGCCAGCGCCACGGGGACAAGCATTTGGCACCACCCAGAGAACTAAAGACCCTCTCCGCGCCGTGGCCCTTCGCCTGGTGGGGGATGGACATCCTAGGCCCCTTTACAATGGGGTCTTATCAAAACAAGTTCCTAATCGTGGCCGTCGACTATTTCACAAAATGGATCGAAGCCGAAGCGCTCACCAAGATCACAGCCTTCAACATATTACGTTTCTATAAAAGAAACGTCCTCGCCAGATTCGGGGTACCTCAAGCCCTCGTGACCGACAATGGAACCCAATTCACGGACAGAAATTTCCAAGACTTCGTCGCCAAATTGGGAACAAAACAACACTTCACTTCTGTCGAGCATCCCCAAACCAACGGGCAAGCAGAGGCCGCGAACAAAGTAATCCTCCGCAGATTAAAACGAAGGCTAGGCGAGGCTAAGAAAAGGTGGGTCGAGGAACTCCACAGCGTCCTCTGGGCGTACAGAACAACACCCCACTCCACCACCGGGGAAACCCCTTTCCGACTAGCATATGGAACAGAGGCGGTAATACCGGTGGAGATAAGGGAGCCCTCCAGAAGGACGGAAGCTCCCCTCGACGAAGAGATGAACGATGAGGCCCTGCGCGAGGAACTCGATCTGGTTGAAGAAATAAGATCAGGGGCTGCCCTCCGCGAAGCCACATTGAAGCAACAAATAACGTTGCGACATGACGCCAGAGTCATAAAGCGCGACTTCCCTGTGGGTAGTCTGGTCCTGCGAAGAAACCAGAAGGATTCTCGCGAAGGGAAGCTAGCAGCGAACTGGGAAGGACCCTATAGGGTCAAGTCCAAAACGGGCACGAGAGCATATTACTTAGAAACACTGGACGAAAAACAACTTGCTCGACCATGGAACGCTGAAAAACTCAAGCAATACTATAGCTAAGTCCATCACGAGGATGGACAAGTCGCCGACATAATCGCCCCAAAACGGGAAGATCCGCGCGACCATCGCATCATGCCCTGGTGAAGCATGACACGCATTACAACGCCGGCCAGCTTCTGCTCATGGCACGAGCAGAACCTGCGGACAACAGGGATACCTCAACCGAGGTCCGCCGTTGCCACACCATTCAGGCAGGACACCCAGCTCGCGATGGGAATAGTCCAAGTCTATGAGATTAGTACTTCAAAAAAAGTCCTAGTCTCATCACGGGCAGAACCACTTCGCCCTCCTCGGTAGGTTTCGCACCCCCCGAGCACACACGCATACATAAACAAAAAGAGCAAGTTCATGATAAAACGTCCACAATCCAAATATATTAAAATACCGGCCAGGACCGGATAATGATACAGATACAAGAAAAAGGGGCAACGCCCATACACGTTGATAAATATAAAGGGCGCGCAGGCCCACAAAACATGTTAGAACAAAAATATAAACAAGTCCTATTCTGCGACTTCACTTCCCTCTTCGGGAGGGACTACTTGGCCATCCACAACTCTGTTGAACAAACTCATCCCATCGGTCAAGAGCTGTACGTCGGAATTAAGAGCCACCATCTGCTCTTTCTCCGCGTTAAAACCGAACTCAGCCGCCTGCAGGTTGTCTTCGCCAAGGATCCTGATCCTCCCGATCAGGTCAGCCCGCGAGCGTAGAGACTTCTCATCATCATTCTCATCTGGGACAGCCGAATCCAAGCTTTCCAGCTCAGCGATCCTCGCATTCAAGCGCGTCCTCTCCTCGTCAGCTTTGAGGGAAGCTAACTTCAGTTGGGTCACCTCCGTCTGAAGCAACACTTTGGCCTCCTCGTGACCTTCAAACTGCTTTAAGTCATTAAACAGCTTGTTGTTCTCCGCCTCTAATTCGACGATCCTGCTCTTGAATGTCACAAGGCTCGCCCGAGTATTATCCTCGTCATCGGCAAGGACTAAGGCTGCTTCAAGCACCCTAAACATGCTCGCGGCGTCCTGGCACAACTGTCTCCTCCTCGCCTTGGCACCAGCATTCAGAATGGCCACGGCCTCAGAATCATGGACGTCTATCGAAGTCCCTTCAGCAAACAAGTCCCGGTGCACATAGCAAGCGGGCAGGACAAATTGCTCGCCACCAGAACCACCCATACCAGCGGCCACAGAAGTCCCCGCGGCGTCTCTCTTCCTTTTAAGGGAAGCTTCGAGAGTCAGCGGCCTTGTAGACCTGTCCGGGACGGACGAAGGACCAACAGGTATATTCTCCAAGACCGTCTGTTTGGGCATCCCAACCTTGGCGCCTGTGTCCGCCTTCTTATGAACCTTCGTCGCCTGCGACCTCATCAAACGCTCCCGCATATCGGCCATCATACATGCGAACACACACAATCATCAAGTCAGGACTAAGAAATCAAAGAAATAAACCTAAACAGTAGAACATACCGAGCAAGGTCCTCGCGTCATCATCACTGTCGCACTCGAGGAGAGCCTTAACGTTAATATACCTAGATGCTCGGAGGGGCCCGTCGGCCCCGACCAACTCTTTCCCGTCACGATCCACGACGAAAGCCGGAGTAAAACTCTCCACATAAGCATGGAGGATCCTGTACGATTCCTTGTCCGCCTGGCAAAGCTGCTCGTGCTTCACAAGGAACTGGTCTGTTCTACTCTTAAAGTGGGTAAAGACCCACTCCAAAGGAAAGAGGGAAACCACACCATTCTTCTCCCGACCATCCACCGTCACCCTCTCAACGGTCGAAATGCTTCTCTTCGCCTCCTCGGTAATAGGCTTCACTATCAGAAACCTACCCTTGAAATTGCGTATCGAATCCGCGAACGGCCAGAATAGCCTACTCTGTTGCTTGAACGACACCCAACTCTGTTTTGTCCCCGCCGTGCTTCGCTGGATTTGAAAAAGGCAGAAGAAGAGATCCGTGGTCAGCCCGATACTGAGATAACGACACACTAACTCAAACGCCCGAATAAAAGCCAAGCGTTTGGATGAAGCTGGGACGGGCACAAGGCAAGGTGGGTGAACAGGGAGGTTTGAAAGGCAGTGAAGGGGAGACGCATCTTGGCCTCCGCAAATGCGAACTCATACATGGGGAAGCGCAACCCCGGATACTGGGAACAAATCCTATCGTGCTCCCCAGGACGAAATGCTTTCCATGCCCGAGGAGCATCCCCGGCACGCCTCTCCAGCAAGTCGAAGTCCCGTATCTCCTCGACAGAGAAGGTTGATCGAAAAGACAAAGGCTCATGAGCGAGCCAACCGAGATCCCCGTCTGCGATCTTGATATTTGAGTAATCGACGGACACACCAGGCGCCTCTTGTGCTTCCTGTGTGTCGGGCACCACTTCGTCGCGAGGTTCAACCATCTTTCACCTGAAAAGCAGAGGAAGAGAAATGAATTCGACATCCGTGATCAAATCCACCCTTCCACCACTAATCAAGTGAAAGGGCGCTAGCGAATCTGAGGATAGCTAGGTGCCCGTACAAACAATCTAACAACCACTGAGAGATGTCCACGCGACCAGAACTCACATAGTTGCATACGAGGACACATGTTCGTCTCACAACCACGTTAAAATCCCGAACAGGCCTAGTGCCCGACTACAAACGAACTTCTACACCTAAACAGATTCTACAAAGATCTACGCTAAACAATTCCTACGAGATATTCTAAGAATTTCATAAAATCATCATATTCTTCACAAGATTTCCTAGAGTTCATATGTTCATCAAAAAACATATGAACTTCAACCGGAAAACATGAACTTTAACCGGAAAACATGAACTTTAACCGGAAAACCCATAAAAATACGCAGAAAGGGAAGAGCAAACTTACAAGTGAAGAAGAAGTTGACGGTGGCGAAGAGAAACTCCTGCGAAAGACTGATCGCAGAGCAAGTGAGAGCAGAGAGAGAAAACTTGTGAACTTGTGAAAATAAAATCTTCCCCCACCCTTTTATAACCACCTAATCGTGGGGAATCGTGAAGGTCATCATAACCTACACGCCCCTAGGACTGACAAGGGCCATGAATGTTCACCACGTGTCACAAACTCTTCACCTGGTTCGGAAAATACACTAACACTTGGCCCCCGCGAGCAGGCCGCGTCGCCAAGATAAACCCATCCGTACAGGGCTGCTCGCGAAAAACTCCCACTTCTCCGAGGACACTGCAAACCCTGGTCGACGATTGGGGCTAGGGGCAACGACCACGTCTGGTCGAGAACGAAAGGAACATCCCAAACGGGCAACCAGCTCCCCGACAGTATGGTCGAAGACACAGTTACCTAAAGTCACTACTCTCCAGCAGAGCAACGACTTGGGGGGCTCCTGTTCTGGACCGGGCAAGGCTTCCTGCCCTTAAGGGCCAGACCCAATTCATAATACTTGGCGAACAGGCCCAATAGGCACAATATAGCCGTTGGGCACGATATAGCCGTTGGGCACGTCCCCTTCACGCGCAGAAGTAGTTCACGCGACCACATCTCTCCCCGGACATCACAGAAACAGTTAGAAAGACCACGTGCTTCGCCCTCCAGCTGGCAACACTTCATTGGTCGACCAGGCACCTTGTTCGCCTACAATCCCCTTATAAAAACCCCTCACTTGAGAGGGGCGGGTAAGACAAATCGTATACTTTACTTCTCTTACTTGATTTCCCCTTTTCTCTTGACCAAATACTTACTTTGGCATCGGAGTACCTTGCAGGTACCTCCACCCCCTTTTCCTCTCCTACGAGCATCATCCTCTGCCCTACACGAAGGTCGCGACGATCTCCTTCTGGTCAGCTCCGATCACGTTTGTACAAATGGAATCGGTCAATCGTAGCATGTCCTTTAACGGGACGCGCTGATTGCAAACATGCCCACCCGTGTATTTTAAAACTAGTGCCAAATGCAGAAGGAGGCCTTGTAAAAAGAGCAATATGCTCAAATTCCAGTCATCCCCACCTATATTGAATGCACGCAGACTAACTTCTTTACGTGGAATGTATGCAAGGCTAAATTGAACTATTTATTTCATTTACCCCCTTTTAAATTTACCTCACTTACTCCCTCAACCATATTTCATCTTCAAAGTATAAATACCAACTTATTTCATTTCATTTTATTTTTCACACATCCAAATATATCAAATACACTAAACATTCCTACATTATACCGATAATAAAGGGTAACAAGGTTTTGTTAACTTTGAGCAAAAAGCATAGAGGAACACTCACAAATATTGCATCTTATGTAAGTTATTTCACATTGCTTCATATTTAAACTTTCTACTATACTATATATCAATGTGACTATAATTATTTTTTTTCATTATTTCTAGAACTCAAAAAAATTTCGAACTCACAACCATGAATATATTCCACATGACAAAATCATATGTCCTTATTTTAAGCATGCATGTTTTGGCCATGTTATGAAACTTTACAGTTAATACTAAGTTTATTTGCGTACTTCTAAAAAGATGGAGACCTAAGACATGCATCTTCCAACCAGCAAATCTATCGTAACACTCGAGGGTATGCACATGATATTAGGTCTCTGTGTGAATAGTAAGACGGTAAACGGCATAACCAACATAGAGGAGCAAATAACCTGTAAACTATTTTGTAATCCCTTGATAAAAAAACAAAAGGAAGGACCAGGGTATTAAACTCCCTTAGTTTAAAAATATATATAATTATTTAGTATTAACTAAATGTCTTCCTAGGGATGGAGATAAATACATTACTTAATATATTTTTAATATAATTTTTAGTAAACTAAAATTACATTTTACGCATCAATTTATCTAAAGGCCATATATGGCCATGCAAGATGTATATCCAAGGGATAGAGACAATGTAGTCATTTGAACTTTAACAACCCCAATCATCAAATTCACTATTAGAAATGGACCATAGTAATATAGTTAAGCTACAACTTGACATGTATTAGAAAATTCCATATCCGTCGAGGTGCTTTAAAGATGAACACCCCCGAGATTTTAATCAATCTTTTCGACGATAAACACTAGCCACCAACTCATCATACTCACACCAATACATACAACCAACACCTCAGACAAACACATAAACTACCAAACACCACCACAACAAATTCCTTTTTACCCCCACACAAAATTGACCGCTCCACCAAAACTACTATTACCTAACAATTACAACATCGACCCAAACAACATCACAACCAAACTTTGAATACATGTCCAACGAATTAAATTGCGACAGTACGACGACTAATATGAATCCTTTAGACACACTCGAAGACTTTCTTTTTCCTAATGAAGACGTGAGAACTTCTTCTCAGCCACCTTAGCAAAATCAACTGAGGTCTCAAAGGAAATTAGCATCTCGTCCGCGTGGAACTGGAGGTCACTTTGATGGACCCCATCGATAATGTAAAAAAATTGTGATGTAATTTTTATTATATTTGAGTAATAGTTATGATCCGTTATGATCAGATGTAAGTTTAAAAGATTTACATCAAATCTCAATTGTTAATAAAATTGAATCAAATTGTCATATTAAATGAAAAAAAAAATACACGATCATTTCTTTTTTTC
Source organism: Lathyrus tuberosus (assembly GCA_022829125.1). Lineage (NCBI taxonomy): Eukaryota > Viridiplantae > Streptophyta > Magnoliopsida > Fabales > Fabaceae > Lathyrus > Lathyrus tuberosus. The sequence goes on along the minus strand of JALAZF010000082.1, from coordinate 4,809,846 downwards.
TTAAAAATAGACTATTTATATGAACTAACAATTGAGATTTGGTGCAAAACTTTTAAACTTACACCTGGTGTCAAGAGATCCTAACTTTTTGAATAATATTTTCTTAATTTTCCTAATTAAACTTTTGGCTTATTAATTATTTTTATATAATAATTTATTTGAAAAATTAAATAATGATCATAATTAACAATAATTAAATAAGAATACTATATTAAATAATAATTTAAAATAATTAAAAAATTAGTTAATTAACCATTAATTAAATTAAAATAAAATAAGGAGGAGACTCTTAAGCTATTGGCGTCAATAAAAAAAATACATATTTGAAAGTAGAATATTTCCAATTTTATGTTAAAAAGTAGGGTATGTTAAATATTGAGTTGGAAAAATGAAGTATTGTGGTAAAAAAACTCAATTTTTAACTTTGTTATTTCCCCATTAAAGATAACGCGAGAAAAGAGCAGTAAGAGCACAACCAAACATTTCCCTTAATATATCCATCGTTTTATCCACGCCAGTAGAAAGAAACGAAACTATGTGTAGTTGCCTACTATACCAGCTGTAACTCAAATCAATATATGGACAAAGAAAATAAATATTTCAATACACGTGTTGATCATAAGGCTAACACAAGTGGTACCCTATCTTTAAAAGTTGTCAGTTGTTGATTCATACACACAAGAACAAAAACTACATGTGTGATTTCAAATTATAGCGATATGGTTTGATTTCCAAACTGATGATAGATTTTATGGAATATCAGAAACAGAACAAACTCTGCTAGATCACACAGCATGAACACAGAGACTTTTACTACTTATATGTAAGAGTTCAATTACCATTTAGCAAAGAAAAGTTGTGGGAAAAATCTTTCGGGTAGATTTGCAGCCAGAAAGCAAACAGTTGTTGCTTTGGAACGAAATGTTAGTGGACGTGTCATGTCCCCATGGATTCTATCTTGTGATGTGGCAACTATATGGTTAAAACAAAAACATCCAATGTCACTATGGTTTTAGAACTATGCATTGCAACCATAACATCAAGTTATTATATTTTTTTATTACTTTTCAACATTATATCACCAGAAGCATAGTACTCTGAATAAATAACCATTTAAACTCAAAATATTTCCCTACAATAACATAGCATGAAAAAATATAACAAGCCTTAAAAAAACCATAAATAAAATATTTGAGACACTTCATTCTAGTAACACATTATTGCCTCAACAAGCATCAAATGAAAAACTCAAATCCCTAATAATACTACTGAAAGAAACAAAAAAAATTACTGACTCTTGGCCATTTCCTCAGAGGATGCAATGCAAGTGCCATGTTTGTTACCATCAGATCTAACACCAACCGATCCTTTCCTCGTGGTTATTTATTTTCTGATTCTTCAATTAAGCTAAATCAAAATCAAAATCAATTCTGCTGATCATTCCTCCTCCCTGATCCATCACCTTCCCTCTCCTCAAGCAACCTTCCAGCTTCCTCATCTTGCGCAGTTTTCTTCTGTGTCTCCTTAGCCTTAAGTGCCTGCAACTTCGAATGATTATAATAAGCCACACCCAGAAACGCAAGCCCATACCCAAACAAATTAATCGGCGTCACAGTATCCTTAATCACACTCCAAGAAAAAGCGATCAAAAGCCAATCTTTCACCACCCCAGCAACATTCATCGTCAAAGCAGACGTTTTCCCAACCAGAAGAAAAACAGCCAGATTCAAAGCAAACGCACAAAGAGAATTAGTCCCGAAAATCATAAAATCGAAATGAAAACTCGAAGTCTCTCTCAAAACAGGAAACTCAACCAGAATCCAAGGAACAGACAAGAAAACCAAACAACAAGGCGCAACATAGTACAAACTAGTTATAGGATTCAACGAAATCCCTTTCGAATTCAACAAGATTTGAATCATAACCAATCTCGTCGCCTCGAACGCCACCGCACCAAGCTGAAGAATAACACCCCAAGTATCGAATCTCGCTTCACCATACGCCGCAACACCAACACCTAACGAAATCGAAAGCATGTTAAACATGGTATCATTCTTATAATTCTCCTTCTTCAAAGCAACGCCGATGGAGTAAACCGCGACCGGCATAAGCGCTTTCAGCATCTGGATAAACGAAACGGAGAGATAAATATAGGCGGAATTGGAAAGCCATAGCGAAAGAGAATAGAGCGCTCCGATTGGAACGACGGACGAGAGATAAACTTCGCGAGACATTGAAACGGGTTCGACGAATTTGAAGACGCGAACGAGGAGAATAGCTAGGGTTGCGCAGAAGGACATGTGGATCATGGTTAGGGAGATTGGGAAGGGCCAGTTGTACATCTTTTTGTCGAGGATGTATTTGTTGTAGACGATGACGGTGAAGGATAAGAAGATCCATATCGCTACGTAGGTGTAGGATAAGAGGATCTTTTTCATGACACCATCGCTAACAGATCCACCTTTCCCCATTGTTGAACAGGAAGAAGATGACGAAGAAGAAGATGAAGAAGAAAGAGTCAGAGAGAGTGATAACAGAATAATAAAATTTTTGCGACTAGTAAGGATACAAAACAACTATTTAAATCAAAATAATTATTAATTATAATATTATTATAATATTATTTGTTTTTTTATTCTACAATTATTATTATTTTTCAAATTCAACTAAAAGAGCGACACTTTTGGCTTTATTGCAAAAGTTAATTTTGGTGGAATTATTTAGTTATTGGTCAATGTATAATTTTAAATTATGTTATCTTACGAATGATTGTATATTGTATTCTACTATAATACTTGCTCGCTTTTGAACATGAGAATCAGATTTTATTAATTCAATTGTTTTTAAAATTTAGATTTAAATGAGTATTTTTTTTTAAGGAAAGTAGTAGTTGCAACTGATTTATATGGGTGCTAAAGCATATTTTTATTTAAAATAATAATTTTATTTATGGAAATTTAAAATCCTTCTTTCTACCCATTTTATTTCTTAATTTTCACGCTTTAATATATTAAATAAGTATTTAAACTTATACGTTTATATTTAGATAGAGATGAATAGCTATGAAGTTCAGTTTGATAAAAATAACATTTGATTGAAAATGCAGTTGATAGTTGCTAATTTTGGGGTAGCAAAACGGACCCAACTTGTTATGAGAGCTTATAAGTTATAAATTTAAATAATGTCTTATCAAACATAGTCGTAATGTAAAATATTTAATGGTCACGATTAATTAATAGTGTAAAATCTTTTTATATTATCGGTACATACTAATTAAATTTATTTAAATGAGATTAATTGGTATACCTTGTCAATATAAAATATTTTACACGATCAATACATTCCAATTATTCATAAAAATTACGTTAAAGATAACTAAAATAAAAATCAAACATAAATAAAAATCTAATAGTTACAATTGAATGACAGTTAGATTATCGGGGAATACCAATTAAATTCATTTAGATGATACTACCTCTGGTCCTTTTTATAAGGAACATTTCACTTTTTTAAATTCATTAAATAATTAATGTATGTGATCTATAATGTCGACCAAATACATTAATTATTTAAGGAATTTAAAAAGGTGAAATGTTCCTTATAAAAAGGACCGGAGGGAGTATTAACTGATCTAACTAGACAAATTGTAAGATTAATTTCTTTTAAAAAAGTTAGAATCCATTGTTGCGCCAACTTCTCTTGCAGTTAAGACGCAATCCTGACATATTGATTCTTTGGTTTTTTATGATCTTTACTTGCTAGTTTTATTTCTTAGTAAATTTTTTTTTACCAAAACAAACTTAATGCATATCATTAAACAGTAAGTGTTCAATTCAAGGAGGAGCTAAATTAAACGAATTACGCCTAGGTCATGATTTGGCCGCCATAGCAAAAGAGTGGGCAACCATATTCGCTTGGCGTCTAATGAACTTTACCTCAAAGTTTGGATAAACAAACAACAAGGCTTTTATAGAATTAAGAATAATATAAAACTCTGAGCCACCAGTATGACTGGAGTAATGGCTTGAACAACTTTCTGAGAATCACATTCGAAAACCACAATATCCATATGCAAGACAATGGCTTCGTGAATTGCTTCTTTAAGAGCCATAGCTCCAGCTTCAAGCACATACATAGTTTCGGGATCCCAAGCCACAACTGCTGAAATAAAATTTCCACTGTGATCACGCAAACACAACCCCTATTAGAAGTGCCTCTATGCTTATTAAATGTCGCATCCATATTACATTTAAACCAACCTTCCCTAGGCAGACTCCAAGTAGTAGAAAACAGATGGTTATTAATGGGATCACGAACTTTTTGGGCCATAAACCATTCCTGCCACTTCTGACAAAGCTAACCATCCAAACTTAAGGGCTACCTCTTATTCATTGTGCCAAATGAGGTTATTCTTGTTCTTCCATATTTCATCTAACATAACAGCAAATATACTTGCATCCTTCCTATCCTTCTTACTATAGATATCAAATATAAGTGATTTAGCATCATGAAAAGAATGTAAACGAGCATCTATAAGAAAGGACAAACTTGTTGCCCTCCTCCAACAATGGTTAATCTCATTACAACCAAAAAACAGATGCCAATCATTTTCAAGATTATTATCACAAAATTGACATGTAGAAGGACATTAAACATGATGTTGTCGGAGTCTAGCACGAGTCGGTAAACAGTCCTTACAAATTCTCCGTAAGAGATGTTTAACCCTTGGTGGGACTCTAATATTCCAGAGACTATTCCAGTCCTCCTCCCCTCCCTCATTCTCATGCCTCCTCCGTAAACTCCTCCACAACCTGTAACCAGAATGCACACTATAGGATCCATTTGTTCTTCCTTCCAGATCATCCTATCCTCCTTGACCTCCTCCATAAGAGGTACCTGTAAGATTTTTTCGGCCTCTGCACAAGTAAACATATCCCTAATAACCCTCAAATCCCATTGTTTAACATTAGGTAGCATAAGATTTCTAACTATAATGTCATACGTACCTTGTTTCTGAGGACCACTCAGACACCCATCCCTCTTTCCCCTTATCCAAGGCTCGTGCATAACCATGATGTGACTACCATCCCCAATGCTTCACGTGCACCCTAAAGATAAGACATCCTTCGACTTCCAAATACTTCTCCACACAAAACTAGGATTATAACTGAGGTTAGCTTCAAAGAAAGATGTTCTAGGGAAGTACCTTTCTTTGAAGATTCTGGAAACAACAGCTTGAGGCTTGGACAACAAGTTCCAACCTTGTTTAGAAACCATGGACATATTAAAATCTTTAAAATCTCTAAATCTCAATTCATCTTTCTTCTTAGAACAAGCCAGCTTATCCCAGGTAATCCAGTGGATACCCCTATTGTTGCTCCCTCCTCCCCACCAAAAGGAATTCAGCATCTTCTCTATATAATTATAAACTGCATCTGGGAGAATAAAACGACGCATAACATAGAACGATATGGCTTGGAGCACCGATTTTACCATAAACTCCGTCCCTGCTTTTGATAAAGCTCTGCCTCTCCAGGAATTAATTTTGTTCCAAATACAATCTTTGATAAAAGAGAAAGTTTCCTTCTTATTTCTACCAATCATAGAGGACAAACCTAGATACTTTCCAATTCCCAACACATGACGAACTCCCATGATGCTAGCAAAATATTCCTTGGCCGAGTTACTTATGTTTCGGCTGAAAAACACTTCAGATTTATTCAATTTAATCTCTTACCCCGAGGCCCCAACATAAGTACTGAGCAACTTCATAAGATGTCTAACTTCAGAGAGATTAGCCTTGCAAAACAAAAAACAATCGTCAGTAAAAAGAAGGTGGGACACAGTGGGCGCCCCTCTACATATTTGGATCCCATGGATATCGCCTCTAGCCACTGCTCCCCTAATAAGAGTCGTAAGACCTTCTGACATTAGAATAAATAGGTAAGGGGACAGTGGGTCCCCTTGCCTCAACCTGCGCCCTAATTCTATCGGTCCAACTCTATCCGAATTAACAAGAACAGTATAGTGCACCAAGGAGACACACATCATCATCCAATGAATCCACATTTCTGGAAACCCCATTCTACAAAGCATACCACGGAGAAAACCCCAATCCACTCTATCATACGCCTTGCTAATATCAACCTTAAGAGACAATTGAGCCTTCCTACCTTTAGTCTTTCTCTTAAGAGCATGGATGACCTTTATAGCAATAATCACATTATATAGGATAGAACGACCCTCCACAAATGCCAATTGTTCCTCCGACACACATTTATCTAGCGTCATCTTCAATCTATTAGCAAGCACTTTAGACACAACTTTATAGATCACATTACATTAGGAAATAGGGTATAAATCCTTCATATCATGAGGGTTGACAATCTTAGGGATCAAACATAATTTCGTATCATTAAGCGACGTCAGGGAAAAACCCTCTATCTAACCGAATCTTGGCTGCCTCGAAAATATCTATGCCATACAAGTCCCAAATTTTTTGATAGAACGCAGGATTAAAACCGTCCAGACCTGGCGATTTATTAGGATGCATATCCCTTAAAGCATTATATAATTCTTCCATAAGCAGTGGGGCTGTCAAACCTATCATTAGCTTCCTTTATTATTACTAGATGGATAATAGAGAGAAGTGTTTCATGTTCACTAGCTTTTATAGCGAACAAATCCTCTAAGTAACTTCTAGCGATATCACAAATACCAACCTGGTCGTACACCTCTGTCCCTTCGTCCTGCTGCAGCCTTGTAATTTTTTGGAATTTCTTACGAACTGTGGCTGACATATGGAGAAACTTGGTATTAAGGTCTCTGTCGCGTAACAAGTGCATCTTCGCACGTTGTTTCCAATACGTAACCTCCTTAATAAGCAACTTATTGAATTCCTTGTGCTTCGATAAACTCCACGATTGATTCCATATCTTGGTTTCGACGACTTCTCTCCATCAAATCCTTCAACCTCTTAAACTCTCCTTTATGCTTCCTAAATTGAGTTTTGTCCCAAATTTTTAATTCTGCAGCACAATTCGCAATCCGCATTACGACATCTTGGTTATCCCCTTGCGACCACCCAGTTTGGACGACATTATGAATACCTTCTTCTTCCAACCAGTGGTTTTCAAATCTGAAAGTATGAAAACGATGCTCTTAATTTCTAGTTTCACACTGGAGCAGAATAAGACTATGGTTCGAATGCGATGCGATAGGCCTTTGTGAATCTCTCATAGTGACAAATAGATTCCCACATTTCAAATCAAAATGAACAATGTTCTTTCCATGTAAATACTCCATCCTAAATGCATCATCCATTGCTATAATGAGCCTCTTCCGACGATCTATCATTCTGTTAAATTCCTTAAAAAATGGGATAAATAATAAATCACCAGTCCACAAAATTCTCAGATACATACTCTTGTGCTTGAAAATATTTTAAAATATCGAGTAAATGCAAAATCACAAATGTGTTTCATTACTTGTCCTTCTTATGCAAAAACTATTTCAAAGAACCATTAACTATGAACTCTGTTACTGTTGCTAAAGACCCATCAGGGCTATCATGAACAATACCATCAAAGGAGGCTACATTAGGATGATGCAACAGATTAAACATCAATGCCTTATTCCAGAAATATGCATAAACATGATAAATTTTTTAGCATTGGAATAGTAAAATTCTGCACTAAAACATTGTTTAAAATTCTGGACTAAAACATTGTTTAAAATTCTGCATAACGCATGATAAAAAAATTCACCATTGACATCATTAACATAGGATCACATAACCACATGATAACATACCACTTTCAAGTAAAATTCAGCAACATTAAGCATGCGCATTCATTCAATTTCATGCATAAACCAAAGAAAATTCTGCATTCATTTCACATTTTCATCAAGCAACCAAACATGGTTTGATCATTACAAAAATCATTCGAGGTTCATCACTAATTATTCGAACAACATACCTCGAAAATGAATATCAAAGTTGTCAAAAATGGAAAGTGTACACATACCTTTTCAGCTTAAACATTTCACCGAGCATTTGGTGTGTGAGCTGCGAAATGTTAGTAAAGACAACCATTTTTCTTCAATCTTTCAAACCACTATTTTGCAAATCAACAACACAAAAAATATAGCAAAGCAAGTAGAAGTAGAAAGAGTGAAAATCACAACTTACAATGAATCCATATCCAAAATTTCATGGTAGAAGTAGAAGAAGAAATCATAAATTAAATCACAACCTACAATGAATCCAACAAAAAAGTATAAGTTCCCATAAAAATTTACAATTTATTGACTTCTTAACTTGGTTATAGTTAGAAAATTGTAATAAATATAAACTTGTGATGATTCTATTGATTAGTAACATACACATATATACAGATGAGAAGGGAGAGTATGATCCTACAATTAAGCTAGTATTGATAACTATACACTGAATATGGAAACATAATATTCTAGCCTATAATTAGAATATAAATGTTCTTGACTATACATGAAACAATAGGGACAGATGCTAATATTAAGGAATCATGTTTCTAATTCCCCCTTCAAACTAGTGGTAAGTGGATAACACCAAGTTTGTCTCTGAGTTGGCTGAAACGTGTGTGGTAATGGCTTAGTGGGGCAGTCTGCAATTTGATCAGTTGTAGGAACATAGGCCACAACAACTTCATTTTGTAGTACTTGATCTCTGATATAGTGAATATCGATTTCAATGTGTTTGGAGCGAGCATGGAGGATAGGATTTGAGGCTAGTGTCTTGGCACTCAAGTTATCACACCACAGTATGGGTTTCCTTGGAAGTGAGAGTTTAAGTTCAACAAGTAATGAATGAATCCATGCTATTTCAGCAGCTAGATCAGCTAGGGTTCTATATTCTGACTCAGTGCTTGACCTTGATACCACATTCTGCTTCCTTTATGACCAAGAAACAAGTGTTTCACCAAGGAACACACATTGACCAACCATGGATTTCTTGTCATCAACACTAGTGGCCCAGTCTGCATCAGAGAAGCCATGAATGTCCAAATCAGTGGATGCCTTGATGTGTAAGCAATGACTTATGGTGCCTTGGAGATACCTAAAGATTATTTTTATGCATTGCCAGTGTTTAAGTGTTGGTGAGCTCATGTATTGACTGAGTTTGTTAACAGAGAATGCTAGATCGGGTCTTGTGTGAATCAAGTATTGTAAGGCGCTTATGGCTTGTCTAAACACAGTTGGGTCAGCTAGTTTCTCCCCCTCAAAACCAGAACCAGCATAAACAGTTGTTCAACATGCACACTCCCCCTCAACATCTGCACCACACCAGAACTGAGATAGGTCACACTCTACACACAAAGGCTAGGCTAACTCTCCCCCTTTTTAGCCACAATTGGACAATCACCAAACACAATGTCCTGACATAATAAATGACACAGTCAAACACCAAGCTTTCCCCAAAAAAAAAACAAGTTCCAACACCTTGACTGGTCAGGCGATACAAACAATGCTCCTTGTTTGCATTATAAAAACAAGCCTTCTTCCTTCTAGCAGCACCACACAACAACCAAGAATGAGCCAGTCAAACTCCAAAGATGCAGCAAAGAACCTCAAGCAGGAGGACAAGAAACCAGATCCACTGAAGAAGAAGAGCAAAACACAGACAACAGCTGGAACTTCTTCAGGAGCAACAAGAACAGGCAAAACATCTGAGACAAGGATGAAGACCATCAAGAAATCTCCAGTGCAACAATATGATTCCGATGAAGGAGATGGTGATGAGGACTGGATTACATTTAAAAACTCAGAAGGTTGGGACAGATTGAATAAGAAGAAGAAACAAAACTCTATGTTTAAAGCTTTAGATGAACTAATACTTCTAATCTTGTAAACTTTCTGAGAAATCGTCATTACTCTTCATATCTGAGTGATCATCCTCTATGACCTTAGGTTCCTCAAGATTTCCTGTGAACAATTGCATAACACCAGGTTGTTTGGTGATCCTTCTGATGTCATAGTCAGATGTCATAACATCATCCTCAACATCACTTGATGAGCTGAACTCTTGAGGTACCCATTGATAGCAATTATCTCTGGATCTGACTCCCTTCATAACTACCTCATTCTTCTCATTAGTCACCAAACACTCATCCTTAGTGTAGCTGACCTTGTGTCCTTCATCACAAAGCTGACTTATGCTAATCAAATTAGCACTCAAACCTTTGACAAGAAGCACATTGTCAAGATCAGGTCCATCATGACACTTCACTTTTCCAACACCTTTTACCACCCCTTTCTCTCCATTTCCAAAAGTAACATCAATTGAGGAGCAAGAATTGACATCCACCAATTGGTTTTTGAATCTAGTCATGTGCTTTGAACAACCACTGTCAAAGTACCATCCATCCTTAGCAGAGTGTCTATCTGAAATGTGAGCCAATAAACATGTAACCTCAGCTTTAGGAACCCACTGTTTAACAACCTTGGGCCTGTTATCCTTCTGTCTAGGTTGAGGGATAGACTTGGGATAACCATGAAGCTTGAAGCAAGAAAATTGCATATGGCCAAATCTTCCACAATAGAAGCACCTTACTCTTTCTTCTTTGAAGTTGTTAAACTTCCTGCCACCTTGATGATGAAACTGCTGTGGCTGCCATCCATAGTACTGGTGTTGTTTTCTTCCATAGTTTGCCTGTCTCTTGTAGTGAGGATTCTGTCTCTTAGGCTGTCTTCTATGGTGATGTGGCTTCCTTCTTCCATAATAATGAGGCACAACATTATTATATTCAAAGCCATACATATTCCCCTGATGTTGAGACATCTGATGAAACATGTTATGTTTGAGATTATAAGTCTGCATACTCCTATGGTATTGGGGAGGCATATACTGTCTAGCTCCTAGAACCTGAGGCATTCCTTGGGGTTGAGGCATAACCTTCTTAGGAACAAGACCATAGCCCTTTCCACTATTTTGAGGCGCAAGGTAAGGGACACCCTTCTTGATTCCAGAACCATGTCCTTTTTCATGCTGATGAGGAATGTCTTGTTTAACCCCAGAAGAACTAGCCTCTGCAGATATCTTCCTCTCACCCTCTTATCCTAAACCAGTCTTATCACTTGCCCCTTTTCCAGCTTTAAGTATTTTATCCAGAGTGTCAGTTCCACTATTTAACACTCTGATGGATTTTGTCATCTAATCAAGCTGGGATTTTAACAACAAAACTTCATTCTTAAGTTCAGCTTTCTCAGTCTCAAGCTGTACAATAATCTTCTTCTGCTTATCCCCTTCTTTAAGGACCTCTTCACTTTTCAGACACAACTCTTGATAAGAAGATGCCAGCTCTTCAAAGGTCAGTTCATCATCACTAGACTCTCCATCAGAGGCACATAGACCAGTCAATGCCTTAACATGCTTGGCATTCTCTTCTTCACTTTCACTGTCAGTATCAGACCAGGAAACAGCCATGACCTTTTTCTGCTTCTTAAGGAATGTAGGACATTTTTTCTTGACATGGCCATAGCCTTCACACTCAAGGCATTGAACTCCTTTGTCTTGAACATTCTTCTCTTCATCCTTCTCTTTTGACTTGTTGATGTCAGAGGAGATGTTCTTAACATTAGGTTTGTAGTTTCTATTCATCCTCTTAAACACCTTGTTAAACTGTCTTCCCATCAGAACAATAGCCTGAGACCTGAGACTCAGCACCATTCCCTTTCTTCTCTTCTTGAGCATTAGATACCAAAGCTATACTCTTGGTCTTCTTTTCAGGTTCCTCTTCACTCAATCCTAACTTAAAAGTTTGAAGAGATCCAATCAGCTCATCAACCCTCATCTTGCTGATGTCTTGAGCTTCTTCAATAGAAGTCACCTTCATTTTTTATCTATTGGGAAGGGATCTGAGAATCCTCCTTACCAGCTTCTCTTCACTCATCCTCTCTTCAAGGGCACTAGAAGAATTTGACAGCCCAAGGATGTTCATGTGGAAATCATGGATTGTCTCATCATCCTTCATCTTCAGATTTTCAAACTTCATTGTCAAAAGTTGAAGTCTTGACATCTTGACTTTAGAGGTCCCTTCATGAGTTGTCTTCAAGATATCCCATGCTTCCTTAGCTACTTCACAAGTGTTGACCAACCTGAAGATGTTCTTATCAACACCATTGAATATGGCATTCAAGGCTTTAGAATTCCCAAGGGCAAGCTCATCTTCTTCCTTGGTCCATTCTTCTTCAAGTTTCAGCTTGGTGTTTCCTTCTTTATCAGTAATAACAGGGTGCTTCTACTCTTTCACAATAGCCTTCCAAGCCCTGCTGTCTAAGGATTTCAAGAAGGTAACCATCTGTGGTTTCCAATAGTCATAATTAGAGCCATCTAGAATAGGGGGTCTATTCAAAAATCCACCAGTCTCCTTGTCCATCATTACCAGAAAGTATCAGCCCTAGATCTCACCCAGATGCAGAGCAGGATGCCTGCTCTGATACCAATTGAAATTCTGGTATCAGATGTGTGATGTTAAGTGTGAGGTCACAACAACACAATCTGCTATATGAACAAGGCAATAAACAACGGTAAATAACACCAAGAATTGTTCACCCAGTTCGGTCTAACTACCTACGTCTGGGGGCTACCAAGCCAGGGAGGAAACTCACTATCAGTAGTATCAAATTACAGACTCAACAATCCCAGTTGACATCTACCTAACTTAATCACTACCCAATGATAATTCTACCTAAGAAACCACTTAGGCATGAGAAACCACTCACTCCCTAATTCACCACAGTGATACAATTCAATGATTACAAATTAAAACCCACCTTGATTCTGCTTCACAGCTTTGATCAAGAACAACACACTCTTACTTAAAAGCTCTAGAGTGAAAACCTTACAACTCAGAATAGTAACACCAATTCACACACGAATGGTTTACAAAACACACACGAAGACACAATTGACACTCAGTCTTTAGCTCTTTTTCTTCGTTGCTTTTCCTTCAGGATTGATGCGCTTTATATAGCTATTTGATTTGGGCTTGGACCTGCTACAATATCTGACCTGATTTTTTATTTAAAACTGAATTTTCAAAACAGATTTTCTCTCAAAATCTTCTTAAATCTTCAGCCTTTAAACACTCCTACAAATCTGCATCAAATCTGTTTGCAACAGAAAATATCTCCTCCAAGATATTCGCATCCAATAACTCTAACAGCTCTCCCAAAATCCAGCTAATACGCTTAACCCTAAAAACATCTCAAACCTGATGTTTTAATGATCTGCATATCTGATGTCATGACATCGTATGTGACATCAGACTTCAAAACTTCAACAACTTAAACACTTAACATTATCCAATGTTAAGACTCAATGTTTAGACATCACCCATGTGACATCAACATTAAACAACTTTGTTTTACGAAAATTCTAGCCAATCCAAGAACTAACAATCTCCCCCTTTGGCTAATTTTGGCTAAAACAATCTCTGCAACATCAGAGACTTCAGCAGCGGATAAAGATTTTAAAACAAACAGCTCCCACTTCATAATGATGCACACCACCTATCAACAGAGGGCAAACTCCCCCTCAAAACCAAAACCAGCATAAATAACTGTTCAACATGCACACTCCCCCTCAACATCTGCACCACACCAGAACTGAGATAGGTCACACTCTACACACAAAGGCTAGGCTAACTCTCCCCCTTTTTAGCCACAATTGGACAATCACCAAACACAATGTCCTGACATAATAAATGACACAGTCAAACACCAAGCTTTCCCCAAAAAAAACAAGTTCCAACACCTTGACTGGTCAGGCGATACAAACAATGCTCCTTGTTTGCATTATAAAAACAAGCCTTCTTCCTTCTAGCAGCACCACACAACAACCAAGAATGAGCCAGTCAAACTCCAAAGATGCAGCAAAGAACCTCAAGCAGGAGGACAAGAAACCATATCCACTGAAGAAGAAGAGCAAAACACAGACAACAGCTGGAACTTCTTCAGGAGCAACAAGAACAGGCAAAACATCTGAGACAAGGATGAAGACCATCAAGAAACCTCCAGTGCAACAATATGATTCCGATGAAGGAGATGGTGATGAGGACTGGATTACATTTAAAAACTCAGAAGGTTGGGACAGATTGAATAAGAAGAAGAAACAAAACTCTATGTTTAAAGCTTTAGATGAACTAATACTTCCAATCTTGTAAACTTTCTGCAGTTGAATAATTGTTATCTTTAATCACACACATAAGACAACTGCATCCTAACACATCTTCCAACTAATCCTTATATATGCAACTCCCCAATTTTAAACTATCAAATTGGTTTGCATATAAGAACTCAGTACAAATATCTGCTAATTGCTTTTCAGTAGCCACATGTTCTAAAGCCACCTTATCTTCAACCAAGTCCTTTATATCAATATGTTTTACCATACTGTTTTGAATATGATTCTTGGAGATACTCATATCACAGTGCAATGTCATAACATCTTGCTTGACATTATTTTTAGTCAACAGTTGCTTCATCCAAACAAGTTGAGAGCAACTACTCCCTGCTGTTATGCACTTTGCATTACCATAACCTATAAGCTCGGTCCCTGATCCATGATTGTAATTCTTCTTAGATCTATTCTCATAAAGAGACTTCTCTAGTCCATCAAAAATAGTTGTTTTGTGATTAATGAGGACCAATTTTGCAGCAGCCATCTTGAGAACGATGACATAATTAATACTAATATGCCCAGCAGATAATTTTCCATTTAGGAACCAAATTTTTGCGGATATGTCTGTATCCTTCAACTCACATTCATCTCTCTCACTTCTTCTATCAGCAATGTCAACAGAATTGAATTTATTGACAAGTCTCTCATAGCACTTGTAAAAACTAGGACCAGTTTCCATCAGCCTAGCAAACTTAATCATATTCAGAGCATCTTTACCAAATTCTTTTTCCAGATTAAGCCCTCTTTGAAAAACATACTTCCACCTTTTTATGAAATGCAAAGAAATGTTATCTAGTGAAGCCTTTTGAATTTTCTCAGAAGTTCCAACAACAACAACTTTCTTCATATGAGAGATGTCCTTTGGAGGTGACTCAATAGCTTTAACTTTCCTTGATTTCAGTCTTTTAGCAACCCCAGGAACTACTTTTGCAATCAGCTCATTGTCAGACAGATCAACCACTTCAACATTCTTCTTTATTTTAAGGCTAGGAGATGTTTCAACCTTAAATCCAACATCTCCATCTTCCAAAATAGAGATTGCCAACCTGTGATGGTTGTCTTGTGAGTTATCAGTCTGCTTATCATCTTGCTTCCAAAACTTCTTAAGATCACCTCTACCAGCACCCATATCTTCAGAGAAATCGTCATTACTCTTTATACCTGAGTGATCATCCTCTATGACCTTAGGTTCCTCAAGATTTCCTGTGAACAATTGCATAACACTAGATTGTTTGGTGATCCTTCTGATGTCACAGTCAGATGTCATAACATCATCCTCAACATCACTTGATGAGCTGAACTCTTGAGGTACCCATTGATAGCAATTATCTTTGGATCTGACTCCCTTCATAACTACCTCATTCTTCTCATTAGTCACCAAACACTCATCCTTAGTGTAGCTGACCTTGTGTCCTTCATCACAAAGCTGACTTATGCTAATCAAATTAGCACTCAAACCTTTGACAAGAAGCACATTGTCAAGATCAGGTCCATCATGACACTTCACTTTTCCAACACCTTTTACCACCCATTTCTCTTCATTTCCAAAAGTAACATCAATTGAGGAGCAAGAATTGACATCCACCAATTGGTTTTTGAATCCAGTCATGTGCTTTGAACAACCACTGTCAAAGTACCATCCATCCTTATCAGAGTGTCTATCTGAAATGTGAGCCAATAGACATGTAACCTCAGCTTTAGGAACCCACTGTTTAATAACCTTGGGCCTGTTATCCTTCTGTCTAGGTTGAGGGATAGACTTGGGATAACCATGAAGCTTGAAGCAAGAAAATTGCATATGGCCAAATCTTCCACAATAGAAGCACCTTACTATTTCTTCTTTAAAGTTGTTAAACTTCCTGCCACCTTGATGATGAAACTGCCGTGGCTGCCATCCATAGTACTGGTGTTGTTTGCAACAGAAAATATCTCCTCCAAGATATTCGCATCCAATAACTCTAACAGCTCTCCCAAAATCCAGCTA
This sequence comes from Lathyrus tuberosus, assembly GCA_022829125.1. Classification (NCBI taxonomy): domain Eukaryota; kingdom Viridiplantae; phylum Streptophyta; class Magnoliopsida; order Fabales; family Fabaceae; genus Lathyrus; species Lathyrus tuberosus. The sequence goes on along the minus strand of JALAZF010000082.1, from coordinate 4,793,641 downwards.
ATACGCTTAACCCTAAAAACATCTCAAACCTGATGTTTTAATGATCTGCATATCTGATGTCATGACATCGCATGTGACATCAGACTTCAAAACTTCAACAACTTAAACACTTAACATTATCCAATGTTAAAACTCAATGTTAAGACATCACCCATGTGACATCAACATTGAACAACTTTGTTTTACCAAAATTCTAGCCAATCCAAGAACTAACATACTTAGATTGTTTGAGGTACATTCCACTGGTATCTCTTTTCACTTCTATGCCCAGAAAGTAGTGTAGCTGACCCAAGTCTTTGAGAGAGAATACATCATTAAGCTGAGTGATGCAAGCTTGAAGGAACTTGGCGTTGCTTCCTGTAATTATTATGTCATCCACATAGATAAGCAGAAAAGTAATGTGATCTTTACCTTTTAGAAGGAAAAGAGAGGAATCACTCTTTGTGTTTTGAAAACCCCACTTCAGTAATGCAGCCTTGAGACTATCAAACCAAGCTCTTGGTGCTTGCTTTAGTCCATAGATTGCTTTAGATATCATGCATATGTGATTAGGCCTGGTTAGATCAACAAATCCTTCAGGTTTATGCATGAACATTGTTTCTTTGAGATATCCATTTAGGAAAGCATTGTTAATGTCTAGTTGCCTGACTTCCCAGTTGAGATGGACTGCAATTGAAAGAATGATTCTGACAGTGCTAGCTTTGACTACAGGGCTGAAGGTTTCTTCATAATCAATGCCAACTATTTATTGAAATCCTTTGGCAACTAGCCTAGCTTTTCTCCTTTCTATGGTACCATCGGACTTGTATTTGGTCTTGAAGACCCATTTTGAGTCAACTATGTTTTCTTCATCTTGATAAAGGGCTTGTGTCCAAGTTTTGTTAGACATGAGTGCTTGAAACTCCTTTTGCATTGCTTCCTTCCATAAGGGCCTTGTGAGAGCATCCTTGGCATTTGTAGGTTCCATTATATCTTTGTAGGTCTCAGCTAGACCAATGTAAGGAAGTTTTGGCTTGTGAATGCCTGACTTGCTTCTAGTTTGTATGATGCTTGCATTGTTTGCTTCACCTGTACTTTGCTAGGTTATGTCAGGTTGTATCTCTGGATGAGTTGCATCATCTAGTACAGTATCTTCAGATTGTTCTTTGATATTATTGTCAACTTTTGTGGCATTGTTGTCAACTTGTGATTGTTGCTCAATTTGTGGGTCAACTGAGTTCACTTCATTTGAGATATCTCCTTCAGGGATTGCATTAGTGGTAGGATTACCTGCAGGGCACAAGGAAAAAGATAAGATGGATTGTTAGTTGTTTTTAGAGGACCTGTTGTATTGAGAAACCCATCATGGAATGGGAAGTGATATTCATTGAAGATAACATGTCTTGATATGAAGATCCTGCCATGGGAATTGAGACATTTATACCCTTTGTGGGAGTTACTATAGCCTAAGAACACACATCTGGTAGTATGAAATTGCACCTTATGTTGATTGTAGGGTTTGAGGCATGGATAACAAGTACAACCAAAGGGTTTTAAGAGCTTATAGTCAGGTTCCTTATGAAGCATGAGTGAGTAGGGGGTCTCATTTTGGGTAACTTGAGATGGCAGTCTGTTTATAAGGAATACTGGAGTGGAGAATGCTTCCCACCAATATTGGAATGGCATTTGAGCTTGTGTAAGTAGAGTTAAACTAAACTCAGCTATGTGTCTATGTTTCCTCTCAGCTCTTCCATTTTGTTGAGAGGTATAAGGACAAGACATTCTAAAACCTATGTCAGCTTTTATTGCAAGTCTCTGCACAGGTTTGTATTCACTACCACCATGACACTGAATTACTTTGATTCTCTTATTGTATTGATTTTCAACCAAAGATTTAAATTGAATGAAAGCTTGCACAGTTTCAGATTTTTGTTTTAAAGGATAAATCCATGTGAACCTACTAAAATCATCAACAAAATGCACATAATATTTGAAACCAGAAGATGAAATTATTGGTGCAGGGCCCCATACATCAGTGTGAACCAACTCAAGTGGTTCCTTAGCATGAAATGAAGAAGACTTAAAAGGTAAAAGGTGCATTTTTCCATATTGGCAGGCCTCACAAAAACTAAAGTGATCACTAGGTGATACTTTGACATTACAATTTTTCAAGACTTTGTCTAATGTGTTGTTGTTTGGGTGACCAAGTCTCCTATGCCAGCTCCCCCTGACAGATATATAAGCATTTGGGCTCATTTCAATTCCTGAGAGATGGTATAATCCATCTTTAAGTATTCCTTTTAGTACTGCCTTCCCTATCAACTTGTCCTTCGCAAAACAACAATTATTATCAAACTCAACAAGAATGTTATTATCAGCAGCTAATTTAGATACACTTAATAGATTTTTGGTAATGTTAGGCACATATAGTATATCATGTAGATTAATTTACTTGAGTTTGGAAGAGCCTATGGCTATAATTTCTAGTTGCTCACCATTTCCAATAATCAAAGAGTTCTTACCATGATGTTCATTTATTTCTTGGAATTTTTCAGTTTGATGTGTCACGTGATTGCTTGCTCCACTGTCAAAGTACCATTCATATTCTTGATTGGTTCCTTGTGATGCTAGGAATGCAAATTTATCTTCCTCTTCTGCTGGGTGATTTAATCCTGATTAGGTTTTGTCAAACCTATAGAAGCATTGCACTACTGTGTGACTAGTCTTTGAGCATACTTGACAGGTAGGTTTAGCGAACCTGCCTCTACCTCTGCCTCCTCTCCAACCTCTCGAGCTGGAGCCTCTCCAGTTTCCATTTGAGAGATGGAAGCCAACTCTATTGTTTCTCCAGTTCCCTTTGTAATCAGTCTTGTTTGCAACATTTGCTGAGGCATTGAGACTTAGGTTGTTAAAGGAATTGAGCTGCTCAATTCTACTCTCAAAACTCAGCAATTGAGATTGTAAATCAATCCAACTGAGATTGATTTGATCAGAGAGTTTTACCACTACAGGATTGTACTCAGAATCCAATCCATTCAGGGTTTGAATGATTAGATCTGAGTTGAGAATTGGATTTCCTGCCAGCTTGAGTTTATCAGCAAGATTTTTCATCTTGGACAGATAATTATGCATTTTCATTTCACCTTTCTCGGTACTATGGAATTCTGGCTCCAAGTAGGTGATTCTAGACCTTGTATGTGCTCTAGCTAGACTTTGGGCCTCCTCCCAAAGTTGCTTTGAATTTTCACAGTGCAAAAATTGTGTTGCAATGTCTACAGTCATGGAATTCTTTAACCAACCTAGAAGTTATTGGTCACAAGCTTGCCAATCTTCAAACGAAGGATTCAGCTTCTTGCTTGAGTCTGAATTTGTGATATATTGCTCAGGACACTCCTTTGTCCCTAACATGTATCCTTCAAGTCTGCATCCTCTAATGATGGGCAAGACTAAGGACTGCCACAAGGGAAAATTGTCTCTATCTAACTTGACAGAGATAGATGATGGAATATCAGTTTTGTTGTTTGTATTCGCAGCGGGTGCCATGGTTTTTTATTAGATCACGAGCCTTTTGGCAATGTAGCTCTGATGCCAAGTTAGAAAATTGTAATATGTATAAACTTATGAATAATTCTATTGATCAGTAACATACACATATATACATATGAGAAGGGAGAGCATGATTCTACAATTAAGCTAGTATTGATGACTATACACTGAATATGGAAACATAATATTATAGCCTATAATTAGAATATAAATGCTATTAACTATACATGAAATAATAGGGACAAATGCTGATATTAAGGAATCATGTTTCTAATTGTTATTAGCAGTTAAAAGGAAAACCATAAATTAAAAACAACAATAATACAGTTGTTGAATTGTGATTACAGTATCCTTTATTTACGACCTTAATAGTCCCATTAATTACAACAACCATGTTGGAAATATGAGGTTGTCCTACCTCCCATCCAGCTTCCTCAAATTCATTATTAAATGTCTGAGACATTGCAATGCAAGCAAAACCACAACAACATATTGTCAAATCTCCAATGAGCCATTTTCCAAGTGTATCCGAATACGTAAACCTGAAAGTTTCAAACAATGCTGAAATTTTTTTCAATCATGTATGACTTCAATTAAAACTTATTAACAAATCGAACTACTTTGATTCTTCTTCGAAGTGAAACGAAAAATTCATATTGGACTTAGAAGTTCTGACTAAAAAGGTTGTAATAAAAAAGATTGTAATACTAACACCATGCACAGTGATATGCTTCACAGCAAAGACACTTAGATCCATATGTGTAAACAAAATATCCCCTAGAGTACCGAAAATGAAAATCCTTCCATTAAAATTCAATCTTTCAAGATTTTTCCTTAATAAAGGTACTCCAATACAATCAAGAATAACATCCACACCTGCCACGACATTGATCATAATATTACCTGATAAGTATCTATGCAACAAATCAGAAAACAAAGCTATCAAGATTTTACACCATGCTTCAATGGTAATACATCGACCACCAGTTTCTTCCTTTATCTTTGCAGCAAATCCTCAGTTTTATAATTGATGCAAACATTAGCTTTAAGACTTGAGCAATAAGGTAGCTTCTCATCACTACCTGTATATAGTAATATCGAGAATAAAATTTCTACAAATGTCGCTTGGAATGTCAATAGTGTCAAGGTTTAAAGACACATAAACTGGGTAAAATTTCAATAACATGAAATGAAATAGTGAACCTGCAGCTATAAACAATAAGAAAAACCATAAACAAATATTACCAATCTTTCATGTGTTTGCATATTTCATCTTTTAGCTATGAACATTTTCTGCATCCAAACATGTTAAAATTATGTATAAAAACAATAAAAATTCTGATCAAACATTGTGTAAAAATTCTGCACTAAAACATTGTTTAAAATTCTGCATAAACATGATAAAAAATTCTGCATTGGTATAATAAAATTTTGCACTAAAACTTTGTTTAAAATTCTGCATAAACTTGATCAAAAATTCTACATTGGCATAGTAAAATTCTGCACTAAAACATTGTTTAAAATTCTGCATAAACATGATAAAAAATTCAGCATTGGCATAGTAAAATTCTGCACTAAAACATTGTTTAAAATTCTGCATAAACCATGATAAAAAAATTCAGCATTGACATCATTAACATAGGATCACATAACCACAGGATAACATACCACTTTCAAGCAAAATTCAGCAACATTAAGCATGAGCATTCCTTCAATTTCATGCATAAACCAAAGAAAATTCAGCATTCATTGCACATTTTCATCAAGCAACCAAACATTGTTTGATCATTACAAAAATCATTCGAGGTTCATGACTAATTATTCGAACAACATACCCCGAAAATGAATATCAAAGTTATCAAAAAATGGAAAGTGTGCGCATACCTTTTCAGCTTAAAAACTTAAGAAATTCTTGAAGAGCTTGAGTACTGTGAGCGTAACAAATGAATCCCCTCTCCTCATGCTTTATATCCGCTGGCAGGAAAAACGAATCGTCGCCTAGACCCTCGAGTATCCCTACTCATAGGTCGTCAGACACATTTATTATTGCTGACAGGTGGCTCAAAAGACGTCACGCTTGTCTTTTCAAGCCCCATTACACGGCTCGAGGAAATGACGTGCCAGCTCCTTCCACTTCCCTCACTTATCCCGGAGTTCTTCGTTCCAAGTCTTGCCCGCGTTCGTGAACACGTCCTCGGGAAAGGTTTGAGACAAGTCACGTTGTCGAGCCCCGATAACAACTTTGGCCCCCTTCGTGAGAACATGGCCTCGAGATAAACGCGAAGCTGGACCTTGTCGTCGAGTACACGCAAACCTCGTGGGTAGTATCTCAGTGAAAAATTTTACATGCTCGCGCTATCGGGCACTATGAGTAACTCCCACACTTCCTCGCGAGCATAGCTCCGCGAACTCACCACCTCAAACTCGAGCGACACTCCCCGTGCAGACTCCCTTTTCCCCTCCTCATCATAAGAATTGACTCTAAGTCATTGCTCCTCTACTTTGGAGCAACCACTTGGAGGGCTCCTATTCTGGACTGGGCCTGGGACTGGCCCACCGTCGGGCACGGCCTAACCCAGCTCCGCGTCGGGGATGGCCCAACACAATGGCCCAATCCACTATCACCACGGGAGGTAACGTTCCCCACACGTTCTCCACACAATCTCCACGTGCCCCTCACGCGGGGCAGTTGACCCAGGACGAAGACCACGCGCTGGTCTTCCCTACTCCCACGTAGGATCCTGGCAGTCATCCGTAGTGGGCCTAATGATCCAGCCCACAACAGATGACCGTTGGCCTAACGTTGGGGGCACATTATAAATACCCTCTTCCACAAGAGGGTCAGGTATTCTAAACTCACTTTGCTTACCCTGCACTTGCTTTCTCTCTTCGCTCTGAACCCCACTTTAGCATCAGAGTGTCTTGTAGGTACACCCCCTCCTCTTCTCCTCCACCGGTGAACTTAAAGTCTACGACGTGTTGCTGGTCGCTGATTGATCTATGATTCTAGTAAGATCAATTTGTGATAATAGTTTATCTTTGTTTATTTCGGACTCCCACCCTCTTTCCAATAAAAGAATTATGTTAATATTTTGAAACCCATAAATTCTTATTATATTTTTTGACACGTAAAAGTCTCACTAAAATTTTTCCATTGAATAAAAATAAAAATTAAATTTTTTATTAAAAAATATATATTTTTTAATCCCAAAACTTTCCCTAAAATTCGCCACTGACTACGACTAAATGTGTATTGTCCACACATCTGTTTATTAGTAAATCAAAGGCACACATGTGTCAAAAACTCTAATTACAAATACTTGAAAAACAATATGAAGATGTATATAGTTAACAACACTACTACTAGTATGAGATAATATGAATATGTAGCATTCATGCAAAGAGACACAACAATAGCTTCCAAAATATAATATGTTAATTGGGTTGAACTTATCCTTTCCCGTAGGTGGGGGGAGATAGTGGCCCCAATCGTATAGTAGAACTGTGGAAGTATAAATGTGAGAAGCAGTCCTAGGCTCGGCCCCCAAGCCAATCTAAAAAAAAAAGAGAATTTATTTTTCTAGCCTATGCATTTTTATCCACAATGTGGAATTTCTATTATCTTTCTAGATTTTGAAGATATATCTCCGAACGCATCCCACTTCTGATTAAACGTTAACAAATTTTGGAGATATATCTCCGAAAATAATTAAACCTTAAACGCTCACAGCATATCTCCCATAACCCTTTTTTTTTTAATATTTCTGGAGATATATCTACGGGAATATTCTGGAGATACATCTTCGAAGTATATCAGAACTGGTTTTTCTTTATAACGAGCTGTGTATTTGTTTTCAGATGAATTATGAAGAACAATATCGAATAAAATAACAGACATACAAAATAATATAGTCATATAATAGTAAAATGTCGTACAACACCAAATCCAAAATGTAGTAACAATGTCAGAAAAAAGTACAAACTATAGTAAAACATCAAAATAATAACAGGCTCCTACTGGGTATGCCTGACAACCTCTCCTCCACCTCTTGTGCCTCCTGTTCCTGGTCTTCCTCCTCGGCCATCAATCCCCCCGTCCTCGCGTGATGTCTGCGGTACAATAGTTCCCCCTATGCCTCTGCAACCATAGGACCCAATACTCGCTGCACAATAGAGCACTTATGGAATATACCCTCGTCAATGCCTACCCGCGTAATCTCCACTATGTGACGACATCGAGGCAAGGCATCCTCAGTATGATCTAGCTGAGCTTGCTGCTCCTCTAGAATCTCCTGATGAGTGGGTCTCTGCGGATCTCCTAGAGCAGTCGACACCATGTATGGATGTGAGACCCTGAAGAGCGACCTGATGTATCTGTCGACGTAGCTCCAATCATTCGGCACTGTGGTAGCTCGAGCCTCTTCTGGTACCAGGTGATTCTGATAATCAGCAAATATCTCCTCTATATGTATACGAGTCAAGGTAGGAGGAGCAGAGATAACAGGGTGTCTGAGGATGGTCTGGGTGTACCCGAACGGCCACATGACGCGCTCAGGCAAATGAGGAGCAGTGATACATGATCCGCAGGCTAGCCATCAGGAGTATAGAGATATATTGTCAAATGGTCGTGTCTGATGGTGATCTACGTAACAGTTGAAGTGGATGTCCTCGACAGCCAAACAGTCAAGATAGACACTGAAAAATCTCGACCGTCTGGTTCCTCTCAGCGGGATAAAAGCACATACACGGGGCATCTCCTTAGTGTACTAATCCCAACACGCCCAGCCAGCGATGCGCTGGAAGTGCTGCAGGATCCATGCTTGAAATGAAAATAAAAAGCATTCATGGATCAAGAATTATCGCAAATACGAAATGAAAATGATAAAAAAAGCATTCAAGGAAAAAATTATTACCACCAATAGTGTCGTGTTGTCTGTGACCTGCTTCGTCCTCCATCGACATCCATCTCTTAACTTCGAATACAGATAGGACATGCAAGCCGCCCCTCAGTTATACTCATGGATCCGTGTGAGATTCAAGAAGTACCGAGGTATGCAACGACAGTATAGGTGGCACTCATGCCCACAAAAATACAAGTGTCAACTAAATAAAGACAATATGCCCTCAAAGCATGAGTCATGTGTAAGGTCACTTGCCCGACATCACCATCAGCCTGTTGTGCAGCAGCGATCTCATCATCAAATATATTCTTCAGGAACTCAAACCTAGCATGGGCACCCCTGGTCCTATCCGCCTCCTCAACCGCGTTTCCTGGATCAGCCCCTATATGTTCCACCATCATCTTGATCGTCTCATCTTTGGTCATCCTACCATGACAGAGGAATCTCCCCCTGATCGGAAGATGTAACAAAGACGAGACATTGTTCAGTGTGATAGACATCTCACCATGCGGGAGATGAAAAGAAGACATCCCATAATGCCATCTCTCCACGAATGCATTAAGCATTCCGTGGTTGACCAGTTTGTAATCGGTCATGCATAGGTCACGCAACCCAGAAATGGTCAGAACCAACTGATAACACTGGTCTTCCGGCTGATGCAATGCTAAAATCTTCCTCCCATGATTCATTAACTTTTGGGGATCACACACCTGCGATTTTCCAGAAATAATCAGTGTCAATAATAATCAAAGTTAGAAATAATCAATGGTAGTAATTTAAATTAATGTAAAAAATAAATAAAAAATCAGACTAATGCTACCTCTCCGTCTCAGATATGGCTGGCAGTGTGGTCTAGATACAGAGCAAGTAGGGACATATCAGATGGACCTTCTCTGAATCCCTCTGGCTCGGCATCCTCGGCAACCTCACCTACCAGAGGTGGCACTGGATCAGCTGGATCATTAGCGGAAGGTGGCACCAGATCAGCAGGAGGTGGCACAGGTGCATCACGACGCCTGCAGGAGGATAGGGGAAGTGACGCGTCAGTTGGTGCATCGTGTCTCCTACGGGAAGAAGAAAAATAAAAAGGTTTAGTGGCCTGAGATGAAGATGGAGCGGCCAGAAATAAAGATGGAGTGGCCTGAGATGCAGATGGAGTGGCCTGAGGTGAAGGCCAAGCCCCAGGAGTAGAGTGCGCCCCAGAAGTCAACTCCTCTACCAAAACAGATGTACCTGCACCCTCCGAAACCTGCTGGCTCCGTTCCCGCCGAACGGATGCGTGCTGGGAAACCCGTCCAAGTCTCAGTCTTTCGACTGTGTCAGCCATTATATCTGCAAGGTAAAAATAGCCATATAATTAGTTTACGCAAAAGAACAAAACAAACAAGAAAATTAAATTAAAAAAAAGCAGACTAAGGAAATTCCGAAGATATATCTACGGAAGCATTCCGGAGATGTATCTCCGGAATTTCCTAAAGTATATAAAACGTTGAACTTTTCGGAGATGTATCTCCGGAAATTTCTAGAATTTAAAGGTCGCGACAATAATGTCCTCTGCTACTCAGAATGTGTTTAATACAACCCTGATCGCCCATTTGAGCCAACAAATAACACAAACACTTAGTCTAAATTATGTTTCATGTGATTTCTAAACATTTCTACACCTAACAATTGATTCTAACTCGATTACAACAAAACTCGAATATTTATCAAAAAACTTGAAAAACATACCCGAAATTTATGATTTGGAAGATGTTTGATGTTGAAATAGATGATGCTTAATGTTTACTTGAAGCCTCTTATTGATGAAATATGGTTTGGTGGAGTTGGAGAAATTTGGGATTGAGAGAGTGGAAGAGTTTGTGAATGAAAATGAAAAGTGAGGGAGGAGAAGAGTCTGGCACGTTAATATGCTCCAAAATGTTCCGGAGATATATCTCTGGAATATTTCAACATTCACTTTAATTTTGTAGTGTCCGGAGATATATCTCCGGAATATTTTAACGTTCAATTGAGTTTTGGTGCATTCGAAGATATATCTCTGGAATCATGGAATCAATGGGCATATGTGGAAATTCACATGGTGTGCAAGAAGTCTATAGGGTGCAAAAAGAAATCCTAAAAAAGAATTACACCCTCCCTCTTATCCGTCTCATATGTTTTTTATTTATTTTTAATTTTCATGTTTTTTAAGATAATGATTAATTAAATTGATTTTAATAATTAAATAAATATTATTTATTAAAATAATTTTATTAATAATAAATAATAGAATAATTATATAATTTAAAATATAATAAATAAGAATAAGTTATTGAAAAATAATAATTAATATTACATTAATATTCGAAAAGATAAATAATTTAAGACATGTAAAAAAAATACACCTATTGTGAGATGGGAGAGTAAACTTTAATTAAACTTATTATAACTACTAGCCTGTTGTTGTAACCCGAAATTTGACCTCCTTTTTTTTCTTTTTGCATGAGCACGTGCATTCGCATCGCTGGCATACACATTCACATTTTTTCTCTATGGTTTTGTTGTAGGAATATTCAGGTTTTATAAGCCCGATTAATTGCATCCTCACAAGGTCATCACATCATCAAAACAAGCACAAAATAAGGGTTTCCATGCCTATCCATCAAAGCAAGAGGACAGAAATTAGAATTGTGACCACATCACCTTTTTCTAAGCAAACTGGGCAAGTTTTGTCTGTGGTAATCGATTACCATTTTGCAAGGCAAAATAGGGTAATCGATTACCCTGTGTAAAATGACAGTTTTCTGTTGCTTTTTCATGACAGCAACTTTGCACTCTCTTTTCTCTTGTGTGCTACTTGGTTGTAGCATTGTGTGGAACATTCTAGACAGTTTAAGACCATTCAAGACACTCCACTTACATTTATTCCAATGCATCACTTTGAATTAAGTGCACCATGTTACTTAATTTCCAAGCATGTGAGCCATTGATTTGGATTTGCATTGGAATTACTCCACTGAGTTAACTAACTAACTAACTAACTGAGTCAACTTCCGACTCGGTGAGTTGAGTGTAACTAACTCCAAAGCACATTCCAAACCTAGCAACTCCAAAGCAAAACTCTATATAAACAAAGCTCCACCATTTCACAAAGAACCTTCAACCATTTCAATCATTTCTCACTTTCTTCACTCTCAATTCTTTCATTTCTCTCTGCATTTTTCTGCAAGTTCTACACATTCATCTTCATCTTCTTCCCCAAACCACACTAGAGCTCAATTCCACCATTGAAGAGTAGCAACTTTCACATTGAAATTGCTTATCTCTTGAGCTTAAGCCTTCATTCATCTTCAATTTTGTTTGGATTCTTGGATCTACAATAGCTTCTACTTCACTTCAAGTAATCAACTCAAGCAATTCGATGCTAATTCGTATTCGGTGCATTTTCGCAATTTTGCTCGGTTTCGCTACGGTTCGAAGCGCAAGTACATAATTCTCTGGTTTTCTTTACTTATTTTCATCACATTTCATTTGCAACAATATCCAAGCCAATTCTCCGACTTGTAGGTTGGTCAATTCTCATTCAATTTACTATTTTGATCACTTTCGCGCATTTACGATGTAGTTTCGATAAGTTTTCGGTTCGATGAATCATGTGATTGTTGGATCTTTGATCTCCATGTTTAATACTTTCAATTTGTGTTTAAATGCTCATACATGATATAATTTTCGTGCACAAATTCATATCATAGCATGTGGTGGATTGGATAAGTGATTAGGTGCTAAAAGTGCTTTTTGAAAAGCTGTTTTTTGCCACTGTTACAGTGGTAATATATTACCTATATGGGGTAATCGATTACTCTGCACAAATTTTCACTAATTCTTCTATTTTTAAGTAGGTAATCGACTACCTGCATGTGGTAATCGATTACCACTGGAACAGAATGCCATTTTTGAGTTTTTTCAAGCTTTTTTGACATTCTTTTTTCCTCTAACTTCCATGGCTTGATATGCTTGATATTTATGGATGTTTTAGGTGTTGTTTAGCCTCTGGTTGAAGCTTGTATGCAAACTTTTGATGCTCGATTTATCGATTCTTGTAATTGTTTGCGTTCTGGACATTGTTTGAACATGTTGATTCTTGTACATTTTTGCTCACATGATACATGATTCATGATGAATGCTAATTGATATTTGGCACTGTTTTGCACTTCCATTCATGTTTGTATTAAGTTTTTTCTTCAAAGAATGAGCTTAATCTTGTATAATCAATAATCCACACTTTTGCTTTAATGATTTTTCACCTCTTTGGAAAATTGTTAGCATAGCAATTCCCTTTGATTAATTAATCAAAACCTTGTTTTGATTAGTTGATCTTTCCTTGCTATTCTCTTTAGGCTTCCTTTAGAGTCTTCTTTCTCTTTTTCCCCTGTCGAGCCGGAGATTCGCACGACGCACTAGAGCATTGTACAAATTGGCGCTGTTATGTTGTCCGTTTCAATTTCCGCACTATACTTTGGTGCTAGAGAAGAGATGAGAGTGGAGAATTCCTACACTCATCTTGATTACTTTGGGTAGGGGATAAATGACCCTGTGCCTGGAATAATCATCTCTATCTCCGGACTGTAGCGTATTCTTAATCTTCAGTCTAGTTGATCCTTGATCACTCTTACCCCTTTCAATCTCTCTTTTGATCAATCAGCATTTCCTTGGTTGAAGATCCTGGGCACTTTGGGTTAACAACCTCCTTTTGGTTCAACACCTTTTCTTCTGATCAACAATTATTCATTGATTCCCCCATCAGAGTCGTGAGCATTGGTCCCTTTTGGTTAATCACAGCCATACTGTTAATACCAATTCTCCTTTTCCCCTCCAGTCCCAATCTTTTTCTTTGGTTAAACACAGTCTTTCTGTTAAACACTGAATCCCTAGCGGAGTTCGCAACCTTCTCTGGGTCCCTCTCCCTTTGATTGATTAATTACTGCCTGTCAGTTAAAACACCAATTTGCACCTTTTTTCTCAGTTAACCACAGCCTGTCGGTTAACATACTGATCTCCTTTTGAGTTAATCACCTTCTCTTGGTTAATCACTCATTCTTTTTGGTTAATCACAGTCCTTCTATTAAAACCAATACCCCTGTGAGTTAGTAACCTTCTTTTAGTTCGAATACTCGCGTCCTTGGGTAAGTAACCATCTTTTGGTTCAAATACCCTTTCTGCGGGCAGGTACTGTTTATTCAGTCAGTGTACCGAAGTTCTTTGGGTCACGACCTTCACTTGGTCTCACACCCGTCCTTTGGGTCACAACATTTTCATGGTTCCACACTCGTCCTTTGGGTCACAACCTTTGCTTGGTTCCACACCTGTCCTTTGGGCCACAGCCTTTGCTTGGTTTCACACCCGTTCTTTTGGTTTATCATAGTCTATCTGTTAAAACCTTTCTCCCCACACGGTTGCAATCTTTTCTCTCTTTGGTTAACCACAGTTTATCATTTAATATACCGAAATCCCTTCAGAGTCAAACACCTTCTCTTGGTTCAGTACTCTCTTTTTCTGGTTCGCAACCTTCCTGTTGACACCAAACCCTCTTTCCCCACAGAGCTTTAATCTCTTTCTTCGGTTGACCACTGCCAGTCAGTTAATATACTGAATCCTTATTCTCTTGGTTTTGAAACCATCCCTCTGTTTGTTTCCCAGTAGGATCGCTTACCCTCTGATCCCCAGCACAATTACTATGTTCTCTTTATTCTCTCGGTTTCAAAACCAACCCCTTTGTTCACTCCCTAGTGGAGTCTCTTTTATTCCTTTACCCCTTTATCTTCTTGGTTTCGACACCATTCTTGCACTTTATCTTCAGCACAATCACTACTATTTTCCTTTGCTCTTCTTCCTTGGTTTTGACACCAATTCTTTTGCATCCCCAGCGGAGTTTTCTCTCCTTATTTTGCTCTTGGTTTAGACATCATCTTCCTTTCTTTTCTGTCTTTGTTCCCCAAACTACGTAGGCCCCGAATTCCTCATAGCACCATGAGGATACGTAGGCACGAGATTGCGAAATCTTAGTGAGCCACCTTCTTCCATTCTTCTTCTCTTTCCCTGGTTCCATGAACTACGGAGCTCTGATTTCCTCATTGCACTATGAGGGTACGTAGGCACGAGGGCCCTAATCCTCCACGAACACCTTCTTTCTTTTTCTCTTTTCCTCTTCTCTCTCCTTTTTAGCTAGTAGCCTTTAGATAGATAACCCATCCAAGCCTAGAAGCAAGCAAAATGGTTCCCGTCAAGTACGATGGATGCGTAAGGTGCTAGTACCTTCCTTTCGCATAACCGACCCCCTGACCCGTTTCTCTTCCCCTTGAGTTTTATCGATATTTTCCCCGTCCTTTAGGACTAAATAAAGCTTGGTGGCGACTCTGTTGTATCTTTGAGTATGTGATTCACTCAGGTATGATCCCACTAGCTTTAGCTGGCGACTCTGCTGGGGAGGCCTTGCTCTTGCAAGTTGGGGTCTCGCCTAGTTTTGTTTGATTTCTTGCTTGTTTGGGTGTTTATCTTTTACGCTTTACTCGCTTTATTTTTGCATTACTTCCTTTATGTTCATTTACTGCATTTCTTTACTGCTTTAAATATTCATATGATGTATATTCTGGATATCTGCTATATATTCTTCTGTTGTTGGGATGGGTAGATATTATTGGAGAGAAAAGTCCTAACACCGGGCTTGAGCATGCACATAGGCTTGAACGTGGATAGTCGCGAGACCTGCGTTTTGCGCGTTGGGTTATCACGAGAGCCTTATCCCAGATCGTGATTCGCTTGAGAATACTTCTATCCTGCGAGAATTCGCTATGGCGGTGGGTTTTCATTCTGAGTCCTATGATTTGGGAGACCTTTCTAGGGACCACCTTGTTGTGTCTAGATCACACCTGTGAGCGAGATATTGGGTTTTTTTAGGGAAACAAGTCTCTTCATACCTTTGTTCTCTCACGCACATCAGATTTTGCACCAACACAGAATTATATGCAGATTATTAAGAAGATGTTGCATCTTTAACCTACATTTTGCACATTGTTATTGCATCATCATATGTATGTTGAACTGTTGCATCATCTAACCTTTGCAACATTGGGTGTTGCATATCTCATTAGCATTCCTACTGCATAAACAACATATGCATACTTACATTTGCATTACATACATCCAAATCAGAGAAACTCATTTTGTTCCCTTCATCAGCCAGAAGACAATGACGACCTGACATCGGTGCTCCATCAGGTCCAATAGGTCAAGAACCATGTCTGATTATGAGAATACCGCTTACACAGAAACCTTGGCTCAATTCCAGGGCAGGATGGGTCAATTCCAAGATAACATGGATGCCATCATGGAACTTCTTCGTACTCGGAAGGGTGCCACTGTTACTTCTGCTGATGTCGCCAGTGTCACTGATGCGACTGTTGTCACTCCTGTTGTTACTTCTTCTCCTACTATTATTGAAATGCCAGTTGAGACTATTGTTCAACCTATAGTCAACCTATCAAGCGCTCAGCCCGCACTGAATAGGACGTCTGTCGCCTATCCTTGGGGAATGCGCCTGAATTTCACTCATCAGACTGCCAATGGTGGCGCCTTCGCGCCTTATCAAAATTTTGCCATGCCTGTGCCTAATAGGAATTCTGTTACTTACCCGTGGGGCATGCCCACTCCGGTTCTGCCTCCTGTGGTACATGATGATCACGAGATTCCTCAAACACAGATTCGCCAGACTCCGGTGCCAACTGATATTGAAATTCCGGATGAAGATGAACATGTTCATGTTCCAGTCTTGTCTCAATCTGCTCGAACTGTTGTTCACAATGTTAATTCTGGAATACCTTACCCTGGGGAATTCTCAGCTGCTATGTCACCTCTTCCTGGTTATCCATATGGTTTTTAGATGGGTCAGAATAGTGGTCAGATGGTAAATCCTGGGCTGGTACATCCATCTCAGTTTGCTTCTCCTCAGGTACTTGCTCCAGCCGCGTCACAATTACTAAGTCTTCAGATTCTTGTCAGACCTGCTGATCAGAACAAACCTGCAGACTACAAGCTGTTAAAAGACAGAATCAGAGCTATTGAAGGATTTTCTTCCTTTGACATGGATTCCAAAGACTTATGCTTGGTTCCAAATGTTGTGCTACCCCAGAAATTCAAGGTGCCTGACTTACCTAAGTACAAGGGGTTGAGTTGTCCACGAAGCCACATCACAATGTATTGCAGAAAAATGGCTTCCTACATAGACAATGATGATCTGCTTATCCACTATTTCCAGGATATCCTATCTGGGGATTCCCTAGATTGGTACATGAACCTTGAGCAAGGTAAGATCAGAACTTGGAAAGATCTATCTGAGGCGTTCCTGAAGCAATACAAGTACAACTTGGATATGGCTCCCACTAGGTTACGGCTACACAATCAAGCTCAGAAATCTGGTGAAGCATTCAGAGAATACGCTCAGATGTGGCGTGAGATGGCTTCACGAGTCTGGCCTGCTCTATCTGATACAGAGTTGGTTGACATATTCATGGGCACTCTTCAGGGTTTGTACTATGAGAAGATGGTTGGTAGCTCATCCTCCAATTTCGCTGATGTTGTGACCATTGGGGAACGCATTGAGAATGAGCTCAAAATAGGGAAAATTGCTGGCACCGTGGATCAACAATCAGGGGTCAATAAGCCACAAAGTGGGTTCTCTAAAGAAAAGAAAGAGGAAATAAATGTTGTCATGGCAAGTGTCCACCTTCAAGCGCAAACTCCCATGGCTCCTATGCCATATTGTCCGTACGCATACATTGTTGCTGCACAGTATCAACAACCACCTTATCAACAACCTCCTTAGACTCATAATCAGCAAGCCCAAGGCCGAGAACATCAGAACCAGCGCAAACCCCGAAATAATCTAGAACAAAGGGATGCTCCTCTAGACCCGATTCCTGTAACGTACGGTCAACTTCTCCCATATCTGGTTCAGAACTCGTTGGTGGTTACCAAAGCTCTGAAGCCTCCTCTAAAACCATTCCCACATGGTTATGATCTCGATGTGCAATGCGGATATCATGTTGGGTCAACTGGACATTCGACTGAGGATTGCAACGCTTTCAAAGCTAAGGTTCAACAGTTGATTAACAAGAAACACTTAATTGTTCAAGATGAGAAACTGTGGGTGAACGGAAATCCCTTGTTAGTGTAAGGGCCAAGATTGCAAAGGAATCCCTTGAATAAGCCTATGAGAGCTTCCTCAACATCGACAACCATTATGTCATTCCAACATTTCCATTTTGTAATCTTTTTGTTTATCAAGCACTGTTCATTTGTAAAACTTGTTTGTTTTCAGATGATAATAATAATGAAATGAATATGCATGTTTTGAATAAATTCATTCGTGTTGACTCATACTTTTTATCTGTATCACACATTTGATCAAGCAAAATCAAAAAGAGAATAATGAAATAAAAAAAGACATGAGATCACTGTCTATATGCTTTTGAATAAAACCCTGCCGACGATGTAAGACATTGGTTCTATCCCCAAACACTGGAGTTATAAGGAAGATAATCCCTAGTGAACCCCTTTAGGCCTTGAAGTAGAAGTTTCTTTCTGTACACAAACCCTCAATCTTTAAGCAGGGGCAGGGTAGTCTTCAACTAGTTTGACCATGCGTTCAAATTTCAAAAGAGGAACACCCCATTTGAGGATCAACCACATCCTATCCCTCGCAAGAGGTTGGAAAACCACACATCCACATTGGATATCCCTCACCGATCAAAGGAGCGAGGCAGTCACAACTCACCCTTACAAATCAAACAAACACATGTCGCACGATTTTGTTCAAAAAAAATCAATCAAAAAGACAAAAAGCTCGCTAAGTCAAAAACAAATTACTTAGGCAAAAAGTAGGGCATCCTGGTAGACTGCAAATTCAAAATAATTAGTCTACACAAAAATTAGAGAAAACAAAAAGAACAAAACAGAAAATTAAAAGAGAAAAATCCTCAATAAGAACAAGTTCGTGTGATCACATGTGACAAAAATAAAAGGTGAGTGACTGCCGCTCCAAAACTCTCGTCGGTTCCTTTACCCTCTCTTCCATCATTCAAAACCGTCTTTGAAAGGTGAACGCTTGTGTCAAACTAGCTGAACGTAGGACTGGAGAACATCAAGGAGAATGGGTGGGGTTAAAATAAATTTTGAGCCTTATATCCTTTCTTTCTGAAACCATGAACTAGGCCACGTTACAACCCTCAAAAAGACCTAACTGAAGCAGGATTTATTTCGAAAGCATACTACAGTGGGATCATGTCAGAGTTGACTCCCAAAAGATTTGCTTATCATTTGAGCTGGTATTGACATGACATTCTAAATAGTGATTCAGTCGCTATATGTCATAATCTCAGTGAACATACTTGGATTTCAAAACAGACATATACATGGCATTAGCATTATCATTCTCACTCAATTTACTGTTTCAATTACTTTTGCGCATTTACGATGTAGTTTCGATAGCTTTTTGGTTCGATGAATCATGTGATTGTTGGATCTTTGATCTCCATGTTTAATACTTTCAATTTATGTTTAAATGCTCATACATGATGTAATTTTCGTGCACAATGAGGGTACGTAGGCACGAGGGCCCTAATCCTCTACGAGCACTTTCTTTCTTTTTCTCTTTTCCTCTTCTCTCTCTCCTATTTAGCTAGTAGCCTTTAGATATATAACCCATCCAAGTCTAGAAGCAAGCGAAATGGTTCCCGTCGAGTACAAAGGATGCGTAAGGTGCTAGTACCTTCCTTTCGCATAACCAACCCCCTGACCCGTTTCTCTTCCCCTTGAGTTTTATCGATATTTTCCATGTCCTTTGAGACTAAATAAAGTTCGGTGGCGACTCTGTTGTATCTTTGAGTGTACGATTCACTCAGGTATAATCCCGCTAGATTCACCTATATAGTTATAAAACTAACTAAACTTATTTGCAGTTTACTTGATAAAGTGTAAATTTATTCTCGAGACTATGTGTCGCGGTGAGAATCGGAGACCATAACTATTGAGTTAGCTAGGCTTCACAAAACTTAAGATATCACCACTGATCTTTAATTTATCCGAGGGAAGGGGTAAAGAAAGAATAACCCATAAATATGCAATGCAAAACAAAGCAATAAAGAGAATCTAAGGTTCGGGGGTTGGTTATACTAAGGGAATGTACTAGCACCCTAAGTATTTGTAGTACTCTACAGGAACCTCTTGAAATATTTGTGTTTCGGCTAAAATTATTTGCTAAGGTAAGGACAGGTAAGAAAGAGAAAAGGGAAAAAAAGAAAAATGTAGCTCGCTAGGAGAGCAATCGTAGTTCAGAGAGTACATGTAAAAATAATGGAAAAAGGGAAGAGTGTAAAAAAGGAAAAGATTGCTCGCCAAAGATTGAGACCTCATTCCTACGTATTCTCAAAAGGAACTTGAGAAATCAGAGCGTTCGTAGTTCATGGAACTACGAGTTGTTAGAGTTCTAAGAACCAAAACAACAAAGGGGAAAAGCTTGAAAGCTAAGCTTGTGAGGATTGGTTGTAAAGGTGAAGATATTAATGGCTATCTCTTTATGAAAAGATTTGAATGAAGAGTTAAAGGTTGTAAAGGGGGGAGAGATTAGTGTCTATCTCTATGACAAGGTTTGAAGGAAGAGTTAAAGGTTACAAGAGATTAATGGCTATCTCTTGGGAAGGATAATGGGTTGTAGATGAAAGTGGTTTAAAGTTCTAAGGTTGAATTAGGATTTAGATAATGGGAAGTAAGGAATGTAACAGTTATGTACAAATGCATAAGTAAAGGATGCTACAACTATATATACATGCATATGAATGACAAGAAGTCAACAATGAATCCTTTCCCTTGGATTATGTTCAATGAAACAAGATGGACATGGATTCACAAATATATGAACATATGAGATTAAAGGCATAATAAAATTATTAACATGTGAATAGGCAAGGAATGAACACAATGAAAGGTATACATAAACATGGTTCGAGCATGAGCAAAGATCAACAATTAATAGGCACAAACATTCGCAAGGACTAGGTCAAAGAAATGCACAAGAGTGTATAAGCTAAATACAATGTTTTAGAAAATAAACAAAGTGTAATTTAAAAGGAATTCTTGAATTAAAATGAATACAAAGTAATAAACTTTTGGTCTTTTTCTATGATTAAAAGTGTAAAATAAACAATAAAAAATAAATGATTTTAAACAAATTAATAATGGATTTTAAATGATAAAAGTTTAAATAAAAAAGAAAGTTTAATAAATAAAAGGAATAAAGAAAGTTTAAGAAAAATGAATAAACAAATAAAAGATAAAATATGTATATATATTAAATAAAAGATAAAATAAATATATTAAAAGAAAATAAAATAAAAGAATAAAATAAATAAAAGGAAATTAGAAATAAAAATATAAATAAATAAAGAAGTTAAAATAAATAATAAAAGATAAATAAATACTAAAAATAAAATAAAATAAAACAAAAGTTTGATTTAAAATAATAAAAGAAGAAAAATAAAATAAATAAAGAAAAAGAAAGAAAAGTGAAAGGAAAGAGAGAAAAATGAGAAAAAGAAGGAAAAGTGTGAAAAATGTTGGAGGGAGGGTTTGAACGCACACCCTCCCTCTTACCAGCAAAACCTTCCAACCACTAGGTCAACACGCATGTGCTAATATGAAATGCAATGAATAAAATAATATATTAAGTATTCAATTTAAATTTGAAATTCCGCGCCTGACTGCTCTTTTTCTTCCTTGCACGTTTTCTTCTATGGCCAACTTCCCAGCCTTCTAACTTTCTCATTTTTTTAACCAAATCAAACGTTCCAATATACCATTTCGGTCACAATTTCATGAGGAATTCAAATATGTAACTAGATTTTATTTATATTAAGTGTAGCTCCCGATTTTAAGAAAAAACTAGAAATGACCTAAAAATTTCAAAGTGAATTTACATTGCATGTATGAACAATCAATGAATAACAGCATAGGGCTTTTATTCCTCATATCATGGCAAGTATTATGGTAATTTGAATGATAAAAAATGATGCTTCTAACTATGAGTTTGAGAAATGAAAGTTTACCTCAAAAGTCAGAAGTGGTTCTTGGTCTTGGAGCACTTCCAGAAGTAGTTTGATGATTCTTATAGCTTTTATGATATCCCAGGAACGTGTTGCAATGCTTGGTTGGTCTTGAGATGCTCTAAAACTTCCTAACCGAATCCAAGTGCAATGTGAAAAAGTGAGGTTGTGATGGAGGGGTTAGAGATGGTACAAATGTGTTTTTAGACTTTGGACAAGTTGTATGATGCTCATGGATGATGTTTGAGGTATTGGAATGGATGTGGAGTGTTTAAACAAAGAAATGCCAAGTTTGAGATTTTGACCACTTTGAAAACTTTGAGATTTTGGAATGAATGTGATTCTGAGGTTTTGAGATGTTTTTTTTTGTCCTTCTGATGTCTTGAAACCTCTTATTTATAGTGAAATGATCTTGAAGCAAGGCAATAGGTAATATCAATGTTTGATGGATTTTGAAGGAAAACCAAAAAGTGGACAAAAGTACAAAAGTTGGTATGCTTTAGTAGCTTCTAAAATGCTTTTCTTAACATATTTTCTTCATCAAATCAAACTTGTTATGATGCTTAGATTGTGTCCTTGAATCAAGGAAAAGGTTTAATGATCAAATTTCACTTTTCTTGTAAGGCATAAAAAGTTCAGGATGACATGTTGGATTCATGTTTTCCATGATGAATGAAGATCAATTCTTGTGGAATTTGAGATTATTGTGAAGATCTTGTGGTATAGAACAAGTTTCTAGTTGATGAGAAGCTTTGAAAATGATCAGAATGTAGCCAAAAGTGTCCTTGAATTCTTGCACTTGTACTTAGCCAAAACCTGCCTTGAAAAATCAGCTCTATCATGGCTTCTTGCAAAAATAATAACTTCATGCTCAAGCAAAAGAAATTTATGCTCTTGGTACCATTGGAAAGAAGACATCATGTACTAAAACTTTCATGTTGATCACTTGAAGAAATTCACCTTGGATCATGGAGAAAACAAGCCATGAACATTGGACTTTGTGGCTGTTTGAGACCTAGAAAATTTTCTAAGTCCTTTGACATTTTTAGCATTCTAAAAATCTAAACTTTGCAACTTCATAACTTCCAATCCTTATGAGTTTTGGATCCAATTCTTCCACATGATTGAAGTGTATGATGTCAAATTTAAGTGCATACCTTGGGCATGAAAAATGATGGCTTGAATTGATCACAAATTGGTCACAAAGTAGTGCACTTGTTAAGGTGAAAATCTTGGAAATTTTTCTAAGTGTTTGGAATTTCAAAATGTTAAGAATTCCTAACTTTGATCAATCATAACTTCCACTTCAAAAAGCTTTTGGCTTTCTATTTATTCCATCTTGTAGTGTGAGATGTCATCTTTACATACTTTCTTCAAGTATTTCCATTGGATTTTTGAGGAAAAAGTTATGATCTTGGGAAGTAGGTCACTTATTCAAGCATTTCCATAACTTAGAAAAAATAAATAAAACCCTAATTTTTCAAATTTGGTTCCTTTTGTAATTTTCTTGATTCAACTTGATCAAATGCATCCATTAACCATATTTTAATGATTCTTGACTTAAGGAGTTCATGGTTGACCAAAAGTCAAACTTTGACTTTGTGCACTAGTTGACCTTGTATTAGATGAACTTGAATTTGCAATCTTCAAAGGATCAATCTTTTTGGGCAATTTAGATCATGTGAATGGACTTCAAAGGTGTACTTGAGGCTCTTGAACCATGTCTTGAAGTATGGGAACATTCTCAGATGAAAAAGTCAACTGGAAGCCATCTTAGGTCAAAACCCTAATTTGGTGCATCAGATGAACTTGAGGCTTGATGAACTTGAAATGACGTAATCTTGCAACTTCTAGTGAATAAAGGGAAACTCTTGATCATATGGCATGAATTAGGAGCTTGAGACATTGAGGATCACACAAATCTTTGGCTAATCATCAGCTCGATCACCTTGATGCAAACCCTAACTTGTAAAGCCAGCAAACCACATATTTTTTGATATTTTTAATAAGGGTTAGTGATGCATAAAACACACACATAAAATTGTTGATGCTATGCAAATGATACAAATGGATGTATGATCTTAGGGGTAAAAATTAGGGTATGACACTATGCAACCATTTTTCTTCTTCAAATTCCAAGAAAATTTGTTAAAATAATTTCCATGGTTAACTAAAAGAATACTTTCATGTGGATTTTTTGTAGCCTAAAAATTATAAATATTGTCTATATAAAAAACAATAGGCATAAATATAATTTTTTTAGGAAGTTATCAATGAAGATTATGTAGATTGACACAAAATTAATAATCGATTATGGTTGGATGTAAATAAAAATTCAGCATAATTATGTATTTATTACATTATAAATTAGCATTTATCGAGAGAATAAATACTTTGATAGAAAGAATTATTACTCTGATTTTCATACGAAAATAATATTCTGTTTTTGTATTTTGTATTTTATAAATGAATACTTCTCATGTATTATTTGTTGGAAATCCACCACAACTTATGGAGAATTTCTATCAATCTTGATGAATAAGATTATTATCGATACACAATAACAATGAAAAGAAAGAAAAATTGTAGAAGAAAGAAAATTAGGGTTTGACAAAATATAAAAGAAGATGGTGATTTCTGCAGAGTAACTTTCTGCCCACAAACTATGAAAACTTATTCACTTTGCAACTCCAAAATTTTGTGAATTCAATTTGTTACAAGAATAGGGGTTACTCCCTCTATTTATAGCTTTAGGTTAGCTTGATCCCTAAGCCAACGCCTAAAATACAAAAGCCCAAAAATATCCAATTTAGCTAACACTACTAAAATAGGCCTAAGTTGAAATCCTGTCGAGCAACCTGCTTCGACATTTCAACACACACACACACACACACACACACACACACTAGGTTAATTTTGACACATCTTTGTTTATGTCGATCACTACTGCTTCGACACAAAGAATTACATTCTCAACACACCACCTAATTCATTGTGTTTAAGCAATCTATATTCATCATAGCTCTTAGTCTTCTAAACACTTCGACATGCACTCCATTCGTGATGATATCTACAATCTGATTATCAGTTAGTGTTCCAAGTTCATCTTCCCTTCATCTACATGCTCACGAAGATAGTGAAACCTCATTTTTATGTGCTTGCTTCGTCCATGTGCTATCGAATTCTTCGCCGAATTGATAGCCGACAAATTGTCGATCTTCATGGTAATTGTTCCATGACTCTTCGCTGTAATCTCTTCGACCAGGTTCACCATCCAATTTGTTTGACATGGCTGCTTCGCACGATGACAATCCCACTACTGGCTCTTTTCTCAAACTCCAAGCAACTGGTGCACCACCTAACATAAACGCGTAGCCAGCTGTGGATTTTCTATCCTCTACATCACTGCACCAACTTGAGTCGGTGTATCCCACTAATTTGCATTCTTTTCCTTCATCAGCTACAGGAAATAAAATGTCATAGTCGAGATTTCCTTTCAGATACCTTAGTATCCTCTTCTTCGCTGCTGGGTGTGATGCCTTTGGCTTCTGCATGAATCTACTCATCATACCTACATTGTATGCTAGATCAGGCCTTGTGTGACAAAGATATCTTAATGACCCAATAAGCCTTCTGTACTGAGTTGGGTCGACATCATCTTGATCTGAATCTTTCGACAGTTGCAGTCTTGGTTCAGCAGATGTCGAAGTCAAGTTGCACTCTTCCATCTCAAATCTCTTGAGAATTTCACTTGTATATCTTCTTTGATGCATCATCAAGCCTCTACTACTCTTGTAGAATTTGATGCCAAGGAAATATGAGAGATTTCCCAAGTCTGACATTTCAAACTCCTCACTCAGGTCATGTTTAAAATCTTTGATCTCCTTCTTGCAACTTCTTATTATCAGCAGGTCGTCGACATAAAGACATAGTATTAAAAATTCAATCTTGCTTCTTCTTACATATATTCCATACTCAGTTGTGCACTTTACAAATTACTTCTCCCTTATAAAGCTATCTATCTTCTTATTCCAAACTCTTGGAGCTTGCTTAAGTCCATATAGGGCTTTACGCAACCTGTATACCTTGCTTTCTTCGCCTTGTTTCACAAACCCATCTGGTTGTACAACATAAACTTCTTCATCTAAGGAGCCATTCAGGAATGCACATTTCACATCCATCTGACATATGTGCCCATTTTTCATATTTGCTAGACCAACAACCAACCTGATTGTTTCGATCCTAGCAACAGGTGCAAAAACTTCGTCGGAGTCGATTCCTTCTTTCTAAAAAAATCCTTTCGCCACAAGTCTGGCCTTGTGTCGAGTTACTTCTCCTTTGGGATTCAACTTTACCTTGTATACCCACTTCACATCGATTGCTTTCTTGCCTTGAGGAAATTTGATAAGTGACCAAGTGTTGCAGACTTCGATGGAATCTAGCTCCTCATTCATTGCTTTCTTCCACTTTGAATCTTTCAATACCTCGGCTGCATTGACTGGTTCGACATCAGTGTAGAAAGCATAGTGTACCAGCTCACCTTCTTCATTAACCACATTATCTGATGTAATCACACATTCTTGCAACTTTGTAGGCATGTGTCTTGTTCGTTGAGGTTTGCTTGGGCCTGCTTCACCTCTAACTTCTTCTTGTCGAACTTCTCTTCCAACTTCACTAGGTGGTTCTTCACATAAGATTCTCACTAAATACTTCTTAACATTCCCAGTCCAATCCCATTCTTTAAGCTCATCTATGATCACGTCCCTGCTGATCACTACTTGCTTGTTCACTAGGTCGAACAACTTGTATCCTTCAGTCGAATGATATCCTATTAAGATCATTTGACTCGACTTGTCAACAAATTTTCTTCTCAACTGATCTGGCACATGTCTATGTGTTATAGATCCAAACACCTTCAAATGACTTAGGCTAGGCTTGACACCGGACCAACACTCTTCTGGTGTAACTCCTTCTAGCATTTGTGTCAGACATTTGTTCAAGATGTATGTTGCAGTCGACACAATTTCTCCACATAATTCTTTGGATAGATGCTTGCCTTTCAACATATTTCTCACCATATTCATGATGGTTCTATTCTTCCTTTCTGTAGTTCCATTCAGTTGTGCAATGTAGGGTGGCACCACCTCATGCACAATCCCTTCTTTCTCATATAATGCATCGAAATCTTTTGACACATACTCTCCACCACCACCAGTCCCCATAATCTTTAGCTTTCGACCACTTTGTCTTTCGACCATAGATTTAAATTTGGAAAATACCTCGACCACTTCACTTTTCTTCTTGATCAGGTAAGTCCACAATTTTTGACTGAAATCATCTATGAAAGAGACAAAGTATCTGTTACCTCCAATTGAATCCACCTAAATAGGACCACATACATCAGAGTATATGAATTCAAGAATTGCCTTCGACTTGTCCTGCATCCTTGCTGAAGTTATTCTTGTGTTGCTTTGCCTGCACACATTCTTCACACACTTTATTTGGAATGTCAATTTCTGGTAATCCTGAAACCATGTTTCTTCTCTTCATATCTCTTATGTCTTTAAAGTTGAGATGGCCAAGTCTCTAGTGCCATATCTATTCAACCCTGCTAGTTGCAGTTGCAAGGCACTTATTCTCCATCACATTAAGCTCAATCTTGAAGGTTCTATTATGAGACATTGGAGCCTTCAAGATCAACCTTCCATTTGATTCGAGAACTCTCATCATCTTGTCTTTAATCAAAACCTTGTAGATCTTTTTGACCAACTGCCATATGCTGAGCAAATTACTCTTCATGCCTGGTATGTATAACACATTGGAAATTACTAATCTTTTTCCATCTTTCCTCATAATCAGAACATCATTGATACCTTCAACTGCTAGAGTATTGTCATTTGCAAATTTCACCATGTTTTTCATTGAGGGCTTTTTGTTGACAAACCCATCTTTCCTACCAGTCATGTGTGATGAGCATCTTGAGTCCAAGTAACATTGGTCCTGGAATCTTTCTTCATCTCTTGTTGTGAACATCAACAACATCTCTTCTTCTTCATGTTTCGACAACTTTGCATCAGTTTCTTGATTCTTCTGCTTTTCAGGACAATCACTAGAATAATGATCATACTTCTGAAAATTGTAACCCTGAATGTGACTTTTGTCAGATTTTCGACCACCACCTCTTCCTCTACATGCAACACCACCTCTTTGGCTGCCTTGGTTCTAGGGTTTCTCTGATTCGACCAATTTCCTTCTTGCTGATTTCGATCAGTCGAATTGTTGTAGCATCATTTGCCTTTGTTGCAATTCCAACTTCCTTTGCCTTTCTTTTCTTTTGCTGATTGCGCCTACAAAGCCACATCACTCTTCGACTTTCTTGCAACTCTTTCAGCCATTATTTGTTCATGAGATTCAAGCATCCCTTGAAGCTTTTCCTTTGTCAATGTTGACAAGTCTTTCAACTCTTCTATCGCTACTACCACGCGGTCGAACTTTGGAGCCAATGACCTCAAGATCTTTACAACAACTGATCTTAATGTAAAAACTTCTCCACATACCTTGATTTGATTCACTAGTTTTGTAACCCTAGTGAAAAAATCTGTTATGCTTTCATTGTCCTCCATCTGAAGCAATTCATAGGTTCTTTTGTGAGTTTATAACCTCACCTTTTCTGTTCCTCCAAATGATTTTTCTAGAATTTCCCATGCTTCTATTCTACTTCACTAACCTTTTCAAAATTATCTGGATCAACGCATTGATGAATTATAAAGAGAGCTTTATAATCTTTCTTTTTCAATTTTTTCTGTGTGGCCTTTTCTTGATCCGACGTGTTTTCTGCAAGTGGTGTTACTCATTCGTTCACAAGATCCCAAAGATCTTGATAACATAAACAACCTTCATCTGCTTGCACCAATTCTTATCATTATTATTCTTAAGAATCGGAGGACTCGTCGAAAAATTCCTGTTTGGATGATTCATTGCCATCGTGATTTTCTTTCCACGAATCGCTCAGCCAGTGCTCTAGATACCAGATGTTGGAAATCTACTACAACCTATGGAGAATTTCTATCAATCTTGATGAACAAGATTATTATTGATACACAATAACAATGAAAAGAAAGAAAAATTGTAGAAGAAATAAAATTAGGGTTTGACAAAATATAAAAGAAGATGGTGACTTATGTAGAGTATCTTTTTGCCCACATACTGTGAAAACTTATTCACTTTGCAACTGCAAAATTCTGTGAATTCAAGTTGTTACAAGAATAGGGGTTACTCCCTCTATTTATAGTTTTAGGTTAGCTTGCTCCCTAAGCCAAAGCTCAAAACACAAAAGCCCAAAATATCCAATTTAGCTAACACTACTAAAATAGGCCTAAATTAAAATCCTATCGAGCAACCTGCTTCGACATTTCGGCACACACACACACACACACACACTAGGTTAATTTCGACACATCCTTGTTTCTATCAAGCACTACCTGCTTCGACACAAGGAATTACATTCTTACCATTATTTATCAAATAAAAATAAATACATTTGTCATTTGTGTGTTTCTTTATATATGGTATCATTTGCATGAAGAAATTTATACAATTTTTTCTTCATTTTTCCTCTTTTTTCCATCCCACATAATGTGTGGTTCGTTTGATCCCGATTCATAACTTACACCCAAAAACTCATCACCTAAATATAAAATACCTTAACCTGTCAGGACATTTCATGAAAACCACCATGTTTAGATCATAATAATTTATCTGGATGGTACTAATTAATTTTGTTGGTCAGAGTCTGTCCGTACGTATCTCAACCCGAGAGGAAAGATTAGCTACATCACTAAAGTTAAGACACAACTAAACAAAACATGCATACATTATGATACATGGGATGCTAAAAATTTAATGGTCATGACATGGTTAGACAATTCTATGTCTGGAGAGATATGTGTGAATTATCCTTGTTTCGTCATGGAACTAGAAATTAGGTGCAAGCCGGTGATGGGGAATCCTGAACCGATGGTGCTTATATCAGGTACGGCAAAACGAGGTGGACCTACAAGGTTAACACTATGTACTAGTAAAAAAGTACATGTTTTCTTGTTCCTTCTGCAAGGGCAGGGGGACTCAGAGGCCTTAATAGGTATATTACGTTGTATGGTAGTTAGAGCTTGCTCACGACGTCAAGAAGTCTTGTACTGTGGTGTTTTATGGTGGTTTTAGGAGTCCTAATCACGTGAGGTGAGAACTCTATGGATGAATGATCTACTTAGGTATAAGCTTCTGAGGGGTGTAATCAGTATGACTTATGATTTATCCTTATTCCCATTGAAGAAGGAGTATAAATGCCTTTTAGGCCTAAAGTTTGAGTAACCCTAAGAGGCAACAATTACTCCCTCCTGATTAGGAGAGGTTATTGACCAACTAACATTTTGGGAGTTATGGTGGACTTCCTCTCTCCTGACAAACGGCTTTACACACGTCATGGGTGCCAAGGGCGAGTCCTTAGGTCATTGCCTATGTGATACAATTCTAGGGCGAGGGCACCCTAATTTAGGACGCTCACAAATATAACACTACATAGTATCTCAAAAACAGAGGGATTTTCTAAGGGAAAAGTGTTTTTAAGACCCTTTTTTTTCAAGGTGTACCCCTCGCCCAATCAATGAGTCCCTAGGTTGACGGTGTCCTTTTATGACGAGTCCCTCAACATGGGGCGAGTCCCTTAGCTTGAGATGTGTACCTCTGTTGAAGGTGACGTTACTTACACGATTGTACTATAGAGGGTTATGCCATATTTCTTCTGATTATACTCTGAGATGTCAAAATGTTCATCACTATTGAATGCTTAAGTGTTTTAGTGGAAATAGAGCATGAGGGCATTTAATTCACCTCATGATGGCATTCTTTGGCAATTACCTTATTGGCTGAATGTATGGTTTATGCCATTGGGTTTCCCCTATATTATTTCGGAAACCCTTTCTTTTCTTCACCTCTCTTATTTCTCTTTTTCCATAAAAGTATACCATGGTTAAAACACCTTATTTTTCAGTTTCTCTACTCTAGTGATCATGGGAAAGAAAACTAAGCTTGTTCATGTCCGACATTGCATCCCTATATTTTAATGTTGATATGATTGATAAGTTTCATCACGACATTAGATTTTCCAATACAGGTCGTGAGGGAGAGTTATTATGGAACCTTGTTCACATGAGGAGAGGGATAATATGGATACCTCATGCGAGTCGTTCGATCCCTATTTTTTGTCAACCTCCCTATTATTTGTGAGCTGAGGGTTTTTTATTCTGTTCACTTCTTTCGAAATGGATTTTTTAATTACCATCAATGCCCCCCTTCTCAGATTACCCCAAACTGTGGGGTATATTCAGGGTATTTCAGATAGCCTGTTGCAGCATGATTGTGTCTCGTGTTGTCAAATTTCTTCTTTTATTTCTTTAATACATAAATCCTCCCTATAAATCATTGGTTGAAAGTGCGGCCCTTTATCGGTGGATGACTACTAAAGCCCTTCGCAAAACTTTGCAAGGACTGGAAAGACAAGTTCGTGCAGGTACGAGGGTAAGACTGTACTTCTCAAGTCACTGCGGGGGCGATGGGTGATCATTTTTTTTTCCTTTATTCTGGTCTTCCTATCCACGACTTATCGAAAGGGTGGATCTGAGTGTTATTTCTCCCCTTGATCATGAAGTAATTCAGATTTTGAGATGTTTCCACTCTCCAGAATCCAATACTCTTATTAATTGGGATCATGAAGATGGTGATGAAGTGGATGCATATTTAGGTATGAAAGAACACCTTTCCTGGCTCAATGTTGTCTTTACTGCTTTTGTGTTTTAACTATATTTTTGCCTGTAGGGGAGATGACATAAATCCCTCTTGACGAGAGGATGGAGCACTTGGTGAAAATACAGATGGCTCATCAGCGGGCGAGACTTCCTCTTTCCTTTCCCCAAGACGTGGCTGGTGATAGGGGCGAGGCAATTGGGAATTCATGAGTTGTTGAGGTCTGCCCTCCTAAGGTTCTACGGAGGGAGGGGGTGTAACACCCTAATTTACTCGACTATTTAATTAAACAAAATCACGTGAATACTTTAATCCAAAAATGTGTTACACATACCCATCAATCGTTTTTCTCATCAATACATTTATTAGGAAGCAGAATAAATTTCAGAATCTCAAATAAATCATTTATTTGTATCAACATCGAAAACTCAATGATAATAACTCAAACATCTCGAAAAACATAAAATGTAACAAAATTAACTCGTCCCTATTGTTACATATCAGAGCGACTCCAAAACTAATCAACAAGAAAACAGTAAAATAAATTAAGGAAAGCCTCATATGAGACTTCGTGAGAAGAGGAATATTTTTGAATTAGATCATATTGTATCTCTTTAAGACTTTTTTGTTCTAATTTACTTGTTTCTTTAGTTAGCTTTTTACAAATGCGAAACAAGTCTTGATAAGAAAAGTCACTCCAAGATATGTAGGCTCTCTTAACTTATCTTTGAGATTTCTTGGATCTTCTCTGGTTATGGTTTCTACTATGGTTTTGAGGGTTGTTTAGTCTTATGTGACCTTCCTTTTCACATTGGTGGCATGTGGGAATGAAAGAGGGTTTTTCTTCATTTTTATTCTAGAAACTTAAAAAAAATTTGGTGCCTTAGGAACTCCTTGAATATTTTAAACATAAGTTTCATGTATTTATTAATCTTACTTTCATAGTCTTCATCTTTTGATTCCATATATGTGATATTAGTAGCTTTTAGTGCAATGTTTTTCCTCTTCATCTTGTCACCTTTTTTGTCATCAACACGTTTCTTCAGCTCCATCTCATGTTCCTGCAATTTACCAAAAAGAGTATACATGTCCATGGTTGCTAAGTCCCTAGATTCAAAAATCATAGTGACTTTAGGTTGCTAGTTACGGTTTAGGTACCCAAGAATTTTCACAACCATTTCCTCATTTGAAAAATATTTTCCCATAGTTCTCATATGATTCACGTCGTAGGTGAATTGTGTTTGCATCTGATTAAGGTTCTATTCAGGTTTCATTCTGAAAGATCATTCTTATGGGTTAATGCTTTCAACATTTCCATCTTTATCTTAGTAGTTCCTTCATTGTTAATTTAGAGGATGCCCCACATTTCTTTGGGATCAACTTCCTCCATCAATTGACCATCCATGATAGCTTTGAAGTATCCTAGTTGGCATATGTTAAGATCCGGGTACGAGAAATGAACTTGCTCTTTTTCCTTTTCAAAGTCGTGATTACCAAAAAGGAGTGAATCCATATACCTTTCTTTTAGATTTATCTGCAACATATTCACAATGGAAGCATGAGTTTTAGCTACTTCCTTTAGACCATCTTCTTCGGCCTCAATCTAAGTGAATTTCTTTCCCAATTCTTTATAGGTCACCTCTAATATTTTATTCTCCTCCAACATTTTCTCATTTTCCTGCCCTGCCTTCTCTAGAGAAGATTGAGCATCCTTATAATTCTTCTTAAGAGAAGTTAGCCTCATATTAGCCAAGGCTAACATGGCTTTATCTAGACCATAATTTTCCTTCTTTTTCTAAAGCTTAAATTTTAGGGTTTCCTCTTTCTTTTTAGAAAAATCATAATATCCAAATATTGCCCTTCCCATCATGATGATCCTCATCAGATAAGTTCTAAGTAGTTGAAATTTTTTATGGACCCATATTCTCCGCCTTTTCAACATTGTTGGGTGCATTAATTAAGATAGTTGTATACAAAGGAAATCCCATCAAAACTCTTCTCCCAAAAATGGAATTCCTCTTGACCTTATAAAGCCGCAAAATACCCACCTCTTTAATAGCTACTGACACCATGGGTGTTCATGGGTACGGGTCAACCCACAAACCCGCTGACCTAAATCGAACCAACCTATAAATTACCCAAACCCATTCATTTACGGGTATATCCACCATAACCGATAACAACCTGTATAGTTTTGGTTTGAGTTTTGCAACCCGTGGACCCGTTGTCCCAACCCATTGATGTGACTTTAGTAATTTCTTGTTATTTTCATTACTAGTTTACATACAAATATAAAATTAATATCTCACTAATAACCATAATTTTTCCCCAAAAATTTTATTCTCCACCAATAATACTATTAGACCAAGCATATCGAAGTCATAATCATCATAATTCACATGGGTTCGCTCGTATAATAGGGTGGGAACCTATGAGTACCATTTTTTTCAAATATAACTTTAGGGAAACTGTCATCACCTCGAACTCGGAAAAATTTGTCCTTCCATTCTCAGAGTTTGAAGAATAGGGAGAAAAAAGTCCCTGCTAGAAATGGCACTTAGCGAAACCCAACCTCCTCTAGTAACCTCTTTTGTCTCGTAAAATAAAATGAATATGCTCATAGCGGGTGTGATGCCAAGTTCCCTACATATAATCTTGAATACTTGTACAAAGGCCTAACTATTTGGATGAAGCTGAAAAGGGGTGATATTGATAGCCTTCAGGATATTGGTTTGAAAGATAATGAAAAGGGTGCCGACTCCAAAGTCAAACATCACACCCAGGGCCAGATTTGGGCATGTGTAGCCTGGTCCACTGCACAGGGCCTCCAACTCCCAAGGCCACACATTTTTAATTTATAGTAAACCCAATCTGAAGCAATATATAACTAAAAAAACATGCAGTAGATTATTTATATGCTGAAGTGGCGTACGGGTACGACAACTATATGAGACACGTGATTATCGAAATATTTCAAAATTGATATAAATGTAGAAATACTGTTTAAACAAGTACATTCTCTTATAGTAAAAAATTTATAAAATATTAAAAAACATACAAAATATGTTTGAAAAACATGTAAATTTGCAAAAAGAAACTGTATAATCTCATCAAGATTTGATATTTTATTTATTAATATTATATTATTGCTTATACTCAATGTTTTTGTTATTTAATATATATATATATATATATATA
Source organism: Lathyrus tuberosus (assembly GCA_022829125.1). Lineage (NCBI taxonomy): Eukaryota > Viridiplantae > Streptophyta > Magnoliopsida > Fabales > Fabaceae > Lathyrus > Lathyrus tuberosus. The sequence goes on along the minus strand of JALAZF010000082.1, from coordinate 4,759,083 downwards.
TATATATATATATATATATATATATATATATATATATATATATATATATATATATATATATATATATATAATTTCAATAACTTTTTTTTCATTATTTATTTCAATAAATTTTTTATTGTTAATATTTTCTAGCATATTAAGTTTTTTGAATTTTATAAATTATATACATTTATTTGTTAATTGTTAACTTTCTTATTCATAATTTCATTTATCAATTTTTAATTATTTTTTTTACCGGTTTAAATTTAATATTGTATATCGAATTCAAATTCGATTTTTGCAGATTTAATTAAAAACAACGAGGAATTTTAAAATTTAATTTTTTTCATTCTTTCTATATGTCTCCTTAATTGTTTTATAAGATTAAAAAGTTTGATTCTAATTATAAGCAGTGTAAGAAAAAAAATATTTGATGTATTAATTAAATCTCAATAACTCTTGATAAATTTATCATAAAAGAATAAAAAAATTTAGTTAAAAATCATAATGTTGGTAGAATTAATGTAGAAAATTTTAACTTATTACTAACTTATTACTAAAAATATTTTTAATGTTATTGAGTTTATTTATAATTTAAATAAAAATAATAATTTTATTTATATTTTATATTTTTTTAGATAGGGTCAATTTTTAATATAAGAACAAAGCCTCCAAATTGTTTGAGAAGGCCATGATCACACCTATGTTGAAGTAGAAATATTCAACTTCTACTCCCCGAGGTCGCTACTTGCAAACCTTCATGCCATCTACACAAGGCTGTAACACCATATCATCTTCGTTTTTGATATTTGATATAAGTAGACTTGCCCGAAATGCCTACACCCGTCATTATATAATGAACCAACACTTAACACCTCGCTATAAAAGTTAAAGCTTCCTGAAATACCAACACCAGTATTTTTCAGCATGCTTTGTCCTTAATCACACGCTTTCCAGGAAACTTTTCAGAAAGTCATCCATCTAAATATCACTCTAAGTCAAGCACGCTTAACTATAAAGTTCTAATTTGTCAGGCTACCGAAAAGAAGATGCATCTTGTTGGTATAGGCAGTCTCATACAACCATGCAGTCCGAAAAGAAGATGTATCTTGTTGTCAATCAATCCTTTTAAGTATTCATTCAACCATATAGTCTCATACCTGCACAGCCTCATGATCCCTCTCATTCCAATGAGAATTTGGCTTCCAGGAGCCGCTCATCGTCATACCTTGTGCATCGGCGACCACTCCCCGCCCTTGTAGGCCTCAGGTGTTATAAACATCACTAGCAATAGACTCATCACTACCAAAACTATCGCTAAATAAACTCTTGTAACTCTCAAACTTTTATGTATTAACAAACCTCCAATCTACATGATTATTGTTCCATTTCAAACTCGTCAAACATTGAGTCCACAACTCACATCTCTCAAAATCTATTTTAGGTTTGTACCACCATATTTTAAGGGCTCAAGTGCACTTAACATTAAATGATAAGAGGTTGTAGCCCACTTTGTGACATACATGTCATGAGGGGATGTGTGGATGAGAGTCAGCTAGGAAGCTGGCTCAGCTCAGAATTTGGAAGTTGACTCACGTGTGAGTCATGCGTCGAAGGTAGGATAACAGTTACATCATCAATACTCAAATGAAAGGACAAAAATATTAAATGACCATAATGATGTATCGACCATAACAACCAAAAACATAGAAGTAGGTGTGCTGCCATGTTTTCTCACTTAAACACTTCGCCTCTACAAGCCTTGTATTTGAGGACTCTGTACTGTCAAAATTTCTCACTTAAGCATTTCTTTCCTACAAGTCTCGTGCTTGAGAGACTATACACTTCCATGTTTTATCACTTAAACACTTCGCCGTTATAAACCTCGCATTTGTGAGATTGTGCACCAGAATATCCGTTATATCATAAGTCCACTTATTATCAATAGTAAGACTAGAGAGTACTCAAATGAATACTAATTCAAATATCACATTAAGTAGCGTGGGAAAAAATTGAAGAGTTTCTTAGGTCACGTCTGAAAAACGGCTAAGTTATTTTAGTTATTATGAGAGATTAATCTCTAAACTAGTAGGTATTTTTGGCTAGGTACCGAATTTAAAAAGAATTGATACTAATTCACCTCACCTAACTTTATAGATTTCGCCAGCCTATTAGTAAATGCAATTGGAATAATGTGTGCTAGTCGCGCTTCAATTCAACAAGTAAACGATGTCATAAATTCCTTTGCACTTCGAGTTATTGGCGCAAATGTTGGGATCACCTCTATTGGATCATTTATTCAATTCCTAGCAAACTTGGAATGTCTCCCCCAATAGCATTGTTTATTTTCTTTGTGCTGTGTATTAGGTGAGGATGGATGGCCTATTTTTTGCGTGGGGCTGGGTTTCCATAAAAGACCATAGACTTTATACTCTTTGATGTTGACACTGTACCGTCGCATTCGGATTATTTGGTTCACTCCTAATTTACTTACCCAAATGCTACATAATTATGCTCTTCCTTTCATTCAAGGTAACGCCAAATTTAGGTGGCATTTAGGATGGGCCAATTAATTTTTGGCCATCATAAAAAATTGCATTTTTAATTATTGATATATTATTATTTAATTTAGACGGCTGTGATGAATGACTGATAACATATTGATGTTTTTTTATCCAATTTTAAATATTAATTATTTAAATTTTTTTAATTAAATAATATATTTTTAATTAATTCTTATTTCATATCATTTTCAAACATTCATCTTCTTCATTTTTAAACATTCATCTTCTTTATTTTCAAAAATATTTGTCTTCTTTATCTAAATTACATTGAATAACACATGAAATTACCAAATCCAAATTTTAAACTTATATCTATTGTTGAAATCAGTAAATCAACTCAAATACCAATGTTATTTTCTAAATCTGTCAAAAATATGATGTGCTTCAAAGCTAGAAAAAATCCTTAAATCCATTAAAAAAAATTCCAAAAAAAATCCATAAATCCACGAAAAAAATATCAAAAAAAAATATTATAAAAACATATATGGAAAAATTTCAGACTCATCACAAATTACAGAGTCATCACATAGTCATCCCTATATCCAATCCAACCAAAAAACAAAATTTACAAATTTATAATTGAAAAAAAAAAATCTTAATTTACAGATTTGAAATTAAAAATGAAAAAGTGCATTCATGTGTAAGAGAAATTTCAACTTTTGAAAATTGCATGCATGTGTGTTGGAAATAGGAAAAACTCAGACTTTAAAGAGAAAAACTCATACTTTGGGATTTTTGTATTCTTCAATAAATTGAAGTTTCATATAATTGAATAGACAAACATAACAAAAAAAAAAAACAATAAACAAAAACACAAAACAGAAGCAAGTCCAATTTTATCCTCAGGTACACTAAGTTCTTCAACTAAAGCCTTAATTGATTTAGTATAATCAACGGAGCATGAAGCATGCGTTAAAGATAACACGTAATTCTAGAAACTATACATAACACGTAATTTTGGAAAAAGTGAAAACTTTAATAATGGAGATATTAACAAATTTGGCAAAAAAATTAATTAAGTTAAAAAACTCTATTTATATCTAATCTCTTCTCTTTTAGGATAAGTATCCTCTTTTTAAATTTGGAGTTTTTCTATCTAAAATTAAAAGAATAAATAAATAATAAATATAGATATGAAATTGAAAAAAAAAAATCTCTTTTCAAATATTAAAGATTTTAAATTGAAAAAAAAAAATCTCTTAAATAACAAGTCTTACCTATCTAAAATTAAAAAATGCATGCATGGTTGCTGGAAAGATTTTACCGAAAGAACAATAATTGATTCTTAGTTTCACCGGAAGAAGTTGCAACAAGAATTAAGGGTGTTTGCGGGTCGATTTGATTCGATTTTGAGTGAATCTGATGTCCAAACCGATAAAAAATATGTGGATTGATTTGGATTGTATTTTTATATATATTTTTTTCTATAAAACCCAATCCAAACCAAACCGAGAAATAACGGGTTGGTTTAGGTTGAATTGATTGGATACATTAGAAACAAATATGTGAAAATATTTTTAAAATATTTTAATTTACATTAACTAATTTTTTATAATAATATAATTTTTTATTTATTTTCGTGTTTTCATAAAGATTGTGAATGTCACAAATGATGTTTCATTTTTCTTTCTTTTAAAAGTTGAATATTTTATACTAGTTTCCATCATAATGATATAAATTATATGAATTAATATGGTTGGTTAGTGTAGACGGACTCACGGGTAGAATTTTGAAAATTTGTTGTCCGAACCAATTAATATCAAGTTTCATTGGTTTGATTCGGTTTTTTCCCGAACTAAAAAAATTCCCTACCCAAAAACCATGGTTTGGTTTGGATTCTGGTTTGGTTCTGTGGTATTTTAGATCGAACTCTAGTGTCGACAAGGGTAGCTTGATATTTCGACAGAAGTTGTGCATGCTGTAGTCGAAGTCTGTTCAAGCATGCTGTCGAAATATATTAACTTGTAATTTAAGTTAGTATGTCAAATTGGGTCTTGCTTGTAAGCCAAATTGTTTAAGTTAGCTTGTTCCCTAAGTTAGCTTGTGTAATGGGTTTGTGTGTAAAAGCCCGTTAGGTTAGTATGTTAGTTTTCTTATAAATAACATGATAGTCTCTCATCTTTGGGGTGTGGTGCAAATTCTAATTAGGGTGAGAGAGATTATTTTCTATTCTGTAACACTTGTAATCTTGTCTCATAAGTCTATAAATAGACTAGTTCTCTCAACTTGTTGAGAGAGGTTAATTGTTGGTATTCACTTGTAATCTTTGAATCCTTATTGAGAAAGTGAATAGAAAAACATATTTAATCAATTCTCTAGTGTTTGTTCAAGAAACTCAAATCTTTTTCTCATAACTTTATTCTGTTCTTGACGACATCATTTCACAACATGTTTGAATTTACCCAAACTAATGAACATCTCTAACAAGAATTCCAAATTAATTTATTTTTCTGGATTTGAGATTGTGTTTGATTAAAAAGAAAAAATAAATAAATTATGTGTTATGAATATGTGTTTTCGAAGTTGATGGTCGATGAATATTGATTAGTTGGAAAAATTTTAGAATGAAATCAATGAGTATTTAGTAATTGCCAAAATTTGAAAAAATAATTAAAATTAATTGATATTATTATTTTAACATGACCTAATTACCTCTTAGTGTAGGTAAAAAAGACAACTTCCTCGTGATGAGAAAAAAGCTACTTGTTCAGGCTAAATGCCACCACAAATTTCTATTCTAATTTTAATTATTTTTATTTTTATTTTTTCTTAATATATTAGCAAAGTAACTATACCATTCCACATAATTAGAAATACTAATATAGCAAGTTAACATATGCTCTATTGTGATCACAAACGATACCTTTCAACCAATCAAGATTGAGAAATGGAGTTCTTGGGTGAACAATAAAACGGTTAGAAACAAAGAGATAAAGAAGAAAGGATAAAGAAGAAAGAAGAAGAAGGGTTAGGGAAAATTGCTATACTATTCACTTTCTCAATGTTACAAAAGATTACAAGTGAATACCACAATCTGGTCACACTCAACAAACTGAGTGTACTAGCCTATATATAGACTAACTAGATAACTTGCAACCCAAGCTACCTAAACAATTGGATCCATAACAAAAGGCTCAATTCGATAATACATATTAGAATACACTTCGACTACAATATGTATCCTTCGATTACAGCATGTGACCCAACTTCGACTTCATGCTTGACTCTTGTCGAAACACATGAAAGCTACTCCACGTCAGAGCTAGAGTTCGACCTAAAGTCTCACAAATCTCCACCTTGGGTCTAACTCTACAAACAACAGGGAATAAACTAACTTTCATCATGCAGCTTTATCAACTGCATACAGTGGAAAAATTTGCAACTCGGCAACGTCTTGGTGATCATATCAACAGCATTGTCATCAGTCGAAACCTTCAGCACCTGGACTTTACCACGCTCGATTATCTCTCTGACAAAGTGCAGCCTCACATCGATGTGCTTGGTCCGCTCATGATAGACTGAATTCTTCGACAGGTGTATTGCACTTTGACTATCACATTTAACAGTGATACTTCGACCTTAAAGTTTTAGCTCATTTGCAAAACCTTCAAGCCACAATGCTTTCTTCACAGCTTCAGTGAGAGCAATATATTCAACTTCAGTGGTTGATAAGGCAATAATCTTCTGAAGCGTCGCTTTCCAACTAATTGTTGTGTTGAACATAGTGAACACATATCTAGAAATAGACTTTCTGGAATCCATACAACCTGCATAATCAGAGTCGACATAACCTTCGATTTCAACTTTGCTATCATCACCACAGGCTCCACCATAAATCAGGTCTCGATTCAGAGACCCATTTATGTACCTGAGAATCCACTTTAAAGCTTGTCAGTACGCCTTTCCAGGATCGGCCATATACCTGCTTACAAGGCTCACTCCATACGTTATGTCTGGCCTCGTACAGACCATAACATACATCAAAGAACCCACTATACTAGCATATGGAATGCTACTCATATAGATTCTTTCAGCTTCAGTACTCGGACTTTAGTAGTACTAAGCTTAAACTGAGGATTTGTCGGAGTCACAACAGGCTTTGAATTCGACATACCAAACTTGTCGAGAAGCTTACGTAGGTATGTCTCTTGAGATAAGCACAACTTCGAATGCTTTCTATCTCTCCGGATGTCAATCCCAAGAATCCTGGTGGCAGCTCCCAGATCCTTCATTTCGAACTCCTTACTGAGTTCAGCCTTCACCTCCATTATATCCTCAACACTGTTGCTAACTATGACGATATCATCCACATAAAGCAACAAAATAACAAGTGAGTTTCCAGGTCAAAATCTGAAGTAAACACAATGATCGAACTGACTCCTAGTGAAACAATGTGTGCCATGAACTTGTCGAATCTCATATTCCATTGTCGAGGAGATTTTTTCAGGCCATACAAAGACCTATTCAGCTTGCACACATAATCTTCCTTATCCTTTTCTGCATACCCTTCAGGTTGACGCATCAAGATCGTTTCATCTAGGTCACCATATAAGAAGGTTGTCTTCACATCCATTTGCTCAAGTTCCAAGTCGAACTTTGCCACCATGGCTAACATCATTCAAATGGATATATGCTTTACAACAGGCGAGAACACATCATTGAAGTCGACTCCTTCTTTCTGAGTGAACCCCCTAGCAACCAACCTTGCCTTAAAGCGCTTCGACATCACTCATTCGATTCCTTTCTTGACCTTGAAAATCCACTTACAACTCACTAACCTTGCTCCTGCAGGTTTCTCAATCAGCTCCCAAGTGTTATTATCATGAAGAGATTTCAATTCGTCATCCATGGCTTTTCTCCATTCAGTCTTGTTTCGACTCCTTATAGCTTCCTAGTAATCTCTAGGTTCTTCCTCAAGCACCTCACTTGCAGAGATTAAAGTAAAAGCTATAAGATCTGCATAACCAAGTCTCTGAGGTGGCTTGATGACTCTTCTCGACCTATCTATTGCCAGTAGGTAGTTGTAACACGGTGGTTTGAACTGACTTTTAAAAATGTTGCGGTAAGCAAGAGTCGCCACCGACTTTTATTTTATCCAATAAAGAAAGGAATAAAAGAACAGGAAAGACCTTTTAAAAGATTTTGAGTTCGGGGGGTAAGTTATACAAAAGGAAGGTACGAGCACCTTTTGTATCCATGGTTATCCATGGGCTCTTAATTGCTTAGCTCACTTTACTTTGTTTAAAAAAATAGTGTAGTGTGTGATTAGAAAATATTTTCGTAAAGACTTTAACTTTGTAATGATCCTCGTATGGATTTATACAACGTGTTTAGCTTTGAAAAAATGTTTGCAAAGATGTGATGTGTAAAGAGTGTTTTTTGAAAAGGGTGAGCAGGCATTTAAGAGTTACTACCCTAAGTTTGTAAGGTCTTTCTTGTTATTTCTTTTCTTTAGGGGTAAGACTGTCCTTACTATTAGTGAGTAAGTAGTCCTTACCTTGGATGTTAAAGGGACGAGTGTAGGGTCATTGTATGGTCATAGAAGGCAACTCGTAGGGGTATCTTAGCAATTCGAATGGACTATCATCATTTTTTGTAGGGTCATTGAGGGACTAGATCACTTATTCGTAGGCAACTTCGAAGGGACTGTGATCTTTATATCGAAGGGACTATGATCTTTTATTCGAAGGGACTTGATGATTTTTATTCGTAGGCAACCTTACTAAGATACCCCCACGCTCGAGGGACTTGACCATTTTAATCGAAAGGCAGCGAAGAGAGGTTACCCTAGAGGTGTAAGTGTGAAGAGTGTGTTGATTCAGTTATTTATCTTGAATTATGATTATTCTATGTCAGGTTTTAAGTCTTGCCATGCAAACCTTAGTTACTAGCAGTTGAATATGTACAAAAAAAATTAAAGTGCGGGAATTTAAACCTAAGCTATTACATCCCATGAGCAGTTACAATATTTAAAAAAATGCGAGGAAATGTAAATCTACGCTATTACATCCTGTGAACAGTTACAATATATAGGAAAATGCGAGGAATTAAAGTTCTAAATTATTACAACCAAGAAATAATGTTAATGCTTTTTTTTTTTTTTAAAGAAAAGGATTTTAGGATTAGTAAATAAAAGATTTTTAAGGTTAATGGTAATAAAAAATTAAACAATTAAGTACAAATTAATCCTAAAGTCTAATTAATTTTAATTAAAACTAATTCTAAATTAATGTCCTTTTGTACCCTTTTTTGCAATGATTTTGAATAATAAAAATAATTAAAAGTCAAAACTTTAATTATTTACAAATTAATTAAGTTAATTAATAAAAATAAAAAAAAGAATCAGAAAGTTGATTAACTAATTAAAAAAAACTAAATTCTAATTTTTTGTTAATTATATACAAATTAAGCTAATTAATTAAAAAAACTTAAATGTCTAATTGATTTTAATTAAAAAAAACTAAAGTCTAACGTCTTCAACCTTTTTCCTGCGAATTCTGCTGCGAATTCTACTGCGAATTTTGCTGCGAATTTCCTGCATTTTTTGAAACACCATGAAAACACCAAATAAATTAATCAAAAGGCCATGGTTCGATTGGAAACAAGCCCCTGAATCCAATGGTGGCCTTAGTTTTGTCTAAAAACGCATGTATAGTGGGATTCGAAGAACACCCTCTTTGTGCCCTAACAATGGCAAGTCTTGATTCCTGCACCAAAGCTTGTTAGTAGTTGATCAAAACCAATCTAAACATCATAATCAGTAAGAATATAAACATGAACAACATTTATAATGCATGAAAGACGAGATTTAAAAAGTGGAAAATTCAAGAAATGGCCATGGCTTGATGTGCGTGTTTCACTTGCTTCTAACCTTCAAGAATGATGGGGATTGACTCCTGGGATTGTTTTGAGACGATTTGGACGTGAAAAAGTCGTGAAAACTTGCTATGAAATGTTTTTATGATTTTTCTAGTTTTGCCTTTTTTTGAAAATATTTTTGGATTGCTTGATGTGATTTTTTCGTGTCCTTCAGGTTTGGATATGGCCATGTATTTATAGGAGAGGAATTAGGTAGAAAAATTCCATGGGCTTGGATCAAAACTTGAATGATAATGAATGGTGTTCAAAACTTACCATTTTCTCCCATTTGGCCATCCAATCTTCCCTTAACAATCTTGCACGAATTTAAATCAGATAATATGCTCATAAACCTCAATATTTGATTCCCTAATCAACCACAAATCAAATCTCTTGATTTGATATATTTATTTTGATTTAAATTGAATTTAAAGGATTTAAATCCAATAAAATATGGAATAAAAAATAAAAAATCAGAAAATGTGATCAAATGGTCGTGGACCATCTTAAAATGAAGTTTGGGTTGTCACAAAATGGGCCCTTTTGGCAAAAAGTGGAGTTTGGCCATTATTTGCTTTGTGCACCTCCTCAAAATTGTCCAACTTTGACAATGCATAACTTCCTCAATTTTTATCATTTGGATGAGTTCTTGGACTTTTTAGAAACCTCAAGATGTCCTCTAATCACTCCTTTTGGTCCCATGTCAATTTGATCTCCCATGTTCAAGTTATGAGCTTTTGAAAAATGTTGACTTTTGTTGACTTTCAAAATGACCTATAATGTCTTGGCTCATATCTCCCGAATGAAGCATTTCTGGACTTGGCTTGTGAGACACAAAGTTGTAGGGAATTAAACTTCCTTCAAGACGGGCTTTGGTTGAGGAATTTTTGATGAAGTATGTGGAAGTTATGCCTGGTCAAAGTAAAGTTGACTTTTCCTATAAAAACCCTAATTTAGTAACTCCCGATTCTTGATGATTCTGAGGTTTCCTTGATGAACCATGATCAACCCTTGATCAAATAATGAATTTCACCCCATAATCTTGATGTTGACCAAAAATCTTGAGGTTTGACTTTGTGTTGACCACAGTTGACCTTTTGACCAAGTTAACTGACTTTGACTGTCTGAGCATCTGACTGACCAAACTTGTAAGGAAAGTCTTGAAACTTGTTATGAGGATTCTTTGAAGTGTATGGGACACCATGAAGTCCTTTTGAAGCTTTAGAAGTCCAATCTACTTTGAGAAGTACACAACCCTAGTTGGATTTATTGCTTAGGAGGAGGCTTTGTCTGATGAAACTTTTGAGTACTCTTGAGCCACTGAAGATCTTATGAATCACTAGGAGACCTCTTGAGGCATATTGTCTTGAATGTGTGAGGGAAAATTTTGGGGTACAACAGCTGCCCCTTTTCAATCTTCTTAAACCTGAGGAGTAAGATTGGTATTCGTGTCGATCGGGATCTGAAGGTGGAAGAGGATTGAACAATAAGAACCCAAAAATTTGCACTCGCCGGTGCGCTCTGTTGGTTGATCGTATTGCTTGAATGGGCTTAAAAGATGCCATTCGAAGTGTATGACATGATGGAGATGGGCTTATAGATGCCATCCAAAGTAACTGTTGATAGGAGTATCAGAATGAGTTTAGGTTTGACTGTATCTGAGGAATATACTAGAATGAGTCTGTGTCCAACTGTATCTAGCAGACGTGCTGGGAAATGCCAGAATGATTCTCATGCCTTGAATGTATCTGTATGATGTTCTAGAATGAGTCTACATCTTGACTGTATCTATAAAGAGATCAGAGTGAGTCTTTGCCTGACTGTATCTGGGAGTCGTATTAGAATGAGTCTACGCCTGATGTATCTAAAAGATGAGCTGGAATAAGTATCAGAATGAATCTGTGTCTTGATTGTATCTGAATTGTGTCTAGAAGAGGTACTGGGGAATGTCAGAATGAATCTACGCCTTGATTGTATCTGAAGATGTATTGGAATTAGTATCAGAATGAAATCTATCTCTAGATCGTATCTGAACCGTATCTGGAAAATATACTGGAATAAGTATCAGAATTAAATCTTCGTCTCGATCATCTCTGAACCATTTTTTTTTTTGAAAATCTTCTGGGATAAGTGTCAGAATTAAATCTCTGTTGATTATCTCTGAGTTGTTGAAGTATCAGAATTAAATCTCTGGGTTGATCATTTCTGAATTATTGAAGTATCAGAATTAAAGTTGTCCTTGAATTAGTATCAGAATTAAATCGTTGTCTCGATTATCTCTGCACCGTATCTAGAAGATGATAATGTTTGTCTAATTGCGAACTCACCTGAAAAAGGCAAAGTTAGTTTTATGCAATGTCATGATATATGTAATGCATTGCGTAATGATGCTCTTAAACTAAATGAGAATGTTATATGCGTTTTGTATGCGTATGCTATGATGTATGGGTATGAAATGTCGCTGAAGGTAGCGGTGGCTTTGAATAGTAACGTCTGATTGGGTAAAATAAATCCCTGACTGTTGCTGGGGATGGAGAAAATAAATCTTCAGATCCTGTTTAGAATGACTCTACTGGGGATTCAAACTTCCCGTTTGGGAATATTCCGCTGGGGATGTTTGACTTCCGCTTGGGGATAGAAGTATTCTGTCAGGAGAGTCGGTCGTTCGTCGTGCTTTTTATTGAAGGATTTGATTCTTATGTACCCTGACTGGGGATAAAAGAGATGGATAATCCTCCGATGCACTATCTGACCAAGTTTCGGACATGGGTGTCAACTTTTCTGGGGATAACATCCTTGAATAAATTCTGCTGGGGAATTGAATTCTGTATACTACATAGAGGGAATAACCTCCGATGGGGATTAGAATTTCATAGGTTGTGTTGAGGAAATTTCTGCTGTATGTTGGGGAAATGATCAACTTCTTTATCTGCTAGGGTATTTATGATCATGCCAAGCTGTCTATCAAAGATATGGAAGTGAATCGCTGAAAGATGCCCCGATTTCTGTCTGAGGGCATATTAATTATGTAGGGGAATATATCTCTGTTGGGGATGAGCTTGTGAAGATGGCTCAATTGAGATAATTCCACGGAGATTGCTCGGTGGGGACATTTCCATGAACTGGCTCTGTGGAGGTTCATGGATATCTTGAACACTATCCCAACTCCTAGAATCCTTAGTAAATGTTATTCCTGTTTTCATGTATATATATTTTTTGGTAAACATCAATCATATTCAAGTGCATATGTTCATTCAAAGCAACAATTGGACGTTTATGCAAACCAAATAGGGAAAATAAAAGCAATTTTTGTATTTGAAAATAGACTTGTATTGATTTTGAAATTGGCCTATAAACAGGCAGTTTTGTACAAGGAGACAGAAATCCTAGTAAGAGGAAATTGTCGTAAAAAATTGAAAAGGTACAAAGTGATAAACAAAGAAAAATAGCTATGTGGAAATGATCTCGTTGAGTTTCAACTCTGCTATTGCCACTATATCTTCAAGCATCTCATCCCTTGCTGTCGGAAGGAAAATGATTGGATTGATCTGCACCGTTCGAACTTGATAAAACTAGGCTGGAAGCAGATAAGTGATCCAACGGGACATAGTCGTACGCTTTAATCCCTAACTTTTACCTGGACCGCCTTTTCAGGTTTTCAGTCTACCGGGATACCCTTTTTTGCCCAAGCCGCCTTTTCAGGTTTTCGACTTGCCGGGTGTACAGTTCTTTTGTATATAGATCCCTAATTTTTGCCCGAACCCTTTTGGTTCGTCGGGATGCCCTTATTTTTGCCTAGGCCAGTCAACCTAGCGGGTCTCTTTTTATGCGTAGTATCTTTTGACTATGTCCGCGTTTACAGGGTGCGGGAAATCTTCACCGTCCATGGTAGTAAGCATCATAGCACCGCCAGAAAATATTTTCTTGATTACAAATGGACCTTCATATGTGGGAGTCCATTTGCCCCTGGGATCACCCTGTGGTAGTATGATACGCTTTATTACCAAATCACCGGCCTGGTACAATTGGTGCTTGACTTTCTTGTTAAAGGCCTTGATCATACGCTTCTGATACATCTGGCCATGACAGACAGCCGCAAGCCTTTTCTCATCAATCAAATTTATCTGATCAAGTCGAGTCTGAACCCATTCATCTTCGTCTAAGCATGCATCTTGCATAATCCTTAGGGAAGGGATCTGAACTTCAACAGGTAAAACTGCCTCCATACCATAGACTAAAGAGAAAGGGGTTGCCCCTGTTGAGGTACGTACTGAGGTGCGATAACCATGAAGAGCAAATGGTAACATCTCATGCCAATCTTTGTATGTCACCGTCATCTTTTGCAAGATCTTCTTAATATTCTTGTTGGCAGCTTCCACTGCGCCATTCATCTTTGGTCGATATGGAGAAGAATTGTGATGTTTAATCTTGAACTGCGTGCAGAGTTCAGTGATCATAGTATTGTTCAGATTAGTACCATTGTCTGTGATAATCCTTTCAGGGATGCCATATCGACAAATAAGGTTATGCTTGATGAACCGAGCTACAACATTCTTAGTAACAGAAGCGAACGAGGCTGCTTCCACCCACTTCGTAAAGTAATCAATAGCAACAAGGATGAAACGATGTCCATTGGAAGCGGTAGGTTTAATCTCACCTATCATATCAATGCCCCACATTGCAAAAGGCCAAGGAGCGGTCAGAACATTCAATGGAACCGGGGGTACATGTACTTTGTCAGCATAGATCCAAGTTTTGGAGTGATGATGGCAATCAGTTTCCATGGTAGACCAGTAGTAACCTGCTCTCAAAATTTTCTTAGCCATTGTATGCCCACTGGAGTGAGTGCCAAAAATTCCGTCATGCATCTCTTCCATAATCTTTTCTGCTTCCTTCTTGTCTACACAGCGAAGCAAGGTTGAATCGTGGTTGCGTTTGTACAAAATTCCGTTACTCAGAAAGAACTTAGCAGAGAACCTCCTTAGAAACTTCCTGTCATTGGTAGATGCCCCTTGTTGCACCCCAAATTTTACCCTCGTTTTTTTTATTTGCTAGATGCTATGCGATTTATCTCTCTGTATTTTGTCTTAATTTCTTTGCCATTTCATTTATCCTATTTTTAATTTAGCATTTGTCTTTTATTTATTTTATTTTAATTTAAATTTTTAGGTACTTTTATTGCTTTTAATTATTCAAAATTAATCTAATTTAATTTTGTTTTTAGCTTAATTATTTAATATTGATTGGTAATTTATTTACTTTATTTTAATTAATTATCTTTCCTATATTATTTTCTTTTGTTAAATTTTACTAATCTTTTTTTTTTTGTTTAATTTAAGTCAATATTAGTCTCATTTAATTAATGATCATTAACTTCTATTGAGAAATAGAAAACCTCCGTGTCACTCTCATAGAGGGCCATTGGGGATTATGTGAGAATTTTAATTGGAGGTTAAGGTTGTTACATTAGCCAATGAAGAACCGTTTTGCTTTATTTGACTTTTCAACGAAAAGTGAAGACCAATTGGAGATTGACACACGTGCTGGAATTCCCCTCCTTCTTCCTTGTTTGTATGAATTTTTGTTTTGCAGAGGAATTCTAGTGTCATTTGATTTCCACGAATTCAAGTATCCAAACTCAATTTCAAATTCACTTCATCAAATCGTGGCGCCATAATCCAATTCCATCCTACCCTAATATTACCCCATTTGCTCCATGGGATTTCATTGGCACAAAGCAAAGATTCAACATTCTGTTCTTGTCATTGCCTGTACCATCTACGAAAAGAGCAGAGCAATGTTGCTCTCAAGTTCCCAAAGAATACCTACAGAGGCTGGCAACAAAGGAAACGTGGGAAAATGACACCCGTTTCAACTCTGGATACCTGCTACGTGCTCAGAATGAAGGAGCGTCTGCCTCCTCAAAACTTCAATATTGGAATCTCATTTCAAAACCCTAGCTCCAATGTGTGGAAATGTGGATTTTCTCTCAACCCGGCCCATTGGATTCGACCCATCTCCAACCTATAAAAGGAGGGGAGCATTCAGTGCAAAATCACCAACAATTCTCACAAAATATTCTAAAAGTCTTTGAGTTTTGAGTTGCACGAGCGAGAGAGGAGAAGAGCCGTCTGGGATTTCTTCTGCTAGTTCAGAAAGGAGAGTATTCAATACACTTGAAGGTGCAGTGGACATTACTCCACTTGGTAACTACACTTTTCCTTTTAATATTCATGTCATCATATCATATCTCAATTCTAACTGTCATAATATGCTTTGTATTGTTTTTCACTCATCTGTAATATGCTTATTGTGTATTTGAATCTATGTTGTCTGTCCATGGCCTAAAATCATGAAAATAGGATAGTATTACTTGTTTTGTTGATATATTGAGTTAGATACATATTTTGTTGTTTTTTTTAAGATATCACCATGATGGTGATGCTCTGGTTTGGTTCATTAATTGGTAAGCAGGTAAGATTTCATTTTATGTTATACTGTCAAACTTAGATGATTGGAATGGTTGATTTATTCATGTATGTCATGATGCTTAAATGTTATTTTGAGATATTCTGGAATGTTTAGTTCATTTGAATTATTTCTAATGGTGCTCATAGGGTTGTTAAACCTATCTATCACTGTAAGTTGCTATGTGTGATTGTTGATGGAATGTTGCTGAGTTACTGTCCCTAAAAGGTTACTGGTTTTCTCTTTCTGTCATCACCAAATGTATGATCATTTTTGCATACCCAAAATCTTTGACTTTGTTTCATATTCAAAACTTTATTTTATGGATGTTTGTTTGATTTGTGTTTGTAAGCACTTCATATCATGATTGGATTTGTGCATCATATCGTGAATGGTTTATCCATTTACATATTAATGCATTCAAACTGTTGCCTTGTTAGAGTCAAGTATATAAATGCACTCTGAAAAGTTACTTGTTGTTGTGAACCACAATGTACCCTGTTTTACATCTTGCTATACCATTCCTTTTCATTTTGTGTAAGGCTATGTCTTTGTGATATTATGCTTGATGTATATGCTGGTCTTGTTATATTTGACATGTTTCCTATGCTATGCTTCTATGATATCATGATATTATGCATATGTATTGGATTGTATGTCTTTGCTTGATGTTGCCTAAGTTGGATTCATTATATCATATGTCACTGCCTATATTTTAGTGTTATTCTTTGAATGAGTTTGATTGCCACATTTGTCTTATAACCTATCCTGTTCTTGTATACATGTGAGCTTGTAACTCTCATGATAAGTAGTAAATCTTCTGTGTGTGATGTATTTTGCTGACTGTTTGGAATATCTCTGCTCATATGCATTCTATTGTTCTTTACACATGCAGCTTGCTTGAATATGATGTTCATATGTTTGTGTTTTAAAACAAATGTTAGGGTATACATGTATGCACCTGTGTTAAGTTACAATACTTCTGATTTTGCTTCTTTGAGTGGTTGCAATCTTTTTTTTTTTGTCAAATCTGAATGTTTTAGTAACCCATTTGTATAACATATATGTTTAGGATGCTCATGAATTTTAGCTCTGATGTGTGAATCTGTTCTGCTCACAAATGATTGAACTCTTGCTGCTAAATTTTCTCTCTTTAAAGCTGCCTTGATGCTCCTATCATTATCTTATGAGATCATTTTGTCTTCTCAAGTTGTAGTTTTTAACTTCATTATAGTTTATGTTTGTTAGGCATTCTGATTATTCATGTGTGTGCCCATGTTGGTATTGCTGTTCCTCTGTTTAATATGTTCCTATCATGTGCCTCATTGTTTCATAACTTGTCATACCATGCTATTTCATCTTGTAACACTTTTGTGCTAAAACTGTTAGCCTTAGAAAGTTATGCTCTATGACATTATGTTCTTATTTTCCATATTAAACCTTGTATATGTGTTGGCTGGCCCTGAACCTAGTCTGTGTATGTCTCATATGTATGTTTATATGATTGTTGCTCAAGCTGACTGTTTTCCATGTCATATGCTACTGCTTGTCTTAAATGATATCTCTTGTTTGGATTTGATTGCTATGCTGTCTTACAACATGCTCTACTCTGTCTTGAATATGTATGTATGATTCTTGAAGGCCTTTATTCAGCATGATGTATGTATACCCACCGTTGCAAATATGATTGTTGTTTCCTTTACCAGCATGATATGTAACTGTTTTGTGTATCCAAAATTCATGCCATGTTGCTTTTAAATTCTGTAATCTACATGTTGTGTATTTTCTTGCATTCAAGTCATATTTTTACATGATATCCAATATGTTTGTTTATGCTTGCTGCTGATATGTTTGTTTATGCCTGCTGCTGTTATGTCCGTTTGAATTCCATCTGTCTGATATTTGCTTGCTAACATGTAATTCATGATCAAAGCCATCCCCTGCTGTATGTATATTTTTCGTGTAACATGTCCTTGTTTGATTACCATTAAGTGTGTACATGAGCTGAACTCAGTTACCATTTGGAATCGTATGAGTGTCTGCTGTTTGCTTTTCAAACTTTTTATTAAACCTCATTATCATGCTGCTGCTGTGACTATGTCAGTTTTTACTGCTTTGTGCATTCAAGTGATTGGTGTTTTGATGAATAGCATTTATTTGGTCTTTCATATGTGTGCCCATTCTTGGTTTTGAAACGGTAACTATGTGTTTCTGCCTCAATTTTGTTTGGAAATGTTTGGTTGATGTTGTGACATAATCTTCGCCTATCGTGAGCAGTTTCTATTGGTTGGTTTGTGTTATTTTGAAAATACGCGCATGATTGACTTATATATTTATTAAGTTATGTTTAGTATTGGATGAAACACGCCGTCCCAACGGTCACACACTTGCACTTAAATGCCTTGCCAACCCTTAGGACTGGGGTTCGAATCCCCCTCGCCCCAGTCCTTTTATTTATTTTCCTGAATTTCGCCTGCTTTGAGATATATGTTTGTGTTATGGTTTACTTATCAGCACGCGCACCTTAGCCCAGTTGGTTGTGTTCTGTTTGCTTGATCCAAAGGGGCGTGGGTTCAAGTCCCCACGACTGCAATTCTTTTTATCACTTAGTCTTTCTTTTCATTTCCACTATTTCCTTCTAAAATATTATATTTTATTTCTTTTTTTTTCTTTTGTTTCATTTTCTTTGCTAAAACCTTTTTTACACAAATACAAACTACCAAAAAAACATGTAATTTTGATTAGGTTTAAAAATATTCATTAATATTTTATTACATTTTTTTCATGTCATATTTAATGTGTTTGATCATTATGTGTTCAATTCTCACTTTGCCTTGACTCTTGATTTTCATCTTAATCTCATATTTGTATTCATGTCTTTTATTTCATCTTTGAACATTTGTTTTTTTGAAATGTTATTAAATTGACTTGTTTAATTGTTAAGATAATATATTCATGTTGATTGGCCATATGTTTGATTCTATATGAATATTATCATTTTCTAAATATCATTTTTCATGTCACTTCTCTATGTTTGTCTTCATAAAGATTGAAACATTTTGATTTGTTCTTGTATGTCATTCCTATATGTTTGTCTTCCTAAAGATTGAAGCATATTTGATGTACTCTCTTAATCATGTTCATCCTATCCATATCTTTGTCATAAACATATTGCCATCCTCATGCTTATGTTGTTTTATCTATTATATCAATGTCCTATCTTTTATCATGTCTTATTTATTGTTATTATCAATTTTTCCCCTATTCCAAAGGAAGGTGAATAGTGTTGACTCTTAAAGTCATTTCCCCCCATCTTAACCTAAGTAATCTCTTAGGAAGAAATCTTATTTCTAGGCCTCATCAGAGCCATAGAAATTATAACTAGCTTTAGGAAGAGTTCTTCAACTCTTAGTGATATTCATCATAATGAATTTATCACTTCCCCTACTGACTCAACCTCAACATAGGTCCATCTCAACTAGATCTAGAGAGTTCCTAAACTCTACAATGAGCTTGTCCTCATTTCCCCTCTGAATATTGACCATAGTCAACAATTCAGTAGAAGTAGAACTACGCATACTCTGATTCTATTCCCGAGGATACGTAGGCGTAAAGTGCGATGCTTTATCGAGTATACTTAGATACTAACCCCTAGGGTTTCAACCTTTAGCAAACATTAGATAACATTTAACAAGAGGTTCCTGTAGAGTACTACAGACGTTTAGGGTGCTAATACCTTCCCTAAGCGTAACCAACCCCCGAACCTTAGATCTTTCCCTTTAGGTTTTTCTAACGATCTTGAACCTTTCCTTTGGATAAATCAAAGTCAATTGTAAAAAAAATATGATGCAAATTAATTAATAATTTGTTATCTGATTTTCACCGCAACACCCCTTCAGGATATTCCTGAGTTTCAAGATATCTTTTCACTTCGTGGAACCAAGGTTTCTCTTCTACCCCATCAGTATCAACTTCATAACAGTATGCCGGCTCGTCTAGTCTGTCAATAGTAATCCTAGGAGCCTCGTTGTCCCATCTGACTTTGAACATAGATGACATGGTAGCTAACGCGTCTGCCAACTGATTCTCTTCTCGTGGAATATACTCAAAAGTGATTTCTTCAAAGTATGGAATCAAAGTCAACACATGTTCTCGGTAAGGAATGAGATTTGGATGCTTCGTGTCCCATTCTCCTTTAATCTGACTGATCACTAGGGCTGAGTCCCCATATACATTCAAGAATTTGATCCTCATATCAATGGCAGCTTTGATACCCATGATGCATGCTTCATATTCAGCCATATTGTTGGTACAGTGAAAGCAAAGTCTGGCAGTAAACGGCGTATAGCAACCCTTAGGAGAGATAATTACGGCACCAATACCATTGCCGAGTGCGTTAGAAGCTCCATCAAAAACCATAGTCCATCGGGATCCCAGTTCATGTCCTTCACATAGTCCAGGTTCTTCATAATCAGTAACAAGCATAATATTCTCATCTGGGAACTCAAAATTCATAGACTGATAGTCATCCACTGCTTGATAAGCCAAATGATCAGCTAGTACACTTCCTTTGATTGCTTTCTGCGTAGTGTACTGGATGTCGTATTCTGTCAAGACCATCTGCCATCTTGCTATTCGTCCGGAGAGAGCAGGTTTCTCAAATATGTATTTGATAGGATCCGTCTTAGAGATCAATAAAGTGGTATGAGTCAACATATACTGTCTTAGTCGGCGAGCAGCCCATGCCAAAGCGCAGCAAGTTTTCTCAAGCAGTGAATATCTTGTTTCACAGTCGGTAAACTTTTTGCTAAGGTAGTATATTGCATGCTCTTTTCGACCAGACTCGTCATGTTGTCCCAACACACACCCCATTGAATTCTCTAGCACTGTTAAGTACATGATTAGAGGTCTTCCTTCAACTGGTGGCATCAGAACCGGAGGCTCTTGGAGATACTCCTTGATCTTATCAAAAGCTATCTGACATTCGTCATTCCATTTCACCACTTGATCTTTTCTCAGTAATTTGAAGATTGGCTCACAAGTGGCGGTCAAATGGGAGATAAATCTGGAAATATAGTTCAAACGTCCCAAGAAACCTCTGACTTCTTTCTTTGTACGGGGAGCGGGCATATCTTGTATAGCTTTTACCTTTGCAGGGTCGACTTCAATACCTTTACCACTGACGACGAAACCCAAAAGTTTACCAGATCTAACCCCAAAGGTGCATTTGTTTGGATTCAATCTCAACTTGTACTTCTTCAACCTCTCAAACAGCTTGTGTAGGTGGTCAAGATGCTCTTCTTCATTCTGAGATTTGGCTATCATATCATCAACGAATACCTCTATCTCGTGATGGATCATATCATAGAATAAAGCAACCATAGCACTCTGGTATGTTGCCCCTGCGTTCTTCAAACCAAATGGCATTACCTTGTAACAAAAGGTGCCCCACTGTGTGACGAACGTAGTCTTTTCCATGTCTTCAGGTGCCATCTTGATTTGATTATAACCTGAGAAACCATCCATGAATGAGAATACCTTGTGCTGAGCAGTGTTATCTACCAGAACATCTATATGTGGGAGAGGAAAGTCATCTTTGGGGCTTGCCCTGTTCAGATCCCTGTAGTCCGCACACATACGAACCTTACCATCTTTCTTAGGCACTGGTACCACATTTGCAACCCACTGAGGATATGATGTGACAGCTAGAAAACCTGCATTGAATTGCTTCATAACCTCGGCTTTGATCTTTTCAGACATCTCAGGGCGCATACGACGAACCTTCTGCCTTATCGGAGGACAACCTTCCTTCATCGGTAGACGGTGAACCACAATATCAGTATCGAGTCCTGGCATATCTTCGTAAGACCAAGCGAAAATCTCAGCATAATCACGTAGCATCTGAATCAGTCTTTTCTTGACACGGTCTTCTAATCTGGCACCTATCTTGATTTCTTTCTTATCCTCCTCAGTACCTAGATTTACAACCTCGACTGGCTCTTCGTGCGGTTGTATGATCTTTTCTTCTTGCTCTAATAGTCTAGCAAGCTCTCCAGGCACTTCACAATCTTCCTCACCTTCGTCCTCGGCTTGGTAGATCGGATTTTCGAAGTCATAATTGACAATAGCAGAACCGTTATCAATGGGATCCAGAGTGGATGTGGATCTGCAATTTATCGCGTGGGTGTGTGTAAGAACACATAGCTATTTTGATGAATATAAAGTAAAAGAAAAGACAAAGAGCGCAAAATTTGAATGCAAAACGTCCATTGATTTATTGAATGAAAATATGCGATGAAATGACAACCCTAACAAATTGGCCATTGTGCCCCGGGCAAGGCACAAGGCTTAAAAGTTTTATTGTTCAAATTAACAAAATCAAACTTCAAAAATAAGAAAAACAGAAAATATCATTTACTCCTGACTAAAGGAGATAGGGATAATGTCTTCAGCCTTCCAATTGTTGAGCCCACTGCCAATGGTAGGAAAGATCCAACTGTCTAGATCACAGTCACTATCAGCATCCTCCACAGCATTGACCTGATCTTTATGAATTCCTTTGTTGGTGATACGAATAGCACGAGCACGACGTACAACCCTCTGAGCCTTTGAAGTGAAGCCCAAACCAGATTTGTCAGACTTGTAAGGGATGTCAGGAAGCTGACCCCAAATGGTACAACCACCTTCTTCAACCACAGCTCTAGCATCTTTTAGGGAAACCATTGTAGAAGGCACTCTAGTAACCTTGGGAACCGTAGGAACTGGTTTAGCAATAGGAGCAGTCTGAGGAGCCAATTCAAAGGCTTGACAAGGAGTCTCGAGGAATTCGCCATCCATCTCAACATACTTGAAAGTATTCAAATGACTAACCATATACTCTTCTTCACCATAGACGGTGACAATCTTGCCTTTCACGGGATACTTCAGCTTCTGATGTAAGGTAGAAGTCACAGCGCCGGCCCCATGTATCCAAGGGCGCCCAAGAAGACAGGAATAAGCAGGACGAATGTCCATTACATAGAAAGTAGAAACAAAGACTTGAGAACCCACTCTGATTGGAAGATCAACCTCTCCATGCACTAATCTCTTTGAACCATCAAAAGCTCTCACCACAACATCACTGGGTCTCAGCACAACCCCTTCGCAGTCAAGCTTGTCTAGAGCAATCTTCGGCAATACATTCAATGAAGAACCCGTGTCCACCAGTACATGAGATAGAGTAGTGCCCCTACACTCAATGAAGACATGCAGGGCCTTATTGTGGTTCCTTCCGGCAGGAGTTAGATCAACGTCAGAAAATCCTAGACCATTATCAGTTGTCAGGCTAGCGACACAATTTTCAAACTGGTCAACAGAGGTTTCCTGCGGCACATGCGCAGATTTCAAAAACTTCACCAAAGCTTTAGCATGGGCCTCGGAGCACAACAACAGAGATAGCATGGAGATCTTGGAAGGGGTGTGCCCCAACTGTTCAACAACATTGTAATCACTCTTGCGGATAATTTTTAGCACTTCCTCCATTTCTTTGGAGGGATCTTCGATAGTAGTTTCTCCCGGGGTCTTCGTTTGGGCAGGCTCAACCACCGGTTCTTTGTCTCGAGTCTTAGTAATTAATTTGGAGGCAGAGATACGAATTGGAGTAGTAACAGTCTTCGGAGAGATTTCTGGGGAGAAAACTCTTCCACTTCGGGTAACCTTACTAGTCCCAACGATATTATCAACATCGGGATTAGTAACTTCAGTAGTCTCATCAGTCCAAGGCTCTTGCTTGACACCATGAATGTAAACATCCGCACCATACTTCCAAGGGATAGCCTTGCTAGAGGAATATGGAAACGGGTCGGGCGTAGTAATAATCAGAGGAGCCACTCTAGGCTCGGCAGTAATCTTCACAGGAACCTTAGAGGTGATCCTCACAGGAGTTTTGGAATTAGTAACCACAGATACGTCCTCAAACTTTATACCTCGGGACAAATTTTCACATAAGCTCTCCATAGAAGGAATCTTCTCAAACAGTATAGTACGGTCGTCCATCAATCGCTGAATGCCCCCTTTCAGCTTCACACAACCATTGGATTGAGATGCACAATAATGACAGTTTTCAACGCAGCCCGGAAATAAACCGGCTTGCAGCAACTTCTTCTTAACAATTGATAGAGGAGTAGTCAAGTCAACCACAGTAGCAGCATAAGAAACATCATCAATAGCACTAACGGTGTCGTCATGATTTGGCATAGGAGCGGTAATCACATTAGGAGTCTCAGGGGGATCAAACTCAATCTCCTTAGCATCAATCATGTCTTGAATCTTATTCTTCAGCGCCCAACAGCTATTCGTATCATGTCCAGGACTATTAGAATGGTATGCACACCTTGCATCGGGATTATAGCTAGGAGCGGAAGTATTAGGATTCCTAGGAGGATCCCTCAAAGTAACCAACTCTGCCTTCAACATAAGCTGCAGCGCCTGAGCCAATGACATGTTGATCTTTGTAAACTGTCTCCTGGGTGTATCCTGCTTACGCTGACTAACTTCTTGTTGTTGTGGCACCGGTGCAGAGATCAGAACTGCCCCAACAGATTGGTTGTGACTTTTCTGGCCGTGTACAGCATTAGATTCCTTCTTCCCATTATGTGGCTTCTTTGTAGTGTTTGCAGATGTAGCCACTTATATTTTACCACTTCGAATTCCATTTTCAACACGTTCTCCTGTCAATATCAGCTCGGTGAAACCGGATGACGAGCTTCCAAGTAGATGACTATAGAAAGGACCGGTTAATGTGCTCATGAACATGTCAATCAACTCTCTGTCAGCCAATGGGGGTTGAACTCTGCTTGCGAGATCTCTCCACTTCTGTGCATACTCTTTAAAGCTTTCCTCATAACCCATTGACATACTCTGTAGTTGCATTCGGGTTGGCGCCAGATCAGAATTGTACTGGTATTGTTTGTAGAAAGCTGCAGCCAAATCTTCCCATGTACGAATGTTGGTACTTTCGAGTTGATAGTACCATTCCAACTGTGCTCCAGACAAACTCTCTTGAAAGAAATGTACCCACAATTTCTTGTCAGCAGTGTGTGGTTGAATCTTTCGGACATATGATCTCAAATGCAGCTTCGGACAAGAAACACCATCATACTTAGCAAAAGTGGGGATTGTGAACTTATGGGGAATGACAACCTCTGAGACTAGACCCAGATCCTCAAAATTCAAGCCAGGCACTTTATTGATTTCCATAGCTTTCAGACGTTCTTCTAATAGCTTATACTTCTCATCAGCAGGAGGGTATTGTTCAGCCAAATAATCTTCTTCCTCTTCATCAGAATATTTGTCAGAACCATAGTTGCTTTCTTCCTTAGTTTTAACACTTTTACCATCTTCATCCTATTCATCGTCTTGATCTACTGGAATCCCAATTTCCTTGACCTGTTTAGCCGGACCTCTGAATCTCCTCCCCAGGTTGATGATGCCAGTTGATTTTCTTGCTTTCTTCTTCTTGGTCAGAAGTGCTTTCAGTTCTTCTTGCCCCTTGGACAAGTTCAGGATCAGCTCTTGGAATTGGGTGTTCTGGGCCTGGAGATCTTTGACGGTTTGCTCGAGAGCCATTTCTTCTGAAATAAACAACGAGAAGATGAGAGACCTGTCTTAGAAACCTGTT
The DNA here is from genome assembly GCA_022829125.1 of Lathyrus tuberosus. NCBI lineage: Eukaryota > Viridiplantae > Streptophyta > Magnoliopsida > Fabales > Fabaceae > Lathyrus > Lathyrus tuberosus. Next base: position 4,733,556 of record JALAZF010000082.1, on the reverse strand, counting down.
ATGCAATGATTATGAGATGTAGATGCATATGCAATGATTTCAAGGACTTTAGAGTTTATCTTTGCAAACAGAAACAAAAGGGAAACTTTTATTAGTAAACTCGAAATTCAAACTTTTTTTTTATATGCCTCTTGGGCTACAATGAAAGGAAATTTCAAAAAACAAATTTAAAAACGCCTAAGGCCTCAAGTCTCCCACGGGCGCTTCCTCTTTGTGCCGATGTAAGCATTGATGCTCTGCTCCTCATGAAGTAATTTCGTCAACTCCAACACCTTCTTCTCACTAGCATAGAACTGAGGCTCAAAGGTGTCTCTTTCTTCTTTCATCTGAACCCAGGATTTCTGCAGCTCTTCAAGATCGGTAGGCATGTCTGGATGGAGAATGACTTGAGGAACATCTCCCTCAACCTCAGGGTCAACAATCACTGGTCTGACAGCTGGATATGGCATAATGAGATCTCGAGCACGAGTGCGTACCCATCTGAGGTAAGGCTCCAAAGGAATAGAGTTCTTCTGTCCCAAGGTCCTGCTTTCAATCTTGTACACATTATTCCATGCGCGTATAAATCTTTGACGGTAACCTTGAGGATCATCTTCATAATCGAACACAATACCCTAAATAAGCATGTCATAAGGACCATTCCTTCGAGCATAACCAAACTGGCGCAAGGCTAGCGAAGGATTATAGGTGATGCCTCCCCTAATACCAAGGAGTGGCACATTAGGGAATTCCCCACAATGATAAATAAGAGTGAAGTCTTCAAGAGATCGGGCACACCAATAGATATCTAAATGGGAGAGTGACATTATCCTTCGAGACCACTGCAACCTTTGTTCATTCTTCAATACTGACCGGGGAAGGTGCGAAATAAACTACCTGGATAGTAAGGGTATGCAGCATATGAGAGTCCCTCGCTCCTTGATAGTACGAGTGTGAAGCGAATGCAGAATATCTCCGAGCAAGGTAGGTACCGGGTTATGAGTCAGAAATATTTTGATGGCGTGCGCGTCTATGAATCGGTCTGGATTAGGGAACAACACCAACCCATAGATCAACAAAGCCAAAACTTCTTCAAAAGCATGGTAACTCATAGCTCTTAGGAACAATTGAGCCTTCTCAATCAGGAACTTAGCAAGAAACCCCTTGACTCCACTCTTTGTTTCCCAATTAGATACAATGTCTGACCTCTTCAGATGTAAAGCAGCTGCAATGACTTCAGGCTTTGGAACATTTTCTAGACCGGTAAATGGCATCTGATCGAGGATAGGTATTCCAAGTAACTTAGAGAACTCCTCCATCGTGGGCACCAATTGGTAATCCGGGAAGGTGAAACAGTGGTGCTTAGGATCGAAGAATTGGAATAGGACTCTCATCATGTCTTCTTCAAAACCTGAGGTAACTAAGTCGAGTAGAAAACCATGCCTTTTGGTGAATCGAGAACCCTCGGGAACTTTTGAGACCAATTCTTTAAGCTGGGAAGGAACCCTTACAAAGTTGATTCGGATGAAATTTCTAGGAACGGAAGCCATGACATGCAATCATGAATAAAGATAAATTCCTTGGTCCTTGAAATGGTTAGTGAAAATGATATGTTATGATGTTATGATGTCATGATGTCATGTACATGTTAATAATAAACAAGTAGCACCCACAAACAAGTTATACAAGAGCCTTAGGTTTAAAGGCTTGTATGAAGTCCAAAGGTAAGTACCCTTCCCCACTGAGGTTTAGTTGGCTCAACCTGTCCTAAAATAGCAACCGGGTTCTAAAGGACTCATATCACGGATCTTTCTCAAAGGCTTTATTTTAGTGCGACACTCGAGTGGCCGACCAAAACATCCCGAAAGTCTGATCTCAATGAGTGTAGTCTCGAGTATCAACCAACTTTGGAACATGCCAAACCGGCTATCTCACTACCTTCTAATGGCCAAGGATGAGTTAACTAGGGTTCTAAAGACTGTGACCATCATATCAACCATATCGGTACATGTCGTACAGTCTCCATGATCTATTGTCACTTACCTAAGGAATCACTAGGTCCGGGTGTAGGACCTTTCACACAAGTAACCCCAAAACAAAGCCCATTAAAAATAAAGTACATAAGTCAAACAATTTTAAGCAAGTGGTAAAGTGATCTAGCTCTAAGGTAACCCCTCTTTAGTTTGGTCCCCAGCAGAGTCGCCAGTTCTGTAACACGGTGGTTTGAACTGACTTTTAAAAATGTTGCGGTAAGCAAGAGTCGCCACCGACTTTTATTTTATCCAATAAAGAAAGGAATAAAAGAACAGGAAAGACCTTTTAAAAGATTTTGAGTTCGGGGGGTAAGTTATACAAAAGGAAGGTACGAGCACCTTTTGTATCCATGGGCTCTTAATTGCTTAGCTCACTTTACTTTGTTTAAAAAAATAGTGTAGTGTGTGATTAGAAAATATTTTCGTAAAGACTTTAACTTTGTAATGATCCTCGTATGGATTTATACAACGTGTTTAGCTTTGAAAAAATGTTTGCAAAGATGTGATGTGTAAAGAGTGTTTTTTGAAAAGGGTGAGCAAGCATTTAAGAGTTACTACCCTAAGTTTGTAAGGTCTTTCTTGTTATTTCTTTTCTTTAGGGGTAAGACTGTCCTTACTATTAGTGAGTAAGTAGTCCTTACCTTGGATGTTAAAGGGACGAGTGTAGGGTCATCGTATGGTCATAGAAGGCAACTCGTAGGGGTATCTTAGCAATTCGAAGGGACTATCATCATTTTTTGTAGGGTCATTGAGGGACTAGATCACTTATTCGTAGGCAACTTCGAAGGGACTGTGATCTTTATATCGAAGGGACTATGATCTTTTATTCGAAGGGACTTGATGATTTTTATTCGTAGGCAACCTTACTAAGATACCCCCACGCTCGAGGGACTTGACCATTTTAATCGAAAGGCAGCGAAGAGAGGTTACCCTAGAGGTGTAAGTGTGAAGAGTGTGTTGATTCAGTTATTTATCTTGAATTAGGATTATTCTATGTCAGGTTTTAAGTCTTGCCATGCAAACCTTAGTTACTAGCAGTTGAATATGTACAAAAAAAATTAAAGTGCGGGAATTTAAACCTAAGCTATTACATCCCATGAGCAGTTACAATATTTAAAAAAATGCGAGGAAATGTAAATCTACGCTATTACATCCTGTGAACAGTTACAATATATAGGAAAATGCGAGGAATTAAAGTTCTAAATTATTACAACCAAGAAATAATGTTAATGCTTTTTTTTTTTTAAAGAAAAGGATTTTAGGTTTAGTAAATAAAAGATTTTTAAGGTTAATGGTAATAAAAAATTAAACAATTAAGTACAAATTAATCCTAAAGTCTAATTAATTTTAATTAAAACTAATTCTAAATTAATGTCCTTTTGTACCCTTTTTTGCAATGATTTTGAATAATAAAAATAATTAAAAGTCAAAACTTTAATTATTTACAAATTAATTAAGTTAATTAATAAAAATAAAAAAAAGAATCAAAAAGTTGATTAACTAATTAAAAAAAACTAAATTCTAATTTTTTGTTAATTATATACAAATTAAGCTAATTAATTAAAAAAACTTAAATGTCTAATTGATTTTAATTAAAAAAAACTAAAGTCTAAATTAATTATTGTTAAGGAAAAAAAAAATTCAAATTCGCTTGGTACTGTTCATCGTCTTCAACCTTTTTCCTGCGAATTCTGCTGCGAATTTTGCTGCGAATTTCCTGCATTTTTTGAAACACCATGAAAACACCAAATAAATTAATCAAAAGGCCATGGTTCGATTGGAAACAAGCCCCTGAATCCAATGGTGGCCTTAGTTTTGTCTAAAAACGCATGTATAGTGGGATTCGAAGAACACCCTCTTTGTGCCCTAACAATGGCAAGTCTTGATTCCTGCACCAAAGCTTGTTAGTAGTTGATCAAAACCAATCTAAACATCATAATCAGTAAGAATATAAACATGAACAACATTTATAATGCATGAAAGACGAGATTTAAAAAGTGGAAAATTCAAGAAATGGCCATGGCTTGATGTGCGCGTTTCACTTGCTTCTAACCTTCAAGAATGATGGGGATTGACTCCTGGGATTGTTTTGAGACGATTTGGACGTGAAAAAGTCGTGAAAACTTGCTATGAAATGTTTTTATGATTTTTCTAGTTTTGCCTTTTTTTGAAAATATTTTTGGATTGCTTGATGTGATTTTTTCGTGTCCTTCAGGTTTGGATATGGCCATGTATTTATAGGAGAGGAATTAGGTTGAAAAATTCCATGGGCTTGGATCAAAACTTGAATGATAATTAATGGTGTTCAAAACTTACCATTTTCTCCCATTTGGCCATCCAATCTTCCCTTAACAATCTTGCACGAATTTAAATCAGATAATATGCTCATAAACCTCAATATTTGATTCCCTAATCAACCACAAATCAAATCTCTTGATTTGATATATTTATTTTGATTTAAATTGAATTTAAAGGATTTAAATCCAATAAAATATGGAATAAATAATAAAAAATCAGAAAATGTGATCAAATGGTCGTGGACCATCTTAAAATGAAGTTTGGGTTGTCACAAAATGGGCCCTTTTGGCAAAAAGTGGAGTTTGGCCATTATTTGCTTTGTGCACCTCCTCAAAATTGTCCAACTTTGACAATGCATAACTTCCTCAATTTTTATCATTTGGATGAGTTCTTGGACTTTTTAGAAACCTCAAGATGTCCTCTAATCACTCCTTTTGGTCCCATGTCAATTTGATCTCCCATGTTCAAGTTATGAGCTTTTGAAAAATGTTGACTTTTGTTGACTTTCAAAATGACCTATAATGTCTTGGCTCATATCTCCCGAATGAAGCATTTCTGGACTTGGCTTGTGAGACACAAAGTTGTAGGGAATTAAACTTCCTTTAAGACGGGCTTTGGTTGAGGAATTTTTGATGAAGTATGTAGAAGTTATGCCTGGTCAAAGTACAGTTGACTTTTCCTATAAAAACCCTAATTTAGTAACTCCCGATTCTTGATGATTCTGAGGTTTCCTTGATGAATCATGATCAACGCTTGATCAAATAATGAATTTCACCCCATAATCTTGATGTTGACCAAAAATCTTGAGGTTTAACTTTGTGTTGACCACAGTTGACCTTTTGACCAAGTTAACTGACTTTGACTGTCTGAGCATCTGACTGACCAAACTTGTAAGGAATGTCTTGAAACTTGTTATGAGGATTCTTTGAAGTGTATGGGACACCATGAAGTCCTTTTGAAGCTTTAGAAGTCCAATCTACTTTGAGAAGTACACAACCCTAGTTGGATTTATTGCTTAGGAGTTTGTCTGATGAAACTTTTGAGTACTCTTGAGCCACTGAAGATCTTATGAATCACTAGGAGACCTCTTGAGGCATATTGTCTTGAATGTGTGAGGGCAAATTTTGGGGTACAACAGTAGTCATCGACAGTTTCCTCAGTCTCTTCAGCATCTTGCTCTTCTTCTTCGACTTCATCTGGGTTATGCACTTCAGCATCACTATGCTCCACCTCAACAGGAATCTCTACATGTTCCAGCTCTTTTTCATAGATTTCTGCACTTCGACCAGTATCACCAGTTTTCTTGAATGTCATTTTGACTTCATTGAAAACTACATAACGACTTGTGATACATCTTCTGTGACCTGGTTCTAGGCACCACAACCTATAACCCTTGACTTCCTCAGGATATCCAAGGAACATGCATCTCAGAGCTCTAGGTTCGACCTTGTCTTGCCTAATATGAGCATAGGCTAAACAGCCAAATACTCTCAGTCTGTCGAGACTAGGTGGATGTCCCGACCAAACTTCTTCAGGTGTCTTCATTCCCAAGGCAGTCAAGGGACGTCTATTTATCAGATAAACTGCTGTTGAAACAGCCTCCGCTCAAAACACCTTCTTCAATCCAGCACTAACCAACATGCATCTAACCCTTTCAAGGATTGTTCGATTGAATCTCTCAGCTAAGCCATTTTGTTGGGAGTACCTGCTACAGTCTTATGCCTTGCAATCCCATACTCAACACAGTAACTGTTGAATGCTTCGTTGCAGAACTCAAGGCCATTGTCGGTTCTCAACCTCTTAACCTTTCTGCCAGTTTGAGTTTCGACCAGAACCTTCCAACTTTTGAAATTCTCAAAAGTTTCATCCTTCGTCTTTTGAATGAATACCCATAACTTTCTGGAATAGTCATCAATGATGGATAAAAAATACCTTGCACCTGAGTGTGAAGGATTCCTTGCAGGCCCCCAAAGATCAGCATGAATGTAATCCAGGGATCCATGTGCCATTTGTTTGCCTTTGTTAAACTTCGCCCTACATGATTTACCAAATACACAAGATTCACAAAACTCCAACTTCTCGACTTTGTCACCACCTAGCAGATTCTGCTTCCCCAATTCGACTAGGTCTCTTTCACTGACATGGCCCAATCTCATGTGCCATAATTCTGTCTTCGACACAGGTTTCGTGGATGCAAAATCAGCTGAACCACTTACAACCTCAGCCTCAAGGGTATACAAGCCTTGTTTCTTCACGCCTCTCAAGACTTCCTTCGACCCCTTCATTACTTTCAGGATACCTTGTTATCCTTTGAAGACATATCCTTTCTTGTCAAATTCACCAAGAGAAATCAAATTTCTCTTAAAGTCAGGTACATACCTAACCCCAGTCAATAGCCTTATTGACTCATCATGGAGTTAGAATCTTACAGATCCAATACCTGCAATCTTGCAAGCTTTGTTGTTTCCCAACAGCACTGATCCACCATATTGATCACATAATTCTTCAAACACATTCTTGTTTGGGGTCATATGCCAAGTACATCCAGAATCCATCATTCACTCTTTACAAGAGTTGCTGCTCGAAACCACAAGGACATCAGATGATTCATAATCATCTTGCACAATGGATGCATTTCCATTGTCCTTACCTCCATGATTATTCAGACGCTCAGGGCACATCTTTCTTGTGTGACCCTTCTTCTTATAATGATAACACTTAATACCAGAAATATTACCACCATAAGAATTCTGTTGAGTTTTACCTTTCTTCTTCTCAAACCTACCAATTCTCTTTGACGATTTCCCCTTCACGGAAAACCCTTCGCCAACTGATGATGATGGTTTCTGCTCCTTTCTTTCTTTCAAATCCTTCGAATACAAGGATGCTTGAACTTCTTCAAAGGTCATGAACTCTCTTCCATACAAGAGGGTTTCTTTGAAGTGAGCATGCGACTTAGGTAAAGAACACAACAACAACAACGCTTGATCTTCATCATTGATGGAAACATCAATATTTTCAAGATCAAGAATCAGCTTGCTGAACGTATCCAGCTTCTCTATCAACGCTTAATTTTCATTCATCTTGAATGAATACAAAACCTACTTCAAGTACAAACGATTTACCAAGGATTTTGTCATATACAATCCTTCGAGTTTCATCCAAACACCCGCTGTCGTCGTCTCCTTCGAAACCTGCCTGAAAACTTTATCACCAAGACTCAGAACAATTACGTTGTGGGCTTTCTCGAACATCGTTGTCTTTTCCTTCTCCGTCAATGCAGTATCCATGGCGTCTTCTCCCTTTAATGCTTCTAGCAAACCCTGTTGAACAAGAAGGACTCGCATCTTCAAACGCCATAAACCGAAATCATTAACTCCGGTAAACTTCTCAATTTCAAACTTTGTTGACGACATCTTCTCCACGCTCACCGCACCAGTTTTTTGTGATCGTAAACGATACCTTTCAACCAATCAAGATTGAGAAATGGAGTTCTTGGGTGAACAATGAAACGGTTAGAAACAAAGAGAGAAAGAAGAAAGGATAAAGAAGAAAGAAGAAGAAGGATTAGGGAAAAATTGCTATATTATTCACTTTCTCAATGTTACAAAAGATTACAAGTGAATACCACAATCTGGTCACACTCAACAAACTGAGTGTACTAGCCTATATATAGACTAGCTAGATAACTTGCACCCCAAGCTACCTAAACAATTGGATCCATAACAAAAGGCCCAATTTGATAATACATATTAGAACAGACTTCGACTATAATATGTATCCTTCGATTACAGCATGTGACACAGCTTCGACTTCATGCTTGACTCTTGTCGAAACACATGAAAGCTACTCCACGTCAGAGCTAGAGTTCGACCCAAAGTCTCACATGCTCCTTTTTTATCCTATAATAATGGTTGCACTTGTAAAAGGAATTTGTTTTAAAATAATTACCACTTTTGCATCTAAATATAAGATCATCTTTACTTCGCTATAGATTTTATTATGATTGATCACTTACAAATAAATAGTGTCCCCTACAATTAAAAAAAAACTTGTTTAGCTAGAAGTGTTTGCCAAATAAAAACTGATAGAGCATTTATTAGTTAAATATTTAATTAATATTTTAATATATTAGTTATATTCTAGAAGTTTTAAAGTTTTTAAGATTGTGCCACTGAATGGTTATGAGATATTTAGAATTCTATATATTGAGGTGTAATATTCCTTTGGAACAACTCAATCAATAAAATCAAATGTTATTTAGTTTTTCTGTATGTTTATAACAATTTAGGTTTAGCTCTCTATCACTTTAATGATAAAAAGTATTTATTAGTTAAATATTTAATTAATATTTTAATGTATTAGTTATATTCTAGAAGTTTCTTAGTTCTTAAGATTGTGATGTATGAATGGCTATGATATATTTAGATTTCTATATATTGATGTGTAATATTCCTTTAGAGCAAATCAATCAATGAAATCAAATGTTATTTTTAGTTTTATTTAATTTTTCTTTATGATTCTAGCAATTTAGCTTTAGCTTTATATCACTTTAATGATAGAGAGTATTTATCAGTTTAATATTTTAATATATTAGTTATATTTTAGAAGTTTCTTAGTTCTTAAGATTGTGCTATATGGATAACTATGATATATTTAGAGTTCTACATATTAAGGTGTAATATTTCTTTGGAACAAATCAATCAATGAAATCAAATGTTATTTTTAGTTTTATATAGTTTTTCTTTATGTTTCTAACATTTTAGATTTAGCTCTCTATCACTTTGGTGCTTTCATTCTTGCACTCAAATCCTTCAATGTATTATCCTTATCATACAAACTCCATTGTTACACCTCCATTTTCATCTTATTCACTTTCATCCTATCCCTCCTCCACTACTCCATATTATTCCACCGTCATTGTTCCAACTACATCACCAAATTTATGTTTAATCATGGTTACACACCACCTCCACACAACTCATATTCTTCATACAACTATCCACAACATCCACAATCATTTAATAGTTTCACAGCATCAACAACACTCATTCCAAATGAAGATCTAGATAAATCATTTTATAAAATTTTAGATGGTTTAATAAATTTTGAAAATGATATGAAAAAATCATTTCAAGAAATTTCTAAATCAAATAAGGATTTTAAAGAGAGTTTAAAATAGCATGAAATTATTTTTAAAATGTAATCAAAAAAGATTTCTAATTCGCTAAACTTTTCTCCGGTGAAATTTTTTACTCCGACAGTATTTTCGGCATCTTCTCCGGCTAAATCTCCGACAATATTTCAAGCGCCTTCTCCAGTGACTTTTTCGACTCATGCACCATTTACGACAACTTCTCCAGTACAGTTGCTGGAAACGAAAAAGTAACATATCGCTCCACAAAAAATACCACGAGTGTTCACACGCTCGAAATAATAACAGAGTCGTCACCAAAGTTTATTTATTCCAAAAGGAAAAAGGAAAATATCTATAAAACCCTAAAATAAAAATAAAATGGTCATTGCAATCAAATTCAAGTTTCGGAGTCGGTTATTTAAGGGGGAGGTATAAGCACTCCTCACATCCGTTGTACTCAACGAGAACCATTTAGTTAACTTTGTGAATAGAGTGTTAGCTTGATGTTATTTGCTTTCTTCAAGTTATTGAAAGCTTGAAAGAAAAAAGAAAAGGACTAAAAATAAGTTTTTTATTAGGGCGTCTGATGAGACGTTGAATCTCGCTCCTACACATCCCCAGGTGCGATAGGGAACTTAAGACTTCATAGTTCTAGGTAGTAAATGTTTATTTGTTGGTAGATTTTAGCGAATAATGTTTAGTTTGAATTTGAATGGAAAACATTTCTTGCTACCCAAAATATGAAGAAGTGAACATTTGCATCACGTCAGAATGGACAACATGATCTGAAATTTCGCAGATTTATGTTCTCATCGCATTCGAGCAGAAAATGTTCTTACTTGCGCATGGTAGCAACAAAGCTTTGTTTGCATTTTCTCGGAATGGACAAAGTATCTTTCATTTATGAAAAGGTTTTGACATCGCGATAAGGTGGAAATAAGGTTTGATTGGTTGGGTTTATTTTAGGTGGATGACGAGTATTTGAATAAGTGCTAATTATAGCTAGCAATCAAATATTCAGAAAGAGAGAGGTTATTACGTCCAAACCAATATTTTTTCTTCCATATTATTTATGAAATTTGTGAGGCGAATTAAGTCGTAAGTCAGTAATAGAATACAAGTATTCAAACACAAGCTAAGCACGGCTAGCACTCAAATACTCGAGGAAGAGATAAGATATTACATTTTCCCCAATCCTTTTTCATCTAATAAAGCCCAAACTAAATTTAGTTTAATTATTGTGTTTTTAATGGAAGACTAGCATTCGAACACAAGCTAAGTACTGCTAGCACTCAAATACTTGGGGAAAGGAGAAGATATTACATCCACCCCAATCCTCTTTCAACCAATTTAATTAAGAATAATATTTTTAACATGTTCTAAATGGAAAGGGAACTTGATTTTGATTAGTGTTTGATTTGTGTTGCGTGAAATGGATTTTGAAAATCGACTTGATGTTGATCAAGCGTTTGAATGATTTGAATTGATGGTTGAGATCTTTTTGAAAATCACTTGATGTTGATCAAGGATTTTAATTTAGGAAGGTTGATTTTAATTATTTTTATTTTATTATCAACTAAATAATCAATGTAAAACAAATAAAATAAATGATAATAAAGCAAAGCTAAAAGAAAAATATGGGGTGCATCAGTATGGGCTCCTTTGGCCCAAACATAGGGCTAAAAAAACAATAAAACAACAAAAATAAAAACAAAAGGTAAAAAGGGTGAAATAAGGGCGCTAGGGGTTCCATAGTGTTAGGCCTTCCATGGCCCAATAATAATCAAAACAAAAAAAAAACAAACAACAAAACAAAAAATGCACGACTGCCTAATCAAATAGACGATCTGTATCTGATCAAGAGTGATCAATCCTAAGACATTGGATAAGCAGGGGCCGAATCTAATGGTCCACAGGAAAGACACATATTAAGCAACGTGGGGCTACCTGTACAGAGGCCCTAGTCAAAGTCCAAGATCTAGCAAAATTAACAGGTTCAAATGCGCCACAAGGCATCCATCTAAATGCGGAGTGAGAGAGATTTTAAAGAGAGAAAGAAAAAGATTCTCTCATTTTTCAAAAATATTTCTCTCACTTCAGACTAAGCCCTCTCTCTCTCTCTCTCTCTCTCTCTAATACAAATTCATTTCACATTTTTTGATCAAAACGCAGAAAAATGCATGAACACCATGAAAAACACCTTTAGTGTTCTTCATGAATTTCCAGAAAACTTTAAAAATCAACCAAATCATACAAACTCAAACATAAACTCCTCCTAATCTCTCACCTTAATCATGAATCTGGAGCCAAAATCAACAAAAACAACACACAGAAAGTAAATCAAACCCCAACCCCAACGAAACCCTAAAACCCTTTTTTTTTAATATTTTTGTCAAATTACAACATTTTGATACAAATATGCACGGGGAAACGAATATAGTCATGCTCAAAAACCATAGACACACAAGGAAAAAATGCAGAAAAAGCTTATAAAATTCTCCGACGAAGCTCCTGCGATGATGAAAATCTCCAGGTAAGCTTGTTTTCTCTCTTCTTCTCTTTTTCAACTTTTCTCTTATTCTCCTTCTTTCCTCTTCTAAATTATTTTCCTTCTTCTTTTCTCTGCTATTTCTATTGATGACTGCGAGTGCTCGAGGGAAAAGAAGGTTGAGCTCAGAGCAGCTTAAGCTTTAATGTGAAGCTGAAGCTACACAATAAAAGAGCTATGGTGTGGATTGTTTGAACGAGTTGCATGGAATTGTGGAAAATTTCAAGGTCGTTGCTTTAATTATAATTTAAGGTTTTTCCTTTCTTTCTTGAATGAGGATTAGTGTAGCTTTAAATAGGCTGAGTGGGTATGTGAAATACGTGTGTGAATTGAGTGAACTTGTGTGAGATATGTACGGGAAGCATGTGAACTTTTTGTGAGCTGGGAATTCTGTTGTGAGTGGTTTGATAGGTCCCTAGTTTTTTGGGATTCCAAGTGAATGGGAAAAATGTAATCCGAGGGAGCTTTATGGCTATGTGGAGAAAGCTTGTTTTGATTCCACTGTAATTCATGGTGTAATCTTGTACTTATTGTTGTAACTTCCACTGTAACAATTTTAATTCAAAAACCTTAATGAAATTCAAATTATGTTTTTGTTCAATTTCACTGTGTTATTTTTTAGCCTTGTATGTGAAACTGAGTTGAACAAGCAAAAGACTCAATCAACTCAACTTTGGTTCTCTATTTTCTTTGAATTTATCATTTCAAAACATGAAATTGTGTTAATAAAAACTTGGCCTTATGCCAAAATGGAAATGATGCTCAAAATTATTGCAAGTTTGCCCTTTTTGTTTTGGTTTAATTTAGTAATGTTATGAATGCATGAGTTCAAATTGAAATTACTTGAATTTGAATGGGAAAGAAGCTTAGATGATGCATGTTTTGAAATTGAAGCTTCGTTTTCAAATGGTTTAAAGGAAAAAATAGTGAATGAATGCAATTTGATTTAATGATTAAATTTGAACTACAATTAAACATGTTTCACTTTAAGTGCAAAGCATCAAGCATAACAACCTCAAATCTAGTTTTTATTCAATGTGTGAATTTGATTTATCTCACCTTGAGGAAAACAAAAGTCAAGTTGATGATGCCGAAAAAGAAACCATACAAATGCCAATAATTGTGATTAAATCATTTCTTTGAAACTATCTCTGTTCTGGACTGGACCAATGGATAGAATTGGCCCAATAAGCCTCTGCTACAGAGCGGCCCAAATCGCCTAAGTCCAACCCACAGAAGGGCAAAAGTTACCTTTCTGCCCCTCCTACCGGGCAAGGAACATAACGTTCCCCCCCAGACATTCTGCCCAACACGCACAACTTCAGTGCTCCCCGAACGGCCATGGGCAGATGCCCGAAACTAAGCATATGCCCGACATAACGGCTAGTTTTGGACACCCTGCCCGTCGTAACGGCTAGTTTGGGCAGCGACCGATTCTTTAGGGAAAACGGTTATTTCGCCCCGAAAATAGGACCGTTAGCCACGCGCTTAGAGCCCTATAAAAACCCTCTCACTTGAGAGGGTCAGGTATCAAATATTCGCCCTACGAACTAATACTTTGTACTTGCCCCTTTTCTCTGACCCTTTCTTACTTGAGCGTCGGAGTGCCTTGCAGGTACACCACCACCTCTCCTCAATCACTTACCGGACAGAGAGTACGACCAGCACCCATCCGGGCACCTCCATAACGACCAGCCCGCGTGGACCAGTTCGTGTACATCGGATCAGTGGCGCCGTCTGTGGGAACTTCTTGTTCTCCCCTTCTTTCATTCCTCCTCATAAACCGAAAGATCAAAACATATTCTCTTTGATCCGCCCACGTATGGCTGCCCAGAATTCCGCGATAGGTGCTGACACCACTGTTCTCGTCCCCGTCAACAAGATGGACGTTGACGGCCATTCTTCGTTACTTTCTGACCCCCTTTTCCGTCGGGACGGGGCTACTGCATCTCCAACTCCTCCTCCCACCAGGCAAGGAGACGTGCAGATCCCATCGAAAGACCGACCAGTTCCCGGTCCGCCCAGCGCCGACTTGGCCGTGGCAGCCCTTCTGGAAGCTGTTAACCGCACCAACCTCCTCATCCTACAACAAGGAGAAAGGATAGGAGCTCTTAAGGAGGCATCTTTCCCAAGATCCTCTCCTCCCTAGAATAAAGCCCGAAGATCCAAAAGCCCGCCACCTAGGCGCGGAGAAGACCGTACGGTTAGGCACGAGCCTGAGATACGACCAACTCGCAAGCGCGACCAGATCTCCCCGCGAGATCGATCCTCGTCGAGACGCAAAAGAACGAGGCAAGATAGGCCCTCCCCGCCGGGCAGACCTCGTGACCGGACCCGTTCACCCTCACCTCGCAGAAACCTTCACCGCGAGCGCAGACGACGGTCACCATCAGAGCCAAGTTCAGATAGCGACGACGAACCTCGCGGCCCGTTGTCCCGGGGGATCCTAGTAACCCGCCTTCCTAAGGGGCTGGAGAAGCCTCCGTCATTGGGGACGTACGATGGAACCGCCGACCCGGACGAGCATATAGAGAACATCTACGCTCTCTTGGATTACATAGGGGTACGGGGAGCCATCAAGTGCCGCCTGTTCCCGACCACGCTCCGTAAAAGAGCAATGACGTGGTACAAGTAGCTGCCCGAGGAATCCATCACGTCATGGAGACAGCTGGGGAGGATCTTCTCCCGTCACTTCACTGCTTCACGACGCCACCCCAAGACCGAGGCGTCCCTGGGAGCCGTCGTACAAGGCAAAGATGAGCCTCTCTGGGCTTATATCGAGCGCTTCAACAAGGAGGCTGTCTAAGTACCAACGACCGACGCCATGAAGAAATTCTTGCTCGAGCAAGGGTTACGTCCTGGTTCCGATTTCGCGAAAGCCATCGGCCTCGACCCACCGAGGAATCTCAATGCACTTCTCCACCAGGCCCAGTCACATATACAGTACGAGGAGAAGGTCGCTGCCCACTCGGTCCGGACATCTCGCAACCGAGAAGGTGCCCGGACGTCCAGAGTTGAAGAACCCTCAACGTCCCGTCGAGGAGACAAGAGACGCGACGATCGACCTCGCGATACACGCGAGCAGAGAGTACCCTCCGGGCGATTCCACGATTATACCCCCCTCACTGCCTCGAGGGAGAAAATACTGTCCGAGTATGCCAACTCGGAGTTCAAATAGGCGGGAGTCCATTTCCCCAAGCAGCTGCCGGTCAGGCCAGGGATGGACAAGTCCAAGTACAGCCGTTTCCACAAGAGTCACGGCCATACAACGGAAGAGTGCATCCACCTCAAAGATGCCATAGAGATCCTCATTCGCGACGGCCATCTGAAGCAGTTTGCAAAAAAGAAGGACGCTCACCGGCAAGAGGCCCAGGAAAGCAAAAAGGCCGCAGAGGAAATTCTGCCCTCTGACGACGCCAACGTCCAGGTCGCTATGTCCGTGACCCGACCAGAAGACTTTCGCATCCCGGACGATCTGCTCGCCACCACATACCTCGCTGCCAGCAGCCCATGGGAGGCCTTCCCGTCGGCCATGGTGATCTCCGGGGGTGGATTCAACAAAGTCACAGTTGGCTCGGTCAAAAGGGTCCGCTGATCAGCAAAAGCTCCAACGAGGTCACCACGCTGGACACCACGCACAAAGGGCCAGCTCCCATTTCCTTCTACAAGGAAGAACTCCTCGGCGGGGCACCGAATTCGAACATCCCACTGCTTATCTGGGCAAGGATGGCGAATTTCGATGTCCGAAGGATACTTGTGGACCAAGGCAGTTCGGTTGACATAATGTACAACCACCTGTTCGAGACATTGCAGCTGAACGACTCCCACCTCACTCCATACATCGGATCCGACCTGCAAGGGTTCAACGGAGCGGTGACAAAGCCCCGAGGTTACGTAAAGCTCATCGTAACCTTAGGTTCAGGAAAGACAACTCGAGCAATCAAGGCACAGTTTCTGGTAATCGATTGCCCGTCACTATACCAGTGCATCTTCGGAAGGCCAACCCTAGCAGAGTTGATTGCAGTACCTTCCACCGTACATCTCAAAATGAAGTACTACACTTCTGAAGGGATGGTCGCCACCCTCCACGGCGACATCGAGGTTGCCCGCCGCTGCTTTGAAGCAGCGTCAAAGGGACTTAACACCATCTCGGCGAAGCCAAGAGCATTTGGTCGTCCCCCCTGCCCAGCAGCTCTGAGCAGCCAAGACCACTTCCCCAGGTCGAATCAATCGATCTAGACAGCCGGTTCAGCGAAGAAGATCACGCCAAGGTTCCAACGCCGTTGGGCAGTAAGTCCGACAACAGCGGCCATCTCCTACGACCTGTCCCAGATGGCAACTTCGAGATCGTTCCGTTCAGAGAAGACCCCCAACGGGGAGTGAAGATCGGAGCAGATCTGCCCGACCTGGCCAGAAGATAACTGAAAGCGTGCCTCCGCGAAAATGCAGACCTGTTCGCGTGGAGCGCTGCTGAGATGCCCGGATTGGACCCCTCCGTCGCCTGCCACCAGCTCACGATCGACCCGACCGTCAAAGTCGTTGCCCAGCATAGAAGGAAGCAATCCCCGGAGAAGACAGAAGCCGCGGAGAAAGCTGTCAAAGACCTTCTAGAAGCTAGGTTTATTTCCGAGGCCAAATATACTACATGGCTCTCTAATGTTGTACTTGTACGAAAAAATAATGGCAAATGGAGGATGTGCGTTGATTATACTGATGTTAATAAGGCCTGTCCGAATGACGCCTACCCCCTCCCCAATATAGACAAACTCGTAGATAAATCGGCCGGTTTTAAACTTTTATCATTCCTCGACGCCTACTCGGGCTATAACCAAATACCAATGGCCGCGAGCGATAAAAATTACACAGCCTTCATGACCGAATCGGGCAACTATTACTACAACGTAATGCCCTTCGGACTGAAGAACGCCGGCGCTACATACCAACGAATGATGAACAAAGTCTTCCATGAACAGATAGGCGATATGCTCGAGGTATACATGGACGACATGATCGTCAAATCCCACGAGGAACTAGACCATGTCGCCCACCTCCGCAAAATTTTCGAGCAGGCAAGGAAATACCAAATGCGTTTCAACCCGGAGAAGTGCACGTTCGGGGTACGGGCAGATAAGTTCCTCGGTTTCTACCTAACAAAACGAGGAATAGAGGCTAACCCCGACAAATGTCGGGCATTCTCCGAGTTCCCAACACCCACGTCTAAAAAGAACATCCAATCCCTCAACGGAATGCTGACCTCGTTATCCCGCTTCGTCGCTAAGTCCGCCCAGCACGCCCTTCCTTTCTTCAAGCTCTTGCGGAAAGAAGCAGCGTTTGAATGGACCGAAGAATGCGAGGCGTCCCTCCTCCACTTGAAGCAAGCTCTATCGGAACCGCCCATGTTGTCACGACCAGATACCGAGGAGGTCTTGTTCCTGTAGCTCGCCGTCTCCGCCGAGGCCGTTAGCGCCGTTCTCATCCGCAAAAATCCTAGCGGGCAAAAGCCGGTATATTTCACGAGCAAGGCACTGCAGAACACAGAATTGAGATATCAACAGATAGAGAAGGTAGCATTGGCCCTCGTCAACGCTGCCAGACGACTAAGACACTATTTCTTGGCCCACACGATCGTGGTGAGGATAGATCAGCCCATCAAGCAGCTACTGGGACGGCCAGACATGGCCGGGCAAATGCTCAGATGGTCGCTAGAACTGTCCAAATTCGACATCCAGTACGAAAGCAGGAAAGTTCTTAAGGCTCAGGCCCTGGCCGATTTCGTAGCAGAGGTAACTTTCTCAAATTTCTCGCCCCACCTAGTGAACAGATGGACCATCTATGTGGACAGAGCATCCAGCTCTAGTGGCAGCGGGGCAGGCGTAATTCTGGAAAACGACGAAGGAACCATAGTCGAGGCTTCCCTCACATTGTCTTTTCCCACGTCGAACAACCAGGCCGAGTACGAAGCCTTCCTCGCCGGACTACGCCTAGCCGAAGACCTGGGGGCCGAGGAAGTCATCATCTGCACGGATTCGCAGCTTGTAGCCAACCAGGTATCCTGGGAATATCAAGCCAAAAACGACAGTCTCTCCAAATACCTCACCCTCGTCAGAGAAAAGATGTCGAAATTCAGAACAGTGGAAGTAAGACAAGTTCCACGCGAACACAACGTACGAGCAGACATATTGTCAAAACTGGCAAGCACCAAGAGGAAAGGCGGAAATAGGTCAGTCATCCAAGAGATACTTCCCCGGTCCAGCATCACTAAGGGATCTTCGACCCTACACGTACACGCGATCGGGGATAGCGATTGCTGGATGACGCCCGTTTACAACTACCTCACCAGGGACGAACTTCCAGAGGATCCCAAGGAGGCCAGCACCATCAAACGAAGGGCCTGCTCGTACGTTATCCTCTAAAACAAACTCTATCGGTGGGGCTTCTCCATCCCACTTCTTAAATGCATAGAAGAGGAGGTCGTCCCCCACGTATTGCGAGAAATCCATGAAGGCATCAACGCCCAACACCTCGGAGGAAAGTCCCTTGCCCGTAAGGCTCTCCGAGCAGGGTACTATTGGCCGACCATGCAACAAGACGCCAAGGAGCATGTGAAGAAATGCGACAAATGCCAACGGCACGGGGATATGCACCTAGCTCCGCCAAACGAACTAAAAAGCTTGACCTCCCCGTGGCCATTCACCTGGTGGGGCCTGGAC
Source organism: Lathyrus tuberosus (assembly GCA_022829125.1). Lineage (NCBI taxonomy): Eukaryota > Viridiplantae > Streptophyta > Magnoliopsida > Fabales > Fabaceae > Lathyrus > Lathyrus tuberosus. Next base: position 4,714,851 of record JALAZF010000082.1, on the reverse strand, counting down.
ATCCTAGGACCCTTCGTGACGGGGTCCAGCCAAAACAAATACCTGATAGTGGGCGTAGATTACTTCACAAAGTGGATAGAAGCAGAAGCTTTAGCCAAGATAACAGCGCTTAACATTTTACGCTTCTACAAGCGGAATATCCTTGCCCGGTTTGGGATCCCCCAAGCAATTGTCACGGACAATGGAACATAATTCACAGATAAAAAATTCCAAGACTTTGTCGCACACCTCGGAACGAGGCAACACTTCGCTTCCGTAGAGCATCCCCAAACCAACGGGCAGGGAGAAGCGGCCAATCGTGTCATACTGCGCGACCTCAAGCGAAGACTAGACGAAACAAAGAAAGCCTGGGTCGAGGAGCTTCACAGTGTCCTGTGGGCATACCGCACCACTCCCCAGTCCACCACCGGGGAAACACCTTTCCGTTTGGCATATGGCACCGAGGCAGTCATACCCATTGAAATCCACGTACCGTCCAGGAGGACGGAATCACCCCTGGACGAGGAAATAAACGACGAAGCGATAAGAGAGGAGCTCGACCTCGTCGAGGAAATCCGAACGGGAGCAGCCCTCCGCGAGGCATCTCTTAAGCAAAAAATAGCGATCAGGCACAACGCCAAAGTCTTGCGACGGGAGTTCGACGTGGGCAGCCTTGTCCTGCGGAGAAACCACAAGGACTCCCGCGAAGGTAAACTGGCGGCCAACTGGGAAGGACCATACCGAGTATGCGCCAAAACGGGGAACGGCGCATACTTCCTCGAAAACCTCAACGGGGAAACGCTCCCTCGACCATGGAACGCCGAAAAACTTAAGCAATACTACAGCTAAAAGGCACAAGAAGCTTCCTCGCGTCACAAGGCCATCTAACGGCCATCATGCTCGTTCAGGTACAAACGACGCATACATACAAAGTGGAATCCCGCTCAAATAAATGAGCCGGAGCTCCGCTCGTCGGCGGTCCTCGATCGAGCACCGCCTTCGCCCAAGTACCATGATTGGCAGAACCCCAGCTCGCGATGGGACGTTCACGCCGCGACCTCAGGCCTCAATCGCGACCTGAGATCCGCAACCTCGCCAGGACCTTCCCCGGCTGTTTGACCAGTTCCCCGCACTGGCGAATTCATAACGCAACGAGCAATCTGTCAAAAATAAGCCTTGTTGACAAACACACCCTCCGACGGGCAGTCACACATGCACAACTAAAACAAAGTACAACAGTATAAACAGAAGTTGTATAAATTAACCGGGCATTAAATTAAAAGGCCACAAGGGCCAAAGATTGTGCTTGTTACATTAAAAAGGGGGCCACGCCCCCAGAACAAAAATAAGATTACAACGAGTTCAACGGCACGCAGGCCGGACAAGATACATCTAAGCAACAAAAACTCTTCAGTCTTCCACACGCTCGGTTGACGCAGCTTCAGGCCTCGGCTCCTCCACGGGCTAATCCTCGATGTGTTCCTCGGGAGTATCGAGAATAAGACCCTCGGGCAGGACAATGCTGCCACCCTCCACACGAGCTAGGTAGTGAGTACCCCCGGTCGAAATCTCGAGCCCAGGGTTCACCACTCGCAACTGGGCCACCGCACTATCAAAAGACTCCGCAGCCACAGCAATACCATCATCCTCGGCCTGCAGAATGCCAGCGACCAGCTCTGCCCGAGTCTTCAACACTCTTATCTCCTCTGGTTTGTCATCACCCGGGGTATTGGCCGCCATCAACTCCGCGTTCAACTCCTTGGACGGCTTCTTCTCTGACCTTAGCTTGGTGACTTCCTCCCTCAGCGTTGTCGCCTCTTCCTCGGCTTTCTTCTTCGCCTCACGGGCACGCCGGACCTCCTCCTTCAGCGTCGCTTCGGAGGCCCGAGCAGCAGTAAGCTCAGCCTCGAGCACGTGGTCCCCCTCAGCGTACACAGCTGCCATCTCGAGCATCCTCACGAGGGCAGAAGCATCCCTGGCCACCATCGCCCTTTTTCCCGCGCGATCCATGTTCCCCAGGCTAAGAGATTCAGCCCGAGGAACAACCAAGGTATTACCCTCGAAGAACCTCATATCGTTGATGCACGGAGGAAGTTCGAACTTCCCCTTCTCAACTGCCCCCCTCAGATCCACCGTATCTGTTGTCCGGAGGCGCTTCGGTCGCCCGACCAAAGGCAGCGGAGAATCCCGTGGACAAGGAGTGGGAGAACAGGAGGTCCCCGGAGCAGTTTGAACAGGGGGAGGCACATGAGCACCAGCAGCAGTCCGGGTCTTGGAGGGAGTCGCTCCAGCCTTGCCCTTCGCCATGGCATTCCTCACCACACGGTCACGGGCTTGAGGCATCTCACCTGCACAAATAAAACAAGCGCGTCAGAAACAGGGAAGAAAGAATAGCAAATAAAGTCTAAGTAACTAAATCTACCGAGCAGCGTCGTGACATCCGCAGAAGTCTTGCACTCCAGCAGTGCCTTGACGGGGATAAACTGGCGCTCGACCCTTTGACTCCCATCCTCCTCGAAGATAGGATTACCCTTGCTCGTCCAACAGGTCGCGAGCTGAAAGGAGTTGACCCACTTCACCAGGGTCTCGTAAGACGCGGCATCCTACCCGCGTAAAGCACTCAGCTCAAAAACATAGGCACTGGGCTTCTTTGAGAAGTGGTCGGGTGTCCAGCGGATTGGAAACTTATACACCCTCTCCCCGACGTACTTCCCCTCCTCGGTGAGCAGCTCCTCTCCGTTCTCGTCACACTCTAACTCCCAGGCATACACGCTGTCCTGAGCAGCTTCGGACAGAGGCTCGACGATGTAGTACCGTCTCTTGAAGTTTTGGATGGACTCCGAGAACGGCTTGAACAGTTTTTTGGGCTGCTTCAAAGAGACCCATCCGTACCTCTTCCCCGTTAGCTGCCGCTGTAGGTGGAAAACAGCAAAGAACAAAGGGATGGTGGGCCCCAAAGCAAGGTGCTCGCACACCAACTCAAAAGCCCGTATAAAGGCCAGCGAATTGGGGTGGAGTTGGGAAGGCGCCAACTTCAGATGATGGAACACCGACCGCTGGAAGTCAGTGAAGGGCAACCTCAGCCCCAGTTCTTTGAAGACATATTCGTACATCCCGAAGCAGTCCCCGAAGCTCGAGCAGATCCGCTCGCCCACATTAGGCAGAAGCGCCCTCCATTCACCTGAGGGCCCCACCTCAGTAAAAGCGTCCGCCGCAAACCTCGCAAACATGGAAGTGTGTTCGGAAGGCTCGGCCACCTCCCACTCTTTCGGGCAGAACGCGTCTACATCCTCTTCCATTACATCTTCCTCCACGACCCCCAGGTCATCTCCCTCCTCAGCATCACTCGCTTCCCCCTCGACGTCGCTCGAGGAATTCGGAGCCGTCGAACTCGAGGACGCGGAGCTTGAGGCTGTTGCACTACTACTTCCCTCGGAGACAGTTTCCTCCTCGGACGTAACGGGTATAACCTCCCTCTCGGGCTCCATCGCCACTATGATCACCTGAAAAAGTAGAGAAAGGCAGTGAATTCGACAGGAAATCAAATCCACCCTTCCACCGCTAAGACAAGTGAAAGGGCGCGCGAAAGGCTAGGAACTACGTCCCCGGCCTAAGCCCTAACATCAAACAAAGAAGGACAAAATATCCCCGCGCCTGTACCCAGATTCCGTCGAAACTCTACCGGAATCTGGAAACGTCCTAGCGAGAAACTCACCAAATCCATCAACGGATGATAAAACGCGATGGTCACGACTCGCAACCACCACGTGGGCCACCACGACCACCAAACGTGCTACATAATCCGGCGAGACATTTGGTACAGAAAAAAGGCAGAACCTCCGCCCACCACCAACACTCGCCGGAAATCTACCTATTTTTCCATCTAGAACTAACCCTAGCCGCATGAAATCTACCACTAACAACAAAAGGAAGCAAAACAAGCAAAAAAATCAGGATACTTACTTGATTTTACTAGAAGAAAGTGGAAGAAAACGGCTGCTCGAAACTTGTCACGGTGGTCGGCACGACGGTCGGCTGCTTGAAGAAGGTGACGGGCAAACGCACTGGTGACGAGGAAGAATCAGAAGAAGGAAAAGTGGAAAATGGGACGGTTTCCCCCATTTTATACCAAGGGGCACGTACACACACGCGCCCGTAGGCAATAATGACGGCCCACTAGCCATAATTGCCTAGGTAACTGCTACACAGGTCTCGATGCACACGTGGCGACCCAACGTTTCCCATTCCATCTGTCGCGTCACCTCCCCGAATACCGGGCAAGATGGAGTCGACCACGAATATCGCGGACACGGAGAACCACGAGCACCTCGAGGCAGTCGTCCTCGTATCCAACGACGGCTTCATGATAGTTCCCCGGGACAACGAGGAGTCCTTAAGTCATCACTCCCATGCTCGGGAGCAACGACTTGGGGGGCTCCTGTTCTGGACTGGACCAATGGATAGAATTGGCCCAATAAGCCTCTGCTACAGAGCGGCCTAAATCGCCTAAGTCCAACCCACAGAAGGGCAAAAGTTACCTTTCTGCCCCTCCTACCGGGCAAGAAACATAACGTTTCCCCCGGACATTCTGCCCAACACGCACAGCTTCAGTGCTCCCCGAACGGCCATGGGCAGATGCCCGAAACTAAGCATATGCCCGACATAACGGCTAGTTTTGGACACCCTGCCCGTCGTAACGGCTAGTTTGGGCAGCGACCGATTCTTTAGGGAAAACGGTTATTTCGCCCCGAAAATAGGACCGTTAGCCACGCGCTTAGAGCCCTATAAAAACCCTCTCACTTGAGAGGGTCAGGTATCAAATATTCACCCTACGAACTAATACTTTGTACTTGCCCCTTTTCTCTGACCCTTTCTTACTTGAGCGTCGGAGTGCCTTGCAGGTACACCACCACCTCTCCTCAATCACTTACCGGACAGAGAGTACGACCAGCACCCATCCGGGCACCTCCATAACGACCAGCCCGCGTGGACCAGTTCGTGTACATCGGATCAATCTCAAAGCACATGATCCGTAGTGATCAGATGAATGAATATGTTTGTAATGGAATTATTTGTTTTGTGGTTTTACTGACTCTTGTATCCAACGATGTGTAAAGAAGGATACATCATTTGGTGTTTTCCCTTTTGGGAAATATATATCAATATTTCTTGATAAAAGAGGTAAAATTATTTTAAGGTTAAATAATCAGGGATATCTGATTAACCCCTTTAAAAAACTTTATTTTGCTCATCAAATTAAAATATTTTCTAACTTATAAAAATGAGCATTTTAGTATTTTATAGCAAGAAGTGTAAATAAAACCCAGCATGAGTGCAAAACACATGGCCCAAAACAAAGTTATGATGAATTGGGCTAATCTAACCGATTAACACTTTGGCCTAACTATTTATATCTTTTGAAAAATCAAAAATTCGAACGTTGAAGCTCACCATAAAGGCTAGTTAGGTGATTAATTACAATAACAAATACTTGCAATAGATAACTCTCATTTTTTTTACCGTTTTTAATTGATTAGGACTTAGATCTAATCGATTAGATAAAGCCTATAAAAGGAGGTAACTTCTCAATTAATTCACTACACAATGAGCCACATTTTATTCCCAAGGAAGGGAAACTATAACATCATCCAAAAATCAGACATCCATGTTGTCTGGTTCTTAGAAAACCAAGTCCGAAAAAATTGGGCAGATGCAGTCCTCCACCACATGCTAGAAAGCCAAAGGAAAAATAACACCCTACACTATGCCGACCTTATCATAAATATCCTATATTACACCAGTTATCCTTTTGTATAGCAAGTGACCCTAAACCCCACATACAATATAATATGGAATTTAATTAAACACAATGCAACCATTCAGGGTGTCACACACAATAAAACCTAGCCTGCTCTGTAACATGAGTTATAACATAACAATTTAGAACCAGTCATCGCATGCTCACTGTCACGGCCGGCAAAGTAATTCGAGTCGCCACCATATTTTTTAAGGGAAATAAATGATAAACCTAAGATCCTAATCCCAAGGGCAGAGATTCCTAAGGTTCGGGAGTCAGTTAAGTGAGGGGAAGGTGTTAGGCACCCCTCACCTCCATTGTACTCAATGGGATCCTCCTTAGATTTTAGGGTATGCTTGTTTGTTTGTCTAAATGGTTTATTTACGAAAGAAACCTAAGTTTTTTATTAATGTACTCGCTAGGGTTTACAACCCTATGCCTACGTACCCTCAATTTTGAAGGATCGGAGTAACCGTAGTTCACCTCCCTTATTCCTACCCCCTAATCCTAAACTCATTCCTAATCCTAAACCCATTCCTAATCCTAAACCCAGTCCACTATTTATACTCTTGGATAAAGAGTTCTATCCCTTGATCTATTATTTATACTCCTAGATAAGGAGTTTTATCCTTTATCCATTATTTATACTCTCGGATGGAGAGTTCTATCCCTTATCCATTATTTATACTCTCGGACAGAGAGTTATATCCCTAATCCTTTTATTTATACTCTCGGATATCAAGAGTTTTATCCCTAATCCATTTATTTATACTCTCGGATATCAAGAGTTTTATCCCTAATCCATTTATTTATACTCTCGGATGTCAAGAGTTTTATCCCTAATCTATTTATTTATACTCTCGGATATCAAGAGTTTAATCCCTAATCCATTTATTTATACTCTCGGATATCAAGAGTTTTATCCCTTATCCCATCCCTTATTTAGGCTCTCGGACCAAGAGCATTATCCCAAAAGCTTAAATCCTTAAGAATCCCTTATATCCCTTATTTAAAAACCATAGAATCCCTAAATTCCAAAACCCTATTTCTTAAACAAAACAAAAGAAAGGTAACTATCATGAAGAACCCATTAGATAACAAAGCTACATAATATAACTTCAATATTTTAAAGCCATAAATAAAACCTACATAACCAATTAAATTAAGTTATTAATTTAATTGGCAAACCCAAAACCTAAGTTAAAAGAAAACCTACCCAATCCAACAATAAAATTAAGTTATTAATTTAATTTGATAGAAACCCTAATTTACCCCAAATAAACAATTAAATTAAGTTTATTAATTTAATTGATAAAAAAACCCTACTAAACCTAAATGACCCATTAAATTGAGTTATCAATTTAATTGATCAAATTCACCCTAAACCCATATTTATGCCTTAATTGAAAAAAAATTATCCTAATCAAATAATTAAATTAAGTGATTAATTTAATTATTAAAAAAACCCGTTTAAACCCTAATAAAAAGTATCCTAAAATCCTATTTTTTTTAATCCTAATTAACCACTTAAATCCTAAACAATTAAACTAAATAATTAAATTAATTATTCACAAAAAACCAGGGGGGTGTACTTTCTTTCTGAACAAGTAAATGGGCTTATTCTGGGGGTGTCGTTAGCAGTCCGGGCGCAAGGCCCATCAACCCCAAAACCCAGATTGGCAAGGAAGTCCATGTGGAGAGGGTCTGACCGTTGACTCTCTCCTGGACGTTGGATGAAGATCCAATGGTTTTTCTGCATCTAATCTCATCCATAGATTCGAAGTATGACGAATGAGTGGTCAGGATTGAAAGCCACCGCAGGCTCATGATAAGAACGCGTGTATTGGATCCTGTGGTTGACTGGCTAGTCAACCGATCCGTTAGATCCTAAGTGCGCCACTTGGCGAGCATCAACGGGCACGTAGAGGGAGCATAAAAGGTGAGCCCTCCTCAGACACCCCTCATTTCTAACTTCCCTTTCTCTCTTTTACTCTCTCCCTCTCTCTCTAAATTCTGATTCTCTCGCCCTCTCTTGAATGATTTCCCCTCTCTCTTCTTTCAACCGCCGATGTGCTTCTCCGGCCACCGTGTAAAACCCTTCAACCACCGCCAAAACCATATTTCCGGTTGATATTCAACCGGAATCTTCAAAGTCCATGAACCCTAACCCTTCCTATAAGAACCCTAGCCCTAAACCTTCATCAAAACCCAGAAATTCAAACAAACCCCAAGAACCCTAAGGGTTCTGGGTAGAACCCTAACCTACCCAGATGAACCCTAACCCTATCCTAAAGAACCCTAACCCTAATCAAGAATCCAAACCCTAAACCAAAACCCAGAAATCCAAACAAACAACAACCACAATCCAACAATCAACCACACAACCAAAGCTAAGTGACTCACCTCCTAGCCGTGACTTTGTTATGCTACTTCCACTCCTTTTATTTCTTGATTTTTTACTAATCCCTTTCCTCTGTTCTTCTTTGCAGGTGATGATTTATGGAGATCCTGAGGAATTCGCAGCAGCCGCTAGCCTAGGGTTTTTTCCTCTTAGCGTCCTCCCCTTTCTGAGTTTTTTCTTAGCTTTTTATATCTTTAGAGATTAGGTTAGATTAGATTTTTTTTTAACAAGTTTTGTTGTTATTTATTATTTTTTATCCGATCTGATTTGTTGTAATTTTTAGAATTAGGGTTCCCTCTTGTAATATTTTGATTCAGATTGATTTGTACAAAAATGATTGAAAAATTAAAGCACGTGATTCTGTTTGATACAATTCGATCCGTTTTCCCCTATCTGCGCAGTTTAGGGTTTGAGATGGGGAAGAGGGTGACACTTCCTTTGGTCAACAAATTGACCAGAAATAAAAAATAAATAATAATACTTATAAAATAAATAAAAAGAAATAACAATAAAAAAAATAACAAGTAGAAAACCCTAATATGACCACCGTCTAAAAATAATATAAATAAAAACTATAAACTATAAATGAAATAAAAACCTAAACCTTAATAATTAATAACCAAAAATAATTATCCCTAATTAATAACTAATACTACATATTTAAAATCTAAATCTTAATTAAAACGAAATTCCTAATAAAATAAAAGGATATTAACAAAATACTTAAACTAATTAATATTCAAACAAGACCTAACTAAGTCCTAATTAAAACAAAAAATCTAAAATAATACCCACTTAACTTTCTGTTAAAATAATAAACTCTAAAAAAGAAATCATAAATAAAAACCCTATAATTCCTAATATTAAAAAACAATTAACCCAACAATTCTAAATTTTATTTAATAAACTAATCTAAGACTTTTAATCCCTAATAAATAAATAAAACCTATACATGAAACCCAAACCCCAAAATAAGTCCAAAAGTATTAGCAGACCCCCCAAAAGCCCAAATGACACTGACTGACACCCCATTAATAGCACAAGAAAAATCCCAAAAGATGAGAAAAACACTGGTCAAAATTTAGGGTACTACAGCTGCCCCTATTTAATCGTCTTCGAATCCAAAGGATGATGTCGACGAGCCTTCCCCCTTTTGAGGAGGAGACGATTAAATACAAGAAGGACCCTAATTTTGACCGCCGAACCCGATAGGTGCTAAGTTGATATCCTAAAATCCCTGACAACAGACCCCTGACGAAATACCCGATTGAACCCCTTTGATAAATACCTTTCTGAAAAAAACCCTTTTGATAAAACCCGATAATGAAATAAAGCGTCACCCTTTGCTAGAAGCCTCTGATGACAAACCCAATAAACCCTTTGACAAGCCCTTTGATGGAACTTCTTAATGCTTACATAAAAAACCCTTAACGAAATACCTTGATAAAATCTCCAGATGAGATCCCTTTGGTAAATCCCTTGAGTAACAATCCATATGAAATCCCTAATGGAGATTATGAACCCTATGCATGTATGCATATTTGTGTATGAGTGCATGTTAGATGCTAGAGCGTAGCGACATGATTGATGCATGACTTGGGCTGACGCCTCTTTTATGATATGCAATGCATGCGTTTGTATGTAAAAAAAACTTTTCATAACTTCCTGACTCCCTGACCCTTGAAACTTTGATAATTATAGTAAGCCATGATACCCTTGATTCCTGTGACGTGCCATTAAAGAACCTCCCATGTTGGTTAGATTGTAACGTATATTCCTTTCAGTGTATAGACCCTACATCCTGCTTTGGAAGAGTATGATCCCTTTGATGATTCCAAAAACCGAAGTAAAATCCATTTTCCCTTTTTAAAGCTTTTATTTATACCTGATATTTCAATGCATTATTTCACAATTAATCGACACCTTGTGATCAAGCGGACTAATTTAGGAGGCAAAGATTTGAAAAAGCAAATTTATTGGGAATTGGCCCGAAAATGGGCAATGATAAGTAAGGAGGGTAATTCTCATAAGGAGATATTACCGTAAAATCCAGAAAAATGTAAAATGGCAATAAGAAAACAAATTTATTTATGTCCCTATTAAATGTAACACCAGCTAATATCCCTAAGACTCCAAGATCACGACACTTCGCTTCTGAAGATGACGGCTGGAATGATCGCTCCCTTCTGAATTCCTGTCACGGGGTGACTTGAGTGTTTTCAGTCATATGCCTTTTGGATATCCCTAACTTTTGCCTGGACCGCTCTTTTTAGAGTCTTAGTCCACCGGGATGATATACCATCTTTTTTTCGACTAAGCCGCCCTTTAGGGTTTTCGACTTGTCGGGTATCATTTTTATCCAAGTCCCTAATTTTTGCCTGGATTGCTCTTTCGAGTTTTCAATCCACCGGGACGCCCTAATTTTTGGCTAAGTCACCCTATAAGGTTTTCGACTTAGCGGGCTTTTATCCTCTTTTTCTAGGCATAGCATTTTTGACCGAATCGGAGTTCACCGGTCGCGGTAAACCCGCTCTATCCACGGTTGTTAATATTAGTGCTCCGCCAGAGGAGGCACTCTTCACGACATATGGCCCTTCATAGGGTGGGGTCCATTTGACATGGTGGCCTTTATGGATGGGTAATATTTTCCTTAACCCCAAGTCTCCCTCTTCGCGTAGCCGAGGACGAATTTCTTTGTTAAACGCTCTCTTAATTCCCTGTGGGTATAATTTGCCTGTAGCCACACGTTTCCCTTATACGAGGTTTAGCTGATCGAGCCTAGTTTGCACCCATTTTGCCTTATCCAGATTGGCTTCCTTTATGATCCTAAATTCCGATTGATAGCCCCTACAAATGCATAAGTTTCTCTTGAGAACCAGGTCCAGGTCCTTCATAGGAGTCCGAAGTTTCACAATCCATTGGATTCTCAAATGTTGTTAAGTACATTATGAGTGGTCTCCTTGGGACTGGTAGCACCAATATAGGTGGCTTTCATTTTGTCCTTTTTTCCCTTTTGACTGACCATGGACCCTGATATTTTCCAGATCTGATTCCATAGATACACCTTGTGGGCTTTAGTCGTAACATGAATTTCCTTAACTGATCCAACAACTTTTGCAAGTTAGTTATGTGATCTTCTTCCTTTTGCGACTTGGTAATCATATCATCCATATGAACCTCTGTCTCTTTATGCCCCATATTACCATAGTCCTTTGATAAGTTACTCCTACGTTCTTTAACCCAACAGGCGTTACCTTGTGACAAAAGGTCGAATTGCTTCTTGACTTCTTCCTTGATCTGGAGGATCATATCTGATCTAGTCTTCCTCATCTTTTGCTTAATCGGAGTGCGTCCTAGTTTGAGTAGTAACTCGTGATCGACGATGTTCGTATCACGTCCTGGCGTATCTTGGTATGACCATGCAAACACATCGGAGTATCCTTGCAATAGCTCGATCAGTCTTTCCTTTATATCCTTATCCGGAGAAGCACGACTTTGACCTCTTTCCTATCTTCCTCAGTTCCCAGATTGATCACATCCACTGGTTCCTAATGAGGCCATATTTCTTTGTCCTCTTGCCTCAACAGTCTGGCTAACTCTTCGGGAAGCTCACACTCGTCCTCATCACCCTCTTCCGCTTGGTTAATCGGTAATCCGAAGTCATTCGAGATTATAGCTGTGTCATTTTTAATAGGTTCATTTTTGAATTTGCATGGGGAAGAAGATTTTTTTTATCCCTTTTGGAATGAAGTGCTAAAAATGAAAATATTGAAAGAAGGTATATTGCCATTTTGAATAAACAGAAAATGAAAGAAAAACAAGATCTGGATTGAAAACAAAATGCAATTTTATTGATAGAAATAATCCACTGAAATAAAAGGTGGACCTACAAAGCTTTGTTCGCTTGCCTTGGGCATAGCAAGGGACATATTATTATTTTCAGAAAAAGTAAATTACTTCGAAACAGAAATCATCTCGGAAATCCCGACGGTTCTCCAATTGTCGAGATTAGGCGTTCTTTTCTTCCTCTTCCATTAAGGCCACATGATCCCAAATTCCAAATCCCACACCATGGAAATCGCCTTCTAATCCTTCATTAGCTGGTTTGTAACCCAGTCCAAACAAATCCTTCTCCTCAGGTGACTCCCATTGTTTGCCCCAGTTTATTATGTCTTCCTTATTAATAAGGAACTCATCCCCTTCTCTTCCATGGCGCTGACTGTTGCCCCAATGTGCCCCAGTAATGCATCATCTCCCAGATTTGGATCTTCAGGGTCTATAACAGTGACATCATTTTCCTTTGAGTTATTTTTGGGGTACCCCTTATTGTTATGTTGGTCGGAGGATGGCTGCCTAATCTTTCCTGTCTTTAAACCGTTCTCAATCCTCTCTCCAATAATAACCAAGTCAGTGAATCCCGTTGAGATTGCCCCAATCATCCTTTCATAGTATAGTCCTTGCAGAGTTCCCATGAATGTATCTACTAGCTCGCTTTCCCGCAATGGAGGTTGCACACGAGAGGCTAGCTCCCTCCATCTCTGGGCATACTCCTTAAAAGATTTGTTCCCTTTTTGAGACATGTTTTGTAATTGTATGCGATCAGGGGCCATGTCTACATTATATTGGTATTGCCTTATAAAGGCACTTGCCAGATCCTCCCCATTCTTGATGTGAGTCCTCTCCAGTTGTACGTACCAATCCAAGGATGCCCCACTAAGGCTGTCTTGGAAAACATGCATCATCAGCTTTTCATTTTTAACATGAGCCCCCATCTTTCGGGAAAACATCCAGATGTGATTTTTGGGACAACTAACTCCTTTATACATCTCGAAGTTAGGTGCCTTAAACTTAGGAGGTATGACCACATCGGGCACCAGACACATTTCCAAGGCATCCACTCCAAGAACATTGAGTCCCTCCACGACCTTTAGCCTTTCCTCAAGTACTTTGTACTTATCATCAATCCTTCTCCTTTCCCTAACAGTGGTTCCTTTATTTTCGAAGGCCACTTGTCTCAGATTTTCACCCTCGTAGTTCTCACGTGGGGTAGGTCTGTAATTAGTACGAGGTGCCCCATTGTAAATAGGTGGAGAGACGGTTCCCTCGAGAGGTTTGTCAACAGTTTTGTGCTTAGTAGTTTCAGTCTCCTCACGTTCCAGATCATGGACAAACCCTAGTAGAGTATTATTGTCTTCAACATGGGAGGTAGGAGTAGGAACCTTCCTTTGATGGCTTGACTTGGTTCTTCTGGCTATTAAATTCTGGACGGCAAGTGTCAGTTGATCAATCTGGCTTTTCATTTCTTCCATGTTCTCCTTGACAGTATCCATTTCTCCTCTTAGAGTAACCAGCTTCTTCTCCATCTGATCCATGGCTTTCCTTTGGTACGCTCGAGTGCCAGGTCGGGAAGTTAGATTGTTATACTCAATGACCCTGAGACGAAGTTTTAAAAAAAATGATTTTTTGTTCCTTTTTCCTTATGTTGAATGCATGTTGGTGATGAATGTATGAATATGCATGATGTATGCTAAATAATTTTAAAATTTTATTTGGGGGGAATTCCAAAGTCCATTATAGTTACAGATGAATATATCCAAAGGATGAAACCCATACACATAGCATATCAAATCCAAATCCATTAGTCAATCCCCAAATCCAAAATGCCTTCCAAACTTATAACAATAATTCCTCGGGAATAACCCAAAACAATAATTCCAAAATGGAAGATCCTGAACTTAAGAAGACGTAAACTAGATAGATGCCCCCAATGCCTTCCTAAAACTCCTCCAAGTACCCTTGCATTTCCCTATCCTCCTTGTGGTGAGATAATAGATCCTCAACATGCACAGCTAAGTCTTTAGGCTTGATCCTTTTTCCTTTTATGTTTTTTTTTGTTGTTTTTTTCTTTTTCTTTTTTTTTCATGCCCCTTGTAAGTTTTTTTCTTCTCCTTGTAAATCCAAGTATAGCGTAAGAGCTAGTTGAAGATCCTTGAAGGGGAAGTCACGTAGAGGAGGATTGTGCAAGAGTAGTTATGGCCTCTACCTTTCTAGGAGTCCCCAAGAGATCGAGGATCCTTCCATGCTTGTGTATAACCAATCCTTGAGCAGATTTGGCATTAAGTCTTAAAGGCCTTTGAGACTTTGTAAATCAGCACTTAGCATTCTGATGCGTAGGGTATCCCTTTTATATGAATCAATCTTTCCCATATTCTTACAACGCATCTTGAAATTCCCCACTAAAATGCATATATGCAAAAAAGGTTTTTAAATGCATGATGACATGGACATTTTGTTCTTTGGTTAAATGTTTTTTTTTGGGTTAGGGTAGGGTGAAAATGCAAGCATGACCCTAACTAGGTAGACTCCCTATAATAGGTTTAGATCTAAAGCTTGTCTACCCAATCCTCTCACATGTAGGACATAAAAGTTTGGACAGCATAGCGACCCTACACTGTACAGACTATACCCTTGTTTTACCATGAGAAGAAGCAAGCCTTCCTACGGTAATCCTTCGGGATACGTCTCATCTGAGTAGGACCCTAGTAACAGCCCTTGAGGGTTGAATACGTAGGGTCTCCATGAGTTGGTAAGGCGTAGGCTAAAAGTTCTCAGAGTCTCGGACCACATCCAAATCATCCTCTACGTTAGGGGCTAGCCCTTTCATGAGGACACCTTTGGAAGGATCTATTCTGAGTGTGGCATCAATGAATTGTTGGGGATGTCGCATCCCCCCCCCCCAAAAACATTTCTGTTCCATGTCCTAATCTAGGGTTGTACTTCAAGCTTGGGCTTTAGCTTCACACATCATTTGCCCCGATCCAATGCATGATGACAAAAATAAAAATATAAAAAATATAATAAAATAAAAACAAAATATAAAACAAATAAAAAAATTAGAATAATAAAAAAAACAAATACACACCCAAGACAAACAAACAAATCCCTAAAGCCTAAGGTTAGGAGGGACTCTCTTTAGGGAGGTGTCCCTAGCAGAGTCACCAGCTGTCACGGCCGGCAAAGTTATTCGAGTCGCCACCATATTTTTTAAGGGAAATAAATAATAAACCTAAGATCCTAATCCCAATGGCAGAGATTCCTAAGGTTCGGGAGTCAGTTAAGTGAGGGGAAGGTGTTAGGCACCCCCTCACCTCCATTGTACTCAATGGGATCCTCCTTAAATTTTAGGGTATGCTTGTTTGTTTGTCTAAATGATTTATTTACGAAAGAAACCTAAGTTTTTTATTAATGTACTTGCTAGGGTTTACAACCCTATGCCTATGTACCCTCAATTTTGAAGGATCAGAGTAACTGTAGTTCACCTCCCCTATTCCTACCCTCTAATCCTAAACCCATTCCTAATCTTAAACCCAATCCACTATTTATACTCTTGGACAAAGAGTTATATCCCTTGATCTATTATTTATACTCCTAGATAAGGAGTTTTATCCCTTATCCATTATTTATACTCTCGGATGGAGAGTTTTATCCCTTATCCATTATTTATATTCTCGGACGGAGAGTTCTATCCCTAATCCATTTATTTATACTCTCGGATATCAAAAGTTTTATCCCTAATCCATTTATTTATACTCTCGGATATCAAGAGTTTTATCCCTAATCCATTTATTTATACTCTCAGATGTCAAGAGTTCTATCCCTAATCCATTTATTTATATTCTCGGATATCAAGAGTTTTATCCCTAATCCATTTATTTATACTCTTGGATATCAAGAGTTTTATCCCTTATTTAGGCTCTCGGACCAAGAGCATTATCCCAAAAGCTTAAATCCTTAAGAATCCCTTATATCCCTTATTTAAAAACCATAGAATCCCTAAATTCCAAAACCCTATTTCTTAAACAAAACAAAAGAAAGGTAACTATCATGAAGAACCCATTAGATAACAAAGCTACATAATATAACTTCAATATTTTAAAGCCCTAAATAAAACCTACATAACCAATTAAATTAAGTTATTAATTTAATTGGCAAACCCAAAACCTAAGTTAAAAGAAAACCTACCCAATCCAACAATTAAATTAAGTTATTAATTTAATTTGATAGAAACCCTAATTTACCCCAAATAAACAATTAAATTAAGTTTATTAATTTAATTGATAAAAAAAACCTAATAAACCTAAATGACCCATTAAATTGAGTTATCAATTTAATTGATCAAATTCACCCTAAACCCCTATTTATGCCTTAATTGAAAAAAAAATTATCCTAATCAAATAATTAAATTAAGTGATTAATTTAATTATTAAAAAAACCTGTTTAAACCCTAATAAAAAGTATCCTAAAATCCTATTTTTTTTAATCCTAATTAACCACTTAAATCCTAAACAATTAAACTAAATAATTAATTTAATTATTCACAAAAAACCAGGGGGTGTACTTTCTTTCTGAACAAGCAAATGGGCTTATTCTGGGGGTGCCGTTAGCAGTCCGGGCGCAAGGCCCATCAACCCCAAAACCCAGATTGGCAAGAAGTCCATGTGGAGAGGGTCTGGCCGTTGACTCTCTCCTGGACGTTGGATGAAGATCCAATGGTTTTTCTGCATCTAATCTCATCCATAGATCCGAAGTATGACGAATGAGTGGTCAGGATTGGAAGCCACCGCAGGCTCATGATAAGAACGCGTGTATTGGATCCTGTGGTTGACTGGCTAGTCAACCGACCCTTTAGATCCTAAGGACGCCACTTGGCGAGCATCAACGGGCACGCGGAGGGAGCATAAAAGGTGAGCCTTCCTCACACACCCCTCATTTCTAACTTCCCTTTCTCTCTCTTACTCTCTCCCTCTCTCTCTAAATTTTGATTCTCTTGCCCTCTCTTGAATGCTCTCCCCTCTCTCTTCTTTCAACCGCCGGTGTGCTTCTCCGACCACTGTGCAAAACCCTTCAACCACTGCCAAAACCAGATTTCCGGTTGATATTCAACCGAAATCTTCAAAGTCCATGAACCCTAACCCTTCCTATAAGAACCCTAGCCCTAAACCTTCATCAAAGCCCATAAATTCAAACAAACCCCAAGAACCCTAAGGGTTCTGGGTAGAACCCTAACCTACCCAGATGAACCCTAACCCTATCCTAAAGAATCCTAACCCTAATCAAGAATCCAAACCCTAAACCGAAACCCAGAAATCCAAACAAACAACAACCACAATCCAACAATCAACCACATAACCAAAGCTAAGTGACTCACCTCCTAGCCGTGACTTTGTTATTCTACTTCCACTCCTTTTATTTCCTGATTTTTTACTAATCCCTTTCCTCTGTTCTTCTTTGTATGTGATGATTTATGGAGATCCTGAGGAATTCGCAGCAGCCGCTAGCCTAGGGTTTTTTCCTCTTAGCGTCCTCCCCTTTCTAAGTTTTTTCTTAGCTTTTTATATCTTTAGAGATTAGGTTAGATTAGATTTTTGTTTTAGCAAGTTTTGATGTTATTGATTATATTTGATCCGATCTGATTTGTTGTAATTTTTAGAATTAGGGTTCCCTCTTGTAATATTTTGATTCAGATTGATTTGTACAAAAATGATTGAAAAATTAAAGCACGTGATTCTGTTTGATACGATTCGATCCGTTTTCCCCTATCTGCGCAGTTTAGGGTTTGAGATGGGGAAGAGGGTGACTCTTCCTTTGGTCAACAAATTGACCAGAAATAAAAAATAAATAATTATAATTATAAAATAAATAAAAATAAATAACAATAAAAAAAATAACAAGTAGAAAACCCTAATATGACCACCGTCTAAAAATAATATAAATAAAAACTATAAACTATAAATGAAATAAAAACCTAAACCTTAATAATTAGTAACCAAAAATAATTATCCCTAATTAATAACTAATACTACATATTTAAAATCTAAATCTTAATTAAAACGAAATTCCTAATAAAATAAAAGGATATTAACAAAATACTTAAACTAATTAATATTCAAACAAGACCTAACTAAGTCCTAGTTAAAACAAAAAATCTAAAATAATACCCACTTAACTTTCTGTTAAAATAATAAACTCTAAAAAAGAATTCATAAATAAAAACCCTATAATTCCTAATATTAAAAAACAATTAACCCAACAATTCTAAATTTTATTTAATAAACTAATCTAAGACTTTTAATCCCTAATAAATAAATAAAACCTATACATGAAACCCAAACCCCAAAATAAGTCCAAAAGTATTAGCAGACCCCCCAAAAGCCCAAATGACACTGACTGACACCCCCTAATAGCACAAGAAAAATCCCAAAAGATGAGAAAAACACTGGTCAAAATTTAGGGTACTACACTCACCTTTACTTAGGGTATCATCGCAGCGGAATCATTATTAACTCAAATAAACACAATATTGCAACCTATGACATTTAGTCTCATAACTTCAACTTTCATAACGCAACAAAAGGAGTTGTATTATTCAACTCACCATAACTTTGAGATCTCAACAAAACATAAATAGTAACTTCAACAAAACAAAACAAGTGAAAAGAAAACATTCCCAGCCTGATGTTACATGATCAACATAAGATCCTACTAAAAGAAATGATAAACTAATGAATCAACTCCAAGATATATCTTCTACCTACTTCAATAATGTTACTCCTGAGTATCTGCATGTTGTCCATAGTGGACAATATTAAAGCAAAGAGGTGAGAATTCACTTCAACAATTAATGATGAAAATAAGAGGGAACAGATTATCACATAACAACAACATACACCTTACTCAATCAACACCAACATATTAAGTATTCTCATCCAACAACACATCAACAACAATCAATAGAAATGCAGCATTTATGCAACGTACTCAACACCGACTCGATATGCATGTGGTACCGAATATGAATACTCAGGTTCATTTCACTCCCCAATCCCCACCATAGGATCAGATTCCCTCTTGGAACCATAACACAACAAATCGCTACCATCGCCATAGGTAACGCTGCACTAATCCCCCATAATAGAAATTAGCTACTTACACCCGATCTATCACCATAGAATCGAGGATCACCAAGAAGAACTGAAGTTCTGACAACATGAATGCATGAACTCTCAGCATGCAATTACAACACATACACATTGGCCCCTCTTTGACCATGTATGCCACCAATATATGTATAATTAAATATGCAACAACCTTGACAATCACCAAAATTAAACATGCTCAACAATTCATTATCGACACATATAAGCATCTTCCACACAACATATTATAACCACACCATAATAACAAAATCATCAATATTCAACATTTACATTTTAACCAATTGTAATTAACATTCTCAACATCATAACATCATCAGATACGGATAATTCTCATTAATTATTCATATATTCACGACATAATCAGACCTTGAAAATAATTCCACTTGATGGTAAATTACGTTAGCTTTCCAACGCTTCAAACTGCAACTCATTTAGACTTATGAATCAAAAGTTACGGCAATAATCGTCTGGAGATAAAACAAGTTTCAAGTTCAGCATTTCTTTCAAATATTCAAAATATCAAACATTTAAAATAATCAGCCTCTAAAACTACTACCAAGTGATTGTAATTTGCGTTAGCTTTCCAACACTTCATATCGAGTCTCGTTCCGAGTTACGGAACTCAAGTTATGCTAAAAAAACATCTCACTTGGTACAGAATCCAGAGGGATGCTACGACTGCCCGTAGCACGCACTACGGCCAGTAGCGCTCCCCCACCCAAAAACCCCCTTTTTGACTCGCCTCTTACACGAAAACCAGAAGGATATACGACCGCCCATAGAACATGCTACGACCCATAGAAGAGCCCAAAAATCCCCCATTTTCTCGCGATTTTGTACGATTGCTCTTGTTTTTCAGCCGTCCATTCGACCCCAAACCCCAAGTTTTGACCTCTAACACCCCCAAATCATACCCTACATAATTGTGCGTGAAAACATATGGATTTTAATCATCTCTTAACATCTAACTCAATAATACATAATGTTCATCATCTCTAAATTACCATTAACACACTTAAGGTCACAACCTTCAAACATCCTTCAATGGAAAATTTTCATACATATAAAATCAAGGTAAATCAAATATAATTTCAGTCACGCAATCATACATATGAACACCATAAATCATCATTCAAACATTGATTCATGATAAAAAAAAAGCGGCAATCATCATATAATAACTATCTTAGCGTCACAATTCATAATTATGAATCAAAACACCAAACCCTAAGGAGGTTAAGGGTACCTCCATCTACCCCTCATGCTTTAACATCCATTAGAGAAGTAAACATCCCCCTTACCTTAATTTCCCTAATGACCAATAAAAGTATCCCTTGAATTCTTCTCCTTCTACCTCTAGCCAACTTTGCCTCCTCCAATTTTGTTTCCAAATTCTACATATGGTAAGAATTATCCCTAAACCTGGGTTTATCTCATAACCTTATACTTAGGGTTAAACTTCTCAAAATTATGAACTTGGCCCAACTTAAAATACTTCTTATTCCTTCCTCCCACTAATTTTTCTAGATTCTCATAGTTAGCCCAATCACTCTATTTTTCTTATTTTTTCTAAATAATATATCAAAACTAGCATTTTACTTTAAAAAAATAATTTTAAATTATTCTATACACCCATTAATATTTTACCATGCCTTTAACTTAAGGACTCACACCCCACAAACATTACAACAAATAAATAAATTAGCGAATAGACATAATTAGTCAGTAGAATACGGTAAAATATCTTATATGAAAAATGAGGCGTTACAACTCTCCCCCACTTAAGAAATTCTCGTTCTAAAAAATTACACAAGTAAAACAAAGTTGGATAAGACTCTCTCATCTGCTCCTCACGATCCCAACTCATGCTTCCACCAGCTGGTCCTCCCCAAACTACCTTTACCAAGGCAATCTCTTTACCCCGTAATGCCTTCACCTATCGATCCTTTATCCGTATGGGTGATGCCTCCACACTCAAGTTTTCTCTCACCTGTACATCATCCCCTTGGATCACATGAGATGGATCTGAAATGTATCTCCTCAACCGAGACACATGAAACACGTCATGAAGATTAGCAAGCGGCGGTGGCAAAGCAATTCGATAGGCCACCTCTCCTATCCTTCCCAATATCTAGTATGGACCAACAAAATGTGGCGTGAGCTTTCAAGACTTTAAAGCTCAACCAACACTAATTACCGACGTAACCCTAAAAAACACGCAATCTCCCTACTGGAACTTAAGTGCTTTACTCCTCTTGTCATGGTAACTTTTCTGACAACTCTGCGACACTTTTATCTTCTCTTGGATCATCTTGACCTTCTCAGTCGTCTACTGAGCAATCTCAGGTTCGAGAACAACACTCTCTCCTAACTCATACCAACACAAATGAGTCCTACACCTCATACCATAAAATGCCCCATACAGTGCCATTCCAATACTAAAATAGAATTTGTTGTTGTAGGTAAACTCAATCAATGACAAGTAGTTATCCCAAGCACCTCTTTATTCTAGCACACAAGCCCTCACCAAATCCTCCAAAGAATGGATAGTCCTCTTTGTTTGACCGTCTGTCTGCGGATGATAAGCATAACTCAACTTCATCTTAGTATCTAAAGCAACTTCTAGACTCTCCCAGAACCTCGATGTAAAACTCATATCTCTATTTGACACAATACTTGATGGAATACCATGCAGTTTCACAATCTCATTAATATACAATTCAACCAACTTCTACAAGGAATCATTGGTCCCCATCAGTATAAAATAAGCTGATTTAGTCAACCTATCCACGATCATCTAAATAGAATCGCATCCCTTCGAAGCCTTCAGAAAACTTGTCACAAATCCATGGAAATGCTATCCCATTTCCACTCTAGAATATTTAACGGTTGCATCAACCCCAACGGTTTCTGATGCTCAATCTTCGACTTCTAACAAGTTAAACAAGTATACACAAACTCAGCTACCTCCTTCTTCATTCCTGGCCACCAAAACAATTTCTTCAAGTCTTGATACATTTTTGTGGCACCGAGATGAATACTCAACCCACTTCTCTAACCCTCCTTAAGAATATTCCTCTTAAGATCATGTACATATGGTACACAAACCCTGTCTATGAACCTCATCACACCATTCTTGTCAATTCTTAAGTTATCACCCTTACCCTAATTGATTAACACAAGTCAGTCAACCAATCCCACATCAGTCTTTTGACCATCTCTGATCTATTCAAGAATACAACTCGTCAACTTTAACATACCCACCTTCACACTATTAGGAGTCTCTTCACATACAAAACTCGTGTATATGAGTTGCTCAATTAATTATAACTCATTGACCATCAACATTGACATATGTAAAGACTTCCTGGCCAACGCATCAGCTACGACATTAGCCTTACCAAGATGGTAACTTAAGCTAAAATCACAATCCTTCAGGAATTCCAGCCACCTTCTCTGCCTCATGTCCAATTCCTTCTGATAGAATAGATACTTTAAGCTTTTATGATCAGTGAACACCTCAACTCCGGAACCAAAGAGATAATGTCTCCAAATTTTTAAGACAAAAGCCGCAACTGCTAACTCTAAGTCATACGTAGGATAATTCCTCTTGTGAAATTTTAACTGTCGAGAAGCATAAGCCACAACCTGACCATCCTGTATTAGCACACCACCTAAACCCATCTTTGACACTTCATAATACACCACAAAGGACTCACATGAATTCGGGAAAATCAACACTGGAGCAGTTGTCAACTTCTTCTTGAGTTCTCAAAAAATTTCTTCACATTTCACATCCCAAACATAAGCTTGACCCTTTTGAGTCAACTAAGTCAAAGGTAATGCAAATCTTGAAAAACCTTTGATGAACCTCCTGTAATAATCATCCAAACCCAAGAAACTTTTGATATCCGTAACAGACTTCAGAGTCTCCCACTATAACACAACATCTACCTTCGATGGATCAAATACGATACCACCACTAGAAATCATGTGACCAATGAAACTCACTTCCTCCAAACAAAACTCACACTTAGATAACTTCACATACAACTTCTTATCTCTCAACAGCTACAATAAAACTTCCAGATGCTTCACATGCTCTTCCTCAGATTTAGAATATATCAAGATGTCTTCGATGAACACCACTAGAGCTGTCAAAACGGGTAGCCCGGCCCTAAACGGGCCGGCCCTGGCGGGCCTCGGGCTTTTTCGGACCGGGCTCAAAAAGCCCATTTTGAATACGGACTCCTTTTTTACTACCCAGGCCCAGCCCTGTCTGGGCTGCGGGCTACCCAGCCCTAAAACGGGCCCGGCCCTAAACGGGCCCATTTTAAAAAAAAATTAAAAAATTCATTTTTTAAGTAATATATAATGTAATAGAAATTAATACTCATTTTAATATATAATGTTATAGAAATTAATACTCATTTTAATGATCTTAATGTAATATATTCATTTTAGAATACTGTAATGTAATATAATGTAATAGAAATTAATGTTCGGGTAGTCACTGAAGTGTGTGTGGACCGAACCAAAGATGCACTAACACATTGTATCCAAATGTTTCTTGGGCCAAATTTATTTTTTAGGTCCAATTATATATATTTATTAATTTATATTATGGGCCAAATAGTTAAATTAATTCTTTTAAAAAAAGTTGTCGGGCTGGCGGGCTACCCATAGCCCATACGGGCCGGCCCATTTTTTTCGGGCTTTTTCGGGCCGGGCTAAAAAAGGCCCGGAATAATATGGGCTTCAAAAATAAGGCCCAAGCCCTAACTTTTTTCGGGCTCGACGGGCCGGCCCATGGGCTTCGACCCATTTTGACGGCTCTAAACACCACCACAAATTGATCTAGATAAGGATGGAAAATCCTATTCATATACTACATAAACACACTTGGCACATTCGATGCTCCAAACAACATTATTGTATACTCATAATGACCATACCTCTTTCTGAAAGTAGTCTTCGGAATGTCTCTTGGTTTCACTCGAATTTGATGATAACCTGGCCTCAAATCTATCTTGTTGAACATATAAGCACCTACTAACAGACCCATCAGATCGTCGATTCTCAAAAGAAGATACATGTTCCTCATATTTAAAACATGTGGGACCATCATTCTTACATTATGTAGCACAATGTCCTGTCTTTCCACATTTGAAACATCTCTGGTACTTATTATTACACTCATTAGCACGATGACCCTGCTCGCGACACTTGTATCATTTGACAGAAATAGGAGTCCCTCCCCCACTTGTCTTCTTCCCATCTAAAGCCTTATACTTCCCTTTGTTAGCTGAAGCACTATACGGTTTTCCACGACACATCGACAGTGTTCACACACTAATCGACCAATAGGGAACATTCATCATATAAAAACCTGGCCAAACGGACCGACCTGCTCTGATACCACTATTTAACACCATAAACCCCACATATAATTTAATATGGAATTTAATTAAACACAATGCAACCATTCAGGATGTCACGCACATCAAACCTAGCCTGCTCCATAACACGGGTTATAATATAACAATTTAGAACCTATCATCGCGTGCTCACCTTCACTTAGGGTATCATCGCAGTGGAATAATTATTAACTCAAATAAACACAATATTGCAACTCATGACATTTAGTCTCATAACTTCAACTTTCATAACGCAATAAAAGTAGTTGTATTATTTAACTCACCACAACTTTGAGATCTCAACAAACTATAAATAGTAAATTCAACAAAACAAAACAAGTGAAAAACAAACGTTCCCAGTCCGGTGTTACATGATCAAATCAAGACCCTACTAAAATAAACGGCAAACTAATGGGAACCATTCCAAGAGCTATCTTCCACTTACTTCAACGATGTTACTCCTGAGTATTTGCAAGTTGTCCATGGTGGACAACATTAAAGAAAAGGGGTGAGAATACACTTCAATAATTAATGGTGAAAACAAGCGGGAGTAGATTATCACATAACAACAACATATACATTACTCAATCAACACCAACATATTAAGTATTCTCATAAAAAACACATCAAAAACAATCAATACAAATACAACACTTATGTAATGTACTCAACACCGACTCGACATGCATGTGGTACCAAATATGAACACTCATGTTCATTTCACTCCCTGATCCCCACCATAGGATCAGATTCCCTCTTGAAACCAGAGCACACCAAATCGCTACCATCACCATAGATTACACTTCGCTAATCCCCATAGTAGGAATTAACTACTCACACCCGATCCATCGCCATATGATCGAGGCTCACATAATCAACATAAACATAGCATATGTATAATTAAATATGCAACATTTTTTACGATCACCACATTTATTCATGCTCAATAATTCATTATCGACACATATAAACATCTTCCACACAACATCATTATAATCACACCATCATAACAGCATCATCACTATTCAACATTCACATTGTTAACCAATTGTAATTAACATTCTCAACATCATAACATCATCAAATACGCAAAATTCTCATCAATTATTCATATATTCATGACATAATCACCCCCCGAAACTAATTCCATTTGATGGTAAATTGCGTTAGGTTTCCAACGCTTCAAACGACAACTTATTGAGACTTACAGATCAAATATTACGACAATAATCGTCGGGAGATAAAACAAGTTTCAAGTTCATCATTGCTTTCAAATATTTAAAGCATCAAAAGTTTCACATAATCAGCCTCTGAAACTATTATCAATTGATAATAATTCACGTTAGCATCCAATGCTTCAAACCGAGTCTCGTTTTGAGTTACGGATCTCATGTTATGCTCGAAAACATCTCACTTGGTACAGAATCCAGGGGGCTGCTACATTCGCCTATAGCATGCACTATGACCCGTAGCGCTCCCCAACCCAACCCGCCCCCCCCCCCCCCCCCCCTTTTTGCATGCCTCTTGCCCAGAAACCAGAGGGGCTGCTACAGTCGCCCGTAGCAAAGCCCATAAAACACCATTTTCTCGCAATATTGTGCGATCGCTTTTGTTTTTCAACCGTCCATTAGACCCAAAACCCTAGGTTTTGACCTCTAACAGTCCCAAATCATATCTTACATCATTGTACATGAAAACATATGGATTTTTATTATCTCTTAACATCTAACTCAACAATACATCATATTCATCATCTCTAAATCACCATTAACACGCTTAAGGTCACAAGCTTCAAACATCCATCAATTGTAGATTTTCATACATATAAAATCAAGGTAAGTCAAATATAATTTTAGTTACACAATCATACATATGAATACCATAAATCATTATTCAAACATTGATTCATGAGAAAACACAACAACCATCATATAACAACTATCATAACGTCACAATTGAAATTATGATTCAAAACACCCAACCCTGAGAAGGTTAAGGGTCCCTCCACCTACCCTTCATACTTTAACACCCATTAGAGAAGTACATCTACCTCCTTACCTTGATTTCCCCAGCAAGCAATAAAATTATCCCTTGAATTCTTCTCTTTCTACCTCTAGCCAACTCTTTCTCCTCCTTTTTTGTTTCCAAATTCTACGTACGGTAAAAATTATCCATAAACCTAGGTTTATTCCATAAACTTATACTTAGGGTTAAACTTCTCAAAATTATGAACTTGACCCAACTTAAAATACTTCTTATTCCTTCCTCCCACTAATTTTCCTATATTCTCATAGTTGGCCTAATCACTCTATTTTTTCTTTTACTAAATAATATAACAAAACTATTGTTTTACTTAATAAAAATAACTCTAAATTATTCTATACACCCATAACTATTTTACCATGCCCTTAACTTAAGGACTTATACCCCCATAAACATTCCAACAAATAAATAAATCAGCGAATAAACATAATTAATTAGTAGAATACGGTAAAATATCCTATATGAAAAACGGGGTGTTATAAAAATAACTTATCTATGCACACACAAAAATAGGACACTACAAAAAAATCATATTTTAGCTTCAAAAATCTAGCCTTTGCCACTACTCCAACGCTATTACTCCAACGCTAATAGCGTTGATTGTGTGACCTTAAAAGCGAATGCTAACAAGTTAAATCATTTTTCTTAAATTTTTATTAGATCTTTAATGATAGCATCGTCCTAAATCGACACTATAAGAATTTTTATTTATTTTCACATCAGTATTCTATTCACTGGACCGACTAATCCAGTTCAATGTCAGTTTCTAGCATCAAGTTATTTCAATCCCCTCCCGACCCCAGTTGCATAGGATCGAACTGTGGTTCTCCTTATCAAGGCCAGCGCAAATCACCATTGAACCAACTAACGATTGATGTATTTTATTTTATATATAATAATTTATTTATTGAAATACTAGTGGTGGCTTCGACTGCCGCTAAGATATATTTACATGTTACTTTTTTTTAATTATATTTTTTAATGTAGCGGGAATTAGAGTCGCCGGTAATGTTGGTGCAAAAAATATTTATTTCTCACAAAATTGGTTTGTCTTCTTTTTCTATTGTTCTAAGTAATTAGTGATTTTTAATAGTAGCGACGGTATAAGCCAACATTAATATATATATATATATATATATATATATATATATATATATATATATATATATATATATATATATATATATATATATATAGTTTTTTTTTTTATATAGTTGCCTAATATTGGTGTGAAAAAAAAATTATTTCCCCCCACAATTTGTTTGCTTTCATGTTTTTATTGTTTTAAGTATTTATTTATTTAAATGGTATTCACGGTTCTGGCCGACGCTACACTAATTGTTGGTGAAAAAGTTTATTTTCTCCCACTTTTTTAGGTTGCCCCCTTTTTTCTTCATATTTTAAATTAATTAAATAAAATTTTGTAAAAATAAAATAAAAATAAAAATAAATATTTTTTAAAATCAAATAAAACTAAAAACTAAATAAAAGTACAAATTAAATTCAAAACTAAATTTATAAAGAAAAAATCATAAAATAAAATAAAATAAATTAAAATTAAAATTATAAATTAATAAATTAAAACCAAATAAATTAAAATTAAAACTATAAGATTTTGAACTCCGCCTTCTATTCCGGCATGTCAATCACGCAAACTTCTCCACTGTTGGGGCTTCATTTTATCGTCCAAGGTTTGTATATTTATCGTTTGAAGTATATTATTCAATGCCACTTTATTTCTCCAATTTTAGTTCTAAAGAGTGTTGTCTCGTTTTTGTGCATTTCTGATTATCTATGTTCGTTTTATGACTATTTTGATTTGATTTAATGAGATTTTGAATTTGTTTGAAACTTTAATAGGAATATAATTTGTAAGGAAGTGGCGGAGCGCAGAAGGGAAAATGTATAGGAATAGCTTGAGATTCTATTTGCGGTAAAACATCCCAGTTTCATAAGTTTTCGTAAATGAAGAAAAAAAATTGGGTCAGAGCCTGGGTACATGCCCGGCTGGACGGGCCTTAAAATCGTCCATGGTTTGGTTTATAAAGTTTGGAGATGAGTGAGATGATGAACAACACTAATCAATTTTTTTCTAGTAGAACTTATTTTCGTTATTTAAAAACAAAAAAAAATTAAAAATTCTGATATTTTCCAATACAGTGGTGATACGTTGATGACACGTCTCTGATACGTCAAGATATAACTAGATTATCTCATGACTGTTCAAGAAAATATATTATACGATACTAAAATCATAAAATTGTAGTAGTTGTAGCGTGAATCATTGGATCTGACTCCAAATTGCATGAGGCAGTATTGTTTAACATGATGGACAAATATCAGGTAGGGAAACCTCTTGAGGCAGTATTGTTTACATTGATGCTTATAGGTCTTGGTGCTACCATCAATGTTGCAAAGCCAAAACATAGCTTTTATGTTGTTATCTTTGGACTTTGAGGTATTGGTCTTGTTGTTTGGTACTCTTATACCTTTGATTGTATATGTGTGTGAGTGTTTCTGTTATAATTTGAAATTAAATGAGCCATAAATAACTTCTGCTTTTTTCTTTAAACCGTAATTTAGGTTGTTGAAGGGGCAAGGGTCTTTGGTGCATCAAGAATCATTGGAATTGATTTAGTTTCTAGGCGAGTTGAATTTGGTATAGTGTTTTTTAACTTCTTTAAAATCCTTGAAGATTTGGATCAACATAAATTCAATGAATGTTCTTTTGTTGATGGAATTCTTATTCTTTTCTTGTTGGCAGCTAAGAAGTTTGAGGTAAATAAGTTTGTAAACTCGAAAGATCAGAACAAACCAGTGCAGCACGTTCGTTCATCGATAATTTATTATATTTTAGTTTTCCATTTTAATTTGAGGGTAAATTCTAGAATGAACCATCTACTAAATGGTTCACGGGTGTATCACTTATATCCACCATTAGATTTATCTAAAGGCCTAAATGAGTTGTAAAAAAATTGAGAACACAAATATCTTTACACACTCTATCCATTATTCTGTGTTCTCTCTTATCCTTTGTGTTCTCTCTATCTCAAACCCTTTTATTCTTCACAAAACGTATCGTTTTGTGTCTCAAGATTGAACTCTAAGACCATATAAAATTTAATTCATAATCCAATATCTATTTCTTCTTAATTTTACGTGAAAATTAAATTTAAAAATGACATTGAAAAGGGGCATTTTGTCTTGAAAAATCAGAAGGTTTTCTTTTTGTTATTTTTTTAATAAAATCGCCTACTCGTAATATACAATGTTATGAAAATTCGTTTAACTATGGTCGCCTGCGAAATGCGAAATAAGGGTTTGTGATTTCAACTCAGATAACAAAAACAAAAACACAGTGTTGCGCTTGTTGTTCGATGGGTATTGGATATAGTAAAAAAATTATTGATGTAATAAGCTCTAGCGTGATAGTTAGTGATGAACGGTGATGGCAAAATGATAGAGTTAGTGAGAACAATAAACTATGACAATGGCAGAAAAAAAGAAAAACAGAGAAGAAATTAAAATTTAGTGTAATAACAAATATTAAAATTATATAGGCTTATTTAATTTTACGGTTAGAGTTTGTGGTACATGGGTGAGGGAATTAACAGAGCCTTCACCTTAGAAGCAACCTTAATTTGAATATGTTGCTATGGATTAAAATGTATTTGAGATGCGAAAATTGGTTTGCAGGTAATTGTTGAGATATATATATATATATATATATATATATATATATATATATATATATATATATATAGTCTTTAATTTATGATTTAATTTTAAATCAGTTTGAAAAACTTCAATTTAATAGTATCAGATAATAACAATTGTGAGTCAAACATCCATTCCAATATTATTTCTAGTCATTTATTAGTTTGTGAACACCAGTGGCGGAACATCCTTGTGATAGGGGGTGGCCATGCCCCCCCACACCCCAATTTTCAATTTTTTTTAAATTTTAATTAAAATAAAAATATATAATTTACTATAAGTTGTATTTGCAAGTTAACAGGATTGGTCGGTGGCTAGCTGATATTTTTGCAGCCAACAGTATCAAATCTTGATGTGGTATTTTTGTGTATGGAAAATATGTGAAACACAAGAATTTAACCTATTTTAACGGCCTATTAATCCATGTAGCATTAATTTTTTATTTTTTAAACAAAAGTGTGAAATTCAAGTATTGAACCTATGTTTTATAATTAAAAATATAAAAAAAGCAACTACTTTAGCATAAAATATTTATATTATATAGACGGAATAGTAAAATTTTACTCTACTTTATAATTATTATTATAAATAAAAATTAATAATTTAAATTTATTAAACCAGGATAAGCTGTTACATCGGCTCTCTCATGATTTTTAGTCTGGTTCTACCACTCTGAACACTTGAAAAGATTGTGCAATATTGAGACTAATAAAAGTCGAAATGTGCAAACACAAGTCAAAAAAATCATTTGTAATTGGATTAGAAAAAATACTGTGGATTCTCACACCCACATTACCATCGATGGTGTTTGCAAAAGAGTGGATTGCTAGAAGAATTTTTGTTACTTTTAGTTTGATTGTGCCTTAACTTGTGAATAATCTATTATAATATCTCTAATGATTATGTAGTATTTTTTCTTAGAAGTGTTTATTAGCTATATATGGAGTATGTTCCATTTCAATTGTCTCATATTATCTGTATTTCTTGTTGGTTTGGCTATTAAAGAAGGTGAGTTTTCCTATAAAAGAATAGTTACTATATTAAACTCTAACTCATCTATCATTATATTATTATAATTTATAATTTTCTATGTTTAGTTAAAGAGATAGAATAGGACTCCCTAGTTGTCCCTTGTATAGTAAAACTTTTCAACTTAATTTGTGGTTAATTGTATATTAAGAATATGTGAAGCTGTCGTGACAACTTTGCCGAGACACTTAAGTTTGTATTGGTTTTTTTTTCTTTTCCCTCTTGTCTAAATTAATATTGGCTTTAGTATTTAAATGTTGTGTTGGTTTTTATTCTGTACACTTGTCAATTGCAACCGACACAATATTATTCTAATCAATTTCTAAATTTGTTAAATTTGAAAGGGTGGTAATGGCAACTTTGCCGAGGAAATCAAATTTGTATTGGTTATCTTCTTTTCACTGTTGTATAAATTGTATTGGTTTTAGTAGTTAATGTTGTTCTGATTTTTAGTCAACGGTGTTGTTAAATATCTAGTATAGCCCAGGTATATTGGTATTGCATATCAGAATTTTGGTTATCCGATTTGAAAGCGGTATTGCATTTTGAGCCAAGTTATTCGGTTTTTCTCTAAGCTTATTGACAATTGTTAGAAATCAAAACATCATATTTGTGGTAGTTGAGATGATGAGATCTTTTGATGGAGTGAAAATCTGGTAATAAATAAGGACCATGATGTGTTTATCTTATACTTTTTCTTGTAATAACTGAACTTCTATTTGTAAATCAAATCATTGTTAGTGCTAGTGACATTCTATTGTAAGTAATTTAGTTAGTTCTTTGTTATTAGGGTATTGGTGAATTGTTGAACTAAATACATAGAGTGTGAATGTTCGCAAATTATTTCAATATAAATTTTACCATTTATATTGTCGTATGGTTTATTTAAAAGTAGAATTGCACACAGGTTCTTATACGTCCTTAAAAGATTATTTTTTAAATAAAATAATATTAGCGTTGGCCAAAGTCAACACTAATTAAATATATAAAACCAGTCCGCATCTTAGAAGGTTGATGCTAAATAAAGAATACAACAATATAGTGTTGCTAAAGACCAACGCTATATGGTAATATCTAGAAAGCTAGTGTTGCCGACGACAGGCGCAAAATAAATACACACAACATAATAGTGTTGACGTATGTCAATGCTAATGCTAAACATGTTTCTACTCTAACGTCAGCTTTTGTGTATTAGCAGCCCTTTAGTGTTTCGTTTAGCCGACATTAGAATTAGCATTTACTTTTGTGTATTAGCGTCCCTTTAACATTTCGTTCAACCAACGCTAAAGTTAGTGTCGGCTGAACGCTGTGTTTTGCTTCCAACTTTGAGGTGTCAACCACATTCACAACGTTGGGCCGACGCTAATAGCCTTTAGCGTCAGTTTTTTTTTGTTGCCTTTTTGCTAGGGCTTTTGCCTGACACTAAAATGAAAATTTCTTGGCGCGGAAAACCTTTTATAAGCAAGATGGGATATGCAATTTAGGAAGGAGAATTTGTTCTTTGTCAACCAAAACGAACAAAGTAGCAAAGAAACACTCCTCCATACAACCCCTACAATGAAATCCTTGACGAGTAGAGGAAGATGATTGCAAAAATCAACATGCTCGTTGAGAAAATGGCAAGGAAAAATCTCATCTCTCCAGTGGCTTCTAGCGACGATGATGATGTTGAGATGAACTTAGTGTTTCTTAGATGTATTTATACTTGATATGCATTTGTTTCTCTTGTACTTTCAATTTAATCAAATTTTCATTCTTTTAATTTAAATTCCTTAGTGATAATATTAGTTCGTTTCCTTTTTCCTAAATTACCTTTGTTTGCATATTTACTACTCGTAGTGCATTTTTACACGCCTTTTTGATTTTGTCATTAAAATTAATACATCTAATCATTTTCTTAAGAATCACACATTGCTCAAATATAACACTTTTTTATGAGACAGAACGAGTAGGTAGATTCATTGTTATTCATAAATGTTTAAATTAAAATATTAAACAAAAAACATAACTCATTACTATTAATTGGCATATGTTCCCACTCACACTCATTATTATTGTAGTGCTTCATTATTGATTGATGAAGCTAGTTGTGTGTTTATTCAAACTCTTTGGCTTCATAACAATTTGGGTTCAAAATATGAAACACATGAACCTCCCATTGAGATTCATAAAACTCAATACTTCCTTTTCAACACAACCATTGTTACCAATGAACTAATTAAATATCATCATTTTTTTTATCAAAAGGGCAAACAAATACCCACAATTTCTCAACCATTTTCTTCCTCTTATAGTCACATAACTTCTCACCAACACAACCTAATTTAAGTTTGTTTTCTCAATTTTTATCCCTATTTTACACATATTCAAAAACACATAAAACCATAAACAAAATAAAAAAGAAATACCATTACATAACAAAACATAAATATTATAAAATAAAAAACTAAAATAGAAGAAAGGTTAAAGATCAATTGTGGATTCTATAGTCTGTTAGGGTTAGTAGAAGAGAATCTTGATGAGGTATTTTGAAGCAAAGATGTGAAACACTTTAATGAAATAAGGAACACTTTTTTTATAGTAATCTGAATAAGCTGTCAATGATGTGTATTATGCATAAAAATAGCCAAGAAAAATAATGTAACAAAAAATCAACTAACTACCTATACATGAAACATGCCCATTAACTCCCTTAATTACCTTTACTTATAATCACTTTTACACTACTAATTACCCTTTACGGTAATTTACTAAATCAAAAATACACAACCAATCACATTCAACCATACTTCCATGTGGCACAACTTTTCCAAATTACATTTCAAATTTTCTTCCACTTTCTCTTTCTTCCTCTTTCTCTCTCTGATCTCGTCTCCCTCATCTTCCTCCTCCCTCTTTCTCTCTGTCTTCCTCATTCCTTTTTATCAATCAATAAAATCAAATCAAATAATATGAGTGGAATTGAAAATGGATTAAACCGGGATATTTTTTCTGGGAAATCGAACGGCGGTATCGAAGCGCAATTCCGGGTGGAGAGACGTGATTCCGGCGAGGTGACTCATGGTCTTCGGTGATGGTGGCGTTCTGACTCGTCACGTCGAGGGGTGGTGGAGGTAAGAATACCGTTTGCTGTGAATTTGACCCAGGTTCATTTCATAAATACTCTCCGAATCTATCACCTTCTTTAGGGTTTACAGTTTCAGTTTTTCGAAGCATTCGTCAACTGTATTCATATCTATTTGCGGGTTATGATTTTGAAATGATTATTTTCTACGTTTTTTGTATCGTTTGAAAAAATGGGTTTTTTTAATTTATTTATGGAGGTTTTGATTTGATTGTGTTCTGAGATCTGGTATTTTTTTCCTCTCTTTTCATGAACATTGTCATATCTTACATTTTCGGTATTTTTGCAGGCAAGAAATGATGGATCTGGTTAATAGAGGTGGTAAATTCAGTAAAAAGTTTGAGAAGTTTAGTGGTCAGTTAATATTTCTCATTAAAACATACATCTTGAACTGATATTATCATATTTGAGTTGATCTCTTTGGTTATCATGGAAATACAGGTATAACCACGACCATATCCACAGAAGTGTGTATGAATCTATGAGCATGTTACATTTTATTGAAGCTTTTGCATAAACTGATGGCCCTCATTTGGATTGTTGATAACTTAATGACTAACATCCATAACCAATTCTCATTTATTCTATGTATTCTATCACATAAGAATTTATTTATTGTTATTCACTTACATCGCCGGCTGATGTTTCTTCCTTTCACAATATGGTTGCTCAGGAGACAATTATGTTTAAGAGGAACGAGTTAGAGAGGCCTAGGCATGGATAGCCCGTGTATGCGAGATGGATGTTTTCCGGTCAACAACAAACCAGTCATTACAAGCTGAATTGCAAGAGCGCAATGAACCATATCATCATCTATGGATGGGTTTTAAGACAAATGTTGATGATCTACATTTCTTTCATGCTACAAAGATAAAGTTCCCTTTTTTTACTCGCACTTTTATTTTACGTCCTTTTGTATTTATGTATCAGTTTGCATCGTTTTGAAATAGATATTCACCATTTAATTCATACTTGTGATTTAGTTTTGTAGAATCTTTGAATTATTTTCAAAGAATTTGTTTTGTTGTATACTTTATAGGCATGTTTTGGATCTTTAAAATATGTTATGTTAATTTTGGTAATTTACTTAAAAAAATGGTATATGCTACCTGACTTTATACTCTATTTTGGTGGTGATAGTTTGCAGATTTTGGTGGTGATAGTTTTCAGGTGGGTGCATCCATTAATGAGTGATAGATAAACTTAGAAGGAAGACAAGAACTACTATCACAAAAATGATGAAATTCTTGGATCATTGTTGCCATCAAATACACATATATTCCATTCAGCTTGGGAAAACAGGTTTTTACTTTTTAAGCTTACACTGTCTTTAATCATTTGCCATGTGACCTGTTAGATGTTTAATTTGTTCATAAAAATCCAGCTAAATCAAGATTTGTTTGGTATGTATCAATTGCATGAAAGGTA
Source organism: Lathyrus tuberosus (assembly GCA_022829125.1). NCBI lineage: Eukaryota > Viridiplantae > Streptophyta > Magnoliopsida > Fabales > Fabaceae > Lathyrus > Lathyrus tuberosus. The sequence continues at coordinate 4,678,919 of JALAZF010000082.1, read as the reverse complement.
AATTGGTTGATTTTATTTAATGGTTTACAGCATAGTGGCAATGTGCGGCCGCGAAAGAAAGAACTGTGTGAGGCATTATAACAGGTCAAGCAGTGTGTCAGATAGTGGTTTAGGTTAGGAGGATTGGTAAATTTATGTGTAGATTTGAAACTTCTCTCATGTTGTTTGTGCATTGTTGTTACAGGTTGTTTTGTTGCATTTAAGAAATGGAAGACAATACATATATTGGCATACATGTCAGGTACACTAACAACATTAAAAGTTCACGAATTATAGAGTTTGTCATTGTGTTAATTTGTTCTTGCTCATATGGTTTTTGTCATTGTATCTCATACTACATGTTGGGTATGCTAGCTATTTTTTCCTCATACTATTCAAATTCACATATAGACTCATGTATTATTCAACAATTGCTTGCTCCCTCATTTGATTGCTCCCAATAGGAATCTTCTGGATTTGGACTTTTTAACGCCTGTCATTGTGTTATTGTGTTCTTCGTGTTATGATTATTATGATTGTATCTCATACTACATGTTGGTTATCCAAGATTGTTAATCATTTACATAAACCTGTAGTAATACTGAAATTGAGATAAATAATCAAATTGGTTATGTTAAAACACATGATTGTTTGCATCAAATTCAACCATTGAAATATTACATTTTCATTTTTATCCTGTCACTTTCTCTTCTTTTTTCATTCAAAGCATTTTGTTTCAGGCATGGATTGTGTGAGCAGGGTTTGTTTGATGATTTTTCAAGTCGTTGTTTAATAGAGAAAGACAAGTGTTTGGTGATAAATAAGCTTCTATAAATTTTTTTATAACTTTCTGTGAGCATGGTTATTATAAGCTTTTGTTAGATTATGAGATTCAAGTTTTTCTAATAAATTAATTTTTTTTCATGAGCATGTATACATCATTGTTGCTACCTTATATAAATGTCATTCAAGACATTACATAGATCACGGTTTTTATATTGATTATCATTGTTGCCAGCTTATATCAATGTCACATACAGGTCTTATGGTATGCCTTCCTTTACATATTTCGTTAATTGATTCTATAATTATCTATTTTAATAGTTTTTTCTTGGTGTATTCAATTGCCATGCAAGATAATTGAACTTTTCCAACCCTTTTCCTAGTGTTTTCACTACCTAATGTTAACTATTGTAATTTTAAAATTAAAATAATTATATATATATATATATATATATATATATATATATATATATATATATGATAAAGTTTAATTATTATAAAATAGTTATATTTCTACGTGTATTAACAACCAAGTTTCATGTATCAACAACTAAGTATCAACTATGTACTAAATTAGAGTATTTAATTAATTTTTGCTTTTTCTACAGATAATTACTTACTGATTTGTTTTTCATCTACCTTTAATATTAACTTTTCTTTTTTCTAATTACTATTTATTGCATTTGTCTAGACCTGATTCTCATATAATCCTATGCAGATTCTACATCATAGCTATCATTATTCTGACTGCGGGACTGCAATAACCATTGCAAAAATAGAACCTGGGTATTTATTTATTGTTTCCTACTGGATGTAACACTACAACACATCTTTTTAAACAACATATCTTTTTAAACAACATTTACCTAGGTATTGAACTGTTGCCAAGGCTTAATTTATACAAATCTGATACACACATACAACTTTTCCATTACTCAAGTTAATCCTGTTCACACATACAGCTTTTCCATTATTCAAGTTACATGTTTTGTCATTGTCCTATACCACCTATTCGTCCAAGCTTTTGTGATATTTCATTCTCGTTTTTTAGGGGATCCTTTTCCCCCACTATTACCCTTCCCTGTTTTAGCTGACTAATTATGTTTATGTTTTTCCTTTCTTTTATCTTTGATTTTGCACAATGTTAACAACAGAGAGACTTTGGAGTCACAATCGAGACCTGACACCCAAGGGCGACGGGTCAGAGGTGGCCGGGGAAAATTTGCTCCTCATCACAGTCCGAAAAATAATCATGTGAGTTATATTTTTTTCTACTCCAGTTTAATTGTTGTGTTCTACAACTTATAATCTAAAATTTGATGAACTTAAACATGAACAGGCATCATCAATTTAATGTATTAATATCATCATTATTTCATGTTCTATAAGTATGTTACTTAGTCATGACTTTACTATGTGACTGTTGTAATTAGTGAGGTTTTAAAATGTTTTGATTTCCAATGTCCCTCTTGAATAACAATCTATTAAAATGTGAATCATAAACTTGACCATCACTATTGAATAACCACCTTTGGTTTTTGAATTACTTGGTTTTTGAATTACCCAATCATTAATGATAGCCCACCAAAAACTTTAAGATTTCCAATGTAAAAAGAATACGAGGAATCAGATAAACCATTATAAAATCGTATTTTCTCTTCTTATCATCACACAAACAGCACCGTTGAATAGGAAAAAACAAAATAAGTTCCCATGTTGTTGTCCAGGTCCAACCATCCTCAGATGTTCAACAACCTGCAGACGTCTAACAAGTTCACCAGGACCGAGAGGTTGTAGAGGTCCAACAACTTCACCAGGTCCAACAGGTTGTACAGGTCCAACAGGGTATCTAGGCCGAGGAAATTGTCCAGACCCAACAGGCGATCGCATTGTAAAGAAGACGAACCAGGAGACGATTAAGGAGATTAAGAAGAAGGATAAGAAGGAGAAGTACGTTTGATTCAGATGATGATGACGAAGCACCTTATGGTTGGAGTAACTTTATGAGAGCTAGGGCTTTTAGATTTGATATTTAAAAATTCAAACTGTCTTTGTTGTCTTCATTAATCAGTAGTTTTACTTGTCTTGAATATGAAACTTTCCCTTTTCATACTAGCAGTTTGAATGATAAAGACTTCGTATTTTCTAATGATAATTTCTTTCATTTATTTATTTTCATTTCTGTGTTACATGTAATGGTAGTTCATAGTTTTTATACTTCTACTGAAAGTGTATTTATTTAGTTTTTTGATTGGAAAGACCCGAGTCTGCAGTGGCTCATGCTCTCACTGGACTCAAGTTTATCACTAACTTGAGCCCTGGAAATTAATTTTGAAAATGGCTACAAGTGTTATCCATCTATGAAAACTGAAGGAAGCCAATATACATCAACATCTTGAAGTTGTTATAAAGGATGCAGAGGTATTTATTTTCAATTTCATATGTTTACATTTTGTTATCAAATTTTAACTTACATGTTTAACTTATTGATATACGTTTTTCTCCCACACAAGGTACTAATGAAATATGGAGCCAAGATTGTTTATAATGGACTGGTAGGCTGTTAGGTGCTAAAAAGTGTTAATATTTAGATTAGTTTTTAGCACCTTTTTGTGAGCTTTATTCGTAAATCCATGCTTTTCCCATCGTTTCCGTTTATAACCGTTTTCTAGTTAATTTCATTATTTATCATATCTATCTATCTTTTGTGTTTTTATTGCAGATTTTTACATGGAAGGGTGTGGAATGGAGCCTCGAGGATCCCACAAAAACAATTTGAAGAAATTTGGATTTTTCGAGCATGCTTTGAGCGCGCTCAGCGCGCTCCCAGCGCGAGGATGGAGTGGCTTACAGTAGCTTGCGCGCTCAGCGGGCTAATTAGCGCGCTCAGCACGGTTTAGCGGTTTAGCATTTAAGTTGCGCGCGCTCAGCGCGCTTTGCGACACTCAGCCCCCTTATAAAGTGGTTTGATCAAATTTTTTGGGGATTCATCATTACATTCTGAGATCAAAATACATTACACTGTAGCATAGCATTTGTGGAAGATAAGAAGCATCATTTTGTCGATAAAATCGTCGTTGATGCTCGTTTCTCTTCTACCAATTCTTGTTGATCAAGCTACCATGAATATGTGTAGCTAATTTCTCTTTTGTGTCAAGGTTAGATGTAAGTAAACCTTTACTTTGTATGTATATGTATTGATCCTATCTAGTGAACTCTTGGATGATGAATGTATAATGATAAACCTTGATTTTATGTTTATTCTTTGTGTTGGTTCATGATTGAGAAATATGCTCCAACTCTTTACCTAGGTTTGTCATCCATCAATGTACATTGGCTAGAGATAGCAATGTGTGTGATGTTCACCATATATTAAACTTTAATGTTGTCATTTTGATAGTTTGTGTGAGAAATCAACAAAGGATCAAAATGGAAAAACTCACAATATGTGTTAGAGATAAACATATTGGGAGGATATGTGATTGTATTTATCATTTAACCGAGTTCATTAGCTTTATCGATTATACACGTGCAAAGAGGTTTGTCGAACCCTAACCTTGACATGTTTTTATAAACCGTTAAAACAATCCTTTACCGCTTTTAATTAACTTTGAATGAAACCATTGCGAAATCAATCTAAAACCCCTTGTTACTTTAAAGTTTGAAACGTTACGACTGTCGAACGGCGGTAATATCACGAACAATCTCTGTGGAACGATAACACTAAACCCGAACTCTATTTGTATTTCAACAAATTGGCGTCGTTGCCGGGGATTGTAAATTGATATTGCAAGCATTGCAATAGTTGTGAAGTTTTTGACTTGTTATAATTTTTCTTGTGCTTGTTGATGTGTTTTGTGTAAGTGTGCAGACTTGGTTTATGCGAGGGAAACTACCGACGGACCAACTTCTATTCGATCCTGAGATTGAAAGAACCGCTCGTAGGCTCAATAGCAGAACTAGACGGAGGAGGCAGCTTGCGAGACAAAGACAATAGCAAGAAGGAAGTTCTACTACAACACCACCACCACCATTCACATCAATCATGGCGCAACCACCTCCACCTCCCGTATCCACACCTTGTGTGAACAGTCCACGACATACCGCTCAGTTTGCCAACAACAATCAAGGAAGGCAAGCTGAAATGAAAACTGGAACTTTGAATTTATTGTATGGAAGTCCATTCACCGGAATGGACCATGAAAATCCTTTTGCGTTTCTCACAAAATTCTATGAGATTGCATTAGCGGCTGGTGTTGATCCAGCACAAGAGTTACCTCTCTTTAAAAGATTATTTCTGCATGCTTTGCTTGGCAAGGCAAAGGATTGGTACCTCGATCAAACTCCAGTCGTGATGACCGATTGGAATGTCTTGGAGGAAAAATTTATTGAACAGTTCTTCTCTCATAACCGTTTCATGGAGTCAAAAACAGCAATTTCAGTGTTCTCTCAAGGCACTAATGAATCCCTCAATGAAGCATGGGAACGATTCAAGTCCATGCTTCGCAAATGTAAAGGTCACGGGTTTGATGAGTTAACACAAATTCATATCTTCAAGAATGGTCTCCAACCGAATTGTAAGACTTTGTTGGATGCCACTGCGGGAGGAAGTTTGATGGCAAAGAATGCCGAGGAAGCAACTGATATTATCAATAGAATGGCTCTAAACGATCTTCAAAGTCAAAGTCGTGGCAACTCTCAAAAGAAGCCCGGTGTCCTTGAATTGGGGACTAACGATGCGATCCTCGCGCAAAACAAGCTTATCTCTCAACAAGTAGAGCTTTTGACTCAACAAATCAAAGAAATGAAGAAGCCGAGCAGAAGTAAGCAAGTAGCTTGTTGCGAACTTTGTAAGGGGGAGCATGACACCGAATTTTGTCCTCCTCCGGGTTTTGAAGAAGTGAACTATATGGCAAATCAAAGGGATTATCAAGGTAGACAACAACAACCTTACCAACAACAACACAATTCTCAACAAAATTATCAAGGAAATCAAGGATTTCAACCGCGAGCAAATTATCAAAATAATCAAGGTTATGGTGCCGGTCCTTCAAACCGGCAAAATCCGTATCAACCTCCACCACCTCCGGTTGCTAGCTCTAAATTAGAAGACACTTTGACTCAATTCATGCAAATGTCAATGGCCAACCAAAAGAGTAGTGATGCGGCGATTAAGAATCTTGAAAACCAAGTGGGGCAACTTGCCAAGCAAATTTCCGAACAACAATCGGGTCCTTCATTTTCCGCGAATACTCAAGTGAATCCTAAGGAGCATTGCAAGGCGATTGTTACTAGAATTAGGAAGGAGTTGGAGAAAGAAAAGGAGGAAAAAATGGAGGAAGAAAAACTTGATGGTCTTGTGGAGGATTGTAGTGATGAAGGTGTAGTTGAAAATAAAAGTAATGACATGGTTGAAGTTGAAAATAATAGTGGTGAGGAGTTGAAGAAAAAAGAGAGACTTAGGAGAGTAAAGAAGGGAAAGGAATTAGTGAGCGCTATTCCGATCCAAAACTTACCATATCCTCATGCTCCTTCAAAGAAGGACAATGAAAGGCACTATACGCGGTTCATGGATATCTTCAAGCAATTACAAGTTAACATTCCGTTTGCCGAAGCTTTGGAACAAATGCCAAAGTATGCAAAGTTCATGAAAGACATTCTCACGAAGAAGCGGAGGTATTCGGAACCGGAAACTATTGTTCTTGACGCGAGTTGTAGTGCAATCATCCAAAGAACTCTTCCTAAAAAAGAAGTTGATCTGGGGCGTGTGACTTTGCCGGTTACCATTGGTGACATCTATGTTGGAAAGGGCTTAATTGATTTGGGCTCAAGCATTAATCTTATCCCTTTGTCCATTATAAAGAAGCTTGGGAACATTGAGATGAAAGCCATTCGTATGACTTTGCAACTGGCCGACAAGTCCACAACTCACCCTCATGGGTTAGCTCAAGATGTCTTGGTAAAAGTTGACAAATTTTTCTTCCCGGTTGATTTTGTTGTTATCGATATGGAGGAAGATGAAGATGCACCGTTAATTCTTGGCCGACCTTTCATGAAAACCGCCAGTATGATGATTGATGTGGATGACGGTTTGATGAAGGTGAGGGTCCAAAATGAAGAGGTTTGTTTTGATCTTTTCGAAGCTATGAAACATTCCAAAGATAAACATGATAGCTTTCGGATCGATGCAATTAAAGAAGCAACTGTGGAGGTTTCTAAGCATGTACATGAAATCTCTCCTTTGGAAATGGCTCTTAATGATTCTTTTGAAGTATTTTCCGAAGAAGAAGAAAGAGCTCTTGAAGAGTGCTTAAAAGAGCTTGATTCCCTCAAAGAGTTGCAACCTTGGGAGGTAGAACCGGAAGAATTAAAAAAGGATTTGAAAGTTGAGAATTCACCACTTGAATTAAAGGTCTTACCTTCCAATTTAAAATACGCTTATCTTGATGACGGTGGTAACAAGCCGGTTATCATTAGTAACGTGTTGTCAAAAAAAGAGGAAGGCCGTCTAATTCATGTTTTGAAGAAAAACCAAGATGCGATAGGTTGGGTCCTTTCCGATTTAAAAGGAATTAGCCCGGCTTATTGCATGCATCGTATCTTGATGGAAGAAGATTTCAAGGCGGTAGCCCAACCGCAACGCCGCTTGAACCCAACAATGAAAGAGGTGGTGAGAAAAGAAGTAGTTAAGCTATTGGAAGCCGGTATGATTTACCCGATTTCCGATAGCCCTTGGGTTAGTCCTGTCCATGTTGTGCCAAAAAAGGGAGGAATGACCGTGATTCGTAACGAGAACAATGAGTTGGTTCCAACAAAAACAGTGACGGGGTGGAGGATGTGTATTGATTATAGACGGCTCAACACCGCGACAAGAAAAGATCATTTTCCATTACCGTTTATGGACCAAATGTTAGAAAGGTTGTCCAGGCAACAGTTCTATTGTTTTTTAGATGGATATTCGGGGTATAACCAAATTGCGGTTGACCCGGTGGATCATGAGAAGACGGCCTTTACGTGTCCCTTTGGTATCTTTGCGTATCGTAAGATGCCTTTTGGTTTATGTAATGCGCCGGCAACTTTCCAACGGTGCGTTCAAGCCATCTTCTCCGACTTAATAGAAAAGACAATGGAAGTGTTCATGGACGACTTTTCTGTTTTTGGAGGTTCGTTCGATTTATGCTTGACAAATTTGGAAACTGTGCTAGAGAGGTGTGTGAAGACAAACCTAGTGTTGAATTGGGAGAAGTGTCACTTTATGGTAACGGAGGGAATTATGCTCGGCCACAAAGTTTCGTCCAAAGGCCTTGAGGTTGATAGAGCTAAAGTTGAAGTGATCGAGAAGTTGCCTCCTCCGACCAACGTGAAAGGAATCCGGAGTTTCCTTGGGCATGCCGGATTTTATCGGTGTTTTATCAAAGACTTTGCAAAGGTGGCTAGACCATTGAGCAACTTGCTAAGCAAGGACCAGGTATTTCTTTTTGACGATGAATGTCTTCGCGCTTTCGAATTTTTAAAAGAAAAGTTAGTTACCGCTCCAATAATAATCGCTCCAAATTGGACCAAAAATTTTGAACTTATGTGCGATGCGAGCGATTATGCTGTTGGAGCGGTACTTGGCCAGAGGAAGGAGAAAAATTTCCATGCCATACACTATGCAAGTAAGGTTTTAAATGAGGCACAAGTTAATTATGCCACAACTGAAAAAGAACTACTTGCTATTGTGTATGCGCTTGAGAAATTTAGATCCTACCTCATCGGGTCTAAAGTTGTTGTTTACACCGACCACTCGGCGATCAAGTATTTGCTAACCAAACCGGATTCGAAGCAAAGGCTCATCCGATGGATCCTTTTATTACAAGAGTTCGATTTAGAGATAAAAGATAAAAAGGGATCGGAAAATTTGGTGGCGGATCACTTGTCTCGCCTTGTGAATGTTGAGGTCACCATTGATGAAAAGGAAATCCAAGAGGAATTTCCTGATGAAAAGCTTTTTAAAGTCCAAGTTAGGCCTTGGTTTGCAGATTTTGCTAACCATAAGGCTACTGGTTGGGTGCCCGAAGACCTAACTTGGAACCAAAAAAGGAAGTTCCTTTCGGATGCTAGTTATTACGTATGGGACGACCCGTATTTATTTAAGTTAGGAAGTGACAACCTTTTGAGAAGGTGTGTCACGAGTGATGAGGCTCAAAGCATTCTTTGGCATTGCCACAACTCGCCGTATGGAGGCCATTTTAATGGTGCGAGAACGGCCACTAAAGTCCTTCAATCGGGCTTTTATTGGCCTTCTCTTTTTAAAGACGCGCATCTCCATGCCAAAAGTTGTGACATGTGCCAAAGAACTGGTGGAATTGGACAACGAGATGAAATGCCTCTCCAAAACATACAAGAGGTAGAAATTTTTGATTGTTGGGGCATCGATTTTGTTGGTCCATTTCCACCATCTTTTGGAAATGAGTATATGTTGGTAGCCGTTGACTACGTTTCGAAGTGGGTTGAGGCTATTGCCTCACCGAGGGCTGATGGCAAAACAGTGATAAAATTTTTAAAGAAATATATCTTTTCCCGTTTTGGCACTCCTCGGGTGCTCATTAGCGATGGTGGGTCGCACTTTTGTAATACACCTCTCGAAAATGTCTTAAAACACTATAGTGTATCACATAAGGTGGCGACCCCTTACCACCCGCAGTCGAATGGTCAGGCTGAGGTATCCAACCGGGAGATAAAGAGAATCCTTGAAAAAACTGTGTCAAGTTCAAAAAAGGATTGGTCACAAAAATTGGATGAGGCTTTGTGGGCATATCACACTGCTTACAAAGCTCTAATTGGTCTAACTCCGTTTCAATTGGTTTATGGTAAAACTTGCCATTTACCGGTTGAATTGGAGCACAAGGCCTTGTGGGCCTTAAAAATGCTTAATTTTGACAAGGACTTGGCCAGGACCAAAAGAAAAGTGCAACTTCTTGAGTTGGAAGAAATGCGTAATGCCGCATACCACTCAAGCTGGTTGTATAAAGAAAAAGTGAAAAAGTACCACGACAAGAAGCTCCGGAAAAAGGACTTCAAGGCCGGACAATTGGTATTTCTGTTTAACTCTCGGTTAAGACTCTTCCCGGGAAAGTTAAAGTCCAAGTGGTCCGGTCCGTTTCGTGTGAAGGAAGTAAAGGAGTTTGGAGCGGTGGTTATCGAAGACCTGGAAAAGAAGGATTCTTGGACCGTAAACGGTCAGCGCCTGAAAATTTACCTTCTAGGGAATTTCGATCGAGCTTCCAGTACTGTTCTCCTTGATGTTCTTAATTGAGCATCTTGGACCGTCGAGCTTAGCCGACGTTAAACAAGCGCTCATTGGGAGGCACCCCAACACTGTAAGCTTTTATCGTTTTTACTAGTGAATTTGCTGTTTAGACATGGTTTGTGAAAATTTGATGTTGTATGATGTTTTGGGTGATGTTTTGAACGTGTGGATGATGTCTTTTTGCTGCTGGGAGAATTTTTTATTTTGCTCTGCGCGCTCAACGCGTAGGTAGCGCGCTCAGCGCGCTCTTGAAAAAAAAGAACCTATACTTCCAGAGACTAGCGCGCTCAGCGCCCTATTTGCCCGCTCAGCGCGGGTTGCGATTTTTGAAAAAAAAATATTTGAATTTCTGGGCCCACCATGATGTACCCGGCCCAGGTTAAATGTTAAAAGGGCTAGGGTTTTAAAACCTTGCCTCTTTTCCTCATTTCTCTCATTTTTCCTCCATTTTCTCTCCTTCAAAATTTTCCAAATTTCCTTGGATTTTCTCTCCTCTACATCATCTCCCTTTCATTTTCTACTCACCATCATCATCATCAAGCATTGTAAGTTTTTGTTTTAGCAATATTTTCATTTTTCAATTAGAAACCCATTTTTGGGACATTGTTAGTAATTGTTGGATGTTCATGTTCTTCTTCTTTCCTTTGCCTCTGTAATGACGAATTTTTATGTAATAGTTTACTGAGTATGCTTGCATGTTATTAATAGTTAGAATTGTGGAAATTAGGGTAGGAAATTTTAGACTTAGGGTTTGTAGAAAGGTTAAATTGCTTTGATTTTGGATGTTTAGTTCTATGTAACAGGCTGTGTAGTGAAATTAGGGGTTGTGCCTATCTGTTTAAGCCATCTGTGCAGAGGGGATTTTTCTGCATTTCGCAGAGCCCGCTCAGCGCGCTGAGCGGGCTCTGCGAAATGCAGAAAAATCCCCCCTTTTCCCAACTCTGTTTTGCTATATTGTCATTGTTCTTATTACTGTTTACATAATTTAGGAATTTTAGTTTGCTTTTGTCACTAACTTGTGGTACTATTTTGTTTGTACGTTGTTTTTCTTTTGTATTTTTCAGATGTCAGGAAGGAAGAAGCAACGTGTTGGTTCGACGTCGAATCCTAACCGAAGAGCTCCCGCTGGCCAATTTGATTCAACGTGTTTTGTGGGCCTCGAGCAACAACAAAGATATGTGGAGCTTGAAAAAAGATCAATATGGCCGGACAGGTTAATCATGATTGATCCTGATGGTCCACACAGGAACATGAGCCATTTTGTGCAGGGTGGGCCATGGGATAAGCTTGGTTCTCCCTTCCCTGAGTACAACATTGATATTGTTAGGGAGTTCTATGCTAATGCATTGTCGGCTGATGGTGTGACGTTCACTTTTCAAACATGGGTTCGGGGGAAGGTAATAAATTTCTCGAGGGAATCCATCAATACCTATCTTGGGGGACCACCTCAGCTGGGGGAAGATGATTTATGTGATTTTTCACGGACGTTGGCTCGGCGGAACTGGAATGCCGACCAACTTAGGGAGTCTTTGTGCAGAGAGGGGGGCACTTACATTTTAAGTGCTGCTGGTGTGCCGGTAAAGTTTGCTAGGAGGGTGTTGGATTCTGTCACTCAGCTTGTCATGTCGGTTGTTCTATACAACCTTCGACCGAGAAGCCACACCTCATCTATTCCCATGGAGACCGCGGATCTAATTTTCCATTTGTGCGCAGCGGGACATACCGTGGACTTTGGGCGGATTATTTCAAATGAATTGAAGAGAACTGCCACCAGTGGTACACCACTTGGAGACCGTGTGGCTTGCGCTCTCATTTATCCAGGTTTGATTATGGCTTTATGCCATGAGGCACAAGTTGCATTGCCTTCCCACCCGAATGTGAAGCTCCAGATTGTTGATGATAACTATGTCACTCGTCATTGTATGGGCGCGATTTATTTTGAGCAGGCTGTCCCTGTAGCTGCTGCTGCTCTTGCTCGTGGCCGTGGGCGTGGACGCGGGCACGCTTTTGATCCAAGTGCTGAGGCCAACTGGGCCATGCACGAGGCTCATCAGCGAGCTTTATTATTTATGCATGACTCTATGATGCAATTGTAGCTGCAGATTCGGGAGCCACATGTGGACCATCGGCTGAGGACTCGCGAGGAACTCATTGCTTATGCTCGTTGGCCTGAGGGCAGGCCTGGTTTTCCGGAGGGGGCAGGCGGCCGTGATGACGATGGCGGTGATGATGATGTGGATAGCTCTAGTTCTAACTGACGTTGGGGTTTGACTAGCCTTTTATGTTATTTTGTTTTGTTTTTATTATTTTACTTGGTATAACTATTATGGTTGGAATTTTGTAGTCTCCATCCGGGCGGATGTGAGTTTGAATTTGGTGTTAAAAATTTTTTGGTTGATTTAATGAATTTAACATCCGGGTGGATGTTGTTTTATGTTTATATGGTTAGTTTGGATAGAAATTTTTGTTGTTTGCCAACTTTATTTTTTTTAAAGGTAATGGATGGTTGAAGCAAGTGTGTTTCTTTGAACTTTAAGTGTGCACTTCACCTTTCATTGATGGTGATGATATAAGTCTAAGTTGGTGCACACAAAGGTACTCTGTTTTGTGCTTGGTAGAATGTTAGTATGTATTTGAACTTTGTGCTTCACATGATTTTCAAGCTCTTCTTCATTTTGCATTTTTGTTCATTTTGGAATCAATTAGGACACAACCACAAATGTGAGTCCCTCCATTGTTTATATATTGAGTGATTTAGTAATTGTTGTTTAGCTCGTATGATTCATGTTTAATCTTTTATTCATGTGCAAACCGTGGAAACATTGAAATGATCTAGGCAATTTTTGATTATGAGAAAAACCACCAATCCATATAATCTTCAATTTTACCTTATGAGAGGTGTGAGCACTTGCTAGCCATGTTGAACCTTGAATTGGAATGAATCTTGTATCTACCCGTCATATGATCAAAAGAATGCGCTTTATAGTGGGTTGTTGATGCTTAATGAAAATCATTGTGATTCATTCCAGTTCTTTTGTTTTTACACTTAACCCTTTGTTTGAACATACTTTTGAAGAACATTGCCCACTAATTATAGTATGGTTTAAAGTTGGGGAGAGTTGTGCTAGTTTGTTGAAAAGAAAATGGAGTGGTGAATTGGTGCCTCTTGTGAAGAAAGAAAGAAACTTGAAGCACTATTATGTGCTATGCTTTGCACTCCAAAGGGAGTTGTTTGAAAAGAAAATGAAAGAGTGCACCATAAGAAAGGAATAGAAAAGAAAAGAAAGGTTTGATTTGAATTGTTATGAGGTTTGTCTAAGTGGGTTATTGGCATGTTCTTCATTTGTTGATAATATTTGTTAACCACTTTGATTCATTGGCCTTTTTACAAATATCCCTTTCTTGTTTAACCTGGCCTAGTTACAACCTTTAGAAGCCCTTAAGTGATCTTTGTTTCCTCGGTTTTCCTGTTGAATTGGTCTGATGAAAGCATGAATTGTTCTGGATGCTGACACTTTTGCTATGAGTGTGTTTTGTCCCTTGGATATATTGAGCTAGGCTCATTCGAAAAATTAGGTGATTCTAATTTGAGCATTTGTTGCTTATGAATTGTGCTTGTTAGTGATGTTTAGAATTTAATTCATTTACATATTTTCATTCTTCGTAAGGACGAGCGGTACTTGCGTGCGTGTTTATTTGGTTTGAACCATTATGTTTTGTTGGTATGTGTTCCCTGTTTTCCGCTTGCTTCTATTCTAAATTATCTTCGTTTGAGGGCAAACAAAGAGACAAGTTGGGGAGAGTTGTTAGGTGCTAAAAAGTGTTAATATTTAAATTAGTTTTTAGCACCTTTTTGTGAGCTTTATTCGTAAAGCCATGCTTTTCCCATCGTTTCCGTTTATAACAGTTTTCTAGTTAATTTCATTATTTATCGTATCTATCTATCTTTTGTGTTTTTTAGCGCGCTCAGCGCGGTTTGGCGGTTTAGCATTTAAGTTGCACGCGCTTCGCGACACTCAGCCCCCTTATAAAGTGGTTTGATCAGATTTTTTTGGGATTCATCGTTACATTCTGAGATCAAAATACATTACACTGTAGCATAGCATTTGTGGAAGATAAAAAGCATCATTTTGTCGATAAAATCGTCGTTGATGCTCGTTTCTCTTCTACCGATTCTTGTTGATCAAGCTACCATGAATATGTGTAGCTAATTTCTCTTTTGTGTCAAGGTTAGATGTAAGTAAACCTTTACTTTGTATGTATATGTATTGATCCTATCTAGTGAACTCTTGGATGATGAATGTATGATGATAAACCTTGATTTTATGTTTATTCTTTGTGTTGGTTCATGATTGAGAAATATGCTCCAACTCTTTACCTAGGTTTGTCATCCATCAATGTACATTGGCTAGAGATAGCAATGTGTGTGATGTTCACCATATATTGAACTTTAATGTTGTCATTTTGATAGTTTGTGTGAGAAATCAACAAAGGATCAAAATGGCAAAACTCACAATATGTGTTAGAGATAAACATATTGGGAGGATATGTGATTGTATTTATCATTTAACCGAGTTCATTAGCTTTATCGATTATACACGTGCAAAGAGGTTTGTCGAACCCTAACCTTGACATGTTTTTATAAACCGTTAAAACAATCCTTTACCGCTTTTAATTAACTTTGAATGAAACCATTGCGAAATCAATCTAAAACCCCTTGTTACTTTAAAGTTTGAAACGTGACGACTGTCGAACGGCGGTAATATCACGAACAATCTCTGTGGAACGATAACACTAAACCCGAACTCTATTTGTATTTCAACAAATTGGCGTCGTTGCCGTGCTACGTAGAGAGAATTTGGTGACAGATTGAGAAGGAGATAGAAGCAAACCATAATTACGTGTACCACTCAAATACCTGAGAAGCCTTCTAACAGCAGCCCAGTGTGAATCCAAGGGGGAAGCCATGAATTGGCATACTTTATTCACACTGAAAGAGATATCAGGTCGGGTGAGAGTGACATATTGAAGAGCACCCACAATAGACCTGTAGAGATGAGGATCCAAAAACTGATCTGAACCATGTTTGCTTAATTTGCAGGTGCTTAATATAGGTGTAGGAGAGCCATTTGCTTGGTCCATATTGACTTTAGAGAGTAGATCTTTGACATACTTGGATTGTGTCAACAACATACCACCATTGTGACAGGACTGGATTTCAATTCCTAGAAAATACTTGGGTTTCCCAAGCTTCTTCAGAGCAAACTCATGATGAAGTTTGTTGATAATCTGATCTATAAGAAGTTTGCTAGAACCAGTGATTAATATATCATCA
Source organism: Lathyrus tuberosus (assembly GCA_022829125.1). Lineage (NCBI taxonomy): Eukaryota > Viridiplantae > Streptophyta > Magnoliopsida > Fabales > Fabaceae > Lathyrus > Lathyrus tuberosus. Next base: position 4,663,530 of record JALAZF010000082.1, on the reverse strand, counting down.
ACATAAACAAGTGCATACAAGGAAATACCAGATTTTGAATATACAAAGAGTGAGTTGTCACATTTAGAGGTAGCAAAGCCAAACTGAATCAAAGATTGAGTTAACTTCTCATACCAAGCCCTTGGGGCTTGTTTGAGACCATACAATGCCTTATGTAACTTACATACCAGAGTTTTATCAGAGTTGACAAAGCCAGTAGGCTGGACCATGTAGACTTCATCTTGAAGAACACCATTTAAGAAAGCATTATTTACATCAACTTGTTGCACATCCCACTTGTTGGTAATAGCTAGAGTAAGAATGACCCTAATAGTTGTAGGCTTCACAACTGGAGAGAAAGTTTCTGTGTAATCAAAGTCCTGCTCTTGATGGAACCCTTTGGCCACAAGCCTAGCTTTATATTTCTGAATAGAACCATCAGGATTCTCTTTAATTTTAAAAACCCATCTACAACCTACTGCTTGTTTGTCATGAGGTAGATGTGTTAAAGACCAAGTCTTGTTAGCCAACAAAGCATTATATTCTTCAGTCATGGCTTTCACCCACTCAGGCTTGGTTAAGGCTTGTTTCACAATGGTTGGTTCAGACTCTGAATGAGCTAAGAACACTTTAGGCTTTGACTTACCAGTCTTAGCTCTAGTTAACATAGGATGTTTATTAGAGGGAAGAGAGATTATAGGAGAAAGAGTGCCTATGGAGAGAGATTGTGATGACTCAGACATAGGAACAGGAGAGGATATAGTTAACTCATTAGAAGAAGGAGTGATAGTAGGAAAGGGTGTAGAAGAGTCTCCTGGATTTGGTATACAAGAAACTGAGGCACTACTATGAAGTGATATATCACTGGGAGATGAAAACTCTTTATCAATATTTTGAATATCAGTACTGATAGCAGGGATGTGAATATTATCAGTTTGTGACACAGCTACATGGTTTCTAGTAGTACTAGCTTGATCTACTTTTGAGTGAGCCACAGTTGGAGCAAGACATTGTGAATCAGGTAAAGCACTTGACTCACCTAAACATTTAATAGTATCAGTAGGTAAAGAACTGGGACCACCTAAAGGTTGAGTACTATCAATAGAATTAAGAGTTTTGTGACCACTAGTATCTTGAATTGGAATAATAGACAGATTTTGTCTATCTTCAGACTCAGACATAATTTTAAAATTAAGACCAACTGTATCAGAATTGACAGGTTGTATAGACCCAGCTGTACCAGACTTGACAGGTTGTATAGGTAACTGTGTGGACTTGGAATTAGTAGGTGATACAGTACCATCATAAGTACTATGAGGAGTTAAGATAGGATCAGTTGAAGAACCATTAGACAAATTTGTGGGAGAAGGAGCACAAGGTAAACCAGTAGACATTATGTTGGGACTAGATAAAATCAAATCACAAGTGAATGCTTTTACTGCTTTTAAATCAGACTCAGTGTGGAACAGTTTTGGGTATGGAAGATCAAGCTCATTAAAAGTAACATCTTTTGAAACATAAATCTTACCATGCTTATTCATACATCTAAAACCCTTATGTTGTGGGGAAGGTCCAAGGTACACACACTCTTGGCTTCTAGGTTGGAGTTTATGTTTGTTGTAAGGTCTTAACAAAGGAAAACATAAACAGCCAAATACCCTAATGTTAGAGTAGTCAGGATTAGTATTGTATAAGGCATGAAAATGAGAGTTGAAATTGGTTAGAGTAGAGGATGGTAGTCTGCTAATTAAATGAACAGCAATAGAGAAGCTATAATCCCAATAAGACATAGGCATGGAAGCATGTGTTAGAAGGGTAATACCCATCTCAACAATTTGTCTATGTTTCCTTTCTACTGTCTCATTCTGATGGGAAGTATGAGGACAAGTCAGCCTATGAGAGATACCAAGTTCAGATATGAGTTTAGTGAAAGGTCTAAACTCACCCCCAAAATCAGATTGTAAAGATTTAATCCTAACTCCAAACTGTGTATTAACAAAGGCATGGAAAAGTTTAAAAGCATGCAAGGCATCAGATTTATGTTTTAACAAATATATCCAAGTGAACCTAGTGTGAGCATCAACAAAAGCTATATAATAGCTAAAACCTGAGCTAGAAGGAGAGGGGGAAGGACCCCACAAATCAGAATATATCATATCAAATGGTTTAGAGTACAATGTATTTGTGGAAGGAGCATGCAGTCTATGTGCTTTACCAATATTACAAGATGAACAAAACAAATAGGTGCTATTTTTATTCATAGACTGTATATTACAAAGCTTCAGAATGGAAGAAATAGCATGCCAATTGGCATGACCAAGTCTTTAGTGCCATAATTTGGTAACACTACATTTATCTACATTATCTATATTATGATCATTAGAACTAGAATGAGAAGCAACAAATGTTTGAATACCAGTTTGAGATGGCAAATTGTTATCAAGCCTAAATGACCTCTTGAGCTCTAAGGGAAGCTGAGCAAAGCAGTACAATCCACAAGCATCTAGGACACCTTCCACAAGGATTTTCTTAGAATCCTGTGATTTGACATAACACTTATTAGGTAGAAATTCAAAGGTAACATTATTATCACGAGAAAATTTTGAAACAGATAATAAGTTCCTAGTGATTGAAGGAACATGTAGGATATTATCAAGAGTTAAAATACATGTAGGATCAAATTTGGATTGGAAATGTGAGGTACCTACAGCTTCTATAGTGAGGGTATGATCATTTCCTACATAAACTCTATTGTTCCCTACATATGGTTTCTTATTTTGTAAGAGAAAAGAATGAGATGTTAGGTGATGAGAAGCACCTGAGTCAGCGAACCAAGCCTGAGAATCAAGTTCAGATGGGAGATTATACTCTTGAGTGTAGGCTGAATTTCTTCCTGCAGTAGCCATCATTGCAACTGTCTGAGGGGCCTTGGAAGCTTCAGAAGTTGATTCAGTAGTAGAAGTACTCTCATTAGTGTTTCTTGCATTTGATGGCACGAAGTTTTCATCAAATCTGTACCAACATGTAGACACTTCATGACCATATTTGGAACATAGCTGGCAAGTAGGACGATTTCCAGTGGTATAACGACCACGTCCACGACTGTGACCACGACTAAACTGACCTCTGCCGCGATTACGAGAATATGCTCCTCTGGAGCCTGTTTCCGATTGGCTGGAATGTGCTACATTAGCAGCAATAGTAGTAGCAGTCAGTTCTTCACGAAATTTCTCAAGTTGTGCTTCTTGCACATAAAGCAAAGCTTCCACATCACACAAACTAGGAGGTGGATTACAGCCATACATCTGCATAACAAAGGGATTGAATTCCTCAGGAAGCCCTTGTAGGATCGAATCAACTTGATCCTGTTCAGAAATTGAGTCACCAACAGCCAGAAGAGAATTTGCAATGGCTTTGATGCGTAGTACATACTCAGTAACAGACTTAGTTCCTTTCTTGGTTGATTTCAATTCAACACGCAATTGACGTACTCGTGCCTTCATCTGAGCATTATAAAACTGATGAATCTTATCCCATACCTCAAAGGCGTGTTTGCACGCAAGAACTCTCGACAAGACGGATTCAGAAATGGTTGACAATAACCATATGAACAGAGCTTGATCCTGCACAATCCAGGCTTCATAATCTTCAGAAATTATACCTTCAAGCCTATCTTGATCAGATTTGAACTTCGGCGGAATTTTCGGATTCACCACAAGCTTATGCATCTTCTGAGACAGAATTACACCTTCAACCTGTTGATTCCAAAGCAGGTAATTATTTTCTTGAAGCTTGATGAACAGTTTCGGACCAAACGCATTTGCAGACTTCAGAGAAGCAAATCCAAGAGAGATTTCTTGAGTTACAGCTTGATCACGCACATGCGATTCTTGATTTCCAGACGACGCCATGGATGAACGAGGTAAGCAACAGAAACAATCAAAAAGGGGAAAGATGAAGCGCAAGAACGATTCAGCAATGAAAGGAACAAAAGATTGGCGAATGATACACAAATTTACACGATTAGGGAAGCGTGGATGATCGAGAAGCGAATGATACCATGTTAGGATTTGATAATCACCATTGTTCACTTTGTGAAAATGGTTATGGAAATGCAGAAAACTCTTCACTCAGTGAAGAAGATAGAGAAAACGAAAGAGAAAGATAAAAGATAAAGTGTGTAATATGTGTATTCAATCAATGATTACCAAGTGTACAGAGAGAGATATATTTATCTCTTGTAACTAACTCTAATACAATGAGCTGACACATAAAATCTAACAGAAAGTAGTTACCAAGTTTTATACACTAATACACAATGTAATATAAAATTCACTAAGTATTTATCTCTCTAACATTATACAATCAACTTCAAACGTGCTTGTAAACAAATATCTCACCTCTTTTTCATTAACGGGGAAGCCTCTAAAAAATGTTAAGAATATCGTTTTATCATGATCAGACACATCTAGATTACTCTTTAATATCACTCCATCATTCAAGTCAAACTTCTCAAAATTTGTTGGTGATATAGTAAAATCACCAAATATTTTATGAGGGAAACCAGGAACGATCACAGGTCTATAAGGATAATGTAGTAGTAATCTATAAACACTAGAGCTTCCCAAAACGTCTAGTAAAATATCACTGAAAATTCTTGAACATGTTTTGTTAAGCACATTTTTAATACCAGTTATGATAGTGAACCTCTTGTATTTAAATAAATGGAGAGAAATGTTCCTTCCCATTAAAATTCTGGTTAGAAACAAACCACCATCATTTGGAATGGGGAAATTTTCTAACTCTAAGCAGTTCAAGCAAGATACAGCTTCTTGTGCCACGTCATTGATGAGACCAAGATGACATGAAACCAATTTTAAAATAAGACTTGGATAACCAAGATTTTCTAGCCATAGCCATAAAGCCATGACTAGAAGAGATTGTGATGGGTCACGGGCCAAACTCATAACTAGGACTGAGAAAATTTTGCAGTCCTTTGAATGAAATTGATGTAGTTGTTGAAAAGAAAAGGTAGCCATAACTTTGAGAGATGAAAAAATGCACCAAAGATTGTTGCGAGGGAAATAGGAATAGTTGATTGGTAATAAAAGCACAATTTTTTGTGTGTATATTTGGTAATTTTTTAGCACGTAGAATATCACCAAATTATGAAATATTAGTATTTGAGTATTATATTTTTTAAATGTTACAAATTAAATATAAATGTATGACTTTTAATGTAATGTTATTTATTATCTTCTAATAATACTTTTAAATTAATAGTATATATATCAAGGATGTCAATTGGTAGAATTTGGATAGAGTATTATAGTATTTGACCATATATATGCAACTTGAAAAAATTCTCTTAGTATATTTCATACCAAAATCGACATCAACCTTTGTATTTGTATACATGAGACTCATTAATATGAAATATGTATCTTTTCGTCAGATAGATATGATATATGTATTTGCTTCGCATTTGTATGAATATTTGCTAAGTGGATAATCCACGAAGAATAAATATGATATATGGATTTGCTTTGCATTTGTATGAATATTTGTTAAACAGATAATTCACAAAGAATAAACATGATATATGTATTTGTTTCGCATCCGTATAAATATTTGCCAAACGGAAAATCCATGAAGAATTTTAAAGACAAAATACATTTTTAAGTCCTGTATCTTAATCTCGGGATTTATTTTGGTTTCTAAACTTAAAAAAAAGTCTATATTGATCTCTTAACTCTTCAAAACGTTTCATATTAGTTCTTTTTGTCCTATTAGCGATGGAAAAATTCAAAAATCAATTGCTAAATTCGTCGCTAATAAGATAAGAATGACTAATTTGAAACGTTTTGAAGAGTTAAAGAACCAATATAGACCTTTTAAAAATGAAGGTACCAAAATGAACATCAAAATTAAGATATGGAACCAAAAAGAATATTAAGCCAATTTTGAATTACCAGCTGATTATACAATTTCCCATAAATTATACTAGAAAAATTACACGACTAACTAAATTTATTTAGCTTCAAAGAGTAATGAAAAAAATATGGCTATTAATCATGGGAAAATGTTAACCAGTACGGATAAAGTACTGCTTAAAATATATAACAAAAACAATAATAAAAAGTCTAAGTTTATAAATTATCAATATTAGTATTCAATAATTTTTTTGGTCAAAAAGATAACTAGTTTTAATATATTTCATATTTTCTAAATAAATAACTATCTTTAATGTTCTTTCTTATCTGCATATTATTATAATAATAAAACTATCTTAACAATAAATTACAAACATTTTAGAAGCATGATAATAATAACAGTAATGATAATTTCTCACCCAAAAATTATGATTTATCCACATTTTATCCACACAAAAAAATTATAATTGAGTACAAATTTTGTTTAAAAACCTTGTAAAACAAATGGAATTTTCAACATAGTGAACGCCATTATCGGCCGCATCGTCAGAGGATGGGGAGGTGGTGCGCCCGTCTCTCCTCGGTGGAGTGTTTTCCTCCAAAATTGGCATACCATTGTTGTTATCGGCGTCATGGCCGAGAGAGAGGACGGTTTCGTGACCGTCCTTGTTTTCGTCGTGTTGACCGGCCATGATTGGTTTCTGAGGTTTTTTATTTTGATCTTTTGATGTCAGGGAAAGAAAAAAATGGAGAAACAGATTTCCCACAGACGGTGCCAATGATCTAACTTGTCGATCCGATTGAATGAGGGGTCAGTAACACGTTCGCGGTCTTGAATGGTCGACAGATGGGGGTGTACCTGTAGGCACTATGATGCTTAAGTCGGTTCGGGTGAAGAAGTGAGTAAGAAAGTGTAAAGAATATAATATTTGACCCTTCTGCAGAATAGGGTTTTTATAGTGTGCCCCCAGCGCATGGCCAACAGCCTCCATTCTGAGCTTAGGGTTCAGGCCTACAATAGATGACTGCCAGGATTGTCACGTGAAAGTAAGGATGAGCAGCTCGTGCTTACCATCTTGGGTCAACCACTCCGCACTCTCCAAATAGTGGATGATTTTCCCGTTACGAAGGGCAGAACGGTTCCACGAGGTGTGCAGGTCAAGTTGTTGATGTGTCCTCGGGTGAGGAGCACGTGTTCTCTATTGGCCCCCAATGGGTTGGACCAGCACTCTGGGTCGTTCTCGACGTTAAACTGAATTAGGATGGATGTGCTTGACACTGAATCAGTCACAGACCAGTCCAGAACAAACTTTTTACCATCTTAATTTCTCTTTCTCAGTTTTAGATTTTACTTTGAGACTCTTTAATTAAATTTTCTTAAATTTTTTATTTTTCAATCTCACATTAATAAAAATTTTCACTCTCCAATCAAAATTTCCACAAGCTCTCTCTCATAACTTTATTTTTTTCCCTTTAATTTTTCTATATTTTCTTATATCTCAATAAAATAAATTATAACTATTCTTTATCACTTTCTTGTTTCCCCTTTAAAATTAAAATTAAAAATATTTACTTTTAACATGAATTAATTTTCGTCCTATGATGCATCCATTCCAAATTTGTAAAAATGAATTTGTTGTTTGTTGTTTTACTAAAAAAATTGTTTGATTTAGCAACTACAATTTTATATATATATATATATATATATATATATATATATATATATATATATATATATATATATATATATATATATATATATATATATATATATAATTTTTTAGTCCCCACCAATAAAAATTTCTAAATCCGCCAATGAATGTAATAACTTTTTTTCAACTTTCTTTTTAGTGATAATAATATACCACTTTTATTTGGTTTTTTTAAATATTATTAGGAGTTACTCTTTTCACCTCATAAAATGTTCTCCATCATGATGAAATGTCAAAAAGGTCATTAACAGAAGATCCATTTTTGGACATATATTTTATACATACATTTAGTATTTTGTAAGTGAAATACCTCTATTTTTGCTAAAAAATTGTTGAAAAATACATCTTCAAAATCCAATTCAGAAAAAATGTTGCCACCCTATTTTCCATAATCCTGCAAATTCTCTACCATTCCTTTGTTTTTATTGATGGCTACTCCAAAACATTCCAATCTATGATAATTGTGCTAGTAAATGAAATGCTAATGCTTCTCACTTAAAATCCACGCAGTTATCTTCCACAGGAAGCCATCATGATGACATAGATGTTGAGTTATTAGGTAACAGTTCGGGACAACCCTGCACAATCAACACTAACATATATACACAAGGAAAAGGAAGCAGAGAACAACAATTTCACTTATGGTTTGACGCAAGTTATTACAGGAAAGAATGCATTGAGGAAGAAGAAGACATGTAATGGAGGGAAAACGAAAATTGAAATTGTATTACAGATGAATAATGCATTCCTGTTACAAACAATGAAAATCCAACCTAAACTAAATACAAAGATAAATGGGCCAATGATATAACCAAATGACCCGGCCCAATACAAAGAAATCCACAATAGAAATTCTATAATCTAATACCCCCCATAAGTTTGGGGTATATGGTATGAAGACGAAGCTTAGTAATGTTAGTAAGAAAATGAGTGGTGTCAAGAGGCTTAGTAAACAGGTCAGCAAGTTGTTGTTGAGATGTGACAGGAAGGAGATGAAAGAGGTTTTGTTGGAGCTTTTCACGAACCAAGTGGCAATCCAAGTCTATGTGTTTAGTTCGCTAATGGAAGGACGAATTGGTTGCAATATGTCGAGCAGAGGCATTATCGCAATATAGGTTAGCTGGTTTAATAAAGGGAGTGTGAAGGTCATTGAGAAGATTTGTAATCCATTGGACTTCACAAACAGTTGAAGCCATGGATCTGTACTCGGCTTCCGTAGAACTTCTAGAAACAGTAGGTTGTTTATTCGATTTCCAAGAAATCAAGGAGTCTTCTAAATAGATGCAAAAACCTGTGACGGACTTACGAGTATCCGGACAAGTAGCCCAATCAGAATCAGAAAAAGCCTTGATTTGCAAAGTGTTTGAAGAAGGGAAAAATAAGCCTTGGCTAGGGGAACACTTGAGATAACGTAACACACACATAGCAGCAGCAAAATGTTAATCAGTGGGAACACTCATGTGCTGGCTTAATTGCTGAACAGAATAAGCAATATAAGGACGAGTGTTGAGCAGATAGATGAGATGGCCTACCAATCTTCGAGATCTGGTGGGATTCTACATAGGAGAGCCAGTGGTGGAGGTGAGTTGAGTGTCACGGGCCATATGTGTTTTGGATGGCTTGCAGTCAAGGAGGCCAGTTGCATCGAGAAGGTCAAGAGTATATTTCCGTTGGTTGATGTTGATACCAGAGCTGTTACGAGCAATCTCCAAGCCCAAAAAATACTTCAAGGTGCCAAGATCTTTAATGTTGAAATGATACTGCAGAAGTTGCTTGGTTTGAGTGATGATATTCATGTTGTTACCTGTAATGAGAATGTCGTCAACATAAATCAAAATAAAGATGAAATGGTCTTGTGACTTATGTATAAACAATGAGTGATCACAAGAACATTGACGAAAATTATTGGTGGTTAAAACTGTGGAGAGCTTTTCAAACCATTGTCTACTAGATTGTTTTAATCCATAGATAGATTTGAGAAGCCTGCACACTTCATTAGGTGAAGTAGGAGACATTCCCTTAGGTAAGATCATGTAAACCTCTTCATCTAAATTGCCATGAAGAAACGCATTATGGACATCTAATTGATGAATGTAAAAATTTAATGAAGATGCAAGAGCAAGTAGAATTCTTACAGTGGTGAGTTTAGCAACTGGAGAAAAAGTGTTAAAAAAATCAATACCTTGAATTTGTTTAAAGCCTTGAGCAACTAACCTTGCCTTGTGTCTTTCTATGGTGCCATCAGAGATGAATTTAGTTTTAAACACCCATTTGTAACCTATGGGTTTCTTACCTTGAGGTAAAGTAGTGAGCTGCCAAGTATTGTTAGCATTTAAGGCATTGAGCTCAGATTTCATGGCTTGCACCCAATGAGGACGAATACAGGCAGCTTTATAAGAAGTAGGATCACTAGTGCCAGTAATAGCATTAATAAAAGAATGATGTGCAAGTGCAATATGAATGTATGAGATAAACTTGGAAATGTCATAAAGATGAGATGATTTAGATGTATGAGAAACATAATCCTTTAAATATGTGGGAGCAGCTTTAAGTCTTGTGGATTGCCTAATGGGGGCAATATTTTGACCACTGTCAGAATCAGAGGAAAGGGAAGGTTCAGTGTGAGTATTGTCAATGGTGGGTGAATGAGGAGAGGATTGGTGAGGTGAATTAGTAGGGGAAAATGTTAAGTAGGCTCAGGAGCAGGATTTGGAATAAGGGAAGCATCCAAATGCTCATTGATGTCAAATAAAAAGGGTATGGTAGATTGTTCAGATGGAGTAATGTGATCTTGATTAGGTTGTATAGTAGGGTGAGATGTATAGGGAAATATATGTTCATAAAAAACAGAATTTCTAGAACTAATTATGGATCTAGTGTGGAGGTCCGATAAAAGAACCTTTAATCCCCATTGTAAATCCTAAAAAAATACATTTGGATGCCCGTGGGTCAAGTTTGTCTCTATTTCTAGTGAGGGTGGAGGCATAGGCAAGGCAACCAAAGGTTTTAAGGTTGTGAAAAGGATGGAGGAGTGTTAAATAACCTGTGATAAGGAGTATCATTGTCTAAAGTAGGTGTGCATAATCTATTAATCAAATAAGTGGCATGACATAATGCAAAGGACCAAAAAATTTTAGGTAAGTTAGCTTGAAATAATAGGGATCTAGTCACTTGTATTAGGTGTCTATGTTTTCTTTCCACGATAGAGTTTTGTTGAGGTGTCTCCACACAACTCTTTTGATGTAAAATCCCATGATTAGCATAGTATGAATGCATTAGGAGTTCAGGTCCATTATCACTCCTAATAACCTTAATGGTACAAGAAAACTGATTTTGACAGTAAGATATAAAATTTTGTATATGTTGCCTTGTTTCATATTTGTTATGCATTAGAAAAATCCATGTGTATTTAGAAAAATCATCAACTATGGTTAAGAAGTATTTAAAACCATCCATGAAAGGAGTAGAGATGGGTCCCCAAATATCTATATGGACCAAATCAAAACAATTATCAGACATAGTAGAACTACTAGGAAATGGAAGTTTAGATTGTTTAGATAGATGACAAGTATGACAAGCAGAACTTTTATTGAATTTTACAAAAGGAAAGAATTTGGACATATTATGTAACACCTCATTAGAGGGATGGCCTAATATATGGTGTCATAAGGAAACATCTAATCCAGTGTAATCCTGGGAAGTGACAGTATTACAATGGCTAGTAGATTGGCAGGTAATAATAGGTGTCTTATGCAAGATGTAAAGATTGCTATGTTGAGTGACTTGGCCAATCGTCTGCTTGGTAGACACATCATGTATATAATAGGAATTATGTGAGAAAGTGACACTATAGTGTGATGTGTGACAGAGTTTAGCTATAGAAATTAAACTGAATTTGAAAGTAGGAATATAGAAAACATCATGTAAACTAAGAAGAGAGTCTAATATGATGGTGCCTGAGTAATAAGCATACATAGAGGTACCATTTGGTAAGTGTATAGAAACAGGGGATATGACAGTTAAATCAGAGAAACATTGTATATGTGGGCAGACATGATGAGATGCCCCAGAATCCAATATCCAAGCATAAGAAGTGTTAAGAGTACTACATGTATTAACCATACCTGAAATCATAGATGTGTCATTGGTTGTAGCCTTGTCATTCTTGTGACTCTACTGATCCTTCTTGGATTGTTGAAGAAGATTCAAGAGGTGTTGGTAGTCCTCCTTGGAGATGTTAGGTATGGCTTCAGTGGTAGATGTGGACTTGGAATCTGAAGTAACAGGTTTGGAATTTCTGGTTCGATGGCCAGGAGGAAATCCATGCTTGAAGTAGCAGGTATCGACAGTATGGTTGGTTTTGTGGTAGTGTGTGCAAACCATTGAAGATTTGGATGTGTTTCGAGCCTTTGATTTAGTATTGTCTTTGACAGCATAAAGAATGGGAGAATTGGTGGGAATTGGAGACAGAGAGGTGATTTGTTGTTGTGCAATGAGGGAGTAAACACAGCTAATGAAAGGAAGAGGGGCAAGAAGCAAGATTTGAGTTCTAATATTGCTGTAATTATCATTGAGGCCTTTCAAAAAACAAGAAACGTATTCCATACGTTTGAAATTACGCACCGCTTTAGAAAGGTCACAAGTACAGGGAATTTGACAAGAACAAGAAGGTGTAGGGCGTAGATCCTCCAATTCCTCCCATAGAATCTTGAGATCGGTAAAGTATGTGAATAAAGAACGGTCACCCTGTTGAATTGAATGAAGATCACGGAGGAGATCAGAGAATCGAAAGTGATTACCTTTGGTAAAACGCTCACGAAGATCTTCCGAGAGATCGAATGCTGACTCAAAATAAATCGTTGATTGAGCAATGTGGGGAGAAAGGGTGCGATTGATCCAAGAAAGCACCATGCTGTTGGCACGATCCTAGAGTTCATGATTGGGGTCGGATGAATGTGGTTTTGGAAGAGAACCATTGATGAAGAAAATCTTGTTCTTGGATGTCAAAGCACGTTTCATGGATTTGCTCCAGTTATGGTAGTTATTATCATCAAGAGATGGGGCAACAATGGTAGCTCCTGGGTTCTCTCCAGGATGAAGGTAGTAAGGGTTTCTAGGGTTTAATGTTGGGTCTTGTGGCTCCGATTTTGGGTCGTCTTTGACAGGAGTAGGGCGAGTTTCATCGTCGGAAGCCATAGAAGGAGAAGAAAGGACAAAACAGAATGAAAAAGAATGAACGAAAGCGAAAGATTTAGGGTTTATCAGCTGATACCATATTACAGGAAAGAATGCATTAAGGAAGAAGAAGACATGTAATGGAGGGAAAACGAAAATTGAAATTGTATTACAGATGAATAATGCATTCCTGTTACAAACAATGAAAATCGAACCTAAACTAAATACAAAGATAAATGGACCAATGCTATAACCAAATGACCCGGCCCAATAAAAAAGAAACCCACAATAGAAATCCTATAATCTAATACAAGTGTTTGGCTTTCACAATTACAGTATTCACTAAAATCCTACAAAAATTGTAGAGAACAAAGCAATTCACTTTCCCAATTGAAAAAAAAAACTAATATTATTTATCATCCTCCCTTTTAATTCTCATATGGTCATAGCATGTATGTCATAGCATACCAATACAATTTTCCGGAACTATAAAGTGTGTGGCGCACCAATAGAGGCAGGCACTTGAAGTCCAATCTACCCTCTCTTCTCTAACCTCAAGAGGGCTTTCTGAATTTCTGCATCTCCCAAAAATGTTGGGGGTTATTTTATCCATCCTATGGGTAATAGTTCACCGGACGAATCTATAATACAAACCTCATGCTTCGTGAGTGAGCCACCATATTTTGTTTAAATTTAGTCTTGATATTCATCTCCAAAATATTTCGGATATTCCGAAAATACTTTCATAATCTAGTGTATAGGGATGAAAATAAGTTGGGTCGAGCTAGATTTTACCAAGCTTAAGTCTGGCCTGTCAAAAAAATTGAAGGCTAAGTATTGGCCTATAGCCTGTCGAAGGCTTATTTTTACGTCTGAATCTGACATTTTCTAAAATCTGGTTAGCCTGTTAGCCTACATAAAAGCCTATTATTTTAAATAGACTAACAAACTAAAAAAACCAATGAGACTAAAAATTTATTTACATTGACTTATTTTAACTTACCTATTAACATAAATTTTGTGAGATTATTTGTTTAAAATAACTTATGAAAATAACTCATTTTTCATAAGGTGTTTTTATTTTATCTTCATAAACTCTCCAAGATAATCATTTTTATTTATGTATCTTAATTGAAAATACAAAACATAATATAATAATAATAATAAAATTATTTATATTTATTTAAATAGATTAAGATTAAAAGATTTGGTACCTGTAGAATATAGCTAATACTATTGCCCTCATTTATACTAAAATATAAATTAAATAGTATGAAAACTATTCTTAAAAAAGATAATCTAAAGTACTCTGAAATGCAATATATTATGAAATGATTTTTCTTACGTTTTAACAGTTTTCTTATTGTGGTTTCTTCACTTAAAAAAAAATTTAAGACAAGTTTTTAGGGAGAAAATAAACTCCCTTTTTTTCTTCTTGATATGTAGTTGCGCAGTAACAGATGTGAAATCTTCAGATTCATGATAGATATGTTTTCAATTATTGACTCAAGAAAGTTTCCGAAAACGGAATTCCATATTCCAAAAGTGCACTTTCAGATTTTTTTTTTTAAAGTAAAAGCGACTCACTTACAAAATGCTGATGTGTGCATTTTAAATGCATCCGACGGCACGCATATCCTAAATATGAAAGGACAAAAAGTTGATGTCCAAACTTTACCCCTTATAGGGAGCAAAGTAATGCCCAAACATTTTTTTAACTATGGAAATAGAAAACGGTGGGCAACAACAAAAGGGTAGAGTACAACAGATTCTATGATCCAAAATCTATTTTGCAAACGAACCGATTCTACCCAGACCCACCCCGATAGAAACAGGTTTGCCGGCACCCGCCCCCTCCCCCACCCACAAAAAAATATTTTTTTAAATAGTAATAAAAATTAACAATTTTATTAAAAATTTAACCATTTTAATAATAAATTTGTTCCTAAATATGTGAGTTTGAGTGAATGGTGAAAAATGACTAACGAAAATTTTATTTACTTTTACAAAAGTGAATAAATGTGATATAAAATAATTTAAATATAGATATTAAAGTAAATATTATAAGACCGGGCGAGGGTGGGGGCGGGTGCGGGCGGTAGCATCCCCCACCCCCGCATCCGCAATTACAAACCGGATTTTACCCTCACCCGCACCCAATCAAATTGGGTTTCCCCTGTTAATTTCGGGCCGGGTCCGGACGGGCCCGGGTTTTCTTGCCATGCCTAATCCAAAATAAATTTTGCAAATGCAATCCAAAGAGTCAAATTTAATAAAATCATGTTTGCACACAGTAAACGTGTGCAGAACCAAACAAGCACTCAATCTATCAAAGACACCCGCATAAGAAACTCAACAATATTTGAGAGTAGGATTTATACACAATAACCTACCTGTGATATTTACCAAAGACAGAATTAACATTTTTTTTTAATTGGAGTTCTTTTTCATATTTAGCAATGTCCTTCTAGAAATGTGATCTCCGTACAAAAATCAAAGACACGAACTACAAAACCAGCAAGATATTCAACGGTAGCCTTTAAGTTATAACTACAAAACCAGAAAGATATTCAACTGTAGCCCTTAATTATAAGTAAATCCAACTCAACCACATAATAACGCAAACACAACATTAACACGGCAAGTACAACAGAGTGAAGCAACGTCTACAGAGTATCTAACATACATCAATGGTGTAAAGTGTCCTAGTCTGCATAACAGGACCTGGCATCAGCATGGTCAAATCATCAGCTGCACTTTCCAAATAACTCTGACAAATTCAGGAGACCAGGCACCCATACCATCCAAACAGCTCAAATGTTGCCCTCTACGATGGCACTGCAAATAGTCGAAAACCAAGTGAGAAAAGACTCAACGGAATGTAAAATTTTAGATGACACAATAAATTGATAAGTATTTCTTCAATTTCAAGCACAAAAGGGGGAAAAATGGTGTTTCCGTACCATCATGAAACGTATATCTATAATTTAGGTTTCACAAAGATACTTAACCAATTTTAGGAAAGCAAAATTCAAGCTTTTTTTAACGCAATGATAAAATTCTAGCGCTAGAAATTGACAAATAGATTAAATGACCATTGGAATTTGACAGGAATTCAATGAAAAATAAATGGACTTTCCAGAGAAAAAAGATAAGTTGATAAATTTCTAAACTAAAATTCCAATTAAATTCAACGAACAAACCATTACAGGAATTAAAATTAATGGAAATGAAATTGCACGTACTATAGGTAGAAGTATCAATCTGCTCAGGAAGCTGCTTTATATCTATTTCAAACCTTGATTGAACCTGCAAATCACACCAAAAACATAATTAGAAATGCTAATGGGCAACAAAATAATAATGACAACAAGTTTGTCACTTACATTGTTGAGAACATCAACATCAGTAGAACATGAAACAAATGTGATTGCAAGGCCTTTGGTACCAAATCTTCCAGCTCGGCCAACCTGTACAGTGTTCCTCCAAGAGTCAGATAAACCAAAATTTAATGATAAAAATAAATGGAACATCAAAATCAAGACAGATCATGTTTATTTATACCCTGTGCAAGTAAGTGTCTGCAGAATCAGGCATGTCATAGTTTATAACAATATTGACACGTTCAATGTCAATCCCTCTTCCAACCAAATCTGTAGCAACAAGAATCCTTGTATGCCCCTCCTTGAAACCTCTATAACGCTTTAACCTACAAAATCATTGAAGATTATACACAAATGTCTTCAATGAAGTTCATACGAGACTTCGTAACAGTGAAACAGGGTAAAGAAGACAATGACAAAACAGCAAATTAATATACTAAGCCGACTGCAACGAAGTTGTCAATAAACAATTAAGGTATAAGTACCAAGAGAAACACTTCTCCCCTGAACTTCATTTGCCATTTATACAGTTAAATGATAAAAAAAAATTACAAATATGAACTTGTTCTTTCAAATCAAAAGTGGTCTTTGCTATAGCACTAGAACATTGAAACCCTCATTCCTCAGTAATAGCATCAAACAAATCTCATATATTTATAAATTTCATACAAGTGTGCTATTTTGTTTTGAAATATAATATCCCAGATACCCTTGATGAGTACCGAAAATGCTTAGATAAAACAAATATTAAATCCCAAAAAACTTTTGAAAAGAGAACATAATCACAAAACAACAAAATTTGGCCATTTGAATCACCAAACATCAATGAAAACACCTCCTAGGCATCCCCTGTTATCTGATATAACAAACCTTTCTTCCTGGGACATGCCAGAGTGAATGCATATAGATGGAAAATTGCATTCTATGAGTAGTCTATCCAGCTCAGCTGCTCTACTAACACTTTTCACAAAGATAACAACTTGGTTGAAGTCCAGTGCATCAAGAAGATCATTCAGCTTGCGGTTTTTCTCCTCCTCTTTCAATTTGATGTAGTGCTGCCACGACAAACAAAGTAAGCTATACAGACCAGACATTTTAAGAGGACAAAACTTTAAAAGAATATAAGCAAGTAACTTGCAAAAAGCCTACCTGAACAAGTCCATGAAGGGTTAACTTGGCTTCATCGTCAACATAAATTTCCATAGGCTGAAAGGAACAAATTTGACAGTAAATTATGTTAGAGTCCGTGCTCAAGCCAAGGGAATCCACAACGAAATGAATGACGGATGTAGATCCCTTGAATCACAGTTCTTGTCTGCCTGTTTTGTCTCCTTGCAGAAACTTCTATTTACCACGGACATTGGGCACTTACACCTAAAGAAAAATGGCAGCAACAAAGCCAAAATATACCACCCACCCCCACCCCCACCCCCTCTAAAGAAAAAGTATACTCAACATAACAGAAAGCCCATCCATACCCGACACTAGCATATATTAGAGACAAAACAAACTTCCATAATGAACAAAAAGAGAGCAGACAAAAGTACATAACCCCACAGTCAGGAGCATTACTAAAAACCCCATCCACATCTTCACTCCAATCCAGTGGCAACCCCATTCAACCTCACCGGCTGTGTGCTTAGTAAAAATTGGACAAATGAAAAGCAGTACTGAAACAGAAACCTTATCAGAAGTAAAGATCGGTGAAACCATAGCATTCGAAACAACTAAAAACCTCTCAGGGAATGTGGGCAGTATGATAAAGTGACTTCTAATTCAAGTAGTATTAGCCATGAGATATTACATCTTGCATGAACTTTTTGCAGACTGGGCGGATTTCCTTGCTGAGTGTTGCTGAAAACATCATAACTTGCTTATCATGGGGAGTCAATTTGAAAATGTTTTGAACATCCTTCCTCATGTCTGCAAAAAGCATAATAAGAACAATAAAAAAACATGGAAAATAAAAGAAGACCAGCTGTTGTATTCAACTGAACAGTATGACTATTCAGCACATACCTAGTGATTCAAGCATCTTATCACATTCATCTAAAACAAAATGTCTAACATTCTTCAAAGAAAGATCCTTATCCCTAGCCAATGCTAGTATTCTTCCAGGCGTTCCGACAACAATTTGAGGGCACTCATTTTTCAACAGATCCTTGTGAACTTTGATATTGACCCCACCATAAAAGACAGCAACCTTGAGATCGGTTAAGTAGGTGCTAAACCTCTCAAACTCATGGCATATCTGAAAGGAAAAGGTTGCAAGCTGTTAGTCAAAATAATCTAGTATAACCAACTCCATAACTTTTTTAAGCTGATGCCCCAATAAATACCTGGTATGCTAGTTCTCTTGTATGACACAGAACAAGTGCAGATACTTGACCTGGAACAGGATCAATCTGCTGCAAAGTCGAGAGAACAAAGACAGCAGTCTTTCCCATTCCAGATTTCGCTTGACAAATTACGTCCATTCCTAGGATTGCTTGAGGTATGCACTCGTGTTGCACTGATGATGAAGCAAAGAAAAAAGGCCCGAAGGAACCAACGGTAAGTAAAATAAACCATTCTGACGCTTTTAATTTGATACCGTTACCAAAGCATGTTAGTTCTCCAGAACAGTATTGTAATAGATGTATTACCTGTAAAATGTTAAACGAGAATGATTTCAGTTAACTTCTCATTTCTATGAAAATAGAGCATAACATTAACAAATTTATCAATGAATTTAGTCCTCCAATTTTGAAATTAATCCCCTACTTCTCTTACTTATTCTTTTAAAAGTTCACAATTCAAAAAATAAAAAAACTTCACTCAAATTTAAAATAAACAAATAAAACAACATTTTATCTTCAAACCCTAATCACACCAGCTAAAACTGCAATCAAAATTTTATCAGAAGTTATGAATATAAATTAATGAAGATGGTTTTAATTAACAATTTGCCTTCAGATGGATGTTCAAATCCCGAGTCGACAATAGCCCGAAGCAGCTCCGGTTTGAGAAGAAAGTCTCTAAAGCCTGAACTGTGGATTCCGACATAGCCCCTGTCATACAAAGAACAAAGATACATAAACCACGTGCAGAAAACACCATGGATCTGTGTCATAAACCAACACACAGTATACTAAACTCAAATTGGTACTTTGTAATTAAAACCGCTCTCGCAGAAAACTGAGAAAACTTACTTCTTGGTAGCTTCACCGTTGACTTTAGCTCCGTTGGTGTCGGGAGCTTTGTCTTCTTCCTCTTCGTAGTCGAGAAGCTCTTCCTCGTAAGCTTCGTCCTTGGTTTCTGCCATTAGCTGCAGAATTCACCGTGTTAATTGAACTAGTCGTATAAACAAATTACCAAACGAAAATATAATCGATTAAGGTATGGTATTCTAGGGTTTTAGCAGAAGATGGGAGTACCTGCGAAAGGAAAGACTGAGAAGAAGGTTGCGAAGTGGGGAATGGGGATGGGGATGGGGATGGGGATGGGGTTAGGGTTCCGAGAGAGGCTGCAACGTAAATTTGTTAGATAAAAAACAATTTGGGGAAAATAAAGTGAGAGTGAAACTTCCGTGTGCCGGTGACTGAACAACCGAGCGACAAAACTAATAGGGTTAGTGGATTGGATAGAAGCTCCTTATATTATGCCACCAAAACACCATATTGTAGCTATTGTAAAATTTATATCTTTTTCTAAATAAATAAAATTAAAAAAAAAAACTAAAAGATATTTATAAAAAAAACAAAAAACAAATATTCCAAGACAAGTCTACATCATTTCAAGTCAATCAAACCCCAAGTTCATCTGGTGCACCAATTAGAATTTTGGTTGATCAGGATCTCCAGAGTGAATTTTTCATTTGGGCATGAGTCAATACCTCAAGATATGATTTAAGAATCTCAATTGTACCTTTAAAGTCCATTTATAAGTTTAAAATTTTCGCAGAGGATTGATTCATTGAGAATTGGAAATTAGGGTTTCTCTGATCAAATTTCATCTAATGCAACAAGCCAAAGTTTGACTTTTTGGTCAACATCAAGTGTCATGAGTTATTATTCAAAGATATATGACACATAGTTGCATTTGATCAAAGATTAATCAAGAAATCAAGGTTATTTGCAAAAGAAGCAAAATTGGAGAATTTCAAAATTTCACTAAGTCCTAAAATTTCATGTTCAAGTACCCAACTTTGCAAGGCCATAACTTTTGATCCAAGCAACCATTTTCTTTACTCTAAAGCTCAAATGAAAGATCTCATTTCATACAACAAGAGTGTCAAACATGGTCATCTCCAAAAAATGCTTGGATTTTAAGTTATGAAGTGATGAAAATCAAGGTTCAAAGTTGTAAAATTCCAACACTTAGTAAAAATCTGCCCAAGTGTTTTTCAACCAAAACACCAAAATTGGGAGACATTTTTCACCATGATCCAAGATGAACCAAGGCCAACCATGAACATCAAAGTTGAAGTACAACATCCCAGCTTTTCAAAATGTCCAAGAGCACAATCTAATTCCACTTAAGCAAGGAGATATGGAGTACACAACATGCTTTGATGCAACTGTTTTGGTAAGGCGAATTTGGCATTACTTGTGATGCACGATTTTTTGAGTCCAAGTGTGATGATCATACAATGCTAATTCAACAAGAATCTGAATGAATCATACAAAATCTACAAGATAGAGCCACCAAGTCAAGAGGAATCCCTTTGAAATGATAAAACATTATCACTTAAGCCTTGAATTCAAGAGGCATTTATGTGGAATAGTGCATTGTCAAATAAGTCACTCCCGTCAGTCAAGATGCACTCTTAAACAACAATAAAAACATCAGTAAAATGTGGAATTGGTCAAAAAGATAGCTAGGTTAGTGGAAGAGATAAGGTGCCTTGAGATAGAAGTAATGATGCATTGCCAAAACCATTGAACATTGAGCTCATCCTTCAACCATCACTATTCCTCCAAAACAAAGTTGTTCCTCTATAAATAGAGGCCACATTTGATCATTCAGAGTATACCGAAACAATTACAACACTTGTTTTCTCATTCTTCTTCTTTCACTTCAAAGTTTAAAATTTCAAAGAGTGAGAATAGAGTTTTCAAAACCAGTGCTTCTCCACTCAAACTTTTGATTCAAACACTTCATATACATCATGTATAAGGGATCCAAACACTTAAACACTTTCTGTAACATCAAATTCATCAAGATCACATCTCACCTTGATCAAGTTGCAGTTGGATTCGAGCCAAGCAATCCAGGAGGTTTCAACTTGTTCTAAGCATCTCAACACAATCTTTGAGGTCCAGGGAAGCTGTTAGGATCATCATTTCACATCTGTAACACCTCCAACTGAGGATTTGATTTCCTCTTGCTAGGTAAGCCTGAACTTTTCAAACTCTATGATTCGTGCATCATAAATGTTATTTCAAGTTACCAATGTGTTTCGAGTAGTTCATAGATCATTTACCCTTAATCAATTGTTATTTATATTATGTGTATAAGATTTCATTATAGTTTTTGCAAAACTAGGGTTCATCTGGTTCGTGCTTCATAATTCACTCCACACTAAAAATAAATGAAATTAAATACCACCATTTGATTCCTTGTTTAAAAACGAACAATTTTCATGTTTACATTTTTCAAAACCATTGCATACTGAGTGAGATAGAACCCTTTCTGCAAAAATGGAGCTCGAGGTAGAAGATGAAGTTCATGGCGCGCATTTTTTTAAAATTCGCACGCATTCTTAATATTTTTTCAAATGTTTATGTTTAATTATCACCAACGCACGTTGGCTCGGTTGGCAAGGGCGTGTTTTGATGGTTTGATCCTTGGTGGTGTGGGTTCAAATCCCACCCACAACATTTTTTTACCACTTTTCATATTTTTCACATTTTTATTCCAAAATTCAAACATTTATGTCTCTTATCAAATTAATTCTTTTTGACCCAATCTTCTTCACACATATCACTCATACACTCTATTATTTTAATCCATCAAAAAATTCCCAAAAAAGTATTTATTTAATAATTTTTTATTAAGTTGAAAAGAAGTGCTTTTTTTATGTTTAAAACCTTGAAATTTTGATTTTTCTTTCTAATTGTTTCAAACCAATTCATTTTTTATCCTCATATGGATAAATACACTTTTTTTCTAAAACATTGTTACAAGATCACAACATGTTTATCTTGACTTACGCATCCTTTATACCGTGTTTAAATCATTTCCTTTTTGAAAATACCTCTGATTAAATCTTTCATTTGGGTTTCACCTTGATTAAAAAAAATTTCAAAACTTCTTAAACAACTCTGTTCTGGACTGGGTCGTGGTTCCCTACAATCAAACAGGCCCAATCCATACAACTTGAAGAAGCCCAATAAAGTCCTAGAGAAGGACACATGACTGTCATACGCAAGGCCAAAATTATGTCGGGCACCTGACACCTTGACAGTGTCGAGCATCTGAGGACAAACAGGAAATAAAGACGTCACCCCTGATGAAATAGACCTCCTCGACAGATTAACTTCTCCCCGCGAGAATACTCATAATCTCGTTGACTCAGAGGTCCTCGACAAGCATGGTTCTCCTCCGTTAGGTCATGTCCAAACCACGACCACCATACTTCCTCGACATTGTAGACTCTCCCCCGAGGGGTCTACTAACGGTCTTATCTACACAGATACGTTTCATGTAACCGTCTACTAATGGCATTAAAAGGACGGTTACACTAGGGTGTTGACCACGAGTTGTTCATTATTACTACACGTAAGCCCTAGCAGTTACTTGGAACGGGTCACACGTTGGTCCCACCCGTTGCAAGTAACCGTTGGCCACGCGCTGGGGGTCTCCTATAAATATCCTCTCTCTTGAGAAGGTCAGGGTAAGTCAACTTTTTACTCTCACTCATTTTCTCTGTATTTGTTGTGCACTCACTGACTTAAGCATCGGAGTGTCCTGCAGGTATGATACCCCCCCGCCGTCTTTCATCATCATTGAAGTAGCAACAAGTCCAGATGTCGTTGGTCATCCTCAAACTGTCTGATCTAGGTACGATCAGTAGCGCCGTCTGTGGGAAACTCATAAGCTTCCCCGTTTTCCCTCGCGATAAACCAAAGTTTCCTCATTCAACTACCAGCAATGGCCAACCCGTCAGCGAATCAAGCTATAGATAATGTCATCACACAGCTTGGCGGTAACACCCATGGCGACAACAGCGCTCTTCAGCCTGTCGTGGAGAATGATGTCAGAGATGGAATCACCGTTTCCCCATCTTCCGATGAGGTAGAATACGAGACTGCTCAACAAGATGGACAGGAAGCAATCCTCCAGCCCATCTATCACCCTGTGGATCCACCACCAAATGCAGATCTGAGCACTGCTGCTTTGTTTGTGTTGGTCAATCAGACCAATCAAATGATCTTCAACCAAAATTTACGGATCGAGAAGCTAGAAAAAGGCCGTGGTCGAACTTCCCCGCGAAAACACCGACCACCTCCTTATCCCGGACATTCACAATCTCCAGTGGAGTCTCGCAGCCCCTCCCCAGTAAATAGAGGTCGCAGGCCACGTTTGGAGCGTAACCAGACCGAGCATCCACAGAAGCGTCATCGTTCTCCGCCTCCAAAGGGGCCCACTCGTCCCTTGAAGACTAAGAAGAGTAAGCCTGATGTCGAGGAGCCAAGAGGCCGTCATAAGGAAAACTCCCCGAGACGTCATTATGTTCGTGGATATAATTCTCCTTCTGTATCCCCGGGAGGCAGCGATGATGACGACTATCGGACTCCTCTATCCAGACAAATAATGGAAGCTCCTATTCCTAAAGGCTTGGAGAGACCCCCATCCTTGGGGACTTACGATGGAACATCTGATCCGGGCGACCATGTCGAGAGCTTCGAGGCTCTTCTCGACTTTAGAAACGTCTCCGGCGCTATCAAATGTCGATTATTCCCTACGACTCTTCGGAAATGGGCCATGGCTTAGTATAAAAACCTAGCACCTGAATCAATAGCGTCGTGGAAAGCTCTGAGGGAAAGTTTCAGGAAGCATTTTACAGCTTCTCGAAGACATTCAAAAACTATATCATCCTTGGAGGCCATCTTCCAAGATAAGAAAGAATCTCTCCGGAGCTACATAGAAAGATTCAACAAAGAAGCGGTCGAGGTCCATACGACCGACCATATAAAATTATATCTCATTATCAAAGGACTGCGGGTTGGTTCCAAGTTCGCAGAATCTGTCGGATTACACCGTCCTCGCAGCTTCGAAGGTTTCCTCGAACGAGCTCAATCACACATTGAGTTCGAGGAAGCGGAAGCAGCCCAGATTGCCCTGGATTTAAGAAGCAGAGAAGGCCCCCGCGGCCGGCACAGGGAAGACTCCCCTCCACCCAGGAGAGGAGGGGATAGGAGAAAAGAAGATTCCCCTCCACCTAGGCGAGGCGGGGAGAGGAAAAAAGAAAATCAGAATAAAGACTCCTGCGAATCTCGGGGACCTGCCGGTCTTTTCAAAGACTACACTCCACTTAACGTGTCTCGGGCATGCATTTTTAGTGAATGTGCAAATTCGGAGTTCGTGAAAGGGGGAATCCGTTTCCCAAAACCAACAGCTCCCAAACCAAATACGGATAAATCCAAGTACTGCCGGTTCCATCGCAGTCACGGGCATGTTACTGAGGATTGCATCCACCTTAAGGACGCAATCGGAACGTTGATTAAAGAGGGCTACCTGAAAAAGTACGCCAAACAAGACGAGACCCCTCGTCCCACCGGTCAAGAAGCTCTAAATACCGAGGAGTCAAACCATCCGGACACTGGAAAACTGCAAGTTGCCTTAAGCATCACACGGCCTGAAGACTTCGGTTTCCAAGGAAATGTTAGCGATGTCGAAGCTGTTTGAAACATGTGGAAGAGCTTCCTGGCAGAAGAACTAATAAGCGTTCGCAGTACCTGGGAAAGTTTCCCCCAAGCCCTATTCATATCGGGCGGAGACCCTGAACGAGTGATCGTCGGTTCAATAAAGAGAAAGTTCGACGAACTGAGGACATCCACTCCTCGAGACCCAAATCTCAGCTTATCTCGTGGAAAATCATGCCCTATAAGTTTTTATCTCGAGGAATTACCAGGTGGATCCCCGAATGCTAATATACCCCTCCTAATTCGGGCACAAATGGCTAACTTTGATGTGCATCGGATTTTGGTCGATCAGGGAAGCTCGGTGGACATCATGTACACTCACCTCTTCGACGCTCTCCAGCTGACAAAACATCACCTGTCCCCGTATGTGGGATCTGATCTACAAGGCTTCAACGTCGCATCTACTAGACCTCGAGGTTATGTAGAATTGTTGGTCACTTTCGGAGCTGGCGAAATAGCTCGACAGGCGAAGACGCGTTTCCTAGTGGTCGACTGCCCTTCCCTCTACAACTGCATCTTGGGAAGGACCACTTTGGCTGAAATAACAGTTGTACCATCCACTGTCCACCTAAAAATGAAGTATTATACGACACGAGGACGTGTGGTTACCCTCCACGGGGATATTGAAGCAGCTAGAAGATGTTTCGATGCAGCGATCAAAGGTCTAAGTGTTGTTGGTGGCGTCCACCCCAGAAGAGCAACTTCAGATGTCGCACAGGTTCCACTACCGCCGGTCAGCGCGATCGACCTTGATAGCAGGTTCACCGGGGAACAGGAAGAAGTTGCAGGCAAAGACCTCCCAGTCGAAGTCAACGGGCAGCCTCTCTACGCAACGCGCCCCATCCCAGACGGAGATTTCGAGTTGATCCCTCTTGGCGACGACCCAGAGCGAAATGTGAAGATCGGCCATGGACTTCCCGACCTGGCGAGGAGGCAACTGAAGGCATGTCTATGAGAGAATGCAGATTTGTTCGCTTGGAGTGCTTCGGAGATGCCCGGATTAGATCCTCAAGTGGCTTATCACCAACTGATTATAGATCCAAATGCTAAGGTTATAGCTCAACGTAGGCGTAAGCAGTCTCCAGAAAAAATGGAGGCTGCTGAAAAAGCTGTAAAAAACCTCCTAGAGGCAAACTTTATTTCGGAGGCCAAGTACACCACTTGGTTGTCCAATGTTGTACTTGTTAAAAAATCTAATGGAAAATGGAGAATGTGCGTTAACTACACGAATCTTAATCGGGCATGCCCGAAAGACTCTTACCCGTTGTCTAACATCGACCGACTGGTCGACAACTCTTCAGGATTTAAATTGTTGTCTTTCATGGACGCTTATTCGGGATATAACCAAATTCCCATGGATGAGGCCGACAGAAAGCATACAGCTTTTATGACTGAGTCAGGCAATTACTATTATAATGTAATGCCCTTTGGTCTGAAGAATGCTGGCGTCACCTACCAACGAATGATGAACAAGGTCTTCCGAGCAGAAATTGGTGACATGCTCGAAGTCTATATGGACGACATGATCGTCAAATCCGCAGAAGAAGTCGACCACGCTGCCCATCTTAAAAAGGTGTTCGACACGGCGAGGAAATGTCGCATGGGATTCTACCCCGACAAGTGCACTTTCGGCGTTCGAGCAAGGAAATTCCTCGGCTTTTACCTTACGGAGAGAGGAATTGAAGCGAATCCCAACAAATGTAAGGCCTTTTCCGAGATTCCTACTCTGAAGTCAAAGAAGTTGATACAGTCACTTAACGGGATGCTAACTGCCCTCTCTCGTTTTGTCGCGAAATCTGCCCAATACGCGCTCCCATTTTTCAAACTTCTTCGACAGAAAGCAACATTTGAATGGAGTGAAGAATGCGAACAAGCCTTCCTTCATCTAAAACAAGTCTTATCACAACCCCCGGTCTTGTCCCGACCAGATAATGGGGAAACACTTTTCTTATACCTCGCCATCACCGGCGAAGCGGTAAGTGCTGTCCTCATACGGGAGACCCCCGACGGACAGAAACCGATTTATTTCACGAGCAAAGCTCTTCAGGGTCCCGAGCTCAGATATCAACAGATCGAAAAGGTCGTCTTGGCCCTCATAACTGCAGCCAGAAGACTACGCCATTACTTCCTGGGCCACACAATTGTGGTAAGAACTGAGCAGCCTATCAGACAGCTCCTTAGTCGGCCAGATATGGCGGGGAGAATGCTCCAGTGGTCTCTCGAGCTATCCGAGTTCGACGTTCGATACGAAGGAAGAAAAGCTTTGAAAGCTCAGGTACTGGCCGACTTCGTAGCGGAAATGACAGTCCCCGAATCCTCAACCAATGACTCCCAAAAATGGACAATTTACGTCGACGGAGCCTCCAGTACAAAGGGCAGCGGGGCAGGCATTATCCTCGAAAACGAGGAGGGCATCTTGATAGAAGTATCACTAGAGCTATCTTTCAAAACATCAAATAACCAAGCCGAGTATGAGACATTCTTCGCAGGACTCCGACTTGCAGAAGGCCTTGGCGCAAAAGAAGTCAAAATCTTTACAGACTCTCAGCTCGTAGCATCACAAGTTCGGGGAGAATTTCAGGCCAAAAATGATAGTCTCATTGAATACCTAACCTTGGTACAAGAAAAGCTGAAGAAATTTGTCTCCGTGGAGGTGGCTCACATCCCACGCGAGCATAACACTCGAGCAGACGTGCTCTCCAAGCTAGCGAGCACTAAAAAGAAAGGAGGGAACAAATCAGTGATCCAAGAGATACTGACCCATCCGAGCATCAACAAACCTACCTCAACCACAGAGGTGAACGTTATCGGAGACGCAAACTGTTGGATGACTCCAATTTACGAATACCTAATGACGGGCATACTCCCCGACGATCCTAAAGAAGCTGGAATAGTTAGGAGGCGGGCATGTGCATACACCATAGTCGAAGGTAAACTATATCGCCGAGGATTCTCCATCCCTCTACTCCGGTGTGTCGAGGAAAGTAAAGTTTCAGAGATTCTCCAGGAAATACATGAAGGAATCAACGCGCAACATCTAGGCGGAAGATCTTTAGCTCGAAAAGCTCTCCGAGCAGGATATTACTGGCCCACTATGCAACAAGACGCAAAGGAACACGTCAAAAAGTGCGACTGTTGTCAGAGGCATGGGGACATGCACCTCGCTCCTCCAAACGAGCTTAAATCATTGTCATCCCCATGGCCCTTTGCGTGGTGGGGAATGGATATCCTCGGACCTTTCGTCGTAGGATCGTACCAAAATAAGCACCTCATCGTCGGGGTAGATTACTTCACAAAGTGGATCGAGGCGGAAGCATTAGCCAAGATCACTGCTTTCAATATATTACGTTTCTACAAGAGAAATATACTCGCCCGATTCGGCGTACCTCAGGCCATTGTCACAGACAACGGGACGCAGTTCACCGACAGAAACTTCCAAGACTTCGTTGCCAAACTGGGTACGAAACAACATTTTACGTCGGTCAAACACCCACAAACCAACGGGCAAGCTGAAGCAGCAAACAAAGTAATACTCCGAGGACTCAAACGACGACTCGGCGTAGCCAAACAACGGTGGGTCGAGGAGTTACACAGCGTTCTCTGGGCATATCGAACTACCCCTCATTCCACGACCGGGGAGACCCCGTTCCGGTTAACATACGGAACCGAGGCAGTAATTCCCGTGGAAATCAGAGAACCGTCGAGAAGGACAGAAGCTCCTCTTGACAAAGAAGCGAACAACGAAGCCCTTCGCGAGGAACTCGACCTGGTCGAAGAAATAAGGACGGGTGCATCCCTCCGAGAAGCTCTTTAAAATAAAAAATAACTTTGTGTTATAACGACAAAGTCATCAAACGAGATTTCCAAGTAGGCAATCTTGTCCTACGGCGGAATCAGAAAAATTCACGTGAAGGAAAGCTGGCCGCAAACTGGGAGGGCCCAATACCGCGTCATTGCAAAGACGGGGACAGGTGTTTATTACCTCGAAAACCTCCAAGGTGAACAACTTGCTCGACCATGGAATGCTGAGAAGCTTAAACAATATTACAGTTGAACACTGCATGTAACTATACAAAAGTTGCTGTTACGGGGAGCGTGCCATGGTACAGGCACGACACCTCTATATGCTAACAAAGGTCAAAAGTCACGTTGTGTGTACGTTGAACTGTTGGCCCGACGAGGAGTACTCTATCGAGCTCCGTCGTCGACGTACCTTATAGGCAGAACACCCAGCTCGCGATGGGAAGTTCACACCACGAAACTAAGACCTCGATCGACCTCTTAGCTTCGTTGAAGGTCGGGGTACAACCCCTGACCACTCGACCAGCTCTCTTCGCAGTTGAGGATCATTAGAGTCGAGCAAACTCCCAAGTATCCAACAATTTCAAAATAACTTAGATAAAAATAAGTAAAACACCACACACACAGCAGATAAAGAGGCAAAATGGAAATACAAAGTCGGGTAAGCCCATTGTAAAAATATTACATAAAGCCCTGGCTCTTAGGCCGGCCAAATCAAAAAGTATGGCACGCATGCCAAACTGACTACACTATCACTCCGCAGCAGCATCAGCTGCCTCGGGATTCTCCCGCTCCCCGTTTCCCCCATCAGCATATACTGTTTATCCGGGCAACATAATCTTGCCATCGACCACCTCAAACTTGGAATCAGCTCCATCGGTTACAAGGTCCGGATTCAGGAGTTTAAGCTGCGCCACAGCGTTCTGGAACCCAACATCTGCAAACTCTAGTGCATCATCTTCAGCCAATCGAAGATCCTTCTCGACTTCCCTGAGCTTGGCTATCAGGGCTGCTCGAGAGGTTAATAGCTTGTCCTCCTCAGTTTCATTTTCAGCTGGCCGAACAGCCTCTTCCAATTCAACTATCCTATCCTTGAGACGCTGCTCTTCCCCTTCCAACGCAGTGATCCGAGCAAGGTGGCCCTTCGCCACATCCTCAGCTTCCTTCAACTTCTTCTCTGACTGTTCTTGCTGCTCGCTTTGTTCTCTGTTCAACTCCCTGCAGTCCTTCAAGTCCTTCTGCACACCGAGCAATTCAGCCTCCAAAGCTTGAAGTCTCTCTTCCAGCCGAGAAAGCTCAGCAGCAGAGCAACTCTCATCATTCAAAATGAGGGCAGCCGAATAAAGCCGTATGACGGCAGACATATCCTCGATAATTATTTTCCTCCTCGCTTCCGGAGCACTCCCCAACAAAGCCTGGACTTCAGCAGGGGCGACACGAGGATAAATAACCTCGGAGAAATAGTGACGCTGGAGATAACACGGAGGAATCTCAAAGCTTGCAGGAGGAGGAGTAGGACTACCCTCCACGTCAACAATGGGTGCCCCAGCAGTCCTTGCCCGCTTAGGTGTCCTTTGGGCCCCCGGGGACTGATCCTCAGAGGTCGCAGTTACGATTAACACTGCATGAGATTGGTCAGAACCTCGGGCACTGCAGTAGAGGGAGCATTCTCGGGCACTATCGTAGAAGAGGTAGGCTGAGGGGTACTTTGTTCGGTTGGACGGGATTGTTCTTCCCTAGCCCTTTTTGCCCTTAGCCTCGAGTATCTTTCTGCAGCTTTGACCATTTTCCCTACAAAAAGAAAGAAAAATATTAGTAAAACAAGATACACGAACATGAGAGAAATCTAAGTCGAGGATCTTTGCACCACCTAAGAGCTCGACAGGCTCCTCATCGGAGAAATTCTCGAGCAGAACACGAGTATTAATCAAGCACCGAGTCTTCGTCACCTGCTCTTTCCCACCTGTCGAGGTCTCTCCATCCTCGGATACGCTTGGAATACTATTCAAACTCTCCACGTACTCGACAATCTTGCCATAAGCATCGCGATCCTCGACACTGAGCTTATTATGTCTTACTTTGTATTTGTCTACCCTCTCTTTGTAATGCTCTTCTGTCCAGAAGAGGGGGAATTTTGGCACCATCACTTCGGTAGACAGCCCATCCACTTCTTGAGTCACCCTTTCATATATTGAATTAATAGCCTCGGGAGTGACCGGCTTCACAAAATAGTAACGCCCCTTGAAATCTCGAACAGAGTCCAAGTAGGTGTGGAATAAAGCTTTATTTTGTTTGAACGACACCCAGCCGTGTCGACCATCGGTTGTAGACCGTTGCAGATGAAAAATTTGGAAGAAAAGGGACATTGTTGACCTGATGTCCAAGTATTTGCAGACGAGCTCAAAATCCCGGAGAAAGGCCAATGAGTTCGGATGGATTTGAGACGGAGCCAATTTTAACCATTTGAAGACCCCCTCTTGGAAGTCTGTGAAGGGGAGCCTCCACTCCGCCTCTTGAAACATAAACTCATACACCGGGAAACGCATTCCCATGTAAGTTGTACATATACGCTGGTCCTCGTTGGGGCGATACACTTTCCAGGATTGCTCTGACCTGAGCAACCTATGATCGACAGTACAGAACCCATTTTCGTCGGGGAATGTGAAAACGGACGACATAGTGAGGGCCTCATCGCACACCCAGTCCTCAAGCGGACGCTCTTGTCTAAAAGCCATATGGGCCATCGGAATTTCAGTTTGGTTATCCTCTTCGAATTCACCCACAGCCACTTCAGCAACCAATCTGTCCATCAACCTGAAAAGCAGAAGGGAACAGGTGAATTCGACGAGTCATACCAAACTAGCCGGTCGGAGACGAATAACGGATGTCCCCGGGAAACTCATCGCTTCCCCGAAAAATCTTGCCCCCTTTTTCCCGTGAAATCAACGAAAAAGAGTAATTGTTGGGGACCCAAAACATTATCAGGTCCCCGCGATATTCATCACACTCCCCGGAAATTTTCTACAAGTCCCCGGAATATTCATCTAGTTCCTCGGTTTTGTTCAACAAAAACAGAAACAGAGAAAAATTCATACACTCTTTCTCTTAAAACAGCCAAAGATCCCTACCGTATTCGCCAGGAATCCTTCCATTTCTCATGAGAACTTCATCAGTTCATCAGAGAAACGATTTCAAGCAAATTAAACTTAAAGGAAATGCCAGAAAAAACAACAGTGTTGAAGAAAATACCTTGTAGATGGTGAAATAGGGTTCTGGCACGGCGTAGCACGGCGGTTCACGGCGGGCTTGCGGTGGTTGATGGTGGCGAACGGAGGATGAGAAAACGGAGAAGGAATAGGAAACGATTCTTGAACGAAAAAGCGAAAAATGAGAAATGAAGGGAAGAGAGAGTATTTATAGACAAATCACGGAACTCGAGAAGCCTGAGGCACTCGAGTACTCTACCCTAGGCAGCCACCCTATGCAATGATGACAAGTGACACGTGGCACACTTGCACCAGTCAAAAATCCACGCGTGTCTTTTCAACATCCCATCGTTTCAAAACAGAAACTTCTCATCTCCCCAACATTTCAACCAGAAGCAACTCCCCGTTGCCCGCAAGCTATCAGTACCCGCCTCAGGATAATTGCCCGCAAGATATCAATGCCCGACGTATGAGCATCATAAATATTTCGACTATGCAGATATCCTTCTCGGATCATCCCTTGGCATTTCCCCCAACACGATCATTGACCCTCAAGTCATTACTCTGATACATCAAAGCAACGACTTGGGGGGGCTCTTGTTCTGGACTGGGCCGTAGTTTCCTACAATCAAACAGGCCCAATCCATACAACTTGAAGAAGCCCAATAAAGTCCTAGAGAAGGACACATGACTGCCATACGCAAGGCCAAAATTATGTCGGGCACCTGACACCTTGACAGTGTCGAGCATCTGAGGACAAACAGGAAAGAAAGACGTCACCCCTGATGAAATAGACCTCCTCGACAGATTAACTTCTCCCCGCGAGAATACTCATAATCTCGTTGACTCAGAGGTCCTCGACAAGCATGGTTCTCCTCCGTTAGGTCATGTCCAAACCACGACCACCATACTTCCTCGACATTGTAGACTCTCCCCCGAGGGGTCTACTAACGGTCTTATCTACACAGATACGTTTCATGTAACCGTCTACTAATGGCATTAAAAGGACAGCTACACTAGGGCGTTGACCACGAGCTGGTCATTATTACTACACGTAAGCCCTAGTAGTTACTTGGAACGGGTCACACGTTGGTCCCACCCGTTGCAAGTAACCGTTGGCCACGCGCTGGGGGTCTCCTATAAATATCCTCTCTCTTGAGATGGTCAGGGTAAGTCAACTTCTTACTCTCACTCATTTTCTCTGTATTTGCTGTGCACTCGCGGACTTAAGCATCGGAGTGTCCTGCAGGTATGACCCCCCCCCCTCTCGCGCCGTCTTTCATCATCATTGAAGTAGCAATAAGTCCAGACGTCGTTGGCCATCCTCAAACTGTCTGATCTAGGTACGATCAAACTCATTGACCTCTATTAGAGTGTAAGTCTATCCCCTCATCTCAAAACTTTCTTCAATTTCTCAAATCTTTCTATCTTTCAAATCTCAATCTTCAACTTTCATCAAACACAACCCTAATGGCATTCAAATCTAAAACTCTTTGGGCCTCTATTAGAGTGTAAGACCCACCACCTTTTTAATTCAAATTTCAAACTCTTTGGGCCTCTATCAGAGTGTAAGACCCACCACCTTTTCAATTCAACCATGTTTTAGACATGGGCCTCTATTAGAGTTTAAGACCCTTCACTTTTAATTCATGTCTATACTTGTTAAATACTTGTCATATACTTATTCATATTAAGTTTCTCTTGACATTTATAACACCTCATCCTTAGTTTAGACTTAGTTCAAACATTAGGGTTCCCTCAACTACAACTTAGTTCAAACACTAGTTCCCCTTGGATGAAGTCAACTTCACCATAGCCTCCTCTTGGGCTTTATCCAAGCACCCCAACCTCATATTGGGCTTCATACAAGGACCATCAGGCTTCTTAAAAGCACCACAGCCTCCTCTTGGGCTTTATACAAGGACCCTTCAGGCTTCTTAAAAGCATCATAGCCTCCATCTTGGGCTTCATGCAAGATACCATCAATTCAAAACTCCCCTTAGTTAAGTCAGCCTCCTCCCAGGCTATAATAAACTTTTTAGCTTCACATCTTGGGCTTTCAATAAGATACAAATAAACTTTTTAGCTTCACTTCTTGGGCTTTGAATAAGATACAAATATTTTAGCTTCAACATCTTGGGCTTTGAACAAGATACTCAAATAATTCAACTTCTCCCTAGAGATGAGACATTGAGTCGTCTCTATATGAAGATATCTCTTCTATACACCACAATTCAAAATCAAACATTAAAAACTTTTTTTTCCATATAAGTGATGTAAGTGGCACACTTGTTGATTCAAAATCCAAGCTGGAGTCCTTCTCTTATCATGGTCCAAAACTTTTCTTTCATCTAAGTGATGTAAGTGGCACACTTGTTGATACTATATCCAAGTTAAGGTCATTCTCTTAGCATGAAAAGACTCATAAAGGAAGATGTGGCATTGCTTAGGATTATTTAACATCCAAGTTCAAAGCTTCTTCTCTTATGATATTATTCTCAAATGTTTTTGATGAATAGGTGAGATATCTCCCTTAAAAATGACAATTTATCTTTTCTTTCAAACCAACAAAACTTTTAGCTTCACATCTTGGGCTTTGAACAAGATACACAAATACCTTTTTAGCTTCATCATCTTGGGCTTTGAATAAGATACACAGATACCCTTTTAGTTTCATCATCTTGGGCTTTGAACGAGATGCAAATTTCACCCATAGTTAGGTGGAACTACGAACGCTCTGATTTTCCAAAGTCTCTTTTTGGGAATATGTAGGCATAAGGTCGTAAGATCTTAGCGAGCACACCTTTAAATAAAACCCCTTAGGTCCCCGTACCTTTCATAAAACAAAAACTCTAAAAAACATCTCACATTCTCATTCTCACCCATAGGTTAAAACTTTCCCAATCAACAGTAAACAACTTAAGTAGATAAGATAACTAATAGTAAATATGTACGAAGGTTCCTATAGAGTACTATAGATACTTAGGATGTTAATAACTTCCCTTAGTATAACCAACCCCAATTCCAGATCTCTTTGCATTTATAGGGAAAATATTTGCACGCAGGGTTTGTTTAGATTCCTTCCCCTTCCTTTTAAGCATCATAGGATAAATATTAGAAATTCGAAAGTGGCACAAGCACGGTTCACGAGGATTTCACCATCTCAGGATTGGTGGGGTCACGGAAATCGGTCCACAGTAAGGCAATAAAAAGAAATAGAAACTTAGGTCTTACTTCTCCCCACGAAAGGTAGAACCCAACTTTGTGATAAAACAGTAGGTCAACTTTTGAGAACTTATCACACTTGATTCTTTCTCGAACATAACTCAAAAGTATTTGAAGCTTTCTAAATCGAGAGTAAATTCTGGAGTCTACTTCTTTCATGCTCAGATTCCTTTCAAGAAATAATCATTTCCCCTTAGAAAATTTTTGGAAAACCTCTTTTCAGCCTCTTTGAGCCTTAGTCTGATATTGGCCTCTAGGTGTAATGTGTTTGGCACCATTTTGCTCCACAAACACTTAAAAACATAACCAATGGTTTATAAAAATAATTTTAATCGACCGAGAAATTAATAAACCAATTACTAGATAATCAATTAGAGTTTGTCGAATTTTTAATCTCTAATAAGTGTACTACCTCGAAACCTCAATATAACTTGATAGAAATTCCCCATTTCTAAGGAACTACAAACCATTGTCAATTTTCCTTCTTTATGAATCATTTGATATGAGTTTTGGTCCAAATACAAGACTGATAAATCCATTACAAATTTATCACCTCAACCTTCTAAGAGGTTCCATGATCACAATCGATACCATAAACATCAACTCCTTTTTCATATTTGTTGGTGTAAAGCTTTAGACTTCTTTATATATTCCCTATGTGAATATGTTTAAGGAATTTTATCGATGAATTTGTAACACGTGATAGTATTGAAGCTTTCCTATC
Source organism: Lathyrus tuberosus (assembly GCA_022829125.1). Classification (NCBI taxonomy): domain Eukaryota; kingdom Viridiplantae; phylum Streptophyta; class Magnoliopsida; order Fabales; family Fabaceae; genus Lathyrus; species Lathyrus tuberosus. The sequence goes on along the minus strand of JALAZF010000082.1, from coordinate 4,627,483 downwards.
TTTTGATTTTAATCTTCTTCATATCATAAACGTGCTTGCACAATGATTCGTTAATATCACCAAATAGACAAAGCATGCACAAGGAAAAATATGCTTGGTTTGAAAAAGAGTTGTATCATCTTTCATTCTTAGAAAATTTCTCAAACTATAAAACCAACCTATAAGAGCTTGTTTTACATCTTAGAAAGCCTTTTTCATTTTGAAAACATAACTCATAAAATTCTTAAAAGTGGGAGGATGATCAACATAAAATTCCTCCTGGAGGTAACCATTCAAAAACACATTATTTACATCCATTTGGAAGAGTTTGAGAAAATATAATGCATGAGAATTCCAGACTCATCCTTATGGATTCTAATAGAGCTACAAGGGCATAAGTTTCACCAAAATATATGTCTTCCTATTGATTGTAACCTTTCACAACGAGTCTTGTTTTATTTCTCAAAACATATCCAAAAACATCAAGCTTGTTGTGAAAGATCCACTAAGGTTTCAATCACTCAATTAGCCTTGGAAACAAGTTCCTAAATGTTGTTTCTCTTAAATTGATTCAACCTTTCTTGCATAGCAAACTTCACCAATTTCTTTTGCCTCAATATGTGAAACAAAAGTCATAAGGTTACATACCTTGCTAAGGGAGCGTTGAACACTACTATAAAATACACCTTCGATAACATAATACTACTATGATAATGCTTTCCTCCGTTGTAATATCGCAAACTGAATGCGTCTGATATATTTTTTATTTTTTGAAATTTATTTAATCACGGTTGAGATAAACAACCGTGGTGATAAAGTAAGTGTTACAAGCTTCGAATCCTAGCAACTATATTTTTTCCTTTTTTCCTATTACAAAAAGCGCGTGTCATTTAAGTTCATAAATAAGATCCAAATTTTAATTTTTTGAAATTATTTAACCACGGTTTTCTTGTTAACTGTGAAGAAAAGTGATGTTTTTTAGTATATAAGTAAGAACAACCTTTGCTCATCCCAAAAGAGAGAAACGACTATAATGATGATTGAAATTTTACTTCATTTCTTAAGTCGGTCACAAGTCATTCAAGAATATCAATCATTAGAAGTAATCATTGCAATAATTAAATCATCAGATATTTCATCTTCAACCTCTTCTATAAATGCACACTTTCATATAATGAATTTCCACATCTTCAAACTATTCCTCTTAACTTCCTATAGCAACTTGAGTTATCCATCTAAGAAGGCTAAAAGAATTATCTCAACACAAGTCAACTGCTGTCTGGGATGCACTGAGGGTGAGGAAGGTCGAGAAGAAAAAGAAGATGCTAAAGAAGAAGAAGAGAAAAGTGTTAAGGAAGATTTTTTACTATGACTCGGATGAGGGTAGTGAGGAGCGAATCGTAGATTAAGAAGATTCCTGTTGTTCTAGAGGATATTACTCCGATCTGAAAAAAATTATGTAATGAAAAAATTATGTTTTATGTACTTTTTCCTTGTGGGCCTCTTCGTAGAACTTCTTTATTATTGTTTTATGTACTTTTTCCCTTTTATCAATGAAAAAAATTCTCACCGTTATTCTCTAGTATATTATTATTATTGTTGTTCTTATTGTTGCTTTGGTTCATTAATGTTGTCCATTTTTCCTATTATAAAAAGCGCGTGTCACTTAAGTTCATAAATAAATAAAAAATTGAAAATTATTTAACCACGGTTTTACTATTCAACTGTTGTAATAAGATCTACATTTCATTGTGGTTGCATCATGATTTTTCTTGTCAACCGTGATGAAAAGTGATATTTTTTAGTATATAAGCGAAAGTATTTGTCGTTCAGTACATAACAGTCGTTCTCTCAAAAGAAAACCCTAACATATTTCACTCTTCTCTCTCATAACATAACCTTAATATCCATGTCACTTTTTAAACGTACTTCAAAGTTTAGATTCGTCTTCACCAATCGCTACCTTGAGGTTCGTTCATTAAACTTATGCTTCAATTTTGTTTACGTTTCTTATTAAAAATGGGTTTTCATTTTTTCATTTGGAAAATGTTCTCATTTTTTCATATTTGTCTTCACCACCTTAACAAAGCGCATACTTTGGCTATGACACATATGGTTTATGTTGCTATGAAAAAAATACAAGAAGTATGAAGCTATTGTGTAAACTTCATTCACCTTGTACTTCGTTTTTATAGCATCATAAACTAGATGAACTTCATAATTTGTTCCAGTTCCACGATTAGTTTCAAAAAATGTGTGTTCTTGAAACATTCTATTATATCTTGTGTTGTTGTATGTTGTTGTTGATTAATGTTCTCAGAACTTCATACTTTGTTGTTGTTATTTTTGTTTATTATATCTTGCGTTCTTGAACTTTTTTTATTTGTTGTATGTTATTGTGTTGTTGTATGTTGTTGTAGATTAATGTTTTCAAAACAAAAACAAAACATTGCTAAGACACAAGAAAGAGGCTTCTTGTGACTTAACAATTTTTTGTTCTTTAAATTCATATGCAGGTTGCAGAGTAGATAAAGTTGAGTTTATTATATGCTATGTAATTGTTTGTTTCACTAACCATCACTGAAAATACATTTCATTTAATTTGACATAGAAACTTATAATCTGAAAATTAAGTTATATTTGAAAACCAACTTATATCAATCAATGTTTTACGAATTGCATTCGTCTCATCATTCATCTCACGCTGTTTAACATATAGAATGTGGTTCAATGACCTGATTCCTTCATTACATATATATCTCTCTTATAGTTTAATTTGAATAACAAAAATTTATTTTCCATTAAATTGATGTTGTTCAAATTTAACTAGAACAGAAGGAATCGATTCCATAAAGGAATTAGACCATTGAACTATATTCTATATGTTAAAAAGCGAAAAATGAATGATGATACACATGCAATTTGGAAAATATTGGTTTGTTTAAGTTGGTTTTTAAAAATAGTTTAATTTTCAAAGTATATACTTCTTCATCAATTTGAATGGTTGTATTTCTTTAGTAAGGTGTATGGAAAAAACAAGCAATCTACATATTATATAATAAACTCTGGGTACTTTCAACAATGGTTATATATTTATTCTGTAATGAAATGTAATTTACGTTCTAAATAAAATGTTGCATGTGGGTTTCGAACCGAGTACTTAAATGTATATATCACAACGGTTGATATAAGTAACCGCTGTGATAGATAACGCGCATCCTGTCTTATTATCACGGTCTCGCGACCGTGGTGGAAAGCAATAGACATACAATCACCCCTTACCTCACAACGGTTGGTCAGGCATTATTGTATCCATTTTCCAATCGTTGTGGTATGACTTTTCTGTAGTAGTGGAAATGTAATTCCCTTAGAAACATATTCATTAACATTCTAAATAGGATGGTCTTTAATGGTCAACCATTCTTAAGATATACATTGATTCTCTAAGTTGACTTATTCAACTTGAATCTTTCCATTCAGACTTCAGATGTCCTTTTTTCTTTGATATTTTTCTTTCCCTTGATCATCATCTTTCAAGGATGTTCTTTCAGGGATACCTGCACAACTAACAACCTCTACTTCTATCTATTATTGGTTAGTTCACCAAAGGTAATATGTACGAGTTCTTATATAATCACGGTCTTTTCAAAAAGAAGTTTTAAAAGGATTTACATAAATGTTTTTAAATACCATGTTTATAGAAGAATTAAGAATACTTCATTACCTTTGTTACACAACTTACTTAATACTGAGTAACTTATACTATAAAGCTTTAATCAATTAGAACAACTAAAAGGTAAGATTGGGGATCGAACCAACAATAAAATATTTAATGATTTTGTCTTGTTATTATGCGAAGAAATTTCTTCTCTCGTAGGAGTGAAACAAAAGAACATATTTATTTCTTCAGTCATATGACTTGAAGATCAAGTGTCGATATCATCATCTCCATCACAATTTGATTTTCCAATATTTGGAACCCAAATCATTTTGAGTCCTTTGATGTTAATGGTATACATAATATGAGCAAATATCTTTCTCTTTTTACGTTCACAAGGCTCTTTATAAAAAAGTGAGGGAGTATAAACAATTTAGTATAATTTACTTGTTTCTTTGGTTAGCTTTTTAGAAATGCAAAACAAGTCTTTATAAGAAAAGTAAGAGGTACCTCACCTTCTTCATGATTTTCTATGAGGCACATGTTTGCTTATTCCTTATTATCATTGTCATCCCATGATATGTAGACTCTCTTAACCTTTTATATTTTAGATTTCTTGGATCTTTTCTGATTTTGAGGGAAGTTTGGTCTTATGTGCCCTTCCTTTCCGCATTGGTGGCATGTGGAATGAAAGAGGATTTTTCTTCATTTTTCTACTAGAAACTTTGTTTTTATTTCCTTGAGAACTCTTTGGATTTCTAAAACATGAGTTTCATGTATTTATTAATCGTGCTTTGAATTTTTTCATCTTCTGATTCCATATCTTTGATGCCTGCGAGTACATAGATCCACATGTATCTCACAACTAGAGAGAAAAATCGCAAACCACATGCCCAAATAGTCAAATAAGATAATATTCTATGTAGGCCACAGTGTTGTGATTAAGGATATTTTCTTTAATAAATACCATGATATGTAATTTTCAAATAACATTATATCAACCAATAAATCAAGCTATTTATGTTCTTTATTTTTACTTTATTTTATATATATGTTAGGTTAATAGTCCAATTTCTTATACTCGTAGTTAATGCTCTTTGGAGTAGTTAAGAAACCCACAGTTGAGGGACATGATTCTCCCTTATTATAATCACTTGAAGAAAAAAGAGAAACAATGTTTAGAGTTATCAATCAATACTTAACTAATTTTTACAATTTACAACACATTCAAATATGCACCACTTTGAGATGAAATATCTCGAACATAGTCATTATTTGTCTTTGCATTACTCAAAGAATTAAGAATATGCATATTATAAGATTAATTATTTTTATTGTTTCGGCAGTGCAATTTGGGCGATTTCTACGGTAAAACTCATATAAGCTGCAAGAGAAAAAGTGTGTGGTTCGGTTGACTTTTAGAAATAAAACCAAACCAAGTCAAACCAAACCAATGCGGTTTGAGTTGGTTTGGGTGGTTCAGTTTTTTACAATATTTTTATTCATCCATACATACACATATAGAGAACAACATAATTTTGTGTTTTGTCATTCACACATTACCAAATAACAATAAAACTTATCATTTTTGGACACCAACTTCCTATTCAATAAACAAAAATCGAATTAGATAAAAGTGGAATAAAAATCATAAAATAAAATAGTAATTTATGTTGTCAAGAACAAACCAAAATATGAGATAAAGATTAAGTTTCTTGAACAAACACAAGAAACCCTATTAGGTTTTACGAAAGAGAAAGAAGAATGAAGAATAAGAATAATAATTAGTTAAAACTGTTTTACTATTCATTTTTTCAATAAGGGTTCAAAGATTACAAGTGAATACCAACAATTAACATCTCTCAACAACCTGAGAGAACTAGTTTATTTATAGACTACTAAGCTAACTTAGGTTACAAGCTAACTTAACAATTGAGCTTACAACCAAGGCCCAAATCGACATACTAACTTAAACACAAAGCTAACATATTTCGACAGCATGCTTGAACAGACTTCGACTACAACATGCACAACTCATGTCGAACCATGAACCTACCCTTGTCGACACTAGAGTTCGATCCAAATACCACAAATATCCACCTTGGAACAAACTCTATACTAACAAGGGAACAAACTAGCTTTCATCATGCAGCTTTATCAACTGCATACAGTGGAAAAACTTACTACTTGGCAATGTCATGGTGATCATATCAACCACATTGTCATCAGTCGAAACCTTCAGCACTTGGACTTCTCCATGCTCAATTATCTCTCTGACAAAGTGCAGTCTCACATCAATGTGTTTGGTTCGCTCATGATAGACTAAATTCTTTGACAAATGTATTGCACGTTAACTATCACATTTAACAGTGATAACTCGACCTTAAACAGTTCCTTAGCAAAAACTTCAAGCCACAATGCTTCTTTCATAACTTCAGTGAGGGCGATATATTCTGCCTCAGCGGTTGATAAGGCAACAACCTTCTGAAATATTGCTTTCCAACTGATTGTTGTGCCAAACATAGTGAACACATATCCAAAATTATATTTTCTAGATAGAACCTGCATAATCAGAGTCGACAAATCCTTCAATTTCAACTTTGCTATCATCACCACAGACTCCACCATAAATCAGGACTCTGCTTTGAGATCTATTGATGTACCTAAGAATCCACTTTAATGCTTTCTAGTGCGCCTTCCCAGGATTAGCCATATACCTGCTTACAAAGGTCACTTTGTACACTATGTTTGGCCTCGTACAAACCATAACATACATCAAAGAACCTACTATACTAGCATATGGAATGCTATTCATATAGGATCTTTCGACTTCAGTACTAATACTTTGAGTCATACTCAAGTTGTACTGAGGATTAGTCGGTGTTAGAACAGACTTTGAATTCGACATACCAAACTTGTCGAGAATCTTCTTCAAGTATGTCTCTTGAGATAAGCATAATCTCGACTGTTTTCTATCTCTCAGGATGTCAATCCCAAGATTTCTAGAGGCAACTCCCAAATCCTTCATGTCGAACTCCTTATCAAGTTCAGCCTTCACCTTCGTAACATCTTCGACATTGTTGTTTGATATGAGGATGTCATCCACATAAAGCAACAAAATAACAAGTGAATTTCCAGGTCAAAATCTAAAGTAAACACAGTGGTCAAACTGGCTCCTAGTTAAACCAATGTGTCCCATGAACTTGTCGAATCACCTATTCCATTGTCGAGGAGACTGTTTTAGGCCATAAAAGGACCTATTTATCTTGAACACATAATATTCCATTCCCTTTTCTGCATACCCTTCAGGCTGCCTCATCAGGATTATTTCATCTAGATCACCGTACAGGAAGGTTGTCTTCACATCTATCTGTTCAAGTTCTAGGTCAAACTTTGCCACCATGGCTAACAATATTCTGTTGGACATAGGCTTTACAACATGTGAGAACAAATCATTAAAGTCGGTACCTTCTTTATGAGTGAACCCCCTAGCAACCAACCTTGCCTTAAAACCCTTCGACATCACTCCTTCGATTCCTTCCTTAACCTTGAAGATCCACTTACAGCTGATTAACCTACCCCCTGCAGGTTTCTCGATCAACTCCCAAGTGTTATTATCATGGAGATATTTCATCTCATTATCCATAGCTTTCATCCATTCAGTCTTATTTCGACTTCTCATAACTTCCTTATAGTCTTTAGGTTCTTCATCAAGAACCTCGCTTGCAAAGATTAAGGTATAAGCTATGAGATCTGCATAACCAAGTCTTTGAGGTGGCTTGATGACTCTTCTCGACCTATCTTTTACCAATAGGTAGTCATTATCAATCTCCCCATCTTCATTAGCAACTTGAGATTCTTCTTTAAATTCATCTGGGTTATTCAATTCAGCATCACTATGCTCCACCACAATAGGAATATCTTCTTGTTCCAGCTCTTCTTCAGAGATCTTCGAACTTCGACCAATGTCATCAATTTTATTAAAAGCCATCCTAGCTTCATTGAAAATTAGATGTCAACTTGTGATACACCTTGTGTGACCTGGCTCTAGGCACCATAACCTATAAGCTTTAACTCCTTTTGGGTATCCAAGGAACACATACATCTCATAGATCTAGGTTCGACCTTGTTTTGCCTAATATGGGCATAGGCTAAACAACCAAATACTCTAAGTCTGTCGATACTAGGTGGATGTCTCGACCAGACTTCTTCAGGTGTCTTCATTCCCAAGGCTATCGAAGGATACCTATTTGTCAAGTATGCTACAGTCACTACAACTTCTGCCTAAAACACCTTCTTTAATCCAGCACTTACCAACATGCACCTCACCCTTTCCAGAATGGTTCAATTAAACCTTTCATCCAAACCATTTTGTCGAGGAGTCTCTGCCGTAATTTTGTGCCTTGCAACACCTTACGCAACACAATAGGTGTCGAAAGCCTCATTGTAAAATTCAATACCGTTGTCGGTCCTTAACCTCTTGACCTTCCTGCCAGTTTTGTTTTCTACCAGAGTCTTCCAACTTTTGAAATTTTCAAAAGTTTCATCCTTAGTATTCTAGATGAATACCCATAACTTTCTTGAATAATCATCAATTATGGAAAGGAAATACTTTGCACCTGAGTGTGAAAGATTCCTTGCAGATCCCCAAAGATCAGCATGAATGTAATTAAGGGATCCATGTGTTCTTTGTTTACCTTTGTTAAACTTCACTCTACATGATTTACCAAATACACAAGGTTCACAAAACTCCAGTTTTTCGACCTTGTCACCACACAACATATTTTGTTTCGACAATTTGACCAGGCCCATTCATTGACATGGCCAAGTCTCTTGTGCCATAGCTCAGCCTTCGACACAGGTTTTGTGGATGCCACATCTGCCGAACAACTTACAACCTCACCTAAAAGGTATACAAGCCTTGCTTCTTCACGCCTCTCAAGACTTCCTTCGACCCCCAACTTGAGTCGTCTAACTGAATAGGTCGCCATCATCCGAGAGGGCGTTTGCGTAGAACTCCCGGACAATTTCCACATTATAACTATCGACCGGCGTTATCAGCCGATTCCAATTTTTTGCTTCCCAGAGAGCGGCAACCGCTCGATAACTCCTCTGTTCACTTAAAATGAACCTCTTTTCTGCTAGAATCGTTCTTTTTTCCAATGTCAGATATCTCGCAGCTTGCGTGGCACCTTTAAATCGAGCTTCATCGAACTGGATCGTCACTTGTCGCGATGTGGATGACTTTCGCTTTTTAGCTGGGTTAGCTTTTGGACCCATCTGCACACATCAACAAACAAAACAATCCAAAGTACCAAGACAGGTCATTAGAATTTAGAAGCCAACCAAAATCAGAACTGAAACTACATAAAAAAAATCATAATTCAGATATGTTCACTCCAATGTTCGCACTGTGAAGGCTGGCGAACATTCGCCCTAGATTCGCTTTGCGAATGTCTGCGAATACTCGCCCAAGTTCGCACAGCGAACAGAACAGCGAACACGCGAAAAATACAGAAAAATAACAGCATTGCTTCCAAACTTCAAAGCTCCATTTATCTTTTATAATTCCTATTCTAAAGCTTTCAGAAAATATCACATGCAATGACTTCAAACCATAAAACATAAATTAAACCCTAAGCTTACCATTGTCTCTAATGTAAGTTACAAACCTAACCATATCTAACAGAGAGTAGCAAGGAAAAGAGAGGAAAACCTGAACTGAATAAAGGAATTGGAGAAAGTGTTGTGAAATTTGAACACAAGAGCACGTGAGAAATTTTTCTTCTTGAGAGGGTATGTTGTGATGTGTGAAAGAGAGTGACAAAAGTGGGAGTAGGGTTTCCTTTTCCCCTCCAATGTTCAGCAAGTGAAATGGGTCTTGGGCCCAAGTGTTGGCCCACCCAAATAATAACAAAAACTTTTTTCTTCTGAGGTGGCAGCAGCAGACTCTCCATGTCACGCTAGGTTCGCAATGCGAACTGGCTGGCGAATGCTCGCCCTAGGCTCGCAAAGCGAACACCAGCGAACATGACAGATTTTGCAAATTTTACTACCCTGCTGCCACTTCATCCCTTTTTTTTCAACATCATTAAAACAACAATTAAAGCGATTAATACTTACAATGTTGGGGTGCCTCCCAACCAGCGTTTGTTTAACGTCGACTAAGCTCGACGGTCCGGAGACTAGACGCCTCGAAAATAAAAGCTAAATAATTGGCAACTGAAACGAACACACTACGCGAACACAAACTCATCCGTTATCGTGCCTAGTTTTTGGTCTCCTTTTCTTTAAAAACGACCAATCCCAACATGAATTCATCAAGGCTACCTTTGCATCTTCATTCTTTTTCTTTTCAATTGCTTCACTTTCCAACTTCTCTTTTTTCAAGTCCTTTTCTTTTGCACGACTTCATCCACTTGATTCACAAACATCACTCCTTTGAACAATGTAAAACAAGCTTCTTCCTCCATACCACTTTCCTTGATCCGCACTTTCATTAAGCCTTCATCAACGTCCACCAACATTTTGGTGGTTTTCATGAATGGTCGGCCCAATATAATCGGTGTATCTTCATCCTCATCTATTTCAACAATCACAAAATCAACAGGAAAGAAGAATTTATCCACTTTTACCAGCACATCCTCCACAACACCATACAGACGAGTTCTAGACTTATCCGCAAGTTGTAAGGTCATGGTTGTTGATTTTATGGTCATATTATCAAGTCTTTTCACCACCGACAAGGGAATTAGATTGATGCTCGCACCCATGTCAACCAAAGCTTTGCATTGAAAATCATTACCTATGTAATAGATAAAGCTACTCTACCCGGATCTTGTTCTTTCCGCGAAAGGACACATTGGATGATGGCACTACACTCAGCATTAAGATCAATGTCGTCTTTGTCAGTGCACCTCTTCTTTTTCATGAGTATGTCTTTCATGAACTTAACATACATAGGCATTTGTTCAAGAGCTTCGGAGAACGGTACGATTACTTGTAACCGACTAAATAACTCCAAAAACCTTGCGTAATGCCTATCATTCTCTTTTTTCTTTGGAGTAGGGGGATACGGTAATCGTCTTTGTAAAACTTCCTTCTCAAACTCCTTTCTTTCTTTTTCTTTTTTCTTCCTCACTTCTTCATCATTCTTTTCAACTACCCCATTTTCCTCATTTTTTTTACTTCCTCCAACACAATATCATTTTCCTTTTCAACTACCACCTCATGTTCAACATCTCTTCCAATTGTTCTACCACTTCTTGTGAAAATGGCTTTACACTCCCCTTTGGGATTTGGTTGAGTGGTAGCAGAGAAGGATGGCCCCGGTTGGTTTTCGACTAATTGCTTGGCAAGTTTCCCTACTTGCGATTCAAGATTTTTAATCGAAGCTTCCGTACTCTTTTGAGTTGCCATTGATAATTGCATGAATTTGGTGAAAGTTTCCTCCATTCTTGCACTTCCACTTTGCTCTTGGGGTGGTTGGTAAGGATTTTGTCTCCATCCTTGTTGATTTTGGTAGTTGCCTCGAGGTTGATAGCCATGTTGATTTTGGTACGGTGGTTGAGCACTTTGGTACGGAGGTCGTCCTTGATAACCTTGAGTCGGATTTCCAGCATAATTTACCTCCTCCACAACCGGAGGACAATATCCGGTAGGATGATCTCCCCTACACAATTCACAACAAGCTACTTGTACACTCTTACTCGGGGAGTCATGAATCTCTTTAAATTATTGAGGAAGTTTAGACATTTGTTTCGTCAACAACTCAACTTGCTGGGATAATAACTTGTTTTGAGCAAGTATAGCATCATTGGTTCACAGTTCCAAAACTCCAGGAGTCCTTTGAGAAGGGTTACGGTTATGACTTCCCCGATGATCATTTAACGCCATCTTGTCAATAATGGCAGTGGCTTCTTCAGCAGTTTTGCTCAATAAGGATCCACCAGCGGTGGCATCCAACAAGGTTTTATGCACTAGTTGAAGTCCATTCCGAAAAATATGAATTTGAGACAATTCATCAAAGTTGCCCCTTGCATTTCCTCAACATAGATTTGAATCTCTCCCACGCTTCGTTGAGAGATTCGTTTGCACCTTGCGTGAACACTGCTATTGCAGTCTTTGCCTCCATGAAACGATTATGTGGGAAAAATCGCTCCAAAATTTTTTCTTCAAGTGAATTCCAATCAGTCATTATTGTCGTCGACTGATCAAGATACCATTCCTTGGCCTTCCAAATGAGGGAATGCGGGAATAATCTCTTAAACAGAGATTCCTCTTCAGCTTCGGGCGCACCAGTTGCTCCCGCAATCTCATAGAACTTTATCAGATGTGTAAAAGGATCCTCATGATCCATGCCAGTAAAAGAACTTTGGTATAGCAGTTGGAGAATACCAGTCTTCATTTCTGAATGACGACCGTTCTGCGCATTGCGAGCAAACTGTGCATTGTGTCTCAGACTGTTGGTACATGGTCTAGAAGCAGGTGGTGGTGGTGGTGGATGTTCCATAGCTGGAAGTAACTGTGGAAATGATGGCGGTGTAGAAGTCGAACTTCCCTCTTGTTCTTGCCTTTGTCTCGCTAGTTGCCTCCTTCGTCTCGTTCTGCTATTGATTCTACGAGCGGTTCTTTCAATCTCAGGATCAAACAGAAGTTGGTCCGCCGGTAGTTTCCCTCGCATAAAACAAAGTCTGCACACTAAACAAAACAAATTAACAAGTTCGAGAAAAAGTTAACAAGCTTAAAACAACACAACTATTGCAATGCTCGCAATATCAATGAACAATCCCCGACAACGGCGCCATTTTGTTGAAACAATATTAGGGGGTGTTTTTATCGTCTCCACAGGGATTGTGCGATATTAGATGCTTGCCGTTCAATAGTCACAATGTTTTAAGTTACAGAGTTTCAAATTGTTCTTGATGTTGGTTAACATTAATTGGTAGCAAAGAGTAAATTTGTGGCAAAAAGTTTGTAAGGTTTTCAGAAAGCATGTCAAGGTTAGGTTTCGCTAATACTTCTCACACATATTCGATTAATCAAGCATGTGAACTTAGTTTCCGACCAATACAACCGTGTATGCTCTCGACTAAGTTTATGTCTAAAGCAAAGTCGTGAGTATCGTTGTTTAGACCATTCGATGATGTCTCACGCTAACAATCGAAACAACAAATCGTTAAGATCAACACAAAGTGAATAACAAATCCCAAATCTATGTCTAGAGTTTGGTTTTTAAGAGATGAAATTATTAGGTCATGATTTGCAAAATCTATGTCTAGAGCAATACAAACCACACATAAATCATTAAGAGCAAATAACTTCATCTATATTAATCAATAACCTTGTTCATATACAAAAGATCAAAAGAAATACATATTATCAAGATCAACTACATCTAACCTTAACACAAGAGTGTTTAGCTACTCATTCTCATGGTAGCTTGGATGACAAGTTTCAAGAGGAGATGAATGAACTTCCACGTCGAATAATCGAGAATGGATGTGACTTCAGCTTCTCTAGGTGAAAATTCCTTCTTGGATGATCAAAATACAAAAAAACTATGTTTTTTGGGTGAAAATAGCAAAAGTCCCCCTTTCAAGAAAAGAAAAAATTATTTATACAACACTTGAATTCTGCAGCATTTGCACTGCGAATGAATCATTCGCCTAGCGAATGAGAGAAAATGGCACCTTAAGTGCCTCTGAGAGTTAATCCGTCCCAGGCTGATGTCGCGGGTTCGCACTGCGAACAATTCATTCGCACAGCGAATCATTCGCCAGCACATTCGCAAAGCGAATTTAGGGTCCTTTTTCCACTGCCTCCATTCGCTAGGTCCTTCCCACAGCAAGTAAACCAACGAACATTCACTGGGAGTTCGCAAGGCAAACTTTAGGTTCTTTTCCATCCATGACATTCTGGAGCTATTTGCTGGGAGCCTCGCTGCTGTTCGCAAAGCGAACCTTCGCTGGCACCTTCGCCAGAGTTCACAAAGCGAACACCTCGTTGTTTTCCTCTTTCTTTGGCATCTTGTTGCATCTCTTTGTGTCTCAATTCCTTGATAAATTAGTGCACTTTTCTGCACAATAACACACACATTACAAGCACCAAAGGTATAAATACAATGCATGAAGAACAACAATAATTAACTCCAAAAATCAACAATTAAACACAGAAAAGTGTTGAAAAATGCCAAGGATCAGATACACATATATAGCATGTTTGACATCTAACAGTTGTCGAATTCACCAAGAGAAATCAAATTACTCTTAATATCAGGTATATACCTAACATTAGTCAATATCCTTATTAATTTATCATGGAGCTTGAATCTCATAGATCCAATACCTGTAATTTTGCAAGCTTTGTTGTTTCCCAACAACACTGATCCACCATCTTAATCACACAATTCCTCGAACACGTCTTTGTTTGGAGTCGTGTGCCAAGTACACCCTGAATCCATAATCCACTTATTTCTAGAGTCACTGCTTGAAACCACCAGGATATCAAATGATTCATAACCATCTTGCATAATGGCTGCATTACCATTATCCTTTTCACCATAATTGTTCAGACGATCAGGGCATACTTTTCTTGTATGACCCTCCTTCTTACAATAATAACACTTAACAGTAGAAACATTATCACCATAAGAATTTTATAGAACTTTACCCTTCTTATTCTCAAACCTACCATCTTTCTTCAAGAATTTTCCTTTAACGGATAAACCTTCACCAACAGAAGATGGCTTGTGCTTCTTTCATTCGTTCAAATCCTTAGAGTACAAGGCAAATCGAACAACTTCAAAGGTCAATGACTCTCTTCCATATAATATAGTTTCTTTGAAGTGAGCATGAGACTTAGGTAAAGAGCACAACAACAACAACGCTTGGATATATTCAGCTGCTCAATCTCATACTTTGTAAACGACATCTTCTTCTCCACGCTCACCGCGCTAATTTGTTGTGAATTGATGTCGTCAATAACAAACCAAAATATGAGATAAAGATTGAGTTTCTTGAACGAACACAAGAAAACTTATTATGTTTTACGACAGAGAGAGAAAAAGGAAGAAGAAGAATAAGAATTGGTTAAAATTAGTTTACTAGTCACTTTCTCAATAAGGATTCAAAGATTACAAGTGAGTACCAAAAATTAACCTCTCTCAACAACCTGAGAGAACTAGTCTATTTGTAGACTACTAAGCTAACTTAGGCTACAAGCTAACTTAAAAAATTAGGCTTACAACCAAGGCCTAATTCGACATGCTAACTTAAACACAAAGCTAACATATTTCGACAACATGCTTGAACAGACTTCGACTACAACATGCACAACTCCTGTCGAACCATGAAGCTACCCTTGTCGACACTAGAGTTCGATTCAAATACCACAAGCATAAAACAATATCAAAAACATTATAATGAAATAGAAAAAAATAGAGGAGAGGAGGGAGTATAGAACATGAAAAAGAAAGAACAAAGAGATGCGAGGTTAGAAAAGAAATGTGCGATAAAAATGTAATTGAAAGAGATAATAGTGACATAAAAATGAGAAGATGAAAAAAAAGAACATAAGAGATGAGAGATTATAGTATAAGAGGCGAGATATACATGGCAAATAAGATGAGAAAAAAGTGTGATACTACTACGAGAGATTTGAGAAAGCTAAAATTGAAATCCTTAGTGTGAGTAAGAGAAAATCGTTTGTAGTCGTAAGGCTAAGACATAATAGTTTTGGGGTTTGGGTTATATGGGATAAGTGATGTTTGGGTTGTAACGTAATGCAGTTTGGTTCGGTTTTGTTCAATTTTCAAAATAAAAACTGCAAATCAACCGAACCGCGCGGTTTTGTTAAAAAATGGCCCAAGCACATCCGAACCAAATGCGTTTTTTTTGCAGTTCGGATTGGTTTGGTTTAGTTTGCGGTTTTCTATTGGGTCGGTTCGGTTTTGAACACCCCTATTTACAACTTGTACTAAAATCTACGCGTGAATGACTTTAGAAATACCTGACAATTCTACTTCCTCATAAGTGTTTTAACCCTTTAGTCGTTATTAATTTGGGACTTGGAGGATTCTTATTGACTATCACTCAACAAAATCTCTTTTTCACATGACTTGAGAATGACTTTCTTAGAGATATGTTCGATAAAGATTTTCTTCTTAGTATCTTTTTGAGCTGGTTTTTCTTTCCTACGATTTTGTCTAGGATAATTATCAAAAGAAAGACAAATTATTTAACATAATTTGTAAACAAAACAAAATTTTCATATTTAATATCAACATCAAAGACACATCTTTCTCTTTATACCAAAATAAAGTTAGGTAAAAAACTTATTTTGGTATTATGGAGTGCTGGAGAGCAATGTCAAAGCTGAGAGTTTTGGTATTACTTCTTTTACAGAAGGGGTTCTCTCTTTCAGGTATCTTGGGATTCCTTTCACGATCAAAAAGCTATTTATTCACCACTATATGAGGTTAATTCATAGAATCATTTCACACATCAAGCATTGGATCACGAAACTCTTTAGCTTTGTTGAGATGGTTCAATAGATTGACAACATCACTACTTCCATGTCAACTTATTAGATGCAATGTCTGCCTTTCCCTAAGAAGTTGATCCATAACATTGATGCTATTTGTCTTTCGTTTTTGTGGACAGGTTGTGACATTATCTCTAAGAAGTCTCCTGTTTTTTGGAAACAGGTATGCACTTCTAAGGATAGAGGTGGTCTGAATGTGATGTCTCTTGATGATTGAAATAAGGCGAACATGGCGAAGTTGTTGTGGAACTTGAGTGGTAAGAAAGATAACTTGTGGATAAAATGGATGCATACCTACTATTTCAAGGGTGTGGCTTTATTGAATGCGTCATGGATAATCAAAGCAATTTTGAAGCAAAAAGGTACTACGCAGAGCATGAATGATTGGAACAATATGTTAACAAAGTTTGAGACAAAAAGAGTATATGATCATATAAAAGAGGAGTTCCCTAAGGTGGATTGGAGGCATTTGTTTCATCGTAATTTGGCACGGCCTAGAACCCTGTTTGTTTTCGGGTTTGCTTGTCACAATAGGTTGGCAACTAAGGAGCGCATGAAGAGATTCGATTTGCTCGAGAATGATAAATTCAATTTTTGTTCTCATGTGGAAACCGTGGAGCATTTATTATTTTCTTGCCCTCAAATGAACACTATTTGGAAGAATGATCTCATGTGGACTAACACACACCATGAACCTAAAGGGTGGAATGATGAGCTCAAGTGGATGATCTGTAATGGTAAAGGCAAAGGCTCGAAAGCTTGCCTTCTTTGCAATGTCGCGGATGAGACAATATATGAAGTTTGGAGGCATAGGAACAACAAGAGTTTTAGGGATAATGTGAATAATACAAACATTTGGGGTATAGTTATAGACTCTTTAGCCTATAGAGGGTGCTGTAATCCTAAAATTAGGAAGCATATTGCTAATCTATTGGTGGTTTAGTTTTTTTTTGTCTTCTTGAGGGTTGGACCTTTGGATCACTTTGTACCTCATGTTCTCTTTGGTTTAATAAATTTTATGTATTCCAAAAAAAATTTAGGTAAAAAATTAAAAAAATTTAAGATCCACCAATATTTTAGATAAATACCTTGACCTTTTGTTACTCGTAGTTTAATAAATCTAAGACAAGAGAAATTTAAAAACCCCAATATATTTACAAATAAATAAATTTTATGTTCTTATGTCTTATAAGAAGGAGATTAAAAGTGTGATTTCTGTCTAAATAGAAAGGAAGTCGTTGGCCCTGATGGCTTTGTTGCTATCTTCTTCCAAAATTACTGGCACATTATCAATAAGGAGGTATTCAATGCAGTCTTGGATTTTTTTTTTACAACATGTCCTCTTAATCCTAACTATAAGTCAAAATCTTTGATTCTCATACATGCCCCAAGTGCTAACACTATGGAGAACTTTAGACCAATAGCTATAGCAAACTTCCAATTTAAAATTGTCTCCAAAATATTGGCCAGTAGGTTGACACATATCGCACACACTATTATATCTAAAGAACAAATATGATTTATTCAAATAAGGAGTATTAGAGATTGTATTTGCTTAACATCTGAAGCTGCAAACCTATCTGTTGCCCAATAAGACATTTGGAGGAAACTTAGCAATAAAGATAGATATCTCTAAGGCATTTGACACTTTGAGTTAGCTATTCCTTATAAATATCTTTAGAAATTTGGTTTTAATAAGATTTTATGTACCTGGTTTGAAATATCCTTGATTCAGCCACTCTACTTATCTCTCTCAATGGTAGAATACAAAACTACTTTGGTTGCAAGGGTAAGGCAAAGTGATCCTCTCTCACCACTTATGTTTTGCATTGTTGGGGAGAAGCATGGTCATTTTTCTGGTCTGATTGATATAATACAGAGGATAATTTTACCTTTTGAATTCAAAGAAGACACCCTAATGTGGAAAAGATCAACCACACGTGACTCGTCTTTAAAGCAAACCTATAAGTTCAAGATTCATGACCATACTCCTCTTGATTGAACTTAAACAATCTGTATTAGTGATATCCCTCCATCAAAGTCTTTCTTGGCTTGGAGAATTATGCATAACAAGATGCCCATTGATGAAAATCGTATGGATATAAGTTGCAACCTTCATTACTAATGTGGTATTTACTCGAAAAACATTGAAACACCATTTCACATATTCTTTTACCGTTCCTATGTTGCAACTCTTTGGACTTGGTTGTCTGCTACTCTTGGAATTAATCTTCACTTTAATTAGATCTATGAAATTTGACACATTTGTAATAGGTTTTGAAAACCTATGT
This sequence comes from Lathyrus tuberosus, assembly GCA_022829125.1. Classification (NCBI taxonomy): domain Eukaryota; kingdom Viridiplantae; phylum Streptophyta; class Magnoliopsida; order Fabales; family Fabaceae; genus Lathyrus; species Lathyrus tuberosus. The sequence continues at coordinate 4,609,012 of JALAZF010000082.1, read as the reverse complement.
GCAAGGTAGTGGTTAAGGCTACAATCATCAGCCTCCTTCATACCATGTGATTGTCAAAAATCAATATAGGCACTTCAACAAAAAAAATCACTAGAAGACATCTATCAAGTTAATCATATCCAATTTCTCTATAATATAGTTAGCTTAGCCAAAAAGGCTTCCACATCATCCATTACTGGTTTTTATATTTTTAAAAAATTCTAGGTGGATCTTCACCCTCCTAAAGCTTCCTAGATCAAGGAGTTATGTGGCAGCTCCATATTGTTAGTTGGAATAAATGTAACATATATGAAGTTTGAACTAGAACTTCATCAGCTTGTGGTGGTATTTTCAAAAATAATGAGTCTAGTTACATATGAGGTTTTGTTGAGAGAATTGACTTATGCCCAATGCCTTTCAAAGTGAGTTACATGGTGTCATTAGGGCAATAGAGTCGGCCAAGGAGAAAAACTACCACAACCTTTGGATTGAAACATACTCTACATTGATGCTTTATCACCTTCACATCTCAAAACCCCATTCCTTAGAACTTTAAAAATAGATGAAATAATTGGATAAACAAGATTAACAATTTTAAATTTTCAGTCTCTCACATCTATAGATAAAGAAACTAATGCAAACTATCTTACCAACATTAGTGTCAATCTCTATTGCTATTGTTTTTGGTTCGATATGTCTTTGCCTATTACTAGGATTTTCTTGTTAATCAAGTTTGGAAGTCAAAGCTTTATATTTGTTCCTTTTTGAGATAGCATTCACACAATCCTCCCTTTTATACATGACAACATAACCCTTATGCGTATCCACTCGAACACGTCCCAAGGTTGATAGGGTCTGGTAGTAGGAATATTAGTACCCACCCCGTTTATTTCATTATATATATATATATATATATATTATTTAGTTTTCATAATTTAAAATATTAAATATGTGATTAATGTTTTGATATTTTAATATATATTTATTATTTAAAATATTTAATATATATGTATAAATTTTTTTGAGATTATTTTACTTTATTAATTGTATGTAATTTGATTTAAAAAATAAATAAATATTTTTATTTAAAAAATTTGATTTATCTAAATAGATGGTGGTTAGATGAGGATACTCAAACTCAATTCAAATCCGTTTGAGACAAATTTGAATTTTAATTCTTCATCTCCAATAGAATTTGAGACGGATAATGAAGATTGTTTAAAAATTTGGATTTGAGTTTAAAAAAACTGTCCCCGGCTGGGTTTCATACCTAACCCTGTCTTCATTATCTCCTTCTTCTTTTATTGAATTTCTTTGATTAAAAAAAAATAAAGATATATACTCTGTATTTAAAAAAACACATATATGTTCTTGACTTCTATTTAAACGTAAACAACTAAAATATATTTATTTTATATTTTGCATAAATATTAATAAATAATTATTAATATATATATTTTTTCAATAAATATCATAAATACAATAATTTTATATACCTAGTCGTGTGGATAAAAAGTGACGACAAAATAATATCTCATTATTTTTCCCTCAAAGTTACTTCATCATCATCACCACTAACTTAAACAAAATATCCTTTCAATGGTCTCTTCTCTGTGTCTAACCCCTTCATCTCTTCCTACTAACATTTTTTCTCATCAAACTTCTAAATCTTTACGTCTCACCATACAAACTCATACAAATCCAAAACATTCCAGTGTCGATATTGTCTTCCAAGTCCCTTCCACCCATAAATATTGCCTTATCACCACAAAGGTACAATCATATATCATATTCATATACTTTTTAACTTCAATAATGTTTTATTAGACAATCTATTAACAAAACAAGGTTTTATTTATTTTTGTAGGCTACAAATGGCAATGGTGTTGGTGGTAACCAACAAAATACAAAGCCTAATAGTGTGATTTGTGCTGATTGTGATGGAAATGGTACTATTAACATGCACTTAAGTAACTAATCAATTTTTAAATTTAATTGTTGAACAAAAATGCTTGTTAATATTTGTGTAATTAATTAATAAACAGGAGCTGTTGTATGCTCTCAATGCAAAGGTGATGGAGTGAACTCTGTTGATTTTTTCAATGGACTCTTCAAAGCTGGCGCCTCCTGCTGGCTTTGTGGGTACGCTACCTAATTAACCAAATCATTCTATTAACCAAAGTGCCTTATAATAATCTCTTTTTTTAATTTAAATTTCAGAGGAAGAAAGGAAATTGTATGTGGGAGCTGCAATGGTGCTGGTTTTATTGGTGGTTTCTTGAGCACTTATGATCAGTAACAAGATACAGATTCAACAATTTCCAACACAGTTCAGTATATATATTAAGCATATAAATTCTTGCTTTTTTATTTCAATTCATATATCAAATTTGATTATGAATCAAGTATTATACTAGTATTACACATTATAGAATGACAGAACAACCTTAGTTTCTTACTATGGACTAGTTTTTTATTTAGTTATTCACTCTATAATGGTATAAATATGCTGCTCAGCACAATTCACAGCCATAAGTAACTTATGCTAATAGTAATTTCTCTTTTTAAGACTTGCTTCCGATGATTTTGAGTAAGACGAGTAGCTTCGGATTCATGTGCTACCTTTTCCTTTTGTTTCCACAAGCTCTACCTGATCTTTTAGTTTCTATTTCTTGCTTCTGTAAAAACTCCGCATACACGAGCTGCAAAAAATCATGCATACACGTCATAAGTTGTTTCTCTAAACTATCTTAGACAGTTTTACATGTTTATGTCAGTAATGCTTACCATTGAGCTTCTACCCCGAATTTCTTCTAAGGTACGCAACGCTGATAAAGTTAATTTGATGAACAAATTCTCCATATTTTCAATTTCAGCGAGCTCGTTAGGAGCCTGCATAAGTTTCTCTTTATTTTCATCCTCAATCACATTCGAGCCACATCCGTCTTCATCTTCGCCTTCCTCAGTTTCCTCACTAGTTGATGAACACGGAAAAGAAGGCTCGTCATTGTTGGCGAAAAGAATGTTTAATATCATCTCACACTCCTGCACAAGACTATTGAGCACATCAGTCTCAAAAAAGGGCTGGTTTAACACCTCTTGAATAAAAGGCAAGCGAAGGAGAGCGCCGGTTCGTTTATCGTGTTTCTTTATTATCTTCACTAAACCTGCATAATCATTTTATCATATAGAATCTAATAAAAAATTTCTTTCAAATGAGTTATAAAATCACACAAGTCACAACAGTTGCATTATTTATGCAAATATGGGATCTTTGATTAAAATTTAGAGCATGCCTGTGTAATTAAGTGCACTATAGTTCTCTAGCAAAATCATCTCTCCATGGAAATCCACTATCTCCCTCCCTAATGACATCAACTCCGCATCTGAATAATCCATGGCTCTGTCAACTCTGTCTTGCAACAACTGCAAAAAGAAAATTGCAAAACATATACTACAGATATCAGGGTCGGTCCAGCACATATTGAGATCTAAGACGAATTTAAAAATAAAAGCCAACTATGTTACGTTACCTTCCATTTGATGATGTATTCTTCTTCCTTGTTAACAAAGAAAGTGTTGAACTTATCAATCTCAACTTCTAATAGACAAAGGAAGTGATGAACCTGGTAAGCGTCCAATTTCGGAGGGATGCGAGCATCTTTAGGACACATAATCTTCAACTGTTTCTTCAAGTTTTTGTAGGACAAGAACTTGTCGCGCCACTTGGGGAGGGTCTGTTCAATCTGTCTCTTCAAGATCTTCCAGAACTTCATGGCAAGGTTAAAGATCTGTTCCAAACTTTTTGAACAAGGTAGTGAGTGATCAAAGGGAGTGTTCAAATGGAGATGAGTGAAGTGTATTTAAACTGAATCAATTAAGACCTAATAAGGCTATGTGTTCATCATGCATTGGTTTTCACGGTTTTTTCCTATATAATAATATAGGGTATATAACAGTATAATTCTATTATTTTGTTACTTGTATTGTCTTGTTAGATTTAGAATATTCCATGGTGCTTGGATAATTCCATGATCATAGAATGGACCGTGGTGGATAATAATATGCCATGGTTATTCATTCATTCATCATTGCAATTGTCGAGGAGCTATATTTGGATTCACATTACCTAAAATAGAATCAGAATTTGAAAAATCTTGAATGAGTAAAATATGCAATGTGGGATATGTATACCATACAATCTTTAACATTTTGTTAATTTGGGTGTGTACATCTCTTATGATAAAGTTATAATAATGTTGTAATCTTCTATAATATAATTATAATAAAATTGTAACTTTTTATAATTAATCTGTCATTAAAAGATATCATTATAATTTTTCTAAACACCCTCCTTCAAACTCTAGTTTGTACTCCGGATACCAGCAAGAGTTTACTTGATAGATTTTTGAAGTGCGTAAACAAGACTACCCACAAGTTGTCGATACAAGGTTGCATCTTCAAGAGAAATGTTTCAAGTGGTGTGAGTTTGAGTTGACTGTCAATAGTGTCTATTCAGTCTTGTAGTTTTTGATACCTGCTCGAGAAAGCAAGTCAGAGGTATACTTGTTGAACAAGTGGTTCCAAACAAAAGGAGATAAATTGTGATACTCAAAATTTGTGATTAATTTGAAAAAAAAAGACTTTAAAATCAATTTATGTAAGTTCAGAAATAAAACATAAGGAAATATAAAGGAAGGAGATTGAGAGAAAGGACAATGAAATGACAGAAAATAAAGAGATAAAGATAGAGAAATTACATCAGGATTTATACAGGTTCAATTTAACCACTTGACCTATTCTTGTCCCCAAACCAAATTGAACTTTTTGAGGGCTGAGCTCGTGAATCAAATAAATATTTTACCAGGACAATCTCAAGAACTAACGAAATCAAACAAGAGAATCACACTCTTGATAAATAACACTTAAGCACAAACACCAATACAACCAAACTATCATAAGTATTTTTCACTCACTAGGCACTAAGACAACTTTAGTGAAATAATAAAAAAAAAAAGTAGAAAGTGCCCGCAACAAAATGACGTCTTTGCTAGGGACTAATGCTTGTTTTTAAAGACATCGTGTAACTTGTATTATTTTAAGTATTGTTTATATCTATTCATATATGTTCGTAATTATATAATTTATTTATAATCACTAACCTATCAATATCTTGAGTTACTTTTTTTGTTACTTGTTTATGCGAGGTAAGGTTCATGCGTAATAATTGTTATTCAATCTCGAGATCAAAAGAACCACACGCAAAAACATCAGTAAGAATATGAGAAAAAGAAACAAAAACTAAGATGCTAGATCTAGAAGAGTCTTATATCTCAAAATAAAGAACCATGGCTGAAGTTATCACCACCAACAATAACAACAATTAAAACAAGAATGGTGGCGCGACATGCCACATTAGTCCCAAACGTTTAACTCATCTCGTTAGAACGCAAAGGATTGTCTGACAAAGTGAAATAAAAATGAGCTTATTACAAATTTTGTATGCTAACCGTTTTGATGCTTTAGATCATGAAGACTCGTACACCGTGTTAGACAAGTGACTTCAAGCACAAAAGAGAGGGGGTGAATTGCATATACAAATTGCCCCCCAGCAAAGGTATTTCGACTATCCTGGAGAAATAACCCTTTGGTGTTCAACCAATATTTTGACGCCATGTCATCCTAATTTTAAATTACACAATTTCAAATTCCAACATAAATCATCATTTTACTTTCTCAAAACGTCAACTCTAGCCCACGTTCTAGCTTCTAGCCCATTATTACTTAACCTAACGTCATGGCCATCTCTTTTTTAACTTCCACTTTTCTTCATCACCGTCAAGATGATGCCACGTGCCCTCCATGATCACCACTAAACTCAAAAATCATTTCCTCTTATAAATACATAAACCCCTATTTCTTTTCTTTTTTTACACTTTTGAACCTTTCTTCTTCACCATCATTCCAAATCTTCATCTTCTTTTTAAAACTTTCTGATTCAACAATGGCTTTTCAAAAATCATCAAGCAGCAAACCTTCCAAGAATGAGCAACCTTCCATCATCCCTCCTGCGCATAGGTTGGATGAACCAACACTGATTGGGGATCAACAATACATTCCTGAGCCTCCAAATGCGAGGGAAAAAGACTGCATCTTTAAATCCCAGGTACTTATCCCTGTTATTATTTCTGGTAATCACTATGCTATGTTAGGACCACTCCCTAACCCAGACATTAAACCTGATCGTTTACAAGAGTTCTTTCCCACTTATTCTCACACAAAACCCATAGGTGCTGGGGTGAAACCCCCACTCTAGAGAAACCAGTAGAACAAACTGAACCTCAAGGTTCAAGTGAAAAAGATGAGGATGTAATAAATTTAACTTATCTGAATTATACTAGGATTTTTAGAACTTGCCCTTGGTCGAAAGACCTTTCAGACTACTTGTCTTGGTTGAACAGAGTTGAAAATGTTAAAGAAATTTTTTGGAAAGAAATAGGAATTTTTGACTTGATACAATTATCAAGAGTAGGACCCAATGTTTGCCCTAACATGCTGCTAGCCTCCCTTTACTTTTGGGATAGTACGTATAACACCTTCCACCTCCCCTGCGGGATGGTTACCCCTACGCTGTTCGACATAGCTGCCATAGTTGGCCTTAGTCCAGTCGGCATTGACTTCGACCCCACTCACCTGAACGAGGACTCCATCGATTTCGACACTAGTTTCGCCCCATACTCCCTTTTTATGTCTCACTACCATGGCGAAGATGACCAAGAAGTTTCTGACAAAGAGCACATAGCTTTTCTAACCTTGTGGCTGACCAAATTCGTCTTTTGCTCCCGCTCACTTCAAGTGGCTAAAAGGTTCATCACTATGGCGAACCAACTCCATGCTGGGATCAAATTATGCTTGAGTGAGGTAATCTTGGCGAACCTGTATGAGTCCTTGAGTGAAAGCGTGCGTTCTTTGAAGACATTGAAGGACAAAGGGAAGCTTAATTTGGCAGGCCCCTTTTGGCTCTTGCAACTATGGCTGAATGCCACTTTCGAAGCCTTTATTCCTGCGAAGCATGACATAAATGAAGAGGAATTCAAAAGCAGGAATGTCGAATGGCCTAGATTGGTGCAATTGACACCAACTGATGAAGCAATTAGCCTTCGACGGGCCTTCACTAGCTACGTAATGATGTTTGCTGAGAGACATTATTTTACTTCGACTATGGCTCCGTTTGCTGACAGAACAATTGGACCTGAATGGTTTACACGACAATTCCCCCTGCAAACCAAAAAATATGAAAACATCTTCCTAAATGTCTGGGAATCCTTTTTGACCCCTAAGCTCCTGTCCTCCCACCGCAATACTACGAAACCCCAGATTGCCTTAATAGTTTATCAACCTAACTTGGTTGCCAGGCAATTTGGGCTAATACAAATCATGCCTCGACCTCTTTTCCCTAAAAAAGGGGCCATAATTTTCTACAACTCCTTCCACGACGAAGCCACCAACAGGGAATTGTCGAACAAGCTGACTGACGAATCTTTGGATATTCGACCGGTGGTTTTTCAACCATCATTCCTTTTCACTCCTGAGTTCGACACATGGTGGAGGGAATACTATGCTACCAAGTTTTTCGACGTAAAAGCTTTCACCACCCATCTGACGAATGCTTTTGCTCTTGTGCAGGAACGGACTAAAAAAGGTACACAAAGACATATCCAAGAAATACAAAAATTTCAAAAATATTTTGAAACCGTTTACAGACCTGATGATCTTAGTCGAACCATACGCGAAGCAGCGGTTACTTTAAAAGAAAAATTCATGGAGAAGTTGGAGAAGTTGACACTGCCTCCACACATTCGACCAGAAGTGCGTTACAACTTGGCTTTCAGCTATTACCCTCCTAAATTTCCACCTTTACCATCTGCTGAATTTGGTGTGGCTTTAAGTCCTCCATTTCCAGATTGGTTCACATGTGGGAATCATATGAAAATTCTTCGTGAAAGTTATAAAAAACCTGCTAAACGCGTGGTTGCGACTAAGTATCATCTGGATAACTACCCAGGGCACCTTCATATTGGAATAGAACACGTTCGCGTGGAAGATCCCATTCTTGAAGGTGTTAACAACAACACGAATTTTGTCATTTTATTATCACATATTTCTCACTGCCTAACTTTCCCCTTTTTCTTTTTAGCTGTGAAAGTGCCTGCCAAGAAAGCTTCCGTCGAAACTCCACAAAGTGCCACCCAGACACCTTCGACTAAGGTATAAATCTCTTCCTCTTTTGATGTATTCTTTTATTTCTTTAAGACACTCACTATCTTTGATTTATATGATCAGGTAAGCCAAAAAACCTCTACATTCCAAAAAAGAAAGAAAATACCAGAGATAATCCCTGTCGAAGAGTCCAGTGATGAGTCTCCATCTCCAAATCCCCCTCCTCCAAAGAAGAAAAGACTGCAGAAAATTGCCTCACAAAAATCCATTGTCAAATCCTCTAAAAGGGAATCTTCTAGCAGTCCTGCTACAAACCGCCAGATGAAGGATACGGGGAGTGGAAAGTCTAGCTCCAAAACTGAGACTTCTAAGGTAAATTTCAATCTCGACCCTTCTTGTTTATTTTATTTCATTTTTAACTTAGAAATTTTTCTTTTGATAGAAGCCAAAGGTCGTCGAAAAACAACCTGAGACAATCCAGGAGGAGGCAGCTCGAGAGGAGGACACTCCCATCAAAGAACTTGAGAGACAAACGGTCGAAGCATTCGACACTACTGCGGGAGCTGATTCTGATAACAACTCTCCTTCTCATCCTGGATTACACGCTGAGCAACAAAAAGATGATGATGTTGAAGCAGACACTGCTATCAAAGGAGATCCTGAAGAGAAGACTGCTGACGAAGAAGATCTGTCGAAGCAACAGGAAGCTAGGCGAACTTCAGAGCATAGCAACCAGCCTACTCCTGACCAAACTCAAAGGAGTTCCCAAACAACTGGTTCGACTAGTCTTTCTCATGAAGAGCTTGAAAGTCTCAAAGTGCAGAAACCCCTGGACTACATGAAAGCCATACTTAGCACCAGATTCAACTTTAAAGACTCTTCCTACAGCAGTTCGACTACTTCTGGAGCCACTTCTGAAGTGCAGTCTCTACCCAATATCATGACTCAGATCAAGGCGAAGATCCTTGATGTTGACTTGTTCCAAGTTCTAGAGGAGAATGCCACTGCTCCAATGGAGTTGAAGAAACTGTTGAAGCAAGTTAACGTCTTGGATGCTTCTGTCGAAGTTTGCAACTTTGTGATAGAGCTGACAACTGTGATTGACTTATCCAGTGCAGATCTTCACCGTCGAAGAGCTTATGTCAACAAATCTCTAAAAAAATGGACCAACAAGCTGCTGAATGGAACTCTGTTTCTGTTTCGACAGATAAGGTTTCAAAACTACAAGAGCTTTCTGAAGCCTCTGTCAAGAAGATTGCTACCTGCCATAACCACATTCAAACATGGAAGAAACAAATAGCAGTTCTCCAAGAGAAAATTTCCAAAGAGGAGGAACTCATAGCTTCTATCCAGCAGCCTAGGCAAAGCGAGATTGATGAAGAGTTAAAGGTTGGTATTCAACACACAGAGACCGCTCAAAAGATCAACCAAGAGATTGAAGTTGCCCATATTCACAGGAACCTCTATGATCGTCGACTTCAATTTCAGAAAGACAAATTTACCGCTTTGAAGGCACAGTTTGCAAACCTTCAGCTTTAGTCGAATTTTTCTGTCAATTTCTAGCCCTTTGAGGCTTTATTTGTAATGATTTTAACGCCATCTATTTGGCAGCACAATATTTACTTTCAATTTCCATTTTATTCGACTGCTATCTTTATTTCCTGTAATATTGGTTTATACCTTTTCAAATATTTGCCATTTATTTTTAATATCCTTTCGTCTTTCCCTATTTCTTCGACCTCATATGCGCCATTAGAAATTTTTTTCAAAACTCTGAAAGGTCCTTCCCATTTGGGAGACCATTTTCCCATAACTCTGTCTTTTCGATCCATAGGAAGAATTACCTTCCACACATAATCACCAATTGAAAAAGTCTTAAATTTTACTTTTCTATTGTAGAACTTTTCGACTCTCTCTTTTTGTCTCTTTATGAGATCTAAGGCACGAAGCCTTTCTTCGTCTAAATCAACCAATTCATCCATCATCATACTCCAGTATGTCTCTGATGGGATCTGATGATGCCTTTGAACCCTAACCGATTGCAAATACAATTCGACTGGCAAAACTGCATCATGCCCATAAGTTAATTTAAATGGAGTCGAATTGGTTGCTTCTTTAGGAGATGTTCGACAAGCCCATAAAACTTGATCTAAGGTATTATGCCAATTTTTTGGCTTTCCACCTACATGCTTTTTGATCAAATTTATCACTACCTTGTTGGCTGCTTCGACTTGTCCATTAGCCTGAGCATAATAAGGTGTCGAAGTAAGGAGCTTAAAACCTGTGTCTTGTGCAAACCTCTGCATCTTTCGACCAGTAAATACAGATCCTTGATCCGTAGTTATTGTTTCCGGTATCCCAAATCTGTAGATTATATGCTTTTGGATAAAATCCATAACTGCTTCTTGATCTACATTCACCAATGGTATGGCTTCAATCCACTTAGTGAAATAATCTACTCCAACTAAAATGTACCTTTGCCCTTTTGAAGAAGCTGGTCGAATTTCACCAATTAAATCTAACGCCCAACCTCTGAACGGCCAAGGCTTTACAATCGAATGTAACTCACTTGCAGGAACATGTGGTATACCTGCATGTACTTGGCATTCTTGACACCCTTTTGCAAACTCGACACAATCCTTTAGCATTGTTGGCCAATACATTCCTTGTCGAAACAATAACCACTTCATTTTGTGGCCTGCTTGGTGTGCGCCACACGCTCCACTATGCACATTTGACAATGCTATGTATGCTTCATTTTCGCCTAAGCATTTCAACAAGACTCCTTCCGTAGTCTTCTTGAACAATTCATTGCCAAAAAGTACATAACTCAAAGCTCTATATTTTACCTTTCGTTCGACTTTTTGATTTGGATCTCGCAAATATTCTTTGATGGGTTTCCTCCAGTCTTCAACTCCTGCATCATCTATGTTGCAGATCTCATAATTCTCCTCGTCACCATATCCCAATTTTATTGTTTCTAAATCTGATGGGGACAAACCTACAGATATGATTCTTCCTCTGACTTCAATGGCTTTTTCTAACTTCTCCTCCGACACTTTGTATCCTGATGCCAGTTGAGCAAGATCATTCGCCTCTTGATTCTCCATTCTGGGAATGTGCCTAAAAACCACATTGTCGAACTTCTTGAGAAGTCTATTTGCTATCACGAAGTACATTATTAGATTCTCTTTCACACATTTGTACTCCTTAGTCAACTGCTTTATTACCAACTCAGAGTCACCCATTATTTTGACTCTTGTTGCCCCCAATTCCAACAAGATTTCAAGTCCAGCAATCAAAGCTTCATATTCGACTTCATTGTTCGAACATAGCCCTTCGACTTTGTACTTGAACTTTGTTGGAATTTTGTCAGGAGAAATAATCACCATCCCAATACCGAGTCCATTCTTATGCCTGGAACCATCGAAATACAGTTTCCATGGTGCTAATTCGACGTACTCCATAGTTTCGACTATAGAGTGGTCAGCTATAAAATCAGCCACCACCTGTCCTTTCATAGCCTTTAAAGGCAAATATTTTAAGGAGTATTCTGTTAGAGCCAAAGCCCACTTTCCAATTCGACTATGCAAAATAGATTTAGACAACATATGTTTTATTACGTCGAAATGAGAAGATACATATACATCAACAGGCTTTATATAATGCTTCAATTTCATACAAGAGAAATATACACATAAACATAGTTTTTCTATAGCACTATATCTAGTTTCAGCATCATTTAAGACTCTGCTGAGATAATAGATGGCCCTTTCGACGCCATTCTCATCCTCTTGACACAACATACTTCTTAATGTCTTGTCTGATGCAGAGATATACAACCTCATGCTTCTTTTCCTACAAGGGGACATCAAGATTGGAGGACTAGCCAAGTACTCTTTGATTTTGTCGAAAGCCACTTGTTGCTCTTGCCCCCATGTAAATTCTTCTTTCTTTAGTCGAAGTAGAGGAGAAAAGGGTTGCGTCTTTCCACTGAGATTGGAGATGAATCTTCTTAGAAAATTGATCTTCCCTAGTAGAGATTGCAATCCCTTTTTCGTTGATGGCGCTTTCGCTTCCATTATAGCTTTGGCTTTGTTTTCATTTATTTCGATCCCTTTCTTGTGGACCACAAAACCTAAAAAATCACCCGCCTGCACACCAAAAGCACATTTAAGGGGATTCATCTTTAGACCAAACTTTCTCATCCTCTCAAAGGATTGTCGAAGATGGTCAATATGATCTTTTCCTGAAACAGACTTGATTACAATATCATCAATGTAAATTTGCATAAACGTCTCAATAAAATCATGGAAAATTGAATTCATAGCCCTTTGGTATGTGGCTCCAGCATTTTTTAAGCCAAAAGGCATCACTACCCATTCATAAGTTCCAATTGCTCCAGGACAACGAAAAGTTGTCTTAGAAACATCCTCTTCAGCAATAAAAATTTGGTTATAGCCAGAGTATCCATCCAACAAACTTAGATACTCGTGACCTGCTGCAGAATCTATAAGCATTTCTGCTACTGGCATAGGATATTCATCCTTTGGGGTAGCAGAATTTAAATCTCTAAAATCAATGCATACCCTAAGTTTGCCATTTTTCTTAATAACCGGAACTATATTTGCAATCCAATCAACATACCTGGTAGTGCGGATGAAGTTGCATTTTAGAAGTCTTTCGACCTCTTCTTTTATTTTCGACAGAACTTCTGGTGCAAAGCGCCTTGGAGTTTGCTTGACTGGCTTCTTCCCTTCTATGATTGGCAGCTTCAATTCGACCAAACTTCTGTCCAAACCAGGCATTTCGTCATAATCCCATGCAAAGCAGTCTTTGAACTCCTTCAACAACTGGATTATTTCGACTCTGAACTGAGGATCCATCCTTGCACTTATGTAGGTTGGTCTTTTTTCTGCCCCCAGTCCCAAGTTGATTTCTTCTAAAGGATCCTGCGCCACCATCTTCAAATTGTTCGACACTGGATCTTTTTCGAACCCCAAAGGTTCGTCGTCATAAATGGCATCAAGTTTCTGGTGTTGCCATTCGTCTATTTGGTTGTTATCACTATTTTCCTCAACGTCTTTTTTGAGACATTGTTCATTTGAATCTTCATGATTGGCTTCAACAGCCATGTATTTTACTTCGGCCTCAAGAGCCGCTTTGAATTTGTTTTCGGCTATGTAAGCCGTGTTTTTGTCGAGCACTGCTTGTTCACTCATCATCATGGTCGAACTCATTCCCCCATCCTGTTGGTGCTACGTTGGTAGTCCCCCACATGTAGTTGGAGTCACCAATGACTTCCTTATCCCACTGAAAACCATGTGTAGGATGGAGATACATGGAACAGTACGCGTTGTCCGTTGCCTTCAAGTCGAATTTCGCCGGACTGCACGGAGGTATGTGGGCTAAGTTTTTGTCGAAACTTCGATCACTTACACTGTTTACTTCGGACATGAAGTAACTTTGGTCTGCTTCTATGTTCTCGACGATTCCATCTGGCCTCCAAATAACTATTCTCTGGTGCATCGACGAAGGAACAACGCCTATACCATGAATCCATTCTCTTCCCAACAGCAAGTTGTAGTTCGCCCTAGAAGCAATGACTATAAACATTGTTGGCCTCGTTATAGTACCAACTGTTAGATCCACTTGAATAACTCCCATGGTTGTTCCTACCTTTCCTTCGTAATTCGACAGAACCATGTTGTGGGGCTTTGCATCCGAGTCATCTTTGCCAATCTTTTTCAGCATGAAATGAGGTATTAAATTCACAGCGGCACCACCATCCACTAGGATTTTGTTCACACCAACACTCTCAATCTTTCCTTTGATAAACAAAGGCTTCAAGTGCGCCTTCATGGAATCGTCTGGTCTTTCGAAGAAAGCATTTTGCTCTTCGACACAACCATTATTCATTACGTAGTAACACACGGGCTTGTGCACCATCGTTTCCTCTTCCATCCCATCCTCTTCGTCTTCGACTTCCATGATCCTATCATAGTCTCTGGGAAGGACCGAGACCACGTTACAGACAACGTCGAAGGATGCCTCCGAATCCGACTTGAAATCATCTGTAATCTCGTCATCCTCCAACTTCTTCTCTTTGGGCACATTTTGCGCTGCCACGCTATTTGGTTTGATTTGCTGGAGAGGCCTCTTATTGTTTGCCATCTGAGTGTTGCTGCTACATTCTGCTTCGTCCTTGTCTCCAGCCACTTTTCTCATCATACCTTTTTCAGCAATGTCTTTCTCAATCCTCTTTTGCCTTTGGAACCTCCTCCACTGGGATCTCGACATGGGGTTCTTCCCTTTATAATTCTCTGAAGGATATGGCCTAGGTTTATATTTTTCCAACTCCTTCTTATTTTCCATTGAAGTGCCTCTCTGCACATCAAAATTCTTCCACTTCTTCTGGCCTTGGGCATCTCTGATGGGTTGAACCCATTTGTCATCTATCACTTTGTTTGATGGCTTGTAAGTGCCATAGTGTCTGTTTCCGCGCCTCCATTGGTGGTGCTCACTCCTTCTTGGGTCATATCTTGTCACTCCCCCATTCGCCTTCCTTCTTGCTTGATCTGTTGCCTCCAAGTTGGTGGCAGCCTTTCTGTCGAAAATGGAACTGCAACGAGGGCATAACATCACATCACTCTTCCTTCTCTGGCACCTTTTGATGAATTCGACCAAACTCTCATCTTCTTTGGGGTACACCAGCTTTTGGTACTCCTCTCGACGTTGATCTTCATCTACTACTGCCTGAGTTTTCTGCGAAACTTCTACCATATTGATCCCCACATTTTGCTTGTCAGCAATGGTTAGTCTGTTCATCTTTTCAATGAGCCTTTCCTCTTCGACTCTGTCCTTCTTTTTCGTCAGGTCGAACTTCCCTTCTGGGCAGCAACACCAGGATATGTTCCTAGGAGCATGCTTGCAGCAACAATTGTTTGACCTTTCTTTAGGGTCCTCCTCTATTCTTCGTAGGATCCCATAAGTCCCAGATTTTCCACGGCCGTGTACAGCTTTTTCTTTTATTTCTGTGACTTCCTTGTCGAAAGGTCCCATGATGTTGACGCAGTAATTTGCAACATCGGCCTCCTTTGTGTTGTCAAGATCAAGGCCTTCAGTAGCCTTGTTTTCAGCCACGAAGTCCTCAGTAACTTCTTCCTTGGCGATAGGGGAATCACCATCGTCATCAAAATCACTTCCCCAACCAGTTGGTTGGATTTCACTGATGTCGGTGTGATATGTTGCCGGAATAGTGTACTTCACCAGGTAGTCAAATTTTCCACTTAACTGTCCCAAGCAATCCCAGATTTCTCCTGGTCGAACCACCACGTCTTCAGCAACACTGTCATCGTTCTTTTCGTTGGTACCCTCTGTAGTTTTCTTCAATTTCTGATTGTCAAAGCTTTCAGTAACTTCGACCTTACCTTCATCGTCGAAGTCCTCAGTGACTTCAACTGTGTTTTTGTTGTCGAGATCTTCAGTGACTTTGACCTCATTATCGCTGTCGAACGCTTCAGTACCTTCGACTTTATTCTGGCCCGCAAGATCTTCAGTAATCTCGACCATGTTGACACTGGTGTCGAAACCTTCCATAGCCTCCACCATCTCGAAACTGCCATCAGAAGCAACTTCAATCTCCACCATATTCACAGTGGATGGTTCAGCATAGTGTGCTTCGACAACCTGCATAGGATTCGAATCGATCCCCATTTGTTGTTTTGGCTTCTCGCCAAACTTCAGCCTTCCATCACGGATAGCATTCTGAACTAGATCCCTGAAAAGAAAACATTGAGATGTTTTATGACCCAAAAAGTTATGGTACTTACAAAACCCCCTCTTTTTCTGCTGTTCGACAGGCGGTTCTTTAGCGCCTGGTGGCTTTATTAACTGGCCATCTTTGACCAATAAATCAAAAATTTCGTCACACTTGGTGACGTCGAACGTATAAGTTCGTTTAGGAAACTTATCATTCTTTTCATGTTCGACTGGATTTTTTCCATTCGACGGAGCTAGTACTTTACAGGCGTATGGTGGGCCTGACTTTAGTTCTGCCAGATCAATTTCTTGTTCGTCGAACAAAATTAGTTCATTTTCGTCACCATCATCATCCTGGCATACTCCCACATAGGCCACTTTTTCCTTTTTATTTTTATTTGATCTGAATTTCTCAGCTTTTAGCCTTTCAATCTGTCTTACCCTATCTGCTAATTGTGCCATATCTCTTAAATATTGAGTGTCTAATTTCTTCCTTATAGAATAATCTAGACCCCCTGCAGCCATTTTGACTAACTCTCGTTCTGGCACTTGTGTGAAACATCTTGCCTTAAGCAACCTGAACCTATTTAGGTAATCATCTATAGGCTCCGAAAATTTCCTCTTAACACTGGCTAATTCCTTCAAACTTATCTTAGTCTGACCCATATAGAATTGTTCATGGAACAATCTTTCTAATTGGGTCCATGTGAATATAGAGTTCGCAGGCAAGGATGTAAACCAGGTGAATGCATTTTTTGTCAAGGAACTTGGGAAGTACTTCATTTTCAAGTTTTCATTATTGACTATTTCTCCTGCTTCTATTAGATAACGCGCTACGTGCTCTATAGTAGATTCACTAGTATCTCCTGAAAACTTAGTAAACTTGGGAACTTTCCATCTTGGGGGTAGTTCCTCTTGCAGAATGTGTTCTGACAACGGGGAAGTATAAGTAGGCCTTTGCAAACCTATATTTACACCATTTTGGGCCATTATCCTTTCGACCATGGCTGTTATGTTATTTTCGACAGGAAAGTTATTATATCGTATTCGCTGTTGCAACACATCATCAGCATCTTGGCCTCTCTGGACTATTACCCTCCTAGGTTCTTGCTGAACGGGGATTTCGACACGAGGCTGTTCGACCACTGCCTCTTGGTTTCTAGGGTTTGCCTGAGGATTCTCTAAAGGCCTTTGATTTATCGTGGGTTCCTCTTCGACATTTACTACTTGGTTTTGAATCACTTGTTCTCTTTGTCGTGCTTGAGGAACACCAAAAAAATCAGCAATGCGCGTCATTTGCGCAGCCAACAATTGGTTGGTTTGGGTAGTGTTTTGTATTAAAGGGTTAAACACTGCTCCCATTTGTTGAGTCAACATTTGGACCATATCATGATTACTTTCGTCCATTTGTTGTCGAATTACTTGCGCAGAATTATTGGTAATCGCTGGCATTTGGAAATTTGGTAGGGATTGGTTCAATCTACTCATATTTCCACCATATCCTGATCCTTGCAATGGTGACGACATGTGGACCATGGCGTCAGAATATAAGGGTGGTGCACTTTGCAAGTTTGCCATTACTGACGTTGGCATTCCATATGGTTGTTCTCTTCCGAACATAGGCATGGAAAAATTTGTCTGGAATGGCCTAAAATTTTGTCCTCCCAGAGGAGGCGTCCCCAAGGGCCTTGAATGTCCCATTGTGGAGGAACTAGGCATACTTTGGGAGAGCGATACCGCTGGTATAGATCCTGTTGACGAAGGCATAACCTCCTCCAGAACAGGGTTTGAATCTACATTTCCCCCTGTCGAAGGTATAGGGTTGGAAACTGGAATATTTTCATTTGAATTTGGATTGAGATTAGGATTATTTGACTGATTCGCCATTTTCCTTACTCTAGTTCTTTTGGGTCTCTCTACGTCAAATATGGCTAATTTACCGCTTCTTAGTCTCATACAACGAAGACAAAACCTTAATAATTTTTTAAGTTTTATATTGCACTAGTCCCACTGGGCGTGCCAATTTGTTCGCTGTTGATCTTGGCGAACAACCTCTGGTTTACCAAAATGGTGAAATCTGGGTTACTTGCAGGATTAACCAAACAAATCCTAGGACGTCGTGCGAAAACTTAGATCAACGTGATAAATTTTAAATTAAGGGTGATATCTTGGTTTTATGTATTTAAGTCTTTTGGAACGAAAGATTTCAATTAACTCTAAATGAAAGTCTAAGATAAAAGAAAATGAGTTTGAAAAGAACTTTTAAAGTAAAATGGCGAAGAAAGAACTTTAAAGTAAAATGACGAAGAAAACATAAAGATGCTGGTAAATGTAAAGGAATTAGTAAAAAAGACTTTGATTGATAAAGAAATTAAAAGATGGTGTTTACACGTACATTTTTCCAAATAACTCTTTTCTCTCACACGGGTACTTTGAGTAATTTCAGGAAGTTTTGTACAAATTTTTTCACACACAATTCTAATAACAACTATCCTATTTATAGATAAACAAAATAACTGCTATTAATGACTAAATCCTAAAACTTTGACATCTGGCATTCTGCATGTCTCCCTTTCGCCAGGTGCTTCCACGCGTCTTCTGCCAAACGTTATAATTCTCCTGAATTTGAATCTTCAAGTTATGTCGAACAAACGCGTCCTTTCAGACTTGTCGAATTGTCGAACTATTGCAACCTTCTTCATACTTATCCAAAATTTTTCCATTTTGCAGAAATCTTTACTTGACGAAATGTCGAAATGTTGTCTTGTCGAAATGTCGAAGGGTGTTGAAGAATATCTCCCAAGCAGATATACTCTTTCAGTTGTACCTCTTCTGGCATGTTCCTCTATTTGTCGAAAACAACTTTTCATGTGTTGAACTCATGGCGTCGAAAATACGCATATACACAGTTTAGAGTCCGAAAAAGGGGGCATTACTCCGGCTAAGGTTTTGTCATGGAGGGACAAGTTTGATGGTGGACAGCATAAGAGAGAATGGTTGATTCAATGGGAAGGGATGGATGTTGGAGATGCTACCTGGGAAGAGGAACTGCTGTTGAAGAGTCAATTCCCTGATTTGCGCCTTGAGGACAAGGCTAATGTTGCAGGTGGGGGTGATGATAGGAATGGATCAGACCCCACAAGTGATGATGGGGATGTGTTGGTTAACAGAGATAATTTTGGGCCTAAACAGTGGAGGGTATATGTGAGAAAGAATAGGAATACTCCCCAAATAAATAGGAGTGTATTCAGTCAATAAATTAGTTAGTATTTCCCAAATAAATAGGAGTTAAAGTAGGTAGTATTCCTCTTATAAATAGGAGTATATGGGGCAGTAGCTAGGGGGTTATTATTATTCTGTTTTTTCATATTAGGGTTGGGCAGTGAGAGAATAATTTTCTCTGACTGAGGAGCAGCAGCTCTGGAATTAATTTTGTTTTCGTATTCATTAATAAAATAATTTTCTCCATCATATTCTATCTTACCTCTGTTCTATCACATATCGTACACACTATTATATCTATAGAGCAAATAGGATTTATTCAAATAAGGAGTATTAGAGATTGTATTTGCTTAACATCTGAAGCTGCAAACCTATCTATTGCCCAATAAGACATTTGGAGGAAATTTAGCAATAAAGATAGATATCTCTAAGGCATTTGACACTTTGAGTTAGCTAGTCCTTATAAATATCTTTAGAAATTTGGTTTTAATAAGATTTTATGTACTTGGTTTGAAATATCCTTGATTCAGTCACTCTACTTATCTCTCTCAATGGTAGAATACAAAACTACTTTGGTTGCAAGGGTAAGGCAAAGTGATCCTCTCTCACCACTTATGTTTTGCATTGTTGGGGAGGAGCATGGTCATTTTTCTGGTCTGATTGATATAATACAGAGGATAATTTTACCTCTTGAATTCAAAGAAGACACCCTAATGTGGAAAAGATCAACCACACGTGACTCGTCTTTAAAGCAAACCTATAAGTTCAAGATTCATGACCATACTCCTCTTGATTGAACTCAAACAATCTGTATTAGTGATATCCCTCCATCAAAGTCTTTCTTGGCTTAGAGAATTATCCATAACAAGATGCCCATTGATGAAAACCGTATGGCTATAAGTTGCAACCTTCATTCCTAATGTGGTATTTACTCGAAAAACATTGAAACACCATTTCACATATTCTTTTACCGTTCCTATGTTGCAACTCTTTGGACTTGGTTGTCTGCTACTCTTGGAATTAATCTTCACTTTAATTAGATCTATGAAATTTGACATATTTGTAATAGGTTTTGAAAACCTATGTGCAAGGTAGTGGTTAAGGCTACAATCATCAACCTCCTTCATACCATGTGATTGTCAAAAATCAATATAGGCACTTCAACAAAAAAAATCACTAGAAAACATCTATCAAGTTAATCATATCCAATTTCTCTATAATATAGTTAGCTTAACCAAAAAGGCTTCCACATCATACATTACTGGTTTTTATATTTTTTAAAAATTCTAGGTGGATATTCACCCTCCTAAAGCTTCCCAGATCAAGGAGTTATGTGGCAGCCCCTTATTGTTAGTTGGAATAAATGTAACATATATGAAGTTTGAACTAGAACTTCATCAGCTTGTGGTGGTATTTTCAAAAATAATGAGTCTAGTTACATATAAGGTTTTGTTGAGAGAATTGACTTATGCCCTATGCCTTTCAAAGTGAGTTACATGGTGTCATTAGGACAATAGAGTCGGCTAAGGAGAAAAAATACCACAACCTTTGGATTGAAACATACTCTACGTTGATGCTTTATCACCTTCACATCTCAAAATCCCATTCCTTAGAACTTTAAAAATAGATGAAATAATTGGATAAACAAGATTAACAATTTTAAATTTTTAGCCTCTCACATATATAGATAAAGAAACTAATGCAAACTATCTTACCAACATTAGTGTCAATCTCTATTGCTATTGTTTTTGGTTCGATATGTCTTTCCCTATTACTAGGATTTTCTTGTTAATCAAGTTTGGAAGTCAAAGCTTTATATTTGTTCCTTTTTTAGACAGCCTTCACACAATCCTCCCTTTTATACATGACAACATGACCCTTATGCGTATCCACTCGAACACGTCCCAAGGTTGACAGGGTCTGGTAGTAGGAATATTAGTACCCACCCCGTTTATTTCATTATATATATATATAGTTGTCATAATTTAGAATATTAAATATGTGATTAATGTTTTGATATTTTAATACGTATTTATTATTCAAAATATTTAAGATATATGTATAAAATTTTTTGAGATTATTTTATTTTATTAATTGTAATGTAATTTGATTTAAAAAATAAATAAATATTTTTATTTAAAAAAATTGGTTTATCTAAATAGATGGTGGTGAGGTGAGATACCCGAACTCAATCCAAATCTGTTTGAGACAAATTTAAATTTTAATTCTTCATCTCCAATAGAATTTGAGATAGATAACAAGGATTGTTTAAAAATTTGGATTTGAGTTTAAAAAAACTGTCCCCGGCTGGGTTTCATACCTACCCCTTTCTTCATTATCTGCTTCTTCTTTTATTGAATTTCTTTGATTAAAAAAAAATAAAGATATATACTCTATTTAAAAAACACATATATGTTTTTGACTTCTATTTAAACGTAAACAACTAAAATTTATTTATTTTATATTTTGCATAAATATTAATAGATAATTTTTAATATATATAATTTTTCAATAAATATCATAAATACAATAATTTTATATACCTAGTCGTGTGGATAAAAAGTGACGACAGAATAATATCTCATTATTTTTCCCTCAAAGTTACTTCATCATCATCACCACTAACTTCAACAAAATATCCTTTCAATGGTCTCTTCTCTGTATCTAACCCCTTCATTTCTTCCTACTAACATTTTTTCTCTTCAAACTTCTAAATTTTTACGTCTCACCATACAACCTCATACAAATCCAAAACATTTCAGTGTCAATTATGTCTTCCAGCTCCCTTCCACCCATAAATATTGCCTTATCACCACAAAGGTACAATCATATATCATATTCATATACTTTTTAACTTCAATAATGTTTTATAAGACAATCTATTAACAAAACAAGATTTTATTTATTTTTGTAGGCTACAAATGGCAATGATGTTGGTGGTAACCAACAAAATACAAAGCCTAATAGTGTGATTTGTGCTGATTGTGATGGAAATGGTACTATTAGTTTAACATGCACTTAAGTAATTAATCAATTTTTAAATTTAATTGTTGAACAAAAATGCTTGTTAATATTTGTGTAATTAATTAATTAACAGGAGCTGTTGTATGCTCTCAATGCAAAGGTGATGGAGTGAACTCTGTTGATTTTTTCAATGGACTCTTCAAAGCTGGCGCCTCCTGCTGGCTTTGTGGGTACGCTACCTAATTAACCAAATCATTCTATTAACCAAAGTGCCTTATAATAATCTCTTTTTTTAACTTAAATTTCAGAGGAAGAAAGGAAATTTTATGTGGGAGCTGCAATGGTGCTGGTTTTATTGGTGGCTTCTTGAGCACTTATGATCAGTAACAAGATACAGATTCAACAATTTCCAACACAGTTCAGTATATATATTATGCATATAAATTCTTGCTTTTTTTTTTTTTAATGTATTGCTTTTTTATTTCAATTCATATATCAAATATCAATCAAGTATTATACTAGTATTACACATTATAGAATGACAGAACAACCTTAGTTTCTTACTATGGACTAGTTTCTTATTTAGTTATTCACTCTATAATGGTATCAATATGATGCTCAGCACAATTCACAGCCATAAGTAACTGATGCTAATAGTAATTTCTCTTTTTAAGACTTGCTTCCGATGATTTTGAGTAAGACGAGTAGCTTCGGATTCATGTGCTACCTTTTCCTTTTGTTTCCACAAGCTCTATCTGATCTTTTAGTTTCTATTTCTTGCTTCTGTAAAAACTCCGCATACATGAGCTGCAAAAAATCATGCATACACGTCATAAGTTGTTTCTATAAACTATCTTAGACAGTTTTACATGTTTATGTCAGTAATGCTTACCATTGAGCTTCTACCCCGAATTTCTTCTAAGGTACGCAACGCTGATAAAGTTAGTTTGATGAACAAATTCTCCATATTTTCAATTTCAGCGAGCTCGTTAGGAGCCTGCATAAGTTTCTCTTTATTTTCATCCTCAATCACATTCGAGCCACATCCGTCTTCATCTTCGCCTTCCTCAGTTTCCTCGCTAGTTGATGAACACGGAAAAGAAGGCTCGTCATTGTTGGCGAAAAGAATGTTCAATATCATCTCACACTCCTTCACAAGGCTATTGAGCACATCAGTCTCAAAAAAGGGCTGGTTTAACACCTCTTGAATAAAAGGCAGGCGAAGGAGAGCGCCGGTTCGTTTATCGTGTTTCTTTATTATCTTCACTAGACCTGCATAATCATTTCATCATATAGAATCTGATCAATTTCTCTTTCAAATGAATTAAAAAACACACAAATTTACATTATTCATGCATATATGAGATCATAGATTAGAATTTAAAACATGCCTGTGTAATTAAGTGCACTATAGTTCTCTAGCAAAATCATCTCTCCATGGAAATCCACTATCTCCCTCCCTAATGACATCAACTCCGCATCTGAGTAATCCATGACTCTATCAACTCTGTCTTGCAACAACTGCAAAAAGAAAATTGCAAAACATATACAACAGATGTCAGGGCCGGTCCAACACATATTGAGATCTAAGACGAATTTGAAAATAAAAGCCAACTATGTGACGTTACCTTCCATTTGATGATGTATTCTTCTTCCTTGTTAACAAAGAAAGTGTTGAACTTATCAATCTCAACTTCTAATAGACAAAGGAAGTGATGAACCTGGTAAGCGTCCAATTTCGGAGGGATGCGAGCATCTTTAGGACACATAATCTTCAACTGTTTCTTCAAGTTTTTGTAGGACAAGAACTTGTCGCGCCACTCGGGGAGGGTCTGTTCAATCTGTCTCTTCAAGATCTTCCAGAACTTCATGGCAAGGTTAAAGATCTGTTCCAAACTTTTTGAACAAGGTAGTGAGTGATCAAAGGGAGTGTTCAAATGGAGATGAGTGAAGTGTATTTAAACTGAATCAATTTAAGACCTAATAAGGCTATGTGTTCATCATGCATTGGTTTTCACGGTTTTTTCCTATATAATAATATAGGGTATATAACAGTATAATTCTATTATTTTGTTACTTGTATTGTCTTGTTAGATTTAGAATATTCCATGGTGCTTGGATAATTCCATGATCATAGAATGGACCGTGGTGGATAATAGTATGCCATGGTTATTCATTCATTCATCATTGCAATTGTCGAGGAGCTATATTTGGATTCACATTACCTAAAATAGAATCAGAATTTGAAAAATCTTGAATGAGTAAAATATGCAATGTGGGATATGTATACCATACAATCTTTAACATTTTGTTAATTTGGGTATGTAAATCTCTTATGATAAAGTTATAATAATGTTGTAATCTTCTATAATAAAATTATAATAAAATTGTAACTTTTTATAATTAATCTATCATTAAAAGATATCATTATAATTTTTCTTAACACCCTCCTTCAAACTCTAGTTTGTACTCTGGATACCAGCAAGAGTTTACTTGATAGATTTTTGAAGTGCGTAAACAAGACTACCCACAAGTTGTCGATACAAGGTTGCATCTTCAAGAGAAATGTCTTCAAGTGGTGTGAGTTTGAGTTGACTGTCAATAGTGTCTATTCAGTCTTGTAGTTTTTGATACCTGCTCGAGAAAGCAAGTCAGAGGTATACTTGTTGAACAAGTGGTTCCAAACAAAAGGAGATAAATTGTGATACTCAAAATTTGTGATTAATTTGAAAAAAAAATGACTTTAAAATCAATTTATGTAAGTTCAGAAATAAAACATAAGGAAATATAAAGGAAGGAGATTGAGAGAAAGGACAATGAAATGACAGAAAATAAAGAGATAAAGATAGAGAAATTACATCAGGATTTATATAGGTTCAATCTAACCACTTGACCTACTTTTGTCCCCAAACCAAATTGAACTTTTTGAGGGCTGAGCTCGTGAATCAAATAAATATTTTACCAGGACAATCTCAAGAACTAACGAAATCAAACAAGAGAATCACACTCTTGATAAATAACACTTAAGCACAAACACCAATACAACCAAACTATCATAAGTATTTTTTACTCACTAGGCACTAAGACAACTTTAGTGAAATAATTAAAAAAAAAGTAGAAAGTGCTCGCAACAAAATGACGTCTTTGCTAGGGACTAATGCTTGTTTTTAAAGACATCGTGTAACTTGTATTATTTTAAGTATTGTTTATATCTATTCATATATGTTCGTAATTATATAATTTATTTATAATCACTAACCTATCAATATCTTGAGTTACTTTTTTTGTTACTTGTTTATGCGAGGTAAGGTTCATGCGTAATAATTGCTATTCGATCTCGAGATCAAAAGAACCACGCGCAAAAACATCAGTAAGAATATGAGAAAAAGAAACAAAAACTAAGATGCTAGATCTAGAAGAGTCTTATGTCTCAAAATAAAGAACCATGGCTGAAGTTATCACCACCAACAATAACAACAATTAAAACAACAATGGTGGCGTGACATGCCACAGTAGTCCCAAACGTCTAACTCATCTCGTTAGAACGCAAAGGAATGTCTGACAAAGTGAAATAAAAATGAGCTTATTACAAATTTTGTATGCTAACCTTTTTTATGCTTTAGATCATGAAGACTCGTACACCGTGTTAGACAAGTGACTTCAAGCACAAAAGAGAGGGGTGAATTGTGGTATTCAAAATTCGTGATTAATTTTAGCCTCGTATTAATAAATTTTTAGGTGAGTAATTGCAGCAGAAATAAAATACTAAAAATAAATTGCAGAAAATAAAAGAGAATAAAGGATTAGAGAAATTACACCAGAGAGTTATCCAGGTTTGGCTGAACGTTGGCATAGTCTTGTCCCCAAGAGTTCTTATTGAGATTTTAACTATAACTTTGAGCTTTTATAGGTTATGTCCACGAACCTTTAATACAATATGATCTTGAGATTTTAATAGGCTTATCCCCAACCAAATGACATCTTTTAACCTAGACTAAGCTATCGAACCATTTAGAGATTTATTGATGATCTCAATAACTAAAACAAAGCTTTTTCTGGCAAAGCTTAATAAACCAAGAACAAAGATTTTATAAAGGTTGATATCAAGAACCAAACTCAATCTCATAAAGGTATCACACCCTTAAGAATATAAACGACCAACACAATAACTTACAAAAATATCTTCCTCACAAGTAAAACTTCACTTACTAGCACTAAGGTAATTTGAAGTGAAAATATTTTTTTTCTAAAGAGTGGGAGAAAGATAAATTCTAAATAAATATGAAAACGTTGGAAATTGGTGAGGTTTGAAGTGAGGAAGACCATTGCTTTTATAGTAGTTGGAACCATTAAAAATGGAAATGATCCATGGGCCGAAATGAATTTCCAATCGATTGGCAAAATGCTCCATCGATTGGACATGTCAAATACAATCGATTTAAGATCTAAAAAGGAAAGTTTGGATATATATATATATATATATATATATATATATATATATATTCGTTACAAGAATTTAGTTGTTATCCTTATTAATTTTATAATTAATTGTCATCTTTATAATCAGTTTTCATAGTGTCACAATCGATTGAATGGTTACAAAATTTTTACCCATCGATTGACACATCTTTCCAATCGATTAGAAGTTTTAAAAAAGTTTTCAACAGTTTTTTTAATCACTTGATTTTCGTTTAGAAATTTTTTTTAAGTCTCTGTGTGTGTGTGTGTGTGTGAGTGTGTGTGTTGCCTTAGTACTCTTAAGCTACTACCTTACTTTTACAATACTTGATCCACTCAGATAGACAAATTGACAAAACCTGACGAACTTTCACGGAGCTTCAAGACTTTGCTAGATAGTTTATAATTGTATAGGCTGGTATTCTATCCTTTTGCTAATGAGTTGTAAGGTGCTTATCATCAAGGTTAACAACTATTTAAATAATTTAAAAATATAATACGATACATAAAAATTGAGTGAGACCTATTTAAAAAATCAAGTGGATATAATGGATGTGAGTGCTCCAAATATTTATATACTAAATTTTAGAATTTTAGTATAAGTATTAAAATTTATTAAAACTATCAACTCAATTGAACTAAAACAAATCATTATGTTTTTCATCAATTTTATATGAATTTTTTGAAAAAAAATTATAAAACCTAAATCAAATAAATTATATTTTATTGGTATACATGAATTTCCTATTTATTTATTTACCTATGTTTTAAAATGTCATAAATATAGTGGTCGTTCAAATCATATGACTGAATAAATACTTTTCTGATTATTGAAATTTTACAACACAGTTTACTTAACATTAAGTAAGTTGTTTGTTAAAGGTAACATAATATCGTATAATTTTTCTACATGCAAGGTCTTTAAAACTCTAAAATAAAATTTATTTTCTTTCTCTATTAAAACTTTTTTTCCCGAAATGATCATGAGTATAAAAAAATCCATACATGTAACCTTTGATGAACTAAACCCTAAGTCAGTAGAGGTAGAACTGTTTGATTGTGGACGTATTATAAAGAACACTCTTCTAGAAGATAAATATAGAATTAAAGATAAAGATAAAGAACAACTCCTTAATAGTAGCTCACATCTCTGCTAAGGCCTTATTGTCGCCAATGCCGATATTGCTAGCTATCGTGGGGCCTCAACGCGTCGTCATGGTGAGAGACATGATTGATGCGGTGAAGTATTAAGTAAGGGGGCATGGCCTAGGTCAGTTTTGTCAAGGTTCCACAGTGGACGTGTATTGTACTTACAAAAAATAGAATAAGGATTACCCTGCTCGCCCGACGAATGCAAGAGGATTTTTAGATATCTGAATTGTGAATGAATTCTCCCAACTATAAGGGTTGGGATCTTTATAGGGCTAACTCGTTAGCCAAAATGTTTAGTGCAAAATTGATTTAATCCCAACTACTTCACTAAAGTGTGAGAATAAGAATACTAGTTCTCCCCAATAGAAGGAAATAACGGTTTCTTCCTCGGAGAAGTGGTAAATACCAGTCTTTTCAGAAACATGTGGTATGACATGTATTAATACAATTGTCATTTGATGGCCACAAGTTTGGGCTGGGCAACCCATACCCTATACGTGATGGGTCAAATTGAGTGATCCATGAACTTCCTAAACAAACCCATTTAATTTGGGTAATTTCTTAATGCACCCTATATATAACTAAGGTACCACATGAAAATACAAAAATACCCCCAGTTTTCGGATATGCATTCTAGACTGTTAGTAGAGTAATAGTGGGGGTTGTTTTTAATCGTATCCACAGGGATTGTTTGATATTTGATGCGTGCCTTTCAATAGTTGTGAAATTATAAGTTCAATGGTTTCAAAAGTTTCTCAATTGTTGTTAACATTCACTTGTAGCAAAGACTAATTGGTGACACAGATTTTGTAAAAGTTTTGATAAAAGCATGTTAAGGTTAGGTTTCGCTAATCCTTTTCACGTATAAACGATTAATCAAGCATATGAACTCGGTTTCCGACCAATATAACCGCATATTCTCCCGACTAAGTTTATGTCTAAAGCGAAGTCGTGAGTGTCGATGTTTAGACCGTTAGATGATGTCTCACGCTAACAATCTAAACAACGATCATTAAGATCAACACAATGCGAATAACAAATCCCAAATCTATGTCTAGAGTTTGGTTTTTAAGAGATAAAATTATTAGGTCATGATTTGTAGAATCTATGTCTAGAGTAAAACAAATCACACATGGATCATTAAGAGAAAACAACATCATCTATATTGATCAAAGACTTTGTTCATACACACTAGATCAAAAGCAATACATAAAATTAGGATCAACTACATTTAACCTCAACATTGAGTGTTTAGCTACCACTTCTCATGGTAGATTGGATAACAAGTAAAGAGAGGAGATGAATGAACATCCACGACGAATAATCGATAATGGATGCGACTTCAGCTTCTCCAAGTGAAAATACACTCTTTGATGATCAAAATACTGTAAACTCTATTTTCTACTAAAAATGAACAAGATATCCCAAACAAATAAAGTGAAAATCTATTTATACACTTCTGAAATCTTCATTATTCGCACTGCGAGCACACCATTCGCACTGCGAATGAGAGAAAATGGCACCTCAAGTGCCTCTGAGACTTAAACCGCCCCAAGCAGAAATCGCGCGTTCGCAGTGCGAACCATTCCTTCGCACAACGAATCATTTGCTAGCTCATTCACACTGCGAATAAACTAGCGAGCCAGGACAAATAAATTCCAGAACTTACTGCCTCCCTTCGCTAGCATCTTCGCACTGCGAAACAACCAGCGAGCCTTCGCTGGACCCTCGCCAGGAGTTCGCAGTGCGAACTCTTTGTCATCTCAAAACTGGAACTCACTGCCATCATTCGCTGGCGCCTTCGCTGACGTTCGCAGTGCAAACCTTCGCTGGGCCTTCGCCAGATCCTTCGCACTGCGAATGCTCTGTTGCAACAATAATTTCAGTGGAACTTGCATCCACTCCATGTGTCTCATACTTTTGCTCCTCTCATGCCTAAACCTGCACATTAACACACAAATTTCAAGCTCCACACATATATTCCAATGTAAGCATTACAACACAATTTACCGCTTAAATTCACAATTCCGCATGGAAAGTTAATGAAAAATGCCAATTATTGTATACTAATATATAACATGTTTGACATCTAACAAACTCTCCCCAACTAACTCTTTGTTTGTCCTCAAGCAAAGTATGCCTCGATAGAGGATTTGCTCGAGCATTCAATTCAACCAAGACGCGAAAAACGGCTCAACTAAACAACGATCACAACAACGCACAATTACACAATTCAAGAACCTACAATGTAAAAGAACTTGCCTCTTAAACAATTTCAAACAATGTTTCAAGAGACAACTAACTCATCCTGCGCATGTCATTCTACACTCCTCTTCGAAAAAGGATTGAAGGCAAACGTGCATACAAACACGGGACAGATACACTCAAATGACCAATGATGCAATACTAAGCAATTCATACCATATCTCAATGAACACAAAAGAAATCATGGAAGTAAAAGATCACTAAGGACTTCAAGGTTGTAGCTTGGTCGGGTAAACAAAAAAGGGACATTTCTTATGGCCATTGAAACGAAATTGCCGAAGCAAAAGAACATTCACTATACACATATTCACACATCTCAACTTCATTTCACCAATTTTTCATTCCACCTTCACAAACTACCGTGAACAATTATTGACTCTACATTTTTTTTTCATTCAAGCAAGCATTTTCTCATTTGTACAATATATTTACACTCTTTTCTTTACATGCTTCCTTGAATTTTTTTAAAATTTGGAGTACATCACCCATCTTCTTTTTATTCTTCCCAACTCATTTTCGACTCAACCTAAAATGAACGTTCCTTGCTTTTTAAGGCAAGGAAGTAAAAGTATACAATTTCAAAGGTTCAAGAAGAAAATGTTAGAAACTCACCAAATTTAGTGATGAACCAAACTTGCAAATTATGTACATAAAACAAGTTCATCACTAAACTGAGTTCTATACTGTTTAGGCTCAAAGGGGCTATCAAATGCTCACACCTCACGGGTGAATTAATATATGGACATGGTTGTGCTCACTTTCAACAAGTGCCTTGATCACTTCTCCTACTTCCACAAAATCACATGGTCACAAGATAAGGCATGAATTAAAAGTAAGAACAACATTCATCAACAATCCTTAGCATATAATAACACTTTGAAGGCTTCTCACTTTTATGGTTTTTGATCCTAAAATGACACATGCATTCAAAGGAAGTTGTAACATGAAACAACATTAACCATCGCACAAGACACAAAATTCTAAAACATACAAAATTCTCAAACCAGGTAACAATGTACCTTGTCGCAACACAATGCTTAAGATACTATCATAGCCCTCACATCATGGAGGAATCTTTCTTTAAAAATCAAGAGTCTCCAACCTACTTCCACAATTCCATCATAAAAGAAGGAACATTAACATGAAAATATATTAACAATTTAAGTAGAAGTGCACAAAAAATAATTTACTCAAAACGCTTAACATTACTAATAATAATAAGTAAAGTGCTTGGTGTAAGAACACCTACGATATCCAAAATGGTACCACTAGGGTACAAGTACACCAATATCAAAATATTCCACTATGTGGATACACTAGACTAGGAAAAGCTGAAAAATACAAAATATAAGAAAACTTCACTTTGGAGACCAAAGGAAGTGTACACATCTGAAAATCACAAAATTAGTCCTCTTCGGACTCAGTCTCCAAAACCTCAGTAACCATCTCATCCTCATCCCCCTCATCAGAAGTATTACCCGAAACCTCCACATCAGTGCCATCTCCCTCAATCTCATCACCATCTCCATCCTCGTCAGTATCCTCTCCGGCAGGACCAACTGAATCCTCTCTCTCTCCGAAAACTGGCCTGGCCTCAGGCCATCCAACATGTGCGAGGAACTGCTCCCTTGACATCATAGTACGCTCCGTAGAAGGGTCACAGATCTGCAATTAGAGAACCTGCAAAGAATCATGAATATCAGTCATGGCACGCTGCTGGGCAGCCATCCAATCCCAATTATATTGGCAGATCTCCTACTGATACGAATAGAAATTTGGTGACTCAAATGCATTACCACCACTCGTACCAGCCCCTGCAGCAGCAGCAGCCCCTGAAGACTCAGTCCTACCACCCTTTGGTTTGCAAAATTTGTCGACATATCGATCATCGATAGTCGACGTGATAGTGACCTAATGACGCGAAGGCAAATTAACACCCGCTTCAGCACATAAGGTCATGATTAGGCACGAAAATGCAAGAGGGGAATTTTTCCTCGAGGCATTCCCTCCTAATCCACTCTCGACAATGGACCTTATTTCATCAGCTATTATCCTCGCGACATCAATTTCTACGTTTGTAAGGATGTTGTGCACAAGGTGAGCCAGAGGAATTGGAACGGTAGAGGAATGTGACTTTGGCTTAATGTTGGTGACAACCAAAAGTAAAACAAGTTGAGCCAAAGGTAACATGTCCTCTCGATGATATCTCACAGCAACTCCCGAATGGTTTAACTTAACATCTTTACCCGGGCGCAACAAATCAGAGGTCATTCGTGTGATATCCCTGTTGCGGTTAAGGTTCCTGTGGTAATCATCTTCCTCACTAGCACGCAATGGAAGAGGGTTTCCAAGCACTCGGTTAATAGTCCTTCTATCAAACCTTACAGTTTTCCCTCCAACAACAGTCGTCCAATTAAACAGATCTCCCTCATCAGGAAGGGCGTTGGCATAGAATTCGCGAACCATCTCCACATTGTACGAATCATGGGGCGTTATCAGCTGATCCCACTTTTTTTCATGCAAGAGGGCAGCTACCGATCGATAAGTCCCTTGATCATTTAGAATAAATCTCTTTTCAGCAAGGATGGTTCTTGTCTCCAATACCTCATATCACTGTGCCTGCCTAATACCCTTGAACCGACTGTCGTCGAACGTGATTGGAACCTGTCTGGATGTTGATGTTTTTTTTTCTTGATCATGGTTTTAGGACCCATCTGCACAAATGACAAATAAATCCACACAAAAACACCAAGACAGATCATTAGCAATTAGGACACACATGCATCAGAATGAACTAAAAAAAACAAAAATCTGGGCTGCTCGCTAGAACACTCGCACTGCGAAGCCTGGCGAACGCTCGCCCCAGATTCGCAGTGCGAACAAGCCAGCGAACGCACGAAAACTTTGAAAAAAAATTATCAGCCCCAGATTTCATAACATAGAATGATTCTACATGTCATCTAAATTTAAAAACCAGCAGAAAATTTGACATGCATTGAAAAATCTAACACAGAATTCTAACCCAATTGCTTAAAGATTTCTCATGTAAATTTCCAAACAAAATCACAATAACAGAAAGTACATAGAAACGAAATTCAAACCTTGTTTAGAATTGGCAATTGAGAGAAAAACTTGAGAGAAGGACAGAAAATTGCACGTGAGAGGGAAGGAAGACTTGAGGTTTTTTTTTCTCTTTTTCCTTTGGTTGAAAGTGAGAGGCAATGACTAGGGTTTGGTCCCCCCAAGTCATCAGAATTTCCACACGGGTCTTGGGCCTACGTGCAGGCCCACCCATAACAAAACCCTCACTTTAATGATGTGGCAGCAAAACCACCAAGGCTGGTTCGCTGATGTTCGCAGTGCGAATGGCCACCGAATGCTCGCCCCAGATTTGCAGTGCGAACAAGCCAGCGAACAAGACAGATTTTCAAAATTTTCAGGTCTGTCCTGCTGCCACACTGCATATGGTTCCATACTACAATGTACAATACTAGTCTCATAAACATGACTTCAAACAGCAAATAAAAGCAAAATACTTACAATGTTGGGGTGTCTCCCAACGAGCGCTTGTTTAACGTCGGCTAAGCTCGACGGTCCACCGCAATCTCACGGATCGCGGAAGGGAACAATGGCGGGATTCCGCTCGAAATCACCTCCAAAGTACACTTTCAATCTTTGGCCGTTCATAGTCCAATTCTCTTTGGTTGTTGTGTCTTCAATTATAACTGCTCCATAAGGCTTGATTTCTAGGATCCGAAACGGACCCGACCATTTAGACCTTAGCTTTCCCGGGAACAGTTTTAACCGAGAATTGAATAGCAGGACCAGCTGTCCCACCTCAAATTGCTTGATGATTATTTTTTTGTCATGGTAAGACTTTACACGCTCTTTGTACAGTTTATTGGAATCGTACGCCTGAAGACGTAATTCATCCAATTCCTGTAATTGCACTTTTCTTTTTTCGCCGCTAAAAGTTGGATCAAAATTTAAAAATTTTAAGGCCCAAAACGCCTTGTGCTCCAACTCTACGGGCAGGTGGCAATTCTTACCATACACAATTTTAAACGGTGTGAGACCGATCGGAGCCTTAAAAGCGGTCTGATACGCCCAAAAAGCATCATCCAATTTGTTGGCCCAATCTTTTCTCGAGGTTGAAACAGTTTTCTCCAAAATACGTTTTATCTCACGATTGGATACCTCCGCTTGACCATTAGCTTGGGGATGATATGGTGTGGCAACCTTGTGCTTCACACCATACTGCTCCAAAGCTTTGTCAAGCTGAGTGTTACAGAAGTGAGACCCTCCATCACTTATTAACACTCTAGGAGTACCAAAACGCGCAAAAATGTTCTTTTTCAAAAATTTGACCACTGTTTTACCGTCGACTTTAGCGCAAGCTATCGCCTCCACCCACTTAGACACATAATCAACGGCGACCAAAATATATTCATTGGAAAAGGAAGATCGGAATGGACCGACAAAGTCGATCCCACAACAGTCAAAAACTTTGATTTCCAACATATTTTGTAAAGGCATCTCGTGCCGCCGTGAAATTCCTCCGCTTCTCTGGCACTTGTCACAACTAAGGGCATGCACATGCGCATCTTTGAATAAGGACGGCCAATAAAACCCCGAATGAAAGACTTTAGTGGCCATTCTCAACCCATTAAAGTTGTTAGATGATGGCTATGGATCTAGAAGGGGGGTTGAATAGATCCCTTGAGTTTTACACGCAAATGGACTACAAAATTCTGTTTTAAAAATTTGTTTAATGGAAGCTACCACTGGATAAAACGTCTACAACGAACCTTCTACCGAAAGGATCGGATATGCACGGATATATTGTGGATGAGAACGAAAGAGAAAAATTCAGTTCTGAATATTACACTTATAAATGCAGACAACAAATTATCACTTGCTTGATGTTTATACCGATCCAATGAGGTTAATTGATAAACAATTTAAAGCACCGTGTTTGAATTTTGCTCGGAAACAAATTATCAAACACGTAGTGTGCGTAAACACACTATGTGCAGAATTTCTGTTGAGAATAATGTGCAGCTGCTCCAAAACACAATTCAATGAATTGTATCGATTTAACAAAAACAGTTTAACAACGTACAGTTATTCTATGACAGAAATTACGATAGTTTACAACGTCACAAAATCGAACAATACTGAAATGTAAAAGAGTTTAGGGAAAGAGAGAGAGAACACCCGAGATTTGATTAGGCAGTTCCCCAATCGTCCTCGCTTTGGGTACGTCTGCCCCCAATTCCGCAAAAGGAATTGAGATATATATATGTGTAGTTGTTGCAATGTTTATTACAAGAGAAAACTATGAACATTCAAACCCCGAACGTCTTCGATCTTTGATGCAGAATTTTCTCTTCCCTTGATTCAAGATGAATCAAGTGCTCCGAGTATGGATGATTCAATTACCGTCCCATGCTACTAAACCGAAAGAAAACTCCGTTCTTTAGTTACCTTCACTCGGTCAATTGAAATCTTCCAAGAATTCGAACCCAAACCTTCTTCTACGATCCTCTGATTACAGCTACTAAACCGAAACAGTTGCGCCAATTTCCGGTTACCTTCACCCAGCTGAATCCCTGTAGAAAGAACAGTTTGTACAAAACCCCCAAAATCTCCTCGATTCTTAGAGGACAAACCCAACTGGTTTGATTCAAGAAACACCTGCCAATCTCTCAACCCAGAAGATAAAGATCACACTTCCTAACTTCTGAACGTTATCACTTCGATCAATGGGCGACACAAACAAAAATGATTATGTGTGATTGTTTGTTTACACAATGAAGAAGATGAAGATGAAGAGAGAACTGACATATATTTTTCACGTTTCTTCTTCTTTTGAAAAATGAAGACCCAAAACTATTTATATGACAAAATATGACCAAAGGAAATAACAGAAACGAATTTAAGTGAAAAAGTACAAAAAACAGTGTCATGCATCGACATCTGGAGTCTATGCATCGACGCATAGAAGGGCAATTTTGAGTACTCAGGTTTATGCGCTTACCCGTGAGTTCTGGGGGGTCAGCGCATGATTCTTGAGGTCGGCGCATAAGTTCTGAGGTCAGCGCATGAAGGCCAATTTTTTGAGAAATTTCATTTTTTGAATTGTTTTCACCAGACCAAGGTCAAACACACATGCTAGACACTATTAAATCACTTGTGGACATTTATTTTTTAGGAGAATAGGATCCTATGCATCTAGACATATGACCAACAACGATAAGACTCTGTATGCCCGACACGTGAAGTGATACCGCTCAAATTACAATCTAATGCATTTGTTGACATCATTAAAACAAGATGGCTAGAAGGATATCCCTCACATACTCCCCCTTTTTGATGATGGCAACACTTCCTTGATTGTCACGAGAGATGTAATTTGAGATGATCAATGCTCCCCCTGTCTTTAACATCCGGTTTAAACGTTTTCTGTAGCTTGTATTCTTCTCCCCCTTTGACAACATCAAAAAGACGAGAAGACAGTGGTCAAAATAGCATACGAAAATATGTATTGGATCATCAAATATTTGCAACAACAAAACAGTTATCAGCATCCACATATGATACCGCTAATGTAAACTAGTATTGATTAAATACGGAACAACGATATTAAAGCAAAACATTCACTTCATAAAGTTTGAAACATAACAGAAAAGTGCAGCACATGTCAAAATAACAGAAAGCAAACAACAAAACATAAATTCATGCACAACTAAACATGATTCCCTAAGGTTTATGGTCTCCTCCCCCTAAACGAATAACCTCGTCCCCTATGGTATTGACTTGGTGGTGGAAATTCCTCGAGTTGAAGGTTGAGGTCAATCAAGGTGCTATTGAGGTTACCGAGGCTGTTGGCCAAGTTTTGATTTTGCTGAGTCAGATTGGCATCCATTGGATTGAACCTTGTCATAACAGCATTTGCAAAATTGTTGAAGTTGGTGGCATGAGACGATGATTGGTTAGACAGGTTGGTAAGCTGTTCCTGTTGAGTCAGGTATCGAGTTTCCTGCTGCGCTTGAAATTCTTGATGTTGCAGAGACAACTCAGTCAGCCTTGCCAAAATTTCATCATTGGATTGTTGATAATGCTGAGACGGTGGAGTTGGTGGAAGCTGCCATTCAGAGTCACCATCATAGGATGGAGGAATATACGCAGCACCAAGGTTGGTCCAGCAGTTTTGTTGCCACTGACCCCAGCCTTGATTGCCATAGGATTCTTCCGGTTGATATCCCATCCATGCCTCATTGTCTTCTTGATTGTCTTCTTCTTCTTCCGCTTGATTGTCTTGCATGACAACGTCTTCTTGTATCACTACATTTTCATCATTACCAACATGATCTGCATTACCTTGACTTCCTTCATCCTCACTTGCTTCAAGATGGACAGGTTCAGGATGGTTTGCTCTTTGTCTATGGAAGAACCTTCGCTCACTAGAGTTCCAATGGTAACCCATCATGGAAAAAGTTCTGGCCAGAAACTGTTGTTCAGCAGTAATTTGAACATGACAAATATGTGGAATAGGAATGTCAAAGTGATTCAGAAAATTTGCCACAGCAGATGCATATCCAAGTGCTAGAAATTTGTTCGAGCTGCGAGTTGTGAACATCCTAGAAGCAAAGTAGTAAGGCCAGTTGATTTTGATCTTTTCCCTCAGGATATAGATAAGATGCACCTCCGCTTGTTCAACTCTTGAGTAGCCTCCTTTCTTAGGTCTCAAGATGCGAGAAACAATCCACTGAAGGATACGTTCTTTAAATTTTAGATGACCGGTGGTGACACTCTTAGGAAATGCTTCACTTGCCACATAATCATCTGGATATGGTTCCCTCAACATAGAATTCAAAGCAGTTTTGAATACATAGTCTCTAACAAAGGTTTTATCAGTAACCTTTGGGAGACTGTCATCAGTATTCAAAATAAACAATGTAGACCATACATCGTTTGTCACCTGATATTCTGCATTATTGATAGAGAACTTAAATTCAGTCCCACGAAATTTTCCCTTTATCCCACAGTAGAACAATCTAGTCAAGTCTTCACTGTACTCGTCATCACATTCAACAAATTCATT
Organism: Lathyrus tuberosus; assembly: GCA_022829125.1. NCBI lineage: Eukaryota > Viridiplantae > Streptophyta > Magnoliopsida > Fabales > Fabaceae > Lathyrus > Lathyrus tuberosus. Next base: position 4,570,884 of record JALAZF010000082.1, on the reverse strand, counting down.
CAGATTTTGAAAATTGATGAGTTCAGAAATTTCAGGAATGTGAAAATCTTAACCCATCAACGGATAAAAGCCATGTTGTCTGATAACAGCCCGATCAGAAAATAATTCCGCAAACAGAGTGGCTAACCTTTCAGAAATTAAAGATTCAAAAGTTACCCGTTGAGCGGATGATCCTCTTGTTTGAGCTTGTTGTGAAGTGGATCCTCTTCCTCCTCTTGTACCAGCATTTCTTCTGGAAGCCATTGTTGAAGAAGAGTTGAAGGAAGATTATCAAACTTGATTGTTGCAGAGATAGAAGAGAAGATGTGTTAATCCTTTGAGTACCTTGCTGTAGATATATAGAGAAATTTCTCTCTTGGTATTCCCTTCCCTTTTTCTAATTTATTAGGGTTTTGATGAGAGTTTAGTGGGGATTTATTGAGATTGGTGAGGTTTAAAGGAGTAGAATAGGGAGAGATTGACCATAAAAGCTAATTAGATGACATGTAATAATCATAGTTTAATGTGCACTAAGAAAACATAGGGAAGGTAAAGCATTTATAGGTCGGCGCACGCAACCCAGAAGTCTGAACGAATCCTTCATGCGTCGACCTCTGAACTTGTGCGTCGGCGCATGTTTCCTGAAAATTTGAAAAATTGCTTGACCATGTGGTTATGCGCTAACCCGAGAGTTTAATGGGTCAGCGCGTGAAATCATGCGTCGACGCATGGAAGTGTAAAAATGAAATTTTTTTTGCAAAATTATTGTTCCAATCAGATAAATACACATATACACACAGAACCAAACATTCACATGAATGATAAGTGCTCAAAATGAAATAAACATCAAGATTAGAGTAAGTAACATGGCACAAAATGTTGATAAACCTCTATAAGTTGGAACGATATTACCTTGAACGTCATGACAGTGAGATCCCTCACATATGGATGAATTTCTCTTTGCATTGTTAGTTAAAAATATGAACAAGCATATATATATATATATATATATATATATATATATATATATATATATATATGTGAAGATCATAATTCTAAAGGATGTTATGCACGATCCGAGATATCGAGAATGCCAAGTTCCCTACGGATGTGAAAGAAAGGCTCTGTAGCTAATGGTTTTGTGAAAATGTCAGCAAGTTGATTTTTAGTGTCAACATGCTCAAAAATAACATCACCTTTCTCTACATGATCCCTAAGAAAATGATGGCGTATTTCGATATGCTTGGTGCGTGAATGTAGTACAGGGTTCTTAGTTAGATTAATCGCACTAGTGTTATCGCACAAAATTGGAATACGTTCAAGTTTTAAATTAAAATCGAGTAATTGTTGTTTAAGCCATAGGACTTGAGCACAATAACTACCGGCGACAATGTATTCTGCCTCGGCTGTTGACAGAGCAACGGAAACCTGTTTCTTGCTGTGCCAACTCACCAAGGAATTTGCGAAAAAGTGACATGTGCCACTAGTACTTTTCCTATCCAACTTGCACCCGGCAAAGTCGGAGTCAGAGTAACCAACTAAGGAACAAACACTTCCTTTGGAATACCACAGCCCATACTTTGGAGTACCAGAGAGGTATCGAAGTATGCGCTTAACTGCCTTCAGGTGGGATTCCTTGGGATGTGCCTGATACCTCGCACACATGCATACACTAAACATTATATCGGGACGTGATGCGGTAAGATAAAGGAGAGACCCTATCATACCTCGGTACTTCTTTACCTCAACATCCTTACCCTTTTCGTCACGATCGAGATTAGCACTTGTAGGCATAGGAGTATCTATTGCTTTGCAGTTCAGCATATCAAAATGTTTTAGTAACTCAAGACAATATTTCGTTTGACTCACGAATGTGCCCTCTTCAAGTTGTTTGATTTGAAATCCGAGGAAATAGTTGAGCTCCCCCATCATGCTCATTTCAAACTCCCCCTGCATCAAACTAGAAAACTCCTTGACCAAGGTCATGTTAGTAGACCCAAATATAATATCGTCAACATAAATCTGTACCAAAATTAAGTGTTTTCCTTGACGTTTAATAAGGAGGGTTGTGTCAACCTTTCCTCTTGAATACCCTTGATCAAGTAGAAATTTGCTCAGACGTTTATACCAAGCCCTAGGGGCCTGTTTGAGTCCGTACAAAGCTCGCTTAAGTTTATAAACATGATCAGGATATTCGTGTGATTCAAAACCTGGAGGTTGGGCTACATAAACCTCTTTATTTATATATCCGTTAAGGAATGCACTTTTGACATCCATTTGGAATAGCTTAAAGTTCTTTGTGCAAGTGTAGGCAAGTAGAAGGCGTATGGCCTCGAGTCGGGCAACCGGCGCATAAGTTTCCTCATAGTCGATTCCTTCCTCTTGGTTATAGCCTTGCGCTACAAGCCTAGCTTTGTTACGCGTTATTACTCCATTTTCATCAAGTTTATTCCTAAACACCCATCGGGTGCCTATTACTCGATGATATCACGGAGGGGGGACAAGGTCCCAAACCTCATTTCTCCAGAATTGATTTAGTTCATCTTGCATTGATAGATACCAATGCTCATCGAGTAACGCTTCCTTAGAGTTTTTAGGTTCAACTTGGGAAACAAAAGCAGAGTAATAACAAAAGTTACTAAGTTTAGAGCGAGTAGTTACTCCCTTAGAGATATCACCGAGAATGTTGTCAATTGGATGGTCTTTGGAAGACTTCCAGGCTAGAGGAAGCTCATTTTTCTTAGCATGATGATCATCCTCACTTTTCACTGGTTGGTGATCCTTTTCCTCCTCAATATGCACTGCTTCAGGCTGATCAATTCCCTTATCAGTGTCCTTGAGTATGTCTTCAGTAGGTACACCTACACCATGAAAAGAACTACCTTCTCCGACATTTCTCGGATAAGACTCGTCAAAAGAAACATGAACTGACTCTTCAACTATACGTAACCTTTTATTATAGATTCTATAAACTTTACTTGACTGAGAGTATCCAAGAAAATACCCTCGTCAGCCTTGGCATCAAATTTGCCGAGAGTCTCTTTTCCATTATTTAACACAAAGCATTTGCAACCAAATACATGAAGGTGAGAGATGTTTGGTTTACGCCCTTTTAAAAGCTCATACGGTGTCTTGTTTAGAATAGTCCGGATGAGCACCCTATTCAAAATGTAACAAGCCGTACTTATGGCGTCGGCCCAAAAGTATTTTGGTAATCCACTATCATTGATCATAGTCCTTCCAAGTTCTTCCAAAACTCTATTTTTACGTTCCACTACCCCATTTTGTTGAGGGGTACATGGTGCGGAAAAATTATGATCAATTCCATTGGAATCACAAAATGCTTCAAATAAATGATTTTCAAACTCACCCCCATGGTCACTTCGGATTGACCCAATGTTTGTGTTCAACTTGTTTTGAGATAACTTAGCAAATCGTTCAAAGGTTGAAAAGGTATCACTCTTATTTGCTAAGAAAATTGTCCAGCAAAACCTAGAAAAATCATCGACTATAACAAATCCATAGTAGTTACCACCTAGGCTTTTAACCCTAGATGGTCCAAAGAAATCCATATGGAGGAGCTCAAGAGGTCTCATAGTTGAAACAATGTTTTTAGATTTAAAAGAGATCCTTGTTTGCTTCCCCATTTGGCACGCATCGCAAAGATAATCCTTTGTAAATTTAATTTTGGGCAAACCGATGACTAGGTCTTTAGAGACAATTTTGTTAAGCAAATTAAAGTTGATATGAGCCAAGTGTCTATGCCACAACCATGAATCTCCATTCATAGTGACTAAACACTTGTCTCCATCCAATGATACCTCGTTTAAGTCTAGCATATAGACGTTATTCACCCTCAAGCCCTTAAACACATTCTTTTTGTCGCAATCTTCAACTACGCAACAATCCTTTGAAAAAGAGACTTTATAATTTTTGTCGCATAGTTGACTAATGCTTAAAAAGTTGTGTCTAAGTCCCTCCACAAGAAGTACATCAGAGATAGTAGTAGATGAGGGGTTACCTATACTACCTTTACCGAGAATTTGTCCCTTGTTATTATCTCCGTAGGTGACAAACCCCTTTTTCTTCGCCACAAAGTCGATGAAAAGAGATATGTCTCCGGTCATATGTCTTGAGCAGCCACTATCTAGAACCCATCTTCCTTCGGTGGTCTCAAGACTTTGTACCTACAAAAATAATCAAGGGAGAGTAGGTACCCAATTCTCATTGGGTCCTTTATGGTGAGTGAAACCAAAATTGCCTTTGGGCAACCATTGATAAATGCCCTTTGGAACAAGAAATCTCCGAAAGCGGCACTTAGCAATAGTATGACCGGGCTTACAATAATATAAGCAATCACGATTAGTTTGGAGTTTACTTTTGCTATCACTATCTCGAATTACATACGTGTATTGTTGATAAGGATTATTCATTATTTCACGATAATGTGATCGATCAACAACAAACGTAATCTTAGGCTTGAGAGCCTTGTCTAACTTGACTTTGAGGGTTCTCACCTCTCTTTGCCAAATGTGACAAGTACCACAGCCCCCAAGGTCAAACCATGTATATTTATTCTCATCGATTTTAGTTTTTGATGCATTCGCCATGGAGTTTTTAAGATCTTCCAATTCCTTTTGGGAATCGGAGACCTTTTTCTCCAAATAGGAAAAAATCTTTTTATTCGAAGCTAAGCGTTGAAATGCTTCCTTAGCTTCGTGGTGTAATGTATCAAAAGCTCTTTTTAATTCAGCATGAGACATATTTTGACAGTTTTCATATTTAGAGTGTTTTACCTCTTTTCCTTTGTTGTGACGTGCCATGAGACAAAGGTTGACGGATTCACTTTCGTCACTTGAAGAGTCATCTTTCTCCGCCCAAGCGATGTATGCTCGTCGAGACTTATTGGACTTTTTGTTTGAGCGACTCTTGTAATTATCCTTGTCTTTGTCTTTCTTTAAGGATGGACAATCCGGCTTGTAGTGCCCGGATTTTCCACAGTTGTAGCACGTCCCTTTTACCTTGCCATTTTTATTTCCTTCACTTCTCGATTGCTTACGGAACTTGACAAGATTTTTGTCCGAGTGCTGAATATCATTCTTACGAATATATCTATTGTATCTTTTCACAAATAAGCTCATATCATCACCGGATTCTTCATCTTTGTCGTTTTTGGCTTCATCATCACTTAGTTCTTGATGTGTGGACTTTGAACAAGAAGCCTTAAGAGTTATCGACTTCTTCTCCGTATCTTTTACCTTCTCTTTCTTTATGCTCTTCTCATGTTTATCCAAGATAATGAGCACTTGCTCATGCTCATCGAGTTTACCAAAGAGTGTTGTGAGGTCTAGAGTAGCAAGATCATTGGCCTCCTTGATAGCGGTAACCTTCGGTTGCCATTCCCTGCTAAGACACCTCAGAATTTTATTAGTAGAAACCTCATTAGGAATTGGTTTACCAAGAACATGCAATTTGTTGATGATGTGAGTGAATCGTTTTTGCATATTCGCAATGGTTTCCCCTTGCTTCATGTAAAACAAATCAAACTCTTGCGTTAGTGTATTAATACGAGCCAATTTAACATCATTAGTGCCTTCGTGGGCTACTTGTGAGGCATCCCACATAGCTTTGGCTGTTTCGCAATGGGAGACTCGATAATATTCATCAACTCCCAAAGAGGAAATGATCATATTACGAGCCTTCCAATCATAACTGTACTTTTTCTCGTCCTCCTCAGTCCATTGGTCTTCGGGTTTAGGAACGACAACGCCTTCCGCGTTAGTCATAGTGATTGCCATGGGACCGTTTAAAATAACGTTCCAAACCTTCCGATCTAAGGAGTTAATATGAACGCGCATACAATCCTTCCAGTAGCTGTAGTTTTCACCTGTAAAAACTGGAGCTCTATTATAAGCCCCCTTAGGTTCGTTTGCCATGATCCAAGAAGTTTTACCGAAGCACCAGAATAAACTGGAGCTCGTGATACCACTTGTTAGACGATGGCTATGGATCTAGAAGGGGGTTGAATAGATCCCTTGAGTTTTACACGCAAATGGACTACAAAATTCTGTTTTAAAAATTTGTTTAACGGAAGCTACCACTGGATAAAACGTCTACAACGAACCTTCTACCAAAAGGATCAGATATGCGCGAATATATTATGGATGAGAACGAAAGAGAAAAATTCAGTTCTGAATATTACACTTATAAACGCAGACAATAAATTATCACTTGCTTGATGTTTATACCGATCCAATGAGGTTAATTGATAAAAAATTTAAAGCACTGTGTTTGAATTTTGCTCGGAAACAAATTATCAAACACGTAGTGTGCGTAAACACACTATGTGCAGAATTTCTGTTGAGAATAATGTGCAGCTGCTCCAAAACACAATTCAATGAATTGTATCGATTTAACAAAAATAGTTTAACAGCGTACAATTATTCTATGACATAAATTACGATAGTTTACAACGTCACAAAATCGAACAATACTGAAATGTAAAAGAGTTTAGGGAAAGAGAGAGAACACCCGAGATTTGATTAGGTAGTTCCCCAATCGTCCTCGCTTTGGGTACGTCTGCCCCCAATTCCGCAAAAGGAATTGAGATATATATATATATATGTAGTTGTTGCAATGTTTATTACAAGAGAAAACTATGAACATTCAAACCCCGAACGTCTTCGATCTTTGATGCAGAATTTTCTCTTCCCTTGATTCAAGATGAATCAAGTGCTCCGAATATGGATGATTCAATTACCGTCCCACGCTACTAAACCGAAAGAAAACTCCGTTCTTCAGTTACCTTCACTCGGTCAATTGAAATCTTCTAAGAATTCGAACCCAAACCTTCTTCTACGATCCTCTGATTACAACTACTAAACCGAAACAGTTGCGCCAATTTCCGGTTACCTTCGCCCAGCTGAATCCCTGTAGAAAGAACAGTTTGTACAAAACCCCCAAAATCTCCTCGATTCTTGGAGGACAAACCCTACTGGTTTGATTCAAGAAACACCTGCCAATCTCTCAACCCAGAAGATGAAGATCACACTTCCTAACTTCTGAACGTTATCACTTCGATCAATGGGCGACACAAACAAAAATGATTATGTGTGATTGTTTGTTTACACAATGAAGAAGATGAAGATGAAGAGAGAACTGACATATATTTTTCACGTTTCTTGTTCTTTTGAAAAATGAAGACCCAAAACTATTTATATGACAAAATATGACCAAAGGAAATAACATAAACGAATTTAAGTGAAAAAGTACAAAAAACAGTGTCATGCGTCGACCTCTGGAGTCTATGCGTCGACGCATAGAAGGGAAATTTTGAGTACTCAGATTTATGCGCTTACCCGTGAGTTCTGGGGGGTCAGCGCATGATTCTTGAGGTCGGCGCATAAGTTCTGAGGTCAGCGCATGAAGGCCAATTTTTTGAGAAGTTTCATTTTTTGAATTGTTTTCACCAGACCAAGGTCAAACACACATGCTAGACACTATTAAATCACTTGTGGACATTTATTTTTGAGGAGAATAGGATCCTATGCATCTAGACACATGACCAACAACGATAAGACTCTGTATGCCCGACACGTGAAGTGATACCGCTCAAATTACAATCTAATGCATTTGTTGACATCATTAAAACAAGATGGCTAGAAGGATATCCCTCACAAAAGTGTCCTCCATAAGGAGAGTTATGATAGTGCCACAGAATATTTGTGGCTTCCTCCAATGAGACACACCTTCTTAAGAGGTTGTCGACACCAAGTTTGAACAAATAAGGTCCGTCCCATACGAAAGACTTGGCGTCAGACAAAAATTTTCTTTTTTGGTGGTGCGTTAGACCGTCCGGTATTAATCCGGCGGCTATGTGGTTAGCCATGTCGGCGAACCACGGTCTAACCTGCACTCTAAACAATTTTTCATCCGGGAACTCCTCTTTGACCTCAATTTCATTCTTGGTCACGTCAACGTTTACCAGGCGGGATAAGTGATCCGCCACCAAATTCTCGGATCCTTTTTTGTCACGAATTTCAAGATCAAATTCCTGTAACAAAAGGATCCACCGAATAAGCCTCTGCTTAGAATCAGGTTTGGTGAGCAGATACCTTATAGCCGTGTGGTCCATGTAAACGATGACTCGTGAACCAATCAAATAGGAACGAAATTTCTCCAACGCATACACTATGGCAAGCAACTCTTTCTCAATTGTTGCATAGTTAATTTGAGCCTCGTTTAAAACTTTGCTCGCATAATGTATAGCGTCGTTTTCCTCTGACCCAAAACAGCCCCAACCGCATAATCGCTTGCATCACACATTAATTCAAAATCCAATTTCCAGTTAGGTGCAACGATTATCGGTGAGGTAGTTAAACTCTTTTTCAAAAAATTAAAAGCAAAAAGGCAAGACTCGTCAAAGTAAAAAATTTTACCTTGGACGAGCAAGTTGCTCAACGGCTTTGCGACCTTTGCGAAGTCCTTGATGAATCTACGGTAAAACCCGGCGTGTCCAAGAAAACTCCTTATACCTTTGACATTCATCGGTGGTGGTAATTTCTCAATAACATCCACCTTAGCTTTATTAACTTCAAGGCCCTTTGAAGAAACTTTGTGACCGAGCACAATTCCCTCGTTCACCATAAAGTTGCATTTTTCCCAATTAAGCACCAAATTGGTTTCCACACACCGTTCCAACACCGTATCCAAATTTTTCAAGCACAAATCAAACGATTGTCCAAAAATGGAGAAATCATCCATAAAGACTTCAATTGTCTTTTCGATCAAATCCGAGAAGATAGCTTGCATACACCGCTGAAAAGTCACCGGTACATTACATAATCCAAACGGCATCCTCCGATAAACAAAGATTCCAAAAGGACATGTAAAAGCAGTTTTTTCATGATCCTCCGGGTTCACAATAATTTGGTTGTAACCCGAATAACCATCCAAAAAACAGTAGAATTGTTGACCGGAAAGCCTTTCGAGCATTTGATCCATAAAAGGTAGAGGAAAATGATCTTTTCTCGTAGCTTTGTTCAACCTACGGTAGTCGATACACATTCTCCACCCAGTAACGGTTTTTGTTGGAATGAGCTCATTTTTCTCGTTTCAGACCACCGTTAATCCGCCTTTTTTCGGTACCACATGCACCGGACTAACCCACGGGCTGTCAGAAATAGGATAAATCATTTCGGCCTCTAACATTTTCACCACTTCTTTCCTCACTACTTCTTTCATAATTGGATTTAACCGGCGTTGAGGTTGCGCAACCGATTTAAAATCTTCCTCCATAAATATACGGTGCATGTAATATGAAGGGCTTATGCCTTTGAGATTTGACAACGTCCATCCCATTGCATCCTGATTTTTCCTCAACACTTGAATTAAGCGGCTCTCCTCGTTTTCAGACAAAATACTACTTATGATCACCGGTTTATTACCACCGTCATCGAGAAAAGCATACTTCAAGGTTGACGGTAACACTTTCAGCTCAAGTTTGGATGACTCATCATTAACCACCTTTTTTAGAATTTCCTTTTCATACTCCCAAAGTTGCAATTCTTCCAAAGCTTCAAGCTCTAAAAAACACTCTTCAAGAGCTTGTTCTTCTTCAACCGAGAATACTTCCAAGGAATCATCCAAAGCTCTTTGTAAAGGATCAATGACATGAATTTGCTTTGTAACTTCAAAACTTGCTTCCTCCGTTGCATCGATCCGGTAACAATCACCTTTATCTTTCTTGTGCTTCATGGCATCATAAAGATTGAAACACACCTCTTCATCTTGGACTCTCACTTTCATGAGACCATCGTCCATGTCAATTGCCATTCGGGCAGTTTTCATGAAAGGCCTTCCAAGAATCAAGGGTGCATCCTCATCCTCCTCCATTTCAATGATAACAAAGTCTATTGGAAACAAAAATTTGTCCACTTTGACCAACACATCTTCTGCTACACCGTGAGGATGGGTAGTGGATTTATCGGCGAGTTGCAACGTCATTTGTGTGGACCTCAATTCCATGTGTCCTAACCGTTTCACAATCGACAAAGGTATCAAGTTGATACTAGAGCCCAAATCAATTAATCCATTGCCCACATAAATGTTTCCTATCGTAACCGGCAATGTAACTCGTCCCGGATCACATTCTTTCCTCGGGAGAGTCCGTTGAATGATGGCACTACAACTTGCATCTACCATAATCGTCTCTTGATCCGTATACCTCTTCTTTTTAGTAAGGATATCCTTCATGAATTTCGCATATTTAGGCATTTGCTCCAAAGCCTCAGAAAATGGAATATTTATTTGTAATTGCTTAAAAATATCCATAAACCGAGAATAGTGCCTCGCACTATCTTTCTTTGTAGGAGCATGAGGATATGGTAAATGTTGAATCAGAATATTGTTCATCGGCTCTTTTCCCTTCCTAGTTCTCTTCACTCTTTCTTCACTCTCTATTTTTTTCTCATTCTCACTTTTTTCCTTCTCATTTTCAACTAAAACACCCTCAACATTTTTTTCTACTTCAATCTCCTCACTATCTTTTTCTTTTTCATTTTCAACTACAACCTCCTCCTCCACTACTCATTTACCTACACCCATGTCAATCTCTCTTCCACTTCTTGTTAGAATTGCTGTGCAATCTTTAGGATTCAGAAGCGTATTTGCCGTAAAGTGCCCTTTTTGTTGGTCGGCCAATTATTTTGATAATTGCCCGACTTGTGTTTCAAGATTCCTTATGGAAACATCGGTGTTCTTTTGGTTAGAAATTGCCATTTGCATAAATTGTGTGAGAGTGTCTTCCATTTTTGTATTTCCAACGGGAGCTTGCGGAGGTTGAGTGTAATTTTGGTATTGTTTACGGTTTGATGGTCCGGCTTCTTGCGGTCTCCATTGTTGTTGATAACCTTAGTTAGCCCTTTGTTGGTAACCTTGGTTGCCTTGTTGATATGGAGGTCGGGGTTGGTATCCTTGATTTCCTGCGTAATTTGCTTCCTCCACAACGAAAGGACAATAACCGGTCGGATGGTCACCTCGACATAATTCACAAACTAACACTTGCACATTTTTACTTGAAGATTTATGCATCTCTTTGAATTGTTGTGGCAATTTCGACATTTGCTTAGTTAACAACTTAACCTGTTGTGATAATAACTTGTTCTGCGCAAGGATAGCATCGTTTGTTCCTAATTCCAACACTCCCGGAGTTCGTTGAGAAGGTCCACGGTTGTGACTACCTTGATGATCGTTCAAGGCCATCTTATCAATGATAGCTGTGGCTTCCGTTGCGGTTTTGCTTAACAAGGATCCACCAGCGGTGGCATCCAACAAGGTTTTGTGTACAAGTTGCAGCCCATTTCTAAATATATGAATTTGTGACAATTCATCAAAACCATGGCCCTTGCACTTCCTTAACATTGATTTGAACCTCTCCCAAGCTTCGTTGAGAGATTCATTGGTTCCTTGTGTGAATACCGCGATGGCGGTCTTTGCTTCCATAAACCGAGTGTGAAGGAAAAATCTCTCCAAAAATTTCTCTTCCAATGCATTCCAATCCGTCATTATGGCCGTTGACTGATCAAGATACCATTCCTTTGCCTTCCCAATGAGGGAATGTGGGAATAGTCTCTTAAACAGAGATTCCTCTTCTGCTTCCGGTGCACCAGTCGCTCCCGCTATTTCATAGAATTTTGTAAGATGGGTAAAAGGATCTTCATGATCCATACCCGTAAATGGACTTTGATATAACAGCTGGAGAATACCGATCTTCATTTCAGCATGACGACCGTTGTGTGCATGGCGAGCGAACTGAGCATTGTGTCTCAGACTATTTGTACATGGCCTAGAAGTAGGTGGTGGTGGTGGTGGTGGATCTGCCTCCATAACTGGAAGTATTTGTGGAACTGGTGGTGGTGTAGAAGTACTTTCCTCTTGTTCTCGCTTCTGTCTCGCTAGTTGCCTCCTTCGTCTAGTTCTGTTGTTGATTCTACGAGCGGTTCTCTCAATCTCAGGATCGAAAAGAAGTTGGTCCGCTGGTAGTTTCCCTCGCATAAACTAAGTCTGCACGCTAAACAAAACAGATTAACAAGTTCAAGATAAAGTTGGTAACAGCTTAAAATAGCTCAACTATCACAATGCTTGCAATATCACCGCGTATGAACTCGGTTTCCGACCAATATATGAACTCGGTTTCTGACCAATATAACCGCGTATTCTCCCGACTAAGTTTATGTCTAAAGCGAAGTCGTGAGTGTCGATGTTTAGACCGTTAGATGATGTCTCACGCTAACAATCTAAACAACGATCATTAAGATCAACACAATGCGAATAGCAAATCCCAAATCTATGTCTAGAGTTTGGTTTTTAAGAGATAAAATTGTTAGGTCATGATTTGTAGAATCTATGTCTAGAGTAAAACAAATCACACATGGATCATTAAGAGAAAACAACATCATCTATATTGATCAAAGACTTTGTTCATACACACTAGATCAAAAGCAATACATAAAATTAGGATCAACTACCTCTAACCTCAACATTGAGTGTTTTGCTACCACTTCTCATGGTAGATTGGATAACAAGTAAAGAAAGGAGATGAATGAACATCCACGACGAATAATCGAGAATGGATGCGACTTCAGCTTCTCCAAGTGAAAATACACTCTTTGATGATCAAAATACTGTAAACTCTGTTTTCTACTGAAAATAAACAAGATATCCCAAACAAATAAAGTGAAAATCTATTTATACACTTCTGAAATCTGCACTATTCGCACTGCGAGCACACCATTCGCACTGCGAATGAGAGAAAATGGCACCTCAAGTGCCTCTGAGACTTAAACCGCCCCAAGCAGAAATCGCGCGTTCGCAGTGCGAACCATTCCTTCGCACAACGAATCATTCGCTAGCTCATTCGCACTGCGAATAAACTAGCGAGCCAGGACAAATATATTCCAGAACTTACTGCCTCCCTTCGCTAGCATCTTCGCACTGCGAAACAACCAGCGAGCCTTCGCTGGACCCTCGCCAGGAGTTCGCAGTGCGAACTCTTTGTCATCTCAAAACTGGAACTCACTGCCATCATTCACTGGCGCCTTCGCTGACGTTCGCAGTGCGAACCTTCGCTGGGCCTTCGCCAGATCCTTCGCACTGCGAATGCTCTGTTGCAGCAATAATTTCAGTGGAACTTGCATCCACTCCATGTGTCTCATACTTTTGCTCCTCTCATGCCTAAACCTGCACATTAACACACAAATTACAAGCTCCACACATATATTCCAATGTAAGCATTATAACACAATTTACCGCTTAAATTCACAATTACGCATGGAAAGTTAATGAAAAATGCCAATTATTGTATACTAATATATAACATGTTTGACATCTAACATAGACACACTCTGAGTACATAAAATTATGAATTATCATTAAAAACTCCAGAGATACATCTTCAAACTGATTTCAGAGATGCATCTCCCGACGGTATTGGAGCTTAAATCGCACCAGAACCCTTCTCTCTCTCATTTCTAAAAAAACATAAAATTTTCTCAAACTCACTCAAAATTTTTTCCATCAACCAAGTCCGAAATCAAACAATCAAGCTCAGAGGTTCTTCAATCAACATCAAGCACATCAGAGACATCATCCATCACAAAAATAAACTCTAAATTTGTAAGTTTTTAAAGTTTTTGAAGTTTTTAAAAGTGTTTTGAGTTTTTGTGTAAATGAGTAGAAATTGACGATTTAGGTGAAAAAATGAATAGAAATTGCATGAATGATAGTTTATACATGTTGTAAAAACATGTTGTTGGTTTAAAATAATGAACAAACCATTATTTTTGGGGTTTGTTTGTCTGCGTTTCCGCCATTGAAGGATTTGAAGAGTTGCAGAAAATTCTGGAGATGCATCTTCAAAATTTATAAACGTTTGGATTCACATTACCCAGAGATGCATCTCTGTAAATTATCAGTCTATTTTATTTTATTTTTTTTGCTTTTATTAATTGTATGGTTGTTTGTACCAATTATCTGATTTACTTACATGCATTATGGCTGATAGAGACGATAGACTGAGGTACGAGGGGATTACACAATATGCATTAATGTGGAGGAGAAAGTCAGGTTTCACAGGCTCTTGTTCACTCTAGCCATGCAAAGGCATCTACTTTTAGGGCTCATGCTTCTCCATCTTTTTCTTCTCGTAGGAGAAGGGTTTCACCTACTGACCCATCATTGCCTATATCTTCCCCTAGGAAACAGGTTTCACCTATTCAGGCGCCAGAGGTATCCAAGTCACCGGTGGTACCTAAGGCACCCGTGCCATTTCTGACTGATACGACTTTTAAGCTAGTGCCACCTCCAACTGATGAGGCTACTAAGAAAGTGACACCTCCAGCTGATGAGGTTGCTGAGGATGATGAGCCACCTCAGGCATTTGGAGGAGGCATGTTAAGTGCAAATTTTGACTTAAATTGAACCATCTTTCTTAGCACTTTTCAACTCAATTCTCATGTTTTCATAGATTTAATTCATGTTCTTGTGTGATTCTTCAATTATATTGCAAATACCTTTGGTACTTGTAATTTGTGTGTTATTGTGCATAAAAAGGCATTAAGTCATCAAAGAAGTAAGACACAAGAAAATTGATTCAAGTTGCCAAAGAAGTGAAGAAACTTCAGTAAGTTCGCGTTGCGAACTTGCCAGCGAATGTTCGCTTTGCGAACTTGCCAGCGAAGTTGCAGCGAATACTCCCAGACTTGAGGCAGTAAGAAAAAACACCTAAGTTCGCATTACGAACTTCCAGCGAATGTTCATTTTGCGAATAATTATTCGCATTACGAACTTATGCAGAATATCAGAGGCGGATTAACTATGCAGAGGCATATCAGGTGCCTATTTTGATGTTTGTTAGGCGAATAATATGTTCGCAGTGCGAACATGACAGATTCAGAATGTATTATATAAGTACTTTTCATCAATTTTTAGAAATAACTTGTAATTTTAGGATCAGAACTTTATCTCTCTTCAAATCCAAATATATTCTAGTGAGAGAAACTCAAACCATAAAAGGGAGAAGGTAAGATCTTTGATCTCTTGTTGGGGTTTGGATGTAATCTTTTGATACCTTATGTATTTCATCTAATGTATGTTTGTGAACTAGTTTTGATTCAGTATTGTTGATTGTCTTTGATTGCTTATTTGTGGGTCTTGACAAAACTCGTTTCAAATATTTGATCTTAGATTTTTATCTATCTATGAGAAAACTTTTGACATGGTCTTGTGAGTAGATATTCATTGTATCTTTTATTGTATTGTGTTGATTAGTAGCATGAATAGCATGAGTAGGATCGATGCGGTATTACGAGGATGCGTGATAATAGTGATGAAGAAAAATATTCACATACATTTGGCAAATTAGTTGAATACATGTAAAAAGGGTTAAGCGTATGTACGTATTATGATCATTGCATTTTATATGAAGCAGTCATTTATCTGATTTGGGTGTCATCTTTGTTTACCTGTTTATCTTTGATTTGAACCGTTATAGACATATACTCTTCAGATCTAGATCTAGGATGATTATCTGTTAGGTTCTAAACTCTAGACATATATTTTGGCTTAGCATTTGCGTAAGTATCGGTTCTTAATGCTCTGTGTTGTTAAGTTGCGTGAGACATCACCAATGAAACAATACGGTTGTTCGCTCGACGTTGTGTTAGACATAACCTCTGACGTGGGTGATACGTGAGGATATTAGACGAATGATTGATTTGTGTTTACTTGATTAGAAGAATGCATGTGTTATCAATTGATGAGATCCAATCCTAACAAGGCTCCGTTTATAATTCAGTCTTTACTTTATATTTTCAGTCTTTATATTTTATGCCTTTAATTTTGGTGCCTTAAATCTTTTAAACCAAAACTTTTGCACCATAAGCTTAGAAATGTAGAGACCGTTGAACGACATTCTTTCCCTCGCACCGATCCCTGTGGAGATGACAAAAATGGGTACTTAATTAATTTTTGCTTGCTGCTTTACCGCACCAACAAAATGGCGCCATTGCCGGGGATTGGTGTTTGGATATTGAATCACATTGCGATAGTTTCTATATTTTTGAGCTTTGTACATTTGTTTATATTGTATATATTTGTTTTCTTTTATGTTTTCTCTAGTGTGACTAGGAATGATGAGAACTTCTTCTAGATTTGTTGCTATTTGTATAAAAGTATTCAATGAAGCTTCGACCGAGTCTGAATGGTGATGATAGGATGATGAGCATTGAATGTATGCAAGGTAAATTGTACCGCTTTATAGAATGTTAGATTGATTTAAGAATTTTGTGCTTTGTGCAAATGTGTATTCTTGTTTCATTTTGCAACTTGTTTGAATTCTTGTTTCACTTAGGTCCGAAAGTCACAAATTGTGAGAAACCTCCATTGTTTACTATATGCTAGGATGGCTGATAACTTTATTTAATTCGTTTGATTCATGCTTTGTCTTTTGATTATTATGATTTTGTGGAAGCATTAGAAATGATCAAGGCATTTATTTATATTGAGCACAACTGTATCCAAAAGTACCTTACCCGTGAGTAGAGAGAATTCGTTAACCCCCTTTGAGCCTAAACAGTTTAGATCTCATTTTAGTGACGAACTTGGTTTATGTACATAATTTAAAAGTATAGTTCATCATTGAATTTTGTGAGGTTCTAAAAAAATTTCTTCTTGAACCTTTAAACATTGTTTTAATTTGATTTCCTTGCCATAAAAAGCAAGGAACATTCACTTGAGGTTTGGTTGAATTCAAGTTGGGGAGAATGAAAAAGAAGAACGGTAGGTTGCTAAAACTTTTGAAAAATTTCAAACAAGCATGAAAAGAAAAAGTGTGAATATGAATGTGAAAAACAAAAGAAAAAGAATGCTTGTTTGAATAAGAAAAACAGAGAATGAAATAATTGTGCATAAGGAAGTTTGAGAAGGTTTGTGGTGAAGGAATGAAAATGGTGAATGAAGTTGAAATGTGTGAATACCTTGTATAGTGAATGTTCTTTTGCATCGGAAATTTCGATTCAATGGCCTTTAGAAATGTCCCTTTATTGTTAACCCGACGAAGCTACAACCCTTAAAGCCCTTAGTGATCTTTTTGCTTCCATGTTTTCATTTTTTGATTGTTAGATGGATGTATGAATTAGATTGTTATTAGCATTGTTTGTCAAGTAAGTGAAATTGCCCCACGGTTGCAAACGCGTTAATTTCTTCATTCTTATTCTGAAGAGGAGTGTTAGAGTGATTCAAGTATGAAATTTTAGTTGTTAATTGAAACATTCTATGATATTTGTTTAAGAACTTAATTCTTTGTCATTGTTCGATATTGAGTGGTGAATGTTGCTTGTGCGCATTTTCATGCTTGACTAAATCCTCTTATTTGAGAAAATTTATCTTATTTGAAGTTGAACCGTTAATCTTTTCTTGGTTGAATCTTATGCTTGAGCAAATCCTCTTGTTTTAATGAGGGGCATACTTTGCTTGAGGACAAGCAAAAATCTAGTTGGGGAGAGTTTGTTAAGTGCAAATTTTGACTTAAATTGAACCATCTTTCTTGGCACTTTTCAACTCAATTCTCATGTTTTCATAGATTTAATTCATGTTCTTGTGTGATTCTTCAATTATATTGCAAATACCTTTGGTTCTTGTAATTTGTGTGTTATTGTGCAGAAAAATGCATTAAGTCATCAAAGAAGTAAGACACAAGAAAAATGATTCAAGTTGCCAAAGAAGTGAAGAAACTTCAGTAAGTTCGCGTTGCGAACTTGCCAGCGAAGTTCCAGCGAATACTCCCAGACTTGAGGCAGTAGGAAAAAGTACCTAAGTTCGCATTGCGAACTTCCAGCGAATGTTCGCTTTGCGAATAATTATTCGCATTGCGAACTTATGTAGAATCTCAGAGGCGGTTTAACTATGCAGAGGCACGTCAGGTGCCTATTTTGATGTTCGCTAGGCGAATAATATGTTCGCAGTGCGAACATGACAGATTCAGAATGTATTATATAAGTACTTTTCATCAATTTTTAGAAATAACTTGTAATTTTAGGATCAGAGCTTTATCTCTCTTCAAATCCAAATATATTCTAGTGAGAGAAACTCAAACCATAAGAGGGAGAAGGTAAGATCTTTGATCTCTTGTTGGGGTTTGGATGTAATCTTTTGATACCTTATGTATTTCATCAATTGTATGTTTGTGAACTAGTTTTGATTCAGTATTGTTGATTGTCTCTGATTGCTTCTTTGTGGGTCTTGACAAAACTCTTTTCAAATCTTTGATCTTAGATTTTTATCTATCAATGAGCAAACTTTTGACATGGTTATGTGAGTTGATATTCATTGTATCTTTTATTGTATAGTGTTGATTAGTAGCATGGATAACATGAGTAGGATCGTTGCGGTATTGCGAGGATGCGTGATAATAGTGATGAAGAACGATATTCACATACATTTGGCAAATTAGTTGAATACATGTAAAAATGGTTAAGCGTATGTACGTATTCTGATCATTGCATTTTATATGAAGCAGTCATTTATCTGATTTGGGTGTCATCTTTGTTTACCTGTTTATCTTTGATTTGAACCGCTATAGACCTATACTCTTCAGATCTAGATCTAGGATGATTATCTGTTAGGTTCTAAACTCTAGACATAGATTTAGGCTTAGCATTTGCGTAAGTATCAGCTCTTAATGCTCTGTGTTGTTAAGTTGCATGAGACATCACCAATGAGACAATACGGTTATTCTCTCGACGTTGTGTTAGACATAATATCTGTTGTGGGTGATACGTGAGGATATTAGACGAATGATTGATTTGTGTTTACTTGATTAGAAGAATGCATGTGTTATCAATTGATGAGATCCAATCCCAATAAGGCTCTGCTTATAATTCAGTCTTTACTTTATATTTTTAGTCTTTATATTTTATGCTTTTAATTTTTGTGTCTTAAATCTTTTAAACCAAAACTTTTGCACCATAAGCTTTGAAATGTAGAGACCGTTGAACAACATTATTTCCCTCGCACCGATCCCTGTGGAGACGACAAAACTGGGTACTTAATTAATTTTTGCTTGCTGCTTTACCGCACCAACAGGGCCCTTTAGAGTTGTCACTGCTGCCTATGTATCCAGACCATACTACCAGACATATCTAGGACAGAGATGCGATATCAGTTGGATTCATTTTTATTAAATTGTGTTTATTATTATATTACAAGTTTCTGACATTGATTTATTTTTCTGTAGGACCATGATCCCCTGAATTTTATTAACCATGGGTGAAAGATTACTGGCTTGCCTCGGCTGAATGAGGAGTGTTTTCAGGCTGCTTTATCCCTATCGGGGATGAAAGACTTGTGCATGACCGATTATATTACAGACAACCACATGATGCTTAATGCATTCGTGGAGAGATGACACATCGAGACCTCGTCATTCCATCTCCTGTTTGGTGAGATGTTTATCACACTCAAAGATGTGTCGTGTTTGCTGCATCTTCTGATCATGGAAAAACTTCTAGATCATGATAGCATTACCAGAGATGAGGCATTCGAGTTGATGATAGACTATTTGGGAGTTGACCCAAAGGATGCCATGAGTGAGTTTCAAAAAATCAGAGGGGCTCATGCTAGGTTTGAATTCCTGAAAAAGGTATATAGAGATGAGATCCTTAGAGTTGAGGAGGCTAGAGGCGGCACTGTTAGACGAGGGCAACGATCTAGAAGGAGAGTTGAATAGATCGCCAATAAAAAAAATTTCAAATAAAAATTTTGGTTAGACAAATATTTTCTATGGAAATCAGAAGCAAATCCGGATCGACACTCGTCTATTTGAACCGTTATTGAAAGAATTAGATATGCGTATAAACCGTAATAAAAGTATGCTAAAGATGAAAAAATAAACAAATAAGTTTTATATAGTATGTTTGAATAAAATCACACAATGATAAACATTTTCCAACGAAATACAAAAATAAGCTTGACTAAGGAAATTTATCGAACACTAAGTGTGCAGTCAATAAATCAAACACTTGATGTGCAATACACCAAGCTTAATTCTATTTGTGTTTAAAGTATGACAATTCAATTTTAATTGTTTATATTGCAATGGTTTTACAAAATAGTTTAAGATACTTCAACACAACCATAATTTTCAGCTAATCAAATTGCTCACTAAGTGTATTATCAGAGAGAGAGAGAGAGAGAGAGAGAGAGAGAGAGAGAGAGAGAGAGAGAGAAAGAAAGAGAGAGAAAGAGAGAACACCAAGATTTGTTTAGGAAGTTCCTCTTTTGTCCTCACTATGGGCACGTCTGCCCTCAATTCAAAATAGAATTGAGATATGTAATTAACCTTTGCAAGAGTTGCGTACAAGAGAAAAAGTAGCAATCCCAACCCCTAAACCTTATGTTTCATGTTGATTCTAACTTCTTCTTTTCCCTTGATCTTAAGCTAGATCAAGTCACCCAAGACTTTCAATTGATCCTCCGGTTACTGTTACTCATTTAACAGAAACCCCGTTCTTCAAAGCTTTCACTCGGTTGAATCCAAATTGCAAAATCTTATCCCAATTCTTTCAATTTATCATTTGATTACCACTAATCCTTTGACAGAACCCCCGTTCTTCAAAGCTTTCACTTGGTTGAATCCAAGTTGCAACGACTTGTGCAAAAACTCCCAAAGCAATTTGTTGAGGTGAGAATCACATATCAGGCTATTGTATTAACTTGAATCACAAAACATTGAATGTTCACCACCAAATTTTAATTTATCCAAAGGAAAGGAAAAAGATCGAATAAAACCCAAATTGTGCAATGTAACAACAATGCAAAGAGATCTAAGGCTCGGGGGTTTGGTATACTAAGGGAAGGTATTAACACCCTAATTATTTATAGTACTCTATAAGAATCTCTTGAAATATTTGTGTTATGTTATTGTTTGTTTGCTATTGATTGGGAATGTTCTATGGGAAAAGACCTAGAGGTTTTACAAAGTATGCTTGCCAAAACTTCGCGGTCTTGTGCCCACGCATCCTAACAAGGATGGAATCAGAGCAATCGTAGTTCACCTCAACAAGGGTGAAGAACACTTCATTATGATCAAGGTTCCAAGGGGGAAGTAAGTGTTTATAACAATAACACTTACATAGAGTTAACAAACTCTAACCTAAGGCTAAGTTGAAAGGTTAATGACTCTAACAAGGTCATAAAGGGAAGTTAGGGTAAGGCTAAGCTATCTATGACATAAAGTCAACAAAAAGACCATTCCTTTGGATTTGGAAACAAAAGATAACAAAGAAGGATGAAGGCTAACAAGCTAACATCACTTAGGAATAACTTGACAAATTTAAAGTTGGCATGAGCAATATGAGTGAATATGGATGAGATGAACAAAAATGATATTCAAACATGATATCAATTATAAGTGACAAAGGCAACATTCAAATATGATGTTAATCAAGGAATCATGTGAAATATGACAAAGTTAACATGGTAACAACCAAAGCACAAAGGTAGATGTGACAACATCTAAGACTTGACAAAGTCATAAACAAATCATGGTAGCAACCAAGGTAAAGATAGATGTGACAACACCTAAGCATACATGAGACATAGTTCTAACAAGACTAAAGCATCATGAATGTAAACAAAGATTCAAATCAATCATGGATATAACAATATCAACATGGTATCATGGATGAAAAGTTCAAGGTTACAAATAGTCAAGGTATGGATTAGTGTTTACTAACACCACTTAATCATGAATACAAGACAAACATGGATAAGTTGTAACAACACTTAATCATGAATATAATTTAAACATTCAAACACGGATAAGTCATAACAATACTTAAACATGCATACAATTCAAAAGTTCAAACAAGCATGGATAAGTTATAACAATACTTAAACATGGATACAATTCAAAAGTTCAAACAAGCAAGGATAAGTCATAACAATACTTAAACATGAATACAATTTACAAGACATGGTTCAAGGTATCAAGATAACAATCATGGTACATGTTTAAGGTTCATGATGATCACATTCAATGGTTAAAACAACACAAAGGTTTAGACATGGTAAGCATACAAGTTAGGAATCATGTAATACATGTTATCAAAGCTTAAGACATTTATGAACACATGGTAAAAGGTAAATAACCACAAGGGCATACATGCACTCAAGAGTTCAAAAAGGCATAAAAGAATCACAAGTTATCATGGCAAAGGTTAAAAGAAAATTTTTACAACCATACATGGAAGAAACAAGTCATTTACACATGGAAAAGAATGCATTTAAGTACCATAAACTTAGGCAAAACTCAAAGAAACATGTTATCAACTCCAAAAAAGGTTTTCACATGGTGTATTATGTTCACAAGAATCAACATGGCCAATAAAAATCAAGGGACAAGTCAAAGAAGTCAACTAAGGACCATAATAAACCCTAAAAAGTCCCCAACTTTAACTATAAAAAAATGTATGAAAAATAAATATTTTGTGAAATTATAAAATAGAATCATAAAATAGGCAAGCTCATGAGTAAATAGGAAAAAGAATGGCCCAAAAATACCAAGGGAGCAAAGAGTTATGAGCATTCAAAGTTGTGAAAAAAATGAGGAAATAAACAAAGTGTTAAAAAAAGAAAAAGCCTCCAAAGGACTTGAACCCATGACATGAGGGTTACAGGGCTTAAAATTAACCAACAAGCCACGCATGTGTGTGTGTGTGTGTGTGTGTGTGTGTGTGTGTGATTATGGAGTGTATTCATGATATAATATATTAAGAAAGCTCAGAATTACACAACAAGCGAAAATGTGAAAAAAAAAAAGCAAAAGGGTGGTTCACCAGGATTCGAACCTACGCCTTTATGAAAGACAAGCCTTGAAAATGCACAATCCTACCATTGGGGTGGTGATACATCCATTGGTAGTATTGTAAACTATGAAATAAATATCAAACAAGCAGAATAAGACAAAAACAACGCCACCTCAGCATCCTTAACCTCACGCCATTTCTTTCTTCTCTCTCTCACTCGTGTTTTTCTTTTCTTCTTCATTTTTCTCAAACTTTCACCTAAAAAACAAGCAAAATGATGTGTATGATGTGTTTGGATGATTAAATGAAGTGGAATGGTTCTGGTTTGTGAAATACGAGCTTCACTCCAAATGCAACTTAAAATGGTGGAAATGACAGTTCTGAACTCAAGAGCTTTGCTGAGGTTTTTAAGGTGTGTTTTTAGTATCTTATAAGCTTAGAGATACCCTCTATTTATAGGAAAAGTTGAGAGATTGAGAGCTGACCATGTTGTGGAGTTTTGGAGTTTTGGCTTGGTTGGATTTCAACTTAATGATTCCATGAAAAATGGTGGTTCCAAGGTGAAGTATAAGGGCTAGCTTAGAGTGGTTGAGAGGTTTAGATCTTGTTTTCTGTAGAAGAAACAAGTTGGAGTCTCAAGGAGAGTGGACTTGAGGTTTAAAAGTGTTGGAATTAACATTTGAATGAAATAATAACTTCATGGCCTCATAAATTGAAATCTAAACACTTTTTTGGGAATTCCTCCTCAAGGACAAAGTTGTAGTATGGAATGAGCTCTTCAAATTGGTCTTTGGAGCAAAGAAAATGGATGCTTGGATTGGAAGTTATGGCCTTGGCAAGTTGGACAAAAATCATTGTGCATCCATAACTTAGAAAATATTCAATTTCTCTTTTGTTGCCCTTTTTGCAAGTAACTTCCATTCCCTTGATTTTCTTGATCAAACTCAATCATAAAAACATATTTCCAATGAAATTTGACTTGAGAAGCTCATATTTGATCAAAAACCTGAAAGTCAAAGGGTTGACTTTACAACGAATGGCTTGTGTATCAGATGAATTTTCACTTCTTGATCTTCAATAATTTCCATCTCTTGAGCCATTTGAACACCATGGGAGAACTCCAAGGATGTATTTGAATGTCTTGAATCATGTCTCAAGGCTTGAGATCATGCCTTGATCAAAAGTCAAAGATACAATTGACTTTGGTTGAAAAACCCTAATTCATGGCCAGATGAATTTGAATCTTGAAGAACTTGTAATGAAGTCATATTGCACTTGATTATTAATGAAGGAAGATCTATTGAGTGTATGAGAACTTGTTTGACTGATGATCCATTCAAAACCTTGACTGATCATTCCCTTGAGCCTCTTAGGGAAAACCATAATTCACAAATGAACAAAACAAAGCCATATCTTGATAATTGGTTAGCTATGCATGAATGATTGACCTAGAATGTTATGCAAATGATAAATGAATCTAGGGGTAAAATTTGGGGTATGACAGTTGCCCCTATTTAAATAACTTTACCGGATGGCATGAGCGATGACAATCCTCATGAAATCAGGGTGAAAGGTATTTAAATATAGAAAAACCGAAATTTTTCCCCTAGATGCAATGGCATTCTATGCTATGGACAAAAGAAGCTCTGACAATGATGGGAACAATGCTGACATGCATTGAACTCTAGCATGATGATTCATGATGAAATGATAAATGCAAAATAAAGACCAAGATGCAAGTAAAGGGTAAAGTCAACAACAATGGTAACAACTCACTAGGGAAACAGAAACAAACTAGGGACATCTAAAGTAGTTGAGCAACTGGTTCAGACATGACCGAGTGACACTCTAGAGTATAACTGACAAGCAGACAGATCTTTACTTGGGATAGAACCAGAAAAAAGGACGATCTCCACTGGGGATCAAGCCAAACAAAGGAGTGATCTTCTGATAAGAGATCAAACCAGACCAAAAAGGGATATTCTTACAAGAGATCAAACACAAATAAGAAATGATATTCTAATAAGAGATCAAATCAAACATTGGAGTTTTCTGACCAGAATACATCAAAGCTGCTGGAAATTCCTTAACACGAAGAAGTCAAACATGCTCTTCCGGAAACATCAGGGAAAGAACAGGGTATTTAAACTCTCCTGTATATGCAAAAATAATTAGACTTAGACCGCAAGCAAAGGTAACAACTAGCTTCTAATGGGTCGGGGCCAGTAACTACTGGACTTCAAAAGGGATGTTGGTGACAACCAAATTTCAGAAAACTAAACACAGTTGGATAAGGATGCTAGTGATGACTGGACTTCACAGGGTGATTGGTGACAACCAGATAAACGATACCAATAACAATTGGATTTGAAAACGCCAATGATAATTGGACTTGCAAACAGCGCCAGTAACAACTGAACTTCACGGGGAAACTGGTGACAACCAGCTAAACAATACCAATAACAATTATATTTTGCAACGAGTTCCAATAACACTTGGACTTTCACCGTGGATGCTAGTAACAACTAGACTTGGAGAAGGGACTGGTGACTACCAGACTACTAATACCAATAACAATTGGATTTTAAAACAGGAATGCTAGTGACAACTAGGCTTCAAGGGATACAAGTGACAGCCAAAGTTTAACAAAATGCCAGTGACGAATGGACTTGGACAGGGAATTGATGATGACCAAGGATTTTAACAAAGATGCCAGTAACAACTGGACCTGGGGTCAAAGGGGCTACAACCAACAACAAAGACATGGGTTAATGCTAAATGCACATGATATGACATGATGCGAACGCTCATGATATGAAAATGCTGACTCTGCGGAGAGACATGGAGTTTAAAGACTCATGGGGAATAGATAAGCATATCCACTTCGTTGGGGAAGAAAGGAGTCACAAGAAAACATTGCAGAATAGAGGAGTCCAGAAATTCAATGGGGAGCACACATCCATTTCACCTGGGAAGTATGAAAACAAGGTAATTCACTGAGAATAGGGTGACTCTAATGGGGAACAAAGGGTGACTCCAGTGGGGAACAAATCCTCAACAACAATAAACATGGATCACATGATAGACACTGGGGAGATTCTCTTCAATCTTAATACTCACACATGATCAACGAATCAATCCAAGAGTGATGTCAGTTTATGCTTAAATGGGGATTTTGCTATGATGGTCTACAAGTGCTTTTGCAACCTTGAGACTTCTTGGGGGAGCAAAAGATTTTCTTTTAATAGATGCCAGTAACAACGGGACTTCACGAGGGGATTGGTGACAACCAGAATACCAATACCAATAGCAATTGGATTACAAAAGGAAGTGCCAGTGATGACTGGGCTTTAGGTACCAATGACAATTGGACTTTAGATACTAAATATCAATAACAATTGGACTTTAGATACTAAATGCCAATAACAATTGGACTTTAAAAGGAATGCCAGTGATAACTGGACTTTTGTAAATGATACCAGTAACGACTGGACTCTGGATACCAATAACAATTGGAACTTGCAATAAGTGCCAATAACAATTGTACTTTACGATAATGTTGGTAACAACCAGACTTGAAAAAGGGAGTCAGCAACAACTGGACTTTGGATACAAATGACCATTGGATCTTGCAACAAGTGCCAATAATAATTGGTCTTTAGATACTAATGATAATTGGATTGCAAAAGGGAATGTCGGTGACAACATGGACTTTGATAGGCGATTGAAATTTCACTAGAGACTCATGACTTCACTGGGGATTCACAACCTTACTGGAGATTAGGAAACTTCATCGGGGATCTGAAAAAGAGATGCAGGCCGATTGATTTATAAACATGTCTACTCAAATAAAGAGAAAGATCATCTGAATCTTCACCAAACTTCTCGGAGAAATGTCATTTGATAGAAGCAAATTGGGTAGTGGACTCGCTGAGAAGAATCATCACCAATTGTAATAAAATCCTTGTAAAGGGATATCTCAAATAAAGAGAAACCACTTGTAAGGCCTTCAACAAAACTTCTTTGACAAACTTTCAAGGGAATGCCATTTGATGGAAGAAGAGTCGATAATCTTGATGATTTGTTGGAGATAGACAAACTGTCTTGGAAAGAGACTGTCATTTACCATCCAAATAGAAAATCTGAGAACAAAACAAGTTGCTCAAGTAATGAGGCTGCCACTTGTTGTCTAGGTATAAATTCCAAGAAGATGTTATAACAACACTGCTAGAGAATGGGATTTTGTCTTCAATGGGGATCTATAAATAGATTTTTCCTGGAAAACAAAGTGCAAAATAAATGCACGCTCAATCTAGGTTCAAAAGCCTAGAGAGATTCAAAAGCATAACTGCCAGGGACCAAAGTTCAATCCAGGAAATAACTGAAAAGAAAAGGTCAAGCAAGACTCTACCCATTGAGGAATGAGCTCAACTGGGGATTTGTCTAATCCATACATGGAGAAGATAACTAAAGCAACAAATCTTCCACGAGGATGAAACTCAGTGGGGAACTAGAAAGGATGTGCATTTTCTGCTTAAGGCTGACGACTCTACTGGGGAGAGAAGACAAACTAAATCACTTGGGGATAAACACAGCCAGAGTAAACGAATCAAATAAACATCATAAGGTAGAAAAAAAATGCTCATATGCCATGTATATCTGTATGAATGCATATATGTCATGTTATGTTTATGCTGACAAAACAAACAAGGAGAAGTAAACTGGAGATGAAATAAACATCTCGACAAGGATACTTGGTCAACCTCTCAAGGTAGAAACATTACTTAGAATGAATAAGAAGCCACATGCAGAACCACAATCCTTCTTCAAGGCTTTAAACTTCTCAGAGGAAATAGATTACTCCACTTGGGGATATAAAGTCACGACTTTACCTAAGGGATTGCCACAATGAATCTGGTTTCCCTGTTGGGGATAAGAAAGATCCACTGGGAAAGGATCACCTATGATTAGAGAGACTTCATAGGGGGTAAAACAAATATCCACTTCATTGGGGAAGCTCAGAACAAAGTTGTAGCTGTAGTTGTCAGAGTTGAAACTCCATGGGGATTGGAATGAACATTCACTTTGCTGGAGTTGTAAGTGTCATAACCTAAAATTTAACCTCCATTTTACCTTTCTGTATAAGCATGTGCATTTGCATTGCTGACATACGCATTAGTATTTTTTTCTCTGTGATTTTCATTGCAGGAATATTCAGAATTTATCAGGATTTTCAAGCCTGATTAATCACATCCTCACAAGGTTATCACATCATCAACACAAGCAAAATATAAGGGTTTCTATACCTATTCATCAAAGCAAAAAGTCGAAGTTCATCGCCACAGGCATAACACCTCATTTCAAGCCAAAAAAGGCCAACTTTGTTTGTGTTAATCGATTAACATACATTGGTTAATCGATTAACACCTTGTTACAGCGCCATTTTCAGCTTTTGAACAACTGTTAATCGGTTAACTTGATTTGGTTAATCGATTAACACCTGCTATTTCTGCAAAAATTCAGCATTTTCATCACATGGCAACAACACCATTCTCTTGTGGTCTATTTTATTCTAGCATTGTGTGGAATATTCTAGACACTTCAAGACATTTTAAGACACTTCAAGATATTGGCTACAGTACATCATTTTCAATCAAGACCACCATGTAACTTCACTTACAAGCATGTAAACCATTGGATTTTGGACTTGCATTGGGATTGCTCCACCGAGTTAACAAATAACTAACTGAGTCAACTTCCGACTCAGTGAGTTAGATGTAACTAAGTCTAAAGCTAGCTCCAAAGCAAGCTCCAAAGCACACTCCAAACCTAGCCCACTCCTAACCTCAACTCTATATAAAGAAACCTTCACATCTGTGAGTGGGGATTCAACCATTCTCATCAATTTTACTTGATCACTCTCTCATTTCTCTCAATTCTCTCTGATTTTTCTGCAACTTCTTCATATTTATCTTCATCTTCTTCCCTAACCACACACAAAAGCTCAATTTCCACCATTAGAGTGTAACAATTTTCACATCGAAATTGTTATTCTCTTGAGATAAACCTCCATATTACTCCATTACTACTTGGATTTTTGGATTATTAGTAGCTTCTACTTCAATTCAAGTGATCGATTCAATCATCTCGGTGCAAAATCGTATTCGAAGCATTTTTCGCGTTTTTATCGGTTTCGCTACGATTTGATCTCAAGCTTGGAATTCTCTATTTTCTTGGCTTATTCTTACTACATTTTGATTACAATAATCACCAAGGTAATTCTCTGCCTTGTAGGTTGGTAATTCTTGCTCGATTTACTGTTTTTGATAACTTTCGCATGTTTGCAATGTAGTTCTGATAGCTTTTCGGTGTTAATTAATCATGTAATTGTTTGATTTTTTATCTTCATATTTGATGATTTCAATTGATGATTAGTTGCTTCTAGTTGATGTAATTTTTGTGTACAAATGCATGCCATAACATGTGGATGATTGGATAAGTGATTAGTTGCTGGAAGTGCTTTTGAAAAGCTGTTTTTCTGTTTCTGGTGCAGTGTTAATCGATTAACCTGTTTATAGGCAAAACTGGTTAATCAATTAACACCTCTGTTTTAGGTGCTTTTTTGTTGTTTTGAATGTGTTAATCGATTAACCACCTTAAAGGCAAAAGTGATTAATCGATTAACACTGCTCCAGAATGCCATTTTTGTGCTTTTTAAGGCTTGTTTGATATGCTTTCCTCATTTAACTCCATGGCTTGATATCCTTGATATTTGGGGATGTTTTATGAGCTGTTTAACTTCTGTTTGAAGCATGTATGCAAACTTTCGATGCACGGTTTATCGATTATGGAACTGTTTGCATTTTTTGACATGATTCTTGCACACTTATGCTTACATGATAACATGATTTGTGATGCATGCTAGTTGATGTTCGGTACTGCCTTGCAATTTCATTTCTTGATTGCATTAAGTTTGCTCTTTATTGAGCAAATTTAATATTGTATAATCACCATTTCGCACGTTTTCTTTGACGATCTTTAGATCCATTTAAAAGATTGTTGGTTCGATCATTTCCCTTTATCGATTGGTCAAAACTTTGTTTTGATTAGTCAATATCCCCTCTCTTCTCTCTTAAGGATTTTTAGAGGCTTGTTCTCTTAATCCCCTGCTGAGTCGGAGGTCTACACAACGCACTAGAGCACTGTACAAGCTGGAGCTGTTACTCTGTCGGTTTCAATTTCCGCACTATACTTTGGTGCTACAGAAGGGATGCGAGTGAAGAATTCCTACACTCATTCTGATTACTTTAGGTAGGGGATGAATGACCCTATTCCTGGAATAATTGCATCTATCTCCAGACTGTAGTGTATCTCAATCCTCATCCGAGTCGTTCTTTGATCACTCTTGCACCTTTCAATCTCTCTTTTGATCAATCACCTATTCCTTGGTTAAAGATCATTGTCTATTGGGTTAACACCCATCTCTTGCCTCAACATCCTTTTCTTTTGGTCAATCATCGCTTGTTGATTCCCCAGAGGAGTCTTAATCTGTTTCTTCGGTTAAACGCAGTCTTCCTGGTAAACACTGAATCCCTAGCGGAGTTCACAACCTTCTCTTGGTTCTTTCTCCCTTTTGATTGGTTAACCACTTCCTGTCAGTTAAAACACTAATTTGCACCCTTTCTCAGTTAACCATAGTCTGTCTGTTAACATACTGAGCTTCTTTTGAGTTAATCACCTTCTCTTGGTTAATCACTCATTCTTTTTGGTTAATCACAGTCTTCTTGTTAAAACCAATACCCCTATGAGTTAGCAACCTTATTTTGGTTCAAACACTCACGCCTTTAGGTCACAACCTTCGCTTGGTTCCACACCCGTCCTTTGGGTCACAACCTTCACTTGGTTCCACACCCGTCCTTTGGGTCACAACCTTCGCTTGGTTCCACACCCATCCTTTAGATCACAACCTTCGCTTGGTTCCACACCCGTCCTTTGGGTCACAAGTTTTGCTTGGTTCCACACCCGTTTTTTGGGTCATAACCTTCGCTTGGTTCCACACATGTCATTTGGGTCACAACCTTCGCTTGGTTTTACACCCGCTCTTTCGGTTAACCACTATTTATCAGTTAATATACCGAAATCCCCTCAAAGTCAAACACCTTCTCTTGGTTCAGTACTCTCTCTCTTTTGGTTCATCATAGTCTGTCTGTTGACGCCAACCCCCTTTCCCCACCAAAGTCGCACTCTATTTTTCTTTGGTTAACCACTGTCTGTCAGTTAATATACCGAATCTTCAGTGAATCCCACTTTGTCTCGATCCAATATCCCTTACTCTCCTGGTTTCGACACCACCCCCTTTGTTTATTCCTCAGTAAAGTCACCAATATTCTTTTGCTCCTTTATCATCTTGGTTTCGGCACCATCTCTTTGTCATATCCTCAATAGAGTTGCTACTATTCCTTTGCCTTTCTTTCTTGGTTTTGACACCATTATTTTACGTTCCCCAGTGGAGTGTTTCTATCTCTTTTGCTCTTGGTTTTGACACCATTTTCCTTTCTTTCTCCGTCCTTATTCTCTGAACTACGTAGGCTCTGAATTCCTCATTGCACTATGAGGATACGTAGGCACGAGATTGTGAAATCTTGGCGAGCCACTTTCCCCTTTCTTTTCCCTGGTTCCATGAACTACGAAGCTATGATTTTCTCATTGCACTATGAGGGTACGTAGGCACTAATCCTCTGCGAGTACTTTCTTCGTCTCTTCTCTCTCCTATTTCTTTAGCTAGAAACCTTTAGATAGATAAACCATCCAAGCCTAGAAGCAAGCGAAATGGTCCCCGTCGAGTATGACGGATGCGTAAGGTACTAGTACCTTCCTTTCGCATAACCGACCCCCTTACCTATTTCTTATCCCATTGGGCTTTATCGATATTTTCCATGTCCTTTGGGACTAAATAAAGTTCAGTGGCGACTCTGTTGTATATTTGAGTGTGTGATTCACTCAGGTATAATCCCGTTAGCTTCAGCTGGCGACTCTGTTGGGGAGTCCTTACTCTTGTAAGTTGGGGTCTCGCCTAGTTTTGTTTGCTTTCTGGTTTGTTGGGTGTTTATCTTTTGCATTTTACTCGCTTTATCTTTATGC
Organism: Lathyrus tuberosus; assembly: GCA_022829125.1. Classification (NCBI taxonomy): domain Eukaryota; kingdom Viridiplantae; phylum Streptophyta; class Magnoliopsida; order Fabales; family Fabaceae; genus Lathyrus; species Lathyrus tuberosus. The sequence continues at coordinate 4,538,902 of JALAZF010000082.1, read as the reverse complement.
ATTGCTTGCTTTATCTTTACGTTATTTACTGCATTTCTTTACTGCTTTGAATATTCATATGTTGTATATTCTGGATATCTGCTATATTTTCTGTTGTTGCTAGGATGGGTAGATATTATTGGAGAGATAAGCTATATAACCTGACTTGAACATGCACACGGGATAGAACATGGATAGTCACCACGCCTGCATTTTGCGTGTTGGGTTGTCACGAGAGCCACATCCCAGACCGTGATTCACTTGAGAATACCTTCGTCCTGCGAGAATTCGCTACGGCGGGGGATTTTCACTTGAGTCCTATGGTTTGGGAGACCTTTTAGGGGCCATCTTGTTGAGTCTAGATCACACCTGTGAGAGGGATATTGGGTTTTTGCAGGAAACCAAGACTCTTCATACCTTTGTTCTCTCACGCACGTCAGATTTTTGCACCGACACAGAGTTACATATGCAAACTATCCAGAAGATGTTGCATCTCTAACCTGCATTATTGCATACTGTTATTGCATCATCATGTATGCCGAACTTTTGAACCTGAATTATTGCATCATGTATATGTCGGACTTTTGAGCTTGAACTGTTGCATCATCAAATATTTGTAGCAATGGGTGTTACATATCCATCTACATTTCATCCTCATAAACAACGTATGCATACATACATTTGGATTGCATACATCTAAACTAGAAAGCTCACTTTCTTCCCCTCATCAGCCAGAAGACAACGACGACTCGACACTGGTACTCCATCAGTTCCAACAAGTCAAGAATCATGGCTGATTATGAGAATACCGCTTACATTGAAACATTGGCTCAGTTCCAGGGTATGATGGGTCAATTCCAGGATAACATGAATGCCATCATGGAAATTCTTCGTACTCGAAGGGATACCACTGTTACCACTGTTGCTGTGCAACTGTCACTGATACAACTGTTGTTACTTTTGTTGTTACTTCTTCTCCTGCTGTTGTTGAAGTGCCATTGGAGGCTATGATTCAACGTGTTGCCAATCCACCAAGCTCTCAGCCTGATCCAAGTAGGCTTCCTTCTGCCTATCCATGGGGGAATTCCCCTGAATTTCACTCCTCAGATTGCCAGCGGTAATGCCTTTGTGCCGTATCAACCTTTTGTTGCACCCATGCCCAATGGGAATTCTGTTGCTTACCCTTGGGGCATGCCTACTCCGATTCTGCCTCCCGTGGTGAACCATGATGATCATGAGATTACTCAAGCACAGACTCGCTAGACTTCTATGATAACCGATATTGAGACTCCTGAGGAAGATAAGCATGTGTACAGAGGTCCTCCTATTCATATTCCGGTTTTGTCTTAACATACTCAAACTGCTATTCTGAATGTTCATCCTAGAATGCCTTACCCTGGGACATCCTCAGTTGCTATGGCACCTCCTCCTGGTTATCCATATGGTTTTCAGATGGGTCTGAACTCTGGTCAGATGGTAAATTCTGGGTTGGTATATCTGTCTCAGTTTGCTTCCCCGCAGGTGCCTGCTCTGGCTGCGTCACAACTTCCAAATCCTCAGATTCTTATCAAACCTGCTAATTAGAACAAACCTGTAGACTACAAGCTTTTAGAGGACAGAATCAGAGTTATTAAGGGTTTCTCTATTTTTTGCATGGACGTCAAAGACATGTGCTTGGTTTCAAATGTTGTGCTACCCCAGAAATTCAAGGTGTCTGATTTGCCTAAGTACAAGGGGTTGGGTTGTCCACGAAGCCATATCACAATATATTATAGAAAAATGGCGTCCTACATAGATAATGATGATCTGCTTATCTACTGTTTCCAAGATAGTCTATCTGGAGCTTCCCTGGATTGGTACATGAATCTTGAGCGAGGTAAGACCAGAACCTGGAAAGATCTATCTGAAGCATTCTTGAAGCAATACAAATACAACTTGGATATGGCTCCCACCAGGTTGCAATTGCAAAATCAAGCTCAAAAAACGGGTGAATCATTCAGAGAATATGCCCAGAGGTGGCGTGAGATAGCTTCACGAGTTCGTCCTGCTCTATCTGATACAGAGTTAGTTGATATATTCACGGGCATTCTTTAGGGTTTGTACTATGAGAAGATGGTTGGTAGCTCATCCTCCAATTTTGCTGATGTTGTGACCATTGAGGAACATATTGAGAATGGGCTCAAAACATGGGAAATTACTGGCACTGTGAATCAACAATCAGGGGTCAATAAGCCACAAGGTGGGTTCTCTAAATAAAAGGAAGAGGAGACAGATGAGGTCATGGCAAGTGTCCACCTTCAAGCGTAAACTCCCATGGCTCCTATGCCATATTGTTCATACCCATATGTTGCTGCTACCCAGTACCAACAACCACCATATCAACAGCCTCCTTAGGCTCATAATCAGCAAGTCCAAGGCCGAGAACATCAGAACCAACACAAACCCCAGAATAATCTTGAACGAAGGAATACTCCTCTAGATCTAATTCCTGAGACATACAATCAACTTCTCCCACATCTGATTCAGAACTCGCTGGTGGTTCCCAAAGCGCTGAAGCCTCCACCAGAATCACTCCCACCTGGGTATGATCCCAATGTGAAATGCGGATATCATGCTGGGTCAGTTGGGAATTCGACCGAGGATTGCAACGCTTTCAAAGCTAAAGTCCAACATTTGATTGACAAGAAGCACTTAACTGTTCAAGATGAGAAACTATGGGTGAACGGAAATCCCTTGTCCGTGTAGGGGACAAGATTACGAAAGCATCCCTTGAAATAATTAATCAAGCCAGAGAGCACTTTCTCAACATTGGAAATCATTATGTCACTCAATCTTTTCCATTTGTAATCTTTTTGTTTGGCTAGCACTGTTCATTTGTAAAACTTGTTTGTTTTCGAATGATAATAATAATGAACTGAATATGCATGTTGTAGCGTTAGTTTTTTAGTGACGCGACCACCTACCGCATTTGGGTGCTACTTTCTGATTTCTGTATTTATCCTGTGAAGCTCTAAAGGAAGGGGAAGATATCATAAACTAACCCTGCTTGCAAATGTTTTCTTTAACAAATGCGAAAAGATTGGGGATCGGGGTTTTGTTATTCAAAGGGAAGCTACTAACACCTAGAGTATATATAGTAATCAATAGGAACCTTCATTTGCATGTATTTCTACTGTTTGAAATGCTTTATTATGTTTATCTGATATTGATTGGGAAAGTTTCTCCTTTGGGAGGGTTAAGAGAATGTTTTTGTTGTTTTCGGGGTTTCTATTGTTTTTTGGGAAGGTACTCGACCTGAGATTTTGTAATAGGGTGCTCGCTAAGACTTCACAATCTTATGCCTAACTATTCTCGTAAAGTGATCTGGGAAATTAGAGCAATCTTAGTTCCTCCTAAATCTATGGGAGGAAAAAAAGTTTGATGTCTTGTTAAAAGCCCAAGATTGAAGCTAAAAGAGTTTTTGTGTCTTGTTTAAAGCCCAAGATTGAAGCTAAATTTTGTTTTGAGAGAGAATTTGTCATCTCTAAAGGGAGATATCTCACCTATTTATCACAAATGTTGAGTAATTGGTTATAAGGGAAATTACTTTAACTAGGATGTGTGGAATCCAGCAATGCCATAATTTCCTTTATAAGAAAAATGTCATGAAGGAAAAACCTTTAACTCAGTGTAGAGCAATGCCACTTTTTCCTTATGAGTCTTTCATGCTAAGAGAGGGACATTGGCTTGGATGTGAGGAATCCAGAGGCTTGCCACTTATAGCTGTTAGATGAAAGAGGAATTTTAACCATGATAAATGAGGGACCCTAACTTGGATTTTGAATCAACAAGTGTGCCACTTACAACAATTTATCTGGGAAAAAGTTTTGATAATATGTTTTGATATGTGATATATAGAGGAAATATCCTCCTACAGAGAGGACTCATGGTCTCATCTGTGGGGATGATGGATTTTGTGCCTTGATCAAAGCCCAAGGTTGAAGCTAAAAGAGTTAAAAACTGACTTCACTGGAGATGTTTTATTTGAGTATCTTGTTTGAAGCCCAAGATGATGAAGCTTAAGAGTTTGAGTGTAGAGAACTGACTCAACTGGGGAGTATGATATATGTCTTGTACAAATCCCAAGATTGAGGCTGACTAGGAAAATCATTATATGAAGCCAAAGAGGAGGCTGACTCTTGTTGTGGATGGTTGAAATCCAGGAGAAGGTCTAAATGGTTTTGGGGAATCCAAAGGGAAACTAACTCTTGCTGTTGATTTCAACAAAGTTGATTTACCAAATGTCATGAGGTTCTGATTCTTTTGAGGATTTGTTGATGGTAAACTGACCCTGGTTGAGGATTTTTAAGGTAAAAGTTAAGCCTTATTGGGGGTCAGAGGGGTTTAAAGGTGAGTTGGAAAACCTTAGAGGTTTTAACTCTTATGGGGACTGATGTATTGGTAAAATGACCAGGATATATCCTATGCTTTTAGGAAGTCTGTGGGTCCTTGTACTAAGCCCAAGAGGAGGCTGTGGGGGGGGGGGGGTGAGACTTTCCAAGTCTACTTGTATGAAGCCCAAGAGGGGGCTGAGACTGTCAAAGTCTACTTGTATGAAGCCCAAGAGGAGGCTGAGATTGTCCAAATCTCTTGAGAAGAGGTAGATTCTGGCTGGAGAGAGATCTTTGTAGGATGCCCAAGAGGAGACTGTGGGTTCTAGGGATAATGTGATAAACCCTTGAATGATTTGATGTTCTGGAGTTTTAACTTTCCTGAGGATTGAACTAGCAGAGATGACTGAATTCTATCTTATGCTTTTATGAAGCCTTTGGGTCCTTGTACTAAGCCCAAGAGAAGGCTAGGGGAACTTTTAAGAAGCCTGTTGGTCATTGTACTAAACCCAAGAGGATGTTGTGGGGAACTTTTAAGAAGCCTGTTGGTCATTGTACTAAACCCAAGTGGATGTTGTGGGGAACTTTTAAGAAGCCTGTTGGTCCAAGCCTAAGAAAAGTTTAAGAAAGGTTTCATCGGGAATAATCCTTTCTTTGTTGAACAGTTCTAAGGTTTGAAGAAATTCAAAACAGGTTTCACCGGGAATTAATCCTCTATAGGGAAATGAATTTCTTATATATGTTTCTAAGTTTTGACAGTCTTGAGAAAAGTTTCACCTGGAATAATGCCTTTCTCTGTTCCATATTGAATAAAGCCCAAGAGGAGGCAGACTGTATTGGGGAAGTTTCCTATGAGGGAACTAGTTATAGATTAAGTTATGAGTATCCTACTGTTTGACCTAAGGATGACTTAACTGTTGGGGAAACTCTAGATAGATATGCATAAGTATATACAAATAAGTGAATTAACAGATATATAAACAGATATGCATTGAATAGAAAAGATGTTGGGTCTTACACTCTGAAAAGAGGCCCAAGTGTATTATGATTGGTTGTATGACTACAACTGTATGATTAGGGTTTAAAGAAATTAAAGAAAGTTTTGAGAAAACTTTGCATTTTTTGAATTTAAAGAAAGTTGTGTTATTTAAATTGAAAATAAAGTTTGGGGCTTATAACTCAAAGAGAGACCCAAGATGATTTATTTTGAAAACAGTGATCGCACTGTTATTTTGAAAATTGCACTGGGACTTATACTATGACAGAGGGCCAAGATTATTTATTTACAAAAGGGGTTGGGTCTTACTCTCTATTAGAGGCCCAGATTGTTTGAAGATTTAAAATCAAGGAAGAAACCCTAATTTTATTTTAAAAATGCATTTTCAAAGAAAAATAAAATAAAAAATGATAAAAAAATATCAAATATATTTAATACACATGTTATGACCTTTGAAAAATGTTTGAAAAATAGATATTTTAATCACATGATGGTTTGAAATTCAATTGGTTTTGAAAAATCAAGAGAAAGAATTTATTTAAAATGTTTAAAAACAATTAAAAAGGAAACTCTTTAAAAAATTCAAAAATATATCAAATATAAAATATTTTTTTTGATTTTTTTGTGAAATAAAATATTAAAATGTGTGGGTGATTTTAGTGCAAAAAATCATTTCAAAATAATTAATTTTAAATATTAAAATAAATATTTAAAACTAAATAAGAAAAATATGAAAAATATGAGAAAAATAGGAAAAGTGGCAAAAATGACATATATAGGGTTTGAACCCACGGCCTCACTCTCCGTCTCACAAAACACGCCATTGCCAACTGAGCCAACGTGTGCTGGTGACAAAAACACCAAAGCAATACATAATATATGAAACCTGCGTGACAAATTCAAAATCGCGCCAAACTTCATCTTCTTCCTCGAGCCAACTTCTGATTTGCAAAAACTATGCTATCTCTCTCAATACGCAATTATTTGACACGATGTAAACACCAAAGTTGTGTGTTTTTCAACAAGGAATTGAATGGTTCTTTTTAATTTTAATTATTTTAAGTGTATCACAAGATATCATGTTATAATCAGATGAACCCTAAAAAATGCAAGAACTATATGAAATCGCATACACATAAGATAAATAGCAATTGATTGAGGGTTATCAATCTATGAACATCCATAAACATGTTAGTAACTTGAAACAACATTTATGATGCATGATTTATGGAGTTCAGTTTTGAGGAAGCTTACCTTGCAAGTGAGAATCGAATTATGCAATGTAGGTGTTACAGATGCAAGATGATGATCTGGATAGCTTCCTTGACCCCCAAGGATGGTGTTCCAATGATTAGAATGGATTGAAACCTTCTAGATCACTTGGCTTGACTCAATCTGCAGCTTTGAGGCAAATTTGAGCAAAATGATAGTTGTCACACCCTAATTTTCACCCTAACCCTAACCTTGCATATCATATCATTTTTATCGTCTATGCGTCCCATTAACTCATATCATACGACATGGGATCAGGAGATCTTTTGAATCAAGGTTTCTTATTTGTTTTGAGGTTCTTCCATTCAAGTCTGAAGCAAGGGTTGAGTTCTAACTCCTCATCAAGATTCATCAGGCTTGTCAGGGCAGGTGCACGTATGCAGCACTGATAGAGGTTCAGTGGTCTTGACCTAATCTTGGTCGGACGAGTTTTGTTTCAAGATCAAGGCCAGGGTTTGTTTCATTCCATTGGTTGTGTCTGAAGGTTCAATGTAGGTTGTCTGTGTGTGGACCAAGTTATAAGTTTGTGTGTAATTCAAGTGATTCCTGGTTAACGATTACCAAAGGACCAGATTTGCTTTCTAATCAGGGTTTGGTGCAGCGTATCGAGATTCACGGTTCAATTCATAATCTTCTGATTTTAAAAGCATATTCTTGTCCAGTTGGTTCAAAAGGAAGATTTTGACTTATTGGTACTCAAGTGGCCAGGATCAAGTGGATTCGTTTGTTATGACTAATCAGTTCAATTCAAGGCAGATCCTCCTTGATTTGACGAATGACATTCAAATTTAGTTGTCAAGGTTGTAAGTGTTGTGGAAGCATATGGCAAAACTCATTCCTTACCCATTATTTCACTTTCCTTTTCCATTTTTGACTATCCGTTATCCATAAACCATTTCTATAGGTCAATATCCATTTTAACTAATTTTGGGATCCATTCAATTTTCATTTTCATTTTCAATTTCAAGATCCATTCATGTTATTCATTTTAATCCAATATCTTTTCTTTGCAAATTAACAATATTTGTCAAATTCATTTTTTATTTTTCATTTCATCTTTTATCATTAAATCCCAAATCATGATACAAAAATCCATCCATTATCCATAAACCATTTTATCATTTTTCTAAATCCATTTCATCCAATCTCATTTTTCTAAATCCATTTCAAATTCAATTACCCACATCCAATCCACATTTCCAACCCACTTATCCATATCCACTTTCTTTCTAACCATTTTTATAAATAAATTCATAATTCAATAAAAAATCATTAAAAAAAAAAAAATTCATTTTCTAACAGTCCACAACCTTCCAAATTTCTTTATTACAAGCAATGCTAAAAATGTGAAAGGTGCAGATCTGCACTCCTGTGTCCCTCCCTGCACGAATCAATATAATAGCAAAACTCTGCTTCACATCAACCGTACTTCCTGCAAAACAACCACACAGTACCTGCGGTCAACAACCCTTCACAAGTAATTTTCAAAGAAAAAAAAAGCAAAACTTTCTGAGCTACGCACAGGGAACCCCAATCCGCAACGCACCATACCACGTTTCAACGCTGACCAAGCCAAGACAAAAAAAAAGAAATGCTATGTAACACTGCACTGCTGCACCTTCTCAACAAGCAACAACGACATATCATGAAAACAACCCAACAACAACTGCTACAAGCTGCGTGAAAAGAGGCAATACAAAAAATTCAAAAAAAAAAAAGATAGAAGCTCAATCGTTTTATAAAGGAACAGAGTTAACAACAGAGAGAGGGGGAGCGATAGCAGAAAAAACTCAAAGAATACATAACTCACCTTGCTATTGGAAAGAGCTCAGTGACCAAAAACCTTCTTTTCCTATTCCATATTCAACAACCAGACGTCTCCTACCGTGACATTTCCACCACTCTTCAATCATCCTTGCCCACAAACTCGTTCTATTTCAGCCATCGATTTCCACCATCACCCTTCACCATCCGAACTCAAACAACACCCACGGCCACACTTTCAAACACGACCACCAAACCCTTCGCACCTCCGCCACAGTTTTTATCGACCTAAAAACACAACCTCACCACCACACGGCTGACGACCACCCTTCATCGTTTTCCCTTCGCATCAGTCACAAACACACGAGATAAACTCGCTAACCGAACTTCAAAACCATAACTCAACCACAGAACAACAACCGCAACAAAACAATGATGTTCATCTTCCTCTTTTGAACACCATTTCCGGAACTCCCTCCATCTCAGCTCAGGCGTACTCCGCTAAACAACTGTTAAGGACTAACACATCCACAACTAACACGACCTTTTTTCATCCTCACCATTCCTCTCTTCAAACAACTATTTCACCACCACCATTTACAACCCGAAACACACAACAACAAAGACGTGTTCTTCGACCTGTGACAGATCGCAAGCAAAAGGAAAGGGGAGAATGATTCGCGAAACGGAAGCGGAGCAGATCAAGAGAGATAGTGGTGAACGGAGACGCAAGGGAAGTTCGAGAGAGTTGGAGTCGTGAGAGGAGATCGAGTTCGAGGGATTGATCGGAGTTCTGTTGAGTGTGTGTTTCCTAGAATGGGTCTCATAAGTGAAGAAGATGAGAGGAATTTTGGGTTGGGATTACGAGTTTAGCGGTTCTGCTAGGGTATTTGACTCCCTTTGGTATGTGAGGTGAGTTGGGTCTAATGACCCGCTCCATAGCTGATCCATGACCCGCGCCCTTGCAACTTGGGTTGGAGGCTTTGGGCCTCCTTTCTCTTTTGGAACCTTCAATTCCCTATCTCAATTCATGCACCTCCAGGGCCACGCTTCACTAGGTTCTCATTTAAAGGAACTTAACAAAAATTTTAGGATTAGTTTCATTTAAAACTTTAGATTTAGTATTTTAAACTTTAGGGTTAGTATTCTTAATTTTTAGGTTTGGTAATTTTAATTTTAGTTTTAATTATTAATAAAAAAAATAACAAAAAAAATGATAAATATCTAAAGTCAAAAGATTTTATCTCTAGAATTTAATTAGGTTTTGGTTGATTTCAAGTTTATTTATTTATTTATTATTTAGATTTTATGTCTTGATTTACTTCTCATTTCTCTCTTTGATTTTCATATTTGTTTTTCTTTTTGATTTTATCTTTGGCCAATGATATAACAAAAATCATGATTAGTTGATTCCTTTCAATCGATTCAAAATCTTGATCAATATGAGGCCATTTTCTTTTTTTATTGGTCAATGAAAGTCAATATCATAGATTATCGATTTACCGATTCAAAATCTTGATTAAGACGAGACCATTTCGAATTCATTTCGGTTTCTATTTCATTCCTCATTTTCATTCTCTTCTAAAGTCAAAAAACCTTGGTCTAGTACCAAGTGCTCATTTTCAAAACTTCTTTTTGTATTGAACTAAAAAGAGAGGATTGGGTGAAGACCCTATTCCTCTTCGAGTATTAAGATGCTCACTTTAGAGTGTGTGGTCTCGATACTCTTCTTTCAATACGAAGACGTGACTATATTCACCACCCATTCTTTCAAAAATCTTTTCCTCTCTTTATCTCATCTCCTTAAGTCAAAAACCTTGGTCTTGTACCAAGTACATTTTCAAACTCTTTTCTCAATAAACTTAGATGGTCGTGGAGTGGTTAGGCGAAGGCCTTCTCCTATCCCGAGTGCTTGACATTACCTTTAGGGTTCACTGTCGTAAAGCACTTACCATCTAAAACCAAAAACACTTTTAATAAGAGAATAAAGTTCTCTTTGTATTGAATTAAAGAGAGAGGATTAGGTGAAGACCTATTCCTCTTCGAGTATTAGGATGCTCACTTTAGAGTGTGTGGTATCGATACTCGTCTTTCAATACGAAGACGTGACTATATTCGCCACACATCTTTCACAATAAATCTTTCGAGATAAAGAATTGGGTACTACCCGAAGGGGTTCCTATCCGAGGACCTATTTCGCCCTTAAAATCAACTTTCAACAAATCAAATGAGACATCTTGCCTTGATGGCGAAAATCAACCTTTTCAAAAAGGACATGTTACGTCCGTTCTACCGCAAACAGGTAACGCATAAGACTCCACGAGCGAGCCGCAAAACACCTAACTGCTAGAACCCGCACGTTAGCACCGTCCATAAAAAACACCAACCAACCGTAGTCGGTCGAACTACGATTGCTCTGATTCTTCATTCTTGTCCGAATGTAAGATACGTAGGCACAAGATCGCAACGATCTTGGCGAGCCCCCTTCCATTTTCTTCACCCGTAGTCCTCCGAACTACGTTGACTCTGACTTTCCCATTGCACGAGGGAATACGTATGCATAGGACCGCAAAGTCCTATCGAGTCTCCTTTTCTTTTCTCCTTCTCTTTCTTCTTCTTTTTGTTTCCACCATTTTCTTTCATTTTATTTTCTTTCACATTCCTTGTTCTTTAACCATCTCTTTCCCTCTTAGAACACATCTTAGAAAGCAATATCCTTAGCAAACATCCTTACACATAGACAAGCAAATGGTTCCCATCGAGTACGATGGATGTGAGGGGTGCTAATACCTTCCCCTCGCATAACCGGCTTCCGAACCCATATTTTGGTTGCGAGACCATCTTATCCTTTTCTTCTTTGGGGTTTTCTCGATGTTTTCCCTTCCCCTCATGGGATAAATAAAGTTCGATGGCGACTCTTCTGTTTTCTTCCTTTACGCCTCCGGTCGACTATTTTTCGAGTAGCGACAGCTGGCGACTCTGCTGGGAAACATGGAAATCCCTAAGCAAGCCAAGCCTAGTTTGTTTATCGTATGCGTATTTTTGTTTGCTTTATTATTGCTTTATTATCTTGTGTTTCTCTAATCTGTTGGGTATATTGGGGATGGTTGGTGAGGAGAAAGGCTTTCTACCTGAGCTTTTCGAGTATACACTAAGCTAGGAGGTGGTTGCTTACTGATTTGCGAGACTTAGGACTCGTCGAGTTGGTTTGACTTCCAGCAATCAGATGAGGCCCCTTTGGGAATGATTATGTCTTACGATTAGTCGTAATGGCGTCTTTGTTCCCGACCTAGGAGTCCGTGATTCTGAGGACTTTTAGAACCCTATTTCAAAGGTCACTAAGACATAACTCTGTGCTCATCCTTTGAAGGGATTGCCGTCTTATGAACCGTCGTTATGATGGAAAACTTTTGAGGGTTAGTGCATGGGACCTTGTTTGAAAAGCCTGTGGAATGCCCTGTTGTAAACTAATAGATTGCCTACCCGAGGTGAGGGATGTCTTGTTGTCTTGGCCTGCAGAATCTGTGACCTTGATACCTATTGCGAACCCCTGATTCAGCGATCTTTGATCCCATGTCTTATTGCATTTGCATAAGCATCTTTGCATCATTTTGCATATCATTCTCCACCTCAAAACCGAGAAGCTCATTCAGTCCTTTGTCCATAACCCGCCGTTAATTTCTCGACACTCGCATTGAACCTGTGGTAGATGTGAAGCATTTGAAGCAAGTGGAGCATAGACGACTTGAAAGGCCAGTTGGAAGCTAAGGTAGCCATGTCAGAGAGTAACCGTCAGAATGTTGATCCCCCACCAGGATTTACTGTGACAAGTAATCCACTGTATGATCTTCTGCCTGATGATGGTCCTCCACGGGTAAATGTTCCTACTCGACCCCAGAGGAAGCCATTGACTGATCCTATGAAGGAAATACTTCATGACATTGAGGAGAAACTCCAAGCTATGAAAGTGCATGATACGCCTGGGCTCGATGCTGCTGATATGTGCCTAGTGCCAGATTTGGTAATCCCTCCAAAATTCATAATACCCAACTTCGAGAAGTATGCAGGTCATAGTTGCCCGAAGCGTCATTTGGTGATGTTCTGCCGAAAAATGACCACATATACCCCTGATGATAAGCTGATGATTTCAAGATAGTTTGAGTGGGGCATCTTTAAGTTGGTACATGGACTTAGAAAGAAGCCATATCCAATCATGGAAGGACTTATCCAGCGCTTTTCTAAAGCGATATCAGTACAATCTAGACGTGGCTCCTAGTTGCATGCAGTTGCAAAGCCTATCTCAGAATGGGGATGAATCCTTCAAGGAATACGCACAGCGATGGAGAGAATTAGCAGTTAGGGTACAACCACCACTCTTGGACAGGGAATTGATTGACATGTTCATAAACAGTCTGCATGGCTCTTATCTTGAAAGAATGGTTGGCAGTACGCCATCAAGCTTCTCTGACCTTGTGATGGTAGGGGAACGCATCGAGAGCTACCTCAAGAGTGAACTAATCCAGAGCGACTCGAATAGCTAAGCCGGTGAGACTGAATCCCTTATTAACTCCCAAGAGGAAGAGGATGAAACCAATGCAATCATAGCAAATGTTGAGTATTCTCATGGTGTACCAGCAAAACCTTTTGGTCTCTCATCTTCTCAGCAGTCATCATTTCCAGCGCTATGCTATCCTTATGGGCAACCAGTAATGCCTATAGCTTTGTCCCAGCAACCGTGGATTGCTCCTCATGTAAATCAACGAGCCCATGGCCGAGGATATCAGAATCAGCGTCAGAGTCAGCATAGGCCTCACAACAATCTAGAAAGAAGGAATGCTCCTCTTCATACAGTCTCTATGTCATACAGTTAACTCGCTGGTGGTTCCCAAGTCTCTCAAGCTGTCGCCAGAGCCATACCCTCCTGGGTACGATCCCGATGTGCAATGTGGATATCATGCTGGATCAATGGGGCATTCGACTGAAGATTGCAAAGCCTACCAAGCCAAAGTGCAACAACTGATTGACAAAGGTTACATATCCTTTCCAGAAGGAAGCCTGGTTATGCACGTCAACCTCTCGTCTATTTGAGTTCAAAGACTACAAGGTCATCTCCTCAAGCCAGTGGGTCAGACAGAAGACATCCCCAGGATTGGCGATTTTTAGATCTTGTCATTTATTTGCATTTGTAGTTTCTTCTCTGTTAAGCGCTACTTGTTTTTAAACATTGTTGCTTACTAATGGTTTTGTTAATGTAATGAACGTGCTTTTTTGAACAAGTCCATTCGTATCCACTCTTTTTTTTCTCATATATTGCAAAAAATTACAAAAATTTTTCCCACATTTCACTCCCTTTATCAGTTGCTGTCTTAGTAAAGATCTGAGGGAGGATGATGAAAACGAAATACTCATAATTGCTAATAGTATGCTTTCGGATAAAATCCCGCTGATGATGTACATGCATTGTTTCAAATCCCCTAAACACTGGAGAGATAAGGAGTTAGTCCCTAGTCAACCACTTCGAGCCTAGAAGTAGTAGTTTCCTTCGGATTTCTAAACCCTTACGCTTAACCTGGGGCATGGGTAGTGTTCAGTTATCCTGATTACACATTCGAATTTCAAGATGAAACCTCTTGTTATGGCGGTTATTCTTCAAAGACCAAAGACTTGGCAGTCACGATCCTTAAAAAAAAAAAAGAGATGGTCCGCTAAGTCCGCCACCTCAAAGAGAAAACTTAGGCAAAATTAGGGCAATCGCGATGGACTCGAAAAGTGAAGTCGGTCCATGCAAAAGTTAGGGATCAAAAAAATAAATAAAGCAAAAGAGGCCCTCAAATCCTCAGCAAAAGCAAAACCCGATTCAGTGGGCACCAAAGGTCACTGACATCCACGAAAACAAAATAAGGTGACTGTCATTCCAAGCAAATTCGCCCTTACACCGTCGACCCTTTTGGAAGATAAATGTGTGTAATATAACTGAACGTAGGACTGGAGTTCATCACGAAGAAGGGTGGGTACAAATCAAAATTTGAGCCTAATATCCTTTGTTTCAAATAACCGTGAACCAGACCACATTACAACCCTCGAAAGACCTAATTGAAGTAGGGTTTATTCTGAGAGCGTACTAAAGCAAGGTTGCGTAAACTGACTCCCCACAGATTTACTAATCTTCATCATTTGTGTCATATTCTTGCTATATTTTTCAAACACCGATGAATCAACACTGTGTTTGGACTAATGGTCCACTCACCACACACTTTCACATCATTCCAATAAATGATTTCTTTCAAAACTTGCATGAATGTCGCATTAAAATTACCATTTCTAAGTAACCAATTTTAACTGTAAGCAAGTACTTGACATCAAAGAGATTCCAACAAAGTGCAATTAGAGAGAAACGTGATCATTCGTTGGTGCCGACACGAATCAATACCTTCTCATAACCTTGTGAATCTGGGGCAGAGCATTCAAGAGTCAATTGTGCAAAGAATCATCCCAAGACTTCACCAGCCAAGGGTAGGCCACCCAGAGATTCTTGTGATTAAGGGCAAATCCCTCCAAGGCTCAATCAACACAAGTTAAGTCGCTTCAACGCTCATTCTGGGGCAAGTCCTTCAAGAGACTCAAGCAAAGGCTGACTATTGAAGATTCAGACATTGGGGCAAGTTATCTCAGACCATGTCATGGTATAGTCATCCCCAAGGCTTCCATTTGAGGAGGATTCATTCAAAAACCCTACAGACTGGGGCAGCTAAATTGCCAAGAGGCAGTTTCCCTCTACACTTTCAAGATTGGTCAGGCAAACCCTGTCAGCCACTAGTAAATGTTGAGGTCACAACAAGTGTCAAAAAGCCTTGGGGAATAGCAGAAGTGCAACTAACATGCATAAGTCGTGTCGCTACACTCATACTGTCGTTTACGAAGCCATCGTGGCATCTCAGTTAGAAGTGAGATTCTCTAAGGAGCAAGCGCAACTTCTGCAAAGGACCAAACTTGGAGCATCTGGAGCCTCCACATCTATCATCCGATCGTAGCATCGCCAGGTTTCGAGTGTCGGGAAGTTAAACTCATTCCCCATCCAACCCAAAGCCCAATCATACTTGGCACACCAACCAAAGCCCAACCATCTTGGCACCTCCCACCATAAGCCCGATCATACTCGACACCCTTAACCAGATACAAAATCCACATTGCTTGCATAACTTTAAAGTCCAGTTCTCGTCTGGCAAACCATAAAACCAGTTCCCGTCTGGAAAACCAAAACAAAACACCAGTTCTCGTCTGGTAAACAACTTCTAAACCAGTTCTCGTCTGGTAAGCACCGTTTCAAAGTCTAGTTCCCGTCTAGCCAACCATAAAGTCAGTTCTCGTCTGACAACTTAACCTTTTGCCACCAGTTCTCGTCTGGTAGTCTACCCCTTAAAAACCAGTTCTCGTCTGGTAACCCTTTTAAAAGCCATCTTCGGTTGGTATCCTTCACCTTACCTATCTCCTTTTCCCCAGCAAGCATTTCAATAAAAGCCTAACCATCCTTGGCACCCAAAACCAAAGCCCAACCTTACTTGGCACGACCGTCACTCCAGACTTTCATATCCCCAGCATTTTGCATACATTTTTGCATCATTTGCATGCTTGTTTAGCCAGTTCTTGTAGAGGATAGGGGCATTCTTGTGGACTTTGTCCCCCCATCACTTATTACTTCCAACTCCTTCCGTGCCTTTCGCGTGAAGTCTTGTCCTTTCGCGATGTGTCTCCTCTTTGCCTTTTGCAATGTGTCTAGCTTACCTTTAGTAAGAGTCTTCCCGTGCCTTTTGCACAATTTCTTCCCAGCTTACCTGTTGTAGGTCTCCTCTTTACCTTTCGTAGAAGGAATTTGTCTCTAAGCCTTTTGTTCTGGAGTCTTCTCTACCTTTTGTAGGAGGAAACTTTGTCTCCTAACCTTTTGTTCTGGGGTCCTCTCTACCTTTTGTAGGAGGAATTATTCTCCAAACCTTGTGTTCTGGAGTCGCTTCTGCTTCCGCAGAAAATAATACGATCGTCTTCTCCCAAGGGAGTCTCTTCTACTTGTTGTAGCAGGAATTTATTTTTTCTCCTAACCTTTCGTTCAGGGGTCCTCTTTGCCTTTTGCAAGAGGAGAACCAATTTCCATCCTTTATTCTTGAGTCCTCTCTACCTTTCGTAGGAGGAATATCTCATCATCCTTTATTCTTGAGTCCTCTCTACCTTTCGTAGGAGGAATATCTCACTTTTTATTTCTTGAGTCCTCTTTACCTTTCGTATGAGGAATATCTCACCATCCTTTATTTCTAGAGTCCTATCTACCTTTCGTAGAAGGAATATCTCAACTTATTATATCTTACCGGGATACTACAGGGATGCCTCCCCTTTCAAGACTGGCAAAGCACTCATGTTCATTCCTCATCGCATCTCAAGCATATCATCATATCCCTCATAACCAATTGCCTTTTTCCCAATGACACGTGCCTTTTTCAAGCCATCCCACCAATTCATCACTTTCATTCCACTTACTTTCTGGCTGAAAATTTTGGGTATTCTTATATTTAATCCCCTTGTACCTTGACTGTAAGAAAACCTCTGTCACTCTCACCTTCAAGTCCAAGAAGATTAAATAGGGGCATCTGTCACACCCTCATTTTCACCCTAACCCTAGCCTTGCATATCATATCATTTTTATCGTCTATGCATCCCATTAACTCATATTATACGACATGGGATCAGGAGGTCTTTTGAATCAAGGTTTCTTATTTGTTTTGAGGTTCTTCCATTCAAGTCTGAAGCAAGGGTTGAGTTCTAACTCCTCATCAAGATTCATCAGGCTTGTCAGGGCAGGTGCACGAATGCAGCACTGATAGAGGTTCAGTGGTCTTGACCTAATCTTGGTCGGACGAGTTTTGTTTCAAGATCAAGGCCAGGGTGTGTTTCATTCCAGTGGTTGTGTCTGAAGTTTCAATGTAGGTTGTCTGTGTGTGGACCAAGTTATCAGGTTGTGTGTAAGTCAAGTGCTTCCTGGTTAACGATTACCAAAGGACCAGATTTGCTTTCCAATCAGGGTTTGGTGCAGCGTATCGAGATTCACGGTTCAATTCATAATCTTCTGATTGTAAAAGCATATTCTTGTTCAGTTGGTTCAAAAGGAAGATTTCGACTTATTGGTACTCAAGTGGCCAGGATAAAGTGGATTCGTTTGTTATGACTAATCAGTTCAATTCAAGGCAGATCCTCCTTGATTTGACGAATGGCGTTCAAATTTAGTTGTCAAGGTTGTAAGTGTTGTGGAAGCATATGGCAAAACTCATTCCTTACCCATTATTTCACTTTCCTTTTCCATTTTTGACTATCCGTTATCCATAAACCATTTCTATAGGTCAATATCCATTTTAACTAATTTTGGGATCCATTCAATTTTCATTTTCATTTTCAATTTCAAGATCCATTCATGTTATTCATTTTAATCCAATACCTTTTCTTTGCAAATTAACAATATTTGTCAAATTCATTTTTTATTTTTCATTTCATCTTTTATCATTAAATCCCAAATCATGATACAAAAATCCATCCATTATCCATAAACCATTTTATCATTTTTCTAAATCCATTTCATCCAATCTCATTTTTCTAAATCCATTTCAAATTCAATTACCCACATCCAATCCACATTTCCAACCCACTTATCCATATCCACTTTCTTTCTAACCATTTTTATAAATAAATTCATAATTCAATAAAAAATCATAAAAAAAATAAATAAATTCATTTTTTAACAGTCCACAACCTTCCAAATTTCTTTATTAGAGGCAATGCTAAAAATGTGAAAGGTGCAGATCTGCACTCCTGCGTCCCTCCTTGCACGAATCAATATAATAGCAAAACTCTGCTTCACATCAACCGTACTTCCTGCAAAACAACCACACAGTACCTGCGGTCAACAACCCTTCACAAGTAATTTTCAAAGAAAAAAAAAGCAAAACTTTCTGATCTACGCACAGGGAACCCCAATCCGCTACGCACCATACCACATTTCAACGCTAACCAAGCCAAGACAAAAAAAAGAAATGCTATGTAACACTGCACTTCTGCACCTTCTCAACAAGCAACAACGACATGAAAACAACCCAACAACAACTGCTACAAGCTGCGTGAAAAGAGACAATACAGAAAATTAAAAAAAAAAGATAGAAGCTCAATCGTTTTATAAAGGAACAGAGTTAACAACAGAGAGAGGGGGAGCGATAACAGAAAAAACTCAAAGAATACATAACTCACCTTGCTATTGGAAAGAGCTCAGTGACCAAAAACTTTCTTTTCCTCTTCCATATTCAACAACCAGACGTCTCCTACCGTGAAATTTCCACCACTCTTCAATCATCCTTGCCCACAAACTCGTTCTATTTCAACCATCGATTTCCACCATCACCCTTCACCATCCGAACTCAAACAACACCCACGACCACACTTTCAAACACGACCACCAAACCCTTCGCACCTCCGCCACAGTTTTTATCGACCTAAAAACACAACCTCACCACCACACGGCTGACGACCGCCCTTCATCGTTTTCCCTTCGCACCAGTCACAAACACACGAGATAAACTCGCTAACCGAACTTCAAAACCATAACTCAGCCACAGAACAACAACCGCAACAAAACAATGATGTTCATCTCCCTCTTTTGAACACCATTTCCGGAACTCCCTCCATCTCAGCTCAGGCGTACTCCGCTAAACAACTGTTAAGGACTAACACATCCACAACTAACACGACCGTTTTTCATCCTCACCATTCCTCTCTTCAAACAACTATTTCACCACCACCATTTACAACCTGAAACACACAACAACAAAGTCGTGTTCTTCGACCTGTAACAGATCGCAAGCAAAAGGAAAGGGGAGAATGATTCGCGAAACGGAAGCGGAGCAGATCAAGAGAGATAGTGGTGAACGGAGACGCAAGGGAAGTTTGAGAGAGTTGGAGTCGTGAGAGAAGATCGAGTTCGAGGGATTGATCAGAGTTCTGTTGAGCGTGTGTTTCCTAGAATGGGTCTCATAAGTGAAGAAGATGAGAGGAATTTTGGGTTGGGATTACGAGTTCAGCGGTTCTGCTAGGGTATTTGACTCCCTTTGGTATGTGAGGTGAGTTGGGTCTAATGACCCGCTCCATAGCTGATCCATAACCCGCGCCCTTGTAACTTGGGCTGGAGGCTTTGGGCCTCCTTTCTCTTTTGGAACCTTCAATTCCCTATCTCAATTCATGCACCTCCAGGGCCACGCTTCACTAGATTCTCATTTAAAGGAACTTAACAAAAATTTTAGGATTAGTTTCTTTTAAAACTTTAGATTTAGTATTTTAAACTTTAAGGTTAGTATTCTTAATTTTTAGGTTTGGTAATTTTAATTTTAGTTTTAATTATTAATAAAAAAATAACAAAAAAAAATGATAAATATCTAAAGTCAAAAGATTTTATCTCTAGAATTTAATTAGGTTTTGGTTGATTTCAAGTTTATTTATTTATTTATTATTTAGATTTTATGTCTTGATTTACTTCTCATTTCTCGCTTTAATTTTCATCTTTGTTTTTCTTTTTGATTTTATCTTTCAATACGAAGACGTGACTATATTCGCCACACATCTTTCACAATAAATCTTTCGAGATAAAGAATTGGGTACTACCCGAAGAGGTTCCTATCCGAGGACCTATTTCGCCCTTAAAATCAACTTTCAACAAATCAAATGAGACATCTTGCCTTGATGGCGAAAATCAACCTTTTCAAAAAGGACATGTTACGTCCGTTCTACCGCAAACAGGTAACGCATAAGACTCCACGAGCGAGCCGCAAAACACCTAACTGCTAGAACCCGCACGTTAGCATCGTCCATAAAAAACACCAACCAACCGTAGTCGGTCGAACTACGATTGCTCTGATTCTTCATTCTTGTCCGAATGTAAGATACGTAGGCACAAGATCGCAACGATCTTGGCGAGCCCCCTTCCATTTTCTTCACCCGTAGTCCTCCGAACTACGTTGACTCTGACTTTCCCATTGCACGAGGGAATACGTAGGCATAGGACCGCGAAGTCCTATCGAGTCTCCTTTTCTTTTCTCCTTCTCTTTCTTCTTCTTTTTGTTTCCACCATTTTCTTTCATTTTATTTTCTTTCACATTCTTTGTTCTTTAACCATCTCTTTCCCTCTTAGAACACATCTTAGAAAGCAATATCCTTAGCAAACATCCTTACACATAGACAAGCAAATGGTTCCCATCGAGTACGATGGATGTGAGGGGTGCTAATACCTTCCCCTCGCATAACCGGCTTTCGAACCCATATTTTGGTTGCGAGACCATCTTATCCTTTTCTTCTTTGGGGTTTTCTCGATGTTTTCCCTTCCCCTCATGGGATAAATAAAGTTCGATGGCGACTCTTCTGTTTTCTTCCTTTACGCCTCCGGTCGACTATTTTTCGAGTAGCGACAATAGTGACTTGGTGATTCTGATGTTACAGAAGTGTTTTGAGGTTATGGATCACTTTTATAGTGATTATGTGAAGTGTTGGGATGCTTGGTTTGAGTGGAATTGGACTGGTTTGAGAATTATAAGTTTTCACTCTTTGAGAACTTTGAATTTTGCAAGAGGAAGAATTTATGAGAAAACAAGCATTGTGGTTGTTTTGGTGTGTTTTGAATGATCAGAATTGAGCTCTATTTATAGGTGAATAAGTTTGTCTTGGAGGAATAGTGCTGGCTTGAAGGATAAGAGCTTGGTTCAATGGTTTTGGATTGATGTCATTACTTCTCAAGCAAGGTACAATAGTTCTCTCAAGTGGCATAACTAACTTTTGACCAATTCCACATTCCTCAGATGTTTTTATTGTTGTTTATGTGAGCATCTTGACTGAGGAGTGTGGAATCTTTGAATATGCAAACATGAATGTTTACCTGAACCCAATGATTTTGGTTTACAAAACCAATGCAGTAAATGGACACATTAGGTGAATATGAAGTCATCATAGGAAAGAAAGTCAAACTAGGATAACCCAATGAGACTAGAATGACGTTATATCGATTTGATATCACATAACCCATATATGGTAATGTCGTCCATTTGTCTAATGGCTGAGTACCTAAAGATGATATCATCAAGGAGTCTCTCACTTTTGAAAAGCGACTTCCAAATAAATTCTCATATAGACTGAGTATGGAACCTCTACTTTCATTATCCAAATCACGATGAACCATTGACAAATCATCCTCACCATATCCATGCAATGATGTAATCACTCTATACCCACAGTTTACGTCACTCTTAACATCAACAATGCCATCAATAAATGGTCTGATATGCTCTAGAAATTGTACAATGTACCTATTAGATGGTTTCTTCTTTGAGGTTTGGGATAACTGTGAACATGGTCTCTTTAAAGATTTTTGAGAACTGCTGCGTGCTTGATCAACATACTCATGATATGAAAGATCATGATAAACATCATATCCCACAGGTTTCTTCCCTTTTGTCTTCACTCATTCTTTGGTTTTTATTTTTCAGACGGTGGTACCATCTTTGTTGTAGTGGGGTAGGCAATTTTAGACACCCTACTTTTTAATGCTCTTTTTCCTGCAACATCTAATGACCTGAACTTTTCCATAATGCATCAATTGCATTAGTCATGTCCACCTTTGCTCCATCCTCTGTATCTACCTCATGTTCGACTTCCACGCTGAGCTTCCTCTAATGAATATGAATAACATCAATTGGTATTGGTTCACCATTCAATGTGTATCTTCCTAACTCACAAGCACAAGGTAACACATATACTTTTCTATGAGTATACCTTAACATTTGGGCGTTTGTACCCACCATGTCAACCCTATGCCACTCTTCAGCAATGTGTCTCAAAGCAGCTCTAGATACTGATCCACACAAATTTCCATAAAATGGACTAGTGCGCGCCTGCTTGACTTCATAAAAACTTGTCTGAAATGAAGCCCTAATATTGCCTAATTGAACCCCTGATGTTGCCATTCATAGCCTCCCAACATTTGCACGTATCACCTAAATTGTTCTCCAACATCTGCTTTAGTTTCCAATGCGCAGACTCAACCCTAAAAAAATCAGTATCATTACTATAAAGATAAACAAACTATGGCTAAAATCAAACACCTTACCTATTAGTCGTGGTGTTTCCCAAATGCAATAGTTTATTGATCCAAGCTTCAATAAATATATGCTTGTGAGACGTCAACCACATGTCTTTCACATAATCAATAAATTATCTAAAATCGACACAGGCATGCTCTAGTTGTTGCAACTTTTGATGGTACTCTACCTCATCATTAGACTTTACAAGTTCATATCATTGTTTCTCTATCGACTCTCGCATATCATTCACAACATACTCCTTGCACTTCGCTTTCACATTTTTGTTGATGTGAAATGGATAAAGCAAATTAATTGTCCTTGGAAATACTGTTTCAATTGCTTTCATCAAAGCAAGATCTTTATCTGTTAAAATCACTTGTGGCATAACCCTTGCTTAGTGAACGATTGTTTCAACTTATTTAGTACCCAACACAAATTCTCTGTTTGCTCAGATTCCATATAGGCAAATACAATAGCAAATGTTAACTCAGTTAATGTCATACCAACTACTTTAAAAAGGTTGCCTGTACTTATTTGTTTTGTACGTACTGTCCATAATCAACACATTAGGAAACATATTTAACAACTTCACTGATTCTGGATGGGCCCAGAAGATATCTCTCACAACTCCAGACTCATCTTTTTTTCTACTCCAATAAACATAATTAGAATCCTCTATCAGCTTAAAAAAGTGTTGCATTTCCGTTCTAGGACCCCTGATGTCTTTCTGCATCTTACTCTTATGCTTATATATTTGGGTGATTCGAGTCACATTCTTCGAATCTCGTTTTTGCAATGACAATAATATGTGTCTTGGTGGAACATGATGTTTTGTCAAATCAACAATATGTTGTTGTTCATCAGCATTAAATCGACTTACAAGCACATGACCTTCAAATCTATTCGATAAATCATGGTTGTGAAGTCCACATTTTACGTCAATATTCCAACCAGAACCATCTTTTGACGGAGTTGACCTAATTTTGAATGGGCAACCACATTTCTTGGTAGCACTTTGTGTTTCACTATCTCCTTCTTTGTATTTTCCACCTCTATCACAACCAAATATAACTTTGTCACTTCTTTCTCTCTTGCCAGTTTTGGTGTCTGAACGAGTTATTATAACAATAACTCTATTCCTGATTCCAACCTCCCTAATCCACCTAGTCGCCTCTTCTTGCGTCTCAAATGTTTCTATAGTCGAGAATATCTCAGTCGTATCTACACATGTCTGATTTTTATTACATATCATCAAAGGAATATCCATATCTGCAAAACATAAGTGAGACAAAAATTAAATTTTTTTTTTTTAAATTTTGTGTTCCGAAACTCTTTGTACCAAGAAATTCGGTTACTGAAAAAATAAAACCGGAACTCTTTGTACCATGAAATCCAGTTAAAAAAAAACAAACCGGAACTCTTCCTAGAAAGTTATTCGGAACTTCAAATAACACAAACCGGAAAACCCAAAGCTACAAATTATCCGGTTTGATAAATACAAGAATCAAATTTCTTTCTTTTCTGTTTTTTGGTTTGATAAGAAAACACTCCGGATTTCTTTATTTAAAGTTATTCGGTTAGTATCGTGTAATTTTCAACAGTGTTTTTTGATTTTTTGACTACGTAGTAAAAAGTAAAAAAAAAAAAAATTATCAAAAATATTTTTGAAATATTTGCAAAAGTGTAGGGGTATAAAAATAAATTTGGGGATATGGGATAAAATTTTCCTAATTCTTCCTTGCTAGTCCCAATTTTTTTAATTTCGTTTTGACGTGCATTATCTCTATTTTTACTTTTTGTTATTAATTTATTTACCAATGTTTTGAAAATCTAAATATGATAATCTGATAGTCATAGTCATGAAGTTATAGTCCTCTATTTTTCCATTTTTTTCTACCCATACCTATATTTTCCAAGGATGCAAGACTATATAGAAAATATTTAAATTCATTTAAAGTTACAATATCCTATCTATGTTCCCAAAACTATAGTAATAAATGAAATGAAGTTAAAATAAAATAGAGTATAAAAAGAAGAAGGAAAAAAAAAAACGTACAAATGGGTTTTGTATGAATAGAGTAGAAGAGTACATACATACATTCTCACTCAAACAGCGTGTGTGTTGGTTGTTGCAAACTTAGCGAAGAAGCGAACAAATTCTCAAACAAACCCCAAACCCCACTCTTTTCTTTCTCTATATCACTGTCTACTTTCACTCTTTCTTCAACACACCTTTTTCTTTTTCTTCAATCAATTCAAAGGTACTATATTGTAACACTCTACTTTTTTCGCATTTCACTATTTCTTTATATTTTCTTAATTCATTGTGTTTTTCATCAATCGATTCAGGTCAAGAAATCGTGAGGTTTTTAGATTCTGTAAGTTTTTATGATTTTTCTTACCGATCGTTTTGCTGCTTGTTTTGAATTATCCTAATGAACTGATTTTAGTCAATATTGTTTGTTTGTTTGTATGTTTATGCATTGTTAGTGTAGGAGTGAGGAAGGGTTGGATTTGTGCTCAATTTTTAGGGTTCTTTGAGGGCAAAAATTGATGTGCAGAAATGTTCATATATAAAAGGATAAAAGGTTTAAAAAAACTGTCGCGATCCGATCACGATTTCGGTGGGTACAGGTGTCGCGACATTGGTTGCGACCGTCAATTAGTCACAGTTTGTTCTTTAATATAAAAATGGTGGACATGGACACTTGCCGATACCGTTCGTCGCGGCCGTTTTCGTGGCCGCGGACTGTTTTCTAAAACCATAAAACTCTGTTCAAATTTTCATTTTATTTATCTTTGTTGACAGAAATATGTTCATATCTGATGGCATAAAACCTTTGATCAGATTTTGAATTCGTTTCTCTGTGTATGTCTTCCTGTGTCTCTTTCTCTCAACATTCTTTTCAGTTATGGAATGTTTGATGACTGATTTGTTTAGTTTTCTTTACAAGATGGAAATGTTCCCTTTCCAATACCCTGTTTTTTGTTTGTTTTATATAAGTGTTGTTTTATGGTGGAAATCTCAGTTTGTGCGATTTTGAATTTACAGGCTATTGACAACATGGATTTAGAAGTAGGAAGTGAAAAGGATTCGGTGCTAACTACTACTCAAGTGAGCATCGGTGGATTTGGCACGGATGTCAAAGCTTATGATCTGGTGTCATTCTTGGAATCTGAGATCGGATATGTAGACAGATGTCGGCTGAAGACTTCTTGCACTCCTCTGGAGTCATTTCCAGAATTTAATATCACTGATACTAAACCGAAAGAAAAAACAGATGATTATCAAAAGGTGGCACCTCATGCCTTTGTGCATTTTACTTTGGCAGAATCTGCAACCGAGGCCCTCAATGCTGCAGGTCGCTGTGACCTAATTTTGAACGGTTGCCCATTAAAGGTCATCTGTGGGCCACAAAATCCAAACCTCCTGAACAAAAGGAGGCGAACTGTGCCTCCTTTTAAGATGTCGGATGTCATCGTTGAAATTGGGACTTTGGTTAGCCTATCGGATTTTACTGTTGCTTGGAAAAGTCCTACTAAAGGGGTAAACTTTCTAGTGGACCCTTTTGAGGGCACGTGCAAGCTTTGTTTCAATCGAGATGTTGTGTTCTCAATCAAAGGAACGGTTAAAAAGGTAGTGATAAAGTGTGATTTTAAGGCGGTATTCTTGGTTAGAGACATATTGGAGATTAAAAGATACGATGATACATCATATCATGTTGTTTTGTTACATCTAGCTTCACCACCTTCGGTATGGTACAGAACTGCTGATGACGATATTGAAGAATCAGTTACCATTGATTTGTTGGATGACGATGATCCTTGGATCAGAACCACTGACTTTACTCCTAGTGGGGCCGTTGGTCGATGCAGTTTTTACAGAATTTCAATCCCACCTCGTTATCGTACAAAATTGAATAATGCGTTGGAATATCTGAGATGCCAAAGAGTGCAACGGGTTCAGCTTACACGGCCACTTAGGATACTGAATGAACCTGATTTTGGGGTGCCCATGTCAGATGCTTTTTTCTACATAGATTCTCAAAAGGACATTTCATTTGATATTATGTTCTTGGTCAATGCAATTGTACACAGAGGAACATTCAACCAGTATAGTTTATCAAGCCAGTTTTTTGAATTGCTGAGAAGTCAACCTAAGGATGTCAGCGTGGCTGCCCTGAAGCACTTATGTACTTACAAGCGCCCAGTGTTTGATGCATTTAAAAGGCTGAAAGCAGTCCAAGAATGGTTGCTCAGCAATCCAAAACTTTATCAGAACTCCAAGCAGCGTGATGATGTTATGGAGGTTAGAAGGCTGGTTGTTACTCCAACAAAAGCCTATTGTATCGCCCCAGAAGTTGAATTGTCTAATAGGGTCCTCAGAAAATTTAAAGATGTTTCAGACCGATTCTTGAGAGTTACCTTTATGGATGAAGGAATGCAAACACTTAATGCATATGCTCTTAACTATCATGTTGCTCCCATTGTGAAGGAAATCATATCAAATTCCTTTCCACAGAAGACGAGAGTATATAAAAGGGTTAGGACAATCCTGGAAGATGGGTTTTACTTTTGTGGCCGAAAATATTCATTTTTGGCTTTTTCATCAAATCAACTTAGAGATCGTTCTGCATGGTTTTTTGCCGAAGACAAAAACATAAGCTGTAGTGATATAAGAAATTGGATGGGAAAATTTACTCAGAAGAATGTTGCAAAGTGTGCGGCTAGAATGGGACAATGCTTCTCATCTACGTATGCATCAGTGGACGTTGCTGCGAATCAAGTTAACTCAATGATACCAGATGTTGAGAGGAATAATTATGTTTTTTCTGATGGCATTGGTATCATCACTACTGATCTTGCAGAAGAAGTAGCTGAAAAATTGAAATTGGACAAGGTACCCTCCGCTTACCAGATCAGGTACGCCGGTTTTAAAGGGGTTGTAGCCTGTTGGCCTTCTAAAGCAGACGGAATCAAACTTTCTTTGAGGCCCAGCATGAACAAGTTTCAGTCTACTCATACTACCTTGGAAATCTGTGCCTGGACGAGGTTTCAACCTGGTTTTCTTAACAGGCAGATTATAACATTGCTTTCAGCTCTGGACGTGCCTGACGATATATTCTGGAAAATGCAGGAGAGTATGATTTCAAAGTTGAATCTAATGCTGGTTGATTCAGAAGTGGCATTTGATGTTCTTACCAAGTCCTGTGCTGAGCATGGAAATGCTGCAGCAATAATGTTAAGTTGTGGCTTCAGTCCCAAAACAGAACCTCATCTTAGAGGCATGCTAAATTCTATCCGTGCTGCGCAGCTTTGGGGCCTTAGAGAAAAGTCTAGGATTTTTGTTTCATCTGGGAGATGGTTAATGGGTGTTTTAGATGAGTTGGGTGTGCTTGAACATGGGCAATGCTTTGTTCAAGTTTCTACTCCTTCTCTTGAAAATTGTTTTGCAAAGCACGGCGCAAGGTTTTCAGAGACAAACTCCCTGCATGTGGTTAAAGGTCATGTGGTGATAGCCAAAAATCCATGTCTTCACCCTGGAGATGTGAGAGTTTTGGAGGCAGTTGATGTCCCGGATTTACATCATTTATATGATTGTCTTGTTTTCCCTCAAAAGGGCGAAAGACCCCATACAGATGAAGCTTCTGGAAGTGACCTTGACGGGGATCTGTATTTTGTCACATGGGATGGAAATCTCATTCCACCTAGTAAAAGGAGCTGGACACCTATGGAGTACACTGCTC
Organism: Lathyrus tuberosus; assembly: GCA_022829125.1. NCBI lineage: Eukaryota > Viridiplantae > Streptophyta > Magnoliopsida > Fabales > Fabaceae > Lathyrus > Lathyrus tuberosus. Next base: position 4,510,623 of record JALAZF010000082.1, on the reverse strand, counting down.
AAGAAAGCCGAACTCAAAGACGGATAATCACTATCCGGGTAAGTGTTTTTTGAATGTCATCTATGTGGTTCCCTATCTAATGCCATAATGCTTTGTGTATGAACACAAATGGATATAATAATATAGGACTTCTGTTTTTCACATGAATTTTTCATAGCATCATGCCTTTGATTAACAATTCACGTGACATGTTTTCTACAACAAAGACTTGCCAAACTAATAAAATTTCATGTTGGGGATGGGGAGACATTTCTTCTGATAGAGCATAAAAATTTGAGTCCGCAAAGAACTGTTTCTAATTCCACACATATAATTGATTATATCAGGAAATGTTTAGTTTTTACACATACAATTATAACCTCTGATTTATATGTTATGGGTGTGTTATCTTGTTGAGTATGTATTGCGAAAACAAGTCATCCATATTAAGTTATATTGTCTTCCACTCTGCAGGAAATCATTGATTTTTTTGTCAAAAACATGGTGAATGAGCAATTGGGTGCAATCTGTAATGCACATGTGGTACATGCTGATTCCAGTGACTATGGTGCTTTGGATGAGAAATGCATACACTTGGCTGAGTTAGCAGCCACTGCTGTTGATTTTCCAAAGACTGGCAAGCTTGTCTCTATGCCTCCTAATCTGAAACCCAAGCTGTACCCTGATTTTATGGGGAAAGAACACCACCAATCATACAAGTCGAAAAAAATCCTGGGCAGACTTTACCGGCGTATCAAAGACGCGTATGATCAAGATATTGATGCACCTGAAGTGAACTGTGTGTCCGGTGATATAAATTATGATACAGATCTTGAGGTTCCAGGATCTGCTGATTTTATTGATGATGCATGGGAACAAAAGTGCTCTTATGATGGCCAGTTAAGTGGATTACTGGGTCAGTACAAAGTGAAAACTGAAGAAGAAGTTGTAACTGGTCAGATCTGGTCCATGCCTAAATACAACAGTAGGAAGCACGGGGAACTTAAGGAGAGGCTGAAGCACTCATACAGTGCTCTCAAAAGAGAATTTAGGCAAACCTTTGAGAAACCGAATTCTGATGTTGGAGAATTAGGTGATGAAGAGAAAAATTTGATGTATGAACAGAAAGCTTCTGCCTGGTATCAGGTGACATATCATCCTAAATGGGTAAAAAAAACCCTTGCTTTGCAAATCAAATCCTCAGATGATCAAGAGGCAGATAGTTTGAGGAACGTGATGTTGAGTTTTCCTTGGATTGCTGTTGATTACCTAGCTCGTACAAAGATAAGGAATCGGAAAGTTGGAAGTTTTGATTCAACCAGGCCGGTTGATTCACTGGCGAAATACCTATCTGAAAGGTTATAGTTCTATGTCGCTCTATCTTGGCTACAAGGCCGCTCTGCCACCGTCAATGGGTTTTTCTTTTGGCATTCAGTTAAGCTACTTTAGTTGTAACGAGTTATGTATATCTCTACTTATATTACCCGCATTTGCTTGAAAGTTAAGATTGTAACAAGTGTTCTTGATACTTTTGATTGTAATCTGTCCTTGTGTTAGGCTTGTGATTATAATGCTGTGAAACTTTCAGACTTTCAGCATGTAAAATTAGTAAATTACAACTTCCCTGAGTTTAGTTTGAACTTTTTTATTTTTTTATTTGTTCAGCTGGTTAATCTGTTTAAGTGTGTGGTCACTGCTGTTTCTTTTAAAGAAAACTCACCCATTCAAGTTGGTAAATATCACAGTTCTCACTCCAGTGAAGACTTTAAACATGCTGGTGGTGTATGCTCCCCCCACCAACAAAACTTGTGAAAACCAATACTTCAAAAAATTGTACTAGTTCCCCCACTAAAGTACATAGAAAAAAACATTGTTGACATGACCTTGTATCATTTCAACAGTCATAAATAAAGGATATTAATAAACTGTAGCATGCTATAAACACACCAAAAAAAAAAGAAGCTCTTCCCCTCAAATTGTACTACATGTGTAACTAACTAAATAAGACTATTGAGATTTTTCCTCGTCCCTTTTTGTATGATCAAATTTTCAACTGCCACAATTATTTATTTACCAACATATTCATCACTGTGTTATATATTTAATGACAGAGTAGTGATAAAAGTCTTATCTCATTGATGGCAACAATATGCATTACTTTGCTCCATGATGCATGGGAGTATTTATTGACATGCCAGCTACTTGTGCCCTCTCTTCCTTTATGTCAATTTCTTCATTATGGTATTGTAGACTTCGTGGCTTCTATGCTTGTTTAACTCATAAATGTAGGCCATATACTTTTTATACTCTGAAACCGTTGGCTTTCATTCATTTTGCTACTTTTAAACCTTCACAGCCATTTATTTGCTTTTAACTCAGCTTGGAAACTATGATACATCAGTACAATTGTGTCAGAAACTTTAGGGAAAATAATGGCTAGTGGCATGTGATTTTCATAGTCCTATTTACTTTGGTTTTGAATATTCATTTATAAAACATGTACCACCTAAACATGTGATTGCATACAAAGTAGTTAGTGATTCAACTTAGGCTTTTTTTTTTTTCTTTTGAATCTTGTGAATTATGGATAGGTTTGTAAATGAATCATAAGATGAAAAATGATACCTTTTTGATGAAAATATAAAAAAGGAAATATTGAGAATTATTCAACCAGAGGTCCCATTGCTTAGAGGACATGGTCCAAAAGTGAGCAACTATTGAAGACAGATGACCTATATTATATGCATGTCATTACTACAAGGGCACATTTCTGAGGCTAAAATTTTGGCGACTACAGATATTTGTAGAAAGGTAGGTATAAGATACATAATGATAAAAATAATGTATTATTGATACACTAATAGATGACTGTCGTTGCTACGGCGCCATTCTGGCATCACTGCAACCATTCATTTTTTGTCATGCTCTATCTGTCCACTGCTCTGTGCCTTGCGCCATCGTCGTTCATGTGTTTATGAATTCTATTCCATGTGTTTGTGAATACTTTTTTTAAAGTAATAAAAGTCAGAATATAGAGATAGATGAATTGCAGTTTTTGCTATAACTAGTTAGAACTTTGAATTCAGATGCAAATATATAGAAGAGAAAAATAATACAGTTAGCAGCTTAGTTAATCACAATTATTGCTTCAATTATGCACCAGAAAGTCCATTTGATAAGATACATCTTTAATTAGGCCCCAAATGTTCCTTTACCTATCAGGTCATGTTCTGATTGGTATGGTTTAGTTTTTCTTCAACCATTGCTAATTCAAAAGAACAATTGAAATTGACAGATTAATTTGCTTTTTATATAACTTTTCAATAATTCCAACACACCCTTCTTCTGAATTCGATACAAATTCTCATGTTTCCCAACCACAATATATTATATACTATATTAAGTAACTATCAAAGTGCTTATTATCTATTTATCAGCACTTTAACAACATATAATATTTTACAGAAAACACAAAAGTACATGAAAAAGATAGCTGAGAATGGCATGGCATGGCATGGAGTTGCTAAATTTTGAAGAACCATGACATGACATGGAATGTTCCTATTTTCTTCGTGCCGAGAGTTAATCGCTTGAAGTCGAACCACATGGATAGTTCCAATTAAGTAACTCTTCAATCATCTGCAAAGCAACTCTTTCCTCTTCTTCTACTACCACCCTATTTTCAATATCAGCATTACCATTATTACCATCGATAATGTGTTGCGAAGTTCCTATCTCTGACTCTGCGGTTTTTTTCTTCCCGCCAAGCTCAACCCTCATAACCCAATTAGAATCAGAATGTGATCCAGCTCTTTTTTGCCACACTCCAATGTGAGAATTATCAGTATCTAGCCTCAAACAAGTGAGTGATGGAGAAGGGTCTTTGCAGTACTTTCTAAGCTTTGTGCTGAGAAGCTCAGAGAGTGCCTTGGGTGACAAGAAAGAGTCATTCCCACCATCACCACCACCACCACTACCACCTCCACCGCCACCACCACAATTAGTGTCAACAGCATCTTCACCTTGATTCTTCGGGAAATTAGTCTTCGCACTTTGACCATTCATCAAAATTGCAGCTTGATCATAGGCTCTTGCCGCCGCCTCTGCGGTCTCAAATGTCCCTAACCACACCCTTCTCTTTCTGCACATTTCATCAAACACAAAACACAAAAATTAAAACAACTATTAACTATTACAACAGATAACAAAATGTGACAGAAAAAAACAACATTTATAGGTGCATTGTGTGGATTTAATTGGAAGATAGATAAATGAGGCAACATACAACAAAGGGTGGCGAATTTCTGACACCCAAGAGCCCCACTGGCGTTGCCTGACTCCTCTGAACTTCTTTGTTTGTTGTACCATATTTGCAGTGATGGGAATGAATGAATAAATAATAAAGGTTATGTTTTTATATAAAATATGAAATGTGAGTGAGTGAGTGATGTTGGTAAATTTATTTATATTAGGTTGTCGGTGTGGAAATTGGACGGAAAGTGGAATTTAAACAAACAGTACATATGCAATAAAAGTTTCACCAGCACAAGTTTGATAAATACATAGCTAACTTGTTAATTAACTACTGAAATAAATGAGGTGAAGCATGTAGGGTTCTCTTTTTTGGCTATTCTCATTTTAATGTATGCATATGCTATGTTACATCCACTCTTTAGACTTGACTAGAGAGTTTGCATTTCCTATCCACATGGTTATTTTTTTCATACGTGGACTCTGAGAAGTTCGAATCCGCATTTATATATCTGAGATCTACAGAACTATCAATTAAATTGACTTAACAGAACATATCAAATGTAAATAAATAAAATATTATGGATTCGAACCCGCACTCATGTATCTGGGATCTATGGACATAGATGCTTTTTTTTGGTAAATTTGAAATATGGTTGGTACGGATTATTTCCGTTGACGTGAAAACGTTAAAAAGTGATTTGTTATTGTCACGTGAATTATAAAGTATACCAACACTATTACACTTTTGTGTAGTGTAAAGTACTAGTATATCTAACATTCAAATTTTAGTGTAAATTTAGACTTTAGTTATTTTTAACTTTTTATAGTGTTTTTTAGTGAATGGCAATTATTGTTAGGAGCATTAATCTAAGAGGAGAGTTCAACATAAACGAATAGGTAGTCTATTATTTATAAGTTGGTAAAATAAGTGTGTGTATTATTTATAAGTCTCACTTTTAGGTAAGACTATATAGCTAGCTAATGTAGTAATCCAAATAATTGTCTTTCAAATTTATTATTAAGAGATTCTTTCTAAATCAAACATTTTTTTCTTCTAAATTTTGGTATTCAAACTAATTCAAAAAAATCAATTCCATTATTTATTAGTAAAAATTCCGTTTGAAAGCAAAGTAAAACTCTGTATAAATTGATCTAACATAAGAATTGGACCAACCCAAACACTTATTTTAAATTAGTAAATTGTTTAATTGTATGTTTATGTACATATTACAATAAAATCAAATACTTTTGACGAATATGATTAAAATATAGTCTTTTGATATTATTTTTAGACTAGTAAGGTTATTCACATTTTGATAAAACTTAATTGATTTTGATAAATTAAATAAATACTATTAAAAAATTGTAGACATAATTGTTTAAAAAATGATATAGTTAGAAAAAAAAATATTACATACAAAATATTTATTTATTTATTCATATTATGTAATAAAGACATATTTTGGTGGCAATATTTTTTTTTCTTTCACTTTTTCATATTTTAATTTAATTTGAAAGTTAAGGAAACAATTTTTTCATATTAAGAATGTGAAGAAAATAGTATTTTTCATTTTCGTAATTATGGTCACATTTACACAATTATTTTATTTTTATAAAATATGTTATTTTAAATTCTCAATTTAATTTTAGTTAATTTAAAATTTATTACCGTCTCTTTTATCTAATCAATATTATATATAGTATTTTCAAATTATTATTATATAATACTTTTATTTATAAAATTAAAAAAATTTAATAATTGATGAAGATAATTTAATAAAGTTATAATGTTTTCTTTTATTTATCATTTTTTATTAGTTTTTTTTTTTTAAATTTAAAAATGGTCAAATACGACCGTTTAGCTTCTTGTAAACAAATCAAATCAAGTATTAGTACTAGGCTACTAAACACTGGAGCCGACATTTATTTCTCATGAGATTAAGATAGTTTTTTTTTAATGAAAGAGAAATCATGTGATTAAGATAGTTAATTCCCTACTTAATCAATCATAGTATTGTAGGATTAGGGGTGAAAATAGGCCAGACCGATAACAGGGGTCTACAAGCTAGTCTCCACAGATTCAGGTCAGGCTAAGCTATTTTTTTAAATAGAAAAGACTTAAGATTTTTTATAAGTCTATTTAGTTAAAATGGTTAGGTCTCATGCAATAAAAAAATATTTTAAACCTAATAGGCTGATCTATTTAAATAAATATAAATAATTTTTTATTATCTTATGTTATGTTTTGTATTTTGAGTTAAAATACATAAATAAAAATTAGTTATTTTGGAGAACTTATGAAAATAAGATAAAAAAATTTATAAACAATGTTATAAGTTGTTTTCATAAGTTATCTTAAACAAATAGTCTCACAAAACTTATGCTAATAGATAAGTTAAAATAAGTCAATGCAAACAAACTTTTAGTTTCATTGATTTTTTAGTTTGTTAGTCTATTTAAACATTATTTTAATTGTGCATTTATGTATTTATAAAATAATAGACTTTTATGTATGCTAACATGCTAACCAGACTTTAGAAAATATCAGACATAAACCTAAAAATAAGCCTATAACATGTTACATGTCAGACTTAGCCTTATGTTTTTTTGGCAGACCCGACTTAAGCTTGGGAAAGCCTAACTCGCCCAGCCTATTTCCACCCATATGTATGACCATCACTATAAATTTATAAATAATAATAAAAAAATAGAAAACTTAAGACAATACCTAACTTTTTTGTCTTTTTATTTAAATTTATTATTGGTCATAATCATAATAATAAATTCACACAAATAAACATATCTTTTAGTTTTATTTTTATAATTTTACAAAAACAAAAAGGTATTTTATTTTGTCTTCTTTAATTACGTGTAACTTAAGGCAAACTCAATTATTTATTTATGAATACAACTAATTGACTTGGTCATCTTTGATCATTTTATGGCTGTAATGGTTTGTCTTTGAGAAAGAATGGTTGGAAAGTTGTTGAGGTCGTTAATAATTATTTAACTAATTAACTAATTATATAGAAAATTAAAAACAGATGTCACATTGTTAGTTGATATTTGGCAAGTCAATTTATTGGTAGGCCAAATGTTGTTTTGGAAATATTGCGACAAATCACAGCTCGTACGATATTACATGTGCATGTCCATTCCATTACTGTTGTTGAGGACATGAGAGACATTGAAATATTTATATATGGGCCTTGAATAATTAAAGTAGGTAATTCATGTTTAATACTATTTTTTGAAGTAGGGTAGTATTATTATGATAAGTTTTTAAATTCATTTTGATCATTATTTTTCGGTTGTCTAATAATTTCTTTGTTGAAGTTAAAGATTGACTATTCGATTCACAAAGATATATTTTAAAATTGATTGCGATCAAATGTTTAAGAGATTTAATTATTTGTTAATTGTGTTATATTATAATGATTAAAATTATATATTATTATATTTTCTATTTTTAATTTTATAAATATTTTAAATAAGTTTTTAATATTTTAAATTATTAAGTGAGACAAGACAACAATTAGTGTATGTTTTACATTGCTACATAAATTCTATTTATAGAACAAATATATAGGTTTCAATCACATAAAATATAACTAATTATCAATAACAATCACATTTATAATTATCAATAACAATCACATTTAATCGAAGAGTTAAGACATATAATTTTTTTTAGGGAAAATGGACATATGTATTTAATATTATTCATAACACTTTTTTAGATGTCTATTGAGGATATATATTGTTAAATATTTACTAAAAAAACTCAATCAAAAAAATATTCTAATAAAAGAAAAAGAGTACAACATCCTTTGGGAGAAAACTACCTCATTAAAAATCTTACCATAAAAATTCAATGAGACAAGACCATGGCAAAGAGAAAAAAAATTGAAAAACATTTATTTCTCTCCCTTGTGCGTACATTTATATTCGAGACGATATTCTTTGTAGTAGTTGATTGAAAAATATAGTCGGCGGGCATGACTTTGTAAATTATTTCTTTTGTCTTTTTTATCATAATTGTTATTACATGTGATTGACAATATTTTATAAGCAACATGTGAAACAAGATGTTCTGCCAAGTTATGAGACATCCTGTCTCTATGTAATCAAGACATTCTAAGTAGAAAGCAAAATGTTAAACACAATGTCTACACATGCAATCTCGCTTTCGATTGCTTCGCGAACAAGCTGAATGGAGTAATTCTCACACATTTGAGGATCTGTTTCCTTTTATACACAATCAGAGATATGACTTTTTGTGTGCATTTTGGTTTAAGAAAGGTTTATGTAGATTCATTTTTAGCAAGATTAATTTTGAGAAATTCTGATTTGTTCAAGGTTAAATGAATCAAAGTTTTGCAATCAAACTTTTTGAAGATTGATCTCTTGCGCTTTTGAGGTTCAACTAATTTCAAGACCTAAACCTTACTAGTCTTTGAAGTTGGACCGCAGTTGCTATTTAAGGAGGCATTCTTCATTTTTCAAGACTCAAACCTTGCACTACTAAGCTCGGTTTGTTATTGTTTTTGAATCTTGTGTTTATTTTTGTGTAATACTTTATTCCTATGTCTTCATTCAAAGTTAGGTGAATATAGTATTTGAGTTGTAATATTGTTCCATCATTCATATACTTTTGTAACTGTACAAACACTTGGGGGAGTATTTGAGTGAAAGTGAAAGAGGTCTCAGATTCAAGGGGAGACTGAATCAAAATTTATGGATATTATTAGGAAAAAGACATTGAATTACGAGCGTTCAAATTATATCAATTTGTACTCTTGACTACTAAGAGTGAACTTCCTTTCATTGGAGTAACACCCCCCAGACGTATGCGGTTTTGCACCGGACTAGGTTACCAATTCCTATGTTATTTATATTCGGCATTTATTCTGTCCGTTACACATTATACTTGTAATACACATTGTTCCAACATTATGACTGACATCTTGTTATCCATATAAAAAAATTTCAATTGACATCAAAGTAGGCACACTGTTCTGGTTGGATGAGCTCTAGGGGTTTTATATATTTTGTTTAAATTGGACAATGTTAAAGAAGAAATATCTATAAATCAGATATCTATTATTGATGAGACGAACTATGATTATTGAAATGCTAGTATGGTTTCTTTTCTAAAGTATATGGATATTAAGACTTGGAAAGTAGTCATAAATAGATGTACACCTCCAAAAGTTACAGCTAAAGATGACACTGAATCTTTGAAGCCCGAGAAGGACTGTTCAAAAGATGAAGGTGAAGAAGCACATGGTAATTCTCTTTCCCTCATTTCCATTTACAATACAGTTGGCAGAAGTATCTTTAGACTTATCAACACTTGTTCCAGCACCAAGGAAGCCTGAGAATCTCTCCAAACTGCACATGAAGGCACTTTCAAAGTTCGCATGTCAAGACTTCAACTCCTTACTACAAAATTTGAAAGTATGAGGATGAAAGATGATGAAACCATTGTATAATTTAATGTCCATCTCCGTGATATTATTAATAGCACATTTTCCCTTTGTGAAAAAATATCAAATGAGAAACTGGTTAGAAAATTTCTCAGGTATCTTCCTAAGAGATTTGATATGAAAGTCACATCTATTAAAGAAGCGCAAGATGTAAGTACTATAAAATTTGATGAGCTAATTGGATTTGTAGTCACCTTTGAGATGGGAATTAATGATTAATTTGAGAGAATGAACATAAGTGTTTCATTCAAACCTTACATTGAAGAAGATGAGGAGCAAGTAGAAGACAATACTGATGATAACCTAACCGAATCTATTGCCCTACTTGCAAAAAGATTTGGAAAAATTATGAGAAGGCTTGATAGGTAATCACGAAATAATGTCACAGCCAATGTTAAAGACAATCTGCCTCTCAATATCAAAGGTTCGAATCCTCGATGCAAAGGTAAATAAGGGGATAAACAAAACAAAGGCAAGGGAATTCAATGCCATGAATGTGAAGGATTTGGGAAAATTCAAGTGGAATGTACCAACTTCCGTAGGATACAAAAGAAGGGATACACTACTATACTCAAATAATGAATCAGATGAAGATACTGAAAGTGAAAAACCAACATTGTGGTTGCCTTCACAGCCCACGTAAGCTCTAAATCCGCTATGCATTATGATGAGGAATAAAATGATGAAGATCTTTCTAATGATGATCGTGTTTAAGCTTACAAGTTACTGTATCTCAAGTGGAAAGAAGAATGCATAGCCAATGAAAAAAAAATTAATGTTCTGCTTCAAGACAAAGCACATCGTACAACCACAATTTCTGAATTGAAGGAAGAAGTTGACCACTTAAACTCCAAACTTGAAGGTATGACAAAATCTATGTGTATGCTAAATTATAGTTCTAAAACCTTTGATTAAATTCTAGGGGTAGGCAAGACGACAAGAGATATGAAAGGAATTGGATTCAACTATGACTCTTTGAACACACAAGCTAAGTTTGTTCCTCCTCTTAAAAATCCTGAATGCATCATGTCAAACTATAAGTCTCAACATCCTGGTTGACATCATTACCTGCACTCTAATGTCTACACTAGATCTTTATGAGTGTGTCACTATTGTGGTCAACAAGGACACATAATACCTTTTTGCTACAAATTATATGGTACACCATACTACCTTATTAGCCTCGTCCCATCTGGAACACTTTAAAAGATGGTCGCCCACAACAATTATGGAGAGCTAAAGAAGAAACTATAAGTCAATAGCCTACACTTCCTTAAAAGCTTCCTCACGTGAATACTGGTATTTTGATAGTGGCTGATCCAGACACATGATATGGGAGTATAACTACTTGAAAGATTTGAAGTCTTACTCCAATAGCTATGCTACCTTTAGTGATGGAGCTAATATAAGAGTCATTGGAAAGGGAAAGTTGGATTATCCAGGCCTCCCAAGTCTGGATTATTTTATCCTAGGTTTAGGCCTTACTACAAACCTCATAAGCATTAGCCAAATGCGTGATCAAAATTTATGCGTCAATTTCAACCATTATGAATACACATTCACTAACAAACTTTTGGAGAAATTAATGAAGGATATCAGATCATTAGACAATTTCTATATGCATATTGAAGGAGAAGTTGATGCATTAGCATTTGCATTATAAATTGGAACGTGATTGCGTTTTGTGAGAATAATATACTTTTTGTTGTTTCGTTTACCATCCTGCTGTTAAATTTCACCATTAACATTTGTAAGGTGTATTTTCACCCCTTTCTTGTTTGTTTTGTGTGGCTTTGTGAAATATTATACAGATGCTCATCAGAAGTGATTGCTTGTGAGTTGGAACATGGTCTTGCAGCTTTCTTTCTAATTTATTATTTACGGTATTAAATGGAAATTGTACTGATTCTATAACATCGGGGGATGAGACATATTTATTTTGAGTTGATATTGAATTTTATTTTCCTTGAGTATTTTCCTTTGAATATGTATTTGGATTCATGTCATAATTTGAATTCCACTGCGTGTATTTTGACTTTTTCTGAATAACGTATGTATGTTTTGTTGGAGTAACATCCTAAAATGTGATTTTCTCTTTTATATTAAGAGTCAGGTTTAGGGTGTTACAAAGAACATAATATTTTTATGATAATATAGTGCTCTGTGATCGTTTCTCCACTTGCAAGTACTTGGTTCACCAATCTTGCAATTCCCGTAGTAAATTCACTAATGGTTTCCTTCTCCTCCATTTGAATTAATTCCAGTTGCCTTTTGTGAGTTTGTAACCTCACAGTGACGCCCCCAATCTATTAAAGCAGTAAATAAAAATTCAAAATTTCATCAGAGTATATTTCAATTATCATGGCATAGACAGGGAGAATCACATTATATTGAAACATAACATACAACACCTGCTCATAATGATATGCAACAGTGGGGTAGCAATCAACAGAGGAACTCAGTTCCTTACACCCACATTTCCATCAGATTTTAGAATAAAAACGGAAAATCTAAAACTGATTATCACTAATATAAAAAGTTGGTCATGCATGTACAATCCGAAACATACATATTCATAATACATAATAATCACAAACGGACTCCCTAACTACCCGGTGTCACATATCAGAGCCGACCGACAAAAGAATGAAGTCCTAAGCTTCACAAAAGACTTCCAGCAATCTAATCTGCAATGCCTCATAGAGCATTATAAAACAGCAGAAGGGTGAGAAAAACAACCATAATATAAATGCGTATAATTATATATATATATATATCAACATAAAAATACACATATCAAATATTCTACCACAAATACCACATGCTAGCACATAAAGCATCTACAGTTTATAATCACATAATCCCATATTCATACATCGTGCATATGTTTATACACAAAACATATCATTCATACTTCCATGCATTTAACACGAATGCACATCAATTCACCAATTTCACTCATAATCACATAATCAGACTATGATCCATGCAAATGCACAGAGACCGACACAAAGACTCTATGCAAATGCCATGCGGTACCGACTCCAAATATTCTCATCACTAGTTCACTCAGGAACTCTGCTGGAACCATCGCTCATTACATCATTGTATCTCCCCGTCGGGCCTACGATGTTCACCCGTCGCTTTAGGTCCCCACATGGGCACACGACGTTTATGGATTGCTTTAAGTCCCCACAGGGGCACACAACCCGATCGCTTTAAGTCCTCAGGCTTTTCTCACCTCATATTTTCGAGGCACACGATCGTCTATAATCATCGCTTTAGGTCCTCAGGCTATTCTCACCTCATATTTTCGAGGCACACGATGTTATAGCTGATTCCCCACCGGAACCGCCGTCACTCAGGACGCAATAATGATGCATATCATGATGCTTGACATACAAGAACTCATGACAACCATGCATTTTCGCACATATATGCAACCATAAACATGCATATATAATCACATACAACATATTGCATTTATTTGCCTTTCGGCCACAATTCATCACCACAATCTGTCATCACATGCATTCACATCATACAACGTCATACAAGTCATACGATATCCATATCAAAAGCACATAGCATAATACACATCATTTACACACCATTAAAACGGCAAAAGTCGACAAAATGACACTATTCACATTTCCCGACATAATTTAATCGGCTAACAAATTTCCAACCATCATAATAAGAAAGTACAGCTCAATAGCTTTCCAACGATATAAATAATGCTTAAATCGGAAATACGGTTCGAGAGTTATGAATTTTTAAAGAAAAGTATTATTTAAAGAAAACTCCCAACCGCCCGGCGAAACGCTCCAACCGCCCGGCGAAACACGTTTCGCCTCTACTTCGCCCGGCGAAGCATAGGCGACGCCAATTCCACCAAAATGACTCAAAGAATCAGAAACTTGGCACCTCTGCGCCTCTCAATTTTGCCCGGCGAAAGCACGAACCGCCCGGCGCTCTGGGCATTTCGCCCGGTGATTCACACCAGACAGCCATGCTCAGTAGCGTGGCTTCATCAACAAAAACCCCCATTTCTCATTTTTCCCACCTTTGATCATTCCCAACAGCAAAACCAAGCATAGTTATGGATCATACACATATAGAGATCATTCTAAACACATTTTTATCAATTTTTAACCGTTAATAACACCGATTCCACAAATCGACCTAAAACTCACATATAACTCAAAACTCTACCAAACATAATTTTTCAACCACAACAATCATACATAATCACACACATGTATAGAATAATCGAGTTTCAAACCCTTACCCGGATTCCAAATGATCTAGCTCTTGTTCTTGATGATTTCCACTTTTTTCTTCTCTTTTTCCCTCTTCCTCTTTCTTTCTCTTCTTTTTCTTTCTATCTCCCCTTTTTCTCTTTCTCTCCTATTTCCTTCCTCTTATTCCTATTTCTTTTCTTTTATTTTATTTTTCTCTCATTTCTATTTTCTTTCTTTTCTAACTTAGTAAATAATTAGGAAAAGACTAAAATACCCTTACTCTCAATTATCCCTCAAACGTTCCCAAAACGCGATAAAATATAATCACAATGTAAAATAACATATTATCACACCAAAGTCATAAATATAATATAATACTCAAAATAATTAAATCGACTCGATTAAATAAAATGATCAAAACTGGGGCGTTACAACTCTCCCCCACTTGGAAATTTTCGTCCTCGAAAATATAACCGAGACGAACAACTCCAGACACGACTCTCGCATCCGACTAACAAACCAACATGCCAACAAAAGGCACACCACGAACAACACAAACGACAAACACCTTGCTAACAGCAGATACAATCAACGACACGACAACGACGACAACAACACCGACAAGATGCAAAGCCCATATAATGCACTTGACGACCAACTCACAACTCAAGGAATACACAGAACACAACTCACAGGTTCACTCTTGAACCGAAACACAACAAGATCGTTACCATCTCCCTAGGTAACACTCCCCTAATTCCTCACACAGGAATTAGCTACCCGCACTCGAACCATCACAATGGAAACGAGGCAACAACACCAACAAGAACCCGAAGTTCCACGACGCTACAAGGTCTCAACAACATCAACAAAACCAGAATACCAACACCCTTGTCGCACAACCTTATTATATCAATGCTACGATTCACCAATCGTACATACAACCAAAACATCCAACTACATATTAGTACCTGATTAATATTTAAACCTTTCGCCTAACACTTCCATACTGAAGTGTCCAATAGTCTTACCATTCCTACATGTTCCCAATATTCAACCTATGAATTCTTATAAGTTACACACGCAAATACAAAACGTGCCACAACACACTTCCGCTGCGCACTCTGATTACTCGTAACCATCAAAACTATCAATCTCACGTCCAAAGTCTAACTCTTTCTCATATTCACCAAAAATCACTATTCACTTTTAATATACCCAACCTTACACTCTACTGCATTAACTCTCACACCAGTTATGAGTCTCTGAACTGCTCAAATAATTCTCATCCATCCAAACAGACATGTATAAAACCTTCGACTTAACTCATCAGGCACGACATTAACTTCACCAATGGGATAATTCCAACTAAAGTCATAACTCATCACAATACCTCACAACGATTCATCAGGATCACGCAGAATCAAAACTGGAGTCGTAGACAAATTCCGCTTTAACCCTCTACCTGTTCTTCCTCTGAGTTTATAACAGATCTGAATATCCTCAATCAAAGCCACTACGAACTTATCCAAATAAATATGGAAAACACGATTCATCTACTCCACAAACATTACTGATTCATTACTAACACCAAGCAACATCACCGTACTTTGTAATACCCAACCAAATTCCAAAAGATATCAATTTTCAAAGCTTTTGCAAAACCTTGCACTAGGCAACTGGCTACTCACACACAAGCTTAACCGAGTAATTAACAGCCTATTCTGATGATAACAACATAACCAGTCACATCAAATCGATCAAAGCCTTAACTCACACAATTCACCACTCTTATCCAACATTCAAACAATTGCAAGTTCACTCAAACTCAGCCAAACCATTCCAGTTATCTATTCCTGAAAGTGGACACTTGTTCTCAATCGTTACCTTATTCAACTATTAGCAATCCATACACAATTTCTTCTCTTTACAGTCCAAATTCCATAAATCCCCACGTGTAGCAACAACCAATCCAAAAGAACTCTCAAATACTACATCCACCCTTAAGGTTTCTCAAAATTCCCATTAATGCTCTATAATTCCAAAGACTCCAAACCTCTCCAGAACTTTAAGTTTTGCTTTCCATAATCTCAATACCGTTATACTTGTTATTCCGTTCAATCATCCATTCCTTTTTGTTACTAACAAAGCTGGAGCTCTTCTAAGACAACACCTTAATGCTCCATCCAAAAACACATCTGAAAATCGTGCACAACTGACGGCCCATCACTATGACTTCCTGCCAATTTCCCAGAACACTATCATCACAGACAAAACAAACATCTTAGTCCCATCTACTAAGAGTTTCCTACTTACTTAGCAGATATAAACCTCAACTATTCACCTTCGTCCAATTAAGTTCAATCTCTACGCTCTGAGAAGCAGTCCTTAAATAAAACCCAATCATTCTCTCTCAATGACTTCCCAACCTGACCAACATATTAAAACCTCTAATCCGTCTCATCTTCCGATATTAGAATCTTTATCAACTCATCAAAACAACCCGTAACCATTTCCTTAAATTCCAAACAATTCATTTCACACGCTATCAAAGCCGGAAAGACACGTCCATTCCATCCAACATAATTCCCGTCTGCTATCAACAAGAGATTAAGGGTGATCAGTTCCTCAATTTGTCAATAAACAGGCGACAATCATGATGAGGCATAAACCGTCTCTACCAAACTATAATAGCATTCCTTACATCCTATACACAAAACTACCCAATGCACAAATCCTTCGTTGTCGTAACCTTACTTCTGTATTCCTTCTTGAACCAGAAACCACACTTATAATTTTGCAATTCACAACACACTGAGTCAACACTCTACACCTGAAACAACACGGAGAAGTACCAGCTTCTCCCCCACTTATCTCATTCTAATCCTTCCAACTGTAAACACACTAAATCCATTACAAATCCTTTACCATAAACAGTCAAAGAACAATTAGACAAACCCCAAGAGTAATTACCGACCCTTAGACAAAAGTATCGATAACCATCGCACCACCCCAAGAAGACAACACAATTCAAACGCTTCGCGCACTCATACGAAATAAACGAATGAGTCGCCCCAATATCAATAATAGCAAATAAAGACGTACTATTAATAAAACAAGTACCTTGAGTCAGACGATCCGCACTAGTAGTCTCATCTCCTGCCAATGCAACAACCTTCCTACCAGTCTGAGCTCCCTTCGGTTCCGTACACCTCGTACTGATATGACCTGTTTCACCGCAGTTGAAACACTTCATCCTAATTCTCTTACAATCAGCTGCGACATGTCCTGAACCTCCACAATTAGAACATTTCAGTTTATTCCTCCTACAATCCAACTTACGATGTCCTACTTCCCCACACTTGTGACACTTAATACAACACCTCGGAGGACTAGACATTCCTCCCCCACTACGAGACTGTTGTTTCCCTTTCCTGTCATTCACATTCTCATAGGGAGTAGCACGCACCTTACGATCCTCTTCGTAAATCCTACAACTGTCCACCAATTCAGAAAACCTTCTAATCCTCTGATAACCGATTGCCCTTTTAATCTCCGGACGCAATCCGTTCTCGTACTTCACGCACTTAGAAAATTCAGCAGTCGCTTCCGGATAATGAGGATAGAACTGCACAAGTTCCACAAACCTTACAGTGTAGTCACCCATAGACATATTGCCTGGTTTCAACTCCAAGAACTCAATCTCTTTCTTTTCCTTCACACCCTCAGGATAATACTTCCTCCGAAACTCTCAGCTGAATAAATCCCAAGTAACTTCTTCATCATCCACTCCCAACACTTGGCGTAAACTAACCCACCAATCAGCTGCTTCTTCCTCCAGCATGTGAGTACCCAGTCTCACCTTGTCCTCCTCAGCACAATCCATCACATGGAAGATTGTTTCAACTTCTTCAAACCAAAATTGTGCACCATCAGGATCATATCTTCCCTTGAAGATAAGCGGTTCGTTCATCCCGAACTCATTATTACCCGCAGCATTCGGTACACCCTGCACAGCCCGAGCCATATTCTGTTCATTTCCAATAACAGCAACTATGGTTAAACAAATAGCTCACCGAACCATAAAGACCAACAAGGACTGACACAAACTGACACGGACTGGCTCTGATACCACTTAATGTGACGCCCCCAATCTATTAAAGCAGTAAATAAAAATTCAAAATTTCATCAGAGTATATTTCAATTATCATGGCATAGACAGGGAGAATCACATTATATTGAAACATAACATACAACACCTGCTCATAATGATATGCAACAGTGGGGTAGCAATCAACAGAGGAACTCAGTTCCTTACACCCACATTTCCATCAAATTTTAGAATAAAAGCGGAAAATCTAAAACTGATTATCACTAATATAAAAAGTTGGTCATACATGTACAATCCGAAACATACATATTCATAATACATAATAATCACAAACGGACTCCCTAACTACCCGGTGTCACATATCAGAGCCGACCGACAAAAGAATGAAGTCCTAAGCTTCACAAAAGACTTCCAGCAATCTAATCTGCAATGCCTCATAGAGCATTATAAAACAGCAGAAGGGTGAGAAAAACAACCATAATATAAATGCGTATAATTATATATATATATCAACATAAAAATACACATATCAAATATTCTACCACAAATACCACATACTAGCACATAAAGCATCTACAGTTTATAATCACATAATCCCATATTCACACATCGTGCATATGTTTATACACAAAACATATCATTCATACTTCCATGCATTTAACACGAATGCACATCAATTCACCAATTCCACTCATAATCACATAATCAGACTATGATTCATGCAAATGCACAGAGACCAACACAAAGACTCTATGCAAATGCCATGCGGTACCGACTCCAAATATTCTCATCACTAGTTCACTCAGGAACTCTGCTGGAACCATCGCTCGTTACATCACTGTAACTCCCCGTCGGGCCTACGATGTTCACCCGTCGCTTTAGGTCCCCACATGGGCACACGACGTTTATGGATTGCTTTAAGTCCCCACAGGGGCACACAACCCGATCGCTTTAAGTCCTCAGGCTTTTCTCACCTCATATTTTCGAGGCACACGATCGTCTATAATCATCGCTTTAGGTCCTCAGGCTATTCTCACCTCATATTTTCGAGGCACACGATGTTATAGCTGATTCCCCACCAGAACCGCCGTCACTCAGGACGCAATAATGATGCATATCATGATGCTTGACATACAAGAACTCATGACAACCATGCATTTTCGCACATATATGCAACCATAAACATGCATATATAATCACATACAACATATTGCATTTATTTGCCTTTCGGCCACAATTCATCACCACAATCTGTCATCACATGCATTCACATCATACAACGTCATACAAGTCATACGATATCCATATCAAAAGCACATAGCATAATACACATCATTTACACACCATTAAAACGACAAAAGTCGACAAAACGACACTATTCACATTTCCCAACATAATTTAATCGGCTAACAAATTCCCAACCATCATAATAAGAAAGTACAACTCAATAGCTTTCCAACGATATAAATAATGCTTAAATCCGAAATACGGTTCGAGAGTTATGAATTTTTAAAGAAAAGTATTATTTAAAGAAAACTCCCAACCGCCCGGCGAAACGCTCCAACCGCCCGGCGAAACACGTTTCGCCTCTACTTCGCCCGGCGAAGCATAGGCGACGCCAATTCCACCAAAATGACTTAAAGAGTCAGAAACTTGGCACCTCTGCGCCTCTCAATTTCGCCCGGCGAAAGCACGAACCGCCCGGTGCTCTGGGCATTTCGCCCGGCGATTCACACCAGACAGCCATGCTCAGTAGCGTGGCTTCATCAACAAAAACCCCCATTTCTCATTTTTCCCACCTTTGATCATTCCCAACAGCAAAACCAAGCATAGTTATGGATCATACACATATAGAGATCATTCTAAACACATTTTTATCGATTTTTAACCGTTAATAACACCGATTCCACAAATCGACCTAAAACTCACATATAACTCAAAACTCTACCAAACATAATTTTTCAACCACAACAATCATACATAATCACACACATGTATAGAATAATCGAGTTTCAAACCCATACCCGGATTCCAAATGATCTAGCTCTTGTTCTTGATGATTTCCACTCTTTTCTTCTCTTTTTCCCTCTTCCTCTTTCTTTCTCTTCTTTTTCTTTCTATCTCCCCTTTTTCTCTTTCTCTCCTATTTCCTTCCTCTTATTCCTATTTCTTTTCTTTTATTTTCTTTTTCTCTCATTTCTATTTTCTTTCTTTTCTAACTTAGTAAATAATTAGGAAAAGACTAAAATACCCTTACTCTCAATTATCCCTCAAACGTTCCCAAAACGCGATAAAATATAATCACAATGTAAAATAACATATTATCACACCAAAGTCATAAATATAATATAATACTCAAAATAATTAAATCGACTCGATTAAATAAAATGATCAAAATTGGGGTGTTACACTCACCACCTTTCCCTTATCAACTTGTGCATAACTTTTCTCCAAGATTTTCTAAGCTTCCTTTGATGATGTACTATCACTATCCTTCTCAAAGTTGTCGGTATCAACACATTGGTGAATGAAGTATAACACCTTGTAATATTTTGTCTTTTCTTCCTTATGTGAGGTCCTTTGAGCAACCGTTGCAACTTCTACAAGCAAAGTAACACCGTTCTTGATAAATTTTAGAACATCTTGATAACCAATATACACCTTCATTTTATTGCACCACTTGTCACAATTCTTTGCATCGAGAATTAGGAGATTTGCGGAGATACATTCACTAGTGATGAAAAGCATTTTCGCACACACATTGTTTGATAGATCGAACCAGGCTCTTGATGTCAAATGTTAGAACAAGAGGACCACAAGAGTGGTGATTTCTAATGTGGGGAGAGTGAGAAAGAGAGAGAAAAAGAGAGAGATAGAGAGAGAGAGAGAGAGTGTGAGATGGATTATTCATTAATGAGATACCAATACACACACACACACACACACACACACACACACACATATATATATATAACTACATTGAGTGAGTTACAAGTAACAAACAAATAAACTAATAGTTATAACCGGGTTACGACATGGTATAACTAGTTACTAAAACATTATATTTCTACTGTAATCGGTTACTGGTAAACTGTAACCGGTTACACTAACTTTCTAATTCTTTTGTCAAAGGAGATGTAACTGGTTATATCCCCGCAGTAAAGTGTTATATGCACGTGAATTATATTTTTCACTTAACGGTAGTAAGGTTTAGACACTAGAGTGATCAAGAATCAATGATATTTAATGTATTTGAAGGTTAGAGAGAGTGTTTCATGGAGTATTAAGATTTTTTTATTAATTTTGTGTGTCGCTGCGTGAAAAATACCCGAGTGCATCGCACGGTAGAACGTACAGCAGAGTCGCCACTGCATTTTATTTACTCCTTAAGGAAAGGGAAAATATCAATAAAACCCTTGGGAAGAGAAACGGGTAAGGGAGCCAGTTATGCGGGGGAAGATATTAGTATCCCTCACATCAGTTGTACTCAACGGGAACCATTTTGATTGTTCTTTGTGTGGATGAGTGTTATTATCTAAATGTTACTTGCGATTGGTTTTAATTAAGGGAAAAAAATAAGTTTTTAATTAATGTGCTTGCCATGGATTCATTCAAACCCATGTGCCTACGTGTTCTTATAGTGCAATGAGAAAATCAGAGCTCCGCAGTTCGTGGTAGAAAATAAGTATGTGTTGGTTGGTTTTAGGGAACAATTATAATCGTATCCTAGAAGTACTTTGACGTTAGCTGATATGATCCTAGTTCGGATACTCTAAGCTTTTAGTCTAACTGCTAAGGAATGGATTATAACAGTTCTTTTATGAAAAGAAGGAAAATTGTTTTGAAAAAGGTTTGTGATTTAATTAAAAAAGAGAAAGAGTGTCTTGAATTGAATTAAAAAGAGTTGCTTGAAAGGAAAAAAGATTGTGAAATAGTGAAAGTGTTGTTTGGACCAATAGTGTGTTGTTTGAACCCATAGGGAGGTATATTTGAACTAAAGAGTGTGGTGTTAACCAATTGATGGTGATTAGCCAATGTAGAGTTGTAGAGTTTTCCTTGATTCGGGGATTTAGACCTACAAAAAAAGTGTTTTCCTAAGCACGAAGCTTATAGGGAATAAATGAAATGAGGTTGCCTAAGCACGAAGCTTACAGGGCAATGCATGAGGGTTGCCTAAGCATGGAGTTTACAGGGCAATGCATGAAGGTTGCGTGAGCACATAGCTTACAGGAAATTGCATGAAGGTTTCCTAAGCATGGAGCTTACAGGGCAATGCATGGAGGTTTGCCTAAGCACAAAGCTTACAGGGAAAACATAAAATAAAAGAGGTCTTCCTAACCATGGAGCTTACAAGGCAATGCATGAAAGTTTGTCTAAGCACAGAGCTTACAGGGTAATGCATGAAAGAGGGTTTTAACCATGAGAAGGTGATTAACCCAAATAGAGGGGTATGGTTCAGAGATGAGTATTTTAACCATAAGAAGGTGATTAACCCATATAGGAGGTGATTAGCCAATAGAAGGTGATTAACCTCAAGAGTTTATAAGTGTCAAAAAATTATTGTTCCTGGTCCAAAGAGAAAAGTATTGTGGATGTTGATTGTTGAATTTTTGTCTGTAGGGAAGAAAGTTTGAAAATTATTTGATTTGGATCACACTAAAGTCTATGAACGGAGGCAAATACTTTGAATAATTAGGACATACATCCCATATTCAAAGATACTCAGAATAAGGGTATGAATGATCCCTCTCATTCTTCTTTGTTGCTTAAGGATCGTGGCGTACAATTCACATCATAACTAACAGATATTTGTAAGAAGAGTCTTTTTGTTTTGTAAAGGCAATGTGTGCTTGAATGGATGGAACTCATCAATGATCAAGGTCTTGATGTCCTTCTGTCTTCAGGGTCTTGAATGTGGAGTCTTGACTTGAGTGTGACTTGATAGATCAGATGCAATGCAAGTGAAGGAATCTAACTCAATCAAGTGATCAAGGGACTTATGATCACTTGACTAAAAAGGTATCATATGGGGAGCATGCAATTGTTCATGAAAAACCCTAAGGAAATTCTAATATCAAGTGTAATTAATTGATCAAGAATTAACTTGATCAACTAATCAAGGGGGTGAACATGCCAAAAGTCACACACTAAGCACATGAAAATATGAGAAAGAAATAAGGTATTAAAAATTGGAATTATCATGTACAAACCAAATCTCTAATGTGTCGTTAAATATAATTAAAAGGGAAACTTAACAATTAAAATAAATTAATCCTATCCTAACTAAAGTCTAATAGGATGAATTATATTTTCTAAATGAAAAATTAAAAATGTATTTGGACCTAGGGGGTCTGGGCATGGCATCAGAAGGCCCATGTTTGTGTTGGTTGGCTGAGCTGAGAACAGAAGAGGTTCATGAGTAGCTTTGGGGATGTGTGGTAGCAAAGCCTTTTGGGTTTAGCATTAGAGGGCCCAACGAATGTGAGGGCAAAGGAAAATGAATAAAGTCAGATGCAATTTATTTCATCCTTCCTTCTTCCTTGCACATTCTTTCCCTCTCTCAATATTTCTTTACCGAAAAACCGCTCCACCGCGCCGGAGGTGGCAGAGCATTCCAATTGAGTCTCAAACCACAACTAACCTACTCGTTTGTCTCCATTCTATCCATCTCCTACACTCACCTCCTGTAAAACCCACTTCAATCCCTCAAATCTAAAAATTAAATCAAGAACCTTAGAAACCAAAACAAAAATTAAATGGTGATGGAAGGGAATGAAGCCACACATCCATGGGGCTTTAATTCACCTCAATAGAGGCTACATACTGGTAACTCAAATGGAGCTAAACGAAGACGAAATGAAATCTTACCTATAAGGTCGTGGCTTGCCTTGGAGCTTGTTGAAGATTGATGAAGCTGATGAAGATACGAAGACTAGAGAGTGTTCAAGTGATAATTCTAATATTTAACCTTGTTTTTTTGCAACAATTCCTTCTTCTTCTCCTTCTCCTTCAAATCTTAGACTGTAGGATGAATTTGTGCTGTTGTTGTTGTTGATTAGTAGAGTGTAGAGAGAGATTTATGTTATGCCCTAATTGTGGTAAACTTAAAGGTGCAACTTGTACAACCATGGAGGATGAGAGAGCTCTGTAGTGGGGGATAAGAGAGAGTGATAAATTGGAGAGATAGAGGTAATTAGAGGTGTGCATAATTGGTTATTTTTATAAACAAAACCATAACCATTTTAAAACCAGTTAAATGATTTGGATTCATAACCATAACCACATTTCAATCAAAACTAGTTATAAAACCGGTTATAAATTTGGTTATGGTTATATAACCAGATATTAAACCTTTTTTCAAAAAAATATATTTTCTTTTAAAAAAATAATAATAATATTTTTTCCAAAAAATGTAATTATTTTTTTAAAATTTATTTTATGATTTTTTATTCGAAAAAATTATTTTTTTTTTCGAAAAAATTAATTTATTTTCAAAAAAATTATTTATTTTTTCACAAACATTAATTTTTTTCCGAAAATTTAATTTTTTTTTCAAAAATTTTATTTTATTTTCACAACACATAATTTTTTTTCGAAAAATTTAATTTTTATTCAAAAATTATTTTTGTTCACACAAATTAAATTTTTTTTCAAAATATTTAATTTTTTTTTGCAAAACTTATATTTTTTTCACCAAAATTAATTTTTTTTTGAATTAAAAAGAAATGTATTAATTCAAAGATAGCTACAATGCCGATCGCGCGGATGCAGCCACAAAAATGGAACAACTAGGGTGTCATCAAAGAGGCTATGTGTGGCCTAAGCTTGTGACTAGTCCACCCTCTTTGAATGATCATATCAATGATAATATCTCCTATGTTTCTATTATTCACACTACCACTAAAACAAACCTCGTTTCTAAACTTCCAGACTCCATATATCGCTTCAGTAATAACCAATTTGAAAATGGAAGCCCTCCATCCTTTGCCCTTCCCTTTATGAATCGTCCAGGTGATGTCCTCACTCCACCCTTTGGGATTATGCCTCACCTGAATCCACTCCATAAATTGCAGCCAAATACCACGCAGTTTCAGGCAATCAAAAAAGACATGATCCCGATTTTCATCCTCCTGACAAAAACAACTTCTCATTGAGTCAATCATGTTACACCGAAACAACCTGTCCTTAGTGGCAATTCGGCCATGAAAAACCATCCACAAGACCATTTTAGCTCTAGGTCTAGCATGGTTTCCATGGAATAAACTAATCCAATTCACTCGCGGCTCAGGCGTTAACAACTCTTTGTAAACCCTAGAAGCACTGAATTTACCATTAGCAACCATCTGATCCCATAATCTCTATGCTTCATAACATCCTTCATAATCCAAGAGGCATTGGACTGTAAGCTTCTGGTAAACACATCCTCAGAGTTCATATAAAAGCTATGAATCCACCGCACCCATAAACTATCCATTTTAGTGCTTAAACTCCATAACAGTTTCAGCATGAAAACAGAATTCCAAGTGTGAAGGTCAATGACGTGAAGCCCTCCTTGTGCTTTAGGCTTGCAAACCTTAGACCAAGCTATATGACTCTTCTTGCTAATGGTTGCAGCACCACTCCACAAGAAAGATCGACAAATAGATTCAATTCTATGGATGACATTCTTAGGAAGCATAAAGACCTGCATCCAAAAATTGGTAATTGCGCACAAGACACTCTTGATGAGTTGCAATCTGCCTGCGTAACTCAACAGCTTGGAGGTCCAATGAGTGATCTTATCCACAATTCGGTCAATAAGAGGGAGATAGTGAATAATGTTTAATTTTTTGCAAGTGACAGGTACACCCAAATATTTAAATGGGAGGGTATCTTCCACATAGCAAGTCTTGTGCAGGATCTGTAATTTAATAGCACTCTCCACATTGCCAAAGAAGACTCGACTTTTAGAAGGATTCACCCTTAAGCCTGTTGAGTCCAGAAAATTATTCAAGGCAGCATGTAGAAGAGCAACAGAAGTATAGTCACCCCTAGTGAATAAGAGCAAATCATCAGCAAAGGCCAGACTGGTTATTTCCAATTTTTCACATTTCGAGTGATGATTGAAATTAGGATTCTTCTGCAGCTTGTGAAGGATTCTATGAATATATTCCATAATAATGACAAAGAGGAGGGGAGACAAGGGATCTCCTTGTCTAAGGCCCCTTTTGGAAATCACTTTGTCAGTGTAGTTACCATTCAAATTGAATCTATAAGAGACAATTGTAACTGTCAGCATAATCCAGCTCACAAATTGCTGGGAGATCCCTATCTCCTTGAGGATTTTCTCCAGAGCCATCCAATCCACCATGTCGTATGCCTTCTGCAGATCTAATTGCATCATGCACTTAGGAGCACCACTCTTCCTACTGTAACCTTTAAGCAACTCAAAAGCCAACATGATGTGATTGTGAATTTTTTGCCCAGGCACAAAGGCTGCCTGACTCTTACTGATGATAGTACTCAACACTCTCCCCAACCGATTGGTTAAGATCTTAGAGATAATCTTATAGAAGGTTGTACAATCTGCTATAGGTCTAAACTCCTTGACCTTGTTTGCCTCTTTAGATTTAGGAATGAGTGTGACCAAAGTATTATTGAAGGCTCTAAACATGTAGTTATGCACAAAGAAATCTTGGACTGCATCTACCAAATCAGTTTTAATAATATTCCAACTTTCTTTAAAAAAATTTACATTGTAACCATCAATACCAGGGCTTTTAAGATCCCCGATTCCTTTGAGCGCCTGCAAAATCTCATCTTCCGCAACTGGGGCAATAAGAGCCTGCCTCTGAGCTTCATTCAAACAAGCTCCCTCCCTCATAGCTGTAATGTCAATCCCTTGCGGCCTGTCAGCTTTAGTACTTAGCATATCACCATAAAAAGACAGAACTTCAGATTCAATGTCAGCAGAGTTACTAAGATGGGTTCCAGACTCCGTATGAACGTTCAGCAGATTATTAGACTACTGTCTAACTTTTAAAGATGCATGAAAGAAGCCTGTGTTGCTATCCCCTTGTCTAATCCAATCAATTTTGGTCCTCTGTCTAAGCATTTGATCTTCCATCTCCTGCAGCTTCAAGATATTATCCGTGCATCTCTTAACCTCATCAATTTTTTGAACATTCATCCAGTCAGAAACGAGGTCAAGTTGAGCCTGAAGCAGATCAGTTCGAGCCTTAGCAATAGTACCCTGCAGATTGGTCAAAGGTTTGAAAAGAGCCTTGAGGGATGGTTAAAGTCTCAGCAGTTTATGCCACAACACATACATGGGCCTGCCATTCAGAGGTTGATTCCAACTGTTAGCAACAGTCTCCTGATACACTGCTACTCTCACTACACTGTTAATGAACTTGAAGTAAGATTGCCTATAGGTGAACTTATCCTCTCCAGAAAGACAAAGTAGACAGTGATCTGAAACACTAGGGGGCATAATTTTCAAAGTATTCCCTAGGTTACTTTGCATCCAATCCAAGTTACCAAGAATTCTATCAATCCTGGAATAAATGACACCTTCTGTATGCTTATTCGTCTAGGTGTAATAATCCCCTTTGTTGTCCTTCTCATAGAGCCCAATATTGTCCATCAAGGATTGGATATCTACAAGCTCTGCATCAGTGACAAGATTACCACCAATTCTGTCTTGGGGTCTTACCACATTATTGTAATCCCCCATGAGGAACCACGGTCCAGATTGGTTACTATGAATGGCTTCTAAATCTTTCCAAAGAGTTCTTCTCTGATCCAGCTGGTTGAGGGCATAGATAGCAGTAATCCAAGTCTTGAACATTCCATGTTTATTATAAATTCCACAGTGTATCATTTGGCTAGAACTTCTAACAAATTTGATGTCTACCATACTGTCATCCCAATGAATCCAGATACGCCCATTAGGATGCTTGTCATAGTTATCCAAATAACATCCACCAAAATGCATTTTTTCACGCACCTAGTTGGCGTTGCCTTTTTTGACTCGAGTTTCTATTAAAATCATGATTTCCGGCCTAAGATTAAGGAGACGGGAGCTAATCTCCCTTAACTTGCCAGTTCTATTCAGCCCCCTTACATTCCAGGCAACTATCATTGACCACTATCTAGCGGCAATGGAGTGCCATTTAAAACCTCCAAAGCCCTAAATACATTTTCACATTGAACAGTAGGTGGGTTAACAATAGTTGAGTTACCTTTGTTTCTCCCCGGACTAGAAACCGATTGCCATTCCTCATGTTTCTTCTTGACCACTCCACTAGTGCTTGCTTCTAGGGAGTCTCTTTTAGGCTTCTCTGCAATCTGTTGGACAGGTTTAGGTTTCCACTGTTGAGGTTTCTTCTCTTCGCACTTGTGTCCAATCTTTTGACATTTATCACAGTAGGAAGGCTTCCATTCATACTCTATTTGTTGATTGATTAATCCTCCATCCCTATCCTTGATAACAATGTCTTTGGGCAAATCTTACGTGATGTCTACCTCAACAAGTATTCTGGCATAGGAGACCCGGAGTTTGTTAGCTGTACACTCATCCGTCAGCACTGGTGTACCAATTGCACTCCCAATCTTACCAAGGCTTTTTGGGCCCCAAAGGTGTAAAGGGAGGTGAGGTAAGGTAGCCCAAATAGGCAAAGTTCTCAGCATGTCTTGTTTGAGGTTAAACCCAAGAGACCACTCTCTCAGCAGAACATGCATATTCCTTATAGTATAAGGCCCTTTCATTAACACAACATCCATATCACTATGGGATTTGAACTTGAGTAAGAAATAACCTTCGTCGTGGTAAAACATGTCAGGTAGCTGAACAAAATTCCAGGTCCTAATCATGAACTGCTTCACCGCATTCATACTCAGGTCACCCCCTAAAACATAGAGGATTAGCGAGGTTTCCCAAAATTTGAGTTCAGATTCAACATCTTCATCTTCGATTTCAATCTTTATGGTTCCATTCACCACCTTCGGTGCAACGAATTCAATAGTCATACCCTTAGCTGGATTCCTATTGTTTGAAAGCACACCAGTCCACAGTTTCCTAGTGGGCAAATCATCAGGCTTCACAGGAAATAGGTTAACCGGCTCAACAACCAACTTAGGGTTTTCAATGTTCGCCTGTGTGTTGTCTTCCAGGTTCACCAGTACATCCTCCTTCTCAGATTCAGATGGTTGGTTCAAGCTCTCATCAGCATTGTGGAATTCCGGTGACGTTGGCACCGATTTTTTTGGCCGCCCCCGTCTTCATTTTCCCCTAGAGCTCCCCAAAATTATTTTTTTTTCAAAAATTATAATTTTTTCATAAAATTTATTTATTTTTCGAAAAATATTTTTTTTTTTCAAAACAGAATAATTTTTTTCCTAAAAAATTTAAATTTTTATTCAAAAATAAAAAAATTATAATTGAATTGAAACATTTGGATTTTAGATAATAGCCGGATCCAAAAATAAAATATGGTTGAATAATCAATCATTAATAATTAAACTGATTAATAATCATTTAATTATATCCGGATATTTTAAATGAATTTAGATTTGGTTATGGATTTGTATCTCACAACCGAATATTTTTTGCACACCCCTAGAGGTAATTGTTGATGGTGAAGTTGCAGAGTAAAAAATGGTTGAAGGAGATTGAAGATGGAATGTAGATTATATAGAGATTAAATTGTAATCGTCTAGGGAAATGGTTAGGGCAGGTGTTATTGTTAAGTGGATTTACGAGTAAATCAATTAAAAATCTTAACTCTGTTAATGGACTGTTAGAAGTGTTACGAACTGTTATTGAATTAGTTGGTGTTAGTTATGTTAATGTGATAGAGTGTTAATAAACCAAAATCTGTGACAGTTAGGAGTAGTTTGATAAATGGTTAGTTAGGAGCCTAGTGTGAGTTAGACTGTTAGAATTGGTTAGTGCATGTTAACTGTTATGTTAGTGAACTAGTTATAAAAGGGTTAGTTAGGATGTGTAAAACTGTTAGAATTGTTATGGACTGTTGGAATGTTTTGACAGTTAGTGGAATTAGTTTGTTTAATGTGCTTAACTGAACTGTGGTGACTTGATCAATGAAATGTTAGTAAGAGTTAGAGTACTTATGTTGATTGAATTAGTTGGTTATAGCATGTGCATTTGGGAAAAAATCAGTAGGTTAGTGAACTGTTATGGTTAACTAGAAGTTAGTTGATTAATGAATGTGAATGGATTGTTAATGAATTGGTTAGATAGTTAGTAAAGTTGGTTCACCATGAAGTTTGTTTAATCTAGAATTAGTTACCTGAACTGTTATGGAGTTGAGTGCTATAACTATTAGTATTGGTTAGTAAGGTTTGTTAGGATTTATTTGTACATTAGTTTGGATGTGGTTAGAATAGGAGTATTGTTAATGAACTGCTGGCGCCTTGGGACTGCTATGGCATTTGTTAGTTTGCTATTTACATGTCAATTGGAAAATATGTCAATAGGATATGCTTGGAAATATGGTTAGTTCTTAGATTGATTATGTTAAAACAGTTAGAGTACTGATGTTAGTTTAGTTCAATTGGTGGCAAAAAAGAAGTGCTAGTTGGACGTTAATTAGTAGTTAGGATATCATATGCTATGGTTGAAATCTAATGATGTCTAGAGAATTGGTTAATGGTCAGCTTGGGTTATTTGTATTGTCATGCCAATGAAATTTCTTGCTAATAAAGTGGAATAGAGTTAGGAATACTGTGGTAGGCATACTTGAACTTCATGTGAATGTGATCATGTTTTGAACTTGAATTGGATGAAATGACTAGGTTTGGTTATATGCAGGGGTGTGGATGGTTGATTATTTTTAAAACTAAATCATAATCATTTTTAAACCAGTTAAATGGTTTGAATTTATAACCATAACCATATTTCAATTAAAATTGGTTATAAAACCGGTTATAAATTTGGTTATGGTTATATAACCGGTTTTAAACCGGTTATTAGTTATATTTTTAAAAAGTTATTTTTTATTAAAAATTTAACCTTTATATTTGAAAACATTATTTTTTTTTGAAAGAAAATTTTTTTTTACACAACAAATAATTTTTTTTAAAAGTTAGTTTTTTTCAAAAAAATTAATATTTTTTTTGAAAATTTTAATGATGGTGTCTAGAGTGAGGCATCAAATAAGTGGTTTACCGGTGAATCAGTTTTATATACCATCCGATATTTTTAAAGGTTTAGATGAATTAAAATAAAATAGAAAATACATGTAACTTTCCTTCCCCACCTTCTTTCTCCCATACCCCTCCCTCCCCAGTCTCCCACGTTCCATTATCTAATATACGGAAAAACTTTCTCCTAACAACCATTGTAAATAGATTAAATTTCAAAATACTCCTTTCCTTTTCTTGCTCACAACATTTTTGAAAAGAGATATGATAATGTTTTGGTGAGTGACTTAAATTTTAAAATGCTCTAAACCAGAAAAATGATATTTCAAAATAGTAACTTACAGTGGACAAATGAAGTTCCAAATAGTATCTTACATTTTCCAATTTAGATAATAAAATTTTAACCAATCCACACAAATGACATAATCGTTTTACTTAATTGAAAATAGAATAGTTAACCGAAGAGGAGAATAAAGGTTCCAGAGTTATTTAGAAAAGAAATTTTATAGCATATTTATTTGTGTTTAATTTATTATCTGATGATGATGAAAAAGACAGAGTTAACTTAATTAGAATAGAAAGAGAAAGAGAGTGAAATCTGTTAAGAAGAAGAGAGAGTAGAAAAAAAATCTAATGTAATAATGTGTATTGAAATTATATAGATTTATTTAATCTAAAGGTTAAAATTAGTGGTGCACGGGTGAAGGAATTAACTAAACCCTCATCTTAGAAGGCACCAATTTTAATTCTTTTCCCGAAATAATTATTTATTTTTCACATAATGTGTTGCACTTTACAAATCGTCCATCAATGAAAAATATGTTGCAAATGCTTCAAGGAGAGGGAGACAAGTTAAAAGTTCCCACCAATCCTTTCAATGCTTCATCTTGAGCTAATAGAACTGCAAATACTTTTGCACTATTGCAGGATATTTAAATTTAGAACTAGATGTAATTCAAGAATTACACTAGCTTAAATAAAATTAAGAGTTGATACATGTATATAATTTACTTATTTATTTGTCAAGGTGTATTATTGTTTATACAACATCGTAACATAAACAAATCAAAGTAAATGTTAGGAATAATGTTGTTGGTGAAACAGTTGTGATTGGGAAAATGTTGCAATTTTTTCAAAAAATAATTTTTTAAAAAAAAAGAATAATTATTATTTTCTAAAAAATTTAAATGTTTTTCGAAAATAAAATTATAATTAAATTGAAACATTTGAATTTTGGATAATAACCGGGTTATAACCAGATCCAAAAATAAAATATGGTTGGATAACCAACCATTAATAATTAAACAGTTTAATAACCATTGATTATATCCGAATATTTTTAATGAATTTGAATTTGGTTATAGATTTGGATCTCAAAACCTGATATTTTGCACACCCCTAGTTATGTGTGTATGTTGCTGACATCAGGGGCGGATCTACTGTAGCATGAGGGTGTGCACCTGCACACCCTGAAATTTTAAAATTTTTACTAATATCTCTATAGTTTTATATTTTGACCACCCTGAATTTTTTATTTTGCACCTTAGACCCAATATTCTCAAAATTTAAAATTATCTTCATAATTCAATTTTTCACTCTCTCTCTACCTCTCTCACTAACCCTAAATTCTCTCATCTTTTTTTCTTCGTGCTTCCATATTCTTCCATCCAGACACAACCACTGCCGGCGGCGGAATGAGTCGAACACACCACCATCAATCTTAGAATTTTTCGTTTGATTCTCACTTGTTATCTTCCTTCTGCAACAGACAACAGTGCACCATAGTTGCTCGTGCTCTCACTTTTTGTGTCAATCTTGAGCCCTACTTTGCGATTTGTTATCGAATCAAAGTCGATTTTGAAGCCTTCATCTTCAACATTGAAACCATTAAGGTAAGATATCTTGATTTTAAAGTTTTGTTAATTTAGGGTTTTTTGAAATTAGAAATTAGGATCTGATTATTTTGTTGCTAAGTTAGAATTATGCTAATTTAGAAATTAGAAATTAAAATTCTGTTAAAGATTCATGTTTGTGAATTGAGTTTTGGAAAGAAAAAAAATAGAGGATGTTGTTGTTTCTGGCTTGCTGCAATTGCAAAGGTTTGGACTTTGGAGACATTGTGAGGAGTTGTTTATTAGTTTATGGGTTTAGTAATTGTGTTGTTGTTGTTGTGAAAAAGTAGCGAATTAGTTGATGATGAAAAAGATAGTGAATTAGGCTCAAAGTGATTTGGTGTGCAGTAGGATTGTGCAGGGCCTAATCTGGTGTGTGGCATGTGTTTAGAGTCTTGGAGTGGATAATCGATTGAAGGAGCTAATTTGAGTCTTTTGGTTGCGGTATTATCAGAACAGTGCAGTTGGTGGAGCAGTGGTGGTCGTGGTTCTCATGGTTCTTATGTTTATCAGACTTGGAGTTTTGCTGTCGTCAGTATGTTCGTTTAATTGACTGGGAATTACTGCTTTTGATGTTGTCTAGTTATAGAGGTTCTATGTAGCTGCTATGTGCTGGTGTTGTCTCGGTGGTGATCAGAGCAAGACATTCAAGCTGTCCAAAACCAGAAGGAAAATACAATGCTGATCCAAAGGCAGCAGCCATAAACAGAAAAACAGACTATCAAATACTCCTAAAACCAGCAGGAAAAAAAAACAGAAAAGCAACTTAAATAACTCCTGATCCAACTGACTTAGACTACTAATGACAGATTAAAAAATGCAGACTTTCAAAACAGGAAGCCTAAAGAAGAGAACTTCGATATCACTGCTCCAAACACGAGAACTTCACCAGAAACACTGAACCGCAAGCCTGAACAGACGGACAGGCGGGGAACGAGAATTACATCAACTATGGCTGGCCCACCAATCTAATCATACACAATATCACTAAACTTTGTATGGATCAGCATCCTAGGAATATAAAATTGTTCACATTTATCACAAAAGTGAAGCATTCGACTATTTTCTGAAGTGACTCTGATACTCTCAGCAGTGAGAAAAAGAAAAGTTTCATTTGATAAGTGACTCTGAATTTTGTGGTTTTTGCTGCAGGTGTAGGTCTGAAGTAGATATGGTAGATTATTTTCGGGTGGTAGATTCTATATTTGTGCTGTGTGCTTGAGCTGTGTTCTATCTTTTTCCTTTAGCTGGTGGTTCAGTTGGTATCGTTTAGTTTGCCATTGGATTGTTAGGAGCAGTTTCTGTTCTAGTGAGGCTCAAAAGTTGTTCGCTTTCGATATATATGGAATCGAGGTGTCGTAGGGCTGAGGCGGTTGATAAGTTGGTTGCGGTTTGTTCTATTTTTGGCGGGGTCGGGCAGCGTCATGCTATTCTTCAAGACCAGTTCTGAGTTTAGTCTAGTGGATGCTGTTTTTGGCCTAGGCGTTGGCTGTTCGTGCGGTTGCCGTTTGTTGTTTGAAGATTGAGGCATGTTGTTTGGGTTTTTGTGGGGTAGAGCACTTTGTTTTGGTTTTTTGGGGTATAGCATAATGTAGTTGCTGTTCTGTAATTTCTCATTGTTTAGATATTGTTTTTGGTGTGCTTTACTGGTGCAGGTCACTGGTTTATTGTATTTTGGATGGCATTTCTTATGCCTTCATAATATTAAAATCCATTTTGGCTGTTTCAAAAAAAATAAAAGTTATCTTAGCATAGGAGTCCCATTAGTTTAGTGGTTTAGAGCTCATCAGTAGTAGCTAGGCTATGGTTTAGTTTTTGTATATATTGGTTGTGGTGTCCTCTGTTTGTTATTGGAGCTCTTTAAGTGGTGTCCTCTGTTTGTTATTGGAGCTCTTTGAAATTCAGTTTTCCATTCAATTTCAAAGGAATCTTTTTAGAAATCTTTAGACCAAAATGATATTATGAAAGAATGACTTTACTTTTCTGGCTGCAAGTTATAAAATTATCCAAAATGGCTCTGCTTTGTTTTGTTTTCAAAAGCTACTTTAGACCAAAATGCTTTGTTGGGTGCTTTGTTGCAGAGTTGTCCTTAATCCATCAATAGGATGGTTTTCCATAATATAGCTTAGAGTAGGAAACTGTAATTGAAACGAGAATAAATAAAATTATTAAATCCAAACACAATATTTCCATCTTGTTTGTGGCATATGCAGTGAAGTTGTTGGAAAGTAAAGAAAACTTATATAGAGACCTCGAAAGATGCCTGAATAAAATATATTATTAAGTGTGATTTAAGAACAAAAAAGAGACAAAAATTGGGATAAAATATAAATTATTATAATTATATTTTTGTAACTAGGATATTATGTCAAAAGTTCGATACCTTATTTCTATACCTTATTATAGTTATATCTTATATAAATATATTTTTGTAACTTTTGTTTTTATGTTTTATTTATTGTTAATTATTTTCATACCATTTTTTTTTTGTTATAGGAGATTATGGAGAAGTTTTTTAAGAGGAAATTGTCATCAAATGAGCAAGAATCTAGTTCTCAACAATATGTTCAATTTAATTTGGAAGATTTACAATCAGATCCTGGAAAGCGGCTTAAAATGTCAGCATATCATCCAAATGATCAAGAGATAATTCGCAGAACATATATACAAAAAGGACCGTGTCAACCTACTCAACATAATTTCCCCCAAAGACGTATTGGAAACTCATTGAGAAGATTTTGTTCTTCTTGGTTTAATGAATTTGGAAATTGGTTAGAGTATAGTATAGAAAAGGATGCGGCATTTTGTTTATGTTGTTATCTTTTTCGACCCGATTTTGGAAAACAATCTGGTGGCGATACATTTGTAACAGATGGATTCACTAATTGGAATAAGAAAGATAGACTCGCATCACATGTTGGAGGTCCAAGTAGTGCTCATAATATCGCTTGGAAGAAATGTCAAGATTTGATGAATCAAAATCAACATATTGAAGTTGCGATATGTAAACAATCTGAAAGCGTTCGTAACCTGTATAGAAGGCGGTTGATGTAACGCCCCAGTTTTGATCATTTTATTTAATCGAGTCGATTTAATTATTTTGAGTATTATATTATTTTTACTTATGACTTTGGTGTGATAATATGTTGTTTTGCATTGTTATTATATTTTATCGCGTTTTGGGAACGTTTGCGGGACAATTGAGAGTAAGGGTATTTTAGTCTTTTCCTAATAATTTACTAAGTTAGAAAAGAAAGAAAATAGAATATAAGGGGAAGAGAGAAAATAGAGAGAAAGAAATAGGAAGAAGGAAAGAGAAGAGAAGGGAAAAAGAGAGAAAAGAAGAAAAAGCTTGGAAATCAAAGAAAAACAACTTCTAGGAATCGATTTAATCGGGTAAGGGTGCGAAACTCGATTATTGTATGATTGTGTATGATTATGTATGTGTTTGCTTGGATGTTTCTTGCCTTTCCATGGTTTTTGAATTTTAGGTCGAAAACGATAAAATGATTAGGAATCGATGTTTTTACGGTCGGAAATCGATATAATTTGCGTTATATGATTACCATGTGTTTATGAATCATTGCTGGTAATTGTTTTGATGTTGGAATTGATTTGGAATGAAAAATGAGGTTTTTGGGGGTTTTGAAATAGTGTAACCCGTAACAGCATTTTTCTGGTCCTGGTGCGATTCGCCCAATTCGCCAGGCGGATTAGGACTCGCCACTCGTTCGCCAGGTGAAGTGCTGGCGAAGGGTGATTCGCCAGGCAAAATTGTAAGTCGCCAGGCGAATTTGGAATGACAGAAATGGGGTAGCTTCTGTAACTCTTGGGGTTTTTCTAATTTGGTGACTCGCCACTATCTCGCCAGGCGAACTGCTGGCGAATGGTGATTCGCCAGGCGAAGTGCTGGCGAAGTGCTGGCGAATGGTGATTGGCCAGGCGAAGTGCTGGCGAAAGAGGTTTGGCCAGGCGAATTCTGAAGTGGCCAGGCGAATCTGGCTGTTTCTCACTAAATTCTTTTCTTTAAAAATGCATAACTTTTGATCCGTAACTCGGATCGGGACGTTCTTTATATCGTTGGAAAGCTTATGAAATGTACTTTCTTATGATGATAATTTTGAAATTGTTAGCCGATTAAATAAAGTCGAGAATTTGGGAATAGTGTCATTTACCGACTTTTGTCGTTTTAAATGTGTATATTGGTTGCGTAACATACAATGTGGCATTGATATTAATGTGTATGCCTTGTATGATGTGGTGTAATGATAGTGCATGTGATGACATGTTGTGATGATAAAGTGTGGCCGAAAGGCAAATGAATATGATATGTTGTAATTGGTTTCATATGCATGTTTATGATTACATGTATGGGTGAAAATGCATTGCTTACGTGAAGTTCAATGTATGTTAATTGGTGGCCGTATGGCAAGAAAAAAAATGCATTGTTGGATTGATTTATAATGCATGAATAAAGATGGTGAAATAATTCATATTGATGAATTGTATGTGATTGTAAGAGATGAATGCATGACAATGTTTGTATACATGTATGCATTATAAGAATGTCATGAATCATTTTGTATGTGAAGCATAGTGATTGAATTCTTATGTTGAGGGATTCAAAGAGAATTCCGCTATGACATCGTGTGCCTATGTGAGGACCTAAAGCGATGGTTATAGATGATCGTGTGCCCAGGTGGGGACTTAAAGCGATCGGATCGTGTGCCCAGGTGGGGACTTAAAGCGATCGGGTTGTGTGCCCATGTGGGGACCTAAAGCAATCCATAACGTCGTGTGCTCATGTGGAGACCTAAAGCGACGGGTGAACATCGTAGGCCCGACGGGGTGTTACTTGAGTGATCCTCAGTAACGAGCGATGGTTCCAGCAGAGTTCCTGAGTGAACTAGTGATGAGTCGGTACCGCATATGTAATTGCATAGAGTCGTTGCGTCGGTCTCTTTGCATCTGCATGAATCATGATTGCATTGTTAAATGCGGAAAGTCATGATTGATTATCTGTGTGGAAAATGGTGATGTACATTTATGATAAATGTATTGTGCATGTTTGATATGCATTAATAACTGGTTGATTTTATGATTGAGCTTATGATAAGCCTTGGGAAATTGTTGTGCAATGGTGTTGGATGTAGTGAATTATGAATGATATGTTTTGTGTATAAACATATGCATGATGTGTGAATAGGTGATTATGTGAATATAATCGGTATATGTTTTATGTGTTGGTATTTGATAATTGTGGTGAGAATACTTGATATGTGTATTTTTATGTTGGCATATATAATTATATGCATTTATATTATAATTGTGTTTCTCACCCTTCTGCTGTTTTATAATGCTCTATGAGGCATTGCAGATTAGTGCTGGAGGTCTTTTTGTGAAGCTTAGGACTTCATTCTTTTGGTCGGTCGGCTCTGATATGTAGCACCGGGTAGCTAGGATGTATATGATTCTTTTGGGATACATTGTACATGTATCTATGGATGAATGTTTATGTGAACATGAATTATGTTGGTGGATAATACTTGATGATATATATGTATATATGTTTGAAGTTATTCAATGTCTAGATTTTCCGCTTTTATTCTAGATATTGAGATGTGGGTGTAAGGACGAAGTTCCTCTGTGCAAGTTACCCCACTGTTGCATATCTCTGTTGAGCAGGTGTTGATTGTTTTAATTTCAAGTATAATGTGACATGCTTCTTTTATGCCATGCTTTGTAATTACACTCTGATGAAATTTTTAATATATGCCTAAATGATTAATATGTGTTTAATTGGGGGTATAGAAGGGGGTGTTACATTAAGTGGTATCAGAGCCAGTGTTGAGTCAGTTTGTGTCTGTCTTGTTGTTGTTGTTGGTTGAACTATTGTTTAACCGTGTTGTCGTTGTTGAGAATGATCAGAATATGGCTGGTAGGAACGACAATGTTATTGCTGCTGCTATGGAGTCTATGGCTAGAGCTGTGCAAGGTGCAACGAACGTGAATGCGAACGACGAGTTTAGAAAGAATCAACCGCCGGTCTTCAAGGGAAGATTTGATCCGGATGGTGCTCAGATATGGTTGAAGGAAATTGAAAGGATTTTCCGAGTTATGGGCTGTGCGGAACAGAACAAGGTAAGGTTAGGAACTCACATGCTGAAGGAAGAAGCCGACGATTGGTGGGTCGGTATGCGTCAAATTCTTGAGATTGATGAGGAGGGAATTACTTGGGATTTGTTTCGTACTGAGTTTCTAAGGAAGTATTACCCTGAACATGTTAAGGGATAGAAGGAGATGGAATTTCTAGAACTAAAGCAAGGTAGTAATTCCGTTGTGGACTATACTGCGAAGTTTGTGGAATTGGTACAATTTCATCCTCACTATGCGGCGATTACTGCTGAGTTTTCCAGATGTGTGAAGTACGAGAATGGTCTATGCCCTGAGATTAGATTAAGCAAGCCATTGGTTATCAGAGGATAAAAAGGTTTCCCGACTTGGTGGAATGTAGTAGAATCTTCGAGGAAGATAGCAAAGCTCGTTCTGCTCACTACAAGAGTATGAATGAGAGAAAAGGAAAACAACAAGCTCGTGGTGGTCCTTATGTGACACCTGTTGATAAGGACAAGCATAAGAGTAACTTTGAGAAGAAGTCGAGTGGAGGGGGTTCTAGTACTCCGAAATGTTTCAAATGTGGAGAGATTGGTCATAAATCATTGGAATGTAGGAAGACTCTTGAGAAGTGTTCCAACTGTGGAGGCTTGGGGCATGCAGTCGCCGATTGTAGAAGGAATAGGGTGAAGTGTTACAATTGCGGGGAATCGGGTCACATTAGTACTAATTGTGCTAAGCCGAAACAAGCTCAAGCGGGCAGAAAAGTGTTTGCATTGGCGGGCACGGATACTACTGATGCGGATCGTTAGACTTCAGGTACTTGTCTTATTAATGGTAGGCCGTTAGTTGCTATTGTTATTATCGGAGTGACTCATTTGTTTATTTCGCATGAGTGAGTGAAGCGTTTGAATTTGTGGTTTGTTCCTTAGTACCTGATGGGTGTGTGAAACACCGTCAGTACTTTTTGGTTTTCCTGTTCGGTGGTCAGCAGGTGTTAGGATGAGACAAGTGGGGGAGAAGCTGGTACTTCTCCGTGTTTCCTCGGGTGTGCGGCGTTAAGTCGGTGTGTTGTGGATTGTGAGATCGTAAATGTTATTTGGACAGAGTAGTTTCCGGTTTCAGGAAGGATACAGAGGTAAAATTTATGTCGACTAAGGATTTGTGCCTTAGGTAGTTTTGTGCACGGGATGCAAGAAAGGCTATTATAGTTTAGTGAAGATGGTTTATGCCCCATCATAGTTGTCGGCTGTCTATTAACAAATTGAGGAACTGATCACCCTTAATCTATTGTTAATAGCAGACGGGAATTGTGTTGGATGGGATAGACGTATCTTTCCGACTTTAATAGTGAAATGGAATACATTGTTCGGAATTAATGAAGGATTATGGATTGATTTTGATGAGTTGATGAAGATTTTCATATTTGAAGACGAGGCAGATTAGAAGTTTTAGTATGTTGGGAAACGGAGAATTCATGAAAGGATTAGTGCTATTGTGGAGTTGGAATTGGTTACGGTTGTGTTGTGTTGGAGTATTGGAAGTATTATCTTTATAATTTTGAAATTCGAAGTGTTTAGTGATTTCGAGAGTATTGAGTACTTGTTTGGTCCGAAGGAATAGAGTATGAGACAACAAAGACGATTAAGATTCATGGCGAGTTATGAATTTGGTTTGGTCTTGGAAAAGGCAGTTGTTAGGCCTGGGATGTAAGTCGAAAATCTTTATGTATGTTGGTTTTGATGGCAAGAGAGCTAGAATCGTTGAGCAGTTCAGAGACTTGTACCTAGTGAGAGAGGGTTAGACTTTGGAAGCGAGATTGATGGACTCGATAGTTTTGAGCAATCAGAGTGCGCAGTGGAAGCGTGATGTGATCCATTTTGTATGAATGTGTGATACTTGTAAGAGTACATAAGTTAGACATTGGAGACATGTTGGAATGATGAAATTATGGGACGTTCCGGAATGGAAGTGTTAAGTAAAATGTTTAAATTTATTTCGTAGACTACAATGTAGATGGATGTGTTGGTGATATGTTCGATTGGTGAATCATAGCATAGATATGTAAACAAAGAGGTTGTTCTTGTGGCTATGTAGGAGTTCGTGAACGATGTTGTGTCATGGAACTTCCTGTCCTTGTTTGTGTTGTTGCCTCGTCTCCATTGAATTGGTTCGAGTGTGAGTGGTTAATTCCTGTGTGAGGAATTAGTGTTGTGTTACCTACGGCGATGGTAACGATCTTGTTGTGTTTCGGTTCAAGAGTGAACCTGTAAGTCGTGTTTGTGTATTCTTTGAGTTGCGAGTCGGTCGTCAAGTGCATTGTATGGGCTTTGCATCTTGTCGTTATTGTCATCGTGGTCGTGTTGTCGTGGTTGTTGCTGTTAGCTAGGTGGTTTGTCAGTTGTGTTATTCATGGTGTGCCTTTCATCGGTCTATGTTTGTTTGGTCGGATGCGAGGGCCGTGTTTGGAGTTGTTGAGATCGGTTATATTTTCGAGGACGAAAATTTCCAAGTGGGGGAGAGTTGTAACGCCCCAGTTTTGATCATTTTATTTAATCGAGTCGATTTAATTATTTTGAGTATTATATTATTTTTACTTATGACTTTGGTGTGATAATATGTTGTTTTGCATTGTTATTATATTTTATCGCGTTTTGGGAACGTTTGCGGGACAATTGAGAGTAAGGGTATTTTAGTCTTTTCCTAATAATTTACTAAGTTAGAAAAGAAAGAAAATAGAATATAAGGGGAAGAGAGAAAATAGAGAGAAAGAAATAGGAAGAAGGAAAGATAAGAGAAGGGAAAAAGAGAGAAAAGAAGAAAAAGCTTGGAAATCAAAGAAAAACAACTTCTAGGAATCGATTTAATCGGGTAAGGGTGCGAAACTCGATTATTGTATGATTGTGTATGATTATGTATGTGTTTGCTTGGATGTTTCTTGCCTTTCCACGGTTTTTGAATTTTAGGTCGAAAACGATAAAATGATTAGGAATCAATGTTTTTACGGTCGGAAATCGATATAATTTGCGTTATATGATTACCATGTGTTTATGAATCATTGCTGGTAATTGTTTTGATGTTGGAATTGATTTGGAATGAAAAATGAGGTTTTTGGGGGGTTTTGGAATAGTGTAACCCGTAACAGCATTTTTCTGGTCCTGGTGCGATTCGCCAGGCGAATTGGGAATTCGCCAGGCGGATTAGGACTCGCCACTCGTTCGCCAGGCGAAGTGCTGGCGAAGGGTGATTCGCCAGGCGAAATTGTAAGTGGCCAGGCGAATTTGGAATGACAGAAATGGGGTAGCTTCTGTAACTCTTGGGGTTTTTCTAATTTGGTGACTCGCGACTATCTCGCCAGGCGAAGTGCTGGCGAATGGTGATTCGCCAGGCGAAGTGCTGGCGAATGGTGATTGGCCAGGCGAAGTGCTGGCGAAAGAGGTTTGGCCAGGCGAATTCTGAAGTGGCCAGGCGAATCTGGCTGTTTCTCACTAAATTCTTTTCTTTAAAAATGCATAACTTTTGATCCGTAACTCGGATCGGGACGTTCTTTATATCGTTGGAAAGCTTATGAAATGTACTTTCTTATGATGATAATTTTGAAATTGTTAGCCGATTAAATAAAGTCGAGAATTTGGGAATAGTGTCATTTACCGACTTTTGTCGTTTTAAATGTGTATATTGGTTGTGTAACATACAATGTGGCATTGATATTAATGTGTATGCCTTGTATGATGTGGTGTAATGATAGTGCATGTGATGACATGTTGTGATGATAAAGTGTGGCCGAAAGGCAAATGAATATGATATGTTGTAATTGGTTTCATATGCATGTTTATGATTACATGTATGGGTGAAAATGCATTGCTTACGTGAAGTTCAATGTATGTTAATTGGTGGCCGTATGGCAAGAAAAAAATGCATTGTTGGATTGATTTATAATGCATGAATAAAGATGGTGAAATAATTCATATTGATGAATTGTATGTGATTGTAAGAGATGAATGCATGACAATGTTTGTATACATGTATGCATTATAAGAATGTCATGAATCATTTTGTATGTGAAGCATAGTGATTGCATTCTTATGTTGAGGGATTCAAAGAGAATTCCGCTATGACATCGTGTGCCTATGTGAGGACCTAAAGCGATGGTTATAGATGATCGTGTGCCCAGGTGGGGACTTAAAGCGATCGGATCGTGTGCCCAGGTGGGGACTTAAAGCGATCGGGTTGTGTGCCCATGTGGGGACCTAAAGCAATCCATAACGTCGTGTGCTCATGTGGAGACCTAAAGCGACGGGTGAACATCGTAGGCCCGACGGGGTGTTACTTGAGTGATCCTCAGTAACGAGCGATGGTTCCAGCAGAGTTCCTGAGTGAACTAGTGATGAGTCAGTACCGCATATGTAATTGCATAGAGTCGTTGCGTCGGTCTCTTTGCA
Source organism: Lathyrus tuberosus (assembly GCA_022829125.1). Lineage (NCBI taxonomy): Eukaryota > Viridiplantae > Streptophyta > Magnoliopsida > Fabales > Fabaceae > Lathyrus > Lathyrus tuberosus. The sequence goes on along the minus strand of JALAZF010000082.1, from coordinate 4,466,952 downwards.
TCTGCATGAATCATGATTGCATTGTTCTGTGTGGAAAATGGTGATGTACATTTATGATAAATGTATTGTGCATGTTTGATATGCATTAATAACTGGTTGATTTTATGATTGAGCTTATGATAGGCCTTGGGAAATTGTTGTGCAATGGTGTTGGATGTAGTGAATTATGAATGATATGTTTTGTGTATAAACATATGCATGATGTGTGAATAGGTGATTATGTGAATATAATCGGTATATGTTTTATGTGTTGGTATTTGATAATTGTGGTGAGAATACTTGATATGTGTATTTTTATGTTGGCATATATAATTATATGCATTTATATTATAATTGTGTTTCTCACCCTTCTGCTGTTTTATAATGCTCTATGAGGCATTGCAGATTAGTGCTGGAGGTCTTTTGTGAAGCTTAGGACTTCATTCTTTTGGTCGGTCGGCTCTGATATGTAGCACCGGGTAGCTAGGATGTATATGATTCTTTTGGGATACATTGTACATGTATCTATGGATGAATATTTATGTGAACATGAATTATGTTGGTGGATAATACTTGATGATATATATGTATATATGTTTGAAGTTATTCAATGTCTAGATTTTCCGCTTTTATTCTAGATATTGAGATGTGGGTGTAAGGACGAAGTTCCTCTGTACAAGTTACCCCACTGTTGCATATCTCTGTTGAGCAGGTGTTGATTGTTTTAATTTCAAGTATAATGTGACATGCTTCTTTTATGCCATGCTTTGTAATTACACTCTGATGAAATTTTTAATATATGCCTAAATGATTAATATGTGTTTAATTGGGGGTATAGAAGGGGGTGTTACAGTTGACGGCTTCCATTGATTGTATTCGTTATTTATTAAAGCAGGGATTGGCTTTTCGTGGCCATGATGAATCTATAGAGTCAGGGAATCAAGGTAACTTCCTAGAAATGCTTAGATGGTATGCTAAGAGGAAAAAACAAGTAAGACAAGTTGTATTGGAAAATGCTCCTGAAAATCAAAAAATGATTTCTCCGTCAATTCAAAAGGATATTGTTAAGGCAGCCTCATTAGAAACAACTAAAGCTATCTTGACTGATCTTGGAGATGAATTATTTGCCATTCTTGTTGATGAATCTCGTGACATATCTAATAAGGAACAAATGGCTGTTGCTTTGCGCTACGTCAACAAAAATGGAATTATTATTGAATGTTTTTTGGGCATTGTTCATGTTAAAAGTACAACATCAATAGCTTTGAAAGTGGCCCTTGAAGAGTTGTTTTGCAAACATGGTCTTACTACATCAAGAATTCGTGGACAAGGTTATGATGGTGCTAGTAACATGCAAGGAGAATTCAGTGGTCTAAAAAGTTTAATCTTAAGTGAAAATCCATCTGCATTTTATGTACATTGTTTTGCTCATCAATTGCAACTTACATTAGTTGTTATTGCCAAAGATCATCTTCAAGTTTGTGGTGTTTTTAACTTAGTGTCTACTTTAATAAATGTTGTAGGCGGGTCTTGCAAACGACAAGACATGCTTCGTGAAAGACAAATAGAGAATATTAGGGAAGCATTGGGAAAAGGAGAAATTGCTAGCGGGCAAGGTCTGAATCAAGAAACAAATCTCAAACGAGCTGCTGATACTCGATGGAGTTCTCATTTTGCTACTTTGACCAATTTGATATTGATGTATGACTCTGTAATGGATGTTCTTGACATTTTGAAAAAAGATTCAACATTGCTAAGAGAACAAAAGGCTGGAGCAAATGGTCTCATACTTTTGATGAATACTTTTGATTTTGCACTAACATTGCATTTAATGAAAAATATCTTGGGTATTTCCAATGAATTGTCACAGGCACTGCAAAGAAAAGATCAAGATATTGTCAATGCTATGAAATTGGTTAGCATTACAAAGCAGCGGTTACAAGCTTTAAGAGATGATGGATGGAAATCTTTATTGGATGAGGTAAATTTATTTTGCAATATGCATGACATTCACATTCCAAACATGGATGATATATACTTTTCGGGAAGATCAAGGCGTGGAAGTAATGCAGAGTCTATCACAATAAGAAACATTATCGCATTGAATTATTTTATACTGTCATTGATATGCAACTTCAAGAACTTAACAATCGTTTTAATGAGACAAATAGTCGGTTGCTCATTTGTATGGCTTGTTTGACTCCAACAAATTTGTTCTCTTCTTTTGACAAGGCAAAACTAGTTGAATTCGCAAAGTTCTATCCACGAGAATTTTGTCAAACTAGTTTGGTATTGCTTGATAATCAACTTGAGACTTATATCATTGATATGCGCAGCAGTATTGAATTTGCATCTTTGAAAGGAATTGGAGATCTTTCTAAAAAGTTGGTTGAAACTAGAAGGCATGTTGTTTATCCACTGGTTTATCAACTTTTGAAGTTGGCAATGATTTTGCCCGTTGCCACAGCAACCGTTGAACGAGCCTTTTCTGCTATGAAGATTATGAAAACTAGATTACGTAATCGAATGGGGGACGAATGGATGAATGATTGTCTGGTGACTTATATTGAAAGCGATGTGTTGAAAGACATTGATAATGAGCCGATTATTCAACGATTTCAAAATATGAAATCCCGTAAAGGACAATTATAGAACATCCATGTATTTTTTTTTTTAATACATTATAATTTGAGTACAATATTTTTTTAGTATGCTACTTTTATGGATATAATTATAATAATTTGTTTGTATTAAATATTTTGCACCCCCTGAGCTGGGGTCTTGGATCCGCCACTGGCTGACATGTTGAAGTTTGTTCTTTCAGGGCTAATGTATCTATGATGGAATGACTTTGGCTTGACATTTTGGACCCGAAAAGGTTTTGGCACATCATGGCATATTAAGACGGAAGTTTTGGAAAATATCAAGAATCATGCAAAAGTTTGAAGACATTGGAGGCCTGGAGGATCACAAAATGGAATGCCTTCTGAATGAATAAAAAGTAGGATTAGGTAGTTTGACTTTGGTTAACTGCTTGACCAAAAAGTCAACAGTTGACCAAAAGTCAACTCTAGGTCAAGTGTGTCATTTTTTGTATAAAATTTTTTTTGGACTCTTTTGTAATGTATTTAGTGATTTGGTAATGAAGAAAATGATCCTTGAATTGTAGTATGACTTGGTTATTAAGAAAAATGACTTTCCCTCCAATATTATGACTTTTGAAATATGTTTGAAATCCTTGAACCTTGATCATTTCATGTGAGTTTGCAATGCTATGTCTTGAATGCATTGGACCCTTGAATGAATTGAGTCTATAGAACAAAAGTCCGTCTATTAATATGCAAGACCTTATAAGAAAATATTCAACAAAAAGTCAACCTTCCATGGTAGACTTTTGTTGACCAAAGTCAAGCTTGAAAAGTGACCTACAAATTTCACTGTCATGATGTAGTCTAGCTTAATCAAAGATCCTAGACCAAGGATTAGGGTTCCATAAAGACTTATGGCATAAATAATGATCAACCAAATTTGTAGTGCCCATAGCCAAAAGTCAAAATGAAGTATAATGAACACAAGCTTGAAAATCAATAACTCAGTGCCTTGTATCTTAAATAAGACCTTTGAATCAAAAGATTGTTATTTGAAAAGTGCAATTGTAAATGGATGATCTAAATGACTATGAATCATGGAGATGAACCATAGACCAAGAGTCAGATGAAAAGTGGGAAAAAGGTAGGGTAAATTTTGGAGTATTACAACATTAAAATAATTTAAGAGAAAATAAGTTAAAATAAGCATAAAACCCTTAAAATAGTGTGTTGTTTTGTGCCGTGTTGCCTATGCGAATGTGCTCCATCCATAACCAAATTTGTTTTGGGTCTCAATATGTGTTGGGTCGGCATTGATACTTATGGATCACCCATCAATATAGATCTTTACATTGACAACAGGTATTAAACGAGAGTTGAATATATGACTTCTTGATATGTGAGTCAACTCTTTATTAACCGAACCAATCTTCCCTGACAAGATAAATTGTTTTTGTTAAGACTCAACTCATACATGTGATTTCATTGCATAAAATATGCAAGTTCAAGAAATAATCAATTCTTGATGTGTTCATATGAAATGTATATATGAATTTTAGAAACCAATTATTTTGATTTGAGGATTTGTGTAACTCAATTTATGAACAAATTATTTAGGAAAGACTAAATAGAAAACTTAAGCAGGAGATTTAGATTGATCACTAATTTTAATATGAAAGATGAGCAAATTAGACTTCAATTTGAACATCAACGTTGTTGGTAAGTGAATTATTTTTCATATAAGAATTAAATTGATATAGTCTAAACACCACATAGAAAGGTTGCATTTAGCATGGGCAAGTGACTTTTTTGACCACCATGGTCAAGTTGTTTTTTTAGCCATTGATATATTATTATTTATATTCAACGGCTGAGATCTTTCACCTGCAACTTGTTGGTGACTTTTTTTTTTGTGTTTTTTTCAAAATTTAAAATAATAAAGTATTATATTTAATATATCTTTTTGTTGGGCTTTTACACAATACATTGGACTTTTTCTATTGGATTCATTGCATTTGTTTGATTTTTGCAATTTAAGCGGCCCAATAAGAAAGTTGGACTTCCATTTGTGAACTTATAATTTTATTTAAGAAAATTCAGACAAATTTTTCTGTTCCAATTTTTGGATAAGACGAATGGATATTTTGTTGTTTGCAGAAAATTCAACTTCTTCTTCCATGGTTGAACATAAATTCAAAATCAATACTTCTAAGATTCCATGTCATTAATTTTCGAATACAAATTCTTCATTGTTACCAAGATTAAAGGTGTTGAACCTTAGAAGTATTGATTTCAGATAAACAATGTCATCCATCTTCGTCGTTTATACAGATAAACAACTTCATCATGTAGCTCTGTTTTTCTCAAGCAATTTCATCATGAATTTTGTCCTCTGTTTTCATTCAAATTTATATTGTGATAAGATATATAATTATATATTATAGTAACAATGTCCACTGGTTGAGTGTTTGACAACTCACTGGTTTGTGTTTGTTTGATTAATGTAAATTTCTTTCATCAGAATAGTTTATGTAATAACGTGTTGGTTTAAAGCTTTCATTCAATCGAAGTTGGAGGAAAAAGTGTAACTTCCATTGTTGTATAAGTAATTGGCCTAGAATTTATAAAAAAGTACTAGTAGTATTGTTGTGTTAAAATTCTAATTGAAATATAATATTATAAATGGAAATACTTGCAGGTTTTTGCTCTACTGCTCTTGGTTCAACAACAACTCCAACCAATATATTGTACTGGATAATGTGTGTTGTGAGTTAACTTATCAATGCTGGTGTAATTTCTATGTGGAACAAATTCAATGTAAATCCAGTACTATATTTTATCAAATAGAATGTGGATGTTGTTATTCATTTAAAATTCAATAAGTCTATTTTTAATCGTCAAAATAAAATAAATAATGAAATTAAATTATAACTTGCAAATTTCATACCAACAAAATGACATAAAAAATTTAAAGATTGGAAACAACTTTATTAATGACAAATGAGAAATAGATGTGATGATGATAAAACTATGAACCGTGAAGCAGATGCCACACTGGATACTGATCGGTACTTGAAATTACATTCAGAATTCTGATTCGAAAAATATAATTGCCGAAATAAGTTATCCTAACTGTAACGTCTTCAGTTAGATGGAAGAAATCCCTCAGAGTTTCCCATCCGTCAAACAACACCAGAACTAAGACATCTCCATTAAATTGCATGACATGGTTATGGCCGTTACGATCATAAACATTCCATCTCGCTGGTAGACTGTGTATGGATTCTTGCACAAATGTAGGATCAATTTCACCGATCATCTGGAATAAATGAAATATGAAAAATGTACTTTTAGTCTAAAATACTACAATATAGTATTAATAGCGAGAATAACAAAAAATATTAAAAAGTTATTGTGAAATAATTTTTTTAAACTATTACCTCACGTGTAGTGTGTATGGTTGTAAAAGAACCAAGGCTCCTCAGTTTTTCACATCTAATAAAAAACCTGTTGGTTCCTTTATACTCAAAATAAGCTGTATCCAGTATGTAAAGTCCTATAACATTTACGACAATTTTCCAACTGTTTTTTGATATAGATGGTGTTGTGATGTTTAGGTCGCACAGTAATAAAAAATGGTTTCCACAAGCATCGTAGGCGTGCCATTCATTTTCCAGTTCGTGAAAAAAGTGGTCCAAGAAATTCAGAGGGACTTGGGCGTTTGTCTTACAATAATATTAATAAAAAAAATTAAAACATAGTTAGAATGAGGTTATATTAAAAAATGAACCACCAAAAATAATTTATATTTAGTATAGTACGTAATTACCTCTATAAATATGTGAATGTGACTCCATGTGGTTAGTGTTGGCTGTGTGTGTATGTGACTCCATGTATGTATTGCTACTTGTTGCACCCCAAAATTTGCCCTCCTTACTTTTTTACTAACTGGCTTATGTTTCATTTCATTTTTGCATTATCATGTATGCATATCATTAGCATGGGGTCAAGGTGCTTGAGGCAGTTCAAGAAGGTCCTATCTGGTCTACTACCTCATCAAGAGTTCACAGGTTGCAAGGGATCTCAAGTGGAATCACTCTCCTAACCAGTGCATGAATTAGGGTTTTGAAATTCTTGGGTTTATTGTTCCAATGGGCAGGCTCCTTGGGTTTTTATCATCACTAAATGACATATCTTGTCTTTGTTGGAGAGGATACACATCATATTCAGAGGAATTTGGATTTGGAGACTGTGCTATTTCCTCCTAGACTGAGGGTACCAAAACTAGGGTTTGCTATAAAGTCAGTTTATTTCTGATTTTTTGGGCAAGACTTGATTCTATGGTATCCCTTGGGTCCCTAAATACCTAGGGGTGGGAGGTTGTCCAGATTCAATTGGGCAATGGATTGAAAATCAGTTGAATTGGGTAAAAGTCAACAGTGAAAGGAGAAGTCAACTGTGGAATTTTGAGGTTCTCTCCAAAGTTTTCAAGGTCTCACATCCTCATATGGTCTCCAGGGGTCAAGTTTCATACATATTTATCAGGAATCAGGAGTTGGTGCAAAGTTTCTAAATTTGGAAAGTGACCTATAATGAAAAGTTTCCATTTTTGGCAAGTTCCTGCACTGCATTCAACTTGACTTTTCACCATCAAGAAAGCTTCAAATGAATTTCTCTCCAACATGAAAGTTGAAGGTATTTTTCTCCTCTTTCCAACAAGTACTAGTGGGTCTCCATATCATTTGTGAAACTCCAATTATGATCAAAGGAAGGCAAAGTGGTTTTTAGGGTTTCTCTTGATGCCATTTTCACAACTTTAGGCATAATGACCTATGGTTAATTCCATTGCTTCAAGACATGTTTCAACATCCAAAAACAATTCCTAAGAAGCATTTTTGGCTTTTTTTAATCAAGTGATTCCATGATTTATTCTTCATTTTTTTTTTTTTATTATTCAAAAATGCCAAATAATTCAAAAGTCATGAATCAAAGAAGTTTCAAGGCCCAAGTTAAATGTGGTGTGATTAGCAACTCAGAGGCAAGTGATCCATCATGAATTTAAGGTCATGGATGGAATGTATTTTTCACTTATTCAATATAATGCCAAATTCCAAAATAATTCAAAAATGATTAAACATGGAATTACCCAAGCCCAATTCGTATTCAGAGGCAAACCCTAGTCTTTATAAACTCAATCATGCATTGGTTAGGGTTCAGGCACGTGAAATTGGAGGAGTTCTCAAGAAAACCCTAAAAGAGGATTTCTCACAAAAACTCACGATCCACAAGGTTTTCGCCACAAGTTCTTCCACAAGTCTCTTCCTGGTGATTTCTGGAGCACAACCCAACCACCATTCGCAGCCAAAAGCAAGGTTTGAAGGTATGCCATCTCAGGTTTGAAGGATTTTGAAGGATCCTAAAACTCCAATTTTTTATGTGAATATTGACATGTTATGTCTGCTGATCATCCTGATATATTTGGTTTTGATTTTGGATGTGTGTACCGCTTGCTATGTTGATTTGAAGTTTTGGACCCACTTTTTCCTTCGTTCGATTTGCTCTTGGCGTTGATCTTTTGTGAAAAATAATAGGATATTCGTGATCCTCATAAAAATCTGGACAAAACGATGTATGGTTTGGCATTTTCTGGAAAGTTTCTTGTTGCAGGTGGCCGGAGTAGGGGGCCAGAACCCTAACTCCGGCGGTGGCATTCGTTTCAGTTCCGGCGAAGGGATTTGGGGAAGAAATAATCGCAGCCGTCCGTTGGTTTCATCATGTGGCTATCAGCGTGCCATGTGTCTTGTTTTATTATTTTTTTTCTGATTTTAATTTCGTAATCCCATGTACATTACCCCACAGCATTTACCGTGGACGCCCAATATCATTCTCCCAACTTAATTACTTTTTCCCTTCAACGACTTAACCTGGGACGTGGATTAGATTGGAGGGCCAGGATCGTGCCAGCAAATTAAATGTATCATGTGCCTCTCACGTGGTGAGTCCACGGTAGGCTGAGTGGCCATGTGTGTGTGTGCGTGCATGTTAGTTAGGGTACGTCTTGGGATCATGGTCCTTTATCAGGGATACCTTGGGCTTGCGTTGACCGGTTAAGGAACGTCAGATGCATCCAGTGGCGTGGGTTAAGTCAACTAGTTGACTGGGTCGCATGTGGTGTTTGTTTTTATTTTTTTTCCTCGCTGATGGATCTTTGGCACTGGGCTTCCTATTAACACCCCACCTTCCAGCCCATTTGAAATCCCAACGCAGTTGGATTACTGAATGCGCCCCCGACTTCTCATTTCATTTTTATTTATTTAATTTATCATATTTCATTTTTAATTATTAAAATTAACTAATTGCATTTAAAAAATCCTAATAAAATTCATGCATCATCTTCATCATTTTATAAAATTTTTACAAATTTTATTTTTTATTTTTATTTTATTTTCATCACTTAAATTAATTATTTTATTAATTTCCTTTTTGCATTACACATCTCCCGCATACATAAATTCATTTATTTTAATTCTCCTCATCTATAAAATATTTTTGATCCGTTCCTTTTGAATTTATTCATTAACATTCTAAATTGCATAAAAATATTTTTATTTCATTTTTAATTTTATTTCCTATTGCATTTAGGTCCTTCTCTTTGGCACAATGAACCCTGTTCCTCACCTGAATATTGTATGATTAATTAAATGGCTAACACTTTGAATTTTTGCAGGAATTTTTGATATGTTGTTTGCCTCTGGTTGAGGAACCTTAATGTCTAAATTGGGAATTTTAGGAGTCATTTTTCTAATTATCTGATTTGTTTTCACTTGAGATTTTCTTGCGGGCGCATCTTTGACCTTGTACGATTATCTGTTTGAAAAGGCACTTGTGTCATGTGCTTTGGGGTTGTTCCTTTGATTTCTGAATTCATGTTTGGATTATTATCATTGTTGTTTGCCATTGTTTGATTTTCATTCACCTCATCTCTCTTACTTATGTCTATTCTGTACTAATCTTTTATGCAGGGTCTAAGGTAAGTTTCTTTAAGGGTATGGATAAATACCCATGGTCACTCTTACTTTTTCCCTCCCTCATCTTCTTCCTTTAGGATTTAGGTTGTCTTCAAACCTCACTAACCGTAGGTCACCCATGCATGATAACTTTAGGACTCATAGTCTCCCTTAGAGTTACCCTTGTGTCTTCTCTCTTCTCCTCTCAAATTTCTTTAAAACACTTAATAAGAATAAGGTGTATTGCGCACGAGCCTTAAGTATGGGGAATGAGAAATGAGGGGCTTCCTCTCATCTTTCTAGAGTGCTTAGCGAGCGTCCTGTCTTGGGACGATGCGTTATGTAGTCGCCCCTGTGCCTTAGACTTTGGTGCAATGCAGCTTAGTAACTAACTTAAGCCACTTCTGTCCTAAAAGACACAAACCAACTTCAAACTTTTTTGTCCTTCGGGACCTTCAACTTAAAGGCTATTTTCAAAAAGGGCACGTTACCTTCCGTCTGAGTCGACAGGCATCGACCCTAACTGCCGGACGCGAACTTAACGTCGCTCATAAAAAACACAAAAAGAACTTGGTCCGAACTACGTTGACTCTGAATTCCCCATTGTACAAGGGGGGTACGTAGGCCTAGGACGTCGATGTCCTACCGAGTCTGCCTTTGTTTTTCCCTTCCCCGTCTTAGCACAGCCCTAGATGATAGTATGACTTACCCTTAGAATAGACAACAAGCATGGATCCCATCGAGTACGATGGACGTGTAGGGTGCTAACACCTTCCCTTCGCGTAACCGACTCCCGAACCCAGGTTATGGTTGCGATGACCATTCCTTTCCCCCTTCCTAAGGTTTATGCGGTGTTCCCTTTCCCTCTCTTGGGATAAATTTACACGGCTGGCGACTCTGTTTTTCCGCGCCACTCTCGCGTTTGTACCTGGATGAAAATCCTGGGAGCGACAGCTGGCGACTCTGCTGGGGACTCTGGTTGACCTATGCTGGTCCATCCCTAAACGAGTCAATCCTAACGCTTGCTTGTCCCTTTGGGTGTTTTGTTTTTGTTTTGCTTTATGTTGTACTTTATTTTTATTTTTATTTTTACCGCATTTTCTGCATTTTATCCTTTACTGTCATGCTGCTGTGCTGTGCTGGCTGTCTTTGTTTTGCAGGTTGGGTGGGTCTGAGAGATAAGCCCAATACCAAGGCTTGAGAATACCCTAGGACTATAGTGGAAAGTAGTGGGACCTACGTGCCCGCTTGGTACGTTTGTGTGTTCACGAAATTCACAACCAGAAGAGGCTATCTTGGGATGCATTCTAACGTGTGTGTCTTGCGCATGTTGGGGTGTTGATCTAGAGAGCTGTCGACTCTGGTGACCGATCATTGAGGACCTTAGTGGAAACATCCCTCTTTAGTGGTGACAGTGGTAGACCACATCCTGTGGCAAACCCATTCGCACCCGAGGGCCCGCTTTGAAACTCGCATAGGATGGCCCCTACGTTTTGAAGAGAATCAGTGGAGGCACTCCTCGATTGACTTTAGTGCTGTACCCCGAGGGATGAATGTACTATTGTTTCTCGACCTCAGTGCCAAAGCTGAGGACCTTCCGCTTTGGAGAATCAGTTAAGGCCTTCTTGATTGATGATGATGCCAAACCAGAAATGGTGAACGTATCATCATTTCTCGACCTAAGAGCCCGGGATACTGAACATCCTAGTACCCACATGTGAGAGGGGATGGGCGTTTGCAGGTAACCAAAACCTTCAACCTACCCTTATTCCAGATTTCATATCAATGTCTGATTATTTGAGTTCCTCAGTGGTTCAGAATTCTTGGTTTTCTGGGTTGTGGTTCTTGTTCAGCTAACAGTGCAGCAGTTGTCCAGTCTGTGTGGCATCCTTGATCCCATATGTGCATTTGCATCATCGTTTTGCATCCCAACATATTTATTCGTCTGTAGGGTTGCATCTTAACTCTGATTATGGTTTTTGAAATTAAACTGGAATCAAGGGGTGGATCGCCCTGCGAATTTTTAAACATGTTCATTTGCATTCGCATATCCATAATCATTTTGCATAACAGGTGTTTATCTCTGCCATTCTTACTTGGTTCTCTTCCACCGCACTAGATTGCAGATCAACATATTCACCGGTATCCTACCAGATAGAATCAGAAAGGACCCATGGATCAGATACAAAATGAGATGACTGAGATGCAGACTCGCATGAACCAATTCATGGATTTGATGCAAGGGGTTGCGCAGGGCCAAGAGCAGTTAAGAACTGTTGTCCAACCACTGATTGCAAGGATTGATAACGAAGTTGTCCTTCAGGGAGGAGTCCATACTGGCGTTACTGGTACTAGTGTGCAGAATGGCCCTCCGGGCGGAGGTATTCCTGTTTCTGGTGTTGTGATTTCTTCGGGCAAAGGAGAAAGTATTGTGGTTCCCACTGCAGCGGGAGGAGGAAATGGCGCTGGCGCAGTTCATGGCCGTCAGTATGATGATGTTCAAGATGATGCATTTTCTCTGCCAGGTGGGGATGCTGGTCCCCAGATTAACAATGATCAGAGGATCAGGTTGATTGAGGAACGGCTAAGGGGTGTTGTGAATCAGGATGCTTTGGGTATGGATCTAGAGGATTTGGGGCTAGTCCCAGGCGTTGTTATCCCGCACAAGTTCCAGATCCCTACTTTTGAGAAGTATAATGGTATGACTTGTCCGAGGACCCACGTGAGGGCATACGCAAGCAAAATGGCTGCGCATGCGAAGAATGAAAAGTTGATGATGCATTGCTTCCAGGATAGCCTATCTGGGGCATCCCTGGAGTGGTACGTACAACTAGAAAGGAAGGATGTGTGTAGTTGGAGAGATATGGCAGGGGCATTTATTAGACACTACCAATATAACACTGATATGGCTTCTAACCGAACGCAGCTACAGAACTTATCACAGAAGAATAATGAGAGTTTCAAAGAGTATGCCCAGAGGTGGCGTGAACTGGCAGCTAGGGTTCAGCCTCCCGTGTTGGAACGTGAAATGATAACTATGTTTATGGCCACCTTGCATGGTCATTACTATGAAAAGCTGGTACCGTGTATGACTGGAAAGTTTGCTGATTTGATCTTGGTAGGAGAGATGGTAGAAAGCGGAATTAAGGCGGGGAAAATATCAGGCGGTGATGGGTCCTCACCTGGAGGAAGTAAGAAACCTTATGCTGGGTCCTCCAAGGGAAAGGAGGGAGAAACTAGTGTTGTGTATGTTCCCCCTGTTATTCAACGGTCTGTTCAAAATCAGCGACCTTATGCCCCTCAGCAACAGAGACAACAAAGATCACGAAGGCCTGCGAGAAGTTTCGATCCACTCCCTATTCCTCACAGTGATGTTCTTGCCCGTCTACTTGAGAGTTCTCTGGTTGAACTAAGGGATGCCAAGCCTGTTCCTGACCCTATTCCTCCTGATTATGATCTGGATGCCAGATGTGAATATCACTCAGACACACTGGGTCATTCAATTGAAAACTGCAACGTGTTCAAGCACAAGGTGCAAGACCTGGTAGACTCAAAGATCATTGCATTCACTGAAGATGATATGTACATTAATTGAAGCCTCCCTTCTCAAGTGAGCACTCAGAGTGCAAGTACATCCAGGAAGAATCAAGCTTCCTCAGCAATGGCAATCTTCAGCTTCTTTACTGCATTTTCATTTGTAGTTTTTCATTTCTTGTTAAAGCATTGTATGCATATAAGACTTGCTTGTTTTTAATGACAATATTAATGCGATGAGTATGTTTTTCTTGAAGTAATCCATTCGTTTTCACTCTTAAATGTTTATATGCACTGCAATACCAATTTTCTTTGTTTAGAACTCTTGAGGGAGGATGACGAAATAAGAACGCAGGTTTCTAATGGCACGCTTTTGGATAGAACCTTGTTGAGGATGTACAGGCATTGTTTCAAACCCCCAAACACCGGAGATATAAGGGAGATAAACCTTCGTTAACCCCTTTGAGCCTTGGAGTAAGAGCATCTTTCGTACGAAAAAACCTTCATACTTAACCCAGGGGCAGGGTAGGCGTCAGTTAATTTGACCGAGCGTTCAAATTTCAAGGAGAGTGTGCATCTGAGGATCCATTACCTTCTGTGCTCACCGGCAAGAGATGTGAAACCCCGATGGTTACCCGTCAACGACTAAGGAGTGAGGCAGTCACGACCCTTTCAAGCAAATAAGACGACCAGCGTCACACGCTTTGTTCAAAAGGGGAATAAAAGGAAAAGGGAGAGAAAGCCCGCTAAGTTGGAACTTGACTTAGGCAAAAGTAAGGGCATCCCGCTGGACTTCAAATTGAAAAACTCAGAAGAGTCAGTCCAGGCAAAATTAGGGATCGAAAAAGCAAAAGAAAGAGCGGTAAGCATTACAAAAGAAAATCCTCGATAAGAACAAATTCGTGTGATCACAGACACAAGATAAAAAGGGGTGACTGTCATTCCGAAACTCCCTTAGGTGCCAAACCATTAGTGGCATGGGTTCCTTGAAAATCATAAACCTTTCGAGAGATGAGCGTTTGTGTCAGATTAATTGAACATAGGGCTGGAGAACATCACGAAGAGTGGGTGGGCACCAATAAATTTTGAGCCATAAATCCTTTTTTCTGAAACCGTAAACCAGACCACGTTACAACCCTTAAAAGTCCTAATTGAAACAGGGTTTATTCCGAAAACGTACTTCAATAGGACAGCGTTCCTGACTCCCATAAGATGTGCTAATAAGACTTGTTGGTATTGCATGTGCACATTGTTTTGCCTTTCAAAAATCAAGGTCGCATCCCAACTAGTGATTCGTTCACAGGGTTTTGCGACACATTTTCATAAAAAAACTTCAAGGTTAACATAAATGTTGCATTAGGATTGTCATTCTTATAAATAACTTGTTCTGTTTGCATACATGTGCCTAAACATCAATGGCAGCTTACACAGTGAACGTCAGTCAAGAATCTTGATCCTACCAAGTGGGGATACTTGAATGACAAATCATATCAAGGGGCACGCTGCCAAGAGACTCAATGTAGAGTGGGCTCTCCCCAGTAAGTCGTGTTAAGATGTAGCCAATCTGGGGCAGTCACGTCAAAAAATCTCTCCGAAATTCAGTTATTCTGGGGCATTCATTCTAAGATCAGGGGCAAAGTCACTTCGAAGCTCACATTAAGACAGGCCATCCCTAGAGCATGAAAGTTGTCCACTCTTGAAAATGGTTAATACTGGGACAGAGTACTTTCGAGTCATTACAAATCCTTTCGAGGTAATGCACTTCATGGATTATGAAGACTGGGGCAGTTATGTCGAGATATGATAAATCTCTCCAAGAGTTTGAAGACCCTGGGGCAGTGCGAACGCCCGGTCTTCTATAAAATCCTCTTGAGATGATTTCTTCCGTCAAACCCTGTGGGCTGGGGCAAGTCAAGAATCAAAGGAACCGTTGTTCACTCTTGATAATCAGTATGCAGCGATCAGCAGAAACTTGAAGTACTAAGTCTCTCCCCCAGCAAAGAGCCAGAAGGTATCCTGCCAGCGAGGTGTTGGAATTGATATTTTTCCCCAAGCAGAGGGTCGTCCTCAAATCGTAAAGGGTTCTTTATGAAGATTCCTTATCCCCAGCAGTGCAGGTGGATTCCTCCTTCTCAGCAGGGTAAGACGATGGAATATATTCAAGCAGGTTGGAGACAGTGAGAAGTCAGAGTATTCTCTTCCTCAAAAGTCAGATTCGGTATTTCCCCGCAAGCAAAAGTCCAATGGTTATTGGCAGTTCCAGCAGTTCAAAGTCCAATCTTCATTGGCATCTCCCCGACAGAGTTTGCAATTCAGCTTGCAGTTCCCCTACAGAGTTTACATCACCAGTGGTTATTGATGGTAAAGTTGGGTATCTCCCCACGGGAGATCAGATATTGGTGATCCCTTCGTCAGTGAAGTCTGCTTGTTCTACTCTGCGCATTCCCCGATGGAGTGTCCTCTTATTCTTGCATATAGCAATCATTATTGCATTGCATCCTCAAAACGCGTAGCATTTCCATTTCGTATGGAGCATTACGCCGTAGAAAGAAAATTCAAACATGCATCGAAGCATAAGCCAGATTTGGTACCTTGTGCGAAAGCCCAGATCAACCCTCAATCAAAACAGTGATTCCAATCCTCCAAAGAGAGCTCCAACCTCAGAGTTGACGCCTTTTTTTTACAAACCTCAGAGTTGACCCCCTCCTTTACCAACTTCAAAGTTGTCGTGGTTCTTTCCACGACCTCAGAGTTGATGAAATATCTTTTCTTCTCCAACTTCAAAGTTGTTGTACACCTTTTCTCGACCTCAGAGTTGATGAATATCCTTTTCTTCCCCAACTTCAAAGTTGTCGCATACCTTTTCTCGACCTCAGAGTTGATGAAATATCTTTTCTTCTCCAACTTCAAAGTTGTTGTACACTTTTTCTCGACCTCAGAGTTGATGAATATCCTTTTCTTCCCCAACTTCAAAGTTGTCGCATACCTTTCCTCGACCTTAGAGTTGATGAAATATCTTTTCTTCTCCAACTTCAAAGTTGTTATACACCTTTTCTCGACCTCAGAGTTGATGAATATCCTTTTCTTCCCCAACTTCAAAGTTGTCGCATACCTTTTCTCGACCTCAGAGTTGATGAAATATCTTTTCTTCCCCAACTTCAAAGTTGTTGTATACCTTTTCTCGACCTCAGAGTTGATGAAATACCTTTTCTTCCCCAACTTCAAAGTTGTCGTATACCTTTTCTCGACCTCCGAGTTGATGAATATCCTTTCTTCCCCAACTTCAAAGTTGTTGTATACCTTTTCTCGACCTCAGAGTTAATGAATATCCTTTTCTTCCCCAACTTCAAAGTTGTCGTATACCTTTTCTCGACCTCAGAGTTGATGAATATCCTTTTCTTCCCCAACTTCAAAGTTGTTGTATCCCTTTTCTCGACCTCAGAATTGATGAAATATCCTTTCTTCCCCAACTTCAAAGTTGTCGTATATCTTCTCTCCAACCTCAGAGTTGAAGCCTTTCTTTACCAACCTCAGAGTCGTCGTATATTGTGGCATGTCTCTAACCTCAGAGTTGACGTGTATCCTTCTTTTGACCAACCTCAGAGTTGATGTCTACCTTGTCCTCAACCTCAGTGTTATTGTTTACTTCAAATCTTCTCAATCTCGGTGCGAATGCCATTTTTCCTCAACCTCAGAGTTGATGGTCTACCTTTTTATACCCAGCGTAGCAGCATTTATGACTAATTCTTCAGTGGAGGATTGCAAATTTTCGGGCTCTTTGGTATTCAATCTCCATGCATCCTGATTTTCTGAAATCCGTTGCTATCATACCTTCAGGACCAAGTTGATTGAATAGGGGCAGCTGTTGCACCCCAAAATTTGCCCTCCTTACTTTTTTACTAACTGGCTTATGTTTTATTTCATTTTTGCATTATCATGTATGCATATCATTAGCATGAGGTCAAGGTGCTTGAGGCAGTTCAAGAAGGTCCTATCTGGTCTACTACCTCATCAAGAGTTCACAGGTTGCAAGGGATCTCAAGTGGAATCACTCTCCTAACCAGTGCATGAATTAGGGTTTTGAAATTCTTAGGTTTATTGTTCCAATGGGCAGTCTCCTTTGGTTTTTATCATCACCAAATGACATATCTTGTCTTTGTTGGAGAGGATACACATCATATTCAGAGGAATTTGGATTTGGAGACTGTGCTATTTCCTCCTAGACTGAGGGTATCAAAACTAGGGTTTGCTATAAAGTCAGTTTATTTCTGATTTTTTGGGCAAGACTTGATTCTATGGTATCCCTTGGGTCCCTAAATACCTAGGGGTGGGAGGTTGTCCATCAGTTGGGTTCAGGAGAGATTCAATTGGGCAATGGATTGAAAATCAGTTGAATTGGGTAAAAGTCAACAGTGAAAGGAGAAGTCAACAGTGGAATTTTGAGGTTCTTTCCAAGGTTTTCAAGGTCTCACATCCTCATATGGTCTCCAGGGGTCAAGTTTCATACATATTTATCAGGAATCAGGAGTTGGTGCAAAGTTTCTAAATTTGGAAAGTGACCTATAATGAAAAGTTTCCATTTTTGGCAAGTTCCTACACTGCATTCAACTTGACTTTTCACCATCAAGAAAGCTTCAAATGAATTTCTCTCCAACATGAAAGTTGAAGCTCTTTTTCTCCTCTTTATAACAAGTACTAGTGGGTCTCCATATCATTTGTGAAACTCCAATTATGATCAAAGGAAGGAAAAGTGGTTTTTAGGGTTTCTCTTGATGCCATTTTCACAACTTTAGGCATAATGACCTATGGTTAATTCCATTGCTTCAAGACATGTTTCAACATCCAAAAACAATTCCTAAGAAGCATTTTTGGCTTTTTTTAATCAAGTGATTCCATGATTTATTCTTCATTTATTTTTTTTTTATTATTCAAAAATGCCAAATAATTCAAAAGTCATGAATCAAAGAAGTTTCAAGGCCCAAGTTAAATGTGGTGTGATTAGCAACTCAGAGGCAAGTGATCCATCATGAATTTAAGGGCATGGATGGAATGTATTTTTCACTTATTCAATATAATGCCAAATTCCAAAATAATTCAAAAATGATTAAACATGGAATTACCCAAGCCCAATTCGTATTCAGAGGCAAACCCTAGTCTTTATAAACTCAATCATGCATTGGTTAGGGTTCAGGCACGTGAAATTGGAGGAGTTCTCAAGAAAACCCTAAAAGAGGATTTCTCACAAAAACTCACGATCCACAAGGTTTTCGCCACAAGTTCTTCCACAAGTCTCTTCCTGGTGATTTCTGGAGCACAACCCAACCACCATTCGCAGCCAAAAGCAAGGTTTGAAGGTATGCCATCTCAGGTTTGAAGGATTTTGAAGGATCCTAAAACTCCAATTTTTTATGTGAATATTGACATGTTATGTCTGCTGATCATCCTGATATATTTGGTTTTGATTTTGGATGTGTGTACCGCTTGCTATGTTGATTTGAAGTTTTGGACCCACTTTTTCCTTCGTTCGATTTGCTCTTGGCGTTGATCTTTTGTGAAAAATAATAGGATATTCGTGATCCTCATAAAAATCTGGACAAAACGATGTATGGTTTGGCATTTTCTGGAAAGTTTCTTGTTGTAGGTGGCCGGAGTAGGGGGCCGGAACCCTAACTCCGGCGGTGGCATTCGTTTCAGTTCCGGCGAAGGGATTTGGGGAAGAAATAATCGCAGCCGTCCGTTGGTTTCATCATGTGGCTATCAGCGTGCCATGTGTCTTGTTTTATTATTTTTTTTCTGATTTTAATTTCGTAATCCCATGTACATTACCCCACAGCATTTACCTTGGACGCCCAATATCATTCTCCCAACTTAATTACTTTTTCCCTTCAACGACTTAACCTGGGACGTGGATTAGATTGGAGGGCCAGGATCGTGCCAGCAAATTAAATGTATCATGTGCCTCTCACGTGGTGAGTCCACGGTAGGCTGAGTGGCCATGTGTGTGTGTGCGTGCATGTTAGTTAGGGTACGTCTTGGGATCACGGTCCTTTATCAGGGATACCTTGGGCTTGCGTTGACCGGTTAAGGAACGTCAGATGCATCCAGTGGCGTGGGTTAAGTCAACTAGTTGACTGGGTCGCATGTGGTGTTTGTTTTTATTTTTTTTCCTCGCTGATGGATCTTTGGCACTGGGCTTCCTATTAACACCCCACCTTCCAGCCCATTTGAAATCCCAACGCAGTTGGATTACTGAATGCGCCCCCGACTTCTCATTTCATTTTTATTTATTTAATTTATCATATTTCATTTTTAATTATTAAAATTAACTAATTGCATTTAAAAAATCCTAATAAAATTCATGCATCATCTTCATCATTTTATAAAATTTTTACAAATTTTATTTTTTATTTTTATTTTATTTTCATCACTTAAATTAATTATTTTATTAATTTCCTTTTTGCATTACACATCTCCCGCATACATAAATTCATTTATTTTAATTCTCCTCATCTATAAAATATTTTTGATCCGTTCCTTTTGAATTTATTCATTAACATTCTAAATTGCATAAAAATATTTTTATTTCATTTTTAATTTTATTTCCTATTGCATTTAGGTCCTTCTCTTTGGCACAATGAACCCTGTTCCTCACCTGAATATTGTATGATTATTTAAATGGCTAACACTTTGAATTTTTGCAGGAATTTTTGATATGTTGTTTGCCTCTGGTTGAGGAACCTTAATGTCTAAATTGGGAATTTTAGGAGTCATTTTTCTAATTATCTGATTTGTTTTCACTTGAGATTTTCTTGCGGGCGCATCTTTGACCTTGTACGATTATCTGTTTGAAAAGGCACTTGTGTCATGTGCTTTGGGGTTGTTCCTTTGATTTCTGAATTCATGTTTGGATTATTATCATTGTTGTTTGCCATTGTTTGATTTTCATTCACCTCATCTCTCTTACTTATGTCTATTCTGTACTAATCTTTTATGCAGGGTCTAAGGTAAGTTTCTTTAAGGGTATGGATAAATACCCATGGTCACTCTTACTTTTTCCTTCCCTCATCTTCTTCCTTTAGGATTTAGGTTGTCTTCAAACCTCACTAACCGTAGGTCACCCATGCATGATAACTTTAGGACTCATAGTCTCCCTTAGAGTTACCCTTGTGTCTTCTCTCTTCTCCTCTCAAATTTCTTTAAAACACTTAATAAGAATAAGGTGTATTGCGCACGAGCCTTAAGTATGGGGAATGAGAAATGAGGGGCTTCCTCTCATCTTTCTAGAGTGTTTAGCGAGCGTCCTGTCTTGGGACGATGCGTTATGTAGTCGCCCCTGTGCCTTAGACTTTGGTGCAATGCAGCTTAGGAACTAACTTAAGCCACTTCTGTCCTAAAAGACACAAACCAACTTCAAAATTTTTTGTCCTTCGGGACCTTCAACTTAAAGGCTATTTTCAAAAAGGGCACGTTACCTTCCGTCTGAGTCGCAAACAGGCATCGACCCTAACTGCCGGACGCGAACTTAACGTCGCTCATAAAACCACAAAAAGAACTTGGTTCGAACTACGTTGACTCTGAATTCCCCATTGCACAAGGGGGGTACGTAGGCCTAGGACGTCGACGTCCTACCGAGTCTGCCTTTGTTTTTCCCTTCCCCGTCTTAGCACAGCCCTAGATGATAGTATGACTTACCCTTAGAATAGACAACAAGCGTGGATCCCATCGAGTACGATGGACGTGTAGGGTGCTAACACCTTCCCTTCGTGTAACCGACTCCCGAACCCAGGTTATGGTTGCGATGACCATTCCTTTCCCCCTTCCTAAGGTTTATGCGGTGTTCCC
The DNA here is from genome assembly GCA_022829125.1 of Lathyrus tuberosus. Taxonomy (NCBI): domain Eukaryota; kingdom Viridiplantae; phylum Streptophyta; class Magnoliopsida; order Fabales; family Fabaceae; genus Lathyrus; species Lathyrus tuberosus. The sequence goes on along the minus strand of JALAZF010000082.1, from coordinate 4,446,002 downwards.
TTTCCCTCTCTTGGGATAAATTTACACGGCTGGCGACTCTGTTTTTCCGCGCCACTCTCGCGTTTGTACCTGGATGAAAATCCTGGGAGCGACACTACTGACATGCTTGATAGTTGAGAACGGAGAGAAAATGTGAGTGAAAATGTTGAAACCCTACTTATAATGCCTCTCTTAAATTGAGAATCAATACAATTTTTTTTACAAAGGAGCGAAACCAACACGTGCAATATTGATGTTATGATTTAAATCAAATGGTGCGCATTTATTAAAATACACACGAACGAAGTATTCTGACAAATCAATGGCCAAGATCACATTGCGAGAACATCTCATTCCCATGCCCTTTCCAACCAAAGCTCATTGATTGGTCAAATCAGTATTAATTTGATACTGAGAAGATATTGTTTTTTCAAGTCATAACAAATGCGTTGCAAATCTTTTGCGGTCAAATCCATATCGCTTCATCACGTGTTCCTAGAACTGTGTGTATGCGTTGCAAATCTTTAAACGGTCTAGTCAGTATTGGTTCTTCACGTTTTTCTAAGAGAGGGTGTGTAGGAGTACACGTTTTTCTAACAGGGGTTGTTATATAACAATCAAAGTTATTGTGTCAGAAATAATAGGAGTAGGTTAACTATCACCTGTAGATGCAAGACAGAGAAAATTCCAAGTGGCACTTTGCATGGGGGTAGAGATTTAAAAAAATTATTATTTGTTGTTTTAGAATAGATTTTGTAATAAAAATGTGATACTTTATTATCCGATTCCCTTTAAAATTTGAGGGTGACATTTTTTTAATATTATTATACTTGGATCCTATTAAATTCAACTGACACAATATTTTTTTATTGACAATTAATTTTATTAGGGTCCCACAAATGAATGTGGAGTTCAAGTATAATACTAATGTGTAGTTCACTTCAACAATTCAAATATGAGTTGCATAGTTAGGGATGCTCAATTTTTTATTTAGCATAAACAGAAGGTTTTCCATTTGAGGTAATATTTTTTCTTCTTACCTATACTACGTCTGATCCTTAACATAAGAAAAAAAACTATTTTTCAGATTAATTGAAAAATTAATGTCTCTGAACTACATATATTTTTGTTGTGTTAGTTTAGATACATTGATTCTTCAACGAATCTAAAAATCAAACTATTTCTGATTTTAATGAACAAAACTTTGTTAGAGGGAAGTTTGTTGTATAAGGTTGAAAATTACTGATATGGGGGTCATGATGGTTCAAAAAAAATTTGTTCAATTTTCGAACATGTAAATATTGACAACCAGGGGGTCCCGGAGGGTGTTCGGGATGAGAGGTGGCACAGGGCACCAATTTTTTTTACTAGATATACGTTTTATACTTTTCAATTTTAATGTAATTTTATACTTTTTTTACAATTATATATTTATAATTATATGACTTATAAACCTGGTAAAAAACTTATGAATTAAGAAAAAGGGCACCAGATTCATAATTTTGACAGGCACTCAAAATCTCGGGGACGGCCCTGAAACCCAGGGTAAAGAATGTTGTGTGTTTATTTATTACTAGTACTATTTATCAGATGAACCCATCCTGGTGGCAACCGGTAGAAGAAAGAACACAATTGTTGTTTTGTTTCCATTTGGATCTACATTTCTAAGTTTATTGTTTATTTTTTTGCTTAGTTTTCAATGTAGTGGTTAGAATGTAGCTTTTATTTTTCTTAATTACGAAAAAAAATGTACCTTTGTTTTGTTAGTTTTTGATTATTTTCCCAATGTACTATTGATGCCAATTGATGGGTCCGGCCGAAATCATGATTATTTTGTATCACAAAATGGTTCCGGCCGAAATCATGATTATTTTCCCAATTTAATGTGATTTAACTTATCAATGCCAATTGATGGGTGATTTAACTTATCAGTGCCATTCCGTTTATAGAAAACCTCAAGGGTTTTGAGTGTAATAATTGTCGTCATTGAAATTGATTGTTGATATGACTTTTGAGTGCAATGGTAACATTTGAAGCACATACACCGTTTAAATGATACGGTCTATAACCTATGTAACCCTAAACCCTAATAGTTTATAAATAAGGAGTGACATGCATTATCAATCCCCACTGTTTCATCTTAATCTCCAAAATCCTACTCACAAGTCACAATGGCTTTGGCTTTGCGTTCCAGTGCCCAAATCAGAGCTAGCAGAGATTCTTGGTCTCACGTTCACGAGAGGCGTCAGGTGAAAGTTTCCTACAACAGTGTGTTTAATTTTATTTCTGAACTTTATTGGTTAACCGTGTTCATTCTAATATAGAGAGATTTTTAATTTTATTATAGCAGACCAAGTTAGCCGTACCACTGTCTTTTTTCTATGATAACCTAGACGACTTAAAAAAGGAGTGGCATGTGTACCATGATTTCGGTCGGAACCATTTTGTGTTGGAATGTGATATGCACATGACAGAGCCGATGGTTAAACGAAAAGGTTGGCAGGTTATAGTTAACACTTTGGAACTCGAAATATGGGACGCGGTCCATTTCGACTACAAAGGTAATAGTGTGTTCACCATTAGTGTTGAAATACTCAAACGTTTGGGCTCATTTGTCGCGGTCATATCAAACCACGAGGTAACCCGACTACATTGATTGTATTTAAAATCTTTTTGAAATATACTTTTTTTTGCAGCATGTTGGCCGACTTCCTTATAAAGTACTATTGGTTGAAATCTATTTTTGCAGCGTTATGTCCGAGTTGATCCCGTTTTGTGCATTGGCATATGAGCAGGTTACCGACACGGTGGAACGTATATGATGACGTTGGACGTAACCACATGATGCACTTCAATTTTGGTGATAACCATCCATATCTTTATGAAGGATGGGAGGAAATCAGGGAACAGTTAAACCTAACAACGGATGTTTGGGTGTCTATCAGTTTTTTTGGCGACAATGTTTTCCGTATTAAAATATTAGATAAAATAGAAACAACCAAACAATACCCTATGTGTAGGGCTGACAATGAATCGAACCAACTCGAAAATAATTCAGAACTCGGTTCAACAATTAAATCGTTGAACTAGGTTCATGAACCAAATGAGTTGAATATGTGCGAAAAACTATGTTCGTTAACTAAATGAGTTGAACTTAAACTATACATAGCTCGATTCGTTAGGTTCATGAGTCAAATTGATTATATGTGAGAATGATTATATTAATTTTAAGCGTAAGTTTAAAAATTTACTCCAAATTTTAACCCTATATTGTCCCTTATGTACTAGTTATGGCAATAAAGTTGACAATTAAATTTAGAGTCATCCTTGTTGGAGACATTATGGCATTTGCTAAAATAACATGTGTAATTAAGGTTACAAGTGGTGTAATCGATCTTTGATTAAAAGGTATCAATTTCTAGTAATTTTTTGTGTATTATTTCATTAAATTTGTAAATTTCCTAAATATTTGATAAAGTTATGGATTTTTCAGATAAATGTAAACTTCAATTGAGTATTTTTTTAATTAGACTTTCAAATGTATCTCTTGAAATTTGTATAGTTTTTGAATTAGTTGATTTTTGAAACAAATTTAAATTTCATACTCATAACTTTTATTTTATTTCAATATTTTCTTTTTAAAAAAATATAAATTTAAAATGTCAAATATATAAAAATAAAATAGACATAAAAAATGGCTTTTAAGTCCGTGAAGCAAGTGAGTTGAACCTAATGAGATGAACCTAACGAGATGAACCAAATAGTTCGTGAACTTTTAACGAGTCGAGTTTGAGCTTAAAAAAAATTCGTGTCGAACTCGAACCAAAATTTTAGCTGAACCATTTTTTAACGAGTCGAGTTGCGCCAAGGCGAGTTCGACTCGACTCGACTCATTTCCAGCCCTACCTATGTGGCACGCCCTTTATGGGCAACCTTGATGTAGATGTAGTAGTAGTTTTTTTAATGTTTTTTTGATGACTACATTATGTAAATTTTGTTGAATTTTTTTATCAATTCCTAATGGTTATCCTTTGTTTGTTGACTGAGCACCATTATCGGCAGTTGCTTAGTTTTGTAAAGCCACCCAAGGCAAAAAATATTGTTATATAAATCAAGTTGCAATGTTTTCAATATGCCATCGTTGCTTTCTGTAACCACATAAGATTAATAGGACCCACTTTAGAATTTTTCATGCAGTATGGATATTTGGAAAAAATATTTTAGTTATTTAAATAATTATAAAGTCTGAAAAAATATAATATATTAAGCGGGTCCCATTTATACCACCAAATTGAGTGGTATGGATGTGGATGCTTAAAATGTTCCATTCTTGCTCTGCAATCTGTGGCAGAGAAAAAGTTGATAGGTGTCAAAATAGTTAAAAAGCTATATTTCTTGGGCCCAACGAAGATTTGATAGGTCATGAAGGAGTGATGAATTCAAAGGTTAGGTGGGACCTATATTAGGATTTCAGTTGTTTTTTTTTTTGGACCCATAATACCATATTGAGCTTAATACCGAAATTATGAAATGCCTTTGTCACGTGATCATTTTTGGAGCAGCAAAATAAATTGATTAATAAACAGGCATAACATAAATCTCCATGTACAAAAGGGGTGAAATAGGAAGTCTCATGATGGTATTAGTACCAAATTTTTACAAAGATATGTATGACAAGAAAATTATGGCTAAATTCTTAATTTTCTTTAGCTCGTTTTCAAGTTGATCCAATCTCTTTTGCATTCCAGATCTCCAGACGTCCTCCTTATGCACTTGGAGATCCATATCCCTCTCATGTTTAACGGGATAGGTTTCAAAAGATTCCTCGTTTGAATTTGTTAGAAATTCCAGCAGTCTATCAAGTCAGACAAAGTATCCACAATAAACATATTCACCCTGCAGAAATAGTTATAAGTAAGAAAAAAGTATTTTAAAAGTAAAAATAAGGAGTTCATATTTAAATAACCTTGTTTTAGATTGAACAAGTAAAGAAAAAATTCCTGCAGAAAAAATGATATAAGAAGTAAGAAAAAACTATGACAAATTGCAAACTTTATATTTAAATAGCCTTGTTGATTGAACAAGTAAAGAATGCCCTTCCTTTATTAAGTTGTGTTTGTGCAATTCGTCTTACTGGCCTTCTACCGCAACCACAGTAAACCATAACCGTTTTGAGCTTATATTAATTTTGATTTTTATACAATTATATTACAGACATTACCTGATGACATGGGAGAATACTTGGGGAATACAGCCATGCATGGACTAAATCTGGCTGGGGAAAATTCAGAATCAGGATTTTGTGAATTGGAGTATGAATCATATCTACACGTAGTGAGGCTTTCAAGGGGTTGGAGGGAGTTTGTAGCCATTCAACAGATTTTAGTTGGAGATATACTTTTGTTCAACATGAGTAATTTGTATGAAAACCACTCTGCATTCGTGAAGAAGATCAACCAATGACGGTGAAAATGGTGAAAGGCGTTGTAAAGGCTTATTTTGTTTTGTTACTACATTTTTACTTTGTTGTAATTATTAAAACAACAAGTATAATGCTACCTTGTCATACAAGTTACTTTTTTTTAAGGTACTTCTATATTACTGATAAAATTGTTCTTTTTTTGCTTTATTCTTACTGCAAAATGACTTTGCTTAACTGATGCAACCTTTATAAGAATAAGGAAATGAGGTTGCTACTACAACATTTCTTAACTGATGCAAATTTCATAATAGTGAGGCTCAACATATAGCTGCTATAATATAACATAACAATATCATAATTTCATTCAAAGGAAACTTAATTCCATAATTATATGTTGTCATATTAAAAAATAACACATTCATTGATTGAAATTACATCATAAAACGAACAAGCATTTTGGTAGGAGGACAGGGACATGGAATATAAGTATGAACATGGAAGACACTTAACATGTGAACATGGTAAGGGCAAGGCAAAACCCTTAAGGATCATCATGCACAAAATCAAAATAACAAAAGGCCTGGGGCGACGGGGATTCGAACCCCAGATTATTCGGTTGACAAATGCTTCAAAACCAGCTCATGACCGCTAGGGCACAATGCAAATTCATTAGTAATACCACAACTAATTAATAATATATTATGCCTATTTTCGTTAGGTATGTGAAAATGTACAAAATCAAAATAACAAAAGGCCTGGGGCGAGGGGGATTCGAACCCCAGAACCTTCGCTTACCAAATGCTTTAAAACCAGCTCATGACCGCTGGGGCGCAATGCCAATTCATTAATAATACCGCAACTAATTAATAATATATTATGCCTATTTTCGTTGGGTATGTGAAAATTCACAAAATAAAAATAACAAAAGGCGTGGGGCGAGGTGGATTCGAACCCCAGACCCTCCGCTTGCCAAATGCTTCGAAACTAGCTCATGACTGTTGGGGCACAATGCCAATTCATTAATAATACCACAACTAATTAATAATATATTATGCCTATTTTCGTTGGATATGATGCAAAGTGTTTAACAAGGTGATGGTATACTTTTTCAACGCATACCTAATTGACTATTTTAAAAAACACTATAATACTAATAATCAATACTTTAATACGTACTAGTAATAAAAATCCATTATATAAATCAAATATAAAAATCCAAACTTAGTAAAGCATTCAAATTTAATAGAAATTTCAAATATAATCCAAATTTATAATTCAAATATAAAAATAAAATAATTCAAATGTAATAGAAATTACATTGTAATTAAAACTTTTAAATAAATATGCATGTTAGTATTACACTAAATGTTGAGATTAATTTGATAGAAGAAAAATAAACGTGGTTGGAGTAAATAATGATAGTACGTTGGAATTATAAAAATAATCCATTGCAAGTCATCATGGCACGAACATAATTATCATTTAATATGATTGGACCTTTCAGTGTTGATTGGATTTGGTGTGATAATAACATCACAGTTTTCCACTTCGTTTTCGGTAATGTCATACTCCACAGTAATGTAATCATTCCATATCGGATTCCACTAAATCAAATTACCAAATCCATTCTCTGACAATTTACCAAATCCATTCCATAGTTGTTGGATTATTCAACTTTCCTACACAGAGCCCGAAGCAACACCGCAGCAAATTGAAAAGGCTTTGAAAAGGTTTTCACACAAAATCCAAGACTATTGTTGTCAGAGTTGTGGGATAATCGAGAAAAAATAGGGTGTTTTTGTTTGTGATCGTGGTCTGGTGTGTCATCGTTTTTCATTGCCAGCTGGCTACTTTACCTATTCCAACGTTACAATAGTATATTCCAATGACTATTTTATATTGTTAGTAATTTTTTCTAATGTTTATGTTTTTTAATGTATTTTTTAATTAATTATTTGTGTGATGTATTGTGTTTTTTAATATATATTTATTTTGTTTTATTTTATTTTATTTTAAATGTATAATTTTTTTTAATGTATTTTGATATATTTGAATTAAATTATTTCAATTATTTTTGTATATAATATAAATGTTGGATATATTGTGAGATTTGGTGGGATCTATTTTAGAGTTTTTGATGAGTTGTATGAGTATTTGGAAAATGTAGTAGAGTTGTTTAGAAAATGAGAATGTGTAATATAATATAAAAAAACTGAGTATGTCCCATTTAAAGAACCTAAATGGGGATGATGGATAATGGTGCTCTTTAGAGCATACACATCGGTGGTGGTATTGCATTTTAAAGCCACATGTGTCAGAAAATAATAATTTTTAATTTCAATTGCTGTGGTATTCCAATGCCACCGTTGCTGCAGAATGCAATGTATCTTTAGGCAACATTTACAAGTATTTATTCTATAAAATGTAAAGTTAGTGTATATTGTGAGATTAGTGGGATCCAATTTAGAGTTTTTAATGAGTAGTATGGATATTTAAAAAAATTGTTGAGTGGTTTAAATAATCGGAAAATGTAAAATAATTTATTATATTGAGTGAGGTCCATTTATACTACTAATTTGAGTAGCTTGGATGTGGATGCTCTTAGCATCTACATCCATGCCACTCACCTTGGTGGTATAAATGGACCCCACACAATATTATTTCACATTGTCGAATTATTTAAACCAGTCAACTACGTTTTTCAAATATCCATACCACCCTTCTAAAATTTTAAAAACAAATGGATTGCAAGACACAACCAGATATGGATTGCAACATCCACATTCAACCAGAAAAGGAATTTGTTAAGGGATCCTTTACAACTATCCACATTCAACATCAGATGTACTATAATTTTTTTTCTTCTACAGGATCAGTTTAGGTAAGTTTTACACTGAAACGTTAATGCTAGTTTCAATTTTTTTATTCAGTACTATGGAGAAACTCCTCGAGCATTTGCTGATGAGTTCAAAGATGAGCTTGGAGAAGAATGGGAATGTGTTGATGAAAACGGCAAGACGCACATGATAATTTTTTTTTAATTTTAAGCCAAAACCCATCTTAACACACGGATGATGGGGTTTGCGCGAGTACTTTAATATCCAGGGAACCAAAGAAATCACTTTCACTTATTTTAGAAATAATAAGTTTTGTTTTCTACTTTCACGTGAGCTGTCTTGCACAAATGAATATCCTGCTTTCCACAGTCACAACACCATGCCTGGATCAACTGTATTTTTTGACGTCTTGCTGACTATATACATAGCTAAATCAAGTTCCCAGCTGGTACGTTTTTCATCTGTAACAGTTGGTACATTTCGCAGAATATATCTAAAGAGTTTGAAGTGTATGTCAAAAGAAATAATTATAAAAACCTCAACCTCTGTTCAACGAATGGAAGCATAGTCAAGTGCGAGATCTTACTCAAGAATCGACCAAGAGAAACCAATAAAATTGGAAGTGGTTGGAAAGAATTCTGTCAGAAAAAGATTTCATTGTAGGGGACGTCCTACGTTTTAAGTTTTCCATCCCTAGAATTTATAATTTTGTTAATGTCATCAAATGTGAAAATAGGTGTTAATTGTAGTTGTGGTTTTGTTGATTTGCTGCATGTTTTGTGTCTTGCAAGTTGTGTCTTGCATGTTTTGAAAACCTAGTTGTAGTTTGTAAATTGTGTAACTAATTGCAGTACTAGTTTTTGATATAATCGTATTTTGCAGTACTATTTATGAAGTTGATGTACAATGGTAATTACTGTAGGATTTTTTTTTGAATAGGCAAAAGAGCAAGTTATTGAAAGGATAAAACAGACCTAGCATAAGAAATGAAGTGCGCTACACAAATAACTCCAAACTAGTAGCTGCTAGGAAAAATATTCTCCATATTATAACTGCTGAAAACAGACAACCTGAGGTAAACCAACCCTAGTTAAAAATACAAAGATGACCCCCAAAAAACTAATGAACACACTGACTGCGCATCTCCATCCTCCCCAGGATGAACTATTGTAATGTTCACAGTACGAATATATATATATATATATATATATATATATATATATATATATATATATATAAATAAACGGAACCAAACATAACATAACCGATCGCCACAAATCTTCAGTACATTCTTTTGGTATATAACGTCAACCAAGGAGTGAGAGGTTATCTTTCAACATTTTGACTTCTGTCTGCAACACTGCGTTTTCCATATGCACGTTTAGGTTAAATTCAGCCATTTTTTCTAGTTGGTCTTCTAACAATGTAACATTATGCTGGTTGTAATAAACTATTTTCTGTCCATTGGAAGACAGCAACCTGCATAGTAGTGTCGTGGCAACATCGTTACGAGCCTTCTTGTTCGTCCGCGCATACTTTCCAATAGAAACTTTTGGTTTACCAATTGTTTTACTATATAAAAACGCTCTATAACGATAGTGTCGAATGTTGTCAAAGTCTTTATAATCGTGAAGGGTGTATACCGGTGTTTCAAAATGCAAACGAACACACGCTAGACGAAGCCACATCTACATGCATTGTTTAACTAAAACTTCGGAATCGGGATATACATGAGCCAATGAGTCTGATTCATCTACAAAACATGGATCATTCATAAGCAAACGTCACAAAATAAATAAACACAATGTTTTCGTAAATTACACACGTGCTAATGATGAAAGTCGTCACCTTTTTTCCGTACAATGTTGCTAATCATATCACTCTCGTAGCCACTATTAAACCGTATTGCGTGTTCAATATTTCTTGCTGTTTTCATGGAACCCTTAATATTCTCTTCATATGTTGTTCATGCATGCCAACCAACCCCTTCACCATCGTATAACTTAACAACACAGTCGTTGTAGTTATTTGCTTGAGTGTAACAATCAATCCAATTTTTATAAACACCAGGTTTTCTGCCATTGAATACAACGTATGTTTTCCTCCCACCACCCAGCATTGTAAATATTGCAAACTCACTAATTATAACTGAAACGATGCTCAATATATATATATATATATATATATATATATATATATATAAAAATCATTCATTAATGTATGCATTTAATGTTATTAAGTTTCCCAACTACCCTCTGCACTTTCTACATCCAATTCAAGATGGGAATGGATTAGCTACCTATACTACAACAGTAACTTTGGTGCAAATAATTGATAAACAAATCATTTAAATATATTTTTCAGATAGATTAGTTGTTTTAGAGAGAGATAGAGAGATTACTAATTGATTTAAAAATGCAAAGATAGAGAGATTAATAGATTTAAAAATGCTAATATATTAAATCTGTTTTTAGGTGCACTGATTTTGCCGATATGGTTTTCTTAACAATTTAGTTGTATCTTACTTATGTTCACAACAAATGTCCTTTCTTGGAAAAAATGGTGTTTTAATCTTTTTATCTAAGGGCAAATAAGAAAACGGAAGGGATGGATGGGACAACTGATGTCCACCAATTTAATGTTGTGTTTCTCGAGAGATAAATTGATTTGACAATTTGAAACTCAATTTTTTATACTGTAGTATTGTGGTTGATGCTCTAGCATTAAATAAGAAGGCCACATATACTCTATGTCATCATCTTTTATTGTTTAGTTTTACTTTTTAAGGTGAATTCTTATCTACCCATCTCAAAAAGTTGGGGAGAGTTATCCATTAGAGTAATTTACATTGAAATTGTATTGGAAAACTACAAAATTTAAACTATTAAATAAATAAGTAAATACAATAAAATAATATGACATCACTTGATTGGTTGAAGGTACACTATCCAACATTTTGTGGTGGGTAGAGAAGTTATCCCCATTTTTTAATATTAAAAACCATACATCTCCAGCGCTGGTTTTTTGAGTTGGTTCGCCAACATAGCACTCACTTTTTCCACAAAATTGCAATTAAAGCTTTGCCTGCATGGCACTGCGTTGCATGCTGAAGCAACAAATAATAACCTGAAGCAACGTACGGAAAACCCTAAAATACGCTGTAAAATTATTTGTTTTATTTTTTTAATAAGAAATATATTATTCGTTAAATAAACTAATATTTAATATGAATAAAATATTAATATATGAGATAAAATTGTGGGACCCAAAATTGGTTCTTCAGAGTAGCACGATTGGTGTTAAAATTAGATGAGTTGTTTTAAGATGATGTGGCTTAATAGGTCCCACAAAAAAACTCAAAAGTGGGTTGCACCATTGGAGATGGTCTAACTAAAAGTGCTCGGTGCCTTTGGCGCCATAACATACCAAAGCTCTGCCCGTACTGGTATTACCTATACCCAATTTTTTGTATATATATAGTATAACACTCCCTTCAAGTTTTCGTAAGATAACACTCCCTTTATATATATAACAAGGGATATTAAGATAACACAAATAGGGATATTAAAACAATGGAAACCAACCAGGATTATGCGTTTCATTTAGAGGATCCATCCCGAAACCAAGGTGTAATAAATGTGTAAGTTTACAACTTCTTCCTATCATCAATTAATACCTTTTGTCGTTCACCCTAGTATTTACTACCACTTAACGCCAATAACTCTCATTTTGTAGTGGGCCACAAAAAGAAGCTAAGGACGTGACTAATGATTCCAATATGGAACCCAGTTATGGAAACTTCTTGAAACACGAAATTTGTGATACCCATATTTTGATGAATCAGACATCACTGCAAGACATCCTAGATGCAATAAATCAGTTAACAAGGCTGGTTAAAGAAGTTATTACTAAACAGGAGGTTTGCCCTGTGAATTTAATTGAGCCAACTCTATAAATATTACTGTTGTGACGTAAACTAATTAATTGATTTTATGGCAAACTAGGGATCGAATCTGGAGTTTCTAGACTTAAAGTCAACTTGTGACACTTTTCAGGGATCCCTAAAAATATTAGAGGTCCTTTTGTTGAACACCCATGGTAACACGCCAACAGATGTGATTGCACATTCAAAGAAAGACAATGTGACGTCTGCGGTTGAGACAGTTATCATGGAAAATGAGAAACAAGTAGGTCATACTTGTCAACAAGGAATGAAGAGGAAAACTGACGAGTATCAAGTTTCAGATAACGATATGTGCTCCGACTATGAAATTGGTATGTGCAAGTCAACAACGCCGTCCATGGACAAGGGACCATGCAGACCAACGCTTCCACAGCCTTGGTTGAAAAACCAGAAATCAACTGTGCTCGTGTGGGATAACGCTGGACATAATCTAAATTCTAGTTGTGATTTCAGAAGGACGTCATTTAGAAAGGTATATTTATTTTTTTTCATAATTTTTATATATATGCCAACATTCTATGAAACACAATATATTTGCATGCAATGTCATTATTAACTTACTATAAATTCCATTTAAATACAGATTTCCAATTTTCGTGAAGTTGAAAATGGTAGTAATATTAGGAAGAGGTTATTTCAGACTTCATCGCTGAAACAGAGAGTTCGTCAGAGTCCAAAATACCAAACAACTATTAATAATAACTTGGCTTCTGATTCTAACTCAAAAGCTAAGCAAGCAACGTCTCTTTCAGCTGATAGGAAAATTAGGGTGGATACCAAAAAAACTAGAGGAACACCAACGTGTATTCCAAATGTGACACATTTTTAAAACAAACTTTTTTCTTTAACTACATATAAAAAAATTACAATTGATATCATTGAATCCTTGCTGTGATTGGTTAGGGTGGAAAACTTAATTTTTGACCACAATGCGACATGGAACTGGCATCCATAGAAGCACAAGCATGTGCATTCCTCTTTCAGAAGACAAACGACCCAACAGTTATGGACGAAATTATCATTGGAGTTGGAGACTTAACTGCGACGAGGGATGAACTACAATGCCTACTACCAGATAGAGTTATATCTCCATTGGTTGTGTTTTATTCCATATCCATCAACATTTCTATATTATACTAAATAATTACTAAGTGCAGACAAATATAATTTTACATGTTATGATAGGTAATCACCCTTATGACGGAAAGAATTTGACATGAACATTTGGATCCAAACAACCTATCCGTCTGGGTGTTTCCCCCTTTGTTTCAGGTTTATGACGTTCATAAATCTCATATTCCATATCATTCGTGTATTAACTTGTATTGAAAAATCATGGTGGTTATATGATGATTATTTATTATTCATGGTTGCTGTATAGAACGATGTGAATAAGTGTTTGAAGCTGGTCGAAATGAATGCAAAATACGGACATTGTTTGAAGTCATCGTCCAATCTTAAATTTGTATGTTTTTTTAAAGACTGTCGTTTATTCGAATGACGTGTTGTTGACGTTTAAAAACTAACACCAGATCTTACAGATTTCTGTTCCCTTGCAAACTGTTCAAGAACACTGATACCTAATGATAATCCACTTAGACGAACAACTCATTTACCATTTCGACTCCTACTGTCCACTGGAGGTTGGCGACTGGAGGAGGTACACCATGAATAAGATTCTGAGTTACTCTTTCTAGAGTGACTCGTATCCCATTTAATCAAAATATTCAACTCTGCTGACACTCTTTATTCCAAAATGTAAGGCGGGTGTTCTTGAAGATCTAGTCGATTGGTCGAAGTTTGAACGCTCTATACAAAATAGCCGGGTAGATTTTATGGGTTGGAAGATTGTGGAGGCCAGAGGAATTCCAAACACGTGGAACAGGTACTATTCATTTTATGTTTGATATGCAGTTTGATACGCACGTTCATTCTCATATTACACAAACCTCATTCAGTTTTACAGAATACAGTGACAACTCTGGCGTTTGGTTGCTAGATTGGTTGAAGATGGAGAGTAGTTTTAAACCGAACTGCATCACCGAAATGGTGCGTAACTCTAGTGATGTAAATGTATTTCAAAAACTTAATTTCTTTTACTTACATTGATTTATGCTACATAAAATTGCAGCTGGACGACAACGGAGTAAGGATGAAAACTGCTGCTGTGTTGATGCTGGGTGGATATAACTAATTGAAAGGGGCGGTTATAGGGAGCACTGCATCCTTCATTAACTAACGATTTGTTGGAATTATTGGTTACATTTTGTTGCTACTTCTGGAAATGTTTTTTTTTGAAAAAGTACTTTTGGAAATTTTTACATGTGCTACACAGTTTCTTATGTCAGTGTGTCAGAAGTTATTGGATAATTGAATGCAATGATTGATATTGTTGGCAAATTTTAATTCAATTGTTAAAAGTTGATATTACTCTAGTATGTTCATCGTCATCACCAGACCTCACAGTTGTGTCTTTTTAGTTATTATTGTCGTTTCATCAAAAGATAAGAAAAAAGACGACTAATATTTATTACTAAAATTTATATTTACAGCATTTATGATCTTGTTATACGTTGTATTACAATTTGTCTATTAATGTTTACTACAACAACCCATTTTTATCCAATTCAACGGAGTTGACTACATAAATTAAATTCTATTATAATATTATACTCAGTGTAATGTTTTTAATCAAATTATTAATATCAAGATTTTTCTTGATAATTTTTTTTATGATAATTTTAAAAGCTATCCAAGTTTCACAATCTTTTTTATTATAGGAATTATCCAAACACTCTCTAATCTTGTCATTTATAATTTTATCATGTCTAGTTTTGTCATACATCCAACACAATATCCTCATCTCTGCTACATTTACTTTATTCTTATATTGACTTTTAAGCTCCCAACATTTTGTCTCATACAACATCGCAAGTTTTACCGCAGTCTGATAAAATTTTCCTTTCAACTTAAGCGGTACCTTTCTGTCACATGAAATCTCTGAAGCCCCTCTCCATTTCATCCACCCGACTTAAATCCAATGGTTTACATCCCATTTTATTTCTCCATCGTTTTGTATATAGCGTGACTTATGCGATGATATGGTCTTCAACTTCCACCTCTCGATTAGAAATGTTTTTTCTTTAATCGAACTTACATTCCATATATTCCATCTTACTTTTACTTAGGCGAAAACCATGCGTTTTTAAATCTCGTCTCCAAGTCTCCAACCTTTCATTTAAATCCTCATTCGACTCTCAAAGTAGGACTATATCATATGCAAAAAGCATGCATCTCCATGCTAGCTCTTGGATGTCCTTTGTATGTACATCCAAAATTAAAGTAAAAAGGTATCAGCTTAGGGTTGAACCTTTGTTCAAACCTATTATAATGGGGAAATCGTCAGTCTCCCCACCCTGTGTTCGTACACTAGTCGATATCCCTTCATACATATCTTAGATAACTCAAATATATGCAATCCTAACCCCTTTCTTCTCTATGGTTCTTCACAAAATCTCTCTAGGCACTCTATCACACGCCTTCTCAAAGTCAATTAAAATTAAGTGCAAGTCTTGTTGGTCTATCATCGTCTTAGTATATAGATCACTTACATGGTCGACCTCCCGAGCATAACCAAATTGATTCTCAATGACTTGATTCTCTTTTCTTAATTCTCGTTCAATCACTATTTCCCATAATATGACTCATAAATTTAATCCCCTTTAATTTACAAAATTTTGTATATCCCACTTATTCTTATAGATTGGGACTAAAAGACTTCACCTCCATTCATTTGGCATTTTCTTTGACCTCAAAATCTCATTAAAGAGTTTGGGAGCCACTCAATACCTCTATCTCCAATAACTTTTCACACTTTAATAGGTATGTTGTCTGGCTCTACTGCCTTGCTCGATGCTTCTTTTATCTCTTGTTTCTAAATCCGGCAGTAGTAATTATAGTTTTGCTCCTATTCTTTAATGCTGAGTCTACTAGAGTATGATGAGATATCATATCTTTCATTAAATAAATTGTAAAAATATGTCTTCCACCTATTTATATCTTTTTCTTGAACCAAGACTTTGTCATCTTCATTTTTAACACACTTCCACTACCACAAAAAAGACCTTAGACAACGCTTTTTTTGCCCTTAGACAACGCTTTTAAGCGCTGTATAAACCTGCGCTGCTATAGGTTTAGACAGCGCTTTGAGTAATACCAAAAGCGCTGTCTAAAGGGGGGTATATTTAATGAAAAGCACTGTCTATGGTACCTTTAGACAACGCTTTTTGACATTATAAGGTATACCTTAGACAGTGCTTTTGGAAAAAGCGCTTTCTAAGCCTCACCTTTTTTGACATTTTTTTGGTATACCTTAGACAGCGCTTTCACCAAAAGCGCTGTCTAAGCCCTACCTTTTTTGACATTTTTTTGGTATACCTTAGACAGCGCTTTCACCAAAAGCGCTGTCTAAGCCCCACCTTTTTTGACATTTTTTTGGTATACCTTAGACAGCGCTTTCACTAAAAGCGCTGTCTAAGGTCAACCTTTTTGAACTTTTTTAGGTATACCTTAGACAGCGCTTTTGTCAAAAGCGTATTCTAAGCCCTACCTTAGACAACGCTTTCTCCAAAAGCGCTGTCTAAGGTATACGAAAAATTTTATATAAATTTTTTTAAACCACAATTTTTACCAGGTTTTTTCAACCAGAATTTGACCTGTTTTTCAACCAGCAATTTTTTTTCAGAAATTGGCAATTCAAACCATTGGCAATTTACACCAAAATTATATATGCAAAACAATTGGCAATTCAAACCAATATATATATTTAAAATTACAAACCAAAATTATATATACACCTATTTATAATTACAAATCATTACATTTTTTCTACAAATGCACATATTACTTATACTAATACTTTTGCATCCAACCAAAGCATTGCTTCAAATCTACATTATAGGTCCTGAAAACACAAAGATTGTAATTCAATTAAAAGAATACATAAACAAAGTTACACATATTTAAATTCTCATCAATTAAAGTAAGAGTACAATATTATACATTGTAAAATTCCGAGCTCCATAATGTATTGACACCACTCCTCTTTGATTTCATCCAATTGAGTCTTTGAGTAATTAGCACACTTGACTTCTTCAAAGTACTACATAATAATATAACATAGTTTGATTTAGTTTTAACTATTTCATTAGACATGAGAGATATGTGTTAATATTAAAATAACTCATAAGTTAGAAATACATACATCGGATGAAATCTCTATTCGATCCAACAAAAGAGTGTCTCTCATAAATCTCAACATGAAATAGCCGCAATCTATTTGATTGCGTTGCCGAGGACACTACAAATGAAAAGAAAATATGGATAAATCCTAAGTTTTATCAAGTAGCATCACTAATATAATAAAACATGTGATAATTAATATACCTTCACATAATTCCATGTAATAATGGGGTTGACTCTCCGCAATGGTAGTAGGCCATCTTGTAGTGCTAGGAAAGCTTGTATTGCGCTAATAAAATATAAATGAATATTTAGAACAATTCACATAAATAAATAAATAAACAAATAAATATACACATTCATATTTAGAACAATCTCACTTACGTGTCAATACAGTTCTTCATATCCGGGTATGTTGTCCAATCATTTCCTAACGAATCTAGATAATACACCATTGCTCTGCTAGGATTGATTGCGACCAACAACCAATGGCCACTGTAAGATTAAACAAGTGTTAGATGGAAACTTTCTACACGACGTCAAAATACAAAAAAACTATAATAGATGAATTTAGAATGAAAATCTAACCCAGTATTAAATGGTAAAAAAAACAACTTTTCCGTTTCTTGGTTGTTCATAAAGATGTCGCGTACATACGCCAGGACCTCATCTGTTTTAGTTAATATTAAGGTTAAGTTGACAGACGTCGGGCATAGGAATGCAAATCTTTGCTGCAATCCTTGTGGGCGCATAACTTTGTCATACAGAAACCTTAAATAAAAACATCATTAACATTAGACTATTCATTTGAAACATAAAGTAAATAAGTTGTTCAATTAATATACCAAAGTAGATCGGATATATACCTGACGTATGTATTGACAACAGTGACACCCAATTCTCCATGATTGAAAACTTCATCGAAGTCTTCATTACCAATATTATGCTCATATTCATAGCCATAGATACCTTTCTCCATATGTATAAGACGAGTACCTCCAGTCAGAATATCTGTAAATTGTAGAAACGTCTGGAGGCACGACCTAAACTTGAAGACAGGTTGTTTTCTAACCCTGGTATTCTTAGCACCAACATTTTTTTGCGTTGAAACGTTGCTAATCACTTTACCAGGCAGCTATATATCATATAATTTGTTAGATGAAGTATAAGATATCCAATTTATCATTTTCTATGCATAAATATCATATAATTGTGATGTACCTCTTTTTTTGAGACAACGGACTCGGTATGCTCCGGAATCCGCTTATCCTTTGTTTTGGATCTTATTGGAGTCTAAATAACATTACCATGTAAAAAATGAAAATAAAATGCTCGTAAAATCTTTGAATCTACACATTAAGGTTAACAAAGGTTTATAACGGTTTTAAGCATACCTCATATCCTACGAGTATGAGGTTTGACGGCCATGCAACATACGACCCTATAACATCTCGCACCAATGTTACATCCGAATCCTCGTCAGGATAGGGTAATGGTGCTTTCTCCTCTATAGCAATATCAACTGATACTTTCAAACTTCCAGTAGGGAGGGATTTATTGTGAAGTAATAGTACCCCATTGTTATACACTTTTCCCTTGGCAACCTTCCGATAAGTTGGTGAAGATAAGAAGTGCTGACATTGGGAAACGCCCTAAAACCAAAAATAAACATGCCATTGTTAATGTGTATATATGCCATTTAAATAATTTAAGCTACTAATTTAATTTCATAAATATATATATAATTACCTCTGGAATAATCGGATGAAAGCTGCAGTTGATACTACAACTGCTTCTGCAATCTCTTTGACTCGATCACAATCGTATGTTTCCGTGTCTTTGTCATCTGAAGCATAGGTCGTATTACTTTTCCCCGTCGGTTCAACATTCTCGTTAATTTTCTCACCATGATGTATCCAACACTTATAACTTCGATCAATTCCATTCATCAGTAAATGCGATTTCAATCCATCTGCGTCAACCTTACCCACATAACAACAACCCAAGCAAGGACAGTCCATTCGACTGGGGTCTTTAACGTGTTGAACAGCAAACTTAACGAAATCCAATACCCTATTCTCGTACTCTTTGGACAATCGATCGACATCCATCCATTTTTTATCCATGGTTTTCCTACTTATTAATTCAACCAAATAACATTAATTCAACCATATTAATCAAGAAATGAACAAGTTTGATAGTGTTTGATATGTAACTGCTATTTTTTGTACGAAAATAAATGAAGGAGTGAATTATGCAGAAAAGTAACTAGGAGACCTTATATCTAGAATTTAATCTTTAGCTACTTTTCTTGTGCTTCTCCCTTAGGTCACTCACTCACACTGTATTTATTTTGACATAAGTGGTAGGTGGCCGGTAATATATTTCTTGATGGTTCCTTTCACTATTCACTCACATGCACACTTAACCTATCTATGTTGACAGAGACTAAATTGATAAAGTGATGGAATCTCTCAGCTCCTTTATTAAAAGTTTCACCTCTTTCGAAAATTTTAATTTTTTTTTAAGAACAATGCTATAATGACACAATATGCTATAATTTTTTTTTAAGAACAATGCTATTTTAATTTTAAAATCATTGCATCATCCAAACAACCGCCATCATAAATAGACGCAAATCATAATTAACAATGTCAAGTAATCTCTAACAATCCTAACAGTTAGAAAGAATTTAACATTAGCATAACAAGTCCAAACTAAGAGTTTTAGTCTAAACATAACAATCAACTTTCACAGTCCAAACTTCTAACATCAACAGATTTTCTAACTTCTAGCTTTCGCAGTCCAAATATCAAAGCATTTAGCTCACTAAAACTAACCTAAACTAGCATGTTAACAATTCAAATTCCAACAACAGTCCAACTAATTTCGACCTAAACAATAATCATTAACTGACAATACAAAGCAATTAACTTCATTAACAAAACTGCCAACATAACTTCATTAACAAAACTCATCAAACATACTCATTCACTACAACATTGTAAAGCAACAAAACCCTACAAAAACAATGTAAAGCAACAAAACCCTATTCTTCACAACAACGACGTACCTTTAACGACGGTAACAACGGCAATGCAAGAACGAAATGTATCAGTTACAAAGAGCAGAAACGAACGACGGCAATGACGATGACAACGGACGACAATACAACGACGGCAACGGACGGACGGCAATACAACGACGACGACGGTGGAGGACGGACGGCAACAACGAACGACGACGGTGGAGGACGGTGAAAGTTTTGAGTTCGCAAGGGTTCAGTTCGCATGGGAGAAAGGGAGAAGAAAGAGCGGAAATATGAAAATGAATACTGACTATTCATATATTTTAATTTAATTAAACCTTAGACAGCGCTTTTCATAAAAGCACTTTCTAAGGTGGGCCTTAGAAAGCGCTTTCTAAGGTTGGCCTTAGACAGCGCTTTTGATTTTTTTTTTTTTTTTTTTTTAAGACTTTAGAAAGCGCTTTTAAGAAAAGCGCTGTCTAATATTTTCGTTTAATTTTTTTTTAAAATTAATAAGACTTTAGAAAGCGCTCTTGACCAAAGCGCTGTCTAAGGTCTTATATTTTTTTGCGCTTTTATTTTTTTAAATGAATAGTATCCCTTTTTTTAACCTATAGCAGCGCTTTTAAGAAAAGCGCTGTCTAAGGTGCGATGTTATAACTTACTTTTGTTGTAGTGTTTACTTGATTCAAATCTCTTATCTTTCTTTCTCGTCCCTTAGCAAGCATATATATAGATTTTTCTCCATTCTTGATTCCTAAAGATTGGTATAATCTGTCAAAAGCTTGGTTTCTTACTTCACTCATCACCTTCTTGGTCTCGTTATTGACTTTCTTATACTTTTCCAAATTTCAACATTTTTACACCTAGAGTATTCTTTAAAACAATTTTCTTTAACTCTAATTTTACTATGAACACTTTCATTCCACCACCATGATTCTTTACCTCTATATCCAAAACCACTTGATTCTCCCATAGTCCCTTTAGCTATTTTTCTAATCTCTTGATTCTATCTTGTTCCACATATCATTTGAAAAAAAAATTGAACCCAAAGAATTTGAAACTAATTAAAGTAATATTAATGATTAAAATTTATAAAAAAAATATTTTTTAGTTTATTGAATTAACAATGTATCTGGTTTATATATTGATAAGATACATTAATTGTTCAATGTATCTAAAAAGCAAACATTCTCTTATAGATAGGATAAGAAAGAGTAAATATTTAAATAGTTGAGTTAGATGAGCATAAGTCGTTGATCCATGATTTAATTCTTAACATTAATATTTATTTGTATATTTTTATAATATATTAATATAAAAAAAATTATTGATTCTTATAAATTAACAACTTAAAAATATTATTATAAAATGTTTTTTTTTACAGATTCTCTTCCCTAAAAATAACCACATTTGAGATTTACCACACGATAAAATGTAAATATTCTTCAATCAGAGTTTAAATTTGCTACATCAAGCTAATTGTCTGCAGTAACATTACCCTCAAGTGGTAATGTGGTAATGTGGTATCTAAACCATTCAATTTTTATATTATATATTAATTAAATCATTTCAAAAAAAAAATTGCTGGTCAATTATTGACAAAGTATCTATCAAATATGAAGTATTCTAATATTAATTTTGAAGTATAAATATTTTATAAGTATTATTATTGAAAAATAAAAGTTTCACAAATTGAAATGGTAACTTGGGTGGTGGACAACTCAGCTACCTTGTAAAAACAGGCTTCTGGTCCATTCCAAATAAGCAAGTTCCCCCATACAAGTCAAGCAAGTAATGAATTATGGTTTTTGTCCTCCAAAGAGACTTCTCTTTCTTGAAACTAAATATTCCCAAGATTCTTTCTTCATGTCTTTCTCAACATATATAAATATGAAAACAACAACTTAAATATCCCTTTATTCCAATGTATATATTTTATACAAGAAACAGTTCCCAGTTTTTTTTGCCATTATTTCCTCACCAGCCTCCTAAGAAATTGAATTTGAATTCATCACTTTAATTATTGTCTTTGTGACTAGGATACAGATCATAGGTGTGAAAGAAAATGCCTCAGCTGCTACATGGGATGCTTAAAGTAACCATAAGTGAAGTTGACAGGTTGCAATTTGGATGTAATTTGAATTTTTGTCGCAAGGTATTATTCATAACTATTACTACTTCTCTTGTAAGTAATTCAATTTGGATGTAAAATTTAGTTCAATATTTTAAAAAAGTATTATTTTTATTTTATTTTTTAAATAACAACATTATATGATTGAATATTCTAATATCATGTACAACAAAATTCTTCAGCGCCAAAATGTTTTGAACTTTGTAATAGACATCTCAATGGATAGAAGAATGTGACATTTCAAGAGAATTCACATTTGCTTAAGTTCATTTAAATTCATTTTACATTTTTATTCTCTTGACAAATCTTGTGGAGCAAAGGGCACAACACACAAGGGAAAGAGATTTCTGGCCCAAGTCAAAGGTTGTATGTTGTGCCGGCCTGAGGTACATATCTTTACCAAATTTTCTACCAGTTTTACAATTGTTTCGCTACTGTAACCAACACGCTTCTTTGATTTAATACAATTTTTATTTCAAAATGACTTGCGATGAAGATTGTTGGGACAAGACTCTATGCAACAGTTGATTTGGATAAGGCGAGGGTTGGACGAACCAGAATGATAGGGAATCAACCTTCAAACCCCAAATGGAACGAAACCTTTGAAATCTATTGTGCTCATTACATATCAAACCTTGTATTCACTGTCAAAGATGGTAATCCAATTGGAGCAACTCTAATTGGAAGAGCTTATATTCCTACCGAAAAAGTTCTCAAAGGAAATATAATTGACAGATGGGTTGAGATATTAGACGATGAAGATCATCGGCCTGTACCAGGTGGTTCTAAAATCCGTGTTAGTATGCATTTCATTAGTGTCACTGCGGACACAGATTGTCTATGGTCTCAGGGAATACACATGCCATTTTTGGGAGTTCAGCGGATTTTTTTTAACCAGAGACAAGGCTGTAGTGTTACTTTATACCAAGATGCTCATGTTCCTGATAGTGTTCATCCGTGGATTCCGATACCTGGAACAAAATCTTATGTTCCTGGAAGATGTTGGGAAGATATTTACAATGCAATTATGGATGCGAAACACTTTATTTACATAACAGGTTGGTCGGTTCATACAGAAATAACCTTGATTAGGGACCCAAACAAGTCAGCAGAAACTAGTATCACTCTTGGAGAAATGCTCAAGAGAAAAGCCAATGAAGGTGTTACTGTTCTTATGCTTGTTTGGGATGACAGAACCTCTGTTCCAGGTTTTAAGGATGATGGTTTGATGGGAACACATGATCAAGAAACCGCATATTACTTTAGAGACACAAGGGTACATTGCGTTTTATGTCCCCGTAATCCTGATGGTGGAAGAAGCATAGTTCAAGGTTTTCAGATTTCAACAATGTTCACTCATCACCAAAAGACTATAGTTGTTGATGGTAATCATGTTGATGGTCATCATGTTGATGGTCATCATGTTGAAGGATCAAAGAAGCGAACCGTTATCAGTTTCGTAGGCGGACTCGATCTGTGTGATGGGAGATATGATACCATGGAACACCCTTTGTTTTCAACATTGAATACAGTTCACCATGATGATTTTCATCAGCCCAATTTCCCGGGTGCTTCTATTAACAAAGGCGGCCCTAGAGAACCGTGGCATGATATTCATTGTAAGCTAGAAGGACCTGTTGCATGGGATGTGTTGTACAATTTTGAGCAAAGATGGGAAAAGCAAGTTGGGAAGCAATTCCTATTACCAATTGAATTGCTTGATAGAATTCTAATCCACCCTTCTGATGCAATGATATCAGAAAAAGATGGAGACACTTGGAGTGTTCAGTTGTTTAGGTCCATAGATGGTGGGGCTGTTTCTAACTTCCCTCAAGCACCAGATGAAGCTATTGTATTAGGACTTGTTAGTGGACAAGATAACATCATTGATAGAAGCATTCAGGATGCCTACATAAACGCTATTCGACGAGCTAAAAACTTCATCTACATTGAAAATCAGTATTTCCTAGGGAGTTCTTATGGTTGGAAAGCATCTGATATTAAAGTTGAAGATATCGGTGCTTTACATCTCATACCAAAGGAACTGTCATTGAAGATTGTCAGCAAGATTGAAGCGGGAGAGAGGTTTGTTGTGTATGTGGTGATACCAATGTGGCCAGAAGGTATACCTGAAAGTGCATCAGTTCAGGCGATATTGGATTGGCAACGAAGGACCATGGAGATGATGTACTCTGATATCGCTGATGCCATAAAAAAGAAGAATATTGAAGCTCACCCTCGTGATTATTTGACATTTTATTGCCTTGGAAAAAGGGAGGGTAAGAAAGATGGAGAGTATACTCCTCCACAGGAACCAAAGCCTAACACTGACTATCATAGGGCACAAAAGTCTAGAAGGTTCATGATCTATGTTCATTCCAAGATGATGATAGGTAAGATGTCTATTAACCCTATAATATACAGTTGATATGTTGTTATCCAATGTCCAAACATTCGTATAATTTTTGTAGGCGTCTTTTAAGACGAAGAAGTGTTCATATGGTTGAAAAACCATATGAAATACTTCCCTGTCTTATAAGACAGATAAATGCTAAAGTGTGAAGTTAGGCATAGAATAATATACTAACAATAGATTGCATGCTTTATTTTGTTGATTCAGTGGATGATGAATACATACTGATTGGTTCAGCAAACATAAACCAAAGATCAATGGATGGTGGAAGAGACACAGAGATAGCAATGGGAGCTTTCCAACCGCATCATCTAGCATCCATTGGCCCTCATAGACCACAAGGTGAAATTTCCAGGTTCAGAAGAGCATTATGGTATGAACATATTGGTGGTAACAGCAAAGATTTCGATGAACCTGAAAGTGTGGAATGTGTGAGACTAGTGAACCTTGCTGCGGAGAGAAATTGGAAATTATACTGTGATGATACATTAGATGAAAGTGAAACTACTCACCTTTTGAGGTATCCTGTTGAAGTGGGTGAAGATGGAAGTGTAACATCACTTCCAGGGATGCAATATTTTCCTGATACTAAGGCTTTGATTGTTGGTTCAAAATCTGAGTTGCTTCCTCCAATTCTTACCACTTAGGTAGCTAGCATTGTGGTCGATAGGGGAATATTGTCAAACACTTGTTATGCATATTCATGATGAGTAAAAAATATAACAACCATCAACTTATGTGGTGTAATAAAGGGGACTGATATATTAGTGAAAATATAATACATTTCCCTCACAGATTAACAAGAGTTCAGAAACACCAACACCTTTAGAAAAAAATGTTTGTATTTGTGTTTGAAATTGATATTGACATTAGTAATTTGAAAAAACTAATTACAATTGATATTATTTATGAGTAAATGTTAGTGTTGGTGTTGTGCGTAATTAATTGGTTGCAACCAAAATGATTGTCTTCCTTTTAGCTCAACACTAGTAATCGACCGGAAGTTTACGGTGGGTTTAACATAAAATCTAAAGTAAGGAGTATTAGTAAAGAAAAGTTGAAATTTATTAACTAACTCAACTTATAATGTCTGAATCCACCATGGCGCGCTGGATAGTAGATAGAATACGATACCTTTATGATATTTGGTTTCAATTCATCCGATAAAGGATCTCTTCCACATAAACACGTGGTTCTGTGTTCAAATTCAACATTAAATACACAGCACTGTAAATTTTTTTTAACAGGTTTTTATTATCCAGTCTTATCGATTTGAGAGATTAATCTCAATTGCTCACAGAAAATATTCAATTTATATTTAAAAAATTGATAAATTAATTTTGATATAATTAAATTGAAATTAAATATGATATAAATAACCAAAAATCAAACATTAAATAATATATATATATATATATATATATATATATATATATATATATATATATATATATATATATATATATATATATATATATATATATATTATTAACATAAAAAATATATATTATTAACGTTAATATTAATAGAATTATAATTAATGTTATATATTTAATGTTATATCTACTGCAGAATATACGTTAAATATATGTTTCAGAAAAATTATATAATTAAGTTTTAGAATGTTACAATTAAGTTTTTAATATTGTATAAAATTAAGTTATAGTACAATTAGAAAATTATATTAAAGTAAAAAATTTATATTTATAAATAAAATTTAATTGTACTGATGGGCTAAAATGAAAGAAGATGAACACTTCGGTTCCTTCCAATTTAATTGGGTATTGGTACCTTTACCCAATCAAATACTATGATTGAATGACACATCATTTTTTATTTTATTTTATTTTAAAATAAATTAAAATTTTATCTCAATTTACACTAATGGTACCGGTACCCAATTTAAATTCATGGATACCTAAGAATTTACCATGAAAATTTTTTTCAAATGGCGGGGATGAAATATGTGTTTTTTTTATAAATTCTTTTTCGAATTCGTCCCAAATGGCAGAAGTTAAAATATGTATTAACCCTAAATAAAATTTACACTAAAATTTACAGAATATTTAAAATTTAAAAATTAATATTAACGTATAATTTTTTTAATAAATATAAATAAATATATACGTTTTAAAATATACTAATATTAAAGTTTTTAATAAATTATTTTTAATTAAGTCAGTTTAATCATATAATAATTTTAATTTATTAAATCATGCTTATAACAATAATTATAACATTAATATTTTATTAATATTAACGTTAACAATATATATATTTTAAGCTAATTATTAAACAAAATGCATGCTTAGTTTAGTGGTAAGACATTGGTGTTTATGTCAACTAAGTCATCCAAATAAGCAGTTGTCATTTAAAAAAAATGAAAAGTGAAAAAAAATGTCACTCAGTTTGACACATATGCATTTGGCATATGTCAGATCTCTCAAAGGTGTATATTAATGGAATCTTGAAATGACAAGAGGACATTTGCAAAAAAAAATTACAGTGATAAATCGGAAGTCGCCTATATGGCATAGGGTAAAATAGTATTAACCCTATAATAAATTACTTATTCTTTTTTAATTTTTTAATAAAGATAGTTTATTAAATAAAAAAAGATGAGGAGACATAAAATTTATTCAATAAAAAGTTAGTAAAAATGATACTTGGACATGCCGAACTTATTTCTAGAAACAATTCAAAAACACAAATAGGATTTTCCTTTCAATCTGCACATGTATTTCCTTATCTAAAATGGTATGATATCTTGATTCTAAATAAGCATATAGTGTGTAAAATATTTTTTCATTTACTAAAAGATGTCAAGGAAAAATATTTACATTAGAAAATGCACAATTGACCAACATTTAATCAATTTTAAGTAAAAAAAAAAATTCCAATTCTTTTTGTTAGTATATTTAATAGCAAGCATATTTATGTAATTCATCTTGAATGGAGGTGCAAACTCCAAAATTAGTTGATAAAGCTACCAAAAATATTTCTTAAATTATTCTTAAATATGTCACCACAAGTTGATATTTTAAAATTTTCTCTTACACCTAATTCAATTATGACTAGGATAACACCAATTAACTTTGTATGGATCTAGGTGAGATAGGAGATCCACATTTATCTCAAAACATTTAATAATTGAAACCCATGAATTCAAGAGTCACTACTACGAAAACCCCATTTAACGACACCAGGTTTACCACGGTTTCGTATCCCACCGTTATAACAGGATTAAAAATTTATAACGCCATATTTAACGACGGTTGTATTACATAACCGTTGTAATACAAATTGTGTAACAAGCTTCGATTCCCAGCTACTATATTTTTTTTCTATATTTTTACACTTTAACACGCTTGTATTAGAAGACCGTTGTAATACATGTATCATGCTTCGATTCACAGCAATGTATTTTTGTCATATTTTTAGATTTTAAACATGTATTAATTTTTTAAACATGTCTAACGCCATGTAATGTATGATGTATATTCCCAGCAATGTATTCTTTAGTATTTTTAAGTGCAATAAAGTATATATATAACTTTAAAAATAAAATTGTAAGAGATGAACATATATAGGGATAGTTTTTTTTTAATATTCCATTGAGAGTACATTGATAAACATATTATATATCAAGATCATTGTCAGAGCCCATAGCATAAAATGCATCTTCATAATCTAGACATCTCTCCTCACTCCCCTCATCGGAATCATAATATACAGGCCTCCTTTTCTTCTTTATCTTATTCTTCTTCGACTTCTTCTTCTTCTTCGTATCCTTCCTTACCCTTAAGGCATCCTTGAAGTTGGCAGTTGCTGGTTGGACGACCTCCTGGATTGGCGCCTGACGTTCCTCATTGAGGTTTCTAGGATTCTCATTTGTTGAACTCATTGTTACGAAGTATATATTATTTAGATATGTAAAATTGTCTATTTATAGATGATAAGTGCAAAATGTATCTATTTTTGTATATAAGTTTTGTTGCACTTATCATTACTTTGTGTTAAAATTGGTTGAATAAACCCCGCTTTGTTCGTAATTACGTTTACTTTACGTTTTCGGTGTATAGTGCGTTACCGTGTAAATATCATTGAGTTTAATCGATTTTCATTTATTTTTGTAGGTGTTCCAGCAATGGGATTTTTCCATATTCATAAAGAGCATTGAATAAGCTTTCCAACGCTTCAAACCGTGCGTCAATCGGAGTTACGGTTCAAGAGTTATAATCAAAACAAATTCTGGTTTTCTGTCATGTTCGCTGGGCGAACCCCCGTAGCGAGCACTCGCTAGCTTGTTCGCTAGGCGAACCGGGGCGAACAAAAAGTTCCAGAATCGTGAAAAAACTCAATTTTAAGGCGGTTCACGTTCGCCTAGCGAACGGGGACTCGCTAGGCGAACCTGGAAAGTCAGATTTGCCCATTTAAGCCATTTTTCATCATTTTTTAGTGATGGGTTTGATATTTTTAGTTCCAAATCCATCCAATAGCATTTTTTGACCAGAATTAGGCTAGAAAACACATTGGAGCATGCATTAGGATGATCCGGAGTCGAATCCTTCATCAATCGGAGCCGACAACTCAAGAAATGTTTGGTTTTTCTCCATTTCTTCTCTATGTATTTCTCTATTTTGTAGGTTATGTTTGTATTGTTACTCTAAACCTATGTACATGTATTGATCATGGTTGTATAATATAGATGCTTTACAAATCATTATCGATGTCTTCCTTGATCTTTTTGCATTTATGTTTGGATTTGTGTTGTGTTAGAGATAAACATCATGAATCTTGATTAAGGATGGATATCTATTGTCTAGACTCTAGAGATAGATTTAGATAATAATCTTTATGGTGTCGGAACTTAATGTCTTCCGTGTTTCGAGGCGTCGTGCGCGAGAGCGTCGACGAGAGTAATACGGTTGCTCTCTCAACTGTGCGTTAGACATAACCTTTGTTGTGAGCGATACGTGATGATTTTGATGAGTATTGTATGTTGAATGTGACCGATTGATAGGTTTACGTTTGTTCTGAGTAGTATATATTCATGCTTGATAGGTTTCTTCTCTTCAAAGAATGTACTCTTTTTATGTTCATCTTTACTTTTCTGTTTGTTTTTACTTGTAAACCATTTTAATCCAAACTCATAAACGCGAGAGATTTTCGAACGGCATTCTTTCCCTCGAACCGATCTCTGTGGACACGACATAAATCCCGGAGGGAATTCTTCCGAAAATAAATATTTTTGCTTGCTTGCCCTATACCGCATTCAACAAAATGGCGCCGTTGCCGGGGATTGGTTTTGATATTGAATCGCATTGCGATAGTTTTTTTGTTTTTGAGTTTTGTAGATATCGTACATGTTGTATATTTTCACTTGTTTATATTGATACTTGTACATTTTGACGTTTGTTTAAGTGTTTGGTTAGGACGCTTGCTTTTGGTTGCGCGGTGAGACATCACCATGGCATGAATGAAGGAAGTTTCTAATTAAGCACCGTAAAGGCGTCGAGCTTACTACGTAAAACAAGCATGTTTTATAGTTTTTCTTTTCGAATGTTTTTGGTTGTTGTTTGCTCACAGATTTTGATTGACTTACTTGAGGATGCTGTTGTGATTTTCCAAGTTGGTTCGTTTCAACTTGCAGATGTATGGTAATGATTTTGTTAAGTTTTGTACACGTCTGAGGTATGTATTTATCGCTTTCTATACTTTAGCATATTCATGATACTTAGGCATTTTACAAACTTCCATGCCATCCATTCTTTTGTATACTTGTTCTTATTGTGAATCACTTTAGTTCCCACCTTTTTGTGAGGTAGCTTTCTATTGTTCATATATGCGCGGAGAACCAACATTCTTGTTATAACTGGATTTTATTATGTTGAATCTTTTATTTGTGTTGATTATATGAATGCATGAAAAGGATCAAGGCAATTGTTTCATTTTGAGCACAACCACCTTAGCCAAATAGTCAATTCACCTTGTGAGTGTGTGATCATTTGTAACCCCTTTGAGCCTTTGGTCATTATCCATGTTGTTTGAGCTTGATGCTTGTCTATGGGTGTCAAATTCATATTTTTGTGTGGATGTTGATTGTTGTTTTTACTTGAGCCCTCAACTTTTTATGTTGTTGTATGAATTTTTACCTTGCCTTAGAAAGTAGGGAGTATTCACATGATGATGTGGTTGAATTCAAGTTGGGGAGAGAATGGTTGTTTACTCATTGGTTGGATTCTATGAGGATTGAAAAAGAAAAGAAAAAAGAGAAAAATATGACAAAGAAAAGAAAAGAAAAAAGAGAAAAATATGACAAAGAAAAGAAAAGAAAAAAGTGAAAAAGAAAGAAAAAAGAAAAATCCTTGAAAAAGGAAACAAAAAGAGTTGCAATAATTGTGCTAAATAAGTTGTGTGTTGTGTAGCACTTGGGATTTTGGAAGAAGTTAGTTGAAATTTTGTGTGTGAATCTTTGTGAGTTTTCACTCCCTTAGGTTTAGGCAAGTTTTTGTTTCAATTACCTTTAGAAATTGGCCCTTGTTTGTTTACCCGACCACGCTACAACCTTGAAAAGCCCTTGTGATTCTTGCCTTTGTATTTTCAATGTGAATTTGTGGATGTATGCATAATTTAGTCTTTTGTTTGCAAGATTGTTGTGTGAGTGAAAGAACCTCATTTTGTGTTTTTCATCTACCGATGATTGTTTTTGCTAGGTGTGATTCACATTTGAACTTGTGTTGTTTTAGAATTTTTGGCATGACTTTTGTACTTTGCTTTTGTTTCGTGACTATGTTATCGTTGCAGTTTAGTGGTAAGTATTTACTTTTTGTGTGTACCGTTTTCATTTGAACCATTCGTTCGTTTCCGTTTTTCAAAACCTGTTGATTCGTCATTCTTTGGCTTTTTCTTGCGCATTTTCAAGTTTGTTTGATTCTTGTTTGTGGACAAACAATTATGTAAGTTGGGGAGAGTTTGATAAGTGCAAAATGTATCTATTTTTGTATATAAGTTTTGTTGCACTTATCATTACTTTGTGTTAAAATTGGTTGAATAAACCCCGCTTTGTTCGTAATTACGTTTACTTTACGTTTTCGGTGTATAGTGCGTTACCGTGTAAATATCATTGAGTTTAATCGATTTTCATTTATTTTTGTAGGTGTTCCAGCAATGGGATTTTTCCATATTCATAAAGAGCATTGAATAAGCTTTCCAACGCTTCAAACCGTGCGTCAATCGGAGTTATGGTTCAAGAGTTATGATCAAAACAAATTCTGGTTTTCTGTCATGTTCGCTGGGCGAACCCCCGTAGCGAGCACTCGCTAGCTTGTTCGCTAGGCGAACCGGGGCGAACAAAAAGTTCCAGAATCGTGAAAAAACTCAATTTTAAGGCGGTTTACGTTCGCCTAGCGAACGGGGACTCGCTAGGCGAACCTGGAAAGTCAGATTTGCCCATTTAAGCCATTTTTCATCATTTTTTAGTGATGGGTTTGATATTTTTAGTTCCAAATCCATCCAATAGCATTTTTTGACCAGAATTAGGCTAGAAAACACATTGGAGCATGCATTAGGATGATCCAGAGTCGAATCCTTCATCAATCGGAGCCGACAACTCAAGAAATGTTTGGTTTTTCTCCATTTCTTCTCTATGTATTTCTCTATTTTGTAGGTTATGTTTGTATTGTTACTCTAAACCTATGTACATGTATTGATCATGGTTGTATAATGTAGATGCTTTACAAATCATTATCGATGTCTTCCTTGATCTTTTTGCATTTATGTTTGGATTTGTGTTGTGTTAGAGATAAACATCATGAATCTTGATTAAGGATGGATATCTATTGTCTAGACTCTAGAGATAGATTTAGATAATAATCTTTATGGTGTCGAAACTTAATGTCTTCTGTGTTTCGAGGCGTCGTGCGCGAGAGCGTCAACGAGAGTAATACGGTTGCTCTCTCAACTGTGCGTTAGACATAACCTTTGTTGTGAGCGATACGTGATGATTTTGATGAGTATTGTATGTTGAATGCGACCGATTGATAGGTTTACGTTTGTTCTGAGTAGTATATATTCATGCTTGATAGGTTTCTTCTCTTCAAAGAATGTACTCTTTTTATGTTCATCTTTACTTTTCTGTTTGTTTTTACTTGTAAACCATTTTAATCCAAACTCATAAACGCGAGAGATTGTCGAACGGCATTCTTTCCCTCGAACCGATCTCTGTGGACACGACATAAATCCCGGAGGAAATTCTTTCGAAAATAAATATTTTTGCTTGCTTGCCCTATACCGCATTCAACAATAGATGAGGTTGAAGATGAAAAGACTGATAGTTTAATGCTTGTAATGATGATAACTTGTAAACCGTTCATATTCTGGAACGATATTTTCTTGTAAACTGTTCATATGTTGGGAAGTGCAACGGTTAATAATATTACGACGGTTATAAGTAATGACCGTAGCGATATCACTTATAATCCAGGCGTAATTTTAGGAAAATGTTGTTGCCTGGTGTCCAACCTTGTACCACGTATAAGGGGTATCGCTACGGTTATTATAACTAACCGTTGTGATATTATTAAATTAATATATAATCTATCATAACGGTTATTTAAGAAAACCGTTGTGAAAAATTTACCTATATAAGGGAATTAACTTTCCCTTTTTGACAGTTGCGTCGTTTCCTTCACAGCGAAACCCTAGCACCCAAACTTCATCTTTTTTTAGAATCTGCGAGAAGAAATACAAGAAGTATGAAGCTTTTGATTTAAGCTTCTTCCTCTTGTAGTTCTTCTTACAGAATATAAAACTAGATGAACATGGTGATGATGCTGGCGGTAGCAAGCGTAATGTACATATTGTTTATGGAAAATAAGGTAGTCTTCTACTTCAATCTTTTTGTTAGATAGTTCTCATTATCTCGTTTGCTTCATGTTGTTTTTGTTGATTGTTCTCATTTTGTGCAGATTCGACTTCAATGCTTCACAAGCAAGGTAAACTTCATTGTAATGGTACAGTCCCACTTCTTAGGGTTTTGTTTCAACTTTTGGTTGTTTTGTTTTGAATACTAACTAATTTTCTTCATTGCTTCCCACTTCTTAGGGTTTGTTTCACATGGTGATGATGATGGTGGTACATATATATATATATATATATATATGAATTCATTCTGATAAGGTACATATATATGAATTCATTCTTATATTGTATATGAAATTTAGTTTATTATATACTATGTATATTGTTTGTTTCACTATCCTTTTATTGAAAATGTAATCAGTTAAATTGATATAGAACATTAATTTATTATATATATACTATGTATATTGTATATAGTTAAATTTAATACTAACTAATTTTCTTCATTGCTTCCCACTTCTTAGGATTTGTTTCACATGGTGATGATGATGGTGGTACATATATATGAATTCATTCTGATAAGGTACATATATATGAATTCATTCTGATATTGTATATGAAATTTAGTTTATTATATACTATGTATATCGTTTGTTTCACTATCCTTTTATTGAAAATGCAATCAGTTAAATTGATATAGAACATTATAATCCGAAAATTAAGATGTATTTGAAAACCAACCTTTATCATGTCAATGTTTTCCGAATTGCATCCATTTCATTCAGCACATTTAATGTTCCTTAACATAAAATTTATGGTCCAACGGTCTGTTTGCCTCAATTCATCGATATCTTTTATTATAGTTTACCTCATCATTGTCACTAATCGCCGTGGTTGTTAAGATCATGATCATTGTTATGATGATAAAATCGTGGTGATTTTTGGCGATGATGAGGTAAACTATAATAAAAGATATCGATGGATTGAAGGAAACCGGCCATCGAACCATAAATTTTATGTTAAGGAACATAAAATGTGCGGAATGAAATGGATGCAATTCGGAAAACAATGGTGTGTTTAAGTTGGTTTTCAAGAACCGTTTAATTTTCAGATTATATAGTTCTTTACCAATTTTAATGGTTGTATTTCTTTAATTAGGTGGATGGTAAAACAAGCAATATACATTTGTATTTAATAAACTAAGGGTACATTCCACAACGGTTGAGACAAATAATCGTTGTGATAGTTAATATATATGACAACGATTCATACTAATAACCGTTGTGATAATTAATATATATTACAACGGTTGAAATACCTAATCGTTGCAATATATCACGCGCTTCCAGAATACAACAACGGTTTCCAGACCGTTGTAGAAACGACGAACTTACAACAACAATCTACATAACAACGCCTTCGCCCACGTCATTATATGTCATTCCCAACCGTTGCTAAATGGGTTTTTCGTAGTAGTGAGTACATGTATCCCTTAAAAAAGTAGATGTTATATAGGACAATTGTTTAACATGAAGAATGTTTGAATCAAAGGTAATTTTAGCATTTTGAAACATGATATCATTTATTATTTGTCATGTTTTCCAAAGAATTATTATGAAGAGAGTCATAATTATATTTTGACTTTTAGAGCACTAGCTTCTACCAAGAAATCTGAATAAGTATTTGTACTAGTTTTATCAATGTTCATGTCAAACAATTGCTTTATCCTATGCCAAAAAATTAAAGTGTACATACATCTAAAAAATAAGTGATATGCAGTTTCCACATCATGATTGCAGAGAAAACATGTTAAAAATATATGTATTCCCCTTCGAATCTAAAAAATAAGTGATATGCGGTTTCCACATCATGATTGCAGAGAAAACATGTCAAAAACATATGTATTCCCCCTTCGAATCAGGTTGTCTTATGTTGCAATAATATTATTCATTAGTTTCCAATACACTAATGACTTAGAAGCGGGTGTGTGGGGATGACAAATGAATTTTGTTCAAAAAGAATCAAAGTGATCCCTCTTGATACAACTGTAAGAATCTTTAAATGATCGACCACCATTTGTTGATCTTGTCCAAATGAGTTTTTCAGCAAGAGTATTATCAAATGACAAGTTAATCCTTAAAATATATTAGGAGTGTGTTTAAATTAACCTTAGTAATGTGTTTAAATTGAATATCCATTAGTAATACTAGGTCAAAATCTTTAATTTTATACTCCAACCAATTGTAACTCTATAAATCATTGTCCTTCCCGTTACTAACCTACCATATACCATGTTCCTCAATAAAAGAAAAGGAATGTTTAATGTCATGCCATATTAAAGAATAAATATGATGCATGATTGATTTTTTGTGCCTGAAGTGTCTACTAATAAGCATAGTAGACCATTGATTGTTGATAGCCAACAACTTTCAGCAAAGAGATAAACAACCAACTTTGTTTATTGTCTTAATATCTCTTAGACCAAGATCTAATTTAGAAAAAGGTGAGAAAATAACCTTTCTATATGTATTAATTAGCTTTCTATTATCTATGTTACATGTCCCCACAAAATTTATAATGCAAGAATTTAGTTTGTTAAGAAGATTGATTGGCCAACCATAAATCATGTCAATACAAAAACATGTGTTATATGATTGATTGTGAAGATACAAGAAACACAAGAAAGAGGGTTTGAATTTGGTTTCGCCGAATGTAATCTTTTTGAAAACTTAAAACTCAAAGCTAACAAGTGAATAAAAATAAATGAACACAATTATTTTTATTCTTGTTCATTGTTAACAAAGTTACTCCAGTCCACCCGCCAAGGTTATTTTGCCTTCAATAAGGACTTAATCCACTATAACCAAACTGATTACAAAAACCACAACAAGTCTAATTGACCTTGTTGCAAACCACAATGGACAAATTCCACTGTCTTCTTGAGACTTCTGACTAAACCATAGTCTCTCAAGGAAATATCAACCACTGTTGATTATAAGTGTGTGTATACGAAGATGCTTCTACACAAGCAAATTACACAAAGTTTAAACACAATAACACAAAGTGTTAATAGCAAGATATGAAAAAAAGTTCCTTGCAATTTTACAAAACTATATAAAGTATATCTTCAATGAGATATGAGCAGTGTTTCAGCGTAAGTTTTGTAGAGCAGATTGCTAGCTTTCCAAATCTTCCAAGTCTTCCTTTTATAGTTAAAAATAGATCCGTTGGAGGATAAAATAGGAAACAGAAATCCACTTGTTGTGTTTCGAACGGTCATTGTGGGAGTGTTTCAACAACATAGTAACAAAGGACTGTCCTTGCTCTGCTTTCGCAGGGTAGTGGTTACAGTGTACTTTATACTTTTATACTTATCAACCCACATAAAACACTTTTGATCTTTATATTCTATTCTTCAGATATTTCTGATGTATATTAATGAAGCATGTTGTAGAAGGAACAAAACTTGAGTCTTAAGAACCTAAGTCACAAGAGTCTTCAGAACTTGTTCAATATAACCTTGTCTTTAGAGTCATCAGAACTTAGTCCTTAGAAGTGATGTCTTCAGAATCTTCAGAACTTGCTCAACATAACCTTGTCTTTAGAGTCTTCAAAACTTAGTCCCTAGAAGTGATGTCTTTAGAATCTTCAGAACTTGTTCAACAGAACCTTGTCTTTAGAGTCTTCAGAACTAGGTCTTTATAAGTAAAGCTTTAGAAGGCCTCCAAAGCTTTCTTACTAAATCATGATCAGAAGCTCTAATACTAACATCCTTTAGAACCATTGCATTAGAAGCATTACATAATCTTAACTTGGATTTGTAAAAACTATATGTTTTTCTTCCAGAGTGTTGAGTTCAAAGCTTGATGTCGTCACACGCCTTTCCTTCAGAGCCAATACCTGTTTAGCAAAAGCTACACACTAGACTGAAACTATTAGAGTATAAAATTGTTCTCTAGGATAACATGTGAAGTTATCATCAAAACTTAAGGCCGGATGTAGAACCAGATCTTGTTCTTACAATCTCCCCCTTTTTTATGATGACAAACTCATATATTTTGATAGAACAATGTATACAGGGTAATAACCAAAAACCATAAATTCAAATTTGAGCCAATCAGCTCCCCCTGAATCTGTTACACCCAAAATTTATTTATGCATGTTCAGAGTCTCCCCCTAAGTCCAAGACTACCAAAATAAATTTTGAAGTATAGAAAGTAAAATAGAGAAGGAATACTTCCCTATTGACATTTCATCAGAGTTTGACTATAACTGTCTGGTTTTCATTTCAGAACCTGGCTGACTATTAGAGCACTAAGACGTATCAGAATCAGATTAATACCTGAATTGATGCCTCGCATTATGTATTCATAGCTTAGTTCTTTTATAATCTTGATCGTGCCACCAGAAGGTGCAAAGCATCATGTCATCAGAAGATTTAGAATCTTAATCGTTGACTGAATGACCATGTCTTTGACCAAATTTTCAGAAGATCAACAACTTCTGAACGACTTGCCATACTTCTAGAAGGTTCACAACTTCTAAAGTATCAGAGTCTGGTTTCCATGCTTTCAGACAGTTTAAAAATTCTAAAAAGCTTGAGGTATCAGAGCAAGATTCTTTCATTTCAGACAATTTACAACTTCTGAAGAATGTTTTGTATCAAAACTGGCTCATCATAGCAAACTTCATGCATCTTGATCATGTCTTCTGATTTCTAAATGATCTGTCTAAGAAAATCAGTGAACTTTCACACAGTTCATGAGTCAAAACATCAAACTAGGTTAGAAGTAAAAGCATTGGAACATGTTGGGGCTCAAGATTCTGAGACTAGATATAATCAAAATCATATAACTTCTCCCTTTTTGTCATAAATAAAAAAGAATTCCAACATGCTTTTCTCTAGTAACACAAATAGTTAAACTAAAGATAAGAAAATAAAGAACATGTTTAAGAAATAGAACATTTTCATTCATAGTGATTAAAGGAGTACAAACGAGATGCAAGGATTACATAAGAGAGAACAACAAAACCAAATACATAACAACAAGACACAACCACTAAGTAGAAAAAGCCACCAACAGCACACGAATAATATTCATAGACTTCACATCTTTCTTCCACAAGAGGATTGTCCGGTCCTGTCCTACGAACTAATCCAACGATCTCAACCTTATAAAAAGTTCAAACAGAACTCTTCCAAAAGGTATGAAGGACTTATGTTAACTTCTTGAGAGATTAATCAAGTCCTTCAGATAGTTGAAGATAATTTGAGGCAAGTTGACCATGACATAACTAACCATAAAGTAAATAAAAAGTCTTTCATCATAGGATAGAATGTTCTTATATACTTCTCTTGGTCGAACGTTAGTGAGAAGAATATGAAACCAAACTTTAGCAATGGGAAGAAGCTTTGCTGGATTAGTGGGTTTATAACAGGACGAAGATATGTCATGGATGGAAATGAGTTTTTCAACAAAGGTGTACTTGAGACGAAACTGATCCATAATGATACTGGTTTCAACACAGCTGATAGCCTCAACAATGGAGGAAGAAGTAATGATAACATGAATGCCATAAACACTGGAGCAGATGGAGCTACCACCATTACTTATGAAAGCATACTTCCAAAAGGCTTTAACAAGGTTTGGATAGATTGGTCCATGCAGCATTGCAAAACATCTAGACCATCCCTGAATCTGCATACTCAAAGTAATATTGAGATCTGCAGCCCTTAGTCAAGAAAGGTTGGGACATTCTTTAGCAATGACTTCCATGATATCCTTATTACCACAAAACTTTTTGTAAACATGGTGAGTTAAGAGTGAAAAGAATGGAGAAGGAAATTTGTAAGGATAAAAGTGTAAGGAATGAAGAATGAGAATAAAAAGAAGAGATATAAATAAGAGGAGAAAACACTATTGATAGGAGAGTAATCAAACTCGAGACACGTAAATCAATTAATGATGAGCAGACAAGCAATAAAGACTACCATCATTTCCGAAACGAGTGACAAAGGAAAACTAAAACACAAATAAGACAAGAAATTAGATATGTCGTGCTAAGGATTCTTTTTTTTTTTAATTATCCAAAAGGACACTAAAAAAGTACAAGGTATTCAATAACTGACAACAGACAATTTAATGAATAAAGGTATACTTTTAAACAGAAAATAAATTCTAAAAGGGGATAAAGTGTGAAGATTTTTACCTAATCCCAAGAATCTCTCATCTACCCAATGTGTCACAACAAGTACTAGGCGTAGTTCAGAAAAGACAACTAGTTGTTTTATTTTGAATTACACACTCTTTACTATACTGACAATTCATTAAAGAGGTAAACTCTTCAGTTTCCAACGTACAGAAGCATTCTTAAGAGAATACTCTAACCATGTATACTTCTCAAATATGAGAACTTCACTTGTCATAAGCCTCACAGTCCAGAAGCCAACAAAACATATCAAGCTTTAGAGAAGGATAGGAACGTTACTCTTAATGATTTGACAAACTTTTAGCTGATACTTCATCTAGAGCATCTGAGTGCTGCAAAGTGATGCTGAGATGTATTATGCTTCAACAGTTTGATAGAGTAATGGTTGATTGTCTTTTGCTTGCTCATGAGACAAGATTGTCACCCAGAAAATGGCAGTTTCCAGAAGTACTTTTACGTTCTAATCTATCTCCGGCGTAATCTGCATCACAAAAACCTGATAGCTTGTATTCTGATGTTTTCTCATGCATCAAGCCAAGGTTAGATGTTTCCTTCAAATACCTTAGGATTCTCTTAACAACTGTTAAATGAGTCTCCCTTGGATCTCATCTTTCTCCATAATGCATGTAGGATGCATGATAGTGTTTGCTGGTTTGCTATCTGGCATGTCAAATTTCTTCAAGAGCTCTTGTATGTACTTGCTTTGATGAATGTACGTGGCTTCTAGAGTTTGATTTATTTGCATTCCTAGAAAGTACTTTAGCTCTTGCATCAGACTCATATCAACCTCTGCTTGCATTTGCTTAGAAAACTCTTGACAGACTTATGGATTAGCAAAACCAAAAATTATGTCGTCTACATAGATTTGGTATATAATCAGATTGCTTCCAAAGTTCTTGCAGAAAAGAGTAGTGTCTACTTGACCTCTAGTAAAGTCATTTTCTAAAAGAAAAGAACTTAGTATTTCATAACAAGCTCGGGGAGCTTGTTTCAGACTATACAATGACTTTTTAAGTTTAAAAAACATGTTCTGGAAACTTGACATTTTCAAAACCTGGAGGTTGGTGACCATATACTTCTTCAGAAATGTATCCATTCAGAAACGCGTTTTTGACATCCATTTGATATAAGATAATACCATGATTAACGTCAAAAGAAATTAAAAGACTTATAGATTTTAACCTGGCGATTGGAGCAAAGGTTTCATTATAGTCAATACTTTCTTGTTGACTGTAACCTTGTGCTACCAATTGTGCTTGTTTCTGATGACTTCTCCTTTCTCGTTCAATTTGTTTCTGAACACCCACTTGGTTCCAATAACATGAGTCCCTTTTGGCTTGGGTACCAGATCCCATATATTATTTTTGGAGAACTAATTTAGCTCTTCCTGTATTTCCATAATCCATTCATTGTCTTGAAGTGCTTCTTCACAAGAGGTTGGTTTTATCAGAGACACCAATCCCAGAAGCATTTCCTCAGTTTGTTTGAATGTGGATCTTGTTCTGATAGGTTCAACTTTG
Organism: Lathyrus tuberosus; assembly: GCA_022829125.1. Taxonomy (NCBI): domain Eukaryota; kingdom Viridiplantae; phylum Streptophyta; class Magnoliopsida; order Fabales; family Fabaceae; genus Lathyrus; species Lathyrus tuberosus. The sequence goes on along the minus strand of JALAZF010000082.1, from coordinate 4,404,392 downwards.
TCTCCTAGAATCAATTCTTCAGAAATAGTTTGTCTATGCCTTTGCCTTTTCTGAGCTCGAGGATATTCAGTTGCTTCTGATGAATCTTTTTCAGAGTTCTTTGAGTCTTTATCCTCAGAGTCTTTTTCCTTTTCTCCAAAGCCTGCAAGGGTGGTTTCTAGATCTGCAAAATCCTCAACTAGCTTTGACTTTTCTGAGTCAAGCTTATTATCAAATCTAACATGGCTTGACTCTTCCACAATACGTGTTTCTATATTGTATACTCTGTAGCCCTTAGAGCGCTCTAAGTATCCCAACATAATACACTTATGTGTTTTAGAGACAAACTTGTTAAGATTCTCTTTAGTGTTCATAATAAAACAAGAACATCCAAAAGGATGAAAATAAGAAATGCTTGGTTTTCTTCCCTTACACAATTCATAAGGAGTCTTCTCCAAAAATAGGTCTAATAGAGATCTTATTCTGATGTAACATGTTGTATTCATAGCTTCTTCCCAAAAATTCTTAGCCATATTAGTTTCGTTGATCATGGTTCTGGCCATCTCTTGCAACGTCATATTCTTCCTTTCTACAACTCCATTCTGCTGTGGAGTTCTAGGTCAGGAGAAATCATGAGATATGCCATTAGAGTTAAATAACTCTTCAAACCACTGATTCTCAAACTCGCCACCATGATCACTTTTGACTCTAACGATCTTAGAATCAAATTCATTTTGCACTTTAGAACAGAAACTAGTAAACACAGAATGTGACTCATTCTTGTGCCTTAGGAATTTTACTCATGTCCAACGACTGTAATCATCCATGATGACAAGTCCATACTCCGTACCATTGATTGACGCTGTTTTTACTGGACCAAACAAGTCAATGTGTAGGAGCTCCAAAGGTCTAGAGGTGGAAACGACATTTTTAGATTTGAAAGATGTTTTGGAAAACTTGCCTTTCTGACACACTTCACAGAGAGCATCTAAAGTAAACTTCAGCTTAGGCAGGCTTCTGACTAACTCAAGTTTGTTTAGATGAGAAATCCTCCCCATGCTAATATGACCCAAACATTTATGCCACACCCACTACTCTTTGTTAACTGACATTAAGCATTTAACATCTTGGTTTTTAAGACCATAAAGCTTTATCTTGTAAATGTTGTTTTTCTTCTTTCCAGTGAAGAGAACTGTGCCATCTTTCTGACTAACAGCCTTACACGTTTCTTGATTAAAGATAATGTCATGACCGTTATCACTTAATTGACTTATGGATAAAGAGTTATACATTAGACCCTCAACTTAAAGTAAATTAGATATAGAAGGAAGAGATTCGTTACCAACTATTTCAGATCCTTTGATTCTTCCTTTCTGGTTTCCTCCGAAACCTACGTACCCAACATCTTTAAGTTCCAGGCTTTGGAACATATGCCTTCTTCACTTTCTCTTCTGTGTTTGAATCAGAATTTGCTTCATCTTTTGGAGGGTTTTTCTCATAAAAAATTTTAACACGGACCATCAGTGCCACGTTAGCTTGCTCTTCATCTGAGTCATTTTTAGAGGAATCAGAATCATCCCATATTGATATCATCTCTTTCTTCATAGGCTTGTCCTTCTTGAGGATAAGATACTTATTCTTGAGATGCTCTAGCTCATTACACTCAGAGCAGGTGACTTCTTTGCCACTGGAAGTAGACTCAAAGCTACCACTAGTCTTTCTGGACCCTTTGAATTTGTTTCCATGATTATTCTTTCAAAGATGATTAACCCTTTTGGACGGTAGTAACACCGCATCTTCATCTTCATCAGAATCTTCTTCTGAAATCTTAATTTTTTCCGCTAGAAGAGTTCTGATTTTCTCAAATTTTCTGTAAGATTTGAGCGTAACAAATTTGCCTCTCTTCTGAGGTTTATCTTGTTCTAGCTCAAACTCATGACTTCTCAAAGAATTCATCAGTTACTCTAGAGAAGTGTTATTTAGATCTTTTGCAAGCTTAAGAGTAGTTATCATAGGCTTCCATTTGAAAATGGCAAGCTTCTGAAGATTTTCTTCGCGTGATCTGACATTAAGTAAACTTTGTTCAGAACCCTAAGTTTTGTATCCAAGGTTTGAAACCTTGAGAACATGATCTCAGCAGTTTCATCATCCTCTATTTTGAAGACTTCATATTTCTGAATTAAGGTTAGAGCCTTGGTCTCCTTAACTTGATTATTTTCTTCAAGAGTCATTATGAGAAAGTTAATTATAGATTTTGCTGAGCCTCTATTAGTGATCTTCTCATACTCAATTATATACTTCTTGCCACCGTCAACTGTGGAAGATACGTAGCCCTCAACCATTGTAGGTGTCTTTATAATTTGAAACTGGGACAGCAGGAGATGGTGTAGGATAAACCATTGTGTTTCCAAAAACTTGTCTGGATCTTTATCTGACACGGTTAAGTGTTTGATAACTATCAATCACAGAACCTGGGTTCTGATGCGAATTGAAGATACAAGAAACACAAGAAAAAGGGGTTGAATTGGGTTTTGCCAAATGTAATCTTTTTGAAAACTTAAAACTCAAAGCTAACAAGTGAATAAAAATAAATGAACACAATTATTTTTATCATGGTTCACTGTTAATAAAGTTACTCCAGTCCACCCGCCAAGGTGATTTTGCCTTCAATAAGGACTTAATCCACTATAACCAAATTGATTACAAAAACCACAACAAGACTAATAGACCTTGTTGCAAACCACAATGGACAACTTCCACTGTCTTCTTGAGACTTCTGACTAAACCATAGTCTCTCAAGGAAATATCAACCACTGTTGATTACAAGTGTGTGTATACATAGATGCTTCTACACAACAGATTACACAAAGTTTAAACACAATAACACAAAAGTGTTAATAGAAAGATATAAACAAAAGCTCCTTATTATTTTACAAAACTATATAAAGTATATCTTCAATGAGATATAAGCAGTGTTTCAGCGTAAGTTTTGTAGAGCAGATTAGTAGCTTTCCAAATCTTCCAAGTCTTCCTTATAAAGCTGAAAATAGATCCATTGGAGGGTAAAATAAGAAATAGAAATCCAGTTGTTTTTTGTTTCCAACGGTCATTATGGGAGTGCTTCAACAACATAGTAACAAAGGACTGTCCTTGCACTGCCTTTGCAAGGTAGTGGTTACAGTGTACTTTGTACTTTTATACTTATCAACCCACGCAAAACACTTTTGATCTTTATCTTCTATTATTCAGAGACTTATGATGTATGTTGATGAAGCATGTTGTAGAAGGATCAAAACTTGAGTCTTCGGAACCTAAGTCACCGAAGTCTTCAGAACTTGTTCAGTAGAACCTTGTCTTTAAAGTCTTCAGAACTTAGTTCTTAGAAGTGATGTCTTCTGAATCTTCAGAACTTGTTCAACATAACCTTGTCTTTAGAGTCTTCAGAACTTAGTCTTTAGAAGTGATGTCTTCAGAATCTTTAGAACTTGTTCAACAGAACCGTGTCTTTAGTCTTCAGAACTAGGTCCTCAGAAGAAAAGCTTTAGGAGGCCTCCAAAGCTTTCTTACTAAATCATGATCAGAAGCTCTAGTACTAACGTTCTTTAGAACTGTTGCATCAGAAGCATTCCAGAATCTTGACTTGGATTTGTAAACACTATATGTTTTTCCTCCAGAGTGTTGAATTCTGAGTCTGATGACGTCACACGCCCTTCCTTAAGAGTCAGAACCTGTTTAGCAAAAGCTACACACTAGACAGAAACCATTATAGTATAAAATTATTTTCTAGGATAACATGTGAAGTTATCATCAAAACTTAAGGCTAGATGCAGAACCAGATCTTGTTCTTACATATTGGACCAATTGAACTCTACCAACATAAAAAGATGGTGACCCTTCTAAGTATCTAGCTTTTTCAATACTTTATCTGTTATGATCTGAAGATGATGATTTCTAGGTCTGCCTTTGAATATAGAACTCCAAGATAGTTAAATGGTGTATATCCCACAGTGAATCCAAGCATATCTACAATGTTCCTCATCCTAGATCCAGAAGTACCTCCACTATAAATCTTACATTTAGTTTGACTTATGTGTTAACCAGAATCTGACCATATTCTTTAAGGATATAGTTAATGACTTGAGCATTTTTGTTGGTAGCTTTGCAAAATATCATAAGGTTACCTGTAAAAATAATGTCGTTAGGAATGATTGTCTTACCAACTGATATGCATGTCAACTTACCTTGATCTACCAATATAGATAACTTCATACTAAGTGCCTTTCACTAATGTTGTCTTGCTCCTCTAGAGCAAGAAAAAAACCTACAACTTTTCTATCTATCACAATTGATAGTTTTACAGAGTGTAGAACGGTAAGTATCCAATCACAAATTTTTTTATCAAAATCAAATTGAACAAGAACTTTAATAAGATATTGCCAATATATAGTATCAAAGGTTTTTTTGATGTTTATCTTCAAATCTATAATACCGCCAAAGTATTTTATGTCCAACATATTAATGACTTATGAAGTAACCTCAATGCATTCATAAATATGTCTTCCCCTAATGAAACATCTTTGGTATTCTGAAACAATTTTAGGAGCTAATACAACCAACATGTCTGCAATGATCATAATGATGATTTTGAATTGAAATTTTGAAAAAGCAAGAGGTATATACTACTCTATAGAATTTGATCCCTCTTGTTTAAATATTTGATTCAATAAATTGACCATATATTTCCCTACTATATCCTAATAGGTTTGGAAATAAAAACATATCCCCCAAAGACATTGGGGCGTGGATCCGAATTATCATCTATATTGTGCATTGCATTCTTAATTTTCTTTGGATGAGGTATTCTAGTGAGATATTCATTATTTGCGTGAGTTATAAGTTATGAGATAGTTTTGTCTACCATATCATTATAACTGGATTTCTTTTTTTGAGATAAACAAATTTTTGTAGAAGTTAATAACATGATTATCTAATTTAATCCCCTCCTTGAAAAAAATATTGACATGCCCGGGAACCTAAGTAATCTGAGACTTTAAACAAACTCCAACAACACAAATACTAACTTCAACACCCACCCTCACTCCTAGATTGGGCCTGGATCAAATGCCCACATTGCAGTCCTTAACCCGATTCTGATACCATGTTAAATATGATTGGATGAATGTTGGATAATGTTCAATGGCCTTTTTATTATAATCAGATTAAGGTATTATTGTTTATTTATGATTTACTACATATTAGCATGGTAAACCTTGTATTCCACACTTTTTCATTCTAATTGAAACCCTAGTCGTTTTCTCTTTTCACTATTTCTAATGTTTACATGGTATTATATAGCAGAGTTAATTCAGGATCAGTTATGCCATATATATTTTTTGCTTCTGCTTCTGTTTGCAATTGTTATTACTAATTGGTATAAATTTGAATTAGTTTATTTTTTTATTTGTTGATGTTACTGTGTGAGTGACATACTGGTAATTGAGTAGAAAAGAGGTGTGATCAAGTGTCATTGTTTCTAACATATTGGTATTGTACATTGAATTGTGTGGTAAGGTGCCTTTGTTCATAAAGTGCCTTTGTTTTTTAGTTAAATTATTGTTATTATTATTATTTGATCATATAATATTGTTCTCCCACAAGTAATTGCAATGGCTAGTGATAAAGATGAATCTTTTCAATCTATTAGTGTTCAATTGAATGGAAAAAATTATTCACATTGGAGTTATGTAATGAAAAATTTCTTGAATGGAAAGAGAATGTGGAGTTATGTTGATGGAACCTCACTTAAGCCTATTGAGAAAAATAATGGCAAATATGAGAAAGATTTAGAAACATGGGAGGTTAATAATTCAAATATTCTTAAGTGAATTAATAATTTTGTTACTTAGAGGATAGGCATGCAACTTACAAAATATGATACTGCTAAGGAAGTTTGGAATCATTATAAACGTTTGTATGTTACTGTTGCGGTGAAAATCGGATAACAAGCTATTAATTAACTTGCATCATTTTCTTTTACAACCGACTTTGATTTATCCAAAGGAAAGGTTCAAGATCGAAGAAAACCTAAAAGGGGGGAGATCTAAGGTTCGGGGGTTGGTTATACAAAGGGAAAGTATTAGCACCCTAAGTATCTGTAGTACTCTACAGGAACCTCTTGTTAATGTTTGTGTTAAGTTATGTTTGCTTGCTAAGGTAAATCTGTACTAAGACTAAGGTAAAGACCTAGGTATGTATACTAAGTTTGCTCACCAAGACGTCGCATCTTGTGCCTACGTATCTGACTAAAGAATCAGAGCAACCGTAGTTCACCTAACTAAGGGTGAAAGAAAAGGAAACATTGACTATGGCCAACGTTCCAAAGGGAATGAGCATAAGCTCATGTAGAGTCCACGATAACTCTCTAAGTCTACGTTATGAAGGGAGGAAGTGAATTCTCATGATAGTGAGAACCACACAGAGTTCATGATAACTCTGTAAGTCTGAGTAAAAGGTAAAGTGAGTTCTCATGATAGTGAGAATCACATGGAGTTCATGATAACTCCATCCTATTACTAAACTATGAGGGAAACGGCTCTTATGAGGCCAAGGATGAAATGGGAAAGGTTTGTGCCTTAGGAGTCAAAGTAAAGATCTTTCCTTTGGAAGGAGGGTCAAGTGTGAACAATCATGAATATGATATAAACAGTGTGAATATGAACAAAGATATAATCCAGATAATATGAACAGGATATGAACATGAATATGATCAAGATAGAATGAACAAGATATGAACTTGGTATATACAGTGACATCAAAGTCAAGTGATAATAAATCAAAAACTGATAGTATCCACATAGTATCATGTTAACATGCTAAAAAACAATGTCTGGCAAACATATATACATGCAGACATAAAAAATGCATCAGTGTAAATGAGCAAGAGATAGAAAGATCTGACCAGAATAGTGCATAAACACTTCCCACTGATGGGCCACTGACCAACCAAGCAAGATCCGAAGACCAGAATACCAACTCCAAGAGCATAGGGTAAAGTCCTAAATCTAAGTCCTCAGTCCAAAACACAATAGTAACCACAGTCCGGTCAATTGAGTTTTTTAGGGTTTCGATATTTATTAGTGTATTTTAAATGAACAAATAAAATGAACAATATACACAAGATATAAATATGAACAATGATAATATTAACAAGGATAATAATCGACATAAAGAATAAATCAAGATATATATATATATATATATATATATATATATATTGACTGAAAGTAAATTTAGTGATTGTTGATTAATTTATTGGATCGATGAATCGGGTCCAATGTAGTGCTGATCCGTCGTAGTACAGTCTATAAGGAAGACCATACTATAGGAGGATGCACAATTTGATCTTTGTGTTAAGACACGATAGAGAAATGACATAGAAGATCATTCTCCAATGAAGTCGTGCCACACGAAAAGGAAAGGTGGAGACCTCGTCTTGAGTCACAAACTCTCGTTGATTAGTCGAAGGTAACCTATAACGATCTCAAAGTATAGAAAGAAATCTCAATGATCACTCACTACAGATTTGAAATAATGAAGGTTCGTCGCTTCGCTAACAACGTTCGTGAATAGAAAGACTTCATCGGTCAAAAATGAAAATGAAGATATAAGAAAATACATAATGAAGTAGAAATAAAGTCGGTCTCATCTTAATCATGATTTAATCGAGAAACCGATAATCTATGATATTCGACTTTCATCGACCGATAAAATAATGAAGGTGGCCTCATACATATCACGACTTTTAGTAATTTGATAAATCGACTAAGTCGTGATTTCTGTAATATCATTGGCCCAAAAATAAAGAAAGTGGAACTAAAGTGAGAAACAAAATTGGTCTGGTCTAAATAAGGATTTAAATCGATAAATCGAATACCTTTCTATTAGATTTTCATTGACCAATAAAAATAAATTGAAAAATGGCCTCATATGAGTCATGATATTTGTGACTTGAATAAATCAACAAAATCAAGAAGTTTTTTTATGTCATAGGCCCAAAAAATAAAGAAAGTGGAACTAAAGTGAGAAACAAAATTGGTCTCGTCTTAATCAAGATTTAAATCGGTAAATCGATAATCTTGATATTTAACTTTCATTGACCAACAAAAAATAAAGAAATGAGCCTCATACATATCAAGACTTTTTAGTCATTTTGAATAGATCAACCAAGTCATGATTTTGTAATATCATTGGCTCCAAAATAAAAGAAAATGAAATGGAAAGAGATATTGAGATGAACTAGCTAAAATGAAAAAAAACATAAGTCACTATTCTTCTAAAAAAAATCTTTTTCAAAATCAAATAGGAAATCTAACAAAAAAGAAATTATTTAAAACAAATTAAATAAAAAAAAATAAGGAGAGGGGGGTGTAACACTGAAACGGGTATGTGTATGGATGTAGAAGAGATCATGTGGGCTTAAAGCAAGCCCATCATTCTTCAACATTATGAAGCGTATGGTTCATACCAAAGAAAAAGAAGTGTGTAATATTGATATGCTGGCGGTGCATAAAAAAGAGATCCAATGGGATTCATGAAGCCCCATGTCTCACGGTTATACCATCACCGTTCCTTATCAGATGAGTTTTGGTGATGAAGGTTTGGTTATTGTTACGGTTTGTTGAGCCAAGGGAGGAAGGAGACTGAATTGAGTTGGTTTGTTAAAGCAACGATGTTGCTGTTTGTGGTGGATGAAGAAGGGTGGGTTGAGTGAAGTGAGAAAAAAAAGTTAACGATGGAGGACAGGGCGGTGCATTTGATGAAGGTGATGTTTTTGTTTGTTCAGGTTTTGTGTTTTTATTGAAGGCGAAGAGATTGGGAGAAGAATATTTGAAAGAGCCAGCTTGTGAGAGCATCAAAAAAATTCCCCCCCCTAGAGGTCCTCCTCAAGGTTTGTATTTAAGTCCTCTTTTGATTCAGCCTTGTACTTTCTTCTTTATGCTCCATCTTTTTCACCAAGTTTCTTTTGTCTCCGTCTTGTGAAAAATCTCTATCATGACAGAATTATAGTTGTTGATTATTGACTTGTTGGTGTTGCTTGTAGAGGGATCTTGGGAGCAAGGTTTTTTTTTGTCTGATGTTTCAATGTTTGAGCTTATGGTGTGGTATGAAGCAGGCCTGCTTTTTTGTGTGTAGGTTGACAAATCCTCTTTCTTGGCAGGTTTTAGAAGTGTGGTCTATTGTCGTACGGTTTTGGAGGTGGCGTGAAGCATGTTAGAGAAGGCTTTGTTGTAGGACTTTGGTACAAAAGTGCAAGTCTTGGGGCGTACGGTTTTGGATTTTGAAGCAGAGATTTTGGCCAAAAATTTGGTAGTAACAGGGTGCAACAAGTTTTGCGTGGGGTCCCTTTGATGGCAAAAGGCTTGGTGAAAGTTTTGTTTGTTGTAGCACATGGTGGCAGATGGTGATAACAATTGAAGACGGGTCATGGTGTAGCAAATTGTCTTGGCTAAATACTTGCAATGGCTTGGCAATACAAGGCACATACATGATGAATGAAAGCTTGGAAATGTTTATGAACATTGTTGTATATTCCTCATTTTATTTTGCATTTGGTTCTAAAGAAAAGGACTTGGTCAATGTATTGTATTGAATGGTATGGACATTAAATGGAATGAAACTGAATTGGACATAAATCCTAAACATTAATTTTGGAAGGGAAATGAATTTGGATCGAAACTTGAAATTGAACTTTGAATTTCGACTAGACATTAATCAATTCAAGAAATGAACCATCAGAAATGTATAGAAACTTTGAATCTTCTATGTTGATCTTGAACCAAGCCAAAAGTGAATGGACCCTGAACAGATAGTTTTTTTGAACCTTGATGAACCAAAGCAATCAACATGACACGTCTTGACCAAGCCTTGAAGTTAATCAGAATAAATGGCCCTGATTGAATCTTGACGATCCTTGATCATAAAGCATTGATAACTTGCCACATTCTAATAATCTGATGCATACCAATTGACTTGAATAGGCACATAAACCCTAATTGAATCCTCAGCCACACACCTTCTGAATCAATGTTCTCTAATCTTGATTTAGAAACCCAAACTTGCTTGACCAATACTAAGTCACAACCAGATGAACTTCAATCAACACTGCATGCATAACTTATCTCAAAGCCCTACCTGACATCTTGAAACAGTTGCCTTTGATATTAATCTGATATCCTGATGTTGAAACAAACCACTTGTCTGACCAAGACTAGGTCAAATATCCATTGAGTTTCAAGCTACACAACATACACCTTTGACCTGATGACTTGGCCTGATCCTTTGTGAGGAAACTAAATCACACTGGATTATTGGGGAAGAGAGGTCTCTTAAGAGTATAAGAAACTTGCTTGGTCTACTGCTCCATCCAAAATCTTAATTGACCAGCCCTTAAAGCCTCATGAAATGAATCCTGATTAATAAATGATACAAAACAAACAAAACCTGGTAAATTGGGTTAGTTAAGCAATATGATTGACCTAAGATGATATGTAAAAGATCAATGGATCTAAGGGTAAAATTTGGGGTACAACAGTTGCCCCTATTTAAATATCTTCACCGGGTGACATGAGATATAGAAAACATGGTGAAAGATATTTAAATATAGATAACCGGAAATTTTGCCCTCAGATACACCGATATGCAATGATATAGACCAAACTAGTCTAAGATGCGGACATGCCATGAACTCTAGTATGATGATATGATGCCATGATGGTGCAAAAATGCAATCAACAACGAAAGCAAACACACACAGGTGGATAACACCGGGGAAGGATGAAGGTTAGTATCCATAAGGTAAACTCACTGGGGATACAAGCTAACAGACAAAAGAGACTTACTGGAGAGACTCCAAGGAAACATTGGGGATAGAAAAACTGAGGGGAAACCCTACAAGTTCTTACTGGAGATAGGACACCAAAGAGGTGTTCTCCACTGGGGAAAGATCCAGGGAGGTAGACGACGTGGTTCAAAAGTAACCGGACGATACTGGGGAAAAGACACATTCTTACTGGGCATGAAACCAGAAAGAAGACATGATCACCACAGGGGATCAGTTTGAAATAAAATGATAGACATCCTACAAAGATTTTCTAGGGATTTCCTATACTGAAGAGTTCAAACGGGATCTTCAAGAAAATCCAGAAAAGACAGAGGTAAACTCTGCGTCAGATGATGAAAGGTGACTGGACCTTTTGGTTGTGAATGAGGTTAATGAATAAAAAATGTACCAGAACTGGTTGAGATAACAAATATGATTCCGTTTATGGAGGATGCCAGCGATGACTGGACTTTAGGTTCAAGCTTGACACGATTGAAGCAGGAACAAACTGAAATAAAAGCCTAAGGTGACTCGATTCAAACCAAAGACGGTGCCAACGAAAATTGGACTTTGGGTTCAAGTTTGACACGATTCAAACAGGAACTTAAGACAAGAGAGAATGTTCGACACGATTCGAACAAGGACTCTGTTCAAGTTTGACACGATTAAAACAAGAGCAAGATCTTAAAACAAGAGATAATGTCCGACACGATTCGAACAAGGACTCGGTTCAGGTTTGACACGATTCAAACAAGAATAAGATCTTAAAAGCCTAAGGTGACTCGATTCAAACCAAAGACGGTGCCAACGATAATTGGACTTTGGGTTCAAGTTTGACATGATTCAAACAGGAACGGGATCTTAAGACAAGAGACAATGTTCGACACGATTTGAATAAGGACTCGGTTCAAGTTTAACACGATTCAAACAAGAACAAGATCTTAAAACAAGAGACAATGTCCGACACGATTCGAACAAGGACTCGGTTCAGGTTTGACACGATTCAAACAAGAATAAGATCTTAAAAGCCTAAGGTGACTCGATTCAAACCAAAGATGGTGCCAACGATAATTGGACTTTGGGTTCAAGTTTGGCACGATTCAAACAGGAACGGGATCTTAAGACAAGAGACAATGTTCGACACGATTCGAACAAGGACTCGGTTCAAGTTTGACACGATTCAAACAAGAACAAGATCCTAAAACAAGAGACAATGTTCGACATGATTCGAACAAGGACTCGGTTCAAGTTTGACATGATTCAAACAAGAACAAGATCTTAAAACAAGAGACAATGTCCGACACGATTCGAACAAGGACTCGGTTCAGGTTTGAAACAATTCAAACAAGAACAAGATCTTAAAAGCCTAAGGTGACTCGATTCAAACCAAAGACGGTGCCAACGATAATTGGACTTTAGGTTCAAGCTTGACACGATTCAAGCAGGAACGGTTTTAAACAACAGGAAAGATGCCAGCGATGACTGGACTTAAGGTTAGACTTCTTGGGGAATACTGCACAAAGAATCAAGATCTGGCACTCAAAGGTGAAGATCAGACATAAGTCTAGCTTAGCCAAAGGTTTAAGATAAACCGGGAATGTCTTCACTTTACTGGTGAAATAAAGGCTCACATTGTCGAAGAGTATGAAGACAGGAAGAAGACATGATCTCCACTTGGGGATCAATGTGAAACAAAAGGATAAATAGATTTCCTGGAGATTCTTATAATGAAGAGTTTGAACGAGATCTTCAAGAGAAACCAGAAAAGGCAGAAACAACTCTGCGTACCATTATAAGTTGGACTTTTGAACACTTTATCAAAAAGATTGACGGACAAAAAAAACACCTTAACTAGGGATCACGTCAAACGGGTTGATGGAAAATGATTGATTGAAAGTGAAATCAAGGACGGATAAGCTTCTCGTGAGATAGATGACCACTTATCGTTGTAGAGGTAATGATAGCAAAACAAACTTCTCAAGATGATTGAAATTTGTCGTTGGGCATAACTTCCAAAAAGATATTGGTATTACAACACTGTTGGAGAAAATAAACATGTCTTCAATGGGGATCTGTAAAAGATTCTTCCTGTGAGACACAATGCAAAATAAATGCACTTGAAAGTGGGTTCAGAAACCACACCTGCCAGGGACCAAGGTTCAGTCTAGGAGCAAGCTAGAAAGAAACGGTCAAACAAGACTCCAATTGAGGAATGAACTCAACTGGGGATTTATCTCATCCGAATGTAGAAAAAGATAACTGAAGCAACCATCATCCACGAGGATAAAACTCTGTGGGGAATTCAGAAGGAATGAGCACTTTATGCCTAGGGCTGACACCTCTATTAGAGAGGAAAGACAAACCCAGTCACTTGGGGAGATAAATGCCAAAGTGAACAACACAGGTAAACACCAGAAACATGTAGCAAAAATGATAATATGCTATGCATATGAGTGCTTATGCCATGCTTAAGCTTATGCTGACAAAACAGACAAGAAACGAAACTAGAGATGAAATAAACATCTCGACGAGGATACCCAACCAAACTCAAAAGGTTGGACCATCACTGGGGGTGAAGTAGCTTTACTTCAAGGTTATGTCCTTCTCTGGGGGAAAGAGTACTCTACTTGATATAGCATCTTGACTTCACTAGGAATACCATCATGAGTTTAATTTCTTCATTGGAGAGAAGAGATCCATTGGGAAGTGTCAAGATTAGCTGAAGAGACAACTTACTGGGAGCTGGCAGAGACGCCACAAAAGCTGAGTAGTTCTTCATAACTCATCTGCCCCAGGGTACATGATCTGTCAGAAGAATACATCAAGAGGATTTTATAGAAGAATTGGCATACAAGGTGTTTCAATATCTTCAAACTCTTGGAGAGATTTACCGACGACATAACTGCCCCTGATTGACTGCTTTGCACGACAGAGCCCGTGAACTAGTTATGTGTCTTGATCGAAACCCCAGGTTGAAGCTGAGAGATTGATTGGGCTCTGCTAGGGAAAATCATTATACAAAGCCTAAGAGGAGGCTGGATTCTACTTGGGGAAAAATCATTATACAAAGCCTAAGAGGAGGCTATCTGATAGTTTATACTCATCCCGGAGTATCTTGTACAAAGCCTAAATTAACAGCGTCTGCACAACAAAATCCTTGAGTTAATTATCCAGTCTGGTTGTTGACAACTGGGGAATAAACTTGCCCCTGTCAGCTTGGTTAATCTGTGAAGAAGATGTCCCAGACTAGTTGACCTTTGAGAGGTTTGTCGAATCTCGACTTGACTGCTTCTGATTAACTGGTCTTGTGATGATAAGTCACCAAGAGGATTTTACAGAAGAATTGAAATGCCAGATGCTTCAATGTCTTCAAACTCTTGTAGAGATCCATGAGTCTTGACATAACTGCCCAAGTTCAACTGTATTCGCAATACAAAGTCCTTTAAACTGTGGTAGAAACAACTGGGGAACAAACTTGCCCCTGTTGATGGGTCATCAGAGTCCAAACTTGTCATGAAATGACCTCAAGAAGGCTTGCCCCAATATTCTGAACTTTGAAGAGTTCTGCCCCTGATTCAACAATTCTTGAAATGATGGATCGGCAGAACCTTCCGCTTAGTTGCCCCTTGACTAAGCTTCCTTTATCAAATCAAATTCCCTAGCTGACTGCATTTGTCGAGATTCCTTTGATGTTGAATCATTTCATAAACAAGTATTGTTCATTTAAAATTGACAATTTCAGTGCAAAAATTCATGCAAGCTTTTGAAATCAAGTTTTATTGATGAAACACGCACAGCGGAATGATTAAGTAATAAAAAACAAAGTGGATCTGGTCATTTACAGAATGACAGATGAAGTGATCAACACACATAACTAGCAAAGATCATTAGGAGTCAGGTTAATCAACCTTGTTGTAGTATGCTTTCAAAATAACCTTACCTCAATTAGGTCTTTTAAGGGTTGTAACGTGGCTTGGTTCACGATTTTATGAAACAAAGATAAAGGCTCAAAGTTTGTTTGGTACCCACCCCATCTTCGTGATGAACTCTAATCCTAAGCTCAGTTAACTTAAGCTATACATTCAGGTTCCTACAGACTAGGAACGAGCTGATGATCATTGATGATGATTTAGACACCTTGGATAGTCAGTACTCCCTCGCAGAATTTGGTTAATCTTTGAGACTTTGAGACTTCTCCTTGTCTTTGCTGGTTGAGGTCACGATACCTCTTCTTTTGATTTGATTGAGGTCACTATACCTCTCTTAGTTTGCGGTTAGGACCTCCTTTTTGTTTGATTGTTGCTTTGAAACTCCTTTTTTGGCTGTTGTACAAGTTCTTTTTGTATAAGGCAAAGTTCTGGGCTTCCCATCTTTCTTGGCTTTTGCCTTGAAAGGGACTCGACTCATCCTTTGATTAAGGATTTTTCAGCTATCCTTCCTTATTGTTGCTTGGATGAACAACTTGTACAACGCTAACTCATTTGATTTGAGAGAGTTGACTGGTGTCTTGCATGAAGCGCTTGCGTTCGAATGCGTAACCAAGTTAAACTGAGAACTACCCTGCCCCAAGGTTGAGATTTTAAGGGTTTTTTGTATAAAGAAAGAAAACTCCTACTTCTAGGCTCGAAGGGTTAACGAGGGATTATCTTCCTTATTTCTCCAGTGTTTGGGGATTGAACAATGCCTTACATCCTCGGCGAGGTTTAATTGAAAGCATACCACAACAATTATGGATAATATTTTCATCATCCTCCCCAATCTTTGCTTGAACAAAAGGATTGATATGGGGGAAAAAATTTGTCTGTTTTTTGTTTTTTTTGTCTTTATGAACACAAAAGTAAATGAGTGAAATGAATGGACTTAATCAAAAGATGCACAAACATTTCATTAATCTTGCCAATTTGAACGTACAACAATGCTTATAAGCAAATATAATTCAAACATGCAAAGAAAATACAACAAAAATGCTAAACAGCCAAATGGTTTCCAGCTTTAGGGAATTGAAATTTCCTTCTTAATCCGCCAAGCTGAGATAGTCATCTTCAGAGTTGATTGTCGAGATCCACTTGAGAATCATTTTCACACATACTCTCAAAAAATTCTTCCACCTCATAGTCTGATGAACCTGCCTGATTAGGCGAAGGTTTCCTG
The DNA here is from genome assembly GCA_022829125.1 of Lathyrus tuberosus. Classification (NCBI taxonomy): domain Eukaryota; kingdom Viridiplantae; phylum Streptophyta; class Magnoliopsida; order Fabales; family Fabaceae; genus Lathyrus; species Lathyrus tuberosus. The sequence continues at coordinate 4,388,383 of JALAZF010000082.1, read as the reverse complement.
ATTTGGACACCTTGAAGCGTGAATGAGAACATATCAGAGTCAAACAAAGTCTGAACCTAGCTTCTGAGTACCCTAAGTCTTCAGCTGAATGCCTCTGTGCCCCAACATGGTGGTCACAACGAATGAGTCTGAAAAAGACAACTTCAAAAGCTACTTCAAGTCCAATGATGGCTTCAGGAAGCCACCTAGGTTACAGACAAAGGACGAACAAGACTCAAGGCTGAGAAATGCAAATGCAATGCAAATGACATGCAATGAGAATGCAATGCTAATGCAAGCCAAATCGTTTCAAGGAACTCAAAGGCCAACTGCGAACATTTTGGAAACTGAAGAGTTTTGTTTTAAAATCCATGATCTCTAAGGATCTTCGCAAAGAAAAGAACTTATGAGTTCTTTGAAATCATTAATGGATGCGAGGAGATGTATGCAATGCACAAACACGGGCACACAAAACATAGATATATGCACACGCAAAAGCACACAAGCACAAACATATGTACACTGGTATTCACAGATATGCACAAACAAACATATACAGATATTCACAAATATGCATACACAAACAAGAGATGACCTAAGTTTGAAGATCACAAGCATGGAGCCATGGTTTACCCGTCCCAAAAGGTGTGTACTATAGGTTTTCATCTGCAGAACAGGGTTCTAAAAAGTTCCCAGAGTCGACAAACCATCTTTCGGATATTATCGACTTCCCAATTAACTTGGTAATCAACAATATTCTCAAGAGAATCTCGTCTGAGTGTAGTATCGCGTGACAACCATTTCAGAAATAGACTCCCTCATGGTCACCGCACTACATCCTAAAAAGGCCAAGCGGGGTAAGGGTAACTACTGTCCTCAGTATCCCCGGCACCAAGGTCGAAGTGGCAACGATTTCACGATTGCTCGTTCAACATATACCAACTACGAGAGGGCCTCAACTGAGTGTGGAATCTCAAGTCAACTCTTTTGGAATTCAACTTCCTCAAAGTTTCCTTGACTATATCCACAGTTCCTAAACAAATGTGCTCTCAAGTCCGGGTTAGGACTTATCTCACCACTCAATAGTAGTACCCTGCACACAGAAAATCCAATACAGACAGAGATATATACAAATATATACAAATATACAGATATCACATATGTATACAAGTAAACAAGCAAGACATAAATAACACAAGAAAAAAACAAGGTAGGCTTAACCCTCAAAAATAAGTTTCCCCAGTGAAGTCGCCAATTCTGTTGCGATGAAAATCGGATAACAAGCTATTAATTAACTTGCATCATTTTCTTTTACAATCGACTTTGATTTATCCAAAGGAAAGGTTCAAGATCGAAGAAAACCTAAAAGAGGGGAGATCTAAGGTTCGGGGGTTGGTTATACAAAGGGAAGGTATTAGCACCCTAAGTATCTGTAGTACTCTACAGGAACCTCTTGTTAATGTTTGTGTTAAGTTATGTTTGCTTGCTAAGGTAAATCTGTACTAAGACTAAGGTAAAGACCTAGGTATGTACACTAAGTTTGCTCGCCAAGACGTCGCATCTTGTGCCTACGTATCTGACTAAAGAATCAGAGCAACCGTAGTTCACCTAACTAAGGGTGAAAGAAAAGGAAACATTGACTATGGCCAACGTTCCAAAGGGAATGAGCATAAGCTCACGTAGAGTCCACGATAACTCTCTAAGTCTACGTTATGAAGGGAGGAAGTGAATTCTCATGATAGTGAGAACCACACAGAGTTCATGATAACTCTGTAAGTCTGAGTAAAAGGTAAAGTGAGTTCTCATGATAGTGAGAATCACATGGAGTTCATGATAACTCTATCCTATTACTAAACTATGAGGGAAACGGCTCTTATGAGGCCAAGGATGAAATGGGAAAGGTTTGTGACTTAGGAGTCAAAGTAAAGATCTTTCCTTTGGAAGGAGGGTCAAGTGTGAACAATCATGAATATGATATAAACAGTGTGAATATGAACAAAGATATAATCCAGATAATATGAACAGGATATGAACATGAATATGATCAAGATAGAATGAACAAGATATGAACTTGGTATATACAGTGACGTCAAAGTCAAGTGATAATTAATCAAAGACTGATAGTATCCATATAGTATCATGTTAACATGCTAAAAAACAATGTCAGGCAAACATATATACATGCAGACATAAAAAATGCATCAGTGTAAATGAGCAAGAGATAGAAAGATCTGACCAGAATAGTGCATAAACACTTCCCACTGATGGGCCACTGACTAGCCAAGCAAGATCCGAAGACCAGAATACCAACTCCAAGAGCATAGGGTAAAGTCATAAATCTAAGTCCTCAGTCCAAAACACAATAGTAACCACAGTCCGGTCAATTGAGTTTTTTAGGGTTTCAATATTTATTAGTGTATTTTAAATGAACAAATAAAATGAACAATATACACAAGATATAAATATGAATAATGATAATATTAACAAGGATAATAATCAACATAAAGAATAAATCAAGATATATATATATATTGACTGAAAGTAAATTTAGTGATTGTTGATTAATTTATTGGATCGATGAATCGGGTCCAATGTAGTGCTGATCCGTCGTAGTACGGTCTATGAGAAAGACCATACTATAGGAGGATGCATAATTTGATCTTTGTGTTAAGACACGATAGAGAAATGATATAGAAGATCATTCTCCGATGAAATCGTGCCACACGAAAAGGAAAGGTGGAGACCTCGTCTTGAGTCACAAACTCTTGTTGATTAGTCGAAGGTAACCTATCACGATCTCAAAGTATAGAAAGAAATCTCAATGATCACTCACTACAGATTTGAAATAATGAAGGTTCGTCGCTTCGCTAACAACGTTCGTGAATAGAAAGACTTCATCGGTCAAAAATGAAAACGAAGATATAAGAAAATACAGAATGAAGTAGAAATAAAGTCGGTCTCGTCTTAATGATGATTTAATTGAGAAACCGATAATCTATGATATTCGACTTTCATCGACCGATAAAATAATGAAGGTGGCCTCATACATATCACGACTTTTAGTAATTTGATAAATCGACTAAGTCGTGATTTCTGTAATATCATCGGCCCAAAAATAAGAAACGGGCTCGAAATGAAAATAAAATCGGTCTCATCTAAATAAGGATTTAAATCGATAAATCGAATACCTTTCTATTAGATTTTCATTGACCAATAAAAATAAATTAAAAAAATGGCCTCATATGAATCATGATATTTGTGACTTGAATAAATCAACAAAATCAAGAAGTTTTTAATGTCATAGGCCCAAAAAATAAAGAAAGTGGAACTAAAGTGAGAAACAAAATTGGTCTCGTCTTAATCAAGATTTAAATCGGTAAATCGATAATCTTGATATTTAACTTTCATTGACCAACAAAAAATAAAGAAATGAGCCTCATACATATCAAGACTTTTTAGTCATTTTGAATAGATCAACCAAGTCATGATTTTGTAATATCATTGGCTCCAAAATAAAAGAAAATGAAATGGAAAGAGATATTGAGATGAACTAGCTAAAATGAAAAAAACATAAGTCACTATTCTTCTAAAAAAAATCTTTTTCAGAATCAAATAGGAAATCTAACAAAAAAGAAATTATTTAAAACAAATTAAATAAAAAAAAACAAGGAGGGGGGGTGTAACACTGAAACGGGTATGTGTATGGATGTAGAAGAGATCATGTGGGCTTAAAGCAAGCCCATCATTCTTCAACATTATGAAGCGTATGGTTCATACCAAAGAAAAAGAAGTGTGTAATATTGATGTGCTGGTGGTGCATAAAAAAGAGATCCAATGGGATTCATGAAGCCCCATGTCTCACGGTTATACCATCACCGTTCCTTATCAAATGGTTCAGTCAAAGTTGAATAAATCCAAACAAGTCACAGTGAGAAAACAAAATACGGTTCCAAAACCCGTCCGTCATCCATAAAGCATCAACCCAAAAATCTCAGTGATGAAACAGAAACAACGATCAAAACCGAAAAAGAGGAACGAATCAACCTCCAAAACAACTTCCTCGCATCGTCCTGTTCTCAACCTTCTTTCACGGTTTCGATTCACTCGGGTTTTAGGTTTGTACAATCTTACATCGTGTTCATTCTCTTGTTTGAAAAGGTTCAGAATCAATCTCCTTCCTCCCTTGTTTTCTGGTTTTGTTGATTTGGGTTTTGTTTTGATGTTGGTGAAGGTTTAAAGTTTATGATTTGAAGAATGAAGAAGAGTTGTTGTTATTGTTGGGTTTGAGAGGGTGCGATTTGTTTAGGTTTATGAAAATTCGAAAGGGTTTATGGTGAGTGATGTAGGGGGAGAAGACGAACGGGATTGACTCGATGACGCAGGGTGGAGCCAGATGAGTTTCGGTGATGAAGGTTTTTGAAGGTTTGGTTATTGTTACGGTTTGTTGAGCCAAGGGAGGAAGGAGACTGAATTGAGTTGGTTTGTTGAAGCAACGATGTTGCTGTTTGTGGTGGATGAAGAAGGGTGGGTTGAGTGAAGAAAGAAAAAAAAGCTAACGATGGAGGATAGGGCGGTGCGTTTGATGAAGGTGATGTTTTTGTTTGTTCAGGTTTTGTGTTTTTATTGAAGGCGAAGAGATTGAGAGAAGAAGATTTGAAAGAGCCAGCTTGTGAGAGGATAAAAAAAATCCCCCCCCCCCAGATGTCCTCCTCAAGGTTTGTATTTAAGTCCTCTTTTGATTATGCCTTGTACTTTCTTCTCTATGCTCCATCTTTTTCACCAAGTTTCTTTTGTCTCCGTCTTGTGAAAAATCTTTATCATGACAGAATTATAGCTGTTGATTATTGACTTGTTGGTGTTGCTTGTAGAGGGATCTTGGGAGCAGGTTTTTTTTGTCTGATGTATCAGGGTTTGAGCTTATGGTGTGGTATGAAGCAGGTCTGCTTTTTAGTGTACAGGTTGACAAATCCTATTTCTTGGCAGGTTTTAGAAGTGTGGTCTATTATCGTACGGTTTTGGAGGTGGCGTGAAGCATGTTGGAGAAGGCTTTGTTGTAGGACTTTGGTACAAAAGTGCAAGTCTTGGGGCGTATGGTTTTGGATTTTGAAGCAGAGATTTTGGCCAAAAATTTGGTAGTAACAGGGTGCAGCAAGTTTTGCGTGGGGTCCCTTTGATGGCAAAAGGCTTGGTGAAAGTTTTGTTTGTTGTAGCACATGGTGGCAGATGGTGATAACAATTGAAGACGGGCCATGGTGTAGCAAATTGTCTTGGCTAAATACTTGCAATGGCTTGGCAATACAAGGCACATACATGATGAATGAAAGCTTGGAAATGTTTATGAACATTGTTGTATATTCCTCATTTTATTTTGCATTTGGTTCTAAAGAAAAGGACTTGGTCAATGTATTATATTGAATGGTATGGACATTAAATGGATCGAAACTGAATTGAACATAAATCCTAAACATTAATTTTGGAAGGGAATTGAATTTGGATCGAAACTTGAAATTGAACTTTGAATTTCGACTAGACATGAATCAATTCAAGAAATGAACCATCAGAAATGTATAGAAACTTTGAATCTTCTATGTTGATCTTGAACCATGCCAAAAGTGAATGAACCCTAAACAGATAGTTTTTTTGAACCTTGATGAACCAAAGCAATCAACATGACACGTCTTGACCAAGCCTTGAAGTTAATCGGAATAAATGGCCCTAATTGAATCTTGACGATCCTTGATCATAAAGCATTGATAACTTGCCACATTCTAATAATCTGATGCATACCAATTGACTTGAATAGGCACATAAACCCTAATTGAATCCTCAGCCACACACCTTATGAATCAATGTTCTCTAATCTTAATTAAGAAACCTAAACTTGCTTGACCAATACTAAGTCACAACCAGATGAACTTCAATCAACACTGCATGCATAACTTATCTCAAAGCCCTGCCTGACATCTTGAAACAGTTGCCTTTGATATTAATCTGATATCCTGATGCTGAAATAAACCACTTGTCTGACCAAGATTAGGTCAAATATCCATTGAGTTTCAAGCTACACAACATACACCTTTGACCAGAAGACTTGGCCTAATCCTTTGTGAGGAAACTAAATCACACTGGATTATTGGGGAAGAGAGGTCTCTTGAGAGTATAAGAAACTTGCTTGGTCTACTGCTCCATCCAAAATCTTGATTGACCAGCCCTTAAAGCCTCATGAAATGAATCCTGATTCATAAATGATACAAAACAAACAAAACCTGGTAAATTGGGTTAGTTAAGCAATATGATTGACCTAAGATGATATGTAAAAGATCAATGGATCTAAGGGTAAAATTTGGGCTACAACAGTTACATATAATTTTTTTAAACAATATGAACTAGATATTGACATTCGAGCCCTAAAGTAAAATAATATGACTATTCAGGAATTTTATTCGACCATGTAAAATTTGTGGGATCAATTGACACTCACTGAATCAGCTAAATTGTGAGCTTTCAAAGCATACATTGATCACAGAGAAGAGCAACAATTGTATTAATTTTTTATGGCTCTTCGAGATGATTTTGAAGGGCTTCATGGGACTACTTTGCATCACACTCCTCTTCCTAGTGTTGATTCAATAGTTAATAAGTTATAGGCAGACAAAATAAGACTCAAGTCTCCCTCTCATTCACATTATGAGAGAGGAAATCTCTTTCATTCTCCATCAGTCTTTGTTGCTTCTTTTAACAAAGGAAAACCACAAGGAAGAGTTGGTATTGATGAATGTTCTTTTCGCAAGGAAAATAGGCATTGGAAAACACAATGCTCAAAATTATTAAAGTCAGGGAGAAAGAATTTTAAGAATTCATCGTCCCATGTTGTTGTTGCTTCTCCTTTTAGAGTTGCTCCTCCTGGTTATGGTATTGGTCATGTATACCCTTATGAGACTACTTCACATGTATCTGATCTTGCTGAGTAGTTTCAAAAGTTTCTTGCAACTCAACCACATGTTATGTCTGCCTCATATGTTAAAGGTTTGACCCTCTATAACTTGTAAAGAATATATTCTTCCATATGGATTTTTTATTCTGGTGCATCACATCATATGCCATATGTTCCTAAGTCTTTTGCATCTTTAAATCTTGCATTATCCATGTTTGTCTTGAGTGTTTATGGTACTCTTATGCCAGTAGCAGGTGTAGGGCCTGTCTCCATAACTAACTTATCTTTATCTGATATTTATTATATTACTAACCTCACTTTGAGTCTTGCTTTTGTTAGCCAATTGTGTGATTCTAGTTATTTAGATGTGTTTTCTTCCACGTCTTGTTGTGTGTAGGATTCACTATCAGGGAGGAAGATTAGGACATGTCGTAGACAGGGGGAACTATATGTTTTGGATGAGCTGAAAGTTTCAGATATTGCTGCCTCAACACCCATTGGTGATTTATCATCATTTCGTTTGAATTATTCCTCTACTAGTTTTTATTTATAGAATTCTTGGCTTGAACATTTTTCCACCTTTAGATTAAAATATTTGGCTTCTAGTGGAGCTTTAGGTATGTTGAAAACAAGTGATATTTCTAATTGTTGAGGTTGTAAACTTGTTAAATTTTCCTTTGATGATGATATTTCTAGTGATTGTAATGTTGAAAACTACAGGGTTGATACTAATGTTACTCCAGATGCAAATGTATCTCTTATCCCCACGAATTCCCAACAACCTCATGTGATTGTTGATCTTGCTCCATATACAACAACATCACCACCTCTTCCTCCTCCTTCCTTCCTCTTCGTCATTATTCTTATCATGACGGTAAGTCTACTAAATTGCCCGATTATTTTTATTCCACTTAATCTACTTCTTTTGCTTCTTTTCTGACCTCTATTCATAGTTTGTTTGAGTCATCTTCCTATAAAGAAGTTATATTTGATCCTCTTTGGCAGCAGACAATGGCATAAGAACTGGCTTCTTTGCACAAGACGTATACTTGGGACTTAATACCTCTTCCACAGTGAAAACATGCTATTAGATCTTGTTGGGTATATGTTGAATGTCAAACATGTCTTATTTTGATCCATATTTCTTGGCATTTTTCAACTCATTTGTTATGTTTCAATGGATTTATTCCATGTTTCCATGCTATTCTTGAATTATATTGCAAATACCTTTGGTTGCTTTGATATGTGTGTTATTGTGCAGGATTTAGGCATAAAACATCAAAGATCAAGACACAAGTGAATTGACAAGGAAGCCAAAATAAAGAAGAAGATTCAGCATGTTCATTATGCGAACAACAACGAAGTGCCAGCGAGTGTGAGCTCCTGGTGAAGCCCCAACGAACCATCCCATATTTGAGGCAATAAGAAAAGGACCATAAGTTCGTTGTGCGAACTTGTAGCGAAGAAGCTCGCTGGGCGAAGAAGTGTTCGCACTGCGAACTTAGATATTTTCTCAGGGGTGGTTTAACTAATCAGAGGCACTTCACGTGCCATAAAGTGGTCTTCGTTGGGCGAAGAAGGTGTTCGCTGAGCGAACTTGACAGTTTTTAGTTGTACTATATAAGTACTTTTTGCACTTTTTGGGGATCATAACTCAACATAACCCATTTTCTGATATTTTACAAGAGAGAAACCCTGAGTTCTCATTTTTCTTCGTTAAGAAGAAATATTTTTCAAGTAGAAGCTGGATTCGCATCCGAGTTTGATTCTTTAACGTGGATGCTCATTTATCTTTTCTCATTACTTGTATTTCTTTTTTATTTGCCTTGTATGTGAACAAGTGATGATTAATATATGATGAATATTTTTATTCTTAATGATCCTTTCTTGTTTTTTAAAACTCTAGACATAGATTTTATGGAACTTGATCTAAAATATTCATCTATCAATTTATTGATTGGAGAGATTGGTTTATGGTTGATATTTGCTTTATATTGAACTTAAAGCTTACTATATTGGTTGTCATATTGAGAGATCGTGTAGCGATGAATACGGTATTTCTCACGACACCGCTCTAGACATGGACGATATTGAGAGAATACCCAATGATATTAATCAGATTCTGAAGCTAGCGGGATTATACCTGAGTGAATCGCACACTTAAAGATACAACAGAGTCATCACTGAACTTTATTTAGTCTCAGAGGACAGGGGAAATATCGATAAAACCTAAGGCGAAGAGAAATGGGTAAGGGGGTCGGTTTTGCGAAAGAAATGTACTAGCGCCTTACGCATCCGTCGTACTCGAAGGGAACCATTTCACTTGCTTCTATGTTTGGATGGGTTATCCATCTAAAGGCTTCTAGCTAAAAAAAGGGGAGAGAAGAGACAAAGAAAAAGAGTGCTCGCGGAGGATTAGGGCCCTCGTGCCTACGTTCCCTCATAGTGCAATGAGGAAATAAGAGCTCCGTAGTTCGTGGAACCAGGGAAGAGAAGGAGAACGGAAGAAGGTGGCTCGCCAAGATTTCGTAATCTCGTGCCTACGTATCCTCGTAGTGCAATGATAAATTCAGAGCCTACGTAGTTCGGGGAATAAAGACAGGAAAAGGAAAGGAAAATGGTGTCAAAACCAAGAGAATAAAGGATCTGAAGAATAAAAGTGACTCCACTGAGGAGTAAGCAAAGAGTTTGGTGTTAAAATGAGTGAGAAAGAGAACAATATTGACTATGTTGGAGATCAGAGGGTTGGCGACCCTACTGGGGACCAAACAAAGGTATGGTGTCAAAACCAAGAGAATAAGGATTCAGTTTGTTAACTGAATGGCAGTGATAGACCGAAGAAAAAGAGATTAAGACCCTGTGGGAAAAGGGTTTGGTGTCAACAGACAGGCTGTGATGAACCAAAAGAAAGAGTGCTAAACCAAGAGAAGGTGTTTGACTTTGAGGGGATTTTGGTGCATTAACTGATGAACAGTGGTTAACTGGAAGAACATGTGTAGAACCAAGCAAAGGTTATGACCTAAAGGAAGAGTGTGGAACCAAGCAAAGGTTGTGACCCAAAGCACGGGTGTGGAACCAAGCAAAGGTTGTGACCCTAAGGTCGGGTGTGGAACCAAGCAAAGGTTGTGACCCAAAGGACGGGTGTGGAACCAAGCAAAGGTCGTGACCCAAAGGACAGTGTGGAACAAAGCAAAGGTCATGACCCAAAGGATGGGTGAGGAACCAAGGGAAGGTCGTGACCCAAAGGACGGGTGTGGAACTAAGCGAAGTTTGTGATACAAATGACGGGTGTGGAACCAAGTGAAGGTTGTGACCCAAAGGACAGGTGTGGAACCAAGCAAAGGTCGTGACCCAAAGGATGAGTAAGGAACCAAGAAAAGGTCGTGACCCAAAGGACGGGTGTTGAACCAAGCAAAGGTCGTGACCCAAAGGACGGGTGTGGAACCAAGGGAAGGTTATGACCCAAAGGACAGGTGTGGAACCAAGCAAAGGTTGTGACCCAAAGGACGGGTGTGGAACCAAGCAAAGGTTGTGACCCAAAGGACGGGCGTGGAACCAACCGAAGGTTGTGACCCAAAGGATGGGTGTGGAACAAAGCAAAGGTTATAACCCAAAGGACGAGTGTGGAACCAAGCAATGGTTGTGACCCAAAGGACAGGTGTGGAACCAAGCAAAGGTTGTGAACCAAAGGATGGGTATGGAACCAAGTAAAGGTTGTGACCCAAAGGAAGAGTGTGGAACCAAGCAAAGGTTGTGACCCAAAGGACGGGTGTGGAACTAAGTAAAGTTTGTGACTGAAGGACAAGTGTGGAACCAACCAAAGGTCGTGACCCAAAGGACGGGTGTGGAACCAAGCAAAGGTTGTGACCCAGAGGACGGATGTGGAACCAAGCAAAGGTTGTGACCCAAAGTACGGGCCTGGAACCAAGCAAAGGTCGTGACCCAAAGGACAGGTGTGGAACTAAGAAAAGTTTGTGACCCAAAGGACGAGTGTGGAACCAAGCAAAGGTTGTGATCCAAAGGACGGGTGTGGAACCAAGCGAAGGTTGTGACCCAAAGGACGGGTGTGGAACCAAGCGAAAGTCGTAACCCAAATGACAAGTGTGGAACCAAGCGAAGGTTGTGACCTAAAGGACGGGTGTGGAACCAAGCAAAGGTTAAGACCCAAAGGACGGGTGTGGAACCAAGCAAATGTTGTGACCCAAAAGACGTTCGGTACACTGACTGAATAAACAGTATCTGGCCGAAAAAAGGGTATTTAAACCAAAAGAAGGTTACTAACCCAAGGGTGTGAGTATTCGAACCAAACGAAAGTTACTAACTCACAAGGTATTAGTTTTAGTAGTCGGACTGTGATTAACCAAAAAGAATGAGTGATTAACCAAGAGAATGTGATTAACTCAAAAGGAGCTCAGTATGTTAACATACGGGTTGTGGTTAACTGAGAAATGGGTGATTAACCAAGAGAAGGAGATTAACCCAAGAAATTTTGGCTTTAACAGGCGGCCTCTGTTTAATCAAAGAATGAGTGAATAACCAAGAAAAGGTGATTAACTCAAAAGAAGCTCACTATGTTAACAGATGGATTGTGGTTAACTAAGAAGAAGTGTAAATTGGTGTGATAGGCAGTGGTTAACCAATCAAATAGAGAAGAACCAAGAGAAGGTTGCGAACTCCACTAGGGTTTTGGTGTTTAACAGGAACACTGTGTTTGACCGAAGAAAAGGATTGCGACTTATTGGAGAAAAGAGCATTGGTTTTAACAGTATGATTGTGATTAACCAAATAAAGAATGGTAAAGAATCTTCTGGGGAATCAAAGAACAATGATTAACCAAAAGAAGAGGTATTGAAACAAAGAGTGTTTGCTAACCAAAGTTACAAGGATCTTTAACCAAGAAAATGGTGATTGATCCAAAGAGAGATTGAAAGGGGTAGGAGTGATCAAGGATCGACTCGATTGAGGATTGAGAGACACTACAACTTAGAGATAGAGACGATTATTCCAGGCACAGGGTCATTCGCCCCTGCCCAAAATAATCAAGATGAGTGTAGGAATTCTCCACTCTCATCCTTTCCCTAGCACCAAAATATAGTGCAGAGATTGAAACCGACGGAGTAAAAGCACCAACTTGTACAGTGCTCAAGTGCGTCGTGCGAATCTCTGACTCGGCAGGGGATCATGAGAACAAGACTCTAAAGGATCCTAAAGAGAGGAGAAAGGGAGAATCAACTAATCGAAACATGGGTTCGGTCAATCGATCAAAGGGAATGAGTAAGCCAACAATCTTTCATGAGTTGAAAGATCGTCAAAGTAACGTGTGAATTAATGATTGTACAAGATTGGATATGCTCAAGAAGGAACATACTCAATGCAAATGGCATGGCAAACAGTACCAAACATCAGCACAAATTATGTAATCAAGTGAGTAAAAGATGTGTAAGACTGATCATGAATAATGTAATGCCAAAAATGCAAACAATTATGTAATCGATAAACCGTGCATCGAAAGTTCGCAAGCATGCTTTAAACAGAGGTTAAACAACTCATAAAACATCCACAAATATCAAGCATATCAAGCCATGGAATTTAAATGAGGAAAGGAGATCAAACAAGCTTGAAAAACACAAAAATGGCATTTTCTCCTAGTGTTAACCTGTTAACCATATATGGTTAATCGGTTAACACCTTGAAAAATTCAGAAAAAAACGTGAAAATGATTGGTTAACCGGTTAACCATATATGGTTAATCGGTTAACACTGGAGCAGTGGCAGAAAATCAATTTTCAGAAAGCACTTCCAGCAATTAATCACTTATCCAATCATCCACATGTTATGGCTTGCATTTGTGCACGAAAATTACATCAATTATGAGCAATTAAACACAAACTGAAAGAATTAAGCATGAAGATCAAAGATCAAACAATCACATGATTCATCGAACCGAAAAACAATCTAAACTACATCGTAAATGTGCGAAAAAGTGCTCGAAACAGTAAATTGAGTGAGAATTGACCAACCTACAAGCCGTAGAATTGGCTTGGTGATTGTGGTGAGTGAAATGTAGAGAGAAGAAGCCAAGACAACCAGAGAATTCTGCTCTTGCAATCAAATCGTAGCGAAAATGATAAAAAATGCGAAGAAACTTCGAAATCAAATTTGTACCGAAACGATTGCAGTAACCACTTGAATTGCGAATGGAAATTATTGTAATAGTAGATATCCAAGGAGAAATTCAATATGATTGAGGTTTAAGCTCAAGAGTAAAAAATTTCAATGTGAAATTCACTACTCTTCAATGGTGGAATTGAGTTCTAGTGTGGTTTAGGGAAGAAGATGAAGATGAATGTGTAGAACTTGCAGAAAATACAGAGAGAAAACGAGAGAATTGAGAGTGAAAAGAGTGAAGAATTGTGCAAATGGTTGAAGCTCCCTTGTGAAATGGTGAGGGTTTGCTTATATAGAGACTAGCTTTGGAGTATGCTAGGTTTGGAATGTGCTTTGGAGTGTGCTTTGGAGCTAGCTTGGGAGTTAGTTACACTTAACTCATCGAGTTAGCGGTTGACTCGGTTAGTTAGTTAGTTAACTCAGTAGAGCAATCCCAATGCAAGTTCAAATCAATGGCTCTCATGCTTGGAAGTAAGGGTGCATGGTGGTCACAATCACTAGTATAAAAATACCTTTTTAGCAGAGGTTGTTAAGTCAGTTCACCTATCACCTGACTTAAGAAGCGACATGGTGGCAATTTCGTAAATATTGGTAACTTTGTTAAATCGGATGCATCTAAAACTGACTTAACAAAGATTAAGTAAAAAAAATATAATGGACATAAAATTTCTTAAGTCAGTTGTGTTCACTAACTGACTTAAGAAGCCTATTTATTAAATCAGGTGTTGTCCACCTGACCTAAGAAGATTTATTTACTTTTAACAAATTAAATTTCATTGTATGCAATGAGTGAATCGAACCCACCCACTACCCTTTAGTAAACAATTGTATATAAAATTAAATTTGTCAAAAATAAAACAAATAATTAAATCATTCAATATATTTTGTTTAAAACATAAAATAATATGATTATTTATAGTTAACCGATTTATTTTTATTAAAACCCCAATCGTCCTCGTGAAACCCTATCTCGCTTCCCATTCGTAACTTGTATTAATCGTTTTTCCCCCAATTCCCAGCCCTAACCCTAAAACTGAAGGATCTAATGAAATTCGTCACTTATAACTCCACCATTATCTCAGAATCAAGTTCGATTCCATAACCCTCGAAGAACCTTCTTCTATTTCGAGTTTTCTATGGAGGAGGATCCAGGAGCCCAGGAGTCATGGGAAGTTGCCGATTTGGACAACTTTATGAACCGCTTGATCCTTTTGATTTCCTCCAACAAAGACTTCGAGCCTTACGACTACACCGACGGTGACTCACTACATCTTCCTTCTTCTTCTTCTTCCACCACTGGGCATAAGGTTTTCGATGACGCCATCAATCAGGTTGATAAGTTTCTTCGTGAAGTAATTCAAAACCCTCGTTAATGCCTTTCAGGTCGGTTTGCACACGTCTATTGCTTTAATCAATATCTATTATAAATTATTGTTGGGAGAAATTTCTATTTCGATTATGAATTATAGTTACCATATATATTTTAATACGTTTTTTGAGCATGTTTACTCTATCAGTGCTCTGAATTATAATTAAGGAGTTATTTTAGGGGCAGATTACTTAACGTTTCTAGTTGTGGTGTTTACTATAGTGCTAGTATAAATATTAAGTGTTAGCATTCTGTACAATTCGATTAGAGAAAAAAAAATAAGGGTTTCGAAGATAGAGCTTTTCTTGTCTCGGCGTGAAGAAACAAAAGTTTTGTTGCCGCTCTGCTTATCTCGTCGTCGATCTACTTACCTTGTTGTATTTTTAATTAACTTATGCAACCATATTGATTCTAAATCGAACCCAAAGTTGCACATCTTCCTCCAACATAGTATTTTTCCATTTCCAACCTTGTTATACATTTATGCATGTTGTGCAGTTTATGATTGTTTATCTAGCTACTACAAGCCTTTGGGGAGGACTTACTGACTTTATTTGAACTCATAATACATTATTCAACCACTCCTATATCTCATTATCCAACTTATCGATGAAGTCATTTTTATATTACTCTCTATTTTTCCTATGGCTTGGTTTGAGTTTAACAGTGTTTAATAAAGCTTTGTACTCTTCCTGGTGTTCTTTTTTAGTTCCATTGTGTCATGGAGAGTGCATTGGTTTCAGTTATCTGATATCACAAAAATATACTAGTTGTGTTATATTTTACTCAATCTCATCAATATGCTTGTTGGAAGTTGGCTCCATTCTAAGGTGTTGTGACAATAACAGTATATTAGTCCTTGTTATTTGTAGCTTTGTATTTTACTTTACCTTTAGATTTAATTTGTAAATTTATCAATACAAAATTGCTAAGATTTCTTGTGGATCTATTCTTTTCCAACTCAATTTTTCATGTATATACAGTGCAGAAAATATTAAAAGTATGAAGCTCCAGTTAAGATTTTGGATAAATTGCTATATGGAAAACCACAATCACCAGATGAATAACTTGTGATTTCTTAGGTACACTTTTTATGTTATTCTCTTTGACATTATCAAATCTATTTATTTTGAGTACCATATCAAGTTTGATTATCTTTTTGACATATATAGGTGCTGGTGGCTGATATAAACATTGAATATGAAGAAATTGTTGACACCCAGGTTAATAATGACAATGTTTTTCATTTATAATTTTTTTTTGTTGAACCTCATAACTCAATCGGCTTACCATTTTATTATTCACTGCCTCTACTCTATATTTTTTAAGGTCGTTGCTTTTAGTGGTGAACCTGAGAAAATTCTAGAGCTTGGCTATTATGGATGAGAGATGTGATGAAGAGTATTTAAAATTTGATTTAGATTATGAACAGGTTCATATTTATTCCTAACCTGTCTTTGGATGCTTATAGAAACTGGTTGAAGTAGTAAATATTGTTGCATGGTACTAGTTAAAAGTTGCAGATGTGTAAGATTGACTTAAAACTTCGTTAGATTTTCCCTATATTTTATTGGGATGCCTACTCTACTGATAGATCAAAGTTAAGTGTGTACAGTGATAATATCGTCGTGATGACACAACCTAGAACCCTCCTATTACAACTTACAATAAGTTAATTAAGTTTGAGTCTAGTATGAACAGTAATTATATGTTTAACCCTCAGAAAAATATAAAGTAACTTATGTATACAATTTACGTACAATATATACTATTTTGTCCTAAATTAGGTGTTATGACTTCAGTGATATTTATGGGATAAGAATCTTGTAATGCTTGGCAGGAAAAACTAGCAGAAGTAATGGTTAAAATTCATGCTTAGTTTTTTTTGGAGTAATTGTGGAAACTAAATAGTAAACAATGAATGAGTCCACTATACAATTATACTTATATCCTATGAAATTTTATCCTTCACTTTAGCTGCACCATGTGTTATGTTTTATGCTTATTGAAAATAGACGTGTTTAAAAATGCATGGATAAATAGCTTATGGAGCAAAATGTTGTGCTTGATAAGCAGAAACTGCAATTCATGCTCGCAATGACTTTTTGGCTATTATAAATCAGGGGATGAGAACACCTCCGATGCATGCAATTATCACACTCTTCATTGTTACAGGAAATAAATTTGACATCCAAGCGACGTCTAATGGTGGAAACAATATTAAAAAGCAACAATCTATTAGCTACGCTCATCAACGATGTTTTAGATCTTTCACGGCTTGAAGATGGCAGTTTTTAAGTAGATTCGGCAACATTTAACCTTTATTTGTTGTTTAGAGAGGTAAAGCTTTCGCCTAAATCCTAAAAAGTTCAACTATAATAGTCTATTTAGTAGTTTGTGGGATTTGAGTTTCTTTAAAAGCTTGATATTGTTACATTTTGTTATTTCTATATGCAAGTCTTTAACTTGTTTAACGTGTTACGTGTGTTAAAAAGTTGTCACTGAACTTACATTTCGCGTCAGATATTGATGCGTCCGCAAGTGCACGGATTTATCGAAGTAATATAAAAGATTGTCGAACCCACAGAGACCAATGTCAACCTACCGTAAGCTATCATCGCTTTGTAAAGCTAAGGCTAATGATAATTGATAAAAGGGAAACTAAAACTAGTGCTAAAATAAAACTAAGAAAATATGATAATAAAGAGAGGCCGGAATATGGATTCCGCGTTCCTAAAGGACTTTGTAGAATTCGGGTACTAATTACAACTATAACTTAGTTCCGTAAAATTTACCGACTTAAAAACTCTGCCTCACGCTCTCGCGGTATTAACTAAAGTCATGTTCCCTAATCCCAAGATTTTGCTCTCGCTCGCCCGGTAACTAGGAAATATATTTTGAAAGCCAATAATATCCTAAACGTATCTAAAGCGCTCTCGCTGTATTTAGATATATTGCCTAATTTCCACTATCCGGTTCGATCCCCATGCTCTCGCAGTGCCGGCTCTAACCTTAATTAATTTCTCACTCTCGTGACAAAGTCGTGTTAAATAACCTCTCACTCCTGTGACAAAGCTATTTAAATTAGACTTGGAAATTAAAACCAAAACAGAATTTTAATCATAAGTTCGCACCTATTATTTTCTACCGAGTCCCGCCGGTAACAACGGTCCTCATACGCTGGACTCAGGACAATTTAGCAAGACACAGAATTAAACGTAAACAAATTAAACATTATAATTGCATTTGAAAACATCATGATAATTAATTTAGGAAAGCCATAAACAATAATAATAAGCAATTAGATAAAGAACCTGTAAAGACTCGAAGTAAAATGCGGGAAATAAAGAAACTTGAATTAACTTTAACTTCAATAATGACGGCAAGATTGTTAATCCAAGCAAGTTACATAGAACATAAGCCTAAATACTAATGGTGGAGTAGTTCCTCGATGTGAGAAACTACCCCTTTTACAATTGTAGTTTCTGCCTAAATCTATGAAACAACTTCGGTAGCGCTTCCGCGCACAAAATTTGGATCCTTCAAAATGTAAAGAAAGCTACTATATATAGAGTAACAATGTGTCTGGTAACTCCCGAAGATCATGTGTGAGTCATGGAGAAAGTGGGAGAAAACCTTCCCAGTAGTGCTGTAGTGGGTGGTTACAAGACCAGGCGTGGAGAGAAATAAGGAACGTCATTGAAATATTCTGAGAAAACCAAGCCATGCCGGTCGCCATACGCCTTGTGACGAGGGTCACACTTTGAAGGCGTTACGGTCGCCACATGTCTTGTGACGGTCGCCATGCTCTTTGAGTGCAGAAACTTAATTTTGTTGTCAACTGTCTTCTTTTTTTCTCTTTTCTTCCCTATTCTTTCTTCTTTTCTCATGCAGGTTGATTGAGATAAAATACCTGAAAATGAACTTGAACACTTGCAAATAAAACTTGAATAAACGAAAAACGATAAAATAATTCATGCAAATTAAGTCAATTTAACGATATAATTTCGCGTTATCAGATATGTTGGTGTCTGCAAATTAGCGACAAGACATCCCGAAGTTATTTACTAAGTTTGCACAAAATCAGTTAGCGGCAAGAAATCCCTTTGGAAATGTGCTTGGCCTTGCAATTTGTAGAATGTAATATAATATATTCTTGTATAGTTATCACCTTAAAACTTGGATGTGAAACATATTGATTATTATATCATTACAAAATTGGAATTTACTTATTTGTGATTTTATATTGATTATGTACACAACATTTTTAAATTGTGAGCAGGTTTATAAATGTGAAAAAAAATTCAACTTCTTAGGTCGGGTATAAATGGCGTAAGAGTTTTTTAAAAACCAAGACTTATTAAGTCGGATGCCATTTAACCAACCTAAAAAAACTTTCTTAAGTCAGGTCAAAATTTGACATAAAAAGTCAAAACTTCTTATGTCGGCAATTCTTAGGTCAGGTTCGGACCCGACTTAACAAGTCGATTTTAACCGACTTAACAAGTGTTTTTTCTACTAGTGAATAGGAAATGTTGCATGGTAGCAAGTGTATTGAATGGTCTTGAAATGTCTTGAACTGTCTAGAGATGTCTAGAATGTTCCACACAATGCTGGAATAAAATAGACCCCAAGAGAATGGAGAGAGTTACTGTCATGTGATGAAAATGCTGAATTTTTGCTGAAATAACAGGTGTTAATCGATTAACCAAACAAGGTTAACCGATTAACAGCTGTTCAGAAGTTGAATTTGGCGCTGTAAAAGGGTGTTAATCGGTTAACCAATCAAAATTTGCCCAATTTTTCTTGAAAAGGTGTCATGGCCATGGTTCCAATTTCCGACCTCTTGCTTTGATGAATAGGCATAGAAACCCATATATTTTGCTTGTAATGATGATGTGATGACTTTGTGAGGATGTGATTAATCAGGCTTGGAAACCCTGAGAAATTCTGAATATTCCTACAATAAAAACCATAGAGAAAAATGTGAATGTGTATGCCAACAATGCAAATGCACATGCTTATGCAAAAGGTAAAAAGGAGGTCAAATTTCGGGTTACGACAGCTGCCCCTATTTAATTCTCTTGGACCTAAATGTTCGAATTGCATCAGCTTTTCGATGATTCGAGGTGGAAGGGGATTAAATAAAATAGTAGCTCAAAAATTTGGCCGACGGCGACAAGAGAAAAGTTTTGATGGTGCGAGAAGTTTGGCTGAATATCTGCTGGGAGATGAACCAGGCAAAGGGGAGCATGCTTGATGCGTATGCTATATATGTTTGATCTAACATGATGTTATGTTATGCAGCGGTGCTGGTTAATGTACAGTGTTGCAAGTTGGCATGTGCTGGACGTACCAGAGAGAACTAGAAAGGACCTTTGATGAACCAAAGAATTGAAAACGTTTTGGAAAAGTTTTTCAGCCGAGAACTGGACACTGGAAAAGTTTTCCAGATGAGAACTGGACTTTGAAAAAGTTTTCCAGACAAGAACTGGACCTTCAAAAAGTGTGCCAGACTAGAACTGGACTTTGAAAAAATAGATCAGACAGGAACTGACTGGATTTTGTAAAGATTGGTCAGACGAGAACTGACTACCAGATGAGAACTGGGCTTTGAAGAGACAAATAAGACAAGAACTGACTACTAGACGAGGACTGGATTTTGAAAAAGACAAGTCAGACGAGAATTGACTACCAGGCTAGAACTGGATTTTGATTGGGACGCATGTTTGAACCTGTATGGCGTAATGCTCCAACTTGATGAATATGTTATGCGTTTGAGGACGCAATGTTATGCGATGATGATTACTAAATGCAGAATGTCAGTAATTAGGTTTTTGGAGAAATGTCAAGTATGATTGGGCTTATGTCAAGGCTTCATACTATGCTAGATGAATGATATGCATGAGTGAAGCGACATGATTAATGCATGAGAATAGTCTATGCAATGGTTCTTGAGAATCTGTCAAGTGCTTTCGTTGTGGGAGGCGGAAGAGTTGAGGTTAGGGTGTAGGCCATAAAGATGTGATTCCCCGACACCTACTTCAGGATCAGCAGTCATTGATGCACCATTTCTCTTGCCTCAAAATAGGGAGAGAAATTGTACTTTGGTATCCTGTCTCTGCCCCAGTCGGCTGGGTATCTACATTGATTTCCCCAGTCACCAGTTTTGGAGTGATCTTGTCATCTGACTCTGACTTGCCCCAGTGTATCAGAATAGTATGCCCTTGATCAGCTGTTTCTTGGAGAGGTTAGCTTCCTGTGCTCTTGAAGTGGCCTCCCCTAGAAACCCCACATGTATTCCATAAACACACCTGGCGCATTAGAAACCCCGAACGGCATCATAGAATATTCATAATGACCGTAACGTGTCCTAAAAGCCATCTTCTGAATATCTTCCTCTTTTACCCTAATCTGATGATATCCCGACCTCAAGTCAATCTTACTGAACACACAAGGACCAACCAACTAATCCATCAGATCATCAATTCTCAGAAGAGGATACTTATTCTTAATCGTCACCTTATTCAACTGGCGATAATCAATACACAGTCGCATACTTCTGTCTTTCTTTTTCACCAATAAAACAAGAGCACCCCAAGGCGACACACTTGGCCTCACAAACCTCTTCTCCAACAACTCATTCAATTTCTCTTTCAACTCTACCAACTCAGATTCCGACATACGATAAGGTGCCATAGAAACAGGTCTAGTACCAGGAACTAGATCTATAGAAAACTCCACCTCTCTCTCTGGCGGCAAGTCCGAAATATCCTTAGGAAACACTTCAGGAAAATCACACACAACAGGGAATACCTCAAGTGAAACTTGGCCATCCATAGTCAACGATGCGAACAACCCGAGCAACTGAGCTTCATCCGCCAAAAGTCTCTTCAACTCTTTGGTAGATAAGAAACTCGAGTCTTCGTCTTCCTCAAGAGAAGGAAACCTTACTAGCTTATGATAACAATCAATATGAACCCGATTGAACTGCAACCAATTCATTCCCAGAACCACATCTAAACCCTCCAATGGCAAACACACTAAATCCATCTCAAAATCTTTACCATAAATGGTCAAAGGATAACTCAAACAAACCAAAGAAGTAGTTACTGACCCCATTGTTGGAGTATCAATAACCATCTCACCATCCATCAAAGACAACACAAGATTCAAACGCTTTGCGTACTCAGACGAAATATACGAATGAGTCGCTCCAGTATCAATAATAGCAACTAAAGGCGTACTATTAATAAAATAAGTACCTCTGATCAGACGATCTGCACTTGAAGTCTGAGTCCCTGCCAATGAAAATACCTTCCCACTAGTTGGAGCCTGCTTCGGTTTCTGACACTTTGTGCTAATATGACCAGGTTCACCACAGTTGAAACACTTCACCATATTCTTCCGTTTACAATCAGCTACGACATGTCCGACACCTCCACAATTAGAACACTTTCTCCCATCTTTCCTGCACTCGAATTGATGATGCCCTAACTCACCACACTTAAAACATCTCGGAGAATTAGACATACCTCCTCCACCTGACCTTCGATCAAAAGTACCCCTTTGCTTTCCTTTATCAGCTGGTGTTGCATACGGACCACTACGAAATTGTTGCTTCCCTTTTCTGTCACTCACACTCTTGTAGTGAGTAGAACGAACCTTACTATCCTCTTCATAAATCCTACAACATTCCACCAAATCAGAAAACCTTCTTATTCTCTAATAACCGATTGCCTGTTTAATCTCAGGACGTAATCCACTCTCAAACTTCACACACTTAGAAAACTCTGCAGTCGCTTCAGCATAATGAGGATAAAACTGCACAAGTTCCACAAACTTAGTAGTATAATCAACAACAGACATACTACCTTGTTTCAGTTCCAAGAACTCAATTTCCTTCTTTCCTCTAACATCCTCGGGAAAATACTTCCTTAGAAACTCCTGGCTAAACAATTCCCAAGTAACTTCTTCATCCCCCGCTTCCAACACCTGACGAGTACTAACCCACCAGTCATCAGCTTCTTCCTGCAACATGTGAGTTCCCAGTCTCACCTTACTGTCCTCCGCACAATCCATAACTCGGAAAATCCTTTCAATCTATTTCAACCAAATCTGAGCACCATCAGGATCATGTCTCCCTTTGAAGACAGGCGGTTTGTTCTTCCTGAACTCATCATTACCCGCAGCATTAGGTGCACCCTGCACAGCACGAGCCATAGCTTGCATAGCAGCAGCCAAAGCAATATCATTCCTACCAGCCATATTCTGTTCATTTCCAATAACAGAAACTATGGTTAAACAAACAGCTCACTCCAAATGCCAACATCGACAAAGACTAACACACCCAGACACCAACTGACACGAACTGGCACGGACTGACACGGACTGGCTCTGATACCACTTAATGTAACACCCCCTTCTATACCCCCAAGCTATTAAAGCGATAAATAAAATTCAAAATTTCATCAGAGTATAATTAAACATACACGGCATAGACCGAGGGGTCACATCAATTTGAAAACAATACATACAACACCTGCTCATACAGATATGCAACCATTCAGGTAGTAATACACCCACAATCCAATTACAGAATATAAGCGGAAAATTCGTAACTGAATATCAACATATATATATATATATATATATATATATATATATATATATATATATATATATATATATATATCATGAAAGTTTGTCATACATCAAGTCATACATGTACAATCCAAAAGCTACATATACATAGTACAAAATAATCACAAACGGCTTCCCTAACTACCCGGTGTCACATATCAGAGCCGACCGACAAAAGAATGAAGACGCAATGCTTCACAAAAAGACCTCCATCAACTCTAATCTGCAATGCCTCATAGAGCATTATAAAATAGCAGAAGGGTGAGAAAAACAATCATAATATAATTGCATACAATTATATATTCACACAGAAATACACAGATAAAACATTCTCACCACAAATGCACCACAATCAAATACAACACAACACAGTACAATTCTCAAGTATCAAATACCACTACACATCAATCATACACAATACACTCATCATCAATACAATTACACATATTCCATCTCATCAATCACATTAACAATTCCATGCACATTTAATCCATGATTTATGCAAATGCACAGAGACCGACACAATAACTCTATGCACATGCCATGTGGTACCGACTTCCAATATTTCTCATCACTAGTTCACTCAGGAACTCTGCTGGAATCATCGCTCGTTACTGAGGATCACTAAAGTAACACCCCGTTGGGCCTACGGTGTTCCCCGTCGCTTTAGGTCCTCTTGGTATAAGGCGCACGACGTTTATGGATTACTTTAGGTCCTCTCGGTATAAGGCACACAATCCGATCGCTCACACCCCACATGGGCACACGATCGTCTATAACCATCACTTTAGGTCCTCTTATTTTTAAGGTGCACGATATATCAAATCGCTTTAGGTCCTCTTATTTTTAAGGCGCACGATGTTATAGCAGATTCCCTCTGGAATCAATCCGCCACTCAGGACGTCACAACAATGCATATCATGATGTTTGGCATACAATGACTCATGACATTTAATATGCACACATATACACATCCATAATCATGCATATATCAACAATTACCATACATCGCATTTTCTTGCCGTAAGGCCACCAACCATCATCATAATATGTATTTCATGCAATTTCATTACTCAACAGTACACAAGTCATACAATATCCACACCAACAGCATATTGCAATTACACACCAAGTTCACACACTTAAACGACAAAAGTCGACAACAAAACAACACATTTTCTAATTCTCGACATAATTTAATCGGCCAACAATTCTCAAAACCATCATCATAATAAAGTACATTTTATAATCTTTCTAACGCATCAAACCACACCTCAAACCGAACCACATATCAAAAGTTACAAAGAAAACAAATTGGGAAAAGCTGTCCTGTTCGCAGTGCGAAGCTCCTAGCGAGTCCTTCGCTTCTTCATTCGCAGTGCGAATGTCCCAGCGAACAGTGGCAGAAGCAAAATAGCCTAGAAAATTCCCAACGTTCGTAGTGCGAACCATCCAGCGAATGCTCGCTACCCCATTCGCAATGCGAATCCTCCAGCGAACAGTGGCAGAATGAAAAATAATACAACGTTCACAGTGCGAACCTCAAGCGAACGCTCGCCACTCCATTCGCAGTGCGAACCTGCGATTTCAGCAAAACCCAGCAGCGCACCAGTTCATCCAAAAATGATATTTTCTCAACCAAAACCTTTCCAAACCAACATATAACAATTAGAACATAACTCAAACATGGTAACAAGTATTCTACTACGTTTACACCGATTTTCGACCGTGAAAACATCGATTTCTCATCATATTTCTCATTTCAACCTAGAATCCAAACTAGAGAAAGACAATAGCATATGCAAACACATACATACATAATCATACACAAGCATAAGATAATCGAGTTTCACACCCTTACCCGATTTAATTGTGTTCTAGAAAGTCGGTTGATTGATTTCTAAGTTTTCTCAAATTCTCTCTTTTTCTTCTCTTCTCCTCTTCTTTTCTTCTTCTCTTCTTTTTCTTTCTCTTACTATTTTTCTCTCTTTCTATTTTCTATTATATTCTAACTTAACAAAATAAATCAAAATGCCCAAAATACCCCTACACTCAAATATCTCGCAAATGTTCCCAAAACGCGATAAAATATATTCACGATGAAAAATAACATATTTTCACATAAAAGTCAGAAATAAAATAATATAATAATAAAATAATAAAAAACGACTCAATTAAATAAAAACTGACAAAACTGGGGCATTACAACTCTCCCCCACTTAGAAATTTTCGTCCTCGAAAATCTTACCTGAGACGAACAATTCTAGATACGACTCCCGCATCCAACTCTCCAACTCCCAAGTCAAATTGCCCTCAACAGCACCTCCCCACGCCACTTTCACAAGTACAATATCCTTGCCTCTCAACCGCTTCAACTCGCGATCCAAAATACTCACCGGCAAAGCCTCAACCGTCAGGTTCTCCCTTACCTCAACCTCATCCATCGGAATCACATGCGACGGATCCGGAATATACTTCCGAAGTTGTGAAACATGGAAAACATCATACAAATTCGACAGACTCGGCGACAACGCCACCCTATAAGCCACAGCACCCACTCTCGCAGATATCTGGTAAGGACCAATAAACCGAGAAGTAAGTTTCTTCGATTTCAATGCACGACCAACACCCGTTACCGACGTAACTCTCAAAATACATGATCGCCCTCTTGAAACTCAAGATATTTTCTTCTCCGATCATGATAACTCTTTTTTCTGCTCTGAGAAGCCTTCATTTTCTCACGAAAAATCTTCACTTTTTCCGTAGTCTGTTGCACCAACTCTGGTCCAACCAACGAACTCTCACCAAATTCGTGCCAACACAACGGTGTTCGACATCTTCGTCCATACAGTGCTTCAAATGGTGCCATTCCAATACTCGAATGGAAACTGTTATTATACGTGAACTCAATCAACGCAAGATAACTATCCCACACACCACCTTGTTCCAAAACACACGCTCTCAACAAATCTTCCAAAGACTGAATCGTTCTCTGCGACTGCCTATCCGTCTGCGGATGATAACCCGAACTCAATATCAATTTAGAACCCAACTCCTTCTGTAAAGTTTCCCAAAATCTCGAGGTAAACCTCGGATCTCGATCCGAAACAATACTTAACGGAACCCTATGCAACTTCACAATCACACTGATGTAAATCTCAGCTAACCTCTCCAAAGTAAAACTGATGTCAATTGGAGTGAAATGAGCCGATTTAGCCAGCCTATCACCAACCACCCAAATAGCATTATGCCCTCGCTGTGTATTCGGCAACCCTGTCACAAAATCCATGGAGATGCTATCCCACTTCCACTCAGGAATATCCAACGGTTGCAACAAACCACTAGGCCTCAGATGTTCCACCTTTGATTTCTGACAAGTCAAACACGCATAAACAAACTGAGCCACGTCCCTTTTCAATCCAGACCACCAGAAAATCTTTTTCAAATCTTAGTACATCTTGTTCGCTCTCGGATGTATACTCAAATTACTCCGGTGTCCTTCTTCCAAAATCATCTTTTTCAACTCCGCATCATCAGGAATACAAATTCTACCTCGAAATCTCAAAACACCATTAATATCCACTTGAAAATCACCACTCGCCTCTTTTCCGTCACCCAACATCAAATCCACCAATTTCACGTCCAACTTCTGTTTCTCCCTCACCGTCATCAGAAAATCATTAGTAACCTTCAACATACCCAGCCTCACACTATCCAACGACACTTCACATACCAAACTCAAATCTCTAAACAATTCCAAAAGCTCCCACTCCTTAACCATTAAAGCGGACATATGCAAAGATTTCCGGCTCAATGCATCGGCTACCACATTAGCTTTACCAGGATGGTAATTCAAGCCAAAGTCATAGTCCTTAAAAAATTCCAACCATCTTCGTTGCCTCATATTCAATTCCTTCTGATCAAACAAATATTTCAAACTCTTGTGATCACTAAAGACTTCAAACCTCGCACCAAAAAGATAATGCCTCCAAATCTTCAACACAAAAACCACAGCCGCTAATTCCAAATCGTGAGTAGGATAATTCTTTTCATGCACTCTTAACTGCCTTGAAGCATAAGCCACCATCTTACCTTCTTGCATCAGAACACCACCTAGACCAATCAAAGACGCATCACAATACACCACAAACGGTTCATTAGGATTTGGCAAAATCAAAATCCGAGCTGTCATCAATCTTCTCTTCAGCTCATTAAAACTTTCCTCACACCGAATATCCCAAATGAACGCTTGCCCCTTACAAGTCAACTGGGTCAAAGGAAGTGCTAGCTTCGAAAAACCTTCAATGAACCTTCGATAATAACCGGCCAAACCCAAAAAGCTTCGAATTTCAGTAACAGATCTTGGAGCCTCCCATTGTAGAACTTCTTCTACTTTAGATGGATCCACAGAAATACCATTACCTGAAATTACGTGCCCAAGAAAACTCACCTCCGACAACCAGAATTCACACTTGGACAATTTGGCAAAAAGCTTCTTTTCCTTCAAAACTTGCAAAATAATATGCAAATGCTCCGCATGCTTCTCCCGAGACTTAGAATAAATCAAAATGTCATCAATAAACACAACAACAAATCGATCCAAATGCTCGTGAAAAATACGATTCATGTATTCCATAAACACACCTGGCGCATTAGAAACCCCGAACGGCATCACAGAATATTCATAATGACCGTAACGTGTCCTAAAAGCTGTCTTCTGAATATCTTCATCTTTTACCCTAATCTGATGATATCCCGACCTCAAGTCAATCTTACTGAACACACAAGCACCAACCAACTGATCCATCAGATCATCAATTCTCGGAAGAGGATACTTATTCTTAATCGTCACCTTATTCAACTGGCGATAATCAATACATAATCGCATACTTCCGTCTTTCTTTTTCACCAATAAAACTGGAGCACCCCAAGGCGACACACTTGGCCTTACAAACCTCTTCTCCAACAACTCATTCAATTGCTCTTTCAACTCTACCAACTCAGATGCTGACATACGATAAGGTGCCATAGAAACAGGTCTAGTACTAGGAACTAGATCTATAGAAAACACCACCTCTCTCTCTGGCGGCAAGTCCGAAATATCCTTAGGAAACACTTCAGGAAAATCACACACAACAGGGAATACCTCAAGTGAAACTTGGCCATCCACAGTCAACGATGCGAACAACCCGAACAACTGAGCTTCATCCGCCAAAAGTCTCTTCAACTCTTTGGTAGATAAGAAACTCGAGTCTTCATCTTCTTCAAGAGAAGGAAACCTTACTAGCTTATGATAACAATCAATATGAACCCGATTGAACTGCAACCAATTCATTCCCAGAACCACATCTAAACCCTCCAACGGCAAACACACTAAATCCATCTCAAAGTCTTTACCATAAATGGTCAAAGGACAACTCAAACAAACCAAAGAAGTAGTTACTGACCCCATTGCAGGAGTATCAATAACCATCTCACCATCCATCAAAGACAACACAAGATTCAAACGCTTCGCACACTCAGACGAAATAAACGAATGAGTCGCTCCAGTATCAATAATAGCAACTAAAGGCATACTATTAATAAAACAAGTACCTCTGATCAGACGATCTGCACTTGAAGTCTGAGTCCCTGCCAATGAAAATACCTTCCCACTAGTTGGAGCCTGCTTTGGTTTCTGACACTTTGTGCTAATATGACCAGGTTCACCACAGTTGAAACACTTCACCATATTCTTCCGTTTACAATCAGCTACGACATGTCCGACACCTCCACAATTAGAACACTTTCTCCCATCTTTCCTGCACTCGAACTGACGATGCCCCAACTCACCACACTTAAAACAACTCGGAGAATTAGACATACCTCCTCCACCTGACCTTCGATCAAAAGTACCCCTTTGCTTAACTTTATCAGCTGGTGTTACATACGGACCACTACGAAACTGTTGCTTCCCTTTTCTGTCACTCACACTCTTGTAATGAGTAGAACGAGCCTTACTATCCTCTTCATAAATCCTACAATATTCCACCAAATCAGAAAACCTTCTTATCCTCTGATAACCGATTGCCTGTTTAATCTCAGGACGCAATCCACTCTCAAACTTCACACACTTAGAAAACTCTGCAGTTGCTTCAGCATAATGAGGATAAAACTGCACAAGTTCCACAAACTTAGCAGTATAATCAACAACAGACATACTACCTTGTTTCAGTTCCAAGAACTCAATTTCCTTCTTTCCTCTAACATCCTCGGGAAAATACTTCCTTAGAAACTCCTGGCTAAACAATTCCCAAGTAACTTCTTCATCCCCTGCTTCCAACACCTGACGAGTACTAACCCACCAGTCATCAGCTTCTTCCTGCAACATGTGAGTTCCCAGTCTCACCTTACTGTCCTCCGCACAATCCATAACTCGGAAAATCCTTTCAATCTCTTTCAACCAAATCTGAGCACCATCAGGATCATGTCTCCCTTTGAAGACAGGCATTTTGTTCTTCCTGAACTCATCATTACCCGCAGCATTAGGTGCACCCTGCACAGCACGAGCCATAGCTTGCGTAGCAGTAGCCAAAGCAGCATTATTCCTACCAGCCATATTCTGTTCATTTCCAATAACAGAAACTATGGTTAAACAAACAGCTCACTCCAAACGCCAACATCGACAAAGACTAACACACCCAGACACCAACTAACACGGACTGGCACAGACTGACACGGACTGGCTCTGATACCACTTAATGTAACACCCCCTTCTATACCCCCAAGCTATTAAAGCGATAAATAAAATTCAAAATTTCATCAGAGTATAATTAAACATACACGGCATAGACCGAGGGGTCACATCAATTTGAAAACAATACATACAACACCTGCTCATACAAATATGCAACCATTCAGGTAGTAATACACCCACAATCCAATTAAAGAATATAAGCTAAAAATCCGTAACTGAATATCAACATATATATATATATATATATATATCATGAAAGTTTGTCATACATCAAGTCATACATGTACAATCCAAAAGCTACATATACATAGTACAAAATAATCACAAACGGCCTCCCTAACTACCCGGTGTCACATATCAGAGCCGACCGACAAAAGAATGAACACGCAATGCTTCACAAAAAGACCTCCAGCAACTCTAATCTGCAATGCCTCATAGAGCATTATAAAACAACAGAAGGGTGAGAAAAACAATCATAATATAATTGCATACAATTATATATTCACACATAAATACACAGATAAAACATTCTCACCACAAATGCACCACAATCAAATACAACACAACACAGTACAATTCTCAAGTATCAAATACCACTACACATCAATCATACACAATACACTCATCATCAATACAATTACACATATTCCATCTCATCAATCACATTAATAATTCCATGCACATTTAATCCATGATTTATGCAAATGCACAGAGACCGACACAACGACTCTATGCACATGCCATGCGGTACCGACTTCCAATATTTCTCATCACTAGTTCACTCAGGAACTCTGCTGGAATCAGCGCTCGTTAGTGAGGATCACTAAAGTAACACCCCGTCGGGCCTACGATGTTCCCCGTCTCTTTAGGTCCTCTTGGTATAAGGCGCACGACGTTTATGGATTGCTTTAGGTCCTCTCGGTATAAGGCGCACAATCCGATCGCTCACACCCCACATGGGCACACGATCGTCTATAACCGTCGCTTTAGGTCCTCTTATTTTTAAGGTGCACGATATATCAAATCGCTTTAGGTCCTCTTATTTTTAAGGCGCACGATGTTATAGCAGATTCCCTCTGGAATCAATCCGCCACTCAGGACGTCACAACAATGCATATCATGATGCTTGGCATACAATGACTCATGACATTTAATATGCACACATATACACATCCATAATCATGCATATATCAACAATTACCATACATCGCATTTTCTTGCCGTAAGGCCACCAACCATCATCACAATATGTATTTCATGCAATTTCATTACTCAACAGTACACAAGTCATACAATATCCACACCAACAGCATGTTGCAATTACACACCAAGTTCACACACTTAAACGGCAAAAGTCGACAACAAAACAACACATTTTCTAATTCTCGACATAATTTAATCGGCCAATAATTCTCAAAACCATCATCATAATAAAGTATATTTTATAATCTTTCTAACACATCAAACCACGCCTCAAACCGAACCACAGATCAAAAGTTACAAAGAAAACAAATTGGGAAAAGCTGTCCTGTTCGCAGTGCGAAGCTCCTAGCGAGTCCTTCGCTTCTTCATTCGCAAGACATTCTGCGAATGTCCCAGCGAACAGTGGCAGAAGCAAAATAGCCTAGAAAATTCCCAACGTTCGTAGTGCTAACCATCCAGCGAATGCTCGCTACCCCATTCGCAATGCAAATCCTCCAGCGAACAGTGGCAGAATGAAAAATAATACAACGTTCGCAGTGCGAACCTCACGCGAACGCTCGCCACTCTATTCACTGGCCATTCGCAGTGCGAACTTGCGATTTCAGCAAAACCCAGCAGCGCACCAGTTCATCCAAAAATGTTATTTTCTCAACCAAAACCTTTCCAAACCAACATATAACAATTAGAACATAACTCAAACATGGTAACAAGTATTCTACTACGTTTACACCGATTTTCGACCGTGAAAACATCGATTTCTCATCATATTTCTCATTTCAACCTAGAATCCAAACTAGAGAAAGACAATAGCATATGCAAACACATACATACATAATCATACACAAGCATAAGATAATCGAGTTTCACACCCTTACCCGATTTAATTGTGTTCTAGAAAGTCGGTTGATTGATTTCTAAGTTTTCTCAAATTCTCTCTTTTTCTTCTCTTCTCCTCTTCTTTTCTTCTTCTCTTCTTTTTCTTTCTCTTACTATTTTTCTCTCTTTCTATTTTCTATTATATTCTAACTTAACAAAATAAATCAAAATGCCCAAAATACCCCTACACTCAAATATCTCGCAAATGTTCCCAAAACGCGATAAAATATATTCACGGTGAAAAATAACATATTTTCACATAAAAGTCAGAAATAAAATAATATAATAATAAAATAATAAAAAACGACTCAATCAAATAAAAACTGACAAAACTGGGGCGTTACATATGACATATAGTGAATGATCACCATTTAGAATGCCATGTCAATACCAGCATAAATTATAAGCAAATCTTTAGGAGTCATCTTTGACGCGATTTTACCATAGTATGCTTTCGAAATAAACCCTGCTTCAATTAGGTCTTTTGCGGGTTGTAACGTGGCCTGGTTCACGGTTTAAAAAAGAAAGGATATAAGGCTCAAAATTAATTTTAACCCACCCATTCTCCTTGATGTTCTCTAGTCCTACATTCAGCTAGTTTGACTCAAGCGTTCACCTTTAAAAAAGATTTTGAATGATAGAAGTGACAGTAAAGGAACCAGCGAAGTTTTTTTGGAACGACAGTCACTCACCTTTTGTTTTTGTCACATGTGATCACACGAACTTGTTCTTGCTAAGGATTCTTCTCTTTGATTCTTCTTTTTGTTCTTTTTGCTTTGTTTTTGCTTTCCCTAATTTTTGCGTAGACTGATTTATTTTGACTTTACAGTCTACCGGGATGCCCTAATTTTTTCCTAAGTAATTTGTTTTTGACTTAGTGGGCCTTTTGTTTTTTTGCTTTTTTTTGGACAAAATCGTGTGACATGTGATTATTTGATTTGTAAGGGTGAGTTATGTCTGCCTTATTCCTTTGGTCGGTGAGGAATAACCGTTGTGGATCTGTGATTTTTCCGACCTCTTGTGAGGGATAAGATGTGGTTGATCCACAGATGGAGTGCTCCTCTTTGAAATTTGAACGCATGGTTATACTAGCTGAAGACTACCCTGCCCTGGTTAAGATGGAGGGTTTTATGTGTACAGAAAGAAACTCCTACTTCAAGGCAAAAAAGGTTGACTAGAGATTATCTTTCTTATACCTCCGGTGTTTGGGGATTTGAACAAATGCCTTACATCATCAGTAAGGTTTTATTCAAAAGCATACAGACAATAATCTCATGTCTTTTTGATTTCATCATTCTCCATTAATTTTACTTGATCAAATGTGTGATACGGATAAAAAATATGAGTGAACACGAATGAATTTATTCAAAACATGCATATTCATTTCATTATTATTATCATCTAAAAACAAATAAGTTTTACAAGTGAGCAGTGTTGGACAAACAAAAAGATTTCAAATGGAAATGATGGAATGACATATTGATTACCAATGTTTAGAAAGAGCTCTCATCGTTGATCAATTATTTCAAGCGATGCTTTTGCAATCTTGGCCTTACACAGAAAAGGGATTTTCGTTCACCCACATTTTCTCATCTTGAACAATTAAGTGCTTCTTGAAAATCAACTGTTGGACTTTAGCTTTGAAAGCGTTACAATCCTCAGTCGAATGCCCTGCTAACCCAGCATGATATTCGCATTGCACATTGGGATCATATCCAGGTGGGAATGGTTCTGGAGGAGGCTTCAGAGCTTTGGGAACCAACAAGGAGTTCTAAACCATATATGGGAGAAGTTGACTGTATGTCACATGAATCAGATCTAGAGGAGCATCCATTCGTTCTAGATTATTCCGGGGTTTGTGATGGTTCTGGCGTTCTCGGCCCTGGGCTTGCTGATTATGAGCCTAAGGAGGCTGTTGATATGGTGGTTGCTAGAATTGGGCAGCAGTAACATATGAGAATGAATAGTACGGCGTAAGAGCCAGAGGTGCTTGGGGATGAATTTGATGAGTAGCATATTATGGGAACACTTGAGTAGGGCGCATCGAGCCAGGACTAACCATCTAATTAACAGTCTGACTAAATCGGATCCCATACGGAGCGTAGGGTGCCCTAGGATAAGAAAGTGGAGGTACAACAGCAGAGGGTGCCCCAGGATAGGCAAAAGGTACTCTAGAATTAGCAGACTGAAAACCTTGGTATGGGTATTGTCCGACAGATGGAATGGCTGAAGAAATCAACACATGAGTAGGAGGACCTCTATTCTTTGCCTCAGGAAATGTTTCAGCAATCGCATGTGCATAATTCTGGCAAGGTTCCTCTGTAAAGAATAGCAACTTCTGATCGAGGATCTCTTGGACTCTGTTCTTAAAGATGACACAGGCTTCTGTAGAGTGCCCCACATATCCAGCATGGTATCCACATGTGGCATTTGGATCATGCTTTGGGTGATAAGGAAACTTGGTTGGCTCAATCTCTTTAGGAACAATTAATCTAGCATGAATCAAAACAGGCAATAAATACGTGTAAGTCAT
This sequence comes from Lathyrus tuberosus, assembly GCA_022829125.1. Lineage (NCBI taxonomy): Eukaryota > Viridiplantae > Streptophyta > Magnoliopsida > Fabales > Fabaceae > Lathyrus > Lathyrus tuberosus. Next base: position 4,353,942 of record JALAZF010000082.1, on the reverse strand, counting down.
GGGAATTAGATCAAGGTGGGGACGTTTCCTCCCTTGATTGTTGTTCCCTTTACTGATTTGCTTATGCTTTTGTTTCTGATTGCCTTGAGTGGTCTTCTGATTAGACAAGGGGTGAACCGGTAGATTTCTTGCGTTCGCATTCGTGATCTTATCTACCTTCTGCCCATTCTGGGCTTGCTCATCCATCACAACCTGATCCGAGGAGTTCATTTTCATATTGTCCAGAAGTAGTTCCACAACCATGTCAACCTTGCCTTCCTTGCCTATTGTGTTCTCATACCCAACATGTTCCATGATTCTTTGGCTTTCGGCGTTGGAGAATCGTTGTCTTTGGGCTGATAAAGAGAAGAAAGTGAGATTTCTGGTTCGGATGTATGCAATGCAAATGTATGTATGCATATGTTATTTATGCGGATGAAATGCATATGAGGTATGCAACACCCATTGATGCAAAGGTTAGATGATGCAGAAGTTCAACACACATATGATTATACAATAACTCAAGTTCAAAAGTTCGGCAAACATGATGATACAATAGCAGTATGCAAAAATGCAAGTTAAGGATGCAACATCTTCTGGATAATTTGCATATGTAGCTCTATGTAGGTGCAAAGATCTGACGTGCGTGAGAGAACAAAGGTATGAAGAGTCTTGTTTTCCTGCAGTCTTTGGTATTGCTATGAGGTAGTCTTGGATTACCTATTTTCTGAAGATTCAGATGTGGTAGGATTGAAGTAGTTGGAGTTTCTGAGCAGGATGGAGGTTGTTTACTCAAACTTGATTGGTGAATCAAGTCTATGAGAGCATGGAAATCTGGTTCTGCAAAGGGAGGAGGTTCTTCTAAGTGGCAGAAGGAAGAGCTGAATTCAACAGCTGGATATCTTAATGTTTTGACATCTAGCTTTACATCAGGAGTCTCAGCTGTTTGCGGGAGCTGTAGGAAGGAGAAGATGTTACATGACCATAGCTTAGGGAGTCTAAGTGTGTTTGCTTTTGAGCAAGTGGAACATGTGCCTTGAAGATCAAGTTTCCTTGGTGGATCAGGATATCTTTGTGAGAGTTCTGACAAACGTGAAAAAGGTCAAAATGTGGCATTTGGATGTTTTCATATGAGGATTCATGCTTGAGGTGATCAAACTGTGACATTTGGTTGATCTCAGAAGTGAATTCGAAGAATCAAGATAATCAGAACAAGTTACTCTTGGGAAGAAGGGTGATGAGTTGAAGACTCAAGGAGATTATTCTTCTTGAAGGTGGAGGAGAGGTTATTCTTTGGATTACTATGCAATAGTAAGTCCAGTTGGTGGAACATATCAAGAATCATGGTGATAATGTCTTGGTATGTGGCAGATGCTCTAACTTGTGTTGGGACATTATCTGGTTGGATATCCTTGGTAAAGGATGATTATGCCCTGGTTCAAGAACTTGGTACCTACATTATGCCTAAGGAGTGTCTACATAGTCAAACGGGAGAATGATGAAGTAGAAGGTCTGCCTTGGAGGGAGAATGTAGAGAAGACTGAAGTAGATCAAGTATTGATTGCTTGAAAGTCTGAGGGTGGATATTTATCAATTGATCCAAATGTCAGATAATAGTTGATCAGCCTGGCAAGATGTGGTGTGTTGGAGCCTGTGAAGATAACAAACCAAGAGGGTGTGCTAGTCTGTGGTGTTCAAGTTTTTTTTTGGAGCTTCTTTTATGTGCAATGAGTCCTTTGAATGGTGATGGGTAACCTCATGATGGTTGATTGAGATGGTTGTCAGATCTGATGTTGGAACAACACTTCGAAGGTGTTGAGTTTTCAGCCAAGAAAGTTAGTTGTGCTCATGGTGGAGTATCAGGAGTGATCAGTGGTGTGAATTTATAAAAGAGGGATCAGCCAGTGCCACGAGTGTACAGAAAAGAATGCCTTGTGTGAGAAGGTAATCTTTTTCTGTTTAATAGTAGATACTTTGACAGGAGACTTAGTATCTGTCTATTAGTGATGATGTGCATGAGGGTAAATACTTTGACGGGAGACTTAGTATTTGTCTAGAGAATTATGCAAATCTGCAGTCTGGATATTTTTGTGTGGCCATGATGGAGCGGCTTGATATTTAAAGATGATAACCTGAGGTAGCCTTATCAGCTGACTGTATCAGAAGTGTGTGAATGAAGAAGTGAGCATCATCTGTTGGTTATAAAGACGTTGTTGCGAGCTTGGCAGTTGTCTGATGTGTGGATGGAATTCAGTTTTCTGAATTGTGTGAGAGCTTATTCCTCTCGGTTGTGATCAGGTGGTTGTGATTACCTTAATGAAATGCAGAAGATGTGAGCTGTTGTTTATTGTTGATGTCCTACATGATGCTACAACATCTTTGTCTGGTGTGAAGGTCTGAGACTGTGCGTATGAAGTTGGAAGAAGCAGAATTAGTGTTTGAAGTGGTATGATCTGATCAGAATGGCTGAAGAGGGAATTATGTGATTAAGCACTAAGTGAATGCGTTCAGCAGGTGAGTTGAACAGAGAGTGCGCTCTTGAAGACATGAAGATGAGTCTTATGTTTTCCATTCATTTAAGGTGTTCTTTCTGCAAAGGTGCACTGGTTATCTTAGATAGGGGGAGTTGATCTTTTCTCTGCTGATCATTGAAAGTAGTAGATGCTGAGTCTGGGTTTTGTTCTGAGTATATTGGTTGGATGATTCAGAGTTTGCCTTTGGAATTTTTTTTGTGCTTGCTGCTATGTTCAGAGTTTGTCCAATTATGGCTAAAAAGGGGGAGAGTTAGCCTAGTGGTTGCCAAGGTGTGGTTGTGAAGTCTTTTCTGATATGGTGCAGCAGTTGAGGGGGAGAGTGTTTGAATAGCTGTGAGTTGGTTCTTGGTTTGAGGGGGAGTTTGCCCTATGCTGATGTGAAAGTGTTCGTTTCTGCTGCAAGTTGTTCTGATGTAGGCTGAAATTGTTTTAGCCAAAATTAGCCAAAGGGGGAGATTGTTAATTCTTGTAGTTGGCTAGAATTTTGGTAAAACAATGTTGATGTCATGGTTGATGTTTCAACATGAGTTTTTAACAGCCTTGTTATGTTTAGTTAACATTTTGGTTATGTTAAGTTTTTAAGGGTTGCAGTTTTGTGCTGATGTCAAACCCGATGTCATAACATCAGATGACAGAACATCAGTTTGGTAAGTTTTAGGGCTGCGCGTGTGCAAGTCTGTTAAGGATAAGATCTGATTGAGAGATTGCAGGAGAATATCATGGAATAGATATATTCTGTTACAATCAAATGTGGAGCAGATCTTGTTGCTATTTTTGTGCAAATAAACATGGAGAATTGTTCCTATTCGTGTGGAGAAGATCTTGCAGTGTGGAGAAGATCTTGCCTATTTGCGTGGAGAAGATCTTGCAGCTGAATTAGAAAGATATGAAGATCAGTTTGTTGCTAATTTAATGCAGAAAGATATGGAGAACAATTAAGAGTTAATTAAGAAGATTTGATTGAAGATTTCATTGAAGATCTATTAAAGAGCAGAATCTGGTTCAGATTTGATATAGAAGATTTGATATGTTTGAAGGCCCAAATCCAGTTGAGATTATATTATAAATAGAATGCTTGTAACCTAGAATAGGTACGAGTCCAAGATGTAGAACTTTAGGGCTTTGTCTAAGTGAACCACTCGGGTTGTGAGATGGTCACTATGTTTAACTCAGAAACCTGTAGGTAATGAGTTTAGTTTTGTTCTTGGAGGAAGCTTTGAAGCAACTCCAAAGGGGTGTCATGGAAGTGTGTCTTCCAAAGTCTATGTGATAGAAAAGATTAGGAAATCAAGTTGTTGATGCAGTGACGGTGTAGTTGACTGCTAGACATCATTGAGATGATTGGAAGTGAGATGGAGTCTCTTACCTAGGGAGAACTTAGGTAGAAGGGTCATTGGGTAGGGATTAAATTAGGTAGATTGTCAACTGGTCTGTTGAGTCTGTAATTTGATACTACTAATAGTGGACTTCCTTCCTGGCTTGGTATGCCCCCAGATGTAGGTTGGTTGAACCGAACTGGGTGAACAATTGGTTGTGTTCATATTCTGTTTTTATTGTCTTGTTCATGAAACAGAGTTTGATGTTGTGACATTGCACCTGACATCACATGTCTGTACCAGAATTTCAATTGGTATCAGAGCAGGAATCCTGTCTGTTTGTGGATGAGATCTAGGGAAGATACTTTCTGGTTCATGAGCAAGGAAGATAGTTATGGACTTGGTCAGTTCATATAGTTGTTTGTATGATCCCTTGAAGTGAAGGATGAACTATGCATAAAGAACTGCTGCTGTGAGTGTGTTGACACTTGGTTTCTGGTGGTGATGTGCAAGGATTTTTGAGCAGTGCCTAAAGGTTGTTGAGAAGGAGTTGTGAGTTTCGCTGCATGGTATCTGATGTAACCCTGGTTGGTTCTTGTATCTCTGGTGGTGAGATTCTAGGAAGGTATGTTCTTGGAAAGACATTAGGGTTTGGTCTCCTCAGCAGGATATTCTATGATGCTGCAGTTTGCATGAGGATTATCTCTTATCTGTGTTTTGGGAAAGAAGTGATCAAAAGGTGAATGTATCTTAGTAAAGATTGTATGACATAGAAGTTTCAGTTTTTTTAAGAAGAATATATTGAAGACCGATCTGTCCAGAACATTGATTCCTTCTTTAACAATGAAAGAAGAGGGTGGAGATAAAGCATAAGAGTATCATTGTCAAATCTTTCATGCGGGAGTGAAGATCTTAATAAGTTATCTCTTAAGCTTAGTTGTGATGACCGAATGAGGAGGAAGTTTCATCAAGAAAGAAGCTGAGCTTAATATGTCAATTCTAATGTCTCGACATCGCGCTACACATGAGCAGTTTATTGTAAATGCTAAGTCAAGGACCTATTAGATTGTAGCTGTTTTGAAGAATCACTGAAGCTGTGAAGTTGAACATTTTTTTGATGCTAGTTGAAGAGAAGGGAGAAGGCATCCAAGAGTTTGTGCAGTAGCAGGGCAATTCAGCCGGTGGTCAATTGGTGGTTGTTTGAGCTCTTTTAGTAGTGTGTTTTGAAGGATTCAAAGTAACAGTTTTGTAGGTCTATTTTTGGAAGATGCCGATATACTCTCGTATGTTCCCTGCAAAGAGATATGTGTGAATGAATACGATTAGGAGATATGATGATGAAACATCATTTCTGTTCTTTGCTCAGAGTAGAGTAAAAGATCAAGACACTGACGTTATCTGGAAGAGTTTTGTGGTAGTCATGATGAGAAGATTCAGCAGATGGCAGTTACCTTGACTGGAGTTGAGTGTTTATCTGCTTTTGGGGATGTGCTTGCAACTAATGACAAAATACATAGACGGGAGACTATGTACATGTCTGTTGCAGGACTGTTGAAGTGTTGAGAATATACTTTTCTCTGTATGGCTCTTTATTGGTGTTGTTGAAGACTTCATAATCTTGAGGGTTTCAGCGTGGATCAGTTTATCTAAGTGGTTGGGAGCATGGTGTTTACTCTGGTTGTGAAGGTCGAGGATAAGTGGCAGTTATCTCTGGTTGACGGCTCTACTAAGGAAAGTGGCAGTCTTTGGTATTGCTATGAGGTAGTCTTGGATTACCTATTTTCTGAAGATTCAGATGTGGTAGGATTGAAGTAGTTGGAGTTTCTGAGCAGGATGGAGGTTGTTTACTCAAACTTGATTGGTGAATCAAGTCTATGAGAGCATGGAAATCTGGTTCTGCAAAGGGAGGAGGTTCTTCTAAGTGGCAGAAGGAAGAGCTGAATTCAACAGCTGGATATCTTAATGTTTTGACATCTAGCTTTACATCAGGAGTCTCAGCTGTTTGCGGGAGCTGTAGGAAGGAGAAGATATTACATGACCATAGCTTAGGGAGTCTAAGTGTGTTTGCTTTTGAGCAAGTGGAACATGTGCCTTGAAGATCAAGTTTCCTTGGTGGATCAGGATATCTTTGTGAGAGTTCTGACAAACGTGAAAAAGGTCAAAATGTGGCATTTGGATGTTTTCATATGAGGATTCATGCTTGAGGTGATCAAACTGTGACATTTGGTTGATCTCAGAAGTGAATTCGAAGAATCAAGATAATCAGAACAAGTTACTCTTGGGAAGAAGGGTGATGAGTTGAAGACTCAAGGAGATTATTCTTCTTGAAGGTGGAGGAGAGGTTATTCTTTGGATTACTATGCAATAGTAAGTCTAGTTGGTGGAACATATCAAGAATCATGGTGATAATGTCTTGGTATGTGGCAGATGCTCTAACTTGTGTTGGGACATTATCTGGTTGGATATCCTTGGTAAAGGATGATTATGCCCTGGTTCAAGAACTTGGTACCTACATTATGCCTAAGGAGTGTCTAGATAGTCACACGGGAGAATGATGAAGTAGAAGGTCTGCCTTGGATGGAGAATGTAGAGAAGACTGAAATAGATCAGGTATTGATTGCTTGAAAGTCTGAGGGTGGATATTTATCAATTGATCCAAATGTCAGATAATAGTTGATCAGCCTGGCAAGATGTGGTGTGTTGGAGCATGTGAAGATAACAAACCAAGAGGGTGTGCTAGTCTGTGGTGTTCAAGTTTTTTTTTTGGAGCTTCTTTTATGTGCAATGAGTCCTTTGAATGGTGATGGGTAACCTCATGATGGTTGATTGAGATGGTTGTCAGATCTGATGTTGGAACAACACTTCGAAGGTGTTGAGTTTTCAGCCAAGAAAGTTAGTTGTGCTCATGGTGGAGTATCAGGAGTGATCAGTGGTGTGAATTTATAAAAGAGGGATCAGCCAGTGCCACGAGTGTACAGAAAAGAATGCCTTGTGTGAGAAGGTAATCTTTTTCTGTTTAATGGTAGATACTTTGACGGGAGACTTAGTATCTGTCTATTAGTGATGATGTGCATGAGGGTAAATACTTTGACGGGAGACTTAGTATTTGTCTAGAGAATTATGCAAATCTGCAGTCTGGATATTTTTGTGTGGCCATGATGGAGCGGCTTGATATTTAAAGATGACAACCTGAGGTAGCCTTATCAGCTGACTGTATCAGAAGTGTGTGAATGAAGAAGTGAGTATCATCTGTTGGTTATAAAGACGTTGTTGCGAGCTTGGCAGTTGTCTGATGTGTGGATGGAATTCAGTTTTCTGAATTGTGTGAGAGCTTATTCCTCTCGGTTGTGATCAGGTGGTTGTGATTACCTTAATGAAATGCAGAAGATGTGAGCTGTTGTTTATTGCTGATGTCCTACATGATGCTACAACATCTTTGTCTGGTGTGAAGGTCTGAGACTGTGCGTATGAAGTTGGAAGAAGCAGAATTAGTGTTTGAAGTGGTATGATCTGATCAGAATGGCTGAAGAGGGAATTATGTGATTAAGCACTAAGTGAATGCGTTCAGCAGGTGAGTTGAACAGAGAGTGCGCTCTTGAAGACATAAAGATGAGTCTTATGTTTTCCATTCATTTAAGGTGTTCTTTCTGCAAAGGTGCACTGGTTATCTTAGTTAGGGGGAGTTGATCTTTTCTCTGCTGATCATTGAAAGTAGTAGATGCTGAGTCTGGGTTTTGTTCTGAGTATATTGGTTGGATGATTCAGAGTTTGCCTTTGGGATTTTTTTGTGCTTGCTGCTATGTTCAGAGTTTGTCCAATTATGGCTAAAAAGGGGGAGAGTTAGCCTAGTGGTTGCCAAGGTGTGGTTGTGAAGTATTTTCTGATATGGTGCAGCAGTTGAGGGGGAAAGTGTTTGAATAGCTGTGAGCTGGTTCTTGGTTTGAGGGGGAGTTTGCCCTATGCTGATGTGAAAGTGTTCGTTTCTGCTGCAAGTTGTTCTGATGTAGGCTGAAATTGTTTTAGCCAAAATTAGCCAAAGGGGGAGATTGTTAATTCTTGTAGTTGGCTAGAATTTTGGTAAAACAATGTTGATGTCATGGTTGATGTTTCAACATGAGTTTTTAACAGCCTTGTTATGTTTAGTTAACATTCTGGTTATGTTAAGTTTTTAAGGGTTGCAGTTTTGTGCTGATGTCAAACCCGATGTCATAACATCAGATGACAGAACATCAGTTTGGTAAGTTTTAGGGTTGCGCGTGTGCAAGTCTGTTAAGGATAAGATCTGATTGAGAGATTGCAGGAGAATATCATGGAATAGATATATTCTGTTACAATCAAATGTGGAGCAGATCTTGTTGCTATTTTTGTGCAAATAAACATGGAGAATTGTTCCTATTCGTGTGGAAAAGATCTTGCAGTGTGGAGAAGATCTTGCCTATTTGCGTGGAGAAGATCTTGCAGCTGAATTAGAAAGATATGAAGATCAGTTTATTGCTAATTTAATGCAGAAAGATATGGAGAACAATTAAGAGTTAATTAAGAAGATTTGATTGAAGATTTCATTGAAGATCTATTGCAGAGCAGAATCTGGTTCAGATTTGATATAGAAGATTTGATATGTTTGAAGGCCCAAATCCAGTTGGGATTATATTATAAATAGAATGCTTGTAACCTAGAATAGGTACGAGTCCAAGATGTAGAACTTTAGGGCTTTGTCTAAGTGAACCACTCGGGTTGTGAGATGGTCACTATGTTTAACTCAGAAACCTGTAGGTAATGAGTTTAGTTTTGTTCTTGGAGGAAGCTTTGAAGCAACTCCAAAGGGGTGTCATGGAAGTGTGTCTTCCAAAGTCTATGTGATAGAAAAGATTAGGAAATCAAGCTGTTGATGCAATGATGGTGTAGTTGACTGATAGACATCATTGAGATGATTGGAAGTGAGATGGAGTCTCTTACCTAGGGAGAACTTAGGTAGAAGGGTCATTGGGTAGGGATTAAATTAGGTAGATTGTCAACTGGTCTGTTGAGTATGTAATTTGATACTACTAATAGTGGACTTCCTTCCTGGCTTGGTATGCCCCCAGATGTAGGTTGGTTGAACCGAACTGGGTGAACAATTGGTTGTGTTCATGTTCTATTTTTATTGTCTTGTTCATGCAACAGAGTTTGATGTTGTGACATTGCACCTGAACATCACATGTCTGTACCAGAATTTCAATTGGTATCAGAGCAGGCATCCAGTCTGTTTGTGGATGAGATCTAGGGAAGATACTTTCTGGTTCATGAGCAAGGAAGATAGTTATGGACTTGGTCAGTTTATATAGTTGTTTGTATGATCCCTTGAAGTGAAGGATGAACTATGCATAAAGAACTGCTGCTGTGAGTGTGTTGACACTTGGTTTCTGGTGGTGATGTGCAAGAATTTTTGAGCAGTGCCTAAAGGTTGTTGAGAAGGAGTTGTGAGTTTCGCTGCATGGTATCTGATGTAACCCTGGTTGGTTCTTGTATCTCTGGTGGTGAGATTCTAGGAAGGTATGTTCTTGGAAAGACATTAGGGTTTGGTCTCCTCAGCAGGATATTCTATGATGTTGCAGTTTGCATGAGGATTATCTCTTATCTGTGTTTTGGGAAAGAAGTGATCAAAAGGTGAATGTATCTTAGTAAAGATTGTATGACATAAAAGTTTCAGTTTTTTTAAGAAGAATATATTGAAGACCAATTTGTCCAGAACATTGATTCCTTCTTTAACAATGAAAGAAGAGGGTGGAGACAAAGCAAAAGAGTATCATTGTCAAATCTTTCATGCGGGAGTGAAGATCTTGATAAGTTATCTCTTAAGCTTAGTTGTGATGACCGAATGAGGAGGAAGTTTCATCAAGAAAGAAGCCGAGCTTAATATGTCAATTCTAATGTCTCGACATCGCGCTACACATGAGCAGTTTATTGTAAATGCTAAGTCAAGGACCTATTAGATTGTAGCTGTTTTGAAGAATCACTGAAGCTGTGAAGTTGAACATTTTTTTGATGCTAGTTGAAGAGAAGGGAGAAGGCATCCAAGAGTTTGTGCAGTAGCAGGGCAATTCAGCCGGTGGTCAATTGGTGGTTATTTGAGCTCTTTCAGTAGTGTGCTTTGAAGGATTCAAAGTAGCGGTTTTGTAGGTCTATTTTTGGAAGATGCTAATATGCTCTCGTATGTTCCCTGCAAAGAGATATGTGTGAATGAATACGATTAGGAGATATGATGATGAAACATCATTTCAGTTCTTTGCTCAGAGTAGAGTAAAAGATCAAGACACTGACCTTATCTGGAAGAGTTTTGTGGTAGTCATGATGAGAAGATTCAGCAGATGGCAGTTACCTTGACTGGAGTTGAGTGTTTATCTGCTTTTGGGGATGTGCTTGCAACTAATGACAAAATACATAGACGGGAGACTATGTACATGTCTGTTGCAGGACTGTTGAAGTGTTGAGAATATACTTTTCTCTGTATGGCTCTTTATTGGTGTTGTTGAAGACTTCATAATCTTGAGGGTTTCAGCGTGGATCAGTTTATCTAAGTGGTTGGGAGCATGGTGTTTGCTCTGGTTGTGAAGGTCGAGGATAAGTGGCAGTTATCTCTGGTTAACGGCTCTACTAAGGAAAGTGGCAGTCTTTGGTATTGCTATGAGGTAGTCTTGGATTACCTATTTTCTGAAGATTCAGATGTGGTAGGATTGAAGTAGTTGGAGTTTCTGAGCAGGATGGAGGTTGTTTACTCAAACTTGATTGGTGAATCAAGTCTATGAGAGCATGGAAATCTGGTTCTGCAAAGGGAGGAGGTTTTTCTAAGTGGCAGAAGGAAGAGCTGAATTCAACAGCTGGATATCTTAATGTTTTGACATCTAGCTTTACATCAGGAGTCTCAGCTGTTTGCGGGAGCTGTAGGAAGGAGAAGATGTTACATGACCATAGCTTAGGGAGTCTAAGTGTGTTTGCTTTTGAGCAAGTGGAACATGTGCCTTGAAGATCAAGTTTCCTTGGTGGATCAGGATATCTTTGTGAGAGTTCTGACAAACGTGAAAAAGGTCAAAATGTGGCATTTGGATGTTTTCATATGAGGATTCATGCTTGAGGTGATCAAACTGTGACATTTGGTTGATCTCAGAAGTGAATTCGAAGAATCAAGATAATCAGAACAAGTTACTCTTGGGAAGAAGGGTGATGAGTTGAAGACTCAAGGAGATTATTCTTCTTGAAGGTGAAGGAGAGGTTATTCTTTGGATTACTATGCAATAGTAAGTCCAGTTGGTGGAACATATCAAGAATCATGGTGATAATGTCTTGGTATGTGGCAGATGCTCTAACTTGTGTTGGGACATTATCTGGTTGGATATCCTTGGTAAAGGATGATTATGCCCTGGTTCAAGAACTTGGTACCTACATTATGCCTAAGGAGTGTCTACATAGTCACACGGGAGAATGATGAAGTAGAAGGTCTGCCTTGGATGGAGAATGTAGAGAAGACTGAAGTAGATCAGGTATTGATTGCTTGAAAGTCTGAGGGTGGATATTTATCAATTGATCCAAATGTCAGAGAATAGTTGATCAGCCTGGCAAGATGTGGTGTGTTGGAGCATGTGAAGATAACAAACCAAGAGGGTGTGCTAGTCTGTGGTGTTCAAGTTTTTTTTTTGGAGCTTCTTCTATGTGCAATGAGTCCTTTGAATGGTGATGGGTAACCTCATGATGGTTGATTGAGATGGTTGTCAGATCTGATGTTGGAACAACACTTCGAAGGTGTTGAGTTTTCAGCCAAGAAAGTTAGTTGTGCTCATGGTGGAGTATCAGGAGTGATTAGTGGTGTGAATTTATAAAAGAGGGATCAGCCAGTGCCACGAGTGTACAGAAAAGAATGCCTTGTGTGAGAAGGTAATCTTTTTCTGTTTAATAGTAGATACTTTGACGGGAGACTTAGTATCTGTCTATTAGTGATGATGTGCATGAGGGTAAATACTTTGACGGGAGACTTAGTATTTGTCTAGAGAATTATGCAAATCTGCAGTCTGGATATTTTTGTGTGGCCATGATGGAGTGGCTTGATATTTAAAGATGACAACCTGAGGTAGCCTTATCAGCTGACTGTATCAGAAATGTGTGAATGAAGAAGTGAGCATCATCTGTTGGTTATAAAGACGTTGTTGGCAGCTTGGCAGTTGTCTGATGTGTGGATGGAATTCAGTTTTCTGAATTGTGTGAGAGCTTATTCCTCTCGATTGTGATCAGGTGGTTGTGATTACCTTAATGAAATGCAGAAGATGTGAGTTGTTGTTTATTGCTGATGTCCTACATGATGCTACAACATCTTTGTCTGGTGTGAAGGTCTGAGACTGTGCGTATGAAGTTGGAAGAAGCAGAATTAGTGTTTGAAGTGGTATGATCTGATCAGAATGGCTGAAGAGGGAATTATGTGATTAAGCACTAAGTGAATGCGTTCAGCAGGTGAGTTGAACAGAGAGTGCGCTCTTGAAGACATGAAGATGAGTCTTATGTTTTCCATTCATTTAAGGTGTTCTTTCTGCAAAGGTGCACTGGTTATCTTAGATAGGGGGAGTTGATCTTTTCTCTGCTGATCATTGAAAGTAGTAGATGCTGAGTCTGGGTTTTGTTCTGAGTATATTGGTTGGATGATTCAGAGTTTGCCTTTGGAATTTTTTTTGTGCTTGCTGCTATGTTCAGAGTTTGTCCAATTATGGCTAAAAAGGGGGAGAGTTAGCCTAGTGGTTGCTAAGGTGTGGTTGTGAAGTCTTTTCTGATATGGTACAGCAGTTGAGGGGGAGAGTGTTTGAACAGCTGTGAGCTGGTTCTTGGTTTGAGGGGGAGTTTGCCCTATGCTGATGTGAAAGTGTTTGTTTCTGCTGCAAGTTGTTCTGATATAGGCTGAAATTGTTTTAGCCAAAATTAGCCAAAGGGGGAGATTGTTAATTCTTGTAGTTGGCTAGAATTTTGGTAAAACAATGTTGATGTCATGGTTGATGTTTCAACATGAGTTTTTAACAGCCTTGTTATGTTTAGTTAACATTCTGGTTATGTTAAGTTTTTAAGGGTTGCAGTTTTGTGCTGATGTCAAACCCGATGTCATAACATCAGATGACAGAACATCAGTTTGGTAAGTTTTAGGGCTGCACATGTGCAAGTCTGTTAAGGATAAGATCTGATTGAGAGATTGCAGGAGAATATCATGGAATAGATATATTCTGTTACAATCAAATTTGGAGCAGATCTTGTTGCTATTTTTGTGCAAATAAACATGGAGAATTGTTCCTATTCATGTGGAGAAGATCTTGCAGTGTGGAGAAGATCTTGCCTATTTGCGTGGAGAAGATCTTGCAGCTGAATTAGAAAGATATGAAGATCAGTTTGTTGCTAATTTAATGCAGAAAGATATGGAGAACAATTAAGAGTTAATTAAGAAGATTTGATTGAAGATTTCATTGAAGATCTATTGAAGAGCAGAATCTGGTTCAGATTTGATATAGAAGATTTGATATGTTTGAAGGCCCAAATCCAGTTGGGATTATATTATAAATAGAATGCTTGTAACCTAGAATAGGTACGAGTCCAAGATGTAGAACTTTAGGGCTTTGTCTAAGTGAACCACTCGGGTTGTGAGATGGTCACTATGTTTAACTCAGAAACCTGTAGGTAATGAGTTTAGTTTTGTTCTTGGAGGAAGCTTTGAAGCAACTCCAAAGGGGTGTCATGGAAGTGTGTCTTCCAAAGTCTATGTGATAGAAAAGATTAGGAAATCAAGTTGTTGATGCAGTGACGGTGTAGTTGACTGCTAGACATCATTGAGATGATTAGAAGTGAGATAGAGTCTCTTACCTAGGGAGAACTTAGGTAGAAGGGTCATTGGGTAGGGATTAAATTAGGTAGATTGTCAACTGGTCTGTTGATTCTGTAATTTGATACTACTAATAGTGGACTTCCTTCCTGGCTTGGTATGCTCCCAGATGTAGGTTGGTTGAACCGAACTAGGTGAACAATTGGTTGTGTTCATATTCTGTTTTTATTGTCTTGTTCATGCAACAGAGTTTGATGTTGTGACATTGCACCTGACATCACATGTCTGTACCAGAATTTCAGAAAGAAAAAGAAGAGAAGAAAAAAGAGGAAGAAAGAAAAGAGAAAGAAAAGGAGAAAGAGAGAAAACTTGGAGAATCTAGGAACCGATTCAATCGACTTTTCAAACGCGATTTAATCGGGTAAGGGTGTGAAACTCGATTATACTATGTTTGTGTATGATTATGTATGTTTGTGTGGAAGTTTTATTGGTTTTCAATATAGGTCAAAATGCGATAAACGAGTAGAAATAGATGTTTTCGCGGTTGGAAATCGATGTAAATGTTATAGAATACTTGTTACCATGATTAGATTGTGTTATGATTGTTATGTGTTGGTTTGAAAGTGTTTTGGTGGGGAAAATATGATTTTGGGTTATGTAACAGCGCTGCTGGGTTTTCTGGTTTTCGCAGGTTCACACTGCGAATCCCCTAGCAAAGGGGAAAGTGAGCATTCGCTGTCTATTCGCACTGCGAAGGTGAGGGCGAGCATTCGCCAGAGGTTCGCACTACGATCTTTGTGTTATTTTGTGTTGTTTTCTTTCTGCCACTGTTCGCTGGGAGACTCGCACTGCGAAGGGGAAAGCGAGCATTCGCTTGGAGTTTGCACTGCGAACGTTAGGAGTTTTTTTAGGCTATTTTCCTTTCTGACTTGGTTCGTTGGGACATTCGCACTGCGAATGAGGAAGCGAAGGACTCGCTAGGAGCTTCGCAATGCGAACACGACAGTTTTTCCCAATTTGTTTTCTTTATAACTTTTGATCCGTGAGCCGGTTTGAGGCGCGGTTTGGTGCGTTGGAAAGCTTGTGACATGTTCTTTCTTATATTATTGGTTTTGAGACTAGTGGCCGATTTAATTATGTCGGGAATTGGAATGGTGTCATTTTGTCAACTTGTACCATTGTAGGTGTGGGTAGTTGATGGGTATTATGCAATATGCTGTTGATATGAATGTTGTATGACTTGTGTGCTGTTGTGTGATGGAAATGTATGTGATAAATGTTGTGATGATGTTTGTGACCTAAGGGCTAGTAAATGCAATGTGTTGTATTTGATGATATATGCATGATTATGGATGTGTATATGTGTGCATTTGATTGTCATGAGTCATTGTATGCCAAGCATCATGATATACATTCTTGTGATGTCGTGTGTAACACCCCAAATCTACCCGATAATTATAATAAAAATATCAGAGTATTTAAAAAAAAATTTCAACACAACATGGGATGTCACATTTCAACTTAAAACAACAAACAACTTATATTTCATTTAAAAGTGATACATAGCATTCGGCATTCCCAACTTAGAATCAGCTAACAACTTTATTCAACTAAAAGAACGTTCAATTTATAATTATTCAACAATTAGTAATAACAACAACTTAGAAACAACAACATAAACATTCCCTCCGAGTGCTACGTATCAGAGCAAGACCAACTCGAACTAACAGCAACTAAAGGACTTCATAGAATTACTTCACTTCCACAGTTATTCTTCAGTACCTGCTCAATTACCCATAATAGGTAACATCATTACAGAAGGGGTGAGATATCAACCAACATAAACAAGTATATGATAAACAATATATTAGATTAGAATCATACAAATTTCACCACTTCAGCGACAATTATACAATAATCAACAAACAACTCAAATTAATACAATTAGTAACGACAACAACATAAATCAACCAACACATCATCATAACAACTTATAATATACAACTTCAATTCATCACGACTTAACAACCACAACCACAACTTTAATAATAATCCACAATCTCTCAACATACTTTATCGACTTATTACACATATCAACATTTACGACATAATCACTACAATCAACCTAATCAACATGAACAACTTTCTCAACTTAAGCAACATGAACAACTTTATCAACTTAAGCAACATGAACAACTTTATCAACTTAAGCAACATGAACAACTTTATCAACTTAAGCAACATGAACAACTTACTCAACTTCAACAACCACAATCAACACAAACGACATAAATAATGCGACACGGGATGCGACTCGACTATGCATATGCATGTGGTACCATCGGAGCAAAACTCCCAACTTAAAATATACCAGGTTATAGAGGTATCTGCAAGGCATAAGCCTTCAACTTAATAATTTTGCCAATCCAGGCCAACGTGGTGAGCATCAGCTCCAACTTAAAAATTGCCAATCCAGGCCAACATGGTGTGAGCAACGGCTCCGACAAAAATGCAAATGCCATGATGCAACGACTCAACATAAAATGACAACCAACTCCGAACAACATATAACAACCACATAACAACTTTAATTCAACACGATTCAACTTTGGCCATAGGCCTACAACTTATATACATCAACGTTGGTCATACGACCTACAACTTTAACATCAACATTGGTCCTTCGACCTACGACTTGAAAATGCCCACAAACCGAAACAAAACCACATAAGCAACTGTACAAGAAATCCACACATACAACACGAATTCAACAAAACAACCCGACTAAAATCACCTACTAATTATTACTAACTACCTCGACCATTTTCGTTAGATTCCGAACAGCTAATTTTACCGCGTAATTTCACCCGGTCGACTAAATCGGTACTGTTTTTACTACTATTACTGCTACCAATAATTTAATAATTCTGTTAATTTTCAACTTACTGCTACCACACATTTTGTTCTCAATCATACTGTCATTTGCCATTATTTTCATGCTAAAATCACTAGTTCTATTTTTCTGTTATTCAACACATTACTTCTACTAACATAATACTTTTCTGCTACACATAATAATTCCCTGCTTCATATATTATTAGTGAACATATTATTTTTCTGCTATATACTATTCTTAACAAATTAATTTACTAATGTATGGTTAAATAATATATAGTCTTAATTACTTAATCTACTGACACTAAAACAAAACCAATTATTGAAACCAATTAATTCATCCACATGCCGTGCCTATTAGTGGTGGCTCTCATCATGGGATTTAGTGTGGCTCTCATCATGGAATTTAGTGCTACTTTATTTTAAAACAAACGATTTCAGTAACTTGAATTAACTTGGAAACATATTAATAAAGGTGTGAAATTAACGTGGGCCCCCCTCCCACATGGGTGGCTTGCGCCACCCTTTCTTCATGGTTGGTGGTGGCTTGCGCCATGCACCCCTTTGTGGCTCCCGCCACATGTTCTCTCTTTTACTTTGGGTGGCCTGCGCCACCCCTATGTGTATGGTGGGTGGCCAGCGCCACCCGTGCACAGTGACATTTTCAACCCAACCGATTTTTCAGAAAATTAACAAATTCACTGCAACATTCATAAAATCAACCAGCAACAATTTTTCGCAACAAATCGACAATTAACATTTTCTCAGAATCAATCAATTTCACTGCAAGGTTCACAAAATCAATCATCACACAGCAGAATCACAATTTAACCGCATCAATATTAATCTCCTCACAGACAACAATGCCTAACAAAAATCAATGGAAGAAAATCATATAATCCCAATCCCGCATACGGTCTACCATATACCCGGTTATAGAGATTGAACCCCACCCTTACCTTAGATTGATGGCCGCTCGAATCTCCGATCGGCTTTCCGACGGCAACTTCTCGTAACCGTTTTCTCCAATTTCCTCGTTCTCCCATTCTCCCATTCTCCCACGCTCTGTTCCTCTTTCTCCTCCTGACTAATTCTTCTTCTCTTTTTCTTATTATTAAAATAATAATAATAATAATAATCCAATATAAAAACTAATGGGCCTAAGTCATACACCCCTTAATTGCTAATCCCGACGAAATCCAAGCCCATTACCCAACATGCTCCAATAATCCATAATATCACTTATAATATTATTTCTTCGACTTTCCGACTAATATTCCGACTTAACGACTTAATTCTCCGAAACACAAAATTAACCGAACTAATAATTCGCGACCAACTACTTACTCCCGGCTTAATAGATTAATTCCGATTATCAACCAAATGGTCCAACAATTCAACTTAGTTAATTAAATAAGATAGTCCAATAAATAAATAATATTATTCTTAATATTATTCCTCTGATTTAACCGACTAAAATCCGACTTTAACTTAATAATCCCAATACGCCTCTTAAAATAATACCGACAAATCCAACTACTCCGATTAATTCTCAACTTCGTCTAAATCCAATAATTACATCCTTCAATAATTTAATTAACTAATTAATTAAATTCAGGCGTTACAACTCTCCCCCACTTAGAATATTTTCGTCCTCGAAAATTTATCCGACACGACTATTCCAACAACTTAATTCTTCCGAGTAATCAAATCTCGTCCTCGCAAGGCAACTCCACATATAACACAAACAACGGTTCTTAACCTCAACGGCGACAACAACGCGAATACTACCCAAGTGATGCAATTGACAACTAACATTGCAACACAAGAAGTAACCAACTTAATAATTTACCGGTTTAAGAACCAGAACACAACAACATAAGAATACCAACTTAAACACAACATCAACGTAACCAAATATCAACATCGGTACAATTCACTTCTGAATAACCGCAATACACTACGCGTTCGTTGCGCACTCTGATTACTTTCAAGGTACTAACTCTACTTAATTGACCTCCAACTTCCAATCATCAAAATCGACATAATACCAAGGCTTTCGACTTAACTCTTCGGGATCTCCCCGTTAACACCACACATAAACTACAACTTTACTATTTTTTATCAACATAGTTCCCAAAATCACCTTAGGCGCATAACAACATTACAACAACATTTGACACCTGAGTCCACTTAAATTCAACAAGATAAATCATCTTTACCAACCAAAACTCCACTTTTACAAATCAACTTATAATTTAACTTCTTGGTCTACCTGTAACTCAACTCTCACATTATCCAGTCTCAACTGAAATTTTCCATACTACTCATCAATCAAACACAGCTTCGTGTTGTCATCCTTAAATTCAACTAATATTCTAACATATGAACTTGTATCAGCAAAAACAAACAACCTTCAAGCACTTGGCTTGACTCCGACCAATTCAACGTACGTACTATACTAGTTGGCACGACACATCTATCCATCAATTATGACTCCGTCTACTATCAACAATGGATTAAGGGTGATCAGTTCCTCAATTTGTCAATAGACAGCCGACAACCATAACGGTGAAATAAATCATCAGTACCCAACACAATAGCGTACTTCAACTTGTGCCCAAAGTCCGTAAGCATAATGCTCCGCCAACTTTCTAAGGCTTACCAATGCCACTCTTAGTTTCTTTAGTTTCAACTTCGTCAACGATACAAAAATGTTCAAAATCCATTATGCATCCTCTTATGCACGTTCATAGTACAACACGACTTTAAATATTTTTCCAACACCGAAATCGCTACAACATTGAGAACGATCCAATTCAGTCTGCTCTAATTACAACGTTCAACCAAGGTGAAAATTCTTAGCAACACAAATCAACATTCACATTTCTCTCAACATTACCTTTACTTAGCATCATCATCTTAATCATCCTCATTCAACATAAATTGCATCTCCAAGCATTCTCCGATACAGTCACATCTTACAAATACCAACATTTTATTCTTAATAATATTCCACACTTGTTTTCATCCTTCCAAATTTTTCAGCAAATGTCGCTCAACTTCAACCATATATATCTCCTTCAATACAGATCTCTCAATCACAAAATCATATTCCAAAATGAAGAGAATTTTGTGTAGGTTTTAGAACTTCAAGAATCGCGTAAATCCGACTTACGAGTAAAAAGTTATCAGCCACACAACGGGACTGGCTCAGAATTTCTGTATGCAGAATTTTCCAAAAATCAGCATCAGACCCAAACAATAAAATGCACTTTTCTCCCTCTTCCCAAACCTCCTGAAGACAAATCTTGTATGAAAACTGTAGGGAATTTCCTAAGCTTTCCAAAAAGTCCAGAACCCGCTTCAATCGGAATCACGAGTAAAAAGTTATGCCTCTTCTACCGACAGCTGCTCCAAAATTGCAAAAATCAGAATTTGAGATTGATGAACATAAGTTCCATCTCTCTCCCGCTTGCTCCAAAATCTACCAACGATCCTTTCTTTTCATCCAACTCTAAAATTACTCGACTTTAATCCGACTATACTCAAGGCATATTAATCTACCGACTTGATCCATCAACTTATCATTTCCATTGGAATACTTCCTTATTCTCAATCAATTCCTCATCCATAGTCCACACACTTCTCAAATTCGACCGATACGAATTCATGAGTCTAAACTCTCGTAGGTCCGCAAAAACATCGCTTCAACAACATTTGCACCCTCGCTATCAACATCACCTTGAACCAACTTCTACATATCAACAACACGTCCGGGAGACAAGCTTCTCCCCCACTTAATCCAAACCAACACCTGCAGACAACGACCAGGAACTAACAAACAAGCACCGACAATGTTTCCCACACATGTCGAGTACTAAGGAATAAACGACATTAGACAACATTGGCCGGACAGACCGACCTGCTCTGATACCACTAATGTAACACCCCAAATCTACCCGATAATTATAATAAAAATATCAGAGTATTTAAAAAAAAATTTCAACACAACATGGGATGTCACATTTCAACTTAAAACAACAAACAACTTATATTTCATTTAAAAGTGATACATAGCATTCGACATTCCCAACTTAGAATCAGCTAACAACTTTATTCAACCAAAACAACGTTCAATTTATAATTATTCAACAATTAGTAATAACAACAACTTAGAAACAACAACATAAATATTCCCCCCCGAGTGCTACGTATCAGAGCAAGACCAACTCGAACTAACAGCAACTAAAGGACTTCATAGAATTACTTCACTTCCACAGTTATTCTTCAGTACCTGCTCAATTACCCATAATAGGTAACATCATTACAGAAGGGGTGAGATATCAACCAACATAAACAAGTATATGATAAACAATATATTAGATTAGAATCATACAAATTTCACCACTTCAGCGACAATTATACAATAATCAACAAACAACTCAAATCAATACAATTAGTAACGACAACAACATAAATCAACCAACACATCATCATAACAACTTATAATATACAACTTCAATTCATCACGACTTAACAACCACAACCACAACTTTAACAATAATCCACAATCTCTCAACATACTTTATCGACTTATTACACATATCAACATTTACGACATAATCACTATAATCAACCTAATCAACATGAACAACTTTATCAACTTAAGCAACATGAACAACTTTATCAACTTAAGCAACATGAACAACTTTATCAACTTAAGCAACATGAACAACTTTATCAACTTAAGCAACATGAACAACTTTATCAACTTAAGCAACATGAACAACTTACTCAACTTCAACAACCACAATCAACACAAACGACATAAATAATACGACACGGGATGCGACTCGACTATGCATATGCATGTGGTACCATCGGAGCAAAACTTCCAACTTAAAATATACCAGGTTATCGAGGTATCTGCAAGGCATAAGCCTTCAACTTAATAATTTTGCCAATCCAGGCCAACGTGCTGAGCATCAGCTCCAACTTAAAAATTGCCAATCCAGGCCAACGTGGTGTGAGCAACGGCTCCAACAAAAATGCAAATGCCATGATGCAACGACTCAACATAAAACGACAACCAACTCCGAACAACATATAACAACCACATAACAACTTTAATTCAACACGATTCAACTTTGGCCATAGGCCTACAACTTATATACATCAACGTTGGGTAGATATTATATTTTTCATATTAATAGAAATAGAAAGAGGGAAAATAGAAAGGAAAGAAAAAGAAGAGAAGAAAAAAGAGGAAGAAAGAAAAGAGAAAGAAAAGGAGAAAGAGAGAAAACTTGGAGAATCTAGGAACCGATTCAACCGACTTTTCAAACGCGATTTAATCGGGTAAGGGTGCGAAACTCGATTATACTATGTTTGTGTATGATTATGTATGTTTGTGTGGAAGTTTTATTGGTTTTCAATATAGGTCGAAATGCGATAAACGAGTAGAAATCGATGTTTTCGTGGTTGGAAATCGATGTAAATGTTGTAGAATACTTGTTACCATGATTAGATTATGTTTTGATTGTTATGTGTTGGTTTGAAAGTGTTTTGGTGGGGAAAATATGATTTTGGGTTATGTAACAGCGCTGCTGGGTTTTCTGGTTTTCGCAGGTTCGCACTGCGAATCCCCTAGCGAAGGGGAAAGGGAGCATTCGCTGGCTATTCGCACTACGAAGGTGAGGGCGAGCATTCTCCAGAAGTTCGCACTACGAACTTTGTGTTATTTTGTGTTGTTTTCTTTCTGCCACTGTTCGCTGGGAGACTCGCACTGCGAAGGGGAAAGCGAGCATTCGTTTGGAGTTTGCACTGCGAACGTTAGGAGTTTTTTTAGGCTATTTTCCTTTCTGACTTGGTTTGCTGGGACATTCGCACTGCGAATGAGGAAGCGAAGGACTCGCTAGGAGCTTCGCAATGCGAACACGACAGTTTTTCCCAATTTGTTTTCTTTATAACTTTTGATCTGTGACCCGGTTTGAGGCGCAGTTTGGTGCGTTGGAAAGCTTTTGACATGTTCTTTCTTATATTATTGGTTTTGAGACTAGTGGCCGATTTAATTATGTCGGGAATTGGAATGGTGTCGTTTTGTCAACTTGTACCATTGTAGGTGTGGGTAGTTGATGGGTATTATGCAATATGCTGTTGATATGAATGTTGTATGACTTGTGTGTTGTTGTGTGATGGAAATGTATGTGATAAATGTTGTGATGATGTTTGTGACCTAAGGGCTAGTAAATGCAATGTGTTGTATTTGATGATATATGCATGATTATGGATGTGTATATGTGTGCATTTGAATGTCATGAGTCATTGTATGCCAAGCATCATGATATGCATTCTTGTGATGTCGTGTGCCCTAGTGGGTGTGAGCGACGAATCGGTTCCAGAGGGAATCCGCTATAACATCTTGAGCCTTAAAAAAATAAGAGGACCTAAAGCGATGATTATAGACGATCGTGAGCCTTATACAAAGAGGACCTAAAGCGATCGGATTATGAGCCTTATACAAAGAGGACCTAAAGCAATCCATAAACGTCGTGAGCCTTATACAAAGAGGACCTAAAGCGACGGGGAACATCGTTTTCCCGACGGGGAGTTACACTAAGTAACAAGCGATGATTCCAATAGTTCCTGAGTGAACTAGTGTTGAGAATGATGGATGGATGGTACTGCATGTGCATTGCATAGAGTTGTTGTGTCGGTCTCTATGCATTTGCATAAATCATGAATGAATTGATTGTGTGTGGGATTGTGGATGAAATTTACGAGTTGATATATGTATATATGTTGGCGATATGTGTGTTGTGCATGGTTAATATACCTTGGTGATGGATATATAAAATATACTTTGTGTTGTTTGTGTTTGAATTCTGGTATAAGTTGTGGTGAGAATATTTTATATGTGTATTTCAGTGTTATTATATAATTGTATGCAACTATATTATGATTGTGTTTCTCACCCTTCTGCTGTTTTTTAATGCTCTACGAGGCATTGCAGATTAGATGCTGGAGGTCTTTTTTTGTGAAGCTTAGGTCTTCATTCTTTTGTCGGTCGGCTCTGATATGTAGCACCGAGTAGTCGGGGGATCGAGTGTGATTATTTTGTATTATGTATATATATCTTTTGGATTGTACATGTATGATGTTGTATATGACAGACAAACTTTTTATGATATATACATATATATATATATATATATATATATATATATATATATATATATATATATATATATATATATGAGTTTTAGTTACAGATTTTCCGCTTTTATTCTGTATCTGAATTGTGGGTGTTAGGAACTAAATTCCTTTGTTATGTGCTACCTGAATTGTTGGATATCTATATGAGCAGGTGTATGTGTATTTGTTCCAATTGATGTGACCCCTCGGTCTATGCCATGAATGTTCTAAATATACTCTGATGAAATTTTGAATTTTATTTATCGCTTTGTTTTTTTGGGGGTATAGATTGGGGGTGTTACAACGGGAACCATTTTGCTTGCTTCTAGACTTGATGGGTTATCTATCTAAAGGCTTCTAACTAAAAAGAGGAGAGAGAAGAGATAAAGAAAAAGAGTGCTCGCGGAGGATTAACGTCGTCGTGCCTACGTACCCTCATAGTGCAATGAGGAAATCAGAGCTCTGTAGTTCGTGGAACCAGGGAAGAGAAGGAGAACGGAAGAAGGTGGCTCACCAAGATTTCCCAATCTCGTACCTACGTATCCTCATAGTGCAACGAGGAATTCAGAGCCTACGTTGTTCGGGGAATAAAGACAAGAAAAGGAAAAGAAAATGGTGTCAAAACCAAGAGAAAAAGAAGGAGAGCAAACTCCGCTGGGGATTCAAAAGAATTGGTGTCAAAACCAAGAAAATAAAGGAGCAGAAGAATAAAAGTGACTCCACTGAGGAGTAAGAAAAGGGGTTGGTGTTGAAACCGAGCGAGAAAGAGAACAATAGTGACTGTGCTAGAGATCAGAGGGTTGGCGACCCTACTGGGGACCTAACAAAGGGATGGTGTCAAAACCAAGAGAATAAGGATTCAGTTTATTAATTGAATGAAAGTGATAGACCGAAGAAAAAGAGATTAAGACTCTGTGGGAAAAGGGTTTGGTGTCAATAGGCAGGTTGTGATGAACCAAAAGAGAGAGTGATAAACCAAGAGAAAGCGTTTTACTCTGAGGGGATTTCGGTGTATTAACTGATGAACAGTGGTTACTGGAAGACAGGGTGTAGAACTAAGCGAAGGTCCTGACCCAAAAGATGGGTGTGGAACCAAGCGAAGGTTGTGACCCAAAGGACAGGTGTGGAACCAAGCGAAGGTTGTAACCCAAAGGATAGGTGTGGAACCAAGCGATGGTTATGACCCAAAGGACGGGTGTTGAACCAAGCAAAGGCCATGAACCAAAGGACGGGTGTGGAACCAAGCAGTGGTCGTGACCCAAAGGAGGGGTGTGGAACCAAGCAAAGGTCGTGACCCAAAGAACGGGTGTGGAACCAAGCGAATGTTGTGACCCAAAGGACGGGTGTGGAACCAAGCGAAAGTTGAGACTCAAAGGACGGGTGTGGAACCAAGTGAAGGTTTTGACCCAAAGGACGGGTGTGGAACTAAGCAAAGGTTTTGACCGAAAGGATGGGTGTGGAACCAAGCAAAGGTTGTGACCCAAAGGACAGGTGTGGAACAAAGCAAATGTTGTGACCCAAAGGGCGGGTGTGGAACCAAGCAATGGTTGTGACCCAAAGGACAGGTGTGGAACCAAGCAAAGGTTGTGACCCAAAGGACGGGTGTGGAACCAAGCAAAGGTTGTGACCCAAAGGACGGGTGTGGAACCAAGCAAATGTTGTGACCCAAAGGACGGGTGTGGAACCAAGTGAAGGTTGTGACCCAAATGACGGGTATGGAACCAAGCATAGGTTATGACGAAAAAGACGGGGGTGGAACCAAGCGAAGGTTGTGACCCAAAGGACGGGTGTGGAACCAAGTGAAATTTGTAACCCAAAGGACAGGTGTGGAACCAAGTGAATGTTGTGACCCAAAGGACGGTTGTGGAACCAAGCAAAGGTATTTGAATAAATAGTATCTAATCGAAGAAAGGGTATTTAAACCAAAAGAAGTTTACTAACCCAATAGTGCGAGTATTCGAACCAAAAGAAGGTTACTAACTCACAGGGTATTGGTTTTAAAAGTCGTATTGTTATTAACCAAAAAGGATGAGTGATTAACCAAGAGAATGTGATTAACTCAAAAGGAGCTCAGTATGTTAACAGACGAGTTGTGGTTAACTGAGAAATGGGTGATCAACCAAGAGAAGGAGATTAACCTAAGAAAGGTTAGCTTTAACAGGCGGCCTGTTTTAACCAAAGAATGAGTGATTAACCAAGAGAAGGTGATTAACTCAAAAGAAGCTCAGTATGTTAACAGATGGATTGTGGTTAACTAAGAAGAAGTGCAAATTGGTGTTTTAACTGACAGGCAGTGGTTAACCAATCATAGGGAGAAGTACCAAGAGAATGTTGTGAACTCCTCTAGGGTTTCGGTGTTTAACAAGAAGACTGTGTTTGACTGAAGAAAAGGATTGCGACTTATTGGGGAAAAGAGCATTGGTTTTAACAGTATGACTGTGACTAACCAAAGAAAGAATGATCAAGAATCTTCTGGGGAATCAAAGAACAATGATTGACCAAAAGAGGAGGTATTGAAATAAAGAGTGTTTGCTAACCCAAAGTGACAAGGATCTTTAACCAAGAAAATGGTGATTGATCCAAAGAGAGATTGAAAGGGATATGAGTGATCAAGGATCGACTCGACTGAGGATTGAGAGACACTACAGCTTGGAGATAGAAATGATTATTCCAGGCACAGTGTCATTCGTCCCCTACCCAAAATAATCAAGATGAGTGTAGGAATTCTTCACTCTCATCCCTTCCCTAGCACCAAACTATAGAGCGGAGATTTAAATCGATAGAGTAACAACGCCAACTTGTATAGTGCTTCAGTGCTCGACAGGGGATCAAGGGAACAAGACTCTAAAGGATCCTAAAGTGAGGAGAAAGGTAGAATCAACTAATTGAAACATGGTTTTGATCAATCGATCAAAGGGAATGAGCAAGCCAACAATCTTTCACGAGTCGAAAGATCGTCAAAGTAAGGTGCGAATTAATGATTATACAAGATTGAATTTGCTCAAGAAGGAACAAACTCAATGTAAATAGCATGACAAACAGTACCAAACAT
Source organism: Lathyrus tuberosus (assembly GCA_022829125.1). NCBI lineage: Eukaryota > Viridiplantae > Streptophyta > Magnoliopsida > Fabales > Fabaceae > Lathyrus > Lathyrus tuberosus. The sequence goes on along the minus strand of JALAZF010000082.1, from coordinate 4,327,146 downwards.
CAACACAAATCATGTAATCAAGTCAGCAAACGATATACAAGAATGATCATGAACAATGTAATGCCAAAAATGCAAACAATTATGTAATTGATTAATCGTGCATCGAAAGTTTGCAAGCATGCTTCAAACAGAGGTTAAACAACTTATAAAACATCCATAAATATCAAGCATATCAAGCCATGGAAGTTAAATGAGCAAAGGAGATCAAATAAGCTTGAAAAAGCACAAAAATGGCATTTTCTCCTAGTGTTAACCTGTTAACCATGTATAGTTAATCGGTTAACACCTTGAAAAGTGCAGAAAAACACGTGAAAATGACTGGTTAACCGGTTAACCTTATATGGTTAACCGGTTAACCTTATATGGTTAACCGGTTAACCTTATATGGTTAACCGGTTAACACTGGGACAGTGGCAGAAAATCAATTTTCAAAAAGCACTTCCAGCAATTAATCGCATATCCAATCATCCACAGGTTATGGCTTGTATTTGTGCACGAAAATTACATCAATTATGAGCAATTAAACACAAATTGAAAGCATTAAGCATTAAGATCAAAGATCAAACAATCACATGAGCTCAAGAGTAAGCAATTTCAATGTGAAATTCACTACTCTTCAATGGTGGAATTGAGCCCTAGTGTGGTTTGGGGAAGAAGATGAAGATGAATGTGTAGAACTTGCAGAAAATGCAGAGAGAAAATGAGAGAATTGAGAGTGAAAAGATTGAAGAATTGTGCAAATGGTTGAAGCTCCCCTGTGAAATGGTGAGGGTTTGCTTATATAGAGACTTGCTTTGAAGTAGGCTAGGTTTGGAATGTGCTTTGGAGTGTGCTTTGGAGCTAGCTTGGGAGTTAGTTACACTTAACTCACCGAGTCAGCAGTTGACTCGGTTAGTTAGTTAGTTAACTCAGTGGAGCAATCCCAATGCAAGTTCAAATCAATGGCTCTCATGCTTGGAAGTAAGGGTGCATGGTGGTCACAATTGGAAATGTTGCATGGTAGCAAGTGTATTGAATGGTCTTAAAATCTCTTGAACTGTCTAGAGATGTCTAGAATGTTCCACACAATGCTAGAATAAAATAGACCCCAAGAGAATGGAGAGAGTTACTGTCATGTGGTGAAAATGCTGAATTTTTGCTGAAATAATAGGTGTTAATCGATTAACCAAACAAGGTTAACCGATTAACAATTGTTCAAAAGCTGAATTAGGCGCAGTAAAAGGGTGTTAATCGGTTAACCATATATGGTTAACCGGTTAACCAATCAAAACTTGCCCAATTTTGCTTGAAAAGGGTGTCATGGCCATGGTTCCAATTTCCGACCTCTTGCTTTGATGAATAGGCATATAAACCCTTATATTTTGCTTGTATTGATGATGTGATGACTTTGTGAGGATGTGATTAATCAGGCTTGGAAACCCTGAGAAATTCTGAATATTCCTGCAATAAAAACCATAGAGAAAAATGTGAATGCATATGCAAACAATGCAAATGCACATGCTTATGCAAAAGGCAAAAAGGGAGGTCAAATTTCGGGTTACGACAGATTCAACTTCACATGCAAGATTAACAGAATACGTATTAATTAGGGTAGATGAAAACTACTTTTGATATACTTTGTTAATCAAACTTTATAATTTAAAGCTTTACTACTAAATCGTGACAATTTATGAAACTAACTTTGAAAAACCTTTTCTTGAAACGGTAAACTATTAAACAACAAGCATCCCATATCAGAACAATACCTGTGGATAAGATAACAAACCCCCCCCCCCCCCCCCCCCCCATGAATTTACAATTGTAATAATATACAAGATCAAAACCAAATTTAACAGGTCAGTTGAGCGATATAAAGCTTGCCTTGTTGCTAAGGGATATTCTCAACAATATGGTATGGATTATGAAGAAACTTTTGCTCATATGGCCAAGATGACCATTATTCATACTCTTATTAATGTTGCATCTATTCGTTAGTTGTATATCTCTTAAACAGATGTAAGAAAGTTAATTTTTGAATTGTGGTCTTCTTGAGGAAGTTTATATGATTCCTCCTAAAGGTGTTTCTAATAATCAAGAGGAAATGTGTAAGTTAAAGAAATTCCTATATGGCTTAAAACAAGCTCCGCGAGCTTGGTTTGAGAAGTTTTCAACTATGATTACATCTCTTGGATTCCACCCTTGTGATCATTACTTTGCTTTATTTGTTAGGTCTAATTCTCATGGTCATATTATACTCTTCTTGTATGTTGATGATATGATTATTACAGGTGATGATGTTGATGGGATTAATAATTTGAAGTTACAGTTATCTAAGCAGTTTGAGATGAAGTATTTAGGCATTCTTCATTATTTTTTAGGGATTGAGGTTACCTACTCCCCTAGAGGTTATCTTCTTTCTCAATCCAAGTACATTGCTAACATTCTTGAGCAAGCTCGCTTATCTGATACCCGATCAACAGATAACCCTCTTAACCTAAATGTAAAATATACTTATTCTGATGGAGTTATTTTACCAGATCTCACCTTGTTTGGTGTACCTTACTATTACTAGACCTGTTATTGCTTATGCAGCTCATGTTGTGAGTCAGTTTGTTGTTTCTCATACTACAATACATTGGAAAATCATTCTTTGTACTCTCTGTTATCTTTGAGGAACGCAGTTTCAAAGTCTCTTGTTCATGTTAAACTCTTCTTTAGCATTACATGCTTACTCTGATGCTGATTGGCCTGGTGATCATACTGATTGTAAGTCTACCACAAGTTTTTATATATTTCTTGGAGACTCTCTCATCTATTGGAAGATTAAAAAGCAGAACATTGTCTCCCGCTCTTCTTTGGAAGCAGAGTATCGTGCAATGGCTTCCACCACTGCTACAATAGTTTGGTTGCATTGGTTACTCTCTGATATGAGTGTCTCTATGTTTGGACCAACTCCTATGTATTTTGATAATAATAGTGCCATTCAAATTGCCCATAACTCAGTTTTTCATGAGCGTACAAAACACATTGAGATTGATTGCCATCTCACCTGTAATCACTTTCAGTATGGCACCCTTACTTTTCCATTTGTTTCTTCCACTTCACAGATTGCTAATTTTGTTCATAAAAACTCATTCCATCAAAGTTTTTGTTTCTTGATTGACAATCTCTCAATGCTTCACACATCGTAAGTTTGAGGGAAGATGTTGGATAATGCACAATGGGCTTTTATTATAATTGTGCTAAGGGTATTATTGTATATTTATGATTTACTATATATTAGCTGGGGTAAACCTTGTATTCCACATTTTTGTCGTTCTAATGGAAACCCTAGATGTTTTCTCTTTTCACTATTTCTAATGTTTACATGTTAAATATGCTTGAATTTCAACCCCAAAAGCTAGCTCAAAGGGTAAGATTGCTCTAACATATTTAAACACCCAACAGCTTGGGAACCTAAGCAATATGGGACTTCAAACAAACTTTAACAACACAATTACAACTTCAACACTCACCCCCACGCTTAGCATAGGCATGAGTCAAATGTCCATATTGCATTCCTTAACCCAACTCTTATACCATGTTAAATATGTTTGGATCTAAAACTTAAAAGGTTGCTCAAAGGGTGAGGTTTCCCTCACATATTTGTACATCCAACAGCCCGAGAACCTAAGCAATGTAGGACTTCAAACAAACTCCAACGACACAAATACCAACTTCAACATGTAGAAGTCCAAATTTGTGATTGTGCTTGTGATAGTGTACCATTTGTATCCTTTGTAGCTTGAGTATGTTGTGATTGTGCCGTATTTTTTGGTTTAGTATTCCTATGTGATTGTGTACCATAAGTTGGTTGAGATGGTGATGGAACCTTGTGTGTTGACTTGTTATGGCTATTTTTTATCGCCTATTTCACCTAACCTATAATCATGTCCTCTTTAATTTACAATCAAATCTATCAATCTCACCTTATTCTAGATTCTTTTTTCTTTTTCTTGTCTTTCAAGCACCCAGATAAGTTGTATTGGCCCATATATTAGAATAATTAATATGATAAATAATTGTGTTTTTAGACTATTTCATACTAGGCCTTTTTTTAAATCATTGGAAATGTACATTTATACATTGTAGTTTATACTCTTCATGACACCAATGACATAAAGGCAAGGGAAAATTGTAACTTTCCATTTTATACATGAACAATCACGTCCTTTCAAGTTGAAATTAAATTTGTCTCCAAAGTTTTTCAAGTGTCTAACATCAATATTATACTTGGTAGACATTCTACAAAACAAAACAACATAATGAGAACATGAATCAACGTAGATAAACCCCATAAATGAACAACATAATGAGCACATAATAACTTACAAAACATATGTTGGTGCAGTTCTTAATTCTCTCTATCTTAAGTAAACAACATAGTGTGAACATATTAGTCATACACACAACATATTAAACAAACAAAATACATAATAGTGTGAGCATACTTCTTTTTAAAGCTGAGTAAAATGTTATCATTGTCAGAGTTAGAAAATATCATTCTATTTGCAAACCACTTTTCCATCGTGTATGTTTTTATTTATTCCAACACAGTAACTATTGCCTTACCTCTTGCATCAACAATGACATTGTTAAAGACCTATTACATTTTATTCATCAAAGTAGCTCATTTTGAATTTGTTTTGAACCGTGATTTTCTCCATAACCTAAAAGGTGTTTTTAACATATGCGTATATGTTTCCTCATTGACAAACCTCATTTCTCTCATTTCCCTCTCTCATGCTTATGGATAAGTTGTCGTAGCTTTCTTCAATGTTATTTTCCTCAATTTATTTTATATAACTTCTTCCTAAAATTGTTGTACAAAATATACATAAAATGTTTGCCCAACATCTGATAGAAGCTCATCGTTAACAAGTAATAGATACTTCATTAAAACATAATAAAACTGCTTAAAATAACATAAAGTTGAAGAAACATAAAATTATAGATCATTATGTCAAAGTAAATCATGTAACTTTTTTTTATCAAAGATAAATGTGTATGTACAACATTAACTACTACCTCCAAGATCATCAATCAAAGTTAAAGAAACCATTACCAGTTGTACTTTGTTTCCCGTTCAACAACTGCAAAAGCTAATGGCAACATTTGGTATTTTGGATCTCTTCCTATAACTGAAAAAATAATTTCCTCAATAAAGGCCCTTTAAAAAACACTCATCTAATCCAATCACAAGCCTAGAATGCTCAAATCTCTTCTTACATGTTGCATAACAGATGTACAATCTCTATAAATGTAGCCTCCGGTCAGCTTCCATACCTTGATCTTGTGAATTAACCTTGATTGTTGAACACAAATTTGATATTATAATTTAATGACAATACTCATGAATTCTTTGGTTCCGCTCTAAGAATGATTCATTTACCATGTCTATAGATACACATTCTTCCTTAAAATAATTTGTCTTCTAAACACCTAAGTTCCATTTTCTTTGATTTTTTTCCAAATGTTTCTAATCTTCATTGTAGAAGTATGCTGTAAAACCTCAAGGGATGAAGAGAAGTAAAACATGTTTCAATATTAGCAGGAATCATAAAATTTGAAAAACAACAACGAAGTTGATGTAGGACGATAAAGTTGTAGAGAAGCGCTGACCGACTAGAGTCGACAATAGTGATGCACGGTGACGTCGAAACCGCGGAAGAGGTAGTTCGACGATTGGTGGAGGTCTACAACTTATGTAGTGAGATATTTGATCAAACTCTAGTGTTGTTGACTGGGATGTGTCGAATGGGATAACTTTCATGATTCGACAAGAAACAAGCATGAAGTCGAAGATTGTTCACATACTGATGTCGAAGTGTTTACATACTGTAGTCGAAGTCAGTTCTAGTATGTAGTGTCAAATTATTATGTCGAATTGGGCCTTGTGTTAAGGATCCAATTATTTATGTTAGCTTGTTATTTAAATTGCCTTGTAGTCTATAAATAGGCTAGATCACTCAGGTTGTTGAGTGAGGCTAATTATGTTATTCATTTGTAAACCCTAAATGAGAAAGTGAATAGAAAACAGTTTGCCCAAAATCCTATTCTCCTACTTTCGTCTTTATCTTTTTTTTTCTTCTTTCTCTTTTTAGAAACCTACCTGTCTCATTGTTCATCAAGAAACTTCATTTCTCATTCAAGAAAATGTTGAAAGGTATCATTTGTGATCACAACAAACTGGTGCGGTGAGCATGGAGAAAGATGTCGTCAACAAATTTTGAAATTGAGAAGTTCACCGGAGTTAATGATTTCGGTTTATGGCGCTTGAAGACGCGAGCCCTTCTTGTTCAATAGGGTTTTCTAGAAGCATTAAAGGGAGGAGATGTCATTGATGCTGCATTGACGGAGAAGGATAAGACAACGATGATCGAGAAAGCCCACAACATAATTGTTCTAAGTTTTGGTGATAAAGTTATCAGGCATGTTTCAAAGGAGATGACGACAGCTGATGTTTGGCTGAAACTCGAAGGATTGTATATGAAAAAATCCTTTGTGAATCGTTTGTACTTGAAACAAGCTTTGTATTCATTCAAGATGAATGAAGATAAAGTGGTGTCGAAGCAGTTGGATGTGTTCAGCAAGCTGATTATTGATCTTGAAAATATTGAGTTGTGTTCTTTACCTAAGTCGCATGCTCACTTCAAAGAAACCCTCTTCTATGGAAGAGAGTCCCTGACCTTTGGAGAAGTTCAAGCAGCCTTGTATTCGAAGGATTTGAACGAAAGAAAGAAGCAGAAACTATCATCATCAGTTGGCGAAGGGTTGTCCGTGAAGGGGAAATCCTCGAAGAGAGATGGTACGTTTGAAAAGAAGAAAGGTAAAACTCAGCCTAAGTCTTATGGTGGTGATATTTTTGGTATTAAGTGTTATAACTGTAAGAAGGAGGGTCACATAAGAAAGGTGTGTCCTGAGCGCATGAATAACCATGGAGGTAAGGACAATGGCAATGTAGCTATTGTGCAAGATGTTTATGAATCATCTGATGTCCTTATGGTATCGAGCAATAACTCTTGCAAATCGTGGATTAAGGATTCAGGATGTACTTGACATATGACTCCAACAAGAATATGTTTGAAGAATTATGTGATCAAGACGGTGGATCAGTGCTGTTGGGAAATAATAAAGCTTGCAAGATTGCAGGCATTGGATCTGTGGGATTCAAGTTCCATGATGAGTCAATAAGGCTATTGACTAGGGTTAGGTATGTACCTGATCTTAATAGAAATTTGATTTCTCTTGGTGAATTTGATAAGAAAAGACATGTCTTCAAAGGAGAGCAAGGATTCCTGAAAGTCATGAAGGGGTCGAAGGAAGTCTTGAGAGGCGTAAAGAAACAAGGCTAGTATACCCTTGAGGCTGGGGTTGTAAGTGATTCAGCAGATTTTGCATCCACGAAACCGATGTCGAAGACAAAATTATGGCGCATGACATTGGGCCATGTTAGCGAAAGAGGCTTGGTCAAATTGGGGAAACAGAACCTACTAGGTGGTGACAAAGTCGAGAAGTTGGAGTTTTGTGAACCTTGTGTATTTGGAAAATCTTGTAGGGTGAAGTTTAACAAAGGTGAACAAAGAACACATGGATCCCTTGATTACATTCATGCTGATCTTTGGGTGCCTGTAAGGAATCCTTCACATTCAGGTGCAAGGTATTTTCTATCCATAGTTGATGACTATTCCAAAAAATTATGGGTATTCATTCAGAAGACTATGGATGAAACTTTTGAGAATTTCAAAAGTTGAAAGGTTCTGGTCGAAACTCAAACTAGCAAAAAGGTTAAGAGGTTGAGAACCGACAATGGCCTTGAGTTCTGTAATGAAGCTTTTGTCAGTTACTGTGTCAAGTATGGAATTACAAGGTATAAGACTGTAGCTGATAACACGAAAACATATCGTATTTTTACCTTGATTTATGTTCAAATCTTATCCCATTTCCGTCTAATTTCCGATTATTCTGAGGATATTCAAGTGTTTTCGCAGGTATTTCAGTTTCCAAGCCAAGAATGAGAAAAGAGCAGAAAAGTAGCAGAATAAGGAAAAAACACAGAAAAATAGCAGAAAAAGCAGAGAAATCAAATTTTGTATATGTGACGACCGTCACACATAGTGCCACGACCGTCATGAAGACCAAAGCCATCACGACCGTTACGCAGCCCCCACGATTGTCATAGGTTCAAAAACAGAAATGTGACGTTGGAGACAGACGTGGTCACGAAAAGAGAAGTTTACAGTTTCACACGTTCGACATTTTCTCCTATATTCCCTCAGACTCAACTCAGTAGCAGTTCCAACTAGTGCCCATATATTCTCTCATACTGGAGTCTATATATAGTGCATTTTGGAAAGGACGTAACACAGAGCTTTTACCCGAGAATTCTATACTTTTGCATTTTGTTTCCATAATTTTTACATTCTCGTTTTTTTTGTTTTCCTTTACCCTTCTTTTGTCCATTCATTACCGAACAGTGATAGTTTCTCACATCGAGGGGCTATCACACCTTAGTTTAGTTTTAAGTTTGCCTTCATTATTCATTCGTTTCGTAAATTCAAACAAAAGCCTGTCGACTTGTGGAGGAATTGCTAGTACCGTATTCACCAGGTTTTTATCGTAATTCAATAATAGTATTATTTATTTTTTTTACCATGTTTGTGTTAATGTTTAATTGTTCATGCGTATCTATGTTGGCTTTAATTAGTATGTCGAGCTAAACTCATTTTATCGGTATGTAATTGAGTAACCGGAATGGATTCAATAATTCTAAGCTAAAATCATAAAACAACTTATTTTCTGGCTTCGATTTCTTAATTTAAAATCAACTTTTATTACGAGAGTAAAAAGGTAGCAAAAGGTTAAGGTCAAGACCACGAGAGTGTGAGATTTTAACCGGATAGCTGAAATCGGACATTGGTTTTAAAAACAGCGAGAGCGCTTTAAAGTTAATTAGGACTTATTAGTTTTCAAAAATTATTTTTAAACTCAAATGGGCTAGCGAGAGCAGACATTATAATTTAAAGGTATAGTCTGAAGCAATAACCACGAGAGTGTGAGGTGAGGGCTTTTAAACTGGTATTTTCTACAGAATTATATTGTGACTAATTTTTATATGCTTATGTTTCATTGAATCCACGATGGAATACTAAGTTACATACCGATATCCTAATCTTAACTAGTTTATTTCTAATATTTAGATTCCCTTTAGTTTCCCTTTTTGAACTTAAAACCAAAACATCTTCGCCTTAGCTAAACACAGTAACAAAACCGTAGCACTAGGTTGATTATCAGGTCTCTGTGGGATCGATATCTTTATTACTACGCGATAGGCTGTTCACTTGCAGTTAGTAACCGTTAGACTCAGAAAGTCGCGATCAAGTTTTTGGCGCCGTTGCCGGGGACTTTGATTTAGTCAATAGTGTGATTCTTTGTTGAGCAGTATAGACTAAGGCAATAAATTTTATTTTCCTTTTTCTCGATTGTATGCCAAGTACTCGCTCACAAAGCGAAGACTTGCAACCACCAATCGCCGAATTAGAGTGCATCTTACATTTAAGACGCAGAATAATAGAGTATCAACGCAAGTACAATATTCCCGATCTCCTTGCTCATACTCCTGAACCAGTCAAAGAATGAAATATGGGAGAAAGACCACAGAACCGTCCTTTTAAGTTCTATGCTACCCCGTCTGAGCAAGAACCACATAACAGCATTGCTGCCCCTGCTATCAACCGAAACAATTTCGAGTTGAAACCTTCATTGTTGTCAGTCGTACAACAACATCAATTTTCTGGAAACCCTGCAGAAGATACTAACGAACATTTGACCAAGTTTATGCAGTACGCAGACATAGTGAAGGCAAATGGTGTAACTGCAGACGCGATAAGACTACGTCTTTTTCCTTTCTCATTAAGAGACAGAGCTTGGGCTTGGTTGCAATCCTTGCCATCAAACTCCGTTACTACGTGGGATGAGTTGAAAAAGGTATTCTTAGCACGATATTTTCCCCCAAGCAAAACAGCTATGCTGAGAGCCCAAATTAATAGTTTTTGACAGAAGAACCACGAATCTCTTTACGATGCATGGGAAAGATACAAAGACATGATGAGGATGTGTCTGCATCACGGTCTTGAAGATTGGTTAGTCATCCACACATTTTACAATGGTCTCTTGTATAATACAAGGTTGACAATAAATGTCGCCGCTGGTGGTACGCTTATGGATAAACCATATGAAGAAGCCTATCAACTGATCGAAAGCATGGCTCAAAACCACTACCAATGGGGAGGAGAAAGAACTGCAGTGGAAAAATCCCAAACAAAAGGGGCAATGTACGAGGTTAGTAGCCTTGATCATGTCAATGCTAAGGTAGATGCCCTTGCCCAAAAGATTGATAACTTGACCATAACGCCTGCAGCCACCGTGGCTGCCATAACTCAAAATTGCGAATTATGCGGAACACCTGGACATGCCGCCACTGATTGTCAAATTTTGGCAGGAGTCTCCAGTGACCAAGTGAATTATGATCAAGGGAACCCTTATGCAAATACCTACAATCCGGGCTGGAAGAATCATCTAAACTTCTCCTACAAAAACAACAACACATTGTATGCACCTAGTCAAGCACCTGCTACACCACCAGGCTACCAAAAGGTTGCCGTAACTGCCCCTAATGTTCCTAGGAAGTCCAACCTTGAACTAATGATGGAAAAATTTATAGCTACCCAGGCTCAAACAAACAAAGACTTCCTGAATCAAAACATACACACTAGTGAGCAAATTAAGCAATTAGCAAACAAAGTAGACGCTTTAGCCACCCACAACAAAATGCTTGAAACACAAATTTCACAAGTGGCACAACAACAAGCACCTACTGCTGCTCCTGCTGGAACATTTCCTGGACAACCGCAACCTAATCCAAAAGGACATGCAAATGCTGTTATATTGAGAAGTGGAAAAGAATTAGATGAACCCATTGATCTGAGACTTCAGAATCCAGCCATGTACCAAAGGCCTGATAGCACAACAACTGAGAAGGAAAATGAACCCAAGGAAAAGGAAGATAATGAACAAGAGGCCGTAAATAAAGAAAAACCTTATGTGCCTCCACCACCCTATAAACCACCTATTCCGTATCCTCAAAGATTTGCAAACTCCAAAACTGCGGGGCAATTTAAGAAATTTGTTGAACTTCTGAAACAATTGAATATCACGATACCTTTTACATAAGCTATCACTCAGATGCCCGCATATGCTAAGTTCCTTAAAGAAATCTTATCCAATAAGAAAAAGATTGAGGATAACGAAACAGTTACACTTACTGCTGAGTGTAGCGCAATAATTCAAAACAATATGCCTCCTAAGCTGAAAGACCCAGGTAGTTTCTCCATACCTTGTGTAATTGGAAAGTTCGTCATAGACAAAGCTCTGTGCGACTTAGGAGCCAGTATTAGTGTAATGCCCTTATCCATATGCAAGAAGCTCGATATGGGAGAATTAAGACCAACTAAGATGTATGTTCAATTAGCTGACCGCTCTATTAAATACCCAGTTGGTATACTAGAAAATGTTCCAGTTCGCATAGGACAATTTTATATCCATACCGATTTCATAATCATGGATATTAAAGAAGACTCAACTACTCCTATCATACTAGGAAGACCATTCTTGGCTACCGCTGGAGCCATTATAGACGTGAAGAGGGGTAGGCTAACTTTTGAAGTTGGTGAAGAGAAGGTTGAATTTATTTTGACACAATTCTTACAAGCTCCAGCTATAGACGACACATGTTATCTACTAGATGTCATAGATAAGTGCGTAAGAGAAATAGAGATGGAACCAACCACATACTCAGATATTCTAAAAATTCCAATACCTCCAATTTTTGAAGATGACAACTGGCGTGAACCTTATCAAGACGATAGCCTAAGCGAATGTTTAGCACTTACACCAGATCATCTGCCTTGCCCGAAGAAACCAGCCCTAGAACTGAAAACACTACCCAATAATTTAAGGTATGAATTCTTGGACGCAGAACTCGAACGACCTGTGATAGTCAATGCAGACTTAGGACAGACCGAAACTAAGAAACTTTTAGACGTCTTAAGAAAATACCCAACTGCGTTAGGCTATAACATCGTTGACCTTAAAGGAATAAGTCCTTCTATTTGTATGCATCGCATTATGCTAGAGGAAGACTGTAAATCCTCTAGAGAACATCAGAGAAGGATTAATCCAATCCTAAGCACTGTAGTCAAGGATGAAGTGAAAAAACTTTTAGAAGCAGGAATTATATACCCGATATCAGACAGTAAATGGGTTAGCCAAGTACATGTCGTACCAAAGAAGGGAGGTGTTACAGTTGTTAAGAACGCAAAAGGTGAATCTATAACACAAAGAGTTGTAACTGGAAGTAGAATGTGCATCGATTATAGAAAGTTGAACAAAGCCACTCGTAAAGATCATTTCCCATTGCCTTTCATCGACCAGATGTTGGAACGATTGGCTAAACACTCACACTTCTGCTATTTAGACGGTTATTCAGGATTCTTTCAAATCCCGATACATCCTGATGACCAAGAAAAGACAACCTTCACATGTCCCTATGGTACATTTGCTTATCGACGAATGTCGTTTGGACTATGTAACGCTCCTGCCACATTCTAAAGATGCATGATTTCAATCTTTGCTGATTTTATAGATGACATTATGGAAGTGTTTATGGATGACTTTTCTGTTTGTGGGCAGAGCTTTGAAGGATGTCTATCGAACCTAGAAATGGTACTTGAAAGATGCGTAAAAGTCAATCTCGTATTAAACTGGGAGAAATGCCATTTCATGGTCAATCAAGGAATCGTACTTGGACACGTAGTATCTGATAGAGGGATTGAAGTTGATAAAGCTAAGATAGAGATTATAGAAAATCTTCAACCTCCGAAAACCGTACGAGAAATACGAAGTTTCTTGGGACACGCCTGTTTCTACCGACGATTCATAAAAGATTTCTCGAAAATTACCAAACCTCTTACCGGTCTATTAATGAAAGACGCTGAATTTATCTTTGATGAGAAATGTCTAAAAGCGTTTGAACAGTTAAAAACGACTCTCATCACCGCACCTATCATGCAGCCACCAAATTGGAGACTACCATTTGAAATCATGTGTGATGCGAGTGATTATGCCGTAGGTGCAGTTTTAGGACAAAGGAGGGATAGAAAACTCCATGCTATTTACTATGCAAGTAGAACCTTAGACCCTGCTCAAATGAACTACGGCACCACAGAAAAAGAACTTCTAGCCATGGTTTTTGCCCTTGACAAATTCCGTTCTTACCTAGTGGGAGCGAAGATCATCATTTATACAGACCATGCGGCTATTAGGTATTTATTAAACAAAAAGGATGCGAAACCTAGACTGCTAAGGTGGATCCTGCTTTTACAAGAATTTGATTTAGAGATCAAAGATAAGAAAGGAACTGAAAACATAGTAGCAGACCACTTATCCCGATTAGATGGCGTCAAACCAGAGCCAGTCCCTATTAATGACGATTTCCCATATGAACGACTCATAGCCCAACTTGAAAGTGATATGTTTAAACTACATTTAAATGAACCAAAAATAGAAGAAGCCGTGGAAGAAATTAACTCACACACAATATTGCCATGGTATGCTGACATAGTCAACTACTTAGCAGCTGGAGTACTTCCGCCAGACTTATCTTATCAACAAAAGAAAAAATTCTTTCATGATCTAAAACATTATTATTGGGATGAACCTCTGCTCTTTAAGAGAGGAGCCGACGGTATTTTCCGTCGTTGCGTCCCTGAAACTGAAATAAAAGACATCATCTCTCAATGTCACTCTGCTCCTTATGGAGGACATGCAAGTACTTCAAAGACATGCGCTAAGATTTTGCAATCCGGCCTATTCTGGCCTAACCTTTGGGAGGATGTCCACATTGCAATACTAAACTGCGACCGGTGCCAACGCACTGGTAACATATCAAGACGTGATGAGATGCCCCAAAAAGGCATATTGGAAGTAGAAGTCTTTGATGTATGGGGGATTGATTTCATGGGACCTTTCCCATCATCCTTTGGAAATAAATATATACTCGTGGTTGTCGACTATGTTTCAAAATGGATTGAGGCTATAGCTTCCCCTACAAATGACACACGAGTGGTCATAAAGCTTTTTAAAAACAAAATCTTTCCCAGATTTGGTGTGCCGAGACTTGTCATAAGTGACGGTGGCTCCCATTTCATATCAAAAATATTTGACTAACTTCTATCGAAGTATGGAGTAAGACACCGCGTAGCAACACCATATCATCCACAAACCAGTGGACAGGTTGAGGTCTCGAATAGAGAGATAAAACAAATCTTAGAGAAGACCGTCGCCACCTCTAGGAAAGATTGATCATCTAAACTTAATGAAGCTTTATGGGCATATAGGACGGCCTACAAAACACCAATCGGAACTACACCTTTCAAACTAGTTTATGGTAAATCCTACCACTTACCAGTGGAATTATAGCACAAAGCCTATTGGGCTATTAAAACCCTAAACTTAAGGTACAAAACCTCAGGTGAAAAGCGAATCCTAGATCTGCACGAACTAGAAGAACTAAGGCTAGACGCTTATGAAAACGCCAAAATATACAAGGAACGAACTAAGAAATGGCATGATAAGCGTCTATCTAGAAAAGAATTCAGTGTGGGAGATGTTGTGCTCCTATTTAACTCAAGACTTAAACTTTTTCCTGGGAAACTTAGATCAAGATGGTCCGGTCCTTTTGAAATAACCAAAGTGTTACAAAGCGGAGCGGTAGAAATTAAGGGTAGGAATAGCGAACCATTCATAGTAAACGGGAAACGTTTAAAGCATTATCATAGTATTGAAAATAAGGACTATTTAAATAGTCTTAGACTTTTAGAGTTGCCCGCTGACCCCCTAACTAAACTATCTATTTGCTTTCGTCAGGCTTACGACGTTAAAAACAGCACTTAGTGGGAGGCAACCCATGATGATTGTTTTTTTTTCTTTCTTTCTAATTTTTATTTCTTTACATTTTCTACTTTGTTTTCAAATTTCTAGTTTCATTTATATTTTCTTAAATTTTATGGAAATTGCTGTGCTAATCATATAATTGCACAATACAGGATTACAAAGTCTTTCTACATTTTCTGTTCTCCTCTTCTGATTTCATTCTTGCTTAATCACTTAAAAAAATGGAGAACGAAGATAATATGTTGGTAGAATTCAGAGATGCAGCTCAGTGGCATAGCTTTGAGGCTCTGTCTCTTCGACCCTTTGCCTTGACAAAATTTGCCCACGGCCCCACCATGACCTCCTTAGGTTTAGGTGAGAGTATTGATTTCCTGTTTAACCAACTAGGATGAGAGGGTTTTGCTAAGAAGAAACATAGAACTTATCGTAGACTGACTTTAGAATTCCTAAGTTCATTGAGTTACATTCCTTACTGTGGAAAAGGCTTTACTAGGGGCCGAATTACTTTTAGGTTGTTTGGATACCACTGCCAGTTTACCATTAAGGAACTGTCAGATCTTTTAGGTTTCCCTAAAGGACCCGCCGTTTTCTCCGTGGTACAAGAGGATTTGATGTTGGTAGGTGAGCTTAATGCTTTTTGGGGTAGGATTTCAGGAAAACATGATTATGACATGAACCCTATGCTGTCAACTGAGATTCATAACCCAGCCATCCGATACTTCCACATGATCCTAGCCTACACCCTATTTGGAAAGCCTGAGAATGACAATACCGTTGCTAAGGATGAACTCTTCATTATCTTTTGTTCATTTCAGTCTCGAGAGGTTAACGGACTTACCTTCATGTTTAATAACTTTTGCAAAATTATCCGAGACTAAAACAGCCCGATTTTAATAGGTGGTCTAGTGACTAAAATAGCCGATGCTATGGGATTCAGGACACGTCTCTCTGAAATTAACCCTTTTGGAAACTTTAGGCCTATGAATATTACCTTCTGTTTCAATAGAGCCATGATTAGAGACCGTGGTCCACATCATTTCCAGCTCCTAATAAATAATGTAGTTGTGCCACATTTTACTTTACCCAATCATGAGCGCACTAGTGTGCATAACGAACATAACTGGCTATACGACCTGGACGAACCACAGCCTGAACCCGAAGAAACATATCCCGAGCCTGATATTGACCCTAAGACACATCCTAATTATTATGACTTTGACTTTATGGAAGACCAAAATGAAGATGACACTGCCACTCCTAAGGTTGATGCTAATACTTATGCTGCAAATCTGACTACCATCCTTAAAACTTTGGATGATTATCACAAAGAGATCACCGCCGTAAAGCGTGAACTGAAGACCATGCGACAAGATATTGTCGGCCTTATGGATCTTACGGTAGCACAATTTGATCACCTAAATCAAGCCGTGACATCTTTAAAGAAACGCCTTGGCTAGATTTTGAAGCACTGCTTTTTCCAACTTTACTGCTTTATTTTGAAACAATTTACTTTGCTTTCATTCTGCCTTTTTATGTTCAGGAACAAAATAATTTACCTTCAATTTTAATTTCTACTGCATGAATACACTGCTGGTCTTTGCTAGCATTTTTCCGGGTTTAATAAATTATTCAAATTTTCAATCATTATTATTGATCTTGATGGTATTTAATTGTTTCTGTCATTTTACTTTGCTTTTAATTTATTATGTCATTTATCCATTTTTCATTTCTGCATTATAGTGTTACCTATCTACTGCTAACAATCCTTATGCAGAAAAGAAAAAAATAAAATGCTTGCTTATAAACTGCTAACAATCCCAGTTTTTGAAGCTGTCACGACCGTGACAGGTCTGTGACGAGCGTCACACAGGTTAAGAGCGCGGTCTCTGTTAAAACAGAGACGCTGCCTCTTCTTCTTCTTCTTTTCTTCCCATTCGTTTTCCCATCGTCCCATTAACCCTCGTCTTTCAAAAACCGTCACACCATTATTCTATTGACCAAAATTAAAACCCTCCACAAAAATTCATCTTCCCACATTCTATTTAAACATCGCAGTAAACCATTTCCACATACACCCACTTTCTCCGAACACCTACTTCTTCTATACCACTTGTTTCTCTGTGCATACACAATGGCTAGACAACAATGGCAAGCTCCACAACCGTAAATTTCAGAGCAGGAGAAGCCGGTGAACGTCAGAGGACCAACTACATCAGTTTCCACCAACGATCCGTGCAACCCACTCGATATGTAGACATTGCATGTCTCGAAGAATTGGGAATGCTTGAAGGAGTTAGATGGATGCTCCAGAATGCTGGCCTATGGCAGCTCTGTACTCAAAGCTAACCTACCTACGAAGCCCTGACGCTCGAGTTTCTGAGTTCGTTCACATACATAACACCTCCTGGAGAAACGAACCAACTCACCGGTATAGCGACGTTCCGTATGTTTGGTTCTGAGTATTCTATCGGCCAAAATCAACTTGCCGAGATGCTTGGTTTCCACCATGGTGAGAATGTTCATTGTCGGGTGCCACAGGAAACATTTTTCCAAGCAGCATTTGATCTTTGGAATAGATTGACCGGGACTACGGTCGACAGCTGGGACAGCCTCAACGCAACATACATTCACAACCCGGCTATCAGATATTTCCACCGCATTTTAGGAAACACTATATTTACAAGGGACAGCAACCACAAGGTGAACTCAAAAGAACTCTTTTTCCTCCATTGTGTGTTTAACCCCAAGCCTATCAACGCCGCTCCTTTTCTGTTAGCACACATCCAAGCAAACTGTGCTAGAGGAGGGATTGTCACATCTATTGCTCTAAGTTTGAACTTGGGGGACGAGCTTAATAGAGTACCTTCCGTGCCTTCGGTGTTGCTCGACATCGACTACTGCCGCAACTCACACCTCATCAAACTAAGAAGATATGGCAAATACCATCCAATGGTCCACACAAGAACAGTTAGAAGTATCATTCTGCCTTGCAGGAATCGCATTGACCCTCAGAATATGACTAATTGGGTTTTTTATTTGAATGCTCCCGAGCAAAATGCGGCTGCACATGATGATCAAGATCATGCATCTGTTGATGAGATGGAACAAGAGATGGACCAAACTACCCCAGAAAACCAACCACCAACCACCCATGATGCTCCTTCGACCTCCCGACGTCGTAGCCGACCCGACCAAGACCCCGTTACAAATGAAGAAATCTTAAGAGCAATATGGCAACAAAACCAGCT
This sequence comes from Lathyrus tuberosus, assembly GCA_022829125.1. Lineage (NCBI taxonomy): Eukaryota > Viridiplantae > Streptophyta > Magnoliopsida > Fabales > Fabaceae > Lathyrus > Lathyrus tuberosus. The sequence goes on along the minus strand of JALAZF010000082.1, from coordinate 4,308,868 downwards.
GGCTGCCCAGAGAGAAGCACAGCAACAGGAGCAACACAATGAAATAATGACTCTCATGCGTCAAATCCAGCAAGGGCAAGTCAGCCAAGGTCAGAGGCTTGACGGCGTCATCGATGGGATGGGTGCCTTGACATTGTGAGTGCAACACTTACATGATTACATCCATCACGTCGGCATTCCAGATCATGTGGCACAGCATAGACGAGGGCGCTCTAGAGGAAGAGGACGTGGGGCTCCTTGATTTTTTTTGTTTCTTTTACTAGTTTTTCTTGTTGTTCCCCTTTATATCGCAACATTAAGGACAATGTCCGATATAGTGTGGGAGAGCTAGTCTATTTTCACTTTATTTCCCTTTTTATTTTTCCTTTTTCATATTTCCCTTTTATCAAAGTTTATATATATGAGAATTTTTGTTTAATATTTGATTCCCCCGCTTTACTCTGCTATATAAATTTTTTTTTACGATCAATGCACAACGTGACATACCAAGATATAGGCTATGTTAGGAAGTTGGGAAAGTTCTAACAAGATCGATACCGTCTTGACACCTTAGACCTCTTGCGTATGCGATGTCAGTTTCAATACTTATTATACCGATACCTCGAGTTCAGTCCTAAAGTAACCCCTAATAGTTTATATTAGCAGTCAACACCGTCTTAATCACAAACCACGTGGGGAGCTGATGAATATAAGTGTTTGATGCCCAATCATGAAAAGAAGAATCTTTCTTATTTTTGTCTGCTGAGAAAAATAGAAGATGCACCAAATCTTACGGTTGCGAAGACTTACAAGAAAAGAAAGAAATCCGTTGTCGATTGGTTCAGAGGTACCTGATTCTGGACTTGGTAGGGCGAACTACGGTTCGATCCCCCGCAATCTACGAATAGGATGTATAAAGGGTTACCACACTCGTGTATCAGGCCCCGTGCAAAAAAAAAGGGATCAAAGTCACTAATCGGTTACTCCACTACGTGCGTGAAAAAGGCAAAGGGCTTAATGTGATTGCGTTAGAATGAAACTGGGTGAAACAGACACGAAAGCTTTGGGTTGAACTATAATAAAATGATTAGAACTGGATTGTACAAAAGAGAGGTCTATGATCATGCTTATTGCTATGTGTCATTAATGTATCTTTAATGTTCTATACAAGTACCTGTCTTACTAACGAGAAGCCCTCTAACATTTTCAAATCCATAGGTGTACCATGTATGTGCATTTGATAAAGTTTGTCCGATTTTAACTGGTTGATTGCTTGAGGACAAGCAAAGATTCAAGTGTAGGGGAGTTTGATAACACGAAAACATATCGTATTTTTACCTTGATTTATGTTCAAACCTTATCCCATTTCCGTCTAATTTCCGATTATTCCAAGGATATTCAAGTGTTTTCGCAGGTATTTCAGTTTCCAAGCCAAGAATGAGAAAAGAGCAGAAAAGTAGCAGAATAAGGAAAAAACACAGAAAAATAGCAGAAAAAGCAGAGAAATCAAATTTTGTATATGTGACGACCGTCACACATAGTGCCATGACCGTCATGAAGACCAAAGCCATCACGACCGTTACGCAGCCCCCACGATTGTCATAGGTTCAAAAACAGAAATGTGACGTTGGAGACAGACGTGGTCACGAAAAGAGAAGTTTACAGTTTCACACGTTCGACATTTTCTCCTATATTCCCTCAGACTCAACTCAGTAGCAGTTCCAACTAGTGCCCCTATATTCTCTCATACTGGAGGTCTATATATAGTGCATTTTGGAAAGGACGTAACACAGAGCTTTTACCCGAGAATTCCATACTTTTGCATTTTGTTTCCAGAATTTTTACATTCTCGTTCTTTTTGTTTTCCTTTACCCTTCTTTTGTCCATTCATTACCGAACAGTGATAGTTTCTCACATCGAGGGGCTATCACACCTTAGTTTAGTTTTAAGTTTGCCTTCATTATTCATTCGTTTCGTAAATTCAAACAAAAGCCTGTCGACTTGTGGAGGAATTGCTAGTACCGTATTCACCAGGTTTTTATCGTAATTCAATAACAGTATTATTTATTTTTTTTACCATGTTTGTGTTAATGTTTAATTGTTCATGCGTATCTATGTTGGCTTTAATTAGTATGTCGAGCTAAACTCATTTTATCGGTATGTAATTAAGTAACCGGAATGGATTCAATAATTCTAAGCTAAAATCATAAAACAACTTATTTTCTGGCTTCGATTTCTTAATTTAAAATCAACTTTTATTACGAGAGTAAAAAGGTAGCAAAAGGTTAAGGTCAAGACCACGAGAGTGTGAGATTTTAACCGGATAGCTAAAATCGGGCATTGGTTTTAAAAACAGCGAGAGCGCTTTAAAGTTAATTAGGACTTATTAGTTTTCAAAAATTATTTTTAAACTCAAATGGGCTAGCGAGAACAGACATTATGATTTAAAGGTATAGTCCGAAGCAATAACCACGAGAGTGTGAGGTGAGGGCTTTTAAACTGGTATTTTCTACAGAATTATATTGTGACTAATTTTTATATGCTTATGTTTCATTGAATCCACGATGGTATACTAAATTACGTACCGATATCCTAACCTTAACTAGTTTATTTCTAATATTTAGATTCCCTTTAGTTTCCCTTTTTGAACTTAAAACCAAAACATCTTCGCCTTAGCTAAACACAGTAACAAAACCGAAGCACTAGGTTGATTATCAGGTCTCTGTGGGATCGATATCTTTATTACTACGCGATAGGCTGTGCACTTGCAGTTAGTAAGCGTTAGACTCAGAAAGTCGCGATCAGTAGTAGGTACTCCTCAATAAAATAGCTTAGCTGAGAGATTCAATCGAACAATCCTTGAAAGGGTTAGATTCATGGATGTTAGTGCTGGATTGAAGAGGATGTTTTGGGCGAAGGCTGTTTCTACAGTATATTAACTGATAAATAGATGTCCCTCGACTGCCTTGGGAATGAAGATACCAGAAGAAGTTTGGTCGGGTCAACCACCAGATCTCGACAAACTTCGAGTATTTGGTTATTTAGCCTGTGCTCACATTAGGCAAGACAAGGTCAAACCTAGAGCTCTGAGATACATGTTCCTTGGATATCCTGAGGTAGTCAAGGGTTATAGGTTGTGGTGCCTAGAACCAGGTCACAGAAGATGTATCAAAAGTCGTGATGTAGTTTTCGATGAAGTTGAGATGGCATTCAAGAAAACCGGTGATGCTGGTTAAAGTGCAGAAATCTTTGAAGAGGAGCTGGAACAGGTAGAGATTCCTGTTGAGGTGGAGCATAGTGATGCGGAAGTGAATAACTCAGATGAAGTCGAAGAAGAAGAGCAAGATGTTGAAGAGACTGAGGAAACTATCGATGACTACCTACTGGTGTAGCGTGTGATTTTTGTCGGTGACGCGACCACCTATATCATTGGTTAGAATTGGGTGCTACTTTCTGATTTCTTATTTATCCTATGAAGCTGGAAAGGAAAGGGAAGTTATCTAAAACTAACCTTGCATGCAAATGTTTTCTTTAACAAATGCTAAGAGATTGGGGGGTCTGGGGTCAGATTATACAATGGGGAGTTGTCAATTACCCAACGTATATATGGTTATCCATAGATTGTTTGGCATTTTCTTCTGTTATCTACTTACCGGTGTTTATCTTTTGTAAATTTGGGAAAGTTTCTTCTTTGGGAATGTGGAGAGATTATTTTTGTTGTTTTTCGGGTTTTTTGATGTTTTTGGTAAAGTACTGGACCTAAAGTTTTTGTTATGTGTGCTCACTAAGATTTTGCAACCTTATGCCGACGTATTCCCGTAAAGATAACAGGGAAATCAGAGCAATCGTAGTTCCTCCTATTCTATGGGAGGAAAAGATATGTTTGGTGTCTTATTCAAAGCCCAAGATTGAAGCTAAATGAGTATTTTGTGTCTTGTTCAAAGCCTAAGATTGAAGCTAAATGGTTTGACTGAGAGAGAATTTGTTATCTCTAAAGAGAAATATCTCATATGTTTATCACAGTTGTTGGGTGACTGATTATAAAGGAGAATTACTTTAACTAGAATGTATGGAATCCAGCAATGCCATAATTTCCTTTATAAGGGATTTGTCCTGAAGGAGAAAACTTTAACTCAGTGTTGAGCAACGCCATTTTTCCTTAGGAATCTTCCATGCTAAGAGAGGGACATTGGCTTGGATGTAAATAATCCAGAGGCTTGCCACTTACAACAATTAGATGAAAGATGAAGTTTACCAGGATAAGAGATGTACTACAGCTTGGATTTGAATTAACAAGTGTGCCACTTATAGTAGTTATCTGGAATTAGGGGTTTGTTTGATTGTCTGTTTTGATGTGTGATTGTACAGAGAAATGTCTTCCTACAGAGATATTTTGATTTCCTCGGAGGGGTGTTAATTTTTGTGTGCCTTGATCAAAGCCCAAGGTGAAGCTAAAAGGTTGACTCTACTAGGGAGTTTTATATCTGTCTTGTACAAAGCCCAAGATTGAGGCTAAAAGATTGACTCTGCTTAGGGAGATCATTATGCAAAACCTAAGAGGAGGCTAGAAGGAATTGACTCTTTCGGGGAATATTTTGTCTGTCTTGTACAAAGCCCAAGATTGAGGGTAAAAAAATTGACTCCACTGGGGAGAGGATTTATCTGTCTTGTACAAAGCCCAAGATTGAGGCTAAAAGAAGTGACTCCACTGGGGTGTTTTATATGTGTCTTGTACTAAGCCCAAGATTGAGGCTAAAAGGAAATTTGAATGACTTAGCTAGAGAATGATTTATCTGTCTTGTACAAAGCCCAAGATTGGGGCTAAAACTGCTGAGGGATGATCATTATACAAAGCCTAAGAGGAGGCTGATTGGGGAATTTCTTACATGAAGCCTAAGAGGAGGCTAACTTCTGCTGAGGATTATTGAGATCTAGAGACAGGTCCAAATTGGGGAAATAACTCTTACTGAGGAGTGGAGAAGAGTTGGAATATCAGATTCCTTGAGGTTCTGATTGAGGGTTTATGGTGTAATTTGACCCTAGCTGGGGAATTTAGAATGGCAGTTTAGAGATTGAGTTTTGAAACCTATGGAGGTTTTAACTCTGTTGGAAATTGATGAAATGATCAGGGTTTTTCTTGTTCCTTCAGGAAACTTGGGTGTTTCTTTGAGATCCAAGAGGAGATGAGACTGTCCAAGTCTACTGGTATGAAAAAGTTTATCTTTGTATGATGCCCAAGAGGAGGCTGATGTTTTAAGGGATGAGAATCAACCCTAAACTAGTCTGATGTTTTAAGATTCTGACTCTCTGGAGGAATGAACAAGCAAAAGATGACTAGGTTCTGTTCTATACCTGTAGGAGTTCTTTGGGTCCTTGTACTAAGCCCAAGAGGAGGCTAAGAACTTCTAAGAAGCCAGAGGGTCCTTGTACAAAGCCCAAGAGGAGGCTGGGGAAGCTTTTAGGAAGCCTGTGGGTCCAAGCCAAAGAAAAGTTCAAGAAAGGTTTCACCGGGAATAATCCTTTCTTTGGTGAGCAGTTCTAGGGTTTGAAGAAATTCAAGAGAAGTTTCACCGGGAATTAATCCTCTCTGGGGAAATGAATTTCTTGTACAGATTTCTAGTAGTGACAGTCTTGAGAAAAGTTTCACCGGGAATAATACCTTTCTTTGTTCCATATTGTATAAGCCCAAAAGGAGGCAAGACTGTATCTGGAATTTCCTATGGGGAACTAGTTTTGACTGTGTTGAAAGAGTAACCACTGGTTTGATCTAATCCTAGACCTAATTGTCGGGGAAACTCTAAGAAAGTATATAAGCATTTATATACAGATGAAATATATAAGCAAATATGTAAAGAAAGCTGATAGAACTTACAGGTGAGCAAGCTTCTAGTATTATAAACACAGCTGTATGGTTAGTTATTCAAGAAATTGAAGGAAGTTTTGATAACAACTATGAGTTTGAATATAAATCAAACAAAGAAAGTTATTGTAAAAAAAAGTTCGGGGCTTATACTCAAGGAGAGGCCCAGATGAATTCTTTTGAAAAGGTGACGATCACGTCGTAGTTTTGAAAACCACAGAGGGACTTAGACAATGACTGAGGCCCAAATTTATTGTATTTTACAAAAGAGGTGGGTCTTACACTCTATTAGAGGCCCAAGAGTTTATTTCTATACAAAAGATGGGGCTTACAACTTAAGGAGATGCCCAGTAGAAGACAGTGATCGCACTGTTGTTTTGAAAATCGTTTCGAGACTTATACAATGACTGAGGCCCAAAAATGGTTTATTTACAAAGGGATGGGACTTACACTCTATCAAGATGCCCAAAAGTATTTTAAAAAGAAGAGAAATGGGACTTACAACCAAAGGGAGGCCCAAGAAGATTTCGTTTAAAAGGCGACGATCGCGTCGCGGTTTTAGAAAACGCAGTGGGACTTATGCAATGACTGAAGCCCAAAATTTATTTATGTGACAAGGAATGGGTCTTACACTCTATTAGATGCCCAAAAGTATTTTAAAAATAAGTTTGAAAAATCAAAATTTAGAGAAAACCCTAATTTGGAATTTAAAAGATATAATTTTCAAAGGAAATTAAATAAAAAAATGATATAAAATATAAAATATATTCAAAAACAAGTTATCAACTTTGAAAAATATTTTGAAAAATCATGTTTAATCACATGAAAGATTGAAATTCATTTGGAATGAAAATATAAAAGTGAGAATTTCATTTTAAAATGTTTAAAAACAAATAAAATGAACTATATTAAATAAATAATATAAATTGGATTTTTTTGTAAAATAAAATAAATTAACATTTTTGTGACTTTTTAAAAAAGAACCAATAAAAAATGATAAAAAATGAGAGAGAAATTAATTTTTGAAATCAATTAAATAAAATATCAAAAATTCAAATATTTGAAAATTTGGAAAAGGGCGCCAAGAACAAGAGGAAGAACACACGCGGCTCTGTTTTGGCCAGATTTTCGTTTTCTCACTTTTCTCTCTGATTACTCAATGGTTTTGCACGATTCAAACACTAATCTTGCTCGTTTTTGAACAAGGATCACAATCATATAGATTAATTACATTTATATTAAGTGTGGAGTGAGAAATCAGAGGATGAACTCAAGAACCCTAGTTTCAGCATGAACACTATGAAATTCCATACACTATTCATACATAGCAATTGATTGAGGGCTATCACTCTATATACATGCAGAAACAAGATGGTAACTCAAAAATTCATTTATAATGCATGTAATATGGAGTTTGAAGGCCTCAGGCTTACCTCTTGCAGTTGGTGATCAAATTCTATGTTGAAGGTGTTACAGATGTTGTGTAATGATCTGGACAGCTTCAATGGACCTCAAGTAATGTGTTTGAAGGCTTGGAATGGATTGAATTAGCCCAGAACTGGTTGTGGCACCTCAACTACAAACAGACCAAAAGCTTGAGCAAATGGATGATGATTTTGTGATTCTGATGTTCCAGATGTGTTTCAGGGCCATGGATCACTCATATATGATGCATATGAGGTGTGGCATGATTGGTTTGGTTTGAATTGCTTCCTATTTCAAAATTTGATAGTGACTTGAAATAGAAGGAAAATCTGGTTTTTGAGAGTGATTTTGAGGAAAGCATCAGTTTGGGTGCATTGGTGTACTTAAAATGATCACAAATGAGCCCTATTTATATTAGAGCAAGTTTGTTTTGCAAGGAATAGTGAATTGAGGCTTGGACAGTCCCTTGGCCAATGGTGATCAAATGGAATCCCAAGTCTCCTCTAGCCATTGACTTGAGGTTAGGACACAGGCTATGAGTCATTTGGTTCAAAGATAAGGCTTGACTCAATTCAGTTAGCAATGTCTTGATGCTTGCCACCTTGTGAATCCATTGAATGCATTGAAACAAAATTGGAGTCTTTGAGATTTTTAGTCTTTTTAGGGGTCACATAGCTATATGTAGATCCTTGGACTTGGGAGGCTTATGGATCAGACACTGTCCCTTAGATGTTATCCCTAGAGGTTTTCAAATGGATAACAAGACTTGTAATTGTCCAATTTAGCCAACTCGAGCAAAATGCACAAATCTGTCTTGTAAAAATCAGTTTTGGGTGACCAACATCCAATGGATGTAACTCTTAGCTCAAGTTGAATTAGGATGAGTTCTTGTATATTTTGGAAAGCACTCATGACATATTTTAACTTTGATGTTCAAGATTGGTCTTGGTTCAGCTTGGATCAAGGTGAAAAATGGCCTCAAAGTTTGGAAAAAGTGAAACAGATTCTAACTTCTTGAAAATTTCACTAAGTGTTGGAAAAAGTGGTCATTTTCACTTTTTGTGACTTTGATCAATCCATAACTCAAAATCCATGAGGATTTGGAATGAGATGTAATTGATATATTTAAAGTATGTAAGATGAACTTTCATTTGAGCTTTGGATGGAAGAAAAAGGCCTTAGGGTTTGGGAGTTATGACCTTGCAAAGTTGGTATCAAAGCCATATTGTTCCGTAACTTAGAAAATTTTAAGTTTCTCATGGTTGCCCCTTTTGCAAGTTACCTCAATTTTCTTGATTTTTCTTTATGGATGATGATCAATATCATACATTAACATTGTTTTTTACTTTGGGGAACCATATTTGTGAAAAATTCTAAAAAGTCAAACTTGATTTTAGGCACAGTTGACTTTTTGTCAGATGAATTCCAAACTGTGTGATCCTCTATGAAATCAAGTCCTTGACCTAATTCAAACCTAATGGATGGATTCCATAGGTGTTTTAGGGTGTCTTGAACCATGTCCCAAGGTTTGAGAACATGTTTTGGTCAAAAGTCAAAGGCACAGTTTACTTTTTCTTCAAAACCCTAATTGTGGTCCAGATGAAATTGAAACTTGTGAACCAAGCTTCTTGGATCAATCCATTGTTGTGAATGGATCAATGTGGTGTGTTTTAGGCCCTAAAATCATGCCTTGAGGTCTTGGTTCATGTCTTACCTCAAAAGTCAACTTAGGGGTGAATTAGGTCAAAAACCCTAATTCCTGATTTTTGATGAATGCTTCCCCTGAGGTTGTTTTAACTTGATGATTGGGTTCATGAGGTCCCTTTGAGCATCTTGGGTCATGATTTGAAGTATTGGCTCATGCCCAGATGAAAAATTTTCATCTGGAGGCCTTGGTCGACCAAAACCCTAATTTGGTGACACTGTCGATCTTGATTTGATCCACTTGGAATGTTGCACTCCTGTGCTTGATCCTTAATGTGGGAGACCTCTTGGTCCTTTATAGATGCTTGAGAGGTTATACAAGTTGAAGATCATGTCAATTCTTGATTGATCCTTTGCTAAGTGCTCTGAGAGGGCTTAAAACCCTAATTCTTGATTGTAGTGAATGCTCAACAATCCTTAAGGAGATTGATGAACATTGATGGTACATCCATATTGTGGTGATGATTCTCACAATGATGGGAAATCTTGGTGGTTAAAATTTGGGGTATGACAACTGGCAAGAGATAGGTCGAGAAGAGTCATCAAGCCACCTCAGGGACTTGGTTATGCAGATCTTATAACTTTTTCCTTAATCTCTGCAAGTGAGGTACTTGAGGAAGAACCTAGAGACTACAAGGAAGATATGAGGAGTCAAAATAAGGCTGAATAACGAAAAGCTAGGGATTACGAGATGAAATCTCTTCATGATACTTGGAGCTGATTGATAAACTTGCAGGGGCCAGGTTAGTCAGTTGTAAGTGGATTTTCAAGGTCAAGGAAGGAATCGAAGGAGTGATGTTGAAGCGCTTTAAGGAAAGGTTGGTTGATAGAGGGTTCACTCAGAAAGAAGGTGTCAACTTCAATGATGTATTATCACGTATTGTAAAGCATAAATCTATTAGAATGTTGTTAGCCATGGTGGCGAAGTTCGACCTGGAATTTGAACAAATGGATGTGAAAACAACATTTCTATATGATGATCTAGATGAAACGATCCTGATGCGACAACCTGACGGGTATGCAGAAAATGATAAGGAAGATTATGTGTGCTAGCTGAATAAGTCCTTGTATGGCCTGAAACAATCTCCTCGATAGTGGAACGGGAGATTCGACAAGTTCATGGCACACATTAATTTCACTAGGAGCCAGTTCGACCATTGTGTTTACTTCAGATTTCGACCTGGAAATTCACTTGTTATCTTGTTGCTTTATGTGGATGATATCCTCATAGCTAACAACATTGTCGAGGATGTAATGTAGGTGAATGCTGAACTCAGTAAGGAGTTCGAAATGAAGGATTTGAGAGCTGCCACCAGGATTCTTGGGATTGACATCTGGAGAGATAGAAAACAGACAAAGTTATGCTTATCTCAAGAGACATACCTACAGAAGGTTCTCGACAAGTTTGGTATGTCGAATTCAAAGCCATTTGTGACTCCAAAAAATCCTCAGTTTAAGCTTAGTACTACTCAAAGTCCGAGTACTGAAGCTGAAAGAATCTATATGAGTAGTATTCCATATGCTAGTATAGTAGGTTCTTTGATGTATGATATGGTATGCACAAGGCCAGACATAGCATATGGAGTGAGCCTTGTAAGCAGGTATATGGCCAATCCTAGAAAGACGCACTAACATGCTTTGAAGTGGATTCCCATGTACATAAATGAGTCTCTGAGACGATTCCTGGTTTATGGTGGAGCCTGTGGTGATAATAGCAAATTCAAAATCAAAGGATTTGTCAACTCTATTTATGCAGGTTGTATGGATTCCAGAAAATCTATTTCTGGATATGTGTTCACTATGTTCAACACAACAATCAGTTGAAAAGTGACACTTCAGAAGGTTATTGCCTTATCAACCACTGAAGCATAATATATTGCCCTCACTGAAGCTGTGAAAGAAGCATTGTGGCTTGAAGGTTTTGTAAAGGAGCTGCAACTTCAAGGTCTAGTTATCAGTGTTAAATGTGATAGTCAAAGTGCAATACACCTGTCAAAGAATTCAGCCTATCATAAGCAAACGAAGCACATCGATTAGAGGCTGCACTTTGTCAGAGAGATAACCGAGCGTGGTAAAGTCCAAGTGCTGAAGGTTTTGACTGATGACAATGTTGTTGATATGATTATCAAGACATTGCCGAGTTGCAAGTTTTTCCATTGTATGCAGTTGATAAAGCTGCATGATGAAAGCTAGTTTATTTCCTGTTGTTTGTAGAGTTTGATCCAAGGTAGAGATTTGTGAAATATTGGATCGAACTCTAGTGCTGTCGACTGGGATGTGTCGACTATGATAGCTTTCATGATTCGACAGGAGACAAGCATTAAGTCCAAGATTGTTCACATGCTAATGTCTAAGTGTTTACATACTATAGTCGAAGTCAGTTCTAGTATGTAGTGTCGAATTATTATTTTGATTTGGGCCTTGTATTAAGGATCCAATTGTTTAGGTTAACTTGTTATTTAAGTTACTTTATAGTCTATAAATAGGCTAGATCACTCAGGTTGTTGGGTGAGACTAATTATATTATTCATTTTTAATAATTTGTAAACCCTAAATGAGAAAGTGAATAGAAAATAGTTTGCCCAAAATCATATTATCCTTCTTTCGTCTTTATCTTTTTTCTTCTTTCTCTCTTTAAAAACCTAACAGTCTCATTGTTTATCAAGAAACTTCGTTTCTCATTCAAGAAAGTGTTGAAAGGTATCGTTTGTGATCACGACAGATGTTGATGGAGCTCTGGCAAGTGAAGGTTAGACGTCAGTGCCGAAAGCCCATCAGGATCCTCAGAGCAGTGTGTATGGGCCAAACAGTTTTCAAGTATCAGCCTTGGTCGTTTTGGTTTATGGATTCGTTTATTAATGGTTGTATTTTGAGCTTGTTATGAATCTGATGGGTTTTAACAGCTATAAATATGTATCTTTATCTTTATTGTTATTGGGACTTGAAGAAATACATAAGGAAAGAGTGATAATCCTATTAGGGAAACTTAAAAATTATTTGGAGTTCTTGTGATTTTAAGAAATCTTTAGAGATATTTAAGAGGATTGAGAAACACTTCTAAATAGTTTTGATTTCTGTTATTCATATATAGAGAGAGCTAGAGAGATTAAGAAACACTTAGGAAGAAAATAAAGATTTTTTTGAAAACATGGAGTATATCACTTGCAGGTTGTTCGACAGCAGTGCTGCTAGATCCATGAGGGCGACTGTGTTTTGGGTATGTTATGGATCTGTTGGATTTCAACAATTATAAATATCTCTATTACTATTGTTAGTAGGACTTAAAGAAAGACATAGGAAAGAGGTGATAATCACAGTAGAGAAATTTAGAGAAGCAAAGAGTATAAATGAAGGTGTGAAAAATGCAAGAAATGGGGGGTTTGAATTGGTTTTTCAAAATAAATCATTTCTTTAAAATAAATTTCTCTTTAAAACTTTACCCCTTTTCTAAAGAAAAACAACTTGGTTAAACAAAGAGATATAAACATGTTATGTTTATACTAGTTCACTTGAGAACCTCTCAAGTTAATCTAGTCCACCCGCCAAGGTGATTTCGCCTCTCTAAACGAGGTGTTAATCCACTATTCAACAAAATAGTACACTGCACAAGCTAACACAGCTGGTGACTAACAACAACCTCTAGAACTCACACGTTCTAGACTTCTTAAGTAATCCAACCACACAGGTCTTACTTAAGGCACAATCTCTAAGACACACGTCCTAGACTTCTTAAGAGATCTAATCACTAAGACTCTCTTAAGGAATACAACTTTAAGTTCAAATACAATGGGTTTACAGAAAATTGCTTCTTATCAAGCTGATAATGTAAACAAATTTTTAGACCAAGAATGACTTAAGAAAGAACAGAGTTAGAAAGTACTATAGCAGTTCGCGTGTGTGTCTTTCTTCAAGTCTTTGAGCTTCCTTTTATAGCCGAGTGAAAAGAGCCGTTGAGATGGAATCATGATAGCTAAGTAGGCTTACGGCTTGAAGCGTGAGGACAGGTACAAAGTCTTCTGCATGTTGCGCATCCTGTCTGTGTCAGGTTGTCTTGTTTGTATTTCGCACAGTCTTCAAGAATTTTAACGTTGTAATGTGGTACAGCTGTACAGTGTGGCAAGTTTTCTTGGCTTCTCAACTTCAGAGGCTTTTTGTGAGCATGAGTAAGAAGGGAAAACATTGCTCGGTTCTTTAGATTATCAAGTCTTCGAATCATCAGCTCTGCGCTTCCAGAATCTTTAGAACTTGTCTTCAGAACCTTGTTTTCTTAATCCACTTTCTTCATATCTTCAGAGGCTTATGATAGTATTTGATTGAAGCATGAGAGTCAACTTTAGGTAGGTCTTCAGAACCTTGATCAGAGAGCGTGAGGCTTCAGCATCTAGACTTTATTCCATCAGAACCCTCATCTTCAGATCTTCATAACTCATACTCTTTTCCTTTCGAATTAAAGTCTTTTGTGTTATCTTCGTTCCACTCTTTTAAGTGCATAGACAAAATGTCTTTCTTTAAACATTGCGCTGATTCTCAGGAGCATAACTTATTTGCTAGGTTCTCACAAGTAACAACATTAGTTGTGCAAAATTGTTCATGCCAATACTCATTTGTTATCATCAAAACTTAGAGATAATATTACAGAACCAAATCTTGTTCTCACAATCTCCCCCTTTTTTATGATGATAAAACTATGTATTTGATGACGCAATTTTGATAAATAAATATATAACACAGAGAACATGGAAAAAAAAATTTAGGATAGCTTATCCCTTTTATGAAGTGCTCCCCCTGAGTATTAGATTTAATTAAGGTTCGTGCTCGGGCTCCCCCTGACTTCATTAACCTTTTGAGTCTTTCTTCATCATCAGAGTTCTGAGTTATCTGGACAGAGGAAAAATACAGAAAAATAATCTAATAGAGATGATAGATTTATCTGTTAGCATGTAAGCAACATTGTTTTTCAAAGAATAACTATAGGATCAAAATTATCACATTCATTCATATACTTTCTCCCCCTTTTTGTCATGAATCAAAAAGATAAACACAGAGTAGTCCAAGGGTGAAAAACACAGAACTAAAACTTAAAAGAAAAACAGAGGTTTATTTGTTGTCAGAGGACATCTTGTCCCAAATCTTCTTCATCATGATCTGAAGATTTTCATTGACAGTATCTTGCTTATCAAACCTTTCTCTGAAGTTCTTCTGTTCAATTCTGATTTCATCAATGGCGACTCCCAGGCGCTTGATAACAGGATTAGAAGTGGAAGCAATCATAGCACTTTCTTTAGCTCTTTCAGCTTCTTGTGCCTTTCTAACAACTTGCTCTTCTGCTTCTTTAGCAGCCTTTTCTTCAGCTTCTTTCTGCTTGGCAGCCAAGAACTTAAGTACTTTGACTCTTGCTTCAGCTTCTGCTCTCTCCTTAGCCTTTGCTAGTTCAGTAGTTATGGTTGTATTTGAGAAACTTACAATTCTTGTAAGTTCCATGTCCAGCCATTTTTGAAAACTTTGACAGGCACTCTCAAGTTCCATGAGCTTTGTGCTTGTACAAAGTTCCGCTCTTAGCTTAGCAAACATCTCAAGTGCTTTGTCATGAAATTGACTTGTACATTCTTCAAAGGATGTTGGAGGTGGAGCATTGTATATAACCAGAGCGAGGTTGGATTTATCAGAGTTGGTTTCAGGTGGTGGTTGCTGAGATAAGTCAATCTCAGTAGCAGTAGGTTCAGGTCGTTGTTGTTGATCGTTAGGAGAGGATACTTCAAGTGTTTCCAGATTGTTATGGATTTTAGGGGAAGGAAAATCAGAAGGCTGGATTAAGAATTCAGTTATGATTTTCTGATGAAAAGCATAGGCCATTGGTGAGACAGGTATGTTTTGATTTATGATAGGTAAGGTTGTTGATGAAGAAGGAATTTGTGGGGTTTCTGAATGAGACATTGATGGTTGTAGGTTAGATGGTTTGACACAGACTGATGGATTAGGATTGGATTTTGATGTAGTAGATAAACTTGTATTCTTGAGGATTTTTTATCTTTTACTCCTCTTCCTTTTCTGAGGCTTAGAGATGATGATAGCATGCTTTCTTTTCCTTTTAGGAGACTTAATAAGAGTTGGTTCAGAATTCAATTGATCAGTCTGCTTAGTTTGCTTTGTTTTCTCCCACTCTTCTTCTTCATGCTTGATTTCACAGACATCATACCCTCGTGCTTTTACTCCATCTAAGTATATAACTAATTCTTCAAGTTGGTAACTTCTGTGATAGATAGGATAACCCGTCACAGTGACCCTTCGTTTACTTAAATCGTCAGAGATGGTGAAAGGATTCACCTTTACTTTATTGATTATTCTCATTTGCTTAAGAATTGTGGCATTTACTGGTTCTCCAAGGGTTGTGGTCAGATCTTCTGTGTATTTGACTTCTGTAACCAGAGTGTCTATTATACCACTTTCATAGAAAATGTCTGAGAGTATTCTTCCAAAAGGGATGTATCTTGGTATATCATTTATGTATCCACCGGTTGTCCTAGTTTTTGTTACCATGTCTCTCAGATAGTAAAATAGGATAGAGGTTAGGCACATTCTTTCTTTGGTGATCAGATAGTAAAGCATGTATTTCTGGTTGGCATTGAAGAAATCTGCAACATGTGATGAAGGCCTAGGATTGATGCAGCCAAGAATGATCTTGTGCCAGATTTTTAAGTGTGCATGCAAATCTTCTCTCTTGTACTCCTTTTTGCTCAGTTGATAGTTAGCGTAGATGATTGGGTTAATCTTCTTTTCCACAAATGAAGATTTACTGTTCATCCCATAGACTCTCTTGTTTTTCATAAACTCCAGGTTGTAAAGAGCGGCAATGGATTTTTCGGTGATGACGATCTTTCTTCCCAGGACATAGGAGACAACATGAATCTTGTCATAAACAGCTTGTCTCCAAAAATCTTTTACAAGTGCTTCAAAAACTGGTCCTTTGAGCCTATCAAAGAAATTGGTCCATCCTTGAGCTTCTACTTCTTTGATCAGATTAAATCCATTTTCGGCAAGATTCACAAGATTACAGGAAATCTCACAAGATTATAGGTGCCAGAAGATTCTCTTTGGGTAATGTGTTCTTCGTTTATTTGAGAAGAATGAGATGAAGATGAAGCGACCATTTGGTTTATTAGAGATATTGCTGAGGATGGCTCGGTTAAGGGAGCTGACAATCTCCTTGATAATGCTTCAAATTCTTGTGAGAACTTGACGGCTTCTTCTTGCATTGGGGTCATCATTTTGAAAAGATGAGCGATTTAGAGGAAGAGTAGAGATTTAGGGTTTTTGAGGGTTTTGGTGAGGAGTGAGAGTGATAGAATGTTTTGAAGAGTTGAAGAACACGAAGGGAGAAGAATGAACGTCTTTGGATTGTTCCCAAGAAGAATTAGAGGTAATCTAGGTTACGCGTGTTAACTATTATCTAATGGAGTGAAAAGTTCTGATATTTATGAGATTGTGAAGTATTTGAGTGGATAGACACGTAAGGGAATAGGTGAATAAATGTGATAAAATTGAGTCAATCTCGAGAAAGATGTTATTCGTTCAATTTGAATAATTAAAGTGACTTAATTTTATTTAAATCACATGCAAAAATAATTTTCTGAATATATGACATGTCACATTTTTATCAGAACTTGAGATGTGTTAAGAAAAAGGTTCTGATGATTTGAAAATACTTTTCTTCTGACTAAACACATGAGGTTCTGAAAATGTTTTTATTCTGAACAGTACTCCATATTCAGGTGTTTTAAAATGATTAGAAATCTATCTTCAACTAAGGGTTTTGTAAAAATGTCAGCCCACTGATGGTCTGTATCAAAGAATTTTAAGCGTAGAGTTCCCTTCTGAACATAGTCCCTAATAAAATGATGTTTTAATTCAATGTGTTTAGCCCTAGAATGCAAAATTGGATTTTTACTTAAGCAAATAGCAGCAGTATTATCACAGAAGATAGGAATGTTACTCTCATATATCTAATAGTCTTCCAGCTGATTTTTCATCCATAGCATTTGAGTGCTGCATAAGGAAGCTGATATGTATTCGGCTTCTACTGTTGAAAGAGCAACTGTAGACTGTCTCTTGCTTGACCATGAGATTAGGTTGCTTTCTAAGAACTGACAGTTCCCCAATGTGCTCTTTCTTTCTAATTTGTCTCTGGCATAATCTGCATCGCAGTAACCAGAAAGAGTATACTCTGATGTTTTCTTATACATCAGGCCAAGGTTAGTTGTTTCATTCAGATACCTTAGAATTCGCTTGACAGCGGTTAGATGTGATTCTCTTGGATCTGATTGGAATCTAGCACATAGATGTACACTGAATAATATATCAGGTCTAGAAGCAGTTAGATATAAGAGAGAACCTATCATACCACGATAGAGTTTTTGACAAACCTTAACTCCTGTTTCTTCTTTTCCCATGACACAAGTTGGATGCATTGGTGTTTTAGCAATCTGAATTCCAAGGAAGAACTTCAGTTCTCCCATGAGGCTCATTTCAAATTCGGCCTGCATTAACTTTGAAAATTCTTCACATAGAGAAGAGTTAGCAGAACCAAAAATAATGTCATCAACATCGATTTGAACAATAAGAATGTCATTCTTATATGTTTTGCAGAAAAGAGTTGTGTCAACCTTTCCTCTGGTGAAATTGTTTTCTAATAAAAATTTGCTCAATCTATCGTACCAAGCTCTGGGAGCTTGCTTTAAACCATAGAGTGATTTTTTAAGTTTAAAAACAAAGTCTGATTTTTCTGAATTTTCAAAACCAGGAGGTTGTTTGACATAAACTTCTTCTGATATATAACCATTTAAGAATGCACTCTTAACATCCATTTGATATAGAGTGATGTTATGATTTACTGAAAAGGATATTAGTAAACGTATTGCTTCAAGTCTAGCAACTGGAGAAAATGTTTCGTTGTAGTTAATTCCTTCTTGTTGACTGTATCCTTGAGCAACAAGTCATGCTTTGTTTCTGACAACTTCTCCCTTTTTATTTAGCTTGTTCCTAAATACCCACTTAGTTCCTATTAAATGAACATTCTTAGGTTTAGGAACTAGATCCCAAACATCATTTTTTGGAGAACTAGTTAAGTTCTTCTTCCATAGCCAGAATCCAGTCTTTGTCCATGAGGGCTTCTTCAATTATAGCTGGTTCTATCAATGATACTAGTCCTACAAGTGCTTCTTCTGATGGTCTAAAGGCTGATCTGGTTCTGATAGGAGCATCTTTGTTACCCAGAATTAGTTCCTCGGGATGGGATGTGGATAGTCTTCTTCTTCGTTGAGATGAGGTATTTGGAGTTACTTCAGTGGTTTCTGGTGTAGGATCTTCCTGTTCTTTAACTTCATCTGTCTTTTCCTTAGGTTCGGAGAATCTGATTTCCAAATCTGCAAGTTTCTCAACTAGCTCTGACTTTTCTGAGTCAGGCTTGTCATTGAATCTAACATGAATAGATTCCTCCACAATTCTTGATTCTGTGTTGTAAACTCTGTAGCCTTTCGAGCGTTCAGAGTATCCCAACAACAGACACTTCTGTGCTTTGGAATCAAACTTGCTCAGATTCTCTTTAGTGTTAAGCATAAAACAGACACATCCAAATGGATGAAAATAAGAAATGTTGGGTAATTTATTCTTCCACAATTCATATGGAGTTTTATTCAAGATAGGTCTTATAGAGATTTTATTTTGAATATAACATGCTGTTTTAATTGCTTCTACCCAGAAGTGCTTAGCTATGTCAGTTTCTTGGATCATGGTGCGAGCCATTTCTTATAAAGTTCGATTCTTTCTTTCTACAACTCCGTTTTGTTGTGGAGTTCTAGGGCAAGAAAAATCGTGAGATATTCTATGTGAATCAAAAAGTTCTTCAAAGTTTTTTATTGTCAAATTCTCCACCATGATCACTTCTGACTCTGGCTATTTTACAATTTTTATCATTTTGTACTTGAGTGCAGAAGGAAGTCTGTTGTAGTCATCAACGATGACTAGTCCATATTTCTTACCATTGAGAGAGGCCGTTTTTACAGGGCCAAACAGATCAATGTGAAGAAGTTCCAACAGTCTAGAGGTGGAAAGAACATTTTTAGCTTTGAAAGAGGTTTTTGAAAACTTTCCTTTCTAACATGCTTCACAAAGAGCGTCTGACGAATATTTCAGACTTGGCAAGCCTCTAACAAGACCAAGCTTGTTAAGCTGAGAGATTCTTCTTAAACTTACATGGCCAAGACGCCTGTGCCAGACCCATTGCTCTTCGTTTACAGAAAGAAGACATTTTACATTTTGATGTTTTAAATCAGATCATTTAATTTTGTAAGTGTTGTTTTTCCTCTTTCCGTTGAATAGGACAGATCCATCCTTCTGACTTACAGCTTTACTAGACGTTTGATTAAAAATGAGATCATAGCCACTGTCGCTAAGTTGACTTATTGACAACATATTATGCATTAGACCTTCTACTAATAAAACATTCTTAATGGAAAGAAGCTTACCATTTCCAACAGTTCCGGAGCCAATGATTCTTCCTTTCTGGTTTCCTCTGAAACCAACGACGCCTCCAGGCTTAAGTTTCAAATCTTGGAACATAAGCCTTTCTCCCGTCATGTGTCGCGAGCACCCACTGTCCAAGTACCATGACTGGTGTTTCAATGGAGCTATTAAGGATATCTGCAACATAAATTATCTTGTTTTTAGGTACCCATTTTGTGGGTCCTTTCACATTAGTTTTTCTAAAGGTTCTGATCCCTTTAGATTTCCTTACGTTAGCAAAACGGTGTGGAGTTTGTGCATAATGTTCGTGTTTAGGATATTTCTTTAGTGTGTGTGTTTGTGTAATCCTAGTGTTTGAACCTTTTGGTTCTGAATGCTTAAGGTCAGTACCAAAGGGAATAAACTGTTTAGACAGAGGTATTATTTTGATGTTTTTGGTTTCATCATATGGTTGAGATGGTCCTGAATATCCTAGACCTCTACTTCCATTTCTACTGACTCCATAGATTAGTGAAGCCATTTTGCTTCTATCTACGCTTTTGGCAAGAAAGTTTTTAAATGCGTTATCATATTTGTCTTCTTCACTAGTGTTAGTGGAGTTTGAAACAATTTATTCTTCTAGCTTAGATAATTTACATTTCAGGACAGTGTTTGAGTTTTCTAAGACAAATATTTTCTCATTTTGTTCAGAAATGGTTTTCTTGTTTTTAGTAAGATCTTCTGAAGAAACTATAAAAAAATTTTCCAAGATTTTGAATTTGCTTTGAAGGTTTTGATATCTTTTTATAAGTTCAGTTAATCCTAATTCAAGTTCATAATGTGATAAGGAGGAAAGTACCTCTCTTTCATCGTCGGAGTCTGATAGTTCTTCCTCTGACGAGTCGCTTCTGGTTTCTGCCATGAATGCCATGTTGACCCGACCTTCATCAGCATCATCTTCATATTGTGAATCATCCCAGGTTGCCATGAGACCCTTTTTGGCTTTCCTAGGTCTTTCTTCTTTCTTGGCCTTTGGACAGTCATTTTTGAGATGTCCAGGTTCTTTGCATTCAAAGCACGTAACATCTTTTCCATAGTTTCTTATTTGACCAGATGTAGATTCGGATCTTCTCCTTGGTCCTTTGAACTTGTTCCTTCTGTATTTCCAGAGTTGACTTATCTTTCTTGATATGAGTGATATATCATCTTCTTCTGAATCTTCTTCAGATTCTTCCATTTCTTCTTCTGCCTGATACGCTTTCTTCTTTTCTGGTTTTGCCTTCAGTGCAATGGATTTGTTTTTCTTCTGAGGTTCATCTCCTTGAAGCTCTATTTCATGACTTCTTAAAGAACTGATAAGTTCTTCAAGACTGATACTATTCAAGTCCTTTGCAAGTTTCAAGGCAGTCACCATTGGTCTCCATTTGGCCGGAAGACTTCTGATGATTTTCTTGACATGATCAGCAGTAGAATAGCCTTTGTCCAGAACTCTGAGTCCGGCAACAAGTATTTGAAACCTTGAGAACATGGTTTCAACAGACTCATCATCTTCCATTTTGAAGACTTCATATTTTTGGATTAGCGCAAGAGCCTTCGTCTCCTTGACTTGAGCATTTCCTTCGTGAGTCATACGATGAGAGTCAAAGATGGACTTTGTAATTTCTTTGTTTGTGATTTTCTCATACTCGATATAAGAAATTACGTTCAACAGGATGGTTCTTGCTTTGTGATGATTTTTGTAAGTTTTCTTCTGAGCATCTGTAAACTCACTTCTTTCAATCTTTTTACCTACAGAATCTACAGGATGACTATAGCCATCAAGTACTAGATCCCATAGATCTAGGTCAAATGATAAGAAATAACTTTCAATTCTATCTTTCCAATAATCAAACTTTTCGCCATCAAAGATAGGAGGTTTTGCAGTGTAAGATTCTCTTTCAATAACATTTGTTTCAGAAGTTGTTGGTGGTGATGTAGTCACTGTTTTTCACACTTGGATCGGTACTGAACACTGTTAAGTGCTTGATAAAAATTCAATCTTTTTATCACCTCAGAACCGGAGCTCAGATGCCAATTGAAGGTGTGAAAAACGCAAGAAAGGGGGGGTTTGAATTGGTTTTTCAAAATAAATCGTTTCTTTAAAATAACTTTCTCTTTAAAACTTTACCCATTTTCTAAAGAAAAACAACTTGGTTAAACAAAGAGATATAAACACGTTATGTTTATACTAGTTCACTTGAGAACCTCTCAAGTTAATTTAGTCCACCCGCCAAGGTGATTTCGCCTCTCTCAACGAGATCTTAATCCACTATTCAACAAAATAGTACACTGCATGAGCTAACACAGCTGGTGACTAACAACAACCTCTAGAACTCACACGTTCTAGACTTCTCAAGTAATTCAACCACACAGGTCTTACTTAAGGCACAATCTCTAAGACACACGTCCTAGACTTCTCAAGAGATCTAATCGTTAAGACTCTCTTAAGGAATACAACTTGAAGTTCAAATACAATGGGTTTACAGAAAATTGCTTCTTATCAAGCTGATAATGTAAACAAGTTTTTAGACCAAAAATGACTTAAGAAAAAACAGAGTTAGAAAGTATTGTAGCAGTTCGCGTGTGTGTCTTTCTTCAAGTCTTTGAGCTTACTTTTATAGCCGAGTGAAAAGAGCCGTTGAGATGAAATCATGATAGCTAAGTAGGCTTAAGGCTAGAAGCGTGAGGACGGGTACAAAGTCTTCTGCATGCTGCGCGTGCTGTCTGTGTCAGGTTGTCTTATTTGTATTTCGCACAGTCTTCAAGAATTTTAACGTTGTAATGTGGTACAGCTGTACAGTGTGGCAAGTTTTCTTGACTTCTCAACTTCAGAGGCTTTTTGTGAGCATGAGTAAGAAGGGAAAACATTGCTCGGTTCTTGAGATTATCAAGTCTACGAATCATCAGCTCTGAGCTTCCAGAATCTTCAGAACTTGTCTTCAGAACCTTGTTCTCTTAATCCACTTTCTTCATATCTTCAGCGGCTTCTGATAATATTTGATTGAAGCATGAGAGTCGACTTTGGGTAGGTCTTCAGAACCTTGATCAGAGAGCGTGAGGCTTCAGCATCTGGACTTCGTTCCATCAGAACCCTCGTCTTCAGATCTTCAGAACTCATACTCTTTTCCTTTTGAATTAAAGTCTTTTGTGTTATCTTCGTTCAGCTCTTTTAAGTGCATAGACGAAATGTCTTTCTTTAAACATTGCGCTGATTCTCAGGAGCATAACCTGTTTGCTAGGTTCTCACAAGTAAAAACATTAGTTGTGCAAAATTGTTCATGTCAATACTCATTTGTTATCATCAAAACTTAGAGATAATATTGCAGAACCAAATCTTGTTCTCACAATAAATTCTTTGTAGTTCCTAGAATTTTGAAAAATCTTTGGAGGTATTTAAATAGATTGAGAAACACTTCTAAATACCTTATGTTAGAGAGATTGAAAAACCCTAGCATATAAAATAGGGTTTTTTCTTGGTAACTTGAGTGATTATTTTTTTATAACTCTTTTGTAATATCTTGCGACAATTCTTGAAACTATAGTGAATTGGAGAATTGCTCTCTCTCCTAGAGTATATCAATTTGATTGAACTAGATAAATAATTATTTGTTTTCTTGTCTTTATCTCCCTCCTTGCTATGGATTTGCTTATGTTATTTTGTTCATTAAGACCATTTATTTTTATTGTCATTATTTTTTGCCTACAGAGGCCTGAGACAGTCGAGTTTGATGGACTAATGCTATATAGTCTAGTATTTCACTATTTTTACTTGTCATTTTCTTTTTCTAACCGCTTTCCAATGCTGCTTAATTTCGTTTTAGCAATGTGTGAGCCATATACTACATACAGGGACTCAAAAATGACTTCAAATAAGACTGTTTGAGCTTACATCTGATTTCCAATTTCTATCAGTCAACCCCAGGATTCATAGCGTGTGAGGGAAGATGCTACTCCCAATTCCCACACAAGGCATCAACAAAATTTCTATTGAAATATTGGTTAATGGTAACCTGGTCCTCTCTGGCAAAATACATCTTCCTTGAAACTTAAGGTGGGAACTGATTCCAATATGATTGATAAAGTTCAAATTATAGGAATCACCCTTTAAACTTATAAACCTTATATAAACATCTCTTCCTTCACTTGAAAGTTTAAGACAATGGATCATATTATTCTCCTCTCAACTTCTCCACCTCTATAAATCTACCAATTCAATTCAAATCAAATCAAACCTTTCATCACTATCAACATTTTCCCTCCTTATAACCTCCATTTCATAAATAACATGGTGTTGCACTTGCTGCATGGGAAGCTTGATGTTACTATATATGAGGTCGATTCATTACAAACACTTCGAGCATTCAGTTTCGATATTGGCAATAAGGGAACATATACAAGCATGGGGAAGAAAATTATGTCACAGCTCAAAAATTGCATTATGTGTCAATGCCAATTCCAGCCAGAGGTATGTTACATCTTCACATTTATTAACTTTTTTACTATATTATTTATATCATATGTAATGTAAACATGTATTGAAACAATGTTATCAGATGGATAAATGAATGTCAAATACTATGTATGATATATGCAGCGGTACCGATGTCTTATGTTTTTGACATCGGTGTTAAAGTATCAATATCGTGTCGTGTCTAGGTGTTTGTATCTGAGTCCATCATTTTGAAATAAATCCATGGTAACATCTAATAAAATATAAAACATTTGACAGAATATTATTGGGATGGGTCTATATGCAACAGTTGATTTAGACAAAGCAAGAGTTGGAAGAACTAGGATGATAAATAACCAACCCTTCAACCCTAAATGGAATGAAAACTTTCACATTTATTCAGCTCATTCAATCTCCAATATTATATTCACTGTCAAACAAGATAACCCCATTGGTGCAACTCTAATTGGAAGAGCTTATGTTCCAGTTGAGCAACTCATAAATGGAACCACAGTAAATACATGGGCTCAAATATTAGATGTGAATCAAAAGCCTATACAAGGTGGTTCCAAAATCCATGTTCAAATTAAATTCTCACATGTTAAGAATGATCCAAACTGGTCACAAGGACTAAAGAGTCCAACATTTCAAGGGGTTCCTCGCACTTTCTTTAAACAAAATAATGGCTGTCAAATCACTCTTTACCAAGATGCACATGTTCTAGATGGTTCTCTTCCGTCTATTACGTTAGACGGTGGAGAACGCTATGTGCCGGGAAAATGTTGGGAAGATGTTTACAATGCTATTAATTATGCTAAACATTTTATCTGCATAACTGGTTGGTCTGTTTACACTGAAATAACATTGATTAGAGACCGAAACAAGTCAACGAGAACAAGCATCACACTTGGGGAGCTTCTCAAGAAGAAAGCAAATGAAGGTGTTAATGTTCTTATGCTTGTTTGGGATGACAGAACTTCTGTTCCAGATTTTAAGAAAGATGGTTTGATGGCAACTCATGATCAAGAAACTAATCAGTATTTCAGAAACACAAATGTGCATTGTGTTTTGTGTCCGCGTAATCCCGGTGTTGGAAGAAGTATAGTTCAAGGCTTTGAAACTTCAACAATGTTCACTCATCATCAGAAGACTATAATTGTTGACAGTAGAGTTGTTGGTTCTGCACAAAGGAATAAGAGAGCAATCACAAGTTTTGTTGGTGGGATTGATCTTTGTGATGGAAGATATGATACCATGGAACATCCTTTGTTTTCAACTTTGAATACAGTTCATCATGATGATTTTCATCAACCGAATTTCCCTGGTGCTTCGATTAAGAAAGGCGGTCCGAGAGAGCCGTGGCATGATATTCACTGTAAGCTGGAAGGACCTGTTGCATGGGATGTGTTGTGCAATTTTGAGCAAAGATGGGAGAAGCAAGTCGGGAGGCAATTAGTTCCACTACCTTCAAGCATGCTCGGTGAATATCGTATTACTCGTGTATCGAATGTTGCGACGGGGAACGAAAACAACTCTTGGAATGTTCAGTTGTTTAGATCGATCGATGGCGGTGCTGCTTCCGGCTTCCCTCAAGATCCAAGAGAAGCCTGTGAAAAAGGTCTTGTTAGTGGAAAAGATAACATCATTGATAAAAGCATTCAAGACGCCTACATAAACGCTATTCGACGAGCGAAAAACTTTATCTACATAGAAAATCAGTATTTTCTAGGTAGTTCATATGGTTGGAAATCATCTGATATTAAAGTTGAGGACATCGGTGCATTGCATCTCATACCAAAGGAACTCTCATTGAAGATTGTTAGCAAGATTGAAGCAGGAGAGAGATTTTCTGTGTACATTGTAATTCCAATGTGGCCAGAAGGTATACCTGAAAGTGCTTCAGTTCAAGCTATATTAGATTGGCAAAGGAGGACTATGGAGATGATGTATTCTGACATAGCTGAAGCTCTTCAAAGAAAAGGAATCAGAGCTAATCCAAGAGATTACTTGACTTTCTTTTGCCTCGGAAATCGAGAGGGGAAGAAAATGAATGAATATAGTCCTACAGAAAGACCAGAACCAGACAGTGATTATAGTAGAGCACAAAGTTCTAGAAGATTCATGATATATGTTCATGCCAAAATGATGATAGGTAAGTGATTCAACCTGTACATATCACTTGTTTTACGATACAAGGTGTCAGCTCAGTTGCTGAACTGACACCAAATTTTGTCCATGACGTGTCAGCAACTGGGCTGACACGTCATGGACAGTTTTTTAATGGTTAACAAACTCTTTGACTTTGTTTTTGTTTTGTTCATTCAGTTGATGATGAGTACATAATCATTGGTTCTGCAAACATAAACCAAAGATCAATGGATGGTGCTAGAGACAGTGAGATTGCAATAGGTGCATTTCAACCACACCATATAGCAACCAATAATAGGCCACCAAAAGGACAAATCTATGCATTTAGACGTTCACTATGGTATGAGCATCTCGGAGATATCGGTGACACGAGTTTCTTTGAAAATCCAGAAAGTTTGAACTGCATAAAGCTTGTGAATCGTTTTGCTGAGACCAATTGGGATATATACTCAAAAGATGCATTTGATGAACACAGAACATTTCATCACCTCATGAGATATCCAGTACAAGTAGCTAATAATGGAGCCATAACAACTCTTGCAGGATTTGAATATTTTCCTGATACTAAGGCTAGGATTTTGGGTTCTAAGTCTGAGTATCTTCCTCCAATTCTCACCACTTGATGAAAAGGAGAAAATTGAATGTACATTCACATGAATAATTACCATTACTATTTAATATCAAGTAATACCTTGTTTATCTTTGAGTTATTACTAAATTTATCATAATTGTACTGTAAAATTTGAATGTAACATTAAAGTTCAAAACTATTCAAGGATAATTTAAATGTTAGGCTAAAGAAAAGAACTAAGATAATCTTTGTCGTATCGGTAGCATAGGTGCTTCTATATCCATGGATGCATCCATGAGGGAAGGCTTACAGGTATTTAAAAGGCGATGCAAGAGGGAAGAGGTCATGCTGGGCTAACAAGTTAGAAAAAGACATTCAGCAAGCTCTAGCAAAAGTTCCTTATCAAGAAGAACTGATGTGGTTTCAAAGGTCTAAGGTGAAATTTCTAGCAGATGGAGACAAGAATACTAGTTTTATCATGTGAGCACTATGTAGAGAAGAAGAAGGAAGCTCATCAGTATGATCAAAACAAGTAATGATGACTGGACTGAAGATGCAGGGGTTATTAAGTAGTTGTTTGAAGACTAGTACCAAAAGCTTTATAATACTAATGTGGAAGTGGCTGAGTGGCAGCAAATAAAAACAAAGTCTCCAGGGCTAGATAGTTGATGGTGGAGCAACTTAATGAAGACTTAACAACAGAGGAAATCAAGAAAGATGTTTTTGATACGGCCCCTTGGAAATCTCATGGGCCAGATGGAGTCCAGCTGGCTTTTACTAAAATTCTTGGAGCTTAGTTGGGATGGAACTGTGCAACTACATTCAAACTTTGTTGTAGTTTCTTTTGGTTGGCTGTATTAGCTAAAACAACATATGTATAAAATGTATTTTAGCCAATATGTGGAACAAGATGTGTTAGCATGTGTTCCAACATCTAAGTTTGTTGCTAAGAAGAATTGTTCAGCTAAAGTGTTTGACAGAACTGGTTAAGCATGAGTTGTTCAACTAAAGTGTCTGAGAGAATCAATTAAGCAAGATGTTCCAAGATGCAGCTAAAGTGCCTAACATAACTAGTTAAACAAGAAGGTTCAACATGAGAGTATGTATCATCTTGGTATAAGGTTTGAGTTTTGACTATCTTCAGATGCCCTTCAGAAGAGTGGTGGTTTTGACTTCTTCAGAATATGCAAAGGTTTGCTTTTGGGAAGAAGTTTGTGTTATTAATCCAAAGTCTATCTGAAAAGATTTGAATTTGTTTCAGTCAAAGAAGATTTGATTGAATTTACCATGAAGAAAGATTTGGTCCAAGATTTATTCTACAAAGAAGTCTTATATGAAGAGAGTTATTTTGGATGTACTTATGTAACATGTGGAACACGATGATCCAACATGTGGACTGCGACATTTGATCTCTGACAGATGTTATTGCAATTGTGGTATAGAAGAGTGTGTTGCAACATCTGGTCTCTGTAAACAGATGTTATTGTAGTTGTAGTGAAGAAAGGACACATGTGAAACATGATGTTCCAACATGTGTGCAACATCTACCCCTAGTTCAGCAGGCCAATGTTGTTGCATTTTTTAAGCAAAGTTTTGGTTGAGATTCAATCAGATTTGTTGCTATATTTTAGCAATGTGTTTGTGTGATTTGTTTGACAACTGTGAAGATCAAATCAAATTTAAATGTAGATTTAAATTTGATTTTGAATTAATAACAAATCATATATTTTGTTGGAGATTTTTATGGAGCAAATCAAATCCAACAATATCTGATATTAATGTGGACGAAATTAAATCAAAAATCCAAATGTGAAAAGCCAAAAATTGCATTTTATTTAAGGAGACTCAAATCTCGTGTTTGAGGTGTGCAAGTTGTGAAGATTCCTAGTGTTAGGGTTTATCTTGAGTCTTTATTTATGCACCACTCTAGCGCCTCCTTTCATATCTTAAGATATTAAGTCTATAAGCTTTAAAACAAAGTGTTTCTATTTCTTGTATTCCACGCTAATGTCATAATAAGGATTTGTTTTGAATCTTTGTGTACACCACTCCATGTTTCAGTAATTTGGTATAGTTGTTGGTTTGTCTTAGTTGAGTTGTAAATTCAATAATCAATAGACTTGTTAGTGAGTTTGATCACTCTGATTTAGGGGTTGGAGAAAGTGAGTGGTTATCATATTTAAAGGGAGTCCTAAATAGAAAGCCACTAGAATTAGGGAGAGGCGCATAAATTCATAGGGTTTGGGGGTTCTTCTAAGACTAATTATTATAATTTAGAGTTGTGAATTTCTTATCTTGGGTTGAGTTCCCCCTAGATATAGATGTGGTTTCACCGAACTGGGTTAACAATCTCTTGTGTTCTTTATTATTTTTCTGCTTCTTCATCTTGTATAAGTTAAACTGTTTTCTCTTAATATTTTAAACTGGTTTTTATTTTATTATACAATGTCTTCGACATTGTGTCTGACATCTGTCCCCGAAAGGTGTTAACTGTCATAAATCAGTTGTTCACGTTGTCCCAGACACCTGTTTCAACATTTGTCCTCCTGAGAACATAATTTCATTTGGCATCAGAGCAGACACCCTATTATGGTTGGGTGAGTTTCAGGATTCTTATTATGTTCAAGATGGAGAATTTCAATGAAGGAGGATCAATTAATCAATAAGAGATTTGTTATGTTGCCAAGAATCCTCCAAATATTGTTGACAGTTATGGAGATTATGATAAGACCAAGCAGAATGTAATTCTGAAGAAAATTTCAGACTTCACAAGATCTTTAGTAAAGTAATGAGAAAACTTGATAAAAGATCAGGAAATAATATCCCTAACAAGGTCAAGTACATTCAGCATAAAGAAAATGATAATGAAAGACAAAATCTTAACTCTTCCTACGAGTGTTGTAACACCCCAAAATTTGCCCTCACTTATTTCTAACCATAATTGGTTTGTGTTTTACGTTCATGTGCATTTTCCATTAGGACATAACCTTAATCATGCATTGCATTGAGCTCTCAAGACATGGGATCACGGTGTCCTTGTGGCTCAGGACTTCTTTTATTCTAAGCAGCAAGCATCAGAGTGCCCTAGCATTTATTTTGCTCGATAATTTGGTACCAGATCATTCTTTTTCCAGCAGGATATTTTGAGAGTTCACAGTTTATTTCAGACATTTTTAATATTTTCATTCATCTGACTGTATTTCCACTCTGCATCAACTGTATAGCATAAAGTTTTTTTTTTATCTCGCATAGTGCCTAAAATGTCATCCGAAATAATTTCTCGGATTTACAGACAGACAGGTCAACTAAATCTCAACGGTGCGTAAAATCGGTGGACGGAAAATTTTAAAATCGAACTTGCAGACGTCAATTATATTGATCTACGTTTCGCGTAGTTTAACTTGACATGTTCGTTTTAATTTTTGACCATTTTTTGTCGTATTTTGATCAGTTTGAGCGTTTTAACGGATCAAAATTTATTTTAAAATCTGACCAAACGTTGTATTTTTCCGAGTCGTATATTTCACGTTGATCATTTTAGTGTACTCGATATATTTTTTCGAGCGCTTGGGCGTCCGGCTTTTATTTATTTGGAATCCGTATATTTCTACTTCTTTTTTTGTCTAAATATTTATAGTAAATAAATAGGATTATTAGTTTTTTATTTAAGTTTTTTAATTATTTTAATTGTTTAAATTTTGAGAAAAAGGGTGGTGCACTGACAGTGTAAATTATTTTTACACTGTCGACCAATGACAACCATGTATCCCACCAAGTCAGCTTGTAAATTTTAAATTATTTAAATGATTTGACACTTTAAAATATTTTGATTAGATGTATGTGTAATACTTTTTATACTGACAATACACTACCATTAAACCTTTAAATTTTATTTAGTTTTAATTAATAGTATTTAAATTGGACTTTAAAATAAGTATTAGGGACATTATTGACAATTTAAAATTATCCCTAATTTGGTCCAAAATATAAACAGGCTACGCTTCAATAACACCTCCGGTACCAATTTTCTCTCAGCATGTTTTGGAATAACACCTCCGGTACCAATTTTCTCTCGGCATGTTTTGGGCATAGAATTTGTGTTGAATTTTCTCTCGGCATGTTTTGGGCATTGAATTTTTTTGTTAATTAAAATATTTTAAATACGAAAAAAATACATTGTTAATTTAAATATTATTTTATACAAAAAAAAAAATTATTGTTATAAACGAGCACAATTTTATTTTTGATTCAAATATTTTATATACGGAAATAACTTTACTATTGATTCAATTTTTTTATTAATAGTGTCAAAACAAAATTAATATTTATATACGAGAAAAATATATATTTTTGATTAAAATATTTTATATATGGGAAAAATACATTGTTAATTCAAATATTTTATATACGAGAAAAAATATTGTTATAAACGGGCACAACTTTAATTTTGATTCAAATATTTTATATACGGGAACAACTTTACTATTGATCCAATTTTTTTATAAATAGTGTCAAAACAAAATTAATATTTATATACGGAAAAAACATATATTGTTGATTAAAATATTTTATATACGGAAAAAATACATTGTTAATTCAAATATTTTTCTATACTAAAAAAATTATTGTTATAAACGAGCACAACTTTACTTTTGATTCAAATATTTTATATACGGGAACAACTTTACTATTGATACAATTTTTTTTATTAATAGTGTCAAAACAAAATTAATATTTATATACGGAAAAAAAATATATTGTTGATTAAAATATTTTATATAAGAGAAAAATACATTGTTAATTCAAATATATTTCTATACGAAAAAAATTATTGTTATAAACGGACACAACTTTACTTTTGATTCAAATATTTTTATATACGGCAACAATTCACTATTGATTCAATTTTTTTTTATAAATTTTTTTAAAAAAAAATAATATTTAAATACACGAAAAAAATACATTGTTGATTAAAATATTTTATATACGAAAAAAATACTTTGTTAATTCAAATATTTTTCTATAGGAAAAAAATTATTGTTCAAAAGAATGCTCATAAATGACTTTAATTATAATAATAGAAAAAACACTATAAAAGCACTATGTAGTATCCAAATATATTTGTAGTCTCTATATCCAAATGTCATTATTAATTTAATTATAATCAATATTTTAATTACTTATCAATCAAAAGATCATTATTAATTTGAGATAATAAAAAGCAATTTTTTATGATGAAATATAAATCTAATTTTTAGATACGGGCAAAAATACATTCTTGATTCAAATTTTTTTTATACAAATTCAAATATATCTAATGTTAAAACAAACTTTATATTTATATACGGTATCAAGTTCGTTATTCATTAATTACGGGCAAAAATACATTCTTGATTCAAATTTTTTACGGTCAAAAATATTTTTTATGTCATTGAATAAAATAATATTTAGTTACGGACTCCAGTTCGTTGTTGATTAATTTATTTATACGGGATCAAGTTCGTTGTTGATTAATTTATTTATATATACGAGAAAAATATCATTGTTATAATATAGATTCTAATATTTTTTTAAATAACGTCAAAACAACAATAATATTTAAATAAAATATAATATAGGCTTAAATGCATTTTTGGTCCCCCTAATTTGGCATTTTTACACTTTTGATCCCCCTATTACAAAACCCGCGATTTTGTTCCTTTTAATTTGGTGCGCTTTGCATTTTTGTAGTCCCCCTCCAAATTTGCATACGTGGCAGTGATGATTAAAATTTAAAAATTATTTTTAATTATATGGCAAGGATGACTAGGATTTTTTATTATTTAATAATACTTTTAACTAATTTAATATTTTTATAGAGAATTAATAATTTAAATTGATATTTAATTAATTAAAATTTTGGAAAAGTATTATGGGTCCAAAGCCCATTTCTCAAAAGCCCACATTCATCCCAACCTACTTATGCAATATTATAGATTTGATCAAGCTTTATAAACACTTTCATAATACTAGAAAAAACGATGTGGGACTAAAGCTTTATCATCTCCTCTTTTACCAAAACACTGCTTGCACTTTTCTCTTCTTCTTCCAGCTTCAACTTCAATTCTTTAATCGGTAAACAAACCAAAAACTCAATTTCAATTACTTCGGCTTTATGATACAAAAATCAATTTTTTTCATAACCATGTTTTAAGTGGAAAAGACCATATTTTTACCATCATCTTAATAGGTGGACTGACTCTACTGATTTTTATCACTATTGCATTTTAAATACTGATAGTGAAACGTGTTAGAGAAATAGTGAAACTATCACTATCAGTATTTAATTTTGTGAAAGGCTATTGCATATATTAATATGAAAGAATTAAGTAAATTATCATCATTTAATGTTTTTTTGTTTGAGAAATAGTTTCTGCTTTATTCATTCCATTGAGCCTGTGTGCTAAATTTACTTATCCTATTTCACTTAAAGAATTTTATTTTTTAATTTTAATAATAAATATTCTAATAGAAACTGGAAATCAGAGTGTAGATAAACATATTGCATATTAGTTTATAAGCAGAGTCTTGTCACTGTTATAAGAAGTAACTTGCTGATGAAAATATAATAGTATATAGTATCCAAATAAACAACCCAAAAATGGAAGCTTGGCTGATAAGCAGACCTTCAAGGATCTGCACTGCATGCATAACTCACCCGAAAAAATATTTTACTTGACAATGGATTTCAACAACTAACATTAACATGACATTGCTATTAATATCACTCAAGGAAAACTGTAACTGATATTACCATGACTACCACTCTTGAGCACTTCATCCTGGTTTTGGATAAGCAATTTAACCTGTTCAATAGGAGCAACAGCTGTCTTTGAAAATCAAATCAAACCATAATAATCATGTGTAGTGTTGTGGTGGATTTCGTGTTTGTTGTTGTAGGGAGAAGATGAGTTTTTATGGAGATGAGGAGAGTGTGGAAGCAGAGACTGTTATGGTGTAGGAAAAGTGGAGAAGAGAAAATGTGAAGAATGAAATGGAAGTGAAGCAGAACTGCAGAATTGAAAACTAGTGAAGTCCCACATCGATTTATAAAAATATGAAATTAGTGTTTATATACTGTAATAAATTTATTGATTGCAAAATGAAGCACATGAGAGAGAGTGTATATGAGTGAGCAATGATGTGGTAGACTCCCATGTTTTAAAAAATTTGAAAATTTTAATTAATAAATTTCTAAAAACATTTACTTGATTAAAAATATTAATTTATTATTTAAAAAAATAAATAATCTAGTCATCATTGCCACCAAATTAAAATTAATTTTTTAATCTCAATCATCACTGCCACGTATGCAAATTTGGAGGGGGACTACAAAAATGCAAAGCGCACCAAATTAAAGGGACCAAAATCGCAGGTTTTATAATAGGGGATCAAAAGTGTAAAAACGTCAAATTAGGGGGACCAAAAGTGCATTTAAGCCTATAATATATTGTTGATTCAAATAATTTTATATATGGAATGAATTATTGAAACTAATTTCTTATATCTTTTAAAAATAGTATCTTTTTGGTTAAACACCTTAATTTTTTTAATATCATTTTTATTATATTTTGAAAAAAATGCGCGTAACATACCAATACCCATGCAAATGCACGGGTATCCTACTAGTTTATTTTAAAATCTGACCAAACGTTGTATTTTTCCGAGTCGTATATTTCACGCTGATCATTTTAGTGTACACGATATATTTTTTCGAGCGCTTGGGCGTCCGGCTTTTATTTATTTGGAATCCGTATATTTCTACTTCTTTTTTTGTCTAAATATTTATAGTAAATAAATAGGATTATTAGTTTTTTATTTAAGTTTTTTAATTATTTTAGTTGTTTAAATTTTGAGAAAAATGGTGGTGCACTGACAGTGTAAATTATTTTTACACTGTCAATCAATGACAACCATGTATCCCACCAAGTCAGCCTGTAAATTTTAAATTATTTAAATAATTTGGCACTTTAAAATATTTTGATTGGATGTATGTGTAATAGTTTTTTACACTGACAGTGCACTACCATTAAATCCTTAAATTTTATTTAGTTTTAATTAATAGTATTTAAATTGGACTTTAAAATAGGTATTAGAGACATTATTGACAATTTAAAATTATCCCTAATTTGGTCCAAAATATAAACAGGCTGCGCTTCAATAACACCTCCGGTACCAATTTTCTCTCAGCATGTTTTGGGCATAGAATTTGTGTTGATATTCACTATTTCAATTAGATATTGGCAAAATTTTTGTTGATATTATTCTGTCAATGGCCAATCGTTCGATATTGTTTTTCATATCCATATAGAATATATATTATAGTACATATATGCTGCACTGTTCGTGCCGTTACTATTGTGGCATCTAGGGCTGGACAGAAAAAAGAAAACCAGTCCAAACCGACCAATCCATGTGGCCCGTTAGCTACCGGTTCGGATGGGTCGGATTTTCGGGTTGTCGGTTTGAGAAGAAAAGGGTTCAGATGGATTAAACCGGTCGGTTTAGGTTTGAAATTCTGAACCCACCGAAATCCTAAACCGACTGGCCTAGTAAACTGTTGTGGTTTATTGGGCTGGAACACTCCTGGCCCAGAATTTTGTAATCCAACAACACACCCACAAACCTAACAAAACAACCACAGACATTCTCACTTCTCAATCTCAGTTCACACCAACACATTTCCACCTTTCTGCTAGGGTTTCAACGAATCATCGCCGCCGCTCACGAATTGCCGCCACCTTCCACCATTCAAACACGAAGCACCATCGATGTAAGTTATTTGCCTCTTCCTTTCTCATTCTCTCTCTTTCCCTTTTTCCAACTCCCTCTCTCTCTATATCTCTCTTCTTTCTCCACCGATGAAATTATTTTTTGTTGGACAAAAGTTAATGTTTAATGTTTGATATTTGATGTTTGTTAATTCCAATTGAACAAACATATGAGTGTATGTTTGACCAAAACTAAAAGGGCTAATTTTAGGGTTGTTTCAAACTAATGAGTGTAGGTTTGTTATTGTTGGATCCCTTTGTTTTTGGTCTTTTATATTATCAGTTAATAATTAATTGTACATAATAATAATATTACAGAAATTGGATCTAGGTTTGGGTGAATATTGTTGTGTTTGTGTGAATATTTTTGTTGTGTTTTTTCTGTTGAGTTTTTAATTAATCTGGGTGAATTCTTCTGTTGGGTTTTTTATTGTTCTGTGTTTCTAACATTTACCATTGATGTTGGATTCCTGGAGAATTGTGAGTTTTGTGTGCATGTTGTTTTATTATTAGTTTTAGGGTTAATACCCCTTTTGCCCCCTGCCATATGGGCGAAATCCCAAAAACAACCCTGTAAAAAAAAAACACAGATTCCCCCCTTGTCATTTGAAGATTCTACTGTTTTGACCCCTCTTGAAATCCAGTCAACAATTTTTATGACGTGGCAACTTTTTTTTATTTTTTATTTTTTATTTTTTAATTATGTGGCATTTTTTATTATTTTTTATTTTTTAAATTTCATGTGGCATTTTTTTCGTATTATTTTTTATTTTTAATTTAATTCTATTTTTTTTAATTTTTATTTTAAAAATTATTTTAATAGGGCCAAGATCAAACACATATAAGCCCATTATCATCTCCACTCTTCTAGGCCCATGTATGCTTTCACTTGTAAATTAGTGAACCACTATTATAATATAAACACTCATGTCATTTTTATCCCAAACGATGTGGGACTCTTGTTACTCACAAAACCTGCTACTCACAAAACTCAGACTTGCATCAACACTCCAACAACCTGCAAAATGGATAGAGATGAAAATGATAGAGATTAAAACATTACTACAAAATAAATTGCTTTTAACACAATGAAATCTGATATACCATAGAATTAGAGAGAACTCAAAACAAACATCACGAATAGCAAAAAAGGCAGCAACTCTTCCACTCTAACACCCACCTGTCGCGAGGTTGTTGTGGTAGTCTGAAACTGTAGGTTATTTCACGTTTTGTTTTTTACTCACTTCTCCTTCTTCTCCTTTGATTCTGTTTCGTTTCTTTTTTTCATATATGCTGAGTTTCTGCTTGTAGTATTAATGGTGAGATGATGGAGAGTTAATACAAATGATTTGTTATTATGGAGTTGTTGTTGTTGTTGGAGGGTGGAAGGAAAACCTTGTGAGATAGGATGAATTATGTGTTAAAGATGGTCTTTTTGAGATTTGAATTTGTAGATTTTTATTGGTGGATATGGAGATTATTTGTGGGCAAGGTTACACAAGGGGTAATGAATGGAAGATTATGTTGATGGTGTTGTTGGGTTTCTAAAATGGAGGTGGTTAGAGTTTGAAGGTTTCTGCAGAAGTTTGTAAGAAGCCTTCACTCCTTTCCACATGGGCACATGTGATGGATGCTTCTCACTTGAAGGCATAGTAGCCTGCAACAAATTATAAATTCATGAGATCACAAAAAACACTTCAAGAATAAGTTGATCATTTAACAAGTAACAATGTTTGTTTTTTCTTACGTGATTGATTTAGTTTTTTAATTTAATTCCAAGTCATGGACAGCCATAAGTTACACCCAATCAAATAACTAAAATTTAGCTCAACATTATTGGAAAAAAAAATCTAGATTGTACCAGTAATTTCAATGTGAGTTGGATTAGTAAACATAAAGTCAGAACTGTGAAATTTGACTATGCTTAATATTCAATACCTATCCTAATATTTTTTTTCCTTATTCTGAACTTCATTGTGGACTAACTAATTAATATAAAACGACAAAGTCATCAACTTACTTCAAATTATGTGAGTAAAAAGAAAAATAATTCAATATTGTGTGCTTGACCCAGTAAATCTTATTGAAGTTTTTCAACAACTTTGAAAGCAGTATTTCTCACCAAATTATCAACAAAACTATCAAC
Organism: Lathyrus tuberosus; assembly: GCA_022829125.1. Taxonomy (NCBI): domain Eukaryota; kingdom Viridiplantae; phylum Streptophyta; class Magnoliopsida; order Fabales; family Fabaceae; genus Lathyrus; species Lathyrus tuberosus. The sequence goes on along the minus strand of JALAZF010000082.1, from coordinate 4,271,239 downwards.
AACTTTGAAGGCGACAATGAGTTTGAAGGTTTCTAAAATGGAGGTGTTGTTGGGTTTCTAAAATGGAGGTGGTTAGAGTTTGAAGGTTTCTGCAGAAGTTTGTTTTGGAGTGTATGTATTGTCCTTTTCATTTTGCAGGTTGTTGGAGTGTTGATGCAAGTCTGAGTTTTGTGAGTAGCAGGTTTTGAGAGTAGCAAGAGTCCCACATCGTTTGGGATAATAATGACATGAGTGTTTATATTAGAATAGTGGTTCACTAATTTACAAGTGAAAGCATACATGGGCCTAGAAGAGTGGAGATGATAATGGGCTTATATGTGTTTGATCTTGGCCCTATTAAAATAATTTTTAAAATAAAAATTAAAAAAAATAGAATTAAATTAAAAATAAAAAATAATACGAAAAAAAATAGAATTAAAAATTAATTTAAAAACAATAATAAAAAAAATTTAAAATGCCACATGAAATTAAAAAAATAAAAAAAATAAAAAAATGCCACATAATTCGTCCACGTAATTAAAAATAATAATAAAAAATAAAAAACATTGCCACGTCATAGAAATTGTTGACTGGATTTCAAGAGGGGTCAAAACAGTGTAATCTTCAAATGACAAGGGGGGAATCTGTGTTTTTTTTTTACAGAGTTGTTTTTGGAATTTCGCCCATATGGCAGGGAGCAAAAGGGGTATTAACCCTTAGTTTTATTATATAGTTTTGTTTAATTGTTTATTTATAAATATTTCACTCATTCAATTTATTATTGGAATCATATATAAGTTATAATTTAACATGGTCTTTCATGATCTTTCATGTTAGTGTGGATTCTGCTATAATCATCAAACAAATCTGCTGCAACAACCTCTTGATTGAAGACTTTATTTTAAAGAATGAATATATTTATAGTTTTAGTATAATTATGGAGGACTGGAATTTATACATTGATAGTTTATAATTATGAAAATCAAAATATCACTTCTGCTGTTATGATAGTTTATGACTAAGAAAATCAAATTGTTATATTTGAGTTAGATTTATGTGATAAAATATTGAATTTAGTATTTTATCTATGTAATAATAAAATAAAAAAGTTTGCTTTCTGTTTTTTTTAATGAAAATGGGGCAAATATTTTTGTTGGTCCATTAAGTTTTAAACCGATTGAACCCACCCAATCAATCCGTTAAACCGTTTTAACTGAAACCGATAAAAACCGAAATTCCTATGGTCGAAATTGGATCTAGCAAATGGAACTGCGGTTTGGGATGGATCTTAATTTTTGACCCGAATCCAACCCAGACCGACCGATGTCCAGCCCTAGTGGCATCACTTTCTTTTCGATCAGCATACGACACGTTTTTTTTTGGCTAAAATACAGTTTTGGTCCCCCTGTTTTTCAAAATTCACAGTTTTGGTCCCCCTGTTTTTTTTTTTAACAGTTTTGGTCCCCCATCCCAATTTTGGCCCAAAAAAAGTGATGAATAGTAACCTGTCCGTACATGAACAGTACACGTCCGTACATGAACAGTGAGGGGTGGGGACCAAAACTGTTAAAAAAAAAAACAGGGGGACCAAAACTGTGAATTTTGAAAAACAGGGGGACCAAAACTGTATTTTAGCCCTTTTTTTTTTTTAAAGCATATATGATAAGTATTCACAGGTTTACAATAAGCATATGTAACGTTTTCTTTATACAGTATTCACAGGTTTCTTTTTTTTCAAAATCATATATAATAAGTTCCTAATATAATAAGCTTAGTTATTACTGTAATATATATTTCGGCACGGTTCTTATGGATGTTACCGGCGGTTTTGCGTAGAAAAGGGTGGGTGAGTTACTATTCCGCTTATATTATTTTCTTTATGATACGCATAGAACATATAACCGTTTACTTACTGTTTCTTTAATTTTTATTTTATTCTATTTTTTTTTCTTTTTGTTTATATTATTACAAGTTTTTTCAAAACAATATAATTAGTTTTTAATGTAATATATACAAAATCTTGTTTAAATATATATATATATATATATATTAGATTTTTCGGATCAAATTATGTTGATATGCTGTTTGTATATATAGGTACACGATGCATGCATTTGTGTTCAATTCGATTCGGTTGCGATGATCGCAATTTCGCGCTAACAACATTATTGAGTTTTTATCACATTTAAAATTTCTTTTCCTTTATGTTTCTTTTTGTTAAATTTAGATCCGCACAATTTCGATCTCTATTGCGATAATCACGTCAAGTGTAGCAAGTTAGGGGCGGATTTTATCGGTTTATGTGTGATGTTCTATATTTATCCTTGTATCCCGATTTTACACGCGTCCGACGGTTTAGCGTAGTAACAATCCACTTTTTGCACTTACCGATTCACGTCTCGATTTGCAATTTTTGATTTTATTATTACCTTGTTGTTTCTTGATTCAATTTGTGATAACCGCTTATGCGGTAGCAATTTGTCTTTTTTTTTTAAATTTAATTTGTGCTAATTTTTGACAATCCCGTATCGTTATGATTATATTTGCTTAAATTTGTTGTGGTAGGCTTCGCACTTGTTCGCGCACGCGACCTTGGTTCACGTATTCGCGTCATAATTTTAATCCATGCATTTTTTTTCTTTTTCAATTTACATTATGATTCATTCGTTGTATAATGTTGATATTGTGTAAGCATCTTATTCCCCTTCAACCTAACATTAGGTTTTCAATCCTTTGCATGATAATAATTACGATAGTCCCTTTCAAACCTTAACCTTAGGTCCATCTCTTTGCATGCTAACATTAAGTTAGCTCCCTCCTAACCTCGACTATAGGACCATTTGGCATGACAACATCTAGGACCAAGTCTCTCTTAGATCTTCCGATTTTCTCTTCTCTCTCTTAATACAAGTAAAATACTTATTAACTACGATATGTATTGTGCGCCACGACCCTTAAGCACATGGGAAAAGATGAGCGGATGCATTTTTAACTTCATCTTAGGGTTCTTTGTGCGCGAGACGCTTTGATCGTTAGTGTGAAGTATTCGATCCTATGTCATAGACTTTAGTGCGATATACGTCACAAACAAAGTCAATACACTTCTCTAAAATCCTTAAACGAATCCAAATAATTTTGTCCATCGCGATGTTCTGTCAAACCTTTTCGGAAAGGGCACGTTACCTCCGTTCTACCGCAAACAGGAATCAACCTTAACTGCTGGAACGTGAGCCTAGCATTGCTTATAAAAGATACCAACCAAATCGTGGTAGGTCGAACTACGAGCGCTCTGACTTCCTCATTCTCGTCCGAATGAGGATACGTAGGCACAAGACGGCGAAGTCTTGGCGAGCACCCTTCTCCCATTTCTGTAGCTCCACGAACTACAGACGCTCTGACTTCCTCATTCTCGTCTGAATGAGGATACGTAGGCACAAGACGGCGAAGTCTTGGCGAGCACCCTTCCACCTTTTTCCGTAGCTCCACGAACTACGGGCGCTCTGACTTCCTCATTCTCGTCCGAATAAGGATACGTATGCACAAGACGGCGAAGTCTTGGCGAGCACAATCCCCTTATTCACCCGTAGTCCTCCGAACTACGTTAACTCTGACTTTCCCATTGAACGAGGGAATACGTAGGCCTAGGACGGCGAAGTCCTATCGAGTCACCTTTAGTTTTCCTCCTTTTCGTTTTCGTTTAGCAAATAGGCTTTAGATAAACACACCCTTTGGTTAGACAACAAGCATGGATCCCGTTGAGTACAACGGACGCGAGGGGGTGCTAATACCTTCCTCTCGCGTAATCGACTCCCGAACCCAGGATTTGGTTGGGAGACCATGTCTTTTCCCTCTTGAGGTTTCTTCGATCGTTTCCTTTCCTCCGTCGGGATAAATAACATTCAGTGGCGACTCTGTTTTTCCGCCGGTTATTTTTTACAGGTGCAAAGGAACCCAATGTCTAAATTGCAAAGATTTTGGTCATATTTAAGTTGAATGCTCAAGCTTTCCAAGGAAACAAAGAAGAATCTCCAATGTCACTAATGATGAAGAATGTGAATCTAATCAAGCCAAAAATGTTGTAACCATCAACTTTTGTATCCTCAATGGAATGAGAAATTTCAAAGGCATTATCAAGTTTGGCATGGGAGGCGTAATATTCTTGTGTATATTGCTTATTTCTCCCACAAGGTGTTTGTTCTGGACTGGGTCGGGGTCTGCTCCTCAGTCGAGCAGGCCCAACCCACACGTCCTGGGATGGCCCAACAAAGGCCTCTTGGCACAATCAATGTCGAGCACATGCCCCACCTCAACAATGTCGGGCACACGCCACACCTCGGCGGTGTTCGGGCACACACGGCATAGAGCATCGGGCAGAGGCGCTAAGCCTCTCCGGGCTCGCTCCTCCTCGACACTCAGGTGCTCCTTCCACGAGGAGCCATCTCCGTCTGCACATAAGGGTCCTCCCCGCGAGGACACGTCACTCCCCGACACGCAAGACTCCTCCCCACGAGGACGCGTTCTCATGTAACCACCCACTCCCGATGGAATCGGTCTGCCCTAATTCCGGAGATCTAGGAACGGTTACCCCAGGGCGAAGACCACGTGCTGGTCTTCACTACGCCACGTAAGCCCTGGCAGTTACTTGGATTGGGCCTGGCAATCCAGCCCAATGCAAGTAACCGTTGGCCCCGCGCTGGGGGCTCTCTATAAATACCCTCTCACTTGAGAGGGTCAGGTTACACACTCTCATACTCTCTAACCTTGTACTTGCTTTTACTTGACCTTTGCCTTACTTGAGCGTCGGAGTACCTTGTGTTAGACGATGGCTATGGATCTAGAAGGGGGTTGAATAAATCCCTTGAGTTTTACACGCAAATGTTTTACAAAATTAGTTTTTAAAAATTGTTTAATCGGAAGCTACCACCGGATAGAACGTCTACAACGAACCTTCTACCAAAAGGATCGGATATGCACGAATATATCACGGATGAGTACAGAAGAGAAGAATTCAGTTTTGAATATTACACTTAAGATACGCAATCAACAAAATATCACTTGGTTGATGTGTATTCCAATCCAATGAGGTAAAATGATAAGCAATTTAAAGACAACAAGTTCGAATTTTTCTTTGACACAAATTATCAAACACCTAGTGTGCGAAAACACACTAAGTGCAGAATTTCAGTGAAGGGTAATGTACAGCTGCTCCAAGATACAATTCAAGGAATTGTATCAGTTTAACAAAACAATTTATCAGCTTACAATTACTCTACAACAGAAATTTCGATGACTTGAGATTTCACAAATTCGAACTAACTGAATTTTAAAAGAGTTAAGGAAAGAGAGAACAAACACGATTTGATTAGGCAGTTCCCCAATCGTCCTCGCTTTGGGTACGTCTGCCCCCAACTCCACAAATGGAATTGATATATATATATATATATATATATATATATATATAGTTGTTGCAAATTGTTTATTACAAGAGAAAATAATGAACATCCAAACCCTCGAACGTCTTCGATCGTTGATGCAAAATTTTCTCTTCCCTTGATTCAAGATGAATCAAGTGCTCCAAATATGGTTGATCCAATTACCGTCCCACGCTACTAAACCGAAAGAAACCACTGTTCTTCAGTTACCTTCACTCGGTCAATTTCGATCTACCAAGAATTCGAACCCAAACCTCCTTTCTACGATCCTCTGATTACAGCTACTAAACCAAACAATTGCGCCAATTTTCGGTTACCTTCGCCCAGCCGAATCCCTGTAGAAAGAACAGTTTGTGCAAAAACCCCCAAAATCTATCTGATTCTTGGAGGACAAAACCAACTGGTTTTATTCAAGAAACACCTGTCAAACTCTCAACCCAGAAGATGAAGATTACACTTCCTAAATTCTGAACGTTATCACTTCAATCAATGGGCGACACAAACAAAGATGATTATGTGTGATTGTTTGTTTACACAATGAAGAAGATGAAGATGAAGAGAGAACTGACATATATCTTTCACGTTTCTTGTTAGAATAAAAAGGATGACCAAAACTATTTATATGAAAAATATGACCAACAAAAAAAAATAACAGAAAAGAAATTAAGTGAAAAAATGCAAAATTTGAGGTTATGCGTCGACCTCCAACATTCATGCGTTGACGCATAAATGAAGAATTTGGTGTCCACAAGTTTGTGCGCTTTCCCGCAAGTTTTGGAGGTTAGCGCATAAAATTTGGGGTTAGCGCATGAACTGAACGGTCAGCGCATGAAGTGTAAATTTTCAGGAAATTCAATTTTTCTGAGCATTTTTACCAGACCAAGATCAGAGACAAATATTAGACACAACTAAAACAATAGTGGACATTTATTTTTAGAGAGGACAAGATCCTATGTATCTAGACATATGAACGATAATGGTTAGACGCTAAATGCCCGACACGTGAAGTGATACCGCTCAAATTACAATCTAATATGTTTGTTGACATCATTAAAACAAGGTAGCTAGGAGAATATCTCTCACATACTCCCCCTTTTTTATGATGGCAACACTTTCTTAGCTGTCACGAGATATGTAATTTGAGAGTGAACAAAGCTCCCCCTGTCTTTGACATCTGGTTAATAAGATTTCTGCTTGTTATTCTTCTCCCCCTTTGACAACATCAAAAATAAGAAAAGACAGTGGTCAAAATGATGCAGTATAATACGTACTGAATCATCATATATTTGCAACAATCACACATTAACATGCATCCACATATGATACCGCTAATGTAAACTTAAGAATGATTAAATACGGAAGAAAAAAATACAAGCAAAACATTCAATTCGGAAGAGTTTAAAGAAACGGAAGCACATGTCAAAATGAAGCAACAAAAACAAACAAACCACAAAGCATAAACGCAAACACAAATGAAGCATAATTCCCTAAGCTCTATGGTCTTCTCCCCCTGAATTAATGCCCTAAGCCATGGCATGCAAGAATCATAGATTAATGTGCAATGAGAATATATAGGGAAAATGAACAGCACTAGGTCGGCGCACAAGTCCCAGTAAAGAAGGAGGTCTGAACGGTCAAGTTATGCGTCGACCTGTGAATCTGTGCGTCGGCGCATGATTCTTGAATTTTTTGAAAAATATTGAACATGTGTTTATGCGCTATCCCGAAAATTTAGTAGGTCGGCGCATGAATCTATGCGTCGACGCATGAACGTATAAAAGTGAAATTTTGCAATTTTTAAGTTCCAACCAGATAAATAGACACATGCACATACAGAACAAAACATCCATATAAATGATAAGTGCTCAAAATGCAATAAACATCAAGGTTAGAGTAATTAATATGGCACAAAGTATTGATAAACATCTATAAATCGGAACGATATTACCTAGATCGTCATGACGATAAGATCCCTCACATATGGCTAAATATCTCTTTGCATTGTTAGTGAAAAGAATAAACAAGCATATATATATATGTGTGAAGATCAATGCCCCTAAAGGATTATTAAGCACGATCCGAGATATCGAGAATGCCAAGTTCCCTACGGATGTGAAAGAAAGGCTCTGTAGCTAATGGTTTTGTGAAAATGTCAGCAAGTTGATTTTTAGTGTCAACATGCTCAAAAATTACATCACCTTTCTCTACATGATCCCTAAGAAAATAATGGCGTATTTCGATATGCTTGGTGCGTGAATGCAATACGGGGTTCTTAGTTAGATTAATCGCACTAGTGTTATCGCACAAAATTGGAATACGTTCAAGTTTTAAGTTAAAATCAAGTAATTGTTGTTTAAGCCATAAGACTTGAGCACAACAACTACCCGCGGCAACATATTCCGCCTCGGCTGTTGACAAAGCAACGGAAACCTGTTTCTTGCTGTGCCAACTCACCAAGGAATTTGCGAAAAAGTGACATGTGCCACTAGTACTTTTCCTATCCAACTTGCACCCGACAAAGTCAGAATCGGAGTAGCCAACTAAGGAACAAACACTACTTTTGGAATACCACATCTCATACTTTGGAGTACCAGAAAGGTATCGAAGTATGCGCTTAACTGCTTTAAGGTGGGATTCCTTGGGATGTGCCTGATACCTCTCACACATGCATACACTAAACATTATATCGGGACGTGATGCGGTAAGATAAAGAAGAGACCTATCATACCTCGATACTTCTTTACCTCAACATCCTTACCCTTTTCGTCACGATCAAGATTAGCACTTGTAGGCATAGGAGTATCTATTGCTTTGCAGTTCAGCATATCAAAACGTTTTAGTAACTCAAGACAATATTTCGTTTGACTCACGAATGTGCCCTCTTCAAGTTGTTTGATTTGCAATCCAAGGAAATAGTTGAGCTCCCCCATCATGCTCATTTCAAACTCCCCCTGCATCAAATTAGAAAACTCCTTGACTAAGGTCATGTTAGTAGACCCAAATATGATATCGTCAACATAAATTTGTACCAAAATTAAGTGTTTTCCTTGACGTTTAATAAAGAGGGTTGTGTCAACCTTTCCTCTTGAATACCCTTGATCTAGTAGAAATTTGCTTAGACGTTCATACCAAGCCCCAGGGGCTTGTTTAAGTCCGTACAAAGCTCTTTTAAGTTTATAGACATGATCAGGATATTCGTGGGATTCAAAACCCGGAGGTTGGGCTACATAAACCTCTTCATTTATGTATCCGTTAAGGAACGCACTTTTAACATCCATTTGGAATAATTTAAAGTTCTTTGTGCAAGCATAGGCAAGTAGAAGGCGTATGGCCTCGAGTCGGGCAACCGGCGCATAAGTTTCCTCATAGTCGATTCCTTCCTTTTGGTTATAGCCTTGCGCTACAAGCCTAGCTTTGTTACGCGTTATTACTCCATTTTCATCAAGTTTATTCCTAAACACCCAACGTGTGCCGATTACTCGATGATCTCGCGGAGGGGGGGACAAGGTCCCAAACCTCATTTCTCCAGAATTGATTTAGTTCATCTTGCATTGATAGAAACCAATGCTCATCGAGTAACGCATCCTTAGCGTTTTTTGGTTCAACTTGGGAAACAAAAGCAGAGTAATAACAAAAGTTACTAAGTTTAGAGCGAGTAGTTACTCCCTTAGAGATATCACCAAGAATGTTGTCAATTGGATGGTCTTTTGAATACTTCCAAGCTGGAGGAAGTTCATCTTTATCAGCATGATGATCATCCTCACTTTTCACTGGTTGGTGATCTTTTTCCTCCTCAATACGCACTGCTTCAGGCTGATCAATTCCCTTATCAGTGTCCTTGAGTATGTCTTCAGTAGGTACACCTGCACCATGAAAAGAACTACCTTCTCCGACATTTCTTGGATAAGACTCGTCAAAAGTAACATGAACTGACTCTTCAACTATGCGTAACCTCTTATTATAAATTCTATAAGCTTTACTTGACTGAGAGTATCCAAGAAAAATACCCTCGTCGGCCTTGGCATCAAATTTACCAAGAGACTCTTTCCCATTGTTTAACACAAAGCATTTGCAACCAAATACATGAAGGTGAGATATGTTTGGCTTACGCCCTTTTAAAAGCTCATACGGTGTCTTGTTTAGAATAGGCCGAATGAGCACCCTATTCAAAACATAACAAGCCGTACTTATGGCGTCGGCCCAAAAGTATTTTGGTATTCCACCATCATTGATCATAGTCCTTCCAAGTTCTTCCAAAACTCTATCTTTACGTTCCACTGCCCCATTTTGTTGAGGGGTACATGGTGCGGAAAAATTATGATCAATTCCGTTGGAATCACAAAATGCTTCAAATAAATGATTTTCAAACTCACCCCCATGGTCACTTCTAATTGACCCAATGTTTGTGTTTAACTTGTTCTGAGATAACTTAGCAAATCGTTCAAAGGCCGAAAAAGTATCACTCTTATTTGCTAAGAAAATTGTCCAGCAAAACCTAGAAAAATCATCGACTATAACAAGCCCATAATAGTTACCACCTAGACTTTTAACCCTAGATGGTCTAAAGAGGTCCATATGGAAGAGCTCAAGGGGTCTCATAGTTGAAACGATGTTTTTGGATTTGAATGAGATCCTTGTTTGCTTCCCCATTTGGCACGCATCACAAAGGTGATCCTTTGTGAATTTAATTTTGGGCAAACCGATGACTAGGTCTTTAGAGACAATTTTGTTAAGCAAATCAAAATTGATGTGAGCCAACCGTCTATGCCACAACCATGAATCTTCATTCATAGTGACTAGACACTTGTCTCCAATCAACGATACCTCATTTAAGTCTAGCATATAGACATTGTTCACCCTCAAGCCCTTAAACGCGTTCTTTTTGTCGCAATCTTCAACTATGCAACAATCCTTTGAAATAGATACTTTATAATTCTTGTCACATAGTTGACTAATGCTTAAAAGGTTATGTCTAAGGCCTTCCACAAGCAGCACATCAGAGATAGTAGTAAATAAGGGGTTACCTACACTACCTTTGCCGAGAATCTTCCCTTGTTGTTATCTCCGTAGGTGACAAACCCCTTTTTCTTCGCCACAAAGTCGATAAAAAGAGATATGTCTCCGGTCATGTGTCTCGAGAAGCCACTATCCAGAACCCATCTTCTTTCGGTGGTCTCAAGACTTTGTACCTACAAAAACAATCAAGGGAGAGTAGGTACCCAATTCTCATTGGGTCCTTTAAGGTAAGTGAAACCAAAACCGCACTTAGGCAACCATTGGTAGATGCCTTTCGGAACAAGAAACCTTCTAAAGTGGCATTTCTCAATAGTATGACCAGGCTTACAACAATAAAGACAATTACGATTCATTTGGAATTTACTTTTGCTATCACTATCTCGAATCACATAAGTATACTTTTGATATGGATTATTCATGCTCTCACGAAAATGTGATCGATCAATAGCAAACGTAACTTTTTGCTTAAGAGCCTTGTCCAATTTGGCCTTGAGAGTTCTCACCTCTCGTTGCCAAATATGACAAGTGTCACAGCCCCAATTGAACCAAGAGGTAGGATCCTTTTCAACCTTGGCTTTTGGTGTGTCCACTATAGAGTTTTTGAGAGCTTCCAATTCCTTTTCGGAATCGGAAACCTTCTTCTCCAAATACGTGAAAATCCTTTTATTTGAGGCTAAGCGTTGAAATGCTTCCTTAGCCTCATAGTGTAACATGTCAAAAGCCTTTCGTAACTCTAAATGAGACATAGTATTAACATGGTCATATTTAGAATGCTTTACCTCTTTTGCTTTGTTGTGGCGTGCCATAAGACAAAAGTTAACGGATTCATTTTCGTCGCTTGAGGAGTCATCTTTCTCCGACTCACTATCGCTTTCCCAAGCGATGTATGCTCGTCGAGACTTGTTGGACTTTTTGTTTGAGCGACTCTTGTCATTATCCTTATCTTTGTATTTCTTTAGAGATGGACAATCCGGCTTGTAGTGCCCGGATTTTCCACAGTTGTAGCACGTACCTTTTACCTTGCCATTTTTATTTCCTTCGCTTCTAGATTGCTTCCTAAACTTGACTAGATTTCTATCCGAGTGTTGAATATCATTCTTACGAACATATCTATTGTATCTCTTCACAAATAAGCCCATATCATCACCGAATTCTTCATATTTGTCATTGTTGGTTTCATTATCACTTAGCTCTTGATGTGTGGACTTTGAGCAAGAAGCCTTAAGAGCTATCGACTTTTTCTTCGTATCTTTTGCCTTCTCTTTCTTGATACTCTATTCATGTTTATCCAAGCTAATGAGCACTTGCTCATGCTCATCAAGTTTCCCAAACAGTGTCGTGAGGTCTAGTGTAGCAAGATCATTGGCCTCCTTGATAGCGGTGACCTTCGGTTGCCATTCCCTGTTAAGACACCTCATAATTTTGTTAGTAGAAACCTCATTTGGAATTGGTTTACCAAGAACATGCAGTTTGTTGATGATGTGAGTGAATCATTTTTGCATATCCGCAATGGTTTCCCCTTGCTTCATGTAAAACAAATCAAACTCTTGCGTTAGTGTATTAATACGAGCCAACTTAACATCATTAGTGCCTTCGTGAGCTACTTGTAAAGCATCCCACGTGGCTTTGGCCATTTCACAATGGGAGACTCGATAATACTCGTCAACTCCCAAAGAGGAGATGATCATATTACGAGCCTTCCAATCATAACTGTACTTTTTCTCGTCCTCCTCAGTCCATTGAGCTTCGGGTTTAGGAACAACAACGCCTTCCGCGTTAGTCATAGTAATTTGCATGGGACCATTTAAAATAACGTTCCAAACCTTCCGATCATTGGAATTAATATGAACGCGCATACAATCCTTCCAGTAGCTGTAGTTTTCGCCTGTAAAAACTGGAGCTCTATTATAAGCCCCTTTAGGTCCGTTCGCCATGATCCAAGAAGTTTTACCGAAGCACCAGAATTAACTAGAGCTCGTGATACCACTTGTTAGACGATGGCTATGGATCTAGAAGGGGGGTTGAATAGATCCCTTGAGTTTTACACGCAAATGTTTTACAAAATTATTTTTTAAAAATTGTTTAATCGGAAGCTACCACTGGATAGAACGTCTACAACGAACCTTCTACAAAAAGGATCGGATATGCACGAATATATCACGGATGAGTACAGAAGAGAAGAATTCAGTTTTGAATATTACACTTAAGATACGCAATCAACAAAATATCACTTGGTTGATGTGTATTCCAATCCAATGAGGTAAAATGATAAGCAATTTAAAGACAACAAGTTCGAATTTTGCTTTGACATAAATTATCAAACACCTAGTGTGCGAAAACACACTAAGTGCAGAATTTCAGTGAAGGGTAATGTACAGCTGCTCCAAGATACAATTCAAGGAATTGTATCAGTTTAACAAAACAATTTATCAGCTTACAATTACTCTACAACAGAAATTTCGATGACTTGCGATTTCACAAATTCGAACTAACTGAATTTTAATAGAGTTTAGGAAAGAGAGAGAACAAACGCGATTTGATTAGGCAGTTCCCCAATCGTCCTCGCTTTGGGTACATCTGCCCCCAACTCCACAAATGGAATTGAGATATATATATATATATATAGTTGTTGTAAATTGTTTATTACAAGAGAAAACAATGAACATCCAAACCCTCGAACGTCTTCGATCGTTGATGCAGAATTTTCTCTTCCCTTGATTCAAGATGAATCAAGTGCTCTGAATATGGTTGATCCAATTACCGTCCCACGCTACTAAACCGAAATAAATAACCGTTCTTCAGTTACCTTCACTCGGTCAATTGCGATCTACCAAGAATTCAAACCCAAACCTCCTTTCTACGATCCTCTGATTACAACTACTAAACCGAACAATTGTGCCAATTTCTGGTTACCTTCGCCCAGCCGAATCCCTATAGAAAGAACAGTTTGTGCAAAAACCCCCAAAATCTATCCGATTCTTAGAGGACAAAACCAACTGGTTTTATTCAAGAAACACCTGTCAAACTCTCAACCCAGAAGATGAAGATTACACTTCCTAAATTCTGAACGTTATCACTTCGAATAATGGGCGACACAAACAAAGATGATTATGTGTGATTGTTTGTTTACACAATGAAGAAGATGAAGATGAAGAGAGAACTGACATATCTTTCACGTTTCTTGTTAGAATAAAAAGGATGACCAAAACTATTTATATGAAAAATATGACCAAAAAAAAAAATAACAGAAAAGAAATTAAGTGAAAAAATGCAGAATTTGAGGTCATGCGTCGACCTCCAGCATTCATGCGTAGACGCATAAATGAAGAATTTGGTGTCCACAAGTTTGTGCGCTTTCCCGCAAGTTTTGGAGGTTAGCGCATAAAATTTGGGGTTAGCGCATGAACTGAAGGGTCAGCGCATGAAGTGCAAATTTTTAGGAAATTCAATTTTTCTGAGCATTTTTACCAGACCAAGATCAGAGACAAATATTAGACACAACTAAAACAATAGTGGACATTTATTTTTGGAGATGACAAGATCCTATGTATCTAGACATATGAACGATAATGGTTAGACGTTATATGCCCGACACGTGAAGTGATACCTCTCAAATTACAATCTAATATGTTTGTTGACATCATTAAAACAAGGTAGCTAGGAGAATATCCCTCACACCTTGCAGGTACACCCCCTCCCCCCCGCGCCGTCTTTCAACCTCACCGGAGCTGAAGTCCACAAGACGTTGCTGGCCACCAAATACTGTCTGATCCAGGTACGATCTGTGGCGCCGTCTGTGGAAACCCTTTGCTTCCCCGTTTTTCCCTTGATAAACCAAAGCAATCCTCTCGTTCATCACCAGCATGGCCAACAACCCGTCTGCTAACAAGGCTCTGGACACCGTACTCTCGCAACTCGAGAACGGAAACCACCGTGAGGACGCTGCTACCCTCAACGTCGATGAAGTCGACGTAAAAGACGGGCAGACAGCCTCCCCAGACTCCCAAGACACGACTAACAACGCCGCCCACCAAGACGACCAGCAAGCCATCTTTCAGCCAGTTGCTCCTCCGCCCAATGCAGATTCGAGCACCGTGGCCCTATTTGCCCTGATCAATTAGACCAATCAGCTGATCGCACACCAGAATACCAGAATTGAAGCACTAGAACGAGGGCGGACACGGCAATCTTCCCCGCGAAGACATCGTCGTCCACTCTCACCTCGCCCCTCTCCTTCCCCGCGAAGGACTCATTCCGAAGAATCTCAAACCCCCTCGCCGGTGCGCGAGGGCCGTCGGCCACGCCTTGAACGCCCCCATCTGGCGATCTCCCAGAAGCCCCATCATTCCCCGCCTAGGAAGGAACCCAGGCCCTCAACAACCAAAAAGTCCAAAACCACCGAGGAGAGACCGAAGAACCATTCGAGGAATTCCCCTCCACGGCATCATCGATCCCCTTCGTGGTCCTCGGCCGGAAGCGACGACGACGACCAGATGACCCCTCTGTCATGGGAGATCATGAACGTCCCAATTCCTACAGGCATGGAGAAACCCCCGCCACTGGCGACCTACGACGGTCCGGCCGACCCCGACGATCACGTCGAAAGTTTCGAAACCCTGCTCGACTTCAGAAACGTCAGGGGAGCCATTAAGTGCAGGCTTTTCCCCACCACCTTGCGGAAGGGCGCCATGACTTGGTACAAGGTTCTGGCACCCGGGTCGATCACATCCTGGAAGCAACTTAGACAACGCTTCACCAAACACTTTACTGCGTCTCGTCGACACCCGAAGACGGAGGCTGCCCTAGAAAGCATCTTCCAGGGGAAGAACAAATCTCTTCGGAACTACATTGAGAGATTCAACAGAGAAGCTGTCGAGGTTCATACGACCGACGACATGAAGAAGTATTTAATCATCCATGGACTATGTTTTGGATCTGATTTTGCCAAGTTTGTGGGCCTCCGCAGACCCCGCCGTCTAGAGGACCTCCTCCAACGAGCTCAGTCGTACATCAAGCTCGAGGAGTCGGAGGCAGCGCAGATTGCCCTTGAGTTAAGACGCAAGGAAGGCCCCCGCGGCAACAAAGATGAAGACTCCCCTCCCCGACGAGGAGGAGAAAGAAAGAAAATCGCCCCCTTGATCCTTGTGAACCGCGCGGACCAGCTGGCCGGTTCACGGAATACACCCCGCTCAACGCTCCCCGAGCGCGAATCCTCTCCGAGTGCCAGAACTCGGAATTTCTGAAGGGAGGCATCCGCTTTTTGAAGCCGACTACCCTCAAATCAAACACGGATAAGTCGAAGTACTGCAGGTTCCACCGGAGCCACGGACATGTCACAGAAGACTGCATCCATCTCAAAGATGCAATAGAGATCCTGATCAAGGAAGGGCACTTAAAGAAGTATGCCCAGAAGAATGATACTCCTCGTCCCAGCTCCTGGGAAGCCCAGAACGTCGAGGAGATGACACCTCCTCCTGACGAGAGTCGGCTTCAGGTCGCCCTCAGCGTCACTCGACCCGAAGACTTCTTTGTCCCCGTAATCATTGAGGGCCAAGAAGAAATTCGCAACATGTGGGCGACCTTCCCCCACGAGGACCCCGTCGCTGCCCGTAGCACCTGGGAAGGCTTCCCCAAAGCAATGGTCATCTCCGGGGGTGGTTACGAGAAGTTGTCCGTTGGATCGATCAAGCGGAAATTTGACGAACTAGAGTCCGCAACGTCGACGAAGACAATTACTCTCGAGAAGGTGCAAGGGAAATCAAACCATATCACCTTCTACCTCGAAGAACTCCCCGGAAGAGCGCCCAACGCCACTATCCCCCTCCTGGTCAGGGCCCAGATGGCGAATTTTGACGTTCGAAGGATCCTCGTCGACCGGGAAAGTTCTGTCAACATCATGCATGCCCATCTGTTCGGGACCCTTCAGCTCGACGAGAGACATCTGACCCCATACGTCGGTTCAGATCTGCAGGGATTCAACGGAACCACCACCAGACCATGGGGTTACGTTGAGCTGATGGTCACATTCGAGGCCGAAGACACTGCCCGACAGGTGAAGATTCGCTTCCTGGTGGTCGAATGTCCATCCCTCTACAACTGCATCCTCGGGAGGACCATCTTGGCCGAAATCACAGCGGTGCCATCGACGGTCCACCTCAAGATGAAGTACTACACGACCAGGGGGCGTGTGGTTACGATGCACGGGGACATAGATGTAGCCAGGAGGTGCTTTGACGTTGCGATCAAAGGCATGAGTTCCATCGGCACCAAGCCCAAGATCGGAGCAAAGCCATCCACGGACACCGTACAGAGACCTCTCCCGCCAGTCAACGCGGTCGACCTCGACAGCAGGTTCATGGACGAGCACGAATAGGACGGAGCAGAGGACCTCGACCTCCAGGCGAAAAACAACGGGCGACCTCTCCACCCAATGCGCCCCATCCCAGACGGAGACTTTGAGCTCGTGGCCCTCGGGGACGATCCAGACCGTAACGTGAAAATTGGCACCGGGATCCCCGACCTGGCGAAGGAGCAGCTGAAGGCATGTCTACGGGAGAATGCTGATCTGTTCGCATGGAGCGCCTCCAAGATGCCCGGCCTTGACTCTGAGGTGGCTTGCCATCAAATCGCAGTAGATCCGGCCGCTAGGGCCATAGCTCAACGTAGGCGTAAGTAGTCTCCCGAAAAAGCGGAGGCTACTGAAAAAGCTGTAAAAGACCTCCTAAAGGCGAATTTTATTTCGAAAGCCAGGTACACAACCTGGCTGTCCAACGTTGTACTCGTCAAAAAGAATAATGGAAAATGGAGAATGTGTGTTGACTATACTGATCTTAACCGGGCATGCCCGAAAGACTGTTATCCTTTGCCTAACATCGACCAGCTGGTCGACAATTCTGCAGGTTACAAACTATTATCCTTCATGGACGCATACTCGGGATACAACCAAATTCCCATGGACAAGGTCGATAAACAGCACACGGCTTTCATGACCGAGTCGGGCAATTACTACTACAACGTGATGCCCTTCGGTCTGAAGAACGCCAGTGCGACCTACCAACGGATGATGAATAAGGTTTTCTGGGCTGAAATCTGCGACATGCTCGAGGTCTACATGGACGACATGATCGTCAAATCTGTGGAAGAAGTCGACCATGTCGCACACCTCAAGAAGGTGTTCGACATGGCGAGGAGGTGCCGCATGAGGTTCAATCCCGACAAATGCACCTTCGGCGTTCGGGCAGGTAAGTTCCTCAGCTTCTACCTCACAGAGCGAGGAATCGAAGCCAACCCCGACAAGTGTAGAGATTTTTCCAAGATCCCTACTCCGGACTCCAAGAAGTCAATACAATCATTGAACGGGATGCTCACCGCCCTCTCCCACTTCGTCGCCAAGTCTGCGCAGTACGCACTCCCATTTTTCAAACTTCTTCGACAAAAAGCGAAGTTTAAATGGAGCGAAGAATGCGAGCAAGCGCTCCTCCACCTAAAACAAGTCTTATCGTAACCCCTGGTCCTCTCACGACCTGAGAGCGGGGAGACACTTTTCTTGTATCTCGCAATCACGAGTGAAGCAGTCAGTGCCGTCCTCATTCGGGAAACCCCGGACGGGCAGAAACCAATTTACTTCACGAGCAAAGCCCTCCAAGGCCCCGAGCTCAGGTATCAGCAGATAGAGAAAGTCGCCCTGGCCCTCGTCACCACGGCCAGGAGGCTACGCCACTACTTCCTCGCCCACACTATCGTCGTAAGGACCGAACAGCCTATAAGGCAACTCCTTGGACGATCGGATATGGCGGGGAGGATGCTCAGGTGGTCGCTCGAACTCACCAAGTTTGACATCCAATACGAGGGAAGGAAAGCCCTGAAGGCTCAGGTATTGGCCGACTTTGTGGCAGAGATGACCGTCCCGGAACCTTCGACCAACAGATCCCAAAAATGGACGATCTATGTCGACGGAGCATCCAGCCAAAAGGGAAGCGTGGCGGGCATCATCCTCGAAAACGAGGAAGGCATCCTGATTGAGGTATCCCTCGAACTATCCTTCCCGACGTCGAATAACCAAGCGAAGTACGAGGCTTTCCTCACCGGACTTCGGCTGGCCGAGGACCTCGGCGCCAAGGAGGTCAAAATCTTCACCGACTCCCAGCTCGTGGCCTCGGAAGTCCGAGGAGAGTACCAGGCCAAGAACGACAACCTCATCGAATACTTGACCTTGGTGAAAGAAAAGATGAAAAAGTTCACCTTCACGGAAGTAACTCACATCCCCCGCGAGCACAATACCCGAGCAGATGTCTTGTCCAAATTGGCAAGCACAAAGAAGAAAGGCGGGAACAAATCTGTCATACAAGAAGTACTTTCCCGCCCGAGCATCGACAAACCCACTCCGGTGGCGGACATAAACGCCATTGGTGACAGCAATTGCTGGATGACCCCTGTATACGAGTACCTCACGACGGGCAAACTGCCCGAAGATCCCAAAGAAGCAGGAATGGTCAAGCGGCGGGCATGCTCATACACGATAGTCGAGGACAAGCTATACCGGCGAGGGTTTTCTATCCCCCTCCTCAGGTGCGTCGAGGAGACCAAGGTCCCCGGCATCCTCCAGGAGATCCATGAGGGAATCAATGCACAACACCTAGGTGGACGATCGTTAGCCCGTAAAGCACTTCGGGCAGGGTATTACTGGCCCACCATGCAACAGGACGCCAAGGAACACGTCAAGAAGTGCGATAGATGCCAACGACACGGGGACATGCACCTCGCTCCTCCTAACGAGCTCAAAACATTGTCCTCCCCGTGGCCGTTTGCGTGGTGGGGGATGGATATCCTCGGACCTTTCGTCCAGGGGTCGTATCAAAACAAATACCTCATCGTCGGGGTGGACTACTTCACGAAGTGGATTGAGGTGGAAGCATTGGCCAAAATCACGGCCTTCAACATACTACGTTTCTACAAGCGGAACATCCTCGCCCGATTCAGCGTACCCCAAGCTATCGTCACCGACAACGGAACACAGTTCACCGACAGGAACTTCCAAGACTTCGTCACCAAACTAGGCACGAAGCAACACTTCACGTCGGTCGAGCACCCGCAAATGAACGGGCAGGCCGAAGCGGAAAACAGAGTAATCCTCCGAGGATTAAAACGTCGGTTAGGCGACGCCAAACAACGGTGGGTCGAGGAGCTACACAGCGTCCTCTGGGCCTACCGGACAACACCACACTCCACGACCGGGGAGACCCCCTTCCGTCTGACTGTATATGCGTATTTTCGACTCCATGAGTTCAACACATAAAGAGTTGTTTTCGACAAAGTGGAGGTACATGCCAAAAGAAGCACAACTGAAAGAGTATATCTACTTGGGAGATATTCTTCAATGTTCTTCGACATTTCGACGGGGCAACGTTTCGACATTTCGTCAAGTAAAGATTTCTGCAAATGGAAAAGGTTTTGACAAGTATGAAGAACGTTGTGATAGTTCAACAATTCGACAAGTCTGAAAGGACGCGTTTGTTCGACATAACTTAAAGATTCAAATTCAAGAGAATTATAACGTTTGGCAGAAGACGCGTGGAAGCACCTGGCGAAAGGGAGACATGCAGAAGGCCAGATGTCGAAGTTTTAGGATTTAGTCGTTAATAGCAGTTATTTTGTTTATCTATAAATAGGATAGTTGTTATTAGAATTCAGGGTGAAAAACTTGTACAAAAATTTCCTGCAATTACTCAAAGTACCCATGTGAGAGAAAAGAGTTATTCGGAAAAATGTACGTGTAAACACCACCTTTCAATTTCTTTATCAATCAAAGTCTTTTTACCAATTTCTTTACATTACCAGCATCTTTATGTTTTCTTCGCCATTTTACTTTAAAGTTCTTTCTTCGCCATTTTACTTTAAAAGTTCTTTTCAAAGTCATTTTATTTTATCTCGGACTTTTATCTAGAATTAGTTGAAATCTTTCATTCTAAAAGACTTAAATACATAAAACCAAGCACCAAGATATCACCCTTGATTTAAAATTATCACGTTGATCTAAGTTTTCGCCCGACGTCCTAGGATTTGTTTGGTTAATCCTGCAAGTAACCCAGACTTCACCATTCTGGTAAACCAGAGATTGTTCGCCAAGATCAACAGCGAACAAATTGGCACGCCCAGTGGGACCAGTGCAATATAAAACTTAAATCATTTTAAATTAAGGCTTTTTCTTCGTTGTATGATACTAAGAAGCGGTAAATTAGCCGTATCTGACGTAGAGAGACCCAAAAGAACTAGAGTAAGGAAAATGGCGAATCAGTCAAATAATCCTAATCCCAATCCAAATTCAAATGAAAACATTCCAGTTTCCAACCCTATACCTTTGACAGGGGGAAATGTGGATTTAAACCCTGTTCTGGAGGAGGTTATGCCTTCGTCAACAGGATCTATACCAGCGGTTTCGCTCTCCCAAAGTATGCCTAGTTCTTCCACAATGGGACATTCAAGGCCTATGGGGACGCCTCCTCCGGGAGGACAAAATTTTAGGCCATTCCAGACAAATTTTTCCATGCCTATGTTCGGAAGAGAACAACCATATGGAATGCCAACGTCAGTAATGGCAAACTTGCAAAGTGCACCACCCTTGTATTCTGACGCCATGGTCCACATGTCTTCGCCACTGCAAGGGTCAGGATATGGTGGAAATATGAGTAGATTGAACCAATCCCTACCAAATTTCCAAATACCAGCAATTACCAATAATTCTGCGCAAGTAATTTGACAACAAATGGACGAAAGTAATCATGATATGGTCCAAATGTTGACTCAACAAATGGGAGCAGTGTTTAACCCTTTAATACAAAACACTACCCAAACCAACCAATTGTTGACTGCGCAAATGACGCGCATTGCTGACTTTTTTGGTGTTCCTCAAACACGACAAAGAGAACAAGTGATTCAAAACCAAGTAGTAAATGTCGAAGAGGAACCCACGATAAATCAAAGGCCTTTAGAGAATCCTCAGGCAAACCCTAGAAACAAAGAGGCAGTGGTCGAACAGCCTCGTGTCGAAATCCCCGTTCAACAAGAGCCTAGGATGGTAATAGTCCAGAGAGGCCAAGATGCTGATGATGTGTTGCAACAGCGAATACGATATAATAACTTGCCTGTCGAAAATAACATAACAGCCATGGTCGAAAGGATAATGGCCCAAAACGGTGTAAATGTAGGGTTGCAAAGGCCTACTTATACTTCCCCATTGTCAGAATACATTCTGCAAGAGGAACTACCCCCAAGATGGAAAGTTCCTAAGTTTACTAAGTTTTCAGGAGATACTAGTGAATCTACTATAGAGCACGTAGCGCGTTATCTAATAGAAGCAGGAGAAATAGCCAATAATGAAAATTTGAAAATGAAGTACTTCCCAAGTTCTTTGACAAAAAATGCATTCACCTGGTTTACATCCTTGCCTGCGAACTCTATATTCACATGGACCCAATTAGAAAGATTGTTCCATGAACAATTCTATATGGGTCAGACTAAGATAAGTTTGAAGGAATTAGCCAGTGTTAAGAGGAAATTTTCAGAGCCTATAGATGATTACCTAAATAGGTTCAGGTTGCTTAAGGCAAGATGTTTCACACAAGTGCCGGAACGAGAGTTAGTCGAAATGGCTGTAGGAGGTCTGGATTATTCTATAAGGAAGAAATTAGACACTCAATATTTAAGAGATATGGCACAATTAGCAGATAGGGTAAGACAGATTGAAAGGCTAAAAGCTGAGAAATTCAGATCAAATAAAAATAAAAAGGAAAGAGTGGCCTATGTAGGAGTATGCCAGGATGATGATGGTGGCGAAAATGAATTAATTTTGTTCGACGAACAAGAAATTGATCTGGCAGAACTAAAGTCAGGCCCACCATACGCCTGTAAAGTACTAGCTCCGTCGAATGGAAAAAATCCAGTCGAACCTGAAAAGAATGATAAGTTTCCTAAACGAACTTATACGTTCGACGTCACCAAGTGTGACAAAATTTTTGATTTATTGGTCAAAGATGGTCAGTTAATAAAACCACCAGGCGCTAAAGAACCGTTTGTCGAACAACAGAAAAAGAGGGGTTTTTGTAAGTACCATAACTTTTTGGGTCATAAAACATCTCAATGTTTTCTTTTCAGGGATCTAGTTCAAAATGCTATCCGTGATGGAAGGCTGAAGTTTGGCGAGAAGCCAAAACAACAAATGGGGATTGATTCGAATCCTATGAAGGTTGTCGAAGCACACTATGCTGAACCATCCACTGTGAATATGGTGGAGATTGAAGTTGCTTCTGATGGCAGTTTCGAGATGGTGGAGGTTATGGAAGGTTTCGACACCAGTGTCAACATGGTCAAGATTACTGAAGATCTTGCAGGCCAGAACGAAGTCGAAGGCACTGAAGCGTTTGACAACGATAATGAAGTCAAAGTCACTGAAGATCTTGACAACAAAAACACAGTTGAAGTCACTAAGGACTTCGACGATGAAGGTAAGGTCGAAGTTACTGAAAGCTTTGACAATCAGAAATTGAAGAAAACTACAGAGGGTTTCGACGAAAAGAACGATGACAGTGTTGCTGAAGATGTGATGGTTCGACCAGGAGAAATCTGGGATTGCTTGGGACAGCCAAGTGGAAAATTTGACTACCTGGTGAAGTACACTATTCCTGTAACCTATCACACCGACATCAGCGAAATCCAACCGACTGGTTGGGGAAGTGATTTTGATGACGATGGTGATTCCCCTATCTCCAAGGAGGAAGTTACTGAGGACTTCGTTGCTGAAAACAAGGCTACTGAAGGCCTTGATCTTGACAACACAAAGGAAGCTGGTGTTGCAAATTACTGCATCAACATCATGGGACCTTTCAACAAGGAGGTCACAGGGATGAAAGAAAAAGCTGTGCATGGCCGTGGGAAACCTGGGACTTATGGGATCCTACGAAGAATAAAGGAGGATCCTAAAGAAGAGTCAAACAAGTGTTGCTGCAAGCATGCTCCTAGGAACATATCCTGGTGTTGCTGCCCAGAAGGGAAGTTCGACCTGACAAAAAAGAAGGACAGAGTCAAAGAGGAAAAGCTCATTGAAAAGATGAACAAACTAACCATTGCTGACAAACAAAATGCGGGAGTGAATATGGTAGATGTGTCTCAGAAAACTCAGGCAGCAGTAGATGAAGATCAACATCGAGAGGAGTACCAAAAGCTGGCGTACCCCAAAGAAGATGAGAGTTTGGTCGAATTCATCAAAAGGTGCCAGAGAAGGAAGAGTGGCGTGATGCTATGCCCTCGTTGCAGTTCCATTTTCGACAGAAAGGCTACCACCAACTTGGAGGCAATAGATCAAGCAAGAAGGAAGTCAAATGGGGGAGCAACAAGATATGATCCAAGAAGGAGTGAGCACCACCAATGGAGGTGCGGAGACAGACACTATGGCACTTACAAGCCATCAAACAAAGTGATAGATGACAAATGGGTTCAACCCATCAGAGATGCCCAAGGCCAGAAGAAGTGGAAGAATTTCGAAGTGCAGAGAGGCGCTTCAATGGAAAATAAGAAGGAGTTAGAGCCATGTCGAGATCCCAGTGGAGGAGGTTCCAAAGGCAAAAGAGGGTTGAGAAAGAAGTTGCTGAAAAAGGTATGATGAGAAAGTGGCTGGAAACAAGGACGAAGCAGAATGTAGCAGCAACGCTCAAATGGCAAACAAGAAGAAGCCTCTCCAGCAAATCAAACCAAACAGCGTAGCAGCGCAAAGTGTGTCCAAAGAGAAGAAGTTGGAGGATGACGAAATGACAGATGATTTCAAGTCAGATTCGGAGGCATCCCAGAGACTATGATAGGATCATGGAAGTCGAAGACGAAGAGGATGGGATGGAAGAGGAAACGATGGTGCACAAGCCCGTGTGTTACTACGTAATGAATAATGGTTGTGTCGAAGAGCAAAATGCTTTCTTCGAAAGACCAGACGATTCCATGAAGGCGCACTTGAAGCCTTTGTTTATCAAAGGAAAAATTGAGAGCGTTGGTGTGAACAAGATCCTAGTGGATGGTGGTGCTGCTGTAAATTTAATGCCCCACTTCATGCTGAAAAAGATTGGCAAAGATGACTCGGATGCAAAGCCCCACAACATGGTTCTGTCGAATTACGAAGGAAAGGTAGGAACAACCATGGGAGTTATTCAAGTGGATCTGACAGTTGGCACTATAACAAGGCCAACAATGTTTATAGTTATTGCTTCTAAGGCAAACTACAACTTGCTGTTGGGAAGAGAATGGATCCATGGTATAGGTGTTGTACCTTCGTCGATGCATCAGAGAATAGTTATTTGGAGGCCAGATGGAATCGTCGAGAACATAGAAGCAGACCAAAGTTACTTCATGTCCGAAGTAAACAATGTAAGTGATCGAAGTTTCGACAAAAACTTAGCCCACATACCTCCTTGCAGTCCGGCGAAATTCGACTTGAAGGCAACGGACAACGCGTACTGTTCCCTGTATCTCCATCCTACACATGGTTTTCAGTGGGATAAGGAAGTCATTGGTGACTCCAACTAGATGTGGGGGACTACCAACATAGCACCAACAGGATGGGGGAGTGAGTTCGACAATGATGATGAGTGAACAAGCAGTGCTCGACAAAATTACGGCTTACATAGCCGAAAACAAATTCAAAGCGGCTCTGGAGGCCGAAGTAAAATACATGGCTGTCGAAGCCAATCATGAAGATTCAAATGAACAATGTCTTCAAAAAGACGTTGAGGAAAATGATGATAACAACCAAATAGACGAATGGCAACACCAGAAACTTGACGCCATTTATGACAACGAACCTTTGGGGTTCGAAAAAGATCCAGTGTCGAACAATTTGAAGATGGTGGCGCAGGATCCTTTAGAAGAAATCAACTTGGGACTGGGGGCAGAAAAAAGACCAACTTACATAAGTGCAAGGATGGATCCTCAGTTCAGAGTCGAAATAATCCAGTTGTTGAAGGAGTTCAAAGATTGCTTTGCATGGGATTATGACGAAATGCCTGGTTTGGACAGAAGTTTGGTCGAATTGAAGCTGCCAATCATAGAAGGGAAGAAGCCAGTCAAGCAAACTCCAAGGCGCTTTGCACTCGAAGTTCTGTCGAAGATAAAAGAAGAGGTCGAAAGACTTCTAAAATGCAACTTCATCCGCACTACCAGGTATGTTGATTGGATTGCAAATATAGTTCCAGTTATTAAGAAAAATGGCAAACTTAGGGTATGCATTGATTTTAGAGATTTAAATTCTGCTACCCCAAAGGACGAATATCCTATGCCAGTAGCAGAAATGCTTATAGATTCTGCAGCAGGTCATGAGTATCTAAGTATGTTAGATGGATACTCTGGCTATAACCAAATTTTTATTGCTGAAGAAGATGTTTCTAAGACAGCTTTTCGTTGTCCTGGAGCAATTGGAACTTATGAATGGGTAGTGATGCCTTTTGGTTTAAAGAATGCTGGAGCCACTTACCAAAGGGCTATGAATTCAATTTTCCATGATTTTATTGAGACGTTTATGCAGATTTACATTGATGATATTGTAATCAAGTCTGTTTCAGGAAAAGATCATATAGACCATCTTCGACAATCCTTTGAGAGGATGAGAAAGTTTGGTCTAAAAGATGAATCCCCTTAAGTGTGCTTTTGGTGTGCAGGCGGGTGATTTTTTAGGTTTTGTGGTCCACAAGAAAGGGATCGAAATAAATGAAAACAAAGCCAAAGCTATAATGGAAGCGAAAGCGCCATCAACGAAAAAGGGATTGCAATCTCTACTAGGGAAGATCAATTTTCTAAGAAGATTCATCTCCAACCTCAGTGGAAAAACACAAGCCTTTTCTCCTCTACTTCGACTAAAGAAAGAAGAATTCACATGGGGGCAAGAGCAACAAGTGGCTTTCGACAAGATCAAAGAGTACTTGGCTAGTCCTCCAATCTTGATGTCCCCTTGTAGGAAAAGAAGCATGAGATTGTATATCTCTGCATCAGACAAGACATTAGGAAGTATGTTATGTCAAGAGGATGAGAATGGCGTCGAAAGGGCCATCTATTATCTCAGCAGAGTCTTAAATGATGCTGAAACTAGATATAGTGTCATAGAAAAACTATGTTTATGTGTATATTTCTCTTGTATGAAATTGAAGCATTATATAAAGCCTGTTGATGTATATGTATCTTCTCATTTCGACGTAATAAAACATATGTTGTCTAAGTCTATTTTGCATAGTCGAATTGGAAAGTGGGCTTTGGCTCTAACAGAATACTCCTTAAAATATTTGCCTTTAAAGGCTATGAAAGGACAAGTGGTGGCTGATTTTATAGCCGACCACTCTATAGTCGAAACTATAGAGTACGTCGAATTAGCACCATGGAAACTGTATTTCGACGGTTCCAGGCATAAGAATGGAATTGGTATTGGGATGGTGATTATTTCTCCTGACAAAATTCCAACAAAGTTCAAGTACAAAGTCGAAGGGCTATGTTCGAACAATGAAGTCGAATATGAAGCTTTGATTGCTGGACTTGAAATCTTGTTGGAATTGGGGGCAACAAGAGTCGAAATAATGGGTGACTCTGAGTTGGCAATAAAGCAGTTGACTAAGGAGTACAAATGTGTGAAAGAGAATCTAATAATGTACTTCGTGATAGCAAATAGACTTCTCAAGAAGTTCGACAATGTGGCTTTTAGGCACATTCCCAGGATGGAGAATCAAGAGGCGAATGATCTTGCTCAACTGGCATCAGGATACAAAGTGTCGGAGGAGAAGTTAGAAAAAGCCATTGAAGTCAGAGGAAGAATCATATATGTAGGTTTGTCCTTATCTGATTTAGAGACAATAAAATTGGGATATGGTGACGAAGAGAATTATGAGATTTGCAA
Organism: Lathyrus tuberosus; assembly: GCA_022829125.1. Taxonomy (NCBI): domain Eukaryota; kingdom Viridiplantae; phylum Streptophyta; class Magnoliopsida; order Fabales; family Fabaceae; genus Lathyrus; species Lathyrus tuberosus. Next base: position 4,243,897 of record JALAZF010000082.1, on the reverse strand, counting down.
CGTAGATGATGCAGGAGTCGAAGACTGGAGAAAACCCATCAAAGAATATTTGCAAGATCCAAATCAAAAAGTCGAACGAAAGGTAAGATATAGAGCTTTGAGTTATGCACTTTTTGGCAATGAATTGTTCAAGAAGACTGCAGAAGGAGTCTTGTTGAAATGCTTAGGCGAAAATGAAGCATACATAGCGTTGTCGAATGTGCATAGTGGAGCGTGTGGCGCACACCAAGCAGGCCACAAAATGAAGTGGTTATTGTTTCGACAAGGAATGTATTGGCTAACAATGCTGAAGGATTGTGTCGAATTTGCAAAAGGGTGTCAAGAGTGCCAAGTACATGCAGGCATACCACATGTTCCTGCAAGTGAGTTACATTCGATTGTAAAACCTTGGCCATTCAGAGGTTGGGCTTTAGATTTAATTGGTGAAATTCGACCAGCTTCTTCAAAAGGGCAAAGGTACATTTTAGTTGGAGTAGATTATTTTACTAAGTGGATTGAAGCCATACCATTGGTGAATGTTCAAGAAGCAGTTATGGATTTTATCCAAAAGCACATAATCTACAGATTTGGGATACCGGAAATAATAACAACAGATCAAGGATCTGTGTTTACTGGTCGAAAGATGCAGAAGTTTGCACAAGAAATAGGTTTTAAGCTCCTTACTTCGACACCTTATTATGCTCAGGCTAATGGACAAGTAGAAGCAGCTAACAAGGTAGTGATAAATTTGATCAAAAAGCATGTAGGTGGAAAGCCAAAAAATTGGCATAATACCTTAGATCAAATTTTATGGGCTTGTCGAACATCTCCTAAAGAAGCAACCAATTCGACTCCATTTAAATTAACTTATGGGCATGATGCAGTTTTGCCAGTCGAATTGTATTTGCAATCAGTTAGGGTTCAAAGGCATCATGAGATCCCATCAGAGACATACTGGAGTATGATGATGGATGAATTGGTTGATTTAGACGAAGAAAGGCTACGTGCCTTAGATCTCATAAAGAGACAAAAAGAGAGAGTCGAAAAGTTTTACAATAAAAAAGTAAAATTTAAGACTTTTTCAATTAGTGATTTTGTGTGGAAAGTAATTCTTCCTATGGATCGAAAAGACAGAGTTATGGGAAAATGGTCTCCTAAATGGGAAGGACCTTTCAAAGTTTTGAAAATATTTTCTAATGGCGCATATGAGGTCGAAGAGATAGGGAAAGACGAAAGGATATTAAAAATAAATGGCAAATATTTGAAAAGGTATAAACCAATATTGCAGGAAATAAAGATAGCAGTCGAATAAAATTGAAATTGAAAGGAAATATTGTGCTGCCAAACAGATGGTGTTAAATCATTACAAATAAAGCCTCAAAGGGCTGAAAATTGACAGGAAAATTCGACTAAAGTTGAAGGTTTGCAAATTGTGCCTTCAAAGCTGTAAATTTGTCTTTCTGAAATTGAAGTCGACGATCACAGAGGTTCCTCTGAATATGGGCAACTTCAATCTCTTGGTTGATCTTTTGAGCTGTCTCTGCATGTTGAATGTCAACCTTTAACTCTTCATCAATCTCGCTTTGCCTAGGCTGCTGGATAGAAGCTATGAGTTCCTCCTCTTTGGAAATTTTCTCTTGGAGAACTGCTATTTGTTTCTTCCATGTTTGAATGTGGTTATGGCAAGTAGCAATCTTCTTGACAGAGGCTTCAGAAAGCTCTTGTAGTTTCGAAACCTTATTTGTCGAAACAGAAACAAAGTTCCATTCAGCAGCTTGTTGGTCCATTTTTTTAGAGATTTGTTGACACAACTCCCTTCGACGGTGAAGATCTGCGCTGGATAAGTCAATCACAGTTGTCAGCTCTATCACAAAATTGCAGACTTCGACAGAAGCATCCAAGACGTTAACTTGCTTCAACAGTTTCTTCAACTCCATTGGAGCAGTGGCATTTTCCTCTAGAACTTGGAACAAGTCAACATCAAGGATCTTCGCCTTGATCTAAGTCATGATATTGGGTAGAGACTGCACTTCAGAAGTGGCTCCAGAAGTAGTCGAACTGCTGTAGGAAGAGTCTTTAAAGTTGAATCTGGTGCTAAGTATGGCTTTCAGGTAGTCCAGGGGTTTCTGCACCTTGAGATTTTCAAGCTCTTCATGAGAAAGACTAGTCGAACCAGTTGTTTGGGAACTCCTTTTAGTTTGGTCAAGAGTACGCTGGTTGCTATGCTCTGAAGTTCGCCTAGCTTCCTGTTGCTTCGAAAGATCTTCTTCTTCAGCGGTCTTCTCTTCAGGATCTCCTTTGACAGCAGTGTCTGCTTCAACATCATCATCTCCTTGTTGCTCAGCGTGTAATCCAGGATGAGAAGGAGAGTTGTTATCAGAATCAGCTCCCACAGTAGTGTCGAATGCTTCGACCGTTTGTCTCTCAAGTTCTTTGATGGGAGTGTCCTCCTCTCGAGCTACCTCCTCCTGGATTGTCTCAGGCTGTTTTTCGACGACCTTTTGCTTCTATCAAAAGAAAAATTTCTAAGTTAGAAATGAAATAAAATAAACGAGAGGGGTCGAAATTGAAGTTTACCTTAGAGGTCTCAGTTTTGGAGCTAGACTTTCCACTCCCCGTGTCCTTCGGCTGATGTTTTGTAGCAGGACTGCTAGAAGATTCCCTTTTAAATGATTTGACAATGGATTTTTGTGAGGCAATTTTTTGCAGTCTTTTCTTCTTTTGAGGAGGGGGATTTGGAGATGGAGACTCATCACTGGACTCTTCGACAGGGATTATCTCTGGTATTTTCTTTCTTTTTTGGAATGTAGAGGTTTTTTGACTTACCTGATCATATAAATCAAAAATAATGAGTGTCTTAAAGAAACAAAAGAATAGATCAAAAGAGGAAGAGATTTATACCTTAGTCGAAGGTGTCTGGGTGGCACTTTGTGGAGTTTCGACGGAAGCTTTCTTTGCAGGCGCTTTCACAGCTGAAAAAAAAAAGGGAAAGTTAGACAGTGAGAAATACGTGATAATAAAATGACAAAATTCATTTTGTTATTAACACCTTCAAGAATGGGATCTTCCACGCGAACGTGTTCTATTCCAATATAAAGGTGCCCTGGGTAGTTATCCAGATGATACTTAGTCGCAACCACGCGTTCAGCAGGTTTTTTATAACTTTCACGAAGAACTTTCATATGGTTCCCACATGTGAACCAATCTGGAAATGGAGGACTTAAAGCCACACCAAATTCAGCAGATGGTAAAGGTGGAAACTTAGGAGGATAATAGCTGAAAGCCAAGTCATAACGCACTTCTGGTCGAATGTGTGAAGGCAGTTTCAACTTCTCCAACTTCTCCGTGAATTTTTCTTTTAAAGTAACCGCTGCTTCGCGTATGGTTCGACTAAGATCATCAGGTCTATAAACGGTTTCAAAATATTTTTGAAATTTTTGTATTTCTTGGATGTATCTTTGCGTACCTTTTTTAGTCCGTTCCTGCACAAGAGCAAAAGCATTCGTCAGATGAGTGTTGAAAGCTTTTACGTCAAAAAATTTGGTAGCATAGTATTCCCTCCACCATGTGTCGAACTCAGGAGTGCAAAGGAATGATGGTTGAAAAACCACCGGTCGAATATCCAAAGATTCGTCAGTCAGCCTGTTCGACAATTCCCTGCTGGTGGCTTCGTCGTGGAAGGAGTTGTAGAAAATGATGGCCCCTTTTTTAGGGAAAAGAGGTCGAGGCATGATTTGAATTAGGCCAAATTGCCTGGCAACCAAGTTAGGTTGATAAACTATTAAGGCAATCTGGGGTTTCGTAGTATTGCGGTGGGAGAACAGGAGCCTAGGGGTCAAAAAGGATTCCCAGACATTTAGGAAGATGTTTTCATCTTTTTTGGTTTGCAAGGGGAATTGTCGTGTAAACCATTCAGGTCCAATTGTTCTGTCAGCAAATGGAGCCATAGTCGAAGTAAAATTATGTCTCTCAGCAAACATCATTACATAGCTAATGAAGGCCCGTCAAAGGCTAATTGCTTCATCAGTTGGTGTCAGTTGCACCAATCTAGGCCATTCGACACTCCTGTTTTTGAATTCCTCTTCATTTATGTCATGCTTCACAGGAATAAAGGCTTCGAAGGTGGCATTCAGCCATAGTTGCAAGAGCCAAAAGGGGCCTGCCAAATTAAGCTTCCCTTTGTCCTTCAAAGTTTTCAAAGAACGCACGCTTTCGCTCAAGGACTCATACAAGTTCGCCAAGATTACCTCACTCAAGCATAATTTGATCCCAGCATGGAGTTGGTTCGCCATAGTGATGAACCTCTTAGCCACTTGAAGTGAGCGGGAGCAAAAGACAAATTTGGTCAGCCACAAGGTTAGAAAAGCTATGTGCTCTTTGTCAGAAACTTCTTGGTCATCTTCGCCATGGTAGTGAGACATAAAAAGGGAGTATGGGGCGAAACTAGTGTCGAAATCTATGGAGTCCTCGTTCAGGTGAGTGGGGTCGAAGTCAATGCCAACTGGACTAAGGCCAACTATGGCAGCTATGTCGAATAGCGTAGGGGTGACCATCCCACAAGGGAGGTGGAGGGTGTTATACGTACTATCCCAAAAATAAAGGGAGGCTAGCAGCATGTTAGGGCAAACATTGGGTCCTACTCTTGATAATTGTATCAGTCAAAAATTCCTATTTCTTTCCAAAAAATTTCTTTAACATTTTCAACTCTGTTCAACCAAGACAGGTAATCTGAAAGGTCTTTTGACCAAGGGCAAGTTCTAAAAATCCTAGTATGATTTAGATAGGTTAAATTTATTACTTCCTCATCTTTTTCATTTGAACCTTGAGGTTCAGTTTGTTCTACTGGTTTCTCAAGAGTTGGGGGTTTCACCCCAGCACCTATGGGTTTTGTGTGAGAATAAGTGGGAAAAACTCTTGTAAACGCTCAGGTTTAATTTCCGGGTTAGAGAGTGGTCCTAACATGGCATAATGATTACCAGAAATAATAACAGGGATGAGTACCTGGGATTTAAAAATGCAGTCTTTTTCCCTCGCGTTTGGAGGCTCAGGAATGTATTGTTGATCCCCAATCAGTGTTGGTTCATCCAACCTATGCGCAGGAGGGATGATGGAAGGTTGCTCACTCTTGGAAAGTTTACTGCTTGATGGTTTTGAAAAGCCATTGTTGAATCAGAAAGTTTTTTAGAGAAAGAAGATGAAGATTTGGAGCGGTTGTGAAGAAGAAAAGTTCAAAAGCGTAAAAAAGAAAGAGAAATAAGGGTTTATGTATTTATAAGAGGAGATGATTTAAAAAAAAAAAAAAAAAAGAGAACCCTTTGGGTTTAGTGGTGGTCATGGAGGGCACGTGGCAACATCTTGATGGTGATGAAGAAAAGTGGAAGTTAAAAAGAAATAGCCATGATGTTAGGTTAAGTAATAATGGGCTAGAAGCTAAAACGTGGGCTGGAGTTGACGTTTTGAGAAAAGTAAAATGATGAAATATGTTGGAACTTGAAATTGTGTAATTTAAAATTAGGATGACATGGCGTCAAAATATTGGTTGAACACCAAAGGATTATTTCTCCAGGATAGTCGAAATACCTTTGCTGGGGGGCAATTTGTATATGCGTATTTTCGACGCCATGAGTTCAACACATAAAGAGTTGTTTTCGACAAAGTGGAGGTACATGCCAAAAGAAGCACAACTGAAAGAGTATATCTACTTGGGAGATATTCTTCAACGTTCTTCGACATTTCGACGGGGCAACGTTTCGACATTTCGTCAAGTAAAGATTTCTGCAAATGGAAAAGGTTTTGACAAGTATGAAGAACGTTGTGATAGTTCGACAATTCGACAAGTCTGAAAGGACGCGTTTGTTCGACATAACTTAAAGATTCAATTCAAGAGAATTATAACGTTTGGCAGAAGACGCGTGGAAGCACCTGGCGAAAGGGAGACATGCAGAAGGCCAGATGTCGAAGTTTTAGGATTTAGTCGTTAATAGCAGTTATTTTGTTTATCTATAAATAGGATAGTTGTTATTAGAATTCAGGGTGAAAAACTTGTACAAAAATTTCCTGCAATTACTCAAAGTACCCGTGTGAGAGAAAAGAGTTATTCGGAAAAATGTACGTGTAAACACCACCTTTCAATTTCTTTATCAATCAAAGTCTTTTTACCAATTTCTTTACATTACCAGCATCTTTATGTTTTCTTCGCCATTTTACTTTAAAGTTCTTTCTTCGCCATTTTACTTTAAAAGTTCTTTTCAAAGTCATTTTCTTTTATCTCGGACTTTTATCTAGAATTAGTTGAAATCTTTCATTCTAAAAGACTTAAATACATAAAACCAAGCACCAAGATATCACCCTTGATTTAAAATTATCACGTTGATCTAAGTTTTCGCCCGACGTCCTAGGATTTGTTTGGTTAATCCTGCAAGTAACCCAGACTTCATCATTCTGGTAAACCAGAGATTGTTCGCCAAGATCAACAGTGAACACTGACCTACAGAATGGAAGCGGTGATCCCCGGGGAGATCAGGGAACCCTCGAGGAGGACAGAAGCGCCCCTCAATGGGGACGCGAATAACGAAGCTCTGAGGGAAGAACTCGACTTCGTCGAGGAGATGCGTTCGGGTGCTTCTCTCCGAGAAGCTTCACTTAAACAGAAAATAACTTTACGTTATAATGACAAAGTCATCAAACGTGATTTTCAAGTAGGCACCCTCGTCCTACGAAGGAACCAGAAAGACTCGCGAGAAGGCAAACTCGCCGCAAACTGGAAGGGCCCGTACCGTGTCCGTGCGAAAACGGGGACAGGAGCCTACTTTCTAGAAAATCCTCACGGGAAAGAACTTGCTCGACCATGGAACACTGAGAAGCTAAAACAGTACTACAGTTAAGCACTGCCCGCGGCACACTAGAATCACGATTACGGGGATGCACTATGGTACAAGCGCGACACCCCTATATGAAACACGAGGGTCAAGGGTTGCGTTGTGTGTGCGCGACCACCTTGATCTGACGAGGACACCTCGATTGAGCTCCTTCGTCGTCGTACCAAGTAGGCAGAACACCCAACTCGCGATGGGGAGTTCACGCCACGAAGCTAAGATCTCGACCGAGCTCTTAGCCTCGTCGAAGGTCGGAATACACTTCCGACCACTCGACCAGCTCTCCACGCAGTTAAGGACTATCAAAGTCGAGCAAGCCCCAAATCTCTATTACTTCAAAAATAAACAAAGTACAGCCAATACAATAACATCACACACAAGCGAAAACATACAAGCATAACACGAGCAGATAAACAAAAATGCATTTAGCGGGCAGAAGCCCATTGTACAGGTATTACAAACAAGTATCCAAACGCCCCTGGCACGCAGGCCGGGCACAGGCATCAATGAATAAAATGGCTCACAGGACAAACAGAAAATGAGTAAACTTAATCAGTGGGGCCCCCTCTGGCTGCTCGTGGTCAGTTGCCCCTCCGCCGACCTCATTTTCTTGCATCGGCTGCACGATCTGGCCATCGACCACCTCATAGTCGGGGTCAGACCCTTCAGTTATCAGGTCGGGGTTGAGAACCCGAAGCTGCTCCACGGCATTCCGGAAATCAATGTCCGCCGCCGCGAGGGTGTCCTGCTCGGCTTCCCGGAGCTTCGCTATCAGCGCTGCCCTCGAGGTCAACTACCTGTCCTCCTCGTTCTCCTCCTCAGCAGGACGAACAGCCTCTTCCAGCTCGTCATTCCTCGCCGAGAAACGCTCCCTCTCCTCTTCAGCCTGGCGGACAGACCTTTCCAGCTCGACGTTCCTCGCCGAGAGATGTTTCCTCTCCTCCTCAGCATTCTTCAACCTCTCCTCCAACTTCCCTTGAAGTTCGATTTGGGCCTGGTTCTGGCTTTTGCAGTCAGCCAGCTCCTTGCACACCTTCTCCATTTCGGCTGAGATGGACCGGAATCTCTCTCGCAACCCATTCAGCTCGTCTTCTGGGCACGCCTCGTCGTTCAGAACCAAGGCAGCAGCGCAGACCCACATCACCGCTGACACGTCCTCCACCAGAGCCTTTCTCCGAGAAACCCTGTCGACGCCCAAGATGGTCTGAGCTTTGGGGGCACCAACGCATAGGGAATTGTTCCCCGTGAAGATGTTCGGCCTCGAGTGACAAGGGGGGAGAACAAATTTCACAGTAGGGGGACCTTCGTTCTCGGTGAGGTCGACGTCCACATGATCGGCTAGCCGTTGTCTCTTTGGGAAGGGCTGAGTGCTGAGGGAGTCGTTGTCCTGGGGAGAACCAGAAGAGCCCCCGGTTGTCGGAGTCGAAATGGGGACCTATGATCGGAGCTGCTCGAGGCAGCCTTTGCCGCCCTTCTTCGATATGCGGGTAGCTTTCAGCTTCTTGATGCGCTCCTCAGCATCCGACATCTTGCCTGCAAAAAGAAAATAAATGTCAGTAAACCGGAGATCAGGACGCGAAGAAAAGAGTAAGTCAAAGAGGATTTCACCATCTAACAGCTCGAGGGCATCCTCATCGGAAAACGTCTTGAGGAGGGCCCTCGTATTGATTAAACGATGCTTCGTTAACACCTGTCTGTCGTCTCCCCGGATGAGTTCCCCGTCGATCGTCACGAGCTTGGCTTTGTTGAAACTATTGACGAAAGCGACTATTCTCTCATAGGCCAAGCGATCCCCCTCGTCAAGACGGCCAGGGCTGACTTTGTAGCTGTTCGTCCCCTTTTTGAAGTGTTCTTTCGTCCAGAACAAGGGGAATCTCGGTTCAAGGACCTCCTCCGTCTGCCCGTCTACTTCACGGGAAACTCGGCGATACACTGAATTCACGGCTTCTAGTGTGACCGGCCTCACGGTGTAATACCGGTATTTAAAGTTCCGAACAGAGTCCATATAAGTGTGGAAGAGGATGCTCGTTTGTTTGAAGGACACCCAGCCATGTCTGCCGTCAGAGGCCTGTCGCTGGAGGTGGAAGATGCGAAAGAAGAGAGGCACAGTTGCCCCGATTCGGAGATATTTACATACGAGCTCGAAGGCTCGGATAAAAGCGAGGGAATTGGGGTGAAGCTGCGAAGGCGCCAAGCGCAGCCAGGTGAACACTGCTTGTTGGAAGTCCATGAAAGGCAAACGCCACCCCGCCTCGTCGAACATGAACTCGTAAAGAGGGAACCTCATCCCTCGGTAGGTCGAGCATATGCGATGGTGTGCTTGGGGACGGAACACCTTCCACGACTTCGACGAACCCACCAGACGGTGCTCAACAGTACAAAAAATATCATCTTCATCCCCGTCGACGAATTGGGAAGCCATATTTAGCGATTCGTCGCTAACCCACTCCGCAAGGGGACGTTCCTCGACACTAGTGATTGACGCCATTGGAGAGTCGGGATGGTCGTCGACGTCCAACGATCCCACGGCCACAGAAATGGACAAGGCGTCCATATACTTGAAAAGCAGAAGGAAACGGTGAATTTGATGATCCATATCAAATTCACCCCTCCACCGCTGTTCAAGTGAAAGGGCGAAGAGGGAGCGCCGAGACCTCGAGACGGTCGCGTTCGTCCACGTCCCCGCGACAACCGACGAGCGTCCCCGCGACCATCCGCAGGTCGCCAGTAGGCCGTTTGGGGAGGATTCCTTCACACAAAAGGGATATTGGCAAGGACCCCGAGGGTTTCATATCGTGTCCTCGAGACATTCTTGGTGTCCCCGGGAAACTCGTCCCCTCTCCCCGCGATATGCAACAAAAAGCTAGGAAATCCCGCTGTTTTCGCCGAAGATTTCGTGATTTCCATGAAGAACCTCATCAGTTCACCATAAAACCACCCTATAAATGCAAACGAAAGGAGAAAAAAGGGAGAAACTTACTTGTAAAACGCTTTCGGTAGGGTTCCGGCACGGCAGTTGGTGGCGGCGTACGGTGGCGAAGCAGAGAAGGAAGAGAGAGAAGGAGTCTGAGCAAAGGGGGAGCAAAAGTGCAAATGAGACGAGATGACCCCTATTTATAAGGGCCTTACGGGACTCGAGGATTTCCTAGGCAATTGATTACGCTACCCTAGCGTAGCCGCCCTAGGGAATGATGAGGTGTGACACGTGGCACACGTTTTCCCACGCACGTCTTTTCATTCCCGAACACGTATCCCCGCGACATCGCTCATCCGCGGCCAGTCTAGCCCGAGGGACCAATTTATTTCTCCCCGTTTGACCAACCGCTCCTCATCTAGTATCCCTTCCCCGACGAGATAAGTCCTCGACATAGCGGGCCTTTAAGTCATTACTCTGACGCCTCAGAGCAACGACTTGGGGGGCTCCTGCTCTGGACTGGGCCGGGGTCTGCTCCTCAGTCGAGCAGGCCCAACCCACACGTCCTGGGATGGTCCAACAAAGGCCTCTTGGCACGATCAATGTCGAGCACATGCCCCACCTCAATAGTGTCGGGCACACGCCACACCTCGGAGGTGTTCGGGTACACACGACATAGAGCATCGGGCAGAGGTGCTAAGCCTCTCTGGGCTCGCTCCTCCTCGACACTCAGGTGCTCCTCCCACGAGGAGCCATCTCCGTCTGCATATAAGGGTCCTCCCCGTGAGGACACGTCACTCCCCGACACGCAAGACTCCTCCCCGCGAGGACGCGTTCTCATGTAACCACCCACTCCCATGGGATCGGTCTGCCCTAATTCCAGAGATCTAGGAATGGTTACCCTAGGGCGAAGACCACGTGCTGGTCTTCACTACGCCACGTAAGCCCTGGCAGTTACTTGGATTAGGCTTGGCAATCCAGCCCAATGCAAGTAACCGTTGGCCCCGCGCTGGGGGCTCTCTATAAATAACCCTTTCACTTCAGAGGGTCAGGTTACACACTCTCATACTCTATAACCTTGTACTTGCTTTTACTTGACCTTTGCCTTACTTGAGCATCGGAGTACCTTGCAGGTACACCCCCCCCCCCACCCGCGCCGTCTTTCAACCTCACCGAAGCTGAAGTCCACAAGACGTTACTGGCCATCAAATACTGTCTGATCCAGGTACGATCAGTGTTCTCTTGTGAAGATTATGATTTTGAAAGTATCTAGAATATACAATTGATAGGAGAAAGAAACTATGCAACAATTTGTGATAGCCAAAGAGAAAGAAATTTGTAAAGACAAAGATGGTGGGCACCACTACAGAGTAGAATGTCGAAGACAATGTTTTAGACATCATGGAAGGCATGTTAGAATTTGAAACTAAACTTTAGTACAGAAAGATTGAAGGGTGTTACCAGGCCCGGCCCTGGAGCAGGGCAACCAGGCCCACTTCCTAGGGCCTCAAAAAAACTGGGGCCTCATATTTTTTTTGGTAGTTTTAATAATCAATTAAATAAAAAGGCACCGGTTCAGTTTTTTCCCTTTAATTTTAATAATCAGTTTTAATGGCACCGGTTCAGTTTGGCACCGGTTCAGTTTTAATGGCACCAGTTCAATTTTAATAATCAGTTAAAAGTAACTAAAAAAAAAGAGTTTTTCTCCTTCAATTTTTCTTTCACTGTTCGACTTCCACAATATTGCAACTGTTCAGTTTCACTATTCATCAATCTCTCCGACGACTTTCTGCTCCAGCCGTCTGCGCCACCACCGTGTCCGACTCTGAGGTAGTCTTAATCTTATCTCTTCGCATTTTTCTTCGAATAATCATGGATTGATAACTTAAATATATTTTTCTTCAAATTGATTCATGAGAGTGAGAGAGAAATCTGGGTGTTTTTTTCTTCAAGTTGAGTGTTTTTTTCTTCAAATTGATTCATGAGATTGAGAGAGATTTAGAGTGGTTTTTTTAATGGGTGTTGTTGTTGTTTTGAATGAGAGTGAGAGAGAAAGTAGATGGTAGTGTTTTACGGATGTGCTTTTGACAAACTATGTGAGAGAGATATAATGTCGAGATTGAGACTTTTTTTATATTATATATATTTTAACAATTTTATATCATATGGTGGACGATGGTATTGGTGACTAAGTGACTTGGTGTACTGATACTGTGAATCTGTGATACAATCCAAATCTAAAATCAGCTTTTAGATTGAATAATGAATTAACATCAATTCTTATTCTTTTACTATTGTTTATTATAACAAACAATATAATACAATTAGTACTTTTGTTTTGAATTAGTACTTTTGTTGGATTATTATAACAAACAATATAATACAATTAAGATAACAATAATCAAATTTATTATAATAACTTTTATTTTGAACTCCTTTTATTTTTTTATTGTTTTTTTAGTAAAGTGGAAAAGCTAACTTTTTATTTATTTATTCAATTTCAACACTAGGGAAAATATCGATTCAATTTTAACGCTGCGGAATTTATCGGTTCAACTTCAATGTTGCGGAATTGATCAACTTCAATTTCAGGTTCTAAGTTTGTTTTCATTATTTTTCTCTATGTCTCCTAAATTGCCTCCTAAGATTAGAAAGTTTGATTCTGGATGTGAGAAACGTAAGAAAAAGAAAAGACTTGATGAGTTAACTCAATCTCAATCGGGAGCTCTTGATAAATTTATTATAAAAGAACCACAAATTTCTGTTGAAAATCATAATGTTGATGTTGGAATTATTGAAAATATAGAGGAAAATGCTAATGTTAATGCTACCGAAAATGATAATTTAGGTGCTAAAAATGTCGATGCTGAAAATGTTAGTAATGCTAATGACAACGGTGAGGATATAGATATATTTGATCCAGCAATATGGGATTCTCTTGAGTCTAGAATGATTGATTTATTGGCAACAAAAGGTCCTAAAAGAGATTTGTCTATTGTGAAGGGTCCTAAAGATAAATCATCTAGACGTTTTACGAATAATTTGTATACTAGAGTTTTACCAAATGGAGAGAAATGTGATAGAGATTGGCTTGTTTATTCAAAAAAACTTGATAGAGTATTTTGTTTTTGTTGTAAAATATTTAAAAGAGGTATTGGTAGAGGTCAATTAGCAAATGAGGGTTTTTCTACTTGGAAACATATTGGTGAAAGACTTAGAGAGCATGAGACAGGCATGGAACATGTTCATAATATGGCTACTTGGTATGAGTTGCGTAAGAGAATGAAAAATTTTCAAACTATTGATAAATCAACTCAAAGGTTGATTGAGAAAGAAAAGGAACACTGGAAAAATGTTTTAAAAAGAATTATTTCTATAGTGAAATTTCTTGCTAAACATAATTTGGCTTTTCGTGGTTCTAATGAGAGATTGTACCAAAATAGCAATGGGAATTTTTTAGGCTTAATTGAAATGTTAGCTGAATTTGACCCAATTGTCCAAGAACATGTTAGACGTATTACAGATGATAATGTTCATGTTCTCTTTCTTGGGCATAAAATTCAAAATGAGTTAATACTTTTGCTTGCTTCTGCAATTAAAAATGAAATCATTAGAAAAGTTAAACAAGCAAAGTATTTCTCAGTGATACTTGATTGTACTCCTGATGTTAGTCACCAAGAGCAAATGTCTTTGATAATACGATATGTGGATATTTCTTCAAATTCTGTTAGTGTTGAAGAATCATTTTTTAGGATTTTTGAATGTGAATGATACAACTGGTCAAGGACTTTTTGATGTTTTACAAGATGAATTAAAAAATCTTGATCTTGACATATTTGATGTGCGGGGACAAGGTTATGATAATGGGTCAAATATGAAAGGAAAACATTAACGTGTACAAAAGAAATTTTTAGACATAAATCCAAGAGCCTTTTATACTCCTTGTGCTTGTCATAGTCTTAATTTGACACTGTGTGATATGGCTAACTCGTGTCCTAAAGCTAAAGATTTTTTTGGAGTTGTTCAACGTATTTATACTATTTTTGCTAATTCTACTAAGAGATGGCAAATTTTGAAAGATAATGTAAAATGGTTGACTCCAAAATCATTATCATCCACTCGTTGGGAGAGTCATATAGATAGTGTCAAAGCTATTAAAACTCAAATGTCAGATTTTAGAGAAGCTTTACTTGAAGTGTCAGAAAAAGATCTTGATTCTAAAATAAGAAGTGAAGCTAAATCTTTAGCAACAAATGAGCTTGGTGATTTTGAGTTTTTAATGTCAATAATCATTTGGTTTGAAATATTATCCATAATTAATGTGGTTAGCAAGCTCTTACAATCAAGGGATATGGTTATTGATGTTGCTATGGAAAAAATAAAGGGGTTGATTTCCTTTTTTAAGGAATATAGAGAAATTGGTTTTAAAAATGCCTTGAATTATGCTACAGAAATTGCCCTTGAATTGAATATTGATCCAGTATTTCCTCAAAGGCGTATAATTCGATGAAAAAGACGGTTCGATGAGAATTTGAATACCCCACCAATTGAGCTATCTGAAGAGGAATCTTTTAGAGTTAATTATTTTCTTTACCTTGTTGATCAAGCTATTGTATCTCTTAATAAGAGATTTGAGCAATACCAACAATATGAAAGTGTTTTTGGTTTCTTATTTACTTCTCAAAATTTACAATCATTGGATAATGCAACTTTAGAGTCTTGTTGTAGTCATTTTGAAGAGACATCGAAACATGATGAGCAATGTGATATTGATGGGAAAGAATTATGTGCAGAGTTAAGGTTACTAAGAGATTTTTTGCCTCTAGGAAATATTGGACCTATTGATATAGTAAGATTTTTGAAAGGTATGGATTTTTTTCCTAATGCACTCATTGCATATAGAATTTTATGACTATTCCTGTGACAGTTGCCTCGGCAGAAAGAAGTTTTTCAAAATTGAAGTTGTTGAAGTCTTACTTGCGGTCTACCATGTTACAAGAAATACTTAATGGTTTAGCATTGATAACAATTGAGAATGATTTATTGGAGAATATACAGTATGAAAACTTGATTGAAGAATTTGCTTCAAAAAATGCTAGAAGGGAGACTTTTTTTAAGTAGCTAGAAGATATTTTGATAATATTGAATAAAACATGTCTTTTTTTATGTTAGTTACATGGATAAACGTCTACTTTTGATGTTGTTGATGCTATTTACAATTTAAATAGATAATATTTTTTTATTTTAATTTTTTTATTTATTAGAGGTCCATTTTTATTATTTGCCCCAGACCTCTAAAAAGTCAGGACCGACCCTGGGTGTTACAGAGAAAGTTGTCATATGTGTACTGATCTAAATGCTCAAGAAGGAAGTAGTTATGAAGTTTGTCAACTTGAAAAGCAAACCAAGATGTCATACAAGACGGTTCAACATCTTACTCATACTTTTGATTCACCATATATGGATTTTATGAGACTCAAGCAAGGAGTTGTCATTGAAAGGAAGGCTGATGGTCAGGTTGGAGGTCCTCCCAACATTGAACAACAAATAGTGGTTCAAAAGAATAAGCTAAAGAAGATTAGGGATTATAACATTCCTTCTCATTTGTCTCGAGTTTGATTAATAAAAAACATGATAGTATGTTTGATGAAGCTAGAACTGGTGTTACTCCTAGTGTTTTGAAGTCCACCTGCAGGCTATATGTCAAAAAATATGTACCAAATATTGCTCTCTGTAACATTCCACTTGTTGATAAGTCTGATCTAACTTCTGGTAGAAATGTGATTGATGTTCGCTCATATATGGGTTTGTAAGAAATATTCATCTCATTCAAAATACTTTTGCTGAGGAGACCCAGGAAACCAATATGGGAATTCAAAATATTGATAAAGATGTGTCAGACATCCTGTCCGACATGTTGATAGAGTCTCGAATTCACAAGGAGAATGATGAAGTGACCCCTGAGAATAATTCTATGAGTGATGATGATCATGTTCACAAAGATGTTGAGGTTGATATCGTTATAGTCAATGTTAGTGTTATTAATAACCATTGTAACACCCTTAAACCCCCGCGACAATTTATAATTAAATATCAGAGTAAATTAATACAATCAGATAGGATGCTACATTCAACAAACACCTGCTCTTGCATCAGATATGTAACACTTAAGATATTATCAATAAAACATACTTGATTAATCTCCTCATAAAGCAGCGGAAATTCAACTGAAAACATAACATATTTACTACCACATCCTCACCATCAAGAAAATAAACGACGACAATTAATAAAATAAACAACGACAAGCGTTCCAAAACCCCAGTGTTACAATCAGAGCAGACGCCGACTCAATGAAATAAAAGGGAAGACTTCATCTTCACTAACTTCAACTCCGCATTAATCCTGCTTATCTGCACGTTACCCATGTGGAGGTAACATTCAAACAGAAGGGGTGAGATTTTCAATCAATATAAGCAAGGCATAATATAATTATGAAAGCATAAAACATTACACAATCTCCCATATCATCACAACTTCAGCACAAGTAGCATTTCCCACACAAACAAATAATCAACACAACATAATGCAATGCAATGAGACCCAAGACTCGACTCAATGCACGTGGTACCAGTTCGATCCCTTTTTCATGATCATAATTCCCATCGAAATTTCCATATCAGTCGCTCACACCCCACATGGGCACACGACATTCGTGATCGCTCACACTCCACATGGGCACACGATCACCTCAACAACAACAACAACAACAACACGATTCTATTTCAAAGAATCCCGATAAGACGTTCACACGCCACGTAGGCACACGACTTATCGCACAACTTATGCAACATGGCATGCATACAACGACAACATACAACGACAACATACAAAGACAAATAATACATATGGCTATCAATGCATCAATACATCTTACCATAATTATCCAGCACGCAGCATATACCTGTCAACTAATACAACAACAATAATCTACAACCACAACACGCGTACACACAACCAAATTCATCATTCTAACGCACAACACCTCACGCATACACGAAAACCCAATTAATGCATCAAATGGTTAGAATGTTGGTCCTGAAATTAATTTTAACAAAAAGTACATGAAACTAGCTTTCCAACGATTCGAACGACATCTAAAACGGACATACGGATTAAAAATTATGAATTTTTGAAGATTGGTAAAATTATGTCCGTAACAGCAACTAACAGCACTGTCATGCTCGTTGCGAGTTCGCTACTGCTCGCTTTGCGATGTTCGCTACGCGAAATACAGCTCACATCGCAAAATCATTACAAAAGGTAAACCATGGACTTTCGCTACTGGCTCGCTACTGCTCGTTGTGCGACGTTCGCTATGCGAACTCTCCAGGATAGCAAACCAGAAAATTGCGATTTTTGCAGTTTGGAGGCCTTCCGGACCTCCGAATTCGATTCCGTAAAAAATCCCAGTCTCAGAATTCGAAATACTATCATTATGTAACAATTATAACAACCTACAACACCTTTTTAGAGATCCTAACATCATACATAGACCACAATCTAACCGATCGATTTATGCCTTTTTCCTCTTATCGGAACCTCCGACACGCAAAATCCCTAATCCCAAATCGATACAAACAACACCTAGGGATGATCCTAAAGGTTTATCTACCCTTATACAAATAGTATACAACCCTTAAGAGATTAAAGAACCCCACCCTTACCTTAGTGACGATTCTTCGAAGGTTCTCTAGGTCCTAGCTCTGCTTCTCCCTTTCGTTCTTCAGAGCGTTTTCTCCCAACTGATCGTACCAAGAATGACTTCTCCCCCCTCTCCAAATCCTTTTTATCCAACTTACCCCTAGGGCCCCTACTAGACTTTTCCAACAATGTCCTCACTAATCCTCGTACAATTACCACTTAGCCCCTCCTTTTATTATTAATATTATTATTATTCTTATTATTTCAATATTACTATTATTATTATTATTATTTTACTAATGAAATAATAATAACAATATTCTCAAATAATTTAAAAATAATAACATTAACCAAATAACCTATTCTCACTACACCACCAAGTTCTATCCAATTGGTCACACACCCCAAACATCTTAATCCCTACAATTATGATGTCACTACCCCATGTTAAGGACAACCCCAAACATAACCACACACAAATGCACAACAACATATAATTCCAATTACGAAAATAATAACATAAATCGGGGTGTTACAACTCTCCCCCACTTCAAATATTTTCGTCCTCGAAAATTTACCTCATGCGAATAACTCCGGATACGACTCTCGTATCCTGCTCTCTAACTCCCAAGTCATATTTCAGCCTGCAGCGCCTCCCCATACCACCTTCACAAGGGTGATCTCTTTACCCTCAATTGCTTTACCTCACGGTCTTCAATCCGTATTGGTAAGGCCTCAACCATAAGGTTATCCCTTACTTCCATATTATCCATCAAAATCACATGCGACGGATCCAAAACACACTTCCGAAGCTGTGACACATGGAATACATCGTGTAAATTCAACAAATTGGGTGGCAATGCCACTTTGTAGGCAACAGGTCCAACCCTTGCAGAAATCTGATACAGACCAATAAACCGAGGAGTAAGCTTCCTCGACTTCAACGCACGTCCAACACCGATCACCGGGGTGACTCTAAAAAACACATGGTCTCCTTCTTGGAACTCAAGATCTTTCCTCCTCTTACCATGGTAGCTCTTCTGCCTACTCTGCAAAACTTTCATCTTTTCCCGAATCAGCTTCACCTTTTCGGTAGTTTTCTGAACAATCTCAGGTCCAAGTACTACACTCTCACCAGATTCATGCCAACACAAAAGCGTCTGACACCGCCGACCGTACAAAGCTTCAAAAGGTGCCATTCCAATGCTGGAATGATAACTGTTATTATAAGTGAACTCAATCAACGGCAAACGGCTATCCCAAGCACCTCCTTATTTAAGCACACAAGCCCTCAACAAATCTTCTAAAGATTGTATAGTTCTCTCCGCCTGTCCATCCGTCTGCGGATGATAAGCCAAACTCAATCTAAGTTTCGATCCCAAAGCTTCTTGCAAACTCTCCCAAAATCTAGAAGTGAACCTTGGATCTCTATCCGACACAATACTCAACGGAACTCTATCCAACTTCACAATCACCTGAATATAAATCTCTGCCAGCTTCTGCAAGGAAAAACTGATATTAATCGGAATGAAATGCGCCGACTTCGTTAGTCTATCAACTACTACCCAAATGGAGTCATGTCCTCTCGGCGTATTAGGTAACATGGTCACAAAATCCATAGGAATACTGTCCCACTTCCACTCTGGAATATCTAACGGTTGCATCAAACCAACAGCTTTCTGATGTTCCACCTTCGACTTTTGACAAGTCAAACAAGCATACACAAACTGAGCCACATCACGTTTCAATCCAGGCCACCAAAATATCTTCTTCAAGTCTTGATACATCTTTGTAGCTCCTGGATGGATACTCAAACTACTTCTATGACTCTCTTCTAGAATCATTCTTTTCAACTCAGGATCATCAGGAATACAAATCCTATCACAGAACCTCAACACGCCTTGTTCATCCACTTTGAATTCGTTACCTTCCGCCTGTTCATTTCCAATCATCAAATCCACCAGTTTCACATCCAACTTCTGACCTTCTCTGATACTATTAAGAAATTCATTGTTGATCTTCAACATACCCAGCATCACACTATGAGGTGTCTGTTCATAAACCAAACTCATATCTCTGAATTGTTCGATCAATTCCAACTCTTTAACCATCATAGCCGACATATGCAAGGACTTTTGACTCAGAGCATCAGCCATGACATTAGCTTTACCGGGGTGATAGTTTAAACCGAAATCATAATCCTTTAAGAACTCTAACCAGCTTCTTTGTCTCATATTCAATTCCTTCTGATCAAACAGGTACCTTAAGATCTTATGATCACTATACACCTCGAATCTGGAACCATAAAGATAGTGCCTCCAAATCTTCAATACGAATACCACTGCAGCCAATTCCAAATCATGAGTTGGATAATTCCTCTCATGGACCCTTAACTGTCGTGAAGAATAAGCTACAACCTTACCATCCTGCATCAACACACCTCCTAAACCCATCAAAGAAGCGTCGCAATACACCACAAACGGTTTATTTTGTTCGGGTATAATCAAAACTGGGGTTGTAGTCAATCTGTTCTTCAGCTCAATGAAACTCTTCTCACAGTGGACATTCCACATAAACGCTTTACCTTTACAAGTCAGCTGAGTTAATGGAAGTGCCAACTTCGAAAAGCCTTCAATAAACCTTCGTTAATAACCAGCCAAGCCCAAAAAGCTTCTAATCTCAGTCACCGACTTCAGAGCCTCCCATTATAGAACTGCGTCTACTTTGGACGGATCCACAACAATACCATCACCTGAAATAACATGCCCAAGAAAACTTACCTCTCTCAACCAGAATTCACACTTAGACAACTTAGCATAGAGCTTCTTCTCTTGCATTACTTGTAGCACGATTCGCAAATGTTCTGCGTGTTCATCTTCTGACTTTGAATAGATAAGAATATCGTTAATAAAGACAACCACAAATTGATCCAAGTAAGTATGAAAAATTAGATTCATATACTCCATGAATACACCAAGGGCATTAGTAACTTCGAACGGCATCACCACATACTCATAATGCCCATATCGAGTTCTGAAGGCCGTCTTCTGTAAATCTTCATCCTTTACCCGAATCTGATGATAACCCGATCTCAAGTCAATCTTGCTAAACACACGTGCACCGACTAACTGATCCATCAAGTCATCTATTCTCGAAAGCGGATACTTGTTCTTAATCGTTACTTTATTCAGCTATCTGTAATCGATACACAACCTCATACTGCCATCCTTTTTCTTCACCAACAATACTGGAGCTCCCCAAAGCGACACACTTGGTCTCACGAATTTCTTTTCTAACAACTCTTCCAGTTGCTTCTCCAGCTCTGTCAACTCTGATGCCGAAATCCTGTATGGTGTCATAGAAATAGGTCTGGTACCAGGGAGATGATCAATAGCAAACTCCACTTCTCTCTCTGGCGGCACATCCGCAATATCATCCGAAAACACTTTAGGAAATTCACGCACCACTTGCAATTCATTAATCACCGACTCATTCTCCACTTACAAAGATGCAAACAATGCCAACACCTAAGCTTTTTCCTCTAAGAGCTTTCTCAACTCTCTAGCAGACAGAAAACCATCTCATTCCCTTTCTTCAAGAGCAAGGAATCGCACCGACTTATTAAAATAATTAATATGAACATGATTGAACTCTAACCAGTTCATTCCCAAGATCACATCGAGACCTCCCAACGGTAAGCAAATCAAATCCACACCAAAGTCCTTATCAAAGATTGATAGTGGACAATTCAAATAGACTAAAGAAGTGGTCACTGATCCCTTTGCAGGAGTTTCGACAACCATCTTCCGCTTCATAGGAGAAACGACAAGGCCTAGCCTTCTCACACAATCAGTATCAATAAAAGAGTGAGTAGTACCAGTATCAATAATATTAATCAAAGGCGTATTATTAATATAACATGTACCTCTGATCAGTCTGTCGTCACTAGAAGTCTGAGTCCATGTCAGAGCGAACATCTTTCCTCTAGTCAAAGCTTGCTTTGGTTTCTAGCAACGAGTACTAATATGGCCCTGTTCTCCACAATTGTAACAAGTCACCACATTCACTTTGCAGTCAGCAATAAGATGTCCTACCTGTCCACACTTGAAGCATTTCTTCACATCACTCGTGCACTCACTGACACGATGACCCAATTCACCACACCTGTTGCACTTAAGAGGAGCAGGGGCACCTCCCCCACTAGGCTTCTTGCCATCAACATGTTTCTATTTACTTTTCTCAGCTGGAGTTGCATAAGGTTCCCACGGTTCATCTGTTGCTTTCCTCTTTTCTCGGCTAACCCTTTATAGCGAGTCGATCGAGCCTTGCTGTCTTTTTCAAAGATCCTGTAGCAATCCACCAAATCTGGAAACCTTCTGATTAGCTGATAACCAATCGCCTGTTTAATCTCAAGCCTCAACCATTCTCAAACTTGACACACTTTGAGAATTCAGCAGTTGCTGCACTGTAGTGAGGGTAAAACTTAGCTAGATCTGAGAAATTGGCAGCATACTCAGTAACCGTCATGTTATCCTGCTTCAGTTCCAGAAACTCGATCTCCTTCTTTCCTTTGACATCTTCAGGAAAATATTTCCTCAAGAACTCCCTACTGAACACAGCCCAAGTGATTGCCTCTCCTGTTGCTCCCAACAGTTGACGGGTGCTAACCCACCAATCATCAGCCTCCTCAACCAGCATGTGAGTACTTAACCGCACCTTCTGTGTTTCAGGACATTCCATAACCCAGAAGATTCTCTCGATCTCCTTGAGCCAAGCCTGCGCTCCATCCGTATCATATCTTCCTTTGAAGGTAGGAAGTCTGTTCTTCCAAAACTCGTCATTATCGCTAGCATGAGGCGAGTTTTGTATCGCCTGAGCAACAGCCTGCAAAGCAACAGTAATAGCAACATCATTCCTTCCAGCCATTCTAAATCTGTTACACACCAACAACAGAACATAATGGTTAAGGAAACGACATAGACAATAATCAACTGTCACACGACAACGACTCGGCAACTTGGTCGGACGGACCGACCTGCTCTGATACCACTATGTAACACCCTTAAACCCCCGCGACAATTTATAATTAAATATCAGAGTAAATTAAAACATACAATCAGATAGGATGTTACATTCAACAAACACTTGCTCATGCATATGATATGTAACACTTAATATATTATCAATAAAACATACTTGATTAATCTCCTCATAAAGCAGCGGAAATTCAACTGAAAACATAACATGTTTACTACCACATCCTCACAATCAAGAAAATAAACGACGACAATTAATAAAATAAACAACGACAAGCATTCCAAAACCCCAGTGTTACAATCAGAGCAGACGCCGACTCAACGAAATAAAAGGGAAGACTTCATCTTCACTAACTTCAACTCCGCACTAATCCTGCTTATCTGCACGTTACCCACGTGGAGGTAACATTTAAACAGAAGGGGTGAGATTCTCAATCAATATAAGCAAGGCATAATATAATTATGAAAGCCTAAAACATTACACAATCTCCCCTATCATCAAACTTCAGCACAAGTAGCATTTCCCACACAAACAAATAAATCAACACAACATAATGCAATGCAATGAGACCCTCGATTCGACTCAATGCATGTGGTACCAGTTCGATCCCTTTTTCATGATCATAATTCCCGTCGGAATTTCCATATCAGTCGCTCATACCCCACATGGGCACACGACATTCGTGATCGCTCACACCCCACATGGGCACACGATCACCTCAACAACAACAACAATGACACGATTATGTTTCAAAGAATCCCGATAAGGCGCTCACACCCCACGTGGGCACACGACTTATCGTACAACTTATGCAACATGGCATGCATACAACGACAACATACAAAGACAAATAATGCATATGGCTATCAATGCATCAATACATCATACCATAATTATTCAGCACACAACATATACTTGCCAACACATACAACAACAGCAATCCACAACCACAACACGCGTACACACAACCAAATTCATCATTCTAACGCATAACACCTCACACATACACGAAAACCCAATTAATGCATCAAATGGTTGGAATGCTGGTACTGAAATTAATTTTAACAAAAATTACGTGAAAGCAGCTTTCCAACGATTCGAACGGCGGCTAAAACGGACATACGGATTAAAAGTTATGAATTTTTGAAGTTTGGTAAAATTTTGTCCGTAACAGCAACTAACAACACTGTCATGCTGGCTGCGAGTTCGCTATTGCTAGCTTCGCGACGTTCGCTACGCGAAATATAGCTCGCATCGCAAACTCATTACAGAAGGTAAACCATGGACTTTCGCTACTGGCTGGCTACTGCTCGCTATTGTAAGACCCTAATTTTAACCCCCTAAGATTCCACATATCATTCGCATCTCATTCGAATCTCATTCGCATTTCATACCACAAGCAAGATCACACATTGGTTCCCTCTTTTATAAGATTGTGCCTTACAGGGATCTTTGAGTATATGTGTGTTTGTTAGTTGTTTTATTGCTTAATTTGTTTATATTTTACTAACATTAACCAAAACCCAAAAATATTTTGTTTTCTCTTTATTGACATTTTCAGGGGAAGAACAGGTTAAAAATGCCAAAATAACTGTCCCACAGCTCGAATGAATTTCATCTGAACAAACTCAAAGTTAATCTGCAAACAATTCAAAATTCATCTGATCAAGAGTTTTCAAGATTTAATTGATTATTATTCAAGAGACTCCAAGGTTCATGTGTTTATTTCCATGCCTTCTTTGACGAGCAAAAGAATCGAGCCGAACCACAATAGTGCAGCAAAATGCTCATTTTTCATAAATTTTGCACTAAGTAACCGGTTAGCAGATATGCTGTAACCGTTTACCCTCGTGAATTTTTGAAAAATGGCAGCAAATTCAAATTAAGCAATTGGCACCAATTTTCATCATTTGGAATATTCTAGACCATCTCATTTTAATTACCCTACATCACTTTGATCATTTCCTACCATACACCTTCACTAATCACCACTCTTTTATGAATTTCCCTCCAAATTTGAATTCCAAGCCTAATTTTCAAATTCCAAGCCTAATTCCAAACCACCAAATTTCCAAGCCTAAACACTATAAATAGAGCCCTCGTTTCATTATTTCTTCAAGCTTTTGAGAGCCAACAAACCTCTTGCAAATTCTCTCCTCAACCACCAAAATTCACCAAAGCTCACTTTTCTTCTTTTGAAAGTTAACAAGAATTCACATTGAATCTTGTTCAACTTTGAGCTAAACCTTCATCCAAATTTGTTTTCTTCATCAATTCTCATAGATCAAGGTTTTGGTGTTTGGATCTTGAAGCAATTTGAAGGAATTTTCAGATTTGAAGTGGTAATTCATCTTTCACCATTGTTGAAGCTTCATCTTCATCTTCCATAATGTAGATCTTTGGAGATCTTTGTTACTTGATCCTTTGGATCTTGTAATTGTGTTTAATTGCTGGTTTTTGCTGTTATTTTACTTTAAATTTCGTGCAATTTCAGTTCCATGATCATAAGGTGTTTGTACAAAGTTTTGAAAGTGGATCATGCTGAATTTTGCACAATTTTCTGCATTCTGGTGCAGAGTAACCGGTTAGTAGATATGCTGTAACCGGTTACTCTGTGTTAATTTTGAAAAAATGCACTATTTTGAACTAAGTAACCGGTTAGCAGATATGCCGTAACCGGTTACTTCGAAACAAAATGCACATTTTGGCTTGTTTTTTGGACTGTTTTGGTTCGTTTTCCATTTTCTTCCCTTTCCTTTTGTTCTTAGCCTTAGATCACATAATTGTGTGGTTTAATTTGGCTTTCTCTTCATCTATTTCCCTTTTCTTTTGATCGATGAAAGTCTTATGGATCATAGAATTCTGTTGTTGAATTTTGATCAAGACTAGATCGCTACCTTCTTTTCTTTTCGTGCGGTATTGCTTTCGAATGAGGATCTACATATCGTTCATCTAGCATGCATTAGCATAAAGTGCTATTGACCGGCCTCATTGTAGGGTAATTACTCCGTAAATTACTCGGCGATTGCTTAACATAGCGCGACATTATGTCCCGTATCGAAAAACAACTCAATGTTGATTGATCTTTTGTATTAGGTTCAAAATCTATGAAGCTTGTTATTGTAGAGGCTTTGATTCTATCAATCTTCTAACAATTCTTCATTAACCTTGACCTAAGTACACTATTCAATCATTATTGATCACTCACTCTAACAACTAATCCCTAACTTACTAACAATACTATTGTACTAACTTTGTTTACAATTCCTTCTCGCTCCCTATCTCTTTTACTTTTATGCTCCATTATTATCATTTCATATCATGTTTATGCTTCCGCAATTTTTCCTTTGTTCGTTGGACACATGTTTATGCTTATGCCATTTTCTCTTTGTCCACTTGGACTAAAAAAATTAATAAAGGCCAAAACCTCTAAAAAACTTGTGCTTCTAATCTTGGACTATGGTTACTATCTTTTGCAATGGACATGGAGTTTTAGACCTAGACCTTGGACATCCAATGCAATTCTTGGAACCTTGGACTTAGAACTAGGACCTTTTCCCTTTGCTTTGGAATTATGGTTCGAAGACTTTGGAGCTTACTTGTGTGGTTAGGCTATTCTTATCCTTAGTTTTTACTTTATACTTTAGGATAGTCACTTCTTCTCCTCCCCATTCTTCAATCTTCAAAATTTTCTCCCTTTTTTCAAAACCTTCTTTATTTCAAACTATCACCTCTTTCATAATCAAACGTTGACTTTGTCAAGTTGATTTTACTCTTTTCTTTTCATTTCTTAACAAATGCTAAACTACATAAGCATGTTGACACCTTTTTCAAAAGACTTTAAAAAACATCAAACTCACTCAAACTCTTTTTGTGCCCTCGTGCACTTTTCTCTTTTAAAACTTTTTCATAAGTTTAGACATGATTCATTTCTTTAAGCGGAATTATTCGCTTGGAAATGACGACTTGTCTTTACATTTTAAAATCAACCAAAACAAACAAATTTCATTCTTTGTACCACGAACTACGGGGTTTTGATCCTACATTGCACATCGTGGATACGTAGGCATGAGGCGACAAGTCTCTCCAAACACAAAAATCTTAAAAAACAATTTCTCTTCTCATCTTCTCAATCTCTTTTCAAGCAAACATTTTCAGACCAAAAGCGGTAGATATTTCAAAGGGCTCCTATAGAGTACTATAGACGTTTTGGGTGCTAACACCTTCCCATTGCGTAACCAACCCCCCTTACCCGGACTCTCTTCACTTGTTCTTGTTGTAGAGCTTGTGTAGGTTTTGTTCGCTCTTTTCCCTTTCCTTTTTGGATAAAATAAAAGTGCGGGGGCGACTCTTGCTTTTCGAGTTAAGTTAATCAATAGCTTACACTCACAATTTTGCCGCTACAGAAAAGTGGCGACTCTGCTGGGGATCTTTCCTTGAAGGGTTTAGCCTACTTTGATTTATTTACTGCCTTTTGCCTGACTTGCTTGTTACTTGTTTGTTCTGTTTGGGAGCTCCTCTGTGTGCGAGATAGGTCCTATACCCGGACCAGAGTGTACTTTGGATATGAGGATGGTATAGTCAAGGGAACTTTGAGGGATTCGAATCCTGAAAAAGAAGAACTTGAGAATTCATCCACTCGGTGGTTGCCTTTTTGGAATTACTGATGCCGATCGAGCAATCATGAAGGCATTACTTTTTCCATAGAAGCCTATAACACTGAGGACCGTAGTAACCTTTAACCCATCTTAGCCTTTTTAGGATCGTGGCATGGAAGTTATGAGGATGCAAATCCGACTTAGATGTTACGCGATGCCACACTCAGGTTAGATTCTCTTGAGGATACCTACTAACCTCTGAGTAAATCGGTGTGCTCGTGTGTCTGATAGTGGATTGTGGACCATGGGCACTCTGTTAGAACCGCTATTTTCTGCAGGTAAAATGAAGACAAAACCTTAACACATACCATTTGTGGGTTGGTTCTTAACCTCGACTCCATGCTCGTGACTCGAACCTTTGAACCCGTGTGCTTTAAGTGATCTTGTTTGTGGTTGTTGCATCCATGCACTCTTGTATCCATGAGCATACATCTGCATTCTTCCAAGTTGTCTCAGAAACTCATTTCAACTGTCTCCCTCTTCAGTTATCTCTTCACCGTCAAGTTGTTTCCTCAACACAACTACGGAACTAGAGCTGCTGTCAGATTGAGAATGGAAAACCAAGAATAACACAACGCCGAAGTCAGAATGGAAATTGATGAGTTGAAGGCCGGCATGACCAAGCTCACAGAAATGCTGCAAGTTCTGATTGCTAGAGTGGAACCACATCAGAGGACTGTGATCTCTAAAATCTTACATGCTGTTGTTGACCCTCCACTGACTCAGCAACCAGCTTCTACTTGGCCAGAATTTGGGTTACCTCCGAATTACTCGCCACCCTTTGCAACTACTCATGTGTTTGTCCCGTCTGTACTGCCAGTATCTTCAGCTCCATTGTTCACTGAACCTCAGCCTGTTATGCATTCTGTTACTCCAGCTATTCCTGAGAATCCTCCTTTCGTGTACCATGATGCTGGTCCACAATCTGAAAGTCAGGGAGAACCTGGATACATTGAAGAAGTCAGAGAGCAATGGCAAACTCTGGACAAAAGGATAAGAGTCGTGGAAGGAAGTGATGTCTTTAGTGCTGCCGCAATGGACATGTGCTTGGTTTCAGATTTGGTTATGCCTGCAAAATTCAAAACTCCTAATTTTGAGAAATATAAGGGGCACACCTGTCCCAGAACCCACTTGGTGATGTACTGCCGCAAGATGGCTGCTCATGCCAAAAACGACAAACTGCTCATTCACTGTTTCCAAGACAGCTTGAGTGGGGCTTTAATGAAATGGTATATGGGACTTAAGAAGAACCGTATCCTAAGCTGGAAAGACTTGGCTGATGCTTTCTTAAAGCAATATAAGTATAATCTGGGCATGGTACCTGATCGCCGTCAATTGCAAAACATGTCTTAGAAAGAAAAAGAATCCTTTAAGGAGACGCTCAGCGCTGGAGAGAGCTAGCTGCTCAAGTGGAGCCACCATTGGCTGAAAAATAATTGACTAGATTGTTTATGGACACTCTTCAGCCACTCTTTTGGGAAAAGATGATAGGCAATGTATCATCTGGCTTTGCTGACCTAGTCACTATTGGAGAAAGACTAGAAGAAGGTATCAAGAAAGGAAAGATTGCCAATGCTGAAGCCTTTAGTGGTGCTAAAAAGTATGCTGGGAATTTTTAAAAGAAAAAGGATGGTGATACCCATGTTGTTTCAGTTAAAGGTAAACCTCGTCGCAAACAACAATAATATGTAGCTGCAGTTGCTCCTGTTGTCAATGCTCAACCAGTTCAAGCTCATCGTCAGACTATTAGACAGAATCAGAATCGCAATAGGGTTAACGTTGATCCTATCTCGATTTCCTACACTGAGTTGTATCCATGTCTTGTAAAGAAAGGTTTGATTACAACGAGGGATC
The DNA here is from genome assembly GCA_022829125.1 of Lathyrus tuberosus. NCBI lineage: Eukaryota > Viridiplantae > Streptophyta > Magnoliopsida > Fabales > Fabaceae > Lathyrus > Lathyrus tuberosus. The sequence continues at coordinate 4,214,876 of JALAZF010000082.1, read as the reverse complement.
TACCTCCTCCTCCAAATCCTCTCCCAGCCGGCTATAGGGCTGATCTTCAGTGTGAGTTCCATCGAGGTGGGGCAGGCCATAACTTGGAAGGTTGCTTTGCATTAAAAGCTAGAGTACAAGAATTGGTGAACTCAAAGATTCTGACTTTTCTTGATGAGAATCCCAATGTTGTCAACAATCCCTTGCCAGAGCATGCCAAGTGAAGTTTGAGTCAGTTCAGACGGATCATCTCCTAAAGCCAGTGTTTCCGACAGGACAGCTCATCCTTGTTGGTGATTAGTCACTAGGCCTTGTTTCTTTCTGTTTGCATTTTTTCTTTGATTGTATTGACTGTTTGCTTTCGAACTTTATTTGTACTTTCATGGTAATTTCAATGAAATGAGCATTGCAATGTTTGATTCAATTCATTTATACCCACTGTGTGCATCTTTATGCTTTCTTTTTCACAAAACAAAATATATTTCCTGCTTATTTTATTTATCAAGCTTTTGTTTATGCAAAGATTGGAGGGAGGATGATGAAAGCGAAATACCTGAAATTGCTGAACTGTATGCTTTCAATTTAAAACTTGGCTGATGATGTACAAGCATTGTTTCAATTCCCAAGCACTGGAGAAATAAGGAAGTTAATCCCTTGTCAACCCCTTTGAGCCTAGAAGGTGGAGTTTCTTTCTGTACGAAAAAACTCGCAATTTTAACCTGGGGATGGGTAGTTCTTAGTTAATTTGACTGTGTATTTAAACACAAGAGAATTATTGCAATCACAAGTTTTCCTTCGCACACATCAAAGAAGTGTCGAAGATGTATTTCAAGTCAAAAGCCAATGATGGTTCACCGTAATCATTAAGCCAGGTAGTCACTACCTTTAAAAAAAAAAGAGAATGAAAAAATCAAAAGAAAAGCACGCTAAGTCAAAACCTATGAAGGAGATTTAGGCAAAAATTGGGGCATCCCGCTGACTGTAAGCTCAAATGACACAGTTCAGGCAAAAGTTAGGGATAACAAAAGAAAAATCAAGAGGTTGCCAAAATCCTCAAAGACAAAACGAGTTGACCGAGGTCCTCATCAAAAACAACAAAATGTTGTAAGAAAGAGTGACCGCCATCTCAAAAATCCCTTGAGCCATCATCATAACAGTGTTGCAATTCCAAAATCTCTTGTAACCTGAATGAATAATTTGAATTAACTGAGCATAGGACTGGAGATCATCATGAAGAATGGGTTGGGTACAAATAAACTTTGAGCATATATGCTTTATTTCGAAAACCGTGAACCAGACCACGTTACAACCCTCAAAAGACCTAATTGAAGCTAGGTTTCTTTTAAAAGCATACTACAACAAGGTTGCATAAATTGACTCCTATGTTTGTTGCCAATAATTTGCTTTGATGTTATACCTTTGCTTTATCTTTCATTTTGAATGTCTAAACCGTCGTGTTTTGACAAGTGATTCATTTTTCTTTACATCAATAATATTATTCCAAAAATGATTTTTGATTTCAAAAATTGCATTGAGCTTTGCATTAAAATTACCATGTTTGTTTGAATAATTTTATTTGCGGGCAAACTTTCCTTATCAAGATTTTTCAAACAGTTGAGAAACTTGGTCAGTGATCCTATCAGAGGCACATTACTTCCAGATCCTGTTGTGAATCAATCCAAGATTTGTTGCTCAGTGCAAGATATTCTCAGAATTGGTTAACCAGAAGATCTATTTCAAGACCCATACTGATTTTAGCCTTCTCAACAATCATTTCAAGAACTGAAGCCATAATCAGTTCATCCCCTGCAATAGTCAAGCTGAAGCAATGATCAGTTTATCCTCAGAATTGAAGCCATGATCAGTTCATTTTTCCCCTACAGCAGTCAAACTGAAGCCATGATCAGTTTATCCTCATCAGTCAATCAATCTGGGGCAGTCTTCTTCAAGAACCCTCAAGATGTCATTCCTCAAAAGACCATCAGCTGGATACAATTCATAAGTGTGACAGAGATGTGTTCAACATCTTCTCTCCAGGCAGAGTGGGCAGTGTTCCCTGTGTTGAGGAATCAGAGTCCTCTTTCTTCCCTCACAAAAGAGTCTATCTCAGTTGTCCCTATCATCTGCATTGCATACATAAATCATTCATCTATCATACATAGAAATATTTTCATAGCTCGAAGTGTGCTTCGCGCTCATATGCATTTCCCGAGGTCACGTTGCTTTCAACATCTTACCTTGTGGTCAAAGTCCAACTTACTTGGCACCTACCCAAACTTTTACCTGCCTTTTCATTCAGTGTCATTCCTGAATGTTGTCGTTTGCATGTCTTTTCACCCATTGCTATTGCTGGATGTCTTGCTTATTTTCTTTCTTTCCAGTACTATTCCTGGATGTTGTCGTTTCCCTGTGCATCCAGTACCATTCCTGGGTCTTTATCTTCTTTCATTCTAGTGCTATTCCTGGATCTTTATATTCTCTCACTCTAGTGTCATTCCTGGATGTCTGTTTCTTTTGATCTCCAGTGCCATTCCTGGACGTCTGTTTCTTTTAATCTCCAGTACTATTCTTGGATATCTTGTTTGTCTCCTTTCTTTCCAGTGCTATTCCTGGAAGTTTTGCCTCTCTTCTGTAATCTCCATCATATTTTCTTGGATATCTTTCAGTGCCATTCCTGAAAGTTTTATTTGTTCATTCAGTGCCATTCCTGAATGAGTTTTCTCCTTTGCATTCAGTGCCATTCCTGGATGTCTTTCTCATTACCATTCAGTGCCATTCCTGAATGTAGTGATTTACCTTTACCTTTCAGTGCCATTCCTGAAAGTTCTTTCTCACTTTATTCAATGCCTGTCTTGGATATCGTGAACTCTTTTTATCCAATGCCATTCTTGGATACTTCTGATATATTTTCCAGAACTTTTCTCACTTCACCCAATGCCATTCTTGGATGTTGAGATTACTTTTGTCCAATGCCATTCTTGGACACTTTTTCCCCAGCTAAGTCCAATGCTATTCCTGAATATCTCTGATGTTTAAACCTTGCCATCCAATGCCATTTTTGGATGTCCCCAATGAAGTTGTTCAAGTGGAATGTTGTTTATATCCAATGCTATTCTTGGATGATTCTGATGTTTTTTGTTGCCTCATTCAATGCCATTCTTAGATGTCGTAGTTCCTTTTATCCAATGCCATTCTTGGATATCTTATCCCCAATAGAGTGTTTTTTCACCTCCATCCAATGCTATTCTTGGATGACGCTGTTGTTTTCACCAGAAACTTTCTTGTTATTGTCCAATGTCATTCTTGGACATCTTTTAGCATACCTTTTGTCTCGTTCGTAGTTTATATCCAATGCTATTCTTGGATGTCACTACTCGTCTTCCTAGGGTCTTGTCCCTCTCTTTCCAACTATTGATGGATGCTTCTTGTCGCCTTGACAGATCTCCAGAAATAACTTGTGTTCCCCAACGTGTCTTTTCACGTCATTTCTCTCAATTTACCATAAATCTTTTGTTTCAAGTTTCCCCGCAGAGTGTCTCATCCTTTGCATTCATATCATCTTGTGGCATCTTAGGGCTAAAAATTTGGTTTTCTGTATTTAAGTATCTTCAATCTTGACGAGATGAAGTTTTCAACCTTCATATCTCCCGATAGAAGAGACTTAAATAGGGGCAGCTGTAAGACCCTAATTTTTAACCCCCTAAGATTCCGTATATCATTCGCATCTCATTCGCATTTCATACCACAAACAAGATCACACATTGGTTCCCTCTTTTATAAGATTGTGCCTTGTAGGGATCTTTGAGTATGTGTGTGTTTGTTAGTTGTTTTATTGCTTAATTTGTTTATATTTTAGTAACATTAACCAAAACCCAAAAGTATTTTGTTTTCTCTTTATTGACATTTTCAGGGGAAGAACAGGTTAAAAATGCCAAAATAACAGTCCCACGGCTCGAATGAATTTCATCTGAACAAAGTCAAAGTTGATCTGCAAACAATTCAAAATTCATTTGATCAAGAGTTTCCAAGATTTAATTGATTATTATTCAAGAGACTCCAAGGTTCATGTGTTTATTTCCATGCCTTCTTTCACGAGCAAAAGAATCGAGCCGAACCACAACAGTGCAGCAAAATGCTCATTTTTCACAAATTTTGCACTAAGTAACCGGTTAGCAGATATGCTGTAACCGGTTACCCTCGTGAATTTTTGAAAAATGGCAGCAAATTCAAATTCAGCAATTGGCACCAATTTTCATCATTTGGAATATTCTAGACCATCTCATTTCAATTCCCCTACATCACTTTGATCATTTCCTACCATACACCTTCACTAATTACCACTCTTTTATGAATTTCCCTCCAAATTTGAATTCCAAGCCTAATTCCAAACCACAAAATTTCCAAGCCTAAACTCTATAAATAGAGCCCTCGTTTCATTCTTTCTTCAAGCTTTTGAGAGCCAACGAACCTCTTGCAAATTCTCTCCTCAACCACCAAAATTCACCAAAGCTCACTTTTCTTCTTTTGAAAGTTAACAAGAATTCACATTGAATCTTGTTCAACTTTGAGCTAAACCTTCATCCAAATTTGTTTTCTTCATCAATTCTCATAGATCAAGGTTTTGGTGTTTGGATCTTGAAGCAATTTAAAGGAATTTTCAGATTTGAAGTGGTAATTCATCTTTCACCATTGTTGAAGCTTCATCTTCATCTTCCATAATGTAGATCTTTGGAGATCTTTGTTACTTGATCCTTTGGATCTTGTAATTGTGTTTAATTGCTGGTTTTTGCTGTTATTTTACTTTAAATTTCGTGCAATTTCAGTTCCATGATCATAAGGTGTTTGTACAAAGTTTTGAAAGTAGATCATGCTGAATTTTGCACAATTTTCTGCATTCTGGTGCAGAGTAACCGGTTGGCAGATATGCTGTAACCGATTACTCTGTGTTAATTTTGAAAAAATGCACCATTTTGAACTAAGTAACCGGTTAGCAGATATGCCGTAACCGGTTACTTCGAAACAAAATGCACATTTTGGCTTGTTTTTGGGACTGTTTTGGTTCCTTTTCCATTTTCTTCCCTTTCCTTTTGTTCTTAGCCTTAGATCACATAATTGTGTGGTTTAATTTGGCTTTCTCTTCATCTATTTCCCTTTTCTTTTGATCGATGAAAGTCTTATGGATCATAGAATTCCGTTGTTGAATTTTGATCAAGACTAGATCGCTACCTTCTTTTCTTTTCGTGCGGTATTGCTTTTGGATGAAGATCTACATATCGTTCATCTAGTATGCATTAACACAAAGAGCTATTGATCGGCCTCATTGTAGGGTAATTACTCCGTAAATTACTCGGGGATTGCTTAACATAGCGCAACATTATGTCCCGTATCGGAAAACAACTCAATGTTGATTGATCTTTTGTATTAGGTTCACAATCTATGAAGCTTGTTGTTGTAGTGGCTTTGATTCTATCAATCTTTTAACAAGTCTTCATTAACCTTGACCTAAGTACACTATTCAATCATTATTGATCACTCACTCTAACAACTAATCACTAACTTACTAACAATAATATTGTACTAACTTTGTTTACAATTCCTTCTCGCTCCTCATCTCTTTTACTTTTATGCTCCATTATTATCATTTCATATCATGTTTATGCTTCCGCAATTTTTCCTTTGTCCGTTGGACACATGTTTATACTTATGCCTTTTTCTCTTTGTCCACTTGGACCAAAAACATTAATAAAGGCCAAAACCTCTAAAAAACTTGTGCTTCTAATCTTGGACTATGGTTACTATCTTTTGCAATAGACATGGAGTTTTGGACCTAGACCTTGGACATCCAATGCAATTCTTGGAACCTTGGACTTAGAACTAAGACCTTTTCCCTTTGCTTTGGAATTATGGTTCGAAGACTTTGGAGCTTACTTGTGTGGTTAGGCTATTCTTATCCTTAGTTTTTACTTTATGCTTTAGGATAGTCACTTCTTCTCCTCCCCATTCTTCAATTTTCAAAATTTTCTCCCTTTTTTCAGAACCTTCTTGATTTCAAACTATCACCTCTTTCATAATCAAACCTTGACTTTGTCAAGTTGATTTTACTCTTTTCTTTTCATTTCTTACATAAGCATGTTGACACCTTTTTCAAAAGACTTTAAAAAACATCAAACTCACTCAAACTCTTTTTGTGCCCTCGTGCACTTTTCTCTTTTAAAACTTTTTCATAAGTTTAGACATGATTCATTTCTTTAAGCGGAATTATTCGCTTGGAAATGACGACTTGTCTTTACATTTTAAAATCAACCAAAACAAACAAATTTCATTCTTTGTACCACGAACTACGGGGTTTTGATCCTACATTGCACATCGTGGGTACGTAGGCATGAGGCGACAAGTCTCTCCAAACACAAAAATCTTAAAAAAAAAATTCTCCTCTCTTCTCCTCAATCTCTTTTCAAGCATACATTTTCAGACCAAAAGCGCTAGATATTTCAAAAGGCTCCTATAGAGTACTATAGACGTTTTGGGTGCTAACACCTTCCCATTGCGTAACCAACCCCCTTACCTGGACTCTCTTACTTGTTCTTGTTGTAGAGCTTGTGTAGGTTTTGTTCGCTCTTTTCCCTTTCCTTTTTGGATAAAATAAAAGTGCGGTGGCGACTCTTGCTTTTCGAGTTAAGTTAATCAATAGCTTACACTCACGATTTTGCCGCTACAGCTATGCGACGTTCGCTATGCGAACTCTCCAAGACAGCAAACCAGAAAAGTGCGATTTTTGCAGTTTGGAGGCCTTCCGGACCTCCGAATTCGTTTCCGTAAAAAGTATCAGTCCCAGAATTCGAAATACTACCATTATGTAACAATTATAATATCCTACAACACCTTTTTAGAGATCCTAACATCATACATAGACCACAATCTAACCGATTGATTTATGCCTTTTTCCTCTTATCGGAACCTCCGACACGCAAAATCCCCAATCCCAAATTAATACAAACAACATCTAGGGATGATCCTAAAGGTTTATCTACCCTTATACAAACATTATGCAACCCTTAAGAGATTAAAGAACCCCACCCTTACCTTAGTGACGATTCTTCGAAGGTTCTCTAGGTCCTAGCTCTACTTCTCCATTTCGTTCTTCAGAGCGTTTTCTCCCAGCTGATATTACCAAGAATGACTTCTCCCCCCTCTCCAAATCCTTTTTGTACAACTTACCCCTACTAGACTTTTCCAACAATGTCCTCACTAATGCACAATTACCACTTAACCCCTCCTTTTATTATTAATATTATTATTATTATTCTTATTATTTCAATATTACTATTATTATTATTTTAATAATGAAATAATAATTACAATATTCTCTAATAATTTAATAATAATAACATTAACCAAATAACCTATTCTCACCCCACCACCAAGTTCTATCCAATTGGTCACACACCCCAAACATCTTAATCCCTACAATTATGAGGTTACTACCCCATATTAAGGACAACCCCAAACACAACCACACACAAATTTACACCAACATATAATTCCAATTATGAAAATAATAACATAAATCGGAGTGTTACAACTATGATCATGGAATTTAAGATGTGGAGACATTGTGTGATGATGTTATAAGTAAGGATGAAAGCTTACTTCTGGGTTGTGATATTAATAGAAAGGTGTATGAATTGTTTACCAAGGGAATACAATCTATAAATGATATGATTCCTATAATGATGAAAAGTTTGGCCTCATTGATCTTGATATAGAGTAAGTTGTTACTGACAAATCACGAAACACCATGCTATTTGCTGAAGAAGGTGGAAGTTTTTGTGATGTTGAAAATTTTGATCCTATTGCTCATCTCAGAGCCATCAGATTGACACCAAGATTGTCGTGTATTCTGAAGCTCAAATTTTGTCAGATGGATGTGAAAAGTACCTTTCTCAATATGTACTTGAAGGTGGATGTCAATCAAGTTGTTAGTAAGCATGCCACTGACAAGGAAGGTGTCATTAAGAAGAATGACTTTGTGGAAGTCAATATGGATGCTAATACTGATATCAACAACATGAAGATTGTCAAATTGGAAGACAATGAGAATATGATGATATTTCACATTTATGTTGAAGACTACATGTTGTGTAGGATGTCAGTTAAGATGTTAGAGCATTTTGTTCAATAAATGCAGTCTGATTTTGAGTTGAGCATGGTAGAAGATGTTAGCTACTCTCTTGACTCTCAAGTGAAACAAATGAAGGACTACTCCTTTGATTTCCAAGGTATACATGCTAGAAATAGTTGCACTCAACTGTTGTGGAATAACGAAATGCTTAAAGATGTCATCAAATATGGTAATAAATATGTCAACCCGGTTGTGCCATACAACATGTATGACATGTTGGTAACTGAGTTTACAACTCAATGGAAGGATGAACAAGCTTCCCTTGATAACAAGCTTGTTCAAACTAGTGAATCTGAAACAGGTGTTGAAGCAAATGTCCAGGACACTGTGTTCTCCATGAGGAGAATGGTTGGAGGAAAGATAATTCATGTGAATGTCACCTCTACTCACATGGATAATTTGTCATTCCATTCTATAACAAGTGGTCAGAAGTGGAAGTATGTTCTCCAAAGATGATCTACAACAGAAAAAGAGCTAGTTGAAGAAGCTTTGATTGCAAAGAAATCATGAAAGTTATTGGGCTAATGAAGTCTGGGCTAATGCAGTCATCTTCATGTATAACTACTGGATCATAAGGTTTTTTTCCTGGGCCTGGTATGTTCTTAGTCTTCAGTGTCTTCAACCTCTCACTATGTCTTTTTTCAGCCAAGTCATTATCTTGTGTTTTGTACCTGCTTTGTGTGCTAAATTTGAGTGGTTCACTACTGCTTATCATAGACAAATTTGTTCTTATTCCAGGTGGTTTGAAAGAAGTGTTCCTACACATTTTAGGTTGCTTCCCAAAGAAAACTTTGGGACCACCTTCCCTTGGCTGAGATGTCTTGAGAGGTGACTTGTCAACTCTCAGTGGTTGAGTGTCCAAGACATTAGCACCTGTTAGTAAAGCAGCAAGAGTCTCATCCAAAGTTGTTGAGTTTTCCATGACAATAGGCTCAGGTTCAATTAGATCATTTGGCTCAGTTGCATCCTTGACAGTAGGGGCATCATCCAAATTTACAACCTTTTGCTCACTTGCTACATTTTGATCAGTTGTTTCCTTCACACTATTTACAGTTGCCTCATTTTGATCACTTGCCATATCCACATTCTTCACAGTTGCCTCATTTTGATCACTTGCCACATCCACACTCTTCACAGTTGCTTCATTTTTATCACTTCCACATCCAAATTCTTCACAGTTGCTTCCTTCTTAGTATGATCACCTGCTTCATTTTGATCACATGCCACATGCCCATTCCTCACACTTGCTTCCTCCACAATGACACTTGCTTTCTTCAAAGTTGATTCCTCCATAATGACACTTGTTTTATTCACAGTTGCTTCCTCCACAATGACACTTTTTCTCTTCACAGTTGCTTTTCGTTTGACAGTTTTCGCCCCCTTAACAGCAGCCTTTGAGGTAGTTTCATCCTTGACAGTTGTTGCTTTTCCTGTTTCCACCTTTTGACTTGTCTCATTGGTATTTGCTTTCTTTGGTTCTTTGTTTGTTGAACCCTTAGGTCTTCCCTGCAATATACAAGTATGGCCAAGGTCAGTATTAACATTGTAAACAAGTACAAAATTAACATATTTATCATAGTGGAACCCTTACTTTTTTTTTATGCATCATTTGGTTGATCATTAGTTTGACTTGCTTGTGTAGGTATTTGCCGAGTTGTTTTTGTAGGGATTTCTTGACTGACTTGAATATCCTTTGTTTTAGCTTCCATTTCTTGCTTCCATTTCTTGCATGTCCTTTTGTTATGGCCAAGTTGAAAACAGAATCTGCACCTATGGTTTGTGTTGGTTCTTTGCCATTTATTTTGGCTCTCTTCATCAGGTTCCCTCCTTCTCAGTTTCTTAGGCCTACCTGGGCCACGTTTAAACCTAGGTGATAACATTGTCTCATCCTCAGTTCTAGGCCACTTGTTTTGTCCATTTAGTGAGGTAATTACCTCACTGTAGCATGCTTGGTAAGTGCTCTTGTGATAATATTTATGAACATATTTTACAGGGTCATCTACTTTCCTATAGATGGCAGCCACAACATGTCTACATGGAATACCTACAAGTTCCCAATAGTTGCAAGAACAAGTTTGTTTTTCTAGATCTACCACAAAACTGTCAGTAAATAACACATGAGTCACTTGAAATGTTAACCTACCAACATATGTAGTTGTTCAACTAGCACTCTTCTCTATTTCCCTATCCAATCTCCTTAAGGGTTTTGTCATTACGTTTCCCTTATAACCCTCCACTTTTTCCCTAAGAGTAGCAAACCTCCCCATTAAATAATTCCTAATCCACTCAAACATTGTAATGATGGGATTGTCTCTTTGTAACAATATGGTTGCATTAAAGGACTCACTTAAATTGTTCATTAAGACATCACATTTTGAAAATATTGGAAAAGCATGCTTACACCATTTTTTTTGGAATTACCTCTATCCACTCATAGGCCTCCAAGCTGACATCCTTAATCACAGGCATCTTTGCTTCATGAGCTTCATAGTAGGTAGCTTTGGCAGTAGCCATCATAAGGTCTCAGAACAAGGCCCCTCTTCTAAATTTCTTCTTGAAATTTGCATATAAATGCCTTAGACAAAACCTATGTTCATATGCTGGATACTCTTCTTCAAAAACCTGTACTAGACCCTAATCAAGAAAAACAATAACTTCATTAACACAATGTAATGTATGAAAAAAAAAGAGACATCAATACATTAGGATTACCTTTTGTTGGTCAGATATAAAGCACCGCCTTCCATCTCCTATATCTTCAATTAACAACTTCATAAACCAGCTCCAAGAATTCTTTGTCTCTATCTCAACCACAACAAAGGCAATAGGTAGGTATTGGTCATTGGGGTTTCTCCCAACAACAATCAAAAGAACACCACCATATTTATGCTTCAAATGACATCCATCTAAGCCAATGAAAGGTCTACATGTTCTTCTCAAAGCTTTCTTAGTGCCATCAAATGACATATATCATCTCTCAAATCTTGTTTTCAACCCTTCAATTGGAGAGCTAGTAATGACTTTAAATGTATTACCAGCTGAAGCCCTTTTCAATTCAGCACCATAGGACCATATGAGGCTATACTGTTTGCTTGAGTCACCTTCAACAATGACTCTTGCTATCTGTCTAGCCTTAAATGCCCTACATCCTGGGATTTCTGTTGCATACCTTTTCCTTACATCAGCTACTACCTCACTTAACCTCATCCTAGGATTATTCTTCAAGCCATCAACAATTACTTTAGCAACCCACTCAGCTCTAACATTTCTGTTAAAGAATTGTCTGCCACACTTGTGTTTTGCAAACAGAGTTTTTATCCTAAAAGTGGTTGAGGTCAGTACCCAACTACACAACACTGTATAATCACATTTCTTCTTATCCATACACACGACCCTACATCTATTTTTATCATTTTTTTTCCAAACTTTACCTCCCTACCATTCAACACATTGTGTTATAATATGGCATCCTTGAACTACCTTAAAGATGAAAACTCTATCCCAACTTTGAAAATATAATCCTTACACAATGAATCTTCCTCATTATACCTCAAAACACAAGGCCTTTCATCACAACTATCATCACCCCCACCACTGTCCAGCTCATCAGTCAAGTATTCATCCTCAATAACATGTTCCTTTCCCATCTCTTCAGTTATAAATACCTTCTTGTCTTGCTGAGTATTGACCTCTTCAGTTGCAACATCTTCATTTTTATGTTCTCCATCAGCCCTATTCACAAACACCTCATCAAGGCCTTCCTCAAAACCAACCATTCTCCCCTCCCCACTATCTTCAAAATGCACATCTTCTACAAAATCTGCATTGGGCTCTTCACTTGATTCACTCATATTGTCAGCATTCTCCTCACATTTAACTCCCTTTCCTTTCTCTTTAATCATATCCATAAATGTGTCTTCTCCTTTAACCTTAGTCTCACAATAAATCTCAACATCACACTGATATCCTATGGCATACATGGCTAACTCAAGCGCATCTCCATCATCCTTAAATACTTTTAAGTCTTTTTCAAGTAATCCGTAGTTTGAGAGAGAGAGATTCAAATTTAAATTTTTTCACTTCTTCCAAAATAAATTAGTAAAAAATGTGCAACTTCTCGATTCAATCAAACTAATTATTTCATTTATTTGTTGGGTCAAATCACAACAATTACATATTTGATTCTTTAACCTTTCTAATCCGTTGTACTCCCTCCGTTCCAAATTATAAGACGTTTTGGCCATTTCACACAGTTTAAGAAAAGTAATCAATGTTGTATGGAAAAGATAAATTATGTATGACTTTACACTATTGTCCTTCATTGATTACAGAGGAAAGAGAAATTAATAGAATCAAAAGAAGAAAGAGAAATAAATAGTTAAGGGTATATTAAGAAAAATGTCATTAATGTTGTATTGAGATTGTAAAGTGACTTATAATTTGAGACAAATATTTTTTGCAAAGTGATTTATAATTTGGGACAGAGGTAATACTTTTCTATTCACATCAATTCGACTAATCGGATCGGACCGAGATTTAAAACACTTATTTGAAATAGAAAAAAAATATTTCTTTCATCTTATAAAAATGTCTCATTTGAATTTTTTCTATGTTTCAAAATAAATATATTTTTAAAATATTATTATAACATTTATTATTTTTTTCATTAATAAGCTCATATTTATTAATTTTTACGTTTTTTAAACTATTTTAATAATTATAATAAATAAGACTGTTTTAGTATTAACTTTATCATTAAAATCAATATATTTAAAATGTTTTTAAGAACCGCTAGAGCTCAAATAGGACGAGAAAATATATTATTTTTACAAATATGCCCATTTTGATATTGATTGACCCAGTTACTAAAAAACGAAAAGGCAGAAGTTTGGTAAAGAGTGCGCTCTCGAGTGAATCAATGCCGATATGAAAATGACAACCGAAATATAAAGCGATTGGCACGCACTCACAGACCCAAGAGCGCAAAAGTCCATTCTTCTTATCCAATCCACAAACTCTTTGATTTTCCCAACCCTTTTCAAACCACTGCAACTCTTTCTCCAACCATGTCCTCTTTCAGGTTCCATTTTTTCTTTTCACTATTTCCATCACCGCCACTTTTTTCCCCCTTTACTGAACGCTTTTGTTTTCGGTACTTTTATCAAAGTCTGAGAGATTCTTTATGTAGGGTTTTGAATCATCTTCTTCTTTCAGGTGACAGATCTGAGTTCTGAATCTCTTAAATGCTTATCTGTAGATATGTTCCACCTTGGCTCTGTCAGATTCTCGCTTGCATGGGGTCAGTCTTTTCTTTCTTCTTTGCTTTATTATTTTTCATTATTTTTACTTTGAATTTGTGTTTATGCAAGATCCAGTTGTAGCTTTATTTATGTGATCAAGTGTTTGCTGATTTAGTATTTCTGGAAATTTCAGGAAACTATGGCTTTTTTTTTTTGTTAACAATCCTATTTGAGAAATTATGCTTGCACTTCTTGATTTGAGAAATTTTAGGGTTTTTTATTGTTTGTTTGTTATTCTTTCCTTTTTATGATGAATGTAAGCAACACACTTTTTCTCTTTGGATGAAATTTATGTGGAATCTACTAATTATTGAGGACTCTGTCCCAATTTCATGAGCTGCACATAGTTTGGTTAATCGCTTATAAATTTCACTCGAAAAAAAGTGTGATAGGGATTGTTCTGGTTATATTTATCGTCAGCCAATTTCTCAGAGGCTGGTAGTATGATACAGAGTAGAAACTGTTTTTGAATATCTCCTATGGTTTCAATTGTGAACCTGATGTTGTAATTTGCGCCTCTCATAAGCCTGGGTACAATTCTTGTTGATTCTACCTTTGCTACTTTACACGGTTTCTAATTTTTGACAAAGTTATAAAAGGTGATTACTGGTTTTAACTTTGATCAAGTAGGTCAGTTTATGAATACCTGGCTTGAAATTTTAACAGGGACTGATAACTTGCCACGCAGGTCGAACATTTGTAGACTTTGAGTAAGGGTGGCAAAATGGGTCCGGTCTGTTGGATATGCCCCGTTTTGTGTGCACTTTTTCGCGAGCGCGGGCCAAACTTTTAGGCCCGCACTTTCTAATCTGCTTGCCCCGCCTCGTTTTTTTTTGCGGGTGCGGGCATTTACATAGGTTTTTGCAATTTATAGGCTAAAAAGGTGTGCTGTGCCTGCTGACCCGCCCCCACAATGTTTTTTTGCGTGCGCGGGCATTTATATAGGTTTTTGCAATTTATAGGCTAAAAACGTGCCATGCCTGCGGGCCTGCCATGCCCCGCTCTCATTTTTATGCGGGGCGAGTAATGGTTTGAAGCCCGCACCCTACACAATGCCGCCCCGCCCCGCTCCGTTTTTGCAGGCTTTTGCAGGATGGGCCTAAACGGGATGAGCATGCCCGTTTGCCACCCCTAGCATTAGTGTAGTTCGAAACAGAAAAACTTAAATCAGAACATAGATATTTTATTACCGTGCAAAAGAAAAAGACTCGGTAGTTGCAAGAGGAGTTTCATATTTTTCAGTTTGCGAACTGTTCTTAGAAATCTCCGACAAACATATCATACCAAAATATTCAACAGATTTTAGGTTTCTCTGTAATAGTATCCTTTATACAAACAACCTTTTACTGATAAGAATTGTTTCTTATAATATATGGTATCTTCAAGTTTTTATCATCAGGGTATTGTCATCTTGTTTGAGTTCATGCCGGTAGGATAATGATAGTTAATGATTGTGTTAATCATGTTTGTGGTTAAACCTATTTTATAATATATGGTATCTTCAAGTTTTTATCATCAGGGTATTGTCATCTTGTTTGAGTTCATGCCGGTAGGATAATGATAGTTAATGATTGTGTTAATCATGTTTGTGGTTAAACCTACTTTGTAACAGAACAGAGGTTGTCTTGGATGTTTCTCAAAACCTCTTGAAATTATTTTGATGGGCGAGGCCGATGCATCTAAGGGACTAAAAACTCAAGCTCAAACAATGAACAAAGACAACAGATCAGAAGATTTTTGGAGCAGCAGTGCTATTGAATTGGATCGCAGTGCTATTGAATTGGATCACAGTGCAACTCAATCCCAGAGAAGCATCTCATCGATTCTCGTGCCAAACCATCTTTCTGATCCTCAAAGTAGTGATGGCATTCAGACTGATTCTCCAGAGTTTGTTAATCATGGCAAGTTTGCTGTTATATTCCAGTTTATCTATTATTACTCTTTTCATTATTTATTTTCTTTTTAAATTTTGTTTCTTTTATCGTGATGGAATCATATGATTGCTGGTAATAACAACATTTACGTCTGATATAAGCAGGTCTTCTTCTGTGGAACCAAGTAAGACAACAGTGGATTGGAAATAGAAAACCCGAGCGAAAGACACAAGTTGGAGAACCCAAAATAAGGTAAATAAATAGAAGCTTTCTGCATAAAACATCAAGAATTGAATTGTAAAATGAATATATAGGGACTTTGATTAAGAGGGAGTTGAACTTGGTTTATGGCCTGGCTAATATGCATAGCATTCAATTCAAAGTTACTTTTTAAGATGTTCTAATTTTTTAATCTATGTTCCTCAGTTGGAACGCCTCGTACGAGAGTTTTCTTGGAACCAGCAAGCCTTTTCCGCATCGAATTCCTCTTGGAGTAAGTTCTTCCATTCAAACATGCTTCATTATCTAGTCGTTTTGTGGTTAACACGCTCCCTAACAGTAACTGATGGCAATATCATTTGTTACAGGAAATGGTTGACTTTCTTGTTGATATATGGGAACTAGAGGGCATGTATGATTGAACTGACAAAACAGGTTTTTGGAGAAGAGGGAAGGTGTGGTTTTCATCCTCCTAAAGTTTTACTGGAAAGTTGTAAATGGGATAACTCTTTTTAGTTTTTTCTTTTTATTTTTGGGGCTAATATTACATTTGTTGTGTGATGTTTTCTGATTTTATATTAACTTCGTTTATAAACAAATCATCTACACCAAAGGAGATATTAAGGTAATTTCGTGTTTCTGCTGATAATGCAAATGCAAGTTTCACTCCTAAGCAACCGTGTTTTTTTATGCATTTGATGCCAGTTGTTGTTCACAGGCCGATCAAAATTGAACAACTCACATTTTTCAATCTAAAAAATTTAAAAATATTATGATCTGTATACTATATTTTTCCATTCATATGGTCACCCCCTTAAATATTCCAAAAAGCATTTTGCTGACCAAGAAAAAGATCATTTTTAAACACGTGTTGTTTTAACATACGTCCTGAAATAATGATGATGACTGTTGATTTAAAGCTTTAAATAGAATTTTTTTTTAATATAACTTGTTTTTTCAAAAAAAATACTTAAAAAACCAATTTTTCAAAAAAATTTCTAAAATGGCATGGTTTGGTAGGGATCAATAAGGGTGACGCCATTTGAAATGGCGTCTCAGTTAGAGGCTCAAAGTCATTTCAAATGGCGCCTTAGGCCATTGGAAAAAGCTCCCGAGGAGGAGCCATTTGAAATGGCGTCTCAGGGCTTTATCTTTTTTTTTTTTTGTTTTTTTTAATTTTTTTTTAATTTTTTTTTTAAATTTTCTGTTTTAATATTTTGTTAAATTAAAAAAAACTTTTTTTAAATAATTTAAAAATTCTGAATTTAATATTTAATTAGTAATATTATTCAGCTGAATTACGGTAGCGCCGTAAGCGGTAACTCCCGACTATTGGAGACAGATGCTTTAAAATTTTTTACATGCAACGGAGCCATCGTCTGATATGCCAGGGCCATTTAAATAGGCATGATCATTGAATTTTTTTGTCAAAATATTGTACCCACCATTATCTATAACATTGTGATCTATTTATGACTATTCTATTTTGATTTTTACTTTTAAATTAAATAAAACATTAAAAAAAAATTTAAAAATGTTTTTTTTTTAATTTCGAAAAAAAAATAACACACCTTAAAGCATCTGTCCTCAATAGTCGGAGGATTGCCGCCTACGGCGCTACCGTAATCCAGCTGAATAATATTACTAATTAAATATTAAATTCAGAATTTTTAAATTATTAAAAAAAAAGTTTTTTTTTAATTTAACAAAATATTAAAAAATAAATAAAAAAAAACCAAAAAAAAAAGAAAAAAAGAAAAAGCCCTGAGGCGCCATTTCAAATGGCTCCTCTTCAGGAGCTTTTTCCAATGGCCTAAGACGCCATTTGAAATGGCTTGGGGCTTCTAACTGAGGCGCTATTTCAAATGACGCCACCCTTATTGGTCCCTACCAAACCATGCCATTTTGGAATTTTTTTTAAAAAACTGGGTTTTTAAGTATTTTTTTTCAAAAAACAAGTTATATTAAAAAAAATTGATTTATAAGAAAAAATTGATTTTTAGATTTATTAAATAATTCATGCATCTGATATATTATATAATTAAAGTATTTAAATATATTTGATTGTTCAATTAAATTTTTTTTAATGTATTAGCAATTTTAATTTTATCCTTGGTCATTACTCCTTGAAGTTTGGGACAAGTGATAGGTCCATTGTACTATACCAAAAAGAATCATTTCTTTCGGAAAAAGGAGAAATGATAGAGTGGAAGTAAAACAAGACAAATTTACTAAATAGACAATTTCAGTGAGTTTGTAAAGGCAGTTGGATTTACTTCCTCATGAAGAAAGCTGCTAGGCAAGCAACAAATCGCCTAGCAAAATTCATGTTACAACATATCTAATTTGAACAACATATCTAATTTGAAGATATCTTGAAAATTTTGGAAACTTGCATTCGTAAGAATTCTAAAGACTCAACACTCTTAGTTTTAATTTTTTAAGAGATAGGGTTATAATTGTGAGGAATCAAGTTGAATTTGATGAAAGCTCTTCTTTATGCTAATGTAATAATTAACCACATGAGATATCCTCAATAACAAGAATTAAAAATATAAATAATCTTAATCCCAGAAGCAAAATAAACACACATCAATATACATATAAATAAATGTATTGGCAATAATATTATTAAATGACAAATTAATCTTCAAAATGTATTCAAACAATTTGAGGAGGTAAAATGGGCAAGTCACAAGAAATGTTTCAATTGATGTCTTCGATAATTAAATTAACCTTAACAGTATACATAAATTGAATATCCATTGGTAATACTATGTGTAAATATTTAATTTTATATTCCAATCAATTATCAGTCCATAAATCAACATTCTTCTAACTATCAACCTACCATATACTACGTTCTTCTAGAAAGTAAAATGAATTCTTAATGTCAGGTCATATTAAAGAAGAAATATGATGCATGATTGATTTTTTGGGCCTAAAGCATCTATTAATAAGCATAGAAGATCATTGATTATAGATAGTCAACTACTTCCAACAAAAAGATAAACAATCAACTTTGTTTATTGTCTTAATATCTCTCAGACCAATACCTACTTTAGACAAAGGTGGACAAATAATCTTCCAAGATGTAATAATCAACTTTCTACTGTCTATGCTACTTGTCTACACAAAATTTCTAATGCAAGATAGTTTGTTAAGAAGATTGATTGGTCATTCATAAATTCTAAGATTATACAGAAGCATGCTTTGTATGACTGGCTGGACCAATTAAACCTTACCTATCATACAAAGAAGGTGGCCACTCCAAGTAGGTAGTTTGGACAATACTCTATCAGCTATGATTTGGAGATGATGAGTATAATTTTCCTTTGAATACAGGAACTCAAAGATAGTTAAAAAGTGTTTGTCTCACAATGAATCCAAGCATATATGCAATGATCCTCAACCTAGATTCAAAAGTACCTCCACCATAAATCTTACATTGAGTTAAACAAATGTATTGACCAAAATTATGACCATATTCTTGAAGGAGTTAGTTAATGACTTAAGCATTTTTCCTGGTAGCTTTGCAAAATATCATAAGATCAAAGGAAAATAAAGTAGGAATGGTTGTCTTACCAACTGATATGCATATCATCTTACCTTGGTCTACCAACATAGATAACTACTTACTAAATGCTTATTCAACAATGCAGAAGAGCAAGGGAGATAGAGGATCTCCCTGGCTCACTCCTCTAGAGCAAGAAAAAATCCCGCAGTATTTCCATTTATCATGATTGATAGTTTGACTGAGTGTAAAATAGTAAGTATCTGTTAACCCTCCTTTTCGACGCTAGGAAAATCAAAGCTATTTTAAGTTGGAAAATTATTTTCAATGTAAAGAAGGCTTCGACCCAGTTTTGGTGAAGCCTGAGTCGAATAGAGGTTTTAGGAACCTCAAAAAATGGCTAAGTGTTGGGAGATGCTTCGACCGTGAGAATGTTGAAACCCGCGTTGTAGTTATCACATTAAGGCTAGGGGGAAAATCTCAAATGTTTGAATTTCAAAAAGATCAGTTGCTGAACGTGGGAACAGTTGAAGCCAAGGAGAAGGCGCCAAAAGGACACGTTGAAGCCATAACCACCACTTAGTAGTTATTTTTTTAGCACTATAAATAGGAGTTTGTTCCATGTAATAGGTGTGTTCATATTTTTGTACAAGTTACTCAAAGTACCCGCGTGTAGAGAAACGAGTTCGTGAGAATGTACGTGATGTAACACCACTTTCTTTCATCAATGCAATTTATCTTCATCATGTTTAAGATTCGGCCATTTACTTTCCATGCCTTTACAATTTCTTGAACTTTATCTTCCATGCCAAATTTACTTTCAAAGTCATTTAAACTTTCTGCATTTACCTTCGACTGCACTTTCACATTCAAGCATTTAATCTTCAAGCATTTACTTTTCAAAGTCTTTTATTTTCAAGAACGTGGAGTTCACCTTTAATTCATTGCATTTATTTTCAAAGTCCTTTATTTTTCCTGCACTTTACCTTCGACAGCACTTTTATCATTCCAGCCTTTACTTTTCAAGAACGTGGAGTTCGTCGCATTTTACTTTCAAAAGTCTTTACATTTCTGCATTTTATCTTTGAAGCCATTTATTTCCTTGCTATTTACATTCGACAGTCATTTACTTTCTTGCACTTTTTACATTCAAGAACGTGGAGTTCAAGCACTTTTACTTTGCTGCAATTTACCTTTATGCATTGTGTATCAATTCGAGCCTTTACTTTCAAAGCTGTTTACTTATTGTCATTTCCTTTCGACGCCTTTGATTTCTACATCCTTCATTTACAGCCCTTTAAATTTCAAGCCTTTACTTTACCTTAGTCGAACGTGGAGTTCAGTTAGATTTTTATTTCAGCATTGTCGAACGTGGAGTTCAATTTACATTCTCTTTATTTTTCATTTGTCATTTACACTTTTCCCTCAAATTTAGCACATGTCCTAGGATTTGTGTGGTCGATCCTGCAAGTTAGTCAGTTTTATTTAAGATTGATAGACCAGAGGTTGTTTACCAAAATTCCCAGTAAACAAATTAGCACACCCGGTGGGACCCAGTGCTAAGTTTTATACTTTTTGTTAACTTTATCTTTCTTGGCGAAGAAATACTTTCGTTGTATGTTATTAAGAAGTGGGAAGTTAGCCACAACAAACGAAGGAATACCAAAGAGAAGATACACTAAGAGAATGACAACTAATGCTAACCAGCAAGTTGATCCTCAAGGGAGTATTTCAAACACTCAGTCAAGTAGCAGTATGGGGTCTCAAAGCACACCATCACCAGTGTCTTCGACAGGAGGACAGACGTCATCTCCATTAGTAGTGTCTGAACCAGGATCAACATTCACAAAATCATATACTTAACTTGTGTTAGAATACATAGGACCACAAAGTCCTAGTTCACCAACACCTCCAGGAGGAAATCCAATGTACAGGCATGTCCCTCCTCCAAGTTTTCCACACCTAGGGTCAAGGAGTCAACCCTATGGTATGCCTACATCAATGATGCAAAATCTGCAGAATGCTCCACCTGTGTTTTCAGAGACTGTAGTGTCTTCGCCATTACAAGGATCAGGATCAGGGGGTCGAAACAACCAGAGTATAGGTGTTGGTTACTCTGTTCAAGCGCCTAGTCTTACAAATACATCCATAAATTGTTTGAGACAACAGATGGATGAAAGTAACATGCAAATGGGGCATACGTTGTCTCAGACAATGGGAGAAGTTTTTCAACCTTTGATTCAGAATACGACTCAAACTAACCAACAATTGGCTGCACAATTGGCACGCATGGCTGATTTCATGGGAGTACCAGCGGTGGATCGAAGAGCAACTGTTGTCGAAGATATCCCAAGACGTCATCCACGTCATGAACCTGAGGTGAACTTGGAAGATCAATAGATGATAGATCATTTTAGAGTCGAACCACCAAGAAACCAGATGCCAATCCAGACGGAGGAAGAGCCAGCAGTGATGGTGAACAGGAACCAAAATGTTGATCAATTACTTAGACAGGTTCGACATCGAAATCAAGCAGAAGAAAATAATCTTGCAGCCATGGTTGAAAGGATAATGACCAGAAATGGCATGAATCTTGGCTTCACAAGGCCAAATTATACTTCGCCTATAGTGGATTATATTCTCCAAGCATAATTGCCCCCTAGGACGAAGGTCCCAAAGTTCAGCAAGTTTTCAGGAGATACTACTGAATCTACCGTCGAACATGTGGCTAGATATTTGATTGAGGCAGGCGAGATTGCAGCTGACGAAAGCCTCAGAATCAAATACTTCCCAAGTTCCCTTACAAAGAATGCCTTCACATGGTTTACCACTTTGCCTCCAAATTCCATATACAATTGGACCCAACTAGAATGCTTGTTTCATGAACAGTTCTACATGGGGCAAACTAAGATTAGTCTGAAAGAATTGGCTAGCATCAAACACAAAGTTACTGAGCCAATTGATGATTACCTGAATAGGTTTCGACTTCTTAAAGCCAGGTGCTTTACACAAGTGCCAGAACATGAGTTGGTCGAAATGGCTGCTGGGGGTCTTGATTACTCCATTAGGAAGAAATTAGACACCCAATATCTTAGAGATATGGCCCAGTTGGCTGATAGGGTTCGACAACTAGAAAGGCTGAAAGAAGAAAAGGCCAAATTCAGCAGGGGTAAAAAAGTAGCCTTTGTCGAATGTAATGAAGATGTGGAGAATTTGTATGATGAAACATCTTACTTTGACGGAAATGAGGTTGACGTTGCTGAGTTAAAGCAAGGTCCACCTTATGCCTGCAAATTATTAGCCCCTTCAAATGGGAAAAATCCTGTCGAATCTAATGACAAATTCCCTAAGAAAACATACACTTTCGACGTCACTAAATGTGACAAAATTTTTGATTTGTTAGTTAAAGATGGGCAAATGATAGTGCCTGCTGGTGCTAAGATGCCACCTTTAGAACAAAGAAAGAAAAGAGGTTTTTGTAAGTACCATAATTTTTTGGGTCATAAAACTTCTCAATGTTTTCTTTTCAGGGATTTGGTGCAAAATGCTATCCAAGAAGGAAGGCTGAAGTTTGGTGACAAAGACAAAGCTCAGATGAAGATTGACTCTGACCCATTGCAAGTTGCAGAGGCTGACTACACAGAGCCTCACGAGGTCCAAATGGTCGAAGCCACATAAGGATTTGATCAGTCAGTCAACATGGTGGAGGTTACTGAGGACTTCGCCACTAATCCTGTGATAACTGAAGGTTTTAAGAAGGCTTAAAATGGCCTGAATGTTGATGGTACCAGTCTAATGTTGGTGACCAAAGAAACTGCTGCTAAGTTTGTTGAAATGGATAATGCTGCCAAGGTTTTGGATATGGCAGTGAGTGGGTTGAAGATAAGTGCCACTGAAGGCATTAACATGGTCGAATTGGTTGAAGAATCTGATTCTAGCTCAGATAACATCAGCACCAATGAAGCTATGGGCAGAAATGCCCCCAAAGTCCAAGTTGTTAAGGAATTGGAAGATGACATGCTGTTGGTAGGAGAAATGATAGACATGGATGGTTGTTTGGTGGAAAACTGGATATGTATGGCTACTGAACAATTCTTCAAGACATCTCCTGATGTTGAGAGAGTCAATGCTGAGGAAATGGTCGAAGCTGAAAAGACTGCTTGGCAAGAAGCTTCCCCAAAAGCTGTAAAAGCAGCAGCAACTGGTGGATGTCTGGCGAAGACCACTGAAAGTCTTGAAGCTCATTTCTCCAAGACGCGCTTAAAGGATAGAATTGATGTCAATATGGTTGAAATTACAGATCAAAAAGCTGAACAAGTAAGTAAGGCAGATGAACAAGAAGAGCGCAACAAAATAGCTTATCCTAAGCAAGAGGAGACAATTGTGGATTTTCTGCACCGTTGCCAGAAGAAAGGTTCTGGAGTAATGCTATGTCCTAGATGCAGCGCCATTTTTGATGAAAAGGCTGCCCACAAGTTAGAAGATGTCAGAAAAGCTGGTGGAAGCTGGGGGCAGAAGGTAAATAAAGGTCCCAGAGGTTTTGACCATAGACGCCTTTCGACAGGGTTGAAAAACCAAGCACCAGGAGTTAGGCCAGGTACATTCAAACCATCTGCGAATGTGCCAACAGGCAGTTGGATCAAGCCTATCGAAGGAAGAGGACAGAAGAAGAAGTAGGAGAAATTTGATGTGGAAAGGGGTTCTTCATTTGAGTATAGAAAAGAGAACCATACCACCAACAAGTCAGCATACATTTCTCAGAATTACAAGGGTAAAAATCCCATGTCTAGATCACAATGGCGAAGAGAGCAACGTAGGCGAAAGGCTATCAGGGAGGCTCAGGTACAAGGAGATTCGAGCACCAATGTTGATAATCAAGTTGGGATAATTGAGAAGATGCCCATAAGGCGAAAGCTGTTCAATGTTCAGCCAGAGAAGAAAGTTGAAGATGATGAGAATATGACTGATAATTTCGACAGTGAGTCAGCAGCTTCTCTAGATATTCTGGTGAATGTGGTATCAGTGATGCCAAAAGAGTTTGGTCAAGTTTCAGAGGTCGAAGACTTGGATCAAACTGCTGAATTAGAAATGTTGGCACACAAGCCTGTGTGTTATTACATCATGAACAATGGGTGCATCGAAGAACAAAATGCTTTCTTTGAACGCCCCACAAAGGCAACGAAGGGTCACCTGAAGCCTCTCTATATTACTGGCAAAATAGAAAATGTTCCTGTTAACAAAATCTTGGTGGATTGTGGTGCAACTGTTAATTTAATTCCAAGATTTTTACTGAGCAAGATTGGGAAGTTTGAGACTGATACCAAACCCCACAACATGGTTCTGTCGAACTATGAAGGAAAAGTTGGTTCCACTCTAGGAGTGATGCAAGTGGATCTTACTGTAGGAACCATTACCAGACCAACAGTGTTTATGGTTGTTGAGACGAAATCTAACTACAATCTACTCTTGGGTAGGGAGTGGATTCATGGGATAGGAGCTGTACCATCATCTATGCATCAAAGAATCACCATTTGGAGACCAGATGGGATAGTCGAAAATATTGAAGCTGATCAAGGGTACTTTAAAGTGCCTATTAATCATGTGGATAGTAGACAATTTGAGAAACATTTGGCGAACATTGCTCCATGTCCTCCAGCTGACTTTGAGTTTACGCCTGATGAAGAAACATTTTATTCGTTGTATTTACACCCTGTCGAAGGTTTCAGATGGGACAGGGAAGTACCAGGAGGAAGGTTGCCATGCTTAGGCTCACCTCCAATAGAGCCCACAGGATGGGGAGATGAATTCAGTGATCATGACTGAGTTCGAAGCTTTAAAAAGAATTTCGGCCTATGTGGCCGAAACAAAACTACAAGCGGCTTTGGAAGCTGCCAATGACTATATGGCTGACGAAGCCATTTCTGAATTTTATCAAGAAGGTCTTGGAAAAGACTTCGACCCAAAACCTCCAGATAAGGTTGAAACTGGAGAGCAAAGCCAGAGGCTCGACGCCATCTATGAAGATGAGCCTTTGGGATTTGAGAATGATCCGTTGGCGAATAATATCAAAATGCTAGCACAAGATCCTTTGGAAGAAGTTGACCTCAGTGAGGGGACAACCAAAAGGCCTACCTACATCAGTGCCAACCTTGATCCCCAGTTGAAAGTTGAAGTGGTTCGGTTGTTGAAGGAGTTCAAGGACTGCTTCGCCTGGGATTATGATGAGATGCCTGGTTTGAGCAGGGAGTTGGTCGAACACAGGTTACCTATGACACCTGGGAAAAAACCAGTCAAGCAGAATCCAAGACGGTTTGCACCAGAGATATTGTCAAAGATCAAAGAGGAAGTCAAAAGACTGCTTCGTTGCAAATTCATTCGCATAGCAAGGTATGTCGAATGGTTGGCTAATATAGTACCTGTTATTAAAAAGAATGGGTCTTTGAGAGTTTGCATTAATTTTAGAGATTTAAACTCTGCAACTCCTAAAGATGAATATTCAATGCCAGTAGCAGAGATGTTAATAGATTCTGCAGCAGGACATGAATATCTTAGTATACTGGATGGATATTCTGGCTACAACCAATTATTCATTGCTGGGAAGATGTTCATAAAACTGCTTTTAGATGCCCTGGAGCCTTAGGAACCTATGAATGGGTAGTGATGCCTTTTGGTCTCAAAAATGCTGGTGCTACTTATCAAAGGGCAATGAATTCAATCTTCCATGATTTTATAGACACATTCATGCAAATTTACATTGATGATATTGTTATAAAGTCTATTTCTGGGAAGAGTCACATTGACCATCTTCGACAGTCCTTTGAAAGGATGAGAAAATATGGTCTTAAAATGAATCCTCTCAAATGTGCTTTTTGTGTGCAGGCAGGGGATTTCCTAGGCTTTGTGGTCCACAAGAAAGGGGTCGAAATAAATCAGAACAAAACCAAAGCCATAATGGAGGCGAAAGCGCCATCAACTAAAAAGGAGTTGCAGTCGTTGCTGGGCAAGATCAACTTCTTAAGAAGGTTTATATCCAACCTGAGTGGCAAAACACAAGACTTTTCGCCATTGCTTCGTTTCAACAAAGATGGTTTTGAGTGGGGGCAATTACAACAGGAAGCCTTCGACAAAATCAAGGAGTACCTAAGCCACCCTCCAATTCTTTCACCACCTTGTAGAAACAAGAGTATGAGATTGTATATAGCTGCATCAGATAGAACTCTAGGGAGCATGTTAGCTCAGGAGGATGAAAATGGAGTCGAAAGAGCCATTTATTACCTTAGTCGAGTTTTAAATGATGCAGAAACTAGGTATAGCATGATTGAAAAGTTATGTTTATGCTTGTATTTCTCTTGTACTAAATTGAAGCAATATATAAAGCCAGTTGATGTGTATGTTTCTTCTCACTTTGATGTTGTAAAACATATGTTATCTAAGCCTATTTTGCATAGTCGAATTGGCAAATGGGCATTAGCATTAACAGAATTTTCTCTAACGTATCAACCTTTAAAAGCCGTGAAAGGGAAAATAGTTGCAGACTTTATAGTTGACCACTCCATGAATGAAAATGATTTGAATTATGTTGAATTAAAATCCTGGAAGTTATACTTTGATGGATCAAGTCATAAAAATGGAACAGGAGTAGGAATATACATTATTTCTCCTGAAAAAATTCCAAAAAAATTCAAGTATAAGGTCGAAGGACCTTGCTCTAACAATGAGGCTGAATATGAAGCATTAATTGCTGGCCTTGAAATTTTGTTAGAATTGGGGGCAACTAGAGTCGAAATAATGTGAGACTCAGAATTGGTTATAAAACAAATCACAAAGGAATATAAATGTGTTAAAGAAAATCTCATTATGTACTTTGTGATAGCCAATAGATTATTAAAGAAATTTGAGGTAGTGGCCATTCAACACATACCTAGAATAGAGAATCAAGTTGCTAATGACTTGGCTCAAATTGCCTCTGGATACAAAGTGTCGAAGGAAAATCTTCAAGAAGTAATTGAAGCAAGAGGTAAAGTGGTGGCTGTTGGATTGTGCCCATCAGACTTAGAAACAACGAAGCTTGGATGCATAGATGGCAAATTTTTTGAAATTTTTGCTATAGATAATCTGACAGATGAAGACTGGAGGAAGCCTATAGTTGAATATTTGCAAAATCCAACGGCTTCGACAGAGCAAAAAGTCAGGTATCAAGCTTTAAGCTATGTACTTTTGGGTAATGAATTGTTTAAAAAGACCCCTGAGGGAGTCTTATTGAAATGCCTTAGTGAAGCAGAGGCGTATTTGGCTCTTTCGACAGTACATAGTGGGGCATGTGGAGCACACCAAGTTGGCCAGAAGATGAAATGGCTGTTGTTTCGACAAGGCATGTATTAGCCTACTATGCTGAAAGATTGCATAGAATTTTCTAAGGGTTGCCAAGAATGTCAAATTCATGCTGGCATACAGCATATCCCTGCAAGTGAATTACATTCCATAGTGAAACCATGGCCTTTCAGAGGATGGGCTTTGGATATAGTGGGAGAGATTCAACCAGCATCTTCAAAGAACCAAAGATATATTTTGGTGGGAATTGATTATTTCACCAAGTGGATTGAAGCAATACCACTGGCGAATATAGGTCAAGAAGATGTTATTGAATTCATTCAAAATCACATTATTTATAGATTTGGTATTCCTGAAACAATCACTACAGATCAAGGATCAGTGTTTACTGGTCAAAAGATGCAGGAGTTTGCCAAAGAAATAGGTTTTAAGTTATTGACTTCTACACCTTATTATGCTCAAGCCAATGGGCAAGTCGAAGCTACCAATAAGGTAGTAATTGGACTAATTAAGAAGCATGTGGGAAATAAGCCTAGAAATTGGCACAAGACATTGGACCAAGTTCTTTGGGCATGTCGAACATCCCCTAAAGAGGCTACTAATACTACCCCATTTCGACTTACTTTTGGTCATGATGCAGTATTTCCTGCTGAGATTTATTTGCAATCTATAAGAGTTTAAAGACACCATGAGATTCCCTCTGAGGATTATTGGGAAATGATGATGAATGAATTAGTGGATTTGGATGAAGAGAGGCTTAGAGCCTTGGAGTTGTTAAGAAGACAAAAGAAAAGGGTCGAAGAATCCTACAACAAAAAGGTTAAGTCTAAATCTTTTGCATGTGGGGATTTAGTTTGGAAAGTGATTTTGCCTATGGATCGAAAAGATAGAACATTAGGCAAATGGTCTCCTAAGTGGGAAGGTCCATTCCAAGTCATACAAGTTTTCTCTAATGGAGCCTATGAAGTGGAAGAGTTGGACAAAGATAAAAGAATCTTGAAAGTAAATGGCAAGTATTTGAAAAAATATAAGTCTGTTTTGCAAGAGATTCGCATCAAAACTTAAGCTTTATTCAATAAAAAGAAAGCCAAAATAGGCCAACTCAGGCTAATATGGCATACAAAGCAAAGAAAAATCAATACAATAATTTTTTTTTCTTCAAGGAAGGGTTATTCATAATCTCTCCAATATATGGATTTGAGGAAATCCATATAATCTGCATCTGGTTCATCATCAGAGTTCTGGGTGCTGGAGCGTCCTTTCTTAGAGACCTTCATTTTAGTTTCTCTCTTCTTGGCTTGAGAGGTTGCTCCAATAGAGGCTTCATGTTTCTTTGTGGCCTTCATCTTTTTGGTTTCTTCAGCTGCCTTTGCCTTTCCAGCCAGTTCCTTAGCTGGTGATTTCTCTGAATTTTTCATGTTTGCTTCTATGCAAAACGTGGTCATGGGGAAGAGAATTTATAGAGGCGAAGTATTGATTGTATTGACCAGTCAAACGGTGGAAACACGTGAGTTATTCTTGGAATTATGCCTGAGGGCTATGCTATAAATGTTACTTTAAAGCTAGAGGCTTATGCCTTGAAGTTTTAAAACTGAGAAAGTTTTGTTTTCCAAGAGAAAAGATAGAATGCCTTAATTGCAAATTTGACTGAAATATGAAGCAATAAATAAAATGCATCATAATATAATATGGGTCGAAAGCAGTTAATGGCGAAATATTAATGATTGATTAATCAATGCCAAAGGCATAAAACTGTCATTACATAAAGGCCTGAAAAGGCCAAGAAACAAATGATTGGTTAAGCAAATAAAGGTCTTGAAAGCATCAGAAGGGAAGCCTCGACTCCAACTGGGCAAAGGTTTCTATGTGATGTTTGAGGCGAGCATTGCACAAGGATTCATCAAGCTTGGCTGTGGCAAGCTGTTTCTCAAGTTTTTGGGTTGCCTCAATACGATCTATGGCATGTTTCATTTCCCTAGCCATCTCAGTGGTGTCGAAGTTCTGCAAATCACGGTTGCGTTTTTCAGCATCCTCAATTTTAGCTTGTAACTCAGTGATTTGCTGCTTCCAGGCTTCAATATTATTCTGATTGGAGGCTATTTCATCTTGTGTTTTCTTTTGGTCAGCCTCTATACTTTCGACCTTCTCATATGACTCCTTTGCACCGCACCAAGCTGCACTCTCAAGACCAGATGTTTCCTCTAGGGTCTTCCTGATAGATGGAAGTAGCTTTATCTCTGCAGCTATTTGGTTCACCACAGCAGTTAACTCTATCAGAAAACCAGAGACGTCTGGATTGAGAGTGGTAAGTTCAAGCTTTCCAAGGGTATCCTTCAGATAAGCGGTTGCAGATGGGTCTGAGGCCAAAACTCTGTGAATGTCCCCCCTGAAGAATTTCTTCTTTATGGCTTGGAGGACTGGTTTGGCGAAGTCATCTGATGCTGGAGTCGAAGAGACAGAAGAAGAAGAACCATACTTTTGCCCAAGTATTAATTTGGAATACTCACGTGGGTTCGACCACTTGAGTGCCGTCAGTGAGTCTCCAGGAGGTGGAATGTTAGCCATGGCTTGCTAGACCACAGACGAAGGAGTATGGTGGGGAATAGAATCAATTTGTTCTTCTTCCTCCTCTTCTTCTGATTCTTCTCCTTCTTCATCCTTTTCTTCTTCGACTACCATCTCTTCGTCAGGCTCTTCAGTAGTTGGTTGAATATTCTCCTGGTCATCAGCTGGTGTAGGATGGGGTTCATTTGTCTCCTCAGGTGTAGCTTGACCAGGATTGTCGTTGTGTCTTTGAACTTCAGGTTCATTTCTTCCTTCTTCAACCAATTGATCATCATCCATGAAGTTGGTCAGATCGAAGGGTGGTGGACTGGAGGCATCATCATCATTAGAATTGGCGCCATCAGCTTGTGCGTTTTGAGTAGTGGTTTGAACTGGTGGTGTAGTATGTTCTGCAGCATGTGGATTAGGTTGATTAATCTCACTCAAACCAGAGCCAATATCAGAAGATGGGTGATAAGTTGGCTCACCTTGGCTGTTGAGGAGCGTGGTGGTGAAGCTTTATGTAGTCGATTGAGGAGTGGGATTGCTAATGATGTTGGTGGCGAGATTGCTTGGAGTTGGTTGGGGATCAGGATTAGTGATTATGTGTGCCTAAAGAACACAAGTGGAGAAAGTGAGATTGAAAGAATTTGGGCGAAAGACGTCAGTATAATGAAAATGGTGCACATACCCGAGCCTGTTCAGCACAAGGACTTGAGTCATCACTCCCATGGTCACCAAGAGGTGTTCTCAAGGCCACCTTGGAAGGTTCCTTTTCGACACCACTTGTTGCGGGTGCCTTTTCGAGTATTTTGGACACCTTCGAAGGAGGTGGGCCAGTGGGTCCAGATGCCTTTATGGGTTTTCTTCTTTTCTTTGTAAGAATCTCCTCAGGAGATTCATCTGAGGCCTCTGAAGTTATAGTCACAGCTGGGGTATCCTTTTTACCTTTCTTGGAAGGTGTTGGAGGTTTTCGACCAGTTTGAAGAGGCAATGCAAACATAAGAAAGGAATTCATATAGTAAAAGCATAAGCAAGGGATGTGAAGTGTACCTGTGTGCTTTCTGGTTCTTTGCCACTTTGTGAGGCAACAGCCCTAGTTGAAGCAGTTTTCCTAGGCACAGCTGAAAGACAGTAAAAATTGTTACAAGTTAATGATTACGTGGTTGGTTATAAAGCCATGGATTAAGGGTTTCAAACCTTCATATATTTCAGATTCGACACGAACGTCCTGAATTCCTATATGAAGGTGGCCTTTAAAACTGTCTAACATATGCTTAGTCGAAACCACTCGTTGGGCCTTTGGCTGAGACTGCTGTCGAAGAAGTTTTAAAT
Source organism: Lathyrus tuberosus (assembly GCA_022829125.1). Lineage (NCBI taxonomy): Eukaryota > Viridiplantae > Streptophyta > Magnoliopsida > Fabales > Fabaceae > Lathyrus > Lathyrus tuberosus. The sequence continues at coordinate 4,183,598 of JALAZF010000082.1, read as the reverse complement.
GCTCCCCACAGACAAACCAATCTGGAAATGGAGGGGCAAGCACCACTCCAAAATCAGCATTAGGCAGTCGAGGGAACTTTGGAGGAAAAAGTTTAAAAGCTACCTCATAACGTTTCTCACGAGGGACGTTGGGAGGAATTTTTAGTTGATCCAGCTTTTCTAGAAATTTTCTTTTTAGAGTGACAGCAGCCTCATGAACGGTTCGACTAAGATCATCTGGTCGATAGATAGTTTCAAAGTGTTTTTGAAAAGCCTGTATTTCTTCGATGTGAGTAAACTTACTCTTTTTCGTCTTGTCCTGCACATTGAGAAAAGCTTGGTCAAGTAACGAAGAAAATGTAGCCACATCAAGAAAGTGCTCACTATAGTGCTTCGACCACCATTGGTGGAATGATGAAGTGCATAGAAAAGAAGGTTCAAAAAACACAGGAGAGAGGACTCTTCTTTTCTCATTTCGGCTGTCGAGTGTAAGGGAGACATTTTCCTCGTCGAAGCAGGCAGTGTGAAGAATTACTTGGCCCTTTCTCTCATACAAGCACTGAGGAAAGCTCTGGGCCAGCCCAAACTGTCGAGAGACAAGGTTTGGTTGATAGGCAATCAGTGCTGATAAACCTCTCCCTAAGTTCAGCCTGTGGATAAAGAATCTGGGAATCAAAAAGGCTTCCCAAATAGCAACAAATTCTTGATCAAGAGTTTGATGAGGATTTGGAAATGGCCTTTTAAACCACACAGGGCCGTAGCTTCGTCGAGCAAAAGGTGCCATGCTAGGAGTGAACTCATAGCGCTTGGCAAACATCATAATATAACTGGTAAAGGCCCTTTGAAGGGTTTCACCATCGTCATTGGGAGTGAGTTTGGCCAGGCGCGTCCCTTTGACATTCCTCTCCCTTATTTCAGCAGAGGCTTCATCAACTAGGCCTTTTCTGGGGAGGCTAGCCTCAAATGTAGCATTAAGCCACAATTGAAGTAGCCAAAGAGGACCACTCAAGTGCATAGGACCTTGGGCCTCCATATTTCTGAGTCGAGAAGCCCCCTCGCTGATAGACTCATAGAGGTTAGCTAGAATGAGTTCACTTAAGTAGGTTCCTCTGTTGTGGTGAATCTGATTCGCCAGGGGAAGATACTTCTTAGCTACCTGCAAAGATTTGGTACAAAAAACATATCTCGACGGCCAGACTGTGAGAAAATCAATATGTTCTTCATCAGACACTTTGTCATCTTCCTGTTTAAAGTGGTGTTTGATGAAGAGAGTGTATGTAAGTTTAGAGCCTGAAATATTGATGGTGTCTTCAGCATCAACATCAGGGTTATAAGTAAGGCCATCTGGACGAAGCCCTGTGATGGCAGCTCATCAAACAAGGTTGGGGTAACCATTCCACATGGCAGATGGAAGGTATAATGGGTGCTGTCCCAAAAGTATAAGGATGCTGCCAACATGTTCAGACAATATGGTATGCTGGTATTCGACAGCATAAGAAGGTTATAAATCCCTATATCCTTCCAATGTTCAGCTTTGACCTTCTCCATTTTCGCCATCCATTGGTCAAACTCTTTCAAGGGATTGACAGCTCTCACCAGCCTGGTGCCGTAAGTGAGATAGCCAACGTTGATTTTGGGCAAGGGGATTTCTTCAAGAGAAGTTCCAGCAGCAGCGTTGATTTTGGGAAAATTCTTTTGCCCTAACGGCCTTGTTTTTCGGTAAGGGGGAGAAACTTACTTAGTCTCTCGTTGGAAATGTCCACATCAGCTAAAGGACCAGATAGCGCATAGGATTTATTAGAAACAACTATAGGAATCATTACCTGAGATTTGTATATGGCTCTTGTTTCTTCAGAGGTGGGTTCCGGCATGCAACGACGGTTATCTACTAGTTGGGGGCCTGGGATATTAGCGAACGGAGGAATGGTTTGTTTAAATGGAGTGGCCTTGCCTCTTTGAGTTTTCTTAGCTTGAGGATTGGTTTGGGAAGACGCCATTGTTGAAGAAGACGAAAAGATGGTGTTTTTTTTCTGGGTTTTGCGTAAGAGAAACTGAAGAGAAGAAAATGTTCGCTTGAGAATAGGAGAGTGTGGAAAGTTCACAAAATGGCGGAAATGGGTATATATAGACATTTGAAAATCCCAAGAGCCTTGGATCTACCATTGAAGCTGAGGAGTTAGTGGGACGCGTGTCCTTCTCTTGAAAACGTGATGAGTAGTAGCAGTTATGTTCAGACTGCAAACGTCTATTTTCAAGAAAAGTGTTATGACGTCATAAGCATGGGTTAGGGAAACTGAACAATTCAGCCACTAAGTAATTAGTGGGATATTCAGTTGAGGCCATGCAAACAAGCGTCGAAATGGTCATTATATCAAGAAATGACCTTCCTACCAATTCTGGCGAAAGGACATTCCTTGGGGGCAATTTGTTAACCCTCCTTTTCGACGCTAGGAAAATCAAAGCTATTTTAAGTTGGAAAATTATTTTCAATGTAAAGAAGGCTTCGACCCAGTTTTGGTGAAGCCTGAGTCGAATAGAGGTTTTAGGAACCTCAAAAAATGGCTAAGTGTTGGGAGATGCTTCGACCGTGAGAATGTTGAAACGCGCGTTGCAGTTATCACATTAAGGTTGGGGGGAAAATCTCAAATGTTTGAATTTCAAAAAGACCAGTTGCTGAACGTGGGAACAGTTGAAGCCAAGGAGAAGGCGCCAAAAGGACACGTTGAAGCCATAACCACCACGTAGTAGTTATTTTTTTAGCACTATAAATAGGAGTTAGTTCTATGTAATAGGTGTGTTCGTATTTTTGTACAAGTTACTCAAAAAAACTCAAAGTACCCGCGTGTAGAGAAACGAGTTCGTGAGAATGTACGTGATGTAACACCACTTTCTTTCATCAATGCAATTTATCTTCATCATGTTTAAGATTCAGCCATTTACTTTCCATGCCTTTACAATTTCTTGAACTTTATCTTCCATGCCAAATTTACTTTCAAAGTCATTTAAACTTTCTGCATTTACCTTCGACTGCACTTTCACATTCAAGCATTTAATCTTCAAGCATTTACTTTTCAAAGTCTTTTATTTTCAAGAACGTGGAGTTCACCTTTAATTCATTGCATTTATTTTCAAAGTCCTTTATTTTTCCTGCACTTTACCTTCGACAACACTTTTATCATTCCAGCCTTTACTTTTCAAGAACGTGGAGTTCGTCGCATTTTACTTTCAAAAGTCTTTAGATTTCTGCATTTTATCTTTGAAGCCATTTATTTCCTTGCTATTTACATTCGACAGTCATTTACTTTCTTGCACTTTTTACATTCAAGAACGTGGAGTTCAAGCACTTTTACTTTGCTGCAATTTACCTTTATGCATTTTGTATCAATTCGAGCCTTTACTTTCAAAGCTGTTTACTTATTGTCATTTCCTTTCGACGCCTTTGATTTCTACATCCTTCATTTACAGCCCTTTAAATTTCAAGCCTTTACTTTACCTTAGTCGAACGTGGAGTTCAGTTAGATTTTTATTTCAGCATTGTCGAACGTGGAGTTCAATTTACATTCTCTTTATTTTTCATTTGTCATTTACACTTTTCCCTCAAATTTAGCACATGTCCTAGGATTTGTGTGGTCGATCCTGCAAGTTAGTCAGTTTTATTTAAGATTGATAGACCAGAGGTTGTTTACCAAAATTCCCAGTAAACAGTATCCAATCACAAAATTTTTGATAAAAATCAAATTAAGTAAAAACTTTAATAAGATATTGTTAATCTAAAGTATCAAAGGATTTTCTGATATTTATCTTCAAAGTCATACTACCTTCAAAGGATTTCTGGTCCAACATAGAAGTTTTTTAAATGGCACCAACATTAATCGACTGTAAGTCTTAATAATCAATTATGAGGTCTTACAAAAAGGATAACCGATTAACTCTAATGTGCTAATTGACTATTTAGTGTAAACTACACTCATAAATGATTGTTTAAGCTAGTGACCAACTAGCTACTTGCATAAAATATTTTATGGTGATTTTCTAAAAACATAGAGGCTTTTAAAATATTTTTGTGTGTGTGTGTGAGAGTTTTCTTAGTATCTTATGAGATACTCTTATACTTTTACAAGACACTGATCACCCAAATATATGACCAGACAAAATTTCACACTTCATCTCTTTCACAACCTTGAAGCTTCAAGATCCTTTGGCTGATTCATCACTTTAATTAAGACTTGAATTCTTCTATCTGATAAGGCTTGATATGACTTCTTTGATAAACGCCATCACCAGAGGTTGCTTGATCAAACATCTCCAATGACTCCATCGAACGCCACTTAACATTAGGTGTTATCAACATCAAAACCACTAAGGATCATCTGCAACTAATACAATCTCATATGATTCTACCTACAAGCACATAGCTCCATATTCTCCCATTTTTTGATGATGACAAAATATCTCTCAGGAAAGTGGACAAACAAGAAACAACGGTAAAAAATTGAAGTGATTAAACTCCCCTAATAAATATGGAGAGATACTATACTCCCCCTTAGAGTATACTTCTCCGCCTTTGGTACAATAAACAAGGCGAGAAATAAAAAGATAGATAAATAACACAAGCACATATACACATTTAAAAGGAATGAGTTACCTGATGTTGGAGCGGTAAAGCGGCAAGCAAAAATGTTTATTTTCGGAAGAATTCCCTCTGGGATTTTTGTCGTGTCCACAGAGATCGATTCGAGGGAAAGAATGTCGTTCGACAGTCTCTCGCGTCAATGAGTTTGGGTTTAAATGGGTTTCAAACAAGAAAACAGAAAAGTAAATATCAACATAAAAAGAATTCATTCTTTAGAGAAAAGAAACTTATCAAGCATACATATAATCCACTCGTCACAAACATAAATTTATCGATCATTTTCACTCTACTACAATACTCGTCAAAATCACCCAGCATCGCTCACAACAGTGTCCATCTCTGGCACACTGAGTTGAGAAAGCAACCGTATCACTCTCTTTGTCACTCTCGCGCACGAAGTCTCGAAACACGGAAGGCATTAAGTTCTGACACCATAAATATTATCATCTAAATCTATCTCTAGCATCTAGATAATAGATATCCATCCCTAATCAAGATTTGTGATGTTTATCTCTAACACAACACAAATCCAAACATAAATGCAATAAGATCAAGGAAGACATCGATAATGATTTGTAAAGCAAGCTTTTATACAATATTATGATCAACAAAGATACATATGTTCAGAGTAACTATACAAACACCCAACAAAATAGAAATTACAAAAAGAGAGAAAGAGAGATAAACCAAAACCTCCCGGTTGTCAACCCGATTGATGAAGATCCAAATCCGATTCTTCAAAATGCAAAATCCATGTGTTGTTATCAAGTTCTCTCCTCAAAGAATGAGGTTGATGAAGTTGGGAGACCAGAAATCACTCCCAAACATCATAACCTAACAAAAATGAACTAAAATGAAATAAATACAAAATTCTGTCTCAGACGCACCGCCCGGCGGCAACATGCATCGCCCGACGGAGCACTTTATTCCTCTCACACCAGCTGCGTACTTAAACAGCTTGGCAACAAATATCTAGTACCGCCCGACGCTGGAAATACCGCCCGACGCTAGCCAAAATTCCAAGAACGCTACTGGAATTCTTATTTCAATTCTCTTCCGCCGCAACACCGACCGACGCTCAAAACGCTCCGCCCGACGCTCAAAATGTACCGCCCGGACCTGCTGAGGCGCAGCTGACAGCAGACAGCAAAAATTATGCATTGTTTTATTCGTAACTTTTGAACCGTAACTCTGTTTTTCGCCCGGTTCGAAGCGTTGGAAAACTTATTCAATGCTCTATCTAAAAATGCTCCAATATCAATGCTCAAATATCTACTAAATGAATGGAAAAGTATTATTTGTTACATATATAAACAAAAACACAAGTATACATTAAATACACACTTTTACAACAAAGTGGGGTTTTATTAACAAAAAGAACTGCTAAGTGCAACAAAACTTATATACAAAAATAGATACAATTTGCACTTATCAAACTCTCCCCAACTTACCTAATTGTTTGTCCTCAAACAAAAATCAAACAACTCAAAGAAACAGAGTAAAAATCAAAGAATCACGAATCAATCAACAGGTTTTGAAAATGGAAAACAAATGTATGGTTCGAATGAAAACCGGTACACACAAAGTAAATACTTACCACTACACTACAACAACAACATAGTCAGGAAACAAATGCAAAATACAAAAATTCATGCCAAACATCCTAAAACAACACAAGTTCAAATGTGAATCACACCTAGTAAAAACAATCATCGGTAGATGAAAAACACAAAATAAGGTACATATCACTCATACAACAATCCTGCAAACAATAGACTAAATTATACACGCATCCAAAAATTCACATTGAACATACAAAGCCAAGAATCATAAGGGGTTTTCAAGGTTGTAGTGTGGTCGGGCAAACAAACAAGGGGCAATTCCTAAAGCTAATTGAAACAAAAACTTGCTTAAACCTAAGGGAGTGATCAACTCACAAAAGTTCAAACACCAAATTCCAATCAACTTCTTCTTTCATCCCAAGTGTTACACAAAACACAATACTTATTTAGCACAATTATTTGAACTCTTTTTGTTTCCTTTTCAAGGATTTTCTGTTTCTTTCTTTTTTTTTTCTTCATATTTTTCTCTTTTTTCTTTTCTTTTTCATCCTCATAGAAAACAACCAATGAGTAAACAATCATTCTCTCCCCAACTTGAATTCAACCACATCATCATGTGAATACTCCCTACTTTCTAAGGCAAGGTAAAAATTCATACAACAACACAAAGTTGAGGGCTCAAGTAAAAACAAAATCCATTCAAAAATAAGTGAACTAAATACTCATAGACAAGCATTAAGTTCAAATAAAACATGGTTCAAAAAGCTCAAAGGGGTTACAAATGATCACACACTCACAAGGTGAATTGACTATTCGGCTAGGTAGTTGTGCCCAAAATGAAACAAAATGCCTTGATCCTTTTCATTCTTTCATATAATCAACACAAATAAAAGATTAAGCATAATAAAATCAAGTTAAAACAAGAATGTTGGTACTCCGTGCATATATGAACAATGGAAAGCTACCTCAAAAAAAGGTGGGAACTAAAGTGATTCACACAAGAACAAGTATACAAAAGAATGAATGGCATGGAAGTTTGTAAAAAGCCTAAGTATCATGAATATGCTAAAGTCAAGAAAGCGATAAACACATAACTTGGACGTGTACAAAACTTAACAAAATCATTACCATACATCCGCAAGTTGAAACGATCAAACTTGGAACATCACCAAATTTCCTCAAGCTACTCAAAACAAGTTCATTGACAAACACAAAAACTATTAATATAAACAAACTGAAAAACCGGCAGAAAATTCATTAAACAAGTTGTAAAGTGAAGATTTGAGAATTTACGAAAAATCCGAGTACAACTTGTTTAATGAATGTTCACCACACTACCTAAGCTAAAATGAAAAAGTAATAACAAAACAAACAAACAACAAAAGAAAACATGCTTGTTTTACGTCGTAAGCTCGACGCCTTTACGGTGCTTAAGCTAGAAACTTCCTCTCTTCATGCCATGGTGATGCCTCACCGCGCAACCAAAAGCAAGCGTCCTAACCAACCACTTGAACAAACATTAAAACAAAACAAGTATATACATCACGGGTAAAATGTACAAGTATAGTAACAAAATTTAAAACAAGATTATACACAATATGGACATTATGTGCAAAACTCAAAAACAAAGAAACTATTGCAATGCGATTCAATATCAAAACCAATCCCCGACAATGGCGCCATTTTGTTGGAGCGGTAAAGCGGCAAGCAAAAATATTTATTTTTGGAAGAATTCCCTCCGGGATTTATGTCGTGTCCACAGAGATCGGTTCGAGGGAAAGAATTTCGTTCGACAGTCTCTCGGCTCAATGAGTTTAGGTTTAAATGGGTTTCAAACAAGAAAACAGAAAAGTAAATATCAACATAAAAAGAATTCATTCTTCAGAGAAAAGAAACTTATCAAGCATACATATAATCCACTCGTCAAAAACATAAATTTATCGATCATTTTCACTCTACTACAATACTCGTCAAAATCACCCAGCACGCTCACAACAGTGTCCATCTCTGGCACACTGAGTTGAGAAAGCAACCGTATCACTCTCTTCGTCACTCTTGCGCACGAAGCCTCGAAACACGGAAGGCATTAAGTTCCGACACCATAAAGATTATCATCTAAATCTATCTCTAGCATCTAGACAATAGATATCCATCCCTAATCAAGATTTGTGATGTTTATCTCTAACACAACACAAATCCAAACATAAATGGAAAAAGATCAAGGAAGACATCGATAATGATTTGTAAAGCAAGCTTTTATACAATATTATAATTAACAAAGATACATATATTCAGAGTAACTATACAAACACCCAACAAAATAGAAATTACAAAAAGAGAGAAAGAAAGATAAACCAAAACCTTCCGGTTGTCAACCCGATTGATGAAGATCCAAATCCGATTCTTCAAGATGCAAAATCCATGTGTTGTTATCAAGTTCTCTCATCAAAGAATGAGGTTGATGAAGTTGGGAGACCAGAAATCACTCCCAAACATCATAACCTAACAAAAATGAACTAAAATGAAATAAATACAAAATTCTGTCTCAGACGCACCGCCCGACGGCAGAATGCATTGCCCGACGGAGCACTTTATTCCTCTCACACCAGCTGCGTACTTAAACAGCCTGACAACAAATATCTAGTACCGCCCGACGCTGGAAATACCGCCCGGCGCTAGCCAAAATTCCAAGAACGCTACTGGAATTCTTATTTCAATTCTCTTCCGCCGCAGCACCGGCCGACGCTCAAAATGTACCGCCCGGCCCTGCTGACAGCAGACAACAAAAATTCTGCATTGTTTTATTCGTAACTTTTGAACCGTAACTCCGTTTTTCGCCCGGTTCGAAGCGTTGGAAAGCTAATTCAATGTTCTATCTAACAATGCTCCAATATCAATGTTCAAATATCTACAAAATGAATGGAAAAGTATTATTTGTTACATATATAAACAAAAACACAAGTATACATTAAATACACACTTTTACAACAAAGTGGGGTTTTATTAACAAAAAGAACTAATAAGTGCAACAAAACTTATATACAAAAATAGATATAATTTGCACTTATCACCTGATAAAGAAGTGAAAATAGGCACATAGAGAGACACAATTAAGCACGACATAAGACAATATTTTTTTCCAATGATGACCTTGTTTGTTGAGAAGCTTGTTGCAGTGGAGTCTGACATGTATGCTTAGCATGATCACTTTGCTCTAAGACCCGCTTTTCTTGGATATTTTAATTCCTCCAACCCATAACTTTCTGATGGTTTGTGACCGATGTAAACAATCACAACTTTTGAAGTTGGCTTGATAAGAAATCTTATCAAACAGTAAATAAGCTTTAAAGGAATTCTTCCCCTTTGATTTGATCCAATCTCAATCTTTCTTGAACCTCATTAACTCAAGATGCAATTATGGAATGTATATCTTTCTTGTTGAGATGAAATCATTTCTCCTTAAGAATTCTTTGTACAACCTTTTCTGATTTGACAATTTACGTTTAGTGCTGCAAAGCATTCCCTCTTCATATTTTTTATGTATAACTTTTGATTTCTGATTAAGGAAGTCTTCTGCTAATTGATAAACTTCTAAGATAGGAAGCATCCTAGCTCCCTCATAGACATTCTACATAATATCAAAAAACTCCTTGCACAAGGATTTATTAGTAGCACTATAAATGATATAATCGACAAAAATAAACACAATTAAAATATCATTCTTGGTTTTATAACGGAGTTATATAAATCTTTCTTCTTTAAAAATTATTTCCAAACATAAATTATTTGGAGGGTCATCTAATTTAGTATATTATAGACTATTTTGAAGAAATTTATTTTCATAAAATTGTATATTTTATAAAAGTTTTTTAGAAAATTGATAATCATATATATATATTTTAAAATTTTGGTATCCCGCTTTGTGATCAATTAATTTAAGAGGATCAATCTAACCGGCCATTAGTGGGAAATCCGTTTAAAATCAGAGCAAACCTTTATATGAACTGGTCCAACACAAAAATTAATTGCATATAGTAAAATTCGAACTGAAATCTTAAAAGGAGCATACTCTCAAGACCTACGCATTCTCCTTTAATTTTAATTGATAATTATATTATTGTCTATTTTCTTGTTTATGCTACGAAAAGTCTATAGATCCTTAATATTGTAACTTTCCATATCTTGATATGCATTCTACTACCACAAATATTTTAAACTAAAAGTGTAATTGGCAAACGGAGGTATGAACGAAGAAATTGTGGCAGTAGTGATAATGACTTAATGTCGCATGACGTTGCAATGGTTCTATTTTATAAGACGAGAATAGTTTAAGGATGGAGTAAAACATTGTGTCAAATTAAGGACGCCATGCTGATGATGTTGGCTCACAGGCAGCAAACAACGAAAATCTTGGAATAAAACAAGACAACAGGAGAGTAAGTCAAAGATGGAGAGTAGAAAAAAGCGGGGTGAAAGCGAGAGCACCGAAGAATAATTCTGGTTTTGTAGCCTCCAAATTGGACCAAAACGATTATTAACCGATTCATCATAAAATAAGTATAGATAGATAAGAGACGACAAGATAATGTGTTCCTCGATTTACACGGGTCTTCCGAAAGAGGACAAGAACTCATGACCGTGTACTATTTCTGTCCGGTTATTATTTATTTTCGTTGTCATAATGGAGACTTTTATTTTTAAAGGAAGCTTTTCAAAACTATTTATGCTATGTTTGGATGTACAGTGGAAAACGGCCAGACACACGTTTGACCCAGAAGCTACACTTTGTAGCTTCTTATCTACTATAAAGCAATTAAAAAAAAGAGCATTGCTTTTCCATTTCTGCCATTTCTAAAAAATATATTTACACTATGACAAGGGCAAAACGGTAACCCAGCAATTCAACACATTTTCTAACTCTTCAATGGCCAAAGGAAGACATTTGTTTCACTCTCATTGGCTATCCTAAAAAAAAATTGCTTTCCCTCTCTCTGAATTCAAACGTATTTGCTTTTCACATTCTTCCTTCTCTCTCTCCTGTCTTCTTCTCTCTCTCTCTCTCTCTCTCTCTCTCTCTCTCTCTCTCTCTCCGTTTTCGTCTTCCCCTTCCACCCCCACAAACCCTAACCGCCCGCCACCCTCCTTCTCCACCCTATTACGGCCACCACCACCTCTACAAAACAGAACCACATTATCGATTCAAGATCACGACAGCTGATGAATGGTGGCGCGACGGTTCGTTGTCGTCGGAGGAAGCACCAACGGTGGGCTTTGTGGTTCGATTCGCGTCGTTTGAAGTGAGTTTGCGCGATTTGAAAAAATAGAGGCGAGGAAAATCGAAGAATCAAGGGTAAAGAGGTTCAACCAAGCATATTTTTACTATTCTTCACCGGAACTGCGGTCGCTGTATATTTCGATCCATTTTTCTCAGATCATTGTTGTTTTATTGTCGAATCTGTACCATTCATTTATTGAGATTGTGAGAGTTCTATTTGCTTTTAATTCGATTTTGATTTACTTTAACAAAAAAGTTTTTGCCAATGATTTTTTTTTAATTATCTTGGATGATGCATTATTTTCATTCTGAAATCTTTGGTAATTGTGTAGTTTCAGGTCAGTCTGGTTCCTGTGGAGCTCTACGAAGTGAAATGTTGATTGGTGCAAGTTGAAGGAGCAATGCATTAAGCGCGCCAGAAGTATGTCATCCCAACATTATGTTCATATGCTATAAGATCATAATTTTAAGTTTGAACTGCAGCATAATAATTTTCTAATTCTCTCTATATTTTGTTTTGTGTTGTATTAGGGGTGTTCGAGGAAGCTCTAAACTACTTCAGATCATCAGCTCCAGATTTAAAAGAAGAAAGGGCAATGCTATTGGAGAAATGGCTCAACTTGGAGGCTTCATCTGGGGAGCTAGGTGATGTTAGCTTAGTCCAGTCTAAGCTACCCAAGAAGCTCAAGAAGAGAAGGCAAATTTCTACTGAAGATGGCTCTTCTAGGTACGTAACTAATTCATTGTTTGTCTTTGAATGGTTTACAAGGGTTAGTTTATATGGCATCATTTGCAATGTAGTCACTGCTATTCTCTGGCATTGTTCGCATTAGGTTTGTTGACTATATGATGGTCTTGCTGTTAAATATGTAAATAAACAAATTTTTGTGATGTCTTTTTTCCAACTTCATTCTTCTCAATTTGATTTGCTGAATTGAAGAATTTATCGACTATCTGTTCCCCGAGGAAACTCAGACAACCAATCTCAAGATCTTGGAAGCTGCTTACAAGTTTTGCCGGATTTTAAGTCCAGATCTTGCAATTCAACATATTCTTCCTTGTGTCAAGGTGTTCATCTATGAGAAATGTATTCGATTACCTTTTAAGTTTGGCTTATTATTGACACTCAAGTTTTGACTACGGCTTTGGGATATAGGATGATTTGGTTTTGCATTCTTCTGTACAATATTTCCTTTAGTAGATTTGAAATATAATGCAAATGTACTTGATTTATGTTGATGGCGTGAAATTGTATCATGCTGATGCACACTTGCCATTGCTGTTAGAACTGACACTGTCATTTCCCAGCTTTCCCATTCATTGTATTTCAATTTGACTCATTATTTCCACATTTTTCAATAATTAAGTTTATGCAAAACTGAGAATCAGGTTGCATTAATTCTCCCAGGTTGCGGTGTACTCCTTATTGCAAGCTGCAAGTGATTTATCATCCCAAAGTGATGGGAGAGACAAAAATGTCAATGTGTTTGTCCAAAGGAGGTAGTATGTTGCTTTGTGTTTTTCTATAAATCTTATATCTTATATCTTATAGTTCAAGCTGAATGCTCATTATAGTTCATATAGTCGCACGGGACACGACCCGTTAGTTTCCGCCAAGAAAACAAGCATATATATTATTGGCCAAGATGTTGTAGAAGAGCTTCAAGCATATACACAGATAAGTGAGTTTTGAAACAAATCTACAATATGGAAAGTTAGTCACACTTTGATGATGTTAAAAAACTTATTAGTGAAACTTTGGTTCTAATGTTTTTTCTATTTTTAGGAACCCCGTCGGTAAAATCTACCCAACAATAACTGTTGTTGGTACGAAACCTGCTCAAGAACTTGATTTTTGCCTGAGTATTTTATTTCTTTGTGGTATGGATCAGTATGTTCTTTTCTCTTCCCGTAATTTATGGTTTTATATTCATGCATTATAAAAGGACATTCTAAAATACATTTTGGTGAATGCAATTATGAGTCAACTTATATTATGTTTTTGCAGGATGTTGCTGTCAAGGTTTTCTTAGCAGCATCTTCTACCTTTTGATGTGCTAAACACATGTTATCAGTGTCGTCGTCGGGTGTTTGTTGTGGCAAGTTCATCTTATCAGCACAATGATCCGATGTTTAATGAGGTAAGCACTTATTGTCAGCATCATATTCTGCCTTTTATCAGCACAATGCATATTATGTCAGCATCATCTTCTGCCTTTTATCAGCACAGTTGTAAGCTTCCCTTTTCTATTGCTGATTCTATCCCACTCTGGTCTCAATCTGCAGGCACTGATGCAATTGATTCAGCTGCTCCTTTAACATAGCAATGATCCACCTATAATCATTTTCCTATACCATAACCAGCCACCTACATAATCACGACAAGAAGCTGAAGCCGAAGCAAAGGCTCTTCGAACAATGCCAGAGAGAATGATTTTGATCCATGAAGAAATGGTATGTGTTTTTACATTTATTAAATTTTTTCCTTCTGTGTCAATTCATGTTTTTTATATCTCTCAGGAGGAAGTGGTCATAATTAGATGTTGGTTTATGACCTATTGTAGGAGGTAGACTGCTCTTTTCCTACAGGAACAAGAAATATCCTAAACCTAATGCAATATTTGCTTCTTTATTTCTTTTTATTTGAATTGTTCGAAGTTGTAAGATCACTAGGATGTACCTACTTTCTTGCAATGAGAATCTACATGGAAGTGTTATTGTGTTTTAGTGGTCTATATCTTCATCTGACTGGCTTATGAATTAATTTTATTAGGAAAGAATCATGAGTTGTTTCAGCTGTTGCGGAGAGGATGAGTTCCACAAGGTCGCTGAAAGGGGCTTATGAATTAATTTTATTAGGAAAGAATCATGAGTTGTTTCGGCTGTTGCTGAGAGGATGAGTTCCACAAGGTCGCTGAAAGTGGCGGACCATATATTGTAAAAAACCCAGCAGGTAATTTGACTCATAAGCTAGAGGGTTGCGTCAGGAATGATGATATATATAGTTTGCAACTCAAGAGAATTCATGTATATTTTAATAATATTTCCATTTGGACTCAATATATCATTTGGATGTTGTTTACAATACTTCACTTTGTTAATTTGTTTGATTATATTACTTGATGTGAATTTGTTGAAATTATACTGATGATAAATTCTACTATTCAGGAAATGATGGAAATTACCATGCTTCTGCGTCTACAAAACCGGGAGCTCAGACTGTTAAAGTGCAGCCCATTGAAGTTCCGGAGATATAGGCTGATGAACTAAAAGAAGTTACGGATAACTTTGGTCAAGATTCTCTGATTGGAGAGGGATCGTATGGAAGAGTTTATTATGGAGTTCTTAAGAATGGCCAGGCTGCAGTAATCAAGAAGTTAGATGCCAGTAAATAGCCTGATGGGGAATTCTTGGCCCAGGTATACATGTGTTACAACCTTGGCTCAGTATTTTTTGTTAGGGCATTAAAGTTATTCTCTTACTGACACCTTGTGATTTTCTGAGCTTTCAGGTTTCTATGGTGTCAAGGCTGAACAACGATAATTTTGTCCAGTTGCTTGGATACTGCGTTGATGGAAACTCCCGAATTCTTGCTTAAGAGTTTGCATCTAATGGTTCTCTTCATGACATTTTACATGGTATATGATTTTTTCTTTCAGTTGGTCAAGTTTGAAAAGTATTAATGTTGATAACCATTGGTTGAATTTGTTTCCTCTGCATTAGAGGAGCTGAGAAGATTATGGATTTTATCATTAATTTTTTCATTTTGTTTTTGATGCCTTAAGTGGCAATGTATCTCCTCCTTGAGATATCTATAGATTAGATTAGTTTGTATTTGTATTGTATGTAAATGTTTCCATCATTGTTTTTTTACATGTAGGCAGACAAGGGGTTAAAGGAGCATAACCCGGTCCAGTTTTGACATGGGCTCAAAGAGTAAAAATTGTTATTGGGGCTGCAAGAGGGCTTGAATACTTGCATGAGAAGGCTGATCCCCATATTATTCATCGGGACATCAAGTCAAGCAATGTGCTAATCTTTGAAGATGATTGTTAGTTCTCTTGGTTTAGGATTGACTTAATTTAGGTAAAACAAATAATAGCAGCAATATTGTAATAGAGAATAGGAAGTTTAAAACTTGATAAGAAGAACAGGTACAACTAGATGTCCTTTTGAAATGCCAGAACATGTTGTGTTGAAGTTATTCAACAACTGGAACAACATGTCGAAGAAGATGTCTTATGAGGAAGCATTCGACATTGCGCCTGCTGAGCTAGATTAATAAGATTCAGCTAGGTTTTGAATTGTGCAGAATTTTGAGAGAAATTTATGCATTCTATGTGGCGCTTCTTTAAAGGTCTAGAAGATTCAATCAGATATCAAGACTTTCTAAATATGGAGACATTTTAGGAAATATAATATTGTATGCCTACTTTCTTGGAGTATATTTTGCAGCTTTGTAACAGCTATTGAAGCTGTGTTTGAAGGCCCAAATCTAGTTGGGTACAGGGTATAAATAGAAGGGTTTGTAACCCTGGAGAGTAGCGAGCCCAACATGTAGAAGACTAGGGTTTGTCTAGGTAAACCTCCCGACCTGTGGGAAGGTTACCCGTATTCCTCAAAACCTGTAGGTAAGAGGCAGTACGTTGTGTTACTTGGAGGAAGCTTTTAAGCAACTCTAAGCTGTGTCCTAAAGGATAATTTCCTTGTTGAATTATTGTATAGGTAAAGAGTCGTTGATGCAGTGGCTGAGATATCATCTGCTAGACATCATTGCGATGATTGGGAGTGAGAAGGGTTTCTCATATCTAGAGAGGATCTAGGTAGAAGGGTCATTGGGTAGTGATTAAGTGATAAGTTGTAAACGGGTTGTTTAGCTTTGAATTGATACTACTAATAGTGGACTTCATCCCTGGCTTGGTAGCCCCCAGATGTAGGATAGTTAGATCCGAACTGGGTTAACAATTCTGTGTGTCTTGCTCTTATTTCTTTTCAGTACCATGTTTATTGGATTATACCTTGCCATTTATGATCATGTCAGACCAGATGTCGAACGACATATTCTAGGACATCTGAATTCTGCACATGCACCAGAATTTCAATTGGTATCAGAGCAGGTCATTCTGTTCTATATCTGGATGAGATCCCAGGGAAGATACTTTCTGGTTCATGGTCAAGGTAGAAGCTTTCTACTGAAAAGATGTTTGAACTTGGAGTAGTTCATATAGGTGTGAGAATGGTCCCTAGAAGTGGAGGATGAACTGTTCGTGGCATGTACTGAAGGATTGGAGGAATGATTGAAAAGCTGCTGTGTTGGGGTTTGATTTATTTTCAAACCTGTGGTATAGTGATGTCACCTGAATTATATTGCTAGGGCTGATATGTGACACCTGAAGGCCTTGAGGAGTTTGTATCTTGATCCGCTGCGAATCTATCTGAAAACTCCTAAGGTTGTAACTGAGAAGGTTGTTCCTCTCTGAATGTATATCCTATGGTGATGGGATTTATGCAAGACTGCTTCAACTTACAGTGTCAACGATACTTGAAGATTATTGTTCAAGTCCACTCATAAAGGCATTGATAAGTGAAGGTGTGAGGAGGAGAAGTAATTTACTTTTGCTTCTACTCCTAAAAGGACTAATCTCCAGTCTTTGATCTCTTGATGTGTTCATTGGAATGATGTCCTATCCTGTGTTAGAACATCACGCCAGAATTGTGCTGAATTCTGTTGTCTGAAGGAATGGCACAGCAGATGCTCTGGGTGCTAAACTAATGTGGTTTGATCACATGAGTTTGGAGCCTACTCCTGATTTGGAAGAGGAGGCATCTAGGTGGTATGTCTAAGAAGGTTCTGGCCCTGGAACTTATCTTAGTTGTGTGAGTTGGTCAAGGTGTGATCAACATACTCCTGAGGTCAGTTTATTTCTGGTCCTTGCTGCAGGAGTAGAAAACCTAAGATTCAAGAAGTATTATCTCTAGCAGACCTCTTGGACATGAAGGTCAAAGCTCATAAAGTTTTGTTCTTGTATTGACTGCGTGCACTTAAGGATCTAATCACAGTCTGTGCTGCTATTAAAGGGAAGAATGTTTTGGAAGTCCTTGAAGACATGTCTCAAGCTGTCTGGATGATGAGAGTTGGATGAAAGATTACTACTCTCACGCTTCTGTGATGAGATGGCTGGTCCCAAGGCTTAAAAAGGGATGTTTGGAGATTCTGGTTGTGAAATGGGGTGTTTTTCTTAGTACAGTTGGATTCTTTTCATGATGTCAAGACTGATGTCTTAACATTTGTTGACAGAACAAAATGCTGTGGTGTGCGTCTCCAGAGATCACATGTCTCTACTTGACTTATGGACTGATGTAAGAGTTAAGCAGTAGGTGAATGTGTTCAGCAGGTGTGTTGAACAGAGAGTGTTCTCTTGAAAACATGAAGATGAGTCTCATGTTCTCCATTCATTTAAGGCATTATTCTTGCAAAGGAGTACAAGTAGTCTTATATAGAGAAAAGTTGATCAGATTGAGATCATGTGAGTGTTGGTACAAGTGATGATTGTGGTCAACTTGTGAGTTGAACAAAGAGTAAGCTCTTGAAAACATGAAGATGAGTCTTGTGTTTTCCATTCTTCAATGTACTAAGAAGCACATGATAGGGGGAGAGTGTTACAATTCTATGCAGCTGGACGCACGTATTTTGTAGCAGATTAAGAATTTGCATACATAAGGATTTAGTATGGAACAGAATTAAAACAGAATTTTATTACATATTTTCTGAAAGCATACAAGATTTGTGAAAACACCATACAAAGGGTCTAAAGGTTATCCCAACCCCCCGAATCAAGAAAAGCCTTCCAATCTTCGTCCCATTCGTCATCAGAAGCTTGAAGTTGCACTTGAGTTTTCTTGATGGTCTTCATCCTTGTTTCTGATGCCTTTCGTGTTCGTGTTGCTCCTGAAGATGCTCCAGCTGTGGACAGTGTTGTGTTCCTCAACTTCTGAGGATCTGGCTTCTTGTCCTCCTGCATGTGTCTCTTTCCTGCACTTTTGTTAGACTGACTCATGCTTCCTTCCTTGGTGTACTGGTAGGAGCAAGGAGGCTTGGTATTTATAATGGATGAAGAGGCCTTGGTTGTATCGCCTGACCGGTCAAAGCTGCCTTTGGCATGGGAATTTGTTTTCTTGAGAACCTGTTTTTTTTTGGCACATTGGATACCAGAACTTCGTGAGCCTAGGTCTTGTCTGGCTGTCTGCTGGTTGCTGGTTGCTGGTTGTGATCAAGTGGTGTGGTCTTTGGTCTCGTGCTGATGTCCTACATCTTGTTACAACATTTTAGTTTGATGTGTACCCTACTTATGGAGTTGGAAGAAGCAGCATTATCGTCTGAAGTGGAAGTTCTGACATAATGTGGATTAGAATGGACAGATTCTAATCTTGATGGCAAGTAGCTCTGGAAAACATGGCTACTTTCATGTTGAAGACCCTATCAGGGTGTTATAAGGAGGTTTCTTCTAATACAAGTAAAATGTGGTGGCAGTCCTTATCTTGTGTTGAAAGACATTTGTTTAGAATGTGTGAGAAATCTCAAATCAAGTGGGCTTGTGTTTATTGGACTTGGCAGACCATGTATCCAAAATCAACATGGTGAGGCCTTGCTCAACATTTACCAGAATGTGGCATTATTGGGGTAAGATCATAAAAGGCATTGAATGTTAAGGCTGTAGTCTATAGCCTATTGCAGCTTGTGTGCTGGTCAAGTTTGTGCTGTGTAATGTCAAACATCATGATGGGACATATCATAGCTGTGTGGAGTTAGTGCCTATACTTTTTCTCTGCTGTTTTTGAAGGAATCCAAGAAAATATGCTTGGAATGTATAAGTTTCTGAGGAATCTTGGGTTGATAAATTTGTAAAGAAGCAGACAAACTTATGTTGGTAAGAAGTCAGAACAGCACTCCAGACATGTTTCCCTGAGCCAAACAAAGGAATATTCTAGACTGTGCATCCAGCCACGCGCAAGAAGGGAGCCTAGTAAGTGCTGATTGGTCATGTAAGACTGGTCTAAGAGCTATTAAAGGCGTTCAAAGTCAGTTTGGACGGTGCACCTTGAATTAAGCTACAGTTTTTCCATGCTCCATTAACATTTTATTTGACCAAGAATTAAAGATCATTAATATCTAAGAAACTGCTCTGCTATTTATATAGGCTTCTCCTATCCTCTACCATCAGGTAAGGGTTGTTCTCATAAAGACTATGGGTTTTGTTCGGGTCTGGGTTAGTTATGCCTGGGTCTGGTTTTGTGATGGCCTCCTTTGTCAATTTTTGGCCAAAAAGGGGGAGAAAGGGATTGTTGCTCAGAGGTTCAGACAGGAGTCTGTGGTTGCATATGTTGCATGTGTTGTCCAAACATGTCATAGCAAATGTCTATCATGTTTCTTTTTGGATATCTTTTTGTGACCTGTGATCTGAGTTATGAACACGGTTGTGACCTGTGTTCTGAGTTACCAGGAGTGGTGGAGGGTTTGGTCTTAAGTTTCCTCTTATGCCCTGCAAAGAGCAATTAAGAGTTCTCTTATTCCACCATTGGTCTTCAAATTTAGAAGAGGTTCCTGGTTTGAGGGGGAGTACTAGCTGGCTTCTGCTATCTTCTTCCTCGTGTGCATCAACAAACTTAAGGACCTTCCTTCCTTTTATCCTGAAGATTGCTATTCGTTGGTGATGATACATGCAGTGGATTTCTTCAGAAGGTTGCAAAGAAGATGTCAAACAAAGATGTTGAGACATTATCTTCAAACTGAAGATCTGTTGCTGCGTGCTGTAGAATCTAAACTCTACAGCTGTTGTATTTTTGCTGTAAACTCCTGGATTGTAATTATTTGTAGATTATTTGTTTTAGCCAAAATTTGCCAAAGGGGGAGATTGTTAGTTCTCTTGGTTTAGGATTGGCTTAATTTAGGTAAAACAAATAATAGCAGCAATATTGTAATAGAGAATAGGAAGTTTAAAACTTGATAAGAAGAACAGGTACAACTAGATGTCCTTTTGAAATGCCAGAACATGTTGTGTTGAAGTTATTCAACAACTGGAACAACATGTCGAAGAAGATGTCTTATGAGGAAGCATTTGACATCGCGCCTGCTGAGCTGGATTAATAAGATTCAGCTAGGTTTTGAATTATGCACAATTTTGAGAGAAATTTATGCATTCTATGTGGCGCTTCTTTAAAGGTCTAGAAGATTCAATCAGATATCAAGACTTTCTAAATATGGAGACATTTTAGGAAATATAATATTGTATGCCTACTTTCTTGGAGTATATTTTGCAGCTTTGTAACAGCTATTGAAGCTGTGTTTGAAGGCCCAAATCCAGTTGGGTACAGGGTATAAATAGAAGGGTTTGTAACCCTGGAGAGTAGCGAGCCCAACATGTAGAAGACTAGGGTTTGTCTAGGTAAACCTCCCGACCTGTGGGAAGGTTACCCATATTCCTCAAAACCTGTAGGTAAGAGGAAGTACGTTGTGTTACTTGGAGGAAGCTTTTAAGTAACTCTAAGCTGTGTCCTAAAAGATAATTTCCTTGTTGAATTATTGTATAGGTAAAGAGTTGTTGATGCAGTGGCTAAGATGTCATCTACTAGACATCATTGCGATGATTGGGAGTGAGAAGGGTTTCTCATATCTAGAGAGGATCTAGGTAGAAGGGTCATTGGGTAGTGATTAAGTGATAAGTTGTAAACGTGTTGTTTAGCTTTGAATTGATACTACTAATAGTGGACTTCATCCCTGGCTTGGTAGCCCCCAGATGTAGGATAGTTAGATCCGAACTGGGTTAACAATTCTGTGTGTCTTGCTCTTATTTCTTTTCAGTACCATGTTTATTGGATTATACCTTGCCATTTATGATCATGTCAGACCAGATGTCGAACGACATATTCTAGGACATCTGAATTCTGCACATGCACCAGAATTTCAATGATGTTGCAAAAATTGCAGATTTTGATTTGTCAAATCAGACTCCAGACATGGCTGCACGTCTTCATTCCACTCATGTCCTTGGAACCTTTGGTTATCATGCACCTGAGTAAGATTTCAAGGTACATATCAGATCACATACTTCTTTTTATCTTTATTGGATGTGATGGACCTCTTTTCCAAGAATTTTTCAGGGAACTAGAATCAGAAAATATTGTTAAGCTGTTTGATGAAGCTATTCAGATATTATTTCATATTTCATATTAATCTGGTGTTCAACTTCAACGAAGAATGAAAATTGCTGAACTGAAACAAGTTAGCTCTATGGAAACTTGGTTTTATTTCAGTTGTGACATCAAACACGAATGTCACACATATTGTCGAGACATTTGCTGTTGCAAAATGTCCCACAAAGATTGGATTCTCTTTGACAAAGGTGAATCTCCAAGCAATGACGGTTTCTATTTTTTCTCCAGATGTTATTAGACAGTATCACAAAACAATTTCTGATGTTGTCTTTTTTTGAAACTTGATCCATGGAAGTTCCTTGTATGACTTGACTCTTTTAATTTGAGAATGTACATCCCTGCTGTTTTGTTTACAAGTTCTTTTTGTACACTATCATTGGCTTGCTCAGGTACTGACCAACTTTTTGTACACTATCCCTGATGTATCATGTGCATTGTGCTTGTGATGGTTTTTTTGTCCGTGTGATCTCTTGTGTATGACCTCCTTTTATAACCTCTTGGAAATTTATATTTTTGCTATCTGACTTGAATGTTGCGGATTGAATACTTTCCTTATCCTGTACCTGACATGTCTGATTGCTTTAAAATAGTTTTGGAACATGTTTGTACGTGTTCTTCCGAATGTAAATGAATTTGTCTTGAATACGTTCTGAGCCTGCTTGATTGTTGTCTGATTTTGTATGGAAAAAATCCGAGAATTTTCCGTTTTCGGAATTGAGTGGCTTTTGTATCTTGCTACTGATTTCTTGCGTGATCTCTTTTATGAGCATGTGGTAATTGAACGCTGATTTCAACTTGATTGATGTTAATTGCTTTTCCATGAATTTCTTTTTGCCATGGATACTTCAGATGATGAATTGATCGTGTGTGTCATGAATGTGAGACCCCTATGATGAACGATGATGATTTGATTTTTGTTTTCGGTTCGTCAGATCTCTGATTTGGAAGTTTGTGATCAATCTAATTTCTTGCCATGATTTTATTGATGTCCAGGGTTACAATTGATGAAGATGATTTCCGTTTTGATTCGTGCTACTGTAATTTGATGGTTAGATGCGTAATGATGCGATACAGGTTTTGCATCTTATTTGCTCATTCCGTTTGTACTGCTTCTGGCTTTTGTTTGTTCAGAATATTAATGCCCTTCTTTTCTTTCTCCGTTTTTATGTGTGCTTGGTGTGGAGCCTGACGGTTTGACGGTAAGGCTGGAAATCATAAAGTTATCATGGAATGGCTGTCAAACGAGAATATCTGAGGGCCAGATGAAGGTGAAGAACTGAAGGCCACTTATCCTTCATTGGAACAAACTGGTGGTCTGAGGTGTACCGGGATTCAGGGTTATAAGAGAAGCAAGATCAGAAAGAGAATAAGGTATCCCTCAGTTGAAATTAATATTAGCAAGATTTAAGTGTTGTAAATTTTGAGGAAACTGGTACGGTAAAAGTGCCCGCGAGATTGTTGTTACTCATGTATATGTTTGTCAGAGCTAAGAAGGTTTGTGGCTGGTAACCCGAAGTTCCGGTTAGTCCATGACCAGGTAATCTTAATTTCTGTGATTCGGTTTCCCGAGCAAGTGGTGCTTATCCATGACTGTCCACAAGGATCGAGGTTGTTGCCATTGACCGGCCAATTTACCTGAGGCGGCGAGTTCATGCTTTGATACAAAACCCTTAAAGAAAAGGTATCACTTGGATCTGTGTCACCACTGCTGACAACAAGAGTGCAGGTAGTGATGAAAACCAGCGTCAGCATCAATCTTGGATCCGCCGACATCTGAGTAAATCTATACTTTCAAAAAGTCTGCCTACCCATAAAGCACAATCAATGTGCAATGAATAAATTTTGAATTTTGTTAATAATTTAGAAAGGGGTTTCATTCCATTTGTTTATATATGTTGGTTCCATAATCGAGTAAGAGTTTGATCAATTGTCTTGAATTTGACATTTTGAATGTGGAAGGGATAATGAATCTTTCGAGCTTGTAATTTTCCAATATTTTAATGTTTATGTTGTGAGCTTTCTTTTGTAATAGTTCCTTGTGAGCTTGTAATTTTACAAGGAAGTGGAACCTTGAAGTGAAAATCTGTTTTAATGAACTACCTTTTAATGCCTTCAAGTTTTAGTGTAATGAATAAATCCTGACCTTGGGTACTTGTACTTTATCATGAATAAATTTCTAAATCATGTCTCTTGGGTGCTTGTACTTTATCATGAATAAATTTCTAAATCGTGTCTCTTTGTTAATGTGTTGAATTTGAAGCATACTCCAATTTCAAAATCCAACCAAAGATGCACTTAGAGAAAACAAAACTAAATTTATGATTCCATTTTTTTGCACCATGATCATGATAATATTTGTTCAAAACTAGAGTGGTTTCCAGTGAAACCTCCGAATCTCTGATGAATGAGTATATACCTATTTTGGAGATTTATTTAAACTCAATGGCATATTAATTATTTTCCCAAAATCCATTCAAAATTTCTATTAACTACAGATAGAAATTTTTCTGTATGATATTATAATAATTGTTCTATAATCTATTTGTATTAATCTTAAGTCACGAGACAATATATTAGATCTAAAATTTTAATTATTATGTATTCAAATCTTTTCACGGTTATATGATTGAAGAACCAATTCTTTTTATATATTTTGTTATTATTTTTAAGGTATTGGATCATCACTCATTTGTACTTGTCTCTCATGTAATTTTATGAAGTGGTACGGGACACAACAAATTAGTTTCGAATATACATGTATGTATCCTGAATCATTACTATACCCAAATAACTATTTTTGACATGATTAGTCTTGATATTTTTTTCATTCAAACTTTATCAATTATTGTTAATACATGTAAAGATGTATTTAAAAAGAGCCACAAGTATTTAAATTTTTTATAGAATGATTTAAGCTAGGAATCAACTTACCCGTGCGGACGCACGGGTCTTCTACTAGTTTCCATGGCAAAATAGCATGCAGACGTGCGGTGAGGTGAAACATAAGCTATTCCAAACATGCACTTAATTTATGTTTTTGGGTTTGGTAAAGGTTTGTTATAACAGGTCAATTCATAGGTCCAATTTTGCAAAGAGCATTCAATATACTCACGAAGATGTGAACATTCACTTTTTGATATTACATAGGAGCACAACATAATCTATCATCTCGATCATTGATTGCATCTACCAGTTTCTTGTACTCTTCGCCGGACAAATTGGAAATGATTCTAATAGTCTTCTTTAGATAAGTATGATCTCGAGTCATACTCAATTATTCTTTTTACATACACATGCAAAGTTCTATCTCATTTAAACACCGATTTAAATGTTGAAGTGTTAATCGTTTGCAGATGCTCTATCGCGTTCATTGAAAAACCATTACTACAATATAGGAATCTTCTACACAATGGTCATCTTCTACCTTTTATTTATTCATGATTGTAATACAGAAGAATGACGTCGTATGTGGGAATCGTCTTTAGATTTTCAAGTCTCGTAAATACTCGTTCTGTTATATTCTCCAATGGTCGATTTAAAACCAACTTGAAATTGCAATGCAACAACTGATCTCTGGTCAATGATTCACATCCATCAAGACAACGCTTCACTAGTTCTCGCTTAAGTTAATGGAGAACCATTGCAAAACCAAAATCTCCAGCCATTGATCGTGAATCCTCAACTGATTAATCAGGATTCTCATCCAATTCCTGCATTTCAACATCATCTTTCTCCTCTTCCCCTCTTTGATCTCCGAGTCTACTACCGACACATGAATTTTAAAAGTTCCAAGCTTTGGTAGGAGCACCACATGTAAACAAAATTATTTTTGAACGGTTTTAATCTATTCCAACAACATAACGCTATACCTCTCCACATCGAAGAAAATCATCAAGAAATTCCAACTCATATAACAACACAGCAAGAGGTGTTACAATGTAACCACTCTAGATTCGTCCCGCAGGACGCTTCTATTGACATCGGGTCATAACTGTAACACCCTAATCCCCGACTCGACATTTAATAAAATAATTCAAATAAACTACACAAATCAGAGTGTCACGTATACTTCACCATAGCATGAAAACCTCAAATACCAAATAGTGATGTAAAAGTAAGCAGCGGAAATAATCGAATTCGACATAAAAGCCTCAACAACAAACTCCAACATAAAGAAAACATAACACACACAACGGAAGACATCCCATCCCCAGTGCTACATATCAGAGCGAATATTCTAAGACCCAATGATAAAAGCAAAAAGGACATCAACGACATCCTCTAACTCAAATGACTACTCATGTATATGATTGTCTGTACTCCCGAAGAGCACATACGCCACAACAACAAACATGGGGTGAGAATACATCTAACAAATGGTAACAGTGAAATTTAGAAAAACATGATAGTAATAACGAATTATAAAGTATCTCAATCACACTCAAATAAATAAAAATGAAATGCAATGCTAATGCCACTAACTCCTTCTCAAATGCACATGGTACCAAAATCACTAGAATCAGAGGTATGTTACTGATTTTTCCATGCCTATGGTTCCTCTATGAACTGTGTCCCTCTATAGACGTGACACCACCATAGTTCTTCTCTGAACTAGGCCATCACTAAACCGAAGCCTTACCTATCTCCAAAATAAATGAATGCATGACTATGAACAATACAAACATGCAACAACATCACCATCACATAATCACAAAAATACAAATCTCAAATCATCCTTAAAAAGGTTCCACTTTTAAACCCGTAAGTTGACAATCACAAACCTCATTGTAATCCCACTCTGGATTACTATACTCAAATCGTCAGTTAAGGGCATCACTATAATCTATCTCTGGATTATTACACTCAAAATCGCCAATTAAGGCCTCAATGTAATCCATCTGGATTACAATACCCAAAAATATGTTTTAAAAATAATTTAAATTATTTCGCATAAAAAAGATAAAGTTATGTTATTACCCGAAATTCTCAATTTGTCAAATTACTCAAGGAGCTCAAATCGTCTTAAAAATTTGTAATTCTCAAAAGTCTCAAAAACTCAAAATTCTCAAAATTTTTAAAAACTCAAAATTCTCAAAATTCTTACAAACTCATAATTGTAAAAATTTTCAAAAACTCATAAATAGAGTAACTCACTTTTATTATTAATTGTGTCAGACCATCAACAGGGTAATAACCCTTAACACCAAGGCATAACAACACAACTCTAAAACATATCAGAGTTACCCAAATAGTAACTCTGGAAACTCGAAGGTAACAATTCCCTCTCTTATACTTATTAACATAACTCTAAAAGACAACCCTACAACATATCAAACTACCAATTACATTCTCGAAACTCTAAATAACTCAAGACTACTGAATAGCAACTCTAAACTCATCAAAAAAACTCCAAAATCATGTTTCCTTCTAGTCACACATCATATTCGAATAATTATTTGAAATATCTAATGGAGTCGGAATCAAGCAAATGAACATGTTACCGAAAGCTTAGAGAGTCTATTTTAAGAATATGATTTTTATTTCAATACATAATATACCAATCAGTTTAGTTTAATCAAACAACAAGAACTAGTACTCACATCGGGCATAATGTTTTGCCTGACTTCAAAATGGCGCAAATATTTGTATAATTATGAGAAAATTATGAAAATTTCTATTTGAAAATATCATTAAACCCTCTTTCTAAATCAACTGACGGCAACCCAAAAGGACTTAAGAAACACAAGTTATGCCTGAACCATGATGACCAACGCATGGTTAAAATTGACTACATCTCTGGTATAAAAGATAGTGAATTGATACTATTGTAACACCCCTAGACCCAATTTCTCTTTTTAAAAAGAAATATTATCATGTTAGCTTTCCAACCCTTCGAACCGTGCCTTAATCCGAGTTCTGAAACTCAAGATATGCTTGAAATAAGGCGATCAATACCCATCTTAATCTCCCTGCGATTTTACTTTTCCCAAAATTCTGATTTTTAGAAAAAAGATTTTTCAATTTTGAAGTTTCTTTCAAAAAGTGACTTTTCGTAGAATAAATTAAAATTTAAGATTTTCTGTAATTTGGGAAAAAATGCAAAATCAATCGATTTAGAAACAATTTTAGGGAAAAAGAACAAAGGTACCAAAATATGCATTTGAGAACTCAAACGATCCTAACAGAGTCGTTCAAATTCCAGGGACAACATTCCAACACAACAGAAATCAAAACAATAAATAAAAACACATAACTCAATAGATATTCAACACAAATAGAGACCTTGGGGGCTTTATCCCAAATCCCTTAATTAGGGTCTCAGAGCAACACACATCAACATTCCTATTAAACAAAAATCAAAACAGCCAAGAAAACACGTAACTCATACAATATTTATCACAAATAGAGACCTTGGGAGTTTTATCCCAAATTCCCCAATTAAGGTCTCAGAGCAAGACCCATCAAAATTCTTAATCATATCATTACATAAAGGAAAAAAATAAGGGAAGACTCATATCAATCCCCAAGGCGTTGATAGGTGTAACGACCCAGTTTTTGTGTGAGTTTTATTTAATCGAGTCGTTTGATTATTTTATTATTATTTTATTTTATTTTTGACTTTTATCTGAAAATATGTTATTTTTCAATGTTGTGATATTTTATCGGGTTTTGGGATCGTTTGCGAGATATTTGAGTGTGAGGGTATTTTGGTCATTTAGTATATTTTTCATTAAGTAAGAAAATAGAAAATAGAAGAGAGAAAAATAGAAAGAAAGAAAGGGAGAAGAAAGAAAAAGGAGAGAAAAGAGAAAAAGAAGAGAAATAGTGAGAAAAGCTTGGGAAATCAAGAAAAATCAACTTCTAGAATCGATTTAATCGGGTAAGGGTGCGAAACTCAATTATTGTATGATTGTGTATGATTATGTATGTGTATTTGTGATGTTTGTGGGATTGAAATGAAAATATTTAGTAAAACCCATATTGTGTGAAATTGATTAAATGTGGTTAAAATCATATTTTTAGTATCCATAATTGTTGGTACATGATAGATACTTGTTATTGGACATTGCATTGGCAATTTTCTGGTGTGTAGGTGAAATTTAGGGTGTTTTGGATTGGATCCCGTAAGCAAAATTATGCAGAAGAAATTTTTCTGGTTTTTCCAGGTCATACGCGTATGGGGCATGTTCATACGCGTATGGACCTTGGCAATATGCGTATGGAGGGCGAGTCATGGGCCAATACGCGTATGGGATGTTATTTTGCTCGGCCATCTGCCCATTTGCGTATGATACACGTAGCATTTCAGGGAAATACGCGTACGAGGTTGGGCATTACGCGTACGGACTTTTACACGTGAACTTTGGGGAAAATGAGTCTCTGCTCATACGCGTATGGATCAGGGTAATACGCATATGGACAGGACAATTGTGAAATGGGACTTTTCAAAATATCGTTTTTCGTTTTCTTTCGTAACTTGTGTTCTGTTTATCCGATTTTTACATTCTTGGTATCGTTGTGTAGCTATTGAACTGTACTTTCTTATTATGATGATTTTGAAATTGTTAGCCGTTTTAATTATGTCGGAAAATCAGGAATATTGTCGGTTGTCGACTTTTGTCATTATAACTGTGCGTAATTGATGTGTATTATGCAAGGTGCTGTTGTATGAGGTAAATGTATGTGTTTAGATGGGGTTGTGATGATTTGTGGCCGTATGGAAATTAAATGCATTATTTTGGGCATAAGTGCAAAGTGTGATTTTGTCGATGTAAATGAATGTATTTATGTGTGCATATTAAATGTCATGGGTCATTGTATGCCAAGCATCATGATATGCATTGTTGAGACGTCCTGAGTGACGGTTTGGATTCTAGAGGGAATTCGCTATAACGTCGTGTGGCTTATACAAAGAGGTGTGAGCGATGATTATAGACGATCGTGTGCCCATGTGGGGTGTGAGCGATCGGGTCGTGTGCCTTATACAAAGAGGTGTGAGCGATCCATAAACGTCGTGTGCCTTATACAAAGAGGTGTGAGCGACGGGGAACATCGTATGCCCAACGGGGAGTTACAGTGATGCAACGAGCGATGATTCCAGCAGAGTTCCTGAGTGAACTAGTGATGAGAAACAATAGAAGTCGGTACCGCATGTGCATATGTATAGAGTCGTTGTGTCGGTCTCTTGCATTGCATAAATCATTATGGTTGCTTTATGTGTGGAATTGTGGATAGAATGGATATATGGATATGTGTTGGTGATGGAAATATGAATTATACCTTGTGTTGCATTGTGTTGGAATTATGGTGTGAGTTGTGGTGAGAAACGTATAAATGTGTATTTTTGTGTTATATATGATTGTATGCAATTATATTATGGTTGTTTTTCTCACCCTTCTGCTGTTTTATAATGCTCTATGAGGCATTGCAGATTAGAGTTGCTGGAGGTATTTTTGTGAAGCTTTGCGTCTTCATTCATTTGTCGGTCGACTCTGATATGTGACACCGGGTAGTTAGGGAGGCCGTTAGTGATTATTGTGTATTCTGTATATCTATCTTTTGGCTTGTGCATGTACAACTCGATGTATGACAAACTTTTCATGTGATATATATGTATGTTATTCAGTTTTAGATTTTTCGCTTTTATTCTAAATTCTGAAATGTGGGTGTAAGGAACTGAGTTCCTCTGTTGATTGCTACCCCACTGTTGCATATCTTTATGGGCAGGTGTTGTATGTATTGTTTCAATTTGATGTGACCCTTCGGTCTATGCCATGATAATTTAAATATACTCTGACGAAATTTTAAATTTTCTTTTACTGCTTTATTTAATTGGGGGTATAGATTGGGGGTGTTACATTAAGTGGTACCAGAGCCAGTTTGTGTCAGTCCGTGTCAGTTGTGTCAGTCCTTGTTGGTAGTTGTGGTTGGATGAGTTGTTTGTTTAACCATAGTTTCTGTTATTGGAAATGAACAAAATATGGCTGGTAGGAATGATGCTGCTTTGGCTGCGGCTATGCAAGCTATGGCTCGTGCTGTGTAGGGTGCACCTCATGCTGCAGGTAATGATGAGTTCAGGAAGAACAAACCGCCTGTCTTCAAAGGAAGATATGATCCGGATGGTGCGGAGATTTGGCTGAAAGAGATTGAAAGGATTTTCCGAGTGATGGATTGTGCTGAAGATCAGAAGGTGAGACTGGGTACTCACATGTTATTGGAAGAAGCTGATGACTGGTGGGTTAGTACTCGTCGTGTGTTGGAAGCTGCAGAGGAGGGATTACTTGGGATGTGTTTAGTATGGAGTTTCTGAGGAGGTATTTTCCTGAAGATATGAGAGGAAAGAAGGAAATTGAGTTTCTGGAACTAAAACAAGGTAATATGTCTGTAGATGATTATACTGCTAAGTTTATGGAACTTGTGCAGTTTTATCCTCATTATGCTGAAGCGACTGCTGAATTCTCTAAGTGTGTAAAATTTGAGAATGGCTTGCGTCCTGAGATAAAGCAGGCAATTGGATATCAGAGGATTCGGAGGTTTTCTGATTTGGTAGATTGTTGTAGGATTTATGAAGAAGACAGTAAGGCTCGTTCTACTCATTACAAGAGTGTGAGCGAGAGGAAAGGGAAACAACAGTTTCGTGGTGGTCCGTATGTGGCACCAGCTGATAAAGGTAAACAAAGAGGGAATTTTGAGAAAAGGTCAAGTGGAGGAGGAATGTCTGGTCCTATGAGATGTTATAGGTGTGGTGAAGTGGGGCATCGTCAGTTTGAGTGCAGGAAAGATTTTAGAAAGTGTTCTAACTGTGGAGGTATAGGACACATTGCAGCCGATTGTAAGAAGAACGTGGTGAAGTGCTTTAATTGTGGGGAGCTGGGACATGTTAGTACAAAGTGTCCGAAACCGAAACAAGCTCCAGCTAGTGGGAAAGTGTTTACATTATCGGGGACTCAGACTTCGAGTGCAGATCGTCTGATCAGAGGTACTTGTTTTATTAATAGTACTCCTTTGATTGCCATTATTGATACTGGAGCGACTCATTCATTTATTTTGTCTGAGTGCGCGAAGCGTTTGAATCTTGTGTTGTCTGTGATGGGTGGTGAAATGGTTATTGATACTCCAGCAATAGGGTCAGTAACTACTTCCTTGGTTTGTCTAAGTTGTCCTTTGACCATTTATGGTAAAGACTTTGAGATGGATTTGGTGTGTTTGCCGTTGGAGGGTTTAGATGTGGTTCTGGGAATGAATTGGTTGCAATTCAATCGAGTGCATATTGATTGTTATCATAAGCTGGTAAGGTTTCCTTCTCTTGAGGAAGACGAAGACTCGAGTTTCTTATCTACCAAAGAGTTGAAGAAACTTTTGGCGGAGGAAGCTCAGTTGTTTGGATTGTTTGCATCATTGACTGGGGAGAGTCAAGTTTCACTTGATGTGTTTCCTGTTGTGTGTGAATTTCCGAAAGTGTTTCCTGAGGATATTCCAGACTTGCCGCCAGAGAGAGAGGTGGAGTTTTCTATAGATCTAGTCCCTGGTACTAGACCTGTATCTATGGCACCTTATCGTATGTCGGCATCTGAGTTGGTGGAGTTAAAGAAACAGTTGAATGAGTTGTTGGAAAAGAGGTTCGTGAGACCTAGTGTTTCCCCTTGGGGTGCTCCAGTTTTATTGGTGAAAAAGAAAGATGGAAGTATGCGGTTGTGTATTGATTATCGCCAGTTGAATAAGGTGACGATCAAGAATAAATATCCTCTTCCAAGGATTGATGATCTGATGGATCAGTTAGTTGGTGCGTGTGTGTTTAGTAAGATTGACTTGAGGTCAGGGTATCATCAGATTAGGGTGAAGGAAGAAGATATTCAGAAGACGACTTTTAGAACACGATATGGTCATTATGAATATTCGGTGATGCCGTTCGGGGTTTCTAATGCGCCAGGTGTGTTTATGGAGTACATGAATCATATTTTTCACGAGCATCTGGATCGTTTTGTGGTGGTGTTTATTGATGATATCTTAATTTATTCTAAGTCTCGGGAGGAGCATGCAGAACATTTGCGTATTGTCTTGCAGGTTTTGAAGGAGAGGAAGCTTTTTGCTAAATTATCCAAGTGTGAATTCTGGTTGTCGGAGGTGAGTTTTCTTGGACACGTAATTTCAGGTAATGGTATTGCTGTGGATCCATCTAAAGTAGAAGCAGTTCTACAATGGGAGGCTCCGAGATCTGTTACGGAAATTCGAAGCTTTTTGGGTTTGGCTGGTTATTATCGGAGGTTTATTGAAGGTTTTTCGAAACTAGCACTTCCTTTGACCCAGTTGACTTGTAAAGGGCAAGCATTCATTTGGGATATTCGGTGTGAGGAGAGTTTTACTGAGCTGAAGAGAAGATTGACGACAGCTCCGATTTTGATTTTTCCGAATCCTAATGAACCATTTGTGGTTTATTGTGATGCTTCTTTGATTGGTCTAGGTGGTGTTCTGATGCAAGAAGGTAAGGTGGTGGCTTATGCTTCAAGGCAGTTAAGAGTTCATGAGAAAAATTATCCTACTCATGATCTTGAGTTA
Organism: Lathyrus tuberosus; assembly: GCA_022829125.1. NCBI lineage: Eukaryota > Viridiplantae > Streptophyta > Magnoliopsida > Fabales > Fabaceae > Lathyrus > Lathyrus tuberosus. The sequence continues at coordinate 4,150,381 of JALAZF010000082.1, read as the reverse complement.
GTGGTTGTGGTTTTTGTGTTGAAAATTTAGAGGCATTATCTCTACGGTGCAAGGTTTGAAGTCTTTAGTGATCATAAAAGTTTGAAATATTTGTTTGATCAGAAAGAGCTAAATATGAGGCAACGTAGATGGTTGGAATTCTTGAAGGACTACGACTTTGGCTTGAATTACCATCCTGGTAAAGCTAATGTGGTAGCTGATGCATTGAGCCGGAAATCATTACATATGTCCGCTTTAATGGTTAAGGAGTGGGAACTTTTGGAATCATTTAGAGATTTGAGTTTGGTTTGTGAAGTGATGTCGGATAGCGTTAGGCTTGGTATGCTAACGATTACTAATGATTTTCTGATGACTGTTTGTGAGAAGCAAAAGTTGGATGTGAAACTTGTGGATTTGATGTTGGTTGGAGGAAAAGATGCGAATAGTGATTTTCAAGTGGATGTTAATGGTGTTTTGAGATTTCGAGGTAGGATTTGTATTCCAGATGATGCGGAGTTGAAAAAGATGATTTTGGAGGAAGGACACCAGAGTAATTTGAGTATACATCCGGGAGCAAATAAGATGTACCAAGATTTGAAGAAGATTTTCTAGTGGTCTGGATTGAAAAGAGATGTGGCTCAGTTTGTTTATGCATGTTTGACTTGTCAGAAATCGAAGGTGGAACATCTGAGGCCTAGTGGTTTGTTGCAACCGTTGGATATTCCTGAATGGAAATGGGATAGTATTTCCATGGATTTTGTAACAGGGTTACCGAATACTCAGCGAGGGCATAATGCTATTTGGGTGGTTGTTGATAGACTGACTAAATCGGCTCATTTTATTCCGATTGATATCAGTTTTACTTTGGAGCGGTTAGCTGAGATTTACATCAGTGTGATTGTGAAATTACATGGGGTTCTATTGAGTATTGTTTCTGATCGAGATCCTATATTTACATCGAGATTTTGGGAAAGTTTACAGAAGGCGTTGGGTTCTAAATTGAGATTGAGTTTGGCTTATCATCCACAGACGGATGGTCAGACGGAGAGGACGATTCAGTCGTTGGAAGATTTGTTGAGAGCGTGTGTTTTGGAACAAGGTGGTGCGTGGGATAGTTATCTTGCATTGATTGAATTTACGTATAATAACCGTTTTAATTCTAGTATTGGAATGGCACTGTTTGAAGCATTGTACGGACAAAGGTGTCGGACACCGTTGTGTTGGCACGAATCTGGTGAGCGAACGGTGGTTGGGCCAGAATTGGTGCAACAGACGACAGAGAAAGTGAAGTTTATTCGTGAGAAGATGAAAGCTTCTCAGAGTAGACAAAAGAGTTATCATGATCGGAGACGGAAGGATCTTGAGTTTCAAGAGGGCGATCATGTATTTTTTAGGGTTACACCGGTAACGGGTGTGGGTCGTGCATTGAAGTCGAAGAAACTTACTTCTCGGTTTATTGGTCCTTACCAGATATCCGCGAGAGTGGGTGCTGTGGCTTATAGGGTGGCGTTGCCGCCGAATCTGTCGAATTTGCACGATGTGTTTCATGTTTCACAGCTTCGGAAGTATGTTCCGGATCCATCGCATGTGATCCCGATGGATGAGGTCGAGGTAAGGGAGAACCTTACAGTTGAGGCAGTACCAGTTAGGGTTTTGGATCGCGAAGTGAAGCGGTTGCGGGGCAAGGATATTGCACTTGTGTAGGTGGCGTGGGGAGGCGCTGCTGAGGGCAATTTGACTTGGGAGTTGGAGAGTCGGATGCAGGAGTCGTATCCAGAGTTGTTCATCTCAGGTAATATTTTCGAGGACGAAAATTTCTAAGTGGGGGAGAGTTGTAACGACCCAGTTTTTGTGTGAGTTTTATTTAATCGAGTCGTTTGATTATTTTATTATTTTTTTTATTTTATTTTCGACTTTTATCTGAAAATATGTTATTTTTCAATGTTGTGATATTTTATCGGGTTTTGGGACCGTTTGCGAGATATTTGAGTGTGGGGGTATTTTGGTCATTTAGGATATTTTTCATTAAGTAAGAAAATAGAAAATAGAAGAGAGAAAAATAGAAAGAAAGAAAGGGAGAAGAAAGAAAAAGGAGAGAAAAGAGAAGAAGAAGAGAAATAGTGAGAAAAGCTTGGGAAATCAAGAAAAATCAACTTCTAGAATTGATTTAATCGGGTAAGGGTGCGAAACTCAATTATTGTATGATTGTGTATGATTATGTATGTGTATTTGTGATGTTTGTGGGATTGAAATGAAAATATTTAGTAAAACCCATATTGTGTGAAATTGATTAGAAATTGATTAAATGTGATTAAAATCATATTTTTAGTATCCATAATTGTTGGTACATGATAGATACTTGTTATTGGACATTGCATTGACAATTTTCTGGTGTGTAGGTGAAATTTAGGGTGTTTTGGATTGGATCCCGTAAGCAAAATTATGCAGAAGAAATTTTTCTGGTTTTTCCAGGTCATACGCGTATGGGGCATGTTCATACGCGTATGGACCTTGGCAATACGCGTATGGAGGGCGAGTCATGGGCCAATACGCGTATGGGATGTTATTTTGCTCGGCCATCTGCCCATTTGCGTATGATACGCGTAGCATTTCAGGGCAATACGCGTACGAGGTTGGGCATTACGCGTACGGACTTTTACACGTGAACTTTGGGGAAAATGAGTCTCTGCTCATACGCGTATGGATCAGGGTAATACGCATATGGACAGGACAATTGTGAAATGGGACTTTTCAAAATATCGTTTTTCGTTTTCTTTCGTAACTTGTGTTCTGTTTATCCGATTTTTACATTCTTGGTATCGTTGTGTAGCTATTGAACTGTACTTTCTTATTATGATGATTTTGAAATTGTTAGCCGTTTTAATTATGTCAGAAAATCAGGAATATTGTCGGTTGTCGACTTTTGTCATTATAACTGTGCGTAATTGATGTGTATTATGCAAGGTGCTGTTGTATGAGGTAAATGTATGTGTTTAGATGGGGTTGTGATGATTTGTGGCCGTATGGAAATTAAATGCATTGTTTTGGGCATAAGTGTAAAGTGTGATTTTGTCGATGTAAATGAATGTATTTATGTGTGCATATTAAATGTCATGGGTCATTGTATGCCAAGCATCATGATATGCATTGTTGCGACGTCCTGAGTGACGGTTTGGATTCCAGAGGGAATTCGCTATAACGTCGTGTGCCTTATACAAAGAGGTGTGAGCGATGATTATAGACGATCGTGTGCCCATGTGGGGTGTGAGCGATCGGGTCGTGTGCCTTATACAAAGAGGTGTGAGCGATCCATAAACGTCGTGTGCCTTATACAAAGAGGTGTGAGCGACGGGGAACATCGTATGCCCAACGGGGAGTTACAGTGATGTAACGAGCGATGATTCCAGCAGAGTTCCTGAGTGAACTAGTGATGAGAAACAATAGAAGTCGGTACCGCATGTGCATATGTATAGAGTCGTTGTGTCGGTCTCTTGCATTGCATAAATCATTATGGTTGCTTTATGTGTGGAATTGTGGATAGAATGGATATATGGATATGTGTTGGTGATGGAAATATGAATTATACCTTGTGTTGCATTGTGTTGGAATTATGGTGTGAGTTGTGGTGAGAAACGTATATATGTGTATTTTTGTGTTATATATGATTGTATGCAATTATATTATGGTTGTTTTTCTCACCCTTCTGCTGTTTTATAATGCTCTATGAGGCATTGCAGATTAGAGTTGCTGGAGGTATTTTTGTGAAGCTTTGCGTCTTCATTCTTTTGTCGGCCGACTCTGATATGTGACACCGGGTAGTTAGGGAGGCCGTTAGTGATTATTGTGTATTCTGTATATCTATCTTTTGGCTTGTGCATGTACAACTCGATGTATGACAAACTTTTCATGTGATATATATGTATGTTATTCAGTTTTAGATTTTCCGCTTTTATTCTAAATTCTGAAATGTGGGTGTAAGGAACTGAGTTTCTCTGTTGATTGCTACCCCACTGTTGCATATCTTTATGAGCAGGTGTTGTATGTATTGTTTCAATTTGATGTGACCCTTCGGTCTATGCCATGATAATTTAAATATACGCTGATGAAATTTTGAATTTTTTTTTACTGCTTTATTTAATTGGGGGTATAGATTAGGGGTGTTACAATAGGAGGGTAAGAAACTCTCACTATCCTGCAAGCCTAAATTCACCCAAGAGTGGAAAATTCCCCTTACCTCGGATTGGAGTAAGGTTGATGCTCGTACGATTTCCTTGGATTCCCCTTACTCTCAGACTATGTTTTTCCTCCTAACGTTATCCCAATTCCTTCTGCCTCTTTTCACGTATGCTAGGAAATTCTAAACACCTAGCTTCTCAATACCTTTTAGTATTTATATGGGTTAACTTCTCGAATTTACACTTTTTTCCCAATTAAATCTAAATCTCTCTCCTTTCACCTCTTAATCTCCACTAATCACAAAATGACTCATTCTCTTATTTTTGTAATTAAATATTATTTAAATTAAATAAATATTTAAGTTAAATAAATATTTAAATTAAATAAATATTCAACTTAAATAATTATTTAATCATGACTCTTTATTTCCCATTATTTTATTTTATTACAAAATAATTAATATGCTTAATCATCTATAATTATCTAAATAATATTATTTCATCTGCTCTCAAATCTCAAATCCTCGATAATTAATAAATTACCAAATTACCCATACGCTCTGAAAACAACCAAATTCAATATAATCCATAATCACATAAATAAAATAAATAAAATGCTCTAATTATAAGTTGGGGCGTTACAACTCTTCCCCACTTAAAATAATTTTCGTCCTAAAAAATTACCTGGCAAGAACAAATTCGGATATGACTCCGAAGTCAGACTTCCCCTAGTAGACCCTCCCCAGACCACCTTCACTAAAGCAATCTCCTTTCTTATGAGTTGCTTCACTTCTCGATCCTCAATCCTGATGGTAAACACTTCAACAGTCAAGTTTTCTCTCACCTATACATCGTCCATCTGGATAATATGCAACAGATCAGGAATATACTTTCGAAGCTGAGACACATAGAAAATGTCATGTAAATTTGAAAGAGAATGTGGCAAGACCACCTTATAAGAAACAACTTCAATCCTCTGAGAAATCTGATAGGGACCAATGAAACGGGGAGTCAGCTTCTTAGACTTCAAAGCTCTCCCAATACAGGTCACATGTGTGACCCTCAGAAACATATGATATCCCATTCGAAATTCAAGAGCCTTCATCCTCTTATTGTGATAGCTCTTGTGCCTACTCTGAGATGCATTCATCTTCTCTTGGATCATCTTCACCTTTTCTATAGTCTATTGCACAATCTTTGGTCCAATTATAGTATTCTCTCCATATTCATACAACATAGAGGAGTTCTACACCTCCTCCCATACATCTCTTCGAATGGTGTCATTCAAATACTCGAATGATAGTTGTTATTATATGTAAACTCTATAAACAACAGAAAATTGCCCCAAACACCTCCTCGCTATAAGGAACAAGCCCTCAAAATATCTTCTAAAGACTCGATAGCCCTCTCAGTATGACCATCGGACTGTGGATGATAAGCAGAACTCAACTTTAGCTTAGTACCCAAAGCTTCCTGCAGACTCTCCCAAAACATGAAAGTGAATCTCAGATCTCTAACCGACACAATACTTGATGGAATACCATGAAGCTTCACTATTACAATAATGTAAATCTCATCCAGCTTCTATTAAGGAAAACTGATCTTAATCGGAATGAAGTGTGCTGATTTAGTCAGTCTATCCATGATAAACCAAATAACATCAAATGCTCAGGGAGTATTCGGAAACCCAGTCACAAAATCCATTGATATACTATCTCACTTCCATTCAGGAATGTCTAACGGTTGCATCAGTCTAGACGGTTTCTGATGCTCGATCTTTGACTTTTGGTAAGTTAGACATGAATAAACAAACTGAGCAACGTTTATCTTCATCCCCGGCCACCAAAACATCTTCTTGAGGTCTTGGTAAATCTTGGTAGTAAGAGGATGAATAATCAAAATGCTTCGGTGACTCTTCTCCAAAATAGTCTTCTTAAGTTCTGGCACGTTAGGTACACACACTCTATTATAAAACTTTAGAATTCCATTCTAATCAACTCTAAAATCTTGGTCTTCATTAACTGATGACATACGATTAACCAAGGCTACATCCATCTTCTGACTCTCTTAATCTCATCAAGGAAACCACTAGTCAGCTTCAACATGTCCAATTTCACATTATCCGCAGTCACCTCGCACACCAAACTTAAATCTCTGAATTGTTCAATCAAGTCCAACTCTCTAACCATCAATGATGCCACGTGCAAAGACTTTCGAGTTAAAGCATCGACTGCAACATTGGCTTTACCGGGATGGTAGTTTAAACCAAAATCGTTGTCCTTCAAAATTTCCAACCATCTTCTCTGCCTCATATTTAGCTCCTTCTGATCAAACAAATACTTCAAACTCTTGTGATTGCTGAATACCTCGAATCTAGAACCATACAAATAATGTCTCCACAACTTTAGCACGAAAACCAGAGCTGCCAACTCTAGACCATGAGTAGGGTAGTTCCTCTCATGAACTTTCAGCTGTTGCGAAGAATAAGCCACAACCTACCCATTCTGTATAAGCACATTTCCCAATCCCATCTTAGATGCATCACAGTATGCTACAAAAGGTTCTTTCGGATCTGAAAATATCAGCATAGTGTCCCAACTGCGAAAAAACAACCGGCAGAAACAGAACAGAAGAGTTGTCACCGAACGTTATTTATCCCGACGTAGAGAAAGGAAAGGATCGAAGAAACCTGAAAAGGGAGAAGACATGGTCATCGCAACCATAGTCCGGGTGGGAGTTGGTTACACGAGGGGAAGGTATTAGCATCCCACGCATCCATCGCATTCGATGGGATCCATGCTTGTTGTCTAATCAAAAGGTGAGCTATCTAAAGCCTACTGCTAAATGGAAACGAGAAGGGAAAAACAAAAACGGACTCGCAGGGATTATCGCAATCATATGCCTACGTATCTTCGTGGACGAACGAAGAATCAGAGTCGACGTAGTTCGATGAACTACGCACTAAAGGGGGAGGTTGCTCGCCAAGACATCGTCGTCTTGTGCCTACATATCCTCAATCAGACGAGAAAAAGGAAGTCAGGGTAGTCGTAGTTCGACGTACGAGACGATGAGTTCTTTTTTATGAGCGACGAGCTCTTTTCTGAAAATGATTTGAAACCCAACAATCCCGAAGGATAAAAAAAAGATTTGAATTTGTTTTGTGTTTTTTAGACAGAAGTGAATTGAAGTTAGTTTGAAACTCACATTGCACTAAAGTCTATGACATAGGAGCGAATGCGTCGCATGGTCGCCCCCAATGGGACGTGTGCTAAACACTCTAGAAGAGTGAAGGGAGACCCCTCATTCTTCATTTCCTATGTACTTAAGGCTCATGGCGCACAATGCTCGTTGCATTTATTAAGTGTTTTAGACTTGTTATGAGATGAGAAGAGAATACTCAAAGTTGAAAGAAAAACACTAAGGGAATTCTATCCTAATGTTATCATGCAAGGTGTGAATCCTAATGTCTATCCTAATCCAAGCTTAATCAAAGATTAAGTTGGACTAGGGAATCCTAAGGGAACATTCAAAAGCAAATCCAAGACTTAAACAAGTCTTAAGATCCAAAGGAGAAGAAAGAAGTAAGAGATGAAGGAGAAGATGCAATAAAGTGAACACACATGGAAGTTCAACTCAAGATGCCAAGCAACAAGGCAAACATCATACAAAGTAATCACCAATCATCATGTCCAAGCAAGCAAGATCATGCAGGACATAGTTCAAACACACTCAAATGATTTAGCATTCCATAAGAGATGTAACAAGACATAGAACAATGATAGATGAGACCAAATGAGGTGAGATACAAGATAGGGCAGCAAGCACATCATGTCATAACAAACCCAAATCAAAAGAAGGAACATCATCCATCACACTCAAAGCATATGTCAAGACTAGGCATGCATTCAATAAAATCAAGTCCAAAATGAGTCACATGTTCTTATACAAGTAAGACAATACAAAAGAAGGTCAATGCATCAAGAGCCAAAACAAATCAGAACCTTAAACATGTCTTATCAAGCCAAGAAATATCACCAAGTATAAAAAAGATTCATGTCATTCAAGGGCACAAAATTAGGTCAAGATGTGTGCATTAACATGCTCAAAACATCACCAAATGGGAGCATCAACCAAAAATAGCAAAGTGATCCAATAAAATCCCAAAAAATATCCAAACGCATGTTCACACATCCAAATAAGCATGTACAAAAGATGGAAGTAAAACAAGTTCAAGAACATGTCCAAAAGTGATCAACAAGGCAAGGTAGACAAGTAATCGAGCATATATCGAGGGTCAACAAAAGTCAAATGGCAAGCCACTTAAAGTAACTCAAACCAACCCCAAACCAGCATCAAAACAACCTCATATGAAGGTCTAAATGTGACTAAAAATTAGCCTCAAATGATGAGCAAAGGTCAAGAAATTTCCTAACCCTAGATGAAGGGTATCATTGGAAACACACTCACAAAATAATTCTAAATAAAATAGAAAAAATGAATTAAAAATAAAATAAAAAAAATGAAAATAAATCCAAGACACAAATTAATCAGAAACTATTTTTGTTGATTTTTTTAAAAGAGTTTATCAATTAAAAATAAAATAGAATGAAAGATGAAAATAAAAAAGAAAATAAAACAAGTGGCCAGCCAGAGGGTGTATGAGTAAAATCAGAATCAAGAGAAAACAAGGTATATGCGCGCATGGGCCCATAACTGGTGGTGTGGAAAATAAATGCATACTAAGCGCAGTCCAAATCCATCAGAACCAAACAAAAACAAGCACATGTGGACTACCATGTGGATTCATTAATTGACATGGCACTGATGTTGCAAATCTAACGGATCAGATCAAAACCCCTCCAATAATTCAAATTTAAAAACATGGCGCGAAGGCCAACTCAGCTCACCCCTAACCTTCAGACACCAGAGCCCTAGCTCCGGTCGTCTTCTCCGGCCAACTGGCCGCCGGAGCAACCACCAACCACCCAGAAACATCAAATGATACCATCATCTAACTCAGAATTCCACGTAGCTCATAAATCCATCATCCATTTTCATAAATAATCAGTGCATCATAGTGAATCGAAGAGAACAAAACTTGGACACACGATCTGAAACTGCTCAGAATAACACCACAAAGCTCATATTGCTCAGGATATTGTTGTAATTCCTCTACCAGATCCAAACTAATGATGAAGAAATTTGAAGTTGGAGAGCTTCAAATAATGGACAGAAACCAGATTATGCTTGGTGAATGGTGATTCAACCAAGAGAAAATCAAGAACTCTCAGAAATTGAAGAGCTCGAAGATGAGAGGTTTTGGAGAAATTTCGATGCTCAGATCTGAAAATGTGGTGAATGATCAAGTTTGGGATGGTTTCTCAATTTATATGGTGTGTTTTGGGCTGGCACAAGGTGTGGAAACTAAGCTGAGGTTTGGGAATTGGTTATTTTGGTTTGGAAGTGAAAAACAAGTGGAAATGGTGCACATGTGTGGTGGCTCGGATTTTGCTATTGATTGAGGTTTGGAGGAGTGGTTTTGCAATGCAAATGCACATGGAGGATGTGTGACCAGATTAACACGTGAGAGGAAAGGGTGGAATGTAAAGTTTGTGCAATTCCAATTTCCAAATTTTTCCATAAAAAGAGAATGTGGTGCATGGGGTGCATGGTGATGTTTAGACATATTTGGCAACCTAAATAATGATGTATGCGTGGGACATAATGTACTATAATCATGCTGCAAGAGTACAATACCAAATGTGCCAAAACCAAAAGAAACACATGCCTTGCCATGTCTTAGAACAAAATCGTGCAGCTCACTTTATGTCACTATATCTCTATGGATTTCAATCCAAATTGCGCAAGTTGATGCTCAATGGAAAGCTTACATATCAAGGAACATCTTTGGTGTTCAAAGAAAGTGGGGATTAAGCTTGGAAGATAATGAGAAATAACCAAGAACACGTGTTCTTGAACTTGCCTAACCATACCAAATTACGAGTGCAACTTTGACAATTTGATGACACCACCTTTGAGCCTTCATATGGTCCAAATGACAAGATCCTGTGCTCAAATTCAAGTAGGAAGATGATGGAACAAGATTCATGTTGAAATCAGGTTGAAACAAAGCTTGGAGGTATGTGAAAAATATCCTTGAAATCATGTCATTGCAATTGTCCAAAATAACTTAGAAAAATTATGTCTTTGCTCATGACACAACTTGGAACCTTGAACTTTAGGACATCATAACGCTCTAAAAAATGATCCAATTAGGGCAAACTTTACATGGTTGGAAAGCTTGAAATGTGCACTACAACTTTTCTTTGAGAGAATTTTCAAAATGGAGGTTGGATCATGATGAAAATTGCCTTGGAAGATGGCTGAATTTGTGCTAGAACTTTCCAAAAATGGAAACTCTCTAAAACCCTAATTTTCCATAAATGGCAAAATTTCCAAATTCTTGATTTTTGATGAATCCCTTGACATTTCTTGACCAAAATCCATCCATTGATAACATTTGATATGAAGATTGAGAATTTGACCTCAAAAAGTCAGGAGTTGACTTTTTCACTGCACAGTTGACTGTTTCCCCAATTCTCCTGATTTTCAATCCTCTGATCAATTGAAACCCTTCTGTAACAAATTGATGGTAAATCTTCCATTCCTAGACACTTAGGGACATATGGAGTACCATGGAATCAAGTCTTGCCCAAAAAAATCAGAAATAAACTGAATTTAGGCAAAACCCTAATTTTGGCCCGAAATGTTAGGAGGAATCGACCCAAGCTCAAAACCCAAATTCCTCTGAGTATGATGTGAATCTTCTCAAAAAAAGATGAAATGTGCCACATGATGATGATAAAGCTTCAAAGATCTTGCCCATTAGAGTGTTACATTCTCAGATATCCACAACCCTAGCTTGATGATCACCTGATAGAAAGAGGTGATCCACTTCAAACCTCTTGCCAATTCTAATCATCTGGTGAGGTAATGGACACATTAGGATACCTTGAGGCCTAAGAACCCATTGTAGCTTGAATGATGGTGCTATTAAGTACATCTCTTCCCTTGGTATCTTGAACAATGTTCACCTATGCACACATGATCTCTTGCTTGAACTTCTGAAAAACACCCTCTCCTTTTGGGCTGACCAAGATACCTTGAACCCATGCTCAGAACCAATGATATGCACAAATGATGATGCAAAATGAAATGAAGTCTAATCCAGTTAGAATTAGAAACCTGAGGGCAAATTTTGAGGTGTTACACATAGGCGCTGTTGTCAGCATCTTTTTCAATTCTTGGAAATTCTCCTAACACAGCATATCCCACACAAATTCTTGACCCTTTCGAGTCAACTGAGTTAAAGATATGGCTAACTTAAAAAAACCTTCAATAAATCTTCTATAGCAACCAGCCAACTGTTAGCCAGGATTTTTAACTAAGAGAAAACCTCGACAAACAAAAGCAAAAAGAAGGATTGCATGCAGAGCTTCACTTGGCGAACTCAGAGAATAGAAAAATTAGGGTTGGTTATTTTACACTTGTATATATAGGAGCTCATTATGTTGAATTTGGGGGATTCATTGCATTACAAAAATCTCACTGAAAACTCAAAGTATCAACGTTAAGAGAAACAAGCGAATGACTGAGAGAATGTAAGAGCAAATGAATCACCATACTTTACTTTCAATGCAAAGTTTCAAGTTTTGTTCAGTTTACACTTGATTTGTGTTCTTTACTTTCATTTCTTTTCATGCAATTTCATTCAGCATTTCCAGTTTTGATTAATTCGTTTAAGCATTTCTAAAGTAGTCAAAGTCTTCTCACATTTTACTAGAAATTACATTTCGACCAAGTCCAGAGCATTTCTCTAAACATAAGAAATTTCATAACGAAGAGGTTATTTGGCTCTATGTCCTAGGATTCACTGGTTGATCCTGCAAGTAACCCTTAATTTGGAGACCAACGTTTGTTAATCATTTTTCAGCGTAAACAAATTGGCACTCCCAGTGGGACATGTGCTAAAGTTTCCTATCCGATTAGCGTTTTATTTGTTTTCTTCACATTTTGAAAATAGTATTGTATTCTTAAGAGTCCTTTCTGGTTATTTTGTATGCAATTAAGGAGTGGTAAGGCTTTGTCTAGTATGTCTCGTCCTCTTGTAGATAACGTTAATCCCCATAATAACCCTCAAGATGTAATGCAATAACCGGCTGTGTCGGCGATTGAGGAGCCAGTTCTTTCGACACCATTTAGAACGAATGCTCTAACAATATATGTGGCGTTGATCGCAGCGACGTAATCTCAAGGGGCGACACCCCATCGCAGCCAGGAAACTCTCTTAATAATCTTGCGCTTGTGAGACCGTTGGTTGGGTTCTCAATGACATAACCTGGTAGAGATTACCCTTATGGTATTCCAACATCTATGATGGTTAAACTACAACCAAATATGTCAACTTTTAGTGATAAACTAGCACTGGCAATATTTCACACACATGTCGCATACTAGGAAACAAATAAAAATCACAAAACCTGACCAGACGGACCGACCTGCTCTGATACCACTATGTAACACCCTAATCCCCGACTCGACATTTAATAAAATAATTCAAATAAAATTCACATATTAGATTGTCACGTATACTTCACCATAGCATGAAAACCTCAAATACCAATTAATCATGTAAAAGTAAGTAGCAGAAATAAACGAGTTTGACATAAAAGTCTCAACAACAAACTCCAACATAAAGAAAACATAACACATCAGAGAGACTCCTCTAAGACCCAATGATAAAAGTTAGAGGGGCATCGACTTTATCATCTAACTTAAGCATCTACTCCTGTACCTGATTGTATGTACTCTCGAAGAGCACAAACGCCACGACAACAAACAGGGCGAATACATATTACAAATGGTAACAGTGAAATTCATCAAAATAGGATAGTAATAATGACTTATAAAGTATCTTAATCACACTTAAAACACAATCAAATAAGTAACAATTCAATGCAATGCTAATGCCACTAACTCCTTCTCAAATGCATGTGGTACCAAAATGTTATTGATTTTCCCATGTCTTTGGTTCCTCTATGAGTCGTGTCCCTCTCTGGATGTGAGACCACAATAATTCCTCTCTGAACCAGGCCATCATTAGACCAAAGTCCTACCTATCTCCAAAATATATGAATGCATGGCTATGAACAATACAAACATGCAACAACATCAACATCACAGAATCACAAAAACACAAATCTCAAATCATCCTAAAAAAAGTTCCACTCTTGAACCTATAAGTTGCCAATCACATGACTCACTGTAATCCCTCTCTAGATTATTATACTCAAATCGTCACTTAAGGCCATCACTGTAATCCCTCTCTAGATTACTATACTCAAAATCTCCAATTAAGGCCTTGATGTAATTTCTCTGGATTACAATACTCAAAAAAATATGTTTTTAAAGCAATTTAAATTAAGTATCCTCAAAAAGGTAAAGTTATGTTATCATCCAAAATTCTTAAATTTCTCAAATTATTCGGGAGGTCCACATGTCTCAAAAACTCATAATTCTCAAAATTCTCAAAAACTCATAATTCTAAAAGTTCTCAAAAACTCATAAATAGAGTAACTCAATATTATTATTATTATTATTATTATTATTATTATTATTATTATTATTATTATTATTATTATTATTATTATTATTATTATTTGTGTCTTACCATCAACAGGGTAATAACCATTAAAATCAAGGCATACCATTCTCTATTAACATTATGACTATTAACATTATGAATGAAATGGTCCTTAATGGGCTTCCATTCTTTAGTTAGACATTGATTCTCTTAATTTGACTTCTTTATATTGAGTCTTTCCATTTGGACTTTGGACTTCCACTTGTCTTTGATATTTTTCTTTCCCTTTATTGTCATCTTTCAATGATATTCTTTAAGAGGTGCCTACAAAAGTAACAACCTCTACTTCTACCTACTAAGGGTTAGTTTGCCAAGGTAATATGTATGAGTTCTTCCATAATCATGGTACTTTTGAAAATAGATTTTAAAAGGATTTCACATTAAGTTTTTTTTATAGAAGATGCATACACTACTACGTAAAGGGCCTTTCACCATGATTGGAGAAGACATACAATCACGGTGCACCAACCATGGTAAGGTAGGGAGTGGTGGTAAGTATGTTGTTTTCCACCACGAGTGTGTAACCGTAATGATAAACTATGTTGCATGATATGTATCACAACAGTTATCTCAAACAACCATGGTGAAATATATAAAGATCGCGAGTTTGATTCCGAACCATAGCATGGTATATAATAATTGACGCTCTACCTATCACCACAGTCATCTTAATCAACCCTGGTGAAATACTTTGTTTTTTTAAATAGTTTTTTTTTATATATTCCACATATGCCCATTTTTTTTAGTACCTATATTTTATACGCTACATTTTATTACAACAGAACCAGCAAATATACATATCTTTGTAACCAAAGTGCGATTATACCATATATTTAGATCAAACCCAAAAATATAACAAACATATAATTACAAAACATGACTATACCAAAATGTAACCAACCCAAATATTATTTACATCAAACACAAAAATATAGAAAACGTATATTACAAACTCATGTGTAATAAACCTTGCTTATAAAATGCTTAGATCTCTTAATGATACCTATTCCAAGACCACCCTTGTTGATTACCTTTTCAATATTCCTCATTTCAAAGCTAAATCCAACAAATTTTGTACATTGCATACTGCACTCACAACTAGGGCTGTTTTTGGTCCGGTCCGGTCCGGATATTTGCTATCCCGAGAACCGGACCGAAATAGTAATCGGTAATTTAGGATCGGACCGAAACAATAGTGGGTAATTTTTTTGGACCGAAACTGGACCGTTACTTCGGGTATCCGACAAAAGTATCCAATATAGTATCCATTTTCGGTATCGGATAAAAAAAATTATCCATTCCTGGACCGAGTAGATTTCGGTCGGTCAATTGGTCCGATTCTATTTGGCCGATTTGCGGGTGGATCTTGGATAAACCGGTCCAAATACAGCCTTACTCACAACAAACAATGCCTTTAAGAATAATTAATAAAATCATAATTTGGAGATATTTTAACATAATTATCGGTGGCTTAGTTGGTAGGCTAGTGCTTAAGTATTCCTTTGGTTGGCTTTGCCAAAATTGGTTCGAATTCCAGCTTTGCCAAAATTGGTTTGTAACTTATAATTCATTATATCACCAAATTATAATTAATTATTTCTTAAAATTTTCTAAAATAAATTAAATAGTTAAAAAAATATTTATTCTATCAATTAGATAAATAATTTAAAATTTTAATGTCATTTTTATTTTATTTTTTATAATATAATATAATAATTTATATTATTATATTAGATACTATTAAAAAATTATAATTTAATTTTTAAAATGTGACATGGCAAATTTATGTGAAGTGGTGCCAAATGGCATTGCCACATCACTGCCACCTTTTCAAATTTGAAAGGGGACCAAAAAAAATTTAAGAAATATTGAATAAGTGGACCAAAAAACTGATTTTTTTTATAGGGGACTAAAAGATTGAAAAAATCAAAGTAGGAGGACCCAAAATGCGTTTAAGTCTAATATAAGATATTGAATTTATTTGCTATTACTATGTATAATTGAGTATCATAGAATATAATATTAAACTATTTAAGATTAACACAAACTATATTTTGTGCTCAATATAGATATAAAGGAGAGGAGTAATTTTCTACATGATCATTATCACATAAATGTTACATTAAATCACATGACAATCTTGTCACTTAGGTATCAATGATGTGTTGTTCGACATCGTTTATTATTTATAATATTAAATATGTGAGTTAATATCATTGACAATGTTGCGATAACCTACAAAATCACACACATAAGACAACTTAGTTGAGAATTAAATAAATGAATAAGACTAACTTTTATTAAGTAGTGTGCTATTACAATGCATCAACACAAACTAAAAAAAATGCATAACACATTAAGTTATGGTGTAGTGGCATAGTTAATGTCAATTAGCATATTTGAATGTTAAACTTGCTATATGATTGTAGTGTTATGTTTGTAAAAAGCCTAACATAGGCTGAAGGAGGGTATCCCTCAGAGCGGGTGATCACCTCGCCTTAAGCACTTCTCAATCGCCCCGTTATAGGTAACATGGAGAAAGACGCTTTTTGAGAAGAAAGAAGTCAAAGTCAACAAGTGATTTAAGTCCTCGTAGAAAGTAGGGATTCAATGGTTCACTACTTGACTAAGTGGAGGGATTATCATTGCCAAGAAGACCCTAGGCCCGAATGGCCTCTATAAATACTCCTCGCCTAACGGGAGAAAGAAAAAATCATAACTTAACCGAATATCACATAATACTCAAAGCTCTCACACTACAAGAAAAAACAGATTTTGTGACTGTTATAAGAGCATTTGCAACGATTAAATTTTTCGTAAAATTGAAATTACAACGATTTAACAATAGTCATAAATGTTAGTGTAATTACGTCATGCTAATTACGACAGTTACAACTGACGTAAAATATGGTTTACTTTTTTAAATAAATTTATGCGACAATATTTATTTCCCATTAAATTTAAAATAAATTACAGATGTTTGTAACCCCACTATATATAAATTATAAAAAAAATCTCTCAATTGGTGCTCAAATGTTAGTTTCATCATACAGAACAAAAGTGAAAATCATAGCTTTATAGCTAGATTCTGTTGCCATTTCCAATATAATTCACAAACATCTCAACCAATGAAAATTTGTAGCACAACGCGACACATTAAAATAGCAAACAAACTAGGCATTCAAGCAAAATAAATCTAAGAAGTGAATGGATCTAAGAGAAGAATGATCTTTTATTCGACTCAACAATTAGCACTAGGGAATCAAAATTTATTTAAAAGTAAACTCATCTATTAACTATAATAGCATCATCCAAAAGGTAAAATAAAAAAAATCATACAAAATTGTGAGATTTTGGATCGAACTCTAGCTCTGTCGAAGAATAGCTTTCATGTGTTTCGACATGAGACAAACATGAAGTCGAAGCTGGGTCACATGCTGATGTCAAAAGGTTGCATATTGTAGTCGAAGCTAGTTCTAACATGTAATGTCAAAATATATTGTTGACTTATTATGTCGAATGGGCATTGTGTTAAGAATCCAATTGTTTAGTTAGCTTGTAATGTAAGTTAACTAGTTAGCCTACAAATAGGCTAGATCACTCAGGTTGTTGAGTGAGGTCAATTGTGATATTCTTTTGTAATCATTTGTAAACCCTTATGAGAAAGTGAATAGTAAATAATTTGCCCTAATCCTTCTTCTTCTTTCTTCTTTATCCTTTCTTCTTTCTCTCTTTATTCTAACCGTTTTCATTGTTCACCCAAAAACAATGTGTCTCAATCTTTATTTGTTGAAAGGTATCGTTTGTGATCACAATAAACTGGTGCGGTTAACATGGAGAAGATGCCATCAACAAAGTTTGAAATTGATAAGTTCACCGGAGTTAATGACTTCGGTTTATGGCTTTTGAAGATGCGAACCCTTCTTGTTCAACAGGGTTTGCTAGAAGTGTTAAAGGGAGGAGATGCCATGGATGTTGCATTGACGGAGAAGGAAAAGATAACGATGATCGAGAAAGCCCACAATGCAATTGTTCTGAGTCTTGGTGATAAGGTTCTTAGGCAGGTTTCGAAGGAGACGACGACAGCTGGTGTTTGGCTGAAACTCGAAGGATTGTATATGACAAAATCCTTGGTGAATCATTTGTACTTGAAGCAAGCTTTGTATTCATTCAAGATGACTGAAGATAAAGCGTTGAAGGAGCAGCTGGATGTGTTCAACAAGCTGATTCTTGATCTTGAAAATACTGATGTTACCATCAATGATGAAGATCAAGCGTTGTTATTGTTGTGTTCTTTACCTATGTCATACCCTAAATTTTAACCACAAGATTTCCCATCATTGTGAAAATCATCACCACAATATGGATGCACCTTCATGCCTCATCAATCCTCTCAAAGATTGTTGAGCATTCACTTTAATCAAGAATTAGGGTTTTGAGCCCTCTCAGAGTACTCACACAAAGGATCAATAAAAAATGGACATGATCTTTAACTTGTCAAGCCTCTCAAACATCCATGAAGGATCAAGAAGTTTCGCACATCAAGAATCAAGAATGAAAATGCAACATCTCAAGTTGATCAAGCCTCAAGATCATCAGTGTCACCAAATTAGGGTTTTGGTCGACCAAGGCCTCTAGAGGAAAATTTTCATCTAGGCATGAGCCAATACTTCAAAACATAATCCAAGAAGCTCAAAGGGACCTCATGGATCCAATTACAAGTTCAAAATAGCCTCAGGGGATGCATTAATAAAAAATCAGGAATTAGGGTTTCTTGACCTAATTCACCCCTAAGTTGGCTTTTGGAACAAGACATAAGGCAAGACCTCAAGGAAGGTTTTGAAGACCTCGAATATCTCATATTAATCCTCTCACAAGTTCAAATGGACACAAAGAACTTGGTTCATGGGCAATATAGAGATGCAAATTCATCTGGACCCCAAACTAGGGTTTCTGATAAAAAGTCAACCATACCTTTGACTTTTAACCAAGACATGATCTCAAACCTTGGGATATGATTCAAGACACTCTAAAACACCTATGGAATCCATCCATTAGGTTTGAATTAGGTCAAGAACTTGATTTCATAAAGAATCCCAAAGTTTGAAATTCATCTGGCAAAAAGTCAACTGTGCCCAAAAACTAAGTTTGACTTTTGAGATTTCTTGACAAACATGGTTCCCTTAAGTCAAAAACAATGTTAACTCATGATTTGGATCATCATCCATCAAGAAAAATCAAGAAAAGTGAGATTACTTGCAAAAGGGGCAATCTTAAGAAACTTGAAATTTCACTAAGTCATGAAAAAAAAGTGATTTTTACCCAACCTTGCAAGACCATAACTTGTGATCCAAGTAACCTTTTTCTTCCATCCAAAGTTCAAATGAATGCTCTCATTACATACTTCAAGATTGTCAACTACAACATATTCCAAATCCTCATGGATTGATCAAAATCACAAAAAATGAAAAAGGGACATTTTTCAAACACTTAAAAAATTTGAGACAAAATCTGTCTCATGATTTGTCCAACTTTGTGGACTTTTTTCACCATGATCCAAGATGATTCTAGACCAAAGTTAAACATCAAAGTTAAAGTATGATATAGGGGCTTTCCAAAAAGTGCAAGAGCCTCCCATGATTCAACTTGAGCAAGAAGTTATAAGCCTCCAAAAATGGCATTTTTCACCTGCCTACACAAAGGCATGAAAACATAACTTGTGCCACACGATTTTTTCACTCAAGTCTTGCCATTTTGCCAACTTTGTCATCTTCCAAAAACACAAAACTTCTGATGACTCACTTGTTTCTTGATCAAGGAGTCAAGAATTCAACTTGGCATGTGCAAAACCATTATGACATGAACTCTGGAATTCAATTTTGGCAAGGTTACATCAATCCAATACATTGAGGTGTCATGAACCAAGCCATAACAATCCAAACCAGTCAAGATTCAGTCCAAGCTCTGAGCATTCAAACCTGCAGAAATTGAATAGAGTCAAGCTAAAGAGTTGACTAGGCACTTGGGAACATCCAAGTCAATGACTACAAGCTACACACCACGATCAGCTGCCAATCACTATTGCTCCCAAAAATCAACTTCCTCTACTATAAATAGAGGTCATGTGTGACTGATCAAACCACCCCAAAACATCTTCACTCATGTTTTTTCTCATTTCCTTCTCATGAACCAGATTTTGCTTCTTTAGCAAGTCAGGTTCGAATTTTCAAATAGAGAGCAATTCCATCAAAACCAATGTTGTAGACACATCATATACATCATATGTGAGCTATCCAAACACTTCTCACACATTTGTAACCTCAGAATCACAAAGCTCCAAATCAAACTTAGGCATATTTGCAGTTGAGTTGCCACAAGGTGATCCAGGTTGTTTCAATCCATTCCAAGCTTCCAAACACCTTACATAAGGTCCATTGAAGTTGTCCAAGTCATCAAACAACATTTGTAACACCTCCATCACACAATTCGATTTCTTCTTGCAAGAGGTAATTCTGAACTCTCAAACTCTATGATCCATGCATCATAAATGTGTTTTCAAGTTACAAACATGTTTCTGCACTTATGTAGAGTGTTTCCCCTCAATCAATTGCTTTGTAGCTATCGTGTATAAGATTTCATAGTGTTCTTGCAGAAATTAGTGTTCATGTGTTCATCATTGATTTCTCACTCCACACTAAAAATAAATGCAATTAATTAGTACCATTGGAATTCTTGTTCAAAAACGAGTGAGATTGATATTTGAATCGTGCAAAATCATTGAGTAATTAGAGAGAAAAGTGAGGTTTTGCAAATCGTCCATGGCGCGGACACGAGGAAGAAGAAGGTGACCATTGGCGCCTTTTTCAAATTTTATTTGAATTTTTGAATTTTTGGTTATTTTCTTAATTGATTTCAAAAATTAATTTCTCCCTCAATTTTAATCATTTTTTATTGGTTCTTTTAAAAAATTCACAAAAATGTTAAAATATTTTATTCTACAAAAAATTCAAATTTATATTATTTATTTAATATAGTTTGAATTTTTGTAAAGAATTTCATTTTATTTGTTTTTAAACATTTTTAATGAAATTTTCTTCTTGATTTTTCAAATTCAAATGAGTTTCACACTTTCATATAAACATAACATGATTTTTCAAAACATTTTTCAAAGTTCACAACTTGTTTTTAAATATATTTGATATTTTATATCATTTTTATTTAATTTTCTTTGAAAAATTATATGTTTTAATTAAAATTAGGGTTTTCCTTAATTTTAATTTTTCAAACTTCATTTGAAACACTTTTGGGCCTCTTTGTAGAGTGTAAGACTCATCCCTTTGTAAAATAAACCTTTTTGGGCCCCAATCATTGTATAAGTCCTGATACGATTTTCAAAATAAACGGTGCGGTCGCTGTTTTTCATCTGGGCATCTCATTGAGCTATCAGCCCCACCTCTTGTATAAAAATAACTCTTTGGGCCTCTTTGTAGAGTGTAAGACCCATCCCTTTGTGTAAATAATTTTTGGGCCCTCGGTCATTGTATAAATCCCTCTGTGGTTTTCAAAACCGCGAAGCGATTGTCGGCTTTTCAAATAAATCATCTGGGCCTCTTTTTGAGTATAAGCCCCATTTTTCTTCTTTACAAATAATTTTGGGCCTCTATTAGAGTGTAATACCCAACCCCTCTTTGTACATAAACATTTTTGGGCCTCTGCTGTAGTATAAGTCCCACAACGTCTTTCAGTATCGCAGTGCGATCAACGTTTTCAAAATAAGTCATCTGGGCCTCTCCTTGAGTATAAGCCCCAGTCTTTTGTACATAAACTATTTTTTAACAATAAACAACCTCCGTGGGCCTCTCCTTGAGTTTTAAGCCCCATACCTCTGTTTTCAAAATCATTTATCTGTTTTAACTGGTACAAAGAGGAGCATTATTCCCGGTGAAACTGCTCTTAGACCACTTGGGCCTCTCTTTGAGTTATAAGCCCCAAACATTCTTTTCTTTTCAAAAAACTTGTGTTTAATTCAAATTCAAATTTAAAGTTTTCTCAAAACTTTCTTCAATTTCCTGAAACCCTAATCATACAGTTAAAATTATACAATCAATCACAACACACTTGGGCCTTTTCTCAGAGTATAATTCCCAACATCTTTTAATGCATATTTGTTTATATACTTGTCAATTCACTTATTTGTATATATTCTTGTGCATAATTGTTTAGAGTTTCCCCAACAGTTAGGTCTACACTTAGGTCAAACAGTTGGTTACTTTCTAACTTAGTCAAAACTAGTTCCCTCATAAGGAAACTCCCTCAATACAGTCTGCCTCTTCTTGGGCTTATTCAATATGGAACAGAGAAAGGCATTATTCCCGGTGAAACTTTTCTCAAGACTGTCAAAACTTAGATATGTATATATGTACAATAAATTCATTTCCCCAGAGAGGATTAATTCCCGGTGAAAACTCTTTTGAATTTCTTCAAACCTTAGAACTGTTCAATAAAGAAAGGATTATTCCCGGTGAAACCTTTCTTGAACTTTTCTTTGGCTTGGACCCACAGGCTTCCTAGAAGTATCCCCAACCTCATATTAGGCTTAGTACAAGGACCAACAGGCTTCTTAAAAGTTCCTCAGCCTCCTCTTGGACTTAGTACAAGGACCAACAGGCTTCTTAAAAGTTCTCCAGCCTCCTTTAGCTCTGTCGAGGAATAGCTTTCATGTGTTTCGACAGGAGATAAGCATGAAGTCGAAGCTGGGTCACATACTGATGTCAAAAGGTTGCATACTATAGTCAAAGCTAGTTCTAGTATGTAGTGTCGAAATATATTGTTGATTTATTATGTCGAATTGGGCCTTGTGTTAAGGATCCAATTGTTTAGTTAGCTTGTAATGTAAGTTAACTAGTTAGCCTATAAATAGGCTAGATCACTCAGGTTGTTGAGTGAGGCCAATTGTGATATTCATTTGTAAACCCTTATGAGAAAGTGAATTGTAAACAATTTTCCTTAATCCATCTTCTTCTTTCTTCTTTATCCTTTCTTCTTTCTCTCCTTGTTCTAACCGTATTCATTGTTCACCCAAGAACTCTTTTCTCAATCTTTATTTGTTGAAAGGTATCGTTTGTGATCGCAACAAAAATGAATAACATCATCACCAATTTGATAAAAGCCGAAAAGAAAATCATCCTTAACAAGACTAAACTTAAAAATCAATTAATGATTCAATAGATGAACAATGAATATTAATCTTTCTAACTATCAGAAAATTTAAGTCTTAGACATCATAAATGAAAAATGAACAATTACTAAAAGTTCTTAGTTACAACTAGTGGCAACAATAACTAATCCATCAATGCTAAACCCAAAACAACTTGAAAGAGAAAGTGCTTTGAAATCTGGAAATGATAAAGCCAGAATCTCTAAACTCTCATCAGTAACAGTCATTTTCTTAAGCCTTATCTCTTCAAGAAAAGGGTAATTTTCAGCAAAAATAACCAACCATGGATGAATATCAGCACCCTAATTAGCATGGACCAATTTAAAATCAGATAAACGTGGCCTCCCTTTCATTCTAACCATGGATGAATATCAACACCCCATTTGTGAGAATGTCGCTGAAATTTTGGATAGTTCCTCCTTAATCTTTTGGCAATAAATATTGATCAGTTTCACATTGTTTTCATTTCTCTTTGACTCTTTTTTTTGTTCAATTAAGGACATAATATGCCAAGCGGATCTTCGTGCACCAATGACATTATATATCCCACTGATAGGTTCTTTTTTTTCCATAGTTAGTTCACCATCAAGTTTTGCTACTGTCTTCATGCACCCAACCATTTCCGCATCATATATAAGTTTGAAGGTTTAGAGAGAAAGAGATATCAACATATAACATCTTTCATCGTTTACAATTTTTATATTAATAACACCACAAAATTGCACCCTACATATATAACAAATTGTTATCAGTTTCCTTATAATCTCTTTCACAACATGTAATATAGTTAAACACTACTACAAATAATATATTTTATGACGAAAGTTTCACATCAGACAATAAAAAATCGAGGTCAAATGACCTGGAATGCGTTATATATTATTTTTTTTAAGAAACTTTATCTTTAACCTTAGTTTTATAGGAAAATCGACATAAAATGTTGTTCAGTGTTTGAGCTTCGATTCTCAGCTCCTACAATTTTATGTTTTATTTACAACTTATAAGGTGTATTTTTTTACGTTGGATATGATACCTCGGTTATTGAAGAAATCCAAGATAAAAACTCTAAAAACAATTTTTATTCCTTTAGAATTATAATGTTATGTCTCATTCACTTTTTGCGCCCTAGCGAACGAAAGGAACACCCATTCTTCTCAAGCGGACGAAGGAGTTTCCCAATGCTCAAAACCACCACCCTTCTTCTCCGAGGAGGAAGTACGCTCGAATTCTTCTTCGTTGAGTCTTTCATCATATTTCCGGTATGTACAAATTCTCCATTACTGTTGTTTATTGTTTGCGTCGTTGATGTTGTAGTCGTAGGTTGTTGTTGTTGTTGTTGTTGTCCCGTTGTACGCTGATATTGTTGTCATATGTGGTTGTTGATGTTGTTTACTATAATGTTGTTATGGTATTCTTTGTTGTTCTGGTAGTTATTGTTGGTTGTGTACTATTTTGATTTTATTTTCAGAAGCTGTATGTGATTATGGATCGTAGTTGGATGCAAGCCAATAGATTAAGTAAAGAGTTAAGAGTGAAGTGATTTAATTTCTTGATTTTGCGGGAAAAAAAACATTTCTAAGGCGAAGGAGATTTTTTGGTGTCCTTGTAAAGTTTGCCGAAATAGTCACAAAGATCAAAGGGATGAAATATTCAATCATTTAGGCTGTGATGGAATTATTCAAAATTACACGAAATGGGTATGACATGGTGAAGTGACAAAAAAAGACTTTTGTCACCTACAATTGAAGAAGATGATGAATTTATGAATGATAGTCTAGAAGATATGATTCGTGATATTGGGTAGATGCTTTCAAGAATTCTAATGTGGTTGATACTTTGCAAAAAGACATGGAAGAGTCGTTGTATCTGGGATGTAAAATTTTTACAAGATTGTTAATTGTGTTAAGACTATTTAATCTTAAAGCAAGAGGTGGGTGGATGAATAAAATTTTCACTGAGTTGCTTGAATTGTTGCAAGAAATGCTTCCAGAAGGTAACACATTGCCGAACCGTAGTTATGAGCCCAAGAAGATATTGTGTCCAATGGGTTTGGATTATGTCAAAATACATGCATGTCGTAATGATTGCATGCTATATTGGAAAGCATATGAAAACTTGAAGGAGTGTCTGAGATGTGGGGAGTCACGCTACAAGAAGAAGCCCAATGGTGTTGAAGACGATGATAATGTAACAAGAATGGGTGTTCCTTCTAAGGTGATGTGGTACCTACCGATAATGCAAAGGTTCAAGAGATTGTTTGCTAATACAAATGAATCAAAGAATACTAGATGGCATGCAGATGAAAGAGTGTGTGATGGAAAAATTATCCATGTAGTTGATTCATTGTAATGAAAGAAAATTGATTCCCTGTTTCCAGGTTTTGCATTAGAACTGAGGAACCTTAGGCTTGGACTTGCCATCGATGGAATGAACCCTTTTGGTAATTTGAGTACTAACCATATGTCATGGCCTGTTCTTCTCATAATTTATAACCTATCTCCATGGTTGTGCATGAAACGCAAATATATGATGTTATCGATGAAGATTTCGGGTCCAAAACAACCAGGGAACGACATAGATGTTTATTTAACTCCATTGATGGAAGATTTAATACTTTTGTGGGAGGAAGTGTTTACCCTAAAAAATGGTAAACAAGCGTTGGTCTCCTAATTTATGGTTTACTAGGAGGATCAACCAGTGAATCCTTAGGATGAAGTGCTTAAGGGTTTATTTATTGTTATTTCTTTATGTTCTTAGGACTTTGGACTTCGACGGTGTCGAAGGGGTGTATCAGGGTATAGTAATAATGAATTTCTAAACTTCTTGAAGAAAGAGTAAGTAAAAATAAAAGACATTGAAAGCGTTAAAGGAAAGAATAAAAGCTGGTAAAAGAAGAAAATGAGGGAGACAATGTAAACTAAATAAATTAAGAAACTTTGTATTGAATAGTAAACACGAAGTTTCATTTGTGCTTACATTCTCTCAGCCATTCGCTCGTTTCTCTTAACACTTGATACTTTGAGTTTCTTTAAGAGATTTTTTTAGTACAAATAAACACCCTGATCCAATAAAATGAACCACTATATATAAAAATCTAAAGTAACTACTCTGATGTTCTTCTCCCATTGGTTCGCCACGCGCACTTCTGTATGTAGTGTGTTTTCCAATTTCCTCCACGTGTCCCTCTGAGATAAGAACCAAAGTAGTTACTAATATTTTGAACGTGACAAAATTGCGCCCAAACAACCGCTTCTTCGGCCAGCTTCATTTAGACTTTGCCTTCCTGGTCGAAGCCAACACTGTTGAACCACTCACTTCAACAACTGAAAATTCCACTAAGTCCCCAAAGCACAGTCGAGCTTCTGCTCTTTTAAGACTTTTCCTTGTTTGCTGGGTTTTCTTTATTGGTTAAAAATCCCAGCTAATAAATTGCCCCCCCAAAAGGCCTCTTTCGACGTCTTCTAGGAGAAAGGGGTATTTTTGTCCTAACTGCTCGCATAGTAGGATGACATCATCCCATCATTCTCAACGGTCACCTCGAGACCACGCTTTTTCCCACTTCCCATATCCCTCATTATCACGACACCGGCTAAATATGATGGGGCCACCTAGGTGCAGTAACCTACCAACTGCCGCTTCCATTTTAGTGACAAATCACCCCACTAACTTAGACAGCTCAATAGAGAAACTAAAGAGTCTCTCTCATTTTCTATTATAAATAGGCCATCTCAAAAACTTCAACACTTTTCCATCATCTTCTTCACTCTTGTGAACAAGCTTTCTCAGACAAAAATCTTCACAGTTTCAAACTTTCTGAAAATGGCATCTACCAGCAAAAAAGCTTCATTAAAAGAGATTGTTCATGATGCTTACACATTGAACCACGTCACTGCAGTTGGGAACAAAGAGTATGTACCAGAGCCCCCTAATCTTGAAGAAAAGACAAGAATCTACAAATAACATGTACTTAAACCCTTTACCCTTGCTGGTAAACCTAATGCTCTTATGGGTCCTATGCATGACCCTAAAGAGGACCTCTTTAAGTGTAAGGAATTATTTCCTTCGTGCCATAGAACTAAACCTGTTGTTAGAACTAAGAAGCCTTTATACTTAGAATATCAAACCAATGACCTGCGAATCTTTCGCTCTGTGCCCTTAAGTAACAATGAAGACTACAATTCTTGGTTAGACAAAGTAGAGAATAAGATGAATGACACCTGGAAGGAGATGGGAATCTTCGACCTGATACAACTATCTAGAACTGGGCCAACATATTGCCAAAATATGCTTGTCGCCTCACTTTATATTTGGGAGAGTATGACCAATACTTTTCAACTCCCATGCGGAATGTTAAGCCCCACTCTCTTCGACGTGGAGGCCATAACTGGCCTTCGCCCAGATGGAGAGGATTTTGACCCTTCTGAACTTGACTCAGACACCATCAACTTCGACGGTAACTGTGCTTGCTTCACGAAGTACATTGTTGATCATCATGTTAACAACGACCCTGGAGTAACTAAGGAAGAACACATAACTTTCCTCACCCTATGGTTATCCAGGTGCATCTTTTGCTATAAATCCTTGAAGGTAGCAAAGAGGTTCCTTAGTCTCGCTAACCAACTGCACAAAAGGAAGAAAGTCAACCTTGGCCAGTTTATTTTAGGATTTTTATACACTACTTTAGGTGAAGCAACTAAAACTCTGAGGAACATCCAGCCTCATGACAAGCTTTTACTTGCTGGACCATTCTGGCTTATCCGACTGTGGCTTAATGCCACCTTCAAGACTACCTTAAAGGTGAAATGCCCTGATGACAATGATCCAAAGATCAAAGGACGACCATGTGAATGCGTTCGACTGAGCCTTCTCACTCCAATTGACAAAAGCAAAGCAGACAGTGACGCCTTCGCTCAGTATCTGCTTATGTTCTCAAAACGCCATAATTTTACTCCCAACAATGCTCCCTTTGCCAAGAGGACTCATGGTCCTGAGTGGTTTACTCGACCACTCTTAGGAAATGGCAATAAAGACAAGGAAACCAAAAGGATATGGTCATCCTTCTTGACAGCCCGACTCCTGCCCGTTTGCCTCAAATATGTCAAAGAGCATGTGAGGATCATTGCATATCAACCCAATTTGGTGTCGCGCCAATTTGGCATCTGCCCAACCATCCCCCATCCTTTTTACAAGAAGAAAAATAAACTTTTTCTAAGCACTATTGTGTATTTTGAGGACGATTGGCTGCAACGGCTCGCCCGCCATTGTGATAGCAGACCTCGATTCAATCCCGTCGACTTTGAGCCCAACTACTACTGTACTTCTGCTTTCGACACTTGGTGGAAAGAGTATTACAACAAAGTATTCCTGATTACTGATAACATAAGGCAATACCTTACTGACGTTTTCGCTTCTTTGCATAAGAAATTCAACAAAGGTAAATCAACTCACATTAAAGAGATTCAAGCTTTCCAGAAATACTTTGAAACTTTGTACGACCCAAATGATCTTACGCGGACGATCAATGAGGCGGCTAAGACTCTCAAGGATAAATTGATGGCGAAGCTTCCAGATTTGAGGATTCCTTCTTATGTCAAAGATAGGTATACCTTCGCCCTCAATTAATATCCTCCAAAATTTCCCCTTCTACCAACTAGCGATATGGCTCTTGCCTTCGCCCCTCCGTTTCCATGGTGGTTTGTTTGTGGGGAATTCTTAAAAGTACATAAAATGAAAGTCTAAAGCCTACGCAGCATGTGACTCCGTCTATGTTGGATATGTACAATTTTAAGGGTCACCTTCATGTCGACATACAATAAGTCAGGGTCGAAACTCCCATACATGATGGTGAGGAAAGCGTCATATTTTTCCCTTCAAATTTATTTTCCATATTTATTTTCTAACTTCTGGAATTTTTCACATCAATAGCCATGGCTCTGTAAAAAGGACTAGAGAAAACGTGAGGGCTGAAGCACTTCTTCAACAAAGCATTACTGAAGGAACTTCGACCAATCCTGCTGAGGTACATAGGTCACAACCCTCGACATCTTAGGCACTTAGATAATTTTTTGCTTATAACACTTTCCTTTACAGGCTGAAAATCAAACTGCTGAAGGTGAACCTGGCGCTACTACTATTGAACCTGCTACTGGGGAAGATTCTTCTCCAGATCGTGCTCCTTAGAAGAAGAAGAGAAAAGGTGTTGGAGCCAGAAAGATTCCTCCCAATCCAAAAGTGGGTCCCATATTCAAAGCAAAGCAAGGGAACAAAACTACAGCAAGAGCTATGGTGAAAGCTACCCCAACTGCTAAAAAGTCGGTGTTGAACGAGAGTGCCAACTCCAGCCCTGATGGCGAGATCTTGAAGGTACTATCTTACACCATCTTGTTCATTACTCTTATTTCTTTTATAACATATGCTAATTGAGTACCTTATTTCTCAGGAACAACCAGTGGTGCAGGCTGAAATGGCTTCGGCTGCCAAACCAACACCAACCGATAACTCCCCTAAGCAATAGCCCATTCATACTTAAGCCGCTCCGGGAGAAGTCAATAAACCCATTAGTATAGATGACACTCATTCTCGCGAGTCAAGCAGCAAGACGTCTCTGAGCGACTTATCTTCCTCGTCTTCCATTGATGAAGAAGAGTGTGACCTTATGAACTAGGTCCAAGAGTCTCTAAAACCTAAATCTACTAACGAACAACCCCTGTCCACCACTGATCCAATTCAACCAACACAGGAAGATGGTATCATTTAGAACATGGTTGACTCAATTCAAGGTGCCAAAGAACTTGATTCCAAAATATCCCCTGATGTCGAAATGGAGACAACAGACGATTCCTCTGCCAAAAAGGCTGCTTCAAACGTCACTCTTCCTTCACAAGAAGATCTTGAAGAATTGAAGGTCAAGGACCCCAGGGCTTACGTGAAGCTACTCTTAAAAAGTCAAAGCAGCTCTGCTGAAATGGGTTCAAGCTCCTCGACCACATCTGGTGGCACTTCTGGCCCTGAATATCTTGACTCAATTCTTAAGCAATTGAAGACCTTGGTTGGGGACGTCGATCTTTTTACAGCTTTAGAAAAAGATTTTGTCTATGGATACAACATAAAAAATATTTTAAAGAAATTAGATGTATCAGATGCCCCCACTGAAGTGGTTGATTTCTTGGTCACTTTGGTCCTCACTTCGACCAAGCGCACGCTGATTATCAACGCCTTCAAGATGCTAAAACAAAGAGGGCGCCTAAGGAGACTGATATAAACCAAGCATGGACTCTGGCCAATGAATCTGATCAACGTGTTGAGGCTCTTGAATCGAGTCTTCATTTGGAGGATAGCGGCGTCACAACTTTGGATAGGAAAATTGCTCGGTGGAGAAAGGAAATTGAGGAGGTGCAGTAGAATATCCAGGACGTTGAGGCTGAAAAGGCTAATTTAAGAAGGACTAGTCAAACCCATCTAGATGAGGAGACCAAGAAAAGCATCCAATAATTGGAGACTGTCGTTGTTCTTGATAGTGAGCTTTCAAGTTATAACTCAACCATCTCCCAAATCGAACGTATAATCTGCTCGGCCAAAGCCCAATACGAGAGACTCAAACCTCAGTTCCCCTTTTAGGATAACAATTTTATTTTTAGCTATTTGTCTTCCGCCGCCTGTGGCGATGTTTCTATTTCAATGTAATCTTTGACAATTCCTTCCCATGCACATTTTAAATTAATGCTAAAGGCCATCATTCTTAGGGCCTCTTTATTTATTAGACTTTGTTTATTTTTAT
Source organism: Lathyrus tuberosus (assembly GCA_022829125.1). Lineage (NCBI taxonomy): Eukaryota > Viridiplantae > Streptophyta > Magnoliopsida > Fabales > Fabaceae > Lathyrus > Lathyrus tuberosus. The sequence goes on along the minus strand of JALAZF010000082.1, from coordinate 4,119,530 downwards.
ATGTCTATATGAATTTCCTGCAAAGTAGGTCGATATAGCTTTAAATATTTGCCATTTATTCACAAGATTCGACCCTCAAAGGTCAAATCTTCAATCTCATATGCGTTATTTGAAAAAGTTTGTAATACTTTGAAAGATCCTTCCCAGTTTAGAGACCATTTTCCTAGAACTCTGTCCTTTCGGTCCATAGGCAGTATGACTTTCCAAACTAAGTCTCCTTCAACAAAGGCCTTAGGCTTCACTTTTTATTATAAGCCTTAGCGACTCTTTATTTTTGTCGTATTAGAACGTCAAGAGCGTTTTACCTCTCTTCATCCAACTGAGCCAACTCATCAAACATAATTCCCCAATAGAATTTAGTTGGGATCTTAGATTGCCTATGAATCCTGACCGACTGTAGGTGAATTTCCAACGGCAAGACCGCGTCGTCTTCGTACACCAATCGGAACGACGTTGAATTAGTTGACTCTTTTGGAGAATTTCGACATGCCCACAAGACTTGGTTCAAAGTTTTATGCCAATTTTTTTTGGCTATTTCTCTACTTGCTTTTTTATTAGCCCAATCAATATTTTTTTGGCCGCTTCGACTTGACCATTGGCTTGGCGTAGTATGGTGTCGACGTTAAGAGCTTAAACCCCACTATCGCAGCAAATTCCACCATTTTATGCCCAGTAAACACTGATCCTTGGTCAGTTGTGATGGTTCCAGGAATTCCAAACCTATATATAATGTGGTTTTGGATGAAACTCATCACTTCTTCCTGGTCGACATTAGGTAGAGGCATGGCCTCTATCCACTTAGTGAAATAATCTATTCCCACTAAAATATACATATGTCCCCTTGACGAGGAAGGTTCAATCTCTCCAATGATATCTAAAGCCCACCCTCTTAATTCCCATGGCTTAATTATTGAGTGCAACTCACTGGCAGGCACTTGTTGGATTCCTGAATGCTTTTGACATTCTTGACAGCCTTTGGCGAAGTCTATACAATCCTTCAGCATAGACGACCAATATACTCTTAGTTGACAAAGCAACCATTTCATTTTGTGGCCAACTTGATGTGACCCACATTACCCTTTGTGAACTTTAGAAATTGCCATATAGGTTTTACTATCACCCATGCATTTCAAAAGGAGTCCTTCAGGAGTCTTTTTCAACAATTCATTGCCCATTACGACATAACTCAGGGCTTTGTACTTAATCTTTCTATCTGTCGACCCTGTTGGATTCTGCAGATAATCTATTATGGGTTTTCGCGAGTCCTTTTCCGACATCGAGTCATTGGCTAAAACTTCGAAATTCATTTCTCTATCAACTTCCAAACCGTCCAAACTTTGTAACTCATCATACTCCTCTACCCCCCCTGAAGTTTATACATTGACGAGGCAGCATGGGCATCATCCTCTGGGACTAATTTTTCCTTGACTTCAACCAAATCCTCCAACCTTTCTTTGGAAATCTTATATCCTAAAGCTATCTGAGCCAAGTCGTTAGCCTCTTGATTCTCCAGACGAGGGATATGGTCAATTAAGACATAGTCAAACTGTCTCAACAGTCAGTTTGCTTGTATAGAATAAAACATATGATTTTCTTTTATGCACTTGTACTCCTTTCTTAATTGCCGAACCACCAGTTCTAAATCTCCCTTTATTTATACTTTCCTTGCCCCCAAGTCTAACAGAATCTGGAGGCCTGTTATCAAAACCTCGTATTCAACCTCATTATTGAAGCATGCCCCTATGATCTTGTACCTGAACTTGGTGGGAATGCTTTATGGTGACAGTATGAAGAAACCTACTCCACAACCATCTTTATGTCTGGATCCGTCAAAATATATCTTCCAACGTCCCGTTTCAACATAGGCTTCTTCTGTGTACATCACTGAGTGGTTGACAATAAAGTCTGCAACAATCTGCCCCTTTACTAATTTCAAAGGGCGATAGGTCAAAGAATACTCTGTGAGCACTAAAGCCCAATTTCCTATTCGACTATGAAAAATAGGTTTTGAAAGCATATGTTGAATAACATCAAAATGCGAATAAACATAAACTCCAACTGGCTTTATATAATGTTTTAATTTTGTACAAGAGAAGTACAAGCATAAACATAACATTTCAATCAAGTTATACCTAGTTTCTGCATCTATGAGGATTCAAATGAGGTAATATATGGCTCTTTCGACACCATTATCATCCTCTTGTGCTAACATGTTGCCTATTGTCGAATTTGATGCAACTATATACAGTTTCATGCTTCTATTTCTACTTGGAGGTGACAATATTTAAAGCTTCATTGGATATTGCTTTATGGCGTCAAAGGCCCCCTGCTGTTCAACTCCCCAAACAAAATCTCTATCCTTCTTGATTCGAAGAAGCGGAAAAAATGATAATGCTTTGCCACTTAAGTTTGAAATAAATTTTCTCGAGAAGTTGACTTTTCCCAACAAAGACTAGAGTTGATTCTTTGTCGAAGGAAGCTTGAGATCGATAATTGCTTTTGCCTTGTTTTTGTTGATCTCTATGCCTTTTTTTGTGAACTACGAACCCCAAGAAGTCCCCTGCACCAACATAGAAAACACATTTCAAAGGATTCATTTTCAAACCATGTTTCCTAATCCTTTGGAAGGATTGTCGAAGATGGTCTATGTGAGCATCATTTGAGGAATATTTTATCACAACGTCGTCTATATAGGCCTGCATAAAGGTCTCAATAAAATCGTGGAACATTGAGTTTATGGCACGCTGGTAAGTCGCCCCAACATTTTTCAAACCGAATGGCATTACTATCCACTCGTAGGTGCCTAGCGCACATGGGCATCGAAATGCCATTTTGGGTACATCCTCTTCAGCTATAAACATCTGATTGTATTCGGAGTACCCATCTAACATACTTAAGTACTCATGACCTGCGAATAAGTCGACCAACATCTCTTCCAGAGGCATGGGATATTCATCCTTAGGTGTCGCAATATTCAAATCTCTAAAATCTATGCAAACCTTAAGGGTACCATTTTTCTTAATGACTGGGACTATGTTTGCTAACTAGTCGACATACCTGGTTGTTCTTATGAACTTGCATTTGAGCAACCTCTCAATCTCTTCTTTGATCTTTGACATAACTTCTACCGCAAACCTATTTTTGAACTGCTTCACTGGCTTTATTGGCAGCTTCAGTTCCACCATACTTCGACTCAGTCTTGGCATTTCGTTGTAATCCCATGCGAAGCAATCTTTATATTTTTTCAATAACTCAACCAATTTTTGCTTCAACTTTGGATCAATCTTCACGCTGATGTATGTTGGTCTTTTTTCTGCTGCTTTGCCCAAATCTATTTCCTCTAGAGGATTTTGGGTCTGCATTTTAATACCAGTTCCTTGCGGGTCTTTTTCAAACCCCAGAGGCTCACTGTCATAGATGTAGTCGAGCCTCTGGCTTTCCAAAACTGTTGTTTGGCCCTTAAGGTCTTCTCCATGGTTTTCAAGAATTTCGATAGTGGCTTCGCAAGCCATGTTTTGAGACAACTCAGCCTCTAGGGCCGAATTTATTTAGTTCTCATCCATATAGGTCGAGATTCGAGCCAACGCTTGTGACTCAACAAACATCTTTGTCTATAAGCGTCCACCTAGTGGGGGTGGATTTCCCTCTTCGACAGGGACAATACCCACTTGCTCTTTATCCCAAATGAACCCATAGTTAGGGTGAAGATTCAGAGCGTAGGTTGAATCTCCTTTAAAGGTATAGACCTCATCTGCAACAAAGCATGGCAGAATTTTTGCCAAGTTCCTATCGAACTTCTTCTTGCCAACCTTTCCTATATCAGCCTTGTAGTAACTCTGGTCAGCCTCAATATTTTCTACAATACCATCCTTTCTCCAGATGGCGACCCTTTGGTGGAGGGTCGATGGTACAACCCCAATGCCATGTATCCATTCACGACCTAAGAGTAAATTGTAATTTGCATTGGTTCTAATAACCATGAACAAGGTTGGCCTGAAGGTCGATCCTACAGACAGCTCGACTTGGATTACCCCTAAGATATTGCTGGTTTTACCTTTGTAGTTAGATAATACCATGTTTTGGGGTCTCAAATCTTCATCAGACTTCCCTAGCTTTTTAAACACAGAATATGGCATTAGATTAACTGCTACGCCACCATCTAGGAACACCTTATTGATAACTTTAGCTTCCACATTTGCCCTAATAAAGAGTGGTTTCAAATGGTACATCATATCGGGGTCTGGCCTTTCAAACACTGCCTACTTCTCCTCGACCAATATGTTGTTCATAACATAATAGCATAGAGGCTTCTAATTAATAGCCTCATTTGGGGAAAAGTCATCCTCGACCTCTGAGACCTCTGACACTCAATCGTACTCGACTAGCAGCACTGATACAATACCAGATTTAATCTGGAGATCTCCCTCCGACTCTTCGCTGAAATTGTCTTCAACCATCTCATCATCCAAACCAAGGGTGTACTTAGGCTCTACGTGCCTTGGTCGAGGCTCATGAAAGGGTACATATGCGTCCTCAGTCTCCAGAGAGTATTCAGGATCATCATGATGAGGGTCCTACTCATCTGGTTGAAGGGTGTAATCTACAACCTCGTCCTCTGACTGAGGAGAGTACTCAGGGGTCTTCTTCCTCATTCTCAATCCTCATTTGACAGGGGATTTGTGCACCGCCTTTGGGATAGACTGTGGTTTCGTACATTTATTAATCTTCTTAGAATAGGGCTCCTGGTTTGCCTTTTATACAATCACCTCATGCTTCTCTGCTGGCGCACCATGCCCATTAGTTTAAGCCTCCCTTTCATCTTTCTTCCTTCTTTGATAGCGCCTCCACTGAGTGTGTGTCATGGTATTTTTTCCCTTGTTGGTCAGAGGCACATGAGTTCTTTTGTTTTCCTCCTTCTGGGTCTTGTCCTTTGGCATCCTAGGTTTTGGGTCAACCTCTTTCCACTTTGGGTTACTTACCCCCTTGTGGTTAGTAGGTTTCACCCATTTGTCCTTTGGTGCACCTGTAGGTGGCTTGAAAGTCTTTTGCTGAGGCTGCTGGAACTACCTCCTGTAGTCCTCATTTCGACGGGACCTGCCCCCACTATTAGGAGTGAACCTTTTTGTTTGACCCCCACCGTGTCCACGACCAGGATTGGTCCTTTGGGATCTCTCCACTTTCTTCACAGCCTCTTCGTCGAACACTGCGGTGCAGCGTGGGCACAACATAGTTTTGGAGTCGTTCAACTTGTAATGCTCTAGGAAGTCGATCAACCCCTCTTCATCCTGGGGGTAAACTTCTTGGAAATCAGAGTCATCATCAGCATGGATCCATTCTTCCTTATCGACGTCCATGTTGGAGCCATCATTAAGATTTCAAGAGGCTTAGCATAGTGTGCTTCCTCCATTTGCATGGGCCGACATCCACTTTTATTGTTGATTTTGGCTTCTCGCCAAATTGGAGTCTTCCTTCGTTCAAAGCTTTCTGAACCAAGTCGCTAAAAAGAAAACATTGAGAAGTCTTATGACCCTAGAATTTATGATATTTGCAAAAACCTCTTTTCTTCCTTTGTTCTAGAGAAGGAGTTTTTAAACCAAGAGGCACGAGTATTTGGCCATCCTTAACTAACAGATCAAAGATTTCATCACATTTCGTGATATTGAAGGTATAAGTTCTAGTAATAAACTTTTCATTCTTGTTAGTTTCAACGGGGTTCTTCCCATTGGATGGTTTTAAAAGTTTATAAGTGTATGGGGATCCTGGCTTCAATTCAGCCACATTGACTTCGTTTTCATCTAAAGTATCTTCGCATATATCAGAGACGTACTCGCCTACGTCTATGTAGGCGACTTTCTCTTTCTTATGGTACTAATCCGAAGATATGGATATTGACATCTTTGTCTCGACAATATGGGAGAGACTTAAATACAAAAATGCATAATTTTAGCCCATAAGATGCCACAAAGATACTTATGATATGATATGAATGCAAGACTCTGAGTTCTGTGGGGTAATGGTACCACAGGAGGCAAACTACTGCTGAAGAACCCAAGCAGAGAACAAAGTGAACACCACAGGGGAATCACAACAACGCTAACCAATTGGGGAAGAGATTAACACTATTGGGGAATAAGTGACAAATCTCAAAGAGACACAGCTGAGGAATACAAGATATTGTGGAAATTCGTCAAGGTGACAAAGAGTATCCAGTAATACTTGGAAAAGGAGGGAAAAACCCTGAACAAACATTTGGGAAGGCATCAGATGGAGAAAGTAACACACTCTGGAAAACAAATCAGAAACATCTAGAAAGACATTAGATGTGGAATGAGACTAAATCTTAGGATACAAAAGAGACTTCTAAGAAAGCACTTAAATTTACTGTGTAATACTTAAGAACATCCAGAAAGCAAAAGCAACTTTACTGGGAAAAGAGTCACAGTCGTTAGAGTTTTTTCAGAAATGCATTGAACAAACCCTGGAAAAGAACAGTATCAACCATCAAAGACATTCAGGAGAACGTTGAATCGGAGCATAAGTAGACATCAAAGATAATCAGAAAACATCAGGGACAAACAGGAAAACATCAGAGATATTCAGGAAAACATTGAATGAACTCTGGAACACAAGCAAACATTAGAGATACCCGGGAAACATCAAAGACATTCAGGAAAACAACGAATGAACTCTAGAACATAGAGAAAACATCAGAGACATTCAGGAAAACATTGAATGAACTCCAGAACATATAGCAAACATCAGAAACATTTAGGAAAACATTGAATGAACTCTGATACATATCCAGAAAAAGCATTGGATGAAGAAGGGAAACATACTGAAAACATTCAGCAGCTGTTATCCATGGTCAGAGATAAATTGAAAACATCTAGAATATCATTAGATGAAGATAAAGATTCTAAAGCTACGTCCGAAACATTCAAAAAAACTTTAAATGTACGGGAAAAGGTTTGAAAACATATTTGGAAGAACATCAGATAAGAAAAATCATATCCGGAAGAACATCCGATAAGCAAGGTCATATCCGGAAGAACGTCAAATAGACACAAAAGGGTTATGGAAAAACATCAGAAGGGAAGACTCAATCTGGAAATATCATCAGAAAGACAGGAATAATCCAGAAACTCATCGGAGAATGAAAAAACAAATTCTGGAAGGGCATCAAAATCACAAAAGAAGTATCTGGAAACACATCAGATAGAGATAAGGCACATCTGGAAACACATCAGATAGAGATAAGGCACATCTGGAAATTCATCATATGGTAAAAAAATGAAACTCTGGAAATGCATCAGAATCAAGGGAATATTTGGAAATACATCATAATGGTTCTGGAAAGGCATCAGAACAAAAGACTCAATCTAGAAATACATAAGAGAGACAAACATGTTCGGTAATACCTCATATAGAAAGTAAACGAATTTTTTCAACACATCAGAATTACAAATGAGTATCTAGAAATAAGTTAGATAACACAAAAAGAGATTTCTGGAAAATCATGAGAAAAGACTCAATTTGGAAACACATCAGAGAGACAAACATATTCAGTAATACCTCAGATAGAAAGCAATTTTTTTTTGGAAATATATCAGAATTGCAAAGGAATGGCTGGAAGCACATCAGATAACACAAAAAAGGAGTTCTGGAAGTACTTCAGAAAATAAGACATGTCCAAAAAAACAATTGGAAAGGGAAAGTCAAATCTGGTAAAACTTCAGATAAGACATAAAAGTATATGTTTGGTAGGTGCCAATTAAGTTGGACTTTAACCACAAGGTAAGACGTTGATAGAAACACGACCTCTAGAGAATGCATCTGAGTGCAAATAAGGCTGAAACACTCTTGCTATACATATGTGTGTGAATTTGCTATGATGTATGATCAAATGCAGATGTAATGCACATGGTGACAACAAGGCTCGACTCTTTTGGGAAGAGGACAAGATTGGAAGACTGATTCCTCAACACGGAGATCACTTTCATTCTGCTTGGGGACTAAAGATGCTGCTACTGAACACATCTCTGCCATGCTGGTAAACTATATCAAGTTGATGATCCTTGGATGAAGGATGGAGAGCTGCTTAGGGACTCTTTATGTAAGTTGTAACACCCCAAATCTATACGCCCAAGCTATTAAAGCGATAAATAAAAATTCAAAATTTCATCAGAGTATATTTAAAACATTCACGGCATAGACCGAGGGGTCACATCAATTTGAAACAAAATACACATAAACCTGCCCATAAAGATATGCAACAATCAGGTAGCAATTAACAGAGGAACTTAGTTCCTACTACCCACAATTCAGATACAGAATAAAAGCGGAAAATCTGTACTGAAATCTCATATATATAGATCATGAGAAGTTTGTCTGTCGAATAAAACATCATACATGTACAATCCAAAAGAAACATATACACATACACACAAATCACCAACGGTCTCCCTAACTACCCGGTGTCACATATCAGAGCTGACCGACAAAAGAATGAAGACCTAAGCTTCACAAAAAGACCTCCAGCAATCTAATCTGCAGTGCCTCATAGAGCATTATAAAACAGCAGAAGGGTGAAAAACACAATCATAATATAATTGCATATAATTATATACAACACTAAAAATACACATATATACTGTTCTCACCACAACTCATACCAGAATTCAAACACAAAACAACACAATGTATATTTCATATTTCCATCACCAAGGTATACCAACCATACACAATACAAGTATCACCAACACATATACATATATCAATTTATCAATTTCATCCACAATTCCACACATAAACAAACCATTAATGATTTATGAAAATGCAAGAGACCGACACAACGACTCTATGCATATGCACATGCGGTACCAACTTCCATCAATTCTCAACACCAGCTCACTCAGGAACTATTGTAACCATCGCTCGTTACTTAATGTAACTCCCCGTCGGGCATACGATGTTCCCCGTCGCTTTCGGTCCTCTTTGTATAAGGCTCACGATGTTTATGGATCGCTTTCGGTCCTCTTTGTATAAGGCTCACGATCTGATCGCTCACACCCCACACGGGCACACGATCGTCTATAACCATCGCTTTCAGTCCTCTCGGTATAAGGCGCACGATGTTATAGCAGATTCCCTCTGGAATCGATTCGTCGCTCACACCCACTAGGGCACACGACATCATAAGAATGCACATCATGATGCTCAACATACAATGACTCATGACATTCAAATGCACACATATATGCAACCATCTCACTTAAAATTAATCATGCTTTGCAATTCAAGCCCAAAATAATGCATTTATACCATACAACAACATGCAATTCATACCATATCCATATCAACAGCACATTGCATGATACACACAAATTACACACAATTATAACGACAAAAGTCGACAAAACGATACTATTCCAAATTCCCGACATAATTAAATCGGCTAACAATCTCAAAATTATTATAATAAGAAAGTACAGTTCAATAGCTACTCAACGATACCAAGAATGTTAAAAACGGATAAACGGAACACAAGTTACGGACTAAACAAGAAAAGACATCGCGAAAAAACCACATTTTGCAATTCTCCTGGCCATACGCGTATTGCCCTGAGCCATATGCGTATTACCCTGCTCCCTCGCCCATTCCATATGCGTATTGCCCAAAGTCGTACGCGTATGGGCAGAGACCCATTTTTCCCAAAATTCCCATTAAAATCCAATACGCGTAGTACCCTACATCATACGCGTATTGCCCTAAAGTCTTACGCGTACCATTTCGTAAATGGGCAGATGGCCAAGAAAATGAAGCTCCATACGCGTATTGCCCATATTTCTTCAATGCCATATGCGTATTGCCTTGACCAATACGCGTATTGCCCTGAGTGATACGCGTATGGGCAGTGGAAAAACCAGAATTTTCTGCAGAATTTTGTTCTGCGTTTTCAAACCAAAATCACCCAATTTTCACTTATACACCAGAAAAATTACCAATACAATGCCTAACAACATGTATCTACCATGTATCAACAATAAGGAACACTAAAACATGATTTCAGACACATTTAGATCAATTTCTAACACTTTCAACATTTATGGGTTTTACTCTATATTTCCATTTCAATCCAATAACAACCAAAACATACATACATAATCATACACAAGTATATAATAATCAAGTTTCGCACTCTTACCCGATTTAATCGTGTTTAGAAAGTCGGTTGTTTCGATTTCTAGATTTTCCAAGTTTTTTCTCTCTTTCTCCTTTCTTTCTCTTTTCTTCTCCTTTTCCTTCTTCTCTTTTTCTTTCTCTCTATTTTTCTATTTTCTTAACTTAAGAAAAATAAAGTGAAATGCCCAAAATACCCCCACACTCAAATATCTCGCAAACGTTCCCAAAACGCGATAAAATATCACAACATTGAAAAATAACATATTTCCAAATAAAAGTCGAAAGTAAAATAATATAATAATAAAATAATCAAAACGACTCGATTAAATAAAAATACTAAAACTGGGGCGTTACAACTCTCCCCCACTTAGAAATTTTCGTCCTTGAAAATATACCTGAGACGAACAACTCTGGATACGACTCCCGCATCTGACTCTCCAACTCCCAAGTCAAATTTCCCTAAGCAGCGCCTCCCCACGCCACTTTCACAAGTGCAATATCCTTGCCTCTCAACCGCTTCACCTCACGATCCAAAAACCTAACGGGTAATGCCTCAACCGTAAGGTTCTCCCTTACCTCAACCTCATCCATCGGAATCACATGCGACGGATCCGGAACATACTTTCGAAGCTGTGAAACATGGAACACATCATGCAAATTCGACAGATTTGGCGGCAACGCCACCCTATAAGCCACAGCACCCACTCTCGCGGATATCTGGTAAGGACCAATAAACCGAGAAGTAAGTTTCTTCGATTTCAATGCACGACCCATACCCGTTACCGGTGTAACTCTCAAAAATACATGATCGCCCTCTTGGAACTCAAGATCTTTTCTTCTCCGATCATGATAACTTTTTTGCCTACTCTGAGAAATCTTCATTTTCTCCCGAATAAGCTTCACTTTTTCCGTAGTCTGTTGAATCAACTCTGGCCCAACCACCGAACTCTCACCAGATTCGTGCCAACACAACGGTGTTCGACATCTTCGTCCATACAGTGCTTCAAAAGGTGTCATTCCAATACTAGAATGGAAATTGTTGTTATACGTGAATTCAATCAATGCAAGATAACTATCCCATGCACCACCTTGTTCAAGAACACACGCTCTCAACAAATCTTCCAACGACTGAATCGTTATCTCGGTCTGACCATCTGTTTGAGGATGATAAGCAGAACTCAACCTCAATTTAGAACCCAACGCCTTTTGTAAACTTTCTCAAAATCTCGAGGTAAACCTCGGATCTCGATCAGACACAATACTTAACGGAACCCCATGCAACTTCACAATCACACTTATGTAAATCTCAGCCAACCTCTCCAAAGAAAAACTGATGTCAATCGGAATGAAATGCGCCAATTTAGTCAGCCTATCCATAACCACCCAAATAGAATTATGCCCTCGTTGTGTATTCGGCAACCCTGTCACAAAATCCATAGAAATGCTGTCCCACTTCCACTCAGGAATATCCAACGGTTGCAACAAACCACTAGGCCTGAGATGTTCTACCTTTGATTTCTGACAAGTCAAACATGCATAAACAAACTGAGCCACATCTCTTTTCAATCCAGACCACCAGAAAATCTTCTTCAAATCTTGGTACATCTTATTAGCTCCCGGATGTATACTCAGATTACTCCGGTGTCCTTCCTCTAAAATCATCTTCTTCAACTCCGCATCGTCCAGAATACAAATTCTACCTCGGAACCTCAAAACACCTTTATCGTCCACTCTAAAATCCTCATTTTCACTTTTCTCTCCAACCGTCATCAAATCCACAAATTTCACATCCGTCTTCTGTTTCTCACTAACAGTCTTCAGAAAATCATTAGTAACCTTCAACATTCCAAGCCTCACGCTATCCGACGTCACTTCACATACCAAACTCAAGTCCCTAAAAGCTTCCAAAAGCTCCCACTCCTTAACCATTAAAGCGGACATATGTAACGATTTCCGGCTCAACGCATCGGCTACCACATTAGCTTTACCAGGATAGTTATTCAACCCAAAGTCGTAGTCCTTCAAAAATTCCAACCATCTCCGTTGCCTCATATTCAACTCTTTCTGATCAAACAAATATTTCAAACTTTTATGATCACTAAAGACTTCGAATCTTGCACCATAGAGATAATGCCTTCAAATCTTCAACACAAAAACCACAGCCGCTAATTCAAGATCATGAGTAGGATAATTTTTCTCATGCACTCTCAACTGCTCGAAGCATAAGCCACCACCTTACCTTCTTGCATCAGAACACCACCTAGACCAATCAAAGACGCATCACAATACACCATAAATGGTTCAGTAGGATTCGGCAAAATCAAAATCGGAGCCGTCGTCAATCTTCTCTTCAGCTCATTAAAACTTTCCTTGCACCGAATATCCCAAATGAACGCTTGCCCTTTACAAGTCAACTGGGTCAAAGGAAGTGCTAGCTTAGAAAAACCTTCAATGAACCTTCGATAATATCCGGCCAAACCCAAAAAGCTTCGAATTTCAGTAACAGATCTCGGAGCCTCCCATTGTAGAACTGCTTCTACTTTAGATGGATCCACAGAAATACCAATACCTAAAATCACGTGCCCAAGAAAACTCACCTCCGACAACCAGAACTCACACTTGGACAATTTGGCAAAAAGCTTTCTTTCTTTCAAAACCTGCAAAACAATACCCAAATGCTCCGCGTGCTCCTCCCGAGACTTAGAATAAATCAAAATGTCATCAATGAACACAACAACAAAACGATCCAAATTCTCGTGGAAAATACGATTCATGTACTCCATAAACACACCTGGCACATTAGAAACCCCGAACGGCATCACAGAATATTCATAATGACCGTAACGTGTCCTAAAAGCCGTCTTCTGAATATCTTCCTCTTTCACCCTAATCTGATGATATCCTGACCTCAAGTCAATCTTACTAAACACACAAGCACCTACCAACTGGTCCATCAAATCATCAATTCTTGGAAGAGGATACTTATTCTTAATCGTCACCTTATTCAACTGGCGATAATCAATACACAACCGCATACTTCCATCTTTCTTTTTCACCAATAACACTGGAGCACCCCAAGGAGAAACGCTTGGTCTCACAAACCTCTTTTCCAACAATTCATTCAACTGTTTCTTTAACTCAACCAACTATGATGCCGACATACGATAAGGTGCTATAGAAACAGGTCTAGTACCAGGAACTAGATCTATAGAAAACTCCACCTCTCTCTGTGGCGGCAAATCTGAAATATCCTCAGGAAACACTTCAGGAAAATCACACACAACAGGAAACACATCAAGTGAAACTTGACTATCCAAAGTCAACGATGCCAACAACCCAAACAACTGAGCTTCATCCTCCAAAAGTTTCTTCAACTCTTTGGTAGATAAGAAACTCGAGTCTTCGTCTTCCTCAAGAGAAGGAAACCTTACCAGCTTATGATAACAATCAATATGAACCTTATTGAACTGCAACCAATTCATTCCCAGAACCACATCTATACCCTCCAACAGTAAACACACCAAATCCATCTCAAAGTCTTTACCATAAATGGTCAAAGGACAACTTAGACAAACCAAAGAAGTAGTTACTGACCCCATTGCTGGAGTATCAATAACCATCTCACCACCCATCGAAGACAACACAAGATTCAAACGCTTCGCGCACTCAGACGAAATAAATGAATGAGTCGCTCCAGTATCAATAATAGCAACTAAAGGAGTACTATTAATAAAACAAGTACCTCTGATCAGATGATCTGCACTTGAAGTCTGAGTTCCTGCCAAGGAAAAAACTTTCCCACTAGCTGGAGCTTGCTTTGGTTTCAGACACTTTGTACTAATGTGACCAGGTTCACCAGAGTTGAAACGCTTCACCACATTCTTCCTTGCACAATCAGCTGCGACATGTCCTAAACCTCCACAATTAGAACACTTCCTCAAATCCTTCCTACATTCAGACTGACGATGTCCCACATCACCACATCTATAACATCTCAGAGGACTAGACATTCCTCCTCCACTTGACCTTCACTCAAAATTTCCCCTTTGTTTACCCTTATCAGCTGGTGTTACATACGGACCACCACGGAACTGTTGCTTCCCTTTCCTCTCGCTCACACTCTTATAGTGAGTAGAACAAGCCTTACTATCCTCCTCATAAATCCTACAACAATCCACCAAATCAGAAAACCTTCTAATCTTTTGATAACCAATTGCCTGCTTTATCTCAGGGCGCAATCCGTTCTCAAACATTACACACTTAGAAAACTCCGCGGTCGCTTCAGCATAATGTGGATAAAACTGCACAAGCTCCACAAACTTAGCAATATAATCAACAACAGACATATTACCTTGTTTTAACTCCAAGAACTCAATTTCCTTCTTTCCTCTTACATCTTTGAGAAAATACTTCCTCAGAAACTCAATGCTAAACACAGCCTAAGTGATCTCTTCCTCTACAGCTTCCAACACATGACGTGTACTAACCCACCAATCATCAGCTTCTTCCAGTAATATGTGAGTACCCAGTCTCACCTTCTGATCCTCAGCACAATCCATCACTCGGAAGATTCTTTCAATCTCTTTAAGCCATATCTGAGCACCATCAGGATCATATCTTCCTTTGAAGACAGGCGGTTTGTTCTTCTTGAACTCATCATTACCTGCAACATTAGGTGCACCCTGCACAGCCCGAGCAATAGCTTGCATAGCAGCAGCCAAAGCAGCGTCATTCCTACCAGCCATATTCTGTTCATTTCCAATAACAGCAACTATGGTTAAACAAACAGCTCATCCCAACACCAAGACCGACAAGGACTGACACAAACTGGCTCTGATACCACTTAATGTAACACCCCCAATCTATACCCCCAAGCTATTAAAGCGATAAATAAAAATTCAAAATTTCATCAGAGTATATTTAAAACATTCATGGCATAGACCGAGGGGTCACATCAATTTGAAACAAAATACACATAAACCTGCCTATAAAGATATGCAACTATCAGGTAGCAATTAACAGAGGAACTTAGTTCCTACTACCCACAATTCAGATACAGAATAAAAGCGGAAAATCTGTATTGAAATCTCATATATATAGATCATGAAAATTTTGTCTGTCGAATACAACATCATACATGTACAATCCAAAAGAAACATATACACATACACGCAAATCACCAACGGTCTCCCTAACTACCCGGTGTCACATATCAGAGCCGACCGACAAAAGAATGAAGACCTAAGCTTCACAAAAAGATCTTCATCAATCTAATCTGCAATGCCTCATAGAGCATTATAAAACAGCAGAAGGGTGAGAAACACAATCATAATAAAATTGCATATAATTATATATAACACTAAAAACACACATATATACTGTTCTCCCCACAACTCATACCAGAATTCAAACACAAAACAACACAATGTATATTTCATATTTCCATCACCAAGGTATACCAACCATGCACAATACAAGTATCACCAACACATATACATATATCAATTTATCAATTTCATCCACAATTCCACACATAAACAAACCATTAATGATTTATGCAAATGCAAGAGACCGACATAACGACTCTATGCATATGCATATGCGGTACCAACTTCCATCAATTCTCAACACCAGTTCACTCAAGAACTATTGGAACCATCGCTCGTTACTTAATGTAACTCCCCGTCGGGCATACGATGTTCCCCGTCGCTTTCGGTCCTCTTTGTATAAGGCTCACGACGTTTATGGATCGCTTTCGGTCCTCTTTGTATAAGGCTCACGATCCGATCGTTCACACCCCACACGGATACACGATCGTCTATAACCATCGCTTTCGGTCCTCTCGGTATAAGGCGCCCGATGTTATAGCAGATTCCCTCTGGAATCGATTCGTCGCTCACACCCACTAGGGCACACGACATCACAAGAATGCACATCATGATGCTCAGCATACAATGACTCATGACATTCAAATGCACACATATATGCAACCATCTCACTTAACATTAATCATGCTTTGCAATTCAAGCCCAAAATAATGCATTTATACCATACAACAGCACGCAATTCATACCATATCCATATCAACAGCACATTGCATGATACACACCAATTACACACAATTATAACGACAAAAGTCGACAAAATGACACTATTCCAAATTCCCGACATAATTAAATCGGCTAACAATATCAAAATTATTATAATAAGAAAGTACAGTTCAATAGCTACTCAACGATACCAAGAATGTTAAAAACGGATAAACGAAACACAAGTTACGGACTAAACAAGAAAAGACATAGCGGAAAAACCATATTTTGCAATTCTCCTGCCCATACGTGTATTGCCCTGAGCCATACGCGTATTACCCTGCTCCCTCGCCCATTCCATACGCGTATTGCCCAAAGTCGTACGCGTATGGGCAGAGACCCATTTTTCCCAAAATTCCCATTAAAATCCAATACGCGTAGTGTAACGACCCAAAAATCTAAATTTATTTATTTAATTTGGAAGGAATTAAGAGGTTTTTGGTAATTTTGGAGAATTTTGGATTAAAGGAGTAATTTTAATAATTTTAATAAGATGAATAATCATGTATTATTTAGATTATTATTATTATTAATAAATAAGAAAAAGGGCAAGGTGGTCTTATTGGAAATTGAGTAGGGATAGGATGGGAAGTTTATAAGTTGGGATTTTTCACTAAAGAAGAAAAGAAGCGATCATTTCTAACTGATCGTGTTTTTGGTGAAGAACACTGAAGAAGAGAAGAGGAGGAGAAAACCTAGGATTCTGAAGGATTTCGAGGAGAATCTTGGAGAAAGAAGGAGAAAGCCGCAAATTTCTCTAAGGTATGGGGAGTTTTTCATGGTTTATTATCGTTATATAGGAATTGGTTGTGAATAGATTAGGTATTCATGAGTTTATATAATTTTGGTGTTTGATTGATGAAGATTACATTATGCATGAACGATATGATGATATACGATGTAAATGTTGATGTAAGTGTATCGTGTAAGCATTTTTGATCAATTTTCGTTTTGGGAAAAATCGAGTTTTGGGGGTATTTCGAGTCGAAAACGCAGGAAAACACTTTTCGGGGAAATTTGGGTTTTGTCGCATCCTGACACGGGCCGTGTCACACAACACGGGCACCCGTGTCAGCCTACTGGTTGAGAAAAATAAAATTGTTTGTTGCTGAGCTCCTGACACGGGCAGTGTCACAGGACACGGGCAGCCGTGTCAGCTTGCTGGTCGTGAATGAAAAATTGATTTTTTGGAAATTGGTCCCAGGGCTTCTGACACGGGCAGTGTCACAGGACACGGGTGGCCGTGTCAGGCTGCTGACTTGCTACTTTTTTTGATGTTAGGAATCGTGTCTCTGGTTTCCTGACACGGGCCGTGTCACAGGACACGGGCGGCCGTGTCAGACAACTGTCTTGATGAATTTTTGTTGTTTTGATGTTCTTTTGCTGATTTTTGGTGGTTTAGTAGTTGATATTATATTAATGATAAAACATGATTATATGATGATTTCTTGTTGAAATGATATGATGCTAAACATGATTATATAGTGAATTCTTGTTGAAATGATGTGATGATGAATATAATTACATGATGAATTATTGTTGAATATGATATGACGATAAACATGATTGTATGACGAATTCTTGTTGAAATGATATGATGATAAACATGATTATATGATGAATTCTTGTTGAATATGATATGGCGATAAATATGATTATATGGTGATTTTCTTGTTGATTATATGGTGATTTTTGGTGAAATATGAAATGCATGATGCACATGTGGATTTTTGATGATTTGAGGAGTTTGGCATCATTGCATTTTCATATCATTTTTATGTTGGGGCTTCGGCCTATTGGTAGCTCCAATCCCATTGTGTGGATTGGAGTGATATGGTGATTATGTTGTGCTCCCTTGGGGAGGGTTGATGGCCAGTGTCCATCACATGGAGAAATTGGTACCACATGCATTTGTTGCATCACATTATAGTTGACGTTGCATTTACATGAAGTATCGGTGATGGTGTTTTGAAGATTTTGGTGATAATGCCATGTTGTCGTTGTTGCTTATTATATTTATTTTCCATGTCCTTATATTTCTATAATGAACTGTGATTACTCACCCTGCCTGTGTATGGTGATGGTTTATACGCCATCCTGCAGATATTCAGGAGTAGCTTATCGGTGCGTGAAGTTTTAGCTTGGAGCTTTTTAGCTTATTCATGTAGCGTTATATGGTGTCTTGCTCTGGTAGATGTAACATCGTGGGGGAATTGCTTAAGTGAATATTATGTGGTTTGTTAGGATGATTTTTATGAGTTACTATGTGTAAAATGTTAGTTGATAATGATTGTTAACAATGACCATAGGTCTTGATGGTTTGATGAAATATATGAAGTTAATTTGAGGTTATGATTCCGCTGCAAAGTTAAATTGTGAATTTGTCTTGAATTATTAAAGAAGTGGGTATTTTAAATGTTTTGAAAACCCGTGTTACGGAGCAAGATTTGTTGTTAAGATGTTTAATAAAGAAAATGTGACACCTTTCTTGTTGATTTCTACTCTGATAATATGAAATATTTTCTAAAAATCGTATGTGGGTAGAAGGGTGTTACACGTAGTGCCCTACATCATACGCGTATTGCCCTAAAGTCTTACGCGTACCATTACGCAAATGGGCAGATGGCCGAGAAAATGAAGCTCCATACGCGTATTGCCCACATTTCTTCAATGCCATACGCGTATTGCCTTGACCAATACGCGTATTGCCCTGAGTGATACGCGTATGGGCAGTGGAAAAACCAGAATTTTCTGCAGAATTTTGTTCTGCGTTTTCAAACCAAAATCACCCAATTTTCACCTATACACCAGAAAAATTACCAATACAATGCCTAACAACATGTATCTATCATGTATCAACAATAAGGAACACTAAAACATGATTTCAGACACATTTGGATCAATTTCTAACACTTTCAACATTTATGGATTTTACTCTATATTTCCATTTCAATCCAATAACAACCAAAACATATATACATAATCATACACAATTATATAATAATCAAGTTTCGCACTCTTACCCGATTTAATCATGTTTAGAAAGTTGGTTGTTTCGATTTCTAGATTTTCCAAGTTTTTTCTCCCTTTCTCCTTTCTTTCTCTTTTCTTCTCCTTTTCCTTCTTCTCTTTTACTTTCTCTCTATTTTTCTATTTTCTTAACTTAAGAAAAATAAAGTGAAATGCCCAAAATACCCCTACACTCAAATATCTCGCAAACGTTCCCAAAACGCGATAAAATATCACAACATTGAAAAATAACATATTTCCAAATAAAAGTCGAAAATAAAATAATATAATAATAAAATAATCAAAACGACTCGATTAAATAAAAATACTAAAACTGGGGCGTTACATAAGTTGCCCCCAAATTAACTAACTGTTGTAGATGAACTAATCATTGCTTCAGCTTGAATGATTCAGGAAATGACTGTTTTACTGTGCGCTTGGAAGACTTGCCTCTGTATGAGTCTTAAAAGATCTTATGAATAAACCAATTCTGAGAAGGACTTGCATTGAACAACAAATCTTGAACTGATTCTTCAGAAGGATTTGGAAGGACCTTGCCCCTAATAGGATCACCGACCAAGTTTCTCAACTATTTAAAAATTCCTTGAGAGGAAAGTCAGTTTGCAAATAAAAGTATTCGTTCAAACATGGTAATCTAAATGCAAAATTCATGCAACTTTTGAAATCAAAATCATTTTTGGAATGATACAAAATATGAGTCACTTAGTCAAAACACGGTGGTTCAAGACAATTAAAGTGAAAGGTAAAGCACAAGTGTGATGCCAGAACAAATGATCTGCAAAGATCTTTTGGAGTCAGTTTACGCAACCTTTTTGTAGTATGCTTTCAAAATAACCTTGCTTCAGTTAGGTCTTTTGAGGGTTGTAACGTGGACTGGTTCACGGTTTATGAAACATAGGATAAAGGCTCGAAGTTTGGGTGGGTACAAATAAACTTCGAGCCTTTATCCTATGTTTCATAAGTTGGGAATTGTACTGATGATAGTAATGACGATGGTACAGAAGTTAAGGGACTCTTGAAATGGCAGTCACTACTTCCTTACAACATTTGGTTGTTTTTTTCCATTGAGGACTTTCAAGGTGAGGATTTAAAGATCTCTTCTTTTGTTATCCTTAACTTTTGCCTGAATTGTTTCTTTTGAAGATTACAGTCAGCGGTATGCCCCAGTTTTTACCTAATTCTCCTTCATAGGTTTTGACTTAGCAGGTATTTTCTTTTTATTTTTTCTCTTTTTTTTTCTTTGAAACAAAGCGACTGCCTGGGTTAATGATTACGGTGAACCATCATTGGCTTTTGACTTGAAAAACATCTTCGACACTTACTTGTTGTGTACGAAGGAAAACTTTTGAATGTAACCTTTATTGAAAGGTGTCTTGCATGATCGCACAACCAAGTTAACTGAGAACTACCCATCCCTAGGTTAAGATTGTGGGTTTTTATAAAGAAAGAAACTCCAACTTCTAGGCTCGAAGGGGTTGCAAGGGAATAACTTCCTTATATCTCCAGTGTTTGGGAAACTGAAACAATGCCTTACATCGTCAGCAAAGTTTTGATTTGAAAGCATACCTACAACAATTATGAGTATTACGTTTTCTTCATAATCCCTCCAATCTTTGTATAATCAAAAGAAAGTGGGCAAGAGATATTTTTTTTTGAAAGAGAATGCATAAAGATGTAAATAGCAAACACAAATGAATTGAATCAAAATGTTGCAATGCTCATTTCATTAACATGAAAGTACAAACAGAAATTGAAAACAAGAAACACGACCTAGCGACTAATCAGTAACAGGGTGAGCTAGCCTGTCTGAAACACTGGCTTTTAGGAGGATAACTAGCTGAAGTTGACTGAAGCTTCACTTCTTATGCCCTGGCGGAGCAACATCATGGAAAATGAGGATCCCGTCTTTGATCAAATCATACAATTTATCCTTCAATGCATAACAATTTTCCAAATCATGGCCTACGACACCTTGATGGAATGCACAATGGAGGTCAGACCTAAAACCAGCTGGAAGAGGATCTAGAGGATGACGTAGAGTCCTAGTAGTGATCCAGCCTTTCTAAACTATAATAGGGTACAACTCAGTGTACGTCATAGGAATAGGATCAAAGTGATTCCTATTGAGGTTCTGATTTTATCCAACAGTTGGAAGTTGAGGAGCTCAAACTGGTTGAGCAGCAACCATAGGAGTAACAACAGCAATAAAAACATGATTATCATATTGAGGTTTGTGACAAGGTCTCCTCTCCCCAGTCATGACAACATTGGTTTGGTCTTATCTTTTCTTTTGGAAGTTCCCATAGGATTTCGTCGCACCATTAGAAGATTCAGCACCTTTGGACACTTTACCATTCTTGACACCTTCTTCGAGTCTTTAGCCTATGGTCACCAAATATGTGAATTTGGAGGAAACACTACCAATCATCTTTTCCCAATAGAAGGGAGACAAGGTGTCCATGAACACTCCTGTGAGTTCTTTCTCTGCCAGAGGGGGTTCAACTTGAGAAGTTAGTTCTCTCCAACATTGAGCATACTCCTTGAAAGATTATTTCTCATTCTGAGACATGTTTTGAAGTTGACGACAATCGAGTGCCATGTCAAGATTGTACTTATATTGCTTCATGAAGGCATTAGCAAGATCCTGGAAGCATTGGATACCGTTCTTTACAAGGTTCATGCACCACTTGAGTGAAGCTCCACTCAAAATGTCTTGAAAGAAGTGGATAAGCAACTTCTGATTGTTGCTATAAGAAGTCATCTTTCTGAAGTACGTAACTAGATGAGCTCTTGGACAGGAATGACCTTTGTATTTCACAAACTCATGAATCTTGAATTTGACAGACATAACAAGGTCTGAAACAAGGTACATGTTGTCTGCATCAACACTAAAGAAATCATTACCCTTCATGGCTATGAGTCTCTTGTCTATAGTCTGAAACTGCTCATGGACCTCTTTAGGTTCAATAAAATCCTCACAATCTTCACCTTGAGCACTAGCAGCATCGTACTCATAGAGAGGATTCTAAAAGGGAGCTCAGGCAGTCTGAGAAATAGTATGAACCACAGGTCTGAGCTCAGAGAAAACAGGAGCTTGAAACATTGGTCCAATCATAGCAGTAGTAGCAATAGGTGGAGAGTAGTTATGGGGTAAACCAAACTCTGGCCAAGTAGAAGGTGGCATCTAAACAGGTTGAGGATCAGTAACAACACCTGAAACCTCCTGGATGACAGTTCTTTGAGGTTGTCCGCCCTCTGGAAATCAAGACTTGGAGCATCTCAGTAAGCTTAGTCATGCCTGACTTCAGATCATCAGTCTCCATTCCAATCTCTGCATTGTGCCCTTCTTGCTCTGACATTCTGCGTCTGATATTAGCTCTAGTCCTGTATTAGTGATGAGGAATCAGTTTGACGATTGATAAAAGACACTGGAAGATAGAGACAACGGGAATGAGTTGCTGAACAAACTGGATGTGTGCATGAATCATGCAAAAGATGCAAATGATATGTAATGCAATGCAACACAGGATGCTGATCACAAGCAACAGGAGCAAAGGTTCAAGATCACAAGCATGGAGTCTGGGTGAAGAATTAACCACAAGGTGTGTACTAGAGGTAAAGTACCTACATAATGGGTTCTAACAAGGTTGCCAGAGTCATCGATTCTCCTTTGGATATTACTAGCACACCGATTACATAGGAATCAATAATATTCTCAATCGACTAATTCAGGTTTACACCTTTATAGCCACTGCACTACATCCTAAAAGGCCAAATGGGGTTAATGGGATACTAAAGTCCTCAGCTTCTCGAACTCCCAGGTCGAAGATAACAATGCTTTCACAATTACTCGTTTAAAAAATACTACTCTCAAAGGGGCCTCTACTGAGTGGAGGATTCTCAAGTCAGCTTGTTCGGGATTACTCCACCCAATCCAACTTGACTATACCACCCTCTTATCTTATTGTACACTCAAGTTCGGGTTAGGACTTATCTTACTCACATAGATCATCACCCTAAAAAACAGAAGATGCCCAAACAATATAAGCAAACAATAATAGAAACACAAATATAACAAATTAGGCTTAACCCTCAACAGTGGCCCCCAGCAGAGTCACCATTTTCTGTAGCGGTGAGAATCAGAGACCAAGCTATTAGTTAACTTGACTCACAAAACAAAATGACCACCGAACTTTAATTTATCCAAGGGAAGGGGAAAATATCGAATAAACCCAAATAAACATGCAAAGATAAAGGCAAGGCTAAAGACTGTGCAATAAAGAGATCAAAGGTACGGGGGTTGATTATGAAAAGGGAAGGTACTAGCACCCTAATCATCTGTAGTATTCTACAGGAACCTCTTGAAGTATCTGTGTTTTTGGATAAAAGTTGTTTGCTAAAGGTTAGAAAAAATTGGGAAAGAAAAGAGAAAAGGGAACCTAAAGGTTTTTATTACTAAGGTGAAAAGGTTGAAAAGAAAAAAGGTAGCTCGCTAGGATCTCGCAATCCTATGCCCACATATCCTTAATAGGAAGTCAGAGCAATCGTAGTTTAGAGAACTGTGAGTAGGAAAAAGGTATCAATCGCACGGGGGCGAGAGAAAAGGTTTGATTAGTTGTAAGGGGGATTGTAAGATGTAATGGAAAAGATAGTGGGATTCATACCAAACAAGCATGTGACAGAGAGTCAACATACACGTTCCTTTTCCCTTAGATTGAGATCACAAGTGTTAACAAAAATGAAATCAAAAGACACGTGGCAAAACATCATATAGTCAAGGTAAATGAAATCAATAAGCACATGGAAAAACATCATGTAATAATCAAGCATCAACAACAAATGAAATCAACAACACATGGCAAAGCATCATGGTCATCGAGAATTAATCAAGGGAAAAGCATCAAAGATTAATCAAATGAAGCATCAAGTATCATGGTAAAAGCATTCATCAAGAGAAGTCATCAAGCACATGCTTCAAACAAACATACTCATGGCAAAGTGAATTTTAGACAAAGTATTACACAACCAACTATCATGAATGAAATCAAAAGAAGTAGGAGACATGGATTCATTTAAAAATCAAGCATGAAGCATTTGAAACAAACATGGGCTTTTATCCAAGATTAGGTAAAAAATAAGATCAACAACAATGTACAAATTAATAAAAATATTTAAAAAATATCAAAGTACATGCTTAAATAAATAAATAGAAAATTCTAAGAATAAATAAATAAAAGCATAAGTATTTTTTTTAGATTTTTTTTAATATGAAATAATAAGATAAATAATCAGGTGAAAGGATTAAACATTTTTAGTTTTTTTAGTTAAAAAATATAAAGTAAACAATAAATAAATGATTATTTAAATTAAAGTTAAAATAAAAATGAAGTTAAAGAAATAAATAATTTAAAAATAAAATGAAATAAATAAATAAATTTAGAAGAAAAATAAAAGAAATAGAAGAAAAAAATAAAAGAAATAAAATAAATATGAAAACTGAAATTTAAAAAAATGAAAACTTCATCTTCTTCCTCGTGTCTGTTACTGTAACTATATTTTTTTCAAAAAAAAAATGCAACTTTTCCTTTTTTGAACCAAACAAGGAATGTGGATATAGCATCTTGATCACAATTTCATGAAGAATCCAAATATAACATTTGTTTTTACTTATTTTATCTCAAACTCCCTAGGACAGACTTGAAATCTAGCACACATACACACAATAAACATAATATCTGGTTAGCTCTTGGTTAAATAAAGTAAGGATCCTATTATACCTCGATATTTGATGATGTCAATCTCCACTCCACTCTCATCCTTTTCTATCAACACATTTGAGGCCATAGGATTGAAATGCTTATCGAATTTTGCATATTGAACTTCTTTAGAAGATCCAAGAAATACTCCATTTGCCTTATGAAAATTCCATCTTCTGCTTTCTTAATTTACAATCCAAGAAAATAAGTAAGCTCTCCAATTAGAGACATATCAAATTCACCCTGCAAGATACTAGCAAAAATCTTGCAAAGAGATTCATCAGTGGCTCCAAATGTGATATCATTAATGTAAGTGTGAACTAATATGAGTATGTAACTTCTTATGCAAAAAAAGTGCGAAAAACCATTTAATGCAACTAAAATATTTTAATGCATCTAAAACACCAGTTTGATGCATGTGAGAACTATTTTTTTGATGCAAATGACGAATAGTTGAATGACCATGATGTAAACAAAATATTTAAGATAAATTAAGCGCAACTACATAAATATAGAGAAGAAAGAAACAATCATACTAATTATGAAGATCTAGGACTAAACTTGACGCATAAGTAAAGTTATCAAATAACAAAAATAATATAGAAAATTCAAAATCCGATCAAAAATATGATTGGATACGTCTTCCTTCACTTGTATTGAGAATCCCTTAAGATTCCTAGACACTTGATGGACTAAACTAGCAAGCTTACCAGTCTTGTCGAAGTAATAAAATAATATGTCTCCACAGGGATTGCGAATTAAAATAAGGAAATAATAGTGCAATTAAAACTTATTAAATGGGGGGAGGGTTTGATAGTGAATTGGTACGAAAATAAGAACGAGAAAATTAACGAATTAAAGTTCGATGACGAAAGGTAATTAGATCTTTTATGTTGAATCCCCTAATCATACCTGTTGATGAATTGTATATTAAAAGAATTACAATTATACTAAAATCTCATGGCAAATTAACAAAGCCACTGTACTCAATACCTTGGTGTACAACTCACTAATTTACACAATAATTACCTAATTCCATAAGTCAATTCAAAGTTAAACTAAGCATTCTAAGATTGTTAATTCAAGAGCCACAAGTTATAATTACCTATTCCTGGTTACTTACTAAGTTGAATAATTGCCCTAGATCGGATTAGTAGACTTACACTCAATAATCTCTACTCATCTAATATCAATTTGCGCATTTGTCAACACACAAAAGGCATTAAGAACAAGAACAATTAAATATTTATAATAACATTAAAATGTTTAGTTAATCTTCAACAGTCATATGATCCAACGGAGTACAATAAGGTTCATCTCAAAAGAACTAATCTAGAATAACTTAGCTACTCACATAGAATTTAACAAATACCATGAGTTTATAAGACTTCTTCATAGAAAAATATGGGAAATAAGCTCTCCAATGACTCCAATCCTCACCAAAACTGTGCTCAAGACTCCATAACCGTCACTTTCTATCTCAAATTCGGAACCATCAAACTAACAACAAAAATCCATATTTATAGCAGTTGGTGTGTGTCAGAGCAGCGCAGCATCGCGACCGCATTACACAACATCGTGACCGTATTGTGACTTGATTGTGCCCACAATGTTAGCATCGTGATAAGTGCAAATTGTACCTATTTTTGTGTACATGTTTTGTTGCACTTATCGATACTTTGTGTTAATTTTGGTTGAATAAACCCCACTTTGTGTGTAAATACGCTTACTTTACGTTTTCGTGTGTATATTGCGCTTTCTTGTATATATCATTGAGATTAATAGTTTTCCATTCATTTTGTAGATAATTAAGCATTGTTGGAGCAATGAGGAATAAAAGCTCCAAGATGTGCCAATTGGATCAAAAAAATGCAAATAAAGAAGTGCAGCAGAAAAATGATGTTCTGTCAAATTCGCCAGGCGAATTTTCCTTTCGTCGGGCGAATTTGAGAATTTCGCCAGGCGAGGCAGTGGCGAGGCCCTGGCGAGAGAAAATTTGGAAATTCAAGTTGCTGCTGTCTTGTGCTCGCGTCTTGTTCGCCAGGCGAGTTTTGAGACTTTCGCCGGACGAATTTTCATTCGCCAGGCGAATGTAGATATTTTTGCCAGGTTGTTTTATTGTGCAGCTGGTGTGAGAGAAAAAGGGGAATCCTCCGGGCGAATTTTCAATCCGCCTGGAGAATTTGTCTGAACCAGAATTTTGTATTTAATTCATTTTACTTCATTTTTGTTAGATTATGTTGTTTGGGGGTGATTTTTGTCTCCAAACTTCATCAAACTTCATTCTTTGATAGATTAGTTTAGAAAACAACTATGGAGCTTGCACACGGATGAACCGGGGTGGATTGATCGTCGATCGGCTCCGACAAACCGCGATATGTTTGGTTCATTTCTCTTTTTCTTTGTGTTTTTCTTTATGGTTGGGTTGTGTATATGTATTTGCTGTAAACTCATGTATATTTTTCGCCCATGGCGTTATATGAAATTTGCTTTACAAATCTTTATTGGTGATTGTCTCTGATTTTTGCTTTATGCGCGGGGTTTAGGTCGTGTTAGAGATAATCTTTGCGAACTTTGATTAGGGATGATTCTATGTTAGTTTCTGGATGCTAGAGATAGATTTAGGGCTAACAATCCGTAAGGGTGTTGAAACTTAATGCATCAGTGTCTTGAGTCGGGTGCGAGAATGCCGATGAGGGTAGCATGGTTGAGTGTGCCAGAGATGGACATGTGCTGTGAACGATACTGGGTGATATTGAGGAGTATTGTAAGTTGAGTGTAACTGGTCGATAGGTTTAAGTTTGTGAGGAGTCGATTATGTGCATGCCGGATAAGTCTTTTCTTGCTGAAGAATGAATTTGTTTTATGTTTTAATGTTTAATTTTCTATTTTCTTGTTTTAAACCATTTTAAACCCAAACTCATAAACGCGAGAGATTGTCGAACGACATTCTTTCCCTCGAACCGATCTCTGTGGACAAGACATAAATCCCGGATGGAATTCTTTCCGAAAATAAATATTTTTGCTTGCTTGCCCTATTCTGCAATCAACACATCGCAGCCGCGAGAATTTCAGAGGCAAAACTCACTATTTTCTTTCTTTTTGTTCAAATTTTCACTGAGTCCATATTTTATTCCTCTTTGTATTTTTTTCTCACTTATTTATATTTAGGCATGGATTTTGCTCATAATTCTACCAATTTTATCCAAATTTTCTCTTAATTATTACATAATGACTTAGTGTCATCACAACCCCAAACTTACTCTGTTTCTTGTGCTCAAGTAACCTATATGCACACTGAAAATTTCATCATAATCAAAATGATCACCCTTACCAATGAATGTCACCTTCCTTTTGCTGATCAACACTTTCGTTCCCTACATCAATCCAATTAACTCGAAAAAGTTCATCCAAACACATAAGTACTCAACCCGTTTCTCATATCACTTTATCTACTCAATTTTACAAGGTAATCGTACAATCAACGTACAAAATTATTAAGCAATGATTTTTTAAAATTTCTAATAGAGTATATCAAAGTCATATTTAAGCACACACTTTTGAGGTCTTTTTAAGGTTGTAGCGTGGTATATGTCAAGGTAGGATATTTTGGGATAATAGGCTTAAACCTTTGGAGTTAGGTACCTAGTTTTCCTTATGTTACCTGATTTCTTTCATATCGCACTTTTTCTGGTCAATCGGTACAAGAAAGTTCAATTTGTTGGTCCTATTCATCATTCTTCTCTTTTTCACAAATTGTTATGAAGAAGTAATTTTTAACCATAGACATTTCCCCGACTACCTCGTCCACTAACCCTTCTCACTTTCTCCCCCTAAATATGAAGACCCCTCTCACATTCTCTCAATCACTAACCCTTAGTGATCAAATTCACTAACAACTCTATTGATTGTTGAATTTATTACACAACTAAGATAAACCAACAATTATACCAAGTTACTGAAACTTATAATGGTGTACACAAATAGATTTAACACTAATACAACATATGTGTGGAATACATGAAACAACGGACTCAAAAACCCTATGCACGAAGAACTTAATCTTGTGCAGAAAAAATCCTGTCAAAAGATGATAATTAAATTTAATATGTCTTATGGGATTTTTCTCCTTGGATATCTAAATTAAATTCATTCCGAAAAATAACTGAATTAGTTGGATTTGATTTGCTCCATAAATCTCTCCAACAAAATATATGATATGTTATATTTCAAATTCAAATTTAAATCTCCATTTAATTCTTATTTGATCTTCAATAGCTGTCAAACAAATCACACAAATATTGCCAAATAATCTACAAAAAATTTGATTGAGATTCAATCAAAATTCTTGCACTAAACAACATCCATCATGGCTTGCTGACCAGGGTCAGATGTTGCACTACACACATACTAGAACATCGTGTTTCACATGTTGCACTAGTACATCCAAATTAACTCTTCTCTATGAAATGTAGATCTTCTTTTTAGAGTGAATATTGGATAGAGTAATTCTGAACCAAAACTGCAATACCACCTGTCTGTTGCAAGAGACTAGATGTTGCAGCACACATGTTGGAATATCATGTTCCACAAGTGTCCCTTCTGCACCAGAAACATTTTGAACTTACTCCATGTTGTTTTGCATAATATAATCAATCCAAAAGGAACAACATACCTTTTTTATGCAAAAGCTTGTCCTTATCGCGCTAAAAAATACCTGTCCCCAATGTAATAAGAAATGTAAAGCCATTGTCATGAAATACGCAGTGTCAGTGAAGGAAGGAGTTCTTATAAGAACGAAGAAAGGTGTAAATGTAGTGTCATCGAAGAAGAATGAAGAAGGGTTTTTGAGGGTGTAAAACAAAGAAGATGGAAGGAGTTTTTCAGAAATTAGGATTTTCCATCTTAAATTGGGTTAAGTTATTAAAATAGTTAATAAGTTTCAATTAGGGCTAGTTTTGTCATTTCCATGAGGTTAATTTCCACATGTTTTAAATTTAAATGAAAAATGCAAAAATATTACAACATGTCATTGCCAAAATAGTAGGGGAGAAAATAGGTATAAAACATAAAATATATTAATTACACAGAAGTTTATTATTCAACTTATTTTTATATAAATATATACATTATACAAACATATATAATTTTATATTTAACTTATTTTTAATTAAAATTAATTTTATATTATAAATTGCTCAAATCTATTTTTGTAATTGCATAATCAATTTAACAATCACTACTACGGAAAACACCTATCATAATAGTTGGAAAAGGGATACAACCACAGCCAATCAATCGTTGTGAAGTAAGGTGTAATTGTATGTATGATGCTTTCCACCACAGGCATTGGACCGTTGTGATAAACTAGGTAGCACACTATATATCACAGCGTTTAGAGTATACAACTGTTGTGATATAAAGCATAAAGACATGGGTTCGAAACTCAGTGATTGTATGGTCAATAATATTTTGCGCTCTATCTGTAACAATGGTTGGTATAAATAATCCTGAATAAATACTTTTTTTTTATTTTAATTTATTTTTTCATATATTACAAACCTGTATTTTTTTTACGTGTATATGATCAAATTAAGTGATAAAAATATATTTATACATATATATTTTATACATATATACCTGTATATTTTTTCATATATTATACATACATTATCAAATTAAGCAAGACAAATATATTTACAACCATCAAAGACGAAGTCATTCATTACCACCCCTATTTTCAACTAAAGCATTGAAAATAAATGCCTAATGTCTACGGACGTCTTCGAAGTCATCGGGAAAGAAAAGTGTCATGTCGTTAAATGTCTACATAAACAAGTGAAAAAAATTGAATATCAAATGATTTAAATAATAATAGCAAATTACTTTAACATTAGGGTTAAATATACAAATCCCCCTGCAATATTAGCGAGTTCTCATTTTAGTCCCTAGCAAAGTTTTTTTTTTTAAAACCCCCTCATCTTAATTAGATTCCCTCACTTAGGCTCCTGACTGCCACATTGCAGCAAAGATTCCTTTCTATTGTTTGCGTGGCAGTCCACGTGGCATTTTAAATATTATTTTATATTATTTTATTTTTTTTTTATTTTTTTTTATTTTTTTTTTATTTTTTCTTTTATTTTTTTTTATTTTTTTAATTTTTTTTATTTATTTTTTATTTATTTTTATTTTTTTTAAAAAAAATTTTACGTTTTTTTTTTGTTTTTTTATAACTTTTATAATTTTTTTCTTTTTTTTTTTTTTTTAATTTTTGTTTCGTTTTTATTTATATATTTTTTATTTTTTTTACTTTTTTTTATTTTTCGTTTTTGGACCTAATTTTTATTTTTAATTCTATTTTAAACAAATTGTTATTTTAAAAATTAGTTTAATTAGGCCACAAACAAACACACACACAAGCCCATTATAACTCCACTTTTTCTGGCCCATATATTATTTTATTTGTTATATGATTGACAAGTAACATATATAAACACTTTCATTTAGTAAATAGTTTTCGATGTGGGACATTTGTGAGTATTAGCCTTTTGGACTCTTCTCTTTGGATTCAAGATAGATATAACATCCTTATCCTCCTCTTACATGCACATTCATATGTTCTTTGTACAAAAAATTGTTCATACCAAAGGATAATGATATAGTAAGTTGAAAACTATATTATATCATACACTCTAAGTTGATGGAGGTGGTCGTGTGGAACTGTGTGGGTTGAGTTCGAGAAAGGAAAGATACAAGATGGGGGTGGATTGTAATGAAGTTGATAACTTTTTATATTGTATGAACATAACTTATGGTGTGAACATGGCAATAGCAAGTTACCATTTTCATGAGGATGTGGACGGTTGTGTTATGGTTATAGTATAGATATGATGTTACAATATGGTGATGGAGGTTTGGAGAGTGATGAGAGCTTGAGATTCTTGTTTATTAGGGTGTGTGGTATTGTTGTGTTGTGAGTATGCTTTGTATTGAGTTTTGGATGGTTGATGAGTATTGAAAACAATGGAGAAGAAATGAAACAATACTGTAGCGAAAAATGAAGAAGTGGAGAGAGGTTATAAAGATGGTTGATGAGTGTTGTAATATAAGGGAAGAAGTATGTGGTGTTTGTGTTCTCCTCTCAAATTATTAACATATATGAAGTGTTTTTGCTGGTAAAGTTTCAACAGGTTTGAAGTGTTTTCAATGTCCCACATCGGTTGGTTAGGGGGCACCACTAGTGTTTATAAAGAAATCACTCATAAGTATTGTTGAATTGAAATTAGTATGAGAATAAATGGATTAGTATGATAATAAATTGAAATAAATGGATTAGTATAATGAAACTAATTTTTAAAATAACAATTTGTTTAAAATAGAATTAAAAATAAAAATTAGGTCCAAAAAAAAAAAAAAAAAAAAAAAAAAATATATATATATATATATATATATATATATATATATAAATAAAAACGAAAAAAAAATTAAAAAAATTATAATAAAAACAAATTAAAAAAAATTAAAAAAAAAGTTAAAAAAAATTAAAAAAAATTAAAAAAATAAATAAATTAAAAAAAAAAAAAGAAATGAATCTTTGCTGCAATGTGGTAGTCAGGAGCCTAAGTGAGGGAATCTAATTAAGATGAGGGGGTTTTTAAAAAAAAAACTTTGCCAGAGGCTAAAATGAGAACTCGCTAACAATGCATAGGGGGTTTGTATATTTAGCCCTTAATATTAATATGTTATTGTAAATATTTCATGTTCTAGCTCAAGAGTAAACAACGCATCTTCGTTGCGCAAAAGGAAACATAACCTTTTGCCATATGATCCTTCAAAGGAAGCCAATAACCCGTTTTGGATCACGTTACCGGTGGGGGCGGCTGAACAACTGCATTTTGTGCTTGCACCACATACAACATCTTTATTAGGAAATTTATCATTAGCATCAAAATCTTCGTTTGTACATTGTGGGACAGTTCCACTAATTCTCTACATCATAAAAAGCACAGGAACACAAAACAAAATTAACACAATATATATCATACATTTCAGATATCACAATATTCTCACATACCACATATAACTTTTTTATTTCTTCCAATTCTTTCCTGCGAGTTTCCCGCTCCGCTTCTAACTTCTTTTCAAAAGAATTCTTTTGACTATCTATCTTCCTCTCAAACTCTTCCAACACTTTTTTTGCACCTGTACGTTGCCTTTTCTAGACATGTCAAAAAACACTCTCAGATTGATGCCATCTATAACCCCACTGACACGCCCACCATGCTCCTTTGTTCCATTTGCTTCTACTAATATATCATGTTATGGTTCTGGAACAAAGGAACCTTCACGGGCTGAGTTAACCAACAAATCCTACACAACATGATAAGACATACACTATTAATTACCAAAGCGATTTAAATAACACTAAACATGTGCGTAACAAGTCCTATTTATAATTTTCTCAACTACTAATCTTAAGGCATCTGAAGTGTAGTCTCCATTTGGTCTCTGTCGAGCCATATTCCACTTCTCATGTCGTAATTGTGCAGATGCTTCTCGATCATAACCCATGGTGTCCCCATCTTCTAGTTGTTGTCTTTTTTTAACTATCATTGTTTTCTCAAGTTTCATGTATCCCCCACGAGACAATCTACGAGGGTATTTATTTTTAGACTTTTTCACCTTTCCTGCTTCACTTTTAACCTGTTATAAACATAGGAAAAATATTAACGTCCATGGTTGTATCCATAAAATTATCAGAAAAAACAACTGATACTAACCATGAACTTCTGAGTACTACGAGAATTCACAAACTTTTTCCAAACCTTCTTGTCAAGATACAAATATTTCACCCACGAGCGCTCAATATTAGGCTTAGGCTTTATAATGTAGTCATTCGTGAGTCGTGACTTAAAACTCCTCCAAATCGTACCATCATAAGTGATCTACTTTTTTTTTCAACTTTGAATCATCACTAAACTCAAACGTCAACTACACATTTACATCAAAAGTATGTATTAGTGTTTATATAATGTATTATCGAATCGATAAAAATTAAAATTAATACTTGAACATCTGTCCGTATGCTTTTTTTCACCTCATTTGGTACATCCTTCCAATCCTTCCTAGTAATGCAACATAACTCTTAAACAGTGAAGAATGAGGATCATCAAGAAAAGTATGAACAACACTAAACTTGACCAAAAGTCTAACACCCAAATTGTGGACTTTTGTTAATGTAGCCATCACTCTGGCACCTCTTTGATATTTTTTTTGTTCTCCTACTACAGATTGAGAATCATTTGTCATGGTTTCATTTATATACGTAGCTTCGTCCCTACTAGATGAAGAAGAGACCATCTATCAAGACATAAGTATCAACAGAAACAATTAAGCATCAACAACAACAAATACATAAGCATCAACAACAATAACAACAACAAGAAGCACCATCTTCAACAATAAGCATCAACAACAACAATAACAAATACATAAGCATCAACAACAATAAGAATCAACAACAACAATAACAACAACAAGCATCATCTTCAACAATAAGCATCAACAACAACAACAATAAGCATCTTCAACGACAATAAGCAATAATAACAACAATAAGCATCAACAAAAAAATACATAAGCATAAATAACAATGGAAAATATCGGTACTGTAGATGCATGTGGAAAAAGTTTACGTACCAGAAACGTGATGAATAAGTAAAAAAATGTTGTCATAATCTTTGAGTTCCTCCTCGACAGTTAAACCGAAGGCTAGTCAATAACAAAGAATGTGGTGTCGACTCCTTCCTCGATGGTACGAAAGCAGAGACGTTAGTTGAAAATGTTGTTGTTTCTTCTGGTTTAAAGATGGTATTGAACATTTCGTTAGGGTTGAAACTAGTTTTGTATCGTTGGGGTTAAAATGGTGATATACGTTTCATTATGGTTGAAAATCACGTTATTTCTTCAGGGGTTGTTTCACGATGGAAATGAAAATATGCAACTAAAGAGACAAGTTATTTAGCTCTGTGTAAAGTGATTAAATGATATCACCATGGTTGTTTATCAAAACCGTTGTGATATATGATGAGATTTATAAAAAAACATCATGTCTTAAGCAAATAAAATTTTTAAAAAATAAATAAAAAAATATCACAACAGTGTTTTTAGACAACCGTGGTGATATTATATTTACATTAATGATATTTTATAAAAAAAACGCCAAGTTTTAAGTAATTAAATTTAAAAAATATATATAAAATATATCACAACGGTTAGTTTAAAGAACCGTAGTGATATATCTTTCTTTTTTAAATAAAAATGAAAGGCAGTGCTAAAATACTAAAGAAATCACGAATTAGCAGGCGCTGAGAGTCGAACTCATGAAATGTCAACTGATATCACCACTGTTGTTTTAGAAAATCGTGATAATAAATTAACAACATTTAATTAAAAAAAACAAAAAATATATATAGGCGCCTGAATTTAGAGATATCACCACGGTCCTTCGAAAGACAGTGGTAATGGTGGCGTCGTTGTATGCACTTTTTGTTGTAGTGAATAAAAGACCTACTAGGAAGGAATTACTAAGTTAGACTCTAAAATTTTAATCTTTTTTAATTTTATTTTTTGACTATAATTTGAGGTGATTTCTTAATGCATCATATGCTATACTAGCATACCTCGTGAAAATACAATAATATCCTCAGAATGCACCCCAAGTCAATACATTTCTGAATCAAGACCTAAGTCAATATGAAAAGGTATTATGAAGATGCATATATGTTTACATTACGTGATGCATCTCCGGACGATGTTTAATAAAAAAATGTGCCAGAACTGTTTTTCCTTCCTCACTTCTCAAAAAACACTTTCTTCCATCAAACTCTCAACTCACATTATCTCAAAACCATCCAAACAACTTCAAACCTTCTTCCATCAACATCAAGTCTATCAAATAGCTCATTCAAAACCGAAATAGAGGTGCCTGAGGCACTGGAGGAAGTAGAGGTACCTGAGGCACCCCAGGCACCGCAAGGGTTCGGAGAAGGCCCGTCAGACTTGTCACTACTGCCTCTTTACCCAGACCATACTGCCAGACATAATTGGGACAAAGGGGTAAAATGTGTTGGATTCATTCTTTTTAATCATGTATGCTATAATATGAGAAGTTTCTAATGATGATTTATTTTTCTACAGGACTATGATCCGTTGAAATTCATCAACCATGGGCGGAAGATTATTGGGCTGCAGTAGCCTAATTTGTTGTAGTTTCAGGATGCTTTACAGCTATCTTGGATGAGAGACTTGTGCAATATCAGTTATGTTATGGTTAATCTTGGTATGCTCAATGCGTTTGTAAAGAGATGACACACGGAGATATCATCATTTTATCTACCACATGGTGAGATGTCTAACACACTGAATGATGTCTCGTGTCTACTGCATCTCCTGATTAAAGGGAAAATTTTAGATCATGGGAAGATTAACAAAGATGATGCGTTAGAGTTGATGGTAGACTATTCAGGAGTTGACCCAGAGGCTGTCATGAAGGAGTTTGAAACCACCCAAAGGGATCATGCTAGGTTTTGATTCCTGGAGAAGGTGTACACAGATGAGCTACTAAGAGCACAACGGGCAGTTGGTGATAAAGAGCAGGTTGCGCAACATAGAGCATATGCTATGAGAGCATACCTGTTGTATTTGGTTGGCACTGCCATTTTTGTGGACAAGAGTGCCACTTATGTGGATGTCACCTACCTGTGATACTTTGATGAATTTGAGCGGATCCATGAGTATAATTGAGGGGCCTCTTGTTTGGTCCACTTCCACTCTAAGTTATCTTAAGGTTGTATGTGGAAGACGAAACAGGTGACAGGTAGCATCACACTATTGACGGTAATATTTATTGGTTTTTTAGTGTTTGTATGTCATTTTTATTACACTTTTGCAATGTCATTACTAATGGTTCATGTGTTCCAACACTTTTCAGGCTTGGATCCTCTAGCACTTCCCATGCATCTCCAACTGGTCATGTGTACCGACCTATACTGAGGATATGCCATGTGCTTCTGCATTTGCCTTGCTCAAAGGGAACCAGATGATAGAGTCGTTCAAAATGTATCTTGACCAATTGGTAGCAAAGGATATACACTTTTATACGTACGTCGATCACTGTGAGATGTGTGCCTTTAAAGACAAAGTCTTATACTCAGGATGGTTGGCTTGTGGTTCACGTCTAACGTTTCCTCATCTTCTCGAGCGCGTCTTACGGCACTTTGGCTACATGTCGTACATTCCCAGAGAACCTACTGTGTTTGCTCCTCGGTCTATGACACTGTTACCCTAAGTTTTTCGAAAAGACTATAAATGGAAAGTATTCATGAAAACATCTAAAGATATGACACGTGGAAGGACAAGGAAGTCCACATGTTCAAGATGACTCAAGATCGGAAACCATGTAAGGAGATACTGGTCGAAAGTGGCAAGATCGAAAGACGTAGTAAAAAGCATGGGAACTTAGTGAAATTGAGTACTATGCTATGTTGGCTAAGGTTGGAGTCCATCATTACAATGGAAGTAACTTCAACTCAGCCACCAGACGTGGAGTTCATCACTATAACGGAAACAATGTTGACTTGGATGTTACATGTGGGGTACATCACTACAATGGACAATCCATTTGAGCATGCTAGCAGACAGGGTCGACGTCGAAGCCCTCGACGGGGATAACTAGTTCTTGGCGCCATCGAAGCAGTTGAGAAATTCAAATAATAGAACAAGGCGAGAATTACGTCAACGTCGTCGGTTACTTAGAAAACTTGGGACACGTTAGGGAAAACGACTACATGACTTAGGACGTGTCACCATAGGGATATTTATCATACTTAGACAATTATTTTATAGTGGTATAAATAGACACTTAAGTTCATTTTGTAAAGGGTCCGCAAATTGTGCATGTTTCTTTAACACTCAAAGTACATACGCTATGAGAAACGAGTGAATGAAAATGTACGTATGCGTTCCACCAGTTTATACAATTTCAGCGAGTTTACTTTAAGAGCTTTTTTTAGGTTTCAACTTCCTTTACCTTTGGTGTTATTTTATTCCCTATACATCGATATTAACTTTTTCTGCATTTTATCTCTTTCGATTTCAAAGTCAGTTTTGTCTTTTATTTACTTTACTTGCAATTTCGTTTACAATCAATTAGTCCTTCGACTGCCGTTCTTATTCACCAATAACTTCAAACTTCAATCAGTATCTTTTCGAAATATTTTCAAGGAGTGCACTTAAACCTCGACAAGCCTTATGATTTTCACGAATACACACACATAAACATGTCCGAGAGATTTTCGAGTTTGATCCCTTAAGTATTAATGTAAACTTGTATTTGTTTACCAAATTTCACAATAAACAGACACGTCAAGATATGGATGTTATGTTTTATGATTATCTTAATCATCTGGTATCGGAGGAGTCACAGAGTACCATAACTGAGAGTGACTGGAGCTATGTAAACGGTTACATCTGGTGGTTCTTCAGGGTGTCACATCCTTATATGATATAGGATGCTCTAAGAGATCCACCGAGACCAGCTCATTATGAGATATTAGTGGATGAGTAGGCTAGGGCAGATCATGTTGTTGATGTGATGCCTAGATGTCACCGTATCATGAAGATTGGGTAGTCAGGTATTGAGAGAGGAATCTTTTTGGATGGCTCTGAGGTGAGGGACATTGTAGATGTCATGATGGCGGAGGCACGAGAAGCACTACAGTACAGAAGGCATCGTGGAACAGGGGCTCCCGAGTCCGAGTCCGCCATACACAGTAGTTTATAGCATTTGTACTTTAGATTTATTTTCGGCTGTATTTTATTTAGACTTATTTCGACTTTATTGTGTACTTTGGATTTATTACTTTATCTATATCATTTTCTTCATATCGGTTTTATTGTCTAATTCATCATAATATAGCTATAACATTTCGTCAATTTCATCTCATAATCACTAAAACAAACTTAAATTTAATGTCTGATGTGGTTACAAAGATGCAGCTCCGGATTTTGTCTAGTGTGCATACAGAGATGCATCTACGAAACAATGTATGAAAAAATGAACGTTTCAGATAGGGATGCATGGTATGTACGTTGAATTATCTCAGAGATGCATCTCCAGATTAAACTTCGTAGAATATATTGAATGTGGCTCAATTTTAATATTTTGAGTGAAGATAAGAGTGCGTCCGGAGATGCATCTCCAAAATCTAAAAAACAATTCTAGATTTTAATAGATTATTTTTTATTGCATAAAGTGGGGTAAGAAATCCACTAACTTGAATCTCATTTGATAGTTTTAATGAGGGTTGAATCTTCAAATAGATAATGTATAATGGATTCAATGCCACCAAGTTAAAATCAAATAGACAGGATGATGCATGAATGAATTGGATTTCCGACAGAGAATTTGTTTTGTCCAAACACACATCAGTTATTCAGGCCCACAGGTACCTCTAAAGGTCTATTGAAATTGACAAATTTCATAATCGTACTAATTATCATTTTGGTGGGATCTAATTGAAGGCTCGATGTATACAACTTTTTTCTCTCTTTCTTCCAATAAGTTACCTAAAATAAATGTGAAATGTATACTCTACCTATTATTTAAACAACTTAAAGTTTAATGTGATGGATTATAATGAATAAATTGTTCTAAAAACATCCAATTATGTAGTTGTAAAGACATTCGATTGTATAAATAAAAATTCAAATATGCATTATTTCATTATTTTTATTTATATAGACATTTTTAAATAGTACAAGTAATTTATTCATAGAAACGCGAGTTTGAATATGTAAATATTGATTATTAAACTAAAAAAGATTAAATTTTAATACAACATAAAAGAATTAATTTTTTCATAGGTGGTCCATAAAGATTGGATCGACCATTATCATATGTGGTCCATAAAGAAATAATGTTAGTGGCTATGCATAATTTAAACCACTATATTCATGACTTCGTTATCTGGTGAAAATTTATAGAATAAACTATCAAAATATTCACTGATTTTTTTAGAGCATTCTCAAAATATTCACTGGTTTTATTATAAGCATTCTCAAAGAGTCTTTATTAATTCATCACTTGAATCGACAAGGAAAAAACTAAATGGAAGGAATACTTTTTCCAAAATATTATCACATGCCTACAAAGAAAGATGATACTCAGAGGCCATGAAGTAAAGCAAGCTTCTTTAAATTAAGACAAATAATTTTTTTTTTCTTTTATATAGCACCTGTTTGTTTTAGTTTTTAAAAAAATAATTTTTTTCTATATTTTTGAAAATAAATTTTATAAAGTTGTTTTATAAAAATTTTTAAAGGTTTTTTATATTCGTTTTCTCTAAATTGAAAGATTAATTTTAATATCGTATAACATAAATATACATTTTTGAATATCAAAATATAATTGAAATCGTAATTTTTAAAAAAAATTATATTTCAAAAATGATTTTTATGAAAAACTATTTAAAATAATTTCAAAATTAAGTGATTTTTTTTTTTAAATTTGGTATTAGAAAAAATTCTATAAAATAATAAAATATCTAAAATAACATTTGAAAAAAAAAATATTTAAACCAAATTTTTATTTTAAGTTTTTACAAAAATTTTCTTTATAAATTTTTTTACCCAGTTATTTTATATTATAAAAGTCATTAAAAAAAAACAAAATAAATAGACCCATAATCTAGCATACTTTAGTGTTTCCTTAACCAAGCAAGTGGAATTCAAAAGCAAAATTTTCACTTTTCTGATCATATGCCATGGATAGAAAACTTTGTTGAAATATTAGATTAATTTTTATTAGATTTGATTAGATTTAATATTTAAATATAATTCAAGTTGTGTTAGCCCAAACCCAATTAAGGTTGTATATAAATAGTCATAGTTTGTATCATTATTTGTACAATTCAATAATACAATCCTTATTTCCTTATTCTCTCTCTATTCTCTCCTCATTAAAAGTGTCTCACGCACTAACAAATTGGTATCCAGAGCTTCAGGTTATTGTTCTTGATCGAGTTTTCAAGAACTTCACGTCAGAGATCGTGTTTCCAGGGCAAGTGAATCAACCGCTGCGAAGATGACTGGTGATAAGAGCATTTCGAATTCCCTTCCAATGCTTGACGACAAGAATTGGATCCGATGGAAAAAAACATATGCAATCCTTATTTGGCTTCCATGATACCCTAGAAGTGGTTACCGACGGCGTTCCTGTGTTGGATGAAAATGCAACCGAAGAACAGAAAAAAGCCCACAACGAAGTTAAGAAGAAAGACTGCAACTGCTTATTGTATTCAGACGGCGGTCGAAGCTGCTAACTTCGACAGAATCTCTCATGCTGAAACGATGAAGGAGGCATGGGATATTTTGGTGAAGTATTATGAAGGAGGTGAGAAGTCAAGGTTGTCAAGTTGCAAACCTTGCGTCGACAATATAAGTTGTTGTCGATGGAAGAAGACGAAAAAGTTGCAGAATATGTGTCGAAAGTTCAGAAACTCGTTCATCTCATGAAGGGTTGTGGCGAAACCATAACTGATAAGATAACAGTTAAGAAGGTAATGGGAACGTTGATCTCTCACTTTGATCACGTTATCGTAGCTATTCAGGAATCCAACAATCTTGAAACCCTAAAAGTGGAAGATTTGGTTGGTTCGTTGGAGGCGCATGAGATGAGGATTGTCAAAAGAAAGGGAATTCAGGATTCGATATAAGCACTGCAAGCTCAGTCATGGAAAAGGAATGGTGGTTCCAACAAATTTAAAGGCAGAGTCGATAAGACTCAAGGAAAGAAGTCTTGGTCGAACCCTCACAAGAATCAGGTCGAAGATAGAGCTTCTAAATCCTCAAAAAGAGGAGGAGGAAATTATCGAAAGGGCAACGAAGATAAGAAAGGTATGCAGTGTTATAACTGTGAAAAGTGGGGTCATTTGGCCAAACATTGTTGGTACAGGAAAGACAATGAATCCAAAAAAGACAAGAACGAAGGAGCGAACCTTGCACGCCAAGATTCAGATGATTCTGAAGGTGGTATGGTAGTTATGGCTGCAGTGGCAGATAACGATGTCCAATCCAAGATCTGGTTCCTCGACTCAGGCTGCTCAAATCACGTGACTGGTCGAAAGGAGTGGTTGGCAAATTTTGACGAGTCGAAGAAGAGCAAGGTAAAACTTGTTGATAACAGTTCGTTACAAGCAGAAGGTACTGGCAACATAGTTTTTCAACTGAGTTATGGAGCGAAAGCTATGATTAGAGATGTGTTCTATGTACTTGGAATGAAGTGCAACCTGTTAAGTGTTGGACAACTAGTCGAAAAGGCTTCTCAGTTGTCATGAAAGATGGAGTTTTGAAATTGTTCGACACCCAAAACAATTTTGTCTTGAAATCTCCGTTGTCGAAGAATAGGATGTTTAAGACCATGATCAGTTCGACTGAAGTACAATGTCTAAAAACTATTGTCGACCACAAGGA
The DNA here is from genome assembly GCA_022829125.1 of Lathyrus tuberosus. Lineage (NCBI taxonomy): Eukaryota > Viridiplantae > Streptophyta > Magnoliopsida > Fabales > Fabaceae > Lathyrus > Lathyrus tuberosus. The sequence continues at coordinate 4,076,941 of JALAZF010000082.1, read as the reverse complement.
TAGTTGGTTGTGGCATTTGAGGTTTAGACATTTGAACTTTCAATCACTCAATCAGCTGATTACTCAAGATATGGTATGTGGTATTCCAAGTCTTGAGATGCCTGACAAACTCTGTGAAGGTTGTCTAGTCGGAAAGCAATCCAGAAATTCTTTCGTTTCGACTATGCCAATGAGATCATCTTGCATACTCGAAGTTGTACATTCAAATGTATGTGGTCCGTTCGAAGAACATACCATTGGTGGAAACAAATATTTTGTTTCGTTTGTCGATGAGTTTAGTCGAAAGCTGTGAATCTATGTGATCAAGAGAAAGGATGAAGTATTTGAAATCTTTAAGAGATTCAAGATGCTTGTCGAAAACCAGAGTGAGAAGAGGATCAAAGTTCTGCGAACCGATGGAGGAGGCGAATTGTCATACCCCAAATTTTGACCACTTAGATTTTCCATCATTGGGTAAATCATCACCACAATATGGATGAACCATCATGCCTCATCAGCCTCCCCTAAGATGGGTGAGCATCCACTACTATAAAAAATTAGGGTTTTAAGCCCTCTAAGAGCACTTAGACAAAGGATCAATCAAGAATTGACATGATCTTCAACATGTCTAACCTCTCAAACATCCACAATGGATCAAGAGGACTCCCATTTTAAGGATTAAGCACAAGGCTGCTCCTTTCTAGGTGGATCAAGCCTCAAGATCGCCAGTGTCACCAAATTAGAGTTTTGGTCGAACAGGGCCTCCAGATGGAAATTTTCCTCTGGGCATGAGCCAATGCTTCAAAGCATAACCTAAATTACTCCATGGAACCTCATGGACCCAATCATCAAGTCAATTTTGCCTCAGGGGATGCATTCATAAAAAATCAGGAATTAGGGTTTCTTGACCTAATTCACCCCTAAGTTGACTTTTGGGACAAATCATGAGCCAAGACCTCAAGGGATGATTTGAGGATCTCTAACATACCACATTTATCCATTTGCAATAATGGATTAATCCAAGAAACTTGAGCAACAAGTCTCAATTTCATCAGAGCCACAATTAGGGTTTCGCGAGAAAAGTCAACTGTGCCTTTGACTTTTGACCAAGACATGCTCCCAAACCCTAGGACATGATTCAATACACCCTATAACACCTATGAAATCAATCCATCAAGTTTGATTTAGGTCAAGAACTTGATTTCATAAAGGATCACACAGTTTGGAATTCATCTAACAAAAAGTCAACTGTGCACAAAAGTCAACTTTGACTTTTTGAAATTTTTCACAAAAATGGTTCTTTGACCCTAAAATGATGTTAATGTATGATAGGAATCATCATTCATCAAGAAAAATCAAGAAAAGTGGGATAACTTGTAAAAGGGGTAACCATAAAAATCTTAGAAAAATTTCTAAGTTATGGAATAAAGTGGCTAGGGTACCAACTTTGGAGGATCATAACTCCTAAACCACCAAGCCATTTTCCCCCATTCAAAGCTGGATTTGTAGCCCTCATGGCCCTCTACAAAAGCTTCAATTACACCTCATTCCAATTCATTATGGATTTTGAGTTATGGAATGAGCAAAATCACAAAAAGTGAAAATGTCACTTTTTTCCAACACTTTTTAGTGAAATTTTCACTAAGTCAGAATCTGCCTTCACTTTTTTCCAAATGTAGGGGCATTTTTCACTTGGATCCAAAAAGTATCAAAACCAACTATGGTCAAATAGTTGTTGTATCATATGAGGGCTTTCCAAAATGACCAAGAACATCACCAAACTCAACTTGAGTCATGAGATATGACAATGGCAACATGCCTTGCTGAAAACTGTCAAAGCAAGGCAGATTTTGGAGTTTTGCTCGATTTGCTCAAATTTTGCAAAGGGCAAGCAACACTATCCATCTGAAAACCTCAAGGGAGGACCAAGGAGGAACCAACTCTGATCCCAAGCCTCCCACGTCTTGGGAACCAAAAATAGCATGCCAAACCTAGGATTGCCTAAAAGAGGGACAAGACTCCAATTTTGTTTTGGAGCATTCCATGCATACACCAAGGTGGCATGGACTGAGCCATTCCCAACTGAATTCAGTCAAGACTTATCCAAGACCAAGGGAACCAACAGCCTGTGCCCTAACCTTTAGTCAATGGCATTTGATCACCATTGGCCAAACCTCAGCTGCAGTTGCCATTCACCATTCCTTGCAAAACAAACTTGCTCTACTATAAATAGAGCTCAATTGTGATCAGTTTGAGCACACCAAAGCCATCAAACAGATGCTTTCCTCAAAATCTCCTTCTTCACTCCAATTTTGCCTTTTAAGGAATGTCACTATCGGGTTTTGAGTTTGAGAGCTATTCCAATCAAACCAATCAGACACACACCTCATAAACATCACATAGAAGTGATCCAAACACTCACATAACATCTGGAACACCAAAATCACAAAATCACCAGCCAATTGCTCAAGTTCTTGACAGATTTGCAGTTGGGGTACCATCTCAAGTTCTAGATCATTTCAATCCACTCCAAGCATCCAGACACACTCCATGGCACCTAGAGAAGCTATCCACATCATTGGAACCTAGTTGTAACACCTCTAACACAAAACACGATCACCAGCTGCAAGAGGTATGCATGAGCTCTTTTAACTCTATGATCCATGCATTTTTTGCTACACAATAATTTGGCCATATGTTCATAATCATGCATAGAGTGTTTTCCCTCAATCAATTGCTTTGTTTGAATCGTGTATGGAATTTCTGAACCTTCATGCAAATTTTAGGGTTCTTGAGGTTTCTCTTTGATTTCTTATTCCATGATTAAAATAAATAAAATTAAAGACCATAGACATGATCGTGAGTTTGAAACGAGTAGATTGATATGTAGATTGCATGATATAATCAAGTATTCAGTGAGATTGGATAGAAAATGTAAATCTGCAGAAACAGAGGAAGGGCGTGTGTTCTTGCCTTGTTCTTGGCGCCCTTTTTCAAAAATTTGAATATTTGAATTTTGTGATTTTATTTAATTGATTCAAAAATTAATTTCTCTCTGAGTTTTAATGATTTTGAGTTGATTCTTTTTTTAATAATTCACAAAAATGTTAAACTATTTTATTTTGCCAAAAATCCCAAAAATATTATTTATTTCATATACTTGATATTTTTGTAAAGAATTAATATTTTAATTGTTTTTAACATTTAAGATATTTTTTTCATCTTGATTTTTCAAATTTTAGGGATTTCCAAACATTTTGTAGATCAAAACTTGATTTTTGAAACATTAATCCAAGATCACAATTTGTTTTCCACATGTTTAACAATTTTGATCATTTTAATTGAATTTTTTATTCAATTAAAATACATTTTGAAAACAAATTAGGGTTTTTGATTAGTTCAACCCTCATCAAACTTTAAAAAAAAAAAAACACTTGGGCCTCTAATAGAGTGTAAGACCCAATCTTTTGTAAATACAAAATATTTGGGCCTCAAATGTTGTATAAGTCCCGTTGTATTTCAAAAGTTCGGCGTGATCATCGCCTGTTTAAAACTAACCATCTGGGGTTCCCCTCGTGTTATAAGCCCCATTCATTCTCTTTAAAACTTTTTGGGCCTCTATTAGAGTGTAAGACCCAAACCCTTTGAAAACCAAAACAATTTTGGGCCTCAGATATTGTATAAGACCCAATTCGTTTTCAAAAAATCTAGGCGCGATCGCCTTTTCAAATCAAAATATTTTTTGGGCCTCTCCTTGAGCTGTAAGCCCCGCCACTTGTATAAAAATAAACCTTTGGGCCTCTTGAGAGAGTGTAAGACCCCTCCCTTTGTACAAAAAACCTTTTGGGCCTCAGTTACTTGTATAAGACCCTGTACAAATTCAAAACAACGGTGCAATCATCGTTAAAACCTTGGGCCTCTCCTTGAGCTGTAAGCCCCAACAATCTTTTCAAAGCACTTTCTCCTTTGATTTTGAATATAATATTATTATCAAACCTTTCTTTGTTGAACAAACTAACCCAAACAGCATGGAAACTCTACAACCGAGTAAGTGTTTACGCGCTTTCTTTATCTGCTTTCATATATATAACTGTATTGTGGGGCTGCTCACTGTAAGTGTTGTACCCCAAATTTTTCCCTTAGATCCATTGATCTCTTGCATGTTATAATAGGTCAATCATGCTGCATGACTAACCCTTTTTATCGGGTTTTTTTGTTTGTGTTTGTTTCCTTTTTATCAGGTTTATTTTGAGGAGATTTAAGGAGTGATTGATCAAGGTTTTTGGATGGAGCATTGAATCAAGCAAGTCTCTAGGAGATGTCTCCATAACCCTAACCCCACCATGGCCAAATTTCTACCCACCTTTATCTACCCTCAATTATCACCTTCATTTTCTAAACTTATTTTACTAACCTTTTCATCTAACCAACCTTTATCCAATTTGTCATTATTTCTCATAAACCATATCTAAAACCCTAATTAGTTAATTTACCATTGTGTTCCTTATCTTGCATTTCCTAACCATTTCTTTCATATCAAGAGAGAGAAATCAATGCAAATATTTATCCATTGAGCCCATCGTGGCAAAAAAAAGAGAAAGAATGTGTTACAAATATTGGAATTATTCTTAGCCAAGGACCAATAGGAACCAAGCAAGTACTTTGACTTTTCAACTTTGGCTAGTGACCAATGAACAAGAGACATATGGCAAATGAAGAGGGAAAACAATTCAACAATCTTCTTCTTCCTTGTCGTGACCTTGATTTACAGAAGGAATAGAGGAATTCAAGAGATTCAATCAAACTCATTTCAAATCCTCAATCTTTGGCGCATTTCAGTTCAATTTTTGATCCCAAGATATTTCCTCTTTGAGCTTCCAAGACTCGGTTCGTCAAAAAGCAACTCTGAGCTTTCCCTGATTCATCTTCCACTCTGCCACACCCTGCATCACCTGCGAGATGGCCATGGCATTGTCCCTATCAGATTCCTCTTCTATTGTTTGTTTGTTTGACATCAGGAGTGTATCTCAGAAGCAATGCTCAATTTAACGTATAACCCTGCAATCTCTGAGCATTGGAGCTGCAAGGAGCGTTTGTCTCCCAAGGTTACAACATTGGATTTCAAAATTACAAACCCAGCCACCAAGTATTGGCTCTTTGGTTGAATTCAACCCGACCCAATGAGTTGGCCTATATAAAGGAGCTCAATTTCGATTCAAGATCATCAACATTTTTCTCTCAAAAAAAACATACAAAGTTTCTGAGTTTTTAAGTGTCACGAGCAAGAGGGGAAGAGGTTAGTTTTCTTGGAGCTTTGATTCAGAAGAGTGAGGCTTATCACAAGTGGAAGGCACAGTGGACATTACTCCACTAGGTAACCTTCCATCTCTCTTAATATCCATATCTTCTTCATGAATATCATGGCCATTTTGTTCATATTGACCTGTGACTGAATGTGTGTTTGACATCAATAATGAAATATTTTGGTTTGTTTTGCTATGCTATTATGCTTTGGGTCATTGGAATGTGATTGATACCCTATTGAACTGGTTTTGCTCCTTTTCACTATAATGTTATATTATCAAACTTTGTTTGTGTGTCATGGCTATTATCATGATTAAAGATGTTCTTTGGCTCTTTTGTTCTTGATGGCTAGTGTTTGTAATGTAGGTTTTCCTTGACTGATGTTTAGTATCCATATGCTTCTATGCTTGGAGTCATATGTATCTGTGTATGCAAGAATGTTTGCCCTGTCACTGATGTTTGAGTTTGCATTTGCCCTGTTAAAAGTGTTCTTCATTTCCATAAAGTATTGGCATGGTTTGTGGCCTGAAGTTTTACTGATCAAATGTGCTAGCTGGTTTCCATGTGTGTGGCATATGTATGTCTGGTGTTGAGTTGTATTTTTCATGTTTGCCTTTGTTCTGTTGAGTACCATATTTGAAATACCATGATGTTTACTTCATTGCTTTATCAAGGTTATAATTACTCTCCTATTGATTGACTTGCTGATTGGTCCTTAGGTTAGTTCTGGTTTTTGAGTGAACTGATATAGTCTACATCTTTGTTCTTTTACACATTGTCCATACCCCTAAGTTTGTTTTCACCATGCTTTTGTTTTCACTGTTGAGTTTTCATGCCTTGCTGAAATTCTGTGTCAAGAATGTATGCATTAACTTTGATAATCATACTACCAATCCATATGTGTTTGTGTCAAAATATCTCGAAGTTGTTTAGATCCTAGTTGTGTTTTCTAACTTTTCTGCTGAACCATAGCTTGATGTTTTTGAACTGCTATTAATCCTTTCTATGACCTATATAGTCTTGATGTATCTCTGCTACAACATGAATCTATGTCTTTGTTCACCTGTTCATGTTTGCACATTCTGATATGCTCATCAATATATAATATGTCAAGAGTCTTGCACAATGTTCATGCCTCTAGGCTACTAATCTGTCAACTGTATGCACCCAGATCGTGCTTGTTTAAATCTTTGGCAATTTGTGTTAATTTGTATTCATTAGTATGATGACTTGACCTGTTTCCCTCGATGTGAGTATGTATTCTTGACTTTGAGTTCCTTTTGTGTTAAAGATGTTGAATGCCACTGCAATCACTTTGGCCATGAATCTTACCACTGATCCACAATCACACACCAATCACAGATTTGTCCCCATGCCACTGATTCTTGATCTACACTCTAATTATGAACATAAATTGCTAATCTGTTAACTGTTGAATACCCAAATGGTATGTTTTTCTAACTTGCTCTTGCATTGATTTGTTGGTTTACATTAACTTGTGTTTGAGTCCGTGTCATTGCTTTGGGAGTTCATAATCTATATCTCTGTTATCTTGCATCCAACATGTTAAGTCTTGATGATGTTTTGGATACGTGAACTACATACTTGTTTGCTGAAATGTCTACTGAACCTCTTCTGAGTATGCTTGTCATTGTGATTGCGTTGAACTTTGTTACTTCATATTCGAATTTTCCTTCATATTACCGATTCGTGTGATTAAAGTACCCACTTACCTAGTATCTAGCACATGCAGTAGTCCTTGAGTTTGAATTGATGATTATATTTTGCTCCATGTTATTATTGTTTGATTGGTATGGCACGGCTATCACAGTCGTGTGTGGTTTGTGTTTGGTTGGTTTGTGTCATTTATTTGGAGTATACGCACACGTGAAGACTTATATGGTTTTGGAATCCGTTTAATAACCGAATGTAACAGCCACCCCAGTGGCAAGCCCCTTACTTTAGCACGCCTTGCCTAACCCTTAGGACTGGGGTTCGAATCCCCTCGCCCCAGTCTTTTATTTATTTTTCTAAGTTTCGCTTGCTTTAAAATATATATTTGTGTTTTCATTATGTGTCAAATGCGCGCACTGGTTCAGTTGGCTATGGTTTTAGGTTGTATGCGAAATGTCTTGAGTTCAAGCCCTAATGATGCCATTTCCTCTATTTTTATTACTTGTTGTTTTTATCATTTTTAAGTTGATGCTTCAATCTTCAAAATATCATAACTTGCTTAATTTTTATCCTTTTCCTTTCGTTCTTTTTGCTATATCCACCTTATTGAATCTATTTTTCAAATATAAAAAGAAATTAGTAAAGATATTAATTTTTTAGGCCTTTATGCATGATTAGATCATAAGGGTTTATTAGGATTTTTAATTGCACTTTCTTATTCATCATACTATGTTATATCTACATGTCATGATTGATCTTTGTCTAATATATGTATGATTCCACTTTGCATTAATATCATGACTTTATTTCATCTCATAAATTTATTCATTTATTATTGCATCATCTTATTTGAATTGTTATCTTGTCATCTTTTAGAATTATTATAACTGTTATCTTTCCCCCCATTCCAAAGGGAGAACACCTTAAATTGACTCATGAGTCACTAAACAACCACCTTACCCTGTCCTTCTAGGTTCACCCTTATTTCTTGGCTATCATGAGCCAATGAAATCATAACTTAGAAGTAGGTTGGAGTTCTTAAACTCCATGTGATTCTCATTATCATGAGAACTCACTTTCCCCTATAACATAGACTTAGAGAGTTATCGTGAACTCTAAAATGAGCTTATACTCATTTCCCCTTGGAACTTTGGACATAGTCAATGGTTCCTATCCCTCACCCTTAGATCGGTGAACTACGGATACTCTGATTCCACTCCCGTAAGGATACGTAGGCGCAAAGTGCGATGCTTTGTCGAGTATACTTAGATATAAACCCCAAGGGTTTCAACCTTTAGCATAGCACCCTTAGCAAGCGAGTAAGAAATAACAAGTTAAAACAAGAGGTTCCCGTAGAGTACTACGGATGTTTAGGGTGCTAATACCTTCCCTAGGCGTAACCAACCCCCGAACCTTAGATCCCCCCCTCTTTAGGTTTTTCTCGATCTTGAACCTTTCCTTTGGATAAATCAAAGTCGGTTGTAAAAGAAAATGATGCAAGTTAATTAATAGATTGTTATCCGATTTTCACCGCAACAGTAAGTCTTCTTTCACAAACTTTTATATACCTGTCAAAAATCAACAGTGTAATACTAGTATAGTTATTTAGAGTTTTCCCCGGCAACTACGTCTAGCACTAGGTAAAGCCCCGTTGATCGCTCTTAGATACAGTCAAAACTAGATCCCCGTAGAATTACCAGACACAGTCTTCCCTCCTCTTGGGGTTAAACAATATGGAGATGTGAAAGGCAGATTCTTTTTGAACCCTTTCTCAGACTGTCACCCTTAGAAGTTGTCAAAGAGACACTACTCCCCAGAGATGATCTTTTCTCTGTGAAAGGCATCTCTTGAGTTTCTTCCAAATTCTCGGAATTTCCTGGCTTGATCTATTCTCAGTGAATAGCATGTCTTGAATTTCTCGGGGTTTGGGGACCCACAGGCTTCTTAAAAGCACCCTTAGAAATTATCAAAGGAGCTCTAACTCCCCAGAGATGATCTTTTCTCCGTGAATGGCATCTCTTGAGCTTCTTCCAAATTCTCAGACTTTCCTGGCTTGATCCATTCTCAGTGAATAGCATGTCTTGAACTTTTCAGGGTTTGGGGACCCACAGGCTTCCTAAAAGCATCCTCGCCTCCTCTTGGGCGTCGTACAAGAACCATTCGGCTTCTTAAAAGCTCTCATGCCTTCTCTTGGGCTTAGTACAAGGACCCAGAGACCTCTACAGGTATAGGAACAGAACCTAGTCATCAATTTGCTAGAGCTGACTTTCTGAGTCAAATGTCAGACCAGTTAATGGGTTGACCCTCATCCCTTAACGCCCGCGCCTCCTCTTGGGCAATGTACAAAAGATGAAACTCTAGACTTTGACAATCTCGATACCCTTTGGATTTCCTGTTTCCTTAAAGAACATGAAACAACCCTGATCCTCTGATCAGTGCCAAAGCACAGCCTTACCTTTGATCAGTCCCTTTATAAGAACTGATTTTCCCTTTTATCCAACATACTGGACTTGTCACTAAACTGAAACAGTCGCCAACGCTTAGCCTTCTCTTAGGCTTTGTATAATGATCATTCCTCAGTGAAGTTAGCCTCCTCTTGGGCCTTGTACAATGATTCTCCCCAGTGGAGCTAACCTTTTCAGACTCTCTTGTTGAGTCAAATCTCCTTTTTTAGCCTCCTCTTAGGATTTGTATAATGATATCCCCAAAGAGTCAGTCTCTTTTTAGCCTCAATCTTGGGCTTTGTACAAGACAGATAAAAAACATTCTCTTGTTGAGTATAAAAGACTCTCTTGTTGAGTCAAACCCCTTTTAGCCTCCATCTCGGGCTTCGTACGAGATACAAAAACACTTTCTTGTTGAGTATAAAAGACTCTCTTGTTGAGTCAAACCTATCTGGCCTCCATCTCGGGCTTCGTACGAGATATAACCCACTCTCTTGTTGAGTATAAAAGACTCTCTTGTTGAGTTAAACTTTTAGCCTCCATCTCAGGCTTCGTACGAGATTCAAAACTCTCTCTTATTGAGTATAAAAGACTCTCTTGTAGAGTCAATCTTCTTTTAGCCTTCATCTCGGGCTTCGTACGGGATACAAATCCCTCTCTTGTTGAGTATAAAAGACTCTCTTGTTGAGTCAAACCTTTAGCCTCCGTCTTGGGCTTCGTACAAGACACATAAAAACTCCCTATTGTTGGGTCAATAGCCTCCTCTTAGGCTTTGTATAAGGAAAAACCCCGGTTGAGTCAATCAACCTTTTAGCATCAAAGTTGTGCCTTGTTCATAGCATACAAACATCAACAACTCCCCTTTAGAGATGACAAATTCTCTCTAAAGTCAAAAACCTTTAGCTTCACATCTTGGGCTTCGAACAAGATACAAATAGACCCTTCAGCTTCACATCTTAGGCTTTGAACAAGATACAAACAAACACCTTTAGCTTCACGTCTTGGGCTTTGAACAAGACACCAAAACAACTTTTCCTCCCATAGAATAGGAGGAACTACGATCGCTCTGATTTCCCTGTTTCGTCAAACGGGAATACGTAGGCATAAGATTGAAAAATCTTAGCGAGCACACTAATAAAAAAACCCAAAATCCCATACCTCCATCAACCAATCGAAAAGCACCAGTCCTAACACCCTACCAATAGTCTAGACCCCGTGTTCTCAACAACATAACCTATGAGAGACTCCTAATCTTTGTAGCATCTGTAAACCAACAGTTATCTGTTTAAACTCAGTTTGCAAGCAGGGTTAATTGGAGACATCTATTTCCCTTCCTTCATCAGCTTCAATAGGATAAAAAATGAATCGAGTTGTAGTACCAAAAAGCGATAGTGCTTCGCAACCACACATAAAACTCGCGCTACAGAAAAATGGCGACTCTGCTGGGGATGTCTTTTGTCCTTATCGGATGTTCTCATCTCGTAGGCAGAGACCTTGAGTTCACATTCATGTCACAGAAATGACAGCTCTGCTGGGATGTCATTGTCTGTATAGGATCATAAGGCTAGAGGTCTAGGATGATTAAGACAAATATATATACTGCTTTTCCTAATTGATATATGTGTTTATTTTTCTGCTAATGGGAATGCGTGTGATGCCGCATGTGGAAAGATTGAGTATACACCTAAGATAGGTGATGGCAATGCGGGTAATCTTACTGGGAGTGAATTCCAGTTAAGAGCCCCCGATCGACCATCAAACTCAGTGGAGACTCCCTTTGCAGATACATTGCGTATACGACTTCGGTTGTTGAAAGTAGTGTGGTCGACTGGGTTATCTGAGAAGCTGAGGTTTTTAGCAGACTGCAACCATTTTGTAGTGCAGAAGCTATCGGAAATAGTTGTCACGCGATACTACCCTCATCTGAGATCACTCTAGGATACATCAGCTCGCTGGCGATCTGCTTGCTGTTGTTATCCCAGAGGGGTCAATGATTTTGCGGACAGGTACAAAAAATCACCAGTATAAACCTTTGGGGGGGGGGGGGGGGTAGAGCCTTGACTGCATGACACCGACCCTTTGACCCCATGTTTTTTTTATGTTTTTGTGTGTTGCATTCATGCATTCATTTAAAAAACATTAAAACAAAGAAAATCTTCTCTTCTAGTCTCTCTCTTTTTCAAATTAAACTGAGACAATGATTGCAAATGTCAGAGAATGAGATTGCGCTAATGGATTTCGGTATAAGGAAAACTCATAAGTACACCTTCAAGGTTCCAAAACTAGAGGGTTTAAGAGGGTTAGCAAGAATGATCACCAACCCTGATGCTTTCAAAGCTAAGTACGGAGGACTGCTGTCTCTGTTAAGGGTCCATGTAGTTGAAGGAATCCTGTCTACGCTAATCCAGTTTTATGATCCGGTTTATCACTGTTTCACGTTCCCGGATTATCAGCTTACACCAACGCTGAAGGAGTATTCTCACCTGACTGATATGCATATCACTGATCAGGCTCCTTTTTCTGGACTGGAATAAATTCCAAAGGATCAGACCATTTCAAGAATAATTTATTTGGACGAGTCAGAAGTCAGGACTCACATGACCACTAAGGGTAACATCCAGGGTTTGCCAGCCCAGTTTTTGACAAAGAAAGCCCTGTACTTTGCTAGTATAGGGAACGTGGCCACTTTCGAGAGCATCTTTGTTTTGCTCACCTACGGGTTATTTTTGTTTCCCAACATTGATAACTTCGTAGACATCAATGCCATTAAGATTTTCCTGATTTGAAACCCTGTACCAACCTTACTCGCAGATGCGTATCATTCGGTACATTTAAGGAATTTATACAGAGGAGGAATGATCACATGCTGTGTACCCCTGCTATACAAATGGTTCACTTCCCATTTGCCCAAGTCTGCTGCATTTTGGGATCAAAAGAATACTTTACGTTGGTCGCAAAGAGTCATGTCTCTTACCAACTAGAACATTGATTGGTACAATCGAATCTACGATGGGATCAGAATCATTGACAGTTGTGGAAATTTCCCAAATGTACCCCTTATAGGAACTAAGGGAGGAATTAACTATCATCCGGTGTTAGTTCGTCGTCAATTTGGATACCCGATGAGGCATGTCCCGCGGAGTGCTCATCTGGAAGGTCTTTCATTTAAATAAGGAGAAAATGACAGGGCACTAAAGACAGAAATAGTGCACGCTTGGAAACACGTTCATAGGAAAGGACGAGAGTCTCTAGGAAAACCAGATTGTGTCTCGGTGGAGCCTTATCTCCACTGGGTACAAACTAGAGCTCTCAAGCTGAGGATGCCTTACCCTCGTCAGAAAGTTCTTCCATTAAGGGACTTTGCCCTTTATTTTATGTCTGAGACGGAAAAACTTCAAGTTACTCTCAGCAAAGTTCAGCAGGAAAAGAGGTCTTGGAGGAACAAGTACTGTATTCTTAATGTGAAATGTAAGAAAATACAGCAACTGTTAAGAGAAAAAGATCCACTGATTGAGATTTTAGAGCAACATGCTGTAGAAAATCAGGATGACCAAAGAAGTTTGCTCACGCCTTTCACTTGGCAAAGGAATGATAACCCGACAACAGCCCAGGAGCCCCGGTCAAAGAAGAGGAAAGCACCAGAACCAGCACTTGAGCTCTCCTCAGGGAGGACTCAGGATCTATTAGTTTAGGTTTCCTTTTCCAGCACTTTGTAATCTACTGTATTTCCATTTCCGCAATCCTTTGAATTCAATAAAACGGGGTTTCCCCACTGTTTGATATTTGCAATCTAATTGTCGAAGTTTACTTTGAATAAACAAAAATAATTAATAACCATTGCATTCATCATTCTCATAAACGCATTCTTCTTACCTATGAATCTTACATTTGCGTCTCGATTCTAGAGTCAAACTGTCTCATTCGTACAATACTCGGGCCAATCGTCAGAAAAAGATGGATGATCTAGAGGAAGAAAATAGAGAGTTGAGAGAAGAGATCGACGCTCTGAAAAAGGATCTGAGAAAGCTTCATAACGACATGCAAGCTCTAGTAGAAGCTCAGATGCAACAACAAAAGACTGTGATCTTAGAGATCATATCGACGCCCATAGTGGAGAAGTCTGATCCTAGGTACAAAATGCCGAAAGATCGTCCCTGGGGCATGCCTATCAATTATATCTCGGAAGGATATGTTTCGTCGATCAATGAGGATCAGGGAACCGCAGCGGGAACCGCTGGGCCTGGAGGTTACAAACTTCGGGAAAGCGAAGATGCCAGGGGTATGACGATAACTCCTGAAGGTTACAAACTTCGGGAGGCACCGAGAGTCTTAGCCATAATGACTATACCACCGCCCGTGGTACACACTGTCCCGGAAGGACAGATTCCACAGACACCTTCTGGTGGAAACAACAGCATGATTCGATAGAATGAATGAGTTCCAGGAACAGTTCCTGGAAATGCAGAAAGAACTGCAAGCCCTTCGCGGTCAGGATTTATTTGGAAAAGACGCCGCGGACCTCTGCTTGGTCCCCAATGTGAAAGTTCCGCACAAGTTCCAAGTGCCCAACTTTGAAAAGTACAAGGGTAACTCTTGCCCTCAGAGTCACTTGGTGATGTACGCTCGGCGAATGTCAGCTCAGACAGAGAACCAGGAGCTGCTCATTCACTATTTTCAAGATAGTTTAACCGGTGCCGCCTTAAAATGGTACATGGGGTTAAACCGCGCCACGATCAGCACATTCAGAGATCTTGGCGCTGCCTTTGTCCAACAATACAAATACAATTTAGACATGGCACCGGACAGAGATCAACTCAGATCGATGTCCCAAAAGGATAGGGGAACCTTTAAAGAATACGCTCAGAGATGGCGTGAAATTGTCGCTCAGATTTGTCCACCTCTAGAGGAAAAGGAGATGACAAAGATCTTCTTAAAAACATTGAGCTCATTTTACTACGATAGAATGGTCGCCAGTGCACCCAGTGACTTCACCGAGATGGTGGGCATGGGAGTTCATCTTGAGGAAGCTTTCTGGGAAGGACGTTTAGTAAAAGACACTAGATCATCAAGTAGTACAAAACGATACGGTAGTGCTCTCTCTAAGAAAAAAGAGCAGGATATTGGGAATATCTCTCTCGGAAAGCAAAGGCGACGTTATCAACCAGTAGCAGTTGTAACTCCTGCTATCAATTCTGCGCCTGTTCCTACGTATCAACCTCAGGTTGCACAAAGCCAACCGAATCAACAGCAATATCAGCAAAGGACACAACAGCCTTTTCAGCAGGCTCATCCTCCATATAACAACAATCGTACAACACGGCCACCAGGGTTTGACCCTATACCCATGTTGTACGCAGAGCTATTTCCGTTACTACTGGTCAAGGGGCACGTTCAAACTAAGGCTCCTCTTATAGTATCGAAAAATCCGCCTTTCTGGTTCAAAGAGGACCAGACTTGTCCTTACCATCAAGGAGGACCAGGGCACAACATAGAGAACTGTCTCAGTTTCAAATCCGACGTACAAAAGCTTGTTAGGAGTGGGGTTTTATCTTTCAAAGATAGAATTCGAATGTTCTCACGAACCCGCTGCCTCAACACGAGAAAGCTGCAGTAAATTTGATAGAGGGAGAGTCTAACAACACCTATAAAATTCACGATGTACTCTTGTTAAGGGACAAATTGGTCAAGATGCATTGTAGACAGAGTGGATATGGCCATGTGCCACCTCATAACTATCACCAGTGTGATATATGCTCTAAGAACAATCAGGGATGTTTTGTGGTGCAATCAGCTCTACAGGAACAATTGGATCTCGGATGGATCCAAGAGCATCGAGTTCATGGAGTCAACATGACCTATATGAATTCCAACATCATTCAGAATCACGACATTCGTGCAATGAATGTCAACTTGGTGGCAATGCACTCAAGGCAAAGCCATTACCATAATCTGCCGAACAATGAAAATCAGTTGAGCATCATTGAACAGAATACCTGCGTCCCCACCATGTCATGGGATCAACACTCAGGTCATTCAGAAAATATCTCGTACGACGATGAATTGGCAAAGCTTGCCGGACTAGAATTCATCAACTATGATTTTCCCGAGGTCAATGTCATCGAGAGAGATGATTCCTCCAGTTCCACAGAAGTGTGGGACACCTTAGGACAACCAAGTGGAAAATTCGACTACTTGGTCAAGTACATCGCTCCTGAAAGCTCTCGTATCAGGCTCGAAGACATCCAGCTAACTGGATGGGGAGATTTTCCTAAGAGCACAAATGTTATGCAAAATACACCTGAGGAATCCTCCTACGACAACTCTGCCTGGGAGACAGATTCCAATGATCCAGTCCGCCAGAAATCAGCGTCATTTCTGAGGAGAAGCCAAGAAATAAGGTACCAGCTTTGTGATTCACCGAGGATTTCGCCGCCAATGGGTTGCTGTCGATGTTCCGAAGATTGTTCATATGTCAAAGCAATTGCCGTCTTTTAACCTTTCACCCCGCCCAGGTGAAACGGATGTTTTGATAGGGCTCACTTGCTGTAAATTTCCCTCTTCGCTTCGCCCAAAGCGACAGAGTTTTGTTTTATAGGGCTGTAGTTTCAAGAATCGACTTGTTCATAAATAAAATAACGCCGTTCTGTAATTTCTGCATTAATTGCTGTTTTCTCTTTTCGCTTTTCTCAGAAAATGGTAATCCTAAAAAACAACTCAATAATAAAAACAAGAAGTTTTTCAAAAAAATATACACTGCACACACTTGCATTTTCTCTATCTCTTCTAAACATAAATCATCACGTCATGCAGATTGCTTGTTTTTAACCCCATTGAAACATACGATCTGATGCCTTCTCCCAACTTTGAATTCCCGGTATTTGGGGCTGAAGAAGAAGATGACGACGAAATTCCATAGGAGATCTCCCGATTACTCCGACAAGAGGAAAGGTCCATTGAACCTCACAAAGAGCCGTTGGAAACAATCAACGTGGGTTCAAAAAAAGAGAGAAAAGAGATCAGGATTGGGGCACTACTCATTCCGACTGCCAAAGACAGTCAGATAAAGCTTCTCAAAGAGTTTCCCGATGTATTCGCTTGGTCCTATCAGGATATGCCAGGGTTGGATACCAGCATCGTGGAACATCATTTACCATTAAAATCGGAATGTCCACTAGTAAAATAGAGGTTGAGACGGACTCACCCGGACATGGCCATCAAAATCAAAGAGGAGGTCCAGAAACAGATAGACGCGGGTTTCCTCGCCACGTCAGAGTATCCTCAATGGTTAGCCAACATCGTACATGTTCTGAAAAAGGACAGAAAAGTCAGAATGTGTGTAGACTACAAGGATCTGAACAAGGCTAGTCCAAAGGATGACTTTCCTTTACCACACATTGACATGCTGGTTGACAGTACAGCAAAGTTCAAGGTTTTCTCCTTCATGGATGGATTCTAGGGCTATAATCAAATCAAAATGGCGCCGAAAAACATGGAGAAAACTTCATTCATTACCCCATGGGGTACCTTTTGTTACAAGGTAATGCCATTCGGTTTGAAGAACGCTGGGGCAAACTATCAAAGGGCCATGACTACTCTATTTCATGACATGATACACAAGGAAATTGAGGTATATGTCGATGACATGATTGCCAAATCTAAAACAGAGGAGGAGCATGTGACTCATCTATCAAAACTATTCGAGCGGTTGAGAACGTACAAACTCCGCTTGAATCCCAACAAATGCACCTTCAGTGTCCGTTCGGGGAAACTTCTAGGGTTCATCGTCAGCCAGAAAGGAATTGAGGTTGATCCTGACAAGGCCAAGGCCATTCAAGAAATGCCTTCTCCGAAAACTAAAAAACAAGTCAGAGGATTCCTGGGACGTTTGAACTACATCTCCAGATTCATATTCCTCATGACCGCGACATGCGCGCCGATTTTTAAACTACTCAAAAAGAACCAGGATTGCGTTTGGACAGAAGACTGTCAAACCGCCTTCGACAGTATTAAGCAATACCTGTTGAACCCTCCGATTCTATCACCTCCAGTGGAAGGAAGACCACTAATCATCTACCTCACAGTCTTGGAAGACTCGATGGGTTGTGTACTTGGCCAACAAGACGAAACCAAATGGAAAGAGTCTGCCATCTACTATCTGAGCAAGAAATTCACTGAGTGTGAAACTCGGTATACTATGCTTGAGAAAACTTGCTGCGCTTTGGCTTGGGCAGCCAAACATCTTCGCCAGTACATGATTCGTCATACTACTTGGTTGGTATCTGAAATGGATACAATCAAGTACGTATTTGAAAAGCCTGCTCTCACGGGAAGGATTGCCCGTTGGCAGATGTTGTTATCAGAATATGACATAGAGTACCATGCTCAAAAAGCCGTTAAAGGAAGTATTTTAGCTGATCATTTGGCTCATCAACCGATTGAATTTCAAAAATCAATCGGGTTTAACTTCCCAGACGAAGATGTCATGTATTTGAAAATGAAAGATTGCGATGAACCGCTACCCAGTGAAGGGCCAGAACCAGGTTCTCAATGGGGACTAATCTTTGACGGAGCTGTCAATCATTATGGAAACGGAATTGGGGCAATCATTGTTACCCCTAAGGGTACCCACATTCCTTTCACAGCCAGACTTACGTTCAAATGTACAAACAACGAGGCCGAATACGAAGCTTGTATCATGGGTCTCGAGGAAGCGATCGACTTAAGGATCAAAAACTTGGACATATATGGCGACTTAGCCCTGGTCATCAATCAGATCAAAGGAGACTGGAACACATACCAATCAGGACTGATTCCTTACAAAGATTATGCAAGAAGGTTGCTACCCTTCTTCAACAGAATCGAGTTTCATCACATCCCTCGTGATGAGAATCACATTGCTGGTGCATTAGCCACTCTCTCTTCCATGATTAGCGTAGGTTAATGGAATGACATACCTAAGATCGACATAATGCACCTTGAAAGGCCCACTTACATCTTCACGATTGAAGCAGTCATAGACGACAAACCTTGGTATCACGATATCCAATGCTTTCTTCAGAAACAAGAGTACCCACCTGAGGCACTAAGGAAGGACAGAAAAACCCTCAGAAGGCTGGCTGGCAGTTTCTTCCTGAGCGGCGATACACTCTATAAGAGAAACTTTGACATGGTCTTGCTCCGATGTGTAGACAGACCAGAGGCAGACATGCTAATGAAATAAATTCACGAAGGGTCCTTTGGCACTCATGCCAACGGACACTCAATGGCGAGAAAAATTCTAAGAGCAGGGTACTACTGGTTAACCATGGAATCCGACTGCTATAAGTACATGAGGAAGTGTCACAAGTGTCAGATATACTCCGACAAAATCCATGTACCGCCGACACATCTTCTCTCTTCCCCATGGCCTTTTTCCATATGGGGAATCGACATGATTGGCATGATCGAACCCAAGGCTTCGAACGGACATCGGTTCATCCTGGTCGCCATTGACTACTTCACCAAGTGGGCCGAAGCAGTGTCGTACGCTAATGTAACTCGACAGGTCGTGGTCCATTTTATAAATAACAATCTCATCTATTATTATGGTGTTCTGAGCCAGATCATTACTGATAATGGATCTAACTTGAACAATAAGATGATGAAAGAGTTGTGCTTTGAGTTTAAGATCGAACACCATAACTCATCTCCCTTCCGACCCAAGATGAACGGAGCGGTAGAAGCGGCTAACAAGAACATCAAGAAGATCGTTCAAAAGATGGTTCTAACCTACAAAGATTGGCACGAGATGCTACCCTTTGCTCTTCACGGTTATCGCACATCTGTCCGCACTTTAACAGGGGCAACCGCTTTCTCTCTAGTGTATGGCATGGAGGCAGTACTCCCCATAGAGGTACAAATTCCATCAATCCGGGTATTGATGTAAGCTAAGTTAACAGAAGCTGAATGGTGTCAAAATCGACACGACGAACTGAATCTGATCGAAGAAAAATGAATAACGGCACTATGCCACGGTCAACTATATCAACAAAGAATGAAGAAGGCGTTCGACAAAGAGGTCCGACCCCGCGTCTTTAGGAAAGGAGACCTTGTGCTCAAGAAGATACAATCATTTCTCACTGATTCTCGGGGCAAATGGACCCCGAATTATGACGGCCCCTATGTGGTCAAGAAAGCTTTCTTAGGCGGCGCCTTGAGACTTGCAACGATGGACGGAGAAGAATTTGCCTACCCCACGAATGTTGATGTAGTCAAGAAATACTTTGCCTAAACTAAAAAAAAACGTCTCGGTGGATTGAAAACCCGAAAGGGCGGTCCAGGCAAAAATTAGAGACATAATAAAAAAAATCATCATCCCATTGGATTGGAAATCTCAAAGTACAATCCAGGCAAAAGTTAGGGATTAATGGCAAGTAACTACGTCTGATCAGTTCAGCTCCTCAGCAGTAACGCCATCCATCAGAAAACTCCAGTCATGGTCATCTTCGACAGAAGCTCGGGATGCCGAGAATTCAAAGTTGGTAGAAGGATAGTGGTCGTATGTTTCAATGTAGCCCTTTTCCCTGTAAATTACCATTTTCTAACTTTGTAAATACTCTATGGAATCACGCGCTTGGCTGATCTCCATCCTATCAATAAAATTTGAGCCCTTGTGCTTTTGTTTTTAATTCTTATTTGTTTTAGCTTTACAGAACGACATTTTAATATGATCGACGATTCTTGAAATGAAACAAAAATGAATTTACTTGTAAAACTTTTCTACTTCAAAATAAAGATGGCGATTTCTTTTGACTGTTGAACATCGGAAGAATGTCGCCCGCTTCTCCAGAAGTAATCGAGCTTCAAAGTGCAGAATCAAAGTACTCCTTCTAAGCCAGTGCGCCTGAATGAAGGATCAGTTGTATCAGATGCGGCTTTCCCATCTGATACCCTCGGCCGAGTTCTTATCTCCTATGTCCGACCAACATAGTTCCCCGCAGGGACTATCTTTCCTAAGCAAGGCAGAATTGCTATCTTGAACCAGCGATACCTCTTCGTCCCCCGCAGTGGCCGAGTATCCAGTCGTGTTCATCCGTCACTTTGTATGTCGCATCAGTTTTGTCAGCATAAACATACATACATTATGAATTATTGATTTACATTCGCATTCATATTGCATCACTATCACTCTGGTCGGTCTTATCCTCTAGTGATAGACAGTCCTCTCAATCGAGTTGTCAGTTCTTTCCTTATCAGGAAGTGAACCATCTAAACGATCTCTCCTCCAGTTTATTTCTGGATTAGAATTGGCCCTTGACCACTTTGATAACTTGAACCTATGAATGACCAGAAAACGTTCGACAAACATCACTCTTCGCCAGTGAAGATGATATCTCCGCTTTCCCAGATTGAGGAAAATCTCCAGAGAAAGCCTCTTAATCAGAGATTCAACGATTGGGCAGTTTTTCTCCGAAAAACCCACTGACAAAAAGGTCATCAGCACCTCAAAATTGGATCACCTCATATGGCATTTCTCCGGGAAGATCCCAGAGAAAAGTATGATGTAAGACCCCAAGCATAAACAGTCTCTCAAAAGACTCGTTTTCCCCAGATAGAGTCGACAAATGGCGTCTCCAACAGAGAAATTTGTGCACCTCTACAACTCAGATGACTGGGTTCCCCAGCAAGTCTGACATCAAAACCTTTTCCGCCAAATGGCATCTCCCCAGGAAAATTTGTAACACCCCAATTCCCATCGCGAATAAATAATGCATAAATAAATCAGAGTAGATAAAAATTTATTTTTCCAACAGAAATAAGGATGCCACATTTAAATAAATATAACACAATCCCTGCTCATATATTTGATACATAACACAAACAATTGAATACCCTCAAGGGGAAACTTTTTCCATATACAAGGAAAGGTCAATTATGGAATAAAGCGGAAGATCCATAACCGACTTGTTTTACAAAATAAATTGTTTTATAACGTCAAAGTACACATACAAAAGTAATACAAAATATATTCAACAATTATATACATATATAACATAATCGTTCCCCGACTCCCGTGCTACGTATCAGAGCAGACAGACGACAAAGGACTGAGGACAAATCTCCACAAAAGCCTCCAAGACACTAATCTACAATTGCCTCATAGAGCAATAAACCACAGCAGAAGGGTGAGAAATAACAACTAAATCAAGATTGCATAATAATATGCAAACACACATTTAAACACATGTATAAATCATCTCACCCATACCATCACATACTAACCCATATAGCATGCCACAAATAAAACACATATTCACACATAAGGCATACCAAGTCATAACATATAGAAACACCCCACACATCACATAGCATATGTTTATGCATAAAACATATTATCCACACCCAATGCATTTATCACATATGCACATCAATTCACCAATCCAATCATAAATCTCAACACTTATTCAATCAATTCACAATTTCTCACACATAACCACATAATCAATCCATTCATAATTTTCCACACATAATCACGTAATCAATCCATTCATAATTATGCAAATGCACAGAGACCGACACAACGACTCTATGCAATGCATATGCGGTACCATCCATCCATCAATCTCATCACTAGTTCACTCAGGAACTCTGTTGGAATCATCGCTCGTTACTTAATGTAACTCCCCGTCGGGCATACGATGTTCCCCGTCGCTCACACTCCACACGGGCACACGACGTTTATGGATCGCTCACACCCCACACGGGCACACGACCCGATCGCTCACACCCCACATGGGCACACGATCATCTATAATCATCGCTCACACCCCACACGGGCACACGACGTTATAGCGGATTCCCTCTGGAACCAATCCGTCGCTCACACCCCACATGGGCACATGACGTTTATGGATCGCTCACACCCCACATGGGCAAACGATCCGATCGCTCACACCCTACATGGGCACACAATCGCACAAGATGCATATCATGGTGCTTGGCATACAATGATTCATGACATTCTAATGCACACATATACGCAACCATAATCATGCATATATCATCAAATACAACACATTGCATTTACGTGCCCTTAGGCCACAAACCATCAACCACAACAATTACAACAACTTGTCACATGCTTCAACATCATCACATTCATGCATCGCAAAACAATTCAAACAATGCATTTCAAACCATAAAGACCACCAAACAACATATATTGAATTTCACATAAGCAATGCATTTCATCATAATCCACAAATCACAACATTTCATCACATATATTCAACTTATATAACAGTACACAAGCTATATGTCACATATCCAAAAACAGATAACATGATAACACATCAATCGCACATCAATACGACGGTAAAAATCCGACAACCCAACACTTTTTCAAAACCACGACTTAAATAAATCATCTACTGACCTCCAACCCATTTTTAAAAGAAATAATATTTTATTAGCTTTCCAACGCTTCGAGCGGGGACCAAAACGGACTTACGGTTCAAAAGTTATGGCTAAAATACGAAAATATTGTTTTTGTTGTCCCAGACAAATTCGCCTGGCGAATCCCTGGCGAAACGGACTCGCCACCAACTAGCCTGGCGAATCTGGACGAACCAGAATTTCTCCAAAACGTATTTGGGACCCAAAAATGATCCAAATCTTCAACCCATATGATAGTATTACACCCAATGACCCAAAATAACATGTTAGAACACGTTTAGGCATGCATTTCATCAATTCATCCGTGAAAACATCAATTTCTATCAATTGCTCACAAATTCAACCAAATAGAAAAAAATATATTTTTCACCCAAACATTCAAACAAAACATACATATACATATACAAGCATGATATAATCAAAACTTCTCACCCTTACCCGATTAATCGCGCTTGAAACGGAGTTATGTCGATTTTTCCACTTTTCCTCTTCTCCCTTTTCTTTCCTCTCTTTTCTCTTCTCTTCTCTTTTCTTTCTCTTTCTTTTCTCTCTTTTCTTTCTTTCTATTTCTATTTAAAATATCTAACTACCCAAATGACCAAAATACCCCTACACTCAAATATCTCGCAACCGCTCTCAAAACGCGATAAAACATAAACAATGATGAAAAATAATATATTGTCAAATAAAAGTCAATAATAAAATAATATAATAATAAAAATAATTAAAACGACTCAACTAAATAAAACTAACTAAAACTGGGGCGTTACAATTCTCTCCCACTTAGACATTTTCGTCCTCGAAAATCTAACTGAGACAAACGACCCCTGATACTACTCTCACATCCAACTAACCAACTAACACACCGACACTAGGCACCCCACGAATAACACAACTGACAAACCACCCCGCTAACAACAACTACTACAACAACACGACACGATGACCAATACAACGACAGGATGCAAAGCTCATACAATGCACTTGACGGCCAACTCACGACTCAAGGAATACCCAAGTTACGAACACACACAGGTTCACTCTTGAACCAAAACACAACAAGAACACAAGTTCCACGACCCAACATCTTTCAACAACCTCTACATAACCATAACACCAACATCCTTGTCACACACATAAATATACGAATTGTGCCGCATCACACTTCCGTTGCGCACTCTGATTACTCGTAACCATCAAAACTACCAATCTCACGTCCAAAGTCTAACTCTTTCTCATATTCACCAAAAATCAATATTCACTTTTAATATACCCAACCTCACACTCTCCTGTGTTATCTCACGCACCAGACATAAGTCTCGGAACTTCTCAAATAATTCTAATTCTCGGACCATCAAAACAGACATACATAGAAACTTTTGACTTAACTCATCAGGCATAACCTCAGTTCTTCCCAAAGGATAGTCCAAGCCAAATTCATAACTCGTCGCGAATTCTAACCATCCTCGTTGTCTCATACTCTGTTCCTTCCGACCAAACAAGTACTCTAAACTCTTGCGATTACCAAACACTTCGAACCTAGAACCTTAAAAATAATACCTCCAAATACTCCAACACAATACAACCGCAACCAATTCCAAATCCAAAATAGTATAGATCCTTTTATGAATCCTCAATTGTCGTAAAGCATAAGCCACGACTTTACTCTCTTGCATTAACACCTGACTACACTCTTCAGAGACACATCACAATACCTCACAAATGGTTTATTAGGATCACACAGAATCAAAACTGGAGCCGTAGACAACTTCTACTTCAGCTCACCAAAACTTACTCACAACGAACATCCAAAACAAACTACTCACCCTTTGTAAGCCAACTGAGATAACAGAAGTACGAACTTAGCAAAGTCTTCCATAGCCTTCTTTAACAACCAACTGAGCCCAAAAGTTTCTAATTTCCTTAACCAACTTTGGAACCTCTCATTGTAGAACTGCATCTACTTCCAACGAATCCACAACAAATACCATCATCAGAAATAACATATCCAATAAAACTAACCTTTTCAACCAAAATTCTTACTTGAATAAATTAGCATGAAACTTCGTCTCTTTTCAACACTTGTGATTCAAATCTCAAACACTCTACTTGTTCTTCCTCTGAGTTTACCTCAATCAAAACCACCACGAACTTATCCAATTAAATATGGAAGATACGATTCATATACTCCACAACCATTACGGACGCATTAGTAACACCAAATAACATCACTGTACTTTGTAATGCCCAACCGAATTCCAAAAGATATAAATTCTCAAAGCTTTTGCAAAACCTTGCACTGGGTAACTGGCTACTCACACACAAGCTTAACCGAGTAAATAACAGCCTATTCCGATGATAACAACATAACCAGTCACATGAAATCGATCAAAGCCTCAACTTACACAATTCACCACTCTTATCAAACATTTAAACCAATTGTGATTTCACTCAAACTCAACCAAACCATTCCAGTCATCTGTTCATGAAAGTGGACACTTGTTCTCAATCGTTACCTTATTCAACTGCCAGTAATCCATACACAATTTCTTCGCTTAATAGTCCAAATTCCATAAATTCCAACATGTAGCAACAACCATCCCAAAGGAACTCTCAAATACTACATCCACACTTAAGGTTTTCTCAAAATTTCCATTAATGCTCTAAAATTCCAAAACTCCAAACCTCTCCAGAACTCTAAGTTTTGCTTTCCATAGTCTCAATACCATCATACACATCATAATGCTTGTTATTCCATTCAATCATCATTCCCTTTTGTTACTAACAAAGCTGGAGCTCTCTAAGACAACACCTTAATGTTCAATCCAAAAACACATCCGAAACCATGCACAACTGACGGCCCATAACTGTGACTTCCTGCCAATTTCCTGAACACTATTATCACAGACAAAACAAACATCTTAGTCCCATCTACTAAGAGTCTTCTACTTACTTAGCAGATCCAAACCTCAAATTTTCACCTTCGTCAAATTTGAGTTCACACTCTACTCTCTGAGAACAACCATTAACGATACCCAATCGTCCTCTCTCAATAACTTCCCAACTTGACCAACATACCAAAGCCTCTACTCCACCTTACAAGCAATAATTTCACCTTCCACAACATGGAACACTTCCATAGCTTCATGTCGATATAAAGAACGCTTAAATCGGACACCCGAGTCAAAAGATATGAATTTTTTTGAAGGAAAGTCAATTATTGGAAAAAAGCCAGATCCGCCTGGCGAGTAAGGATTTCGCCTGGCGAATACCTCTTTGCCAGCCCTTCGCCTGGCGAACCAACAGCGAAACCTGATTTTTCTGAAAACCCAAACTTCCAGTAGCTAACACATTTCTTTTTCTCCGTTTTCGCCTGGCGACTTACGATTTCGCCTGGCGAATCTCCCTTCGCCAGCACCTCGCCTGGAGAACTATTGGCGAAACCTAATCCGCCTGGCGAATTCCCAATTCGCCTGGCGAATCACACCAGAACCAGAATTTCCTGCTGTATTTCCATGGTTTCCACACCTCAACATCCAACTCTTCTAAACCAACACATATTCAATTTCCAAGCAATTCATTACACACACTATCAAAGCCGGAAAGACACGTCTATTCCATCCAACATAATTTCCGTCTACTATCAACAAGAGATTAAGGGTGATCAGTTCCTCAATTTGTCAATAGACAGCCGACAATCATGATGGGCCATAAACCGTCTTTACCAAACTATAATAGCATTCCTGACATCCTGCGCACAAAACTGCCTAAGGCACAAATCCTTAGTTGACATAAACCTTACCTCCGCATTCCCTCTGGAATCGGGAACAACACTGTCCAAACAACACTTACAATCTTGCAACCAACGGCTCACTGAGCCAATGTTCCACAACCGAAGCCACTTGGAGAAGTACCAGCTTCTCCCCCACTTATCTCATTCTAACACCTGAAGACAAAAGATTAGGAAA
This sequence comes from Lathyrus tuberosus, assembly GCA_022829125.1. Lineage (NCBI taxonomy): Eukaryota > Viridiplantae > Streptophyta > Magnoliopsida > Fabales > Fabaceae > Lathyrus > Lathyrus tuberosus. The sequence goes on along the minus strand of JALAZF010000082.1, from coordinate 4,050,138 downwards.
CCAGAAAGCACTGACAGTGTTTCACACACATATCATGTACTAAGGGACAACCAACACCGACAGTATTCAACTGTCACACCAACTGATTCAACAACTTGGCCGGACGGACCGACCTGCTCTGATACCACTAATGTAACACCCCAATTCCCATCGCGAATTAATAATACATAAATAAATCAGAGTAGATAAAAACTTATTTTTCCGACAGAAACAAGGATGCCACATTTAAATAAATAAAACACAATCCCTGCTCATATATTTGATACATAACACAAACAATTGAATACCCTCAAGGGGAAACTTTTTCCATATACAAGGAAAGGTCAATTATGGAATAAAGCGGAAGATCCATAACCGACTTGTTTTACAAAATAAATTGTTTTATAACGTCAAAGTACACATACAAAAGTAATACAAAATATATTCAACAATTATATACATATATAACATAATCGTTCCCCGACTCCCGTGCTACGTATCAGAGCAGACAGACGACAAAGGACGGAGGACTAATCTCCACAATAGCCTCCAAGACACTAATCTGCAATTGCCTCATAGAGCAATAAACCACAGTAGAAGGGTGAGAAATAACAACTAAATCAAGATTGCATAATAATATGCAAACACACATTTAAACACATGTATAAATCATCTCACCCATACCATCACATACTAACCCATATAGCATGCCACAAATAAAACACATATTCACACATAAGGCATACCAAGTCATAACATATAGAAACACCCCACACATCACATAGCATATGTTTATGCATAAAACATATTATCCACACCCAATGCATTTATCACATATGCACATCAATTCACCAATCCAATCAAAAATCTCACACTTATTCAATCAATTCACAATTTCTCACACATAACCACATAATCAATCCATTCATAATTTTCCACACATAATCACGTAATCAATCCATTCATAATTATGCAAATGCACAGAGACCGACACAACGACTCTATGCAATGCATATGCGGTACCATCCATCCATCAATCTCATCACTAGTTCACTCAGGAACTCTGCCGAAATCACCGCTCATTACTTAATGTAACTCCCCGTCGGGCATACGATGTTCCCCGTCGCTCACACCCCACACGGGAACACAATGTTTATGGATCGCTCACACCCCACACGGGCACACGACCCGATCGCTCACACCCCACATGGGCACACGATCGTCTATAATCATCGCTCATACCCCACACGGGCACACGACGTTATAGCGGATTCCCTCTGGAACCAATCTGTTGCTCACACCCCACATGGGCACACGACGTTTATGGATCGCTCACACCCCACATGGGCACACGATCCGATCGCTCACACCCCACATGGACACACGATTGCACAAGATGCATATCATGATGCTTGGCATACAATGACTCATGACATTCTAATGCACACATATACACAACCATAATCATGCATATATCATCAAATACAACACATTGCATTTATGTGCCCTTAGGCCACAAACCATCAACCACAATAATTACAGCAACTTGTCACATGCTTCAACATCATCACATTCATGCATCGCAAAACAATTCAAACAATGCATTTCAAACCATAAAGACCACCAAACAACATACATTGAATTTCACATAAGCAATGCATTTCATCATAATCCACAAATCACAACATTTCATCACATATATTCACCTCATATAACAGCACACAAGCTATACGTCACATATCCAAAAATAGATAACATGATAACACATCAATGACACATCAATACGACGGTAAAAATCCGACAACCCAACACTTTTTCAAAACCACGACTTAAATAAATCATCTACTGACCTCCAACCCATTTTTAAAAGAAATAATATTTTATTAGCTTTCCAACGCTTCGAACGGGGACCAAAACGGACTTACGGTTCAAAAGTTATGGCTAAAATACGAAAATATTGTTTTTGCTGTCCCAGACAAATTCGTCTGGCGAATCCCTGGCGAAACGGACTCGCCACCAACTCGCCTGGCGAATCTGGACGAACTAGAATTTCTCCAAAACGTATTTGGGACCCAAAAGTGATCCAAATCTTCAACCCACATGATAGTATTACACCCAATGACCCAAAATAACATGTTAGAACACGTTTAGGCATGCATTTCATCAATTCATCTGTGAAAACATCAATTTCTATCAATTGCTCACAAATTCAACCAAATAGAAAAAAATATATTTTTCACCCAAACATTCAAACAAAACATACATATACATATACAAGCATGATATAATCGAAACTTCTCACCCTTACCCGATTAATCGCGCTTGAAACGGAGTTATGTCGATTTTCCCACTTTTCCTCTTCTCCCTTTTCTTTCCTCTCTTTTCTCTTCTCTTCTCTTTTCTTTCTCTTTCTTTTCTCTCTTTTCTTTCTTTCTATTTCTATTTAAAATATCTAACTACCCAAATGACCAAAATACCCCTACACTCAAATATCTCGCAACCGCTCTCAAAACGCGATAAAACATAAACAATGATGAAAAATAATATATTGTCAAATACAAGTCAATAATAAAATAATATAATAATAAAAATAATTAAAACGACTCAATTAAATAAAACTAACTAAAACTGGGGCGTTACAAAATTCGGCGAGAAGTTTGAGGAAAACCGCTACGTATAGCGTCCATTGTCAAGAAAGTTTATTGACAAAAGAAACTGAGACCAGTTCCTTGGTAGGAAACCAGGATCGAGGGGAAGTTTATTTCAGAAACTTAGACCAGTTCCTTGGTAGGAAACCAGGATCGAGGGGAAGTTTATTTCAGAAACTTAGACCAGTTCCTTGGTAGGAAACCAAGATCGAGGGGAAGTTTTTTTCTAGAAACTTAGACCAGTTCCTTGGTAGGAAACCAAGATCGAGGTGAAGTTTATTTCAGAAACTTAGACCAGTTCCTTGGTAGGAAACCAAGATCGAGGGGAAGTTTATTTCAGAAACTTAGACCAGTTCCTTGGTAGGAAACCAGGATCGAGGGGAAATTCATTTCAGAAACTAAGACCAGTTCCTTGGTAGGAAACCAAGATCGAGGGGAAGTTTTACCTTTTCTAAGAATCATTGCTTAGCAAAAGAAGAAGGATGCGTGAACTACCATTCATGATCGCCATCAAAATTTCGGGTATTCCGATATTTAATCCTCTTGCACCCCGAATGCCCAAATTCCTTCGCCATTCACACCTTCGGGTCCAAGAAGATTAAATAGGGGCATCTATCATACCCCAAATTTTGACCACTTAGATTTCCCATCATTGGGTAAATCATCACCACAATATGGATGAACCATCATGCCTCATCAGTCTCCCCTAAGATGGGTGAGCATCCACTACTATAAAAAATTAGGGTTTCAAGCCCTCTAAGAGCACTTAGAAAAAGGATCAATCAAGAATTGACATGATCTTCAACTTGTCTAGCCTCTCAAACATCCAGAATGGATCAAGAGGACTCCCACTTTAAGGATTAAGCACAAGGCTGCTCCCTTCTAGGTGGGTCAAGCCTCAAGATCGCCAGTGTCACCAAATTAGGGTTTTGGACGACCAGGGCCTCCAGATGGAAATTTTCCTCTGGGCATGAGCCAATGCTTCAAAGCATAACCTAAATTACTCCATGTAACCTCATGGACCCAATCATCAAGTCAATTTTACCTCAGGGGATGCATTCATCAAAAATCAGGAATTAGGGTTTCTTGACCTAATTCACCCCTAAGTTGACTTTTGGGACAAATCATGAGCCAAAGGGAGGATTTAAGGGTCTCTAACATACCACATTGATCCATTTGCAACAATGGATTAATCCAAGAAACTTGAGCAACAAGTCTCAATTTCATCAGAGCCACAATTAGGGTTTCGCGAGAAAAGTCAACTGTGCCTTTGACTTTTGACCAGGACATGCTCCCAAACCCTAGGACATGATTCAATACACCCTATAACACCTATGAAATCAATCCATCAAGTTTGATTTAGGTCAAGGACTTGATTTCATAAAGGATCACACAGTTTGGAATTCATCTGACAAAAAGTCAACTGTGCACCAAAGTCAACTTTGACTTTTTTCACAAAAATGGTTCTTTGACCCTAAAATGATGTTAATGTATGATAGGAATCATCATTCATCAAGAAAAATCAAGAAAAGTGGGATAACTTGTAAAAGGGGTAACCATAAAAACTTCGAAAATTTTCTAAGTTATGGAATAAAGTGGCTAGGGTACCAGCTTTGGAGGATCATAACTCCTAAACCACCAAGCCATTTTCCCCATTCAAATCTGGATTTGTAGCCCTCATGGCCCTCTACAAAACTTCAATTACACATCATTCCAATTCATTATGGATTTTGAGTTATGGAATGAGCAAAATCACAAAAAGTGAAAATGTCACTTTTTTCCAACACTTAGTGAAATTTTCACTAAGTCAGAATCTGCCTTCACTTTTTTCCAAATGTAGGGGCATTTTTTACTTGGATCCAAAAAGTATCAAAACCAACTATGGTCAAATAGTTGTTGTATCATAGGAGGGCTTTCCAAAATGACCAAGAACATCACCAAACTCAACTTGAGCCATGAGATATGACAATGGAAACATGCCTTGCTGAAAACTGTCAAAGCAAGGCAGATTTTGGAGTTTTGCTCGATTTGCTCAAATTTTGCAAAGGGCAAGCGACTTTATCCATCTGAACACCTCAAGGGGGGACCAAGGAGGAACCAACTCTGATCCCAAGCTTCCCAAGTCTTGGGAACCAAAAATAGCATGCCAAACCTAGGATTTCCTAAAACAGGGACAAGACTCCAATTTTGTTTTGGAGCATTCAATGCATACACCAAGGTGGCATACACTGAGCCATTCCCAACTGAATTCAGTCAAGACTTATCCAAGACCAAGGGAACCAGCAGCCTGTGCCCTAACCTCTAGTCAATGGCTAGAGGAGACTTGAGATTCCATTTGATCACCATTGGCCAAACCTCTGCTGTAGTTGCCATTCAATATTCCTTGCAAAGCAAACTTGCTCTACTATAAATAGAGCTCAATTGTGATCAGTTTGAGTACACCAAAGCCATCAAACAGATGCTTTCCTCAAAATCTCCTTCTTCACTCCAATTTTGCCTTCTAAGGCAAGTCACTATCTGGTTTTGAGTTTGAGAGCTATTCCAATCAAACCAATCACACACACACACACACACACACACACACACCTCATAAACATCACATAGAAGTGATCCAAACACTCACATAACATCTGGAACACCAAAATCACAAAATCACCTACCAATTGCTCAAGTTCTTGGCAGATTTGCAGTTGGGTTACCATCTCAAGTTCTAGATCATTTCAATCCACTCCAAGCATCCAGACACACTCCATGGCACCTAGGGAAGCTGTCCACATCATTGGAACCTAGCTGTAACACCTCTAACACAAAACACGATCACCAGTTGCAAGAGGTAAACATGAGCTCTTCTAACTCTATGATCCATGCATTTTTTGTTGCACAATAATTTGGCCATATGTTCATAATCATGCATAGAGTGTTTTCCCTTAATCAATTGCTTTGTTTGAATCCTGTATGGAATTTCTGAACCTTCATGCAAATTTTAGGGTTCTTGAGGTTTCTCTTTGATTTCTTATTCCATGATTAAAATAAATGAAATTAAAGACCATAGACATGATCGTGAGTTTGAAACGAGTAGATTGATATGTAGATTGCATGATATAATCAAGTATTCAGTGAGATTGGATAGAAAATGAAAATCTGCAGAAACAGAGGAAGGGCGCGTGTTCTTGCCTTGTTATTGGCGCCTTTTTTCAAAAAATTGAATATTTGAATTTTGTGATTTTATTTAATTGATTCAAAAATTAATTTCTCTCTGAGTTTTAATGATTTTGAGTTGATTCTTTTTTTAATAATTCACAAAAATGTTAAAATATTTTATTTTCCCAAAAAATCCCAAAAATATTATTTATTTCATATACTTGATATTTTTGTAAAGAATTAATATTTTAATTGTTTTTAACATTTAAGATATTTTTTCCATCTTGATTTTTCAAATTTTAGGGATTTCCAAACATTTTGTAGATAAAAACTTAATTTTTGAAATATTAATCCAAGATCACAATTTGTTTTCCACATGTTTAACAATTTTGATGATTTTAATTGAATTTTTTATTCAATTAAAATACATTTTGGAAACAAATTAGGGTTTTTGATTAATTCAACCCTCATCAAACTTTAAAAAAAAAACACTTGGGCCTCTAATAGAGTGTAAGACCCAATCCTTTGTAAATACAAAATATTTTGGGCCTCAAATGTTGTATAAGTCCCGTTGTATTTCAAAAGTTCGGTGCGATCATCGCCCGTTTAAAACAAACCATCTGGGCTTCCCCTCGTGTTATAATCCCTATTCCTTCTCTTTAAAACATTTTGGGCCTCTATTAGAGTGTAACACCCAAACCCTTTGAAAACCAAAACAATTTTGGGCCTCAGATATTGTATAAGACCCACTGCGTTTTCAAAAAATCTCGGCGCGATCGCCATTTCAAATCAAAATATTTTTTGGGCCTCTCCTTGAGCTGTAAGCCCCACCACTTGTATAAAAATAAACCTTTGGGCTTCTTGAGAGAGTGTAAGACCCCTCCCTTTGTACAAAAAACCTTTTGGGCCTCAGTTACTTGTACAACACCCTGTACAAATTCAAAACAACGGTGCAATCATCGTTAAAACCTTGGGTCTCTCCTTGAGCTGTAAGCCCTAACAATCTTTTCAAAGCACTTTCTCCTTTAATTTTGAATATAATATTGTTATCAAACCTTTCTTTGTTGAACAAACTAACCCAAACAGCATGGAAGCTCTACAACTGAGTAAGTGTTTACGCGCTTTCTTTATTCGCTTTCATATATATAACTGTATTGCGGGGCTGCTCACTGTAAGTCTTCTTTCACAAACTTTTATATACCTGTAAAAAATCAACTGTGTAATACTAGTATAGTTATTTAGATTTTTCCCCGGCAACTACGTCTAACACTAGGTAAAGCCCCGTTGATCGCTCTTAGATACAGTCAAAACTAGATCCCCGTAGGATTACCAGACACAGTCTTGCCTCCTCTTGGGGTTAAACAATATGGAGATGTGAAAGGCCGATTCTTTTTGAACCCTTTCTCAGACTGTCACCCTTAGAAGTTGTCAAAGAGGCTCTACTCCCCAGAGATGATCTTTTCTCCGTGAATGGCATCTCTTGAGTTTCTTCCAAATTCTCGAACTTTCCTGGCTTGATCTATTCTCAGTGAATAGCATGTCTTGAATTTCTCGGGGTTTGGGGACCCACATGCTTCTTAAAAGCACCCTTAGAAATTGTCAAAGGAGCTCTAACTCCCCAGAGATGATCTTTTCTCCGTGAATGGCATCTCTTGAGCTTTTTCCAAATTCTCGGACTTTCCTGGCTTGATCTATTCTCAGTGAATAACATGTCTTGAACTTATCAGGGTTTGGGGACCCACAGGCTTTCTAAAAGCATTCCCGACTCCTCTTGGGCGTCGTACAAGGACCCTTCGGCTTCTTAAAAGCTCTCATGCCTTCTCTTGGGCTTAGTACAAGGACCCAGAGACCTCTACAGGTATAGGAACATAACCTAGTCATCAATTTGCTAGAGCTGTCTTTCTGAGTCAAATGTCAGACCAGTTAATGGGTTGACCCTCATCCCTTAACGCCCGCGCCTCCTCTTGGGCATTGTACAAAAGATGAAACTCTAGACTGGGACAATCTCGATACCCTTTGGATTTACCGTTTCCTTAAATAAAATGAAACAACCTTGATCCTCTGATCAGTGCCAAAGCACAGCCTTACCTTTGATCAGTCCCTTTATAAGAACTGATTTTCTCTTTTATCCAACATACTGGACCTGTCACTAAACTGAAACAGTCGCCAACGCTTAGCCTCCTCTTAGGCTTTGTATAATGATCCTTCCTCAGTGAAGTTGGCCTCCTCTTGGGCCTTGTACAATGATTATCCCCAGTGGAGCTAACCTTTTCAGACTCTCTTATTGAGTCAAATCTCCTTTTTTAGCCTCCTCTTAGGCTTTGTATAATGATATCCCCAAAGAGTCAGTCTCTTTTTAGCCTCAATCTTGGGCTTTATATAAGACAGATAAAAAACACTCTCTTGTTGAGTATAAAAGACTCTCTTGTTGAGTCAAACCCCTTTTAGCCTCCATCTCGGGCTTCGTATGAGATACAAAAATACTTTCTTGTTGAGTATAAAAGATTCTCTTGTTGAGTCAAACCTTTCTGGCCTCCATCTCGGGCTTCGTACGGGATATAACCCACTCTCTTGTTGAGTATAAAAGACTCTCTTGTTGAGTCAAACTTTTAGCCTCCATCTCGGGCTTCGTACGAGATACAAAACACTCTCTTGTTGAGTATAAAAGACTCTCTTGTAGATTCAATCTCCTTTTACCCTTCATCTCGGGCTTCGTACGGGATACAAATCACTCTCTTGTTGAGTATAAAAGACTCTCTTGTTGAGTCAAACCTTTAGCCTCCGTCTTGGGCTTCGTACAAGACACATAAAAACTCCCTCTTGTTGGGTCAATAGCCTCCTCTTAGGCTTTGTATAAGGAAAAACCCTGGTCGAGTCAATCAACCTTTTAGCATCAAAGTTGTGCCTTGTTCATAGCATACAAACATCAACAACTCTCCTTTAGAGATGACAAATTCTCTCTAAAGTCAAAACCCTTTAGCTTCACATCTTGGGCTTCGAACAAGATACAAATAGACCCTTCAGCTTCACATCTTGGGCTTTTAACAAGATACAAACAAACACCTTTAGCTTTACGTCTTGGGCTTTGAACAAGACACCAAAACAACTTTTCCTCCCATAGAATAGGAGGAACTATGATCGCTCTGATTTCCCTGTTTCGTCAAACGGGAATACGTAGGCATAAGATTGAAAAATCTTAGCGAACACACTAATAAAAAAACCCAAAATCCCATACCTCCATCAACCAATCGAAAAGCACCAGTCCTAACACCCTACCGATAGTCTAGACCCCGTGTTCTCAACAACATAACCTATGAGAGACCCCCAATCTTTGTAGCATCTGTAAACCAACAGTTATCTGTTTAAACTCAGTTTGCAAGCAGGGTTAATTGGAGACATCTATTTCCCTTCCTTCATTAGCTTCAATAGGATAAAAAATGAATCAAGCTGTAGTACCCAAAAGCGATAGTGCTTCGCAACCACACATAAAACTCGCGCTACACGAATACACTTCGAAGATGTTTGAAAAATTTTGTTCAAAACATGGTGTTGATCATGAGGTAACTGCTCCTTATACTCCTCAACATAATGGAATTGCTGAAAGAAGAAATAGAACCATATTGGATATGGCAAGATTCCTGCTTAAGCAGAAGAATTTGCCAAAATCTTTATGGGGTGAAGCTGTTTCGACTGCAGTTTATATCCTGAACAGGTGCCCTACCAAACAATTGAAGAACAAGGTTCCTGAAGAAGTGTGGAGTGGCAAACGACCATCAGTGAGTCATCTGAAGGTGTTTAGCTCTATGTGTTACAAGCATGTTCCTGATGCAAGAAGAAGGAAGCTTGATGACAAGAGTGAACCTATGATTCTGGTAGGATATCATAAAAGTGGTGCATACAGGCTATTCAATCCAATTAATGAGAAGATTGTGTTGAGTCGAGATATTGTGATTGATGAAAATTCTGCCTGGGATTGGAATTCTAGTAATTCAATTAGCAAGCCATTGATGAGCTCTGATTTCGACGAAGAAACTGATGAAGTCTAAGTTGAAGGAATTGCTGAGAATCTAATCGAAGTCGAAGTAGAAGCAATTGCTGACATTCCCGACACAGAGGATGTGGTTGAAACAAGCCAAAGACCTCGACGAAAAAGAGTTCCTCCAACAAGACTTCATGATTATAAAGTGACTGGTGATGATGAAGTCACACCAGATGGAGAATTAGTTCATTTTGCTTTACTTGCAGGTGTTGAACCAGTCAACTATAACGAAGCTTTAAAAATTCAACAGTGGAAGTTAGCTATGGTCGAAGAGTTACAGGCAATCAAAAGAAACAACACATGGGAGTTAGTCGAATTGCCAGCACATACAAAAGCTATTGAAGTAAAGTGGGTATTCAAGTTGAACATAATGCAGATGGGTCGATAGCAAGACATAAATCAAGATTAGTAGCTCGAGGGATTCTTCAAAGAGAAGGACTTGACTACTCTGAAGTATTTGCTCCAGTAGCAATACTGGAGACTGTTCGACTAGTGGTGGCCTTGGCATGGAAGCAAGGATGGTGAACATTTCACTTGGATGTGAAATCAACATTTTTGAATGGACCTTTAGAAGAAGAGGTGTATGTTACAAAACCTCCTGGGTTTGTGATTCAGGAGGAAACAAGTAAAGTATACAAGTTGCACAAAGCGCTCTATGGCCTCAAGCAGACACCTAATGCATGGAACAAGAAGATCGACTCATACTTAGTCGAATTGGGATTTGTCAAATGCAAGTCTGAGTATGGTGTCTATGTTTGGGTTGTAGCACAATATATAACAATCATCTGCTTATATGTCGATGACTTGTTGGTAACTGGAAATAGCTTGGAGAACTTGTCGAAGTTCAAAGAGCTGTTGATGAAGGAATTTGAAATGACGGATCTGGGAAAATTGTCTTATTTCCTAGGCATGGAATTTCAAATGCTGAAGCGTATAGTGCTACATCAAAGGAAGTATATCAAAGACATACTCAAGAGATTCAGAGTGGGTGATTCGAATCCTGCATTCTCACCTGTCGAACCAAACTTGAAGTTGGAGAAGTATGGAGAGGAAGACAAAGTTGATGTAACTTTATTCAAACAAATAGTTGGATCTTTGAGATATGTGTGCAACAGTCGACCTGATATAGGTTTCGCACTCGGATTAGTGAGCAGATTCATGGGTGAACCAAGAGTGTTACACATGAAAGCTGCAAGAAGAATTCTGAGATACTTAAACGGAGCAACAAATTTTGGAATTCTATTTCGACGAGATTCTAAAGGCAAAGGAGCAATAGTTAATTTCTTTTCAGATGCTGATTGGTGTGGAGATAAGGAAGATCGAAGAAGTATAACTGCCTATTTCTTTCAAGTATTTGGTGCCCTAATCTCATGGTGTTCGAAGAAGCAACCCGTGGTGGCATTGTCATCGTGTGAAGCAGAATATATAACAGGATCCTATGTTGCATGTCAAGCAATTTTGATCAGATCAGTACTTGAAGAAATGGAGGTCGAAGTGAAGAAACCTCTTGTGTTGCAAATCGACAACAAGTCAGCCATAAATCTGGCGAAGAATCCAGTTCTGCATGGAATGAGTAAGCATATCGAAGCCAGATTTCACTTCTTGAGGGAAAAGGTAAATCGAGGTGAACTTGAAGTTAGGCATTGCTCAAGTGAAGCACAATTGGCCGACATTTTCACCAAAAAATTAAAGATCGACAGATTCCTGAATTTGAGAAAGAAATTAAGAATAATCCTGATCGACTATACTATGACTAGCATAGGCTCGACAACTTGGATTATGGGGGTATGTTGAAATATTAGATTAGATTTGATTAGGTTTAATATTTAAATATAATTCAAGTTGTGTTAGCCCAAGCCCAATTAGGGTTGTATATAAATAGTCCTAGTTTGTATCATTATTTGTACAATTCAATAATACAATCCTTATTTCCTCATTCTTTCTATATTCTCTCATTACTAAAAGTGTCTCACGCACTAACAAATTTAAGACTATTGCAATGAACAATTGTGAAAGATTAGAAGATGAAAGATTAGATTGAGAGCTTGGATTTTCAGAAACAATGAAACAATTTTTTTGGATTTTCAGAAACAATGAAAACAATTATTTGAAACTTTCCAAATATCTAGAATACATTCTCTAATGGTTATAATTTTCAGCATAAATGAAAACAGAAACAAGAAAAGTAAGCATCGCTGCATTTTTGTAAAATTATTGATTAAGAGCATAAGAGCATAGACATCCTCTCGTTTCTACCATAACTAAACAAAAACCAAGGCTTTTATTGTTAGAGTGGTGGGATATTTCACAATTAAACAATATTTCTACGGAAAAAAACGTTTGTTTGCACAAGGCTTTTTCATTTTGTTTAGTTAAAAGATAATATAAAAGCCAAAACATTTGTGACATGAGATATATTATGTGTTTGGTAAAACTCATTTTAAAGTTTTTGATAGTTGTATGATTATTTAATAAAGGAAAGGTTTTTGAAGTTTTAAAGTGAAATTTAAAGTTGTCAAAATTTTGAGAGTGTGAAAGTTTTCCCTTGACTTAGAATATTTTCTAATTATGAGAAGTTTAATTGTTAAAGGAAGACACACGTACGCACGCGTCCATACAATGTTTTTAAATCTCTTTTCTTTTGATAAATTTTTTTAAAACTAATTCGAACAAATACTTAATTGATTAAAAACTTGTTTAATTAATTAGGAAGGTAAAACACATGTCCTATCGATTACAAGATCTTTTTAATCTAAGAAAATCAATGTTAATGTCTCATATTCTTTAAGGGGTTGTTAATCGAATAAGGGACATATAATTTCAAACTGTCCTAATTTATCTTAACTTATCAATTAATATATAGATTTAATCGATTAACTCATTAAAATGATTCATCAATTGTTTCCTTTTTTAGTCAAATATTTTTTATATAAAGAAAGCTTCTCCTCAGTTCAAAATACATCATTTTATTGAATAGAAACCTTCTTCTAATATTATCCCTCTCAATATTCTATAAATTTTCTTTTTTTATTGAAGTTGACTTAATGCCAGGAGAGTGAAAAGTTTCTTTTGAGAGTTGTTTTACTAGTGTTATTTTGAAAGTTTATTCAAGAGCATAGTCTCTTGTAATATCTATGTAATAGTGTTTGAAGGTTGCATGGTTAACCTGTTAAAATCTTGGGTTTATATTTTGAGCTTATCTTATATAAAAACTCTAGTAAAGGTTATTGAGTTGAACCTGTGAAAATCTCTAGTTTAAGTGTAAAGTTGAGTTTTTATAAAAGATTTGCTTGTTTGTAGAAGGTATTTTGGCTAATAGTGTGAAAAAGCTCAAGTTGTGTTGAAAGGTTGTTTGAGATGATCCTGTAAAAATATCAAGTTTGATCTTAGTGGAAATCACAAAGAAAATTCTTAGGGCCGGAACCATGATAATTCTCTGGTGTGATCTTTATATCCATTATCTCTTTATTTTATGTCAATTAGATTTTTCGCTACTTATTTATCTTTTTCATTATTTCGATGTTTATCTCTATGTATTTTCTCCTCTTTATCTCTCTGTTACTTTATTTATGCTTTCTTATTTCTTCTATAATAAATATTTTAATAACAAAAATATTTACAAACCAATTTAGTGGGAACATTTATCAACACAATTCACCCCCTACTTTTGTGTGTGAAGTCACTTGATAAAAATTGGTGAGACAATGAGTTCCAGTTAGATGGTAGTTAAAGTTTAGTTTAACATCAAAGGGTGGTACCGATAAATACTCTGACGCCAAAGTCAGTGACAATATGCAGCAGAAAGGAATATTTAAGGTTTAAAGAGTGTGTACGTTAGCTTTGATGTTTATTTCCTTTTTATAGGTTGATTATAAGGTTTTCTTGGATTTAAAACTTTCTTGTGTAAGTTAGTTGTCAGAGTATTATTTGTTATATCATCATGTAATCCTTATTCTATCACTCACATTGATTAGGTGTTTCCTTAAGGAAGAACTTAGTGTATTTTCGAGGTCACACAACCCTTTTATTTGTGCACTTTATTTCTCTTGTACCTCAATCTAATCGTTCTTAAGGTTATGGGTCGGATTGAACCATCTTTACTATTGACACATACTCCTATTGGATTGTTGTTATTATAGGTGTGGGACCAAGCGGGAAAACATTCACAACTAACAAGTTTTATGTTTCTTTGTGGCCTAACTTCATCTTGAGGTTTTTCATCTATCTCTGCATGTCCTTCATTAATGTTTGCAGTTTTAGCATTACTTAACTTGTCATTTAAGTCAACTAAATAGTTTGAATTGGACACACCACCTTCCTTCATCACCTTTATATCTCAACTTACTTCAATTTTGTTCAACACAAGATTATACAACATTTATGCACCTGTGTGGTGATAACCAACCAAGATCATTGGTTCATTTATGATCTTACCGGATCAGAAAATGATCAGCAGTCAACAACACGACGTGAGCTCCTAATTCGCCGGTGGTGGAGAAGAGGAGGGGGTGTACATACAAGGCACTCCGATACTAAAGTCTATTTCAGCAAAAGAGAGAAGGCAAGTACAGAAAGAAGGTGTAGAATTCAGAATATCTGACCCTCTAGCGATAGAGGATATTCATAGTGAGCCCCCAGCGCTGGGCCAACGGTTACTTTGCATTGGGTTGGGACACTATGTCCAATACGAGTAACTGCCAGAGTCTACGTGGCGTAGGGAAGATCAGCACGTGGCCTTCGCCCTGAGTCAACTGCCCCGTGATCTTCGGAAGGTGAGTGACCTATTTTTTCGGAGATGGGTAGTTTCCTGATGATGTGTCCCCTCGTGAGGGGCACGTGGAGACCGTGGGGGAGACGCGTGAGCGCTCCCCGTGTGACTTGATGAATTGGACCTTCATTGGGCCCTCTTCGACGGAAAGATAGGTTGGGCCGTACCGACAGGAGGCAGCCTCTGGCCCAGTCCAGAACAATTTTTATTACCTAGCTTCTTTTTACTTGCATCACAAATATGTTTGAAGCATACTGAGCAAATCAATCTCAATTGAGTCTCAATTAACTTTATTCTGACCAACATTCTTCATAGACACATCCTTCATAGACACATCCTTCAAGATTTTTGTAAGACATGTGTTCAAGATATAAGCAGTTATGGTCATTATGATCTAGTTTTTTCGGAAAGAAAATGTTAGGTTTAGAGCCTAATAGGTTAAGAGACTTCCTAATAGATTAGAGAAAGAGTTTGCTCAACAATTGATTAGACACATGTTCCAATCAATTTGAGAGAAAATTTTCACTTTCTAATTTATTAGGTACGCTTTCAAATTGATTAGCTTTAAGCCAAAATTAATTTTAGGAATATTTTTTGAAACATATGAAGTTTGTAAAATGGTTTACAGGTATGCTACCTTGACACCAATTTCATACACTACACCGTATGCACTGTTCATCCGTATATGAACAGTGTCCGTAAACAGTAATCCGTACATGTACAGTGGTCCGTGAACAGTAAAACCGTACATGAATAGTGACATGAACAGTACCGTGAACAGTATATGCGAACAGTGTTTTTAATAGTAAATCAAACTTGGTTAATGAAATGTAAAAACTTGGTTAATATAGTGATGAAGTTGGTTAATAAAGGTCCAGATATTAAAAATAATTTTTACTAGTAAAATAAAGTTGGTTAATACAATGTAAAAAGTTGGTTAATGAAGTTATGAACTTGGTTAATAAACGTCCAGATGCAAAAATAATTTTTTATAGTAAAATAAAGTTGGTTAATGCAATGTAAAAAATTGATTAATGGAGTGATGAACTTGGTTAATAAACGTTCAAATATAAAAAATAATTTTTAGTTGTGAAATTTTTTTTTTTAAATAAAAAAAAAATATATATATAATATTTCACTGTTCATCGTATTGATGAACAGTAAAATACGGTGTAGATGTATGAGATAGTGTCAAAATAACATTTCTCAATGGTTTATGTGTGTCTGCGTGTGTGTACACATTACTTTAGTATTTTAAAAGTCACATACATTTATTACAAACTAATGATCCTAAAAAACAAATTAAAACACATGATCGAGTTTGCATGAACTTCAACCCTTTCAATATTCTTAGCATTTGATTTTCTTGCGTCAAACATCAGTACCTTATCACTTTTTGATTTACTTTAATTTTTTTTTTATTTGATGATATTTATGATAAATTATATTATTTCTTTTTCATCATCGAAATCCGTTAAACTTGTTAAGCACTTTGTGTATATAACACTATGTACCAGAATGATCTTTCGGAAAAAGGTCAATATTTGAATTTTGGGCCCATGAGATTAGTGTGAGGTGAAATGATAATTTTCATATATTTGGAGTATCTATAATTGAATCTCTGTGTAAAAAATTGTTTTTAACATGTTCGATTGATCTCAAATATAATTAATTTTATTTTTCAAATCAATTTTAATTTAAAACTTTTGAGTCAAAATATATTATTTACACTGAATTTTTTTATTCAACTTATTTTTATATAAATATATACACTATACAAAAATAAAATAGTTTATATTTAACATAATTTTAGTTAAAATTAATTTTATATAATAAATTACTCAAATCTATTTTTATAATTGCAGAATCAATCCACACTAAAATACTTACTAGGGAGTTAGTAAGTGAGACATTAAAATTTAATCTTTTTATTTTATTAACGATAATTTGAAACTCATTTGATAGTTTAAGTGTGGGTTGAATCTTCAAATTGATAATGATTAATGAATGTATAATGGATTCAATGCCACCAACTTGAAATCAAATAAATAGAAAGATACATGAATGAATTGGATGTCTGACACAAAATTTGTTTTGCTTAGACACACAACAGTCATCCAGACCCACATGCACCTCTAAAGGTATATTAAAATTGACCAATTTCATAGTCCTATTATTATCACTTTGGTGGGATCTAGTTGAAGGGTCGATGTATACAACTTTTTTTCTTTCTTCCAATTAGTTAGCTAAAATAAAAGTGAAATGTATACCCTACTTATTATTATGATTAAAATTTTGAAACAAAAGACCACTTAAAGTTTAATGTGATAGGTTAAGATGAACCGTAGCAGTTAGGAATGGAAAAAAAATCCGTACTCGCGGATATCCGCGGATAAAATCCGTCACGGATATAGCACGGATAGTTTAATGGATATCCACGGATAAAATAAATGGGTATTTAAATATCCGTTTGTTAATGGACATGGATACGAGTTTAATGATATCCATGCCCGTGGATATCCATATCCGTTAAAAAATTATAAAAATTATTTAAATATCATTATTTTACTACACCTTATCTTTTCATCTTCTAAAAAAAATTAGTCTTCTTATATTTCTTTTTTTTTATTTTTAAAATTTTCTTTGAAGAAAACCTTTAACATTTTATTTAAATTCGATTAACCATTTCATATTTAAACTCTTCAATACCTCATACCTCAATTCAACAATTTCATAATCCATCTAACTAGTGTCGTCATTCTTCTGTCAAACTAGTGTCTCCCTTCCTACTCCTCTATCGTCTGCTCTTCCATCATAACTCACAATCACAATATCTTTTATTTGTTTGGTTAAAAATGAAATATATGGATATTATGTTTGGATTTAATTATGTTTTGGTGAATAAGAAGAAAATTAATGCGATGAAAATTTATTGTTAAATTAAGAGCGAATTGTATCGATCAGTGTTTTAAAAATCGGACCGGTCATCAAACCGGTGAGGGTACTGGTTCACTGGTTTATCGGTCGAACCACTGGGTCATCGGTCGAACCGCATGACCAAACCGGATTAAACCGGATTAAATCGGATAACTCGGTTGAATAAATCTGTCATTATAATAGGTATAAAACCGGTAAAACCGGTCGAACCGGATGATTCAGTTTCTAAAAACTATAACTAGCACTTAAATTTTTTGAAAAGATCATATCATAAATTCACAGGTTCATAATTTAAATTCAAATTTTAAAAGAGTCTAATTGTAAATTTTAAACAGAGTCTAAATTAAACAGAGTATAATTTAAATTCATAGTTTTAATGTTAATAAAAAATAAGTTTTAATGTTAATAATTAAAACAATACAAATATTAACATTATTTTAAATAATAAATTTTCCAAGTCTATATATATATATATATATATAATGGAAATCAGTTAAGTCTAAAATTATATTATATTTAGTTTCTTAATTTGTGTTCTTAAATTTCTATACAAATATTTGTATGATGGTTTTTCAATCAATATAAATACAAAATAGTAAAAATAATTTTGTGGATATTACAAAACTTAATTTGTGTATCACTTGAATTAAATGAGCTATTACTATTATTCTTGCAGAAAAGTTCCTATATATTTGAGTAAAAAAAATAAAAAAAAAAATTTTAAAAAAAAAATAAAAAAAAAATAAAAAAAAAATAAAAAAATAATTTTTTTTTTTTAAAATAAGAAGTTGAACCGCCGGTTCGCCGGTTTTTCCGGTTTTCCCGGTTCTCACCGGTTCACACCGGTTCGACGACATGGCCGATCCAGCAAGCGAACCCGGCCGGTTATCTGACCGGTTCCCGGTCCAACCGGTCTGACCGGCCGGTCCGGTCCGGTTTTTAAAACTATGGTATCGATGTTATGTGAAAATAATTTTTTGTGTCTTTAAAAGAAGTTAAAAATATTTTTTTCAAAAAATAATTTTTATTAAAAAAAAATTATCTATGGATATCTGTAAATATCCACGGATATCGTAAAACCCGCAGATTATCCGCTTAACGGATATCCGCATGGATATGAAGCGGATATGAATATCATATTTATCTAACGGGGCAGATACGGATATCATAGTATCCGTCCCCATGGATATCCATTTACATTCCTCCCTAGTAGAAGCAAAGAACATTTGATTTGATTACATAGATACACAATTAAATTTGTGTTATCGCACTTATTCATTTGTAGAAATATTTTTAAAGAGCAAAATTTTGCAGGAGTGCAAATTTAAATTTGTAAAATATTTATTATTAGATTAAAAAAATTAAAATTTAATATAAACTAAAATAATTATTTTATTAAAATTAAACACATGGGGTCGACCACTAGGTGGTCCAAAATGTACCGTATTTTTCAAGTTATTGGATAAAATGATTTACTTACAAAAATAATGTTTGTGGTAATACATAATTTAAACCACTATATTCATGACCTCGTTATCAAGTGAAAATTTATGGAATAAACTATCAAAATATTCACTCTTTTTTTTATAAGCATTCTCAAAGTCTTTACTAATTTATCATGATCCAACTCCCTTCTAATGCTTTTAACAGTATGAATCGGCAAAGATAAAAATAAATGGAAGGAATACTTTTTTACAAAGTAATATCACATGCAAGGTTTTAAGAAACTGTAAATAGTATTAGCATCTGTCCGACACCGATACAATTATTCACGTTTTTATGTTAAAAAATAAATTATAATTAATTCATATTGCGACACCGCTTTGAGTATATAGTTTTGTTATTTGTATCTTAATAAACTATATTTTGTATAAATATTTAAGGGGCATTTCAATCAATGTTAATATCAATTGTCACCCTCAATTATATTCTCTCTAATTCTCTTTCTTTCTCACTCTCTCCCTCTCCACACTCTGTCGCTCCATTTTCACCAACCGTGTGATTTCAAGTTATAACATTTGACATCAAGAGCCTAGTTTTGATCCACCAAACACCTAGTATGCAACATAAATTATGTCTCCAATGAAAAAATCCCTGCAAACATACTCATCCTTTATGCGGAGAATTACGACAAACGACACAAACAAATGAAGGTGTTGTTTGGCTACCAAGATATTCTTGAAGGGATCAAGAACAATGTGAATCCTCTTGTCGAATGTGCGACAGATGCACAACGAGCAACACATAAGGAAGAAAAGAAGAAAGATTTTAAGGCGCTTTGATCCATCAATGTGTGGATTGTGACAACTTTGAGGAAGTTGGTTGTGAATCATCAAAGCAAGCGTGGGAAATCTTGGAGAAGGCATACGCAGGGGCTGACAAAGCAAATGTGGTGAGGTTACAAACTCATAAACGTCAAATTGAGTTGATTCAAATAGAGGAGAAGGAGATCATCAATGTTTTCACAATGAGAATTACTTGGTTGGTGAAACAAGTAAAATCATGTGGAGAAACCGTCATGGAGTAATATGTTGCCGCAAAAATCTTGCATTTTTTAATGCCAAAATTTGACAATGTGGGCGTAACGTTTGAGGAATCGAAGGATCTTGCAACGATGAGCAAAGAGGAACTACAAAGCTCTCTTGAGGCTCATGAGAAAAGAATGGAAAAGATAAATTATGATAAGGCAATGACGAAGATCACTTTACAAGCTCTTTTCAATGAAAATGACGAGATATCGAAAGGAAAATGACCCATGAAAAGTAGAGGGAATTTTCAGAATTATGGTGGAAGAGAATCCCAAAGTTCCAAGAACTCGACATGCCAAAAGGATTAGAGCATCTGCAACAAAAATAGTGGTCAAGAAAACTTTAGAGGTGAAAGGAGAAGGATAAATAAGAGCAAGATTCAATGCTTTGTTTGTCAAAAGTTTGGACATTTTGCAAGAGAGTGCAATGCGAACAAGAAAGAACCTCAAGTGGATGAAGCCAAAGTTGAAAAATAATAATTCGATGAGGAGAACATACTTTTGGTCATGATTACTAAGGGGAATGCAACAACAATAGGTTGCAAGACAGTAGTAGCTATAGTTTTGGAAATGCTACCGAACCATGTTGTAACTATGAAAGAAAACGTAATGGTGACTATGAAAGAAGCAATTCAGTGTAGTGATCAATGGTATTCGGATTTCAGATGTTCTACTCATATGACAGGGAGGAAAGATTGGTTTGTCACAATCAATCGTGCCATAAAGAACAAAGTGAAGTTAGCGGATGATACCACTCTAGCGGCCGATGAAATTAATGATGTTTTGATCATGAGAAGGGATGGTGGACATTTCTCGATCAAAGATGTGTTGTACATTCCAGGAATCAAGTGTAACCTTCTAAGTGTTGGCCAATTGCTTGAGAAAGGTTACAATATACGCATGGAGAACAAGACGTTAGGCGTTATGGATGCAAACATGATTTTGGTCCTAAAAGCTCTTATGGATGCCAATAGAAATTTCAAGGTTGAGTTGAAGATTATGGAGCATAGGTTTCTTGCTACAGCGGCTAGTTGAGAAGACTGGATATGACACTATAGACTTGGGCATCTCAACTTTAGAGATCTCAATGCCTTGTAAAAAAAACGGAATGGTAATGGGGCTGCCATTGATTAACATACCGTCTGAAATTTGTGAAGAATGTGTGTAAGCGAAGCAACATAAGGGTCAATTGAGCAAGGATGCAAGCTGTAGAACCAAGCATCACCTTGAGGTAGTGTATTTAGATGTGTGTGAACCAATGAAATTTGACTCGATTGATGGCCATAGATATTTTGTAACATTCATTGATGATCATAGTAAAAGATATGGGCATACCGAATCAAGATAAAGGATGATATATTTGAAGTGTTTAAGAAGTTTAAGTCCATGGTTGAGAGGAAAAGCGGTCACAAGCTCAAAAGTGGTCAAAGCTGACGGTGAATGAGAATATGTCTCAAATGACTTTGGGAAGTTTTGTGATCAATCAAGGATAGTACATGAGGTTGTACCACCTTATACACCGCAGGAAAACGGTGTTGCTGAAAGAAAGAATAAACTAATCACGAACATGGTGAGAAGCATGTTGAAGGGGAAGAACTTGCCGAAAGAGTTATAGGGAGAAACAGTGTCCACGATTGCATATTTATTGAATATGTATTCAACAAAGAAGCTTGAGAAGATAACGTTGGAGGAAGCATGGTCTGGATTTAAACTGAATCTGGATCACATGAGAGTTTTTAGTTTTGTATCGTGTCAACATGTTTCGAGAAGCTTAGAAAGAAGTTGGATGATAATGGAGAGTTGATGATACTTGTAGGGTATCACTCCACCGGTGCTTATAAGTTGTATGATTCATAAAATAGAAGGATTATGATCAGCCAAGACATCATTTTTGATGAATCAAGGAGTTACAGCAGCCACTAACTGTTTACCAGAAAGCTGTAACCGGTTACAACAATGAAAAATCAGTTTCTACAGAACTGGAAAATGCATAAACTGCCCTCTTCAAAGCTAGAATTGAAGAGAATGTGACAATATCAACAAGGAAAAGAAGTTTGCCTCAAAGACTCCAAGATTGTGAGTTGTTCTGAGACAACAAAGTCAGTGATGATGGTGATTTCGTCCATTTTCCACTTATAGCCGAATCCGAACCCGTTAAAACGAAAGATGCCTTAAGTGATACATAATAGATTTGTGTTATGAAGGAGGAGCTAGAATCGATTGAGAAGAACAAGACTTTGGAGTTAGTTGATCTACCGAATGAGAATAAGCCAATTGGTGTAAGATGGATGTTCAAACTTAAGGCAGATCTCGAGGGTGAAATAATCAAGCATAAAACTCGAATAGTTGCAAAGGGAGTTTTGCAAAGAGAATGCATAAACTTTAAAGAGGTATTTGCACCAGTTGCTAGAATTGAAACCATTAGGCTAGTTGTTGGTATTGTGAATAACAACAATTGGTCCATCTATCAAATGGATGTTAAATCTACATTTTTGAAGTGACTGCTTGAAGAGGAAGTTTATGTAGAACAACCCCCTGGTTTTATTGTGAGAAACTAAGAGTTAAAGTTCTACAAGTTGAAAAAAGCGTTGTACGGTTTGAAATAAGCTCCAAGAGCTTGGAACAAGAGGATATATGGCTTCTTAGAGGAGATTGGCTTTAAGAAGTGTGTATCCGAACATGTGTGTATGTGAATACGGATACAAATGAAGGGGTGCTAATCCTTTAACTATACGTAGATGATTTGGTGATTACAGGTAACGACGAAAAATGAATTTCTAAGCTCAAGAGTGAATTTATGAAAGAGTTTGAGATTACTGACCTTGGTCTCATGACATACTTCTTTGGCATTAAGTTCCACAAGTCCAAAAGGGGACCACTTATGCACCAAAGAAGGCATGCGCTAGAGATTTTGAAGAAGTTTAAAATGGAGCATTGTAATGCTGTCATTACTTCAGCTGAACCGATGCTACATTTGTTGAAGAATGAGCATGAGAAAGACATTAATTCAACTCAATATAAGAGGTTGATTAGATCCTTGCGTTACTTGTGCAATAGGCGATCGGATTTGGCATTTAGTGTCAGTATTGTAAGTAGATTCATGGAGAGACCATATGTGTCTCACTTGGCAGTAGTCATGAGGATTCAAGATATGGATTTATTGGCTACAAAATTATTTTTCTCGCAATGGACAAGGGCATAAAATACAATTTTCTCGATTTTACCGATTCTAATTGGAGCAGAGATAAAGACGATAGAAAGTCTACAGTTGTATACATCTTTATTTTCGGTGAAACACATATCTCATTGTGTTCGAAGAAGGAACCGGTAGTGACTCTCTCCTTGTGAGACCGAGTCCATTTTTGCTTCGTTGTTTGTGTGCCAAACTAAGTGATTAATGAATCTATTGAACGAGCTAGGGAGCGATGAGGGTGACGTTGTAACGCTCATGGTTGATAACGTTTCCGCTATAAATTATACTATGGCCCCAATTGCACATGGGAGGATAAAACATATCGAGATGTGGTTTCACTACTTGAGAGAACTTGTTAGTGAAGGAAGGTTGAGATTGAGATATTGTAGAAGTGAATACCAGCTAGCCGATTTGTTGACCAATAGAGTCACAATTGAAGTGTTCAAAAGAGTGAAAAAGAACATGTGCATAGAAGACTTGGATCACTTGAATTAAGGTGGTGTGTTGTGTAGAAAAGGTCAATAAAGCTGCAGGGCTGTAACCGGTTACAAATGTGTAGAAAAAGTCAATAAAGCTGAAAACAAGTGATTATGTGGAGGGTGTAACCAATTACCAATGTTATGTCTTTTAATTGTTGAAGCAGCTATAATTGGTTACAAGTTTTGCGCAATCGATTATAAGCAATTAATTTTAGTTTTTAGCTTTGTTACTTGTATCCCAATCAACTGTATTTTATATAAATACACAAGAGATATCTCAATCAATGTTAATGTCACTTTTCACCTTTAATTATACTCTCTCTATTTCTCTCTCTCTCCACACTCTATCGCTCCATTTTCACTAACCGTATGATTTCAAATTTTAACAATACCGACTGAAATAAAAATAAAAATAAAACCTTTATACAACCGCGAATGTTTTTTAAAACTTTGATTACTTACCTTCAAATATAAAGATGATGATACTCCGAGACCATATAAGTAAAGCAAGCTTCTTTAAATTAAGATAAATAATTTTTTTCCTTAAAACTCTAGCATACTTTAATATTTCCCTAACCAAGCAAGTGGATTTCAATAGCAAAATTTTCACTTTTTTTTTTTTTTGGTTCGTTTGGTTTACCAAAAGATTTTCAACCTTTTATTTGCAATTTGATCATATGCCTTAGATGGAAGACTATTGCAATGAACAATTGCGAGAGATTAGAAGATGAAAGAGTAGCTTGAGAACTTGGATTTCAGAAACAATGAAAACAATTACTTGATATTTTTCAAATATCTAGAATACATTCTCTATTGGTTATAAGTTTTCAGCATAAATGAAAACAGAAACCAGAAAAGTAAGACGACCCTCCATTTTTGTAAATTGTTGATTAACCAAGTCTCTCTATTTTAAAATTCATTATTTGACAACTTGACACACTCTAGATAACACTCGGTTAACTAATTTTAATTACAAAAAAAAAAAAAAGTATATATATATATATATATATATATATATATTAAATTGGTACACTTAGAAACTATAGAAAATAACATTGAATTGTAGAAAGAAATAAACAATGGATGGATTATTTTAAAATTAAAAATGTATGGATGGATAAGATGTAATGGGTATTGTATGGGAACTGGCCAGCATTTATATTTGTGATAATAATATTATCTTCAAATGAATGGTTTCGTAATTGGATACCTACTACTAGTCTATGGTCCTCCTTAATCTACTTATCTATCAATATATATCTTGACAGAGAAAAAAACATGACATAATACTTACACATGTATATTAATATAGTGTAAGATGAATAACTTTTTTAAATTCATGTTTGTTATATCTCTCAGGATGAAGTGGTCATAATTAGATGTTGGTTTATGACCTATTGTAAGAGGTAGACTGCTCTTTTCCTACAGGAACAAGAAATATCCTAAACCTAATGCAATATTTGCTTCTTTATTTCTTTTTATTTGAATTGTTCGAAGTTGTAAGATCACTAGGATGTACCTACTTTCTTGCAATGAGAATCTACATGGAAGTGTTATTGTGTTTTAGTGGTCTATATCTTCATCTGACTGGCTTATGAATTAATTTTATTAGGAAAGAATCATGAGTTGTTTCAGCTGTTGCGGAGAGGATGAGTTCCACAAGGTCGCTGAAAGTGGCTTATGAATTAATTTTATTAGGAAAGAATCATGAGTTGTTTCGGCTGTTGCTGAGAGGAGGTCGCTGAAAGTGGCGGACCATATATTGTAAAAACCCAGCAGGTAATTTGACTCATAAGCTAGAGGGTTGCGTCAGGAATGATGATATATATAGTTTGCAACTCAAGAGAATTCATGTATATTTTAATAATATTTCCATTTGGACTCAATATATTATTTGGATGTTGTTTACAATACTTCACTTTGTTAATTTGTTTGATTATATTACTTGATGTGAATTTGTTGAAATTATACTGATGATAAATTCTACTATTCAGGAAATGATGGAAATTACCATGCTTCTGAGTCTACAAAACAGGGAGCTCAGACTGTTAAAGTACAGCCCATTGAAGTTCCGGAGATACAGGCTGATGAACTAAAAGAAGTTACGGATAACTTTGGTCAAGATTCTCTGATTGGAGAGGGATCATATGGAAGAGTTTATTATGGAGTTCTTAAGAATGGCCAGGCTGCAGCAATCAAGAAGTTAGATGCCAGTAAATAGCCTGATGGGGAATTCTTGGCCCAGGTATACATGTGTTACAACCTTGGCTCAGTATTGTTTGTTAGGGCATTAAAGTTATTCTCTTATTGACACCTTGTGATTTTCCGAGCTTTCAGGTTTCTATGGTGTCAAGGCTGAAACACGATAATTTTGTCCAGTTGCTTGGATACTGCGTTGATGGAAACTCCCGAATTCTTGCTTATGAGTTTGCATCTAATGGTTCTCTTCATGACATTTTACATGGTATATGATTTTTTCTTTCAGTTGGTCAAGTTTGAAAAGTATTAATGTTGATAACCATTGGTTGAATTTGTTTCCTCTGCATTAGAGGAGCTGAGAAGATTATGGATTTTATCATTAATTTTTTCATTTTGTTTTTGATGCCTTAAGTGGCAATGTATCTCCTCCTTGAGATATCTATAGATTAGATTAGTTTGTATTTGTATTGTATGTAAATGTTTCCATCATTGTTTTTTTACATGTAGGCAGACAAGGGGTTAAAGGAGCATAACCCGGTCCAGTTTTGACATGGGCTCAAAGAGTAAAAATTGTTATTGGGGCTGCAAGAGGGCTTGAATACTTGCATGAGAAGGTTGATCCCCATATTATTCATCGGGACATCAAGTCAAGCAATGTGCTAATATTTGAAGATGATGTTGCAAAAATTGCAGATTTTGATTTGTCAAATCAGACTCCAGACATGGTTGCACGTCTTCATTCCACTCATGTCCTTGGAACCTTTGGTTATCACGCACCTGAGTAAGATTTCAA
The DNA here is from genome assembly GCA_022829125.1 of Lathyrus tuberosus. Classification (NCBI taxonomy): domain Eukaryota; kingdom Viridiplantae; phylum Streptophyta; class Magnoliopsida; order Fabales; family Fabaceae; genus Lathyrus; species Lathyrus tuberosus. Next base: position 4,023,435 of record JALAZF010000082.1, on the reverse strand, counting down.
GTTACATATCAGATCACATACTTCTTTTTATCTTTATTGGATGTGATGGACCTCTTTTCCAAGAATTTTTCAAGGAACTAGAATCAGAAAATATTGTTAAGCTGTTTGATGAAGCTATTCAGATATTATTTCATATTTCATATTAATCTGGTGTTCAACTTCAACGAAGAATGAAAATTGCTGAACTGAAACAAGTTAGCTCTATGGAAACTTGGTTTTATTTCAGTTGTGACATCAAACACGAATGTCACACATATTGTCGAGACATTTGCTGTTGCAAAATGTCCCACAAAGATTGGATTCTCTTTGACAAAGGTGAATCTCCAAGCAATGACGGTTTCTATTTTTTCTCTAGATGTTATTAGACAGTATCACAAAACAATTTCTGATGTTGTCTTTTTTTGAAACTTGATCCATGGAAGTTCCTTGTATGACTTGACTCTTTTAATTTGAGAATGTACATCCCTGCTGTTTTGTTTACAAGTTCTTTTTGTACACTATCATTGGCTTGCTCAGGTACTGACCAACTTTTTGTACATTATCCCTGATGTATCATGTGCATTGTGTTTGTGATGGTTTTTTTGTCCGTGTGATCTCTTGTGTATGACCTCCTTTTATAACCTCTTGGAAATTTATATTTTTGCTATCTGACTTGAATGCTGCGGATTGAATACTTTCTTTATCCTGTACCTGACATGTCTGATTGCTTTAAAATAGTTTTGGAACATGTTTGTACGTGTTCTTCCGAATGTAAATGAATTTGTCTTGAATACGTTCTGAGCCTGCTTGATTTTTGTCTGATTTTGTATGGAAAGAATCCGAGAATTTTCCGTTTTCGGAATTGAGTGGCTTTTGTATCTTGCTACTGATTTCTTGCGTGATCTCTTTTATGAGCACGTGGTAATTGAATGCTGATTTCAACTTGATTGATGTTAATTTCTTTTCCATGAATTTCTTTTTGCCATGGATACTTTAGATGATGAATTGATCGTGTGTGTCATGAATGTGAGACCCCTATGATGAACGATGATGATTTGATTTTCGTTTTCGGTTCGTCAGATCTCTGATTTGGAAGTTTGTGATCAATCTAATTTCTTGCCATGATTTTATTGATGTCCAGGGTTACAATTGATGAAGATGATTTCCGTTTTGATTCGTGCTACTGCAATTTAATGGTTAGATGCGTAATGATGTGATACAGGTTTTGCATCTTATTTGCTCATTCCGTTTGTACTGCTTCTGGCTTTTGTTTATTCAGAATATTAATGCCCTTATTTTCTTTCTCCGTTTTTATGTGTGCTTGGTGTGGAGCCTGACGGTTTGACGGTAAGGCTGGAAATCATAAAGTTATCATGGAATGGCTGTCAAACGAGAATATCTGAGGGCCAGATGAAGGTGAAGAACTGAAGGCCACTTATCCTTCATTGGAACAAACTGGTGGTCTGAGGTGTACCGGAATTTAGGGTTATAAGAGAAGCAAGATCAGAAAGAGAATAAGGTATCCCTCCGTTGAAATTAATATTAGCAAGATTTAAGTGTTGTAAATTTTGAGGAAACTGGTACGGTAAAAGTGACCGCGAGATTGTTGTTACTTATGTATATGTTTGTCAAAGCTAAGAAGGTTTGTGGCTGGTAACCCGAAGTTCCGGTTAGTCCATGACCAGGTAATCTTAATTTCTGTGATTCGGTTTCCCGAGCAAGTGGTGCTTATCCATGACTGTCCACAAGGATCGAGGTTGTTGCCATTGACCGGCCAATTTACCTGAGGCGGCGAGTTCATGCTTTGATACAAAACCCTTAAAGAAAAGGTATCACTTGGATCTGTGTCACCACTGCTGACAACAAGAGTGCAGGTAGTGATGAAAACCAGCGTCAGCATCAATCTTGGATCCGCCGACATCTGAGTAAATCTATACTTTCAAAAAGTCTGCCTACCCATAAAGCACAATCAATGTGCAATGAATAAATTTTGAATTTTGTTAATAATTTAGAAAGGGGTTTCATTCCATTTATTTATATATGTTGGTTCCATAATCGAGTAAGAGTTTTATCAATTGTCTTGAATTTGACATTTTGAATGTGGAAGGGATAATGAATCTTTCGAGCTTGTAATTTTTCAATATTTTAATGTTTATGTTGTGAGCTTTCTTTTGTAATAGTTCCTTGTGAGCTTGTAATTTTACAAGGAAGTGGAACCTTGAAGTGAAAATCTGTTTTAATGAACTACCTTTTAATGCCTTCAAGTTTTAGTGTAATGAATAAATCCTGACCTTGGGTACTTGTACTTTATCATGAATAAATTTCTAAATCATGTCTCTTGGGTGCTTGTACTTTATCATGAATAAATTTCTAAATCATGTCACTTTGTTAATGTGTTGAATTTGAAGCATACTCCAATTTCAAAATCCAACCAAAGATGCACTTAGAGCAAACAAAACTAAATTTATGATTCCATTTTTTTGCACCATGATCATGATAATATTTGTTCAAAACTAGAGTGGTTTCCAGTGAAACCTCCGAATCTCTGATGAATGAGTATATACCTATTTTGGAGATTTATTTAAACTCAATGGCATATTAATTATTTTCCCAAAATCCATTCAAAATTTCTATTAACTACAGATAGAAATTTTTCTGTATGATATTATAATAATTGTTCTATAATCTATTTGTATTAATCTTAAGTCACGAGACAATATATTAGATCTAAAATTTTAATTATTATGTATTCAAATCTTTTCACGGTTATATGATTGAAGAACCAATTCTTTCTATATATTTTGTTATTATTTTTAAGGTATTGGATCATCACTCATTTGTACTTGTCTCTCATGTAATTTTATGAAGTGGTACGGGACACAACAAATTAGTTTCGAATATACATGTATGTATCCTGAATCATTACTATACCCAAATAACTATTTTTGACATGATTAGTCTTGATATTTTTTTCATTCAAACTTTATCAATTATTGTTAATACATGTAAAGATGTATTTAAAAAGAGCCACACGTATTTAAATTTTTTATAGAATGATTTAAGCTAGGAATCAACTTACCCGTGCGGACGCACGGGTCTTCTACTAGTATTATCTTCAAATGAATGGTTTCGTAATTGGATACCTACTACTAGTCTATGGTCCTCCTTAATCTACTTATCTATCAATATATATCTTGACAGAGAAAAAAACATGACATAATACTTACACATGTATATTAATATAGTGTAAGATGAATAACTTTTTTAAAACAAAAAATATATTATTTACAAAAAAAAATTTATAGTACAAATATAAAATTATGTCATTAATTAGTTTAATTATTTTCACTATTTTAATAACCAATAAAATACATATTATTAACTAATTTCACACAACAATTACCTACCCATTAACAAAACATACATCCAAATTCCCTAAATTGCCCTTTTTCTTTCTAAATTTGACACATGAAAAAGGACTAACAAGTAAATGACAAATGTCCAAAATAATACAACTTCTCATTCAATTCCAATCTGCCACGTGGCCAAACAAATTCAAATCCATACTCTTTCCCTCTCACAAATCCCCCCAAATCCACTTTTATCTCTTTCTCTTTTACCTCTCACCGTGAAAATGAAAAATGAAAACAAAAGAAAAACCTTAAATAAGAACACTGTATTTACTCATTCTACTTATTCGGATTTCTCTGGATTTACTCAAGATTTGGATGTTTTTGGATGAAACTTGCACATTTGTTACTCAAGATTTCATTTTTGGATGTTTTTCTTGTTTCTTCTGGTTTTTATGCTTGCACATTTGTTTCTTCTGTATTTTCTCGCGCTTAAGGATGTATGTAGTACATTTGTTTCTCATGATTTCATTTTTTTACATCTTCGGTGATGTAGGGGAGTACTTGATTGATGATGGACTTGGCTATTTTGAGTTTCTCCAAGTAAGTTATTTTTTCAACATTTTGATTTAGACGAAAATGATGTTTGTATATATTATAGTTAAAAGTTATTTCAGTTTGTGCTATGCAAATAGAATAATATATACTATTGTTCTTGTTGAGCAGCTATTAGAAGACTTGGGGGCTTTACCAATACGGGTATACAATAATTGTATTTCTATGTTTATCTCTATTTACTACCAAAGGTGAATTTAGTAAATTTATGTTTGTTTTCTAATTGAGATGTATCATTGTAGGTGTAAGGCATACCGATGAAGTTGATACATCTTTTTTTTTTTACCTTTTGTGCAAGTACATTATCTCACTTTTTATTCATTATTCTATATTTTTCTGTTAGAAAAAGTTGACTCATGAATCTTGAACAAAACATGAGTAAATGAATGTTATGATCTTATTGTTTGGATGTAGGATAAGGAGCTCAGCAAGTTTTTTTTCCTGCACAAGAAGGTTACGCCGACCCTTATGCAGAAAACTATGATCCAACAGCTAGAAGTGACGATGGAAGCTGCTCGTACAATTCATTGATTTTTGAGTGAGTGTATATAAATATGGATATTTGTAAAAGCATTCTAAAAAATGTTACCGTGTTTCTTAGATCATTCACCATATTTTATGTAAGGTGCATTAATCTCAACACTTTAGGCTGTGTAAATTTAGTGTTATTGCTTGTGTATCTTGTGGTAATGTTTTGTGAGTGACAATTTATAGATGCTTTTGTTGGAAATATTCATCCCTCCTTTCATTTTGCACAATCATTTTCCTGCCCAGTAGAATAATTCTCTTATTGTTGTAAGGGTAGGAGCTAACAATTTTATTTCCATATGAGCAGAATCCAGTGACATTATCGAATGATGGACCTGCAAGTTAAATATTATTAACTGAGCAAGGAATTTCTGCTGCAAATGCACCATCTATTGGTGAAATGATTCAGAAAAATTCTAATACGGTCTTGTCTGAAACACTGCCCTCTACTGGATAGACAACTTTAACAACCATTCCTAAGTTCCAGAGACTGATCTGCTTGATGAAAGGTCATTGTTAGCATGTATTATCCGTACTATTCCAACTGCTGGCCGTATTCGAATTAGTTCAACGGTTAGTGTTTTATTGCTTAAGTATGAAACTTCTGGATTTATATGAAAGACAGCTTTTCTCCTGCTTACTTCATGTGATTTATTTGGTTTATGTTTTAAAAACAACTCCCTAATAGACTGAGCTAAATGCTTGCACATGTACATTGGCATGATTACAGAAGAACATATGGGAAGCTGGAAGATTTTGTTACCAGCCATCCTGAAGTAAGTTTTAAAAGTTACAGTTTGGACAGATATAATTTTGTGTAGTGGTATGCAACTAAAGGCCTAAGAGTGCAAGACATTCCAAAGGTAAATGATGGACACTTTTTCATGTTTCAAACTACTAGGAAATGATATGCATTGCTGTCTTATTTGGCATATCTACTTATTTTGTGTAAGGCATTGATTATTATCCACTTCTCTTTTGAACAATCAACTTATTTTGTATAAGCTTAGAAACATTCCCTAGAAGACATCAACTTTTTTTTGTAATGCTAATTCCATATGAATGTCTTACATTTGTTATGTTCTAAACTTAGTTGTGCTGATTTCTCAACAACTACTTATATATCCACTTATTGTTACATTATTGTATTTATACAATTCATGGATAACATATGTTGTATATAACTACAAAATCACTACCCTAATTCATACATGATACTGACATTGTATTCTATTTTGATGAAAAACAATTGAAGAAACTTACACCTCAATCTAAAGAAATTACACCCAATGGTTATACATTTAAAAATAGTTCCACTTATATATTGATAATAAAACCAAATAATGGTCCACCATGACTTGTCAAGAAAAAGTTGTGTCAAAATTAACTACTCTTTTCATAACAATTCAAGTTATATATATCGTAATACATTGAAGATTTTAACAAGTTAGGTTTGTTTATATAATTTGTCATATACTTTCCATTCGCATTGAAAACTGACATATAATTTTTGATATCTACTTTACATTGCAAGATATGAATGTCAACTTTATATCCATCTTGGACAAAACCTGTTCCAAAATATGAAGCTCAACATTTTGTTATACTACTTTACATCCATTTCTAATACTACAATGTTTTGATATATACTTTACATTGCATCACCTTTAGTTACTATGGCCATAATACTTATACTGATACATCTAAATAGTGTTTTTTTACTAATCCTACATTACTTTATCGTGCCAGCTTGCTATTGCATGTTGTACAAACTCCAGCTTGCTTTTTTCCTGCATTTTCGTAGTCCCTAATGGATGTGACAGTTTCAAAAATGCTCTGTTTGCAGGTACAAGTTGGGGCTTATTGCATTTCAACGGTAGAACATTACTTGCTCAGCTTACTATACCTTAATAAAATTACCTTTTCCTTGAAACCTGTGGCATGTCCTGTCACTTTCCTCAGCATCCAAAAGAGTACTTTATTAAACAAGGTAAGGTATCATACATATAATATTTTTGGTTGTACAGGCTATATATCAACAAATTGAGAAATGCTTGTAATGCTAGCTAATAAATCCCCTGTTATTCTTTCAGTCATCAATATTGTTAGGTCTAATCCATGGTTCCATTTCAATTTTCCTTCTAATAGTTCAATTCAATTGTAACTTGTGTTGATGAGAAATTTGAAATATTAAATAATTCATTTAAGTTAAATCCACACTTTTAAAAATATGAGAACTGAACACCGTAGTTAAGGTATTAACTTTGACTGTCAGTCTGCAAATAATTATGCTCTTACCTTTTTTGTGTTATGGTTCTTTTTGTGTCCATGCTTATTTATAAAAATCAATTATCTCCCTAAGCATGCTATTGTTTTTCCATTTCCATTTAATATTTTGGTTATAGTTTTGATTTCTGGCTGCAACTCATAGTAAATGCATCAATAGAACTCCCTACACTTATAATTTCGTGCACATCCCCATTATGTGCCAAATGTCCTCTGTCTTAACTAACAAACATGCATATTTACATAACTCAATGATGCATGCTCATACACATCAAATAATGCGTTAAGACCCCTCTCTAATATTAACATAATATATTAATAACTAAAGTAATCCCCTCTCTGGATTACCACAATGCAACAATTCACATATGCACAACATCATATAATTCAGTGCAACTCAAGTATATAATCAATTTCCTCAATTAGATCATTCCTCATACATATAACAACATAATAGTCATAAGTATTATCTCAAAATATTTCCAAAACTCATAAAACACATTCATCAAGTAGTTCATGAGCTAGCTTTACGCGTTAGCTTCCTAACGCTTCGAACGATGTCTCATTTGGACTTATAGGTCGACTCCAAGCACATATGGGTCGATCCATACTGTGCAGTTTTTAAAAATAACACTTCATGTTGGTCTGGGGTCGACTCCAAGCACGTATGGATTGATCCATACTGTTGTTTTTGCCTAAAAACTAGTTTTTAACGTATTTTGAACATCATTTAGTGATAATAAACTACCCAAACACTTCTTGGCACAAAAACAACTTATTTCAAACATCTGTTTTCTCATAATCAAACCCCACTCTTAGTAAGCCCTAATTCTATTAATCAACACACCAATTGACCACCAATCCACCAAATACTCATGTTTAAAAAACCTTCCACATTGCAACAATGGTGGAAACACACATATATACACAATACAAAATTTCAAACATTAATTCACACGAAATTCACATCAATATAATCAAGAGGATATCACTCCTCAAGAACACACATAGAAATTATCACAATCATCATCCCTATTGGAGATTAAGAACTCATCTACCCTACTCCTCATGCATAAGCCCTTATTGAAGGTTATCCCCCCTTTTACCTTAGATTTTTCCTATAAAATTCTTCAAAGCCCTTTCAATGGATGCTCTCCCTATGTCGTAGCCCCTGCCTCTTCCTCTTTCCACAAAATTCTGTTTTCATGTAGAAAACTCTAACAACTCCTTACCAACCTTTTTATTAGTAACCTAATCCCTCAGTTAGAGACTTCCAACATTACCCTCATTTATCCCCCTATTCACCAAATGCCCTTATCATCTCTAATTTTATTTTAATAAAAATACTACTAATACTCCTTATTTTCTATTATTATATTTTTTCATTTTAATTAAACAATTCAATTAAAATGCTATTATTTAATTATTAAAAATGGACTCTAATAATTCTATCCCACCTCTACCAATCTCTAATCACTCTCCACACCCTCACCTCAAGGTCACGCACCCCTGACACCCATATTAATTCAATTATCATATATGATAATTAAATTAAATCATAATAATTCAAATAATTTGATAAATCAAGAATTGGGGTGCTATAACTCTAACCCACTCAAAGGATTTCGCTCTAAAATATTACCTTAAGCAATTAGAGTCAGATACGACTCCCTCATCTGGCTTTCTAACTCCCAAGTCACGTTTCCACCAGCAAGTCCTACCCAAGCTACCTTCTTTAAAGTAATCTCTTTACCACACAACTGCTTCAGTTCACGATCCTCTATTCGCATGGGTGATGCCTAAATAGTTAGGGTATCTCTCACGTACACATCATCCACTTGGACCACTTGAGACGGATCAAGAATGTATATCCTCAACTGAGACCCATGAAACATGTCATGAAGATTAGCAAGTGACGTTGGTAAAGCAATCTAATAGGCTACCTCTCATATCTTCTGCAAAATCTAGTATGGCCCAATGAAACACGAAGTGAGTTTTCGAGACTTCAAAGCTTGACCAACACTAGTTATCAGAGTTGTAACGCCCCATTTTGTCCGATTTATTTAATCGAGTCGATTTAATTATTTTTGTTTTTATATTATTTTATTCTTGACTTTTATTTGACAACATATTATTTTTCATCGTTATTATGTTTTATCGCGTTTTGAGAGCGTTTGCGAGATATTTGAGCTGAGGGGTAAAATAGTCTTTTTAGGGGTTTAGATATTTTATAAATAGAGATTTGAGAGAAAAAGAGAGAAAAGAAAGAGAAAGGAAAGAAAGGAAGAGGAAGGAAAAGAGAAGGAGAGGAAAACTTTGGAAAGAAGAAAACATTCAAACCAAAGCTTGAACTTCGATTAATCGGGTAAGGGTGAGAAGTTTCGATTATATCTTGCTTGTGTATGTATATGTGTTGTTTGTTGTAATTGTTTTGGTGTTTCACAACTTTTTCTCATTGATAAATTGATGAACAATGAGTGAGAATCGATGTTTTCACGGATGAATTTATATATAAACTGCGTAGAATACTTGTCGATTATGTTGGAACATGTTTTGGTTGATATATTGTGATTTGGGAGTGTTTGGGTGGAAGAAATGATGAATTTTGGTCCCATATGACCTATATTGACGCTGCTGTGAATTTCTGGGTTCGCAAGTTCGCTTTGCGAACCCCAGCGAAGGGGAAAGCAAAGGTTCGCCCAGAAGTTTGCATTGCGAACTTTATGCTATTTTTTCTCTGCCATGGTTCGCTGGAGGTTCGTAATGCGAATAGGAAAGCGAACGTGACAGATTTCCCATTTTGTTTTCTTCATAACTTTTGATCCGTAACTCGGATTGAGGCACGGTCAGATGCGTTGGAAAGCTATTTCAATGATCTTTATGATAGTGGAATAGAAACATATATTTATGCCATGGATTGATATGGTAGATTTAAATATTGTGATGAATGTGATAAATGTAGTTTATGTTTCCACCAAAATTCACGAATTGGAAATCCGATTGATATGGGACTTGAAGCCTTGGAAAGAGAATCCAACGTGCTAGTAATTGGTTATGTGATACCATGTGTTAAATAAGAATATTTAGTAGAGGATGATTAGTGGTTTGTAGTTTTGTTGTGTTTGTTGGTGTTCGATGCGATATGCTATCGTCCTATAAATGTGGGGGCCTTTGTGCTATTTATATGATGCTGATGCCTAAGATAATGATGTTGTTGTGTGGTAAAATACATTGTTTGATTGAATATCAATGTATGTTGTTATGATGTTTTTTGGGATTGTTGTGGATTATGATGAAATGCATTGTTTATGTGAAATTCAATGTGTGTTATTTGGTGGCCTTAGGGAAATTAAATGCATTGTTTTGGGTTTGATTTCAATGCATGATTATTGATGTTGATATGGTTCACATGGTTATGTATGTTATGCATTTGATTGTCATGAGTCATTGTATGCCAAAGATCATTATATACATTCTTGTGATGTCGTGTGCCCTAGTGGGTGTGAGCGACGAAACGATTCCAGAGGGAATCTGCTGTAACGGTCGTGTGCCTTATACAAAGAGGACCTAAAGCGACGTTATAGACGATAGTGTGCCTTATACAAAGAGGACCTAAAGCGATCGAATCGTGTGCCTTATACAAAGAGGACCTAAAGCGACGGAGAACATCGTTTGCCCGACGGGGAGTTACACTAAGTAACAAGCAATGATTCCAATAATTCCTGAGTGAATTAATGATGAGAATGATGGATGGATTGGTACCGCATTTGCATGGAGTCGTTGTGTCGGTCTCTTTGCATTTGCATAAATCATGAATGGATTGATTATGTGTGAAAAATCATGAATGGATTGATTATGTGTGGAAAATCATGAATGGATTGATTATGTGTGGAAAATTGTGAATTGATTGATTATGTGTTGAGCTTGTGATAGCATTGGTGAATTGATATGCATTTGTGATAAATGTATTGGTTATGGTTGATATGTTTTATGTATAGACATATGCCATGTTTTGTGGGGATGTTGCACATCACAATGATTGTATTAATTATCTATGCTACGCTATATATGAATATAGGTGATGTGGTGGGGTGTTTCCATATGTTATAACTTTGGTATGCCTTATGTGGGAATATGTGATTATGTTGGTATAATTGATATATGCTATGTTGTTGGATTATTAAAAATATGTTATGTATCTGTGGCATGCTATATGTATTAATATGTGATGCTTGTGGTGAGAATAATTATGCATGTGAATTTATATATGTTTGCATATTATTATGCAATCTTGATTTAATTGTTATTTCTCACCCTTCTGCTGTGGTTTGTTGCTCTATGAGGCAATTGCAGATTAGTATCTTGGAGGCTTTTGGGAAGATTAGTTCTCTATCCGTTTGTCAGTCAGTCTGCTCTGATACGTAACACGGGAGTCGGGGAACGATTTTGTTATATATGTATACATTTGTTGGATCTATTTTGTATTACCTTTGTATGAATATTTTGATGTTATAAAATAATTTATTTTGTAAAACAAGTCAGTTATGGATCTTTCCGCTTTATTCCATAATTGTACTTTCCCTTTGTTGGAAAAAGTTTCCCTTTTATGTATATTCCATTTTGTGTTATGTATCAAATTTATGAGCAGGGATTGTGTTTTCTTTCTTTAAATGTGGCATCCTTGTTTCTGTCTAAGGATAAAATTTTTATTTACTTTGATTTATTTATGTATTATTTATTTGCGATGGGAATTGGGATGTTACATTAGTGGTATCAGAGCAGGTCGGTCGGTCCGGCCAAGTTGTTGAGTCGGTTGGTGTGACAGTTGAATACTGTCGATGTTGTTTGTTCCTTAGTATGTGATATGTGTGTGAAACACTGTCAGTACTTTATGGTTTTATAATCCTTTGTTTGCAGGATTTAGAATGAGATAAGTGGGGGAGAAGCTGGTGCTTCTCCAAGTTGTTTCGGTTGTGGAGCGTTGGTTGCAAGATTGTAAGTGTTGTTTGGACAATGTTGTTCCCGGTTCCGGAGGGAATGCGGAGGTAAGGTTTATGACAACCAAGGATTTGTGCCTTAGGTAGTTTTGTGCACAAGAGGTAAGAAATGCTACTATAGTTTGGTAAAGACGGTTTATGCCCCATCATGATTGTCGGCTGTCTATTGACAAATTGAGGAACTGATCACCCTTAATCTCTTGTTGATAGTAGACGGAATTATGTTGGATGGAATAGACGTGTCTTTCCGGCCTTGATAGTGTGTGTAATGAATTGTTTGGAATTAAAAAAATGGTTACGGATTGTTTTGTTGGGTCAATGAAGATTCTAACATCGGAAGATGAGACGAATTTGAGGTTTTGGTATGTTGGTCCAGTTGGGAAGTCATTGAGAGAGAACGATTGGGTATCGTTAATGGTTGTTCTCAGAGAGTAGAGTGTGAACTCAAATTTGACGAAGGTGAGGATTTGAGGTTTGGATCTGTTAAGTAAGTAGGAGAACTTTTAGGAAGTGAAACTCAGATGTTTGTTATGTTTGTGATGATAGTGTTCTGGAAATTGGCAGGAAAGCCACAGTGATGGGCCGTCAGTTGTGCATGGTTTTCAGATGGGTTTTTGGATGAAACATTAGTGTGTCAACTTGAAGAGGTCCAACATGGTTGGTAAGGAAAAGGATGATAGCATGAGGTTATGTGTTAATCAGTGAGTAGTATGGAAACTTGCGTATGTGTTCTGGATAGCTTGAGTTTTGAATTGTGGCGAATTGCGAACGATTTGAAGTTCCTTGATGGTATTACCTTTGTTATGGGTTGAGATCTCGTGTCAGCAGAAACCTTGAGTAAGTTGGAACCCTGTAAGAAGAATTGATATGGAATGTGGTAACCAGAGATTGTTAAGCTATTTTGGATAAATTGTTTCGAGCTCAGAATGAATTTTGAAGGTTGTATATGTTATGGTTGTGGAGTATATGAATCGTATCTTCCATACTTGTTTGGATAAGTTTATAGTGATGTTTATTGGATGATATTCTGATTTATTTTAAATCAAAGGATGAGTATGTAGAGTATTTGAGGATTGAGTTACAAGGGTTGAAAGAGAGGGAGCTTTCTACTAAATTATCGAGTGCGAATTTTGATTGCAAGAGGTTAGTTTTCGGGGATATATTATTTCATATGAGAGTATGGTTAAGGATCAATCGGAAGTAGATGCAGTTCTACAATGAGAGGCTCCGAAGTTGGTTAAGGAGATTAGAATCTTTTTGGACTTTAGTTGGTTATTACCGGAGGTTATCGAAGGCTTTTCCAAGTTAGCGTTTTTGTTACTTCGATTGACTTGCAAAAGGTAAGTCGTTTGTTTGGGATGTTCGTTGTAAGGATAGTTTCAGAGAGCTAAAGTAGAAGTTGTCTACGTCTCCAGTTTTGATACTGCGTGATCCTGATAAACCGTTTGTGAGGTATTGGGATGCGTCTTTGATGAGTTTAGTCAGTGTGTTAATGCAAGAGAGTAAAGTCGTGGCTTATGCCTTACGACAATTAAGGATTCATAAAAGGATCTATACTATTCCAGATTTGGGATTGGTTGCGGTTGTATTTTGTTGGAATATTTGGAGGTATTATCTTTATGGTTCTAGGTTCGAAGTGTTTAGTAATCACAAGAGTTTAGAGTACTTGTTGGGTCTGAAGGAATAGTGTATGAGACAACGAGGATGGTTAGAATTTGTGACGAGTTATGAATTTGGCTTGGATTATCCTTCGGGAAAAGCTAATGTTGTGCCTGAAGAGTTAGGTCGATAGTCTTTGCATATGGCTATTTTGATGGTCAGAGAATTAAAATTATTTGAGCAGTTCAGAGACTTGTGTCTGGTGTGTGAGATAACACAGTGGAGTGTGAGGTTGGGTATATTAAAAGTGAACAGTGATTTTTGGTGAATACGAGAAAGAGTTAGACTTTGGATGTGGGATTGATAGTTTTGATGGTTACGAGTAATCCAAGTGCGCATCAAAAGCGTGATGTGGCACATTTCGTATATGTGTGTGTGACTTGTAAGAGTTCATAGGTTGAAAATTGGAAACATGTAGGAATGATGAGACCATTGGACGTTTCAGAATGGAAGTGTTAGGTGAAAGGTTTAAATTTTATTCATGGGCTACTATGTAGATGGATGTTTTGGTTGTATGTTCGATTAGGGAATCGTAGCATTGTTGTAATATTGTTGTGTGACAAGGATGTTGGTATTGTGGTTATGTAGAGGTTTTTGAAATGATGTTGGGTCGTGGAACTTTATGTTCTTGTTTGTGTGGTTGCCTCGTTTCCATCGTGATGGTTCGAGTGCGAGTGGCTAATTCCTGTGTGGGGAATTAGGGGAGTGTTACCTGTGGTGAGGGTAACGATCTTGTTGTGTTTCGGTTCAAGAGTGAACCTGTGTGTGTTCGTAACTTGGGTATTCTTGAGTTGTGAGTTGGTTGTCAAGTGCATTGTATGGGCTTTGCATCTTGTCGTTGTAGTTGTCGTCGTTGTCGTGTCGTTGTTGTAGTTGCCGTTAGCAAGGTGGTTTGTCAGTTTGTGTAATTCGTGGTGTGCCTTTTGTTGGCATGATAGTTTGTTAGTCGGATGCGAGAGTCGTATCCGGAGTTGTTCGTATCAGTTATATTTTCGAGGACGAAAATTTCTAAGTGGGGGAGAATTGTAACGCCCCATTTTGTCCGATTTATTTTATCGAGTCGATTTAATTATTTTCATTTTTATATTATTTTATTCTTGACTTTTATGTGACAACATATTATTTTTCATCATTATTACGTTTTATCGCGTTTTGAGAGCGTTTGCGAGATGTTTGAGCTGAGGGGTAAAATAGTCTTTTTAGGGGTTTAGATATTTTATAAATAGAGAATTGAGAGAAAAAGAGAGAAAAGAAAGAGAAAGGAAAGAAAGGAAGATGAAGGAAAAGAGAAAGAGAGGAAAACTTGGGAAAGAAGAAAACATTCAAACCAAATCTTGAACTTCGATTAATCGGGTAAGGGTGAGAAGTTTCGATTATATCTTGCTTGTGTATGTATATGTGTTGTTTGTTGTAATTGTTTTGGTTGTTTCACAACTTTTTCTCATTAATAAATTGATGAACAATGAGTGAGAATCGATGTTTTCACGGATGAATTTCGATATAAACTGCGTAGAATACTTGTCGATTATTTTGGAACATATTTTGGTTGATATATTGTGATTTGGGAGTGTTTGGGTGGAAGAAATGATGAATTTTGGTCCCATATGACCTATATTGATGCTGCTGTGAATTTCTGGGTTCGCAGGTTCGCTTTGCAAACCCCAGTGAAGGGGAAAGCGAAGGTTCGCCCAGAAGTTCGCATTGCGAACTTTATGCTATTTTTTCTCTGCCACGGTTCGCTGGAGGTTCGCATTGCGAATAGGAAAGCGAACGTGACAGATTTCCCACTTTGTTTTCTTCATAACTTTTGATCCGTAACTCGGATTGAGGCACGGTCGGATGCGTTGGAAAGCTATTTCAATGATCTTTATGATAGTGGAATAGAAACATATGTTTATGCCATGTATTGATATGGTAGAGTTAAATATTGTGATGAATGTGATAAGTGTAGTTTATGTTTCCACCAAAATTCACGAATCGGGAATCCGATTGATATGGGACTTGAAGTCTTGGAAAGAGAATCCAACGTGCTAGTAATTGGTTATGTGATACCATGTGTTAACTAAGAATATTTGGTAGAGGATGATTAGTGGTTTGTAGGTTTGTTGTGTTTGTTGGTGTTCGATGCGATATGTTATCGTCCTATAAATGTGGGGGCCTTTGTGCTATTTATATGATGTTGATGCCTGTGATAATGATGTTGTTGTGTGGTAAAATACATTGTTTGATTAAATATCAATGTATGTTGTTATGATGTTTTGTGGGATTATTGTGGATTATGATGAAATGCATTGTTTATGTGAAATTCAATGTGTGTTATTTGGTGGCCTTAGGGAAAATAAATGCATTGTTTTGGGTTTGATTTCAATGCATGATTATTAATGTTGAGATGGTTCACATGGTTATGTATGTTATGAATTTGATTGTCATGAGTCATTAGTATGCCAAGCATCATGATATGCATTCTTGTGATGTCGTGTGCCCTAGTGGGTGTGAGCGACGAAACGATTTCAGAGGGAATCTGCTGTAACGGTCGTGTGCCTTATATAAAGAGGACCTAAAGCGACATTATAGACGATCGTGTGCCTTATACAAAGAGGACCTAAAGCGATCAGATCGTGTGCCTTATACAAAGAGGACCTAAAGCGATCCATAAACGTCGTGTGACTTATACAAAGAGGACCTAAAGCGACGGGGACCATCATTTTCCCGACGGGGAGTTACACTAAGTAACAAGCGATGATTCCAATAATTCTTGAGTGAATTAATGATGAGAATGATGGATGGATTGGTACCGCATTTGCATGGAGTTGTTGTGTCGGTCTCTTTGCATTTGCATAAATCATTAATGGATTGATTATGTGTGGAAAATCATGAATGGATTGATTATGTGTGGAAAATCATGAATGGATTGATTATGTGTGGAAAATTTTGAATTGATTGATTATGTGTTGAGCTCGTGATAGCATTGGTGAATTGATATGCATTTGTGATAAATGTATTGGTTATGGTTGATATGTTTTATGTATAGACATATGCCATGTTTTGTGGGGATGTTGCACATCACAATGATTATATTAATTATCTATGCTATGCTATATATGAATATAGGTGATGTGGTGGGGTGTTTCCATATGTTATAACTTTGGTATGCCTTATGTGGGAATATGTGATTATGTTGGTATAATTGACATATGCTATGTTGTTGGATTATTAAAAATATGTTATGTATCTGTGGCATGCTATATGTATTAATATGTGATGCTTGTGGTGAGAATAATTATGCATGTGAATTTATATGTGTTTGAATATTATTATGCAATCTTGATTTAGTTGTTATTTCTCACCCTTCTGTTGTGGTTTGTTGCTCTATGAGGCAATTGCAGATTAGTATCTTGGAGGCTTTTGGGAAGATTAGTTCTCCATCTGTTTGTCAGTCTGTCTGCTCTGATACGTAACACAGGAGTCGGGGAACACTTTTGTTATATATGTATACATTTGTTGGATCTATTTTGTATTACCATTGTATGAATATTTTGATGTTATAAAATAATTTATTTTGTAAAACAAGTCAGTTATGAATCTTTCCACGTTATTCCATAATTGTACTTTCCCTTTGTTGGAAAAAGTTTCCCTTTTATGTATATTCCATTTTATGTTATGTATCAAATTTATGAGCAGGGATTGTGTTTGCTTTCTTTAAATGTGGCATCCTTGTTTTTGTCTAAGGATAAATTTTTTATTTACTCTGATTTATTTATGTATTATTTATTCGCGATGGGAATTGGGGTGTTACAAGAGTCACTCTAAGAAACACGTGATTTCCCTATTGGAACTAAAGTACTTTCCTCCTCTTATCATGGTAACTCTACTGGAGACTCTGTGAAGCGTTCATCTTCTCTTGAATCACTTTAATCTTCTTTGTCATCTATTGGATAATCTACGGCCCAATTACAACACTCTCTCCCAATTCATACAACACAAAGGTGTCCTACACCTTCTACCATACAACACCTCAAATGGTGTCATTCTGATACTCGAATGGAAACTGTTGTTGTAGGTAAACTATATTAACGGTAAAAATCCATCCCAAACACCTCATTTCTCGAGCATACAAGCTCTCAACAAGTCTTCTAAAGATTGGATGGTCCTCTTCGTCTGACCATCTGTCTGTGGATGATAAGCGGAACTCAACCACAACTTTATACCCAACGCTTTATGTAATTTCTCCTAGAACCTTGAAGTAAACCTCAGATCTCTATGAGATATAATACTATAAGGAAAACCATGCAGACTGACAATCCTCTCATTATACATCTCCGCTAGTTTCTCCAATGGATAATTAAGTCTCATTGGAAGGAAATAAGTCGATTTAGTCAACCTATTGATGATGACCCAAATTGTATCACAACCTTTTGTTGTCCTCGGAAAACCAGACATAAAATCCATCGAAATGCTATCCTATTTCAACTCTAGAATAGACAATGGTTGCATCAAACCCAAAGACTTATGATTCTTCACCTTTGACTTCTGGCAAGTCAAACACGTATACACAAAACTAGCAACCCCCTTCTTCATTCCTGGCCACCAAAATATCCTATTCAAGTCTTGATACATCTTAGTAGAACTACGATGAATACTCAAGCCACTTTTGTGAATTTCATCAAGAATACTCTGCTTAAGCTCTGGCACATCCAGAACATACACACGATCTCGAAATCTTATCACTCCATTCTCATCTATTCTAAAATCACCACCTTGACCTTGATTGATAAAGTTAATTGATCAATCAATTTCAAGTCCATCTTCTAGCCTTCTATAATTTCTTCAAGAATATCACTGGTAAGCTTCAACATACCAAACTTTACACTCTGTGGCGTGACTTTAGAAACCAAACTCAAATCTTTGAACTCTTCGATAAGCTCCAACTCTCTTGCCCTCAGCTTCGACATATGCAAAGTCTTGCGACTCAATGCATCAACTACAACATTGGCTTTATCGGGATGGTAACTCAAACCAAAATCATAATCCTTTAGAATCCCAATCCATCTTCTTTGTCTCATATTCAACTCTTTTTGATCAAAAAGATACTTCAAACTCTTATGATCACTGTACACCTCGAATCTCAAACCAAATAAATAATGTCTCCAAAACTTTAGCAAAAACACAACTGCAGCCAACCCTAAGTCATGTGTCAGATAATTCCTCTCATGCACTTTGAGTTGCCTTGAAGCATAAGCTACAAATTGTCAATTCTGCATCAACACACCTCCAAGACCCATCAAAGAAGCATCATAATACACAACAAAAGACTTTGTCGGACTTGCCAAAACCAGAACAGAAGTCGACGTCAACTTTTTCTTAACTCTTGAAAAATTTCTTCGTACAATGCATCCCAAACAAAATCTTGAACTTTCCTGGTTAGCTGAGTTAATGATAAAGCTAACTTAGAAAAACCTTCAATAAACCTGCGATAATAACCATCCAACCCAAGAAAACTTTAAATCTCAGTAACAGACTTCAGGGTCTCCCATTGTAACACAACATCAACCTTTGAAGGATCAATAATAATCCTTCCACTAGAAATCACATTGTCACACCTTAATTTTTAACCCTAAGATTCCACCTCATTTGCATCATTTTCCATAACATCAATCATCTCATGTGTGTGTTTTATGCATTACTAACCCCTTTTGGATACAAGAACATGTGCTTTGGTTTTTCTCTGATCACAAACTAGGGTTTTGCTCTCAAGAAGCTCAAGAGTTGACCAGTCAAAGGGTGGTGGGATCCTCAATATATCAAGACCTAATTCATTCAACATTGTTCAAGGGTCTACTCTCATCAATAATTAAGTGCAAGTTTGCATTGAATCAATATCAACAAGCCCTAAATCATCTGGTGCACCCAAATTAGGGCTTTTGACCTAATTCAGTCCATGGGTTAACTTTTGAAGAAAAGCATGATCCAACACCTCAAAATATGTTTCAAGGACCTCAAATGCATCATATTAGTCTATTCATATGATTGGATTGATCCAAGAAGTTTGATTCATGAGTAGTTGAAGAAAAATCAAGGTTATTTGGAAAAAGTCAACTGTGATCAAGATCAAGTTTGACTTTTGAGTTTTGAGTTTTTAGTCAAACATGGATTCCACAAGTCAAGGATCATGAAAATATGTGATTTGGATCATGATCAATCAAGAAAATCAAAGAAAACATCCAAAGAGCATGATTTGGAAAAATTAGGGTTTCTTGATTTTTCTAAGTTATGAAAATTCCATGATTTTTGCCTTACTTTCCAATCTCATAACTTTCTCCTCAAGCAACCAATTTATTTGCTCCAAAGATCAAATTGGAGATCTTGTTTCATACTCCAATTTTTTCATAGGGAATGGATTCCAAAAAATGCATGGATAAAAAGATATGAGGCAATGAAGTGGAAGATTCATTTGCTTTTGAAAGAAAAAACACTTAGTGAAATTTTTAATAGATTTTGACCTTGTCAAGTGACTGACTTTGTAGGTATTTTTCACTATGATCCCAATTGAATCAAGTAAAGTTGTCAACATGAAAGGTGTAGAGGATGTTTTAAGCTTTCCAAAAAGTCCAAGAACATAAATTTATCACACTTGAACTATGAGTTTCAAAGAGATGAAGTTGGCCTCCCAAAACTGAATTATAGGTCATTTTCATGGCAAGCTTCATGATCAAATCCAATCCTAAGCTACATAATCTCACTTTTTAGGCCATCTTACTTCTAAATCTCACCATAATCAGAGATTTACACAAACCTTTGATGCATTACACAAAGAATTGAAGCTTTGTCCAAATCTTGATACCATTTTTGGAACAATTTGCATAAAACACCATATCCGTTTTGATAAAGGTCACTTTTTGCCAACAACTTTTGCATTGAGCTTCCAAGTTATTTTCTCAGATCACAAACAATCTTTAAAGCTCAGAAGCAACCTCTAGAGGTCAGAAAAGCATGGCTAAACTCCCCATTTCACTCCATCTTTTCATCATGACTCAAGTATGGTGTTTTATGCAATTTCAAACCAAATGGCCAAACTAGCATTCAAATTGAACCAAGAAAAATTTATGCAAGTTACATGAACCATGTGGAACCTCTATAAATAGAGAACTAAGCCTCAGAACTCAACACACCAAGATTTTCACAAAAACTCCATTGTAGCAAAACTTCCAAACCACCAAACTCCTCAAAACTTCATACTGTCATAAAACTAGCGGTGTTCGCGGGCCGGTTTGGTTCGATTTTGAGAGAATCCGATATCTGAACCAATGAAAAATAAATGGATTGGTTTGGATTGGATTTTTATATTTTTGCAATAAAACCCAAACCAAAACGATCCGAAAAACAATGGATTGGTTTGAATTGGATTGATCGGATATACTAAAAATAAATATACAAAAAATATTTTTTTTAAATTATTTGTTTACACGCTAAAATATGAAAAATAAATATTAAACACACGACACATATATTTTTAAGCAAGTTATGACCACCATAGTCATATAGTTGTTTTATATCACTTAAATATTCAATAACTTAAAACAATTTTACTGCATACTCATACTCAATTTCATAGCATACAATTGAAGGTTTGGAGTTTGCAAATACTTGTGATTTGAGGATTTGCAATTTGGGAAGAAGCTTGTGGTTTGCGGATACTTATAGTTTGCAATTTATGAGTTTGATTTGTAATGGTTGTGATGTTTGGTTTCTCTATATTTAATCATTCATTGATAGTCTTGAGATAATTTGAAAGATGTCGTTCCATTTTTTATTGAAAATGTTCAGAGACTATGCCTCTTTATTTCTTTCATCATGGTTTGTACTTGCTAATTGCTATAACAATTATTCTATTAACTCAATTAAAATTAATAATTTATTATATGAATTAATTATGTTTATTGTTATTGGTTTGGTTTGGGTTTTCGGGTAGCAAATTAGAAATCCGTTTGCCGAACTAATTAACACCGGTTTTAATTGGTTCGATTCGGTTTTTGCCCGAACTGGAAAAATGACCTACCCAAACACATTGGTTTGGTTTGGATTCCAGTTTGGTTTGGATTTGCCCGAACCAATGAACACCCCTACATAAAACAACTCCAACAACCATCCCCACACACCACAAATCACCTATCAAATCTGTCTAAACCATCCAATTCACCAGAAAACCTCTAAACCAGAAAGTCAACCTTCATCACCATAATAGTTGACTTTTTGAGCCAAAACACCATAAATCTTCATCCTGATCATTTCCAATCTCTTTGATCATTCAAACACCATCCCTAAACATCATATCAACTGTCCAAACTCTCGCATTGCATCTGTAGCACCATTTCCATCAAGTTCACATTCTCATTTTTCACACTTGCAAGAAGAATGGAGTTGGAGGATTGGAGCTATTTCAACATAAGCCAAGCATCCTAGAGGTCTATAGAAGCTATTTGCATTATCATCTACCTTCTGGCAGCTGGATTGAAGAGGCATTGGACCTACTCCAATAGGTAAGTCCATACACTTTTGAAACTATGTGATCCTTGCATCATTTTCATTCACGTGAGTTACCAAACTACTTGTTGCAATGTAGAGATCAAAACCCCTTTGTCAATTGGACTGAATCTGTGATGTTCATGATTTCATTTTAAATTTTAATTTTAGGGTTCATACTAGTTTGTGCTTAATTGTTTGAAATATGATGAAAATTAGTAAAATTAAATGATGCCATTGTGTTCCTTGTGAAATTTTAAGCAACTTTGATTTTTACACCTTTGAATTTCTTGGAGAAATGAAAGAGTTAGGTTTCTCTGAAAAATAAAAAATGGTGGAGGAAGAAGATGATGGCCATGACGTGTTTTGTTCATTTTAAAAGGCTTGTTTAATATTTATTTTTTGTGTTTCCATTTTAATTATGAATTGGCATCGCGCCCTAGTGGTAACACTAGTATTTGTGTGTCTGCGTGTGAGCATAAGGTCTGGGGTTCAAACCCCCCTCGCCCCAGACCTTTTGCTATTTTTATTTTGTGATTTTTCACTTGAAACCTTTATTTTTCTTTCACTGTGCGCGTTATGTTGTAAAATCATGGTGCTTGGCCTAGTGGTAAAACTTTTAAGCTGTGAGCATGAAGGCGCAGGTTCAACCCTTGTAGGCAACATTCCTAATTTGTACCACTTGTTTCCTTTGTCTTATTTCTTCCTTTTATTTTCTTTTCATTTTCTTTTTAACCCATGATTTTCCAATTATTCTTTTTACTCCCTTTTATTTTATCATCCCTAATGTTTTTAAATATCAAAATTATTTTATAAAAGTCTTGATTTTATTTTATTTAGCACATGTATTAAAAATAAAAAAAAATATGTTTATTAATCATTTATTTTAAAATCAAAAACCCTAAAAATGTTTCTCATCTTTCCTTGCATTTATTTGTGGACTTATGTTGATGTCATCTTCCACTTTGTCATGTCTAAACATACTTGTTCATGTTCATGCTTGGTTATATTTCCTTTTTTAGAAGTATCATGTTTGGTATTGATAACCTAAAACCTATGTTAATGTTCATGTCTTTTAATTAGGATTTTGTGTAGTTGGTTCTTGTTAATCCTTTTGACCTAAACCTTGTTAAACTTTGTCCATGTATTGATGATAACATGCTTGTCCTTAATGACCATCTTTGTCTTGTTTGGATACCTTGAATGATTGGTTTTGTTCATGCTTGTTTCAAACTTGTCCATGTGTTGAACTTGTTTCCTTGATCTAAAATGTTAAAACAATGCCTTTAATCTTTTGTCTTCATGTTGATGAATGTCTTGGTGTTGTGAATAATGTTGTTGTATCATGTTTACTTCAAATTATGACTTGATTCTCAAACTTGTTTTTGTTGAAACTTGCCTTACAAATAAGTGTATCCATGATTCCTTGTACATATTTGTTGACCTATGTTTACCTCTTTGGTTTAGTGGTTGTTTATATTTGTTTACCATGTTTCCTAAATCCAAGGGAGGAACTTGTTGTTGACATCTGTTTCATTTGCATTTGCATCTTTACTTTCTTGTACATATATCTCATAACTTGTAATCCTAGAACTTGTTATTGTAACTCCCCGTTTTATTTTAATTATTATTTGTAATTATATTCATGTTTTGATATGTATAATTATGTGACTATGCTTATTTTGTGATGTTTTGGGTATCCTTGGTAGGGGGTAGTAGCCTTAAGAATAAGATTTCAAGGTGTTAGGGGTGTGTGAGCAAAAGTATAGAACTTGGTGGTGTGAGGAGTATAGCTAATGATTTAAATTAGTTACTACTTATTTGATTAAACAATAGGAGGAGATTATTATTATTTAAATAAGTATTTAGTTTATTATTGTTGTTATTATTTTAAATAGTTGGATTAAATAATAATAATATAATAATATAATAATATAATAATATAAGAAATAAGGGAAATAAGGAGAAAATGGTTTTACGTGAAAACAAGAGAGAAAGAGAGAAGATGAGCTATGGTAAAGGAGAAGAAGAGGGACAAACTCCAATGCTAAGGTTGAAGTTTTTGGCAAAACTCTAAGGTAATGGTGGGGTTCTAACTATCTAAGAGTTGCCATGATGATTGGGGGGTAGTTTCTAACATGTAGAGTTTTGAATTTTCTTCTCTTTGTTCATGAATGTGATGGTTTTGATGAGTGTTGATTCTTGATAATTCAATAGATTGTATGTTGTTGTGTTGATTTCTGTTGAAAATTGTGTCTCGTGTGATTGTTGTTGTTGAATTCGTTGGATTGAGAGGCGTATGTTGTAAATGTGGAGTGTTGTACGTGTAATTCGCGTGTCAGAGTCGGAACAATGTTATGAACGATTTTGAAATGGAAAACTTGAGTTTGTAAACTTTTGAAAAGTGTATTTTTGCTTTGAAAAGTATTTTGGACGAATTCTAAGAAAAGTTGGTTTTGAAACAACTTAAAAATAAGTTCTGGTGTAAAAATATAGCAGAAAAGTGCTTCTGTCAGTGAGGTAACCGGTTACATGGTTGAGGTAACCGGTTATAGCGTGCGATTTTTGTCGGTGACGCGACCACCTTACCGCAATGGTTGGAATTGGGTGCTACTTTCTGATTTCTTATTTATCCTATGAAGCTAGAAAGGAAAGAGAAGCTATCTAAAACTAACCTTGCACACAAATGTTTTCTTTAACAAATGCTAAGAGATTGGGGGGTCCGGGGTCAGGTTATACAAAGGGAAGTTGTTAATTACCCAGTGCATATATGGTTATCCATAGATCTTCTTTGGCATGTTTTCATACTTTCTAGTGTTTATCTGTTATGGGTTGGGAAAGTTTCTCCTTCAGGAGTGTTGAGAGAATGTTTTTGTTGTTTTCAGGTTTTTCGATGTTTTTGGTAAGGTACTGGACCTAAAGTTTTTGATTTGTGTGCTCGCTAAGATTTCACAATCTTATGCCTACGTATTCCCGTAATGATAACAGGGAAATTAGAGCAATCGTAGTTCCTCCTATTCTATGGGAGGAAAGATGTTTGGTGTCTTGTTCAAAGCCCAAGATTGAAGCTAAAGGTTATTTGTGTCTTGTTTAAAGCTCAAGATTGAAGCTAAAGGTTATATGTGTCTTGTTCAAAGCTCGAGATTGAAGCTAAAGGGTGACTGAGAGAGAATTTGTCATCTCTAAAGGGATATATCTCACCTGTTTATCACAGTTGTTGGGTACTTGATTATAAAGGAGAATTACTTTAACTGGAATGTATGGAATCCAGAAATGCCATAATTTCCTTTACAAGGGAAATGTCCTGAAGGAGGAAACTTTAATTCAATGTAGAGCAATGCCATTTTTCCTTAGGAATCTTTCAGGCTAAGAGAGAGACATTGGCTTGGATGTAAATAATCCAGAGGCTTGCCACTTACAACAATTAGATGAAAGATGAAGTTTACCAGGATAAGAGATGAACCATAACTTGGATTTTTGAATCAACAAGTGTGCCACTTACAACAGTTATTTGGAATTAGGGTTCTTTTGATTGTCTGTTTTGATGTGTGATGTACAGAGAAATGTCTTCCTACAGAGAGAACTCTTGATTTCCTCTGAGGGGTGTTGATTTTTGTGTGCCTTGATCAAAGCCCAAGGTTGAAGATAAAAGATTGACTTTGCTTAGGGAGTTTTATATATGTCTTGTACAAAGCTCAATATTGAGGCTAAAAGTTATAGACTCAGCTGGAGATGTTTTATCTGGCTTGTATAAAGCCCAAGATTGAGGCTAAGCCTGCTGAGGAAAAATCATTATATAAAGCCTAAGAGGAGGCTGGTTGGGTAAATTCTTATATGAAGCCTAAGAGGAGGCTAGCTTTTGCTGAGGATTATTGAGATCCAGAGGCAGGTCCAACTTGGGGAATCAACTCTTGCTGAGGAATGAAGAGTTGAAATATCAGATGCCTTGAGGTTCTGATTTTTCTGAGGGTTTATTGGTGGTAATTTGACCCTAGCTGGGGAATTTAGAATGAAAGCTTAAAGATTGAGTTTTAAAACCTATGGAGGTTTTAACTCTGCTGGAGATTGATGAAATGATCAGGATTTTTCCTGTTCTTTTAGGAAACTTGAGGGTTTCTTTGAGATCCAAGAGAAGATGAGACTTTCCAAGTCTACTGGTATGAAGAGGTTTACTCTTACCTGGAGGATGATCTTTGTATGATGCCCAAGAGGAGGCTGAGACTGTCCAACTCTACTTGTATGAAGCCCAAGAAGAGGCTGAGAGTTTAAGGGATGAAGATCAACCCTACAATGGTATGATGCTTTGGAATTCTGACTCTCTAGAGGATTGAACTAGCAAAAGATGACTAGGTTATGTCCTATACCTGTAGGAGGTCTTCGGGTCCTTGTACTAAGCCCAAGAGGAGGCTGAGAACTTCTAAAAAGCCTGAGGGTCCTTTTACAAAGCCAAAGAGGAGGCTGAGGATGCTTTTAGGAAGCCTGTGGGTCCAAGCCTAAGAAAAGTTCAAGAAAGGTTTCACCGGGAATAAGTTCTTTCTCTGCAGAATAGTTCTAAGGTTTGAAGAAATTCAAGAGAGGTTTCACCAGAAATTAATCCTCTCTGGGGAAATGAATTTCTTGTACAAATATTTCTAAGTTGTGACAGTCTTGAGAAAAGTTTCACTGGGAATAATGCCTTTCTCTGTTCCATATTGTATAAGCCCAAGAGGAGGCAAGACTGTATCTGGAATTTCCTATGGGGAACTAGTTTTGACTGTGTTAAAAGAGTAATCACTGGTTTGATCTAAACCTAGACCTAATTGCTGGGGAAAACTCTAAGCAAGTATATACAAGCATATATATATACAGATGAAATATATAAACAAGTATTGTTCAGAGGAGATAAGGGAACTTACAGTTGTGCAAGCCCAAGCATAGCAATTACAACTGTAGGGTTAGTTATTCAAGAAATTGAAGGAAGTTTTGATAAAACTTAGGATTTGAATCTAAATTAAAAGGAAAGTTTGTTGTAAAATGAAGTTTGGGGCTTATACTTAAAGAGAGGCCCAGATGACCTCTTTTGAAAAGGCGACGATCGCGTCGTAGTTTTGAAAATTACAGAGGGACTTATACAATGTCCGAGGCCCAAATTATTGTATGCATAAAGAGGATGGGTCTTACACTCTATTAGATGCCCAAAAGTTTATTTTTATACAAGAGATGGGGCTTACAACTCAAGGAGATGCCCAGATGAAAAACAACGATTGCGCAGTTATTTTTGAAAATTGTACTGGGACTTATACAAATGACTAAGGCCCAAAATGGTTTATTTATAAGGGGATGGGACTTACACTCTAACAAGAGGCCCAAAATGTTTGAAAAAGAAGAAAAATGGGACTTACAACTCAAGGAGAGGCCCAAATGATAATTGTTTTGAAAACGACGATCGCGCCGAGATTTTTAAAATCATATCGGGTCTTAAACAATGATTGAGGCCCAAAAAGTTTGTGTGTAACAAGGGATAGGTCTTAAACTCTATTAGAGGCCCAAAAGTGTTTGAAATGAAGTTTGAAAATTTTAAAATTAAGAGAAACCCTAATTTTAATTAAAAATATATAATTTTCAAAGGAAATTAAATATAAACTATAAAATATATTTAAAATCAAGTGGTAAGCTTTGAAAAATATTTTTAAAAATCATGTTTAATCACATGAAGACTTGAAATCAAATTAGTTTTTAAAAATCAAGGTGAGAATTTCATTTAAAAATGTTTGAAAACAAATAAATTGAAATTAATTACAAAAATTCAAACTATATTAAATAAATAATATAAATTCAATTTTTTCGTGGAATAAAATATTTCAACATTTTTTTATGAATTTTCAAAAAAGAACCAATAAAAAATAATTAAAAATGAGAGAGAAATTAATTTTGAGATTAATTAAGAAAAAACCATAAAAATATGAAAATAGCAAAAATGAGAGAAATAGCAAAAATGGTATGGGTGGGTCTTGAACCCACGACCTCCAACCAAACACATACGCGCTGCTACCACTGGGGTGGTGATACATCTGTGTATTAAAACCACCCCATGAATACATAAGGGTGGCTTGAATTCTAGGTCTGACCAAGGCAAAAAACCAAGTTTTGGTGGATTTGCATGAAGGTCATAACTTCCTCAATTCTCCATGGAATTGGATGAAATTTCGATGGATCCTGCCTAGAATTTCATGAGGAATCCAATGGTGCTTTTAGAATTTTCAAAAGATTCCCACATTTTAAAACCCGATAATGGTTTCAAAAATAGGCCAAGATTTGCATGTTCTATGCTATCACATCATACAAGCAATAATAGCATGGTGAATTGGTTCAAACACAACACATATGATATGTATGAGATGTGTATGATCAATGGACATCAAAGCAATGCATAATTTAAAGAGTTCAAGTAGTCATGTACTTACCTCTTGAAGCTCTTGGTGCTATCTTTCAAGATGCTTGTGCCAGAAGTGATCCAATGCTTTAGACACCTTTGATTGATCCCTTAGGAGCTTTTAGAATGATCAAAACCAGCTGGAATCCTCAGGAACAAGAATTGGCTCTTTCTTGTAAAAGTGGCAAAAGTGACCAAAATGGTCCCACTAAAATGATGTTACAGTTGATGGAAACTCATTGGAATAGTTTAAGGATGATATTTGAAGAGTGTTTAAGGTGTTATTTGGTTTTGAAAGTGATTGGATCAAGGCATGGCTTGAAAAATGCAAAAAAGTCAAAATTTGAGGTTTTGGAGGTTGAATTTCTGATTTTGGTTTTTCAGATCAAGGATGAGCATTTGGACAACTTATATATGATACATTGGATATGTTTGGATCATGAGATGTGGTGGAATTGCTCTCTAACTCAAAATTCAGTGGTGACTTGCAAAAGAAGGCATTACTGCATAACGAGAGAGATTTTGAGGAAAGCAAGTGTTGTTGTGCTTTGGTGTACTCAAACTGACCATAAATGATGTCTATTTATAGTGGACCAAGTTTGTTTTGGCTGCAATAGTGAATGGTGGCTGGTACAGGCCTTTATCCAATGGTGATCAAATGGAATCTCAAGTCTCCTCTAGCCATTGACTTGAGATTAGGGAGCAGGCCTATGGTCTTCTGTTGGTTGAGTTTATCTTGACTCATTTGGTTGATCATGGACTGATACATGCCAGCTCTATGCATCCTTTAAATGCTTCATGACAAATTTGAAAGTTTTGGATTTTGAACTTTGAATGCTACTTGCCAAATGATGAGATTTTTGACTTGCAAGGCTCTTTGGTGTTGTAGCTCTGCAGAGATCATGTTCATTGCACTTTAGAAACTTGTATTGTATGGTGACAAGGCTTGCCAAGTCATGGAAATTCCAAAATCTTGTGGCATGTACAAAGCTGTCTTGAGAAAAACAGTTTTGGAGGTACCATGTTTCCATGCTTGTAACTCGCTGCTCAAGTTGAATTAGGATGAGTTCTTGTACATTTTGGAAAGCTCTCATGACATACTTTAACTTTGATGTCCAACATTGGTCTTGGTTTAGTTTGAATCAAAGTGAAAAATGGCCTCAAAGTTGGTGAAAAACCTAGACAGATTCTGTCATAAATTTTCTAAGTGTTGGGAAAATGGTCAAATCCATGTTTTTATGATTTTGATCAATTCATAACTCAAAATCCACGAGGATTCGGAATCTTTTGTAGTTGGAACTTTTGAATTATGTCATGTAAACTTTCATTTGAGCTTTGGATGGAAGAAAAATGCCTTAGGGTTTAGGAATTATGACCTTGCAAAGTTGGTACCAAATCCATTTTGTTCCATAACTTAGAAAATTTTAAGTTTTCTATGGTTGCCCCTTTTGCAAGAAACCTCACTTTTCTTGATTTTTATTGATGGATGGTGATCAAAACCATACATTAACATTTTTTTTTACTTAGGGGAGCCATATTTGTGAAAAATTCCAAAAAGTCAAACTTGATTTTGGGCACAGTTAACTTTTTGTCAGATGAATTCCAAACTGTGTGATCCTCTATGCAATCAAGTTCTTGACCTAATTCAAACCTAATGGATGGATTCCATAGGTGTTTTAGGGTGTCTTGAATCATGTCCCAAGGTTTGGGAACATGTCTTGGTCAAAAGTCAAATATACAGTTGACTTTTTCTTCAAAACCCTAATTGTGGTCCAGATGAAATTGAAACTTGTGAATCAAGCTTCTTGGATCAATCCATTGTTGTAAATGGATCAATGTGGTGTATTTGAGGCCCTCAAATCATGTCTTGAGTTCTTGGTCCATGTCTTGCCTCAAAAGTCAACTTAGGGTTAAATTAGGTCAAGAAACCCTGATTCCTGATTTTTGATGAATGCTCCCCCTGAGGTTGTTTTGACTTGATGATTGGATCCATGAGGTCCATTTGAGCTTCTTGGATCATGTTTTGAAGTATTGGCTCATGCCCAGATGAAAATTTTCATCTGGAGGCCTTGGTCGACCAAAACCCTAATTTGGTGACACTGTCGATCTTGAGGCTTGATCCACTTGGAATGTTGCAACCTTGTGCTTGATTCTTGATATGGGAGACCTCTTGATCCTTCATGGATGTTTGAGAGGTTATCAAAGTTGAAGATCATGTCAATTCTTGATTGATCTTTTGTTTGAGTGCTCTGAGAGGGTTCAAAACCCTAATCCTTGATTGTAGTGAATGCTCAACAATCCTTGAGAAGATTGAGGAGGTATGATGGTACATCCATATTGTGGTAATGATCTTCACAATGATGGGAAATCTTGTCGTCAAAATTTGGGGTATGACAGATTCCCCTATTTAATCTTCTTGGACCCGAAGGTGTGAATGGCGAAGGTATTCAGACATTCAGGGTGCAAGAGGATTAAATATCGGAATACCCGAAATTTTGACTGTGGTTATGAATGTAGTTTGCTCATCCATCTTCTTTTGCCAAGCAATGTTACTTAGAAAAGGGTAAAATTTCCCCTCGATCCTGGTCTTCAGCCATGAAACTGGTCTCAGTTTCTTTTGAACTAAACTTCCCCTCGATCCTGGTTTTCAGCCACGGAACTAGTCTCAGTTTCTTCTTTAAATAAACTTCCCCTCGATCCTGGTCTTCAGCCATGGAACTGGTCTCAGTTTATCTTGAACTAAACTTCCCCTCGATCCTGGTTTTCAGCCACTGAACTAGTCTCAGTTTCTTCCTGTCGAGTTCCTTCCTCGACAAGGAACGCTATGTGTAGCGGTCTTCATCAAACTTCTCACCGAACTATATTGGGGAGATGCCATTTGATGGAAAAATTTGATGCCAAACTTGCTGGGGAAACCCATTTGTCTGAGCTGTAGAGGTGTGTAAACTGCTCTTTTAGAGATGCTATTTGTTGACTCCACTGGGGAAAACAAGTCTCTTGAGGGACTGATTTTTGCTTGGGGATATTACATCATACTTTTCTTCGAGATCTTTTCGGAGAAATGTCATGTGATGTGGTCTAATTTTTGAGGTGCTGATGACTTCATTAAGATCGAATTTCTTGGGAGAAAAACTGATGTATTGCCAAGAGTACTCAGTTAAGAGGCTTTCTCTAGGGATTTTCCTTAATCCGGGAAAGTGAAAAATATCATCTCCAATGGTGAAGAGTGATGTTCCAAAGGTGTCTGTCGAATGTCTTCGCGCCTTTCAAAGATTCAAGTTATCAATGTGGTCAAGGATAGTCTCTAATCCAGAAATAAACTAGGGAGAGATTACTTAGGCGGCACTTTTTGGATGGGGACAGAACTGACAACTCTATCGATGAGAGGAATTTTATCACTTGGGGATGAGTATGACGAAAGCTCAATTATGCATGATGTATGTATGTTTATGCTAACAAAACAGATGTGACATACAGACTAGTGAATGAACATGACTATATACTCAGCCACTGCGGGGGAGAAAGAACCATCAATTGGTCTTCAGAGGTAAGAACTCTGTCGGGGATATCAAACGGGATATTATATCTGAAACGGTTGATCCTTCATTCAGGGGTACTGGTTTAGAAGGAGTACTTTGATTCTGCATTTTGAGGTTTAATTACTTCCGGAAAAACCATCGATGTTCCTTTTTGTGTTCAGTTAGTCAAAAAGAATTGCCATCCTTATTTTAAAAGTAGAAGAAAATTTGAAAATTAAATTCTTTTTTTTTCAAGAATCGTTGATCATGTTAAAAATGTCATTTTGTAAAGAAAAAATAAATGAGAATTGCAAACAAAAAGCACTAGGGCTCAAATTTCATTGATAGAATGGTAATCAGCCAAACGCGTGATCCCCTAGAGCATTAAAAATTTTAGAAAATGGTAATTTAAGGGAAAAGGGGCTACATTGAAACATAACGACCATTATCCTTCTACCAACTTTGAATTCTGGACATCCTGAGCTTCTGTCGAAGGTGACCTTGACTGAAGTCTTTCGACGGATGGTGTTACCACTGGGGATTTAACCTTGTCGAACGTAGTTACTTACCATGAATCCCTAACTTTTGTCTGGATTACCTTTTAAGGTTTTCAATCCATCGGGATGACTTTTTCTTATGTCTCTATTTTTTTCCTAGACCGCCCTTTCGGGTTTTCAATCCACGAGACATTTTCTTTTATTAATTAGGCAAAGTATTTCTTGACTACATCAACATTTGTGGGGTAGGTAAACTCCTCTCCATCCATGGTTGCAAGTCTCAATGCGCCGCCTGAGAAGGCTTTCTTAACTACATAAGGGCCGTCATAATTCGGGGTCTATTTGCCCCTGGAATCAGTGAGAAATGATTGTATCTTCTTGAGCACGAGGTCTCCTTTTCTGAAGACACGGGGTCATACTTTTTTGTCGAACACTTTCTTCATCCTTTGCCGATACAACTGACCATGGCATAGAGCCGTCATTCTCTTTTCTTCAATTAGGTTCAGTTCATCGTGTCGACTTTGACATTATTCAGCCTCTATTAGCTTAGCTTCCATCAATACCCAGATTGATGGGATCTCTACTTCTATGGGGAGCACTGCTTCCATGCCATATACTAGAGAGAAAGGGGTTCCCTTGTTGAAGTGCGGACAGATGTGCGATAACCGCGAAGAGCAAAGGGTAGCATCTCGTGCCAGTCTTTGTAGGTTACAACCATCTTCTGAATGATCTTCTTGATGTTCTTGTTAGCCGCTTCTACTGCTCCGTTCATCTTAGGCCGGTAGGGAGACGAGTTATGGTGTTTGATTTTGAACTCAGCACACAACTCTTTCATCATCTTGTTGTTCAAGTTAGATCCATTATCCATAATGATCTGACTTGGAATACCTTAGCGGCAGATGAGATTGTTCTTGATAAATCAGACCACCACTTGTCGGGTTACATTGATGTATGATACTGCTTCGACCCAGTTAGTGAAGTAGTCAACGGCTACAAGGATGAACCGATGCCTGTTTGAAGCTTTGGGTTCAATCATGTCGATTCCCTATATAGAAAAAGTCCATGGAGAAGAAATAACTTTGAGATGTGTTGACGGTACATGGATTTTGTCTATGTATATCTAACACTTGTGACACCTCCTCATGTACCGGTAGCAATCAGATTCCAATGTCAGCCAATAATATCCTGCCCTCATAATTTTCCTTGCCATTGTATGTCCATTGGCATGAGTGCCAAAGGATCCTTCGTGAATCTCTTTCATCAACATGTTTGCTTCTTGCCTGTCTACGCATCTGAGCAAAACCATGTCGAAGTTTCTCTTATAGAGTGTATCATCGTTTAGGAAGAAGTTGTCTGTCATTCTTCTGAGAGTCTTCCTGTCTTTTCTTGATGCCCCAGGCGGGTATTCTTGTTTTTTAAGGAAGCACTTGATATCGTGATACTAGGGTTTATCATTTATGACTGCTTCAATCATGAAGATGTAAGCGGGCCTTTCAAGGTGCATTATGTCAATCTAAGGTACGTCGTTCCATAGACCTACACTAATCATGGAAGAGAGAGTGACTAGTGCATCAACCGTGTGATTTTCTTCACGAGGGATGTGATGAAACTCGATTCTGTTGAAGAATGGTAACAATATTCTCGCGTATTCTTTGTAAGGAACCAATCCCGTTAGGTATGTATTCCACTATCCTTTGATCTGATTGATAACCAGAGCTGAGTCCCCATACACATCCAAGTTCTTTATCCTTAAGTCCATATTATTTGTGCATTTGAATGTCAGTCTGGAAGTGAAAGGAATATGGATACCCCGAGGTGTTACGATGATTGCCCCAATTCCGTTCCCATAAGTGTTGACGGCTCCGTCGAATATTAGTCCCCATTGGGAACCTGGTTCTGGCACTTCACTAGGTAGCGGTTCATCGCAATCTTTCATTTTCAAGTACATGACATCTTCGTTTAGGAAGTCAAATCCAACTGATTCCTGATCGTTAATTAGTTGATGAGCCAAATGATCGGCTAAAATACTCCCTTTGACGACTTTCTGAGCATGGTACTTGTCATACCCCAAATTTTGACCACCAAGATTTCCCATCATTGTGCAAATCATCATCATAATATGGATGACCTTTCATACTCATTAGTCTCCCCAAAGATGGGTGAGCATTCACTACAACAAAGAATTAGGGTTTCAAGCCCTCTCAGAGCCTTTAGACAAAGGATCAATCAAGAAAGGACATGATCTTTAACTTGTCTAAACCTCTCAAACATCCAAAAAGGATCAAGAGGACTCCCACATCAAGAATCAAGCACAAGGTTGCAGCATTCCAAGTGGATCAAGCCTCGAGATTGCCAGTGTCACCAAATTAGGGTTTTGATGGACCAGGGCCTCTAGATGGAGATTTTTCTCTGGGCATGAGCCAATGCTTCAAAACATAACCTAAGATACTTCAAGGGACCTCATGGACCCAATCATCAAGTCAATTTAGCCTTAGGGGATGCATTCATAAAAAATCAGGAATTAGGGTTTCTTGACCTAATTCACCCCTAAGTTGACTTTTGGGATAAAACATGAGCCAAGACCTCAAGAAATGATTTGAGGACCTCTAATACACTACATTGATCCATTTACAACAATGGATTGATCCAAGAAACTTGATCAACAAGCTTCAATTTCATCTGGACCACAGTTAGAGTTTTAAGGAAAAAGTCAACTGTACCTTTGACTTTTGATCAGGACATGCTCCCAAACCTTGGGACATAAGTCAACACACCCTATAACACCTATGGAATCCATCTATCAAGTTTTATCTAGGTCAAGGACTTGATTTCATAAAGGATCACACAGTTTGTAATTCATCTGACAAAAAGTCAACTGTGCCAAAAAGTCAAAGTTTGACTTTTTGATTTTTTCATCAATTATGGCCCCTTAACCCTAAAATGATGTTAATGTGTGATTAGAATCATCATTCATCAAGAAAAATCAAGAAAAGTGGTATAACTTGTAAAAGGGGTAACTATAAATAACTTTGAAATTTTCTAAGTTATGGAACAAAGTGGCTAGGGTACCAACTTTGGAGGATCATATCTCCTAAACCACAAGGCCATTTCCCCCCATTCAAAGCTGGATTTGTAGCTCTCATGGCCCTCTAAAAAGGTGTCAATTACACCTCATTCCAATTCATTATGGATTTTGAGTTATGGTTGGATCAAAATGGCTGAAAACATGAAATGTCACTTTTTCCAACACTTGGTGAAATTTTCACTAAGTCAGAATCTGTTTCACTTTTTCCAAACTGTAATGGCATTTTTCACTTGGATCCCAAAAGTATCAAAACAAACTAGGATCACACATATGTTGTACCATATGAGGGCTTTCCAAAATGGCCAAGAACTTCACCAAACTCAATCTGAGCAAGAAGTTATGACAGTGGCAATATGACTTGCTGCAACTGTCATAACAAGGCAGAATTGGGCATTTTGCTCGATTTGCTCAAATTTTGAAAAGGGCAACTCTATCCATCTGAACACCTCAAGGGGAGACCAAGGAGGGACAAACACTGATCCATCAGCCTCCCAAGTCCTTGGAACCAAAAGTAGCATGCCAAACCTAGAAATGCCTAAAAGAGGGACAAGACTCTAATTTTGTTTTGGAGCATTTAATGGATGCACCAAGGTGGCATGGACTGAGCATTTCCAACTGAATTCAGTCAAGGATGATCCAATAACTAGGGAACCACGGCTCTATGCTCTAACCTCTAGTCAATGGCTAGATGAGACTTGGATTCTCATTGATCAACATTGGCCAAACCTCTGCTGCAGTTGCCATTCACTATTCATCGCAAAACAAACTTGCTCTACTATAAATAGAGCTCATTTATGCTCAGTTTGAGTACACCAAAGCCATCAAACAGATGCTTTCCTCAAAATCTCTTTCTCTAGGCAAAAATACCTTCTTTAGCAAGGTAACTCAGATTTTTTGAGTTAGAGAGCATTTCCATCACAGCTCATGATCCAAACACATCCAATATATCATATCTAAGCTGTTCAAAATCTCACAAGTGACCTGTAATACCAAAATCTCAAAGTCACCTCTCAAAACCTCAAAAATAGGACTTTTGTGCATTTTTCAAGCCATGTCTTGATCCAGCCACTTTCCAAACCAAATAAGGCCTCAAATATACTCTAAATATCATCCTTGAACTATCCTAAATGGTTCCCTACATCTGTAACACCATTTGAGAGAGTTGCTATTTTGGCCACTTTTACCCCTATTGCAAGAAAAAGCTCAAACTTGCTCCAGAGGTTTCCAGCTGATTCCAACCATCCTAAAAGCTTCTAAAAGATCATTTGAGGGTGTCCAAAGCATCAAATCATTTCTGGAACAAAGTAGTTGTCAGATTGCGCAAAAACTTCAAAAAGAGGTAAGCATCACAACTTGAACTCTTTGAAATATGCATTGCTTTGAAGTCCACTGATCATACACATCTCATACATGTTATATATGTTGTGTTTGAACCAATTCATCATGTAATTCATGCCTGTAACAAGAGATAGCACTGAAAATGCAAATCATGGCCTATTTCAAAACCACTATCGGGTTTTTCAATAGGAGCATGATCTGAAAAAACTACCACCACCATTGGATTCCTTGTGAAATTCTAGGCCAGATGCATATAAATTTTGTCTCAATCCATGGAGAAATGAGAAAGTTATGGCCTTCACGTTTCTGACCAAAATCTTGCCTTGTCTTGCCTTGGGCCAGGCCAAAAACAAGGCAAGCCTTGTATATTTGTGGTTGTGTTCCAATACACGGATGTATCACTACCCCAGTGGTAGGAGGCGCACACTGCACACAAGAGGTCTGGGTTTTCAATCCCCCTCGCCCCAGATCCTCTTTTTACCACTTTTTCCTATTTTTTGTTATTTTTCATATTATTTTTAATAATTTGAAAAATTAATAACTCACTAAATTTTAATTATTTTTGATTGGTTCTTTTTGTAAAAAATCACAAAAATGTTAAAATATTTTATTCCCCAAAAAAAATCAGATTTGTATTAATTATTTAATATATTTAATATTTTTGTGAATAAATTCATTTTTTATTATTTTTTAACATTTTAAAATGAATATTCACCTTGAAAAATCAAAACCAAATGAGCTTTAATTCATCTTGTGATTAAGACTTCATTTTTCAAACCTTAACCAAAAATCATAAGTTTTTTATTAGAACTTATTTGGTATTTTTATCATTTTAATTAATATTCTTTGAATAATTACTTTAAAAAATGATGAAATTAGGGTTTTGTTGATTTTCACCCAAACAAACTTTTTTCAAAACTATTTGGGCCTCTTGAAAGAGTGTAAGCCCCAACCCCTCTGTGAATAAACCTTTTTGGGCCTCAGTGTATTGTATAAGTTCCGATACCGTCAAAAAGTTTGGCGCGATCGTCGCCTTTTTCACAAAAACCTCTGGGCTTCTCCTTGAGCTATAAAACCCATCTTTATTCCTTTTCAGACACCTTTGGGCCTCTTGAGAGAGTGTAAGACCCATCCCTTTGTACAAAAAACCTTTTTGGGCCTCAGTCACTTGTATAAGTCCCTGTACAAATTCATAACAAAAGTGCAATCACTGCTAAAATTTGGGCCTCTCTTTAAGCTGTAAGCCCCAATTTCTTTTCAAAGTAATTTCTCCTTTGATTTTGAAATATACTGTTGTTTTCAAACTTTCTTTGTTGAATAACTAACAAAACAACATGGAAGCTCTACAACCGAGTAAGTGTTTATCCGCTTTCATTTAACCGCTTTCATATGTATATAACTGTATTGTGGGATTGTTTCACTATAAGTCTTCCTTCACATCCTTTTATATACTTATCACATATCCACTGTGTAATACTAATATAGTTATTTAGAGTTTCCCCGAAAACTACGTCTAGTACTAGGTAAAGCCTCGTTGGTCACTCTTAAATACAAACAAAACTAGATCCCCACAGGGTTCCAGATATAGTCTTCCCTCCTCTTGGGGTTAAACAATATGGAACAAAGAGAAAGGTAGTATTCTTGGTGAACCTTTTCTCAGACTGTAACCCTAGAAATTGTCAAAAGGAATTCTACTCCCTGGAGTTGATCTATTCTCAGTGAATGGAATCTCTTGAGTTCCTCAAACCCGGAACTCTCACTAAATGATCTATTATCTGTGAATAGCATTTCTTGAACTTTCCCGGCTTGGGACCCACGAGCTTCTTAAAAGCATCCCCGCCTCCTCTTGGGCATTGTACAAGGACCCTTCGGCTTCTTAGAAGTTTTCACAGCCTCCTCTTAGGCTTCGTATAATGATTCTTCCTCCGCGAAGATAGCCTCCTCTTGGGCTTCGTACAAATTGTCCCTTCGGCTTCTTAAAAGTTTTTCCTGCCTCCTCTTGGGCTTTGTACAAATTATCTCGACGACCTCCTAAAGGTATAGGAACATAAATTAGTCATCTTAATAGAGCAGTCTTTCAAAAGAGTCTAGATCTTTCTCCCGTAAACGTACCTCTTGGGCATAGTACAAAAGATAAAACTCTAGACTTGGACAGTCTAATCCCCTTAAGTCTCGAAGACATTTTTAAGTTTCCTTCTAAACATAGGAAGAAACCCAGCCTCTCTCAGGAGAGCCCTTTACTTAGACCTGCCTAGGAATTTCAATAATCCTCAGCAGCAAGATAGCCTTCGCTTGGGCTTTGTACAATGATTCTCCTCCAACGGAGTCAACCCTTTTAGCCTCCGTCTTGGGCTTTGTACAAGACACACTCTCTTGTTGAGTATAAAAGATTCTCCTGTTGAGTCACCCTTTTAGCCTCCTTCTTGGGCTTTGTACAAGACACACTCTCTTGTTGAGTATAAAAGATTCTCTTGTTGAGTCACCCTTTAGCCTTCGTCTTGGGCTTTGTACAAGACACACTCTCTTGTTGAGTATAAAAGATTCTCTTGTTGAGTCACCCTTTAGCCTCCATCTTGGGCTTTGTACAAGACACATATAAAAACAATCTCTTGTTGAGTATAAAAGATTCTCTTGTTGAGTCACCCTTTTAGCCTCCGTCTTTGGCCTAGTACAAGACACATAGAAAAACACTCCCTTGTTAAGTATAAAAGACTCTCTTGTTGAGTCAAACCCTTTTAGCCTCTAATCTCGGGCTTCGTACGAGATAGAAAATCACTCTCTTGTTGAGTATAAAAGACTCTCTTGTTGAGTCAAATCCTTTTAGCCTCCATCTCGGGCTTCGTACGAGACACAAAAACACTCTTTTGTTGAGTGAACCCTTTTTTTGCCTCAATCTTGGGCTTTGTACAAGACAGAAAGAACATTTTTCCCCGGAAGAGTCAAACATTCAGCCTCCTCTTAGGCTTTGTATAAGGAAATCCCCGGTTGAGTCAATCACTCTTTTAGCATCAAAACAAGCCTTGCTCACAACATACAAACATCAACAACTCCTCTTTAGAGATGACAAATTCCCTCTCAGTCAGGACCCCTTTAGCTTCATATCTTGGGCTTTGAACAAGATACAAATCACCTTTTAGCTTCAATCTTGGGCTTTGAACAAGACACCAAAACACATTTTTCCTCCCTTAGAATAGGAGGAACTACGATCGCTCTGATTTCCCTGTTTAGCCAAACGGGAATACGTAGGCATAAGATTGCAAAAATCTTAGCGAACATAATAATCAAACACTCTGAGTCCAGTACCTTCATGCATCAATCAAAGGAAAATCAAGTCTAGCATCCTAAACCAAAAGTCCCCTAAACAATTCCGACACTTGCGTTCTTAAAACAAATAACCCAGAGAGAGACCCTTTTTTGATAGCATCTGTAAACCAACAGTTTTGACTGTTTAAACTCTGTTTGCAAGCAGGGTTAATTGGAGACATCTATTTCACTTCCTTAATCAGCTCAATAGGATAAAAAATGAATCGAACTGTAGTACCAAAGCGATAGTGATTTGAAACCATAAAAATCGCGCTACAGAAGAATGGTGACCACAGTGGGAGAGGCATTCAATCTTGCTTCTCTCAGGGTGAACCTTTGAGTTCACAGGACTTCATTGGGGACCAGTATTATTGCTAGGATCTGTCATCACTAGGATCTTAGGTCGAAACCTTTAAAGTTGGGAAGGTGCCACATAATGGCGACTCTGCCAGGGAACCATTTTCTGTTAGGATCATAGGATTTATAACTCTTAAAAGGTCTAGGATGTTTAGGACAAATATATATACTGATTTTCCTAATTGATATATATGTTTATTTTTCTGCTAATGGGAATGCGTGTGATGCCGCATGTGGAAAGATTGAGTATACACCTAAGATAGGTGATGGCAATACGGGTAATCTTACGGGGAGTGAATCCCAGCTAAGAGTCCCCGGTCGACCATCAAACTCAGTGGAGACTCCCTTTGTAGATGTATTGCCTATACGACTTCAGTTGTTGAAAGTAGTCTGGTCGATTGGGTTATTTGAGAAGCTGAGGTTTTAGTAGACTTAAACCATTTTGTAGTGCGGAAGCTATCAGAAATAGTTGTCACGCGATACTACCCTCATTTGAGATTACTCTAAGATACTACAACTCGTTGGCGATCCGCTTGTTGTAGTTATCCCAAGAGGGGTCATTGATTTTGAGGACATGTACAAAAAATCACCAGTATAAACCTTTAGGGATGGGTAGAGCCTTGACTTCGTGACACCGACCCTTTGACCCCATGTTTTTTCTATGTTTTTGTGTGCTGCATTCATACATTTATTTAAAAAACATTAAACAAAGAAAATCTTCTCTTCTAGTCTCTCTTTTTCAAATTAAACTAAGACAATGATTGCAAATATCAGAGAGAAAGATTGCGCTAATGGACTTCGGTAGAAGGAAGACTCATAAGTATACCTTCAAGGTTCCAAAATTAGAGGATTTAAGAGGGTTGGCAAGGATGATCACCAACCCTGAGGCTTTCTGAGCTAAATACGGAGGACTGCTGTCTCTGTTAAGGGTCCATGTAATTGAAGGAATCCTGGCTACACTAATTCAGTTCTACGATTCGGTCTATCATTGTTTCACATTCCCGGATTACCAGCTAACACCAACATTGGAGGAGTATTCTCACTTGACTGACTTACCCATTACTGATCAAGCTCCCTTTTCTGGACTGGAAGAAATTCCAAAGGATCAAACCATTGCAAGGGCAATTTATTTGGACGAGTCAGAAGTCAGGACTCACATGACCACTAAGGGTGGAATCCCAGGTTTACCAGCCAAGTTTCTGGTAAAAAAGGCTCTATACTTCGCTAGTATAGGGAACGTGACTGCGTTCGAAAGCGTCTTTGTTATGCTCACCTACGGGTTATTTCTGTTTGCCAACATTGATAATTTCGTTGATATCAATGCCATTAAGGTTTTTCTCATTGGAAACCCTGTACCAACCCTGCTCGCAGATGCTTATCATTGTGTGGACTTAAGGAATTTGTACAGCAGAGGAATGATCACATGTTGTGTACCCCTGCTGTATAAATGGTTCACTTCCCATTTGCCCAAGTCTGCTGTATTTTGGGATCATAAGAGTACTCTACGTTGGTCACAGAGAATCATGTCTTTTACCAACTCTGACATAGACTGGTACAATCGAATCTATGACGGGATCAGGATCATTGACCGTTGTGGAAATTTCCCTCATGTGCCCCTTATAGGAACTAAGGGAGGAATCAATTATCATCCAGTTTTAGTCTGTCGTCAATTTGGGTACCCGATGAGACATGTCCCGCGTAATGTTCATCTGGAAGGTCTTTTCTTCAAGGAAGGAGAAAATGACAGGGCACTAAAGACAGAAATAGTGCACGCTTGGAAGCATGTTCATAAGAAATGACGAGAGTCTCTAGGAAAACCAGACTATGTCTCGGTGGAACCTTATCTCCACTGGGTACAAACTAGAGCTCTCAAGCTGAAGATGCCTTACCCTCGTCACGGGATTCATTCGCCAAAGGAATATGTCATGTACTTTATGTTTGATACTGAAAAACTGCAGGTTACTCTCAACAAAGTTCAACAGGAGAGAAGGTCTTGGAAGAACAAGTACCGTATTCTCAATGTAGAGTGTAACAAGATGCAGCAATTGTTAAAGGAAAAGGATGCTTTGATCGAGATTTTAGAGCAACATGTTGTAGATAATCAAGATGACCAAAGGAATTTGCTCGCTCCTTTCACTTGGCAAAGGAATGACAACCCGACATCGGCCCAAGAGCCCCAGTCAAAGAAAAGGAAAAAGCCAGAGCCAAAACCTGAGCTCCCCTCAGAGAGGACTCAGAACCCATAAGTTTAGATTTCCTTTTACAGCACTTTGTAAAATACTGTATGTCTATTTCCGCAATCTTTGAATTCAATAAAATGGGGTTTCCCCACTGTTTGATATTTGCAATCCAATTGTCGACGTTTACTTTGATTAAACAAAAAAATATATACATAAATATCATTGCATATCATTCATCATTCTCACATAAGTGCATTCTTCTTCCCTACGAATCTCACGTTTGTACCTCGATTCTAGAGTCAAACTGTCTCATTCGTACAATACTCGGGCCACTCAACAAAAGAAGATGAATGATCTTGAGGAAGAAAACAGAGAGTTGAGAGAAGAGATCGACACTCTGAAAGAGGATCTAAGAAAGCTTCACAGTGACATGCAAGCTCTGGCAGAAGCCCAACTTCAAAGGACTGTAATTTCAGAGATCACATCAATGCCCACAGTGGAGAAGTTTGATCCTAGGTATAACATGCCGAAAGATCGTCCCTGGGGCATACCACTCAAGTATATCCCGGAAGGATATGTTCTGCTGATCACTAAAGATCCAGGAACTGCAGCAGGAACCGCTGGGCCTGAAGGTTACAAAATTCGAGAAAGCGAAGATGCCGGGGGCATGACAACAACTCCTGAAGGTTACAAACTTCGGGAAGCACCAAGATTCACTGCCGTAG
The DNA here is from genome assembly GCA_022829125.1 of Lathyrus tuberosus. Classification (NCBI taxonomy): domain Eukaryota; kingdom Viridiplantae; phylum Streptophyta; class Magnoliopsida; order Fabales; family Fabaceae; genus Lathyrus; species Lathyrus tuberosus. Next base: position 3,980,086 of record JALAZF010000082.1, on the reverse strand, counting down.
TAACGGTACCACCCCCCGTGGTGCACATTGTCCTGGAAGGACAAGTTCCACAGATATTTTCTGGTAGAAAGGAAAGTATGTTCGACAGAATGGATGAGTTCCAGGAACAGTTCCTGGAAATGCAGAAAGAACTGCAGACCCTTCGCGGTCAGGATTTATTTGGAAAGGACGTCGCAGACCTTTGTTTGGTCTCCAATGTGAAAGTTCAACACAAATTCCAAGTACCCGATTTTGAAAAGTACAAGGGTAACTCCTACCCTCAAAGCCATTTGGTGATGTATGCTCGGCAAATGTCAGCTCAAACAAAGAACCAAGAATTACTGATCCACTATTTCCAGGATAGTTTAACCGGTGACGCACTCAAATGGTACATGGGATTAAACCTTACTAAGATCGCCACTTTCAGAGATCTTGGCGCTGCCTTCGTGCTACTGTACAAATATAACCTAGACATGGCACCGGATAGAGATCAACTTAGAGCCATGTCACAGAAGGACAAGGAGACCTTTAAGGAGTACGCTCAGAGATGGTGCAAGATTGCCGCTCAAATTTGTCCACCTCTTAAGGAAAAAGAGATGACAAAGATCTTCTTAAAGACCTTGAGCTCATTTTACTATGACTGAATGGTCGCCAGTGCGCCCAGTGACTTCACCGAAATGGTCAGTATGGGGGTTCGTCTCGAGGAAGCCTTTCGAGAAGGACGTCTGGTCAAAGATGCCGAATCATCAAGTAGTACAAAATGATATGGTAGTGCTCTCCCTAAGAAAAAAGAGCAGGATATTGGTAATATCTCTCTCGGAAAGCAAAGGCGACGATACCAATCAGTAGCAGCTGTAACTCCTGCTATCAACCCTGCGCCTGTTCCTACTGTCGCTCCTGAGGATTTGCATCCATGGTACAAACGTGAAAGTGGCACAGAAAACAGAGTCGCCAGCAATGTGTATTTATCCCAAGAGAGGGAAAGGAAACACTGCGTAAACCTGAGGGAAGGAAAAGAGCATGGTCTTGCGACCAAGAGAAACGGGTAAGGAAGTCGGTTACGCGAAGGGAAGGTGTTAGCACCCTACGCGTCCATCGTACTCGACGGGATCCATGCTTGTTGTCTCGATCAAAGGGTGTCGTCATCTGGAGCTCCACTGCTACTGGAAACGAGAAAGAACTGGAACGGAAAGGAACGAAGAAACGAAGAAGAAAAGAAAAAGAAGTGACTCGATAGGACATCGCTCGTCCTACGCCTACGTATTCCCTCGTGCAATGGGAAAGTCAGAGTCAACGTAGTTCGGACACGAACTAAGGAGGGAGGTTGCTCGCCAAGACATCGTCGTCTTGTGCCTACGTATCCTCAATCAGATGAGAAAGAGGAAATCAGAGCAGTCGTAGTTCGACCTAACGAGGTCAGTTAGTGTTTTTTATGAGCGACGTTAGATTCATGTCCGACAGTTAGGGTCGATGCCTGTTTGCGACGAGACGGAAGTAACGTGCCCTTTTCTAAAAATGAGGTTTGAAATTTAACGATCCCGAAGGATGAAAAAGGTTTGAATTTGTTTTTTTGTGTTTTTTAGACAGAAGTGGTTTGAAGTTAGTTCATAACTTGCATTGCACCCAAGTCTGTGACACAGGAACGAATACTTCGCACATCGTCCCCAACAGGACGTACACTAAGTACCCTAGAAGAATGAAGGGAGACACCCCCATACTTCACTTACCATATGTAAGGCTCATGCGCAATAAATGTAAATATTTTATTAAGTGTTTTAGGATTGTTATGAGATGAGAAGAGAAGACTCAAGGAAAAAGAAAACACTAAGGGGAATTCTATCCTAATGTTGTCATGCAAAAGGTGGCCCTAAGGTTGAGTTTGAAAGGGGAACTTCTACCTAAGTTAGCATACAAAGGGAAGCATAATGCTAATCCTACTCCAAGCTTAATCGGAAATTAAGTTGACCTAGGTAGCTCTAAGGGAGTGAATCCAAGACTTAAACAAGTCTTGAGATTCAAGGGAAGGAAAGAGTGAAAGAGAAGAAGAAGGAAAGAAGAAAATGAGCAAAAACAGCAGCTACAACAGCGCATCTGCAACAACACAGTAGTAAAAAGCAGCACACAAGCAAGACAGCTTTCCACAGCTCACAATTCAGCACAAAGATGGGTGTAAAATGTCAACCAGCAGCACATACAACATCATACATGCATATAGACGACAGTAGAAACAGGGCAGCATGTGATTCACTTGAACACAACTCAAACATGGTAAAGCAAGCATGCATCAAGCATTACATTTCACAATTAAACATGATCACAATCATACCACAAACCATGATACACAATACTTGAATTCATTATGAAAGAATGCACATCATTTGATAATGGACAAGTCAAAACAAGCATGCATCTCATGAAGTTAAGTGCAAGCAATCATGTTTAAACAAACAACTCTAGCAACATCAACAACAAGTTACAATCAACATGCTCAAGAAGTGTGTGCTATGTGTTCATCGCATCGGGAACGCAACATCGCAAACATGATCGTAAACGATAAAAATCCAAGAATCGCGTGTCGGAAAATTGTGTGCATACAATGGTGTGAGGTGCAACAACATTCAAACAGTCCGTAGATGAGTATCATATCAATCCATGAAGATTAAAAGTGAAACGGGACCGAAACATGCTAAAAAATGCACAAAAACACACTCTGCAGCAGTGTTAATCGATTAACCAATTGCAGTGCAATTATGTTAATCGATTAACAACTCTGATTACGCATATTTTGCACTGGTTAATCGATTAACCTAATTGCACTGCAATTGGTTAATCGATTAACACTGTAAAATCAGCACAAAATCAGTTTGAAAAATCACTTCCAGCAGCAAAAGCACTTATGCAATCATCTCCAATGATCATGTAATCAACAATGCACGAAAATTAAGTTCAGAAACAACATTCAAACATCATTTAAATTCAATAATCATCAACATCCACAATCAAGATCAACCAAATGAATCAAAACACATCAAAATTCATGGATCTACATTGTATAAGTTGCAATTAAGCTAAAATGAGTATGGATCTGAAATTAACCAACCTACAAAGCTGAGATTTGCTTTGGTAAGTGTTGTAAACAGAAATGGATGAATTCAAGTAGAGAAATCCAAGATCCACAAGCTTCTTGCACTCAAAAGTTGAAGATCCAAGTAAAGAAGCAACAAAACTCCAAAATCACTTTCAATAATCACTTCAGAAAAATCAGAACTAGATCCAAATGAAAATCCAAGTTGAAAAGCTGAAATGTAGTGATGATGAGAGGCTTCAGCTCAAGAATTAACAAGTTCCAGTGAAGAACTTGTTAATCTTTGAAAGAGAACTTTGAGTGTGGTTGAAAAATGGAGGTTGAGGATGAAAAAGTGAGAGAGAATTGAGAGAATTCTGAAAATTGGGAGTGAAAATATGATCTAGGTTTTAGAGGTTTGGAATGAATTGGTTTAAATAACCCCTAGGCTAGGAGTTAAGTTTGGGTTTGGAGTGAGGTTAAGTGAGTGGAAATTGGGATGAAATGTGAATTAGGAAAGGAAATTTGGAAATGGAGTGGAAAGAATTTGAATTTTTGAATGGAAAATTAACTCTCTAGATCCTTCAACTGGTGTGTAGAATTAAAATGGGTGATTAAAAATTGGATTAAAATGAAACAGCTCTGGAAATGCAGCATTTGGGCAGAATTCACAAGGGTTAATCGATTAACCTAATTGCACTGCAATTGGTTAATCGAATAACACATTCAAAATTTGAATTTTTGCGCCCAAAGGAGGGAAAATTGGATATTCGTTTGGTTCTACCCGTTCTAAACCACGATAGACCTCTGAAACTTGCCATTTGATATTACCACTGGAATACACTTGAAATATGCCGTGAAATGTTTTTTCCGTGCTCAGATTAAACTGCTGATAACAACTGCCTGGTGCTAAATAACTGATCAAAAAATTGACTGCCGGAGTTTCTGATCATCCAGTCATTTAATGAGCAAAATAAATGCTCAAAAAGACTTGGAAAGCTATCTGCTTGGCTCTGAACATCATTAAAAATCATACTGGAACTGATGACGTCGTGAGCTACTGAAAGAATACCTTGATCCCATGCTTAAAAGAACTATGCAAATACATAAATGACAATGCAAATGAAATGAAGCATAAGCCAAAAAGGTTAGCAACACTAGGGCAAATTTTGAGGTGTTACAGCTGCCCCTATTCAAACTTCTTGGATCCGAGGGTATGGAAGCAACGACTTTCAGACAATTGGGATACACGGAGATTGAATACCAAAATAACCTGGAAATTTGCAACCTGTGGGGATGATGAAATAACACGAATACGAGAACGGCCGAAGGCGAACTCGGAAAGGCAGACCGGCCGAAGGCGGACTAAACTGGGGATATAAGGATACTACGAGAACGGCCGAAGGCGGACTCGAAAAGAAAGACCAAGCCGAAGGTGGGCTTTCAAAGAAAGACTATGCCGAAGGTAGACTTTCAAACAAAGGATATGAGACCATGCCGAAGGTGGGCTCGAAAAAGAAAGACCAAGCCGAAGGTGAGCTTTCAAACAAAGGATATGAGACCATACTGAAGGTGGGCTCGAAAAGAAAGACCAAGTCGAAGGTGAGCTTTCAAAGAAAGACTACGAGACCATGCCGAAGGTGGACTCAAAAAGGAAGACCAAGCCGAAGGTGGGCTTTCAAAGAAAAACTATGCCGAAGTTAGACTTTCAAACGAAGGATACGAGACCATGCCGAAGGTGGGCTCGAAAAAGAAAGACCAAGCCGAAGGTGGGCTTTCAAAGAAAGACTATGCCGAAGGTAGACTTTCGAACAAAGGATACGAGACAATGCCAAAGGTGGGCTCGAAAAAGAAAGACCAAGCCGAAGGTGGGCTTTCAAAGAAAGACTATGCCGAAGGTAGACTTTCGAACAAAGGATACACGACCATGCCGAAGGTGGGCTCGAAAAAGAAAGACCAAGCCGAAGGTGGGCTTTCAAAGAAAGACTATGCCGAAGGTAGAATTTCAAACAAAGGATATGAGACCATGCCGAAGGTGGGCTCGAAAAAGAAAGACCAAGCCGAAGGTGAGCTTTCAAACAAAGGATACGAGACCATGCCGAAGGTGGATTCAAAAAAGAAAGACCAAGGCGAAGGTGGGCTTTCAAAGAAAGACTATGCCGAAGGTAGACTTTCAAACAAAGGATACAAGACCATGCCGAAGATGGACTCGAAAAGGAAAGACCAAGCCGAAGGTGGGCTTTCAAAGAAAGACTATGACAAAGGTAGACTCTCAAACAAAGGATACGAGACCATGCCGAAGGTGGACTCGAAAAAGAAAGACCAAGCCGAAGGTGGGCTTTCAAAGAAAGACTATGCCGAAGGTAGACTTTCAAACAAAGAATACGAGACCATGCCGAAGGTGGACTCGAAAAGGAAAGACCAAGTCGAAGGTGGGCTTTCAAAGAAAGACTATGTCGAAGGTAGACTCTCAAACAAAGGATACAAGACCATGCCAAAGTTGGACTCGAAAAAGAAAGACCAAGCCGAAGGTGGGCTTTCAAAGAAAGACTATGCCGAAGGTAGACTTTCCTGGGGAGAACAAGATAACAGCGGGTGCGAGGACGGCCGAAGGCGAACTCGAGAAAAGAGAAAGACCAAGCCGAAGGTGGACTTTTAAAGAAATACTATGCCGATGGTAGACTTTCAAACAACAATATGTAGAATCGACAGATCTACAAAGATGACTCCGCCGGGGAAAAGAGGAATCTAAACAGACAACTCTGCGGGGAAGCATAGGAAGAACCAACAAGAAGGACGAATCCACTGGTTGCGGTGTAGTGTTAACCAACATCTTCTGAATTTTGTTACTTTCTGCTGGGGAAAGAATCTGGTAAAGGATATCAAACCTGGCTTATGCTTCAAATGCATATGTTTGGATTTTCCTATGGCTTAATGCTCCATACGAAATGGAAATGCTACGCGTTTGGGAGGATGCCATGCAAAAATGCTTATGCAATGCAAAAGAGGCGTCTCAGTAAAATAAATGCTGAAGACCAAAGAAGCTCTGCTGGGAATGACAAACTAAATTGTCCTCTGAAATAAGAGACCCTGCTGAGAAAGACTTCACTCTGCTGAGGAAGATCCCGATCACAAACTCTGATGGATATGAAAACTCCGAGAGAAGATCCATTCTGCTGGAGATGGATAAAAATGAATAATGAAGCTGGAAACCAAAGAGAAATTCTCTCCGATGGGGATTACCAATGACTTCCATCGAAGACAGAACTCAACACCTGGATTTGAAATATGCTAATAACCATTGGACTTAAGACCCGCCGGGGGTATCAACCGCTGTAAAACAATCCACTGAGAAGATCACCACCCAAACTCTACTTGGGGAGACAAGTCAATAATTCCGAACCTGCTTGGGGATATTACCGAACTCAACCTACTATTGGGAGATGCCCTTGCTTTGACCCTACCTGGGAATATCAGTATTTTTACCCTGCTGGGGAGTACCGGCCATGACCAGCAAACCTGCTTGAGGAACGGTAGATGCTGACATCCACCCTGCTAGAGGATAACATCAAGCTTACTCATCTGAGGGGATTAACTCATACCGTTACTGGTGAGGAAAACGTTTCTCGACTAGCTGAGGAGAATGAGTGCTCAGGCCCTGCGGGGAAAATAACATCTTTGTCCAAAGAAGATATTCTATAAGTCTCTTGCTGGGGATGCGTCAGCATCAACTTCTGACTGCTTGCAGAAAGAGTAATGAAACAACCACAACTCTAGTTGGGGAAATAATCCTCTGTACTCTGCTGAGGAAGATAATCCTCGACACCCTGGCTGGGAAAACAACAACCTGCCAAGGAGGATGAACCTTTCAATGTCGAGGAGAGTAGCTCTACTGGGGAAGGACAAACCTGTTACCCTGCAAACAGAATCAACAGAAAGTTCTATATGCAAAAGGCTACTTCTATTACCATTACAACGACCGTTGCCTAAGCAATTTCCAATGTTTTCTGATATGCTTCACAGAGCTTAACATTTTCGCATGCAATGTTTTATCAAAATATCGGACGTTTTCACAAACAAAACAGTAAAAGTAAAAACACAAAAGGAAAGCTTTTGAGTGAAATGAAAATTTTATTGAATGGAATTGGCCTGTGAATAGGCATTTACATTCGGAAGCAATTCCTGAAAAGAGGTAATTGCAAAAAAGAAATAAAATAAAATACACATGTCGGCAATGTGGGGAACATATATCCATCATGATTCAATTCAGCTATGACCCAATATGCCTCGCTTATCCGCAGATGTTTTGGCCTTCGAAGAGACTGACTGGACTGATTCCTCTCCTTTAAAATTTCCAAGTATCAAAAGTGTTCACAGATCGAATGCAGCTCGTAGCCTCTTGCTTTCAAATCCCTAACTTTTTCTTGGATCGCCCTTTTCGGGTTTTCAATCCACCGGGATACCCCTTTTTGCCAAAGTTGCCTTTTCAGGTTTTCAACCTTGCGGGTTTATTATTTTTATTCCTTTTTATCCCTAACTTTTTTCAGAACCATTTTCTTTTTTTTTTCTTTTTATGGTTCGTCGGGATGCCCATTTTTGCCTGGACTTTCTTTTTGTGTCTAGCGGGTCTCTTTTATGCAAAGTATTTTTTTACTACGTCTGCGTTCACAGGGGACGTAAAATCTTCGCCATCCATAGTTGAGAGTAATAAGGCTCCACCAGAGAAAACCTGTCTTACTACATATGGCCCTTCGTAGTTTGGAGTCCATTTGCCCCTGTGATTTGTTTGAGGAGGAAGGATCCTTTTCAAAACCAATTCACTAGCCTGAAAACACCGAGGACGCACTTTCTGATCAAAGGCTTTCTTCATCCTGCTCTGATTCAACCGACCATGTGCAATGGCTGCCAATCTCTTCTCTTCAATAAGGTTCAGCTGATCCAGTCTGGAACGCACCCATTCAGCTTCATCAAGCTTCACGTCTGCCAGAATTCTTAAAGAAGGAATCTCAACCTCTAATGGTAGAACTGCTTCCATACCATATACCAGTGAGAAAGGAGTTGCCCCAGTCGATGTGCGCACTGAAGTACGATAACCGTGTAAAGCATAAGGCAACATTTCATGCCAGTATTTATAGGTCACTACTATTTTCTGCACAATCTTCTTGATGTTCTTATTTGCTGCTTCAACAGCCCCATTCATCTTCAGACGGTAGGGAGAAGAATTGTGATGTTCAATCTTAAAGCTCTGACGTAGCTCCTTCATCATCTTGTTATTCAAATTTGAACCATTATCAGTAATGATTCTCTCCGGGACTCCATACCAGCAGATGATGTCCTTCTTGATAAATCTGGCTACCACTTGTCTGGTGACGTTGGCAAACGAGGCTGCTTTCACCCACTTCGTGAAATAATCGATGGCAACCAAAATGAAACGATGCCCATTTGAAGCAGTAGGTTCAATCTTCCTGATCATATCAATGCCCCACATAGCAAAAGGCCAAGGTGATGACAATACATTCAGAGGAGTAGGCGGTACATGCACCTTATCAGCATAAATCTGGCATTTATGACATTTTCGGGCGTATTTGAGACAATCAGATTCCATGGTCATCCAATAATACCCCGCTCTCAGCAGTTTTTTGGCCATAGCATGCCCATTGGCATGGGTACCGAAAGATCCTTTATGGACTTCTTCCATCAACAGGCTTGCCTCTTGTTCATCAACACAATGTAGCAAGACCATGTCAAAGTTTCTCTTGTATAACACATCATCTTTATTCAGAAAGAAATTTCCTGCCAACCTCCTCAGAGTCTTCTTATCTTTGGTGGATGCACCCCTTGGATACTCTTGACTCTTCAGAAAAACCTTAATATTGTGATACCAAGGTTTGCCATCCGATACGTCTTTAATTGCAAACACGAAAGCTGGTTTGTCCAAACGCATGATTCTGATCGAAGGAGTTTCATTCCAACGATTCACCTGATACATTGAAGACAACGTTGCCAACGCATCTGCCATCTGATTCTCCACCCGAGGTATATGATGGAAATTGACTCTGTCAAAGAACGGTAACAACCTTCTGGCATAGTTATTATAAGGCACCAAGTTCGCTTGACGAGTTTCCCATTCACCTGTAATCTGATTAACTACCAACGTGGAATCACCATAAACATCGAGGTTCTTGATTCTCAAATCAATTGCTTCTTCTAACCCCATAATGCATGCTTCATACTCTGCCTCATTGTTGGTGTATATGAACGCTAATCGGGCAGTGAAAGGTATATGAGAACCTTTCGGAGTTGTAATGACTACCCCAATTCCGTCACCGTATGAATTAATAGCCCCATCAAAAACCAGCTTCCATTGGGACCCAATTTCTGGCCCTTCATCAGGTAGAGGCTCTTCACAATCCTTCATCTTCAGATACATGATATGCTCATCAGGAAATTCAAACTTCATCTGTTGATAATCCTTAATTGGTTGTTCAGCGAGATATTCAGACAGAACACTTCCCTTAATGGCCTTTTGGGAAACATATTGAATATCGTATTCTGTCAGAACCATCTGCCAACGAGCTATTCTTCCAGAAAGCGCCTGCTTTTCAAACACATACTTGATCGAATCCATCTTCGAAATCAAGAGGGTTGTGTGGTTTAACATATACTGCCTCAAACGCTTAGCTGCCCAAGCGAGCGCATAACATGTTTTCTCCAGCATTGAGTACCTCGGCTCACGATCAGTAAACTTTTTACTCAGGTAGTAGATGGCATGCTCTTTTCTACCTGACTCGTCGTGTTGACCGAGCACACACCCCATTGAGTTCTCAAGAACCGTAAGATACATAATCAATGGCCTTCCTGGCACTGGCAGCATAAGGACCGGAGGTTCCTGCAAATATTCTTTTATTTTTTCGAACGTCTTTTGACAATTTTCGTTCCACCTGACCTCTTGATCTTTTCTTAGCAACTTGAATATTGGTTCACATGTGGCTGTAAGATGAGAGATGAATCTAGCAATGTAGTTCAACCTCCCTAAGAAACCACGAACCTCTTTTTCTGTTCTTGGCTCAGGCATTTCTTGAATGGCTTTTACTTTAGCAGGGTCAACCTCGATACCTCTTTCGCTGATAATAAACCCAAGTAACTTCCCAGATCTCACACCAAAGGTGCACTTGTTCGGATTCAACCTTAGTCTGAACTTTCTCAACCTTTCAAACAATTTCTGAAGATCAACCAGATGTTCTTCCTCCGTCTGTGACTTCGCAATCATGTCATCAACATAGACCTCAATCTCTTTGTGAATCATATCATGAAAGAGAGTCACCATCGCCCGCTGATATGTTGCCCCAGCATTTTTCAATCCAAAGGGCATCACTTTGTAACAGAATGTTCCCCACGGTGTTATGAACGTCGTTTTCTCCATGTCCTCTGGGGCCATCCTGATTTGGTTATACCCAGAGAAGCCATCCATGAAGGAAAACATAGAATATTGAGCAGTGTTGTCCACTAACACGTCAATGTGAGGAAGCGAGAAGTCGTCTTTTGGGCTTGCTCTATTCAGATCTCTGTAATCAATGCACATCCTGACCTTTCCATCCTTCTTAGGTACAGGCACAATATTAGAAACCCATGGAGGATAATTCGTTACAACAAGAAACCCAGCATCTAACTGTTTCTGAACCTCTGCTTTAATCTTGACAGACATTTCCAGTTTCGTCCTTCTCAGCTTCTGCTTAACCGGAGCACATCCTTCTTTGAGCGGCAGCCGGTGTACCACGATGTCAGTGTCGAGCCCAGGCATGTCTTGGTAAGACCAGGCGAAGATATCCACATACTCTCAGAGCATTTCAATCAATCTTCCCTTGACAGAGTCTTCCAAAGCAGCCCCAATCCGTACCTCTTTCTTTGCGTCCTCGGTCCCCAAGTTAACAACCTCAATTTCCTCCTGATGAGGCAGAATGGCCCTTTTCCTCCTGCTTTAACAGCCTGGATAATTCCTCTGGTAAGGCACAATCTTCATCAGTCCCCTCTTCAGCCTGATATATGGGATTATCGAAGTCATACCGAGCCATAGCCGAATCATGATGGGTGGAATCTGAACAAGAAAACCTGCATGATTGATGATATATGTTTATTATGGATGCATCAAACAAAAACACATTGCCATTTTGTTGTGGTTTTAATGCAAAAATAAAAACAGAAAGACAAGGATCAAAACATTTGAATGCGAAAATGTCCTTTATTAATGATAAAGAAAAAGCATACAAAAACATTCAAGCCCTACAAACAAGAATCACTACGTCTTGGGAAGAACGTAGGACAAACATAGATGACAAATAGGAGCAATTACTCTGGTCCGGTCACTTGAATGGCTCTCTCCGATGACCAGTTGCGAAGGCTTTGACCTGGGACACAAGGGCGAATCCAACTATCCATATCACAATCACTATCCCCATCCTCCTCAATAGCGTTGGCTCTGTCGAAGAATACACCGGCATTGGTGAAACGAACTGGACCATAGAACTTAGGAGGCTCTTCAGGACGCCTGGGTGGCTTATATCCCAGTCTATGAGTATTCCACTTTTCCTGGACATCAATAATCTGACCCCACTTTTGTGAACCGCCGACTTCAACCACGGCCCGAGGATCTTTGAAGGAAGACATAGAAATCTTCGACTGATGTACCACTATAGGCTGAACCACTTCAGACTAGCTACCTTCCTTGAGAGGCTTCTCAGTGATCTTCACTGCTTTGAAACCTTGACATAGAGTTTCATGTATTTCGCCATCTACCTCCACATACTTGAAAGTAGATAGCTGGCTTATCATGATATCCTCTTCTCCACAAACCGTCACCACATGTCCGTCTACCATGTACTTTAACTTCTGATGCAATGTAGACGTCACAGCCCCAGCACTGTGAATCCATGGACGACCCAGTAGACAGCTATAGGCAGGTTAGATGTCCATGATATAGAAGGTAGCATCGAAAACTTCTGGCCCAACCTTAATTGGTAGCACCATCTCACCAAAAACAGACCTCTTCGAGCCGTCGAAAGCGCGCACCACCAAATCACTAGGTGTGCATATCAACCCTCGGGTGTCCAGCTTCATCAAGGCTTTCTTAGGAAGAACATTCAAAGAGGATCCAGTATCCACAAGCACATGAGACATCAATGATCCACGACACTCAACAGAAATATGCAAGGCATTATTATGGTTTCTCCCCGCTGGGGTCAAGTCAACATCAGTAAAACCCAAACAATTGCCTGCATTAACATGGGCCATTACCCCCTCCAACTGATTGACTGAGATCTCCATGGGTACGTAAGCAGCATTCAGTACTTTCAGCAGTGCATTTCAGTGTGCCTCGGAACACAACAACAGGGACAAGATAGAAATCTTGAACGGCGTCTGATGCAATTGATCAACGATTTTATAATCACTTTTTCGAATCAGTCTCATAAACTCTTCTACGTTCTCGGAGAAAGAATTATCAATCGGCCTTGCCGTGGAGTTATTCATTATTGGCGCTTACACAGAACTATCTATAACCTGCTTCCCTTTGTCTTGTTTAGAACTACCAGCTTGATCATTAGAAGGGATAAACACCCTACCACTTCTCGTGATAGCCCCAGCCTCAATATTGTTTTCAACACAAGAGTTCACTACAGAAGTTCCCACCAGTTCTTGTTTCTGTCCATTGAGAAACACTTCGGCTCCATAGTTCCAAGGAATGGCCTTGGTACTCTCATATGGTACGGGTCCGGGAGCTGTAATAATAACCGGTGCTGGTCTTACCGGCCCTGAAATAGTGATTGTTTTGAAAGGGATAGTAATGGTAGCAACCTCACTTTTCCTGCTGACAGCTTCTTTCTATTGGCCACATCGGTCAAACTACAATCGACCTTCATCTATCAACCTTTGAATTCCTGACTTCAATAAACCACACCCATTCATTTGTGACATACAATCTGAACAATTCTCATCGCATCCGGGGAACAACCCACCCCTCAATAACCTCTCCTTTACCACCATCAAAGGAGTCCTTAATTCATTAACATTCGTAACCAAATTCAAAGATTCATTTTCCTCTAACACAGCGTTAACCCTCGGCCCACCATGGTTCGGTATTGGGTTTTGGATGACATTTGGCCCATCATTTGAGAAGTTAATGGCCTTTGAATCCACCAAGTCTTGGACTACATGCTTAAAAGCTTTGCAGTCTTCAATATAGTGTCCGGGTGCCCCAGAATGAAAGTCGCAGTGGGCGTTAGGATTATAACCTGGAGGTGGATTACCGGTGGGGGGAGCTAGAGTCCTTTTCTGGATTAACTGCAACTGTAGCAAATGCTGAAACAACTGTGAATATGGTAGAGGTGGAGTATCAAAAGTCGGTTCTGCTTAGGCCTTGGCTGATATTGGCGCGGAGCCTGATTTTGCTGCTGTTGAGGTGGAAGCGCTGCAGGAATTGTCACTGAAGCTACCTGCTGGTTATAACTCTGATGCTGCTTTCCTTTACCTCGGTGAAACGACACGAAATTGGTTTCCTCCTTCTTCTTATAATTAGCATAGGGTTTCTTCCCTTGACCAGAAGACGACCCATCACTACCTGCTACCTTCCCCGCTTTGATTCCACTTTCTAACATTTCCCCGACCATGATTAAATCAGCAAACTTCCCTGACGCGCAAGGTAACAGTTTCTCATAATAACGTCCCGGCAAAGTATCCATAAACAAATTCAGCATTTCCTTTTCCAACATGGGTGGTTGTACCCTTGCCGCTAGTTCATGCCATCTCTGCACGTATTCCTTAAAGCTTTCATTATTCTTTTGAGACATATTCTGTAACTGGGTCCTGTTGGGAGGCATATCAGTGTTATATTGGTAGTGCTTTATAAAGTCCTCGCCCAACTCTCTCCAATTACGGACATGGCATCTCTCTAATTTCATATACCATTCCAAGGATGCCCCAAACAGGTTGTCCTGGAAGAAATGCATCAGCAATTTCTCATCTTTAGAATACGTAGCCATCTTCCTCGCGTACGCCCTGACACGCGTCTTGGGACAAGTGGTACCATTGTATTTCTCAAAAGTGGGCACCTGAAATTTGTGCGGAATTACAACTCCGGGAACCAGCCCCAAATCCTCCAAATCCATTCCTACAGAATTCTGATTCACCACTCCCCTTAGTTGTTCTTCAATCAATCTGAACCTTTGATCATTGTCGGCCTGAGGATCAGCATCCCCGCCTGGCATAGAGAAAACGTCATCTTGTTGGTCTTCGAAATGACGACCATGAACAGTACAAACACTTCCTCCTCCCACAACAGAAGGAATCACAAACTGCTCTCCTCCGCCCGGAGGGATCACAACACCAGGAATGGGGGTCTCTATGCCCATAGGACCTCCCTGAGCACCGTTACCAACAACGCCATTATGGACTCCGCCATGAAGAACCCCGTCTTCATCCACTCTTGCCACTAAGGGTTGGACCAGAGTCCTCAGTTGCTCTTGCCCTTGGGCAACACCTTGCATCAGCTCCATGAATTGGGTCATGCGAGCTTGCATGGCAGCCATCTCTGCTTGCATTTGCTCCATAATTCTCCTCTGGTTTGATCTAGTAGAATACCGGTGAACTGGCAGGCCTACAATCCTGAACTGTAACCAAATAAAGGTTAGAAAGACCCGGGACAAGCACCTGCTATGCAAAAAATGATTATGATTATGAAAATGCAAATGCAAAATGCAGACAAACATATTTGAACAATTCCGGGACATATCCGCTTTGATTCCAATCCACGAAACCGGGCAAGGGATCAGACACACTATCGGAAAATAAATCTGAACCCAGAAATACTACTCAAGCCATGGGGACAAACCCTCTCTGAAAACCAGAACTGCCAGAGCACAGATAGTTGAACCAATTATTCCATTATCGAAAATAAAGTAATTCCTACAGATAAGTTCAAACATAATCAAAGGTGACTCCATCAACAAACCTGATGGTAATCCCAACAGAAATATAAACAACAGTATCAACTACAACTCAATTCCAAACAAACTAGCTTCAACTTCTTCAAGAAGGTCTAAGGTGTCAGGATGTGCAGGTTGCTTTATCAGCCCTTTGATCAGCTTGTTTCTTTTGGCAATTTCTTCGTTCAATTTAGCAATCTGCTCTTCAGCGTTGTTGTCTTCGTGCCTCGACTTCTTAATCCCAGCTTGCAACTTGAGCTCTTCAATTTCCTTCTAGGCTTCTTTCCACTTGCCGGAGTAATGATCTTTCCCTGCTTTCACTTTCTGAAGTTCTTCTTTCAGTTCTCTATTCTCGATCTTGACCTCTTCCCACATCTCCTGATACGTGGTAAGCTTATCCTCTGCTTCAATCAAAAGCTTCTTGTTTTTCCTGCTAGCTTTACCTGATGATTCGGCAGCCATACTGACCTTTTTGAAGTGCTGAGCTCTGTCTGCAAAATCCTTCTCTCTTTTTTCTAGACGCTCTGTCATGTCTTGAACCTTCCATTTCAGCTCCAAGTTGTCATGTAGAGAATTCTGTAGTTGACTACTCTTATCAGAGTTTTCCACCCTCAGATCAAATACCAACTTTCGCTGCTTGTCGAATTCTTCGAGTGGTACAGTGAGTCTCTCTTCCACAATCTCTGGATACAAGGGAGGAGCCCGATCAAAAGGCAAATAGAACTCTTCTACCCTCTTCTTTATCCATTCAACATAGGGGGCGAAAGCTTGATTATTGGGTTTATCCAGAACTGTTTTACCTCTCTTTTGTCTACTGAGCCAAGCTTCAGAAGCTTTCTGTGCTATATCCACACCATCAGTCATATGAAAATACAAGGATTCTTCCAAATCCTTTTCAACTAGGGGATCTTTCAGGGCGTACGCAAACTGCCTGATAGCCAAAGACGGGTTGTAGTTAATACCTCCTATTCTTCCGATTAAGGGTACATTAGGATACCTTCCACAACTATGCAAAATGTCAGCCCCCATTAATCCCTTATCCACCCAAAGAATATCTTTAGCATCTAGGCCCATCAGACGCTTACTCTAATCAAGAGAAGTCTTCGCATCCACAAAAGCGCCTGACCGGGGTAAACGGTTGGAAAACCACTAGTAGAAAAGAGATGCACAACAGCAAACCACCCCACCTCGTCTATCTCATTCTTGTTGTACAGGGCATAGTGAAGATCACCTAACAGAGTTAGTACCAGATTCTAAGTTGTAAATATCTGAATAGCATCTGTATCGACAAACTCAGACTCATTAGGGAATAACACAATGCCATATATACAGAGAGCCAATATTGCATTGAAAGCTATCCACCTCTTCTCCTTAGCTTCCTCTCGAGCCCTCTTTACCAAGTACTCTAAGTGATAGCCTATGAATTTTCCTTTGCGAGAAAAATCAGCCTCTAATGTCAATTTGCTCAAATAAAGAGCCTCAGCCAGCGCCTGGAAATCACAGTCTCCTTGGGAACCACAGAAAGGAACACCTCCTTGGATAGGAATTCTCAAGATGTTAGAGTACTATTCTAGGGTAGAAACCAATACATAATCCGACATCACAAAACACCTTAAGGAAGGATCATAGAACTGCATCAAGGTGTGTAGTCCATTATTTTCATACTCACTGAGGCTCCGAACCAGGGATAATATCCAACCATACTTCTCTTTAAAGACCCCCAAAACTTATGGACTAGCCATACTCTGTAAACTGTCCAACGAACCAAGAGTGAGCTTCGGGAACTTGTAGATGATGATGTGCTTCTTACCCCTCTTAGTGTCCATCCCTATGAATGCCCTCTGACTGGAATCAAAAGATTGGATACTACCTGGAAATGCAAAAACATGAATGTCAGAAAAATGGAATGCAATGCGAAGCATGGGATCAAAGTTCCACACAAGATGGATGCACTGTACTGACTGAACAATCAAAGCTCTGTACCAAAACCCAGAACAAAAGTAACCACAGTGATAAAACTAGAAAACCAGGTAGGTTGAAGGTCAAAGTCACCTGCAAACCTGCAAACACCCATCCCCTCTCACATGTGGGTTCTAGAAAACGGGATCCTCAATCTCGGATTCTCGATTTGAGAAGCAATAGTACATTCATACCTCAGGGTACAATACTATCGCCAAACAAAGAGGTCGTCCACTGATTCCCCCAAAAAAGGTCATCCTATAGCAAGTTCCCAGCATTGGGTCCTCGGGTCGAGAGTTGTAATGGATTTTCCATTTCTAGTCTGCCATTATCGTTCTCGGGAGGAGTGCCGTTACTGAGTCCTCGGGAATGGTCATCAGAGTTGGCAGTTCCTCAAGAGAATAACTACTGGCCTGTAATAATATACAGTAACAGATATCTCCCGATAGAACCTCGTCTGATTGTGGGGATCATCATCACCCGCACGTGGTCAACACCACGGGAGCGTCACGCCTGCCCACGCTAATACCTATGTATATGCTCAAGCCTGGGTAGTGGGCTTATCTCTCAGAACCTCCCAACCTGCCAAATAGAAAACCAGCACAGTCCAGCATAATAATGAAATGCAATGCAATAAATGCGGTAAAACAGTAAAGCAGTAATACAGTAATATACAACAAAATAAAGCACAACAGTAAACACCCAATGAAATAAAAACAAACAAGCGCTAGGATTGACTCGCAAAAGGGGATGAACCAGCAAGAGGTCAATCTCTCCCCAGAAGAGTCGCCAGCTGTCGCTCCCGAGGATTTGTATCCATGGTACAAACGCGAAAGTGGCGCGGAAAACAGAGTCGCCAGCAATGTGTATTTATCCCAAGAGAGGGAAAGGAAACACTGCGTAAACCTGAGGGAAGGAAAAGAGCATGGTCTTGCGACCAAGAGAAATGGGTAAGGGAGTCGGTTACGCGAAGGGAAGGTGTTAGCACCCCACGCATCCATCGTACTCGACGGGATCCACACTTGTTGTCTCGATCAAAGGATGTCGTCATATGGAGCTCCACTGCTACTGGAAACGAGAAGGAACTGGAACGGAAATGAACGAAGAAACGAAGAAGAAAAGAAAAAGAAGTGACTCGATAGGACATCGCTCGTCCTACGCCTACGTATTCCCTCGTGCAATGGGAAAGTCAGAGTCAACGTAGTTCGGACACAAACTAAGGGGGGAGGTTGCTTGCCAATACATCGCCGTCTTGTGCCTACATATCCTCAATCGGACGAGAAAGAGGAAATCAAAGCAGTCGTAGTTCGACCTAACGAGGTCGGTTAGTGTTTTTTATGAGCGATGTTAGATTCGCATCTGGCAGTTAGGGTCGATGCCTGTTTGCGACGAGACGGAAGTAACGTGCCCTTTTCTGAAAATGAGGTTTGAAACTTAACGATCCCGAAGGATGAAAAAGGTTTGAATTTATTTTTTTGTGTTTTTTAGACAGAAGTGGTTTGAAGTTAGTTCATAACTTGCATTGCACCCAAGTCTGTAACATAGGAACGAATACTTCGCGCATCGTCCCCAACAGGACATACACTAAGTACCCTAGATGAATGAAGGGAGAACCCCCATACTTCACTTCCCATATGTAAGGCTCATGCGCAATACATGTAAATCTTTTATTAAGTGTTTTAGGATTGTTATAAGATGAGAAGAGAAAACTCAAGGAAAAAGAAAACACTAAGGGGAATTCTATCCTAATGTTGTCATGCAAAAGGTGGCCCTAAGGTTAAGTTTGAAAGGGGAACTTCTACCTAAGTTAGCATGCAAAGGGAAACCTAATGCTAATCCGACTCAAAGCTTAATCAGAAATTAAGTTGAACTAGGTAGTTCTAAGGGAGTGAATCCAAGACTTAAACAAGTCTTGAGATTCAAGGGAAGGAAAGAGTGAAAGAGAAGAAGAAGGAAAGAAGAAAATGAGCAAAAACAGCAGCTACAACAGCGCATCTGCAATAACACAGCAGTAAAAAGCAGCACACAAGCAAGACAGCTTTCCACAGCTCACAATTCAACACAAAGATGGGTGTAAAATGTCAACCAGCAGCACATACAACAGCATACATGCATATAGACGGCAGTAGAAACAGGGCAGCATGTGATTCACTTGAACACAACTCAAACATGGCAAAGCAAGCATGCATCAAGCATTACATTTCACAATTAAACATGATCACAATCATACCATAAACCATGATACACAATACTTGAATTCATTATGAAAGAATGCACATCTTTTGATAATGGACAAGTCAAAACAAGCACGCATCTCATGAAGTTAAGTGCAAGCAATCATGTTCAAACAAACAACTCCAGCAACATCAACAACAAGTTACAATCAACATGCTCAAGAAGTGTGTGCTATGTGTTCATCGCATCGGGAACACAACATCGCAAACATGATCGTAAACGATAAAAATCCAAGAATCGCATGTCAGAAAATTGTGTGCATACAATGGTGTGAGGTGCAACAGCATTAAAACAGTCCTTAGATGAGTATCATATCAATCCATGAAGATTAAAAGTGAAACGGGATCGAGACATGCTAAAAAATACACAAAAAACACACTCTGCATCAGTGTTAATCGATTAACCAATTGCAGTGCAATCGTGTTAATCGATTAACAACTCTGATTACGCACATTTTGCACTGGTTAATCGATTAACCTAATTGCACTGCAATTGGTTAATCGATTAACACTGTAAAATCAGCACAAAATCAGTTTGAAAAATCACTTCCAGCAGCAAAAGCACTTATGCAATCATCTCCAATGATCATGTAATCAATAATGCACGAAAATTAAGTTCAGAAACAACATTCAAACATCATTTAAATTCAATAATCATCAACATCCACAATCAAGATCAACCAAATGAATCAAAACACATCAAAATTCATGGATCTACATTGTATAAGTTGCAATTAAGCTAAAATGAGTATTGATCTGAAATTAACCAACCTACAAAGCTGAGATTTGCTTTGGTAAGTGTTGTAAACAGAAATGGATGAATTCAAGTAGAGAAATCCAAGATCCACAAGCTTTTTGCACTCAAAAGTTGAAGATCCAAGCAAATAAGCAACAAAACTCCAAAATCACTTTCAATAATCACTTCTGAAAAATCAGAACTAGATCCAAACGAAAATCCAAGTTGAAAAGCTGAAATGTAGTGATGATGAAAGGCTTTAGCTCAAGAATTAACAAGTTCCAGTGAAGAACTTGTTAATCTTTGAAAGAGAGCTTTGAGTGTGGTTGAAAAATGGAGGTTGAGGATGAAAAAGTGAGAGAGAATTGAGAGAATTCTGAAAATTGGGAGTGAAAATATGATCTAGGTTTTAGAGGTTTGGAATGAATTGGTTTAAATAACCCCTAGGCTAGGAGTTAAGTTTGGGTTTGGAGTGAGGTTAAGTGAGTGGAAATTGGGATGAAATGTGAATTAGAAAAGGAAATTTGGAAATGGAGTGGAAAGAATTTGAATTTTTGAATGGAAAATCAACTCTCTAGATCCTTCAACTGGTGTGTAGAATTAAAATGGGTGATTAAAAATTGGATTAAAATGAAACAGCTCTGGAAATGCAGCATTTGGGCAGAATTCACAATGGTTAATCGATTAACCTAATTGCACTGCAATTGGTTAATCGATTAACACATTCAAAATTTGAATTTTTGCGCCAAAAGGAGGGAAACTTGGATATTCGTCTGGTTCTACCCGTTCTGAACCACGATAGACCTCTGAAACTTGCCATTTGATATTACCACTGGAATACACTTGAAATATGCCGTGAAATGTTTTTTCCGCGCTCAGATTAAACTGCTGATAACAAATGCCTGGTGCTGAATAACTGATCAAAAAATTGACTGCCGGAGTTTCTGATCATCCAGTCATTTAATGAGCAAAATAAATGCTCAAAAAGACTTGGAAAGTTATCTGCTTGGCTCTGAACATCATTAAAAATCATACTGGAATTGATGACGTCGTGAGCTGCTGAAAGAATACCTTGATCCCATGCTTAAAAGAACTATGCAAATGCAGAAATGACAATGCAAATGAAATAAAGCATAAGCCAAAAAGGTTAGCAACACTAGGGCAAATTTTGAGGTGTTACACTTACGTATCAACCTCAGGTTGCTCAAAGCCAACCGAATCAACAGTAATTTCAGCAAATGACACAACACCCTCTTCAGCAGGCTCGTCCTCCGTACAACAACAACTGTACAACACGACCACCAGGGTTCGATCCTATACCCATGTTGTACGCAGAACTATTTCTGTTACTACTGGTTAAGGGGCATGTCCAGACCAAGGCTCCTCTCGCAATACCAGAAAAACCGCCTTTCTGGTTCAAAACGGATCAGACTTGTCCTTACCATCAAGGAGGGCCAGGGCATAACATAGAGAACTGTCTCAGTTTCAAATCTGACGTGAAAAAGCTTGTTAGGAGCAGGGTCTTATCCTTCAAGGATACAAATCCTAATGTTCTCACCAACCTGCTTCCTCAACATGAGAAAGCTGCAGTCAATTTGATAGAGGGAGAGTCTAACAACATCTATCAAATTCATGAGGTACTCTTATTAAGGGCCAACTTGGTCAAGATGCATTGTAGACAGAGCGGATATGGCCATGTGCCACCTCATAATTATCACCAGTGTGATATCTGCTCTAAAGACAATCAAGGATGTTCTGTGGCGCAATCAGCTTTACAGGAATAGTTGGATCTCGGATGGATCCAAGAGCACCGAGTTCGTGGAGTCAACACTACTTACACGAATTCCAACATCATTCAGAATCACAACATTCTGGCAATGAAGGTCAATTTGGTGGCGATGCACTCAAGGCAAAGCCAGTATCATAATCTGCCGCGGCACGATTACAATTTCTGTCTGACTTGCTTGGTAAATAATCAGGGATGCTCTTTCATACAAGAGGCCCTCCAGCGTCAGATAGATCTTGGATGGATCCAGGACTATCATGATAAAAATCCTTACCAAATCAACATGATTCAAATTTTAGATATTCGTTTGATGAATACCAACTTGGTGGGGTTACACGCCAAGCAAGTCCAGCTCGGTTTTCTCACTTCACATAATTATCTGAGCTGTGAAGGATGCCGTGAGAGCGACCAAGGATGTGCTCTCGTTCAAAGAACTTTACAATACTTGCTAAACCATTGGTGGCATCCGATCTATCTAGACGAAGACACGCAACAAATCAGTGTGACAAACAGGAACCCTACTAGACGTCAAAGTTAGGATGTTCGATCTATGGAGACGGATCTAGTAAGGTTACACTGCATACAAAGCGGACGTGGCCAGGTGCAACCGCACAATTATGAACGCTATAGAGTCTGCTCGGAGAATAACCAAGGATGCTACCTCGTGCGGGCGGCTCTTCAAAGTCAGTTGGACCGTAAAGAGATGCAACATGTCCAAGTTCTGGGTCAGTCAACTGGACGCCAGACTATTTCGCCGATCAAATCAAGGACGTTGTCATAATCTCTGATCATCATAGGAACAAAGATGTTTGTGCCATCATCCCTCTACTTGATGACTCAAAAGTTCCTAACCTGGAATCGATTGAAATTACTTACAATGGTCAGAAAAATCAGAAGGTTCCCGTAGTTATCTATCTTCCAGGACCATTACCGTATGAATCAACTAAGGTTATCCCTTACAAGTACGGTGCGATAACAATTGAGAATGGAAAGGAAATCCCGTTACCCTCTGTCGTGAATATTGCAGACATCAGTCGAGTAATCCCGTAACCCAGCAAAGAAAAGGAACCTCAAGCAGAAGTTCCTGATCCACCAGTCGGTCAATCCAGTGATCCCGACCTTTCAAAAAACGAGGATGAGATGTTGAAGCTCATCCAAAGGAGTGAATACAACATTGTTGATCATCTGTTACAAACTCCTTCAAAAATATCGGTACTATATCTTTTACTCAGTTCAGAAGCTCACAGGGAGGCTCTACAGAAAGTCTTAGAGCAGGCCTTTGTGGAACAGGATGTAACAATCAGACAGTTCGGTAGCATCGTCTCTAACATCACTTCCTGCAACAACTTGGGATTTAGTGATGAGGAACTACTGGAAGAGGGCTTCCGTCACAACATGGCACTCAATATCACAGTTAACTGCCAGGACGATGCATTAGCCAGCATGCTGGTAGACACCGGATTGGCTCTCAATGTTATTCCGAAGTCTACTTTAATGCGACTATCATTTAAAGGATCTTCGATGAGGACCAGTGATGTCACAGCCAAAGCATTCGACGGATCCCAAAAAACAGTTATCGGCGAAGTCGACCTTCCCATAACTATCGGTCCACACACTTTCCAAGTCACTTTCAAGGTCATGGACATCTGAGCAACATACAACTATTAGTTGGGAAGACCTTGGATACATCAGACTGGGGCAGTCACTTCGACACTTCACCAGAAGCTGAAGTTCGTCAAAAACGACCAACTCATCACAGTCAGTAGAGAGCAAGCCTTGCTCGTAAGTAACTTATTGTCATCCACTGTTGTAGAACTAGAAGGGGTAATCGGAACCCAGTTCCAAGCGCTTTCGCTACATAACGACAATCAACCCGAAAGAGGAACATCGATTTCCTCGTACAAAGATGCTCTCAAAGCGGTCGAAAGTACCAATATAACAGGATGGGGACAGCTTGTCATCCCTACTGACAATAAGAAAAAGAAAGGCCTTGGGTTTTCCCCGACCTGTACTCGGACTGCTGCTAACGATGAAGGTTTTCATCCCATTCAGAACTTCTTCTACAGTGGAGGTTTCCTTCACCCAGTGCCTCAAGAAGTGCATACCATCAACAAGGGTGATTCCTCCGATACAGAGGAAGAATGGAAATCCTATCTCAACGAAGACGGCTATATGTCGCAGGACGAAACGCAGACTCCCTTCTGCTTTCCTGCACAGAGCCCAAGATTTATACCAAGGTCAGATGTCAAAATGGTATACGGAGATTGTGATCCGGAAGGATGCCGTGCTCCACCCAATTCATTAGAGGAAGACACTCCGATGAAATACAACTTTGACCACGACTATTATGGCCCGATGGATGGCCAGCCTATATGGCAGCCGTACCCGGGAGACTCGGGGCAAGAGAATCACCCGAATAATGAAAACCAGTTAAGTATCCTTGAAGAGAATACCTGTGTCCCCACCATGTCATGGGATCAACACTCAAGGTATTCTGAAAACGCCCAGCACGACGATGAATTTGCAAAATTTGCAAGACTAGAATTCATCAACTACGCTTTTTCTGAGGTCAACGTCATTGAAAGGGATGACTCCTCCAGTTCTAAAGAAGTGTGGGACACCCTGGGACAACCAAGTGGTAAATACGACTTCATGGTCAAATACACCGCTCCCAAAAGCTCTCGTATCAGGCTCGAAGACATCCAACCAACTGGATGGGGAGATACACTTGAGAGTACGAATACTGTGCAAAACACAACTGAGGAATCCTCCTACGACAACTCTGCCTGGGAGACAGATTCCAATGATCCAGCTCCGCCAAAAATCAGCGTCATTTCTAAGGACCAGCCAAGAAAGAAGGTACCAGACTTTGTGATTCACCGAGGAGTTCGCCGCCAATGGGTTACTGTCAATGTTCCGAAGATCGTCCATAAGTCTAAGTAATTGCCGTCTTTATCTTAACCTTTCACCCTGCCCAGGTGAAACGGATGTTTTGATAGGGCTCACTTTCTGTAAATGTACCTCTTCGCTTCGCCCAAAGCGACAGAGTTTTGTTGTATAGGGCTATAGTTTCAAGAATCGACTGATCATAAATAAAACAACGTCGTTCTGTAATTTCTGCATTTGTTGCTGTTTTCTCTTTTTGCTTTTCTAGAAAATGGTAATCCTAAAATACTCTAATAATAAAAACAAGCATTTTAAAGAAAATACACTTCACACACTCTTGCATTCTCTCTATCTCTTCTAAACACAAATCATCACATCTTACAGACTGTTTGTTTTAAACCTTGTTGAAACACGCGACCAAATGGCTTCTCCCAACTTTGAATTCCCGGTATTTAAGGATGAAGAAGAAAATGACAAATAAATTCCAGAAGAGATCTCCCAATTACTCAGACAAGAAGAAAGGTCCATCGAACCTCACAAAGAGCCGTTGGAAACGGTCAACTTGGGTTCAGAAAAAGAGAGAAAAGAGGTCAAGATTGGGGCACTGCTCAGTCCGACTGTCAAAGAAGGTTTGATAAAGCTTCTCAAAGAGTTTCCCGATGTATTTGCTTGGTCCTATCAGGATATGCCAGGGTTGGATACCAACATCGTGGAACATCATCTACCGTTGAGATCAGAATGTCCACCGGTAAAACAGAGGTTGAGGCGGACTCATCCGGACATGGCAAAATCAAAGAGGAAGTGCAAAAGCAAATTGATGCAGGTTTCCTCACCACATCCGAATATCCTCAATGGCTAGCCAACATAGTGCTAGTTCCGAAAAAGGACGGAAAAGTCAGAATGTGTGTAGACTACAGGGATCTGAACAAAGCCAGTCCGAAGGATGACTTTCCCTTACCACACATTGACATGCTGGTAGACAGTACAACAAAGTTCAAAGTCTTCTCCTTCATGGATGGATTCTCGGGCAATAACCAGATAAAAATGGCGCCAAAAGATAAGGAGAAAACTTCATTTATCACCCCATGAGGCACCTTTTGTTACAAGGTGATGTCGTTCGGTTTGAAGAACGCCGGGGCAACCTATCAAAGGGCCATGACAACTCTGTTTCATGACATGATACAGAAGGAAATCGAGGTATATGTCGATGATATGATCGCCAAATCAAAAACAGAGAATGAGTACGTTGAGCATCTGTCAAAACTGTTCGAACGTCTAAGAAAATTCAAACTCCTTTTGAATCCCAACAAATGTACCTTCGGTGTTCGTTCAGGGAAATTGCTAGGGTTCATCGTCAGCCAGAAAGGAATTGAGGTTGATCCTGAAAAAGTCAAGGCCATTCAAGAAATGCCTTCTCCACGGACTGAAAAACAAGTTAGGGGATTCCTGGGACGTCTGAACTATATTTCCAGATTTATATTCCTCATGACCGCGACATGCGCGCCGATCTTCAAATTACTCAAAAAGAATCAGGACTGCGTTTGGACAGAAGACTGCCAAACCGCCTTTGACAGTATCAAGAAATACCTGTTGAACCCACCGATTCTATCATCTCCAGTTGAAGGAAGACCACTGATCATCAATTTAACAGTCTTGGAAGACTCAATGGGTTATGTACTTGGCCAACAAGATGAAACAAAAAGGAAAGAGTCTGCCATCTACTATTTGAGCTAGAAATTCACCGAGTGTGAAACTCGGTACACGATGCTTGAGAAAACTTGTTGTGCTCTAGCTTGGGCAGCCAAACGTCTTCGCCAGTACATGATTTGCCATACTACTTGGTTAATCTCAGAAATGGATCCGATCAAGTACGTCTTTGAAAAGCCTGCTCTCACGGGAAGGATTGCCCGTTGATAGATGTTGTTATCAGAATATGACATAGAATACCATGCTCAGAAAGCCATTAAAGGAAGTGTTTTAGCCGATCATTTGGCTCATCAACTGATTGACGATCAAGAATCAGTCAGATTTGACTTCCCAGACGAAGATGTCATGTATTTGAAAATGAAAGACTACGATGAACCGCTACCCAGTGAAGGGCCAGAACCAGGTTCCCAATGG
Organism: Lathyrus tuberosus; assembly: GCA_022829125.1. NCBI lineage: Eukaryota > Viridiplantae > Streptophyta > Magnoliopsida > Fabales > Fabaceae > Lathyrus > Lathyrus tuberosus. The sequence continues at coordinate 3,953,346 of JALAZF010000082.1, read as the reverse complement.
GGACTAATCTTTGACGGAGCTGTCAATCATTATGGAAACGGAATTGGGGCAATCATCATAACACCTCAGGGTACCCACATTCCTTTCACTGCCAGACTGACATTCAAGTGTACAAACAACGAGGCCGAATACAAAGCTTGTATCATGGGTCTCGAAGAAGCGATTGACTTAAGAATCAAGAACTTGGAGGTATATGGCGACTCAGCCTTGGTTATCAATCAGATCAAAGGAGATTGGAACACATACCAATCAGGATTGATTCCTTACAAAGAATACTCAAGAAGGTTATTACCATTCTTCGACATAATCGAGTTTTATCATATCCCTCGTGAAGAGAATCACATGGCTGATGCATTAGCCACTCTCTCTTCCATGATTAGTGTAGGTCAATGGAATGACATACCTAAGAACGAAAAAAAGTGCCTTGAACGGCCCGCTTACATCTTCATGATCGAAGCATTCATAGACGACAAACCCTGGTATCATGATATCAAATGCTTCCTTCAGAAACAGGAGTACCCACCTGGTGCATCCAGAAAAGATAGAAAAACCCTTAGAAGATTGGCCGAAAATTTTTTCCTGAGTGGCGATACACTCTATAAGAGAAACTTTGACATGGTATTGCTCCGATGCATAGACAGACCAGAAGCAAACATGCTGATAAAGGAAATTCACGAAGGATCCTTTGGCACTCATGCCAACGGACACACAATGGCAAGAAAATCCTAAGAGCATGGTACTACTGGTTGACCATAGAATCCGACTGCTACACGTACATGAGGAGGTGTCACACGTGTCAGATATACTCAGACAAAATCCATGTACCGCCGACGTATCTCAAAGTTCTCTCTTCCCCATGGTCTTTTTCTATATGGGGAATCGACATGATTGGCATGATTTAACCAAAGGCTTCAAACAGACATCGGTTCATCCTAGTAGCCATTGACTACTTCACCAAGTGGGTCGAAGCAACGTCATACGCCAATGTAACCCGACAAGTCGTGGTCCGCTTTATCAAAAACAATCTCATCTTCCGTTATGGTGTTCCAAGCCAGATCATTACTGATAATGGATCTAACTTGAACAATATGATGATGAAAGTGTTGTGTGTTGAGTTCAAGATCGAACACCATAACTCATCTCCCTACCGACCTAAGATGAACGGGGCGGTAGAAGCGGCTAACAAGAACATCAAAAAGATTGTTCAAAAGATGGTTGTAACCTACAAAGACTGGCATGAGATGTTGCCCTTTGCTCTTCACGATTATCGTACATCTGTCCGCACTTCAACAGGGGCAACCCATTTCTCTCTAGTATATGGCTTGGAGGAAGTGCTCCCCATTGAAGTCGAGATACCATCGATCTGGGTATTGATGGAACCTAAGCTAACAAAAGATGAATGGTGTCAAAGTCGACACGATGAACTGAATCTGATCGAAGAGAAGCGAATAACGGCTCTATACCACAATCAGTTGTATCAGCAAAAAATGAAGAAGGCGTTCGACAAAAAGGTCCGACCTCGCGTCTTCAGGAAAGGAGACCCCGTGCTTAAGAAGATATAATTATTTCTTACTGATCCTCGGGGCAAATGGACCCCGAACTATGACGACCCTTATGTGGTCAAGAAAGCTTTCTCAGGCGGTGCCTTGAGACTCGCGACCATGGACGAAGAAGAATTTGCCTACCCCACAAATGTTAATGTAGTCAAGAAATACTTCACCTAAATAAATTAAAAAAAAACGTCTCGGTGGATTGAAAACCTCAAAGTACAATCCAGGTGGATTGGAAATCTCAAAGTACAATCCAGGTAAAAGTTAGGGATAATGGCAAGTAACTATGTCCAACAAAGGGGCAAATCCCTCAGCAACAGTTACACCATCCATCAGAAACCTCGATCAAGGTCATCTTCGACAGAAGCTCAGGATGCCCCGAATTCAAAGTTGGTAGAAGGATAGTGGTCGTTATGTTTTAATATAGCCCTTTTCCCGTAAATTACCATTTTCTAACTTTGTAAATACTCTATGGAATCACGCGTTTGGCTAATCTCCATCCTATCAATAAAATTTGAGCCCCCGTGCTTTTGTTTGCAATTCTCATTTGTTTTAGCTTTACAGAACGATATTTTAATATGATTAACAGTTCTTGAAACAAAACAAAAATGAATTTACTTGTTAAACTTTTTCTGCTTTTAAAATATAGATGGCAATTTCTTTTGACTGTTGAATATCGAAAGAACATCGATCGCTTCTCCAGAAGTAATTGAACCTCAAAGTGCAGAATCAAAGTACTCCTTCTAAGCCAGTGCGCCTGAATGAAGGATCAACCGTTTCAGATACCATGTCTCATCTGACATCCTCGGCAGAGTTCTTATCTCTTAAGCCCGACCAACGGTTTTCCCCGCGTGGACTATCTCTCCTAAGCAAGCCAGAATTGCTATCTTGAACAAGTGATACTTTTCATCTCCCACTGTGGCCGAGTATCCAGTCATGTTCATCTATCAATTTGTATGTCATGTCAGTTTTGTCTGCATAAACATACATACATCATGCATTATTAACTTACATTCATAATCATATTGCATTACTATCACTCTGGTCGGTCTTATCCCCTAGTGATAAAAGTCCTCTCAATCGAGTTGTCAGATCTTTCCTCGTCAGGAAGTGAATCATCTAAGTAATCTCTCTCCAAGTTTATCTCCGAATTAGAGACGGTCCTTGACCACTTTGATAACTTGAACCTATGAGAAACAAGAAAACTTTCGAGCGTCACTCTTCGCCATTGAAGATGATGTCTTTGCTTTCCCGGGTTAAGGGAAATTCCCCTAGAGAAAGCCTCGTAACCAATGACTCTCGGCAACACATTGGTTCTTCTCTCCAGAAGGTCGATGTTAATAAAGTCATCGACACCTCAAAATTGGGATACATCGTATGGCATTTCTCTGAGAAGACCTCAAGAAAAGTATGATGTAATATCCCCAAGCGGAAGCAGTCTCTCAAGAGACTCATTTTCCCCGATAGAGTCGACAAATGGCGTCTCCAAATAGAGAAGTTTGTACACCTCTACAGCTTAGACGAATGGGTTTCCACAGCAAGTCTGACATCAAAAATTTTTCATCAAATGGCATCTCCCCAGGAAAATTCTGCGAGAAGTTTGAGGAAAACAGCTACGCATAGCGTCCCTTGTCAAGAAAAGTTTATTGACAAAAGAAACTGAGACCAGTTCCTTGGTAAGAAACCAGGATCGAGGGGAAGTTTGCATCAGAAACTAAGACCAGTTCCTTGGTAGACAACCAGGATCGAGGGGAAGTTTATTTCAGAAACTGAGACCAGTTCCTTGGTAGACAACCAGGATCGTGGGGAAGTTTATATCAGAAACTGAGACCAGTTCCGTGGCTGGAAACCAGGATCGGGGGGAAGTTTATTTCGGAAACTAAGACCAGTTCCTTGGTAGGAGACCAGGATCGAGGGGAAGTTTATATAAAAATCGAGACCAGTTCCTTGACTGAAGATCAGGATCGGGGGGAAGTTTCTACCTTTTCTAAGCGCCATTGCTTAGCGAAAGAAGATGGACGAGCAAACTACCGTTCATAACAAACCATCAAAATTTCGAGTATTCCGATATTTAATCCTCTTGCACCCCGAATGCCCGAATACCTTCGCCATTCACATCTTCGGGTCCAAGAAGATTAAATTAGGGCATCTGTCATACCCCAAATTTTGACCACCAAAATTTCCCATCATTGTCCAAATCATCATCACAATATGGATGACCTTTCATACTCACTAGTCTTCCCAAAGATGGGTGAGCATTCACTACAGCAAAGAATTAGGGTTTCAAGCCCTCTTAGAGCCTTTAGACAAAGGATCAATTAATAAAGAACATGATCTTTAACTTGTCTAAACCTCTCAAACATCCACAAAGGATCAAGAGGACTCCCACATCAAGAATCAAGCACAAGGTTACAACATTCCAAGTGGATCAAGCCTCGAGATTGCCAGTGTCACCAAATTAGGGTTTTGATGGACCAGGGCCTCCAGATGGAGATTTCCTCTAGGCATGAGCCAATGCTTCAAAACATAACCTAAGATACTCCAAGGGACCTCATGGACCCAATCATCAAGTCAATTTAGCCTCAGGGGAAGCATTCATCAAAAATCAGGAATTAGGGTTTCTTGACCTAATTCACCCCTAAGTTGACTTTTGGGATAAAACATGAGCCAAGACCTGAAGACATGATTTGAGGACCTCCAATACACTACATTAATCCATTTTCAATAATGGATTGATCCAAGAAACTTGATCAACAAGCTTCAATTTCATCTGGACCACTGTTAGGGTTTTAAGGAAAAAGTCAAATGTACCTTTGACTTTTGATCAGGACATGCTCCCAAACCTTGGGACATAAGTCAACACACCCTATAACACCTATGGAATCCTTCTATCAAGTTTGATCTAGGTCAAGTACTTGATTTCATAAAGGATCGCACAGTTTAGAATTCATCTGACAAAAAGTCAACTGTACCAAAAAGTCAAAGTTTGACTTTTTGATTTTTTTTATCAATTATGGTCCCTTAACCCTAAAATGATGTTAATGTGTGATTAGAATCATCATTCACCAAGAAAAATCAAGAAAAGTGGGATAACTTGTAAAAGGGGTAACCATAAATAACTTAGAGATTTTCTAAGTTATGGAACAAAGTGGCTAGGGTACCAACTTTGGAGGATCATATCTCCTAAACCACAAGGCCATTTCCCCCCCATTCAAAGCTGAATTGTAGCTCTCATGGCCCTCTACAAAAGTGTCATCTACACCTCATTCCAATTCATTATGGATTTTGAGTTATGGTTGGATCAAAATGGCTGAAAACATGAAATGTCACTTTTTCCAACACTTAGTGAAATTTTCACTAAGTCAGAATCTGTTTCACTTTTTCCAAAATGTAAGGGAATTTTTCACTTGGATCCCAAAAGTATCAAAATAAACTATGATCACACATATGTTGTATCATATGAGGGCTTTCCAAAATGGCCAAGAACTTCACCAAACTCAACCTGAGCAAGAAGTTATGACAGTGGCAATATGCCTTGCTGCAACTGTCATAACAAGGCAGAATTGGGCATTTTGCTCGATTTGCTCAAATTTTACAAAGGGCAAGCAACTCTATCCATCTGAACACCTCAAGGGAAGACCAAGGAGGGACAAACACTGATCCATCAGCCTCCTAAGTCCTTGGAACCAAAAGTAGCATGCCAAACCTAGAAATGCCTAAAAGAAGGACAAGACTCCAATTTTGTTTTGGAGCATTTAATGGATGCACCAAGTGGTATGGACTTAGCATTTTCCAACTGAATTCAGTCAAGGATGATCCAACAACTAGGGAACCACATCTCTGTGCTCTAACCTCTAGTAAATGGCTAGAGGAGACTTGGATTCCCGATGATCAACATTGGCCAAACCTCTGCTGCAGTTGCCATTCACTATTGATCCCAAAACAAACTTGCTCTACTATAAATAGAGCTCATTTGTGCTCAGTTTGAGTACACCAAAGCCATCAAACAGATGCTTTCCTCAAAATCTCTTTCTCTAGGCAAAAATACCTTTTTTAGCAAGGTAACTCTGAGTTTTTGAGTTAGAGAGCATTTCCATAACAGCTCATGATCCAAACACATCCAATATATCATATCTAAGCTGTCCAAACTCTCACAAGTGACCTGTAATAGCAAAATCTCAAAGTCACCTCTCAAAATCTCAAAAATAGGACTTTTGTGCATTTTTCAAGCCATGTCTTGATCCAGCCACTTTCCAAACCAGATAAGGCCTCAAACACACTCCAAATATCATCCTTGAATTATCCCAAATGGTTCCCCACATCTGGAACACCATTTGAGATAGTTGCTATTTTGGCCACTTTTGCCCCTTTTGCAAGAAAGAGCTCAAGCTTGGTCCAGAGGTTTCCAGCTGATTCCAACCATCCTAAAAGCTTCTAAAAGATCATTTGAGGGTGTCCAAAGCATTAAATCATTTCAGGAACAAAGTACTTGGCAGATTGCGCAAAAACTCCAAAAAGAGGTAAGCATCACAACTTGAACTCTTTGAAATATGCATTGCTTTGAAGTCCAATGATCATACACATCTCATACATGTTATATATGTTGTGTTTGAACCAATTCATCATGTAATTCATGCCTGTAACAAGAGATAGCACAGAAAATGCAAATCATGGCCTATTTCAAAACCACTATCGGGTTTTTCAATAGGAGAATGATCTGGAAAAACTACCACCACCATTGGATTCCTTGTGAAATTATAGGCCGGATGCATATAAATTTTGTCTCAATCCATGGAGAAATGAGAAAGTCATGGCCTTCACGTTTCTGACCAAAATCTTGTCTTGCCTTGCCTTGGGTCAGGGCCAAAAACAAGGCAAGCCTTGTATATTTGTGGTTGTGTTCCAATACACGGATGTATCACCACCCCAGTGGTAGGAGGCGCGCATTGCACACAAGAGGTATGGGGTTCGAATCCCCCTGGCCCCATATCCTCTTTTTACCACTTTTTCCTATTTTTTGTTATTTTTCATATTATTTTTAATAATTTGAAAAATTAATAACTCACTCAATTTTAATTACTTTTGATTGGTTCTTTTTGTAAAAAATCACAAAAATGTTAAAATATTTTATTCCCCCAAAAAATCAGATTTATATCAATTATTTAATATAGTTAATATTTTTGTGAATAAATTCATTTTTTTATTGTTTTTTAACATTTTAAAATGAATATTCACCTTGAAAAATCAAAACCAAATGAGCTTTAATTCATCTTGTGATTAAGACTTCATTTTTCAAACCTTAACCAAAAATCATAAGTTGTTTATTAGAACTTATTTGGTATTTTTATCATTTTAATTAATTTTCTTTGAATAATTACTTTAAAAAATGATGAAATTAGGGTTTTGTTGATTTTCACCCTAACAAACTTTTTTCAAAACTATTTGGGCCTCTTGAAAGAGTGTAAGCCCCAACCCCTATGTGAATAAACCTTTTTGGGCCTCAGTGTATTGTATAAGTCCCGATACCGTCAAAAAGTTCGGCGCGATCGTCTCCTTTTTCACAAAAACCTTTGGGCTTCTCCTTGAGCAATAAGACCCATATTTATTCATTTTCAAACACCTTTGGGCCTCTTGAGAGAGTGTAAGACTCATCCCTTTGTACAGAAAACCTTTTTGGGCCTCAGTCACTTGTATAAGTCCCTGTACAAATTCAAAACAAAAGTGCAATCACTGCTAAAATTTGGGCCTCTCTTTGAGCTGTAAGCCCCAATTTCTTTTCAAAGTACTTTCTCCTTTGATTTTGAAATATACTGTTGTTTTCAAACTTTCTTTGTTGAACAACTAACAAAATAACATGGAAGCTCTACAACCGAGTAAGTGTTTATCCGCTTTCATTTAACCGCTTTCATATGTATATAACTGTATTGTGGGGCTGTTTCACTGTAAGTCTTCCTTCACATACTTTTATATACTTATCACATATTCACTGTGTAATACTAGTATAGTTATTTAGAGTTTCCCCGACAACTACGTCTAGCACTTGGTAAAGCCTTGTTGGTCACTCTTAAATACAAACAAAACTAGATCGCCACAGGATTCCAGATACAGTCTTCCCTCATCTTGAGGTTAAACAATATGGAACAAAGACAAAGACAGTATTCTCGGTGAACCTTTTCTCAGACTATAACCCTAGAAATTGTCAAAAGGAATTCTACTCCCCGGAGTTGATCTATTCTCAGTGAATGGCATCTCTAGAGTTCCTCAAACCCGGAACTCCCACTAAATGATCTATTCTCTGTGAATAGCATTTCTTGAACTTTCCCGGCTTGGGACCCACAGGCTTCTTAAAAGCATCCCCGCCTCCTCTTGGTCATTGTACAAGGACCCTTCGGCTTCTTAGAATTTTTCACAACCTCCTCTTAGGCTTCGTATAATGATTTTTCCTCCGCGAAGATAGCCTCCTCTTGGGCTTCGTACAAATTGTCCCTTCGGATTCTTAAAAGTTTTTCCTGCCTCCTCTTGGGCTTTGTACAAATTGTCCCGACGACCTCCTAAAGGTATAGGAACAGAAATTAGTCATCTTAATAGAGCAGTCTTTCAAAGGAGTCTAGATCTTTCTCCCGTAAACGTATCTCTTGGGCATAGTACAGAAGATAAAACTCTAGACTTGGACAGTCTAATCCCCTTGAGTCTCGAAGACATTCTCAAGTTCCCTTTTAAACATAGGAAGAAACCCAACCTCTCTCAGGAGAGCGCTCTACTTGGACCTTCCTAGGAATTTCAATAATCCTCAGCAGCAAGATAGCCTTCGCTTGGGCTTTGTACAATGATTCTCCTCCAACGGAGCCAACCCTTTTAGCCTCCGTCTTGGGCTTTGTACAAGACACACTCTCTTGTTGAGTATAAAAGATTCTCTTGTTGAGTCACCCTTTTAGCCTCCGTCTTGGGCTTTGTACAAGACACACTCTCTTGTTGAGTATAAAAGATTCTCTTGTTGAGTCACCCTTTAGCCTCCGTCTTGGGCTTTGTACAAGACATACTCTCTTGTTGAGTATAAAAGATTCTCTTGTTGAGTCACCCTTTAGCCTCCGTCTTGGGCTTTGTACAAGACACATATAAAAACACTCTCTTGTTGAGTATAAAAGATTCTCTTGTTGAGTCACCCTTTTAGCCTCCGTCTTGGGCCTTGTACAAGACACATAGAAAAACACTCCCTTGTTGAGTATAAAAGACTCTCTTGTTGAGTCAAACCCTTTTAGCCTCTAATCTCGGGCTTCGTACGAGACAGAAAATCACTCTCTTGTTGAGTATAAATGGCTCTCTTGTTGAGTCAAATCCTTTTAGCCTCCATCCTGGGCTTCGTACGAGACACAAAAACAGTCTTTTGCTGAGTGAACCCTTTTTTTTTTGCCTCAATCTTGGACTTTGTACAAGAGAGAAAGAACATTTTTCCCCGGAAGAGTCAAACATTCAGCCTCCTCTTAGGATTTGTATAAGGAAATCCCCGATTGAGTCAATCAACCTTTTAGCATCAAAACAAGCCCTGCTCACAACATACAAACATCAACAACTCCTCTTTAGAGGTGACAAATTCCCTCTCAGTCAGGACCCCTTTAGCTTCATATCTTGGGCTTTGAACAATATACAAATCACCTTTTAGCTTCAATCTTGGGATTTGAACAAGACACCAAAACACCTTTTTCCTCCCTTAGAATAGGAGGAACTACGATCGCTCTGATTTCCCTGTTTAGCCAAACGGGAATACGTAGGCATAAGATTGCAAAAATCTTAGCGAGCATAATAATCAAACACTCTGAGTCCAGTACCTTCATGCATCAATCAAAGGAAAATAAAGTCTAGCATCCTAAACCAAAAGTCCCCTAAACAATTCCAACACTTGTGTTCTTAAAACAAATAACCCAGAGAGAGGCCCTTTTTTTATAGTATCTGTAAACCAACAGTTTTGACTGTTTAAACTCAGTTTGCAAGCAGGGTTAATTGGAGACATCTATTTCCCTTCCTTAATCAGCTCAATAGGATAAAAAAATGAATCGAACTGTAGTACCAAAGCGATAGTGATTCAAAACCACAAAAATCGAGCTACAGTACTCAATGTCATATTCTGATAACAACATCTGCCAACGGGAAATCCTTCCCGTGAGAGCAGGCTTTTCAAAGACATACTTGATTGGATCCATTTCTGAGATTAACCAAGTAGTGTGACAAATCATGTACTGACAAAGACGTTTGGCTGCCCAAGCCAGAGCGTAGCAAGTTTTCTCGAGCATAGTGTATTAAGTTTCACAGTCCGTGAACTTCTTGCTTAAGTAGTAAATAGCAGATAATTTTCTTTTTGTCTCGTCTTGTTGGTCAAGCACACAACCCATGGAGTCTTCCAAGACTGTTAAGTAGATGATCAATGGTCTTCCCTCCACTGGAGGAGACAGAATAGGTGGATTCAACAGATATTCTTTGATATTGTCAAAAGCTTTTTGGCGATCTTCTGTCCATACACAACTTTGATTCTTTCTGAGTAGTTTGAAGATTGGCGTGCATTTCGCGGTCATGAGGGATATGAATCTTGAGATGTAATTCAGACGTCCCAAAAATCCTCTGACCTTTTTTTCAGTCTTTGGTGAAGGTATTTCTCGAATTGCCTTGACCTTGTCAGGATCAACCTCAATTCCTTTCTGGTTGACGATGAATCCTAAGAGTTTTCTCGAGCGAACACCGAATATACACTTATTAGGATTCAAGCAGAGTTTGTATTTTCTCAGACGCTCGAATAACTTTGACAAGTGTGTCACATGCTCTTCTTCTATTTTAGACTTGGCAATCATGTCATCGACGTACACTTCAATCTCTTTGTGCATCATGTCGTGAAACAGAGTTGTCATGGCCCTTTGATAGGTTTCCCCCGCGTTCTTTAAACCGAACGACATTACCTTGTAGGAAAAGGTGCCCCATGGGGTGATGAATGAAGTTTTCTACATATCTTTCGGCGCCATTTTGATTTGATTATAGCCCGAGAATCCATCTATGAAGGAGAAGACTTTGAATTTTACTGTGCTGTCTACCAGCATGTCAATGTGTGGTAAGGGGAAGTTGTCCTTTGGACTTGCTTTGTTCAGATCCCTGTAGTCCACGCACATTCTGACTTTTTCGTCCTTTTTCAGAACTGGCACTATGTTGGCTAACCATTGAGGATATTCTAAGGTGGTAAGGAAATCTGCGTCGACCTGCTTTTGTACTTCCTCCTTAATCTTGATGGCCATATCTGGATGATTCCTTCTCAGTCTTTGTTTTACTGGCGGACATTCCGTTTTCAGCGGTAAGTGATATTCCATGATGCTGATATCCAACCCTGGCATGTCCTGATAGGACCAAGCAAACACATTTGGAAACACTTTGAGAAGTTTTATCAATTCTTCTCTGACAGGTAGACTGAGCAGTGCTCCAATCTTAACTTCTTTCTTTTCTTCCTCTGAACCCAAATTGACCATTTCCAACGGCTCTTTGTGAGGCTCAATAGAATTTTCCTCTTGTCTGAGTAGTCGGGAGATCTCTTCTGGAATTTCTTCGTCCTCTTCTTCTTCAGCTTCAAATACCGGGAATTCAAAGTTGGGAGAAGGCATTGGATCGTATGTTTCAGTGGGGTTTAAAACAAGCAATCTGCATGACGTGATGATTCATTTTTTAGCAAAGATAAAGAGAATGCAAGAGTGTGTGCAGTGTATTTTCTGAAAAAATGCTTATTTTTATTTTGGGTTGTTTTTAGGATTACCATTTTCTAAAAAACGAAAAGTGAAAACAACAATAAATGCGGGAATTCAGAATGACATTATTTATTTATGATTTGTTGATTCTTGAAATACAGCCCTATAAAACAAAACTCTATCGCTTGGGCGAAGCGAAGAGGGACATTTACAAGAAAGGTGAGCCCTATAAAAACATCTGTTTCACTTGGGCAAGGTGAAAGGTTAAAACAAAGATGGTAATTACTTAGACTTATGGACAACTTTCGGGACATCGACAACATCCCAGTGGCGACGAACTCCTCTGTGAATCACAAAGTCTAGTATCTTCCTTCTTGATTTGTCCTCAGAAATAACGCTGATTTCTGGCGGAGTAGGATCATTGGAGTCTTCTTCCCATGCAGAGTTGTCATAAATGAACTCTTCTGTTGCATCTTCCATAATGTTTTCACTCTCAAGGGGATCTCCCCAACCAATTGGCTGGATGTCCTCGTATCTGATACGAGAGCTTTCGAGAGCAGTGTATTTGACTAGGAAATCATACTTGCCGATTGGCTGTCCCAAGGTGTCCCATATTTCAGTGGGACTGGATGAGTCAACTTCCTCGATGACGTTGATTTCAGGAAATGCATAGTTAATGAATTCCTGTCCTGCAAATTTTGCGAATTCATCTCTGTGGTGTCGGATATCTTCAGAATATCCTGAGTAATGATTCCATGATCCTGTGGGGACATGGGTATTCTTTTCAATATTGCTCAGCTGACAGGCATCGTCCGACTGACTCTTCTGCCCCAAGTCTTCTGTGTACGACTTCCAGATTGGCAAGTCATATAGAGGATCATAATAGTCATAGTCGAAGTTGTCCTTCATTAGATTGTCTTCCTCTAACGAATTGGGTGGAGCACGACATCCTTCAGGATCACAATCTCCATAGATCATCCTAACGTCTGACCTTGGTATATATCTTGGGTTCTGCTTGGGAAAACAAAATGGCGCGAACACCTCTCCCTGAGACATATAACCATCATCGTTGAGATAAGACTTCCACTCGTCATCCGTATCGGAGGAGTCGCTCTCATTGATGGTGTGTACTTCATGAGACACTGGGTGGAGGAAATGTCCCCTGCGGAAGAAATCCTGAATGGGATGAAACATTTCGTCTTTCTTAGTAGTCTAGATATAGGTTGAAGAGAAACCAATACCTTTCATTGTCTTGTAATCAGTAGGAATTACAATCTGTCCCCATCCTTTTGTGTCATTATTCTTGATTACTTCGAGAGCGTCCTTGTATGAGGAAATCGATGTCCCTCTTTCTAGTAGATTCTCATCGCTCACCGAGAGTGCTTGGAACTGGGTTCCAACAACCTTCTCTGGTTCTACACAGGAGAATGATGATAAGTTGCTCATGATTAAGGCATGCTCTCCACATACTGTGACTAATTTGTCATTTTTGACGAACTTTAGCTTTTGGTGAAGTGTCGAAGTGACTGCCCCAGCTTTGTGATCCAAGGTCTTCCTAATAAATAGCTATATGCTGCCCGGATGTCCATGACCTGGAAAGTGACTTGGAAAGTGTGAGGACCGATGGTTATGGGAAGATCAACTTCACCGATAACTGTTTTTCTAGATCCGTCAAAGTCTTTGACAATGATCTCATTGCCTCTCATCGGGGCTCCTTGAAATGATAGTCGTATCAGAGTTAATTTTGGCATAACATTAAAAAATGATCATGTGTCCACTAGTAGCTGGCTAAAGCATCGTCTTAGCAATTGACTGTAATGTTAAGCGCCATATTATGATTCTTGCCTTCTTCTGGCAGTTCTTCATCACTGAATCCTAAATTGTTGCAGGAAGTGATGTTGGAAATGATGTTGTCAAATTGTCCTACTGTCTATCTTGTTCCATGAAGGCTTGTTCTAAGACCTTCTGTAGAGCTTCCCTGTGAGCTTCTGAACTAAGCAGCAGCGATAGTACAGAGATTCGAGACGGAGTTTGCAACAATTGGTCCACAATGTTCTACTCGCTTTTGTGGATGAGCTTTATCATCTCATCGTTGTTCTTTCCAAGTTCCGCATTACTGGATTGACCGACTTGTTGGTTAGGAACTTTCATTTGAGGTTCCTTTTCTTTGGCAGATTCTCCAACTGCTCTGTTGAAGGTCCAACCGCTCCGGGTAACTCGACTGATGTCAACAATGTTCACAACGGAGGGTAATGGAGTTTCTTTTCCATTTTCTATGGTCGTTGCACCGTACTTGTATGGGACATCCTTATCTGATTTGTACGGTATTGGACTTGGCAGGTATATAACCACAGGAGCTTTTTGGTTCTTCTGAGCTCGTAGCCAGCCTCAATTGGTTCGAGGTTGAGAATTCTTCTATTGTCAAGAGAGACTTTTGACTCGTTGAGCAGGGGGATTACGGCCCAAACGTCCTTGGTTATTCCATGATTGGAGATTACGACAACGCTTTTGCTTTGACCAGGGAGGTAGTCTTGTATTATGTTAATCGACCCAGAACTTAAACATGGTCGAATCTCTTTCTGGTCCAACTGATTTTGGAGAGCTGCTCGTACGAGATAACATCCTTGGTTATTTTCCGAGCATACTCTACAACGCTCATAATTGTGCGGTGGTACCCGGCCACACCCGCTTTGTATGCAGTGCATCTTTACTAGATCTATTTCCATTGAGCGGATATCACGACTTTGATGTCTAAGATTCCCATTGGTCATGCTAATCCGTTGTGTAGCTTCATCCAGGTAGATTAGAAGCCACCAGTGGTCCAACAGATGCTGAAGTATTCTTTGTACATGTGCACACCTTTGGTCGTCTTTATAGCATTCTTCACAGTCTTGATAATCATGTGAAGCCAGAAAAACGAGCCTGACCTGCTTAGCATGTAATTCCACTACACTGGTATTCATTAAGCATATGTCAAAGATCTAAACCATATTGACTTGATGGTTATTTCTTTCACGGTAGTCTTGAATCCATCCGAGATCCATCTGACGTTGGAGGGCCTCTTGCATAAAAGAGCATCCCTGATTGTCTGTTAAGCAGATTGGACAAGTGCTGTAATTATGCCACGACTGGTTGTAATACTGACTTTGTCTCGAATGCATCGCTACTAAGTTGACGTTCATTGCACGGATGTCGTGGTTCTGCACAATGTTAGGATGTGCATGGGCCATGTTTACGTCACGAATCCGGTGATCCTGAATCCAGCCCATATCAATTTGTTCTGGTACACCCTTGATTGTCTTTAGAGCAGATATCACATTGATGATAATTGTGAGATGGTACGTGGACATACCCACCCTGTCTGCAATGCATTTTCACCAGATTGGTTCCTAACAGGAGTACATTGTGAATTTGATAAATGTTGATAGGTTCTTCTTCTATTAAAGTCTCTGTAGTCTTCTCATGTTGTGGCAACGGGTTCGTCTGAACATTCGGATTAGTATCTTTGAAAGATAAGATCCCGTTCCTGACAAGCTTCTGTACATCAGACTTGAAGCTGAGACAATTCTAAATGTTGTGCCCAGATCCTCCTTGATGGTAAGGGCAAGTTTGATCCGCCTTGAACCAAAAAGGTGGATTTCCTGGTACTATAAGAGGAGTCCGGGTTTGGACGTGCCCCTTGGCCAGTAGAAGTGGAAATAGTTCTTTGTATAACATTGGTATAGGGTCCAACCCTGATGGTCGTGTAGTACGATTGTTGTTGTTGTACTGTGGACGAGCTTGTTGAAAACGTTGTTGCGGCCTTTGCAGATACTGTTGTTGATTTGGTTGGTTCTGAGCAACCTGAGGTTGATACGTCAGAGCCAGCGCTGGGTTGATAGCGGGAGTTATTGCTGCTATCGGTTGATACCTTCGCCTTTGCTTTCATAGAGAGATATTACTGATATCTTGCTCTTTCTTCTTTTGGAAATCACTACCGTACCTCTTAGTACTATTGGATGGCTCTGTATATTTGACCAATCGTCCTTCTCGTACTGCCTCTTCAAGGTATACTACCATGTTTACCATTTCAGTGAAGTCACTGGGCGCACTGGCGACCATCCGGTCATAATAGAATGGGCTTAAGGTTTTCAAAAAGATCTTGGTCATCTCCTTATCCTCAAGAGGAGGACAAATCTGAGCGGCAATTTCACGCCATCTGTGAGCATATTCTTTAAAAGTTTCTTTGTCCTTTTGTGACATTGCTCTGAGCTGATCTCTATTCAGTGCCATGTCCAAATTATATTTATAATGTTGAACAAAGGCTGCCCCGAGATCTCTGAAAGTACTGATCTTGGTGCGGTTTAAACCCATGTACCATTTGAGTGCGGCACCGGTTAAACTGTCTTGGAAGTAATGGATCAATAGTTGTTGATTGTCTGTCTGAGTAGACATTTTTTTAGCGTACATCACCAAATGACTTTGAGGACAAGAGTTGCCTTTGTATTTTTCAAAGTCAGGCACCTTGAATTTGAGCGGTATCTTTACATTAGGGACCAGACAGAGGTCAGCGACGTCCTTTCCAAATAAGTCTTGACCGCGAATGGCATGCAGTTTCTTCTGCATTTCTAAGAATTGTTCCTGGAACTCACTCATCCTTTCGTACATGTCTTCGTTTCCACTAGAAATTGCTTATGGAACCTATCCTTTCGGGACAATGTGTACCACTGGTTATGGTATAGACATTATAGCTGTCATTCTTGGCGCTTCAGTGCCCTGAAGTTTGTAACCTTCAGGAGTTGTTGTCGTAACCCTTGCATCTTCATTTTCCTAAAGTTTGTAACCTTCAGTTCCAGCTGTTCCTGCTATGACTTCCGGGTCTTCAGTGACCGGTTGGATATATCAATCAGGTATAAAGTTGAGAGGCATGCCCCAGGGGCAACCTTTAGGCATGTTGTATCGAGGATGATTCTCATGTGTCTCCATTATGGGCGTAGATGTAATATCTGAGATTACAGTCCTTTGATGCTGCTGTTTCTAAGCTGCTGCCAGGGATTGCATGTCACTGTGAAGTTTTTCCAAACTTTACTTCAGAGCTTCGATTTCTTCTCTCAGCTCTCTGTTCTCTTCCTCGAGATTGTCCATTTTCTTTTGTCGATTGGCCTGAGTATTGTATGAGTGAGACAGTTTGACTCTAGAATTGTGATACATACGTGAGACTAAAAAAATGCGGTAGGTGAGAATGATGAATGATATGCAATGACATATTTTTTTAGTTTTTGTTTTCAAAAGAAACTTCAACAAATAGATTGCAAATATCACACAGCGGGTGTCATACCCCAAATTTTGACCACCAAGATTTCCCATCATTGTGAGGATCATTGCCACAATATGGATGTACCTTCATGCCTCATTAATCTCCTCAAGGATTGTTGAGCTTTCACTACAATCAAGAATTAGGGTTTTGAACCCTCCCAGAACATTTAGACAAAAGATCAATCAAGAAATGACATGATCTTCAACTTGTCTAACCTCTTAAAACATCCACAAAGGATTAAGAGAACCCTCACATCAAAAATCAAGCACAAAAGTTGCCACATTCCAAGTGGTTTGAGCCTCGAAACACCCGATGTCGCCAAATTAGGATTTTGGACGACTGGGACCTCCAGAGTGAGATTTTCACAAGAGGATGAGCCAAGACTTCAACATATGACTCAATATGCTCA
The DNA here is from genome assembly GCA_022829125.1 of Lathyrus tuberosus. Classification (NCBI taxonomy): domain Eukaryota; kingdom Viridiplantae; phylum Streptophyta; class Magnoliopsida; order Fabales; family Fabaceae; genus Lathyrus; species Lathyrus tuberosus. The sequence continues at coordinate 3,936,375 of JALAZF010000082.1, read as the reverse complement.
AAATAACCCTAATAATCCATTTGCAAAGCTAAATTACCCTCAGAGGATCCATTCCCCAAAAGCCGGGAATTAGGGTTTTTACGCGCCGAACCGCTCCGGAGCCAAAAGTCAAAACATGACTTTTTTTGGCAAAAATGATCCTTATGACTCATATTTTTACAAAATATGACTTATAATGTCATTTGAACAAGAATTGATCAAGAAACCAAGATAACTTGTAAAAGGGGTAATCTTGAAAAAATTGAAAATTTTTCTAAGTTACTAAATTTGGATGGTTTTGGTGCCAACTTTCAAGGACCACAACTTTTGATCCAAGCAGCCATTTTGAGTGATCCAAAGCCTGATTTGTAGATCTTCCTACACTCTAAAAAAGCTTCAACTACCTCAAACCCTAATTCTTCATGGATTTTTAGTTAGGAGTGGATCAAAGTGGTAAAAAATCAAAATATGTCAAAAACACTTAGTGAAAATTCTGCCTTGTAATTTCAGCATGAAACACCAAACTTCCAAGGCATTTTTCACATTGATCCAAGATGAATCAATGAAAACCCTTGACCTAAATGTTTTAGTGCATCATTTAAGGTCTTCAAAAAGTACAAGTCATTCTAATTCAACTTGAGCTAAGAGATTCATCCATGGGAAGTTGGCCTCCAAAACTGATTTTCACAAATCAGATTATAGGTCATTGGTCGAATTTATTGTTTTTGTGCAATAACAAGTATGGTTATCCATCTGCACACCTCAAGAGGGGAACAACCAAGGGACAAACACTGATCCACAAGCCTCACAAGTCCATGGATCTATGTTTAGGCATTACACCCCTTAAAATTCAAGATGCTTCAAATGGTCAATTTTGTTTCAAAGCATTTAACTGATCCATAGAGGTGGCATTCATCAAGACAATGTTATCCAAGTTCAGTCAAGCCTTATCCCTGCCATAGAAGACTCATAGTCTGTGCTCTAACCTCAAGTCAATGGCTAGAGGCGACTTGAGATTCCATTTGATCACCATTTGCCACAGACCTGCTGCAGTTGCCATTCACTATTGCAGCCAAAACAAACTTTCTCTACAATAAATAGAGCTCATTTGTGATCAGTTTGAGTACACCAAAGCACCCAAACTGATGCTTTACTTAAAATCTCTCTTTCACTCCAAATTTGCCTTCTAACTCAAATCACTATCGGGTTTTGAAATTAAGAGTGATTCAAACCAAACCAATCATGCCAACACCTCATAAACATCATATGTAGGTGATCTAAAAACTAAAACAACATCTGGAACATCAAATTCACAAAATCACCATCCAATTGCTCAAGTTCTTGACAGAGTTATAGTTGAGGTACCATATCAAATTCCAGCTCATATCAATCCACTCTAAGCATTCAAACACACTCCTTGGCACCTAAGGGAGATGTCCAGATCATTGGAATACATTTGTAACACCTCAAAACCAGAATTCGATTCTCACTTGCAGAGGTAAACCTCAAACTTTCAAACTCAATCAATCATGCATCATAAACATATTTTCAAATTACCATTGTGTTTCTGAATGTCTGTAGATCATTAACCCTCAATTAATTGATGTTTATGATTCGTGTATGTGATTTCATTAAGCTCTTGCAATTTTTAGGGTTCATCTGGTCAGAGTGTAATATCTTTTGATTCACTTAATTTAAACAAAATTTAATATTGCCATCATGTTCCTTGTTTCAAAACGCATGATTTTCACCTTTATATCATGCGAAATGGTTGAGAAATGAGTGAGATAGGAGGCTTCACGTAGCTTGCCCAAGGAAGAAGATGGCCATGGCGCCATTCTTCTGAAAACCAACTAGTTTTGATATATATTATACACTTGCCATATTATGTTTGAATTGGTATTGCGTCCCAGCGGTTGATCAGCTGGTTTTGTGTGTGTAGCGAGCAAAAGGCCCGGGGTTCGAATCACCCTCGCCCCAGACCTTTTGGTATTTTTTTAAAAACTATTTTAAAAAGGATTTATCACATATTATTCATTGTTGCCATCCTCTTTCAGCCCACGCACATGGCTCAAATGGTAGAATTTTAAACTTTTCACCCCAAGGGCGTGAGTTCAAGCCTTGGGGGACCATTTCTAATTTTTTACCACTTGTTTTCTTTTCACTTTTTCACCATCTCTTTAATAACTTTAACAATTAATTTCTCACTCATCTTTTATCATTTTTGATTGGTTCTTTTTTCAAAAACTCACAAAAATGTTAAAATATTTTATTCTATAAAAATTTCACAAAAAAATATTATTTATTTTATATATTTAATATTTTCATAAAGAACTTATTTTATTTGTTTTTTAACATTTGAAAATATTTATTTTCTCTTGATATTTTCAAAACCAAATGAGTTTTAAGTCATCTTGTGATTAAAACATCATTTTTCAAACCTTAACCAAAAATCACAAGTGGTTTATTTAAACTTATTTGGTGTTTGTATCATTTTTAATTAATTTTCTTTGAAAAATTACTTTTAGAAATGAAATTAGGGTTTCTTTGATTTTGATCTTTCTCAAACATTTTTCAAAACACACTATGGGCCTATAATAGTGTGTAAGACCCATCCCTTGTCACATAAATAAATTTTGGGCCTCAGTCATTGTATAAGTCCCAGTACGTTAAAAATCTCGGCGCGATCGCCGTTTTCAAAACAATTCTTTGGGCCTCTCCTTGAGTTGTAAGCCCTATCTCTTGTACAAAAATAAACAATTCTTTGGGCCTCTCTTTGAGTTGTAATACCCAACCCTTTTGTAAATAAACAATTCTTTGGGCCTCTCCTTAAGTGTAAGCCCCAATCTTTTCAAAACAACTTCCCTTTTGATTTAGGTTCAAATTCATAGTTGTTATCAAAACTTTCTTTAATTTATTGAACAACTAACCCTACAACTGTTACAATGGAAGCTTGCTCACCTGTAAGTTTTAAACAACTTTCTTTTACATACTTGCACACACACACACACACACACACAGATATATATATATATATATATATATATATATATATATATATATATATATATATATTTGTTTGTACTGGAAGCTTGCTCACCTGTAAGTCCTCCTACCCTCTTTTACATACTTGTATATATTTCATCTGTATATATATATATATATATATATATATATATGCTTGTATATATCTGCTTAAAGTTTTCCCCGACAATTAGGTCTAGGACTAGATCAAACCAGTGGTCACTCTTTCAACACAGTCAAAACTAGTTCCCCATAGGAAATTCCACATACAGTCTTGCCTCCTCTTGGGCTTATACAATATGGAACAAAGAGAAAGGAATTATTCCCGGTGAAACTTTTCTCAGATTGTCACTATTAGAAAATTGTCAAAGAAATTCATTCCCCCAAAGAGGATTAATTCCCGGTAAAATCTCTCTTGAATTTCTTCAAACCCTAGAACTGTTCACTAAAGAAAGGATTATTCCCGGTGAAACCTTTCTTGAACTTTTCTTAGGTTTGAACCCACAGGCTTCCTAAAAGCATCCCCGCCTCCTCTTGGGCTTTGTACAAGGACCCTCAGGCTTCTTAGAAGTTCTCATGCCTCCTCTTGGGCTTAGTACAAGGACCCGAGACCTCTTAAAGCTATAGGACATAACTTAGTCATCCTTTGTTAGAGCAGTCTTTCCAAAGAGTTAAAACCTCAGACCAATTTAGGGTTGATTCTCATCCCTTAAAGCACCAGCCTCCTCTTGGGCATCGTACAAAGATAAACCTTTCATACCAGTAGACTTGGACAGTCTAATCTCCTTTTGGATCTTAAGAAATCTTTAAGCTCCCTACAAACACAGGAGAAACCCTGGTCATTTAATTAATCTCCAGCAGAGTTAAAACCTCCATAGGTTTTAAAACTCAATCTTTCATCCTAAACTTCCCCAGCTAAGGGTCAACTTATCATCAATACAGCACTAGCCTATCAGAACCTCAAGGCATCTGATACCTCAACTCTTCTATAATCCTCAGCAAGAATTGATTCCCCACTTTGGACCTGCCTTTGGATCTCAATAATTCTCAGCTAAAGCTAGCCTCCTCTTAGGCTTTGTATAAGAAATTCCCCAGTCAGCCTCCTCTTAGGCTTTGTATAATGATCCTTTCTTCTTCCTCATCACCTTTCAGCACTCTCTTGTTGAGTCAATCACCTTAAAACACTCTCTTGTTGAGTCAACCTTTTTCAGCCTCCTCGTAGACTTTGTATAATGATTTTCCTCAGTAGAGTTAGCCTCAAAAGCACTCTCTTGTTGAGTCAACCATTTTTAGCCTCAATCTTGGGCTTTGTACAAGACAGATAAAAAAACACTCTCTTGTTGAGTCAGTTTTTTCAGCCTCAATCTTGGGCTTTGTACAAGACACCTAAAATATCCTCAGCTGAGTCAGTCCCTTTAGCCTCAATCTTGGGATTTGTACAAGACATATATAAACTTTCTCCAGCAAAGTCAAATCCTTCTAACCTCCTCTTAAGCTCTGTATAAATATCTCCCTAGCGGAGTCAATTCCTTCCAGCCTTCTTTTAGGCTTTGTGAATTAATCTTCCTAAGCAGAGTCAATCTCTTTTTATCCTCAATCTTGGGCTTTGTACAAGACACCCCAAATATATCCCCAGTGGAGTCAATAAGTCTTTTTCGCTTCAATCTTGGGCTTTGTACAAGACAGACAAAAACCTTCCCTAAAAGTCAATGTCCAGCATCCTCTTAGGCTTTATATAATGATGTTCCCCAAAAAAGTCAATCTCTTTCCAGCCTCAATCTTGCGCTTTGTACAAGACAGATATAAAACTCCCTAATAGAGTCAACCTTTCAGCTTCAACATTGAGCTTTGATTAAGGCACATACAAAAACCAAAATCCCCTTAGAGGAAATAAAAAACCTCTCTGAAGGAGGACATTTCTCTGTACATCACACATTAAAACAGAAAATCAAAACAAACCTTAATCCCAGATAACTGATTTAAGTGGCACACTTGTTGATTCAAATATCCAAGCTATGGTCCATCTATTATCCTGGTAAACCTCTTTCATCTAATTGCTGTAAGGCAAGGCTCTGGATTACAAACATCCACATCACTGTCCCTCTCTTTGCATGAAAGATTCCTAAGGAAAAATGGCATTGCTCAACACTGAGTTAAAGTTTTCTCCTTCAAGACAAATCCCTCATAAAGGAAATTATGGCATTGCTGGATTCTCACATCCCAGTTAAAGTAATCCTTCTTTATAGTCAGTCACCCAACAGTTGTGATGAATAGACGAGATATCTCCTTTAGAGATGACAAATTCTCTCTCAGTCAAATCTTTAGCTTCAATCTTGGGCTTTGAACAAGACAGAAATATTCCTTTTAGCTTCAATCTTGGACTTTGAACAAGACACAAATACTCAACCTTTTAGCTTCAATCTTGGGCTTTGAACAAGACACCAAATATCTTTCCTCCCATAGAATAGGAGGGAACTATGATTGCTCTGATTTCCCTGTTTTCTTTAACGGGAATACGTAGGCATAAGATTGCGAAATCTTAGCGAGCACACCAATCCAAAAATTTAGGTCCAGTACATTCACACCCTAATCAAAAACCTTAGGTCCAGTACCTTACCAAAAACATCGGAAAGCCCGAAATCAACAAAAACTCTCTCTCAGACCCTCCCAAAGGAGAAACTTTCCCAATCAACAGACAAACACCAGTAAATAGAAAATAATATAATTGCTAATGATCTGGGGTTAACCATATATAGGATGGGTAATTGACAACTCCCCATTGTATAACCTGACCCCGAACCCCCAATCTCTTAGCATTTGTTAAGGAAAACATTTGTGTGCAAGGTTAGTTTCAGATAGTTTCCCTTTCCTTTCCAGCTTCATAGGATAAATAAGAAATCAGAAAGTAGCACCCAATCCCTACCATTGCGGTGAGGAAAAACCCATGGCGATAAGGTGGTCGCGTCACCGACAAAAATCGCACGCTACAGTGGGGGAGACCCCTTTTATTGAATTCGAAAGATTGTAGTATTTTACAAAGAAAAGTATAGTATTTTACAAAGTGTTGTAAGGAAAATGTCTAAGCTCATGGATCCTGAGTCCTCTCTGAAGAGATCTCAGATGTTGGTTCCTGTATTTTCCTTTTCTTTGATCTGGGGGCTCTTCATCCGTTGTCAGGTTGTCAGTCCTTTGCCAAGTGAAAGAAGCAAACAAATTTCTCCGGTCTTCCTGACTTTCTATGGCATGCTGCTGTAATATATCAATCAGAGCATCCTTCTCTTTTAAGAGTTCCTGAATCTTGGTACATTCCAAATTGAGGATTTGGTATTTGTTCTTCCAAGATCTCTTTTCACGTTGAACTTTGTTGAGAGCGACCTGAAGGTTTTCCGCATCAGACATGAAATAAAGGACAGACTCCTTTAAGGGAAAAACTTCTTGACGAGGGTAAGGCATCCTCAGCTTGAGGGGTCTAGTTTGGACCCAATGGAGATAAGGTTCCATGGAGGTACAATTTGGTCTTCCCAAAGACTCTCTGCCTTTCCTGTGAAGATGTTGCCAGGCATGCACTATTTCCTTCTTTAATGCCTTGTCATTTTCCCCTTCCTTGAAGAAAAGACCTTCCAAATGAACGTTATGTGGGATATTCTTCATTGGGTATCCGAGTTGAGGACGAGCTAAAATTGGATGGTAGTTGATTCCTCCTTTTGTTCCAATGAGTGGTACGTTAGGGAAATTTCCACATTTGTCTATGATCTCTATCCCTTCGTAAATTCGATTGTACCAATCTATGTCAGAATTGGTAAGAGACATAATCCTTTTTTACCAACGTAAAGTACTCTTGTGATCCCAAAAAGCAGCAGACTTGGGCAAATGGGAAATGAACCATTTGTAGAGTAATGGTACACAACATGTGATCATTCCTCCGCTGTATAAATTCCTTACATGTACAGAATGATAAGCATTTGCGAGCAAGGTTGGCACGGGGTTTCCTATCAAGAATATCTTAACAGCATTGGTATCGACGAAGTTGTCGATGTTTGGAAAGAGGAATAACCCATATATGAGTCCTAACTTTTGACTCATCCAAAGAGATTGCTCTTGCAATGGCCTGATCCTTTGGAATTTCTTCCAGTCCAAAAATGGAGCTTGATTAGTTACAGGTAAATCAATCAGGTGGGAGTACTCTTCCAGTGTTGGTGCAAGTTGGTAATCCGGGAAAGTGAAGCAGTGGTAAACCGGATCGTAGAATTGTACCAGCGTAGACAGGATCCCTTCAACTACATTGACCCTTAACAGAGACAACAGTCCTTCGTGCTTAGCTCTGAAAGCCTCGGGATTGGCAATCATCCTTCCCAATTTCTTTAAGTTTTCTAGTTTCAGAGCCTTGAATGTGTACTTGTGCGTCTTTCTTCTACCAAAATCCATAACGCAACCTCTGATATTTGCAATTATTGTTTTAGTTATTTTGAAAAAGATATTTTTTCTGTTTGAAAAGAGTTTTTTAATGAATGCATGAATGCAGCACACAAAAAAATTTGAAAACATGGGTTCAAGGGTTCAATGTCATGAGCATGGAGTCATGGCTCTACCCATCCCCAAAGGTTGTACTATTTTAGTCAACTTTTGTACCTGTATAACGGGTTCTAAGGTTCCCAAAGTCATTGACCCCTCATAGGGATATCAACAGCAAGCTGATTCACTCGAGCGAGTTGTAATATCCTAGGATGAATCTCATTTGAGTGTAGTATCGCGTATCAACTATTCCCGATAGTCACCGCACTACCAAATGGGCATATGGTTAATATCTACTAAATCCTCAGGGTCATGGGTACCGCACTGGGAAAGACAATGCTTTCACGACAATCGGTCGTTCAACATTGATACTTCTGCACGGGTACCTCGACTGATTCGGTGGACTGCCAAGTTAGCTTGGTCGGGATTCACTCCCTATAAGCGTTTCCTGGATATACCACCACTTATCTTAATGTTCTCTCAACCTTTTCACATGCGTATTAATTGCATTCCTAGTTGACAAAAAATTTAAACACGAGTATCAAGTATTATAACAGTAAATGATATATATAAATATACATATATATATATATATATATATATATATATATATATATATATATATATATATATATATATAGAAAGTGTAGAAAATTCCAAACAAAACCTAGACCTCTTAGGAACTCTAATCCTAAAGACTCCCCAGCAGAGTTGCCATTTTTCTGTAGCGTGCGATTTTTGTCGGTGACGCGACCACCTTACCGCAATGGTTGGAATTGGGTGCTACTTTCTGATTTCTTATTTATCCTATGAAGCTGGAAAAGAAATGGAGGCTATCTAAAACTAACCTTGCACGTAAATGTTTTCTTTAACAAATGCTAAGAGATTGGGGGGTCCAGGGTCAGGTTATACAAAGGGAAGTTGTCAATTACCCAGTGTATATATGGTTATCCGTAGATCTTCTTTGGCATGTTTTCATACTTTCTAGTGTTTATCTGTTATGGGTTGGGAAAGTTTCTCCTTTGGGAGTGTTGAGAGAGTGTTTTTGTTGTTTTCGGGTTTTTCGATGTTTTTGGTAAGGTACTGGACCTAAAGTTTTTTATTTGTGTGCTAGCTAAGAATTCGCAATCTTATGCCTACGTATTCCCGTAATGATAACAGGGAAATCAGAGCAATCGTAGTTCCTCCTATTCTATGGGAATAAAGATGTTTGGCGTCTTGTTCAAAACCCAAGATTGAAGCTAAAGGTTATTTGTGTCATTTTCAAAGCTCAAGATTAAAGCTAAAGGTTATTTGTGTCTTGTTTAAAGCTCAAGATTGAAGATAAAGGGTGACTGAGAGAGAATTTATCATCTCTAAAGGGAGATATCTCACCTGTTTATCACAATTGTTGGGTACTTGATTATAAAGAAGAATTACTTTAACTGGAATGTATGGAATCCAGCAATGCCATAATTTCCTTTATAAGGGAAATGTCATGGAGGAGGAAACTTTAACTCAATGTAGAGCAATGCCATTTTTCCTTAGGAGTCTTTCAGGCTAAGAGAGGGACATTGGCTTGGATGTAAATAATCTAGAGGCTTGCCACTTACAGCAATTAGATGAAAGATGAAGTTTACCAGGATAAGAGATGGACCACATCTTGGATTTTTGAATCAACAAGTGTGCCACTTACAACAGTTATCTAGAATTAGGGTTCTTTTGATTGTCTGTTTTGATGTGTGATGTATAGAGAAATGTCTTCCTACAGAGAGAACTCTTGATTTCCTCTGAGGGGTGTTGATTTTTGTGTGCCTTGATCAAAGCCCAAGGTTGAAGCTAAAAGATTAACTTTGCTTAGGGAGTTTTATATCTGTCTTGTACAAAGCCCAAGATTGAGGCTAAAAGTTATAGACTCAGCTGGAGAGGTTTTATCTGTCTTGTACAAAGCCTAAGATTGAGGCTAAGCCCGCTGAAGAAAAATCATTATATAAAGCCTAAGAGGAGGCTGGCTGGGGAAATTCTTATATAAAGCCTAAGAGGAGGCTAGCTTTTGCTGAGGATTATTGAGATCCAGAGGCAGGTCCAAATTGGGGAATCAACTCTTGCTGAGGAATGAAGAAGAGTTGAAATATCAGATGCCTTGAGGTTCTGATTTTTCTGAGGTTTTGTTGGTGGTAATTAGACCCTAGATGGGGAATTTAGAATGAAAGCTTAAAGATTGAGTTTTAAAACCTATGGAGGTTTTAACTCTGCAGGAGATTGATGAAATGATGAGGGTTTTTCCTGTTCTTTTAGTAAACTTGAGGGTTTCTTTGAGATCCAAGAGAAGATGAGACTTTCCAAGTCTACTGGTATAAAGAGGTTTACTCTTAACTGGAGGATGATCTTTGTATGATGCGCAAGAGGAGGCTGAGATTGTCCAAGTCTACTTGTATAAAGCCCAAGAGGAGGCTGAGAGTTTAAGGGATGAAGATCAACCCTACAATGGTCTGATGCTTTGGAATTCTGACTCTCCAGAGGATTGAACTAGCAAAAGATGATTAGTTTCTGTCCTATACCTGTAGGAGGTCTTCGGGTCCTTGTACTACGCCCAAGAGGAGGCTGAGAACTTCTAAGAAGCCTGAGGGTCCTTGTACAAAGCCCAAGAGGAGACTGAGGATGCTTTTAGGAAGCCTGTGGGTCCAAGCCTAAGAAAAATTCAAGAAAGGTTTCACCGGGAATAAGTCCTTTCTCTGTATAACAGTTCTAAGGTTTGAAGAAATTCAAGAGAGGTTTCACCGGGAATTAATCCTCTCTGGGGAAATGATATTCTTGTACAAATATTTCTAAGTTGTGACAATCTTGAGAAAAGTTTCATCCGGAATAATGCCTTTCTCTATTCCATATTGTATAAGCCCAAGAGGAGGCAAGACTGTATATGAAATTTCCTATGGGGAACTAGTTTTGACTGTGTTAAAAGAGTAACCACTGGTTTGATCTAAACCTAGACCTAATTATTGGGGAAAACCTTAAGCAAGTATATACAAGCATATATATATATATAGATATACACAAATGAAACATATAAACAAGTATTGTTGAGAGGAGATAGGGGAACTTACAGTTGTGCATGCCTAAGCATAGCAATTACAGCTGTAGGGTTAGTTATTCAAGAAATTGAAGAAAGTTTTGATAAAACTTAGGATTTGAATCTAAATCAAAAGGAAAGTTTGTTGTAAAAGGAAGTTTGGGGCTTATACTTAAAGAGAGGCCCAGATGAACTCTTTTGAAAAGGCGACGATCGCATCGTAGTTTTGAAAATTACAGAGGGACTTATACAATGTCTGAGGCCCAAATTATTGTATGCACAAAGAGGATGGGTCTTACACTCTATTAGATGCCCAAAAGTTTATTTTATTCAAGAGATGGGGCTTACTACTTGAGGAGATGCCCATATGAAAAACAACGATTGCGCAGTTATTTTTTAAAATTGTACCGGGACTTATACAAATGACTGAGGCCCAAAAATGGTTTATTTACAAGGGGATGGGACTTACACTCTATCCAGAGGCCCAAAATGTTTGAAAAGAAGAAAAATGGGACTTATAAGGGATGGGTCTTACACTCTATTAGAGGCCCAAAAAGTTTGTGTGTAACAAGGGATGGGTCTTACACTCTATTAGAAGCGCAAAAGAGTTTGAAATGAAGTTTGAAAATTTTAAAATTAAGAGAAACCCTAATTTTAATTAAAAATATATAATTTTCAAAGGAAATTAAATATAAAATATCAAATATATTTAAAATCAAGTGGTAAGCTTTGAAAAATATTTTTAAAAATCATGTTTAATCACATGAAGACTTAAAATCCAATTAGTTTTGAAAAATCAAGGTGAGAATTTCATTTAAAAATGTTTGAGAACAAATAAAATGAAATTAATTACAAAAATTCAAACTATATTAAATAAATAAAATAAATTCAATTTTTTTGTGGAATAAAATATTTCAACATTTTTTTTTTTGTGAATTTTCAAAAAGGAACCAATAAAAGATAATTAAAAATGAGAGAGAAATTAATTTTGAGATTAATTAAGAAAAAACCATAAAAAATATGAAAATAGCAAAAATGAGAGAAATAGCAAAAATGGTCTGGGTGGGTCTTGAACCCACGACCTCCAACCAAACACATGCGCGCTGCTACCACTGGGGTGGTGATACATCCGTGTATCAAAACCACCCCATGGATACATAAGGGTGACCTGAATTCTAGGTCTGACCAAGGCAAAAAACCAAGTTTTCGTGGATTTGCATAAAGGTCATAACTTCCTCAATTTTCCATGGAATTGGATGAAATTTTGATGGATCCTGCCTAGAATTTCATGAGGAGTCCAATGGTGCTTTTAGAATTTTCAAAAGATTCCCACATTTTAAAACCCGATAGTGGTTTCAAAAATAGGCCAAGATTTTCATGTTCTATGCTATCACATCATACAAGAAATAATAGCATGGTGAATTGGTTCAAACACAACACATATGATATGTATGAGATGTCTATGATCAATGGACATCAAAGCATTGCATAATTTAAAGAGTTCAAGTTGTCATGTACTTACCTCTTGAAGCTCCTTGTGCTATATTTCAAGATGCTTGTGCCAGAAGTGATCCAATGCTTTAGGCACCTTTGATTGATCCCTTAGAAGCTTTTAGAATGATCAAAACCAGCTGGAATCCTCAGGAACAAGAATTGGCTCTTTCTTGCAAAAGTGGCAAAAGTGACCAAAATGGTATCCCACTCAAATAATGTTACAATTGAGGGAAACTTGTTGGAACAGTTTAAGGATGATATTTGAAGAGTGTTTGAGGTGTTATTTGGTTTTGAAAGTGATTGGATCAAGGCATGGCTTGAAAAATGCAAAAAAGTCAAAATTTGAGGTTTTGGAGGTTGACTTTCTGATTTTGGTGTTTCAGATCAAGGATGAGTGTTTGAACAACTTATATATGATACATTGGATATATTTGGATCATGAGCTGTGGTGGAATTGCTCTCTAACTCAAAATTCAGTGGTGGCTTGCAAAAGAAGGCATTTATGCATAATGAGAGAGATTTTGAGGAAAGAAAGTGTTGTTGTGCTTTGGTGTACTCAAACTAGCCACAAATGATGTCTATTTATAGTGGAGCAAGTTTGTTTTTGCTGCAATAGTGAATGGTGGCTGGTACAGGCCTTTATCCAATGGTGATCAAATGGAATCTCAAGTCTCCTCTAGCCATTGACTTGAGATTAGGGAGCAGGTCTATGGTCTTCTGTTGCTTGAGTTTATCTTGACTCATTTGGTTGATCATGGACTGATACATGCCAGCTTTATACATCCTTTAAATGCTTCATGACAAATTTGAAAGTTTTGGATTTTGAACTTTGAATGCTACTTGCCAAATGATGAGGTTTTTGACTTGCAAGGCTCTATGGTTTTGTAGCTCTGCAGAGATCATGTTCATTGCAATTTAGAAACTTGTCTTGTATGGTGACAAGGCTTGCCAAGTCATGGAAATTCCAAAATCGTGTGGCATGTACAAAGCTGTCTTGTGAAAAACAGTTTTGGAGGTACCATGTTTCCATGCTTGTAACTCCTTACTCAAGTTGAATTAGGATGAGTTCTTGTACATTTTGGAAAGCTCTTATGACATAATTTAACTTTGATGCCAACATTTGTCTTGGTTTAGTTTGAATCAAAGTGAAAAATGGCCTCAAAGTGGTGAAAAACCTAGACAGATTATGTCTAAAATTTTCTAAGTGTTGGAAAAATGGTCAAATCCATGTTTTTATGATTTTGATCAATCCATAACTCAAAATCCATGAGGATTTGGAATATTTTGTAGTTGACACTTTTGAAGTATGTCATGTGAACTTTTATTTGAGTTTTGGATGGAAGAAAAGGGCCTTAGGGTTTGGGAGTTATTACCTTGCAAAGTTGGTACCAAATCCATTTTGTTCCATAACTTAGAAAATTTTAAGTTTTCTATGGTTGCCCCTTTTGCAAGAAACCTCACTTTTCTTGATTTTTCTTGATGGATGATGATCAAAACCATACATTAACATTGTTTTTTACTTAGGGGAGCCATATTTGTGAAAAATTCCAAAAAGTCAAACTTGATTTTGGGCATAGTTGACTTTTTGTCAGATGAATTCCAAACTGTGTGATCCTCTATGCAATCAAGTGCTTGACCTAATTCAAACCTAATTGATGGATTCCATAGGTGTTTTAGGGTGTCTTGAATCATGTCCCAAGGTTTGGGAACATGTCTTGGTCAAAAGTCAAAGATACAGTTGACTTTTTCTTCAAAACCTTAATTGTGGTTCAGATGAAATTGAAACTTGTAAATCATGCTTCTTGGATCAATACATTGTTGTAAATGGATCAATGTGGTGTATTTGAGGCCCACAAATCATGTCTTGAGGCCTTGGTTCATGTTTTCCCTCAAAAGTCAACTTAGGGGTAAATTAGGTTAAGAAACCCTAATTCCTGATTTTTGATGAATGTTCCCCTGAGGTTGTTTTGACTTGATAATTGGATCCATGAGGTCCCTTTGAGCTTCTTGGATCATGTTTTGAAGTATTGGTTCAAGCCCATATGAAAATTTTCATCTGGAGGCCTTGGTCGACCAAAACCCTAATTTGGTGACACTGTCGATCTTGAGGCTTGATCCACTTGGAATGTTGCAACCTTGTACTTAATTCTTGATATGGGAGACCTCTTGATCCTTCATGGATGTTAGAGAGGTTAGACAAGTTGAAGATCATGTCAATTCTTGATTGATCTTTTGTCTGAGTGCTCTAAGAGGGCTCAAAACCCTAATCCTTGATTGTAGTGAATGCTCAACAATCCTTGAGAAGATTGAGGAGGTATGATGGTACATCCATATTGTGGTAATGATCTTCACAATGATGGGAAATATTATGGTCAAAATTTGGGGTATGACACCGGTTACATTTAAAACGTGTTTTTTTGGGCATTTTGGGTGATGTAACCGGTTACATCGAAGAAAAACTGGGTATTTCTATTTTTGGGACTGATGCAACCGGTTACATGGTGAGGTAACCCGTTACACCGTTGTGTAGGAAATTTTTGGAAAACTGTGAAAATTCATATCTTTTGATCAGTAGGTCTGTTTCAGTTGTCGTTCGAATCGTTGGAAAGCTGGTTTCGTGTACTTTTCGTTAAAATTATTTTCAATGCCAGAAGTTCAATGATTCGCCACGTTAATTGTGTTTTCGTGTACATTGTAATATGTTGAATGTTGAGATGTTGAGTTCGGTTGTGCGAATGTGTATTGTAGTTGTGGATTGCAATTGTTGCATGTTTTGGCAGGTATATGTTGCGTGTTGGACAGTCGTGGTGTGATGTATTGGCTGTATGATAGTCACATACATTGGGCGTCGTTGTATGTTGTCGTTGAATGCATATCATCTTGTAAAAGTTGTATGATAAGTCGTGTGCCCATGTGGGGTGTGAGCGCCTTATCCGGATTCCTTGAAATAGAATCATGTTGTTGTTGTTGTTGTTGAGGTAATCATGTGCCCATGTAGGGTGTGAGCGATCACGAATGTCGTGTGCCCATGTGGGGTGTGAGCGACTTATATGGAAATTCCGATGGGAATTATGATCATGAAAAAGGGATCGAATTGGTACCACTTGCATTGAGTTAAGTTGTGAGTCTCATTGCATTGCATTGTAGTTGTGATCATTGTTGTGTTTTGTTGATGGGATATTGACTGCGGGGATGTATGTGTTGAATGGGTGACTTATGCATGAAATGAACTGTCCTTGCTAATTATCATGTTTTCCTTTATCTAGTTATGATATCTCACCCCTTCTGTTTGAGTTTTGCCTCTACGTGGGTAACGTGCAGATAATCCGCAGTAGGAGATTTGATGTGAGTGGAAGATGGAGTCTTCCATTTATGCTTTTAGTGTCGGCGCCTGCTCTGATATGTAACACTGGGGTTTTTGGAACGCTTTTATGAGTATTTGTTTTGTTGAGAATTATTTAATTTTATTTAAGACTGATGTTGACCATGTTGCTTTAAACAAGTTATGTTTTATTACTAATGTGACGAAGCTTTTCCGCTGCTTTAATAAAGATGAACCTCAGACATGATTTTACTATTCACAATTAATAAATTTCAAACTGTACGTGTTACATGTCGTATGTATAAGCAGGTGTTTGCTTGAAAGTAGCATCCTAAATGCCGTATGTTTTATTTTATTATGATATTTTATTATAATTTCACGTGGGGGTTTTAGGGTGTTAGATAGTGGTATCAGAGCAGGTCGGTCTGTCCGACCAATTTGTCGAGTCGCTGTTTCGTGACAGTTGATTACTGTCGATGTTGTTTCCTTAACCATTGTGTTCTGTTGTTAATGCATAACAGATTTAGAATGGCTAGAAGAAACGATGTTGCTATTACTGCTGCTTTGCAGGCTGTTGCTCAGGCGGCACATAACCCACCTCATGCTGGTGAGAATGATGAGTTTCGGAAGAATAGACCGCCTACCTTCAAGGGAAGATATGATCCAAATGGAGCGCAGGCTTAGCTCAAGGAGATCGAGAGAATATTTTGGGTTATGGAATGTTCTGAGGCACAAAAGGTGCGGTTAGGTACTCACATACTAGCTGAGGAGGCTGACGATTGATGGGTTAGCACTCATCAATTGTTGGGAGCAACAGGATAGGTAATCACTTGGGCTGTGTTCAGTAAGAAGTTCTTGAGGAAGTATTTCCCTGAAGATGTCTGAGGAAAGAAAGAGATTGAGTTTCTGGAATTGAAGTAGGGTAACATGTCGGTTACGAAGTATGCTGCAAAATTCTCAGATCTGGCTAAGTTTTACCCTCACTACAGTGCGACAACTGTTGAGTTCTCAAAGTGTGTCAAGTTTGAGAATGGATTAAGACCTGAGATCAAATAGGTGATTGGTTATCAGCGAATCAGAAGGTTTCCAGATTTGGTAGATTGTTGTAGGATCTTTGAGGAAGATAACAAGGCTCGATCGGCTCACTTTAAAGGGCTGGCCGAGAGAAGGGGAAAACAATCGATGAATCGTGGGAAGCCTTATGCAGCTCCAGCTGAGAAAGGTAAACAAAAACATGCTGATCACAAGAAGCCGAGTGGGGGAGGTGCCTCTGCTCCTCTTAAGTGTTACAGGTGTGGTGAGCTAGGTCATCGCGTTCATGAGTGTACGAGTGATGTGAAGAAATGCTTCAAGTGTGGAAAGACAGGACATCTGATTGCTGACTACAAGGTTAATGTGGTGACTTGTTACAACTGTGGAGAACAGGTCCATATTAGTACTCATTGCCAGAAGCCAAAGCAAGCTTCAACTGGAGGAAAGGAGTTCGCTTTGACAGGGACTCAAACTTCCAGTGATGACAGACTGATCAG
The DNA here is from genome assembly GCA_022829125.1 of Lathyrus tuberosus. Lineage (NCBI taxonomy): Eukaryota > Viridiplantae > Streptophyta > Magnoliopsida > Fabales > Fabaceae > Lathyrus > Lathyrus tuberosus. The sequence continues at coordinate 3,919,466 of JALAZF010000082.1, read as the reverse complement.
AGGTATATGTTACATTAATAACACGCCTTTGATTACTATTATTGATACTGGTGCTACTCATTCTTTTATTGCTGCTGATTATGTGGTAAGGCTAGGCCTCGTTGTTTCTCCTATGAAGGGAGAGATGGTTGTCGAAACTCCTGCAAAGGGATTGGTGATCACTTCCCTAGTTTGTTTGAATTGTCCACTATCAATCTTTGATAAGGACTTTGGTGTGGATCTTATTTGCTTGCCGCTGGGAAATCTTGATGTGATCTTGGGCATGAACTGGTTGGAGTTCAATCATGTTCATATTAACTATTTTAACAAGTCGGTACGATTTCTTGCTCCTGAGGAAGAGGAAGAAGATGGTTTTCTATCCGCTAGAGAGTTGAGAGAGCTCTTAGAAGAAGAAGCTCAAGTGCTTACATTGTTTGCATCATTGTCAGTGGAGACTGATTCGGTGATTAATGAATTGCAAGTAGTGCGTGAATTTCCAAAAGTGTTTCCGGATGATATTGCTGATGTACTGCCAGAGAGAGAAGTGGAGTTTACTATCGATCTTGTCCCTGGTACCAAACCTATTTCTATGGCACCATACAGGATGTCGACATCAGAATTAACAGAGCTGAAGAAGCAACTAGAAGAGTTGTTAGAAAAGAAATGTATGAGACCAAGTGTATCGCCTTGGGGAGCTCCGGCGTTGTTGGTGAAGAAAAAGGATGCAGTATGAGGTTATGTATCGATTACAGACAGTTGAATAAAGTGACGATTAAGAACAAGTATCCACTTCCAAGAATAGATGACTTCATGGATCAGCTAGTGGGTGCCCGTGTGTTTAGCAAGATTAACTTGAGGTCGGGTTATCATTAGATACGAGTAAAGGATGAAGATATTCAGAAGACAGCTTTCAGGACTCGGTATGGATATTATGATTATGTAGTGATGTCGTTCGGAGTTACTAATGCACCTGGTATATTCATAGAGTATATGAATCAAATTTTTCATGCTTACTTGGATCAATTTGTGGTTATCTTTATTGATGACATTCTAACTATTCTAAGTCAGAAGAGGAACATGCTGAGCATTTTCGGACCGTGCTCCAAGTGTTAAAAGAAAAGAAGCTCTATGCTAAGTTATCTAAGTGCGAATTCTGGTTGAGAGAGGTAAGTTTTCTTAGTCATTTTATTTCAGGTGATGGTATGGTTGTGGATCCATCCAAGGTAGATGCAGTTCTACAGTGGGAGGCTCCGAAGTCGGTTACTGAGATTAGAGGCTTTTTGGGCTTGGCTGGTTATTACCGTAGGTTTATTGAAGGCTTTTCAAAGTTGGCACTTCCGTTGACTTGCAATAGCAAAGCGTTTGTGTGGGATGTTCACTGTTAGAAGAGTTTCATTGAGCTGAAGAAGAGATTGACTACAACTTCAGTTTTGATTCTACCCGAACCAAATGAACCGTTTGTGGTGTATTGCGACGCTTCTTTGATAGGTTTAGGAGGTATGTTAATGCATGATGGTAAGGTTGTTGCTTACGCTTCACGACAATTAAGGGTCCATGAGAGGAATTATCCAACTCATGATTTGGAATTAGCTGCAGTGGTATTCGCATTGAAAATTTGGAGGCACTATCTTTATGGTTCCAGATTTGAAGTGTATAGGGATCATAAGAGCTTGAGGTATCTGTTTGATCATAAGAAGCTGAATATGTGACAAAGAAGGTGGTTATAATTCTTAAAGGATTATGATTTCGGCTTAAACTATCATCCCGGTAAAGCTAATGTCGTGGCTGATACTTTGAGTCAGAAGACCTTGCATATGTCTGCTATGATGGTTAAAGAGTTGGAATTGATTTAGTAGTTCAGAGATATGAGCTTAGTTTGCGAACAGATACTGCATAGTGTGATGTTGGGTATGCTGAAGATCAACAATAAATTTCTTAATAGTATTAGAGAGAGTCAGAAGTTGGATGTGAAACTAGTGGATGTGATGATTAGAAATGAACAGGCAAAAATTAACGAATTTAGAGTGGATGAACAAGGTGTGTTGAGATTCCGTGATAGGATTTGTATTCCTGATGATTCTGAGTTGAAAAGAATGATTCTAGAAGAAAGTCATAGGAGTAGCTTGAGTATCCATCCAGGAGCTACAAAGATGTATCAAGACTTGAAGAAGATATTTTGGTGGCCTGGATTGAACAATGATGTGGCTAAGTTTATTTATGCTTGTTTGACTTGTCAGAAGTCGAAGGTGGAACATCAGAAACCCGCTGGTTTGATGCAACCGTTAGATATTCCAGAGTGGAAGTAGGACAACATTTCTATGAATTTTGTGACTGGATTGCCTAATACTCCGAGAAGGCATGATGCCATTTGGGTAGTGGTGGATAGACTGACGAAGTCGACACATTTTATTCCGATTAATATCAGTTTTCCTTTGCAGAGGCTGGCGGAGATTTATATTCGAGTGATTGTGAAGTTGCACGGAGTTCCGTTGAGTATTGTGTCAGATAGAGATCCAAGGTTCACTTCCATATTTTGGGAGAATTGCAAGAAGCTTTGAGATCGAAACTGAGATTGAGTTCAACATATCACCTGCAGACGGATGGACAGACGGAGAGAACTATACAATCTTTGGAGGACTTATTAAGAGCTTATGTGCTTGAACATGGAGGTGCTTGGGATAGCCATTTGCCATTGATTGAGTTCACTTATAATAACAGTTATCATTCCAGTATTGGAATGGAGCCTTTTGAAGCTTTGTATGGTCGGAGGTGTCAGACGAATTTATGGTGGCATGAATCTGGTGAGAGTGTAGTACTTGGACCTGAGATTGTTCAGCAGACTACTGAAAAGGTGAAGCTGATTCAGGAAAAGATGAAAGCTTTGCAGAGTAGGCATAAGAGCTACCATGATAAGAGGAGAAAAGATCTTGAGTTTTAAGAGGGAGACCATGTGTTCTTGAGAGTTACTCCGGTGACCGGTGTTGGACGTGCATTGAAGTCGAGAAAGCTTACTCCTCAGTTTATTGGACCATATCAGATTTCAGCAAGAGTTGGACCTGTTGCCTACAGAGTGGCGTTGCCACCCAAATTTTTGAATTTGCATGATGTGTTCCATGTGTCACAGCTTCGGAAGTATGTTCCGGATCCGTCACACGTGATTTCGATGGATGGTGTAGAAGTAAGTGATAACCTTACGGTTGAGGCTTTACCAATACGGATTGGAGACCGCGAGGTGAAACAATTGAGAGGTAAAGAGATCACTCTTGTGAAGGTAGTATGGGGAGGCTGTCATACCCCAAATTTTGACCACTAAGATTTCCCATCATTGTGCAAATCATTATCACAATATGGAGGAACCATCATACCTCATCAGTCTCCCCAAAGATAGGTGAGCATCCACTACCATCAAAATTAGGGTTTTAAGCCCTCTCAGAGCCTTAGACAAAGGATCAATCAAGGAATGACATGATCTTCAACTTGTCTAAACCTCTCAAACATACACAAAGGATCAAAAAGGACTCCCACTTCAAGGATCAAGCACAAGGATGCTCCCTTCTAGGTGGATCAAGTCTCAAGATCGACAGTGTCACCAAATTAGGGTTTTGGTCGACCAGGGCCTCCAGATGAAAATTTTTCATCTGGGCACAAGCCATTGATCCAAAACATAACCTAATATACTCCATGGAACCTCATGGACCCAATCATCAAGTCAATTTTGCCTCAGGGGATGCATTCATCAAAAATCAGGAATTAGGGTTCTTGACCTAATTCACCCCTAAGTTGACATTTGGGACAAATCATGAGCCAAGACCTCAAGAGAGGGTTTGAGGGTCTCTAATGAACTATATTGATCTATTTAGAACAATGGATTAATCCAAGAAGCTTGAGCAACAAGTCTCAATTTCATCTGCACCACAATTAGGGTTTCAAGGGAAAAGTCAACTGTAACTTTGACTTTTGACCAGGACATGCTCCCAAGCCCTATGACATGCATCAATATACCCTATGACACCCATGGAACATGTCCTTCAAGTTTGATTTAGGTCAAGGACATGATTTCCTGAAGAATTGCACAGTTTGGAATTCATCTGATAAAAAGTCAACTGTGCACAAAAGTCAACTTTGACTTTTTGAGATTTTTCACCAAAATGGATTTTTAACCCTAAAATGATGTTAATGTATGATTTGAATCATCATTCATCAAGAAAAATCAAGAAAAGTTGGATAACTTGTAAAAGGGGTAACCATAAAAACTTAGCAAATTTTCTAAGTTAAAAATAAAGTGACAAGGGTACCAACTTTGGAGGATCATAACTCCTAAACCACAAAGCCATTTTTTCTCATCCAAAGATGGATTTGTAGCCCTCATTGACCTCAACAAAAACTTCAACTAGACCTAAGTCCAATTCATTAAGGATTTGGAGTTATGGAGTGATCAAAATGGCTGAAAAGTTAAAATGTCACTTTTTCCAACACTTAGTGAAATTTTCACTAAGTCAGAATTTGCCTTCACTTTTTACCAAATGTAGGGGGGTTTTTCACTTGGATTCAAAAGATATCAAAACCAAACATGTTCAAACAGTTGTTGTATCATGTAAGGGCTTTCCAAAATGGTCAAGAACATTACCAAATTCAACTTACACCGTGAGATATGACATTGGCAAGTTGCCTTGCTGAAATCTGTCAAAGGCAAGGCAGAATTTGCAATTTTGCTCGATTTGCCAAAATCAGCCAAATTCAAATGCTCCTATCCACTTGGACACATCTGAGGATTGAATCTAAAGGGGACAATCACTGAGCCAAGCCTCCAAAGTCCATGGAACAAGAAATAACATGTTGAACCTAGAATGGCCAAAATAGGGACAAGACTCCAAATTTGGATTGAAGCATTCAATGGAAGCATCAAGGTGGCATGGACTGAGCCATTCTCATCTGAAATCAGTCAAGACTTATCCAAGACCAAGGGAACCAAAGCTCTATGCCCTAACCTCTAGTTAATGGCTAGAGGAGACTTGGATTTTCATTTGCCAACATTGGCCAAACCTACTTACCAGCTGCCATTCACTATTCCTTGCAAAAAAAACTTGCTCTACTATAAATAGAGCTCAATTGTGATCAGTTTGAGTACACCAAAGCCATCAAACAGATGCTTTCCTCAAAATCTCTTTCTCTTGGCAAAAATGCCTTTCTTAGCAAGGTAGCTATCGGGTTTTGAGTTTGAGAGCTTTTCCAATCAAACCAATCACTCACACACCTCACATACATCATATAGAAGTGATCCAAATACTCGCATAACATCTGGAACACCAAAATCACAAAATCACCAGCTGGTTGCTCAAACTTTCAATCAAGTTGCAGCTGAGGTACCACAAATCGTTCCAGCCATTTTCAATCAAGTCCAAGCATTCAAACACACTCCATAGGGTGTAAGAAAGCTGTTCAGATCATCACCACTCATCTGTAACACCTCCAAATCAAAAATCATATTGCACTTGCTGTCATGGCCTAGAGGTAAGCATACACTTGGTCATCTCTCAATCTATGCATATTTCCTCGCACAATAATTTTGCCATATGTTCATAATCATGCATGGAATGTTTTCCCTCAATTAATTGCATTGTTTGAATCGTGTATCAAAAATCCTAGCCTTCATGCAGAAATTAGGGTTCTTGAGGTTTCTTCGTGATTTCATGTTTTATGTTTAATTTAAATGAAATTAATGGACATAGACATGATCGTGAGGTTGAGACGAGCATAATGATATGTGGATTGCATGTTATAATCAAGTATTCAGGGAGATTGGATAGAAAATGCAAATCAGCCAAACCCAGAACACGCGCGTGTTCTTTAGCTGTTCTTGGCGCCTTTTTTGAATTTTCAAATATTTGAATTTTGTGATTTTTGTTTAATTGATTCAAAAATTAATTTCTCTCTGAGTTTTAATGATTTTGAGTTGATTCTTTTTTTAATAATTCACAAAAATGTTAAAATATTTTATTTTCCCAAAAATATTATTTATTTCATATAATTGATATTTTTGCAAAGAATTAATATTTTAATTATTTTTGACATTTTAAATATTTTTTCCACATTGATTTTGCAACTTTTAATGCATTCTAATTATTTTGTAGGTCAATACTTAATTTTTGAAGCATTAATCAAAGATCACAATTTGTTTTTCACATGTTAAACAATTTTGATCATTTTAATTGAATATTTATTCAATTAAATACATTTTTGAAAACAAATTAGGGTTTTTGGATTAATTCAACCCTCATAAATCATTTTCAAAACACTTTGGGCCTCTAATAGAGTGTAAGATCCAATCCTTTCTTGACCAAAACATTTTGGGCCTCAGTGTATTGTATAAGTCCCGATACCGTAAAAAACAAACGGCGCGATCATCGCCTTTTGAAAAATAACCTTTTGGGCCTCTCCTCGAGCTATAAGACCCATTCAAAACTTTTGGGCCTCTATTAGAGTGTAAGACCCAACCCCCTTTTAACCAAACATTTTGGGCCTCACTTATTGTATAAGTCCCTCTGCGTTAAAAGAAAACCTCGGCGCGATCGCCATTTTTAAACGAAAAAATCAATTGGGCCTACCCTCGTGTTATAAGCCCCAATCTTTTTCTTTAAACCTTTTGGGCCTCTTGAAAGAGTGTGAGACCCATCCCTTTGTACAGAAAAAAATTTTGGGCCTCAGTCACTTGTATAAGTCCCTCTGTACAAATTCAAATAGTGCGCTCACTGATAAAACCCTGGGCCTCTCCTTGAGCTGTAAGCCCCAAATCTTTCTTTTTCAAAGCACTTTCTCCTTTGATTTTGAATATACTGTTGTTTTCAATCTTTCTTTGTTGAACAACTAACCAAACAGCATGGAAGCTCTACAACCGAGTAAGTGTTTATTACTTTCATATACATATAACTGTATTGTGGGGCTGTTTCACTGTAAGTCTTCTTTCATAAACTCATATCAACTGTGTAATAATAGTATAGATATTTCGAGTTTCCCCGGCAACTACGTCTAGAACTAGGTGACACCGTTTCGTTTAGTTCGTAGAAATAGACAGCTAGATCCCCAATAGGAGCACCAGATACAGTCTTCTCTTCGGCTGTCCTCATTAGGAATTGTCAAGAAACTCTATTCCCAGAGATGAATGTATTCTCCGTGAATGGCATCTTTGAGTTTCTTCCAAATTCTCGAACTTTCCTGACTTGATCTATTCCTTGTGAATAGCTTGCCTTGAATTTCTCAGGGTTTGGGGACCCACGGGCTTCTTAAAAGCATCGGCCTCCTCTTGGGCATAGTACAAGGACCCACAGGTTTCCTAAAAGCAACCCCACCTCCTCTTGGGCTTAGTACAAGGACCCTACAGCTTCTTAGAAGTATTCACAGCCTCCTCTTAGGCTTCATATAATGATCTCTTCCTCCGGGAATGATAGCCTTCTCTTGGGCTTAGTACAAGGACCGATCGGCTTCTTAAAAGTTTCCAGCCTCCTCTTGGGCTTCGTACAAATTGTCCCGACGACCTCCTAGAGGTATAGGAACAGAACTTATTCATCTTCATAGAAAAGTCCTTTCATAGAGTCTACTACTGTTTCTCAAAGCATAGTACAAAAGATGACACTCTAGACTTGGACAGTCTAATCTCCTTGAGTCTCAAAGACATTCTCAAGTGACCCCTTCATTAAATAGGAAGGAAACCCACAGACTTGGACAGTCTCAATACCCTTTGGATTTCCCACTTCCTTAAAGAACAGGAATAACCTGGATCCTTGAATCAAATCCATGAGTACAGTGTTGCTCATATAAGAACTGATTTTCTCTTTAAAATCAGTATACTGGACCTGTCACTTGACTGAAACAGTAACCATAGCCTCCCTCTTGGGCTTTGTACAATGATCCTCCCCAGCGGAGTCAAACAACGTTTAGCCTCTCTCTCGGGCTTTGTACGAGACACATAAGGGACTCCCTCGTTGAGTCAATCACCCTTTCGCCTCCATCTCGGGCTTTATACGAGATACAAAAGGGTTCTTACTGAGCCAAATGAATTTTCGCCTCCATCTCGGGCTTCATACGAGATACAAAAAGACTCCATCGTCGATGTCAAAACCTTTTAGCCTCTCTCTCGGGCTTTATACGAGACACATATTAGCCTCCTCTTAGGCTTTATATAAGAAAACCACTGGTTAATCCAATTAACCTTTTAGCATCAAAGCTGTGCCTCGTTCACAGTATACAAACATCAACAACTCCTTCCCTTTCATCTAATCGCTGTAAGCGGCAAGCCTCTGGATCATCTATATCCATGCCACTGTCCCTATTTTAGCATGAGAAATTCCTAAGGAAAGATAGCATTGCTCTACACTGAGTTAACGTCTTCTCCTTCAGGTTAAAATCCCTATAAAGGAAATTATGGCATTACCGGATTCACAAATCCCGGTTAAAGTAATTCTCCTTTATAACCAATCACCCAACAGTTGTGACAGACAAACCCTTCTTTAGAGATGACAAATTCTCTCTAAAGTTGAGACCTTTTAGCTTCATATCTTGGGCTTTGAACAAGATACAAATAGACTTTTCAGCTTCATATCTTGGGCTTTGAAGAAGATACAAATCACCTTTCGCTTCATGTATTGGGCTTTGAACAAGACACCAAAAACACCCATTTCCTCCCATAGAATAGGAGGAACTACGAACGCTCTGATTTCCCTGTTTCGGTAAACAGGAATACGTAGGCATAAGATCGAAAGAAAAGATCTTAGCGAGCACAATCAACAAAAAACCCAAATCCCATACTCTCACATCAAAAAGCATCAGTCCTAACGTCCTAATCCTTGTTCCCCGCCAGAAACCTTCTGTCTAGATAAAAAGAAAGAAACCGTATTGGCAAAAATACAAATAACCAGTACAAAGGCCCCCCCACATTGATAGCATTTGTAACCTAACAGACCGTTGTTTAAACTCAATATGCAAGCAGGGTTAATTGGAGACATCTAGTTCCCTTCCTTCATCAGCTTCAATAGGATAAAAAATGAATCGACCTGTAGTTTAAGCTCAAACCGCAGAGAGTGACCAGCGCTTAAGAACCGCGTCCAAAATCGCTCGCTACAGAAAAATGGCGCCCACCGTGGGGCCTTTCAAAGTTAGATCTAGGCACGGTCTTCCTTTTTATCTCTTGTGTGATGCCACAGATTGGGGCTTCCGCCGGGGAACCCATTTCTGTCAGGAACTTAAGATTCATAGCTTTAAAAGGTATAGGATGTTTTAGGACAAATATATATACTGCTTTTCCTAATTGCTATACATGTTTATTTTTCTGCTAATGGGAATGCGGGTGATGCCGTATGTGGAAAGATTGAGTATACACTTAAGATAAGTGATGGCGACGGGGTCGACCATCAACCTCAGTGGAGGCTGACCAACGCAACCCATTCTCTCACCTAGACAATGGGCCGGTTGTTAAGTCTGAGAAGCTGAGGAGCCAAACCCTTTCGTAGTGCGGAAACTATCGGAAATAGTTGTTACGCGATACTACCCTCATTTGAGGCTGGTGATCTATTCTCGGTGAATGGCACTTACTCTAAGATCGCTCTACAACTCGCTGGCGATCCGCTTGTTGTTTTGCTTTCCTGGGAGGAGCTGATGATAATGAGTACAGGTACAAAAATCACCCTAGTATAAACCTTTGGGGGATGGGTAGAGCCTTGACTTCATGACAACGACCCTTTAACCCCATGTTTTTTCTATGTTTTTGTGTGCTGCATTCATGCATTCATTTAAAAAACATTAAAACATTCAAAAAAATCTTCTCTTCTAGTCTCTCTGTTTTTCAAATTAAACTAAGATTGTGATTGCAAATATCAGAGAGAGGGATTGCACTAATGGATTTCGGTAGAAGGAGAACTCATACGTACACCTTCAAGGTTCCAAAACTAGAGGATTTGAGAAGGTTAGCGCGGATGATCACTAACCCAGAGTCTTTCAGAGCCAAGCACGGAGGTTTTCTACCACTGTTAAGAGTCCATGTGATTGAGGGAATCATGGATGCGCTCATTCAGTTTTATGATCCAGTTTATCACTGTTTCACATTCCCGGATTACCAGCTAGCACCAACGCTGGAGGAGTATTCTCATCTGATTGATTTACACATCACAGATCGAGCTCCATTTTCTGAACTGGAAGAAATTCCAAAGAATCAGACCATTGCAAGAGCAATTCATTTGGACGAGTCTGAGGTCAGGACTCACATGACCGCTAAGGGTGACATCCAAGGTTTGCCAGCCTATTTCTTGACAAAGAAAGCCCTGTATTTTGCCAGTATAGGAAATGTGACTGCTTTTGAAAGCATCTTTGTCTTGCTCACCTACGGGTTATTTTTGTTTCCCAACATCAATAACTTCGTCGATATTAACTCCATTAAGGTTTTTCTCATTGGAAACCCTGTGCCGACTTTGCTCGCAGATGCGTATCATTCTGTACATTTGGGAAATTTGTACAGCGGAGGGGAGATCACATACTGTGTACCTCTGCTTTACAAATGGTTTATCTCTCACTTGCCCAAGTCTGCTACTTTTTGGGATTGCAAGAGTGCCTTACGTTGGTCGCAGAAGATCATGTCTCTTACCAACTCTGATATAGATTGGTGCAATAGGATTTATGAGGGAATCAGAATCATTGACCGTTGTGGAAACTTCCCCAACGTACCCCTCATAGGAACTAAAGGAGGAATCAACTACCATCCGGTATTGGTTCGCCATCAATTTGGATACCCGATGAGGCACATTCCACTGGGTGTTCATCTGGAAGGTCTTTTCTTCAAGGAAGGAGAAAACGATAGAGCACTAAAGATGGAAATAGTGCAAGCTTGGAAACACGTTCATAAGAAAGGACAAGACTCTCTAGGAAAACCGGACTGTGTCTCGGTGGAGCCTTATCTCCATTGGGTACAAACTAGAGCTCTCAAGCTAAAAATGCCCTATCCTCGTTACGGGATTCTTCTGCCGAAGGAATCTGTCATGTACTTCATGACGAAAACTGAAAAGCTTCAGGTTACTCTCAACAAAGTTCAAAAGGAGAGAAGGTCTTGGAAGAACAAGTACCGCACCCTCGACATAGAGTGCATCAAAATACAGCAATTACTGAAAGAAAAAGATGCTCTGATTGAAATTTTGGAGCAGCATGCTGTAGAGAATCAAGATGACCAAAGGAATTTGCTCGCTCCTTTCACCTGGCAAAGGAATGGCAACCCGACAACAGCCTAAGAGCCCCGGTCAAAGAAAAGGAAGATACCAGAATCAGCACCCGATTTCTCTTCAGAGAGGACTCGGGACCCATTAGTTTAGGTTTCTGTTTCCGCACCTTGTAATCTACTGTATTTCCGTTTCTGTAAACCTTTGAATTCAATAAAAAGGGGTTTCCCCACCGTTTGATATTTGCAATCTAATTGTCGAAGTTTATCTTTAAACCAAAAAACAATTAATATAATCATTGCATTCATCATTCTCACATCGCGTATTCTTCTTACCTACGAATCTCACGTTTGTGTCTCGGTTCTAGAGTCAAACTGTCTCATTCGTATAATACTCGGGCCAATCGTCAGAAAATGATGGATGATCTAGAGGAAGAAAACAGAGAGTTGAAGGAAGAGATCGACGCTCTGAGAGAGGATATGAGAAAGCTTCGTAACGACATGCAAGCCATGGCGGAAGCTCAGCTACAATGAACTGTGATCTCAGAGATCACCTCAACGCCCATAGTGGAGAAGTATGATCCTAGGTATCAGATGCCGAAAGATCGTCCTTGGGGCATGCCTGTCAACTATATCCCGGAAGGATATGTTCCGCCGATCACTGAGGATCAGGGAATCACAACAGAAGCCGCTGGGCCTGAAGGTTACAAACTTCGGGAAAGCGAAGATGCCAGGGGCATACTGAAGACTCCTGAAGGTTACAAACTTCGGGAGACGCCAAGACTCACTACCGTAGTTACGGTACCACCCCCTGTGGTGCACACTGTCCCGGAAGGGCAGATTCCACAGACACCTTCTGGTAAGAAGGAAACTATGTTTGACAGAATGGAGGAATTCCAGGAGCAGTTCTTGGAAATGCAGAAGGAGCTGCAAGCCATTCGCGGTCAGGTTCTATTTGGAAAGGATGCCGCAGACCTCTGCTTGGTCCCCAATGTGAAAGTCCCGCACAAATTCCAAGTGCCCGACTTTGAAAAATATAAGGGTAACTCTTGCCCTCAAAGCCTTCTGGTGATGTACGCTCGGCGGATGTCAGCTCAGACGGAGAATCAGGACCTACTGATTCACTACTTTCAGGATAGTTTAACCGGTGCCGCATTAAAATGGTACATGGGTTTAAACCGTGCCACGATCAGTACATTCAGAGATCTTGGTACTGCCTTCGTCCAACAATACAAATACAATTTGGACATGGCACCCGACAGAGATCAACTCAGATCAATGTCGCAAAAGGACAAGGAAACCTTTAAGGAGTATGCTCAAAGGTGGCGTGAAATTGCCGCTCAAATTTGTCCACCTCTTGAGGAAAAAGAGATGACAAAGATCTTCTTAAAAACCTTAAGCTCATTTTACTATGACCGAATGGTTGCTAGTGCACCCAGTGATTTCACCGAAATGGTTGGCATGGGCGTACGTCTTGAGGAAGTCGTCCGAGAAGGACGTTTGGTAAAAGACACTGGATCGACGAGCGGTACTAAAAAATACGGTAGTGCTCTCCCTAAGAAAAAAGAGCAAGATATTGGGAATATTTCTCTCGGGAAGCAAAGGCGACGTTATCAACCGGTAGCAGCTGTGACTCCTGCTATCAACCATATGTCAATTCCTACGTATCAACCCTAGGTTGCACAGAGCCAACCTGATCAGCAAAGGACACAACAGCCTCTTTAGCAGGCTCGTCCTCCATACAACAACAACCGTACAACACGGCCACCAGGATTTGATCCTATACCCGTGTCGTACGCAGAGCTGTTTCCATTACTACTGGCTAAGGGGCACATTCAGACTAAATCTCCTCTTACAGTACCGGAAAATCCGCCTTTCTGGTTTAAGGTGGACCAAACTTGCCCTTATCATCAAGGGGGATCGGGGCATAACATAGAGACTTGTCTCAATTTCAAGTTCGACGTGCAAAAACTTGTTAGGAGCGGGGTCTTATCTTTCAAGGATACAAATCCTAATGTTCTTACGAACCCGCTGCCTCAACGTGAGAAGGTTGCAGTCAATTTGATAGAAGGAGAGACTAACGATGTCTATCAAATTCACGATGTACTTTTGTTGAAGACCAATTTGGTCAAGATGCATTGTAGACAGAGTGGATATGGCCATGTGCCACCTCATAACTATCATCAGTGTGATATCTGCTCTAAAGACAATCAAGGATGTTCTGTAGTGCAAGCAGCTCTACAGGAACAAATGGATCTCGGATGGATCTAAGAGCACCGAGTTCGTGGAGTTAACATGGTCTACACAAACTCTAACATCATTCAGAACCACGACATCCGTGCAATGAATGTTAACTTGGTGGCAATGCACTCAAGGCAAAGCCAGTATCATAATCTGCCGCGACATGATTACAGTTCCTGTCTGACTTGCTCGGTATACAAATAGGGATGCTCTTTCATACAGGAGGCCCTCCAGCGTCAGATGGATCTTGGATGGATCCAAGACTACCATGATAGGAACCCTTATCAGATCAACATGGTTCAGGTCTTTGATATTCGCGTGATGAATACCAACCTGGTAGAGTTACATGCTGAGCAGGTCCGGCTCGGATTCTTAATATCACATGACTATCAAAGCTGTAAAGCGGGTTGCGAAAATGATCGAGGTTGTACCCTTGTCCAGGAGGCACTTCAGCACTTGTTAAATCACTGGTGGATGCCAATCTATATGGATGAAGATACTCAGCAGATTAGTATCAGTAATAGAAACCCCACTCGGCGTCAAAGTCAGGATGTCCGATCTGTGGAAGCTAACCTAGTGAGGTTACATTGTATTCAAAGTGGGCGTGGCCAGGTGCCACCACACAACTATGAACGTTGCGGTGTCTGTTCGGAAAGTAACCAAGGGTGTTACTTTGTGAGAGAAGCTCTTCAGGGTCAGGTCGATCGTGGAGAAATTCGTCCATATCCGGGTGCTGGACCCATCGACTAGACGCCGAACTACCTTACCGAGCAAGTTGAGGATGTTGTCACGATCTCTGGTCATCACAGGACCAGGGATGTTTTTGCCATTATTCCTCTACTTGACGAATCTAAAGTTCCCAACCGGGAACGGATCGAGATTACTTATGATGGTCAGAAAAATTAGAAGGTTCCCATAGTCATCTATCTGCCGGGACCAACACTGTATGAATCAACTAAGGCTATCCCTTACAAATACGGTGCAACAACAATTGAGAATGGAAAGGAAATTCCATTACCCTCCATCGTGAATATTGCAGACATCAGTCGTGTAACACGGAGCGGTAGAATCTTCAACAGAGGAGTTGGAGAGTCTAACAAAGAAAAGGAACTTCAGACAGAAGCTCCCGATCCACCAGTCGGTCAATCCAGTAATCTCAACCTTTCAAAAAACAATGATGAGATGCTGAAGCTCATCCAAAGGAGTGAATACAACATTGTGGATCAACTGTTATAAACTCCTTCAAAGATCTCAGTATTATCGCTGTTACTCATTTTAGAAGCCCACAGGGAGGCTCTACAGAAAGTCTTGGAGCAAGCCTTTGTGGAACAAGATGTAACAATCAGACAGTTCGATAGCATTGTCTCTAACATCACTTCCTGCAGTAATTTGGGATTTAGTGATGAAGAATTACCCGAAGAGGGTCGCCGTCATAACATGGCACTCAATATCACAGTTAACTGCCAGGACGATGCTTTAGCCAGCGTACTGGTAGACACAGGGTCAACCCTGAATGTTATGCCGAAGTCCACTTTGATGCAATTATCATTCAAGGGCCCTCCGATGAGAATCAGCGAGGTCGTCGTCAAAGCGTTCGACGGATCCAGAAAAATGGTTATCGGCGAAGTTGATCTTCCCATAACTATCGGTCCTCACACTTTCCAAGTCACTTTCCAGGTCATGGACATCCGGGCAACATACAGTTGTTTATTAGGAAGACCTTGGATACATCAGGTTGGAGCGGTCACTTCGACCCTTCACCAAAAGCTAAAATTCGTCAAGAACGATCAACTTGTCACATTTTGTGGGGAACAGGCCTTGCTTGTAAGCAACTTGTCATCATCTACTGGTATAGAACCCGAGGAGATTATTGGGACGCAGTTCCAAGCACTGTCGATGAGCGAGAACAATCAGTTCAGAGGAGGAACCTCGATTTCCTTATACAACAATGCTATTAAAGCAGTCGAGAGTACCGATACAACAGGATGGGGACAGCTTGTCATTCCTACTGACAATAAAACAAAGAAGGGTCTTGGTTTTTCTGCAACCTGTACCCAGACAGCTGCCAACGATGAAAGTCTTCATCCCCTTCAAAACTTCTTTCACAGTGGAGGTTTTCTTCACCCAGTTGTTGCACCCCAAAATTTGCCCTCCTTACTCTTTTTACTAACTGGCTTATGTTTCATTTCATTTTTTTTGCATTGTCATGTATGCATATCATTAGCATGGGGTCAAGGTGCTGGAAGCAGTTCAAGAAGGTCCTATCTGGTCTATCACATCATCAAGGGTTCACAAGTGGCAAGGGATCTCAAGTGGATCACTCTCTCCTAACCAGTGCATGAATTAGGGTTTGAAATTCTTGGGTTTATTGCTCCAATGGGCAAGCTCCTTGGGTTTTTGTCATCACCAAATGGCATATCTTATCTTTGTTGGAGAGGATACACATCATATTCAGAGGAATTTGATTTTTGAGACTGTGTTATTTCCTCCTAGACTGAGGGTACCAAAACTAGGGTTTGCTATAAAGTCGGTTTATTTCTAATTTTTTGGGCAAGACTTGATTCTATGGTCTTCCTTGGGTCCCTGAGTATCTAGGAGTGGAAGATTGTCCATCAGTTTGGTTCAGGAGAAGTTTAATTGGCCAATGGATTGAAACCCAGTTAACTTGGTCAAAAGGTCAACTGTGGTCAACACAAAGTCAAACCTCAAGATTTTTGGTCAACATCAAGATTATGGGGTGAAATTCATCATTTGATCAAGGGTTGATCATGATTCATCAAGGAAACCTCAGAATCATCAAGAATCGGGAGTTACTAAATTAGGGTTTTTGTAGGAAAAGTCAACGGTACTTTGACCAGGTCTAACTTCCACATACTTCATCAAAAATTCCTTAACCAAAGCCCATCCTGAAGGAAATTTAATTCCCTACAACTTTGTGTCTCACAAGCCAAGGCCAGAAATGCTTCATTTGGGAGATATGAGCCAAGACATTATAGGTCATTTTGAAAGTCAACAAAAGTCAATCTTCTTCAAAAGCTCATAACTTGAACATGGAAGATCAAATTGACATGGGACCAAAAGGGTTGGTTAGAGGACATCTTGAGGTTCCTAAAAAGTATTAGTTTGCATTAAGGAGATAAAAATTGAAGGAGTTGTGCTTAGTCAAAGTTGGGCAATTTTGAGGAGGTGCACAAAGCAAACTATGCCTAAAATCCAAATTTTGACAAATGGGCCATAAGTTCCTTAAACCAAACTCAAACATAATGCCATGCACGACCCAAAGAGAATATATTTGATTTTTCCTCATTTTATTTTATTTTTATTGGATTTAATTAGTTAAAATTCAATATTAAATGAAATAATTCAAAAATAATTAAACAATGGATTATTCAGGCCCAACTCATCATCAGAAGAATAACCCTAAGTATTTAAAACCTATTCATGCATTGCTTAGGGTTCATGCACGTGAAATTGGAGGAGTTCTCAAGAAAACCCTAAAAGAGGATTTCTCACCACAACTCACGATCCACAAGGAGATTCTTCAAACTTCTTCCACAAAGCTTCTCTTGGTAGTCCATAGAGTGCAAATCAACTACTATTCGCAGCTAAAAGCAAGTGTACAAGGGGAACCGTCTCAGGTTGGTAGGATTTTCGAGGATCCTAAAACTCCATTTTTTTTACGTGAATATTGTTGTGTTGTTGTCACTGGTCATGCTGGTATGATTGGTTTGATGATTGGATGCGTATGTTGCTCGTAATGTTGATTTGAAATTTTTTGCCCTAACACTAATCCTTTCGATTTGCACTGTGTGTTGCTTATTTGTGATTTTGGACGAGGGATTTGGAATCCTCTTGGAATTCCTGTTCGAACGGTATACGGTTTGGGGTTTTCTGGGCATTTTTTAATTTGCAGGTGGTGGTGGCAGGCGGCCGGACCTAGGGCTCCGGCGATCTGCGAAGTTCCGGTCGGTGAGGGGTCCAAGTGGAGAAGACGACCTCCCAACCGTCTGATCCTTTCATCGTACGATCATCAGCACGCCATGTGTTATGTTTTTTTATTTTTTTTCTGAAATTAATTAATGATTCTATGCTATTATCCCACCACAGTTATCATATGCCCTCCAATTATGTTGCGTTGTTTTAATTACTTTTATCTTGGTTGACTAAATGAGGGCCGCGCGATGTATCGTATGGATGTTGGGCAGCCAGCACATTAAAATTGCCATGTGCATGGCACATGTTGCGTGTACCGTGGACTTTTTTTTGTTTTTGTTTTCTGATCAGTCAATTGGGCCAGGGTTGCTATGCGCACCCCCCAACCTCTGGCCCAACCACCATTTTAGCATGCGTTTTTCCTTAACGCACCCCCGGAGGTTTTTTTTTATTTTATTTTCTGATTAACCCTAACGTGTGGGCTTACTTTTGACACCCCCCGCTTGGTAGCCCAATTCAGTTCCCTCTCCGTTTGCCTAATATTCGCACCCCCCATGCATATTATTTCTTTTTTTTTAGTTTATTTAATTTATCACATTTCATATTTAATTTATTAAAAATAGTTTTCTACATCTAAAAATCATCATAAAATTAATATACCATCTATATTATGTTATAAAATTTTTACAAATTTTATTTTTTTATTTTTATTTTATTTTTATCACTTAAATTAATTGTTTCATTAAACTTCTTTTTAATTACACATCTCATGCATGCATAAATTTCTTTATTCTCATTCTCCTCATCCCAAAGCATTTTTCACTCGTTCTTTTTGAATTCATTCATCAACACCCTAAAGTGTTTAAAAATATTTTTCTTGCATTTTTAAATATTTTTCATATTGCATTTAGGTCCTTCTCTTTGGCATAATTGAAACCTATCCCTTATTTGGATTTGTATGATTATTTGAATGGCTAACATTTTGGATTTTTGCAGGGATCTCTTATATGTTGCTTGCCTCTGGTTGAGGAACTGTAATGATTAATTTGAGAATTTTAAGGGTCATTTTTCTAATTATTTGATTTGCTTTCTTTTGAGGTTTTCTTGCAGGCGCATCTTTGACCTTGTATGATTACCTTGTTTGAAAGGCACTTGTGCCAATTGCTTTGGGGCCGTTCTTTGTTTCTTTGGTTCATGTTTGGATTATTCTCATTATTGTTTGGCATTGCTTGTTTGTTATTCACCTCATTGCTCTTATTCATGTCTGTTTCTCACTAACCCTTTATGCAGGATCAAGGTAAGCTCCTTAAGGGTATGGATAAGTATCCATGGTCACCCTTACTTTTTCCGTCCCTCATCTTCTTCCTTTAGGATTTAGGTTGTCTTTAAATCTCATTAACCGTAGGTCACCCATGCATGATAACTTTAGGATTCATAGTCCCCCTTTAGAGTTACCCTTGTGTCTTCTCTCTTCTCATCTCAAATTTCTTTAAAACACTTAATAATAATAAGGTGTATTGCGCACGAGCCTTAAGTATGGGGAATGAGAAATGAGGGGCTTCCTCTCATCTTTCTAGAGTGCTTAGCGAGCGTCCTGTCTTGGGACGATGCGTTAAGTATTCGCCCATGTGCCCTAGACTTTGGTGCAATGCAACTTAGGAACTAACTTAAGTCACTTCTGTCCTAAAAAACACACACCAACTTCAAACTTTTTTTGTCCTTTGGGACCTTCAACTTAAAGGCTATTTTCAAAAAGGGCACGTTACCCTCCGTCTGAGACGCAAACAGGCATCGACCCTAACTGCCGGACGCGAGCTTAACGTCGCTCATAAAAAACACAAAAAGAACTTGGTCCGAACTACGTGGACTCTGAATTCCCCATTGCACAAAGGGGGTACGTAGGCCTAGGACGTCGACGTCCTACCGAGTCTGTCTTTGTCTTTCCTTCCCGTCTTAGTACAGCCCTAGATGATAGTATGACTTACCCTTAGAATAGACAACAAGCGTGGATCCCATCGAGTACGATGGACGCGTGGGGTGTTAGCACCTTCCCCTCGCGTAACCGACTCCCGAACCCAGGTTATGGTTGCGATGACCATTCCTTTCCCTCTTCCTAAGGTTTATGTGGTGTTCCCTTTCCCTCTCTTGGGATAAATTTACACGGCTGGCGACTCTGTTTTTCCGCGCCACTCTCGCGTTCGTACCTGGATGAAAATCCCGGGAGCGACAGCTGGCGACTCTGTTGGGGAGTCTGGTTGACCTATGCTGGTCCATCCCTAAGCGAGTCAGTCCTAACGCTTGCTGGTATTTGTTTTCTTTGGGTGTTTTGTGTTTGTTTTGCTTTATGTGTTGTATTTTATTTTATTTTTACCGCATCTTCCGCATTTCATTTTTTATTACTATCATGCTGCTGTGCTGTGCTGGCTGTCCTTGTTTTGCAGGTTGGGTGGGTCTGAGAGCTAAGCCCAATACCAAGGCTTGAGAATACCCTAGGACTAGAGTGGAAAGTAGTGGGACCTACATGCCCGCTTGGTACGTTTGTGTGTTCACGAAATTCACAACCAGACGAGGCTATCTTGGGACGCATTCTAACGTGTGTGTCTTGCGCATGTTGGGGTGTTGATCTAGAGAGCTGTCGACTCTGGTGACTGATCATTGAGGACCTTAGTGGAAACATCCCTCTTTAGTGGTGACAGTGGCAGACCACATCTTGTGGCAAACCCATTCGAACCCGAGGGCCCGCTTTGGAACTCGCATAGGATGGCCCCTACGTTTTGAAGAGAATCAGTGGAGGCACTCCTCGAATGACTTTAGTACTGTACCCAGAAGGATGAATATACTATTGTTTCTCGACCTCAGTGCCAAAGCTGAGGACCTTTCGCTTTGGAGAATCAGTTGAGGCCTCCTCGATTGATGATGATGCCAAACCAGAAATGGTGAACGTATCATCATTTCTCGACTTGAGAGCCCGGGATACTGAACATCCTAGTACCTACACGTGAGAGGGGATGGGTGTTTGCAGGTTTGCAGGTAACCAAGACCTTCAACCTACCCTTATTCTGGATTTCTCATCAATGTCTGATTATGTGGGTTCCTCAGTGGTTCAGAGTTCTGGTTTTCTGGTTTCTCGTTCAGCTAACAGCACAGCACATCCAGTAGTGTGCCTTGATCCCATGTGTGCATTTGCATCATCATTTTGCATCCCAACATGTTTATTCATTCGTAGGGTTGCATCCTAACTTTGATTTTGGTTCTTGAAATTAAACTGGAATCAAGGGGTGGATCGCCCTGCGAATTTTTAAACATGTTCATTTGCATTCGCATATCCATAATCATTTTGCATGACAGGTGTTTATCTTCAGAGTTCTTATATTATTCTCATCTCAGGATTGCAGATCAGCACATTCACCGGTATTTTACCAGACCAAATCAGAAGAGAATCATGGAGCAAATCCAAGCTGAGTTGAGGGAAATGCGAAGCCAGATGGGGCAATTTGGGGAAGACATGCTCCAGGAGCAGAGGATGCTAAGGGAAGAGATCAATCAGATGAAGACTCAGATGGGTTTAATCATGGAAATTTTGAATAGGGAAAACAGTCATGTGCCCGCTTCCACAACAGAGGTCCTTACTCTTCCTATCTCTTTGGGGTCTCCTCCAGACCATGGATTGCCTCGTGGATCCACCGCCAGAGCTTTTCCATCAACAACTGTTTCTTGAAGGTCTTAATCCAGAAAAGCTTGAAAAGAAGTTTGATCAGATTCCGATACCATACGCCCGGCTGCTTCAGCACTTACTCAAGTTTCATCTAATTGAATTGATTGCTGCGGGACCTCCACACACCAAGTTTCGTATGGGTCCCAATGTCCATGACAGGTGTGAGTTCCATTCAGGGGTACCCGGTCATAATGTTGAAGATTGTAAGATGCTCAAGTACAAAGTCCAGGAGCTCATTGATTCAGGGCCAATCAAGTTTACATCAGTTGGCACTGGTAAACCAAGTGATGTTACTCCCAGTGTTGCAAAGGGACTGATGACTCCCTCTTTTGCCAATGGATCCACCTCGCGTCAGGGATCTCTTCCACAACCCTTGTTTGTGCCTCAGTCGAATGCGGAAAGGAAAGTGCAAGCGCAGGTGAGGCGCCCAAATCAGTACCGACAACAGAATTATCAGCAACAGGGGCAACCGAGACCAAGAAGGCCCAAAAGGATAATTGATCCTGTTCCTATCCCTTATAGTCAGCTGTTTACGCGCCTGCTCAAGAAGTCTCTGATTCAAACAAGGGGTACCGCGCCAGTACCGTACCCTATTCCTCCCGATTATGACATGACTGCTAGGTGTGAGTTCCACTCGGGAACGTTCGGGCACACGATTGATGAGTGTAATGTATTCAGGCATAAGGTGCAAGACCTGGTGGACTCAGAGATCATTGTATTCACTGAAGATGATATGTACATCAATGGAAGCCTCCTTTCTCAAATGAACACTCAGTTTGCAAGTACGTCCAGGCAGAATTAAGCTTCCTCAGCAATGGTAATCTTCAGCTTCTTTACTGCATTTTCATTTGTAGTTTCTTATTTCTTGTTAAAGCATCGTATGCATGTAAGACTCGTTTGTTTTTTAATGATGATATTAATGCAATGAGTATGTTTTCCTTGAAGTAATCCATTCGTATTCACTCTTAAATGTTTATATGCACTGCAATACCAATTTTCTTGTCTAGAATTCTTAAGGGAGGATGACGAAATAAGAACGCAGGTTTCTAATGGTACGCTTTTGGATAGAACCCTATTGGGGATGTACAGACATTGTTTCAAACCCCTAAACACTGGAGAGATAAGGAGACAGACCCTCGTTAACCCCTTTGAGCCTTGGAGTAGGAGTTTCTTTCGTACGAAAAAACCCTCATACTTAACCCAGGGGCAGGGTAGGCGTCAGTTAGTTTGACCGAGCGCTCAAATTCCAAGGAGAATGTGCAAGAGATATGAAACCCCGATGGTTATCCGTCAACAACTAAGGAGTAAGGCAGTCACAACCCTTTCAAGCAAGTAAGACAACCAGTGTCACACGCTTTGTTCAAAAGGGGAATAAAAAAGAAAGCCCGCTAAGTCGAAAATTGAAAACAAGCGACTTAGGCAAAAGTCAGGGTATCCCGCTGGACTTCAAAAAAAAACTCAAAAGAGTCAGTCCAGGCAAAAATTAGGGATCAAAAAAGCAAAAAAAAAAAAACGAAAAGCGTTACAAAAGAAAACCCCCGATAAGAACAAATTCGTGTGATTACAGACACAGAAGATAAAAAGGGATGACTGTCACTCCAAAACCTCGTTGGGTGTCAAACCATTAGTGGCATAGGTTCCTTAAAGATCATAAACCTTCAGAGAGATGAACGTTTGTGTCAGATTAACTGAACATAGGACTGGAGAACATCACGAAGAGTGGGTGGGCACCAATAAACTTCGAGCCATAAATCCTTTTTTCTGAAACCGTGAACCAAACCACGTTACAACCCTTAAAAGTCCTAATTGAAACAGGGTTTATTCCGAAGGCGTACTTCAACAGGACAGCGTTCCTGACTCCTATAAGTTGTGCTAATAAGATTTGTTGGTATTGCATGTGCGCATTGTTTTGCCATTCAAAAATCAAGGTCGCATCCCAGCTAGTGATTCGTTCACAAGGTTGGGCGACGCATTTTCAATAAAAAACTTCAAGGTTAACATAAGTGTTGCATTAGAATTGTCATTCTTATAATAAACATTTTCTGTTTGCATATACATGCCTAAGCATCAATGCGGTTTACACAGTGAAAGTCAGTCAAGAAACTTGATCCTGCCAAGATGGGTTGCTTGAAAATTTCGAAGGACAATCATATCAAGGGGCATGTTGTCAAGAGACTCAGTGTAGAGTGGGCTCTCCCAGTAAGTCGTGTTAAGATGTAGCCAATCTGGGGCAGTCACGTCGAGAAGTCCCTCTGAAATTTAATTATTCTGGGGCATTCATTCTAAGGTCAGGGGCAAAGTCACTTCAAAGATCATATTGGGGCAGGCCACCTCTAGAGCGTGGGAGATTATCCACTCCTGAAAATGGTTAATTGAAAGCACCTCTTCAAGGCAGAATATTTCAGGTCATTGCAAATCCCTTTCGAGGTAATGTACTTCATGGATTATGAAGACTGGGGCAGTTATGTCAAGATATGATAAATCTCTCCAAGAGCTTGGAGACCCTGGGGCAGTGCGAACGCCCGGTCTTCTGTAAAATCCTCTTGAGATGATTTCTTCCATTAGACCTGGTGGTCTGGGGCAAGTGGAAAGTTCAAATGGTCGTTTATGAACATAGAGACAGGTCAGGTTGAGTGGCAACGGGATCATACTTCCCCAGCAGCTTGCTCTCCCCAGCATTGAGATCGCACTTTCCTTAGCAGAGCAGACCTTCCCTAGCAGGAGACTTAGGAGGTATTTTCCCCAGGTCAAGACGTTATTTCCCCACAAATTCAGGGTGCTCCTTCTCCCCCATCAGCAGGCTAAGTCCAGCAATATCCCCAGCAGGTTTTAAATCCAAGTGATATTTGGCACTCTTCTGATTCAGGACATGGCCCCCCTTTTTCAAAGAGTTACGTATAATCCCCAGTAGAGCGGATGTTCTTTTGGAATTTCATCCCCAACAGAAGTTGTTGATCCAAAGATTCGGTCACGGTGATCCTTTTCAACAGAGTTCGTGGATTCAGAAGACAATTTATTTTTGTTGTCCCCAGCTGAATTGGTCTTTCCTCTCCGGCATTTATTTTGCTGGGGGGACCCTTTTTGCATATCATAAGCATTTGCATTGCATCCTCGAAAACATGGCATTTACATTTGCATTCGAAGCATAAGCCAGGTTTGATGCTTTCCTTGCCAACAGAGATAGTACAGTTCAGGAGATTTTGGAGGGATGTGTTCCTCATATTTGTGTTCCCCGGCAGAGTCTTTTATTTAGACTTATCCATTCCCCAGCGAGATTAATCCCCGGTAAAAGTTGCTTTACACCTTTTTTCACCCGTCCGTGTACCTTTTGATACCCGTCCGTATTGAAACCCTTTACACCCGTCCGTGTACCTTTTTGATACCCGTCTGTATTGAAACCTTCTACACCCGTCCGTGTACCTTTTTGATACCCGTCCGTATTGAGCTTTCTACACCCATCCGTGTAGCTTTTTGATACCCGTCCGTATTGAGCTTTCTACACCCGTCCGTGTACCCTTTTGATACCCGTCCGTATTGATACCTTTACACCCGTCCGTGTACCCTTTTGATACCCGTCCGTATTGAAACCTTTACACCCGTCCGTGTACCTTTTTGATACCCGTCCGTATTGAGCTTTCTACACCCGTCCGTGTACCTTTTGATACTCGTCCGTATTGAAACCTTTACACACGTCCGTGTACCTTTTTGATACCCGTCCGTATTGAGCTTTACACCCGTCCGTGTACCCTTTTGATACCCGTCCGTATTGAGATTTCTACACCCGTCCGTGTACCTTTTAGATACCCGTCCGTATTGAAATTTCTACACCCGTCCGTGTACCTTTAGATACCCGTCCGTATTGAAACCTTTACACCCGTCCGTGTACCTTTTAGATACCCGTCCGTGTACCTTTTAGATACCCGTCCGTATTGAAATTTCTACACCAGTCCGTGTACCTTTAGATACCCGTCCTTATTGAGCTTTACACCCGTCCATGTACCTTTTAGATACCCGTCCATATTGAGCTTTCTACACCCGTCCGTGTACCTTTTGATACCCGTCCGTATTGAGATTTCTACATCCGTCCGTGTACCTTTTAGATACCCGTCCGTATTGAAATTTCTACACTCGTCCGTGTACCTTTTAGATACCCGTCCGTATTGAAATTTCTACACCCGTCCGTGTACCTTTAGATACCCGTCCGTATTGAGCTTTCTACACCCGTCCGTGTACCTTTTGATACTCGTCCGTATTGAGATTTCTACACCCGTCCGTGTACCTTTTAGATACTCGTCCGTATTGAAATTTCTACACCCGTCCGTGTACCTTTAGATACCCGTCCGTATTGAAACCTTTACACTCGTCCGTGTACCTTTTGATACCCGTCCGTATTGAGCTTTCTACACCCGTCCGTGTACCTTTTAGATACCCGTCCGTATTGAGCTTTACACCCGTCCGTGTACCCTTTTGATACCCGTCCGTATTGAGCTTTTTACCCGTCCGTGTACCCTTTTGATACCCGTCCGTATTGAGCTTTTTACACCCGTCCGTGTACCTTTTAGATACCCGTCCGTATTGAAACCCTTTACACCCGTCCGTGTACCTTTTAGATACCCGTCCGTAATTGATTTTCTGAATTCCTTGACACCCGTCAGTAGTTAACACTCGTTTGTGTTTATTTCGTGACTTTCCAATACCTTGGTTTTCAACACTCGTACGTATCGTGACAAGTGCAGCATTTATTGTTCGTTCCCCAGTGAGTCGTCCCTCTT
Organism: Lathyrus tuberosus; assembly: GCA_022829125.1. Lineage (NCBI taxonomy): Eukaryota > Viridiplantae > Streptophyta > Magnoliopsida > Fabales > Fabaceae > Lathyrus > Lathyrus tuberosus. The sequence goes on along the minus strand of JALAZF010000082.1, from coordinate 3,893,632 downwards.
CTGTTGGTCGCAAATTTCTGGAGTTATTTCAGTATTCAATCCCCGTATATCCTGGAATGTCTAAGAGTCGTTGCTATCATACCTTCAGGACCAAGTTGATTGAATAGGGGCAGCTGTTGCACCCCAAAATTTGCCCTCCTTACTCTTTTTACTAACTGGCTTATGTTTCATTTCATTTTTTTTGCATTGTCATGTATGCATATCATTAGCATGGGGTCAAGGTGCTGGAAGCAGTTCAAGAAGGTCCTATCTGGTCTATCACATCATCAAGGGTTCACAAGTGGCAAGGGATCTTAAGTGGATCACTCTCTCCTAACCAGTGCATGAATTAGGGTTAGAAATTCTTGGGTTTATTGCTCCAATGGGCAAGCTCCTTGGGTTTTTGTCATCACCAAATGGCATATCTTATCTTTGTTGGAGAGGATACACATCATATTCAGAGGAATTTGATTTTGGAGACTGTGCTATTTCCTCCTAGACTGAGGGTACCAAAACTAGGGTTTGCTATAAAGTCGGTTTATTTCTAATTTTTTGGGCAAGACTTGATTCTATGGTCTTCCTTGGGTCCCTGAGTATCTAGGAGTGGAAGATTGTCCATCAGTTTTGTTCAGGAGAAGTTTAATTGGCCAATGGATTGAAAACCAGTTAACTTGGTCAAAAGGTCAACTGTGGTCAACACAAAGTCAAACCTCAAGATTTTTGGTCAACATCAAGATTATGGGGTGAAATTCATCATTTGATCAAGGGTTGATCATGATTCATCAAGGAAACCTCAGAATCATCAAGAATCGGGAGTTACTAAATTAGGGTTTTTGTAGGAAAAGTCAACTATACTTTGACCAGGTCTAACTTCCACATACTTCATCAAAAATTCCTCAACCAAAGCCCATCCTGAAGGAAATTTAATTCCCTACAACTTTGTGTCTCACAAGCCAAGGCCAGAAATGCTTCATTTGGGAGATATGAGCCAAGACATTATAGGTCATTTTGAAAGTCAACAAAAGTCAACCTTCTTCAAAAGCTCATAACTTGAACATGGAAGATCAAATTGACATGGGACCAAAAGGGTTGGTTAGAGGACATCTTGAGGTTCCTAAAAAGTATTAGTTTGCATTAAGGAGATAAAAATTGAAGGAGTTGTGCTTAGTCAAAGTTGGGCAATTTTGAGGAGGTGCACAAAGCAAACTATGCCTAAAATCCAAATTTTGACAAATGGGCCATAAGTTCCTTAAACCAAACTCAAACATAATGCCATGCACGACCCAAAGAGCATATATTTGATTTTTCCTCATTTTATTTTATTTTTATTGGATTTAATTAGTTAAAATTCAATATTAAATGAAATAATTCAAAAATAATTAAACAATGGATTATTCAGGCCCAACTCATCATCAGAAGAATAACCCTAAGTATTTAAAACCTATTCATGCATTGGTTAGGGTTCATGCACGTGAAATTGGAGGAGTTCTCAAGAAAACCCTAAAAGAGGATTTCTCACCACAACTCACGATCCACAAGGAGATTCTTCAAACTTCTTCCACAAAGCTTCTCTTGGTAGTCCATAGAGTGCAAATCAACTATTATTCGCAGCTAAAAGCAAGTGTACAAGGGGAACCGTCTCAGGTTGGTAGGATTTTCGAGGATCCTAAAACTCCATTTTTTTTACGTGAATATTGTTGTGTTGTTGTCACTGGTCATGCTGGTATGATTGGTTTGATGATTGGATACGTATGTTGCTCGTAATGTTGATTTGAAATTTTTTGCCCTAACACTAATCCTTTCGATTTGCACTATGTGTTGCTTATTTGTGATTTTGGACGAGGGATTTGGAATCCTCTTGGAATTCCGGTTCGAACGGTATACGGTTTGGGGTTTTCTGGGCATTTTTTAATTTGCAGGTGGTGGTGGCAGGCGGCCGGAGCTAGGGCTCTGGCGATCTGCGAAGTTTCGGCCGGTGAGGGGTCCAAGTGGAGAAGACGACCTCCCAGCCGTCTGATCCTTTCATCGTGCGATCATCAGCACGCCATGTGTTATGTTTTTTTATTTTTTTTCTGAAATTAATTAATGATTCCATGCTATTATCCCACCACAGTTATCATATGCCCTCCAATTATGTTGCGTTGTTTTAATTACTTTTATCTCGGTTGACTAAATGAGGGTCGCGCGATGTATCGTATGGATGTTGGGCAGCCAGCACATTAAAATTGCCATGTGCATGGCACATGGTGCTTGTACCGTGGACTTTTTTTTTGTTTTTGTTTTCTGATCAGTCAATTGGGCCAGGGTTACTATGCGCACCCCCCCAACCTCTGGCCCAACCACCATTTTAGCATGCGTTTTTCCTTAACGCACCCCCCCCAGGTTTTTTATTTATTTTATTTTCTGATTAACCCTAACGTGTGGGATTACTTTTGACACCCCCCGCTTGGTAGCCTAATTCAGTTCCCTCTCTGTTTGCCTAATATTCGCAACCCCCATGCATATTATTTCTTTTTTTTTAGTTTATTTAATTTATCACATTTCATATTTAATTTATTAAAAATAGTTTTCTACATCTAAAAATCATCATAAAATTAATATATCATCTTTATTATGTTATCAAATTTTTACAAATTTTATTTTTTATTTTTATTTTATTTTTATCACTTAAATTAATTGTTTCATTAAACTTCTTTTTAATTACACATCTCATGCATGCATAAATTTCTTTATTCTCATTCTCCTCATCCCAAAGCATTTTTCACTCGTTCTTTTTGCATTCATTCATCAACACCCTAAAGTGTTTAAAAATATTTTTCTTGCATTTTTAAATATTTTTCATATTGCATTTAGGTCCTTCTCTTTGGCATAATTGAAACCTATCCCTTATTTGGATTTGTATGATTATTTGAATGGCTAACATTTTGGATTTTTGCAGGGATCTCTTATATGTTTCTTGCCTCTGGTTGAGGAACTTTAATGGTTAATTTGAGAATTTTAGGGGTCATTTTTCTAATTATTTGATTTGCTTTCTTTTGAGGTTTTCTTGCAGGCGCATCTTTGACCTTGTATGATTACCTTGTTTGAAAGGCACTTGTGCCAATTGCTTTGGGGCCGTTCTTTGTTTCTTTGGTTCATGTTTGGATTATTCTCATTATTGTTTGGCATTGCTTGTTTGTTATTCACATCATTGCTCTTATTCATGTCTGTTTCTCACTAACCCTTTATGCAGGATCAAGGTAAGCTCCTTAAGGGTATGGATAAGTATCCATGGTCACCCTTACTTTTTCCTTCCCTCATCTTCTTCCTTTAGGATTTAGGTTGTCTTTAAACCTCATTAACCGTAGGTCACCCATGCATGATAACTTTAGGATTCATAGTCCCCCTTTAGAGTTACCCTTGTGTCTTCTCTCTTCATATCTCAAATTTCTTTAAAACACTTAATAATAATAAGGTGTATTGCGCACGAGCCTTAAGTATGGGGAATGAGAAATGAGGGGCTTCCTCTCATCTTTCTAGAGTGCTTAGCGAGCGTCCTGTCTTGGGACGATGCGTTAAGTATTCGCCCCTGTGCCCTAGACTTTGGTGCAATGCAACTTAGGAACTAACTTAAGTCAGTTCTGTCCTAAAAAACACACACCAACTTCAAACTTTTTTTGTCCTTCGGGACCTTCAACTTAAAGGCTATTTTCAAAAAGGGCACGTTACCCTCCATCTGAGACGCAAACAGGCATCGACCCTAACTGCCGGACGCGAGCATAACGTCGCTCATAAAAAACACAAAAAGAACTTGGTCCGAACTACGTGGACTCTGAATTCCCCATTGCACAAAGGGGGTACGTAGGCCTAGGACGTCGACGTCCTACCAAGTCTGTCTTTGTCTTTCCTTCCCTCTTAGTACAGCCCTAGATGATAGTATGACTTACCCTTAGAATAGACAACAAGCGTGGATCCCATCGAGTACGATGGACGCGTGGGGTGCTAGCACCTTCCCCTCGCGTAACCGACTCCCGAACCCAAGTTATGGTTGCGATGACCATTCCTTTCCCTCTTCCTAAGGTTTATGCGGTGTTCCCTTTCCCTCTCTTGGGATAAATTTACACGGTTGGCGACTCTGTTTTTCCGCGCCACTCTCGCGTTCGTACCTGGATGAAAATCCCGGGAGCGACACCAGTGTCTCAAGCAGTACATGCTATCAATGAGGAAGATCCCTATGACCCAGATGAAGAATGGAAATCCTATCTTAATGAGGACGGTTATATGTCTCAGGAAGAGGTACCTATGCCTTTTTGCTTTCCCACAGAAAGTCCGAGATTTATACCACGGTCAGACGTCGAAATGATATATGGAGATTGTGATCCGGAAGGATGCCGTGCTCAGCCAAATTCATTAGAGGAGGACACTCTGATGAAAGACAACTTTGACCACAATTACTATGGCCCAATGGATGGTCTGCCAATGTGGCAGCCTTACCCAGGAAACTTGGGGCAAGAAAGTCAACCAAGCAATGAAAATCAGCTGACCACCATTGAACAGAATACCTGTGTCCCCACCATGTCATGGGATCAACACTCAGGTCATTTCGAAACTACTCAACATGAAGATGAATTCGCAACATTTGCAGGACTAGAGTTCATCAACTATTCTTTCCCCGAGGTCAACGTCATCGAGAGAGATGACTCCTCCAGTTCCAAAGAAGTTTGGGACACTCTGGGAGAACCAAGTGGAAAATACGACTATACGGTCAAGTACACTGCTCCCGAAAGCTCTCGTATCAGGCTCGAAGATATTCAGCCAACTGGATGGGGAGATACAGCTGAGAGCACAAATGCTATGCAAAATGCAACAGAGGAATTCTCCTACGACAATTCTGCCTGGGAGACAGATTCCAATGATCCCGCTCCACCAGAAATCAGCGTCATTTCTGAAGACAAATCAAGGAAGGTGCCAGACTTTGTGATTCACCGAGGAGTTTGCCGCCAATGGATTGTCGTCAAGGTTCCGAAGGTCGTTCACCAGTCAAAGTAATTGCCGTCTTTAACCTTTCACCCTGCCCAGGTGAAACGGATGTTTTGATAGGGCTCACTTTCTGTAAATATCCCTCTTCGCTTCGCCCAAAGCGACAGAGTTTTGTTTTATAGGGCTGTAGTTTCAAGAATCGACTTGTTCATTAATAAAATAACGTCGTTCTGTAATTTCCGCATTAATTGCTGTTTTCTCTTTTTGCTTTTTCAGAAAATGGTAATCCTAAAAAATAATTCAATAATAAAAACAAGTAGTAAAATAAAACACTGCACATACTTGCATTTTTCTCTATCTCTTCTAAACACGAATCATCACGTCATGCAGATTGCTTGTTTTAAACCCAGTTGAAACATACGATCCGATGCCTTCTCCCAACTTTGAGTTCCCGATATTCGAGGCTGAAGAAGAAAATGACAAGGAAATTCCAGAAGAGATCTCCCGACTACTCAGACAAGAGGAAAGGTCCATTGAACCTCACAAAGAGCCGTTGGAAACAGTAAACTTGGGTTCAAAAAAAGAGAGAAAAGAAATCAGGATTGGGGCACTGCTCAGTCCAACTGCCAGAGAGAGTTTGATAAAGCTTCTCAGAGAATTTCCCAATGTATTCGCTTGGTCCTATCAGGATATGCCAGGGTTGGATACCAGCATCGTGGAACATCACTTACCGTTAAGATCGGAATGTCCGCCAGTAAAGCAAAGGTTGAGACGGACTCACCCGGACATGGCCATCAAAATCAAGGAGGAGGTACAAAAACAGATTGACGCGGGTTTCCTCGCCACGTCAGAATATCCTCAATGGTTAGCCAACATCGTACCCGTCCCCAAAAAGGACGGAAAGGTCAGAATGTGTGTCGATTACAGGGATCTGAACAAGGCAAGTCCAAAAGACGACTTTCCTTTACCACACATTGACATGCTGGTTGATAGTACCGCAAAGTTTAAAGTTTTTTCCTTCATGGATGGATTCTCGGGCTATAACCAGATCAAAATGGCGCCGAAAGACATGGAGAAAACTTCGTTCATCACCCCATGGGGTACCTTTTGTTACAAGGTAATGCCGTTCGGTTTGAAGAACGCCGGGGCAACCTATCAAAGGGCTATGACTACTCTGTTTCATGACATGATACATAAGGAAATCGAGGTATATGTCGATGATATGATTGCAAAATCAAAAACAGAGAGTGAGCAAGTTAAACATCTGTCAAAATTGTTCAAACGTCTAAGAAAATTTAAGCTCCGCTTGAATCCTAACAAGTGCACCTTCGGTGTCCATTCAGGGAAACTATTAGGGTTCATCATCAGCCAGAAAGGAATTGAGGTTGATCCTGACAAGGTCAAGGCCATTCAAGAAATGCCTTCTCCGAAAACTGAAAAACAAGTCAGAGGATTCCTGGGACGGTTGAACTACATCTCTAGATTCATATTCCTTATGACCGCCACGTGTGCGCCGATTTTCAAATTACTGAAAAAGAACCAGTATTGCGTTTGGTCAGAAGATTGCCAAACTGCCTTCGACAGTATTAAGGAATATCTGTTGAATCCTCCGATTCTATCACCTCCAGTGAAAGGAAGACCACTGATCTTTTACCTCACAGTCCTAGAGGACTCAATGGGATGTGTACTTGGCCAACAAGACAAAACCAAAAGGAAAGAGTCTGCCATTTACTATCTAAGCAAGAAATTCATCGACTGCGAGACTCGGTACATGATGCTCGAGAAAACTTGATGTGCTTTGGCTTGGGCAGCCAAACATCTGCGCCAGTACATGATTCATCACACTACTTGGTTGGTCTCCAAAATGGATCCAATCAAGTACGTTTTCGAAAAGCCTGCTCTCACAGGAAGAATTGCCCGTTGGCAGATGTTGTTATCAGAATATGACATAGAGTACCACGCTCAGAAAGTCGTTAAGGGAAGTATTTTAGCCGATCATTTGGCTCATCAACCGATTGACGATCAAGAATCAATCGGGTTTGACTTCCCAGACGAAGATGTCATGTATCTAAAAATGAAAGATTGCGATGAACCATTACCCAGTGAAGGGCCAGAACCAGGTTCCCAATGGGGACTAATCTTTGACGGAGCAGTTAATCATTACGGAAACGGAATTGGGGCAATCATTGTTACCCCTCAGGGTACCCACATTCCTTTCACTGCCAGACTTACGTTCAAATGTACGAACAACGAGGCCGAATACGAAGCTTGTATTATAGGTCTCGAAGAAGCAATTGATTTAAGGATCAAAAACTTGGACGTATACGACGACTCAGCCTTGGTTATCAATCAGATAAAAGGAGATTGGAACACATACCAATCAGGATTGATTCCTTATAAAGACTATGCAAGAAGGTTGTTACGCTTCTTCAACAGAGTCGAGTTTCATCACATCCCTCGTGAGGAGAATCCCATGGCTAACGCTTTGGCCACTCTCTTTTCCATGATTAGTGTAGGTCAATGGAATGACATACCTAAGATCGACATCATGCGCCTTGAACGGACCGCTTACATCTTCACGATTGATGCAGTCCTAGACGACAAACCTTGGTATCACGATATCAAATGCTTCCTTCAGAAACAAGAGTACCCATCTGGGGCACTCAGAAAAGACAGGAAAACCCTCAGAAGATTGGCTGGAAACTTCTTCCTGAGCGGTGACACTCTTTATAAGAGGAATTTCGACTTGGTCTTGCTCCGATGCGTAGACAGACCAGAAGCAGACATGCTTATGAAAGAAATTCATGAAGGATCCTTTGGCACTCATGCCAACGGACACACAATGGCGAGAAAAATCCTAAGAGCAGGGTATTACTGGTTGACCATGGAATCCGACTGCTACAAGTACATGAGGAGGTGTCACAAGTGTCAGATATACTCCGACAAAATTCATGTACCGCCATCGCATCTCAAAGTTCTTTCTTCCCCGTGGCCTTTTTCCATATGGGGAATCGACATGATTGGCATGATTGAGCCCAAGGCTTCAAACGGACATCGGTTCATCCTGGTCGCCATTGATTATTTCACCAAGTGGGTCGAAGCAGCGTCATTCGCCAATGTAACTCGACACGTGGTGGTCCGATTTATCAAAAACAATATCATCTGCCGTGATGGTGTTCCAAGCGAGATCATTACCGATAATGGATCTAACTTGAACAATAAGATGTTGAAAGAGTTGTGTGCAGAGTTCAAGATTGAACATCATAACTCATCTCCCTACCGACCCAAGATGAACGGAGCGGTAGAAGCGGCCAACAAGAACATCAAGAAGATCGTTCAAAAGATGGTCGTAACCTACAAAGACTGGCACGAAATGCTACCCTTTTGCTCTTCACGGTTATCGCACATCTGTCCGCACTTCAACAGGGGCTACCCCATTCTCTCTAGTTGTATATGCGTATTTTCGACGCCATGAGTTCAACACGTAAAAAGTTGTTTTCGACAAATGGAGGAACATGCCAAAAGAAGTACAACTGAAAGAGTATATCTACTTGGGAGATATTCTTCAACATTCTTCGACATTTCGACGGGGCAACGTTTCGACATTTCGTCAAGTAAAGATTTATGCAAATGGAAAAAGTTTGGACAAGTATGAAGAAAGTTGTGATAGTTCGACAATTCGACAAGTCTGAAAGGACGCGTTGGTTCGACATAACTTGAAGATTCAAATTCAGGAGAATTATAACGTTTGGCAGAAGACGCGTGGAAGCACCTGGCGAAAGGGAGACATGCAGAAGGCCAGATGTCGAAGATTTAAGATTTAGTCATTAATAGCAGTTATTTTGTTTATCTATAAATAGGATAGTTGTTATTAGAATTCAGTGTGAAAAACTTGTACAAAACTTCCTGCAATTACTCAAAGTACCCGTGTGAGAGAAAAGAGTTATTTGGAAAAATGTACGTGTAAACACCATTTTTTTTAATTTCTTTATCAATCAAAGTCTTTTTACCAATTCCTTTACATTTACCAGCATCTTTATGTTTTCTTCGTCATTTTACTTTAAATTTCTTTCTTCGCCATTTTACTTTAAAAGTTCTTTTCAAAGTCATTTTCTTTTATCTCAGACTTTCATCTAGAGTTAGTTGAAATCTTTTATTCCAAAAGACTTAAATACATAAAACCAAGAACCAAGATATCACCCTTAATTTAAAATTTATCACGTTGATCTAAGTTTTCGCCCGACGTCCTAGGATTTGTTTGGTTAATCCTGCAAGTAACCCAGATTTCACCATTCTGGTAAACCAGAGGTTGTTCGCCAAGATCAACAGCGAACAAATTGGCACGCCCAGTGGGACTAGTGCAATATAAAACTTAAATAAATTTTAAAAATTAAGGCTTTTTCTTCGTTGTATGATACTAAGAAGCGGTAAATTAGCCGTATCTGACGTAGAGAGACCCAAAAGAACTAGAGTAAGGAAAATGGCGAATCAGTCAAATAATCCTAATCCCAATCCAAATTCAAATGAAAATATTCCAGTTTCCAACCCTATACCTTCGACAGGGGGAAATATGGATTCAAACCCTGTTCTGGAGGAGGTTATGCCTTCGTCAACAGGATTTATACCAGCGGTTTCGCTCTCCCAAAGTAGGCCTAGTTCTTCCACAATGGGACATTCAAGGCCTTTGGGGACGCCTCCTCCGGGAGGACAAAATTTTAGGCCATTCCAGACAAATTTTTCCATGCCTATGTTCGGAAGAGAACAACCATATGGAATGCCAACGTCAGTAATGGCAAACTTGCAAAGTGCACCACCCTTGTATTCTGACGCCATGGTCCACATGTCTTCACCATTGCAAGGATCAGGATATAGTGGAAATATGAGTAGATTGAACCAGTCCCTACCAAATTTCCAAATGCCAGCAATTACCAATAATTCTGCGCAAGTAATTCGACAACAAATGGACGAAAGTAATCATGATATTGTCCAAATATTGACTCAACAAATGGGAGCAGTGTTTAACCCTTTAATACAAAACACTACCCAAACCAACCAATTGTTGGCTGCGCAAATGACGCGCATTGCTGACTTTTTTGGTGTTCCTCAAACACGACAAAGAGAACAAGTGATTCAAAACCAAATAGTAAATGTCGAAGAGGAACCCACGATAAATCAAAGGCCTTTAGAGAATCCTCAGGCAAACCCTATAAACCAAGAGGCAGTGGTCGAACAGCCTCGTGTCGAAATCCCCGTTCAACAAGAACCTAGGAGGGTAATAGTCCAGAGAGGCCAAGATGCTGATGATGTGTTGCAACAGCGAATACGATATAATAACTTGCCTGTCGAAAATAACATAACAGCCATGGTCGAAAGGATAATGGCCCAAAACGGTGTAAATATAGGTTTGCAAAGGCCCACTTATACTTCCCCATTGTCAGAACACATTCTGCAAGAGGAACTACCCCCAAGATGGAAAGTTCCTAAGTTTACTAAGTTTTCAGGAGATACTAGTGAATCTACTATAGAGCACGTAGCGCGTTATCTAATAGAAGCAGGGGAAATAGTCAATAATGAAAATTTGAAAATGAAGTACTTCCCAAGTTCCTTGACAAAAAATGCATTCACCTGGTTTACATCCTTGCCTGCGAACTCTATATTCACATGGACCCAATTAGAAAGATTGTTCCATGAACAATTCTATATGGGTCAGACTAAGATATGTTTGAAGGAATTAGCCAGTGTTAAGAGGAAATTTTCAGAGCCTATAGATGATTACCTAAATAGGTTCAGGTTGCTTAAGGCAAGATGTTTCACACAAGTGCCAGAATGAGAGTTAGTCGAAATGGCTGCAGGGGGTCTAGATTATTCTATAAGGAAGAAATTAGACACTCAATATTTAAGAGATATGGCACAATTAGCAGATAGGGTAAGACAGATTGAAAGGCTAAAAGCTGAGAAATTCAGATCAAATAAAAATAAAAAGGAAAGAGTGGCCTATGTAGGAGTATGCCAGGATGATGATGGTGACGAAAATGAACTAATTTTGTTCGACGAACAAGAAATTAATCTGGCAGAACTAAAGTCAGGCCCACCATACGCCTGTAAAGTACTAGCTCCGTCGAATGGAAAAAATCCAGTCGAACCTGAAAAGAATGATAAGTTTCCCAAACGAACTTATACGTTCGACGTCACCAAGTGTGACGAAATTTTTGATTTTATTGGTCAAAGATGGTCAGTTAATAAAGCCGCCAGGCGCTAAAGAACCGCCTGTCGAACAGCAGAAAAAGAGGGGTTTTTGTAAGTACCATAACTTTTTCGGTCATAAAACATCTCAATGTTTTATTTTCAGGGATCTAGTTCAAAATGCTATCCGTGATGGAAGACTGAAGTTTGGCGAGAAGCCAAAACAACAAATGGGGATTGATTCGAATCCCATGCAGGTTGTCGAAGCACACTATGCTAAACCATCCACTGTGAATATGGTGGAGATTGAAGTTGCTTCTGATGGCAGTTTCGAGATGGTGGAGGCTATGGAAGGTTTCGACACCAGTGTCAACATGGTCGAGATTACTGAAGATCTTGCAGGCCAGAAAGAAGTCGAAGGTACTGAAGCGTTCGACAACGATAATGAAGTCAAAGTCACTGAAGATCTTGACAACAAAAACACAGTTGAAGTCACTGAGGACTTCGACGATGAAGGTAAGGTCGAAGTTACTGAAAGCTTTGACAATCAGAAATTGAAGAAAACTACAGAGGGTTCCGACGAAAAGAACGATGACAGTGTTGCTGAAGACGTGTTGGTTCGACCAGGAGAAATCTGGGATTGCTTGGGACAGCCAAGTGCAAAATTCGACTACCTGGTGAAGTACACTATTCCTGCAACTTATCACACCGACATCAGTGAAATCCAACCAACTGGTTGGGGAAGTGATTTTGATGACGATGGTGATTCCCCTATCGCCAAGGAAGAAGTTACTGAGGACTTCGTTGCTGAAAACAAGGCTACTGAAGGCCTTGATCTTGACAACACGAAGGAGGCCGATGTTGCAAATTACTGCATCAACATCATGGGACCTTTCGACAAGGAAGTCACAGAAATGAAAGAAAAAGCTGTACATGGCCGTGGGAAATCTGGGACTTATGGGATCCTACGAAGAATAAAGGAGGATCCTAAAGAAAAGTCAAGCAAGTGTTGCTGCAAGCATGCTCCTAGGAACATATCCTGGTGTTGCTGCCCAGAAGGGAAGTTCGACCTGACGAAAAAGAAGGATAGAGTCGAAGAGGAAAAGCTCATTGAAAAGATGAACAGACTAACCATTGCTGACAAGCAAAATGTGGGAATCAATATGGTAGAAGTTTCGCAGAAAACTCAGGCAGCAGTAGATGAAGATCAACGTCGAGAGGAGTACCAAAAGCTGGCGTACCCCAAAGAAGATGAGAGTTTGGTCGAATTCATCAAAAGGTGCCAAAGAAGGAAGAGTGACGTGATGCTATGCCCTCGTTGCAGTTCCATTTTCGACAGAAAGGCTGCCACCAACTTGGAGGCAATAGATCAAGCAAGAAGGAAGGCGAATGGGGGAGCGACAAGGTATGATCCAAGAAGGAGTGAGCACCACCAATGGAGGCGTGGAGACAGACACTATGGCACTTACAAGCCATCAAACAAAGTGATAGATGACAAATGGGTTCAACCCATCAGAGATGCCCAAGGCCAGAAGAAGTGGAAGAATTTCGATGTGCAGAGAGGCACTTCAATGGAAAACAAGAAGGAGTTGGAGAAATATAAACCTAGGCCATATCCTTCAGAGAATTATAAAGGGAAGAACCCCATGTCGAGATCCCAGTGGAGGAGGTTCCAAAGGCAAAAGAGGGTTGAGAAAGAAGTTGCTGAAAAAGGTATGATGAGAAAAGTGGCTGGAAACAAGGACGAAGCAGAATGTAGCAGTAACACTCAAATGGCAAACAGGAAGAAGCCTCTCCAGCAAATCAAACCAAACAGCGTGGTAGCGCAAAGTGTGCCCAAAGAGAAGAAGTTGGAGGATGACGAGATGACAGATGATTTCAAGTCAGATTCGGAGGCATCCTTTGACGTTGTCTGTAACGTGGTCTCGGTCCTTCCCAGAGACTATGATAGGATCATGGAAGTCGAAGACGAAGAGGATGGGATGGAAGAGGAAACGATGGTGCACAAGCCCGTGTGTTACTACGTAATGAATAATGGTTGTGTCGAAGAGCAAAATGCTTTCTTCGAAAGACCAGGCGATTCCATGAAGGCGCACTTGAAGCCTTTGTTTATCAAAGGAAAGATTGAGAGCGTTGGTGTGAACAAGATCCTAGTGGATGGTGGTGCCGCTGTGAATTTAATGCCCCATTTCATGCTGAAAAAGATTGGCAAAGATGACTCGGATGCAAAGCCCCACAACATGGTTCTGTCGAATTACGAAGGAAAGGTAGGAACAACCATGGGAGTTATTCAAGTGGATCTGACAGTTGGTACTATAACAAGGCCAACAATGTTTGTAGTTATTGCTTCTAGGGCAAACTATAACTTGCTGTTGGGAAGAGAATGGATCCATGGTATAGGTGATGTTCCTTCGTCGATGCACCAGAGAATAGTTATTTAGAGGCCAGATGGAATCGTCGAGAACATAGAAGCAGACCAAAGTTACTTCATGTCCGAAGTAAACAATGTAAGCGATCGAAGTTTCGACAAAAACTTAGCCCAAATACCTCCTTGCAGTCCGGCGAAATTTGACTTAAAGGCAACGGACAACGCGTACTGTTCCATGTATCTCCATCCTACACATGGTTTTCAGTGGGATAAGGAAGTCGTTGGTGACTCCAACTACATGTGGGGGACTACCAACGTAGCACCAACAGGATGGGGGAATGAGTTCGACAATGATGATGAGTGAACAAGCAGTGCTCGACAAAATTACGGCTTACATAGCCGAAAACAAATTCAAAGCGGCTCTGGAGGCCGAAGTAAAATACATGGTTGTCGAAGCCAATCATGAAGATTCAAATGAACAATGTCTTCAAAAAGACGTTGAGGAAAATAATGACAACAACCAAATAGACGAATGGAAACACCAGAAACTTGACGCCATTTATGACGACGAACCTTTGGGGTTCGAAAAAGATCCAGTGTCGAACAATTTGAAGATGGTGGCGCAGGATCCTTTAGAAGAAATCAACTTGGGACTGGGGGCAGAAAAAAGACCAACCTACATAAGTGCAAGGATGGATCCTCAGTTCAGAGTCGAAATAATCCAGTTGTTGAAGGAGTTCAAAGATTGCTTTGCATGGGATTATGACGAAATGCCTGGTTTGGACAGAAGTTTGGTCGAATTGAAGCTGCCAATCATAGAAGGGAAGAAGCCAGTCAAGCAAACTCCAGGGCGCTTTGCACCAGAAGTTCTGTCGAAAATAAAAGAAGAGGTCGAAAGACTTCTAAAATGCAACTTCATCCGCACTACCAGGTATGTTGATTGGATTGCAAATATAGTTCCGGTTATTAAGAAAAATGGCAAACTTAGGGTATGCATTGATTTTAGAGATTTAAATTCTGCTACCCCAAAAGACGAATATCCTATGCCAGTAGCAGAAATGCTTATAGATTCTGCAGCAGGTCACGAGTATCTAAGTATGTTGGATGGATACTCTGGCTATAACCAAATTTTTATTGCTGAAGAAGATGTTTCTAAGACAGCTTTTCGTTGTCCTGGAGCAATTGGAACTTATGAATGGGTAGTGATGCCTTTTGGTTTAAAGAATGCTGGAGCCACTTACCAAAGGGCTATGAATTCAATTTTCCATGATTTTATTGAGACGTTTATGCATATTTACATTGATGATATTGTAATCAAGTCTGTTTCAGGAAAAGATCATATAGACCATCTTCGACAATCCTTTGAGAGGATGAGAAAGTTTGGTCTAAAGATGAATCCCCTTAAATGTGCTTTTGGTGTGCAGGCGGGTGATTTTTTAGGTTTTGTGGTCCACAAGAAAGGGATCGAAATAAATGAAAACAAAGCCAAAGCTATAATGGAAGCGAAAGCGCCATCAACGAAAAAGGGATTGCAATCTCTACTAGGGAAGATCAATTTTCTAAGAAGATTCATCTCCAACCTCAGTGGAAAAACACAACCCTTTTCTCCTCTACTTCGACTTAAGAAAGAAGAATTCACATGGGGGCAAGAGCAACAAGTGGCTTTCGACAAAATCAAAGAGTACTTGGCTAGTCCTCCAATCTTGATGTCCCCTTGTAGGAAAAGAAGCATGAGGTTGTCTATCTCCGCATCAGACAAGACATTAGGAAGTATGTTGTGTCAAGAGGATGAGAATGGCGTCGAAAGGGCCATCTATTATCTCTTGTATGAAATTGAAGCATTATATAAAGCCTGTTGATGTATATGTATCTTCTCATTTCGACGTAATAAAATATATGTTGTCTAAGTCTATTTTGCATAGTCGAATTGGAAAGTGGGCTTTGGCTCTAACAGAATACTCCTTAAAATATTCGCCTTTAAAGGCTATGAAAGGACAGGTGGTGGCTGATTTTATAGCTGACCACTCTATAGTCGAAACTATGGAGTACGTCGAATTAGCACCATGGAAACTGTATTTCGACGGTTCCAGGCATAAGAATGGACTTGGTATTGGGATGGTGATTATTTCTCCTGACAAAATTCCAACAAAGTTCAAGTACAAAGTCGAAGGGCTATGTTCGAACAATGAAGTCGAATATGAAGCATTGATTGCTGGACTTGAAATCTTGTTGGAATTGGGGGCAACAAGAGTCGAAATAATGGGTGACTCGGAGTTGGTAATAAAGCAGTTGACTAAGGAGTACAAATGTGTGAAAGAGAATCTAATAATGTACTTCGTGATAGCAAATAGACTTCTCAAGAAGTTCGACAATGTGGTTTTTAGGCACATTCCCAGGATGGAGAATCAAGAGGCGAATGATCTTGCTCAGCTGGCATCAGGATACAAAGTGTCGGAGGAGAAGTTAGAAAAGGCCATCGAAGTCAGAGGAAGAATCATATCTGTAGGTTTGTCCCCATCAGATTTAGAGACAATAAAATTGGGATATGGTGACGAAGAAAATTATGAGATTTGCAACGTAGATGATGCAGGAGTCGAAGACTGGAGAAAACCCATCAAAGAATATTTGCAAGATCCAAATCAAAAAGTCGAACGAAAGGTAAAATATAGAGCTTTGAGTTATGTACTTTTTGGCAATGAATTATTCAAGAAGACTGCAGAAGGAGTCTTGTTGAAATGCTTAGGCGAAAATGAAGCATACATAGCATTGTCAAATGTGCATAGTGGAGCGTGTGGCGCACACCAAGCAGGCCACAAAATGAAGTGGTTATTGTTTCGACAAGGAATGTATTGGCCAACAATGCTAAAGGATTGTATCGAATTTGCAAAAGGGTGTCAAGAGTGCCAAGTACATGCAGGCATACCACATGTTCCTGCAAGTGAGTTACATTCGATTGTAAAACCTTGGCCGTTCAGAGGTTGGGCGTTAGATTTAGTTGGTGAAATTCGACCAGCTTCTTCAAAAGGGCAAAGGTACATTTTAGTTGGAGTAGATTATTTTACTAAGTGGATTAAAGCCATACCATTGGGGAATGTAGATCAAGAAGCAGTTATGGATTTTATCCAAAAGCATATAATCTACAGATTTGGGATACCGGAAACAATAACAACAGATCAAGGATTTGTGTTTACTGGTCGAAAGATGCAGAAGTTTGCACAAGATACAGGTTTTAAGCTCCTTACTTCGACACCTTATTATGCTCAGGCTAATGGACAAGTCGAAGCAGCTAACAAGGTAGTGATAAATTTGATCAAAAAGCATGTAGGTGGAAAGCCAAAAAATTGGCATAATACCTTAGATCAAATTTTATGGGCTTGTCGAACATCTCCTAAAGAAGCAACCAATTCGACTCCATTTAAATTAACTTATGGGCATGATGCAGTTTTGCCAGTCGAATTGTATTTGCAATCAGTTAGGGTTCAAAGGCATCATCAGATCCCATCAGAGACATACTGGAGTATGATGATAGATGAATTGGTTGATTTAGACGAAGAAAGGCTACGTGCCTTAGATCTCATAAAGAGACAAAAAGAGAGAGTCGAAAAGTTCTAAAATAGAAAAGTAAAATTTAAGACTTTTTCAATTGGTGATTATGTGTGGAAGGTAATTCTTCCTATGGATCGAAAAGACAGAGTTATGGGACAATGGTCTCCCAAATGGGAAGGACCTTTCAAAGTTTTGAAAATATTTTCTAATGGCGCATATGAGGTCGAAGAAATAGGGAAAGACGAAAGGATATTAAAAATAAATGGCAAATATTTGAAAAGGTATAAACCAATATTGCAGGAAATAAAGATAGCAGTCGAATAAAATGGAAATTGAAAGTAAATATTGTGCTGCCAAACAGATGGCGTTAAATCATTACAAATAAAGCCTCAAAGGGCTAGAAATTGACAGGAAAATTCGACTAAAGCTGAAGGTTTGCAAACTGTGCCTTCAAAGCGGTAAATTTGTCTTTCTGAAATTGAAGTCGACGATCACAGAGGTTCCTGTGAATATGGGCAACTTCAATCTCTTGGTTGATCTTTTGAGCGGTCTCTGCGTGTTGAATGCCAACCTTCAACTCTTCATCAATCTCTCTTTGCCTAGGCTGCTGGATAGAAGCTATGAGTTCCTCCTCTTTGGAAATTTTCTCTTGGAGAACTGCTATTTGTTTCTTCTATGTTTGAATGTGGTTATGGCAAGTAGCAATCTTCTTGACAGAGGCTTCAGAAAGCTCTTGTAGTTTCGAAACTTTATTTGTCGAAACAGAAACAGAGTTCCATTCAGCAGCTTGTTGGTCCATTTTTTTAGAGATTTGTTGACATAAGTCCCTTCGACGGTGAAGATCTGCGCTGGATAAGTCAATCACAGTTGTCAGCTCTATCACAAAATTGCAGACTTCGACAGAAGCATCCAAGACGTTAACTTGCTTCAACAGTTTCTTCAACTCCATTGGAGCAGTGGCATTTTCCTCTAGAACTTGGAACAAGTCAACATCAAGGATCTTCGCCTTGATCTGAGTCATGATATTGGGTAGAGACTGCACTTCAGAAGTGGCTCCAGAAGTAGTCGAACTGCTGTAGGAAGAGTCTTTAAAGTTGAATCTGGTGCTAAGTATGGCTTTCAGGTAGTCCAGGGGTTTCTGCACTTTGAGACTTTCAAGCTCTTCATGGGAAAGACTAGTCGAACCAGTTGTTTGGGAACTCCTTTGAGTTTGGTCAGGAGTAGGCTGGTTGCTATGCTCTAAAGTTCGCCTAGCTTCCTGTTGCTTCGATAGATCTTCTTCGTCAGCAGTCTTCTCTTCAGGATCTCCTTTGACAGCAGTGTCTGCTTCAACATCATCATCTTTTTGTTGCTCAGCGTGTAATCCAGGATGAGAAGGAGAGTTGTTATCAGAATCAGCTCCCACAGTAGTGTCGAATGCTTCGACCGCTTGTCTCTCAAGTTCTTTGATGGGAGTGTCCTCCTCTCGAGCTACCTCCTCCTGGATTGTCTCAGGCTGTTTTTCGACGACCTTTGGATTCTATCAAAAGAAAAATTTCTAAGTTATAAATGAAATAAAATAAATGAGAAGGGTCGAGAGTGAAATTTACCTTAGAAGTCTCCGTTTTGGAGCTAGACTTTCCACTCCCCGTATCCTTCGGCTGATGTTTTGTAGCAGGACTGCTAGAAGATTCCCTTTTAGAGGATTTGACAATAGATTTTTGTGAGGCAATTTTCTGCAGTCTTTTCTTCTTTTGAGGAGGGGGATTTGGAGATGGGGACTCATCACTGGACTCTTCGACAGGGATTATCTCTGGTATTTTCTTTCTTTTTTTGGAATGTAGAGGTTTTTTGACTTACCTGATCATATAAATCAAAAATAGTGAGTGTCTTAAAGAAATAAAGGAATAGATCAAAAGAGGAAGAGATTTATACCTTAGTCGAAGGTGTCTGGGCGGCACTTTGTGGAGTTTCGACAGAAGCTTTCTTGGCAGGCACTTTCACAGCTGAAAAAAAAAAAAAAGAGAAATAGGGGTTTATGTATTTATAAGAGGAAATGACTTTTTGGGTTTAGTGGTGATCATGGAGGGCACGTGGCATCATCTTGACGGTGATGAAGAAAAGTGGAAGTTAAAAAGAGATGGCCATGACGTTAGGTTAAGTAATAATGGGCTAGAAGCTAGAACGTGGGCTAGAATTGACGTTTTGAGAAAGTAAAATGATGAAATATGTTGGAACTTGAAATTGTGTAATTTAAAATTAGGATGACATGGCGTCAAAATATTGGTTGAACACCAAAGGATTATTTCTCCAGGATAGTCGAAATACCTTTGCTGGGGGGCAATTTGTATATGCGTATTTTCGACGCCATGAGATCAACACGTAAAAAGTTGTTTTCGACAAATGGAGGAACATGCCAAAAGAAGTACAACTGAAAGAGTATATCTACTTGGGAGATATTCTTCAACATTCTTCGACATTTCGACGGGGCAACGTTTCGACATTTCGTCAAGTAAAGATTTCTGCAAATGGAAAAAGTTTGGACAAGTATGAAGAACGTTGTGATAGTTCGACAATTCGACAAGTCTGAAAGGACGCGTTGGTTCGACATAACTTGAAGATTCAAATTCAGGAGAATTATAACGTTTGGCAGAAGACGCGTGGAAGCACCTGGCGAAAGGGAGACATGCAGAAGGCCAGATGTCGAAGATTTAGGATTTAGTCGTTAATAGCAGTTATTTTGTTTATCTATAAATAGGATAGTTGTTATTAGAATTCAGTGTGAAAAACTTGTACAAAACTTCCTGCAATTACTCAAAGTACCCGTGTGAGAGAAAAGAGTTATTTGGAAAAATATACGTGTAAACACCATTTTTTTTAATTTCTTTATCAATCAAAGTCTTTTTACCAATTCCTTTACATTTACCAGCATCTTTATGTTTTCTTCGTCATTTTACTTTAAAGTTCTTTCTTCGCCATTTTACTTTAAAAGTTCTTTTCAAAGTCATTTTCTTTTATCTCAGACTTTCATCTAGAGTTAGTTGAAATCTTTTATTCCAAAAGACTTAAATACATAAAACCAAGAACCAAGATATCACCCTTAATTTAAAATTTATCACGTTGATCTAAGTTTTCGCCCGACATCCTAGGATTTGTTTGGTTAATCCTGCAAGTAACCCAGATTTCACCATTCTGGTAAACCAGAGGTTGTTCGCCAAGATCAACAGCGAACACTAGTATATGGCATGGAAGCAGTGCTCCCCATCGAAGTAGAGATCCCATCAATCTGGGTATTGATGGAAGCTAAGCTAACGGAAGCTGAATGGTGCCAAAGTCGACACGACGAACTGAATCTGATCGAAGAAAAGCAAATTAAGGCTTTGTGCCATGGTCAATTATATCAACAGAGAATGAAGAGGGCGTTCGACAAAAAGGTTCGACCTCGTGTTTTCAGAAAAGGAGACCTCGTGCTCAAGAAGATACAACAGTTTCTCACTGATTCGTGAGGTAAATGGACTCCGAATTATGATAGCCCCTATGTGGTCACGAAAGCTTTCTCAGGCGGCGCCTTGAGACTTGCAACCATGGACGGAGAGGAATTTGCCTACCCCACAAATGTTGATGTAGTCAAAAAATACTTCGCCTAAACTAAAAAAAAAAAACGTCTCGGTGGATTGAAAACCCGAAAGGGCGGTCCAGGCAAAAGTTAGAGACATAAAAAAAATCATCCCGATGGATTGGAAACATCATAGTACAATCCAGGCAAAAATTAGGGATAATGCCAAGTAACTATGTTCAACAGAGGCAAGTCTCTCAGCAGCAGCAGTTACACCATCCATCGGAGGAAAACTCCAGTCAAGGTCATCTTCGACAGAAGCTCAGGATGTCCCGAATTCAAAGTTGGTAGAAGGATAGTGGTTGTTATGTTTCAACGTAGCCCTTTTCCCTGTAAATTACCATTTTCTAACTTTGTAAATACTCTTTGGAATCACGCGTTTGGCTGATCTCGATTTTATCAATGAAATTTGAGCCTTTGTGCTTTTGTTTGTAATTCTTATTTGATTTAGCTTTACGGAACGACGTTGTTAACATGATTAACGATTCTTGAAATAAAACAAAAATGAATTTACTTGTTAAAACTTTTTCTGCTTTTTAATAAAGATGCAATTTCTTTTGACTGTTTAACATCGAAAGAGCATCGATTGCGTCTCCAAAGGCGTTTGAACTTCAAAGTGCAGAATCAAAGTACTCCTTCTAGGCCCAGTGCGCCTGAATGAAGGGATCAACTGTGTCAGAGACCTTGTTTCGTCTGACACGCCTCGGCCGAGTTCTTATCTCCTAAGCCCGATCAGCGGTGCTCCCAACAAGGAATATCTTTCCTAAGCAAGGTGGAATTGCTATCTTGAACCAACGTACTTCTTCGCCCCGCGATGGTCGAGTATCCAGTCGTGTTCATCCATTAGTTTGTATGTCGCGTCAGTTTTGTCAGCATAAACATACACACATCATGCATTATTGATTTGCATTCACATTTCATATTGCATCACTATCACTCTAGTCGGTCTTGTCCCCTAGTGATAGAAGTTCTCTCAATCGAGTCGTCAGTTCTTGCCTCGTCAGGAAACGCTGCGTCTGAACATTCTCTCTCCTCCAGTTTATTTCTGGATCAGAATTGGCCCTTGACCACTTTGATAACTTAAACCTCTGAAAGACCATAGAACCTTCGACCGATGTCACTCTTCGCCATTAAAGATGATATCCTTGCTTTCCCGGATTAAGGAAAATCCCCAGAGAAAGCCTCCTAAGCAGAGATTTGGCAGTACAGCTGCCATTCTCTGAAAAACCCACCGATGAAAAGGTCATCGGCACCTCAAAATTGGATCCCATCATATGACATTTCTCCAGAAACATCCCGAGAAAAGTATGATGTAAGCCCCCAAACAAAAACAGTCTCTCAAGAGACTCGCTTTCCAACAGAGAAGTTTGTGCACCTCTACAACTCAGACGACTAGGTTCCCCAGCAAGTCTGACATCAAAACTTTTTCCACTCAAATGGCATCTCCCCAGGAAAATTCGGCGAGAAGTTTGAAGGAAAGCCGCTACGAATAGCGTCTCTTGTCAGTAAAGTTTATTGATGAAAGAAACTAAGACCAGTTCCTTGGTAGGAAACCAGGATCGAGGGGAAGTTTATTTCAGATAATAAGACCAGTTCCTTGGTAGGAAACCAGGATCGAGGGGAAGTTTATTTCAGAAACTAAGACCAGTTCCTTGGCTGAAGACCAGGATCGGGGGGAAGTTTACCTTTTCTAAGCATCATTGCTTAGCTAAAGAAGATGAATGCGTAAGCTACCATTCATAACCACCATCAAAATTTTGGGTATTCCGATATTTAATCCTCTTGCACCCCGAATGCCCGAATACCTTCGTCATTCACACTTTCGGGTTCAAGAAGATTAAATAGGGGCATCTGTCATACCCCAAATTTTGACCACTAAGATTTCCCATCATTGTGCAAATCATTATCATAATATGGAGGAACCATCATACCTCATCAGTCTCCCCAAAGATAGGTGAGCATCCACTACCATCAAAATTAGGGTTTTAAGCCCTCTCAAAGCCTTAGACAAAGGATCAATCAAGGAATGACATGATCTTCAACTTGTCTAAACCTCTCAAACATACACAAATGATCAAAAAGGACTCCCACTTCAAGGATCAAGCACAAGGATGCTCCCTTCTAGGTGGATCAAGTCTCAAGATCGACAGTGTCACCAAATTAGGGTTTTGGTCGACCAGGGCCTCCAGATGGAAAATTTTCATCTGGGCACAAGCCAATGATCCAAAACATAACCTAATATACTCCATGGAACCTCATGGACCCAATCATCAAGTCAATTTTGCCTCAGGGGATGCATTCATCAAAAATCAGGAATTAGGGTTCTTGACCTAATTCACCCCTAAGTTGACATTTGGGACAAATCATGAGCCAAGACCTCAAGAGAGGGTTTGAGGGTCTCTAATGAACTATATTGATCCATTTGGAACAATGGATTAATCCAAGAAGCTTGAGCAACAAGTCTCAATTTCATCTGCACCACAATTAGGGTTTCGAGGGAAAAGTCAACTGTAACTTTGACTTTTGACCAGGACATGCTCCCAAGCCCTATGACATGCATCAATATACCCTATGACACCCATGGAACATGTCCATCAAGTTTGATTTAGGTCAAGGACATGATTTCCTGAAGAATTGCACAGTTTGGAATTCATCTGATAAAAAGTCAACTGTGCACAAAAGTCAACTTTGACTTTTTGAGATTTTTCACCAAAATGGATTTTTAACCCTAAAATGATGTTAATGTATGATTTGAATCATCATTCATCAAGAAAAATCAAGAAAAGTTGGATAACTTGTAAAAGGGGTAACCATAAAAACTTAGAAAATTTTCTAAGTTAAAAATAAAGTGACAAGGGTACCAATTTTGGAGGATCATAACTCCTAAACCATAAAGCCATTTTTTCTCATCCAAAGATGGATTTGTAGCCCTCATTACCCTCTAAAAAAACTTCAACTAGACCTAAGTCCAATTCATTAAGGATTTGGAGTTATGGAGTGATCAAAATGGCTGAAAAGTGAAAATGTCATTTTTTCCAACACTTAGTGAAATTTTCACTAAGTCAGAATCTGCCTTCACTTTTGGCCAAATGTAGGGGGATTTTTCACTTGGATTCAAAAGAGATCAAAACCAAACATGTTCAAACAGTTGTTGTATCATGTAAGGGCTTTCCAGAATGGTCAAGAACATTACCAAATTCAACTTACACCATGAGATATGACATTGGCAAGTTGCCTTGCTGAAATCTGTCAAAGGCAAGGCAGAATTTGCAATTTTGCTCGATTTGCCAAAATCAGCCAAATTCAAATGCTCCTATCCACTTGGACACATCTGAGGATTGAATCTAAAGGGGACAATCACTGAGCCAAGCCTCCAAAGTCCATGGAACAAGAAATAGCATGTTGAACCTAGAATGGCCAAAATAGGGACAAGACTCCAAATTTGGATTGAAGCATTCAATGGAAGCATCAAGGTGGCATGGACTGAGCCATTCTCATCTGAAATCAGCCAAGACTTATCCAAGACCAAGGGAACCAAAGCTCTGTGCCCTAACCTCTAGTCAATGGCTAGAGGAGACTTGGATTTTCATTTGCCAACATTGGCCAAACCTACTTACCAGCTGCCATTCACTATTCCTTGCAAAACAAACTTGCTCTACTATAAATAGAGCTCAATTGTGATCAGTTTGAGTACACCAAAGCCATCAAACAGATGCTTTCCTCAAAATCTCTTTCTCTTGGCAAAAATGTCTTTCTTAGCAAGGTAGCTATCGGGTTTTGAGTTTGAGAACTTTTCCAATCAAACCAATCACTCACACACCTCACATACATCATATAGAAGTGATCCAAACACTCACATAACATCTGAAACACCAAAATCAAAAAGTCACCAGCTGGTTGCTCAAACTTTCAATCAAGTTGCAACTGAGGTACCACAAATCGTTCCAGCTATTTTCAATCAAATCCAAGCATTCAAACACACTCCATAGGGTGTAAGGAAGCTGTTCAGATCATCACCACTCATCTGTAACACCTCCAAATCAAAAATCACATTGCACTTGCTGTCACGGCCTAGAGGTAAGCATACACTTGGTCATCTCTCAATCTATGCATATTTCATCGCATAATAATTTTGCCATATGTTCATAATCATGCATGGAATGTTTTCCCTCAATTAATTGCATTGTTTGAATCGTGTATCAAAAATCCTAGCCTTCATGCAGAAATTAGGGTTCTTGAGGTTTCTTCGTGATTTCATGTTTTATGTTTAATTTAAATGAAATTAATGGACATAGACATGATCGTGAGGTTGAGACGAGCATAATGATATGTGGATTGCATGTTATAATCAAGTATTCAGGGAGATTGGATAGAAAATGCAAATCAGCCAAACCCAGAACACGCGCGTGTTCTTCAGCTGGTCTTGGCGCCTTTTTTTAATTTTCAAATATTTGAATTTTGTGATTTTTGTTTAATTGATTCAAAAATTAATTTCTCTATGAGTTTTAATGATTTTGAGTTGATTCTTTTTTTAATAATTCACAAAAATGTTAAAATATTTTATTTTCCCATAAAATCCCAAAAATATTATTTATTTCATATAATTGATATTTTTGCAAAGAATTAATATTTTAATTGTTTTTGACATTTTAAATATTTTTTCCACATTGATTTTGCAACTTTTAATGCTTTCTAATTATTTTGTAGGTCAATACTTAATTTTTGAAGCATTAATCCAAGATCACAATTTGTTTTTCACATGTTAAACAATTTTGATAATTTTAATTGAATTTTTATTCAATTAAATACATTTTTGAAAACAAATTAGGGTTTTTGGATTAATTCAACCCTCATAAATCATTTTCAAAACACTTTGGGTCTCTAATAGAGTGTAAGACCCAATCCTTTCTTGACCAAAACATTTTGGGCCTCAGTGTATTGTATAAGTCCCGATACCGTAAAAAACAAACGGCGCGATCATCGCCTTTTGAAAAATAACCTTTTGGGTCTCTCCTCGAGCTATAAGACCCATTCAAAACTTTTGGGCCTCTATTAGAGTGTAAGACCCAACCCCCTTTTAACCAAACATTTTGGGCCTCACTTATTGTATAAGTCCCTCTGCATTAAAAGAAAACCTCGGCGCGATCGTCATTTTTAAACGAAAAAATCAATTGGGCCTACCCTCGTGTTATAAGCCCCAATCTTTTTCTTTAAACCTTTTGGGCCTCTTGAAAGAGTGTAAGACCCATCCCTTTGTACAGAAAAATATTTTGGGCCTCAGTCACTTGTATAAGTCCCTCTGTACAAATTCAAACAGTGCGCTCACTGATAAAACCCTGGGCCTTTCCTTGAGCTGTAAGCCCCAAATCTTTCTTTTTCAAAGCACTTTCTCATTTGATTTTGAATATACTGTTGTTTTCAATCTTTCTTTGTTGAACAACTAACCAAACAGCATGGAAGCTCTACAACCGAGTAAGTGTTTATTGCTTTCATTTACCGCTTTCATATACATATAACTGTATTGTGGGGCTGTTTCACTGTAAGTCTTCTTTCATAAACTCATATCAACTGTGTAATAATAGTATATATATTTCGAGTTTCCCCGGAAACTACGTCTAGAACTAGGTGACACCGTTTCGTTTAGTTCGTAGAAATAGACAGCTAGATTCCTAATAGGAGCACCAGATACAGTCTTCTCTTCGGCTGTCCTCATTAGGAATTGTCAAGAAACTCTATTCCCATAGATGAATGTATTCTCCGTGAATGGCATCTTTGAGTTTCTTCCAAATTCTCGAACTTTCCTGACTTGATCTATTCCTTGTGAATAGCTTGCCTTGAATTTCTCGGGGTTTGGAGACCCACGGGCTTCTTAAAAGCATCGGCCTCCTCTTGGGCATAGTACAAGGACCCACAGGCTTCTTAAAAGAAACCCCGCCTCCTCTTGGGCTTAGTACAAGGACCCTACGGCTTCTTAGAAGTATTCACAGCCTCCTCTTAGGCTTCGTATAATGATCTCTTCCTCCGGGAATGATATCCTTCTCTTGGGATTAGTACAAGGACCGATCGGCTTCTTAAAAGTTTCCAGCCTCCTCTTGGGCTTCGTACAAATTGTCCCGACGACCTCCTAGAGGTATAGGAACAGAACTTAGTCATCTTCATAGAAAAGTCCTTTCATAGAGTCTACTACTGTTTCTCAAAGCACAGTACAAAAGATGACACTCTAGACTTGGACAGTCTAATCTCCTTGAGTCTCAAAGACATTCTCAAGTGACCCCTTCGTTAAATAGGAAGGAAACCCACAGACTCGGACAGTCTCAATACCCTTTGGATTTCCCGCTTCCTTAAAGAACGGGAATAACCTGGATCCTTGAATCAAATCCATGAGTACAGTGTTGCTCATATAAGAACTGATTTTCTCTTTAAAATCAGTATACTGGACCTGTCACTTAACTGAAACAGTAACCATAGCCTCCTTCTTGGGCTTTATACAATGATCCTCCCCAGCGGAGTCAAACAACGTTTAGCCTCTCTCTCGGGCTTTGTACGAGACACATAAGGGACTCCCTCGTTGAGTCAATCACCCTTTCGCCTCCATCTCGGGCTTTATACGAGATACAAAAGGGTTCTTACTGAGCCAAACGAATTTTCGCCTCCATCTCGGGCTTCATACGAGATACCAAAAGACTCCATCGTCGATGTCAAAACCTTTTAGCCTCTCTCTCGAGCTTTGTACGAGACACATATTAGCCTCCTCTTAGGCTTTATATAAGAAAACCACTAGTTAATCCAATTAACCTTTTAGCATCAAAGCTGTGCCTCGTTCACAGTATACAAACATCAACAACTCCTTCCCTTTCATCTAATCGCTGTAAGCGGCAAGCCTCTGGATCATCTATATCCATGCCACTATCCCTCTTTTAGCATGAGAAATTCCTAAGGAAAGATAGCATTGCTCTACACTGAGTTAAAGTCTTCTCCTTCAGGTTAAAATCCCTATAAAGGAAATTATGGCATTACCGGATTCACAAATCCCAGTTAAAGTAATTCTCCTTTATAACCAGTCACCCAACAGTTGTGACAGACAAACCCTTCTTTAGAGATGACAAATTCTCTCTAAAGTTGAGACCTTTTAGCTTCATATCTTGGGCTTTGAACAAGATACAAATAGACTTTTCAGCTTCATATCTTGGGCTTTGAAGAAGATACAAATCACCTTTCGCTTCATGTCTTGGGCTTTGAACAAGACACCAAAAACACCCATTTCCTCCCATAGAATAGGAGGAACTACGAACGCTCTGATTTCCCTGTTTCGGTAAACGGGAATACGTAGGCATAAGATCGAAAGAAAAGATCTTAGCGAGCACAATCAACAAAAAACCCAAATCCCATACTCTCACGTCAAAAAGCATCAGTCCTAACGTCCTAATCCTTGTTCCCCGCCAGAAACCTTCTGTCTAGATAAAAAGAAAGAAACCGTATTGGCGAAAATACAAATAACCAGTACAAAGGGCCCCCCACATTGATAGCATTCGTAACCTAACAGACCGCTGTTTAAACTCAGTATGCAAGCAAGGTTAATTGGAGACATCTATTTCCCTTCCTTCATCAGCTTCAATAGGATAAAAAATGAATCGACCTGTAGTTTAAGCTCAAACCGCAGAGAGCGACCAACGCTTAAGAACCACGTCCAAAATCGCTCGCTACAGAGGCGCTGCCGGTGGAAATATGACTTGGGAATTAGAGAGAAGGATGCGAGAGTCGTATCCGGAGTTATTCGTATAAGGTAAATTTTCGAGGACGAAAATATTCTAAGTGGGGGAAAGTTGTAACGCCCCATTTTATTTTAATTATTATGCGTAATTATATTCATGAGTTGATATGTATAATTATGTGACTATGTGTATTTTGTGATGTTTTGGGCACCCTTGGTGGGGGGGGTAGTAGCCTTAAGAATAAGATTACAAGGTGTTAGGGGTATGTGAGCAAAAGTGTAGAACTTGGTGGTGTGAGGAGTATAGCTAATTATTTAAATTAGTTACTACTTATTTAATTAAATAATAGGAGGAGATTATTATTTAAATAAGTTTTTAGTTTATTACTGTTGTTATTATTTTAAATAGTTGGATTAAATAATAATAATATAATAATAATATAAGAAATAAGGGAAATAGGGAGAAAGTGGTTTTACATGAAAACAAGAGAGAAAGAGAGAAGAGGAGCTAGGGCAAAGGAGAAGAAGAGGGAGAACCTCCATTGCTAAGGTTGAAGTTTTTGGCAAAACTCTAAGGTAAGGGTGGGGTTCTAACTATCTAAGAGTTGCCATGATGATTGGTGGGTAGTTTCTAACATGTAGGGTTTTGAATTTTCTTCTCTTTGTTCATGAATGTGATGGTTTTGATGAGTGATTGATTCTTGATAATTCAATGGATTGTATGTTGTTGTGTTGATTTCTGTTGAAAATTGTGTCTTGTGTGATTGTTGTTGTTGAATTCGTTGGATTGAGAGACGTATGTTGTAGATGTGGAGTGTTGTACGTGTAATTCGCGTGTCAGAGTCGGAACAATGTTATGAACGATTTTGAAAAGGAAAACTTGAGTTTTTAAACTTTTGAAAAGTGCATTTTTGCTTTGAAAAGTGTTTTGGACGAATTCTAAGAAAAACTGGTTTTGAAACAACTTAAAAATAAGTTCTGGTGTAAAATATAGCAGAAAAGTGCTTCTGTCAGTGAGGTAACCGGTTACATTGAAAACATGTTTTTTTGGGCATTTTGGGTGATGTAACCGGTTACATGTTGAGGTAACCGGTTACATCAAAGAAAAACTGAGTATTTCTCTTTTTAGGACTGATGCAACCGGTTAGATGGTGAGGTAACCCGTTACATCGCTGTGTCGGAAATTTTTGGAAAACTTCAAAAATTCATATCTTTTGATTCGTAGGGCCATTTCAGTCGTCATTCGAATCGTTGGAAAGTTGGTTTCGTGTACTTTCTGTTAAAATTATTTTCAATTCCAGAAGTCCAAATATTCGACAAGTTAATTGTGTTTCCGTGTATGTTGTGGTGGGATATTGACCGCGGGGATGTATGTGTTGAATGGGTGACTTATGCATGAAATGTACTGTCCTTGCTAATTATCATGTTTTCCTTTATCTAGTTATGATATCTCACCTCTTCTTTTTGAATGTTGCCTCTACGTGGGTAATGTGCAGATAATCCGCAGTAGGAGATTTGATGTGAGTGGAAGATGAAGTCTTCCGTTTATGCTTTTAGTGTCGGCGTCTGCTCTGATATGTAACACTGGGGTTTTTGGAACGCTTTTATGAGTATTTGTTTTGTTGAGAATTATTTAATTTTATTTAAGATTGATGTTGACCATGTTGTTTTAAACAGGTTATGTTTTATTACTAATGTGACGAAGCTTTTCCGTTGCTTTAATAAAGATGAACCTCAGACATGATTTTACTATTCACAATTAATAAATTTCAAATTATACGTGTTACATGTCGTATGTATGAGCAGGTGTTTGCTTGAAAGTAGCATCCTAAGTGCCGCATGTTTTATTTTATTCTGATATTTTATTATAATTTCACGTGAGGGTTTTAGGGTGTTAGAGTTATCCCTTAGGATTACCTTCTACTTAGACATCTTCAATTAGGGTTTCCCCTTTTACAAACTCAAAACCAATTTCAATAAAAACCTTGACTTTAGGCCATTGATCTTTTCAAATTATTTTCTTAACAAATGCTTCAAAGCATATTCAAACTTCTTTCACAAAGACTAAAAACACACAAACTCAATTCAAACCTTTTGCCACTTTTGCTTTTCAATTTAAAACATTTTCAATTTAAAACATTAGTCATCCCTAGTTGAGATGTAATTCTCCTAACCCATAACATTGTTGAGAAAAATGTTGATTCTTTTCCACTTGAGAGAGGTATGTGGCATACTTGTTGATTCTATATCCAAGTTGGAGCCCTTCTCTCAATGTGAAGCAAAGATCCTTCTTCCACATGTTTGTGGTGGATAAGTTGAGTATTCTCCTTAAGATTACAACTTATCTTCATTAAAATCCATCATAACAATCCCTTTTCAATTTATACCCCGAACTACGAGGTTTTGATCGTTTATTGGTACGTAGGCACAAGACTTCATATCTTGCCAAACAAAAAAACAATAAAAAAACATTTCTCTTCTCATCTCCCAATCAATCCCAATTAGCAAACAACTTTACAATAACACAAATACAACAAGAGGTTCCTATAGGAGACTATAGATACTTAGGGTGTTAATACCTTCCCTTAGTATAACCAACTCCCGAACCTTAGATCTCTTTATTTCTTTGTTTTGCATTGCATATTTATGGGTTATTATTTCTTTACCCCTTCCCTTGGATAAATTAAACATTGGTGGTGATATCTTAAGATTTGTGAAGCATAGATAACTCAATAGCTATGGTCTCCGATTCTCACCGCGACACACATGACCAAGGAAACTCACTTCCTTCAACAAAAACTCTCACTTAGAAAATTTAGCATATAACTTCTACTCTTGCAAAATCTCTAAAACCAACCTCAGATGATCTGCATGCTCTTCATTTGTCTTTGAATAAATCTGGATGGTGTCGATGAACATAACTACAAAATTGCCTAAATACTGATGAAAGATCCTGTTCATATACTCCATGAACACATCAGGAGCATTAGACACACCAAATGACATCACTGAATACTCATAATGACCATATCTCGTCCTAAAAGCAGTATGTGGAATATCTTCAGCATTTACACGAATCTGGTGATAACAAAATCTCAAATCAATCTTGCTGAAAAACACAAACACCTACTAACTGGTTCATCAAGTCATCAATCCTCGAAAGTGGACACTTGTTCTTAATAGTTACTTTTTTCAACTGTCGATATTCGACACACAAACTCATACTACCATCTTTCTTCCTGACTAACAAGAATGGCACACCCCACGATGGAACACTAGGACGAATCAAATTCTTCTCAAGTAACTCCTCCATTTGTTTCTTCAGCTCACCCAACTCTTAAGCAAACATCATATAAGGAGCCATCGACACCAGACTAGTACCTGGTACTAGGTCTATAACAAACTCAACCTTGTGCTTTGGCAGAAAATCATTGATGTCTTCAGAAAACACTTATGGGAAAGCACAAAAAACTGGAAGATCACTAATTACTCCCTTTCCTTCGGATCCTAACGAGGCTAACATCACCAACACTTGCACATCATGCCTTAAGGAATCTCTTACTTTCTTAGCCGATACAAACATATCTTCATCTTCAACAAACTCTGAGAACATCATTGTCTTGGTGTAACAGTTGATATGCACACGATTGAACTCCAACCAGCTCATCCTTAAAATAACATCAATTTGCACTAATGGAAGACAAACCAAATCCATTACAAAATACTTACCAAAAATATGTTAGAAGATAGGATTTGATCTAGAGGGGGGTGAATATATCACAAATTTTACAACCAAAAACTTTTGGCAAAAATCTGTTTTCAAAAATATGGCACAGCGGAAAAATGACCCGGATCGAATCGTCTAACCGAACCTACTATTGAGAAGCTATATGCACAATGTAAACCTTTTGGATTGATAATGAATACAAATCGTTCAACAATTATCAAGTCACAGATCAATCAAATGCAAAGCTATTCGTAATTCTTATTTCCAATGAACACAAAGTGATAAAAATACACACAAACAATTTATCGAACACTTTGTGTATGATTGATCATGTTTGGAAATTTGATTTATTTTATTGATGTAAAAATCCAATCAAAGTGATTGTGATTATATGAACAACAATAATTTAAAAGAAATTTGAAAACAATTTCCAATCGAATTAATCGAAACAACAACGAAATTGATAATTTGCAAGAATAACAATTAAAGAAAATTAAAGCGATAAAGAGACACAAAGATTTGTTTAGGCAGTTCCTCAATCGGCCTCGCTATGGGTACGTCTGCCCTAAATCCAAAATCGAATTGAGATACTTGCAATTAACCTTAACTTTGCAAAATCATTTATACAAGACATGAAGAACTCAAACCCCAAAATCCATATGATTTGTGTTGATTCTTGCACCTCAAAACCCTTGATCTAAGCTTAATCAAGTAACCAACAATTCGGCTACAATCCTCTGATTATCCCGAGCACGCAACTTATTGAAACCCAAGATTCCCGAACACAATTCACCGTCTCGCGCTACTCCTTTGCAAGGAAACCATATTGTCATAATGCCTTCACTCGGTCGAATCTGTGTTGACGTGATCTTGTCTAAAACCTTCAAATCACACCAATCTTGAAGGAAAAACCCAACTCGGTTTTCTTATTTGAAACACACAAAGTCCCCAACCTAATATTCTCGATTACACTAAACCTAATTGGACGTTATCAACCCTAATCTAGATGGTTACCCAATTGAAAAATGATTATGTGTAGTTCAATTGTGTGTATGTATAGAAGAAGGGATAAGATGATGGGCAACTTTGTAATCTGGTTTCGTTTAGGTTTTATCTCTAGAAAACCCTTAAACTAGAAGAAGGTGCATGTATGAGTATATATATGTGTGTGTGGAAATAGGCAAAGAGAATACAATAAAAATAAGATGCAAAAAGAATTTTTCAAGCTTGAAGGTGCATAGGTCGGCCTGTGGAGGTCATAGGTCGGCCTATGATGGTGTTTAGGTCGGCCTGTGAAGCGGCCTGAGAGGTGACATGTGGGAAGAGCCTACATGCTTCGTTCTTGGAGCGTGGGAGCCGACCTATAATTTGGATGTGGCGATCTGTGCTGAAGCCAAGGCTTCCATAGCTCGGCCTGAATTCGTATAGGTTGGCCTGTACTATTATGTTGACACACGAAACTTGGTTTTTGATGCGTATGAAATTGCTAAGACCTATCAAACTTGTTCAAAGACTATTTTTATGCATCCTAAGGCTAAAATGACAAATGCACATCTAAAATTAGGTTGACACCGTCCAATATACAAAAACGCTACGATATACTACCTTGTTTGACATCATTCAAAACCCGGTTGAATTTGAAGATAACACTCACATACTCCCCCTTTTTGATGATGGAAAACGCAAATGATGTAGCTATAGCCCGTTGTGTTTTTCTTCGGTACATGGAATAGCTCCCCGTGAATTTTTGCATTATCCTTGATAGCTCCCCCTAAATTTATGCATTATCCTCTTCATTTTCTTCTCCCCCTTTGACAACTTAAAAAAGAAGAGACCAATCTGTTAGAAGCATCACGTAGATGCACAGTTCACATATATCATATACTACACAAAGCCAATTGCAAAGAAAATAATTTGCATTCACATAAAGTAACTATGTAAAGAACACAAGATTATTAAACAACAACAACCGTATTCATAAGAGATACAAAGTTAACACATAGTACAACAATGTAGCAACTTGAAATGTTGTTCATGAAAACCAAAAAACAACAAGCAAACCATTATAACATAGAAAATGCAATAAATGAAACTCAAAATAACACAAGCCAAAATACAACAACCACAACAAAAATACGACAACGGCACATTCTTAGAACCAATCAATGCCTTCGGCGTCCTCTCGATCTTGGTCTCGCATTGAATGTGCCAAATTCACACAAATCACTGTAGAAGCGATCGTAATGTTCTCCATCTGTTTCTTGAGTCTGAATGATGTGGTTCAACCTGTCCATCTCAGCAACATGATTTTCATTAACAGTGTTACATATGGAAATGATGCATTCCGTCGTATACGCAGCAAATGACTGAAAATCAACGTCTTGGGTGGCCATGTGCTTCTGTATTAGATGGAACTGCTCCGTCTGAGTGGCATACCTCTCATATTGTTGCACCTGCATGTTTTGCAACATAGTAATAATAGCAGCAGTGTAACTAGGACCAGCATAAAAACCACAACTCTGACCAACTCCCTAATCC
Source organism: Lathyrus tuberosus (assembly GCA_022829125.1). Lineage (NCBI taxonomy): Eukaryota > Viridiplantae > Streptophyta > Magnoliopsida > Fabales > Fabaceae > Lathyrus > Lathyrus tuberosus. Next base: position 3,859,026 of record JALAZF010000082.1, on the reverse strand, counting down.
GCATCTTGCATAGTAGCATCACCATCTGGATCACCATGAGGCATTTCAACATGATGCTCGTTATTCATGTGATTCACTTCAGCCTCATCGTCATTAGCATTTGGGTCATCAAAGTTAAAAATCTTCCTTCTGTTCTTGCAAAGATAATATGCTCGACGGTTAATATCCCAAAATGAGCTCATGTTTGTAAGAGTATGTTGAGAGAACTCTTGTAATGCACTTGGTGATTTGTAGACAAGGTTTGCCAGACCTATGTTGAAATGTTTCAAAATCTTTGCAATCATAGATGGATAGCATAAAAATGTACCTTTGTTGCATGTTCTAACAGAAAACATGCGATAGACAAATTAATGTGGCCAGCTGATTTTGACTTTGTGCAACAAGACATACACCAGATGAATTTCAAGAAAATCAACTCTTGAGAAACCACCATTCTTCATATGCAAGACATGTGATACAATCCAAAGCAGAATTCTAGGTAGCATCTTCAATTGTCCCGTGGAGATGGGATCATAATAGTTTGAAGGACGAGGAGCATTAAGCATCTCGTTCAAGTGAACATTCCAATCGAAATCCTTGTGCCTATCAGATTCGGTTACCACTTCATCGGTTACTTCTTCATCAAATTCCTCATCAATGCCAAATAAAGTACTCCATAGCTCATTTGTGAAATGATACACTTTGTTTCTAATAGAAAATTTAAAGCTTGCACCCTTTTGAGCTAATTGCAGGAAGTAATCAATGTTTTGATGCTCAACACGATTTATAACTTCGGGAATAGCCAAACCTTCAAAAGTCTTCTTCTTCCACATGTATTGTTTGACGACTAGGCGAGTCATGTGCTTAAGCTCAAAATCCTTCTCATATTTCTTCGAAACCAACGAAAATGGATTCTTAGAGGCATGAGTGGATAAGGAAGCATTTCCTTTCCCTTTGGATACACTCTTGGACTTAGGAGCCATTAGATTGGTGAGATACAATGTGCACACAAGGTGTTTGTGAAAATGCTTGAATGAAAAATATGAGAGAATGAGAAACTCAAGAGTACCCACACACTCCAACACAAGCAATAGCAGCAAATCAACACAAATATACAACAACAAACACAAGACAATAGAGAATTTCAAATTTTTTAATAATATGGGATGAGTTTTGGGGGTTTTGAGAAAAATGGGAAAAGTGATGGATTTGTGAAAGATAGGACAAAGATTTGAGGACCAATGAGGGATTTAAGATGTTAGATTGAAATCAAACATAATTTTTTGTGAATTTGATGTATTTAAGTGGATTGGGGAAGATGGGTGTTGTTGAGCATGTAAGAACAAGGATAGAAATGAAGAGAAATGTCCCAAAAGGAACTTATGAGTCGACCTCAGATCGTATGTGTCGGTCTATCCAATATATAAGCCGACACATACTGAAGCGAACACACAAGAAATTCAAAAATATTCATCATGAGCCGACCTGAAATGACATATGCCGGCCTGTACTGGAACATTTTAGGCCAACGCAAAAAATAATTTGCATAGGTCGACCTGTGCCAGATTGTATTGACCTGAATACTTGAAAATGAAAGGAATCTTGACTCAAGTGAGTTTTTAGTGACTTTGAAAGACTTGTGGTGACTCATGAACAACCAGTTGATGAGGTGCACATGCATATGATTATGTTTGATGGTTTGTTTGCTTGACTAATGCAACATAAAATAAGGCAAACATGACTTGGTTTGAAATAATATGAAATATGATAACATTTATGTATAGTTACTATAAACTTGTAAAATGCAACACAAAACAGTCACATTTGATATTTTTGGAAGTAAACACATATCACAAACATCATACACATAGTTCATCACATATCCATAAGCAATAAACAGGTAAAAGAAACACTTACATGCGTAACAAGAAATAAGGTTGAAACGATATTACCTCATCGTACATAAGACGGAGGATGCACTTGCATTCCACAAAGAAATTTCGAATGAAAGTTGAAATAAATGCAACACATGCAAAAAAACACAAACAAGACCAAAACACTCTTACCAATGTTATTCTTGTACAAGTATTTGCAAGTGAGATTAGTAATGTATCCAAGGAGATCATTTGATGAATATTGGAAGTTCTCCAATTCAAAATACGGTCGTCCACTGCAGCTGGACTTTTCATCTTGTTCAATTATGATGTTAATCCTACTTCTCCTCAAGTTTCATCATGTTAGGTTGATCACTCCTATTTAGATATACTTGAGTAAGTCTAGTCGATGATAACCTGCATTATTGAACATAATACATTTCTGAAATTTCTTGGATATCATATTAGTGATCATTCACACACTTTTACCACTTAAAAAAAACAAAGAGCTAACCTGATTGGTCACACAATCTGCCTTGTTAGTCACATAGATCAAAACAATAAGGACATGTCACCGTGTTGTGCCTTGATGCTCCATAAATGAGATGCTATACTCTCTTCATACAGTCAAGACATTTTTCATGCATGATTAACAAATTGTGATAGGTACCCAATATTCATTGGGTCCTTGGGGATTAGTAAAGCCTTGGTTGCACTTAGGCATCCATTGAAAGGCACCATTAGGAACAAAGAGTTTCCTAAATTACACTTTGCAATGGTGTGTCCCTTTTTGCAACAATAGTGACAATACAAGTTGAGAGAAGATAACCTTTTGCTATTTGGTTCCTTTTTAACATAACTATACCTTTGATACGGATTATGAGATGGTAAGTCATACTTGGAAGTACCTATAGCAAAAGTAACCTTGGGTTGCAAAGCCTTATCTAGTTTAGCCTTGAGAGTCCTTGACTCCTTTTTCCAAATGTGATAAGTTTCACAACTAAGCCAAATTGATTTAGGAGCCTCATTTTGATCTTCTAGAATATCTTACAAAGATTTCCTTAGTGCTTCCACATGTTTTTCATTTTCAGGAATCTTAGCTTCCAAATGAGAGATAATTCTCTTGTTTGAAGCTAATCTCTTGAAGGCATCAATGTCTTGTCTTTTTAGATTTTCAAAAGACTCTTGAAGTTGAGAAAAATCTAAATCATGAGAAGCTTGAAGTTTAGAGTGACTTATAACCTTTTTCTTTCCTTTGTTTGCCATATAGCAAAGCTTGACCGCTTCATCACTTGAAGTAGAGTTATCATCACTTGACGAATCATTTTCGCTCTCCCAAGCGACATAAGCTCTTCTAGATTTTATAGACATTTTATGATGGCCTTTTTCATTGTTGATTTTAGGACACTCTGGCTTAAAGTGACTGGGTTTACCACATTGTAACACATACTTCGTGACTTCCCCTTTTTGCTATCATCTTCTTCTTTTGAGGACCTTGATAACCTTCTTGATTTATCACGGTACTTGTTGGGATATTTGTCACCATATTTTGACATGTATTTGTTGACTCGCTTTATGAACAGTCCCATATCTTCTTCGTCGGATTCATTGTCATCTTTAGGTTCACTATCCCTTTGCTCATCTTGAGAAGGCCTTGAGCTAGAAGTCTTTAGAGCAATGGACTTCTTCCATTCTTCTTTGTCTTTCCCTTTCTCATTCTTCGATCACTTTTCATAATCTTTTTCGTATTTTTCCAAGCAAGTAAGCTCTTTCTCCTTCTCTTCCAACTTACCAAACAAAGTCGTGAGATCAAGCGACTTAAGATCATTTACCTCTTTGAGAACGGTGACCTTGGGATGTCATTCCCTACTTAAACAACTTAAAACTTTGTTAGTAGCATATTCATTGGAAGCATGATTACCTAGTGCATTTAACCGATTTATGAGAAGAGTGAACCATTTTCGCGTATCCGCAATGGTTTCACCATGCTCAATACTGAAAAATTCAAACTCTTGATTCAAATTGTTAATTATAGCTTATTTGACATCATTAGTACCCTCATGGGCAATCTCTAATGCGTCCCACATGGCCTTGGTGGTCTCACAATGAGAAACACGATAAAACTCATCAACTCCCATAGCGGAAGTGAGAATGTTTTTTGCTTTCCAATCACGTGACCATAATTTCCAATCATTAGTATCCCATTGTGCTTCCGGTTTAGGCATGGTGACACCCTCTGCATTGGTCGTAGTTATTTCATTCTAACCATTTTGGAAAGCTTCCCATATACCTTTGTTAACGGAGTTGACATGAATACACATAAGAGCTTTCCAATAGCCATAATTTTTGCAGGTGAAAATTGCTGCTCTATTGTACGCAGCCTTAGGTTCGGTAGCCATTCTTCTAAGAAATATATCTCAAGCACGGAATGAACTGAAGCTCTTGATACCACTTGTTAGATGATGGACTTCGATTTAGAGGGGGTGAATAGATCACAAATTTTACAACAAAAAACTTTTGGCAAAAATATGTTTTCAAAAATATGGCACAGTAGAAAAATGACCGGGATTGAATCATCTAACCGAACCTACTATCGAGAAGCTATATGCACAACGTAAACCTTTTGGAATGATAATGAATACAAATCATTCAATAATTATTGAAATTCTGGTATCAGATATGTGATGTCAAGTGAGATGTCACAACATCAATATCTGTTGTATGAACAAGGCAATAATAGTATTTGTACTTAAAAACAATAAACCACACAGAGAATTATTCACCCAGTTCAGTCTAACAACCTACGTCTAGGGGCTACCAATCCAGGGAGGAAAATCACTATTAGTAGTATCAATTTATAGACTCCACAATCAACGCACAAGTTGATAATCTACTCACTTAATCACTACCCAATGACACTTCTACCTAAGACACTCTTAGGTATGAGAACCCTCTCACTCCCCCTCAATCACAGCAGTGGTGAAAACAGAAAATAACAAAATAAGAAGGCACACTTCAACCACAATACCTTGATCTTGCTTAAAAGCTTCAATCAAGAACAAACACTCGTGCTTAAAAGCTTAGAGTGGACAAATTACAACTCAATTAAATAGTCCAATTCAAAACATCAAAGAGATGAGTGAATGGCTCACAAATAACACAAGATGCACAAAGACTTAAACCCTAACACAAGTAATGCAGCTCTTCAATTAAACTTCCCTATCCTGCAAGTAGGTTTGATACGTCTTTTTAAAGCAACTCTCTTCATGGGCTTGGGCAGCCTTAATACCCAGATTTGAATCTCACTTTAAAACATAATTACTCTTCAAATCTTTTAGCCCTAAAACTAGAAACAAAATATACTTCAAAGGAAATATAAAACGATTGCATCAGACAAAATCTCCTCCAAGAATCACGCCTGCAATCTCACAAACAGCCCTCAAGATACAACAAATAAAGCGCAGCCCTAACATAACAGACTGAACCTGATGTTCTGTCAAAAGATGTTAAGACATCATATTTGACATCAGAACACAGACTTGCAACACTAAGTAACAAAACCACAAGCAGGATGTTAGCAACATAAGTTAAGACATCAGACATGACATCTTGAACCAACACATTGTTTTACCAAAATTGCAGCCAATAATAGAACTAACAATCTCCCCCTTTGGCTAATTTTGGCTAAAACAATATCAGCACACATCAGAGATACCAGCAGCAGATAAATCAAATCTAACAAACCAATCTAACACCAGCTGCACAACAATCAAAACTCCAAACTCCCCCTCAAGCCAAGAAACCAGCAACATCCAGAATTCCAACTACTTCAAACCAACATCAGAACATCACAGAGAACTTCCAGACTTCCAACTACTTTAACTACTTCAAACCAACATCAGAACATCACAGAGAACATCCACTTCAGCATAACAGCATAACAGCCTTCCTGCTACAGCATAACAACCTTCCTGCTACAGCATAACAACAAAGCCCAAGCTACTACTCTCCCCCTTTTTAGCCATAATTGGCCAAAGAGTTAAAAAATCAAGGCAGTACCAAGAACTCACCCTCTCTACTCACAGTTAGTCATACTAGCTATCAGTCAGTCAACTTAGCTCTCCCTTGTTAGCCACAGAATGTCAAGACAAGTCATGGAACATCCAAACAAGATAATCATATAGGAAACAATATCCAAGATGTTCAGATTACAAAGCAAACACCCAAGGTGCAAAACAAAAACTAATAACAAAAAGAAAAACCAAAAGAACCATCAAGGAACAACAGCAACACCATCAACAAAACACAGTAGAGTGCCAGAACCAAGTCATTCATCAGTCTCCTCACTGGAGGCACCAGCTTCCTCTTCTCCCTCATCATCAACCTGTTCCAAACTTTTGATCAAGGCTTCTAATTTTAGCTTCCTAGCAGTATTTATGCTGATCACTGTTTCCAGCTCCTTGCAAGTAGCCTTCAACTCACTGATTAACTCACCTTTGGTGGTACTCTTGTTGCCAACAGTTGTAGATGTTGAAACAATATCAGGAACATGTTGTCCTACAAAGAGTTTGGAGTGAAGAGACAAAACAGACTCCCTTTTGCAAGAAATATCTGTAGCAGCCAAGATCCCATGATGTTGATTCACAATAATTCCACAGATTAAGGATGGAAAAGCAATTGGCAACTTCACAGCCATTGTTCCAGCATGTTTGACTGTTTGATCAAAAATATAAGAACCATAATCAAAGTCCTTCTTGGTTCCAACTGCAAAGATAAACTTTCCCAACCTAACAGAAATTGTAGTCTTATGGTTGGTAGGAACCCAGTTGGCAGCTCCAATCCTATGCAGTATAGCATACTTAACACTCAAAAGACCAGCAACCAGTTTTCCCTTCAAAGGCCATGCAGTCACTTGATTTGCAGTAATCTCCTTGCAAATCTGATTGTCAGTGACCTCCAGCTCACTCTCTGCTTGTTCACTCCTTCCCATGTACCTGTTAATAACAGTAGGAGAAAACTCAATACATCTACCTCTTACATAAACCTTTCTAAAATCCATACTCCTGCTATCAGTAATGTCTTCAGGGATGTTCACAATGAACTCCTTAACCAGCATATCATAACATTTTGAAAAACTAGACACAGTCTTCATTAATCCAGCATAATTGATCAATTCCATAATCTCCTTCATCTCAAGAGCATCTCTACCTAGCTCTCTCTCCAGAGCAATTCTTCTCAGATAAACATACTTCCACTTACTCACATTTTCAACAGAATGGAATGAAATATTGTCTAAAGGGACATCAGGAACTTTGTCAATAATCTTCTTGCTAGCAGCTGCTTTCTTCTCAGGATTGATGTCCTGGACATCCTCCTCAACATCAAAGTCTGAGTCTGAGTCAGACCTAGCCTTATTTTTCTTGGAGCTGGTAGCTACCTTGCTCCATGATTTTGTAGGACCAACCACAGACTTCATCTTACCACTACCAAGAGACCCTGTCATTGCAACAACCTTCTCTTTTCTTGTCTTCATCCTTTTTGCTATCCCAAGCACCACATTAGCTATAATCTCATTATCTGATAAATCGTCCACATATACCACATCAACTGGCTTCTTTCCTCTAGGACTAGAGGTACCCTTCTTAGCAGTTGATGTTCCAACATCTGTTTCAACATCAGCTCTACCTTCAGTTTCAGCATCTCCAAGAACAGACATAGCCAACCTGTGAAGATTGTCTTCAGCAGTTTGCTTATCATCTCTCTTACCCTCAGAGTGAGAGGCAGACATTTGAGCGAGTGGCCTCGATATCCCAGCCACAGAAATACCCTTTTCAAGAACCTTGGTAACTATCATGTCTAGACTCTTATCTACAGAATACTCTTCTTCCTCACTTAGATTTTTATCACCTTGAGTAGAGTTCCCAGGAACAGATTTTTCTCCAAATAAAATCCTAGTGACTACCCTCCTAGCTTCACTATCATCAAACTTTCTAGACTCAGAAGGATCAGAAGGTTTACCTGTACTAGGACGTGTAGACCTCTTCGCCTGCAGCTTGCTTGGTCGTATCTTTTCAGAACCAGGGAGAGGAACTATAGATAGAGGCTCAATATCCAGAGCATCATCAAGCGAGACCTTTTCCGTAGAAACCCTAGATTTAGCATGCAAAGGATTTTTTGTAGCAGATTTCTTGGATGGTGAAGGTTGTTATTGAGACATTGTTACTTTCTTGCATCTGATTGTCAAACGGTTGGAAGAGCTTCTTTCTCCGGGAGAGAAGATGAATGAGCAGAGCAAATGAGGTGTAAGACGTGTGTTGCGTGTGGGAGCACTACGTTGAAATGATTGCCGAAAATAGGTGGGCTGCTTTTGGAAACATAAAAGGCAATTAATGATATTTCTACAAACCAGTAAATGACTTTTAAAATTTAAAAGGATTTTCCCACACGCCTTTAATTTCTATAAGTTTTCACACATGTGGATACCCAACTTTTTCTTTGAGAATTTGAACTTACTAGCATCCACAGTCTCACCCAATTTTCGTTCAGTGGCAACAGGTTTTAAAATGATCACATTATCTCCCACAAGACTTCTGATCAATATGCTCAGGATGTCATAATGTAATGTCATGACATCTTGCTTGACATTATGCTCAATCAGACTTTGTTTCACCTCTTTCAAATGTAGATGCCCAAGTCTTTGATGGTCCACATCCACATCATCATCTTTGGCAATAGTACATATGGTGGAGTAATTGGACTCTTGAGGAACCCATAAGTAGTAGTTATTTCTAGATCTAACTCCCCTCATAACAACTTCACTCTTTTCATTTATCACTAAACATTCAGATTTTGTATAGCTGACCTCGAAACCTTCATCACACAATTGACTGATGCTAATTAAATTAGCAGTCAACCCTTTAAAAAGCAGCACATTATCAAGACTAGGCCCAACTGAACAAATCACCTTTCCAATCCCTTTGACCTCACCTTTGACTCCATCCCCAAAAGTCACATCACTTGTGGAATAGGATTTGACATCCACCAACAGGTTCTTGACACCTGTCATATGTTTAGAACATCCACTATCAAAGTACCAATCTTCAACAGCTGAGGCTCTACTAGACATGTGAGATAATAGGCTTGTAACAACAACCTTGGGAACCCATTGTTTTCCATGTGTAGGAATGCTTTGATTTGTTCTAGGTTGAGGACCAGGTTCTGGAAATCCATGCAATCTGAAGCAAAAAGGTTTTATGTGGCCAAACTTACCACAGTAATGACATCTCCATCTTTGGAATCCTCCTCTAAAATAGTTGGGATGTCTTCTCCCTTGAGGATGTCTTCTCCTATACTATTGAGGTTGTCTTCTGCCACGATGATGAGGCACAAAATGATTAGGTCTAGACGCATGCACCTTCCCATGATGTTGCGACATCTGATGGAACATGTTCTGCTTGGGTCTAGAAGTATGAACTTTCTCATGTTGTTGAAACATCTGATGAGACAGGTTCTGTTTAGTACCAGAAGAACTAGCATCTAAAGAAGGTTTCTTCTCACCTTTAAATCCCAGCCCAGTCATGTCTCCAGTCAGTTTTCCAGCTTGAAGGATTTTATCCAAAGTGTCAGTTCCATTGTTCAACATTCTGAGAGATTTGGACATTTGATCAAGATTTCATTTTAGCAAACTGACTTCATTTTCCAGTTCAGCCTTGTCAGCCTTGAGTTGGATTATGAGTTCCTTTTGCTTCTCCCCTTCTTGACACACTTCTTCACTTCTGATACATAACTCTCTATATGATGCAGCTAGTTCCTCGTAGGTAATCTCTCCATCACTAGAATCTTCATCAGAATCACATATTCCAGTCATAGCTCTGACATGCTTGGCAGATTCATCCTCACTTTCAGTGTCCTCATCAGACCAAGTGACAGACAAACCCTTTTTCTGTTTAAGGTATGTAGGGCATTCAGCTCTGATGTGACCAAACCCTTCACAACCATGACATTGGATCCCTTTGTCATTATTAGTCTTCTCCTCTGCTTTGGTTTTCTTCTGATCACCTAACCTGTTGATGTCAGATGTGATGTTCTTGACATAGTTTTCCACACCTTATTAAACTGTCTTCCCAGCAGAACAATGGCATTTGATAGCTCCTACTGAGTTTCAGGACCACACTCTTCCTCATCATCTTCTGTACTAGACACCAAGGCTATGCTTTTATCCTTCTTTTCAGATCTGTCATTCAATCCTAATTCAAATGTCTGAAGTGAACCAATCAATTCATCAACCCTCATCTGGCTGATGTCTTGAGCTTCCTCTTTAGCAGTCACCTTCATATCAAATCTCTTGGGAAGAGATCTGAGAATTTTTCTCACAAGCTTCTCATCAGACATCCTTTCTCCTAGGGCACTAGAAGCATTTGACAGTTCAAGTATATTCATGTGAAAGTCATGAATGGTCTCTTCATCTTTCATCTTCAAGCTTTCAAACTTTGTTGTTAGCAGCTGAAGTCTTGACATCTTGACCTTGGAGGTTCCTTCATGAGTTGTTTTTAGAATATCCCAAGCCTCCTTAGCCACTTCACATGTGTTGACCAGCCTAAAAATATTCTTGTTTATACCATTAAATAAGGCATTCAAGGCCTTAGAATTCCCAAGTGCAAGTTCATCTTCTTCCTTGGTCCACTCCTCTTCAGGTTTCAGCTTTGACACGCCATCTTTTCCCACAACAACAGGGTGTTTTCAACCTGTCAAAACAACCTTCCAAGCCCTGTTGTCTAAAGACTTTAAAAAGGCAACCATGCGAGGTTTCCAATAGTCATAATTTGATCCATCTAAAATAGGGAGTTTATTCACAAATCCACCACCCTCCTTGTCCATTGCACCAGAAAGTAACAGCCCTAGATCTCACCCAGATGCAGAGCAGGATAACCTGCTCTAATACCAATTGAAATTCTGGTATCAAATATGTGATGTCAAGTGAGATGTCACAACTTCAATATCTGTTGTATGAACAAGGCAATAATAGTAACAGTACTTAAAAACAATAAACCACACAGAGAATTGTTCACCCAATTTGGTCTAACAACCTACGTCTGGGGGCTACCAAGCCAGGGAGGAAAATCACTATTAGTAGTATCAATTTATAGACTCCACAATCAACACACAAGTTGATAATCTACTCACTTAATCACTACCCAATGACACTTTTACCTAAGACACTCTTAGGTATGAGAACCCTCTCACTCCCCCTCAATCACAGCAGTGATGAAAATAGAAAATAACAAAATAAGAAGACACACTTCAACCACAATACCTTGATCTTTCTTAAAAGCTTTAATCAAGAACAAACACTCGTGCTTAAAAGCTTAGAGTGGACAAATTACAACTCAATTAAACAGTCCAATTCAAAACATCAAAGAGATGAGTGAATGGCTCACAAATAACACAAGATGCACAAAGACTCAAACCCTAACACAAGTAATGCAGCTCTTCAATTAAACTTCCCTATCCTGCAAGTAGGTTTGATACGTCTTTTTATAGCAACTCTCTTCATGGACTTGGGCAGCCTTAACACCCAGAGTTGAATCTCACTTTAAAAAATAATTACTCTTCAAATCTTTTAGCCCTAAAACTTGAAACAGAATATACTTCAAAGGATATATAAAACGATTGCATCAGACAAAATCTCCTCCAAGAATCACGCCTGCAATCTCTCAAACAATCCTCAAGATACAGCAAATAAAGCGCAACCCTAACATAACAGACTGAACCTGATGTTCTGTCAAAAGATGTTAAGACATCATGTTTGACATCAGAACACAGACCTGAAACACTAAGTAACAAAACCACAAGCAGCATGTTAGCAACACAAATTAAGACATAAGACATGACATCTTGAACCAACACATTGTTTTACCAAAATTGCAGCCAATAATAGAACTAACAATTATTAAGGCACATATCAATCAAATGCAAAGCTATTCGTAATGCTTATTTCCAATGAACACAAAGTGATAAAAATACACACAAACAATTTATCGAACACTTTGTGTACGATTTATCACGTTTGGAAATTAGATTTATTTTGTTGATGTAAAAAGTTAATCACAATCAAAGTGATTGTGATTATATCTGAAATTCTGGTACATGTGCAGAATTCAGATGTCCTATAACAAGCTATTCGACATCTGGTCTGACATGAACACAAATGGCAAGGTATATAACACGGTACCAAAAAAAACAAGACACACAGAATTGTTAACCCAATTCGGTTTAACACACCTACTCTGGGGGCTACCAAGCCAGGAAGGAAGTCCACTATCAGTAATATCAATTCAAAGCTAAACTCTCCGTTTACAGCTCATCACTTAATCACTATCCAATGACCCTTCTACCTAGATCCTCTCTAGCTATGAGAAATTCTTCTCACTTCCAATCATCGTAATGATGTCTAGCAGTCAACAATCCGCCACTGCATCAACGGCTCTTTACCTATACAACAATTCATCAAGGAAAACACATTTCCAAGACACAACTTAGAGTTAATTAAAAGCTTCCTCCAAGAACAATACTCCTCTTACTTAACAGCTTCGAGGATCACACTTACAAACTGTCCAACTCACATGTCGAGTGGTACAGGAACCAACCCTAATAATAGAATTTTTACATCTTTGGTTCAGTTCTAAAACTAGGTTACAAAGCATATATATATAACCTATTCCCAACTGGATTTGGGCCTACAAAAACACAGCAAATGAGCTGCTACAAGACAGCAGAAACTTCTGCTACAAATTAGGACTTCAATATATAACTTCCTAAAATATCTCCATATTTAGAAAGTATATATTTTCCAATCATCTTCTTAATTACAGATTTGAATCTTCAGCCCTTTTAATTCAGCGCCACATAGGATTTGCATATTGCTCCCTGAATCTTCTGCATCTGTTAACACATAACAGAAACTTTGATTCACTTCAGTTCTGGCGCGATGTCGAATGGTCCTGCATGGGACATCTTGATACGACATGTTGTTCCAAATGTTGAAACTACTTCAGCTCAACATGTTCCATTGCACACTAGGACTCCTTGCTCAACCTGTTCTTCTTTAGCAAGATAAAACATCCTATCTAACATATTGCTGTTGTTATTTGTTTTACAAAATTAATGCCAACCCTTAGAATTAAAGAACTAACATTCTCCCCCTTTGGAAAATTTTGGCTAAAACAAATACATAAACATTACAACTCAGATTACAGCAGCAATCACAACTCTATACTACTGTCAGTAGTCATCTGCAACTACTGAACCTAACAGTAACCATCAGTAGCTACTGTGAACAGCAATCATGGAGAATCATCTTCTTGGGAATACTTGAATGATGTTAGGACATCATGTTTGACAATTATTCAAGCATAATCTATGAGCTCCATAACATCACCTTCGAGCACCACAGCACAATAACTTCAGGCAGCACATTAGGACCTAAGAAGTAGAAAGTCCTGAAGTCATTTGGTGCACATGAGGAAGAAGATATCTGGTGTACATGAGGAAGAAGATATCTGACACTCCCCCTTAATACAACACATTTCTTTTTCCTTCCAGCTCAGACCCAGATTAAATGTAGAAGACTCCTCCAGAAAAGAAACGTATGTCTTGACACAAAGGACCAATGGTGGCATAAGAGATTTCTACACACCTTAATTTATCAGACGCCCCCAGTCGACCTGCGGCATAAGATTAAACTTAAGAATTATCAATCTATCAACCCAGGTAACTCAGAACACAAGTCATAACTGTGTTCATAACTCAGGACACAAGTCACAAAGAACTCAACACCAACTCAAGGATAGGACACCCTCTTCGACATCTCTGCACATAATTGGAACTGCAGACTCCAGACAAGGCATCTGCACACACCATTTCCCACACCCTTTCTCCCCCTTTTTAGCCAAAAATTGGCAAAGAAGACCCTCACAGAACCAAACCCAAGTGGTGCTTACCCAAATACAAACAAACGCCATAAGACCTGTGAAACAAGGACACTCACTTGGCTGAAGGAGAAGAGAACAACCTCTATAAATAGCTGACCAGATACTTTGGAATTAACGAGCTTTGAATATGTCAAGGTTCTTGGTCAAAGAAACGCTATTTTAGAAATCAAAAACTCCATTCAAATTCAATCCCTACCTTCCAAAACAGCCTTGACCGCCTTTAATGTTTCTCAACTAAATCTTACCATAAATTAGGGCAATAACGCTCCATGCATATGCAGAGACACGTGTTTCACCTTATCCTTACATTACCGACCAGAACAATTCCTTGTTTGGCTCAAGAGAAACATGTCCTATACCATGTTCTAACATCTTACCAAGACAATTTGTCTGCTTGCTCATAAAATTATCAACCCAAGACTCCACAGAAACTTATACATTCCAAGCACATTTTCTTGTCTGTTGGATTCTGAGATGACTTCTATTGATCAGCATAACCCACAATCTCTTCCAGATTCCTTTAGAAAAATGAGCTCTCTCACATACAACAATTCTTCTTTTCAGACTTCTCCTGCAAAAGCACTAGCTTCATGCAGCTAGGGTATGTCCCATCATGTGATTTGACATCACACTGCACAAACTTGAATAGCACACAGGCTACACAAAAACAGCACACTTGCAGCAATAGACCATAGACATCAGCCTTAGCTCCCCCTGTCATAAGCAACCAAAGCTAGCACAATGGTTTTTCCACGTTCTCAATACTTAAGTACTGCCACTACTTGTAATTGTTGAGTAAGATCTCACCATATTAATTTCAGATACATGGTCTGCCAAGTCCAATAAACAAAAGCCCATTTGATTTGAAATTTCTCACATATTCCATAACAGATGTCTTTAGATTACTTGCAACACAAGATAAGGACTGCCACCACCTTTTACTTGTATTAGAAGAAACCTCCTTCTCTTCAGCTATTCTGATCAGATCACACCACTGACAACAACCTCCAGACCTTACATTCACAACCACCTAATGAAGTCTTCATCATGAAAATAGTCATATATTGCCAGACCAAACTTCTTAACATCATGATCAGAATCCACATTATGTCAGAACCGTCACTTCAGACGATAATGTTGCTTCTTCCAACTCCACAAGCATGGTTCCTAGACCTCCATCCAGGATACACAACAAATAATGATGCTGATCACAGCTAGCACCAACAGCTTTACTGAAGGCAAACTCAAAAGAATCTCATCAGACAACTAGACAAAACCTAGGCTTACCCTTCATCCTTTTAATCACAATTGGACAACCTCTTATCCTACCAATGCACCAAACACGAAGTTCTGACATCCAATGTGACATGGTTAAAAACAGGTTCCCAAGAAGACAAGTTTCCAACCCAAAGACCACTTTGACTGGTCAGGCGATACAAACAAGGACACTTATGCAGTATAAAAACCAAGACTCCTTGCTCCTAACCGCACATCACAGATAGAACCATGAGCCAATCTAACAAGGATGGAAAAAGGAGTCACATGCAAGAAGTCAAGAACCCAGATCCATAGAGGCTGAAGGACCAACCATTGTCCATAACTAGGACAACTTCAGGAGCAACAAGAATAAGAAGGGCATCAGAGACAAGGATGAAAGCCACCAAGAAAAGCCAAGTGCAACTTCAAGCTTCTAAAGATGAATGGGATGAAGATTGGAAGACTTTTCTTGATTCGGGGGGTTGGGATAACCTATAGACCCTTTGTTTGTTGCTTATACTAAGCTTGTATGCTTTCAACAATGCAATAAAGTTCAGTTTTAATTTTGTCCCATCTATACTAAACAACTGCAATAAGGATCACAACTGTACAAAACACATCCCAACACTTTTAATGCAACTGCATAAATTGCATCCGGCCAAAACATATCATAAAAATGCAGCCACAGAAAGCCGAAATCAGACCATCTCTGTAGACATATATCAAACATGATAAGTACCAATAACAAACTCCCATCACACGCTCAATTGCATAGAATTTTTGACACTCTCCCCCTATCAAGAATAACATGTGCTTCTTCGTACCTTGAAGAAAGGAAAACATAAGACGCATCTTCATGTCTTCAAGAGTTCACTCTTTGTTCAACTCACAAGTTGAACACAATCATCCCTTGTACCAATACTCACATGATCCCAACTATCCATTACCACCAGTACTCATTTGCACAAAGAATACCATGCACACTTAGTTCACCTACATCTTGGCCTTCACTATCGGTAGAGGCTTGTGATCTCAACAACAAAAGTCAACAGGTGTTTAAGACATCAGTCTTGACATCATGAACAGAGTCCGGCTGCACTATGAAAAACATCACATTTCCATCACATCACAAGAGCATGAGAGCAGTATTCTCTCATCCAACTCTCCAACGGTAATCAATCCCTATCATTCTCACCTTTAACAGCAGCACAGACTGTGATTAGATCACACACATTCAATACTAGTCTAGCTTCACACGATCATTCAGATGATGCTTCCAGAAAAATCATGCCTCTTTGATCTTTGACCTTCATGTCCAAGAAGTCTGCTAGCGAAAATACTTCTTGAATCTCAGGTTCTCTACTCCTGCAGCAAGGACCAGAAATAAACTGACCTCAGGAGTAAATAACATGTTGACCACACCTTGAGCCAGAAACTTCTTAGACAAACCACCCAGATGCCTCCTCTTCCAGATCAGGAGTAGGTTCTAAACTCATGTGATCAAACCACATTAGTTCAGCACCCAGAGCATCTGCTAAGCCATTCCTTTAGACCACAGAATTCTTCACAATTCTTGACGTGATGTTCTAACACAAGATAGGACATCATTCCAAGGAACTCGCCAAGAGATTAAAGATTGGAAATTAATCCTTTTAGAAGCAAAAGTGAATTACTTCTCTCTTACCTCAGATCTCTTCCTTACAACTTCACTTATTTATGCCTTTATGAGTGGACTTGAACAAAAGTCTTCAAGTATCGTTGACACAGTAAGTTGAAGCAGTCTTGCACACATCCCATCACCATAGGATATACATTCAAAGAAGAACAACCTTCTCAGTTACCACCTCAAGAGTTTTCAGTAGATATGCAGCGGATCAAAACGCAAACTCCTCAAAGCCTTCAGGTGTCACATATCAGCCCTAGCATCATGATCCAGGAGACATCACAATACCACAGGTTTGAAAATAAATCAAACCTAATGAAACCACAACACAGCAGCTTTTCAACCAAAACTCCAAGCCTCCAGCACATGCCACTGCCTGTCACGAACAGTCCATCCTCCACTTCTAGGGACCATTCTCACAACTATATGAACTTCTCCAAGTCCAAACAACTTTTCAGTAGAAAGCTTCTGCCTTGACCATGAACCAGAAAGTATCTTCCCTTGGATCTCATCCAGATA
The DNA here is from genome assembly GCA_022829125.1 of Lathyrus tuberosus. Taxonomy (NCBI): domain Eukaryota; kingdom Viridiplantae; phylum Streptophyta; class Magnoliopsida; order Fabales; family Fabaceae; genus Lathyrus; species Lathyrus tuberosus. Next base: position 3,841,744 of record JALAZF010000082.1, on the reverse strand, counting down.
CAGAACAGAATGACCTGCTCTGATACTAATTGAAATTCTGGTACATGTGCAGAATTCAGATGTCCTATAACAAGCTATTCGACATCTGGTCTGACATGAACACAAATGGCAAGGTATATAACACGGTACCAAAAAAAACAAGACACACAGAATTGTTAACCCAATTCGGTTTAACACACCTACTCTGGGGGCTACCAAGCCAGGAAGGAAGTCCACTATCAGTAATATCAATTCAAAGCTAAACTCTCCGTTTACAGCTCATCACTTAATCACTACCCAATGACCCTTCTACCTAGATCCTCTCTAGCTATGAGAAATTCTTCTCACTTCCAATCATCGTAATGATGTCTAGCAGTCAACAATCCGCCACTGCATCAACGGCTCTTTACCTATACAACAATTCATCAAGGAAAACACATTTCCAAGACACAACTTAGAGTTAATTAAAAGCTTCCTCCAAGAACAATACTCCTCTTACTTAACAGCTTCGAGGATCACACTTACAAACTGTCCAACTCACATGTCGAGTGGTACAGGAACCAACCCTAATAATAGAATTTTTACATCTTTGGTTTAGTTCTAAAACTAGGTTACAAAGCATATATATATAACCTATTCCCAACTGGATTTGGGCCTACAAAAACACAGCAAATGAGCTGCTACAAGACAGCAGAAACTTCTGCTACAAATTAGGACTTCAATCTATAACTTCCTAAAATATCTCCATATTTAGAAAGTATATATTTTCCAATCATCTTCTTAATTACATATTTGAATCTTCAGCCCTTTTAATTCAGCGCCACATAGGATTTGCATATTGCTCCCTGAATCTTCTGCATCTGTTAACACATAATAGAAACTTTGATTCACTTCAGTTCTGGCGCAATATCAAATGGTCCTGCATGGGACATCTTGATACGACATGTTGTTCCAGATGTTGAAACTACTTCAGCTCAACATGTTCCATTTCACACTAGGACTCCTTGCTCAACCTGTTCTTCTTTAGCAAGATAAAACATCCTATCTAACATATTGCTGTTGTTATTTGTTTTACAAAATTAATGCCAACCCTTAGAATTAAAGAACTAACAATATCAAAAACAAAAATTTAAAAGAAAGTTGAAAACAATTTCCAATCAAATTAATCGAAACAAAAACGAAATCGATAATTTGCAATAACAACAATTAAAGAAAATTAAAGAGATAAAGAGACACAAAAAATTTTTAGGCAGTTCCCCAACCGGCCTCGCTATGGGTACATCTTCCTTCAATCCAAAATCGAATTGAGATACTTGTAATTAACCTTAACTTTGCAAAATCATTTATACAAGAGATGAAGAACTCAAACCCCAAAATCCCTATGATTTGTGTTGATTCTTGCACCTCAAAACCATTGATCAAGTGACCAACAATGCGGCTTCAATCCACCGATCATCCCGAGCACACAACTTGTTGAAACCTAAGATTCCCTAACACAATTCACGGTCTCGCTCTACTCCCTTACAAGGAAACCACCTTGTCCCAAGGCTTTCGCTCAGTCGAATATGTGTTGACGTGATCTTGTCCAAAACCTTCAAATCACACTGATCTTGAAGGAAACCCCCACCTTGGTTTTCTTATTTGAAACACACCTTGATTTGAATGCAGTTACACCAAACCTAATTGGACATTATCAACCCTAATCTAGATGGTCACCCAATCGAAAAATGATTATGTGTAGTTCAATTGTGTGTATGCATAGAAGAAGGGATGAAGATGACGGGCAATTTTGTAATCTGGTTTCATTTTTGTTTTATCTCTAGAAAACCCTTAAATTAGAAGAAGGTGCATGTATGAGTATATATATGTGTGTGTGTGAAAATAGGAAAAGAGAATACAAGAAAAATAAGATGCAAAAAGAATTTTTCAAGTTTGAAGTTGCATAGGTCGGCCTGCAAGGCGACCTGAGAGGCGACCTATGGGTAGAGCCTACAGGCTTCATTCTTGGAGCGTGAGAGCCGACCTGTAACTTGGATGTGCCGACCTGTACTAAATCCAAGGCTTCTATAGGTCGACTTGAACTCATATAGGTCGGTCTGTGCTGTTATGTTGACACACAAAACTTGGTTTTTGATGTGTATGACATGCCTAAGAGCTATCAAACTTGTTCAAAGACTATTTTTATGCATCCTAAGGCTAAAACGAAAAATGCACATCTAAATTTAGGTTGACACCGTCCAATATACAAAAACGCTACGATATACTACCTTTTTTGACATCATTCAAAACTCACAAAATACTCAGCAGACAATTCAAGCAAACCAAAGTTGTAGTTACTGAACCCATAGCAGGGGTATCAATAACCATGCTCCCACTCATATACGACGATTCTAGGTTTAACCTCTTAGCACAATCCAAGGAGACAAAGGAATGTCATTGATAAAGTATGTACCTCGAATCAACCTTTCATCATTGGTAGTCTCTTCTCCTGACAAGGCAAATAAAATTCCCTCTAGTCTAATCCTTCTTAGGTTTATAACAAGTAGTAGTGATGTGGCCCTACTCTCCATAGTTATAACAAGTTACAGTATTACCCTTGCAATCAGCAGCCTTATAACATGTCTTCCCACACTTGAAACATTTAACCTCATGATTCTAACACTCGATAACACGATTCCCCATAATACCACACTTAAAGAACTTAACCAAAGTAAGAGCTCCTCCCCCACTAGGTTTCTTCTCACCTGAAGCCTTTTGTTTTCCCTTGCCAGCAGGAGTTACAAAAGGTTTTCTTCAAAAATGTCCATTCCCTTTATTACTACTAAGACTCTTATAGTGAGAAGACCAGACTCTGCTATCCTCATCGTAAATTATACTCTTATTCACCAGTTCAGTATACCTACGAATTTGTTAGTATCCAATACCTTGTTTGATCTCTGGTCTCAGCCCATTCTCAAACTTGAGACATTGGAAAGTCTCAGCATTAACATCATTGTAATGAGGAAAAAACTTCCCCAATGCCTCAAACTTTGTAGCATACTCTTATACAATCATGATCCCTTACTTCAGCTCAAGGAACTTTATCTCCTTCTTTCCACGCACATCCTCGAGGAAATACTTCTCCAAGATTTAATTTTTGAATACAACCCAAGTAATCTCTACACCAGTAGCTTCCAATCTCTGATGCGCATTATCCCACCCATCCTCAGTTTCCTCTGCACCAGTAGCTTCCAATCTCTGATGCGCGTTATCCCACCCATCCTCAGCTTCCTCTGACAGCATATCAGTACCGAACTATACCTTTTGAACCTTAGTGCAGGCCATCACTCGAAAGATCTTCTCAATTTCTATAAGCCACGCCTATGCACCGTCTATATCATAACTACCCTTGAAAGTTGGCGGATTGTTCTTCTAAAATTTTCCCAAAGTGCAAAACTCATCAAGATATCCTCCTGTCCCCCCATTCTGGTTGTTCTGTGCATTCTGAGCCATCTCCTGAGCAAGCGATTCCAAAGCTTCAGCAATAGCATCATCATTTCTTCCTCCATCCATAGTCCTTACAAACTAAACAACGCACACACGTCAAAAGGAATGATGTATCGACATTGTTGTCATACACTTATCACATACAGGCAAACAATAACATCAAATAACCTGGCGTGACGGACCGACTTGCTCTGATACCAACTATGTAACACCTTATTTCCCCCTGCGCATAAATATACATTAAAATCAAAGTAGTCACACAATCAAATAGGACTTCACACATTCTCTTTTCAAAACATACATGTCCGATAATACTTTATCAAATAAAAACAACAATCAACACCTTCACTTAGAGTGTCATCGCATGCTCACCTTCACTTAGGGTATAATTACAACAGAATTTCTCATAATAAAGCATGCATTAACTAAATCCTTTAAACTTCAAATGAATTTTATGGTATAATCAAACTCATAAATGAAATCTCCTTAAAACATCGAAAAATCAAACATGAGAGTACACATAAACTCTTTGGCGAAAATATTAAACAAAACTCGCAAACGTTTCTCGGTGTTACATATCAAAGCACGTAAACTAAAATGCATAAAGAGAAAGGAAGAAACAACCATTCATTATCCTTCAACTCTAAGCAGTTATTCAGTTACTTGCTTATCTGTACTCCGAAGAGGAGCATAGGCCACATCAACAACAAAGGGGTGAGAAATCAAAAACAATAATAACAGGCATATACTGCAAGATAGGATATCAAACACAACATGTTCTACACAATCTCATTCATAATATATCATAATACATTCTCACACTCATACTCATCAACTAATCACTACTCAACAAATATGTATATAACTCATTATGCAATGTAACTCGGCTAATGTAACTTTATGCATATGCATGTGGTACCAACTCAATATTTGGTTCTCCCTGGAACTGGGTACCCTCTTCTGAACCCATGATCCCCCTCTCTGAGCTCCAAGCCCCTTATTTGAGCTTGGGACAAGCCATCAGTCCCCTCTTTAAACTAGTAGGCATGCCTCTTGACACAACTCAATGATGCAGACTCATACACATCAAATCAATGCATTAAGACCCCTCTCTGATCTTAACATAATGCACTGATAACTAAAGTAATCCCCTCTCTGGATTACCATAACGCAATAATTCACATATGCACAACATCATATAATTCGGTACAACTCAAGTATACAATCAATCTCCTCAACTGGATCATTACTCATACATGCAACAACACAATAGTCATAAATATCATCTCAAAACATTTCCAACACTCATAAAACACATTAATCAAGTATTTCATGAGGTAGCTTTGTGTGTTGATTACACTTAAATTCACATTGTTTTTGGCTCGATTCACATGCATATTTTGTCTGTTTTATGCTTATTTTACGCTTTTAAATGGTGTTATGCTGTTATTTTTCGTATGTTGCAGGTATGTGCTAAGTTGAGGATGGTATAAGAGAAAAAGGGCAAAAACAGAGCAAATATGAAGCAAAAGCCCAAGAAACACAAGTCAAAGCCCATTGAGGCGCAACTTGGACACACGGCGTTGGCCATGGCCTGGTGGTGTTTGCCATGGGTGTTGAAGACCGAGTCCTCGAATTTTCAAGGAGGTGGCGTTCGCCATGACCTGTGGCGTTTGCATGACCTGTGGCGTTTACCACGCAACACGCACCCAGAAATCCAGCAACAACCCTAGAGAAATTTCCTCCAACTCACCCCCATGACCTTCTCAACTGCCTGCCCGCGAGTTCCAATTCTATTTTCATGCATTTCACTATATAAGGCTTAAGTTTTATGGAATTGGGCATCCAAGTTCCCTATTCATTTGTTTAGGCATATATTTCACTGTAAAAGGCACTAATCGTTCACATTGAGGAATTAGTGCACTATTTTGAATGTTGAATCGTTTTGTACTACTTGAATCGCAAAGTTAATCTTGTCGGCATAATCAATTCAAGAAGTTTTCCATTTAATCAAGGATTCCCACACTTTATTTTCCGCATTGCTTCTATTTCTGTAAGTTTTTATATGTTTTCGTTATTAGCCATTATATGCATGTGTTGCCATATCTCCATACAATTCGCATGTTAATTGTCTTTACCATGTTCATGAGTTGCATGCTTAATAATCTTAACATGAGTTATACGCACACTATGTCCGGCTAAATCCCTTGAGTCCAGTATGTGAGGACCGTTGTTCCGACGGAACTAGGTATTGATTTGGCGTAATTTTTCATAAATTACATTTCTGGTTTCGGTTTTTAATTTTAAGGTTTAAAAGGTTTTGCACGATAGTGAAAACATTAAGGTTTCGAGCAACAAAGCGACAATGTGAGGCTCGTGCCAAATAGTAAAAATTGGACATTAACTCCTAAACACCGCAACAAAACTTTAGGATTAATTAGGATTTGTTGGTTTTAAAAAAGTATTACGTGACTTAAATTGGTAAGCGGCAACAAAACATTTATGGTCTCGAGATATAACACAAGTCAATAGCACGATAGTGTGAGATTAAGGTTTTTAAACTGATATTTTCTGCTGAATAGTAATTTAAATATAACATACGCCAATGATTTATTGAGTCCCTGAGGTACACTAAAAACCACATTCTGGTCTCTCCTATTTGATGTATTCTCTATTTTTTATTCTAGTTTTAATTTCAATTTCAGTTTCCCCCTATTCCAAAGATTCATAGCCTTAGATTTACATAGCACCAATAGATAACAATAAGATTGATTATTGGTCCCTATGGGTTTGATATCTTTTAAAACTACGATTGACTCCGTGCATTTACGGATTAGCAACCATCACTTGTTAGCTTTTCAATGCTTCAAACAGTGTCTCATTTGGACTTACGAAATGAAAGTTAAAGCCAAAATCGTCGAACGATGTAGCAAAAGACAAAACAGACATTCTGACAGTTTTGGATCGACTCCAAGCCTCTATGGGTCGACTCCAGTCAATTATGGATCGACTCCAATCATGTATGGGTCAGCCTATACTGTGCAGTTTTTAAAAATAACACTTCCTATTGATTTGGGGTCGACTCCAAGCAAGTATGGGTTGTGCCATACTGTTGTTTTTGCCTAAAAACCAGTTTTTAACGTATTTTGAACATCATTTAGTGATAATAAACCACCCAAACACTTCTTGGCACAAAAATAACTTATTTCAAACATATATTTTCTTAGAATCAAACCTCACTCTTATTAAGTCAGAATTCTATTAATCAACACATCAATTGACCACCAATCCACCAAATACTCATGTCTCTAAAACCTTCCACATTACACCAATGGTGGAAAAACACACATATATACACAATATAGAATTTCAAACATCAATTCACATGAAATTCACATCAATATAATAAGGAGAATATCACTCCTCAAGAACACACATACAAATTATCACAATCATCATCCCTATTGGAGGTTAAGGACTCCTTTACCCTACCCCTCATGCATAAGCCTCTATTGAAGGCCATTCTCCCCCTTACCTTTGATTTTTCTAGCAAAACTCTTTCAATGGATGTCTTTGTATGCCTTAGCCCTTACCTCTTCCTCTGTCCATCAAATTCTATTTTCACGAAAAAAAAAACTCTCACAACTCCTTACTAACCTTTTTATTAGTAACCTAATCCCTCAATTAGAGACTTCCAACATTACCCTCACTTATCTTCCTGTTCACAAAAATGCCCTTATCATCTCTAATTTTATTGTAATAAAAATACTACTAATACTCCTTATTTTCTATTATTCTATTTTCTCATTTTAATTAAACAATTCAATTAAAATACTATTATTTAATTATTAAAAATTGACTCTAATAATTCTAACCCACCTCTACCAATCTCTAATCACTCTCCACTCTCCCACCTCAAGGTCACACATCCCTGACACTCATATTAATTCAATTATCACACATAATAATTAAATTAAATCATAATAATTCAAATAATTCAATAAATCAAGAATTGGGGTGTTACAACATACTTCTTCAATTAATTGAGAGATGTGGTTTTCAAGTCAAAATATATAGCTTCTCCTAATCATCTCTTTATTAATAGAATGTGATATCTTACCAGATGTAACACCCACATATAATATACATCTAGGGTGATTTTGGCCATTATCGCCACACAAAAAAAATACTTCTTTGGTTGTTAACACTACTTTTATTGTTGTAGTTCTATCTCATGAACAATCCTTTTTCTTCATGACTCAGTATCATACATATAGTATGGCGTTGAAAACAACTATTAAGGTTTTAGGCATAACTTGAATCATAAAAAGAAAGCAATCTTCAAAATAGCCATTAAAATAGACTAACTTCGATAACAATTGGCAAAACTCAAAGACAAACAAGCAAATATTGAGGACAAAGTCAATATTTCCCCCCAAACAAGCACAATATGTTAATATCGAAAAGTTTTCCTTTTAAAAGGCTAATGAAGTAAAAAACACACTTTAGTCCCATCATGTTGACTATGATAAAGAACTCAAGGTTCGATCATACACTACTACGAAAACCCCATTTAATGATGCCAGGTTTACCATGGTTTCGTATCCCACCGTTGTAACAGGATTAAAAATTTATAACGCCATATTTAACGACAGTTGTATTATATAACCGTTGTAATACAAGCTGTGTAACAAGCTTCGATTCCCAGCTCTATATTTTTTTCCATATTTTTACATTTTAACACGCTTGTATTAGAAGACCGTTGTACTACGTGTATCACGCTTCGATTCACAGCAATGTATTCTTTAGTATTTTTAAGTGCAATAGAGTATTTATATAACTTTAAAAATAAAACTGTAAGAGATGAACATATATAGACATAATTTTATTTTAATATTCCATTGAGAGTACATTGATAAACATATTATATATAAAGATCATTATCAGAGCCCATAGCATAAAATGCATCTTCATAATCTAGACATCTCTCCTCACTCCCCTCACTGGAATCATAATATACGGGCCTCATTTTCTTCTTTATCTTCTTCTTCTTCGGCTTCTTCTTCTTCTTCTTATCCTTCCTTACCCTTAAGGCATCCCTGAAGTTGGCAGTTGCTGGTTGGACGACCTCCTGGATTGGCGCCTGACGTTCCTCATTGAGGTTTCTAGGATTCTCATTTGTTGAACTCATTGTTACGAAGAATATATTATTTAGATATGTAAAATTGTCTATTTATAGATGAGGTTGAAGATGAAAAGACTGATAGTTTAATGCTTGTAATGATGATAACTTGTAAACCGTTCATATTCTGGAACTATATTTTCTTGTAAACCGTTCATATGTTGGGAAGTGCAATGGTTAATAATATCACGACGGTTATAAATAATGACCGTAGCGATATCACTTATAATCCAGGAGTAATTTTAGGAAAATGTTGTTGCCTGATGTCGAACCTTGTACCACGTATAAGGGGTATGGCTACGGTTATTATAACTAACCGTTGTGATATTATTAAATTAATATATAATCTATCATAACGGTTATTTAAGAAAATCGTTGTGAAACATTTACCTATATAAGGGAATTAACTTTTCCTTTTTGACAGTAGAGCCGTTTCCTTCACAGCGAAACCCTAGCACCCAAACTTCATCTTTTTTTAGAATCTGCGAGAAGAAATACAAGAAGTATGAAGCTTTTGATTTAAGCTTCTTCCTCCTTGTAGTTCTTCCTGCAGTATCTAAAATTAGATGAACATGGTGATGATGCTGGCGGTAGCAAGCGTAATGTACATATTGTTTATGGAAAATAAGGTAGTCTTTTACTTCAATCTTTTTGTTAAATAGTTCCCATTATCTCGTTTGCTTCATGTTGTTTTTGTTGATTGTTCTCATTTTGTGCAGATTCGACTTCAATGCTTCACAAGCAAGGTGAACTTCATTGTAATGGTACAATCCCGCTTCTTAGGGTTTTGTTTCAACTTTTGGTTGTTTTGTTTTGAATACTAACTAATTTTCTTCATTGCTTCCCACTTCTTAGGGTTTGTTTCACATGGTGATGATGATGGTGGTACATATATATATGAATTCATTCTGATAAGGTACATATATATGAATTCATTCTTATATTGTATATGAAATTTAGTTTATTATATACTATGTACATTGTTTGTTTTACTATCCTTTTATTGAAAATGCAATCAGTTAAATTGATATAGAACATTAGTTTATTATATATATACTATGTATATTGTATATAGTTAAATTTAATACTAACTAATTTTCATCATTGATAAGGTACATATATATGAATTCATTCTTATATTGTATATGAAATTTAGTTTATTATATACTATGTACATTGTTTGTTTTACTATCCTTTTATTGAAAATGCAATCAGTTAAATTGATATAGAACATTAGTTTATTATATATATACTATGTATATTGTATATAGTTAAATTTAATACTAACTAATTTTCATCATTGCTTCCCACTTCTTAGGATTTGTTTCACATGGTGATGATGATGGTGGTACCTATATATGAATTCATTCTGATAAGGTACATATATATGAATTCATTCTGATATTGTATATGAAATTTAGTTTATTATATACTATGTATATCGTTTGTTTCACTATCCTTTTATTGAAAATGCAATCAGTTAAATTGCTATAGAACATTATAATCTGAAAATTAGGATGTATTTGAAAACCAACCTTTATCATGTCAATGTTTTCTGAATTGCATCCATTTCATTCAGCACATTTAATGTTCCTTAACATAAAATTTATGGTCCAATGGTCCATTTCCTTCAATTCATCGATATCTTTTATTATAGTTTACCTCATCATCGTCACTAATCGCCGTGGTTGTTAAGATCATGATCATTGTTATGATGATAAAATCGTGATGATTTTTGGCGATGATGAGGTAAACTATAACAAAATATATCGATGGATTGAAGGAAACCGACCATCGAACCATAAATTTTATGTTAAGGAACATAAAATGTGCGGAATGAAATGGATGCAATTTGGAAAACAGTGGTGTGTTTAAGTTGGTTTTCAAGAACAATTTAATTTTCAGATTATATAGTTCTTTACCAATTTTAATGGTTGTATTTCTTTAATAAGGTGGATGGTAAAACAAGCAATATACATTTGTATTTAATAAACTAAGGATACATTCCACAACGGTTGAGACAAATAACCGTTGTGATATTTAACATATATGACAACAATGCATACTGATAACCGTTGTGATAGTTAATATATATTACAACAGTTGAAATACCTAACCGTTGCAATATATCGCGCGCTTCCAGAATACAACAACGGTTTCCAGACCGTTGTAGAAACGGCAAACTTACAACAACAATCTACATAACAACGCCTTCGCCCGCGTCATTATATGTAATTCCCAACCGTTGCTAAATGGGTTTTTCGTAGTAGTGATATATGCCTCGTTATTAGAGGTTATAAATACTAATCTCCAAATATAAAAAAATTCTTTTTTTTCTTTCTCCATCTCATGGATCCTTTTTTTCTTCTTCTTTTTGTATGATTATTTAATACAATTAAGTTTATATGATCATTGTTAATTTTATAATTGAGTAACTCATTTCAAATTTAAATGAGTATCTAAATACATTTTATATTGTAACAAATATATTTACGTGCGAGTGCACATGTATCTTACTATATATATATATATATATATATATATATATATATATATATATATATATATAGTGTGGGTATGGGGAGGGGTGAATACTAAGCCCGCGTATTTATGTGGATAATTACCCAAATTTGTGCATGTACCTATTTTTTTTTTAATTTTACCCTATTCGTTGTGGGCATTTTTGTGGATACCTAATGTATATGGGAAAATTATCATTCTTACCCTAATATTGCATATCCTCTGCTGTAATTGATTTGTATCTAACTTCATTTTTAGTTTCTAGTCCGCAAAGTTCAATATCTATTTGTTTATCGCCTCTTGAATCACACCCCTAAAAGTACACCCTTGTTTTCTTTTTCATTTTTTTTTACTTTTGGTAACATATTTTCTTTTTACGGATAACATTTTTTCTTTTTAGTTTTTTATTATTTACTACTATTAATTGTTTGTTTGACATCTGTATTAATAATAGTTTTTTTTTTGCAATACAATGAACCATGTAAACAAAATTAAACTATAGTTGTTTTAAAAAATACAAATTAATTTTCACCACTTTGATTTTTACTATTAATTAAATGCATTACATTTGTAACAATTTATTTTATTTTTTATAAAATGATTAGCTTTGATATTTGAAAATATCACAATAAGAAAAAATTACCGATGTCCATGTTTATCAAGACAAAAAATACAATATCTGTATTTTTAGAAAACCCACAAATATTGATTTGTTTAAGGAAAACACGAATATCGAGTCAAAAGAAATCAATAAACATAGAATGCGGGAAATAGTGTAATATGAAATAATAATAATAATAATAATAATAAATTATTCAATATATTTTTTGACATAATAAATTATTATTTTTTACGAGACATAATGAAGTATTTAATACTAATTAATAAAATGAAATGGTTATATTTTACATGTTTAATTTGACATGAAGTGAATTCAGTTTTAATTTATTAATCATGTCCTTGTTCGTTTATAATATAATTAAAAATGAATAAATTATTTGAAAAATAATCTTCAACATTTAAGCAAAACAATGATCTTGTAAAATGCATTAATTAATGTTAAAATGTATTGAAATCACTCATCAAACTTAAAGTTTAAGAAAAATAAATATAGTTTGAAACGGGTCTAGATCTACTCCAGTTACAGAAGCATTCAGTTTTCCATTTCTTTTTACAGATACAAGACACGTGACATTAAAAACAACAAACGATTAGGATTAAAAAACTCAAAACACTAACCATTTCTTTTTAATCCTAACCGTTGATTGCTTTTAATGTGACGTGTCTTACATCTGTAAAAAGAAATGGAAAACTGGATAATTTTATAAATGGAGCATATCCCAACTCGTTTGAAACACATATAATTTTAATCCGTGTGGGAATAGGAATTAGAAAAGATTAAAGATAAACTCGTGTGTTTTATAAAGTTGTTTTGAAAATGTATCTTAATAAGATTCAAGTTTTACTGTTGAAATTGTCTTTAGAGTACTTGAATGTAAAGGACAAGAATTTTAAAAAGCAAAAATGTAAATAACTTAAAAAGTAAATTTGCAGGTAAATAAAATAATGTAAAAACAATACTTTAAATTGAAAAATTGACGATTATGTAAATTATTTTAAATTACAAAAATTGAAAAGAGTTTAAAGACAATAAATTTTTTTTTTAATGTTATAGAAATTTTAGGCTTGTTTTCTCTTAGAACTTAGGAGTAGGTTTTTAAATTAGGTTTAATATCTTTTTTAGTCCTTATGTTAACCTCGGGATTCGTTTTGGTCTTTTAACTTGAAAAATCTATATTGGTCCCATAACTTTTCAAAACATACCATGTTAGTCCTTTTTGTCTAATTAACGACAGAAAAACTCAGAAATTGATCGCCATATTCGTCACTAATTAGGCGAAAAGACTAACATGATAAAATTTGAAGAGTTAAGAGACTAATATGAATCTTTTTAAGTTAAGGGATTAAAATGAACCTTGAGATTAAGATACAAGACTTAAAAGGATATTAAACTTTAAAATTAACTATTTGACCATTTATAATTTTGTGAAAACTATTAGTTATAGAGAAAATAACTGAGTAATTTTCACTTCAATGATAAGACATGACCATGGCATTTACCTTGTGTAACTACTTTAAACATAGGACACACTTGAAATTGACACACATCCTTGGAATTTTCTTCTTCATCTGGGATCTTGTCGAATTTGTAATTTAATACCTATGTATTGAATGATCATGTTCCCAACAATTCATGTTTATAGGAATAACATTTTGTGGATCACCATATCTACCAGTTCTATGTATTTTTTCATTTCCTCGTCAAACTTATAATGTACTTATATTTTTGGACAAACATTGCGTTGTTAACTCGGTCTAGTCATATTTCATCAACCATAAGATTAGTGATTCATATGACTTTGAAGTGACATACTTCTTCATTTAATTGAGGGATGTGGTTTCCAAGTCCACATATATAGCTTCTCTTGATCATCTCATTATTAATAGAATGCAATATCTTAATAGAGTAGTTCAACCATTTTATCTTCTATCCCCTTTGGTCATCTAGGGAGATTTTGCCATTATCACCATTTTTTTTAACTTCTTTGGTAATCAACACTACTTTTATTGTTGTAATCCCCTCTCATGAAAGGGATGGCAGTTATGGTGGAGTACGATACAGGTGAGACTAGTTTCATGGTATGCAGGGCTCCCGGCCAGCGTGGTATCAGAGCCTGCCGGAAAAGATGGGGGGCATATGGTGTGAACATGAAAACGAGAGTGAGTAAAAGAGAAACCCAATTTACCATGAGCACAACTGAAACTCCAAATACTCAACCTATTGTAACAACTTCATCCCTCTCGCTTCCAAAACTCTGTAAAAAGACCCTTTCTAATAAGATAGAAAATCTAATAGAATATTCCCATGTCCCGGATGATGCTCAGATCGCTGAAACCATTCCTCCACTTCTGAATCCGTACAATATATTCATAAGACATAAAACCCTCACCAGATCCATTAGAACTCTCATATCTACAAACAGACCAAACATCAAAGAATATATCCAGTCATCTAGATTGGACCAGTGTAGCCTTAGGGCTACCAACCAAGAACAATATGTAGATCTGGAGATTCCCCAAGATCTCATCAATGGATGGAAACGTGAAGGTTACACAGCCCTCCACTTTGGTGTTGTTAGACTTATCCTTTCACTGCACGGAAGGAAGAACCAACCGGTTTACTCAAAGATAACTTTGTTGGATTCTAGCTATCTAAACTATGAAAACGCCGTCATAGGAACTGTTATAACTACACTTCATGCGAGTGTCGTCCTTACCGTGTATCCTAATTACAACGTTAGCCTCAGTGACAACACTATCTACAAGATTAAAAGTCCAGATCTAGATCACTGGATCCAACCAAGTCCCTGAAGCTATGGTGGCTACTCTTCACCACCAGATCATCTACCGTTTGCAGAACCATGTTATAGATCTTCCTACTACAGGTTGCTTTTCTGATTCGTTGCTAGTCATGGTTGGCAAAGAAGAAGAAATACCTTCGATTGTCCAGATCCCTAGGAGAATTACTAGATAAGAGTTAACTCGTCTCATTCCTCTTGAATGGATGACTAACTACGAAAAGCTCCATGAGGATAGAAGGCCAATCTAATCCCAGGAAACTTCTTTCCGAAGATTCCCAGACAAGACGGTCAAAACAATATTTAAGAAGCCTGATGAAGAACCTAGCTCATCTTCTCAGATCTTCCAAACTATGATGATCATACCTGTCCTTGAAGAAACCTGGTACCCTATTCATGTCGTTACATCAGATGCTAAGCCCATCTATACAGACAAGATTAAATGACACTTTATATGGGACGTTGATCCCTCGATGTGTTACCCTGATTGCGACTGCTGGATGCACGATAATGATATCGACCGAGATATAATTCGCCCTAAACTAAAGAAGAAAGGAGCGTGCAAGCCACAACCTCCTCCTCAAAGAAGATCTGATCCTGAAAATGGCCCATGGGTTGGTATCCATGAAAAGAAGAAGCTGTTATCGATCTATGAGGAAGGACTAGCAATCCTCAGAAAGGAAGGACTTCTGCCACCTGATGATCCAAATCTCACAACATGGTCCCCAGTAGACCATTGCAGATTAGCAGATCCTCCTCAGCAAGTTCAAACAATTCCTTGCTTCATGTACCATGCCACTACACAAGAGTACAACCATCATTTTCCTCCCATGGATAGGAAGATTGATCTTATCACCAACAGGACATCAAAGCCTTTCATTAATCCAACTGAAGTTCAGACGGATAGAAGGATGAAATCTTTGACCCAGGCTGAAGAAGTTCTCAACTGGCAATCTGAGAACATGGTGGCACAGAATGAGATGCTCCAGAATCTTGACAAAAAGGTGGACAAGATCGCAGAAGGCACAGAAGAGTATCTCAAAGGGCTTTCAATCAAGATGAAAAGAAGCTACAAAACTCTCAAAGCCCAAGTTGTCTCCTTAGGACACGAACTAAGCCAAATACATGACATGGAAGTCTTCAGCCATGACTTCAACAAAAAGGAGAGAGAATTCTTGCAACTAAAAGCTCAAGTAGATGAAATAGAAGATTATGCAAGATGAATCTATAAAGAAAAAGCTAGGCCTATCCAAGAGTCATTTCATGACATCCCTGCTTATCCTTCGTATTACTCAGGACCTACCAGGCCCTCAGAGACTGACATATCCAGCTTTTTGACTGCTTCACCAGCCAGGTCCTCAAAACCTGACTATTCTGGATTTGCAACTGTACCACGTCGTAGTTACCAGGCTCCAGAACCCAGAAGGCTCAGATATACCAGACCCTTGGATCCTTCAACATCAAGATATAGGGAAAAGGTTGCTCGAATGAGTTCCTCATCATCTGACACCCAGGATGTTTCCAAAACACCTTCGACAATATTCCCTAAAAATGAAGAAGATCCTAACAAAGCCTTTGAAGCCCTAGCCATCACAGCAAAAGACGAATCTTCTCTAGGGTATCAATCCCCTGTTGAGTCCTCAACAAACAAAGAAGAAGAAGATCGTTCAGTCTCTGAATCTAAAGAAAACAAGTCCTATCAGAGCACATGCTCTGAAGAAACTCAACCAACAATGTCTCTAGAAACGGAGTCTGTAGAAACTGAATTGAACAAGATCTTATCCCTAAACTCTTTATGACAAACATAAAAAGGGAAGAGACCTTCTATGAAGACTCCTCACAGGATGCTCAGGAAGCCGAAAAGATCAAACCAACTAGTGGACCCTGGTTCACCCTTGATGATATCCCTCATAGCAAATGAAGAAAGAGGATTATTGATTTCGGTGCCTGGCTTGACACTCAGTTGATGAAGACTACTGTTGATCCTTACAAAGTTATCGAAGAATTCTGTTGCCGTATGACGGGAACAATGAAAGAGTGGTATATCAACCTTGGAACTGTTAAGCAAGATGAGCTACATAGCCTTCGAACTTCAGCCAACATTCTTGGTACTCTTCACCATGTTTTCATTGGTGACACGGACAATTACAACCGGAAATACAGACAAGAGTTTTTTGAGATGAAATGTTGTTCTCTCAAAATCAAAGACATAGAAAAGCATTACCAGTGAATGCTCCAAAGATTCTATGTCCTAAATGGTTATAATGATCTAATCCTCAAGAACACATATGTAGCATCCTTGCCTCAGGAAATTAAGCATGTTCTTCACAAGATGATTGCTGCAGCAGATAAGGATATCCCATCTATGAGTATGGGACAAGTTCATCAAATGACTTTAGAAGCCCTCGACAAGATATGCAATCTTCAAAAACAATTCTCTGAGGTCTTAAGTAAAAAGTCCAAATACAAGAAAGCTTGCAAAAAATCCTATCTGGAGATCATGTGCAAAGACAAGAAGTGTAGTTGTCCCAACAAGAAGAAACATCATCAGCAGAAGCTTAAACCCTATAAAGAATATAAAAGGGAAAAAGAAAAAGGGTGTGAAGTTCTTCAAGAAGAAACCTTTTCGTGGAAAGGGAAAGCAACAAAGATGTTTTATTTGTGGACAGAAAGGACATTATTCCAAAGAGTGTCCTAACAACAAACACAAAGCTGCAAAACTGATCAACTCCCTCCATCCTGTTGAAGGAGATCTTGAATCAGTTTGTTCTGAATAAAGCTCAGCTGACGAAGAAACAGTCTTCGGCCTCTAAGATTATTCATCTGGAGAAACCTCCCTTTCGGATTCTGAAGAAGAAGATTATGTCCCTATATTCTCCTACAAAGAAATAGGAAGTTCTCTTCCTACTCCTCCTCTACCTTGTGTGGAAATCCATATCCTGGCGGCAAATTTCTCTCGACCCTAAAGGATTATGGCATACATAGATACAGGGGCACAGATTACCATGATGAATCCCGACATCCTGCCAACTGAGCTCTGGAAATCCCATAAGGCGTATTTCATGGCAGCAGATGGAAAAACCTTTACAACGAACTTGATAACAAGAGATAAAATAGGAATCAAGTTCTTTCCAGATTGTATTATCTAAACAAAGGTTATAGGAACAAAACTCCCAGCCAAAGACATTGTGATTGGCATGGACGTTTATGTGGCAGCCAAAAGACTTCAAATTCTCGCCACAAGAATCAAGTATAAAAGGGAGTTCAGACCCTTCTCTGAGATAATGAAATTGTACTCCTTATCCAATGTCCCTATGGGATATGAAGAAGTCAAGCTAAAGCTCCTCAAGCTTTGTGCTGACAGTCATGAAAGGTTCCGCCACCCAAAACCATTATGGAAGGATGAGAATTTCTTTGTCCAACTTCCATTTAAACTCAATAAAGATGTTAACCCCACAAAGGCCACTCATCCTGGAATGAGTCCTTCTGATTATGCCTTGGCAAGAGAAGAATGCACCCAGCTGCTCAAACAAGGTCTCATAGAACGCACGAAATCTGAGTGGGCTTGCCAAGCATTCTACTTAGAGAAAAAGTCAGAAAAAGTCAGGGGAAAGAAAAGGCTTGTAATTGATTACAAGCCTCTGAACCATTTCCTCCAAGAAGACAAGTTTCCTATTCCAAAGGTCTCATCTCTGAGCGTGTTCATCAAAGACGCTCAAATCTATTCAAAGTTTGACTTAAAGTCAGGTTTTTGGAAGTTGGGTATTGAACCAAAGGATCGACCAAAAACAACCTTTTGTATTCCTAATGCCCAGTACCAATTGACTGTTTTACCTTTTGGGCTTAAGGTTGCTCCATCACTATTCCAGAAGGCCATGACAAAAATATTTGAGCCTATCCTCCACAGTGCTCTCATCTACATTGATGATGTGTTACTATTCTCCAAAGATGAGAAGACTCACAAACAGTTATTGGGCCAGTTCCTAAAGATAGCCCAACAACATGGAATAATGCTTTCTGAGAAAAAGAACCAATTGGGCCAAACTGAAATTGATTTCTTGGGAATGCATTTCTCTCAAGGGAAATATCAACCTCAACCTCACATTGCTCAAGAGTTATTGAATTTTCCTAATGACAATCTTACGATCAAGCAGATTCATTAATTTCTTAGTATAATCAATTATATCAGAGATTTCATTCCCAGATTAGCCAAGTACACCAGTACTCTGTCAAAATTACTGAAGAAGAATCCACCACCATAGGGAGAAGAATAAACCAAAGCTGTAAAAGCTTTGAAAGAAATAGCTCAATCTCCTCCTGCTCTCAAAATCCCTGGAGAAGGAAAAAGAATACTTCAGACTGATGCCAGTGATCACTATTGGGGAGCACTCCTTATTGAAGAAACTGGTGGTAAGAAACATTATTGCGGACACGCCAGTGGTCAATTCAAAGAAGGAGAAAAGCATTACCACACCACCTATAAGGAAGCACTTGCAGTTAAGATGGGAATCCAAAAGTTTGATTTCCACCTCAGAGGTTACCGTTTTGAAGTCCAGATGGATAATTCAGCCTTTCCAAAGATCCTAGAATTCAAGAACAAGATGCCACCGGATCCTCAAACTCTAAGACTCAAAGACTGGTTTTCCAGATATGATTTCACAGTGAAACACATTAAAGGAACCCAGAACATGATCCCCGGTCTATTATCCAGACCCATGAAACCCATCCAGATCATCACCACCAGGCATACCTTCCCATTAATCTTAATTGTCCGTCCTATTCCAGCCAATGCCTCGGTCTCCAAGAATCTTCCTCCAGGAGTTAATTACTCCTTCTCTATATCTCAGCTCAAGGAATATGCCAGGAATAATCTCTTTTACTTTCTGTTCAAAATCATCAAAAGAAAAGCTCTTCCTGACCATAGCCCATTCCTCCCGGATACTCCTTTCCACCTACCATTTTTTATAAATCCTGCATTCAGATTTACTAAGAATTAACTATGGTATCTTTGGTGTGCTACTAGCTTATATGTTATGCCGGTCCTTATCCCTACTGTTGCGATGTATGAACATCTGATGAACTCTAGAAAGCACAGATCCTTAATCTGGACTGCCCTAGAATGGTTTTCTCCACTGAACTGGTGGAGAGAAAGTCTTGGCCAAGCCTTTAATGATCTCAAGGATAGAAACCTAACTGTTGAAGCTCTTAGTAATTTCAAGACAGTTTATATCCTTCATCGTCCTTACCAGAAAGATCCCAGAACTCAACTGCTAGTTTGCAAAAGTCACATAAACACTTGGGAAACCATTGATGATTATCCCACAAGCTTGGAAGGATTAAAATCCTTAATGGATTATGTTAATTTAATTAATTTTTATAATCCTGTTAAGATTCGGATTAATACAACTTGTATTAGTCATGTAAACCTTCCTCCTCAATGGCAATATATAGATCCATCAGAAGTTCTTGATTCTCAATGCTGGAAACCTCCGTGGACAACATGGTCAACATATGAAGTAGGTGAAAGCTCAAGATCAATCAATGAAAAGTCTCAGATAATCATGGAAGAACAATTTGCTAATATGAACTTTCTTCAAGGAACTGATCTCCCAGAAGAAAATGTTAAAAATATGATTGCAAACATCCACCAGTATGAGTCACGATACCCTCCAAACTACTTTGAGCGGAATCTTTATGAAGATATGATGAGAGATAGCAAATCTGGTGAGTCATACTACAAGACAAGCAACTTTTCAGAAAAATCCTTATCCGACCCCAACATGTCACCATCACATGAACCCATTATCAAAGGCTGATGTGACATTTACCTAATAGGGGTCACAGGTGTGCATCTTAATAGTTGTGTTTTATCTGTTTGTAATAATTATGTCAACCATTATTGTTTAGTGGTAGGGTCCTTTAGTGCTTAAAGTCAAAAGCAGCATTTTCTTTCTTTTGACGTGTCTGTTTTTAGTACTGATTGTGTTGCTTTCCTTCAGCCTCCTCACCTATATAAGGAGGACTCTTGTATCATATTTCTCAAGTTGAAGTTGAATAAACAATATGTGGGCTTTCAGTCTAAACATGTTCTAAACATTTCTCTTCTCTCTAAAAACTTAAGTTCTTATGTTCTATCCATAGTCACCTCATGGAGACGTTAGTATGCTCTACTCTTGCCTCTATGAGGATCTGGTGTATCAGAAAGCTTCTGACCATTGATCCTTGCTACAGTCCTTGCTATTATGAAATGGTAGTTGAACTGAGTATGGGGAAACACCTTGTAAGTCCTAAAGGGTTGGCAGTTATGGTGGAGTACGATACAGGTGAGACTAGTTTCATGGTATGCAGGGCTCCCGGCCAGCGTGGTATCAGAGCCTCCCAGAAAATAGGGGGTGCATATGGTGTGAACATGAAAACGAGAGTGAGTAAGAGAGAAACCCAGTTTACCATGAGCACAAATGAAACTCCAAATACTCAACCTATTGTAACAACTTCATCCCTCTCGCTTCCAAAACTCTCTAAAAATACCCTTTCTAATAAGATAGAAAATCTAATAGAATATTCCCATGTCCCGGATGATGCTCAGATTGCTGAGACCATTCCTCCACTTCTGAATCCGTACAATATATTCAAAAGACATAAAACCCTCACCAGATCCATTAGAACTCTCATATCTACAAACAGACCAAACATCAAAGAATATATCCAGTCATCCAGATTGGACCAGTGTAGCCTTAGGGCTACCAACCAAGAACAATATGTAGATCTGGAGATTCCCCAAGATCTCATCAATGGATGGAAACGTGAAGGTTACACAGCCCTCCACTTTGGTGCTATTAGACTTATCCTTTCACTGTACGGAAGGAAGAACCAACCGGTTTACTCAAAGATAGCTTTGCTGGATCCTAGCTATCTAAACTACGAAAACGCCGTCATAGGAACTGTCATAACTACACTTCATGCTAGAAGTGTCGTCCTTACGGTGTATCCTAATTACAATGTTAGCCTCAGTGACAGCACTCTATCTACAAGATTAAAAGTTTAGATCCAAATAACAGGATCCGACCAAGTCCCTGAAGGTACGGTGGCTACTCTTCACCACCAGATCATCTACCGTCTGCAGAACCATGCTATAGATCTTCCTACTGCAGGTTGCTCTTCTGATTCGTTGCTAGTCATGGCTGGTAAAGAAGAAGAAATACCTTCGATTGTCCAGATCCCTAGGAGAATTACTAGAGAAGAGTTAACTCGTCTCATTCCTCTAGAATGGATGACTAACTACGAAAAGCTCTATGAGGATAAAAGGCCAATCCAATCCCAGGAAGCTTCTTTC
This sequence comes from Lathyrus tuberosus, assembly GCA_022829125.1. Classification (NCBI taxonomy): domain Eukaryota; kingdom Viridiplantae; phylum Streptophyta; class Magnoliopsida; order Fabales; family Fabaceae; genus Lathyrus; species Lathyrus tuberosus. The sequence goes on along the minus strand of JALAZF010000082.1, from coordinate 3,819,825 downwards.
TGAAGATTCCCAGACAAGATGGTCAAAACAATATTCAAGAAGCCTGATGAAGAACCTAGCTCATCTTCTCAAATCTTCCTAACTATGATGATCAGACCTGTCCTTGAAGAAATCTGGTGCCCTATTCATGTCGTTACATCAGATGCTAAGCCCATCTATACGGACAAGATTAAATGACACTTTATATGGGACGTTGATCCCTTGATGTGTGACCCTGATTACGACTGCTGGATGCACGACAATGATATCGACCGAGATATAATTCGCCCTAAATTATTGAAGAAAGGAGCGTGCAAGCCACAACCTCCTCCTCAAAGAAGATCTGATCCTAAAAATGGCCCATGGGTTGGTATCCATGAAAAGAAGAAGCTGTTATCGATCTATGAGGAAGGACTAGCAATCCTCAGAAAGGAAGGACTTCTGCCACCTGATGATCCAAATCTCACAACATGGTCCCCAGTAGACCATTGCAGATTAGCAGATCCTCCTCAGCAAGTTCAAACAATTCCTTGCTTCATGTACCATGCCACTACACAAGAGTACAACCATCATTTTCCTCCCCTGGATAGGAAGATTGATCTTATCACCAACAGGACATCAAAGCCTTTCATTAATCCAACTGAAGTTCAGACGGATAGAAGGATGAAATCTTTGACCCAGGCCGAAGAAGTTCTCAACTGGCAATCTGAGAACATGGTGGCACAGAATGAGATGCTCCAGAATCTTGACAAAAAGGTGGACAAGATCGCAGAAGGCATAGAAGAGTATCTCAAAGGGCTTTCAATCAAGATGAAAAGAAGCTACAAAACTCTCAAAGCCCAGGTTGTCTCCTTAGGACACGAACTAAGCCAAATACATGGCATGGAAGTCTTCAGCCATGACTTCAACAAAAAGGAGAGAGAATTCTTGCAACTAAAAGCTCAAGTAGATGAAATAGAAGATTATGCAAGATGAATCTATGAAGAAAAAGCTAGGCCTATCCAAGAGTCATTTCATGACATCCCTGCTTATCCTTCGTATTACTCAGGACCTACCAGGCCCTCAGAGACTGACATATCCAGCTTTTTGACTGCTTCACCAGCCAGGTCCTCAAAATCTGACTATTCTGGATTTGCAACTGCACCACGTCGTAGTTACCAGGCTCCAGAGCCCAGAAGGCTCATATATACCAGACCCTTGGATCTTTCAACATCAAGATATAGGGAAAAGGTTGCTCGAATGAGTACCTCATCATCTGACACCCAGGATGTTTCCAAAACACCTTCGACAATATTCCCTAAAAATGAAGAAGATCCTAACAAAGCCTTTGAAGCCCTAGCCATCACAGCAAAAGACGAATCTTCTCTAGGGTATCAATCCCCTGTTGAGTCCTCAACAAACAAAGAAGAAGAAGATCGTTCAGTCTCTGAATCTAAAGAAAACAAGTCCTATCAGAGCACATGCTCTGAAGAAACTCAACCAACAATGTCTCTAGAAACGGAGTTTGTAGAAACTGAATTGAACAAGATCTTATCCCTAAACTCTTTATGACAAACATAAAAAGGGAAGAGACCTTCTATGAAGACTCCTCACAGGATGCTCAGGAAGCCGAAAAGATCAAACCAACTAGTGGACCCTGGTTCACCCTTGATGATATCCCTCCTAGCAAATGAAGAAAGAGGATTATTGATTTTGGTGCCTGGCTTGACACTCAGTTGATGAAGACTACTGTTGATCCTTACAAAGTTATCGAAGAATTCTGTTGCCGTATGACGGGAACAATGAAAGAGTGGTATATCAACCTTGGAACTGTTAAGCAAGATGAGCTACATAGCCTTCGAACTTCAGCCAACATTCTTGGTACTCTTCACCATGTTTTCATTGGTGACACGGACAATTACAACCGGAAATACAGACAAGAGTTTTTTGAGATGAAATGTTGTTCTCTCAAAATCAAAGACATAGAAAAGCATTACCAGTGAATGCTCCAAAGATTCTATGTCCTAAATGGTTATAATGATCTAATCCTCAAGAACACATATGTAGCATCCTTGCCTCAGGAAATTAAGCATGTTCTTCACAAGATGATTGCTGCAGCAGATAAGGATATCCCATCTATGAGTATGGGACAAGTTCATCAAATGACTTTAGAAGCCCTCGACAAGATATGCAATCTTCAAAAACAATTCTCTGAGGTCTTAAGTAAAAAGTCCAAATACAAGAAAGCTTGCAAAAAATCCTATCTGGAGATCAAGTGCAAAGACAAGAAGTGTAGTTATCCCAACAAGAAGAAAAATCATCAGCAGAAGCTTAAACCCTATAAAGAATATAAAAGGGAAAAAGAAAAAGGGTGTGAAGTTCTTCAAGAAGAAACCCTTTCGTGGAAAGGGAAAGCAACAAAGATGTTTTATCTGTGGACAGAAAGGACATTATTCCAAAGAGTGTCCTAACAATAAACACAAAGCTGCAAAACTGATCAACTCCCTCCATCCTGTTGAAGGAGATCTTGAATCAGTTTGTTCTGATCAAAGCTCAGCTGACGAAGAAACAGTCTTCGGCCTCTAAGATTATTCATCTGGAGAAACCTCCCTTTCGGATTCTGAAGAAGAAGATTATGTCCCTATATTCTCCTACAAAGAAATAGGAAGTTCTCTTCCTACTCCTCCTCTACCTTGTGTGGAAATCCATATCCTGGCAGCAAAGTTCTCTCGACCCTAAAGGATTATGGCATACATAGATACAGGGGCACAGATTACCATGATGAATCCCGACATCCTGCCAATTGAGCTCTGGAAATCCCATAAGGCGTATTTCATGGCAGCAGATGGAAAAACCTTTACAACGAACTTGATAACAAGAGATAAAATAGGAATCAAGTTCTTTCCAGATTGTATTATCTGGACAAAGGTTATAGGAACAAAACTCCCAGCCAAAGACATTGTGATTGGCATGGACGTTTATGTGGCAGCCAAAAGACTTCAAATTCTCGCCACAAGAATCAAGTATAAAAGGGAGTTCAGACCCTTCTCTGAGATAATGAAATTGTACTCCTTATCCAATGTCCCTATGGGATATGAAGAAGTCAAGCTAAAGCTCCTCAAGCTTTGTGCTGACAGTCATGAAAGGTTCCGCCACCCAAAACCAATATGGAAGGATGAGAATTTCTTTGTCCAACTTCCATTTAAACTCAATGAAGATGTTAACCCCACAAAGGCCACTCATCCTGAAATGAGTCCTTCTGATTATGCCTTGGCAAGAGAAGAATGCACCCAGATGCTCAAACAAGGTCTCATAGAACCCACGAAATATGAGTGGGCTTGCCAAGCATTCTACGTAGAGAAAAGGTCAGAAAAAGTCGGGGGAAAGAAAAGGCTTGTAATTGATTACAAGCCTCTGAATCATTTCCTTCAAGATGACAAGTTTCCTATTCCAAAGGCCTCATCTCTAAATGTGTTCATCAAAGACGCTCAAATCTATTCAAAGTTTGACTTAATGTCAGGTTTTTGGCAGTTGGGTATTGACCCAAAGGATCGACCAAAAACAGCCTTTTGTATTCCTAATGCCCAGTACCAATGGATTGTTTTACCTTTTGGGCTTAAGGTTGCTCCATCACTATTCCAGAAGGCCATGACAAAAATATTTGAGCCTATCCTCCACAGTGCTCTCATCTACATTGATGACGTGTTACTATTCTCCAAAGATGAGAAGCCTCACAAACAGTTATTGGGCCAGTTCCTAAAGATAGCCCAACAACATGGAATAATGCTTTATGAGAAAAAGAGCCAATTGGGCAAAACTGAAATTGATTTCTTGGGAATGTATTTATCTCAAGGGAAATATCAACCTCAACCTCACGTTGCTAAAGAGTTGTTGAATTTTCCTAATGACAATCTTACGATCAAGCAGATTCATCAATTTCTCGGTATAATCAATTATATTAGAGATTTCATTCCCAGATTAGCCAAGTACACCAGTACTCTGTCAAAATTGCTGAAGAAGAATCCACCACCATGGGGAGAAGAACAAACCAAAGCTGTAAAAGCTTTGAAAGAAATTGCTCAATCTCCTCCTACTCTCAAAATCCCTGGAGAAGGAAAAGGAATACTCCAGACTGATGCCAGTGATCACTATTGGGGAGAAGTCCTTATTGAAGAAACAGGTGGTAAGAAACATTACCGCGGACACGCCAGTGGTCAATTCAAAGAAGCAGAAAAGCATTACCACACCACCTATAAGGAAGCACTTGCAGTTAAGATGGGAATCCAAAAGTTTGATTTCCACCTCAGAGGTTACCGTTTTGAAGTCCTGATGGATAATTCATCCTTTCCAAAGATCCTGGAATTCAAAAACAAGATGCCACCGGATCCTCAAACTCTAAGAATCAAAGAATGGTTTTCCTGATATGATTTCACAGTGAAACACATTAAAGGAACGCAGAACGTGATCCCTGATCTATTATCCAGACCCATGAAACCCATCCAGATCATCACCACCAGGCATACCTTCCCATTAATCTTAATGGTCCGTCCTATTCTAGCCAATGCCTCGGTCTCCAAGAATCTTCCTCCAGGAGTTAATTACTCCTTCTTTATATCTTAACTCAAGGAATATGCCAGGAATAATCTCTTCTACTTTCTGTTCAAAATCATCAAAAGAAAAGCTCTTCCTGACCATAGCCCATTCCTCCCAGATACTCCTTTCCACCTACCATTTTTGATATATCCTGCATTTAGATTTACTAAGAATCAACTATGGTATCTTTGGTGTTCTACTAGCTTATATGCTATGCCGGTCATTATCCTTACTGTTGCGATGTATGAACATCTGATGAACTCTAGAAAGCACAGAACCTTAATCTGGACTGCCCTAGAATGGTTTTCTCCACTGAACTGGTGGAGAGAAAGTCTTGGCCTAGCCGTTAATGATCTCAATGATAGAAACCTAACTGTTGAAGCTCTTAGTAACTTCAAGACAGTTTATATCCTCCATCGTCCTTACCAGAAAGATCCCAGAACTCAACTGCTAGTTTGCAAAAGTTACATCAACACTTGGGAAACCATTGATGATTATCCCACAAGCTTGGAAGGATTAAAATCCTTAATGGATTATGTTAATTTAAATAATTTTTATAATCCTGTTAAGAATCAGATTAATACAACTTGTATTAGTCATGAAAACCTTCCTCCTCAATGGCAATCTGTAGATCCATCAGAAGTTCTTGATTCTCAATGCTGGAAACCTCTGTGGACAACATGGTCAACATATGAAGTAGGTGAAAGCTCAGGATCAATCAATGAAGAGTCTCTGATAATCATGGAAGAACAATTTGCTAATATGAACTTTCTTCGAGGAACTGATCTCCCAGAAGAAAATGTTGAAGACATGATTGCAGACATCCACCAGTATGAGTCATGCTACCCTCCAAACTATTTTGAGCAGAATCTTTATGAAGATATGATGAGAGATAGCAAATCTGGTGAGTCATACTACAAGACAAGCAAATTTTCAGAAGAATCCTTATCTGACCCCAACATGTCACCATCACATGAACCCATTATCAAAGGCTGATGTGACATTTACCTAATAGGGGCCACAGGATTTGATCCTTGCTACGGTCCTTGCTATTATGAAATGGTAGTTGAACTGAGTATGGGGAAACATCTTGTAAGTCCAAAAGGGTTGGCAGTTATGGTGGAGTACGATATAGGTGAGACTAGTTTCATGGTATGCAGGGCTCCCGGCCAGCGTGGTATCAGAGCCTGCCGGAAAAGAGCGGGTGCATATGGTGTGAACATGAAAACGAGAGTGAGTAAGAGAGAAACCCAGTACCATACATATTTTATAGCTTTGAAAATAATTATTGAGGTTTTAAGCAATGGTTGAATCACAAAACCATAAAAAAATAAATCAATCTTGGAAAGAGCCATTAGAATAGGCTAACTTCGACAACAATTGACAAAACTCGATGACAAACAAGCAAATATATATACTTTTGGTCTAAGAAAAATAAATTAAGTTTGAAACACAAAAAATTTTAATCAGTGTGAGAATAAGAATTAGAAAATGTCAAAAGATAGACTCGTGTGTTTTATAAAGTTGTTTTTAAAATGTATCTTTATAAGATTCAAGTTTCACGGTTGAAATTTGTAATATTTCTAACTTGTCTACGTATGGTTAGTATGATGAATGGTAAATTACTGAGAGACTAGTAACATAATCACGTGTTAAACCTAGATTAAAGAGTGGAATATATTAGTAAATTAGATTAATTGCCAAGGGCATTTTGGACTTTACTCAAAATCACTATATTTGGAGAGAGGTTCCTCATTTTTCCATTTGTTGTCTCTCTCTAAATTCAGATTTTAGAGAGAGAGAGAGAGAGAGAGAGAGAGGCAAATTCTAGGAGAGTAAGAGAAAAAGTTTATGATCAAGCTTCATTTTCATCTTGCATGTGTGAAGAGTTTCTTGATTCTTAAAGGAGGATCAAAAGCAAGTTGGAGCATCACCATTTTCATTGCTTCAACATCAATCCCAAGTTCTATAAATATAAGGTTAGGTTCATAATTATAGGGTAGCTTTAACCTAGGATTTGTGCATGTGGAGTTGGGATTGAATTTATGTTATTTGCTCAATTGTGTTTTGATGAATTGCTGATTTTGTGTGTTAAGTAACATGAAATTGCTTGAACACCTTATTGTGAAATAGTGTTTGTTATTGTTTGCTTATATATTTATCTTCATGAACATGTTTTTTAGATGAGTGTGTATGAAATTATGGGCTTGAACTAGTGATTCATGACGTATGCACACCCTTGCTAAAAATCTTGTTGTATATCTCGATACATGTTCCATTTAGCATCGCTTGACGTTTAGAGATGTTAGTCAACTTGTGTTGAACTTGTTTGAGTTTAATGGTTGGAAGTAATTGTGAGTGCAACTTTCCGTTTAGATATGTTTTGTATGATGTCAAAACTAGGAGAAACTTTAGTGTTTTTGTACATTGGAAAATATCAACTCATTCATGGTGTACATTGTGCATTTTTGCATTAGGAAGCATGTCAACATGTTAAAAATAGTTTAGGAAAGATTCAAGAATCAAGAAATAGCTTCATGCATCAAAAACTTTATTTTTTGTGTGAAAAATACTCTATAGGTCGACACATACGACTTTAGGTCGACCTATAGAAGAATTTTGCCAGCTCAGGTCGACACATAGAAAGCATAGGTCGACACACATACTTCAATATTAAAGCATGTAGGCTATGTCCATGTGCTGACTCCTATTAGTCGACTCAAGACCTTTATAGGTTGACACATGACTTTGATAGGTCGAGCTATAGACCTAAAATCTTGAATCTTTGCTTTTCTTTTGTTTCCTTTTGCATGTCCTTTGCTTCATTCTTGCATACATATATATACTTGATGCATGCATCATTTCTAGTAAGGTTCTAGAGTAAACCTATACGAATTCGGGATTTCAAAGCATTCTCATCATCTTCAACCTTTCTTCTATGCATACACACAATCAAACTACACATAATCATTTTTTGATTGGGTGACCATCTAGATTAGGGTTAATAACGTCGAATAAGGTTTTGTATCGAGAATATTGGGTTGAGAACTTTGAGGATTTCAAATAAGAAAACCGAGCTGCAGTTTTCCTTCAAGATCATTGAGGATTTAAAGGTTCTGGACAATATTACGAAATTCAGATATGATCGAGTGAAAGCCTTGGGACAAGGGGTGCCTTGCAAGGGAGTAACGTGAGACGGTGGATCATTTTGGTAAATCTTCGGTTTCAACAAGTGTGCACTTGGGATTAATTCGACCGAGTGAATACCTTGAGACAAGGAGTGTCTTGCAAGGTAGTAACAAGAACTAGTGAATTGAAGTGACATTGTTGGTTACTTGATCAATCTTTGATCAAGGGTTTTGGAGGTGGTAGAATCAACAACTAACCCAGGGTTTGTAGGGTTACAATTCTTCATCTCTTGTATACACATATTTGCAAAGTAAGATATATTATAATATCTCAATTCGAATTCGAATTAAGGGCCGACGTACCCATAGCGAGGCCGATTGGGGAATTGCATAAACAAATCCTTGTGTACTCTTTCTTTCTCTCTCTCTCTCTCTCTCTCTCTCTCTCTCTATTTAAATTTTGTGTTTGCAAATTATTGATTTCATTGTTCATTTGATCAATTTGTTTGGGAATTATTATTGATCACATTTTGAATTAGGTTTTGTTGATATAATCATAATCCATTTGACTGTGATTGGATTTTAAGATCAACAAAACAAAGCAAATTTCAAACGATATCGATTGCAGACAAGGTGTTCGATAAATTACCTTATTGTGTTTTTGTGTGTTTTGATCATTGGAAATAAGCTCTACGTATAGCTTTGCATTCAATTATTTATGATTAATTATTGTTGAACAATTTGTGTTCATTTTCATACATTTGTGTACCTTTACGCATATTCGAGCTTTTCGATAGAGGTTCGGTTAGACGATTCGGTTCAGATTGTTTCCACTGTGCCATAGAACTTTTCAAAACAGTTTTTTCTAATTGTTTTTAACTTGTGATCTATTCACCCCCTCTAGATCGAAGCCTATCTTCTAACAAGTGGTATCTTGATCTCCGGTTAATTTTGTGATTAAGATTTGCTTATTAGAAGAGTGGCTACCGAACCTAAGGGAGCGTACAATAGAGCACCATTTTTCACCAGCGAAAATTATGGCTATTGGAAATCTTTTATGCATATTCATGTCAACTCGGTTGAAGAGGGTATATGGGACGCCATCGTGAATGGTCCTAATGAAATTGCTATGATCAATAATGAAGGTGTTACTGTACCTAAACTAGAAGCACAATGGAATGATAATGATTGGAAATTGTGGTCACGTGATTGGAAGGCAAAAAATATTCTCACATCCGCACTAGGTTTTGATGAATATTATCGTGTTTCTCATTGTGAGACCGCCAAAGATATGTGGGACACATTAGAAGTTTTTCATGAGGGAACTAATGAGGTCAAACAAGCTAGGGTCAATACCTTAAATTAATAGTTTGGACTATTTTGCATGGAGCATGCTGAAACCATTGTGGAAATGCAAAAGCGGTTCACACATCTTATCAATCGATTGAATGTGCTAGGTAAGCCTATTTCCAATGAGATTTATACTAATAAAGTTTTGAGATGTCTTAATAGGGAATGGCAATCCAAGGTCACCGTTATCAAAGAGGTAAATGATCTTAAAGTACTTGATCTCACTACTTTGTATGGCAAATTGGAAGACATGAGCAATAACTCACTTGCTTGTAAAAACATGAAAAATAGAATGAAAATAAGGTAAAGAAGGAGAAAGGTAAAGACAAGGAAGTAGAGAAGAAGTTCGTTTCTCTAAAGACTTTAAGCTCAAAGTCCTCACACAATGAGCAAAGTGATTATAAAGTAAGTAATGACAAAAATTAGGATGAAGAAGATATGGTGCTGTTTATAAAAAGGTTTAATAAATACATGAGAAAACATGGATATAAACACTCCGACAAGAACCATAACAAATCTATAAGGCTATCTAACTCCTCCAAAGAAGATGAGAACTAGAAGGGTAAGTCTAGAAGTTCTTGCTACAATTGTGGCAAACCGGGGCACTATAGGCCGAAGTGTCCTAGAATCAAGAAATTCAAAGAAAAGGGCCATCATAAGATATCTAGAAAGTCTAGAAGAGCTTATGCTGCTTGGGAGAGCGAAAATGATTCTTCAAGTGATGAAAGCTCCAATTCAAGTGTTGAATCGACCAAGCTTTGCTACATGGAAAACAAAAAGAAGAAAAATGTTGTAATTCACTCTAAACTTAAATCTACTCATGACTTAGATTTTTCTCAATTACAAGAATCTTTTGAAAATCTACAAAGACAAGCCATATATGCTTAGAAAATATTAGCTTCAAACAAAAGAATTATTTCCCACTTAAAAGATAAAATTTTGGAAAATGAAAATAATATGGAAGCTCTAAGGAAATATATGCTAGATATTCTAAAAGATAAGAGTGAGGATGACAAACTTTCATGGTTTGGTTGTGAAACTTGCCACATTTGGCAAAAATAGTCAAGAAATCTTAAATCCAAATTGGATAAGGCTTTTCAACCTAAGGTTACTTTTTCTATAGATACGTCAAAATATGACATGCCTTCTCATAATCCTTATAGAAGGTATAGTTTTGTCAAAAAGGAACCAAATAGAAAAAGCTCATCTTCTCATAATTAGTATTGTAATTATTGTTGCAAAAAGGGTCATGTTATTGCAAAGTGCAAATTTAAGAAACTTTTTGTTCCTAAAGGAGCCTTTCAATGGTTGCCTAAATGCTACCAAGGTTTACTTAATCCTCAAGGACCCAATGATGATTAGGTACCTAGCACTATTATTTGATCTTTACGGAAAAATATATTGGCTCAATGAAGAGAGTATGGGACCTCGTTTATGGAGGCTCAAGGCATAATAAGGGTGACATCTCCATATTGATTTGACTCTATGGCAAGCAAGATGAATTGTGTTACCAAAGAGGTTAACTTTTAGTGTTTCATTAATTGGTAAAAGTGTGCTGATTATTATTAATTTTTTTTATCCGAGAAGTGTCAGAATGGTGTTATGTTTAATGATCTAGGTATATCTTCAACAAGACATACTCAACTGTATCAAATTAAGGATTGATCAACCTAAGATGATGAAACATGAGGCGGGGCAAGATAACCATCATGATTGAACAAGAGTGAAAGTCCAACCACAAAGGATGATCATCAAGTTAATTATCTCTTGAATACATTATTAATCACACTTTCAAGTACTTATACAAAGAGAAAAGTGGTAAGAGCATTTTGGTTTCGTTTGTGTTTGTGGCACGTTTTGCATTCATTTCAACTTTCATTCGAGCGTTTTGGTTTCGTTTGTGTTTGTGGCACGTTTTGCATCCTCCGTCATTCGTACGACGAGGTAATATCGTTTCAATCCTTTTCTTTTTTTGTAAGTATTTCTTTTACCTATTTATTTCTCAAAGGTATGTGATGTTTTATGTGTGTGATGTGTGTAAAATGTGTTCAGTTCCAAAAATTTCAAATGTGACCATTGTGTGTTTGCATTTTACATGGTTATAGTGACTCTATTCTAAATGGCTTCACATTTGATCTATATATTTTGCCATTCCATGCTTGCATTTACATGTTTGCATGTTACTAGCTAGTTACTAGCTAGCAAACCATGAAACTCAATCATACGCATAAGTCTTTAAAAAATTAGTCATGCATGAGTCAAATTAAGTCCTCCAAAGTCATTCAAAATTCACAAGTGTCAAATTTTCCAAGATTTGGATATTATGTGTCGACATGAAATTCGTATAGGTCGACACATAAAATTGAGTTTTTGAATTTGTCAAAATTCTTTCAGTATGCGTCGACACATGTAATGGATAGGTCGACACATAAAATAATTTTTTGAATTCCTAGTTATTCGCTTTAGTATGTGTCCACATGTGACCTTGATAGGTCGACACATGCGCTCAAAGCTTGACTCATAAACATTTCCTTTGGTCAATCTCTCTTCATTTCTTTCACTCTCATACATGCACCTAGTTTCTTAAATCTCTTCCATTCATATTAAACCTTGAAAGACATTATATCCTATTTGTTTCATTCACCTCATATCATTAACACTCATAAATTCCAACAATTTATCTTCATTTTCATCAATTTCTCTCATTTCCCTTCAAAAACCACATTCCACCCAAACTCACCAAAAATTCATATTTTCACTTGTTTGTGGTTCACCTTCACTTCTTTGTGTGTTGTTGTGATTGTGTGTCTTGTTTGAGTGTGTGGGTATCCATTAGTCTCTCATACTCATTCACTTTTCATTTAAACATTTTTTCAAACACTTGGTTGGCACACATTATTTCAATAATTTCCATGGCTCCTAAGCTTTTTAAGTCCAAGAGTGATGCTAAGTGTAAGGGTAAGGCAACTACCTATGTTACTGCTACTAAAAATCCATTTGCATTGATTTCAACCAGGTATGTCAAGGATTTTGGGCTAAAACTTCAAAAATGACTTGTTGCAAAAACAATATATGTGGAAGTCGATTACGATTGGTTAGTTGGATATACCTGATGTTGTTAAGCATCAACAGATTGACTATTTTCTGCAGCTTGCTCAGGATTATAATGAGGACCTTATTCGTGTATTCTACTCCGGGTTACACGATATGCAAGATTCATGCTTCAAGTTTTCTATAGGTAACAAGGTTTATCAGTTTACAGATGAGCTGTGGAAATCTTGATTTGGTATTACTGTGGTAGATGTTGATGTTGATGACGAGGCTGACCCATTAGTGACGGGTGGAAATAATCATGTAAAATTTGATTGGGGTATTCATATGAATGAGCTGCTCAAATCCCCTCGTACTGAGGACTGTTATTATCCTATTTCCATTGGCTAATTGAAGATGGTGCCAAGGAATTTACTTTGGGTGGTGTCTCATATCTTGCGGCCAAAGAATAGCGGGTTCTCGAGAATAGACTTTGCTGAAATTCATCTGGTTTATATTCTCTTGCACAAGGTCAAAATTAATTGGCCTCACTACTTTGTATCTTGCATGTTCGCTGCCAAATAATGCAATAGAGGAACGTCATTATGCTATGCCTTTATGATTACTAAGATTCTGAACTAGTTCGACATCAGTTTATCGAATCTTACCTATAAATCCCCAGGCTCATCTCAAGAGTTTTCTCAATGTACCCTAACAAACATGACCTACTTTTTGGATATCAAACTTCGGGCGTACTATCTTCGCTTGGGTAAGCATGGTAGGAAGATTTACAAATTTGATGATCACGCTGAATTTGGTGATGATGTAGATGAAGTTCATATGGATGATGAGCAACCTATGGAGGTTCCTCATTATGTGCCCGAGGGAGATGCTACAATGCAATATGCTCCTCATGGAGATGATCATGGTACTGGTGTTGGTACTGGTTTTACTGATACTTCCTCTATCATGACGATGCTTCAGAATATACAAATGATGCAAGACGAGAGGTATGCAGAAGATTGTAGAAGGCGAGATATCTTTGAAGCTGCTCAAGAAGAGAGATTTCATCTGAGGCAATAACATATGTCTACTCAGGATTCCAACTTTGAACTTTTGGTGCATATGTGACGAAGAATCTTATGTCCATACGAAATGATATGAATGTTAATCATGAGGTTGTTCTGGAAAGGGTTAATCACTTGATATCTGCCCAAGAAGAGGATTCTGGTCAATATGAACGGTTTTACTGCAAGATGTGTGAGTTTTTGGATTATCACTATGGCAATGACAGTCAAGGTAGGTTTAGGAGTATAAGACCGGTGCCTAGAAGACGTGGAAGAAGATAAAGTGTTGGATAAAGTGTTGTGTTATTGTCTTGGATTGTGTTTTTTGGTCTCATGTGTTATCATGCATTTGTAGAATCTTATCTTGTGTTCTTATTCATTAATGTTTTGTTTGGTTTGTTTTTGTTGTGGCTTATGTATTCCTAATATTACCTACTTGTTTGAATTAAAGACAATGATTTTGCAACGGTTATTGTGTTGAATGATTTAAGTGTAATATTGGTGTGTTTATTAGTCTTGTGTATTATCATGTATGTTACATACATGTGAGTACACATCTTATCTTTGAAAATTGCCTTTGTATAGTATATTGTATATTGTATATGTGAACTATGTATCTATGTAACACTGCTAATAATTTGCATTATCTTTTTTTATGTTGTTAAAGGGGGAGAAGAATGATGCACATATTCAGGGGGAGTCTTCATGAACAAGAAATCTGTCGTCTCAAGTCTCAAGTTTTGCCATCATAAAAAAAGGGGAGTATGTGAGTGTAACATTATGTTTAGATATGTTTTATATGATGCCAAAACTAGGAGAAACTTTGGTGTTTTTGTACATTGGACGGTATCAACTAATTCTAGGTGTGCTTTATGCAGTTTTGCATTAGGAAACATGTCAAAATGTTAGAAATGGTTTAGAAAATATTCAAGCATCTAGAAATAGCCTCATGCATCAAAAACTTTATTTTGTGTGTGAAAAACACTTTATAGGTCGACACATACGACTTTAGGTCGACCTATAGAAGAATTTTTTCAGCTCAGGTCAACACATAGAATGCATAGGTCAACACACATGCTTCAATAATAAATGTTGTAGGCTTTGTCCATGTGTTGACTCCTATAGGTCGACTCAAAAGCTTTATAGGTCGACACATGACTTTGATAGGATGACCTATAGACCTAAAATCTTGAATTTTTATTTTTCTTTCATTTCCTTTTGCACGTCCTTTGCTTCATTCTTGCATACTATATATACTTGATACATGCATAATTTCTAGTAAGGTTCTAGAGTAAACCTATTTGAAATCGGGATTTCAAAACATTCTCATCATCTTTAACCTCTCTTTTATGCATACACACAATCAAACTACACATAATCATTTTTTGTTTGGGTGACCATCTAGATTAGGTTTGATAACATACAATTAGGTTATTGTACCAAGAATATTGGATTGAGAACTTTGAGGATTTCAAATAAGAAAACCGAGACGGGGTTTTTGCTCAATATCGTTGAGGGTTTGAAGGTTTTGGACATGAATATGCAATTTAGATCCGATCGAGTAAAAGCCTTGGGACAAGGGGTGCCTTGCAAGGGAGTAGCATAACACAGTGGATCATATTGGTAAATCTTGGGGTTCAACAAGTGTGCGCTTAGGATTAATTCGACCGAGTGAAAACCTTGAGACAAGAAATGTCTTGCAAGGTAGTAACAAGAACTGGTGAATTGAAGCAACATTGTTAGTTACTTGATCAATCTTTGATCAAGGGTTTTGGAGGTGGTAGAATTAACAACAAACTTAGGGTTTGTAGGGTTAGAGTTCTTCATCTCTTGTATACACACATTTTCAAAGTAAGATATATTATAATATCACAATTTAAATTCCAATTGAGGCAGGCGTACCCATAGCGAGGCCGATTGGGGAATTGCCTAAACAAATCCTTGTCTACTCTTTCTCTCTCTCTCTCTCTCTGTCTTAAATTTGTGTTTGCAAATTATTGAATACATTGTTCGTTTGATCAATTCATTTAGGAATTATTATTGATCACATTTTGAATTAGGTTTTGTTTATATAATCATAATCCATTTGATTGTGATTTGCTTTTAAGATCAACAAAATAAAGCAAATTTCCAAACAATATCGATTGCACACAAGGTGTTCGATAAATTGCCTTATTGTGTTTTATGTGTTTTAATCATTGGAAATAAGCTCTACGTATAGCTTTGTATTTAATTGTTGTGATTAATTGTTTTGAGTAATTTTTGTTCATTATCATATGTTTGTGTACCTTTACGCATATCCAAGCTTTTCGATAGAGGTTCGATTAGACGATTCGATTTGGGTTGTTTCCGTTGTGCCATAAAACCTTTAAAAACAGTTTTTGCCAAAAGTTTTTAACTTGTGATCTATTCACCCCCTCTAGATCGAAGCCTATCGTCTAACAACAATAGATTAAAATGATATTTTTTATGATATTCATGTGAATAATCGATTGTCTGCTCATGACAATCGATTACATGCTTGAAGATCGATGGATTTTTGGAAATTCCTAAGAAAGCAATCAATTAGCTTCTTGGATCAATTGATTGATTCTCAATTTTTTTTTAAATCTCTTTTATATAAAGTCACTTAATTGATTTATTGGGAAAGTACAATCAATTGACCCCTCAGGTTTCCCCTTCAATCGGTTGATGGGGAAGGACAATCGATTGATCCCATTCCAATTTCCAAACTTTTTTTTACATATTTTCCAACAAGCAATTGAGGGGGTGATCAATTGATTGATCCTTTGAAAATTAGCCAGACAATTGGTTGGCATATGGATACAATCGATTCATGCCCTTCTTTGTTTTAAAAATGAAAATGTTGCATTCAATGGGAGTTGAACACATGACTTATCCACCATATTGCAAGTGTAACACCCTGCTTTCCGACTCAATAATTAAATATATAAAACATGTATACTACGAATATTCTCCAAGCATGATGCTACTCAACATCAATAAAACATGCATGAACCACATAATTATAAAACTTGATTCATTTGATAAGCAGCGTGTTGCGGTGAGAATCGGATGTCAAGATATTAATTAACTTGAATCACACATCTTTTAAATTCACCACCGAGCTTTGATTTATCCAAAGGAAAGGGTAAAGATCGAAGAAAACCCTAAGCGGATCTAGGTTCAGGGGTTGGTTATACTAAGGGAAGGTATTAGCACCCTAAGTATCTGTAGTACTCTACAGGAGCCTCTTGTTTGTATGTGTGTTATGTTATGTTTTCTTGCTAATGAAATCTGCTAAGGTTAAGGTAAAGACCTATAGTGAAGACCAAAATGCTAAAGATAAGGACCTAATGGTATGGATGAAGACCTATGGTGAAGACCAAGGTACTAAGGGTGAAGGTAAAGACCTAGGGGTATATACTAAGTATGCTCGCCAAGACGTCGCATCTTGTGCCTACGTATCCTGACTAAAGAATCAGAGCAACCGTAGTTCACCTAACTAAAGATGAGGAACTATTGACTATGGCCAAAGTTCCAAGGGGAATGAGTATGATACTTATATAGAGTTAAAAAACTCTCTAAGTCTAAGTTGTAAGGGGGAAGTGAATACTCATGATGATGAGAATCACATAGAGTTGAAGAACTCTAGCCTATTTCTAAGTTAAAACGTAAATGGCTCTAATAAGGCCAAAGGGAAAAGGAACATCATAATGATGATGCTCACATAGAGTTGAAGAACTCTAGGGGAAACCTAAGTCATGAGATAAGTGGCTCTAAGGAGGCCAAAGAGAGAAGTGAGCAACTATGAGGATAGTGCTCACAAAGGGGAGAACCTAATGAGGTTAAAAGGAGAAGAGGCTCTAATGAGGCCAAGGGTGGTATATGAGCTATCTATGACTTAAAAGTTAATAGAGAGTCTTTCCTTTGGAATGAGGGGGATAATGAGGGTTAAGGAGGGGAGTGCTAAAGAGCTAGCCTCACTTGGGGGAGACTTAACAGAGTTATAAACATCCTAAACAAGATGAAAACAAAAGTATGGTAAAGACCAAGACACTTCATGGGTAGTAAATGTGAAAGGTATGAGTAAACATAAGTGGTATAGGTGAACAAAAGAGTGTGACAATATCTTAAAATTCATGCATTCAAGGGTGACAAACTCAAGACATTAAACACTCAAAGGTGGTTCAAACATGGCATTGAAGGTTCAAGACATAAACATGTCACATATTTGATCAAACAAACTCATGTTACAAGGCAAATGATCTAAAGAGATCTCATAGTATAAACAAAGGTATTCACATATAACACCACATTTACATATCAAGGAACAAGGGTGAAACAAAGGCACATAATGTCACAACATCATACAAGGTTTGAACAACATGCATTAGGTCTCATTTTATCAATATGAACAAAAAAGCATGGCAAAGAAATCAAGAGAAATCAAGATGTTTTTATGAAACCCTAAAAAAATTCTTTCACTTTCAACATTAATAAATGTTTCAAAAATAATTATTTTCACCAATTTCTTTTCACCAACATAAAATAGACACATTAAGGAACGTTTTGCAAAAAGAATAGATCAGAAAGAGTGAAAAATGAGCAAGTTATGAACTTTTGAAAACAAGGTACAAACCATAAACAATAAAATGGAACAAGTAATAAAAAGAAAGGGGAATGCACCCCATGGGTATTGAACCCACGTCCCGAGGATGGGTGCCCAAAAGCCTTGCCATCTGAGCTATGCGCGCAATGTGAACATAGGATGCAAGCCTTCAATAAAATATTAAGACAAGTGTCACAAATGGAGAAAATAAAAAGGAAAAGGCCTGGGGTGAGGGGGATTCGAACCCCAGACCCTTCGCTCACTAATACACACAAACCTCCTCCATGGACCAGCGGTGCTACGCTCTCATCCAAACATATATTGCCTTCAATTATTTTTATGTTAAGAACAAATTCAAACGGCCACCTCAGCGCCACATTGGATTGACTGGGGGCCACACCACTTCTTCTTCTTCCCTACCATCCTCTTCTCTGTCGTGCCCTAAAGCAACAACAATGGCCAGAACTTCTAGCCAATATATCTCACTCGTCCCTCAACCAAATCCAACAAAATAAAAACTAAAAATGGAGCTCATCTTCCCAGGATTCTAAATACATCATTGTTTTGATCTAACAACCAACAAATAACACGCAAAGACACCAATAATAGTGCAACAACACAAATGTTCAACATGCTATAACATGCAATATTTCAATCAAACATGGTCAAGCTTTTATTCAGAAACACAAAGCAATAAACACACTACATTTTCACATTCAAACAGCAACAAAATAATGCATGAATATGCGAGTTTCAGAGATAGAAACCTTACCTCTTGGAGAAAGTCCAAGGCTTCTTCTATAGTGCTTGCAGATGAGAAAAACCACCTTCTGGGACCTTATTGACCTTTGGAGAAGAGAAGCAGATGATTAGAAGCTTTGGAAAGTGTTTGAACAATGCAACCCGATCCCTCTTGCAAGTTGAAACTTAAAAATGGCAGGTGTTGTTCTAGGTGTTACAGTTAGGGTTTAAGTGTTTGGAGTTTCTCTATATAGTGCTTAGAGAAGGTTGGTGGAGTTTGAATGGAAGTGCACGGGTGAAACTAGGGTTTGGAGAGTTTTTGCAGATTTGCAAGAACATGTGAATGGGAGAATATAGAGAGTATTCAGCCTTCCTTTGGGGTGAATCTGGTGTGTTTTGGAGTGTAGAACAATGCCTTATTTATAGGAAAGGCTGAGGGTTTGAGGTAAGGTCAGAAATGGAAACTTGCCAAATTTGCCCTTTTGGAAAGTTTCCCTCGCAAGTGAGCTGGCTGCTGAGCAAGGAGTTCAAGGACTCTAGTCATAGACTTCTGTGATGATTTGTGGACTGATTTGATTGGGTCAAAGTCCAAGTTACAAGGAGAAAGGAGGTTGTCATGCTTTGGTTGAAAAAGTTTCTCTTTCCTTGTGTCAAGTTGCACCAATTTGATTAAACCATGTTATTTTAATGCTACAACTTGATGAAATCGTGGCAGAGGTTTGCAGCATGTTAATCTTGTATCTAAACATCATAAGAGTGAGTATTGGTGATTAAACGTGATTATGCATCATTATGCATATGTTGGTAACTTGAAAATCAAGAAATGGACCTCAAACTTCAACCATTCGAAACTATCAGCTCACACCATGGATTGAGGAGTTCTAGTACTTTTTTAAAAGCCCCAAATGTCCTCTAAAACTTTCATGTTCACTCCAAATTCTGGATCAAAAGGGAACTTGGTGAAAAGTGGAGATGAAGTCAGCTGGTTTTTTAGGCAAAATGTAGTGAAATTTCACCAAGTCCTTAAGTGTTTTGAGCTTCCAAGCCTTGTAACTTAAAAACCAAGCCTTAACTTGAGAAGGGTCCTCTAATCTGTTTTGAAGTTCATGGTGAGAGCTTCAATTTGAGCTTTGAGTCACAAAATTTGGATGTGTGGTTTGAAAGTTAAGACTTTCCCAATTTTGCACAAGGAGTGAATTCTTCCTTACTTAGAAAATTTTAAGAACAAAATCTTGCCCTTCTTGCAAGAAACCTTTCAAATGGTGGTCTCTCATGCTCTAATTCAAGGATTGAACATGTTAAGATGGAGTGTGACTTGGATACCTCATTTTGGGCCAATAACATCAAAGTCAGAGGCTTGACTTTGTCAGTCAAAACCATAATTTCCTCAGGAATTCCACTGGATGATCTTTGAGGATCTTGCTTCTTCAATCTCTTCCAAGGTCCAAAGATGGACTCTAAGGATGTTTATGAACATATGGAACCATGTCTCAAAGTTTGGGAACATGCCTTAATCAAAAGTCAAAGGCCAAGGTTGACTTTCCTGACAAAACCCTAATCTGGGGACAAGATGAACTTGTGACTCTTGGTACTAGTGATGAAAGCCAGATGATCTTGGTTTCTTGTTGAACAAGACCTTTTGAATGTAGGTAGGTTTAATTGGTTGATGAACCAATCAAACTTTGACTGATCATGACAAACCTCTTCAGTGATTCTTCAGGTTAAAACCCTAATTCCATAACTTTGGTCTAATAATCTCTTGTTGACTTGATTTGATCCAATGTCTTGAGATCCCAAACTAGTGAACACTTGTGATGATTGTATGAAGCCAGAGAATTCCTTAGGAGACCTTGAATTATGTGAGAGCCTGGCTTATGAGACCTTGCCTTCTTTCTGGTGTAAACCCTAGTTTTCAATACAAAAGAAACAAAGTAGCAAAGATATGGGTTATTTAACAATGCATAGATGATTGAAGCCTAAATGCAAGTGCAAGATGTTATGACATCTAAGGAGTAAAATTTGGGGTACAACAGTTGCCCCTATTTGAATATCTTTACCAGATGGCCCGAGGATTGGAAATCCTCGGGACGTCAAGGTGAAAGGCATTTAAATATAGCAAACTGAAAATTTTGCCTTTAGATGGAATGCAGATGCTAAGGACAAGCAACAGACATGCAAATGCTGACATGTCGTGAACTTCTAATATGATGATATAATGCCATGATAGTGCAAAGATGCAGACAAACAAGACACCAGAGAATAAAGAGCAAACAAACACATGTGAGCTTTACTGGGGGATGAAAGTTAATACCTACAAGGAAGAATCACTGTGGATACAGATTGACCAACAAAAGAGACTCACTAGGGAGACCTTTAGGAAACACTGGGGATAGAAAAATAAAGGGGAAAATCCCATAGGTCCTCATTGGAAATAGGAGCCAGAGAGGTGTTCTCCACTGGGGAAGATCCAGGGAGATGGACGACAGGTTCATAGGTGACCGGACGACACTGGGGAAATAAAACACATTCTTACTAGGCATGAAACCAGAAAGAAGACATGATCTCCACTGGGGATCAACTTGAAATAAGAGGATAGACACTCTACAAAGATTTTCTGGGGATTTCTTATATTGAAGAGTTCGAACGGGATCTTCAAGAAAGGCCAGAAAAGACAGAGACAAACACAAGCTTTGCGTGCGCCAAATGATGAAGATCACAAGGACTTTTTAAAGAGATATTGATAATGATTGAACCTCTGCTGGGAACAAGATTAAAGTGTCAACAATAATTGGACTTGGGCACCAAATATAGGTTGGATAGGATACCAATCTGAGTTGGTTTTCCAGTAAAGACTGGGCTTAAGGTTCATAGGTGACCAAGGTTCATAGTTGACCTGATGTTTTGGTTCATAGGTGACCTGAGATTTTGGTTCATAGGTGACCACGGTTCATAGTTGACCTGAGATTTAAATTCATTGTTGACCTGAGATTTAGGTTCATAGTTGACCAAGGTTCATAGTTGACCTGAAACAAATAATGTCAGTCATTACTGGACTTTAGGTTCATAGGTGACCTGAGATTTTGGTTCATAGGTGACCACAGTTCATAGTTGACCTGAGATTTTGGTTCATAGGTGACTAGAGATTTTGGTTCATAGGTGACCTGAGATTTAGGTTCATAGTTGACCAAGGTTCATAGTTGACCTGAAACAAACAATGCCAGCCATTACTGGACTTTAGGTTCATAGTGACCTGAGATTTTGGTTCATAGGTGACCACGGTTCATAGTTGACCTGAGGTTTTGGTTCATAGGTGATCGGAGATTTTGGTTCATAGGTGACCACGGTTCATAGTTGACCTGAGATTTAGGTTCATAGTTGACCTGAATTATGTTTAGGTTCACAGTTGACCTGAAACAAACAATGCCAGCAATTACTGGACTTTAGGTTCATAGGTGACCTGAGATTTTGGTTCATAGGTGACCACAGCTCATATTTGACTTGAATGACGTTTAGGTTCAAAGTTGACCTGAAACAAACAATGCCAGCCATTACTAGACTTTAGGTTCATAGGTGACCTGAGGTTTTGGTTCATAGGTGACCAAGGTTCATAGTTGACCTGAATTATGTTTAGGTTCACAGTTGACCTGAAACAAACAATGCCAGCAATTACTAAACTTTGGGTTCATAGATGACCTGAATTTAGGTATCTGATAGGTCAGTACCGGGTTTACATAGATGAAGGTTAGACTTCCTGGGGAATATGGATAATGAGCAAAATATGGCGCACGCAGGTGAAGACCGGATGCAAGCTAGACATAGATAAAGATCCATAGATCAACAAATTGAAGTGAAGGGAGGTAAAGACCCACAAGCAAAAGCACACCCAGACACAAAGATGCGGGATGATATGGTATGATGCGAATGCTCGATGATATGCAAAAGACGACTCTAACGAGAGACGAAAAACTGGGGAAAAGTGAGTGGACGGAAAATGCATCCACTGCCAGGAGTCACACTGGATCTGAAGAGAACAACCACTTTGGGGATCGAATAGGGAATAATCCTCTTTTACTAGAGAAGGTAAAGATTTTCCACCTTCAACAAAACATCTGTGGAAGATACTGGGGAGAAATCCTTTGTATCGCGGTAGTCAGTTATTACTGAAATATCTGATCCAGGAAGTATTTCCAACTGTATTCTAATTACGAGCTTACGCCAGATGGTTTAATAGTACTGTCGCCACAACCAAGACTTTTGAGGGAGGCAAATGATTTCACTAAATCGTCCCCAATGCCAAAGCAAATTATATTTTCATTGTGTTTTCTCAAAAGATTTTTCAAAACATTTTCCGCTTTCAAAACCGTTATTAATGAATGAGTGAAGTTTTGCATAACAAGAAAAGTAATAGAGCAATGATAAATGCCAAACAAATAATGGTGCAAAAAATCTGATTTTATTAGAATGGTAACTTGCCAATGGCGAAGCTCCATGGAACATTACAATTGGAATAATGGCAATATGGGAAAAGGTTACATCGTATTAAATAACCACTGCCATCCCTAATGACTAAGATTCCTAAAAGAACTTTACTGCTGATGAGGGCAAATGAACTTGAACCTCTTTCATGAATTCCTTGACGTAGGTGACAACCCTTTCTGACACAGTGAAACACCTTTGTCCCTAACTTTTTCCTGGACCGCCTTTTCAGGTTTTCAGTCCACCGGGACACTCTTTTTTGCCTAGGTCGCCCTTTCGGGTTTTTAACCTAGCGACCTCTTTTCTTTTTATTTGATCCCTAACTATTGCCTGAGTCTCCTTCATACGTTATACCCACCGGGATACCCTTTTTTTTGCCTAAGTCGCCATTTCTGGTTTTCAACTTAGCGGGCTTTTTAGGCGTAATACTTTCGTACTGAGTCAGCATTCACAGGGTGTGCGAGTTGTTCACCGTCCATCGTTGTAACGAACAAGGAACCTCCTAAGAACACTTCACCACAAATGGACCCTCATAGTTGGGCACCCATTTTCCGCGAGCATCTCTTTAGGATGGCAAGATCTTTTTTATTACCAGTTCTCCTTCTCGAAATTCTCGAACACGGACCTTCTTGTCAAATGCTCTCTTCATTCTCTTCTGATACAAGTGACCATGACACATGGCAGTCAATCGCTTCTCATCAATGAGGTTCAGCTGGTCATATCTCTCTTGTACCCATTCTGCTTCATCAAGCTTGGTTTCCATCATAATTCTTAGGGACGGTATCTCCACCTCAATAGGAAGAACAACATCCATTCCATATACCAGAGAAAAGGGAGTTGCCCCTGTCGAAGTTCGAACCAAAGTTCTGTATCCATACAAGGCAAATGGTAACATTTCATGCCAATCCTTATAAGTTTTGACCATTTTCTGCATGATCTTTTTTATGTTCTTATTAGCAGCTTCGACAGCTCCATTCATCTTGGGACGGTAAGGTGAAGAATTGTGATGCTCAATCTTGAAATTGTCACACAACTCCTTTATTGTCTTGTTGTTCAGGTTTGTCCCATTGTCGATTATGATTCTGTTAGGGATTCCATAACAACAAATGATATTGTTCTTGATAAAATGAGCAACTACTTGTTTGGTCACATTGGCATAGGATGCAGCTTCAACCCATTTAGTGAAATAGCCAATGGCCACTAGAATGAAACGATGACCATTAGAATCTTTTGGCTCAATAGCTCCAATCATGTCAATGCCCCACATAGAGAACGGCCAAGGAGATGACAGAACATTCAGCAGCGTTGGAGGCACATGCATCTTGTCAGCATAAATCTGGCATTTATGACACTTTCTGGTGTATTGGATACAGTCAACTTCCATAGTCAACCAATAATACCCAGCCCTTAAGATTTTCTTAACCATGACATGCCCACTAGCATGAGTACCAAAGGCTCCTTCATGAATATCGTGAATCAACAGGTCTGCTTCTCGTTTATCAACACATCTTAGCAGGACCATGTCGTGATTCCTCTTGTAAAGTACATCATTGCTGAGGAAAAACTTGGATGATAGCTTTCGCAGAGTTTTCTTATCAAGACTGGAAGCGTTGGCAGGATACTCTTGAGTTTTCAGATAATTCATGATGTTGTGAAACCACGGTTTCCCATCTACTTCTTCTTCAATTGACTGGCAATAGGTAGGCTCAGTTTTGCGCTCAATTCTGATAAATGGCGCCTCATTAACAAATCTGACTTGCCACATTGAAGCTAACATTGCTAGAGCGTCAGTCATGTGGTTCTCCGAGCGAGGAACATGACGGAAAGTAATCTCATCAAAGTATTGGATCATCTCCACAATGTAATTACAGTACGGGATCAAATCTTTGTCTTTAGTCTCCCATTCACCTTTGGCTTGATAGATAAGCAAAGCAGAATCACCAATAACTTCTAGAATCTTGATTCTGAGATCAGTTGCAGCTTCCAACCCCAAGATACATGCTTCATATTCAACAATATTTTTTGTGCATTCGAACTCTAACCTTGTTGTAAAAGGAGCATAACCACCATTAGGGTTCATCAATACAACACCCACACCATGTCCTTTATAGTTGGAAGAACCATCAAACATCATTTTCCATCGTGAACCAGGTTCAGGACCTTAATCAGGGCCTGGCTCTTCACAATCTCTCTTTATCAACATTATATCCTCATCGGGGAAATCAAATTTAAGAGGCTCATAATCTTCAACAGGCTGATCTGCAAGGTATTCTGATAAGACACTTCCCTTGATAGCCTTCTGAGTGACATATTGGATATCATATTCTGACAAGAGCATGTGCCAACGGGCAAGTCTTCCTGTTTGAGCAGGCTTCTCAAAGATATACTTTATCGGATCCATTTTGGAGATCAACAAAGTAATGTGACATATCAAATACTGCCTCAAACGTCTGGCGGCCCATGCTAAAGCACAACAGGTTTTTTCTAACAGTGAATAACGGACTTCGCAATCAGTGAACTTTTTGCTCAAATAATAGATGGCATGCTCCTTGCGACCAGTTTCATCATGCTGGCCCAAGACGCAACCCATGGATCCTTCCAACACAGTCATGTACATGAAGAGACGTTTTCCAGGAACAGAGGGAATCAAGATCGGTGGTTCTTGCAGATAGTTCTTGAGTTTATCAAAAGCTTACTGACAATCAAAATTCCACTCTACAGTCTGATCTTTGCGGAGCAACTTGAAGATTGGCTCACAAGTGGGAGTCATGTTGGAGATGTAGTTCAAATGGCCCAAAAAACCTCTTACTTGAGACTCGGTCTGTGGAGCTGGCATCTCTTGAATAAATCATACCTTATCGGGATCTACCTCAATTCCTCGTTGGTTGACAATAAAACCAAGCAGCTTTCCTGATCTAACACCGAAAGTACATTTGGCAGGATTCAACCTTAACTGATATTTCCGGAGTCTCTTGAATAACTTCAGAAAATGGTCCAAATGTTCCTCCTCACTCTGAGATTTAGCAATCATATCATCCACATACACTTCAATTTCTTTATGGATCATATCATGGAATAAGGTTACCATAGCCCTCTGATAGGTTGCCCCTGCGTTTTTCAGACCAAAGGGCATGACTTTGTAGCAATAAGTTCCCCATGGAGTGATGAATGTAGTGTTATCCATATCGGCCGGATCCATTCTGATCTGATTGTAGCCTGAGAAACCATCCATAAAAGAGAAAACTGCAAACCGAGCTGTATTATCCACAAGAGTGTCGATATGCGGCAGAGGGAAATCGTCTTTAGGACTGGCTTTGTTGAGATCCCTATAATCTACGCACATTCGCACTTTGCCATTCTTCTTCATTACTGGCACAATGTTAGCTACCCATTCAGTGTACTTGGAAACTGCTAAGAAACCTACATCCAGTTGTCGCTTGACCTCATCTCTGATCTTGAGATCCATGTCGGGTCTACTTCTTCGAAGTTTCTGTCTCACCGGTGGGAATTCAGGTTTGAGCGGTAGTTTATGAACTACTATATCTGTATCCAAACCAGGCATATCTTGATAAGACCATGCAAAAATATCAACATATTCTTCAAGAAGCTGTATTAACCGTTGTCTGACTTCTGCCCCAAGTGTTGCCTCAATCTTGACCTCTTTCTTGTTTTTTCGGTACCAAGGTTGATGACGTTAACTTGTTCCTCATGTGGTTGAAGATCTGGGTATTGATACTCACACATCTCTGCCAAATCATCAGGGACCTCATAATCCTCCTCATCCTCAGCTTGGTAGATAGGTGAATCAAAGTCGATAGTGAGAGTAGGGTCATTGAATACGATAGGTTTGGGATTCATTTCTGGAATAGGGTATAAAACAAGGGTTTCAATAGCCTCTCAATTACTCAATGCGGCGTCACACTGAAAAACCAAATGACTAATGTCCTCGTCTTCAACGTCTTCAATGATGGCATGAACTTGATGTCCTCTATTGACATATACTTCCTGAATCGTCTTCAGTCGCCTTGTTGTAGCAGTTGTCTCATCAAGAGTTGGTTTGTAACCCAACCCTTGGTACACCTTCTCTTAGGGCAGATTGGATACTCTTGAGAGAAGCAAAAGATGGATTATTTGAGGGCACTGGCTCTTCATTGTCAAGCATAACAACATTAGCTATCTCAAGAGCTTGGAAAGAAGTTTCCAAAGCATCTTCATCAGCTTCAATGTATCGGAAAGAGGACAGGTTACTGGCCATCATATCTTCTTTACCATGGATAATGATCAACTTTTCATCAGCTACAAATTTCATCTTTAGATGCAGAGTCGAAGTTACGACACCGGCCTCTTGAATCCAGGGCCTCCCCAACAGACAGTTGTAAGCGGGATTGATATCCAAGACTTGGAAAATGACGTTGAACACATGAAGGCCAATCAGAATAGGTAACTCAATCTCTCCCATTACTGATCTTCTCGAGCCATCAAAGGCTTTGACAACGAGTGAAGTAGGCTTCATCCCAACTCCCTGATAGGTCAACTTTTCCAAAGTTCTCTTCGGCAGCACATTCAGAGATGAACCAGTATCTACAAGTACTCTGGCTAAAGTATCCTCTTGGTACTTTATGGATATATGCAAGGCTAGATTATGGTTTTGGGCTCCTCGAGGTAATTCTTCGTCACTGAAACTGAGCGTATTGCAAGTTGTGATGTTAGCAATGATGTGGTCAAATTGTCCAGCAGTAATGTCTTGGGCTACATGTGCTTGGGATAGAATTTTCTGCAATGCTGCTTTGTGGGTAGGAGAATTCATCAGCAGAGACAAAATTGAAATCTTGGATGGAGTTTAGTGAAGCTGGTCCACCACTTTGTAATCACTTCTCTTGATAATTCTCAGAAACTCATCATCATCCTCTTTCGTAACCGCCTCTTTTTTCTTATCTTTGGAGGGTACAGGAACAACAGTCTCCTTGGGCACAGTTCCTTTGAATGAAGGAGTGTAAACTCTACCACTGCGAGTCATTTTCCCACTCCCCACTATGTTGGCCACCTCTTCATTAGTGGCTCCCACCTCATTCCTTGGAACCACCCCTTCATGTCTTTTGTCAACCCCAGTATTCTCATAAATCCACGGCACAACTTTTGAACCTCTAAAACAGAATGGAACGGGTTGTCGCATGTTGCTTGGCTTTGAATGATTAGCAGTGGAACCAAGAACGGATTTAGAATTGTTGAAGATTGGTACTGGCTTGTTAAACACAGGAATCACAGACCCAGACTTTGGTATGTTGAACACAGGCACTTGTTCTTTTGACTTTGGCAAGTTGAATACAGGCTCAATTACTGCAACTTCCCCTTTTTCTCTTTGCTGAACACATGCATAAATCCATCGTCAATCTACTTCTGAATATCGTCTCGGGCCAATTGGCAACCCTTGACACTGATATTACATTCTTCATAATCACCATGACAGATTTTTACCAATCCAGCTTTGAATAGTTTAGCATGGAAGACCTTGATAGGAGTTTTGATCTTTGATGCATCCACTATTAACACCTCATCATTCTCGTCCTCAATGGTATTTATAGTCTTGTATGTGGGCAGCGGATTACTTTTCACGTTTGGCTAATTGTCTGCGAAAGATAGGATCTTCTTTTCCATCAACCTTTTCACTACATATTTCAATGCTAAACAACCCTCCAAATCATGACCAGCTCCCCCTTGATGAAAAGCACAATTAACATTTGGATTGTGGAAAGGTAAAGAATTCTCTGTGGGTGGACCCAGAGGTCTGGTAACAATCAGTCCTTATTGCACTAATGAAGGATAGAGCTCAGTGTAAGACATTGGTATGGGCGGAAATGTGGTTGTTCCCCCTTGTCTTCTGTGGGGAGCTCCTGACTGTTAAGCTTGTTGTCTTTGTTGTTGTTGATAATTCTGAGCATTTGGTACTTGCTGATAAGCTGGCCTTTGTTGATAGGCCAGCGCTTGCTGCGCTGCTTGATGATTAAAGGTAGGTGTCACAACTTCTACATAGAGTTGGGGAGCATACTGCATGGGATAGATCGGTTGTTGAGCAAAATTCGGAATCGACTGCTGTTGATACATTGGTTGTTTCCACACTGGGTTCCTTTTCTTCCCTGCCATGATGGCATTAGTCTTTCCTTCTTTCTTCTTGTGGAAGTGGCTAGGAGCTTTCTTCGTATTATTATTGGTTGAACTGCTTGAGGAACTAATTACTTTTCCGCTTTTCAGTCCTGCTTCTACTTTCACGCCTACAGCAACAATATCAGCAAAGTTGGCGCTGGAATTGCTAATCATCCTCTCATAGAATTCTGGCTTCACAGTATCCACAAACCAATCAGCCAATTCTTTTTCAGACAAAGGTGGCTCTACCTGTGAAGTCAGCTCCCTCCATCTCTGCGCATACTCCTTAAAAGATTCAGAATTATTTTGTGACATGCTCAACAGTTTTCTACGATCTAGTGCCAAATCCATGTTATATTTATAATGCTTTACAAAAGCATCGGATACATCTTGAAAACAACAGATTCTAGATTGGTCCAGACTTAAGTACCACTTGGCAGCAACCCCTTTCAGACTATCTTGGAAGCAGTGGATCATCAACTTATTATTATCCATATATGCAGCCATTCTTCAGAAATACATAATCAGATGTGCCTTAGGACACGTTGCACCTGAGTATAAGTCGAAATTGGGTAGTTTAAACTTGGACGGAATTACCAAGCCTGAGACTAAGCACATGTCTTTAGAATCAGTACTAAATACATTGCTTCCCTCCATCGCCTTCATCTTTCTTTGGATTGTCTCAACACTCTCTTTCAGTCTTTCATGTCGCTCATCACCCTCTTCAGACATGTCAGGGTAATCATAAACCGGATGTGGGTTATGAAAACAGGGTGCACTTGAGTTTGTACTGCAGCTAGAGTAAAGGTAGGAATAGCTTGATGATTCTCGTTACCTAAGGGCACAACTTGTTGAGTAGGAGTGGGAACCGGTGAACGTATAAAATCAAAAGGCATACCCAATATGGCGTTTAAGGTAGCAGTAGGAGGTTCCACAGTTGGAGTGATAATCTCGGAAACCACAGTGGCCTGTGTATCTATCTTTGCTTTCATAACTTGAATAGCTTCCAGAATCTGGCCCATTCCTCCTCGTAGCTCACTCAGCTCATTATTAACCCTGTCCATTTCAAATTTCTGTTCTGACATCTTTTGACGAGCTTGGGCTCGTGTGTTGTAGCGGCGTCGGGGACTCAGTGTGATGATTCTGAAGAGAATATGGTGACATGAGATAAGACAGGGAAGAAAATGCACATGTCATGACATGATGCAAATGCAAATGCAAGCTAAACTATCAAGAAATCAAGAAATTTTGCAAACATTGTAGATAACAGGATGTTCATCAAAATAAGCTTCTTCATTTGAAAATCTTGCAAATATTACACCAGAGATAGTACATCTTCATAGTTGAAATACATAAGCGGAAATGGAAAATACAACATAAAGGAAACCAAGCATCTGATCCACTGGCGAATGGCCCTTCCCCTCCATTGATCTTTCTCAAAAGCTTGTTGATTCGCTCCTTGATTTTTGCCCTTTCAAGGGTCAATTCTCCTAGCGCATTCTTCAACTTCAGCTCTTCTTCTGTAGATGACTCGTGACGGGGATAAGTCGTCCTCATTACGAGAGCTCTTTCGTGAGACCATTATAAGAAGGCCTCGGTAGCGGTGCAATCAGGGTCTCCGAAAGCGTTCCATCCTTGTCTGTTGATGTTGCGCCAAGCACGCTCAATTCTGATTTTGGACTCCAAATCGTCATTCTCCTCAAGAAAAAGCATCTCTAAATCATCGAAATCAGGGATCTCCTCTATTGGATGGCCTAATTGACGGCGAGCGAGTACAGGATTGTAGCTGATGCACCCATTCCTGCCCATGAGAGGCATGTTGTGGAAGTCCCCACAGTTATGGATCATCAGAATTCCCCCATAGATTGGGTCGTACCATTCAATGTCGGTGTGGGTCAGCTTCATCAATTTCTTGGACCAAATCGTGCTATCTTCCACTTCCCAAAAATTTGGTGTCTTCGGTAGGTACGAAATAAACCACCTATAGAAGAGGGCAACACAACAGACAATTGGTCCTCCATTTCGCATGTATCTTGTGTGAACGGCATGATAAGTATCAGCTAGCAGCGTAGGAACAGGGTTGTTAAGCATGAAGATTTGAATAGCCTGAACGTCGACGAAGTACTTGGCATTAGGAAACAGGAACAAATCATAGACAAGTGAAGCAAAGGTTGATTCAAAGAGTGCAGAGTCTCCTCTATCATCAAAATAGAGAGCTTTCTCGAGCAATAATTGAGCAGGTAATCCACGACGTCCTCCCTTGTTGATCAAGTGAGCTCTGATGTCAGACAATCTCAGCCTCGTTCCTCTTACGATGTCTTTGTCAGTGAGTTCTTCCTCTAATCCAGAGAACGGAGGAGAGTCATTAACAGGGATGCCCATCAGAGCGGAATACTCCTCCAAATTTGGCATTAGTTGATAGTCTGGGAACACAAAGCATCGGTAGACAGGATGGTAGAGTTGGACCAAAGTTTCAAGTGGTCCCTCAGTCACTTGGAGTTTCAGCAATGGCAGGATCCTCCCATATATTTCAGTGAAAGTTGACGGGTCTTAAATCATATCTCCTAACCCAACAGTTGTTCCAACTCGGGAACCTCAAAATTATATGGCCATACTCTTCTCCTTCCAGCATCTATTTCTACAAAGTTTGCAAAACAATATTAGTTTCCTGATAGTTTAGCAAAAAAAATGCGGGATGCAAATGCAAAGTTTCATGGAATTCAGACACTCGTGAAATACCAAGGGATACCAAAAAGTCTCATTCTCATTAATAAAAAGTGAATTACAAAAGTCAATACACTTTCAAAAGTCCTAAACATAAGGCTAAATAAAAGCTAAAAAGACCTAAGGAGATTCTCCTAGGAGCCTCATGTTGAGCTTTTTAATTTCCTTCTCCATCTGAGCCTTTTCCAGGACGAGCTTGTCGATGATCAACTTCCATGGAGCAGATTGAGTAACGGAGGTGCTTGGTCCTTCTTGGGTCTTCCTCTTATTGCATGAGAGCAGCTCTTCATTCCTGGCTTGTAGTTGCTTTTGAAGTTCTAGGTTCTCCTCAACAACCACTTGATATTTGTGCTTCCAAGCTTCTCCTGTCTGTTGGGCTTGGTTCAATGCAATCTTCAACTCTTCTTCTTTTGACATGAAAAACAGAACGGGCTCTTCCTTCAAAGCAATTGGTTCTTGTCTAGAATAATGCATCTTCAACTCAATAGCTCTTCTTCGGACCCATTAGAGATACGGTTCCAAGGACACACAGTTAGGTTTTCCCATAGCACTCCTTCCCTTCTTGTGCTTGCTACCCCAAGCACTTAAGATCAATCTTCTCTGCTCTTCATATTTGTCATATCCTTCAAAAAAGATGTTTTCCAAATGAATACCAAGAGGCTTATCTTTTAGAGGGTACCCCAATTATTGACGAGCCAACACAGGGTTGTAGTTGATCCCATCATACACACGGTTATACCAATCAATATCGAAATGAGAAAGAGCCATAATCTTCTTAGACCACCATCCTTTCTTAGGGTCCCAAAAAGCGCTTGCCTTTGGTAGATGTGAAACAAACCATCTATATAACACAAGAGCACAACTAGTGATCTGACCTCCATCATGGGCATTCCTCAAATGGACTGAATGGTAAGCATCGGCTAGCAAGGTTGGTACAGGATTCTTCTTCAAAAAGATCTTGATAGCATTTATGTCCACAAAATTATCAAAGTTTGGGAAAAGAAAGAGCCCATAGATAAGTAATGCAAAAATGGCTTCAAAGGCATCCCTATTTGAGTGTTTGGCGTAGTATTGAGCCTTTCCAATTAAGAACTTAGCAGTCAAACCAAATATTCCTCCCTTGGCAGTCATGTTGTTTTGGATGTCAACAAACTCCAAGTGAGTTTTCTTAGCTATTTCTTCTTCTTTGGGGTTCCTCTAGAAGATAGGAAAAGGAGACTCATCCTTAATAGGTAAACTAACTATCTGAGAATACTCTTCAAGGGTAGGCAAGAGTTGATAATCGGGGAAAGTAAAGCAATGGTACTTCGGGTCATAGAACTGAAGCAAAGTAGAGAGGAGTCCTTCATTAACTTTCTTATTCAACAAGATCCACAACTTCCCATATCGGTCTTTGAATCCTTCAGGGTCTGTCAACAAATCTCCCAATCTCCTTAGGTCGTCCAATTTAGGACTCTTGAAAGTGTATTTTACAGTATAACTTCTTGCACTGTCCATGATATCCCTATGATATTCACAAAAGGAGGTCTGAGTTCCATGAAACTAACATGAAATGAATGCTTATGATGTATGAATGCAAAGCAAGCACAAGCACATAGATGCACACATATTCACAAATGTACAAGCACACAGACAAAAGGCTTAGGTTAAGGTCATGAGCGTGGAGCCATGGTTTATGTAACACCCCCAATCTATACCCCCAATTAGATAAAGCGATAAAAAAAATCATCAGAGTATAATTAAAACATTCACGGCATAGACTGAGGCGTCACATCAATTGAGACAAAACACAATAAACCTGCTCATAAAGATATGCAACAATCAGGTAGCAACTAACAGAGGAACTTTTTTTTTTTTGGAAATCTTGGTATTCGGCCTAGCAACCGACTAATCCAAGAGGGACCAATACCCACCGTCCACTAGCGGGGGCCCCGTTTCAAGCCAGAGCAAAGCTCCGTATGGACTGGCCCACACAAGAGTTGATTGCACCTAGTAGGATTCGAACCTGAGACCTTGAGAGGAGCACACTCTCAAGACCCAAGCCTCCACCACTAGGCCGACCCTTGGGCGATACTAACAGAGGAACTTATTTCCTACTACCCACAATTCAGATACAGAATAAAAGCAGAAAATCTGCAACTGAATCTCATATATATATATATATATATATATATATATATATATATATCACATAAAAAGTATGTCTGTCATACACAGATTCATACATGTACAATCCAAAAAATATATATACAAATACACATAAATCACAACGATCTCTCAGACAACCCGGTGCTACATATCAGAGCTGACCGACAAAAGAATGAAGACCTAAGCTTCGCAAAAAGACCTCCAGCATCTAATCTGCAATGCCTCATAGAGCATTCAAAACAGTAGAAGGGTGAGAAACACAATCATAATATAATTGCA
The DNA here is from genome assembly GCA_022829125.1 of Lathyrus tuberosus. Taxonomy (NCBI): domain Eukaryota; kingdom Viridiplantae; phylum Streptophyta; class Magnoliopsida; order Fabales; family Fabaceae; genus Lathyrus; species Lathyrus tuberosus. The sequence goes on along the minus strand of JALAZF010000082.1, from coordinate 3,785,578 downwards.
TACAATTATATAATAACACCAAAAATACACATGTAAAATATTCTCACCACAACTTACATCAGAATTCAAACACAAAATAACACACTACATATCTCATATATCCATCACAAATGCATATCAATCATGCACAATACATTTATCACCAATATATATATATATATATATATATATATATATATATATATATATATATATATATATATATATATATATATATATATATGTATGTATCTCAACTCATCAATTCCATTCACAATTCCACAAAAAATCAATCCATTCATGATTTATGCAAATGCAAAGATACCGACACAACGACTCTATGCAAATGCGATACCATCCATCTGTCAATCTCAACATTAGTTCACTCAGGAACTATTGGAATCATCGCTTGTTACTTAGTGTAACTCCCCGTCGGGCAAACGATGTTCCCCGTCGCTTTAGGTCCTCTTGGTATAAGGCTCACGACGTTCATGGATCGCTTTAGGTCCTCTTTGTATAAGGCACACGATCCGATCGCTTTAAGTCCTCTTTGTATAAGGCACACGGTCGTTTATAATCATCGCTTTAGGTCCTCTTTGTATAAGGCACACGATGTTATAGTGGATTCCCTCTGGAATCGATTCGTCGCTCATACCCCACAAGGGCACACGACATCACAAGAATGCATATCATGATGCTTGGCATACAATGACTCATGACATTCAAAAGCACACATATACACATCCATAATCATGCATATATAACCAAATACAACATATTGCATTTACTTTCCCTTAGGCCACAAACCATCATCACAACACCTCATAACAAGCATTTTCATCACACAACAGCACACAATTCATACGATATCCATATCAAACGCACAATGCATGATACACATCAATTACGCACAATTACAACGGTAAAAGTCGACAAAATGACACTATTCCAAATTCCTGACATAATTAAATTGGCCAACAATCTCAAAACCATTTTAATAAGAAAGAACAGCTCAATAGCTTTCCAACGATACCAAGAATGTTCAAAACGGATAATCGGAACACAAATTACGGAAGTATAAAGAAATGGAATTGCGAAAAAAACAACATTCTGCACACTCTCTGGTCATACGCGTATTGCCCTGAGCCATACGCGTAATGCCCAGCTCACTCGCCCATTCTATACGCGTATTGCCTAACTTGATACGCGTATGGGCAGAGACCAAATTCTCCCCAAAAATCTCACTAAAAGCTCCATGCGCGTAATGCCTCACACGTTACGTGTATTGCCTTGCCAGATACGCGTACCATTACGTAAATCAGCAGATGGCCGAGAAAAATGAACTTCCATACACGTAATGCCCAAAATTCCCCTTGCCATACGCGTATTGCCCAAACCAATACGCGTATTGCCCTGCGTGTTACGCGTATGGGCAGCGAAACCCAGAATTTTTTGCAGAATTTTTCTGCTACGGGATCACTCAAATTCAACTCCAAATCTCATCTAATCACCTAAAAATTACCAATAGATTGCACAACAACACCTATCTAACTTGTCTCAGCAATTATGAACATTAAAACATGATTTCAGACACATTTTGAATCAATTTCCAACAATTTCAATATATTATGGTTTTTGTTCTACATCCAATTTCAACCCAACAATCAACAAATACAAACATACATAATCATACACAAGTATAGAATAATCGAGTTTCACACCCTTACCCGATTTAATCATGTTTTCAATAGTCGGTTGATCGATTTTCTTAATTCCCAAGTTTTTCTCTCTTTTTCTTCTCTTCTTTTCCTTCTTTCTCTTTTTCTTCTTCTCTTTTTCTTTCTCTCTATTTTTCTCTCTTTTCTTTCTATTTTACTAACTTAAGAAAAAAAAATTGAAATGACCAAATTACCCCTACACTCAAATATCTCGCAAACGCTCTCAAAACGCGATAAAAAATAACAACAATGAAAAATAATATATTATCAAATAAAAGTCAAAAATAAAATAATATAATAATAAAAATAATTAAATCGAATTGATTAAATAAATCTAACAAAAACTGGGGCGTTACAACTCTCCCCCACTTAGAGATTTTCGTCCTCGAAAATATTACCTGAGACGAACAACTTCGGATACGACTCCCGCATCCGACTCTCCAACTCCCAAGTCAAATTTCCCTCAGCAGCGCCTCCCCACGCCACTTTCACAAGCGCAATATCCTTGCCTCTTAACCGCTTCAACTCGCGATCCAAAATCCTCACTGGTAATGCCTCAACCGTAAGGTTCTCCCTTACCTCAACTCCATCCATCGGAATCACATGCGACGGATCTGGAACATACTTACGAAGCTGTGAAACATGGAACACATCGTGCAAATTTGAAAGACTCGGCGGCAACGCCACCCGATAAGCCACAACACCCACTATCGCGGATATCTGGTAAGGACCAATAAACCGAGAAGTAAGCTTCTTCGACTTCAATGCACGACCAACACCCGTCACCGGTGTAACTCTCAAAAATACATGATCGCCTTCTTGAAACTCAAGATCTTTCCTCCTTCGATCATGATAACTCTTCTGCCTACTCTGAGAAGCCTTCATTTTCTCACGAATAAGTTTCACCTTTTCCGTAGTCTGTTGCACTAACTCCGGTTCAACCACCAAACTCTCACCAGATTCATGCCAACACAAAGGTGTTCGACATCTTCTTCCAGACAACGCTTCAAACGGTGCCATTCCAATACTTGAATGGAAACTGTTGTTATACGTGAATTCCACCAACGCAAGATAACTATCCCAAGCATCACCTTGCTCAAGAACACAAGCTCGCAACAAATCTTCCAACGACTGAATAGTTCTCTCGGTCTGACCATCCGTCTGTGGATGATAAGCCGAACTCAACCTCAACTTGGAACCTAACGCCTTTGGTAAACTTTCCCAAAATCTGGAAGTAAACCTCCGATCTCGATCTGAAACAATACTCAACAGAACAACATGTAATTTCACAATCACACTGATATAAATCTCAGCCAACCTCTCCAAAGAAAAACTGATGTCAATCATGAAATGCGTCGATTTAGTCAGTCTATCCACAACCACCCAAATGGCATTATGTCCCCTCTGTGTATTCGGCAACCCCGTCACAAAATCCATAGAAATGCTGTCCTATTTCCACTCGGGAATATCCAACGGTTGCAACAATCCACTAGGCTTCTGATGTTCTACTTTTGACTTCTGACACGTCAAACATGCATAAACAAACTGAGCCACATCTCTCTTCAATCCAGACCACCAAAAGATCTTCTTCAAATCCTGATACATCTTATTACCTCCCGGATGTATACTCAAATTACTCCGTTGTCCTTCCTCTAAAATCATCTTTTTCAAGTCCGAATCATCAGGAATACAAATCCTACCACGAAATCTCAAAACACCCCTATCATCCACTTTAAAGTCACCATACACACTTCGATCTCCAACCGTCATCAAATCAATAAATTTCATATCCAACTTCTGTTTCTCGCTAACGGTCAACAGAAAATCATTAGTGACCTTTAACATACCAAGCCTCACGCTGTCAGATGTCAATTCACACACCAAACTCAAATCTCTAAATGCTTCCAAAAGTTCCCACTCTTTAACCATCAAAACAGACATCAACGCATCGGCTACCACATTAGCTTTACCAGGATGGTAATTCAAGCTAAAATCGTAGTACTTCAAAAATTCCAACCATCTTCGTTGCCTCATATTCAACTCTTTCTGATTAAACAAGTATTTCAAACTTTTATGATCACTAAAGACTTCGAATCTTGCACCATAGAGATAATGCCTCCAAATCTTCAACACAAAAACCACAGCCGCTAATTCTAAATCGTGAGTAGAGTAATTCTTCTCATGAATCCTCAATTGCCTCGAAGCATAAGCCACAACCTTACCTTCTTGCATCAACACTCCACCTAAACCAATCAAAGACGCATCACAATACACCACAAACGGTTCAGTAGGATTCGGTAAGATCAAAATCGGAGCTGTAGTCAATCTTCTCTTCAGCTCACTTAAACTTTCCTCACACTGAATATCCCAAATGAATGCTTTACCTTTACAAGTCAACTGGGTCAAAGGAAGTGCTAACTTAGAAAAGCCTTCAATGAACCTTCGATAATAACCAGCTAAACCCAAAAAGCTTCTAATTTCAGTAACAGATCTAGGAGCCTCCCATTGTAGAACTGCATCTACTTTAGATGGATCCACAGCAATACCATTACCTGAAATCACATGCCCAAGAAAACTCACTTCTGACAACCAGAACTCACACTTTGACAACTTAGCAAAAAGTCTCCTTTCCTTCAAAATTTGCAACACAACACGCAAATGCTCCGCATGTTTCTCCCGGGACTTAGAATAAATCAAGATGTCATCAATAAACACAACAACAAATCGATCCAAATGCTCATGGAAAATACGATTCATATACTCCATAAACACACCTGGCGCATTAGAAACCCCGAACGGCATCACAGAATATTCGTAATGCCCGTATCGTGTCCTAAAAGCCGTCTTCTGAATATCTTCTTCTTTCACTCTTATCTGGTGATAACCCGACCTCAAATCAATCTTACTAAACACACAAGCACCTACCAACTGATCCATCAAATTATCAATTCTTGGAAGAGGATACTTATTCTTAATCGTCACCTTATTCAGCTGGCGATAATCAATACACAATCGCATACTTCCATCCTTCTTTTTCACCAATAAAACTGGAGCACCCCAAGGCGATACACTTGGCCTCACAAACCTCTTTTCTAACAATTCATTCAACTGCTTTTTAACTCAACCAACTCAGATGCCGACATACGATAAGGTGCCATAGACACAGGTCTAGTACCAGGAACTAGATCTATAGAAAACTCCACCTCTCTTTCTGGCAGCACATCTGAAATATCCTCCGGAAACACCTCTGGAAAATCACACACAACTGGAAACACATCCAGTGCAACTTGACTCTCCACAGTCAACGATGCAAACAACCCGAACAACTGAGCTTCATCCGCCAAAAGTTTCTTCAACTCTTTGGTAGATAAGAAACTCAATTCCTCGTCTTCTTCAAGAGAAGGAAATCTTACCAGCTTATGATAACAATCAATATGAACCCGATTGAACTGTAACCAATTCATTCCCAGAACCACATCTAAACCCTCCAACGGCAAACACACCAAATCCATCTCAAAATCTTTACCATAAATGGTCAAAGGACAACTTAAACAAACCAAAGAAGTAGTTACTGATCCCATTGCTTGAGTATCAATAACCATCTCTCCACCCATCGAAGACAACAAAAGATTCAAACGCTTCGCGCACTCAAACGAAATAAACGAATGAGTCGCTCTAGTATCAATAATAGCAACTAAAGGCGTACTATTAATAAAACAAGTACCTCTGATCAGACGGTCTGCACTAGTAGTCTGAGTTCCTGCCAATGCAAACACTTTCCCTCCAGCTGGAACTTGCTTTGGTTTCAGACACTTCGTACTAACATGACCAGGTTCACCACAGTTGAAACACTTCACCACATTCCTTTTACAATCAGCTGCAACATGTCCTAAACCTCCATAATTGGAACACTTTCTCATATCCTTCCTACATTCGAATTGACGATGTCCTAGGTCACCAGACCTAAAACATCTCGGAGGATTAGACATACCTCCCCCACTTGGCCTTTTCTCATAACTACCCCTTTGCTTACCCTTATCAGCTGGTGTCACATAAGGACCACCACGAAACGGTTGCTTCCCTTTCCTTTCGTTCACACTCTTATAGTGAATAGAACGAGCTTTGCTATCCTCCTCATAAATCCTACAACAATCCACCAAATCTGAAAACCTTCTAATCCTTTGATAACCGATTGCCTGCTTGATCTCAGGACGTAACCCATTCTCAAATTTCACACACTTGGAAAACTCTGCAGTCGCTTCAGCATAATGTGGATAAAACTGAACAAGTTCCACAAACCTAGCAGTATAATCAACAACAGACATGTTACCTTGTTTCAATTCCAAGAACTCTATCTCTTTCTTTCCTCTTACATCTTCAGGAAAATACTTCCTCAAAAACTCCCTACTAAACAAAGCCCAAGTGACCACTTCACCTGTAGCTTCCCAAACATGACGCGCACTAACCCACCAATCATCAGCCTCCTCCTGCAACATGTGAGTACCCAGTCTCACCTTATGTTCCTCAACACAGTCAATTACTCAAAAGATTCTTTCAATCACCTTAAGCCAAATCTGTGCACCCTCAGGATCATGTCTCCCTTTGAAGACAGGCGGTTTGTTCTTCCTAAACTCATCATTCCCACCAGCATTAGGTGCACCCTGCACAGCCCGAGCCATAGCTTGCATAGCAGCAGCCAAAGCAACATCATTCCTACCGGCCATATTCTGTTCATTTCCAATAACAGCAACTATGGTTAAACAAACAGCTCACCCAAACACAACGACCAACAAGGACTGACACAAACTGACACGGACTGGCTTTGATACCACTTAATGTAACACCCCTAATCTATACCCCCAATTAGATAAAGCGATAAAAAAAATCATCAGAGTATAATTAAAACATTCACGGCATAGACTGAGGTGTCACATCAATTAAGACAAAACACAATAAACCTGCTCATAAAGATATGCAACAATCAGGTAGCAATTAACAGAGGAACTTATTTCCTACTACCCACAATTCAGATACAGAATAAAAGTGGAAAATCTGCAACTGAATCTCATATATATATATATATATATATATATATATATATATATATATATCTGTAATACCCCAAATTTTGACCACTTAGATTTCCCATCATTGTTAAAATCATCATCACAATATGGATGAACCACCATGCTTCATTAGCCTCCCCAAAGATGGGTGAGCATCCACTACAATCAAAATTAGGGTTTCAAGCTCTCTCTGAGTGCTCAGACAAAGGATCAATCAAGAAATGACATGATCTTCAACTTGTCTAATCTCTCAAACATCCACAATGGATCAAAAAGGACTCCCACTTCAAGGATTAAGCACAAGGCTGCTCCCTTCTAGGTGGATCAAGTCTCAAGATCGATAGTGTCACCAAATTAGGGTTTTGGTCGACCAGGGTCTCCAGATGAAAAATTTCATCTGGGCATAAGGCAATAATCCAAAACATGACCTAATATACTTCATGGAACCTCATGAACCCATGCATCAAGTCAATTTTGCCTCAGGGGATGCATTCATCAAAAATCAGGAATTAGGGTTTCTTGACCTAATTCACCCCTAAGTTGACTTTTGGGACAAACCATGAGGCAAGACCTCAAGAGATGATTTGAGGGTCTCTAATACACCATATTGATCCATTTGGAACAATGGATTGATCCAAGAAGCTTGAGCAACAAGTCTCATTTTCATCTGCACCACAATTAGGGTTTTAAGGGAAAAGTCAACTGTAACTTTGACTTTTGACCAAGACATGCTCCCAAACCCTAATACATGATTGAATATACCCTATGACACCCATGGAACATGTCCATCAAGTTTGATTTAGGTCAAGGACATGATTTCCTGAAGAATTGCACAGTTTGGAATTCATCTGATAAAAAGTCAACTGTGCACAAAAGTCAACTTTGACTTTATGAGATTTTTCACCAAAATGGATTTTTAACCCTAAAATGATGTTAATGTATGATTTGAATCATCATTCATCAAGAAAAATCAAGAAAAGTGAGATAACTTGTAAAAGGGGTAACCATAAAACTTAGAAATTTTTCTAAGTTAAAAATAAAGTGGCAAACGTACCAACTTTGGAGGACCATAACTCCTAAACCACAAGGCCATTTTTTCTCATCCAAAGATGGATTTGTAGCCCTCATTATCAGCTACAAAAACTTCAACTACAAGTCATTCCAATTCATTAAGGATTTTGAGTTATGGAGTGATCAAAGTGGCTGAAAAGTGAAAAAGTCACTTTTTCCAACACTTAGTGAAATTTTCACTGAGTCAGATTTTGCCTCACTTTTTGCCAAATGTAGGGGGATTTTTCACTTGGAATCAAAAGAGATCAAAACCAAACTTGTTCAAACAGTTGTTGTATCATGTAAGAGCTTTCCAAAATGGCCAAGAACATTGCCAAATTCAACCTACATCATGAGATACAACATTGGCAAGTTGCCTTGCTGAAATCTGTCAAGGCAAGGCAGAATTTGCATTTTGGCTCGATTTGCCAAAATCATCCAAATTCAATTGCTCCAATCCACTTGGACACCTCAGAGGATTGAATCCAAAGGGGACAATCACTGAGCCAAGCCTCCAAAGTCCATGGAACAAGAAATAGCATGTTGAACCTAGAATGGCCAAAATAGGGACAAGACTTCAAATTTGGAATGAGGCATTCAATGGAACCATCAAGGTGGCATGGACTGAACCATTCTCATCTGAAATCGGTCAAGACTTATCCAAGACCAAGGGGACTAAAGCTCTGTGCCCAAACCTCTAGTCAATGGCTAGAGGAGACTTGGATTCTCATTGGACAACATTGGCCAAACCTACTTACCAGCTGCCATGCACTATTCCTTGCAAAACAAACTTGCTCTACTATAAATAGATCTCAATTGTGGTCAGTTTGAGTACACCAAAGCCATCTAACAGATGCTTTCTTCAAAATCTCTTTCTCTTGGCAAAAATGCCTTTCTTAGCAAGGTAGCTATCGGGTTTTGAGTTTGAGAGCAATTCTGCACAAACCAATCACTCACACACCTCACATACATCACATATGAGCTCATCAAACACTCACATAACTTCTGAAACATCAATTTCATGAAATCACCAGCTGGTTGCTCAAATTTTCAAACAAGGTGCAGCTGAGATGCCATAAACTGATCCAGCCAATTTCAATCAAGTCCAACCATCCAAACACAATCCATAGGGTGTAGGGAAGCTGTTCAGATCAACACAACTTGTCTGTAACACCGCCAACTCAAAAATCAATTTGCTCTTGCTGTCACGGCTTGGAGGTAAGCACATGCTTGGTCATCTCTCAATCTATGCATATTTCCTCGCACAATAATTTGGCCATATGTTCATAATCATGCATGGAATGTTTTCCCTCAATTAATTGCATTGTTTGAATCGTGTATCAAAAATCCTAGCCTTCATGCAGAAATTAGGGTTCTTGAGGTCTCTTCGTGATTTCTTGTTGTATGTTTAATTTAAATGAAATTAAAGTACATAGACATGATCGTGAGGTTGAGGCGAGCATAATGATATGTGGATTGCATGATATGATTACGTATTCATGGAGATTGGATAGAAAATGCAAATCTGAGAAACCAAGAACACGCGCGTGTTCTTCAGCTGTTCTTGGCGCCATTTTTTTCAAATTCAAATATTTGAATTTTGTGATTTTGTTTAATTGATTCAAAAATTAATTTCTCTCTGAGTTTTAATGATTTTGAGTTGATTCTTTTTTTAATAATTCACAAAAATGTTAAAATATTTTATTTTAAAAAAAAATCCCAAAAATATTATTTATTCCATATAATTGATATTTTTGCAAAGAATTAATGTTTTAATTGTTTTTGACATTTTAAATATTTTTTCTACATTGATTTTGCAACTTTTAATGCTTTCTAATTATTTTGTAGGTCAATACTTAATTTTTGAAGCATTAATCCAAGATCACAATTTGTTTTCCATGTGTTAAACAATTTTTGATCTTTTTTAATTGAATTTTTATTCAATTAAATACATTTTGAAAACAAATTAGGGTTTTGGATTAATTCAACCCTCATAAATCATTTTCAAAACACTCTGGGCCTCTTGAGAGAGTGTAAGACCCATCCCCCCTTGTACAAAAACTTTTTGGGCCTCACTCATTGTATAAGTCCCTCTGTACAAGTAAACGGCGCGATCGTGGCCCGTTTAAAAATAAAAACCATCTGGGCCTACCCTCGAGTAGTAAGACCCATTTCTTTTTCTTTAAAACACTTTGGGCCTCTAATAGAGTGTGAGACCCAATCCCCCTTTTAACCAAAAACATTTTGGGCCTCACTTATTGTATAAGTCCCTCTGCGTTAAAAGAAAACCTCCGCACGATCGCCATTTTTAAACGAAAAATCATTTGGGCCTACCCTTGTGTTATAAGTCCCACTCTTTTCTTTAAACCTTTTTGGGCCTCTTGGAGAGTGTAAGACTCATCCCTTTGTACAGAAAACCATTTTGGGCCCCAGTCACTTGTATAAGTCCCGCTGTACAAATTCAAACAGTGCGCTCACTGATAAAACCCTGGGCCTCTCCTTGAGCTGTAAGCCCCAAATATTTCTTTTTCAAAGCACTTTCTCCTTTGATTTTGAGTATACTGTTGTTTTTAATCTTTATTTGTTGAACAACTAACCAAACAGCATGGAAGCACTATAACCGAGTAAGTGGTTATCGCTTTCATTTACTGCTTTCATATTATAAACTGTATTGTGGGGCTGCTCACTGTAAGTCTCCTTTCATAAACTCATATCTACTGTGTAATAATAGTATAGATATTTCGAGTTTCCCCAGCAACTACGTCTAGAACTAGGTGACGCCGTTTCACTTATTCGTAGAAATAGACGCCTAGATCCCCAATAGGAGCACCAGATACAGTCTTCTCTTCGGCTGTCCTTCTTAGGAATCGTCAAGAAGCTCTACTCCCCAAGATGAATGTATTCTCTGTGAATGGCATCTTTGAGTTTCTTCCCAATTCTCGAACTTTCCTGACTTGATCTATTCCTTGTGGATAGCTTGCCTTGAATGTCTCGGGGTTTGGGTACCCATTACGGTCATAATCTCGGACCTTAACTAAGGAACCCTCTTTCAAAGTTAAAAGTCACTGGATAGTAAACCTCGCACGTTTACCAGTGGTTTTCATCTTTAAAAGAGTTATCTCTCCTGATGGAAAGGAGATGATAGACCCACGGGCTTCTTAAAAGCATCGGCCTCCTCTTGGGCATTATTCAAGGACACTACGGCTTCTTAGAAGTATTCACAGCCTCCTCTTAGGCTTCGTATAATGATCTCTTCCTTCGGGAATGATAGCCTCCTCTTGGGCTTCGTACAAGGACCCGCCGGCTTCTTAAAAGGTTCCAGCCTCCTCTTGGGCTTCGTACAAATTGTCCCGACGACCTCCTAGAGGTATAGGAACAGAACTTAGTCATCTGTATAGAACAGTCCTTTCATAGAGTCTACGACTATTTCTCGAAGCATAGTACAAAAGATAAAACTCTAGACACGGACAGTCTAACTTCCTTGAGTCTCAAAGACATTCTCAAGCACCCTTCGTTAAATAGGAAGGAAACCCGCAGACTCAGATAGTCTCGATACCCTTTGGATTTCCCGTTTCCTCAAAGAGAAGGAAATGTCCTTGATCCTCAAATCAAATCCCTGAGTACAGTGTTGCTTATATAAGAACTGATTTTCTCTTTTAAATCAGTATATTGGATCTGTCACTCACCTGAAACAGTTACAATAGCCTCCATCTTGGGCTTCGTACGAGATACCAAAATTCTCCCCAGTGGAGTCAAAACAACCTTTTCGCCTCTCTCTCGGGCTTTGTACGAGATACAAAAACACTCTTTTATTGAGTATAAAAGATTCTCCGACTGAGTCAACTCTTTGCTAGCCTCCTCTTAGGCTTTGTATAACGATATGCCCCACTGGGTCAAAAAACTTTTAGCCTCTCTCTCGGGCTTTGTACGAGACACAAAATAGCCTCCTCTTAGGCTTTGTATAATGATTTTCCTAGTGGAAATTAGCCTCCTCTTAGGCTTTGTATAAGAAAACCACTGGTTGATCCAATCAACCTTTTAGCATCAAAGTTGTGCCTCGTTCACAGTACACAAACATCAACAACTCCTTTCCCTTCATCTAATCGCTGTAAGCGGCAAGCCTCTGGATCATCTACATCCATGCCACTGTCCCTCTTTTAGCATGAGAAATTCCTAAGGAAAGATGGCATTGCTCTACACTGAGTTAAAGTCTTCTCCTTCAGGTTAAAACCCTTTCTTCGGAAATTATGGCATTGCTCGGATCTGCGTATCCCAGTTAAAGTAATTCTCCTTCTCCCCTCTTTAGAGATGACAAATTCTCTCTAAAGCCGAGGTCTTTCAGCTTCACATCTTGGGCTTTGAACAAGATACAAACTACCTTTCGCTTCACGTCTTGGGCTTTGAACAAGACACCAAAACACCCATTTCCTCCCATAGAATAGGAGGAACTACGAACGCTCTAATTTCCCTGTTTCGGTAAACGGGAATACGTAGGCATAAGATCGAAAGAAATGATCTTAGCGAGCGCAATCAACAAAAAACCCAAATCCCATATCTTCGTCAATCAAAAGCAGTAATTCAAAAGCATCAGTCCTAACATCCTAATCCTTGTTCCCCGCCAGAAACCTTCTGCCCAGGTAAAAAAGAAAGAGAACATTATTGGCGAAAATACAAATAACCAGTACAAAGGCCCCCCCACATTGATAGCATCCGTAACCTATCAGACCGCTGTTTAAACTCAGTATGCAAGCAGGATTAATTGGAGACATCTATTTCCCTTCCTTATTCAGCTCACAATAGGATAAAAAATGAATCGACCTGTAGTTTTAAGCTCAAACCGCAGAGAGCGACCAACGCTTAAGAACCGCGTCCAAAATCGCTCGCTACAGAAAAAATGGCGCCCACCGTGGGGCCGATCTCATTCTGCCTTAGGGCATCATCCCCATTTTCCACGGAAAATGGAAACTCGGCTGAGGAGAAAGATTGACCTATGCTGGTCCATCTCTTGGGCTGAGAACCACAGATTGGGGCTTCCGCCGGGGAACCCATTTCTGTCAGGAACTTAAGATTCATAGCTTTATAAGTCTAGGATGATTAGGACAAATATATATACTGCTTTTCCTAATTGCTATACGTGTTTATTTTTCTGCTACTGGGAATGCGTGTGATGCCGCATGTGGTGAGATTGAGTATACACTTAAGAAAAACCAACCTTTTTCGTAGTGCGGAAGCTATCGGAAATAGCTGTTACGCGATACTACCCTCATTTGAGGCTGGTGATCTATTCTCGGTGAATGGCACTTACTCTAAGGTTGCACACAACTCGCTGGCGATCCGCTTGTTGTCTGCCTTCCTGGGAGGAGCTGATGATAATGAGTACAGGTACAAAAATCACCCTAGTATAAACCTTTGGGGATGGGTAGAGCCTTGACTTCATGACAACGACCCTTTGACCCCATGTTTTTTCTATGTTTTTGTGTGCTGCATTCATGCATTCATTTAATAAAACATTAAAACATTCAAAAAATTTCTCTTCTAGTCTCTCTGTTTCTCAAATTAAACTAAGAATGTGATTGCAAATATCAGAGAAAAAGATTGCGCTAATGGATTTCGGTAGAAGGAGAACTCACCAGTATACCTTCAAGGTTCCAAAACTAGGGGATTTGAGAAGGTTAGCAAGGATGATCGTTAACCCAGAGGCTTTCAGAGCCAAGCACGGTGGTTTGCTACCACTGTTAAGAGTCCATGTGATTAAGGGGATCATGGACGCGCTCATTCAGTTCTACGATCCGGTTTATCACTGTTTCACATTCCCGGATTACCAGCTAGCACCAACGCTGGAGGAGTATTCTCATCTGGCTGATTTACATATCACTGATCGAGCTCCATTTTCTGGACTGGAAGAAATTCCAAAGAATCAGACTATTGCAAGAGCAATTCATTTGGACGAGTCTGAGGTCAGGACTCACATGACCACTAAGGGTGGCATCCAAGGTTTGCCAGCCCAGTTCTTGACAAAGAAAGCTCTGTACTTTGCTAGTATAGGGAACGTGACTGCTTTTGAAAGCATCTCTGTCTTGCTCACCTACGGGTTATTTTTGTTTCCCAACATCAATAACTTCGTCGATATCAACGCTATTAAGGTTTTTCTCATTGGAAACCCTGTGCCGACTTTGCTTGCAGATGCGTATCATTCTGTACACTTGGGAAATTTGTACAGCGGAGGAGAAATCACATGCTGTGTACCTTTGCTTTATAAATGGTTTATCTCACACTTGCCCAAGTCTGCTGCTTTTTGGGATTGCAAGAGTGTCTTATGTTGGTCGCAGAAGATCATGTCTCTTACCAATTCTGATATAGATTGGTGTAATAGGATTTATGAGGGAATCAGAATCATTGACCGTTGTGGAAACTTCCCCAGCGTACCCCTCATAGGAACTAAAGGAGGAATCAACTATCATCCAATATTAGTTCTTCGTCAATTTGGATACCCGATGAGACACATCCCACTGGGTGTTCATCTGGAAGGTCTTTTCTTCAAGGAAGGAGAAAATGACAGAGCACTAAAGATGGAAATAGTGCAAGCTTGGAAACACGTTCATAAGAAAGGACGAGAGTCTCTGGGAAAACCAGACTGTGTCTCGGTGGAGCCTTATCTCCATTGGGTACAAACTAGAGCTCTCAAGCTAAAGATACCTTATCCTCGTTACGGAATTCTTCCACCGAGGGAAACTGTCATGTACTTCATGACGGAAACTGAAAGGCTTCAGGTTACTCTCAACAAGGTTCAAAAGGAAAGAAGGTCTTGGAAGAACAAGTACCGCACCCTCGACGTAGAGTGCATCAAAATAGAGCAATTACTGAAAGAGAAAGATGTTCTGATTGAAATTTTGGAGCAGCATGCTGTAGAGAATCAAGATGACCAAAGGAATTTGCTTGCTCCTTTCACCTGGCAAAGGAATGACAACCCGACAACGGCCCAAGCGCCCCGGTCAAAGAAGAGGACTCGGGACCCATTAGTTTAGGTTTCTGTTTCTGCATTTTGTAATCTACTGTATTTCCATTTCTGTAATCCTTTGGAATTCAATAAAAAGGGGTTTCCCCAGTGTTTGATATTTGCAATCTAATTGTCGAAGTTTATTTTGATTAAACCAAAAAAACAATTAATATAATCATTGCATTCATCATTCTCACACCGCGTATTCTCCTTACCTACGAATCTCACGTTTGTGTCTCGATTCTAGAGTCAAACTGTCTCATTCGTACAATACTCGGGCCAATCGTCAGAAAAAGATGGATGATCTTGAGGAAGAAAACAGAGAGTTGAAAGAAGAGATCGACACGCTGAGAGAGGATATGAGAAAGCTTCGTAACGACATGCAAGCCATGGCAGAAGCTCAACTACAAAGAACTGTGATCTCAGAGATCACCTCAACGCCCATTATAGAAAAGTATGATCCTAGGTATCAGATGCCAAAAGATCGTCCTTGGGGCATGCCTGTTAACTATATCCCGGAAGGATATGTTCCGCCGATCACTGAAGATCAGGGAATCGCAACAGAAGCCGCTGGGCCTGAAGGTTACAAACTTCGGGAAAGCGAAGATGCCAGGGGCATACTCAATACTCCTGAAGGTTACAAACTTCGGGAGGCGCCAGGACTTACTGTCGTAGTCACGGTACTACCCCTTGTGGTGCACACTGTCCCGAAAGGACAGATTCCACCAACACCTTCTGGTAAGAAGGAAACTATGGTTGACAGAATGGATGAATTCCAGGAGCAGTTCTTGGAAATGCAGAAAGAGCTGCAAGCCATTCGCGGTCAGGATCTAGTTGGAAAGGACGCCGCAGACCTCTGCTTGGTCCCAAATGTGAAAGTCCCGCACAAGTTCTAAGTGCCCGACTTTGAAAAATACAAGGGTAACTCTTGCCCTCAGAGCCATCTGGTGATGTACGCTCGGCGGATGTCAGCTCAGATGGAGAATCAAGACCTGCTGATTCACTACTTCCAGGATAGTTTAACCGGTGCCGCACTCAAATGGTACATGGGTTTAAACCGTACTATGATCAGTACATTCAGAGATCTTGGTACTGCCTTCGTCCAACAATACAAGTACAATTTGGACATGGCACCCGACAGAGATCAACTCAGATCAATGTCGCAAAAGGAAAAGGAAACCTTTAAAGAGTATGCTCAAAGGTGGCGTGAAATCGCCGCTCAAATTTGTCCACCTCTTGAGGAAAAAGAGATGACGAAGATCTTCTTAAAGACCTTAAGCTCATTTTACTACGGCTGAATGGTCACCAGTGCACCCAGTGATTTCACCGAAATGGTCGGCATGGGTGTATGTCTTGAGGAAGCCGTCCGAGAAGGACGTTTGGTAAAAGACACTGGATCAACGAGCGGTACTAAAAAATACGGTAGTGCTCTCCTTAAGAAAAAAGAGCAAGATATTGGGAATATCTCTCTCGGAAAGCAAAGGCGACGTTATCAGCCAGTAGCAGCTGTTACTCCTGCTATCGGCCCCGCGCCTGTTCCTATGTATCAACCTCAGGTTGCGCAGAGCCAACCTGACCAACAAAGGACACAACAGCCTCTTCAGCAGGCTCGTCCTCCATATAACAACAACCGTACAACACGGCCACCAGGATTTGATCCTATACCTGTAACGTACGCAGAATTATTTCCGTTACTGCTAGTCAAGGGGCACATTCAGACTAAGTCTCCCCTTTCAGTTCCGGAAAATCCGCCTTTTTGGTTTAAAGCGGATCAAGCACGCCCTTATCATCAAGGAGGTTCAGGGCATAACATTGAGACTTGTCTCAATTTCAAATCCGACGTGCAAAAGCTTGTTAAGAGCGGGCTCTTATCTTTCAAAGATATGAATCCCAATGTTCTCACGAACCCGCTGCCTCAACACGAGAAAGCTGCAGCCAATCTGATTGAGAAAGAGACTAACAATGTCTATCAAATTCACGATGTACTCTTATTGGGGACCAATCTGGTCAATATGCATTGTAGACAGAGTGGATATGGCCATGTGCCACCTCATAACTATCACCAGTGTGATATCTGCTCTAAAGATTACCAAGGATGTTCGGTAGTGCAATCAGCTCTACAGGAACAGATGGATCTCGGATGGATCCAAGAGCACCGAGTTCGTGGAGTTAACATGGTTTACACGAATTCTAACGTCATCCAAAACCACGACATCCGTGCGATGAATGCCAACTTAGTGGCGATGCACTCAAGGCAAAGCCAGTATCATAATCTGCCGCGGCACGATTACAGTTCCTGTCTGACTTGCTCGGTAAATAAACAGGGATGCTCTTTCATACAAGAGGCCCTCCAGCGTTAGATGGATCTTGGATGGATCTAAGACTACCATGATAGGAACTCCTATCAAATCAACATGGTTCAGATCTTCGACATTCGCGTGATGAATACCAACTTGGTAGAGTTACATGCTGAGCAGGTCCGACTTGGATTCTTAATATCACATGACTATCAAAATTGTAAAGCGGGTTGCGAAAACGATCGAGGTTGTACCCTTGTCCAGGAGGCACTTCAGCACTTGTTAAATCACTGGTGGATGCCAATCTACATGGACGAAGATACTCAGCAGATTAGTATCAATCACAGGAATCCTACTCGTCGTCAAAGTCAGGATGTCCGATCAATGGAAGGTAACCTAGTGAGGTTACATTGTATTCAAAGTGGGCGTGGCCAGGTGCCACCACACAACTATGATAGTTGTAGCGTCTGTTTGGAAAGTAACCAAGGGTGGTACCTTGTGAGAGCAGCTCTTCAGGGTCAGATCGATCATGGAGAAATTCATCCATATCCAGGTTCAGGACCCATCATTTGGTCGCCGAACTACCTTGCCGAGCAAGTTGAGGATGTTGTCACGATCTCTGGTCATCACAGGACCAGGGATGTTTTTGCCATCATCCCTCTACTTGATGAATCTAGAGTTCCCAACCAGGAACGGATCGAGGTTACTTATGATGGTCAGAAAAATCAGAAGGTTCCCATAGTCATCTATCTACCGGGGCCACTACCGTATGAATCAGCTAAGGAAATCCCTTACAAATACGGTGCAACAATAATCGAGAATGGAAAGGAAATTCCATTACCCTTCGTCGTGAATATTGCAGACATCAGTCGTGTAACACGGAGCGGTCGAATCTTCAACCGAGGGGTTGGAGAATCCAACAAAGAAAAGGAACTTCAGGCGGAAATTCCTGATCCACCAGTCAGTCAATCTGGTAACCCCAACTTTTCAAAAGACAAAGATGAGATGCTAAAGCTCATCCAAAGGAGTGAATATAACATTGTTGATCAACTGTTACAGACTCCTTCAAAGATCTTGGTATTATCGCTGTTACTCAGTTCAGAAGCACACAGAGAAGCTCTACAGAAAGTCTTGGAGCAAGCCTTTGTGGAACAGGATGTAACAATCAGACAATTCGATATCATTGTCTCTAACATCACTTCCTGCAATAATTTGGGATTTAGTGATGAGGAATTACCCGAAGAGGGTCGCCGTCATAATATGGCGCTCAACATTACAGTTAACTGCCAGGACGATGCTTTAGCCAGCGTACTGGTAGACACAGGGTCAGCCCTGAATGTTATGCCGAAGTCCACTTTGATGCAATTATCATTCAAAGGCCCTCCGATGAGAGTCAGCGAGGTCGTCGTCAAAGCATTCGACGGATCCAAAAAAACAGTTATCGGCGAAGTTGATCTTCCCATAACTATTGGTCCTCACACTTTCCAAATCACTTTCCAGGTCATGGACATCCGGGCAACATACAGTTGTTTATTAGGAAGACCTTGGATACATCAGGCTGGAGCGGTTACTTCAACCCTCCACCAAAAGCTAAAGTTCGTCAAGAACGATCAACTTGTCACGGTTTATGGGGAACAAGCCTTGCTTGTGAGCAACTTATCATCATCTACTTGTGTGGAACCCGAGGAGGTTATTGGAACTCAGTTCCAAGCACTATCGGTGAACAAGAACGATCAGTACAAAGAAGGAACTTCAATTTCTTCATACAAAGATGCTATCAAAGTGGTCGAGAGTACCGATACGACAGGATGGGGACGACTTGTCATTCCTATTGACAATAAAACAAAGAAGGGTCTTGGTTTTTCTGCAACCTGTACCCAGACAGCCGCCAACGATGAAAGTCTTCATCCCCTTCAAAACTTCTTCCACAGTGGAGGTTTTCTTCACCCAGTGTCTCAGACAGTTCATGCTATCAATGAGAAAGATCCCTCTGACACGGATGAAGAATGGAAGTCCTACCTTAACAAGGACGGCTATATGTCTCAGGAAGAGGTGCCTATGCCTTTTTGCTTTCCTACAGAAAGTCCGAGATTTATACCAAGATCAGATGTCAAAATGATCTACGGAGATTGTGATCCGGAAAGATGCCGTGCTCCGCCAAATTCATTAGAGGAAGACACTCTGATGAAAGAAAACTTTGATCACAATTACTATGGCCCAATGGATGGTCTGCAAATGTGGCAGCCTTACCCAGGAAACTTGGGGCAAGAAGGTCAGCCGAGTAATGAAACTAAGCTGAGCGTCATTGAACAGAATACCTGTGTCCCCACCATGTCATGGGATCAACACTCAGGTCATTCGGAAACTACTCAACATGAAGATGAATTCGCAACGTTTGCAGGACTAGAATTCATCAACTATGCTTTTCCTGAGGTCAACGTCATCGAGAGGGATGATTCCTCCAGTTCCAAAGAAGTTTGGGACACTTTGGGACAACCAAGTGGAAAATACGACTATCTGGTCAAGTACACTGCTCCCGAAAGCTCTCGTATCAGGCTCGAAGATATCCATACAACTGGATGGGGAGATACAGCTGAGAGCACCAATGTTATGCAAAATGCAACAAAGGAATCCTCCTACGACAATTCTGCTTGGGAGACAGATTCCAATGATCCTGCTCCACCAGAAATCAGCGTCATTTCTGAAGACAAATCAAGGAAGGTGCCAGACTTTGTGATTCACCGAGGAGTTCGCCGCCAATGGGTTGCCGTCGAGGTTCCGAAGGTCATTCGTCAGTCAAAGTAATTGCCATCTTTAACCTTTCACCTTGCCCAGGTGAAACGGATGTTTTGATAGGGCTCGTTTTCTGTAAATTTCCCTCTTCGCTTTGCCCAAAGCGACAGAGTTTTGTTTTATAGGGCTGTAGTTTCCAGAGTCGACTTGTTCATTAATAAAATAACGTCGTTATGTAATTTCCGCATTAATTGCTGTTTTCTCTTTTTGCTTTTTTAGAAAATGGTAATCCTAAAAAAAAAACATTCAATAATAAAAACAAGCAGTAAAATCAAAGCACTGCACACACTTACATTTTCTCTATCTCTTATAAACACGAATCATCACGTCATGCAGGTTGCTTGTTTTATACCCCATTGAAACATACGATCCGATGCCTTCTCCCAACTTTGAGTTCCCGGTATTCGAGGCTGAAGAAGAAAATGACGACGAAATTCCAGAAGAGGTCTCCCGACTACTCAGACAAGAGGAAAGGTCCATTGAACCTCACAAAGAGCCGTTGGAAACGGTAAACTTGGGTTCAGAAAAAGAGAGAAAAGAAATCAGGATCGGAGCATTGCTCAGTCCAACTGCCAGAGAGGGTTTGATAAAGCTTCTCAAAGAATTCCCCGATGTATTCGCTTGGTCCTATCAGGATATGCCAGGGTTGGATACCAGCATCGTGGAACATCACTTACCGTTGAGATCGGAATGTCCGCCAGTAAAGCAAAGGTTGAGACGGACTCACCCGGACATGGCCATCAAAATCAAAGAGGAGGTACAGAAACAGATCGACGTGGATTTCCTCGCTACATCTGAATATCCTCAATGGTTAGCCAACATCGTACCCGTTCCTAAAAAGGACGGAATGGTCAGAATGTGTGTTGATTACAGAGATCTGAACAAGGCAAGTCTAAAGGACGACTTTCCTTTACCACACATTGACATGCTGGTTGACAGCACATCAAAGTTCAAAGTATTCTCCTTCATGGATGGATTCTCGGGCTATAATCAGATCAAAATGGCGCCGAAAGACATGGAGAAAACTTCGTTCATTACCCCATGGGGTACCTTTTGTTACAAGGTAATGTCGTTCGGTTTGAAGAATGCCGGGGCAACCTATCAAAGGGCCATGACTACTCTGTTTCATGACATGATACACAAAGAAATCGAGGTATATGTCGATGATTTGATTGCAAAATCGAGAACAGAGGATGAGCACGTTGAACATCTGTCAAAATTGTTCGAACGTCTAAGAAAATTCAAGCTCCGCTTGAATCCCAACAAGTGCACCTTCGGTGGCCGTTCAGGAAAATTACTAGGGTTCATCGTCAGCCAGAAAGGGATTGAGGTTGATCCTGACAAGATCAAGGCCATTCAAGAAATTCCTTCTCCGAAAACTGAAAAACAAGTCAGAGGATTCCTGGGATGTTTGAACTACATCTCCAGATTCATATTCCTTATGACCGCCACTTGTGCGCCGATTTTCAAGTTATTGAAAAAGAACCAGGATTGCGTTTGGTCAGAAGACTGCCAAACTGCCTTCGACAGTATTAAGGAATACCTGTTGAATCCGCCGATTCTATCACCTCCAGTGGAAGGAAGACCGCTGATCATTTACCTCACTGTCCTAGAGGACTCAATGGGATGTGTACTTGGCCAACAAGACGAAACTAAACGGAAAGAGTCTGCCATTTACTATCTAAGCAAGAAATTCACCGACTGCGAAACTCGGTACACAATGCTTGAGAAAACTTGTTGCGCTTTGGCTTGGGCAGCCAAACGTCTTCGCCAGTACATGATTCGTCATACTACTTGGTTGGTCTCCGAAACGGATCCAATCAAGTACGTTTTCGAAAAACCTGCTCTCACGGGAAGGATTGCCCGTTGGCAGATGTTACTATCAGAATATGACATAGAATACCATGCTCAGAAATCCGTTAAAGGAAGTATTTTAGCCGATCATTTGGCTCATCAACCGATTGACGATCAAGAATCAATCGGGTTTGACTTCCCAGACGAAGATGTCATGTATCTAAAAATGAAAGATTGCGATGAACCGCTACCCAGTGAAGGGCCAGAACCAGGTTCCCAGTGGGGACTCATCTTTGACGGAGCAGTTAATCATTATGGAAACGGAATTGGGGCAATCATTGTTACCCCTCAGGGTTCCCACATTCCTTTCACTGCCAGACTTACGTTCAAATGTACGAACAATGAGGCCGAATACGAAGCATGTATCATGGGTCTCGAAGAAGCGATTGATTTAAGGATCAAAAACTTGGACATATACGGCGATTCAGCTCTGGTTATTAACCAGATAAAAGGAGATTGGAACACATACCAATCAGGATTGATTCCTTACAAAGACTATGCAAAAAGGTTGTTACCCTTCTTCAACAGAGTCGACTTTCATCACATCCCTCGTGATGAGAATCACATGGCTGATGCATTAGCCACTCTCTCTTCCATGATTAGTGTAGGTCGATGGAATGACATACCTAAGATCGACATAATGCGCCTTGAACGGCCCGCTTACATCTTCGCGATTGAAGCAGTTATAGACGACAGACCTTGGTATCACGATATCAAATGCTTCCTTCAGAAACAAGAGTACCCATCGGGGGCACTCAGAAAAGACAGGAAAACCCTCAGAAGATTGGCTGGAAACTTCTTCCTGAGCGGTGACACTCTTTATAAGAGAAATTTTGACATGGTCTTGCTCCGATGCGTCGACAGACCAGAAGCAGACGTGCTCATGAAAGAAATTCATGAAGGATCCTTTGGCACTCATGCCAATGGACACACAATGGCGAGAAAAATTCTGAGAGCAGGGTACTATTAGTTGACCATGGAATCCGACTGCTACAAGTACATGAGGAGGTGTCACAAGTGTCAGATATACTCCGACAAAATTCATGTACCGCCATCACATCTCAAAGTTCTTTCTTCCCCATGGCCATTTTCCATATGGGGAATCGACATGATTGGTATGATTGAGCCCAAGGCTTCAAACGAACATCGGTTCATCCTGGTAGCCATTGATTATTTCACCAAGTGGGTCGAAGCAGCGTCATTCGCCAATGTAACCCGACAAGTGGTGGTCCGATTTATCAAAAACAATATCATCTGCCGTTATGGTGTTCCAAGCAAGATCATTATTGATAATGGATCTAACTTGAACAATAAGATGATGAAAGAGTTGTGTGCAGAGTTCAAGATCGAACACCATAACTCATCTCCCTACCGACCCAAGATGAACGAAGCGGTAGAAGCGGCTAACAAGAACATCAAGAAGATCATTCAAAAAATGGTTATAACCTATAAAGATTGGCACGAAATGCTACCCTTTGCTCTTCAACGGTTATCGAACATCTATCCGCACTTCAACAGGGGCAACCCCTTTCTCTCTAGTATATGGCATGGAAGCAGTGCTCCCCATAGAAGTAGAGATCCCGTCAATCAGGGTATTGATGGAAGCTAAGCTCACCGAAGCTGAATGGTGTCAAAGTCGACACAACGACCTGAACCTGATCGAAGAGAAGCAAATCACGGCACTATGCCATGGTCATTTGTATCAACAAAGAATAAAGAGGGCGTTCAACAAAAAGGTTCGGCCTCGTGTCTTCAGAAAAGGAGACCTCGTGCTCAAGAAGATACAATCATTTCTCACTGATTCTCGGGGCAAATGGACCCCAAATTATGATGGCCCCTATGTGGTCACGAAAGCTTTCTCAGGCGGCGCCTTGAGACTTGCAACCATGGACGGAGAGGAATTTTCCTACCCCACGAATGTTGATGTAGTCAAGAAATACTTCGCCTAAAACTAAAAAAAAACGTCTCGGTGGATTGAAAACCCAAAAGGGCGGTCCAGGCAAAAGTTAGAGACATGAGAAAAAAAAAAGAATCATCCCGATGGATTGGAAATCTCATAGTACAATCCAGGCAAAAGTTAGGGATAATGGCAAGTAACTATGTTCAACAGAGGCAAGTCCCTCAGCAGCAGTTACATCATCATCTATCGGAGGAAATCTCCAGTCAAAGGTCATCTTCGACGGAAGCTCAGGATGTCCCGAATTCAAAGTTGGTAGAAGGATAGTGGTCGTTATGTTTCAACGTAGCCCTTTTCCCTGTAAATTACCGTTTTCTAACTTTGTATATACTATTTGGAATCACGCGTTTGGATGATCTCCATCTTATCAATAAAATTTGAGCCCTTGTGCTTTTGTTTGTAATTCTTTACTTGTTTTAGCTTTACAGAACGACGTTATTTAAACTTAATCAGCGATTCTTGAAATAAAACAAAAATGAATTTACTTGTTAAAACTTTTTCTGCTTTTAAAATAAAGAAGGCAATTTCTTTTGACTGTTGAACATCAGAAGAACATCGATCGCTTCTCCCGAAGTAAGCGAACTTCAAAGTGCAGAATCAAAGTACTCCTTCTAAGCCAGTATGCCTGAATGAAGGGATCAACTGTGTCAGAGACCTTGTTTCGTCTGACATCCTCGGCCGAGTTCTCATCTCTTAAGCCCGATCAACATAGCTCCCAACGGGACTATCTCTCCTAAGCAAGGTGGAATTGCTATTTTGAATCAACGGTACTTCTTCGCCCCGCGATGGCCGAGTATCCAATTGTGTTCATTCATTAGTCTGTATGTCGCGTCTGTTTTGTCAGCATATACATACATACTTCATGCATTTTATTTGCGTTCGCATTTCGTATTGCATCACTATCACTTGAGTCGGTCTTGTCCCCTAGTGATAAACAATTTTCTCAATCGAGTTTGTCAGTTCTTTCCTTGTCAGAAAGTGTTGCGTCTGCACAATCTCGCCACCAGTGTATCTTTAGATCAGAGTCGGCACTTGGCCACTTTGATAACTTGAACCTCTGAAAAGCCAGAGAAAACTCTCAATAAACATCACTCTTCACCATTGAAGATGATATCCTTGCTTTCCCGGATTAAGGAAAATCCACAGAGAAAGCCTCGTGATCAGAGATTCGGCAGCATGCCAGTTTTGCTCCGAAAGGACCGCTGATGAAAAGGTCATCGGCCCCACAAAATTGGACCCCAGCATATGGCATTTCTCTGGGAAGATCCCGAGAAAAGTATGATGAGAGATCCCAAATGAAAACAGTCTCTCAAGAGAATCGTTTTCCCCAGTAGAGGCAACAAATGGCGTCTCCAACAGAGAAGTTTGTACACCTCTACAACTCAGACGAATGGGTTCCCCAGCAAGTCTGACATCAAAACTTTTTCCACTCAAATGGCATCTCCCCAGGAAAATTCGGCGAGAAGTTTGAGGAAAGCCGCTATGAATAGCGTCCCTTGTCAAGAAAGTTTATTGACAAAAGAAACTAAGACCAGTTCTTGGTAGGAAACCAGGATCGAGGGGAAGTTTAAATCAGAAACTAAGACCAGTTCTTGGTAGGAAACCAGGATCGAGGGGAAGCTTAAACCAGAAACTAAGACCAGTTCCTTGGTAGGAAACCAGGATCGAGGGGAAGTTTACCTTTTCTAAGCATCATCGCTTAGCTAAAGAAAATGAATGCGTAAGCTACCATTCATAACCACCATCAAAATTTTAGATATTCCGATATTTAATCCTCTTGCACCCCGAATGCCCGAATCCCTTCGTCATTCATACCTTCGGGTCCAAGAAGATTAAATAGGGGCATCTGTAATACCCCAAATTTTGACCACTTAGATTTCCCATCATTGTGAAAATCATCATCACAATATGGATGAACCATCATGCTTCATTAGCCTCCCCAAAGATGGGTGAGCATCCACTACAATCAAAATTAGGGTTTCAAGCCCTCTCTGAGTGCTCAGACAAAGGATCAATCAAGAAATGACATGATCTTCAACTTGTCTAATCTCTCAAACATCCACAATGGATCAAAAAGGACTCTCACTTCAAGGATTAAGCACAAGGCTGCTCCCTTCTAGGTGGATCAAGTCTCAAGATCGACAGTGTCACCAAATTAGGGTTTTGGTCGACCAGGGTCTCCAGATCAAAAATTTCATCTGGGCATAAGGCAATGATCCAAAACATGACCTAATATACTTCATGGAACCTCATGAACCCATGCATCAAGTCAATTTTGCCTCAGGGGATGCATTCATAAAAAATCAGGAATTAGGGTTTCTTGACCTAATTCACCCCTAAGTTGACTTTTGGGACAAACCATGAGCCAAGACCTCAAGAGATGATTTGAGGGTCTCTAATACACCATATTGATCCATTTGGAACAATGGATTGATCCAAGAAGCTTGAGCAACAAGTCTCATTTTCATCTGCACCACAATTAGGGTTTTAAGGAAAAAGTCAACTGTAACTTTGACTTTTGACCAAGACATGCTCCCAAACCCTAATACATGATTGAATATACCCTATGACACCCATGGAACATGTCCATCAAGTTTTATTTAGGTCAAGGACATGATTTCCTGAAGAATTGCACAGTTTGGAATTCATCTGATAAAAAGTCAACTGTGCACAAAAGTCAACTTTGACTTTTTGAGATTTTTCACCAAAATGGATTTTTAACCCTAAAATGATGTTAATGTATGATTTGAATCATTATTCATCAAGAAAAATCAAGAAAAGTGAGATAACTTGTAAAAGGGGTAACCATAAAACTTAGAAATTTTTCTAAGTTAAAAATAAAGTGGCAAACGTACCAACTTTGGAGGACCATAACTCCTAAACCACAAGGCCATTTTTTCTCATCCAAATATGGATTTGTAGCCCTCATTATCACCTACAAAAACTTAAACTACAAGTCATTCCAATTCATTAAGGATTTTGAGTTATGGAGTGATCAAAGTGGCTGAAAAGTGAAAAAGTCACTTTTTCCAACACTTAGTGAAATTTTCACTAAGTCAGATTTTGCCTCACTTTTTGCCAAATGTAGGGGGATTTTTCACTTGGAATCAAAAGAAATCAAAACCAAACTTGTTCAAACAGTTGTTGTATCATGTAAGAGCTTTCCAAAATGGCCAAGAACATTGCCAAATTCAACCTACATCATGAGATACAACATTGGCAAGTTGCCTTGCTGAAATCTGTCAAGGCAAGGCAGAATTTGCATTTTGGCTCGATTTACCAAAATCAGCCAAATTCAATTGCTCCAATCCACTTAGACACCTCAGAGGATTGAATCCAAAGGGGACAATCACTGAGCCAAGCCTCCAAAGTCCATGGAACAAGAAATAGCATGTTGAACCTAGAATGGCCAAAATAGGGACAAGACTTCAAATTTGGAATGAGGCATTCAATGGAACCATCAAGGTGGCATGGACTGAACCATTCTCATCTGAAATCAGTCAAGACTTATCCAAGACCTAGGGGACCAAAGCTCTGTGCCCTAACCTCTAGTCAATGGCTAGAGGAGACTTGGATTCTCATTGGACAACATTGGCCAAACCTACTTACCAGCTGCCATGCACTATTCCTTGCAAAACAAACTTGCTCTACTATAAATAGAGCTTAATTGTGGTCAGTTTGAGTACACCAAAGCCATCTAACAGATGCTTTTCTCAAAATCTCTTTCTCTTGGCAAAAATGCCTTTCTTAGCAAGGTAGCTATCGGGTTTTGAGTTTGAGAGCAATTCTGCACAAACCAATCACTCACACACCTCACATACATCACATATGAGCTGATCAAACACTCACATAACTTCTGAAACATCAATTTCATGAAATCACCAGCTGGTTGCTCAAATTTTTAAACAAGGTGCAGCTGAGATGCCATAAACTGATCCAGCCAATTTCAATCAAGTCCAACCATCCAAACACAATCCATAGGGTGTAGGGAAGCTGTTTAGATCATCACAACTTGTCTGTAACACCTCCAACTCAAAAATCAATTTGCTCTTGCTGTCACGGCTTGGAGGTAAGCACATGCTTGGTCATCTCTCAATCTATGCATATTTCCTCGCACAATAATTTGGCCATATGTTCATAATCATGCATGGAATGTTTTCCCTCAATTAATTGCATTGTTTGAATCGTGTATCAAAAATCCTAGCCTTCATGCAGAAATTAGGGTTCTTGAGGTGTCTTCGTGATTTCTTGTTGTATGTTTAATTTAAATGAAATTAAAGTACATAGACATGATCGTGAGGTTGAGGCGAGCATAATGATATGTGGATTGCATGATATGATTACGTATTCATGGAGATTGGATAGAAAATGCAAATCTGAGAAACCAAGAACACGCGCGTGTTCTTCAGCTGTTCTTGGCGCCATTTTTTTCAAATTCAAATATTTGAATTTTGTGATTTTGTTTAATTGATTCAAAAATTAATTTCTCTCTGAGTTTTAATGATTTTGAGTTGATTCTTTTTTTAATAATTCACAAAAATGTTAAAATATTTTATTTTCACAAAAAATCCCAAAAATATTATTTATTTCATATAATTGATATTTTTGCAAAGAATTAATGTTTTAATTGTTTTTGACATTTTAAATATTTTTTCTACATTGATTTTGCAACTTTTAATGCTTTCTAATTATTTTGTAGGTCAATACTTAATTTTTGAAGCATTAATCCAAGATCACAATTTGTTTTCGATGTGTTAAACAATTTTTGATCTTTTTTAATTGAATTTTTATTCAATTAAATACATTTTGAAAACAAATTAGGGTTTTGGATTAATTCAACCCTCATAAATCATTTTCAAAACACTCTGGGCCTCTTGAGAGAGTGTAAGACCCATCCCCCCTTGTACAAAAACTTTTTGGGCCTCACTCATTGTATAAGTCCCTCTGTACAAGTAAACGGCGCGATAGTCGCCCGTTTAAAAATAAAAACCATCTGGGCCTACCCTCGAGTAGTAAGACCCATTTCTTTTTCTTTAAAACACTTTGGGCCTCTAATAGAGTGTAAGACCTAATCCCCCTTTTAACCAAAAACATTTTGGGCCTCACTTATTGTATAAGTCCCTATGCGTTAAAAGAAAACCTCTGCGCGATCGCCATTTTTAAACGAAAAATCATTTGGGCCTACCCTTGTGTTATAAGCCCCACTCTTTTCTTTAAACCTTTTTGGGCCTCTTGAGAGAGTGTAAGACCCATCCCTTTGTACAGAAAACCATTTTGGGCCCCAGTCACTTGTATAAGTCCCGCTGTACAAATTCAAACAGTGCGCTCACTGATAAAACCCTGGGCCTCTCCTTGAGCTGTAAGCCCCAAATCTTTCTTTTTCAAAGCACTTTCTCCTTTGATTTTGAATATACTGTTGTTTTTAATCTTTCTTTGTTGAACAACTAACCAAACAGCATGGAAGCACTACAACCGAGTAAGTGGTTATCGCTTTCATTTACTGCTTTCATATTATAAACTGTATTGTGGGGCTGCTCACTGTAAGTCTCCTTTCATAAACTCATATCTACTGTGTAATAATAGTATAGATATTTCGAGTTTCCCCGGCAACTACGTCTAGAACTAGGTGACGCTGTTTCACTTATTCGTAGAAATAGATGCCTAGATCCCCAATAGGAGCACCAGATACAGTCTTCTCTTCGGTTGTCCTCCTTAGGAATCGTCAAGAAGCTCTACTCCCCAAGATGAATGTATTCTCTGTGAATGGCATCTTTGAATTTCTTCCTAATTATCAAACTTTCCTGACTTGATCTATTCCTTATGGATAGCTTGCCTTGAATGTCTCGGGGTTTGGGTACCCATTACGGTCATAATCTTGGACCTTAACTAAGGAACCCTCTTTCAAAGTTAAAAGTCACGGGATAGTAAACCTCGCACGTTTACCAGTGGTTTTCATCTTTAAAAGAGTTATCTCTCCTGATGGAAAGGAGATGATAAACCCACGGGCTTCTTAAAAGCATCGGCCTCCTCTTGGGCATTATTCAAGGACACTACGGCTTCTTAGAAGTATTCACAGCCTCCTCTTAGGCTTCGTATAATGATCTCTTCCTTCGGGAATGATAGCCTCCTCTTGGGCTTCGTACAAGGACCCGTCGGCTTCTTAAAAGTTTCCAGCCTCCTCTTGGGCTTCGTACAAATTGTCCCGACGACCTCCTAGAGGTATAGGAATAGAACTTAGTCATCTGTATAGAACAGTCCTTTCATAGAGTCTACGACTGTTTCTCGAAGCATAGTACAAAAGATAAAACTCTAGACACGGACAGTCTAACTTCCTTGAGTCTCAAAGACATTCTCAAGCACCCTTCGTTAAATAGGAAGGAAACCCGCAGACTCAGATAGTCTCGATACCCTTTGGATTTCCCGTTTCCTCAAAGAGAAGGAAATGTCCCTGATCCTCAAATCAAATCCCTGAGTACAGTGTTGCTCATATAAGAACTGATTTTCTCTTTTAAATCAGTATATTGGATCTGTCACTCACCTGAAACAGTTACAATAGCCTCCATCTCGGGCTTCGTACGAGATACCAAAATTCTCCCCAGTGGAGTCAAAACAACCTTTTCGCCTCTCTCTCGGGCTTTGTACGAGATACAAAAACACTCTCTTACTGAGTATAAAAGATTCTCCGACTGAGTCAACTCTTTGCTAGCCTCCTCTTAGGCTTTGTATAACGATATGCCCCACTGGGTCAAAAAACTTTTAGCCTCTCTCTCGGGCTTTGTACGAGACACAAAATAGCCTCCTCTAAGGCTTTGTATAATGATTTTCCTAGCGGAAATTAGCCTCCTCTTAGGCTTTGTATAATAAAACCACTGGTTGATCCAATCAACCTTTTAGCATCAAAGTTGTGCCTCGTTCACAGTACACAAACATCAACAACTCCTTTCCCTTCATCTAATCGCTGTAAGCGGCAAGCCTCTGGATCATCTACATCCATGCCACTGTCCCTCTTTTAGCATGAGAAATTCCTAGGGAAAGATGGCATTGCTCTACACTGAGTTAAAGTCTTCTCCTTCAGGTTAAAACCCTTTCTTCGGAAATTATGGCATTGCTCGGATCCGCGTATCCCAGTTAAAGTAATTCTCCTTCTCCCCTCTTTAGAGATGACAAATTCTCTCTAAAGCCGAGGTCTTTCAGCTTCACATCTTGGGCTTTGAAAAAGATACAAACTACCTTTCGCTTCATGTCTTGGGCTTTGAACAAGACACCAAAACACCCATTTCCTCCCATAGAATAGGAGGAACTACGAACGCTCTGATTTCCCTGTTTCGGTAAATGTGAATACGTAGGCATAAGATCGAAAGAAAAGATCTTAGCGAGCGCAATCAACAAAAAACCCAAATCCCATATCTTCATCAATCAAAAGTAGTAATTCAAAAGCATCAGTCCTAACATCCTAATCCTTGTTCCCCGCCAGAAACCTTCTGCCCAGGTAAAAAAGAAAGAGAACAGTATTGGCAAAAATACAAATAACCAGTACAAAGGCCCCCCACATTGATAGCATCTGTAACCTAACAGACCGCTGTTTAAACTCAGTATGCAAGCAGGGTTAATTGGAGACATCTATTTCCCTTCCTTATTCAGCTCACAATAGGATAAAAAATGAATCGACCTGTAGTTTTAAGCTCAAACCGCAGAGAGCGACCAGCGCTTAAGAACCGCGTCCAAAATCGGTCGCTACAATATCACATAAAAATTCTGTCTGTCATACACAGATTCATACATGTACAATCTAAAAGATATATATATATATATATATATATATATATATATATATATACAAATACACATAAATCACAACGATCTCCCCGACTACCCGGTGCTACATATCAAAGCCGACCGACAAAAGAATGAAGACCTAAGCTTCACAAAAATACCTCCAGCATCTAATCTGCAATGTCTCATAGAGCATTCAAAACAGCAGAAGGGTGAGAAACACAATCATAATATAATTGCATACAATTATATAATAACACCAAAAATACACATGTAAAATATTCGCACCACAACTTACATCAGAATTCAAACACAAAATAACACACTGCATATCTCATATATCCATCACAAATGCATATCAATCATGCACAATACATTTATCACCAATATATATATATATATATATATATATATATATATATATATATATATATATATATATATATATATATATATATTTATATGTATCTCAACTCATCAATTCCATTCACAATTCCACACAAAATCAATCCATTCATGATTTATACAAATCCAAAGAGACCGACACAACGACTCTATGCAAATGCGGGTACCATCCATCCGTCAATCTCATCATTTGTTTATTCAGGAACTATTGGAATCATCGCTTGTTACTTAGTGTAACTCCCCGTCGGGCAAACGATGTTCCTCGTTGCTTTAGGTTCTCTTGGTATAAGGCTCACGACGTTTATGGATCGCTTTAGGTCCTCTTTGTATAAGGCACACGATCCAATCGCTTTAAGTCCTCTTTGTATAAGGCACACGATCGTCTATAATCATCGCTTTAGGTCCTCTTTGTATAAGGCACACGATGTTATAGCGGATTCCCTCTGGAATCGATTCGTCGCTCACACCCCACAAGGGCACACGACATCACAAGAATGCATATCATGATGCTTGGCATACAATGACTCATGACATTCAAATGCACACATATACACATCCATAATCATGCATATATAACCAAATACAACATATTGCATTTACTTGCCCTTAGGCCACAAACCATCATCACAACACCTCATCACATGCATTTTCATCACACAACAGCACACAAGTCATATGATATCCATATCAAACGCACATTGCATGATACACATCAATTACGCACAATTACAACGGTAAAAGTCGACAAAACGACACTATTCCAAATTCCCGACATAATTAAATCGTCCAACAATCAGAAAACCATTTTAATAAGAAAAAACAGCTCAATAGCTTTCCAACGATACCAAGAATGTTCAAAACAGATAATCGGAACACAAATTACGGAAGTATAAAGAAATGGAATCGCGAAAAAAACAACATTTTGCACCCTCTCTGGTCATACGCGTATTGCCCTGAGCCATACGCGTAATGCCCAACTCACTCGCCCATTCCATACGCATATTGCCCAACTTGATACGTGTATGGGCAGAGACCAAATTCTCCCCAAAAATCCCATTAAAAGCTCTATACGCGTAATGCCTCACACGTTACGCGTATTGCCTTGCCAGATACGCGTACCATTACGTAAATCAGTAGATGGCCGAGAAAAATGAACTTCCATACGCGTAATGCCCAAAATTCCCCTTGCCATACGCGTATTGCCCTGCGTGTTACGCATATGGGCAGCGAAACCCAGAATTTTCTGCAGAATTTTTCTGCTACAGGATCACTCAAATTCAACTCCAAAACTCATCTAATCACCTGAAAATTACCAATAGATTGCACAACAACACCTATCTAACTTGTCTCAGCAATTATGAACATTAAAACATGATTTCAGACAGATTTTGAATCAATTTCCAACAATTTCAACATATTATGGTTTTTGTTCTACATCCAATTTCAACCCAACAATCAACAAATACAAACATACATAATCATACACAAGTATAGAATAATCGAGTTTCGCACCCTTACCCGATTTAATCGTGTTTTCAATAGTCGGTTGATCGATTTTCTTAATTCCCAAGTTTTTCTCTCTTTTTCTTCTCTTCTTTTCCTTCTTTCTCTTTTTCTTCTTCTCTTTTTCTTTCTCTCTATTTTTCTCTCTTTTCTTTCTATTTTACTAACTTAAGAAAAAAAAAAGTAAAATGACCAAATTACCCCTACACTCAAATATCTCGCAAACGCTCTCAAAACGCGATAAAACATAACAACAATGAAAAACAATATATTATCAAATAAAAGTCAAAAATAAAATAATATAATAATAAAAATAATTAAATCGACTCGATTAAATAAATCTAACAAAAACTGGGGCATTACAGTTTACCCTTCCCAATTGGTGTGTACTACTGGTTTATCAACTGTAGAACAGGGTTCTAAGAAGTTCCCAGAGTCGACAATCCATCTTTCGGATATTATCGATTTCCC
Source organism: Lathyrus tuberosus (assembly GCA_022829125.1). Lineage (NCBI taxonomy): Eukaryota > Viridiplantae > Streptophyta > Magnoliopsida > Fabales > Fabaceae > Lathyrus > Lathyrus tuberosus. Next base: position 3,751,715 of record JALAZF010000082.1, on the reverse strand, counting down.
GAATGACTCGGTAGTCAATAATATTCTCAAGAGAATCTCGTCTGAGTGTAGTATCGCGTAGCAACCAATTCGGGAATAGACTCCCTCATAGTCCTTGCACTACATCCTTAAAAGGCCAAGTGAAGTTAGAGGTAACTACGGTTCTCAATATCAAGGGTACCTAGGTCGAGAGTAGCACGTTTTCACGAATATACTCGTTCAACATGACTAGACTCTCAAGAGGGCCTCAACTGAGTGATGGTGTCTCAAGTCAACGTTTTCGAGAATCGACTCACTCAAAGCCTCCTTGAATATACCATCGTCCTATAATAAGTGCACTCAAGTCCGTGTTAGGACTTATCTCACCACTCAATAGTAACACCCTGCCAAACAGAAGAATCCAACAAAACAGGTATACAGATATACAGATATGTACAAACATACAAGCAAGCAAAACATAAATAACACAAACATAACAAGGTGGGCTTAACCCTCAAAATCCTTCCCCAGTGAAGTCGCCAATTCTGTTGCGGTGAGAATCGGATGTCAAGCTATTAATTAACTTGAATCACACATCTTTTAAATTCACCACCGAGCTTTGATTTATCCAAAGGAAAGGGTAAAGATCGAAGAAAACCCTAAAAGGATCTAGGTTCGAGGGTTGGTTATACTAAGGGAAGGTATTAGCACCCTAAGTATCTGTAGTACTCTACAGGAGCCTCTTGTTTGTATGTGTGTTATGTTATGTTTTCTTACTAAGGAAATCTGCTAAGGTTAAGGTAAAGACCTATGGTGAAGACCAAAATGCTAAAGGTAAGGACCTAATGGTATGGATGAAGACCTATGGTGAAGACCAAGGTACTAAGGGTGAAGGTAAAGACCTATAGGTATATACTAAGTATGCTCACCAAGATGTCGCATCTTGTGTCTACGTATCCTGACTAAAGAATCAGAGCAACCGTAGTTCACCTAACTAAAGGTGAGGAACTATTGACTATGGCCAAAGTTCCAAGGGGAATGAGTATGATACTCATATAGAGTTAAAAAGCTCTCTAAATCTAAGTTGTAAGGGGGAAGTGAGTACTCATGGTGATGAGAATGACATAGAGTTGAAGAACTCTAGCCTATTTCTAAGTTAAAAGGTAAATGGCTCTAACAAGGCCAAAGGGAAAAGGAACATCATAATGATGATGCTCACATAGAGTTGAAGAACTCTAGGGGAAACCTAAGTCATGAGGTAAGTGGCTCTAAGGAGGCCAAAGAGAGAAGTGAGCAACTATGAGGATAGTGCTCACAAAGGGGAGAACCTAATGAGGTTAAAAGGAGAAGAGGCTCTAATGAGGCCAAGGGTGGTATATGAACTATCTATGACTTAAAAGTCAATAGAGAGTCTTTCCTTTGAAATGAGGCGGATAATGAGGGTTAAGGAGGGGAATGCTAAAGGGCTATCCTCACTTGGGGGGAGACTTAACAGAGTTATAAACATCCTAAACAAGATGAAAACAAAAGTATGGTAAAGACCAAGACACTTTATGGGGAGTAAATGTGAAAGGTATGAGAAAACATAAGTGGTATTGGTGAACAAAAGAGAGTGACAATATCTTAAAATTCATGCATTCAAGGGTGACAAACTCAAGACATTAAACACTCAAAGGTGGTTCAAACATGGCATTGAAGGTTCAAGACATAAACATGTCACATATTTGATCAAACAAACTCATGTTACAAGGCAAATGATCTAAAGAGATCTCATAGTATAAACAAAGAAGATTCACAAAGGTATTCACATATAACACCACATTTACATATCAAGGAACAAGGGTGAAACAAAGGCGCAAAATGTCACAACATCATACAAGGTTTGAACAACATGCATTAGGTCTCATTTTATCAATATGAACAAAAAAGCATGGCAAAGAAATCAAGAGAAATCAAGATGTTTTTATGAAACCCTAAAAAAAGTCTTTCACTTTGAACATCAATAAATGTTTCAAAAATAATTATTTTCACCAATTTCTTTTCACCAACATAAAATAGACACATTAAGGAACATTTTGCAAAAAGAATAGATCAGAAAGAGTGAAAAATGAGCAAGTTATGAACTTTTGAAAACAAGGTACAAACCATAAACAATAAAGTGGAACAAGTAATAAAAAGAAAGGGGAATGCACCCCATGGGTATTGAACCCACGTCCTGAGGATGGGTGCCCAAAAGCCTTGCCATCTGAGCTATGCGGACAATGTGAACATAGGATGCAAGCCTTCAATAAAATATTAAGACAAGTGTCACAGATGGAAAAAAATAAAAAGAAAAAGGTCTGGGGCGAGGAGGATTCGAACCCCTGACCCTTCGCTCACTAATACACACAAACCTCCTCCATGGACCAACAGTGCTACACTCTCATCCAAACATATATTGCCTTCAATTGTTTTTATTTTAAGAACACATTCAAACGGCCACCTCAGCGCCACGTTGGATTGACTGGGGGCCACACCACTTCTTCTTCTTCCCTACCATCCTCTTCTCTCTTGTGCCCTAAAGCAACAACAATGGCCAGAACTTCTAGCCAATATATCTCACTCGTCCCTTAACCAAATTCAACAAAATAAAAACAAAAAATGGATCTCATCTTCCCAGGATTCTAAATACATCATTGTTTTGATCTAACAACCATCAAATAACACGCAAAGACACCAATAATAGTGCAACAACACAAATGTTCAACATGTTATAACATGCAATATTTCAACCAAACATGGTCAAGCTTTTAATCAGAAACACAAAGCAATAAACACACTACATTTTCACATTCAAACAGCAACAAAATAATGCATGAATATGCGAGTTCAGAGATAGAAACCTTACCTCTTGGAGAAAGTCCAAGGCTTCTTCTATAGTACTTGCAGATGAGAAAAACCACCTTCTGGGACCTTGTTGACCCTTGGAGAAGTGAAGCAGATGATTAGAAGCTTTGGAAAGTGTTTGAACAATGCAACCCGATCCCTCTTGCAAGTTGAAACTTAAAAATGGCAGGTGTTGTTCTAGGTGTTACAGTTAGGGTTTAAGTGTTTGGAGCTTCTCTATATAGTGCTTAGAGAAGGTTGGTGGAGTTTGGATGGAAGTGCACGAGTGAAACTAGGGTTTGGAGAGTTTTTGCAGATTTGCAAGAACATGTGAATGGGAGAATATAGAGAGTATTCAGCCTTCCTTTGGGGTGAATCTGGTGTGTTTTGGAGTGTATAACAATGCCCTATTTATAGGAAAGGCTGAGGGTTTGAGGTAAGGTCAGAAATGGAAACTTGCCAAATTTGCCCTTTTGGAAAGTTTCCCTCGCAAGTGAGCTGGCTGCTGAGCAAGGAGTTCAAGGACTCTAGTCATAGACTTCTGTGATGATTTGTGGAATGATTTTATTGGGTCAGAGTCCAAGTTACAAGGAGAAATGAGGCTGCTAGCTTTGGTTGAAAAAGTTTCGCTTTCCTTGTGTCAAGTTGCACCAAGTTGATTAAACCATGTTATTTTAATGCTACAACTTGATGAAATCGTGGCAGAGGTTTGCAGCATGTAAATCTTGTATCTAAACATCAGAAGAGTGAGTATTGGTGATTAAAAGTGATTATGCATCATTATGCATATGTTGGTAACTTGAAAATCAAGAAATGGACCTCAAACTTCAACCATTCGAAACTATCAGCTCACACCATGGATTGAGGAGTTCTAGTACTTTTTGGAAAGCGCCAAATGTCCTCTAAAACTTTCATTTTCACTCCAAATTCTGGATCAAAAGGGATCTTGGTGAAAGGTGGAGATGAAGTCAGCTGGTTTTTTAGGCAAAATGTAGTGAAATTTCACTAAGTCCTTAAGTGTTTTGAGCTTCCAAGCCTTGTAACTTAAAAACCAAGCCTTAACTTGAGAAGGGTCCTCTAATATGTTTTGAAGTTCATGGTGAGAGCTTCAATTTGAGCTTTGAGTCACAAAATTTGGATGTGTGGTTTGAAAGTTATGACTTTCCCAATTTTGTACAAGGAGTGAATTCTTCCTTACTTAGAAAATTTTAAGGACAAAACCTTGTCCTTCTTGCAAGAAACCTTTCAAATGGTGGTCTCTTATGCTCTAATTCAAGGATTGAACATGTTAAGATGGAGTGTGACTTGAATACCTCATTTTGGGCCAATAACATCAAAGTCAGAGGCTTGACTTTGTCAGCCAAAACCCTAATTTCCTCAAGAATTCCACTGGATGATCTTTGAGGATCTTGCTTCTTCAATCTCTTCCAAGGTCCAAAGATGGCCTCTAAGGATGTTTATGAACATATGGAACCATGTCTCAAAGTTTGGGAACATGCCTTAATCAAAATTCAAAGGCCAAGGTTGACTTTCCTAACAAAACCCTAATCTGGGGACAAGATGAACTTGTGACTCTTGGTACTAGTGATGAAAGCCAGATGATCTTGATTTCTTGTTGAACAAGACCTTTTGAATGTAGGTAGGTTCAATTGGTTGATGAACCAATCAAACTTTGACTGATCATGACAAACCTCTTCAGTGATTCTTCAGGTTAAAACCCTAATTCCATAACTTTGGTCTGATAGTCTCTTGTTGACTTGATTTGATCCAATGTCTTGAGATCCCAAACTGGTGAACACTTGTGTTGATTGTATGAAGCCAGAGAATGCCTTAGGAGACCTTGAATTATGTGAAAGCCTGGCTTAGGAGACCTTGCCTTCTTTCTGGTGTAAACCCTAGTTTTCAATACAAAAGAAACAAACTAGCAAAGATATGGGTTAGTTAACAATGCATAGATGATTGAAGCCTAAATGCAAGTGCAAGATGTTATGACATCTAAGGGGTAAAATTTAGGGTACAATAAGCGAAATCATGAAATAGTTGGCATTTAAAAGACTCAACAACATTATTAGTTTGAAAAATGGTTGATCATCAAAATCAAAGGAAAGATATGCAACATAAAATAAATGACTGAACAACTTGTTCCTCTCGTGTTACATATCAGAGCAACTCCAACTATAAGACTCGGTCGACAAGCAACTAAAGAGCAGCTTATTCCCCTCAACCTCAAGCTCCTACTTGGGTACCTGATTATCAGTACTCCAGAGAAGCACAAACGAAACAATACAAATAGGGGTGAGAATACATTCAAATAATAAATAGTGCACAAAACAATAAGGATATATTAACACAATATAGAGTCATACACCTATCAAACATGCAATTCAATATCATGTATTCACGTGTCACCCATATCACGGTCAAACTTGCACAAATCATACAAGATTACTCATCATTACACAAACATCTCCTAATCATGTAATGAAATACAATCATCAACTCAATTCATGCTCGTCATGGTCCCCACTCTAAACCAGACTCACAACTGAACTCCATATGCATGCGCTACCGACTCAACATTTGACTCTTCATACAAATTGGGTTCCAATCAACTGCGAACCCCAAGCCCCCACTCTGAACTAGCGAACATGCCTCTTTCACAAAAACGACAACGTATGACGCATGACATTTAATCATGCAATGATAATAACACAATCGATGATTACAATCCCATTCTAACTGTAAACAGTCATACAATAACAACAACATAGAATTATTATAGCCCACTCTGATCTTAATCAATCATTCACTCAACTCAATACAAGTAGTTCTCACCCCGAACCACTTACCTCATCAATCATTGGCAAACATGTATAATAATTCACACAATTATATAAACAATTCACAACATATATTCACACAATGAATATTCATACACACCTCAATTATCTCACAAGGCACTTCCATGTGGTAGCTCTGCGCGTTATCTCTCGAACGCTTCAAACAACACTTCATTTGAACTTACAAAACCAAATTTGTGGCCAAAATCATCAGGGAATAAACATGGTCCAGTTAAAAAAATTCAAAAATTAGAATGCATCAGTCGATTGACATGGGATGTCAATCGTTTGACATCAAAATCAATTAATCACTTCCTTTCCAAAATTTCACTTAAAGACTGCATACAATTGATTAATCCCTCCAATTAATCAATTGACATATGGTGTCAATCGATTGACATAAGTCAAATTTCCAGAAATCCCAGTTTTCATAGTATCGTTCATCTTCCTCCTCACTTGTCTCTCATACCTCATTCTAACCTTCATTATACTACTCAAAACACACAAATGCACATTCTACTAAAAACCTTATTTCTCTAATTTTCTGAATATATAATATTCTAATTAACTTCTCATAATTTAGTGTTTGGCCCAACTAAATCCCAGCTTCTCTCTACTCACCACTTACTTTCCTTAATTCACAAAATTTGCTCAACTCTACATATTCTACCAATTTTATGTTAATGAATTAATTAAATCCCACTAAAACTTAATTAATTAAGCACAAACCACCACAAATGTTGACACCAGAAACACAAGAAATGGGGGGGGGGGGGGGGTGAATTGGGTTTCGAGTATGACAACGTTTTCTTTCCCAAAACAAACGCAAGAATAGCAACAACAATAATAAGGTGAATGATAAAAAAATATGTTATCTTGGTTCGTTGTTAATAAAGCTACATCTAGTCCACCCATCTGATTGATTTCGTCATAGTCCAATAATCAATCTGATTACAAAACAATGATAGTCTGTCGGTGATTTCTTAATAATTCTAACCTACCCGATCCCCTAAGAAATATGACGGTCATTGACTCCTTAAGATCCTGACCAACCTGGTCACTTAAGGAGATGTACCCTCTTTGATTACCTGTCAAAGCCCTCTTAAGAACCTAACTAACATGGTCGTTTGAGGAAAACAACCTCAATGACAAACTGTCATTTCCCTCTCAAGAACCTAACCAAACTGGTTGCTTGAGAAATACAACCAAACTTGGTTATAACAAATTTGTGTTTACAGAGTTTGCTTCATGATAAGCTGATAACACACAAAGTGAATATCAAACGAATACACTTAAAAATATATATAATGAAAGCTCTAAGTGTTTCTCTCTTTGTAGTGTTATGGTGTTGTAGCTTCGGTGTCTGTGAAGACTCACACACACACACACACACACACACACACACACACACACACACACACACACACATATATCCACATGCACGCTCACTCACTCCTCTAATTCTATATTATTCTTCCTCAAAATATATAGGAGATGAATAGATTAGTTGGAGGGTAGAATAGGAATTGTCCCCAAATTATTCGTTGTATGGAGGTTACTTCATTTGTAACAATAGAGCTGTGCTTGCAGCAGAGAGTAGGTGATGATGGGACGTGAGAAGCTTATTTAATATAGAGTATAGTACTTTACGTAGAAAGTAGATTTTCTTTTGAACTTCTGTCGCATCAAACAATATTAATCTTTAATTAAAATCTTCTAGTCAGAGGTTTCTTATGCAAGTGGATTGAAGCTTGAGTAGAGATCAGAGACTCTCTTCATAAGGAAATTTCTTGTTTTTTGTACTTTCCTTGAGTATACTTCTCGTCATAATTAGAGGCTTCATATAAGAGATGAAGTGAAGCTTGATCAGAGTCCAAAGCCTAGATGATGTAGACTGTTAAGTCTATTCAGAGCGAGGCTTCAAAGTATCACAATCCATAATGAATATGACTAAGAAATGCATAATCATTTACTAGTTTGTTCAGATGCATTGACTATTCACAAAGTATTTCCGTTTGCTTACTAAATTCTAGTTAAAGGCTTCTAATATAATTTGATGACGCTTGAGTAGAGTTCATAGACTGTCTTTAGAATTTGGAGAGACTTTAGAGTCCTTGGAGTACTAGGTTCTGAGACTTTCACAAACTTGTAGTCATAGCTTTTTCCAGAGTTTGTCTAGATGGTTTCTGTTCAAAAATGTTAACTTGATAATCTTGAAGGTTGACTTGATTGTACACATGCTTTTGATTAATTCCTTTTGTTCAGTGTGTGTTTTCTCTTTAGAATTTACTTTTAGTTTTCTTCAAACTTTGTGTGTGTTCAGATTAGACTTCTTCAATGGTAACTTTCTTCAGAGTCTAGCTTTTATAATAGATGTCATTCTTGCCTTGCTTCAGACTTTGATTTGATTTGAGGTTTTATTTCCATTAGACTTTGCTTTCTTTTGAGTTGACTATCATAGTTGACTTTCAGACTTAGCATTAGAAGTTTCTTGATCAGAATTTGCTTCACTCAACATTTGCTCTCTTCATTTAGATTTTGTTTAAGCCTTTGAGTTTATGCATACTTAATAAAACAACGTGTGCATAAAATTGTTCTTCTATACATTGTTATCATCAAAACTTAAGGATATGAAGATGTAGAACCAAACTTGTTCTGACAATCTCCCCCTTTTTTATGATAACAAATCCATGTATTTTGATGAACAATTTTTACTTGGATAATCATATTTATAAACCTTCAGAGATAGGTTTGTAAGCTTCCCCCGAGTTTTATACTTTTAAAATTATTTTGTCAACTTAAATCTGCAGAGTGAGGTTTGCAAGCTCCCCCTAAGTTTAAGATTTAAAATATATTTGGTTTCAATAAAAAATCTCAAATCATTAAATATTCGTGTGTTTTGGATAATCATATTTATAAAACTTCAAATATAGGTTTATAAGCTCACCCAGCATTTTATACTTTCAAAATTATTTCTTCAACTTAAATCTATTGAGTGAGGTTTGTAAGCTCCCCCCGAGTGTAAGATTCAAAATCATTTTTGTTTTAATGAATGTTCAAATCAGATAAATATGCTAAAATTTAGAGTAAGGTTTGTAAGCTTATTCCGAGTATTTTAGACTATCAAAATTCTCCAGCTTAAGTATTAAGTGAGGTTTGCAAGCTCCCTATTAGTACAAGACTTAGAATTTTGATTCCATGAATTTCTTGATAAATAAATTTTTCTTCGGAGTTGTTAGATTAAATTCTTCAGAGTCATTATTCTTGACTTCTTCAGAATGTTAATATTAACACACTCTTTAGAGTAAGAATAACACACTCTTTAGGGTAAGAATGTTTGGGATATTAAAAATGATCAAAATCATTACGCTTCTCCCCATTTGTAGTTATAAAAAAGAATCATAAAATGATCATAGAGATTAAATAAAGACAGTGAGAATGAAAATATTCATTAAATGGGAAAAAATACAAAACAATTGGAGAGAATACAAGGAAAAACAACAGACAAACATATGGACAGAAGAGCATCTAGAATATTTTTCCTAAGAATCACACTTCCTCTTCCTATGAGTATCCAAGCCCATAATACCTACAAGATTCATTACCTAAGATGTCTCAAGTGCTTCAGTTAGACCTGCCATTTGTACTTTCTTAAATATCCCTTTTTGAACAAACAATTCAGAGAGAACTTTCCCAAAAGGAATGAAGGAAAACTCACCCTCATGAGAGGTTAAGATTTTCTCTTTCAGATAGTTAAATATAGTAAGAGGTAGATTAACTCTTACTCTTGAGTTAACTAAATAAACGAGAATTTTTTCATCCATTGACAAGAAGAGCGAGTTCTTATCCCTTGGTAAAAAGTTTGTGATAATCAGCCGATACTACAAATTTGCCGCAGGAGTAAAATCATAATCTTTGGAAGGGTTTCTAGAACTTTTGGTGATCGAGAGAATGTCTTTGCGAAAAGTGAGTTTGGTTCTATACCATTCAATATTATCACCATCTTTTTCATACTGAATGACATCAAACATAAGTGAATGAGTGATGGTAATAAGAGTATTTAAGACAACATACCAGATTTCCTCAACATTTTTATCATGAAAGTGAATCAAAGCATTCACCCAAAAGCTCTTGACATGGATGGGAAAGACTATACCAGGAAGCATTTCAAACTAGCTTCCCCAACGTTGAGAGGCAAAAATATTTTGAATGTTGGAACCCAAGCTTTTATCTCTTCAAAGTTAACAGCTTGTTCTAGGATAGTAACAAGCTTGGTTTCATCACCTTTGAAGGTTTTGAAAGAAGCCATTAAAAATATGGGTGTTAAAAGGATATGAGAGTGAAATAATAGAAGAAGTAAGATGATAAGAAAACAAAACAAGACTTGGTTTACATAGAGGTGGAGGAAAGGAAAAGTAGGAGTTTTGAAAGACTCAAAGCTTATAGAGAAATGATAGGAAACACAAACCTCACTATGAAAACGGAAAATGAAATGAATTAACACGAAATGTCTAAAAAAATATAATCATTGCTATTTTAATTAATTAATGACATAGGGGGCGTAAAATCATGATTTCATTTTATTTGGAAAGTAATAATTACCCAGAGGTTACTTCAAGCATTTTTTTGACGGCATAGAAGATAGTGGGACAGCTTGTTATAAATCTTAGCCACAACAAAAGTACTTGAGAATAACCAATAAATTTTTAGGGATCAAAAGATAGAAAATTCCCAAAAAGGGTTTTGACTTTGAATATACTGACCATGACAACCTTCTCACTAAGAGAGTTGGTTGGTTCAGAGGAAAATAACTTAGAATCATATTTAATCATTCTGATGCTACACATTCTGAGATTTCATCGTCCATTCAAGACAAAATTTTCTTTTAATTTCTTCTAATTGAAAAGAATCTTATATTCAAAAAGGGATTTTAGATAAGATATTAGCCCATTGAAGGTTTGTATTAGTGAATATCCTTCTAAACATTGTTTTTTTTATGAAAAGATGTTTATCTTAGTGTGTTTAGCACTTCGAATGCAAAATATGATTCTTTGACAAACACACAGAGAAAGAATTATTATAAGGAAAAGGAATGTTACTCTTATCAGCTTGATAAACTTCTTGTCTAAAGAATCTGAGAGTATGAGTGTTCAGAATCCTCACCTTCAGAGTCTGAGAAGCTAATTTCTAAATCTACAAACTCTTCAACTAGCTTTGACTTGTTAAGGTCAAGCTTATCATCAAACTTAACATGAAATAACTCCACAATAATTCTTGTTTCAATGTTAGATGCTCTGTAGCCTTTTGGGTAATCAAAGTATCCTAACATGATACATTTTTTGGCTTTGGAATCAAACTTGTTCAAGTTTATTTAGTATAAAATAAGACAAATATTTTAGAGGCATAGTGAGGGAATAGTTACCAATAGTTCCTATACTGATTGTCTTATTCTCTTGATCTCCTTTATAACTTTTAAAGCCACGAGACTTAAGTTTTAGATCTTGGAGTAGATGCCTACTTCTTTTTAAATATTGAGATTTCCATGTACCAGTTTCCAGGATTGATGTTCCAACCATGCTCCATAGGATATCTCGTTTAAGTCAGATATTATTTCTAATGGAGATTTTGATCCTTGTTCAAAGATAGTTGCTTTTGTGCTTCTTTAGCTTCTTCTTATGAGGAGTCAGATACTTGAATGCTTGTCATTATCATCATGTTGGCTTTTTCTTTAAGTAGAATCTTCTTTAGAGTAGCCCTATGTATCCACCAAAACTTTCTTTTTGTCCTTAATGAGTTCCTTCTATGGTTTTTCTTCGTTGACCTTTGAACACTCCATTTGTAGTGACATGACTCCTTGTGTGAAAGGTAGATGGCCTTCTTGATAGATCCAGACATCTTCTGCTCAGAGGTTGACTTCTTAAAGTCCACCAGTTCTTCTTTGGCCTCTAGAGTTGATTTAAATATGCTTCCAGCATTGGTCGATGCTTCTTTATAGCCACATACTTCTTCTGAGGTTCATCTTTTTAATTCTTGATCTCATGACTATCCAGATAACTAGTCAACTCTTCAATTTATAAGTGTGAACAAATTGAGAGTAGTCATCAAAGCCATTTGCTTCATTGTTAAGCTTTTGATGAACGTCTTCATTTGGTTTGTTATAGTGACCTTTGTCTAAGACTTTCAAACCAAAAATAGGAGTTTGAAATTTTGAGTATCATGTCCTCAAGAGTTTCACTAGTCCTTATTTTGAATGCCTCAAACTTGAAACAAGGCCAACACCTTGGATTGTTGTACTTGCTTATTTCTTTTATGAGTTATTCTCAAAGATTCAAATGAAGACTTAGCAGAGCTTCCATTTGCAATATTTTAATACTCATTGTAAGAAATAACATTCAAGGAGATAGTTTTAAATCAAAGATGATTCTATTTGAATTCCTTTGTTGTTCATTCATCTTGTTTCAATTCAACATCATCAGCATCTGCAGGATGTGTGCAAGTGGAGGATTAATGGTCTTTTATCATTGTTGCTTTTTTTTACCTTAATGTGTTTCAAAAAGTGGATCTTTTTCTGACACAGTTAAGTTTTTGACACAACAAGTCAATAACAGAGTCGATGCTCTAATACTAATTGAAGGAGTAAGAAACACAAGAAAGGGGGTTTGAATTGGGTTTCATGTATGACAAATTTTTCTTTCCCAAAACAAACGCAAGAATAACAACAACAACAACAATAATAAGGAAATTTATAAAAGACACAATATTTTATCCTGGTTCGATGTTAACAAAGCTGCATCCAATCCACCAATCTGAGTGATTTCTCCTTAGACAAGGACTTAATCCAATAATAAGTTTCATTAGAAAATAATGGCAGCCTGTTAGTGATGTCTTAAGAATTCAGACCTACCTGGTCCCCTAAGAAATATGACGGTCATTGACTCCTTAAGATCCTGACCAACCTGGTCGTTTAAAGAGATTTATCCTCTTTGACTACCTGTCAAGGCCCTCTCAAGAACCTGCCCAACATGGTGGCTTGAGGAATACAACCTGAATGACAAAATATCATTACCCTATCAAGAATATGACCAAACTAGTTGCTTGAGGAATACAACCAAACATGGGTATAACAGATTTGTGTTTACAGAGTTTACTTCATGATAAGCTGATAACACACAAAGTGAATATCAAATTAACACACTTAAAAATATATACAATGAAAGCTCTAAGTGTTTCTCTCTTTGTAGTGTTGTGGTGTTGTAGCTTTGGAATCTCCCAAGACTCTCTCTCTCTCTCTCTCTCTCTCTCTCTTTCTCTCTCTCTCTCTCTCTCTCTCTCACACACACACACACACACACACACGTATCTGTATGGATGCTCACTCACTACTCTAATTCCATAACCTTCTTCCTCACAATATATAGGAGATTACTAAATTTGTTGGAGGAAATATCCATTGAGGGGTAGAATAGGAATTGTTCTCAAAATATTCTTTGTATGGAAATTACTTCATTTGCAACAATAAAGCGGTGCTTGCAGCAGAGAGTAGGTGATGATAGGACATGTGAAGCTTCTTTACTACAGAGGATAATAATTTACGTAGAAAGTAGATTTGATTTTGTACTTCTGTCACATCAAACAATATTGACATTTAATTTAAATCTTCGAGTCAGAGGCTTCTCATGCAAGTGAATTGAAGCTTGAGTAGAGATCAGAGACTGTCTTCATAAGGAAATTTCTTGTTTGTTGTACTTTCCTTGAGTATACTTCTCATCATAATCAGAGGTTTCATATAAGAGATGAAGTGAAGCATGATTAGAGTCCAAAGCCTATATGATGTTGACTGTCAAGTCTATTCAGAGTGAGGCTTGAAAGTATCACAGTCCATAGTGAATATGACTAAGAATTGCATAAGCATTTACTAGTTTTTTCAGATGATATGATTATTCAAGAAGAATTTCCTTTTGCTTACTAACTTCTTGTCAGAGGCTTCTAATATAATTTGATGAAGCTTGAGTAGAGTTCACAGGGTGTCTTCAGAACTTGGAGAGACTTCAAAGTCCTTGGAGTACTAGGTTCTGAGACTTTCACAAACTTGTAGTCAGAGCTTTTATTAGAGTTTGTGTGGATGGTTTCTATTCAAAAATGTTGACTTGATAATCTTGAAGTTTGACTTGATTGTACACATGCTTTTAATTACTTCCTTTTGTTCAGTGTGTGTTTTCTCTTTAGAATCTACTTTCACTTTTCTTCAGAATTTGTCTGCGTTCAGATTAAACTTCTTCAATGGTTGCTTTCTTCTGAGTCTGACTTTTATAATAGACGTCGTTCAGGATTTGTTTTGATTTGATGTTTGCTTTCCATTAGATTTTGCTTTCTTCTAAGTTTACTATCATAGTTGACTTTAAGTCTTAGAATTGAAAGTTTCTTGATCAGAACCTGCTTCACTCAACATTTGCATTCTTCATTTAGATTCTGTTTTAGCCTTTGAGTTTCTGCACACTTAACAAAACAGTTAGTGCATAAAATTATTCTTCTATACATTGTTATTATCAAAACTTAAGGATATGAAGATGTAGAACCAAACTTGTTCCTACACTATCTACTCACCACTTACTTCCCTTAATTCACAAAATCTGCCCAACTCTACATATTCTACCAATTTTCTATTAATTAATTAATTAATTAAATCCCACCAAAATTTAATTAATTAAGCACAAACCACCACAAATGTTGACACTGGCCAAACACATCATAATTCACCTAAAATAATTATTTAAATAAATCACTTAATTAAAAATAAATAAATAGTTAAATAAAAGGCTAATTAAGTTGGGGTGATACAACTCTCCCCCCGCTTAATGAATTTTTTCCCTAGAAAATTAGCTAACGGGAAAAGCTCTGGATAAGACCCTCTCATCCTACTCTCGAGCTCCCACGTCACACTACCACCAGTAGGACCTCCCCAGACAACCTTCACTAATGTGATCTCCTTGCCTCGCAAGTGCTTAACTTTCCGATCTTCAATCCTTAACGGAAAAGTCTTAACTCTCAATTTCTCTCTAACTTGCACATCATCCAACTGGATTCCATTAGAAGGATCAAGAATGTACTTCCTCAATTGAGACTAACGAAACACATCATGAAGATTCGAAAGATATTATGGCAACGCAACTCGGTAGGCCACCTCTCCCACTCTCTAAAGAATTTAAAACTGACAAATGAAACACGGCGTACGTTTCTTAGAATTCAACGTACGAACAATACCAGTTACTAAAGTAACCTTTAGGAACATATGATCCCACTCTTGGAACTCAAGCGTCTTCCTTCTCTTATCACGATAGCTCTTCTTATGATTCTATGAAGCTTTCGTCTTCTATTGGATCATCTTGATCTTCTCATTAGTCTGCTGAACTATCTCAGGTTCAAACATAATACTCTCAATAGAATCATACCAACATAAAGGTGTCCTACCCCTCCTACCATACAATTCCACGAACAGTGCCATTCCAATACTAGAATGGAAAATGTTGTTTTAAGTGAACTCAACCAACATTACGTAAGTGTCCCAGTTACATCCCTACTCCAAAACACTCGCTCTTCAAAAATCCTTCAAAGAGTGAATAATCCTCTATTTGACCACCTGACTATGGATGATAAGCAGAACTCAACTTCATCTTAGTATCCTTCGCTTCCTGCAAACTCTTCCAAAACCTCGATGTAAACCTCAAATCTTTATCTGACACAATACTCGAAGGAATACCATAAAAGCTAACAACTTTCTCAATATACAACCGACCAACTTTTTCAAGGGATAAATTATCTTAATCGGTATAAAATGAGCTGATTTAGTCAGTCTGTCAACAATTACCATATGGAATCACATCCCTTCGTCATCTTTGACAAACTTGTCACAAAATCCATGGAAATGCTATCTCACTTCCACTTAGGAATACTCAACGGTTGCATCAGTACTAACGACTTCTAATGTTAAATCTTCAACTTCTGGTAAGTCAAACACGCATACACGAACTCAAACACTTCCTTTTTGACCACTATGCAATTTCTTCAAGTCTTGATACATTTTAGTAGCACCAGGATGAATACTCAGACCACTCCTATGTCCTTCCTCAAGAATACTCCTCTTAAGTTACGACACATTAGGTACACAAAATCTATGTATGAATCTCATCACACCATTCTCATCGATCCTGAAATCACCTCATTTACCTTGATTGATTAACACTAATCGGTCGATCAATCCCAAGTTGATTTTCTGACCTTATCAGATTTCTTCGAGAATACCACTAGTCAGCTTCAACATGCCCAACTCCACACTGTTAAAAGTCTCTTCACACATCAAACCCGTGTGTCGCGGCGAGAAAATTGCGATTAAGTTATTAATTAACTTAACTCAGAAAAGCAAGAGTTATCACTGAACTTTATTATTTCCAGAGGGAAAAGGTCGAACAAAACTCACAAAAAGCAAAAAGCTAAAAAAGAGTGATCTGGATATGGGGTTGGTTATGCAAGGGGAAGGTATTAACACCCATCACATCTATTGTACTAAACTGGAACGAATTGTTAATATGTGTTTATAAAAAGCTGGGTTATTTGTTGATTAATTTTAATTGAAAAGATATTTTGTTGTATTCGAGTGGAAAACTCAACGTACTACCCACAAGTATGAGGAAATAAGCATTTGCATCATTTTGATATTGATAACTTTTACTTGGACTTTCTCACAAATACATCTCAACATTCAAGTGGAAAATGTCAGTCATTTCTCAGCATCTTGTAGAAGTATAGTGGTTTGCATCACTACACGAATGGACTAATATCGAATCTTTTGAAAAAAAGGCTCTTAAAGAAAAAGTGCACAAAGGCACAAAAAGAAGTTTGATGGGGTTTGTGTTTTTTATAGTTTTGAAAAGAGTTTGAATATACTTAAGTATTTTAACATCTATTGAGAAAATATTTTCTGGATCACTTGACAAATTCAAGGTTTATTAAGAAAAAGGCGTGAAGTTTGAAAACAAGAAGGCTTTGAAATAGGGAGAAGTTTTGAAAATTTAAGAAGTGGGGAGGAGAAGAAGAGACTATCCTAAAGCATAAAGTAAATGGTCTCATTGTTAGGTAGCCCAAAAGAAAGCCTTTAAGTGTGCAAGTGTACTAACCACAAGACGAGGCAAACATTTGACATTGGTCAAAACCATCATTCATTTCCCTTTGGATTGAACCACAAGATGAGCAAGCAACAAGCACAGATGAAAAATCAAAAGAAACCAGATGAATAATGAGGTCACAAATCCATAGAGAAAGCATCCAATCTTGAATTGAGGATCATAAAGTCTTAGGTGTAGCACTATGTCTCAGATAAATCTTCTAGTCTCACATCAAGTCTAAAGTCTCAGATACTACTCCAAGCAAAGGGAAGACACTAGGTCCTAAGTCCATAGTCCAAAATACTCCTCAAGGAAGGGATAGTAACACAAAGTCCAAAGCATTAGATCAATTTTTTTTAAGGTTTTAGCCATTTTATCATGTTTTTTTATTCTTTTTGGAATAAGAAAGCAAAAGAAACGTATAAAGATAAAAGGCATAAAGGAAAAAGGCAAAAAATAAAACAAGAATGTAAATGTCATGAATGTAAATGATATAAAAGTGTAAATGAAATAAATGTAAAGAGCATAAAATAATGTTAGATGTTAGCACAATTAATTATGTCAATGTTAGTATTGGTGAGAATTTAATCGAGTCGGGACAATTTAGCGCTGTGTTAAGCAATTGTAAGTGGACTTATGTAGAAGTCACACCTATCTGAGGTCGGTCAATAACAATTTATGTGTTCAAGCATGCTAGAGAAATAATACAAAATCATCCTCCTAAAACAATGTAAAACAAAAGTTAAAACAAAAAAGAAAGGAGGTGAAGAAGAGAAGAAAGACGAGGAAGTGAAATGAAGGCTCAAGCAATCACTAAGGATCATCTATCAACAATTTAAAGGCCACAAAGAAATGATCATAAAGGGATAACCTATCTCTGATGCAAAGTGTCACAGATGATCCAAATGATCATCTGTTAACACGTTTGAACCAAAGAAAGTTCAATCAACCAAGGGATCATCAACCAAACACCTGAAATGTTGCAAATATGTTCAACTAAGCAATCATCAAGAGACAAGTTCAAGACATTCCCAAAATTGAAGAAAATCAAAATAAGAAAGGATTTAAAAATGATTTTAAATGGAAAATTAAAAAATGCCAAAGATGCATCAAAACACCAAATAAATGGTTGAGAAAATTATGTGAAGTCAAAAATATTGAAAATAGAAAGATCTCAAAAGTTGGATGCAAACATATTTTAAAATGATCAAAAATAAAATGAAAAATGAAAATTCAATGAAAATTAGAAGAAAATATTGATTAAATGCAAAATGATTTTTAAAAATATACAATATATATATATATATATATATATATATATATATATATATATATATATATATATATATATGTGTGTGTGTGTGTGTGTGTGTGTGTGTGTGTGTGGTAGAAAATATTTTTATGAAATTATGAAAAAAAATTGGAGTAAAAAAGAATTAAAAATGATTAAAATAAAAAACAGAAAAGAAAATGAAATAAAAAACAATTTAAATGAAAAGGATCCAACGGTTAGCTGTGTGGCGTGTCCTGATTGGCCAGAGTTTGAATTTGGCACCAAAACGCGTGCAACCAGCTTCGTCTTCAACCTTCAACTTGATTTTTAAAATCCATGAACTCGTATTTTTAACCAGAATCAAGCATGGATTCAAGTGCGCAACACATCATTGTTCATGTCTCTCTGCATCAGAGCAATTGATTTGCTCTGAGCAAAGAGAATTTGCTCAAACACGTGAAGAACCATAGTTCTTCAAAGTAAAATTAAATGACTAAATCTAAAGATAAATTCAAGGTAGAAGAGGGCTTTTGATCAGTGAAACAAGCCGAACACGCTGGTAACTTGTTTGCTCAGAAATGTTATATGCAACTACCTTTTCAGTTGAAGCTCGAAGGTCCAACAATGGTGGAAATGGAGAGCTTGGTTTAGGTAACTTCAAGGCATGGAAACGGTACAGTTAGCTTCAGAAGGTGCCAATGAGTGATCATGGGTGAAGATTCGAAGCTAAAAGAGCTTGAATCAAAGAAATGATTGACTAGTTTTTGAGGTATCAGGTTCAAATGATTGCAGAGTTTCTTTGGCTTTAAAAGCTTACAAATGAAGGCAAATGATTCCTCTATTTATAGGAAAAGTGATGCTGATCCCACACATGTGAAATAGATCTGAATTTGTGTGAATTAAGGTTAAAATTGGGTGATTTTCAACTATGTGAGCATGAGGCATGAAATGTGTGAATTGACACTTGAAACAAGTCGTTTTGTGTTTGTTCAGATGAGTTTTACTTTGCCAAAAAGGTTGCACATGTGCAGGTGGTATCAAATTGGAATTTGGCATGAAACTCATAACCTGAAGTTAAACAAGAAGCAGAACTCAAGGTACCATGTTTGAGCTTAGGCCAAATAAAATTGGCTCGTGCGTTTTGAGATTTTCTTTGTGCAAAATGTTCTCCTCATTGCAAAGAATCACATGCAAAATGAATCACATCAAAATGATGCTTGGATTGAAAATGGCATTGATTTAAAGTTGGGGTCTGGACCCAAAATTCTTGGCCAGGCATTAGGTTGACCAAGTCTTGGGCCTACTTTTGTGCACACATGGGAAGCTGAGCAAATCCCAAAATTGATGGACTTAGAGGTTGAATTGATGTTTGGCCCTTAAATAAAAGTTGTAGAGGAGTTCAAATGTGACATTTGTCTCAAAGAAGATTCTAAAAATGTTCAAAAATGAAGAAGTTATGGTGTTTGGACCAAGTGACATGCCATTCTTGGTTTTAAGCCAACCAAACATGTGCCAACTTGAGATTTCTTACCCTTTCATGAATCCAAAGTCCTAATGATAAACATTTGAACACCACATGAAGGAAAATAGATTGCCTCTTTGAATAATCTTGGATGATTGCTTGCGAATTGGATGGGGATGGCATGGAAATAAACACATGAATCAACACTTGAATCATCTTTGAAATCATGCACCAAGCTTGAACTTCTCTTGATTCCATTGAAATTCTAGCATGGCAGACAGCAGATGTCCTAACACATGTCAAGACATTGTTCTGTATAATTATTAAACAAGAACAGAACAATAAACTAATACCCAGGATATCTGTAACTGTAGAAACAAAGATGTTTCGACATCTGTTCCAACATGTTAATCAAAACTGAACTGTAAATTGCAGAATGATAAACAACACAAAATATGATGACCCAGTTCGGTGCAAAGCACCTACATCTGGGGGATACCAATCCAGGAAGAAGAATCCACTATCAGTAGTATAGTTTTATGTAAACAACCTCAGGTTTACAGTAAACACCCACGTTTACCTATCACTACCCAATGAAAACTTTATCTAAGAACTCTATCCTAGATAAGAGAAACCCATCTCAATCCGTAAATCATAACCTGTGATTATCTAACAGTTACTACACCATAACTGCATCATCCTATTAAAAGACACTCCTTTCAAGTTCAGTCAAGCATCCTTGACTAACAAGTTAACTTGGATTTTCTTAAAAGCTTCATCCAAGAACAATACACGATTCATTACCTATGGGTTTTTGAATCTGTACAAGTACCTATGTCTACCACAATGTATCAAATCGATACAGAGGGAGACTTGCAAGAGAAACCTACGACTCTCAAAACCTAAACCCTACTTTACAAAATAGGATTCCTAAGTCTATGTCATTCTCTCTCTTTTTTGGCCTAGGTCTTGGTCTTCTTTTATAGCCTTCTACTGCGTTGGGCTTTCAACTTTATTTTGGCTGATTCCTAGATCCACGTTTTGATTGCTCCTTGAATCTTGCAACTGATCTACAAACATCCTGCTGTTAGTAATAGATACGATGTCCTAACATCGTGTTGGGACATCTTATCTGACATGTCTTCTTTGAGCAGGATTCTTCTTTGTTGTTGGAACATGTTGTGCAACAACCTGTTTTACCAAAATTTGTTTAAATATTTAGAGTCTTCAATCTCCCCCTTTTGACAAATTTTGGCTAAAACTCCTTTTGCGCAATAAACCCAGGATGCTCCTTATAGAGTAGAAAGTCCTGAAGTCATTTCAGCCGGTAGCTTACACTCTTCTCATGAGGAAGCAGACTACTACTCCGGGTAACTCAGAACACAGGACACGACTGTGTTCATAACTCAGATCACAGGACACAAGGAAGGATTTAGAACATGTAGGGAACCAGAGACTCAGACAAAATATCATAACATTTTGTCCAACATCCTTGTAAACCAACTACAAGGAAAGACTCAACCCCTGTACTTTTCTCCCCCTTTTTAGCCAAAAATTGATAAACATGTCCAAGACAGAACCAAACTCGGCTGAAGCACACCCAATAGCTGATAAAACTCATGAATACCCAAAATCTGAGATACGAAGAAGCCAAAACCCCCTTTATATATCTGAGCAAAATCCATAGGATGTAACGAACCACTGAAAATATCGCAAGTCAATTCAAGACGAACATTAAAAGAGGAATGAAACTTCCAAAGAAAAATGTGCACCGGACAAAACTCTTTTGACTGTTTCTTCTTTTAAGGGGAACCATCCAAGGAATGTACATGTCTCAAGACACGTGTTTAACACATGTTTTTAAGCCACATTCTTTCCACCGTCCAAATCAGCTAATTAAGACGCACCCACATGTCCTAAATAATTTCCTTACGCCTTGTCAGACTTTTGTCTAGTCCACCTAAAGCATAATTACCTTTCCTTTCAACAGGCCCCGAGAAGACCAATAGTAACTGACCAAGTTGTTAAGACATTTCTTCAAACATCTTCCAGTTAGCAGCAACAACTCTCAAGATACTTGTATCACAAACTGCTTGAAACCACAAACAATTTTGATAAACAATCTGCACCATTGCAGCCATATATCTAGAACAGAAGTCTAACTCCCCCTGTTGTAGATAACCAGTGCTCCTTTGCTCGAAGAACACCCTGAATGAATGGAAAACATAAGACGCGTCTTCATGTCTTCAAGAGCGCACCCTCTGTTCAACACACTTGCTGAACACATTCACCTAATGCTTGACCCTCAAGCAATCCATGTACCACACTAGTACATTTAACAGACAGAAGTTCTCCCCCTATCTTCCTCAACAGATGATTCTTCATCAAGAATCACCCAAAATCACTACATGATATCCCATGACAACTTCATGATCATATAATTAGAGTACCAGGAACGCGTCATTGTACCACAACCAACAAACTCTTGGATTGAGACCAAAACACCATTGATCCCTCTCGTCTAGAAACCATCCATACACCACACGAATTCCTCCTGGATTCTCATGTATAGATCTCCTTGTTCCCTGAGATACAACCCAATTGAATTTGAATGCTTCACATTCCTCAAAGAGACATACAGAGCCCCTTAGTTTGCTAGCTCGACCAGATGTTCTTCACACTTGAAGAACATCAAACACATGCTCTATAAATCTTCAGCTCATTTTCTCCACAAGCACCAAACTGATCCACTTCTCTCTAGCATGACTTGTAGCAGAAGAAAAGCACTTCTCCACAAGTATTCTGACTTCAGCAAGAGTTAGTCTTCAAGATAAACACCCCATGATCCAAGACAGTCTTCAATCTACCATTCTCCTATATGATAAGATAGAATACTTCTGATTTAACTGGTGAATATCAGCTTCCATATTCTGAACACATCAGAATCTAGACCTTCATGCAATCAACCCATGATCCACTCCAGTTTGATACCACATTCACATCAGACTTCCAAGACAGTCCTTTACCCATCATTCTCCCGTATGACAAGATAAATACCTCTTAGACAAGATGTGAGTGTCAAGTTCCACACACAGAACTTAGAATCCTACTCCAAGGATAACCAACCCAGAAGATGTTCTAACATCAGTTATGACATCCTTCACATATCACTCACACCAACCAACATGGTTCTAGATATGCTCCACCACTAGACTTACTATCTGTATAGTAATCCAACTGAAGATCTTCTAACAACACTGTACCACCAGCTTGATTGATAAGAACTCCAGATAACCGAAGAGAGAAATAAACTCTCATCCACCAAAAACAAGGTAATCTTCCATAATCAACTTAGAACTTCTACCACAAGCTCCAAGATAGAATTGAACCAGAACCTCCTTAAGTCTTCATACAACCAACCTTCTGCCCAAGAGTAATTAGTTCCAAGCACCCTGCTTGAATGCACAATAAAAATCAACCAAATGCCACTGTTTGGTTCATCTTAACTTTTCTTCAGAGTTTCAGACAATCTTCTGATCCACCAATGAAACCTAATCTTCAACTTACATGATCTACTTACTCCATAGAAAGCCATCTTGGATACACCAAGCCTTAGACATGTAACATTTTCTCCTTTCACAGCTCCCGCAAACTGCATGAGATAGACCTTTTTGAAGTGTTAATTCCATTTATTTCTGAGAAGATCAACTTATCTTACGATGATGTGCCACAACATCAACTAAGACCCTGAAGTTTCTGCTTGACGTCATGACATTTGATCAGACATCCAGCTGAGGAATTCAGCCCTTCCTTCCGCCACTTAGAAGAACCTCTTCCCTATAACAGAACAAGAACTCCATGTTCTCATAGACTTGATTCAACAACTAAGTTTGATTAGACAACCTCCATCCTGCTTAATCATATCATAGGTATTCAATTCAAGCTCACACCTTGATGAATATCTACTTCACAACTCCAAAGAGCTCAAACGTGCCAAGTCTGATTCTTCAGAAGAGGTTTAGTCATAGACTACACCACAGTTGTACCAAATAATGCCACTTTCCTTAAGTAGAGCAGTCTGTAGAAAGTCAAAGATAACTGCCACTTAACCTTGACTTCCAAGATGAGCAAGATCACATGCTCCTATGTACCTAGATCAGAAATAAACTGACCCAAGTTATGCCATCACCAGCACCATATTCTGGACAAGTCTCTTGCCAAGACACTTTCCAGATAAACGTCAAATGCAACTGGAATACACCTGCTGCACTCCACTACTCCTAGATCAGAAATAAACTGATCCAAGAAATATTCATCAAGATTATGATGTCTTCTTCTTCATCTTCCACATCACCATTGTCTAGACTAGTTTCTTTCCAGGAAACTCTCCAGAGATTAGATGCTTCTGCCACACCAAACTGACGCAGATTCTTAGGTCAACACCCAAGAGAAATAGATCAAAAAAGCGTGAGCAGTACCCCTCCCATGATTCTGCACAAACCCAGATGAAGAGATGTTTCAACATCTTGTCGAACATCAGTAATCTTGAACTTCACATACAAGGATAATCAATTAAATACTTGTGAATATCACAAAAAAGCAATTGATCTTAAATCCTTATTCAATAACCTTGCTTCACTGTTGAAGCCATACTCCAATAGATCCCTCCATGAACACTTATCAAGTATTTAATCTTTGCAAGTATCTTCCTTGACAAACAAAGTGTTGAGAAACCAAGATTGCCACCCCTGACTCAAGTAACTAAGATTCTCTCTGAACGAACCCTATTTACCTCAACAGTTCTGAGATTTCCATTCAGATTGGATTCATCCTTAGGATTAAGAAAGATGAGTCCTTACTTGAACTTTTGGATGGTGAAAATAAATCACCTCCACTTTCTTCAGGTTTATGTTTTACAGAAACACCCTCTAATCAAAAGAACAACTAGCAGACTCCAGATGCGCGACTGAGATGCCTTTATGAGTGGACTTGAGAGAATTCTCAGGTATCTTTGACAACTAAGCCGATCAATAATTCATCAAATTCCTAGAGCAAGAACTTGATAAACCTAATCTCAACTCCCATTCTCTTCACCTGACTTCAAGATGCACAATGGAACCAAGCTTCCAAGTACCAAGTCACCATAACAGAGATCTACCAACAACTCTCTCCATTCCATCGCTCCCGACTTTGGAATAAAATAATGCAGATATCTTCAAATATAGAGGTCGACGATTGAGATCTTCCACCATTTGTCTTCAGTAACAACTCCAGAATCCCATAAATTCCAGAGCTCTTTCATCAGAAACATATGCAGCGGAACCACCAAGGAACAAGTTCAACATGCCTTAATAAGATGTCATAATATCTTATAAGACACCCCAACAAGAGAACTAGCCACTTCTCCTGCAGTTGTTGTAGAACCTCCTTAGAAACCTAAACAACCACCAAGTTGTTACCTTCGATCCAGAACATCCATCCCATCAATTAATACCCTTGAGTTTATATGAGTGAATGATCTGATCTCCAAACCTCCTCCTTGTTTAAAACGCCAGAAAGTATCTCCCAAAGATCTCATCCAGAAATAGACAGGATGCCTACTCTGATTCCAATTGAAATTCTGGCATAGCAGACAGCAGATGTCCTAACACATGTTAAGACATTGTTCTGCATAATTATTAAACAAGAACAGAATAGCAGACTGATACCCAGGATAGTCCTTACTGCAGAAACACAGATGTTTCGACATCTGTTCCAACATGTTAATTAAAATTGAACTGTAAATTGCAGAATGATAAACAACACAGAATATGATGACCCAGTTCGGTGCAAATCACCTACATCTGGGGGATACCAATCCAGGAAGAAGAATCCACTATCAATAGTATAGTTTTATGTAAACAACCTCAGGTTTACAGTAAACACCCACGTTTACCTATCACTACCCAATGAAAACTTTATCTAAGAACTCCATCCTAGATAAGAGAAACTCATCTCACTCCCTAAATCACAACCTGTGATTATCTAACAGTTACTACACCATAATTGCATCATTCTATTAAAAGACAATCCTTTCAATACAAAGTTCAGTCAAGCATCCTTGACTAACAAGTTAACTTATATTTGCTTAAAAGTTTCATCCAAGAACAATACACGATTCATTACCTACGAGTTTCTGAATCTGTACAAGTACATATGTCTACCACAATGTATCAAATCGATACAGAGGGAGACTTACAAGGGAAACCTACGACTCTCAAAACCTAAACCCTACTTTACAAAATAGAATTCCTAAGTCTATGTGTAGCGTGCGATTTTTGTCGGTGACGCGAACACCTTATCGCCATGGGTTTCTCCTCACTGTAATGGTGGGGATTGGGTGCTACTTTCTGACTTCTTATTTATCCCGTGAAGCCGGAAGGGAAAGGGAAGCTATCTAAAACTAACCTTGCACGCGAATGTTTAACTGAACAAACGCTAAGAGATCCGGGGAGTTCGGGGCTAGGTTATACAATGGGGAGTTGTCAATCACCCATCCTATATGTGGTTATCCACAGGTTAATTAGCAATTGGTTATGCTTTTATACTTGATGGTGTTTATCTGTTATGGGTTGGGAAAGTTTCTTATTTGGGAGTGTTTTGAGAGAGAGTTTGTGTTGATGTCGGGCTTGCCGATGTTTTTGATGAATGTGTGAAGGTACTGGACCTAGAGTTTTTGATTGGTGTGTTCGCTAAGATTTCACAATCTTATGCCTACGTATTCCCGTTAAAGAAAACATGGAAATCAGAGCAATCGTAGTTCCTCCTATTCTATGGGAGGACAAAGATGTTTGGTGTCTTGTTCAAAGCCTAAGATTGAAGCTAAAGGAATATTTGTGTCTTGTTCAAAGCCCAAGATTGAAGCTAAAAGGTTTGACTGAGAGAGAATTTATCATCTCTAAAGGGAGACATCTTGTCTGTTTATCACAATTGTTGGGTGACTGATTATAAAGGAGGATTACCTTAACTAGGATATGAGAATCCAGGAATTCCATAATTTCCTTTATAGGGGTGTTGTCCTGAAGGAGAAAACTTTAACTCAGTGTTGAGCAATGCCATTTTTCCTTAGGAGTCTTTCATACTAAGAGAGGGACAATGGCGTGGATGTAAATAATTCAGAGGCTTGCCACTTACAACAATTAGATGAAAGGAGGTTTACCAGGACAAGAGATGGACTACAACTTGGATATTTGAATCAACAAGTATGCCACTTATAGCAGTTATCTGGGATTAGGGTTTGTTTTGAATATCTATTTTGATCTGTGATTGTACAGAGAAATGTCTTCCTACAGAGAGTTTTTTATTTCCTCTGAGGGGATGTTGATTTTTGTGTGCCTTGATCAAAGCCCAAGGTTGAAGCTAAGAGATTGATTGACTCCACTGGGGAAGTCCTTATACAAAGCCTTAGAGGAGGCTGGAAAAGATTGACTCAACAAGAGAGTGTTTTTATCTGTCTTGTACAAAGCACAAGATTGAGGCTGAAAGAGAGTTGACTCTTTTGGGGATATCATTATACAAAGCCTAAGAGGAGGCTAGAAGTTGAATTTTCCAGGGAAATATTTTGTCTGTCTTGTACAAAGCCCAAGATTGAGGTTAAAAAGGATTTTTGATTCCACTGGGGAATATTTGTATGTGTCTTGTACAAAGCCCAAGATTGAGGCTAAAAAGGGAAACTGACTCTACTGGTGAGAGGTTTTATCTGTCTTGTACAAAGCCCAAGATTGTGGCTGAAAGAAGATTGACTCTGCTGGAGAGTGTGATTTATTTTGTATAAAGCCTAAGATTGAGGCTGAAAAGGAGATTGACTCTGCTTAGGGAGATTTATATGTGTCTTGTACAAAGGCCAAGATTGAGGCTAAAATGAGACTGACTCAACAAGAGAGTGTTTTTATCTGGTGTCTTGTACAAAGCCCAAGATTGAGGCTGAAAGGTGAATGATTGACTCAACTAGAGTGTTTTTATCTGTCTTGTACAAAGCCCAAGATTGAGGCTGAACGATATTGACTCTATTAGTGAGAGGATATTTATGGGTGTCTTGTACAAAGCCCAAGATTGAGGCTGAAGAGAGGATCGACTCCGCTTAGGGATATTATTTCTCAAAGCCTTAAAAGAAGGCTGGGAGGAATTGAATCCGCTGGGGAAGATATTTATCCAGAGCTTAAGAGAAGGTTATGAAGATTTTGAATTTGTTAGAGAACGTTTATGTATATCTTGTACAAAGCCCAAGATTGAGGCTAAAAAGAATGACTCAACAAGAGAGTATTTATGTTTTGTACCATTGACTCAACAAGAGAGTACTTTGTTTGTCTTGTACAAAGCTCAAGATTGAGGCTGAAAAGGGTTAACTCAACAAGAGAGTGTTTTAAGAAAAAAGATGGACTCAACAAAAGGGTGCTTTTGGGGCTAATTCTGCTGAGGAAAATCATTATACAAAGCCTAAGAGAAGGCTGGCTTCTGCTGAGGATTATTGAGATCCAGAGGCAGGTCCAAGTCGGGGGATCAACTCTTGCTGAGGGTTTATAGAAGAGTTGAGGTATCAGATGCATTGAAGTTCTGATAGGCTATTGTTATACTGATGATAAGCTGACCCTGGCTGGGGAAATTTAGGATAAAGATTGAGTTTTAGATCCTGTGAGGATTTTAAGCTCTACTGGAGATTGATCGAATGATCAGGGTTTCTATTGTATTTGTAGGGAACTTGAGAATGTCTTTGAGGTCCAAGAGGGGATTAGACAGTCCAAGTCTACTGATATGGAAGAGTTTATCTTTGTATGATGCCCAAGAGGAGGAAGGTGTTTTAAGGGATGAGAATCAACCTGTTGCGGTGAAAATCGGATAACAAGCTATTAATTAACTTGCATCATATTTCGTTTACAACCGACTTTGATTTATCCAAAGGAAAGGTTCAAGATCAAAAAAAACCTAAAGGGGGGAGATCTAAGGTTCGGGGGTTGGTTATACTAAGGGAAGGTATTAGCACCCTAAGTATCTGTAGTACTCTACAGGAACCTCTTGCTAAGTTTGTGTTATGTTATGTTTGCTTACTAAGAACATGAAATAGAATTAGTCTCGTCCTAATCATGATTTAATCGAGGAATCGATAATCAATGATTCTTGACTTTCATCGACTAAAAAGTGAATGAAACTAAAATAAAGAGAAAGAGGTCTCATATTGGTCAAAGTTTTGTTGATTCAATGAAGTCAACCGAACCATGAAGTTTGTTATGTCATCGACCAAAATAAAGATAATGAAACCGGAATAAAAAAATAAGGTTGGTCTCATCTTAATCAAGATTTAAATCGATAAATCGATAATCTTAGATTTTTGACTTTCATCGACCAATAAAAATAAGTAAAAAGTGGCCTCATATTTATCAAGACTTTATTGATTTGAAATAATCAAAGTCAAGATTTGTGCAATGTCATCGGCCTAAAGTAAAGAAAATGGACTCGAAATGAAGAATAAAGTTAGTCTCGTCTTGATCAAGATTTAATCGGAGGATCGATAATCTTTTGATATTCGACTTTCATTGACCAACAAAAATAAAGAAATGAGCCTCATACATATCAAGACTTTTTAGTCATTTTGCATAAATCAACTAAGTCATGATTTTGTAATATCATTGGCCCTAAAAATCGAAATAAAGATCGTAAGCGAAAAATAAAAATCAAAACAAAATTCGAAAGAAAAAGTTATTAATTCAATAAATAACATGATAAATTGAAACTAAAAATTCAAAGTGCTCCTAAAATAAAAACTAGAGAAACAAAATTAAGGAATAAATGAAAAATAAAATAAAAATAGTATGAAATAATAAAAGGGTGGTGATGAAGCATGTTTTTTGTCTTTTTGAATTTTTATCTTATCTTTTAAACATCATTCATAATAAAACCAAACAAAAATTATAGGATATTACAATACTTTTTCCAGAAAAATATTAACATGCTAATGAACTTGATAACAGCATAGATAAATGATCATGGTACTTTGAAAACCGAGAAATAAAAGAGGTGAATGTTACCTAGTGGAGACGGTCCACTGCCTCTTCAATGACACGAGTTATGGAAAAATGAAGACGAGCCTTCTCTCCAGAAAATTTGCAAGAATAATTGAGGGAGAAAATTAAGAGAGTATTCAGCCTTTGTGTGGGGTGAATTCGGTGTCCAAAATGAGAGAATGAGATATCTTATTTATAGTGTGAATAAAGTGGGAGTGTTGATGTGGCAATCCATGTGACTTTATGAGAATGATTCTTGGCCATTGATAATTGAAGTGTAAGAATGTTTTTTGGCCATTGATAAATCCAAGTTGGCAATCCATGTGACTTTATGAGAATGATTCTTGGCCATTGATAAATCCAAGTTGGCAATCCATGTGACTTTGTTTGTATTGTAGTGGTCCCCACTTACCATGAAGATAAACAAAATAAAAGTAATAATAATAATAATAATAAAGCTTAGTAATAATAAAACTAATAATAATAAAATTAATAATGATAATAAGCTTAATAATAATAAAATTAATAATAATAATAATAATAAAAAAGAAATAATAATAATAAAACTAAAAATAATAAAAAAAATAATTGAAAATAGTTAGTGAAAAAAGAAATAAAACAAATTAAATTCTAACAAAAAATGCATGATTATTGATATGTTTACTAAAATGCGAAAACAGAGACCAATGAAAAGGATATGCAAACGATCAGAATATCGGAGGGTAAAATTTGGGGTACAACAGTTGCCCCTATTTAAATATCTTCACCGGATGGCATGAGTGATGATAGTCTTCATGAAATCATGGTGGAAGGTATTTAAATATAGATAACCGAAAATTTTGCCCTCAGACGCACTGACATGCAATGCTATGGACAAAAATGCTGATATGCAATGAACTCTAATATGATGAAAATGATGGAATGCTAAATGCAAAGGGGCAGACAAACAAAACACCAAGGATGAAGGGCAATCCACCACAGGTGAGCTTACTGGGGAAGGATAAGGTTAGCATTCACGAGAAATACTCACTGGCGATACAGACTGTCCAACGATAGACTCACTGGGGAGACTCTAGGGATGCACCGGGGATAGAAAAATAAAGAGGAAATCCTACAGGCCCTCACTGGGGATGGGAGCCAGAGAGGGGCTCTCCACTAGGGAAAAGTCCAAGAAGATGGACGACAGGTTTATAGGTGACCGGACGACACTGGGGAAATGAAAGTACACTCTTTACTGGGCATGGAACCAGAAAGAAGACATGATCTCCCATGGGGATCAATTTGGAATAAAAGGATAGACACCAACAAAAGATTTTCTGGGATTTTCTTATACTGAAGAGTCCAAACAAGATCTTGAAGAAAAACCAAAAAAGACAGAGAAAGACACATCCGGAAAAACATCAGATGGCAAAAAAAAACAGTCATCCAGTAATGGCTGTGAATGAAGGGTACAAATCATAATATCTAATAATGGCTTTAGATGAATGTGAACAGAGACTACATTCAAGAATGGCTTTGAATGTAAAGAAACCAGTCATCCAATAACGGCTTTGAACAAAAGGTACAAATCACAATATCTAATAACGGCTTTAGATAAAGTGAACAAAGACTCGATCTGAAAAAACATCATAAGGAGAGACACATCCGGATAGGCATCATATGGTAGAGAAACCGGACATCCAATACTGGCTTTGAATGAAAGGTATAGATCACAATATCTAATAATGACTTTAGATAAAGTGAACAAAGACTACATTCAAGAATGGTATTGAATGCAAAGGAACCAATCACCCAATAATGGCTTTGGATTAAAGGTATAAATCATAATATCTAATAATAGCTTTAGATAAAAGTGGACAAAGATTACATTCAAGAATGGCATTGAATGCAAAGAAACCAGCCACCCAATAATGGCTTTGAATGAAAGGTGTAAATCATAATATCTAATAGTGGCTTTAGATGAGTGAACAAAGATTACATTCAAGAATGACATTGAATGTAAAAAAACACCAGTCATCCAATAATGGCTTTAGATGAAAGGTATAACTCATAATATCTGAGAAGGCATCAGATGAAAGTGAACAAGATAGAAATCCAAGAAAGCATTGGACAAAAGGAACCACAATATTCAAGACAGCATTGAATGAATGTGAACAAAGGTGAAATCCCATAAAGCATTGGATGACTATGAACTTTCAGGAATGGCACTGAAAGTAAAGGTAGATCACTATATTCAGGAATGGTATCGAATGATAGTGAGAAAGACATCCAGGAATGACACTGAATGCAAAGGAGAAAACTCATCCAGGAATGGCACTGAATGGACAAAAAAGACTTTCAGAAATGGCACTGGAGAAACAAGGGGATTACAAATTTGATGAGGATTACAAAAGAGAGGCAAAACTTCCAGGAATAGCACTGGGAGAAACAAGGGGAACAAGATATCCAGGAATGGCATTGGAGATCACAAGAGACAGACATCCAGGAATGGCACTGGAGATCACAAGAGACAGACATCCAGGAATGGCACTGGAGTGAGAGAATATAAAGATCCAGGAATAGCATTGGAATGAGAGAAGACCAACATCTATCAACAAAATTAGATGCGCAAGAGAATGACAACATTCAGGAATGGCACCGAATGAAAAGGACAGGTAACGTTTTGGTAAGGTAAGACGTGGATAACGACACGACCTCGGGAGAAATGCAAATGAGGATAAAACACTCATGTTATGCATATGGTATAAATTATGCAGATGATATATGATCAAATGCGAATGCAGATGTCGACGGCATGGCTCGACTCTCTAGGAAGACAAGACTGGAAGACTGATTCCTCTACACGGAGATCACTACCATTCTGCTTGGGACTAGAGATGCTTCTGCTGAACACATCTTTGCTACACTAATAAACTATATCTAGTGATGATCCTTGTAAAGAAGGACGGAGAGCTGCTTGGGGATTCTTCAAGTAAACTTCCCCAGATTAGCTGATTATTGTAGATGTGCTGATCATTGCTTCGGCTTGATTGATTCTGGAAATGACTGTTTCATGGTGCTCTTGGAAAGCTTGCCGCAGTCTGGGTCTTGAAAATGATTGTTTTACTGTACACTGGGAAAGCTTGCCCCAATATGAGTCTTGAAAATAATTGTTTTACTGTACACTGGGAAAGCTTGCCCCAGTATGAGTCTTGAAAAATCTTATGTATAAACCAATTTTGAGAAGTCGCCATTAAACCTCAAATCTTGAACTGATTCTCAATAGGATATGGAAGGAACTTGCCCCTGATTGGATCACCGACCAAGTTTCTCAATTGTTTGAAAATTCCTTAAGAAGAAAGCTAGTTTGCAAACAAAAGTATTTGTACAAACATGGTAAATGCAAAGTTCATGCAACTTTTGAAATCAAAATCATTTTGAAAGAGGTGCAAAGTATATGGGATACTGGTCAGAACACGGGGGTTCAAGACATTAAAGTGAAATGTTTAAGCAAAGGGTGTAATACCCAAAATAGGTGACCTGCAAAGATCTTTTGGAGTCAGTTTACGCAACCTTGCTGTAGTATGCTTTCAAAATGACCTTGCTTCAATTAGGCCTTTCGAGGGTTGTAACGTGGCCTGGTTCACGGTTTAAGAAACAAAGGATAAAGGCTCAAAGTTTATTTGTACCCACCCAATCTACGTGATGAACTTCAGTCCTATGCTCAGTTAACTCAAACTATGCACTCAAATTCCCATGAGTTAGGAATTGCACCGATGATAGCGATGATGGTTCAAAATTCAATGGACTTGAGATGGCGATCACTGCTTCCTTACAACTTTTGGTTGTCATACAAGCTTGTTGTTTCTTCTTTTCTTTTCTTTTTTTTGTCTTTTTTTTAGTGACTGTCTGGCTTAAGGATTACAGTGAATCATCATTGGCATTTTACTTGAAAGACATCTTCGACACTTGCTTGCTGTGTGCGAAGGAACATTTGTGAACTTTGTTGAGAGGCGTCTTGAATGCTACTCTTGTATTTGAATGCACAATCAAGCTAACTGAGAACTACCCTGCCCCAGGTTAAAATTGCGGGTTTTTATTTTTAAAGAAAAGAAACTCCTACTTCAAGGCTCAAAGGGGTTGACGAGGGGTTATCTTCCTTATTTCTCCAGTGTTTAGGGATTGAAACAATGCCTTACATCGTCAGCAAAGTTTTGATTTGAAAGCATATCAAAAGCAATTATGGGTATAACGTTTTCATCATCCTCCCTCCAATCTTTGCATAATCAAAAGAAAATAGACAAGAGAATTTTTTTATTTTTCTTGAAACAGAAAGCATTAAGAAGTAAATAGCAAAAACAAATGAATTGAATCAAAAAGTTGCAAATGCTTATTTTATTAACATGAAAGTACAAACATAATTTGGAAGCAAACAACTAGTACAAAACAAAGGAAAATGCAAACAATAAGAAACAAGGTCTAATGACTATTCAAGTATGAGTTGTCCTGTCTTCGAAAAGTAGCTGAGCTGAAGTCGACTGAAGCTTCACTTACCCTGGTAGAGGGTTGTTTTGACATTCTGTGTCTGATGTTAGCTCTAGTCCGATATCGGTGTCGAGGAATTAGCTTGACGACTCACAGACAAACTCTGGAAGATAGAGACAATTGGAGACGAGTATCTGGGTAAACAGACGCATGCAATGAATTATGCAAAAATGCAAACGATATGCAATACAAATAGGATGCAAAACACATGCAACAGGATCAAAGGTTTGAGATCACAGCATGGAGTTTGGGTAGAGAACCAACCAGAGGGTGTGTACTAAGGTTACTGTATCCGTAGAACAGGTTCTAAAGAGTTCCCAGAGTCGACAACCCATCTTTCGGATTTTATCAACTTCCCAATTGCTCGGTGATCGATAAAATCCTCAAGAGAGTCTCGTCTGGGCGTAGTATCGCGTAGCAATCATTTAGGATTACTCCCTCATAATCATCGCACTACATCCTAAATAGGCCAGGTGGGGTAAAGGGTAACTAATGGTCATCAGTATCTCTGGCACCAAGGTTGAAAGTAGTAACGCCTTCACGATTGCTCGTTTAGCTTATACCACTTTCAAGAGGGCCTCAACTGAGTGTGGACTTCAAGTTCCCTCCTTTGGGATTTCTCCCTCGAAGTTCCCTTGACTATGTCCATGGTTCCTAAACATATGTGTTCTCTCAAGTCCGGGTTAGGACTTATCTCACTCATAGATACCATGATAACCCAAAATAAACAGGATAATAAAGCAAGAACAAAGATACAAGTATATAAGCCAATATGACATACATAAGCATATACAAGTACATAAGCAAACATTAATAACATAAAAACAAGATAGGCTTAACCCTCTTAGGAAGGGACCAGCAATAGGTCTAACTGATTCCCCAGTGAAGTCGCCATTTCTGTTACGGTGAAAATCGGATAACAAGCTATTAATTAACTTGCATCATATTTCTTTTACAACCGACTTTGATTTATCCAAA
Source organism: Lathyrus tuberosus (assembly GCA_022829125.1). Classification (NCBI taxonomy): domain Eukaryota; kingdom Viridiplantae; phylum Streptophyta; class Magnoliopsida; order Fabales; family Fabaceae; genus Lathyrus; species Lathyrus tuberosus. Next base: position 3,716,619 of record JALAZF010000082.1, on the reverse strand, counting down.
GGAAAGGTTCAAGATAAAAAAAAACCTAAAGGGGGGAGATCTAAGGTTCGGGGGTTGGTTATACTAAGGGAAGGTATTAGCACCCTAAGTATCTGTAGTACTCTACAGGAACCTCTTGCTAAGTTTGTGTTATGTTATGTTTGCTTGCTAAGAACATGAAATAGAATTAGTCTCGTCCTAATCATGATTTAATCGAGGAATCGATAATTAATGATTCTTGACTTTCATCGACTAAAAAGTGAATGAAACTGAAATAAAGAGAAAGCGGTCTCATATTGGTCAAAGTTTTGTTGATTCAATGAAGTCAACCGAACCATGAAGTTTGTTATGTCATCGACCAAAATAAAGATAATGAAACCGGAATGAAAAAATAAGGTTGGTCTCGTCTTAATCAAGATTTAAATCGATAAATCGATAATCTTAGATTTTTGACTTTCATCGACCAATAAAAATAAGTAAAAAGTGGCCTCATTTTATCAAGACTTTATTGATTTGAAATAATCAAAGTCAAGATTTGTGCAATGTCATCGGCCTAAAGTAAAGAAAATGGACTCGAAATGAAGAATAAAGTTAGTCTCGTCTTGATCAAGATTTAATCGGAGGATCGATAATCTTTTGATATTCGACTTTTATTGACCAACAAAAATAAAGAAATGAGCCTCATACATATCAAGACTTTTTAGTCATTTTGCATAAATCAACTAAGTCATGATTTTGTAATATCATTGGCCCTAAAAATCGAAATAAAGATCGTAAGCGAATGATTCTTATGAGAATGATTCTTGCCCATTGATAATTGAAGTGTAAGAATGTTTTTTGGCCATTGATAAATCCAAGTTGGCAATCCATGTGACTTTATGAGAATGATTCTTGGCCATTGATAAATCCAAGTTGGCAATCCATGTGACTTTGTTTGTATTGTAGTGGTCCCCACTTACCATGAAGATAAACAAAATAAAAGTAATAATAATAATAATAAAGCTTAGTAATAATAAAACTAATAATAATAAAACTAATAATGATAATAAAACTAATAATAATAAAATTAATAATAATAATAATAATAAAGAAATAATAATAATAAAACTAAAAATAATGAAAAAGTTAATTGAATATAGTTAGTGAAAAAAGAAATAAAACAAATTAAATTCTAACAAAAAATGCATGATTATTGATATGTTTACTAAAATGCGAAAATAGAGACCAATGAAAAGGATATGCAAACGATCAGAATATCGGAGGGTGAAATTTGGGGTACAACACAACCCTTAATTGATCTGAGGTTTTGACTCTTTGGAAAGACTGCTCTAGCAAAGGATGACTAAGTTCTGTCCTATACCTTTAAGAGGTCTTCAGGGTCCTTGTATTAAGCCCAATAGCAGGCATGAGAACTTCTAAGAAGCCGGAGGGTCCTTGTACAAAGTCCAAGAGGAGGCGGGGATGCTTTTAGGAAGCCTGTGGGTCCAAACCTAAGAAGAGTTCAAGAAAAGTTTCACCGGGAATAATCTTTTCTTTAGTGAACAGTTCTAGGGTTTGAAGAAACTCAAGAGAGGTTTCACCGGGAATTAATCGTCTCTGGGGGAAATGGATTTCTTTGACAATTCTCAAATAGTGACAGTCTGAGAAAAGTTTCACCGGGAATAATGCCTTTCTCTTTGTTCCATATTGTATAAGCCCAAGAGGAGGCAAAACTATATCTGAAATTCCTATGGGGAACTAGTTTTGACTGTGTTGAAAGAGTGACCACTGGCTTTATCTAATCCTAGACCTAATTTCTAGGGAAAACTCTAAGCAGATAATATACAGATATATATATATATATATATATATATATATATATATATACACAGATGAAATATATACTGTATGTAAAAAGAGGGTAGGAGGACTTACAGGTGACCAAGCTTCCAGCACAAACAAATATATATATATATATATATATATATATATATGTGTGTGTGTGTGTGTGTGTGTGTGTGTGTGTGTGTGTGTGTGTGTGCAAGTATGTAAAAGAAAGCTGATAAAACTTACAGGCGAGCAAGCTTCCATTGTAACAGCTATATGGTTAGTTGTTCAAGAAATTAAATAAAGTTTTGATAACAACTATGAGTTTGAACCTAAATCAAAAGGGAAATTTTTTTTGAAAAGATTGGGGCTTATACTTAAGGAGAGGCCCAGATGAAAAACAGTGGTCGTACCGTTAATCTGAAAATTGTATTGGGACTTATATAATGACTGAGGCCCAAATTAGGTTTTATTTACAAAGGGATGGGTCTTAAAACTCAAGGAGAGGTCCAAAGGTTTATTTTTGTATAAGTGATGGGGCTTACAACTCAAGGAGAGGCCCAGAAATAACAGTGATCGCACCGTTGTTTTGAAAATTGTACTGGGACTTATACAATGACTGATGCCCAAATTAATTATGTACAAAAGAGAGTTTGGTCTTACACTCTATTAGAGGCCCAAAAAAGTTTGAAAAACGAAAAGAAATGGGGCTTACAACTCAGGGAGAGGCCCAAATGATTTTTGTTTGAGAACGGCGATCGTGCCGAGGTTTTTGAAAACACAGTGGGACTTATACAATGACTGAGGCCCAAAAAGGTTTTTATTTACAAGGAATGGGTCTTACACTCTATTAGAGACCCAAAAGTGTTTTAAAAATTTAAAATTGAGAAGAAACCCTAATTTTAAATTAAAATGTCATTTTTCAAAGGAAATTAAATGAAAAAAATGATATAAAATACCAAATATATTCAAAAACAAGTTGTACACTTTGAAAAATATTTTGAAAAATCATGTTTAATCACATGAAAGTTTTAAATCCAATTGGTTTTGAAAGATCAAAGTGAGAATTTCATTTAAAAATGTTTAAAAACAAATAAAATGAAATTAATTACAAAAATTCTAACTATATTAAAAAATAATATAAATTGGATTTTTTTGTAAAATAAAATATTTAAACATTTTTGTGAATTTTGAGAAAAAGAATCAATTCAAAAACACAAATATTCAGAGAGAAATTAATTTTTGAATCAATTAACAAAAATATCAAAATATTCAAATATTCAAATTTTGAAAAAGGGTGCCAACGGTCAAGGAAGAACACGCGCGCACCCTGTTTCTGCAGATTTGTGTTTTCTCACTTTTCTCCATGATTTCTCAATGGTTTTGCACGATTCAAGTACCAATCTTGTTCGTTTTTAAACAAGGATCACAACCATATAGTTTAATTGCATTTATATTAAGTATGGAGGAAGAAATCAACAGAAAACCTCAAGAACCCTAATTTCAGTATGAACACAATGAAATTCCATACACGATGGATTCATGGCAATTGATTGATGGTTATTACTCTACATACATGTATAAAAAAGATGGTAACTCAAAAATTCATTCATGATGCATGAATCATAGAGTTTGAAGGGTTCAGGCCTACCTCTTGCAGCTGGTGATCGAGTTTGGTGATGGAGGTGTTGCAGCTAGGTTCCAATGATCTGGACAGCTTCCTTGGGTGCCAAGGAATGTGTTTGAATGCTTGGAGTGGATTGAAATGAGTTGGAACTGGTTATGGTACCTCAACTGCAACTATGTCAAGAACTTGAGCAATTGGCTGGTGATTTTGTGAATTTGATGTTCCAGATGTGATTTTGTGTTATGGATCACTCATACATGATGTTTATGAGGTATGTGTGTGTGTGTTTGATTGGTTTGGTTGGAATCACTCTCAATCTCAAAACTCGATAGTGACTTGAGTTAGAAGGCAAAATTGGAGTGAAAGGGAGATTTTGAGGAAAGCATCAGTTTGGGTGCTTTGGTGTACTCAAACTGATCACAAATGAGCTCTATTTATAGTGTGTTAAGTTTGTTTTGGCAGCAATAGTGTGTGGCAACTGCGGCAGGTCTGTGGCCAATGGTGATCAAATGGAATTTCAAGTCTCCTCTAGCCATTGACTTGAGGTTAGAGCACAAGCCTATGGTCTTTTGGTTCAGAGATAAGGCTTGACTCATTCAGTTAAGTTTTCCTCAATTCATGCCACCTTGATGCAACCATTGAATACATTGAAACAAAATTGGAGTCTTGGCACTTTTTAGCCTTTTTAGGTTTGTTAGGGCTATATGTAGATTCTTGGACTTGGGAGACTTGGGGATCAGATCATTCCCCTTTGATTTCATCCTCTGATGTGTCCAAGTGGATGACAAGGCTTGGAGTTGTCCAAATTTGCCAAATTGAGCAAAATGCCAAAATCTCCCTTGTACAAGACAGTTGGAAATGGTGATTTTAAGGGGATCATATCTCCCTGCTCAGGTTGAGTTATGGGAGGCTCTTGTGCTTTTTAGAGAGCCCTAATATGATACAAAACATGTGTGATCATAGTTTGTTTTAAAAATATTTGGATCCCATTGAAAATCCTCATGAACATTGGTGTTCAAAGCTGATAGCTTAGGCAGATTTTCACTAAGTGTTGAAAAAGTGTCATTTTCTTCATTTTTGTCATTTTGATCACTCCATAACTTAAAATCCATGAAGAATTGGAGTTTCTTGTAGTTGAAGATTTTGTAGAATGTAGGAAGACCTACAAATCAGGCTTTGGATCACCCAAAATGACTGCTTGGATCTCAAGTTATGATCCTTAGAAGTTGGTACCAAAATCACTTTTGTTCCATAACTTAGAAAATTTTTGGTTTCTTATGGTTGCCCCTTTTGCAATAAACCTCACTTTTCTTGATTTTTATTAATGAATGATGATCAATACCATACATTAACATTATTTTTGACTTAGGGGAACCATATTTGTGAAAAATTCCAAAAAGTCAAACTTGATTTTATGCACAGTTGACTTTTTATCTGATGAAATCCAAACTGTGCGATCCTTTGTGAACTAAAGTTCTTGACCTAATTCAAACCTAATGGATGGATTCCATAGGTGTTATAGGGTGTATTGAATCATGTCCCAAGGTTTGGGAGCATGTCTTGGTCAAAAGTCAAAGATACAGTTGACTTTTTCCTCAAAATCCTAATTGTGGTCCTAGTGAAATTGAAACTTGTGAACCAAGCTTCTTGGCTCAATCCATTGTTGCAAATGGATCAATGTAGTGTATTTGAGACCCCCCAAATTATGTCTTGGGGTCTTGGCTCATGCTTTGCTCCAAAAGTCAACTTAGGGGCGAATTAGGTCAAGAAATATATATATATATATATATATATATTGTTTCAAATAATAATGAGGCAAAAGTTTCAAATAGTTATATGTTCCATATTTCACTACGGTTAAAGCTTGCAACCGTTGTGAAATGTTTTACCACAAAATTAAAACATAACATGTACTTTATTTTGTTCATAACACTCAAGGTTGCCCTAGGGAACTAGAAGACAATGATAGCAAAACCTTCACCATCTTCATTCATTTCTTGAAACGAATAGTATTTTTGGAAAGGAAATCGTCATCCTCTTTGAATTACGATATGTTACCAATATGTCTCTGTGATGCTTTTGAGTGTTTATGTTCTTCGTAAGAGTTATTTACCATTATCTCTCTCTAACGCTTCTAAATGTTAATATTTTTTGCAGGAATGTTGTATGTATTAACATTGTCATGAGTATTGTTCATGTTGCCATGTTCATGCTTTATTCATATTTTGTGAATATGCTTTATGTTTTCGTGTTGGATATGTTTATGTTTTATTCAGACATTGTGACGCTTCTGAATATGTTTATGTTTTGGTGTTGCCATTGTCATACCCTAATTTTGACCCTGAATCGCCAAATCAATACATATCATAACATTTTCATCATCTGTGCATCATATCCTTTATTCAATTCATCTAACCATTGTGTATACAAAAATACGTATATTTTTTGCTTTCATTTTCTTGTTGCCTAAGCTCAGGTCTTGCAAGATCGAATCAAGGTTCGGGAAAAGTTATCAGGTCAAGTGTGTGTACAGTGTTGGTTGAGATTCATCAGGATGTGGTGTTATTTCTCATGGATTTGATTCAAAGTTTCAATGCATTTTTGGCATGATTTTAATAAAGAGTTCAAGATTCTGAAAACCGGTTCCAAAAATGATTGATGGGTCAAGTCAAGAGTCTCACTTACTCAAGATTTAAATCAAGGTTTCAGTTCATTTCTAGATTGATTTTTAGGGAGAACTCGGAGATGGTTAATAATGGTTTCAAGTGGTTTTGCTTGGAGTTAATTCAAAGAACTTTGGACGATTCAACCAAGTTGAACCATTTCAACCAAAGTCCAAATGCAAGAGAATAATATCAAGTTCAAATTTCAAGTTACCATTTCCAAAGGTCAACTATCAAGTTCGAAATCACCAACTCAAAAATCCAAGTTACAACTTCATTCAAATTCCCAAATTCAAGTTCAAGTTCAATTTTCCATTTCAAAATTCAAATTGCCAATTTCATGTTAAATTACATTCAAGATTCAAGTATGCAATTCATGACCAAGTTTCAATTCCAAACTCATGACAAATTTCCAAATTTCTTCCAAGATTCCCATTCCAAGTTCATCTCAAAATTTCAAGTCATAACCAAATTTCAAGTTTTAAATCTATGACAATTACAAGTTTAGTCTAAGATTCAAGTTTATTTCCAAGTTTCAATTCATAATCAATTTTGAGTTCATGATCCAATTTCAAGTTTCATCTCGTGTCAAGTTTTCATTACAAATTTCATGACATGTTTCAAGTTCTAGGCATGTTTCAAATACATAGCCAAGTCCAAAATGTTCAAGGTCCAAGATACATATGATATTACAAGAAAATGTTCAAAAAGACTAATACAAGACAAAAATGGTACAATGAAAAACTTCCTCACCAAGTTTTAAGGACAACCACCACACCAAGTTTTGTACTACTCTGCAAAACAAAACACCCATCAACCTACCTCCCTCTCATGTTCTTGAATCCAACACTCATGTTATTTATTTCATTCTTATCCAAATCACACAAAATTTTTCAAAAGAAAAAGGGGAGTCATTGTCTACAAAAAGCAAAAAATGTCAGCATAAGCTACACGAAAGAAAAAGAGACCATACTCCATCTTTCACATTCTTCTTCTTCCACATCAATAACAACATCACCACAAACAACCATGTGAACACATATATCTTCTTCTATTATTCATATGACCAACTTACATCTTTCAAAAACAACAACTTAACACACATTTAATTCTTTCTACTCATTTTACACTTTTTCCGTCATATATCACCACTGATACATACCCTATACCCTGAACTCTCTTCCATCTTTATGACATAGATTATCCTCATGCTGCTCTCACACGGATGAAGGGGATTGAAGATTAAAAAACAAGAAAAACCTCTCTCATTCCTATAGAAACTCTCATTCCTGCTATCCTAAACAACAGCTCAGTAAACGTTCACCATTCCACCGTTCATCACTCTTTTCCATCATCGATCCACCACCTAATACATCTCACTTTTTTTGTCTCTTTCCTCTTCACGTTAAATAACCAAAGTAGCTTTCCTTTTCCATCTTCAAGAACTCACGCTCCATGTCTCTAAAGTAGATCCAAACACTTCCTTCATTAAACATTTACAATTGTCGATTTACTATTCACGTTACATGTAACACAAAACCATCATTGCAGCTCCTTGTACTCAGCAACTCCAAAGTGGTATCTCGATTCGCAACCGTCAACAACAACAAAACCATAAACTCTTCATCTTTAAAACTCACTAATCACAAACGCCCCAACAACATTGTTCATACAAAGCTACAACAAAACCGTGACTCAAAACAAACTGAGCTGAGAAAGACGAAATAGAAGTACAGAGGGAGTCGAGATCGAGAGGAAACCACGAGTAGGATTTAAAAATGAAACAGAAAAGAAGATGAGAAGCGAAATCGATCGAAAGAGACGCGAGGCTACGAGAAGGGGACGGCGACGCTGAAACAATGAGGATAAGGAGAATCGTTTTTTAGTCGTTAACCTTTTTTCTTTTCCACGATATCCATATGCAGGCTGGTTTTCCTCACTTTGACTTGTTTCTTTGTTTATTTTTGTTGTAAAACCTTTTTTTACAATGGGTTTAAACCCAATACGTTTTTGCCTCTTTCCACACTCCATTTTACATACCTCATCCCCTTTGTTCTTCATTTTGTTTTCTCTTTTTTTATTTCTTACTATACTATTTTTGTTTCTCTTAAAAATTTATAGTTTTTAGTTTAATTTGTGTTTATATTTATGAAATTGTTTTGATCCTATTTTTATTGGCAACTCTTTGATCCATTATTCTAATTTTTGTTTTATTTGCTTATTTTGTTCTCTTTGCTTTTAAAATGACTTTTTCATTATATTTTAATAATTGTTTTGACTTTATAATCAATGTTATTTTCACCCATTGCTATTTTTTGTATTTTTTTATAATCATTTGGTGATTTTATTTTATTTCTATTTTTTATTTTTGGAACCTCTTTTATCTTTAGGTTGAATCTTTGATTCTTTTTCTTTCCTGAATTTATCTTATTCTATACTTTTGCTTGCTCTTGAATTTTGATCATTGATGATCATTTGGTGTTCCTTTTGATCCTTTGTTTGTTTCCATTTGATTTTATTTTTGGGCTTTTCTTTATTCATTTTGTTTCCCTTGTGATCTTTGGTTGATGAGATCTTGATTGTCATAGAGGAATGGTTACAAGGTTGATTGAACCTTCAATGTTTCAAATTTGTTGATGAATGATCATTTGGATCATTCTTGACGCTTTGAGGCATTGATAGGTTGCCCTTGATTAATCATTCGAAACTCTTGATTAAGGCGAGACTGTTTTATTTTTCTTTTCGTGTGGCACGATTCTTTGAGAATGATCTACATATTATTTCTCTATCATGTTTTAGCACAAACATTGTTATTGACCGGCCTCCCATAGTATTATCTTCCTCATAGATTGTGATACGATAGCTTAACATCACACTACAGCGGACCTGATTCGAAAAGTGATAATTCGATCAATGATAATTAACAACTAACAACGGACTTTAATTTCTGTACATTATTCTCTAGCTTTATCTTTCTGTCACTATATCATTGCCTATATATCCTTGATCATATTATAATTCATATTATCATTCTTCATATCATCTTGTCATCTTATTCTTATCATGTTTCATCTTATTCAAAAACATAAAAACATGATAAAATTATTGAAACCCTAAAAAAATTTCAAGTGGCAGACTCTGGTTACTATCTTTGGCATCGTGGAGTTGAGACTCTGTACAGAAACCCTAGCAAAGGAGCTTTGGATCTTGGTCAACTCTATTCTCCATTACTTTAGCTTAGGACACTTTGCACACACACACACACGAATTTTGATAACACGAAAATATATCATGCTTTTACTTTTATTTATGTTATTTTCTTATTCCGTTTTCGTCTAATATCCAATTTTCTCGAGAGTATTTAAGTGTTTTTGCAGGTAATTCCATTTCCAAGTCAAAAGTATGCAAAGTGTAGAAAAGAAGCAAAACATGCAAGAAAAGAGCAGAAAAGAGAAGAAAAAAAGCAGAATCCAAATTCTGCTGATGTGACGATCGTCACGGTTCCACCACGACCGTGGCAGATACAAATTTCATCACGACCGTCACAATGCTTCACGATCGTCATGCGTTCAGAACAGTTTAATATGTTGAGCAGAAACGTGATTACGAAGTTTCAGAGAATCAGTTTTTACACATTCACATTTCCTCCGAAGAAATTTAGGTTCCAAAGTCACATAACTGTCAAAGAGAAGTGCCTACATTTTCTCCAACCACTACCTCAGCTCAGTCTATAAATATGAGAGATTTCGAAGAACAAAGGGGGTGACCAATTTTCCATTCCGAAGTACTGTCTTGCTTCCAAATTATTTCCAGAATTTCTTTTGCTTTTGTTTTCCTTTATAATTCCTTGTCACCCATTACCGAACAAAGTAATAGTTTCTCACATTGAGGAACTATTACACTTTAGATTTAGATTATTTCATTGCCTTCATCATTTACTATTTTAATTTTATCCAAGCAAAAACCTACCAGTCTGTGGAGGGATTGCTGCTACTGCATTTACCAGGTTTCCATTATTCAATTTATAGTATCGTTTACTTTATTTTAATTATGTCTTTTATTAATTATTTTTCCGCTTTTATGTTTAAGTTCGTAATTATGTCAAGCTAAACCGATCTTATCGGTATGTAATGAAGTAACCAAATGGATTAAATAACTCTAAGCTAAAATCAATAATTAACTCTTCTTCTGGCTTCGATTTCTTAATTTTAAACCTAACTTTTATTACGAGAGTAAAAAGGTAACAAAGGTTAAGGTCAAGACCACGGGAGTGTGAGGCTTTACCCGGATAGCTGAAATCGGGCATTAGTTTTAAAAACAGCGGAAGCGCTTTGAAGTTAGTTAGGTCTTATTAGTTTTCAAAAAGTATTTTTAACCTCATATGGGCTAGCAAGAGCAGACATATTGACTTAAGAGTATAGTCCGAAGCAATAACCACAGGAGTGTGAGGTGAGGGCTTTTAAACTGGTTTTTCCTACAGATGCATAGGGTGATAAATCTTTATACGCTTAGGTTTAATTAATTCCACGTAGGTTTACTGAATTATATACCGATGTCTTATTCATAACTAGTATTCCCGAATTTTAATTTCTCTTTAATTTCCCGTTTGAACTTAAAAACCAATTCTAATTAGCCTTAGATAAACATAGTAATGATAGATAACGGTGTGTTCAATTTTTAGTCTCTGTGGGATCGATAATCTTTTAAAACTACGCGATACGACTGTATACTTGCAGTTAGATTTATTTAGGCACACTAAATAAGCGACCAAGTTTTTTGCGCCATTGCCGGGGACTAATTAAGTTGATATCGTAACTCCTTTGTTACGCCGTATAAACTAAGGCAAAAACCAAAATTCCCGTTCTAACGATTGTATGCCAAGTACTCGCTCTTCTGGCGAAGACCTCATACGACTGACAGACGAACCTGAACGTCTTCTTACCGTAAAAAGACGAATCCAAGAATACTGCTTAGCTCACGAAATCCCTTTTCCTTTATCAGAACCTGAATCTCCAACAGATCCTGAACTTGAATCTGAATCAGATTCCGAATCAGAAACAGACATGGCTGACTTACCACAAAACCGACCTCTTAAGTATTATGCTGCCGCATCTCAACAAGAACCTCACAACAGCATTGTCGCTCCAGCTATCAACCGAAACGATTTCGAGTTGAAACCCTCGCTGTTATCTGCTGTGCAACAAAATCAATTTTTTGGAAACCCAATAGAAGATCCGAACGAACATCTGACCAAGTTTGTGCAGTACGCAGACACAGTGAAGGCAAATGGTGTAACCGCAGACGCCATAAGACTACGCCTTTTTCCTTTCTCACTAAGAGACAGAGCTTGGGCTTGGTTGCAATCCTTGCCATCAAACTCTATTACTTCTTGGGAGGATTTAAAGAAGGTCTTTCTGGCACGATATTTTCCACCAAGCAAAATAGCTATGCTGAGAGCCCAAATCAACAGCTTCAGATAAAAAGACAACGAGTCTTTATATGATGCTTGGGAAAGATACAAAGATATGAGGAGGATATGCCCGCATCATAGTCTTGAGGATTGGCTAATTATCCACACGTTTTATAATGGTCTCTTGTACAATACAAGATTGACAATAGATGCCGCCGCTGATGGTACACTCATGGATAAACCCTATGATGAAGCCCAGTAACTCATCGAGAGTATGGCTCAGAATCACTACCAATGGGGAGGTGAAAGAACTCAAGTGAAGAAAACCCAGCCAAAAGGAGGAATGTATGAAGTTTCTAGCCTAGATCATGTCCGTGCTAAGGTAGATGCAATAGCGCAAAAGATAGACAATTTGACCATAACACCCACAGCCACCGTGGCTGCTGTAGCGCCAAACTGCGAATTATGTGGAACAGCTGGACACGCTGCCCCTGAATGCCAAGTTTTAGCAGGAGCCTCTACAGATCAAGTGAATTATGCTCAAGCAAACCCTTATACAAATACCTACAATCCTGGTTGGAAGAATCACCCAAACTTCTCTTACAAAAACAACAATGCATTGTATGCACCTGGTCAAGCACCTGCTGCACCACCAAGTTATCAAAAGGCTGTAACAGCTACTCCAAATGTTCCTAGGAAGTCTAACCTTGAACTGATGATAGAAAACTTTATAACCACCCAGACTCAAACAAACAAAGAGTTCCTGAATCAAAACATACACACTAGTGAACAGATTAAGCAGTTGGCAAACAAAGTAGACGCATTGGCCACTCACACCAAAATGCTTGAAACGCAAATTTCCTAAGTGGCTCAACAACAAGCACCTACTGCTGCTCCTGCTGGAACATTTCCTGGACAGCCGCAACCTAATCCAAAAGGACATGCAAATGCTGTTATACTGAGAAGTGGAAAAGAATTAGATGAACCCATTGATCCAAGACTTCAAAATCCAGCCATGTACCAAAAGTCTGCTAACGACCCAACAACTGAGAAGAAGAATGAACCCAAGGAAAAGGAAGATAATGACCAAGAGGCCGTAAACATAGAAAAACTTTATGTGCCTCCACCACCTTATAAACCACCTATTCCGTATCCTCAAAGATTGACAAATTCCAAAACTGCAGGGCAATTTAAGAAATTTGTTGAACTTCTGAAACAATTGAACATCACTATACCTTTTACAGAAGCTATCACTCAGATGCCCTCATATGCTAAGTTCCTAAAAGAAATCTTATCCAATAAGAAAAAGATTGAGGAAAATGAAACAGTTACACTTACTGCTAAGTGTAGCGCAATAATTCAAAACAACATGCCTCCTAAGCTGAAAGACCTAGGTAGTTTCTCCATACCTTGTGTAATTGGGAAGTTCGTCATAGACAAAGCTCTATGCGACTTAGGAGCCAGTATTAGTGTAATGCCCTCATCCATATGCAAAAAGCTTGATATGGGAGAATTAAGACCAACTAAGATGTCTGTTCAATTAGCTGACCGCTCTATTAAGTACCCAGTTGGTATACTAGAAAATGTTCCAGTTCGTATAGGACAATTCTATATTCCTACCGATTTCATAATCATGGATATTAAAGAAGACTTTACTACTCCTATCATAATAGGAAGACCGTTCCTAGCTACTGCTGGAGCAATTATAGATGTAAAGAGAGGCAGGCTAACTTTTGAAGTTGGTGAAGAGAAGGTTGAATTTATTTTGACACAATTCTTACAAGCTCCAGCTATAGACGACACATGTTATCTACTAGATGTCATAGATGAGTGCGTAAGAGAAATAGAGATGGAACCGACCACATATTCAGATATTCTAAAAATTCCAATACCTCTGATTTTCGAAGATGATAACTGGCATGAACCTTATCAAGACGATAACCTAAGTGTATGCTTAGCACTTACACCATATCATCTACCTTGCTCGAAGAAACCAGCCCTAGAACTGAAAACATTACCCAAAAATTTAAGGTATGAATTCCTAGACGAAGATCTCGAACGACCTGTAATAGTTAATGCAGACTTAGGACAGACCAAAACCAAGAAACTATTAGATGTCTTAAGAAAATACCCAACTGTGTTAGGCTATAACATCGCTGACCTTAAAGGAATAAGTCATTCTATTTGTATGCATCGCATTATGCTGGAGGAAGACTGTAAATCCTCTAGGGAACATCAGAGAAGGATTAACCCGATCATGAGTACTGTAGTCAAAGACGAAGTGAAAAAACTTTTAGAAGCTGGAATTATATACCCGATATCAGACAGTAAATGGGTTAGCCCGGTACATGTCGTTCCAAAGAAGGGAGGTGTTACAGTTGTTAAGAACGAAAAAGGTGAATCTATAACAAAAAGGGTTGTAACTGGAAGTAGAATGTGCATAGATTATAGAAAGTTAAATAAAGCCACTCGTAAAGACCATTTCCCATTGCCTTTTATTGACCAAATGTTGGAACGATTGGCTAAACACTCACACTTCTGCTATTTAGACGGTTATTCAGGATTCTTTCAATTTCTTATTCATCCTGGTGACCAAGAAAAGACGACCTTCACATGTCCCTATGGTACATTTGCCTATCGACGAATGCCATTTGGACTATGTAACGCACCTGCCACATTCCAAAGATGCATGATGTCAATCTTTGTTGATTTTATAGATGACATTATGGAAGTGTTTATGGATGACTTTTCTGTTTGTGGGCAGAGCTTTGAAGGATGTCTATCGAACCTAGAAATGGTACTAGAATGCGTAAAAGTCAATCTCGTATTAAACTGGGAGAAATGCCATTTTATGGTAAATCAAGGAATCGTACTTGGACACGTTGTGTCCGATAGAGGAATTGAAGTTGATAAAGCTAAGATAGAAATTATAAAAAATCTTCAACCTCTGAAAACCGTACGAGAAATACGAAGTTTCTTAGGACACGCCGGTTTCTACCGACGATTCATAAAGGATTTCTCGAAAATTACTAAACCTCTTACCGGTCTATTAATGAAAGACGTTGAATTTATCTTTGATGAGAAATGTCTAAAAGCGTTTGAACATCTGAAAATAGCTCTTATTACCACACCTATCATGCAACCACCAGATTGGAGATTACCTTTCGAAATCATGTGTGATACAAGTGATTATGTTGTAGGTGCAGTTCTAGGACAGAGAAGGGATAGAAAACTTCATATCATTTACTATGCAAGTAGAACCTTAGATTCTGCCCAAATGAACTACGCCACCACAGAAAAAGAACTTTTAGTTGTGATCTTTGCCCTTGAAAAATTCCGTTCCTACCTAGTGGGAGCAAAGATCATCATTTATACAGACCACGCAGCTATTAGATATTTACTTAACAAAAAGGATGCAAAACCTAGACTGCTAAGGTGGATCCTACTTTTACAAGATTTTGATTTAGAGATCAAAGATAAGAAAGGAACTGAAAACGTAGTAGCAGACCACTTATCCCGATTAGAGGGCATTAAACCAGAGCCAGCACCCATTAATGAGGATTTCCCATATGAACGACTCATAGCCCAACTAGAAAGTGATATGTCAACTCTACAGTTGAATGACCCAAAAATGGAAGAAGTCGTGGAAGAAATTAACATACACACAACCCTGCCATGGTATGCTGACATAGTCAACTACTTAGCAGCTGGAGTAATTCCACCAGACTTATCTTATCAACAAAAGAAAAAATTCTTTCATGATCTAAAACATTATTATTGGGACGAACCTTTGCTGTTTAAGAGAGGAGCCGACGATATTTTCCGTCGTTGCGTCCCTGAAGAAGAAATAGAAAACATAATCTCTCAATGTCATTCTGCTCCTTACGGAGGACATGCTAGTACCTCAAAGACATGTGCTAAGATCTTGCAATCTGGCCTATTCTGGCCCAACCTTTAGAAGGATGTCCACATTGCAATACTAAACTGCGACCGGTGCCAACGCACTGGTAACATATCAAGACGCGATGAAATGCCTCAAAAAGGTATATTAGAAGTAGAAGTCTTTGGCGTATGGGGGATTGATTTTATGGGACCTTTCCCATCATCCTTTGGAAACCAATATATACTCGTAGCTGTCGATTATGTTTCAAAATGGATTGAGGCAATAGCTTCTCCTACAAATGACGCACGAGTAGTCATAAAGCTTTTCAAAAACACAATTTTTCCCAGATTTGGTGTGCCGAGACTTGTCATAAGTAACGGTGGATCCCATTTCATATCAAAAATATTTGACAAATTACTATCAAAGTATGGGGTAAGACACCGCGTAGCAACACCATATCATCCATAAACAAGTGGACAGGTTGAGGTCTCGAATAGAGAAATAAAACAAATTCTAGAAAAGACCGTAGCCACCTCCAGGAAAGATTGGTCATCTAAACTCAACGAAGCTTTATGGGAATATAAGACGGCCTACAAAACACCAATCGGAACCACACCTTTCAAGCTGGTCTATGGTAAATCTTGCCATCTACCAGTGGAATTAGAACATAAAGCCTATTGGGCTATTAAAACATTGAACTTAAGGTATGATTCCACAGGTGAAAAACGTATCCTAGATCTGCATGAACTAGAAGAGTTAAGATTAGACGCTTACGAAAATGCTAAAATATATAAAGAACGAACTAAAAAATGGCATGATAAGCGCTTATCTAGAAAAGAATTTAGTGTGGGAGACGTTGTACTTCTATTTAACTCACGATTAAAACTCTTTCCAGGGAAATTAAGGTCTAGATGGTCCGGTCCTTTTGAGATTACAAAAATTCTACAAAGTGGAGCGATAGAAATAAAGGGGAGGAATAGTAATCCATTTTTAGTTAATAGACAACGTCTAAAACACTATCACAGCATTGAAAATAGAGATTATTTGAACTGCCTAAGACTTTTAGAGTTGCCCACCGAACCCCCTAACTAAGCATCTAATTGAATTCGTCAGGCTTTTGACGTTAAAAACAGCGCTTAATGGGAGGCAACCCATGATTTTTGTTTTTCTTGCTTTATATTTGTTATTTCTTTACGTTTCCTATGTTTTATTTTTATTTTGAAAATTTTTAGTTTCATTTATATCATTTTAAATTTAATTTGAAAATGTTGTTCTATACTTAAAATTGAAAAACTACAGGATTATAAAGTCTCTCTACTCTTTCTGTTCTCCTCTTCTGCTTACATTTTTTGCAAAAAGTACTAATTAATGGCAAACAAGGATAACTTGTTAGTAGAATTCAGAGATGCAGCTCAGTGGCATCGCTATGAGGCTTTGTCTCTTAGACCATTTGCCTTGACAAAATTTGCCCACAGACCCACCATGACCGCCTTAGGTGTAGGTGAGAGCATAGACTTTCTGTTTAACCAATTAGGTTGGGAGGGTTTTTCCAACAAGAAACATAAATGCTAACGTAGGTTGACTTTAGAATTCCTGAGCTCTTTAAGCTATAACCCTTACTGTGGAAAAGGTTTTACCAGGGGAAGAATTACCTTTAGACTATTTGGATACAGCTGCCAGTTCACCATAAAGGAACTGTCGAATCTTTTAGGATTTCCTGAAGGACCTAATGTTTTCTTTGTGGTTCAAGAGGACTTCATGTTGGTTGGAGAGCTGAGTGATTTTTGGGGTAGAATTTCAGGGAAACCTGATTTTGACATGGACCCTATGCTTTCAACAGAAATGCATAACCCTGCTTTTCGTTACTTTCATATGATCCTGGCCTATACTTTATTTGGTAAACCTGAGAATGATAACACTGTTTCGAGGGATGAGCTTTTCATCATGTTTTGTGCTTCTCAGTCTAGAGAGGTTAATGGACTCACTTTTATGTTGAACAACTTTTGCAAACTCATTAATAATGATAACAATCCAATTCTTATAGGTGGCTTAGTTACAAAAATAGCTGATGCTATGGGATTCAGAACCCGACTTTCTAAGATTAACCCCTTTGGAGAATATAGACCCATGAATATCACTTTTTGTTTCAATAGGGCTATGATTAGGAACCGAGGTCTGAACCATTTTCAGCTTCTGATTAACAATGTTGTCGTACCACACTTTACACTTCCAAATCATGAACGCACAAGTGTGCACAATCAACATAATTGGCTATATGACCTTGATGAACCCGTGCCTGAACCAGAAGAAACCTTTCCTGAACCTGAGATCGACCCAAAAACACCCCATCATTATCATGATCTTGATTATATGGAATTCCAAGAAGACATTGACATTCCTAAAGTTGATGCCACTAACTATGCTACTAATCTGAATTCTATTCTAAAGACTATGGATGAGTATCATAAAGAAATCACTTCAGTAAAGGATGAGCTAAACACAATGCGACAAAACATTGTTGGACTCATGGATTTGACCGTTGAGCAATTTGATCATATAAATCAAGCCATCGCATCTTTGAAGAAACGCCTTGACTAGATTTACGAAGCACCTCTTTTTCAAGTTTTAATGCATTTACTTCAGAAACATTTTACTTTATTTCAGTTTTTCATTTTTTATGTCAGGAATAAATTGATTTACATTCAGTATTGATACAATGCTATCATTTGCTAGCACCTCTTTGGTTTTAATGGATGATTTAATTTACTACTAAATTTTGATCTTTATGGTTTCAATTTTATTCCTGTCATACTTTTTATTCTGTTTTTAATTCATGTTGTCATGTTATTTATCTCTCAATATGCATTATAATGTTGTTTCTCTGTGCTAACCATTGCCTGTTATGAAAATTTTATGTATGGAATGCTTGCTGACAAAAAACTGTTTAATTCCCCAGAATTTGCGACTGTCACGATCATGACAAGGCCCGTGACGACTGTCACGCAAGTTTGGAACACGTTCAGTGTTAAAACAGAACTGTATCCTTCGTCTTCCTCTTCTTTCCCTCAATTCAAAACACATCTATCTCACTATCTTTTCCCCTTCCATAACCGTCCCACCAATACGCATTTAACCCAATTCAACATTTTCCTTTACCACTCATTTTCCCATTCACTATATATTCATACCGTGTACCATTTCTTTTCACAAACCCTCATTCTCCACAACCCATTTTCTTTCCTAATTTCTCTGTGACCCACCAATGGCACGAAAAATTCCGGACCTATCAACATTGAACTTCAGAGATGGAGAACCAGGAGAGCGTCAAAGGGCTAGGTACATCGATTACTACCGACGTTCCGTACAACCAACTCGCTACGTAGACGTTGCATGTCTCGAAGAACTCGGAATGCTTGAGGGAGTTAAATGGATGCTACAAAATGCTGGTCTATGGCAGCTCTGCACTCAGAGCCGACCTACTTACGAAGCCCTAACGCTCGAATTTCTCAGTTCATTCACTTACATTACTCCTCCAGGCGAGACGAATCAACTAACCGGTATCGCTAAATTCCGCATGTTTGGTACTGAGTACTCTATCGGCCAAGATCAACTTGCCGGAATGCTTGGTTTCCACCATGGTGAGAATGTGCACTGTGACGCCCCCAATCTACACCCCAAATAAAACATGCATTTAAAGCATTAAAAGAAAAATTCGAAATTTGATCAGAGTATATTTAAAAACATGGCATAGACCAAGGGTCACATCAAATTGAAACCAAACAATTCATACAACACCTGCCCATACAGATATGCAACAGTGGGGTAGCAATCAACAGAGGAAACTTCGTTCCTTACACCCACATTTTCAAAAATTAGAATTAAAGCGGAAAATCTAAAATCTGATTAAAATAAATACATATATCATGTAAAAAGTTAGTTATACACCCAGTTGTACATGTACTAGCCAAAAGATACATATACATAGTACACAATAAACACAAACGGCCACCCTAGCTACCCGGTGTCACATATCAGAGCCGACAGACAAAAAGGGTGAAAACACAAATCTTCACAAAGGACCACCAGCAACTCTAATCTGCAATGCCTCATAGAGCATTATAAAACGAGCAGAAGGGTGAGAAAAACAATCATAATGACAATGCATATAATCATATATTTCAACACAAAAGTATACACATAACACATTCTCACCATTCTACCATTCCACCTAAACATATACATCATGCATAGTTCACCAATCCAATCAAGACCCGACAATACCACGTATCACATAACTGGAAATGACAGCATAGTCATTCTACCCCAATACATACCTCATTAGGAATGACAACATAGTCATTTTACCCTAGTACACCTCTCATTGGGAATGACAACATCGCCATTCTACCCCAATGAATATCCCACTAGGAATGACAACATAGTCATTCTACCCCAGTGGACACGACAACTCAATTGTACATCACTAGGAATGACAACATAGTCATTCTACCCCAGTGAGTACCACACTAGGAACGACAACAACGTCATTCTACCCCAGTGCACACCTCATTAGGAACGACAACATAGTTATTCTACCCCAATGAGTATCCCACTAGGAACGACAACATAGTCATTCTACCCCAGTGGACACGACAACTCAATTGTACATCACTAGGAACGACAACATAGTCATTCTACCCTAGTACACCTCTCATTGGGAATGACAACATCGCCATTCTACCCCAATGAATATCCCACTAGGAACGACAACATAGTCATTCTACCCCAGTGGACACGACAACTCAATTGTACATCACTAGGAACGACAACATAGTCATTCTACCCCAGTGAGTACCACACTAGGAACGACAACAACGTCATTCTACCCCAGTGCACACCTCATTAGGAACGACAACATAGTCATTCTACCCCAATGAGTATCCTGACACAATTGGAATCCATTCACACACCAAATATTACTATTATAGCAATCCCATGATAATCAATACCTTACCATTCATCTTTCTGTGGATTTACGCCACAGAGGCCGCCATATCATACATTAATCATACCCTCGAAACCACATACATTGATACTTACTTAAACAATGTATTTATCCCTAACTGCAACCCACAACAAATAGCATTTCATCATTTACACACCATTAAAACGGCAAAAGTCGATAAAACGACACTATTCACATTTCCCGATATAATTTAATCGGCTAACAAATTCCAAACCATCATAATAAGAAAGTGCAGCTCAATAGCTTTCCAACGATATAAATAATGCTTAAATCGGAATTACGGTTCGAAAGATATGAATTTTAAAAAATAAGAAAATTGTTTCCAAAAACAACCAACCGCCAGGCGAAGCATGCTCACCGCCCGGCGAAGCACAGGCGACACCAATCCCACCAAAATGACTCAAAGAGTCAGTAGCTTGGCACCTCTGCGCCTCTCAAAACCGCCTGGCAAAAAGGACACATCGCCCGGCGCTCAGGGCCTTTCGCCCTGCGCTCTGGACCAGATGCAGAAAAATTCTGCTGCGTGCACACTGTTCCAAAACCCCCAAAATCTCCATTTTCATCTCCAAATCACTTCCATCAGCAAAACAATTAATAGCAATAGTTCATACACATATAGAGATCATATAACACAAATTATATCGAATTCCGTCCGTGAAAACATCGATTTCTACTCATTTTATCATTTTCGACCTAAAACTCACATATACTCAAAACTTTACCAAACATAATTTTTTCAACCACAACAATCATACATAATCACACACATGTATAGAATAATCGAGTTTCACACCCTTACCCAGATTCCAAATGATCTAGCTCTTGTTCTTGATGATTTCCACTCTTTTCTTCTTTTTTTCCCCTCTTCCTCTTTCTTTCTCTTCTTCTTCTTTCTATTTCTCCTTTTTTTTCTTTCTCTCCTATTTCCTTCCTCTTATTCCTATTTCTTTTCTTTTATTTTCTTTTTCTCTCATTTCTATTTTTACCACATAATTCTATTTCTCTCTCAATTCTCTTATTTTCTATATCTACATAATATTTCCTCTACAAATTACTTCTTTAATTTTTCTCTAGCTCATTAATAGTTATAAAATGACCAAAATGCCCTTAAGCCCAAAATTCCCGAAAACGCTCTCAAACGAGATAATACATCATAACATAGCATAAAAGCATAATATCACACCAAAGTCATAAATAGAATAATTTAACATTCAAAATAATTAAATCGACTCGATTAAATAAAATGATCAAAACTGGGGCGTTACATGCACTGTCGGGTACCACAGGAAACCTTCTTTCAAGCAGCATTTCAATTATGGAATCAGTTGACAGGAACAACAGTCGATAGCTAGGATAGCCTAAACGCAACTTATATCCACAACCCAGCCATCAGATATGTTCACCGCGCATTAGGAAGCACTATTTTTGCACGGGATAACAACCACAAGGTAATCTCAAAGGAACTATTTTTCCTCCATTGTATGTTTCACCCAAAGCCGATCAACGCCGCACCATTTTTGCTAGCACACATACAAGCAAACTGTGCTAGAGGTTCCAAACCTTTCTATTTTGGAGGGATTGTCACCTCTATTGCTCTCAAATTGAATTTGGAAAACGAGCTTACCAGATTACCCTCCATGCCTCCGGTGTTCCTTGACATAGACTATTGTCGAAACTCTCAGCTCATCAAGTTACGACGAGATGGGAAATACCATCCTATGGTCCGCGCCAAAACCGTAAGAAGTATCATTATGCCTTGCAGGAGCCGCATTGACCCTCAGAATATGGCCAATTGGCTCTTTGATCTTAATGCTCCTGAGAAAAATGCGGCTGCACATGATGATCAAGACCATGGACCTGTTGATGAAATGGAACAAGAGATGGATAATGCCCAACACAACCAACCACCACCTGCTGATGATGTACCTTCGACCTCAAGACGTCGTCGCCGCCCCGACCAAGACCCCGTTACTAATGAAGAAATCTTGAGGGCTATATGGCAACAAAACCAGCTGGCTGCACAGAGAGAAGCACAGCAACAGACGCAACACAATGAAATGATGACTCTCATGCGTCAAATCCAGCAAGGGCAAGTTGACTAAGGTCAGAGGCTTGACGGTGTCATCAATGAGATGGATGCATTGAAACTGTGAGTACAGGACTTACATGATTACATCCATCACGTGGGCATTCCAGATCATGTGGCACGGCATGGACGCGGGCGCCCTAGAGGCAGAGGACGTGGAGCTCCCTGATTATTTTGTTTGTTTTTAGTTTTTCTTGTTGTTCCCCTTTATATCGCAACATTGAGGACAATGTCCGATATAGTATGGGAGAGTCAGTTTATTTTTGTTTTATTTCCCTTTCTTGTATTTTCCTTTTTTTCCTTATCAAAGTTAATTCATGAGTATTTTCGTTCAGTATTCCGATTTTCCCATTTTATTCTGCCACAACAAAAACAAAACAAAAATTTACGATTAATACACATCGTGGAATACCAAATTTTAAACCTTGTTAGGAAGTTGGGAAAGTGCTAACAAGATCGATACCGTCTTGAACCTTAGACCTCTTGCGTATGCGATATCAGTTTCGATACTTATTATACGATACCTTGAGTTCAGTCCTAAAGTAACCCCTAATAGTTTATATTAGCAGTCAGCACCGTCTAAATCACAAACCACGTGGGGAGCCGATGAATATAAGTGTTTGATGCCCAATCATGAAAAGAAAAACATCTTTCTTATCTATATGCCGAGAAAAATAGAAATGCAACAACTCTCACAGTTGTGAAAATTTACAAGAAAAGAAAGAAAATCCGTTGTCGATTGGTTCAGAGGTACCTGGTTCTGAACTTGGTAGGGCGAACTACGGTTCGATCCCCCGCAATCTACGAATGGGATGTATAAAGGGTTACCACACTTGTGTATCAGGCCCCGTGAGAAAACGGGATCAAAGTCACTAACCGGTTACTCCACTACGTGCGTGAATAAGGCAAAGGGCTTAATGTGATTGCGTTAGAATGAAGCCGGGTGAAATAGACACGAAAACTTTTGGTTAAACTATAATAGAATGATTAGAACTGGATTGTACAAAAGAGAGGTCTATGACAAGCTTATCGCCTTGTGTCATTAATGTATCTTTAGTGTTTTATACGAGTACCTGTCTTACTAACAAGAAACTCTATTTCAAATCCATTGGTATACCAGGTATGTGCATTTGATGAAATTTGTCCGATTTTAACAGATTGATTGCTTGAGGACAAGCAAAGTTTCTAGTGTGGGAGAGTTTGATAACACGAAAATATATCATGTTTTTACTTTTATTTATGTTATTTTCTTATTCCATTTTCGTCTAATATCCGATTTTCTCGAGAGTATTTAAGTGTTTTTGCAGGTAATTCCATTTCCAAGTCAAAAGTATGCAAAGTGTAGAAAAGAAGCAAAACATGCAAGAAAAGAGCAGAAAAGAGAAGAAAAATAGCAGAATCCAAATTCTGCTGATGTGACGATCGTCACGGTTCCAGTACGACCGTGGCAGATACAAATTTCATCACGATCGTCACAATGCTTCACGATTGTCATGCGTTCAGAACAGTTTAATACGTTGAGCAGAAACGTGATTACGAAGTTTCAGAGAATCAGTTTTTACACGTTCACATTTCCTCCGAAGAAATTTAGGTTCCAAAGTCACATAAATGTCAAAGAGAAGTGCCTACATTTTCTCCAACCACTACTTCAGCTCAGTCTATAAATATGAGAGATTTCGAAGAACAAATGGGGTGACCAATTTTCCATTCCGAAGTACTGTCTTGCTGCCAAATTATTTCCATAATTTCTTTTGCTTTTGTTTTCCTTTATAATTCCTTGTCACCCATTACCGAACAAAGTAATAGTTTCTCACATTGAGGAACTATTACACTTTAGATTTAGATTGTTTCATTGCCTTCATCATTTACCATTTTAATTTTATCCAAGCAAGAACCTACCAGTCTGTGGAGGGATTGCTGCTACTGCATTTACCAGGTTTCCATTATTCAATTTATAGTATCGTTTATTTTCTTTTAATTATGTCTTTGATTAATTGTTTTTCCGCTTTTATGTTTAAGTTCGTAATTATGTCAAGCTAAACCGATCTTATCGGTATGTAATGAAGTAACCAAATGGATTAAATAACTCTAAGCTAAAATCAATAATTAACTCTTCTTCTGACTTCGATTTCTTAATTTTAAACCCAACTTTTATTATGAGAGTAAAAAGGTAACAAAGGTTAAGGTCAAGACCACGGGAGTGTGAGGCTTTACCCGGATAGCTGAAATCGGGCATTAGTTTTAAAAACAGCGGAAGCGCTTTGAAGTTAATTAGGTCTTATTAGTTTTCAAAAAGTATTTTTAACCTCATATGGGCTAGCGAGAGCAGACATATTGACTTAAGAGTATAGTCTGAAGCAATAACCACGGGAGTGTGAGGTGAGGGCTTTTAAACTAGTTTTTCCTACAGATGCATAGGGTGATAAATCTTTATACGCTTAGGTTTAATTAATTCCACGTAGGTTTACTGAATTATATACTGATATCTTATTCATAACTAGTATTCCCGAATTTTAATTTCTCTTTAATTTCCCGTTTGAACTTAAAAACCAATTCTGATTAGCCTTAGATAAACATAGTAACGATAGATAACGGTGCGTTCGATTTTTAGTCTCTGTGGGATCGATAATCTTTTAAAACTACGCGATACGACTGAATACTTGCAGTTAGATTTATTTAGGCACACTAAATAAGCGATCAACTTTCTCTTGGGCTACCTGACAATGAGACCCTTTATTTCTTGCATCTACTTCCCTTGTATTTTTCCATGTACCCCTCTCCCCATTTTTTTTTGTACTTTTTTTTTTACTTTCTTGCTCTTATTTGGTTATTGTTTTTACATGCTAGTTAGCTACCATTAGGAGCTAGGGCCATCCAAACCCCCTAAAGCATACTTGATCCATATATCAAGCCCTACCCACTCTTGTAAGTCGATTGCCTTGTGCATCGCCATCGACCTTACCCTATACCCCGTTAGGACCTCCTTTCCTTTAGTTCCAATCTTTACACCATGAATAAACCCTTGATCCAACATCAAGTAGCATTTTCTAAGTCAAATTAATCAACTTAATCATACTTAGACACTTTTCAGTAAAAGATGAAAAATGAGCGGGGTGTAGTCAGGGTCTCCCCGAGAATGAGGATCCGAGATATAGTTTTTCTGATTCGAGCTCTCGTCATTCTAAAATCAACCAACAAACTGTAGTTTCCCAAACTACGATTGCTCTGACTTCCTCATTTCACTATGAGGATACGTAGGCACGAGATTGCAAAGATCTTGGCGAGCACCCTAGGAAAATAAACCATCTAATCCCTATTCTTTTTCCTTCCTAATAACTTGAGAAGCCTAACACTTAGAAGTAAACATTAGCACACACATACACACACAAACACACCTAACCTAACGGTTCCTGTTGAGTACAATAATACCTTCCCCTTGCGTAACCGACTCCCGAGCTCAGACTTTTGGTTGCGATGACCATGTATTTTCCTTTCGTCTAGGGGTTTTATCGATATTTTCCCTTTCCCCTTATGGGAATAATTAAAGTTTGGTGGAGACTCTGTTAGTCCATCCCGCGGGCGTGCGATTGCGCTTCGCGAGGTCGTCTCTCATTTTTTTGAGGTACGACAGCCATGTTCATGTTTTATTCAGGCATTTTCATATGCATATAAACATATTAAGATGTTGTGTAGCATTAGATTGTCATTCACATTATTCTTTTGATATAAATGTCAGAATTTGTTATGGATCATAGTTGGATGAAATCCGATAGATTGGGTCCGGTGCATGAGAAATGAGTTCTTGAATTCCTTGAATTTGCCAAATAAAATATTCCCGACAATAATGGTATCTTTTATTGTCTTTGTGTTGTTTGCAGGAATATTAGATAAAACTCAAAGAAAGAAATATTACATCACCTATGTTGTGATGGAATATGTCAAAATTATACAACATGGACGTGGCAGGGAGAAGTGGATAATAATCAAAATGCGACGTCACAAATGGATGAAGATGATGATGTTATGATTGATCGACTAGAAGATATGATTCATGATATTAGAGCATCGTCTTATATGTAAACACATATTTATGATACTTTATGTATCGACAAAGATATGCCTTTATATAAGGGGTGCACCAATTTTACAGGATTGTCTGTGTTGTTAAAATTGTTTAATCTGAAGGCAAAATGTGGGTGGTCGGATAAAATTTTCACAAATTTGCTTGATTTGTTGAAACAAATGCAACCAGAAGATAACAATTTTCCAAATCGATGTTATGAGGCTAAGAAGATGTTGTGTCCAATGGATTTGGAGTATGTCAAAATACACGCATGCCCTAATGATTGCATATTATACAGGAAAGGGTATGCAAATTTGGATCAACGTCCAGAATGTGGTGAGTCGCGCTATAAGTTGAAGAATAGCTATGGTGATGACAATGAGAATGTTAGTAAGAAGTGTCCTTATGCAAAATTGTTATGGTGCTTGCTAATAATTTTTAGGTTAACGAGACTTTTTGCTAATGCGAATTACACAAAGAATATTAGATGACATGCAGATGAAAGAAAATGTGATGGAAACATTCTCCATGTAGCCGATTATTTGCCATGGAAGAAAATTGATTCATTGTTTATGGATTTTGGCCTTGAGCCAATAAACCTTAGGCTTGGGCTTGCCACAGATGGAATGAACCACTTTTGTAATCTGAGCACTAACCATTCTTCATGGCCTGCTCTTCTCATAATTTACAACCTATCTCCTTGGTTGTACATGAAGCGCAATTATATGATGTTAATTATGATGGTTTCTGCATTAAAACAACCTGGAAACAACATAGAAGTTTATCTAAGTCCATTAATTGAAGATGTAAAACTTTTGTGGGATAAAGGTGTTGACGTTGATGATGCATATTCTGGTGAAAAGGTTAAGATGAGTGCAATTTTATTTTGCACAATCAACGACTTTCCTGCATATGGTAATTTGGATGGATATAATGTCAAAGGAAATAAAGTGTGTCCCATATGTGAATATGATACTTGTTTTCACCAGCTTGTGTTTGGAAAAAAGACTGTTTAGCTTGGGCATCGAAAATTTCTAAAACCCAATCATCCTTATCGTAGATTGTGGAAGGCTTTTAAAGGAGAGCATGAGTTTGAAAGCACTCCTAAACCTTTAACTGGCGATGAAGTTTATCAACGACAAGAACACCTTAATGTTGTCTTTGAAAAGAAAAAAGACGGTCCCGTTGAGAGAAATATTTGCAAAACGAGACAGGTGTTCTTTGATCTTCCATATTGGTCTAGACTTGATGTAAGGCATTGTCTTGATGTGATGTATGTCTTAATGTGATGCATGTCTTGATGTGATGCATCATCATCATCATCATCATCATCATCATCATCATCATTCATAATTTTAACTTTTATATCTCTCTTTTCTTCTCTCTAAGATAACTTAAGGTGATGTTGTGTTAAAATTTGGTTAAAATTATTCATAATTTGATTACTATGTATTCTGACTTAAAAAATAGTCTTAGTGGTAAAATAAAATTAGTTTTTTTTAGTATAAATAGTTAGCTAATATAGTTTATAATTTGATTATTAAGTGTTATGATATCAAAATAAAAGTCTTATGTATATAACTAATAATAAACCAAATACATTCCAACATAGTTTAAAATTAAATTTGACAATTAAATTCTTAAACTTATTCATGAATCAAATGAGTTGGATATTATAAAAAAATAAAATTCGTTAATTAAATAAACTGAACTTAACCTATTTATAGTTTGATTTGTTAGATTAATGAGTTAACTTGTATATGTGTCTATATATATGCGCTTGTGCATGAGTGTGAAAGGTTATATAAACTTTAAAAATAGCTTTAAAGATTTATTTCACTTTATTTTTTCTAATCTAACCGTTTTATTGATTATTTATATTATTAAGTGATCAAAATATTTTTAAAAAATAATTATAAATATAAAATCTACATCATATATAGAAAGATTATATAGAAAGATTATATATAGTGAATAAACATTAAACTTATATATTAAATAAAATATTTAGATCAAAGTCAATTATTATACTTGTACAGACTACTCTATTTTTTTTAAAAAAATTATTTAAAAATAACTTTTAATTTTGTAAAGAAAATAAGTTGAATTTAACAATTAAACCTAACAAATTGAAATGAGTTATTTGTGAATTTAAAATGAAATGAAATTGAGTTTTAAAAAAGTCCGTGTTGAATTTGAGTTGAGTTTTGAGCCGAATCAATTATTATCGAGTTAAATTAAGTAAAAATGAGTTCAACTCGATTCATTTTCAGTCATACTTATGCAATAAATCAATTTTGATTAATATTTTATCAAAGAATGATTAATACATTTCATAATTTGGTTAATGAGTTTATAAAATAACTAGTAGAATGCCCGTGTGTCCGCACGGGTAAGTTCATTCATATTTTAGATCATTCGATAAAGATTTATTGTTGCTAATATATAATTGTTATTATAAAATCACTAATAACTCAAAATATTTAAAAATAAATAGGTAGCAAATTATCAACATGATAAATCCAATATGTCTAATATGTATAAATATTTACAAATATTTTGTTGATTAAAATAAAAACGGTATTGTGGTGATAGTGACATGTGAAAATAATGACTTTCAGTGATAAAATTCACAGGAGTTAGTAAACCATATTCTCATCAACAGATAATAAACTCTCCTCAATATATTGCAAAGTGCAAAGTGATGATGTCATTAGAAATGACTTATAGTAGATATATTAAACTTCAATAGAATTGTTAGTGTCAACAAAAACAACAAAAGACATGCTTAAGGAGTAACTAAGATTTGATGGTTGTAGTTGGATCGCAACAATATGGTTGTATTCTAAAGATGTGTTATTTGTTGATGTTAAGCAGTCCTAGCAGTAAATCTTCATGTACTTGAAAAAGAGGATATAGTTTTAAGTTACAATAAAATAGCAAGCAAGGACAACCTAAAGAGGGAGAAATGTCACATACTCTATTTATTAGGCTTATGTAACTGAAAAATGGGGAAATGTAAGATATGAGTACATGATGTAATTGAGAGTATATATGTTTCTATCAATATTTAAGTTTTGGAGAATTGAAACAAAAATATTGTTAGATATTTGAATCATTTGATCTTTGACCAATGGCTTCAAATTTTTTAAAGAAAAAATGACTAATGCAATTAAAAATCTATAAGTTGTAAGTTGTGAAATATCAATTATTTAAATAATACTAAGTTATCTTTTAGATAATTATAAAAAAATTAAAATATCTAAGACTTATTTGATGCACATGATAGTCATATTAGTACATTAAAGTAGTTGTTATTATATTGAAATAGTAATAGTATTAAAAAATCATTTGAAGCAGTATAGTATTAGTCAAACAGTGTATAGTAGATAATTTGTCAGTTTATTGTCTTCTAGCATAAGGTAAATATATGATCACTTCACTGTATATTTATATAATACACCATATATATACCTCTTTCAATTATTTTTCTGATTAATAACAACAATGGTATCATAATTCTTTAATCAAGTTAGAGAACGCAAAATGTATACAAAGTTTCATATTCTCTATAGTAGATGAATTGATGCTTAGATATTTGACTTTATTCTAGAACTTGCAATTAGTCTAGAGGTAGAGGCTAGAGCAACTCCACAAAACATGTATAATTTGCACATCAAATAATCCAAAAAGAAGTTACATGAGTGAAATTACAGAAACATATATGATGCATTACCTCTCCCAAAAACTCAACAACAAAATCATCTTGAGATAAGCATTCTTCCTTGTTGTAAACAACACCAAGCCCCTCCATGATCCATTCCAACAGACAGTCAGTAAACAGAGAAAATGCCAGTGGATGATAGTAATAAATCGTACTAAATAACAAAAAGAACATATACCTTTCTATAAGCTACATATTTGTTATTTGGACGACTGTCTATGGCCTTTAGAACACCTTAACACATTCTAATCATTCTTGCATCACAATCTTCTTCAGAGCATCTTTTAATATCGTCAATAACAGGCTGCAAAGGGTAGTCATTGGAGTATTTTCAGCTCCAGTAGAGCTCCTAACATGCTTATTCAATATTTGAAGGAGTACGTCTTCTATAAACAAATGTTTCTCCTGCAAAGACCAATTTAACTCTGGCACAAAATCAAGCAAAAGGTTGTGTATATAAGGATCAATTCTATAAACCCCTTGCTCAATAACCTCATTTTCAAGTTACTTTCTAGGTTTGAAATCTTTGAATTCAAGAAGTTCCATTTCTGACTCCTCTGTGTCATTCTTTTATGCACTCTGCTTCTTTGCATAATCATCTGGTAATGAAACCCGCATCTTCCTTCGCACCTCCTCCTCCTCATTAGCTACAATGTAATAATGATCAATGTAACGCCCCGAAAATCTAAATTAATCATTTATTTATTTAGTTAATTTAGAAGGAAGTAAGAAGTTTTGGTAATTTTGGATCAAAAGAGTATTTGTTTTAATAATTTAATAGAATGAATAATTAATGTATTATTTATACTATTGTTATTATTATTTAAAATAATGGGAAAAGGGACAAGGTGGTCATAAAGGAAAAAGAGTAAGGATAGAAGTGGAAGTTCATAAATTGGGATATTTTGTCTAAAGAGGAGATGACCGGTCACTTTTCTAACTGATCGTGTTTTGTGAAGAACATAGAGGGAGAGAAGGAGGAGAACCCTAAGGCTTGAAAGTTGCTGAAGAATCATAGAGAAGGAGGGAAGTTACTGAATTTCTCTAAGGTATGGGGAGTTTTCATGGTTTATTATATTTCTATAGGATTTGGTTATGAATAGATTAGGTATTTGTGAATTTTGGGAAATTGTGGTCTTTGATGATGTAGAATGAGTTAGGGATGATTGATTTTATGAAATATAATGAAATAGAATGTTATGTGTTGATGTATGTGTATTGTGTGAGTCTTTTGAACACATTTTCGTATTGGAAAAACTGAAATTTTGGGATATTTGAAGTCAAAACGTAGCAGAAAAATCTTTTAAAAAATTTTGGGTTTCGCATCCTGACACGGGTCGTGTCACAGAACACGGGCGGCCGTGTCAGCCTACTGTTCCTACCGTAAATTTTTCTGTTTTGGATTTGTGCTTCAGGGCTTCGGACACGGGCCGTGTCACAAGACACGGGCGGCCGTGTGTGGTTGATGTATGTTGTCTGTTTTGTGTTTTGGATATTGGAAGCCTGACACGGGCCGTGTCACAGGACACGGGTGGCCGTGTCAGACATGCTGTTTTGCTGTTTTTCTTGTTTTCTTGAGGCATTTTGACGTTTTCTCGTGCTGACCTTTTGTTGTCGAGTTGTTGTTGATGTAAGATGATAAAACATGATTGTATAATAAATACTTGTCGAATATGAAATGAATGATGCACACGTTGATTTTTGTTGAATTGAGAAGAATTAGCATCATTGCATTTCATAGCATTTTATGTTGGGACTTCGGTCCATTGGTAGCTTCAATCCCATTGTGCGGATTGAAGTGATACGTTGATTATGTTGTGCTCCTTTTGGAGGGTTGATGGCCAGTGTCCATCACGTTGAATCGGTACCACATGCATTATTTGCATTCCATTATAATTGACATTGCATATAAATGATGTTGTTGTTGATGACGCTATGATATTTTGTTGATGATGCTATGATGTTGTTGTTGACGATGCTATGATGTTGTTGTTGATGATGCCCTGATATTTTGTTGATGATGCTATGATGTTGTTCATGCATATGCATAGAGTTGCATTAGTCGAGTTACAATGCATAATGATTTATATGCATATTTGTTGAGCTATGATTGGTTGATGAGTATGGGTGTGAGAATGTATTGTGATATACTGTGAATAAGGTTATGTAGAATATGTTGTGTTTGATATCCTACCTTGCAGTATATGTTTGTTATTATTGTTTGTGATTTCTCACCCCTTTGTTATTGATGTGGTTTGTGCTCCTCTTCAGAGTATAAGCAGGTAATTGAGTAGCTGCTTAGAGTTGCAGGATGGCGAGAGGTTATTTCTTCCTTTTTCCTTTCGCGTTTTAGTTTACGTGCTCTGATATGTAACACTATGAAACATTTGCGAGTTTTGTCTAATCTTTTCGTTAGAGAATTGGTGTGTACTCTCATGTTTGATTTTTTTTAATGTTTTAAGGATATTTCATTTATGAGTTTGATTATGCCATAAAATGCATTTAAAGTTTAAATGATTTAGTCAATGCATGCTTTATTATGAGAAATTCTGTCGTAATGATACCCTAAGTGAAGGTGAGCATGCGATGACACCCTAAGTGAATGTGTTGATTGTTGTTTTTATTTGATAAAGTGTTATTGGGCATGTATGTTTTGAAAAGAGAATGTATGACATCCTATTTGATTGTATGACATCCTATTTGATTTTGTGACATACTCTAATTTTAATATATATTTATGTGCGGGAAAATAGGGTGGTACATATTTCACTTCAGAGTCGCCTAAATCACTAATATTGAGGTAATAAAATATGACCACACAGAATTAACAACGCAAGAGTTGGTTTGTCAAAAAATGAAAGCACATTATAAGTTTGTTGAGGAAATGTCAAACATACATATAACTAGTAAATATGGTGATCCACAACATTTTACTTCTATAAACATGAATCGTGGGGAACATGATCATTCAATACATATGTAATAAAATACTAATTCGAAAAAATCCCAGATGATGAAAAAAATTCCAAGGAGGTGTGTCAATTTCAAGTGTCTGCTATGTTTAAAGTAGTTAAGCAAGGTAATTTCCATGGTCATGTCTTCTCATTGAAGTGAAAATCACTCAGTTATTTCCTCTATAATTAATAGTTATCATAAAAGTATAAATAATCAAATACTTGATTTAATAATTTAATATCCTTTTTGATTTTGTATAACCTCAAGATTCATTTTGGTCCCTTAACTTAAAAAGTTCCATATTGGTCTCTTTACTCTTTAAATCGCATCATGTTAGTCCTTTTCGTCTAATTAGCAGCGAATTTAGCAACCAATTTTTTAGTTTTTTCGTCGTTAATTAGACGGAAAGGACTAATATGGTTTGTTTTGAAAAGTTATGATACCAATATAGATATTTTTTAAGGGACCAAAACGAACTCCGAGGTTAACATTAGGGACCAAAAAGGATATTAAAACTAATTTAAAAACCTACTCCTAAGTTTTAAGAGAAAACAAACGTAAGTTTTCCATAACATTAAAAATTTCTTCCATCATATTTAAACTCTTTTCAATTTTTGTAATTTAAAATAATTTACTTAATCGTCAATTTTTCAATTCAAAGTATTATTTTTACTTTCTTTTATTTACCCACAAATTTACTTTTCAAGTTATTTACATTCTTGCTTTTTAAAATATAAGTTCAGAACCAGATGGTGTTAGCTATCAGAAATTGACATAAATCAGATCAAAGTACTGTTTTAGTACGGCTGACAGAACTCAAAGAGAAATTGAAGATTTCTCATAGAAATGTCTTTTTGAAACAACTTCCATGATGATCCTCAACCAATAAGCAATGAAGTTTCTTAAGATATCACCTTAAAGAAAAAACTTCACACTATCAAATATTTTTAAGCAAGATAGCTTTAACAACATCTCTTGCTCTTCAATACTTGATTTTTATTTTAGAACACAGATGATTCTTTTCATCTGTATCCTACACTAATATCAGCTTCAAAAGACTAGTCATTGAAGAGCATCTGATATTAGGTTCTGGTAGTGTTTCTTCTTGCTTTCAGATCTAGGAGATCAGTTGAAATACAAGTATTTCATAAACTTCTGAAGTTACTCTTCTAACAACAGATATCACAATCCATTCAGCCAGTATGGAAGTGCTTCTGATAAGAAACCTAAGTCTCTCATCATCATCCATTCCAAGGAACTAAGCCAAATAGAGAAGGTCAACTGTTGAATAGTTTTTCATCATCGAACTTCAATTTTTTCTTTGAAGATTGCAAGACAAATCTTCAGAACACGACAGCTTCAAGATGTAAACATCTAAAAAAGAAACTGTGACTTTAGATTTAAGTCAAAGAACAATCTTCTCATAATTTGCTTGAAAAGATTAGATGAAGTACAACTACTTCAAGCTTCAAAAATTGATCCCCACAAATCTGAGCACAAGAATTCAAAGATAGTCCAAGCATCAGACATATCAATGATGTTGATATACTCATAAGTGAGATAGAGCATCTACCAGAATGTAACTACCTCCAAAGATATTCAATAAGCATCTTCTGAGTAGGTGAAAGAAATTTTCAACAATCAAATTCTATAGCAATACCTCTTTCAAGGATATTCTATAGACCTTCAGCAACCCTTTATCAAGTTCAATGAGTTAAAAATATGTTTAGCTTTTCCATCATTTAAATTCAGTTAGGTTGTCCATTTGAATATGGTAGGAAAAACCGTGTGATATTTTTCATGTGGCACTTGATTCCTTTTTGAAGAAGATATATACTTTTCTTATTAGATCATTATCTGCGCCACCGTTAAGTGTTAAGCACAGACCATGCTTTGATACCAATTGAAGGTGTGAAAGTACTTAAGAAGGGGGGTTAAATTTTGTTTCGCGTTCTCTTTTAATTTAACTTCTGATCAAAGTTTCAGAATCATAACTGGTGTTCAGGTTTTGCTTAATTCATTAGCAGGGGATATAACATAAGTAAATAAAATAATAGCAGAAGACACAAATGATTTATCCTGGTTCCTCCCCTAACTGAGAGTAATCCAGTCCCCTTGCCTCGCAAGAGATTTTCGTTATAACCACTTCATGATTACAATCGCTTATGCTCCTGCATAAGACTTTTACAATTGCTCAGACCAACTGTCTGAGACTTCCTTTGCTTAGAGAACATGTCTAAGATTTTCCCTTGATCACTCCTTCTGACCGAGCCACCTGCTCCAAGGTCTTCAGTTTGAGACTTCCCCTTGCTTAGAGCACATGTCTAAGACTTCTCTTGCTCACGCCCTCTGACCGAGCCACCTGCTCTTCTGGTCATCAGACAGAGACTTCCCGTTGCTTAAGCTCTCTTGATACTTCTTGCTCACGCCCCTCAGACGGAGTCTTCCCCACTTGCTCAATCAGACTAGCTGAATAAGACTTTCACAGCTCAAGCACTTAAGCAATGAGACTTATGTGGCTTAAGCATCTTGGCTCAAGACTTGTTGTTTGAATCCCAATGAGACAAGATTTTTTGCTCAAACACATAGTAAGAGACTTAATCTAAACTACTGAAGGCTCAGTAGAATAGAGAACCAGGTGTACATGATGCAAGCATCAGAGGTACGGGAAATCACCATAACAAAGACCTAAAGCACTTAAGATTTCTAACATATTTAATGATAAGAAATCTTAAGGCTTTTATAAATACAATCTAAAACAAAAAATCTACATATTACATTAGAGTTTAAAAGTGCTTCATCTTGCTACTCCTTCATCAGAAGAATCCTTGTTAAGATTCAAACTTGTATCTTCAGCCATATATATAGTCTTTGCAGAAACTAGCCGTTGAGGAAGTGTCTTAATCAAGTGTTTTTTCTTTTACTCCATAGTACAACAGACGTTGAAGATGGATGCACAGCAGATTCTGAATACAATGTGTAACTCGTTTAACCTTTGAGTCTTCAAGAGGTTTTGTACTGATAGAGCTGTTAGGAGCAGACATCCTTAGAACATACCAGCTTTTCTTGAGCCTTGTAATCTGGTAGACTAGAGCTGATAGGCTGATAAGATAATACAACTTGCTTTCTGAAGTACGGACAATCCACAGCTTTATCACCAACTCTAAATGGTACTGGGTGATGATATATAATTACCAAGTGTAGTAACTCGTCTGAATATTGAGGCCTTCAGCTTAGAGTTTGCGTCAAGCCACACTAGCAATTGTTCTTTAGACTCTGCCACCAGAATCTAGCAATGAAGCAACTCCCAAGTATGTCTAAGTAAAATAAATTCTGATTATTTATGTACTTGAACAAGAACCTGCATAAATAAAACACACATCAAATAAACCATTATTCTTTTAATAATTTTTTTATCATCAAAACTAAAAGAGAATATGTCATGAACAAATCTTGTTCTAACACACTACACCACTCATCCAAACGATTGGTAAACACATGGTTTAATTCCCACCAATCTGCTCCAAGAATAACATCAACTAGTTCCAACTAAAGACAAATTGTGCCCATCCTTAGGAAACATTTCAGGATACTCCAACATCACTAGCCCATCTATAGCCAAAACATCGCCTTCCCCCTCACAATGAAGTAAACAACGAGAACATCTGATCGTCTTCGATCAAGGATCACACCACTCTCAAAATAGTTGAACTATCCAACACTGCACTCTCGCATGTAGCAACACGATATCCAATCTCTTAATAGTTGGAATATCCAAGAGAAGCAGATGCTTCTCCCCCACTTGTTTCATTCCTAACCTACAAATGGAAAACAAAACAAGCATCGACAGTGTTTTCACACTCATGTCGCATACTAGGGAACAACATAATTAAACAACCTGTCCGGACAAACCGACTTGCTCTAATACCACTATGTAACACCCTAAATATTCCCCGTGTAATATAGATAAAAATCTGAGTTTATTTCACCAACGTTCAAAGATATCCAACATCTCAAGCAACAAAATAGAAGAAAAGCATGAAGGTTGAGAAACACAAGAAAGGGGGGTTTGAATTGGGTTTCACATTTCTTCCCCATTTGCGGAAATTAAATCAATTGCGTTAACATGTAAATAAAATAAATGAACACAATTATTTTATCATGGTTCACTGTTAACGAAGTTACTCCAGTCCACCCCTCAAGGTGATTTCGCCTTATCACAAGGACTCAATTCACTAATCATCAACATGATTACAACTACAATGGATACCATTGCCTTTTTGAGAATCCTTGCATTCATTCGCCTCTCAAGGAATCATCCAATAAGCTGTTAGAAACACGCTTGGTCTTCTCAAGCATTCTGGTCATCATTCGACCGCTCAAGGAACATTACCTTTTTCAAGGATTTTTGTGTGCATTATATATGCTTCTTACAAGCTGATTACATAGATGAAGCACATGAACACCTAAGTGTTTCTATCAAGATATGAGCAACAACTCCTTGCTTTCTAATACAAAAACTATCTAAAAATTAATATCTAAGAGATTATAAGCACCGTAGTTCTGTATTGCTTAAAAGCTTTTTTATGAGCAGTGCGTCTTCTTATCATGAGCTTTAAGCTTTTTTCTGATGCACTTCTTTTTGATTAGGTAATGCTTCTTCTAGTTTAACTATCAAGATTAACTAAGTTACTCTGCTTCACTTATTGATGTTTCACTTGATGAGTTTCACATGGCTTTAACATGTTGCATCATTATGCATTCTTCATCATTCTACTTCAGCTTCTTCTCCATTGAGCATTCATCGTTTAAGCTTCAGCTTGCAGCATCTTGTACTCCTTTCTTGAGCATATAATTCTTTTCCAATTCAACCATCAAGTTCAACTAAGCTAGTATGCTTCACTTATAATGTCCCACTTGAGTAGTTTCATATGGTGTTAGCATAACCATCGTTTGTGTACACTTGTAGTAGCAACTTCATCTTTGATTGCTACATGTTGATTTGTTAGGTGTGTTGAATAATAATCCTTTATATGAACAGCAACCAACAATCTTTTTTTCTTTCTCTCTTTGTAATCAGCGGCTACTTCAACAATAAGCCATTTGCAACAAGCGACTAGCTTCTAGCCATGGGCAACAATTCTTCAAGCTTCCAAGTCTTTAATTTATAGAGCAGGAGAGAATAGATCCATTGAGGGGTATTCTTGGAAACATATTCCAACAGCAATATCCCAACGTTCACATGAAGGAATGGTCAACATCACTGTACAAAAAGTTGCTCCTGCGCCATCTTTTCGAGGTAGAGGATAGAGAGTTTTAGTACTATTATATTCAGCTTAAAACCATTCTAATCTTTAGTCTTCTGGCATCTTCAGAGGCTTTAGATATTAACTTGATGAAGCGTGTTGTAGAAGAGTCATTCTTTGTGTAGTCTTCAGAAACTCAGTCTTCAGAATTCCAAGATCTTTGTTCAGAAGAATCTATCTTGAGAATCTTCAGCACTCGTTCTTTTAAAAGAATTATCTTCAGAGTCTTCAGAACCTGTTCCTTCAGAACCTTGTCTTTAGAGTCTTCAGATTTCATTAAGTACGTTCTTTGTCTTCAGAGTCTTTCGCACTTTGTCTAATCAAAAACTTGTCTTCAGAAGCTCTTCAGAACTTCATCTTCATAAATTGTGTCTTCAGAATCTTTAGAACTTTGCTCACCTAAACCACGTCTTCAAAATCTTAAGAACTTGTAACATTAGAAGCACGTCACATTAGAAAGTCTTGTAGACCTTTCTTATAAAGTCTTAATTAGAATGTTCAGAACTGACGTTCATTAGAACTGTTGTATTAGAAACATTCATGAATCTTGACTTTAATTTGTTCACACATATGTTTTCTTCCAGAGTGTTGATAATAGAGTCTGATGAAGTCACACGCCTTCTTATCAGAATCAGAATCATATTGACAATAACCACACACACTAGACAGAAATCATATTATACATAATTGTTCTCTTAGATAACATGTGCAATTATCATCAAAACTTAATGGCCAGATATAGAACCAAATCTTGTTCTTACAATCTCCCCCTTTTTTATGATGACAAATAATTCATTTTGATAGAGTAATTCGTATAGGGTAATCACCATAAATCCACAGAGTCAGAGATAAGCTTAACAGGCTCCCCTTGATTCTGTTACTCTCAAAATTCATAATGCTTGTTCAGAGTCTCCCCCTGATCCCAAGACTCATAAAATGATTTTGAAGTAGAATCATGTCCAAAAGCGAAGATTACTTTTCAATGACGTTTCATCAGAATCTGACTAGAACTGGCTGGTCTTCATCTCAGAACCAAGCTTACTATCAGAATATTGTAGATGTATTAGAACCTGATTTGTCATGTCAGACTTGATGTCTTGCATTATATATCAGAAACTGGTATATACTTTCTTAGATGCCACGCATCACGTATCAAAACCAAATCTTCAATATTTTAGCACAGATCACCAACAGGTGCACATATCCTTATGTCATTTTATGGTTCAGAAACCAAATATTTTCTTTTATGACCATGACTTGATTTCATCTCCAAAGAATTCACATTCTTTCGACGCTGGAGTCTAGATACCATATGAGGTTTGGATACCATTGAACTTTAGATACCAATTGGATCATCCTTTCAGAAAGTTAACAACTTCTGACAAGTTTTGGGTATCAGCGCGAAATTCATGGACATCTCTTGTTTCTGATAACTTAGTGGTCAACACTAGATATTAATATATTATCATATCAAGTTTGTTTGGTATTCTTCTTTCTTGTTCATGTCTTCTAACATAACATATCTTCTGATATCTTATCAAATACAAATTATGTATTCTGATATATCATAGCTTCTGATATGGCTTAACTTCTGTCTTGTGATAACCTGTTCTAACATACAGTGAACTTTTGCGAAGTTCTTGATCAATTCTTAAACATATGGTTAAAAGTAAAACATATTCAACTATATTTGGGATGAGGTTCTTTAGATTGGATATCAAAATCATATATCACTTTCTCCCCCTTTGTCGGAAATCAAAAAGGTGTAGAAAGGAAATAGACAAAGTAATGCGAAAAAGAAAATTCAAATACTAAATAAAAATATTTCATTCATTCATTTCAAAAAGTACAAACTAGACAAAATAAGGAATCAGCAAGAAACCACTAAAGACAACTAGACTAACTTAATTAGAGGAAATTACAAGACCAGAGGAACATCAGAAAAT
Source organism: Lathyrus tuberosus (assembly GCA_022829125.1). NCBI lineage: Eukaryota > Viridiplantae > Streptophyta > Magnoliopsida > Fabales > Fabaceae > Lathyrus > Lathyrus tuberosus. The sequence continues at coordinate 3,676,145 of JALAZF010000082.1, read as the reverse complement.
AAGGAGGACTTTGTGCTAAACACAACCAACCACTCAATACCATATTTCAGATCCAAAACAACCACAAGCAGCACATAGATTCATATGTCCTAAAAACAACTACTACAACCCAACACATCAGAAATCTGCCAGCTTATCAACCCTTTCACATCTCACTTCCGCACCTGCATTTTCTGGTCCAAGCATCTTGACTAACCCAACAATCCCAGTTTTAAAAAATAGTTCATATAGAATCCTTCCCTATGGAATATAGGATTTATGTTGGCTTCTTGAGATATCAACCATGGCCTTCAAATGATTAAAAAATGTTTGAGGCAGGTTAATCTGAACATTGTTCATTAGAAAGTAGATAAAGAGTCTGTCATCATGTGATAGAACATTTTTGTCTACTCCCCTTGCTCGGAAGTTGGACGGCAGAAGTTGAAACCAAACTTTAGCTATGTGCTGGAGTCTTTCAAGACCATTTGGTTCAAAATTTGGAAGAGAGTTGTCATGGATCTCAGAGAGTTTTTCAACAAAGGTGTAGTTAAGATGGAATTCTTCCACAGTGGTACCAATTTGAATACATCCTATAGCTTTAGCAATGGAGGTAGGAGTGACAATGAAGGGAACCCCAAAAATAGAGGACATAACAGAGTTTCCATCTTCACCAACCCGTGCAAACTTCCAAAATTCCTTCACAAGGTTTGGATAGATGGGTCCATGAAGAATGGCATAGTATTTATAACATCCTTGAATGCGCATACTTATGGTTAGATTGAAACCAACTTCTCTGAGGACATGGAGATTTGGACGTTTTTCTGAGATAACTTCTAGAATGTCTTCGCTTCCACAAAAGGTTTTGAGAGACATGGTGATACAACTAGGGTAAGAATGATACGACGAAGAAAAGTAGGAGATAAAGAAGGGTTTGAGGAAGGATGATATAAATAGAGAAAAGGTAGATACTACTTATAAAGAGGAGTAAAGATAATAATGACAATCAGTTTCGAGACATGCAAAACAATTAATGATTTATCAAAAAATAGTGATTGCTGCTATTTCCAAAACGGTTGATAAAATGATAAATTAATACGCTTAATAAAACGTGAGAGTAAGTGACCTATACAGACACTAGGTTTAAGGGAGAAACAGAGAAGACACTCAAAGAGGAATGAGTTCAGGATATCTGACAAAAAGTAAGGTGACGTGATTTTAATGTCCTGTATCAAAGATATTCTCATTACCCGAGTTGTCCCATCAGATACTAGGTGTGATACAAGTAATACAAAAGTTTTGTTAACGTATCAACCTTTCATACCATGATGACCGATAAATGCATCACACTCTTCAATTTCCAATGGTTAAGAACATTTACCGAAAGTCATGCGTTCTATTCAGATAACTTAAGAAATAAAAGACTTCACTAGTCAGAAGGTCGCATATCTCACTAGTAGAGCAAATGTCACTAAGCAATAGAAATTTAATTTTCTATTCTGGAAGTTACATTTAGAGATAGCTATTTTCATTTGATGTAGAACTAAGTTCACATGCGAAATGAAAAACAAGTATAATTTCAGTAAGGAAATTTTTTGAAAAAGATATTATCCCTAGCAAGGATTTTATCTTAAGGATTTTAGAAATTGAATTCCTTCTTAAATAGTCTCTTAAAACGTATTTCTCTAGAATATAAGAATAGATTTCTAGACTATTTAAAAATAAATAGTAGGGATTAGAAATACATTACTTAATACTTCGGTAGATTCCAGCTTCTGATGTAGAGGCTTCTTCAGAATCACCACGCGTTCAGCTTTTGCGATCGATGACTTGTTGACATCACTTCTAGCTGGACTACTAGAATCATTTTCTTCTTCCATCGTTGTGTCTTCTGTCTACTGCAATCTTCATATGAATCTTTAACATTGTACAGAGACACGTTCATCTTCATGGCTTCCATTCTGGGTGGTGAGAACATATATTCTAACGTTGATTTCATCTTTGATCGTTGGGGAAGAACCAAGTTCTTTTAATAGTCTTCACCTCAGAATTTTTCATCTTCTATCTTCAAGAAAGATCAGAAAGTGACTTCTTCAAGAAGGCTTATTTCCATAAGGCCAAAAGTTTCTCAGCTTAAACATAAACCATTGAGCATTTATGTGCTTAAGAGACTTATTGGAATCTTCTTGCATCATCAGAGTTCAATCATTGAATGGATACTGATCTTCACCAGATGCAGATATCATTAAACCAAAATCTATTTCCTTTGAGGGTTTGAATGATAATCTTGTTCTTACTTATTTGATCTCTATGAACCAGAAATAATTCATCAGAAAGTCTGTCTTTCCTTTCTTAGGGAGGGTGAACTGTGATTACTTCTAATTAAGCATCTTCTAATATCTTCATTCTGATACTTCTAAGACAGCTCCATTTTCTTCATCATAGAGAAGATAGTTTCTAGCTCTGTATTCTTCCACTAAGCTTTGTTTCTAACTTTCAAGCTTATCATCAAATCTGACCTTGATTTGATTTCTGATGAAGGTACTTCAGTAGCCTTTGGATATACATAGCAATCTAACCGATATGCATCAGAATAGATTTGAATCATATTATATTCTGAATAAACATGCTAGTTGCTTCCTTGAAATGTTTTTTCAAGATGATTTCTCATATATCTTGATTTTAGCCATTTCTTTTCCAAGCTTGTTCTATTCTTCAATCATCTGTATCTGATTGTGAAGAACTCGAACATCCAAAGTTTCTTTTCATCAGATAGATTCTTAAGCTTACTTTCACTCAGTCACATGAGTCCAGAAAGTGGTGAGTACAGAAGGATACATTCATGTATCTGAAGCTTCTGAAAAGAAACTTTGAATAATCATTCTGATAAACTTAAATTTGTTCAACTGAGATACCTTTCTCAAGCTAACAACTTGCTTGTCTCATGTCAATCCAATTTTCATTATGAACATACATATGTAAAGAACTCAGAAAATTGATCTTGCATGTTGTTATACCCCAAATTTTACCCCTTAGATGTCATGACATCTTTGCATTTGCATTAGGGTTCAATCATCTGTGCATAGTCAACTAACCATCATAGTTTTGCTAGTTTTATTTTTCTATTGAAAGTTAGGGTTTTGCACAATAAGAGGGCAAGAGCAACAGGCCAAGCTCTCATACATTTCAAGACTTCCTAAGATACTCCTTGGCTCAATACATCCATCCCAAGTGCTCACTAGGTGATCAAGAGAGGTGGTGGAATCCATCTGGTAAAAGAAAGTCAGCTGAGGCTCCAAAAGCTCAATCTTTGGTCTTGAGGGATAATCATGAGGTTTTCAAGTCATGTTCCATGGTCTCATGTGATTGGATCAAGAGAAATCAAAGAGGAACCATAAAATCAGGAGTTGTGGAAATTAGGGTTTTGATCTAAGGGATTATAAGGGAATCTTGGTGTGATCAGTCAATGTCTTGATTGGTTCATCAACCAATTGAGCTTACATACATTCAAGAGACCTTATTCATCAAGAAATCAAGAGTAGTTGGCTCGCATCACAAGTGCAATGAGCCTCAAGTTCATCTGGCCCCAGATTAAGGTTTTATCAGGAAAAGTCAACCATGCCTTTGACTTTTGATCAAGGCATGATCCCAAGTCTTGGGACATGATTCCATATGTTCATATACATCCTTGGAAGTCATCTATGATGTTTGGGAAGTTTGAGAAAGCAAGATCATCAAGGATCACACAGTTGAATTCATGAAGAAATTAGGGTTTTATCTGAAAAGTCAAACCTTTGACTTTTGGTATTTTGGGTCCAAGATGAAGTATTCAAGCCATATTCCATCAAGACATGTTTAATCTTTGAATTGGAGTATGAGAAATAAAGATTTAAGAGGTTTCTTGCAAAAGGGGTAAAGTGGGTTTTGAAAATTTTTGAAGTATGGAAAACCCTAGTTTCTATATGAACTTTGAAAGTTCATAACTCTCAATCCACAAATCCATTTTTTGTGATCCAAAACTAAAATTGAAGATCTCAACATGAACTTTAAAAGTTTGTTAGAGGGTCATACCTCAAAAGAGGTCTAAATTTTGAGTTATGAGGCTTGGAAGTTTAGGTCAAGTTTAGGACTTAGTGAAATTTCACATTTTCTCCTTAACTTGCAGCCAAATTCAACCCAATTTTTCACTAAGATCCCTTTGGATTTAGAACTTTGGGTGAACATGAACATTGTAGAGCATGCTTGGGCCTTTCCAAAAAGTCCTAGAACACCCCAATCCAATGTGTGAGCAAGGAGTTTCGAATTCATTAAGTTAAGGTCACAAACTTGAGTTTATAGGTCATGATCATGTTGGTTCAAGTTGTAAAACCACTCTAAATCTTCATGATCTCATGTGGCAGACCTTGTTGCTTGTTAATTTTGTTTAAATCAGATAAATACATATGCTTTTGATGCATTATCCAAGTGGTTTAAGCTTTATCTCATGAATCATGCCATTTTTGGCACAAAGTTGACATTGCCATTTACATCAAGCTACTTTAACCAAGTCAACTTGTCTTGAGCATTATAAATGTTTCTTCTGCACTTCAAAATGATTGTACTGAGAAGCAAGACCTCTTAACCTTTTCAACCACCCTAGAGAAACATGGTACATGGCTTGGAAATGACAAAATGCATGGAACCACAAAGTTGAAATGCAACCGAGACCAAAGGTTGAGAACCTGGCCATCTGGTTAGCTTCAAACCTCCACTATTTGCCTATAAATAAAGGACTTCATTAAGCCTCAAAACACACAAGAACTCCCTCTGAAAACCCTCATATCTTTCCTTTCCATAGCTTTTACAAAAACTCTCAAAACTTGCAAAACCACTGCCCAAACACATTCCACTTGTGCAACTCACATACAAACTCCACAATCCTTCTCTAAACGCTCCATAGAGCTTGTTTAAACCATCAAACAAGTTTTGTAACATCCCATTCACTATCCACCATTTTTAAACCTCACTTTGCAAGAAGACACGAGTTTGGTGTTTGAAGTAACTTCAAACCATTTCAAGCATTCTAATCATCACTCCAAGGATCAACAAGGCTAAAGAGAATCCTATTTCACTTTTGTAACATCATTTGAAAAGGACTTGGACATGCTCCAAGAGGTAAGGATTTTGAAACTCTAAGCTCATATTCTATGCATGTTATTGTCTCATGTTTGAAGCAAAAATTTAGTCTACATTATGTATAACGTGTTTGAAGCTTTGTTTGCATTATTTGGTTTGAATATGTGATGTTTTGAACAAGGTTTTATCTTGTTATGTTGCACTGTTGTTGAGATATTTGTGAAGCACACAGTTAGTTTTAGGGCAAGACAATAGGACCTTTAGAATCCTTGTAAGAAGTACTACAATTTTTGTTTTTACAAATTGAAAAATGGTGGAGAGATGAAAGAGTTATGTTGGTTTGAAAATCTAAAAGGGATGGTGAGTTAGGGCACAAGAGAGAAGAAGAAAGAAAGGAAAAGGAAGAAGAAAGAGTGAGGTGGCGCTGAGGTGTCCACTTCATGGTGTGTGTAAAATATATATTTTCATTTCCATTTAGAAAGTGGATGAGAGCGTAGTACCGCTGGTCAAGGAGAAAGGTTTGAGTGTGTTTTCCATGCCTAGGACTGGGGTTCGAATCCTCCTCGCCCCAGTCCTTTTGTTTTATTTTTCTGAAAACTAGTTGATTTCAAATATATTATCTCTAGTCCATGCCTTGTCATAGCGCTCGCGTTGGTTAGGTTGGTAATCCTTTTAGGTTGCAATGTCAAGTGCATGGGTTCAACACCTACTAGGGTCATTCCCATTCTTTTTAATACTTAGTTTTTTAGGTTTCCTTCACAAAACTTCACAAGTCATAACTCCTTCATTTTTAAAGTTTTTTAATCCATTCTTTTTGCATTATTTTACTCTTTTTGCCTATTTTATTTTGACATTAAAATTTTCCCAAAATATTTATTTTTAGGGCCTTTTTTCATGTGTAAAGTATAGGTTTATTTTAGGGTTTATTAGGAGAAGTTTTGACTCCCTTGGTTATAACCTTTGTGTTTCCCTTATATTTTAGGGTTGAATAAACTTGTGTTAACATGTTTAGACCCCTGAACCATAACTTTAACTTGTATACATTTGTATAGTTTGATTTAGGTACACTTTTAAGTGTATGTTTATATGTTAAAAGCATGTAAACTTTTGTCATCCCCTTTGAGGTCTTAGATAGGTCTTTACCTTCAATTAGGACTCTCCCCCCTCCATGTTTATAACATCTTAATGTATACAAACCATCAACTTAGGTCACACCATGTACATATGTGCCTAAAACACTTAAACTTCTCCCTTTCTTCAAAGTGGACTTCAAACACAAACTTAGGTGATACTTTCCCTTTTGTACAAAGATTATGTCAAAGACCATATCCCCATGTTAGGTCATCACCTAATTGATTAACATGTATAGACTTGTATCATGATCCCTTTAGGTGTTTACCTTGCCCAAATTAATGAATAACTCTTTGTGTTAACTTGATACTTACTTAAGTGCTTACTTTGAATGTCATCACATTCACCATCATAATTCATATATTATATCCATGTGTTTATCAACATCATTAAATTCATGTGCGAATATCATTTGTTATCTTTTTTTTTTCAACTTTATTAAGTTACCCCCTAAGTGAGACTAGCTTGTTAGCTCTTCTCCTTAACCCTCTTTGTTCCCCCTCATTCCAAAGGAAAGTCTCTCTATCGACTTTAATGTCATAGATAGCTCATTACCTATTAGCCTTATTAGAGCCATCTTCTACCCAGTACCCTTGGCCTCATTAGAGCCATTCCTTTCCCTTGACCTTATTAGGATCAATCTCTTGGCCTCATTAGAGCCACTTCCCTTTGACCTAGTTTAGGTTAGGATCATTACCTCCTCTTGTAAACACTATCATCATAGATGTTTATTCCCTCTTTGGCCTTATTAGAGCCATTTACCCTACAACCTAGAATTAACCTAGAGTTCTTCAACTCTATGTGAGCACTACCATGATGGTGCTCTCTTCACCCTTTAACTTAGAGATTAGGATAGAGTTCTTAAACTCTATGTGATTCTCATCATAATTAGTATTCACCTCCCTTTTGACTTTGTTCAAAGTCAACCTCTTAGACTTACCCTTTTAACTTAGACTTAGAGAGTTCTTTAACTCTATGTGAGTGTCATACTCATTTCCCTTTGGAACTTTGACCATATTCAACGGTTCCTCACCCTCATTAAGGTGAACTACGAATGCTTTGATTCCATCCTAGTTAGGATACGTAGGCACGAGATGCAACGTCTTGGCGAGCATACTTAGTGTACATACCCTTAGGTCTTTACCTTTAGCACATTACCTTTAGCAAGCAAATAATAACTTAACATAAATACTAACAAGAGGCTCATGTAGAGTACTACAGATACTTAGGATGCTAACACCTTCCCTAGCTATAACCAACCCCCGAACTTAGATCTCTTAGTTGTGTCTTTACATAGCGCACTTAGGATTTTTCTTCGATCTTTACCCTTTCCTTTGGATAAATCAAAGCTCGGTGGTGAATTTCATTGATTTGTGATTCAAGTTAATTAATAGCTTGATATCTGATTCTCACCGCAACAAAAATGGCAACTTCACTGGGGAGGGTTTTAGAGGGTTAAGCCCACCTTGTTTGCATTTGTGTTATTTTGCTTGCCTGTATACTTGTATATTTGGAAATATCTGTGTATATATCTGCATCTGCTTGGGTTTTTCTGTTTGGCATGGTTGTTACATTTGAGTGGTGAGTTAATTCCTAATCCGGACTTGAGCATACACATATGATAGGATTGTGGTGTAATCAATAGTCGTCTGTTGGGAGTAGTCCTAACATGTTTGGCATATGATGACCATGCTCAGTGGAGGCCCCTTTGGGATTATTGATTTCTGATGCGAGTAGTCGTATTGATGTCACTCTTTCCGACCTAGGAGTCCGTGATACTGAGGACCTTTAGTTACCCTCTACCCCACTTGGCCTTTGTAGGACGTAGTGCAGTGATTATCCAGGTGTAGACCTGTGATGATTGTCATGCGATACTACACTCATATGAGTTTATCTTGAGAATGTTATTAACCTGCACGAGTAGTCTTGTAGGCCGATAATATCCGGAAGATTTATCGATGACTCTGGGAACTTTTTAGAACCCTGTTCTGCAGATGATAAACCTATAGTACACACCTCTTGGGATGGGTAGATCATGGCTCCATGCATGTGACCCCAAACCTTGGCCCTTTGTGTTTGTTGCATGTATTTGTGTTTATCTGTATGTGTGTGCTTTGTGTCTTGCATACATTCATCCATGCATTCATGATCCATTATTGGTTTTAAGGAACTCAGTCGTCTTTCCCTTTGCAAATCATAGGTATCATGGATCTTGAGAAAAGGAACACCAAGAAGTACAATTTCAAGAAGCCCAACTTGGTAGAGTTGAAAAAGCTGGCAGCTTTGGTGTCTTGTCCTGAAGACTTCAGAAAAAGCTATGGAAGGTTGATTGGTATCCTTAGGACTAAAATGGAGGATGGAGTTCTTGACACGTTGGTGCAGTTTTATGAACCTCTTTACCATTGCTTCACCTTTCCTGACTACGAACTCATTCCAACTTTGGAAGAGTATTCTTATTGGTTTGGTCTACCGATATTGGAACAAGAGCCTTTCAGTGGTTTAGAAAAGATTCCTTCACCAAAAGACATTGTCGATGCTATTCACTTGGGAATATTTGAATTCAAGGCTAATCTTACCACCAAGAGTGGAATCAAGGGCCTACCCTCTAAGTTCTTGATAGATAAGGCTTTCTACTTAGCTAAGGAGAACATCATGGATGCTTTTGAAGCAATCTTCGCATTACTTGTCTATGGTTTGGTTTTGTTCACTAATGTTGAAGAGTTTGTTGACGTCAATGCTATTCGGATATTCCTAAGTGGGAACCTTGTACCCTCATTGCTTGGTGATACTTATCACTCCATTCATCACAGAACTCTCAAGGGATTCGGTACCATCTTGTGTTGCGCACATTTGCTTTACAAGTGGTTTATTACGCATTTGCCTCGGACAGCATGCTTTAAAGATAATCCAGACAAGCTCTGTTGGTCTTAGAGAATCATATCTATCACTCATACCGATGTGTTTTGGTACGAATTAGCCTATGACAAAGGGGTCATCATTGATAGTTGTGGCCAATTTCCCAATGTGCCACTACTTGGCATCAGAGGTGGGATTAGTTACAACCCTATTCTCGCTAGGCGCCAGTTTGGGTATCCTATGGAAGACAAACTTAGGAATATCCTTTTGTCTGGTTTCTTCTATCTTAACGAGGAAGCCAATGCAGAAACTAAGGATAGAGTTTTTCAAGCTTGGGGGATGATCTATAAGAGGACTAAGGACGACTTGGGAAAGAGAAATTGTGTAGCCTTGGAGCCATTCATTCAGTGGGTTCGAGCCCGAGCTCGTGATCTTAAGATGTCATACCTCCCTGAGAAACCTCCATAGCCTGCCGTTGCGTTACCTTCTACCATTCCTATTGAGCGCATGGAAGAAAATCATGAAACTTTGGCAAGAACGAAACTTGAACGAGACACGTGGGAGGGGAAGTATCATGCCATCTATGCGGAACAAATAGAGATGAAGAAACAGCAGAAAAAGAAGGATGATTTAATTGAGTTGCTCGAGAGACGTGTAGTAGAGAGACACGTAGCACAAGAGAATTTATTTTTCTCTAGCGTACAACCAACTTCCAGTACTCATGAGTATTCAAGTGTTCCTCCAACATCTGGTGCTTGGAAAGGAACTATTGACAAACTGATTTTGGAAAACGCCAAGCTGAAGAGGCAGAAGAGGATGCGTGGAGCGGAGCTTTTTAGATAGGGCTACGTGGGACTTTTTAGGCCTAGCTATTTTTTCCTCTTTGTATTTTGAGCGTCTTGAATTTTACTTTGAAGTTGTAACTTTCCTCACTATTAATGAATTGAAGCTTCTATTGAAATTGTCTCTGATGTGTATTTACCTTTCTGGGTTCCTTAAAACCAACTGCATTCACATTGCATCTTGCATTTTTTGCTAACCCTGTCAAGGAACTGAAAACTTGTTTTGCAGACATTGTAAGATGGATTTTGGAAAGAGAGGTACTTGGCTGTACACCTTCATGGTTTCTAATGTTGAGCAACTAAAGGAACTAGGAGAACTTATTGAAGACCCATTGGCTTTCTCGGAGAGATATGGAAGGATTCTCCCGCCGTTGAAGCTTCAAAGGGTTGAGGGACTGTTAGAGACGCTGGTTCAGCTCTACCATCCTGTAGCGTGCAATTTTTGTCGGTGACGCGACCACCTTATTGCCATGGGTTTCTCCTCACCGCAATGGTAGGAGTGGGGTGCTACTTTATGATTTCTTATTTATCCTATGAAGCTGGAAAGGAAACGGAAGCTATCTAAAACTAACCTTGCACGCAAATGTTTAACTGAACAAATGCTAAGAGATTGGGGGTCCGGGGTCAGGTTATACAATGGGGAGTTGTCAATTACCCATCCTATATGTGGTTATCCATAGGTTGTTTAGTAATTATCCTTACTGCTTCCTACTTACTGGTGCTTATCTGTTGTGGGTTGGAAAAGTTTCTTCTTTGGGAGTGTTTGAGAGAGAGAGTTTTTGTTGATGTCGAGCTTGCCGATGTTTTTGATGAATGTGTGAAGGTACTGGACCTAAATTTTTTGGTTGGTATGTGAAGGTACTGGACCTAGAGTTTTTTATTGGTATGCTCGCTAAGATTTCGCAATCTTATGCCTACGTATTCCCGTTAAAGATAAATAGAGAAATTAGAGAAATCGTAGTTCCTCCTATTCTATGGGAGAAAAAGAGATGGTGTCTTGTTCAAAGCCAAAGATTGAAGCTAAAAGGAGTATTTGTGTCTTGTTCAAAGCCCAAGATTGAAGCTAAAGGTTTTGACTGAGAGAGAATTTGTCATCTCTAAATGGAGATATCTCATCTGTTTATCACAACTGTTGGGTGACTGATTGTATAAATGAGAATTACTTTAACTAGGATATGTGAATCCAGCAATGCCATAATTTCCTTTATAGGTGTGTTGTCCTGAAGGAAAAAACTTTAACTCAGTGTTGAGCAATGCCATTTTTCCTTAGGAATCTTTCATTCTAAGAGAGGGACAGCAGCGTGGATGTAAATAATCCAGAGGCTTACCACTTACAGTAATTAGATGAAAGAGAGGATTTACCAGGATAAAAGATGGACTACAGTTTGGATTTTTGAATCAACAAGTGTACCACTTATAACAGTTATCTGTGATTAAGGTTTGTTTGATTTTCTGTGTGATATACAGAGAAGTATCTTCCTAAAGAGAGAAATTTTGATTTTTTTTCTCTGAGGGGATGTTTATTTTTGTGTGCCATGATCAAAGCCCAAGGTTGAAGCTAAGAGATTGATTGACTCCACTGGGGAAGTCCTTATACAAAACCTAAGAGGAGGCTGGAAAAGACTGACTCAGTAAGAGAGTGTTTATCTGTCTTGTACAAAGCCCAAGGTTGAGGCTAAAAGAGATTGACTCTTTGGGGGATATCATTATACAGAGCCTAAGAGGAGGCTGAAAGTTGACTTTTTCGGGGAAATATTTTGTCTATCTTGTACAAAGCCCAAGATTGAGGCTAAAAAGGGTTGACTCTACTGGTGAGAGGTTTTATCTGTCTTGTATAAAGCCCAAGATTTAGGCTAAAAGAAGATTGACTCTGATGGAGAGTATGATTTGTCTTGTACAAAGCCCAAGATTGAGGCTGGAAAGAGGATTGACTCTGTTTAGGGAAATTTATGTGTGTCTTGTACAATATGCCCAAGATTGAAGCTGAAGGGTATTGACTCAACAAGAGAGTGCTTACGTGGGTGTCTTGTACAAAGCCCAATATTGAGGCTGACTTTTGCTGAGGAAAAGAAGGATCATTATACAAAGCCTAGGAGGAGGCTGAAAAGATGATTGACTGAACAAAAGAGTGTTTATATGTCTTGTACAAAGCCCAAGATTGAGGCTAAAAGAGGTTGACTCAACAAGAGAGTGCCTTTATGAGATTGACTCAACAAGAGAGTACTGAAAAGGTGATTGACTCAACAAGAGAGTGTTTTTGAAAAAGGTGATTGACTCAACAAGAGAGTGCTTTTGAGGTTAACTCTGTTTGAGAAAAATCATTATACAAAGCCTAAGAGGAGGCTGGCTTCTGCTGAGGATTATTGAGATCCAGAGGCAGGTCCAAAATGGGAAATCAACTCTTGCTGAGGATTACAGAAGAGTTGAGGTATTAGATGCCTTGAGGTTCTGATTTAGGATAGTGTTATCCTGATGATAAACTGACCCAAGCTGGGGGAACTTAGGATGAAAGACTGAGTTTTAGAACCCATGAGGGTTTTAACTCTACTGGAGATTAATTAAATGACCAGGGTTTCTCCTGTGTTTGTAGGGAACTTGAGAATGTCTTTGAGATCCAAGAGGAGATTAGACTGTCCAAGTCTACTTGTATGGAGAGTTTATCTTTGTATGATGCCCAAGAGGAGGTTGATGTTTTAAGGGATGATAATAAACCCTAAAATTGATCTGAGGTTTTGACTCTTCAGAAAGACTGCTCTAACAAAGGATGACTAAGTTCTGTCCTATACCTTTAAGAGGTCTTCAGAGTCCTTGTATTAATCCCAAGAGAAGGCATGAGAACTTATAAGAAGCCAGAGGGTCCTTGTACAAAGCCTAAGAGGAGGCGGGGATGCTTTTAGGAAGCCTGTGGGTCCAAACCTAAGAAAAGTTCAAGAAAAGTTTCACCGGGAATAATCTTTTCTTTAGTGAACAGTTCTAGGGTTTGAAGAAATTCAAGAGAGATTTCACCGGGAATTAATCCTCTCTGGGGAAATGAACTTCTTTGACAATTTTCTAATAGTGACAGTCTGAGAAAAGTTTCACCGGGAATAATGCCTTTCTCTTTGTTCCATATTGTATAAGCCCAAGAGGAGGCAAGACTGTATTTGGAATTCCTATGGGGAACTAGTTTTGACTGTTGAAAGAGTGACCACTGGCTCTATCTAATTCTAGACTTAATTGCCGGGGAAAACTCTAAGCAGATAATATACAGGCATATATGTACAAATGAAATATATACTGTATGTAAAAGAGGGTAGGAGGACCTACAGGTGAGCAAGCTTCCAGCACAAACAAATATATATATGTTCAAGTATGTAAAAGAAAGCTGGTAAACACTTACAGGCGAGCAAGCTTCCATTGTTAACAGTTGTATGGTTAGTTGTTCAAGAAATTAAAGAAATTTTTGATAAAAACTATGAATTTGAACCTAAATCAAGAGGGAAAGTTGTTTTTTGAAAAGAAGATTGGGGCTTATACTCAAGGAGAGGCCCAGATGAAAAACAGTCATCGTACCATTGATCTGAAAATTGTATCGGGACTTATACAATAACTGAGGCCCAAAAAGGTTTTCTGTACAAAGAGATGGGTCTTAAACTCTATTAAGAGGCCCAAAGTTTTTGAAAAAGAAAAGAAATGGGACTTACAACACAAGGGTAGGCCCGGATGAAAATGTTTTGAAAAACGACGATCGCGCCGAGACTTTGAAAATACAGTGGGACTTATACAATGACTGGGGCTCAAAATGGTTTTCATGTACAAGGAATGGGTCTTACACTCTATTAGAGGCCCAAAGGTGTTTTGAAAAAGATTTGTGAGGGTGAATATAATCAAAACCCTAATTTGATTTTTAAATGTATTTTTATTGAATAAAAATTCAATTAAAATGATCAAAAGTATCAAACATGTGTGAAAAATAAGTTGTGATCTTGGATTAATGTTTTAAAAATCAAGTTTCATTCATAGAATGATTTGAAAATCATTTGGATTTGCAAAATCAAGAGAAAGAAATATTTTTAAATGTTTAAAAACAAATAAAACATAATTCTTTTCAAAAATACCAAATATATGAAATAAATAATATTTTTGTGAAATTTTTGTGGAATAAAATATTTTAATATTTTTGGGAATTTTGAAAAAAAGAACCAATAAAAAATGATTAAAATTGAAAGAGAAATTAATTTTGGAATTAATTAATAAAAACCACAAAATATGAAAAATAGCAAAAAATATGAAAAGATGACAAAATGGTCTGGGCGGGTGTTGAACCCACGACCTCAACAACAAACACACATGCGCGCTACCACTGGGGTGGTGATACATCTGTGTATCAAAACCACCCCATTAATACATAAGGGTGTCAAGTTTCTAGGCCTGGCCAAGGCGCCATGGTCTGGCTCTTGCCCAAGGCAAGGCCTGATTTTATGCCTCTTGCGTGAAGGCTCTAACTTTCTCATTTCTCCATGGATTGGGACAAAATTTAGGTGTATCTTGCCTAGAATTTCATGAGGAATCCAATGGTGCTTTTAGTTTTTTCAGAAGATGTCCCTATTTTAAAACCCGATAGTGGTTTCAAAATAGGCCTATATTTGCATGTTCTATGCTATCTCATCATGCAAGCAGCAATAGCAGAGAAAATTGGTTCAAACACAACACATATGATATGTATGAGAGGTCCATGATCAATTGACCTCAAAGTAATGCATGATTTAAAGAGTTCAAGTTGTGATGCACTTACCTCTTGAAGCTTCTTGTGCTATCTGTCAAGTTCCTTGTGCCAGAAGTAATTCAATGCTTTAAACACTCTTGATTGATCCCTTATAAGCTTTTAGGATGATCAAAACCAGCTGGAATCCTCAGGAACAAGTATAGGCTCTTTCTTGCAAAAATGGCAAAAGTGACCAAAATAGTAACTCTCTCAAATGGTGTTCCAGATGAGGGAAACCAATTAGGACAGTTTGAGGATGATATTTGGAGTGTGTTTGAGGCCTGATTTGGTTTTGGAAGTGAATAAATCAAGACATAACTTGAAAAATGCAGAAAAGTCAAATTTTGAGGTTTTGGAGGTTGACTTTCTGATTTTGGTGTTTCAGATCAAAGGTGAGTGTTTGGACAGCTTAGATATGACATATTGAATGTGTTTGGATCATGAGCTGTGGTGGAATTGCTCTCTAACTCAAAAACTCATAGATGACTTGCAAAAGAAGGCATTTTGGCCTAAAGAGAGAGATTTTGAGGAAAGCAAGTGTTGTAGTGCTTTGGTGTACTCAAACTGATCACAAATGAGCTCTATTTATAGTAGAGCAAGTTTGTTTTGCAAGCAATAGTGCATGGCAGCTGGTACAGGCCTTTGGCCAATGTTGATCCAAGGGAATCTTTAGTCTCCTATAGCCATTGACTTGAGGTTAGGGTACAGGCCTATGGTCCTCTGATTTAGAGCTGAATCTTGACTCATTCAGTTAGGAATGTCTCAGTCCATGCCACCTTGATGCATCTATTGAATGCTTGGAAACAAAATTGGGGTCTTGAAGCTTTTTAGCCTTTTTAGGGCACTCATGGCTACATGTAGTTCCTTAGACTTGGGAGGCTTGTGGATCAGATCTTTTCACTTGGATATTATCCTCCGATGTGTCCAAATGGATGACAAGGCTTGTAGTTGTCCAATTTTTCCAAATCGAGCAAAATGCCAAAATCTGCCTTGTACAAGACAGTTGGAAATGGTGATTTTGAGGGGATCATATCTCCTTGCTCAGGTTGAGTTATGGGAGGCTCTTGTGCTTTTTAGAAAGCCCTCATATGATACAATACATGTGTGATCATAGTTTGTCTTGAAATTATTTGAATCCAACTGAAAAATCCTCATGAACATTGATGTCCAAGGCTGGTAACTTAGGCAGATTTTCACTAAGTGTTGGAAAAGTGTCATTTTCTTCATTTTTGTCATTTTGATCAATCCATAACTCAAAATCCATGAGGATTTGGAATCTCTTGTAGTTGACACTTTTAAAGTATGTCAGATAGACTTTCATTTGAACTTTGAATGGGAGAAAAATGCCTTGTGGTTTAGGAGTTATGACCTTGCAAAGTTGGTACAAAATCACTTTTATTCCATAACTTAGAAAAATTTTGGTTTCTTATGGTTGCCCTTTTTGCAAGAAACCTCACTTTTCTTGATTTTTCTTAATGAATGATGATCAATACCATACATTAACATTGTTTTTGACTTAGGGGAACCATATTTGTGAAAAATTCCAAAAAGTCAAACTTGATTTTGTGCACAGTTGACTTTTTATCGGATGAAATCCAAATTGTGCGATCCCTTATTAAATCAATTCCTTGACCTAATTCAAACCTAATGGATGGATTCCATAGGTGTTATAGGGTGTATTGAATCATGTCCCAAGGTTTGGGAGCATGTCTTGGTCAAAAGTCAAAGATACAGTTGACTTTTTCCTCAAAACCCTAATTGTGGTCCTGGTGAAATTGAAACTTGTGAACCAAGCTTCTTGGCTCAATCCATTGTTGTAAATGGATCAATGTGGTGTATTTGACGCCCTCAAATCATGTCTAGGGGTCTTGGCTCTTGCTTTACCCCAAAAGTTAACTTAGGGGTGAA
The DNA here is from genome assembly GCA_022829125.1 of Lathyrus tuberosus. Taxonomy (NCBI): domain Eukaryota; kingdom Viridiplantae; phylum Streptophyta; class Magnoliopsida; order Fabales; family Fabaceae; genus Lathyrus; species Lathyrus tuberosus. Next base: position 3,659,573 of record JALAZF010000082.1, on the reverse strand, counting down.
TTAGGTCAAGAAACCCTAATTCCTTGTTTTTGATAAATGCTTCCCCTGAGGCTAAATTGACTTGATGATTGGGTCCATGAGGTCCCTTGGAGTATCTTGGGTTGTGCTTTGAAGCATTGGCTCATTCTTAGAGGAAAATTTCCATCTGGAGGCCTTGGTCGACCAAAACCCTAATTTTGTGACACTAGCGATCTTGAGGCTTGATCCACTTAGAATGTTGCAACCTTGTGTTTGATTCTTGATGTGGGAGTCCTCTTGATCACTTATGGGTGTTTGAGAGGTTAGACAAGTTGAAGATCATGTCGATTTTTTATTGATCTTTTGTCTAAGTGCTCTAAGAGGGCTCAAAACCCTAATTCTTGATTATGGTGAATGCTCACCCATCTTTGAGGAGATTGATGAGGCATGATGGTACATCCATATTGTGGTAATGATCTTCACAATGATGGGAAATCTTTGTGGTCAAAATTTGGGGTATGACAGATGCCCCTATTTAATCTTCTTGGACCCGAAGGTGTGAATGGCGAAGGTATTCGGGCATTTGGGGTGCAAGAGGATTAAATATCGGAATACCCGAAATTTTGACGGTGGTTATGAATGTTAGCGGTTTGCTCATCCATCTTCTTTTGCTAAGTAATGACACTCATAAAAGGGTAAAACTTCCCCCTCGATCCTGGCTTTCAGCCATGGAACTGGTCTCAGTTTCTTTATAAACTTCCCCTTGATCCTGGTCTTCAGCCATGGAACTGGTCTCAGTTTCTTGATAAACTTCCCCTCGATCCTGGTCTTCAGCCATGGAACTGGTCTTAGTTTCTTCTTGTCGAGTTTCTTCCTTGACAAGGGATGCTATGTGTAGCGGTTTTCATCAAACTTCTTTCCGAGTTCTACTACTGGAAGACTCCATTTGATGGAAAAGATTGAAGGACAGACTTGTTGGGGATGCCCATTTGTCTGAGTTGTAGAGGTGTGCAAACTTCTCTGTTAGATATGCCATTTGTTGACTCTACTGGGGAAAAACGAGTCTCTTGAAAGACCGTTTTCTGCTTGGGGATACTACATCATACTTTTCTTCGAGATCTTTTCGGAGAAATGCCATGTGATGTAATCCAATTTCTGAGGTGCTGATGACTTCATTAACATCGAATTTCTTGGGAGAAAAACCAATGTGTTGCTGAGAGTCTTCGGTTGAGAGGCTTTCTCTGGGGATTTTCCTTAATCCGGGAAAGCGAAAATATCATCTTCAATGGTGAAGAGTGACGTTTGTCGAATATCTTCTTGCCTTTCAGAGGTTCAAGTTATCAAAGTGGTCGAGGACCGTCTCCAATCCAGAAATAAACTGGGGAGAAATTGCTCAGACGATACGTCTCGAAGAAAGAACTGACAACTTGATTGGTAAGGGGACTTTACCACTTGGGGGTAAGACTGACTAGAGTGATAGTAATGCAATATGATTATGAATGTGAATCAATTATGCATGATGTATGTATGCTTATGCTGACAAAACTGACGCGACATACAGACTAATAGATGAACACGATCGGATACTCAGCCACTGCGGGGAATGAAAAGTACCATTGGTCCAAAATAGCAATTATGCCTAGCTTAGGAGAAGTAGACCCTGTGGGGGTGACAGTACTGTTCAATCGGTCTTAAGAGGTAAGAACTCTGCCGGGGATGTCAGATGAAACATGGTATCTGACACAGTTGATCCTTCATTCAGGCGTACTGGTTTAGAAGGAGTACTTTGATTCTGCACTTTGAGGTTCAATCACCTCTGGAAAAGCGATTGATGTTCTTTTTGATGTTCATCGGTCAAAAGGAATTGTCATCTTTATTTTAAAAGCAGAAATATTTTGACAAGTAAATTCATTTTTGTTTTATTTCAAGAATCGTTGATCATGTTAAAAATGTCATTATGTAAAGCTAAAACAAATGAGAGTTGCAAACAAAAGCACTAGGGCTCAAATTTTATTGATAGAATGGAAATCAGCCAAACGCGTGATTCCATAGAGTATTTACAAAGTTTTAGAAAATGGTAGTTTAAGGGGAAAGGGCTACATTGAAACATAACGACCGTTATCCTTCTACCAACTTTGAATTCTGGACATCCTGAGCTTCTGTCGAAGATGACCTTGACTGGAGTTTTCTTGATGGATGGCATAACTGCTGAGGAGTTGAACTGATCAAACGTAGTTACTTGCCATTAATCCGTAATCTTTTCCTGGATTGTACTTTGAGATTTCCAATCCATCGGGATGATTTTTTGCTTATGTCTCTAATTTTTGCCTGGACCGCCCTTTCGGATTTTCAATCCACCGAGACGTTTTTTTTTATTTAGGCGAAGTATTTCTTGACTACATCAACATTCGTGGGGTAGGAAAATTCCTCTCCATCCATGGTTGCGAGTCTCAAGGCACCGCCTGAGAAGGCTTTCTTGACCACATAGGGGTCGTCATAGTTCAGAGTCCATTTACCCCGGGAATCCGTGAGAAATGATTGTATCTTTTTTAGCACAAGGTCTCCTTTTCTGAAGACACGGGGTCGAACCTTTTTGTCGAACGCCTTCTTTATTCTTTGCTGATACAACTGACCGTGGCATAGAGCCGTTATTCGCATCTCTTTGATCAGATTCAGTTCTTCGTATCGACTTTGACACCATTCTACTTCTGTTAGCTTGGCTTCCATCAATACCTGGATTGATGGGATCTCTACTTCTATGGGGAGCACTGCTTCCATGCCATATACTAGAGAAAAAGGGGTTGCCCCTGTTGAAGTGTCGACGGATGTGCAATAACTATGAAGAGCAAAGGGTAGCATCTCGTGCCAGTCTTTGTAGGTTATAACCATCTTTTGAACAATCTTCTTGATGTTCTTGTTAGCCGCTTCTACCGCCCCTTTCATCTTAGGTCGGTAGGGAGATGAGTTATGCTGTTCGATCTTAAACTCAGTGCACAACTCTTTCATCATCTTATTGTTCAAGTTAGATCCATTATCAGTAATGATCTGGCTTAGAAAACCATACCGGCAGATGAGATTGTTTTTGATGAATCAGACCACGATTTGTCGGGTTACATTGGTGTATGACACTGCTTCGACCCACTTGGTGAAGTAGTCAATGGCTACCAGGATGAACCGATGTCCGTTTGAAGCCTTAGGTTCAATCATGCCAATCATGTCGATTCCCCATATAGAAAAAGGCCATGGAGAAGAAAGAACTTTGAGATGTGTTGTCGGTACATGGATTTTGTCAGCGTATATTTGACACTTATAACACCTCCTCATGTACTTGTAGCAATCGGATTCCATGGTCAACCAATAGTATCCTAGTCTCATAATTTTTCTCGCCATTGTGTATCCGTTGGCATGAGTGCCAAAGGATCCTTCGTGGATTTCTTTTATCAGCGTGTTTGCTTCTGGTCTGTCTATGCATCGAAGCAAGGCCATGTCAAAGTTTCTCTTATATAGTGTATCACCGCTCAGGAAGAAGTTGCCTGGCAGCCTTCTGAGGGTCTTCCTATCTTTTCTTGATGCCCCAGGTGGGTACTCTTGTGTCTGAAGGAAGCATTTGATATCGTGATACCAAGGTTTGTCGTCTATGACTGCTTCGATCGCGAAGATGTAAGCGGGCCTTTCAAGGCGCTTTATGTCGATCTTAGGTATGTCGTTTCATTGACCTACACTAATCATGGAAGAGAAAGTGGCTAGTGCATCAGCCATGTGATTTTCTTCACGAAGGATGTGATGAAACTCGATTCTGTTGAAGAATGGTAACAACCTTCTCGCGTAGTCTTTGTAAGGAATTAGTCCTCATTGGTATGTGTTCCAATCTCCTTTGATCTGATTGATAACCAGAGCTGAGTCTCCATACACATTCAAGTTCTTAATCCTTAAGTCAATTGCTTCTTCGAGACCCATGATACAAGCTTCTTATTCGGCCTCGTTGTTTGCACACTTGAACGTCAGTCTGGAAGTGAAAGGAATGTGGGTACCCTGAGATGTTACGATGATTGCCCCAATTCCGTTACCATAATTATTGACAGCTCCGTCAAAGATTAGTCCCCATTGGGAACCTGGTTCTGGCCCTTCACTGGGTAGCGGTTTATTGCAATCTTTCATTTTTAAGTACATGACATCTTCGTCTGGGAAGTCAAATCTGACTGATTCCTGATCGTCAATCGGTTGATGAGCCAAATGATCAGCTAAAATACTTCCTTTGACGGCTTTTTGAGCATGGTACTCGATGTCGTATTCTGATAACAACATCTTCCAATGGGCAATCCTTCTCGTGAGAGCAGGCTTTTCAAAGACATACTTGATCGGATCCATTTCGGAGATTAACCAAGTAGTGTGGCAAATCATGTACTTACGAAGACGTTTGGCTGCCGAAGCTAGAGCACAGCAAGTTTTCTCAAGCATAGTGTACCGAGTTTCACAGTCAGTAAATTTCTTGCTCAAATAGTAGATGGCAGACTCTTTTCTTTTGGTTTCGTCTTGTTGGCCAAGTATACAACCCATTGAATCTTCCAAGATTGTTAGGTATATGATCAGTGGTCTTCCCTCCACTTGAGGAGATAGGATAGGTGGATTCAACAGATATTCTTTAATACTGTCGAAAGCTTTTTGGCAGTCTTCTGTCCATATGCAGCTTTGATTCTTTCTGAGCAGTTTGAAGATCGGCGCACATGTCACGGTCATGAGAGATATGAATCTGGAAATGTAATACAGACGTCCCAAAAATCCTCGGACCTGTTTCTCAGTCTTTGGCGAAGGCATTTCTTGAATGGCCTTGACCTTGTCAGAATCAACCTCAATTCCTTTCTGGCTGACGATGAACCCTAAAAGTTTCCCTGAGCGAACACCAAACGTGCATTTGTTGGGATTCAGGCGGAGTTTTACTTCCTCAGACGCTCGAATAACTTTGACAGATGGGTCACATGCTCCTCCTCTGTTTTAGATTTGGCAATCATATCATCGACATACACTTCGATTTCTTTGTGCATCATGTCATGAAACAGAGTAGTCATGGCCCTTTGATAGGTTTCCCCGGCATTCTTCAAGCCGAACGGAATTACCTTGTAACAAAAGGTGCCCCATAGGGTGATGAACGAAGTTTTCTCCATATATTCCGGCACCATTTTGATTTAATTATAGCCCGAGAATCTATCCATGAAGGACAAGACTTTGAACTTTGTTGTACTATCTACCAGCATGTCTATGTGTGGTAAGGGAAAGTTATCCTTTGGACTGGCTTTGTTCAGATCCCTGTAGTCTACACATATTCTAACTTTTCTGTCCTTTTTTTGGAACTAGCACTATGTTGGCTAACCATTGAGGATATTCTGAGGTGGCGAGGAAACCCGCATCTATCTGTTTCTGCACTTCCTCTTTGATTTTGATAGCCATATCCGGGTGAGTCCTTCTCAACCTTTGTTTCACTGGCAGGCATTCTGATCTTAACGGTAAGTGATGCTCCACGATGCTGGTATCCAACCCTGGCATGTCCTGATAGGACCAAGCAAATACATCGGGAAATTCTTTGAGAAGTTCTATCAAGCTTTCTCTGACAGTCGGACTAAGCAGTGCCCCAATCTTGACTTCTTTCCTCTCTTCTTCTGAACCCAAGTTGACCGTTTCCAATGGCTCTTTGTGAGGTTCAATGGACCTTTCCTCTTGTCTGAGTAATCGAGAAATCTCTTCTGGAATTTCTTCGTCCCCTTCTTCTTCAGCTTCAAATACCGGGAATTCAAAGTTGGGAGAAGGCATAGGATCGTATGTTTCAACGGGGTTTAAAACAAGCAATCTGCATGACGTGATGATTGTTTTTTAGAAGAGATAGAGAGAATGCAAGAGTGTGTGCAGTTTATTTTCTGAAAAAATGCTTGTTATTGTTTATTTTTGGGCTGTTTTAGGATTACCATTTTCTGAAAAACGAAAAGTGAAAACAGCAATAAATGCGGAAATTACAGAATGACATTTATTTATTTATAATTTTGTCGATTCTTAAAACTACATCCCTATAAAACAAAACTCTGTCACTTTGGGCGAAGAGAAGAGGGACATTTACAGAAAGTGAGCCTTATAAAAACATTCGTTCCACCTGGGCAGGGTGAAAGGTTAAAATAAAGACGGCAATTACTTAGACTTATAGACGACTTTCGGGACATCGACAGCAACCCATTGGCGATGAACTCCTCGGTGAATCACAAAGTCTGACACCTTTTTTCTTGGATCGTCCTCAGAAAGGACGCTGATTTCTGGCGGAGCAGGATCGTTGGAGTCTTCCTCCCAGGCTGAGTTGTCGCAAACGAACTCTTCTATCGTATCTTACATAGTGTTTTCACTCTCAGGCAGATCTCCCCATCCAGTTGGTTAGATGTCTTTAAGCCTGATACGAGAGATTTTAGGAGCGGTGTACTTGACCAGGAAGTCGTACTTGCCACTCGGCTGCCCTAAGGTGTCCCATACTTCGGTGGGAGAAGAGGAGTCATCCTTCTCGATGACGTTGACCTCGGGAAAAGCATAGTTGATGAACTCTTGTCCTGCAATCTTTGCAGATTCATCGTTGTGCTGGATATCTTCAGAATGTCCTGAGTAATGATCCCATGATTTGGTGGGGACGTAGGTATTCTTTTCAATGATGCTCAGCTGATATGTATCGTTGGGCTGACTCTTTTGCCCCAATTCTTCTGGGTACAGCTGCTAGATAGGCAAGTCATCCGGGGGGTCATAATAGTCATAGTCGAAGTTGTCTTTCATCGGAGTGTCTTCTAATGAGTTTGGTGGAGCACGGCATCCCTCAGGATCACAATCTCCGTACATCATCTTGACATCTGATCTTGGTATATATCTTAGACTCTGTGTGGGATAGAAAAATGGCGTATGTGTCTCTCCCTGAGACATATAACTGTCCTCGTTGAGATAGGACTTCCACTCTTCATCTGTATCGGATGAGTCCCGTTCATTGATGGTGTGTACTTCTTGGGACACTGGGTGGAGGAAGCCTCCACTGTGGAAGAAGTCCTGAATGGGATGAAAACTTTCATCTTTCTAGGCAGTCTGGGTATAGGCTGAAGAAAAACCAAGACCTTTCTTTATCTTGTTATTAGTAGGAATGACAACATGTCCCCATCCCTTTACGTCGTTACTTTTGATTACTTCAAGAGCATCTTTGTATGAGGAAATCGATGTCCCTCTTTCTGATTGATCCTCATTGCTCACCGAGAGTGCTTGGAACTGAGTTCCAACGACTTCCTCTGGTTCTACACAGGAAAATGATGATAAATTGCTTACGATTAAGGCTTGCTCTCCGCAGACTGTGACTAGCTTGTCATTCTTGACGAACTTCAGCTTCTGGTGAAGTGTCGAAGTGACTTCCTCAACCTCGTGTATCCAAGGTCTTCCTAGTAAACAGTTGTATGCTGCCCGGATATCCATGACCTGGAAAGTGACTTGGAAAGTGTGAGGACCGATGGTTATGGGAAGATCAACTTCACCGATAACTATTTTTCGTGATCCGTCAAAGGCTTTGACAACGACCTCACTGCCTCTCATCGGGGCTCCTTGAAATGATAGTCGCATCAGAGTTGATTTTGGCATAACATTCAGAGCTGATCCGGTATCTACAAGTACGCTGGCTAAGGCATCGTCCTGGAAGTTGACTGTAATGTTAAGCGCCATGTTGTGATTTTTGCCTTCTTCCGGCAGTTCTTCATCACTGAATCCTAAATTATTGCAGGAAGTTATGTTGGAAATGATGCTGTCAAATTGTCTTATCGTCACATCTTGTTCTACGAAAGCTTGCTCTAGGACTTTCTGCAAAACTTCCCTGTGAGCTTCGGAATTGAGCAAGAGAGATAACACAGATATTCTTGAAGGAGTTTGCAACAGTTGGTCTACAATGTTGTACTCGCTCTTCTGGATGAGCTTCAGCATCTCATCGTTGTTCTTTGAAAGCTCAGGATTACTGGATTGACCGACTGGTTGATTGGGAACTTCTGTTTGAGGTTCCTTTTCCTTGGTGGGTTCTCCAACTCCTCGGTTGAAGATTCGACCGCTCCGTGGCACTCGACTGATGTCGACAATGTTTATAACGGAGGTTAATGGAGTTTCCTTTCCATTTTCAATTGTTTTTGCACCGTACTTGTAAGGGATAGCTTTATCGGATTTGTACGGTATTGGTCCCGGCAGATAGATAACCACAAGAGCCTTTTGATTTTTCTGACCATTGTAGTCGGCCTCAATTGGTTCGAGGTTGAGAATCTTTCTACTATCAAGAGGAACTCTTGATTCATGGAGTAGAGGGATTATGGCACATACGTCTTTGGCCATTTTATGATTAGAGATTAAGACAACGTCTTTGCTTTGATCAGGAAGATTGTCGGGTATCCCGTTGGTCGACCCAGAACTTAAACATGGTCGGATCTCTTTATGGTCCAACTGATTTTGAAGAGCCGCTCGCACAAGGTAGCATCCTTGGCTGTTTTCTGGGCAAACTCTACAGCGCTCATAATTGTGTGGTGGCACCCGGCCACGTCCGCTTTGTATGCAGTGTAACTTTACTAGATCTGTTTCCATCGAGCGGACATCCTGACTTTGATGCCAGTCAGGATTCTCGTCAATCATACTGATCTATTATGTAGCTTCATCCAAGTAGATTGGAAGCCACCAGTGGTCCAACAAGTGTTGAAGTGTTCTTTGGACAAGTGCACACCCTTGGTCCTCTTCATGGCATTATTCACAGTCTTGATAATCATGTGAAGCCAGAAAGCCGAGCCTGACTTGCTTAGCGTGTAATTCTACCAGACTGGTATTCATCAAGCGTATGTCAAAGATCTGAACCATATTGACTTGATGTTCATTTCTTTCATGGTAGTCTTGGATCCATCCGAGATCCATCTGGCGTTGGAGGGCCTCTTGTACAAAAGAGCATCCCTGATTGCTTATTAAGCAGATCGGACAGGAATTGTAATCGTATCGTGGCAGATCATGGTATTGACTTTATTTTGAGTGCATTGCCACCAAGTTGACGTTCATCATCAGAATGTTGTGGTTCTGAACAATGTTGGGAACCCTGTCAAGGAGCTGAAAACTTGTTTTACAGACATTGTAAGATGGATTTTGGAAAGAGAGGTACTTGGTTATACACCTTCATGGTTTCTATTTTTGAGCAACTAAAGGAACTAGGAGAACTTATTGAAGACCCATTGGCTTTCTCGGAGAGATATGGAAGGATTATCCCGCTGTTGAAGCTTCAAAGGGTTGAGGGACTGTTAGAGACGCTAGTTCAGCTCTACCATCCTGTAGCGTGCGATTTTTGTCGCTGACGCGACCACCTTATCACCATGGGTTTCTCCTCACCGCAATGGTAGGAGTGGGGTGCTACTTTCTGATTTCTTATTTATCCTATGAAGCTGGAAAGGAAAGGGAAGCTATCTAAAACTAACCTTGCACGCAAATGTTTAACTGAACAAATGCTAAGAGATTGGCGGTCCGGGGTCAGGTTATACAATGGGGAGTTTTCAATTACCCATCCTATATGTGGTTATCCATAGGTTGTTTAGCAATTATCCTTACTGCTTTTTACTTACTGGTGTTTATCTGTTGTGGGTTGGGAAATTTTCTTCTTTGGGAGTGTTTGAGAGAGAGAGTTTTTGTTGATGTCGGGCTTGCCGATGTTTTTGTTAAAGGTGTGAAGGTACTGGACCTAAAGTTTTTGGTTGGTATGTGAAGGTACTGGACCTAGAGTTTTTTATTGGTATACTCGCTAAGATTTCGCAATCTTATGCCTACGTATTCCCGTAAAGGATAAACAGGGAAATCAGAGCAATCGTAGTTCCTCCTATTCTATGGGAGGAAAAGAGATGGTGTCTTGTTCAAAGCCCAAGATTGAAGCTAAAAGGAGTATTTGTGTCTTGTTCAAAGCCCAAGATTGAAGCTAAAGGTTTTGACTGAGAGAAAATTTGTCATTTCTAAAGGGAGATATCTCATCTGTTTATCACAATTGTTGGGTGACTGATTATATAAAGGAGAATTACTTTAACTGGGATATGTGAATCCAGCAATGCCATAATTTCCTGTATAGGGGTGTTATCCTGAAGGAGAAAACTTTAAATCAGTGTTGAGCAATGCCATTTTTCCTTAGGAATCTTTCATGCTAAGAGAGCGACAGCGGCGTGGATGTAAATAATCTAGAGGCTTGCCACTTACAGCAATTAGATGAAAGAGAGGATTTATCAGGATAAAAGATGGACTACAGCTTAGATTTTTGAATCAACAAGTGTGCCACTTATAACAGTTATCTGGGATTAAGGTTTGTTTGATTTTCTGTGTGATATACAGAGAAGTATCTTCCTACAGAGAGAAATTTTGATTTTTTCTCTGAGGGGATGTTGATTTTTGTGTGCCTTGATCAAAGCCCAAGGTTGAGGCTAAAAGAGATTGGCTCTTTGGGGGATATCATTATACAAAGCCTAAGAAGAGGCTGAAAGTTGACTTTTCTGGAGAAATATTTTGTCTGTCTTGTACAAAGCCCAAGATTGAGGCTAAAAAGGGTTGACTCTACTGATGAGAGGTTTTATCTGTCTTGCACAAAGGCCAAGATTGAGGCTAAAAGAAGATTGACTTTGATGGGGAGTATGATTTGTCTTATACAAAGCCCAAAATTGAGGCTGGAAAGAGGATTGACTCTGTTTAGGGAAATTTATGTGTGTCTTGTACAATGCCCAAGATTGAGGCTGAAGGGTATTGACTCAACAAGAGAGTGCTTATGTGGGTGTCTTGTACAAAGCCCAAGATTCTGGCTGACTTTTACCGAGGAAAAGCAGGATCATTATACAAAGCCTAGGAGGAGGCTAAAAATATGATTGACTCAACAAAAGAGTGTTTATATGTCTTGTACAAAGCCCAAGATTGAGGCTAAAAGAGGTTGACTCAACAAGAGAGTGCCTTTAGGAGATTGACTCAACAAGAGAGTACTGAAAAGGTGATTGACTCAACAAGAGAGTGTTTTTGAAAAAGGTGATTGACTCAACAAGAGAGTGCTTTTGAGGTTAACTCTGTTTGAGGAAAATCATTATACAAAGCCTAAGAGGAGGCTGGCTTCTGCTGAGGATTATTGAGATCCAGAGGCAAGTCCAAAATAGGGAATCAACTCTTGCTGAGGATTACAGAAGAGTTGAGGTATCAGATGCCTTGAGGTTCTGATTTGGGATAGTGTTATCCTGATGATAGACTGACCCTAGCCGGGGGAATTTAGGATGAAAGACTGAGTTTTAGAACCCATGAGGGTTTTAACTCTACTGGAAATTTATTAAATAACCAGGGTTTCTTATGTGCTTGTAGGGAACTTGAGAATGTCTATGAGATCCAAGAGGAGATTAGACTGTCCAAGTCTACTGGTATGGAAGAGTTTATCTTTGTATGATGCCCAAGAGGAGGCTGATGTTTTAACGGATGAGAATCAACCCTAAAATTGAACTAAGGTTTTGACTCTTCAGAAAGATTGCCCTAACAAAGGATGACTAAGTTATGTCTTATACCTTTAAGAGGTCTTCAGGGTCCTTGTATTAAGCCCAAGAGAATGCATGAGAACTTCTAAGAAGCCGGAGGGTCCTTGTACAAAGCCCAAGAGGAGGCGGGGATACTTTTAGGAAGCCTGTGGGTCCAAACCTAAGAAAAGTTAAAGAAAAGTTTCACCGAGAATAATCTTTTCTTTAGTGAACAGTTCTAGGGTTTGAAGAAATTCAAGAGAGGTTTCACTAGGAATTAATCCTCTATGGGGAAATGAACTTCTTTGACAATTTTCTAATAGTGACAGTCTGAGAAAAGTTTCACCGGGAATAATGTTTTTCTCTTTGTTCCATATTGTATAAGCCCAAGAGGAGGCAAGATTGTATCTGGAATTCCTATGGGGAACTAGTTTTGATTGTTGAAAGAGTGACCACTAGCTCTATCTAATTCTAGACTTAATTGTCGGGGAAAACTCTGAGCAGATAATATACAGGCATATATGTACAGATGGAATATATACTGTATGTAAAAGAGGGTAGGAAGAGTTACAGGTGAGCAAGCTTCCAGCACAAACAAATAAATATATGTGCAACTATGTAAAAGAAAGCTGGTAAAAACATACAGGCGAGCAAGCTTCAAGTGTTAACAGCTGTATGGTTAGTTGTTCAAGAAATTAAAGAAAGTTTTGATAAAAACTATGAATTTGAACCTAAATCAAGAGGGAAAGTTGTTTTTTGAAAAGAAGATTGGGGCTTATACTCAAGGAGAGGCCCAGATGAAAAACAGTAATCGTACCGTTGATCTGAAAATTGTATCGGGACTTATACAATGATTGAGGCCCAAAATGGTTTTCTGTACAAAGAGATGGGTCTTACACTCTATTAAGAGGCCCAAAGTGTTTGAAAAAGAAAAGAAATGGGACTTACAACACAAGGGTAGGCCCAGATGAAAATGTTTTAACAAACGACGATCGCGCCGAGATTTTGAAAATACAGTGGGACTTATACAATGACTGAGGCCCAAAATAGTTTATATGTATAAGGAATGGGTCTTACACTCTATTGGAGGCCCAAAGGTGTTTTGAAAAAGATTTGTGAGGGTGAATATAATCAAAACCCTAATTTGATTTTTAAATGTATTTTTATTGAATAAAAATTCAATTAAAATGATCAAAAGTATCAAACATGTGTGAAAAACAAGTTGTGATCTTGGATTAATGTTTGAAAAATCAAGTTTCATTCATAGAATGATTTGAAAATCATTTGGATTTTCAAAATAAAGAGAAAGAAATATTTTTAAATGTTTAAAAACAAATAAAGCATAATTCTTTTCAAAAATACCAAATATATGAAATAATTAATATTTTTGTGAAATTTTTGTGGAATAAAATATTTTAATATTTTTGGGAAATTTGAAAAAAAAAAGAACCAATAAAAAATGACTAAAATTGAAAGAGAAATTAATTTTGGAATTAATTAATAAAAACCACAAAATATGAAAAATAGCAAAAAAATATGAAAAGATGACAAAATGGTCTGGTGGGTGTTGAACCCATGACCTCAACAACATACACACATGCGCGCTACCGCTGGGGTGGTGATACATCCGTGTATCAAAACCACCCCATTAATACATAAGGGTGCCAAGTTTCTAGGCCTGGCCAAGGCGTCATGGCCTGGCCCTTGCCCAAGGCAAGGCCTGTTTTTATTCCTCTTGCGTGAAGGCTCTAAATTTCTCATTTCTCCATGGATTGAGACAAAATTTAGGTGTATCTTGCCTAGAATTTCATGAGGAATCCAATGGTGCTTTTAGTTTTTTCAGAAGATGTCCCTATTTTAAAACCCGATAGTGGTTTCAAAATAGGCCTATATTTGCATGTTTTATGCTATCTCATCATACAAGCAACAATAGCAGGGCAAATTGGTTCAAACACAACACATATGATATGTATGAGAGGTCCATGATCAATAGACCTCAAAGCAATGCATGATTTAAAGAGTTCAAGTTGTGATGCACTTACCTCTTGAAGCTTCTTATGCTATCTGTCAAGTTCCTTGTGCCAGAAGTAATTCAATGCTTTGAACACTCTTGATTGATCCCTTAGAAGCTTTTAGGATGATCAAAACCAGCTGGAATCCTCAGGAACAAGTATAGGCTCTTTCTTGCAAAAATGGTAAAAGTGACCAAAATAGCAACTCTTTCAAATGGTGTTCCAGATGAGGGAAACCAATTGGGACAGTTTGAGGATGATATTTGGAGTGTGTTTGAGGCCTGGTTTGGTTTTGGAAGTGAATGAATCAAGACATGGCTTGAAAAATGCAGAAAAGACAAATTTTGAGGTTTTGGAGGTTGACTTTCTGATTTTTGTGTTTCAGATCAAAGGTGAGTGTTTGTACAGCTTAGATATGACATATTGGATATGTTTGGATCATGAGCTGTGGTGGAATTGCTCTCTAACTCAAAAACTTATAGATGACTTGCAAAAGAAGGCATTTTGGCCTAAAGAGAGAGATTTTGAGGAAAACAAGTGTTGTAGTGCTTTGGTGTACTCAAATTGAGCACAAATGATCTTTATTTATAGTAGAGCAAGTTTGTTTTGCAAGTAATAGTGAATGGCAGCTGGTACAGGCCTTTAGCCAATGTTGATCCAAGGGAATCTTTAGTCTCCTATAGCCATTGACTTGAGGTTAGGGTAGGCCCATGGTCCTTTGATTCAGAGCTGAATCTTGACTCATTCAGTTAGGAATGTCTCAGTCCATGCCACCTTGATGCATCTATTGAATGCTTGGAAACAAAATTGGAGTCTTGAAGCTTTTTAGCCTTTTTAGGGCACTCATGGCTACATGTAGTTCCTTAGACTTGGGAGGCTTGTGGATCAGATCTTTTCACTTGGATGTTATCCTCCGATGTGTCCAAATGGATGACAAGGCTTGGAGTTGTCCAATTTTTCCAAATCGAGCAAAATGCCAAAATCTGCCTTGTACAAGACAGTTGGAAATGGTGATTTTGAGGGGATCATATCTCCTTGCTCAGGTTGAGTTATGGGAGGCTCTTGTGCTTTTTAGAAGCCCTCATATGATACAATACATGTGTGATCATAGTTTGTCTTGAAACTATTTGAATCCAACTGAAAAATCCTCATGAACATTGATGTCCAAGGCTGGTAACTTAGGCAGATTTTCACTAAGTGTTGGAAAAGTGTCATTTTCTTCATTTGTGTCATTTTGATCAATCCATAACTCAAAATCCATGTGGATTTGGAATCTCTTGTAGTTGACACTTTTAAAGTATGTCAGATGGACTTTCATTTGAACTTTGAATGGGAGAAAAATGCCTTGTGGTTTAGGAGTTATGACCTTGCAAAGTTGGTACAAAATCACTTTTATTCCATAACTTAGAAAAATTTTGGTTTCTTATGGTTGCCCTTTTTGCAAGAAACCTCACTTTTCTTGATTTTTCTTAACGAATGATGATCAATACCATACATTAACATTGTTTTTGACTTAGGGGAACCATATTTGTGAAAAATTCCAAAAAGTCAAACTTGATTTTGTGCACAGTTGACTTTTTATCGGATGATATCCAAATTGTGCGATCCCTTGTGAAATCAAGTCCTTGAACTAATTCAAACCTAATGGATGGATTCCATATGTGTTATAGGGTGTATTGAATCATGTCCCAAGGTTTGGGAGCATGTCTTGGTCAAAAGTCAAAGATACAGTTGACTTTTTCCTCAAAACCCTAATTGTGGTCCTAGTGAAATTGAAACTTGTGAACCAAGCTTCTTGGCTCAATCCATTGTTGTAAATGGATCAATGTGGTGTATTTGAGGCCTTCAAATAATGTCTTAAGGTCTTGGCTCATGCTTTGCCCCAAAAGTCAACCTAGGGGTGAATTAGGTCAAGAAACCCTAATTCCTGATTTTTTATTAATGTTTCCCCTGAGGCTAAATTGAATTGATGATTGGGTCCATGAGGTCCCTTTGAGTATCTTGGGTTGTTCTTTGAAGCATTGGCTCATGCTTAGAGGAAAGTTTCCATCTGGAGGCCTTGGTCGACCAAAACCCTAATTTGGTGACACTAGCGATCTTGAGGCTTGATCCACTTGGAATGTTGCAACCTTGTGCTTGATTCTTGATGTGGGAGTCCTCTTGATCTCCTATAGGTGTTTGAGAGGTTATACAAGTTGAAGATCATGTCGATTTTTTATTGATCTTTTGTCTAAGTGCTCTGAGAGGGCTTAAAACCCTAATTCTTGATTATGGTGAATGCTCACACATCTTTGAGGAGATTGATGAGGCATGATGGTACATCCATATTGTGGTAATGATCTTCACAATGATGGGAAATCTTGGTGGTAAAAATTTGGGGTATGACACATCCCATTTATCATTGCTTCGTATTTCCTGATTACCAGTTTATGCCAACCTTGGAAGAATACTCTGCTTTGATGGGACTCCCTGTCAATGATTTCCCTCCATTCTTCGGATTAGAAGATGAACTCAGTGAGAAAGATATTACAAGAGGAACGAGCCTAAGGTTGTCTGACGTTCGAGCCCACATGATTATCAAGGGAGGACTTTCTGGTTTGCCTGCTCAGTTCTTGTTTGAGAAGGCTCGGTATTTCACTGATAGGAAGAACAATGTGATCTTTGAGTTCACCTTCGTATTGTTGGCTTATGGACTGTTCCTATTTCCCAACATCGAAGACTTTGTCGACGTCAACGCCATCCAGATTTTTATGCTCAAGAATCTGGTTCCCACTCTGTTGGCTGATGCTTATCATGTCATTCACTCGAAGATTCTGCGAGAAGAAGGACAGATCATTTGCTGCATTACTCTCCTTTATAGGTGGTTTATTTCGCACCTACCAAGGATCGTAACCATCTGGGATGTGAAAGACAGTTCAATTTGGTCCAAGAGACTCATGGAGCTTACCCATTTAGATATCGAGTGATACGATCCGCTATATGGGGGGATCATTATGATTCATAGCTATGGGGACTTCCCCAATGTTCCTCTTCTTGGCATGAAGGGATGCATCAGTTATAACCTCGTTCTCGCTCGTCGACAACTTGGTCACCCAATGGATGAAGAATCTGATCCTAGCAACCTAACGAGACTTTTTCTTGAAGAAGGAGAAAACCCAGAGCGTAGAGCCAAAATTACGCGTGCTTGGCGTCGCATCAACAAACAAAGAAGGACTGCATTAGGAAACCTTGATTGTACTATCTCAAAAGCTTGCTTGTAATATGCCCATGGAATAGCCCTCGTGATGAGGATGCCTTATCCGCATCATAAGCCACCTGTAGTCCATACAAGCGAAGAGGTGAAGATGAAGAAGGCATTGGAGGAGCTGACCCTTGACAAAGCGAGGATGCAAGAACAAATTGACAAACTCATGAAGGAGCTCCGTGGAGAAGAAGGACCGTCATCAAGTCGATTAGATTCTTAGTTCCTTTTATGTTGTATTTTTGTTGCATATGTCGAGTTTCTAAGGATCATCAAAAGAAGTGACTACAAGGTGGTGGATCAGCTTCACCAGACTCCCTCTAAAATCCCAATCTTGTCTCTGTTAATGAGTTCACCTGCTCACCGAGCTGCTTTACAGAAGTTATTGGCCCAAGCCCATGTTGCTCAAGATATCACTACCGGCCAGTTTGACAGTATAATTGCAAATATCACTGCTTGTAACACCCTCAGCTTTAGCAAGGAGGAGTTACCTAGAGAAGGTAAAAATCACAATCTTGCTTTACATGTATCCATGAAATGTTAATAAGACACTTTGGCAAGAGTCCTCATGGACACTGGCTCCTCTCTAAATGTTTTATCTAAGAGGACACTTGAAAAGTTGACTTACAAAGGGGCTGAAATGAAACCTACCTCCCTGATTGTCAAAGTTTTTGATGGCTCACGAAGATCTGTAATGGGTGAAGTTGAGCTACCAATCTTAATTGGCCTGCATGTTTTCAACATCACATTCCAAGTGTTGGACATTAATCCTGCCTACAGTTGCCTACTTGGAAGGCCATGGATCCATGAAGTCGGTGCTGTAACTTCAACATTACACCAAAAGATGAAGTTCATGATTGATGATAAGTTGGCTATCATACATGGTGAAGAGGACTTAATGGTCAGTAATTTGTCTTCCTTCCGTTACATAGAGGCTGATGAGGATGCTTTGGAAACTTCTTTCCAAGCTCTTGAAATAGCCAATGTTGTCATGTTGGACATTGAAGAACCGGTGGTCCCGAGTAATCCATCTTTTGTTTCATTCAAGAGTATCCAGTCTTCCATGAAAGGAGGTGTTCCCGCAGGCTGGGCAAGGTTATTGAAGTGCAAGAAAGAAAGAAGTATCAAGGGTTGGGTTACAAATCAACTCGTGGTAAAGCATCTGCTTCTACAACAATGCAACCAAAGACAATCTAGGAAGTGTTCATCAGCAAAGGATATCAGATCAATGTCGTGATAGAAGATGAGGAATATGAGGATGTCAGTCATTTGGTGTTTCAGTGTGACGCCGCACTAGATAATTGGGAAGATATTGAGATCCATGTGTTGTTCCCTGCGCCAGAGTAATATGTTTGTTTTTTTTTGTCTGTTTTCAATTCCATAGTCGGGCCCAAGGCTATCGGACTATTTTGTATGGGCCACCACTTTCAACTTTTATTAATCAATGAAGATGTTTTGTTAAACTCTTTTATTTTCATTTACTGTTTTTGCTTTTAAGGGAAAATGGCAATCTTTTTCAAAAATACCAAAAATATTCTTCTTGCATTTAATTTTGTGAATTTTAATAAAATAAGTCACTCCACCATGATGAGTAATTCACAAACCTGTTGTATTCGATGACCCTACTTTCACCATTGACTTTGACTCACCCATCTACCAAGCTGAAGATGAGGGAGAAGAAGACTATGAAGTCCCAGATGAGTTGGCAAAAATGTGTGAGTACGAGTACACGGATCTTCAGCCACACGAGGAACAAGTTAACACCATCAATCTTGGTACCGATGAGAACAAGAAGGAAGTCAAGATTGGGGCAACGCTAGGGGCAGAGATCAGACAACGGTTGGTAAAGCTTCTTGAAGAGTATGTGGATATGTTTGCATGGTCCTATCAGGACATGCCTGGTTTGGATACATACATAGTAGTTCATAAACTACCACTCAAGCCTGAGTGCCTACCAGTGAAACAGAAACTTCGAAGTAGGCCTGACATGGCTCTCAAGATCAGGGATGAGGTCAAACGGCAACTTGATGTCGGATTTCTGGCAGTCTCAAGATACCCCGAATGGGTGGCCAACATTGTGCCCGTGATGAAAAAGAATGGAAAAGTGTGGATGTGTGTGGATTATAGGGATCTTAACAAGGCAAGTCCAAAGGACGATTTCCCTCTGCTGCATATCGACACTCTCATGGATAATACGGCCCATTTTGCAGTTTTCTCCTTTATGGATGGTTTCTCCGGTTACAACCAGATTAGAATGGATCCTGCCGACATGGACAAAACCATGTTCATCACTCCTTGGGGGACTTTTGCTACAAGGTCATGCCCTTTGGTTTAAAAAATGCAGGGGCAACATATCAAAGAGCTATGGTGACTCTTTTCCACGATATGATGTATAAAGATATTGAGGTGTATGTTGATGATATAATTGCTAAATACCAGAGTGAGGATGACCATTTGGATCACCTTCTGAAACTGTTCAAAAGACTCCAGAAATATCAATTGAGGTTGAACCTTGCCAAATGTACCTTCGAAGTTAGATCAGGAAAGTTGCACGGTTTTATCGTTAGTCAACGAGGAATTGAGGTAGACCCTTACAAAGTACGAGCTATCCAAGAGATGCCAGCTCCATAAATTAAGTCTCAAGTAAGAGGTTTTCTTGGTTATTTGAATTACATCTCCAGGTTTATCTCTAATATGACTCCCACTTGTGAGCCGATATTCAAGCTGCTTCGCAAAGACTAAACTGTAGAGTGGAACTCTGACTGCCAGCAGGCCTTTGACAAAATCAAGAGTTATTTGCAAAAACCACCAATCTTGGTCCCACCTGTTCCAGGGAAACCCCTCTTCATGTATCTGACTATATTTGAAGGATCAATGGGTTGTGTTTTGGGCCAACATGATGAATCTGGGCGTAAAGAGTGTGCCATTTACTACTTGAGCAAGAAGCTTACTGATTGCGAAAGTCGATATTCACTTTTGGAAAAGACTTGATGTGTTTTAGCATGGGCCGCCAGGCGTTTAAGGCAATACCTGATATGTCATACTACTCTATTGATCTCAAAAATGGACCCAATAAAGTATATCTTTGAAAAACCTGCTCAAATTGGAAGACTTGCCCGTTGACACATGCTCTTATCAGAGAATGATATTCATTACGTCACTCAGAAGTCTATCAAGGGGAGTGTCTTATTAGATTACCTCACAGATCAGCCTGTGGAAGTTTGATTTCCCAGATGAAGACATAATGTTGGTGAAAGGTTATAAAGATCCTAGCCCCGGTGAAGGTCCTGAACCTGGTTCCTGATGGAAGATGATGTTTGATGGCTCTTCTAACTATAATGGGCATGGTGTAGGTGTTGTGTTGATGAACCATGATGGTGGTTATACCCCGTTTACAGCAAGACTCTGTTTTAAGTGCACAAACAACATTGCTGAATATGAAGAGTGCATTCTAGGGTTGGAAGCAGCTATTGATCTTAGAATCAAGATTTTGGAGGTCAGTGGAGATTCTGCTCTGGTTATTTATCAAGTCAAAGGTGAATGGGAAACTAGAGACGAGAAGTTGGTCCCGTACCGTGCCTACATTGCAGAAATGATCCAATACTTTGATGAGATCACTTTCCGTCATGTTCCGCGATCAAAAAACCATATAGCTAATGCTTTAGCCATGTTAGCTTCAATGTGGAAGGTCAGATTTGTTAATGAGGCGCCACTGATTAGTATTGAGCGCAAGACTGAACTAGCCTACTTCTAGTTGGTTGAAGAAGAGGTAGATGGGAAACCATCAAAAATTATCTGAAGAACCAAGAATATTATGCTAATGCTTCAACTCTTAACAAGAAGACTTTGAGGAGGTTGTCGTCCAAGTTTTTCCTCAGTAATGATGTGTTATACAAACGGAATCATGACATGCTTTTGCTAAGATGTGTTGACAAACGAGAAGCAGACCTGTTAATTCAAGACATTCACGAAGGAGCATTTGGCACTCACGCCAATGGGCATGCCATGTCTAAGAAGATCTTGAGAGTTGGATATTATTGGTTAACTATGGAGACCGATTGAATCCAATATGCTAGAAAATGCCACAAAGGCCAAATTTATGCTGACAAGATGCATGTACCTCTAACATTGTTGAATGTGTTGTCATCACCTTGGTCGTTCTCTATGTGGGGAATTGACATAATTGGGGTAATTGAGCCAAAAGCTTCTAATGGTCATCGGTTCATCTTAGTGCTATTGACTACTTCACAATGTGGGTTGAGGCAGCCTCCTACACCAACGTGACCAAGCAAGTGGTTGCCCGCTTCATCAAGAACCAAAATATCTGTCGTTATGGAATTCCAAATAGGATCATAACAGATAATGGAACAAATTTGAACAACAAGACAATGAAGGAGTTGTGTGATAGCTTCAAAATTGAACATCATAATTCTTCACCTTACTGTCCCAAGATGAATGGAGTTGTCAAAGCTGCTAACAAAAATATCAAAAAGATCTTGCAGAAAATGGTCAAGACTTATAAGGATTGGCATGAGATGTTACCATTTGCCTTGCATGGGTATAGAACTTCGGTTCGAACTTCAACAGGGGAAACCCCTTTTTCTTTGGTGTATAGGATGGATGTTGTTCTTCCCATTGAAGTAGAGATACCATCTTTGAGAATTCTGATGGAGATTAAGCTTGATGAAACGGAGTGGGTCCAAGAAAGATATGATCAGCTGAACTTCATCGATGAGAAATGTCTGACTACGATGTGTCATGGTCATTTGTATCAGAAGAGGATGAAAAGGGCATTTGATAAGAAGGTCCGTGTTCGTGAATTCCGAGAAGGGAAACTCATATTCAAAAATATATTGCCATCTAAAAGGGGTGTACGTGGAAAATGGGCGCCTAATTATGAAGGCTCATTTGTCGTAAAGACTGTATTCTTAGGAGGTTCCCAAATTCTTACGATGATGGATGGTGAACAACTCTCACACCCTATAAATGCTGACGCAGTAAGAAAATATTACGCCTAAAGAGCGACTTAGGCAAGAAAAGGGTATCCCGGTGGGTCATAACCTATGAAGGAGACTCAGGCAAAAGTTAGGGATTAAATAAAAAAAGAAAGAGCTCGCTAGGTTGAAAACCCAAAAGGGCGGCCTAGGCAAAAATAAGCGTCCCGGTGGATTGAAAACCCGAAAGGGCGATCCAGGCAAAAGTTAGGGACAAAAGGTGTTTCACTGTGTCAGAAGGGTTGTCACCAATACCAAGGAATTCAAGCAGAAGTTCAAGCTCATTCGCTCTCATCACCAGCAAGGCTTTGGAGGATTCTTAGTCATTAGGGATAGTAGTGGTCATTGAATACAATGTAACCTTTCTCTTATTACCATTTCTTAATTGTAATGTTCCATGGAGCTTTGCCATTTGCAAGTTTCCATTCTAATAAAATCAGATTTTTGAACCATTCATTTGTTGGATATTTATCATTTCTCTACTCTTTTCTTGTTATGCAAAACTTCATTTATTTATTAATAATGGTTTTGAAAGCAGAAAAATTTTGAAATAAAAAACAAATCTTTTGTGGAAAAACAATGAAAACATAATCTACTTTGGCTCTTGGGACGATTTAGTAAAATAACATGCTCCCCCAATGGTTCTTGTTGTGACGAAAGCACTGTTAAACCATCTGGCATGTAATTCCCCAATGAAGCAAGTTTAGCCGACAATGCCTCTTGGATTGAACACTTCAGTGATAACTGATTACCATGATACAAAGGACTTCTCCCCAGTATCATCCACAGATGTTTGTTGGATGTGGAAAGTCTTTACCTCCTCAGGTGAAAGAAGAACATTTCCTATTAGACCCCTGAGCGGCTGTTCTCTTCAGATTCAGTGTGGCTCATTGAAGTGGATATGTTATCCCTTTCCGTTTTCCCCAGTCTCTTCACCTCTCGTCAGATTTGACTCTTGCATATCATTGAGCATTCACATCATACCATATCATGTGCATTTTAGCATTTGGTGTGTTTCTTTTGGGTCTTTACTCTTTTACCTTAACATGTTCATAGTAAGTATCTCTTTTGAGTTCGTGGATCGTCATCCGTGTCCTGCTTGCATCCGGTTATCACCAGCATGCGTCAAATTTGATTATTACCCATATTCGCCAAGAAGTCTAGTCATCACTAGCAACCCCGGTAATGTCCCATTTGTTGTTTAACACCTGTCATCAAGCCAGACGTAATTGGTACTCCAAGTCTAGTGTTCACTGGCATTGTTTCAAATATCGATCATTATCGGTATTGTATAAGTCCAGTGTTTACTGGCGTATTTTTATCCAATCATCATTGGTACCTAAAATCCAGTGTTCACGGGCATTGTTTCAAATATCGATCATTATCGGTATCGTATAAGTCCAGTGTTTACTGGCGTATTTTTATCCAATCATCATTGGTACCTAAAGTTCAGTGTTCACTGGCATTCTTTCAAATATCGATCATTATCGGTATCGTATAAGTCTAGTGTTTACTGGCGTATTTTTATCCAATCATCATTGGTACCTAAAGTCCAGTGTTTACTGGCGTATCTTATCCAATCATCATTGGTGCCCCAAGTCCAGTGTTTACTGGAATTGTTTCTAATATCAATCATTATCGGTATTGTATAAGTCCAGTGTTTACTGGCGTATCTTATCCAATCCTTATTGGTTCCCCAAGTCCAGTGTTTACTGGCATTGTTTCAAATATTGATCATCATCGGTATCGTATAAGTCTGGTGATTACCGGCATGTGTTCTCATCCAATCATTATTGGTACCTCAAGTCAAGTAATTACTGGCATTGTTTCAAATATCGATCATTATCGATATCGTGTAAGTCCAATGTTCACTGGCATGTTTTTTCATCCAATCATTATTGGTATTCAAGTCCAGTGATTACTGGCGTGTTTTTCTAAGTCCAATCATTATTGGCATCTTATAATCTTATCCCCAGCTGAGGTTTGGTCATTACCAATATCCCCGTGAAAGTCCAGTGATTATTGGCATTTTTTAGGGTCTGATCATTATCAGTATCCTAAGTCCAGTGATTACTGGCAGGTTTTTTCTAAGTCCAATAATTATTGGCAATTTAGATTTTTATCTTCACCAGAAGATTGGTCATTACCAATATCCCTTGAAGCACCGTGTGGTTACCACCATTTGGCGCATGTAGAGTTTGTGTTTGTCTCTGTCTTTTCTGGTTTTTCTTGAAGATCTCGTTTGAACTTTTCAGTAAAGGAAATCCCCAGAAAATCTATTTGTTGGGTGTCTTTCCTTTTTTTTCAAATTGATCCCCAGTGGAGATCATATTTTCTTTCTGGTTCCATCCCCAGTAAAGAGTTTGTCTACCCTTTTGCTTTCCCCGAAGTCGTCCGGTCATATCTGAACCTGTCGTTTATCTCCCTGGTTCTTTCCCCAGTGGAGAACACTTGTCTGAATTCCGCCTCTAATGAGGATCTTTGGAGTTCCCCATAGTTTATTTTCTAATCCCCAGTGATTTCTTGATCATCCCCAGTAAGTCTCATCTGTGGTTTGTTGACCTTCATCCCCAATAAGTCTCATCTGTGGGAGTTTGACCTTTGCCCCTTTTATGTCTTGTTTTGTCTGCATTTTTGTACCATCATGCCATCATATCATCATATTAGAAGTTCATGGCATGTCAGCATTTTGCATTATTCTGCCTGTCCCTAGCATAGCATTGCATCTAAGGGCAAAATTTTCAGTTCGCTATATTCAAATACCTTTCACCTTGATTTCACGAGGATTATCATCACTCGTGCCATCCGGTGAAGCTACTTAAATAGGGGCAACTGTTATACCCTAAATTTTACCCCTTAGATGTCATGACATCTTTGCATTTGCATTAGGGTTCAATCATCTGTGCATAGTGAACTAACCATCATAGTTTTGCTAGTTTTGTTTTTCTATTTAAAGCTAGGGTTTTGCACAAGAAGAGGGAAAGAGCAACAAGCCAAGCTCTCATACATTTCAAGACTTCCTAAGATACTCCTTGGCTCAATACATCCATCCAAAGTGCTCACTAGGTGATCAAGAGAGGTGGTGGAATCCATCTGGTAAAAGAAAGTCAACTGAGGCTCCAAAAGCTCAATCTTTGGTCTTGAGGGGTAATCATGAGGTTTTCAAGTCATGTTCCATGGTCTCATGTGATTGGATCAAGAGAAATCAAAGAGGAAGCATAAAATCAGGAGTTGTGGAAATTAGGGTTTTGACTTAAGGGATTACAAGGGAATCTTGGTGTGATCAGTCAATGTCTTGATTGGTTCATCATCCAATTGAGCTTACATACATTCAAGAGACCTTATTCCTCAAGAAATCAAGAGTAGTTGGCTCCCATCATAAGTGCAATGAGCCTCAAGTTTATCTGGCCCCAGATTAAGGTTTTATCAGGAAAAGTCAACCATGCCTTTGACTTTTGATCAAGGCATGATCCCAAGTCTTGGGACATGATTCCATATGTTCATATACATCCTTGGAAGTCATATATGATGTTTGGGAAGTTTGAGAAAGCAAGATCATCAAGGATCACACAGTTGAATTCATGAAGAAATTAGGGTTTTATCTGAAAAGTGAAACCTTTGACTTTTGGTATTTTGGGTCCAAGATGAAGTATTCAAGCCATATTCTATCAAGACATGTTTAACCTTTGAATTGGATAATGAGAAATCAAGATTTAAGAAGTTTCTTGCAAAAGGGGCAAAGTGGGTTTTGAAAATTTCCTAAGTATAGAAAACCCTAATTTCTATATGAACTTTGAAAGGTCATAACTCTCAATCCACACATCCATTTTTTGTGATCCAAAGCTCAAATTGAAGATCTCATCATGAACTTTAAAAGTGTGTTAGAGGGTCATACCCCAAAAGAGGCCTAAATTTTGAGTTATGAGGCTTGGAAGTTTAGGTCAAGTTTAGGACTTAGTGAAATTTCACATTTTCTCCTTAACTTGCAGCCAACTTCAACCCAATTTTTCACTATGATCCCCTTGGATTCAGAACTTTGGGTGAACATGAACATTATAGAGCATGCTTGGGCCTTTCCAAAAAGTCCTAGAACACCCCAATCTAATGTGTGAGCAAGGAGTTTCGAATTCATGAAGTTGAGATCACAAACTTGAGTTTTTAGGTCATGATCATGTTGGTTCAAGTTGCAAAACCACTCCAAATCTTCATGATCTCGTGTGGCAGACCTTGTTGCTTGTTAATTTTGTTTAAATCAGATAAGTACACATGCTTTTGATGCATTATCCAAGTGGTTTAAGCTTTATCTCATGTATCATGCCATTTTCTGCACAAAGTTGACATTGCCATTTACATAAAGCTACTTTAACCAAGTCAACTTGTCTTGAGCATTATAAAGGTTTCTTCTGCACTTCAAAAGGCTTGTACTGAGAAGCAATACCTCTGAACCCTTTCAACCACCCTAGAGAAGCATGGTACATGGCTTGGAAATGACAAAATGCATGGAACCACAAAGTTGAAATGCAACCTAGCCAAAAGGTTGAGAACTTGGCCATCTGGTTAGCTTCAAACCTCCACTATTTGCCTATAAATAGAGGACTTCATTAAGCCTCAAAAAACACAAGAACTTCCTCTAAAAACACTCATATCTTTCTTTCCCATAGATTTTGCAAAAACTCTCAAAATTTGCAAAACAACTGCCCAAACACATTCAACTTGTGCAACTCATAAACAAACTCCACAATCCTTCTCTAAACGCTCCATAGAGCTTGTTTAAACCATCAAACAAGTTCTGTAACATCCCATTCACTATCCACCATTTTCAAACCTCACTTTGCAAGAAGACACGGGTTTGGTGTTTGAAGTATCTTCCAACCATTTCAAGCATTCTAATCATCACTCCAAGGATCAACAAGGCTAAAGAGAATCCTATTTCACTTCTATAACATCATTTAAAGAGGCCTTGGACCTACTCCAAGAGGTAAGGATTTTGAAACTCTAAGCTCAGATTCCATGCATGTTATTATCTCATGTTTGAAGCAAAAATGTAGTCTACATTATGTATAACGTGTTTGAAGCTTTGCTTGCATTATTTGGTTTGAATATGTGATGTTTTGAACAAGTTTTTATCTTGTTATGTTGCACTATTGTTGAGATATTTGTGAAGCACACAGTTAGTTTTAGGGCAAGACAATAGGAACTTTAGAATCCTTGTAAGAAGTAATACAATTTTTGTTTTTACAAATTGAAAAATGGTGGAGAGATGAAAGAGTTATGTTGGTTTGAAAATCTGAAAAGGATGGTGAGTTAGGGCACGAGAGAGAAGAAGAAAGAAAGGAAAAGGAAGAAGAAAGAGTTAGGTGGCGCTGAGGTGTCTACTTCATGGTGTGTGTAAAATATATATTTTCATTTCCATTTAGAAAGTGGATGAGAGTGTAGTACCACTGGTCAAGGAGGAAGGTTTGAGTGTGTTTGCCATGCCTAGGACTGGGGTTCGAACCCCCCTCGCCTCAGTCCTTTTGTTTTATTTTTCTGAAAGCAAGTTGATTTCAAATATATTATCTCAAGTCCATGCCTTGTTATAGGGCGCACGTTGGTTGGGTTGGTAATCCTTTTAGGTTGCAATGCCAAGTGTGTGGGTTCAACACCTACTAGGGTCATTCCCATTCTTTTTAATACTTAGTTTTTAAGGTTTCCTTCACAAAACTTCACAAGTTATAACTCCTTCATTTTTAGGGTTTTTTAACCCATTATTTTTGCATTCTTTTGCTCTTTTTGCCTATTTTATTTTGACATTAATATTTTCCTAAAAAATATTTATTTTTAGGGCCTTTGTTCATGTGTAAAGTATAGGTTTATTTTAGGGTTTATTAGGAGAAGTTTTGACTCCCTTGGTTATAACCTTTGTGTTTCCCTTATATTTTAGGGTTGAATAAACTTGTCTTAACATGTTTAGACCCTTGAACCATAACTTGAACTTGAATACATTTGTATAGTTTGATTTAGTAACACTTTTAAGTGTATGTTTATATGTTAAGAGCATGTAAACTTTTGTCATCCCCTTTGAGGTCTTAGATAGGTCTTTACCTACAATTATGACTCTCCCCCTCCATGTTTATAACATCTTAATGTATACAAACCATCAACTTAGGTCACACCATGTACATATGTGCCTAAAACACTTAAACTTCTCCCTTTCTTCAAAGTGGACTTCAAACACAAACTTAGGTGATACTTTCCCTTTTGTACAAAGATTATGTCAAAGACCATACCCCCATGTTAGGTCATCACCTAATTGATTAACATGTATAGACTTGTATCATGATCCCTTTAGGTGTTTACCTTGCCCAAATTAATGAATAACTCTTTATGTTAACTTGATACTTTCTTAAGTGCTTACTTTGAATGTCATTACATTCACCATCATAATTCATATATTATATCCACGTGTTTATCAACATCATTAAATTCATGTGTGAATATCATTTTATCTTTTATTTTTCCAACTTTATTAGTTACCACCTAAGTGAGACTAGCTTGTTAGCTCTTCTCCTTAACCCTCTTTGTTCCCCCTCCTTCCAAAGGAATGTCTCTCTATCGACTTTAATGTCATAGATAACTCATTACCTCTTGGCCTTATTAGAGCCATCATCTACCCTTGGCCTCATTAGATCCATTCCTTTCCCTTGACCTTATTAGGATCAATCCCTTGGCCTCATTAGAGCCACTTCCCTTTGACCTAGTTTAGGTTTGGATCATTACCTCCTCTTGTAAACACTATCATCATAGATGTTTACTCCCTCTTTGGCCTTATTAGAGCCACTTACCCTACAACCTAGAATTAATCTAGAGTTCTTCAACTCTATGTGAGCACTACCATGATGGTGCTCTCTTCACCCTTTAACTTAGAGATTAGGATAGAGTTCTTAAACTCTATGTGATTCTCATCATAATTAGTATTCACCTCCCTTTTCACTTTGTTCAAAGTCAACCTCTTAGACTTACCCTTTTAACTTAGACTTAGAGAGTTCTTTAACTCTATGTGAGTGTCATACTCATTTCCCTTTGGAACTTTGACCATAGTTAATGGTTCCTCACCCTCGTTGAGGTGAACTACGAATGCTTTGATTCCATCCTAGTTAGGATACGTAGGCACGAGATGCGACGCCTTGTCGAGCATACTTAGTGTACATACCCTTAGGTCTTTACCTTTAGCACATTACCTTTAGCAAGCAAACAATAACTTGACACAGATACTAACAAGAGGTTCCTGTAGAGTACTACAGATACTTAGGATGTTAACCCCTTCCCTAGGTATAACCAACCCTCGAACTTAGATCTCTTAGTTGTGTCTTTACATAGCGCACTTAGGGTTTTTCTTCGATCTTTACCCTTTCGTTTGGATAAATCAAAGCTCGGTGGTGAATTTCATTGATTTGTGATTCAAGTTAATTAATAGCTTGATATCTGATTCTCACTGCAACAGAAATGGCGACTTCACTGGGGAGGGTTTTAGAGGGTTAAGTCCACCTTGTTTGCATTTGTGTTATTTTGCTTGCCTGTATACTTGTATATTTGTAAATATCTGTGTATATATCTGTATCTGCTTGGGTTTTTCTGTTTGGCAGGGTTGTTACATTTGAGTGGTGAGATAAGTCCTAACTCGGACTTGAGCATACACATATGATAGGATTGTGGAGTAATCAATAGTCGGCTGTTGGGAGTAGTCCTAACATGTTTGGCATATGATGACCATGCTCAATGGAGGCCCCTTTGGGATTATTGATGTCTGATACGAGTAGTCATATTAATGTCACTTTTTCCGACCTGGGAGTTCGTGATACTGAGGACCTTTAGTTACCCTCTACCCCACTTGGTCTTTTTAGGACGTAGTGCAGTGTTTATCTAGGTGTAGACCTGTGATGGTTGTCATGCGATACTACACTTAGATGAGTTTATCTTGAGAATGTTATTAACCGGCACGAGTAGTCGTGTAGGCTGATAATATCCAAAAGATTTATCGATGACTCTGGGAACTTTTTAGAACCCTGTTCTGCAAATGATAAACCTATAGTACACACCTCTTAGGATGGGTAGATCATGGCTCCATGCATGCCACCCCAAACCTAGGCCCTTTGTGTTTGTTACATGTATTTGTGTTTATCTGTACGTGTGTGCTTTTTGTTTTGCATACGTTCATCTATGCATTCATGATCCATTGTTGGTTTTAAGGAACTCTGTCGTCTTTCCCTTTTCAAATCATAGGTATCATGGATCTTGAGAAAAGGAACACCAAGAAGTACAATTTCAAGAAGCCCAACTTGGTAGAGTTGAAAAAGCTGGCAGCTTTGGTGTCTTGTCCTGAAGACTTCAGAAAAATCTATGGAAGGTTGATTGGTATCCTTAGGACTAAAATGGAGGATGGAGTTCTTGACACGTTGGTGCCATTTTATAACCCTCTTTACCATTTCTTCACCTTTCCCGACTACCAACTCGTTCCAACTTTGGAAGAGTATTCTTATTGGTTTAGTCTACCGGTATTAGAACAAGAGCCTTTCCGTGGTTTAGAAAAGATTCCTTCACCAAAAGACATTATCGATGCTATTCGCTTGGAAATATCCGAAGTCAATGCTAATCTTACCACCAAGAGTGGAATCAAGGGCCTACCTTCTAAGTTCTTAATATGTAAGGCTTTCTACTTAGCTAAGGAGAACAGCGTGGATGCTTTTGAAGCAATCTTCGCATTACTTGTCTATGGTTTGGTTTTGTTCGCTAATGTTGAAGAGTTTGTTGATCTCAATGCCATTCGGATATTCCTAAGTGGAAACCCTGTACCCATATTGCTTGGTGATACTTATCACTCCATTCATCACAGAACTCTCAAGGGATCTGGTACCATCTTGTGTTGCAAACCTTTGCTTTACAAGTGGTTTATTACGTATTTACCTCGTACAGCACGCTTTAAAGATAATCCAGACAAGCTTCGTTGGTCTCAGAGAATCATATCTCTCACTCATACCGATGTGTTTTGGTACGACTCAGCCTATGACAAAGGGGTCATTGTTTATAGTTGTGGCCAATTTCCCAATGTGCCACTACTTGGCATCAGAGGTGGGATTAGTTACAACCCTATTCTCGCTAGGTGCCAGTTTGGGTATCCTATGGAAGACAAACCTAGGAACATCCTTTTGTCTAGTTTCTTCTATCTTAACGAGAAAGCCAGTGCAAAAACTAAGGATAGAGTTTTGCATGCTTGGGGGACGATCCATAAGAGGACAAAGGACGACTTGGGAAAGATAAATTATGTACCCTTGGAGCCATTCATTTAGTGGGTTCGAGCCCGAGCTCGTGATCTTAAGATACCATACCTCCTTGAGAAACCTCCATAGCCTGCCTTTGCGTTACCTTCTACCATTCCTATTGAGCGCATGGAAGAATATCAGGAAACTTAGGCAAGAATGAAACTTGAATGAGACACGTGGGAGGGGAACTACCGTGCCATCTATGCGGAACAAATAGAGATGAAGAAACAGCTGAAAGAGAAGGATGATTTAATTGAGTTACTCGAGAGATGTGTAGTAGAGAGGCACGTAGCGCAAGAGAATTTATTTTTCTCTAGCGTACAACCAACTTCCAGTACTCACGAGTATTCAAGTGTTCCTCTGACACCTGGTGCTTGGAAAGGAATTGTTGATAAGCTGATTTTGGAAAACGCCAAGCTGAAGAGGTAGAAGAGGATGCGTGGAGCGGAGCCTTTTAGATAGGGCTACGTGGGACTTTTTAGGCCTAGCTGTTTTTCCTCTTTGTATTTTGAGCTTCTTGAATTTTACTTTGAAGTTGTAACTTTCCTCACTATTAATGAACTAAAGCTTCTTTTGAAATTGTCTCTGATGTGTATTTACCTTTCCGGGTTCCTTAAAACCAACTACATTAACATTGCATCTTGCATTTTTTTGCTAACCCTGTCAAGGAACTAAAAACTTGTTTTGCAGACATTGTAAGATGGATTTTGGAAAGAGAGGTACTTGGCTGTACACCTTCATGGTTCCTAATGTTGAGCAACTAAAGGAACTAGGAGAACTTATTGAAGACCCATTGGCTTTCTCGGAGAGATATGGAAGTATTCTCCTGTTGTTGAAGCTTCAAAGGTTTGAGGGACTGTTAGAGATGCTGGTTCAGCTCTACCATCCCATGTATCATTGCTTCGTATTTCCTGATTACCAGTTGATGCCGACCTTGGAAGAATACTCTGCTTTGATGGGTCTCCCTGTTACCGATTTCCCTCCATTCTCCAGATTAGAAGATGAACTCAATGAGAAAGATATTGCAAGAGGAACGAGCCTAAGGTTGTCTGACATTCGAGCCCACATGATTATCAAGGGAGGACTTTCTGGTTTTCCTGCTCAGTTCTTGTTTGAGATGTATCATTATTTCGCTGATAGGAAGAACACTGTGCGCTTTGATTTCACCTTGCATTGTTGGCTTATGGACTGTTCCTATTTCCCAACATCGAAGACTTTGTCGACCTCAACGCCATCCAGATTTTTATGCTCAAGAATCCGGTTCGCACTCTGTTGGCTGATGCTTATCGTGCCATTTACTCGAAGATTCTACGAGAAGAAGGACATATCGTTTGTTGCGTTGCTCTCCTTTATAGGTGGTTTAATTCGCACTTATCAAGGACCGCAACCTTCTGGGATGTGAAAGACAGTTCAATTTGGTCCAATAGACTCATGGAGCTTACCCATTTAGATATCGAGTGATACGATCCGATATATGGGGGGTTCATTATGATTCACAGTTGTGGGGACTTCCCTAATGTTCCTCTTCTTGGCAGAAAAGGATGCATCAGTTATAACCCCGTTCTCACTCGCCTACAACTTGGTCACCCAATGGATGAAGAACCTGATCCTAGCAATCTGACGAGACTTTTTCTTGAAGAAGAAGAAAAACCTGAGCTTAGAGCCAAAATTACGCGTGCTTGGCGTTGCATCAACAAACAAAGAAGGATTCCATTAGAAAACCCTAATTGTACTGTCACAGAAGCTTGCTTGTAATGGGCCCGTGGAACGGCCCTCGTGATGAGGATGCCTTATCTGCGTCATAAGCCACCTGTAGTCCATACAAGCGAAGAGTTGAAGATGAAGAAGGCATTGGAGGAGCTGGCCCTCGATAAAGCGAGGATGCAAGAACAAATTGACAAACTCATGAAGGAGCTCCTTGGAGAAGAAGGACCGTCATCAAGTGGATTAGATTCTTAGTTCCTTTTATGTTGTATTTTTGTTGCTTATGTAATAGACTTTGGAGGTGTACCGCTTATTTTGTAAAATTTGCAAGTTGACTAATGAAATGAGTTGTTTTAAGACGTATCCTCGATATCTACAATGTTTGCAAATTTTAATTTTGAGTTCCTTGATTGCTTTGTTTGCATTTGCATTTGCATCATTCATTCATGTCATAACATGTGCATTCTTTCTTGTCGTGTCTCATCCCGTCATCTTGTCTTTAGAAACCGTCACACTGAATCTCCGACGCAGATACAACACTAGAGCCCAAGCTCGCCAAAGGATGTATGAGCAGAACGTTGAATTGGATAGGGTCAATAATGAATTGGATGATTTACGAGGAAGCGTATGGCAGATCATGGAAGTCCTACAAGTTATCAGATCAAAGATGGATACTCAGACCACCGTGGTCTCTGAGATTGTCACTCCAACTGTGGAACCTTCTACAAATGTCAACACTACTATTGTGCCACCGTTTGGTTTACCTTATGGTTTTGTGCCTCAACAAGCTGCTGCAACTACTCAACAGACTGTTCCTTTGGGGCATGAGAATCCTCAAGCTGTCCCAACCTTTGCTCCACCAACTGTGCAAGCTCAAGTGCACCCCATTTTCCACAACCCACCACAGGTTTATGATTTCCTCGAAATGTCTGAAGAAGGGGACGAGCGTCATGTAAAGCTGAAAGAAAGTGTGGAAACCATTCAAAGAAAGATGAGAGCAATGGAAGGCAGTAACTTCTTTAGTACTGATGCTAGAGACATGTCTTTAGTATCTAGTTTAGTGATTCCACCGAAGTTCAAGACTCCAAGCTTCGACCAGTATTCAGGCGCGACGTGCCCAAAGTCGCACTTGATTATGTACTACAGAAGAATGGCAGCATATGTGGATAATGACAAGATAATGATCCACTATTTTCAAGATAGCTTGAAAGGAGCCTCTGCTGAATGGTACATGGGTTTGGACCAATCCAGAATTCACAGGTTTCAAGATCTGTCAGATGCTTTTGTGAAACATTACAAGTATAACATGGATTTGGCTCCTGATCGTAGGCAGCTTTTAAGTATGTCTCAGAACAACTCAGAGTCCTTTAAATAATATGCTCAACGTTGGAGGGAAACTGCTTCCCAAGTGGAACCTCCACTGTCCGAGAAAGAACTAGTTGATTGGTTCGTAGGCACTGTGAAGCCCGAGTTTTATGAAAGGATGGTTAGTAGCGTTACCGCCAATTTTGCTGACATTGTGGTTGTGGGTGTGAAAGTGGAAGCCGGTTTGAAGAGTGGCAAGGTGATTAGTTCTTCAAGCAATTCAAGAAGTAGCAACAACAGGAAACCTCCCAGTAATTTCCATAAAAAGAAAGAAGGGGGGACAAATGCAGTCATGATAGGCAGAAAGAAGAATCAAGTTTGGAAACAGCCATTTTATCAACAACAATCTAACCCATGTTTTGTTCAACACCAATATACCCTGTGCAGTATACCCCACAACCTTATGTGGCAGCTGTGACTCCAACTTTCAATCATCAAACTTCAAATTATCAGCCCGCGCAGCAGGCACCCGTTTATCAACAACAACTCAACTATCAACAAGCACCCAGTGCTCTAGCTTACCAACAACAACAGAGGCCACCAGCCCCTCAATCAAACGCTCCCTACCGAAGACAAGGGGAAAACCCTCTATTTCCTCCTATTCCAATGACTTACACAGAGCTTTACCCTTCTTTGGTCTAATAAGGTTT
This sequence comes from Lathyrus tuberosus, assembly GCA_022829125.1. Lineage (NCBI taxonomy): Eukaryota > Viridiplantae > Streptophyta > Magnoliopsida > Fabales > Fabaceae > Lathyrus > Lathyrus tuberosus. The sequence goes on along the minus strand of JALAZF010000082.1, from coordinate 3,624,822 downwards.
GATCACCACTAGATCCTTGGGCCCACCTACAGAAAAGTCAATGCAATTTCATAACCCTAATGCCCACTGTGCATTCCACCAAGGCACCGCCGGTCATGACCTAGAAGGATGCCTTGTGATGAAATATGTTGTGAAGGGTTTAATGGAGAAGAAGATTTTGTCCTTTGGGGATAATCAGCCAAATGTGAAGAATAACCCATTGCCTACACATGGGACTGTAAATGCTATCGAAGATGGAAGTGACGAGGTGTTGATTATGGATGCGTCTAAGATTAAAACTCCTATCAGGGTTTTTCATTCGAAATTGTTTGAAGCTAGTTTGGTAAAGGTTTGTCACAATGACTGTGAAGACTGTGATGCCAATGTCAGAGGATGCAAATTGGTTCAAGATGACATTCAAGATTTGATTAACGAAGGATTTCTACAAGTAATCAGTAAAATGAAGAAAGAGGAAGTTGCGGTAAGTGAACCCATATTCAATTTACCAGAATCAAGAGAGAAGGTGGCCATCTTTAATGTGCTGAAGCCAGGTTCTGTGGTCCCTATTTTTAATAAACCAAATCTAGTGTTCAACACACCAGAATCTGTTGTTACTTCTGCTGTCAATCTACCGAGGCCGATAATCATTCAACAGCCTGTTCCTTTTCGTTTCTGAGTTTCTAAAGCTGTGCCACGGAAATATGAAGCTACTTTGATTGACAAAGAGTCTGGAAGTGTGGTTCCAAGGAAAGAGGTGGGAACTACTAATGAGGAAGTAACTAATATAGTCGGGGCTTGAAAGATTACACGAAGTGATCGAATTTATACTCCTCTCTTCAAAGGGGCCACGCCCAAAGAAACTGTTACTACTATGCCTGCCGAGGAAAAGGAAAAGGAAGTGGTTACAGGTGATGAAGATGCTGAGTTTCTAAGGATCATCAAAAGAAGTGACTACAAGGTGGTGGATCAGCTTCACCAGACTCCCTCTAAAATCCCAATCTTGTCTCTGTTAATGAGTTCACCTGCTCACCGAGCTGCTTTACAGAAGTTATTGGCGTAAGCCCATGTTGCTCAAGATATCACTATCGGCCAGTTTAACAGTATAATTGCAAATATCACTGCTTATAACACCCTCAGCTTTAGCAAGGAGGAGTTACCTAGAGAAGGTCAAAATCACAATCTTGCTTTACATGTATCCGTGAAATGTCAAGAAGACACTTTGGCAAGAGCCCTCGTGGACACTGGCTCCTCTCTAAATGTTTTACCTAAGAGGACACTTGAAAAGTTGACTTACAAAGGGGATGAAATGAAACTTGCCTCCCTGATTGTCAAAGATTTTGATGGCTCACGAAGATCTGTAATAGGTGAAGTTGAGCTACCAATCTTAATTGGCCCGCATGTTTTCAACATCACATTCCAAGTGTTGGACATTAATCCTGCCTACAGCTGCCTACTTGGAAGGCCATGGATCCATGAAGCTGGTGCAGTAACTTCAACATTACACCAAAAGATGGGGTTTGTGATTGATGATAAGCTGGTTATCATACATGGTGAAAAGGTCTTGATGGTCAGTAATTTGTCTTTCTTCCGCTACATAGAGGCTAGTGAGGATGCTTTAGAAACTTCTTTCCAAGCTCTTGAAATAACCAATGTTGTCATGCTGGACATTGAAGAACCGGTGGTCCCGAGTAATCCATCTTTTGTTTCATTCAAGAGTATCCAGTCTTCCATGAAAGGAGGTGTTCCCGCAGGCTGGAGCAAGGTTATTGAAGTGCAAGAAAGGAAGAAGTATCAAGGGTTAGGTTACAAACTAACTCGTGGTAAAGCATCTGCTTCTACAACAATGCGACCAAAGACAATCCAGAAAGTGTTCATCAGCAAAGGATATCAGGTCAATGCCGTGATAGAAGACGAGAAAGATGAGGATGTCAGCCATTTGGTGTTTCAGTGTGACGCTGCACTAGATAATTGGGAAGCTATTGAGATCCCTGTGTTGTTCCCTGCGCCAGAGTAATATGTTTGTTTTTTTGCCTGTTTTCAATTCCATAGCCGTGCCCAAGGCTATCGGACTATTTTGTATGGGCCACCACTTTCAACTTTTATTAATCAATGAAGATGTTTTTTTAAACTCTTTTGTTTTCATTTACCGTTTTTGCTTTTAAGGGAAAATGGCAATCTTTTTCAAAAATACCGAAAATATTCTTCTTGCGTTTAATTTTGTGCATTTTAATAAAATAATTCACTCCACCATAAAGAGTAATTCACAAACCTGTTGTATTCGATGACCCTACTTTCACCATTGACTTTGACTCATCCATCTACCAAGCTGAAGATGAGGGAGAAGAAGACTCCGAAGTCCCAGATGAGTTGGAAAAAATGTGTGAGTACGAATACACGGATCTTTAGCCACACGAGCAATAAGTTGACACCATCAATCTTGCTACCGATGACGACAAGAAGGAAGTCAATATTTGGGCAATGCTAGGAGTAGAGATCAGACAACAGTTGGTAAAGCTTCTTGAAGAGTATGTGGATGTGTTTGCATGGTCCTATCAGGACATGCCTGGTTTAGATACAGACATAGTAGTTCATAAACTACCACTCAAGCCTGAGTGCCCGCCAGTGAAACAGAAACTTCGAAGAAGTAGGCCTGACATGGCTCTCAAGATCAGGGGTGAGGCCAAACGACAACTTGATGCTGGATTTCTGGCAGTCTCAAGATACCCCGAATGGGTGGCTAACATTGTGACCATGATGAAAAAGAATGGCAAAGTGTGAATGTGTGTGGATTATAAGGATCTTAACAAGGCAAGTCCAAAGGACGATTTCCCTCTGCCGCATATCGACACTCTCGTGGATAGTACGGCCCGTCTTGCAGTTTTCTCCTTTATGGATGATTTCTCCGGTTACAACTAGATTAGAATGGATCCTGCCGACATGGACAAAACCATGTTCATCACACCTTGGGGGACTTATTGCTACAAGGTCATGCCCTTTGGTTTGAAAAATGCAGGGGCAACATATCAAAGAGCTATGGTAACTCTTTTCCATGATATGATGCATAAAGAGATTGAGGTGTATGTTGATGATATGATTGTTATATCCCAGAGTGAGGAGGACCATTTAGATCACCTTCTGAAACTGTTCAAAAGACTCCGGAAATATCAATTGAGGTTGAACCCTGCTAAATGTACCTTCGGTGTTAGATCAGGAAAATTGCTCGGTTTTATCGTTAGTCAACGAGGAATTGAGGTAGACCCTGACAAAGTGCAAGCTATCCAAGAGATGCCAGCTCCACAAACTGAGTCTCAAATAAGAGGTTTTCTTGGTCATTCGAATTACATCTCCAGGTTTATCTCCAATATGACTCCCACTTGTGAGCCGATCTTCAAGCTACTTCGCAAAGACCAAACTGTAGAGTGGAACTCCGACTGCCAGCAGGCCTTTGACAAAATCAAGAGTTATTTTCAAGAACCACCAATATTGGTCCCACCTGTTCCAGGGAAACCCCTCTTCATATATCTGACTGTATTGGAAGGATCAATGGGTTGTGTTTTGGGCCAATATGATGAATCTGGGCGTAAAGAGTGTGCCATTTACTACTTAAGCAAGAAGTTTACTGATTGCGAAAGTCAATATTCACTTTTGGAAAAGACTTGATATGCTTTAGCATGGGCCGCCAAGCGTTTGAGGCAATACCTGATATGTCGTACTACTCTATTGATCTCAAAAATGGACCCAATAAAGTATATCTTTGAAAAGCCTGCTCAAACTGGAAGACTTTCCCGTTGGCATATGCTCTTATCAGAGTATGATATTCAGTACGTCACTCAGAAGTCTAGCAAGGGGAGTGTCTTATCAGATTACCTCACAGATCAGCCTGTCGAAGACTATGGACCCCTCAAGTTTGATTTCCCAGATGAAGACATATTGTTGGTGAAAGGTTATAAAGAACCTGTCCCTGATGAAGGTCCTGAACCTGGTTCCCGATGGAAGATGGTGTTTAATGGCTCTTCTAACTATAATAGGCATGGTGTAGGTGTTCTGTTGATGAACCCTGATGGTGGTTATACCCCATTTACAGCAAGACTCTGTTTTGAGTGCACAAACAACATTGCTGAATATGAAGTATGCATTCTAGGGTTGGAAGTAGCTATTGATCTTAGAATCAATATTTTAGAGGTCAGTGCAGATTCTGCTCAGGTTATTTATCAAGTCAAAGGTAAATGGGAAACTAGAGATGAGAAATTGGTCCTGTACCGTGCTTAAATTGCAGAAATGATCCAATACTTTGATGAGATGAGAAATTATCTGAAGAACCAAGAATATCCTGCTAATGCTTCAACTCTTGACAAGAAGACTTTGAGGAGGTTGTCATCCATGTTTTTCCTCAGTAATGATGTGCTATACAAAAGGAATCATGACATGGTTTTGCTAAGTGCGTTGATAACTAAGAAGCAGACCTGTTAATTCAAGACATTCACGAAGGAGCATTTGGCACTCACGCCAATGGGCATGCCATGTCTAAGAAGATCTTGAGAGTTGGATATTATTGGTTAACTATGGAGACCGATTGCATCCAATATGCTAGGAAATGCCACAAATTCCAAATTTATGCTGACAAGGTGCATGTACCTCCAACATTGTTGAATGTGTTATCATCACCTTGGTCGTTCTCTATGTGGGGCATTGACATGATTGGGCAATTGAGCCAAAAGCTTCTAATGGACATCGGTTCATCTTAGTGGCTATTGACTACTTCACAAAGTGGGTTGAGGCTGCCTCCTACACCAACGTGACCAAGAAAGTGGTTGCCCACTTCATCAAGAACCAAATTATATGTCGTTATGGAATTCCAAATAGGATCATAACAGATAATGGAACAAATTTGAACAATAAGACAATGAAGGAGTTGTGTGATAGCTTCAAGATTGAACATCATAATTCTTCACCTTACCGTCCCAAGATGAATGAAGTTGTCGAAGCTACTAACAAAAATATCAAAAAGATCCTGCAAAAAATGGTCAAGACTTATAAGGATTGGCATGAGATGTTACCATTTGCCTTGCATGGGTATAAAACTTCGGTTCTGACTTCGACAGGGGCAACCCCATTTTCTTTGGTGTATGGGATGAATGGTGTTCTTCCCATTGAAGTAGAGATACCATCTTTGAGAATTCTGATGGAGACCAAGCTTGATGAAGCGGAGTGGGTCCAAGAAAGATATGATCAGCTGAACCTCATCGATGAGAAATGTCTGACTATGATGTGTCATGGTCATTTGTATCAGAAGAGGATCATTTGATAAGAAGGTCCGTGTTCGTGAATTCAGAGAAGGGGAACTCGTACTCAAAAAGATCTTGCCATCTCAAAGGGATGTACGTGGAAAATGGGCGCCTAATTACGAAGGCCCATTTTTGGTAAAGACTGTATTCTCAGGAGGTTCCCTAATTCTTACGACGATGGATGGTGAACAACTCTCACACCCTGTAAATGCTGACACAGTAAGAAAATATTACGCCTAAAGAGCCCGCTAAGTCGAAAACCAGAAATGCCGACTTAGGCAAGAAAAAGGTATCCCGGTGGGTCATAACCTATGAAGGAGACTCAGGAAAAAGTTAGGGATTAAATAAAAAAGAAAGAGCTCGCTAGGTTGAAAACCCGAAAGGGTGGCCTAGGCAAAAATGAGCGTCCCAGTGGATTGAAAACCCGAAAGGGAGATCTAGGCAAAAGTTAGGGACAAAAGGTGTTTCACTGTGTCAGAAGGGTTGTCATCAATACCAAGGAATTCAAGCAAAAGTCCAAGCTCATTCGCTCTCATCAGCAGCAAGGCTTTGGAAGATTCTTAGGCATTAGGGATAGTAGTGGTCATTGAATACAATGTAACCTTTCTCTTATTGCCATTTCCTAATTGTAATGTTCCATGGAACTTTGCCATTTGCAAGTTTCCATTCTAATAAAATCATATTTTTGAACCATTCATTTGTTGGATATTTATCATTTCTCTACTCTTTTCTTGTTATGCAAAACTTCATTTATTTATTAATAATGGTTTTGAAAGTGGAAAAATTTTGAAATAAAAAACAAATCTTTTGTGAAAAATTAATGAAAACATAATTTCTTTGGCTCTTGGGATGATTTAGTAAAATCACATGCTCCCCCAATGGTTCTTGTTGTGACGAAAGCACTGTTAAACCATTTGGCATGTAATTCCCCAATTAAGCAAGTTTAGCCAGCAATGCCTCTTGGATTGGACACTTCAGTGATAACTGATTACCATGATACAAAGGAATTCTCCCCAGTATCATCCACAGATGTTTTTTGAATGTGGAAAGTCTTTACCTCCTCAGGTGAAAGAAGAACATTTCCTATTAGACCCCTGAGCGACTGTTCTCTTCAGATTCAGTGTGGCTCATTGAAGTGGATATGTTATCCCTTTCCCTTTTCCCCAGACTCTTCACCTCTCGTCAGAGTTGACTCTTGCATATCATTGAGCATTCGCATCATACCATATCATGTGCATTTTAGCATTTGGTGTGTTTCTTTTGTGTCTTTACCTCTTTTATCTTAACCTTTTCATAGTAAGTATCTCTTTTGAGTTTGTGGATATCTGTGTCCTGCTTGCGTCCGGTTATCACCAGCATGCGTCAAATTTGACTATTATCCATATTCCCCAGGAAGCCTAGTCATCACTAGCAACCCCGGTAATGTCCCATTTGTTGTTTAACACCTGTCATCAAGCCAGTCGTAATTGGTACCCCAAGTCTAGTGTTCACTGGCATTGTTTCAAATATCGATCATTATCGGTATCGTATAAGTCCATTGTTTACTGGCGTATTTTTATCCAATCATCATTGGTACCTAAAGTCCAGTGTTCACTGGCATTGTTTCAAATATTGATCATTATCGGTATCGTATAAGTCCAGTGTTTACTGGCATATTTATATCCAATCATAATTGGTACCTAAAGTCCAGTGTTCACTGGCATTGTTTCAAATATCGATCATTATAGGTATCGTATAAGTCCAGTGTTTACTGGCATATTTCTATCCAATCATCATTGGTACCTAAAGTCCAGTGTTTACTGGTGTATCTTATCCAATCATCATTGGTGCCCCAAGTCCAGTGTTTACTGGCATTGTTTCAAATATCGATCATTATCGGTATTGTATAAGTCCAGTGTTTACTGGCATATCTTATCCAATCATTATTGGTGCCCCAAGTCCAGTGTTCGCTGGCATTGTTTCAAATATTGATCATCATCGGTATCGTATAAGTCTGGTGATTACCGGCATGTGTTCTCATCCAATCATTATTGGTACCTCAAGTCTAGTAATTACTGACATTGTTTCAAATATCGATCATTATCGGTATCGTGTAAGTCCAGTGTTCACTGGCAAGTTTTTTCATTCAATCATTATTGGTATTCAAGTCCAGTGATTACTGGCATGTTTTTCTAAGTCCAATCATTATTAGCATCTTATAATCTTATCCCCAGCAGAGGTTTGGTCATTACCAATATCCCCGTGAAAGTCCAGTGATTACTGGAATTTGTTGAGGGTCTGATCATTATCAGTATCCTAAGTCCAGTGATTACTGGAAGGTTTTTTCTAAGTCCAATAATTATTGGCATTTTATATTTTTATCTTCACCAGAAGATTGGTCATTACCAATATCCCTTGAAGCCCCATGTGGTTACCACCATTTGGCGCATGTAGAGTTTGTGTTTGTCTCTGTCTTTTCTGGGTTTTCTTGAAGATCCCGTTTGAACTCTTTAGTATAGGAAACCCCAGAAAATTTATTTTTTGGGTGTCTTTCCTTTTGTTTTAAATTGATCCCTAGTGGAGATCATATTTTCTTTCTGGTTCCATCCCCAGTAAAGAGTTTGTCTACCCTTTTGCTTTCCCCGAAGTCGTCCGGTCATATCTAAACCTGTCGTTCATCTCCCTGGTTCTTTCCCCAATGGAGAACATCTGTCTGAATTCCACCTCCAGTGAGGATCTTTGGAGTTCCCCATAGTTTATTTTCTAATCCCCAGTGATTTCTTGGTCATCCCTAGTAAGTCTCATCTGTGGTTTGTTGACCTTCATCCCCAATAAGTCTCATCTGTGGGTGTTTGACCTTTGTCCCTTTTATGTCTTGTTTTGTCTACATTTTTGCACCATCATGCCATCATATCATTATATTAGAAGTTCATGGCATATCAGCATTTTGCATTATTCTGCCTTTCCTTAGCATAGCATTGCATCTAAGGGCAAAATTTTCGGCTCGCTATATTCAAATACCTTTCACCTTGATTTCATGAGGATTATCATCACTCGTGCCATCCAGTGAAGCTACTTAAATAGGGGCAACTGTTATACCCTAAATTTTACCCCTTAGATGTCATGACATCTTTGCATTTGCATTAGGGTTCAATCATCTGTGCATAGTGAACTAACCATCATAGTTTTGCTAGTTTTGTTTTTCTATTTAAAGCTAGGGTTTTGCACAAGAAGAGGGAAAGAGCAACAAGCCAAGCTCTCATACATTTCAAGACTTCCTAAGATACTCCTTGGCTCAATACATCCATCCAAAGTGCTCACTAGGTGATCAAGAGAGGTGGTGGAATCCATCTGGTAAAAGAAAGTCAACTGAGGCTCCAAAAGCTCAATCTTTGGTCTTGAGGGGTAATCATGAGGTTTTCAAGTCATGTTCCATGGTCTCATGTGATTGGATCAAGAGAAATCAAAGAGGAAGCATAAAATCAGGAGTTGTGGAAATTAGGGTTTTGACTTAAGGGATTACAAGGGAATCTTGGTGTGATCAGTCAATGTCTTGATTGGTTCATCATCCAATTGAGCTTACATACATTCAAGAGACCTTATTCCTCAAGAAATCAAGAGTAGTTGGCTCCCATCACAAGTGCAATGAGCCTCAAGTTTATCTGGCCCCAGATTAAAGTTTTATCAGGAAAAGTCAACCATGCCTTTGACTTTTGATCAAGGCATGTTCCCAAGTCTTGGGACATGATTCCATATGTTCATATACATCCTTGGAAGTCATATATGATGTTTAGGAAGTTTGAGAAAGCAAGATCATCAAGGATCACACAGTTGAATTCATGAAGAAATTAGGGTTTTATCTGAAAAGTGAAACCTTTGACTTTTGGTATTTTGGGTCCAAGATGAAGTATTCAAGCCATATTCTATCAAGACATGTTTAACCTTTGAATTGGATAATGAGAAATCAAGATTTAAGAAGTTTCTTGCAAAAGGGGCAAAGTGGGTTTTGAAAATTTCCTAAGTATAGAAAACCCTAATTTCTATATGAACTTTGAAAGGTCATAACTCTCAATCCACACATCCATTTTTTGTGATCCAAAGCTCAAATTGAAGATCTCATCATGAACTTTAAAAGTGTGTTAGAGGGTCATACCCCAAAAGAGGCCTAAATTTTGAGTTATGAGGCTTGGAAGTTTAGGTCAAGTTTAGGACTTAGTGAAATTTCACATTTTCTCCTTAACTTGCAGCCAACTTCAACCCAATTTTTCACTATGATCCCCTTGGATTCAGAACTTTAGGTGAACATGAAGAAGAAAGAGTGAGGTATTGCTGAGGTGTCCACTTCATGGTGTGTGTGTAAAATATATATTTTCATTTCCATTTAAAAAGTGGATGAGAGCGTAGTATTGCTAGTCAAGGAGGAAGGTTTGAGTGTGTTTATCATGCCTAGGACTGGGGTTCGAATCCCCCTCGCCCCAGTCCTTTTGTTTTATTTTTCTGAAAACTAGTTGATTTCAAATATATTATCTCTAGCTCATGCCATGTCATAGCTCGCGCGTTGGTTAGGTTGGTAATCCTTTTAGGTTGCAATGCCAAGTGTGTGGGTTCAACACCTACTAGGGCCATTCCCATTCTTTTTAATACTTAGTTTTTTAGGTTTCCTTCACAAAACTTCACAAGTCATAACTCCTTCAATTTTAGGGTTTTTTAACCCATTCTTTTTGCATTCTTTTACTCTTTTTGCCTATTTTATTTTGACATTAAAATTTTCCCAAAAAATATTTATTTTTCGGGCCTTTGTTCATGTGTAAAGTATAGGTTTATTTTAGGGTTTATTAGGAGAAGTTTTGACTCCCTTGGTTATAACCTTTGTGTTTCCCTTATATTTAGGGTTGAATAAACTTGTCTTAACATGTTTAGACCCTTGAACCATAACTTGAACTTGTATACATTTGTATAGTTTGATTTAGGTGCACTTTTAAGTGTATGTTTAAATGTTAAAAGCATGTAAACTTTTGTCATCCCCTTTGAGGTCTTAGATAGGTCCTTACCTACAATTAGGACTCTCCCTCTCCATGTTTATAACATCTTAATGTATACAAACCATCAACTTAGGTCACACCATGTACATATGTGCCTAAAACACTTAAACTTCTCCCTTTCTTCAAAGTGGACTTCAAACACAAACTTAGGTGATACTTTCCCTTTTGTACAAAGATTATGTTAAAGATCATACCCCCATGTTAGGTCATCACCTAATTGATTAACATGTATAGACTTGTATCATGATCCCTTTAGGTGTTTACCTTGCCCAAATTAATGAATAACTCTTTGTGTTAACTTGATACTTTCTTAAGTGCTTACTTTGAATGTCATCACATTCACCATCATAATTCATATATTATATCCATGTGTTTATCAACATCATTAAATTCATGTGTGAATATCATTGGTTATCTTTTATTTTTCTAACTTTATTAAGTTACCCCCTAAGTGAGACTAGCTTGTTAGCTCTTCTCCTTAACCCTCTTTGTTCCCCCCTCCTTCCAAAGGAATGTCTCTCTATCGACTTTAATGTCATAGATAACTCATTACCTCTTGGCCTTATTAGATCCATCATCTACCCTTGGCCTCATTAGATCCATTCCTTTCCCTTGACCTTATTAAGATCAATCCCTTGGCCTCATTAGAGCCACTTCCCTTTGACCTAGTTTAGGTTTGGATCATTACCTCCTCTTGTAAACACTATCATCATAGATGTTTACTCCCTCTTTGGCCTTATTAGAGCCACTTACCCTACAACCTAGAATTAACCTAGAGTTCTTCAACTCTATGTGAGCACTACCATGATGGTGCTCTCTTCACCCTTTAACTTTGAGATTAGGATAGAGTTCTTAAATTCTATGTGATTCTCATCATAATTAGTATTCACCTCCCTTTTGACTTTTTTCAAAGTCAACCTCTTAGACTTACCCTTTTAACTTCGACTTAGAGAGTTCTTTAACTCTATGTGAGTGTCATGCTCATTTCCTCTTGGAACTTTGACCATAGTCAATGGTTCCTCACCCTCGTTAAGGTGAACTACGAGTACTCTGATTCCATCCTAGTTAGGATACGTAGGCACGAGATGCAACGTCTTGGCGAGCATATTTAGTGTATATACCCTTAGGTCTTTACCTTTAGCACATTACCTTTAGCAAGCAAACAACAACTTAACACAAATACTAACAAGAGGTTCCTATAGAGTACTCCAGATACTTAGGATGCTAACAACTTCCCCAGGTCTAACCAACCCCTGAACTTAGATCTCTTAGTTGTGTCTTTACATAGCGCACTTAGGGTTTTTCTTCGATCTTTACCCTTTCCTTTGGATAAATCAAAGCTCGATGGTGAATTTAATTGATTTTTTATTCAAGTTAATTAATAGCTTGATATCCGATTCTCACCGCTACACATGTGTTGTTCTTCCAAATTCTGGCAGCTTGATAATCTTCCTTTCTGATTACTTCAGAAATCTGCAAAGCTTTCCAAAATCGGAGTAGAAGTCTTCATTCTGTGTAGATAGTCAGAATCCTGATAATAAGCTCCAATTCTAATTTGCAGGCTTGATCAGTTGTCATTAGCTTTTATTTAAATAGCAAGCTTTTGATCATCTTCTTCAATAATCCTGACTAAGACATCATCATTTAGAATTTTAAATTTTGCAGTCAGGATTTAAAATCTTGATGAAAAGATTTCTAACATCTTCAGCATACTTCACCTTGAAGTGTTTATGCTTTAAAATCATGACTTAAGCATTTTCTCTTCTTCACATGAAAGAGTTCCTAATGAGCAATTCTGAGAAAGTCAATGGTAGACCGAGTCTGTTTGTTGAAAACATCCCATACTCAAAAAGAATAACTTTCAGCAAACAAGATTTCTTATTTTCTGATGATTCATGTTGATCCTTCTTAGATTATCCTTCTTAAGCCTTGTCTAGGCATCACCTTGAGAAGATATGTAGTTCTCAACTAACGTATTCCAAGAATAGCATTCATCATACTCTTCAAATTAACTGATGAGTCTATTATCCTTTTACCAGCTGATTCTTTATCTTGCTTTCGATCTTCTTGCAAGCATCATAAGAGAGGGTTATATTGTCAATAGCAACCAGCTCTAAGAATCAGTGACATAATCCAGAATGAACATTTCTGATTTATCATTTAAGTACTCAATCTTTTCATCATTGTATGAGACTGAAACTGTAGATGGTGGAGTTTAACCAAAGCATTTCTCAAATCTCGTCCAGATCTTTATCTGACACGGTTAAGTGTTTGATAAACATCAATAACAGAACCGGAGCTCTGATATCAATTAAAGGTTGAGAAACACAAGAAAGGGGGGTTTTAATTGGGTTTTACATATCGTCCCCATTTGCAGAAATTAAATCAATTGCGTTAAGATGTAAATAAAATAAATGAACACAATTATTTGATCCTGGTTCACTGTTAACGAAGTTACTCCAGTCCACCCCTAAAGCTGATATCGCCTTATAACAAGGACTTAATCCACTAATCATCAACATGATTACAACCATAATGGATACCCTCCATTGCCTTCTTGAGAATCCTGGCATTCATTCGCCTCTCAAGGAATCATCTACTAAGTTATTAGAAACACGCTTAGTCTTCTCAAGCATTCTGGTCATCATTCGACCGCTCAAGGAACATTACCTTTTTCAAGGATTTTTGTGTGCACTATAAATGCTTCTTACAAGTTGATTACACAAATGAAGTACATGAACAGCTAAGTGTTTCTAGCAAGATATGAGCAATAACTCCTTGCTTTCTAATACAACTATCTAAAAATTAATCTCCAAGAGATTATAAGCACCCTAGTTCTGTATTGCTTAAAAGCTTTCTTATGAGCATTGCGACTTCTTATCATGAGTTTTAAGCTTCTTTCTGTTGCACTCCTTTCTGAGTAGGTAATGCTTCTTTCAGCTTAACTATCAAGATCAACTAAGTTATTATGCTTCACTTATTAATGTTTCACTTGATGAGTTTCACATGGCTTTAGCATGTTGCATCGTTGTGCATTCTTCATCATTCTGCTTCAGCTTCTTCTCCATTTAGCATTCTTCGTTTAAGCTTCAACTTACAGCATCTTGTACTCCTTTCTTGAGCATATAATGCTTTTTCCAATTCAACCATCAAGTTCAACTAAGCCAGTATGCTTCACTTATAATGTCTCACTTGAGTAGTTTAATATAGTGTTAGCATAATCATCGTTTATGCACACTTGTAGTAGCAGCATCATGTTTGCTTGCTACATGTTGATTTGTTAGCTGTGTTGAATAATAATCCTTTGTATGAACAACAACCAACAATCTTTTTATCTTTCTCTCTTTGTAATCAGCGGCTGCTTCAATAATAAGCCATTGGCAACAAGCTCTTCATAACTTCTTCTTCATAAATTGTGTCTTCAGAATCTTTAGAACTTTGTTCACCTGAACCACGTCTTCAGAATCTTCAGAAATTGTAGCATTAGAAGCGCATCACATTAGAAAATCTTGTAGAACTTTCTTATAAAGTCTTAATTAGAATGTTCAGAACTAACGTTCATTAGAACTGATGTATTAGAAACATTCATGAGCCTTGACTTTAATTTGTTCACACATATGTTTTCTTCCAGAGTGTTGATAATAGATTTTGATGACGTCACACACCTTCTTATCAGAATCAGAATCATATTGACAACAACCACACACACTAGACAGAAACCATATCATACAGAATTTTTCTCTTAGATAACATGTGCAGTTATCATCAAAACTTAATGGCCAGATGTAGAACCAAATCTTGTTCTTACAAAGCATAGCGTTCCATAGCCACATTGTTACATATCAAAGCAGACGACAAACTAAAAGAATAAATGGAAGACTTTAACTTCCACTCACATCTGAGCTCCTACTGCGGATTATCTGCATGTTACCCGCGTGGAGGCAACATTCAAACAGAAGGGATGAAATATCATACTTATATAAAAGAAAACATGATAATAATTAAGCATAGATTATTACATGCATATCACCCATTCTACATAACAACAACAACAACCAATATATAAGTACAACATTCACACAACAACAGATGCAACAAATATACAGTGCAATGAGACTCACAATCAGACTCAATGCATGTGGTACCATACAATTCATATTTCAGAACCTGACACCTCTTTCATGGTCAAATCTCACTAATTCCATTCAATCTCGGCAATCAACTACCGGCATACTATCCATTCATAGGATTGATGATCCAATTCGTTATCATCATCTACGATAACATATCACTGATTCTATTCACTTATGGCAATCAGCTACAGGCATACTATCCATTCATAGAATCGATGCTCAAACAACGGACCGAAGCCCCAACACCATGAATACATGCAACATCTTACACATGCAACAACAACATCAAGCATAATGACCAACACCATAGTTAAGGTACTTCTCCAATACTGGCCACCATGCACCAAACACATGCTATAACAGTTCAGCAACAACAGTATAATACTTTAGCAATCAACAACAACAACAACAATGCAACGTATAATGATATTCATCTTAATCATTATACCACACCAAAACTGGTCACCATGCAACAACAACACTATAACAGCTTATCAACATAATCATCTAACGTAGCAAACAACAATAATGCATTTATCGCAAAACAACATAATAATATAGTAATCAACAACAACAACAATGCAATGTGCAATGAACAACAACATCAAGCATAATGACCAACACCTCCATGGTTATGGTACTCCGCCAATACTGTCCATCCTACACCAACATACATACTGTAACAACTCAACAACAACAGTTTACAGCATAGCAACCAACAACGATACGTTTCGGATTTTATCGCATCACAACATAACCACTATAATTGCATTTAAGCCATCACATAGAAAAATAATCAACTTCTAGAACATAAACTATTTTTATATGGTAGTTCGTCGCGTTAGCTTTCTAATGCTTTGAACGACACTCGAATTGAACACCCGGAACAAAAGTTATGAATTTTCGAAGTTTTCCTAATTTTTCCTCCCAGTGTAATCGGTTACCACAAAACCGGTAACCGGTTACACCCCGCAAAAATCTAATTTTCACATTTTCCGTGGTAACCGGTTACCACATTTAGTGTAATCGATTGCATCTACAACAGAAGCACTTTTTCTGCAACTTTTTACACGAAAATCACTTTTGAACCCTCCCAAAACTCAATTTTTCTTATAAATCGTTTGGAACACATTTTAACACGAAAAAACACTTTTCTAAAGTACCAAGCCCAAAATCTTTTTCATCAAGATTACTCATAACCTTGTTCCGACTCTGACTCGTGATCACATACCACAAACAACATCAACAACATATAACAATCACTTATACGATTCCAATAACAGAAATTGCAACGACACATCATTCTATTATCAATCACAACATCAACAACATACAACAATTCATCAAGAATTTCATCAAACACGCAAATACCAATTCATCAATTCATGAATAGAGAAAGAAACACAAAACCTACATGGTATAATCTACCCACCAATCACCATGTTATCCCTTAGATAATCAGAACCCCACCCTTACCTTAGAGTTCTTGCACAAGGATTCTTCTACCTCAACAATGGTTCTTCTCTCCCCCTTTGCCCTAACTCTCATTTTTCTCTTTTTCTCCAAAACACGTACTGACAAACTCTATTCCCAAATCCCTCTTATATTATTATTATTATTATTATTATTATTATTATTATCACTAATATCTACTTATTAAAATAATAATAATAATATTCACTATTTAATTAATTTAATATTATCCAACTAATATTATAATTAACTAAATATTACTAATATAATTTAATTAGTTCTACTCTCCACACCACCAAGTTCTACACAATTGGTCATACCCCCCAACTATTTCCTCAAGGCCGCAACAAGAGTATCTCCAAACACAACAAAACACACATAATCACATACATATACACAAATCATATAATTTTAATTACGAAAAATAATTAAAATAAAATGGGGCGTTACTAGAGTCCTTAAGGGATGGTGCGCAAGTGATGGTGATGTTAGCCTCGTTAGGAGCTGAAGGAAAAGGAGTAGTTGGTGATCTTCCAGTTGTTTGTGCTTTCCCATAAGTGTTTCCTGAAGACATCAACGATTTTCCGCCAGAGCACGAGGTTGAGTTTGCTATAGACCTAGTACCAGGTACTAGTCTAGTGTCGATGGCTCCTTATATGATGTCTGCTTCAGAGTTGGGTGAACTGAAGAAGCAATTGAATGAGTTACTTGAGAATAAGTTTATTCATCCTAGTGTTTCATCGTGGGGTGCGCCAGTGTTGTTAGTTAGGAAGAAAGATGGTAGTATGAGGTTGTGTGTCGACTATCGACAGTTGAAAAAAAGTAACTATTAAGAACAAGTATCCACTTCTAAGGATTGATGACTTGATGGACCAGTTAGTAGGTGCTTGTGTTTTTTAGCAAGATTGATTTGAGATTCGGTTATACCAGATTCATGTAAAGGTTGAAGATATCCCAACAACTGCTTTTAGGATGAGATATGGTCATAACGAGTATTCAGTTATGTCATTTGGTGTGTCTAATGGTCCTGGTGTGTTCATGGAGTATATGAACAAGATCTTTCACCAGTATTTAGGCAATTTTGTGGTTGTGTTCATCGACGCCATCCTGATTTGTTCAAAGACAGATGAAGAGCATGCAGATCATCTGAGGTTGGTATTGGAGATTTTGCAAGAGAAAAAGTTATATGCTAAATTTTCTAAGTGAGAGTTTTGGTTGAAGGAATTGAGTTTCCTTGGTCATGTGATTTCTAGTGGAGGGATTTTTATTGATCCTTCAAAGGTTTATGTTGTGTTACAGTAGGAGACTCTGAAGTTTGTTATTGAGATTCAAAGTTTTCTTGGGTTGGACGGTTATTATCGCAGGTTTATTAAAGGTTTTTCTTAGTTAGCTTTATCGTAAACTCAACTAACGAGGAAAGGTCAAGCTTTTGTTTGGGAAGCATTGTGCGAAGAAATTTTTCAAGAGCTCAAGAAGAAGTTGACGTCGACTCCTGTTCTGGTTTTGCCAAGTCCGACTGAGTTTTTTGTTGTGTATTGTGATGGTTATTTGATGGGTCTTGGAGGTGTTTTGATACAGAATTGGCAAGTTATACCTTATGCTTCAAGGAAACTCAAAGTTCATGAGAGGAATTTTCTGACACATGACTTAGAGTTGGTTGCAGTTGTGTTTATGCTAAAGATTTAGAGACATTATTTGTTTGGTTTGAGATTCGAGGTGTACAGTGATCATAAGAGTTTGAAGTATCTTTTTGATAAAAAAGAGTTCAATATGAGACAAATAAGATGGCTTGAGTTTCTAAAGGATTATGATTTTCGTTTGAGTTACCATCTCGGTAAAGCCAGTGTCGTAGCTAATGCATTGAGTCACAAGACTTTGCATATGTCGATGTTGATGGCTAGATAGTTGAAGCGGATCGAAGAGTTCAGAGATTTGAGTTTGGTTTGTGACGTCATGCCATAGAGTGTGGTGTTTGGTATGTTGAAGCTTACCAGTGATATTCTTGAAGAATTTAGAGAAGATCAGAAGATGAACTTGAAATTGATTGATCCATTAACTTTAACCAATCAAGGTCAAGGTGGTGATTTCAGAATCGACGAGAATGAAGTGATGAGATTTTGAGACCGTGTGTGTGTTCTGGATGTGCCAGAGCTTAAGCAGAGTATTCTTCATAAAGGTCACAAAAGTGGCTTGAGTATTCATCACGGTGTTACTAAGATGTATCAAGACTTGAAGAGGATCTTTTGGTGGCCAAGAATGAAGAAGGAGGTTGCTAGTTTTGTGTATACGTGTTTGGCTTTCCAGAAGTCAAAGGTGGAACATCATAAGTTGTTGGGTTTGATGCAACCATTGTCTATTCCAGAGTGGAAATGGGATAGCATTTAGATGGATTTTATGTCTGGTTTGCCGATGACAACGAAAGGTTGTGATACGATTTGGGTCATCATCGATAGGTTGACTAAATCGAATAATTTCCTTCCAATGAGACTTAATTATCCATTGGAGAAACTAGCTGAGATGTATAATGAAAGGATCGTCAATCTGCATGATATTCCTTCTAGTATTGTATCTCATAGAGATCTGAGGTTTACTTCAAGGTTCTAGGAGAAATTGTAGAAAGCGTTGAGTACGAAGTTGCGGTTAAGTTCCGTTTATCATCCACAGAAAGATGGTAAGATGGAGAGGACCATCCAATCTTTAGAAGACTTGTTGAGAGCTTGTGTGCTTAAGAAAGGAGGTGTTTGGGATGTATTTTTACCATTAATAGAGTTTACCTACAACAACAGTTTTCATTCGAGTATCACAATGACACCGTTTGAGGTGTTATATGGTAGAAGGTGTAGGGCGCCTTTGTGTTAGTATGAATTAGGAGAAATTGTTGTAATTAGGTCGTAGATTATCCAATATACGACAGAGAAGATTAAAGTGATTCAAAAGAAGATGAGAGCTTCGTAGAGTCTCCAGAAGAGTTACCATGATAAGAGGAGCAAAGCACTTGAGTTCCAATAGGGAAATCATGTGTTTCTTAGAGTTACTCTGATAACTAGAGTTGGTCGAGCTTTGAAGTCTCGAAAGCTCACTTTGTGTTTCATTGGTGCATACCAGATTTTGTAGAGGATATGAGAGGTGGCCTATCAGATTGCTTTACCAACGTCACTTGCTAATATTTATAACATGTTTCGTGTGTCTCAATTAAGGATATACATTATGGATCCATCTCAAGTGGTCCAAGTGGATGATGTGCAAGTGAGAGATAACCTAACTGTTTAGGCATCACCCATGCGAATAGAGGATCGTGAATTGAAGCAGTTGTGTGGTATAGAGACTACCTTGGTGAAGTTAGCTTGGTTAGCACCTCTAGTGGAAACGTGACTTGGGAGCTAGAAAGCTAGATGAGGGAGTCGTATCTGTCTCTGTTTGCTTAAGGTAATTTTTGAGAGCGAAAATCCTTTAAGTAGTTATAGCACCTCAATTCATGATTTATCAAATTATTTGAATTATTATGATTTAATTTAATTATTATATATGATAATTGAATTAATATGGGTGTCATGGGTGTGTGACCTTGAGGTGAGAGTGTGGAAAGTGATTAGAGATTGGTAGAGGTGGGATAGAATTATTAGAGTCTATTTTTAATAATGAAATAATAGTATTTTAATTGAAATTTTTAATTAAAATGAGTAAATAGAATAATAAAAAATAAGGAGTATTAGTAGTATTTGTATTAATATAAAATTAGAGATGATAAGGGCATTTTGGTGAATAGGGGGATAAGTGAGGGTAATGCTGAAAGTCTCTAATTGAGGACATAGGTTACTAATAAAAAGGTTGGTAAGGAGTTGTGAGAGTTTTTCTACTTGAAAAAAAAATTGGAAAGAGGAAGAGGTAAGGGCTATGGCATAGAGATTTCGTATGAATTAATGTTTAAAATTATGTACTGTGTATATATGTGTGTTTCCACCATTGTTGCAATGTGGAAAGTTTTAGAGACATGAGTATTTGGTGGATTGGTGGTCAATTGGTGTGTTGATTAATAGAATTAGGGCTTACTAAGAGCAAGGTTTGGTTATGAGAAAATAGATGTTTGAAATAAGTTATTTTTGTGCCAAGAAGTGTTTGGGTGGTTTATTATCACTAAATGATGTTCAAAAGATGTTAAAACTTGTCTTTAGGCAAAAACAATAGTATGGATCAACCCATACGTGCTTGGAGTCGACCCCAGACCAACATGAAGTGTTATTTTTAAAAACTTCACAGTATGGATCGACCCATACATGCTTGGAGTCGACCCATAAGTCTAAATGAGACACCGTTCAAAGCGTTGGAAAGCTAACGCGTAAAGCTACCTGATGAACTACTTGATGAATGTGTTTTATGAGTGTTGGAAATGTTTTGAGATGATATTTATGACTATTATATTGTTGTATGTATGAGTAATGATCTAATTAAGAAAATTGATTGTATACTTAAGTTGCATTGAATTATATGATATTGTGCATATGTGAATTGTTGCGTTGTGGTAATCCGGAGAGGGGATTACTTTAGTTATTAGTGTATTATGTTAATATTAGAGAGGGGTCTTAACACATTAATTTGATGTGTATCAGCATACATCATTGAGTTATGTAAATATGCATGTCTGCTAGTTTAGATAGGGGACTAGTGGCTTGTCCAAAGCTCAGAGAGGGGGTTAGAGCTTAGAGAGGGGGCTCATGGGTTCAGAAGAGGGGGCCCGGTTCTAGAGAGAACCAAATATTGAGTTGGTACCACATGCATATGCATATAGTTGCATTAGTCGTGTTACATTGCATAATGAGTTATATGCATATTTGTTGAGTTGTGATTGGTTGAGGAGTATGAGTGTGAGAATGTATTATGATATACTATGAATGAAGTTGTGTAGAACATGTTGTGTTTGATATCCTACCTTACAGTATATGCCTGTTATTATTGTTTGTGATTTCTCACCCTTTTGTTGTTGATGTGGTTTGTGCTCCTCTTCGGAGTACAGATAAGCAAGTAATTGAGTAGCTGCTTAGAGTTGGAGGATGGAGAGAGGTTGTTTCTTCCTTTTTATTTATGTGTTTTAGTTTACGTGCTCTGATATGTATCACTAGAAAATGTTTGCGTGTTTTGTCTAATCTTTTTGTCAGAGAGTTGATGTGTACTCTCATGTTTTTTTTATGTTTTGAGGAGATTTCATTTATGAATTTGATTATGCCATAAAGTGCATTTGAAGTTTAAATGATTTAGTTAATGCATGATTTATTATGAGAAATTCCGCTATAATGATACCCTAAGTGAAAGTGAGCATGCGTTGACACCCTAAGTGAAGGTGTTGATCGTTTGTTTTTATTTGATAAAGTGTTACAGGGCATGTATGTTTTGAAAAGAGAATGTGTGAAATCCTATTTGATTGTGTGACTACTCTAATTTTAATATATATTTATGTACGGGGAAAATAGGGTGGTACATATGTCACTTCAGAGTCACCTAAATCACCAATAATGAGGTAAATAAAATATGACCACACAGAGTTAACAACGCAAGAGTTCGTTTGTCCAAAAATGCAAGCACATTATAAGTTTGTTCAGGAAATGTCTGTTCGAGTTGCAGTATAACGGCAAGAAGCAAAAATTTTAGTTTTGGAAGGATTCCCTCCGAGATTTATAGCGTCTCCACAGGGATCGGTGTGAGGGAAAGAATGTTGTTCAACGGGGTCTACATTTCTAAGCTTGTTGTGAAAATTTGGTTGAAAGAACAAAGGTACCATAAATAAAGGCATAAAATATAAAGACAGAAAATATAAAGTAAAGAATTAAAATAAATGGAGTCTTTTTAGGATTGGATCTCATCAATTGATAACACATGCATTCATCTAACCGGTTAAACATAAATCAATCATTCGTCTAATATCTTTACGTATCACCCACAACAGAGGTTATGTCTAACGCAACGTCGAGAGAATAATCGTATTGTCTCATTGGTGATGTCTCACGCAACTCAATAACACATAGCATTAAGAACTGATACTCAAGCAAATGTTAAGCCTAAATCTATATCTGGAGTCTAGAACCTAACAGATATTCATCCTAGATCCAAATCTGAAGAGTATATGTCTATAGCAGTTTAAATCAAAGATAAACAGGTAAACAAAAATGACACCAATATCAGATCCATGATTGATTCATATAAAATGCAATGATCAGAATACGTACATACACTTGACCCTTTTTACATGCATTCAACTAATTTACCAAATGTAAGTGAACATAGTTTCTCATCTCTATTATCATGCATCCTCACAATACCGTATTGATCGCTACTTCATGTTGCTCATGCTAATAATATACACAATAAAATAAAAGATACTAGTGAATATCAACTTACAAGACTATATCAAAAGTTTGCTCATTGATAGATGAATATCTAGGATCTGAGATTTGAAAAGGGTTTTGTCAAGACCCACAAATAAGAAATCAAAGACAACATCCATATTGAATCAAAACTAGTTCACAATACATAGATTAGATGAAATACAAAAGGTATCAAGAGACTACATCCAAACCCAACAAGAAATTAAAGCACTTACTCGAAGATCAAGCTCCGAGTTGCTTCGATTTGTGCTTCCCCCTATTAGGGTTTGTGTTTCTCTCTCTAGAATATGTTTGGAAATGAAGTGAGATAAAGTTCTGATACTCAAAATATATGTTTTAAAAGTTATATTCTAAAAAGCAAGATAAAGTACAAATATAGTAAAAAAAAATATGTCTTGTTCGTATAGCAAACACCTTCTTTGCACAACGAAGACCCTTTTTAGGCACATGAAGTGCCTCTGAATAGTTAAACGGCCCTTGGGAAATATCTGAGTTCGTAGTGCGAACACTTCTTCGCACAGCGAAATTCTTCGCTACAAGTTCGCACAATGAACTTAGGGTCCTTTTCCTATTGCCATCTAAGGTTTCCTCTTCGCTGTGAGCTCATTGCAACTTCGCACAGCGAACATTTGTTGGCTGCTCGCTGGTGATCGCACGACGAACCTGCTGATTCTTCTTCATTTATTTGGCTTCCTTGTCCAATCATTTGTGTGTTAATCATTGATGTTTTATGCCTATATCCTGCATAATAACACTACCATCAAGGAATCCAAAGGTATTTGCAACATGTTGAAGAATCACACAAGAACAAGAAATAAATCTATTAAAACACGAGAAATGAGTTGAAAAATGCCAAGAAAGATGGTTCAATTTAAGTCAAAATTTGCACTTAACAAACTCTTTCCAACTAGATTTTTGCTTGTCCTCAAGCAAAGTATGCGCCTCATGAAAACAAGAGGATTTTCTCAAGCATAAGATTCAACCAAGAAAGGATTAACGGTTCAAATTCAAACAAGAGATATTTTCTCAAACAAGAGGATTTGCTCAAACATGAAAATGCGCACAAGCAATGCTCACCACTTAATAGAATCGAACAATGATAAAGAATTTAGTTCTTAAACAAATATCATGCAATGTTTCAAATAAAAAATAAATTATCATAATTGAATCATTCTAACACTCCTCTTTAGAATAAGAATGAAGAAATTAACGTATTTGCAATCGTGGGGCACTTTCACTCGCCTGAAAAACAATGCAAATAACAATTTAATTCATACATTCATCTAATCAATCAAAAATGAATCACGGAATCAAGAGATCACTAAGGGCTTTTAAGGTGTTATCTTGGTTAGGTTCACAACAAAAGGTCAATTCTAGGTCCATGGAAACAAAATTGCCAATGCAAAAGAAACATTCACTATACAAGGTTATGTACACACTACAACTTCATTCACACTTTCTTTTTCTCAATTGTAAACCTTCTCAAACTTCCTTTTGCACAATTATTTCATTCTCAATTTTTCTCTTTCAAACAAGCATTCTTTTTCTTTTGTTTTTTACATTCATAATCACAATTTTTCATGCTTGCTTGAAATTTTTCAATTTTTTTTGCAACCTACCATTTTCCTTTTCGTTCTCCCCAACTTGAATTCAACCAAAATTCAAGTGAATGCTCATTGCTTTTTATGGCAAGGAAATCAATTTAAAACAATAATAAAAGGTTCAAGAAATTTTTTTAAAATCCCACAAAATTCAATGATGAACTATCTTTCAATTTATGTATATACACCAAGTTCATCACTAAATTAGGATCTAAACTATTATACTCAAAGGGGTTAGCAAATTCACACTACTCATGGGTAAGTTACTTTTTTGGGATATGGTTGTGCTCAATATCAACAAATGCCTTGATCATTTCTATTGCTTCCACAAAATCAAAATAATAAAAAGATTAAGCATGAATCAAACGTATTAAACAAAGTTTATCAGTCATCCTAAGCATATAGTAAACAATGGAGGTTTCTCACAATTTATGGCTTTTGGACCTAAGTGAAACAAGCATTCAAACAAAGTTGCAAAATGAAACAAGAATGCACATTTGCACAAAGCAAAAAATTCTTAAATCATTCTAACATTCTATAAAGCGGTACAATTTACCCTGCTTGCATTCATCACACTCAAAATCCTACCATCACCATCCAAACTTGGGAGAATCTTCATTCGATACTTTTATACAAATAGCAACCAATCTAGAAGAAGTTCTCATCATTTATCCCTAATCAACACTTGAGAAAACATGAAAGGAAACAAGTATATATACAATATAAACAATTGTACAAAGCTCAAAAATATAGAAACTATTGCAATGCGATTCAATATTTAAACACCAAACCCCGGTAATGACGCCATTTTGTTCGAGCTGCAGCATAGCGGCAAGAAGCAAAAATTTTAGTTTTGGAAGGATTCCCTCTGGGATTTATATCGTCTCCACAGGGATCAGTGCGAGTGAAAGAATGTCATTCAACAATCTCTACATTTCTAAGCTTGTTGTGAAAATTTGGTTGAAAGATCAAAGGTACCATAAATAAAGGCATAAAATATAAAGACGGAAAATATAAAGTAAAGACTTAAAATAAACAGAGGCTTGTTGGGATTGGATCTCATCAATTGATAACACATGCATTATTCTAACCAGTTAAACAAAAATCAATCATTCGTCTAATATCCTTATGTATCACCCACAACAGAGGTTATGCTAACGCTATGCCGAGAGAATATCCGTATTGTCTCATTGGTGATGTCTCACGCAACTCAACAACACATAGCATTAAGAACTGATACTCAAGCAAATGCTAAGCCTAAATCTATGTCTAGAGTCTAGAACCTAACAGATATTCATCCTAGATCCAGATCTGAAGAGTATATGTCTATAGCGGTTCAAATCAAAGATAAACAAGTAAACAAAGATAGCACCCCTATCAGATCCATGATTGAATACGTACATACACTTAAACCTTTTTACATGCATTCAACTAATTTATCAAATGTAAATGAACACAGTTTCTCATCTCTATTATCACGCATCCTCACAATACCGTATTGATCGCTACTTCTTGCTACTCATGCTAATAATCAACACAATAAAATAAAAGATGCTAGTGAATATCAACTTACAAGCTATGTCAAAAGTTTGCTCATTGATAGATGAATATCTAGGATCTAAGATTTGAAAAGGGTTTTGTCAAGACCTACAAATAAGAAATCAAAGACAACATCAATATTGAATCAAAACTAGTTCACAATATATAGATTAGATGAAATACAAAAGGTATCAAGAGACTACATCCAAATCCAACAAGAAATCGAAGCACTTACTCGAAGATCAAGCTCCGAGTTGCTTCGATTTGTGCTTCTCCCTCTTAGGGTTTGTGTTTCTCTCTCTAGAATATGTTTGGAAATGAAGAGAGATAAAGTTCTGATCCTCAAAATATATGTTCTAAAAGTTATATTCTAAAAAGCAAGAGAAAGTACATATATAGTAAAACAAAAATATGTCTTGTTCGCCTAGCGAACACCTTTTTTTCACTGCGAAGACCCATTTTAGGCACATGAAGTGCCTCTAAATAGTTAAACCGCCCTTGGGAAATATCTGAGTTCGCAGTGCGAACACTTCTTTGCACAGCGAACTTTTTTGCCACAAGTTCGCACAGTGAACTTAGGGTCTTTTTCCTACTGCCATCAAAGGTTTCCTCTTCGCTGGGGTCTCACTGCAACTTCATACAACAAACATTCACGGGTTGCTCGCTGGTGATCGCACAATGAACCTGCTGATTCTTCTTCATTTCTTTGGCTTCCTTGTCCAATCATTTGTGTCTTAATCATTGATGTTTTATGCCTATATCTTGCATAATAACAGACACATCAAGGAATCTAAAGGTATTTGCAATATGTTGAAGAATCACACAAGAACAAGAAATAAATCTATTAAAACATGAGAAATGAGTTGAAAAATGTCAAGAAAGATAGTTCAATTTAATTCAAAATTTGCACTTAACAAACTCTCCCCAACTAGATTTTTGCTTGTCCTCAAGCAAAGTATGCCCCTCATGAAAACAAGAGGATTTTCTCAAGCATAAAATTCAACCAAGAAAGGATTAACAATTCAAATTCAAACAAGAGAGATTTACTCAAACAAGAGGATTTACTCAAACATGAAAATGCGCACAAGAAATGATCACCACTTAATAGAATCGGACAATGATAAAGAATTTAATTCTTAAACAAATATCATGCAATGTTTCAATTAACAACTAGATTCTCATACTTCAATCTCTCTAACACTCCTCTTCAGAATAAGAATGAAGAAATTAGCGCGTTTGCAACCGCGGGGCAATTTCAGTCGCCTGACAAACAATGCAAATAACAATTCAATTCATACATTCATTCAATCAATAAAAAATGATATCATGGAAGCAAGAGATCACTAAGGGCTTTTAAGGTTGTAGCTTGGTTAGGTTCACAACAAATGTTCATTTCTAAGGCCATGGAATCAAAGTTGTCAATGCAAATGAACATTCACTATACAAGGTTATGTACTCACTACAACTTCATCCACACTTTCTTTTTCTCAATTGTAAACCTTCTCAAACTTCATTTTGCGCAATTATTTCATTTTCTATTTTTCTCTTTCAAACAAGCATTCTTTTTCTTTTGTTTTTCACATTCATATTCACAATTTTTCATGCTTGCTTGAAAATTTTCAAAATTTTTAGCAACCTAACATTTTCCTTTTCGTTATCCCCAACTTGAATTCAACCAAACCTCAAGTGAATGCTCCTTGCTTTTTATGGCAAGGAAATCAATTTAAAACAATGTTCAAAGGTTCAAGAATTTTTTTTTAGAATCCCACAAAATTCAATGATGAACTATCTTTTAATTTATGTACATACATCAAGTTCATCATTAAATTAGGATACTATTAAGCTCAAAGGGGGTTAGCAAATTCACTCTACTCACGGGTAAGTTACTTTTTTGGGATATGGTTGTGCTCAATATCAACAAATGCCTTGATCATTTCTAATGCTTCCACAAAATCAAAATAATCAAAAGATTAAGCATGAATCAAACGTATTAAAAAAGGTTTATTAGTTATCTTAAGCATATAGTAAACAATGAAGGTTTCTCACAATTTGTGGCTTTTGGACCTAAGTGAAACAAGCATTCAAACAAAGTTGCAAAATGAAACAAAAATACACATTTGCACAAAGCACAAAATTTTTAAATCATTCTAACATTCTATGAAGCGGTACAATTTACCTTGCTTGCATTCATCACACTCAAAATCTTACCATCACCATCCAAACTTGGGAGAATCTTCATTGGATACTTTTATACAAATAGCAACCAATCTAGAAGAAGTTCTCATCATTCATCCCTAATAAACACTTGAGAAAACGTGAAAGGAAATAAGTATATATACAATATAAACAACTGTACAAAGCTCAAAAATATAGAAATTATTGCAATTCGATTCAATATCTAAACACCAATCCCCGACAACGACGCCATTTTGTTTGAGCTGCAGCATAGCGGCAAGAAGCAAAAAATTTAGTTTTGGAAGGATTCCCTCAGGGATTTATATCGTCTCCACAGGGATCGGTACAAGGGAAAGAATGTCGTTCAACGGTCTCTACATTTCTAAGCTTGTTGTGAAAATTTGGTTGACAGATCAAAGGTACCATAAATAAAGGCATAAAATATAAAGACGGAAAATATAAAGTAAAGACTTAAAATAAACGGAGCCTTGTTGGGATTGGATCTCATCAATTGATAACACATGCATTCTTCTAACGAGTTAAACAAAAATAAATCATTCGTCTATTATCCATACGTATCACCCAGAACAGATGTTATGTCTAACACAATACCGAGAGAACATTCGCATTGTCTCATTGGTGATGTCTCACGTAACTCAACACCACATAACATTAAGAACTGATACTCAAGCAAATCATAAGCCTAAATTTATGTCTAGAGTCTAGCACCTAACATATATTCATCCTAGATCCAGATCTGAAGAGTATATGTCTATAACGGTTCAAATCAAAGATAAACAGCTAAACAAAGATGACACCCCTATCAGATCCATGATTGATTCATATAAAACACCATGATCAGAATACGTACATATACTTAACCCTTTTTTACATGCATTCAACTAATTTGTCAAATGTAAATGAACATAGTTTCTCATCTCTATTATCACGCATCCTCACAATACTATTTTGATCGCTACTCATGCTAATAATCAACACAATAAAATAAAAGATACTAGTGAATATCAATTTACAAGACTATGTCAAAAGTTTGCCCATTGATAGATGAATACCTAGGAGCTAAGATTTGAAAAGGGTTTTGTCAAGACCCACAAATAAGAAATCAAAGACAACATCAATATTGAATCAAAACTAATTCACAACACATAGATTAGATGAAATACAAAAGGTATTAAGAGACTACATCCAAATCCAACAAGAAATCGAAGCACTTACTTGAAGATCAAGCTTCGAGTTGCTTCGATTTGTGCTTCTCCCTCTTAGGGTTTGTGTTTCTCTCTCTAGAATATGTTTGGAAATGAAGAGAGATAAAGTTCCGATCCTCAAAATATATGTTCTAAAAGTTATATTCTAAAAAGCAAGAGAAAGTACATATATAGTAAAACAAAATTTTGCCTTGTTCGCCTAGCGAACACCTTCTTCGCACAACGAATACCTCTTTTAGGCACATGAAGTGCCTCTGAATAGTTAAACTGCCCTTGGGAAATATCTGAGTTCGCAGTGCGAACACTTATTCGCTACAAGTTCGCACAGAGAACTTAGGGTCCTTTTCCTACTGCCATCCAAGGTTTCCTCTGAAGGTGTGAAAAGCACACAAGAAGGGGAAGGGTTGAATTGTGTTTTGCTTTTTCTTTAATTTAACTTCTGATTAGAGTTTCAGAATCAGAACTGGTGTTCAGATTCTGTTTTAATTCATTGGCAGCGGATATAACAGAAGTAAACAAATAACAACAGAAGACACAAAAGATTTATCCTGGTTTCTCCCCTAACTGAAATCACTCTAGTCCCCTTGCCTCACAAGAGATTTTCATTATAACCACTTCATGATTACAATCGCTTATGCTTCTGCATAAGTCTTATACACTTGCTCAAACTAATTGTCTGAGACTTTCTTGCTTATAGCACATGTCTAAAACTTCTGCTTACATCCTCTAACCAAGCTATCTACTCTTCTGGACATCCAGACTGAGATTTCCTTGCTCACATCCTCTGACCGAGCCACCTGCTCTTCTGGCCATTTAGAATGAGACTTCCTTGATCAAGAAACACTTAAGACTTCCTGCTCACACCCCTCAGACGGAGACTTTCCCTTTTCTCAATTAGCCTAGCTGAATAAGACTTTCACAGCTCAAGCACATAAGCAATGAGACTTATGTAGCTTAAGCATCTTGGCTTAGGACTTGTTGCTTGAATCCCAATGAGGCAAGACTTTTGCTCAAGCACATAGCAAGAGACTTTGAGCTTAACTGCTGAACATACCTAGCAGGATAGAGAACAAGGTGTACATGATACAAGTATCAGAGGTACGCGAAATCACCATAACAAAGACCTAAAGCACTTAAAATTTCTAAGATATACAATGTGAAGAAATCTTAAGGCTTTTACAATTACAACCTACAAACAAAAAAATTGCATATTATAATAGAGTTGATAACTGCTTGATCTTGCTACTCCTTCGTCTGGAGAATCCTTGTTCTTTTTTCAGTAAGAACCTTCAGCCATATTTATAGTCTTTGCAGAAAACTAGCCGTTGAGGAAGTAACTTGATCAAGTTTATTTGTCTTTGCCCCATAGTACAAGAGACGTTGAAGATTGATGCACAGCTGATTCTGAATCCAGTGTGTAATACGTTTAACCTTTGAGTCTTCAAGAGGTTCTCGTACTAATAGAGTTGTTAGAAGTAGTCATCCATAAAGCATGTCAGCTTTTCTTGAGCCTTGCAATATGTAGACTCTGACTGACAAACTGATAAGACAATACAGTTTACTTTCTACAGTACGGACGACTTCAAGCTTTATCACCAACTCTTAGTGGTACCAGATTCTAATATACAATTACCAAGTGTAGTGACTTGTCTAAATACTGGACCTTTAGCACCAGAGTCTGCGCCAAGCCACACCAACAAACGTTCTTTAGATTCTGCCACCAGAAGCTAGCAGTGAAGCAACTCCCACGCGTGTCTAAGTAAAACAGATTATGATTATTTATGTACAAGAACAAGAACCTACATAAATAAAACGCACATCAAATAAACCATTGTTCTTTCAATACTTTTGTTATCATCAAAACTAAAAGAGAATATGTCATAAACAAATCTTGTTCTAATATCCTCTTTGTTGGGACCTCGCTGCAACTTCGCAAAACGAACATTCACTGACTGCTCGTTGGTGATCGCACAACGAACATGTTGATTCTTTTTCATTTCTTTGGCTTCCTTGTCCAATCATTTGTGTCTTAATCATTGATGTTTTATGCCTATATCCTACACAATAACACACACATCAAGGAATCAAAAGGTATTTGCAATATGTTGAAGAATCACACAAGAATAAGAAATAAATCTATTAAAACATGAGAAATGAGTTGAAAAATGCCAAGAAAGATGGTTCAATTTAAGTAAAAGTTTGCACTTAACAATGTCAAACATACATATAACTAGTAAATATGGTGATCCACAACATGTTATTCCTATAAACATGAATCGTGGGGAGCATGATCATTCAATACGTGTGTAATAAAATACCAATTCGACAAAATCACAGATGATGAAAAAAATTCCAAGGAGGTGTGACAATTTCAAGTGTGTGTTATGTCTAAAGTAGTTAAGCAAGGTAATTGCTATGATCATGTCTTCTTATTGAAGTAAAAGTCACTCAGTTATTTTCTCTATAATTAATAGTTATGATAAAAGTATAAATAGTCAAATACTTAATTTAATAGTTTAATATCCATTTTTGGTCTTGTATCTTAACCTTGAGATTCATTTTGATCTCTTAACTTAAAAAGATCCATATTGATCTCTTAACTCTTCAAATCGCATCATGTTAGTCCTTTTTCGTCTAATTAGCGACGAATTTAGCAACCAATTTTTTAGTTTTTCCGTCATTAATTAGACAGAAAGGACTAACATGATATGTTTTGAAAATTTAAAATAACATTACAAATTTCTTCCATCATAGTTTTTCCATAACATTACAAATTTCTTCCATCATATTTAAACTCTTTTTAATTTTTGTAATTTAAAATAATTTACTTAATCGTCAATTTTTCAATTCAAAGTATTGTTTTTACATTCTTTTATTTACCCACAAATTTACTTTTCAAGTTATTTACATTCTTGCTTTTTAAAATCTAGACCTTCAAGTTCTTTAAAGATAATTTCAACCGTAAAGCTTGAATCTTATTAAGTTACATTTTCAAAACAACTTTATAAAACACGCGAGTATATCTTTTAACCTTTTCTAATTCCTATTCTCACATATGTGTTTCAAACTTAATTTATTTTTCTTAGACCAAAAGTATCCACAAATAACTGTTAAGTTTGACGAGTGATTTTAATATCTTTGACACTAATTAATACATTTGACAAGATCATTGTATGTCTCAAATCTCTAAGATTATTTTTCAAGTGATTTATTCATTTTTAATTATATTATAAACGAACAAGGACACGATTAGTAAATTAAAACTAAATTCACTTCATGTCAAATTAAACATTTAAAATATAATCATTTCATTTTGTTTATTAGCATTAAATAATTCATTATACCTCTTGTAAAAAAGTAATAATTTACTATGTAAAAATATATATTGAATAATTTATTATTATTATTATTATTATTATTATTATTATTATTATTATTATTACAATATTTTCCGTATTCAAGATTTATTGATTTCTTTTGACTCGATATTCTTGATTTCCTTAAACAAATAACCATTTGCGGGTTTTCCAAAAACACGGACATTGTATTTGTTTTCTTGATAAACATGGACATCGGTAATTTTTCTTATTGTGATATTTCTAAATGTAAAAATTAATTGTTATACAAAAACAAAATAAATTGTTATAAATGTAATGTATTTAACTAATAGTAAAAATCAAAGTGACAAAAGTAATTTGTAATTTTCAAATTAAATATAGTTTAATTTTCTTGCATGGTTCATTGTATTACAAAAAATTATTAAGAATCCAGTTGTTAAACAAACAATCAATAGTAATAAATAATAAACAACTAACAAAAAAATGTTACCCATAAAAAGAAAAGATGTTATCAAAAATTAAAAAAAAAATGAAAAATAAAACTAGGGTATACTTTTAGGGATAAGATTCAAGAGACAATAAACAAAAAGAAATTCAACTTTGTGGACGAGAAATAAATAATGAAGCAAGATACAAATCAATTCCAACAAATATATTCAACATCGGAATGGGGATGATAGTTTGCCTCATTCTCAATGGGTACCCTAAAAAATACCTATAATAGATAGGGTAAAAATCCGTAAAAATAGATATAGACACAGACTCGGGTAATTACTCACTTGAATAAGTGGGTATGGGTGCAGATATGTGCACCTTAATAGCCACTCCACCTCATATATATATATATATATATATTACTAGTAAGATATTTGTGTGACTGGACGAGTAAATATATTTGATACAATATAAAATATATTTAGATACGCATTTAAATTTGAAATGTCTAAATTATAAAATGAACAATGATTATATAAACTTATTGTATCAAATAATTGTAAAAAAAATCGTAAGATGGAGAAAGAAAAAATATCACATTTGGAGATAAGGATTTTGTCTCTCAAATAAAAGTAACTGTTGATTAAAAATAAAATCGGTATTATGTTGATAGTGACCCGTGAGATGGAAAGTTAGTTGTCTGCACAACTATTGAGTGTTATCTAGTTTGATACAATATAAAATATATTTAGATATACATGTAAATTTAAAATGAGTTACTTAATTATAAAATGAAAAATGATCATATAAACTCAATTAATGTTGATTAAAAATTAAATAGGTATTGCATTGATAGTGATTCGTGAGATGAAAGTTTGTTATCTACACGACTATTGAGTATTATCCAATTTGATACAACATAAAATATATTTATATACACGTCTAAAATTGAAATGAGAAACTTAGTTTATAAATAA
Organism: Lathyrus tuberosus; assembly: GCA_022829125.1. Taxonomy (NCBI): domain Eukaryota; kingdom Viridiplantae; phylum Streptophyta; class Magnoliopsida; order Fabales; family Fabaceae; genus Lathyrus; species Lathyrus tuberosus. The sequence goes on along the minus strand of JALAZF010000082.1, from coordinate 3,591,263 downwards.
ACAATGATCATATAAACTCTAAACTCAATTGTATTAAATAATCATACAAAAAAAAAAAAAAAAAGGATATGTGAGATGGAATATAAATAAAAACTTGACATTTAGAAATAAGAATTTTGTCTTACAAATAAAGACAATTTTTTTATTAAAAATAAAATAGGTAATGTGATGATAGTGATCTGTGATATGGAAAGTTAACTGTCTGCATGACTATTGAGTATTATCCAATTTGATAAAATAATTTGTTAATTTTATAATTATGAGTTATTTTTTAATAACTATGAATTATTATTTTAGTAACTATAAAATAATTGTTTTTTTTTAATTGAGAGTAACTTTTGTGTCTTGAAAATTCAAAATTTTTATGTGTTCCTTTTCATTTCGTTAAAAGGGGGTTAAATTTTATTTATTTATGCTTTAAAAAATAAAAAAGGAAAGAGAAAATGGAGAGTGAAAAAATTAAAATGAAAGTGAAAAAGTATGAGAAAAAAATGAGGGGGGAAAATTTGAAATTTGAGAAAGTAATGGAACCACGTGTTTCACAATGTGATTGATTTATAATGAGAATAATTGATCCATTACATAATTACCGAATAGTCCATAATGTAGTGTAAATATTATTAACATTGAAGGAAATTTTAGGGCATATGCTAGTATCTTTTATTAATTGATATATAGTTGATTATATAAAAATAAATGTTTATCAATTTTTAAAAAATACATCAATGTTAAAATTTTATATAGTACTTTTGATAAAAAAAAATCAATCATCTTTATTTTATACATTACCTTTCGATGAATAAGAAAATGGAACAGATCTTACAGGATGAAACAAATGAATAATGGAAAAAGAAAGAAATAAGTAAAAAAAACGAATTAGAAGATTCCAAAACAAACAAATTCAAACTTGATTGAATATTATCTTTCCGGACTGTGAGGGCTATCAGCCACATAGATAGTTCAATGGTAAAACTTACACTAATCTCTGCGGAGGGTGGGTTCTCTGCCCCTACGAAAACAGAGTAAAAGAAGTTTTGATAATTCAATAGAAGGTCACAGTGAGAAGAGTCATTTTTCATTAATGATATGAGTCAAGTGGAAGTGCAGTTATGTATGCAGCTGAGGCATTCTACCACTGAGCTAATACCCTGTTGTGTGGGCCTCCTAAATAACATTACATATTTAATATAAGTGTTTGTTTATTTCATAATTCAACAATAAATTTTTTGAAAACTTTTTAATGTTCTTAAAAAATTAAAGGCAAAAAGGCACCAGGGGTCCTTTAAGTTATTTAATGCTACCACTTAGGTCCTTTAAGTTTTTTTTGTAACGTTTAGGTCCTTTAAGTTTAAAACTGTTTGCACCGTTACCCCTTTTTTAAATTCCGTTACAAAAATGCATATGTGGCAAAATGGAGCTTAGGTGACAGTTAACAGTGATGATGTGGCATTTTAATTTATTTTTTATTTATTTTTTAATTCCACGTGGATTTTAATTTTTTTTTAATTTTTATTTATTTATTTGTACGCCAGTTAAGACTGAAAGGACCTAATTGTTACATTTTAAAAACATATGGGACGTGAGTGTTACAAATCATGTCCTTCCATAATGAAGCTTCTAATACAGTGGTTATGGTTCTAAGTTGATCAAAGTGGTACATGCAAAGGATTAACACTATAATAAAAAAACTCACTTTATTTTATTGAAACAAAACAATAAATATATTTTTTAACCCTAAACTATTGGCTTACGAAACTATAAGAGGTGATGAATAAGAATGTCCAAATCTGATACCATGTTAGAAACTATGCTAGAGAGAATTGATGATTTCATTTTTATAACAGAAATGATTCAAGTTAGTTACAAAAATGATTGCACCTTGTTATTCAAGTTAGTTACAAAAATGATTGCACCTGGTTACAATAGGTTACAAGCTTTGATGACTGGTAGATGCCAGTTAGAATACAATGTCAGTCCTGCAACGTTCTTATTTTTAATTCACGTTGGATGTTCTTGAAATATTGTGGCATAATGCAATTCATGTTGGATGTTTTTAATGATGAATCGTAATCAATTTTGCATCATATTTTTCGACAAATTACTACAATTTTTTCAATTTTCTCGTCTACATAATGCAGGATGGCAGAACCTGGATAGTTTTAGCACTACAATTAGGTGTCGTGTGGATAGTTTCACTCTTTAATTGAAAGATATTAATACATTACTACAATTATTGGATTAATTATAAACAATAATTAATTTGATATATTAATTGAGAAAGGGAGAGGATAAACAAATAATTCTTAAACAACAGACTCGAATAAAAACAAAACGTTTTCATTGATATGACCCCTCAAGAGAGTACATAAGATATAACAAGGCATGAAGGTATACATTAATTCTTCCTGGTACAGAAGAAATCCTAAACTTGCATATCCACATATATGAAAAGAAATAAACAACACCTAATTGCTGCTGAGGTGAATTTCAATTTCTCTCTTTTTTATATGATCATTATTTGACCTGAATTAGGAAATTTGAATTTGAGATCCTAATTTTTGAAATTTGGTGTATGTGAAGGTTTCTTGAGTTGGCTGGGAATGCTGCACGTGACAACAAGAAGAATAGAATCATATTACTTTTGCAAATAGTCTAATCTTCAACACGTCGTGGAATTATATTACTTTTGCATTCAGATGAAAATTATATGTATGAAGTTCATTAATAATTTGATTGTCACCTGAAAACAAAATTTTGAATAGTTTATGTGTTTTGGGGGGCTTGTCGTGAAAAGGAAAAATGTGATGAGTAAGAATGTCCATTTTCTAGACATATTGTATAAAGATTACAAAATCTTAAAATTAAAAAATTTCTTGAATCTTTTGAGAATTGAATAAAAGATAATTGACTACAACATTTGTAATATAACAAGTATTAAAAAAAATCACTGGTGCTGGTCTTTTATAGTGACGAGCTACATTTTCTTAGACTTTTCTTGTTATAATATACTCTATATTTAAGTAGTGAATTTCATTTTTAAAATAGTAACATTATACAATCATAGAGAATTAGAATTGAATAAAAAATAGTTTTAGCATTATTCTTTCCAATAATAATTATTGTGTATAGTTCGCCATCAAATTGCATTAATTCAATATGTCAAATAGTAACACTCAAGTCCCATATGTTTTTAAAATGTAACAATCAGATCCTTCCAGTCTTAACTGGTGTATAAATAAAAAAAATTTTAAAAAAAAATTAAATTAATTTTTTTTTTTTAAATCCACGTGGAATTAAAAAATAATTAAAAAATAAAATAAAATGCCACATCATTTAACTTAACTGCCACCTAAGCCCCGTCAATGCCACATATACTTTTTCTAACGGAAATTTCAAAAAAGGTTAACTATGCAAACTTTTTAAAACATTAAGGACCCAACTGTTACAAAAAAATCTTAAAGGACTTAAGTGATAGCATTAAATAACTTAAAGGACTAAAAGTGTTGTTTTGCCAAAATTAAAATGATATGATATTTTATACTTGATATATTTGTTTTTAATAGAAATCCGGGTAACAGGTATGAATATGGATACTTACATACCCACATGGCATGGGTACGGGTGATAACGTTGGTACCCAAGCAAGTATGAGCTCAAGTACAGAGATTTTTTTCCAGCCGCAAATATGGGGATGAGTAGTATAATACCATACCCATACCCTACCCATTGTTATCCCTACATCAGAGGCTAGGTGCCTTGAAAATAGAGATGACCAACAAGTAGTATTTTGGTGATTCCAATGGAAACTTTTTTTGGCATATTTATGAAATTCCATGAAACATAAGATGACTGTGTCTTTCAAATAAATTTAAAGATAAGGGGATCCATACCCTAAAGAGAATTCCCTTAATTGTAAAATCATGTTTAGCTAGTAAATTTGTATTATACAGAGGATCCATACCCTAAAGAGAATTGGTATAAATGGGCTTCAATGTGGCTCACATATCCTTATATCCCCAATGATAGTTAGTTCCTTTGGATTTAAGCCCAATAATCACAATTCTTCAATCATTATTTTTAATTTGTGGCATCAACGTTTTGGACACTCTCTCACAACACTTTAACACATATTAATAAAAAATCATATGCATCACATCTCTAAATCCCTTATCCCCTGTGATACTTGTCTTTATGCTAGACACAAAAGGCTTCCATTTAAGGATAACACTTCCTGTTCTCAAAACTGCTTTGAACTCATTCATATGGGGTCATTTCTATACTCCATCTATGTTAAGGCATCATTATTTTTTAGCCGTTGTAGATGATCACAGACGATTTTGTTGGATTTTTTTTAATGAAATGAAAATCTGAAACTTCCAACCTTATAAAATATTTTATCAACTATGTAAAAACTCAATTTCAAACTTGTGTCAAAACCTCGGGGGTCTGATAATGGTCTTGAATTCACCCTTCAAAATTTTATATGATCCAGGGAATATATAATCAAACCTCTTGTGTTGACACACCTCAATAGAATGGTAATGTGTAAAGAGAGCATCAACACCTTTTAGGAGGTACCCATGCTCTTATTTTCCAATCCCATATGCCAAAAAATCTTTTAGGCTTATTCCCTTTCCATGCTTTGTTTATAATCAATAAAATTCCTTCTAAATTATTGTAGTATAAGACACCTTTCACTTTAATATTTTTTTTATCAAAATTCTGATTACACTGATCTTAAAACTTTTGGTTGTTTAGACTATGACACTAGTTCTAAATGACATAGAACCAAACTTAACCTTTATTTTTGAAGATGTGTTTACTTAGGTAATAAAAACGGTGTTAAAGGCCATATTATCTTTGACCTTCACAATAGGCATCTTTTCCTATCTAAAGACACCATTTCCTTTGAGCACGTATTTCATTATTTCACCACCAAACCAGAGAACACCACCACACCTAAATCTATCTTCCATCCAACCAATGATTTATCGCTATATTACATAGACAACCCAAATGTACATTGTCACAATCCATCCCATCCTCTTTTAAGTTTACCCATTAACCCTAATTCCATTCCACCTCCCATTAACAATCCACCTCCATCCTACTAGAAAATTAACCAGAATCTCCAAACATCATGACTATCTTCAAGATTATCATTGTTCACTGATTCAAGGTATTTTCTCTCCCTCTTCCTTTAATCATACAAGTAATTTTCCTTACCATATTTATGATTTCATCTCTTACTCTAAATTATCTAACAATCATATAACCTTTAACCTTAATTTATCCTTTACTATTGAACCCACATGATATTCCTTTGCCATTCTTGATCCCAATTGGCAGAGAACCATTAATAATGAGCTCCAATCCTTAAATAATAATAAAACCCAAGACTTAACTCCTCTCTCCCTAACAAAAAAATATTGGTTGGAAGTGGGTTTTCAAACTAAAATTTCTAGCTAATTGCACCACATAAAGACACAAGGCATGCCTTATTGTCAAAGAGGTCAACCAAATATAGGGTATAGATTACCGTGACACCTTTAGCCTGGGCATAGAAGAAGAAGTTTATATGAAAATACCTCATAGGTTTTGAGGTTTTCAGATCTTGTTATGGGATATCTCTTTGCCAACACAAGTATAACATATATCTTTTATAAGAAACGACCCTCCTTGCAACCGAACCTTCCTCCACACCTATGGATCCTCATCACAACTTAACATGTGAGAATGCCAAATTACTTATGGATCCAACCTAGTTCAGAAGTCTAGTTGGTAAACTTATTTACCTAACTCATTCTCGCCCTGGCATAAGTTTTTTCTAATATGCAAGGCTCAGTCAACTCCTTTCCAATCCCAGAGAGATACATATACAAGCTTCCATAAGGATTCTCTGCTACATAAAAAATACACCAACCTATAGGCTATTCTTCAAGAATAAATGAGACCTAACACTTACTTGTTTTGGAGACTTTGATAAAGGAGCTTATCTTATCACAAGACGCTCAACTACACGATTGTGCTTTTACTTAAGATCTTCACTTATCTCTTGGAAAAGCAAGAAACATCACGTTACATCTTGATCTTCCTTTGAAGAAGAATATAAAGCATTGTCTAACACCTCATGTGATGCTCAATGGCTACGTAACTACTCAAAAACTTTTCTATACTTCATCAAAAACCAATCACCCTCTTATGTGATGATAGAAGTGCAATTCACATTGCTATTGTCTAACACCTCATGTGATGCACAATGGCTACTGTAGCTACTCAAAGACTTTTCTACACTTCATAAAAAACCAATCACCCTCTTATGTGATGATAGAAGTGCAATTCACATTGCTACAAACTCCATCTTTCATGAGCACACAAAGCATACAGAAACATATTGCCATGTTATCTGTGACAAAGTCCAAGCTAGAACAGTTCACCTTATGGTCGTTGAATCCCTCAATTAAGTAATTAACATCTTCAAAAGGCCTTTACATTTGGGACCTTTCAACAATCTAATTTGTAAACTTTGATTGATTGACGTTCATTTTTTTCAATTCTAATTAATTTTTTAGAGATTAGTAGAGTTAGTTAATAGTTTGCTAAATATTTAATAGAGTTAGGTAAAGTATTTTTCTCCACTAATTAACTTCACGTTAAGTTATTTAAATTGATAACTACCATTTATTTTCAAGCATTTTTTATAATATGAAGTAATTTTAATTTAAATCAATTTATTTTATTTTCATGTTTTTTTAATTCAAAATTTTTTTAGCAACTCAATTCTAATTTCAAATAATTTTCAAATCTCTTATTTAACTTTCAAGTCATTTAATTTTTTTAATCAAAATTAAAATATTTTACATTTAAGTTATATAAATATAATTATCTTTTCAATTCAAATAATTTATTTTTCAAAATAAATCAATTAAAATCTTTTTCAATCAATTTTAAGCATAAAACCCGAATCCAATTAAAATAATTCTATAAAACAAGTGTTGAGATCGTACTTATTAATTTTTCTTGAATCCTTATTAAAAGTTTATTCATGTTTCAAATTTAATTTGTTTTCTTTAGAAAAAAATTATTAAACAATGTTAAAACTTTTTTAAAGTGTGAACAGTGTTAAATTAGACATATACTTTCATACAATTTGACCCTAATTAATAGTATATTTTGCCAAGCTCGTTGTTTTTCTCAAAAGTAGAGGATGGTTTTCATATGGTTTGATAAAATCATTAAATTAAAACATAATTCAATTCAAATAAAATCAAATATCTAAAATACTACCAATTCATCTTATTAATATTGAATTGTAAAACAATATTAATAGTAATTTATTATCTATTCATCTTATTAATATTGAATTGTAAAACAATATTAATGGTAATTTATTATCTCTTCTTCTTCTTTTTCATATACAACGTATTTAAATATTTTCCACATTCTTAGTAGTTCCCTTATAAATAAATAAAAGAATTGACTCAGTATTCTAGAATTACTCACAGTTTAATATTTGTTGGTTTTTCAGAAACATAGACACCAGTATTTTAATTTTTTTGGATAAACATAAACATTGAACTATTCCTAAAATGAAAATTATTTTATAACTATTATGTAAAGCATTTAATTAAATTAATTACTCAGATATGGTAGAGATACATACAGTGTATTTTTTTCTAAAACAACTGTAGTTAAATTTTGTTAAAAAATTCTCTGTATTCACAAATGAACCTGTTGAGCACAGTTGTCAAAAAAATATTTTTGCACAAAATAAGAAAAAGGAAAAATAATATACCAAAAATAATAAAAAAAGAAAACCAGGGTCTGGTTTGTGGTATTGATTTGGTGGAAGAAAAGAATAATAATACTCCAAAAAAGAAACCCCACTTTGCATTCATTGCACTTGAACTTTTTCATTCTGTACTGTCCCATTCCTGTGCCCAATAAAAACCGCCCTCTTTCACATTCTCTAACATTCATTTTTCTTTTCTCTCTCTTTTTTTACCCTATCTCTTAGGGTTTTCTCTCATGCTTTTTTGCTCTCTAGAGTTTTTATTCTCTCTGGTAATCATCTTTTTCATTCTCTTTGGAGGATTCTTTTGTGGAGAACGGTTCGGGTTTTACTCATGTCTAAGGTTTTTGGATTTACTGGTAAGCCTTTGATCTGAGTTGGGGTTGTTGTTGATTTCTGGATGTGATTATGTTAGTTTGATGACTGAATTTTTGTTTTTTAATTTGAAGTTTGTTGCAATATGTATGAATTTTAAGCCATGAATTTAGTTTCATGTGTTCTATGTTGATTTTGTGTTTTATTTTTTAGTTTGGGTTTGTTAGAATTTTTATTTTGGTTTTGAAAATTAAATTTCCTTTTTGTTAGTGGATCTGATGAGAGCTATTTGAATATATTGAAGGTTTTTTTTTTTGTTGGTATGAGATAGTGATGTAATTTTGTATGAAATTGTTTTTAGTGCTAAAAGATGATTTTGTTGGTAATAGTTATTGGTCTTTTGTGAAATTGGATCATGTTCACATAGGGGAGATAGATAATTTTGTATACATATGAGATCAGCAATTTTGTTCAATTAATTTCATTAACATATCTAGTTCATATTGTTTGTTAATTTTTTTTTTGTGTTGTGTTCAAATTTTTTATTTATGCAATATATGTTCAATTTTTATTTTATTTTATTTTATTTTGTTTTGTTTTGTGTTCAAATATTTTACTCATACAAGATATTTATGTAGTTTTACTTGTGGAGTTTTTTATTTTTCTGTATTTTTTTGTATGTGAGGTTATTATATTGACCTTGTTTGTGTTTGGTTTCTCAGGAAGTGATGATTTTTGTACTGGGAGGTCAGTATACCTTAATCCTAAGGAAACGGGTCTCTTCTTGTCCCTTGGTTGTCAAAAATATGCTTACAAACCTCGTCAGAAGAGATCTCGCGTCAGTGTTCCATTTGATTTCAGTGGAGATAAGTGGTTTGAGCCGAAGCCGGAGCCATCTATTGAAACATTGCCGGATGAATGTCTCTTTGAGATCCTTAGGAGGTTGCCTGCAGGCCAAGATAGGAGTTTGTGTGCTTCTGTATCCAAGCGTTGGCTTATGCTTTTAAGCAATATTTGCAAGGATGAGATTTGCACCGATGTTGGTACTGGAAATGGAAGCAAGGATGGTGGTGATCAAGGATTTGGTGATGAAGGGTGTCTTTCTCGAAGATTGGAAGGGAAAAAGGCATCAGATGTTAGACTAGCCGCCGTTGCTGTTGGCACAGCATCTCGAGGAGGATTAGGAAAGCTTTCGATTAATGGATGCAATTCAGACTCTGCGTTGACTAATGCAGGTCTCAAGGCAGTTGCCCATGGCTGCCCTTCGCTAAAGATTTTCACTCTTTGGGATGTTGATACCATTAACGACGAAGGGTTGATTGAGATTGCGAATGGTTGTCATCAGTTACAGAAGCTTGACCTTTGCAAGTTACAAAATATTTCTGACGAGGCTTTAATTGCCATTGCACATAACTGCCCAAAGCTGACCGAGTTATCGATAGAGTCATGTCCTAATATTGGTAATGAAGGTCTTCAAGCTATTGGGAAGTTGTGTCCCAATCTAAGGTCTATATCAATTAAGAACTGTCCCAGAGTTGGTGATCTTGGAATTGTTGGCATGGTATCTTCAGCATCCTTTGGTTTAACAAAGATGACACTTGAATCGCTAGCTGTTTCTGATTACTCACTAGCAGTTATTGGACAATATGGATTTTCAATTACTGATCTTACCCTAAATTCCCTCTCATATGTCACTGAGAAGGGATTCTGGGTGATGGGTAATGGCCATGCACTGCAGAAACTAACAACGCTCACAATTGGGTCGTGCTCTGGAGTAATAGATATTGGGCTTGAAGCTATAGGAAAGGGTTGTCCAAATGTGAAAAACTTTTATCTTTATAAGTGCGCTTTTCTGTCGGACAATGGGCTGGTATCATTCACCAAGGCCGCCCCATCAATTGTGAGCCTACATTTGGAAGAGTGTCACAGGGTTACCCAATTTGGGCTTTTTGGTCTCCTTTATAACTGTGGCTCAAAATTGAAGGCTCTTACTCTTGTGAGCTGCTATGGGATCAAAGATCTGAAACTGGAATTGACTGCTGTATCTCGCTGTGAATCAATTTCGTCATTATCAATCCGTAACTGCCCGGGAGTTGGTAACTCTACTCTTGCCATCCTTGGAAAGCTCTGTCTCCAGCTTCATCGTCTTGAGTTGATTGGACTTGAGGGAATAACAGACACAGGGTTTCTATCTCTGCTTGAGAGGTCTAAGTCCAGTTTGGTTTATGTTAATCTAAGCCGTTGCATTAATCTGACCGATGCAGGAGTTTCGTCAATGGTCAAGTTGCACAGGAAGACTATCAAAGTGTTAAACCTCAACGGTTGTAAAAGAGTCGGCGATTCTAGCTTGATGGAAATTGCAGACAACTGTCCAGCACTCAGCGATCTTGATGTTTCCAGGTGTGCTATCACCGATGCAGGAATTGCTGCCCTTGCTCGTGGAGTCATGCCCAATCTGAATGTACTTTCTTTGGCAGGCTGCTCCTTGGTTTCAAACAAGAGCATGCCCGCATTGAAAAAACTGGGTGATTCCCTCGAGGGATTGAATATCAAAAATTGCAAGTCGATCGGCAGCCACACAGTTGACAAGCTTATTGAAAATCTTTGGATATGTGACATCCTCTTCTGAGGAGGTTGCCTTGATATCTATATATACTGCAAATCTGGATATTGCAAGTGCTCCAGATTTTATAATCAGTCTTGCATGGTAGTGTTTTTGGGTCCATTAATTATCGGTGGGTCTTGGTCATCGCAGTACTCGGTTCTCTTTTTCCAGAGCGCGCAGTTGTTCAATATCTGTTTTTACAGGTTTCCTTATGATTAGAAGGAAATCTGTTAGAAGTTTTTTGGCATCCTATTGTTAGGAAGTCGCTTTTAGAACAACTGTTTATCTCTCTGAACGTAGCTACCGGGTTCTGTATCTTAGGTTTCTTTCTGATGTTGGCACCTGATGTCTTTAGCTCCGCTTGGTATCGGTTTTGCCACCATGTTTCGTCGTTTGCATTTCATCACAGCAGTCTGTACCAAAGTTTGTCCAGAGTGGTTGGTGTTTACCTGATTTTTCGCGTATTTGAACTATGTTCTATACACGATGTTTGGTGTCTAAGTTTTAGTCAAGGGGCATGTTGAAGATCGATCTCCGCGATATTGTTATCTTGGTTACTATTGGCAGTTAAGAGTCATATGAGGCCTTTTATTTTCTCTAGGGTTTTGGCCATGGCAGAAACTAAATAGTTCTGTCATGACAATCCTTTTCTTTTCTTTAGAGAAGGATTGTTTTTTTCTACCAAAGCTCTGGATTTTTTATCTCTTGGCTTCATATATTCTGAACTTGTCATTGTAACTTCTATATTATATTATGTAATAATTCTGATATTTGCCCTTTGTACTGAATGTTAGTTTATATTATGAAAATTAATGAATAAATAAGTTGTACTTTTGTTGTCTATGATATCATTGCTTACTGAACTACTACAGTAGATTATTATTTTTTTATATATATATATCTTGTTGACGCAATATAATACTCCATAGTTGACCTGACCTAACTTTGATTTTATGAGATTCTAAGCTAACTTATTTTTTAGATGTAACTTTTGAGTAAAATGGTTAGGTTCATAGACTCTTAAGATGGCACATGTACTTCACATGTCCATTATCATAACGTAAAGCAATTATTGATGCATTATTTGTCAAGTCACCACACGTTTTTTCCCTCTCTTTTTAAAGTTTTGGAGTGAAATATTTGCCCTTTTCCATGAAATTTCCACATCAATAATAGTACTCATTACTCAAAGTCTAAGATTTTCTTTATATTATATATCACTTTTTTTTGTAAAGAAGTTTCCTTTTATGTGTACCAGCACTCTGGACGGTTGAATATGCATGAATTTGATTCTTTAAATATAACTGACCCAGTCAAGTTTTTTAATTCATTATTTATATAATTTTTCTATAGAGTTAGACACTATAAAAGATTGATGAAAGACAAAATATGTTAAGGTGTTGAATCCAATTATGCAAGCACTTTTATAATTTGTTCAACAACTGGATTGATGAGGTTATAGTGGAAAATCTATAGTGGTTGAGAAGGATATCCAAGTCCAATGAATCAAAAGGTTCTTTGATGTTTGTTCTGTTATGATCAAAGTTCAAAGCTTTTTAACCTACGGCTCAATCAAGAGATTTATTTATGCAGATTCTTTTTCAAAAGTTTAGAAGGATCATCGCCGAGATATGTTGTCAGACAAAATAATAGACTGGTTTTATTTTTATTTTATTGAATTTTTTGATTGGTTGTAATTGTTTGATCATGATCAGGTGGGACCTAAGGATAGGAACATGTTCAGATTGTGTGACAGAGAGCCTATGTTTAGGGAACAAATTCTATAAAATAGATTGTGTGACAGAGAGCCTATGTTTAGGGAACAAATTCTATAAAATAATTTTCTCTCTGTCTCAAAATAAAAGTGTTTTAAGACTGTTATACATAGATTAAAAAAAATAATGATTGAGTAATTACATGTAACAATTTTATAAAATTACCCTTAATTATTATTGGTTGTTTGAAAGATATAATGTGATGTAAGATCTTGAAAGTTGTGTAAACAATACTCCCTCCGTCCCAAATTATAAGACGTCTTGGGCTTTTCACACAAATTAAGAAACTTAATTATTACTTTATGGGAAAGACAAATTATGTATAACTTTACAGTAATGTCCCTCATAATTATATAGGAGAGAGAAATTAAAAGAGTTGAAAGAATAAATAATAATAAATATTTGAGGGTATATTGGGGAAGATGTCATTTATATTGCATTGTGAATGTAAGGTGGCTTATAATTTGAGACAAATTTTTTTGACAAAGTGACTTATAATTTGGGACGAAGGGAATATTTATTAGGGGTAAAGTTGATAAAAATTAATTATTGTTGTCTTGAAAATGTAAAAAAACTCTTATTTTAGAACAATTTTTTTTGTTAGAAAGACTCTTATTTTGGGACAAAGGGAGTACATATTATTTTTAAAGAGATTTTAATAAATCAAAAAATTATTTTTAAAGAATAAATTAAAGCATTTACAATAGTTTTATACATAAATGAATATTCATAAATTAAAAAGATATTAACAAAGTTTTGTTTGGCATGACATATTTTTAGACTTATAGTATATAAATTTATTTTGCAGACTCTATATTAACAACGTTTTATTTTATAATTTATACTTATTATTTTAATTAAAATCAATGTTTTAGTTTATATTTTATCATTTTAAATTTCTAAGCCCCACTGATAATTTTAATGTATGTTTGATATCATTCCGAATGTTCTAGCTTTTTATGCCTAAAGTAACTAATTTAGTGAATATTCCTATCATATTATTTTCTATCACATTTTTCATGAGTTTCACTTGTTGGATTTCTCACAACAACAAGCTTTCATCTTTTTCTAAGTTGATCAGTCAAAGAATCATATTTATAACATTATAATGCATGATAAAATAAAACACTAACAACACATCATTTAACACAAAAGACTACATCATATTAACTTCACATTATTTAACATAAAGAAATTTAACTCATGATAAGCTTAGTACATACATCAACACTGGATCCTAAGCTAAACATTATTAAACACATAATAAAAAAGAAATGAAAACCTAAGAGTAACTTCTTCATCTTCTGTCAATCTTCAATCAACAAAAGACATATTCCGTCACGCTAGATGCTGGTAGCTTATACTTGAGACGATGAGAAGAAGAATTCACCATTTTTGTTCAGCTTACTCTATTAACCAATTTCCACTGAGTGTTTCTCTCTCTAAATTTCTAAACCTCTCATGCAGTTCCTCTAAGACGTCCTTTTATAGTCAATTTCATCTAGGGTTTTTGTGGTGTCTTGGATTACGGGTTTTTGAATATCCATAATTTATGGCCTAAAGGAATCAACAAATTTCCCTCAAATTCTCCCTTTTCGTACCATAGCAGGGCTTGGTACAATCAGCATGTGAGAGACAAAGTTCCTTGTGGTAGGCTAGTGGTGCAAGTAGGCAGCGACGATGTCTTGCATCAAACCGACACATTGTAGTGGTTGTACAACTGTACAAACTTTTGTCTTCTAGCACCTTGATCTTATCCCTTTTCTCTTTGATTTAAATACACTCCATTTCGCTGATTGATGCCACGCATGCCCTAAAGCACTGAACATCGATTCCTTGCATCCTCTATTTTCTCCAGCTTTCTTCATAAAGTTGGGGTTAAGTGTCGTTCCAGTAATGTCGTTCCAGGACTCATCAGAAGTCATTTCTACACAAGCAATAAACACCTAAAAACTCGTAAATAAGAGCACATATTGTGCTCTTTATAGTTTACTAAAAAACAATAGAATGTACTAAATTAAACTAGTAAGTGAGTGAATTAAAAAGATAATATCAAGTGTTATGGTCGATGATACCTCACAAAAAGTGAATTATCAGACCCCCAAACTTGAATCCTTACCTGTCCTAAGGTAATGTGACAAATAATATCTGAAATAAATTTTTTACTTCACTCCTTCCCTTAGTCTAGAATCTCATTTCTTATACAACTCACAATCTATCTAAGGGGACCACATCCAAAAATTGGCACAACTCAATTTTGTACAAGTTAGTCCTGTTAGTGCATGTGTGTGTGAATGTGCTTTTTGAAGTTGTCTGTCATGTCAATAGTCTTCAGTTAAGATAGTCAGCCTATCCTAGTTTGGTTATTTTATCCTATGGTCCAAGATTACATTATTTCAGTTTCATAAGGGGAATTAACTATTTCGCTCTTAGCTTTTAGCTCATTTTGAACTTGAGGCTTCGATTTGTATTATTATTATTTTTCTTGATATGTTTTGCTAGATGTTCCACCTTTTCATCTATTGCAACATGGTTTATTAGAAAGTCACATTTAGGTGCATTGATTTTTTATTATCAAGACCTTGTATCTAATACTGTTAGCAGTCCAATTAGAAATGTTCTAAGACTTTAGAAATTTTGATATTTAGGAATAAAGTTAGTTATTTTTATTATATATATATATATATATATATATATATATATATATATATATATATAACACAAATACAAAAATAAACAAACAGGCAAAACATAGATATTTCATTAATTGAAATCAAAATGACAGAAATTTAAACTAAACTAAGAAATAGATGATTGAATAATTAGATGATTGGTAAACTAGAGTCATGCGGAAGTTGCCACACCCTCAAACATCGAGTAAGGACATGGTCCTCCCTTTCATTTGGTGAGTTATGACACACTACGACTTGTCAATCACAAAAGTATAAAAGGTGATGAG
Source organism: Lathyrus tuberosus (assembly GCA_022829125.1). Classification (NCBI taxonomy): domain Eukaryota; kingdom Viridiplantae; phylum Streptophyta; class Magnoliopsida; order Fabales; family Fabaceae; genus Lathyrus; species Lathyrus tuberosus. Next base: position 3,575,817 of record JALAZF010000082.1, on the reverse strand, counting down.
GAAGAAATACCATCTAGGCCATAAGCCTCTGTTAGCTCCTAATTTCGACGCTACATGATTTCAAACAATTTGGCTTTAAGGGAAGGTATTCTTTAAGATAATAAGCTAAAAAAAAGAAGGCTTCGACTAAGAAGGTATTCTTTAAGATAAGAAGACTTTAAGGGAAGGTATTCTTTAAGATAAAAAGCCTTTACTTTCAAGCATTTATCTTTCTGCATTTTTTAGATCTTTACGCATTCTTTTCCAGCATTTAATTCCAGTTTTTATCAAACCTTTTACATTCAGCCTTTTCTCTCTTTTGATGTATTGTTCGACTTAGTTGTTTCTTTGATCTTTATCGTTGTCCTTTACACTTCAAACACCTTTTTTATTTATGAGCATTGTCGAAAGGCATACCTTACCAAATCGTGAAATTTTCTAAATACACATACAGCACATGTCCTAGGATCAATCTGATCGATCTTATAAGTTACTAGAACTTTATTGTTTTAGAAGATCAGTGGTTGTTTACCAATTTTCAAGGTAAACAAATTGGCACGCCCAGTGGGACAGTGCTAAACGTGGATTTGGAAGTTTGTAACTTTTAAATAACCGCCAAAAGGAAGTTTTATAACTGCCTTCTTAAGTATTTTTGTTTCATTGGTCGAGATTATGGCGAACTATTATATGCACTTGAGAAGTGGAAAGGTAGCCAATTCAAACGAATATAGACCAAAGAGAAGAAACGTGAGGAGAATGGCATCTGGCCAAGGAAATTTAAATCCCAGTTCTGCTGGGACTAATACTCAGCCAAGCAGTTCAAGTGTTCAGAACAACACCATCAATCCTTAAGAGTTACCAAGAAGTACTGTGGCGCCAACTCCAGTTCCTTCGACAGGAAGGTCAACAGTGTTAACCATGGTGACAGAGCCAGCGTCTTCGACGGCGGGACCAGGGGCGACATACGTGAGGCCTTACACTCAGCCAGTCTTAGAGTACATTGGCCCATCAGTGACAAATCCTCAGACTCCGCCAGGAGGAGGTTCGACGTACAGGCAGTTTCCTCCCCCAGGATTTTCACAGTCTTTGCCTAGGAACCCAATCTATGGCATGCCAACGACAATGATGCAGAATCTGCGTACTGCACCCCCAGTATATTCAGAAAATGTGATATCTTCCCCTTTGCAGGAGTCAGGTTCTGGAATTAACATGGGTCGAAACAGCCAGTCCGTAGGTTTGGGATATTCTGCTCAAGGGCCCAACTTAACAAATGAGTATGCAGCATATTTGAGGCAACAGATGGATGAGAGCAACATGCAAATGGTACATACTTTGTCTCAACGATGGGAGAAATTTTCCAGCCATTGATCCAGAATACTATTCAAACCAATCAAATGATGACAACCCAGATGACCCGAATAGCAGAGTTCATGGGAATTCCAGCTCCTGTTCAACACCAAAATCAAGGAGTCGAGATGAGGGAGAATGCTCAACAAGTGAACCCATTGAATCCAGGGTTGGTCGAACCACCTAGGGAAGAGCCTCCTAGAAATCAAATACCAATACTTGAAGAGGAGGAACCGAGGATGGTGCTAGTGAACAGAAATCAAGACGCTGATCGTGTGGTGAATCAAGTTCGACGCAACAATGTAGCAGCAGAGAACAATTTGGCAGCCTTGGTCGAAAGAATAATAGCTCAAAATGGCCTGAATATGGGTTTTTCTAGGCCAAACTTTACTTCGCCTATAGTAGACTATATACTTCAAGCTGAATTGCCTCCCAGGACAAAAGTACCAAAGTTTACTAAGTTCTCAGGAGATACTACAGAATCTACCGTCGAACATGTGGCGCGCTACCTGATCGAAGCTGGTGAGATTGCGAATGATGAGAGTCTGAGGGTGAAGTATTTCCCTAGTTCCCTCACTAAAAATGCGTTCACATGGTTCACTACGTTACCATATGGTTCGATTTGTAATTGGACCCAGTTAGAACGTTTGTTCCATGAGCAATTTTACATGGGTCAGACGAAAATTAGTTTGAAAGAATTGGCTAGTGTGAAACGAAAGTTCAATGAGCCAATAGATGATTACTTGAATAGGTTCCGACTGCTTAAGGCTAGATGCTTTACACAAGTGCCTAAGCATGAGCTTGTCGAAATGGCCGCTGGTGGCCTTGATTACTCTATCAGGAAAAAACTGGACACCCAGTATTTAAGGGATATGGCCCAGTTGGCTGACAGAGTTCGACAGCTAGAGCGTCTCAAAGATGAGAAAGCTAGGGTGAATAAAAACAAGAAGGTAGCTTACGTCGAATACCAGGAGGGCATCGAAGAACTGTATGATGAGTCTGTTAGGTTCGACAAAAATGAGATAGACCTTGCTGAAGTTAAGAAGGGCCCTCCTTATTCTTGTAAATTATTAGTTCCTTCGAATGGAAAAAACCCTGTCGAAACCGAAAAGAATGATAGGTTCCCAAAGAAAACATACACTTTCGACATCACTAAATGTGACGAAATTTTTGATTTGTTAGTTAAGGATGGTCAAATATTAGTGCCTCCTGGTGCTAAAATACCACCTTTAGAGCAAAGAAAAAAGAGAGGTTTTTGTAAATACCATAATTACTTGGGTCATAAGACGTCTCAATGTTTTCTTTTCAGGGATTTGGTGCAGAATGCTATTCATGAGGGAAGGCTCAAATTTGGGGAGAAGACTAAGGCCCAGATGAAGATTGATACCAACCCCCTTGAAGTAGCTGAAGCAAATTATGCAGAGCCTGAGGAGGTCAACATGGTCGAACTGGTTGAATTATCGGACAACAGTTCGGATAGTGTTAATACCAACGAAGCTCTTGGTAGAAATGCCACGGTGGTGGAGGTTACTGAGGACCTTACCAATGATGTTGTGTTTATTAGAGAGGCTGAGGAAATGGATGGCTATCAGCTTAAGAATTTGATATGTATGGCTGCTGAACATTACTTTAGCACCTCTTCTGAAGTTCAAAGGTTCGACACTGAAACTACAGTCGAGACCCATGCTGAAGTTGAAGCACCAAAATTGCAGATGGTGACAAGAGAGATTGCTGATCATTTTAGACAGATGGACGAGGCTGCTGAAAGCCTTGATATTGACATTTCCAAAATGCGTTTAAAAGATGAAGTCAACATAAACATGGTCGAAGTCACTGACAGACAGGCCATGGATATTGATGAACAAGAGGACTGCGACAAACTGGCTTATCCCAGAGAGGATGAAACCATCGTTGATTTTCTCCACAGGTGCCAGGGGAAGAACTCTGAAGTCATGCTGTGCCCTCAATGCAGTGCTATCTTCAACAAAGAAGCTGCTCACGGCCTCCAAGCGGGGAAAGAGGCTAAATCTGGACGTGAGAAGAGAGCTGCTCAAAAGCCAGGGCATTTCGACCCAAGGAAAGCTACTCAAAAACAATATGGCCCAAGGCCATAAATTCCAAGGGCCAAGCAAGCTACTTTCAAGCCCAGCGGCGAAGTACCAACCGGAAGGTAGGTTAAACCCGTCGAAGCAGCAGGAAAAGGGAAGCAAAGATGGAAAAGTTTCGATGTGGCTAGAGGTTCTTCAATTGAGTATAGGAAAGAATTCAAGTCCTCCAACAAAGCTGCCTATGTTTCACAGAATTACAAAGGAAAAAATCCCATGTCTAGGTCCCAGTGGAGGAGAGAACAGAGACGAAGGAAGGCTCTAAGGGAAGCTCAGGCTAAAGATTCGACAGAGACCAGCACTAATGTCCTGCCAGCTAGCAATAAAGGTGTTGGCATAAGAACAACAAACCAGCTCCCGGTGGGTCGAAAGCTGTTTACTTCCAAGAAGGAAGAAGCTGAGAAATTTGCGGTCGAAACAGTTGAAGACGAAGCGTCGACCCACAATTTTGATTCAGACTCTGATGCTTATTTAAACATCATTGTCAACGTAGTGTCAGTAATACCAAGGGAATATGACAGAGTGACTGAAGTGGAAAACTTGGATGCAAATGTTGAGGCAGAAATGGCAGCACACCAACCTGTGTGCTATTATGTAATGAACAATGGCTGTGTCGAAGAACAGAATGCTTTCTTTGAGCGACCAACTGAGGCCATGAAGGGACACTTGAAGCCTCTGTATATTACGGGGAAAGTAGAGAACGTGGCTGTTAATAAGATCTTGGTGGATTGTGGGGCTACTGTCAATTTAATGCCACATTTTCTGCTAAGTAAAATTGGTAAATTCGACACTGATCTTAAATCCCACAACATGGTCCTCTCTAACTATGAAGGGAAGATTGGGACCACTCTAGGTGTCTTACAGGTTGACTTGACTGTGGGTACAGTGACAAGACCCACCTTGTTCATGGTGGTCGAAAGCAAAGCTAACTACAACCTTTTGCTAGGAAGGGAATGGATCCATGGCATTGGGGCAGTACCTTCATCAATGCACCAACGAATAACAATCTGGAGGCCTGATGGAATAGTAGAAAACATTGAAGCTAATCAAGGCTACTTTAAGGTGCCTGTTAATCATGTTGATGGTGCTGAGTTCGACAAAAATTTGCCAGCAGAATTTGATTTCACCCCAGATGACCATGCATTCTGCTCATTACACTTGCACCCACTGGAAGGGTTTCGATGGGACAGAGAAGTCGTAAGAGAAGAAGGCAATGTCCCATACTATGGGCTGCCTGAGGTTGACCCCACAGGCTGGGGAAGTGAATTCAGTAACAATGACTGAATTCGACGCACTACAAAGAATTTCGGCCAATGTGGCCGAATCTAAGTTACAAGCGGCCTTAGAGGCTGCACACAACCACATGGCTGTCGAAGCCAAAAATCAAATTTGTGAAGTAGGCCCTGGTAAGGACTTTGAACCTGAGCCACCTGATGGGCCTCAAATTAAAGACCAAAACCAAAGGCTTGATGCTGTTCATGATAATGAGCCTTTAGGTTTTGAAAAGGATCCACTGTCAGATAATATTAAAATGCTGGCGCAAGATCCTTTGGAAGAAATTGACTTGGGTGAAGGGGGAGTAAAAAGGCCTACTTATATTAGCGCTAGTCTCGACCCACTACTCAAAGTCAAAATGGTCCAGCTGTTGAAGGAATTCAAGGATTGCTTCGCTTGGGACTATGATGAAATGCCCGGTTTGAGGAGAGAGCTTGTTGAACATAAGTTGCCAATCATACCTGGGAAAAAGCCATTCAAGCAAAATCCAAGACGGTTTGCCCCAACAATCCTTTCCAAGATCAAAGAGGAAATTGAAAGGCTACTTAGATGCAAGTTCATCCGTACAGCTAGGTATGTCGAATGGCTAGCTAATATTGTACCAGTCATTAAAAAGAATGGTTCTTTAAGGGTTTGTATAGATTTTAGAGATCTAAATTCTGCAACCCCTAAAGACGAATATTTTATGCCTGTGACAGAAATGCTGATTGATTCTGCTGCAGGACATGAATACTTGAGCATGTTGGATGGTTATTCTGGTTATAACCAAATATTCATTGCTGAGGAAGATGTCCCAAAAATTGCTTTTCGATGTCCAGGGGCATTAGGCACTTATGAATGGGTAGTGATGCCTTTCGGTCTAAAAAATGTTGGGGCAACTTACCAGAGAGCAATGAATTCGATCTTTCATGATTTTATTGAGACTTTTATGCAAATATATATTGATGATATTGTTGTTAAGTCCTTTTCAGGAAAAGATCATATAAGCCATCTTCGACATTCCTTTGAAAGGATGAGAAAGCATGGTCTGAAAATGAGTCCTCTCAAATGTGCTTTTTGTGTACAGGCAGGGGATTTCTTAGGCTTTGTGGTCCACAAGAAGGGGATCGAAATTAACCAGAATAAAACGAAAGCCATTATGGAAGCAAAAGCGCCATCAACAAAGAAGGAATTGCAGTCTCTCTTGGGAAAAATAAATTTCTTGAGGAGATTTATATGTAACTTAAGTGGGAAAACGCAAGCCTTTTCACCATTGCTTCGAGCTAGCAAGGATGGGTTCGACTAGGGGCAAGATCAACAGGAAGCCTTCGACAAAATCAAAGAGTACCTGAGTCACCCCCCCCTATTCTCTCACCACCTCGTGGCAATAAGTGTATGGGATTGTACATAGCTGCGTCAGATAGAACTTTAGGGAGCATGTTAGCTCAAGAGGATGATGATGGTGTCGAAAGAGCCGTTTATTACCTTAGTAGAGTTTTAAATGATGCAGAAACTAGATATAGCATGATTGAAAAATTATGTTTATGTTTGTATTACTCTTGTACCAAATTGAAGCATTATATAAAACCAGTTGATGTTTATCTTTCTTCTCGTTATGACGTTATTAAACATATGTTGTCCAAACCTATTTTGCATAGTCGAATTGGAAAATGGGCATTAGCATTACCTGAATATTCTTTAACTTATAAGCCTTTAAAAGCTGTTAAAGGACAAATAATGGCAGACTTTATAGCTGACCATTCTGCAAATGAGACCCCCCTGAACTATCTTGATGTGGAACCTTGGAAGTTATATTTCGACGGGTCGAGCCACAAAGATGGGACAGGCATAGGAGTACTTGTTATTTCTCCTAATAAAATTCCAACAACACTTAAGTATAAAATCGAAGGTCGTTGTTCTAACAATGAAGCTGAATATGAAGCTTTAATTACTGGACTTGAAGTATTGTTGGAATTGGGGGCAACTCATGTCGAAATAATGGGAGATTCAGAACTGGTCATAAAACAAGTGACCAAAGAGTACAAGTGCATAAAAGAAAACTTGATTATGTACTTTGTAGTTGTGAATCGACTGTTGAAAAAGTTCGACGCAGTTAGTTTTCGACACATCCCTAGACTGGAAAACCAGGTAGCTAATAACTTGGCTCAGATTGCATCAGGGTATAAAGTTTCGAAAGACAAATTACAAGATGCAATCGAAGTCGAAGTCAGAGGAAAGGTGGTGTCAGTAGGATTAGCCCCATCAGATTTGGAAGAAACTAAGCTTGGATATGTTGATGAAGACAATTTCGCAATTCTGGCAGTTGATAGTATAACTGACAAGGATTGGAGGAAACCTATAATGGATTACCTGAAAAATCCAATAGCTTCGACAGAAAGGAAAATCAAGTATCAAGCTTTAAGTTATGTCTTGTTGGGTAATGAATTATTCAAAAAGACTCCTGAGGGAGTATTGCTTAAGTGCCTCAGTGAGGCATAAGCATACTTAGCCCTTTCGACTGTCCATAGTGGGGCATGTGGGGCACATCAAAAGGCCATAAAATGAAATGGTTGTTGTTTCGACAAGGCATATATTGGCCTACCATGTTAAAAGATTGTATGGAATTTGCTAAGGGTTGTCAGGAATGTCAAGTTCACGCTGGCATTCAACATGTCACTGCAAGTGAATTACACTCTATAGTGAAACCTTGGCCTTTTAGAGGATGGGCTTTGGATTTGGTCGAAGAGATTCGACCAGCATCATCTAAAAATCATAAGTACATTTTGGTAGGTATTGATTATTTTACCAAATGGGTAGAAGCTATCCCATTACCAAATGTTGATCAAGAAGATGTGATTGAATTTATCCAGAAGCACATCATCTATAGGTTTGGAATCCCAGAGACAATTACAACAGACCAAGGATCATTCTTCACTGGTCGAAAAATGCAAGAGTTTTCTAAAGAAATGGGATTCAAGCTTCTAACGTCCACACCTTATTATGCTCAAGCTAATGGCCAAGTCGAAGCAGCAAATAAAGTAGTTATTGGGTTGATAAAAAAGCATGTGGGAAAAAATCCAAGAATTTGGCACAGGACATTGTACCAAATACTCTGGGCATGTCGAACGTCCCCTAAAGAGGCAACTAATACTACCCCATTTCGACTGACTTTTGGTCATGATGCAGTTCTGCCTGTGGAAATTTATCTTCAATCAATAAGGATTCAAAGGCATCATGAGATTCCATATGAATCTTATTGGAATATGATGCTTGATGAATTAGTAGACTTAGATGAACAAAGGCTCCATGCGTTAGAGTTGCTGAAAAGGCAAAAGAAAAGGGTGGAGAAGTCTTATAACAAAAAGGTCAAGATTAAAACCTTTTCAGCTGGAGATCTAGTGTGGAAAGTGATCTTACCTATGGATCGAAAGACCGGGACTTTGGGGAAGTGGTCTCCTAAATGGGAAGGTCCTTTTCAAATTATTAAGGCGTTTAGTAATAATGCTTATGAGATTCAAGAGATGGAGGGTGATCTAAGAGTCTTAAGGGTAAATGGAAAATATTTGAAAAAATATAAGCCTATTTTACAAGAAATTCATATTAAAACGTAAGTTTCATTCAGACTACAAAAGCCAAAATAGGCCATGTGGGGCCAAAATGGCATACAAAAAAAAACAATTACAAAAACATGAAACCTAGGAGAAAGATCATTCGTAGTCCCTCCAATTAATAAAGTTGAGGAAGGCAACATAATCTTTATCAGCCTCATCATCAGAGTTTAGTGCTTTGGAATGTCCTTTCTTGGGGGCCCTCATCTTGGTTTCTCTCTTCTTGGCGCGAGATGTTGCTCCAGTTGAAGTGTTATTGAGGGCAGTAGTTATTGCCTCAACTTTCTTTGTCTCTCCAGCCACCTTCTTGGTCATTGCCTTCTTTGAGGAAGTACTCATGCTTGCTGTAGTAGGTGCAAAATATCCCAAGAGGGAAGAGGGTTTTATAGAGGCAAGGCTTTGTAAGGATTCGCCAGTCAACGATGGAAATACGTGAAATGACCCTTGGGAATAAACCCTAGGGTTGCGCTATTAATATTCCTTTATGGAATAGAAACTTGTGCCGTTGGAACACTAAGCTGTTAAAAAACTGCACTATGTTCATAATTTCCAAGAAAAGAGGCAGAATACTTTAATGACTCAGTTAGCAAAGTTTAAGAGAAAAATTTTGCAAGTCGAAGAGTTAAAAGTAAACAGAAGAATTTAGATAAAGTCCATAGGGCATTAAGATTGTCTGTACATGGGGCCTTAAAAGGGCCATAAAACATGATGAACAAAAAGTGGAACTACAAACAAGAAATCATAAGACAATCAGAAAGGGAGCTTCGACTTCAACTCAAGGAAGTTGACCTTGTGATTCTGAAGGCGTTTCTCACATAGAGCTTTGTTGAGTTTGGCTGCTGAAAGTTCTTTTTCAAGTGTTTGGGCCTTGTCAAGGAAGTCTATGGTGCGCTTCAGCTCTCTGGCCATTTTAGTATCGTCGAACTCTCCCAGCTCAAGGTTGCGCTTTTTAGCGTTAGAAATCTTGTTCTACAGCTCTTTAATTTGCTGCTTCCAGTCATCAATGTTCTTTTGGTTCGACTCCACTTCTGCCTACCTTTTCTGTTGGTCAATCTCTAGACATTCGACCCTAGCTTCTGATGCATGTGCTTCATCCCAAGCTGCATGTTCCAGTCCAGTTGTGACTTCAATGTTGCCTTGGATCTTGGGAAGGAGCTTGAAGTCCTCAGACATTTGATTTACTAAAGCAGTTAGCTCCACAAGGAATTCAGAAACATCTTTACCAAGGGTCGAAAGGTCCAGTTTTTGGAGGCTATCTTTCAGAAAGAGAGGAGCAGTTCGATCTGAAAGTAAGACATTGTGGATGTCTCCCTTGAAGAATTTGTCCTTGATTTTTTGAAGGATAGGGCTGGCAAAATCATCTAGAGTTGGACCCCTAGAGCTGGTCGAAGTACAGAGGCTGGTGCCTGAAGAGCTGTACTTCTTCCCAAGTATCATCCTGGCATACTCTCGAGGATTCGACCATTTGAGGGCAGCCAAGGGGTCTCCTGTGGGGGGTCCTCCAGCAGTCGAAGTGACTGTAGGTCCAGGAGTTGGATTGTTGGCAGGACCTGGTTTAGCCACAGGTGTGTGGGCTTGATCTTGCTCAGTCCTTTCTCTCTCTTCTTCTTCTTCTTCTTCTTCTTCGACTTCCTCCTCTTCTGCTTCAGTGGGCCTTCCTTCTATGTCCATACCAATAGTCTCTGTTTGGTAGAGAGGTTGTTGATGAGAAACATCATCCTCTTCATGATCAGAGCCATCGGTCTGGGATTGTTGAGTAGTGGTCCTGGCAGGAGAACTTTTGTTTGTTTCATCTGCTGCAGGAGGAGGAATTGTAAGAGGGATAGGTTGGTTAATTTCGGTGATTGAACTATATCCAGAACCAAGGTCAGAGGTAGGGTGATAAGTTGGCTCACCTTGGCTATTCAGCAGAGTTGTTGTAAAGCTGAAGGAAGATTGTGGTGGGTTAGAACCACCTAAATCAGCCTGAAAAACCACAAGTAAAGGGAATAAGATTGGGAGAAGTCTGAGTAGGGAGTCCAAATACTGAATAAAGATAGTACGCATACCTGTACAGCCGCAACATCAGGACTTGAGTTCGCACTCTCAGGATCGCCAGCAGTCGTTGTCGACGCAACCCTGGAGATTTGTTTCTTGACACCACTACCAGCAGGTGTCTTCTCAAGGATTCTTGCCGCCTTTGAGGGAGATTGGGTGGTAGGTCCAGAAGCTTTGACAAGCTTTCTTTTCTTCTTAACTACTATCTCCTCAGGGGACTCATCATCAGTATCTGGAGGAACAACTGCTTGAGCACCTTTCTTACCCTTTTTTGAAGGCGTTGGAGGTTTTCGAGCAGCCTAAAAGGTGATGCAAATATTAGAAGATTGGTTACACAAAAAGACTTAGGTAAGGGATATAAAGTACCTTTGTGCCTTCAGTGTCCTTTTCAACCTTTGCAGCACCCTTCGATGAGCTGGTCTTCCTGGCCATGGCTGAAAGACAGACGATTATTACAAGGTTAATAATTAAGTGGTTAGTTAAAAAAAAATCACAAATCAAGGACCTCAAACCTTCATATATTTAGGATTCGACACGGACATCCTCGACCCCTATATGAAGGTGTCCTTTGAAACTGTCCAGCGTATGTTTAGTCGCAACCACCTGTTGGGCTTTCGGTTGAGACTGTTATCGAAGGAGTTTTAAGTGCTCACCACAGACAAACCAGTCTGGAAATGGGGGGGCAAATGCCACTCCAAAATCAGCGTTAGGCAGTCGAGGGAACTTTGGAGGAAAGAGTTCAAAAGCTACCTTATAACGTTTCTCAAGAGGAACGTTTGAAGGGATTTTCAACTGATCCATTTTTTGTAGAAATTTCTCCTTCAAAGTGACAACAGCCTCGCGAACGGTTCGACTAATATCATCTGGTCGGTAGACAGTTTCAAAGTACTTTTGAAAGGCTTGAATTTCTTTGACATGAATGAACTTACTCTTCTTGGTCTTCTCCTGCACATAAAGAAAAGCTTGGTCAAGTAAGGAAGAGAAAGCAGCAACATCAAGAAATTGCTCACTGTAGTACTTCGACCACCAGTTATGGAAGGGTTTGGTACACAAGAATGTGGGCTAAAAGTACATAGGGGAAAGGGTTGCTTTCCTAGCGTTCCACCGGTCGAAAGTAACTGCAGCAGTTCCTTCATCAAAACTAGCAGTGTGAAGGACCACATGGCCTTTCTTCCCATATAGACACTTGAGGAAAATCTGAGCCAACCCAAACTGTCGAGAGACAAGATTTGGTTGGTAAGCAATTAAGGATGCCATGTCTCTTCCAAGATTCAGCCTTTCAACGATAAATCTAGGAATAAAAAAGGCTTCCCAGATTGAAACAGATTCGGCGTCGAGTTTGGTGGATGAATCAGGGAATGGCCTTGTGAACCACTCAGGTCCACATTTTCTCTCAGCAAAGGGAGCCATACTAGGTGTGAACTCATGCCTTTTTGCAAACATCATAATATAACTGGAGAAGGCTCTCTTGAGAGTTTCCCCGTCGTCATTGGGCATGAGTTTCACCAGGCGGGTACCTTCGACCCTCCTCTCTTTGATTTCAGCAGAATCCTCATCGACCTGCCCTTTCCTGGGAAGGCTAGCTTCAAAAGTTGCATTGAGCCACAACTGAAGTAGCCAGAGAGGGCCATTCAAGTGAACAGTACCTTGGGCCTCCAAGTTTTTGAGTCGAGCCGCCCCTTCGCTGAGATACTCGTAGAGGTTCGCCAGAATCAACCCACTAAGGCAAACTCCTCTATTGTTGTGAAGTTGGTTGGCCAGAGTGAGATACTTCTTGGCCACCTGCAGGGATTTTGAACAAAATACATACCTCGACAGCCATACGGTGAGGAATGCAATGTGTTCCTTATCAGTGATTTCTGCAGTATCACGTTTGTGGTAGTTGATGAAGTGGGTATATGTGAGCTTGGAGTCAGAGATCCCTATAGTATCCTCTGCATCAGTATCAGGATCGTATGAAATGCCATCTAGTCGAAGACCTGCAATGGCAGCAAGGTCGAAGAGTGTGGGAGTAACCATCCCACAAGGAAGATGAAAGGTGTAGTGGGTGTTATCCCATAAGTAAAGTGATGTCGCCAGCAAGTTCAAACAATAAGGGATGTTGGTCTTCGACAGCATAAGCAGATCATAGATTCCAATGGTTTTCCAATGATCAGCTTTGACCCTTTCCATTCTAATAATCCAAAGGTCAAAATCCTTTAAAGGGTTGACAGCTCTTACCAATCTCGTACCATCATGAAGGTACCTCAGATCCATTTTCGTCAGAGTGGGTGTATCAGGGGAGGCTCCATCCTCATTAGGGTTGCTTTTTTGCCCTAAAGGTCTAGATTTACGGTAAGAAGGAAAGAACTCAGCCAGTTTTTCATTGGTGGGTTTAACATCAGTTAGGGGGCCACCTAAAGCATAGGGTTTATCAGAGACAAGGAGAGGGATCATTACCTGAGATTCATAAATTCTCCTTGCTTCTTCAAGAAGAGGTTCTGGCATGAACTGTTGGTTCTTTACCACCTTTGGTCCGGGGATGTTTGAAAATAGCGGGAGAGTTTGCTTGAACAGAGTGGTTTTACCTTTTGGTTTTTTGTTTCTTAGTGAGTGGGTTGTGAAGACGCCATTGTTGGGAGTTGAAGAGAAAAGTGAGAGTGCGTTCTGGGGTTTCTTGAGAGAGTTTACAGAACAAGAAAAATAAGTTGAAAGAAAGTCTGAGAATGCAAAGAGTTTTAAATTGGAAGAAAAGGGTATTTATAGGCGTTTGGAAGGTGAGGGGACTGTGAATCAACCGTTAAAATGGATACGATAGTGGGACGCGTGTCCTCTTTTGAGATCGTTGGATGGTGGTGGTTAAGAGCAGACTGTAAATGCTTAATCCCAAGAAAAGTGATGATGAAAACTGTTCGTAAATACGGCTGAAGAGACGTTTGAAGATATGCCATCATGACATGATGTCATAAGCATGGTTGAAAGAAACTGAATAGTTTCTAAATCGTGGGTTGGTCAGTTAGGACCATGTTTTCCATAATCGAATGAGCAGGCGTCGAAAATCATGTTATCAAAAAATGACCTTCCTACCAACACTTGTGAAAGGACATTTTTGGGGGGCAATTTGTTAGCTCCTAATTTCGATGCTACATGATTTCAAACAATTTGGCTTTAAGGGAAGGTATTCTTTAAGATAATAAGCTAAAAAAAGAAGGCTTCGACTAGAAGGTCTTCGACCATGTTTGCTGAAAGCCTGAGTCGAATAGAAGGATTTCAAGACTTTAAATATTTCTACGTTCAAAGAGTCAATTCGACAGGATAAAACTGATATGGATAATACGCTGCAGTTACAACTAGATAGTGGAGGGAAGTTTTACTATTTGAATTTGAAAAGAGGACAGGTGGCGAAGATCCAGAAGTTGAAGACATGCAAAGTGCCAAGTGGCGCGATCTAGGAGTAAAACCGTCAAATGGTGGTTACTTTAGAGTATTATAAATAGGTTAGTCCTAGAGTTAGAATAGGTGTGAAAAAATCATATTTGTACAAGTAACTCTATATTCACTCAAAGTATCCAGTGTGTCGAGAAACAAGTGAAGTGAGAATGTACGTGATTGTAATCACCATCATCCTTTATTGCAATGCAATTTACTTTGAAGTTTCTGTTTTAGATTCTTTACTTTGAAGTTTTTTTTTACAAACTTTTACCTTTCAAGTCAATTACATTACCAAGTCTTTACTTTGAAGTTTACATTTAAAAAGCCTTTACTTTCAAGCATTTATCTTTCTGCATTTTTTAGATCTTTACGCATTCTTTTCCTGCATTTAATTCCAGTTTTTATCAAACCTTTTACATTCAGCCTTTTCTCTCTTTTGATGTATTGTTCGACTTAGTTGTTTCTTTGATCTTTATCGTTGTCCTTTACACTTCAAACACCTTTTTTATTTATGAGCATTGTCGAAAGGCATACCTTACCAAATCGTGAAATTTTCTAAATACACATACAACACATGTCCTAGGATCAATCTGATCGATCCTATAAGTTACTAGAACTTTATTGTTTTAGAAGATCAGTGGTTGTTTACCAATTTTCAAGGTAAACAGCCTCCTGTTCTTCCTAGTTACTTTGTCTTGGTTTAACCTCTCTCTCTTTTTCTCTTCATCTTTCTTCACAACTTCTTTTTCTTGGGCCTACATCTAACCTTCACCTTTATTTCTTTTGATTTCTTAGAAGCATAAGTGGTTTTGTGTGGCTCACTAACAACTTCTGGCGCGATAACAACAATTTATTTCATTTGGCTCTTTTTCTTTGGGCTTTTTATTTTTGCAGGATTGGGAGAATTTCTGGGCTGACATTCTTAGTCGGGCTTTTAACTCTAGCAGGGCTTGTGATGAGCTTTGGCTCGACAGTTTTCTTTTTGAGTTTCGTTGTTGAGGTTTTCTTTTGTCGCGACGTGATCCTCTATATCCTCTATTTTCTTGGGATCCTCTATCTTCTCCTGCTTAACTTCAATATCAGATTTATTTTTTGAATACTCAATAGAAGATTCTTCCTTTCTTCTCAATTTCTTGTTCACCTTCCTCTTCTTGCTCTTCTTGTTCGTTCTCTTCAATCTGTTCTTCTTGTTCAGCTATAGCAGCATCGACCTCCATTTGCTCATCTTCCTTTGTCTTCTCCGTCTCAACAGTTTCAGGGTTACTTATATCTTCACATTCTTTAGTCTCTTCCTTGATCAATTTGTTAATGGTCACATCATCTTCATCTTTCTTCTCAACTAGATCATTGATGTCAAATACTTGTAATATACTCATTTCCTCAATAGTTGTCTTCATAGGGCTCTTCTTCTTTTTTGTCTTCTTAGTCTTCTTTTTCTTTGCAGGGGTGTTTTCCCCAGTCATGCCATAACTCTTTTCTGGCTGTGTCTTAAAAGACACCTTCTTATTACCTTTCTCCGTGTCCCTTTTCACCGGGGTTTCCTTGGATCTTTCATTCCTTTCGAAATAGTGCTCTTGGTAGTCCTCATCTCCTTCATCCAGCAACTACCCTAGGATGTGCTCAGGGAACACCAGAGGCTTATAGTCCACTTCTCCTTTATGGAGAGAGTACAATTTCTTGTGACATGCATGTTGGTCTCTCAAAAAGCGGGATAACACTAATTAGTCCTTTTGCATTTGTAGCGAAATTCCCTCACAAGAGTTAAACAAATAACTTCCTTCTGAATTCCTCTGGCATGCCTCATGTTATTTCTTCTTTCCCTTTGGCTTCAACAAAGTCTAAATTTTTACCTTGTCAAACCCAACTTGTGGGTAGCAGATCTCATCAGTGGATCTCTTAGGAACTTCCTGCCCTTTGCACATGTTCCGATTGTGTGACAGAGAGCCTATGTTTAGGGAACAAGTTCTATAAAATATTATTTTAAAGAAATTTTTAATAAATCAAAAAATTATTTTTAAAAATAAATTAAAACATTTAAACTTATACATAAATGAATATTCATAAATTAAAAAGATATTAATAAAGTTTTGTTTGACATTAACATATTTTTAAGCTTATAATTTATAAAATAATAAAAAACATGTTTGATAATAGTCTTTTCATCACGAGTTTATAGTTTATTTTATTAATTTATAGTTTAGTTTTCAAACCCTATGTTAAATAACATTTTAGCTTATAATTTATCATTTTTTCTTTCACTTTTATCCTTATTATTTTAATTAAAACCCACTTTTATCTTTTATCATTTATTTTAACTTAAAATAAAATCATTAAATGTCTTTTGTCAGTTTACAATCATAAGATAGTTGAACTTCAAATTTCACTATACTTTTCAAATATCTTATCATCTATCTGTCATCAATCATTAGCTATAAGATATAAGCTATCAATCTACATTTATCAGCCATTAACTATAAATTATAAACTATCAACTATCTTATCAATCAACTGATATTTTTACCAAACAAAGCCTAGATAAATTAAATAAAATTTATTTTTAACACATAATTTTTTCTTGTGAATTATTGATAAATTATCTACTCAATCCATCTATTCATAATGTACAATTGTAATAAAAAAATATAAACCACACAAATTATTTTAAGAGTATTGTTCTAGGCCAACCAAAGATCAAATGTAGGGGTTTAATCATGCATAACCCAATCAAGGCAATCCAACGTATATAGTCAACACATGTAAGATTCAAGGTACATTTTTATTATCTCCACTTTCACTATACTCATCTTGGACTCTCTATCCGTTTTGTCCAGGAACCAGAAATGAGAAGGCGAACGTCGATTATGGAAGATCGCTACTTCCGCCGATGTGGAGTGGGGCACCTGCAAAGTTAGCACTCCAAAGCTCAAGTCAATATATGGAGAAGAAGAGTGAAGTGAAATTATATTTGAAACTTGTCACTTGATTTTGGCGCCTTTTCTATATATAGTAGAGAGGAAATAACTAATTAATTATTAGTTATGAGTGAATTGCGGAGAGCTGTTGGATGTTTTTTAGTTGAGATCATTCATGATCACTTGAATGATAGTCTTCATGTATTAGAAAGATTCTGTAAGAAGTAGAGCCTTCATTTGATTGTTAGTCGGGATTGATATGGTCGGGCTAAACCTATTTGTGGTCAGTCAGACCGTTCAAGAACAGTTGTCCCCTAAGCCCATACCATCATATAGGAAGGTGGAGGTTGATATTACAACCCCGAATTTTGGCCAACCCCTATTTATTTTTAAGGATGAATAATTGGGAACCGTTTTTGTTGTTTTAAATAACCGTGCATTGTATGCACCTTACTTCGAAATGTTTATTCAGAGATATCATAATTACAGATTATTGGAATCAAAACTTCTTTAAGTGTTGTGTGTGAGTGATTAAACGTGTTTGGTGAATCTTTTTGCCTTCCAAGATGTAGTTTTCTTTAAGGAGAATAAGTGTCTTCTTCTCTTTTTTGGGTCTTTCTTTTTCCAATTCAACATTTTAATTGTTTCGTTCTTCTACCTTTCATTTCCTGCAACTGCAAAGTTAGTGCACTATGAATAAGAAATAACAAAAAAGTATTTGCAAGTCTCAAAAGGATATTCCATCTTCTTAGATGAATCGTGTTTATTCTTCCACTGCTTCTATTTTTGGCAAACCATGTGGTCTTGATGGTACTGTTACAAAAGTAGGTTCATCTTCTGACTGGTGAACTGTGAGTCCTTCTAAGGATGAAATAATATGTGACAAATATGGCGTTTTCACCATTCCTTTTTACGAATGTGATTTTTCTACCACGGGCCTTGGTTTCACTCTCATTGCTTTTGAGATAGAGGTTACGGAACACCTGGCCATGGCTCCTTCACAACTTCACCCTTCATTATGAGCATATATGAAATTCTACTAGTATTGTTGTGAGTATGTGTAAGGAAAACTTGTGTGTTCCTCTTCCTCCACCTTTTCAAATGTCTTCGTGACTCAGCGTCCTAGAATAGTGGTAGAAGATTACTCTGCCTTAAGTTGATCATTCATGGGTTCAAACCTCTCCTAGAGATCCGCCCATCAAAGACTGGTTCTTCCTGGTAACCCCTGTCAGCCACGAAGCCCATGGTGAAATTTATGACGTTGGTAATGGAGTGGAGAGCAGATAAGTCGACCTGTTCTCTAAGTATTGGATTGGGGGTCACTTTTTGCCGGGGAATAACTTTTTTAAATATACTGAAAATATCTCTCCGAAGAGGATCGATATAAAAAAGATCGATTGGTGAAGTTTATCAGTAGTATGTGTCGCTCCCAGGATTTTCATCCAGGTATAAACGCGAGAGTGGCGCGGAAAACAGAGTCGCCAGCCGTGTAAATTTATCCCAAGAGAGGGAAAGGGAACACCGCATAAACCTGAGGAAGAGGGAAAGGAATGGTCATCGCAACCATAACTTGGGTTTGGGAGTCGGTTACGCGAGGGGAAGGTGCTAGCACCCCACACGTCCATCGTACTCGATGGGATCCACGCTTGTTGTCTATTCTAAGGGTGAGTTATCCTATCATCTAGGGCTGTACTAAAACGGAGAAGGGGAAGACAAAGACAGAATCGGTAGGACGTCAACGTCCTAGGCCTACGTGCCCACCTTGTGCAATGGGGAATTCAGAGTCAACGTAGTTCGGACCAAGTTCTTTTTGTGTTTTTTATGAGCGACGTTAAGTTCGCGTCCGACAGTTAGGGTCGATGCCTGTTTGCGACTCAGACGAAAAGTAACGTGCCCTTTTTGAAAATAGCCTTTAGTTTGACAATCCCGAAGGACAAAAAGGTTTGAAGTTTGTTTGTATTTTTTAGGACAGAAGTGGCTTAAATTAGTTCATAAGTTGCATTGCACCGAAGTCTAGGGCACAAGGGCGAATACTTAACGCATCGTCCCAAGACAGGACGCTCGCTAAGCACTCTAGAAAGATGAGAGGAAGCCCCTCATTTCTCATTCCCCACGCTTAAGGCTCGTGTGCAATACACTTTATACTTATTAAGTGTTTTCAAGAAGTTTGAGATGAGAAGAGAGAAGACACAAAGGAAACTCAAAGGGGGACTAAGAGTCCTAATGTTATCGTGCATGGGTGACGTATGGTTATTGAGGTTTGACGATGACCTAAACCTAAAGAAAAAAAGAAGAGAGATGGAAAGAGTAAGGGTGAACATGGATAACTATCCACACCCTTAAAGAACTTACCTCAACCCCTGCATAAAAAGTTAGTACCAAATAGACACAAGTAACATTAAGGCAAATGAAATTTAAATAATGACATGAGATAGTGATCAAGTGACCTATAACAGTCCAAACATGATTTAAGACATCAAAGAACAAACCCCCAAGCAATGGCACAAGTGCCTCTCAAACAAAAACTCAGGCATGATCAGAAATATGCATATAAGAAGATCTCAAGTGAAAGCAATCAGATAATTAGAGAAACAACTTCAAAAATTGCCAAAATAAATGTCAACATTCCTCAACCAGAGGCAAACAAAATATATAAAAAACTCCTGCAAAAATTCAAGGTGTTAGTCACTCAAACAATTATGCAAAACTCAGATGAGAAGTAGGGTTCAATATGCAAAAGGAAAGGATTAAAATGCAATATGAAATAATTTTAAAAATGATAGAAAAATATTTTAATGCACTTCAATGTATTGGTGAATGAATGCAAAAGGAATGGATTGAAAATGTTTTATGGATGCAGAGAAATAAAATAAACAATTTTAAGTATGCATGACATGAGTAATTCAAAAAGAAAATAAACTAAATAATTAATTTAGAGGATAAAAATAAAATAAAAATAAAAAATAAAATTTGGAAAATTTTATAAAATTATGAAAATGATGCATGAATTTTCTTGGGATTTTTTTATGCAATTATGTATTTTTAAAAAATGAAAATGAAATGTAGTGAATTAAATTAAATAAATAGAAAGAAAATGCAAAGGGGGGGGGGGGTGCGTTAAGTAACTATTGCACATTGGAATAAGGAAGTGGGCTTAAAGGGGGGCGCGAATAGCAGGGCCTAAACATAAACCCATCAGAAAAAACAAAATAATAAAAAAAATGCCCACGCGTGGACCTCAGTCAACCATGTTGACTGCGTGCTTACCACCAGATTGATCCTGCGTCCACCATTAAGTCAACACAAACATCAAGTATTTAAGATCAAAGGCCAGGATTAACACGCACACCACACTAATGGAACACACGCACCCACGTGATTACACAGCACACCATATGACTCCCATGTGCCAGGCACATGTCCTTTTTTATTCGCTGGCACATTATTAGCCGTGTGATTCATCCAACGTGTGTAAGTAAGTCAACATAATAAAAGGTAATTAAAATAAAGAAACATGATTGGTGGAACACGGCAACAACGGTGGGGTGATAAACACATAATTATTAAATAAAAAATCAGAAAAAAAATAAAAGGAAAGACGCGTGGCCTCATGATGGTCTTTGGATCAAGAGAATGGATGGTGAGGATTTCATCTTCCTCGTGGAAACCCCTCACCGGCCGGAAACTCCCCAGGTCGCCGGAGCCCTAGCTCCGGCCGCCGCCCACGGTACCTGCAGTTCAAAAAGCACCCAGAAAACGCAAAGGCCTATACCATTTTGTCCAGAATTTCATGAGGGTCACAAATATGTCATCCAAAATCACAAACCATTAGTGCATAATAAAAAACGCATAGAAAAAGCTTTGGGTCCAAAACTTTAAACTCAAAGTATGATCAATCCATACGTCCAAATTCAAAAATAAACGCATCAGAATCATCACCAATCATCACACATCAATATGCATATTTAAAAATGGAGTTCTATGATCATGAAAAGTGATCTGATGTACACGAACTGGTCCACGCGGGCTGGTCTGTATGGAAGTGCCCGGATGGGTGCTAGTCGTACTCGCTGTCCGGTAAGTAATTGAGGAGAGGTGGTGGTGTACCTGCAAGGCACTCCGACACCCAAGTAAGAAAGGGTCGGAAAAAAGGGGCAAGTACAAAGTATTAGTTCGTAGGGAGAATATTTGATACCTGACCCTCTCAAGTGAGAGGGTTTATATAGGGCTCTAAGCGCGTGGCTAACGGTCCTATTTTTGGGGCGAAATAACCGTTTTCCCTAAAGAATCGGTCGCTGCCCAAACTAGCCGTTACGACGGGCAGGGTGTCCAAAACTAGCCATTATGCCGGGCATATGCTTAGTTTCGGGCATCTGCCCATGGCTGCTCGGGGAGCACTGAAGCTGCGCGTGTTGGGCAGAATGTCCGGGGGGAACGTTATGTTCCTTGCCCAGTAGGAGGGGCAGAAAGGTAACTTTCACCCTTCTGTGGGTTGGACTTAGGCGATTTGGACCGCTCTGTAGCAGTGGCTTATTGGGCCAATTCTATCCATTGGTCCAGTCCAGAACAGGAGCCCCCCAAGTCGTTGCTCCCGAGCATGGGAGTGATGACTTAAGGACTCCTCGTTGTCCCGGGGAACTATCACGAAGCCGTCATTGGATACGAGGACGACTGCCTTGAGGTGCTCGTGATTCCCCGTGTCCGCGATATTCGTGGTCGATTCCATCTTGCCCGGTAATCGGGGAGGTGACACGTCAGATGGAATGGGAAACGTTGGGTCGCCACGTGTGCATCGAGACCTGTGTAGCAGTTACCTAGGCAATTATGGCTAGTGGGTCGTCATTATTGCCTACGGGCGCGTGTGTGTACGTGCCCCTTGGTATAAAATGGGGGAAGCCGTCCCATTTTCCACTTTTCCTTCTTCTGATTCTTCCTCGTCACCAGTGCGTTTGCCCGTCACCTTCTTCAAGCAGCCGACCGTCGTGCCGACCACCGTGACAAGTTTCGAGCAACCGTTTTCTTCCACTTTCTTCTAGTGAAATCAAGTAAGTATCCTGATTTTTTTGCTTGTTTTGCTTCCTTTTGTTGTAAGTGGTAGATTTCATGCGGCTAGGGTTAGTTCTAGATGGCAAAATAAGTAGATTTCCGGCGAGTGTTGGTGGTGGGCGGAGGTTCTGCCTTTTTTTCTGTACCAAATGTCTCACTGGATTAGGTAGCACGTTTGGTGGTCGTGGTGGCCCGCGTGGTGGTTGCTAGTCGTGACCATCGCGTCCTATCATCCGTTGATGGATTTGGTGAGTTTCCTGCTAGGACGTTTCCAGATTCCGGTAGAGTTTCGACGGAATCTGGGTACAGGCGCGGGGATATTTTGTCCTTCTTTGTTTGATGTTAGGGCTTAGGCCGGGGACGTAGTTCCTAGCCTTTCGCGCGCCCTTTCACTTGTCTTAGCGGTGGAAGGGTGGATTTGATTTCCTGTCGAATTCACTGCCTTTCTCTGCTTTTTCAGGTGATCATAGTGGCGATGGAGCCCGAGAGGGAGGTTATACCCGTTACGTCCAAAGAAACTGTCTCCGATGAGAGCAGCAGTGCAACGGCCTCGAGTTCTGCGTCCTCGAGTTCGTCGGCTTCGAATTCCTCGAGCGACGTCGAGGGGGAAGCGAGTGATGCCGAGGAGGGAGATGACCTGGGGGTCGTGGAGGAAGATGTAATGGAAGAGGACGTAGACGCGTTCTGCCCGAAAGAGTGGGAGGTGGCCGAGCCTTCCGAACACACTTCCACGTTTGCGAGGTTTGCGGCAGACGCTTTTACTGAGGTGGGGCCCTCAGGTGAATGGAGGGTGCTTCTGCCTAGCGTGGGCGAGCGGATATGCTCGAGCTTCGGGGACTGCTTCGGGATGTACGAATACGTCTTCAAAGAACTGGGGCTGAGGTTGCCCTTCACTGACTTCCAGCGGTCGGTGTTCCATCATCTGAAGCTGGCGCCTTCCCAACTCCACCCCAATTCGCTGGCCTTTATACGGGCTTTTGAGTTGGTGTGCGAGCACCTTGCTTTGGGGCTCACCATCCCTCTGTTCTTTGCTGTTTTCCACCTACAGCGGCAGCTTACGGGGAAGAGGTACGGATGGGTCTCTTTGAAGCAGCCCAAAAAACTGTTCAAGCCGTTCTCGGAGTCCATCCGAAACTTCAAGAAACGGTACTACATCGTCGAGCCTCTGTCCGAAGCTGCTCAGGACAGCGTGTATGCCTGGGAGTTAGAGTGTGACGAGAACGGAGAGGAGCTTCTCACCGAGGAAGGGAAGTACGTCGGGGAGAGGGTGTATAAGTTTCCAATCTGCTGGACACCCGACCACTTCTCAAAGAAGCCCAGTGCCTATGTTTTTGAGCTGAGTGCTTTACGCGGGCAGGATGCCGCGTCTTACGAGACCCTGGTGAAGTGGGTTAACTCCTTTCAGCTCGCGACCTGTTGGACGAGCAAGGGTAATCCTATCTTCGAGGAGGATGGGAGTCAAAGGGTCGAGCGCCGGTTTATCCCCGTCAAGGCACTGCTGGAGTGCAAGACTTCTGCGGATGTCACGGCACTGCTCAGTAGATTTAGTTACTTAGACTTTATTTGCTATTCTTTCTTCCCCGTTTCTGACGCGCTTGTTTTCTTTGTGCAGGTGAGATGCCTCAAGCCCGTGACCGTGTGGTGAGGAACGCCATGGCGAGGGGTAAGGCTGGAGCGACCCCCTCCAAGACCCGGACTGCTGCTGGTGCTCGTGCGCCTCCCCCTGTTCAAACTGCTCCGGGGACCTCCTGTTCTCCCACTCCCTGTCCGCGGGATTCTCCGCTGCCTTTGGTCGGGCGACAGAAGCGCCTCCGGCCAACAGATACGGTGGATCTGAGGGGGGCAGTTGAGAAGGGGAAGTTCGAACTTCCTCCGTGCATCAACGATATGAGGTTCTTTGAGGGTAATACCTTGGTGGTTCCTCAGGCTGAATCTCTCAGCCTGGGGAACATGGATCGCGCGGGCAAAAGGGCGATGGTGGCTAGGGATGCTTCTGCCCTCGTGAGGATGCTCGAGATGGTAGCTGTGTACGCTGAGGGGGACCACGTGCTCGAGGCTGAGCTTACTGCTGCTCGGGCCTCTGAAGCGACGCTGAAGGAGGAGGTCCGGAATGCCCGTGAGGCGAAGAAGAAAGCCGAGGAAGAGGCGACAACGCTGAGGGAGGAAGTTACCAAGCTAAAGTCGGAGAAGAAGGCGTCCGAGGAGTTGAACGCGGAGTTGATGGCGGCCAATGCCCCAGGTGATGACGAACCAGAGGAGATAAGAGTGTTGAAGACTCGGGCAGAGCTGGTCGCTGGAATTCTGCAGGCCGAGGATGATGGTATTGCTGTGGCCGCGGAGTCTTTTGATAGTGCGGTGGCCCAGTTCCGAGTGGTGAACCCTGGGCTCGAGATTTCAACCAGGGGTACTCACTACCTAGCTCGTGTGGAGGGTGGTCGCATTGTCCTGCCAGAGGGTCTTGTTCTCGATACTTCCGAGGAACATATCGAGGAGCAGCACGTGGAGGAACCGAGGCCTGAAGCTGCGTCAACCGAGTGTGTGGAAGACTGAAGAGTTTTTGTTGCTTAGCTGTATCTTGTCCGGCCTGCGTGCCGTTGAACTCGTTGTAATCTTATTTTTGTTCTGGGGCGTGGCCCCCTTTTTAATGTAACAAGCACACTCTTTGGCCCTTGCGGCCTTTTAATTTAATGCCCGGTTAATTTATACAACTTCTGTTTATACTGTTGTACTTTGTTTTAGTTGTGCATGTGTGACTGCCCGTCGGAGGGTGTGTTTGTCAACAAGGCTTATTTTTGACAGATTGCTCGTTGCGTTATGAATTCGCCAGTGCGGGGAACTGGTCGAACAGTCGGGGAAGATCCTGGCGAGGTTGCGGATCTCAGGTCGCGATTGAGGCCTGAGGTCGCGGCGTGAACGTCCCATCGCGAGCTGGGGTTCTGCCAATCATGGTACTTGGGCGAAGGCGGTGCTCGATCGAGGACCGCCGACGAGCGGAGCTCCGGCTCATTTATTTGAGCGGGATTCCACTTTGTACGTATGCGTCGTTTGTACCTGAACAAGCATGATGGCCGTTAGACGGCCTTGTGAAGCGAGGAAGCTTCTTGTGCCTTTTAGCTGTAGTATTACTTAAGTTTTTCAGCGTTCCATGGTCGAGGGAGAGTTTCCCCGTCGAGGTCTTCGAGGAAGTATGCGCCGTTCCCCGTTTTGGCGCGGACTCGGTATGGTCCTTCCCAGTTGGCCGCCAGTTTACCTTCGCGGGAGTCCTTGTGGTTTCTTCGCAGGACAAGGCTGCCCACGTCGAACTCCCGTCGGAAGACTTTGGCGTTGTGCCTGATCGCTATTTTTTGCTTAAGAGACGCCTCGCGGAGGGCTGCTCCCGTTCGGATTTCCTCGACAAGGTCGAGCTCCTCTCTTATCGCTTCGTCGTTCATTTCCTCGTTCAGGGGTGATTCCGTCCTCCTGGATGGTACGTGGATTTCAATGGGTATGACTGCCTCGGTGCCATATGCCAAACGGAAAGGTGACTCCCCGGTGGTGGATTGGGGAGTGGTGCGGTATGCCCACAGGACACTGTGAAGCTCCTCGACCCAGGCTTTCTTTGTTTCGTCCAGTCTTCGCTTGAGGCCACGCAGTATGACACGATTAGCCGCCTCTGCCTGCCCGTTGGTTTGGGGATGCTCTACGGAAGCGAAGTGTTGCCTCGTTCCGAGGTGTGCGACAAAGTCTTGGAATTTTTTGTCTGTGAATTGTGTTCCATTGTCCGTGACAATTGCTTGGGGGATCCCAAACTGGGCAAGTATATTCCGCTTGTAGAAGCGCAGAATGTTGAGCGCTGTTATCTTGGCTAAAGCTTCTGTTTCTATCCACTTTGTGAAGTAATCTACGCCCACTATCAGGTATTTGTTTTGGCTGGACCCCGTCACGAAGGGTCCTAGGATGTCCAGGCCCCACCAGACGAATGGCCACGGGGAGGTCATGCTTTTTAGTTCGTTTGGCAGAGCTAGGTGCATATCCCCGTGCCGTTGGCATTTGTCGCATTTCTTCACATGCTCCTCGGCGTCTTGTTGCATGGTCGGCCAATAGTACCCTGCCCGGAGGGCCTTACGGGCAAGGTACTTTCCTCCAAGGTGTTGGGCGTTGATGCCCTCATGGATTTCTCGCAATACGTGGGGGACGACCTCCTCTTCTATGCATTTAAGAAGTGGGATGGAGAAGCCTCGTCGGTAGAGTTTGTTTTCGAGGATAACGTACGAGCAGGCCCTTTGTTTGATGGTGCTGGCCTCCTTGGGATCCTCTGGAAGTTCGTCCCTGGTGAGGTAGTTATATACGGGGGTCATCCAGCAATCGCTATCCCCGATCGCGTGTACGTGTAGGGTCGAAGATCCCTTAGTGATGCTGGACCGGGGAAGTATCTCTTGGATGACTGACCTGTTTCTGCCTTTCCTCTTGGTGCTTGCCAGTTTTGACAATACGTCTGCTCGTACGTTGTGTTCACGTGGAACGTGTCTTACTTCCACTGTTCTGAATTTCGACATCTTTTCTCTGACAAGGGTGAGGTATTCGGAGAGACTGTCGTTTTTGGTTTGATATTCCCCGGATACCTGGTTGGCTACGAGCTACGAATCCGTGCAGATGATGACTTCCTCGGCCCCCAGGTCTTCGGCTAGGCGTAGTCCGGCGAGGAAGGCTTCGTACTCGGCCTGGTTGTTCGACGTGGAAAAAGACAATGTGAGGGAAGCCTCGACTATGGTTCCTTCGTCGTTTTCCAGAATTACGCCTGCCCCGCTGCCACTAGAGTTGGATGCTCCGTCCACATAGATGGTCCATCTGTTCACTAGGTGGGGCGAGGAATTTGAGAAAGTTACATCTGCTACGAAATCGGCCAGGGCCTGAGCCTTAAGAGCTTTCCTGCTTTCGTATTGGATGTCGAATTCGGACAGTTCTAGCGACCATCTGAGCATTCTCCCGGCCATGTCTGGCCGTCCCAGTAGCTGCTTGATGGGCTGATCTATCCTTACCACGATCGTGTGGGCCAAGAAATAGTGTCTTAGTCGTCTGGCAGCGTTGACGAGGGCCGATGCTACCTTCTCTATCTGTTGATATCTCAGTTCTGTGTCCTGCAGTGCCTTGCTCGTGAAATATACCGGCTTTTGCCCGCTAGGGTTTTCGCGGATAAGAACGGCGCTAACGGCCTCGGCGGAGACGGCGAGGTACAGGAACAAGACCTCCCCGGTATCTGGTCGTGACAACACGGGCGGTTCCGATAGAGCTTGCTTCAAGTGGAGGAGGGACGCCTCGCATTCTTCGGTCCATTCAAACGCTGCTTCTTTCCGCAAGAGCTTGAAGAAAGGAAGGGCGTGCTGGGCGGATTTTGCGACGAAGCGGGATAGCGAGGTCAGCACTCCGTTGAGGGATTGGATGTTCTTTTTAGACGTGGGCGTTGGGAACTCGGAGAATGTCCAACATTTGTCGGGGTTAGCCTCTATTCCTCGTTCCGTTAGGTAGAAACCGAGGAACTTACCTGCTCGTATCCCGAACGTGCATTTCTCCGGGTTGAAACGCATTTGGTATTTCCTTGCCTGCTCAAAAATTTTGCGGAGGTGGGCAACATGGTCTAGTTCCTCGTGGGATTTGACGATCATGTCGTCCATGTATACCTCGAGCATGTCGCCTATCTGTTCGTGGAAGACTTTGTTCATCATTCGTTGGTATGTAGCGTCGGCGTTCTTCAGTCCGAAGGGCATTACGTTGTAGTAATAGTTGCCCGATTCGGTCATGAAGGTTGTGTAAGTTTTATCGCTCGTGGCCATTGGTATTTGGTTATAGCCCGAGTAGGCGTCAAGGAACGATAACAGTTTAAAACCGGCCGAATTATCTACGAGTTTGTCTATATTGGGGAGGGGGTAGGCGTCCTTCGGACAGGCCTTATTAACATCAGTATAATCAACGCACATCCTCCATTTGCCATTATTTTTTCGTACAAGTACAACATTAGAGAGCCATGTAGTATATTTGGCCTCGAAAATAAACCTAGCTTCTAGAAGGTCTTTGACAGCTTTCTCCGCGGCTTCTGTTTTCTCCGGGGATTGCTTCCTTCTGCGCTGGGCAAAGGCTTTGATGGGCGGGTCGATCGTGAGCTGGTGGCAGGCGACGGAGGGGTCCAATCCGGGCATCTCAGCAGCGCTCCACGCGAACAGGTCTGCGTTTTTGCGGAGGCACGCTTTCAGTTGTCTTCTGGCCAGGTCGGGCAGATCTGCTCCGATCTTCACTCCCCGTTGGGGGTCATCTCCGAACGGAACGATCTCGAAGTTGCCATCTGGGACAGGTCGTAGGAGATGGCCGCTGTTGTCGGACTTACTGCCCGACGGCGTTGGAACCTTGGCGCGATCTTCTTCGTTGAACCGGCTGTCTAGATCGATTGATTCGACCTGGGGAAGTGGTCTTGGATGCTCGGAGCTGCTGGGCAGGGGGGACGACCAGATGCTCTTGGCTTCGCCGAGATGGTGTTAAGTCCCTTTGACGCTGCTTCAAAGCAGCGGCGGGAAGCCTCGATGTCGTCGTGGAGGGTGGCGACCATCCCTTCAGAAGTGTAGTACTTCATTTTGAGATGTACGGTGGAAGGTACTGCAATCAACTCTGCCAGGGTTGGCCTTCCGAAGATGCACTGGTATAGTGACGGGCAATCGATTACCAGAAACTGTGCCTTGATTTCTTGGGTTGTCTTTCCTGAACCGAAGGTTACGATGAGCTCTACGTAACCTCGGGGCTTTGTCACCGCTCCGTTGAACCCTTGCAGGTCGGATTCGACGTATGGAGTGAGGTGAGAGTCGTTCAGCTGCAATGTCTCGAACAGGTGGTTGTACATTATGTCAACCGAACTGCCTTGGTCCACGAGTATCCTTCGGACATCGAAATTCGCCATCCTGGCCCGGATAAGCAGTGGGATGTTCGAATTTGGTGCCCCGCCGAGGAGTTCTTCCTTGTAGAAGGAAATGGGAGCGGACCCTTTGTGCGTGGTGTCCAGCGTGGTGACCTCGTTGGAGCTTTTGCTTATCAGTTGGTCGAATCTCCTTTTGACCGAGCCAACTGTGACTTTGTTGAATCCGCCCCCAGAGATCACCATGGCCGACGGGAAGGCCTCCCATGGGCTGCTAGCAGCGAGGTATGTGGAGGTGAGCAGATTGTCCGGGAAGCGAAAGTCTTCTGGTCGGGTCACGGACATAGCGACCTGGATGTTGGCGTCGTCGGAGGGCGGAATTTCCTCTGCGACCTTTTTGCTTTCCTGGGCCTCTTGCCGGGGAGCGTCCTTCTTTTTTGCGAACTGCTTCAGATGGCCGTCGCGAATGAGGATCTCTATGGCATCTCTGAGGTGGATGCACTCTTCCGTTGTATGGCCGTGACTCTTGTGGAAACGGCAGTACTTGGACTTGTCCATCCCTGGTCTGACAGGCAGCTGCTTGGGGAAGCGGACTCCCGCCTGTTTGAACTCCGAGTTGGCGCACTCGGACAGTATTTTCTCCCTCGAGGTAGTGAGGGGGGTATAATCGTGGAATCGCCCGGAGGGTGCTCTCTGCTCGCGTGTATCGCGAGGTCGATCGTCGCGTCTCTTGTCTCCTCGACGGGACGTCGAGGGCTCTTCAACTCTGGACGTCCGGGCACCTTCTTGGTTGCGAGATGTCCGGACCGAGTGGGCAGCGACTTTCTCCTCGTACTGTATATGTGACTGGGCCTGGTGGAGAAGTGCATTGAGATTCCTCGGTGGGTCAAGGCCGATGGCTTTCGCAAAATCGGAACCAGGACGTAACCCTTGCTCGAGCAAGAATTTCTTCATGGCGTCGTCGTTGGTACTTGGACAACCTCCTTGTTGAAGCGCTCGATATAAGCCCGGAGAGGCTCATCTTTGCCTTGTACGACGGCTCCCAGGGATGCCTCGGTCTTGGGGTGGCGTCGTGAAGCAGTGAAGTGACGGGAGAAGATCCTTCCCAGCTGTCTCCATGATGTGATGGATTCCTCGGGTAGCTGCTTGTACCACATCATTGCTCCTTTACGGAGCGTGGTCGGGAACAGGCGGCACTTGATGGCTCCCCGTACCCCTCTGTAATCCAAGAGAGCGTCGATGTTCTCTATATGCTCGTCCGGGTCGGCGGTTCCATCGTACGTCCCCAGCGACGGAGGCTTCTCCAGCCCCTTAGGAAGGCGGGTTGCTAGGATCTCCCGGGACAGCGGGCCGCGAGGTTCGTCGTCGCTATCTGAACTTGGCTCTGATGGTGACCGTCGTCTGCGCTCGCGGCGTCGGTTTCTGCGAGGTGAGGGCGAACGGGTCCGGTCACGAGGTCTGCCCAGCGGGGAGGGCCTATCTTGCCTCATTCTTTTGCGTCTTGACGGGGATCGATCCCGCGGGGAAATCTGGTCGCGCTTGCGAGTGGGTCGTATCTCAGGCTCGTGCCTAACCGCACGGTCTTCTCCGCGCCTAGGTGGCGGGCTTTTGGATCTTCGGGCTTTATTCCGGGGAGGAGAGGATCTTGGGAAAGATGCCTCCTCAAGAGCTCCTATCCTTTCTCCTTGTTGTAGGATGAGGAGGTTTGTGCGGTTAACAGCTTCTAGAAGGGCTGCCACGGCCAAGTCGGCACTGGGCGGACCGGGAACTGGCCGGTCTTCCGATGGGATCTGCACGTCTCCTTGTCCGGTGGGAGGAGGAGTTGGAGATGCAGTAGCCCCGTCCCGACGGAAACGGGGGTCAGAGAGTAACGAAGAATGGCCGTCAACGTCCATCTTGTTGACGGGGACGAGAACAGTGGTGTCCGCACCTATCGCGGAATTCTGGGCAGCCATACGTGGGCGATCAAAGAGAATATGTTTTGATCTTTCGGTTTCCGAGGAGGAATGAAAGAAGGGGAGAACAAGGAGTTCCCACAGACGGCGCCACTGATCCGATGTACACGAACTGGTCCACGCGGGCTGGTCATTATGGAAGTGCCCGGATGGGTGCTGGTCGTACTCGCTGTCCGGTAAGTAATTGAGGAGAGGTGGTGGTGTACCTGCAAGGCACTCCGACGCCCAAGTAAGAAAGGGTCGGAAAAAAGGGGCAAGTACAAAGTATTAGTTCGTAGGGAGAATATTTGATACCTGACCCTCTCAAGTGAGAGGGTTTATATAGGGCTCTAAGCGCGTGGCTAACGGTCCTATTTTCGGGGCGAAATAACCGTTTTCCCTAAAGAATCGGTCGCTGCCCAAACTAGCCGTTACGACGGGCAGGGTGTCCAAAACTAGCCGTTATGCCGGGCATATGCTTAGTTTTGGGCATCTGCCCATGGCTGCTCGGGGAGCACTGAAGCTGTGCGTGTTGGGCAGAATGTCCGGGGGGAACGTTATGTTCCTTGCCCGGTAGGAGGGGCAGAAAGGTAACTTTCACCCTTCTGTGGGTTGGACTTAGGCGATTTGGGCCGCTCTGTAGCAGAGGCTTATTGGGCCAATTCTATCCATTGGTCCAGTCCAGAACAAAAAGAATGACTAACCTGAGATGGTGTACTCCTAATCCTTGCTTTTGGCTGCGAATGAGGGATGGTTTGCACTCTATTAATCACCAGGAAGAAGTTTGTGGAAGAAGTTCTTGAAAAGACCTAATGGATTGAGAGATATGAGTATGAGATGCTTTAGGGTTCAAGCTTGAATTCTCCACAAAGGCACGTGAAATCTGACCTAACCAGTGCATGAATGAGTTTAAATACTCTAGGGTTTCTCACTGATAATGGTTTGGGCCTTGGTAATTCCTTGTTTTGTGAGTTTTGGGCAATTTTGGAAAATCACATAATGTGAGATACACCTCCTCCCATGCATGGATATCCAAATATTCTATGATGGATCACTTATGTTTGAATTGCTAATCACACCCACATTGAAATTGGGCCTTGAAACATTTTGATTCATGAGTTTCCAATGACTTGGCAATTTTGAATAATGGAGAATAAATGATAAATACACCATGGATTCACTTGGTTCAAAGGCCTAAAATGATCCTTGAGGAGTGTACTTTGAAGTTAGCCTGTGACATGAAGCAATGGAATTAATTATAGGTCACTATGCCAAAGTTTGTGAAAATGGAATCACGAGAAACCCTAAAAACCACTTTGTCTTCATTTGATCATAAGTTGAGTTTCACAAATGATATGGAGACCCACTAGTACTTGTTGGAAAGAGGAGAAAAATTTCTTCAACTTTCATGTTGGAGAAAAATTCATTTGAAGCTTTCTTGATGATGAAAAGTCAAGTTGAATGCAGTGCAGGAACTTGCCCAAAAAGGAAACTTTCAAATTATAGGTCATTTCCATATTTAGTAACTTTTGCACCAACTCTTGATTCATGATAAATAGCATGAAACTTGACTCTTGATGACCATATGAGGATGTGGGACCTTGAAAACCTTGGAGAGAACCTCAAAATTCCACAGTGGACTTCCCCTCTCACTGTTGACTTTTACCCAATTCACCTGATTTCCAATCCATTGGCCAATTGAATCTCTCCTGAATCAAACTGATGGACAATCTTCCACTCCTAGATGCTTAGGGACCCAAGGAATACCATGGACTCAAGTCTTTCCCAAAAAATCAGAAATAAACTGACTTTATAGCAAACCCTAATCTTGGTACCCTCAGTCTAGGAGGAAATATCACAGTCTCCAAATCCAAATTCCTCTGAATATGATGTGTATCCTCTCCAACAAAGATAAGATATGCCATTTGGTGATGATAAAAACCCAAGGAGCTTGCCCATTGGAGCAATAAACCCAAGAATTTCAAAACCCTAATTTATGCACTGGTTAGGAGAGGGTGATCCACTTGAGCTCTCTTGGACAATACCAGGACTCTTGCTTGACCCTCTGAAGAACATCGTCTCCTCTTGAACATGCCTCAGGCACCTTGACCCCATGCTAAGAACCAATGATATGCACACATGATAATGCAAAATGAAATGGAACATAAGCCAGTTAGTACTAAAGTAAGGAGGGAAAATTTTGGGGTGCAACAGCTGCCCCTATTCAATCAACTTGGTCCTGAGGGTATGATAGCGACGGCTTTCAGACAATCAGGATGCACGGAGATTGAATACCAAAGAACCCAGAAATTTGCAATCCTCCACCGGAGAATTAGCCATAAATGTTGTAATGAAACAAACTCTCCCAGGTTATGTCATCTCTGCTGATAAAGAGAACTGACAAAGGAAATATACAAAAAGGTTGCTATCTCTGTTGATAAAGAGAACTAGCAAAATGGATGCCATCCCTGCTGATAAAGGGACCTGACGAAGAAAATATCCGAAAGATTGCTATCTCTGCTGATAAAAAGAACTAGCAAAATGAATGCCATCCCTGCTGATAAAGGGAACTGACGAAAGAAATCTTCAAAAGATTGCCATCTCTGCTGATAAAGAGAACTAGCTAAACAAATGCCATCCCTGCTGATAAAGGGAACTAGCGACATAAAAGCCATCCCTGCTGATAAAGGGAACTGACTACCAGGTGAGAACTGGGTTTACTCCGAATAAGTCAGTCGAGAACTGACTACCAGGCGAGAACTGGGTTTACACCAAATGAGTCAGACGAGAACTGACTACCAGACGAGAACTGGATTTACAGAATAAGTCAGACGAGAACTGACTACCAGGCGAGAACTGGGTTTACACCAAATAAGTCAGACGAGAACTGACTACCAGACGAGAACTGGATTTACAAAGGAGAAAGGCCAAACAAACTTCTAATGGACCCATGATCCCCAGATAAGATAACTCCGTCGGGGAAAGGAGAAGTCTAAATAAAAGACTCTGCCGTGGAGCACAAATATGAGGAACGCATCCCTCCAAAATCTCCTGAGTTATGCCATCTCTGCTGGGAAAGAGAATTGGCAAAGAAAGTACCAAACCTGGCTTATGCTTCGAATGCAAATGTTTGAATTTTGCCGTAATGCTCCACACGAAGTGGAAATGCTACGCGTTTGAGGATGCAATGCAAATGCTTATGATATGCAAAAGGGGTCTCTCCAGCAAAATAAATGCTGGAGAGAAGAGACCAATTCAGCTGGGGATGACAAAAATAAATTGTCCTCTAAATCCAGGAACTCTACTAAGAAGGGTTATACTGATCGACTCTTCGGATCAACAACTTCTGCCGGGGATGAAATCCCGCAAGAACTACCGGGGACCCTACCTGTCTCTCACTGAAGGTAACATCCAAAACCTGAGATTTCTCCCCTGCTGGGGGATTTGAGAATGAACGCCCATAATGGAACCGGAATTCTGTTACTGAGGATTGCCAATAACCAACTGGGCTCAGAACCTGTTGGGGGATACCAGTCCATAATACCATCCTGCTTGGGGATACTGCTGATCTTTGCCTGCTGATAGGGAGAATGACTTTACTCCCATCTTGCTGGGGATTAGAATATGACATCGTCGGTGAAAGTACACTTCCTGACTGGCTGGGGAGAGTGAACACCTGATTCTGTGGGGAAACAACGTCTTGATCCGGAGAAAATACTTCCCAAGTCTCCTGCTGGGGAAGGTCTGCTCTGCTGAGGAAAGGTGCAATCTCAATGCTGGGGAGAGCCAACCGCTAGGGAAGTACAATCCTGTTGCCCTGCAACCTGACTTGTCTTCATGGTCATAAGCGGCTCTTTGAACTTTTCACTTGCCCCAGACCACCAGGTCTAATGGAAGAAATCATCTCAAGAGGATTTTATAGAAGATCGGGCGCTCGCACTGCCCCAGGGTCTTCAAACTCTTGGAG
This sequence comes from Lathyrus tuberosus, assembly GCA_022829125.1. NCBI lineage: Eukaryota > Viridiplantae > Streptophyta > Magnoliopsida > Fabales > Fabaceae > Lathyrus > Lathyrus tuberosus. The sequence continues at coordinate 3,541,340 of JALAZF010000082.1, read as the reverse complement.
AGATTTATCATATCTCGACATAACTGCCCCAGACTTCATAACCCATGAAGTACATTACCTCGAAAGGATTTGTAATGACTTGAGAATACTCCGTCCCAATACTCTAAACTTCGAAGAGGTGTTTTCCATTAATCATTTTCAGGAGTGGGAAATCTCCCACGCTACAAAGGTGGCTTGTCCCAATATGAGCTTTGAAGTGACTTTGCCCCTGATCTTAGAACGAATGCCCCAGGATAACTGAATTTTGGAGAGATTTCTCGACGTGACTGCCCCAGATTGGCTACATCTTAACACGACTTACTGGGGAGAGCCCAGTCTCTTTGATATGATTGTCCTTCAGAATTTTCAAGCAACCTAACTTGGCCGGATCAAGCTTCTTGACTGACGTTCACTGTGTAAGCTGCATTGATGCTTAGGCACATGTATGCAAATAGAACAAGTTATTTATGAGAATGATAATTCTAATGCAACACTCATGTTAACCTTGAAGTTTTATTGAAAATGCGTCACCAAGCTTCGTGAACGAATCACTAGCTAGGATGGACCTTGATTTTTGAATGGCAAAACAATGCGCACATGCAATACCAACAAATCTTATTAGCACAACTTATAGGAGTCAGGAACGCCATCCGGTTATAGTACGCTTTCAGAATGAACCCTATTTCAATTAGGACTTTTAAGGGTTGTAACATGGTCTGGTTCACGGTTTCAGAAAAAGGATTTATGGCTCAAAATTTATCGGCGCCCACCCACTCTTTGTGATGTTCTCCAGTCCTATGTTCAGTTAATCTGACCCAAACGCTCATCTCTCAAGACGTTTACGATGTTTAAGGAACCCATGCAACTAAAGGTTTGACGCCTAAGGGAGATTTGGAATGACAGTCACCCCTTTTTATCTTTTGTGTCTGTAATCACACGAATTTGTTCTTATCGAGGATTTTCTTTTGCTCTTTTTCTGATCCCTAATTTTTGCCTGGACTGACTCTTTTGAGTTTTTCGATCCAGCGGGATGCCCTAACTTTTGCCTAAGTCGCTTGTTTCTTAGTTCCGACTTAGCGGGCCTTTCCTTTTTTATTCCCCTTTTTTGAACAAAGCGTGTGACACTGGTTGTCTTACTTGCTTGACAGGGTTGTGACTGCCTCACTTCCATGATTGTTGATGGATGACCATTGTGGTTTTACATCTCTTGATCTCTTGACGGTGGGATAGAAGGTAATGGTTCCTCGGATGCACACCCTCCTGGGAATTTGAACGCTCGGTCAAACTAACTGACGCCTGCCCTGCCCCTGGGTTAAGTATGAGGGTTTTTTTGTACGAAAGAAACTCCTACTTCAAGGCTCAAAGGGGTTAACAAGGGTCTATCTCCCTTATATCTCCAGTGTTTAGGGATTTGAAACAATGCCTGTACATCCTCAACAGGGTTTTATACGAAAGCATACAACCAAAGATTTTGCGTTTTTACTTCATCATCCTCCCTCAAGAGTTCTAAAGAAAATTGGTATTGCAGTGCATATAAACATTTAAGAGTGAACACGAATGGATTACTTCAAGAAAAACATACTCATTGCATTAATATCATCATAACAAAAAACAAACAAGTCTTACATGCATATGATGCTTTAACAAGAAATGAAAAACTACAAATGAAAATGCAGTAAAAAAGCTGAAGATTGCCATTGCTGAGGAAGCTTAATTCTGCCTGGACGTACTTGCAGACTGAGTGTTCATTTGAGAAAGGAGGCCTCCATTGATGTACATATCATCTTCAGTGAATACAATGATCTCTGAGTCTACCGGGTCTTGTACCTTGTGCTTGAATACATTACACTCATCAATTGTGTGCCCAAACGTTTCTGAGTGGAACTCGCACCTAGCAGTCATGTCATAATCCGGGGGAATAGGGTACGGTACCGGCGTGGTACTCCTCGCTTGAACCAGAGAGTTCTTGAGCAGACGAGCAAACAGCTGACTATAAGGGATAGGAATAGGATCAAATATCCTCTTGGGCCCTTTTGGTCTCGGTTGCCCCTGCTGCTGATAACTCTGCTGTCGGTGTTGATTTGGGCGCCCCACCTGCGCTTGCACTTTCCTTTCCACATTTGGCTGTGGCACAAACAACGGTTGCTGACGTAGAGCTTCTGCAGCAAAAGGTTGTGGAGAAAGTCCATGACGTGAGGTGGATCCGGGGGGAGGAGTCTCCACTTCTTTTGCGACAATTGGGGTAAAATCACCTTGTATATTCACGCCGCCCGACGCGAACTCAATTGCCCCTGCATCAATCAAATCCTGGACCTGGTGTTGAAAGGCCCTACAGTTCTCCACGGTATGCCCTGGTGCCCCAGAATGGAAATCACAATGGGCTCTTGCATCATAGCCTGGTGGATGATTACCGGTGAGAGGAGCCAAAGTCCTTTTCTGCACCAGTTGCAACTGAAGGAGATGCTGCAATAGTTGAGAATATGGCATAGGGAGTGGATGAAAAATTCTTTCAGACTTCTTTTGTCTCTGTGTACACTTTTTTTCCTTTGGGCTTCTCCTGGGAGCCAAGGCCTAGCTGCTGTTGGGAAAGTTCTGGAACTTCAGCTTGTGGAAGAGCTTCACGAGGCAATTCACGATCAAATCCCAAAGAGATGGGAAGAGTAAGGATCTCTGTTGTGGAAGCGGGCACAGGACTGTCTTTCTTCTTCAACACTGTTTTCAAAATTTCCATGACCAAGCCCATCTGAGTCTTCATCTAATTGACCTCCTCCCTCAGCATCTTCTGCTCCTGGAGCATGTCTTCCCCAAATTGCCTCATCTGAACCTTCAGTTCTCTCAACTCAGCTTGAACTTGCTCCATGATCAACTCTTGAATGGCCTGAGGAGTTAAATCTGCAATTCTGAGATTAGAACAAGATAAGAATACTGGAGATAAACACCTGTCATGCAAAATGATTATGCAAAATGATTATGCAAAATGATTATGAATATGCAAATGCAAATGGACATGCTTGAAAATTCGCAGGGCGATCCACCCCTTGATTCCAGTTTAATAACAAGATAGAACGAAACTTCTGCTCATATATTAAGAAAACCAGAGGAAAACCAAATGTCAACAATCACAAATCCAAGATAACAAGTCTGAACACAATAATCAAAGGTCCCAACCAACAAGCCTGGTGGTGATCCAAATAATGAAAGAAAATAGAAAACTATGGCATGTCATCAAAGTCCACGAGTGTCAATCCCCCCCATCCACTATGCTTTCTGCTGCAGTCTTGAACTTCCTTGAACAGCTTTCTGGTGTCAGGATGCTTCGGTCTTTGAATTAGCTCTTGAATGAGAACATCTCTCCTATGTATGATCCCTTCCAAGTATCGACAATGCAACTCCCAAGCGTCTTCTCCAGAAACACCATCAATGCTAGGTCCTTCATGTCTAGATCTCTTCACTTCAGCTTGGACCTTCAGTTCCTCTATGGAGGCTATGGCTTCATTGAGTTGACCCTCAACTGCTTGTCTCTTGAATACCCCTGACAAGATCTCAGCGTCTTTTTTCTTGAGCGTCAACGTCAATTGGTCAATCTTAGCTAGATAACCGTCTTACTTTCTCTTATTCTCAGCCATTGCAGTTTCTCGGTGATCATCGAACTTGTGGATTTTCAACAAAGCCTTGTCTAATTCCTCCTTTTTAGACTCGAGAACCTTACTGATACCATCCAAAGCTTCTTTCATCCTTTTTCTGGATGTGACCATGTCAGCTAGCTCTTTTTCTGCCTTAGCAAGAAGCTCTGTCTTCAATTTGGCGGTATGAATAGCTTCACCCCGCTCATGCTTCAACTGATAAATCTCTCTTTTTAGCTCACTATTTCCTTCCCGCAGTCTTTCCTTTTCAGCCCACAACTTGTTAAACTTCTCTATCTCAACTGTGGTAGGAGGCTCGATCACCAAAGGATACAAAGGTGGTTCCACCGGGAAGGGAAGAAGCTCCTCTTCTGCTCTCTTCTTAATCCACTCTTTATAGGAAGAGAAAGCCCGATTATTACATTTCCCGAATGAAGTTTTACCCTTCTTGGTCTCCTGTTTCCAAGCATTCACAATCTTCTTTATTATCTCTTGATCCTCAGTACCATTGAAGAATAAGGACTCTCTGACATCTAGCTCTTCAAGTGGATCTTTCAAAGGGTAACCAAACTGCCTGATAACAAGGGAAGGATTATAGTTAATTCCACCTCTTCTCCCTATTAAGGGTACATTAGGGAATTCTCCGCACTTGCAAATAATCTCCATTCCTAGAAAGTCATGATTGAACCAAACAATGTTGTCAGCAGTCAATCCCATTAACCTCTTTGACCACTTCAGAGAATTTTTCGTATCAATAAAGGCGCCAGTTTCAGGGAGATGGCTCAGAAACCAAGTAGATAAGAGCGGTGGACAACAACTCACGGTTTTTCCCCGCCTATTTTCATTCTTGTAGTGGACTGAGTGATACACATCACCTAATAAGGTAGGTATAGGATTCTTCGAAATAAAGATTCTGACAGCATGCATATCCACCAGATCAGGAACATTGGGAAACAAAACAATCCCATAGATGCACATAGCCAGAATAGCTTGGAAGGCGGTCCAATTGTTATCTTTAACATGTATGCAAGCTTGATCAAACAAGAACTTCAATAAGAAACCCTTAGCTCCTTATTTTTCTTCAACATTACTGCTCAGAACGGATTCACTAATATGAAGAGCAACAACCATTTCTTTTACCTCGGGGTGTTCTTCAAAAAAAATACTATGTCATGCCTGATGGGGATTCCCAAAATAAATGAGAACTCCTCCAACGCTGGGGCCAAGATGTAGTCTGGGAAAGTGAAGCAACGCAAAGACGGATCGTAAAACTGAAGAAGTGTATGAATGGCATCCTTCTCATACTTGGAGATATTGTAGACAAACTTCAGAAGTCTCCCATACTGAACTCTGTACGAACTCCAGGGCCTACCATACTAATCAGCTTGTGGATCAATGTCAAGGTCGGCTCTGGGAACGAATAGGCAACAGTATTCTTTCTCTGGACATCCATGCCAAGGTAACCTCAGAAAACAGAAATCAAGAGTAGGATACAAGCCCTGAAAAATGTCAAACATGTCAGAATGCAAGGAAAATGATATGCTCATGCAAACATGGGGTCAAGGCAACACTGCTGGATGTGCTGTGCTGTTAACTGAACGAGAACCATAACCCAGAAAACCGGAATTCCGAACCACTGAGATAACCAGGAACCCAAATAATCAGACATTGATGAGAAATCCAGAAAAGCAGGGTAGGTTGAAGGTTTCGGTTACCTGCAAACCTGCAAACACCCATTCCCTCTCACGTGTGGGTATTAGGATGTTCAGTATCCCGGGCTCTCAGGTCGAGAAATGATGATACGTTTACCATTTCTGGTTTGGCATCATCATCAATCGAGGAGGCCTCAACTGATTCTCCAAAGCGGAAGGTCCTCAGCTTTGGCACTGAGGTCGAGAAACAATAGTACATTCATCCCTCGGGGTACAGTACTATCGTCAATCGAGGAGTGCCTCCACTGATTCTCTTCAAAAGATAGGGGTCATCCTATGCGAGTTCCAAAGTGGGCCCTCGGGTGCGAATGGGTTTGCCACAGGATGTGGTCTGCCACTGTCACCACTAAAGAGGGATGTTTCCACTAAGGTCCTCGATGATCGGTCACCAGAGTCGACAGCTTTCTAGATCAACACCCTAACATACGCAAGACACACACGTTAGAATGCGTCCCAAGATAGCCTCGTCTGGTTGTGAATTTCGTGAACACGCAAACGTACCAAGCGGGCACGTAGGTCCCACTACTCTCCACACTAGTCCTAGGGTGTACTCAAGCCTGGGTATTGGGCTTATCTCTCAGAACAACCCAACCTGCAAAACAAAAACAGCCAGCACAACACAGCAGTATGACAGTATGACAATAATAAAAATGAAATGCAATGCAGAAAATGCGGTAACAATAAAATACAACAAATAAAGCAAAACAAACACAAAAACACCCAAAGAGAACAAAGACAAGCAAGCGCTAGGATTGGCTCGTTTAGGGATGGACCAGCATAGGTCAACCAGAGTCCCCAGTAGAGTCGCCAGCTGTCGCTCCCAGGATTTTCATCCAGGTACAAACGTGAGAGTGGCGCAGAAAACAGAGTCGCCAGCCGTGTAAATTTATCCCAAGAGAAGGAAAGGGAACACCGCATAAACCTGAGGAAGAGGGAAAGGAATGGTCATCGCAACCATAACCTGGGTTCGGGAGTCGGTTACGCGAGGGGAAAGTGCTAGCACCCCACGCGTCCATCGTACTCGATGGGATCCACGCTTGTTGTCTATTCTAAGGGTGAGTTATCCTATCATCTAGGGCTATACTAAAATGGAGAAGGGGAAGACAAAGACAGACTCGGTAGGACGTCAACGTCCTAGGCCTACGTACCCCCCTTGTGCAATGGGGAATTCAGAGTCAACGTAGTTCGGACCAAGTTCTTTTTGTGTTTTTTATGAGCGACGTTAAGTTCGCGTCCGACAGTTAGGGTCGATGCCTGTTTGCGACTAAGATGGAAAGTAACGTGCCCTTTTTGAAAATAGCCTTTAGTTTGACAATCCCGAAGGACAAAAAGGTTTGAAGTTTGTTTGTATTTTTTAGGATAGAAGTGGCTTAAATTAGTTCATAAGTTACATTGCACCAAAGTCTAGGGCACAGGGGCGAATACTTAACGCATCGTCCCAAGACAGGACGCTCGCTAAGCACTCTAGAAAGATGAGAGGAAGCCCCTCATTTCTCATTCCCCACGCTTAAGGCTCATGCGTAATACACTTTATACTTATTAAGTGTTTTCAAGAAGTTTGAGATGAGAAGAGAGAAGACACAAAGGAAACTCTAAGGGGGACTAAGATTCCTAATGTTATCGTGCATGGGTGACCTACGGTTAGTGAGGTTTGACAATGACCTAAACCTAAAGAAAAACAGAAGAGAGGTGGAAAGAGTAAGGGTGAACATGGATAACTATCCACACCCTTAAAGAACTTACCTCAGCCCCTGCATAAAAAGTTAGTACCAAACAGACACAAGTAACATTAAGGCAAATGAAATTTAAATAATGACATGAGATAGTGATCAAGTGACCTATAACAGTCCAAACATGATTTAAGACATCAAAGAACAAACCCCCGAGCAATGGCACAAGTGCCTCTCAAACAAAAACTCAGGCATGATCAGAAATATGCATACAAGAAGATCTCAAGTGAAAGCAATCAGATAATTAGAGAAACAACTTCTAAAATTGCCAAAATAAATGTCAACATTCCTCAACCAGAGGCAAACAAAATATATAAAAAACTCCTGCAAAAATTCAAGGTGTTAGTCACTCAAACAATTATGCAAAACTCAGATGAGAAGTAGGGTTCAATATGCAAAAGGAAAGGATTAAAATGCAATATGAAATAATTTTAAAAATGATAGAAAAATATTTTAATGCACTTCAATGTATTGGTGAATGAATGCAAAACGAATGGATTGAAAATGTTTTATGGATGCAGAGAAATAAAATAAACAATTTTAAGTATGCATGACATGAGTAATTCAAAAAGAAAATAAACTAAATAATTTATTTAGAGGATAAAAATAAAATAAAAATAAAAAATAAAATTTGGAAAATTTTATAAAATTATGAAAATGATGCATGAATTTTCTTGGGATTTTTTAATGCAATTATGTATTTTTTAAAAATGAAAATGAAATGTAATGAATTAAAAAAATAAATAGAAAGAAAATGCAAATGGGGGGTGCGTTAAGTAACTATTGCACATTGGAATAAGGAAGTGGGCTTAAAGGGGGGCGCGAATAGCAGGGCCCAAACATAGACCCATCAGAAAAAACAAAATAATAAAAAAATGCCCACGCGTGGACCTCAGTCAACCATGTTGACTGCGTGCTTACCACCAGATTGATCCTGCGTCCACCATTAAGTCAACACAAACATCAAGTATTTAAGATCAAAGGCCAGGATTAACACGCACACCACACTAATGGAACACACGCACCCACGTGATTACACAGTACACCATATGACTCCCATGTGCCAGGCATATGTCCTTTTTTATTCGCTGGCACATTATTAGCCGTGTGATTCATCCAACGTGTGTAAGTAAGTCAACATAATAAAAGGTAATTAAAATAAAGAAACATGATTGGTGGAACACGGTAACAACGGTGGGGTGATAAACACATAATTATTAAATAAAAAATCAGAAAAAAATAAAAGGAAAGACGCGTGGCCTCATGATGGTCTTTGGATCAAGAGAATGGATGGTGAGGATTTCATCTTCCTCGTGGAAACCCCTCACCGGCCGGAAACTCCCCAGGTCGCCGGAGCCCTAGCTCCGGCCGCCGCCCACGGTACCTGCAGTTCAAAAAGCACCCAGAAAACGCAAAGGCCTATACCATTTTGTCCAGAATTTCATGAGGGTCACGAATATGTCATCCAAAATCACAAACCATTAGTGCATAATAAAAAACGCATAGAAAAAGCTTTGGGTCCAAAACTTTAAATTCAAAGTATGATCAATCCACACGTCCAAATTCAAAAATAAACGCATCAGAATCATCACTAATCATCACACATCAATATGCATATTTAAAAATGGAGTTCTATGATCATGAAAAGAATGACTAACCTGAGATGGTGTACTCCTAATCCTTGCTTTTGGCTGCGAATGGGGGATGGTTTGCACTCTATTGATCACCAGGAAGAAGTTTGTGGAAGAAGTTATTGAAAAGACCTAATGGATTGAGAGATATGAGTATGAGATGCTTTAGGGTTCAAGCTTGAATTCTCCACAAAGGCACGTGAAATCTGACCTAACCAGTGCATGAATGAGTTTAAATACTCTAGGGTTTCTCACTGATAATGGTTTGGGCCTTGGTAATTCCTTGTTTTGTGAGTTTTGGGCAATTTTGGAAAATCACATAATGTGAGATACACCTCCTCCCATGCATAGATATCCAAATATTCTATGATGGATCACTTGTGTTTGAATTGCTAATCACACCCACATTGAAATTGGGCCTTGAAACATTTTGATTCATGAGTTTCCAATGACTTGGCAATTTTGAATAATGGAGAATAAATGATAAATACGCCATGGATTCACTTGGTTAAAAGGCCTAAAATGATCCTTGAGGAGTGTCCTTTGAAGTTAGCATGTGACATGAAGCAATGGAATTAATTATAGGTCACTATGCCAAAGTTTGTGAAAATGGAATCATGAGAAACCCTAAAAACCACTTTGTCTTCTTTTGATCATAAGTTGAGTTTCACAAATGATATGGAGACCCACTAGTACTTGTTGGAAAGAGGAGAAAAAGATATCCAACTTTCATGTTGGAGAAAAATTCATTTGAAGCTTTCTTGATGATGAAAAGTCAAGTTGAATGCAGTGCAGGAACTTGCCCAGAAAGGAAACTTTCAAATTATAGGTCATTTCCATATTTAGTAACTTTTGCACCAACTCCTGATTCTTGATAAATGCCATGAAAATTGACTCTTGATGACCATATGAGGATGTGGGACCTTGAAAACCTTGGAGAGAACCTCAAAATTCCACAGTGGACTTCCCCTATCACTGTTGACTTTTACCCAATTCACCTGATTTCCAATCCATTGGCTAATTGAATCTCTCCTGAATCAAACTGATGGACAATCTTCCACTCCTAGATGCTTAGGGACCTAAGGAATACCATGGACTCAAGTCTTGCCCAAATAATCAGAAATAAACTGACTTTATAGCAAACCCTAATCTTGGTACCCTCAGTCTAGGAGGAAATAGCACAGTCTCCAAATCCAAATTCCTCTGAATATGATGTGTATCCTCTCCAAAAAAGATAAGATATGCCATTTGGTGATGATAAAAACCCAAGGAACTTGCCCATTGGATCAATAAACCCAAGAATTTCAAAACCCTAATTTATGCACTGGTTAGGAGAGGGTGATCCACTTGAGCTCTCTTGGACAATACCAGGACTCTTGCTTGACCCTCTGAAGAACATCTTCTCCTCTTGAACATGCCTCAGGCACCTTGACCCCATGCTAAGAACCAATGATATGCACACATGATAATGCAAAATGAAATGGAACATAAGTCAGTTAGTACTAAAGTAAGGAGGGCAAATTTTGGGGTGCAACAGTATGGGATATATATGGGGAGTTATCCTGTGATGGAGGATGATAAGAAATGTTTAAAGCGTAATATTAACGTCTAATTGTTGATGAAAGCTCACTCTCAAGAAGAGAGAAAAACTATTTTTGGTAAGCCTAAAATGTTTTGAGTTTTATGGTATTTTCAACCTGCATGCTTCTGATGTATAAGTTTTACTCATTATTGTGCAAAATGTATGAGAAAACAAGAGCAATTTCAACTTCTAAAATAGGGAGTATGGGTGGTCAGAAATAATGTTGTTGCGGAAAACCTGCCGACTTTATCGAATGCCCTCAGTCTGGCTACTCGCCCTTTACTAGTGGGATTTGGCTCCTGCTCTGCTGAAGGTCCTCAACTCCCTCCTTAAGGCGAGGATTGTAGTTACTTGGATAACCTCTCTTGACCCATTCTTGAGGAAGAGATGAGAAAAATGGCTAGGTATGTCCGATGCGCTTCGGCTGCTCTGGCCCTTGATTCCTTCGGTCACTAGGAGGCTTTCTGGTCAGACTCACACCGTTTTGAAAAGCAACGGATGAAGGATAGCATCCATGACCTAAAACTTTAGTGGGATAGGTACCTACACGAAGCAAAGGAAGCTTCTACCCCTCTCTCTGGGGTGAAAAATTATTTGCTTCCCTTTAAGTTTGATGATCATCTTTCTGACTAAGTAGCTTTGTTGGTGAGGAGCATGAAGATGAAAGATCAATATCTGTCTGTTTTTCAAAGTAGCGTGTAGGTTGCTCACAAGGAATTAGAGTACTTGAACTCCTAAAATTATTTGCTAACCTAACACCTGACTTACTGTACGAGTTTTAACCTCGTGGCGGTTTCAGAATCACTTGAAAATGCTTTGGATCAGGTAGAGTATTTTCACCACCCTTTGACACTTTCTAGGGGAAAATCCAGTTGTTATTGGTGGGAATATAATTTTTCTCCAGTAGGCTTGTTGGGGTCCTTGGCCACTTTTTTGTGTGTGGTACTTATTTGATAGTACATTGTTGTTGCTTGAAATGTTTGGTGTCACATGCAACTATAAATGTTCTTTTAAAGTAGCAAGTGATATAATAGTAAGAATGTCGAGCCCATATGGAGTGAAAATAACTTAGATTGATTTATAAAAATATCTTTTGTAAATGAGCATGAGAAAAAATAATAATAGTTGAATGTTTTCACAGGTTCAATTTGTAAGTGAATAGTAGCAAATATACTTTGGTAAGAATAAATGAATTCAATAATGGAGAATATGTCGGGCAATAATCCTTTAATATAACTTGTTTGTTGTGTGAACTTGATATGCTATGTCGTGCCAAAAGAGGTCAGAATGTGATGTTATGGTGTATTCCTACAACATCATAAACATATGCAAATAAAGCAACATTACACATTCCTAAGCCTCACTTGTAACTTTAATACATGTTTGGTTTCTATCATACCCCAATTTTTTCTGGGAATTTTAAACTTTCATGCATCCAACTTCATTTTATAGTCACATTTTAATCAGTCTAAGCCTTTTCAACCGAGCATTTTTTACTGCAAAATTTGATCTCTATTTGTCTATTTTACAGAAGTATATTTATCATAGATTATTTCAATGCATTCATTTTACTTTTTCGCACATTTTTGCACTCGATTTTTATTCCTTTTAATTCCTTTTATTTTTGTTTTTTTAATCAAAATGTCAAGAAAAATAAATAGAAGTGAGTAAAACATTTAATTTATTTTTATTTGAAAAGTTTTATTTCTTTTTGTTTATTTTATTTTCAAACTTTTGTTATCATTTAAAAATTAAAAAAGGGGCATTGTGTTCTTTGCATTTAATTTGAGAATTAAGTTAATCACATTAAAACACTTTTATATAAACGAATTAAGTTAATTCTTTCATGGACGAAAAAGGATTAGGGCGGAAGTAATTTCTCCTGTTTTCTCCGAGTATTCGTGTGATAGTCGCAATTAGCCTACTGTTCGAATACATATCGTCTGTTAAAGAAACACGACTTAATTTTCCACGCGAATTTCATAAATAATTTGATTGAAAAAGGATTAAGGCGGAAGTAATTTCTTCTCCTTTCCCTGAATGTTCATGTGATGGCCGCACTTAGCCTACCTTTTGAATATTCGTCAATCACCCAAAAGAAATGAAAACCTAAGAGTAACTTCTTCGTCTTCTTGCAATGTTCAATCAGCAAGAGATGGGTTCTATCATGCCAGATGTTGGTAGCTTATATTTAAGATGATGATAAGAAGAATTCTCCACTTTCGTTCATCTTACTCTATTCACCAATTTCCACCAAGTGTTTCTCTCTCTAAATTTCTAAACAACTCTTGCAATTCCTCCAAGACGTCCTTTTATAATAAACTCCATCTAGATTTTTTGGGGTGTCTTAGATCATGGGATTTTGAATATCCAATATTTATGAACCAAAGGAATCAATAAGTTTCCCTCAAATTCTCCTTTTTCGTATCAAAGGAGAGCCTGGTATAATTAACGTGTGGGAGACAAAGTGTCTTGAAGCAGGCTAGTGGTGTAGGTAGGTGGTGATAGTGTCTTGCAACCGACTTGTGCGTTGTAGTGGTTGTACAATTGTATAGACATTTGTCTTCTAGCGCCTTGATATTATCCATTTTCTCTTTGATTAAAATACTCTCCATCCTGCTGATTCATGCCACGCATGTCTTAAAGCAGTGAACATTCATTCCTTTCATCCTCTATTTTGTCCAAATCTCTTCTCAAAGTTGGGGTTAAAGTGTTGTTCCAGTACTGCCGTGCCAAGACTCACTACATAAGCAACAAACATATAAAAAAATCACAAATGAGAGCACATATTGTGCTCTTTATAATTTACTCAAAAACAACAAAATGCACTACATTAAACTAGTAAGTGACTGGATTAAAAAGATAAAATCAAGTCATAAGGTCTATGGCACCTTACAAAAAGTGATTTATCACTTGTAATAGAAACTTTTTTATAAAATACTTCTTTATTGAATGAAATTCCTTTGTTATATGTTTTAGTTTTTTTTGTATTATCTCGAGTACATGGCTCTGGATTTTATCTTTTTTTGCGAATTTACGAGGTCTTCCCTCGAAGTTAAATAGGCACCGCCGTTTTAAAGAGCTTTTCATGATCCCAAGTGTACAACTGCAAATTTTTACGAATATATGAGGTCTTTCCTATAAGTTTATTGGATATCGCGTTAATAATGAAAAAGGGAATATGATTTTTATTACTTTTTGGTACCTGTTTTGAGGTACTCAGCGTGATCCTGAGTGCACAAATCCGAATCTTTATGAACTTATGAGGTCTTCCATCAAATTTTATTGAATGTCACTAGGGTCGTTCCCGGCCATGGGTCGGTTCCCCTTCCCCTACTAGATGAAAACCTGGTCAGAGGTAAATGTGTGGCCAACCCACCACGAAATCTACAGTTGCTAGCTTCCAAACGGAGGTGGACTATTATTGTTAGTGGGAAATTAATTGCTTTTGCTGGACATACAAAGCTTATTCGACAACATCCATGGCTTTATGTAGGGGGATTGGTTTCTTTAGCCAGACGTACAAAGTATCTCTGACAACTCCCTTGACTTTATGTGGGAGACTTATTGCTTTAGCCATACGTGCAAAGCGTCTCTGAAAATACCCTGACTTTATATGGGGGATTGATTGCTTTATCCAGACATACAAGGCATATCTGAAAACACCCTTGACTTTATATGGGCCGAGCATCGATGTCCTTGGTCGTACCCCAAATTTCCTGTTGCTATGCATAGTCATAAAAAAAAGAGTGTTTTAGAAAACATCACTTTATTTTACAATTGATAGGATATATGGATACAAGCGGTAAAAAGATTTAAACATAATATTTTATATGGATGAAGATTAGAAAGCATAACCAGGAGGGTTTGCCCTCGCTTATTCATTCACATTTTATGGCCTTTTCAGCCACGTTTTGGAGGACAATCCCACTGTGTTTCCCGATGAGGGAAGTGACATTGAGCTCCATGGTTATGCTTATCCTTGATATATTTGAAGTGCTTGATATATCCTCTTTTCTCCCTCCAGGTCGACATTGATTGTTGTCGGTTCTCCCTATAGGTTATGGTATTTAAGATTGAGGTGGCCGCAAAGGGTAATCCTAAGATACAGTTGTAAACACTCCTACAAGGAACAACAAGAAATTGAGAATTTACCGCTCGGATGTTTTCTCCATCGCCAACGGAAACTATTAGTTCCACATATCCCCAGGGACGGAATATGGTCCCATTGAGTGCTTGGATGTATGAGCCTTCATATAGGAGCAATCTGCTTCGGTTCAAGTCCATTTTCTAGAATAACTCTAAGTACATGATGTCATGGGAATTCCTCCGACAATTGCTAAATATCTAAATCCCAACATAAGAAAGTTAGAGGGTTTTAATCGGCGTACTTCCTTCCTTGCAGTAGACAATTATCATCTCTGCGATCTTCCTCTTCATAGTACCTTTGGAGAGGAGGTTTTCCTATGGTGATCTTCCAGTTATGGTAGTAATGTATGAGGGGTTTCCTTTGTTTATCTCCTTGCTTTCTTTATTTGTGTCGACTGTCATGGTATTTGAGGGAGATTTACCCTTAGGTGACTCCTCTCTACCTCGCTTGCGTCTTTTCACATATTTAGCTAGTCGACCCCCTCTTTATCATCTCTTCGACGACATCTTTTAACTAGATGAAATAATTAGTATTATGGTCATGGCTTCTATGGAAGTGGCAATATTTTGATATTTCCGTCTGAGATGTCTCTCTGATGGGATATGAGGGTTGAATTCCTACTTTATGAAATTCAGTATTTACGTCGTCTTGATAAATCTTATCACAGGAGACTATTAGTGTAATATACTTGTTGTACACTCCTAGCATTCCTTGGTCAGAATCATATGGACGCCGGTGGGACTCTTTCCGAGCGGGGCGACATGAATGTGAATCGAAGGAGGTAGGATTATTAAAATGCATAGATAAATTCTCTTCCAAAATCATGTAAGGCAGTCGTGGTTAAAATTTTTTGGATGGATTTTACCTTCCTCTTTCCAACACTGAAGATCTTCTTGAGCTCTTTCCACCTCAATAAAGATCTGCATAAATCGGTCTATATATGACCACCAACTTTCTCGCTTCTCCTGCACAATCCCTCTTAGGGCAGCTTGAGTTAAAAGTCGTCGCTTCCTAGAATTGAATTATAGAGAAAATATTTTACGAGATTCCGTCAAAGAATCAACACACCCATCGGGTAGACCATTGAACCACAATCGAGCTTGTTCTACCAATGTTAATGTAAACAACTTATACTTGGATGCATCGTCGGTGCTAAAGGAACTCAATCGGTCATCCACAAGCTGCATATGCTCATTCGAATCCCCTTTTTCGTCATAATCATTCAACTTAGGTGGTTCTTTCATAGACTTTGGGATCTTTCTCTCCAATATTCATACCGATAACGGGTGTTTCGATTGTACCTTTCTTGGATGAGTCTCTTCCTGAGCCGGGGGAGAAGCATGACTACTCTGATCTCCACTAGGGCTGGGAGGAGAAGTTCAATGTTTCTTACTCTTGTGCCGATCTTTTGGCCTAAGAGCCTCGTCTTTCTTCGTCCTGGCTAGGTCTAGGTCGTCAATGTGATTTTTTACTGATGCAGTTTCTTGAATTGTATTTTCATGTGAATGAGCGTTATGAAGAATTTCTTATAGGAGCTGAAGCCTTACTTCAAAGGCTTGTGAATTTTGCTTTTGAACGATGCTAAACATGTTTTTCAAAAATTCGTTAGCACCTTGCATGAAGGTGAGAAAGCACACAAGAAGGGGGTTGAATTGTGTTTTCCTTTTTCTTAGTTTGCATATGATCAAAGTTCAGAATCTAAACTGGTGTTCAGATTCTGGTTAATTCTTAGTAGCAAAATGTTAACAGAAGCAAATAAATAATAGCATAAGACACAAAGATTTATGTTGGTTCCTCCCCTAACTAAGATTAGTTCATTCCCCTTACTTCACAAGAGATTTTCACTATAATCAAAGTATGATTACAATCGCTTATGCATTCTACATAAGACTTTACACTTACTCAGACCCAAGGTCCAAGATTTCTGCTCAAGCTCCTCACTCGAGACTTCCTGCTCAGGTTCCACGAACCCAAGACTTCCTTGCTCAGGCCCTCAGCCCAAGACTTCTGCTCCAAGTCCCATGAAACAAGCCTCCGCTTGCACCACATATGGCCAAGACTTACTGTTACGCTTTCGTGTACTGAGCATTCCTACTCAAGCCCCTCAGGCTCAAGACTTCTGCTCCAAGGTTCCAAGAAACGAGCCTCTGCTTGTACCACCCTGGCCAAGACTTATTACTACGCTTCCATGAACCGAGCTATCCTGCTCAAGCCACATTGGCTTAAGACTTTCCTGCTCAATCAATCTACTTGATTAAGATTTTCACTGCTCAAACACATAGCAAGAGACTTACGTGGCTCAAACATCTTGGCTCGAGACTTCCTTGCTTGTATCCCAATGATACAAGACTTCTGCTCAATCAATCCACTTGATTAAGACTTTCACAACTTAAGCACATAGCACGAGATTTACGTGACTCAAGCATCTTGGCTCGAGACTTCCTTGCTTGTATCCCAATGACACAAAACTTTTATCTAAATTGCTGAACAAGCTCAGCAGAATAGAGAACAAGGTGTACATGATAAAAGTATCAGAGGTACGGAAAATCACCATAACAAAGACCTAAAGCTCTTAATATTTCTAAGATATACAATGTGTAAGAAATCTTAAAGCTTTTACAATTACAACCTACATCAGAAAAATCTGCATATACATTGAGTTGATAATTGTTGATTTTGTTACTCCTTCTTCTGGTTGATACTTGATACTTGTCACCTAATTTTAGCGCCTTCTCTATATATAGTAGAGAGGGGATAACTAACTAGTCATGTATCATAATATAAACTGTTGATATTTTTTTTTTACATAGTCAACTAGTCATGTATCATAATATAAAATTTTTTTCTAATCACAATTACTTATAAAATTATGGAGTATATATGAATGACTAATTTTTGACACGTTAAAACTTTTGCACTAATAATGTATTAAAACTAATTATTATTTACTTAGGCTTTCAAGTGTTTACGTAAAAGGCCTTGAATCTATAAATTATTAATAATGAAAAAAATTAAACACTAAGTGTATGTTTGGATAAGTTTCAATCACTAATTTCACATTCTAATGCAAATTAATTTTGAAATGGTTTTGTGATGCTCCAATTTATTGTTTTAATGTTAAATTGACATGTATTAGTTGAGTTAAATGAATTTAAACTTTGTTTTAGAGTTTAATATCTGATAATAACATTTATTTATATTTATGTATTATTATTAATCAATTGTTGATATTTATAAATTAATATTATTACTAAAGCAGATGATGTTACAAAATGTATATTTTATAGTAGTGGGATTATTAACATCAATTTGCTGCAACTCCCACTTGTTTGTGAGTACCAAACTTAAGATGACACGAATGGTGGTCAGTTTGATAACTGATGAAAACATCTCGTTGAAGTCAAATCTGAATTGCTGATGATATCCCTTGGTAACTAGTCTTGCTTTGTATTTGTTGACAGTGCAGTCAGAATTTTCTCTTACCTTGAATATCGATTTGCATCCCACAGGTTTTCTATGAGGTGGAAGAGAGGTTAAGGACCATGTTTGGTTAACTAAGAGAGCATCATATGCAAGTTGCATTGCCTGAAACCAAGTTGGTTCTGACAAAGCCCGTTTGACTGAAGTTGGATCGACATGTGCAATCAGAGCTTTAGGTTTAGATTGACATGTTTTGGCCCTAGTTAGCATATGGTGCTCATTGAACTAGGGAATATGAGGTAGGGAGAAATTGTGGATGGATGAAGATAAAGACTTTGAGGAGTTGGATGTGGGATTTGTCAAACTTTTTGGACTATCTTGATTGGTTTAGAATATACCACCTAATGAGGACACATGAGTAAGATTGTGTGTATAACTTGAATTAGGATTAGGTGTAATAACAGAATGTGACCTGGAGTTATCATAGAGTCCAGGTGTGGATATAAAAGGGAAGTTATCATCAACCATTGAGAGAGAGAGAGAGAGAGAGCATAGGATTTGTTGCACCACTGTGAGAGGCATTACCTACAGTACCATTCTGAGATGTATAATTTAAGTAAGAGGTATCAAGCTAAGGAAATGAAGGGGACTCGGAGGTCCTAACTTGTGCTCTAGATGTATTAGACTCGGGTGAACATAATTTAGGATAGGGAAATGAATTCTCGTGAAATAATACATCTTTAGAGATAAAAATTCTCTGAGTTTTACTTAAGCACTTATACCCTTTATGTTAAGATGAAATGCCTAGAAACACACACTCCTGACTTCTGAAATCCAAATTGTGCTTGATGTAAGGTCTAGTGTGATGGAAGCATTCACATCCAGGCACTTTGAGTGAGGCATAGTTGGGAAGCTTGTGGTATAAGGCATGATAGAGTGACAAAAACTTTGAGAGACCAATTGATGGAAGTCTATTGATCACATGGGAAGATGTGGCAAAGCTATAATCCTAGAACTATAGAGGCATGGAGGCATGTGACAATAGTGTGAGGCCCATTTCTACAATGTGCCTTTTTTTCTTTCCACCGTCCCATTTTGATGAGATATGTAAAGGAAAGTGAATCTGTGTGAGATACCTAGCTCAGTAAGGTACTTGGTAAAGGGTAGAAATTATTCCCCACAATTCTGAAGGGTGTGGTTACAAGAAAGAGAAAATGAAAATCTTTATTGAATGGATGAATTGTGATATTCAAGATGTTGTTAAAAATGATCATTTTATCTTCTCTTATCAAGTTAATGATGTATGCTAGACAAACCTGGAAATCTATGGATCAAAGAGGATAAAGAAAAAGTGCAATGCAATCTAAAATCCAAAGCAATCATCGCTATGGCTTTAGGTATAGATGAATTATTTTGCGTATCACACTATAATATGCAAATAAAAAATGTTTTGCTCATATAGTAAATCATCTAAGAACTATTGGAAAAACTTTTCAGTATGAATATTTTATTCACAAATTCCTTATAAGCTTAAATCGTAGCTAGCCAACTAATGTCACGGTGATTTTTGAATCTAAATACTTTTTTGTTAGAACAAGATTTGGTTCTGCAAGATATCTCTAAGTTTTGATAATAACAAAGTTGTATTGTGTGAGAACAATTTTGGTAATCTAACGTTTGTTTTCTAAAAGTATTGACAAACGGGTTCTGACTCTGATAAAGATAACTCTGAATCTGATAAAGATAGCTCTGACTCTGATAGAGATCTTATGGAACGTCACTCTCAAATATTCAAAAGTCGATTCTGCGTTAAAGAAGCGAGATTGCTTCTGATCTACTCTGCTTCAGAAAGACTCTAAGAAGACAATATGTTGTTGCTGCAATGTTCTCATGAATTCTGTCTCCGAATATAACTCTGATATTTATCTTCTGAAGACTAAGTGATAAAGGCTCTGAAGACAAGGTTCTGATGAACAACGTTCTGAAGACTCTGAAGACTTAAGTTTCTGAAGACCAAGTTCTGAAGACTCCGAAGACTTAAGTTTCTGATAACTGGGGGTTCTGAAGAAGGAGTGCTGAAGACTCTGAAGACAAGGTTCTGCTGAACAAGTTCTGAAGACTCTGAAGACTCAAGACTCTGAAGACCTAGTGATCTATTCTTCTGATCATGCTTCAATCATATCAATTTAGAAGCCTCTGATGAAAAGAAGAAGATGAAACGTTTGCGAGGGAAAATAGTACATAGTATAGATCAAACACATTCTTTTTCACTACCATTCCACTACTCTGATTTGGTGGTACAAAGGACAATTTCAGTGTACGATTTTTATCCCAGCATAACGACATTATTTCAAGTCGCTAGCAATTTTACTGAAATTCTTGATCTGCCCTTCAACGGATCTTTTTCTGGCTATATAAAGACTTGATTACTCAAAGAACCGTGTGACACCAAGTGTGAAAAAGATATATACTAAGACACTAATTCACACGAGAAAGAAACACAAAAATACAAATAGAGAAATCCATGAGTGAACAGTAAAGCACCACAATACAAAGAAGAAAGTTGTTCATACTGTATAGATTTTCTCTAAGTTAGTTTGAGCTAGAAATTGTGTTTATATCAGCTTGTGTAGAAGCACTTCACTGTAAACATAATATTTGATCAAACAGTTGTTTGTATTCCTTAAGGGACCAGCTGAGTCAGAAGCCTTAAGAAGAGACGGTTAGTCTGTGTATGCTAGTCACCAGCAGTTGCTAGTGCAGTTGTAATCAGTTTGGTTATAGTGGATTAAGTCATTGAGTATAAGGTGAAATTGCCTTGGCGGGTGGACTGGATTAACTTGATAGTTTTCCAGTGAACCATGATATATCACGTGTCTTTCTCTATTGCTAGTTTATGTGTGATCTTTGTTTGAGTTTCACAAAAATCTTTCATTTTGAAAACCCAATTCAAACCCCCCTCCCCCCCCCCCCCCCTCTTTCTTGTGTTTTTCTCACACCTTCAATTGGCATCAGAGCTCCGGTTCTGATTGTGATAAAAAGATTTATTAACACTTCACCGTGTTTAGTACCGATCCAGTATTTGTGTGAGATATCATGGCTGCAGCTAATGTTAATCCTGTTGTAGAAGAGAAAGATCATTACAGTGCCAAACCACCAGTCTTTGATGGTGAAAAGTTTGACTGCTGGAAAGATAGAATAGAAAGTTTCTTTCTTGGTTATGATGTAGATCTTTGGGATCTTGTAGTCGGTGGCTACACTCACCCAGTTGATGCTACAAGTGTTAAAGTGTCTAAAAGTGATATGACCAGCCAACAAAAGAAAGATTACAAGAATCATCACAAGGCAAGAACCATATTGTTATATGTTATCTCTTATACTGAGTATGAGAAGATAACAAATAGAGATACTGCCAAATCCATTTTTGATTCTCTGAGAATGACTCATGAAGGAAATGCTTAAGTTAAGGAGACAAAGGCACTGGCCCTAATCCAGAAATATGAGGCATTCAGAATGGAGGATGATGAAATAGTTGAGACCATGTTTTTAAGGTTTTAAATGCTAGTCATAGGACTTAAAGTTCTGGACAAAGGTTACTCAACTACTGATCATGTTAAAAAGATCATCAGAAGTCTTCCCAAGAAATGGAGACCTATGGTAAAAGCTCTAAAGCTATCCAAGGATCTTAACAGCATAAGTCTTGAAGAACTTGTTAGTTCTTTAAGAAGTCATGAGATAGAGTTGGAAGAAGATGAACCTCAGAAGAAAAGTAAATCTATTGCTCATGAGTCTAAACCTGAAAAGGCAAAGGCTTATCAAGGTGAGGAAGAATCAGAAGATTTTGATGAAGAATCAGAAGATGAGTTGTCGCTTATCTCCAGAAGGATCAACAAACTCTGGAAGCATAGGCAAGGAAACTTCAGAGGATTAAGAAGAAACAAAGGCTGCTCTGAGTCATCATCTGGAGAAAAGAAGGAGAACTCTGGAAAAGAAGTCATCTGCTATGAGTGTAATGAGCCAGGTCATTACAAGAACGAGTGTCCAAAGCTTAAGAAATATAAGAAGCCTAAGAAGAACTTCTCCAAAGCGAAGAAAGGACTAATGGCAACTTGGGACGACTCTGATTCTAAAGAAGAAGACTCTGATGAAGAACAAGCAAATGTTACGCTAGTAGCAACAATTGACGATGAAGTTTCTGGAGAACCAGAAGACAAAATATCATCAGAACCAGAATTAGACTCGGACTCTGACTTAGAGGTATTAACTAAACTCTCTCGTTGTGAATTAGAGTCATGTCTTTCAGAAATGTTGGAAAAGTATCAAACTCTCCAGAGTAAATACAAAGATCTTAAAAGATCACATGTAATTACTTCTGAGGAAAAAGATAAGCTTGAGCAGAATAATTCTTATCTAAATGAAAACATTTTTTCCTTAAAAAATAGTAATTGTGCCCTGAAAAGAAAAATTGCTAAATTAGAAGAAGAATTAATCTCCAATGTCTCTGACACAAGATGTATCAACAAGTATGATAGAGCATTCCGGTATTTTCTAGCTAAAAGCATTGATAGAAGCAGAATAGCTTCCATGATCTATGGAGTTAGCAGAAATGGTAAGAATGGTTTGGGGTGTACATAAACATTTGAAATTGACGAAAGTCAACCTGTTAAACCAAAACCTCTTTATGACCATTTTGTGCCTTCTGGCACTGAGATTGTTTGCTCAGAGTTTGC
Source organism: Lathyrus tuberosus (assembly GCA_022829125.1). Lineage (NCBI taxonomy): Eukaryota > Viridiplantae > Streptophyta > Magnoliopsida > Fabales > Fabaceae > Lathyrus > Lathyrus tuberosus. The sequence continues at coordinate 3,518,783 of JALAZF010000082.1, read as the reverse complement.
ACAAGAACCCCCACCGACACAGAAATATATTTCTAAAGTCAAATATCATGCATAAATTCCACTTGATTATCCTGTTGCACATAAGCCCAAAGTTTCAAACACTCTGGGAAAACTAACAAGAGAGGACCCAGAAAGTGGGTACCTAAGGACAAGATAATCTATGTTGCAGATATCCTTAGCAGCTCAGTTGAAACACCAATCATGGTACTTGGACAGTGGTTGCTCGCGACACATGATGGGAAGAAGGCATATGTTCCAAAGTCTAGAAATTAAGCCTGAAGGCTTCGTTGGTTTCGGAGGAAACCAGAAAGGAAAAATCATTGGCTCTGGAACTATTGGTATTACTGATGTTCTTTTGGTCGATGGTTTGATGCATAACTTGTTGTCAATTAGTCAACTTAGTGACAACGGTTATGATATCATCTTTAATCAAAAGTCCTGTAAGGCTGTAAGTCAGAAAGATGGCTCAATCTTGTTTGTCGGAAAGAGGAAAAACAACATTTATAAAATTAGACTTTTTGATCTTTGTGAACAGAATGTCTAATGCTTAATGTCTGTTAATGAAGGGCAATGGGTATGGCATAGACGTTTACGCCATATTAGCATGAGGAGGATTTCTCAGTTAAATAAGCTTGAACTTGTCAGAGGCTTGCCAAATCTGAAATATTATGCTCTTTGTGAAGCATGTCAGAAAGGGAAGTTTTCCAAAAATTCCTTTAAAACAAAGAATGTTGTGTCCACCTCTACACATTGATTTGTTTGGACCAGTGAAAACTGTTTCAATCAGTGGAAAGAAGTATGGATTAGTAATCGTTGATGATTATAGTCATTGGACATGGGTAAAATTCTCGAAACACAATGATGAGTCTCATTCTGTGTTCTCTACCTTTGGCTCTCAATTGCAAAGAGAGAAGGACTGCAAAATAGTCAGAGTCAGAAGTGATCATGGCGGATAATTTGAGAACAGATACTTTGAGAATCTTTTTGATTCCCATGGCATTTCCCATGATTTCTCTTGTCCCAGAACTCCACAACAAAATGGAGTAGTGGAAAGGAAGAATAGGACTTTGCAAGAAATGGCTTGTACCATGATCCAAGAAACTGACATGGCTAAGCACTTATGGGCAGAGGTAGTAAATACAACATGTTATATTCAGAATGGGATTTCTATAAGACTTATTCTGGGTAATACTCCTTATGAATTGTGGAAGAACAGAAAAACCAACATTTCATATTTTCATCCTTTTGGTTGTATTTGTTTTATGTTGAACACTAAAGGGAATCTTGGAAAGTTTGACTCCAAAGCTCAAAAGTGTTTACTGTTAGGATACTCTGAACGCTCTAAAGGCTACAGAATCTATAACACAGAAACATGAATTGTTGAGGAATCAATTCACGTCAGATTTAATGATAAGCTTGACCCTAAAAAGTCAAAGCTAGTTGAAAAGTTTGCAGATCTGAAGATCACCTTATCAGAATCTAAAGAAGAAAAAGATTCAAAAGAAGGAAATAAAGATGCAGACTTTCCAGATTCAGATACAACCTTTCCAGAAACTAAAAATAGTCCATCTCATCAAAAGAAGAATAGAATAAAGACTTCTTATTCTGAAGAATTGATTCAGGGAGACAAAGTTGATCTAGTCAGAACTCGTTCATCATTCAAACCTTCTGGAGAAACTCTTCTGGGTTTGGTGTCTCTGATAGAGCCAACAATAATTGATGAAGCTCTTAGGGAAAATGAGTGGATTCTGGCCATGCAAGAAGAACTGAATCAATTCACCAGAAACGACGTATGGGATCTTGTTCAGAAACCCAAAGGTGTTCGCGTAATTGGAACAAAGTGGGTATTTAGAAACAAGTTGGATGAGAAAGGTGAGTTCGTAAGAAACAAAGCACGACTGGTTGCACAAGGTTATAGTCAACAAGAAGGGATAGACTATACAGAAACCTTTGCACCAGTTGCCAGGTTAGAATCTATTCGCATTTTAATTTCATTTGTTGTGAATCATGACATTACTTTATATCAGATGGATGTAGAGAGTGCATTTTTAAATGGGTATATTTCTGAAGAAGTGTATGTACGCCAACCTCCTGGTTTTGAAAGTTCTGAAAACCCAAACTTTGTTTTCAAACTTAAAAAATTGTTATATGGTCTGAAACGGGCTCCCATAGCTTGGTATTAAAGGCTAAGTAACTTTCTTTTGGAAAATGACTTTACTAGAGGAAAAGTGGATACAACACTCTTTTGTAAAACCTTTAAAAGTGACATTCTGGTTGTTCGAATCTACGTTGATGATATTATATTTGGTTCTGCTAATATTTCCTTGTGCAAGGAATTTTCTAAGTTAATGCAGGCTGAATTTGAAATGAGCCTGATGGGAGAACTCAGATTCTTTTTAGGAATTCAGATTGATCAATGTTCAAAAGGAACGTACATTCATCAGAGCAAGTATGCAAAAGAACTTCTGAAGAAATTCAATATGTCAGAAAGTAAACCTGCTAAAACTCCTATGCATCCGACATGCATTCTGGAGAAAGAAGAAGTAAGTAAAAAGGTTTGTCAGAAGCTTTATCGTGGTATGATAGGCTCTATTCTGTATTTGATAGCTTCTCATCCAGATATTTTGTTCAGCGTATGTCTTTGTGCTCATTTCCAATCAGATCCAAGGGAAACTCACTTAACTGCTGTTAAGAAAATCCTAGGGTATCTAAAAGGAACAATTAACCATTGCTTGATGTATAAGAAAACATCAAAGTACAAGCTTTCTGGTTACTGTGATGTAGATTATGCTGGAGACAGATTGGAAAGGAAAAGTACTTCTGGAAACTGTCAGTTTCTGGGAAGTAACCTCGTCTCTTGGGCAAGAAAAAGACAATTAACAATTGCTCTCTCAACTGCAGAAGCAGAATATATCTTAGCATCTCTATTCAGTACTCAGATACTCTGGATGAAGAATCAATTTGAAGATTATCAGATACACGAGTGTAACATTCCTATCTTCTGTGACAATACTTATGCCATTTGTTTATCTAAGAATCCTATTCTACATTTTAGGGAAAAACATATTGAAATAAAACATCACTTTTTACGAGACTATGTTTAAAAGGCTACTTTTCAGTTAAAATTTGTGGATACAGATCACCAGTGGGATGATATTTTCACAAAACCCCTTGCTGAAGATATATTCATATTCATTCTGGAAAACCCATTTATTAAACCTTGTACAGAATGAGAAGATGATTTTTTTTATGTGTCAAGTCACCATAACTTCTGATATAAGATTCTTATGTTAAGCAAAGTGTTTTATTTATTATTAACCTTCTGATCAATGATACTTCTACAAGTTAGAAGATGTCCTGATCAGAAACTAGTCCAGTCAGATACCTCTTGGTATTCTTGACTTTGGGAATATCAAACGTGCTCTCTTGAAAACAAACGGTTATGATTATTTGTGACACTTGTCCAAAATCAAATCATACCTACTGTTGAAGAGACACCTCAAGCGTTGTGATTTCATGAGACTAGGTTTCAAGTAATTACTCCTTAATATTCCTATAATCATGTTTAACGCATTAGATTTGAAAATTTACTTGATAACTGTTTAAATCTTTACGTCTTCCTCCCTTACTATTCATTCATAACGCTGTGTGTAAGACAAAGATTTCTTGAAACTAAACACTTCTCTTTCCAACATTTATTCCTTGTCAGATTCTGCCCTCCCACTTTCAAGTATACATTTATTCATATCTATTGACTGATGTCAAGATTTGAATAACGTATACATGATCTGTGATCTTTTGGAGAATGATACACTCCTTTATCATTCTTTGTTCTTGTTTGTATCTCTTGTATTGGAAATGATGAATTCCTCGTTTCAATTCATCTAATCTTTATTGCTATTTATTGTTATCACCTTTTTGTTCTCTTTATATACCACACTTCTCCTCATAACTATTCATCTGTTCCTAAACTTATTTTTCGCTCATATCTTTATTCATTCACCATGTCTATCAAAACTTTTGCTGGAAATGATGAAGTTATAGAGGTCATTAATGAGAAAAGGACAAATCTCCCAAGACTAAGAGACTCAGGCGTTTACATATCCACCAGCATGCAAATTCAAGGGTGGTCAGGATACTATGCAATCCTGCATGGACCCATTTATCCTGTCTTGGTGAAAGAATTCTGGAAATACGCACGGATTGGAGAAGACAACAATTCTGTTTGGTCTTCTGTTTTCGGTGTTCCGGTAATCATAACACCTACCTCCATCGCCCAAGCTAACAATTGTGTTCAATCTGGAGTCACTGTTGAAGATTTCCATCTGAATTAGTCCTTTGTTGAGGATCTCATTGGAATTCATGATGTGTCTCGAAACAGATATGAACCCTATAATTCTGAAGGACTCCTCCCCGGTGGTAAACTGTGGTTTCAACTCCTGCTTACCAACTTTCACCCCAGAGGAGTGGCCAAAAACACCTTGAATCATGATGATAAACTGTTTATCTACTTCATGATATACAATGTCCCGGTGAACCTTCCTCAAACCATCTTCAATAATTTGAAGAACTGTGTTAAAATCTCAAGAAATCAATACAAGTCTTTCATACCCTATGGAAGAATTCTGTCTGAGTTATTCTTCAAGGCTGTAATCATCAGTGTATCCAAAATACTTGGACCAGAGGATGCTACGGATGAAGAAATGTGTGAAAGGGTTGATGAGGTGGAGGATTTTTTATAGCTGGTTGGCGGGTGTTTCTGTTGGTCTCTCAGTTGCTTGGTCTCTCTTTTCATTGTTGTTTTTATCTGTTGTCGTTGTTGTTTCTTTTCTTATTTTGTGTTTTGTTCCTGTACCGCGCCTCTGGCATTTTGTTTTTAATCAATGAAGAATTATCCTTATTGCATCTATCTTATCTTATTGCATTATGATTGCCAAAAAAAAGGGGAGAAGTACTGAATTTAACTTATCTAAATTCTCTCAAATCAAAATGCTTACGTTAATCATTGATTACCCTTTTTTATTATGACAAAAAGGGGTAGTATTTAAATGGAAGTTATTTTGATAAATATCTTGTCTCTGAATCGTAGCTCTAACATTCTAACACTTTAATTGCAAATTTTCTTAGAATGATTTTCAGGTAAAATATTTATATTGGCAAAATGACTCTGATATAAATCAGGCTTTGATTTACATAATCAAGCTCTGTTATCAGAATGCATTACCACTATAATCAAGCTCTGATAATTTGGATCTGACTAGATCCTTACAATCAGGCTGTGTATCCCAAATCTGATAAGATTTTTTTAAGTCTTAGATTCAGGGGGAACTTGATAAAGGGAAGTTTACTTTAAACTTATCTGAGTCAATTCTTATTAATTATCTTCATACAAAATTATGTTATCAAAATACATTGTTTTGTCATTATCAAAAATGGGGAGATTGTTAAAACAAGATTTGGTTCTGCAAGATATCTCTAAGTTTTGATAATAACAAAGTTGTATTTGTGTGAGAATAATTTTGGTACTCTAACGTTTGTTTTCTAAAAGTATTGAAAAACAGGTTATGACTCTGATAAAGATAACTTTGACTCTGATAGAGATCATGTGGAACGTCACTCTCAAATATTCAAAAGTCGCTTCTGCGTCAAAGAAGCAAGATTGCTTTTGATCTACTCTGCTTCAGAAAGACTCTAAGAAGACAATATGTTGATGCTGTAATATTCTCTTGGATTCTGGCTCTGAATATAACTCTGATATTTATCTTCTGAAGACTAAGTGCTAAAGACTCTGAAGGCAAGGTTCTGAAGACTCTGAAGACTTAAGTTTCTGAACACTAAGTTCTGAAGACTCTGAAGACAAGGTTCTGCTGAACAAGTTCTGAAGACTCTAAATACTTAAGTTTCTAATAATCGAGGGTTCTGAAAAAGGAGTGTTAAAGACTCTGAAGACAAGGTTCTGCTGAACAAGTTCTGAAGACTCAACACTCTGAAGACCCAGTGATTTATTCTTCTGATTATGCTTCAATCATATCAATTCAGAAGCCTCTGATGAATAGAAGAAGATGAAAAGTTTGCGAGGGAAAATAGTACATAGTACAGATCAAACACGTTCTTTTCCACTACCATTCCACTACTCTGATTTGGTGGTACAAAGGACAATTTCAGTGTACGATTTTCATCCCAGCATAACGACATTATTTCAAGTCGCCAGTAATTTTACTGATATTCCTGATCTGCCCTTCAATGGATCTTTTTCTGGCTATATAAAGACTTGATCACTCAAAGAATCGTGTGACACCAAGTGTGAAAAAGATATATACTGAGACACTGATTCATACGAGAAAGAAACACATAAATACAAATAGAGAAATCCATGAGTGAACAGTAAAGCACTACAATACAAAGAAGAAGGTTGTCCATACTGTATAGATTTTCTCTAAGTTAGTTTGAGCTAGAAACTGTGTTAATATCAGCTTATGTAGAAGCACTTCATTGTAAACATTATATTTGATCAAACAGTTGTTTGTATTACTTAAGGGACCAGTTGGGTCAGAAGCCTTAAGAAGATACGGTTAGTCTGTGTATGTTAGTCACCAGCAATTGCTAGTGCAGTTGTAATCAGTTTAGTTATAGTGGATTAAGTCCTTGTGTATAAGACGAAATCACCTTGGCGGGTGGACTGGATTAACTTGATAGTTTTCAAGTGAACCAAGATATATCATGTGTCTTTCTCTATTGCTAGTTTATTTGTGATCTTTGTTTGAGTTTCACAAAAAACTTTCATTTTGAAAACCCAATTCAAACCCCTTTTTCTTGTGTTTTTCTCACACCTTCATTTTCTTCTATGGACTTGCCTACTTTGTTTAGTGAATTTTAGGAACACGAGATTGATTTGAATTGTCTTGCTGAAAACAAAGAAGGTGATAAGAAAAAGAAAGGATTTTCCCTAAAATTTGCAAATGTCAAAGACAAGGAGTCAAAAAATGAAAGGTAGCAAAATGAAAGGGATGAGGACTTGAATTTACTAGTTTGAAAATTATATATATATATAAACTCATTTAAGTATATCAATGTGATATGTGATTCACTCTAATCTTTTGCAGACCAGACGTGGTATTAGGTAGGGTGAACCCATGTCCCCTCTCTTTTTTGTAGTCATTGTGGAGTATTTGAACAGAAGCATACACAAAATTCAAAGTAACCATGATTTTAATCATCATGCCAAATGTGAGAAGTTTCACATTACTAATTTGTCCTTTGCAGATGACTTGCTTTTGTTTTCAAGAGGAGATTATAGATGTATTGAGCTTATGATGAGTGCATTCAGTAACTTCTCTATGTCAAATGGTCTCAAAGTAAATCCTGGAAAATGTAGAATTTATTTTGGAGTAGTAGATGATAACACTAAGAAGGACATTATCAGCCTCACTAATTTTAGAGAAGGTCCTCTCCCTTTTAGGTACTTGGGTGTGCCTCTGACTTGCAAAAAGTTTTTCATCCATCATTACATGACTATGGGAGATAAGATAGTGGGAAGAATCAATCATTGGAGCACTAAACTTCTGAGTTATGCAGGGCTTGTCTAGCTTATTAGGAATGTGACCTTTGCCATTGTAAATTATAGGATGCAATGTTTTCCTATTCCAAAAGATGTTATTCACAAGATTGAATCTATATGCAGGTATTTTGTTTGGACTCGTGGATCTAATGTTAGCAGAAAGAGTCACATTGTGTGGGATATTGTGTGCAAATCTCGGGATTATGGGGGCCTTAACATTATTTACCTTAAGATGTGGAACAAAATAAAAATGTTGAAATTTCTATGGAACCTTAGTGGTAAATTTGATAGCTTGTAGGTGAAATGGATCACACCTATTATTTGAAAAAGGAAAGTCTGATGAATGTTCGTATTAAAACTCATAATTCTTGGATTATAAAAATTATCCTTAAGCAAAGAGACAACATTGCAGATGCCCAACAAGTATGGATAAATTGAAAAACAAGGATATGTTTATAATAAAGGATGTGTATAATATGCTTCGAACAGATGCTCCTAAGGTGCCTTGGCGTAGACTTTTCCACTGTAATGCTGAAAGGCCTAGGGCGTTGATGACTTTATGGATTGCGTTCCATGGAAGATTGGCCACTAAACATCGTCTGTTCAAGTGTGGTATGGTGGATAACATTAGTTTTTGTTTTTGTTCAAATGAGGAAACCATAAATCATTTGTTCTAAGGTTGCTCTGAGCTCAAGGTTATTTGGTCCAAAGTAATTGACTGGATCCAAGTAAAGCGAATCCCCAAAAGTTGTGATGAGGAGCTTGAATGGATGATCTGGTGTACTAAAGGAAAAGGTGGAGAACATCTATTTTGAAGTTAGCCGCAACGGAGACCCTCTATGTTGTTTGGAAGTACTGTAATGACAAAAGTTATGGTAATAGTGTAGATAATACTAAGATAGTGGAAAATATTATAGACAAGATTGTTTATAAGGAGTGGTATGGTGGAAAGCTTAGAGAACACATAGCTAAGTGGATGATGTTCTAGTTTCCAGTTTTGACTTTCGTTTATCTTTTTTGAGGGTTGGATCCTAAGTGATCGCCTTGTACTTTTGCTTCCTTTTAAATTAATACAAGTCTTTGTTGATTCAAAAACGTGATATGTGATGATACTCGGCCATTCTATCAATTTCAATAAATTTTTATGTTGTTGTAATTACTTTTTTTATTAATATTGAATGTTTTATAGTAAATTAAACATAGATTGAGATCATTGAGAAAAGTCTCAACTCACATCAAAATCACATTAACTAGATAACTCTACAATGTTCGCACATAGTGGATGTTACCGTGACGAGAAGAGAATACACACAGACTAAAAGATAAAAAATGCACTATGCCAAAATTGAGCCACGATTAGGAAAGATCATGTCGGGATCCTGTGATGCAAAAAAAATATCTATTGAAATTAGGGCACGGTAGGAAAACATTGTGGCGCGAACGTATAATGAAAACTCCAAAGAATTTATCAGATAGAATCATGCTACGATCAAAAGGCTTGTGGCACGATTTTCCTAAAATCAATATGCCACGTTGTTGAAGCTAGAATAGCAGCAAGCAAAAATATATAAGTAACCCAGTTTTGTTGTATCCACAAGGACCAGTGCGAGGGAAAGAATGTCGTTCGACGGTTTCTATGTTTCTAAGCTCATGGTTCAAAAGTTTTGGTTTTAAGAAGGAACCAAAATAAAATGCAGAAAATGTAAAGACGGAAAATATAAAATAAAGACTGAATTATAAACGGAGCCTTGTTGGATTGGATCTCATCAATTGATAACACATGCATTCTTCTAATCATATTATACATAAATCAATGATTCACCTAATATCCTAACGTATCACCCACGACAGAGGTTATGTCTAACGCAACTTCTAGAGATCGACCGTATTGCCTCATTGGTGGTGTCTCACGCAACAAAAACCAACACAGAGCACTAAGAGCTGATACTCATGTAAGTGTTAAGCCTAAATCTATTTCTAGAGTTTAGAACAAAACAGATAATCATCTTAGATCCAGATCTGAAGAGTATATGTCTATAGCGGTTCAAATCAAAGATAAACAGGTAAACAAAGATGACACCCACATCAGATAAATGTCTGCTTCATATAAAATGCCAACGATCAAAATACGTACATACGTTTAACCCTTTTTTACATGTATTCAACTAATTTGCCAAATGAATGTGAATACTGTTCTTCATCACTATTATCACGCATCCTCGCAATACCGTATCGGTCATACTCATGCTAGCCATGCTACTTAATTAACACAATACAACAAAAGATACAATGAATATCAATTCACAAAACCATGTCAAAAGTTTGGTTCATTGATAGATGAAAATCTAAGATCAAGGATTTGTAAAGGTTTTGTCAAGACCACAAATAATCAATCAAAGACAACAACAGTAGAGAATCGAAACATATTCACAAACATACATTAGATGAAATACATAAGGTATCAAGAGATTACATCCAACACCAACAAGAAATCATAGCTCTTACCTTCTCTCCCTTGAAAATGAAAAGATGCAAAGTTTCTCTCTGAAAAATATCTAAATCTATCAAAACTATCTTTAAAAAGTGTGAAGAATGTATTTATAACACATTCAGGAAATTACATGTTCGCAAAGCGAACCATTTATTCGCACAGCGAATGGCAAAAAATGGCACTTTAGGTGCCTCTGAATAGTTAAACCGCCCAAGAAATTCTCATGAGTTCGCAATGCGAAGGATCACTCGCAAAGCGAACACTTACTTTCCTATTTGCAAAGCGAACTTTAGTGCCTTTTGCCCCTGCCAAAATCTGGGACCATTCGCTAGAGACCTCACCAAAGTTCGCAAAGCGAACATTCGCTGGCACTCGCTTTCAAGTTCGCAAAGTGAACTTACTGATGTCTTCCTCTGCTCTTTGGCAGCTTGCATCATTTTCTTGTGTCTTACACTTTGATCATTTAGTTCCTTTTCCTGCACAATAACACACACATTACAAGCACCAAAGGTATATTCTCATTGTTAGAAGAACAACAACATCATTAGCAAAACCAATGAAAACATGAGAAAAGAGTGGAAAAAGTGCAAGGAAAGATAATTCATTTTTAGGTCAAATCCGCACCTAATAACTCTCCCCAACTAGATTTTTGCTTGTCCTCAAGCAAAGTATGCCCCTCATGAAAGCAAGAGGATTTGCTCAAGCATTTAACTCAACCAAAGTCAAGCATTAAAATGCGCACAAGTAACGTTCACCACTCAATAGAATCGAACAATGACAAAGAATTAAGTTCTTAAACAAATATCATGGAATGGTTCAAAAAACAACTAAATTTTCATACTTGAATCACTCTAACACTCCTCTTCAAAAATAAGAATGAAGAAATTGACGCGTTTGCAACAGCGGGGAAATTTCACTCACCTGACAAACAATGCTAATAGCAATCCAATTCATACAACATCTAACAATCAAAAATAAAAATATGGAAGCAAAAAGATCACTAAGGGCTTTAAAGGTTGTAGCTTGGTCGGGTTCACAACAAAGGGACATTTCTAAAGGCCATTGAATCGAAATTGCCGATGCAAAAAGAAACATTCACTATACATGGTATTTACACATCACAACGTCATTCACCATTTTCATTCCTTCATCATAAACCTTCTTAAACCTCCTTATGCACAATTATTTCATTCTCTATTTTTCTCATTCAAACAAGCATTCTTTTTCTTTTGTTTTTCACATTCATATTCACACTTTTTCTTTTCATGCTTGTTTGAAGTTTTTCAAAAGTTTAAAGCAACCTACCATTCTTGTTTTTCATTCTCCCTAACTTGAATTCAACCAAACCTCAAGTGAATACTCCTTGCTTTGTACGGCAAGGAAATCAAATTAAAACAATGTTCAAAGGTTCAAGAAGAAATTTTTAGAACCTCACAAAATTCAATGATGAACTACACTTTCAAATTATGTACAACACAAAGTTCATCACTAAAATGAGATCTAAACTGTTTAGGCTCAAAGGGCTAACGAATACTCACTACTCACGGGTAAGGTACTTTTGGATACGGTTGCGCTCAATATAAACAAACGCCTTGATCATTTCTAATGCTTCCACAAAATCACAATAATCAAAAGATAAAGCATGAATCAAACGAATTAAACAAAGTTATCAGTCATCCTAGCATATAGTAAACAATGGAGGTTTCTCACAATTTGTGGCTTTTGGACCTAAGTGAAACAAGCATTCAAACAAGTTGCAAAATGAAACAAGAGTACACATTTGCACAAAGCACAAAATTCTTAAATCATTCTAACATTCTATGAAGTAGTACAATTTATCTCGCAAACATTCAAATCTCACCATCCAGACTCGGTCGAAGCTTCATTGAATACTTTTATACAAATAGCAACCAATCTAGGAGTTCTCATCATTCCTAATCACACTAGAGAAAACACCAAAGAAAACAAATACATATAATATAAACAAATGTACAAAGCTCAAAAATATAGAAACTATCGCAATGCGATTCAATATCTAAACACCGATCCCCGACAACGGCGCCATTTTGTTGAAGCTAGAATAGCAGCAAGCAAAAATATATAAGTAACCCAGTTTTGTCGTATCCACAGGGATCAGTGCGAGGGAAAGAATGCCGTTCGACGGTTTCTATGTTTCTAAGCTCATGGTTCAAAAGTTTTGGTTTTAAGAAGGAACCAAAGTAAAATGCAGAAAATGTAAAAACAGAAAATATAAAATAAAGACTGAATTATAAACGGAGCCTTGTTGGATTGGATCTCATCAATTGATAACACATGCATTCTTCTAATCATATTATACATAAATCAATCATTCACCTAATATCCTCACGTATCACCCACGACAGAGGTTATGTCTAACGCAACGTCGAGAGATCGACCGTATTGCCTCATTGGTGATGTCTCACGCAACAAAAACCAACACAGAGCACTAAGAGCTGACACTCATGCAAGTGTTAAGCCTAAATCTATTTCTAGAGTTTAGAACAAAACAGATAATCATCTTAGATCCAGATCTGAAGAGTCTATGTCTATAGCGGTTCAAATCAAAGATAAACAGGTAAACAAAGATGACACCTACATCAGATAAATGACTGCTTCATATAAAATGCCAACGACCAGAATACGTACATACGTTTAACCCTTTTTTACATGTATTCAACTAATTTGCCAAATGAATGTGAATACCGTTCTTCATCACTATTATCACGCATCCTCGCAATACCGTATCGATCCTACTCATGCTAGCCATGCTACTTAATCAACAAAAGATACAATGAATATCAATTCACAAAACCATGTCAAAAGTTTGGTTCATTGATAGATGAAAATCTAAGATCAAGGATTTGTAAAGGTTTTGTCAAGACCACAAATAATCAATCAAAGACAACAACAATAGAGAATCGAAATATATTCACAAACATACATTAGATGAAATACATAAGGTATCAAGAGATTACATCCAACACCAACAAGAAATCAAAGCTCTTACCTTCTCTCCCTTGAAAATGAAGAGATGCAAAGTTTCTCTCTGAAAAATATCTAAATCTATCAAAACTATCTCTAAAAAGTGTGAAGAATGTATTTATAACACATTCAGGAAATTACATGTTCGCAAAGCGCATCATTTATTCGCATAGCGAATGGCAAAAAATGGGACCTCTGGTGCCTCTGAATAGTTAAACCTCCCCATAAATTCTCGTGAGTTCGCAATGCGAAGGATCACTCGCAAAGCGAACACTCGCTTTCCTGTTCGCAAAGTGAACTTTAGTGCCTTTTGCCCCTGCCAAAATCTGGGACCATTCACTAGAGACCTCGCCAGAGTTTGCAAAGCGAACATTCGCTGCACTCGCTTTCAAGTTCGCATAGCGAACTTACTGATGTCTTCCTCTGCTCTTTGGCAACTTGCATCATTTTCTCGTGTCTTACACTTTGATCATTTAGTGCCTTTTCCTGCACAATAACACACACATTACAAGCACCAAAGATATATTCTCATTGTTAGAAGAACAACAACAATCATTAGCAAAACCAATGAAAACATGAGAAAAGAGTGGAAAAAGTGCAAGGAAAGATAGTTCATTTTTAGGTCAAATCCGCACCTAACACACGTCACCTGAAATTCTGGCATAGCAGACAGCAGATGTCCTAACACATGTCAAGACATTGTTTTGCATAATTATTAAATAAGGAATAGAACAGCAAACTGATATCTGGAATATCAGTAACTGCAGAAACACAGATGTTTCGACATCTGTTCCAACATGTTAATCAAAACTGAACTATAAATTGCAGAATGATAAACAACACAGAATATGATGACCCACTTCGGTGCAAATCACCTACATCTGGGGGATACCAACCCAGAAAGAAGAATCCACTATCAGTAGTATAGTTTTATGTAACCAACCTCAGGTTTACACTAAACACCCACCTTTACCTATCACTACCCAATGAAAACTTTATCTAAGAACTTCATCCTAGTAAGAGAAACACATCTCACTCCCTAAATCACAACCTGTGATTATCTAACAGTTACTACACCATAACTGCATCATCCCATTGAAAGACACCCCTTTCAATACAAAGTTCAGTCAAGCATCCTTGACTAACAAGTTAACTTGGATTTGCTTAAAAGTTTCATCCAAGAACAATACACGATTCATTACCTACGGGTTTCTGAATCTGTACAAGTACCTATGTCTACCACAATGTATCAAATCGATACAGAGGGAGACTTACAAGAGAAACCTACGACTCTTAAAACCTAAACCCTACTTTACAAAATAGGATTCCTAAGTCTATGTCGTTCTCTCTCTCATCTTTGCATTAGGTCTTGGTCTTCTTTTATAGCCTTCTGCTGCGTTGGGCTTCAACTTTCTTTTGGCTGATTCCTTGATCCAATTGCTCCTTAAATCTTGCAACTGATCTGCAAACATCCTGTTGTTAGTAACAAACACGATGTCCTAACATCGTGTTGGGACATCTTATCCGACATATCTTCTTTTAACAGGATTCTTCTTTGTTGTTGGAACATCTTGTGCAACAACATGTTTTACCAAAATTTGTTCAAATATTTAGAGTCTTCATCACCTATTTGAGAAATTGTGGCAAATGTATTGGCGTTGTGGCAAGAGTGAATACTTCCAAATATTGATTAAGTGAAATTTGATGCGATTGACAAGGGTTCCAAATACTAATCATGGAGAGACAGGTGTAGAGTTTTAGAGGTTCAAGATTTATGCTTGTTCATCATTGGAATGTAATTCTTCCGGAGGATTTCTTAACACACCACCCATGTTTCTTATACACCACGTGAAATTTCCATTTTGCCCCTAGATTCCGGATGTGCACATCCGGACGCACCGTTTTTTCAAAAAACGCTGATGTGTTCCGGATGTGCACATCCGGAAGCATGGAATAGCTTTATTTTTAACAAATACCAATTAAGTTACACATTTTTCTGAATCTGCAGATCCGGTATTTGTTAAAAATAAAGTTATTCCATGCTTCCGGATGTGCACATCCGGAATACATCAGCGTTTTTTGAAAAAACGGTGCGTCCGGATGTGCACATCCGGAATCTGAGGGCAAAATGGAAATTTCACGTGGTGTATAAGAAACATGGGTGGTGTGTTAAGAAATCCCCTTCTTCCGATGTAATTCATGTATTTCTTCTCTAAAGTTTTTGGCTATGAATGTTTATACCATAAGTAACTAAATTTTCTTAGATTAGGATTTTGGAGATGAATTTATTATGTGTTTCTCAAACCATGTAGTTTGTTTTGTATTAATCTATGCAATTGTCTAGCTAATATTATTCAATATAGTTTGTTCTTAATGCTTTCATACATTGACGAGTGTTGCGAATGATTACTAATCTTAACTTTTACAACTCGGTCTAATTATGTTGTTTTGCATCTAATAAATCTAGACATATGAATTAATAGTGGATAAAACTTTCATTTATTCTTCATTTACAAATTTACCTAATACATTAGAGGTTGTGATTGAAGAAAGGGGTTACTTGTAAAGATATTCGTATAACTATTTTATTAATTCATTGTGATATTCGATAAACAAATGAAGTAATTAGATGAAATATTGAGTAATAAAAAATAAATGTTTCAGAAAATATATGATCATTTTTAATAAATAGTTTTAATCAAATTTATTTTTTCATTTTATATATGTCAAATTATATGCTCTACATTTTCCCATATTGTCGTTATATAATCTAAATAAAATTGATATTTGTATAGTAGAAATTATGAATTTATCCATCAGTATACTTATATTTTTATTTTAATAACATGTAGCATGATTTTTCTTATTTGCGAAGAAGGTCCAACGCAAAGGCCCAATCTCTTCCAGCTGTTGGAGGGCACGTTTTCCACACGCTCTTCACACCGTTCTCACCTGAGAACATGTGGCCAGCTAATCCCGCGTATCCTGTGGAAACGTTATACCCTTTGTAACGGGCAAGTCGCACACTTTTCGGAGAACGCGGAGCGATTGATCCAGGATGATGGGCACGTGCTGCTCATCCCCACACACGTGGAAATCCTGGCAGTCATTCGTTGTGGGCCTGGATATCCAGCCCACAACGGAGACCATTGGCCCTACGTCGGGGGATCTCTATAAATACCATTCCTAGTGGAAGGGTCAGGTATTCAATCTTCACTCTTTACTTGCTCTCTCTTTGCCTGAACTTACTTGGGCGTCGGAGTGTCTGCAGGTACCCCCCCCCCCCCCTCTTCATCCACCTTTGCTGATCGTAGCTGCTCCACGGCGTGTTGTTGGCCACTGAAGATTCTTTGATCCAGGTAAGATCAGTTGCGCCATATGTGGAAAACCTTTTCTCCCCCGTTTTTTCTTTCTCTAAAACCTAAAGACCAAAGCAAAACTCTCAAAAACTACCAATCATGGTCGATCAACACGACAAAAGTGGTCACGAAACAACCTTCACTCCCCTTTATGACACCGACAACGACAACGGCATGCCAATTTTGGAAGACATCATGCCTCAGAAGAGAGACGGATGCACCACCTCCCCTTTCTCCGACGAGGCCGCCGATGACGACATCCTGTACGTTGAGACTCGGAAAATCCAAAAGACTCCGGAGAAGGCACCGGAGAAGTTCTTGCCAATCCTAGTGTCGGCCAACGCTGATCCGACCATGGCAGCCCTGGTCGCGGCCCTCAACCAGACCAACTCCCTGATCAATCAGCAGAACGAGAGGATCAGAGCTTTGGAAAGAGACCGCCATCAACGCTCTCCCCCGCGGAGACACCAATGGTACGAGTCTCGCAGACTGTCGCCACAACGACCAGGACGCCGACAACAATTAGAGAGGCGACAGCCCCTGAAGTGCAACTGCACTCCTTCCCGCGAGGATCGCATCTCCCCGGTTGCCAAGAAGAATAAAGTCGGGGAACGACCTGACAACCGCCGATAACCCCCCCCCCCCCAAACTGAAAAGTCGACCAAAGAATTCGATGTTGCGCCTTGAGGACAGCCCCCGGCGAGAAAGGTACGACTACTCTCCGTCACGCTCGCCACTTAAGAGCGACGAGGATGACCCCCGCGGTCCGCTATCCTGGGTGATCATGGACGCTCCCCTTCCCAAGGGGCTGGAAAAACCCCCGAACCTGGGGACATACGACGGGACGACAGATCCCGACGAGCATCTCGAGAACATCGATGCCCTGCTCGACTACCGTGGCGTCATGGGCGCTATCAAGTGCAGGTTATTTCCCACGACCTTGAGGAAAAGTGCCATGACTTGGTACAAAAGCTTTGCTGAAGAGTCCATCACTTCCTAGAAGGACCTAGGAAGGCAATTCTTAAGGCACTTCACTATCTCTCATCACCATCCAAAGTTGGAGGCGACACTTGAGGAGAGTATACAGGGGAAGGATGAATCAAGAAAATGCTAGGGTTTCGGGGCATGACAACGCAACTCCCTACCGCAGAGGAGAAAAAATGAGGGAAGACAAGCCCCGTGACCCAAGGGAGTCCAAAGAACCTACTGGTCGGTTTGCCGACTAGACACCTCTGGCCGCCTCACGCGACCACATCCTGTCCAAGTGTACCAACGCAGAGTTCCATTGAGCCGAAGTCTATTTTCCCAGACAAACACCTGCCAAGCCCAACGCGGACAAGACCAAATAATGCCAGTTCTACAAGAACCACGGGCACGTAACCGAAGACTGCATCCACCTAAAGGATGCAATTGAAATCCTCATCAGAGATGGACACTTGCAACAATACACCAAGAGGAGAGAGGCTCCTCGCCAAGACACCAGGGAAGTGCAGAAGATCGAAGAGGAGAAGTATTCCTCCTCCGACGCCGAAGACCCCCTGTGCTTCGCAGCGCATAGCGCATCGGAGACTTTCCCTTCCGCCATGGTAATATCTGGCGGAGGATTCAACAAGATGGGCGTGGGATCAGTGAAGATGAAGTTCGAACAACTATTTGACGCTGGTTCGAGCAAAAACTCTACCCTCGACAAAGTTGGGAAGGCTCGAACCCTATCACGTTCTACCGTGAAGAACTCCCCGGAAGGGCCCCAAACTTCAACATCCTTTTACCCGTAAGAGAAAGAATGGTGAACTTTGTCGTTCGTCGCTGAAATTTTGGTACCAGATATGTGATGTTACGTGTGATGTCACAACAACACACTCTGCAATGGACAATGTAAAACAACAGAAGAGTACACAAAGAATTGTTCACCCAGTTCAGTTAAACAACTTACTCTGGGGGCTACCAAGCCAGGAAGGAATTTCACTATCAGTAGAATTAATTTACAGACTCAACAACCCAGTTGACATCTCCTAAACTTAATCTCTACCTAATGAACTTTCTACCGAAGAGACCACTACTCACTTCGTAACACACTTCAAGGATCACACTTTGAGAAACACCTTGATCCTGCTTACAAGCTTTGATCAAGTAACAACACTCTCTTGCTTCACAGCTCTAAGAGAGTACACTTTACAACTCACCAATTCAACCTAGAATGGCTTACAAAAACTCGTACAAAGACAATGAATGGCCCTCAGTCTATGCTCTCTATCTTTTCTACTTTCTTCAAAGGATTGATGCGCTTTAAATAGCTCTTTGATCTGGTCTTGGACCTGCTACAATATCTGACCTGATTTGTTATTTAAAACTGAATCTTCGACAGATTTTCTCTCTCAAAATCTTCTTAAATCTTCAGCCTTTAAACTCTCCTACAAATCTGCATCAAATCTGTTTGTAACAGAAAATATCTCCTCCAAGATATTCGCATCCAATTACTCTGTCAGCTCTTCCAAAATCCAGCTAAAACGCTTAACCCTAAAAATATCTCAAACCTGATGTTTTACTGATCTACACATCTAATGTCATGACATCACATGTGACATCAGACTTCACAACTTCAACAAGCTAAACACTTAACATTATTCAATGTTAAGACTCAATGTTAAGACATCACCCATGTGACATCAACATTGCACACTTTGTTTTACCAAAATTCTAGCCAATCCAAGAACCAACAATCTCCCCTTTTGGCTAATTTTGGCTAAAACAATCTCTGCAACATCAGAGACTTCAGCAGCGGATAAAACATAAGAAAAATTAAAACCCCTAGCAGTTAGCCGAAGCAGCACTCCTTCAAAACAGCTCCTACTACAAAATGCTGCACATACTTCATCAGCTCAGCAAAGGGTCAAGCTCCCCCTCAAAACCAGAATCATCTTCCAGCTGCACACAGCTGCACAAACTCCCCCTCAACTTCTGCAGCACATATGGGCTTGGCTAACTCTCCCCCTTTCTAGCCATAATTGGACAACCACCTACTAACTACCAGTTAGTCCTAAGCTATCTCTCATTGTCAGTCTAAAGTCAGTTTTCAAGACAAGACAAATCATAGAACATAAAAAATGCTTAAAAAGCCACAATATTCAAATTACATAAATAAGCACATCAAGTGCAGAACAAAACAACAAAAGCAAACAACAACAAAAAAACTACTGTCTAGCAGAAACAGCTAAAGAAATTTAATCTTCATCTGAGCTAGACCCATCTTCACCATCAGTGCTAGGGCCACCTTGTTCAGAACCTGGTCCTTCAGCATCATCATCATTTTGGCTAGCATTGACTGCTTCATCTTCTTTTTCTGCCAATCTCAGAGTCATGAGAAGTTTTTCAAATTTTAGCTTTCTTTCAATACTCACTCTGATGACTTCATCCAACTCCTTGCAAGCCTCCTCCAATTCTGAAATCAACCCAGTTTTGGCAGGTGGCTGTTGTGATGTTGAAGCTGATGTCTTGACAATGTCAGGGACATGTTTCCCTTCAAACAGCTTATAGTGGATTGACAAGGCAGGTTCTCTCTTACACACCACATCAGATTGATGAAGAATCTCAGGATGTTGTGACAAGATGATCCCACAAATGAGAGAGGGAAAGGCAATAGGCTTCTTCACTGCATTTGTAGCAGCATGCTTGATAGTCTGGTCATATATATAAGCCCCATAATCAAACAACCTCTTTGTCCCAACAGCATAAATGAATTTTCCCAATACAGCAGAGATAGTTATCTTGTGATTGGTAGGGACCCAATTAGCTGCTCCTATTCTGTGCAGAATAGCATATTTGACACTCAACAAACTGGCAGACAATTTTCCTTTCAGAGGCCAGACTTTCACTTGCCCTGTTGTGATTTCCTTGCACACAGCATTGTCTGTTTCTTCTAACTCTCTATACTCCTGCTCATCCCTTCCTAGATAAGTGTTAATTACCTCAGGAGAAAAGTTTACACGTTGGCCTCTCACATAAACCTTCCTAAAATCCATATTTCTGCTGTCATTAATAGCCATAGGAATGTTGACAATAAATTCCTTGACTAATCCATCATAGCACTTGGACAGTCCAGACACAGTCTTCATTAACCCAGCAAATCTAATCAATTCAATGACTTCCTTAAGATCCAAGGCATCTCCACCAAGTTCTCTCTCCAGTGCTAGTCTCCTCTGACAGACAAATTTCCACATGGATGCACTGCTAGCATAGTGGAATGAAATATTGTCAACAGGGATATCAGGGATCTTGTCAGCAATTCTTTTTAATATAGACCTTCTCACAGGTGTGATGTCTTGAACATCATCCTCAACATCAAATTCAGACTCTGAATCCTCCCTCACCTTTCTCTTTTTGGATTTCACAGCCACTTTTCTTCATGACTTGGTTGGACCAACCACAGAAGCCTTTTTCTTCTTCCCTTCAGCTGACTTCTTAGGAGAAGCTTCCACATTCTTTCCTTTCCTTGTTTTCAATCTATTGGCAATCCCAGGGACAGCTCTTCCAATCACTTCATTATCAGACAGATCAATTACATCCACCTTATCAGTATTCTTCTTTTCACTATGGCTAGTTTCAACATCCCTATCAGGCGATGTTCTGACATTTGTTTCAACATCAGCTTCCTCCTGAACACCTTCTTCTTCACCACCCACTTCAGCATCTTCAATAACAGACATAGCCAGTCTGTGAAGATTTGTAGTAGCACTTTGCATGTCTTCCTTTTCAGCAGGTATTTGTCTAAGGGGAATAGAAATTCCTTTTACAGATAAACCCTTATCCAAAATCTTGGTGGCAATCTGATTAAGACTGCGATCAACATCAAACCTCTCCTCAACAGCTTGAGAGGTGGAAGACCTAGATGCAGATTTATCGCTAAAAAGTACACTAGTGACTAGCCTCTTAGTTTCATTATCATTAAATTTAGTTCCAGCCCTTTTTGGTTGTAGTTTGGAAGATCTTGACCTACCAGATTCAGGAACCATCATGGAGATGGGTTCTATATTCAAAGCTTCTTCTGCAGAGCCCTCTTCTGTAGAAACCCTAGCTTTATCTCGTGATGAACTTTGTGAGGCAGATTTCTTAGATGGAGATGATATATGTTTTGACATTGTTCCTGTGAAGCACTTTAGATTTAGAGATGAATGGCAATTTTTGTTGAAGGAGAAGGAGATGAACAGATTAGGGATATGAAGTTTGATGAAGCGTGAGAAGGCTATAATAGGAAATGACTGCCTAAAGTATGGAGCCTGATTTTGTGGGTCACTTAAACGCCAATCAAGGATTTTCTCCCTCCAAAATAACTTTCCTTTTAAAAGGATTCACACCACAAGTTATTGACCCTACTTGACCTTTCAGCATGCTCAGACTTTTACCCTTAATGTTACAGTCTGATGTCACAACATTAACCTTAACATCATTAGATGAGCAGACCTCTTGAGGTATCCATTGATAACAATTATCTCTGGATCTGACTCCTTTCATAACTACCTCATTAGTTATCAAACACTTATCTTTAGTGTAGCTGACCTTATATCCATCATCACAGAGCTGACTTATGCTAATCAGGTTAGCACTCAAACCTTTGACAAGTAGCACATTGTCAAGATCAGGTCCATCATGACACTTCACTTTTCCAACACCTTTTACCACCCCTTTCTCTCCATTTCCAAAAGTAACATCAATTGAGGAGCAAGAATTGACATCCACCAATTGGTTTTTGAATCCAGTCATGTGCTTTGAACAGCCACTGTCAAAGTACCATCCATCCTTAGCAGAGTGTCTATCTGAAAAGTGAGCCAATAGACATTTAACATCTTCTTTAGGAACCCACTGCTTAACAACCTTGGGCCTGTTATCCTTCTGTCTAGGTTGAGGGATAGACTTTGGATAACCATGAAACTTGAAGCAAGAAAATTGCATATGGCCAAATCTTCCACAATAGAAGCACCTTACTCTTTCTTTTCTGAAGTTGTTAGACTTCCTGCCACCTTGATGATGAAACTGCTGTGGCTGCCATCCATAGTACTGGTGTTGTTTTCTTCCATAGCTTGCCTGTCTCCTGTAGTGAGGATTCTGTCTCTTAGGTTGTCTTCTATGGTGATGTGGCTTCCTTATTCCATAATAATGAGGCACAATATTATTATATTCAAGGCCATACATGTTCCCCTGATGTTGAGACATCTGATAGAACATGTTGAACCTAGGAGCCTGCATACTCCTATGGTATTGAGGAGGCATATACTGCCTAGCTCCATAAGTGTGTACCTTCCCTTGATGAGGACCATGAGCATCCCTTATCCCAACATTCTGATGCTGTTGGTGAGCAACCTACTTGGGTTTAGGATTATGTCTCTTTTTGTTATGTTGAGACATTGGTTGAGACATGTCCTTTTTGGTTCCTGAAGTACTAGCTTCAGCAGAAACCTTCTCCTCAACGAATCCTAAGCCAGATTTGTCTCCTGCTACTTTTTCAGCCTGAAGGATCTTATCAAGAGTATCAGATCCACTGTTCAACATTCTAACAGATTTTGTCATTTGATCAAGTTGAGATTTAACCAACAAGACTTCATTTTCAAGATCAGCTTTGACAGTCTCAAGCTGAACAATTTGTTTCTTTTGTTTCTCACTTTCTTGACATACTTCTGCACTCTTCAGACATAACTCATGATAGGAGGCTGCTAACTCCTCAAAAGTCAGTTCCTCATCACTTGATTCTCCATCAGTCACACATGTCTCTGTCAAGGCTCTGACAGGCTTGGCTGACTCTTCTTCACTTTCACTGTCAGTATCAGACCAGGAAACTGTCATGCCCTTTTTCTGCTTCTTAAGGAATGTAGGACATTCTTTCTTAACATGTCCATATCCTTCACACTCAAAGCATTGAATCCCTTTGTCTTGAGCAGTCTTCTCTTCATCCTTCTCCTTTGACTTGCTGATGTCAGAGGAGATGTTCTTGACATTAGGTTTGTAGTTCTTATTCATCCTCTTGAAAACCTTGTTAAACTGTCTTCCCAGCATAGCAATGGCCTGAGACAGCTCCTCCTGAGATTCAGCACCATTCCCTTTCTTGGCTTCTTCAGAACTGGAGACCAAAGCTATACTCTTGGACTTCTTCTCAGGTTCCTCTTCATTCAACCCTAACTCAAAGGTTTGAAGAAATCCAATTAGCTCATCAACTCTCATTTTGCTGATGTCTTGAGCTTCCTCAATTGTAGTCACCTTCATCTTATACCTCTTGGGAAGGGATCTAAGGATTTTCCTCACCAGCTTTTCTTCAGTCATCTTCTCTCCAAGATCACTAGAGGCATTGGACAGCTCAAGAATACTCATATGAAAGTCATGAATAGTTTCATCTTCCTTCATCTTTAGACTTTCAAACTTTGATGTCAAAAGTTGAAGTCTTGACATCTTAACCTTTAAAGTTCCTTCATGAGTAGTCTTCAAGATGTCCTAAGCTTCCTTGGCAACTTCACAGGTATTGATCAACCTGAATATGTTCTTATCAACTCCATTGAAAATAGCATTTAAGGCTTTGGAATTACCAAGGGCAAGCTCATCTTCTTCCTTGGTCCATTCTTCTTCAGGTTTCAGTTTTGAGCTGCCTTCTTTTTCTTTCCCAGCATCATCTTTCTCAACAACAACATGTGCTTTCCATTCTTTTATGATAGCCTTCCAAGCCCTGCTATCCAAGGATTTCAAAAAGGTAATCATCCTTGGCTTCCAATAATCATAATTAGAGCCATCCAAAATAGGGGGTCTATTCACAAATCCACCAACTTCCTTGTCCATCTTTACCAGAAAGTATCAGCCCTAGATCTCACCCAGATTCAGAGCAGGATGCCTGCTCTGATACCAATTGAAATTCTGGTACCAGATATGTGATGTTACGTGTGATGTCACAACAACACACTCTGCAATGGACAATGTAAAACAACAGAAGAGTACACAAAGAATTGTTCACCCAATTCAGTTAAACAACTTACTCTGGGGGCTACCAAGCCAGGAAGGAATTTCACTATCAGTAGAATTAATTTACAGACTCAACAACCCAGTTGACATCTCCTAAACTTAATCTCTACCTAATGAACTTTCTACCTAAGAGACCACTTAGGTATGAGACCACAACTCACTTCCTAACACACCTCAAGGATCACACTTTGAGAAACACCTTGATCCTGCTTACAAGCTTTGATCAAGTAACAACACTCTCTTGCTTCATAGCTCTAAGAGAGTACACTTTACAACTCACTAATTCAACCTAGAATGGCTTACAAAAACTCGTACAAAGACAATGAATGACCCTCAGTCTATGCTCTCTATCTTTTCTACTTTCTTCAAAGGATTGATGCACTTTAAATAGCTCTTTGATCTGGCCTTGGACCTGCTACAATATCTTACCTGATTTGTTATTTAAAACTGAATCTTCGACAGATTTTCTCTCTCAAAATCTTCTTAAATCTTCAGCCTTTAAACTCTCCTACAAATCTGCATCAAATCTGTTTGTAACAGAAAATATCTCCTCCAAGATATTCGCATCCAATTACTCTGCCAGCTCTTCCAAAATCCAGCTAAAACGCTTAAACCTAAAAACATCTCAAACCTGATGTTTTACTGATCTGCATATCTGATGTCATGACATCGCATGTGACATCAGACTTCACAACTTCAACAAGCTAAACACTTAACATTATTCAATGTTAAGACTCAATGTTAAGACATCACCCATGTGACATCAACATTGTACACTTTGTTTTACCAAAATTCTAGCCAATCCAAGAACCAACAGTCGCATATTGGTCGACCAAGGAAGCTCGATCGACATTATGTACTCGCAGCTTTTCTCGACGCTGCAGCTCAAGGAAAGTCACTTAACGTCATATGTGGGCTCCGGTCTGCAGGGCTTCAATGACGTTGTCACAGGGACGTGGGACTAAGTCGAGTTGATTGTCACTGTCGGGAGCAATGGGACAGCCAAATCAATCAAGGTCCAGTTCTTGGTCATAGACTTCCCTTATCTGTACCAGTGCATCCTGGAAAGACCAGCTCTAGCCGGACTGATCGTCGTGCCTTCCACCATCCATCTGAAGATGAAATACTACACGGTGAAATACCATCAATACGTCATCCAAAGCTGCCAGCAATCCTGCTCGCCCTAGCTCCTCAAAGGAACCCGAACAAAGGCGTGAATATTGGCACTGATCTCCCCGACCTTGCGAGGAAACAACTTAAGGCTTGCTTTAGGGAAAATGCTGATTTGTTCGCCTGGAGCGTTGCGGAGATGCCCAGACTGGTCCCCGACGTCGCCTGCCACCAGCTGCCCATAGATCCCACCGCTAGGGCCATAGTACAACGTAGGCGTAGGCAGTCTCCCGAAAAAGTGAAGGTTACTGAAAAGGCTGTAAAAGACCTCATAGAGGCAAATTTTATTTCGAAAGCCCAGTACACAACCTGGCTTTATAATGTTGTACTCATTAAAAAATCTAATGGAAAGTGGCGCATATGTGTTGACTATACCGATCTTAACAGGGCTTGCCCTAAAGATGCCTATCCCCTGCCTAACATAGATACTCTTGTCGACAGCTCTGCATGTTTCAAGCTATTGTCGTTCATGGATTCATATTCGGGATACAACCAAATCCCCATGGCGAAGGGGTACAAAAACTACATGACTTTTATGACCGAGTCAGGCAACTATTACTACAACGTAATGCCCTTCGGCTTGAAAAACGTCGGCGCTACCTACCAGCGAATGATGAACAAGGTCTTCCGAAGGGAGATTGGTGACATGCTCGAAGTTTATATGAACGACATGATCATCAAACCCCAAGAGGAAATCGACCATACCCTCCACCTCAAAAGGGTCCTCGACATGGCGAGGAGATGCAGGATGAGGTTCAACCCGGAGAAGTGCACCTTCGGCATCCGAGTAGGCAAGTTCCTCGGCCTCTATCTAACAGAACGAGGAATCGAAGCGAACTCCGATAAATGCAGGGCCTTCTCTAAATTTACAACTCCGAACTCGAAGAAATCGATCCAATCCCTAAACGGGATGCTCACCTCGTTGTCCCGCTTCGTAGCTAAATATGCCCAACACGCACTTCCATTTTCAAACTTCTGCGCAAGAAAGCAATGTTTGAATGGACCGAGGAATGCGAACAAGCCCTCCTCCATCTCAAACAAGTTCTTTCGCGACCATCGGTCCTCTCGCGACCAGAAAACAGGGAGACACTTTACCTCTACCTCGTCGTCGTTATCGAGGCCGTCAGCGCGGCCCTCATTCGCGAAACCCCCGAGAGGCAAAAACCTATTTACTTCACTATCAAGGTCTTACAGGGCCTCGAGCTCAGGTACCAGCAAATTGAGAAGGTCGCTTTATCTCTCATAACGCGGCGAGAAGATTGAGACATTACTTCCTAGCTCATACAATCGTGGTACGAACTCACCAGCCCGTGAAGCAGCTGCTCGGTCGTCCCGATATGGCGGGTAGGATGCTCAAATGGTTGCTGGAACTTTCTGAGTTCGACATCCGGTACGAAAACAGGAAAGCCCTCAAAGTACAAGTACTAGCCGACTTCGTAGCAGAGATGGTTGTGCCTACCTCCCCGACAGACGGGGCACACAAATTGACCATCTTCTTAGACGGGGCCTCTAGCTCAACGGGAAGCGGAGCAGGCATCATCCTTGAAAACAAGGAGGGAATCCTGATCGAAGTTTCTCTAGCTCTATCCTTCCCAACTTCCAATAACCAAGCAGAGTACAAGGCCTTTCTCGCAGGGCTACGCTTGGCCGAAGATTTGGGAGCAAAAGAAGTGAAGATTTTCACTGATTCCCAACTCATCGCTTCTCAAGTACGGGGAGAGTATCAAGCTAAGAACGAAAACCTCTCCGAATACTTGGCCCTGGTCCTGGAGAGAATGACGAAATTCGACCGCGCTGAGGTAAAGCATGTTCCCCGCGAACACAACACCCGGGAAGACATCCTGTCAAAGCTCGCGAGCACAAAGTAGAAGGGCAAAAATAAGTCGGTCATCCAGGAGATACTTTCTCGAACAAGCATCGAGAAGCTCACCGCGACCACCGAAGTGAACGTCATTGGCGACAGCGACCGCTGAATGACCCCACTGTACAAACACCTCACCACGGGGGAACTTCCCCCCGACCAGAAAGAGGCTAGCGTATCCAAACGCAGAGCTTGCTCCTACGTCTTGATCGAAAATAAGTTATACAGACGAGGATTCTTCATCCCTCTCCTCAAGTTTGTCGAGGAATGCAAAGTCGGCCACATCCTGCACGAGATCCACAAGGGGATCAACGCTCAACACCTCGGTGGGAGATCCCTCGCTCAAAAAGCCCTGCGAGCAAGACATTATTGGCCCACCATGCAGCACGATGCGAAAGAACACGTCAAAAAGTGCGATAAATTCTAGCGCCACAGGGACATGCACCTGGCGCCGCCCAACGAGCTCAAAACCCTTTCGTCCCCATGGCCATTCACCTGGTGGGGAATGGAAATCCTCGGACCGTTTACCACGGGGTTATACCAAAACAAGTACCTAATAGTTAGCGTCAACTATTTCACGAAGTGGATAAAGGCGGAGGCCCTCGCCAAAATCACTTCGCACAACATACTTTGTTTCTACAAAAGAAATATACTCGCCTGGTTTAACGTGCCACAAGCAATCGTCACCGACAACGGGACGCAGTTCACAGACAAAAACTTCCAGGACTTCGTCGCCAAGCTAGGCACCAAACAACACTTCACCTCGGTCGAGCACCCACAAACAAACGGGCAGGCGGATGCCGTGAACAGGGTGATCTTACAAGGCCTTAAACGACGGATGGGTGAGGCCAAGAAGAAATGGGTCGAGGAGCTACACAGCGTGCTCTGGGCCTATAGGACTACACCACACTCGACCACCGGAGAAACTCTGTTCCGACTAACCTACAGGACCGAGGCAGTCATCCCCGTGGAGATCCGAGAACCCTCTAGAAGGACTAAATCTCCCCTCGAAGAGGAGATGAACGACGAGTCGCTGAGAGAGAAGATTGACATAGTCGAATTAATTCGGTCAGGGGAAGCCCTTTGAGAAACCTCGTTGAAACAAAAGATAACCTTGAGACATGACGCTAAAGTCATAAAATGGGAATTCCAAGTCGGCAGTCTAGTCTTACGAAGAAATCACAAAGATCCTCGCAAGGGAAAGCTCGCCGCCAACTGGGAAGGCCCATATTCTATCCGAGCAAAAACGGAACTCTACTACCTCGAAAACTTGCACGGGGAAGAACTTACTCAACCATGGAACGCAGAAAAACTAAAACAATACTACAGATAAGCCTGACGGTCGGCGTACCCTACTCAACAATGACAGGATACTTCCTGACCATAGAGGCGTGCTTCGGTACAAGCACAACATCCCAAACTTAGACAAAAGGCATGTTTCCGCTCTTTAACGAGCAGATCCTTAGCCCAACGGGGATAACTCGACCAAGCTCTGCCGTCATTGTTCTAGTAAGGCAGAACACCCAGCTCGCAATGGGAGGTTCACGCCGTGGAGTTAAGACCTCGACCGAGATCTTGGCTCCGCTATCAGTTGAAAGCCAACTCCGATCACTCGAACAAGTTCCCCCACACTGTTGAGCACAAATTCTGTCGAGTATTACCCCGCATACTCTTAGCGAAAACAATTTGCAAGCGTAAATATAAACCGAAGAAACTAATATATGCTCGGCGAGCAAATTACACAAAGGTATACACACATGTCGAAAAGGCAGTTATATTAAGATTACAAATCAAATATTCAAGTATAGCAAACGGGAAAAGCCCACTATTCAAATACTATAAGCCATGGCGCGCAGGCCAGGAAAATAGGAACCATGGCACGCAGGCCAAACAACTACAAGCATAAACCTAAACATTTTCATTCCCCTCGGGTGGATCTCCTCTTCGTCACCCTCATCGTCAGAGCTGGGAGGAGCGACTATCTTGCCATCGACCACCTGGTTCAGGAACCCGATCCCCTCGGTGACAAGCTCGACCCCGGGGTTCACAACTTGAAGTTGAGCTACCGCATTGTCAAAACTCATCCCGAAAGCATCCAAGCAATCTTGCTCGAGGACCCTGATCCAGGAGACCAACTCACCGCGAGTCAGAAAGGCCCTCTCCTCAGCAGACTCATCATCGGCGGGGGTCGGTAGCTGCCAACTCAGCGACCTTCGCCTCGAGGGTTTTCTTATCTTCAGCGGCCTTGGCTAGTGCCTCTTTCGCCTCGGCCAGCTCTGCGAGGAGATTGACCTGGATTGCGTATTTCTCCCTGTAGTTGAAGAAATCATTCTCCACCTCGAGCTTCTTCCCCTTGAGCTTTGTGTTCGCTGCCCGCAACCTTTCCAGCTCGGCGACGGGACAGGTCTCCTCGTCATTGAGGGCAAAGGTCATTTCCAGGACCCTCATCCCGGCGGTCGCGTCCTGAGACAATACTTTCCTCCTGGACACCTTGTCGAGGGCCAGGATAGCCTTCGACTCTGCTTCAAACACGGCTAAGGAATGATCCCCCTCGAAGAAACCCCTGTTAAGATGGCAGGGAGCAACACGAACTTCTCCCTGACGCCTTCCACTGTGAGATCGATGGGCCCAGATTCTTCTACGCGGTGCCTTTTCTTGGTCAGAGAGCCTTGTTGAGAGGGAGACTGACTGCACGACGGTGAAGAAGAGGCACCCCTACCGGAGTCCGCCTTGGACTCTTCCAGAATTTGAGTTGACCCGAGACTTAGGAGCCTTCTTGCATGCCTTTGTCGCGGCGAGCTTGTTTATGCGCTCTTGAAGATTGGCCATCTTACCTGCAATAAAGACGAACACGAGTTAGCATACTATGGAAAAACGATCACACAAGCAAGATAAAAGAAAATGCTACCTAAAAGCGCTAAGGCATCCTCAACGGTACGACACTTGAGGAGGTCCTTCATGTTAATCAGTTAAGTCTCACAAACGGGATGGCCGCCCTCGTCGACAATAACGCTCTCACCTTTGGTCACGCACTAGCTAGGCGCGAAGCTATCAACGAAATCCACAATCTTGTTGTAGGCAAGTTGATCCTCGGCATCTAGCTCGTTAGGCCTGGTGAGGTAATACTCCATGCTCTTGTCGAAATGGCTCTTCTGCCAGTAAATGGGAAACTTAGGCTCCAGCTTCATTACCACCTCCCCGTTTGCATTGCAGCGCACACTACCATCGTCCTCGAGCACCGCCACGCGGTCGAAAACATGGTCGACGGCTGCCTCCGACACAGGACGAACCAGAAAGTATTTGTCCTTGAAGGCGCGAACAGAGTCCACGTATGTTTTGAACAACTTCCTCGGCTGCTTGAAAGACACCCAGTTGTGTTTTCCGTTGGAGGATTTTCGCTGCAAGTGGAAACAACGGAAGAACAAGGGGAGAGTGGCGCAGACTTCGAGATACTGGCATACAATCTCGAATGCCTTGATGAACGCAATCGTGTTTGGGTATAGCTGGGAAGGTTCCAACTCTAACCGATCAAAGAGCCCCGTCTCAAAGTCGCTGAACGGCAAACACAACTCCGCCTCCTTGAAAGCGAACTCATACATCACGAAGCGGTCCTCCTTAAAGGTCGAGCAGATATGCTCCGTCTTTCTGGGTTTATATATCTCTCAACTCTCCGAAGCCTCGGGGTCCTCGGGGTGCTCCAGCTCTGAGATGAAGGTAAAGACATCCGACAGGTCATCGGCGAAGCTTGAAGCGGTCCCGCGAGGTTTTTCCCCGACCCATTGCAGGTTTTTATCGGTGATGGTGTCAACCAGATGCGATTCCTCGACATGACGAGCCATTTCAGCCTGAAAAGCATAGGAAAACAGTGAATTTGACGATTAAATCAAATTCACCCTTCCACTGCAAATCAAGTAAAAGGGCGAGGAGTGACATGTGGGCATACTCCCGACCAAAAGCCCTTCGTTTAAATGGCAAGCACGGAGATCGGGAGGACCCGCTCCTCGACACGAAGCCCTAGCGTACCGCAGAGATCATGAGGACCCACTCCTCGACACTAAATCCAGCGAAAACTCAAGAAATTCATGAGCTTCATCGGAAACTTCATGAGTTCCTAGGAAAATTCATTGGAAACTTCATGAGTTCCTTGGAAGCTTCATCGAAAACTTCATGAGTTCCTCGTAAACTTCATCGGAACTCCATGAGATTCATCGAAAGTTCAAGAACGTCATTGGAAAATTCATAGAAATTGCCGGAAAACGCATAACTTCATCGCGAAGTTCATGAGCGTCAACAAGAGACGCGCGGTTCTCCTATTTCCTACTCGAAGTTCGATGGCGGTCGGCGATTGGGGGTGGCAGAACCTCCGCCAAACCCCAACACTCACCGGAACTGAATCCTGAAGCTACATTCTAAAGCTAACCACTACCATGCAAACTGAGAAAGGCAACAGAGACTTACTTGATTGAGGAGGATTATGGAAATCTACGGTGGCGGAAAGAAAGCTTACGGCGGCGACGACGACGGCGAGCGAACGTTGGAGAGAGCCGAGAAATTCTTTAGCTTGAGAATACAACCAGCGTACCGAATGAGTCCCACTTCCTCTTACTTATAACCTCTAGCACGGAAAATGAATCGCCGCCTAGCCATCGAGTACCCCTACTCATAGGCCATCGTAGGCATTTAATGCCTCTAACGCGTGGCACGAGGAGACGACACATCCGTCCCTTCAAGTCCCCTCAACGCTACAGATTCCAATGTGTCGGACATGACAGGTAAAGCCTTTCTCTCACAAGCATGTCCTCGGGGAAAGGCTTGAAACAAGTCATGCCGTCGAGTGGCATCCTCGCGAGCACACGACCGCGACGATAGAATCTAAGCGAGATCGTGACGTCGAGCACAAGCGACTGCCCAACGTCCCTTGCGAGCAGAAACTCGACGAAAAACTTTTATGCTTTCTCACAAGCGCAGCTCCACGACCTCACAACCCAGAATCCGAACAAACGCTCTCCTTGTGCGAATTTCTTTCACTCCTCTTCGACATAAGGATTAACTCTAAGTCATTACTCAATTGCCTTAGAGCAACGACTTGGGGGGCTCCTGATCTGGATTGGGTCTGGGGCTGCCCCACGGTCAGGCACAGCGCAGTCCAGCTCCGCGTCAAAGAAGGCCCAACACAAAGGCCCAATCATTTCTAGCCGTTGGAGAGCACGTTCCCCACGCGGTTCTCACCTGAGGACACGTGGCCAGTTGCTTCTGCGTATCCCGTGGAAACGTTCTGCCCTTCGTAACTGGCAAATCGTCCACTTTCCGGAGAACGTAGAGCAGTTGACCCAGGATGATGGGCATGTGCTGCTCATCCCCACACACGTGGAAATCTTGGCAGTCATTCGTTGTGGGCCCGGATATCTAGCCCACAACGAAGACCATTGGCCATGTGTCGGGGGCTCTCTATAAATACCCTTCCTAGTGGAAGGGCCAGGTATTCAATCTTCACTTTTTACTTGCTCTCTCTTTGCTTGAACTTACTTAGGCGTCCGCCAAACCCCAACACACACCGGAACTGAATCCTGAAGCTACATTCTAAAGCTAACCACTACCATGCAAACTGAGAAAGGCAACAGAGACTTACTTGATTGAGGAGGATTATGGAAATCTACGGTGGCGGAAAGAAAGCTTACGGCGGCGACGACGACGGCGAGCGAACGTTGGAGAGAGCCGAGAAATTCTTTAGCTTGAGAATACAACCAGCGTACCGAATGAGTCCCACTTCCTCTTACTTATAACCTCTA
Organism: Lathyrus tuberosus; assembly: GCA_022829125.1. NCBI lineage: Eukaryota > Viridiplantae > Streptophyta > Magnoliopsida > Fabales > Fabaceae > Lathyrus > Lathyrus tuberosus. The sequence goes on along the minus strand of JALAZF010000082.1, from coordinate 3,485,557 downwards.
GCACGGAAAATGAATCGCCGCCTAGCCATCGAGTACCCCTACTCATAGGCCATCGTAGGCATTTAATGCCTCTAACGCGTGGCACGAGGAGACGACACATCCGTCCCTTCAAGTCCCCTCAACGCTACAGATTCCAATGTGTCGGACATGACAGGTAAAGCCTTTCTCTCACAAGCATGTCCTCGGGGAAAGGCTTGAAACAAGTCATGCCGTCGAGTGGCATCCTCGCGAGCACACGACCGCGACGATAGAATCTAAGCGAGATCGTGACGTCGAGCACAAGCGACTGCCCAACGTCCCTTGCGAGCAGAAACTCGACGAAAAACTTTTATGCTTTCTCACAAGCGCAGCTCCACGACCTCACAACCCAGAATCCGAACAAACGCTCTCCTTGCGCGAATTTCTTTCACTCCTCTTCGACATAAGGATTAACTCTAAGTCATTACTCAATTGCCTTAGAGCAACGACTTGGGGGGCTCCTGATCTGGATTGGGTCTGGGGCTGCCCCACGGTCAGGCACAGCGCAGTCCAGCTCCGCGTCAAAGAAGGCCCAACACAAAGGCCCAATCATTTCTAGCCGTTGGAGAGCACGTTCCCCACGCGGTTCTCACCTGAGGACACGTGGCCAGTTGCTTCTGCGTATCCCGTGGAAACGTTCTGCCCTTCGTAACTGGCAAATCGTCCACTTTCCGGAGAACGTAGAGCAGTTGACCCAGGATGATGGGCATGTGCTGCTCATCCCCACACACGTGGAAATCTTGGCAGTCATTCGTTGTGGGCCCGGATATCTAGCCCACAACGAAGACCATTGGCCATGTGTCGGGGGCTCTCTATAAATACCCTTCCTAGTGGAAGGGCCAGGTATCCAATCTTCACTTTTTACTTGCTCTCTCTTTGCTTGAACTTACTTAGGCGTCCGAGTGCCTGCAGGTACCCCCCCCCCCCCCCCCCTCCTCCTCTCAATCTACCTTTGCTGACAGTAGTTGTTCCACAGCGTATTGTTGGTCACTGAAGATTCTTCTGACCCCGATAAGATCAATTATACAATCTAAAATTAATTGTGACATGTTTAATTGCTCTCAAATAAAATTGTTTTTGTTTTTAAAATTAATTTTAAGTTATGATAAGACATGTAGAAACAACTCAACTCACTTTTTCATCCAAGTCACTTTTAATCCAAATCAATTTTATTTAATTAATTTACTAATAAATTTTTCTCAATGTAGAAACAAACACACATAATCTACTCTATTTTATATTAATAATAAAAAAAATTGGTCTGACCCAAATATGACCTGTGCTTGACGTGCACTAAGCCTCTTAGACACATCACATGTGCATATGTGGTTATATCATAGCGCTTTCGTGCATGGGACATGTGCATATGTTGCTATATAAGATTTGAAAAATTAATTATGATAGTGACAATAAAACTTGTTGCATAACAAAATATAGCTGTAATATGACTAATCAGGGTGGTGTCCACTGTCCACTACACAAACAGCTAATTTCATGTGGCAATGCCAACTGTTTAGCAGAGCAAGGCCTAAACAAAATGTAATGAAACCATTTATGGTAAACATTCTCAAAATTTTCGCTAATATGTCAACCAAACAGACACACGTGTTGCATACCAAATTAACTTCAACTGGAACAACTTGACAAATATTTATATTATTACATACAATGCTGCAAGGAGGAAAGAGAATCATAAGGACAAAACCAGCTAGCTTTTGGAGCAGACACAAAGATACAATGCCATTTGGACAAAATGACATCACAAACCATAATGCAAATATGCAAGCCTTCATTGTCAAATAATCTCAATCATAAGCTTATATAATATTCACGTGACGAATCAATAGCTCTGATCGCAACACCTGGCTATATGTTCCTGCTGCTTGCTTAATACTCTGCTGCTATAGGTTCTTGTACCAAGGTGAGCTGTGGTTTGTCTTCAATGACTATATCACCATTCGCATGGGATTCTACTTCACCTGGATCTATGTTCAGAGACGGGGTTTCACTTGTCTCATCGGACAAGACATTGTTCTCCTCAATAGCTGCAGCTGCTTCAACTTTCTCTTCCTTTGTTGCAATAGACAAGGTGGTAACATCAGATGTAACACTAGATAAGGAGGCTTTCTCGTCATTCACCGCCTTAGACGGAGTCCGCGCAGTTGTTGTATTGGATGAACTGATCCTTTCAGGAGTCAGTCGAGGAGGGAGAGATTTTCGTTGTGGCTTCTTTGGGTGAACAGGACTAATTCCTTTAGTGAGGTTATTCTGAGATAATTTCTCATCTAGACTTAAACGACATTGTTGAGCTGTGCTTATGGTGTTTCCTTCTAGCTCTGAAGATGTTGAAGTCTTCTTACGACCAAGCTTGGGGGATTTTGCTCTTGTAGTTGGTATCTAAATTCACAAGTCCAAAGGAATTTCAATTTCTAAATCATAGACAAACTCTTTCCATAAAAAAATATTGAACAAATTTGCTAACTTGAAAAAGTTCATGAAGAATATCAACAGTTTCAGAGCTAAAAAAGGTCAAAACTACATGTCCAGTGAAAAGTTAAAAACATCACTTTATAGTTAGATTTAGAAAGTCAGTAACAAGTTCTCGAGCAACTTCAATTGGTGTTCATTTGATTAGGCCAGCATAACATTGCTATATAAATACAGTAGAGGTAAAGGTTCTTGTTAGTTCTGCTCAATTATCTAACACTGACAATAAAGTTTAACCAACTAGCTAACTTTAAACATCTCTAACTGGAGCTACGCAGTTCTGTGGTGAAGTTGGTGTGGCATTTGGATAACATAAGTAAAACAGCTTAGATGCAATTTACCACACCTATGCCTAAATAAGTAAAAAGCCATCTAGAATAACAAATTGAGAACTACTACTCATTTATAGAATCGGATAGAATATCAAAATCAGTTTGGAAATAGCAAAACTACCTAAATTTCAGAACCCACAAGATATGTACAGGCCACCAAAGCACAAACCAAATCTAAAGGTTCCAGATGGAGAACTATGAGGTAACTGAAAAGAATATTCAACATGCTAACTGAAAGTCCTTAATCGTATAAAATAAAACATCAGATTCATCAATTGAAATCGTAGTTAAAAACTATCTAATATATGCAGTGATATTTTGAACTTATGTATAATATAACAGGCTTGTTGCTTTTAATTTCACTTCCCTATTAATTTTGGTCCAACGTACTCAAGAAAATACATGTTTTATAATGTTAATAACATACTCAAGACATGAACATTCCATATTTCTATCTCATTTTTAAACCCAACTAACATTTTGGTAGCATAACTAAAGAATGTATACAATATAATATACATTGACTAGAAAGACAACACCAGGGAAGCAATTAATATCTATACACAAATGAGAATTTATATAATGAGTGGAGACCAATCATTCTTAACAATAGAGTATTTCAGAACAAGCAAGACACTAGATTAGACAGACACCAATTGATAGAGTGAAGTGGAAACAGTGAGAAGCTTCAATCAGCAAATATTGCTCTTTTCAAATAAATTCAGAAGATTGGCCAAGTTGTGTGTGCGGGTGCGTACACATCAGTGTACTTGTGAGTTGAGTATTGACATGCCAATAAGAAATACATTTCCTATAGTTCAAAATAAAAAACCGAAAATAATTAGACAGATTACATGCAGCAGGCTTGCATGCAATCAAAAAGATAGGCATCCATGTATGCCCATAAACAGAAACTAACCTTCTTCAACTCCACCCGCGAAGGAGGAGGTTCCTGGTAGAAGCTTGGCATTGGAGTTGCTTTAAATGCTAGCTTTTTCCTAAGCCTCCTAATCTCAGCTTCTTGGCTCTCCTATAAAAAGAAATCAAAGGTTGATATGTTTAAAAGGAGTTAGCGCAAGTTTTCAGCCTAGCTATCATATATTATCACCTTGGTTTTTGCTTGCATGTTGCTCTCCTCCACTTCCTTCGCATGAATCCTTTCCTCTAGCTTAGAGTAAAACTGGCCAGCAAAATATGAAATTATTTTAAAACTACAAACTTATTCAAAGGAAACCATTATGGTAACCCAAGAGAGAGGCAAATAATAATTATTTACCTCTTTTCTTCTCTCAGCTCTCTCATTACATTTGAAACTAAATCCATAAGTTGGCATTGTCCCCATTCTGCGAGGCTTGCCATCTTCTGCTGTAGGACTTATAAGTGGATTAAGGATAATAAACCAGTAAACCACAATCGTAAACTACATCATTCTCAAAAACAAATTTACAATAAGTTACACTCTCTTCCCGTAAGATATACTTACATCACAGATCACACTACCATTCCTTCTAATTTTAAAAATCCAACCCCCCTTGAGAGAGATGAATACATGCTACACTTTATTCTATTTTAATTTCAACAAATATTTTAGGAATGTTGTTTTCTCCCTTGTCAGTTTTTAGATGTCCTACAATCAGTCGCAGGGTTCAAAACTAGGCGAAGCTTATTTGCTTTTAAAATATACTAAAATGTAGCACATTTGATTTTCAACTCCAAAAAGAATATGTTTCAAGTATCTAAGTGAAATGTAATTTACCCATAAACTTACTATTTAGATATATAGAAATATCTCTTTGCTCCCTATTTCCACTCAAAAGAAAGAAGAAGAAAAACTTGACCGCAAAAAAAAAGGATACGAAGATAACTCAGCATTTCCAGGAAGATTATCAAGGGGTTCTTTCTTTATTAACTGTGGTCTAGTCTTCTCCCTGTATCGAATAAATTGCAATCCACATGTCAAATAATTAAGATGATAGGATCTCCATAGTCGTACCATATTCTTTTGTCAGAGAAATGTAATGAACTATTCAAAATAAATACAAAAAGCATTTCATACATTGGTGCTTCAGAAGATGCTGCATCAGACTTTCCAGCGTGCTGAGAGAAAGTGTAAAAAAATCAGTGAATGCCAATACTATAATTTCATTGCACAAATCCAAAAAGCTAAATTAACAAACCGAGGAAGCACAATCAAAGGTAACCGTTACCTTGGACAATCGAGTCTGCTTGTCATTCAACGCTCGGCTCTTAACCGCCTGTCTTGGATGAGAGTCCAAAATAGAAGTACCATTTGAAACAGGAGATGCTGCCGCTGCTGCCACCTCTTCATCTTTCCCGACTTTGTTCTTTCGTACCAAACCTGTATGAACACCTTTAACACTCGGTTGTTTCACTTTCTTATTCTTCACAAGACCGTTCCCTGTTCTAGATTTCTCCGTTTCATCTCCGATTTCAACATCCTCTTCCTATAATTCACAAAACACAAACACATTCAAATCAATCGACAAACCAATTCTGCGTGGGAATGTATAATTAAATAATTAATATCACCTTCAAAATGCTAACATTGTTTCCCTCAATTTTCCCACTCAATCCTTCTTTCAATTCTTCCACAGACAAACTATCATCAAAATTTTCAAAATCTCCATTCGACACCACTACACTTTCTTCAATTTCAGTAACAACAGAGTCTACATTTGAATCAACACCATTTTGGTCCACGGCTTCAAATCCACCCACCGCTGAAAAACCACTCGGATCCATCTTTCACACCAAGCTACAAATTAGGGTATGAACACAGAAACAAACAAATCAAACAAAGGGATAAAATAGTAACTACATTATAATAAAAAGTGGTTACTAACTAACCTGAGGTGAAGTATCAAAAGAGCATAGCGGGTTGAGATCTGAGGATCCGAGTCCGATAACAAGATCCGAAAGGTTGAAACTGTTGTTGAGGATTTGTTTTTATTTGATTTATAAGAGAAATGAAAGAGAGAGGAGTGGAGAGTAGGGAAGGAGGAGTGAAGAGAGTATTATTATTATAGAAGGGATGGAAGAGTTGAATTTACAGGTCAGATCGTGTCGCTTTCTCCGCTGGATTTCTAGTCATACGAAGTCACGCTCTGCGGTTGTCTACACGGCCTTCACGGTTTTGGTTAATGGGTAGAGTTGTGAGACATATAAAAGTTTATTCCAAATATTTAAAATTATAAATAATTTAATAAAGCAAATTTTTAAATATCACGATGCATACCAGGAATTTTTTTTTTTAATATAACATTTTTTTTTTAAATATCAAAAAAATAAATGTTTCAGGGAAATTACCAAAGTGATTGGGTTTTGAATTTCAGTATAAAGGTGACGTCATATGGGATAGTGCTTCACTTAGAGACCACATGCCAAATCATATGGCGTCTCAGTGCATCTAAGGATTTTTTCAACTTACTTGAGGAGTCGCCATCTGGGATGGCGTCTCAGTGTAACTTATTTTTTTTTAATTGGGAATAAAAAAATTAATTTTTTTAAATATTTTGTTTAATTTGTGAATTGGAAATAAAATTATGATAGCCATAAATGCATCACAATGTTAAGGATAATAATTAGTACAATATTTGGACATAAAAAAAATTCAATGATCGTGCCTATCTAAACGACCACTGGTTCCACATTCAGGGGCTCTTGCACGGCGTCTCTGTCTACCACCACGAGTTTGTTGAGGTGTGGCTGGTCTTTGTGTTTGTTGTGATGGCCCCGACTCATTAGACGATGGCCCCGGCGCATGAGATAAATTCTGAAGCATCTGTCCCCAATAGCCGGGGAGTTGCCGCCGACGGCGCTTCCGTAATCCAGTTGCATGCTCATGTTTGCGTAGTTTATATGGGGGGTTGGGTTGGTTGCATACGGTATGGTTGGCCGAAGTGTTGCATTGATGGGTGTTGGTACTGATTCAGTTATTGATGTGGGGTTTGGTAGTCGAACAGTGGGTGGTGTTGCGGTGAAAATCGGATAACAAGCTATTAATTAACTTGCCTCATATTTCTTTTACAACCGACTTTGATTTATCCAAAGGAAATGTTCAAGATCGTTAAAAAAACCTAAAAGGGGGAGATCTAAGGTTCGGGGGTTGGTTACGCCTAGGGAAGGTATTAGCATCCTAAACGTCTGTAGTACTCTACAGGAACCTCTTGTTTTAACTTGTTAAATCTTACTCGCTTGCTAAGAGTGTTATGCTAAAGGTTGAAACCTTAGGGGTTTGTTTCTAAGTATACTCGACAAAGCATCGCATTTTGCACCTACGTATCCTTACGGGAGTGGAATCAGAGTATCCGTAGTTCACCGATCTAAGGGTGAGGGATAGGAACCATTGACTATGGCCAAAGTTCAAAGGGGAAAATGAGTATGACTCATTTTTAGAGTTCACGATAACTCTCTAAATCTACGTTATAGGGGAAAGTGAGTTCTCATGATGATGAGAATCACATGGAGTGTAAAAACTCTAACCTACTTCTAGTTATGATTTCATTGACTAACGATAGCCAAGAAATAAGGGTGAACCTAGAAGGATAAGGTAAAGGTTGTTTAGTGACTTCAAAAGTCAATTTAAGGTCTCCCTTTGGAATGAGGGGAAAGATAATAGTTGTAAAGATGCTAAAAGATAACAAGTTAAGAATGCAAATATGATGATACGACAATACATGATTAGGATAATGAGATGAGATAAAATCATGATATCAATAAAAGTGAGAATCAAACATGTTAGACAATGATCAAACACTAGGGATAGTGATAACATAGTAAGGTACATAAATGAGTGCAATAAACGTCTTAATAAACATTCCTAATGTTATCATGAATAAAGGTCTCAAAATTAATATATGACTGATCTCTTTTAATATGTGAAAAATAGATTCAATTAGGAGCAGTTAGCAAAAAGAGGGAAAAGAAAAGGATAAAAATTGAATAAGTTATGTTATTTTGAAAATTAAAGCATAAACTAAAAATAAATAAAAAAACAAAAAAGTGATAAAAATAAGGAAATGGCAACCATGGGGATTGAACCCACGCCCTTGCGCATACAACCCAAAACCCTAACCACCTGGCCAACGCGCGCAGTTGATAAGTAATGAAAACACAACTATATATTTAAAACAAGCAAAATTCAGGAAAAATAAATAAAAGACTGGGGCGAGGGGATTCGAACCCCAGTCTCTTGGCACGGATAATACTTATAACTCTCCTCTTGGACCAGCGGTTCTACGCCCTCATCCAGTATTAATGTGATTCAACAACTATACAACACAAAGGACTTTCTAAATGCCCAATTAACCAAAACAATGTGCACACACCCCTGCCCATCTGATTCCAAACTCTCACTTGCCCAACCAAAATTAATACAGTCATAAATCAACCAAAATAAACCTTCAAATGAGCAGCACAGAACAAGGAAAACAAAGGTATTCACGATTTGGCCTAAATCCTAACATACAAAACACACACGGGTTATAAAAAGAGGTGCCACAAAGATTCAAAAAAAAAAACAACATCATAAGAATGTTATCACAACAATATTTCAACAGGCAGAAGCAAAGTGGATTGAAGACAAATCTGATTTAACATGTTTTCCAAATCACAAAGCATCATGAACTTAAACTAGTACATGGCAAGGCACATGATATGAGTTCAAGAATTACTCAAATGATTACAAATACATAAAACAGGAAAATGATCATGTTATCCTCAAATTAAAACTTCCAAACCATCTAAATTTAGGATTTAACAAGACACACAATGAAAGAACAAACACAATTTCAAAATGACAGCCATGGTCTTAACTTCAAGCATGTGAATACTAAACCTTGCCCTATGTGTAGGACAAAATCAAAAGGGCACATGTTTCTTAAATTCAAGTATACCACTAGTTCAAAATCAAAGTGACAACAGATTGCTTAAATGAGATAGTTAGGCCAGGCAGTCAAACATTCTAGTCAATTAAAAGCAAATAGTGTGTTAAGAACGTAGACAACTTGGATATGTGGTATAGTGCAGATCAGCAATCATTACACAATCAGTTTTAAGAACTCGGAATCAGCAGTTCAAATATTTGGCAATAACACTTAGCTAGTCAACATGATATCAACATATGGACAAATCATGGGCAATTACAGATGTAGATTATTAACTTCAAACAAAATCAATGTGGTAAGTTGCAATTGAATGATGAGCTCAGAGAGGTATACATATAGAACACACATTGACCTAATTCAAATCAGATTGGCATACATCAACAGAGAAAAAAGAAACAATGATTTGAACAAATTTGGATGGTCTGTAAACAGCTCAACAATTAAACACACATATCACTTAGATATTTATGCATTTACACATGTGTTAGAGACAAACCAAAAGAATCATATTTTTGTACAAGTTACTCAAAGAAACTCAAAGTACCCGCGTGTAGAGAAACGAGTTCGTGAGAATGTACGTAATGTAACACCAATCTTCTTCCTTAATACAATTTATCTTCATCATGTTTAAGATTCAACCATTTACTTTCCATGCCTTTACAATTTCTTGAACTTTATCTTCCATGCCAAATTTATTTTCAAAGTCATTTAAACTTTCTGCGTCTACCTTCGACCGTACTTTTACATTCAAGCATTTAATCTTCAAGCATTTACTTTTCAAAGTCTTTTATTTTCAAAGAACGTGGAGTTCATCTTTAATCTATTGCATTTATTTTCAACGTTCTTTATTTTCCTGCACTTTACTTTCGATAGCACTTTTATCATTCAAGCCTTTACTTTTCAAGAACGTGGAGTTCGTCGCATTTTACTTTCAAAGCTTTTTACTTCTTGTCATTTCCTTTCGACGCCTTTAATTTCTGCACCCTTTACTTACAGCCCTTTAAATTTCAAGCCTTTATTTTACCTTATTGCAAGTAGTCGAACGTGGAGTTCAGTTAGATTTTATTCCAGCATTATCGAACGTGGAGTTCAGTTTACATTCTCTTCAACTTTCATTTGTCATTTACATTTGTCTCTCAAATTAGCACATGTCCTAGGATTTGTGTGGTCGATCCTGCAAGTTAGTCAATTTTCGTTTAAGATTGATAGACCAGAGGTTGTTTACCAAAATTCACAGTAAACACACACCGTCAACTCATTTTTGCACCCCCTGATTCACTCCTACATTAATGGAAGTCCTTGATTTAGGTTAATCTGAATTTCTCTATGCACCCCCTTTAATTCTTGGTTTGCTAATTATTTAGTTTATGTAATTAGATTTTAGGTAGTTCAGATAATCAACCTCAGTTTAGGATAATTAACAAGATTAATTGGAAATTAATTTCAGAATTAGATTACTAGTTTAGAATTAGATTTTAGGATTAATTCATAACTTTAGCATTTGTGTTTGGATTAGAAATTAATTTTAGAATTTGGTTTTTGAATTCGAACTTAACCTAGTCTTTTTACTTGGTCTAATTGTTGACTAATTGTAAATTACATCCGATTAACTTTCGTTTAGGAAACATTTTCAGTTGATTTAGATATTGACTTTAGGCCCTAATTTTGATAATTGGACTTAGATGTTGATATTGGTTTTTGACTAATCGTTTTTGCTATCACACTAATTATTTTGGCTCAATAATTGTTTTTTTGCTTAATAGCTCACTAATTGAATTTTTTTGGCGTAATTGCACTAATTGTTTTGCTTACTAGTTGTTTTTTAGCTTAAGGGCTTGTTAATTGTTTTTGGCTTAATTGTCCACTAATTGTTTTGGAATTAGAACTTTAAACTAATTGACGTTAACATAGTTTGACTTGATTTTGTTTTAACATTGACTTAGTTCTAACATCGACTAATCTTTTTAATAGCTTCATTTGGTAACTTTGCTAATGGTCCTTGATATTTGCTACATGAATTTTTGACTAATTGTTGTTACATTTTAGTCGCGATTTTACTTGTTCCTTGTCGATAATTCCATATGGATTTTGGTTGCTAACTTTGGTTATTTTCATTGGTTACTTTGACTAATCTTTGAGTTTGTTTTGTAGTGATTCTCATTTGACTTAGTAAGTTGTTTAAAAGTAGGAGGTGCTGCCACATACATAGCTGCTGTGAACAAAGTGTGCTATAAAATGTTGCTATTCTGTCTGGCTGCATACACACCTGTCCTGTTCTGGAAATAGTAGCTGTTATAGGCTGTTTTTACTTATTGCTGGTTTTTACAGCTATGCAGGTGCTGGAGCGCTGTTGTTGTTGCTGTTTATGACTTATGGCCTTGTTTTATTGTTTTTTGAAGAGCATTTGGTTCCATGCCTTTCACGGATCTGTTTCGCTTTCTAACACTCTTGTTCATTTATACTAGGTTACTAGAAGTTTGCCGGTTTGCTAATACTTTGCTTACGTTGCTATGGATTAATATCCGTTCGGTATTACTTCTCTTCTCTTTTACTAATTCCGCATTTTTCCTTTTTATGCCATGAGAAGTAGGATTGGGAGCCCGCGCCACTTGGCCGACAATGCTGGAAGTCCTCAAGGGAGACTTTGTTTGTGATTGTTTACATTTGTGCCTAAGACCTCCAAAGAGGCATCCCATTCATGTATCCCCTTGTAAGACCTCAAATAAGGCATTAGGCGGAATGAGAGTCCGCAATCGACTCCCGTCATTTCCAGTCCCAGGTCATTCTTAGCTCGCATTTCATGTTGATGCTTCGAACATAGCTTAATCTTGTTATCGAGTCGGTCAAGTGGAAGAAAGGGTTTAGTAATCAAACCCCCACGCTTTGTCTATAGCTCGCATTGACCAATGCTGATGCTTATGTGATCTGATTCACATCTCCCCCCTTTCTTACTCTGCTCTCCATGGTTCTCGATACCATTGGATGAGTACCCTTGTTTCCTATAGCTAGCTTGTTTGCCTCGGTTGATATGACCCTTGGCTAAAGCTTCCCTTTTTCTCCCTTTGATTGTGTGATACTATTGCTGACTGATATTGTTTACTCTTTCGCTGCTTTTAATTCATTTTGTGATTGATTTATCCTGTGTTTACTTGTCTGATGACAGGATCCCTTAGGATTCCTCGCTCCACTTAATTTTTGATTAAGTCGGAGGTAGGAGAGACATTAGGATAGCAATCCATGCATGACAACATTAGGTAGACTTCCCCCTTTGATCCTGACCTTAGGACCATCATGACATGCTGACTTGTAGGACTGAGTTTCCCCCTTAGACTTTCTGTATGTCCTTCCTTTCTCTTCTCTCGCACCCATGCGATCGATACCGTTCCCGTTCACCCGTAGTAGCGTGAACTACGGATGCTCTGATTCCTCTCTCTCTCGTCAGATTGAGGATACGTAGACACGAAATGCGATATCTTGGCGAGCACACTAACAACTAACTTCTGTTTTCTCTTACACCCCTGAGTCTCTCTCTTCTTTCTCTCAAAACAAAAAGCAAAAACATTTAATAAAGGCATAACATATATTGCATTTGAGCCTTTCATGTGAGAATAAGATAGTGAGGGGTCTTCTCTCACTTTCTTAGAATGTTTAGCGTACGTCCCGTCTTGGGTCGATATGCGAGGCATTCGATCTTATATGAGGGACTTAAATCCAATATGTGTTACAAAACACCAAATAAACAAGACACTTCTTTCTTAAAATACAAAAACAAATAATAAAGTTGTTCCTTCGGGATTTCTCTCCTCATCTCATTCACTCATTCCTTAAGGATGCGTCATTTCCGTTCTACCGCAAACAGGTAACGCCTAAGTCTCCATACAGCGAGCTGCAACACCTGACTGCTAGGACGCGAACGTTGACGTTTCCACTAAAAAACACAAACAACTTTCCCTTAGTTGAGGGGAACTACGTCGCTCTGATTCTCATGTTCCCGATGAGATATGTAGGCAGTGGGGTAGGGCCCATTCGAGCACTTCTTTTATTTTCCCTACATTTGTTTCCCTTTCTCTCTCCTTTCCTTTTCCAGTTCTCCAGCTAGCAGTTCCTTTTCCAGTATCCTTTCCTTACACCCTTTGATCGAAACAAGCAAGCGTGGATCCCATCGGGTACGATGGACCCGTGCGGGTGCTAATACCTTCCTCTCGGGTAACCGAATCCCGAACCCAGTTCTCTTGGTCGCAAGACCATGCTCTTTCCTTTCCCACAGGTTTATGCAGTGTTTCCTTTCCATCTCTTAGGATAAATACACATTGCTGCCGACTCTGTTTCGTGCCACTTTCGCGTTTGTACCTGGATGAAAATCCCGGGAGCGACAACTTGGTAATCAATAAAATTCTCAAGAGGATCTCGTCTGAGTGTAGTATCGCGTGACAACCAATTCAGAAATGGACTCCATCATGGACACCGCACTACGTCCTAAAAGGCCAAGTGGGTTTTGGTAACTACGGTTCTCAATATCATGGGCTCCTAGATTGAGAGTAGCACGCTTTGACGAACGGATTCATTCAACATAACTAGACTCTCAAGAGGGCCTCAACTGAGTGATGGTGTTCTCAATTCAACTTTTCAGGATTTGACTCCCTCAAAGCCTCCTTGAATACCATCGTCCTATCATAAGTGTACGCTCAAATCCGGGTATAGGATTTATCTCACCACTCAAGAACCAAGCCAACAGAAGATCATCAAGCATAGCAAATATATAGGTAATCAACAGGTATACACAAATATAGCAAGCAAGTATAAATACATAAACAAAACAAGGTGGGCTTAACCCTCAAAATAAATACTTCCCCAGTGAAGTCGCCATTTCTGTTGCGGGGAAAATCGGATAACAAGCTATTAATTAACTTGCCTCATATTTCTTTTACAATCGACTTTGATTTATCCAAAGGAAAGGTTCAAGATCATTAAAAAAACCTAAAAGGGGGGAGATCTAAGGTTCGGGGGTTGGTTACGCCTAGGGAAGGTATTAGCATCCTAAACGTCCGTAGTACTCTACAGGACCCTCTTGTTTTAACTTGTTAAATCTTACTCGCTTGCTAAGAGTGCTATGCTAAAGGTTGAAACCCTAGGGGTTTGTTTCTAAGTATACTCGACAAAGCATCGCACTTTGCACCTACGTATCCTTACGGGAGTGGAATCAGAGTATCCGTAGTTCACCGATCTAAGGGTGAGGGATAGGAACCATTGACTATGGCCAAAGTTCAAAGGGGAAAATGAGTATGACTCATTTTTAGAGTTCACGATAACTCTCTAAATCTACGTTATAGGGGAAAGTGAGTTCTCATGATGATGAGAATCACATGGAGTGTAAAAACTCCAACCTACTTCTAGTTATGATTTCATTGACTCACGATAGCCAAGAAATAAGGGTGAACCTAGAAGGATAAGGTAAAGGTTGTTTAGTGACTTCAAAAGTCAATTTAAGGTCTCCCTTTGGAATGAGGGGAAAGATAATAGTTGTAAAGATGCTAAAAGATAACAAGTTAAGAATGCAAATATAATGATACGACAATACATGATTAGGATAATGAGATGAGATAAAATTATGATATCAATAAAAGTGAGAATCAAACATGTTAGACAATGATCAAACACTAGGGATAGTGATAACATAGTAAGGTACATAAATGAGTGCAATAAACATCTTAATAAACATTCCTAATGTTATCATGAATAAATGTCTCAAAATTAATATATGACTGATCTCTTTTAATATGTGAAAAATAGATTCAATTAGGAGCAGTTAGCAAAAAGAGGGAAAAGAAAAGGATAAAAATTGAATAAGTTATGTTATTTTGAAAATTAAAGCATAAACTAAAAATAAAAAAACAAAAAAGTGATAAAAATAAGGAAATGGCAACCATGGGGATTGAACCCACGCCCTTGCGCATACAACCCAAAACCCTAACCACCTGGCCAACGCGCGCAGTTGATAAGTAATGAAAACACAACTACATATTTAAAACAAGCGAAATTCAGGAAAAATAAATAAAAGACTGGGGCGAGGGGATTCGAACCCCAGTTTCTTGGCACGGATAATACTTATAACTCTCCTCCTGGACCAGCAGTGCTACGCCCTCATCCAGTATTAATGTGATTCAACAACTATATAACACAAAAGACTTCCTAAATGCCCAATTAACCAAAATAATGTGCACGCACCCCTGCCCATCTGATTCCAAACTCTCACTTGCCCAACCAAAATCAATACAGTCATAAATCAACCAAAATAAACCTTCAAATGAGCAGCGCAGAACAAGGAAAACAAAGGTATTCACGATTTGGCCTAAATCCTAACATACAAAACACACACGGGTTATAAAAAGAGGTGCCACAAAGATTAAAAAAAAAAACAACATCATAAGAATGTTATCACAACAATATTTCAACAGGCAGAAGCAAAGTGGATTAAAGACAAATCTGATTTAACATGTTTTCCAAATCACAAAGCATCATGAACTTAAACTAGTACATGGCAAGGCACACGATATGAGTTCAAGAATTACTCAAATGATTACAAATACATAAAACAGGAAAATGATCATGTTATCCTCAAATTAAAACTTCCAAACCATCTAAATTTAGGATTTAACAAGACACACAATGAAAGAACAAACACAATTTCAAAATGACAGCCATGGTCTTAACTTCAAGCATGTGAATACTAAACCTTGCCCTATATGTAGGACAAAATCAAAAGGGCACATGTTTCTTAAATTCAAGTATACCACTAGTTCAAAATCAGAGTGACAACAGATTGCTTAAATGAGATAGTTAGGCCAGGCAGTCAAACATTCTAGTCAATTAAAAGCAAATAGTGTGTTAAGAACGTAGGCAACTTGGATATGTGGTACAGTGCAGATCAGCAATCATTACACAATCAGTTTTAAGAACTCAGAATCAGCAGTTCAAATATTTGGCAATAACACTTAGCTAGTCAACATGATATCAACATATGGACAAATCATGGGCAATTACAGATGTAGATTATTAACTTCAAACAAAATCAATGTGGTAAGTTGCAATTGAATGATGAGCTCAGAGAGGTATACATATAGAACACACATTGACCTAATTCAAATCAGATTGGCATACATCAACAGAGAAAAAAAGAAACAATGATTTGAACAAATTTGGATGGTCTGTAAACAGCTCAACAATTAAACACACACATCACTTAGATATCTGTGCATTTACACATGTGTTAGAGACAAACCAAAAGAAACATAACCAAAAGATTAGATACAAACCAACTGGTACTTTGCAGCATGAGAACACATCCGTGACTGGTGTGTGATTGTGTGATCAGTGGTGAGGTTCATGGTCAAAGTGATGGTAGTGGTAGTCAACAACTCAACACAAGAGAGGAACTCAAACAATCATGAACACATAACACAAATTGATGGAATCCAAAATAGGTCACCACATAAATGAGTACAACCTAGTATAATTTGCCAAAGATTTAAACAAACATGACTTGGATGCAAACAGTTGACAAACCAGTTGTTTAGAGGCATAAGACATCAAGTTAAAGACAAACATGATCAAACAATCTTCAAGATACACAAACACATATGGATTGGTAGCATAATTATCAAAGTTAATGTATACATTCTCGACACAGAATTTCAGTAAGGCATGAAAATTCCACAGTGTGAACAAAAGCATGATGAAAGCAAACTTAGAGGCATGGACAATGTGCATAGTAAAAAGAACAATGATGTAGAATATACCAACTCACTCAAAAACCAGAACTAACCTAAGGACCAATCAGCAAGTCCATCAATAGAGGAGTAGTTATAACCTTGATAAAGCAATGAAGCAAACATCAAGATATTTCAAACATGGTACTCAACAGAAACAAGGCAAACCATGAAAAAACAACTCAACATCAGACATACATCTACCACACACATGGAAACCAACTAATAGATTAGATCAGCAAGACATAAGGCAATAATCTCATACCAAAGCTCTAAGGGTACTGACACATACACTCTTAATCAGGGCAAAAACATAGAGCAGACAAAGATACATATAACTTACAGCATAGAAGCAAAACAATCCAACAGGGGATAATACAAAACAAATGGCTAACGGCTCATACAATCTATCCTTAAACATAAACAACAAAGTCATCACTGCATATCAGTTGTAAACAAGACTATGGACATTACAACATCCATTATGGTAACATCATCACCAAATACACGTATAGCACATCAATGTAGAACATTATTTACTTTGTAAATTCAAACCATAGCAACATATTTTAGGCATATACTCAGACAGATACAATGAAATGCATATGGTAAAGATTTCATCAAATGAACATTATTAACGAAGGGGTAAGAACACAATACCAAATGGAATAAATTCCACTGTCTTTAGGTGTGATGAATATCTTCTCTTCCAAGAACAAGCTTCAATGACCAGCTCCAAGTTGCTAGCTCCAAACTCTTTATGGAATTTCAGAGAACTTTTAAGTGTTTTTGAGAGAATTGTTGATGTCCTCAAGTGTTAAGATTGAGTTCCTTATATAGGCTACTTGATGGGCCGGGTCGAGTTTCAAACACTTGGTGGGCAAGAAGGAACTAGGGTTTGCAATTCGAATTCAAATATTATTCAACTCTTGGAGACAAACGCTCTTATGTCGTGCCAAAGAAATCAGATGTTGCAGAGTCAGCTTCACCATTTCATGTATGGCCTCAGAACTCTCCCTCTGGTGTCATTGAGAGGGTATCGAATGAGGTAATGTCTTGGGATTAGGAAGGCATTTCGCAGGCGATAGCAGGATGGATGAGGAACAGGGTAATGCTTCAAAAACACTTTATTGAGCTAAGCAGTTGAGAGCTCAAAAGGGAAAGGCCTTGGAGAAGTCAAGTTGAGTGAAAACACGCCAAGGCTTTGCAATTGAAACGAAAACGAACTCTTTGAGCAAGATGATGAGCTTGACTTGGATTTCTTCCCTCCATTCTGATTCGCAAACGCAAGGAAGAAGAAACAAAACCAATTTCTTTTGTTTTCTCGTGAACCACATGTCTCTCCCTCAATGGCCAGAATTTGGGTTGAAAAGTCAACACACAAAAGCTTGATTCTCATTGGTTGTTTGGTTAATGAATTTATCCAATTGCACACGGTGGACCACTTGGTGAGAAAAGGAAATGTTTCTTTTTCTTAATTTTGAATTAATAATATGATTAATAAAAATAATAATAAACTAATTAATATTCTAAATTAAAATTAGTTAGAAAAATAAACTAAATGAATAATTAATCTAATTATTTAAACTAATTATTAAAATTAAATTAAATTAAGACTAAACAACTTAAATATAAAGGAAATAAAAATAGGCCATATTGAATATAAATTAGAATAAAGACAGATAAAGATATTAAAATAAATATTAAGTTAAAATAGAGAGCAATAAATAAAACACCAACTAGCAGAAAAATGAGGATAAAATTTGGGGTACAACAGGTGGGTTTGTTGGCTGTAGGATGATTGTGGTTCTTGGTTGTAGGAAGATGAGGTGTTCATTTGTGGGGGGCTTCGGTGGGTTCGAAAGACTCGTCAGGGATATAGGGGTAAGGGTTTTCTTGTTATGGTGTATAGGTAGGTGTATGATGTTGGGCATATTGTTGGGTATTCTGCTGCGAGGAAGACACACGTTGGCGGGGGTCAACTAGATACGTCGGCTGAGAGATGAACGATTGCGGTGTTGTAACAGACCTAAACCAACTCATATATTATTGCGTTAGAGTAGCATCTTGTACAACGGGGTCGATTAAGACGTGCTGGTGTCGCATCTCCCAGTGTTGACACAACACTGTTGCAAAGTTAGTCCACTCACCCACTGACCACTGCGTGTCGACTCTACGCAAATGCCACTTTCCTAAACTTGTAGGAGCCACCAGAATATCCTGATGCATTCCGAATTGAAGTTTGACTCGATCGCTCTGATGCATCTCCACAGTTGTGAACTGAATCATTGGCGTTTTAAAATTCCACACAACAACATCATTTGCGTTAGACTGGTGGTCGAGCTCCTCGTACGACTTCCAGACAAACTACAAGAACCAAATGTTTAATGAGAAACTGTACAAAATGTTAGAAATATTTATGGAAGTTGTAGGAAAATATACGTCGTCTGGGCCAATGTGGTCTAGTAGGTTGCGGTAGACTGTTATGGCGTTCCTGGGGTTTCGTTCGTAGCTCATTTTCGGAACTGCCCACCTGAAAATGTCGTTAGAAATGAATTAGTTACAACTAAACATTTTAGTAAAGGACATAGGCGCGGGGAAGTGTACAAGCTTACCTTAATGTGTAGGGGAATCTGAAGGGGTTCTGGTTAATTGGAACTAGTGTTGGCATTCTCGACCAACCCCACGCCTGAAGCAGATAGGTGCAACCATAAAATGTACAAGCATCTTTTTTTGCAGTTTTGCAGAGTGAACTATACAGATGGGCCAGGACAGCTGAACCCTAACTATATTCGTGCACTTTGTTAATGTTAGTCAACAAAGGGAGATACATAATATTTACACTATTTCCAGTGCTTTCTGGAAACAAAAAACGACCGAACAATAGCAATAAATAACATCTAGTTTTTAGTATCCTGTGATAGGGGAGGGAATCCTCGTTTAAAACGATAGACTCATGGTATTCCCTAAGGTATTTTAGGTTAATACCTTGCCCTCTAGGTCTACTGTTAGGTGATGGCTCAACTTCTTCCACCTGTAGGGGCGTGCCCAATAACTCGACGCATAGTTGGCTGTTTATATTTACGGGGCCGTTGACGGCAGTGCCATCTATGTGGAGGCCGAGTAACATATAAATGACTTGGAGGGTGACCGTGCATTCACCAAAAGGAAGGTGAAATGTGTGGGTCTCTGGCCTCCATCTTTCTAGCAAGGCCAGAATAAACTTGGGGTCTACATGGTATGACGTGATTTTAATCACTTCTCCAAATCCACATCTTATTAGATATTCTTCAGTGAAAGGGTTGTGTGCAAAGTATGCGTGTCCACGGCAACGGAACCTTGATACCTCCTTAACCAAAAAAATAAATAACATTACTTAGATAAAAAATAAATCAAAGTTTAGGAATGTAAAACAATAGAAGTCCTAAACACTTACGAAGTCGTCAACGTTTTTCGGGGTTCCTCGGTGGTTGTTTCCCATCGTGAGCAGAGACATTTTTTTCTTAACTGGTTTTAAGATGAAGACTTTGTGATGGATGAGAAGTTTTTGTGGGTTGAAGAGAAGAGAAGAGTTTGGGATGAGATAAATTTGTGGAATGCTGAGATGGTATTCATATTGGTGTAGAGGGGAGTAATGCATAGGATTCCTTGCATGTCTTTTGGTCTTTGTAGCCTGACATGTGCAGTAAGGCATGGGATTCCTTGCATGTCTCTTGGTCTTTGTAGCCTGACATGTGCAGTAAGGCATGAGATTCCAAGGCATGCTTGTATTGTCATGTCAATAGTGGTCTTGAATAGTGGTCTGAAACAAAAACAATGGTGCAGAGGCATGCTAAAGAACAGTGGAAGCAGAGTATATGCATGCAGAGGGTAGGGCATCTCTTTTCATCAGTCTAGGGCACCACAAAACAATTTATTTTTTTTTAATTTCCAATTAAAAAAAAGACCCTTACACTGAGGCGTCATCCCAGATGGCGACTCTCAGGTAAGGTGGAAAAAAATTAGGGCACACGAGATGCACTGAGGCGCCATATGGTTTGGCATGTGGCCTCTAAATGAGGCGTCATCCCATATGGCGCCACCCTTATACTGGGATTCCAAACCCAACCACTTTGGTAATTTACCTGAAACGTTTGTTTTTTTGGTATTTTTTTTGAAAAAATATGTTATATTAAAAAAAATTATGGATACCAGTATCTTTAATTAAAATTAATTTAAAATATTAATTTATTTTTAAATAAAATATATATAAAAAATGATATGATATTTAATGTGATTGTTTTATTGGATGAGTATCGATATTCAACTAAATTTAAGGGTACCGAAGTATTTATCATTTAATAATAGTATAAATATTTTTTATGAATCTCCTTTGGACTAGAGAAAATCAATTACTACCAAAAATACAATTATATCCATTTAGCGTGTTTGTCTAACATTGACACATTCCAATCTGCATTCAATTGAAAACATTCTTAAATGGATTGGTATGGTTATCCAGAAATATGTTGGATGGATTTTTTGGTGGAGCATTGTTATCTAAGTCTTATGAGAAAGGTTATAAATTGATTGAGATCATTACTAGCAACACTATCAATGGTCAGTTACTAGAGCAGTCATTGTAGATGTTCAAAAGAAGCTAGTTGGTGTTCACGAAGTCACTAAGACCACAACCCTAGTTGCTCAAGTGGCTCAAATACATATACACATTACCCTATAAGTGAGAGGGTATAAAAGGACCTTCTTGGACGAAATAAAGGGAGGTTTAGAAGTTGAAAACTTGAGAAATTCTATGAAAAATTATTTCATTGAAGAAGAAGAGGAAGAAGAAGTATGAACTAACAATGAAGAGTTCCCTTCACTCTCCCTCCATTGAAAAAGTGTTGAGCATCCTGACGTGATACATTTCGCCTTCAGCTAATTGAGAGATTGTAAGGAGTAGAGTGTCATACTTAGGTTTATATTTTATTTTCATTTGTGTTTAGCAATTTCGAATGTAAGAACTTGTGTTGTTATATTTCTTTTACTCGTCGTGATGTGAAGTTTAATGAAAATTAGTATTTTATTTTAAATGGTGTGATTTGAAGTGATTTATTTTACTTTGTGAAATAGTGTTATATATGTGCTTTTTGCTTAATCACCGTGGAAATAGGTAAAAGTTGGTTAAGGGTTGAGAGATTCATTAATTAACGGAATCCATAAGTAAATATGGTTTAAAATAGTATGATAGACATATTCACTGGATTCATCACTTTAGAGATAGAGGACTACAACCACAAGGGGAATTAAAAGATGCAAATATACATGCTTTAATGTTATCTTGAGACCTCGAGTGTTGCTCCCATAACTTAATACATATGTCTTGATGCCATAGACCTACACCTCTATATCACTTTCTGCCTCATCTATCATACAAAATCTCATCAGACGTACACAAAATATGAACTTCGTTAGATGGATCATTCTCCAACATGCCTCTTATTATTTCTTTAACTTTTTCATCATTACTGATCATTTACTATATTTCAACTTGAATCTGTGACAACCCAATATTATTGTTACCTCGTTGCTCATGGTTATTCACAAGGTTTTAATTTGAGAATCAATTTAAGTTATTATAATCTATGTGGGATCGATACTCTTACATTTACAACACTTACTACTATTTAATTGTGTATACCTGCACACATCAATAGTTTATACAACAACATTTAAGTCTTCCAATATATTTATATGTATCTCAACATTCCCACGCATCTCCTTATCTTTTATAACATCTCCCCTCTTGTTTGGAAAATTGAAAAGTCTTGGGGTCCCCGAAGCTTGGTCTCCTTCAAGAAATCGTTGAAATTTTTTTATGCAAAATTTTATTGTCTATAAGCATGTTTGATTATTTTGGTTATTGCATTAGAATTGAGCATGGCATGTTGAAAATTTAGCATGGTACATTGATAAAATGTGTGGTTTGTATATTTTAGATGGCTTCACTGTTATTAATAATGCATCATTCACTAGTTGAGACTTTCATGATAAAGACAATCTATAGCCTTTGAGATTATGGCATGTTAGTAAAAGAGACTTGGTTGAACTAGCTAAGTTATATTTACTATGTAATGAAAGATTAAACAAACTAGAATTTTATGATCATTGCATACTAAGAAAACAACATATAGTGAAGCTTATGAGGGATATTTATAATGTTAAAAGACCGTTATGTTCACTCAGATCTTTTGTATCTCACAAAAGTGGAAATTCATATAGGTAGTTTCTATTTTCTCACTATCATTGATGATTTCTCATAAAGAGTATGAGTTCACATTTTAAAACATAAATGTAAAACCTTCGAAAAGTTTAAGACATGACATATTCTTGTAAAAATATTAGATGGAAACTAAACTGAAAGATTTAAGAACTCATAGTTGTCTGGAGTTTGTTTCAGAGTAGTTTAATGATTTTTGCAATTAACAATGTCTAAAGAGACCTAACACCGCAAATGTCACATTGCCACAAAAATGGCCTAGTTCAACGCATGAATAAGACTGTTTTGGAGCGAGTGAGATACATGTTGTTGGAAGTTGAGTTACCTGAGAGTTTTTTAGGTTAAAGTTATTACTACTTCAACTTGTTTAATCAACAAATTTCAATTCATAAGAATAGGCTTCAAAACACCTATGGAAGTTTATATTAAAAAATTGCTAGATTACTCTATATGAAGGTTTTTAGAGCTTTGGTGTTTGCACATATCAAGAAAGACAAGCTTGATGATAAAGCTATTAAATGCGTCTTCAATGGTTTTCCTAAAGGTGTGAATGGATACAAGTTTGGAAAGATGGAACCTGGAGGATTAAAGTTTATAATAACCACATATGTTATTTTTTGATGAGATCCATATGGGATGAATTTCAAAAAACTTGAAAATTAAATACTCGTAAAAACAAAGTGGAAAAGACTTAGTTTGAGTTTGAGGTTCCTACTAATGAGACTAAAGGTGAATACGATGTTAAGGCTTCCATTTTTAGTTCTAGAGAAGTACAACCTACAGTGGCTCTAGATTATTAATGGTCTCATTATAGGGTAGGCTAAGGATAAAGATTGTATCGCCTCAAAACACTCACTCACACACTCTCTCTCTCTCTCTCTATATATATATATATATATATATATATATATATATACCCAATAGAGTGCATATGCGCAAAAATGGTATAAGAAGTACCAAAAGCAACACCCAATAATAATAAAAAACTACACAAATAAAAAAAGACAAACAAATACAATCACAAAAAGCAAAAAAAATCACCATGAATCAAACTCCAAAGAAACTCGT
This sequence comes from Lathyrus tuberosus, assembly GCA_022829125.1. Classification (NCBI taxonomy): domain Eukaryota; kingdom Viridiplantae; phylum Streptophyta; class Magnoliopsida; order Fabales; family Fabaceae; genus Lathyrus; species Lathyrus tuberosus. The sequence goes on along the minus strand of JALAZF010000082.1, from coordinate 3,461,721 downwards.
CTTTAAAACTTCACCACAATGAAGAACGAGTTAGATCTCAAGCTAGTAGGACCACCAACATCGGACCAAAGACCACCAAGAAAAACAATGAGACACCAACTCTTACAATCTGCCCATTGAAATTCTGCACGCAGATACCAGATGTCGAGACAGATGTCACAACTCTGGGATTACGACAATTTGATCACATAAGAAAATATGCAGAAACTTCAATGGCAGAAAGATGAAATAACACCAGTAGTTGTTAACTCAGTTCGGTGCAACTCACCTACATCTGGGGGCTACCAAGTCAGGAAGTAAATTCACTATGATAATATTAGTTCAAAGCTAAACTCCTCCGTTTATAACTTCTCACCTAATCACTACCTTGTGCAACTTCTACCTAGACACCCTCTAGATATAAGATCCCTCTCACACTTCCTATTAGTCACAAACCGGTGACAATTCAACAACAACCCAAAGTAAAAGTACCAACCCTTCCAAGTACAATACTTAGTTTTGCTTAAAAGCTTCAACTAAGAATAATACATTCTTGCTTAAAGGCTTATGAGTGGACAATTAACAATTAGCAATCAGTTAACTCAATGCATCAAACCTGATACAAGAATGACATACAAAGAAAAACACATTAAACCCTAAAGAGACTCAAATGCACGACTAATCCTTATTCTTCAAATTCAACGTGTGTTCAAGTTTAGGTATTCTCTTTAAATTGCCTCCAGTCCTTGTGGGCTTGGGCTTCAAAGTAAAACGCAAATCACTAGGAATCAGCTTTCAATCATTAGCAAAGTTTCCTGCATAATAATAGGAACAAAATACAAAGTTTTCTAAAAAGATTCAAAGATCCTTTTTACGGAAATTAACACAATCTGTCAAAATAGAAGTTCCCACAATATCCCTCATTGGATAACGCAAACGTGTGAATTAAAACACACTCAAAAATCACACTAAAAATACCAAAACAGACATGCCCTAACTTTCTGGTATAACATGTCCTGACACATGTCACAACATCATGCTGAACATGATGTCTGACTCTCATAGCAGAACATCTGACTTAATATCTTGCTGATAGCATGTTTTACCAAAATGTTGCCAATCCAAAAACCACAGACCTTACAATCTCCCCCTTTGGAATTTTTTAGCTAAAGCAACCCTAGCACACATTAGAAGTACACACAACGGAATCAAAACAGAAACACCAGACAGCAAGAACCACAACCACAAACCCAATATTGTTAAGGCAATAAAGTACACCAGACAACATAATGTCAAGACATCTAGTATGACATCACAGAACAACCAGAACAACACAAGCTACATAAGAACATGTAAGCTTTGTACAAACTGCAACTTTGCAGCTATAGAACAAACAGGTACAAGCTCCCCATGTCATACATAATCAATACTCCCCATCAAGGGGAAAACCTAAATCACAAGAAAAACACACATGAACTCTTACAAGCTCATACACATGAACTCTCTAAGCTCATACATATGAACCACACTACAAAAAAACCAAACACAAGCTCACTCCCCCTGAAGAACACAACTCACTGCAGAGCAAGCATGACAGACTATCATGCTCCCCCTAAATAGTTGCATACAGATAAGCAACAACAATGAAAAACTACTCTTCATAAGCATTAGTATGAACATGACATGAAGTCATGACATCTGATCCAACATCAGAAAACAACAACCATACTAACATTTTACTCCCTCTTTTTAGCCAAAAATTGACAACAAAAAATAGAGTAAATGTAAGCAAACACAGATGGAAGCACACAATTGCAATGCAAACAAATAGCTCTAATGGAAACACAAAAATGCACAAAGCATAACCATAGATGGAAACACACATTAAGATCATTTTTAGATGATCTTCCACCACTTGCCCCTGTCAAAGATCCTTCTACACTCCTTGAAGTTGTCACATGTTTTCGAAGAATTTACACTAAATTCCCTTGATATTATAATAACCCATTCATTAGGATTTCCTATTATGAGTTCTTTGGGATGATCCTTCTGAATTCTGATAGAGGGCCATTTGTTTGCCCGATTCTCATCATCTTCCACAATGACAGGATCATTGTTGATCTTATTGTCAACATCATTTTCTTCTGTGACAGTCACCTGAGGTGATGTTTCACTATCATCTTCAACATATGTATGCTTCTCTAGAGTTGAGTCATCTATCACCACATTAATAGACTCAATAATTGTCTTGGTTCTCGTGTTGAATACTCTATAGGCTATGCTATTTGTAGAGTAGCCTAGGAATACCCCTTCATCACTTTTAGGATCCTTTTTCCTTCTTTATTCACGATCAACCAGAAAATAACATTTGCTTCCAAAGACATAGAAGTACTTGACAATACGTTTTTCCCCTCCATAATTCATAAAGAGTAGTTGAAGTACCAGTTCTCAAGGTAACTCTATTATGAATATAACATAGTGTATTCGTTGCTTCAGTCCAAAAATGATATGGCAGGTGCTTAGCATGAAGCATGACCCTAACAGATTCTTGAAGAATCCTATTCTTTCTCTCAACTACTTCATTATGTTGAGGAGTGATGGGAGACGAAAACTCATGACTGATGCCTTCACAAGAGCAAAAATCAATAAACTTGCTATTTTCACATTCCTTTCCATTATCACTTCTAATTATGATAATTTTGCTTTCCTTTTCTCTTTGAAACTTTTGGCATAATCCCTCGAATACTTCAAAGACATCTGATTTATCTATGATGAAATGCACCCAGGTGAATCTCGAGAAATCATCAGCAACAACATAAGCATACCTTTTTCGACCAAGGCTCTCAACTTGCATGGGACCCATTAAATCCATGTAAAGAAGTTCCAACACTCTTGAAGTAGTCAGATGTTGTACCTTGGGATTTGACATATTGGCTTGCTTTCCAATTTAGCACTCACCACAAATTTTTCTTTCCTCTATCCTGAGCTTGGGAATTCCTCTAATTGCTTCTACTGATACAATTTTCTTCATTCCTTTCAGATGTAAATGACCAAGTTTCTGGTGCCATAGTTGAACTTCATCTTCTTTAGACAGTAGGCATGTAGGAGAACTCTTTGTTGAATGGGGTGTCCACAAGTAACCGTTGTCTTTATATCTGACTCCTCTCATCAGAACTTCATCCTTCTCATTAGTGACCACACGTTCAGACTTAGTGAAGTTAACTTTCAACCCTTGATCACACAACTGACTTATGCTTATCAAGTTGGCAGTCAATCCTTTTACAAGAAGCACATTCTCAAGACTGGGAGATCCTGCACAAGCTAGTTTTCCAACTCTTTGAATTTCTCCTTTGGCACCATCCCCAAAAGTGACATAACTAGTAGAGTGTGACCGAATGTTGACCAGGAAGCACTACTACAAAAAACCCATTTAACAATGGTTGGGAATGACATATAATGACGCGGGCGAAGGCGTTGTTATATAGATTGTCGTTGTAAGTTCGTTGTTTCTACAACGGTCTGGAAACCGTTGTTGTATTCTAGAAAGCGCATGTTATATTGCAACGGTTAGGTATTTCAACCGTTGTAATATATATTAACTATCACAATGGTTATGAGTCTCAACCGTTGTGGAATGTACCCTTAGTTTATTAAATAAAAATGTATATTGCTTGTTTTACCATACACCTAATTAAAGAAATACAACCATTAAAATTGGTAAAGAACTATATAATCTGAAAAATTAAATTGTTCTTGAAAACCAACTTAAACACACCACTGTTTTCCGAATTGCATCCATTTCATTCTACACATTTTATGTTCCTTAACATAAAATTTATGGTTCAATGGTCGGTTTCCTTCAATCCATCGATATCTTTTATTATAGTTTACCTCATCATTGCCACAAATCATCGCGATTTTATCATCATAACAATCATGATCTTAACAACCACGATATTAGTGACGACGATGAGGTAAAGTAGAATTGTAGACATCGATGAATTGAAGCAAATAGACTATTGAACTATAAATTTTATGATAAGGAACATACAATGTGCTGAATGAAATGGATGCAATTCGGAAACCATTGACATGATAAAGGTTGGTTTTCAAATACATCTTAATTTTCAGATTATAAGTTTCTATATCAATTTAACTGATTGCATTTTCAATAAAAGGATAGTGAAACAAATAATATACATAGTATATAATAAACTAAATTTCATATACAATATCAGAATGAATTCATATATATGTACCTTATTAGAATGAATTCATATATATGTACCACCATCATCATCACCATGTGAAACAAACCATAAGAAGTGAGAAGTAATGAAGAAAATTAGTTAGTATTCAATTTAACTATATACAATATACATAGTATATAATAAACTAATGTTCTATATCAATTTAACTGATTGCATTTTCATTAAAAGGATAGTGAAACAAACAATAGTATATAATAAACTAAATTTCATATACAATATCAGAATGAATTCATATATATGTACCACCATCATCATCACCATGTGAAACAAACCCTAAGAAGTGGGAAGCAATGAAAAAAATTAGTTAGTATTCAAAACAAAACAAGCAAAAGTTGAAACAAAACCCTAAGAAGTGGGACTGTACCATTACAATAAAGTTCACCTTGCTTGTGAAGCATTGAAGTCGAATATGCACAAAATGAGAACAATCAATAAAAACAACATGAAGCAAACAAAATAATAGGAACTATCTAACAAAAAGATTAAAGTAGAAGAATACCTTATTTTCCATAAACAATATATACATTACGTTTGCTACCGCACGCATCATCACCATGTTCATCTAGTTTTAGATTTTGCAAGAAGAAATACAAGGAGAAAGAAGCTTAAATCAAAAGCTTCATACTTCTTGTATTTCTTTTCGCGGATTCTAAAAAAAGATGAAGTTTGCTGCCAAAAATGTAGAGAAAAAATGGGTGCTAGGGTTTTGTTGTGAAGGAAACGACGCTACTGTCAATAAGGGAAAGTTAATTCTCGTATATAGGTAAATATTTCACAACGGTTTTCTAAAATAACCGTAATGATAAGTATATATATTATTTTAATAATCAAAACGGTTAGTCATATTAACCGTAGCGATACCCCTAATACTTGGTACAAGGTTCGACTCTAGGCAACAACACTTTTCTATAATTACGTAAAATATAAAAATGTTGTTGCCTGGATGTAGCGAGTGATTTTTGGATGTGGTTGCGAAGCACAATCGCTCTGGTACTACAGCTCGATTCATTTTTTATCCTATTGAAGCTGATGAAGGAAGGGAAATAGATGTCTCCAACTAACCCTGCTTGCAAACTGAGGTTAAACAGTCAAAACTATTTGTTTACAGATGCTACAAAGATTCGGGGTCTCTCTTAGGTTATTTTGTTAAAATATGGTTCGGTCGGTTGATATGGGAGTTTAAGATGTTAAGACAGATATATGAAAGTATGGGATTTTGGGTTTTTGTTTAATGTGCTCGCTAAGATTTTTCTTTTAACCTTATGCCTACGTATTCCCGTTTACCGAAACAGGGAAATCAGAGCGTTCGTAGTTCCTCCTATTCTATGGGAGGAAATGGGTGTTTTGGTGTCTTGTTCAAAGCCCAAGACATGAAGCGAAAGGTGTATTTGTATCTTGTTCGAAGCCCAAGATGTGAAGCTAAAAAGGTCTCAACTTCAGAGAGAATTTGTCATCTCTAAAGGGGGGTCTGTTTGTCACAACTGTTTATAAAGGAGAATTACTTTAACCGGGATGCGCGGATCCTAGCAATGCCATAATTTCCTTTATAGGGGGTTTTAACCTGAAGGAGAAGACTTTAACTCAGTGTAGAGCAATGCCATCTTTCCTTAGGAATTTCTCATGCTAAAAGAGGGACAATGGCATGGATGTAAATAATCCAGAGGCTTGCTGCTTACAACGATTAGATGGAAGGAGTTGTTGATGGTTGTGTACTGTGAACGAGGCACAACTTTGATGCTAAAAGGTTGATTGGATCAACCAGTGGTTTCTTATACAAAGCCTAAAAGGAGGCTAATATGTGTCTCGTACAAAGCCCGAGAGAGAGGCTAAAAGGGATTGACTCAATGATGGGGTCTTTTATGTGTCTCGTACAAAGCCCGAGAGAGAGGCGAAAAATGATTTGACTCCACAAGAGAGTCTTTGTATCTCGTACGAAGCCCGAGATAGAGGCTAAAAGTGGGGATCGTTGTTACAGTGAAGTGACAGGTCCAGTATGTTGTATAAAAGAGAAAATCAGTTCTTATAAAGAGACTGATTCCAGGTGGGGTTGTACTTTGGCACTGATCAGGAGATCAGGGTTATTTACTGTTCTTTAAGGAAATGGGAAATCCAAAGGGTATTGAGACTGTCCAAGTCTACTGGTGTTTTTCCTTACTTGAAGGGTGCTTGAGAATGTCTTTGGGACTCAAGGGTCTTAGACTGTTCAGGTCTAGAGTTTTATCTTTTGTATTGTGTTCAAAGAAACAGTAATAGTCCGTTCCCGGTGGAAAGATCTAGACTCTGTAAGAGACGGTTTTACTAAGATGACTAATTTCTGTTCCTATACCTCTAGGAGGTCGTCGGGACAATTTGTACGAAGCCCAAGAGGAGGCTGGAAACTTCTAAGAAGCCGATCGGTCCTTGTACTAAGCCCAAGAGGAGGCTATCATTCCCGAAGAAAGAGATCATTATACGAAGCCTAAGAGGAGGCTGTGAATACTTCTAAGAAGCCGAAGGGTCCTTGCACTAAGCCCAAGAGGAGGCGGGGGTGCTTTTAGGAAGCCTGTGGGTCCTTGTACAATGTCCAAGAGGAGGCTGATGCTTTTAAGAAGCCCGTGGGTCCCCAAACCCCGAGAAATTCAAGGCAAGTTATTCACAAGGAATAGATCAAGTCAGGAAAGTTCGAGAATTTGGAAGAAACTCAAAGATGCCATTCACAGAGAATACATTCATCTCTGGGAGTAGAGTTTCTTGACAATTCCTAATGAGGACAGCCGAAGAGAAGACTGTATCTGGTGATCCTATTGGTGATCTAGTTTTGTCTATTTCTAAGAGTGACAGTCTGAGAAAAGGTTAAAAAAGAATCTGCCTTTCACATCTCCATATTGTTTAACCCCAAGAGGAGGGAAGACTGTGTCTGGTAATCCTATGGGGATCTAGTTTTGACTGTAAGTTCGGAGGGATCTACAGGGCTTTACCTAGTGCTAGACGTAGTTGCCGAGGAAACTCTAAATATCTATACTATTATTACACAGTTGATATGAGTTTATGAAAGGAGACTTACAGTGAGCAGCCCCACAATACAGTTATATGTATATGAAAGCAGTAAATGAAAGCGTATAAACACTTACTCGGTTGTAGAGCTTCCATGCTGTTTGGTTAGTTGTTCAATAAAGAAAGATTGAAAACAACAGTATATTCAACATCAAAGGAGAAAGTGCTTTGAAAAAGAAAGATTTGGGGCTTACAACTCAAGGAGAGGCCCAGGGTTTATCTGTAATTGTACTGTTGTTTTTGTACAGAGGGGCTTATACAAGTGACCGAGGCCCAAAAAGGTTTTCTGTACACAGGGATGGGTCTTACACTCTCTCAAGAGGCCCAAAGAGTTTTAAGAGAAAAAGAGTGGGGTTTATAACACGAGGGTAGGCCCAGTTGGTTCTTTGTTTGAAATGGCGATCGTGCCGAGGTTTTCTTTTAACGCAGAGGGACTTATACAATAAGTGAGGCCCAAAAAGTTTTGGTTAAAAGGGGATTGGGTCTTACACTCTATTAGAGGCCTAAAAGATTTTTAAGAAAAGAAATGGGTCTTACTACTCGAGGGTAGGCCTAGATGGTTAAATTTAAACTGGCGCCGATCGCGTCGTTTATTTAAAAATGTACAGAGGGACTTATACAACGAATAAGGCCCAAAAGGTTTTCTGTACAAAAGGATGGGTCTTACACTCTCTCAAGAGGCCCAAATAGTTTTAAAAATGATTTATGAGGGTTGAATTAATCCAAAAACCCTAATTTGTTTTCAAAAATGTATTTAATTGAATAAAAATTCAATTAAAATGACCAAAATTGTTTAACATATGGAAAACAAATTGTGATCTTGGATTAATGCTTCAAAAATTAAGTATTGACCTACAAAATAATTAGAAGGCATTAAAAGTTGCAAAATCAAGGTGGAAAAAATATTTAAAATGTCAAAAACAATTAAAATATTAATTCTTTGCAAAAATATCAATTATATGAAATAAATAATATTTTTGGGAGTTTTTGGGAAAATCAAATATTTTAACATTTTTGTGAATTATTTCAAAAAGAATCAACTCAAAATCATTAAAACTCAGAGAGAAATTAATTTTGGAATCAATTAAATAAAATCACAAAAATTCAAAAATTCAAATATTCAAAAATGGCGCCAAGAACACGCGCGTGTTCTGGGTTTGGCTGATTTGCATTTTCTCCTCAATCTCACTGAATACTTGATTATATCATGCAATCGACATATCATTATGCTCGTCTCAACCTCACGATCATATCTATGTCAATTAATTTCATTTAAATTAAACATATAACAAGAAATCACGTAAAATCCTCAAGAACCCTAGATTTTGCATGAAGGTTCAGAAATTCCACACACGATTCAAACAATGCAATTTATTGAGGGAAAACATTCCATGCATGATTAAGAACATATGGCCAAATTATTGTGCAGCAAAAAATGCATGGATCATAAAGTTAGAAGAGCTCATGCTTACCACTTGCAGCTGGTGATCGTGTTTTGTGTTGGAGGTGTTACAGCTAGGTTCCAATGATGTGGATAGCTTCCCTAGGTGCCAAGTGATGTGTCTGAATGCTTGGAATGGATTGAAATGGTTTGGAGTTGAAGATGGCACCTCAACTGCAAAACTGTCAAGACCTTGAGCAATTGGCTAGTGATTATGTGAAATCAGTGTTCCAATTGTTATGTTAGTGTTTGGATCACTTCTATATGATGTATGTGAGGTGTGTGGGTGATTGGTTTGATTGGAAAATCTCTCAAACTCAAAACCCGATAGTGACTTGCCTTAGAAGGCAAAATTGGAGTGAAAGAAGAGATTTTGAGGAAAGCATCTGTTTGATGGCTTTGGTGTACTCAAACTGATCATAATTGAGCTTTATTTATAGTAGAGCAAGTTTCTTTTGCAAGGAATAGTGAATGGTAACTGCTGAGTAGGTTTGGCCAATGTTGGCAAATGAAAATCCAAGTCTTCTCTAGCCATTGACTAGAGGTTAGGGCACAGGCTGCTGGTTCCCTTGGTCTTGGATAAGTCTTGACTGAATTCAGTTGCAAATGGCTCAGTCCATGCCACCTTAATGCTTCCATTGAATGCTCCAATCCAAAATTGGAGTCTTGTCCCTATTTTGGCAATTCTAGGTTCAACATGCTATTTCTTGTTCCAAAGACTTTGGAGGCTTGGCTCAGTGATTGTCCCCTTGAGATTAAATCCTCAGATGTGTTCAAGTGGATAGGAGTGTTTGGATTTGCACAATTTTGGAAAATCGAGCAAAAATTCAAATTCTGCTTTGCCTTGACAGATTTCAACAAGGCAACTTGCCAATGTCATAACTCATAGCCCAAATGGAATTTGGTAATGTTCTTGGCCATTTTGGAAAGCCCTTACATGATACAACAACTGTTTGAACATGTTTGGTCTTGATCTCTTTTGAATCCAAGTGAAAAATCTCCCTACATTTGGAAAAAAGTAAGGCAAATTCTGACTTAGTGAAATTTTCACTAAGTGTTGGAACAAAGTGACTTTTCTTGATTTTGATCACTCCATAACTCAAAATCCATGAGAAATTTGGACATAGGTCAGTATGAAGCTTTTGTAGAGGGAAATGTGATCTACAAATCAAGCTTTGAATGGGGCACAATGGCCTTGTGGTTTAGGAGTTATGGTCCTCAAAAGTTGGCACATTAGTGTCACTTTTTCCATAACTTAGAAATTTTTCTAAGTTTTTATGGTTACCCCTTTTACAAGTTATCCCACTTTCTTTGATTTTTCTTGATGAATGATGATTAAAATCATACATTAACATCATTTTAGGGTTAAAAATCCATTTTGGTGAAAAATCTCAAAAAGTCAAAGTTGACTTTTGTGCACAGTTGACTTTTTATCAAATGAATTCCAAACTGTGCAATTCTTCAGGAAATCATGTCCTTGACCTAAATCAAACTTGATGGACATGTTCCATGGGTGTCATAGGGTATATTGAGGCATGTCCTAGGGTTTGGGAGCATGTCCTGGTTAAAAGTCAAAGTTACAGTTGACTTTTCCCGCGAAACCCTAATTGTGGTGCAGATGAAATTGAGGCTTGTTGCTCAAACTTCTTGGATTAATCCATTGTTCCAAATGGATCAATATAATTCATTAGAGACCCTCAAACCCTCTCTTGAGGTCTTGGCTCATGATTTGTCCTAAAAGTCAACTTAGGGGTGAATTAGGTCAAGAAACCCTAATTCCTGATTTTTGATTAATGCATCCCCTGAGGCAAAATTGACTTGATGGTTGGGTTCATGAGGTTCCATGGAGTATATTAGGTTGTGTTTTGGATCCTTGGCTCATGCCCATAGGAAAATTTCCCTTTGGAGGCCCTGATCGACCAAAACCCTAATTTGGTGACACTGGCGATCTTGAGGCTTGATCCACCTAGAAGGGAGCAGCTTTGTGCTTAATCCTTGTTGTGGGAGTCCTTTTGATCCCTTGTAGATACTTGAGAGGTTAGACAAGTTGAAGATCATGTCATTCCTTGATTGATTCTTTGTCAAAAGCTCTGAGAGGGCTTGAAACCCTAAATTTGATTGCAGTGGATGCTCACCCATCTTTGGGGAGACTAATGAGGTAAGATGGTTCCCCCATATTGTAATGATGATTTTCACAATGATGGGAAATCTTAGTGGTCAAAATTTGGGGTATGACAGATGCCCCTATTTAATCTTCTTGGACCCGAAGGTGTGAATGACGAGGGTATTCGGGCATTCGGGGTGCAAGAGGATTAAATATCAGAATATCCGAAATTTTGACGGTTATGAATGGCAGCTTGCGCATCCATCTTCTTTAGCTAAACAATGATGCTTAGAAAAGGTAAACTTCCCCTCGATCCTGGTTTCCTACCAAGGAACTGGTCTAAGTTGCGGAAACAAACTTTCCCTCGATCCTGGTTTCCTACCAAGGAACTAGTCTCATTTTTCGTTGTAAACTTCCCCTCGATCCTGGTTTCCTACCAAGGAACTGGTCTTAGTTTCTTATGTAAACTTCCCCTCGATCCTGGTTTCCTACCAAGGAACTGGTCTCAGTTTCTTTTGTCAATAAACTTTATTGACAAGGGACGCTATTCGTAGCGATTTTCCTCAAACTTCTCGTCGAATTTTCCTGGGGAGATGCCATTTGATGGAAAAATTTTGATGCCAGACTTGCTGGGGAATCCAGTCGTCTGAGTTGTAGATGTGTACAAACTTCTCTGTGGGATACGCCATTTGTTTCTACTGGGGAAAACGAGTCTCTTGAGAGACTGCTTCCTGCTTGAGGATATTACATCATACTTTTCTCGGGATCTTCCCGGGGAAATGCCATATGATGTGATCCCATTTTGAGGTGCCGATGACCTTTTCATCAACGGCTCTTCGGAGAAAAACTGTCGTATTGCTGAATCTCTATTTAAGAGGCTTTCTCTGGGGATTTTCCTTAATTCGGGAAAGCAAGGATATCATCTTCAATGGCGAAGAGCGATGTCGGTTGAACGCTCTCTGGTTTTCAGAGGTTCAAATTATCAAAGTGGTCAAGGGCCAACTTCATTCCAGGAATAAATTGGAGGCGAGATTGTTCAGACGCAACCTTTCCTGACGAGAAAAGAACTGACAACTCGATTGAGAGGACTCCTATCACTAAGGGACAAGACCGACTGGAGTGATAGTGATGCAATATGAAATGTGAATGCAAATCCAATGCATGATGTATGTATGTTTATGCTAACAAAACTGACGCGACATATAGACTAATAAATGAACATGACTAGATACTCGGCCATCGCGGGGCGAATAAGTACCGTTGGTTCAGAATAACAATTCCACCTTGCTTAGGAGAGATAGTCCCTGCGGGGAATACTGTTGATCGGGCTTAAGAGATGAGAACTCAGCCGAGGTGTGTCAGATGAAACAAGGTCTCTGACACAGTTGATCCTTCATTCAGGCGTACTAGTTTTTTAGAAGGAGTACTTTGATTCTGCACTTTGAGGTTCAAACACCTTTGGAGAAGCGATCGAGATTCTTCCGATGTTCAACAGTCAAAAGAAATTGCCGACTTTATTTTAAAAGCAGAAAAAGTTTAACAAGTAAATTCATTTTTGTTTTATTTCAAGAATCGTTGCTCATGTTAAAATGTCGTTCTGTAAAGCTAAAACAAATGAGAATTACAACCAAAAGCACAAGGGCTCGAATTTTATTGATAGGATGGAAATCAGCCAAACACGTGATTCCAAAGAGTATATACAATGTTAGAAAATGGTAATTTACAGGGAAAAGGGTTGCGTTGAAACATAACGACCACTATCCTTCTACCAACTTTGAATTCGAGACATCCTAAGCTTCTGTCGAAGATGACCTTGACTGGAGTTTTCTGACAGATGATGTAACTGCTGCTGCTGAGGGACTTACCTCTGTTGAACATAGTTACTTGCCATTATCCCTAATTTTTTCCTGGATTGTACTTTGAGATTTCCAATCCATCGGGATGATTTTTTTTTTTAATTTTGTCTCTAACTTTTGCCTGGACCGCCCTTTCGAGTTTTCAATCCACCGAGACGTTTCTTTTTTAGGCGAAGTATTTCTTGACTACATCAACATTCGTGGGGTAGGCAAATTCTTCTCCGTCCATGGTTGCAAGTCTCAAGACACCGCCTGAGAAAGCTTTCATGACCACATAGGGGCCATCATAATTTGGGGTCCATTTGTCCCGAGAGTCAGTGAGAAACGATTATATCTTCTTGAGCACGAGGTCTCCTTTCCTGAAGATGCGAGGTCGGACCTTTTTGTCGAACGCCCTCTTCATTCTTTGCTGATACAACTGACCGTGGCATAGCGCCGTGATTCGCTTCTCTTCGATCAGGTTTAATTCGTCGTGTCGACTTTGACACCATTCAGCTTCGGTGAGCTTAGCTTCCATTAATACCCAGATTGATGGGATCTCTACTTCTATGGGGAGAACTGCCTCCATGCCATATACTAGAGAGAAATGGGTAGCCCCTGTTGAAGTGCGGACAGACGTGCGATAACCGTGAAGAGCAAAGGGTAGCATCTCGTGCCAGTCTTTGTAGGTTACAACCATCTTTTGAATGATCTTCTTGATGTTCTTATTGGCCGCTTCTACCGCCCCGTTCATCTTGGGTCGGTAGAGAGATGAATTATGATGTTCGATCTTGAACTCTGCACATAACTCTTTCATCATCTTATTGTTCAAGTTAGATCCATTATCAGTAATGATCTCGCTTGGAACACCATAACGGCAGATGAGATTGTTTTTGATAAAGCGGACCACCACTTGTCGGGTTACATTGGCGAATGACGCTGCTTCGACCCACTTGGTGAAGTAATCAATGGCTACTAGGATGAATCGATGTCCGTTTGAAGCCTTGGGCTCAATCATGCCAATCATGTCGATTCCCCATATCGAGAATGGGCATGGGGAAGAGAGAACTTTGAGATGCGTTGGCGGTACATGGATTTTGTCGGAGTATATCTGACACTTGTGACACCTCCTCATGTACTTATAGCAGTCGGATTCCATGGTCAACCAATAGTACCCTGATCTTAAAATTTTTCTCGCCATTGCGTGTCCATTGGCATGAGTACCAAAGGATCCTTCATGAATTTCTTTCGTAAGCATGTCTGCTTCTGGTCTGTCTACGCATCAGAGCAAGACCATGTCAAAATTTCTCTTATAGAGAGTGTCACCGCTCAGGAAGAAGTTTCCAGCCAATCTTCTGAGAGTCTTTCTATCTTTTCTGAGTGCCCCAGGTGGGTACTCCTGTTTCTGAAGGAAGCATTTGATATCGTGATACCAAGGTTTGTTGTCTATGACTGTTTCAATCATGAAGATGTAAGCGGGCCGTTCAAGGTGCATTATGTCGATCTTAAGTATGTCATTCTATTAACCTACACTAATCATGGAAGAGATAGTGGCTAATGCATCAGCCATGCGATTCTCCTCACGAGGGATATGATGAAACTCAACTCTGTTGAAGAAAGGTAGCAACCTTCTCGCATATTCTTTGTAAGGAATCAATCCTGATTAGTATGTGTTCCAATCTCCTTTTATCTGATTGATAACCAAGGCTGAGTCACCGTATACGTCCAAGTTTTTGATCCTTAAATCAATTGCTTCCTCGAGACCCATGATACAAGCTTCGTATTCGACCTCGTTGTTTGTACACTTGAACATAAGTCTGGCAGTGAAAGGAATGTGGGTACCCTAAGGGGTAACAATGATTGCCCCAATTCCGTTTCCGTAATGATTGACTGCTTCTTCAAAGATAAGTCCCCACTGGGAACCTGGTTCTGGCCCTTCACTGGGTAGCAGTTCATCGCAGTCTTTCATCTTTAGATACATGACATCTTCGTCTGGGAAGTCAAACCTGATTGATTCTTGATCATCAATCGGTTGATGAGCCAAATGGTCGGCTAAAATACTCCCCTTAACGGCTTTCTGAGCGTGGTACTCTATGTCATATTCTGATAACAGCATCTGCCAACGGGCAATCCTTCCCGTAAGAGCAGGTTTTTCGAAAATGTACTTGATTGGATCCATTTCGGAGACCAACAAAGTAGTATGACGAATCATGTACTGGCGCAGACGTTTGGCTGCCCAAGCCAAAGCACATCAAGTTTTCCCGAGCATCGTGTACCGAGTTTCGCAGTCGATGAACTTCTTGCTCAAATAGTAAATGGCAGACTCTTTCCTTTTAGTTTCGTCTTGTTGGCCAAGTACACATCCCATTGAGTCCTCTAGAACTGTGAGGTAGATGATCAGTGGTCTTCCTTCCACTGGAGGTGATAGAATCGGTGGGTTCAACAGGTATTCCTTGATACAGTCGAAGGCGGTTTGGCAATCTTATGTCCAAATGCAGTCCTGATTCTTTTTGAGTAATTTGAAAATCGACGCACAGGTCGCGGTCATGAGGAATATGAATCTGGAAATGTAATTCAAACGTCCCAGGAATCCTCTGACTTGTTTTTCAGTTTTCGGAGAAGGCATTTCTTGAATGGACTTGACCTTGTCAGGATCTACCTCAATTCCTTTCTGGCTGACGATGAACCCTAGTAGTTTCCCTGAACGGACGCCGAAGGTGTACTTGTTGGGATTCAAGCGGAGCTTGAATTTTCTTAAACGTTCGAACAATTTTGACAGATGTTCAACGTGCTCACTCTCTGTTTTTGATTTTGCGATCATATCATCGACATATACCTCGATTTCTTTGTGTATCATGTCATGAAACAGAGTAGTCATGGCCCTTTGATAGGTTGCCCCGGCGTTCTTCAAACCGAACGACATCACCTTGTAACAAAAGGTGCCCCATGGGGTGATGAAAGAAGTTTTCTCCATGTCTTTCGGCGCCATTTTTATCTGGTTATAGCCCGAGAATCCATCCATGAAGGAGAAGACTTTGAACTTTGTTGTACTGTCTACCAGCATGTCAATGTGTGGTAAAGGAAAGTCATCCTTTGGACTAGCCTTGTTCAGGTCTCTGTAGTCGACACACATTCTGACTTTTCCGTCCTTTTTGGGAACAGGTACAATGTTGGCTAACCATTTAGGATATTCTGATGTGGCGAGGAAACCTGCGTCAATCTGTTTCTGTACCTCCTCTTTGATTTTGATGGCCATGTCTGGATGAGTCCGTCTCAACCTTTGTTTTACTGGCGGACATTCCGATCTCAACGGTAGATGGTGTTCCACGATGCTGGTATCCAACCCTGGCATATCCTGATAGGACCAAGCGAATACATTGGGAAATTCTCTGAGAAGCTATGTCAAGCTCTCTTTAGCAGCTAGACCGAGCAGTGCCCCAATCCTGATTTCTTTTCTCTCTTGCTCTGAACCCAAGTTGACTGTTTCCAGCAACTCTTTGTGAGGTTCAATGGACCTTTCCTCTTGTCTGAGTAGTCGGGAGATCTCTTCTGGAATTTCGTCGTCATTTTCTTCTTCAGCCCCGAATACCGGGAACTCAAAGTTGGGAGAAGGCATCAGATCATATGTTTCGACGGGGTGTAAAACAAGCAATCTGCATGACGTGATGATTTGTGTTTAGAAGAGATGGAGAAAATGCAAGAGTGTGTGCAGTGTATTTATTGCTGCTTGTTTTTATTATTTGTTTTTTAGGATTACCATTTTCTGAAAAAGCGAAAAGAGAAAATAGCAACTAATGCAGAAATTACAGAACGACGTTTTTTATTTATGAACAAGTCGAATCTTGAAACTACAGCCCTATAAAACAAAACTTTGTCGCTTTGGGCGAAGCGAAGAGGGAAATTTACAGAAAACGAGCCCTATCAAAACATCCATTCCACCTGGGCAGGGTGAAAGGTTAAAAGATGGCAATTACTTTGACTGACGGACGACCTTCGGAACCTCGACGACAACCCATTGGCGGCGAACTCCTCGGTGAATCACAAAGTCTGGCACCTTCCTTGATTTGTCTTCAGAAATAACGCTTATTTCTGGCGGAGTAGGATCATTGGAATCTGTCTCCCAGGCAGAGTTGTCGTAGGAGGATTCCTCTGTGGCATTATGCAGAGCAGTTGTGCTCTCAGCTGTATCTCCCCATCCAGTTGGCTGGATATCTTTGAGCCTGATACGAGAGCTTTCGGGAGCAGTGTATTTGACCATAAAGACGTATTTTCCACTTGGTTCTCCCAGAGTGTCCCAAACTTCTTTGGAACTGGAGGAGTCATCTCTCTCGATGACGTTGACCTCAGGAAAAGCATAGTTGATGAATTCAAGCCCTGCAAACGTTGCAAATTCATCTTCATGTTGAGTAGCTTCAGGATGACCCGAGTGTTGATCCCATGACATGGTGGGGACACAGGTATTCTGTTCAATGGTGGTCAGCTGATTTTCATCATTCGGCTGACTTTCTTGCCTTAAGTTTCCTGGATAAGGTTGCCACATTGGCAGACCATCCATTGGGCCATAGTAGTTGTAGTCAAATTGGTCTTTCATCAGAGTGTCTTTCTCTAATGAGTTTGGTGGAGCACGACATCCTTCCAGATCATAGTCTCCATAGATCATTTCGACGTCTGATCTGGGTATAAATCTCGGACTTTGTGTAGGAAAGAAAAAAGGAGTTTGCGTTTCGTCCATATAGATTGGAAGCCACCAGTGGTTCAACAAGTGCTGAAGTGTTTCCTGGACAAGGGCACAACCTTGATCATTTTCGCAACCCGCTTTACAGCTTTGATAATCATGTGATATCAGGAATCTGAGTCGGACCTGTTCAGCATGTAACTCTACTAAGTTGGTATTCATCACGCGAATATCAAAGATCTGAACCATATTGATCTGATACGGGTTCTTATCATGGTAGTCTTGGATCCATCCAAGATCCATCTGATGCTGGAGGGCCTCTTGTATGAAAGAGCATCCCTGTTTGTTTACCGAGCAAATCAGACAGGAACTGTAATCGTGCAGCGGCAGATTATGATATTGGCTTTGCCTTGAGTGCATCGCCACCAAGTTGACATTCATTGCACGGATATCGTGGTTCTGAATGATGTTAGAATTCGTGTAGACCATGTTAACTCCACGAACTCGGTGTTCTTGGATCCATCCGAGATCCATCTGTTCCTGTAGAGCTGATTGCACTACCGAACATCCTTGATTGCTTCTAGAGCAGACATCAAACTGGTGATAGTTATGAGGTGGCACATGTCCATATCCACTCTGTCTGCAATGCATCTTGACCAAGTTGGTCTTTAACAAGAGTACATCATGAATTTGATAGACGTTGTTAGTCTCTCCTTCTATCAAATTGACTGCAGCCTTCTCATGTTGAGGCAGCGGGTTTGTGAGAACATTAGGATTTGTATCCTTGAAGGATAAGACCCCGCTCCTAACAAGCTTTTGCACGTCAGATTTGAAATTATGATAAGTCTCAATGTTATGCCCTGGTCCTCCTTGGTGGTAAGGGCAAGTCTGATCCGCTTTGAACCAAAAAGGCAGATTTTTCGGTACTGTAAGAGGGGACTTAGTCTGAATGTGCCCCTTGGCTAGTAGTAATGGAAACAACTCTGTGTACGATATGGGTATAGGATCAAATCCTGGTGGCCGTGTTGTACGGTTGTTGTTGTATTGAGGATGAGCCTGCTGAAGAGGCTGTTGAGTCCTTTGCTGATCAGGTTGGCTTGGCGCGACCTGAGGTTAATACGTAGGCGCGGGATTGATAGCAGGAGTTACAGCTGCTACTGGTTGATATCGACGCCTTTGCTTTCCGAGAGAGATATTCCCAATATCTTGCTCTTTTTTCTTAGGGAGAGCACTACCGTATTTTTTGGTACCGCTCGTCGATCCAGTGTCTTTTACCAAACGTCCTTCTCGGACGGCTTCCTCAAGATGTACACCCATGCCCACCATCTCGGTGAAATCACTGGGTGCACTGGCAACCATTCGGTCATAGTAAAATGAGCTTAAGGTCTTTAAGAAGATCTTTGTCATCTCTTTTTCCTCAAGAGGTAGACAAATTTGAGCGGCAATTTCACGCCACCTTTGAGCATACTCCTTAAAGGTTTCCTTGTCCTTTTGCGACATTGATCTGAGTTGATCTCTGTCGGGTGCCATGTCTAAATTGTATTTGTATTGTTGGACGAAGGCAGTGCCAAGATCTCTGAAAGTGCTGATCGTGGCACGGTTTAAACCCATGTACCATTTTAATTCGGCACCGGTTAAACTATCCTGAAAGTAGTGAATCAGTAGATCCTGATTCTCTGTCTGAGCTGACATTCACCGAGCGTACATCACCAGATGGCTTTGAGGGCAAGAGTTACCCTTGTACTTTCAAAGATGGGCACTTAGAACTTGTGCGGGACTTTCACATTGGGGACCAAGCAGAGATCTGCAATGTCCTTTCCAAATAAATCCTGACCGTGAATAGCTTGCAACTCCTTTTGCATTTCCAAGAACTGCTCCTGGAACTCGTTCATTCTTTCGAACATGCTTTCGTTTCCACCAGAAGGTATCTTAGGAATCTGTCCTTCCGGGACAGTGTGCACCACAGGGGGTGGTACCGTTACTACGGTAGCGAATCTTGGCGTTTCCCGAAGTTTGTAACCTTTATGAGTCCTCGGTATACCCCTGGCATCTTCGCTTTCCCGAAGTTTGTAACCTTCAGGCCCATCGGCTTCTGTTGCGATTCCCTGATCTCCAACGATCGGCAGAACATATCCTTCCGGGATATAGTTAACAGGCATGCCCCAAGGACGATCTTTCGGCATTTGATACCTAGGATCAGACCTTTCCACTATGGGCGTTGAGGTGATCTCTGATATCACAGTTCTTTATAGCTGAGCTTCTGCCATGGCTTGCATGTCATTATGAAGCTTTCTCATATCCTCTCTCAGAGCGTCGATCTCTTCTTTCAACTCTCTGTTTTCTTCCTCAAGATCATCCATCTTTTTCTGATGATTGGCCCGAGTATTGTATAAATGAGACAGTTTGACTCTAGAATCGAGACACAAATGTGAGATTCATAGAGAAGAAGAATACGTTACGTGAGAATGATGAATGCAATGATTATATTAATTGTTCCTTTGGTTTAATCAAAATAAACTTCGACAATTAGATTGCAAATATCAAACAGTGGGGAAACCCCTTTTATTGAATTTCAAAGGATTGCGGAAATGAAATACAGTAGATTACAAGGTGCGGAAATAGAAACCTAAGCTAATGGGTCCCGAGTCCTCTCTGAGAAGAAACCGGGTGCTGATTCTGGTACTTTCCTTTTCTTGGACCGGGGCTCTTGGGCCGTTGTCGGGTTGTCATTCCTTTGCCAAGTGAAAGGAGCGAGCAAATTCCTCTGGTCTTCTTGACTTTCTACAGCATGTTGCTCTAAAATTTCAATCAGAGCATCTTTCTCTTTCAGTAGTCGTTGTATTCTGGTACACTCTACACTGAGGGTGCGGTACTTGTTCTTCCAATACCTTCTCTCCTTTTGAACTTTGTTGAGAGTAACCTGGAGTTTTTCCGTTTCAGTCATGAAGTACATGATAGATTCCTTTGGTGGAAGAACTCCGTGACGCGGATAAGGCATTTTTAGCTTGAGAGCTCTAGTTTGTACCCAGTGGAGATAAGGCTCCACCGAGACACAGTCTGGTTTTCCCAGAGACTCTCGCCCTTTCTTGTGAACATGCTTCCAGGCTTGAACTATTTCCATCTTTAGTGCTCTGTCGTTTTCTTCTTCCTTGAAGAAAATACCTTCCAGATGAGCATTACGTGGGACATGCCTCATTGGGTATCCAAATTGACGACGAACCAATACCGGATGGTAATTAATTCCTCCTTTAGTTCCTATGAGGGGTACGTTGGGTAAGTTTCCACAACGATCAATGATTCTGATCCCATCATAGATCCTATTACACCAATCTATATCAGAGTTGGTAAGAGACATGATTTTCTGCGACCAACGTAAGGTACTCTTACAATCCCAAAAAGCAGCAGACTTAGGCAAATGGGAGATAAACCATTTATATAGCAGGGGTACATAACATGTGATCATTCCTCCGCTGTACAAATTTCCTAAGTGTACAGAATGATACGCATCTGCGAGCAAAGTCGACACAGGATTTCCAATGAGAAAAACCTTAATGGCATTGATATCTACAAAGTTATTGATGTTGGGAAACAAAAACAACCCGTAAGTGAGCAAGACAAAGATGCTTTCAAAAGCAGTCATGTTCCCTATACTGGCAAAATACAGGGCTTTCTTTGTCAAGAATTGGGCTGGCAAACCTTGGATGCCACCCTTAGTGGTCAGGTGAATCTTGATTTCTTACTCATCCAAATAAATTGCTCTTGCAATGGTCTGATCCTTTGGAATTTCTTCCAGTCCAGAAAAAGGAGCTCGATCAGTAATGTGTATATCGGTCAGATGAGAATACTCCTTCAGTGTTGGTGCGAGCTGGTAATCCGGGAATGTGAAACAGTGATAAACTGGATCGTAAAACTGGACGAGTGCATCCATGATTCCCTCAATCACATGGACTCTTAACAGTGGTAGCAGACCTCTGTGCTTGGCTCTGAAAGCCTCAGGGTTAGTGATCATCCTTGCTAATCCTCTCAAATCTTCTAGTTTTGGAACCTTGAAGGTACCTATGGGTTCTCCTTCTACCGAAATCCATTAGCGCAATCTTTTTCTCTGACATTTGCAATCATTGTCTTAGTTGAATTTGAAAAAGAGAGACTAGAAGAGAAGATTTTTTTTGTTTTAATGTTTTTTAAATGAATGCATGAATGCAGCACACAAAAACATAGAAAAAACATGGGGTCAAAGGGTCGTTGTCATGAAGTCAAAGCTCTACCCATCCCCAAAGGTTTTCTACGGATGATTTTTTGTACCTGTCACTCAAAATCATTGATTCCTGAGAACACTAGCGGGCCGGGAACCGTGCTAGGTGGTGTCCATCAAAGAAATCTCAGAAGAGGGTAGTTTATCGCGTAACAGCCATTCCCGATAGCCACCGCACTACAAAAAAAGGTGATTTTTCCTAGGTGTATACTCAATCTTTCTACATGCGGCATCACACGCATTCCCATTAGCAGAAAAATAAACAAGTATAGCAATTAGGAAAAGCAATATATATTTGTCCTAAAGTCCTAGACTTTAAAGAGCTATGAATCCTAAGTTCCTGACAGAAAATGGTTTCCCGGCGGAGTCACCATTCTGTGGTTCCTTCCCCACTTAAAGGTATTGACCTAAGATCCTAGTGAAGTCAACAGAAAGTCCTATCCCAGAAAGGAAAGAAAAACCAAATTTTCAAGGTTTCTACCTAAGAGATGTGAAGAAGACAAGGTAAATCAGATCCTCAATGTGACTCCCCAGCAGAGTCGCCATTTTTCTGTGGAAAATAGGGACGATGCCCTAAGGCAAAATAGATCAAACAAGGACTCCCCAGCAGAGTCGCCATTTTTCTGTGGAAAATGGGGACGATGCTCTAAGGCAAAATAGATCAAACAAGGACTCCCCAGCAGAGTCGCCATTTTTTTGTAGCGAGTGATTTTTGGATGTGGTTGCGAAGCACAATCGCTCTGGTACTACAACTCGATTCATTTTTATCCTATTGAAGCTGATGAAGGAAGGGAAATAGATGTCTCCAACTAACCCTGCTTGCAAACTGAGGTTAAACAGTCAAAACTGTTGGTTTACAGATGCTACAAAGATTCGGGGTCTCTCTTAGGTTATTTTGTTAAAATATGGTTCGGTCGGTTGATATGGGAGTTTAAGATGTTAGGACAGATATATGAAAGTATGGGATTTTGGGTTTTTGTTTAATGTGCTCGCTAAGATTTTTCTTTTAACCTTATGCCTACGTATTCCCGTTTACCGAAACAGGGAAATCAGAGCGTTCGTAGTTCCTCTTACTCTATGGGAGGAAATGGGTGTTTTGGTGTCTTGTTCAAAGCCCAAGACATGAAGCGAAAGGTGTATTTGTATCTTGTTCGAAGCCCAAGATGTGAAGCTAAAAAGGTCTCAACTTCAGAGAGAATTTGTCATCTCTAAAGGGGGGTCTGTTTGTCACAACTGTTTATAAAGGAGAATTAATTTAACCGGGATACGCGGATCCTAGCAATGCCATAATTTCCTTTATAGGGGGTTTTAACCTGAAGGAGAAGACTTTAACTCAGTGTAGAGCAATGCCATCTTTCCTTATGAATTTCTCATGCTAAAAGAGGGACAATGGCATGGATGTAAATAATCCAGAGGCTTGTCGCTTACAGCGATTAGATAGAAGGAGTTGTTGATGTTTGTGTACTGTGAACGAGGCACAACTTTGATGCTAAAAGGTTGATTGGATCAACCAGTGTTTTCTTATACAAAGCCTAAGAGGAGGCTAATATGTGTCTCGTACAAAGCCCGAGAGAGAGGCTAAAAGGGATTGACTCAACCATGGTGTCTTTTATGTGTCTCGTACAAAGCCCGAGAGAGAGGCGAAAAATGATTTGACTCCACAAGAGAGTCTTTGTATCTCGTACGAAGCCCGAGATAGAGGCTAAAAGTGGGGATCGCTGTTACAGTGAAGTGGCAGGTCCAGTATGTTGTATAAAAGAGAAAATCAGTTCTTATAAAGAGACTGATTCCAGGTGGGGTTGTACTTTGGCACTGATCAGGAGATCAGGGTTATTTCCTGTTCTTTAAGGAAATGGGAAATCCAAAGGGTATTGAGACTGTCCAAGTCTACTGGTGGTTTTCCTTACTTGAAGGGTGCTTGAGAACGTCTTTGGGACTCAAGGGTCTTAGACTGTCCAGGTCTAGAGTTTTATCTTTTGTACTGTGTTCAAAGAAACAGTAATAGTCCGTTCACGGTGGAAAGATCTAGACTCTGTAAGAGACGGTTTTACTAAGATGACTAATTTCTGTTCCTATACCTCTAGGAGGTCGTCGGGACAATTTGTACGAAGCCCAAGAGGAGGCTGGAAACTTCTAAGAAGCCGATCGGTCCTTGTACTAAGCCCAAGATGAGGCTATCATTCCCGAAGGAAGAGATCATTATACGAAGCCTAAGAGGAGGTTGTGAATACTTCTAAGAAGCCGAAGGGTCCTTGCACTAAGCCCAAGAGGAGGCGAGGGTGCTTTTAGGAAGCCTGTGGGTCCTTGTACAATGCCTAAGAGGAGGCCGATGCTTTTAAGAAGCCCGTGGGTCCCCAAACCCCGAGAAATTCAAGGCAAGCTATTCACAAGGAATATATCAAGTCAGCAAAGTTCGAGAATTTGGAAGAAACTCAAAGATGCCATTCACGGAGAATACATTCATTTCTGGGAGTAGAGTTTCTTGACAATTCCTAATGAGGACAGCCGAAGAGAAGACTGTATCTGGTGATCCTATTGGGGATCTAGTTTTGTCTATTTCTAAGAGTGACAGTCTGAGAAAGGGTTCAAAAAGAATCTGCCTTTCACATCTCCATATTGTTTAACCCCAAGAGAAGGGAATACTGTGTCTGGTAATCCTATGGGGATCTAGTTTTGACTGTAAGTTCAGAGTGATCAACAGGGCTTTACCTAGTGCTAGACGTAGTTGCCGAGGAAACTCTAAATATCTATACTATTATTACACAGTTGATATGAGTTTATGAAAGGAGACTTACAGTGAGCAGCCCCACAATACAGTTATATGTATATGAAAGCAGTAAATGAAAGCGTATAAACACTTACTCGGTTGTAGAGCTTCCATGCTGTTTGGTTAGTTGTTCAACAAAGAAAGATTGAAAACAACAATATATTCAAAATCAAAGGAGAAAGTGCTTTGAAAAAGAAATATTTGGGGCTTACAACTCAAGGAGAGGCCCAGGGTTTATCAGTAATTGTACTGTTGTTTTTGTACAGAGGGGGTTATACAAGTGACTGAGGCCCAAAAAGGTTTTCTGTACACAGGGATGGGTCTTACACTCTCTCAATAGGCCCAAACATTTTTAAGAGAAAAAGAGTGGGGCTTATAACATGAGGGTAGGCCCAGTTGGTTCTTTGTTTGAAATGGTGATCATGCCGAGGTTTTCTTTTAACGCAGAGGGACTTATACAATAAGTGAGGCCCAAAAAGTTTTGGTTAAAAGGGGATTGGGTCTTACACTCTATTAGAGGACCAAAAGAGTTTTAAGAAAAGAAATGGGTCTTACTACTCGAGGGTAGGCCCAGATGGTTAAATTTAAACTGGCGCTGATCGCGTCGTTTATTTGAAAATGTACAGAGGGACTTATACAACGAATGAGGCCCAAAAGGTTTTCTGTACAAAAGGATGGGTCTTACACTCTCTCAAGAGGCCCAAATAGTTTTAAAAATGATTTATGAGGGTTGAATTAATCCAAAAACCCTAATTTGTTTTCAAAAATGTATTTAATTGAATAAAAATTCAATTAAAATGACCAAAATTGTTTAACATATGGAAAACAAATTGTGATCTTGGATTAATGCTTCAAAAATTAAGTATTGACCTACTAAATAATTAGAAGGCATTAAAAGTTGCAAAATCAAGGTGGAAAAGATATTTAAAATGTCAAAAAACAATTAAAATATTAATTCTTTGCAAAAATATCAATTATATGAAATAAATAATATTTTTGGGATTTTTTGGGAAAATAAAATATTTTAACATTTTTGTGAATTATTGCAAAAAGAATCAACTCAAAATTATTAAAACTCAGAGAGAAATTAATTTTGGAATCAATTAAATAAAATCACAAAAATTCAAATATTCAAATATTCAAAAATGGAGCCAAGAACACACCAAGAACACGCGCGTGTTCTGGGTTTGGCTGATTTGCATTTTCTCCTCAATCTCACTGAATACTTGATTATATCATGCAATCCACATATCATTATGCTCGTCTCAACCTCACGATCATGTCTATGTCAATTAATTTCATTTAAATTAAACATATAACAAGAAATCACGTAAAATCCTCAAGAACCCTAGATTTTGCATGAAGGTTCAAAAATTCCACACACGATTCAAACAATGCAATTTATTGAGGGAAAACATTCCATGCATGATTAAGAACATATGGCCAAATTATTGTGCAGCAAAAAATGCATGGATCATAGAGTTAGAAGAGCTCATGCTTACCACTTGCAGGTGGTGATCGTGTTTTGTGTTGGAGGTGTTACAGCTAGGTTCCAATGATGTGGATAGCTTCCCTAGGTGCCAAGTGATGTGTCTGAATGCTTGGAATGGATTGAAATGGTTTGGAGTTGAAGATGGCACCTCAACTGCAAAACTGTCAAGACCTTGAGCAATTGGCTAGTGATTTTGTGAAATCAGTGTTCCAGTTGTTATGTTAGTGTTTGGATCACTTCTATATGATGTATGTGAGGTGTGTGAGTGATTGGTTTGATTGGAAAAGCTCTCAAACTCAAAACCCGATAGTGACTTGCCTTAGAAGGCAAAATTGGAGTGAAAGAAGAGATTTTGAGGAAAGCATCTGTTTGATGGCTTTGGTGTACTCAAACTGATCACAATTGAGCTCTATTTATAGTAGAGCAATTTTTTTTTTTGCAAGGAATAGTGAATGGCAACTGCTGAGTAGGTTTGGCCAATGTTGGCAAATGAAAATCCAAGTCTTCTCTAGCCATTGACTAGAGGTTAGGGCACAGGTTGCTGGTTCCCTTGGTCTTGGATAAGTCTTGACTGAATTCAGTTGCAAATGGCTCAGTCCATGCCACCTTGATGCTTCCATTGAATGCTCCAATCCAAAATTGGAGTCTTGTCCCTATTTTGGCAATTCTAGGTTCAACATGCTATTTCTTGTTCCAAAGACTTTGGAGGCTTGGCTCAGTGATTGTCCCCTTGAGATTCAATACTCAGATGTGTCCAAGTGGATAGGAGTGTTTGGATTTGCACAATTTTGGCAAATCGAGCAAAAATGCAAATTCTGCCTTGCCTTGACAGATTTCAACAAGGCAACTTGCCAATGTCATAACTCATAGCCCAAATGGAATTTGGTAATGTTCTTGGACATTTTGGAAAGCCCTTACATGATACAACAACTGTTTGAACATGTTTGGTCTTGATCTCTTTTGAATCCAAGTGAAAAATCTCCCTACATTTGGAAAAAAGTAAGGCAAATTTTGACTTAGTGAAATTTTCACTAAGTGTTGGAACAAAGTGACTTTTCTTGATTTTGATCACTCCATAACTCAAAATCCATGAGGAATTTGGACATAGGTCAGTATGAAGCTTTTGTAGAGGGAAATGTGATCTACAAATCAAGCTTTGAATGGGGCACAATGGCCTTGTGGTTTAGGAGTTATGGTCCTCCAAAGTTGGCACATTAGTGTCACTTTTTCCATAACTTAGAAATTTTTCTAAGTTTTTATGGTTACCCCTTTTACAAGTTATCCCACTTTCTTTGATTTTTCTTGATGAATGATGATTAAAATCATACATTAACATCATTTTAGGGTTAAAAATCCATTTTGGTGAAAAATCTCAAAAAGTCAAAGTTGACTTTTGAGCACAGTTGACTTTTTATCAGATGAATTCCAAACTGTGCAATTCTTCAGGAAATCATGTCCTTGACCTAAATCAAACTTGATGGACATGTTCCATGGGTGTCATAGGGTATATTGAGGCATGTCCTAGGGTTTGGGAGCATGTCCTGGTTAAAAGTCAAAGTTACAGTTGACTTTTCCCGCGAAACCCTAATTGTGGTGCAGATGAAATTGAGGCTTGTTGCTCAAACTTCTTGGATTAATCCATTGTTCCAAATGGATCAATATAATTCATTAGAGACCCTCAAACCCTCTCTTGAGGTCTTGGCTCATGATTTGTCCTAAAAGTCAACTTAGAGGTGAATTAGGTCAAGAAACCCTAATTCCTGATTTTTGATTAATGCATCCCCTGAGGCAAAATTGACTTGATGGTTGGGTTCATGAGGTTCCATGGAGTATATTAGGTTGTGTTTTGGATCCTTGGCTCATGCCCATAGGAAAATTTCCCTTTGGAGGCCCTGATCGACCAAAACCCTAATTTGGTGACACTGGCGATCTTGAGGCTTGATCCACCTAGAAGGGAGCAGCTTTGTCCTTAATCCTTGTTGTGGGAGTCCTTTTGATCCCTTGTAGATACTTGAGAGGTTAGACAAGTTGAAGATCATGTCATTCCTTGATTGATCCTTTGTCAAAAGCTCTGAGAGGGCTTGAAACCCTAAATTTGATTGCAGTGGATGCTCACCCATCTTTGGGGAGACTAATGAGGTAAGATGGTTCCCCCATATTGTAATGATGATTTTCACAATGATGGGAAATCTTAGTGGTTAAAATTTAGGGTATGACACTGGAGTCGAACCTTGTACCAAGTATAAGGGGTATCGCTACAGTTATTATTACTAACCGTTGTAATATTATAACCCTTGCTCTTCCTGGAATAGAGAACACTCTGGCCAAGTATAATAATGATTTAAAATTTTCTCCGCTTTTCTAAAAATATCGTTCCAAAATATCAACCATTTACAAGTTATCATCATTGCAAGCATTAAACTATCAGACTTTTCATCTTTAACCTCATCTATAAATAGACAATTTTACATTTCTTCATAATATATTCTTCGTAACAATGAGTTCTACAAATGAGAATGCTAGAAACATCACCAATGAGGGCACAAATGAACAACGTCAGCTGCCAAATGAGGAGGTCGAACCAGCGGCCAATGTCAGGGATGCGTTAAGGGTAAGGAAGGAGAAGAAGAAGAAGAAGAAGAAGAAGAAGAAGAAGAAGCTGAAGAAGAAAAAGAAAAAGACGAAAATGAGGACTGTTTATTATGATTCCGATGAGGGAAGTGAAGAAAGAGTCCTGGATTATGAAGATGCATTTGCAGTTATGGGCTCTGACATTGATAAATATATGTAATATATGATTATCAATGTACTCTTCTTATCTGGAATCTTAATAAAGTTTACTTTCATATATACTCATCTCTTTCATTTTTATTTTTAAAGAAGTTTTCTTTTATTTTTATATATTCTCTTGCACTTAAACATAGAAAAACAAAGATGAATTTTGAGTTTTGAGGTTAAATCCCCGTAACACTAACAAAAGAAATAAAATATATGTTTAAAATGTAAAAATATGGAAAAAAATGTAGTTGCTGGGAATCGAAGCTTGTTACACATCATGTATTACAACGGTGTTTTAATACAAGCGTGTTTAAAATGTAAAAATATGGAAAAAATGTAGTTGCTGGGAATCGAAGCTTGTTACACACCATGTATTACAACGGTTTTTTAATACAACCGTCGTTAAATATGGCGTTATAAATCAGCTGCAAAACTTTTAACCTATTACAACGGTGGGATACAAATCCGTTGTAAACTTGGCGTCGTTAAATGGGTTTTTCGTAGTAGTGAAGTTCTTTATACCAGTCATGTGTCTAGAACACCCACTATCAAAGTACCAGTTTTTTATAAGCTCTGAGAGAAGTATGAGCAAGAAGTGATTTGATAGTTTCTTTGGGAACCCACTTCTTTGTGCTCTTCATCGCTTTATGATTAACCTTGGGCTGAACATAAGACATAGGATATCCATGCAGTATGAAACAGAAAGGTTTGATATGGCCAAATCTACCACATTAATGGCATCTCCACTGTTGGGCCTTGCTTCATTTTTTACCAAATTGATACATGTCTTAATGTTGAGACAATTGTTCTGACATCCTTAGCTCTTTCACCCTCCCAGTTGGAATAGGTTTTGTAGCCTTAGGGTCTCCTTTCAGGTTTTGATTATTAAACCCTATGCCTCTTAAGTCACCAGTCATTTGTCCAACTTGAAGAATTTCATCTAACTTGTTAGAACCATTATTCAACATTCTTATAGACTTGGTCATGTTTTCAAGTTTGGAGGTCATCATGGTCACCTCATCCTGCAGACTATAGATGTTGGACAAATACTCTTCTTTCTCATACTGAAGTTGAAAGATAGTTTCCTATTATTTCTCACTTTTAATACACAGATCTTTGTAGGAAACAACTAGTTCAACATAAGGAGTATCTTCATCATTGGACTATACATCAGATGGCTATCTTCTAGTTAAAGCAGTTACACATTTTGTTGTTTCATCATCACTTTCACTTTCCTCTTCAAGACACAAAGCTGCCAAACCCTTAGGCTATTTCTTTAGATAAGTAGGATATTCTGCTTTAATGTGTCCAAACCCTTCACATTCATGACATTGAACCCCTCTATTCTGATTAGTCCTTTCTTCAGTTCTTGCTCTTCTTTGAGAGTCATAGTTCCTGCTGGAGTCAGAACTGATGTTCTGGACATTAGGTCTTGACTTCCTCTCCATTCTCTTTAGCACTTGATTGAACTGTCTTCCTAGTAACACAATGGCATTGGACATCCCTTCATTCGTATCAAGTTCACTTTCTTCCTCTTCATCTCCTGAGTTGGAAACAAAAGTAATGCTTTTGTTTTTCTTTTCAGCTCTGTCATTAATGGCCAACTCAAAGGTTTGAAGTGACCCCACAAGCTCATCAACTCTCATACTGCTGATAGTAACACCCCAATTCCCATCTCGAATAAATAATGCAAATATAATTCAGAGTAAATAAAAATTTATTTTTCCGACAGAAAAGAAGGATGTCACACTTAAAGAAAGAAAACACAATCCCTGCTCATTTATTTGATACATAACACATAATGGAGTAAACCTCAAAGGGCAACTTTTTCCAACAAAATGAAGTTCAATTACGGAATAAAGCGGAAGATCCATAACTGAATTGTTTTACAACATAAATTGTTTTATAACATCAAAATATTTCTACAAAGTAATACACAATAAATCTAACAAAGGTATACATATAACATAATCGTTCCCCGACTCCCGTGCTACGTATCAGAGCAAACACCAAGACCGACAAAAGAACGGAGGGCTAATCTTCACAAAAGCCTCCAAGACTACAAATCTGCAATTGCCTCATAGAGCAATAAACCACAGCAGAAGGGTCAGAAATAACAACTAAATCAAGATTGCATAATAATATGCAACACATAAAAATACACATACATAGTTATTCTCACCACAAGTATCACATACCACTCCACATAACATAGATCAATTATTTCAACACATTCATATATGCACACATAAGGCACACCAAAGTCATAATATATGGAAACACACCAACACGTCACACATCATATGTTCATGCATAAAACATATTATCCACAACCAATGCATCTATCGCATATGCACATCAATTCACAAATTCAAACATAATTCTCAACACATACTCAATCAATTCACAATTCCACACATAATCAAATAATCAATCCATTCATGATTTATGCAAATGCATAGAGACCGACACAACGACTCTATGCAATACATATGCGGTACCATATATCCATCAATCTCATCACTAGTTCACTCATGAACTCTGCTGGAATCATCGCTTATTACTTAATGTAACTCCCCGTCGGGCAAACGATGTTCCCCGTCGCTTTAGGTCCTCTTATTTTTTTAAGGCACACGACATTTATGGATCGCTTTAGGTCCTTTTTGTATAAGGCAAACGATTCGATCGCTTTAGGTCCTCTTTGTATAAGGCACACGATCGTCTATAACCATCGCTTTAGGTCCTCTTATTTTTAAGGCACACGATCCATCCGATCGCTTTAGGTCCTCTTATTTTTAAGGCACACGATGTTATAGCGGATTCCCTCTAGAATCGATTCGTCGCTCACACCCACTAGGGCACACGACATCACAAGATGCATATCATGATGCTTGGCATACAAGGACTCATGACAAACAAATGCATCTTCACAATTCAACCATATGAATTAATCAACAACATCACATTCATGCATTGCAAATCACTTCAAACAATGCATTTCAAACCATAAAAGGCCACCAAACAACACACATTGAATCTCACATAAACGATGCACTTCATCACAAACCACAAACCACGAACCACCACAATCATATCATCACAATTCTTTACACAAGGAATTCACATATAAAATGCTACCCACAACACATCATAACAACATACAATACCACACATTGAAATCAAACTCAAAACAACACATTTAATTGCCATACGAGCACAAACCATCATCAACAACATCTAAACACATGTATTTACATCATACCACAGCACACAAGTCATGCCATATCCATATCACAAGCACATTGCATGAAACACATTAATTACACACAATTAAAATGGCAAAAGTCGACAAAATGACACTATTTCAAATTCTCGACATAATTTAATCGACCAACAATCTCAAAACCATTTTTATAAGAAAGAACATTTTATAAGCTTTCCAATGGTACCAAGAACACACCAAACCGATAAACGGATCCCAAGTTATGAATTTTCAAAGAAAAGAATTTATTGAGAAACAGCCAGATTCGTCTGGCGACTTAGGATTTTGCCTAGCGGATCCCCATTCGCCAGCACTTCGCCTGGCAAACTAGTGGCGAGTCACAAATTTAGAAAACCCCAAGAGTTACAGATGCTACCCCATTTCCGTTTTCCCGATTTCGCCTGGCGACTTACGATTTCGCCTGGCGAATCACCCTTCGCCAGCACTTCGCCTGGCGAAGGAGTGGCGGGACTTAATTCGCCTGGCGAATTCCCAATTCGCCTGGAGAATCGCACCAGAATCAGAATTTCTTGCTGCGGGTCATAGGGTTGAAAAACCCCCAAAAATCCCATTTTCGCCCCAAATCAATTCCAACAACAAAAACAAGTATCAACGATTGTTCATAAACACCGTGTGATCATACAACGCAATTTATATCGAGTTCCGACCGTGAAAACATCGATTTCTATCAATTGTTCGTCGATTTATCAAACGAGAAAAAGTCGTGAAATAACCAAAACAATTACCACAAACAACACATATACATACACAAGCAAGATATAATTGAAACTTCTCACCTTTACCCGATTAATCGCGCTCGAAACGGAGTTATGTCGATTTTTCCTCTTTTCCTCTTTTTCCCTTCCTCTTCCTTTCTTCCCTTCTCTTTTCTTTCTCCTCTTTTTCTTTTCTCTCTTTTTCTCTCCACTTTCTATTTATATAAATATCTAATCCTCTAAAAAGACTATTTTACCCCTCAACTCAAACATCTCACAAACGCTCTCAAAACACAATAAAACATAACCAGCGATGAAAAATAATATATTTTCAAATAAAAGTCCGAAATAAAATAAAATAATAATAAAATAATCAAAACGACTCAATTAAATAAAACTAACTAAAACTGGGGCGTTACAATTCTCCCCCACTTAGAAATTTTCGTCCTCGAAAATATACTGAGACAAACAACTCCGGACACGACTCACGCCACCGACCAATAAACTAACATGCCAACAAGAGGCACCCCACGAATAACACAAACTGACAACCCAACTTGCTAACAACAACGACAACAACGACACGACAACGACGACAACTATAACGACAAGATGCAAAGCCCATACAATGCACTTGACGACCAACTCACAACTCAAAGAATACCCAAGTTACGAACACACCCAGGTTCACTCTTGAACCGAAACACAACAAGATCGTTACCCTCTCCACAGGTAATACTCCCCTAATCCCCCACAAGGAATTAGCCACACGCACTCGAACCATCACGATGGAAACGAGGCCACAACAAGAATAAGAACCTAAAGTTCCAAGACCCAACATTGTTTCAACAACCTCTACAAAACCACAATAATAACATCCTTGTCACACAACAATATTACCACAATGCTACGCTCCACCAATCGAACATACAACCCAAAACACCCATCTACATAGTAGCCCATGAAGAATATTTAAACCTTCCACTTAACACATCCATTCTAAAACGTCCAATAGTCTCATCATTCTAACATGTTTCCAATGTTCAACCTATGAACTCTTATAAGCCACACACTCAAATACAGAATGTGCCACTTCACGCTTCCGCTGCGCACTCTAATTACTCAAAACCATCAAGTCTACCAATCTCACGTCCAAAGCCTAACTCTTTCTCATCTCTGCCAAAAATCACTGTTCACTTTAATATACCCAACCTCACGCTCCACTGTGTTACCTCACACACCATACACAAGTCTCTGAACTGCTCAAAAATTTTAATTCTCTGACCATCAAAACAGACATGCATAACAACTTTATTTAACTTATCACGCACAACACTAACTTTTCCCAAAGATAATCCAATCCAAATTCATAATTCATCACGAACTCTAACCATCCCCGTTGTCTCATACTCTATTCCTTCAGACCAACAAGTACTCAATATTCTTGCGATTACCAAACACTTCGAACCTAGAACCATAAGGATGATACCTCCAAATATTCCAGCACAATACCACCGCAACCAATTCCAAATCCATAATAATACAGATCCTTTTATAAATCCTCAATTGTCGTAAAGCATAAGCCACGACTTTACCCTCTCGCATTAGCTCACTGACCAAACTCATCAAGACACATCGCAATACCTCACAAACAATTTATTAGAATCACACAAAAATCAAAACTGAAACCGTAGACAACTTCTACTTCAGCTCCCTGAAGCTCACTCACAACGAACATCCAGAATAAACGACTTACCCTTTGCAAGTCAACTGAGATACCAGAAGTACGAACTTAACAAAGTCTTCCATAACCTGTAATAACAACCAACCGAGTCCAAAAGTTTCTAATCTCCTTAACCAACCTCGGAGCCTCTCATGTAGAACTACATCTATTTCCGATGGATCCACAACAGTACTCTCCTCTGAAATAACGTCTCCAAGAAAACTAACCCTTTTCAACCAAAATTCTCACTCGAATAACTTAGCATAAAACTTCGTCTCTTTTCAACACTTGTAATTCAAATCTCAAACACTATATTGGTCCTTCCTCTGAGTTTATAATAGATCCGAATATCCTCAATCAAAACCACTACGAACTTATCCAATTAAATATGGAAGATACGATTCCTCTACTCCATAAACATTAGAGACGCACTACTAACACGAAATACCATCACTGTACGTTGTAATGCCCAACCAACTTCCAAAAGATATAAATTCTTACAGCTTTTGCAAAACTTTTCACTGGGTAACTGGCTACTCACACACAAGCTTAACCAAGTAAATTACAGTCTATCCCGATAACAAACATAACCAGTTACATCAAATCGATCAAAGCCTTAACTCACACAATTCACCACTCTTATCAAACATTCCATACACTTGCAACTCCACTCAAACTCAACCAAACCATTACAGTCATCTGTTCATGAAAGTGGACACTTGTTCCCAATCGTTACCTTATTCAACTGCCAGTAATCCATACACAATTTCTTCGCTTAACAGTCCAAATTCCATAAATTCCAACCCTCTCCAAAACTCTAAGTTTTGCTTTCCATAGTCTCAATACCATCATACACATCATGCTCGTTATTCCATTCAATCATCATTCCCTTTTGTTACTAACAAAGTTGGAGCTCTCTAAGACCACACCTTAATGTTCCATCCAAAAACACATCCGAAAACCATACACAACTGACGGCCCATCACTGTGACTTCTTTCCAATTTCCAGAACACTATCATCACAGACAAAACAAACATCTTATTCCCATCTACTAAGAGTTTCCTACTTACTTAGCAGATACAAACTTCAAATCTTCACCTTCGTCAAATTTGAATTCACACTCTACTCTCTGAGAACAACCATTAGCGATACCCAATCGTCCTCTCTCAATAACTTCCCAACTGGACCAACAAACCAAAACCTCTAATCCATTTCATCTTCCGGTATTAGAATCTTCATCGACTCAACAAAACAATCTGTAACCATTTTCTCAATTCCAAACAATTCATTGCCCACATTATCACAGCCGGAAAGACACGTCTATTCCATCCAACACAATTCCCTTCTGCTATCAACAAGAGATTAAGGGTGATCAATTCCTCAATTTGCCAATAGACAGTCGGCAATCATGATGGGGCATAAACCATCTTTACCAAACAATAATAGCATTCCTTACGTCTTGTGCACAAAACTACCTCAGGCACAAATCCTTAGTTGACATAAACCTTACCTCCGCATTCCTTCCGGAATCGGGAACAATACTGTCCAAACAACACTTACAATCTTGCAATTCACAACACACTGAGCCAATGCTCTATACCTGAAGCAACTTGGAGAAGTACCAGCTTCTCCCCCACTTATCTCAGTCTCACACCTGAAGACAAAGAATTAGAACACTAGAAAGTACTGACAGTGTTTCCCACACATATCACGTACTAAGGGACAAACAACAACGACAGTATTTAACTGTCACACCAACTGACTCAACAACTTGGCCGGACGGACCGACCTGCTCTGATACCACTAATGTAACACCCCAATTCCCATATCGAATAAATAATGCAAATATAAATCAGAGTAAATAAAAATTTATTTTTCCGACAGAAAACAGGGATGTCACACTTAAAGAAAGAAAACACAATCCCTGCTCATTTATTTGATACATAACACATAATGGAGTAAACCTCAAAGGGCAACTTTTTCCAACAAAATGAAGTTCAATTATGGAATAAAGCGGAAGATCCATAGCTGAATTGTTTTACAACATAAATTGTTTTATAACATCAAAATATTTCTACAAAGTAATACAAAATAAATCTAACAAAGGTATACATATAACATAATCGTTCCCCGACTCCCGTGCTACGTATCAGAGCAGACACCAAGACCGACAAAAGAACGGAGGGCTAATCTTCACAAAAGCCTCCAAGACTACAAATCTGCAATTGCCTCATAGAGCAATAAACCACAGCAGAAGGGTCAGAAATAACAACTAAATCAAGATTGCATAATAATATGCAACACATAAAAATACACATACATAGTTATTCTCACCACAAGTATCACATACCACTCCACATAACATAGATCAATTATTTCAACACATTCATATATGCACACATAAGGCACACCAAAGTCATAATATATGGAAACACACCAACACGTCACACATCATATGTTCATGCATAAAACATATTATCCACAACCAATGCATCTATCACATATGCACATCAATTCACCAATTCAAACATAATTCTCAACACATATTCAATCAATTCACAATTCCACACATAATCAAATAATCAATCCATTCATGATTTATGCAAATGCACAGAGACCGACACAACGACTCTATGCAATGCATATGCAGTACCATCTATCCATCAATCTCATCACTAGTTCACTCAGGAACTCTGCTGGAATCATCGCTTGTTACTTAATGTAACTCCCCGTCGGGCAAACGATGTTCCCCGTCGCTTTAGGTCCTCTTATTTTTTAAAGGAACACGATGTTTATGGATCGCTTTAGGTCCTCTTTGTATAAGGCACACGATCTGATCGCTTTAGGTCCTCTTTGTATAAGGCACACGATCGTCTATAACCATCGCTTTATGTCCTCTTATTTTTAAGGCACACGATCCATCCGATCACTTTAGGTCCTCTTATTTTTAAGGCACACGATGTTATAGCGGATTCCCTCTAGAATCGATTCGTCGCTCACACCCACTAGGGCACACGACATCACAAGATGCATATCATGATGCTTGGCATATAAGCACTCATGACAAACAAATGCATCTTCACAATTCAACCATATGAATTAATCAACAACATCACATTCATGCATTGCAAATCACTTCAAACAATGCATTTCAAACAATAAAAGGCCACCAAACAACACACATTGAATCTCACATAAACGATGCACTTCATCACAAACCACGAACCACCACAATCATCTCATCACAATTCTTTACACAAGGGATTCACATATAAAATGCTACCCACAACACATCATAACAACATACAATACCACACATTGAAATCAAACTCAAAACAACACATTTATTTTCCATACGGCCACAAACCATCATCACCAACATCTAAACACATGCATTTACATCATACCACAGCACACAAGTCATACCATATCCATATCACAAGCACATTGCATAAAACACATCAATTACACACAATTAAAACGGCAAAAGTCGACAAAATGACACTATTTCAAATTCTAGACATTTTATAAGAAATAACATTTTATAAACTTTCCAATGGTACCAAGAACACACCAAACCGATAAACGGATCACAAGTTATGAATTTTCAAAGAAAAGAATTTATTGAGAAACAGCCAGATTTGCCTGGCGACTTAGAATTTCGCCTGGCGGATCCCCATTCGCCAGCACTTCGCCTGGCGAACTAGTGGCGAGTCACAAATTTAGAAAACCCCAAGAGTTACAGAAGCTACCCCATTTCTGTTTTCCCGATTTCGCCTGGCGACTTACGATTTCGCCTGGCGAATCACCCTTCGCCAGCACTTCGCCTGGCGAACGAGTGGCGAGACTTAATTCGCCTGACGAATTCCCAATTCGCCTGGTGAATCGCACCAGAATCAGAATTTCTTGCTGCGGGTTATAGGGTTGAAAAACCCCCAAAAATCCAATTTTCGCCCCAAATCAATTCCAACAGCAAAAACAAGTATCAACGATTGTTCATAAACACCGTGTGATCATACAACTCAATTTATATCGAATTCCGACCGTGAAAACATCGATTTCAATCAATTGTTCGTCGATTTATCAAATAATAAAAAGTCGTGAAATAACCAAAACAATTACCACAAACAACACATATACATACACAAGCAAGATATAATTGAAACTTCTCACCCTTACCCGATTAATCGCGCTCGAAACGGAGTTATGTCGATTTTTCCTCTTTTCCTCTTTTTCCCTTCCTCTTCCCTTCTCTTTTCTTTCTCCTCTTTTTCTTTTCTCTCTTTTTCTCTCCACTTTCTATTTATATAAATATCTAATCCTCTAAAAAGACTATTTTACCCCTCAACTCAAACATCTCGCAAACGCTCTCAAAACGCAATAAAACATAACCAGCGATGAAAAATAATATATTTTCAAATAAAAGTCCGAAATAAAATAATATAATAATAAAATAATCAAAACGACTCAATTAAATAAAACTAACTAAAACTGGGGCGTTACACTGATGTTTTTGGCTTCTTCAATAGTTGTGACCTTCATGTCAAATTTCTTAGGGAGAAACCTAAGAATCTTCCAACCCAGCTTTTCTTCTGATATATTTTCTCCCAAGGCATTAAAGGCAGTAGCTATCTCAAGAACATTCATGTGAAAGTCATGAATACTTTCATCTTCCCTCATCTTTAGATTTTCAAATTTGGCATCTTCCCTCACCTTTCTTTTAAATAAATTTTCTTTGGAGGAAAACCCAACAAGGAGAAGTTACTAAAAGAACACAATCACCTTGGATGGAGCCCAACTACCCCAAATGCAGGGAAGAGCCTGAATGTAATTAGAGAACAAGTGGTTAGAAGAAGTCAAAAGAAAGTGATAAGCATAAGACGTCGAAAAAAACCATCCTTTGAAGGATTCCACACCCATTTATCTTTGTCCAAGGAGAAAAAATATCCTCGAACGACCGAGACAAAATTAGCAACCACATGTTCCTCATGCACAAAGAAAGATCTCTTCCATCTGAAGTCTCAAAATAAGGTATCACCAACCCACCTACCAACTTGACCAACATTCCCCTTAGGATAGTCTGTGATTATACACAACATAAAGAACCTATCCTTAAGAGGTATACTTCCAATCCAAGGGTCAAACCAAAAATATGTTTGAAACCCAGATTCAGCCTTCCTAATGGTAATATCCACAAACTAGTCTAAAAGATCTTTCTACATAGAGCCAAAAAGATAATTTCTTTTCCACCAGAAGGAGTTCTAGAAATCAGAATCTCCACCACTACTTGAAAGAGAGACAATAAAGTCATTGTAACGAGAAACAATGACATCCCTCTGAAGACCAGAAGCGTCTGATATAAGTGTCGCACCTCAAAAAAATCGCTTAATCGAAGACACGACCCTCGCGCAAAAGGCGCGGAAAACGGTTCGACAGAGTCGCCACCGAACTTTATTTATCCCAAAAGAGGGAAAGGAAAAAATCGAGAAAACCTTTAAGGAGGGATGAGAACATGGTCGTCGCAACCACATTCTGGGTTTGGGAGTTGGTTACGTGAGGGGAAGGTATGCGCACCCCCTCACGTCCGTTGTACTCAACGGAAACCTCTTGATTCGAATCGCAATACTCGTTAGTTAAGGTTGTCTATTTTCTTCTCTAAAATAAATGCGGAAAAGTTAAGATAAAAGGTTTCGATTACTAAGGGAAATGGGGTGGTTTAAGGGTAGGGTGCTCGGCAAGATCATCGCGATCTCGGGCCTACGTATGCTCATTCGGACGAGAATGAGGAATCAGAGCAATCGTAGTTCGACTACGGGAAGGGATAGAAGGAAGACGAAAGATGGAGGGAAGGTAGCTCGCCAAGATCATTGCAATCTTGTGCCTACGTATCTTTATTCGGACGAGAATAAAGAATCAGAGCAGTCGTAGTTCATGGTACGCCCACGAAACAAGGGAGAGTTGGTTGATTTTTAAAAGAGGCGTCAATTGCTCACACACAAGTAAGAGAACTCAAACCCAAACAATCGAAGGAAGATCAAAGACTTGAACCCCCATTTTTCACCTTAAAAGAGTTTCAATAGTTGTAAGTCGTTTTAAAGTTTGATTAAGAAAATCCACTTGACGTTGGATCAAGGGTTTATTTGTATGCACTTAGTTATTTTGAAAAGGGTTTGATTTGTTAAAAGAAGAGGCGCCAATTGCTTACACACGAGTAAGAGAACTCGCACCCAAACAATCGAAGGAAGATCAAATACTTGAACCCCCATTTTTCACCTTAAAAGAATTGCGATAGTTGTTAGTTGTTTTTGAAGTTTGATTACGAAAATCCGCTTGACATTGGATCAAGGGTTTATTTGTTATGAAAAGAGTTTGGTTTGAAAAAAGTATTTGGTTAGAGGTTGATTTGAAAACGGCTCGACGACGAATCGAGGGTTTGGTTGAAAAGACGTTTATTTGAAAATGGCTCGACGACGAGTCGAGGGTTTGGTTGAAAATGAGTTTGATTGAAAATGGCTCGACGAAGAATCGAGAATTAGTTTGAAAATGGGTTGTCTATGCTAGTCCCTAGGGGTGCTCCTAGTAAACAAACCACAATCAAAGCAATAATAAATGCGTACATCGGAATGGGAGAGGGGTACATGTAAAGTACAAGGGATTACATGAAATAAAGGGTCTCATTGTAAGGTAGCCCAAGAGAAAGCCGTGTGTGTGCGAAGGTGTCCTAAACTAAGCCTCGATCGAAAGTTGCCAAGCAAATGATCATAACCAACGGTCCATCGATTATTGTTTTAGGGTTTCGATATTTTTTAGTGTTTTTTGATTAAGGTATGAACAAATGAAATGGTTAGATAACTAAATATGAATATGGATAATATGAATATATGATAAGAGTATGAATAATATAATCGAGATAATATGAACAAGGTATAATATAACATAAAATTGGTCTCGTCTTAATCGGAATTTAATCGAGAATTCGATAATCAACGATTTTTTACTTTCATTGTCCAAAAGTGAATAAAAGAATATGTGAAATGAAAATTAAATAGAAATTAGAAATTAAATCGGAAAACTAGGAAAGGCCTAATCTTTACTAAGATTTTTAATCGAAAAATCGATAATCTTTAGTATTTGATTTTCAATGACCCAAAAACGAAAAAAAATGAAATAAAAATAATAGAAGTGAAATAAAATCGAAAATGTCAAGAAAAAGAATAAAAGGTCTCACCTTTATCGAGATTAAGTCGAGAAATCGACAAATCGTCGATGTTTGGTTTTCATTGACCCAAAATAAATGAATAAAAATAATGTAATGAAATAAATTGAAATAAAAAATAAATAGGCCTCATATAAATCAAGATTTTGGATTGATTTGAGAAAATCAACTTTAATCAAGATATTTTTGATATCATTTGCCCAAAATAGAAATAGAAAATCTTAATAAAAATCAAGATAGAAATGAAAATAAATTGAATATAAAAAAAATCAAAATGGAGTAGTGAGAAATTAAAAGAGAAATGAAAAGATCATAAATTCAAATATCATTTTACAAATACTAAACACTAAAGGGGTGAGTTGCAGGAAATTAAAGTGGAAACAAAAATGAAGAAGAGGATCATATGGGCTTGAAGCCCATCACCTCTCCAAAAAAGAACAGCAGCGACCAAAACAGCAGGATGGGCTTCAAAACCCATTACCCGGTCCAAAATGTATAACAAGGGGGAACAAGGTCAAAGACCAACCATCAGGGCAAGGGTAAAAGAGAAACGTATTTCACAAAAGAAGCGGAACCATCATAAAACCAACATCATTTCACATCATGGTCGTATCTCAAATGAAGACGATTTTCAAAGGAAGAAAAAGAAGAACAACCACGATGATCCAACCTGCTCGTGATCTCGTCCGTCTCACTCTATTCTCTGCTTCGGTTTCAGGTTCGCGATCTGTTTTTCTCGGTTTTGTAGGATTTCTCTCTTCTCCTTCTTTTTTCTTGGTTCCTGGTTTTGGTTTGAAAGGGATGTGGGTTTCGGTTGTGAATGTTTTGGGATTAATGATTTGATGTGGCTGTAGGTTGAAAACAAAATGAGTGTTGAAGAGGGGGATTCACGGTTGTTGAAAGGAGGAAATGGTGGTGTGCGTGTTGAATTTTCAACGTGTGAGTATGAAGGTGAGTTTTTGAAGGTTGGTGAAGGTTATGAGGTTCTCTTTAAAGGTTGAAGAATGGGAAGAAAGGTTTGTGGGTTGAAGAGGGTGAAGAGGAATTTTGGAGTCTGCAGTGATTTTGTAATGGTTTATGATGTGAATTCAAGAAAATGTTGAATGAGGTCTCTTGATTCTGAACGGATTGGCTTTGTTTTTATGGTTGTTTTCATTACCTCAGGAATGGTTTTTTTTGTCTGCTATGTATAGTGCGTAAGAGCTTTTTAGGGTTGAGTTTGTGAGATACCTTTGTGAGGTTTTTGAGGGTAAAATGGTGAAAGAGGAAAAGGTTTTTATGGGTTGTTGCGTGGAGAATTCGTTTTGTTGCTGAAGGCGTGATGTTGTTCATGAGGATTGTAACGGCTTGGTTTGTGGCAGGTGTGTTTTATGAATCGCTTGGCTCAAGATTCGTTCATTGTGGCTAGGAAGGGATTGTGTGGCTTTGTACGGTTATGGAAGCGACTCGCATGTGATATTTGGTCCCTTGTGTTGGAAGGGCAAGAAAGGCAATGATTTATTATTTTTTACAATTGAGATTAGTCTTTATGAAATAGACTTCATTCTATTTTTTGGCTTTTCATTGTAAAAGAAATATGGGCTTTACATTTTGAATAAAAAACATTTTGTAGATTTTTCATATCATGGGCCTTCACAATGGGCTCCCTATGCACCTATTTTTTGTAATGGAAAGTGGACTTGGAGAAAAAATAACATGGGCTTAGAATGTGGATTTGTGAAATGGATATTGGATAAGGGTTATGAAGAAAAGGATTTGGATATAAAATGGACAAACATTGAAAAAAAAGGATATGGTGAATAAAAAGGAGAATTGAGAATATGGTATAAATGGATTTTGGAATTGAATTTGAAATATGGAAATTGGTTAGAAAATAGGAAAGATAATTTAAAAATAATTATGGACATAAATGGATTATAGATTTATGGATTAAAAGAAAGAATAACAGATAATGGATATTTTAAAAAAT
This sequence comes from Lathyrus tuberosus, assembly GCA_022829125.1. Classification (NCBI taxonomy): domain Eukaryota; kingdom Viridiplantae; phylum Streptophyta; class Magnoliopsida; order Fabales; family Fabaceae; genus Lathyrus; species Lathyrus tuberosus. The sequence goes on along the minus strand of JALAZF010000082.1, from coordinate 3,418,207 downwards.
TGGAAATGGATAAAGATGGATAATGAAAGCTTGGACATAGGCAACAAGGAAACAACATTTTTTTTTTTATTTTTTAGCGGATGAATGTACAGATGAAAATTATACACAAGTAGGACAAATTTGGGGTATGACAGATGCCCATATCTAATTGGCTTAAACCGAGTAAGATGAACTGCTGCGGCGTTCATTCTTCGAGGTAGAAGACAATTAGATATGAATAAGACCATAAATTTGTCCGTGAAGAAAGAAAATGCTTGGGAGGTGGAATAACAGAATAAATCTGACACCAAAAGGATGACAGACCTATCACCAAAAGGATGATAGTGAACATACACACACAGACCCTTCCACCAAAAGGATGGAAAATGAGGTCAAAGCCTGCTATTACCAAAAGGATAATAGGGCACACATGCACACAGACCCTTCCACCAAAAGGATGAAAATGAGGTCAAAGTCTGCTATTACCAAAAGGATAATAGGGCACACACGCACACAGACCCTTCCACCAAAAGGATGAAAATGAGGTCAAAGCCTGCTATTACCAAAAGGATAGTAGGGCACACACGCACACAGACCCTTCCACCAAAAGGATGAAAATGAGGTCAAAGCCTGCTAGTACCAAAAGGATAATAGGGCACACACGCACACAGACCCTTCCACCAAAAGGATGGAAATGAGGTCAAAGTCTGCTATTACCAAAAGGATAATAGGGCAAACATACACACGGACCCTTCCACCAAAAGGATGAAAATGAGGTCAAAGCCTGCTATTACCAAAAGGATAATAGGGCGCACAACACAGCCTACTACTACCAAAAGGATAGTATGGCAGACAACACAGCCTGCTATTACCAAAAGGATAATAGGGAATGCACACAAAGGTTGTCACTCACCAAAAGGATGACACACAGACCAAGGGTTTATGGATCGGCGACACCAAAAGGATGACGGATCAAAACAAGCTACTACCACCAAAAGGATGACAAGAACTTCTTATTTGTGAGGACCAACATCAAAAGGATGAAGGTTAGATTGAAATGACATGGTTTCAGCTATCACCAAAAGGATGATAGAAAAGTTTTTATTTGAGGGTTACCAACACCAAAAGGATGCAGGTTGAATTGAGTTGATTGGGTTTGGCTATCACCAAAAGGATGATAGTAAGGCAATTGACAAAAGGTCAAGTTTGCTGGGGATGTGATGAGTGAGATTTATTTGGAGACATCAACAAAAGGTTGAAGTAATGAACTCAATGAGGAAAGCCCACGAAAAGGAAAGGGAAAACAATGAAAAATGGAGAAGGTGACACGTCAAGATCTACGCAATCTTGTGCCTACGTATCTTTACTCGGACGAGAATAAAGAATCAGGGCAGTCGTAGTTCGACTTGAAGAAAAGATTCAAAGAGGATTGCACGCTGACTTGCTTGGAGATCACATTATCATCAACCAAAGTTGAGATTTTCATGAGGAACACCCATGAACTTGAAGAAGATGCCCCTGACTGGGCAGAAGGTCGTCTCGAAGTCTTGAGATTGATCCTGGATCTTGACTTGCACGTATGAATGCTTGACTTTGTAATGATGTTCCATATCGAATGGAAATGCAAATGCAAATGCTGACGCACGGAGATGCAAGTGTTGGGGAAGTATGATTTGGTTTTTTTGGGTATGCATATGATGCAAATGATGTCTATGATGTCGAATGCGATGCATATAATTGCAGATGGGTGATTGGATAAGTTTGGAGGTGCCAGCGTGGTGGACTTTTGGTAGCTGCTAATGCGGATTGGACTTTTGGGCGGTGGGAGGGATTTGATTTCCTCGACACTCAGTTTGTTGAAGACGCCATGATTGATGTAGACGAAGATGCTCTCGAGGCCTCAAGTTTGATGACTTGTTGATTTGTTCCTGGGAGGACCACCACTTTGTGCTTGATAGTCAGGATGACTTGATAATGAGCGTAGCGATGTGATCAGCTCATGAACATTGTGCTTTTGCTCTGAACTTATTGATTGATAGTGTCTGGCAAGGTCTGCTTGTCCAGCTTGAAGATACAAAAAGGATATGCTATTTGCAATTGGTCTTGCCCCAGTATGAACTGGGTAATGGTCTGCCCCTGATTAACCAGTTCTGAAATAACTTGATATTTGGAAGATGAACTTTGATGTGCTTTGAGAAGGCTTGCCCCTGATTGATATGTTGAAAGAGTTTGCCCCAGATTGTGGGTTTTGGAGGGAGTCTTGCCTCGGGTCGGCACCACTGAAAGTTCAAGTCCCTCTTTGATTGCCCCTTGTTGGAATTATCTTGATGTCCAACACTGATTTGCAGTTAAAATTGCACATTTACAAATGGTAATCTTAATATAATACTTATGCAAGTTTTGAAAAGAGTCGTTTATTGGAGTGTCGTGATAGTGGGACGAATGGACCATTAGCCCAAACGTGTGCTGATTTTGATGGTGTGAAAGATATAGCAAGGAGAAAGACACCAATACTGAAGATTAGCAAATATGGGGAGTCAGTTTACGCAACCTTACAATAGTATGCTTTCAGAATAAACCTTGCCTCAATTAGGTCTTTCGAGGGTTATAACGTGGTCTGGTTCACGGTTTATGAAACAAAGGATATTAGGCTCAAATTTGATTTGTACCCACCCCTTCTTCATGATGTTCTTCCAGTCCTACGTTCAGTTAAACATGCACAAGTTTGTATTCCAAAAGGGTTGACAGTGTAAGAGTGATAATTCAAGGTTTGCTCGACATGGCAATCACCTTATTTTGTTTTTGATGGATGTCAGTGACCCTTTAGATTTTGACATGGTGGTCACTGGATCTTATTTTGTTTTTGAGGATTCGAGGGCCTCTTTTATTTTTTGATCCCTATCTTTTGCATAGACTGATTTCGCTTTTCGAGTCCATCAGGGTAGCCTTGATTTTTGCCTAAGTCTCTTTTGAGGTGCTCGACTTAGCAGGCTTTTAATGATGATTTTTTTTTTGTTTTTGATTTTGTTTTGTTGGAGGATTGTGACTGCCAAGTCATGGGTATTGATGAGCAACCGTTGTGTCTTTTGGATTTTGCTTTGTGATTTGAATGCATAATTGGGTTAACTGAACACTACCCTGCCCCAGGTTGAGCGTAAGGGTTTGAATATTCGAAGGAAACTACTACTTCTAGGCTCGAAGTGGTTTACTAGGGATTAAATCCTTGTCTCTCCAGTGTTTGGGGGTTGAACAATGTCTGTACATCATCGGCGGGCTTTTGTCCGAAAGCATACGGTTTGCAATTATGGGTATTTCGCTTTCATCATCCTCCCTCTAATCATTGCTAACAACAGTTTGATATAGAGAGTGAAGTGGAAATAAATGTGTCGGTGATTTGCAGTAAGTGGAAGAAATGAGTGAATACGACATAACTGATTCAAAACATGCATAGTCAATACATTAAGAAAACCAAATACAAACGGCAATGTTCAAAGTATACAGTACTTAAACAAATAAAGACGAAAAAACAAGAATGCAAACGATGGGATGGCAACATGTCTGCCTTCTTCGTGGAATAAACTTGACTTGACTTGACTTGATTTGACTTGACTTGATTTGACTTGACTTGCTGCTGGCACTAGTTTGGCGGTGGCAGCGGGTTCTTGATGACGTTTGGAGCCCTACCATTAAATGTGAGAAACTTTGAGTCGATCATGTCTTGAACCTTGTGTTTGAAAGCTCTGCAGTCTTCGATCGTATGCCCTAGAGCACCCTTATGAAACTCGCAATGAGCATTAGCATCATAATCTGGGGGAATGACAGTTGGAGGAGCTAGGTCCCTCAGAGCGATTGCCCTCTTCTCCATTAATTGAGCAAAGATCTGAGCATATGACGTAGGTAGACGATCAAAGTCTCTATAAGACCTCCTTGTCCTCTGTTGATTGGGCTGACATTGTTGAGCAGCTCTCTATTGTTGATGTTGAGGAGGATATTGATACCCTTGCTGATTGTAGGATTATTGCTGAGGAGCCTGTTGCTGAGGCAGTGGAGCTTGAACAGCTTGAACAGTTGGCTGATAAGGCATTGGTGCATATTGCGCAGCAGGAACATACAGATACTGGAAGTAAGGGATTTGATAAGGCATTGGAGCGGGAGCCTATTGAGCTTGCCCCTTCTGAGCAGAGACAATATTTGTTTCGCCCTCTTTCTTTTTGTATCCATTAAAGGGCTTCTTGGCTTGAGACTGACTACTAGAACCTCCTTGGATCTTTCCACTTTTCAGACCTTCTTCAATTCTCTCACCGACAATTACCAAATCAGAGAATCCAGCAGAAACATTACCGATCAGCTTCTCGTAGTACTGGCCTTGCAAGGTACCCATGAAGATGTTAATCAGTTCACGGTCAACCAGAGGCGGATACACTCTTGCAGCTAGCTCTCTCCAGCGTTGCGCGTACTCCTTAAAGGATTCATTGTCCTTTTGAGCCATACTCTAAAGTTGAGTACGATTCGGAGCAAGGTCAGTGTTGTATTTGTATTGCTTGACAAATGCATCAACTAGATCATCCCAAGTGCGCACATTGCTACGCTTCAACTGCATATACCATTCGAATGATGCCCCAAACAAGCTATCTTGGAAGCAATGGATCATCAGCTTTTCGTCTTTGGCATGGGCAGCCATCTTGCGGCAGTACATCCTTAGATGCATGTGAGGACAATTGACGCCTTTGTCCTTCAGGAATTCTTGTACTTTAAACTTGGGAGGAATGATAACATCTGGCACCAAGCACATATCCAGAGCATTCAAAGAAGTTGAGTGGCGTCCCTCCATGACTCGGAGTTTCTCAGCTAGATCATGACACATCTTGATGGCTTCAGAATCCTGAGCAGCAGTAGGATTGACAATCGGGATAGCAGCATGATAGTTTTGTACCTCATCATACTGATCTACCAGATTTTCTTCAGCATGAGGAATAGGAATCTGAGTGACAACAGGTTGGGCTTGCGGAATAGCTCTAACAGTAACTCCAGATGTTGGAAGTGGTTGACATGTGACTCCTTCAGCGGCAAGAGTGAAGTTCATTGGTATCCAATAATTGATTGGATTGGGAACATGAACTGAGAGTCTTGAGGTAGACCCTTGAACTTATGCATTGTTGTTGGCAGCAGCGGCTTCACGCAGTTCTTCGTCTTTTCTGGCCATCATGATGACTTCGAGAATCTGATCGATCTTTCCCTTGATAGAATCCAACTCTTCTCTGAAGGCGGCTTGCTCTTGGTGAATCTTCTCCATTATTCGTCTAGTATTGGCTCGAGTTGCGTACCGGTGTCGAGGAATCAGCTTGATTTACTGGAGAAGGAAGGAAGTTGAAATGAGATTCTGAGGTTGAAAATGCAATACAAGATGCATAACAGATGCAATGCAATGCAATGACATGAAATGCAATGCAAGATGCAAGATCCAGGATCGCAGAATCAAACAGCTTCAAACAGTTCTGAGGTTGGCCGGAGGAACGGGTCAAGAACCACAGCTAGGATCAAGAAAACCCACAGGTAGGTTTCTAAGACGGATAGGTGCCTAGAGTTATGGATATATTTCGAAAACATTATAACCGAGACGAAGAGACATCTGACTATAATATCCTCGAAATAATCTCGTCTAGGTGAGGTCTTCGTTTCTTCCCCACGAGAAAGACTCCTTGGAGGCGTCCGCTACACAACCATCGACACACGGGTTCTAAATAGGGTTCTCAGAATCCTAGATCGAGGTCGAAAATATTACTGTCAGGAAGTAATACGTTCGAGGGATCTCATATGATTGGGGCGTTCGCATTAACTCACATAGAATTAACACTACCAACCACCATGGGTAAATTGGGTTAATGGTCCTTGGGATCGACGACCCGCCTCGAAAATATTACCATCATGGCAAAGTTTCACCATAACAATAATATCTCCAAGGGAATCTACTCCAAGCGGGGTTTTTGCTTCAACTCACGCGGAAGAGACCACACAAGCCTACACTACACAACCACCATCCTAATCCTAGGGTTTTTCTCGACTCGGGTGTAGAGCCATCTCACAAAGTTCCCAATATCAGAACAACCCAACAATGTCACAAAAGGTAACACAAATAAGGAAATAGGAAAGCAAGTAAATAAGTAAACAAGCGAGAAGAAAGCATGCAACGAAACTAACGAGCTCGTGATTCGAATCAAGATAGGCTCGACTCTCTCTTTCATAGAGTAATGACCCCGGCAGAGTCGCCATCTGTCGCACCTCGAAAAAATTGCTTAATCTAAGACACAACCCTTGCGCGAAAGGCGCGTAAAACGGTTCGACAGAGTCGCCACCGAACTTTATTTATCCCAAAAGAGGGAAAGGAAAATATCGAGAAAACCTTTAAGGAGGGATGAGAACATGGTCGTCGCAACCACATTCTAGGTTCGGGAGTCGGTTACGTGAGGGGAAGGTATGCGCACCCCCTCACGTCCGTTGTACTCAACGGGAACCTCTTGATTCGAATCGCAATACTCGTTAGTTAAGTTTGTCTATTTTCTTCTCTAAAATAAATGCGGAAAAGTTAAGATAAAAGGTTTCGATTACTAAGGGAAATGGGGTGGTTTAAGGGTAGGGTGCTCGGCAAGATCATCGCGATCTCGGGCCTACGTATGCTCATTCGGACGAGAATGAGGAATCAGAGCAATCGTAGTTCGACTACGGGAAGGGATAGAGGGAAGACGAAAGATGGAGGGAAGGTAGCTCGCCAAGATCATTGCAATCTTGTGCCTACGTATCTTTATTAGGACGAGAATAATGAATCAGAGCAGTCGTAGTTCGTGGTACGCCCATGAAACAAGGGAGAGTTAGTTGATTTTAAAAAGAGGCGTCAATCGCTCACACACGAGTAAGAGAACTCACACCCAAACAATCGAAGGAAGATCAAAGACTTGAACCCTCATTTTTCACCTTAAAATAGTTTCGATAGTTGTTAGTCGTTTTGAAGTTTGATTAAGAAAATCCGCTTGACGTTGGATCAAGGGTTTATTTGTATGCGCTTAGTTATTTTGAAAAGGGTTTGATTTGTTAAAACATGAGGCGTCAATTGCTCACACACGAGTAAGAGAACTCGCACCCAAACAATCAAAGGAAGATCAAAGACTTGAACCCCCATTTTTTACCTTAAAAGAGTTGCGATAGTTGTTAGTTGTTTTTGAAGTTTGATTACGAAAATCCGCTTGACATTGGATCAAGGGTTTATTTGTTATGAAAAGAGTTTGGTTTGAAAAAAGGATTTGGTTAGAGGTTGATTTGAAAACGGCTCGACGACGAATCGAGGGTTTGGTTGAAAAGAGGTTTATTTGAAAATGGCTTGACGACGAGTCGAGGATTTGGTTGAAAATGAGTTTGATTGAAAATGGCTCAACGACGAATCGAGAATTAGTTTGAAAATGGGTTGTCTATGCTAGTCCCTAGGGGTGCTCCTAGTAAACAAACCACAATCAAAGCAATAATAAATGCGTACATCGGAATGGGATAGGGGTACATGTAAAGTACAAGGGATGACATAAAATAAAGGGTCTCATTGTAAGGTAGCCCAAGAGAAAGCCGTGTGTGTGCGAAGGTGTCCTAAACTAAGCCTCGATCGAAAGTTGCCAAGCAAATGATTATAACCAACGGTCCATCGATTATTGTTTTAGGGTTTCGATATTTTTTAGTGTTTTTTGATTAAGGTATGAACAAATGAAATGGTTAGATAACTAAATATGAATATGGATAATATGAATATATGATAAGAGTATGAATAATATAATCGAGATAATATGAACAAGGTATAATATAACATAAAATTGGTCTCGTCTTAATCAGAATTTAATCGAGAATTCGATAATCAACGATTTTTGACTTTCATTGACCAAAAGTGAATAAAAGAATATGTGAAATGAAAATTAAATAGAAATTAGAAATTAAATCAGAAAACTAGGAAAAGCCTCATCTTTACTAAGATTTTTAATCGAAAAATCGATAATCTTTAGTATTTGATTTTCATTGACCCAAAAACGAAAAAAAAAAATGAAATAAAAATAATAGAAGTGAAATAAAATCGAAAATGTCAAGAAAAAGAATAAAAGGTCTCACCTTTATCGAGATTAAGTCGAGAAATTGACAAATCGTCGATGTTTGGTTTTCATTGACCCAAAATAAATGAATAAAAATAATGTAATGAAATAAATTGAAATAAAAAATAAATAGGCCTCATATAAATCAAGATTTTGGATCGATTTGAGAAAATCAACTTTAATCAAGATATTTTTGATATCATTGGCCCAAAATAGAAATAGAAAATCTTAATAAAAATCAAGATAGAAATGAAAATAAATTGAATATAAAAAAATTCAAAATGGAGTAGTGAGAAATTAAAAGAGAAATGAAAAGATCATAAATTCAAATATCATTTTACAAATACTAAACACTAAAGGGGTGAGTTGCAGGAAATTAAAGTGGAAATTAAAATGAAGAAAAGGATCATATGGGCTTGAAGCCCATCACCTCTCCAAAAAAGAACAGCAGCGACCAAAAAAGCAAGATGGGCTTCAAAACCCATAACCCGATCCAAAATGTATAACAAGGTGGAACAAGGTCAAAGGCCAACCATCTGGGCAAGGGTAAAAGAGAAACGTATTTCACAAAAGAAGCAGAACCATCATAAAACCAACATCATTTCACATCATGGTCGTATCTCAAATGAAGACGATTTTCAAAGGAAGAAAAAGAAGAACAACCACGATGATCCAACCTGCTCGGATCTCGTCCGTCTCGCTCTATTCTCTGCTTCGGTTTCAGGTTCACGATCTGTTTTTCTCGGTTTTGTAGGATTTCTCTCTTCTCCTTCTTTTTTCTTGGTTCCTGGTTTTGGTTTGAAAGGGATGTGGGTTTCGGTTGTGAATGTTTTGGGATTGATAATTTGATGTGGCTGTAGGTTGAAAACGAAATGAGTGTTGAAGAGGGGGATTCACGGTTGTTGAAAGGAGGAAATGGTGGTGTGCGTGTTGAATTTTCAACGTGTGAGTATGAAGGTGAGTTTTTGAAGGTTGGTGAAGGTTATGAGGTTCTCTTTAAAGGTTGAAGAATGGGAAGAAAGGTTTGTGGGTTGAAGAGGGTGAAGAGGAATTTTGGAGTCTGCAGTGATTTTGTAATGGTTTATGATGTGAATTCAAGAAAATGTTGAATGAGGTCTCTTGATTCTTAACGGATTGGCTTTGTTTTTATGGTTGTTTTCATTACCTCAGGAATGGTTTTTTTTGTCTGCTATGTATAGTGCGTAAGAGCTTTTTAGGGTTGAGTTTGTGAGATACCTTTGTGAGGTTTTTGAGGGTAAAATGGTGAAAGAGGAAAAGGTTTTTATGGGTTGTTGCGTGGAGAATTTGTTTTGTTGCTGAAGGCGTGATGTTGTTCATGAGGATTGTAACGGCTTGGTTTGTGGCAGGTGTGTTTTATGAATAGTTTGGCTCAGGATTTGTTCATTGTGGCTAGGAAGGGATTGTGTGGCTTTGTACGGTTATGGAAGCGACTCGCATGTGATATTTGGTCCCTTGTGTTAGAAGGGCAAGAAAGGTAATGATTTATTATTTTTTACAATTGAGATTAGTCTTTATGAAATAGACTTCATTCTATTTTTTGGCTTTTCATTGTAAAAGAAACACGGGCTTTACATTTTGAATAAAGAACATTTTGTAGATTTTTCATATCATGGGCCTTCACAATGGGCTCCCTATGCACCTATTTTTTGTAATGGAAAGTGGACTTGGAGAAAAAAGTAACATGGACTTAGAATGTGGATTTGTGAAATGGATATTGGATAAGGGTTATGAAGAAAAGGATTTGGATATAAAATGGAAAAACATTGAAAAAAAAGGACATGGTGAATAAAAAGGAGAATTGAGAATATGGTATAAATGGATTTTGGAATTGAATTTGAAATATGGAAATTGGTTAGAAAATAGGAAAGATAATTTAAAAATAATTATGGACATAAATGGATTATAGATTTATGGATTAAAAGAAAGAATAATAGATAATGGATATTTGAAAAAATTGGAAATGGATAAAGATGGATAATGAAAACTTGGACATAGGCAACAAGGAAACAACATATTTTATTTTTATTTTTTAGCGGATGAATATACAGATGAAAATTATACACAAGTAGAACAAATTTGGGATATGACAATAAGATGTCACCTTTACTTCGCCAAAAGAGATAAGTTTACCCGACAAAGATCTCTAATCCCCAAACCACCTTTACTCTTTGGTTTGGACACATTAACCCAACCAACACAAGAGGTTTTAGAACCTCCCTTGACACCTCCCCATAAAAACCTTTTTTGTATTTGAGCTATTTTCTTCCATGCCTTTACAAACATTTGCAAATAAGACAAGAAGATATGGATACCCTTAAGCACAAAATTAAGTAAAATCATCCGACCACCCAAGCTAACAAACATGTGCTTCCATGAATTAAGCCTCTTAGCAAGTAGGTTAACAGTGGGGTCTTAAGTCACTTCTTTGCTAGGAATAGCTCCAACAGAAAGCCCTAGATACTTAAAAGAAAAAGTCTCAATTCTACAGTGAAGAAAATCACAAGAAATATATAAATAGATAGGATCCATGTTAACACATATCAAGCTTCTCTATTATGGTGATCTTATTTAATAATGCTTTAAAAGTGGATAAAGGGTTGCAAGACTCAGAATCAAAGACTTTAAGGAGACGTTTTTAAGCAAAAAGGATAAAAATGATTGAGGGCGATGAAATAGAAAATGCATTTATCAAAAAATAAACATTACTTGAGAACTTGTGAAACTATTTGAGAGACAATGGGCGGTTGGTTGCAAGTGATCTTCAAAAAGGAAAGTGTTCTGATGATTGAAGAACCAGTATATAAAGCAAGACTAATGACAAAATAAAATAATTGTGGAGTGATGTAGAATATTTGATGCTAAAACTTATTGACACTCTTTTGGATTATCATATTTACACTAAGTTTATGGTCTTTCGCCGTCTTCAAACTAAGGATAAGAAGAAGATGGGGGATACTCCCTTTACAAAAGGGAGTAGGAATCATGTATGAAATTGTTTGTAATAGACCGAATTTAGCATAAACATTTTGCAAAAAACAAGTCGATTTATAGTAAATTTGGACCGAATGCATTGAAAAACTTTGACGTGGATGTTATATATTTGAATGGATCGACAGTTTTACACACGAGCAACTCAAGGGAAAGACACTTTCCAAGGATTTGTGGATGCATATTGTGAGCGAATTATTGCAAGATATTAGTTTAAGGCAAGCACAGTTTCACAGGAAAAGAGTATAATAAAATTCAAACTAATCTTAGTTTTAAGATGAGGGTGTAATGATAATGGTTTCTTGCTCCTTTGCATTTGTATGCTGGTTTTGAACCAGAGTATTAGAAGACCGAAGAATGTCCACCCAAACCAACAAATTTAAACACTTTGGTAAACAGATTTAATGACCCTGCATGTAAACACTTTGGTTAATTTTTCTGCGGAGTACATCTTGATAATCAAAATTTTAATACAGCTCCCAGAATAGTACTAATATACAAGCTGTCCCTTGAATGTAAGTTGGAACTTTCAACTCCTGAATTATAAGTTATTCCACCTCACACCAGAATTCACCAACTTGACATACGCATTTTTGAAATCTTCAAAGAACATATTCTCATTGTCTGCGTACTTTTTAATCCATCTGTTCGATAAATGATGTTCTTGTAAGTAAGGCACATTGAGGTAAGAAAAGAAATAAGCAGATCTATAATTGTCACATGCAACTGGATCAATTTTATTTAAACGTAATCTAAGTGCTTGTTAAACAATAAAGAACCTTAAGCATTCATCATCCTCAACAAGTGCGTGGTCTGAAGGAAGACCAATCATAGTCGACATACCGCCTGTAGATGAGAACAAAAACATCATTACTTTCAAAAAATGACAAGAACAAGCTAATAAATTTAAATACATTCGACAAATTAGACTTTTAAATGAGATAAGTTGTTATTTTACCAGAAGGCGTCTGTGGCTTTTCCAAGAGAACCTTATAATATGAATTGTCAAAAGAAGTAGGGCTTCCAAAACCTTTACTTCCAAGAGTGTGAGCTCCAGACAAAGCTACCAGTTCTTGTGTTCTGTGAAAGAAACGTTCCAAATGGATAACAAAGAATGAGAATGAGCAAAACGAATTCTGGTGCAATATGCCGAAGATTTTCTCCCAAAGACAAATATTAGCACTGTCAATAATTTTGTTCAGTAAATCATTATATTTCCTCCCTTGTTGCCTTGGTTTTGAACTAAGATCAAGATAAATATCAAATCCAGTAAGTCTCTATAATGCTACGATATCGCATGTTATGTTATGGCCAATTTGCAATCAAACGGCTTTTGCAGAATGTATAGTTGCAAAAAAAATTAAATATTAAATAAACAATAATTTGGTCCACTCAATGGAGATTTCAGGCAAACAATCATCCATGCACAACACAATGAAAAGTAAAGGGGATTTTATCTCATACTCACGAAAAGCCTTTTTTCTGGAAGCATCTTTTCAAACCAGAAGCATCAAGGGTTTCTTCAGGAAGTTTCCCTTCAGGATCAGGCCCCCTACCATTAAAATGATTGAAAATATTATAGGAAGAAGACAAAACTAGGTTTTTGTTATGTAACAACAAATGAGTTAAATCTATACAAAGTTGTTTCTTTCTAGTTCTTCAGCAAAAAGGTTGATCATTCTTTAAAAAACAGCATGAACATAATTCAAAAATAGATTAAATAACATCTTCAGAGAACCTAACATATAACTTGTTGTTTGTGATCCTTATGAGAAAAGACGGGATGCCTGCCATGTCTTATATAATGACTAGAGTACTCGACAATGATCATCTTACAGTGAATCTCGTCTGCCGAGCGAAACTTGGATAGTAGGACCACCACATACTTCAATTGCTTCAGCTCCAGCCACAGCAATAATGTCCGCCCAGGATACTAACAAAGGTAAACTAAAATTTGTTGATCAAGACCAAATCAACACTTACTATTAGCAGCAATTACCAGAGAAAACAAGGACCTGGGTGGATGGCATCTATCTGAGTCTTGGCTTTCTGCAGAACCTAAACAACATGTGATAAGTCCACTAGTCGTTAGTTTGGCCTGGCAGATAAAATATAAGATAAACTTGATCGATAAATTGAAAGAGTCGTACAATCATGTAGAACCATTCAAGTAATAAAAGAAGGGATCTGAGAAAATAGTGAGACAGAGCATGCCTTTACTGATTTTTTCAGACCAGCATTTTCAGGCCTTTCAAGTTCGTAGACTATAGAGCCATTCATGCCACCTGCAACAACATGAACAGACAAACTTTTTTAAATTAAAACAAAATTAATTGTTGAAATTCACTTATCGCTGGTGATGAAACAACTACCAAGAAAGTGTTGAGAAGTATGGTTGAGTCTAACAACAACTACAACAACTAAGCCTTATTCCACTAAGTGGGGTCGGCTACATGGATCAACTTTCGCCATAATGTTGTATCAAGTAATAAAAGAAAGGGAGGGTTATGTAAGGCAGTCGACTGCCAGCATAAAACTTTGTCGAATCTCTATGACATGGCCTAAGAATGCGTGGTTAGGCCTAACTCAACCCTAAAAAATTGACTTGTTGGGTGAAGATTGCCTCCACTTATAAACACATGTTCAGGCCATAGATTATCCGATGTGAGACTCTTAACACCCTCTCTCACGCCCAAGATTTGCGTCTGGGGCGTGGAATTAAATGGTGGGTGGTCCAATGGATCTTAAACGAGGCTCTGATACCATCTTACGAATGTGTGTTTGGGCCTAACTCAACCCTACAAAACCGGCTTGTAAGGTGAGGGTTGCCTCCACTTATAAATACATGTTCAGGCCAGACCATAGATTGTCCGATGTGGGACTCCTAACAAAATGAATCAACATGGTTGAGGCTAACAAAGAGAGAAATAAAATAAGACACGATAGAATTGTTTTGTATTGATTCAATGATAAAATGATTATTACAATAAATACATGATACACTTTATATAGTGATCATGACCAACAAATAAATCTTAACTAAATAATAACAACCTATAACCAAATATCACAACCAATGCAACTAACTCTAACAGAATGCATAACAAAAGTCCAGTGTCTCAATTCTAGTTTAGGGCCTAGTGCTCAATGCTAAATTAAGTGATCAAGAAATCAAGTAAACTATTAAATTCCAGCTGAAATGAGAATACCTGTATTGTCATCAATTGCAAAAGTTCCAGCATCATGGAAAACCAAACGAAGCACACCGGCGGCCTTTCCCTTTGACAATACCTTCCTCAACTCTTGTTTAATTCGAACATATTCTTCTCCACCTGGTCTTCATTAGGGAGAAAAACAAAGCAATGCAATATAGAAAAATTTTATTGAAGCTATAAAATTATTTAATTTATAAAAAATGAAGAATAGGACTCGCTGCTTACGGTGGCATGGCATTGGCTCGGAGAGAACCAAAGATGTGAGTGAGTGGAAGAAGACACGGCAACATGGCTATGCTGCATATTACCCCTCTCCTACTACTCGAAACTTCTGCATCATAGTCATAAGTATAAATGGTAAATAACCCTATTCAAAGGATTAGGAGGTGCAAATTGGCCTCACTCACCGGAAGAAGCATGGTCGTTGGACCTATCGGAGCGAAACGTAACCGTTGAGAAAGACGGTGGTTGTAACTTGGCGGGAGAATTAGTTTCACCGCCTGGTGCGGTTGCGATTGAGCCATGCACAATACGGTTAGTCACACTAGAACGCATTATCTCTATCTTGTTTGTTTTATTTTATTTTTTAGGATATTATATCTAACTCTTCACGGCAACACATTTTTCTTTTAACTCTACTTTTGCCACTAAATAAGAGAATTATAATTTCTTACCTATATGGGGTTGCACTCTAAAGTGGGTACCATCTCTTAATGTACACTCAATAATTGGTTGAACTTTTGCTACAAAGGGTTTGTTTTAGGTAATACTTTAGCCAGGAATATGGATTCTCTGCTGTCATTTTTGTGCTGCCATTTTTTTTTTTTAATCTAATGGTCAATTAATGCATAAAGGAAAAACAAAAATATGAAAGAGAACATAAAAAAGACAAATGTATGGTTGATATTGGAGCTGAATGGAAACATGAGAGAAAATGCAGGAGAGAATCCAAATTCATTCCGCTACCAATTATTAATAAGATTATTTTAATAAATGATGTTCATTTGAAATCAATACAATTAATCATTATCTTACATAATGTAAAAATCTCAAAGATGACATCTATTATGAGACGGAGGAAATATTAGATATGTATTTTAGTTTTTAAAGTTAGAAGTGACTTATATATATATATTAGTAATAGTTATATATAATGTTATTTATAGATATACGGTGGTTATTGGTAGTTATATATATATGTGGTTACATATAGTTATGTATATATGGTTATTGTTAACTCTGTATGTGGTTACTACTAGTTCTATATGTAAATACTAACTAAAAATTAGTTAGTTAGTTAGTATTATGATTCTATATAAATGAAGTAACACATGTTTGTAATACACTCAATTCTATTCCATTTCAATAATACTTCTTTCTTTCAATTATTTTTTTATTCTTTTCTATTTTCCTTAATTTGCAAATAACTTGTGTTTCAAGTTATCCAACAAACCAGTTCAATCTTCAATCTTCATCCCTGGAAAATGAGAATACAACCTCTAATAAGTTCTCAACCAATCTACCCTTTTCAAGGGAGAAAACTATGATAAATGGTGTGGGTAGAGAACAGTGATATTCAGATTTTAAGATGTGTTTGAAATCGTGAATGATGGTTTCTTGGCAATAGAGGCAAATGCTACTGAGGCACAAAGAGTTTCTCATCGTGAAATGAGCAAGAAAGATGAGAATGACTTGTTTTTGATTCATCGGTGTGTTGATTCAAATGACTTTGAGAAGATCATTAAGCAAGAAACAACAAAAGATGTGTGGAATACTCTCAAGAAGTTGTATGGTGGGGATAAGAAATTAAAGAAAGTCAAGTTGCAGTCTTTGAGGAAATAATATGAGATTTCACATTTGAATGATGGTGATGCCATTATTGAGTTCTTCTCAAAGTTTGTGGTTTCAACAAACCAAATGTAGTCGAGTGGGGAGTATTAGAATAATAATTTATATTTTATTTTATATTCACAAACTTAGTCATTAAGTTTGTTAGAGGGTATTTTAGTATTTTAATGTTGCTTTTGGTAACCCTAATTTTAGCTTATAAATAGGGTAGTTGTCATTCCAATCATTTGTATCTTTTATCCTTTTGTAGCCGTCATTCAATATAATATATTCTCTTCTTCATCTTCATTATTTTCACCTTGTACACCAACAATTGGTATCTAGAGCTCCGGTTAGGATCAACGGGAAACACGAGTGAAGACGTGAGGATTTTTCTTGTGTGATTGAATTTTGTTCTTGATTTGTGTTGAATCTTGAACGAAGTTCTGATCGGAATCATAAATTTGTGATTCTGTGGGTTGGGAAACACTGTGTGCGGTGAGATTCCGAGTGTACTGTACAAGAAGGTTGAAGATGATGAACGACAACGGCGGCATGAACACCAAGCTTCCAGTATTTGATGGCAAAAACTGGAATCGTTGGATGATTCAGATGCGTGTACTGTTCGGTGCTCAAGATGTTCTAGATCTTGTCACCGATGGTTATGTTCCGGTAGCAGCAGATGCGACGGAGGAACAGAAGAACGCGCAGAAGGATACAAGGAAGAAAGATCAGAAAGCACTGTTCTACATCCATCAGTGTGTGGATGCGAATGTGTTTGAGAAGATAGCAGATTCAACGACGGCAAAGGCGGCGTGGGACACACTGGTCAGATGTTACGGTGGTGACGCATCAGTGAAGAAGGTGAAGCTTCAGTCTCTACGTAAGCAGTATGAGAATCAGAACATGAAGAACAATGAGAAAGTTTCTGAGTACATCTCCAGAGTGATTGTGATCACTAATGAGATGAAGGTGTGTGGAGAAACTCTTTCTGAACAAGTAATCATTGAGAAGGTATTGAGATCTCTTACTCCTCAGTTTGATTACATTGTGGTAGCAATAGAACATTCTAAAGATCTGAGCACCATGAGAATTGAAGCGCTGCAAAGCAGTCTAGAAGCGCAAGAGTTGCGTCTGACTGAGAGAACTTCTGAAAGGGAAGTAGAGCAGCAGGCTCTGAAAGCAGTTTTTGATAAGAAGCATCAGAAGCAGCCGTGGTCAGAAGCCAGGAGAAGATCTGATGGTGGTCAGAAGTCAGAAACCTCAACTTCTGATAGGCAAAAGAATGCTCAGAAGGGAAAAGAGAAGTATGACAAGAAGAAGATCCAATGTTACTGTTGCAAGAAGTTTGGTCACTTTGCTAGAGATTGTTGGTCAAACAAGGAAAGGAAGTCAGAAGAAGCAAATATAGCCAGAAGTTCTGATGATGAATCTGTGCTACTGATGGCTTCTGAATCTGATGATACAAATTTGACAGACTGGTGGTATATGGACACTGGCTGCTCAAATCATCTTACTGGAAATAAGAAATGGCTGGTTGATTTTGACTCTGAAAAGAGGACAAAGATCAGATGTGCTGATGACAAATATCTTAACGCTGAAGGTATGGGAAATGTCAGAGTTGTTCTGAACAATGGGAAAACAGCATTGATTCAGAATGTGTGGTATGTACCTGGCATCAAAAGCAATCTGATGAGCGTGGAACAATTAATTGAGAAAGGTTTTTCAGTTACCATGAAGGACAATCTTCTGAAGCTGTATGACTGTAATCAGAAGCTGATTATGGAGTCAGAACAAGGAAGGAATAGAACATTCAAGGTGAATGTCAGAACTTCTGATTCTGAATGTCTTAGTGCAACAAGTGTTGTGAAAGAAAGTGAGCTGTGGCACAGAAGATTTGGTCATTTGAATTTCAGAAGCTTAGAACATCTGAATTCGAAGAAGCTGGTACATGGAATTCCTACAATTAAGAAGCCTGAGAAGTCATGCAGAGTGTGCATGGAAGGAAAGCAACCAAGATTGCCATTTGCGTCAGAAGTTGCTCCAAGAGCAAAACATGCCTTGGGAGTAGTACATTCTGATGTGTGTGGTCCATTTCCAGTAGAATCGTTCGGAGGGAATAAATACTTCGTGTCATTTGTTGATGAATTCACAAGAATGATATGGGTATCCCTTATTAAGTTCAAACACGAGGTGTTTGGTGAATTCAAGAAGTTCCGAATGAAGGTTCAGAATCAGAGTGGTCAGACTCTGAAGATTCTCAGAACCGATGGTGGGGGTGAGTATAACTCCAAAGAGTTTCAGAAGTTCTGTGAGGAGAATGGAATTGAGCATGAGGTTACTGCTCCTTACACTCCTCAACACAATGGTCTTGCTGAAAGAAGAAATCGTACTTTGCTTGATATGGTGAGAAGCATGCTGAAGGAGAAGAAGCTTCCTCAGAACTTCTGGGGAGAAGCTGTTGCAACCGCAGCATATGTGCTCAACAGATGTCCAACGAAGAAGCTGAAGGAAATAGTTCCTATTCAGAAGTGGACGGGAGAAAAGCAAAGTGTTAGTCATCTGAAGGTTTTTGGTTCTGTTTGTTACAAACATGTTCCAGAAGCTAGAAGACAGAAGTTGGATGATAGAAGCAAAGTAATGTTACTGGTGGGGTACCACAGTACGGGTGCGTACAAGCTTTACTGTCCAGAAACTAATAAAGTTGAGTTCAACAGAGATGTTATTGTGAAGGAATCAAAAGTTTGGAATTGGGATAAGTCTCAATCTGATCCTGATGTTAGAACTTCTGAAGAAAGGTCAGAAATAAGAATTTCTGAAACTGATGGTGATTCTGACTCTGAAGAAGACTCAGAAGATGAAGGTGATTCTGATGATCCAGATTCTGATGATGATCAAGATTCTGGTGGTGATTCAGACTCTGGGAATATGCCAGACTCTGAAGGTGGTCAAAGTTCTGGAGGAAGTCCAACTCCTGAAGCAAGAGGTTCTGAAGGAGAAACTTCTGAGGTTAGAACTTCTGAGGTTCAAGCATCTGAACAAAGTTCTGAACGAGGTCAGAGGCCACAGAGAATCAGAAACATTCCAAGAAGATTTGAAGAGTTTGACATGTTGCAAGACACTGAAGTAGATTCTGAAGGTGAAATTATTCAGTGTGCCATGTTAGTAGACTCTGAACCCGTGAGTACAGAAGATGCTCTCAAGCAGAAGTTTTGGCTAAAGGCCATGAAAGAAGAACTTGAGGCCATAGAAAGAAACAAGACTTGGAAGCTGACAGAACTTCCAAAGGAGAAGAAAGCCATCAGCGTCAGATGGGTTTTCAAGCAGAAGCTAAAGCCAGATGGATCAATTGGCAAATACAAAGCGAGGTTGGTAGCAAGAGGATTTCTGCAGAAACCTGGGCTGGATTATTCTGAAGTGTTTGCACCTGTAGCGAGACATGAAACAATCAGATTGGTGATTGCAATAGCTGCTAACAGGAATTGGCCTTTGATGCATTTAGATGTGAAATCTGCATTTCTGAACGGTCCATTAGAAGAAGAATTTTATGTGTCACAACCTCTTGGATTTGTGAAAGAGAATAAGGAAGGGATGGTGTACAGATTACATAAAGCTTTATATGGATTGAAGCAAGCGCCCAGAGCTTGGAATCAGAAGATTGATTCATTTTTCAAGAAGCAGGGTTTTCAGAAATGTGAGATGGAATACGGTGTTTATGTTCAGCATATTTCTGAAGGAAATATGATTCTAGTGTGTTTGTATGTTGATGACATACTGTTGACCGGAAGTTCTGAACAAGAATTAGCGAAGTTCAAGAAGGTGCTGATGAATGAGTTTGAAATGACTGATCTCGGGAAAATGACATACTTTCTAGGGATGGAGTTCAGATATTCTGAGAAAGGTATCATTTTGCATCAGCTGAAGTATGAACGAGAACTTCTGAAGAGATTTAAGCTGCAGAATTGTAAGGCTGCTATCACACCTGCAGATATGAATCAGAAGCTAGATTCTGATTCTGATGGTGAGGATGTGGATGCTACAACCTTCAAACAGTTGGTTGGTTCTCTGAGGTATTTGTGTAATACCAGACCTGATATTTGCTATGCAGTTGGAATGGTTAGTCGATTCATAAGTAAACCTAAGTGGTCCCATTACCAAGCTGCTGTCAGGATTCTGAGGTATATCAAGGGAACTCTGAAGTATGGAGTGTTGTTCACTTCTGGAAGGAAGATTGAATCAGAACTTCTGAGTTACTCAGATTCTGATTGGTGTGGAGACAGAGTTGATAGAAGAAGTACTTCTGGATACTTGTTCAAGTTTCTGGGAGGTCCTATTTCTTGGAGTTCTAAGAAACAACCTGTTGTTGCGCTATCAACCTGTGAAGCTGAATACATTGCAGGCGCTGTTACTGCATGTCAAGCTGTGTGGATTCTGAACTTGCTGGAAGATCTGAAGATCAAAGTTGACAAGCCTCTGAAGCTGATGATTGATAACAAGTCTGCGATCAACCTTGCCAGAAACCCAGTGTTGCATGGGAGAAGCAAGCATATTGAGACAAAGTATCACTATCTGAGAAGTCAAGTTCAGAATGGAGTGTTAGAAGTTCTGCACTGTAGTACCCAGAAGCAGTTGGCAGATGTTCTGACGAAGGCTATCAAGACTGATCAATTCCTTCGCTTAAGGGATGGAATTGGAGTTGTTAGTTTTGAGGAAATATAAATTAAGGGATGGTATTAGAATAATAATTTATATTTTATTTTATATTCACAAACTTAGTCATTAAGTTTGTTAGAGGGTATTTTAGTATTTTAATGTTGCTTTTGGTAACCCTAATTTTAGCTTATAAATAGGGTAGTTGTCATTCCAATCATTTGTATCTTTTATCCTTTTGTAGCCGTCATTCAATATAATATATTCTCTTCTTCATCTTCATTATTTTCACCTTGTACACCAACAGGGAGAAGATATCTGAATTGCAGAAAATGGAAAAAGTTCTAAGAGCTCTTTCTGTCAAGTTTGATCACATTATTGTGGCCATTGAGGAGTCCAAAGATTTATCAGAGATGAAGCTTGAAGGTGAGAAGATCATCAAGAGCCAGAACTCGACTAGTCAGACTTAATGATTATGAAAGGTTTCCAAATCAAGCCATAAGAGAAAATTGTGACTTAATTGAAGAAACCATGATGGAAAAATATGAGCAAACATATCATGTTCAAGCCATGAAAGATGAGAATTGGCAAGATGCAATGAATGAAAAGATCAAGGCCATTGAAAAGAACAAGACACGAGAACTCGTCAATTATTCAAGTAAGAAGACAATAGATGTTATGTGGATTTACAAGCTGAAGTTGAAGCCAAATTATAAAATTTCCAAGCATAAGGAAAGATTGGTGGAAAATGATTTCTTCAAAAGCCTGGCATTGATTCCAATCAAGTATATGCACCAGTTTCTAGACTTAAAACTATAAAACTGGTTGTAGCCATTGCAACACATAAAGATTGGAATACACACCAACTTGGCGTAAATTAAGCCTTCCTCAATGGACCCATATAAGAAGAAGTTTGTGTGAAGTAGCCACCTGGTTTTGAGGTGAAAGGGCAAGAGAAAATGGTATACAGGTTGAGAAAAACTTTGTATAGATTAAAACAAGCACCTAAGGCATGGAACAAAAGGATTGATAGCTTCTTGATCAAGCTAGGTTTCAACAAGTGCACATCCGAACATGAAATGTATTTGAAATGCTCAAGTGTACAAGACCGAGTCATTTTATGTCTCTATTTTGGTGATCTATTGGTCACAGGTTCTAATGGAGATGAATTGGCAAAGTTCAAGGCAAGCGTGGAGAATGAGTTTGAGATGTCAGACTTAGGAAATTCGGCTTACTTCTTATGAATGGAAATTGTGAACGCAAGTCATAGAGTTAGTTTTCTTGCATCAGAAGAAATATGCAGAATACATCTTTAAGAAGTTCAAAATGAGCAATTACAATGCTACAAACACATCTATGGAGACCAATATCAAATTGAAGAGGGAGTCAGATGATGAACTGATGGATAACACATTGTAAAAGCAGATCATTGGCTCATTGAGGTATCTTTGCAATACAAGGCTTGATATTTGTCACAGTATGTGATTGGTTAGTAGATTCATGGAGAATCAAATGTTTTGTCATCTACTTGCAGCAAAGAGGATTCTGAGGTACATTAAAGGTACAATTGACCATCGAGTACTCATGCCAAATTAACAAAACACGAGAAAGGAAGTCAAGGTGTATGGTTATTCTGATTTTGATCGGAGTGGTGATCAAAATGACAGAAAAACCACACCCAGTTACTTGTTCATGCTTGGATTAACACCAATATCATGGAGTTCAAAAAAGCAAGAAATTCTGGCATTGTCTTCATGTGAGACAAAGTATGTTGCAGACTCCTATGCCGTATGTCAAACATTTTGGTTAGAGATGTTGCTTGAAGAATTAAATGTGAGCAACAATGAGCAAATCAAGTTGCTAGTGGACAATCAGACAACAATTGATTTGGCAAATCTTCCCATGAGACATGGTTGAGCAAGCACATAAGAAAGAGATATCATTTTCTTACGAACCAATTTAGTAAGGAGATGTTGAGAATTGAGTATTACAAGGTTGAATTGCAATTTGTTGACATTCTAACAAAATCCCCGAAGAAAGAAAGATTTAAAGGTCTCAAAGGATTAATGGGAATGAGAAACTTAATAAATCTGAATTAGGAATGGTATTAGATATTTTATTCAACTTTAAAAGTTAGAAGCTAGTTATACATGTGGTTCCTGAAAGTAATATATGTGATTATTTATAGACAAACATGTGATTACTAATAGTTATACATGTAGTTACTGTTAATTCTGAATGTAATTTCTAACTAGAAGTTAGTTTGTTAGTCACTAGTATAATACTATATAAATAATGTAACACATGTTTGTAATACACTTAATTTCATTCCAATAATAATTCTCTCTCTCAATTGATCTTTATTATTTTCTATTTTCTTCAATTTACAAATAACTTGTAATTCAAGTTATCCAACATGCTTTAAAAAAAATAAGTAACTTCTTATTTTTAACAATATTTACAATTTTTTAGTGTGTTCGGCAAAATGAAAAATCATATTCTAAGACAAGTGAAATGTTGCGGGTTCAAACTCACACCCTTATATCTGATGTCTTTATACAACTATCAACTGAGTTGACTTAACGTTGCACTGTATGAAATTTTAATCATTTAATGGATTATGAATTGAACCATAAATTTTAAATAATTAAATTTAATTTAGAAATCAATTTAATTTTTTTAACCATCTAATCAAAATCATTTTTTACAAATCTGTCTAACCAAATTTTAATGCGGGAGATTTTACAACATACAAACATAAGAGCCCTATAAAAGAGTAACCAAGACAAAAGACAGAATAGATTAGGATTTACATATCAATTTTCTCAATATATTACATTATAACACCAAAAAAAGAAAGAAAAGAAAATACATAGAATTATTCTTATTGTTATCTTGGGCCAGAAAGACGAACTGCAGAAAGATAAGCATCACTATTACAATCTGATGGACCAGAAGAATTTCCTCCTTCACTAGATGATTTAAACACAGTTGAATAAAGCCTAGAACCCAAATAAGAACTGGTTGGTGGTTTAGGAACAGTACAAAGACCTTCCAACATTTGAACAACCTTTGTCATTGATGGTCTCATTGACATGTCTTCTTGTATACACCACAATGCAACCCTTATAGCACAATGCACCCTATCATCATGCTCATCAATTTGCAGCTCAGAGTCAAGTATGTCTCTCATTCTCCCTTCTTCCATCATCTTGAAAGCGAAACTCGGGAAATAGTTTTTCTCTGAACTCTCGTTAGTATCGTAGTTCTTCCTTCCGCCGATAATCTCTAGCAAGACCATTCCGTAGCTGTATACGTCGCTTTTCTCTGATATTGCGTAGTTTGTTATCCATTCTGGTGCGAGGTAGCCGCGTGTTCCTCTTAGTGTTGTGAAAACATGGCTTTGTTCACGGTTCATGAGCTTGGCTAAACCGAAATCTGAAACTTTAGCCATGAAATGATCGTCTAGGAGTACGTTTTCTGGCTTAATGTCGCAATGAACAATCTTTGAGTCGCAATCTTCGTGCAGATAAGCTAGTCCTTTCGCTGTTCCTACTGCTATGTTATACCTTGTATCCCAATCCAAAAGAAATTCGCCTTTTTTCTTCTTGAATATCCATTTATCCAACGAGTTATTAGCCATGTACTCGTAAACTAAAAGCCTGTGAGTTCCGTCTGCACAAAATCCTTTAAGCCTTACCAAATTAAGATGATGAATGCTTCCAATGATGCTAACTTCCGCTCTGAACTCTTTCTTCCCTTGACCAATACCTTCCAATTGTTTCACGGCTAATTGAGTTCCGTCGGGTAGAACTCCTTTATAAACCGAACCAAAACCTCCTTGACCAAGCTTCACTGAGAAGTTATTAGTTGCAACTTCGAGATCTTTGTAACGGTAACGGATTGGCATACCGGTTAAATTCTCTAAGAAATTGTCCTCCTCTGAATTCTCTCTTGGAGATTCAGGTAACCTTTTCTTTTTCCTGTAGTATCTAACCCCAACACAGATCATAACAGAAATCACAAACAAAGTTAATATGACAATAACAACAATAACAATGATGTGTGTAGGTTTGACTCCACTTCCTTTTTCGCCTCCATCACTCGATACCTTAATGTAAGAAATATAACCAGAATCACCATTATCAGATTTCTGAAAACTTCCTACACTCTCCAGAAGGAAACAGTTTCCCGAACTTTTATGAAAGAACATTGCAAGACAAGAGCAATTTCCGCGGCACGAAGTTTGACACCCAACCAAATCAGTTTTCGAAAACGGCTGAAGATAATCAAGAGCAAAGTAACTAATTCCATCATCACCTTTCAAAAGTTCAATAGATTTTTCCGATTTACCATCATCACAAGGAGAAACAAAACCAGGTTTACAGCTCGGAACAACAGAAAGACAACTACACCTGCGACTTTGATTATCCGTGCATATACCGTAAGGATCACAAGGCTCCGGTGTACCACAAGGATCCTGCGGTATCCTCGTCGAAGAATCACCGTTCGATCCACCACTGTTGAGATTCTTGAAACTAATAACACCATCCCGTCCCAAAACAGCAATCCATGTCGCATTAACACCTGCATCAGCAGAGAATATAAACTGCCACAACAAAGACTTCTTCTCATCATAAAATCTCCAAGAATTATCACTGAGATTTGCCGAAACCACAACATCACCGTCCTTATCAACCGTCTTCCGATTATCCTTCTGCATAGTCCAATAAACCTGTGGTATCTTAAAACCAGCAGAAAGAACAACATTACCAGATTTAATCTCAAGAACATAGGTCAAACTATTCGAACTAGGTTCACTAGTAAGCTTCATCCCCTCTTTGAAAACCTGTTGAGGCAACAAAGTATCCGTCGG
Source organism: Lathyrus tuberosus (assembly GCA_022829125.1). Classification (NCBI taxonomy): domain Eukaryota; kingdom Viridiplantae; phylum Streptophyta; class Magnoliopsida; order Fabales; family Fabaceae; genus Lathyrus; species Lathyrus tuberosus. The sequence goes on along the minus strand of JALAZF010000082.1, from coordinate 3,392,531 downwards.
AAAATCAAAACTTTGCCAAATCACCGTACTGTTATCACTCCCAAGCAAAACCAAATTTCCATTATCCTGCAACACCATTGAAGAAACCCCTTTGTTAATTGTGTTTGTGGACCAAATCAAAACTCCATCTTTTGATAAAAAAACATTTCCTTTTTTGTCAAAGACGAAATTATCAGAATTAGAAACAGGTTTTGCTCTATTTGCAGTCCAAATCACGGTGGAGCTTGCGACATGCTGGATAACTAAAAGAAACTTGGTGGAGTCGTTGACGATGGTGATGAAACTAAAAGCGAAATTTAGGTTTTTTGAGAGAAGGAATTTACCGTCTTTGTCAATCCAATTCATCTGTGAACCTTCCGTACCAGGTAAGATTTTTCCGATGTATTGAGTACCACAGAAACATGGTTTTGACATGAAGAGGATTGAGATAGACAGAAAAAGAAAAACAAGAACAACGTAGGAGAAAAACAAATGTTTTGTTGCCATGTTTAATTATGGAAGTTTGTAAAATGAAAATTGGTCGAGAAGAAGAGAGAGTAGAAAAGTGTTAGCTGGTAAGTGTAAATGAATGAGTATGGGCGCAATGAATGAAGTGGATGAGAATTTGAATCGGGCTTGGGCTTGGGCGTGGAGGTTTGTGTAGATATGAGACTGATTATCTCAAAGTCTGAGGTTCGAATCCTGTCAGATAAATCTCAGATTCGAATTCTAATAGATACTAATAATTTTTATGTTGGATTAATCAAGAGTTTTGTTCTGATTTTAAACGTAATTCTACTGGTTGACGGTATGTCGCAGAGCCGGATATCAAATTTTTCAAAAGAAAATAACATGTAGATATGACTTTGACTTTAGATGCACACCGTCGTTTAAAAGGTGGTTTGTTGTAACCGTGAAACATATTAATGGGAGCGGTTTCTCACTTTTCATACTTTTTCTTCTTCGTCTTTGTTTCGTACTAGTTGTTCTTATTTTAATTGTTTTTGAATTTACTAGTTGTATTTGCGTTGACGAATTGACGGATCCATGAACCGTTGCTTTTTCTATGTGAGTATGGGAAAAACTAAAAAGTGATGGCTAAAGTGGATACATTATTTTAATTTTTTTATTATTAATAAATTGTTGTTTGTTGGTTTCTAAGGTGACCATTGCATTTCATCACCATTGTGTAAAGTCTATATGTATTATTGTTAATATTATCAAGATAAATACAAAATGATGTTGCGGTTGGATTTGTTGTTGGAGAGAATACGACGTATCTGCACTATTTGAACACGGGGAGAACGACTCAAATGAATCGAAATTGAAAGTATCTATTTTGCCTTACTAATTAATGAAGCTTTTATACAAGTACGGTATAATCACACATGGACTATAAGTGTCACAACAAACTTATAATTGACTATTAGGGTTTAATTGCAACTTTGATTTCTTATTTTACTTTTTTTTTAGTTTTAATTCTTCTATTTTAAAATCTGGGATTTTGGTTCCTTTTTAAAGTTTTTATTTGGATTTTAGTCTCTCATCCCATTTATGTGTCATTTTGCATGACATGTCAATTGAATTGATGATGTGGCGTGATTAAATAGCAAAACACAATTTTCATATCATTTATAATTATTTTTATTTAAATCATTTGTAAAAATATTAAATTAAAAAATAAAAAATAAAATAAATCGTCATAAATGTTTTATTAAAATTAATTTAATTTGTTTTCTAAATTAAATAAAAATTGATATTTTTTTAGAACTGCAATTTATTGTAACTTGTAGCCAAAGCTCTACAGTATATGAAAATAAAAAACTGGCTCTATAAGGGGAAGCACTAATTGATCAACACACCTGGGTAAAGAAAATTAGTCTTCCCGATTCCGTTTAGTTGAGGATGGTACTCAAGAATGTCATGGAAAATTAAATCTTGAAATTCACTCTTTGTTACTCTTCTCTTTTCAAAATTGAATTAATTTATATTGTACATATTCTTCATTTTTTTCTCCAGAATTTTTTGCTCTTATCTTCTTCCTTCCAAACTCATGAAAAACCTAAAAATCTAGATCTAGCCCGCCCTCACTTCATTTGGATCAATTTCTTCACTTCCTTTTTCAGCATCTCAAACATTTAGCAACAAAGATTGTTCTGCTTCATCAAACATGGTATTGCCTATGAAATATCTCTCTGACTTTCTGCAATCTTCCAACTCAAACAATTTCAATTTCAATTTGAGTTCTTGCTGAGGCCTTTCACTTTTGATTTTGGTCTTTCCTATAAAGATTTCTTTTTGTTGAAATGGATAGCTTAAAATTTAAGTGTTTTTTTTATCCGATTCAGTTTTTAATTTAACGAATTAATAAGCTATTTTGAACAAACGCGGATTAAAATTTTTGTCTCTCTTTTATACTCTGATCAAATCTGAATCTGAGTTGTTAAATTACTTCACATTAATTTGAAAAGTTGATTTTTTACTTATTTCAAAAAAATCACTTTTTTATGTGTTTAAGAGAGCAAGGGGAAGAAAATGGCTAAGAACAATGGGTATTTTATTAATTTGTGATGAAATTTATTATTGTTACTAGTTTTGAATCTGTTGATGTTGCTTTTGTTACTTATTTTTGATATTCTGAATTTGTAATGAAAATAACATGGCATTGACATGTCATTAAACTGAGTGCCACATCATTAAAAAAAGTCTCAAATTGGGAAAGGGACTAAAATTCATCCCAAAACTTTAAAAAGGGACCAAAATGGTGGTTTTTAAAATGAGAGGATCAAAATTCAAAAAAAGGCAAAATAAGGGGACTAAAGTTACAATTAGGCCTGACTTTTAGTTATAGTTAATGTTAGATATTTTTTTAGATTTGTTTTCTTTTATTTCCATTATGTAGGTAGTTTATATTATTTCTCTAATTATTGATTTGATTCTTATTTCTATAATTTAGGGATTTTGATTGTATATTTTAAGGAAAATTATGAAAATATTTAGCAAAACAGCTTAAATATAAAAAGATGAAAAGACAAGTGTAAATTATTTCAGTTAAATTAAGGAGTAATAATGGGAAGAAAAGTAAATTTAAAGGCTTATTAATTATGTGTAATTTAATTATTTCAAATTATATCATGTAGTATATTATGTAAACTACGTTTAAGTTTGTCAACAACAATAATAACAACAGATGTATCGAGTAATAAAGTGAGCTTTAATCTTATAATAAATTAATCTTTCTTTTGTATTATTGTCGTTAGAGTTATGAAGCATTGGAGATGAGCGGAGTATTAAAGCATATAGTGATACTTGGTTGGAATAAGGGGTGTGTATCAGTGATTATGATGTTCAAATTCTTGAAGAGCTAATAGAAGTGAAGGTGAAAGACTTGGTTTATGAGAATGGTGAGTGGAATTGGCAGAAGATGCAGAACTGGATGTCTCGGTCGATGGTGTGCAAAACTCAATCAATCCCCCCCCCCCCTAAAAAAAAGGATCACAAGAACGATGAGTTTATCGTGGCCGCTACAGGTGGTGGTTCTTTTTTTATTAAAGAGATGTATAGGGTGCTAACCAACTTTGAAAAGGACTGTGTGGATAAAGAATGAAGGATGATTTGGAAACTCAATGTTCTAAAGAGCGAAAAGTTTTATATGGTTACTTAAGCATGACAAAATGCTAACCAATTACAGCAAAAGCAGAAAAGGAATGGGTTTTACACGTGTAACTTATGTGGGTATGTTTATGAATCTACCATGCATGCAGATAGGAAATGCCCTGAATCCATGCAATTATGGGAGAAAGGGGTTCCTAGTGGAATAATGCATGCTTCCTTTCATGCATATTTGACTTATTGGATTATGCTTAATCTAAAAGAGAGAAATAGTGATGGTAGTAAACTGAGCAACTATTGGGCTATAAGGTGTCATTCTTTGTGGGCTTGTTGGGTCATTAGGTATGCAGTTCCGAGAAATTATTGGGTCAGTGTCATACTTTCAAGGCACAATTGTAGGGTGTTTTCGAAGGTCTCAAACTCATTGAGACTCTAGGGTTGAGTAAGGTTAAGATTAATGCAAATTATTTTGTTATAGTTCAAGCCATATAAAAGGGAAAGACGAGTAGTGGGAGGTTTGGCCTTAATTAAATAGATCAGGAGGTTAATCGAGAATCATGAGGTGGTAAATGTGACACACTCTTTTAAAGAAGCGAATAAGTGTGTTGACGCTTTAGCGAATGTAGGTTGTGTTATAAACTCAGAGTTTAGGTATTTCAATTTCGGCGGCGGAGTTTGTGTTAATCTTGTTAGATGATACTGTTAGAGATTTAGCTACCTCTAGGGGGTGTGTTTGTAGTTGTTCTTCCTATTTTTGGGTTTATACCATCTTTATTATAAAAAAAAATTAATCTTTATTTTTTAGAAATTTATATTTCTTCCCACAATTTATTGTTTATGCTATATTATTTTCTTGTCCAACTTTAGTGAGGGTTGTATTCCATATCATCATTAAAATTCAAATTTATGTTGTGGTTCCAACAATTGGTATCAGCACCAATTGTAAAAATGTAGAGTGGTAAAACTTTATTATTTGTTTGTTATCGAATATAATGGTTTATACTAGAGGATTAGTTAAGGTTGGTAAATATGAAACTGAAAAATTCAATGGAAAAATGCTTTTTTCTATTAGAGGATGCAAATGAAAAAATTTCCTATTTCACAAAATTTGCACAAGGCATTAGCTGGAAAAAAAAAGGAAACACACGAGTATGAAGGATGAAAATTTAGAAGAATTAAATCTCGAAGCATGCACTTCCATAATATTATGCCTTGAGAGAGATGTTACATTCTTGGTAAATGAAGAAGCAATGACGGTTGGCGTGTGTTCAAAGTTAGAAATAATTTGATGACGAAAACTCTAGCAAATCGGATCTACTTGAAATCCAAATTATATACATGCAAGATAGAGGAAGACACCTCAATCTAGGATTATGTAAACAAGTTCGATATGACTATATCATAATTCAAGGATATAGAAGTTAATATTGATGAAGAAGATCAATCACTCATGTTATTGCTTTCATTACCATGGTCCTACAAAAATCTAATCCAAACATTGATGTTTAACCATGGATGAGGCTAGAACATAACTTTTAGCGGATGATCTTCGAAAGGTTGCTACAAGTGGGATGTCGAGAATTGGAAGAGAAAAAAGGGAACAAGCTCAAGGATTGTTTGCTACTAGGGGATGATTAATGAAAAAGGACAAAGCAGGGGGAAGAAACTCTATATCAAAATCTAGAATTTATGCGGAACTAATGTGCTTTAAATGTGATGAGCATGGAAATTTTAAAGTAAATTTTCCAAATAAAAGGGTATTATTTAAGAAATAGACCAACAACAACAACAATAACTCCAGAGGTAAATAACAAGACTTGTCAGAGGTGAGTTATGTCTTGAATCACGAGGATGATTGTTTCTCTGTCTCAGAGAAAGCTTGTGATATTTATGGTAAGTAGATACTTGATTGAGGAGCCTCACACCATATGTGGCCAAATAGCAAGTGGTTTACTACCTACCAAAGTACATATGGTGGAATTGTTTTAATTTGAAACAACCATACCTGCAAAATTATGGAGTATGGTGCAATAAGAATCAAGATGCATGATGGAACGATAAGAACTTTGATGAATTCTAGACATATTCCAAATTTATGGAAAAACCTTATTTATCTTGGTGTACTATAGGAAAATGGTGGCATGGTAGCTATGGAAGATGGAGTTTTAAAGTTGTACATGGTTCGTTGGTTGTGATGAGGGGAGTCAGACACAAAAACCTTTATCCTCTTATAGGTGAAACTGTTATAGGAGATTTGGCAGTTGTTATCAGTGGAAGTAAACATCAAACAAAATGCACGAGGATATGGCACATACACCTTGGGCATATGTAAGAAAATGGACTATCATTGCTTAGTAAGAAAGGTTTTTTGAAGAACATGAAGAAACCATGAATGGAATTTTGTGAACATTTTGTGTGTGGAGAAGCACATGCCTTGAAGTTTTCTACAAGAAAATACAAAAGCATAGGATCTTTATGCATACTAATGTTTGGGGTCCGACTAAAGTTACTTCTAATGGTGGTTCCAATTACTTTGTTACATTTATTGATGATCAATCTAGGTATGCTTATATTTACTTTTTAAAGCATAAGAACGAGGTATTTGATATTTTCAAGTGTTAGAAAGCAATGGTTGAGAATAGAATAGATGAAAAGTTAAAAACTATAAGGTCCAACAATGGTGTAGAATATACGAAGGGAGCTTTCAAGAAGTTTTTGTGATCAAGAGGGTGTTGTAACACATTAGACATACAAAGATACACCACAATAGAATGGAGTTGCAGAAAGACTGAATCATACACTTCTTGGGAAAGCAATGTGTATGCGCTATAATTCTTGGTTTGGTCAACAATGGTGGGCAGAATTAGTTAATGTGTCATGTTACATTATAAATTGATCCCCAAATTCTAGTATATATGGAGATACATCTTATAGGGTATGGCCAGGGGACCATGTTGATTATGAAAAACTTATAACTTTTGGTTGCACAACCTATTATCACGTCAAGGATAACAAACTTGATAATAGAGACAAGAAAGCTATCTTTCTAGGAAATGTAAAAGGGGTCAAAGGTTATGGTCTTTGAAGTATAGAATATTCTAAGTTTGTGATTAGCATGGATGTTATCTTGATGAAAAATATATGGTTCCTACTGATGGGGATGTTAAAATATTAAACCAAGTAGTTAAGATATAATCTAAAGAACAACCAGATTCTAGTCATGTTCAGGTCGAACGTCCTGGTGTTACTTGAGATAATGAGGAGGATGAGCTTGATCATGAGGAGGTTCAACAAGAAAATACACATACATTACAACACCAGCAACAAGAATCTTTGGATACCACTCGGCATAAGAGGAATTATAAATTAATTCAGAAATTTGGGTCAGACAAACCTCCGAGGCATTATAGATAGGTAAACTTAATGGAATATGCAGAAGGAACACTCACAGCTTTTTCCATGTTTTTCTATTTGGTTGGAAGTTAGTCTTAAACTTCATTTTCCTTGTATAATGGGGTTCAAGAGTTTAACATACTAAAAGCTCTTCAGAATATTGGGTACTCTCAGAATCAAATATTGGGAAGAGGATTAGGACCTTTTCTTTTTAAGTGAAACTCTATAACTTCTAGTGTTATCTCTTTATTCCTTAACTTTTTAATTTTCACATTTCATGAGACCCATAATTACCCCCACTCTTCTAAAAATATTTTTGAACTCTTAAATTGATCCTAAAAGTTTTCAAATTTTTTTTTTTCAGAGACCCATAATTACCCCCACTCTTGTGTTTGGAGTAATATGTCCAACAAGTGGCATTAGAGCCTAACTCTTGTTTAAGGACAACTCGTCTCAGGAGGAAGATGACTTCCAACACATTTTTAAACAAGAGTTCTTTCCTAAACACACCTCCACTATTTAATGGTGCTAGGTTTTAAATAGGGAATTTTTATTCAAAGTATTAGTTTTGAATTGCGGGAAACTATAATCAATGGCTTGTTTATCCCTACTAACCAAATATATGGAGATGTAATACCCCGTATTATTTAAGTGCTCAATTGGATATCAGAGGAGATCAGATGAGTATTTATGTGCTCTATCTTTGATTAATTGGATTAATGGAATCCTCTAAGTGCTTTAAGTATTATCAATTGGGATTAATAGAGCAACTAATGAACTCTGAAGAGATCAATTATTTTATTAAAGAGACATATCACTATTTATTAGACCAAAAGAGTATTTTATGGTAACTCTAATAATTGATCAATTGGGTAGAGACGACAAAATATCAATTAGAGATATTTTACCCTGTTGGATTTATAATAGATAATAAGTTTATATATATATATATATATATATATATATATATATATATATGTGTGTGTGTGTGTGTGTGTGTGGTGAGAGAAGGAGAAAGGAAAAGAAATAGAAAAAAGAAGAAAAACAGAGAAAAGAGGAAAGAAGAGAAAGTCTTGGAAGAAGAAGAAGAAGCTTGGATTCACCATCTCATCTTCTTCAAACTCCTCTTCAATCATCAAAGTGGATTCTAATTAGAGACTTTAAGTTCTAGAAATTTCATGTTTTGAACTTAGGTTAGAATTTGAGAGAAAATGATAAAATTGATGTTTCTAACGGATAAAACGTGAAATAAACGACGTAATATAGTCAGGTTATGATTGAGGTTGATGGGATATGGATTGGAAGTGTTTTGGGTGAAGAATATGGAGTTTTTGAGTGTTAGGACTGGTTTTGGCACCCTGCTCAGCCTGGGGGCGCTCTACGCAGCCCTGGACACTCCCTGTGTAACGCCCCAGTTTTGTCAGTTTTTATTTAATCGAGTCGTTTTGATTATTTTTTTATTATTTTATTTTATTTTCGACTTTTATTTGGAAATATGTTATTTTTCAATGTTGTGATATTTTATCGGGTTTTGGGAACGTTTGCGAGATATTTGAGTGTGGGGGTATTTTGGTCATTTCATCTTATTTTTCCTTAAGTTAGAAAATAGAAAATAGAAAGAGAGAAAAAATAGAGAGAAAGAAAAAGAGAAGAAGGAAAAGGGAAAGAAAAGAGAAGAAGAGAAAAAAAAGAGAGAAAACTTGGAAATCAAGAAATCAATCTCCCGACTTTTCTAAACACGATTAAATCGGGTAAGGGTGCGAAACTCGATTATTATATGCTTGTGTATGATTATGTATGTATGTTTTTTATTGTTATTGGATGGAAATAGAAATATATAGGAAAAACCATATTATGTGAAAATTGATAGAAATCGATTAAATTGTGTCGGAAATTATGTTATCGGGTCCATTATTGTTGATAATTTTCTGGCGTGTAGGTGAAAAATTGGATGATTGGGGTGGAAAACGCAGAACAAAGTTCTGCAGAATTTTTCTGAATTTTCCACTGCCCATACGCGTACCACTCAAGGCAATACGCGTATTGGTCAAGGCAATACGCGTATGGCATTGAAGAAAACTGGCCAATACGCGCATGAAAGCTTCATTTTCTCGGCCATCTGTCCATTTGCGTATGATACACGTAACGTTTAGGGCAATACGCGTATGAGGAATGGCACTACGCGTATTGGAATTTTAATGGGAATTTTGGGGAAAAATGGTCTCTGCCCATACGCGTATGACCTTGGGCAATACGCGTATGGAATGGGCGAGGAATCAAGGCAATACACGTATGGCTCAGAGCAATACGCGTATTGTCAGGAAAATTGCAAAATGTAGTTTTTTCGCGATGTCTTTTCTTGTTTAGTCCGTAACTTGTGTTCCGTTTATCCGTTTTTAACATTCTTGGTATCGTTGAGTAGCTATTGAACTGTACTCTCTTATTATAATAATTTTGTGATTGTTAGCCGATTTAATTATGTCGGGAATTTGGAATAGTGTCGTTTTGTCGACTTTTGTCGTTTTAATTGTGTGTAATTGGTGTGTATCCTGCAATGTGATGTTGATATGGATATGGTATGATTGGCGTGCTGTTGTGTGGTATAAATGCATTGTTTTGGGCTTGAATTGCAAAGCATGATTTATGTTAAGTGAGATGGTTGCATATATGTGTGCATTTGAATGCCATGAGTCATTGTATGCTGAGCATCATGATATGCATTCTTGTGACGTCCTGAGTGACGAATTGATTCCAGAGGGAATCCGCTATAACGTCGTGTGCCCGTGTGGGGTGTGAGCGATGATTATAGACGATCGTGTGTCTTATACAAAGAGGTGTGAACGATCAGGTCGTGTACCTTATACAAAGAGGTGTGAGCGATCCATAAACGTCGTGTGCCTTATACTAAAGAGGTGTGAGCGACGGGGAACATCGTATGCCCGACGGGGAGTTACATTAAGTAACAAGCGATGGTTCCAATAGTTCCTGAGTGAACTGGTGTTGAGAATTGATGGGAGTCGGTACCACATGTGCATATGCATAGAGTCGTTGTGTCGGTCTCTTGCATTTGCATAAATTATTAATGGTTTGTTTATGTGTGGAATTGTGGATAAAATTGATAAATTGATATATGGATATGTGTTGGTGATACTTGTATTGTGTATGGTTGGTATACCTTGGTGATGGAAATATGAATTATACATTGTGTTGCCTTATGTTTGAATACTGGTATGAGTTGTGGTGAGAACAGTATATATGTGTATTTTTGGGTGTTATATATAATTGTATGCAATTATATTATGATTGTTTTTCTCACCCTTCTGCTGTTTTATAATGCTCTATGAGGCATTGCAGATTAGATGCTGGAGGTCTTTTTGTGAAGCTTAGGACTTCATTCTTTTGTCGGTCGGCTCTGATATGTGGCACCGGGTAGTCAGGGGGTTCGTTTTGTAGTTTGATGTGTATATGTATATATATCTTTTGGCTTGTGCATGTATGACTGGATGTATGACGAACTTTTTATGATATATATATATATATGAGATTTCAGTACAGATTTTCTGCTTTATTCTGTATTTGAATTGTGGGTAGTAGGAACTAAGTTCCTCTGTTTAATTGCTACCTGAGAGTGTTGCATATCTTTATGGGCAGGTTTATTGTGTTTGTTTCAAATTGATGTGACCCCTCGGTCTATCCTGTGAATTTTTAAATATACTCTGATGAAATTTTGAATTTTCTTTTACCGCTTTATTTAATTGGGGGTATAGATTGGGGGTGTTACACCCTAGGCGCTGCGGCACGCTGCTAGCGCGACCCCCCTGTCCCAGGGCGCTGCCAGCACGCTGCGTTGCGTAGGGCGCAGATGACAGATTTTTCCCATTTTGTTTCCTTCATAACTTTTGATCCGTAACTCGGATTGAGGCACAGTCGGATGCGTTGGAAAGCTACTTCAATTATCTATGCAATGGTGAGGAGAAACATGGTTATATGTCATGGATTGATAGGATAGAGATGAATATTGAAGTGAATGTGAAAAGTGTGGATTGTGTTTCCACTGAAATTCATGAATCGAGAGCCCGATTGATATGGGACTTGAAGCCTTGGAAAGAGAATCCAATGTGCTATTAAATGGAGTTGTGAGACCATGATTTAACCAAGGATGCTTGGTAGAGGATAGTAGTGGCTTGTATGCCTTAAAATGTGTGTGACTTATGATTGAATTATTATATGTGATTCTATTATGCAAATTGTATTATGCTATGTGTAATGAATTGTTGTTAAACATGATCGAGAGAATATGCATGCTTAAAATGAATTAGGAAAAGTGAGAAACCTTACCCCAAACCTAATGATATGATTCTAGGTTGTGAATAGAAATTGATAGAAACTCTAGATGGCTATGCTCGTGCATTCGATGTAGGAAGGTGCATCTGTGACGAGTATTGGTCTAGAAGAGAGTGAAACACTAGTATGGAACATGTGTGAACCATTGTGATTATGAGCAAAGGCAAAAGAGGCCTTAAGGCGAATGTGGCCTTGTGATTTTCGGATACAATTGCGTTGTGTATACGATCACGTAATCGTAATGTTGCGGTGAAAATCGGATAACAAATTATTAATTAATTTGCATCATATTTCTTTTACAACCGACTTTGATTTATCTAAAGGAAAGGTTCAAAATCGTTAGAAAAACCTAAAGGGGGGAGATCTAAGGTTCGGGGGTTGGTTACGCGTAGGGAAGGTATTAGCACCCTAAACGTCTGTAGTACTCTACGGGAACCTCTTGTTTTAATGTCATCTTATGTTTGCTAAAGGTTCTATGCTAAAGGTTTGAAACCCTAGGGGTTAGTATCTAAGTATACTCGATAAGGCATCGCACCTTACGCCTACGTATCCTCGGGAATAGAATCAGAGTATGCGTAGTTCTACTTCTACTGAATGATTGACTGTGGTCAATATTCAGAGGGGAAATGAGTACAAGCTCATTGTAGAGTTTAAGAACTCTCTAAATCTAGTTGTAACGGACCTATGTTATGTTTAGTCAGTAGGGGAAAGTGATGATTCATTATGATGAATATCACTAAGAGTTTAAGAACTTTTTCCTAAAGCTAGTTGTAATTTCTATGGCTCTGATGAGGCCAAGAAATAAAGTTTTCTCCTAAGAGGTTACTTAGGTTAAGGTGGGAGGTCATGACTTATGAGTCAACATGTTTAACCTTCCTTTGGAATGGGGGAAAAAATACAGTTATAAAAATTACTTAAGAAGAAGAGATTATAATGCAAATACGATGATACAATAATACATGAATAAGATAAGATAAAAATCATGATATCAATGTAAAGTGAGAATTACATATGAGATGCAACAAAGATAGAAATAGTCTCGTCTTAATCAAGATTTAATCGAGAACTCGATAATCAATGATTCTTGACTTTCATCGACTAAATAGGTGAATAAAATTGAGATAAAGAGAAAATGGTCTCGTGTTGTTCAAAGTCTTGTCAACTCAATGAAATCAACCAAACCATAAGGTTTGTTATGTCATCGACCAAAATAAAGAAAGTGGAAACGAAATGAAAATAAGATCGGTCTCGTCTAAATCAAGATTTAATCGAGAAATCGATAATCTTATATTTCTGACTTTCCTTGACCAACAAAAATAAATAAAAAGTGGCCTCCCATTTATCAAGACCTTATTGATCAGAGTCAAGATTTGTGTAACGTCATCGGCCTAAATAAAGATTACGAAATAAAAATAAGGTTGATCTCGTTTAAATCAAGATTTAATCGACAAATCGATAATCTTGGATTTTTAACTTTCATCGACCAAAATAGAATCGGAATAAAAGACAAGTCGATCTCGTTTAAATCGAGATCTAATCGACGAATCGATGATCTTAGATTTTTAACTTTCACCGACCAAAATAAAATAAAAGCCAAGTTGGTCTCGTTTAAATCAAGATTTAATCGACAAATCGATAATCTTGGATTTTTAACTTTCATCGACCAAAATAGAATCGGAATAAAAGATAAGTTGGTCTCGTTTAAATCGAGATCTAATCGACGAATCGATGATCTTAGATTTTTAACTTTCATCGACCAAAATAAAATAAAAGCCAAGTTGGTCTCGTTTAAATCAAGATTTAATCGACAAATCGATAATCCTAGATTTCTAACTTTCATCGACCAAAATAAAATAAAACCAAATTGGTCTCGTTTAAATCAAGATTTAATCGATAAATCGATAATCTTAGATTTCTAACTTTCATCGACCATACTAAAAAAGAAAGTGACCTCCTACAAATCTAGATTTTAGTGATTTTGAAATAATCACCAAAGTCAAGATTCATATGATATCATTGGCCCTTAAAAAAATATTGAACTGATAATGAAAGAAACGTCAAAAATAAGAATCCCAAAAAATACAAATAAAACAGTAAATGGTTAAGGATTTACAAAACCTTTCTTAACAAAAACTTAATCAAAATAAATATAAAAAAAACTCAACCAGGATTTTTTTTAAAACACAAATTAATGAGAGAAAATTATAAAAGAAGAAAAGAGGGAGTGGGGCGTTGTATTTTGAAGGGTGTGTATAAAGGATAGGATCCTTTGGGCTTCATGAGCCCAATCACCACACACTTAGGGTTCATCATACCCTCAAATTACCCACACGCTGCCGCCTGGTGTGAACCTCATCATCAACCGTTTATTTTTTTAAAAATAAAAGCAAAAAGTAAAAGCTGACCGAGTCAACAACCATCAGCTCATGGAAACGCGATTGAGGGAAAGCTATAGGTAACAGGGGTCAATAAAAAACAACATTACAACCATCAGAAAAGAAAGAAAGGGACTATGTCTGTGAAAAGCCAACGTGTATCATCTCTTCTCAACCTTTGGCTTCATTTTTAACTCGCTTGCCCGACCGTTCCCTTTCACGATCTAGCTTCCGTTTGATTAGTTTAACCTCTTTCAGGTTTGTGCTCGCAATTCGGTTTTTGGTTCGCTTGGTTAATTTTCCTTCGCTCAATCCTTCATCTTAATCTTCTTTTTTGGGTTTGATATACGATTTGAGGTTCTGAAGGTGGATGGAGAGTTACGGGTTGAAGGAAGGTCGAAAACAGCGGAAATGTTTGTGGGTGTGGATGTTGTCGCCGGTTTATGCGTTGTTATTGTACGAGGGTGGTGAGGCTGTTGGAGGAGAAAAAGGAGTCGGGTTGTGTGGGTTATTGATTTTCTGAAGGATGGAGGTTGAGGGATGATGGTTAAGAGGCTCACGGTTGGAAGAAATTAGAGGCGACCGTTTTTTGTGTTGCTGTTGGTTCCTTCTTGGAGTGTTTTGGATGGTTTTCGGTTCTGAGGATTAGCGTTTGATTTGTGGTTTGGGGGTTCGAAAACGGCATCAGCGTAGTTGTTTGAAGATTTGGCATCTGAAGATTTGTTTGGTCGTTGGATGATGAAGGATGGAGGCGGAGAAGCCGGGTTTGAAGGGGGGCGAGGGACTTACGGTGAAGCGAAGGTGGTTGGGTCGTTGCGAATGGGGGGAAAAATTGATGAATTTTGTTGTTTTATTCAAAATGATGGTGAGCTTAATGGTTTATTTTCTGTTCTGAATGTTTTTCCTCTCCCCCCCAAAACGCCTCTTTGTTCCTCTATATATATCCCCAACCACAGAACGTGTTCTTGAATTTCTATTTGAATTGTGACCGTTGTTTGAAACATCCTTTTCATGCTTGCAGGTTAACGTTGTGACAGCTTCGTACGGTTGAGCAGAAGAAGTAGTAGGGTAGTTTTTTGAAATGAGCTTGAGACGAGTTTGAATTTCTTGAACTCTTTCTCTCATCTGCGAATTAATACACGACAAGGAGAAGGAAGAAATTGGATATTTTGTTGTGTTTTTATCTAGTGCCACATGTTGCTGCTCCATTGGCTGATGAATTGGGTTGAAAAGTCAAACAAAGCATTGCTTGATTCCCATTGGTCGGTGGTTAATGAGATGAAATCCAATATTTTGCAGCATAAACTTGGTCACGATAGGCTTATGGACACATGTTGGAAAAGTTTTTCTTAATTGAATTAATAATATGATTGCTAATAACAATAATAAACTAATTAATATTCTAGATTAAAATTAGTTAGAAAAAAAACTAAATGAATAATTAATCTAATTAATTAAAATTAACTTAAATTAAGATTAATTTAAATTAATAAAAATAAAACAACTTAAATATAAATGAAATAAAATAGGCCATATTTGAAGTTAAACTAACATAAAAACAAATATAAAGACTAAGATGATTATTAAATTAAAATATAGAGAAAGATAATAAAACAACAACTTAGCAGAAAAGTGAGGGTAAAATTTGGGGTGCAACAGTTGCCCTTATTTAAATATCTTCATCTGATGACATGAGAGATGGAGATCCTCATGGAATCAAAAGTGAAAGATATTTAAATACAGATAACCGAAAATTTTACCCTCAGATGCACACACAAGCAATGCAGCAAACATGATGCCAAGGAGATGCAAGAAAATGCAGACACAACGAGACACCAAGGGGTAAACAGGAAGCAAAAGGACCAAAGATCTCCACTGGGGAAGGACGAAGGTTAGTATCCATGAGAAACACCTCACTAGGGATACAGGCTAACTAACAAAAGGGACCCACCGGGGAGACTCCAAAGAAACACTGGGGAAAAACCAAAAAATAATCTCCACTGGGGAAGAAAATCCAGGGAGATAGACTACTGGGAACAAAGCAACACACTCTTTATGGGTATGAAACCAGAAAGAAAAACCTGATCACTAGGGATCAGTCAAAAAGACAGACAACCAAGCAAAGACTTCCTGGGGATCCTATACCGAAGAGTTCAAAATGGGATCTTCAAGAAAAGCCAGGAAGACAGAGATAAACCCTGCGCACCAACTAGGAGTCTTATAAGGTTGAAGAAATTGTTCCAAGAAGCTTAGCTTAAAGCAAGTTTTTCAAAAATCCAAGGTAAAGGTTCAGTGTCCGACACGATTCGAACAAGAACGGTTTTAAAATAAGAAGACAGTGCTTGACACGATTCAAACAAGGTCCAAGTTCCAGTTTGACATAATTCAATCGAGAACAGTTTTAAAACACAAGCAGACAATGCTTGACACGATTCAAACAAAGTCCAAGCTCAAGTTTGACACGATTCAAACGAGAACAGTTTTAAAACACAAGCAGACGATGCTTGACACGATTCAAACAAAGTCCAAGCTCAAGTTTGACACGATTCAAACGAGATCAGTTTTAAAACACAAGCAGACGATGCTTGACACGATTCAAACAAAGTCTAAGCTCAAGTTTGACACGATTTAAACGAGAACAGTTTTAAAACACAAGCAGACGATGCTTGACACGATTCAAACAAAGTCCAAGCTCAAGTTTGACACGATTCAAACGAGAACAGTTTTAAAACAAGAGGCAGACGATGCTTGACACAATTCAAACAAAGTCCAAGCTCAAGTTTAACACGATTCAAACAAGAACAGTTTTAAAACACAAGCAGACGATGCTTGACACGATTCAAACAAAGTCCAAGCTCAAGTTTGACACGATTCAAACGAGAACAATTTTAAAACAAGAGGCAGACGATGCTTGACATGATTCAAACAAAGTCCAAGCTTAAGTTTGACACGATTCAAACGAGAACAGTTTTAAAACACAAGCAGACGATGCTTGACACGATTCAAACAAAGTCCAAGCTCAAGTTTGACACGATTCAAACGAGAACAGATTTAAAACAAGAGGCAGACGATGCTTGACACGATTCGAACAAAGTCCAAGCTAAGGTTTGACACGATTCAAATGAGAACAATTTTAAAACAAGAGGCAATGTCCGACACGATTCAAACAAGGACTCTGTTTATGTCTGACACGATTCGAACAAGAACAAGTTTTAAAACAAGAAGACAATGCTTGACACGATTCAAATAGAGTCTAAGTTCAAGTTTTGACACGATTCAAACGAGAACAAGTTTTAAAACACAAGACAATGCTTGACACGATTCAAACAAAGTCCAAGTTCAAGTTTGACATGATTCAAACGAGAATAGTTTTACAAAATCTTTAATGTTAAACTTCTTGGGGAACAACAAAAGGTTTAAAGATTCAAATCTGGCGCGCAAAGGTTAAGACCGAACAAGCACGACACAAAGCAAACCGGGAATGTCTTTACTTCACTGGGGAAATAAAGACAGGCACCAACAAAAGTCCGCAAGCAAAACAAAGCACAAGGATGCAAAGATGCTAGGGTATGATGCATATGCTTAGCTATATGCTAGAAACGACGCGAACTACGCAAAAACAGGAAAGAAGAAAAGGATAACACAAGCCAACACCCTGAAACCCAAATATCAAGGATAACCTGGACAATCTTCTTTCCACTGGAGCTGGCAAATCCAAGCCAAAGATACAATACTACTAATTCTTCCTGTATAAACTTGATTCTGAAACGTCTTGATTCCAGAGTAAAACTTAGTTCGTCTTTGCGTTTTCTTAAAACTTTTCCGCTTCCAAGAATCAGATGAAAATTGACGAAGTTATTGTATTCAAAGACCAATAACAACTCTAGTGACTAAGAATTCTGTCGTCTAACAACTGACTCCTCTGGGGATTTTTGCATAAAGAGCTGGGGTTTAAATGGGAACATGGTTAATGAGTCAAGAATAGACTCTGGTACTCAAATAAGAGTTGGTTGAGATAACACATAATCTGCTTCATGAAGGAAAACCGGTAGGAGCCAGAAAGGTAGCCTCATTGGAGATAGAACCAAGAAATAGGCTCTAATAAAGGTATCTAGAATGATTGATCATTAAGGCAAAACGCAACTAGATGACATTCTAGAGATCCGTGATGAAGGTTGAACTGAAAAACGGTCTTCACTGGGAAAAGATATCCAAAGTGATGGAACAACAAGTTCAAGTATGACCGGTTGGCACTTTGGAAAAAGAAAAACCTTATTGGCGATTGAACCAAGAAATGGGCCCCAATAAAGTATCTAGGATGATTGATCATCAAGTCGAAACATGACTAAATGACATCCTAGAAACACCTCTAAAGTGATGGAAGAACAGGTTCAAGTATGACCGGTTGGCTCTTTAGAAGTAACCTCTAAAGTGATGGAACAACAGGTTCAAGTATGACCTGTTGGCGCTTTAGAAGTGACCTTGTTAGAGATAGAACCAAGAAATGGGCTCCAACAAAGTATCTAGAATGATTGATCATCAAGGCTAAACGCGACTAGATGACATTCTATAAAAGATCCGCAATGAAGGTTGAACCGAAAAAAAGTCTTCACTGGGAAAAGACATCCAAAGTGATGGAACAACAGGTTCAAGCATGACCGGTTGGCACTTTGGAAAAAGAAACCTTATTGGAGATTGAACCAAGAAATGGGCCCCAATAAAGTATAGAATCTGATAGGTTAGTACCATGGTTGCGTAACTAAAGATAAGGCTTTCTGGGGAATACCCCATTACGGTTGCGAAGAGGTTGAATAGTACCAGAGATATATAAGCTGCTTATAAGAGACTGTCAAGCTTCTTCAAGAGATTGCTGCTTCAAAGATATGTTGATATCACAACACTGTTGGAGATATAATTCTGTCTTCAATGGGGATCTGGTAAAAGATTCCTGCGAGACACGGTGCAAAATAAATGCACGTTCAAAGATAGGTTTGAAAAATCACACCTGCCAGGGACCAAGGTTCAATCTAGGAACAAGCTAGAAAGAAACGGTAAAACAAGACCCCAATTGAGAAGAACTCAAATGGGAATTTATCTTATCCACATGTGGAAAAGATAACTGAACCAACCATCATCCAGGAGGATAAAACTCTGTGGGGAATTCAAAAAAGAATGGGCACTTTATACCTAAGGGTTGACAACTCTATTGGAGGGAATAGACAAACCCAATCACTTGGGGAGATAAACACCAAAGTGAACCCAAAATAGGTAAACACCAGAAAAAGAAGCATAAATGCTAAACTGGTATGCATATGAGTGCTTATGCCATGCTCATGCTTATGCTGACAAAACAGACAAAAGGAAGTGAGACTGGAGATGAAATAAACATCTCGACAAGGATACCCAGCCAAACTCAACGGGTTGGACCAATACTGGGGGTGAAGAAGAATCAACAACTTCACTGGTGAAAAGAGTATTCCATCTGAGGTATAACATCATGAGCATTGCCATCATGAGCTTGATTTCTTTGTTGGTGGAGAATCCATGGAGAATTTGTCAATACTAGCTGAAGTAACAACTTATTGGGGAGCTAGCAAAGGATACTGGCATAGTGATCACCTTCAAATCTCATCTGCCCCAAGCTATATGGTCTATACGATAACAAGAGGATTTTATAGAAGAATTGGCATACAGGGTGTTTCAATATCTTCATACTCTTGGAGAGATCTCGGCATAACTGCCCCAGATTAGGGGATGAATAACCAAAAGAATTTTACAGAAGGATTGAAATACCAGATACTTCAATATCTTCCAACTTGAATAATCAAAAGAATTTTACGGAAGACTTGAAATACCAAATGCTTCAATATCTTCCAACTTGAATAGTCAAAAGAATTTTACGAAAGAAATGAAATACCAGATGATCCAATATCTTCCAACTTGAATAATCAAAAGAATTTTACGGAAGGATTGAAATACCAGATGCTTCAATTTCTTCCAACTTGAATAATCAAAAGAATTTTACAGAAGAAATGAAATACCAGATGATTCAATATTCTCCAACTTTTGAATCTTGACGTAGCTGTTCCTGTTCAGTTATACTCGAGATACTCAAATTGTAGTAGAAATTATTGGGGAACGGATTTGCCCCTGCTGATGGGTTACGGAAAACAAAACTAGTCATAAGATGATCTCAAGAATATTTGACCCAATATTCTGAATTTGCAGAATTCTGCCTCTGATTTGTCAACTCTTGGGATAATAGATTGGCAAACCTCACACTTGGTTGCCCCTGACTGAGTCAAATTTCCTTTATCAAGTTCAATTCCTTGACTGACCGCGTTTGTTGGGATTCCTTGATATCGAATGGTATTGCAAACAAGTGTTGTTCGTTAAAATTGGCAAAATTTAATGCAAAGTTTAATGCAAAGTTTGAAAACAAAGCTTTGATAAAAAACGCACAGTGAAATGATTAAATAGTCAAAAACAAAGGTGGGTCTAGTCATTAAGGAAGTGACCAACATACGCGAGTAACAAAGATTATTAGGAGTCAGGTTACTCAACCTCGCTGTAGTATGCTTTTCAAAACAACCTTACCTCAATTAGGTCTTTTAGGGGTTGTAATGTGGTATGGTTCACGGTTTTATGAAACAAAAGATAAAGGCTCAAATCCTATGCTCAGTTAACTCAAAATATACGTTTAAATCTCCAAAAGTAGGAAGTCACTTGATTTGAAAGCTGACTGGCGCCTTATGTGAAACGCTCGTGTTTGAATGCATAACCGAGCAAAACTGAGAACTACCCTGCCTCAAAGGTTTAAAGGTTTTTGTGCAAGAAAAGGAAGCTCCTACTTCTAGGATCGAGAGGGTTAACAAGGGATGAATTGAAACAATGCATTACATCCTCGGCGAGGTTAATTTGAAAGTATACCACAACAATTATGAACATGAGGTTTTCATCATCCTCCCCAATCTTTGCCATTAACAAAAGTTTGAAAAAGGGGTGAAAAAGATATATATTTTCTGCTTTTATGAAAATAAAAGTAAATGAGTGAAATGAATGGATTTACCAAAAGATGCATAAATATTTCATTAACCTTGCCAATTTAAAAGTACAACAAAGCTTATAAGCAAATACAAGTTCAAAGTGCAAAGGAAATACAATGAAATTGCTAAAACAGCCAACAGATTGCCAGTTTTAGGGAATCAACTACATAAAATCAAAGAGGAGTTCAATCATAGACCCCTAATCCATCTTTGTCTTGATACATTTCCTACAGCATTACTTATCTCATGAGCGGGTAAGGATTGTTCTTGATGATAGGCTGGGAGCCGTCGAAAGACAAAATGTTTCTCTCCACTAAGTCCTTCACAATATGCTTCAAAGCAAAGCAACCTTCTAAATTATGGCCTGGTGCACCTTCATGGAATGCACAATGAGCATTGGGATTGTAAGAAGGTGGAAGCGGATCAGGAGGTGGGCCTGATGACCTTGTAGTTATTAATCCTTGTTGTATCAAAACAGGATACAATGTTGTAAATGTCATTGGAATCGGAGGAATCGGAGGCCTTCCACCCTTTGTTTTTCCTGGAATGTTCTGACGAGAAACTTGAGTCCGTTGTGAATAAGCAGGAGCGTTGGGCGCTCGTTGATACACTGGTGGTTGAGGAACCGGCTGATAACCAGAAGCTTGGTTGTTGATTGTTGGCGTAATGGCAGCCACATAAGGTTGCTGAACAGAATAACACTTTTGTTGCTGCTGTCGTCTCCAGAACTGATTCTTCTTTTTTTGTTTGTCATCACCACACTAATATCTCCTTCCCTTTTGAAGGATTTCTCGGCATCGTCGCTCAGACTACCAGCTCTCTTGGTCATTTTTCCACTCTTAAGACCAAGCTCTACTTTAATCCCCACAGCCACAATATCGGAAAAACTAGCAGACACGCTACTGATCATCCTTTCATAGAATTTCGGTCTCACTGTGTCAACAAACCAATCAGTTAACTCTTTTTCAGATAAAGGTGGCTCTACCTGTGAAGCCAGTTCTCTCCATCTCTGTGCATACTTTTTAAAAGACTCAGTATCGCTCTGAGACATGCTCAATAATTGTCTACGATCCGGCGCGAGGTCCATGTTATATCTATAATGCTTTATAAAAGCATCAGATACATCTTGAAAGCATCGGATCCTAGATTGGTCCAAAGTCAAATACCACTTTGCAGCAGCTCCTTTCAAACTATCTTGGAAGCAATGGATCATCAACTTATCATTATCCATAAATGCAGTCATTCGTCTGTAATACAAGACCAAATGCGACTTAGGACAGGTCGCACCAGAGTATAGGTCAAAATTGGGTAGTTTGAACTTGGGTGGAATTACCAAGCCTGAGACTAAGCACATGTCTTTAACATTAGTATTAGATACATTGCCCCTTTCCATTGCTTCCAATTTCCTCCACATTGTCTCTACATTTTCCTCCAACCTTTCATGTCGATTATCCCCTTCTTTGGACATATTGACATGATCATAAACCGGATGTGGGTTCTGAAAAATTGGGCACACCTGAGCTTGCACTGTTGCTGGAGTGAGGATAGGAATAGCTTGAAAAGCCTCATTACCCAAGGGAACAGCTTGTTGAGTAGAAGTGACAGCCGGAGCACGCATGAAGTTAGAAGGCATGCCTAAAGTGGGGTTCACAATAGTAACGGGAGGTTCTATAGTTGTAGCAACGACTTCTAAGACTACGGTGACCTGCGTATCCACCTTTGCTCGTACAACGTTCAAAACTTCCATGATCTGCCCCATTCTTCCTCGGAGCTCACTCAATTCATTGTTGACTCTGTCCATCTCGCAATATTGTTCAGACATCCTTCGTCAAGTTTGGGTCGAGTGATGATTCAAAGACGATTCTGAAGGGAAAACGGTGACATGAGACGAAGACAGAGAGGAAATGCATATGCTATGACATGATGCAAATGAGATGCTAATGCAAGCCAAATGGTTTCAAGGAACTCAAATGTAAGTTGCAAACTTTTTGGAAAATTGAAGAGTTTTTGTTTTTAAAATCTCTGATTTGTATTGATTTTTTGAAAAGGAAACAAACATTTGAGTTCCTCGAAACCAAAGGGCTAAGAATGCTTGAATGTTGAGATGTATGCAATACACAAGCAAAAGGGCAAACACATATGTACACACAACAAAGTAAACAAGCCCTAGGTTTATAGGTCTCATGAATGGAGCCATGGTCTACCCATCCCAATAGGTATGTACTACTGGTTTTCACCTGCCAGACAAGATTCTAAAAACTTCCCAGAGTCGATAACCCATCTTTCGGATTTTATCGACTTTCCAATTGCTTGGTGATCGATAAAATCCTCAAGAGAGTCTCATCTGAGTGTAGTATCGCGTAGCAACCATTTGGGATTGCTCCCTCACAGTCCTCGCACTACGTCCTAAATAGGCCAAGTGGGGGTAAAGGGGTAACTAAAGGTCATCAGTATCTCTGGCTCCTAGGTCGAAAGTAGTAACGCATTCACGATTGCTCGTTCAACATATACCACTTCCAAGAGGGCCTCAACCGAGTGTGGACTTCAAGTTCCCTCCTTTAGGATTTCTCCCTCGAAGTTCCCTTGACTATGTCCACGGTTCCTAAACATATGTGTTCTCTCAAGTCCGGGTTAGGACTTATCTCACTCATAGATACCATGTCAACCCAAATTAAACAGAAAAATGTCAAGCAAGAACAGATATACAGATATATAAGCAAATATGACATACATAAGCATATACAAGTAAATAAGCAAACATGAATAACACAAAAACAAGATAGGCTTAACCCTCTTAGGAAAGGACCAGCAATAGGTCTTCTCCCCAGTGAAGTCACCATTTCTGTTGCGGTGAAAATCGGATAACAAATTATTAATTAATTTGCATCATATTTCTTTTACAACCGACTTTGATTTATCCAAAGGAAAGGTTCAAGATCGTTAGAAAAACCTAAAGGGGGGAGATCTAAGGTTTAGGGGTTGGTTACGCGTAGGGAAGGTATTAGCACCCTAAATGTCCGTAGTACTCTACGAGAACCTCTTGTTTTAATGCCATCTTATGTTTCCTAAAGGTTCTATGCTAAAGGTTTGAAACCTTAGGGGTTAATATCTAAGTATACTCGATAAGGCATCACACCTTACGCCTACGTATCCTCGGGAATAGAATCAGAGTATGCGTAGTTCTACTTCTACTGAATGATTGACTGTGGTCAATATTCAGAGGGGAAATGAGTACAAGCTCATTGTAGAGTCTAAGAACTCTCTAAATCTAGTTGTAACGGACCTATGTTATGTTTAGTCAGTAGGGGAAAGTGATGATTCATTATGATGAATATCACTAAGAGTTTAAGAACTCTTTCCTAAAGCTAGTTGTAATTTCTATGGCTCTGATGAGGCCAAGAAATAAAGTTTTCTCCTAAGAGGTTACTTAGGTTAAGGTGGGAGGTCATGACTTATGAGTCAACATGTTTAACCTTCCTTTGGAATGGGGGAAAAATACAGTGATAAAAATTACTTAAGAAGAAGAGATTATAATGCAAATACGATGATACAATAATACATGAATAAGATAAGATAAAAATCATGATATCAATGTAAAGTGAGAATTACATATGAGATGCAACAAAGATAGAAATAGTCTCGTCTTAATCAAGATTTAATCGAGAACTCGATAATCAATGATTCTTGACTTTCATCGACTAAATAGGTGAATAAAATTGAGATAAAGAGAAAATGGTCTCGTGTTGATCAAAGTCTTGTCAACTCAATGAAATCAACCAAACCATAAGGTTTGTTATGTCATCGACCAAAATAAAGAAAGTGGAAACGAAATGAAAATAAGATCGGTCTCGTCTAAATCAAGATTTAATCGAGAAATCGATAATCTTATATTTCTGACTTTCCTTGACCAACAAAAATAAATAAAAAGTGGCCTCCCATTTATCAAGACCTTATTGATCAGAGTCAAGATTTGTGTAACGTCATCGGCCTAAATAAAGATTACGAAATAAAAATAAGGTTGATCTCGTTTAAATCAAGATTTAATCGACAAATCGATAATCTTGGATTTTTAACTTTCATCAACCAAAATAGAATCGGAATAAAAGACAAGTCGGTCTCGTTTAAATCGAGATCTAATCGACGAATCGATGATCTTAGATTTTTAACTTTCACCGACCAAAATAAAATAAAAGCCAAGTTGGTCTCGTTTAAATCAAGATTTAATCGACAAATCGATAATCTTGGATTTTTAACTTCCATCGACCAAAATAGAATCGGAATAAAAGACAAGTTGGTCTCGTTTAAATCGAGATCTAATCGACGAATCGATGATCTTAGATTTTTAACTTTCATCGACCAAAATAAAATAAAAGCCAAGTTGGTCTCGTTTAAATCAAGATTTAATCGACAAATCGATAATCTTAGATTTCTAACTTTCATCGACCAAAATAAAATAAAACCAAATTGGTCTCGTTTAAATCAAGATTTAATCGATAAATTGATAATCTTATATTTCTAACTTTCATCGACCAAACTAAAAAAGAAAGTGGCCTCCTACAAATCTAGATTTTAGTGATTTTGAAATAATCACCAAAGTCAAGATTCATATGATATCATTGGCCCTTAAAAAAATATTGAACTGATAATGAAAGAAACGTCAAAAATAAGAATCCCAAAAAATTCAAATAAAACAGTAAATGGTTAAGGATTTACAAAACCTTTCTTAACAAAAACTTAATCAAAATAAATATAAAAAAAACTCAACCAGGAATTTTTTTAAAACACAAATTAATGAGAGAAAATTATAAAAGAAGAAAAGAGGGAGTGGGGCGTTGTATTTTGAAGGGTGTGTATAAAGGATAGGATCCTTTGGGCTTCATGAGCCCAATCACCACACACTTAGGGTTCATCATACCCTCAAATTACCCACACGCTGCCGCCTGGTGTGAACCTCATCATCAACCGTTTATTTTTTTTAAAAATAAAAGCAAAAAGTAAAAGCTGACCGAGTCAACAACCATCAGCTCATGGAAACGCGATTGAGGGAAAGCTATAGGTAACAGGGGTCAATAAAAACAACATTACAACCATCAGAAAAGAAAGAAAGGAACTATGTATGTGAAAAGCCAACGCGTATCATCTCTTCTCAACCTTTGGCTTCATTTTTAACTCGCTTGCCCGACCGTTCCCTTTCACGATCTAGCTTCCGTTTGATTAGTTTAACCACTTTCAGGTTTGTGCTCGCAATTCGGTCTTTGGTTCGCTTGGTTAATTTTCCTTCGCTCAATCCTTCATCTTAATCTTTTTTTTTGGGTTCGATATATGATTTGAGGTTCTGAAGGTGGATGGAGAGTTACGGGTTGAAGAAAGGTCGAAAACGGCGGAAATGTTTGTGGGTGTGGATGTTGTCGCCGGTTTATGCGTTGTTGTTGTACGAGGGTGGCGAGGCTGTTGGAGGAGAAAAAGGAGTCGGGTTGTGTGGGTTATTGATTTTCTGAAGGATGGAGGTTGAGGGATGATGGTGAAGAGGCTCACGGTTGGAAGAAATTAGAGGCGGCCGTTTTTTGTGTTGCTGTTGGTTCCTTCTTGGAGTGTTTTGGATGGTTTTCGGTTCTGAGGATTAGCGTTTGATTTGTGGTTTGAGGGTTCGAAAACGGCATCGGCGTAGTTGTTTGAAGATTTGGCATCTGAAGATTTGTTTGGTCGTTGGATGATGAAGGATGGAGGCGGAGAAGCCGGGTTTGAAGGGGGGCGAGGGACTTACGGTGAAGCGAAGGTGGTTGGGTCGTTGCGAATGGGGGGAAAAATTGATGAATTTTGTTGTTTTATTCAAAATAATGGTGAGCTTAATGGTTTATTTTCTGTTCCGAATGTTTTTCCTCTCCCCCCCCAAATGCCTCTTTGTTCGTCTATATATATCCCCAACCACAGAACTTGTTCTTGAATTTCTATTTGAATTGTGACCGTTGTTTGAAACGTCGTTTTCATGCTTGCAGGTTAACATTGTGACAGCTTCCTACGGTTGAGCAGAGGAAGTAGCAGGGTAGTTTTTTGAAATGAGCTTGAGACGAGTTTGAATTTCTTGAACTCCTTCTCTCATCTGCGAATCAATACACGACAAGGAGAAGGAAGAAATTGGATATTTGGTTGTGTTTTTCTCTAGTGCCACATGTTGCTGCTCCATTGGCTGATGAATTGGGTTGAAAAGTCAAACAAAGCATTGCTTGATTCCCATTGGTTGGTGGTTAATGAGATGAAATCCAATATTTTGCAGCATAAACTTGGTCACGATAGGCTTATGAACACATGTTGGAAAAGTTTTTCTTAATTGAATTAATAATATGATTGCTAATAACAATAATAAACTAATTAATATTCTAGATTAAAACTAGTTAGAAAAAAAACTAAATGAATAATTAATCTAATTAATTAAAATTAACTTAAATTAAGATTAATTTAAATTAATAAAAATAAAACAACTTAAATATAAATGAAATAAAATAGGCCATATTTGAAATTAAACTAACATAAAAACAAATAAAAAGACTAAGATGATTATTAAATTAAAATATAGAGAAAGATAATAAAACAACAACTTAGCAGAAAAGTGAGGGTAAAATTTGGGGTGCAACACGTAACCATTCCTCTTGAGTTACAGTTTCATGAGTGTCGAGCTCCTCTGAAACGTATGCATGATTACTTGGCAGGTTTGATTCCCAATGTCATAGTACGAATGAAACCTATATGGTAAAGAGACTTGTGACGGTGTACGGACCGTATGAAGTGACAAATTAAGGTGATAATACGTCCCTTAGTTCCGAATCTATTTCGCATGTCAAGTAAATTACAAGGATCCATGACTCGGGTCGACTTCTAGACGTAGAAGAGGACTGGAAAATGGGATGCCTTGGGACAGGTTATCGATTAGTGATATTTTTAGTGTGAGATTGTGAGCTCAAGGTCATTTTCCCTTCCCCTTGACTTGAGTTAGGATTTGGCTAGAACCTTGTAAAGCCGAGAGAATCCATAAGATAGGGAACTCATTGAGATTTGATGTATCTCACCCCACTATTGTTGATTATTTTTAGGAGGTATTTGCAGGTTTGATTAACAAGTGGATCTATGCTTGGATGTATACAATTAAGGATATTGTATATTGATCTTAGATTTTTGTTTTGGCTAGTTTCCATAGCTTGTACCATAGATTGTATTATGTTTTTAGAAATGGTCAAGTATGTGAATTACGCCATTAGGCACTTATGATGGTGTCAGTACCAAATAAAATGCTTGTATTGTATTATTCTAGGTATATATTATACAAGGCGTTACAGTTGGTATCAGAGCAGGTCGTGTCCTCGACCTAGCCTTGAAACATCATAAGAAAATCTATTCCTGCCTCTTAAGTGTGTCTTGCCAGCATGAATCTTAATACCATACTATGTAGTGTTGGGCCTGATCAACCTAATACTATGTATGTGATAGGTAGAATCATGGTTGAGCAACCGTGAGGATTCCGAAGAGTTGTCGAAACTTGTGTTGTGAGGGTAGGCTCAAACCAAGAGTTAGTAGTAAGGAGTTTTGGTCAGCTCAGTTGAGGTCTTAGTAGAAGTCCTGCTTTGGGTAGCATGGAATTGAAGAATGGTGTGTTGTTCAACCAATCCTTTGGAAAGGATGGTGTCTGTAAGTTAAGGATCTCTATCGAACGATTGGTCAAGGTATTAAAGAATATATAAAATCGCTAGTAGAGCTGGATTGACCACTGGTATGGATAAGAATTTCAAGCAATCTCATTTAGTGAAAAAGAAAAGTTGTTTTGTGGAACGTGTGACGTAAGGTCCGGAAGTGAGATAATTATTGGTGGTTCTGTTTCTAAGGTCGTTATGGTATCTTAAATGGATGAGAGTACCTTAAGGAATTTGTTCGGAATAATATCTTCCAATTGGTTAAAAGTGGGAACCTAAAGTAGTAGAGAAGTGTGTGAAAGAACACAAGAATGTGTTTACATGCTTCAAGTGAAACAAATATGTGCCGGACGAAGAGTGGGTGATGAATTGTGTATATTCAGTTATGTAGAGAGATTAAGTTCGAGATATTACATCGGGATTTTCGGCATTCGGTGAGAGACCAATTTGGAAATGTTAAATTACCCAAGGAACCGTATAAGGTATTATGTTGGAGAAAGAATGAGCTTCATTTAGTAACAGAAAGTGTAGTGATACGGACCGGAAAAGTTTGTGTCAAGAAACAGAGTAAGTACCTTGGATTCAATGAAATTTAAGTATGATGATTTTATATTTGGACATAAGAGAATTACAATGGAGAGCAAGGTAAACGCGATGTGGAAACGGTATTAACGGTATGTTATGAGGAAGTGACAACGGAACGTATTTTGGAAGAATGTGCAACAGAGTTATTAAGTTGTTGTTGAAGTTAAAATTAAGGAAGTGTAATCAAAGATGATTCACCCATGAGAACCTTAGTAGTATGACGCAAAATGGGAAAGTCACACCTTGGTATTAAGAACAAGCATAGTGGTAGCATCGTGGTCACAATTGTACGTGATTGATTCTTATTCTTGAGACAAGTGTGAAGGGATGTACTTTGTGGAACAGTGAATATTGTATTTTAAGAAGTAAGATTGTGGTAAAACAATGAGAAGCAAATCAGGGCTTATTACGGACTAAGTGTAATTGTCGGTTACGAATCTTCTATTAAGTAATTGGGTGTAAGTATGGTGTGAAATGGATAGTGGAAGGTAAGAAATTCCGGTTAGTGTGTGTGTAGTGATGGAAAGGTTCTTCAAGAGGATGCATTGCCCCGATTTATTTTCAATTATAGAGAAACTTCTGTAATTGTGAATAATCGGAATATTTGGAATCTACCTTTTGTTGGACTAAGAACGTTGTTGTTTTATTTCTCACCAAGGAGTTCAAGTGAGAGAATAAGGTGGTATGCTTGATATGAGATGTCCATCAATTTTGTGGTACTGTATGATGATTGTGTGTTGGATTTTGCTTATGGACGAATCAAGTATGAGTGGTGGTTGAAACCCTATAATGTCGTCATTATTGGATTTCATCTAGCGTAGTTGTATGAGCAGAGAATGAGCTATCCCGTTGAAGTTTTGTAGTGTGACCGCGTTAGAATTTGGAATTTTGCCTTGTCGCTTGGTTAAAGTGTGTTATCTGCATGTTTTAACGTTGCTCTGGATTACCTTGAGTGGATCATGGTTATTGAAAGTTATACCAGTTAAAAGCCACGAGTTGCGAATGTTATTGTGGGTTAGAACAAGTCGGATTGATGGTTTTGAGTAAGGAGGGATTTTGAATTAAAAGAAACTATTTATTTTCAGCTTCTGCAGCAGTGTTAACCGATTTACGCCACGTGGTTAACCGATTAACACGTGCAAGGATGGTATTTTGTTATGAATTTGGAGGAGTCAACCGATTAGCCTCAGAAGGGTAATCGATTAACATGGGTGTAAATTGTGGAATCCCTTAGGGACCATCATCTGTGTTTTGTTGCCATATGTTCTTCCGATTGATAAGTGTCCAGAGAATGGAAAACGGGATTGCAAGTAAAATGAAGGACGAATTTGTGTTTTGAAATCGTGACTTCTGGAAAGGTGTTGCATAGTTGACCGATTGTTCAGACAACAAGAGAGTTGACTTTGGGGAATAATCTTGTGAGCTGTGTTGAGTATGGGAAGGTCTTAGGTGTATTACCATTGCGATTCTTAAGGACGAAGTTGGAAAATACTCACAAAGTATTGATCTTGCAAGGAATATTTCGGTGTGTAATTATGGTATTAGTAAGGTATGAACGGTTGGTCAGAGTTAGTAATTGTTATCTTTCGTGAGTTTATGGCATCAGATTTAGACCGTGAGAGTGGTACCAGTTGTGTGCAGTTGTGTTTTACCAAGAGAATGAAATGTGGAAGTTATCTTTACAAGTACGAGTAAGAATTGGACGTTACGAAGTTAAGCATGTAATTTGGAATCGGTTATGAAACAAAATGAGTGAGTGGTATGGAAACTCACAATTACGCCTTGGATGGTTTAAATTTTGGTAAGTGGTGACTCACATATGATTGTAGTTTTGTGTTGGTGTTACGTTGTTAATGGTTGAGATCTCGAATCAACAAGAAACCTTAAGTAAGTCGGAACCCCGTAAGAGGAATCTTTGGAATGTGGTATCCAGAACCAGAGGTTGTTAAACTACTTTGGATATATTGTTTCAAGTTTAGAATGAAATTGGAGTTGTATATGTTATGGTTGCAACAATATAACTCATGTACCTCTACAGTCTGGAAAGTTTTGGACCGATGTTATACTATAGTGTGTCGACAAGGAGATTGTTTTACCATAAGACACCAATAAATTTCTTATGTCGTTGGTTAGTAAGAACCCCAGTGGATAAGCGTGTTTCTCCGCCGACTGTTAGCTACTTGGTAGTGCTTAAGAATTTGTGGTGTTCCACTGTTAGAATTTGGATTGCGCAGTGGAAGTGACAGATGAAAGAGTTCAGTCATAATAATAAGGATTAGAAGGATTGTTGCTTATAAGTATGGAAATAAGAAGATCCCGTCTTAATTGTGTTACCTTTTGGGGTGATACGAAAGAGATGAATTATCGGATGTAATGGTTGCAATGTTTAGTATCAGACCAGATGGAACTGGTAAAGAAGTCGTTTGACTAGTTATGAAGTGGTTCGAATGTTAAAGGATTTATGAAAGGATAGTTGTCGGTAATTGCATAAAGGAAAGAGATCATTGAACTACCTCGCAAGGATTTGATTAGCGTTTGTTACCTTAAACCAAGACAAGGTATTATGGTTTTGTGTTGTGACTCAATAGAAGAGTATAGAATGGTGTATTTCTTCCGAAGGTAAGATATGACCAAGTCTTTTGTATGGAACAATAGAGGAATTGTGGAGGAGCAATTTGAAAGTTAACCCAATATTGGAATAAGAATATGATTAAGGACGTGAAGTTTGATAATTTTGAAAATAAGGATTTTTGTTCAGTGAAGTCAAGTTGGAAATTGAGTACGTCAAAGGTTTTAACAGAGGTAAAGTTAAGTGTGGATCTAAGACAGTGATACAAGTTGCGATTGTTGTTCAGTAGAGGAAATTCGGGGGCGAATTTCAATTTAAGGGGGGGAGAGTGTAATACCGCGTATTATTTAAGTGCTCAATTGGATATCAGAGGAGATCAGATGAGTATTTATGTGCTCTATCTTTGATTAATTAGATTAATGGAATCCTCTAAGTGCTTTAAGTATTATCAATTGGGATCAATAGAGCAACTAATGAACTCTGAAGAGATCAATTATTTTATTAAAGAGACATATCACTATTTATTAGACCAAGAGAGTATATTATGGTAACTCTAATAATTGATCAATTGGGTAGAGATGATAAAATATCAATTAAAGATATTTTACCCTGTTGGATTTATAATATATAATAAGTTTATATATATATATATATATATATATATATATATATATATATATATATATATATATATATGTGGTGAGAGAAGGAGAAAGGAAAAGAAATAGAAAGAAGAAGAAAAACAGAGAAAAGAGGAAAGAAGAGAAAGTCTTGGAAGAAGAAGAAGAAGCTTGGATTCACCATCTCATCTTCTTCAAACTCCTCTTCAATCATCAAAGTGGGTTCTAGTTAGAGACTTTAAGTTCTAGAAATTTCATGTTTTGAGCTTAGGTTAGAATTTGAGAGAAAATGATAAAATTGATGTTTCTAATGGATAGAACGTGAAATAAACGGTGTAATATAGTCGGGTTATGATTGGGGTTGATGGGATATGGATTGGAAGTGTTTTGGGTGAAGAATATGGAGTTTTTGAGTGTTGGGACTGGATTTGGCATCCTGCTCAGCCTGGGGGCGCTCTGCGCAGCCCTAGACACTCCCCGGGCACTGCAGCACGCTGCTAGCGCGACCCCCTATCCCAGGGCATTGCCAGCACGCTGCGCTGCGCAGGGCGCGGATGACATATTTTCCCATTTTGTTTCCTTCATAACTTTTGATCCGTAACTAGGACTGAGGCACGGTCGGAAGCGTTGGAAAGCTACTTCAATTCTCTATGTGACGGTGAGGTAGAAACATGGTTATATGTCATGGATTGATAGGATAGAGATGAATATTGAAGTGAATGTGAAAAGTGTGGATTGTGTTTCCACTGAAATTCATGAATCGAGAGCCCGATTGATATGGGACTTGAAGCCTTGGAAAGAGAATCCAATGTGCTATTAAATGGTGTTGTGAGACCATGATTTAACCAAGGATGCTTGGTAGAGGATAGTAGTGGCTTGCATCCCTTAAAATGTGTGTGACTTATGATTGAATTATTATATGTGATTATATTATGCAAATTGTATTATGCTATGTGTAATGAATTGTTGTTAAACATGATCGAGAGAATATGCATGCTTACAATGAATTAGGAAGAGTGAGAAACCTTACTCCAAACCTAATGATATGATTCTAGGTTGTGAATAGAAATTGATAGAAAGTCTAGATGGCTATGCTCGTGCATTCGATGTAGGAAGGTGCATCCGTGACGAGTATTGGTCTAGAAGAGAGTGAAACACTAGTATGGAACATGTGTGAATCATTGTGATTATGAGAAAAGGAAAAAGATGCCTTAAGGTGAATGTGGCCTTGTGGCCTGGTGATTGTCGAATATAATCGCGTTGTGTATATGATCATGTAATTGTAACCATTCCTCTTGAGTTGCAGTTTCATGAATCTCGAGCTCCTCTAAAACGTATGCATGATTACTTGGCAGGTTTGATTCTCAATGTCATAGTACAAATGGAACCTATATGGTAAAGAGATTTGTGACGGTGTACGGGCCGTGTGAAGTAACGAATTAAGGTGATAATATGTCCCTTAGTTCCGAATCCATTTCGTATGTCAAGTAAATTACAAGGATCCATGACTCGGGTCGACTTCTAGACGTAGAAGAGGACGGGAAAAGGGGATGCCTTGGTACATGTTATCGATTAGTGATATTTAGAGTTGGTGAACTCATGACATGTTTCCATATAGTGTGAGATTGTGAACTCAAGGTCATTTTCCCTTCCCCTTAACTTGAGTTAGGATTTGGCTAGAACCCTGTAAAGCCGAGAGAATCCATAAGATAGGGAACTCACTGAGATTTGATGTATCTCACCCCACTATTGTTGATTATTTTCAGGAGGTATTTGCAGGTTTGATTTACAAGTGGTGCTATGCTTGGATGTTTCAAGAGAAGCTTAGTTGAGCTTTTCCGCTGTGCATTTGTTGTATACAATTGAGGATATTGTATATTGATCTTAAATTTTTATTTTGGCTAGTTTCCATAGATTGTATTATGTTTTTAGAAATGGTCAAGTATGTGAATTATGCCATTAGGCACTTATGATGGTGTCAGTACCAAATAAAATGCCTGTATTGTATTATTCTAGGTATATATTATACAGGGCGTTACAGGAGAAGTAACTGATAAACTCGATTCTCTTTGGACCGTAGAAGAAAAGAGAAAATTTGAAATAGAATTTAAAGCTTAAAATGTTCTAGTTGTAACTTTACATGATAGTAAACTTCTTTATATCTATAATTATAAAACCTCCAAGAAAATATGAGATACTCTTGAGATGATATATGGAATTTCTCCAAGTATCAATTAAGAGGAGATGAACATACGGGGCAAAGAATATAGGTCTTTTCATAATTTTAAAAATGATTGGATTTGTGACTAACAAATTTCTAATAATTAAGAATTGGAAACTTAATCCAATCCTTAAATAGAAAGACGGGAGTTTTCTTGAATTTTAGGAAGTATCACGGAATGAGGAAATCATTAAGAAGCTGAACAAAATAATCCAATTACTCAAAGATAAAGGAGCAAGCTCAAAAACTGAGGAATTATCAACTTCATTAAACTACCCCCATGGAGTCCTTCAAAAGAATGTATTCAATAGTTGAATGATATTTGGAAGATTCAACGTCTAATGAAGGAAGCTCATGTTGAAGAGGTTGTGAAGAAGAAGTATCGTCAAGTGAAAATTTCGAAAGAATAAAAGATGAAGTGTTTACAAACAAAGAAAAATCAATCTCTAGGAGAACTATAAAAGAATCTTATTCCAATGAAAAAGATAAAGTTTGCTTAAAGGCATCTTACAAGAAAGATGATTATGAGGTAACTAAGCCATCCTATAAGCAATTGTTTAAAATTAGTGCTATGATGGTTGAAGAAAATGAAAAACTTGTAAAATACAACTTAGATCTTAAAGAGTATTTAGGGTATCTTGAAGAAAGCAATAAATCACTTAAGTTAGAAATAACCAATGTTAGAAATTCAAGAGAAATATGTGAGACTTGTGTCTCTTTGAAAAAAGAAGTAAATAAATTGTATGAAACCCTAGGTAAATTTACCAAAGGAAAAGAAAAACTTGACTTAATCCTATCAAGTCAAATACCTTCCTTAAATAAAAATTGGTTAGGATTCAAATCATATAGAAAACCTAGTAAGAGTTTAGATCATAATAAAAAAATCGTTTGGTTTATAAGTGCACACACTGCAAATGAGTTGGCCATTTAGAGCTATTTTGTTTTGAAAATTTGAAAAGGACTAAAGGTAACATCCCTAGACCTCATGGAAAAACTAACGCACCAGGACCCAAGAAAATTTGGGTACCAAAGGTGAGACCTTAGTGTTTTGTAAGTTTGCTTTGTTGCTCAAACCTTTAAAGGTTATTAATGGAGTTGTCCAAAGAATAGAAGTATACTTTTAAGTATACATTATTTATGAAGCCACTAATCCAAGAATAAAAGATTTATGATCCGCAATGGTCAATTTAAACCTCATAGTAGAGTAAATGTATATGTCTGTGATGGACTTACCCATCTCGCAGTTTGAACCAACTCTCGCATCCAACGATACATAGAGAAGGACATACCATAATATATTAGTGTTCCTTTAAGGGAAATTTATCAATGCCTATTGATAAAAAGAGGCAGTACACTATATTAAGGATGAAATAATAGAAAAACTTTGATTAATCCTTTAAATAATGGATTTATTTCTGCTCATCTCAATAAATTATGTTTACTAACCAAAAAGACGAATTTCTAAGCCTTTTCTAAAAAGGGGTGCAAATAAAACTAAACAGAGGTCTAACCCAAAAGCCCAAAATGAACCATGCTAAAAATGGGTCAGCCAATTGATGGGCACTATTATCCAATCGGTTGGATCATCTCAAAATTCAAAAAGTTGAACGTTGGAGCACACCATAATAACTAGTTGGATAAGACATAAATGCAACGACTGGATGCAACGGCTAAATCTTAAAATTTGAAGCTTCCAATCGATTGACACTTCTTCTAATTAATTAGATAGATGCTATAAATAAAGGTAACTATTTATTCTCTCTCATAGCATCCTACATTTTTTGTACATTGCATTAGAAACACTTTATCTCTCTCAATTATCCATCGCCACCTCAAATGGCACAAAAGAGAAACCACTCCTCTCAGTCATCACCATCCTATCTACATGAAGATTTCTCCACTCAAAAGCAATAAAACAATTTCAATTTGTATCAATTTGTATTATGCTGATATATAATTGCACGTCTCTCACTACTTGGATGAAGAAATTTTCAAGGATTGATCCTTCATGGAAGCCTTCAATTTTGCGGTCTGAGGAACTTCGGTTTTGAAAAACCTCAAGAGAGGTACCCCGAATTTGTAAGAATGCTTTATGCAAATCTAACTAACAAATATGGCTATATTAATTCCAAAGTTAAGAAGCACCCCATCATTGTATCTCTTGAAATTTTTTCACAAGCTTGCAATCCGCCCTTCATCGAACAAGATTATAAGGAAAATGACCTTAAAGGTAATGAATTTAACTTCGACATTTATGCTCACACTCTTCTAATTTATCCTTTTTCTAGAATTCCATCTCCATTCAATGTTGGCCTTGAACGCCTTGACATTAAGTTGATTCATTGTACAATGAATCATGATCTTTTACTAAGGAAAAGTAATTTTAGCACTATCCAAAAATCGAAAGTTCCTGCAGTATGATTTTTGGAAAGTCATGTTGATAAAAATTGGGCAGGTGTTATGCTTCATCACATGTTAGAGAGAAAAAAGAAGAATAACTCTCTACCCTATGGTGAATTAATCACAAAAATATTGGCTTACACCGAGTATGACTTTGGAGAGGAAGAATCGGAATTTATGCACACAAAGATAAGAAAAAGGATTGTAAGCAAGATGAGATATAACACTCAAGGAAAAGAAATTGTTTCACTACCTCCAATAATGGCAAGACAACAAAGAAGCAATGACCTTCCTCCATCCTCTTCAAACACTCTCAATGACATCCGTGATAATCAAAGGAGAATGCATCGAAGATTAACAAGCTTATTGAGAAAATGGAAAGAAGATCCCTCATATCTCCAATAGTATCAAGCGAGAATGATGATGAGATGAACTAGTGCTTCTTATTTGCAATTTTTTCCTTATTTCTTGCAATTTTCCTTTCTATTTTTACTTTCCCTTGTATCAAATAATTTATTTTCCTTTCTAAATGATTATTTGCCAATATGTTTGCATATTTAAATTATCACAATGTATCTTTACTCGTATTTTTTATTTCGATAAAGGGGGAGAAGTATACTCTCAAGGGGAGTAGGGTATACTCTCTACTTTATGAAGGGGGATTTTAAACCACTCAAGATATATTTGTTTTGTTTCTTTTACCACCTCCTTGAGGGACGTGTTTTCATCATAAAAAATAGGGAGAATTTGGAACCATATTTTGCAAGTTAGTGATCAAAGAAGTCTTGAAAATGAACATGCTTTTGATGATGACAACTATATTTGCTTTGAATGACGACAACTAATATTATTTGAATGATGAAATCCTGAGTCAAGTATAAAGCAGTTAAAGTTACAAGCAGACTAAATCGAGTTAATAAGATTGATCATTTGATGATGGCATCTAAATGGAATGTAACTCAAGCCTCGTTACAAGGAAAGCTCAAGCAAGTGTCTACAAGATTGAAGTGTCTGACAATCTTGAAGTTTATGAAAGCTCGCCCTAATACGTCTGAGTGAATAATGTAAAAGTTTCTTACCAATCGATTGGAACTTATATCCAATTGATTGTACTAGTTAAAAAATATGCCCTAAGTGATTAGGACAATACCTTAATGAATGGTAACAATTAAATATATTTTCTTTCCTTTTATACTTGCTAATTGATTAATTTTAGACCAACCAATCAATTGGTTCATGATGCCAATCGATTGGCTCATTAATTCTTACTCTCTCTCAATTAAAAATTAAGTCATAGCTCTTCCGTGAAAAGTCATTTGTGAGTCAGTTATTTATGTAATTCGGGAAGGGTATAATTGTAAATTCACCAAGGAACTTTTGTTTCTACCTTGGTTGAATAATATATCCAATTTGTGGATATTTAGGTTCGAAGCTAAACCCGTTAAAAGCTTTGGTTTGGGGAGTTAGTTACTAAATCTCCCTTTAGGTTCGAAGGCTAAGCCCATGTAAAAGTTTTCTAAGATTTGAGATCAGCCATGTATTAAAACTCAGGTTAGTTGGTGGTTATCCTGTATAAAACCTCTTTTTAGTTTGTAAGCTAAGCTTGTTCAAAAGCTTACTAAGGTTGGAGATCATTCCTCTATAAAATCTTCTAGGTTGGGGGTCAG
The DNA here is from genome assembly GCA_022829125.1 of Lathyrus tuberosus. Taxonomy (NCBI): domain Eukaryota; kingdom Viridiplantae; phylum Streptophyta; class Magnoliopsida; order Fabales; family Fabaceae; genus Lathyrus; species Lathyrus tuberosus. The sequence goes on along the minus strand of JALAZF010000082.1, from coordinate 3,354,038 downwards.
CCCGTGAAAACCCTAGTTCAGTTCGAGTTCATCTCGTGATAAAATCTCACCAAGGTTTGAGATCAACTTGTGTAAAATCATGGTTTTAAATCTTAAAGACTAACCACTTCAAGTTTCCGTTTCAAAGGAAGACTCGCCACTTCTCTATATATTTTGCTGTTTGGTTGGAAGTTACCCTTAAACTTAATTTTTCTTGCATAAGGTGGTTTGAGAGTTCAACTTACTAAAAGATTTTAAGAATATTGGATACTATCAAGATCAAATCTTGGGTAGAGGATTAGGTCTTTTTCTTTTTAACCTAACCTCTATAACTTCAGTTGTTACCTCTATATCCTTTAACTTTTTAATTTTCGCGTTTTATTCCATTGGTTATTGCTAAAAATTTTCTAAAATGTTTTCAAACTCTAAAATTGATCCTAAAAGTTTTTCAAAATCAAAATTTTCTGAAACCCAGAATTCACCCTCCCTTACGTGTGGAGTCATATGTCCAACAAAATATGCACTTTTGGTTGAAGATGCGGAAGCTATCATGGACAAAGATAGAAAGATTTGGTTTGTTTCTATATAGGAAGAAATGCAATCTCTTCAAAATAAAAAGACATGGGAAGTGGTCCCATTGACCTTCGAAAGGATTGATATTGGTTGTAAGTGGGTGTACAATAGAAAGAAGGGTCCTAACAAGTTAGATAGTATAAGGTATAAGGCTAGGCTAGTGGCCAAGCGAATCGCACAAAAATAAGGGTTTGATTGCAATGAGATATTTTCTCCATTAGTAAAACATACTTCTATTTGAGTGCTATTAAGTTTTTTTTGCTCATGGTGATCTTAAGTTATAACAACTTGAAGTGAATACAACCTTCTTACACGATGATTTTGATGAGGAAATTTATATGTATTAACTTGAGAGATACAAGGTTGAGGGTAAAGAGAGTCATGTATGTTACTTAAGGAAATCACTTTATGTATTGAATCAATCTCCTTGTAATTGGTACAAGCGATTTGACTCATTTATGTTAGAGCAAGGTTTCTCTAGAAGTGTTATGATTGTTGTGTATACATTCGTAAGTTTTATGGAGGTGATTATATTTATCTTCTATTGTATGTGGATGATATGCTTATTGTTTCAAAAATCAAGGTGGAGATAGATAGGTTCAAAACACAACTTGGTATAGATTTTGAGACAAAAGACTTAGGAGTTGTCAATTAGAAAATACTAGGTATATATATTAGAAGAGAAAAATCAAATCGAAAATTATTCTTGAGTTAAAAAGGATACCTTGAGAGAGTTATTGAAAGATTTTAGGATGAAATATGCTAAGTCAGTGGTGACTCCATTGTTTCCCCATTTTAAGTTCAATATAGTAAACAATCTACCATAACAGTAGAAGATATGACATACATGAAATGTGTTCCTTACGCTATTGCAGTTTGTAGTTTAATGTACGCCATGGTGTTTACTCATCTAGATATTTCATAAGCGATTAGTTTTGTTATTAAATTCATGGAAAATATGAGAAAAGAATATTAGGAAGCAGTGAAATGTTTTAAGGTACTCAAAGGGTACCATTTACACATGTGTGTGCTTTGGTGGAGATACATCGCAGTTAAACGACTTTGTTGATTTTGAGTATGCTGGTGATAACAGATAGAAGAAAATCTATTGATGATTATGTATTTAAAATATATGGTGCTCCAATTAGTTGGTGATGGATGTTACAAGTTACAGTGACATTATCTATTACAGAGGCCGAGTACATGGACATAATAAAAGGAGTGAAGGAAACATTTTGGTTACGAGGTCTTCTAGATAATTTGGGGATTAAGCAAGAATATATGGATTTGAGTTGTGATACCCAGATTGTGATTCACTTGGCTAGAAATCAGGTTCATCATGCACGTACAAAGCATATTGATGTTAGATATCATTTTGTTTGGAATGTCGTAAATGAAGGTTATATTTCTCTAACAAAGGTACACATTGATGAGAATCCTGCATGAATGTTAACCAAAGTTGTGTAAAGTTGCAAGTTCCAAAACTAATTGAATTTGTTAAGTGGTATTCCATATTCGTCCAAAATTTAAATATTTCAAATTATGAATGAGGTGAATAATTTTTGAAATATTTAGAAAACACTAAATATGGAAAGATGAAAAGAGAAACATAAATTACTCCAGTGAAATTAAGAAGTAATAATATGAAGGAAACTGGGTTTATATGCTTATACTTACGTGTAATTTGGGTTCTCTCAAATCTATTTATGTAGTTTAATATATAATCTAAGTCTAGGTTTGTCAATAATAACATATGTATATAATATAACAAGTGGAGCTTTTATCTTATAATAAATTAATGATTTAATATTCTTTTTGGTCTCGTATATTAACATCAGTGTTCATTTTGGTCCTTTAACTTAAAAAAGGTCCACATTGGTCCCTTAACTCATTTTAGTCTCAATTAGAATAACTTGTTATTGTGCTCTGCTCAGATTTGAAGCTAGACCATAAGGAAAAGAAAATATGGTGCTTGATTGTGCCATGAGATTTAATAATTCTACCTTTGAGGATAATGGAACAAGATTCCTTGCTAGATAAAATACGCCAACCAATTTTTAAATTAGAAGCTTCATTTAGCTTTAGAAGGGATCTTAAACCAACCCACCATGAGAATGAGGAATACATTTTTTGCTCCAAGCCACTATGGATAACTCCTTTTAATTAACTGCATCACTCCAAATAAAATTTCTACCTCCCTTCTAAATATATTTCACAAGTGCCACAAGACAAGAATAACAAGTGTGAAGAATATGTTCATCATCTATCTTAGTTTTGTTTTGATGAAGACAAAATATTATCAAAGAATCAATATCAAAGAAGAAAAAATTTGGAATCAAGAATCAAGAATGCACAAGCTTATGGATACTTTGAAAGTCAAGTAAATTGATTGTGATGATAAGGTACTTAGTTGCAATTTATTATGTATAAATTTTAGATGCTAAAAAAAATCTCATCCATTCCTCTCTAAAGTTTATAAAACCATCATGCATCACAACACTCAAGCATTGCAATAAAAAAAGTGATTTTTCCTTTTTTATTTCATTATGTTTTTTTTTGTAAATTATGCCATATGAAATCGCCATAATCATACTTTTAGAACCACCATAATTTTCTTATTTTTGTGTAATCAATTACCGTGCTTTCAAAAACTTCAATTTTTTGAACATGGTTTTGTGCTAATTGATTACCATATTTCAAAATTAAAAAATTATATATGTTGGACATTGGTAATCGATTACCACGTGAAAATCTACAATTTTTCATCAAGCAATGACACCTTTTGAGATGGGAAAGCTTCATAGAACCCCTATATTCTTATACATTTATTAATAGGGGTTTCATAACATGTATTTAAGGCTTTCTACATCAGAATTCAAACTCACCTCTTTCATTGTTAATTTTCACATTGATTCAAACAATTTCAAGTGTTCATACAAACTTTAACAATGAAACTTTGTGCATAACTTTCAGATCATTCAAAGAGTTTCATTCAAACATTCTGAGCACTTAAGGTCTATATGATTAAACTATAATACATAGAAACGAAATATCAGTTTTCATCTTGGAATTACTTCAAGAAACATTCTTATTTAAATTGTTCAAAGTGTATTGTGACTTAGTCTCCAAAGTGTGTGGTGATAAGTTTGTGTAAATAGAAAGTGATGTATTTTCTATTTTTGTGAGAATCACCATGGTGTTTGGTGATTGTTGTAAAAGATTATTTGATTTGGGGAGATTTAAAGTCCACCATAGGTTTAGTGTTTATGTTAGAATATTGTAAGAGAGATCTTGGTACGAGGCTTGTACAAAGATCTAACATAGTGGAAAATCCTACATGGTGTGAAGGGACTAGATGTACCCTTGGTTGATAAGGGGAACTAGGATATATATGTGTTATTTAAAATTTCTGCACTTTATATTACTAAGAACATATTATTATTATATCAAAATAAAATTAAGAGCATAACGCAAAAATGAGAAAAATTGGGGAACCTTGATTCACCCCCCTCTAAGGTTGCATCACATAGTTATAATTAACATCAGAGAAGGTTAAGATAACTTGCTCCTCAATCTGACTAGATGTGGTTTCCTTAAAACTGTTCTCACCATATGGTGGCAGCACCAACAAACCTCCATGTTTCATTGGTGAATTCTATGATTTCTAGAAGATTCGTATGCAAATGTACTTAGAAGCACAAGACGGTGAAATATGGGATGTTGTTAACAATGGACCTTTTATTCCTACAACTGTCATATATATGTAGAACAACCAAAGGTGACAGGTTCTTTGAACAATAAAGACAAGAAGAGTGTGATATGACAAGAAGGCAAAGAACTTATACTTACAACTGCCTTAGGAATGGACGAATTTTTCATAGTGTCTAATTACAAAACAACCAAGGAAATTTGGGATACACTGGAAGTAACACACAAAGGAACCAAAGAAGTCAAAAGATCAAAATTGAACACTTTATCTCAAGAGCATGAATTGTTCAAAACTCTACAATGTGAAAGTATTCTTGATTTGCAAAAGAGATTTACACACTTGACAAACCATTTGATGACTCTTGGAAAAACATTCATAAATGATGGTTTAAATCTCAAAGTTCTTAGATCGTTGTCTATAGTATGACAACCAAAAGTGACGATAATATCCAAAAAGAAGATTCCTTCTAAAATGCCATTGGCTGCATTATTTGGCAAACTTCAAGAACATGAAATTGAGCTTGATCAATTGGAAAAACATTAATTGGCTCATGACAATTTGAAGAAGCATGAAAGGCACAAAGGTAATGTAAAATCCCTTATTTTGAAGTCTAAACATGATAGTGATCAAGAAGAAGAATCTCAATCTAAAGATGATGAAGATGATGCACTAATCAAAATATTTGAAAAATTCTAAAGAAAGGAAAAGACAAAATAAATTAGTCTAAGAGAAGCATCAACTTCAAGAAAGAAAGTTACTTATTTTGAATGTGGAAGAATAGGTCATATCAAAAGTGAGTGCTCTACTCTTCAAAAGAAGATCAAAGTCAATAATAAGAAGGATATGAAATAAAAAAGAGCATATGTGGAATGGCAATACAATGAAGTAAGTCGGTCTTCAGATGAAGAACAAGCAAACGTGACATTAATTGCTTCACACCATTCTGATGATGAAGAAAATAAGGTTAGTGATCTTGAACCATCTTATGATGAATTTCATAATGCTTTCCTTGAATTGCATGTCATAATGTTTGACTATTTATGACACTGAGATGTTGATTTTGTATGCTATTAAGAATGATATTTAGGTTAATTGGGCTTATATGATCTTATGGTATATGGCTTCACACAATGAAGATTTAATTGAACTACCACATGCTTACTTCCTCTCAAAGACTCTTGCTTATTTTGGGGTAAATTTCACAACTGAGAAACCTGTTACTATGAGATATCGTCTGATTTTTAACAAAATATGCAATGTCAAAATGGGAGTTAAATATGATCCTAAGAAGAAAACCATCTCCTACATTGGTGAAGATGTTCAAGCTCCTCATCCTCCACAAAATTAAGAGCAACCTTAAAATCAACAAATTTTTTACTATTTGTAATACATGAACACATCTATGAACAACCAATTTTCATATCTCTACTCAAACATGAACACTCCACCATACCAAGTACAACAATACCATTACTCACATTTCCAACCTCAAGATGACCAAGTCAACATGCAACATGCAAATCAAGAACACATGAATCAAGACTTTGGAACCTAACAAAATGTCAATAACCAAGAGAATCTCAACAATCAAGACTTTGGAAACCAAACCACGTTTGACCAATTTATGAATGATGATCACTTTTAAGTTTTTGTCTTGTTGTCCCTTTGTATTATTGTATTTCAAATTTGAATGTTTTTAGTCTTTCAATGCTTTTATGACTTTATGTTTCATCTTTATGGACAATGTTAAGTTTTACTTTAAAGTTATGTTTTCCCTTTATTGTTAACTTATGTATTATGTTATATTCTACCTTGTTTTAGTAATCTATGATATTTCTATTGCATAAATTTTTATTACTTCATATTATGTTTTATGCATGTTTATTCTTAAGTGTCACATATTACTAAAGTATGATCATTTTTTCATAATTAACATGTATATTCTAAATTTTAAATTAATTTACCCATCTTTCCCTTATTTTTGATACAGTCAAAAGGGGGATAAAGGTGCATGAATATAAATGCTTGTGTTTCTTGTATTGTTTCTCTCTAGGCATAATAACTCCTAAGAATTCAAAAATTGAAAGATGCATATATTAAAAGGGAGTTATCCAACTTAGAGGGAGTATTTCAAATTATTGTCAAGCAAGCACAACAATCATACATTTGTTTGTCATCATCAAAAAGGGGGGAATGTAATTTCAAGCTTTATGATGATGTTTTGATGAACACAATCAAGATGATGAAGATTCAAGTGATAAAGGAATGAAGAAACTTCTTAAATTGATTATGTTATGGATGATCAAGCAAGGATGGTAAAACATGTTATTTCATGATTATATATCCTAAGTGCTCAATTCATATAAAATCAATCCATGCATATTCAGCATATCATTACACTTTTTAACTTAAAAAAGAAAATTTTATGCATATTTTCAATGAATGATAAATGTGCTCTGGTGGTTAAAAAGCTTGTACTAATTTACTCAAGGGTTGTGGGTTTAAGTCTTGAGTTTGTCACTTTTTAAACTTATACAAATATTTTGCATAACTTTCCTTTTTCTAAAAATTCAAAAGTTTACAACAAACAATAGATTGTTCCATTCATCACAATTGATTGTCCCTTTTTATTTTTGGAAATCTTTGATCACACAATCGATTGCACCTTCTATACAATCAATTGTCATAGCCTAAATTTTAAACGTATCAATTGCTACAATCGATTGCACCATTTACATCAATCGATTGTTATCCTATTATTTTTAGAAAATAATTTTCATTAATTGCATCTCTTCACTGTTCCTTGTTTGTAGCTTTTCACAACAAATCTCACACCTTCTCATGAATCATCAAGAGCTATCTCTTGATTTAAAAGGGTGTGATTGGTGCTACAAAAGGGAGATGCTTTTTTATTTGAATAATTCACCTATTTCAAATTTCTCTTCCTAAAATATCTCACTATTTCACTGCATTAGTAAAACTTTCAAGCATCAGGAACTTGCACTTTATTTTTCATAAATCAAAATACATGAAAAGTTCTTGAGCGCTTAGAACTATTTTTGTGAGATATCATATTATGTGAAAGAGAATGAGATCTACAAGTTAGGATTCATTGTTTCCTTACTGCTTAAAATCTCATTTATCAAATATCCAGTGTTGTAAAAATACCTTGTTATCCAGGATTGTTGAAAACAAGAGAGTGAAAAAGAAAGGATTGTTTTCTTTTTCTGTTTTGTAAAGTCACAAGGTGGTGTGCCTTGGTGATTTAGTTAGAAGCTTGTGTATAGGTTGTACAAAGTTCTGACTATAGTGAAATCTCTTAAAGTGTGGTAAGGGTATTAGATGTACTCTCGGGTTATAAGGGGAACTAGTATAATCTTTTTGTGTTCTTTATTTTCCATATTTTACAACTTTCATAACATACATCAAACCAGTAAAGTAAAGTCACACTTCATTAAAATCCAGAAATTTTCATAGTACCTAATTCACCCCCTCTTAGGTGCACTATACTCTTACAAGATTGACTCTTTCAAAGAGCATTTCATTGGTATCAACATATCACTTTAGAAGAGCATCAACATTGACATTAAATCATTGTGAAGAAGATAAGTACTTTAGTATATGATGTATCTTTTCTCTATATTACTTTACTTTGAATTTTACTCATTTTCTTTTTTATAATATCAAAAAGGGGGAGGAGAGGTGGTTGTGTTTGTTAATTTTCAAAATACCAAAGACAAATCATGAATTAAAAATAAAGTGGGAGATATACAAAATAGGGGGTGCATCAAGTGTCAAACAAAAACTTTAATTCACCCTCTATTAGGTTGCATCTCATAGTTACAACAAATGATGGTATGATTGAGCATGCTCTGAATTATAGATTTGACCCACAAAGTCCCGTTAGCCATTCTACAAGTATTTGTAGCTAAAGTCTTAGTGTAAATCAATGTCCACTAGGACTCTAACAAGGAGGCCAAAAGGGCAGTCAAATACCGATTTTCTTGAGTTAGAGTCTATGTATATTGGCGTTCCTAAGTTGATAGATATTATGAAAATTATTTTAGGCCTCCGATAATCTTGTGGAAGACCATGGATTTTGACCCAAACCTGATATGATGTTTGGTTGACATTTGAGGGGACAAAATCTTTAGTATAAGGAAAAAGCTTGACAATACCTTAATTTAAGTTCCAAGAACTTATGGATGTGACTCTCTACACATCTTTCAGGCATGAGAAGGTGAACTCATAAAAACCCTCCCCTAATTAAGTTATTTCCTATTTTCCAATGGATGACTATTGAGTCGATAACTTGAATCTTACGTTAGCCATCATTTATAGTGTTAAACCCTTAGTCCATATTATCCTCCCATGGAGTTTGTGATTGCATGCTTCATGCCTCAACTTGTATTCTTCATCTGAGGTTATATTGTCTAACTAGTCTCCTATTAGACAAGGCACATGTAGTTGACTTTATGGTATGTTTCAAACATTAGCAACCATGGTTGCAAATGTTTTTAACTTTGTTATTTCTTTGGTTATTTCACTCGATTTGGAGAGAGTGTTTGTGGTTTGAACATTGCTAGGAGCATTGGTTTCAGGGAAGAGAACATAAGGGAGTAGGGAAGACATATTGAGTGGAAGAGGGAAGAAAGAAGAAGTTTATAGATAGGTCAATAGTGTTTTCTAAGAACCTTGGAGTACCATGGTTTCCTCAACGAGGTGATATTTGATTTAGAAAAAAAATAGTTCAAACATTCATATCCATCAAAGTAAAAAATAAGAGAAATCCACATGCGATAAAGGACTCCAATTTTTCTTGCAAACATTCTATTTTACTTCACTCATACGATATTTAGTATATCCTTAATTTAATTCACAATCTGAGGAATTGTGTTTGCATAGAAAAAAATAAAAGTATAACAAATATAAAAATAAAATATATTTTTAATAATTTTCCAGTTGTATGCACCTATACGTATACTTCATTTGGATATTGGTACCATTTCAAATCAATAGGGTACATAAGAATTACAAAAAATGTTTTCACTTCGATCTATCATTTACTATATAAATTCAAATACACGCAATGAAAGGGCTACTTGGAATCCAATCTTAACCGAACTTCGTAGAAGACTCTTTGCTTGGCAAGGTTCCCAAATGTCTCTAGGTGAAAGAATATTGATGATGAATGCTATATTAACCAATATTCAAATACAATATTTCTCCTTTTTTTTAAAGCTCATAAGGTATTGCTTCACGAAATTATGAAAATCCAACATAAATTCTTCTGGGGAGTGGAAGATCTAAAGAGCAAAATAAAATGGATTAGATGTGACAATGTTTGCAAGGCTACAAAATTTGATGGGCTATGAGTAAAGCACTATGAGAGATTCAATCTTGCTTTACTAAGCAAGTGGCACTAGCAGATTTTGAAAGAACAAGATACCATTTGGGCTAATTTTCTATATTTTAGGTATGGATATTTTAAAAGCAAGATCCTTAATGGTGTTATTCCTTCAAGAAGTAAATACTCCCTATGGTGGAGGGATCTGAACTTGGCAGGCCTATGCACAAGGGAGGATCAAAATTGGATTAACATGTCCATTAATTATAAGCTAGGTAATGGATAAAATGTTAGTTTTTGGAAGCAACATCGGCTAGGTCCAGTGCCCCTAAAAACCCAATTGTCTGACCTTTTCTTGGTCTCTTCTTAGCCAAATAGTAAGGTAGCTGGCATGGGTAGTTGGTCTAATGGATTGTGGACATGGAACTTAGCTTTGAGAAAGAATAATCTAAATGAAGATTGTAACACCCCATTTCTACCCGGTAATTATATTAAAATCAGAGTTATATAATTTTCAACATAAAACGGGATATCACATTTTAAACTTTAAAATCAATCACATAATAGTTAATCATGAAAGATACATAGCAATTTAAGGGAACATAAACCAACAAATAGTCTTCAACTTATAATCAACTTTATCAAATGCAACGCAGCGGATTCATAATCAAATTAGTAGCATCTTTATCCATCATAAAACAACTTCAAATTAAACAACAAAGTATTTTTCGGCAATTTCACTAAAAATTCAGCATGTAGACAAATAAACAAAAGACATGCGTCATCCCCCCGAGTGCTACGTATCAGAGCGACAACCACCGACTCGAACTAAGGTAACCGGCTACTCCTCTTGATTACCTGCACGTTGCCAACATAGGGGCAACATTCAAACAGAAGGTGTGAGATATCGAATATTATAAACGAAATATGATAAATAATACATAGGTAGGAATCATACAAATATCACCACTTCACATCAACAACCAACAAAATCAACAACAACTTAAAAAGTGCAACTTTAATGCGACTCGACTATGTTATGCATGTGGTACCATTTGGAGTAAAACTCCCAACTTAAAACTGCCAGTTTATCGAGGCATCAAGGCATAAGCCTTCAACTTTCAACTTGTGCCAATCCAGGCCAACGTGGTGTGAGCATCGGCTCCGACATAAATATGCAAGTATGCTTTATGACATGCACAACTCATCAACATAAACAACTCAACAACATCCACAACATAATCAACTTAAAACAACATAACAACTTATACAACGTTGGCTATCAAGCCTACAACTTAAAATTCGTCCGTATATCGGAACGAAACAACACAATCAACTGTACCTGCAAATCAACTTTTTCCGACAGAATTTCAACAAAACAATTCAACAAAATTCACCTACTAATTCGCCCGACTTACCCCGACAATTTTCGTTAAATTTCGGGCAACTAAATTTTCCGCCTAAATCGGCTAAACCGACTAAAACTGCACTATTTTCACTTCTGCGATTAATACGACTTATGGAAAAATTCTGTTTTCTGTTACTACTGCCATTAAAATAAATTCCAAACTTCTGTCATGAATTTTTATTAATCCAGTTTCTGTCAAAAATTCTGTTCAGTTTCTGTCAAAAATCTGTTTCTGCTACTCGTTTCATGTGTTCTGTCAACAAATTGATGACCCATCCTACTCTGCTATTCCTACTAATAAGGATTTTCCTATTGACCTTCAATTATTAATCTGTCATTAATTCATCCAAATAATTATACACATTACCCAGACCACATTTATTTTTTATTAAGACTAATGTTTATATAAACAAAATGCCAATTCCCCTTAAAATCATGGGTGGCCTACGCCACCCTTGCTCTAGAAAGTAAGTGGCTTGCGCCACATACCCTTAGGTGGACTGTGCCACATCTTCATCAGTGGTTTGCGCCACATTGCCTTATGGCCCCCGCCGCATTGTTTTCCTCTCTAGTTTTGGGTGGCCTGCGCCACCCCTATGTGAGTAATGGGTGGCCTGCGCCACCCGTGCACATGTGAGCAGTGACATTTTCGTCCCCAATCAATTTCCAGAAATTAACAACCTCACTGCAACATTTACAAAATCAATCCAACAATAAAATTTAGCAACATCGATTCATCAGTATTAACACGGAAACAACAAAATCACACCAGCAGGATCACAATTTCAACAACATCAAATATCAATTCCACACAGACAGCAACAACTTATCAGAAAAATCAATGGAAACAATCATACAATCCCCAACCCTTATATCATTCATCATAACCCGGTTATAATAGTCAAACCCACCCTTACCTTGGATTGAAGGCAGCTCGCCAATCGATCGGATTCTGGGAATTTGGCACCGGTAGCAGTTCTCTCGTTCTCAACTTCTCACGTTCTTCCTCTTCCTCTCTAACTGATACCAAAACCTCACTATTCTTTTCTATTTCTTTTATTTTATTAAAATACTATTATTCTAATATAATATCTAATGAGCCTAAATCATACACCCCTTAATTTACTAATTCCGACACGAATCCAAGCCCACGAAACCAACACACTCCAACAACGATAATATTACTACTGATATTATTCCACGACTTTCTGACTTAATATTCTGACTTAATTTACCACAACACAAAATCAACCGAATAATCACAAACAAATAATTAAATATTCCATTAAATAAATAATTAAATATTTGGGCGTTACAACTCTCCCCCACTTAGAATATTTTCGTCCTCGAAAATTTACCTGATTCAAACAGCTCGGGATAGGAGTCTCGTATCTTGCTCTCCAATTCCCACGTCATACTTTCTCCAGTGGCTCCCAACCAAACAACTTTCACCAATGCGATCTCTTTCCCTCGCAAAGTCTTTATTTCACGATCCACGATTCGTACAGGCTTCGTTTCCACCGTGAGATTATCCTGTACTTGCACATCATCCATATTAACCACATGAGACTGATCTGAAATGTACTTCCGAAGTTGCGACACATGGAACACATCATGCAGATTCGAAATATTTGGCGGTAACGCCATTCGGTAAGCAACTTTCCCAACTCTGTCCAAAATCTGATACGGCCCGATAAAATGAGGAGTGAGCTTCTTAGACTTCAAAGCTCTCCCAACACCAGTCACAGGCGTGACTCTCAAAAACACATGATCACCCGCTTGAAATTCCAAATCCTTCTTCCCCTTGTCATGGTAACTTTTTTGTCTACTTTGAGAAGCTTTCATTTTCTCTCTAATCAACTTCACTTTCTCGGTAGTTTCTCGAACTAACTCCGGTCCAAGTACTACACTTTCACCAGATTCATGCCAACACAACGGAGTTCTACACCTCCGACCATACAGTGCTTCAAAAGGTGCCATTCCGATACTAGAATGGTGACTATTATTATAAGTGAACTTGATCAACGGAAGATGAGTATCCCACGAACCTCCCTGCTCAAGAACACAAGCTCTCAACAAATCCTCCAACGACTGAATAGTCCTCTCAGTTTGACCATCCGTCTAAGGATGATATGCCGAACTCAACCTCAACTTAGAACCCAACGCTTCTTGTAGACTCTTCCAAAACTCCGACGTAAACCTCAGATCTCTATCCGACACGATACACAAAGGAACACCATGCAACATCACAATTACTCGGATATAAATCTCTGCCAACTTCGCAATTGGATATGTGATGTTAATAGGTATAAAATGAGCCGACTTCGTAAGCCTATCAACAATCACCCAAATTGAATCATGTCCTCTTGAAGTAATAGGCAACCCTATCACAAAGTCCATAGAAATGCTATCCCATTTCTATTTTGGTACTTCCAACGGTTGCATCAACCCCGCAGGCTTCTGGTGTTCGATTTTCGACTTCTGACAAGTCAAACACGCATACACAAATCGTGCTACATCTTCTTTCATTCCGGACCACCAAAATATCTTCTTCAAGTCTTGATACATTTTAGTAGCTCCCGGATGAATACTAAAATTACTTCTATGACCCTCCTCAAGAATCCTCTTTTTCATATCTGCATCCTCAGGAATGCAAATTCGATCATGCAGTCTCAACACACCTCGTGCATCAATCTTAAAGTCACTCTTATCTGATTGACCACAATTATTCATGATGTCCACTAGTTTCACATCCCGCTTCTGAGCCTCTTGAATACTGTCCTGAAAATCATTGTTATTCTTCAACATACCCGGCATAACACTCTGCGGTGTCACTTCGCAAACCAAACTCATATCTCGAAACTGCTCAATTAATTCCAATTCCTTAATCATCATTGCTGACATATGTAAGGTCTTTCGGCTTAAAGCATCGGCCACAACATTAGCTTTGCCCGGATGATAATTCAAGCCGAAATCATAATCTTTCAGCAATTCCAACCACCTTCCCTGTCTCATATTCAACTCCTTCTGATCAAACAAATACTTTAAGCTCTTATGATCACTATAAACTTCAAATCTAGAACCATAGAGATAATGCCTCCAAATCTTCAGCACAAAAACCACTGCAGCAAGTTCCAGATCATGCGTAGGATAATTCTTTTCATGAGTTCTCAACTGCCGCGACGCATAAGCAATTACCTTATTATTCTGCATAAGCATTCCTCCTAAGCCCATCAACGAAGCATCACAATAAACCACAAACGGTTCTCCTGGATTCGGTAATGTCAAAACCGGAGCCGACGTCAACCACTTCTTCAATTCTGTAATACTTTCTTCGCACTGAACATCCCACACAAAAACTTTACTTTTACAAGTCAATCTAGTTAACGGAAGTGCCAACTTAGAAAACCCTTCAATAAACCTTCTATAATAACCAGCTAGCCCCAAAAAGCTTCTAATCTCAGTAGCCGACCTCGGAGTTTCCCATTGCAACACAACATCTACTTTAGAAGGATCCACGACAATACCACTACCTGAAATCACATGACCAAGAAAACTGACTTCCTTCAACCAAAACTCGCACTTAGACAGCTTCGCATACAACTTCTTGTCTTTCAAAACTTCCAACACTGTTCTCAAATGTTCCTTATGCTCTTCTTCTAACTTAGAATAAATCAGAATATCATCAATGAACACAACCACAAAACGATCCAGATAAGTATGAAAAATGCGGTTCATGTATTCCATGAATACTCTCGGCGCATTAGTAACACCGAAAGGCATCACTGAATACTCGTAATGTCCATACCGTGTTCTGAACGCTGTCTTCTGAATATCCTCATCTTTCACTTTAATTTGATGATAACCCGATCTCAAATCAATCTTGCTAAACACACGAGCACCCACCAACTGATCCATCAAATCATCTATCCTCGGGAGTGGATACTTGTTCTTAATTGTTACTTTATTCAGCTGTCTATAATCAACGCAAAGTCTCATACTTCCATCTTTCTTCTTTACTAACAACACTGGAGCTCCTCACGGCGATACACTTGGTCTTATAAACTTCTTCTCAAGTAATTCTTCCAACTGCTTCTTTAATTCTGACAACTCGGATGCCGACATTCTGTACGGTGCCATCGAAACAGGTTTGGTACCAGGTACAAGATCAATTGCAAATTCAACCTCTCTCTCTGGCGGCACATCAGGAATTTCATCAGGGAAAACTTCAGGAAATTCATTCACCACTTGCAATTCTTCAATCTTAGCTTTGCTCTCAATAGACAACGTTGCCATCAACGAAAACATCTGAGCTTCTTCTTTCATCAATTGCTGTAACTCTCTGAAAGACAACAATCCAACTCCTTCCTCTTCCGGAGAAGAAAACCTCACCGATTTGCGATAACAATTTATATGAACGTAGTTATACTCTAACCAGTTCATACCTAGGATTACATCCATTCCGGTCAGCGGCAGACATACCAAATCAACATAAAAGTCTTTATCGAAGATCGATAAAGGACACCTTAAACACACAAGAGAAGTAGTCACCGATCCCTTAGCTGGAATCTCGACGATTAATTCTCCATTCATAGTAGATAACTTAAGACCCAATCTTTGAACACAATCAGCAGAAACAAAACAATGTGTAGCACCAGTATCAATAATAGTAATTAAAGGAGTACTATTAATGAAGCATGTACCTCTGATAAGTTTGTCCTCGTTAGCTGTCTGAGTTCCTGCTAACGCGAACACTTTTCCGGTCTGAGCTTTCTTTGGCTTCTGACACTGATTACCAATATGCCCCTCTTCACCACAATTAAAACAGGTCATCTCTTTGCGCTTGCAATCAGATATTGCATGTCCAATCTTACCACATTGGAAACACCTCTTCACCTCAGCAGTACACATATTACTCTTATGACCAGGTTTTCCACATTTGAAACAAGTTATGCCAGCAGGAGCATCACCCCCACTAGTCCTCTTGCCCTCAGTCGCTCTCTGTTTGCCCTTTCCAGCTGGAGCATCATAAGGCTTGCCACGGTTCTGTTGTTGCTTGCCTCTTCTATCACTAACAATCTTGTAGTGAGCATTGTTGTCCTCTTCATATATTCTGCAACTGTCAACCAAATCAGAGAAGATAAGAATCTTCTGATACCCAACAGCTTTCTTGATCTCAGAGCGCAACCCGCTCTCAAACTTGATGCATTTAGAAAACTCAGCATCATCCCCGGTAAAGTACGGATAAAACTTAGCCAACTCAACAAACTTCGCAGCATAATTCGTAACCGACATGGTTCCTTGCTTCAGCTCAAGAAACTCAATCTGCTTCTTACCACGAACATCCTCTGGATAATACTTCCTCAGAAACTCCCTTCGGAACACATCCCAAGTGATAACTTCACCTGTAGTCTCCAACCTCTGACGAGTCTCTAGCCACCAGTCATCAGCTTCGACTGCTAGCATATGAGTCCTATAACGAACCTTCTGCGCTGGAGTGCAGTCCATCACACGGAAGATCCTCTCAATCTCTTTCAACCAATCCAACGCTCCATCAGGGTCATACTTGCCCTTGAAGGTAGGCGGATTCTCCCTCTGAAAAGTCGCCAGACTACGAGATCCATCATTCTCGCCAGCGTTCGGTAAATTCTGCACAGCCTGAGCCATTGCTTGAATTGCAGCAGCCATTGCAGCATCGTTCCTTCCAGCCATCTCAATTTATCACTACAACACAAACAAAAGTTAGAACCAAATAACAATACTCGATTGTTAAACAACTACGACTCGACACTTGGCCGGACGAACCCACCTGTTCTGATACCACTAATGTAACACCCCATTTCTACCCGGTAATTATATTAAAATCAGAGTTATATAATTTTCAACATAAAACGAGATATCACATTTTCAACTTCAAAATCAATCACATAATAGTTAATCATGAAAGATACATAGCAATTCAAGGGAACATAAACCAACAAATAGTCTTCAACTTATAATCAACTTTATCAAATGCAACGCAGCGGATTCATAATCAAATTAGTAGCATCTTTATCCATCATAAAACAACTTCAACTTAAACAACAAAGTATTTTTCGGCAATTTCACTAAAAATTCAGCATGTAGACAAATAAACAAAAGACACGCGTCATCCCCCCGAGTGCTACGTATCAGAGCGACAACCATCGACTCGAACTAAGGTAACCGGCTACTCCTCTTGATTACCTGCATGTTGCCAACATAGGGGCAACATTCAAACAGAAGGGGTGAGATATCGAATATTATAAACGAAGTATGATAAATAATACATAGGTAGGAATCATACAAATATCACCACTTCACATCAACAACCAACAAAATCAACAACAACTTGAAAAGTGCAACTTTAATGCGACTTGACTATGTTATGCATGTGGTACCATTTGGAGTTAAACTCCCAACTTAAAACTACCAGTTTATCGAGGCATCAAGGCATAAGCCTTCAACTTTCAACTTATGTCAATCCAGGCCAACGTGGTGTGAACATCGGCTCCGACATAAATATGCAAGTATGCTTTATGACATGCACAACTCATCAACATAAACAACTCAACAACATCCACAACATAATCAACTTAAAACAACATAACAACTTATACAACGTTGGCTATCAAGCCTACAACTTAAAATTTGTCCGTATATCGGAATGAAACAACACAATCAACTGTACCTGCAAATCAAATTTTCCGACAGAATTTCAACAAAACAATTCAACAAAATTCACCTACTAATTTGCCCGACTTACCCCGACAATTTTTGTTAAATTCCGGGCAACTAAATTTTCCGCCTAAATCGGCTAAACCGACTAAAACTGCACTATTTTCACTTCTGCGATTAATACGACTTATGGAAAAATTCTGTTTTTTGTTACTACTGCCATTAAAATAAATTCCAAGCTTCTGTCATGAATTTTTATTAATCCAGTTTCTGTCAAAAATTCTGTTCAGTTTCTGTCAAATTTTTTTTTCTGCTACGCGTTTCATGTGTTCTGTCAACAAATTGATAACCTATCCTACTCTGCTATTTCTACTAATAAGGATTTTCCTATTAACCTTCAATTACTAATCTGTCATTAATTTATCCAAATAATTATATACATTACCCCGACCACATTTATTTTTTATTAAGACTAATGTTTATATAAACAAAATGTCAATTCCCCTTAAAATCATGGGTGGCCTACGCCACCCTTGCTCTAGAAAGTAAGTGGCTTGCGCCACATACCCTTAGGTGGCCTGCGCCACATCTTCATCAGTGGCTTGCGCCACATTGCCTTGTGGCCCCCTCCACATTGTTTTCCTCTCTAGTTTTGGGTGGCCTGCGCCACCCCTATGTGAGTAATGGGTGGCCTGCGCCACCCGTGCACATGTGAGCAGTGACATTTTCGTCCCCAACCAATTTCTAGAAATTAACAACCTCACTGCAACATTTACAAAATCAATCCAACAATAAAATTTAACAACATCGATTCATCAGTATTAACACGGAAACAACAACATCACACCAGCAGGATCACAATTTCAACAACATCAAATATCAATTTCACACAGACAGCAACAACTTATCAGAAAAATCAATGGAAACAGTCATACAATCCCCAACCCTTATATCATTCATCATAACCCGGTTGTAATAGTCGAACCCACCCTTACCTTGGATTGAAGGCAGCTCGCCAATCGATCGGATTCCGGGAATTTGGCACCGGTAGCGGTTCTCTCATTCTCAACTTCTCACGTTCTTCCTCTTCCTCTCTAACTGATACCAAAACCTCACTATTCTTTTCTATTTCTTTTATTTTATTAAAATACTATTATTCTAATATAATATCTAATGGGCCTAAATCATACACCCCTTAATTTACTAATTCCGACACGAATCCAAGCCCACGAAACCAACACACTCCAACAACGATAATATTACTACTGATATTATTCCATGACTTTCCGACTTAATATTCCGACTTAATTTACCACAACACAAAATCAACCGAATAATCACAAACAAATAATTAAATATTCCATTAAATAAATAATTAAATATTTGGGCGTTACAAAGATGAAAGGAATCAACTGAAAGTAGGGGTGGAAATAGGCTGGGCCGAGCTAAGCTTTGCCAAAACTAAGTCTGACCCGTAGCCTGTCGTTGACTTATTTTTAGGTCTGAGTATGACCTTTTCGAAGATCTGGTTAACCTATTAGACTACATAAAAACCTATTTATTTTACACATATGTAAATAAGCAATTCAAATAATATTTAAATAGACTAACAAACTTAAAGACCAATGAGACTAAAAGTTTGTTTGCATTGACTTATTTTAACTTACCTGTTAGCATAAGTTTTGTGAGACTATTTGTTTAAGATAACTTATAAAAACAACTTATGACATTGTTTATAAGGTGTTTTCATCTTATTTTCATATGTTCTCCAAGATAACCAAGTTTTATTTGTCCATTTTAATTCAAAGTACAAACATAACATAATGATAATAAAAAAATTATTTACATTTATTTAAATAGGCCGGCCCGAGAGGCTTAAGAGGTTTTTTTATGGTCCGAGGTCAGACCTTTTAACTAAATAGGCTTATAAAATAGCTCAGACTTTTTCTATTTAAAAAAAGGTTTGACTTGGGTCTGTGTAGGATAGGCCGTAGGCCCATGTTAGTCGGTTTGGTCTATTTTCACCCCTATCTGAAAGAAATGTTAGAAACTCTGAACTTTATTAAACTCAATCCTGCTCTTAAAGATACATATGTATGATGCAAGAATACCCTCAGGTTTATAATCCAAAACAGTTACGCGAGAATGTCAGAGTTTCACAATTTAGGAAGTTAGGTTGATCATGTCATTTTGAAAAGATTAGATACTCTACGGAGATTAAAAGTCCCAAGTAAAATACATCTTTTTGGATAAAAACTTCTTCTGAACAGAGTGCAAACAAAACTTGAGCTAGCAAAGCGAGGAGTGATTGAAGGTTCTCACAATCTAGTATGTTCCTTCTGTTTTTCAATAGAAAACAATGTGATTCATCTGTTTATTGCTTGTCCAGTTAGCTTTCAATTTTGGAGGAGGGAGATTGCTTGGTTAGGATTAGAAGTGATTAAAGAAAAAACATCTATAGTTGGTCATCAAATGCTGTTTGGCAAACTGCCTAACAGAAAAGTCAAGGAGGTTAACAGTTGTTCCTTTTTGATCGCGGGTTATTGGATTGTTTTTGAATTGATAGAAACAATATATTGTCCAAAAAAGGTTTCATGAGAGAGTTAGATTTGGTTGGCCAGATCATATATCTGACTTGAGACACGTTTCTTGCTAATGCCAAAGGTTAACTTTCTTATTTGTGTCTTTTTTATAATTCGAATTGAATATCGTTGTAATCTTTGATCAATACAATTCCTTTACTTATAAAAAAAATACATATAATAAAACTATTTTTAATTTTTATTGATCAATCTATTTTAATTTCTCACTACTAAGAAAAAGTATTAAAATAAACTTTAATGAAAATTCGTCGCTACTTCTTCCGTTTTGTAATGAGTGATCCATTTAAAATAAAATAAAATGTATTAAAATAAATGATTAATTTCAATTTTTAATGCATATTTTTACAATTATACCCTCTAATTAATATTACTTTTATCATTCTTAATATTTAATAAAAAATATTTTAATAAAAATATTATTCATTTTATTTCTTTTATTATTTTTTAATATAAAATAATCAATCGAATCAATCATATACTCCCTCCAGTCACTATTATAAACAAAAAAAAACACCTTAAATCTTTGTCACTATTATAATCAAAAGTCATTAAATTTTAGATTAATTAATACTTGTATTACTATTATACCCTAAATTTAATTCAAAAGCATTTAATGTTGAAAGTTGATTCATCAAATAAACTAAGGATATTATCGTAAATTTTACTTTGATTGTATATGAAATCAAAAAAATTAATTACACTTAACTAATTTTTTTAATACGTATAAAAGTACTTATTTTGGCTTATAATTGTGACCGGAGTGAGTATCGTAGAACAAAAGAAGAAGTACAATTTAAGCCATAGTTGGACTTGGACTTGGATGAATAAAGCGCCAAATTTTATGCAACTACTCAAGTAGCATGAGTGTGTGGGTCCATTTTTCTTCTTTAACCTCGTATTTGGCATTTTCCAGGCTGCCTAAACATTTTTAAACATTCTTAAACATTTTTTTAAAATGAATAGTACTTATGTAAAATGAAGTTTAGTTGAATTGGACTATATATTTTTATTTATTTATTAATAAATAAATTTAATTTTTACATAAATTTTATTTACATAATATATTAGTATTCAATTAAATTCAAGATACTAAAACATTCAACTTTTTTTATTAAAAAAACTAAATCAATTTAATATTTTATACTTTTGGATAGATAAAGCAAACAAAAATGTGTTTTCAAAAAGGTGTTGATTGTATAATTAGTAATTAATTCGTTATTGGTATTGAAAAATGCAGAGCCATGACAGAAGGTTACCACTACTCTTTTTTCACTTTCCACCATTTCTCTATTAATATAATCCATTATATTAAGGAAAACACCAAACACCATATGTGATGTCAATTGCAAACTAGAGAAAGTAACCGTGTAATAGGTTCATCATGATTCAAAGTTCAAAACATCTCAAAAGTCACGATATTGGATTATTAAAGTATTGATAAATTGAATACATTACTTTTAGGATAATTTTATTTAATGTCTTAACAAATATTTTAAGGACATTAGTTAATATTTTGTCTTTGTTAGTGTTATTATGGTAGATTGCATAACTTTTCTCCCGTGTTTGGTAGAATTACGGACATATAACCATCATGGCATTACAAGTAATTTTTCATATAAATTTTTTAATAGAGAGTGGTTTAAAAAGTACTCAATCTGTTTCAAAATGACTGTCGTTTAAGATTTTTGTATACAGATTAAAAAATGTAATGATATTATCATAAGATATTGCACTTTTACTAAATTAATCTTATTAATGTATTAGAAATAGTGTACAGAGTAATAATTATATGATATAATTGAAAAAATAACAATTATTACTACATTGAAAAGTGAGAACGACATTCAATTTGAAACAAAATTTTTACCTTAAAACGACAGTAATTTTGAAACGGAGGGAGTATAAGATTTATTCGTAATAACATATTGATTTGTGCAATGCAAGTACTAGAATAATTTATAGACATTATCATTTAGATCTCAACATTCTTAACCATGGTAATGCCTCTAATTTTAATCAAACTCCTCTCTCTCTCTCTCTCTCTCTCTCTCTCTCTGTTGGAATTAACCTAAAACATTTTGAGAATTTCTAATAAATTTTGATTTCAAGAAAGATTATGTGCATCAACTATTAATGAAAAGAAAGAAAAAAAAAGAAAGTAGAGTTTAACAAAATAAAGGAAGAAGAGAATGATTTTCAACTGCGGAATCTTCGCCCACAAACTGTGGAAAACTTCTTTTATTCACTTTGCAACTACAAAAATTATGTGAATACAAGTTGATCGTACCTGGATCAGAAAGTATGACAGTGGCCAGCAACGTCGTATGGTCTTCAACTCCGGTAGTAATGATACGGCCAGGGGGGTGTATCTGCAAGGTACTCCAATGCCAAAGTCAGGTAACGAGAGTAAGCAAGTACAGAAAGCAGGTATGAGAGTGAGAATGAACGTAACCTAGCCCTCTCAAGTGAGAGGTGTAGCGCGGTTTTTGTGGTCTTGAAGCACTATCACTCGGGTACTACAGTTCGATTCATTTTTTATCCTGTTAAGCTGATTAAGGAAGGGAAATAGATGTCTCCAATTAACCCTGCTTGTATACTGAGGTTAAACAGTCAAAAGTGTTAGTTTACAGATGCTATGTGGACATGGGCCCCTATTTGGTTATTTTGCCTAAGAACTCGGTGTCTGGACTATTTGTGAGGTTTTTGGTAATGTGTTTAAATTTGATGCTTTTGGGTCGATTGATGGAGGTACTGGATTTTGGGTTTTTTGATTAGTATGCTCGCTAAGATTTTTCAATCTTATGCCTACGTATTCCCGTTTAACGAAACAGAGAAATCAGAGCGATCGTAGTTCCCTCCTATTCTAGGGGGAAAAAGGTGTTTTGGTGTCTCGTTCGAAGCCCAAGACATGAAGTTAAAGGTGATTTGTATCTTGTTCAAAGCCCAAGATGTGAAGTTAAAAGGCTTAGGATGAGAGAGAATTTGTCATCTCTAAAGAGGAGTTGTTGATGTTTGTATGCTGTGAGCAAGGCACAAGTTGATGCTAAAAGGTTGATTGACTCAACCGGGGATTTCTCTATACAAAGCCTAAGAGGAGGCTATTGACCCAACAAGAGGGTGTTTTTTTATCTGTCTCGTATGAAGCCCGAGATAGAGGCTAAAAGGGTTGACTCAACAAGAGAGTGCTAACAAGTGAATGACTCAACAAGAGAGTGCTTTTATGTGTCTTGTATAAAGCCCAAGACGGAGGCTAAAAAGGGAATGACTAAACAAGAGAGTACTTTTATCTGTCTTATACGAAGCCTAAGACGGAGGCTAAAGAAGTTTGACTCAACAAGAGAATCTTTTATACTCAACAAGAGAGTGTTTTAGTATCTCGTACGAAGCCCGAGATGGAGGCTAAAAGGGTTTGACTCAACAAGAGAATCTTTTATACTCAACAAGATAGTGTTTTAGTATCTCGTACGAAGCCTGAGATGGAGGCTAAAAGGTTTGACTCAACAAGAGAATCTTTTATACTCAACAAGAGAGTCTTTTAGTATCTCATACGAAGCCCGAGATAAAGGCTAAAAGGGTTTGACTCAACGAGAGAGTCTTTTATACTCAACAAGAGAGTGTTTTAGTATCTCGTACGAAGCCCGAGATAGAGGCTAAAGAAGTTTGACTCAACAAGAGAATTTTTTATACTCAACAAGAGAGTCTTTTAGTATCTCGTACGAAGCCCGAGATAGAGGCTAAAAGGGTTTGACTCAACGAGAGAGTCTTTTTATCTGTTTTATACGAAGCCTAAGACGGAGGATAAAGAAGTTTGACTCAATGAGAGAATCTTTTATACTCAACAAGAGAGTGTTTTAGTATCTCGTACGAAGCCCGAGATAGAGGCTAAAGGTTATCTCCGCTAGGGGAGAGTCATTTGTACAAAGCCCAAGAGGAGGCTACCTTACCGCTGTGGATTCTGGAGATCCTGAAGCGGGTCCAAGTGTGGGGAACTCTCATGAGAGAGAGATCGGGTTTCTGCATATATTTGAGGGGAACTTGAGAATGTATTTGAGACTCAAGGGTCTTAGACTGTCCAAGTCTAGAGTTTTATCGATTGTACAATGCCCAAGAGGAGGCACGTGCATTAAGGGATGAGTATCAACCCTATAAGGACCGGAGTTTTTGACGTTGGGAAGACTGCTCTAGCAAAGGATGACTAAGTTATGTCTTATACCTTTAAGAGATCGTTAGGGTCCTTGTATTAAGCCTAAGAGAAGGCATAAGAACTTCTAAGAAGCCGAAGGGTCCTTGTACAACGCCCAAGAGGAGGCGGGGATGCTTTTAGGAAGCCCGTGTGTAGCGCGGTTTTCGTGACCGCCCACATCCCTCTGCGGATGGGATTGGGTGCTACTTTCTGATTTCTTATTTATCCTATAAAGCTGGAAAGGAAAGGGAAGCTATCTCAAACTAACCTTGCAAGCAAATGTTTTCTTTAACAAATGCTAAGAGATTGGGGAGTTTGGGGTCAGGTTATACAATGGGGAGTTGTCAACTACCCACCCTATACATGGTTATCCATGGGTTGTTAGCAATTTTCCTACTGTTCTACTATTTTCTACTTACTGGTGTTTATTTTCCGTAAATGGGAAAGTTTCTCCTTTGGGAAGGTTGAGAGATGTTGAAAAGATATTTTTGTTGTTTTCAGGTTTTTCGATGTTTTTGGTAAGGTACTGGACCTAAGGTTTTTTGTTTAGTGTGCTCGCTAAGATTTCACAATCTTATGCCTACGTATTCCCGTAATGATAACAGGGAAATTAGGGAAAAAATGTTTTGGTGTCTTGTTAAAAGCCCAAGACGGAGGCTAAAAGATGTTTGTGGGAATTGATGAAGGAGTGAAGAGATTAAAGGTTGAGATATGAATATCCGGGAAAAACATCGGATGAAAATAGAGGGAATATCCGGAAAATCGCCGGATGTAAAGAAAAGGAATATCGGGGAAAGCGTCGGATGTTAAAAAAATGGAAAGGGTTGCTTTGGTGTCTTGTTCAAAGCCAAAGACATGAAGCTAAAGGGTATGTTTGTATCTTGTTTAAAGCCCAAGATGTGAAGCTAAAGGGGTCCTAATTAAGAGGGATTTTGTCATCTCTAAAGAGGAGTTGTTGATGTTTGTATGCTGTGAGCAAAGCATGTTTTGATGCTAAAAGGTTGATTGACTCAACCGGGGATTTCTTTATACAAATCATAAGAGGAGGCTAACTTACTTAACAAGAGAGTGTTTATATGTGTATCTTGTACAACACCCAAGATGGAGGCTAAAAGGGTTTGACTCAACAAGAGAGTGTTTTTGTATGTATCTCGTACGAGGCCCGAGACGGAGGCTAAAGGTGTTTGAGAATGTCTTTGAGACTCAAGGGTATTTAGACTGTCCAAGTCTACGGGGTGTGTCCTTGTACAATGCCCAAGAGGAGGCAAATGAAGATCTAGACTCAATTGAAAAACTGCTCTATTAAGATGACTATTTTCTGTTCCTATACCTTTAAGAGGTCGTCGGGACAATTTTTACAAAGCCCAAGAGAAGGCAGAAGAAACTTTTAAGAAGCCGAAGGGACAATTTGTACGAAGCCCAAGAGGAGGCTATCTTCCCTGAGGAAGAATCATTATACGAAGCCTAAGAGGAGGCTGTGAAAACTTCTAAGAAAGCCGAAGGGTCCTTGTACAACGCCCAAGAGGAGGCGGGGATGCTTTTAAGAAGCCCGTGGGTCCCAAGCCGGGAAAGTTCAAGAAATGCTATTCATAGAGAATAGATCATTTAGTGAGAGTTCCGGGTTTGAGGAACTCAAGAGATGCCATTCACCGAGAATAGATTAACTTTGGGGAGTAGAATTCCTTTGACAAGTTCTAAGGGTGACAACCGAAGAGAAGACTGTATCTGGTGCTCCTATGGGGGATCTAGCTTTGACTATATTAAAGAGTGACCAACAAGGCTTTACTTAGGTCTAGACCTAATTGCCGGGGAAAACTCTAAATAACTATACTAGTATATATACAATTGATATATGACTGGTATGTAAGAGTTTATGAAAGGAGACTTACAGTGAGCAGCCCCACAATACAATTATATATATGAGTTTGTGAAAGGAGACTTACAGTGAGCAGCCCCACAATACAGTTATATATGAAAGCAGTAAAGAAAGCCGGTAAACACTTACTCGGTTGTAGAGCTTCCATGCTATTTGGTTAGTTGTTCAACAAAGAAAATTTTGATAACAACAGTATATTCAAAATCAAAGGAGAAAGTGTTTTTGAAAAGGCGACGATCGCGTCATTGTTTTGAATTTGTATAGAGGGACTTATATAAGTGACTGAGGCCCAAAAAGGTTTTCTGTACAAAGGGGTTGGGTCTTACACTCTAATAGAGGCCCAAAGGTTTATTTTTATACAAGTGGTGGGGCTTACAGCTCAAGGAGAGGCCTAAGGTTATTTGTTTTGAAAATGACGATCGCGCCGAACTTTTTAATGATGCAACGGGACTTATACAACATCTGAGGCCCAAAAAAGGTTTATATTTACAAAGGATTGGGTCTTACACTCTATTAGAGGCCCAAAATTGTTTGAAAAAGATTTGTTAGGGTGAAAATCAAAGAAACCGTAATTTCATTTTTTTAAAGGCATTTTTCAAAGAAAAATCAAATAAAAAATGATAAAAATATCAAATAAAGTCATTAATCATGTTATAAACAATGATTAAAGTTTATGAAAAATTATTTTATCCACATGAATATTTAAAATCATTTTGGTTTAAAAATCAAGAAAAAGAAATCATTTTAAAAGTATTTAAAATAATTTAAAACAATATTTTTGAATATATTAAAAATATATCAAATAATAATATTTTTTGTGATTTTTTGGTGGATTAAAATATTATGGAGTATGAATAAGAAGTGTGTAAAACAAAATTGGAAAATGGTGATTTTTGCTATGTAAAAGAATTGGTTGAGTTTTGAAGATAAAATAAGAAAAAGAGGAAAGATGTCGCAACATCACATTCGACATATCTTTTAGTTTTCAACATCTTTTTTATCAAACTTCCAACACTCATAACTCTCTCAATTTTTAACGAAATTAAAATCCGTAAGAACCTATCTTGACCGATTTTTCGCAAGGAATCCAATGGTATCACTCATACATACTGAAACTTAATGTACAGAACACACGATGCAAAAAACCAGAACTGCACATGTAGTTTTCGATATCTTTTCTCGTCAAACTTCCAACACGCATAACCCTCTCAATTTTTAACGAAATTAAAATTCGTAAGAACCTATCCTGACCGATTTTTCACAAGGAATCCAATGGAACCACTCATATATACTGAAACTTAATGTACAGAACGCACGAAGCAAAAAACCAGAGCTGGACATGAATTTTAAAACAACATAAACTCCACATATAAACATGTTAAAGTGCAAAAAGTAGGAGGATCACAACATACACATTAAGGACTACATTTTTGCTTCAAGAATTATTCAATATGATGCATGTATATGGACATCAAAGGAAAGCATGATTCAAAGAATTCAAGTTGTGAAGCTTACCTCTTTTTTGGAGATTTTGTGCAACCTACCAAGTGCTTTGTTCCAGAAATGATTTGATGCTTTGGACACCCTCAAATGACCTCTTAGAAGCTTTTGTATGGTTGGAATCGGCTGGAAACCTCTGGAGCAAGTTTGAGCTCTTTCTTGCAAAATGGACAAAAGTGGCCAAAATGCCAACTCTCTCAAATGGTGTTTCAGACGGGGGGGGGGGGGGGGGGGGGCATTTGGGACAGTTCAAGGATGATATTTGGAGTGTGTTTGAGGCTTTGTCTGGTTTGGAAAGTGACTGAATCAAGACATGGCTTGAAAAATGCAAAAAGTCCAATTTTGAGGTTTTGAGAGGTGACTTTGTGCTTTTGGTGTTATAGGTCACTTGTGAGAGTTTGGACAACTTAGATATGACATATTGGATGTGTTTGGATCATGAGCTGTGATGGAAATGCTCTCTAACTCAAAAACTCAGAATTACCTTGCAAAAGAAGGTATTTTGGAGTGAAAGAAGAGATTTTGAGGAAAACATCAGTTTGATGGCTTTGGTGTACTCAAACTGAGCACAAATGAGCTCTATTTATAGTAGAGCAAGTTTTTTTTGGCAGCAATAGTGAATGGAAACTGCTGCAGAAGCTTGGCAAATGTTGAGCAATAGAAATCCAAGTCCCCTCTAGCCATTGACTAGAGGTTAGGGCACAGGCTGCTGGTCCCCTTGTTGTTGGATGAATCTTGACCGAATTCAATTGGAGGAAGCTCAGTTTATGCCACCTCTAAGCATCCATTAAATGCTCCAAACCAAAATTGGAGTCTTGTCCCTCTTTTAGGGTTTTCTAGGTTTGGCATGCTATTTGTGGAATCTTGGACTTGGGAGGCTTATGGATCAGATCATCCCCCTTGGATTTGATCTTCAGATGTGTCCAAAATGATGACAAGGCTTAAAAATTCGTGTGGCATAAGAAATGCGCAAATCTGTCCTGAAACCTGTCTTAAAAATCAGCTGCAGCAAGCCTTGTTGTAAAATCCATAACTTCTTGCTCAAGAATGATAAATGGCTGTTCCAGGACTCTATGGAAAGCTGAGATGACATACTTCAACTTTGATGTTTGACCCTAGACTTGGTTGAACTTGGATCATGGAGAAAAACATCCTTGAAGTTGGGACATTCTTGCTGGAAAAATATTAATGATGTCCTATGAAATGTTGAAATATTTGACATTAAGAATTCCCAACTTTGATCACTTATATCTTTCAATCCTTATGATATTTTGAGTTGATTCTTCTACAATGTTGAAGTATCATATACCCTCTTTAAAAGTAGCTCTTAAGCAAAATCAATGGATGCTTGGATCAATAGTTACAACCTTGAAAAGTTGTGCACTTGAACATGATTTTAACTTAGAAAAAATTTCTAAGTTTCTTTCAATTTGATCAATTTTGCAATTTTCCATGATTTCTTGATTTAAATTTGATCAAATTAAATCATCAATCATATTTTCTTGAGTAATGGCTTGTGAAGCTCAAAGTTGACCAAAAGTCAAACTTTGACTTTCTGCATCAGTTGACTTTGTATTAGATGAACTTGAGGCTTGATCCATTTGGAATGTTGCACTCTTGTGCTTAATTCTTGATGTGGGAGTCCTCTTGATCCTTTGTGGATGTTTGAGAGGTTAGACAAGTTGAAGATCATGTCATTCCTTGATTGATCCTTTGTCTAAAGGCTCTGAGAGGGCTTGAAACCCTAAGCTTGATTGTAGTGAATGTTCAACAATTCCTTGAGGAGATTGATGAGGCACAAAGGTACATCCATATTGTGATAATGATTTGCACAATGATGGGAAATCTTAGTGGTTAAAATTTGGGGTATGACACCGTGGGTCCCCAAATCAAGAGAAGTTCAAGACATGCTATTTATTCACAGAGAATAGATCAAGCCAGGAAAGTTCAAGGATTTGGAAGAAACTCAAGAGATGCTATTCACGGAGAATAGATCAACTATGGGGAGTAGAGTTTCTTTGACAATTTCTAAGAGTGACAGTCTGAGAAAGGATTCACCAAGAATGCTGCCTTTTACTTTGTTCCATATTGTTTAACCCTAAGAGAAGAGAAGACTGTATCTGGAATCCTACAGGGGATCTAGTTTTGTTTGTATTTAAGAGTGACCAACAAGGCTTTACCTAGTGCTAGACGTAGTTGCCGGGGAAAACTCTAAATAACTATACTAGTACTACGCAATTGATATTTGACAAGTATATAAAAGGATATGAAAGAATACTTACAGTGAAGCAACCCCACAATACAATTATATACATATGAAAGCGATAAATGAAAGCGGATAAACACTTACCCGTTGTAGAGCTTCCATGATGTTTTGTTAGTTGTTTAACAAAGAAAACTTTGATAACAATATTATATTCAAAATCAAAGGAGAAAGTGCTTTGAAAAGATTGTTGGGGCTTACAGCTCAAGGAGAAGCCCAAGTTTTAACGATGATCGCACCGCTGTTTTGAAAACTGTACAAAGGGACTTATACAATATGTGAGGCCCACAAAATTTTTATGTATAAGGGGATTGGATCTTACACTCTATTAGAGGCCTAAAGAAAAGACATGGGGCTTATAACACGAGGGTAGGCCCAGATGATTTTGTTAAAAAGGCGACGATCGCGCCGTTGTTTTTGAAAATACAGTGGGACTTATACAATGACTGGGGCCCAAAAGGTGGTGTATTTACAATGGGGATGGGTATTACACTCTAATAGAGGCCCAAAATGTTTGTGTACAAATGATGGGGCTTACAACTCAAGGAGAGGCCCAGGGTTATTTATTTGAAAACGGCGATCGCGCCGTGGTTTTTGAAAGCACAGTGGGTCTTATACAATGTCTGAGGCCCAAATATTTTGGTTTCAAAAATGGGTTGGGTTTTACACTCTATTAGAGGCCCAAAAGATTTAAAGAAAAGGAATAAGGCTTATAACACGAGGGTAGGCCTAGATGATTTGATTTTTGAACTAGCGATCGCGCCGAGATTTTCTTTTAACGCAGAAGGACTTATACAATATCTGAAGCCCAAAATTGTTTTGGTTAAAAGGGGATTGGGTCTTACACTCTATTAGAGGCCCAAAGTGTTTGAAAAAGTTTGATGAGAGTTGAATTAATCAAAACCCTAATTTGTTTTCCAAAATATATTTTAATTAAATAAAAATTCAATTAAAATGATCAAAATTGTTAAACATGTGTGAAAAACAAATTGTGATCTTGGATTAATGTTTGAAAAATCATGTTTATATCCAAAAAATGATTGGAAATCAATTAAGTTTGGAAAATCAAGGGAGAAAAAATATTTCAAATGTTAAAACAAATAAAACATTAATTCTTTGCAAAAATATCAAATATATGAAATAAATAATATTTTTGGGATTTTTTGGTAAAATAAAATATTTTAACATTTTTTTGAATTATTAAAAAAAGAATCAACTCAAAATCATTAAAACTCAGAGAGAAATTAATTTTTGAATCAATTAAATAAAATAAAATTCAAATATTTGAATTTCAAAAAAAGGGCGCCACGAACATGGCAAGAACACGCGCCACCCTCTGTTTCTGCAGATTTGCA
This sequence comes from Lathyrus tuberosus, assembly GCA_022829125.1. Taxonomy (NCBI): domain Eukaryota; kingdom Viridiplantae; phylum Streptophyta; class Magnoliopsida; order Fabales; family Fabaceae; genus Lathyrus; species Lathyrus tuberosus. The sequence continues at coordinate 3,322,546 of JALAZF010000082.1, read as the reverse complement.
TTTTCACCTCACGATCATGTCTATGGTCTTTAATTTCATTTATTTTAAGCATGGAATAAGAAATCAAAGAGAAACCTCAAGAACCCTAAAATTTGCATGAAGGCTCAGAAATTTCATAAACGATTCAAACAAAGCAATTAATTGAGGGAAAACACTCTATGCATGATTATGAACATATGGCCAAATTATTGTGCAGCAAAAAATGCATGGATCATAGAGTTAGAAGAGCTCATGCTTACCTCTTGCAGCTGGTGATCGTGTTTTGTGTTGGAGGTGTTACATCTAGGTTCCAATGATGTAGATAGCTTCCCTAGGTGCCAAGTGATGTGTCTGAATGCTTGGAATGGTTTGAAACAAGCTGGAACTGAAGATGGTATCTCAACTGCAACTTGGTTAAAACCTTGAGCAGTTGGCTGGTGATTATGAGAAATCAATGTTCCAGATGTTGTTTAAGTGTTTAGATCACTTCTATATGATGTTTATGAGGTGTGTGTGTGATTGGTTTGGTTGGAATTGCTCTCAAACTCAAAACCCGATAGTGACTTGCTTTGGAAGGTAAATTTGGAAGTGAAAAGGTGATTTTGAGGAAAACATCTGTTTGATGGCTTTGGTGTACTCAAACTGAGCACAAATAAGCTCTATTTATAGTAGAGCAAGTTTGTTTTGCAAGCACTAGTGAATGGCAACTGCAGTAGAGGTTTGGCCAATGTTGATCAATAGGAATCCAAGTCTCCTCTAGCCATTGACTAGAGGTTAGAGCACAGGCTGCTGGCTCCCTAGTTCTTGGATAAGTCTTGACTGAATTTAGTTGGAAATGGTTCAGTCCATACCACCTTGGTGCATCCATTGAATGCTCCAAAACAAAATTTGAGTCTTGTCCCCTCTTTAGGGATTTCTAGGTTTGGCATGCTACTTTTGGTTCCAAAGACTTGGGAGGCTTATGGATCAGTGTTTGTCCCTCCTTGGTCCCTCACTGAGGTGTTCAGATGGATAAGCATGTTTGTTATTTGCACAAATTTGGCAAATCGAGAAAAATGCACAAATCTGCCATGCCATGATAGTTTACAGCAAGGCATATTGGCATGGTCATATCTCATGGCTCAAGTGGAATTCCATGGAGCTCTTGGCCATTTTGGAAAGCTCTTATATGATAAAACATATGTGTGATCATAGTTTGTTTTGATACCTTTTGGATCTGAGTGAAAAATGCCCCTACATTTGGAAAAAAAGCAAGGCAGATTCTGACTTAGTGAAAATTTCACTAAGTGTTGGAAAAAAGTGACATTTCATGTTTTCAGCCATTTTGATCCAACCATAACTCAAAATCCATGATGAATTGGAATGAGGTGTAGTTGACACTTTTAAAGTATGTCATGATAGCTACAAATCCATCTTTGGATCAGCCCAAATGGTTGCTTGGATCTCAAGTTATGATCCTTGGAAGTTGGTACCCTAGCCACTTTATTTCATAACTTAGAAAAATTCTAAGTTTTTATGGTTACCCCTTTTACAAGTTATCCCACTTTCTTTGGTTTTTATTGATGAATGTTGATTCAAATCACACATTAACATCATTTTAGGGTTAGGGAACCATAATTGATCAAAAAATCAAAAAGTCAAACTTTGACTTTTGGGCACAGTTGACTTTTTATCAGATGAACTCCAAACCGTGCGATCCTCTATGAAATAAAGTCCTTGACCTAAATCAAACATGATGGATTGATTTCATAGGTGTTATAGGGTGTATTGAATCATGTCCCAAGGTTTGGGAGCATGTCCTGGTCAAAAGTCAAAGATACAGTTGACTTTTTTCGCGAAACCCTAACTGTGGTTCTGATGAACTTGAAACTTGGGAATCAAGCTTCTTGGATCAATCCATTGTTGCAAATGGGTAAATGTAGTGTGTTGGAGACCCTCAAATCATGTCTTGAGTTATTAGCTCATCTTTTGTCCCAAATGTCAACTTAGGGGTGAATTAGGTCAAGAAACCCTAATTCCAGATTTTTAGTGAATGCATCCCCTGAGGCTAAGTTGACTTGATGATTAGGTCCATGAGGTTCTATGGAGTATTTTAGGTTATTCTTTGAAGCATTGGCTCATGCCCAGAGGAAGATTTCCATCTGGAGGCCCTGGTCGACCAAAACCCTAATTTGGTGACACTGTCGATCTTGAGGCTTAATCCACTTGGAAGGGAGCAGCCTTGTGCTTAATCCTTGAAGTGGGAGTCCTCTTGATCCTTTGTGGATGTTTGAGAGGTTAGACAAGTTGAAGATCATGTCATTACTTGATTGATCCTTTGGCTAAAGCTCAGAGAGGACTTAAAACCCTAATTATTGTTTGTAGTGAATGCTCACCCATCTTTGGGGAGACTGATGAGGCATGAAGGTTCCTCCATATTGTGATGATGATTTGCACAATGATGGGAAATCTTTGTAGTCAAAATTTGGGGTATGACAAGAGGGTATTTATAGAGTTCCCCCAGCGCGGGGCCAACGGTCTTCTACACTGGGCTGGATTGCAAGGCCCAATCCAGGTGACTGACAGGGCTTATATGACGTAAGGAAGACCAGCACGTGGTCTTTGCCCTGAGGTAACGGTCCCGAGATCTCCGGAAGGTGCACAAACCAATTCCTTCGGAGGTGGGAGGCTACAAGACGACGTGTCCTCGCGGGGAGGAGTACGTGGAGGTCGAGGAGAGAGATGCTCTCCTCGACCCCAAGTTTCTGCTCAATTGCGTTGCATAACACTGGTCGACGAGGGGATGACATGAGCGTGCTCGGCGATGATAGGGACGTACTCGACGCTCGCTATTTATGGGCCATATTGGGCCGTACCAGTATTGGGTTGGGCTTGCCCGACGGTTGGGCAGGCGTTGGCCCAGTCCAGAACAGGAGCCCCCTAAGTCGTTGCTCCGAGGTGTCGAAGTAATGACTTAAGCGTGCTCGGCCCCCGAGATGAAGGTGACTGTTCGATTCGTGCATGTACCCCTTTGTTAGGGATACGTGTCGACGGGGAGGTGTCTCTGTGTCAACGGGCATAGTGCAATAGAAAGGCCACGAGCACGGGATGTTAGACAGGCAGGAATCTTGAACTCTGCTCGAATTGTGATGTCGTCGTTGGACAACGCCGCGGGGATATGAGGGGCTCTGAATCCGAGGACCAAGGTAGATGAAAGGACTAACGTGGGAACACGCGTGCCTGTGTCACCTGCCATTAATGCCTAGGGGCGGCTAGGTCTAGGGCACTCAAGAGCCTAGGGACTCCTCGAGTCCCATGAGGGGCCTATAAAAGGATTTGAGTTCGTGTCATTTGCACGTTCCCACCTTTTTCGCTCCGATCTTCTCTTCCCTTCTCCGCCGCTGCTCCACCGCCGTACACCGCCGTACGCCGCCGCTTCCACTACACCGATCCTCCCTCTACCACCGTTTCAAGTAAGCTTCTAATATTCTTCTTGTATGTTTTGTTTCCCTCTGGTGGTTTCCCGGTGAATTGAAGAAGTTCCCGGTAATGCCACGAAGATTCCGGATAAAATGGCAGAACTTTTCTAGGGTTCCGTTTGATTCGAGGGAGGCTTGGGATGAATATCCCGGGGACCCGATGAATTCCCTGAGGACAAGCGATGAATGTCCCATGGAGGTGAGATGAGAGAGAACCGGGGAGTTGAAGAAGGTCCCTGAATGGGATGAAGGTATTGGATCGTTCCTCGTTGCTCCGAGCAGCCCCCGCTCTCATTGCCCTTTCACTTGATCGGCAGTGGAATGGTGGATTTGGTCGTGGCCAACAAATTCACCTATTTCCTCTGCTTTTCAGGTAAAAATGGCCGTGAGGTTTGCGAGCATCATCCAGATAGACACCGAACCTGACTTGGCCGAACCCGTGCAGCTTCCTGGGGAGGAGCCCCTGCGTCCGGCCGCCGACTGGGCTGACCGGAGCCTTTACGAATTCGCTCGCAATTTGCCCTTGATGACGCAGACGCCTTCGCAATCGTCGAGGACGTCGCTGTGGGCAAACAGCCGAACTAGACGGTCTTTCAGCCTAGGGAACACCACCGTATCTGCTCGAATTACCGTGGGTTAAGGTTCCCTATGTACGAGTTTCCATTTAAGGAGGCCGACATTCGTCTCCCTTTCAATGGCTTTCAGTTGAGGGTGTTCAACCGGTTGCACCTGGCACCGTCTCAGCCTCACCCCAACGCGCTAGCTTTCATGGGGACGTTCGAGCTCGTGTGCGACTACCTCAACATCGGGACCACTCTCTCACTCTTCTTCCGCATATTCCATCTTCAACGGTCAACTAATCAAGGGCGATACAGCTGGGTCTCCTTCAAGCAGCCGAGGAAGTTGTTCAAGGCGTACTCAAATTCTGTTCGAAATCTCATGGATAGGTTTTACTACGTCATGCCCGCAACGCACGAGGTTGTGGGCACGCTTTATGATATCATGACCGATGAGGCCGGGGAGGAGAGGTTCATGTCCAAGTGCCCCCTAAAGTGGGAGGATGCACATTTCGCGCGTGGCATGGATGCCTACCTCGTGAAGCACGACGAGCTGCCGGAGGAGGAAAAAGAGGCGTACGCAAAGCTGGTCGCGTATGTCACCAGCTTCAACTGGGCCGAATGTATAACTATGGATGGAAAATCCGTCCTCGACCCGCGGGGAAGGGTTGTGGCTGAAACCCGTTACATAAACACCAAGGCTCTCCTTGAGTGCAAGTTCCGAACGAAGCCAAGAGGTTCTTAGGTAGGAGCCTATTGCTCTACTCGGGCGTTCTCCTTATTTTGTTTCCTTGTACTAACTTGTTTCGTGTTTTCCCTTGCAGGTCAAATGTCGAACGTCACCGAGCGCATCATGAAGATGGCCGCTGACCGGGCACCCAAACGAACTAAGAGCCGTGTTCACGAGGTTATTCAAACAGTGGTGCCCCTTAGAGGAATGAGCGGCTCTTCTTCTCCACAGTGCAATCAGTCTCCCCCTCCGGAGGGTACCCCTGCCAAGAGGACGAGGACTGAGGGACCCATCCCAGTGGATCTCGAGGGCCCTGTCCCAACGGAGAAGTTTTTGCTGCCCGTCTGTCACCTTCAGCGGAACTTCTTTGGGAGAAGCCCTCCTATCGTCACTGAGGCCGAGGTGAGAGCAATCCTGGGAATGGACGGAGCGGCCAGAAAGGAGGCGCTTGTCAAGGACCTGGCGGCCATGATGCAAATCTTCGAGATTGCCTTGATCTTGAACGAGGGGACCTCCCTTGCCTCTGAGTTGCAGAAGCTAAAGGATGAATACACTGCCCTCGAGAAGGAGAAGGACAAGGTTGAGGGTGATCTGCAAGAGGCCCAGTCCAAGTGCGAGAACTATGCCAACGTCCTCCACGAGCTGAAAGAGGCCAACGCTGCACTGAAGGCGACTCAAGAGGAGCGCGACCGCCTCTGGACCAGGGTTGCTGAGCTGGAAGCTGCTGCCCGTCCTGCAGAGAATGAGTCTGCCGAAGAGAAAGGTTTCGCCAGCCGCGTGGCTCTGATCGCTAAGATTTGGGAGCTCCAGCAGGATAGCCGGGAGGCCCTCGAGATAGGCTTTAAGAATGTTGTGGCACAGGTCAAGGCCCAGAATCCACATGTCCAGCTTTCGCTCGACAGGATTGATCTGTTCCTTTGTGTGGTCGATGGTAAGTTGGACGTGCCAGAGGAGGAGGACGGGGAGACTGCTGGCCGGATCGAGGAAGAGATCACTGTGTGCCATTACTTTCTTTTGTTTGCTTGGCCTGCATGCCATTACTTTTTTGGTCTTTTTGTTTGGCCTGCGTGCCATATTTGCGATGAATTTTGCCCGGCCTACGTGCCAAGGGCTTTTTGATATTTTTGTAATACCTGCACAACGGGCCTCTGCTCGCTTAATGCTTTTATTTTCGCTTATTTGTGCGTGTGTGATGCTATTTTTTTTGTCTAAGTGTTGGTAATTTGGGAGTTTTCTCGACTTTGTTGATCCTCGACCGTGTGGGGAACTGGTCGAGTGGCCGGAGGTGTATCCCGACCTTCAACGAGGCTAAGAGCTCGATCGAGGTCTTAGCTTCGTGGAATGAACTTCCCATCATGAGCTGGGCGTTCTGCCTAATTGGTACGACGACGACGGAGCTCGGTCGAGGGGTCCTCGTCGGATCAAAAGTCCTCACGCATACATACGCGGCCCTTGATCATCGTGTTTCATATAGGGGAGTCGCGCTTGTACCCTAGTGCGCCCCCGTAATCGTTACGTAGCCGTGTCGCGAGCAGTGTCTAACTGTAGTATTGCTTAAGTTTCTTAGTATTCCATGGTCGAGCAAGTTCTTCCCCGTGTAGCTTTTCAAGGTAGTAGGCTCCCGTCCCCGTTTTCGCACAGACGCGGTATGGGCCCTCCTAGTTCACCGCGAGCTTGCCTTCTCGCGAATCTTTCTGGTTCCTTCGTAGGACGAGGGTGCCTACTTGAAAATCATGCTTAATAAATTTATTGTTATAACGTGGAGTTATTTCTGCTTAAGTGAGGCTTCCTGGAGGGATGCGCCCGTCCTTATCTCCTCGACAAAGTCGAGTTCTTCCCTTAGCGCCTCACTGTTCGCGCCCTCGTCGAGGGAGGCCTCCGTTCTCCTCGAGGGTTCCCTGATCTCCACAGGGATCACTGCTTCTGTTCTGTAGGTCAGACGGAAGGGGGTCTCCCTGGTCGTGGAATGTGGGGTTTTTCGGTAGGCCCAGAGGACGCTGTGTAGTTCCTCGACCCATCTTTGCTTGGTGTCGCCTAGTCGGCGTTTCAATCCTTGAAGGATTACTCTGTTCGCTGCTTCGGCCTGCCCATTCGGTTGAGGGTGTTTGACCGACGTGAAGTGCTGCTTTGTGCCCAGCTTGGTGACAAAGTCTTGGAAGTTCCTGTCGGTGAACTGCGTCCCGTTGTCGGTGACAATCGCTTGGGGCATGCCGAATCGGGCGAGGATGTTCCTCTTGTAGAAACGTAGTATGCTATGGGCCTTGATTTTGGCCAAGGCTTCTGCCTCAATCCACTTTGTGAAATAATCTACGCCGACAATGAGGTATTTGTTTTGGTATGACCCCACGACGAAGGGCCCGAGGATATCCATTCTCCACCACGCAAACGACCACGGGGATGACAATGTTTTTAGCTCGTTTGGAGGGGCAAGGTGTATATCCCCATGTTGTTGGCATCGATCGCACTTCTTAACGTGCTCCTTGGCGTCCTGTTGCATGGTGGGCCAGTAATACCCCGCTCGAAGTGCTTTACGGACTAAGGATCGCCCGGCGAGGTGTTGGGCATTGATCCCCTCGTGGTTTTCTTGGAGTATACCGGGGACTTTGGTCTCTTCGACGCACCTGAGGAGGGGGATAGAAAAGCCATGACGGTATATTTTGTCCTTGACTATCGTGTACGAGCACGCTCTTCGCTTAACCACCCCCACTTCCTTGGGATTGTCGGGTAACTTGCCCGTGGTGAGGTATTCGTATACCGGGGTCATCCAGCAATTGCTGTCCCCGATGGCGTTCACATCCGTCGTAGGAGCGGGTTTGTCGATGCTCGGGCGAGAAAGCACTTCTTTTATGATAGACTTGTTTCTGCCTTTCTTCTTCGTGCTCGCCAATTTGGACAAGACATCTGCTCGGGTATTTTGCTCGCGCGGGATGTGGGTTACTTTCACGGAGGTGAAGTTTTTCATCTTTTCCTTCACCAAGGTCAAGTATTTGATGAGGCTGTCATTCTTGGCTTGGTACTCTCCTCAGACTTGAGAGGCTACAAGCTGGGAGTCAGTGAAGATTTTGACCTCTTTGGCGCCGAGATCTTCGGCCAACCGTAGCCCGGAGAGGAAAGTCCGTATTCTGCCCTATTGTTCGATGTTGATAAGGACAATTCGAGGGAGACCTCGATCAGGATGCCTTCCTCATCTTCGAGGATAATACCCGCCCCACTCCCTTTCGTACTGGATGCCCCGTCGACGTAGATTGTCCACTTTTGGGATCCATTGGTAGAAGGTTCCGGGACGGTCATTTCTGCCACGAAGTCAGCCAACACCTGAGTCTTCAGAGCTTTCCTTCCCTCATACTGAATGTCAAACTCGGCGAGTTCGAGCGACCATCTGAGCATCCTTCCTGCCATGTCTGGTCGGCCGAGAAGCTGGCTTATGGGCTGCTCGGTCCTTACAACGATCGTGTGGGCTAAGAAATAATGGTGCAACCTCCTGGCCGCGGTGACGAGGGCCAGGGCGACTTTCTCGATCTGCTGATACCTGAGCTCGGGGCCTTGGAGGGCCTTTCTTGTGAAGTAAATCGGTTTCTGCTCGTCGGGGCTTTCCCGGATGAGGACAACACTGACCGCTTCACTCGTGATGGCGAGGTACAGGAACAACGTCTCCCCGTTCTCTTGTCGTGATAGAACTGGGGGTTGCGACAGGACTTGTCGTAGAAGCTTGAAAAATGAGAGTGCGTATTGCGCAGATTTGGCGACGAAGCGGGAGAGGGCGGTCAGCATCCCGTTCAATGATTGTATTGACTTCTTCGAGTTCAGGGTCGGGATCTCGGAGAAAGCCTTACATTTGTCGGAGTTTGCCTCGATTCCTCGCTCTGTGAGGTAGAAACCGAGGAATTTGCCCGCCCGAACGCCGAAGGTGCAGTTGTCGGGATTGAACCTCATACGACATCTCCTCACCGTGTCGAATACCTTCTTGAGATGGGCAGTGTGGTCGACTTCTTCTGCGGATTTGACGATCATGTCGTCCATGTAGACCTCGAGCATGTCGCTGATCTTTCTCTAGAAGACTTTGTCCATCATCCGTTGGTAGGTTGCGCCGGCGTTCTTCAAGCCGAAGGGCATCACGTTGTAGTAGTAATTTCCTGACTCGGTCATGAAAGCAGTATGCTGCTTGTCGGCCTTATCCATGGGGATTTGGTTGTACCCCGAGTAGGCGTCCATGAAGGAAAATAGTTTGAAACCTGCAGAATTGTCGACCAACTGGTCGATGTTAGGCAAAGGATAAGAGTCTTTCGGGCATGCCCGGTTAAGATCGGTATAGTTAACGCACATCCTCCATTTTCCATTACTCTTTTTGACAAGTACAACGTTGGGCAGCCAGGTCTTGTACCTGGCCTCCGAAATAAAATTTTCCTCTAGGAGGTCTTTTACAGCTTTTTCAGTAGCCTCCGCTTTTTCGGGAGACTGCCTACGCCTACGTTAAACTGTGGCCCTAGCGGCTGGATCCACGGTGAGCTGATAGTAGGCCACATTTGGGTCGAGGCCAGGCATCTCAGAGGTGCTCCACGCGACAGATCAACATTCTCCTGGAGACATGCATTCAGCTGCCTCTTCACCAAGTCGGGGAGTCCGATGCCAATCTTTAGGCTCTGGTCTGGATCGTCTCTGAGGGCGACGAGCTCGAAGTATCTATCTGGAATGGGGCGCGTTGGGTGGAGAGGCTGCCCGTTGATTTCCGCTTGGAGGTCATGGTCAGCTGCTCCGTCTTCCTCCTACTCGCCAGGGAACCTGCTGTCGAGGTCGACCACGTTGACGTGCGGGGGTGGTCTCTGTACTGCTTCCGGGGATGGTTTTGCTCCAGTCTTGGGCTTGGTGCCGATGGAACCCAGGCCTTTGGTCGCTGCATCGAAGCATCTCCTGGCCGCTTCAATGTCCCCGTGCATGGTGACGATTCGGCCCCTGACCGTGTAGTACTTCATCTTCAGATGGACTGTCGATGGTACCGCTGTGAGTTTGGCCAGAGTGGTCCTTCCCAGGATGCAGTTGTAGAGGGATGGACATTCGACCACCAAGAAGCGGGTCTTGACTTGTCGGGCCGTATCCTCGCTCCCAAAAGTGACCATCAGTTCAACATAACCCCATGGTCTGGTGGTGGTGCCGTTGAACCCCTGTAGATTTGAGCCCACGTAAGGGGTCAAATGCTTCTCATCGAGCTGGAGGGTCTCGAAGAGGTGGGCGTACATGATGTCCACCGAGCTCCCCTAGTCGACCAGGATCCTGCGGACGTCAAAATTGGCCATCTGTGCCCGGATCAAGAGGGGAATGGTAGCATTGGGCACTCTGCCTGGCAGCTCCTCCAGGTAGAAAGTGATGGGGTTCGAATTCCCTCGCACCTTCTCGAGGGTGGTGATCTTCGCTGAGGTCACAAATTCCAGTTCGTCAAATTTCTGCTTGATTGACCTGACGGAGATCTTCTCGAAACCTCCGCCTGATATGACCATTGGCTTGGGGAAGCTCTCCCATGTGCTGCGGGTAGTGACAAGGTCTTCATAGGGGAAGTTCACCCACATGTTGCGGACGGTCTCTTGGTTCTCGATTCCCTCGGGGACGAAGAAGTCCTCGGGTCGAGTGACGCTGAGGGCGACTTGCAGGCGGTTTTCCCCGGCAGGAGGCGTCATCTCCTCAACGCTTTGCGCATCTCGGGCATCTGACCTAGGAGCGTCGTTCCTCTTGGCATACTGCTTTAGATGCCCTTCTTTGATCAAGGTTTCAATTGCGTCCTTGAGGTGGACGCAATATTCTGTGACATGTCCATGGCTCCGGTGGAACCTGCAGTACTTGGACTTGTCTCTGTTTGATTTGGGGGGTGTCGGCTTTGGAAAGCGGACACCCCCTTTTTGAAACTCCGAGTTAGCGCATTCTTTGAGAATTTGCTCGCAGGAAGCGTTGAGCAGAGTGTACTCCGTGAACCGGCCAGCTGGTCCCCTCTGTTCACGAGAGTCCCTGGGACAGTTTTCGCGTCTCTTCTCTCCCCTACGACGAGGGGGAGGAGAGCCTTCATCTCTTTGGCCGCGGGGGACATCCCGACGTCTTGAGTCAAGGGTTATTTGGGCAGCCTCCGACTCTTCGAACTCGATGTATGATTGAGCTCGGTGGAGGAGGTCTTCCAAGTTGCAGGGTCTATGGATGCCCATAGACTTGGCGAACTCAGTCCCGATACGAAGTCCCCTCACGATCAGGAACTTCTTCATGTCGTCGGTCATGTGCACCTCGACGGCTTCGCGCTTGAACCTCTCAATGTAGTCTCTGAGAGATTCGCTTTTCCCTTGGAAGATGCCTTCCAACGAGGCTATTGTCTTCGAATTTCGGAGAGACGCAGTGAAATGTTTAGAGAAATTCCCCTTCAGTTTCCTCCAGGACGTGATTGATTCAGGTGCGAGACTTTTGTACCAAGTCATGGCGCCCTTCCTAAGAGTGGTCGGGAAGAGCCTACACTTGATAGCTCCCCCGAAATTCCTATATATGAGCATGGCTTCAAAGCTCTCGACGTGATCGTCGGGGTCGTCTGTGCCATCATAGGTCCCCAGCGGTAGAGGCTTCTCCATGCCCACAGGGATAGGGGTGTCCATGATCTCCTTGGACAGTGGGGTCCTATGGTTGTCCTCATCACTTATAACTGGAGATCGTGATAGAGAGAGATGGCCTCGACTAGGTCCATGTTGTCGAGCCTTGTTCCTCTTCCTGGTCGGGGAGCCCCTTGGCTCCTGTTGAGGAGGGGAACGATAGCGCTTCTGGGCGACCGCGGGCTGGGGTCACTCCAAGCGTGGGCGGCGGCCCTCACGCTGCGGGGAGGGACTGCGAGAGTTTGTCGGGGGAGTCCTTCGCGGGGAAGGAGGACGGTCGGGAGACGGTGGGTGATGATGTCTTCGCAGGGAAGATCGTCGTGGTCGCCCTCTCTCGAGCGCTTCGATCTTGAGATTCTACTGGGCAATCACTTGGTTGGTCTGGTTGACTAAGGCGAACAGGGCCACCGTGCCCGGATCCGCGTCTGGTGGTAGAGCGACTGACTGGTAGACAACCGATGGGTTGTCTTGTTGGGAGACGTCATACACCGCGTCGTCGGAGAAAGGGGAGGCAATCTGCCTGTGCCTTACGTTGCCTTCTTCGACGTGGATGGCCGCATTGTCCTCGCGGTGGTTTCCGCTGTCGATCTGAGTGAAGGCGGAGTCCGGAGCTTTGTTCCCAGGTTGGGTGCTGGCCATGGTGGTTAGAAAAAGTAGAAATTTCTTTGGTTTAACGATGAGGAAAACGGGGAAGCAAGGGTTCCCACAGACGGCGCCACTGATCATACCTGGATCAGAAAGTATGACAGTGGCCAGCAACTTCGTATGGTCTTCAACTCCGGTAGTGATGATACGACAGGGGGGTGTACCTGCAAGGTACTTCGATGCCAAAGTCAGGTAACGAGAGTAAGCAAGTACAGAAAAGCAGGTATGAGAGTGAGAATGAACGTAACCCGGCCCTCTCAAGTGAGAGGGTATTTATAGAGTGCCCCCAGCGCGGGGCCAACGGTCTCCTGCACTGGGCTAGATTGCAAGGCCCAATCCAGGTGACTGCCAGGGCTTACGTGGCGTAAGGAAGACCAGCACGTGGTCTTCGCCCTGGGATAATGATCCCGAGATCTCTGGAAGGTGTGCAGACTGATTCCTTCGGAGGTGGGAGGTTACAAGACGACGTGTCCTTGTGGGGAGGAGTACATAGAGGTCGAGGAGATAGGTGCTCTCCTCGACCCCAAATTTTTGTTCAACAGCATTGCCTAACATGTGGTCGACGAGGTGATGACATGAGCGTGCTCGGCGCTGGCAGGAACGTGCTCGAGGCTCTCTATTTATGGGCCATATTGGGCCGTATCAGTATTGGGCTGGGCCTGCCCGACGGTTGGGCAGGCGTTGGCCCAGTCCGGAACACAAGTTTTTACAAAATAGGGGTTACTCCCTCTATTTATAATAGAAGAAAGTCCAAAATAACAAAAAGCCTACAAATTCTTCTCAACTGATCTGGCACACGTCTATGTGCTATAGATCCAAACCCCTTCAAATGACTTAGGTTAGGCTTGACACCAAACCAACATTCTTTTGGCGTGATTCCCTCTAGCTTCTTCGTTGGACATCTATTCAAGATGTATGTTGCTCTCGACACAGCTTCTCCCCATAATTCTTTAGGTAAATGCTTGCCTTTCAACATGCTTCTCACCATATTTATGATGGTTCCATTCTTCCTTTCTGCAGTTCCATTTTACTGTGGAATGTAGGATGGCACCACCTCATGCACAATCCCTTCTTTCTCACATAATGCATCAAAATATTTTAGCACATACTTTCTGTAGTGAGCGATTTTGATCGTGGTTCTTAAGCACTGTCGCTCTGGGGTACTACAGGTCGATTCATTTTTTATCCTATTAAGCTGACTAAGGAAGGGAAATAGATGTCTCCAATTAACCCTGCTTGTATACTGAGTTTAAACAGATGACTGTTCGTTTACAGATGCGGTTTAGATTGTGGGCCTCTCTCTGCTTATTTTATTAAGAATGAAATGATGGGACTATTCATAGGGATTTTGGATAGGTACTGGATTTGATGTTTTTTTTATTAGTGTGCTCGCTAAGATTTTTCAATCTTATGCCTACGTATTCCCGTTTAACGAAACAGGGAAATCAGAGCGATCGTAGTTCCTCCTATTCTATGGGAGGAAAAAAAGGTTGTTTTGGTGTCTTGTTCAAAGCCCAAGACGTGAAGCTAAAGGTGGTTTATATATTGTTCAAAGCCCAAGATGTGAAGCTGAAGGGTCTATTTATTTCTTGTTCGAAGCCCAAAATGTGAAGCTAAAAGGGTCTTGACTTTAGAGAGAATTTGTCATCTCTAAAGAGGAGTTGTTGATGTTTGTATGCTATGAACAAGGCACAAATTTGATGCTAAAAGGTTGATTGACTCAACCGGGGTTTTCCTTATACAAAGCCTAAGAGGAGGCTATTGACCCAACAAGAGGGAGTTTTTATGTGTCTCGTACGAAGCCCGAGAGAGAGGCTAAAAGAGTTGACTCAACAAGAGAGTGCTAACAAGTAACTGACCCAACAAGAGAGTTCTTTTGTATCTCGTACGAAGCCCGAGATAGAGGCTAAAAGGGGATTGACTCAACAAGAGAGTCTTTTATACTCAACAAGAGAGTGACTTTGTATCTCGTACGAAGCCCGAGATGGAGGCTAAAAGGGGCTGACTCAATAATAGAGTCATTTTGGTATCTCGTACGAAGCCTGAGATGGAGGCTAAAAGGTTGGACTCAACGAGAGAGTCTTTTATACTCAACAAAAGAGTGTGAATAGGTTAGCTCCGCTGGGGAGAATCATTGTACCAAGCCCAAGAGGAGGCTATTGTAACTGTTTCAGTTTAGTGACAGGTCCAGTATATTGAATAAAGAGAAAATCAGTGCTTATATGGGTAATGTTGTGCTCATGGATTGATCAGAGGATCATGGTTATCTCCTGTTCTTTAAGGAAATGGGAAATCCAAAGGGTATTGAGACTGTCCAATTCTACGGATGTTTTGAGAAGTCGATTCTCAGATAGTGAATGATATTTGTATAATGCCCAAGAGAAGGCTGGGTTACTGCTGAGGATTAAATCCATAGGCAGGCCAAAGGGTGAGGAACTCTCATGAGAGAGGCCGGTTTTTAGAGCGATCAGTGTTTTTCCTATTTTTGAAAGGAACTTGAGAATGTCTTTGAGACTCAAGGGGTTTTAGACTGTCCAAGTCTAGAGTTTTATCTTTTGTACAATGCCCAAGAGGAGGCACGAGCGTTAATGGATGAGTATCAACCCTCAAATGGCCAGAGTTTTTGACGCTGGAAAGACTGCTCTAGCAAAGGATGACTAAGTTCTGTCTTATACGTACCTTTAAGGGGTCGTCAGGGTCCTTGTATTAAGCCCAAGGGAAGGCATAAGAACTTCTAAGAAGCCGAAGGGTCCTTGTACAACGCCCAAGAGGAGGTGGGGATGCTTTTAAGAAGCCTATGGGTCCCCAAACCCCGAGAAGCTCAAGACATGCCATTCACAGAGAATAGACCAAGCCAGGAAAGTTTGAGAATTTGGAAGAAACTCAAGAGATGCCATTCACGGAGAAAAGATCATCTCTGGGGAGTAGAGTCTCTTTGACAATTTCTAAGGGTGCTTTTAAGAAGCCTGTGGGTCCCTAAACCCCGAGAAGTTCAAGACATGCCATTCACAGAGAATAGATCAAGCCAGGAAAGTCCGAGAATTTGGAAGAAACTCAAGAGATGCCATTCACGGAGAAAAGATCATCTCTAGGGAGTAGAGCCTCTTTGACAACTTCTAAGGGTGACAGTCTGAGAAAGGGTTCAAAAAGAATCTGCCTTTCACATCTCCATATTGTTTAACCCCAAGAGGAGGGAAGACTGTGTCTGGTAATCCTATGGGGATCTAGTTTTGACTGTATTTAAGAGCGATCAACGGGGCTTTACCTAGTGCTAGATGTAGTTGCCGGGGAAAACTCTAAATAACTATACTAGTATTACACAGTGGATATTTGACAAGTATATAAAAGTTTGTGAAAGAAGACTTACAGTGAGCAGCCCCACAATACAGTTCAATATATATGAAAGCGGATAAAGAAAGCGGGTAAACACTTACTCGGTTGTAGAGCTTCCATGCTGTTTGGTTAGTTGTTCAACAAAGAAAGCTTTGATAACAATATTATATTCAAAATCAAAGGAGGAAGTGCTTTGAAAATAATTGTTGGGGCTTACAGCTCAAGGAGAGGCCCAAGGTTTTATCAGTGATTGCACTGTTGTTTTGAATTTGTACAGGGACTTATACAAGTGACTGAGGCCCAAAAAGGTTTTCTGTACAAAGGTATGGGTCTTACACTCTCTCAAGAGGCCCAAAGGTGTTTAAAGAAAAAGAATGGGGCTTATAACACGAGGGTAGGCCCAGATGATTTGTTTTTGAATTGGCGATCGCACTGAGATTTTTCTTTTAACACAGAGGGACTTATACAATATATGAGGCCCAAAATGTTTTGGTTAAAAAGGGGTTAGGTCTTACACTCTATTAGAGGCCGAAAAAGTTTTAAAGAAAGGAAATGGGGTTTATAACACGAGGGTAGGCCCAGATGATTTTTGTTTTGAAATGACGATCGCGCCGAGATTTTTGAAAACGCAGTGGGTCTTATACAATGACTGAGGCCTAAAAAGTTTAGTTTTCCAAAGGGGTTGGGTCTTACACTCTAATAGAGGGCCAAAGTGTTTGAAAAAGTTTGATGAGGGTTGAATTAATCAAAAACCCTAATTTGTTTTCAAAATGTATTTTAATTGAATAAAAAATTCAATTAAAATGATCAAAATTGTTAAACATGTGGAAAATAAATTGTGATCTTGGATTAATGTTTCAAAAATCAAGTTTTGATCTACAAAATGATTGGAAATCATTAAAATTTGAAAAATCAAGAGGGAGAAAATATTTTAAATGTCAAAAACAATTAAAATATTAATTCTTTACAAAAATATCAATTATATGAAATAAATAATATTTTTGGGATTTTTTGGGAAAATAAAATATTTTAACATTTTTGTGAATTATTAAAAAAAGAATCAACTCAAAATCATTAAAATTCAGAGGGAAATTAATTTTTGAATCAATTAAATAAAATCACAAAAATTCAAATATTTGAATTTTCAAAAAGGGCGCCAAGAACAATGGCAAGAACACGCGCCACCCTCTGTTTCTGCAGATTTGCGTTTTCTATCCAATCTCACTGAATACTTGATTATATCATGTAATCTACATATCAATCTACTCGTTTCAACCTCACGATCATGTCTATGGTCTTTAATTTCATTTATTTTAAGCATGGAATAAGAAATCAAAGAGAAACCTCAAGAACCCTAAAATTTGCATGAAGGTTCAGAAATTCCATACACGATTCAAACAAAGCAATTGATTGAGGGAAAACACTCTATGCATGATTATGAACATATGGCCAAATTATTGTGCAGCAAAAAATGCATGGATCATAGAGTTAGAAGAGCTCATGCTTACCTCTTGCAGCTGGTGATCGTGTTTTGTGTTAGAGATGTTACAACTTGGTTCCAAGGATATGGACAACTTCCCTAGGTGCTATGGAGTGTGTCTGGATGCTTGGAGTGGATTGAATTGAGCTGGAACTTGATTTGGCACCTCAACTGCGAATCTGTCAAAGGCTTGAGCAGTTGGCTAGTGATTTTGTGATTTTGGTGTTCCAGATGTTATATGAGTGTTTGGATCACTTCTATATGATGTTTATGAGGTGTGTGTGTGATTGGTTTAGTTGGAATAGCTCTCAAACTCAAAACCCGATAGTGACTTGCTTTGGAAGGCAATTTTGGAGTGAAAGAAGAGATTTTGAGGAAAGCATCTGTTTGATGGCTTTGGTGTACTCAAACTGATCACAAATGAGCTCTATTTATAGTAGAGCAAGTTTGTTTTGCAAGGAATAGTGAATGGCAACTGCTGCATAGGTTTGGCCAATTGTCGCTCCCGAAAGATTTGCATCCAACGGTACAAACGCGAGAGTGGTGTAAAAGACACAGAGTCGCCAGCAAAGTGTATTTATCCCAAGAGAGGGAAAGGAAACACTACATAAACCTGAAAGAAGGGAAAGAACAGGGTCTCACGACCAAGAGAACGGGTACGGGAGTCGGTTACGCGAAGGGAAGGTGTTAGCACCCAACACGTCCATCGTACTCGATGGGATCCACGCTTGCTGCCTGCATCAAAGGGTGTCGTCGTCTGGAGCTCCACTGCTACTGGACCGGCGGAAATAACGAGAACGAAAAGAAACGAAGAAACAAATGTAGGGAAAATAAAAGAAGTGCTCGCATGGGCCCTACCCCACTGCCTACATATCTCATCGGGAGCATGAGAATCAGAGCGACGTAGTTCCCCTCACTAGGGGTGGATTGTGTTTTTTAGGGAACGGCTTACGTTCTAGCTTAGGTGTTGCAGCTCGCTGAATCGAGACTTAGGCGTTACCATCTTGCAAGAGAACGAGAAGAAGCGCATTCGTACGCTGAGAGTGAGTGAGATGAGAAAAGAATTCCCGCAGGAAAGACGCTATTGTTTGTTTGAGTTTTTTAGACAGAAGTGTTTTAAGTTAGTTCATAACTTGCATTGCACCAAAGTCTTTAAACGTAGGAACGAATACTTCCCGCATCGTCCCCAACAGGACGTACACTAAGTATCCTAGAAGAATGAGAGGAAGCCCCTCGTTCCCCACTTCCCACATAGAAGGCTCAAGCGCAATACACGTTAACTTTTATTAAGTGTTTTGAAGAAGTTTTGAGATGAGAAGAGAGAAGACACAAAGGAAACTCTAAAGGGATACTAAGAGTCCTAATGTTATCATGCATGGATGACCTATGGTTAGTGAGGTTTAGGAGAGAAACAACTACCTAAGACCTAATGCTAATTCTACTCCAAGCTTAATCAGAAATTAAGTCGGACTAGGTAGCTCTAAGAGGAAAGGAATCCAAGACTTAATCAAGTCTTGAGATTCATGGGGTGAGAAAGAGTGAAAGAGAAGAAGAAGAAAGAGAAGGATAAGATGAGAAGCAAGATGGGGCAGCAAGTACATCATAACCATTAATGTCCAACTCAAGTCAATCAACATGTTTCAAAGATCAATGCAAATCACTTCAAGTAATCATGCAGAGGTAAACATGGAAGGATGCAAGCACACTTGAATTAAATGCACAATTAAAAACACATGGATCTCATACCAAAGTGAAATGAAAGAGACAAGATGAAAATGAAACAAGACCAGAACTCACATCATATCATCATCAATAGTTCACATATGCAAAAGAGGTTCACATTATGCAATATGATGCACCAAAGAAGTTACAAAGCAAAAGGGATGATATGCATCACATAATTCAAACCAAATGCACCCAACAATGCTCAAGTAACATGAAAATCAAGTATAGAACTCAAGAGGCAGTAGCATATACATCAATGTCATATCAAACCCAAACTCAAGTCATACAAGATCAAACATCCATCAACAACTTCAAAACATGCACCACAAATGAGAAAGACATTCACTTAACATCCATACAAACCAACAAAGAAGTGTGTGAAGCAAAGAGTGAGAACATGTCACATAGAGCACCTCAAACCAAGAGGGTCAGAACCTCTAGCATGCCATACAAATCAAACAAAAGGTCTCATGCATTGGTGAAATCATACAAAGAAGCCATCACAAGATTAAGTTGAGCATGCCACAAGATTTAAGTCAAAACAACATCCACTTAGAAAATCAAGAACAAATTGGAAAATGATCAAATGAGGATGATTCCAAAGCCACAAGTAAGTTCAAACAGAATATGATCATACCATAAAAATATCTCAAGCATCATCCCATTGCAAGTAAGCAAATGTATCCAAACTATATCAAGTACCAAAGTATACCTCAATCAAACTTGCACCACAAACAAAACTCAATCAAAAATAGAAAAGTGGATCAATAAATTCAAAAAATAATTAAACAGAAGCTAACTCAGTCAAGTAACATGTGAAATAAGATTGGATCAAAAATGGTTAAAGAGCTTGTCTAAAAGTGATCCACAAGTCAAGATGTGCACATAATCGAACAAAGATCGAGGGTCAAATAAACTTGAGTGGCAAGTCACTAAAAGTAACTCAAACCAACCTCAAACCAGCATTGAAGCATTCCCATATAATCCTCCACAAGTAACCAAAAGATTGGCCTCAAATGATGAGTAAAAGTTAAGAATATCCTAACCCTAGATGAAGGGTATCATTGGAAACTCATCACCAAATTAAATCAAAATAAAATAATGAAAATAAAATAAGAAATAAAAATAAAAAAATGGAAAATAATCACAAGACATTAAATGATTAAAAAAATATTTTTGTGAATTTTTAAAATGTGTTTAACAATTAAAATAAAAATCAAATGGAAACTAAATATGAAAATAAAAAGGAAATGAAGAGAAGAACAAGGGGGGCATAAGCAATTATAGGATCAAAAGGGGAACAGTTATACGCGCAATGGGCCTTAACCAGGGGTGTGTGGAAATCAAAAGTGCTAAGCCCAAAACAAAATCAGCAAATCAAACCAAAAAAAAAAACAAAAAAAACAAGTGAAACGGTGTGTTTTCACATCCATGCTAGAAAAAACCATTAAACGAGTTGGCAGAATGGAATAATCCTAATGGCTGGTCAATAATCAACACAAAAACACGTCAGTGCCCTGCATCCCACCGGAACCCTACGCCGGTCATCTTCTCCGGCTGCCCTTGCCGGAGACGACTGTAACTCATGATAAAAATCCAAACCCATTACATCATTTTAAAGAGGAACTCAAGTAGAACACTAATATGACCATGGATTTGCATAAAGGTTCGTAACCAAAGAGAAATCCGCGCATGAAAAAAACAGTCTCAAACTGTAACTTGCGCAAACTAAAACAAGTGACGTTCAAACATTGCCTCCATCACTGGAGGACTTCAGATGTGCAAACATGGACTCAAATGAATGCTTAGCATGAGAGATTCGAAAGTTGAAGAGTTACCTAACGGAGCAACTCCGTTGGTTCTTGAAATGATGGCGAGAGCTTCAGAAGACCAGCTGAGAACCTTCCCTGACCTTCAAGGAGTATAGATCAAGCCAAAGGATGGAGAAGATCTTGGTGAATAAGCAGACTCGAAGGTGAGAAACTTTGAGAGTGTGTGAGCTTGCTACTATCCAATTCTGAGCCAAAATGACGTTTTTTTCTTATTTTTAGGGTTTGTGTCACTTATATATCCACTTGGCACGTGAGAAAGTTGATGAAATTTGCTCCAAAGTTTGTTGTGTGATTTTTACAAATTTAGTGGAAAAAGATTCACACAATCAGCACATGGGAAGGGTGTGTTTCTTACGATATTTTTTAGTGGAATGGTGTGTGAGAATGTTGAGGAAATGAGGTGTATACTCGTGTGTTAATGGGCTGGCACTATGAAATTCTCTTTAATCCACTTTCAAGTTCTCCAACTTTGCATTCTTTTTGGTATGACACCCCCTCATGTGGCAGGCTGCGTGCTTAGCCTATTTTGGCAAGGTTTTGGCATATGGGATCAAAGGATGATGGCTGGTACGATTGGTGAGGTACAATGCAGAATTTGGTACACTTTGGCCATGGTATGCAAAGCTATCACAATCATCATGGGAGCACATTCAAAGAACCATAAGTTGATGAATTCTTCACCAATTGGTGAACTCTCTAGCTCAAATCAAACTAAGGAAATCATAGAATGAAGGACATGTTGGAAAGATCTTAAAAGAACATTTGAATCCATGAGGAAATGACCACGAAAAGATGTCCCCACAATCTGCCAAAACAAACTTGAAAATAACTCTAAGTTTTTGGACTTTGGCAACTTGGAACCTTGATTTTCGAACCACCATAACTTGTACTACAATGATCCAAATGATGAAAACTTGGGATGGCATGAAACTAGGAAACGCAAGGAACACTTTTGATGTTCAAATCACCTTGAGATAATGCTTAGAATCATGTGAAAATCAGCCTTGAAAATAAGTCCACAAATCTGCCAAAACACTTAGAAGAAAATTCTAAGTTCTTTTTTTTTTTTAACATAATCACAACTTGAAACCTTGGACTTTAGGGTACCACAACTCTTTCAAAAATTATCCAAATGGCATGGTTCTTGTGCTCATTTTGAAGGGAATGCTTCAAACTACAACTTTCATGTGGAAAAAATTGCAAATGAAGCCTTGACCATGAAGAAAAATTGGCTTTGAAAGTGAGTGAAAACTTGCCAAAAATAGTAAGTCTCTTAAAACCTAACTTTCCAATTTTAGCAACTTTTCAACTTTCTTGATTTTTCATGAATCCTTGGACATTTCTTGATCAAATTTCAATTATGGACCATATTTGACTTGGGAATCATAGTGTTGACCTCAAAAAGTCAGGAGTTGACTTTTTTCACTGCACAATTGACTTTATTCCCAATTCTCCTGATTTTGAAATTTCTGATCAATTGAAAACCTTCTGAAGTAAATTGATGGACAATTCTCCAATCCTAGACACTTGAGGACATGAGGAATACCATGAGATCGAGTCTTGTCCTAAAAATAAAAAATAATCTGATTCTATAGGAAACCCTAATTTGGGCTCCTCTGGTTAGGAGAAATCAACACATCCTCCAAATTCAAATTCCTCTTAGTATGATGTGTGTCATGTCCACCAATGAGGATAAGTGCCATATGGAGATGATAAACAATCAAAGAGCTTGCTCATTTGAGGGTTAGATCTCAGAATCTCCAAAACCCTAATTTAGGAAATCAGGTTAGGAGAGTGTGATTCTTTTGAATTCCCCTGCCAATCTTGATCTTGTGATGAGATGATGGACCAAATAAAACACCTTGAGGCTTAAGGTTCCCTTGTGGCTCAAGAATTGATAGTATCAAGAACTTTCTCTCCTCTTAGCCCCTTGGACAATACACATGAACTGTTGCTTGAAACCCTGAAAACCTCTTCTTCCCTCGAGTTAAACCAAGTACCTTGATCCCATGCTAAGAACCAATGATATGCAAAGACGATGATGCAAGAATGAAAAGAAACATAAGCCAGTTAGTATCAAAAATAAAAGGGCAAATTTTGAGGTGCTACAGCTGACCCTATTCAAACTTCTTGGATCCGAGGGTACGGAAGCAACGACTTTCGGACAATCTGGATACAGGGAGATTGAATACCAATGGAACTTGGAAATTTGCAACCTGTGGGGATGATGAAAAAGAGTTGTTTACGAGGACGGCCGTAGACGAACTCGAAAAAGGTAGACCAACCAAAGGCGGACTACACTGGGGGATATAAAGGTAATACGAGGCCATGCCGAAGGTGGGCTCGAAAAAGAAAGACCAGGCCGAGGGTGGACTTTCAAAGAAAGACTAAGCCGAAGGTAGACTTTCAAACAAAGGATACGAGACCATGCCGAAGGTGGGCTCAAAAAAAAAAAGACCAAGCCGAAGGTGGGCTTTCAAAGAAAGACTATGCCGAAGGTAGACTTTCAAACAAAGGATATGAGACCATGCCAAAGGTGGGCTCAAAAAAGAAAGACCAAGCCGAAGGTGGGCTTTCAAAGAAAGACTATGCCGAAGGTAGACTTTCAAATGAAGGATAATACGAGGCCAAGCCAAAGGTGGACTCGAAAAAGAAAGACCAAGCCGAAGGTGGGCTTTCAAAGAAAGACTATGCCGAAGGTAGACTTTCAAATGAAGGATAATACGGGGCCAAGCCGAAGGTGGACTCGAAAAAGAAAGACCAAGCCGAAGGTGGGCTTTCAAAGAAAGACTATGCCGAAGGTAGACTTTCAAATGAAGGATAATATGAGGCCAAGCCGAAGGTGGACTCGAAAAAGAAAGACCAAGCCGAAGGTGGGCTTTCAAAGAAAGACTATGCCGAAGGTAGACTTTCAAATAAAGGATACGAGACCATGCCGAAGGTGGGCTCAAAAAGAAAGACCAAGCCGAAGATGGGCTTTCAAAGAAAGACTATGCCGAAGGTAGACTTTCAGATAAAAGATACGAGACCATGCCAAAGGTGGGCTCAAAAAGAAAGACCAAGCCGAAGGTGGGCTTTCAAAGAAAGACTATGCCGAAGGTAAACTTTCAAATAAAGGATACGAGACCATGCCGAAGGTGGGCTCAAAAAGAAAGACCAAGCCGAAGGTGGGCTGTCAAAGAAAGACTATGCCGAAGGTAGACTTTCAAATGAAGGATAATACGAGGCCAAGCCGAAGGTGGACTCGAAAAAGAAAGACCAAGCCGAAGGTGGGCTTTCAAAGAAAGACTATGCCGAAAGTAGACTTTCAAATGAAGGATAATACGAGGCCAAGCCGAAGGTGGGCTCAAAAAGAAAGACCAAGCCGAAGGTGGGCTTTCAAAGAAAGACTATGCCGAAGGTAGACTTTCAGATAAAAGATACGAGACCATGCCGAAGGTGGGTTCAAAAAGAAAGACCAAGCCGAAGGTGGGCTTTCAAAGAAGGATACGAGACCATGCCGAAGGTAGACTTTCAGATAAAAGATATGAGACCATGCCGAAGGTGGGCTCAAAAAGAAAGACCAAGCCGAAGGTGGGCTTTCAAAGAAAGACTAAGTCGAAGATAGACTTTCCTGGGGATATCAAGATAACAGCGAGTGCGAGGACGGCCGAAGACGAACTCGAAAAAGTAGAAAAACCCAGCCGAAGGTGGACTTTCAAAGAAAGACTAAGCCGAAGGTAGACTCTCAAACAACGAAATGTAGAATCGACAGATCTAGAAAGATGAATCCGCCGGGGACAAGAGAAATCTAAACAGACAACTCTGCGGGGGGAGTATAAGAAAGATCAACAAGAAGGACGAATCCACTGGTTGCGGTGTAATGTTAAACAACATCTCCTGAAGCATGTTATTTTCTGCTGGGGAAAGAAACCGGCAAAGGCTAACAAACCTGGCTTATTCTTCGAATGCATATGTTTGAATTTTGCCGTAATGCTCCACACGAAGTGGAAATGCTACGCATTTGGGAGGATGCCATGCAAAGAAAATGTTTATGCAATGCAAAAGAGGCGTCCCAGCAAAATAAATGCTGAAGACCAAGGCAGCTCCACTGGGGATGGCAAACTAAATTGCCACCAAATCAAAGAAATCCGGCTGAGAAAACTTCGCCCTGCTGGGGAAGATCACAATCACCAATTCTGCCGGAGATGGACGAAACTCCAAGAGAAAACCCTCTCTGTTGGGGATAGATACTGAGAGTAAAGATTCCTTCGCTGGGGATCACTAAATTCTTCAGAACCTGAATTCAAAAGAAAATGCTGGGGATACCAACCGCCAACAAACTCTGCTTCGGGATAACCTGCTGAGGAGAGATGAGCCAAACCAACACTCCGGCTGGGGGCAAACCTCTTATATCCTGCTGAGGGGGACGATCCTCAACGACTCCGCTTAGGGAATTACTTCTCCATACTCTGCCGAGGAAGACGATCCTCGGAACTGAGGAAGCGAGTCAATAATACTGAACCTGCTTGGCGATGTTACTAAACTCAACCTGCTACTGAGAGACATCTGCAGCTTCACCCTGCTGGGGAATATCATCCACTATTAGCTAGCCTGCTTGATGATTGACGACATCAATTCTGCCAGGGGATACCATCAAGCTTACTCATCTGCTGGGAATCAGATCACATCGTTGCTGATGAGAAAACATACTTCCTGACTAGCTGAGGAAAATGAGTGTTCAGACTCTGTGGGGAAATAGCATCTTTATCCAAAGGAGGTATTCCGCCAGTCTCTTGCTGGGGACGCAAAATCATCAACTCCTGGCTGCTTACTAAAAGAGTAACCAAATACAGCCTTAGCTGGGGAAATAACGCTCTGTACCTTGATAGGGAAGAGTAATAAACAGCTGAGGACGATCAGACTTCAAAGTTGGAGAGTAACTTTATTGGGGAGAAACTTGGGTGTTTCACGTTTTTGCTTATCAAATACATACTGACCTTCGTGTACGACCAACGGTCCGTTGAACTTTCCACTTTCCCCAGACTATAGGGTCTAATGGAAGCAATCGTCCTAAGAGGATTTTATAGAAGCCCGGGCATACACACTGCCCCAGGGTCTTCAAACTCTTGGAGAGATTTATCAGATCTCGACGCAACTGCCCCAGACTTCATAATTCATGAAGTAAACTTGCCTCGAAAGGATTTGCAATGAAAATTAGACTTTGAATTACTTGAGATGACTAAATCTGACCGTTGAGGAAGAGAACACTCTGACTCCTTATCGTATTCTTGACGATATTCTATCGTCTTACCTTGCTGAGAGTGAGGATTCCATCTGTACTGCTGGAGATAAGAAACCTTCATGACAACCCTTTTCGAACATAGGACAATTCTCTGCTTGAGGAAGAATAACAATTCCCACACTTTGCTGGGAAAAAGATACCCTCTGGCTCTTTGCTGTAGGGAAAAGACTTCGAAAGTCCCACACTGGGAACAACTCAGTGCTGATTGTCAAGAGCGAAACACAGTTCCTTTAACTCTCCACCTTGCCCCAGACCACAGGGTCCACTTGAAGCAAACATCTTAAGAGGATTTTACAGGAAAACTGGCATCCAACAATGCCCCAGGGTCTTCCAAACTCTTAGAGATGTATCCGGTCTGGACATAACTGTTCCATACTTCATGATTCATGAAGTAAACCACTTTGAGAGGGCTCGTAATGACCTGAAATGTTCTGCCACAATATTCTGAACCTTGCAGGGGTGCTATTGATTGACTGTGTTCTGAAGGGAAAAAACTTCTCGCAAACCTTGAAGTGACTTGCCCCAGTACAAACCTTGCAGTACATTTGTCTCTGACCGACTAGTCTTCGAGAGATTTACCGAATCTCGACGTGATTGCCCCAGTTTGAAGAAATTTTCTCAACATGAACGCCCCTTGGTTGATTGTACTCTGAAAAGACCTTCTCAACTTGAATTCCCCAGCTTGGCCACATTTTGAAGAGATTTCCCGGTGTCATTGTCCCAGATTGGTTACATCTCAGCACAAATGGCCGGGAACGCCTTTTTCCCACATCATCTTTCAGCAACATGTCTTCTGGAGTCTCGGGCGCCTCAACTTGGCCAGTTTAAGCTTCTCGATTGATGTTCATCGTGTAAACTCCTTTGATGTCAAACACATGCAAGCAGAAGATGTTTATTATGAGAATGACAATCCTAATGCAACACTCGTGTTGATCTCGAAGTTTTATTGAAAAGTGTCGCCAAGCCTTGTGAACAAATCACTAGCTGGGATGCGACATGGATTTTTGAAGGGAAACAATACGCACATGCAATACCAACAAAAATATTACTAGCATAACTCATAGGAGTCAGGAACGTTATCTCGCTGAAGTACGCCTTCAGGCTAACCCTGCTTCAATTAGGACTTTTTAAGGGTTGTAACGTGTCCTGGTTCACGGTTTTGAGAAAAAAAGATTTATGGCTCAAAGTTTATCAGTGCCCACCCACTCTTCGTGATATTCTCCAGTCCTATGTTCAGCTAATTTGACACAAGAACTCGCCTCTCAAAAGGTTTTATGATCCTTAAAGAACCCATGCAATTGATGGTTCGAGACCTGATGAGGTTTTGGAGCAACAGTCACCCCTTTCATCTTTTGTGTCTGTAGTCACACGACTTTGTTCTGCTCAAGGATTTTTCTTTTTGTCGTCCTTTTCGCTTTTATTCTTTTTCATTCTTTTGTTTTCCCTGATTTTGCCTGGACCGATTCTTTTTTTTTTTTCCGATTCTGAAGTCCAGCGGGATGCCCTAATTTTTTCCTAAGTCACTTGTTTTAAAGTTTCGACTTAGCGGGCTCTCTTTCTTTTATTCTCTTTTTCTTTTTTGAACAAGTCGTGAGACACTGGTTGTCTTACTTGCTTGAAAGGGCTGTGACTGCCTCACTCTTTGATTGTCGGTGGATAACCATTGTGGTTCTACACCTCTTAACCTTTTGGTAGTGGAATGGAAGGTAATGGATCCTCGGATGTACACTCCTTCTGGAAGTTGAACACTTGGTCAAACTAACTGACGCCTACCCTGCCCCTGGGTTAAAATTGAGGGTTTTTTCGTCTTCAGAAAGAACTCCTGCTACTAGGCTCAAAAGGGGTTGACAAAGGTCTATCTCCTTATCTCTCCAGTGTTTGTGAATTGGAAACAATGCCTGTACATCCTTAACAGGGTTTTATCCAAAAGAGTACCATTAGAAACCTGCGTTCTTATTTCTCATCCTCCCTCAAGAGTTCTAGACAAGAAAGGTTGGTATCGCAGTGCATATAAACATGATATGTTTGCATAAAAGTAAAAAACTTCAAGAACAACACATCATTGCATAAAAATCAACATTCAACACACAAACAAATTTTTACATGCAGACAATGTTTAAACAAAACAAATGGAAGCTACATATGAAAATGCAGTAAAGGGAGCTGATGATTGCCATTGAGTAGACTTGACTCCGTCTGGATTGGTTTCTTCTGGTGATGTCCTTTGAAGCCTTCAAGCAGATGAGATGTCGACATGCACAATCAAGTCTCCTTCTGGAAATGATATGTACCTTTCGTCAATCAATTGTTGCACTTTGGCTTGGAAGGCTTTGCAATCTTCGGTTGAGTGTCCCATAGATCCTCCATGATATCCACATTGCACATAGGGATTGTACCCCGGAGGGTATGGTTCTGGAACAGGCTTCAAAGTCTTGGGCTCCACCAATGAATTTTGAACCAGGTGTGGCAAGAGTTGACTGTACGACATGGGAACTGGATGAAGATGAGCATTCCTTCTTTCCAAGTTATTGCGAGGCCTATGCTGATTCTGACGCTGATAGTTCTGTTGTTGATTCTGATTTGCGTATTCATCTGGCTCAGGCGCTTTCCCCCCCAGACTTAATCGAGGAGTAGGCAGCAGTTGTGGACGTGGGGATTCTAAGACCAAAGACTGCAAGAAATGCCCCTGACTTGATGTAGCTTTGGGAGAAGCAACAGGGATATCCACCTCTTTTTCAACAGCTAGAGTAGGACCACCATGTATGCTTACGCCGCTCGGCGTGAATTCAATTTCCTTCGAATCGACCAGATCCTGAACGGCATGCTGAAAGGCCTTACAATTCTCCACATTATGCCCTGGCGCACCAGAGTGGAAGTCACAATGGGCTCTTGCATTGTAACCCAGTGGAGGAATACCAGTAAGAGGAGCCAGAGTCCTTCTTTGTACCATTTGCAACTGAAGAAGATGCTATAATAGTTGAGAATATGGCACCGGTGGAGTCTCAAGATGCCTATTCTGCTTAGGCCTTGGCTGATTCTGGCGACGGGCCTGATTTGGCCGTTGAGATACAGTCGGGACAGTTACAGTGGCAACCTGCTTACTCTTTGGGAGGGATTCCTTAAACAACGGAGGATAGACAATTCCGGCCGCAGCTTCAGGCATGAGGGTATTATCTTTGCTTAGCACACCTCTCACGACCTCCATAACCAGACTCATCCGAGTCTTCAGTTGGTTGACCTCTTCCCTCAGCACTTTCTGGTCTTGAACCAAAGTTTGCATCTTCTCCATAAACTGCCCCATCTGGCCTCGCATTTTCCTTAACTCAGCTTGAATTTGTTCCATGATCAACTCTTGAATGGCCTGAGGGGTTAAGTCCTACAATCCTGAAGGAAACCAGGTCAGATCAAGAATAACTAGCCTCGAACACCTGTTATGCACATGAAATGATTATGCAAATGCAAATACCATGTTCAAGTACTTCCAAGGAATCATTCTATTTTAATTCAAGACTTTTCAGAATAACCACGCGGAATAAATGGAAATGGTCAACAGTGAGCCTCAACAATGATATCCTTGGAAATACGAGAACATGTGTGCAAGAATGATGATGCAGATGCAACAAACATGGGATCACGGTATCCACACAAACTGGCTGCGCTGTGCTGACTAAATAGGCTCAAAGGTCTGCTCTGAAGAGAAATACCAGAATACTAGAATACCGGATGATCAGAATACCAGAATACCAGGCTAATAAGTCCACACTGACAGGAAATCCAGAATACCGGGTATGTTGAAGGTCAAGGTTACCTGTAAACCTGTAAATAACCCGCCCCCCTCACATGTGGGTACTAGGGTGTTCAGTATCCCGGGCTCTCAGGTCGAGAAATGATGATACGTTCACCATTTTTGGTTTGGCATCATCATCAATCGAGGAGGCCTCAACTGATTCTCCAAAAACGAAAGATCCTCAGCTTCAGAGGTTTGAGAAGCAATAGCACATTCAGCCCGAAGGATACAATGCTACCGCCAATCAAAGAGGTCGTCTGCTGATTCACTTTCAAAAAAGAAGGGTCCTATGGCAAGTTCCCAGCATTGGGTCCTCGGATCGAGAGTGTGCAATGGGTTTGCCACAGAATGTGGGCTGCCACTGTCACATCCCGGGAGGAGTGCCGCAACTGAGTCCTCGGGAATGGTCATCAGAGTCGACAATTCCTCCAGAGAATAACTACTGGCCTGTATCAACATACAGTAGCAGAAAGCTCCAGATAGAACCTCGTCTGATTGTAGGGATCGTGATCACCCGCACGTGGCCAACACCATGGGAGCGTCACGCCTGCCCACGCTAAAACCTAGGTGTATGCTCGAGCTTGGGTATTGGGCTCATCTCTCAGAACATCCCAACCCGCCAAACAGAAAAACAGCCAGCACAGCGCAGTATATCCAGTATGACAGTAAGAAAATGCAATGCAATAAAAGCATGTAAAGACAGTAAAGCAGTAAAGCGAAAAATACAGTAAACAACAATACAGTAATATACAACAAAGCAAAGCACCATAAAAACACCCAACAAAAACAAACAGACAAGCGCTAGGATTGACTCGCTAAAGGGGAAGGACCAGCAGTAGGTCAACCAGATCCCCAGCAGAGTCGCCAGATGTCGCCCCCGAAAGATTCGCATCCAACGGTACAAACGCGAGAGTGGCGCAAAAGACACAGAGTCGCCAGCAAAGTGTATTTATCCCAAGAGAGAGAAAGGAAACACTGCATAAACCTGAAAGAAGGGAAAGAACAGGGTCTCACGACCAAGAGAACGGGTACGGGAGTCGGTTACGCGAAGGGAAGGTGTTAGCACCCAACACGTCCATCGTACTCGATGGGATCCACGCTTGCTGCCTGCATCAAAGGGTGTCGTCGTCTGGAGCTCCACTGCTACTGGACCGGCAGAAAGAACGAGAACGGAAAGAAACAAAGAAACAAATGTAGGGAAAATAAAAGAAGTGCTCGCATGGGCCCTACCCCACTGCCTACGTATCTCATCGGGAGCATGAGAATCAGAGCGACGTAGTTCCCCTCACTAGGGGTGGATTATGTTTTTTAGGGAACGACTTACGTTCTAGCTCAGGTATTGCAGCTCGCTGAATCGAGACTTAGGTGTTACCGTCTTGCAAGAGAACAAGAAGAAGCGCGTTCGTACGCTGAGAGTGAGTGA
This sequence comes from Lathyrus tuberosus, assembly GCA_022829125.1. Classification (NCBI taxonomy): domain Eukaryota; kingdom Viridiplantae; phylum Streptophyta; class Magnoliopsida; order Fabales; family Fabaceae; genus Lathyrus; species Lathyrus tuberosus. The sequence goes on along the minus strand of JALAZF010000082.1, from coordinate 3,291,699 downwards.
GATGAGAAAAGAATTCCCGCAGGAAAGACGCTATTGTTTGTTTGAGTTTTTTAGACAGAAGTGTTTTAAGTTAGTTCATAACTTGCATTGCACCAAAGTCTTTAAACGTAGGAATGAATACTTCCCGCATCGTCCCCAACAGGACGTACACTAAGTATCCTAGAAGAATGAGAGGAAGCCCCTCGTTCCCCACTTCCCACATAGAAGGCTCAAGCGCAATACACGTTAACTTTTATTAAGTGTTTTGAAGAAGTTTTGAGATGAGAAGAGAGAAGACACAAAGGAAACTCTAAAGGGATACTAAGAGTCCTAATGTTATCATGCATGGATGACCTATGGTTAGTGAGGTTTAGGAGAGAAACAACTACCTAAGACCTAATGCTAATCCTACTCCAAGCTTAATTAGAAATTAAGTCGGACTAGGTAGCTCTAAGAATAAAGGAATCCAAGACTTAATCAAGTCTTGAGATTCATGGGGTGAGAAAGAGTGAAAGAGAAGAAGAAGAAAGAGAAGGATAAGATGAGAAGCAAGATGGGGCAGCAAGTACATCATAACCATCAATGTCCAACTCAAGTCAATCAACATGTTTCAAAGATCAATGCAAATCACTTCAAGTAATCATGCAGAGGTAAACATGGAAGGATGCAAGCACACTTGAATTAAATGCACAATTAAAAACACATGGATCTCATACCAAAGTGAAATGAAAGAGACAAGATGAAAATGAAACAAGACCAGAACTCACATCATATCATCATCAATAGTTCACATATGCAAAAGAGGTTCACATTATGAAATATGATGCACCAAAGAAGTTACAAAGCAAAAGGGATGATATGCATCACATAATTCAAACCAAATGCACCCAACAATGCTCAAGTAACATGAAAATCAAGTATAGAACTCAAGAGGCAGTAGCATATACATCAATGTCATATCAAACCCAAACTCAAGTCATACAAGATCAAACATTCATCAACAACTTCAAAACATGCACCACAAATGAGAAAGACATTCACTTAACATCCATGCAAACCAACAAAGAAGTGTGTGAAGCAAAGAGTGAGAACATGTCACATAGAGCACCTCAAACCAAGAGGGTCAGAACCTCTAGCATGCCATACAAATCAAACAAAAGGTCTCATGCATTGGTGAAATCATACAAAGAAGCCATCACAAGATTAAGTTGAGCATGCCACAAGATTTAAGTCAAAACAACATCCACTTAGAAAATCAAGAACAAATTGGAAAATGATCAAATGAGGATGATTCCAAAGCCATAAGTAAGTTCAAACAGAATATGATCATACCATAAAAACATCTCAAGCATCATCCCATTGTAAGTAAGAAAATGCATCCAAACTAGATCAAGTACCAAAGTATACCTCAATCAAACTTGCACCACAAACAAAACTCAACCAAAAATAGAAAAGTGGATCAATAAATTCAAAAAATAATCAAACAGAAGCTAACTTAGTCAAGTAACATGTGAAATAATATTGGATCAAAAATGGTTAAAGAGCTTATCTAAAAGTGATCCACAAGTCAAGATATGCACATAATCGAACAAAGATCGAGGGTCAAAAAAACTTGAGTGGCAAGTCACTAAAAGTAACTCAAACCAACCTCAAACCAGCATTGAAGCATTCCCATATAATCCTCCACAAGTAACCAAAAGATTGGCCTCAAATGGTGAGTAAAAGTTAAGAATATCCTAACCCTAGATGAAGGGTATCATTGGAAACTCATCACCAAATTAAATCAAAATAAAATAATGAAAATAAAATAAGAAATAAAAATAAAAAAATGGAAAATAATCACAAGACATTAAATGATTAAAAAAATATTTTTGTGAATTTTTAAAATGTGTTTAACAGTTAAAATAAAAATCAAATGGAAACTAAATATGAAAATAAAAAGGAAATAAAGAGAAGAACAAGGGGGGGCATCAGCAATTATAGGATCAAAAGGGGAACAGTTATACGCGCAATGGGCCTTAACCAGGGGTGTGTGGAAATCAAAAGTGCTAAGTCCAAAACAAAATCAGCAAATCAAACCAAAAAATAAAACAAAAAAAACAAGTGAAACGGTGCGTTTTCACATCCATGCTAGAAAAAACCATTAAACGAGTTGGCAGAATGGAATAATCCTAATGGCTGGTCAATAATCAACACAAAAACACGTCAGCGCCCTGCATCCCACCGGAACCCTACGCCGGTCATCTTCTCCGACTGCCCTTGCCGGAGACGACTGTAACTCATGATAAAAATCCAAACCCATTACATCATTTTAAAGAGGAACTCAAGTAGAACACTAATATGACCATGGATTTGCATAAAGGTTCGTAACCAAAGAGAAATCCGCGCATGAAAAAAACAGTCTCAAACTGTAACTTGCGCAAACTAAAACAAGTGACGTTCAAACATTGCCTCCATCACTGGAGGACTTCAGATGTGCAAACATGAACTCAAATGAATGCTTAGAATGAGAGATTCGAAAGTTGAAGAGTTACCTAACGGAGCAACTCCGTTGGTTCTTGAAATGATGGCGAGAGCTTCAGAAGACCAGCTGAGAACCTTCCCTGACCTTCAAGGAGTATAGATCAAGCCAAAGGATGGAGAAAATCTTGGTGAATAAGCAGACTCGAAGGTGAGAAACTTTGAGAGTGTGTGAGCTTGCTACTATCCAATTCTGAGCCAAAATGACGTTTTTTTTCTTATTTTTAGGGTTTGTGTCACTTATATATCCACTTGGCACGTGAGAAAGTTGATGAAATTTGCTCCAAAGTTTGTTGTGTGATTTTTACAAATTTAGTGGAAAAAGATTCACACGATCAGCACATGGGAAGGGTGTGTTTCTTGCGATATTTTTTAGTGGAATGGTGTGTGAGAATGTTGAGGAAATGAGGTGTATACTCGTGTGTTAATGGGCTGGCACTATGAAATTCTCTTTAATCCACTTTCAAGTTCTCCAACTTTGCATTCTTTTTGGTATGACACCCCCTCATGTGGCAGGCTGCGTGCTTAGCCTATTTTGGCAAGGTTTTGGCATATGGGATCAAAGGATGATGGCTGGTACGATTGGTGAGGTACAATGCAGAATTTGGTACACTTTGGCCATGGTATGCAAAGCTATCATAATCATCATGGGAGCACATTCAAAGAACCATAAGTTGATGAATTCTTCACCAATTGGTGAACTCTCTAGCTCAAATCAAACTAAGGAAATCATAGAATGAAGGACATGTTGGAAAGATCTTAAAAGAACATTTGAATCCATGAGGAAATGACCACGAAAAGATGTCCCCAAAATCTTCCAAAACAAACTTTAAAATAACTTTAAGTTTTTGGACTTTGGCAACTTGGAACCTTGATTTTCGAACCACCATAACTTGTACTACAATGATCCAAATGATGAAAACTTGGGATGGCATGAAACTAGGAAACGCAAGGAACACTTTTGATGTTCAAATCAACTTGAGATAATGCTTAGAATCATGTGAAAATCAGCATTGAAAATAAGTCTACAAATCTGCCAAAACACTTAGAAGAAAATTCTAAGTTCTTTTTTTTTTTAACATAATCACAACTTGAAACCTTGGACTTTAGGGTACCACAACTCTTTCAAAAATTATCCAAATGGCATGGTTCTTGTGCTCATTTTGAAGGGAATGCTTCAAACTACAACTTTCATGTGGAAAAAATTGCAAATGAAGCCTTGACCATGAAGAAAAATTGGCTTTGAAAGTGAGTGAAAACTTGCCAAAAATAGTAAGTCTCTTAAAACCTAACTTTCCAATTTTAGCAACTTTTCAACTTTCTTGATTTTTCATGAATCCTTGGACATTTCTTGATCAAATTTCAATTATGGACCATATTTGACTTGGGAATCATAGTGTTGACCTCAAAAAGTCAGGAGTTGACTTTTTTCACTGCACAATTGACTTTATTCCCAATTCTCCTGATTTTGAAAATTCTGATCAATTGAAAACCTTCTGAAGTAAATTGATGGACAATTCTCCAATCCTAGACACTTGAGGACATGAGGAATACCATGAGATCGAGTCTTGTCCTAAAAATCAGAAATAATCTGATTCTATAGGAAACCCTAATTTGGGCTCCTCTGGTTAGGAGAAATCAACACATCCTCCAAATTCAAATTCCTCTGAGTATGATGTGTGTCATGTCCACCAATGAGGATAAGTGCCATTTGGAGATGATAAACAATCAAAGAGCTTGCTCATTTGAGGGTTAGATCTCAGAATCTCCAAAACCCTAATTTAGGAAATCAGGTTAGGAGAGTGTGTTTCTTTTGAATTCCCCTGCCAATCTTGATCTTGTGATGAGATGATGGACCAAATAAAACACCTTGAGGCTTAAGGTTCCCTTGTGGCTCAAGAATTGATAGTATCAAGAACTTTCTCTCCTCTTAGCCCCTTGGACAATACACATGAACTGTTGCTTGAAACCCTGAAAACCTCTTCTTCCCTCGAGTTAAACCAAGTACCTTGATCCCATGCTAAGAACCAATGATATGCAAAGACGATGATGCAAGAATGAAAAGAAACATAAGCCAGTTAGTATCAAAAATAAAAGGGAGAATTTTGAGGTGCTACACCAATGTTGAGCAATGAGAATCCAAGTCTCCTCTAGCCATTGACTAGAGGTTAGGGCACAGGCTGCTGGTTCCCTTGGTCTTGGATAAGTCTTGACTAAATTCAGTTGGGAATGGCTCAGTCCATGCCACCTTGGTGCATCCATTAAATGCTCCAAACCAAAATTGGAGTCTTCTCCCTCTTTTAGGCATTTCTAGGTTTGGCATGCTACTTTTGGTTCCAAAGACTTGGGAGGCTTATGGATCAGTGTTTGTCCCTCCTTGGTCCCCCCTTGAGGTGTTCAGATGGATAGAGTTGCTTGCCCTTTGCAAAATTTGGGCAAATCGAGCAAAACTCTCAAATCTGCCTTGCCATGATAATTTGCAGCAAGGCATATTGGCATTGTCATATCTCATGGCTCAAGTTGAATTTGGTGATGTTCTTGGTCATTTTGGAAAGCCCTCATATGATATAACAACTGTTTGATCATATTTGGTTTTGATACTTTTTGGATCCAAGTGAAAAATACCCCTACATTTGGAAAAAAGTGAAGGCAGATTCTGACTTAGTGAAAATTTCTCTAAGTGTTGGAAAAAATAGCATTTCATGTTTTCAGCCATTTTGATCATTCCATAACTCAAAATCCATAATGAATTGGAATGAGGTGTAGTTGAAGCTTTTGTAGAGGGCCGTGAGGGCGATAAATCCAGCTTTGGATGGGGAAAAATGGCCTTGTGGTTTAGGAGTTATGATCCTCCAAAGTCGGTACCCTTGCCACTTTCTTCCATAACTTAGAAAAATTTCTAAGTTTTTATGGTTACCCCTTTTACAAGTTATCCCACTTTTCTTGATTTTTCTTGATGAATGATGATTCAAATCACACATTAACATCATTTTAGGGTTAAAAAACCTTAATTGTGAAAAATCTCAAAAAGTCAAAGTTTGACTTTTGTGCACAGTTGACTTTTTGTCAAATGAATTCCAAACTGTGCGATCCTTTATGAAATTAAGTCCTTGACCTAAATCAAACTTGATGGGTTGATTTCATAGGTGTTATAGTGTGTATTGAATCATGCCCTAGGGTTTGGGAGCATGTCCTGGTCAAAAGTCAAAGCTACAGTTGACTTTTCCCTCGAAACCCTAACTGTGGTTTAGTTGAAATTGAAACTTGTTGCTCAAGCTTCTTGGATCAATCCATTGTTACAAATGGATCAATGTAGTGTGTTGGAGGTCCTCAAATCATCTCTTGAGGTCTTGGCTCATGATTTGTCCCAAAAGTCAACTTAGGGGTGAATTAGGTCACGAAACCCTAATTCCTGATTTTTGATGAATGCATCCCCTGAGACTAAATTGACTTAATGATTGGGTCCATGATGTTCCATGGAGTAAATTAGGTTATGCTTTGAAGAATTGGCTCATGCCCAAAGTAAAATTTCCATCTGGAGGCCCTGGTCGACCAAAACCCAAATTTGATGACACTGGCGATTTTGAGGCTTGATCCACCTGAAAGGGAGCAGCCTTGTGCTTAATCCTTGAAGTGGGAGTCCTCTTGATCCCTTGTGGATGTTTGAGAGGTTAGACAAGTTGAAGATCATGTCAATTCTTGATTGATCCTTTGTCTAAGGCTCTGAGAGGGCTTGAAACCCTAATTTTTTATTGCAGTGAGTGCTCACCCATCTTTGGGGAGACTAATGAGGCATGATGGTTCATCCATATTGTGATGATGATTTGCACAATGATGGGAAATCTTAGTGGTCAAAATTTGGGGTATGACAGATGCCCCTATTTAATCTTCTTGTTCCCGAAGGTGTGAATGGCGAAGGTATTCGGGCATTCGGGATGCAAGAGGATTAAATATCGGAATACCCGAAATTTTGATGGTGGTTATGAATGGCAGCTTACGCATTCATCTTCTTTTGCTAGGAAATGATGCTTAGAAAAGGTAAAAACTTCCCCTCGATCCTGGTCTTCAGCTAAGGAACTGGTCTCAATTTCTGAAATAAACTTCCCCTCGATCCTGGTATTTAGCCAAGGAACTGGTCTCGGTTTCGGATATAAACTTCCCCTCGATCCTGGTTTCCTACCAAGGAGCTGGTCTCGATTTTTGATGTAAACTTCCCCTCGATCCTGGTTTCCTACCAAGGAACTGGTCTAAGTTTCTTTTGTCAATAAACTTTCTTGACAAGGGACGCTATGTGTAGCGATTTTCCTCCAAACTTCTCGCCGAATTTTCCTGGGGAGATGCCATTTGATAGAAAAAGATTTTGATGTCAGAGTTGCTGGGGAATCCAGTCGTCTGAGTTGTAGAGGTGCACAAACTTCTCTGTTGGAGACGCCATTTGTCGACTCTACTAGGGAAAATGAGTCTCTTGAGAGATTGCTTTCGCTTAGGTATTACATCATACTTTTCTCGGGATCTTCCCGGAGAAATGCCATATGTTGTGATCCAATTTTGAGGTGCTGATGACCTTTTCATCAGCGGATTTTTCAGAGAAAAACTTATGTATTGCCGAATCTCTGCTTAAGAGCTTCCTCTGTGGATTTTCCTTAATCCGGGAAAGCGAAAATATCATCTTCAATGGCGAAGAGTGACATTTGTCGAAGATTCTCTGATCTTTCAGAGGTTCAAGTTATCAAAGTGGTCAAGGGCCAACTTCCATCCAGAAATACACTGGAGGCGAGATTGTTCAGACGCAACATTTCCTGACGAGGAAAGAACTGACAACTCGATTGAGAGGACTGTTGTTACTAGGGGACAAGACCGACTAAAGTGATAATGATGCAATATGAATATGAATGTAAATCAATAATGCATGATGTATGTATATTTATGCTGACAAAACTGACGCGACATACAAACTAACGGATGAACACGACTGGATACTCGGCCACTGCGGGGGACGAAGAAATACCGTTTGGTTCAAAATAGCAATTCTGCCTTGCTTAGGAAAGATAGTCCACGCGGGGAACACCGTTGGTCGGGCTTAGGAGGTAAGAACTCGGTTGAGGATGTCAAATGGAGTATTCGCATCTGACATAACTAATCCTTCGTTCAGGTGCACTGGTTTAGAAGGAGTACTTTGATTCTGCACTTTGAAGCTCAATTACTTCTGGAGAAGCGAGCGACGTTTTTTCGATGTTCAACAGTCAAAAGAAATTGCCAACTTTATTTAAAAAGCAGAAAAATTTTAACAAGTAAATTCGTTTTTGTTTCGTTTCAAGAATCGTTAATCATATTAAAATGTCGTTCTGTAAAGCTAAAACAAATAAGAATTGCAAACAAAAGCACAAGGGCTCAAATTTTATTAATAGGATGGAAATCCGCCAAGCGCGTGATTCCATGGAGTATTTACAAAGTTAGAAAATGGTAATTTAAGGGAAAAGGGCTACATTGAAACATAACGGCCGCTATCCTTCTACTAACTTTGAATTCGGGACATCCTGAGCTTCTGTCGAAGATGACCTTGACTGGAGTTTTCTGATGATGGATGGTGTAACTGCCGCTGAGGGATTTGCCCCTGTTGGACGTAGTTACTTGCCATTATCCCCAACTTTTTCCTGGATTGTACTATGATGTTTCCAATCCACCAGGATGATTTTTGATTATGTCTCTAATTTTTGCCTGGACCGCCCTTTCGGGTTTTCAATCCACCGAGACGTTTTTTTTTAGTTTAGGCGAAGTATTTCTTGACTACGTCAACATTCGAGGGGTAGGTAAATTCCTCTCCATCCATGGTTGCAAGTCTCAAGGCGCCGCCTGAGAAAGTTTTCTTGATCACATAGGGGCCGTCATAGTTCGGAGTCCATTTGCCCCGAGAATTAGTGAGAAATGATTGTATCATTTTGAGCACATGGTCTCCTTTCCTGAAGACGCGAGGTCGGACCTTTTGGTCGAACGCCTTCTTCATTCTTCGTTGATACAACTGACCGTGGCATAATGTCGTGATTCGCTTCTCTTCGATTAGGTTTAGTTCGTCGTGTTGACTCTGACACCATTCAGCTTCTGTAAGCTTAGCTTCCATCAATACCCTGATTGATGGGATCTCTACTTCTATGGGGAGCACTGCTTCCATGCCATATACTAGAGAGAAAGGGGTTGCCCCTGTTGAAGTGCAGACAGATGTGCGATAACCGTGAAGAGCAAAGGGTAGCATCTCGTGCCAATCTTTGTCGGTTACAACCATCTTCTGAATAATCTTTTTAATATTCTTGTTAGCCGCTTCTACCGCCCCGTTCATCTTGGGTCGGTAGGGAGATAAGTTATGGTGTTCGATCTTGAACTCTGCGCACAACTCTTTCATCATCTTATTGTTCAAGTTAGATCCATTATCTGTAACGATCTGGCTCGGAACACCATAATGGCAGATGATATTGTTTTTGATAAAGCGGACCATGACTTGTCGGGTCGCATTGGCATACGACGCTGCTTTAACCCACTTGGTGAAGTAATCAATGGCTACCGAGATAAACCTATGTCCGTTCGAAGCCTTGGGCTCAATCATGCCGATCATGTCGATTCCCCATATGGAAAAAGGCCACGGGGAAGAAAGAACTTTGAGATGCGTTGGCGGTACATGAATTTTGTCGGAGTATATATGACACTTGTGACACTTCCTCATGTACTTGTAGCAGTCAGATTCCATGGTCAACCAGTAGTACCCTGCTCTGAGAATTTTTCTCGCCATTACGTGTCTGTTTGGGATGAGTGCCAAAGGATCCTTCATGAATTTCTTTCATAAGCATGTCTGCTTCTGGTCTGTCTACACATCGGAGCAAGACCATGTCGAAATTTCTCTTATAGAGCGTGTCACCGCTCAGGAAGAAACGACCTGCCAGCCTTCTTAGGGTTTTCCTGTCCTTCCTTAGTGCCCCAGGTGGGTACTCTTGTTTCTGAAGGAAGCATTTGATATCATGATACCAAGGTTTGTCGTCTATGACTACTTCAATCGTGAAGATGTAAGCGGGCCTTTCAAGGCGCATTACGTCGATGTTAGGTATGTCATTCCATTGACCTACGCTAATTATGGAAGAAAGAGTGGCTAATGCATCAGCCATGTGATTCTCTTCCAGAGGGATATGATGAAACTCGATTCTGTTGAAGAAGGGTAACAACCTTCTTACATAATCCTTTTAAGGAATCAGTCCTGATTGGTATGTGTTCCAATCTCCTTTGATCTGATTGATAACCAGGACTGAGCCGCCATATACGTCCAAGTTTTTGATCCTTAAATCAATCGCTTCCTCGAGACCCATAATACAAGCTTCGTATTCGGCCTCGTTATTCGTACACTTGAACGTAAGTCTGGAAGTGAAAGGAATGTGGGTACCCTGAGGGGTAACAATGATTGCCCCAATTCCGTTTCCATAATGATTGACAGCTCCGTCAAAGATAAGTTCCCATTGGGAACCTGGTTCTGGCCCTTCACTGGGTAGCGGTTCATCGCGATCTTTCATTTTTAGATACATGAAATCTTCGTGTGGGAAGTCAAACCCGATTGATTCCTGATCGTCAATCGGTTGATGAGCCAAATGATCGGCTAAAATACTTCCCTTAACGGCTTTTTGAGCATGGTATTCGATGTCGTATTCTGATAACAACACATGTCAATGGGCGATTCTTCCCGTGAGAGCAGGTTTTTCAAATACATACTTTATTGGATCCATTTCGGAGATCAACCAAGTAGTGTGATGAATCATATACTGGCGAAGACGTTTGGCTGCCCAAGCCAGAGCACAACAAGTTTTTTCAAGCATAGTGTATCGAGTTTCGCAGTCGGTGAATTTCTTGCTTAGATAGTAAATGGCAGACTCTTTCCTTTTGGTTTCGTCTTGTTTGCTAAGTACACATCCCATTGAGTCCTCTAGGACTGTTAAGTAGATGATCAGTGGTCTTCCTTCCACTGGAGGTGATAGAATCGTCAGATTCAACAGGTATTCCTTAATACTGTCAAAGGCGGTTTGACAGTCTTCTGTCCAAACGCAGTCCTGATTCTTTTTGAGTAATTTGAAGATCGGCGCACATGTCGCGGGCATGAGGAATATGAATCTGGAGATGTAGTTCAAACGTCCCAGGAATCCTCTGACTTGTTTTTCAGTTTTTGGAGAAGACATTTCTCGAATGGCCTTGACCTTGTCAGGATCAACCTCAATTCCTTTCTGGCTAACGATGAACCCTAAAAGTTTCCCTGAATGGACACCGAAGGTGCATTTGTTGGGATTCAAGCGGAGTTTGTACTTTCTCAACCGCTCGAATAGTTTTGACATGTGGGTCACATGCTCCTCTTCTGTCTTAGATTTTGCAATCATATCATCGACATATACCTCGATTTCCTTGTGTATCATGTCATGAAATAGAGTAGTCATGGCCATTTGATAGGTTGCCCCAGCATTCTTCAAACCAAACGACATTACCTTGTAACAAAAGGTACCCCATGGGGTAATGAACAAAGTTTTCTCCATGTCTTTCGGCGCCATCTTGATTTGATTATAGCCCGAGAATCCATCTATGAAGGAGAAGACTTTGAACTTTGTTGTACTGTCTACCAGCATGTCAATGTGTGGTAAAGGAAAGTCGTCCTTTGGACTAGCCTTATTTAGATCTCTGTAGTCGACACACATTCTGACCTTTCCGTCTTTTTTTGGAACGGGTGCTATGTTGGCTAACCATTAAGGATATTCTGATGTGGCGAGGAAGCCTGCGTCAATCTGTTTTTGTACTTCCTCTTTGATTTTGATGGCCATGTCTGGATGAGTTTGTCTCAACCTTTGTTTTACTGGCTGACATTCTGACCTTAACAGTAGATGATGTTCCACGATGCTGGTATCCAACCCTGGCATGTCCTGGTAGGACCAAGAGAATACATCGAGAAACTCTTTGAGAAGCTTTATCAAACTCTCTTTGATAGTCGGACTGAGTAGTGCCCTAATCTTGACTTCTTTTCTCTCTTTTTCTGAACCCACATTGATCGTTTCCAACGGCTCTTTGTGAGGTTCAATGGAACTTTCCTCTTGTCTGAGTAGTCGGGAGATCTCTTCTGGAATTTCGTCGTCAACTTCTTCTTCAGCCCCAAATACTGGGAACTCAAAGTCGGGAGAAGGCATCGGATCGTATGTTTCAACGGGGTTTAAAACAAGCAATCTGCATGACGGTATAATTTGTGTTTTAGAAGAGATATAGAGAATGCAAAAGTGTGTGCAGTGTATTTCTTTTACTGCTTGTTTATTATTATTGAGTTGTTTTTTAGGATTACCATTTTTTGAGAAAAACGAAAAGAGAAAACAGCAATTAATGCGGAAATTATAGAACGGCGTTATTTTATTAATGAACAAGTCGATTCTTGAAACTACAGCCCTATAAAACAAAACTCTGTAGCTTTGGGCGAAGCGAAGAGGGAAATTTACAGAATGTGAGCCCTATCAAAACATCCATTTCACCTGGGCAGGGTGAAAGGTTAAAGATGGCAATTACTTTGACTTATGAACGATCTTCGGAACATCGACAACAACCCATTGGCGGCGAACTCCTCGGTGAATCACAAAGTCTGGCACCTTCCTTGATTTGTCTTTAGAAATAACGCTGATTTCTGGTGGAGCAGGATCATTGGAATTTGTCTCCCAAGCAGAGTCTTCGTAGGAGGATTCCTCAGTTGTATTTTGCAGAGTATTGGTGTTCTCAGGAAAATCTCCCCATCCAGTTGGCTGGATGTCTTCGAGCCTGATACGAGAGCTTTTGGGAGCGGTGTACTTGACCATGAAGTCAAATTTCCCGCTCGGTTGTCCCAAGGTATCCCATACTTCTTTGGAACTGGAGGAGTCATCTCTCTCGATGACGTTGACCTCAGGGAAAGCATAGTTGATGAATTCTAGTCCGGCAAGTTTTGCAAATCCATCATCATACGGGATATTTTCGGAATGACCTGAGTGTTGATACCATGACATGGTGGGGACACAGGTATTCTGTTTAATGATGCTCAGCTGATATGCATCGTTGGGATTACTCTCTTGCCCCAAGTTTCCTGGGTACGACTGCCAGATAGGCAGGCCATCCATCAGGCCATAATAGTTGTGGTCAAAGTTGTCTTTTATTAGAGTGTCCTCCTCTAATGAGTTTGGTGGAGCACGACATCCTTTCGGATCACAATCTCCATATATCATTTCGACGTATGACCTGGGTATAAATCTAAGACTCTGTGCGGGATAGCAGAATGGCGTAGGCACCTCTTCCTGAGACATATAATCGTCCTTGTTAAGATAGGACTTCCATTCCTCATCCATATCAGAGGGATCCTCCTCATTGATAGTATAGGCTGTTTGAGGCACTGGGTGAAGGAAACCTCCACTGTGGAAGAAGTCCTGAATGGGATGAAGACTTTCATCACTAACAGCTGTCTGGGTGCAGGTTTCAGAAAAACCAAGACCCTTCTTTGTTTTGTTATCAGTAAGAATGACAAGCTGTCCCCATCCCTTCATATCGTTACTTTTGATCGCTTTGAGAGCATCTCTGTATGAGGAAATCGAGGTTCCTTTCTATGATTGATTCTCATTGCTCAATGACAGTGCTAGGAACTGAGTTTTAACAACCTCCTCGGGTTCTACACAAGTAGATGATGATAAGTTACTCACGAGCAAGGCTTACTCCCCACAGACTGTGACGAGTTGATCGTTCCTGACGAACTTCAGTTTCTGGTGCAGCGTCGAGGTGACTGCCCCAGCCTGGTGTATCCACGGTCTTCCTAATAAACAGCTGTACACTGCCCGGACGTCCATGACCTGGAAAGTGATTAGGAAAGTGTGAGGACCAATAGTTATGGGAAGGTCAACTTCGCCGATAACTGCTTTCTGAGACCCGTCAAATGCTTTGACGATGACCTCACTGCCCCTCATCGGGGATCCTTTGAATAATAGTCGTATTAAAGTGGACTTCGGCATAACGTTGATGGCCGATCCTGTGTCTACCAGTACGCTGGCTAAAGCATCGTCCTGGCAGTTAACTGTGATATTGAGCGCGATGTTGTGACTTTTGCCCCCCTCTGGAAAATCCTCATCACTGAACCCTAAGTTGTTGCAGGAAGTGATGTTAGAGATGATGCTATCGAACTGTCGTATTGACGCATCCTGTTCCACAAAGGCCTGCTCTAAGACTTTCTGTAGAGCCTCTCTGTGGGCTTCGGAACTGAGTAAAAGCGATAGCACAGAGATCTTTGAAGGAGTTTGTAACAGTTGATCCACAATGTTGTATTCACTCCTTTGGATGAGCTTCAGCATCTCATCATTGTTTTTTGAAAGGTCGGGATTACTGGATTGACCGACTGGTGGATCAGGAGCTTTTGTCTGAAGTTCCTTTTCTTGGTTAGATCCTCCAACTCCTCGGTTGAAGATTCGACCACTCCGTGTTACACGACTGATGTCTGCAATATTCAAGACGGAGGGTAATGGAATTTCCTTTCCATTTTCAATTATCGTTGCACCGTATTTGTAAGGGATCGCCTTAGCTGATTCATACGGTAATAGTCCCGGTAGATAGATAACTATAGGAGCTTTCTGATTTTTTTGACTGTCGTACGTAACTTCAATCAGTTCCTGGCTGAGAACCTTTGATTCATCCAGTAGAGGGATGATGGTACAAACATCCTTGTTCCTCTCAGGGTCAGAGATTACAACCACGTCTCTGATCTGATCAGCGAAGTAGTCCGGCGTCCAGTTGATTGGTTCGGAACTCGGACATGGGCGAATCTCTCTACGATCCTCCTGACCCTGAAGAGCTGCTCGCACAAGGTAGCATCCTTGGTTACTCTTACAACATCCTTTACAGTTCTGATAATTATGCGAAATGAGAAAACCAAGTTGGAGCTGCCTGGCATGTAATTCCACCAAGCTGGTATTCATCAGACGAATATCGAAGATTTGAATCATGTTGATCTGATAGGGATTCTTATCATGGTAGTCCTGGATCCAACCAAGACCCATCTGACGCTGGAGGGCCTCTTGTACAAAAGAGCATCCCTATTTGTTTACCGAGAAAGTCAGACAGGAATTGTAATCCTGCCGTGGCAAATTATGATATCGGCTTTGCCTTGAGTGCATTTCCACTAAGTTGACATTCATCGTATGGATATCGTGGTTCTGAATGATGTTGGAATTCGTATAGGTCATGTTGACTCCATGAACTCGATGCTCTTGGATCCACCCGAGATCCAATTGTTCCTGTAGAGCTGATTGCACCACAAAACATCCCTGATTGTTCTTAGAGCAGATATCACACTGGTGATAATTATGAGGTGGTACATGGCCATATCCACTCTGTCTATAATGCATCTTGACCAAATTGGCCCTTAACAAGAGTACATCATGAATTTGATAGGTGTTGTTAGACTCTCCCTCTATCAAATTGACTGCAGCTTTCTCGTGTTGAGGCAACGGGTTCGTGAGAACATTAGGATTCGTATCTTTGAAAGATAAGACCCCGCTCCTAACAAGATTTTGTACGTCGGATTTGAAACTAAGACAGTTCTCTATGTTATGCCCTGGTCCTCCTTGATGGTAAGGACAAGTCTGATCCGCTTTGAACCAAAAAGGCGGATTTTCTGGTACTGTAAGAGGAGCCCGGGTTTGGAAATGCCCCTTGACCAGTAGTAATGGAAATAGTTCTGCATACAAAAAAGGTATAGGGTCAAACCCTGGAGGTCGCGGCGTACGGTTGTTGTTGTACGGAGGACGAGTCTGTTGAAGAGACTGTTCTGTCCTTTGCTGATATTGCCGTTGATTAGGTTAGCTTTGCGCAACCCGAGGTTGATACGTAGGAACAGGCGCAGAGTTGATAGCAGGAGTTATAGCTCATACTGGTTGATAACGTCGCCTTTCCTTTTCGAGAGAGATATTCCCAATATCCTGCTCTTTTTTCTTAGGGAGAGCACTACCATATCGTTTTGTACTACTTGATGATCCAACGTCTTTTACTAAACGTCCTTCTCAGACTGCTTCCTCAAGACGAACTCCCATGCCCACCATCTCGGTGAAGTCACTGGGCGCACTGTGACCATTCTGTCATAGTAAAATGAGCTTAAGGTCTTTAAGAAGATCTTTGTCATCTCTTTTTCCTCAAGAGGTGGATAAATCTGGGCGGCGATTTCACGCCATCTCTGAGCGTATTCTTTAAAGGTTTCCTTGTCCTTTTGGGACATCGATCTGAGTTGATCTCTGTCCGATGCCATGTCCAGATTATATTTGTATTGTTGGACGAAAGCAGCGCCAAGATCCCTGAATGTGCTGATCGTGGTGCGGTTTAACCCCATGTACCATTTTAATGCGACACCGGTTAAACTATCCTGAAAGTAGTGAATGAGCAGCTCTTGGTTCTTTGTCTGAGCTGACATTCGCCGAGCGTACATCACCAAAAGGCTCTGAGGGCAAAAGTCACCCTTGTACTTTTCAAAGTCGGGCACTTGGAATTTGTGTAGAACTTTCACATTTGGGACCAAGCAGTGGTCTGCGGCGACCTTTCGAAATAGATCCTGACCGCGAAGGGCTTACAGTTCTTTCTGCATCTCCAGGAACTGTTCCTAGAACTCATTCATTCTGTCGAACATACTTTCGTTTCCACCAGACGGTATCCGGGGAATCTGTCCTTCCGGGACAGTGTGTACCACAGGCGGTGCTATAGTCACTATGGCCGAGATTCTCGGTGTCTCCCGAAGTTTGTAACCTTCAGGAGTTGCTGTCATGCCCCTGGCATCTTCGCTTTCCCGAAGTCTGTAACCTTCAGGCCCAGCGGTTCCTGCTGCAGTTCCATGATCCTCATTGATCGACGGAACATATCCTTCTGGGATATAGTTAAGTGGCATGCTCCAGGGATGATCTTTCGGCATCTTGTGCCTAGGATCAGACTTCTCCACTATGGGCGTTGATGTGATCTCTGAGATCACAGTCCTTTGTTGTTGCATCTGATCTTCTACTAGAGCTTGCATGTCGTTATGAAGCTTTCTCAGATCCTCTTTCAGAGTTTCGATCTCTTCTTTCAATTCTCTGTTCTCTTCCTCGAGATCATCCATCTTTTTCTGACGATTGGCCCGAGTATTGTACGAATGAGACAGTTTGACTCTAGAATCGAGACGCAAACGTGAGACTCGTAGGTAAGAAGAATGCGTTTATGAGAATGATGAATGCAATGATTTTATTAATTATTTTGTTTAATCAAAAGAAACTTCAACAATCGGATTGCAAATATCATACAGTGGGGAGACCCCGTTTTATTGAATTCAAAGATTGCGGAAATACAATATTTTACAAAGTGTTGTAAAAGGAAAAGTATAAGCTTATGGATCCTGATTCCTCTCTGAAGAGAGCTCAGGTGCTGGTTCTGGTATTTTCCTTTTCTTTGACCAGGGCTCTTGAGCCGTTGTCGGGTTGTCATTCCTTTGCCAAGTGAAAGGAGCGAGCAAATTCCTTTGGTCTTCTTGATTTTCTACAGCATGTAGCTCTAAAATCTCAATCAGAGCATCTTTTTCTTTTAACAGTTGTTGTATTTTGGTACACTCCACATTGAGAATACAGTACTTGTTCTTCCAAGATTTCTTTTCCCGTTGAACCTTGTTGAGAGGGACCTGGATTTTTTCCGTATCAGACATAAAATAAAGGACATATTCCTTTAACGGAAGAACTTCTTGATGAGGGTAAGGCATCCTTAGCTTGGGAGCTCTAGTTTGTATCCAGTGGAGATAAGGTTCCACAGAGACACAATCTAGTTTTCCAAAAGACTCTCTTCCTTTCCTGTGAACATGTTTCCAGGCATGCACTATTTCTGTCTTTAGTGCCCTGTCATTTTCTCCTTCCTTGAAGAAAAGACCTTCCAGATGAACATTACACAGGACATGTCTCATCGGGTATCCGAATTGATGACGAACTAAAACTGGATGATAATTGATTCCTCCCTTAGTTCCTATAAGGGGTACATTGGGGAAATTTCCACAATGGTCAATGATCCTAATCCCGTCATAGATTCGATTGTACCAATCGATGTCTGAGTTGGTAAGAGACATGACTCTCTGTGACCAACGTAAAGTGTTCTTTTGATCCCAAAATGCAGCAGACTTGGGTAAGTGGGAAGTGAACCACTTGTGAAGCAGGGGTACACAGCTTTGATCATTCCTCCGCTGTATAAATTCCTTAAGCGTACCGAATGATACGCATCTGCGAGTAAGGTTGGCACAGGGTTTCCAATCAGGAAAATCTTAATGGCGTTGATATCTACAAAGTTATCAATGTTGGGAAACAAAAATAACCCGTAGGTGAGCAAAACAAAGATGCTCTCGAAAGCGGCCACGTTCCCTATACTGGCAAAGTACAGGGCTTTCTTTGTCAAGAACTGGGCTGGAAAACCTTGTATGCCACCCTTAGTGGTCATGTGAGTCCTGACTTCTGATTCGTCCAAATAAATTGCTCTTACAATGGTTTGATCCTTTGGAATTTCTTCCAGTCTAGAAAATGGAGCTTGATCATTGATATGTAAATCAGTCAGGTGAGAATACTCCTCCAGTGTTGGTGCAAGCTGATAATCCGGGAATGTGAAACAGTGATAGACCAGGTCGTAGAACTGGATTAACGTAGACAGGATTCCTTCGATTACATGGACCCTTAACAGGGACAATAGTCCTCCATACTTGGCTCTGAAAGCCTCGTGGTTGGTGATCATTCTCACCAAATCTCTCAAATCCTCTAACTTTGGAACCTTGAAGGTGTACTTATGAGTTTTCCTTCTACCGAAATCCATTAGCGCAATCTCCTTTCTCTCTGATATTTGCAATCATTGTCTCAGTTTAATTTGAAAAAGAGGGACTAGAAGAGAAGATTTTTTTTTTGTTTTAATGTTTTTTAAATGAATGCATGAATGCAGCACACAAAAACATAGAAAAAACATGGGGTCAAAGGGTCGGTGTCATGAAGTCAAGGCTCTACCCCCCCAAAGGTTTATACTGGTGATTTTTTGTACCTGTCCGCAAAATCATTGACCCCTCTGGGATAACAACAGCAAGCGGATCGCCAGCGAGCTGATGTATCCTGGAGTGATCTTAGATGAGGGTAGTATCACGTGACAACTATTTCCAATAGCTTCCGCACTACAAAATGGACGCAGTCTGCTAAAAACCTCAGCTTCTCAAATAACCCAGTCGAGCACACTACTTTCAACAACTGAAGTCGTATAAGCAATGTATCTGCAAAGGGAGTCTCCACTGAGTTTGATGGTCGATCGGGGGCTCTTAACTGGAATTCACTCCCAGTAAGATTACCCGCATTGCCATCACCTATCTTAGGTGTATACTCAATCTTTCCACATGCGGCATCACACGTATTCCCATTAGCAGAAAAATAAACATAAATATCAATTAGGAAAAGCAATATATATATTTGTCTTAATCATCCTAGACCTCTAGCCTTATGATCCTATACAGACAATGACACCCCAGCAGAGCTGTCATTTCTGTGGCATGAATGTGAACTCAAGGTCTCTTCCTAAGAGATGGGAACATCTGATAAGGACAATTGTCCCCAGTGAGTCGCCATTTTTCTGGCAATTTTTCAGACTTAAGGTTTCACCCAGAGAGATAAGAGGGACAAGATGCCCTGCATAGGGCCCCACGGTGGGCGCCATTTTTCTGTAGCGAGCGATTTTGGACATGGTTCTTAAGCACTGTCGCTCTGGGGTACCACAGGTCGATTCATTTTTTATCCTATTAAGCTGACTAAGGAAGGGAAATAGATATCTCCAATTAACCCTGCTTGCGTACTGAGTTTAAACAGATGACTGTTGGTTTACAGATGCGGTTTAGATTATGGGCCTCTCTCTGCTTATTTTGTTAAGAATGAAATGACGGGACTATTCATGGGGATTTTGGATAGGTACTGGATTTGATGTTTTTGATTAGTGTGCTCGCTAAGATTTTTCAATCTTATGCCTACGTATTCCCGTTTAACGAAACAGGGAAATTAGAGCGATCGTAGTTCCTCCTATTCTATGGGAGGAAAAAAAGGTTGTTTTAGTGTCTTGTTCAAAGCCCAAGACATGAAGCTAAAGGTGGTTTGTATCTTGTTCAAAGCCCAAGATGTGAAGCTGAAGGGTCTATTTGTATCTTGTTCGAAGCCCAAGATGTGAAGCTAAAAGGGTCTTGACTTTAGAGAGAATTTGTCATCTCTAAAAAGGAGTTGTTGATGTTTGTATGCTATGAACAAGGCACAACTTTGATGCTAAAAGGCTGATTGACTCAACCGGGGTTTTCCTTATACAAAGCCTAAGAGGAGGCTATTGACCCAACAAGAGGGAGTTTTTATGTGTCTCGTACGAAGCCCGAGAGAGAGGCTAAAAGGGTCGACTCAACAAGAGAGTGCTAACAAGTAACTGACCCAACAAGAGAGTTCTTTTGTATCTCGTACGAAGCTTGAGATAGAGGCTAAAAGGGGATTGACTCAACAAGAGAGTCTTTTATACTCAACAAGAGAGTGACTTTGTATCTCGTACGAAGCCCGAGATGGAGGCTGAAAGGTTTGACTCAATAAGAGAGTCATTTTGGTATCTCGTACGAAGCCCGAGATGGAGGCTAAAAGGTTGGACTCAACGAGAGAGTCTTTTATACTCAACAAAAAAGTGTGAATAGGTTAGCTCTGCTGGGGAGAATCATTGTACCAAGCCCAAGAGGAGGCTACTGTAATTGTTTCACATTAGTGACAGGTCCAGTATATTGGATAAAGAGAAATTCAGTGCTTATATGGGTAATGTTGTGCTCATGGATTGATCAGAGGATTATGGTTATCTCCTGTTCTTTAAGGAAATGGGAAATCCAAAGGGTATTGAGACTGTCCAAGTCTACGGATGTTTTGAGAAGTCGATTCTCAGATAGTGAATGATCTTTGTATAATGCCCAAGACAAGGCTGGGTTACTGCTGAGGATTAAATCCATAGGCAAGCCAAAGGGTGAGGAACTCTCATGAGAGAGGCCGATTTTTAGAGCGACCATTGTTTTTCCTATTTTTGAAAGGAACTTGAGAATGTCTTTGAGACTCAAGGGGTTTTAGACTGTCCAAGTCTAGAGTTTTATCTTTTGTACAATGCCCAAGAGGAGGCACGGGCGTTAAGGGATGAGTGTCAACCCTCAAATGGCCGGAGTTTTTGACGCTGGAAAGACTGTTCTAGCAAAGGATGACTAAGTTCTGTCTTATACCTTTAAGAGGTCGTCAGGGTCCTTGTATTAAGCCCAAGAGAAGGCATGAGAACTTCTAAGAAGCCGAAGGGTCCTTGTACAATGCCCAAGAGGAGGCGGGGATGCTTTTAAGAAGCCTGTGGGTCCCCAAACCCCGAGAAGTTCAAGATATGCCATTCACAGAGAATAGATCAAGCCAGGAAAGTCCGAGAATTTGGAAGAAACTCAAGAGATGCCATTCACGGAGAAAAGATCATCTCTGGGGAGTAGAGTCTCTTTGACAATTTCTAAGGGTGCTTTTAAGAAGCTTGTGGGTCCCCAAACCCCGAGAAGTTCAAGACATGCCATTTACAGAGAATAGATCAAGTCAGGAAAGTCCGAGAATTTGGAAGAAACTCAAGAGATGCCATTCACGGAGAAAAGATCATCTCTGGGGAGTAGAGTCTCTTTGACAACTTCTAAGGGTGACATTCTGCGAAAGGGTTCAAAAAGAATATGCCTTTCACATCTCCATATTGTTTATCCCCAAGAGGAGGGAAGACTGTGTCTGGTAATCCTATGGGGATCTAGTTTTGACTGTATTTAAGAGCGATCAACGGGGCTTTACCTAGTGCTAGACGTAGTTGCCGGGGAAAACTCTAAATAACTATACTAGTATTACACAGTGGATATTTGACAAGTATATAAAAGTTTGTGAAAGAAGACTTACAGTGAGCAGCCCCACAATACAGTTATATATATATATATATATATATATATATATATATATATATATATATATATATATAAGCGGATAAAGAAAGCGGGTAAACACTTACTCGGTTGTAGAGCTTCCATGCTGTTTGGTTAGTTGTTCAACAAAGAAAGCTTTGATAACAATATTATATTCAAAAT
Source organism: Lathyrus tuberosus (assembly GCA_022829125.1). NCBI lineage: Eukaryota > Viridiplantae > Streptophyta > Magnoliopsida > Fabales > Fabaceae > Lathyrus > Lathyrus tuberosus. The sequence goes on along the minus strand of JALAZF010000082.1, from coordinate 3,270,023 downwards.
CAAAGGAGAAAGTGCTTTGAAAATAATTGTTGGGGCTTACAGCTCAAGGAGAGGCCCAAGGTTTTATCAGTGATTGCACTGTTGTTTTGAATTTGTACAGGGACTTATACAAGTGACTGAGGCCCAAAAAGGTTTTCTGTACAAATGGATGGGCCTTACACTCTCTCAAGAGGCCCAAAGGTGTTTAAAGAAAAATAATAGGGCTTATAACACGAGGGTAGGCCCATATGATTTGTTTTTGAATTGGCGATCACACCGAGATTTTTCTTTTAACACAGAGGGACTTATATAATATCTGAGGCCCAAAATGTTTTGGTTAAAAGGGGGTTGGGTCTTACACTCTATCAGAGGCCCAAAATGTTTTAAAGAAAGGAAATGGGGCTTATAACACGAGGGTAGGCCCAGATGATTTTTGTTTTGAAATGGCGATCGCGCCGAGATTTTTGAAAACGCAGTGGGTCTTATACAATGACTGAGGCCCAAAAAGTTTAGTTTTCCAAAGGGGTTGGGTCTTACACTCTAATAGAGGCCCAAAGTGTTTGAAAAAGTTTGATGAGGGTTGAATTAATCAAAAACCCTAATTTGTTTTCAAAATGTATTTTAATTGAATAAAAAATTCAATTAAAATGATCAAAATTGTTAAACATGTGGAAAACAAATTGTGATCTTGGATTAATGTTTCAAAAATCAGGTTTTGATCTACAAAATGATTGGAAATCACTAAAATTTGAAAAATCAAGAGGGAGCAAATATTTTAAATGTCAAAAACAATTAAAATATTAATTCTTTACAAAAATATAAATTATATGAAATAAATAATATTTTTGGGATTTTTTGGGAAAATAAAATATTTTAACATTTTTGTAAATTATTAAAAAAAGAATCAACTCAAAATCATTAAAATTCAAAGAGAAATTAATTTTTGAATCAATTAAATAAAATCACAAAAATTCAAATATTTGAATTTTCAAAAAGGGCGCCAAGAACAATGGCAAGAACACGCGCCACCCTCTGTTTCTGCATATTTGCGTTTTCTATCCAATCTCACTGAATACTTGATTATATCATGTAATCTACATATCAATCTACTCGTTTCAACCTCACGATCATGTCTATAGTCTTTAATTTCATTTATTTTAAGCATGGAATAAGAAATCAAAGAGAAACCTCAAAAACCCTAAAATTTGCATGAAGGTTCAGAAATTCCATACACGATTCAAACAAAGCAATTGATTGAGGGAAAACACTCTATGCATGATTATGAACATATGGCCAAATTATTGTGCAGCAAAAAATGCATGGATCATAGAGTTAGAAGAGCTCATGCTTACCTCTTGCAGCTGGTGATCATGTTTTGTGTTAGAGGTGTTACAACTTGGTTCCAAGGATATGGACAACTTCCCTAAGTGCTATGGAGTGTGTCTGGATGCTTGGAGTGGATTGAATTGAGCTGGAACTTGATTTGGCACCTCAACTGCAAATCTGTCAAAGGCTTGAGCAGTTGGCTAGAGATTTTGTGATTTTGGTGTTCCAGATGTTATATGAGTGTTTGGATCACTTCTATATGATGTTTATGAGGTGTGTGTGTGTGATTGGTTTGGTTGGAATAGCTCTCAAACTCAAAACCCGATAGTGACTTACTTTGGAAGGCAATTTTGGAGTGAAAGAAGAAATTTTGAGGAAAGCATCTGTTTGATGGCTTTGTTGTACTCAAACTGATCACAAATGAGCTCTATTTATAGTAGAGCAAGTTTGTTTTGCAAGGAATAGTGAATGGCAACTGCTGCATAGGTTTGGCCAATGTTGATCAATGAGAATCCAAGTCTCCTCTAGACATTGACCAGAGGTTAGGGCACAGGCTGCTGGTTCCCTTGGTCTTGGATAAGCCTTGACTGAATTCAGTTGGGAATGGCTCAGTCCATGCCACCTTGGTGCATCCATTAAATGCTCCAAATCAAAATTGGAGTCTTGTCCCTCTTTTAGGCATTTCTAGGTTTGGCATGCTACTTTTGATTCCAAAGACGGGAGGCTTATGGATCAGTGTTTGTCCCTCCTTGGTGCCCCCTTGAGGTGTTCAGATGGATATAGTTGCTTGCCCTTTGCAAAATTTGGGCAAATCGAGCAAAACTCTCAAATCTGCCTTGCCATGACAGTTTGCAGCAAGGCATATTGGCATTGTCATATCTCATGGCTCAAGTTGAATTTGGTGATGTTCTTGGTCATTTTGGAAAACCCTCATATGATACAACAACTTTTTGATCATATTTGGTTTTGATACTTTTTGGATCCAAGTGAAAAATGCCCATACATTTGGAAAAATGTGAAGGCAGATTCTGACTTTGTGAAAATTTCATTAAATGTTGGAAAAAGTAGCATTTCATGTTTTCAGCCATTTTGATCATTCCATAACTCAAAATCCATAATGAATTGGAATGAGGTGTAGTTGAAGCTTTTGTAGAGGGCCATGAGGGCAACAAATCTAGCTTTGGATAGGGAAAAATGGCCTTGTGGTTTAGGAGTTATGATCCTCCAAAGTTGGTACCCTAGTCACTTTATTCCATAACTTAGAAAAATTTCTAAGTTTTTATGGTTACCCCTTTTATAAGTTATCCCACTTTTCTTGATTTTTCTTGATGAATGATGATTCAAATCACACATTAACATCATTTTACGGTTAAAAAACCATAATTGTGAAAAATCTCAAAAAGTCAAAGTTTGACTTTTGTGCACAGTTGACTTTTTGTCAGATGAATTCCAAACTGTGCAATCCTTTATGAAATCAAGTCCCTGACCTAAATCAAACTTAATGGATTGATTTCATAGGTGTTATAGGGTGTATTGAATCATGCCCTAGGGTTTGGGAGCATGTCCTGGTCAAAAGTCAAAGCTACAGTTGACTTTTCCCGCGAAACCCTAATTGTGGTTCAGATGAAATTGAAACTTGTTGCTCAAGCTTCTTGGATCAATCCATTGTTACAAATGGATCAATGTAGTGTGTTTGAGTCCCTCAAATCATCTCTTGAGGTCTTGGCTCATGATTTGTCCCAAAAGTCAACTTAGGGGTGAATTAGGTCAAGAAACCCTAATTCTTGATTTTTGATGAATGCATCCCTTGAGACTAAATTGACTTGATGATTGGGTCCATGATGTTCCATGGAGTATATTAGGTTATTCTTTGAAGCATTGGCTCATGCCCAAAGGAAAATTTCCATCTAGAGGCCCTGGTCGACCAAAACCCAAATTTGGTGACACTGACAATTTTGAGGCTTGATCCACCTGAAAGGGAGCAGCCTTGTGCTTAATCCTTGAAGTGGGAGTCCTTTTGATCCCTTGTGGATGTTTGAGAGGTTAGACAAGTTGAAGATCATGTCAATTCTTGATTGATCCTTTGTCTAAAGCTCTGAGAGGGCTTGAAACCCTAATTTTTGATTGCAGTGAGTGCTCACCCATCTTTGGGGAGACTTATGAGGCATGATGGTTCATCCATATTGTGATGATGATTTGCACAATGATGGGAAATCTTAGTGGTCAAAATTTGGGGTATGACACTTTCCACTACCATCAGTCCTTAGAATCTTTATCTTTCGACCACTTTGTCTTTCGACCATAGATTTAAATTTGGCAAATACCTCAATCACTTCACTTTTCTTCTTGATCAGATAAGTCCACAGTTTTAGACTAAAATCATCTATGAATGTGACAAAGTATCTGTTACCTCCAATCGAATCCACCTAGATAGGACCACATACATCATAATATATGACTTCAAAAATTGCCTTCAACTTGCTTCCTGCATCCTTGCTGAAGTTATTCTTGTGTTGTTTCGCCTGAATACATTCTTCACACACTTCACTTGGAATGTCAATTTCTGGTAATCCTGAAACCATATTTCTTCTCTTTAAATTTCTCATGTCTTTGAAATTGAGATGGCCAAGTCGATAATGCCATATCCATTCATCTCTGCTGGCTTTAGTTGCAAGGGACTTATGCTCAATCACATTAACCTCAATCTTGAAAGTTCTATTTTGAGACATATGAGCCTTCAAGATTAACCTTCCTTCTGAGTTAAAAACTCTCATCATCTTGTCTTCGATCGACACCTTGTATTTCTTTTAGACCAACAGCCCTATGCTGAGCAAATTACTCTTCATGCCTAGTATGTACAATACATTGGAAATTACTAACCTCTTGCCATCTTTCCTCATAATCGGAACATCACCAATACCTTCAGCTGCTAGAGTATTGTCATTTTCAAATTTCACCACGTTATTCATTCAGGGATTTATGTTGACAAACCAATATTTCCTACCAGCCATGTGTGATGACCATCCTGACTCCAAGTACCATTGGTCCTGAAATATTTCTTCATCTCTTGTTATGACCATCAGCAATATCTCTTCTTTTTCATGTTTCGCCAGCTTTGCATCAATTTCTTGATTCTTCTTCTTTTCTGGATAATCACTAAAATAGTGACCATACTTCTGAAAATTGTAACACTGAATGTGACTTTTGTCAGTTTTTCGACCACCACTTCTTCCTCTACCTGCAGTACCACCTCTTTGGTTGCCTTGGTTCCAGGATTTCTTCTTATTCAACCAGTTTCCTTCTTGCTGATTTCGACCAGTCGAATTGTTGTAGCCTCTTCTTCCTTTGTTGCAATTCCAACTTCTTTTGCCTTTCTTTTCTTTTTTTGATTGCGCTTGCAAAGCCATATCACTCTTCGACTTTCCTGCAGCTCTTTCAGCCATCCTTTGTTCATGAGACTCAAGTTTTCCTTGAATCTCTTCCTTTGTAAATGTTGACAAGTCTTTCGACTCTTCTATGGCTACTACCACGTGATTGAACTTTGGAGCCAATGACCTCAAGATTTTTCCAACAACTGATCTTGATGTCAACACTTCTCCACATACCTTGATTTGATTCACTAATTTAGTAACCCTAGTGAATAAATCAGTTATGATTTCACTTTCTTCCATCTGATGCAATTCATACGTCCTTTTGTGAGTTTGTAACCTCACCTCTTTCACTTTCTCTGCGCCTCCAAACGATTTCTCCAAGATTTCCCATGCTTCTTTCGTTGATGCTACATCACTAACCTTTTCAAAGTTATCTGGATCAACTCATTGATGGATTATAAAGAGAGCTTTATAATCTTTCTTCTTCAATTCATTGTATGCAACATTTTCTTGATCTGTCACGTTTTTTTGCAAGCGGTGCTACTCCTCCCTTCACAAGATCCCAAAGATCTTGATAACAAAAAACCACTTGTATCTACTTGTACCAATTCTCATAATTATTGTTCTTGAGAATTGGAAGGTTCGTCGAAAAATGCCTGCTTGGATGATTCAGCGCCATCGTGATTTTCTTCCCTCGAATCACAACCGGAGCTCTAGATACCAAATGTTGGAATTAACCAAAAACCTTTTGAAAATTCCTAATCTATCTTGATTTCAAGAAAGATTATACGCATCAACTATTAATGAAAAGAAAGAGAGAAAGAAAGAAAGTAAAGTTTAACAAAATAAAGGAAGAAGAGAATGATTTTCAACTGTGGAATCTCCTCCCACAAATTGTGGAAAACTTCTTTTATTCACTTTGCAACTGCAAAAATTATGTGAATACAAGTTATTACAAAACAGGGGTTACTCCCTCTATTTATAATAGAAGAAAGCCCAAAATTACAAAAGCCCAAAAATTACTATTTTGGTTTAAGTCGAAATTCTGTGTCAAGCAACCTGCTTCGACACTTTGACATCTAAACAAATCGACACGCACACATTAGACCAATTTTGACTAATCTTTATTTCTGTCGAGCTACATTGCTTCGACACAAGGAATTACAATTTCAACAGACAGACAGACACACACACACACACTCTATATGTGTGTGTGTGTGTTTGTGTGTGTGTGTGTGTGTGTGCGCACGTGTGTGTGTGTGTCTCATTCCAACTTTTTTACTTTCCGTAATATCTCTTTTCAATATACCCTTAAAATCAAATATCTAAACATTCCAAAATGCTGCACATAAAAAGTTCAAAAACTGCAGCACGTAAACCAGTTCAAAACGCGAAAAGAAATGCGTAAACGGCAACCAAAATCACCTTTATTTTTTCCTATAAATAAGAGAGTCTTACCTTCACAATAATGAAGCTTGAAGAGCCAAAATAATTCTGCAAAAATTCTATCCAATACATTTTCCAAATCCATGCTTCAATTTCACTTTAAAACCTCAATTCATCTTCATCCAACCAAAAACTTTCATATTCATTTCCAATTCATATCACCTGCAACAATAAAATTAAGCGCTCAATCACCTTCAACAACAACTTTGCATCGCTACATCAACCGTTCGCTTCAACGCATTACTGAGTTTCAATTCACATCCATTTACAACAGCAACAATAATTTGCAAGCATTTAGAAGAGGAGAGAAAGAGAGATTGAACCTGAATCGGAGCTTTTTCGACACAAATCTCGCAGTTTAGATTCGCACTCATAGTTGGATTTCTCTTGAAATTGAAGGTATATTTGGATAGAGTGTTGCATTTCGATCGAAACCGCGTAAAAATTTGTTGTCGCCGCTCCTTTGTGATTGATCTCCGTACCTCCATGGTTGCTGTGAGCAATACCAGACGCGATGGAGCAGCAGCAAGAAAAATGGGAAGGCACAGGTGATGGTGTTGTCCCACATTGTTTGATGTAGGAAAAAATATAGGGTTTATATAAGAAAGTTGTGTAATGTATATTAAATGGAAAAATACTTGGGCTAATAAATTTGGAATATGTATTTGGGCTAATAAATACTTGGGCTAATAAATTTGGACTATGTGCTTGGCCCAAATAATATAATTTTTAAATTATTAATTTGAAAAAAAAAAATAGAATTAAATTAAAAATAAAAAATAATACGAAAAAAATGCCACATGAAATTTTAAAAATAAAAAATAATAAAAAATGCCACATAATTCATCCACGTAATTAAAAATAATAATAAAAAATAATAAAACATTGCCACGTCATAGAAATTGTTGACTGGATTTCAAGAGGGGTCAAAACAGTAGAATCTTCAAATGACAAGAGGGGAATCTGTGTTTTTTTTACAGGGTTGTTTTTGGGATTTCGCCCATATGGCAGGGGGCAAAAGGGGTATTAACCCAATAACATATTATCAAAAGCTCTAAAATGTCCTTTAGTGTTAATATTATTTACACTACATTAAGGATTATTACGTAATTATATAATAAATCAATTATTTCCTTTCTAAATCAACCACAACTTGACAAGTGGCAAAATTGTTTTTCAAATTTCAGATCTATCTTACATTTCATTTTCCCACACTTTCTCACTTTCATTTTAACTTTTGTCTTTCCCTTTTTATTTTTTCTAAGCATAAATAACAAAAATTTAACCCCTTTTATTGGAAAAAACCCAAGTCCTACATTGACTAAAGATATGACTCATAAACGGTTTATATAGAGTGACACCATTCACCTTACCAACCGGTCTTGTAGGAATGAATTAGGCCAAACTCTAATTCTGTCATGGTATCACAAGCCTAATGATTTGGGTCACCCGCCATTTATATATGCGCACTAAGCCCAAAAAAGTGTGGGGCGCAAGGGAGTGTATTGAAAAAACCAAGTCCTAGACATCGATAATTCGCGCCACCCACCGTTTATATTCACGCACCGAGCCCAATAGTGTTGGACGTGAAGGGGTGTATTGAGAAAAATCCAAGTCCCACATTGGCTAAAGATAAGACTCATAAAGGGTTTATATAGAGTGACACCCCTCACCTTACCAACCGATTTTGTAGGGATGAGTTAGGCCAAACTCTAATTCTATCACTTTTTATTTTCTTTTTCTCTTACTTTCTTTTACTTTATGATTCAATAACATTTAATTTACTATGAAATGATACTAATATTATTTAATTATTATTATTACTACTATTATTTTTACTTTGTTCTTTTTCAATATTAATCTACAAATTTTGCTATACTAACGCATCTCTTATAGTTTAATTTTTTATTTAATTATTTTTATTATTGATATTATTTTAAGTAAATTCTTATACACCCATAAATTTTAGTTGGATATCGGTACTTTAATGTAAATTAGTTTAAATTTTTAACTTTTAATAAAAAATGAAATAAAAGAAAAAGATGAAATGACATTGAATACTATTATTTGATTGAATAATTCAATTAAATTGAAAGTATCAAATTGTTCACCATTATTTTATATTATTAATTTATATAAATCTTCCACCGATTAACTGTAATAATGCAATTTCAATAAATTTATATAATTCTCCTCTCTAATTAACTTTCAACAATAGTTTTTATATATGCATTAATTTATACAAACCATATATATAATTCATAGAAATAATTTAATGAAATCATTGCCAACAAAATTATAAAAAAATTCAAAAAGTCATTTTAGACGATTATTTCTTTATATATAATAGAATTAACAATCACTTCATTAGATTTGAACAATAAAATAATATTTTTTAATTTTCTATTTGATACTAAAATCAACTTATATTCGAATTAAAATACAATGACAAATAAAATGATGCATTGATAAAGTCCAAACTTTCTTCAACTAGTCATTTTTAATTATATAAAAAGACTCAATTCTTTTAAACACATCTATATTGTTTATAAATTAATGATTATTTTTTTCGATTATTTAATACAGTTGGGTTTATATGATTATTGTTCATTTTACAATTAAATAACTAATTTCAAATTTACATATATAACTAAATAGATTTTATACCATATCAAATTGGATAATACTACCTCTAGTCCTATTTATAAGAGAATGTTGACTTTTTAGATTCATTAAATAATCAATGTTTCTTATATATGATAAAGACTAGATACATTGTTTATTCAATGAATCTAAAAAGTAATTTTTTTCTTATAAATAGGATCAGAGGTAGTACTTTATAGTCGTGCAGACAACTAACTTTTCATCTCACAGGTCACTATCAATACAGTACATATTTTATTTTTAATCAATATCAATTGAGTTTATCTGATCATTGTTCATCTTACAATTAAGTAAATTATTTCAAATTTACAGGTGTATCATTCTATATACATTTTACACAGTATCGAATTGGATAATACTTAACAACCATATAAACAACTAATTTTTCATCTCACAACTCATTATCAACACAATACCTATTTCATATAATTGAATTTATATAATCATTATCCATTTTACATTTAGTTAACTAATTTCAAATATATATATATATATATATATATATATATATATATATATATATATATATATATATATATATATATATATATATATATATATATATATATATATATATATATATTATATCGTATCAAATATATTTACCCGTGCGTACGTATGGTATCTTGCTAGTTATTATCAAAAGTACAACCAATAGAATAAAACTGCATTTTAACACTAATATTAATCCTTATTACAATGTCTTTTAATCTAAACCATTGAATAAGTTTTTGGCACATGTCATACATCTGTGCAATGAAAAGGAGTAACTGGAGAATAATAAAATGGATCAGATCCACATTCCATTATATTCTGCCACATAATCCACGTGTGTCTCGCTCTGGTTGGCTACCACAGATTCTCCACCTCACCTTTGTCCCAATTCAATCTTAGAAACTTTGGTCATATTCCCAATTTCTTTCTCTCTCTTCAACTCCTCACACCTCATCACATTCTTCGTACACCATGAATCCCCACCCAGAACATTCTTCACATTCATCATTCTTCAAGAACAACAACCCAGAAATTCACCCATTCAAATTTCATCAAGAATAACGACCAATAAAATTCATTTGTATTAACGTTTCTTCAAATTCACCTTCAAACCTCCCTGAACAACCTTCGAACTACCCAGATTAACAACCCATAAATAAGTTATTTCTCCAATATCCTTAATGCCTTTTTTCTTCTACCATGGAATCTCCAAAACCCATCAGTGAAACTACTGTCATAACTAATACTTCTTCCTATTCTTCTTCTTTTCGAGAAACTAATACCATCCATCAACCTACTACTAACACAAAAAACTATCAATCTAACACGTTAGACCCTTACTTCATGCATCCTAGTGACAATCATGGGCTTGCTATTGTATCTCCCCATTTGAATAACCAAAACTTTCATTCCTGGTCAAGATCTATTTTGGTTTCTATGAGATCAAAGAAAAAATTAGGGTACGGAACCCTAACTCGACCTTCTGACTTTGACCGTCTATCACTTGCATTAGATTATTTTAACACAATAGTCATGGTGTGGATGACCAATTTTATTACTGAAGACATAGCTCAGAGTGTTATTTGAATGGATACCTCCCATGAAATTTGGGTGGAGTTACGTGAATGCTATCAATAGGGGGACATGTTTCCAATTGCTAAACTTCAAGAATAAATTTTCAGACTCAAGCAAGGTGACCAGACTATAGCACAATTCTTCGCCATACTAAAGAAACTCTGGAAAGAGCTTGAAAATTTCAGACCTCTTCCCACTTGTGCGTGCACTGCCAAATGTTCATGTAATCTCATGCCCACAATCAAGTTTTACAGAGATTCATATTATGTTATTTAATTCTTAAAAGGCCTTAATGATCAATATGTTTCAGTTCAATCTCAAATAATGCTTATGAGTCTTATACTTCAAACAAATAGAGTTTTCTCAAGGCTCGTCCAACAAGAACGTTAATTCACCACTAATCTTGTTGAAGAAGACAAACTCTGGGCCAACTTCTCTAAACCCAACCATTGTATCCATTCTCCATATATGCCTTATTCTTCCATACGTGTCAATGACGTGCAAAGCCTTTTCACGTCTGATGGGAAACATAGGAGGCCCTTGATCACCCCTAGTTTCCCGCCTCTATTAAAAGGACTTACCCTCAAGTTTCTCTTCTTTTTAATATACTTTTCTACTAAAGCCTTCAAAAGTGTTTTATGTCTTCTTCAACAACTCTCACGAGTTCAACTTCTCCCTTTTACCGGTACCAAATCTCAACCGTTAATAGGATTGTATCAAATAGTTATATTAAATAAAATAAAAAAACATATTCATTTTTTTCTTATAAAGTAGGCTATTTATATGACTGTTTGATTTATTCATATTAACACTTAAGATTTGATGTAAGTCTTTTAGACTTACATCTGGTGTCAATGGATCCTGACTCTCTCTCTATATATATTTTTGTAATTTATGAACAATAAATATCCATGAGTATGTTCCAAAATGATAAGAAAAGTGGAAATAAGTAAATGCCAATAAATTCTTGAGAAATAATCCCACATAGAAAGTGGCACTCATACTAAAAGCATTTATAAAGTGTTATGTTCATTAGCTCAACAAAAGGAAAAAAGAGGATAAAGTGCCACATGGACAAGTGTGGTGATCCCAAGCATTATAACACTTGTCTCTTGCATACACCTCCTCGCAAGTGTTGCCACCAGTGACACCAGCTCTGGGTTCGAGGGTGTGGGCGTAGAAGTGCTAGTGGCGGCTTGTAGGTGGCACTTGAGTACGTAGACATGACGCATCAGAATAATTAGGCTACTCATGGCATTATACAGCAGCCCCGGTGGGCGGCCTTCGGCCAACATGTGGTTAATGGTTGTTGCTCTTGTTTTTTTATCGTTGCTTGAGTTTGAATTTTGAATTCGAAAATATGCAACACTTCGTGAAATGTTAGAGAATGAAAATATGCAACTATTGGAAAACGTTACAGTAGGCGAAACAACACAATTTTTTGTGAAAATGTTGCTGAAAGGATGTTGTTTCATCAAGGGTCACAACCTTGTGAAACAACACAAACATGACCTATAAATAAATCATCCTGAATTCATAAATCACATAAAAAAACACATATCCTCTTCAGAAAAATTGCAGATTCTCTTCCCTACATTCGAGTTTTCACCCGTCTTGTGCAAACTCGAGTATAGGCTGAATTATCCTAGGTATTCCTACATAAAAACTCTAAGACATTAGAGAGTGTTTGAAATAATATAAGAAAAGTGATTCGTTCATGATTCTAGCCTGGATTTATTTAATATAGAAGCTTTATCCAATAATCTTATAGTATCTCAAATCATGGCCATCGACACTTCATTTTCAAGCATCAAAGTGATGAACCAGGACCTTGTCAAGTTGGATCGTTTTGATGGAACAAACTTCACCCGTTGCCAAGACAAGATGAAGTTTCTATTGATTGCCTTGAAGATTCACTATGTCTTAGATCCTGATTTGACACCGATTCCAGAACCAACAAAAGATGACACCGATGAAGTCAAGAAGGAATGAAAGAAACGAAAGGAAGATAAATTTGTGTGCCATGGACATATTCTGAACGCATTATCTGATCGTTTCTATGATCTATACACTGATACCCAATATGAAACATAGATCTGGAAAGTACTTGAATTCAAATTCAAGGTTAAAGAGGAAGGAACGAAAAAGTTCTTAATATCTAAATACTTTGATTTTAAAATGTTAGAATCAAATCCGATTCTTGCACAAGTACACGAGTTACAGGTTCTCGTGAATAAAATAAAAATTGTAAAAATAGACATTCCAGAAGCTTTTCAAGTTGGTGTAATCATTGAAAATTGCCACCCTCGTGGAAAGGATATAAAAAGAAATTGCTGCAGATAGTTCTGAGAATTTCTCGTTGGAGAAACTTCAGAAACACCTTCGAATCGAAGAAAATACGAATGATAGAGAAAATTCTGAGTCCCTTGGATACTCTAAATCCAATGTTGTGATTGGAAAAGGAAAGAGGAAACATTATGGCATGAAGAACCATCTTTGCCCTAATAAGGAGCATAACAAGTTCAAGAACTCTAGCGTACCAAAAGGCGACTGCTATGTGTGCGGCAAACAAGGTCACTTTGCTCGAGATTGCAGGCATAACAAGTCCAAAAATGAAGTTAATATTTTTCATTCAAATGACGACATAATTGCTACGGTGAGCGAGATTATGTCAATCAAAGACAAAGTGCAAGGATGGTTGAGTTTCACAAGGCAACGTCCAAGATATATATTAGAGGTGTTCGTGTTCTTATTGGATCTAGAGGATTTCTGGTGGATTAATGTGTTGGCAATATCTTGGGTGTTATTACTTAATGAACATATGGCATAGATTCGTTGTTGGTTAACTGAGTAACTATACCCCTCAATTCTTTTTTAAAACCGATGGAAATGTTATTTTAATATTAATTAAAAAATAAAATAAACTAGGGACTTTATCCTCGGTTTTATATTAAACCCGAGGTAATATATATCTTGGAGAAAAAAAAATGGTGAACGATGAAAAATTGAAAGTAACATGTAATGTTTCTTTTTTCCATTTTTTGATCATTCACCACTTTCTTTGTGGGCAATATACAATATGTTTAGGAATAAATTTCTTAATATTGTCAACCAAGGAAAGTAATAAATCATGGAGTGTTTTCTTTGATTGATAACATAGGAAGGTTATCCCAAAATATAACAATGGTCTTGCAAGAGAGGTGAAAACAACAACAACAATATTATGTGAGATGGATTGCAAAAGCTGGAAAAAAATGTTTTGTTCAAGGTAGGTGTTAGAATAACAATATACAACAGAAAACCTTGAAGATTTTTTTAGGCTTACAATCCATCTCAAAGAATGATGTATACGAGATTGGAGCAGGTAGGTTTAAGGTAAAACTTAATAAACGAGTGCTTTTATAGGAAAATCTAACCCCACGATTATTAAATAAATCGGAGGAATAGATCAATTAATTAACAAATAAAAAATTTAATAAAAATAAATAACACTTAAACTGCTTTTGTTGGGATTCAAAGCATGTCATGAATTACTTTTTCCCTCGGTTATATTCAATATCCGAGGGAATATATATTATTTAAAAAAAATCATGGTGCGTCCTGAAATTATACCTCAGTTTTCTGCTGGGTGGGGTGAAAGCGTTGTCATGAAATATATTATTTGTAGTAATGCTTTCCCCTTGGATGGTGTGTGGGAGATCTACTTTCGTGTTCGTCTCTAGCTATGTTTGGATGAGTCAAGCTTCTACTGTAGATTAAGCTTTTTAAAGTGGTCTGACCTATTGCGATAATAAGGAAGAATTTCAAATTCATAGTGGAGGTTCATTTCTTTAACCGCGATAACACTGATTCATGGTTTCTTTTGGTTTCTCTTTCTAATAGGGTGAGATTTGTCGATAATGAGGAAATCGTCCCTGTCGCAACGGTTTCTTCTCGATTTTCCTAATTACAATCATCTGAATCGATAGTTGGATTAGAAAGTCTAGAGGAGGAGTCCTCTGACATGATGTTGGGAAAGAATAAGCTTTGAATCCAATTTCTTCGCGATCTGGCTTTGGATCAAATGAGGTTTGATATTGGAATTTCACGGGAAATAGGATTCGATTCCCAAAGATGGTGCAACTATTCCGTCTTGGAACCATAATTGTTATCGATTGACGATGATGATGAACTCTAAACACGATGTTGCTGATCGATGATACATTGGCGCGTGAGTGGATCTGCAAGGTTAACATTCCAACTTCAAGCCAGTTATCGAGTCCAAGATAAGTGAAGTGATATTATGAGATCATAAAAATGTATATCGAATCTCACATGTATTGATTAGATATATAATGAATAATTTTTATTAGACTTTGACTGATTAGGCTGAATATATAAATCTCACTCGTATTGAGCTTTTGACCGCCTATATATATATATATATATATATATATATATATATGTATGTATATGTATATGTATATGTATATGTCATTAATTAAAATGACAACAATTTATTTAATTATACCCACTTCTCAAGTTTCAAAAGTATAAATCAAAACCTCTATAATTTATTTTAAATTTTTAGTTTTCAAAACTTAAAAATAAAAAAATATTTTCAAAAATAGTTTTATAAAATATGTAATCAAATTTTTTATTATTTTAAAATTTTAAAATCAAAAAAATAATTTTTGAATACTAAATCAAAAACGTTTTTAGACTCGCAAAAGTTATATATCGAAAAATTTGATTGCAAGTTATCCGGTGATGGAAAATTACATATCGAAAAACTTGATTGCAAGTTATCCGGTGAAGAAAAATTACATATCGAAAAACCTGTTTGCAAATTATTCGATGAAGAAAAATTATATACTAAAAAACTTTGGATAAAATTATCCAATATACTTTAGTAGGGGTGTGAAATGATAAATTAAAATTCTGGCCTATGCAGACAGCAGATGTCCTAACACATGTCAAGACATTGTGCTACATAATCATTTAAACACAGAGGCGCAACAACAGACTGATACCTTGAATATCAGAACTGCAGAATCACAGATGTTACGACATCTGATCCAACATGTTAATCAAGACTGAACTGAAAAAGCAGAATGATAAACAACACACAGAAATTGTTAACCCAGTTCGGTGCAACTCACCTACATCTGGGGGATACCAATCCAGGAAGAAGTAATCACTATCAATAGTATAGTTTTATGCAAACAACCTCAGGTTTGCAGAAAGCACCCACGCTAACCTATCACTATCCAATGAAGACTTTATCATTAGAAGTCACATCTAAATGATAAGAGAACCCCCTCTCACTTCCTAAATCACAACCTGTGATTATCTAACAGTTACTACACCATAATTGTATCTACCCTATTGAAAGACACCCCTTCCAATATAGTATTCAGCCAAGACTCTTGACTAACAACAATACTCAGTTTTGCTTAAAAGCTTCAACCAAGAACAATACTCAACTCTTGCTTCAAAGCTTCGAGTGAGAACAATTTACAACAGCCTATGTCGACCATATAGTATCAAAAGATACATGGGTGACTTACAAACTACACAAGAGACTCTCACAACCCTGAACCCTTATGTTGTACCGACGACTTGTTGTTGTGTGTGCTTGCTATTTTAAGTCTAGCAAGTCCTTATATATAGACTCCTGCAATATGGGCTTAAACTCTTCAATCAGGTCCAATCTTCATGTTTTAATTCAGCTGCAAGATCTTCTCCACAAAAATAGAAACAAATCTCTAAATAGTTTCCTAAAAAGTCTCCAAGATCCTTTTTATGAAATCCAATTAAATCTGCACTTTGTTCCTAATAAATCTCATTGACATGCGTATAATGATGAGACATATCCAAAATATTCTCATCAAAACAAAATAAATCTGTCAAGAGATATACAACAGAAACACCTGCTGTACCAGACAAAGATGTCGTGACATCTGTCTTCGACATCTGTCTGAAACACATAACAACACCACCTGTTGTACCAGACCAAGATGTCATGACAGTAATACTGTCATGACAGTTGTTGAAGATGCTTCAACATCTTACTCAACATCTTTCCAAATATTGTAACCATATCTGAACTGATGTCTAATAAACCATGTCAGGACATCTTACCCAACATCTTGCTGTAAACTTGTTTTAGCCAAAATGTAACCAATCAAAGACCTAACATAAATATTACATAATAAAATTATTTGATAAATAAAAATATTAGAATTGAAATATTTTAAAAGTGTAAGGATGGAAGAATAATGATAAGAGTATGAGATAAAATTTTCTTACAAGTCTACATGAGTTCAAACGATTAAATCCAGTTTTGAAAATGAAAAACCAAATGGATATATTAGAACCCAATCTCCCCATAAACTAAATGTTATTAATTAGGCTTTGTTTGAATGCAAAAAGAAAGAGGAGGGAAATAAAGTAAGAAAAATAATGTTAAATGAAAAAGTAAATAGAAAATAAGATGATATTTGAAATGTTTGGTTAGAGTAAAAGTGAATAAAAAATTGAAAAAAAAAATATATATATATATATTTTTAAAGTTACATAACTAGCCATGTTTGTCTTTTTCTACTTTATTCATCTTCATCTTCAATTAAAATTTTTCTTCAATTTTGAGTTGAAATATTTTAAGATGAGTATTGTTGAAAATATTATTTTCATGTATTTTTCTATGCATTCTGAACAATAGTTTTTTTTATTTATTTTAAATTTGAACTCTATTTCTTAAAACTTTTTTCCACCATCTTTCACTCCAATTAAGAGAAACATACAAGTGAGAGAGACAACAAATATCCATCTAAAACTTTAAGACAATAAGTGTGTGAGTTTTCCCACTTATAAATGCTGAAGTCCTTATATTTATAATCAATGTGAGACTCCAACTAACACGTGGTTTGTTATTCTCAACACTCCCGCTCAAGTGTGAGTTCATAATGCTCCCCTCAAGTGGAAACTCTTTTTGTCCACATAAATTTATACCACCGTGGACACCTCTTTTCTGGTCCTTTTACTCGAACCAACCTCTGATACCATTTGTTGGGTTATGAGGAGTAGCATCAGCATTGGGCTAACAGCAAAACACAAGTGAGAGAGACACCATATATCTACTTTAAATTTTAAGGTGATAGGTGTGATTGGATTCTCCCACTTATAAATACTAAAGTCCTCATATTTATAATCAATGTGGGACTTCAACCCACACTTGATTTTAGGGGTGGCAAAACGGGCTCGGCCCGTTGGGCATACCCGTTTTACCCGCACTTTAGTGCGGGGTGGGCCAAAGGTTTAGGCCCTTACCTCTTGATCATACCTGGATCAGACAGTTTTCGGTGGCCAACAATGTCGTTTGGGCTTCAGCTCCGGTGAGGTTGAAAGACGGCGGGGAGGGGGGGGGGGGTGTACCTGCAAGGTACTCCGACGCCCAAGTAAGGTAACAGTCAGAGAATAATAGTAAGTACAGATATGAGAGTAAGAAAATGTGTGTAACCTGACCCTCTCAAGTGAGAGGGTATTTATAGAGAGCCCCCAGTGCGGGGCAAATAATTACTTGCATTGGGCTGGATCGCTAGGCCCAATCCAAGTAACTGCCAGGGCTTACGTGGCGTAGTGAAGACCAGTACGTGGTCTTCGCCCTGGGGTAACCGCTCCTAGATCTCCGGAATTAGGGCAGACCGATTCCATCGGGAGTGGGCGGTTACATGAGAACGTGTCCTCGTGGGGAGGAGTGTTGCGTGTCGGGGAGAGACGTGTCCTAGTGGGGAGGACTCTTGTGTGAGAAGGAGATGGCTCCTCGCAGGGAGGAGCACCTGAGTGTCGAGGAGGAACGAGCCCGGGGAGGCCTAGCACCCTGCCCGACGCTCCATGCCATGTGTGTGGCCGACAACGTGGAGAAGGGGCGAGTGCCCGACATTGGTCGTGCTAAAAGGCCCTTGTTGGGCCATCCCAGGACGTGTGGCTTGGGCCTGCTCGACATAGGAGCAGACCTCAGCCCAGTCCAGAACAGGAGCCCCCAAGTCGTTGCTCCGAGGTGTCGGAGTGATGACTTAAGGGCCACCCAGCATGTTGGGGGAGTATCGATCGCGTGGCCACGAGGAGGGGAACTTGTTTGAGATCTAATGGTCGTATCGCCGGGGAGAGAGCAGCGGGGGCGGACTCGAGCGTGGTAGTTCACAGATGGTCGACTAGTCAGGGATGCGAGAAGTTTGATCTTTGGTGTCAGAGCAAATGGAGAGACGCGCGTGTTGGGGAGCGAACGGTCGCATGTACGCCACGTGTCAGACGCCATCATTGCCTAGGGCGGCTAGGCTAGGGTAGTGTACTCTAGTAGTCTAAACTCTTTGAATTCTGTGAGGATCCTATAAATAGGCCTCACCTCATTTCATTTGCACCATTTGCTCTTTTCCTCTCAGACTCTCCCTCTCTTTTTCTCCGTTCTTCCACCGCTGTCTTCCGCCGTTCTCCACCGACGATCGCCGTGCCGGAACCCTAAAAAGCGTATTTCAAGTAAGTTTCTTTCTTCTTTTTCCTCCTTTCGTTTGCATTTATAGGGTGAATCTTATGGTGAACTGGTGAAGTTCCCATGGAATTCACGAAATGTCCGGCGAAAACGGCGGAATTTCATAGTTTTAGATGTTGAATCTCGCGGGGAGGGATGATGAAATCCCCGGGGACATGAAGAATATCTCAGGGTCATGAGATGAACGTTTCCCAATTCTTTTGTTGAATGTCCCGGGGAATAAGGACGGAATCCCCGGGGAGCTGACGCCCAATTTCGCTCCCGGCAGACCCGAGGATGGTCGCGGGCTCGCGCTCCCCGACGTTACCTCCTCACCCTTTCACTTGATCAGCGGTGGAAGGGGTGGATTTGATAGGGGTCACCGAATTCACCATTTCCTTCTGCTTTTCAGGTAGATGGACGTACTGCCCGTGGCTGAGGGATCTTTGGACGTTGACGACCAACCCGACTCTCCGATGGCGCCAATCGCTAGGGTCGAGGAACGTCCCCTCGAGGAGTGGGTCATCGATGAGCCGTTGAACATTGCTTCTCATTTTATCGACGAGGACGAGGACACTATTTTGTGTACAGTCGAGCACCAAGTGGTGGGTTCCCCAAAGTCGTGGAAGGTGTTCCGACCTCAAGCACACCATCGCATATGCTCGACGTACCGAGGGATGAGGTTCCCTCTTTACGAGTTCATGTTTGACAAGGCGGCATGGCGTCTACCCTTTACAGATTTTCAACAGGTTGTATTCGTTTGGTTGCGCCTGGCCCCTTCGCAGCTCCACCCCAACTCCCTCGCATTAATCCGAGCTTTCGAGCTCGTCTGCAAATACCTCCGAATCAGGGCAACCGTGCCTCTCTTCTTCCGCATCTTCCACCTCCAGCGACAGGCCTCCGATGGCAGACACGGCTGGGTGTCTTTCAAGCAAGTGAGCAGCCTGTTTCACACTTATTTGGATTCTGTTCGTGACTTTAAACACCGGTATTATATCGTGAGGCCGGTCACTCTTGAATCTGTGAATTCGGTGTATTGTCGAGTTTCCCGCGAGGTGGACGGGCAAACGGAGGAGGTCCTCGAGTCGAGATTCCCCTTGTTCTGGACATAAGAGCACTTCAAAAAGGGGACGAACAGCTATAAAGTCAGTCCTGGCCGTTTGGACGAGAGGGATCGCCTGGCCTACGAGATAATAGTAGCGTTCGTCAATGGTTTTAAGAGGGGCAAGTTCGTGACGATGGAAGGGGAATTCGTCCAGGGGGACGACGGGCAAGTGTTGACGAAACGTCGTCTGATCAATACGAGGCCCTCCTCGAGACGTTCTCCGACGAGGATGCTCTCGAGCTGCTAGGTGGTGCCATCCTCTTCGACTTTTTCTTCGTATATTGACCTTTGGTTTACTGACATGTTTATTTTCTTTTTGCAGGAAAGATGTCAAATACTGAGGAGCGCTTCAAAAAGCTGAAGGCTAACCATGCTGCGAAGAAAGGAGGCAAAAGTCGTGTCGAGCAGCTTCGAGCACATATCCCCGCTCTCCCTCAGTCTGTCGGGGGTTCTTCTACCTCTCACCAGGACAGTGATTCTCCCAGCCCTCAGGGTTCCCCGAAGAGGCGGCGTGTTGCGGACTCAGTGGCCATCGACCTTACCGAGAACGAGAGTCCTCCTTCCGTGAAATTTGTGCTCCCTCCTTGTCACTCGAGGCCTAACTTTTTCACGGGGAACAACTCCTTGTGTGTGGGCACCTCCGAAGCTCAGGCAATCTTAGGCATCGACAAGGTCTCTCGGAGGATGGCGTTGGTGGATGACGTGTCCGCCATGATGCGGGTTTGTGCAGCTGCACTAGTGCTGAACGACGAGGCGTGCCCCGAAGGCGAGCTGAACAAGCTGTGAGAAAGTTTCCAGTCTATCTCGACCGAAATGGAGAAGGTGGGTAAGGAACTGACTGACTGTAAAATCCAGAACCAGGCCCAAGTCGAGCTTCAACAGAAACTGGAGGAAAAGTTGAAGAGTGCTGAGGAGGAGCGAAAACGTCTCGTCGGCATCGAAGAGGAGAGGGATCGTCTCTTGGCGAGAAATGCTCAATTGGAGGAGGCTGTCCGCCCAGCTGAGGAGGAAACTGAGGAGGACAGGTTGCTGACTTCGCGGGCAGCGCTGATAGTGAAGTTCCGGGAAGCCGAGGAAGACAATCTCGCGGTAGCCGGTATAGGTTTCAAGAACGCCGTGGAGCAGCTTCGGGTCCTCAACTTCGACCTTTTGACCGAGGGGATCGACCCCGACTACGAGGTGGTCGACGGTCAGATCGTGCAGCCAATGCGAGTCGATGAGGTCCACGATCCCGAGCAGCCTGAAGGGACCATCGCTGAGTAGGATTTTCTTCCTCGTTTCATTCGGACTGCGAGCCATTTTTATTTGTAATGATTTGTGCCCGGCCTGCGTGCCAGGGGCTTTTTGACATTTGGTTGTAATATTC
The DNA here is from genome assembly GCA_022829125.1 of Lathyrus tuberosus. Taxonomy (NCBI): domain Eukaryota; kingdom Viridiplantae; phylum Streptophyta; class Magnoliopsida; order Fabales; family Fabaceae; genus Lathyrus; species Lathyrus tuberosus. The sequence goes on along the minus strand of JALAZF010000082.1, from coordinate 3,248,688 downwards.
GCACAATGGGCTTCTGCCCGTTTTAATGTACTTTTGTTTATCTGCTAGTGTTGTTTGCATGGTTTTAATTGTGTGTGATGTTAATGCATTTGCTATACTTTGTTTTTTTGTCTAAGTATTAAAGACTTTGGGATTTGCTCGACCTTGATGGTCCCCGACCGCGTGGAGAGCCGGTCGGGTGGTCGGAGGCGTATTCCGACCTTCAACGAGGCTAAGAGCTCGGTCGAGGTCTTAGCTTCGTGGCGTGAACTTCCCATCGCAAGCTGGGTGTTCTGCCAAATCGGTACAACGACGGTGGAGCTTGATCGAGGTATCCCCGTCGGATCAAAGGTCCTCGCGCACACACCACGCGGCCTTCGATCATTGTGTTCTGTATAGGGGTGTCGCGCTCGTACCTTAGTGCGTCCCCGTAACCGCGGTGTTCGTGAGTCGCGGGCAGTGCTTAACTGTAGTATTGTTTGAGCTTTTCAGCGTTCCATGGTCGAGCAAGTTCTTCCCTGTGCAGATTTTCGAGGAAGTAGGCGCCTGTCCCCGTTTTCGCGCGGATGCGGTACGGGCCCTCCCAGTTCGCTGCGAGTTTGCCTTCTCGCGAGTCTTTCTGGTTCCTTCGTAGGATGAGGGTGCCCACCTGAAAATCATGTTTGATAACTTTGTCGTTATAACGCAGTGTTATTTTCTGCTTAAGTGAAGCTTCTCAGAGAGAAGCTCCCGAACGTGTCTCCTCGACGAAATCGAGTTCTTCCCTCAGGGCTTCGTCGTTTGCGTCCCCGTCGAGGGGGGCTTCCGTCCTCCTCGAGGGTTCCCTGATTTCCACGGGGATCACTGCTTCCGTTCCGTAGGTCAGACGGAAAGGGGTCTCCCCTGTCGTGGAATGAGGGGTCGTTCGGTATGCCCAAAGGACGATGTGTAGCTCCTCGACCCACCGTTGTTTGGCGTTGCCTAGTCGACGTCTTAATCCTCGGAGGATCACTCTGTTCGCCGCCTCAGCCTGTTCGTTCGTTTGAGGGTGCTCGACCGATGTGAAGTGTTGCTTCGTGCCTAGTTTTGTGACGAAGTCTTGGAAGTTCTTGTCGGTGAACTGTGTTCCGTTGTCGGTGACAATAGCTTGGGGCACGCCGAATCGGGCGAGGATGTTTCTTTTGTAAAAACGTAGTATGTTAAAGGTCGTGATTTTGGCCAACGCTTCCGCCTTAATCCACTTCGTGAAGTAGTCCACCCCGACGATGAGGTATTTGTTTTGATACGACCCCTGGACGAACGGTCTGAGGATATCCATTCCCCACCATGCAAACGGCCACGGGGAGGACAGTGGACTGAGCTCGTTGGGAGGAGCAAGGTGCATGTCCCCGTGTCGTTGGCATCTGTCGCACTTCTTGACATGTTCCTTGGCGTCCTGTTGCATGGTGGGCCAGTAATACCCTGCTCGAAGCGCCTTACGGGCTAACGATCGCCCGCCGAGTTGCTGCACATTGATTCCCTCATGGATCTCCTGGAGTATGCCGGGGACCTTGGTCTCCTCGACACATCTGAGGAGGGGAATAGAGAACCCTCGTCGGTATAGCTTATCCTTGACTATAGTGTACGAGCACGCCCGCCTCTTGACCATTCCTGCTTCTTTGGGATCTTCGGGCAGTTTTCCCGTCATGAGGTACTCGTATACAGGGGTCATCTAGCAATTGCTGTCACCAATGGCGTTTATGTCCGAAACTGTAGCGGGTTTGTCGATGCTCGGGCGGGAAAGCACTTCTTGTATGACAGATTTGTTCCTGCCTTTCTTCTTTATGCTCGCCAATTTGGACAAGACATCTGCTCGGGCATTGTGCTCGCGGGGGATGTGAGTTACTTCCGCGGAGGTGAACTTTTTCATCTTTTCTTTCACCAAGGCCAAGTATTCTATGAGGCTGTCGTTCTTGGCTTGGTACTCTCCTCGGACTTGCGAGGCCACGAGCTGGGAGTCGGTGAAGAGTTTGACCTCCTTGGCGCCGAGGTCCTCGGCCAGGCCAAGTCCGGCGAGGAAGGCCTCGTACTCCGCTTGGCTGTTCGACGTCGGGAAAGATAGCTCGAGGGATACCTTGATCAGGATGCCTTCCTCGTTTTCGAGGATGATGCCCGCCCCGCTTCCCTTCGGGCTGGATGCTCCGTCGACATAGATCGTCTATTTCTGGGATCCGTTGGCCGAAGGTTTCGGGACGGTCATCTCCGCTACAAAGTCGGCCAATACCTGAACCTTCAGGGCTTTCCTTCATTCGTATTAGATGTCAAACTCGGCGAGTTCGAGCGACCACCTGAGCATCCTCCTCGCCATGTCCGGTCGTCCAAGGAGCTGCCTTATAGGCTGTTCGGTCCTTACGACGACAGTGTGAGCGAGGAAGTAGTGGCGTAGCCTCCTGGCCGCCGTGACGAGGGCCAGGGCGACTTTCTCTATCTGCTGATACCTAAGCTCGGGGCCTTGCTCGTGAAGTAAATTGGCTTCTGCCCGTCCGGGGTTTCCCGAATGAGGACGGCGCTGACTGCTTCACTCGTGATTGCCAGATACAAGAAGAGTGTCTCCCCGACCTCCGGCCGTGAGAGGACCGGGGGCTGCGATAGGACTTGTTTTAGGTGGAGGAGCGCCTGCTCGCATTCTTCGCTCCACTCAAACTCCACTTTTTGTCGAAGAAGTTTGAAAAATGGGAGTGCGTACTGTGCAGACTTGGCGACGAAGCGGGAGAGAGCGGTGAGCATCCCGTTCAATGATTGTATCGACTTCTTCGAGTCCGGAGTAGGGAGCTCGGAAAAAGCCCTACACTTGTCGGGGTTGGCCTCGATTCCTTGTTCTGTGAGGTAAAATCCGAGGAACTTACCTATCCGAACGCCGAAGGTGCATTTGTCGGGGTTAAACCTCATGCGGCATTTCCTCGCCGTGTCGAACACCTTCTTGAGGTGTGCGGCGTGGTCGACTTCTTCTGCAGATTTGACGATCATGTCGTCCATGTAGACCTCAAGCAAGTCGCCGATTTCAGCCCGAAAAACCTTATTCATCATCCGTTGGTAGGTCGCACCGGCGTTCTTCAGACCGAAGGGCATCACGTTGTAATAGTAGTTACCCGATGCGGTCATGAAAGCCGTGTGCTGTTTTTCGACCTTGTCCATGGGAATTTGGTTGTATCCCGAGTAAGCGTCCATGAAGGATAATAGTTTGTAACCTGCAGAATTGTCGACCAGTTGGTCGATGTTAGGCAAAGGGTAACAGTCTTTCGGGCAAGCCCGGTTAAGATCAGTATAATCAACACACATCCTCCATTTTCCATTATTCTTTTTAACAAGTACAACGTTGGACAGCCAGGTTATGTACCTGGCTTCCGAAATTTAATTTGCCTCTAGGAGGTCTTTTATAGCTTTTTCAGCAGCCTCCGCTTTCTCAGGAGACTGCCTACGCCTACGTTGAGCTATGGCCCTAGCGGCCGGATCTACTGCGACCTGATGGCAAGCCACCTTGGGGTCAAGGCCAGGCATCTCGGAGGCACTCCATGCGAACAGATCAGCGTTCTCCCAGAGACATGCCTTCAGCTGCTCCTTCGCCAGGTCGGGGATTCCGGTGCCAATCTTTACGTTACGGTCTGGATCGTCCTCGAGTACAACGAGCTCAAAGTCTCTGTCGGGAATGGGGCGCGTTGGGTAGAGAGGGCGCCCGTTGTTTTCCTCCTGGAGGTCGAGGTCTTCTGCCCCATCTTCCTCGGGTTCTCCTAGGAACCTGCTGTCGAGTTCGACCGTGTTGACGCGCGGGAGAGGTACTTGCTCGGCGTCCGGGGGTGGCTTGGCCACGGTCTTGGGTTTGGCGCCGATGGAACTCATGCATTTGATGGCGGCGTCGAAACATCTTCTGGCCGTGTCTATGTCCCAGTGCATTGTTACCACTCGTCCCCTGGCCGTGTAGTACTTAATTTTGAGGTGGACCGTTGATGGTACCTCCGTAAGCTCGGCCAGTGTGGTCCTCCCGAGGATGCAGTTGTAAAGGGATGGGCATTCGACCACCAGGAAGCGGATCTTCACCTGTCGGCCAGTGTCTTCGGCCCCGAATGTGACCATCAGTTCAACGTAACCCCATGGTCTGGTGGTGGTTCCGTTGAACCCCTGCAGATCTGAACCCACGTACGGGGTCAGATGTCTCTCGTCGAGCTGAAGGGTCCCGAACAGATGGGCATACATGATGTCGACCGAACTTCCCTGGTCGACTAGGATCCTTTGAACGTCAAAGTTCGCCATATGTGCCCTGACCAGGAGGGGGATAGTGGCGTTTGGTGCTCCCCCGGGGAGTTCCTCGAGGTAGAAAGTGATAGGGTTGGAGTTTCCCTGCACTTTCTCGAGAGTGGTTATCTTCGCCGACGTTGCGGACTCCAGCTCATCAAATTTCCGCTTGATCGATCCGACGGACAACTTCTCGGGGCCACCCCCGGAGATGACCATCACTTTGGGGAAGCTTTCCCAGGTGCTACGGGCGGCGACGGGGTCCTCGTGGGGGAAGGTCGCCCACATGTTGAGAATTGCTTCTTGGCCTTCAATGATTGGGGGAACAAAGAAATCTTCGGGTCGAGTGACACTGAGGGCGACCTGAAGCCGACTCTCGTCGGGAGGAGGTGTTGTCTCCTCGACGTTCTGGGCTTCCCGGGAGCTGGGACGAGAAGTGTCATTCTTCTGGGTGTACTTCTTTAAGTGCCCTTCCTTGATCAAAATTTCAATTGCATCCTTGAGATGGATGCAGTCTTCGGTGACATGCCCGTGGCTACTGTAGAACCTACGGTATTTTGACTTGTCGACATTTGATTTGGGGGCAGTGGGCTTCGGAAAGCGGACTCCTCCCTTCACAAATTTGGAGTTCTGGCACTCGGAGAGGATACGCGCGCGGGGGCGTTGAGCGGGGTGTACTCCGTGAACCGGCCAGATGGTCCGCGCGTTTCACGAGGCTCACGGGGGAGATTTTCTTTCTTTCTTTCTCCTCCTCGTCGGGGAGGAGAGTCTTCATCTTTGTGGCCGCGAGGGCCTTCTTTGCGCCTCGACTCAAGGGCGATCTGCGCTGCCTCAGACTCCTCGAGCTAGATATACGACTGAGCTCGTTGGAGGAGGTCCTCGAGACGGCGGGGTCTGTGGAGACCCATGGACTTGGCGAAATCAGATCCAAAACGTAGTCCATGGATGATCAGATACTTCTTCATGTCGTCGGTCGTATGGACCGCGACAGCTTCTCTGTTGAATCTCTCGATGTAGTTCCGGAGAGATTCGTTATTCCCTTGGAAGATGCTTTCTAGGGCAGCCTCCGTCTTCGGGTGTCGGCGAGATGCAGTAAAGTGTTTGGTGAAGCGTTGTCTTAGCTGCTTCCAGGATGTGATCGACCCAGGTTCCAAACCTTTGTACAAGTCATCGTGCCCTTCCACAAGGTGGTGGGGAAAAGCCTGCACCTGATGGCTCCTCTGACGTTTCGAAAGTCGAGCATTGCTTCGAAACTCTCGACGTGATCGTCAGGGTCGGCCAGACCGTCGTAGGTCCCCAGCGGTGGGGGTTTCTCCATGCCCGCAGGAATTGGGGCGTTCATGATCTCCCACGACAGAGGGGTCCTCTGGTCTTCGTCGCTTCCGGTAGGCGACCCCGACGGGGATCGATGATGCCGTGGAGGGGAGTTCCTCGGACGGTTCCTCGGTGCCTCCTCAGTGGGTTTGGACTTCTTGGTAGCTGCGGAGGGCCTGGGTTCCTTCCGAGGCGGGGAGCGATGGCGCTTCTGGGAGATCACCTGCTAGGGGCGTTCCAGGCGTGGCCGACGGCCCCCGCGCACCGACGAGGGGGTCCGGGATCCTTCGGACCGGGTCCTTCTCGGGGAAGAAGAGCGGCGAGGTGACGGTGGACGACGATGTCTTCGCGGGGAAGATCGTCGTGCCCACCCTTGCTCCAGTGCTTCGATCCTGGTGTTTTGGTGTGCGATCAGCTGATTGGTCTGATTGATAAGGGCAAATAAGGCGACGGTGCTCGAATCTGCATTGGGCGGAGGAGCAACTGGCTGGAAGCTGGCTTGCTGATCGTCTTGGAGGGCGGCGTTGTCAGCCACTTCTTGGGAGTCCGGGGAGGCGGTCTGTCCGTCTCTTACGTCGCCTTCATCGCCGTTGAGGATAACGGTGTCCTCCCGGTGGTTTCTATTCTCGAGCTGCGCGAGTACGGTGTCCAGAGCCTTGGTAGCAGACGGATTGGCCATGCTGGTGATGAATGAGAGGATTGCTTTGGTTTATCGAAGAAAAAACGGGGAAGCAAAGGGTTCCCACAGACGGCGCCACTGATCGTACTTGGATCAGACAGTTTTTGATGGCCAACAATGTCATCTGGGCTTCAGCTCCGGTGAGGTTGAAAGACGGCCGGGGGGGGGGGGGGTGTACCTGCAAGGTACTCCGACGCCCAAGTAAGGTAACGGTCAGAGAATAATAGCAAGTACAGATATGAGAGTAAGAAAATGTGTGTAACCTGACCCTCTCAAGTGAGAGGGTATTTATAGAGAGCCCCCAGCGCGGGGCAAACAGTTACTTGCATTGGGCTGGATCGCCAGGCCCAATCCAAGTAACTGCCAAGGCTTACGTGGCGTAGTGAAGACCAGCACGTGGTCTTCGCCCTGGGGTAACCGCTCCTAGATCTCCGGAATTATAGCAGACCGATTCCATCGGGAGTGGGCGGTTACACGAGAACGTGTCCTTGCGGGGAGGAGTGTTGCGTGTCGGGGAGAGACGTGTCCTCGCGGGGAGGACTCTTGTGTGAGAAGGAGATGGCTCCTCGCAGTGAGGAGCACCTAAGTGTCGAGGAGGAACGAGCCCGGGGAGGCCTAGCGCCCTGCCCGACGCTCCATGCCATGTGTGTGCCCGACAACGTGGAGAAGGGGCGAGTGCCCGACATTGGTCGCGCTAAAAGGCCCTTGTTGGGCCATCCCAGGACGTGTGGGTTGGGCCTGCTCGACAGAGGAGCAGACCTCGGCCCAGTCCAGGACACCTCTAATGTGTCAGCCCCGCCCCGCCCCGTTTTCTTCGCGGGCTTTTGCGGGCACGAGCATTTACATAAAATTTTGCATTTTAAGGCTTAAAAGGTGCAGTGCCCGCGGGCTTTCTCCGCCTCGCCGTCACGTTTTTGCAGGGTGGGCATAGGTTTTAGGCCCGCATCATCAACTATGACCGCCCCGCCCCGCCCCATTTTTTTGCGGGCATTTGCGGGGCGGGCCTAAACGGGGCGGGCATGCCCGTTTGCCACCCCTACTTGATTTATTATTCTCAACGCATATTACATCTCATTCTTAGATATTAGTTAGAAAATAAAACTCAATCCACCTTTTTTTTGTTGATATAATCCATTATTCAAATAGACCAATATCACTAGAAAAGACAATAATAGTAATACACTCCTCAGTCTCACAACAAAATCATAAAAACAAATGTAAAATAAAATAGCAAGTGATATAATTCTTATACGAACTACTCATCAGAACTACTCATCAAATAGAATCAGACATCGTTCTCATTTCTTCACTAGTCTTTGGTAAAAATATTTCACTCTCTTCTCAGTGGCAGATCCAAAAAATTTATGTAGTGGAGACTAAAAAAAATAGATATATTTTGAATAAAGAAAAATACTTCAAATTGTTCCAAACATATATTATAACGACAAAAAAATTTAAAATATATAAAAGCTCACAATTGTCCTCTACGAGTTTTCATATTTTGAAAATGTTCAATGATTATTTCATTGTCCACATTATCAAATATGCCACCCTCAATATATGTAACAAAACAATCATTCAACCACTCACATCTCCCATACGATTGCGCAAACCATTCTTCATAAAATTTATGACAAAGAAAGATCTTTCAACAGTTGTAGTTGCCACAAGTAAAATCAAAGCTAACCTCAAAAGTAAATATATCATTGGATACACAATATTCACCGATATTTCAAAAATATCAATGATTCCATTTACCTTTGAAGATTGACCATCAGACTGAATATATATGATAAAAGTCCTGAGATGACTATCGAGCAACCATAAGCTCCACATGAGAAAATTCTGATGGCTAAAACATAGCCAAGCGAATCAACTTCTCCTAATCAAATGAAAAAAATGAATCTCTTATGTTTAAGTAGGCCACACAAAGAAGCAACTAAGTGTTCACCTCGGTAAATTTATTTTTAACTTCTTGAAGTTATCTATTAATCACTTCATAAAATAACTCAACTTTAAAACGATGTAGATTTGAATTTTTTTTAACTTTACACTTCGATCTTCCTTGTGTAAAGAGTGAATCATCCGTATTTGGAATGTTAATATTTTTCTTCTCACAAAATAATGATACTTCATTTAGTAAAGTATGTCAACTATTATCTCTTATATTTTGCAATTTTTCCTTGCAAACTCTAACTAATGATATGACATTTATAATATCTTGATCACTATTTTGGAATGCTTGAGATAAATCATTAGCAATTCCAAATATATTTTTCATCATGTGCAAGTTAAAAATATATTCATTAGATTGTATAGATTTCACTAAATGACATCCTTCAATTTGTTGATCTGATGATGAGCCATTTTTCTCAATAAGTTCAAGGACATTAATCACTGATGTAAACAAAGTGATCAAGCTAAGTAATGTACCATAATATGAGTATCATCTTGTATCTACGGCTCGTTTCAATGTAATTTCTTGATTCAAGCCAGAACCACTAGATATTTCACCAATCTATAAAGCTTCTTGAACTTTAAGCTTTTGACTTGCTCTAAGAATATCTTGATGTTTACATGAACCTCCAACAAGGTTAGATACATTGTTAACCAAACTAAAAAGCCCACCAATATAAACTTGCTTTTTGGCAACAACAACAATTGCTAATTGATATCGATGAGCTATATAATGAACACATAATGCAGAACTATTTTCTTTTAAGATCAAAATTTTTAATCCATTAAATTCACCTTGCATATTACTAGCCTCGTCATAACCTTATCCATGCACTCTTGACAAACTTAAATTACGTGTTGCAAACAATGACTCTAATGCTAATTTTAAAAATATGGAACTTGTATTTGCAACATGAACAAGACCAAGAAACTGCTCAATGGCACTTCCTTTTTTTATCAACATAATGTAAAATAACAGACATTTGTTCCTTAGTTGATATATCACAAGATCCATTAATTAAAATAACAAATAAACCATCTCTAACATCATTAACAATAATTTTTATGGTCTCATAAGCTACAACAGTCACAATATCCTTTTGAATAGAAGGTGACACTAACTTAAGATTTCCACGATCATTTTTTAGAATCATCTCAAACTCTTTAAAATGCTCTTGGAAATCTTAAATTAGTGTCACCTTCTATTCAAAATGATATTGTGACAATAGTAGCTTGTGAGACCACACAAATTAATGTTGATGATGTTATAGATGATTTCTTTGCTATTTTAATTGATGGATCTCGAGATATATCAACTAAGAAAAAATGTCTGTTTTTTTAGTTATGTCGATAAAAAAGGAAATGTCATTGAGCGGTTCCTTGTTCTTGTTCATGTTGCAAATACAAGTGTTATGTCTTTAAAATTAACATTGTAGTCATTCTTTGCAACACATAATTTAAGTTTGTCAAGAGTGCGTGAACAAGGTTATGATGAGGCTAGTAATATGCAAAGTGAATTTAATAGACTAAAAAGTTTGATCTTAAAAGAAAACAATTCAGCATTCTATGTTCATTATTTTGCTCACAAACTTCAATTAGCACTTGTTGTTGTTGCCAAAAAGCAAGTTGATATTGATTGTTTTTTGTAGTTTGGTTAACAATGTGTCTAACCTCGAGAGATTCATAGAGAAAGGCAAATGCTTAAATTTCAAGAAGCTTTACAGATATGTGAAATTTCTAGTGGTTTTGGCATGAAATAAAGAAAGTAAGCTAAAACGAGCCAAAGATACAAGATGAGACTCACATTATTGTACACTACTCTGCTTGATATCTTTTTTTTTTTTACTTTGGTGATTGATTTTCTTGAATTTATTGAGGAAAATGACTCATCATCAGATTAACAAATTGAAGGATGTCATATATTGAAATCTATAAAATCTTTTGAATTTATTTTTAACTTGCACACGATGAGAAATATATTTGGAATTACTAATGACTTATCTCAAGCATTACAAAGAAATGATCAAAATATCATAAATTCCATATCATTAGTTAGAGTTTACAAGGACATATTGCAAAGTATGAGAGATAATGGTTGGCATAATTTACTAAATGAAGTATCATTGTTTTTTGAGAAGCAAAATATTAGCATTCCAAATATGAATGATGCACTCATTACACAAGGAAGATCAAAGCGTAAAGCTCAATTGTTTAAAATCTAACTCATTTTCAAGTTGAGTTATTTTATGAAGTGATTGATAGACAACTTCAAGAGCTTAATAATAGATTTACCAAGGTGAACACTAAGTTGCTTCTTTGTGTAGCAAGCTTAAATCTAATAGATTATTTTTTGAATTTGATAAGGAGAAGTTGATCTGTTTGGCTGAGTTTTATCCATAAAATTTTCTCATGTGGAACTTATGGTGCTTGATAGTCAACTTGAGACTTTTATCATAGATCTTCGGTTTGAAAATAAAATTTCAAAGTTAAATGGAATCATCGTTCTTTCTGAAATGTTGGGGAAAACTAGAAAACATATTGTGTATCCATTGAAATATTTATTTGTGAGGTTAGATTTTGAGTTTACCTGTGGCACATGGAATTGTTGAAATATTGTTTTTTGCCATGAATTTTTTGAAGAATGGTTCACGCAATTGTAAGGGAGATGATTGGTTGAATGATTGCTTATTTACATACATAGAGAGAGTGACATATGTGATAATGTCGACAGTGAAAAAACCCTTGAACATTTTTAAAATATGAAAACTCGTAGAGGACAATTGTAAGCTCTTATGTATTTTAAATTTTTTGTCGTTATAATATGTATTTTGGAGCAATTTGAATTATTTTTCTAGTCAGTAACTTGTTAAGAGGTATTTATTGTTGTGGAAAAATCATTAATTCAAGTGTTGTAACCGGTTGCTTCATTTTGGTAACCGATTACAAGATGCAGTATTTTTGGTCTTTTAAATGCGTGTAACAAGTTATGGTATTTTGGTAACAGGTTACCACTTTGTTGAATTATTTTGTAGAAACAACTGTAACTGGTTACAGGTTTGGTGTAACCGGTTACATGTATACAACTTTCAATTTTGTTATTTTGAGTTTATTGCATGTGTCCCAATCTAATGTAATTGTATATATACCTTAGAGGTATCAATGAATGAAATACATAACATATTATCACCCTCAGTTATATTCTCTATAATTTTCTCTCTCACTCTTTCCCTCTCCACACTCAATTACTTTATTTTCACCAACCTTGTTGTTCCAAGTTCTAACATTTGGCATCAAGAGATTGGTTCGATCCACAAAACACTCAGTGTGCAAAATGAATTTTGTCTCCAATGAAAGAATCCCTGAAAAGTTACCCATCCTTAATGCGAAGAATTATGATAAATGGTGCAAACAAATGAAGGTGTTGTTTGGCTCCCAAGATGTTCTTTAAGTGATCAAGACCGGTGTGAGTCCTCTTGTCGAAGGTGCAATGGATACAAAACGAGCAACACATAAGGAAGAAAGATGAAATATTTTAAGGTGTTGTTTTTTATCCATCATTGTGTGGATACAGAAAAATTTGAGAAAGTTTGTGATTGTGAATCATCGAAGCAACCGTGGGAAATCATGGGGAAGGTGTATGCAGGGGCTGACAAGGCGAAGGTTATGAAGTTACAAACTCACAAACGTCAACTTAAGTTGATTCAAATGGAGGAGAAAGACACCATTAATGATTTCACGACGAGAATTAATCGGTTGGTAAATTAAGTAAAGGCGTGTGGATAAACCTTTATGGAATAGTATGTTGTCACAAAAATCTTGGGTTCTTTGATGGTAAGATTTGATAACATAGTCGTAGTGATTGAGGAATCGAAAAATCTTAAAACGATGATAAAATATGAGCTACAAAGATCTCTTGAGGCGCATGAGCAAAGTATGGAGGAGAGAAATTTTTATAAGGAAAAGGCGGATATCGATTTGCAAGCTCGTTTCAATGAGAAAGACAAGAAATAGAAACGAAAATGGCCCATGAAGAGTAAAGGGAATTTTCAGAATTTTGGTGGAAGAGAATCCTAAAATTCAAAGAATTAGACTTTTCAAATTAGTGATAGCAGTTGCAATAAAAATGGTGGTCAAGGAAACTTTAGAGGTGAAAGGAGAAGGATTAACAAGAGCAAGATGCAATGCTTTGTTTGTCAAAAGTTTGGTCATTTTGCAAGAGAGTGCAATGAGAAGAAGAAGGAACCTCAATTGGATGAAGCCAAGGTTGTAAAACAGGAGTGTGATAAGGAGAACACACTCTTGGTCATGATCACAAAGGGGGAATTTAGCAACAACAGACTACGGGATAACAACATCATCAATTTTGGAAATGCTGTAGAGCCATGTTGTAACCGGTTACGTAAATGTTGTAACTGGTTACATGCAGAAGAAAATGCAATAGCGACTTTGAAAGAAGCAGTGCAATGCAATTATCAATGCTATTTGGACTCTGGATGTTCTGCTTATATGACGGGAAGAAAATATTGGTTTGTTACAATCAAGGTTTATTTTAAGGTTATGGAGCATAGGTGTCTTGCTACAGGGGCTAGTTGAGAAGAGTTGATATGACACTATAGGCTTGGGCATCTCAACTTCAGAGATCCCAGTGCCTTGCAAAAGAACATAATGGTAACGGGGCTACCGTTAATCAACATACCTGATGAAATTTATGAAGAATATGTGAAAGCGAAGCAACATAAGGGTAAATTTAGCAAGGATGCAGGTTGTATAACCAAGCATCACCTTGAGGTGGTGTATATGGATGTGTGTGAACTGGTGTAAGTTGTTTCAATTGGTTGAAATAGATATTTTGTCATATATAAAATAATTTCAATATAATATAAATTTCAATATTTGTAATAATATTTTAAGATATTTCAAAATCCTTTTAAAAATCTAGGTCTTTATACAAAAATATAATGCACTAACCAATTTTGAGTGCAATTTAATGCCCTAATCATGCAGTGATTTAAACAACTCCTAAAAATATGTAAAACACATAAGATTCAGAGACACGTAAATATTAGGACTTGGAACCATAAGGTTAGTGAAAAATGGAGTAATTGTGTGGAGAGGGAGAGAGGGAGGGAGTGAGGGAGAGAGAGAGAGAGAGAGAGAGAGAGAGAGAGAGAGAGAGATAATTTAGGGTGAGAATATGTTTTTACTTCATTCATTGATACCTCCAAGATATATATACAATTACATTAGAATGAGACACAAGCAACAAACTCAAAATAACAAAAACTGAAAGTTTTCTGCCTGTTACCGGTTGCACCAAACCCATAATCGATTACAACTGTTTCTACAAAAGAATTCAACAAAGTGGTAACCGATTACTAAGATGCAGTAACCAGTTACATGTGTTTCAAAGACCAAAAATACTACATCCTATAACTAGTTACCAAAATGTAGTAACTGGTTATAACACTTGAATTAATGATTTTCCACAGCACACCACCTTAATTCAAGTGCTCCAAGTCTTCTATGCCCATGTTCTTCTTTAATCTCTTGAACACTTTAGTTGTGACTCCCTTGGTTAGCAAATCCACCATTTGGTCTTCTCTTATATAATATCTCAATCTCAACCTTCCTTCACTAACAAGTTCTCTCAAGTAGTGAAACCTCATTTCAATATGCTTGCTCCTCCCATGTACAATTGGGTTCTTAGTAAGGTTTATAGTAGAAACTTTATCAACCATGAGCCTTACAACGTCACCCTCTTTGTTATCCAACTCATTCAATAGATTCATCAACCACATGGCTTGACACGTATACAACAAAGTGGCAATGTACTAAGCCTCACAAGAAGAGAGTGCTACTACTGGTTCCTTCTAACACCATAATTTCGGTGTTTCGCTAAACATAAATATGTATCCAACTGTAGAATTTCTATCATCTTTATCGCCGCACCAATAGGAATCGGTAAAACCGAGCAAATTGCATTTTCTGCTCGTGTTCATTGCGTGAATAAGAATTCTGCAGCCAATAGATCCTTTGATGTAACACCCACATATAATATCATACATCAAAGCATAAATACCACACATGAATCCAAGTGTTTGGTATTGAAATACCACAAGTTCCTAGTTAACACATTATATACATTACATGCCCAAAATACTTAATACAAAAAAACTATGGCATAATGTATACAAGATGTTCCAAGACACTAAGAACTAGATCAAAACAATGACCTCAAAATAATCTCCACAGCGGAAGTCTTGCCATCCCAAAAGCCAAGATAAGTAAGGATAATCAAACGGCCTTATCCTTAACCTTCGCAGAACCTGAAGCACCTGTAATATAATAAAAAACATGGGGTGAGATATTAAATCTCAGTGAGTTCCCTATCTTATAGATTCTCTCGGCTTTACAAGGTTCTATCATCCTAACCCAAGTCAAAAGGGAAGGGGAGTGAGCTTGAGTACTCACTCTCACACTATATGGATACATGTCGTGAGTCTATTAACTCAAGATTTTTTATCACTAATCGGTAACCTTACCAAGGCATCCCCTTTTCCCGTCCACTTCTACGTCTAGAAGTCGACCCGAGTCATGGATCCTTGTAATCTACTTGACATACGAAATGGATTCGGGAACATCGACCTGTTAACCGTGAACCGTCACTTCTCATGGCCTGTTAACCATCACAAGTCTCTACCCATAGGTTCCATTCGTACTACACGCGAGAATCAAACCTGCCAAGTAGTTATGCATACGTTTCAGAGGAGCTCGTTACTCGTGAAACTGCATCTTTGGGGAAATGGTTACGATTACGTGATCAAAGGCACAAACATGATTGTATTCGACAATCACAAGGCCACATTCGCCTTTAGGCCTCTTTTTCCTTTACTCAATACTTAACACAGTTTACACATGATCCATACTAGTGTATTATTCTTTTCTATACCATTCGGTACTGGACGCACGCCTCGGCCTCTTATGCACGAGCGTCGTCATTAGGTCATTCATCAATTTCCTAGCTTATTACTAGGTTCCAATATCGTTTCGCAGTAGGGTTTCCTCACTCTACCTATTCCATATTTTAACATGCATTTACTCTCAATCATGTTTAACATCAACATTAGGCAAAGCATACTACAATTACACATTTTGAATTACATATAATAATTCCATCATAAGCTATACAAAAGCATATTACAGTTGTATAATAGAATCACATATAATGATTCAATCACAAGTTATATCACCCTTAGGCTCCCTCCGATTTATTTAATCGGGCACTGAAAATAATATTTTTCACCCTTATCAGGTAGTACATTTCCATAGCTTTCCATCGGTACCAAGAACACCTCGATCGGAAGCACGGTTTAAAAGATATTAATTTTCTAAAATAATTTTCAAAAACACAACTGTGGTAACCGGTTACCTTATATAGAGTAACCGGTTACTCTATCATTTTTCAAAACAGTACCAAAAACTTCAATAGGGTAACCAGTTACTCAATATAGGGTAACCAGTTACTCTGAAACATAGCCAAAATGAGAGTTAGAGACACTTTTGGGTAACCGGTTACCTTATATAGAGTAACCGGTTACTCTGTCCATTTTTACATAAAAACACCATTTTTCCTGCAAGTAACCGGTTACCTCATATAGAGTAACCGGTTATCACTGAGTCTGAGACCTAAAAACCTGTTATTTTCAGCATCAAAGCCCAATGGAACCCATCCAAATTCATGGGAACATCATAGTAAGCATCAAACATTCATATTTCATAAAACCCACACATATTATGTGTTCTATTTCAGATTTTAACCATAGCAAATATCATTTAGCATGATTAAATCAAATTCACCATTTTTATCCAAGTTCTAACCTAAGTTTCTATACTTAGGGTTCTAACTAGAACTCACCAACAACAAGATGAGGAAGATGAGGAGGATGTTGGGATGATTTGATTAAAAAGAGATGATGATCCAAGCTCTTGATCTTCTCTTCCAAGTTTCTCTCTTTTTCTTCTCTTGCTCTTCCTTCTCTCTACTCTTACTATCTTTTTCCAACTTTGTTTCTATTTTGGTACAAATGTGGAAAAGGAAAAGATATAGAGAATTCCAATTAGTTAGTAACACTACTAAATGTCCAAAACACCTCTATAGTACCAAAAGCTAATACCTCAAAGTTAGATAATATTAATTTGATATGCTCTGAGCTCACCAGTTTACTCTAATTATCCTATCTAATAAATTCTCAGAGTACACTGGAACCCAGTTGACCATACTTAATATTATCCAGAGCAAAATAACTTACGGGGTATTACATCCTCCCCCCCTTAAAAAAGAAATTTGCCCACGAATTTATAAAATTACCTGAATAGATGAGGGTAAGCTTCTCGCATCTCTAATTCTAGTTCCCAATTTGCATCACCTGGATGCGTGTCATCCCACTGAACCTTAACAAGAGGAATCTCTTTATTCCTTAACACCTTAGTTTCCCTTCCTGTGATACGACTTGGTTGAGGTTCAAACGTTACATTTGTTTCTATCTCAATCGTATCTGGTAGAATTGGCTGAAGAGGATCTGGAACAAACTTCCGAAGTTGAGACACATGAAAAACATCGTGCATCTCTGACAGAGAAGGCGGTAAGGCTAATCTGTAAGCTACTTCACCTCTAAAATTTGATACGGTCCCACGTATCTCGGACTTAACTTTTACGATTTACACGGTCCTTTTGAACCTCAATCTCGGAGTAACTTTCAAAAACACGTGATCACCTTCATCAAACTCTAAAGGTCTCCTACGATTATCCGCATAACTCTTTTGACGATCTTGTGCTTGTTTAACTTTATCACGTATCATTCTAATCTTTTCCGTAGTCTCTTGAATAATCTCGGGTCCCAAAATTCTGTCTTCGCCAACCTCCGCCCAACACAATGGCGTCCTACATTTCCTTCCATATAGTGCCTCATAAGGAGCCATACCAATACTCGCATGATAACTATTGTTGTATGAAAACTCAATCAACGGTAAAAGTTCTATCCAATTTCCTCCACTTTCAAGTATACAAGCCCTTAACATATCTTCCATCGTTTGTATTGTCCGTTCCGTCTGACCATCCATTTGCGAATGATTCGACGTACTCAAACACAACTTTGTTCCCATAGCTTGTTGAAAAGCCCTCCAAAATCTTGAAGTAAAGTTTGGGTCTCTATCGGACACAATACTAGTGGGAATACCATGCAACCTGACAATATCTGAAATAAAGAATCTTGCAAGGTGACTTGCCTTGTAAGTACTCTTTACGGCTAAGAAATGCACAGATTTCGTCAACCGATCCACAATCACCCAAATAGAATCATAACCACCTCGCGTACGGGGTAATCCACCGCAAAGTCCATAGAAATACTATCCCACTTCCATACCGGAATTTCTAATGGTTGCAATAAGCCACCCGGTCTTTGGTGTTCGATCTTTACTTGTTTGCATACCGCACACTCCGACACATACACCGCAATATCTCTTTTCATACCAGACCACCAATAGTCCCTCTTTAAGTCTTGATACATCTTCGAAGAACCAGGATGTATAGTAAAAGCACTCTTATGCGCTTCCTCTAAAATTCTTCTTTTTAACATCGCATCATCTGGAACACAAATCCTTTGGTTAAATAAAATGATTCCATCGTCAGCCCGTACAAAACCCGGTTGAACTAACAATCCTTGTAATTTCTCATCCTATGAAACGTATGCATAACTACTTGGCAGGTTTGATTCCCCGCGTGTAGTACGAATGGAGCCTATGGGTAGAGACTTGTGATGGTTAACAGGCCATGAGAAGTGACGGTTCACGGTTAACAGGCCGATGTTCCCGAATCTATTTCATATGTCAAGTAGATTACAAGGATCCATGACTCGGGTCGACTTCTAGACGTAGAAGCGGACGTCCAAAACACCTCTATAGCACCAAAAGCTAATACCTCAAAGTCAGATAATATTAATTTGATCTGCCCTGAGCTCATCAGTTTACTCTAATTATCCTATCCAATAAATTCCCAGAGTACACCGGAACCCAGTTGACCATACTTAATATTATCCAGAGCAAAATAACTTACTGGGTATTACATTTGACGTGTCTTAGAATCCTCATGACTGCAGCCAAGTGAGACACCCCCGGTCTCTCCACGAGTCTACTCGCAATACTGGCACTAAACGCTAAATTTGGCTGCATATTGCACAAGTACCGCCAAGATCTAATCATCCTCCTATATTGTGTTGGATTAACGTCTTGCTTATCCTCATTTTTCGACAACTGCAGCCTCGGTCCTACCAGTGTAATGACATAATTACAATGATCCATATTAAACTTCTTCGAAATCTTAATCACATACCTTCTTTAGTACATGAGCAGTTCCCTCTTGGACTTGTTATTCTCTGTCGATTCCAGCTCCTCCTTCATTGCATAAATCCATTTTGGATCACTCAAGGCCTCTTCCATTTTAACAGTTTCAATTCAGCCATAAGTGCAAAATGGACAAAATCACCATTATCATTAACTTTGTTATCTCGGAACGACTCACAATCTTGGAATCTTGGAGGCAAACCTTTTTGCCTTGTTGTTCTTCTTACATTCTCTTTAATTCAAGCTTTGATTGGGGCCGCTTCTTCACTTTCTAGCTCTGTAGAAACTGATTTTTCACTAATGTAATCGGTTACAGCTTTTTAGTAACCGGTTACATGCTGCTGCAACTCCTTGATTTTGTCAAAAACAACATCTCGGTTGATCATAATCCTTTTGTTTTCTACATCATACAACTTGTAACCACCGGTAGAGTGATACCCTACAAGTATCATCGATTCTCCCTTATCATACAACTTCTTTCTAAGTTGCCCTGACACATGTCAATAAGCTACATAACTGAAAACTCTCAAGTGATTTAGATTTGGTTTAAGTCAAGACCATGCTTCCTCTGGTTTTATCTTCCGAAGCTTCTTTATTCGATACCTATTCAACAAATATGCAGCCGTGGACATTGATTCTCCCCGTAACTCTTTTGGCGAGTTCTTCCCCTTTAACATGCTTCTCACCATGTTCATGATCGATCGATTCTTCCTTTCGGAACACCATTTTACAGTGGTGTATAAGTTGGTGCTACCTCATGTATTATCCCTTCTTGATCACAAAACCTCTCAAAGTCATTTGAGACATATTTGCCTTCATCATCCAATTTTGAGCACTTTGAGCTTGTGACTGTTTTGCCTCTCAACCATGGACTTGAACTTCTTAAACACTTCAAATACCTCATCCATTATTTTAATTTGGAATGTGCATAAATTTCTACTATTATCATTGACGAATGTTATATTCTGAATTAGATATGTTTTTTTAACACGTTTACTATTTCAAATTTTCAAAATTTCAATTCTATCGAATATGAGCATGTATAATATGTTCTTAATTTTCACTACTGTAATACCCTAATTTTTACCCCTAAGATCTCACATATCATTTGCATCTCATACCACAAACAAGATCACCAAGCACCCCTATTTTCTTGTTTGCTTTATGTTTGTTTATCTTTATGTTTACTAACCCTTAATTAACATCCAAAAAATACGTTTGTTTTTCCTTTACTAACTTTTTCAGGAAAAATTTGTATCAAGAATATCAAATATCAGTTCCTCAGCTCGAATGAAATTCATCTGAAACAAAGTCAAAGTTGATCTGCAAGCAATTCAAAATCATTTGATCAAGAGTTTCCCAAGATTTGATTGTTTATTATTCAAGAGACTCCAAGGTTCATGTGATTATTTCCATGCCTTCTTTAACAAGGCAAAAGAATCGAGCCAGAGCCAAGACAACACAACAAAAAGGCATTTTCCCATACTTTCACCGTGTTAATCGATTAACCAAATGCATGTACAAAATGGTTAATCGATTAACCAGTGCGTTTTTTGGCTAAAAACAGAATTTTCAAATTCTGCAGCATTTGGCACCAAATTTCACTTATTTCATCATGAGAATATTTTAGATTACCTCATTTTAATTCCCCTACAAAATCATAATTATTTCCCACCATACACCCTCATTAATCACCAACTGATCTTTATTTTGCCTCCAAATTCAAATTCCAAACCTAATTTTGGCTCCAAACCAAGCTCCAAGCCACTAAAATTTCCAAGCCTAAATTCTATATATAGAGGCCTCATTTCATTCATTCTACAAGCTTTTGATAGCCAAATTCACCTTGTCAAAATTCTTCCTCATTCTCAATTTTCTTCATCTACCCAAATTCACCAAAGCTCTTTCTTCCATTAAAAGTTAGTAAGCTTTTCATTGAAGCTTACTAATCTTTGAGCTAAACCTCCATCAAAACACTTTTTCATCATCAATTTATGTAGATCAAGACTTTGGAGTGTGGTTCTTGAAGTTGATTTGAAGCATTTTCAGATTTGGAAGTGGTAAACTCTTGTTCCACCATTGTTGTGCTTGATTCATCTTCCACAATGTGATCTCTTGTTGATTCTTGTTGCTTGATCTTTGGATCTTGAAAATTGTGTTTCATTGGTGTTATTTGTTGTTGTTTTACTTTAATTTTAGTGCTCAATTGCATTCATGATCATGAGGTATTTGAAGAAATGATTGAATCATGAATGCTGATTTTTTTCAAAATTTTTTGCTGTCCTGTCAGGGTTAATCGATTAACCAATTTACACATGCAAATGGTTAATCGATTAACCAGTAGCAGAATTGTGTTTTTGGCTTATTTTGGGACTTTTTTGAGTTCTTTCCTTTCTTCTTCCATTTCCTTTGGTTTTGCCTTGAATTGTAGTGTTTGTTGATCAAATTTCTCTTTAAATTCCATGGACTTTGGGTGTTAGATGAGGTTGGATAAACCTTCATTGATTTAAATCTATCTTTAAGTGGATCATTGGATTCATCTTAGGTTCTTTGAATTAGTGATAGGTTTAGTACCTTAATCCACCAAGAAGAGTGATGAAACTTAAAGATGGAATGATTCAAATATTGTAGTTCAATTTGGCTTCCCTTCCCCTCTTCTGCTTCTTTTTCTTTTGATCAATGAAAATCTCCTATATAATGGGAACTTATTTTAAGTTCTTGATGAAGATCAGATCGTTACCTCTTTTCTTTTCGTGCGGTATTGCTTTCGGAAAGTAATCTACATATCACTTCTCTAGCATGCATTAGCAATAACACTGTTATTGACCGACCTCAAATAGTGTAGCGTCGGTTTTTCTGGAGAGGTTTTATTTGAGTATCTTATTTGTAGCCCAAGATGATGATGCTAGAGAGTTTGAGTATAGCTTTAAAGAAAACAGACTCAACTGGGGAGTATGATATTTGTCTTGTACAACGCCCAAGATTGAGGCTGACTGGGAAAATCATTATATGAAGCCTAAGAGGAGGCTGACTCTTGCTGATGATTATTGAAATCTAGAAAATGGTTTAAGATGTGTTGGGGAATCCAAAGGGAAACTAACACTTGTTGGAGATTTGAGCATAGTTGATTTATCAGATTTCATGAGTCTCTGATTCTTTTGAGGATTTGTTGATGTCAATCTAACCCTGGTTGGGGATTTTTAAGGTGAAATTCAAGCTTTGTTGGGGATCAGAAGGGATTTAGAGATGAGTTTGAATACCTTAGAGGGTTTAACTCTTCTGGGAATTGATGTATTAGTAAAGATGATCAGGATTTATCCTATGCTTTTAGGCAGCCTGGGGGTTCTTGTGTTAAGCCCAAGAGGAGACTATGAGGGTGAGACTTTCCAAGTCTACTTGTATGACGCCCAAAAGGAAGCTGAGACTGTCCAAGTCTCTTAAGAAGAGGTAGACTCTAGTTGGATAAAGATCTTTGTATGATGCCCAAGAGGAGGCTGAGGGTTCTAGAGATGAAGATCAATTCTTGACTGATTGGATGTTCTAGAGTTTTGGCTTTCCTGAGGATTGAATTAGTGGAGATGACTAAATTCTATCCTATGCTTTTAAGAAGCCTTTCGGTCATTTGACTAAGCCCAAGAGGAGGCTGAGATGCTTCTAGGAAGCCTGTGGGTCCTTGTACTAAGCCCAAGAGGAGGCTGTAGGGGGTGGGGGAACTTTTAAGAAGCCTGTTGGTCCAAGCCTAAGAAAAGTTCGAGAAAGGTTTCACCGGGAATAATAATTTCTTTGTTGAATAGTTCTAAGGTTTGAAGAAATTCAAAAGAGCTTTCACCGGGAATTAACCCTCTCTGGGGAAATGAATTTCTTTTATATGTTTCTAAGTTTTGACAGTCTTAAGAAAAGTTTCACCAGGAATAATGCCTTTCTTTGTTCCATATTGAATAAAGCCCAAGAGAAGGCAGACTGTATTGGAGAAGCTTCCTATGAGGGAACTAGTTATTGAACTAAGTTATAAGTATCCTACTATTTATCCTAAGTGTGAACTGAGGATGACCTAACTGCTGGAAAACTTAAACAGATATGCACAAGTATATATAGATAAGTGAATTAACAGGTATATAAATAAGTATTCATTGAATTGAAAAGGTGTTGGGTCTTACACTCTGAAAAGAGGCCCAAGTGTATTGTGATTGGTTGTATTGATTACAACTGTATGATTAAGGTTTTGAGAAATTGAAGAAAGTTTTGAGAAAACTTTGAATTTGAATTTGAATTAAAAGAAAGTTGTTGTTGTTTGAATGAAAATAAAGTTTGGGGCTTATAACTCAAAGAGAGGCCCAAGTGGTCTAAGAGCAGTTTCACCGGGAATAATGCTCCTCTTAGTACCAGTTTAAAACAGACAGATAATTTTGAAAACAGAGGTATGGGGCTTACAACTTAAGGAGAGGCCCATGGAGGTTGTTTATTGTTTAAAAC
Source organism: Lathyrus tuberosus (assembly GCA_022829125.1). Lineage (NCBI taxonomy): Eukaryota > Viridiplantae > Streptophyta > Magnoliopsida > Fabales > Fabaceae > Lathyrus > Lathyrus tuberosus. The sequence goes on along the minus strand of JALAZF010000082.1, from coordinate 3,225,641 downwards.
AAAGTTTATGTACAAAAGATTTAGGCTTATACTCAAGGAGAGGCCCAAGTGATTTATTTTAAAAACAGTGATCGCACTGCGATATTGAAAGACGTTGTGGGACATATACTCTAGCAGAGGTCCAAAATGTATTTATGTACATAGGGGGGTTGGGTCTTACACTCTAATAGAGGCCCGTGAGTGTTTTGAATCAAGTTTTGAAAGGTTGAATCAAAGAAACCCCTAATTTCATTTTTTAAAAATATTTTTTAAAGAAAACTTAATAAAAATTGATAAAAAAGTATCAAAAAGAAAATCAATAAACGTGTTATGAATTATGTTTAAGGTTTAGAAAATGAGGTTTTATTTACATGATGATTTAAAATCAAATTGGTTTTGAAAAATCAAGAAAAAGAAATTATTTAAAATGTTTAAAACAAATTAAAAATAAAATTCTTTAAAATATTCAAAAATATATCAAATAACATATTTTTTTTTGAATAAAATATTTAAACACGTGAAGGATTTATGTTTAAAAAATCATTTGAAAAAGATTAAAAATGAGAGAGAAATTAATTTTTGAAGTTGTGAAGAAAATGTGTGATAAAAAAATAGGATGGCCCTCCCAAGGATTGTACCCACGCCCTTGGGGTGGAGGGTTTAAAAGTTTACCAACTGAGCTATGTGCTATAGCTGTTAGTATGATGGAAGGAATGAATAATATATGAAAAACCTTTTTGAAAATAGTTTTAAAAAAATAAAACCAAAAGGTCTGGGGCGAGGGGGATTCAAACCCCAGACCTAAGGGACACATTCACTCAAAACACGCACTCTCTACCACTGGGGTGGTGATACATCCATGAATTTAACTGAAAGGAATAAAACAAATACCAAGTTTGGTTTTGAAAAACCTGAAAATGGCGCGCCATGGCCATCTTCTTCCTTGAGCCATCATCAGAGTTGCAAGAGCAACTCTATCTCTCTCAGCTCGTAACCATTTGACATGATGTAAACACCGAAGTTGTGTATTTTTTAACATGGAATTGAATGGTTATTTTCAAATTTATTTAAATTAAGTGTGGCACGAGTTATTTCACATGAACTTGAAGAACCCTAATTTTTGCAAGAACACTATGTAATCTTATGTAGACATAATTAATAGCAATTAATTGATTGGAAATGATCACAACAATATAACAAACATGTTTGGACTTTGAAAATTTAAAAATGATTCATGGACCATGGAGATTGAAATTTCAAGGCTTACCTGTTCAAGAAGGAATCGAATTCTACCTTGGAGGTGTTACAGATGCAAGGTGATGATCTAGATAGCTTCCTCGACCCTCAAGGAATGTGTTGATGTGTTTGGAATGACTTGGAAACTCCTGGATTGAGTAGCTCGAATCCAACTGCAACTTGATCAAGTGAACTATGGATATGATGATTTGGATGTTACAAATGGGATATAAGTGTTTGGATCACTTCTACATAGTGTATGTGAAGTGTTTGAATGCCTGGTTTAGATAGAATTGCTCTAATTTGAGAAATTCGATTTCTCCCTCTCTTGGTGTTTTGAAAATTGAGACAAAGATGAATTTGGAGAAAACAATGATTGAAGTTGTTTTAGTGTGTTTTTAAACATCAGAAGTGAACTCTATTTATAGGTGAATAAGTTTGTCTTGGAGGAATAGTGCTGGCTTGGAGGATAAGAGCATATTCAATGTCTTTTGGCAAGATGCCATTACTTCTTCTGCAAGGTACATTGTCACTTCTAAGTAGCATAGTCAACTTTTCACAATTCCACATTCCTCAGATGTTTTTATTGTTGTTTATGTGAGCATCTTGACTGAGGAGTGTACTTTTTTTGAATGTGCACTATTGCACATAAATGCACTTTGAATTTCAAGGCTTTCAAGACAAAACTTTATCATTCTCATGAGATTTTTTCTTGGTTCTTTGGTACTATCTTGCAGGTTTGTGATGAGTCACTCTGATTCATGTTGAATTGGTATGATCATGATCATTACAATTGACTCCAAAATCGTGTGGTGCAAGAAATGACCAAACTGGTTTTGTCAAAACAGTTGCAGCAAGGTGTCTTGCAATCTCCATAACCCCTTGCTCAAGTGGAGTTATCTCATGCTCTTGGGCTCTTTGGAAAGCTGGGATTATGTACTTAAACTTTAATGTACACCATTGGCCTTGATTCATCTTGGATCATGGTGAAAAATCCCTCTATATTTTGATGTTTTGACTGATTTTACTTAGGCAAATTTTCACTAAGTGTTTGAATTCATTTCATACTTTTCTTGATTTTGATCATTTCATAACTTAAAATCCAAGCATTTTTTGACCATGGGTAAATAGGACACTTTTGTAGTATGTAATGAGAGCTTTCATTTGAGCTTTGGATGGAAGAAAATGGTTACTTGGATCACAAGTTATGACCTTGCAAAGTTGGGTAAAAATCACTTTTTTTTATAACTTAGTGAAATTTCAAGTTTCTCAAGGTTGCCCTTTTTGCAAGTAACCTCATTTTTATTGATTTTTCTTGATTGATTATGATCCAAATCACAAGTTAACATTGTTTTTGACTTGAAGAGGCCATGTTTATAAAAAAAACTCAAAAGTCAAACTTGATTTTGGTCACAGTTGATTTTTTGTTAGATGAATTTTGAATTTTGTGATCCTTTATGAAATCAAGTCCTTGGGCTAAATTTAACATAATGGATGGATTCCATAGGTGTTTTAGAATGCCTTGAATCATGCCCCAAGGTTTGAGATCATGTTTTGATCAAAAATCAAAGGCATGGTTGACTTTTTCTCAGAAACCCTAGTTTGTGGTCCAGATGAATTTGAATCCTTATCTTGCTCATGAACCAAGTTCTTTGAATCAATTTAATATTGTGAGTGGATCAATATGAGGTATTTGAGGTCTTTAAAGCATCTTTTGAGGTTTTGGATCATGCCTTACTCCAAAAGTCAACTTAGGGGTGAATTAGGTCAAGAAAACCCAAATTCTTGATTTTTGGTGAATGCATCCCCTGAGGCTATTTTGAACTTATGAATGGACTCATGAGGTCCTTTTGAGCTTCTTGAATCATGTTTTGAAGTATTGGCTTATGCCCAGTTGAAGATTTCTCTCTGGAGGCCTTGGTCGATCAAAACCCTAATTTGGTGACACTGGTGATTTTGAGGTTTGATCAACTTGAAATGTTGCATTTTTGTGTTAGATTCTTGATGTGGGAGACCTCTTGATCCTTCATCGGTGTTTAAGAGGCTTGACAAGTTGAAGATCATGTCAATTCTTGATTTATCCTTTGCCTGAATGCTCTGAGAGGGCTCAAAACCCTAATTCTTGGCTAGACTGAACACTCAACAATCCTTGAGAAGATTGATGATGTATGAAGGTACATCCATATTGTGGTGATGATTTGCACAATGATGTAAAATCTTGTGGTCAAAATTTAGGGTATGATAGATGCCCCTATTTAATCTTCTTGGACCTGAAGGTGTGAATGACGAAGGCATTCGAACGTTCAAGGTAAAAGAGGATTAAATATTAGAATACCCGAAATTTTGATTGTGGTTATGAATGGTAGCTGATTTGCTCATCCATCTTCTTTTACTAAGTAATGCTAGTTAGAAAAGGGTAAAACTTCCCCTCGATCCTGGTCTTCGGCCATAGAACTGGTCTTAGTTTCTTCTTGTCGAGTCCTTCTCTTGACAAAGAATTCTATCCGTGATGGTTTTTTATCAAACTTTTCGCCGAGATTTATTGGAGAGATGCCATTTAATAAAATATATTTGATGTCAGACTTGCTGGGGATAACCATTTGTCTGAACCTCAGAGGTGTGCAAACTTCTCTTGTTTGGAGATGCCATTTGCTTGGGGAGGTTACATCATACTTCCCTTCAAGACTTCTTCAGAGAGATGCCATGTGATGTTATTCAATTTTGAGGTGCTGATGATCTCTTTGAAAGTAGGACAAACTTCTCGGGGAGAGACTGTCATTTGTCGACTTTGCTTGGAAATTTATGAGGGCAAAAACAAACTTCTTTGTTTGTCGAGCGATAGATATTTCTTGGAGGATGTGATGTCCATCTTGCCAAGAGTTTTTTTGTTGAGAAGCTTTCGCGGGGTGGATTTTCCTTAATTCGGGAAAGCATAATATAATCTTCAATGGCGAAGAGTGATGCTCCAAAGGTGTATATCCAAATGTCTACTTGCTTTTCAGAGGTTCAAGTTATCAAAGTGGTCGAGGACCAATCTCAATCCAGGAGTAAACTAGAGAGATTGTTTAGACGATACATTTCCTGACGAGGAAAGAACTCAAACCGGGATTTTATCCTATCTGACGTAGAAATGAAAACTGACAACTCTAATAGAGAGAGGACATTTAACACTTGGGGATGAGTATGACCAAAGTGATTGTAATGCAATATGAATATGAATATGAATATAAATCAATTATGCATGATGTATGTATGAAATGCTTATGCTGACAAAACAGACATGACATACGGACTGGTAATGAACACGACTAGACACTCGGCCACTCTGGGATATGGGGGTATGACTGGAGGTTTTAAAGGTAGTACTTTTATTTGGGAACGGGGATTCCTGTGTGTGTTATGATTTCCCGAGGTACAAACTTGCTAGGGATAGAAACCCGTTCTTGCTGTTCAAGGGTAGATTCTACTGGGGAGAACAACCAATCATTCATCCTCAGAGATAGGAACTCTACCGGGGATGACAGATGGGACATTCCATCCGAAGTAATTGATCCTTCATTCAGAGTGTACTGATCTCAACGAGTATTTTGATTCTGCATTTTGAGGTTTGATCACTTCCGGAGAAACCGTTGAGGTTCCCTCTTGTGTTCAGTAATATAAAAGAAATTGCCATCCTTATTTTAAAAGCAGAAGAAAAATTTGAAATTTTCGTTTCGAAAACAAAAGTAATTTTTTTTTGTTTCAAGAATGTTGATCATATAAAAATGTAATTTTGCAAAGCAGAATAAATGAGAATTGCAAACAAAAGGCACAAGGCTCAAATTTTATTGATAGAATGATAATCAGCCTAATGCGTGATTCCATGGAGCATTACAAAGTTTTAGAAAATGGTAATTGTAAAGGAAAAGGGGCTACATTGAAACATAACGACCACTATCCTTCCACCAACTTTGAATTCTGGATATTCTTGAGCTTCTGTCGAAGGTGACCTTAATTGAGGTTTTCCTGACGGATGACGTTGCCGCTGGGGAGCCAATCTTGTCGGATGCAGTTACTTGCCATGAATCCCTAACTTTTGCCTAGATTTCCCTTTCAAGTTTTCAATCCATCAGGATGATCATTGTTTATGTCTCTAATTTTTGTCTGGACCACCCTTTCGGGTTTTCAGTCCAACGAGACGTTTTTTTAATATTTTTATTTTTTATTTAGGCGAAGTATTTCTTGACTACATCAACATTTGTGGGGTAGGAAAATTCTTCTCCATCCATGGTTCGAGCCTCAAGGCCCCGCCTAAAAAGGCTTTCTTAACAACATAGGGGTGTCGCTCCCGGGATTTTCATCCTAGTACAAACGTGAAAGTGGCACCGAAACAGAGTCGCCAGCAATGTGTATTTATCCCAAGAGAGGGAAAGGAAACACTGCGTAAACCTGAAGAGAAGGAAAAGCATGGTCTTGCGACCAAAAGAAACTGGGTTCGGGAGTCGGTTACGCGCAGGGAAGGTATTAGCATCCCCACGCGTCCATCGTACCCGATGGGATCCACGCTTGCTTGCTTCAATCAAAGGGTGTAAGAAAAGAAATACTGCTAGCTGGAAAGAAAAAGGAATGGAAAAGGAAAGAGAAACAAATGTAGGGAAAATAAAAGAAGTGCTCGCATAGGCCCTACCCCACTGCCTACGTATCTCATCGGGAGCATGAGAATCAGAGCGACGTAGTTCCCCTCACTAGGGATGGATTGTTTGTGTTTTTTAAGGAACGGCTAATGTTCTAGCTCAGGTGTTGCAGGCTCGCTGGTCCGAGTGCGTTACCATCTTGCAAAAGAACGAGTAGAAGCGCGTTCGTACGATAAGAATGAGTGAGATGAGAAAAGAATTCCCAAAGGAAAGACGTCATTGTTTGTTTTTTGTCTTTTAGAAGTTTCTTTTTTATTTGTTTGCATATGATAGTGTATCTAAATCTTAGTCATTGGAATGTGTACATTCTCACGTTCCAAGATGGAATGGATAAGAAAGCACACTAAGAGTGAAGAAGACCCTCACACTTAGTTCCAATTATCAAGGTTCAAACACACTAGCATACTTGTATTTATTAAGTGTTTTTGTTGATTAAGAAATGAAGAAGTGTTTTTTTATTATTTGTATCTTCAACAAGTATTGCATTTAAGTCCCTCATACAAGATCAAATGTCTAACACATTGACCCAAGATGGGCTATATGCTACACATTCTAAGATTATAAGAGAAGACCCCTTATAATCTTTTCTTTATATGAAAGGCCTAAATGCAATAAATGCCTACCTTTATTACATATTTTGATTTTCTTTGAGATAAGAAAAGAGACTCAAGAGAGGAGAGAAAGGTAAAATCTATGTGAACTAAGACTCAATCCTAATCAATTAATTAAGGGAGTGATCCTAAGGGTTTGTGAGGTTTAAACCTAAAGTCTAAACAAAGAATGAATTAAACAATTCACTTCTAAATTAGAAGATGAATTGTAATTCAAAAAGGGAAAGTGATGAGTTGTTAAGAAAAAGCACATAAGTGCTTAACAAAACACAAGATGGAATTGTAAAAGAGAAAGGATAGAAGTTTGAATGTGGATTCCTTATCCACACTCAATTACAACTTACCAAAGCCCCTACATGGTTAGTAAACATGTATAAGAAGTAAAAGAACATTTAATGCACCATAAAGATAAAAAAGAATAAGATGAAAGATCAAATCCTATTAATCACAACCAGAATGTGCATCATATGGAAAACAAATGATTATCATCAAGCAAGTTCAAGTGAACAACCAACAATCATCATCCATGGCATTAGAACATGCTATCATAAGAAAAGGGAGATGAAAGATGAAAAGAAATGAAAGAAACATGCATAAATGAAACATGTAATTCAAGGATCAGAATAGAACTAAATGGAAAATGGCTTATACACATCTCAAATTATTCATGGATCAAACATCAAGACATTCAAGAAGTTATACAAGGAAAAGAATTGAAATGGAAGTTCAAAAGAAAAGAAGTGCTTCATATTAAGGATACACAAAGTTCAAATGAAAATAAATATGCAATGATGACATATAATGTGTACCAATGACCTATAATGTCACATGAATAGCTCATTGAAATAGGCAAATGATCATGCAAGTATGCACAAAAGAAAACATGGAAACATGCACATATATTACAAGGATATGACATGTCATTATGCTTCAAATGTAATGCCTTAAACAAAAATTAAATGAACTCATGGAAATTAAGCAAACATGTTTTAAAGATACACAAATCAGAAGTGAATCATATACCAAAATAGCATGCAAGAAATCAAGGCAAAAAGGCTTTATACAATGCACTTAAGTCAAGTTGGATACACATGCAAAGTAATGCAAAGATGGACATCCAAACATGTCATAAAATGATCTAAAAAAATAAAATAAAAATCATAGGACATACTTCAAGATGTTAATGACTCAATGCAAAAAGAATCAAATCAAAACTGTTTTTAATGATTGAGAACAAAAAAAGCACAAAATCATGTACCACATTAAGAATGCACACAAAAAAAAATCAAAGAAAATTGTGGAACAGGGCCAAAAAGGTCATAAAATCAAGAGATGAAAACATCAAAAATTTTATAAATGCTTTAATGATGTTCATGAATTTTTGTGGAATTTTGTAATGCTATTTGATATTTTTAAAAATTATAAAGCAAACATGTATAAAAATGGAAAAATAAAATGAAATGGAAAAAGGAATGGGGGTGTAAACATAGCAATCCATCAGTTCAAATCATTTGGGCTTTAGAAACAGGAGGTACGGATAGCAATCTGTCTTAGGTCCAATAAGCGCAAAAACACAATAACAAACATGCACACTCAGTCAACAACATTGACTCACGCATGACCATTGGATTAAGTCAGAGTCAAACCAAAGTCAAAGTACACGGATCATATGCATCTCATTGCTGGCACATCATAACAAACCAATACGCACATGCATGCAATCATCAGAGGGGAAAAAATGAAACACATGACACACACCCTCTCCATTAATTCGCTGGCAACATTTCCACCCTTGGATCAACAAAATCACACGACTGACATTCAAACTGGCAATGAAACCCTAGCACAAAGCTACTGGCCGGAGAGGGACCTCCGATCACCTTCTCCGGCGAGAACCACCACCTGCAACTCTCACACCTCCCCAAAATGCACAAATATGGTACCAAAATGAAGCTTACGCTATGCACATCATGAATCCAACATTATTTTTCACATAATAATCATACACAGAGAGAACAGAGGAGGTTAAAGCAAGCCCTAAGTTTTGCAACTACGCCTTTAGAAGGCCTATCAACTAGCCGGAGTTAGGAATGCTTCTATTAAGCTCATATCAACATGAAAACAACAAATTAAACCATAAAACGCCAGAGCAAAGTTTGAGAGTTTGGAACCTGAGCTTGATGAGGCTTTGAATACACAAGAATACCAGAGGAAAATGCTTCTTCCTTGAGCTTCACTTGGCCAAATAAAGGCTTAACTGAAGTGGTTGATGATGATTCAATGGAAAGAAACTGAATCCAAGCTTCCAAAACAGTTGCTCTTTGGTGAAATTGAGAGAGAATCAAAGAAGATTTAGGAGGAGGATGAACAATGTGAGCTCGAGAATCCTTTGCAATGGTGAGATTGAGAGTAAAGCAGAGAGAGTTTTGGAGAGAATGTGGCAAAATGAAGTTAGAAACTGAAGTTAGAGAGTGAGGTTTTGTTTTATAGTGTGAGCTAACCATAGTTTAGTGAGTGAGTTAGAGTGAGTCAAGGTGGTTAAACTGAGTCATCCCTAACTAACTGAGTCAAGTTAGTTAGGGAGAGCAATGATATGATGCAGATGGCTCATGGTATGTTATGGTGGAATGGAGAAATGAGAAGTGGTGATGATGTGTTCTAGTGTGGCAGCTTGAGAAACTTGCTTCGCAAGTTTTATTCTTCCTCTTTAGTGTATGGAAACGGCATGGCAAGGCACGTGCAACTTAAGTTTGTAAGGGGATGTTGGTTTAAATGAGGAAAAGAATGAAGAGTGTACATGTGAATTCTGAAACAACAACAACAACCATGTTCATTTTCTAATTTCATGACAGCTTGAAACCAATGGAAATGTGGTTGTTTGAGGATGAATTTCTCCATGTATTGTGAATGATTTGGTAGGGTTTTGGAGTCATTAGAAAGATGGAATATCATAGAGCAATTTTGGTGTTGGACTTGAGTTGAAATGATACCTCAAACATGTCTAAAAATAGCCCTGAACAGATGGAAAAGGAACTGATGCATGGGCGCGCAAACTTGTGGCATGGCATGGCAAGCTGGCCTGTTGATTTTCAGCATGATCACACCACCTTGGGACCACTATCTCTATCTCATAACTTGGTCAAATGAAATTTTGCCCAACATGAAACTTGAAGAGGACATGACAATGAACATTTTTGATGTTGACAAGTTTTGCAAATGAAGCCTCTAACAATGAGAAAAATAGGTGTACATTTGGCCCACCAACTGTTTGTAAAAAGGACAGGCGCGTGACCTGAAAATCCTTGGTCATGACCTAGTTTTGAACCTACTTTGCCCAAACTTTGGTCAATCATATCTCATTCAATTTTTATCCAATGGAGATGTTCTACACATGGATTTGAAGCTTAAAGCAAGACCTTTTGTTGTGGCCGAGTGGAATTTTCATTTGAAGTCTTGATTTTAAATGGCCTTGGTTCAAACTCTGATTCAAAATGGTCTAAAATTACTATTTTTGGAAACCCCACCTCTTCCAAAAATGGCAACTTTCCACATCTTGATTTTTTTTTTTATGATTCCTTTAGAGTTTCTTGATCAAATTTTGTACATTGGTCACATATAACATGAATTTCATGAATTTGGCCTCAAATAGTCAAGATTTGAGTTTTTCCTCTGATTATTTGACTTGACCCCAAATTTCCTAATTTTTTTATCTTTCCTCCAATTGAACCACTTCTAAAACCAATTGAGAGGCAATTTTCTACACACATACACTTAAGGACATATGTAATACCATGACATCAAGTTTTGTCCAAGAAATCAGAGATTCCTTGATTTAATTAGAAACCCTAATTTTGACCCCCTCTGGTTAGGAGGAAAAAGTGCAGTCTTCAATTTCAAATTCCTCAGAGTATGTTATGTATCCTCTTAAAGGATGATAAGATAGGCCACTTGAGGGTGATTTTGAATCAATGAACCATCTCTTTTGAGGGTTTTCCTTCATTTTTTGGATCCCTTGCATAGTGAAGTTTGTATTGCTCCAATCTCCTATTGAATCTCACTTTCTTGAGGTGTTGGATGGTCAATTGAGATAATATGAGACATGAAAGACTTCTTGGCTTGCCTTGAGGCAACTTGACTAACCTTTTTGTGCTTTGAATGATCCCTTGATTGTCCACCTTCCACCTGATCACATGCCTTGATGGTAAGAGAGATGCTATGTTTCATTTTTCTATGTTAAATGCAATGCAATGCTAATGAGGTGGATATGATATGATAAATGATAATGCTATGCTAAGATGACAAAAAGGGAGAGCAAATTTTGGGGTATTACAGCTGCCCCTATTCAAACGCTGTAGACCTGAATGCCTGAAAGTGGTTGCTTTCAGACTTTCAAGGTATATAGTGATTGAATACCAAATATAACCAAAAATTTGCTCTGTGTGACGAAGAAGAAAAAGGATATAAACCCAACGAGATTGCTGGATTGAATCTTCAATGAACGTCGTCGGAGAGATCTGTCTTTTGAACGAAGCCAGACGACTACTGGCCTGCCACACTGCTGGTGGACTTAAAAAAATGTCTTTTTAAACGACGCCAGACGACTACTGGCTTGCCACACTGCTGGTGGACTTTAATAATGTCTTTTGTACGACGCCAGACGACTACTGGCTTGCCATACTGTTGGTGGACTTTAGCTGCTCTGCCATTCTAAACAATGGACTTTTACCAGTTCGTGCTGGATTTTTGCCAATCTGTCGTTGGACTTCAATGATTACCAAACAGACTTTGGAATCTCAAAATTGCCATCCTCAGATGTACTTTTGCAGCTTTGCCAAATTAAACTTGGACTTTGATGCTTACCAAACCGGCTTTGGAAGCTTTGCCAAATGATCATCCCACCTGCTGGAACAACCACCTGCAATATTATTCCACATGCTGGAATAATATGAACATACTGTAAATAATGATCATCCCACTGGCTGGAACAACCATCCGCCCTACTATCCCACCGGTTGGAATAATATGAACAAATCGTATATAATGATCACTCCACCTGTTGGAATAACCATCTGCCATAATATCCCACCTGCTGGAATAATATGAACAAACCGTATATAATGATCACTCCACCTGTTAGAATAACCATCTGCCATAATATCCCACCTGCTGGAATAATATGAACAAACTCTATATAATGATCACTCCACCTCCTGGAATAACCATCTGCCATAATATCCCACCTGCTGGAATAATATGAACAAACTGTATATAATGATCACTCCACCTGCTGGAATAACCATCTGCCATAATATCCCACCTGCTGGAATAATATGAACAAACTGTATATAATGATCACTCCACCTGCTGGAATAACCATCTGCCATAATATCCCACCTATTGGAATAATATGAACAAACTGTATATAATGATCACTCCACCTGCTGGAATAACCATCTGCCATAATATCCCACCTGCTGGAATAATATGAACAAACCACATATAATGATCACTCCACCTGCTGGAATAACCATCTGCTGTAGCGAGCGATTTTGGACGCGGTTCTTAAGCGCTGGTCGCTCTCTGCGGTTTGAGCTTAAAACTACAGGTCGATTCATTTTTTATCCTATTGTGAGCTGAATAAGGAAGGGAAATAGATGTCTCCAATTAACCCTGCTTGCATACTGAGTTTAAACAGCGGTCTGTTAGGTTACGGATGCTATCAATGTGGGGGGGGGGACTTTGTACTGGTTATTTGTATTTTTGCCAATACTATTTTCTTTCTTTTAATCTAGGCAAAAGGTTTCTGGCGAGGAATAAGGATTAGGATATTAGGACTGATGTTTTTGAAATACTGCTTTTGATTGACGAAGATATGGGATTTGGGTTTTTTGTTGATTGCGCTCGCTAAGATCTTTTCTTTCGATCTTATGCCTACGTATTCCTGTTTACCGAAACAGGGAAATCAAAGCGTTCGTAGTTCCTCCTATTCTATGGGAGGAAATGGGTGTTTTTGGTGTTTTGGTGTCTTGTTCAAAGCCCAAGACGTGAAGCGAAAGGTGGTTTGTATCTTGTTCAAAGCCCAAGATGTGAAGCTAAAAGGTCTATTTGTGTCTTGTTCAAAGCCCAAGACGTGAAGCTGAAAGACCTCGGCTTTAGAGAGAATTTGTCATCTCTAAAGAGGGGGAAGGAGAATTACTTTAACTGGGATACGCGGATCCGAGCAATGCCATAATTTCCGAAGAAAGGGTTTTAACCTGAAGGAGAAGACTTTAACTCAGTGTAGAGCAATGCCATCTTTCCTTAGGAATTTCTCATGCTAAAAGAGGGACAGTGGCATGGATGTAGATGATCCAGAGGCTTGCCGCTTACAGCGATTAGATGAAGGGAAAGGAGTTATTGATGTTTGTGTACTGCGAACAAGGCACAGCTTTGATGCTAAAAGGTTAATTGGATTAACCAGTGGTTTTCTTATACAAAGCCTAGGAGGAGGCTAATTTCAGCTAAGAAAATCATTATACAAAGCCTAAGAGGAGGCTATTTTGTGTCCCGTACAAAGCCCGAGAGAGAGGCTAAAAGTTTTTGACCCAGTGGGGCATATCGTTATAAAAAGCCTAAGAGGAGGCTAGCAAAGAGTTGACTCAGTTGGAGAATCTTTTATACTCAGTGAGAAAGTGTTTTTGTATCTCGTACAAAGCCCGAGAGAGAGGCGAAAAGGTTGTTTTGACTCCACTGGGGAGAATTTTGGTATCTCGTACGAAGCCCGAGATGGAGGCTATTGTAACTGTTTCAGTTGAGTGACAGATCCAATATACTGATTTAAAAGAGAAAATCAGTTCTAATATGAGCAACACTGTACTCAGGGATTTGATTTGAGGATCAGGGATATTTCCTTCTCTTTGAGGAAACGGGAAATCCAAAGGGTATCGAGACTGTCCGAGTCTGCGGGTTTCCTTCCTATTTAACGAAGGGTGCTTGAGAATGTCTTTGAGACTCAAGGAAGTTAGACTGTCTGTGTCTAGAGTTTTATCTTTTGTACTATGCTTCGAGAAACAGTAGTAGACTCTATGAAAGGACTGTTCTATGAGGATGACTAGGTTCTGTTCCTATACCTCTAGGAGGTCGTCGGGACAATTTGTACGAAGCCCAAGAGGAGGCTGGAAACTTTTAAGAAGTCGACGGGTCCTTGTACGAAGCCCAAGAGAAGGCTATCATTCCCGGAGGAAGAGATCATTATACGAAGCCTAAGAGGAGGCTGTGAATACTTCTAAGAAGCCGTAGGGTCCTTGAATAATTCCCAAGAGGAGGCCGATCCTTTTAAGAAGCCCGTGGGTCTTATCATCTCCTTTCCATTAGGAGAGATAACTCTTTTAATGATAAAAACCACTGGTAAACGTGCGAGGTTTACTATCCAGCGACTTTTAACTTTTAAAGAGGGTTCCTTAGTTAAGGTCCAAGATTATGACCGTAGTGGGTACCCAAACCCCGAGACATTCAAGGCAAGCTATCCACGAGGAATAGATCAAGTCAGGAAAGTTTGAGAATTTGGAAGAAACTCAAAGATGCCATTCACGGAGAATACATTCATCTTGGGAAGGAGAGCTTCTTGACGATTCCTAAGGAGGACAGCCGAAGAGAAGACTGTATCTGGTGCTCCTATTGGGGATCTAGGCGTCTATTTCTACGAATAACTGTAACGGCGTCACCTAGTTCTAGACGTAGTTGCCGGGGAAACTCAAAATATCTATACTATTATTACACAGTAGATATGAGTTTATGAAAGGAGACTTACAGTGAGCAGCCCCACAATACAGTTTATAATATGAAAGCAGTAAATGAAAGCGATAACCACTTACTCGGTTGTAGTGCTTCCATGCTGTTTGGTTAGTTGTTCAACAAAGAAAGATTGAAAACAACAGTATATTCAAAATCAAAGGAGAAAGTGCTTTGAAAAAGAAAGATTTGGGTCTTACAGCTCAAGGAGAGGCCCATGGTTTTATCAGTGAGCGCACTGTTTGACTTTGTACAGAGGGACTTATACAAGTGACTGGGGCCCAAAAAGGTTTTCTGTACAAAGGGATGGGTCTTACACTCTCTCAAGAGGCCCAAAAAGGTTTAAAGAAAAGAGAGGGACTTATAACACGAGGGTAGGCCCAAATGATTTTTCGTTTAAAAATGGCGATCGCGCCGAGGTTTTCTTTTAACGCAGAGGGACTTATACAACAAGTGAGGCCCAAAATGTTTTTGGTTAAAAGGGGGATTGGGTCTTACACTCTATTAGAGGCCCAAAGAGTTTTGAGATGAATAAATGGGTCTTACTACTCGAGGGTAGGCCCAGATGATTTTTGAAAAGGCGACGATCGCGCCGTTTGTTTTTTGACGGTATCGGGACTTATACAATAAGTGAGGCCCAAAAATGATTTGGTAAAAAAAAAGGATTGGGTCTTACACTCTAATAGAGGCCCAAAGTGTTTTGAAAATGATTTATGAGGGTTGAATTAATCCAAAACCCTAATTTGTTTTCAAAATGTATTTAATTGAATAAAAATTCAATTAAAATGATCAAAAATTGTTTAACACATGGAAAACAAACTGTGATCTTGGATTAATGCTTCAAAAATTAAGTATTGACCTACAAAATAATTAGAAAGCATTAAAAGTTGCAAAATCAATGTAGAAAAAATATTTAAAATGCCAAAAACAATTAAAATATTAATTCTTTGCTAAAATATCAATTATATGAAATAAATAATATTTTTGGGATTTTTTGATAAAATAAAATATTTTAACATTTTTGTGAATTATTAAAAAAAGAATCAACTCAAAATCATTAAAACTCAGAGAGAAATTAATTTTTGAATCAATTAAACAAAATCACAAAATTCAAATATTTGAAAATCTGAAAATGGCGCCAAGAACACAAGCAAGAACACGCGCGTTTTCTGGGTTTGGCTGATTTGCATTTTCTATCCAATCTCACTGAATACGTAATCATATCATGCAATCCACATATCATTATGCTCGTCTCAACCTCACGATCATGTCTATGTACTTTAATTTCATTTAAATTAAACATACAACAAGAAATCACGAAGAAACCTCAAGAACCCTAATTTCTGCATGAAGGCTAGGATTTTTGATACACGATTCAAACAATGCAATTAATTGAGGGAAAACATTCCATGTATGATTATGAACATATGGCCAAATTATTGTGCGAGGAAATATGCATAGATTGAGAGATGACCAAGTTTAGGCTTACCTCCAAGTCGTGACAGCAAGAGCAGATGTGATTTTGAGTTGGAGGTGTTACAGACAAGTTGTGATGATCTGGACAGCTTCCCTACACCATATGGAGTGTGTTTGAACACTTGGATTGAATTGAAATGGACTGGATCAGTTTATGGCATCTCAGCTGCAACTTCACTTCAAACTTGTGTGGATGGCAAGTGATTTTTTGAAATTGATGTTTCAGATGTTATGTGAGTGTTTGATCAGCTCATATGTGATGTATGTGAGGTGTGTGAGTGATTGGTTTGTGCAGAATTGCTCTCAAATTCAAAACCTGATAGCTACCTTGCTAAGAAAGGCATTTTTGCCAAGAGAAAGAGATTTTGAGGAAAGCATCTGTTAGATGGCTTTGGTGTACTTAAACTGACCACAATTGAGCTCTATTTATAGTAGAGCAAGTTTGTTTTGCAAGGAATAGTGCATGGCAGCTGGTAAGTAGGTTTGGCCAATGTTGTCCAATGAGAATTCAAGTCTCCTCTAGCCATTGACAAGAGGTTAGGGCACAGAGCTTTGGTCCCCTTGGTCTTGGATAAGTCTTGACTGATTTCAGATGAGAATGACTCAGTCCATGCCACCTTGATGGTTCCATTGAATGCCTCATTCCAAATTTGAAGTCTTGTCCCTATTTTGGCAACTCTAGGTTCAACATGCTATTCCTTGTTCCTTGGACCTTGGAGGCTTGGCTCAGTGATTGTCCCCTTTGGATTCAATCCTCTGAGGTGTCCAAGTGGATTGGAGCAATTGCAATTGGATGATTTTGGCAAATCGAGCCAAAATGCAAATTCTGCCTTGCCTTGACAGATTTCAGCAAGGCAACTTGACAATGTTGTATCTCACGGTGTAGGTTGAATTTGGCAATGTTCTTTGCCATTTTGGAAAGCTCTTACATGATACAACAACTGTTTGAACAAGTTTGGTTTTGATCTCTTTTGATTCCAAGTGAAAAATCCCCCTACATTTGGCAAAAAGTGAAGGCAAATTCTGACTTAGTGAAAATTTCACTAAGTGTTGGAAAAAGTGACATTTTCACTTTTCAGCCACTTTGATCACTCCATAACTCAAAATCCTTAATGAATTGGAATGACTTGTAGTTGAAGTTTTTGTAGGTGATAATGAGGGATACAAATCCATCTTTGGATGAGAAAAAATGGCCTTGTGGTTTAGGAGTTATGGTCCTCCAAAGTTGGTACCTTTGCCACTTTATTTTTTAACTTAGAAAAATTTCTAAGTTTTATGGTTATCCCTTTTACAAGTTATCTCACTTTTCTTGATTTTTCTTGATGAATGATGATTCAAATCATACATTAACATCATTTTAGGGTTAAAAATCCATTTTGGTGAAAAATCTCAAAAAGTCAAAGTTGACTTTTGTGCACAGTTGACTTTTTATCAGATGAATTCCAAACTGTGCAATTCTTCAGGAAATCATGTCCTTGACCTAAATCAAACTTGATAGACATGTTCCATGGGTGTCATAGGGTATATTCAATCATGTATTAGGGTTTGGGAGCATGTCTTGGTCAAAAGTCAAAGTTACAGTTGACTTTTCCCTTAAAACCCTAATTGTGGTGCAGATGAAAATGAGACTTGTTGCTCAAGCTTATTGGATCAATCCATTGTTCCAAATGGATCAATATGGTATATTAGAGACCCTCAAATCATGTCTTGAGGTCTTGGCTCATGGTTTGTCCCAAAAGTCAACTTAGGGGTGAATTAGGTCAAGAAACCCTAATTCCTGATTTTTGATGAATGCATCCCCTGAGGCAAAATTGACTTGATGCATGGGTTCATGAGGTTCCATGAAGTATATTAGGTTATGTTTTGGATCATTGCCTTGTGCCCAGATGAAAATTTCCCATCTGGAGGCCCTAGTCGGCCAAAACCCTAATTTGGTGACACTGTCGATCTTGAGACTTGATCCACCTAGAAGGGAGCAGCCTTGTGCTTAATCCTTGAAGTGGGAGTCCTTTTTGATCCATTGTGGATGTTTGAGAGATTAGACAAGTTAAAGATCATGTCATTTCTTAATTGATCCTTTGTCTAAGCACTCAGAGAGGGCTTGAAACCCTAATTTTGATTGTATTGGATGCTCACCCATCTTTGGGGAGACTGATGAAGCATGATGGTTCATCCACATTGTGATAATGATTTTCACAATGATGGGAAATCTAAGTGGTCAAAATTTGGGGTATTACAGATGCCCCTATTTAATCTTCTTGGACCCGAAGGTGTGAATGGCGAAGGTGTTCGGGCATTCGGGGTGCAAGAGGATTAAATATCGGAATACCCGAAATTTTGATGGTGTCTATGAATGGTAGCTTATGCATTCATCTTCTTTAGCTAAGCGATGATGCTTATAAAAGGTAAACTTCCCCTCGATCCTGGTTTCCTACCAAGGAACTGGTCTTAGTTTCTTTTGTCAACTTCCCCTCGATCCTGGTTTCCTACCAAGGAACTGGTCTCAGTCTCTTTTGAAATAAACTTCCCCTCGATCCTGGTTTCCTACCAAGGAACTGGTCTTAGTTTCTGATTTAAACTTCCCCTCGATCCTGGTTTCCTACCAAGAACTGGTCTTAGTTTCTTAAGTAAACTTCCCCTCGATCCTGGTTTCCTACCAAGGAACTGGTCTAAGTTTCTTTTGTCAATAAACTTTATTGACAAGGGACACTATGCGTAGCGGCTTTCCTTCAAACTTCTCGCTGAATTTTCCTGGGGAGATGCCATTTGAGTAGGAAAAGTTTTGATGTCAGACTTGCTGGGGAACCCAGTCGTCTGAGTTGTAGAGTTGTACAAACTTCTCTGTTGGAGACGCCATTTGTTTCTATTGGGGAAAGCGAGTCTCTTGAGAGACTGTTTTCGTTTGGGGTCCAATTTTGTGGGGCCGATGACCTTTTCATCAGCGGTCCTTTCGGAGAAAAACTGGCATGCTGCCGAATCTCTGATCACGAGGCTTTCTCTGTGGATTTTCCTTAATCTGGGAAAGCAAGGATATCATCTTCAATGGTGAAGAGTGATGTTTATTGAGAGTTTTCTCTGGCTTTTCAGAGGTTCAAGTTATCAAAGTGGCCAAGTGCCGACTCTGATCTAAAGATACACTGGTGGCGAGATTGTACAGACGCAACACTTCCTGACGAGGAAAGAACTGACAAACTCGATTGAGAAAACTGTTAATCACTAGGGGACAAGACCGACTCAAGTGATAGTGATGCAATACGAAATGCGAACACAAATAAAATGCATGAAGTATGTATGTATATGCTGACAAAACAGACGCGACATACAGACTATTGGATGAACACAATTGGATACTCGGCCATCGCGGGGCGAAGAAGTACCGTTGATTCAAAATAGTAATTCCACCTTGCTTAGGAGAGATAGTCCCGTTGGGAGCTATGTTGATCGGGCTTAGGAGATGAGAACTCGGCCGAGGATGTCAGACGAAACAAGGCCTCTGACACAGTTGATCCCTTCATTCAGGCATACTGGCTTAGAAGGAGTACTTTGATTCTGCACTTTGAAGTTCGCTTACTTCGGGAGAAGCGATCGATGTTCTTCTGATGTTCAACAGTCAAAAGAAATTGCCATCTTTATTTTAAAAGCAGAAAAAGTTTTAACAAGTAAATTCATTTTTGTTTTATTTCAAGAATCGCTGATTAAGTTTAAACAACGTCGTTCTGTAAAGCTAAAACAAGCAAGAATTACAAACAAAAGCACAAGGGCTCAAATTTTATTGATAAGATGGAGATCAGCCAAACGCGTGATTCCAAAGAGTATATACAAAGTTAGAAAACGGTAATTTATAGGGAAAAGGGCTACATTGAAACATAACGACCACTATCCTTCTACCAACTTTGAATTCGGGACATCCCGAGCTTCTGTCGAAGATGACCTTTGACTGGAGATTTCCTCCGATAGATGATGTAACTACTGCTGAGGGACTTGCCTCTGTTGAACATAGTTACTTGCCATTATCCCTAACTTTTGCCTGGATTGTACTATGAGATTTCCAATCCATCGGGATGATTCTTTTTTTTTTTCATGTCTCTAACTTTTGCCTGGACCGCCCTTTCGGGTTTTCAATCCACCGAGACGTTTTTTTTTTTAGTTTAGGCGAAGTATTTCTTGACTACATCAACATTCGTGGGGTAGGCAAATTCCTCTCCGTCCATGGTTGCAAGTCTCAAGGCGCCGCCTGAGAAAGATTTTGTGACCACATAGGGGCCATCATAATTTGGGGTCCATTTGCCCCGAGAGTCAGTGAGAAATGATTGTATCTTCTTGAGCACGAGGTCTCCTTTTCTGAAGACACGAGGCCGAACCTTTTTGTCGAACGCCCTCTTCATTCTCTATTGATACAACTGACCGTGGCATAGTGCCGTGATTCGCTTCTCTTCGATCAGGTTTAGTTCGTCGTGTCGACTTTGACACCATTCAGCTTCGGTGAGCTGAGCTTCCATCAATACCCTGATTGACAGGATCTCTACTTCTATGGGAAGCACTGCCTCCATGCCATATACTAGAGAGAAAGGGGTTGCCCCTGTTGAAGTGCGGACAGATGTGCGATAACCATGAAGAGCAAAGGGTAGCATCTCGTGCCAATCTTTATAGGTTACAACCATTTTTTGAACGATCTTCTTGATGTTCTTGTTAGCCGCTTCTACCGCTCCGTTCATCTTGGGTCGGTAGGGAGATGAGTTATGGTGTTCAATCTTGAACTTAGCACACAACTCTTTCATCGTCTTATTGTTCAAGTTAGATCCATTATCAGTAATGATCTCGCTTGGAACACCATAACGGCAGATGATATTGTTTTTGATAAATCGGACCACCACTTGTCGGGTTACATTGGCGAATGACGCTGCTTCGACCCACTTGGTGAAATAGTCAATGGCTACCAGGAAGAACCGATGTCCGTTTGAAGCCTTGGGCTCAATCATACCAATCATGTCGATTCCCCATATGGAAAAAGGCCACGGGGAAGAAAGAACTCTGAGATGTGATGGCGGTACATGAATTTTGTCGGAGTATATCTGACACTTGTGACACCTCCTAATGTACTTGTAGCAGTCGGATTCCATGGTCAACCAGTAGTACCCTGCTCTCAGAATTTTTCTTGCCATTGTGTGTCCGTTGGCATGAGTGCCAAAGGATCCTTCATGAATTTCTTTCATGAGCACGTCTGCTTCTGGTCTGTCGACGCATCGGAGCAAGACCATGTCAAAATTTCTCTTATAAAGAGTGTCACCGCTCAGGAAGAAGTTTCCAGCCAGTCTTCTGAGGGTTTTCCTGTCTTTTCTGAGTGCCCCAGATGGGTACTCTTGTTTCTGAAGGAAGCATTTGATATCGTGATACCAAGGTCTGTCGTCTATGACTGCTTCAATCGCAAAGATGTAAGCGGGCCGTTCAAGGCGCATTATGTCGATCTTAGGTATGTCATTCCATTGACCTACACTAATCATGGAAGAGAGAGTGGCTAATGCGTCAGCCATGTGATTCTCATCACGAGGGATGTGATGAAAGTCGACTCTGTTGAAGAAGGGTAACAACCTTCTTGCATAGTCTTTGTAAGGAATCAATCCTGATTGGTATGTGTTCCAATCTCCTTCTATCTGGTTAATAACCAGGGCTGAATCGCCGTATACGTCCAAGTTTTTGATCCTTAAATCAATCGCTTCTTCGAGACCCATAATACAAGCTTTGTATTTGGCCTCGTTGTTCGTACATTTGAACGTAAGTCGAGCGGTGAAAGGAATGTGGGAACCCTGAGGGGTAACAATGATTGCCCCAATTCCGTTTCCATAATGATTGACTGCTCCGTCAAAGATAAGTCCCCACTGGGAACCTGGTTCTGGCCCTTCACTGGGTAATGGTTCATCGCAATCTTTCATCTTTAGATACATGACATCTTCGTCTGGGAAGTCAAACCCGATTGATTCTTGATTGTCAATCGGTTGATGAGCCAAATGATCGGCTAAAATACTTCCCTTAACGGCTTTCTGAGTATGGTACTCTATGTCATATTCTGATAGTAACATCTGCCAACGGGCAATCCTTCCCGTGAGAGCAGGTTTTTTGAAAACGTACTTGATTGGATCCATTTCGGAGACCAACCAAGTAGTATGACGAATCATGTACTGGCGAAGACGTTTGGCTGCCCAAGCCAAAGCGCAACAAGTTTTCTCAAGAATCGTGTACCGAGTCTCGCAGTCGGTGAATTTCTTGCTTAGATAGTAAATGGCAGACTCTTTCCTTTTAGTTTCGTCTTGTTGGCCAAGTACACATCCCATTGAGTCCTCTAGGACTGTGAGGTAAATGATCAGTGGTCTTCCTTCCACTGGAGGTGATAGAATCAGAGGATTCAACAGATATTCCTTGATACTGTCGAAGGCAGTTTGGAAATCTTCTGACCAAATGCAATCCTGGTTCTTTTTCAATAACTTGAAAATCAGCGCACAAGTCACGGTCATAAGGAATATGAATCTGGAGATGTAGTTCAAACGTCCCAGGAATCCTCTGACTTGTTTTTCAGTTTTCGGAGAAGGCATTTCTTGAATGGCCTTGACCTTGTCAGGATCAACCTCAATTCCTTTCTGGCTGACGATGAACCCTAGTAGTTTCCCTGAACGGACACCGAAGGTGCACTTGTTGGGATTCAAGCGGAGCTTGAATTTTCTTAGACGTTCGAACAATTTTGACAGATGTTCAACGTGCTCATCCTTTGTTCTTGATTTTGCAATCAAATCATCGACATATACCTCGATTTCTTTGTGTATCATGTCATGAAACAGAGTAGTCATGGCCCTTTGATAGGTTGCCCCGGCATTCTTCAAACCGAACGGCATTACCTTGTAACAAAAGGTACCCCATGGGGTAATGAACGAAGTTTTCTCCATGTCTTTCGGCGCCATTTTGATCTGGTTATAGCCCGAGAATCCATCCATGAAGGAGAATACTTTGAACTTTACTGTGCTGTCTACCACCATGTCAATGTGTGGTAAAGGAAAGTCGTCCTTTGGACTTGTCTTGTTCAAATCTCTGTAATCAACACACATTCTGACCTTTCCGTCCTTTTTGGGAACGGTTACGATGTTGGCTAACCATTGAGGATATTCAGATGTAGCGAGGAAACCCGCGTCGATCTGTTTCTGTACCTCCTCTTTGATTTTGATGGCCATGTCCGGGTGAGTCCGTCTCAACCTTTGCTTTACTGGCGGACATTCCGATCTCAACGGTAAGTGATGCTCCACGATGCTGGTATCCAACCCTGGCATATCCTGATAGGACCAAGCGAACACATCGGGAAATTCTTTGAGAAGCTTTATCAAACCCTCTCTGGCAGTTGGACTGAGCAATGCTCCGATCCTGATTTCTTTTCTCTCTTTTTCTGAACCCAAGTTTACCGTTTCCAACGGTTCTTTGTGAGGTTCAATGGACCTTTCCTCTTGTCTGAGTAGGCGGGAGATCTCTTCTGGAATTTCGTCGTCATTTTCTTCTTCAACCTCGAATACCGGGAACTCAAAGTTGGAAGAAGGCATCAGATCGTACGTTTCAACGGGGTATAAAATAAGCAATCTGCATGACGTGATGATTCGTGTTTAGAAGAGATAGAGAAAATGCAAGTGTGTGCAGTGTATTTGTTTTTACTGCTTGTTTTTATGATTGAATTGTTTTTTAGGATTACCATTTTCTGAAAAAGCAAAAAGAGAAAACAGCAATTAATGCGGAAATTACAGAACGACGTTATTTTATTAATGAACAAGTCGACTCTTGAAACTACAGCCCTATAAAACAAAACTCACTCACTCTGGGCAAAGCGAAGAGGGAAATTTACAAAAAGCGAGCCCTATCAAAACATTCGTTTCACCTGGGCAGGGTGAAAGGTTAAAGATGGAAATTACTTTGACTGATGCACGACCTTCGGAACCTCGACGGCAACCCATTGGCGGCGAACTCCTCGGTGAATCACAAAGTATGGCACCTTCCTTGATTTGTCTTCAGAAATGACGCTGATTTCTGGTGGAGCAGGATCATTGGAATCTGACTCCCAAGAAGAATTGTCGTAGGAGGATTCCTCTGTTGCATTTTGCATAGCATTGGTGCTCTCAGCTGTATCTCCCCATCCAGTTGACTGGATATCTTCGAGCCTGATACGAGAGCTTTCGGGAGCGGTGTACTTGACCATAAAGTCGTATTTTCCACTTGGTTGTCCCAAAGTGTCCCAAACTTCTTCGGAACTGGAGAAGTCATCTCTCTCGATGACGTTGACCTCAGGAAAAGCATAGTTGATGAATTCTAGTCCTGCAAACGTTGCGAATTCATCTTCATGTTGAGTAGTTTCCGAATGACCTGAGTGTTGATCCCATGACATGGCGGGGACATAGGTATTCTGTTCAATGATGCTCAGCTGAGTTTCATTACTCGGCTGACTTTCTTGCCCCAAGTTTCCTGGGTAAGGTTGCCACATTGCCAGACCATCCATCGGGCCATAGTAATTATGATTAGAGTTTTCTTTCATCAGAGTGTCCTCCTCTAATGAATTTGGCGGAGCACGGCATCCTTCCGGATCACAATCTCCGTAGATCATTTCGACCTCTGATCTTGGTATAAATCTCGGACTTTCTGTAGGAAAGCAAAAAGGCATAGGCACCTCTTCCTGAGACATATAACCGTCCTTGTTAAGGTAGGACTTCCATTCTTCATCTGTGTCAGAGGGATCTTCCTCAGTGATAGCATGAACTGTCTGAGACACTGGGTGAAGAAAACCTCCACTGTGGAAGAAGTTTTGAAGGGGATGAAGACTTTCATCGTTGGCGGCTGTCTGGGTACAGGTCGCAGAAAAACCAAGACCCTTCTTTGTTTTATTGTCAATAAGAATGACAAGCCGTCCCCATCCAGTTGTATCGGTACTCTCGACCGCTTTGATAGCATCGTTGTATGAGGAAATCGAGGTTCCTCCTTCAGATTGATCGTTCTTGCTCACCGATAGTGCTTGGAACTGAGTTCCAATAACCTCCTCGGGTTCCACACAAGTAGATGATGATAAGTTGCTTACAAGCAAGGCTTGTTCCCCACAAACCGTGACAAGTTGATTGTTCTTGACGAACTTTAGCTTTTGGTGGAGGGTTGAAGTAACCGCTCCAGCCTGATGTATCCAAGGTCTTCCTAATAAACAACTGTATGTTGCCCGGATGTCCATGACCTGGAAAGTGATTTGGAAAGTGTGAGGACCAATAGTTATGGGAAGATCAACTTCGCCGATAACCATTTTTTTGGATCCGTTGAATGCTTTGACGACGACCTCGCTGACTCTCATCGGAGGGCCCTTAAATGATAATTGCGTCAAAGTGGACTTCGGCATAACATTCAGGGTTGGCCCTGTGTCTACCAGTACGTTGGCTAAAGCATCGCCATGGCAGTTAACTGTAATGTTGAGCGCCATGTTATGACGACTACCCTCTTCAGGTAATTCCTCATCACTAAATCTCAAATTATTGCAGGAAGTGATGTTAGAGACAATGCTATCGAATTGTCTGATTGTTACATCCTGTTCCACAAAGGCTTGCTCCAAGACTTTCTGTAGAGCCTCTCGGTGTGCTTCTGAACTGAGTAACAATGATAATACTGAGATCTTTGAAGGAGTCTGTAACAGTTGATCAACAATGTTATATTCACTCCTTTGGATGAGCTTTAGCATCTCATCTTTGTCTTTTGAAAAGTCGGGATTACCAGATTGACTGACTGGTGGATCAGGAATTTCTGCCTGAAGTTCTTTTTCTTTGTTAGCTTCCCCAACCCCTCGGTTGAAGATTCTACCACTCCGTGTTACACGACTGACGTCTGTAATATTCACGACGGAGGGTAATGGAATTTCCTTTCCATTCTCAATTATTATTGCACCGTATTTGTAAGGGATTGCCTTAGCTGATTCATACGGTAATGGTCCCGGTAGATAGATGACTATGTGAACCTTCTGATTTTTCTGACCATCATAAGTAATCTTGATCCGTTCCTGGTTGGGAACTTTAGATTCGTCAAGTAGAGGAATGATGGCAAAAACATCCCTGATCTGGTGATGACCAGAGATCGTGACAACATCCTCAACTTGCTCGGCAAGGTAGTTCGGCGACCAAATGATGGGCCCTGAACCTGGACATGGACGAATTTCTCCACGATCGACCTGGCCCTGAAGAGCTGCTCTCACAAGGTAACACCCTTGGTTACTTTCCGAACAGACGCTACAACTGTCATAGTTGTGTGGTGGCACCTGGCCACGCCCACTTTGAATACAATGTAACCTCACTAGGTTACCTTCCATTGATCAGACATCCTGACTTTGACGACGAGTAGGATTCCTGTTATTGATACTAATCTGCTGAGTATCTTCGTCCATATAGATTGACATCCACCAGTGATTTAACAAGTGCTGAAGTGCCTCCTGGACAAGGGTACAACCTCGATCGTTTTCGCAACCTGCTTTACAGCTTTAGTAATCATGTGATATTAAGAATCCGAGTCGGACCTGCTCAGCATGTAACTCTACCAGGTTGGTATTCATTACGCGGATATCGAAGATCTGAACCATGTTGATTTGATAGGAGTTCCTATCATGGTAGTCTTGGATCCATCCAAGGTCCATTGATGCTGGAGGGCCTCTTGTATGAAAGAGCATCCCTGTTTGTTTACCGAGCAAATCAGACAGGAACTGTAATCGTGCCGCGGCAGATTATGATACTGGCTTTGCCTTGAGTGCATTGCCACCAAATTGACATTCATCGCACGGATGTCGTGGTTTTGAATGACGTTGGAATTTGTGTAAACCATGTTAACTCCACGAACTCGGTGCTCCTGGATCCATCCGAGATCCATTTGTTCCTGTAGAGCTGCTTGCACTACAGAACATCCTTGGTTATCTTTAGAGCAGATATCACACTGGTGATAATTATGAGGTGGCACATGGCCATATCCACTCTGTCTACAATGCATCTTGACCAGATTGGTCCCCAATAAGAGTACATCGTGAATTTGATAGACATTGTTAGTCTTTTTCTCAATCAGATTGACTGCAGCTTTCTCGTGTTGAGGCAGCGGGTTCGTAAGAACATTAGGGTTCGTATCTTTGAAAGATAAGAGCCCGCTCCTAACAAGCTTTTGCACGTCGGATTTGAAATTGAGACAAGTCTCAATGTTATGCCCTGAACCTCCTTGATGATAAGGGCATGTTTGATCCACCTTAAACCAAAAAGGCAGATTTTCCGGAACTGAAAGGGGAGACTTAGTCTGGATGTACCCCTTGGCTAGCAGTAACGGAAACAGCTCTGCGTACGTTACGGGTATAGGATCAAATCCTGGTGGCCGTGTTGTACGGTTGTTGTTATATGGAGGACGAGCCTGCTGAAGAGGCTGTTGTGTCATTTGTTGGTCAGGTTGGCTCTGCGCAACCTGAGGTTGATACGTAGGAACAGGCGCGGGGCCGATAGCAGGAGTAACAGCTGCTACTGGCTGATAACGTCGCCTTTGCTTTCCGAGAGAGATATTCCCAATATCTTGCTCTTTTTTCTTAGGGAGAGCACTACCGTATTTTTTAGTACCGCTCGTTGATCCAGTGTCTTTTACCAAACGTCCTTCTCGGACGGCTTCCTCAAGACGTACACCCATGCCGACCATTTCGGTGAAATCACTGGGCGCACTGGCAACCATTCGGTCATAGTAAAATGAGCTTAAGGTCTTTAAGAAGATTTTTGTCATCTCTTTTTCCTCAAGAGGTGGACAAATTTGAGCGGCAATTTCACGCCACCTTTGAGCATACTCCTTAAAGGTTTCCTTGTCCTTTTGCGACATTGATCTGAGTTGATCTCTGTCTGGTGCCATGTCCAAATTGTACTTGTGTTGTTGGATGAAGGCAGTACCAAGATCTCTGAATGTACTGATCGTAGTACGGTTTAAACCCATGTACCATTTGAGTGCGGCATCGGTTAAACTATCCTGGAAGTAGTGAATCAGTAGGTCCTGATTCTCCGTCTGAGCTGACATCCGCCGAGCGTACATCACCAGATGGCTCTGAGGGCAAGAGTTACCCTTGTATTTTTCAAAGTCGGGCACTTGGAACTTGTGCGGGACTTTCACATTTGGGACCAAGCAGAGGTCTGCGGCGTCCTTTCCAAATAGATCCTGATCGCGAATGGCTTGCAACTCTTTCTGCATTTCCAAGAACTGCTCCTAGAATTCATCCATTCTGTCAAACATAGTTTCCTTCTTACCAGAAGGTGTCTGTGGAATCTGTCCTTCCAGGATAGTGTGCACCACAGGGGGTGGTACCGTGACTACGGCAGTAAGTCTTGGCGCCTCCCGAAGTTTGTAACCTTCAGGAGTCTTGAGTATGCCCCTGGCATCTTCGTTTTCCCGAAGTTTGTAACCTTCAGGACCAGCGGCTTCTGTTGCGATTCCCTGATCTTCAGTGATCGGCGGAACATATCCTTCCGGGATATAGTTAACAGGCATGCCCCAAGGACGATCTTTCGGCATCTGATACCTAGGATCATACTTTTCTATGATGGGCGTTGAGGTGATCTCTGAGATCCCAGTTCTTTGTAGCTGAGCTTCTGCCATGGCTTGCATGTCGTTACGAAGCTTTCTCATATCCTCTCTTAGAGCGTCGATCTCTTCTTTCAACTCTCTGTTTTCTTCCTCAAGATCATCCATCTTTTTCTGACGATTGGCCCGAGTATTATACAAATGAGACAGTTTGACTCTAGAATCGAGACACAAACGTGAGATTCGTAGGGAAGAAGAATACGCGATGTGAGAATGATGAATGCAATGATTATATTAATTGTTCTTTTTTGGTTTAATCAAAATAAACTTCGACAATTAGATTGCAAATATCAAACAGTGGGGAAACCCCTTTTTATTGAAATTCAAAGGATTACAGAAATGGAAATACAGTAGATTACAAAGTGCAGAAACAGAAACCTAAACTAATGGGTCCCGAGTCTTCTCTGAGGAGAAATCGGGTGCTGACTCTGGTACTTTCCTTTTCTTTGACCGGGGCTCTTGGGCCGTTGTCGGGTTGTCATTCCTTTGCTAGGTGAAAGGAGCGAGCAAATTCCTTTGGTCATCTTGATTCTCTACAACATGCTGCTCCAAAATTTCAATCAGAGCATCTTTCTCTTTCAGTAATTGCTGTATTTGGATACACTCTACGTCGAGGGTGCA
Organism: Lathyrus tuberosus; assembly: GCA_022829125.1. Classification (NCBI taxonomy): domain Eukaryota; kingdom Viridiplantae; phylum Streptophyta; class Magnoliopsida; order Fabales; family Fabaceae; genus Lathyrus; species Lathyrus tuberosus. Next base: position 3,196,642 of record JALAZF010000082.1, on the reverse strand, counting down.
GTACTTGTTCTTCCAAGATCTTCTTTCCTTTTGAACTTTGTTGAGAGTAACCTGAAGCCTTTCAGTTTCTGTCATGAAGTACATGACAGTTTCCCTTGGTGGAAGAATTCCGTAACGAGGATAAGGCATTTTTAGCTTGAGAGCTCTGGTTTGTACCCAATGGAGATAAGGCTCCATCGAGACACAGTCCGGTTTTCCCAGAGACTCTCGTCCTTTCTTATGAACATGTTTCCAAGCTTGCACTATTTCCATCTTTAGTGCTCTGTCACTTTCTCCATCTTTGAAGAAAAGACCTTCCAGATGAACACCCAGTGGGATGTGTCTCATCGGGTATCCAAATTTACGAAGAACCAATATCGGATGATAGTTGATTCCTCCTTTAGTTCCTATGAGGGGTACGCTGGGGAAGTTTCCACAACGGTCAATGATTCTGATTCCCTCATAAATCCTATTACACCAATCTATATCAGAGTTGGTAAGAGACATGATCTTCTGCGACCAACATAAGACACTCTTGCAATCCCAAAAAGCAGCAGACTTGGGCAAGTGAGAGATAAACCATTTGTAAAGCAAAGGTACACAACATGTGATCTCCCCTCTGCTGTACAAATTTCCTAAGTGTACATAATGATACGCATCTGCGAGCAAAGTCGGCATAGGGTTTCCAATGAGAAAAACCTTAATAGCGTTGATATCGACGAAGTTATTGATGTTGGGAAACAAAAATAATCCGTAGGTGAGCAAGACAAAGATGCTTTCAAAAGCAGTCATGTTCCCTATACTAGCAAAGTACAGAGCTTTCTTGGTCAAGAACTGGGATGGCAAACCTTGGATGCCACCCATAGTAATCATGTGAGTCTTGACCTCAGACTCGTCCAAATGAATTGCTCTTGCAATAGTCTGATTCTTTGGAATTTCTTCCAGTCCAGAAAATGGAGCTCGATCAGTGATATGTAAATCAGTCAGATGAGAATACTCCTCCAGCGTTGGTGCTAGCTGGTAATCCGGGAATGTGAAATAGTGATAAACTGGATCGTAGAATTGAATGAGCGTGTCCATGATCCCCTCAATCACATGGACTCTTAACAGTGGTAGCAGACCACCGTGCTTGGCTCTAAAAGCCTCTGGGTTAATGATCATCCTTGCTAACCTTCTCAAATCCCCTAGTTTTGGAACCTTGAAGGTATACTGGTGAGTTCTCCTTCTACCGAAATCCATTAGCGTAATCCTTTTTCTCCGATATTTGCAATCACAGTCTTAGTTTAATTTGAAAAACAGAGAGACTAGAAGAAATTTTTTTTGAATGTTTTAATGTTTTATTAAATGAATGCATGAATGCAGCACACAAAAACATAGAAAAAACATGGGGTCAAAGGGTCGTTGTCATGAAGTCAAGGCTCTACCCATCCCCAAAGGTTTATACTAGGGTGATTTTTGTACCTGTACTCATTATCATCAGCTCCTCCCAGGAAGGCAGACAACAAGCGGATCGCCAGTGAGTTGTGTGCAATCTTAGAGTAAGTGCCATTCACCGAGAATAGATCACCAGCCTCAAATGAGGGTAGTATCGCGTAACAGCTATTTCCGATAGCTTTCGCACTACCAAAAAGGTTGGCTTTTCTTAAGTGTATACTCAATCTCACCACATGCGGCATCACACGCATTCCCAGTAGCAGAAAAATAAACACGTATAGCAATTAGGAAAAGAAGTATATATATTTGTCCTAATCATCCTAGACTTATAAAGCTACGATTCTTAGGTTCCTGACAAAAATGGGTTCCCCGGCGGAAGCCCCAATCTGTGGTTCCCTGCCTAAGAGATGGACCAGCATAGGTCAATCTTTCTCTTCGGTAGAGTTCCCATTTTCCGTGGAAAACGGGGATGATGCCTTAAGGCAGAAAAGGAGACTCCCCAGCAGAGTCGCCATTTGTGTAATTTTTCACACAAGAGAAGTAGAAAGAAAGGAACGGCCCCCACGGTGGGCGCCACTTTTCCGTAGCGAGCGATTTTGGACGCAGTTCTTAAGCGCTGGTCGCTCTCTGCGGTTTGAGCTTAAAACTACAGGTCGATTCATTTTTTATCCTATTGTGAGCTGAATAAGGAAGGGAAATAGATGTCTCCAATTAACCCTGCTTGCATACTGAGTTTAAACAGCGGTCTGTTAGGTTACGGATGCTATCAATGTGGGGGGGCCTTTGTACTGGTTATTTGTATTTTCGCCAATACTATTTTCTTTCTTTTAATCTAGGCAAAAGGTTTCTGGCGGGGAATAAGGATTAGGATATTAGGACTGATGTTTTTGAAATACTGCTTTTGATTGACGAAGATATGGGATTTGGGTTTTTTGTTGATTGCGCTCGCTAAGATCTTTTCTTTCGATCTTATGCCTACGTATTCCCGTTTACCAAAACAGGGAAATCAGAGCGTTCGTAGTTCCTCCTATTCTATGGGAGGAAATGGGTGTTTTTGGTGTTTTGGTGTCTTGTTCAAAGCCCAAGACGTGAAGCGAAAGGTGGTTTGTATCTTGTTCAAAGCCCAAGATGTGAAGCTAAAAGGTCTATTTGTGTCTTGTTCAAAGCCCAAGACGTGAAGCTGAAAGACCTCGGCTTTAGAGAGAATTTGTCATCTCTAAAGAGGGGGAAGGAGAATTACTTTAACTGGGATACGCGGATCCGAGCAATGCCATAATTTCCGAAGAAAGGGTTTTAACCTGAAGGAGAAGACTTTAACTCAGTGTAGAGCAATGCCATCTTTCCTTAGGAATTTCTCATGCTAAAAGAGGGACAGTGGCATGGATGTAGATGATCCAGAGGCTTGCCGCTTACAGCGATTAGATGAAGGGAAAGGAGTTGTTGATGTTTGTGTACTGCGAACAAGGCACAACTTTGATGCTAAAAGGTTAATTGGATTAACCAGTGGTTTTCTTATACAAAGCCTAAGAGGAGGCTAATTTCCGCTAGGAAAATCATTATACAAAGCCTAAGAGGAGGCTATTTTGTGTCCCGTACAAAGCCCGAGAGAGAGGCTAAAAGTTTTTGACCCAGTGGGGCATATCGTTATACAAAGCCTAAGAGGAGGCTAGCAAAGAGTTGTCTCAGTTGGAGAATCTTTTATACTCAGTGAGAAAGTGTTTTTGTATCTCGTACAAAGCCCGAGAGAGAGGCGAAAAGGTTGTTTTGACTCCACTGGGGAGAATTTTGGTATCTCGTACGAAGCCCGAGATGGAGGCTATTGTAACTGTTTCAGTTGAGTGACAGATCCAATATACTGATTTAAAAGAGAAAATCAGTTCTTATATGAGCAACACTGTACTCAGGGATTTGATTTGAGGATCAGGGATATTTCCTTCTCTTTGAGGAAACGGGAAATCCAAAGGGTATTGAGACTGTCCGAGTCTGCGGGTTTCCTTCCTATTTAACGAAGGGTGCTTGAGAATGTCTTTGAGACTCAAGGAAGTTAGACTGTCCGTGTCTAGAGTTTTATCTTTTGTACTATGCTTTGAGAAACAGTAGTAGACTCTATGAAAGGACTGTTCTATAAGGATGACTAGGTTCTGTTCCTATACCTCTAGAGGTCGTCGGGACAATTTGTACGAAGCCCAAAAGGAGGCTGGAAACTTTTAAGAAGCCGACGGGTCCTTGTACGAAGCCCAAGAGAAGGCTATCATTCCCGGAGGAAGAGATCATTATACGAAGCCTAAGAGGAGGCTGTGAATACTTCTAAGAAGCCGTAGGGTCCTTGAATAATGCCCAAGAGGAGGCCGATGCTTTTAAGAAGCCCGTGGGTCTTATCATCTCCTTTCCATTAGGAGAGATAACTATTTTAAAGATAAAAACCACTGGTAAACGTGCGAGGTTTACTATCCAGTGACTTTTAACTTTTAAAGAGGGTTCCTTAGTTAAGGTCCAAGATTATGACCGTAGTGGGTACCCAAACCCCGAGACATTCAAGGCAAGCTATCCACGAGGAATAGATCAAGTCAGGAAAGTTCGAGAATTTGGAAGAAACTCAAAGATGCCATTCACGGAGAATACATTCATCTTGGGGAGTAGAGCTTCTTGACGATTCCTAAGGAGGACAGCCGAAGAGAAGACTGTATCTGGTGCTCCTATTGGGGATCTAGGCGTCTATTTCTAAGAATAAGTGAAACGGCGTCACCTAGTTCTAGACGTAGTTGCCGGGGAAACTCGAAATATCTATACTATTATTACACAGTAGATATGAGTTTATGAAAGGAGACTTACAGTGAGCAGCCCCACAATACAGTTTATAATATGAAAGCAGTAAATGAAAGCGATAACCACTTACTCGGTTGTAATGCTTCCATGCTGTTTGGTTAGTTGTTCAACAAAGAAAGATTGAAAACAACAGTATATTCAAAATCAAAGGAGAAAGTGCTTTGAAAAAGAAAGATTTAGGTCTTACAGCTCAAGGAGAGGCCCAGGGTTTTATCAGTGAGCGCACTGTTTGACTTTGTACAGAGGGATTTATACAAGTGACTGGGGCCCAAAAAGGTTTTCTGTACAAAGGGATGGGTCTTACACTCTCTCAAGAGGCCCAAAAAGGTTTAAAGAAAAGAGAGGGGCTTATAACACGAGGGTAGGCCCAAATGATTTTTCGTTTAAAAATGGCGATCACGCCGAGGTTTTCTTTTAACGCAGAGGGACTTATACAACAAGTGAGGCCCAAAATGTTTTTGGTTAAAAGGGGGATTGGGTCTTACACTCTATTAGAGGCCCAAAGAGTTTTGAGATGAATAAATGAGTCTTACTACTCGAGGGTAGGCCCAGATGATTTTTGAAAAGGCGACGATCGCGCCGTTTGTTTTTTGACGGTATCGGGACTTATACAATAAGTGAGGCCCAAAAATGATTTGGTCAAAAAAAGGATTGGGTCTTACACTCTAATAGAGGCCCAAAGTGTTTTGAAAATGATTTATGAGGGTTGAATTAATCCAAAACCCTAATTTGTTTTCAAAATGTATTTAATTGAATAAAAATTCAATTAAAATGATCAAAAATTGTTTAACACATGGAAAACAAATTGTGATCTTGGATTAATGCTTCAAAAATTAAGTATTGACCTACAAAATAATTAGAAAGCATTAAAAGTTGCAAAATCAATGTAGAAAAAATATTTAAAATGCCAAAAACAATTAAAATATTAATTCTTTGCAAAAATATCAATTATATGAAATAAATAATATTTTTGGGATTTTTTGATAAAATAAAATATTTTAACATTTTTGTGAATTATTAAAAAAAGAATCAACTCAAAATCATTAAAACTCAGAGAGAAATTAATTTTTGAATCAATTAAACAAAATCACAAAATTCAAATATTTGAAAATCTGAAAATGGCGCCAAGAACACAAGCAAGAACACGCGCGTTTTCTGGGTTTGGCTGATTTGCATTTCTATCCAATCTCACTGAATACGTAATCATATCATGCAATCCACATATCATTATGCTCGTCTCAACCTCACGATCATGTCTATGTACTTTAATTTCATTTAAATTAAACATACAACAAGAAATCACGAAGAAACCTCAAGAACCCTAATTTCTGCATGAAGGCTAGGATTTTTGATACACGATTCAAACAATGCAATTAATTGAGGGAAAACATTCCATGCATGATTATGAACATATGGCCAAATTATTGTGCGAGGAAATATGCATAGATTGAGAGATGACCAAGTTTAGGCTTACCTCCAAGTCGTGACAGCAAGAGCAGATGTGATTTTGAGTTGGAGGTGTTACAGACAAGTTGTGATGATCTGGACAGCTTCCCTACACCATATGGAGTGTGTTTGAACACTTGGATTGAATTGAAATGGACTGGATCAGTTTATGGCATCTCAGCTGCAACTTCACTTCAAACTTGTGTGGATGGCAAGTGATTTTGTGAAATTGATGTTTCAGATGTTATGTGAGTGTTTGATAAGCTCATATGTGATGTATGTGAGGTGTGTGAGTGATTGGTTTGTGCAGAATTGCTCTCAAATTCAAAACCCGATAGCTACCTTGCTAAGAAAGGCATTTTTGCCAAGAGAAAGAGATTTTGAGGAAAGCATCTGTTAGATGGCTTTGGTGTACTTAAACTGACCACAATTGAGCTCTATTTATAGTAGAGCAAGTTTGTTTTGCAAGGAATAGTGCATGGCAGCTGGTAAGTAGGTTTGGCCAATGTTGTCCAATGAGAATTCAAGTCTCCTCTAGCCATTGACAAGAGGTTAGGGCACAGAGCTTTGGTCCCCTTGGTCTTGGATAAGTCTTGACTGATTTCAGATGAGAATGGCTCAGTCCATGCCACCTTGATGGTTCCATTGAATGCCTCATTCCAAATTTGAAGTCTTGTCCCTATTTTGGCAACTCTAGGTTCAACATGCTATTCCTTGTTCCTTGGACCTTGGAGGCTTGGCTCAGTGATTGTCCCCTTTGGATTCAATCCTCTGAGGTGTCCAAGTGGATTGGAGCAATTGCAATTGGCTGATTTTGGAAAATCAAGCCAAAATGCAAATTCTGCCTTGCCTTGACAGATTTCAGCAAGGCAACTTGACAATGTTGTATCTCATGGTGTAGGTTGAATTTGGCAATGTTCTTGGCCATTTTGGAAAGCTCTTACATGATACAACAACTGTTTGAACAAGTTTGGTTTTGATCTCTTTTGATTCCAAGTGAAAAATCCCCCTACATTTGGCAAAAAGTGAAGGCAAATTCTGACTTAGTGAAAATTTCACTAAGTGTTGGAAAAAGTGACATTTTCACTTTTCAGCCACTTTGATCACTCCATAACTCAAAATCCTTAATGAATTGGAATGACTTGTAGTTGAAGTTTTTGTAGGTGATAATGAGGGCTACAAATCCATCTTTGGATGAGAAAAAATGGCCTTGTGGTTTAGGAGTTATGGTCCTCCAAAGTTGGTACCTTTGCCACTTTATTTTTTAACTTAGAAAAATTTCTAAGTTTTATGGTTACCCCTTTTACAAGTTATCTCACTTTTCTTGATTTTTCTTGATGAATGATGATTCAAATCATACATTAACATCATTTTAGGGTTAAAAATCCATTTTGGTGAAAAATCTCAAAAAGTCAAAGTTGACTTTTGTGCACAGTTGACTTTTTATCAGATGAATTCCAAACTGTGCAATTCTTCAGGAAATCATGTCCTTGACCTAAATCAAACTTGATGGACATGTTCCATGGGTGTCATAGGGTATATTCAATCATGTATTAGGGTTTGGGAGCATGTCTTGGTCAAAATTCAAAGTTACAGTTGACTTTTCCCTTAAAACCCTAATTGTGGTGCAGATGAAAATGAGACTTGTTGCTCAAGCTTCTTGGATCAATCCATTGTTCCAAATGGATCAATATGGTATATTAGAGACCCTCAAATCATGTCTTGAGGTCTTGGCTCATGGTTTGTCCCAAAAGTCAACTTAGGGGTGAATTAGGTCAAGAAACCCTAATTCCTGATTTTTGATGAATGCATCCCCTGAGGCAAAATTGACTTGATGCATGGGTTCATGAGGTTCCATGAAGTATATTAGGTTATGTTTTGGATCATTTCCTTGTTCCCAGATGAAAATTTCCCATCTGGAGGCCCTGGTCGACCAAAACCCTAATTTGGTGACACTGTCGATCTTGAGACTTGATCCACCTAGAAGGGAGCAGCCTTGTGCTTAATCCTTGAAGTGGGAGTCCTTTTTGATCCATTGTGGATGTTTGAGAGATTAGACAAGTTGAAGATCATGTCATTTCTTGATTGATCCTTTGTCTAAGCACTCAGAGAGGGCTTGAAACCCTAATTTTGATTGTATGGATGCTCACCCATCTTCGGGGAGACTGATGAAGCATGATGGTTCATACACATTGTGATAATGATTTTCACAATGATGGGAAATCTAAGTGGTCAAAATTTGGGGTATTACATCTGCCATAATATCCCACCTGCTGGAATAATATGAATAAACTGTATACATACCAAAAATAAATTGGACTTTGGATTGTAAATGAGCAATGCTGAGAATTACACCACCTGCTGGGTAATATCATATGCTGACACTTTGCTGAAGGAAGGATTTTGTCGATCTCTTTAGACCTTGCTGGGGAGATTACTGCGACTCGGCTGGGGGAACATAGCAGACAAGATTCAATACTGAACTCTGTGGGGGTACCATTACCAGAGATACAATCTTACTAGGAATCAGGGCTGCTCTGCCGGGACATGCAAATCTTGGTTGAAAGACAATCCACTGCAACACGCTGAGAAAGAGTCCCTATAGATCTGTTAGGGAAACCCAAAGCAATTCCACGGTAATCTGCTGAGGAAGAAAACTGTCGAGCTTAGGATAAATGTCACAGTGCCCCATGTTGGGCGAACTTTCCCTTTGACGACTCCGTTGGGGATAATGAGTTTACAACACACTCTGCTAGAGAAAACTGCTTTAAAGTGTATCGTGCTGGGGCTTCCCTTTGAGAGGATTTTACAGAAGGCCAAGCGTCTTCAAACTCTACTGGGGATAACAGATCGGGAGTATCCTTTGCTGGGGAGATAACATGCCCCATGTTTAGGATGGTCAATAATTCCGCTGGGGATTATTCTTTGCCAAATTTCGCATGCTGAAACCTGCGGGAGATATGATACCACCACTTGCTGATACATCCTGCCAAGAGTAAACCCCACAAGGGATGTTAGTACTAAAAGTTTCGTCTCTTAAGAGGATTTTATAGAAAACCACGCATTTTCAAACTCTTATACGAACACTCTGCCTTGAACCACCCTTCACATCGTCTGCAAGGTACCGGAGGGTTGGCACTTGTTATTGACCTGGAGCGTTTACTGCATTAATAACCTTTATCAACACAGAAGAATTCCCTCTTCGACCGCCGTTGCCGTCACAAAACTCGGTGGGAACTGTTGAATGGAAGAATCGACTTAATAAGATACAACTGTATCAAGTCAAAGTAAATATCTGTCAATTGTGCTGAGAGATAACTTTCGTGCTACTTGGGTCGATCATACTCATTTCCTGCAACAGAAAAAGAATATGCGCATGCCCCAGGATGTTGCGTGGTCTTTTGAGTCCACCATCCAAGGTTGTTCAACAAGCAAAGTAATTTTAATTGTCTTTGTGCATGTTTTTGCAAGGCAACGATATTTTCAAAGTAATGTTTTATTATAAAAAATCAGACGTTTTTGCAAACAAAACAGTAAAATGAAAGTAAAAGCTCGTGACTGAATATTCAATTTTATTGATGAAATGCCAAAATTGGTGGATTTACAATCGGAAGCAAACCCCTGAAAGAGGCGATTGCCATAAAAATTGAGAAAAGAAATCTATCCTAATGATAATGTGGAAATTGGATTCCAACTGATCTCTGATTCTATTATAGCCAGTCTGTATTCCAACTCTCTTGATTATCTTCGCCTTCGGAAGCTCGTGATCGGACCAATTCCTCCTTTGTAATTTTGCCAGTTCGTTGAAGAGTAGAAAACGTACAGATTAATTCAGACTGCAGTCATTCGCTTTAATCCCTCTTTTGCGTGGATCGCCTTTTCAGGTTTTCAATCCACCGGGATACCCATTTTTTCCTAAGTTGCCCTTTCGGGTTTTCAACTTACCGAGTGTACAATTCTTTTCAATTATATCCCTGATTTTTGCCCGAACCTTTATTCTGTTTTTGGTTCGCCGGGATGCCCTTTTTTGCCTGGATTCCTTTTTTCTTTTATCCAGCGGGTCTCTTTATACGAAGTATTTTTTAACTGCATCTGAATTAACAGGGGATGAAAAGTCTTCACCATCCATGGTTGTCAGCAATAAGGCTCCGCCTGAGAAAACCTTTTTAACCACGAATGGACCTTCATAGTTAGGAGTCCACTTGTCCCTGTGATCTGTACTTGGAGGAAGTATTCTCTTGATTACCACATCTCCGACCTTGTAAACCTGAGGTCGAACTTTTTGATCGAATGCCCTCTTTATTCTGCGTTGGTATAGCTGGCCATGACATACTGCTGCTAGTCGTTTCTCCTCAATAAGGCTCAGCTGATCAAATCTGGCTCGTACCCATTCAGCTTTATCCAGCTTAACGTCCATCAATACTCGGAGAGAGGGGATCTCAACTTTTAGCGGCAGAACTGCCTCCATACCGTATACAAGCGAATATGGTGTTGCCCCAGTGGACGTGCGGACTGATGTTCGATACCCATGCAAAGCCAATGGTAACATCTCATGCCAATCTTTGTACGTGACAACCATCTTCTGCACAATCTTCTTGATATTTTTGTTGGCCGCTTCGACCGCGCCGTTCATCTTCGGGCGGTACGGAGAAGAATTATGATGCTTGATTTTGAAGTCCCGGCATAGTTCAGCCATTATCTTGTTATTCAAATTAGAACCATTATCAGTGATGATTCTTTCGGGAACTCCATATCGACAAATGATATCTCGTTTCAAGAAACGAGCTACTACTTGCTTAGTGACATTGGCATAAGATGCTGCTTCAAACCATTTAGTGAAGTAATCAATGGCGACCAAGATGAAACGATGGTCGTTTGAAGCAATAGGCTCGATTTTTCCGATCATGTCAATGCCCCACATTACAAATGGCCACGGAGAAGACATGATACTCAACGGATTGGGAGGAACATGCACTTTATCTGCATAGATCTGGCATTTGTGACACTTGCGAGCATACTTGCAGCAATCTGACTCCATGGTCAGCCAATAATACCCCAATCTCAACAATTTCTTAGCCATCGCATGTCCTCCAGCATGGGTACCGAAAGAGCCTTCGTGCACTTCAATCATCAACAGGTCTGCCTCGTGTCTATCCACACATCTGAGCAGGACCGTGTCAAAATTTCTCTTATACAGCACGCCATCTTTGTTCAAGAAGAAACTACCGGCTAGCCTTCTTAATGTCTTCTTGTCATTGGAAGATGCCCCAGGCGGGTATTCTTGATTTTTCAAGAAGCATTTGATGTCATGGTACCAAGGCTTATCGTTAGACACTACATCAACCTCAAACACAAAAGCAGGCCTATCAAGACGGGATACATTAATCCTGGGTACAAAGTTCTAACCGTGCACTTTGATCATCGAAGATATAGTGGCCAAGGCGTCTGCAAACCTATTTTCATCTCTAGGAACATGGTACAACTTGACAGTTGTAAAGAATGTCAGCAAACTCCTCGTATAATCTCTATACGGAATCAAATTCTGCTGATGTGTGTGCCAAGTTCCCTTTACTTGATTGATTACCAGTACTGAATCACCAAAGATATCGAGGGTCTTGATTCGTAAATCAATAGCTTCCTCGATCCCTAGTATGCAAGCTTCATATTCTGCTTCATTGTTGGTGTACCCGAAGGTTACTCGGGCAGTGAAAGGCATGTGAACACCTTCTGGCGTAATGAGGACTGCACCAACTTCGCACCCATTCATATTAACCGCCCCATCAAACATCAAACTCCATTTGGATTCAGGGTCAGACCCCTCCTCCAGAAGTGGTTCCTCGCAGTCTTTCGCTTTGAGAAACATGATGTCCTCATCAGGGAAATCAAATCTCATGGGCTGGTAATCATCAAGAGGCTGTTGCGCAAGATAATCTGACAGTATACTTCCTTTGATTGCTTTTTGCGAAGTAAATTGAATATCGTACTCTGTCAGTACCATCTGCCACCTTGCAACTCTGCCTGTAAGCGCTGGTTTCTCAAAAATATACTTGACCGGATCCAATTTTGAGATTAACAGGGTTGTATGTGTGAGCATATATTGTCTCAATCGCTTGGCGGCCCATGCGAGTGCACAGCATGTCTTCTCAAGCATTGAATAACGCGATTCACAATCTGTAAACTTCTTGCTCAGGTAGTAAATAGCATGTTCTTTCCTACCTGTCTGGTCGTCTTGACCGAGAACACAACCCATGGATCCTTCGAGCACTGTCAAGTACATAATCAGTGGTCTCCCTTGAACTGGAGGTATTAGAATCGGATGTTCCTGCAAATATCTTTTTATTTTATCGAATGCATTTTGACAATCATCATTCCACCTGACCGTTTGATCTTTTCTCAGCATTTTGAATATCGGTTCGCAAGTGGCAGTTAGGTGAGATATGAACCTTGAAATGTAGTTCAATCTCCCTAGAAAGCCGCGAACTTCTTTCTCAATTCTCGGTACATGCATATCTTGTATAGCTTTCACCTTAGCAGGATCAACCTCTATCCCTTTTTCACTGACAATGAAACCAAGCAATTTTCCGGATCGCAGGCCGAAAGTACATTTGTTAGGATTCAGTCTTAACCTGAATTTCCTTAACCTCTCAAACAGCTTCTTCAAGTTAATCAGATGTTCCTCTTCTGTCTTTGATTTAGCAATCATGTCATCCACATAGCATTCGATCTCTTTATGAATTAGATCGTGGAATAACGTCACCATTGCTCTCTGATAAGTTGCCCCTGCGTTCTTCAACCCAAAAGGCATTACTTTGTAACAGAAGGTACCCCACGGGGTAATGAATGTCGTCTTCTCCATGTCTTCAGGCGCCATCTTTATCTGATTGTACCCGGAGAATCCATCCATAAATGAGAACACTGAAAACTGAGCGGTATTATCAACCAACACATCAATATGAGGGAGTGGAAAATCATCTTTAGGGCTCGCCCTGTTGAGATCTCTGTAATCCACACACATTTTGACCTTGCCATCTTTCTTCGGCACCGGTACTATGTTGGCCACCCAAGGAGGATAGTTGGTTACTGCCAGGAAACCTGCATCTAACTATTTCTGTACCTCTTCCTTGATCTTCAAAGCCATTTCTGGTTTCGTTCTGCGCAGCTTTTGCTTGACCGGTGGACAATCCTCTTTTAATGGTAGTCTATGCACAACTATGTCTGTATCTAAACCTGGCATATCTTGATATGACCAAGCAAAGATGTTAACGTATTCACGTAGCATGACTATCAGCTCTTGCTTTACATCAGCCCGCAGACTTGCACCGATCTTGATCTCTTTCTTACTTTCTTCTGAACCAATATTGATGATCTCAAGAGCTTCCTGATAAGGCTGAATGGTCTTCTCTTCCTGTTTCAACAACCTAGCCAACTCTTCCGGGAGTTCATAGTCTTCATCACTTTCTTCCTCAGCTTGATAGATCGGATTGTCAAAATCATACGTGGGCATAACAGAATCATTTTCAGAGAAATCCACAGAATCTAGTCTGCATGATTGGATTTATGCTTTATTTTAGATTACTTTTTTGCTTGAAAACAAAAGAAAAGAAAGTGCATTATCATTTTTTTAAATTTTCTTTGTGCAAAAATAAAAATAAAGAAAGAGTAAAGGAACACAAATTTGTAAACAAAAACGTCCTTTTTATTGATGTTTGAACATTATATGAGAAAATATGGTGGCCCTACAAATGGATCCTCACACCTTGGGCAGAGTGTGGGATTTTATGCAGTATGAAAGACAAGAATTATTACTCTGAATGGTGTACAACATGAGCGATTTCTTCGCTAGACCAGTTCTGCAATACTTCGCCTGGAGCCAGTGCATACACCCATCTGTCCAAGTAAGCTGAGCTTTCAGTGTCATCTTCTATTGCTGAGCAGGACTGATTGGGATTGATAACTCCTCCACTGTTGAAATTGATTGGCCCACGGAATCGGGGAACTGGCGTTCGGCCCGGCTGGTATCCAATGCCAAACTTATCTTCTTTCACAAACACGTCAATAGCCTTACCCCAACCCTGGGCATTCCCGCTTTCGACCACTTCTCTGGCCTGCTTGTATGACGCAATTGATGCACTCGGCCCACCTGGCACATTCGACACCACTGCTGCTGAAGTAGACTCTGGTAAGTTATTGATATTCAGGTCTTCAAAAGATTGGCACAAAGTTTCATGAATTTCTCCATCCATTTCCACATATTTGAAAGTGGATAGATGACTCACAAATATATCTTCCTCACCGCAAACAGTGACCACTTGACCCTCGAACACATACTTAAGCTTCTGATGAAGCGTGGAGGTAACTGCGCCCGCTGCGTGAATCCATGGTCGGCCCAACAAACAGCTATAAGCAGGCTGAATGTCCATAACATGAAAGATCGTCTTGAATATCTGTGGACCAACCTGTATTGGTAATTCCACCTCCCCGAACACCGATCTCTGGGATCCATCGAAAGCTCTCACAATCAGATCACTGGGTCTAAGAACCAATCCATCTACTTCAATTTTCATCAGGGCCTTTTTGGGTAACACATTCAAGGAAGAACCTGTGTCGACCAGCACGTGCGACAAAACAGCTCCTTTGTATTCAAGTGTGATGTGCAATGCTTTGTTGTGATTACGTCCATCTGGAGTCAAGTCTTTATTCGTAAACCCCAACCCGTGGCTCACGTTGACATTAGAAATTACCCCCTCCAACTGATTTACCGTAATCTCTTGGGGAACGTATGCCATATTCAGAACCTTCAACAAAGCAGCCCGGTGTGCATCTGAACTCATTAGCAGGGATAATATCAAAATTTTAGAGGGTGTCTGATTAAGCTGGTCAATGATCTTGTAATCACTCTTTTTGATAACCCTCATAAATTCCTCAACATCATTATCAAAATTGACTTTAGGGTCCTCTTCCTGAGCAGGCACCTTGTCATCAACAACCTGTTTTCCTTTTGCTCTCGTAGCGACTTCAGCCTCTTTATCATTCCTTAAAGTATGAGGAGCAAACAGCCGACCACTTCTGGTGAAACCACTTGGTCCACTGACATTCTCAATACTAGTACCAACAGCAGCCCATGCTTTCTGCTGACTTCCTCCTTGACGAGTATCGGTTCCATATTGCCACGGAACGGCCCTATTAGACACATAAAAAGCAGATTTAGGAACCATAATCGTAACTGGTCTCGGCCTCTCAGGCACGATGATAGCAACAGGATCTTCAACGGGCACCTGTATCTCAACTGGATTATAATAGATGGTAACAGCAGAAACATCCCTTTCCTTTTCTACTTTATCAAACTGAAGACTTCCTTCGTCCATAAGATCCTGCAGTCCAGCTTTCAACTTACTGCAGCCATTAATCTGTCTCGAACAATCCTCGCAATCAGAGGCACATCTAGGAAATACCTTTCCTTTTAACAAACGTTCTTTTACAATCAACAGCGGAGTCTTTACCAAATTAACATCAGTAATCAAATTCAACTTCTCGTCATCAAAAATAGCATTCGTGCCTGCACCTCCATGATGAGGCATTGGGTTATCACGAACATTCGGCGGCTTAGAGAAGTTAATAGCTTTTGTGTCGATCAGATCTTGAACCTTATGTTGAAAGGCCCAGCACTTTTCTATTGAGTGACCTGGCGCTCCAGAATGAAATTCACATCGAACATTAGCATCGTAACCTTGAGGCAATTTTTCGGTATCTAGTGGCTTCATAGTCCGAAGTTCAACCAACTTCTCTTTGAGCAGTTGTGGTAACAAAGCAGCATATGTCATAGGCAAGGGATCAAACTTACGGTCTCTTTGTCTATTAGTCTGGAATCGAGGTCTAGCTTGCTGATCTGGAGCTTGCTGTCCTGCTGGAACCGGAATGGTTACAGCATCTACCTGATGGTAAGATTGAGTCCTGCCTCTACCCTTTCCTCTATACACAGCGCTGGACTCCCCTTCTCTTTTCCTTGGTCCATTGGCAAAGGGTTTCTTCGAACTTGAAGCAACATCTTGAATCTTACCCAATTTCAGCAAACTTTCTATTCGTTCTCCCGCAACGACGATATCGGCAAACCCCGTGGAAGGACACGCAGCAAGTCTATCCAAATACGTCCCTTGAAGTGTGCTCATGAACATATCAGCTATCTCACGATCACCCAAAGGTGGTTGAACTCGAGCAGCCAATTCTCTCCATCTCTGTGCGTACTGCTTAAAGCCCTCCTTGTTATCCTGAGTCATACTCTGCAATTGAGTACGATTAGGTGCCATGTCCAAATTATATTGATACTGCTTCAGAAACGCAGCGCACAAATCTTTCCAACTCCTTATATGAACTCTGTCCAGCTTAATTTACCATTCCAGGGGGGCGCCTGACAGGCTATCCTGGAAAAAATACATCCAGAGCTTTTGGTCCTCGGTGTAAGCAGCAATCTTGCGATTGTAAGCTTGCAAATGTGTTTTGGGACAGGTACTGCCGTTGTACTTATCCAGTGTAGGAAGCTTGAACTTGGGAGGAATCCTCACACCCTGCACGAGACCCATGTCTTCCACGTCAATCCCCAGAGGATTTTGGCTCTCAATAGCCCTGAGTCTTTCATCCAGCCCTTCATACTTCCGGTCATCATTGTAGAAATCCCTGTCGTTGTTGAGTGTGGTAAACTAATCCTCTGGACCATCCTCCAAACCATTATCATCAAGTCCCAGATGTACTCCACCAGTAGGGACATTGCCAACGGGGGAAGTGCGCACATTGTGATTCGGGATTTCAGTTTCCAATCTCTGAATAGTGGCTCTCATGGCCTCTTGACTAGCCCTCATAGTTTCCTGACCTTGAGCGATCCCTTGCATAAGGCTCATGAACTGTTCCATTCTTCCCCTTAAATCAGCTAATTCAGTCTGAACTTGCTCCATTACTCTGGCTTGATTGCGTCGGGTAGAATATCGGTGAACCGGGGTATCAGCTTCGTGCCTGAAAACCAAATAAAGGTTAGCAGGCGCCTGCAAAAAAGAAAACCTGCAATGCAAAAAAATGATATGCCATGCAAATGCAAATGCCATGTTTATCATTTCCGGGTGGCTCACACCCTGATTCCAATCTTAACCACGGAAATCTGAAGACCAGAAATCGTGATATAAAGAGACGTGTCGTGGTCATGTGCTTATGTACAGATATCTGATAATGACTAATTCTGAATAAAACTGCTCATCCCCATTCAACAAAGTGTTCAAATACATTCAAAAGAGATTCATCAATAACTGAAGTACAAAGGAAAGATGGATCCATCAACAAGCCTGATGGTAACCATTAACAACAAAATACAAGAAAACAAAGAACATCAATCTGACAATTCCACGTTCTTCAGCTTATCACTTGTGCATTTGATTTCCTCAAAGAGTATGCGAGTACGCTGGTGATTCGGCTTTTCAATCATCTCTCTGATCAAAACATCCCTTTTCTCGAGAGCCTCTGTTAAGGAACCCATATGCAGCATCAAAGCTTCGTCATCGCACACTCCTTTGTGTCTTTTTATACCAGCTTGTGTCTTGAGTATCTCCCTTTCTATCATGACTTCTTCAAGCTCTTTCTTGGTATTCTTCAGCTCTCTTCTGGATTCTTCTAACTGTTCTTGACTTTTACCGAGACTTTCCCGATACCTTCTCCTCTGCTCATGTGCCTTCTTAAGCTCTTCGTCTTTAATTTGCAATTGTTCCCGTAACTCAGCATTCTCGAGCCTGACCTCATCCCAAGCTTGCTGAAACTTAGATAACTTCTCTTTGTTCTGCGCTAAGGCCTGTTTGGTTTGCTTGTGAGCTTGAGTAGCAGCATCAGCACCTTTACTAATCTTTTGGAAATGTCGGGCTCTTCCAGCAAAGTCTTTCTCTTTTGCAGCTAGGATTTGTTCAGCATCTTGGGCTTTCTGCTCCAGCTCCTTGTTGGCATGTAGAGCATTCTGAAGACGGCTACTCAACTCGGAATTCTCTCCTTGAAGCTTTTTCACCAAGGCTTGCAACTTGTCAATTTCTTCCACAGTAGCGGTGCTTCTTGCTTTCTCATTCTTCGGATACAAAAGGGGTGCCTTACCGAAAGGCAAGAGAAAATCTTCAACTCTTTTCTTCACCCACTCTTCATATGCTGGATAAACCCGGTTGTTAGGCTTCCCTAGAGCAACTTTCCCCTTTTTCAGTATGCTACCCCAGCTTTCAGAAGCTCTCTGTGCTGCTTCCCAACCATCTGATGTATGAAAATAAAGGGACTCCTCTACATCTCTCTTAATAGGCGGACCCATCAAGGCATACCCAAATTGCCGAATGGCCAAAGAAGGATTGTAGTTAATTCCACCCATTCTTCCTATCAGTGGAACATTAGGGAACTTACCACAACTGTGGATAATATTCTTGCCGATCAGCCCATGATCTACCCATACGATGTTCTTGGCCACTAATCCCATTAAACGCTGTTTCCACTCTAGAGAATCTTTGGAATCCACAAAAGCCCCTGATTGTGGTAAGCGGCCTGCAAACCACTTATAGAACAAAGGTGCACAGCAATGAATTATCCCTCCTCTTTTCTTTTCGTTTCGATTGTACAAAGAGTAGTGAAGATCTCCCAGTAGTGTTGGCACCAGATTTTTCATCATGAATATTCGTATGGCGTCCGTATCAATGAAATCCGGCTCGTTGGGAAACAATACAATGCCGTATACACAAAGGGCTAGTAAAGCATTAAAAACAATCCAATTCTCTCCTTTAGCTGCTTCCTGGGCCTTCTTAATCAGATATTCCAGCTTGTAGCCACGAATCTTTCCTTTGTTGGAGACATTGGCGTCTAACTCTGATTTGCTCAAATAAAGAGCACCAGCCACCTTTCCAAAGTCAAGATCTCCCACTGATCCAAAGAAAGGGGGCTCCTCCTTGATAGCAATCCCCAACATGTTGGAATACTCCTCCAAGGTAGGAACCAACACATAGTTTGGAAACACAAAACACCTCAGAGGCGGATCATAGAACTGCATCAACGTATGGAGACCTCTGGCTTCATAATCACTGACATTACAGACCACAGATAAAATCCACCCATATTTCTCTTCAAAAGCTTCTCGTACTGCAGGGCTCGCCATTCCTTTCAGCATAATAATAGGGCCCAAAGTAGGCGTAAGGAACTTATAGCTGATGATATTCTTCCTCTCTTTAGTGTTCCTCTTCGCGGGGACCTGATGACTGGAATCAAGGGTAAAATATGCACCTGGAAATGAATAAACATGTATGTTAGGATATGATAATGCAATGCAAAGGGCAAGGTGATCAGGTAATCAGGTGTCTGTGTTGGACCGTGCGCGGTGTCAGTGTAGCTCTGAGAACAATATAGAACCATAGATAAAAACCATCTGAATACAATAGGATTAAACTTCCTTGTGTACAACGATGATAGAAAACCGGGTATGTAGGAGGTTATGGTTTCCTGCAAACCTGTAAACAACCCGCCCTTCTCACATGTGGGTACTAGGATGTTCAGTATCCCGGGCTCTCAGGTCGAGAAATGATGATACGTTCACCATTTCTGGTTTGGCATCATCATCAATCGAGGAGGCCGCAACTGATTCTCCAAAACAAAAGGTCCTCAGCTTCGGGCACTGAGGTCGAGAAGCAATAGTACATTCATCCCTCGGGGTACAGTACTATCGCCAATCGAGGAATGCCTCCACTGATTCTCTTTCAAAAAGGACAACCTATAGCAAGTTCCTAGCATTGGGTCCTCGGATCGAGAATGTGCAATGGGTTTGCCACAGAATGTGGTCTGCCACTGTCACATCTCAGGAGGAGTGCCGCAACTGAGTTCTCGGGAATGGTCACCAGAGTCGACAGTTCCTCAAGAGAATAACTACTGGCCTGCATAACATGTAGTAGCAGAAAGTTCCTGATAGAACCTCGTCTGGTTGTGGGTCTCATGAACAACAATACGTGGTCACCACCTCGCAAGCGTCATGACTATCCACTCTAAAACCTATGTGTATACTCGAGCCTGGGTAGTGAGCTCATCTCTCAGAACACCCATCCCGCCAAACAGAAAACAACAGCACAGTCCAGCATAATAATGATATGTAATGCAGTAAATGCGACAAATACAGTAAACTACAGTAAAGCAGCAATACAGTAAATAGCAATACAATACAACAGTAAATACCGCAAAAAAGTAAACACCCAATGAAAGAAAAACAGACAAGCGCTAGGATTGACTCGCTAAGGAAACCAGAGATTCTGGGTTAAGTCCCCAGCAGAGTCGTCAGTTGTCGCTCCCGGGATTTTCATCCTAGTACAAACGCGAAAGTGGCACCGAAACAGAGTCGCCAGCAATGTGTATTTATCCCAAGAGAGGGAAAGGAAACACTGCGTAAACCTGAAGAGAAGGAAAAGCATGGTATTGCGACCAAAAGAAACTGGGTTCGGGAGTCGGTTACGCGCAGGGAAGGTATTAGCATCCCCACGCGTCCATCGTACCCGATGGGATCCACGCTTGCTTGCTTCAATCAAAGGGTGTAAGAAAAGAAATACTGCTAGCTGGAAAGAAAAAGGAATGGAAAAGGAAAGAGAAACAAATGTAGGGAAAATAAAAGAAGTGCTCGCATGGGCCCTACCCCACTGCCTACGTATCTCATCGGGAGCATGAGAATCAGAGCGACGTAGGTCTCCTCACTAGGGATGGATTGTTTGTGTTTTTTAAGGAACGGCTAACGTTCTAGCTCAGGTGTTGCAGACTCGCTGGTCCGAGTGCGTTACCATCTTGCAAAAGAACGAGTAGAAGCGCGTTCGTACGATAAGAATGAGTGAGATGAGAAAAGAATTCCCGAAGGAAAGACGTCATTGTTTGTTTTTTGTCTTTTAGAAGTTTCTTTTTTATTTGTTTGCATATGATAGTGTATCTAAATCTTAGTCATTGGAATGTGTACATTCTCACGTTCCAAGATGGAATGGATAAGAAAGCACACTAAGAGTGAAGAAGACCCTCACACTTAGTTCCAATTATCAAGGTTCAAACACACTAGCATACTTGTATTTATTAAGTGTTTTTGTTGATTAAGAAATGAAGAAGTGTTTTTTTATTATTTGTATCTTCAACAAGTATTGCATTTAAGTCCCTCATACAAGATCAAATGTCTAACACATTGACCCAAGATGGGCTATATGCTACACATTCTAAGATTATAAGAGAAGACCTCTTATAATCTTTTCTTTATATGAAAGGCCTAAATGCAATAAATGCCTACCTTTATTACATATTTTGATTTTCTTTGAGATAAGAAAAGAGACTCAAGAGAGGAGAGAAAGGTAAAATCTATGTGAACTAAGACTCAATCCTAATCAATTAATTAAGGGAGTGATCCTAAGGGTTTGTGAGGTTTAAACCTAAAGTCTAAAGAAAGAATGAATTAAACAATTCACTTCTAAATTAGAAGATGAATTGTAATTCAAAAAGGGAAAGTGATGAGTTGTTAAGAAAAAGCACATAAGTGCTTAACAAAACACAAGATGGAATTGTAAAAGAGAAAGGATAGAAGTTTGAATGTGGATTCCTTATCCACACTCAATTGCAACTTACCAAAGCCCCTACATGGTTAGTAAACATGTATAAGAAGTATAAGAAGTAAAAGAACATTTAATGCACCATAAAGATAAAAAAGAATAAGATGAAAGATCAAATCCTATTAATCACAACCAGAATGTGCATCATATGGAAAACAAATGATTATCATCAAGTAAGTTCAAGTGAACAACCAACAATCATCATCCATGGCATTAGAACATGCTATCATAAGAAAAGGGAGATGAAAGATGAAAAGAAATGAAAGAAACATGCATAAATGAAACATGTAATTCAAGGATCAGAATGGAACTAAATGGAAAATGGCTTATACACATCTCAAATTATTCATGGATCAAACATCAAGACATTCAAGAAGTTATACAAGGAAAAGAATTGAAATGGAAGTTCAAAAGAAAAGAAGTGCTTCATATTAAGGATACACAAAGTTCAAATGAAAATGAATATGCAATGATGACATATAATGTGTACCAATGACCTATAATGTCACATGAATAGCTCATTGAAATAGGCAAATGATCATGCAAGTATGTACAAAAGAAAACATGGAAACATGCACAAATATTACAAGGATATGACATGTCATTATGCTTCAAATGTAATGCCTTAAACAAAAATTAAATGAACTCATGGAAATTAAGCAAACATGTTTTAAAGATACACAAATCAGAAGTGAATCATATACCAAAATAGCATGCAAGAAATCAAGGCAAAAAGGCTTTATACAATGCACTTAAGTCAAGTTGGATACACATGCAAAGTAATGCAAAGATGGACATCCAAACATGTCATAAAATGATCTAAAAAAATAAAATAAAAATCATAGGACATACTTCAAGATGTTAATGACTCAATGTAAAAAGAAGCAAATCAAAACTGTTTTTAATGATCGAGAACAAAAAAAGCACAAAATCATGTACCACATTAAGAATGCACAAAAAAAAAATCAAAGAAAATTGTGGAACAGGGGCAAAAAGGTCATAAAATCAAGAGATGAAAACATCAAAAATTTTATAAATGCTTTAATGATGTTCATGAATTTTTGTGGAATTTTGTGATGCTATTTGATATTTTTAAAAATTATAAAGCAAACGTGTATAAAAATGGAAAAATAAAATGAAATGGAAAAAGGAATGGGGGTGTAAACATAGCAATCCATCAGTTCAAATCATTTGGGCTTTAGAAACAGGAGGTACGGATAGCAATCTGTCTTAGGTCCAATAAGCGCAAAAACACAATAACAAACATGCACACTCAGTCAACAACATTGACTCACGCATGACCATTGGATTAAGTCAGAGTCAAACCAAAGTCAAAGTACACGGATCATACGCATCTCATTGCTGGCACATCATAACAAACCAATACGCACATGCATGCAATCATCAGAGGGGAAAAAATGAAACACGTGACACACGCCCTCTCCATTAATTTGCTGGCAACATTTCCACCCTTGGATCAACAAAATCACACGGCTGACATTCAAACTGGAAATGAAACCCTAGCACAAAGCTACCGGCCGGAGAGGGACCTCCGGTCACCTTCTCCGGCGAGAACCACCACCTACAACTCTCACACCTCACCAAAATGCACAAATATGGTACCAAAATGAAGCTTACGCTATGCACATCATGAATCCAACATTATTTTTCACATAATAATCATACACAGAGAGAACAGAGGAGGTTAAAGCAAGCCCTAAGTTTTACAACTACGCCTTTAGAAGGCCTATCAACTAGCCGGAGTTAGGAATGCTTCTATTAAGCTCATATCAACATGAAAACAACAAATTAAACCATAAAACTCCAGAGCAAAGTTTGAGAGTTTGGAACCTGAGCTTGATGAGGCTTTGAATACACAGGAATACCAGAGGAAAATGCTTCTTCCTTGAGCTTCACTTGGCCAAATAAAGGCTTAACTGAAGTGGTTGATGATAATTCAATGGAAAGAAACTGAATCCAAGCTTCTAAAACAGTTGCTCTTTGGTGAAATTGAGAGAGAATCAAAGAAGATTTAGGAGGAGGATGAACAATGTGAGCTCGAGAATCCTTTGCAATGGCGAGATTGAGAGTAAAGCAGAGAGAGTTTTGGAGAGAATGTGGCAAAATGAAGTTAGAAACTGAAGTTAGAGAGTGAGGTTTTGTTTTATAGTGTGAGCTAACCATAGTTTAGTGAGTGAGTTAGAGTGAGTCAAGGTGGTTAAACTGAGTCATCCCTAACTAACTGAGTCAAGTTAGTTAGGGAGAGCAATGATATGATGCATATGGCTTATGGTATGTTATGGTGGAATGGAGAAATGAGAAGTGGTGATGATGTGTTCTAGTGTGGCAGCTTGAGAAACTTGCTTCGCAAGTTTTATTCTTCCTCTTTAGTGTATGTAAACGGCATGGCAAGGCACGTGCAACTTAAGTTTGTAAGGGGATTTTGGTTTAAATGAGGAAAAGAATGAAGAGTGTACATGTGAATTCTGAAACAACAACAACAACCATGTTCATTTTCTAATTTCATGATAGCTTGAAACCAATGGAAATGTGGTTGTTTGAGGATGAATTTCTCCATGTATTGTGAATGATTTGGTAGGGTTTTGGAGTCATTAGAAAGATGGAATATCATAGAGCAATTTTGGTGTTGGACTTGAGTTGAAATGATACCTCAAACATGTCTAAAAATAACCCTGAACAGATGGAAAAGGAACTGATGCATGGGCGCGCAAACTTGTGGCATGGCATGGCAAGCTGGCCTGTTGATTTTCAGCATGATCACACCACCTTGGGACCACTATCTCTATCTCATAACTTGGTCAAATGAAATTTTTCCCAACATGAAACTTGAAGAGGACATGACAATGAACATTTTTTATGTTGACAAGTTTTGAAAATGAAGCCTCTAACCATGAGAAAAATAGGTGTACATTTGGCCCACCAACTGTTTGTAAAAAGGACAGGCGCGTGACCTGAAAAGCCTTGGTCATGACCTAATTTTGAACCTACTTTGCCCAAACTTTGGTCAATCATATCTCACTCAATTTTTATCCAATGGAGATGTTCTACACATGGATTTGAAGCTTAAAGCAAGACCTTTTGTTGTGGCCGAGTGGAATTTTCATTTGAAGTCTTGATTTTAAATGGCCTTGGTTCAAACTCTGATGCAAAATGGTCTAAAATTACTATTTTTGGAAACCCTACCTCTTCCAAAAATGGCAACTTTCCACATCTTGATTTTTTTTTTATGATTCCTTTAGAGTTTCTTGATCAAATTTTGTACATTGGTCACATATAACATGAATTTCATGAATTTGGCCTCAAAAAGTCAAGAGTTGACTTTTTCCTCTGATTATTTGACTTGACCCCAAATTTCCTGATTTTTTTATCTTTCCTCCAATTGAACCACTTCTAAAACCAATTGAGAGGCAATTTTCTACACACATACACTTAAGGACATATGTAATACCATGACATCAAGTTTTGTCCAAGAAATCAAAGATTCCTTGATTTAATTAGAAACCCTAATTTTGACCCCCTCTGGTTAGGAGGAAAAAGTGCAGTCTTCAATTTCAAATTCCTCAGAGTATGTTGTGTATCCTCTTAAAGGATGATAAGATAGGCCACTTGAGGGTGATTTTGAATCAATGAACCATCTCTTTTGAGGGTTTTTCTTCATTTTTTGGATTCCTTGCATAGTGAAGTATGTATTGCTCCAATCTCCTATTGAATCTCACTTTCTTGAGGTGTTGGATGGTCAATTGAGATAATATGAGACATGAAAGACTTCTTGGCTTGCCTTGAGGCAACTTGACTAACCTTTTTGTGCTTTGAATGATCCCTTGATTGCCCACCTTCCACCTGATCACATGCCTTGATGGTATGAGAGATGCTATGCTTCATTTTTCTATGTTAAATGCAATGCAATGCTAATGAGGTGGATATGATATGATAAATGATAATGCTATGCTAAGATGACAAAAAGGGAGAGCAAATTTTGGGGTATTACAAGGGGCCATCGTAATTTGGAGTCCACTTGCCCCTGGGATCAGTGAGAAATGATTGGATCTTTTTGAGCACGAGGTCTCCTTCTCTGAAGACACGAGGCCAGACCTTTTTGTCAAAAGCTTTCTTCATCCTTTGTTGATATAACTGAAAATGGCATAAAGCCGTCATTATTTTTTCTTCGATTAGGTTCAGTTCATCGTATCTGCTCTGACATCATTCAGCTTCTGTTAGCTTGGATTCCATCAATACTCTTATTGATGGGATCTCTACTTCTTTGGGGATCACTACTTCCATGTCATATACTAGAGAGAAAGGGGTTGCCTCTATTGAAGTGCGGACGGATGTGCGATAATCGTGAAGAGCAAATGGTAGCATCTCATGCCAATCCTTGTACGTCACAACCATCTTCTGAATGATCTTCTTGATATTTTTGTTGAATTCTTCTACCGCTCCATTCATTTTAGGCCGGTAGGGAGATGAGTTATGGTGTTTGATCTTGAACTCAACACACAACTCTTTCATCATCTTGTTATTCAGGTTCGATCCATTATATGTAATGATCTGGCACCATAACGATAGATGAGATTGTTCTTGATAAATTGGACCACCACTTGCCTGGTCACATTGGTGTATGATACCGTTTCAACCCATTTGGTGAAGTAATCAATGGCTACTAGGATGAATCGATGTCCGTTTGAGGTTTTGGGTTCAATCATGCCAATCATGTCAATTCCCCATATAGAAAAAGGCCATGGAGAAGAAATAACTTTGAGATGCATTGACGGTACATGAATTTTGTCGGCGTATATCTGAAACTTGTGAGATTTCCTTATGTACTTGTAGCAATCGGATTCCATTGTCAGCCAATAATATCATGCTCTCAGAATTTTTCTTGCCATTGTGTGTCCATTGGCATGAGCACCAAAGGATCCTTCGTGAATCTCTTTCATTAACATGTCCGCTTCGTGTTTGTCTACGCATCTGAGTAAAACCATGTCAAAGTTTCTTTTGTAGACTACATCATTGTTCAGGAAGAAGTTTCCAACCAGTCTTTTGAGAATCTTTCTATCTTTTCTTGATGCCCCAGGCGGGTATTCTTGTCTTTAAAGGAAGCATTTGATATCGTGATACCATGGTTTGTCATCTATGACTACTTCAATTGCAAATATGTAAGCAGGCCTATCAAGGCGTATTAGGTCGATCTTGGGTACATCGTTCCATCGACTCACACTAATCATGGAGGATATAGTAGCTAGTGCATCAGCCATGTGGTTTTCTTCACGAGGAATGTGATGAAACTCAATCTTGTTGAAGAAGGGTAAGAACCTTATTGCGTAGTCTTTGTAAGGAATCAATCTCAGTTGATATTTGTTCCACTCTTCTTTGATCTGATTTATAACCAGGGCTGAGTCTCCAAACACGTCCAAGTTCTTTATCCTTAAGTCGATAGCTTCTTCGAGACCCATGATGCAAGCCTCGTATTCAACCTCATTGTTTGTACATTTGAATGCCAATCTAGCAGTGAAAGGAATATGGGTACCCTAAGGTGTAACAATGATTGCCCCAATTCCGTTGCCATAAGCGTTGACAACTCCATCGAATATTAATCCCCATCGGGATCCTGGTTCTGGCCCTTCGTTGGGTAGCGGTTCATCGCAATATTTTATCTTTAGGTACATTATATCTTCGTCTGGGAAGTCAAATTTGATTGATTCCTGATCTTCAATCGGTTGATGAGCCAGATGATCGGCTAAGATACTTCCTTTGACGGTTTTCTGAGCATGATACTCGATGTCGTATTCTGATAACAACATTTGCCAACGGGCAATCCTTCCCGTTAAAGCAGGTTTTTCAAAGACGTACTTGATCGGATCCATTTTGGAGATTGACCAAGTAGTGTGACAAATCATGTACTACCGAAGGCGTTTAGCTGCCCAAGCTAGAGCGCAAGAAGTTTTCTTGAGCATAGTGTATCGAGTTTCACAGTTCGTGAACTTCTTGCTTAAGTAATAAATAGCGGACTCTTTTCTTTTCGTCTCGTCTTGTTGGCTAAGAACACAGGCCATGGAGTCTTCCAAGACTGTTAAGTAGATGATCAGTGGTTTTCCTTCCACTAGAGGAGACAGATTCGGTGGATTCAGCAGATATTCTTTGATGCTGTCGAAAGCCTTTTGGCAGTCTTCTGTCCATATACAACTTTGGTTCTTTCTGAGTAGCTTGAATATTGGCGTGCATGTCACGGTCATGGGGTATATGAATCTTGAGATGTAATTGAGACGTCCCAAAAATCCTCTTACTTGTTTTTCAGTATTTGGAGAAGGCATTTTTTGAATGGCCTTGACTTTGTCGGGATCAACCTCAATTCCTTTTTGGCTGACGATGAATCCCAAGAGCTTTCCTGAGTGAACACCGAATGTACATTTTTTGGGATTCAAGCGGAGTTTGTATTTTCTCAAATGCTCAAATAGCTTTGACAAATTCTCCACATGTTCTTCTTCTGTTTTAGATTTGGCAATCATGTCATTGACGTACACTTTAATTTCTTTGTGCATCATGTCGTGAAACAGAGTTGTCATAACCCTTTGATAAGTTGCCCCCGCGTTCTTCAGACCGAACGACATTACTTTATAACAAAAGTTTCCCCATGGGGTGATGAATGAAGTTTTCTCCATGTCTTCCGACGCCATTCTGATTTGATTATAACCCGAGAATCCATCCATTAAGGAGAATACTTTGAATTTTGTTGTGCTGTCAACTAGCATGTCAATGTGTGGTAAGGGAAAATCATCCTTTGGACTTGATTTGTTTAAATCCCTATAGTCTACACACATTATGACTTTTCTGTCTTTCTTGGGAACGGGAACTATGTTAGCTTGCCATTGAGGATATTCTGAGGTGGCAAGGAAACCTGCGTCAATCTGTTTCTGCACTTCCTCCTTAATTTTGGTGACCATATCTGGATGAGTCCTTCTCAGTTTTTGTTTGACTGGCGGACATTCTGGTTTCAGCGGTAAGTGATGTTCTACGATGTTGGTATCCAACCCTGACATGTCTTGGTAGGACCAAGCAAACACATTTGGAAATTCTTTGAGAAGTTTTATCATATTTTCTCTGACAATAGCACTGAGCAGTGCTCCAATCTTAACTTCTTTCCTCTCTTCTTCTGAGCCCAAATTAACCGTTTCCAACGGCTCTTTGTGGGGCTCAATGGACCTTTCCTCTCGTCTGAGTAGTCGGGTGATCTCTTCTGGAATTTCTTCGTCCTCTTCTTCTTCGGCTTCAAATACTGGGAACTCAAAGTTGGGAGAAGGCATTAGATCGTATGTTTCAATGGGGTTTAAAACAAGTAATTTGCACGACGTGATGATTCCTTTTTTAGAAAAGACAGAGAGAATGCAAAAGTGTGTGCAGTGTATTTTCTTTTTGAAAACATTTGTTTTTATTTCGAGATGTTTTTTAGGATTACCTTTTTCTGAAAAATTGAAAAGTGAAAATAACAATAAATGCAGGAATTCAGAAGGACATTATTTATTCATGATTTGTCCATTCTTGAAGCACAACCCTATAGAGTAAAACTTTTTTGCTTTGGACGAAGCGAAGAGGGACATTTACAGAAAAGCAAGCCCTATAAAACATCCTTTTCACCCGGGAAAAGTGAAAGGTCAAAACAAACATGTGGAAATTACTTTGATTTATGAACAATATTCAGGACATCGACTGCAACCCAATGTCTACGAACTCCTCTGTGGATCACGAAGTCCGGTATTTTTCTTCCAGGATTGTCTTCAGTAATGACATTGATTTCTGGCGGAGTTGGAACACTAGAGTCTTCTTCCCATGCAACGTTATCATAAGAGTATTCCTCTATTGTATCTTCAACAGTGTTTTCATTTTCAAAAGGATCTCCCCATCCAGTCGGATGGATGTCCTCATATCTGATGTGAGAGCATTCGGGGACAATGTACTTCACTAGGAAGTCGTACTTGCCGCTTGGCTGCCCCAAAGTATCCCAAGTTTTTGGGGGGATAGATGAGTCATCTTCTTCAATGACATTGACCTCAGGAAATGCAAAGTTGATAAATTCTTGTCCTGCGATCTTTGTGAATTCATCAACATGGCGTTTGACATCCTCGAAATGTTCTGGGTAAGGATTCCATGACTCCGGGAGAACATGTGTATTTTTCTCAAGGTCACTCAACAGATATGCATTCTTTGGTTGACTCTTTTGCTCTGAATCTTCCATGTAAGGCTTCCAGATGGGTAAATCATCCATGGGATCATATGAGTTGTAGTTACAGTTGTCTTTCATTAGAGTTTCTTCCTCTAATGAGTTGGGTGGAGCACGACATCCTTCGGGATCGCAATCTCCGTAGATCATTCTGACGTCTGATCTTGGTATATATCTGGGACTTTGCTTTGGAGAGCAAAATGATATGTATGTTTCTTTCTGAGATATATAACCTTCATCATTGAAATTGGATTTCCATTCCTCATCTATATTAGAAGAGTTATTTTCCTCGATGGTATGGACTTCTTGAGATATTGGGTGGAGGAAGCCTCCACTGTGGAAGAAATTTTGAATGGGACGAAAACTTTCAACCTTTCTTGTAGTCTTGGTAAATGCTGGTGAAAAACCGAGACCTTTTCTTGTCTTGTTATCAACAGGAATCACAACTTGTCCTTATCCTTTTATGTCACTGCTTCCCATTACTTGGAGAGCGTCTTTGTATGAGGAAATTGACGTTCCTTTTTCTTGACGTTTCTTATTTCTTACTGAGAGTGCTTGAAATTGAGTCCCCACAACCTCATATGGTTCTAAATATGAAAATGATGATAGGTTGCTGTCATACCCCAAATTTTGACCACCAAGATTTCCCATCATTGTGCAAGTCATCATCACAATATGGATGTACCTTCATGCCTCATCAATCTCCTTAAAAGATGACTGAGCATTCACCACAATCAAGAATTAGGGTTTTGAGCCCTCACAGAGCACTTAGACCAAGGATAAATCAAGAAATGACATGATCTTAAACTTGTCTAACCTCTCAAACACCCATAAAGGATCAAGTGGTCTCCCACATCAAGAATTAAGCACAAGGTTGCAACATTCCAAGTGGATCAAGCCTCAAGATCGCCAGTGTCACCAAATTAGGGTTTGGATCGACTAAAGCCTCCAGATGAAAAATTTCATCTGGGCATGAGCCAATACCTCAAAACATGATCCAAAATGCTCCAAGGGACCTCATGGATCCAATCATTAAGTCAAAATATCCTCAGGGGAAACATTCATCAAAAATCAGGAATTAGGGTTTCTTGACCTAATTCACCCCTTAGTTGACTTTTGGGACAAAGCATGAGCCAAGACCTCAAGAAATGATTTGAGGGCCTCAAATACACCATATTGATCAATTTTCAACAATGGATTGATCCAAGAAGCTTGATTCACAAGTTTCATTTTCATCTGGAGCACAATTAAGGTTTCGAAGAAAAAGTCAACTGTACCTTTGACTTTTGACAAAGACATGCTCCCAAGCCTTGGGACATGATTCAATACACTATATAACACCTATGGAATCCATCCATTAGGTTTGATCTAGGTCAAGGAATTGATTTCACAAAGGATAACACAGTTTGGATTTCATCCAATAAAAAGTCAATTGTGCACTAAATCAAGTTTGACTTTTTGGAATTTTTCACAAATATGGTTCCCCTAAGTAAAAAATAATGTTAATGTATGGTATTAATCCTCATTCATCAAGAAAAATCAAGAAAAGTGAGGTTTCTTGCAAAAGGGGCAACCTTGAGAAACCAAGATTTTTCTAAGTTATGGAACAAAAATGGTTTTGGTACCAACTTCCAAGGATCATAACTTGAGATCCAAGCAACCATTGTGGGTGATCCAAAGCTGGATTTATAGGTCTTGCGACACTCTACAAAAGCTTCAACTACCTCAGACTCCAATTCTTCATGGATTTTGAGTTTGGGATTGATCAAAATCACAAAAACATTAAAATGACATTTTTTCCAACACTTAGTGAAAATCTGCCTAAGTTACCAGCCTTGAACATCAATGTTCATGAGGTTTTTTCAGTTGGATCCAAATAGTTAAAAAAAAACTATGATCACACATGTTTTGTATCATATGAGGGCTTTATAAAAAGCACAAGAGCCTCCCATAACTCAACCTGAGCAGGGAGATATGAATCCCTTAAAATCACCATTTCCAACTATCCTAAGCAAGGCAGATTTTGTGCATTTGCTCGATTTGGCAAATTTGGACAACTCCAAGCCTTGTCATCCATTTGGACACATCTGAGGATAAAACAAAAGGAGAATGATCAGATCCCCAAGCCTCCAAAGTCCAAGAATCTACACTTAGCCATAACAAACCTAAAAAGGCTAAAAAGGTGCCAAGACTCCAATTTTGTTTCCAAGCATTCAATGGGTGCACCAAGGTGGCATGGACTGACACATTCCTAATTGAATGAGTCAAGAATAAGCTCTGAATTAAAGGACCATAGGCCTGTGCCCTAACCTCAAGTCAATGGCTAAAGGAGACTTGAGATTCCTTTTGCTCACCATTAGCCAAAAGCCTGCTACAACTGCCATTCACTATTGCTTGCAAAAAAAACTTGCTCTACTATAAATAGAGCTCATTTGTGCTCAGTTTGAGTACACCAAAGAACTACAACACTTGCTTTCCTCAAAATCTCTTTCTCTAGGCCAAAATGCCTTCTTTTGCAAGTTATCTCTGATTTTTTGAGTTAGAGAGCAATTCCACCACAACTCATGATATAAACACATCCAATATGTCATATCTAAGCTGTTCAAACACTCACTTGTGACCTGAAACATCAAAATAAAAAAGTCAACCTCCAAAACCTCAAAAATTGACTTTTCTGCATTTTCCAAGCCATGTCTTAATTCAGTCACTTCCAAAACCAAACAAAGTCTCAAACACACTCCAAATATCATCCTCAAACTGTCCCAAATGGTTCCCCTCATCTGGAACACCATTTGAGAGAGTTGCCATATTAGTCATTTTTGCCCCTTTTGCAAGAAAGAGCCAAAACTTGTTCCTGAAGATTCCAGCTGGTTCTAACCATCCTAAAAGCTTCTAAGGGATCAATTGAGAGTGCTCAAAGCATTGGATCACTTCTGGCACAAGGAACTTGGCAGATAGCACAAGAAGCTCCAAGAGGTAAGTGCATCACAACTTGAACTCTTTGAATTATACATTGCTTTGAGGTCCATTGATCATGGACCTCTCATACATATCATATGTGTTGTGTTTGAACCAAAATATAATGCTATTATTGCCTGTGTAGTGAGATGGCATAGAACATGCAAAAATAGGCCTATTTTGAAACCACTATCGGATTTTGAGTTAGAGGCATTTTCCAAAAATCCAAGGGCGCCATTGGATTCCTCATGAAATTCTAGGTCAGATGCACCTAAATTTTGTCCCAATCCATGGAGAAATGAGAAAGTTAGAGGCTTCACGTAAATTGCCAAAACTTGCCTTGCCTTGCCTTGGCCAGGCCTGAAAACTTGGCACCCCTTATGTATTTATGGGGTGGTTTTGATACACGGGTGTGTCACCACCCCAGTGGGTTCAAACCCTACCCAGACCTTTTATGCTACTTTGCCATATTTTTGCTATTTTCAATATTTTTATGGTTTTGTTACTTAATTCAAACATCTTTGGGCCTCTTGATAGAGTGTAAGTCCCACCCCTTTGTAAACAAAAACCTTTTTGGGCCTCAGTCATTGTATAAGTCCCACTGCGTTTTTAAAATCTCGACGTGATCATCGCCTTTTAAACAAAATAACTTGGGCCTTTCCTTGAGTTGTAAGCCCCATCTCTTGTACAAAATAACTTGGGCCTCTCCTTGAATTGTAAGATCCAACCTGTTGTACCCCAAATTTTACCCTCTTAGATGTCATAACATCTTGCATAGACATTCATGATCAATCACATATGCATTGTTTAACTAATCCAATTTACCAGGTTTTGTTTGTTTTGTTTCATTTATGAATCAGGGTTTATTTCAAGAGGTCAGGCAGGGTTTTCAGATCAGTTATGCATGCAGTATTGATTGAAGTTCATCTGGTTGTGACTTGTATTAGTCAGATTATCAGAATATGGCAAATTATCAATGTTTCATGATCAAGGATCGTCAAGATTCAATCAAGGCCATTTATTCTGATTAATCTCAAGGCATGGTCAAGATGTGTCATGTTGATTGCTTTGGTTCACCAAGGCTCAAAAGACCATTTGTTTAGGGCCCGTTCACTTTTGTTTTGGTTCAAGATCAACATAGAGGATTCAAAGTTTCTACACATTCCTGGTGGTTCATTTCTTGAATTGATTTATGGTCAAGTTGAAATTCGAAGTTTCAAAGTTCAAGATTCGAAATTCTAATAAAGCTTTAATTTCCACATCTAAGATTCTAAGTCTCGATCAAAATCAAGTCTCCTCTCATGGCCATTTGTCATTTTCTATCCAATTTCAATTCATGTTCAATTTTTAAGTGGAATCTTCATTTTAATCCATTTTCAAATTCATTTCATTTTCGAATTTAAGTTTCAATTTCATTTGTCATTCAATTCTTTTCAATTCCATTTCAAGTCTCAACCAATTTCAAAATTTCCCAATTCAAGTCAATTTCCATTTTAATTCAATTTCCAAATTCAAGTGTCAATTTCTTCCTAATACAAATTAATGCTCAAATTCCAATTTTTAATCAAGTTCAATTCCATTCAAAAATACAAATTCCATCTCCATTCAATTTGAATTCCAATTTCATAACTTCAAATCCCATTGAAAGGTTCAAATTATGATTTTCTTTTCAAGATCAATTCAAAATTCTTTCCAAATCCATAATCCCATTTCAAATTCATTCAAGTCTCTAATTCAAAATTCTTTCCAAGTTCTAATTCAAATTCAATTTCTTTTCAAAATTCCACTTTTCAAATTTCAAAGTTCAAGTTCCACGGTCAAAATTCAAACACATTACATGTTCAAGTTTCAAATACATTTCAAGGCCATTCAAAAAAGGAGATCTTCATCAGTAACATTACAAGTTTTCAAGAAAAATGAAGGCACTATTTTTATATGCTACTAATGCTTGAATTTGTTTGCAACTAGAAGTTTGAACCATGACCAATTGTTAATAAGGTGTACTCCAAGTATTCACCGAAATTTCACTTGAAACAAGGACTTGTTATAGAACACAACATGACCCCACAGACCTCACACCTTGTATTTGCTCTGCTACCTCTGCTACCTCTGTTGTACAATTTTCACATATCACCTCTGCTGCCACAAGCCAAAACGGCCCCACATACAAACCAAAACTGCTACTTGCACACAAGCCTGCTGCGATTGACTTTTGTACACAAAAACCTGCTGCAGCCACTCTACACGAAAGCCTATACATCCTGCATACCTGCCATTGAGAGAAACATATCATAAGATCAAGACAAAAGATTAGTACTTGCAAAACTTCTTGAACAAGTCGGCATTTGGTTTAAAAGGAGGAGTTCTGAGACAAAAAGGGGGGGGGGGAGAGGAAGAAAGTTTTGACACACTTCAGCACCTAAAAAAACCTGCTATCTCTACAAACTCACAAAACAAAACTCTGCATAAGATTCCTCTTCAAAAAAAAACTTCCATCGTCATTCAAAGACAAAACCTGGAGTATACCTCTAAAACCTGTGCTAGAAAAACACAACGATCACACCAATGATTTTCCGCAACCATACGTAAGACTTCAATAAGAAGCAAATCCGTCCTTTCACAGAATCATCTTCTTTTGATCAAGAGGCATTGTAAGGTTAGAACGTCACTTTTTTCCCTCCTCCTCGTCAACTGCACGCTTAATCTTCTTCAACCGCACCCATTTCGGCCACCACCAGCAACCTCCGCCATTCAAACCTACTCTTAAACTTTCATAACCTCTTTTACAAAATCCTCTTCTCCCAATATCAAAACCGACACAAATCAATAACAACACCACCAGACCCTTCATTTTTTTGACCAACCGAAGCATCTTCTTCAACCCCTTCCTTCCGCCTCCAATCTTCATCCATCCTCTACCCATTTCACAAACCCAGACACACAAACCCAGTAGATGAGATGAGAAGAGAGTAGAGAGTCTGAACCAAAATGAGTCAAACCATAAACCTCATTTTCATACCTATCTCAGACACAAACTCAGAATCAAATATGAATGAAAGAGCAATCGATTGAACACCAAATGGAATCACAAATCAAAACCTAAAATCAAACCTAAAAATTTGAGACGAAAAAGCACGGAAAGGTGAGACGATGTAGTTTGGCATCGATCTCGTTTCGTTGGTGTTGATATCCCTTGTGTTGACTTTTGCCCAGAATCACTTGATGCTGCGATTATATTCGTCGAAATCAGGAGTTCTGCGGAATCCGTTGGTCTTGAGAATGAACTTTCTTTTCTCTTTTTATGTTAGATCAATACTGAAGTTGAATGTGACATAACTTGTTTTTTTTCTTTTTTTTCTGGATTGAGCATATTGTTGGCTAATGGGCTTTGGAGCCCACGTATGAATCATGTTCATACACCCACCTGAGTCCGCGCCTCCACCACTCTCCCATTTATTATTATTTTTTTTTTTGTAATTCTTGCATATTTTATCTCAACATGATTTTAGTTTCTTTTTTTTTTATATATATAAAGTGATTTTGAAATCATTTTCATGTCCTAAAAAAAACTTGTTCCTATTTGCTAGAGCTATTTGTTTGTTTTATTTAATGTTGGTTGGGATTTTACGATTGAGTTTTCATTTCCTTTATTTCTGGCCAATGACATAAAAACATCATAATTTTGTTGATTATTGCAAATCAATAAATTTTGATTATATGAGGCCATATTTTTCTTTTGGTTGGTTGATGAAAGTTAAATATCGAGATTATCGATTTACCGATATAAATCTTGATTAAATATGAGACCAACTTTATTTTTCACTTCGAGTCCATTTTCTTTTATTTGGGCCTATGATATAGAAAAATCATGATTTTTGTTGAGTTATTTGAATTAATAAAATCGTGATGAATATGAGGCCCATTTCTTTATTTTTGTTGGTCCATGAGAGTTTAATTAAAAGATTGTCGGTTTTACCGATTTAAAATCTTGATTTAGACTAGACCGACTTTATGTTTTATTTCGATCTCAGTTTTATTTTTGTTGGTCAATGAAAATCTAATCTAGAGGTTTTCGATTTATCGATCTAAATCTTTAGTTAGACGAGACCGATTTATTTCTGCTTTGGGCTCATTCTTCTTTATTTTTGGGCCGATGATATCACAAAAATCATGACTTGGTTAATTTATTCAAAATCACTAAAGTCTTGATAAATATGAGGCCATTCTTTTTTTAGTTTGTTGGTCAATGAAAGTCAAACATCAAGGTTATCAATTTATCAATTCAAACCTCGATTAAGACGAGACCAACTTTATCTTCTTTTCGCATTTTTCTTTTATCTTCATTTTCATTTTCGAT
The DNA here is from genome assembly GCA_022829125.1 of Lathyrus tuberosus. Classification (NCBI taxonomy): domain Eukaryota; kingdom Viridiplantae; phylum Streptophyta; class Magnoliopsida; order Fabales; family Fabaceae; genus Lathyrus; species Lathyrus tuberosus. Next base: position 3,159,792 of record JALAZF010000082.1, on the reverse strand, counting down.
CGATGAAGTCTTTCTATTCACGAATGTTGTTTATCGAAGCGATCAACCTTCATTATTTCAAATCTGTAGTGAGTGATCATCGAGATTTCTTTCTATACTTTGGGATCGTGATAGGTTACCTTCGACTAATTAACGAAAGTTTGTGATTAAGACGAGAACTCCACCTTTTCTTTTCGTGCGACACGATTTCTTTGGGGAATGATTCTCAATATCACTTCTCCATCGTGTGTTAGCACAAAGATTGAATTGTGCATCCTCCTATAGTATGGTCTTCCTCATAGGCCGTGCTACGACGGTTTAGCACTACATTGGACCCGATTCATCGATCCAATAAATTAATCATTAACCACTGACTTTACTTTCAGTCAATATATCTTGATTCATTGTTGTTAATATTATCTGGATTATATTATTGTTCATATTGTTCACTGTATATTCATACTTGACTCATTTGACCCTCCCTCCAAAGGAAAGTTTTTCCACTTTGACTCCTAAGTCACAATCCACTCACATTTCACCTTGGCCTCCTAAGAGCCATTTTCCTCATAGTTTAGTAATAGGATAGAGTTATCGAGAACTCTATGTGATTCTCTATCACGAGAACTCACTTTCCTTTACTTAGACTTATAGAGTTATCGTGAACTCTATGTGATTCTCACCATCATGAGAACTCACTTTCCCCTTTTAACGTAGACTTAGAGAGTTATCGTGAACTCTAAAAAGAGATCAGACTCGTTTCCCTTTGGAACGGTGGCCATAGTCAATGTTTCTTTCCTTTCACCCCTTAGTTAGGTGAACTACGGTTGCTCTGATTCTTTAGTCAGATACGTAAGCACAAGATGCGACGTCTTGGCGAGCAAACTTAGTGTACATACCTAGGTCTTTACCTTACCTTAGCATAGATATCTTAGCAAGCAAACATGACATAACACAAACTAAACAAGAGGTTCCCGTAGAGTACTACGGATACTTAGGGTGCTAATACCTTCCCTTTGTATAACCAACCCCCGAACCTTAGATCTTCCCCCTTTAGGTTTTTTAGCGATCTTGAACCTTTCCTTTGGATAAATCAAAGTCGGTTGTAAAAGAAATATGATGCAAGTTAATTAATAGCTTGTTATCCGATTTTCACCGCAACACAACCCTTTTTGTAAATACAATAATTTGGGCCTCAGTCGTTGTATAAGCTCCAGTATAATTTTTAAATCAACGGTACGATCACTGTTCTATCCGGGCCTCTCCTTGAGTATAAGCCCCAATCTTATTTTCAAAAACAACTTCCCTTTTGATTTAGGTTCAAATTCATAGTTGTTATCAAAACTTTCTTTAATTTCTTGAACAACTAACGATACAGCTGTTACAATGAAAGCTTACTCGCCTGTAAGTTTTATCAGCTTTCATTTACTTGCTTTCATATATATATATATATATATATATATATATATATATATATATATATATATATATATATATATATATATGTATATAACTATATTGCTGGAAGCTTGCTCACCTATAAGTCCTTCTTTCATATCCTTTTAAATATTTGTCATATATCAACTGTATATATACTTGTATATCTACTTAGAGTTTTCCCCGACAACTAGGTCTAGAACTAGGTAAAGCCAGTTGGTCACTCTTAAATACAGTCAAAACTAGTTCCCCATAGGAATTTCCAAATACAGTCTTGCCTTCTCTTGAGCTAAAACAATATGGAACAAAGAGAAAGGCATTATTCCCGGTGAAACTTTTCTCAGTCTGTCACTATTAGAAATTGTCAAAGAAGTACATTTCCCCAGAGAGGATTAATTCCCGGTGAAACCTCTCTTGAATTTCTTCAAACCCTAGAACTGTTCACTAAAGAAAAGATTATTTCCGGTGAAACTTTTCTCGAACTCTTCTTAGGTTTCGACCCACAGGCTTCCTAAAATAATCCCCGCCTCCACTTGGGCTTTGTACAAGGACCCTCCGGCTTCTTAGAAGTTCTCATGCCTTCTCTTGGGCTTAATACAAGTACTCTGAGGACCTCTTAAAGCGATAAGACAGAACTTAGTCATCCTTTGTTAGAGCAATCTTTCCAAAGAGTCAAAACCTTGGACAATTTAGGGTTGGTACTCATCCCTTAAAACACCTGCTTCCTCTTGGGCATCATACAAAGATAAACTCTTCCATTCCAGTAGACTTGGACAGTCTAATCTCCTCTTGGATCTCAAAGACATTCTCAAGTTCCCTACAAACACAGGAGAAACCCTGACCATTTTAATAAATCTCCAGTAGAATTGAAACCTCTATAGGTTTTCAAAACTCAATCTTTAAACTCTCACCTTAAGTTTCCCCCAGCCAGGGTCAGCTTATCATCAGCATAACACTATCCCAAATCAGAACCTCAAGGCATCTGATACCTCAAATCTTCTGTAACCCTCAGCAAGAGTTGATCCCCCAACCTGGACCTTCCTCTGGATCTCAATAATCCTCAGAAGAAGTCAGCCTCCTCTTAGGCTTTGTATAATGATTTTTCCACAACTTTTTCAGCCTCAATCTTAGGCTTTGTACAAGATACCTAAAAATCCTCCGCTGAGTCAGTCAACTACCTTTCATCCTCAATCTTGGGCTTTGTACAAGACACTAAATAAAACACTCTCTTGTCGTGTCAGTCTCTTTTCAGCCTCAATCTTGGGCTTTGTACAAGACATATAAAGATTTCTTTCCCATAAAGTCAGTTTCTTTTCAGCCTTAATCTTAGGATTTGTACAAGACACCGTATAAACCTCTCCAGCAGAGTCAAATCTTCTTTCAGCCACAATCTTGGGCTTTGTACAAGACAGATAAAACCTCTCACCTATAAGGGTCAGTTTTCTCTTTTAGCCTCAATCTTGGGCTTTGTACAAGACACCTACAAATATCCCCTGCGGAGTCAAGAAACCACTTTTAGCCTTAATCTTGGGCTTTGTACAAGAAAGACAAAATATTTCCCCGGAAAAGTCAACTTTTAGCCTCCTCTTAGGCTTTGTATAATGATATCCCCAAAAGAGTCAGTCTCTTTTTAGCCTCAATCTTGGGCTTTGTACAAGACAGATAAACACTCTCTTGTTGAGTCAGCCTTTTCTAGCCTTCTCTTAGGCTTTGTATAAGGACTTCCCCAGTGGAGTCAATCAATCTCTTAGCTTCAACCTTGGGCTTTGATCAAGGCACACAAAAATCAATATCCCCTTCGAGGAAATCAAAATCTCTCTATAGTAAGATACTTCTCTGTATATCACAACATCAAAACAGAAAATCAAAACTAAACTCAGTGTAAAGCAATGCCATTTTTCCTTAGGAATCTTTCATGTTAAAAGAGGGACATTGGTTTGGATGTAAATAATCCAGAGGCTTGCCGCTTACAGCAATTAGATGAAAGAAGGGATTTACTAGGATAAAAGATGGACTACAGCTTGGATATTTGAATCAACAAGTGTGCCACTTACAGCAGCTATCTGGAATTAGGATTTGTTTTGATTTTCTGTTTGATGTGTGATATACAGAGAAATGTCTTCCTACAGAGAGGTTTTTGATTTCCTTTTAGGGGATTTTGATTTTTGTGTGCCTTGATCAAAGCCCAAGGTTGAAGCTAAGAGATTGATTAACTCCATTGGGGAAGTCCTTATACAAAGCCTAAGAGGAGGCTAGAAAAGGCTGACTCAACAAGAGAGTGTTTATCTGTCTTGTACAAAGCCCAAGATTGAGGCAAAAAAGAGACTGAATCTTTTGGGGATATCATTATACAAAGCCTAAGAGGAGGCTGAAAGTTGACTTTTCCGGGGAAATATTTTGTCTGTCTTGTACAAAGCCCAAGATTGAGGCTAAAATGGATTTTTTGATTCGACTGGGGAATATTTGTATGTGTCTTGTACAAAGCCTAAGATTGAGGCTAAAAGGGGAAACTGACTCTACTGGTGAGAGGTTTTATCTATCTTGTACAAAGCCAAAGATTGTGGCTAAAAGGAGATTGACTCAACAAGAAAGTATGATTTGTCTTGTATAAAGCCCAAGATTGAGGCTGGAAAGAGGATTGACTTTGTTTAGGGAGATTTATATGTGTCTTATATAAAGCCCAAGATTGAGGCTGAAGGATATTGACTGACTTAGCTGAAAATATTTATGGGTGTCTTGTACAAAGCCCAAGATTGAGGCTGAAAAGGTTAACTCAACAAAAGAGTGCTTTTATCTGTCTTGTACAAAGCCCAAGATTGAGGCTGAAAAGATATTGACTCAACAAGAGAGTGTTTTATCTATCTTGTACAAAGCCCAAGATTGAGGCTGAAGAGGTTGACTCAACAAGAGAGTGCTTTAAAGGTGATTGACTCAACAAGAGAGTGCTAAAAAGGTGATTGCCTCAACAAGAGAGTGCTTTTAAGGTTAACCCTGCTGAGGAAAATCATTATACAAAGCCTAAGAGGTGGCTGGCTTCTGCTGAGGATTATTGAGATCCAGGGGCAGGTCCAAAATGGGGAATCAACTCTTGCTGAGGATTACAGAAGAGTTGAGGTATCAGATGCCTTGAGGTTCTGATTTGGGATAGTGTTATACTGATGATAAGCTGACCCTAGCTGGGGGAATTTAGGATGAAAGACTGAGTTTTAGAACCCATGAGGATTTTAACTCTACTGGAGATTGATTAAATGACCAGGGTTTCTCCTGTATTTGTAGGGAACTTGAGAATGTCTTTGAGATCCGAGTGGAGATTAGACTGTCCAAGTCTACTGGTATGAAAGAGTTTATCTTTGTATGATGCCCAAGAGGAGGCTGATGCTTTAAGGGATGATAATCAACCCTTAAATTGGTCTGAGGTTTTGACTCTTCGGAAAGACTTCAAAGAAGCCTGTGGGTGAAAACCTAAGAGGAGGCATTATAACTTCTAAGAAGCCGGAGGGTCCTCGTACAAAGCCCAAGAGGAGACAGTGATGCTTTTAGGAAGCCTGTAGGTCAAAACCTAAGAAGAGTTCAAGAAAATTTTCACCGAGAATAATCTTTTCTTTAGTGAACAGTTATAGGGTTTGAAGAAATTCAAGGGAGGTTTCACTTGGAATTAATCCTCTCAGGGGGAATGAATTTCTTTGACAATTTTCTAATAGTGACAGTCTGAGAAAAGTTTCACCGGGAATAATGCCTTTCTCTTTGTTCCATATTGTATAAGCCCAAAAGGAGGAAAGACTGTATCTGGAATTCCTATGGGGAACTAGTTTTGACTGTGTTAAAAGAGTGACCACTGGCTTTATCTAGTTCTAGACCTAATTGTCGGGGAAAACTCTAAGCAGATAATATACAAGCATATATGTATAGATGAAATATATACTGTATGTAAAAAGAGGGTAAGAGGACTTACATGTGAGCAAGCTTCCATCACAAACAAATATATATATATATATATATATATATATATATATATATATGTGTGCAAATATGTAAAAGAAAGCTGATAAAACTTACAGGTGAGTAAGCTTCCATGTTAACAACTGTATGGTTAGTTGTTCAAGAAATTAAAGAAAGTTTTGATTACAACTATGAATTTGAACCTAAATCAAAAGGGAAAGTTGTTTTTGAAAAGAAGATTGAGGCTTATACTCAAGGAGAGGCCCATGGAAAGACAATGATTGCACCGTCGTTTTAAAGATCGTATCAGGACTTATACAATGACTGAGGCCCAAAAAGGTTTATGTACAAAGGAGTTGGGTCTTACACTCTATTAGAGGCCCAAGAGTTTATTTTAATACAAAAGATGGGACTTATAGCTCAAGGAGAGGCCCAGATGAAAAACAACGATCGCACCGTTATTATGAAAATCGTTTCGGGACTTATACAACGACTGAGGCCCAAATTATTTTTGTACAAAGGGGGGGTTGGGTCTTACACTCTATTAGAGGCCCAAAGTGTTTTGAAAAAGATTTGTAAGGGTGAAAAATAATCACAACCCTAACTTGATTTTAAAAATGCATTTTAATTGAATAAATATTCAATTAAAATGATCAAAATTATCAAACATGTATGAAAAATAAGTTGTGATTTTGGATTAATGTTTGAAAAATCATGTTTCATTCATAGAATGATTTGAAAACCATTTTAAGTTGAAAAATCAAGAGAAAGAATTATTTTTAAATGTTAAAAAATAAATAAAACATAATTCTTTACAAAAATACTAAATATATGAAATAAATAATATTTTTGGTGAAATTTTTGTGGAATAAAATATTTTAACATTTTTTGGAATTTTCAAAACAATAACCAATAAAAAATAATTAAAATTGAGAGAGAAATTAATTTTGGAATTAATTAATAAAAACCATAAAAATGTGAAAAATATGTCAAAATGACAAAATGGTCTGGGTGGGTCTTGAACCCACGACCTCTCAGGAAAACACACATGCGCGCTACCGCTGGGGTGGTGATACATCCGTGTATCAAAAACCACCCCATGGATATATATGAGATGGGACAAAATTTAGGTGTATCCTGCCTAGAATTTCATGAGGAATCCAATGGTGCTTTTAGATTTTTCAGATGATGTCCCTATTTTAAAACCCGATAGTGGTTTCAAAATAGGCCTATATTCGCATGTTCTATGCTATCTCATCATACAAGCAGCAATAACAGGGCAAATTGGTTCAAACACAACACATATGATATGTATGAGAGGTCCATGATCTATGGACCTCAAAGCAATGCATGATTTAAAGAGTTCAAGTTGTGATGCACTTACCTCTTGAAGCTCCTTGTGCTAATTGTCAAGTTCCTTATGCCAGAAGTAATCCAATGCTTTAGACACTCTTGATTGATCCCTTAGAAGCTTTTAGGATGATCAAAACGAGCTGGAATCCTCAGGAACAAGTATAGGCTCTTTCTTGCAAAAGTGGTAAAAGTGACCAAAATAACAACTCTCTCAAATGGTGTTCTGGATGAGGGAAACGAATTGGGACAGTTTGAGGATGATATTTGGAGTGTGTTTGAGGCCTGGTTTGGTTTTGGAAGTGACTGAATCAAGACATGGCTTGAAAAATGCAGAAAAGTCAAAATTTGAGGTTTTGGAGGTTGACTTTTTGATTTTGGTATTTCAGATCAAGGGTGGGTGTTTGAACAACTTATATATGATACATTGGATATGTTTGGATCATGAGCTATGGTGGAATTGCTCTCTAACTCAAAAACTCATAGATGACTTGCAAAAGAAGGCATTTTGGCCTAATGAGAGAGATTTTGAGGAAAGCAAGTGTTGTAGTGCTTTGGTGTACTCAAACTGATCAGAATTGAGGTCTATTTATAGTGCAACAAGTTTGTTTTGGCATCAATAATGAATGGCAACTTGGACAATCCCTTGGCCAATTGTAACAAAAGGAATATTTAGTCTCCTATAGCCATTGACTTGAGGTTAGGGCACAGGCCTATGGTCCTTTGATTCAGAGCTGAATCTTGACTCATTCAGTTAGTAGTGCCTCAGCCCATGCCACCTTGATGCATCCATTGAAGGCTTGGAGACAAAAACTTGACTGAATTGTAATACGCCGACAGACTTGAATCAGATAGAGAAATTGAATGACACAAATAAATCCTAAAACTATATTGGTAATAGTCCCCCGATGTGGAGAACTATTCCTTTTACACGGTGAATGAAAATAGAACGAAAAACAAGAATGAAAAAAAGCTCTGAAAGTAAAGGAATTTCTGCCGCCCCCAAAAAGAAGGCAGGTTCCACGTTCCCAACTGCATTCAATTTATAGTACTCAGTAGGTTTAGAAGGAGAGAAAAATTAGGAGATGGAAGTTTGAGTCGATGAAATCGGAGTGGCTTGGTTGAGTTGAGAGATTTCCGGGAGACTTGAGACAGGGTTGAAACGTGGGATCGGTTACTGAGTGGTCCACACTGTCAAAATTAAATTCCTGGAAAATAGGCTGTGTCGGTCGCCATGTAATGTGTGACGAGGGTCACACTTATTCAGGGCTCGTTACAGTCGCCACAGAAGGTGTGACGGTCGCCACACTCTTCTGTGTGAAGTTCTCTATTTTTTTTTGTCTTCTGTTTCCTCTTTCTTTCCTTATTTTCTCTTCTTTTCTCATGTAAGATTTGTGAAATGAAATACCTGAAAATAGGCTTGAACATTTGCAAAATAAAACGTAAATAACAAAAAACGATAAAATAATTTAATGTAAATCAAATCAAATATATTATATAATTTCGCGTTATCAGACTCCCCCATACTTAAACCTTTGCTTGTCCTCAAGCAAACCATGACTCGCGAGAAAAATAGTATATACGAATACACATCCTAGGCTACCAACTCTACTTCGGTTAAGTTTGTGTCGATAGGTACTTGCTCACACACTAAGGATATCGTAACAACACAATTTTGCTTTTGCGGTCATCAAACTCCCTCCTATACAAACCAATCCGAATCATGTCATTATACCTACACCTAACTCACTCATCCTTATTTTATCCCTTTTCATTCCGGCGCAATCACATTAAGCCCGTTATCCTTTCACACTCATGGTAGGATAACCTGTTAGTGACTATGTTCTCATTATCATCATTTTTTTCTTTTTTTGCACATTGGCTTAAATATCAATAAAATAGAGAAGTCTGCACCGTTGGGCTAAATGATCGGGTGAGGATCACCTAACTCAGAAGGAGCATTTCTTTTCATTCATTCAATTTTTTTCCTTTTCTTAATTTACCCTTTAAGCCTGAGATCATACACTTATTGCATCGGCTTCCTACTTAGTGTGTGCTTAGGATGGTGCTGACTGCTAAATAAACTACTTAGGGACTACTAAAGGGGTGAGAACTTAAGGCTATGGCATAACAAGTACTCAACTTGATTTCCATAATTGAGAGGCTCACGGTGTTAAAACGATACCGATCTTGCGGAATTTTCCCAAGTCTCACAATCTAATCTCAATTTCGTCTGTAACCTAAGATTTTCAAAAGAAACACTATTTTTAACTCAAAAATTTTCTAAATATTTGGTATGGCTCAAGAGAATGGGGAAATCGATAAACATAAAATCACGCATAAAGACTCGATAGCACATGCACAGACGCACGAAACATTAATACAGAAAAAATTTTAAAATCATGCATGAAAACAATAAATCTAACTAGAAAGCGGTAAAATGAAAGCGGTAAATGTTCCTCCCCCACACTTAAACCAAACATTGTCCTTAATGTTTTGATAAAAGGTGGTAAAGGAAGGATATAACCTGTATGAATGCCACGACCAAATTTGCTCTTATTCTTCCTATGTTGTCCCTATCCTTGCTGGCAACTTCTACTCCGGCGTCTTGTACTACGAGTTATTTGAATTTACTAAAACTTCACTTTACTGAAGCCGCTCATCATACTACCTATTTCCGAAGGATGTACCTGCAAAAAATGTTAGAAAAATACGGTGCGGTGTGTGTAGGTGGAACCTGACCATGCGAAAGTACAAGGAGAAGGTGAGTCACGAACGGGAGAGATATGCCCTCTCCTATCATACTCATCATTGGTGTCACCACCAGCAGCGACATTCGTAGGAATGTCCGTGGGCACCAGGTCATCTAGAGATCTTTCGCCTAAATTCAGTTGAGACGTGACAAGCGATACAATTCTTTATTTTCTCCAAACACAAACAATAAAAGTAAAACATTAAATTAAAAGCTCGTGGGTTGCCTCCCACACAGGGCTTTATTTAACGTCGATAGCTCGACGGTTAGGTGTGTTAATCTTCGGTTTCCATGGCCATTTATCAAGCCATCTCACATATCCCTCACCTTTTCTTTTCTTCCTTCTGTGGGGTGGTTCACTCTTTTCAACTTGTGGTGGTGGTTCTGGATCTATCCTAGGTATTAGCTTTTCAAGTTTAGGCTTAGTTATTTAATCCTTCACTTCAAAGTTTAACCTTACCCTCTTAATGATTTCCCTAGTTTCATGGTCCTCTAATTTTCTCTTTTTATTTAGGACCTCAAACGAATGTGCATTGGCGTGGACATTTTCCAATGCCTTCACATACATTTCAGATTGGGAGTCTATAAACCTATGCGGGAAAGGAATCGATGGGGTATATGGATGAGGAACAATAATATGTGCTTCCTTCTCTACCTCTTCGACGACCTCCCTTTCGGGTGGTGTCGTTGAATTTTTCTCAATCTCTACTTTTTCCTCACCAGAACTCTCCTCAACCCCATTATCACTCTCCTTAGGATTTTCGATTTGTCTTTCACTACTGGTCACTACAACATCCACATGTTCCTCAAGGGAGGGTCCTATAGGTGTTTGTGCAAGCAGGGAGATTTGAGTCTCCAATGCCTCAGTTTGAGTCGCGAGGGACTCGACCATAGTGTTTATCTGCCTAAGGGTTTCATAAGTATCAAGATGTTGTCTTTTAAGCTCTTCATTCTGGAGAGTTTGTGTCTCCACAAAGTGCTCCATCATAGATTCTAACCGAGAATTAGTTGTTGTTTCAATGAAATCTTCCATTAATGTTTCGAGGTTGGAATTAACGGATTCTTGTGGTTCCTCAAAATATTAGGAGTGGTAATCTTAGAGAAAATTTGGGCGAGGTTCCTCTTAATACTGGGAGTCTGGCGGTTGGTAATCGTAGAGGAAATTTGGATGATACATAGTAATTTAGAGATAAGAGTTCCTTAGTCTATACGGTGCAACAACGGAATAACAATATTGACTGTTGGTCCCCGGCAAGGGCGCCAAAAACTTGATCGCGACTTTATGAGTCTATCGGGTTCACTAACTGCAAGCGCACAGTCTAATCGCGTAGTTTTAAAAGATATCGAACCCACAAGGAGTGATAATCAAACTAATGCTATCTGATTGTCACTATGTTTAGCTAAGGCTGATGGTTTTATAGGTTAAGGTGCAAACGAGAAACTAAATGTAAACTAAGGTTTGGACTTAAATAAAATATGGCGGAATATCGGTATGTAACTTGTCAATCATTGGGGATTCAATAAATCATTGGCGTATAAATAAGTCAAAATATTCTTCAGTAGAAAATATCAATTTAAAAGTCTTTACCTCACACTCTCGTGTTTATTGACTCTGACTATACTCCTAACTCAGAATGATTGCTCTCGCTCTCCCATTCGAATTTAAAAGTACTTCTTGAAAATAAATAAATCCTAATTAATTTTAAAGTGCTCTCGCTGTGTTGAAAATTAATGTTCAGTTTCAGCTATCCGGTTAAAACCTCAAACTCTCGTTGTATTGATCGTAACCTTCGTTACCCTTTTACTCTCGTAACAAAAGTTCATTTAATTTAAGAAAAAGAAATCAAACTAGAAAAATAAATTGTTAAAGGTTTAGCCAAGACTTATTGAATCCCTCTCCAATCGACTTATTTACATATCGATATAAATGGTTTAGCCGGACATGGCTTCCGAAACGAAAATGCACATACGATAATCAAACATAATCAGAAACATGCTTTGGCAATTAATTAAGGAAACAATAATAATAATTGACAGTAAAATAAAAAACTTGGAAATTAAATAGACTTGAATTTGAATTATGAAGGCAAGCTTTTAGTTCCTGATCTGATTACAGATTTGCAGAAAAATAAAGTAAAGGTGCAATAGTTTCCCAATGTGGGAAACTATCACTATTTGGGTGTTTGGAAATAGAATAAAAAAAAACTAAAATCAAAAACTCTGAATGTAAAGAAAATTCTCCAGCAAAAAGAAGGTCCCTCGCCCTAGTTCCTCACAGACCGGACTCTAAACAATTTAGTCGGACATGGATAGGAAAATAAACATGCTATTACGATGAATTAATATAAGACAAGGCATACTTAAGCAGTTAATTAAAAACAATAAGGTAAGCAAATAAAGTAGAACCTGTAATTAAATGGAAACTGGAAGCAAAAACTTGACTGAATTGTAATACGCCGACAGGCTTGAATCAGATACAGAAATTGAATGACAGAAATAAATCCTAAAATTATATTGGTAATAGTCCCCCGATGTGGAGAACTATTCCTTTTACACGGTGAATGAAAATAAAACGAAAAACAAGAATGAAAAAAAGCTCTGAACGTAAAGGAATTTCTGCCGCCCCCAAAAAGAAGGCAGGTTCCACGTTCCCAACTGCATTCAATTTATAGTACTCAGCAGGTTTAATGGGAGAGAAAAATTAGGAGATGGAAGTTTGAATCGATGAAATCGGAGTGACTTGGTTGAGTTGAGAGATTTCCGGGAGACTTGAGACTGGGTTGAAACGTGGGATCGGTTACCGAGTGGTCCACGCTGTCAAAATTAAATTCCTAGAAAATAGGCTGTGCCGGTCGCCACGTAATGTGTGACGAGGGTCACACTTATTCTGGGCTCATTACGGTCGCCACAGAAGGTGTGACGGTCGCCACACTCTTCTGTGTGCAATTCTTTATTTTTTTCTGTCTTCTGTCTTCTATTTCCTAATTCTTTCCTCATTTTCTCTTCTTTTCTCATGCAAGCTTTCTGAAATGAAATGCCTGAAAATAGGCTTGAACATTTGCAAAATAAAACGTAAATATATTATATAATTTCACGTTATCAACCGCCAGATGAGAATTTTTTTGATAAATCGGACCACCACTTGTCTGGATACATTGGTGTATAACAATGCTTCGACCCACTTGGTGAAGTAGTCAATACCTACCAGGATGAACCGATGTCCATTTGAAGCCTTGGGTTCAATCATGCCAATCATGTCGATTCCCCCTATGGAAAAAGGCCATGGAGAAGAAAGAACTTTGAGATGTGTTGGTGATACATGGACTTTGTCAGCGTATATCTGACACTTATGACACTTCCTCATGTACTTATAGCAATCGGATTCCATTGTCAACCAATAGTACCCTGCTCTCAGAATTTTTCTCCCCATCACGTGTCCGTTGGCATGAGTACCAAAGGTTCCTTCGTGAATTTCTTTTATCAGCAAGTTTGCTTCTGGTCTGTCTATGCATCGGAGCAAGACCATGTCAAAGTTTCTCTTATATAGTGTATCACCGCTCAAGAAGAAGTTGCCAGCCAGTCTTCTGAGATTCTTCCTTTCTTTTCTTGATGCCCCAGGCGGGTATTCTTGTTTCTGAAGGATGAATTTGATATCGTGATACCAAGGTTTGTCGCCTATGACTACTTCAATTGTGAAGATGTAAGAGGGCCTTTTGTCATACCCAAAATTTTGACCACTAAGATTCCCCATCATTGTGCAAATCATCATCACAATATGGATGGACCATTATACCTCATTAGTCTCCCCAAAGATGGGTGAGCATCCACTACAATCAAATTTAGGGTTTCAAGCCCTCTCAGAGCTCTTAGACAAAGGATCAATCAAGGAATGACTTGATCTTCAACTTGTCTAAACCTCTCAAATATACACAATGGATCAAGAGGACTCCCACCTCGAGAATCAAGCACAAAGTTGCAACTTAGTGGATTAAGCCTCAAGATCGCCAGTGTCACTAAATTAGGGTTTTGGTCGACTGGGGCCTCCAGATGGAAATTTTCCTCTGGGCATGAGCCAAAGGCTTCAAAGCACAACCTAAGATGATCCAAGGGACATTATGAACCCAATCATCAAGTCAATTTTGCCTCAGGGGATGCATTCATAAAAAATCAGGAATTAGGGTTTCTTGACCTAATTCACCCCTAAGTTGACTTTTGGGACAAAACATGAGCCAAGACCTCAAGAGAGGATTTAAGGGTCTCTAACACACTATATTGATCCATTTGCAACAATGGATTGATCCAAGAAGCTTGATCAACAAGTTTCAAATTCATCAGAACCACAATTAGGGTTTCGCGGGAAAAGTCAACTGTGCCTTTGACTTTTTACCCAGGCATGCTCCCAAACCTTGGGACATGATTCAATACACCCTATAACACCTATGAATTCAATCCATCAAGTTTGATTTAGGTCAAGGACTTGATTTCATAGAGGATCGCACAATTTGGAGTTCATCTGACAAAAAGTCAACTGTGCACAAAAGTTAACTTTAACTTTTTGAGGTTTTCACAATTATGGTTCTTTGACCCTAAAATGATGTTAATATGGGATTGGGATCATCATTCATCAAGAAAAATCAAGAAAAGTGGGATAAATTGTAAAAGGGGTAACCATAAAAAACTTAGAAATTTTCTAAGTTATGGAACAAAGTGGCTAGGGTACCAACTTCCAAGGATCATAACTTGAGATCCAAGCAACCATTTGGGCTGATCCAAAGATGGATTTGTAGCTCCCATGGCATACTTTAAAAGTGTCAACTACATTTCATTCCAATTCATCATAGATTTTGAGTTATGGTTGGATCAAAATGGCTTAAAACATGAAATGCCACTTTTTCCAACACTTAGTGAAATTTTCACTAAGTCAGAATTTGGCTTGTTTTTTTCCAAAAGTAGGGGGATTTTTCACTTGGATCCAAAAAGTATCAAGACAAACTATGATCACACATGTGTTGTATCAAATAAGAGCTTTCCAAAATGGCCAAGAACTCCATGAAACTTCACTTAAGCCATGAGATATGACAATGACAATGTGCCTTGCTGCAAACTGTCATGGCAAGGCAGATTTGTTCATTTTGCTCGATTTGAGAAAATTTTGCAAATGACAAACAAGTTTATCCATCTGAACACCTTAGGGGGAGACCAAGGAGGGACAAATACTGATCCATCAGCCTCCCAAGTCCAATTTTGGTTTGGAGCATTTAATGGATGCACCAAGGTGGCATGGACTGAGCCCTTTCCAACTGAATTCAGTCAAGACTTATCCAAGAACTAGGGAACCAGCAGCATGTGCTCTAACCTCTAGTCAATGGCTAGAGGATACTTGAATTCCTATTGATCAACATTTGCCAAACTTCTGCAGCAGTTGCCATTCACTATTGCTTGCAAAACAAACTTGCTCTACTATAAATAGAGCTCATTTGTGCTCAGTTTGAGTACACCAAAGCCATCAAACAGATGCTTTCCTCAAAATCTCTTCCTTCACTCCAAAATTGCCTTTCAAAGCAAGTCACTATCGGGTTTTGAGTTTGAGAGCCATTCCAACGAAACCAATCACACACACACCTCATAAACATCATATAGAAGTGATCCAAACACTTAAAAAACATCTGGAACACTGATTTCTCAAAATCACCATCCAACTGGTCAAGCTTTTAGCATACTTGCAGTTGGGGTACCATCTTCAGTTCCAGCTTGTTTCAAACCACTCCAAGCATTCAGACACATCACTTGGCACCTAAGGAAGCTGTGCAAATCATTGGAACCAGCTTGCAACACCTCTAACACAAAACACGATCACCAGTTGCAAGATGTAGGCCTGAGCTCTTCTAACTCTATGATCCATGCATTTTTTGCTGCACAATAATTTGGTCATATGTTCATAATCATGCATAGAGTGTTTACCCTCAATCAATTACTTTGTTTGAATCATGTATGGAATTTCTGAGCCTTCATGCAAATTTTAGGGTTCTTGAGGTTTCTCTTTGATTTCTTATTCCATGCTTAAAATAAATGAAATTAAAGACCATAGACATGATCGTGAGGTGAAAATGAGCAGATTGATATGTAGATTGCATGATATCATTAAGTATTCAGTGAGATTGGATAGAAAATGCAAATATGCAGAAACAGAGGGTGGCGCGTGTTCTGGGCATGTTCTTGGCGCCATTTTTTGAATATTTGAATATTTTAATTTTGTGATTTTATTTAATTGATTCAAAAATTAATTTCTCTCTGAGTTTTAATGATTTTGAGTTGATTCTTTTTTTAATAATTCACAAAAATGCTAAAATATTTTATTTTACTAAAAAATCCTAAAAATATTAATTATTTCATATACTTGATATTTTTACAAATAATTAATATTTTATTTGCTTTTCAACATTTAAAATGTTTTTTCTCCCTTGATTTTCCAAACTTAATTGATTTTCAATAATTTTGTGGATAAAAACATGATTTTCGAAACATTGATCCAAGATCACAATTTGTTTTCACAAAAACGTTAACAATTTTGATCATTTTAATTGAATTTTTATTCAATTAAAATATATTTTGAAAACAAATTAGAGTTTTGATTAATTCAACCCTCACCAAACTTTTTCAAACTCTTTGGGACTCTAATATAGTGTAAGACCTAACCCCTTTGTAAATACACCACTTTTTGTGCCTCAGTCATTGTATAAGTCCCACTGTATTTTCAAAAGCAACGGCGCGATCGTCGCCTTTTATAACAAAATCAACTGGGCCTCTCCTCGAGCTATAAGTCCCAATTCTTTTTCTTAAAACTCTTTGGGCCTCTAATAGAGTGTAAGACCCAACCCCTTTTTTAAAACCAAAATAATTTGGGCCTGAGTGTATTGTATAAGTCCCGATACCGTCAAAAAGTTTGGCACGATCGTCGCCTTTTTAACAAAAATCATTTGGGCCCCTCCTTGAGCTGTAAGCCCCACCACTTGTACAAAAATAAATTATTGGGCCTCTAATAGAGTGTAAGACCCAATCCCCTTTTAACCAAACCCTTTTTGGGCCTCAGACATTGTATAAGTCCCTCTGCGTTAAAAGAAAAACCTCGGCGCGGTCGCCGTTGCCAAAAAAATCATCTGGGCATACCCTCGTGTTGTAAGCCCCATTTATTTTCTTTTCAAAATCTTTGGGCCTCTAATAGAGTGTAAGACCCATCCCCTTGTACATAAAAACTTTTTGGGCCTCACATATTGTATAAGTCCCTCTGTACAAGCAATGGTTCGATCATCGTTAAAACTTGGGCCTCTCCTTGAGCTGTAAGCCCCAACAATCTTTTCAAGCACTTTCTCCTTTGATTTTGAATTCAAATATATGTTGTTGTCAAAAATTTCTTTGTTGAACAACTAACCAAATAGCATGGAAGCTCTACAACGGGTAAGTGTTTATCCGCTTTCATTTACCGCTTTCATATGTACATAACTGTATTGTGGGGCTGCTTCACTGTAAGTCTTCTTTCACATCCTTTTATATACTTGTCACATATCCACTGTGTAATACTAGTATAGTTATTTAGAGTTTTCCCCAGCAACTACGTCTAGAACTAGGTAAAGCCGTGTTGGTCACTCTTAAATACAAACAAAACTAGATCCCCCGTAGGATTCCAGATGCAGTCTTCCCTCCTCTTGGGGTTAAACAATATGGAACAAAGAGAAAGGCAGTATTCTCGGTGAACCTTTTCTCAGACTGTCACCCTTAGAAATTGTCAAAGAAACTCTAACTCCCCAGAGATGATATTTTCTCCGTGAATGGCATCTCTTGAGTTTCTTCCAAATCCTCGAACTTTCCTGGAATGATCTCTTCTCGGTGAATTGCATTTCTTGAACTTCTATTGGTTTGGGGACCCACAGGCTTCCTAAAAGCATCCCCGCCTCCTCTTGGGCATTGTACAAGGACCCTTCGGCTTCTTAGAATTTCTCATGCCTTCTCTTGGGCTTCATACAAGGACCCTGACGACCTCTTAAAGGTATAAGACAGAACTTAGTCATCCTTTGCTAGAGCAGTCTTTCCAGCGTCAAAACTCCGGCCACTTTGGGGTTGATACTCATCCCTTAATGCTCGTGCCTCCTCTTGGGCATTGTACAAAAGATAAAACTCTAGACTTGGACAGTCTAAGCCTCTTGAGTCTCAAAGACATTCTCAATTTCCTTTCAAACATAGGAAGAAACCCCGGTCTCTCCCATGAGAGTTCCCCACACTTGGACCCGCTTCAGGATTTCCAGAATCCACAGCGGTAACGCAGCCTCCTCTTGGGCTTTTTACAAATGATTCTCCCCAGTGGAGCTAACCTTTTCAGACTCTCTTGTTGAGTCAACTACTTTTTAGCCTCCGTCTTGGGCTTTGTACAAGACATATAAAACACTCTCTTATTGAGTATAAAAGACTCTCTTGTTGAGTCAATCTTTTTTTTAGCCTCCGCCTTGGGCTTTGTACAAGACATATAAAACACTCTCTTTTTGAGTATAAAAGACTCTCTTGTTGAGTCAACCTCCTTTTAGCCTCCATCTCGGGCTTCGTACGAGATAGAAAAACACCCTCTTGTTGAGTATAAAAGACTCTCTTGTGAGTCAACCACTTTTAGCCTCTGTCTTGGGCTTTGTACAAGACTTATAAAAACACTCTTGTTGAGTATAAAAGACTCTCTTGTTGAGTCAATCTCCTTTTAGCCTCAATCTCGGGCTTCGTACGAGACATCAAATCACTCTCTTATTGAGTATAAAAGACTCTCTTGTTGAGACAAACAACCTTCAGACTCTCTTGTTGAGTCAATCACCTGTTCAAGACTCTCTTGTCGAGTCCACCTTTTTAGCCTCCGTCTTGGGCTTTATACAGGACATATAAAAGTACTCTCTTGTTGAGTCAAACCATTTCAGCCTCCATATTGGGCTTTATACAAGATACATTCTCCCCAACGGAGTCAAAATCCCTTTTAGCCTCAATCTTGGGCTTTGTACAAGATAGAAAGAACATTTCCTCAGAAAAGTCAAACTTCCCGCCTCCTCTTAGGCTTTGTATAAAGAAAACCCCGATTGAGTCAATCAACCTTTTAGCATCAAAGTTGTGCCGTGCTCACAGCATACAAACATCAACAACTCCTCTTTAGAGATGACAAATTCTCTCTCAGCTAAAACCCTTTACCTTCACATCTTGGGCTTTGAACAAGATACAAACCACCTTTAGTTTCACGTCTTGGGCTTTGAACAAGACACCAAAACACCTCTTTCCTCCCATAGAATAGGAGGAACGACGATCGCTCTGATTTCCCTGTTTCGTTAAACGGGAATATGTAGGCATAAGATTGCAAAATCTTAGCGAGCATACTAATCAAAAACTCAAAATCCAGCACCTCCACACATCAACCAATGAAAATCAGGTCTAGTATCCTAACCAAAATCCTCGCAGATAACCCAGAAACTTGTATTCTTAAGAAAATAACCCTAAGAAGGACCCCCCTATTTTGATAGTATCTGTAAACCAACAGTTTTGACTGTTCAACCTCAGTATGCAAGCAGGGTTAATTAGAGACATCTATTTCCCTTCCTTAATCAGCTCAACAGGATAAAAAATGAATCGAACTGTAGTTCCAAAGCGATAGTGATTCGAAACCACAAAAATTGTGCCACGGAAAAATGGCGACCACAGTGGGAGGCATTCTTTCTTGCATTCCCAAGGGATGAAACCTTAAATTCAACAAAATGTCACATAAATGGCGACTCTGCTGGGGAGTCATTGTCTGTATAGGATCATAAGACTAAAGGTCTAGGATGATTAAGACAAATATATATACTGCTTTTCCTAATTGATATCTGTGTTTATTTTTCTGCTAATAGGAATACGTGTGATGCCGCATGTGGGAAGATTGAGTATACACCTAAGATAGGGGATGGCATTATACGGGTAATCTTACGGGGAGTGAATCCCAGTTAAGAGTCCCCAATCGACCATCAGACTCAGTGGAGACTCCCTTTGCAGATACATTGCCTATACGACTTCGGTTGTTGAAAGTAGTGTGGTCGATTGGGTTATCTGAGAAGCTGAGGTTTTTAGTAGACTGAAACCATTTTGTAGTGCGGAAGCTATCGAGAATAGTTGTCACGCGATACTACCCTCATTTGAGATCACTCTAAGATACAACAGCTCACTGTCGATCCGCTTGTTGTTGTTATCCCAAAAGGGTTCAATGATTTTGCGGACAGGTACAAAAAAATCACCAGTATAAACCTTTGGGGATGGGTAGAGCCTTGACTTCATGACACCGACCCTTTGACCATATGTTTTTTCTATGTTTTTGTGTGCTGCATTCATACATTCGTTTAAAAAACATTAAAAAACAAAGAAAAATCTTCTCTTCTAGTCTCTCTTTTTCAAATTAAACTAAGACAATGATTACAAATGTCAGATAAAGAGATTGTGCTAATGGATTTCGGTAGAAGGAAAACTCACAAGTACACCTTCAAGGTTCCAAAACTAGAGGATTTAAGAGGTCTGGCGAGAATGATCACCAACCCCGAGGCTTTCAGAGCCAAGTATGGAGGATTGTTGTCCTTGTTAAGGGTCCATGTAATCGAAGGAATCCTGTCCACACTAATCCAGTTCTACGATCTGGTCTATCACTGTTTCACATTCCCGGATTATCAGCTAGCACCAACACTGGAGGAGTACTCTCATCTAACTGATTTGCATATTACTGATCAAGCTCCCTTTTTTGTACTGGAAGAAATTCCAAAGGATCAAACCATTGCGAGAGCAATCTATTTGGACGAGTCAGAGGTCAGGACTCACATGACTACTAAGGGGGGAATCCAGGGTTTACCAGCCCAATTCTTGACAAAGAAAGCTCTATACTTTGCTAGAATAGGGAACGTGACCGCTTTCGAAAGCATCTTTGTTTTGCTTACCTACGGGTTATTTTTGTTTCCCAACATCGATAACTTCGTAGATATCAACGCCATTAAGATTTTTTTGATTGGAAACCCTGTACCGACCTTGCTCGTAGATGCTTATCATTCGGTGCACTTAAGGAATTTGTATAGCAGAGGAATGATCACGTGTTGTGTACCCCTGCTATACAAATAGCTCACTTCCCACTTACCCAAGTCTGCTGCATTTTGGGATCAAAAGAATACTTTACGTTGGTCGCAGAGAATCATGTCTCTTACCAACTCTGACATCGATTGGTACAATCGAATCTATGACGGGATCAGGATCATTGACCGTTGTGGAAATTTCCCAAATGTACCCCTTATAGGAACTAAGGGAGGAATCAACTATCATCCAGTGTTAGTTCGTCGTCAATTTGGATACCCGATGAGGCATGTACCGCGTAATGCTCATCTGGAAGGTCTTTTCTTCAAGGAAGGAGAAAACGACAGGGCACTAAAGACAGAAATAGTGCATGCCTGGAAACACATTCATAGGAAAGGAAGAGAGTCTCTAGGAAAAACAGACTGTGTCTCGGTGGAGCCTTATCTCCACTTGGTACAAACTAGAGCTCTCAAGCTGAGGATGCCTTACCCTCGTCAGGAAGTTCTTCCATTAAGGGACTCAGTCCTTTATTTTATGTCTGAGATGGAAAAACTTCAGGTTATGCTCAACAAAGTTCAGCAGGAGAAGAGGTCTTGGAGGAACAAGTACCGTATTCTCAATGTGGAGTGTAAGAAAATACAACAACTATTGAAATATAAATATGCACTGATTGAGATTTTAGAGCAACATGCTGTAGAAAATCAGGATGACCAAAGGAATTTGCTCACTCCTTTCATTTAGCAAAGGAATGACGACCCGACAACGGCCTAAGAGCCCCGGTCAAAGAAAAGGAAAGTACCATAACCAGTACCTGAGCTCGCTTCAGAGAGGACTCAGGACCCATAAGTTTAGATTTCCTTTTACAGCACTTTGTAAATTACTGTATTTCCATTCTGGAATCTCTGAATTCAATAAAACGGGGTTTCCCCACTGTTTGATATTTGCAATCCAATTGTCTAAGTTTACTTTGAATAAACAAAAAAATATATACAATTAATATAATCATTGCATATCGTTCATCCTTCTCACGTAACACATTTTTCTTACCTATGAATCTCACATTTGTGTCTCGATTCTAGAGTAAAACTGTCTCATTCGTACAATACTCGGGCCAATCGTCAGAAAAAGATGGATGATCTCGAGGAAGAGAACAAAGAGTTGAGAGAAGAGATCGACACTCTGAAAGAGGATCTGAGAAAGCTTCATAACGACATGCAAGCTCTAGCAGAAGCTCAAATGCAACAACAAAGGACTGTGATCTCAGAGATCACATCAACACCCATAGTGGAAAAGTATGATCCTAGGTACAAAATGCCGAAAGATCGTCCCTGGGGCATGCCTATTAACTATATCCCAAAGGGATATATTCCGTAGATCATTGAAGATTCGGAAACATCAGCAGAAGCCGCTGGGCCTGAAGGTTACAAACTTTGGGAGGCACCGAGAGTCTCGGCCATAATGACTATACCACCACCCGTGGTACACACTGTCCCGGAAGGACAGATTCCACAAATACCTTTTGGTGGAAATGAAAGTATGTTCGACATAATGAATGAGTTCCAGGAATAATTCCTGGAGATGTAGAAAGAACTGCAAGCCCTTCGCGGTCAGGATTTATTTGGAAAGGATGCCGCAGACTTTTGATTGGTCCCTAATATGAAAGTTCCGCCCAAGTTCTAGGTACCCAATTTTGAAAAGTACAAGGGTAACTCTTGCCCTCAAAGCTACTTGGTGATGTACGCTCGGCGAATGTCAGCTCAGACAAAGAACCAGGAGCTACTAATTCACTGCTTTCAGGATAGTTTAACCTGTGCCGCACTCAAATGGTACATGGGTTTAAACCGCACTAAGATCGGCACTTTCAGAGATCTTGGCGCTACCTTTGTTCAACAATATAAGTATAACCTGGACATGGCACCAGACAGAGATCAACTCAGATCGATGTCACAGAAGGACAAGGAAACCTTTAAGCAGTACGCTCAGAGATGGCATGAAATTGCCGCTCAGATTTTTCCACCTCTTGAGGAAAAAGAGATAACAAAGATCTTCTTGAAAACCTTAAGCTCATTTTACTACGACAGAATGGTTGCCAGTGCGCCCAGTGACCTCACCAAGATGGTGGGCATGGGAGTTCGTCTTGAGGAAGCAGTCCAAGAAGGACGGTTAGTTAAAGACGCTGGATCATCAAGTAATACAAAACGATACGGTAGTGCTCTCCCTAAGAAAAAAGAGCAAGATATTGGGAATATCTCTCTCAGAAATCAAAGACGACGATACCAACCAGTAGCAGCCATAACTCCTGCTATCAACCCCGCGCCTGTTCCTACGTATCAACCTCAGGTTGCTCAGAGCCAACCAAATCAACAACAATATCAGCAAAGGACACAACAACCTCTTCAATAGGCTTGTCCTCCATATAAAAACAATCATACAACGCGACCACCAGGGTTCGATCCTATACCGGTGTTGTACGCAGAACTGTTTTCGTTATTACTGGTCAAGGGACAGGTCCAAACCAGGTCTCCTCTTACAGTACCGGAGAATCCGGCTTTTTGGTTTAAAGCGAATCAGACTTACCCTTACCACCAAGGAGGACCAGGGCATAACATAGAAAACTGTCTCAGTTTCAAATCCGATGTGTAAAAGCTTGTTAGGTGCGGGGTCTTATCTTTAAAAGATACGAATCTGAATGTTCTCACAAACCCGCTGCCTGAACACGAGAAAGCCGCAGTAAATTTGATAGAAGAAGAGTATAACAACAGATATCAAATTCATGATGTACTCTTATTAAGGGCCAACTTGGTCAAGATACATTGTAGACAGAGTGGATATGAACATGTGCCACCTCATAATTATCACCAGTGTGATATCTGCTCTAAAAACAATCAGGGATGTTTTGTGGTGCAATCAACTCGACAGGAACAATTGGATTTCGGATGGATCTAAGAGCATCGAGTTCGTGGAGTTAACATGACTTATACAAGTTCCAACATCATTTAGAACCACAACATCCGTGCAATAAATGTCAACTTGGTGGCAATGCACTCAAGGCAAAGCCAGTATCATAATCTGCCACGGCATGATTACGATTCCTGTCTGACTTGCTCGGTAAACGATCAGGGATGCTCTTTTATACAAGAGGCCCTCCAGCGTCAGATGGATCTTGGGTGGATCCAGGACTACCGTGATAGAAATCCCTATCAGATCAACATGATTCAAATCTTCGATATTCGTTTGATGAATACCAGCTTGGTGGAGCTGCACGCCAAGGAAGTCCACTCAGTTTTCTCACTTCACATGATTATCTGAACTGTACAGTATGTCGGGAGAGTAACCAAGGGTGCGCTCTCGTTCAAAGAACTTTACAACACTTGTTAAACCACTGGTGGCTTCTGATCTATATGGATGAAGAGACGCAACAAGTCAGTATGATCGACGGGAACCCTACTAGGCATCAAAGTCAGGATGTTCGATCAATGGAAACAGACCTGGTGAGGTTACACTGCATTCAAAGCGGACGTGGCCAGGTGCCACCACATAACTACGAGCACTGTAGAGTCTACTCGGAAAATAATTAAGTATGTTATCTCGTGCGAGCAGCCCTTCAGAGTCAGTTGGACCACAAAGAGATTCAACAATATTCGGTTTTGGGGTCTATCAACTGGACGCCAGACTATTTTGCTGATCAGATTAAGGATGTTGTCGTAATCTCTGATCATGAAAGGACCAAAGATGTTTGTACCATCATCCCTCTACTTGGCGAATCGAAGGTTCTTAACCAAGAATTGATTGAAGTTACTTACTTTGGTCAGAAAAAATAGAAGGTTCCTATAGTCATTTATCTGCCGGGACCGTTACCGTATGAATCAGCTAAGGCGATCCCTTACATATACGGTGCAACAACAGTTGAGAATGGAAAGGAAATTCCATTACCCTCCGTCGTGAATATTGCAGACATCAGTCAAGTAACTCGGAGCGGTCGAATCTTCAACAGAGGAGTTTGAGAACCTAACAGAGAAAAGGAACTTTAAACAAAAGTTCCTAATCCACCAGTTGGTCAATCCAGTGATCCCTACCTTTCAAAGAACGATGATGAGATGCTGAAGCTCATCCAAAGGAGTGAATACAACATTGTTGATCAACTGTTAAAAACTCCTTCAAAGATCTCTGTGTTATCTCTTTTACTCAGTTTCGAAGCCCACAGAGAGGCTCTACAGAAAGTCTTAGAACAGGCCTTTGTGGAACAGGATGTGTCAATACGACAATTCGACAATATCGTTTCTAACATCACTTCCTGCAACAACTTGGGGTTTAGTGATGAGGAATTGCCGGAAGAAGGCAAAAGCCACAACGTGGCGCTCAATATCACAGTCAGCTGCCAGGACGATGCTTTAGCCAGCGTACTGGTAGACACTGGATCGGCTCTCAACGTCATGTCGAAGTCCACTCTAATGCGACTATCCTTCAAAGGATCTCCGATGAGAGGCAGTGAGGTCGCCGTCAAAGCATTTGACGGGTCTAGAAAAACAGTTATCGGTGAAGTCGACCTTCCCATAACTATCGGTCCTCACACTTTCCTAGTAATTTTCTAGGTCATGGACATCCGGGCAACATACAGTTGCTTATTAGGAAGACCTTGGATACACCAGGCTGGGGCAGTCACTTTGACACTGCACCAGAAACTGAAGTTCGTCCAAAACGATCAACTCGTCACGGTTTGTGGAGAACAAGCCTTGATCGTGAGTAACCTTTCATTATCCACTTGTGTAGAACCAGAGGAGGTCGTTGGAACTCAGTTCCAAGCACTTTCGGTGAGAAATGAAAATCAATCAGAAAAAGGAACATCGATTTCCTTATACAAAGATGCTCTCAAAGTAATCGAGAGTAACAACGCAAAAGGATGGGGACAGCTTATCATTCCTACTGATAATAAAACAAAGAAGGGTCTTGGTTTTTCTGCAACCTGTACCCAGACTGCCGCTAATGGTGAAAGTCTTCATCCCATTCAGAACTTCTTCCATAGTGGAGGTTTCCTTCACCCAGTGTCTCAAGAAGTACATACCATCAACGAGGGAGATTCCTCCGACACAAATGAGGAATGGAAGTCCTATCTTAACGAGGACGGTTATATATCTCAGGGAGAGGTGCCCACACCATTTTGTTATCCCGCACAGAGTCCGAGATTTATACCGAGGTCAGACGTCGAAATGATATACGGAGGTTGTGATCCTGAAGGATGTCGTGCTCCACCCAACTCATTAGAGGAAGACACTCCAATGAAATACAACTTTGACCACGACTATGATGGCCCAATGGATGGCCTGCCTATCTGGCAGGCGTACCCAGGAGACTTGGGACAAGAAAATCAGCCGAACAATGAAAATCAGGTGAGCATCATTGAAAAGAATACCTGTGTCCCCACCATGTCATGGGATCAACACTCAGGTCATTCAAAAAATGTCCAGCACGACGATGAATTTGCAAAGTTTGCAGGACTAGAATTCATTAACTATGCTTTTCCCGAGGTCAACGTCATCGAAAGGGATGACTCCTCCAATTCCAAAGAAGTGTGGGACACCTTGGGACAACTGAGTGGCAAATACAACTTCATGGTCAAATACACTGCTTTCGAAAGCTCTCGTATCTGGCTCGAAGACATTCAGCCAACTAGATGGGAAGATCTACCTGAGAGCACAAATACTATACAAAATACAACTGAGGAATCCTCCTACGACAACTCTGTCTGGGAGACAGATTCCAACGATTCTGCTACACCAGAAATCAGCGTTATTTCTGAAGACAAATCAAGGAAGGTACTAGACTTTGTGTTTCACTGAGGAGTTCGTCGCCAATGGGTTGCAGTCGATGTTCCAAAGATCTTTCATAAGTCAAAGTAATGGCCATCTTTGTTTTAACCTTCACCTTGCCCAGGTGAAACAGATGTTTTGATAGGGCTCACTTTCTGTAAATATACCTCTTCGTTTTGCCCAAAGCGACAGAGTTTTGTTTTATAGGGCTGTAGTTTCAAGAATCGACAAAATCATAAATAAAATAACGTCGTTCTGTAATTTCCGCATCAATTACTGTTTTCTCTTTTTGCTTTTTCAGAAAATGGTAATCCTTAAAAACAATTCAAATAATAAAAACAAGCAGTTTTCAGAAAATACACTGCACGCACTCTTGCATTTTCTCTATCTCTTCTAAAAAACAATCATAACGTCATGCAGATTGCTTATTTTAAACCCCGTTGAAACATACGATTTAATGCCTTCTCCCAAATTTGAATTCCCGGTATTTGAGGCTGAAGAAGAAGATGACAAAGAAATTCCAGAGGAGATCTCCCGATTACTCAGACAAGAGGAAAGGTTCATTGAACCTTACAAAGAGTCGTTGGAAACGGTTAATTTGGGCTCAGAGGAAGAAAAAAAAGAGGTCAGGATTGGGGCACTTCTCAGTTCAACTGTCAAAGAAAGTTTGACAAAGCTTCTCAAAGAGTTTCCCGATGTATTCGCTTGGTCCTATCAGGATAAGCTAGGGTTGGATACCAGCATCGTGGAACATCATCTACCTTTGAGATCAGAACGTCCATCAGTAAAACAGAGGTTGAGACGAACTCATCCAGACATGGCCATCAAAATCAAAGAGGAGGTACAGAAACAGATTGACGCGGGTTTCCTCGCCACATCAGAATATCCTCAATGGTTAGCCAACATAGTACCAGTTCCGAAAAAGGACGGAAAAGTCAGAATGTGTGTAGACTACAGGGATCTGAACAAAGCAAGTCTGAAGGACGATTTTCCATTACCACACATTGACATGTTGGTTAACAGTACAGCAAAGTTCAAAGTCTTCTCCTTCATGGATGGATTCTTGGGCTATAATTAGATAAAAATGGCACCGAAAGACATGGAGAAAACTTCCTTCATCACCCCATGGGGTAATTTTTGTTACAAGGTAATGCCATTCGGTTTTGTTAGTTCTGAATTGGCAGCAATTTTGGTAAAACAATGTGATACATCAAGATGTCTTGCTTGATGTCTTGACATGTGATTCTAACATTCTGCAGATGGTGTGTTTTTAGTATTGCAGGATTTGTACATGATGTCAAACACGATGTTCTGACATCAGTAGACAGAACTTCTAGTTCAGATTTTTAGGTTTTATTTGCTGCGCTATTTGCTGCGAAATTTACTGAAGTAGTAATATGTTGGAGTGATATTATTTGGAAGCAATCTGTTTGTGAAGAATAGGGTTAGCTATTTTCATGCATAAAGATTTGGAGAATAATTAGTTTTAATTATTAATTAAAACTAAGATCTGCTAATGCCCAAGCCCAATGTAAGGAATGTTTATGGGAATATTATGTTATCCTATGTGGTGCTGTTTTATAGGTTTCAAGAAGAATATTGAAGAATAATGACTTTCTAGTTATGGAGATAAATTAGGAAGGATTTGATTGAAGACCTATTATGTAGCAGAAGTTTCTGTTGATTTGTAGCAGCTGTTATGCTGTGATTTGAAGCCCAAATCCTGTTGGGAATAAGTTATAAATAGAATGCTTGTAACCTAGAAAAAGCACGGGTCCAAGATGTAGATCATTAGGGTTTGTGTGAAATTGTGAGCCACTCTAGTGCTATTTTGTACTTAGAGTTAGACTGTTTAGTTGAGTTGTATTTGTCAATCATCTATGAGCTTTTAAGCAATGATGATTGTGGTTCTTTGAAGTGTGTCTTCTACTTTTCTGTGATTGAAGAGTTGTTGGAAATTAAGCTGTTGATGCACTGGCTGAGGTGTTGACTGCTAGACATCATTGCGATGATTGGAAGAGAGATGGAGTCTCTTATCTAGGGAGAACTTAGGTAGAAGGGTCATTGGGTAGTTATTAAGTGAGTAGATCGTCAACGGGTGTGTTGGCTGTAGGGTCTATGAATTGATACTGCTAATAGTGGACTTCCTTCCTGGCTTGGTATGCCCCCAGATGTAGGTTGTTAGACTGAACTGGGTAAACAATTCTTGTGTGCAATTTACTTTTTAGCAACTTCTTTAACTGTCTATATCTTGTATATGTTGCTGATAACAAACCAGATGTCTCGACATGTTTATTCGACATTTGGGTCTGTCATACCCGAATTTCAATTGGTATCAGAGCAGGCATCCTGTTCGTTTTTCTGGGTGAGATCCTAGAGAAGATACTTTCTGGTTCATGTGCAAGGAAGATAGTTGTGCTGAAAAGTTGTTTGGACTTGGTCAGTTCATATGTTGTTTGAATGGTCCCTTGAAGTGGAGGATGGACTATTCGTGACAGGTGTGTATTGGCTCTGTTTGATGTTGTCAGGCGTGTAGCTTTGGTGGTGATCTGCTTTGTGGGGTGATTTATTTTCAACCTATGCTGGCCTATTGCACCTGAAGTGTGGTTTTTGTACAAAGGTTATTAAGTTTTGTTTCTGAAGGTTGTTGAGGGGTTTTCTTTTCTGTGTTCCGGTGCATTTGTATATGTCAGAAAACTCTTGGTGGTTTTGTGTGTTGTGGCTGCAACACTCTGTTCTCCTCTGAAGGTGTATCACATGGTGTGGTGATACTTGAGGATATCTTCAACTAGCCTGTTAGAGTTGCCCAAGATACTTGTGGTTCATCCCAAGTCCACTCATAAAGGAACTTTTATATGAGGGTGTTGAAAAGAGATCTAAAGAAAGTTAGAAGCAATTTATTCTTGCTTCCAACCCTACAAGGCCAATCTCTAGGCTTTGATAAAGGATCTCTTGGTGTGTTTCTTGAGAAGGGAACTAATGTCCTACCAGATGTTGGAACATCAAACCAGCAGATTGTGCAGAGTCTTGTTGGATAAAGGTATGGCATAGCAGATGCTTGGGGGGCTAAACAAATGTGCATTGATCACATCTGTTTGGAACCTACTCCTGGCTTGGAAGAGGAGGCATCTGGGTTGTGTGTCTAAGAAGTTTCTTAGATAAGTGTGTTGGTCAAGAGATGATCAACATATTGTCACTCATTGGATTAGTGTATTTCTGATCCAAGTGAGTAGGAGTACAAAGGCTGTTTTTTTGTGTGGAGGTCAAGCTTAAATGTCAAGGACATTCTCTCTGAAATCCGAAAGTTCCTTATGTTCAAAGGAGCCAGATGTATGGAATCTTGTTTATGGCCATGGAGCAGATTCTGTTTGAAAGGAGTTATTTGTGTGTACCAACCACAGGATGTGCAGCTATTAGAGGGGAAAATGAATAGTTCCCTTAGGAGTTCTTAGCAGTTAATAAGGGGGAGTCCTTAATCTGATGCTGGAAGAACTCGAAGAAATGTCAGCATAATTTCTTGACATCTTTGTATTAAGAATTTATTTTTCTCATTATTTCTGGCGGTGTTTCTCAAAAACAGGATGAAGGTTGTTTACTCAAACTCGATATCACTATCAAGTCTATGAGAGCATGGAACTCTTGTTCTAGTGGGAGAGAAACTCAAAGGTCGGTGCACAAAGGAGATTTATTAACCTAACTGGTTGACTGGTGTCTTCATAGTTGGAATGTCATCCAAACCATCTAGGATGAGCATTTCAGATTTGTGTTTGGAGCAAGGAGGAGTTGGTGTTTTGGGACAAAAGGATTATGGTTCCCTAGTATCTGCATGAGAAGTTTCTTCTTAAGCTGGAGTTCAGTTATGTGGTGTCCTCACATAATGGAACATTTTTTTGCAAGGATTGAAGGGCATCCTTGTAGGTTGAAGTGTTGGGAGAAGCATATTTTTTTGAACAATCTGGTTGAGATGACCAGTCAATGCTTTTTTTGTATGCTCCAGAAACCTGTTAGAGGGTATCTCCTCTTTAGGTACAGAAGGATGGCATCCAACATCTCAAAGTCAGATAGGAGGTCTGAACTTTAGAAGTTTGAGAAGAAGATTCTTGGGATGTAGAGTATGCAGGTTCCTGCATGTGTGTATGATCTGGTTTTGAAGGTTGGTCAGCTACTGATGGTTGATCCTCTTATGTCCCTTGTAAGAGATGTGTGTGGATTACTATAGTTGCTGTCTCCAAAGCCATAGTAAATGTTTAAATCCACGTGATTTAGACTAATGTTGAAACATCATTTCAGTTCTTTGCTTCCTCAGCAAAGGAAGTTTGTTTAGCTCAGGGTGGAGTGAAAAGTCAAGACACTGACCTAATCTGGAATGATTTTGTGGTGTGAATGGTTGTCATGATGGTTTGTCATGTGTGCGAATGAAGAATGTCAGACCAAATATCCTACCTTGTGTGAGAATGTAGTCTTATCTGACTAATGATAAATACTTTGACGGGAGCTAAGTATCTGTCTGATGTGAGTATGCAAGTCTGCAGTCTGAACTCTTTGCTTCAGAGAGGGTGTGCTAGTTTATTTCTCTCTATGGTGTTCAAGTGTTTATGTTAACCTGAATAAGCTGCTCTGGCTGTGTTTTATTGGGAGCTTCTTGAAGGACTTCTATGTGCACTGAGTCCTTTGAATGGTGATGGGAAGCTGATGTCCCAAATGATGATTGTAACATCATGATTGTTGATGGTTATATTTGGAAGATGATTGAGATTGTGCACTTGGAGTTGGATGCTCAAGCATTTTTGTCAGAAAAGGTGTTTCTGAATATGTGGATTAGAATGTGGAGATTCTGATCTTGTTTTTAGTAGTATGTTCTGGCAAAGCATGACTACTATTTTTGAAGACCTCACTAGTATCAAAAACTACTAGTGGATATAATGGCAGAGGAATTGTGTCAGGTGAGGTGATTTGATCAGGAAGTTTTGTTTAAGAGTTGTTCTTTCTCTTGAAGAGATTAGATCTCAGTAAAGCTTTTAAGTAAGCTGAGAATTCGTGGAGTTTGTGAGCAGTGTCAAACCAGTCAGGGTAATTGGATGTGTTCTCTAGGAGTGAGAGTACAGTATGTGAATGTGCTCAGCAAGTGTGTGAAGATCTGGTGCTCAAATGTTAATCTCCATCTAGAGCATTGGTTATCCATGACAGGGGGAGTACTTGTCTATGGATTTTGCTGCAAAGGTGCATAAATTGTGAAGCTTGCATGTTGATCAAGTTTATGGAGATTGGTTGCCTCTTATGAGGATATAATGTCAGATAACATGCTATGACATTCTTCTGCTGGATGGCGTTTTGGTGTGTTCTTAATAGGACATGTATGGTTCTAGCCATGTGAAGCTAATTGTTTGAATCATGTGCGCACATGCTTCTGAGGAGGAGTCTGAAGGACAGTTTTGTTTGTGTCTGGGAGAATTTATTTTTCTCTGCAGTTTTTGGAAGAACTCTGTAGGGGTCTTTGTTGATGGGAGATGTCACACTTGTCTTGGTGTGTGTTTTTAAGTAAGAGGACTTTACTTAGAGTGTAGTGGAAGGAAGTGTGTTTGTGCTTCAGAACTTGTGGATGATTGTGTGAAGCATTCCTGATTCAATTGGATTGTATCTCAAGGAACAAGAATGTCTATGGATGTAAAATTCAAGGTGGATTTGAACAGGGTATGGATGGTTTCTGGATGAGAGAGATCAATGGTGATTTTGGTCTCAATCCAAGAGTTTGTTGGTTGTAGTACAAGGATGTGATCCTGGTACTTTCTTGATATATGATCATAAAGGTGTCATGGGATATCATTGGTGATTTTGTGGTGTTTCTTGTTGAAGGAGCAACTTCTGTCAGTTAAATGTACTAGTGTTGTTTGAGGATCAAGCATTAAGTGAATGCGTTTAGTAGGTGTGTTGAACAGAGGGTGCGCTCTTGAAGAGATGAAGATGAGTCTTATGTTTTCCATTCATTTAGGGTGTTCATCTTGCAAAGGAGCACTGATTATCTTAGATAGGGGGGTTGAACTTTTGTTGTTGAAGTAGTGTAGTTGTTTATCAAGATTGTTTGTGGCTCTGGTGAGGGTGTTATGTCAGACAAGATGTCGTGACATTGTGTTACTGGTGAAGTTCATGGTGGACATGACAGTTTAGACCTGGTGTGTCAATGGATTAAACCAGAAGTGTACATTTACCCCAATGTTTGTCAATTTTTGGCCAAAAAGGGGGAGAGAAGTAGGTTTGTTCAGCTATTGTGTCTGGATGATTCAGAGTTTGCCTTTGGAACTTTTTGTGCTTGGTCTATATTAATGTACTCTCTTCTCTATGGATTTGTTCTGAATGTTGCTTATTTGTTCTGGTTGTTATGGAAGTTTCCTAGTGGAGTTTGTCTAATTATGGCTAAAAAGGGGGAGAGTAGTGTGGCTTAATAATGTTGGCATAGTAATGATATGTTTGCATTGGATTTTCTGGAAGAGATGGGGTTTTCTGGTTCCTTGGCTCTCTGTGGTTGGTTGGCTTTCTGGGTTAGATGTGGTTGTCTGGTGTGTGCTGTTTCTGCTGCAAGGATCTCTGATATGTTTTGTGATCATAAATTGTTTTAGCCAAAATTTGCCAAAGGGGGAGATTGTTAGTTCTGAATTGGCAGTAATTTTGGTAAAACAATGTGGTACATCAAGATGTCTTGCTTGATGTCTTGACATGTGATTCTAACATTCTGCAGATGGTGTGTTTTTAGTATTGCAGGATTTGTGCATGATGTCAAACACGATGTTCTGACATCAGTAGACAGAACTTCCAGTTCAGATTTTTAGGTTTTATTTGTTGCGCTATTTACTGTGAAATTTACTGAAGTTGTAATATGTTGGAGTGATATTATTTGGAAGCAATCTGTTTCTGAAGAATAGGGTTGGCTATTTTCATGCATAAAGATTTGGAGAATAATTAGTTTTAATTATTAATTAAAACTAAGATCTGCTAATGCCCAAGCCCAATGTAAGGAATGTTTTTGGGAATATTATGTTATCCTATGTGGTGCTGTTTTATAGGTTTCAAGAAGAATATTGAAGAATAATTACTTTCTAATTATGGAGATAAACTAGGAAGGATTTGATTGAAGACCTATTATGTAGCAGAAGTTTCTGCTGATTTGTAGCAGCTGTTATGCTGTGATTTGAAGCCCAAATCTATTTGGGAATAAGTTATAAATAGAATGCTTGTAACCTAGAAAAAGCACGGGTCCAAGATGTAGATCATTAGGGGTTGTGTGAAATTGTGAGCCACTCTGGTACTGTTTTGTACTTAGAGTTGGACTGTTTAGTTGAGTTGTATTTGTCAATCATCTATGAGCTTTTAAGCAATGATGATTGTGGTTCTTTAAAGTGTGTCTTCTACTTTTCTGTGATTGAAGAGTTGTTGGAAATCAAGTTGTTGATGCAGTGCCTGAGGTGTTGGCTGCTAGACATCATTGCGATGATTGGAAGAGAGATGGAGTCTCTTATCTAGGGAGAACTTAGGTAGAAGGGTCATTAGGTAGTTATTAAGTGAGTAGATCGTCAACGGGTGTGTTGGTTGTAGGGTCTATGAATTGATACTGCTAATAGTGGACTTTCTTCCTGGCTTGGTATGCCCCCAGATGTAGGTTGTTAGACCGAACTGGGCAAACAATTCTTGTGTGCAATTTACTTTTTAGCAACTTCTTTAACTGTCTATATCTTGTATATGTTGTTGATAACAGACCAGATGTCTCGACATGTTTATTCGACATCTGGGTCTGTCATACCAGAATTTCAGGTTTGAAGAACGTTGGGGCAAACTATAAAAGGGCCATGACTACTCTGTTTAATGACATGATACATAAAGAAATCTAGGTATGTGTCGATGACATGATTGCCAAATCTAGAACAGAGGATGAGCATGTGACCCACCTGTCAAAACTATTTGAGCGGTTGAGAAAGAATAAACTCCTCTTGAATCCCAACAAATGCACATTCGGTGTCTGTTCAAGGAAACTTTTAGGGTTCATCGTCAGCCAGAAAGGAATTGAGG
Source organism: Lathyrus tuberosus (assembly GCA_022829125.1). Lineage (NCBI taxonomy): Eukaryota > Viridiplantae > Streptophyta > Magnoliopsida > Fabales > Fabaceae > Lathyrus > Lathyrus tuberosus. Next base: position 3,125,370 of record JALAZF010000082.1, on the reverse strand, counting down.
TCGATCCTGACAAGGTCAAGGCCATTCAAGAAATGCCTTCTCCAAAGACTGAAAAACAAGTCAGGGGATTCCTGGGACGTCTGAATTACATTTCCAGATTTAAATTCCTCATGACCGCGACATGTGCGCCAATTTTCAAATTACTCAAAAAGAATCAGGACTGGGTTTGGACAGATGAGTGCCAAACTGGCTTTGACAGTATCAAGCAATATTTGTTGAACCCACCGATTCTATCACCTCCGGTAGAAGGAAGACCACTGATCATTTACTTAACAGTCTTGGAAGACTCAATGGGTTGTGTACTTGGCCAACAAGACGAAACAAAAAGGAAAGAGTATGCCATTTACTATTTGAGCAAGAAATTCACCGACTGCGAGACTCAATACACTATGCTCGAGAAAACTTGCTGTGCTCTGGCTTGGGCAGCCAAACGTCTTTGCCAGTATATGATTCGTCACACTACTTGGTTAATCTCCAAAATGGATCCAATCAAGCACGTCTTTGAAAAGCATGCTCTCACGGGAAGGATTTCCCATTGGCAGATGTTGTTATCCGAATATGACATCGAGTACCATGCTCAGAAAGCCGTCAAAGGAAGTATTTTAGCCGATCATTTGGCTCATCAACCGATTGACGATCAGGAATCAGTCGGATTTGATTTCCCAGACGAAGATGTCATGTATCTAAAAATGAAAGACTGCGATGAACCACTACCTAGTGAAGGGCCAGAACCAGGATCCCAATGGGGATTAATTTTTGACAGACCTGTCAACCATTACGGAAACGAAATTAGGGAAATCATTGTTACCCCTCAGGGTACCCACATTCCTTTCACCGCCAGACTGACATTTAAGTGTACAAACAACGAGGCTGGATACGAAGCTTGTATTATGGGTCTCGAAGAAGCAATCGATTTGAGGATCAAGAACTTGGATGTATATGGCGATTCAGCCCTGGTTATCAATCAAATCAAAGAAGATTGGAACACATACCAATCAGGACTGATTCATTACAAAGACTACGCAAGAAGGTTGTTACCTTTCTTCAACAGAATCGAGTTTCATCATATCCCTCGTGAAGAGAATCACATGGCTGATGCATTAGCCACCCTCTCTTCCATGATTAGTATAGGTCAATGGAACGACTTACCTAAGATTGACATAATGCGCCTTGAACGGCCCGCTTACATCTTCACGATTGAAGCAGTCATAGACGACAAACCTTTGGTATCAAGATATCAAATGCTTCCTTCAGAAACGAGAGTATCCACCTGGGGCATCCAGAAAGGACCGAAAGACCCTCAAAAGACTAGCAGGCAGCTTCTTTCTGAGCGGTGATACTCTCTATAAGAGAAACTTTGACATGGTCTTGCTCCGATGCGTAGACAGACCAGAAGCAGACATCCTGATAAAAGAAATTCACGAAGGATCCTTTGGCACTCATGCCAACGGACACACAATGGCGAGAAAAATTATGAGAGCAGGGTACTATTGGTTGACCATGGAATCCGACTGCTACAAGTACATGAGGAAGTGTCACAAGTGTCAGATATACTCAGAAAAAATCCATGTACCGCCAACACATCTCAAAGTTCTTTCTTTCCCATGACCTTTTTCCATATGGGGAATCGACATGATCGGCATGATCGAACCTAAGGCTTCAAACGGACATCGGTTTATCCTGGTAGCCATCGATTACTTCACCAAGTGGGTCGAAGCAGCGTCATACGCCAATGTAACCCGATAAGTGGTGGTCTGATTCGTCAAAAACAATATCATCTGCCGTTATGGTGTTCCGAGCCAGATCATTACTGATAATGGATCCAACTTGAACAATAAAATGATGAAAGAGTTATGTGCTGAGTTCAAGATCGAACACCATAACTCATCTCCCTACCGACCCAAGATGAATGGAGTGGTAGAAGCGACTAACAAGAACATCAAGAAGATCGTTCAAAAGATGGTTGTAACCTATAAAGATTGGCACGAGATGCTACCCTTTACTCTTCACGGTTATCGCACATCTGTCCGGACTTCAACAGGGGCAACCCCTTTCTCTCTAGTATATGGCATGGAGGCAGTGCTCCCCATAGAAGTAGAGATCCCATCAATCTGGGTATTGACGGAAGCTAAGCTAACAGAAGCTGAATGGTGTCAAAGTCGACACGATAAACTGAATCTGATCGAAGAAAAACGAATAAGGGCACTATGCCATGGTCAGTTGTATCAACAGAGAATGAAGAAGGCGTTTGACAAAAAGGTCCGACCCCGTGTCTTCAGAAAAGGAGACCTCGTGCTAAAAAAGATACTATCATTCCTCACTGATTCGCGGGGCAAATGGACTTTGAATTAAGACGGCCCCTATGTGGTCAAGAAATCTTTCTCAGGCGGCGCCTTGAGATCCCCAACCATGGATGGAGAAGAGTTTTTCTACCCCACGAATGATGATGTAGTCAAGAAATACTTCGCCTAAATAAAAAAAATGTCTCGGTGGATTGAAAACCCGAAAAGGCGGTTCTGGAAAAAATTAGAGACACAAGCAAAAATCATCCTGGTGGTTTGGAAATCTCAAAGTACAATCCAGGTAAAAATTAGGGATTAATGGCAAGTAACTACGTCTGATCAGTTCAACTCCTCAGTAGTAATGCCATCCATCAGAAGAAAAACTCCAGTCAAGGTCATCTTCGACAGAAGCTCAGGATATCCAGAATTCAAAGTTGGTAGAAGGATAGCGGTCGTTATGTTTCAATGTTGCCCTTTTCCTTTAAATTACCATTTTCTAAACTTTGTAAATACTCCATGGAATCACGCGTTTAGCTGATTTCCATCCTATCAATAAAATTTGAGCCATGGTGCTTTTGTTTGCAATTCTTATTTGTTTTAGCTTTACAGAACGACATTTTAACATGATTAACGATTCTTGAAATAAAACAAAAAAATGAATTTACTTGTCAAACTTTTTCTGCTTTTAAAATAAAGATGGAGATTTCTTTTGACTGTTGACATCAAAAGAACATCGATCGTTTCTCCAGAAGCAATTGAGCTTCAAAGTGCAGAATAAAAGTACTCCTTCTTAGCCAGTACACCTGAATGAAGGATTAACTGCGTCAGAGACCAGGTTTCATCTGACACCCTCGGCAGAGTTCTCATCTCCTAAGCCCGGCCAACGTAGCTCCCAACAGGGACTATCCCTCCTAAGCAAGGCAGAATTGCTATTTTCTGAACCAGCGATACTTTTCGTCTCCCGCTGTGGCCGAATATCCAGTCGTGTTTATCCACTAGTCTGTATGTCGCGTCAGTTTTGTCAGCATATACATACATACATCATGCATTATTGATTCATTCATATTCATATTGCATCACTATCACTCGAGTCGGTCTTGTTCCATAGTGATAAAACTCCTGTTAATCGAGTTGTTAGTTCTTTTCTCATCAGGAAGTGAATCATCTAAACGATCTCTCCTCCAGTTTATTTCTGGATTAAATTCGGTCCACGACCACTTTGATAACTTGAACCTCTAAAAGACAAATAGACCTTCTACAAACGTCACTCTTCGCCATTGAAGATGATATCTTCGCTTTCCCGGATTAAGGAAAATCCCCAGAGAAAGCCTCTTAATCAGAGTTTCGGCAGTACAGTTGTTTTTCTCCGAAAAAAATCCGCTGACGAAAAGGTCATCGGCACCTCAAAATTGGATCACATCATATAGCATTTCTCCGAGAAGATCCTGAGAAAAGTATGATTTAACACCCCCAAGCGACAGCAGTCTCTCAAGAGACATGCTTTCCCCAGTAGAGCCGACAAATGGCGTCTCCAACAGAGAAGTTTGTACACCTCTACAACTCAGACAGTTGGGTTCCCCAGCAACTTTGACATCAGATCTTTTTCCATCAAATGGCATCTCCCCAAGAAAATTAGGCGAGAAGTTTGAGGAAAACCACTACAAACAGCGTCCCTTGTCAAGAAGTTTATTGACAAAAGAAACTGAGACTAGTTCCTTGGTAGGAAACCAGGATCGAGGGGAGGTTTATTTCTGAAACTGAGACCAGTTCCTTAGTAGGAAACCAGGATCGAGGGGAAGTTTATTTCAGAAACTGAGACCAGTTCCTTGGTCGGAAACCACAATCGAGGGGAGGTTTATTTCAGAAACTGAGACCAGTTCCTTGGTAGGAAACCAGAATCGAGGAGAAGTTTAGGTCAGCAACTAAGACTAGTTCCTTGGTAGGAAACTAGGATCGAGGGGAAGTTTATTTTAGAAACTGAGACCAGTTCCTTGGTAGGAAACCAGGATCGAGGGGAGGTTTATTTCAGAAACTGAGACCAGTTCCTTGGTAGGAAACCAGGATCGAGGGGAAGTTTAGGTCAGCAACTAAGACCAGTTCCTTGGTAGGAAACCAGGATCGAGGGGAAGTTCATTTCAGAAACTAACAACAGTTCCTCGGTAGGAAACCAGGATCGAGGGGAAGTTTTTACCTTTTCTAAGTATCATTGCTTAGCAAAAGAAGATGGATGAGTAAGCTGCCATTCATAACCACCATCAAAATTTTGGGTATTCCGATATTTAATCCTCTTGCACCCCGAATGGCCGAATACCTTCGCCATTCACACCTTAGGGTCCAAGAAGATTATATAGGGACATCTGTCATACCCCAAAATTTTGACCACTAAGATTCCCCATCATTGTGCAAATCATCATCACAATATGGATGGACCATTATACCTCATTAGTCTCCCCAAAGATGGGTGAGCATCCACTACAATCAAATTTAGGGTTTCAAGCCCTCTCAGAGCTCTTAGACAAAGGATCAATCAAGGAATAACTTGATCTTTAACTTGTCTAAACCTCTCAAATATCAACAATGGATCAAGAGGACTCCCACCTCAAGAATAAAACACAAAGTTGCAACTTGCCAAGTGGATTAAGCCTCAAGATCGCCAGTGTCACCAAATTAGGGTTTTGGTCGACTGGGGCCTACAGATGGAAATTTTCCTGTGGGCATGAGCCAAAGGCTTCAAAGTACAACCTAAGATGCTCCAAGGGACATCATGAACCCAATCATCAAGTCAATTTTGCCTCAGGGGATGCATTCATAAAAAATCAGGAATTAAGGTTTCTTGACCTAGTTCACCCCTAAGTTGACTTTTGGGGCAAAACATGAGCCAATACCTCAAGAGAAGATTTGAGGGTCTCTAACACACTACATTGATCCATTTGCAAAAATGAATTGATCCAAGAAGCTTGATCAACAAGTTTCAAATTCATCAAACCACAATTAGGGTTTCGCGAGAAAAGTCAACTGTGCCTTTGACTTTTGACCCAGGCATGCTCCCAAACCTTGGGACATGATTCAATACACCCTATAACACCTATGAAATAAATCCATCAAGTTTGATTTAGGTCAAGGACTTGATTTCATAGAGGATCGCACAGTTTGGAGTTCATCTAACAAAAAGTCAACTGTGCACAAAAGTCAACTTTGACTTTTTGAGATTTTTCACAATTATGGTTCTTTGACCCTAAAATGATGTTAATATGTGATTGGGATCATCATTCATCAAGAAAAATCAAGAAAAGTGGGATAACTTGTAAAAGGGGTAACCATTAAAAACTTAGAAATTTTCTATGTTATGGAACAAAGTGGCTAGGGTACCAACTTCCAAGGATCATAACTTGAGATCCAACCAACCATTTGGACTAATCCAAAGATGGATTTGTAGCTCTCATGGCATACTTTAAAAATGTCAACTACACCTCATTCCAATTCATCATAGATTTTGAGTTATGGTTGGATCAAAATGGCTGAAAACATGAAATGCCACTTTTTCCAACACTTAGTGAAATTTTCACTAAGTCAGTATCTGTCTTGTTTTTTTCCAAAAGTAGGGGGATTTTTCAATTAGATCGAAAAATTATCAAGACAAACTATGATCACACATGTGTTGTATCACATAAGAGCTTTCCAAAATGGCCAAGAACTCCATGAAACTCCACTTAAGCCATGAGATATGACAATGACAACGTGCCTTGCTGCAAACTGTCATGGCAAGGCGGATTTGTGTATTTTGCTCGATTTGAGCAAATTTTGCAAATGAAAAACAAGTTTATCCATCTGAACACCTCAGGGGGAGACCAAGGAGGGACAAACACTGATCCATCAGCCTCCTAAGTCATTGGAACCAAAAGTAGCATGCCAAACCTAGAAATGCCTAAAAGAGGGACAAGACTCCAATTTTGGTTTGGAGCATTTAATGGATGCACCAAGGTGGCATGGACTGAGCCCTTTCCAACTAAATTCAGTCAAGACTTATCCAAGAACTAGGGAACCAGCAGCCTGTGCTCTAACCTCTAGTCAATGGCTAGAGGAGACTTGGATTCCTATTGATCAACATTTGCCAAACTTCTACAGCAGTTGCCATTCACTATTGCTTGCAAAACAAACTTGCTCTACTATAAATAGAGCTCATATGTGCTCAGTTTGAGTACACCAAAGCCATCAAACAAATGTTTTCCTCAAAATGTCTTCCTTCACTCCAAAATTGCCTTCCAAAGCAAGTCACTATCGGGTTTTGAATTTGAGAGCCATTCCAACCAAACCAATCACACACACACCTCATAAACATCATATGTAAGTGATCCAAACACTTAAACAACATCTGGAACACTGATTTCTCAAAATCACCATCCAACTGCTCAAGCTTTTAGCAGACTTGCAGTTGGGGTACCATCTTCAGTTCCAGCTTGTTTCAAACCACTCCAAGCATTCAGACACATCACTTGGCACCTAAGGAAGCTGTGCAAATAATTGGAACCAGCTTGCAACACCTCTAACACAAAACATGATCACCAGCTACAAGAGGTAGGCCTGAGCTCTTCTAACTTTATGATCCATGCATTTTTTGCTGCACAATAATTTGGCCATATGTTCATAATCATGCATAGAGTGTTTACCCTCAATCAATTACTTTGTTTGAATCGTGTATGGAATTTCTGAGCCTTCATGCAAATTTTAGGGTTCTTGAGGTTTCTCTTTGATTTCTTATTCCATGCTTAAAATAAATGAAATTAAAGACCATAGACATGATCGTGAGGTGAAAACGAGCAGATTGATATGTAGATTGCATGATATCATCAAGTATTCAGTGAGATTGGATGGAAAATTCAAATCTGCAAAAACAGAGGGTGGCGCGTGTTCTTGGCATGTTCTTGGCGACATTTTTTGAATATTTGAATATTTGAATTTTGTGATTTTATTTAATTGATTCAAAAATTAATTTCTCTCTGAGTTTTAATGATTTTGAGTTGATTCTTTTTTTAATAATTCACAAAAATGCTAAAATATTTTATTTTACCAAAAACTGCTAAAAATATTAATTATTTCATATACTTGATATTTTTACAAAGAATTAATATTTTATTTGTTTTTCAACATTTAAAATGTTTTTTCTCCCTTGATTTTCCAAACTTAATTGATTTTCAATCATTTTGTGGATAAAAACATGATTTTTGAAACATTGATCCAAGATCACAATTTGTTTTCACACATGTTTAACAATTTTGATCATTTTAATTGAATTTTTATTCAATTAAAATATATTTTGAAAACAAATTAGGGTTTTGATTAATTCAACCCTCACCAAACTTTTTCAAACTCTTTGGGCCTCTAATAGAGTGTAAAACCCAACCCCTTTGTAAATACACCACTTTTTGGGCCTCAGTCATTGTATAAGCCCCACTGTATTTTCAAAAACAACGGCACGATCGTCGCCTTTTTTTGACAAAATCAACTGGGCCTCTCCTCGAGCTATAAGTCCCAATTCTTTTTCTGAAAACTCTTTGGGCCTCTAATAGAGTGTAAGACCTAACCCCTTTTTTAAACCAAAATAATTTGGCCCTCAGTGTATTGTATAAGTTCCGAGACCATCAAAAAGTTTGGCACGATCGTCGCGTTTTTAACAAAAATCATTTGGGCCTCTCCTTGAGCTGTAAGCCCCACCACTTGTACACAAATAAATTATTGGGCCTCTAATAGAGTGTAAAACCCAATCCCCTTTTAACCAAACCCTTTTTGGGCCTCAGACATTGTATAAGTCCCTCTGCGTTAAAAGAAAAACCTAGGCGCGATCGTCGTTGCCAAACAAATCATCTGGGCCTACCCTCGTGTTGTAAGCCCCATTTCTTTTCTTTTCAAAATCTTTGGGCCTTTAATAGAGTGTAAGACCCATCCCCTTGTACATAAAAACTTTTTGGGCTTCACATATTGTATAAGTCCCTCTGTACAAACAACGGTGCGATCATAGTTAAAACTTGGGCCTCTCCTTGAGCTGTAAGCCCCAACAATCTTTTCAAGCACTTTCTCCTTTGATTTTGAATTCAAATATATGTTGTTATCAAAACTTTCTTTGTTGAACAACTAACCAAACAGCATGGAAGCTCTACAATGGGTAAGTGTTCATCCGCTTTCATTTACCGCTTTCATATGTACATAACTGTATTGTGGGGCTGCTTCACTGTAAGTCTTCTTTCACATCCTTTTGTATACTTGTCACATATCCACTGTTTAATACTAGTATAGTTATTTAGAGTTTTCCCCGACAACTACGTCTAGAACTAAGTAAAGCCATGTTGGCCACTCTTAAATACAAACAAAACTAGAACCCCCGTAGGATTCCAGATACAGTCTTCCCTCCTCTTGGGGTTAAACAATATGGAACAAAGAGAAAGGCAGTATTCTCGGTGAACCTTTTCTCAGACTGTCACCCTTAGAAATTGTCAAAGAAACTCTAACTCCCCAGAGATGATCTTTTTCTCCGTGAATGGCATCTCTTGAGTTTCTTCCAAATCCTCGAACTTTCTTGGAATGATCTCTTCTCTGTGAATTGCATTTCTTGAACTTCTATTGGTTTGGGGACCCACAGGCTTCCTAAAAGCATCCCCGCCTCCTCTTGGGCGTTGTACAAGGACCCTTCGGCTTCTTAAAAGTTCCCATGACTTCTCTTGGGCTTCATACAAGGACCCTGACGACCTTTTAAAGGTATAAGATAGAACTCAGTCATTCTTTGCTAGAGCAGTCTATCGCTCCCGGGATTTTCATCCAGGTACAAATGCGAAAGTGGCGCGGAAACAGAGTTGCCAGCAATGTATATTTATCCCGAGAGAGGGAAAGGAAACAATGCATAAACGTGAGGAAGAGGGAAAGGAATGGTCATCGCATCCATAGCCTGGGTTCGGGAGTCGGTTACGCGAGGGGAAGGTGTTAGCACCCCACGCGTCCATCGTACTCGATGGGATCCACGCTTGTTGTCTAATCTAAGGGTGAGTTATCCTAAAATCTATGGCTATACTGAAACGGGGGAGGGGAAAACAAAGACAGACTCGGTAGGACATCGTCGTCCTAGGCCTACGTACTCCCTTTGTGCAATGGGAAATTCAGAGTCAACGTAGTTCGGACCAAGTTCTTTTTGTGTTTTTTATGAGCGACGTTAAGTTCGCGTCCGGCAGTTAGGGTCGATGCCTGTTTGCGACAAAACGGAAAGTAACGTGCCCTTTTTGAAAATAGCCTTAAGTTTGACAATCCCGAAGGACAAAAATGATTTGAAATTTTTTTTATATTTTTTAAGACAGAAGTGAGTTGAGTTAGTTCATAACTTACATTGCACCAAAGTCTATGACACGGGAACGAATGCGTCGCATGGTCGTCCCCAATGGGACGTATGCTCAACACTCTAGAAGAATGAAGGGAGTCCCCTCAATATTCATTTCCTTTGCTTAATGCTCGAGTGCAAGGCAAGTTGACCTTATTAAGTATCTTAGAAGTGTTTGGAGATGAGAAGAGGGACTCAAAAGAAAAAAAATCTACGGGAATTCTATCCTAATATTATCATGCAAAGATGGCCCTAAGGGGAGGTTTGAGAACAACCTAAGTCTAAAGAAAAGAAGAGATAACAGAAAGAAAGAGTGAGGGTGAACATGGATGACTATCCACACCCTCAAGTGCCTTACCTCTGCCCCTGCACAAAAGGTTAATACAAAACAGTAACAATGGTTGAATGTAAGTACTGAAAAGTAAATCAAACAAGCTAGTTGCCTTAAGAAGACAACTAAAGAAGAAAATAAGACTTAAACCAAAAGGGAAAGGTCCTAAGGGCTAAGGAATCTCCTAGGGTGGTAGGTATATGTCAATACACCATACCAAGGCTAAGGTACTAGGCAAAGGTCAACCCAAAATGCACCACCAGATCATGCAAAAGCAAGTTATGTGCTAGCTATGAGGAATGAGAACAAATGGATCATGCAACAATGCATATGCAAACACTAAACCCAGAAGCCAATGACATTTAAAAATGCATGGAAATGTCCTCAAGAATGCATATGAGTCATGAATGCAAGCATGGAGGATGATTAGGCAAGAAGAAATGAAAACAATTCACTTAAGTCCATACATGAATCACATTTGTAACATAAGCAAAGAATGAAGATGTAAGATGAACAAGTATGGAAATGAATGCAAACCTGTAGCATATGACATGTGAGAAGACATCTATGATGTGAGAATAAACATACAAAGTTCATGCTGGTCTCAAGTTGAAATACATAGAAGAAGAAGAACAAACCAAGTTCCAATACCTTCAAACAAATGTCAAATGTTCATGAACTTAGGAGGAATGCAAGATGATATTAGAAGTCAATCAACATGGATGAGAATGACCTATGAGGTGCCTACCAAATGATGTCAAAGCATCACAACAAAAATCACAAGGAAACAAGTTCAAAACATATTAAAACCCTAGCATGAGTTCACTAACATACACACATGCAAAACATGAATCAAAAGTGATATTAAAAGTTTGAGAAAAATGAAAGATGCAAGAGATATGAAGTGTAACCAGTGTATAAACTTGTACCAAAAGAGTGTGCAAAAATTCATCACCAAACAGTATCAAAGATGCCTCAACATTTCATGCAAGTCATACAAACTGGTTGTCCAAAGATGGCACTCAAATGTCAACAAGAAATGCCCTAAAAAATCTATAAAAAATGCATGGAATGTCTCAATGTATCATGTCAACATGAAAAAATTCTCATGAGAAAAATCAATTTAGAACTATCCAAAAAAAAAAGAAAAAATGCAAGTATCATGACTAAATACACACATAAGAGAAATTCAAAGAAAATTCCAAATAAAGCATTAAAATATGCAAAAATAAGAAAATAAAATAATAAAAAATTATTTAAATGACATAGGATGCTCCATGAATTTTTTGGGAATTTTTGGATGCTAGGATGTATTTTTAAAGATTAAAAATGAAACAAATAATGAAAAAGAAAATAAAAATGAATTAAAATGGGCCAGGGGGTGCACACATAGCAAAAACACAGTTATAAAACAAATGGGCCCAAAAGAGTGGGGGTGTGTGTATCAAAATGGTCAGGCCCAAGGCGCTGACTAGCCTGCAGTGCATACTATGTGACCCAGTCAACAAACTTGACTTAATCATGGCCATTGGTTCAGTCCACGCGTCATGATAAAAAAAAGCAAACACATCAAAGGATTCACAACGCACGCACATGATAGCAATGATGCAACACGTACACATGATCACTCAATAACTCAGAAAATAAAAAAAAAGAGCACGTGATGGGGAGGTGGTCTCATTAATGTGCTGGCAGCTTCATACGCGTTGGATTAAAGCACATCAACGGTTGTGTTTTAAACTGGAGGGGGTCTAGGGTTCAGGCAGGTTTGGATTTTCAGGTGGCCGGAGAAGACTCCGGTCGTCTTCTCCGGTGGATCTCCGCCGTGGGGAAAAACACAGGTGCCCAGAATTACATGAAATTTATACCAAAATTATCCTCTCAATGAGTAGAGCACAAATCCAATCTCAAACATAACAAACAACACATACATAGAGAGATTCGAAGAGATAAAGTTTGCCCTAGAAGAATGAAACTACACACCTAGTGTGTCTATCAACTAGCCAGAACGCACACCATCCCTAGTGGACTTCAAAACAAGTAAAACACGCAGAAAATAAATGTGACATGCAGTGGAGTTAGGGAAGTATACCTGCGGTTGTTGATGCTTATGATCCAAGGAAAAGAAAGCTTGATCTTTGATGACTATGGTTGACCAAACAAAAGCAATAGGATGCACGTAGCTGGCTCAGAATTTTAGCAGCATAACCCTTCTTTTTTCCTCCAAATTCGTGTGTATTTTCCACTCAGCTTCCATGTCCTTTTATAGAGTGGATGAGGTGCATTAGGGTTGACATTTTGGGCCTGAAGCGTGCTAAGTAACCCATGGTACAAGAAAGGAAAGTTCTGATTATATTTGATCACAACATGCCATGAAAACTCAGATTTGGACCCACAACTTGAATGCCCTTAACTTGATAACCATGCCTCTACTTGGTACACTCTTGGATTCTTTGGATAGAAGGCAATGTGGACAACAATTTTGGTGTTGAAAGTGAATGGAATGGAGTCCTCTAAGGGACCTAAAAATGACCCCAAAGTTGCTTGGTTGGAACTGAATTGGCATGTTCCTTGACCCGGTCACGACCTAGCCATGTGCGTGTGAGATTTTCAGTGTAAGGTCCTCTACTTTAGATCTTTATATCTCTCCATGAGTTGATCAGATGAGAAAACTTCCAACACAAAAGTTATAGAGAACATGGAGAGGAACAAAAGTGATGTTGAACAATTTTCCATTTAAAGCCTATATCAATGAGATATTTGCCTTTGAAGTTGTTCAAAACATGCACACCAAGTGTTTGTGAAATTGAGGCCGTGCTGGCTCGCCCATGACTTGCCATGGCTGGGCATTTTGCCCTATAAACCTCAAACTTTAAACCACCATATCTCACTCAATTTTAATCCAATGGAGATGTTCTTGGTATGGTTTTGAAGCTTGGAATGTGAAATTTTGAAAGGCCTCCATAAACCTTAAGTTTGGAGCTTGGATCACAGAAAAAGAATGCTCCAAATATGGGTACTCAACTTGCCAAACCTTGCCATAAATGGAAACCCTAGTTTCTATTTTTGGAAACTTTTCACATCTCTTGAGTTTTGGTGAATCCCTTGATATTTCTTGATCAAATCTTCATCAATGGACATATTTGAGATGAGGAACATGAATTTGACCTCAAAAAGTCAAGAGTTAACTTTTTCCTCAGCACAGTTGACTTTTCCCCAATCCTCCTGATTTTCAGTCTTTTGATCAATTGAACCTCTTATGAATCAAATTGATGGACAATTTTCCATTCTTAGACACTTGGGGGCCCAAGGAATACCATAGAATCAAGTCTTACCCAAAAAATCAGAAATAAACTGATTTTATAGCAAACCCTAATTTTGGTACCTTTAGTCTAGGAGGAATCAACACATCCTCCAAATCCAAACTCCTCTGAGTATGATGTGTATCCTCTCCAACAAAGATGAGATATGCCATTTGGTGATGATAAAAACTCAAAGAGCTTGCCCATTGGAGCAATGAACTCAAGAATCTCAAAACCCTAATTTCTGCACTGGCTAGGAGAGAGTGGTTCACTTGAGATCTCTTGCCAATTGTGAACTCCTGATGATGTGATGGACCAAATAGGATCCCCTGAGGCCCAAGGCCCCTTAGTGACTCAAATAATGTGGTATCAATAACCATCTCTCCTCTTGATCTCTTGGACAATGTACATGGCCTTTTGCTTGATCCTTTGGAGAACATCTTCTACTCTTGACCTGCTTCAGACACCTTGACCCCATGCTTAGAACCAATGATATGCATACATGATAATGCAAAATGAAATGAAACATAAGCCAGTCAGTACTAAAAGTAAGAGGGCAAATTTTGGGGTGCTACAGCTGCCCCTATTCAATCAACTTGGTCCTGAAGGTATGATAGTGACGGCTTTCAGACATTCCAGGATACACGGGGATTGAATACCGAAAGAACCCTTGAAATTTGCCAATGACGGGGACAACAAAATGGAACGTGCTGAAAAAAATAACGAGTACGACCTCAACCGCACTCATGAAGGAAGACCGACCTCAACCGTTCTACCCACAGAAATAATACGAATACGACCTCAACTGTACTCACAAAGGAAGAGCGACCACAACCGTTCTACCCATAGCAATAATACGGATACGACCTCAACCATACTCACAAAGGAAGAGTGACCACAACCGTTCTACCCACAGAAATAATACGAATACGACCTCAACCGTACTCACAAAGGAAGACCGACCTCAACCGTTCTACCCCCAGAAATAATACGAATACGACCTCAACCGCACTCACAAAGGAAGACCGACCTCAACCATTCTACCCCCATAAATAATACGAATACGACCTCAACCGCACTCATAAAGGAAGACCGACCTCAACCGTTCTACCCACAGAAATAATACGAATACGACCTCAACCGTACTCACAAAGGAAGACTGGTCGCAACCATTCTACCCACAGAAATAATACAAGTACGACCTCAACCGTACTCACAAAGGAAGACCGACCTCAACCGTTCTACCCACCAAAATAAAACGAGTACGACCTCAACCGCACTCACAAAGGAAGTCTGACTGCAACCATTCTACCCACAGAAATAATACAAGTACGACCTCAACCGTACTCACAAAGGAAGAACGACCTCAACCGTTCTACCCACCAAAATAAAACGAGTACGACCTCAACCGCACTCACAAAGGAAGTCTGACTGCAACCATTCTACCTATAGAAATCATACGAGTACGACCTCAACCGTACTCACAAGGATAATACGAATACGACCTCGACCGTACTCACAAAGGAAGACCTACAGAACGCGGACTTCGCTGGGGATAACGTGAAACAAAATCTTCTGATGTACGCCATCTCTGCTGAGAAAGAGAAACTGGCGAACAAAACATGTCAGGCGAGAACTGACTACCAGGTGAGAACTGGATTTCACAGAAGAGAAAGCCCGACCAAAGGCATGCCCCTAGCGGACTTACGATCCACAGATAAGACAACTCCGCTGGGGAAAGGAGAAGTCTAAATAAAAGACTCTGTCGGGGAGCACAGGTATGAGGAACACGTCCCTCGACGATCTCACCAAAATCTCCTGAGTTATGCCATTTCTGCTGAGAAAGAGAACTGGCAAAGAAGGTGTCAAACCTGGCTTATGCTTCGAATGCATATGTTTGAATTTTTGGCGTAATGCTCCATACGAAATGGAAATGCTACGTGTTTGAGGATGTAATGCAAATGCTTATGATATGCAAGAGGACCCCTCCAGCAAAATAAATGCTGAAGAGATGAGACCAACTCCGCTGAGGGATGACAAAATAAATTGTCCTCTGAATCCAAGAACTCTGCTGAGAAGGATCACACTGACCGACGCTTTTGATCAACAACTTCTGTTGGGGATGAAATCCAAAAGAATATCCACTCTACCGGGGATTACCCATGTCCTTTACTGACTGTAACATCAAAAACCTGAGGCTTCTCCTCTGCTGGGTGAATTAAGAATGAGTTCCAATAACGGATCCAGAAGTCTGTTACTGAAAATTTCTAATAACAATTGGGCTTAGAACCTGCTGGGGATGCCAACCATCACTGCAAAGATTACTACCACCCTCTGCTTGGGGGAAACCAGTCAATAATACCAACCTGCTTGGGGATGTTGCTGAACTTAGCCTGCTGATGGGGGGAATGACTTTACCCTTGCCTTGCTGAGATTAGAGCATGATGTTATCGGTGAAAGTACACTTCCTGACTAGATGGGGAAAGTGGATACCCTGATTCTGTAGGGAAACAACGTCTTGGTCCAAAGAAAATATTCCCCAAGTCTCCTGCTGGGGACACCAGACATCCTTCTCGAAGCGCCCCGCTACTAACTGCTTGCTGAGGAGTAATAAAACAACCACGGTTCTGGCCGGAGAAACAATCATCCCTGCCCTTGTTGGGGAGAGCCTGCTCTGCTGAGGAAGGTGCAATTTCAATGCCGGGGAGAGCAACCCTATTGGGGAAGTACCATCCTGTTGCCCTGTAAATCAGATAACAACAAACAAAATATGCCACAACATGACTATCTTAGTTACCATCCACCATATATAACGCCTAAACAAATTTGGTAGTTTTCCGCTATGCTCTGCAAAGCTTAATGTTTTATATGCAATGTTTATCAAAATATCAGACATTTTCGCAAACAAAACAGTAAAGGTAAAAACAAGAATAGAAAGCCTTTTGAGTGAAACGAAAATTTTATTGAGAGAAGTGGCCTGTAAATAGGAATTTAAAAATGGAAATAATTCCTGAAAAAAGGTAATTGCACAAAAACAAAAAGAAAATACATATGTCGGCAATGCGGGAACAGATGTCCACCATGATTCGACTCAGCTATGACCCATATGTCTTGCTTATCCACAAATGTCTTGACCTTGGAAGAGACTAACTGTACTGATTCCTTCCTTTCAGAATTCCCAAGTATCGAGAGTGCTCACAGATCGAACGCAGACCATAGCCTTTCGCTTTCAAATCCCTAACTTTTGCCTGGATCGCCCTTTTCGGGTTTTCAATCCTTCGGGATACCCATTTTTGCCAAAGTTTCATTTTCAGGTTTTCAACCTTGCGGGTTTATTCTTTTATTTTTATCCCTAATTTTTTCCCGAACCTTTTCTTTTTATGGTTCGCCGGGATGCCCCTTTTTGCCTGGACCTTCTTTTTGTGTCCATCGGGTCTCTTTTATGCAAAGTATTTTTTGACTACGTCTGAGTTTACAGGGGACGTAAAATCTTCGCCATCCATAGTTGAGAGTAATAAGGCTCCACCAGAGAAAACTTGTCTTACTACATATGGCCCTTCGTAGTTTGGAGTCCATTTGCCCCTGTGATCTGTTTGAGGAGGAAGGATCCTTTTCAAAACCAACTCACCAGCTTGAAAACTTTGAGGGCGCACTTTCTGATCAAAGGCTTTCTTCATCCTGCTCTGATACAACTGACCATGTGCAATGGCTGCCAATCTCTTCTCTTCAATAAGGTTCAGCTGATCCAGTCTGTAACGCACCCACTCAGCTTCATCAACCTTCACGTCTGCCAGAATTCTCAACGAAGGAATCTCGACCTCTAATGGTAGAACTGCTTCCATACCATATACCAACGAGAAAGGGGTTGCCCCAGTTGACGTACACACCGAAGTACGATAACCATGTAGGCCATAAGGTAGCATCTCATGCCAGTCTTTATATGTTACCACCATCTTCTGCACAATCTTCTTGATATTCTTATTCGCAGCCTCAACATCACCATTCATCTTCGGACGATATGGAGAGGAATTATGATGTTCGATCTTAAAATTCTGACATAGTTCCTTCATCATCTTATTGTTCAAATTCGAGCCATTATCGGTAATGATTCTCTCCGGGACCCCATAACGACAGATGATGTCCTTCTTTATAAACCGGGCTACCACTTGCTTGGTGACGTTGGCGTACGAGGCTGCTTCCACCCATTTTGTGAAATAGTCAATGGCAACCAAAATGAAACGATGTCCATTGGAAGCAGTGGGCTCAATCTTTCCAATCACATCTATGCCCCACATTGCAAAAGGCCAAGGAGATGACAACACGTTTAGAGGTGTAGGCGGTACATGCATCTTATCTGCATAAATCTGGCATTTATGGCACTTTCGGGCGTACTTGAAACAATCAGACTCCATAGTCATCCAGTAATACCCTACCCTCAACAATTTTCTAGCCATGGCGTGTCCACTGGAATGAGTACCGAAAAAACCCTCGTGAACTTCCTCCATCAACAAGCCTGCCTCGTGTTCATCAACACAACGTAGCAAGACCATGTCGAAGTTCCTCTTATATAACACATCATCCTTGTTCAGAAAGAAATTTCCTGCCAACCTTCTCAGAGTCTTCTTATCTTTGGTGGATGCACCCTCCGGATACTCCTGACTCTTCAGAAAAACCTTAATATCATGATACCAAGGTTTGCCATCTGACACATCTTCAATTGCAAACACAAAAGCTGGTCTATCCAGACGCATGATTCTTATCGAAGGAGTTTCATTCCATCGATTCACCTTATACATGGATGCCAATGTCGCTAACGCATCAGCCATCTGATTCTCATCTCGGGGCACATGATGAAAATCCACACTGTCAAAGAAAGGTAACAACCTTCTGGCATAGTTGTTATAAGGCACCAAATTCGCCTGACGAGTTTCCCATTCTCCTATAATCTGATTAACTACCAACGCGGAATCACAATAAACTTCGAGATTCTTAATTCTCAAATCAATCGCTTCTTCTAACCCCATGATGCATGATTCATACTCCGCCTCGTTGTTGGTGCACACGAACGCTAACCGGGCAGTGAAGGGTATATGAGAGCCCTTTGGGGTCGTAATGATTGCCCCAATTCTGTTACCATATGAGTTGACAGCTCCATCAAAAATTAGCTTCCATTGAGACCCAATCTCGGGTCCTTCGTCAGGCAGAGGCTCTTCACAATCTTTCATCTTCAGAAACATAACATGCTCGTCTGGAAATTAAAACTTCATTGGCTGATAATCCTCGATCGGCTGTTCGGCAAGATATTCTGATAGAACACTTCCCTTAATGGCCTTCTGGGAAACATACTGAATATCGTATTCTGTCAAAACCATCTGCCAACGGGCTATCCTTCCTGAAAGTGCTTGCTTTTCAAACACGTACTTAATCGGATCCATCTTCAAAATCAACAAGGTTGTGTGGTTTAACATATACTGCCTCAGGCGCTTAGCTGCCCAAGCGAGTGCACAACATGTCTTTTCCAACATAGAGTATCTTGATTCACAATCAGTGAACTTCTTACTCAGGTAGTAGATGGCATGCTCTTTCCTACCTGTCTCGTCGTGTTGACCGAGCACACATCCCATCGAGTTCTCAAGAACCGTAAGATACATAATTAACGGTCTCCCTGGCATGGGTGGCATAAGGACTGGAGGTTCCTGTAAATACTCCTTTATCTTTTCAAACGCCTCTCGACAATTTTCGTTCCACCTGACCTCCTGATCTTTTCTTAACAACTTAAAAATTGGTTCACACGTGGCTGTAAGATGAGAGATGAACCTAGCAATGTAATTCAACCTCCCCAAGAAACCACGAACCTCTTTCTCTGTTCTTGGCTCAGGCATTTCTTGTATGGCTCTTATTTTTGCAGGATCAACCTCGATACCTCTTTCACTAACAATGAACCCCAGTAATTTACCAGACCTCACACCGAAAGTGCACTTGTTCAGATTCAATCTTAGTCTGAACTTCCTCAACCTTTCAAACAGCTTCTGAAGGTTCACCAAGTGTTCTTCCTCCGTCTGTGACTTCGCAATCATGTCATCAACATAGACCTCGATCTCCTTGTGAATCATATCATGAAAGAGAGTCACCATCGCCCGCTGATATGTTGGCCCAGCATTTTTCAATCCAAAGGGCATCACTTTGTAGCAAAATGTTCCCCACGGTGTTATGAACGTCATCTTCTCCATGTCCTCTAGGGCCATCTTGATTTGGTTATACCCAGAGAAACCATCCATAAAGGAAAATACAGAATATTGAGCAGTGTTGTCCACTAACACGTCGATGTGGGGGAGCGGGAAATCATCCTTCGGGCTTGCTCTATTCAAATCTCGGTAATCAACACACATCCTGACCTTCCCATCCTTCTTAGGTACAGGTACAATATTAGCAACCCACGGAGGATAATTTGTCACAGCAAGAAATCCGGCGTCCAACTTTTTCTGAACCTCTTCCTTGATCTTGACAGCCATATCTGGTTTCGTCCTTCTCAGTTTCTGCTTGACTGGAGTACAACCCTCTTTAAGCGCCAACCGGTGCGCGACAATGTCGGTGTCAAGCCCGGGCATGTCTTGGTATGACCAGGCGAAGATATACACATACTCTCAAAGCAACTCAATCAATCTTCCCTTAATGGTGTCTTCCAAAGTAGCCCCAACCCTTACTTCTCGTTTAACATCCTCGGTTCCCAGATTAACAGTCTCAACTTCCTCCTGATAAGGTAGAATAACCCTTTCCTCCTGTTTCAGTAGCCTAGCTAATTCTTCTGGTAAGTCACAGTCTTCGTCAGTCTCTTCTTCGGCCTGATAGATGGGATTGTCGAAGTCATATCGAGCCATAGCTAGGTCATGATGGGTGGAATCTGAACAAAGAAACCTGTATGATGGATGTTTTATGTTTATTATGCGTGCAACAAACAAGAAAACACATTGCCATTTTGATGTGGGTTAATGCAAAAAGTAAAAATAGAAAAATAGGGATCAAAGCATTTGAATGCAAAAACGTCCTTTATTGATGATAAAAGTAGCAAATAAAACATCAAAGCCCTACAAATAAATATCACTACGTCTTGGGCAGAACGTAGGATTCAACATAACAGAAAACAAAAGCAAATTACTCCTGGCGAGTCACTTGGATGACTTTCTCAGAAGACCAGTTGCCTAAACTCTGACCAGGGGTGCAGGGACGGATCCACTCATCCATGTCACAGTCACTATCTCCTTCATCCTCAATAGCATTAACCTGATTAAAGAAAACCCCAACACTTGTGAACCGAATCGGGCCAGCATACTTGGGAGGCTCTTGAGCTCGTCGGGGTGGCTTGTACCCTAGTCCATGGGTATCTTGCTTCCTTTAAACATCAATGACTTGGCCCCACCTCTGATAACTACCAGCTTCAACTATAACACGCGCCTCCTTGAAAGAGGACATTGAAACCTCTGGCTGTCTGACAACTCTGGGTTGGACAACCACCTCAGGCTGACTGGCTACCTTTGGGGGCTCTTCGGGAATTTTCACAGCTTCGAAGGCTTGGCACAAAGTTTCCTGTACTTCACCATCTACCTCTACATACTTGAATGTCGATAGGTGACTTACCAAGATTTCTTCCTCACCACAAACTGTCACAACATGGCCATCCACCATATATTTCAACTTCTGATGCAGCGTAGACGTTACTTCCCCAACGCTATGGATCCAAGGGCGACCCAACAAACAACTATAAGCAGGCTGAATATCCATTATGTAAAAGGTGGTGTCAAAAATATCAGGACCCACCTTGATCGGCAGAACTAATTCCTCAAAAACTGACCTTTTGGAACCATCAAAAGCACGTACCACCAAGTCACTCGGCGTACAAATCTACCCACGAGTATCTAACTTCATCAAAGCCTTCTTCGGCAACACATTCAAAGATGACCCAGTATCAACTAACACATGCGACATTAAGGAACCACGACATTCCACTGAAATGTGCAGAGCATTGTTGTGATTCCTCCCAGCCGGAGTCAGATCTAAATCGGTGAAACCCAAACCATTACCAGCATTCACATGAGCCACAACCCCTTTTAACTGATTTACAGATATTTCCTGCGGTACATAGGCCATATTCAAAACCTTCAGCAATGCATTTCGGTGTGCCTCAGAGCACAACAGTAAAGATAGGATGGAAATCTTCGATGGAGTTTGGTGAAGTTGATCAACAATTTTGTAATCGCTTTTCTTGATCAAACTCAATAACTCTTCTACATCTTCTGAGAAAGTATCCCCAACTGGCTTAGTCATAGGATTATTCGCTTCCTGTCCCTCACCCATCGCCTGTTTCCCTTTATCCTGCATTGAACTGCCACCTCGATCCTCAGACGGAATAAAGACTCTACCACTTCTAGTGATAGCCCCCGCCTCAACAAGATTTTCAACCCCTGCACTCACAGCTGATGTTTTTACCAACTCCTGCTTCTTTCCGTCGACAAACACCTCAGCCCCATAGTTCCACGGGATGGCCTTGGTACTCTCATACGGGGCTGGCCCAGGAACAGTGATAATGACCGGCACTGGTCTCGCCGGCGCTGATATAGTTATTGTCTTGAATGGGATCGTTATTGTGGCAACATCAACCCTTCTGTCAGTAATTTTGCTCTGCTTACAACCCCTATCAAACTGTAATAACCCTTCATTGATCAATCTCTAAACACTTGCTTTCAATAAGTCACAACAGCCTGGTTGCGACACACACCCTACACAGCCTTCATCACAAATGAGAAATACCCCTCCCTTCAACAGTCTTTCCTTCACCACACCCAAGGGAGTTTGGACCTCGTTCACATCTAAAATCAAACTCAAGTCTTCACAGTCTTGAATAATGGCATTAACCCTTGGCCCACCGTGATTCGGCATCGGGTTCTGATTCACATTTGGAGCATCATTGGAGAAATTGATGGCTTTTGAATCCACCAAATCTTGAACCTGATGCTTAAAAGCTTTACAGTTCTCAATATGATGTCCGGGTGCCCCAGAATGAAACTCACAGTGGGCGTTGGCGTCGTAGCCGGGAGGTGGATTGCCAGTGGGTGGAGCCAATGTCCTCTTCTGGATTAATTGTAACTGTAACAAGTGCTGAAATAACTGAGAGTAGGGAAGAGGTGGGGTGTCAAAATGCCTATCCCGCCTAGGCGTAGGCTGCGGTCTGCGAGGAGCCTGATTTTGGTGCTGAGGTACTGCTGGCTGCTGAGGTGCTGCTGGGATGGTTATAGAAGCCACCTGCTGATTGAAGTTCTGACGAGGTCCTTCTCTACCACGGTATGACAACACAGAATTTGTATCTCCCTCATTCTTCTTGTAACCACTAGCATATAGCTTTTTACCTCCTCCAGATGAGGATCCATCACCGCCTGATATTTTTCCCGCCTTAATTCCGCTTTCCACCATTTCTCCTACTAAGATCAAATCAGCAAACTTTCCAGTCATACACGGTACCATCTTTTCATAGTAATGACCCTGCAAGGTGGCCATAAACATACTTATCATTTCTCGCTCCAACATGGGAGGCTGAACCCTCGCTGCTAATTCCCGCCACCTCTG
The DNA here is from genome assembly GCA_022829125.1 of Lathyrus tuberosus. Taxonomy (NCBI): domain Eukaryota; kingdom Viridiplantae; phylum Streptophyta; class Magnoliopsida; order Fabales; family Fabaceae; genus Lathyrus; species Lathyrus tuberosus. Next base: position 3,102,477 of record JALAZF010000082.1, on the reverse strand, counting down.
GGCGTATTCCTTGAAACTCTCATTGTTCTTCTGTGACAAGTTCTGCAGTTGTGTTCTGTTTGGAGCCATGTCAGTGTTATATTGATAGTGTTTGATAAAAGCCCCTGCCAGCTCTCTCTAACTACGAACGTCTTTCCTCTCTAGCTACATATACCATTCCAGGGATGCCCCATATAGGCTATCCTGAAAGCAATTCATCATCAACTTCTCATTCTTTGCATGAGCGGCCATTTTACTTGCCTACGCCCTCACATGAGTCCTTGGGCAAGTCATACCGTTGTACTTTTCAAAAGTAGGAGTCTGAAACTTGTGTGGGATAATGACGCCTGGAACCAGCCCCAAATCCTCTAGATCCATACCCACAAAATTTTGATTCACAACACCCCTTAGTTGTTCCTCAATCAACCTGAATCTCTGATCATTGTCAATCTGGGGACTAGCATCCCCACCTGGCACAGAGAATGCATCATCTTGAATATCATCATACTGACGGCCATGAATTGCGCAGACACCGTTACCTCCTCCCACTAAAGAGGGGACCACAACATTTTCCCCTCCGCCCGGAGGGATCAGAATACCAGAAACAGGAATACCTCCGCCGGGAGGGCCATTCTGAACATTATTACCAGTAACACCAGTATGAACTCCTTCATGAAGGACACCATCTTCGTCAATTCTCGCAATCAGTGGCTGCACAAGAGTCCTTAACTGCTCTTGGCCTTGAGCTACACCTTACATTAAATCCATGAATTGAGTCATGCGAGTCCGCATCTCAGTCATCTCAGCTTGTAGTTGATCCATGATTTTCTTTTGATTTTGTCTGGTAGAATACCGGTGAATGTGTTGATATGCAATCCTGTACTGCAAAAGAGAACAAAATAAGAGCACCGGAGATAAACACCTGTTATGCACAATGATTATGAATATGCAAATGCAAATGAACATGTTTGAATATTCGCAGGGCGATCCACCCCTTGATTCCAGTTTAACAACAAGATAAAACGAGACTTCTGCTCATGTATTAAGAAAACCAGAGGATAACAAATTGTCAACAACCACAACCCAAGGTAAGAAGTCTGAACACAATAATCATAGATCCCAACCAACAAGCCTGGTGGTGATCCAAATACAATAAAAGAGAAAGAGAAAACTACGGCATGTCATCAAAGTCCACAAGTGCCAATCCCCCCATCCATTATACTCTTTGCTCCAGTCTTGAATCTCCTTGAACAGCTTTTTGGTGTCGGGATGCTTCGGTCTCTGAATTAGCTCTTGAATGAGAACATCTCTCCTATGCATGATCCCTTTCAGGTATCGGCAATGCAACTCCCAAACGTCTTCTCCAAAAACACCATCCATGCTAGGACCCTCATTTCTAGGTCTCTTCACTTCAGCTTGGATCTTCAGCTCCTCTATGGAGGCTATGGCTTCATTGAGTCGACCTTCGACTGCTTGTCTCTGGAATACCCCTGATAGGATCTCCGCGTCTTTTTTCTTGAGCTTCAACTTCAATTGATCAATCTGAGCTAGATAATCGTCTTTTTTTCGCTTATAATCAGCAATTGCAGTGTCTCGGTGAGCATTGAACTTATGAATTTTTGACAAAGCCTTGGCCAATTCCTCCTTCTTAGACTTGAGAACCTTGCTGATACCTTCTAGAGCTTGCTTTACCCTTTGTCTGGCTGTGACCTCGTCAGCTAGCTCCTTTTCTTTCCTCGCGAGAAGCTCTGTCTTCATCTTGGCGACATGAACAGGTTCCCCCCGCTCATGTTTCAACTGGTAAATCTCTCTTTGTAGCTCACCGTTCTCTTCTTGCAGCTTTTCCTTTTCAGCCCACAACTTATTAAACTTCTCTATCTCAACTGTGGTAGGAGGCTTAATCAGCAAGGGGTAAAATGGTGGTTCTTTGGAGAATGGTAAAAGTTCCTTCTCTACCCTTTTCTGAATCCAATCTTCGTACGCAGGAAATGTTCTGTTGTTGCTCTTCCCAAAAGAAGTCTTCCCGTTCTTATGACGATCTTCCCAAGTATTTGCAGCTTCTTTTAACAGTTCTGGATTGATTTCCCCGCTCAGATATAGGGATTCTTGGACATCCTCGTCCCTTGGTGGCTCATTCAAGGCATACCCAAATTGCCTAATAGCAAGGATAAGGTTGTAGTTAATTCCCCCTTTCCTTCCTATTAGAGGCACATTTGGGAGACCTCCACAACTGATTATAATATCCTGGCCCAACAAGTCACGGTTAACCCAAATTAGATTATCTGTCCTCAAGCCCATCAATCTTTTGGACCAATCCAATGTTCCTTGAGTATCTACAAATGCCCCAGATTTGGGAAGGCGATCAACAAACCATTTGTAGAAGACTGGCGTACAACAGTTGAGGGGTCCTCCCCTCCTCTTCTCATTCTTATAATGCACTGAATGCTACAGATCTCCAAGCAAGGTAGGTACCGGATTCTTCATGGTAAATATTCGAACAGCGTGCATGTCCACAAAATCCTTCACATTTGGGAACAACACCGTTCCATAGACACACATAGCCAAGATGGCGTTGAAAATCGACCAACATCTAGCCTTAGCATACGCAGCAGCCTGTTCTACCAAAAATTTCACATGAAAGCCTTTACACCCTCCCTTACTGGCAACGTTGTTTTCCAACAAAGATAAATCCAAATGCAAAGCCTCGGAGACATCTTCCAAATCAGGAAGTTCTTTAGAAGGATAGAAAGGAGCCTCTTCTTTGATAGAAACATCCAGAATGAGAGCAAATTCCTCCAATGTCGGAGCCAAAAGATAATCCGTGAATAGAAAACATCGCAGGTGAGGGTCATAGAATTGCACCAGAGTGTGCAAAGCCCTATACTCGTATTCAATGATGTCGCGGGCAAAATTCAGAATTCTTCCATATTCTCCCCTAAAGTCTGCCAATACCCCAGATTCTGCCATAGCCACAATCTTGTGAACAGGATCCAGAATAAGTGGTGGGAACTTGTACACTATGATGCTCTTTCTCTTCTCAGTACTCATTCTCAATAGTCTTCAGAAACCGGAATCAAGGTTAGGATGCAACCCTGCAAATGAATAAACATGTTAAAATGCAAAATGATGATGCAAATGCACACATGGGATCAAGGATGCCACACAGACTGGACAACTGCTGCACTGAACAACTGCATAATCTCAAAGATCTGCCCAAATAACCAGAATACCAGAATAACCATAATACCACACTGATAAATCTGCTGACCAGAAAACCGGGTGTGTTGAAGGTCAAGGTTACCTGCAAACCTATAAACACCCTGCCCCTCTCACATGTGGGTACTAGAAAATGAAAGGTCCTCAGCTTCTAGCACTGAGGTCGAGAAGCAATAGTACATTCATCCCTCGGGGTACAGTACTATCGCTAATCGAGGAGCGCCTCCACTAATTCTCTTTCAAAAAAGGTCATCCTATAGCGAATTCCCAGCATTGGGTCCTCGGATCGACAAGTGTAATAGGTTTTCCATTTCTGGTCTGCCATTATCACATCTCGGGAGGAGTGCCGTTACTGAGTCCTCGGGAATGGTCGCCAGAGTCGACAGTTTTCCAGGTTACATTCCATCGTCTGCACCAATGCGCAGGATAGAACATTACCAAAGAAAACCTCGTCCGGATGTGGAGTTTTCATGTATACTACGTCTGGCCAAATGCCACACAAGTCACACTACTTTCCACGCTAATCCTAAGTGTATGCTCAAGCCTGGGTATTGGGCTTGTCTCTCAGAACTCCCAACACGCCAAACAGAAAAACAGTGCAGCGCAGTAGATAATAATAACATGCAATGGAATAAATGCGGTAAAAATAAAATACAACAAATAAAGCAAAACAATAAACACCCAAAGAGAACAAAAACAAACAAGCGCTAGGAGAGACTCGCTTAGGGAACCACTGATTCTGGGTTCGTTCCCCAACAGAGTCGCCAGCTGTCGCTCCCGGGATTTTCATCCAGGTACAAACGCGAAAGTAGCACGGAAACAGAGTCGCCAGCAATGTATATTTATCCCGAGAGAGGGAAAGGAAACAATGCGTAAACCTGAGGAAGAGGGAAAAGAATGGTCATCACAACCATAGCCTGGGTTCGGGAGTCGGTTACGCGAGGGGAAGGTGTTAGCACCCCACGCGTCCATCGTACTCGATGGGATCCACGCTTGTTGTCTAATCTAAGGGTGAGTTATCCTAAAATCTATGGCTGTACTGAAACGGGGGAGGGGAAAACAAAGACAGACTCGGTAGGACATCGTCGTCATAGGCCTACGTACTCCCTTTGTGCAATGGGAAATTCAGAGTCAACGTAGTTCGGACCAAGTTCTTTTTGTGTTTTTTATGAGCGACGTTAAGTTCGCGTCCGGCAGTTAGGGTCGATGCCTGTTTGCGACAAAACGGAAAGTAACGTGCCCTTTTTGAAAATAGCCTTAAGTTTGACAATCCCGAAGGACAAAAATGATTTGAATTTTTTTTTGTATTTTTTAAGACAGAAGTGAGTTGAGTTAGTTCATAACTTACTGTAACACCCATATATAGAATCCATACATCAAAGCATAAATTAGATATATGAATCCAAGTATTTGGTATTGAAATACAATAAGGCTTAGTTAACACATTATACACATAAATGCCTCTAATACATCAAACTAAAAGTCTAAGGCATTACATATACAAGATGTTCCAAAATGATTAAAACTAAGAGCTAGATCATAACAATGATCTCAAAATAGCAACATAGCGGAAGCTAGCCATTCCCAAACCAAGGAAAGATCAAACGACCTTGTCCTTACCCTTCTCGGAACCTGAACCACCTGAAATACATCAACAACGTGGGGTGAGATACATCAAATCTCAGTGAGTTCCCTATCTTATGGATTCTCTCGACTTTACAAGGTTCTAGCCAATCCTAACTCAAGTCCGGGGAACGGAAAAGGACCTTGAGTTCACAAATTCATTCTTGCCCTATATGGAAACATACTCACGAGTTTTCTAACTCTCGCATCAACAATGGACATCTCCCACGAAGGCATCCTTCCCCGGCCAACCCTACAAGGGGATTCGACACGAGTCACAGATCCTTAAATTCATAGACAAACATTCTCGGCCAACCCTTCCAAAGAGTTTTCGACACGAGTCATGGATGCTAAGGCAAATAACTTTCCCCGGCCATCCTCAAGGGCTATCCAACACGGGTCACGGTTATCTACACATAGTACTTTCCCCGGCCAGCCCACACCAGGGGCCCTTCAACACGGGTCAATAATACCATCCTCTAAGCAACCTCCCCGGTTATCCATCATAAGAGGATCAGAACACGGGTCACCGTTACTTAGGTATCGATCACTCATTGCGATCCCTCATGTTCCATACTAGGGTCGTCCACTTATCTAGATCATTTATCAATCCTAGCCACAACTAGAAATGAAAACCTCCTAGTCATTTCTACGTCTTCCTATACTTAAGGTTGATGTTTTCCTCACTCTCTCTATTTCATTTTCATATTACATGCATTTTCAATTACAATCATGCTAAGCAATAATAGGATAGGCCAAATACATCATGTCACAATAATAGAATATTTTAACACCATTAAAACACAATTTTCATCATTTCAAACTTTCCTGATTATTTAATCGGTCGGTAAAATTCACATGTTTTACTTCCATTGCGTAGAATATTTCCTCGGCTTTACGTCGATATAAAGATCAATCGAAACCGATAAGCGGAACCAAAGTTATGAATTTTTCCGTTAAAAGTATAATTTTTCTCAACTCCCAGGTCGCGCTCAGCGCGCAACTCCCTGCCACGAGAGGTTCCAAGGATTAAACACCGCGCTCAGCGGCAACCTGCGCGCTCAGTGCGCAGCGCGATTCTCAGAAAAATACCCTGCGATAACAGAACTTCGTCCACCCTCCAAAACCAGTTTAGGGCACATTTAAAAGTCAGCAGAGGTTCAACATCACATTTATAGCAAGGTTTGATCACCACTATCATCAAAACATATCATTCCATAAAACCCCATTATTCTAAAACCCTAACATTTCAAACTCATCAAACATCAATTAGAAATATGAAAACAATCATCCCCACAAGATCCTAAGAGCATACTAAACATTCATTTCAATTTCTAACCGATTCTATCCGTTAAAACATCGATTTCTACGATTTCGACCTAAAACTCATAACACCAAAACTCAAGAAAAAGGTTTCTAGCTAAACCCACCTTGCAAAGATGAAGGAAGTGATGAAGGTGAGATGAATGGTTGGAACTTTGAACAATGGATGATGATTTCTCTTGGAGTTCTTCAACTTTTCCCTCTTCTCCACTTTTCTCCTCTTTTCTTCTTTTTCTCTCCTTCTTACTATCTTTTTCTTTTCAAATCCAAATGACGGAAAATACTTATATAGTAAGTATTATTAAAACAATACTACTAAATGACGAAAAATGTCTCTAGAGTCCAATTAAATCAAATGTCTCCGAAACCAATAATATTAATTGGATTAATTCTAAGTACCGAGGTTACTCTAATTATTTTATCAAATAATTTCTCAGAGCAACCGGAATCAGTTGATCACAATGTAATATTATTCGGTGTAATAATTTACGGGATATTACACCCCCCCCCCCTTAAATAGAAATCCGCCCTCGAATTTAAAGATTACCTGAACAGATAAGGGTAAGCATCTCGCATTTCCGATTCAAGTTCCCAGGTTGCATCACCCAGATGCGTTACATCCCACTGCACCTTAACGAGAGAAATATCTTTGTTCCTTAATACTTTAGTCTCTCTTCCCACAATGCGACTCGGTTGAGGTTCAAACGTTAAGTCTGTTTCTATTTCCACAGTATCCGGTAGAACTGGTTGAAGAGGATCTGGAACAAACCTTCGAAGTTGGGATACATGGAAAACATCATGCATTTCTGACAGAGAAGGAGGTAAGGCCAATCTGTACGCTACTTCACCAATCTTCTATAAGATCTGATACGGTCCCACGTATCTCGGACTTAACTTTCGTGACTTAAAATGTCCTTTCAGTCTTAATCTCGGAGTAACTTTCAAAAACACGTGGTCACCTTCTTCAAATTCCAAAGGTTTCCTTCGATTGTCCGCGTAACTCTTCTGTCGATCTTGTACTTGCTTAATTTTCTCGCGGATCATTCGAATCTTTTCCGTAGTTTCTTGGATAATTTCGGGTCCTAAGATTCTATCTTCCCCAACTTCCGCCCAACACAAAGGTGTCCTACACTTTCTTCCATACAATGCTTCATACGGAGCCATTCCAATGCTCGCATGGTAACTATTGTTATAAGAGAACTCAATTAATGGTAGAAGTTCCTTCCAATTCCCTTTACTCTCTAACACACAAGCTCTCAATATATCCTTCATCGTTTGTATCGTTCGCTCAGTCTGACCATCCGTCTGTGGATGATTAGACGTGCTCAAACGCAGCTCCGTCCCCATAGCTTGTTGAAAAACTTTCCACAACCTTGAAGTAAACTTCGGATCTCTATCCGACACAATATTAGAGGGAATACCATGCAATTTTACAATTTCCGCTATAAACAACCTCGCAAGATGACTTGCCTTGAAAGTAGTCTTCACGGCTAAGAAATGCGCCGACTTTGTCAATCGATCGACTATTACCCAAATCGAATCATAACCACCTTGCGTGCGGGGTAAGCCTACTGCAAAATCCTTAGAGATACTATCCCATTTCCAAATGGGGATTTCTAATGGTTGCAATAACCCACCCGGTCTTTGATGTTCAATCTTAACTTGTTGGCATACCGCACATTCCAACACAAAGATCGCAACATCTCTTTTCATACCGGACCACCAATAATCCTTCTTTAAATCCTGATACATCTTTGAAGAACCTGGATGTATAGTAAAAGCACCTTTATGCGCTTCTTCCAAAATCTTTCTTTTCACAGTCGCATCGTTCGGAACGCAAATTCTTTGGTTAAACATAATTATTCCATCGCTAGCGTGCATAAAACCCGGTTGACTTAACATCTCTTGCAATTTATCATCCAATAATTGTCCTTGTTGAATTTCAACTCTTAAAGTAGAATTAACGTTCAAATTCCCCATGATCACACCATTTGGAGTCCACACAAATTGTAGATTTAAATCTCTAAATTTCTCCAGCAAGGAATATTCTAACATCATCAATTCGGCCTTTCTCAAAACTTTCCTACTCAAGGCATCGGCCACTTTGTTCGCTTTACCCGGATGGTATCTTAGCTCGAGATCATAATCCTTTAAATATTCCATCCACCTCCTTTGACGCATATTCAACTCTTTTTGGTCAAAGAGGTACTTTAAACTCTTGTGGTCACTAAACATTTCAAAATGTACTCCATACAAATAGTGTCGCCACACCTTCAAAGTAAACACCACCGCCGCCAATTCCAAATCATGGGTTGGATAATTCTTCTCGTGAACTTTCAATTGTCGAGAAGCATAAGCCACCACGTGACTTTCTTGCATTAAAACGCCTCCTAGTCCCATCTTAGACGCATCACAAAATACTTCATACGACTTGCTAGGATCGGGAATAATCAAAACCGGAGCCGTTATCAACCTTTCCTTCAAACTCATAAAATTTTGTTCACACGCTGAATCCCATTCAAAGGAGCAATCCTTTCGTGTAAGCTTCGTCATTGGCAACACCAATTGTGAAAAGCCTTCGATAAATCTTCGGTAATAACCTGCCAACCCCAAGAAACTTCTAATTTCCGAAACATTCTTCGGTCTCCCAATTAATCACAGCTTCAACCTTTGACGGATCCACCGCTACACCACCCTGTGATATAACGTGACCAAGAAAACTAACTTCCGACATCCAGAACTCGCACTTGCTTAACTTGGCAAAAAGTTGCTTCTCTTGTAAGATCGATAAGACGATTCTCAAATGTCCTTCGTGCTCTTGCGGAGTACGGGAATAGATAAGGATGTCATCAATGAAGATCACAACAAATTGATCCAAGTAAGCTTGAAATAACCGATTCATGTAGTCCATAAAAATAGCTGGAGCATTAGTCACACCGAAAGGCATCACTAAAAATTCGTAATGACCATAACGGGTCCTAAATGCAGTCTTAGGTACATCGGAACTCTTCACTCGGATTTGGTGATAACCCGACCTCAAATCAATCTTTGAGAACACACAGGCTCCCTTCAATTGATCTAATAGGTCGTCTATCCTTGGCAAAGGATACTTGTTCTTAATGGTGACTTTATTCAGCTGACGATAGTCAATACACAATCGCATCCCACCGCCCTTCTTCTTTACTAACAGAACTGGGGCTCCCCACGGTGAAACACTAGGTCTAACAAAATGCTTAGCCATAAGCTCTTCCAAATGCTCCTTCAGCTCTCTCAATTCAAGCGGTGCCATCCGATACGGAGAAACGGATACCGGAGCCGTTCCCAGTACCAGGTCAATAGAAAATTCCACTTCCCTTTCCGGAGGAAGAGAAGTGACATCTTCAGGGAAAACTTCCGAAAACTCACAAACTACAGGAATGTTCGAAACTTGAAGGTCGCTACTCCTTTCCTTAGTGAGAACCAAAAGAACAGATTTCTCTTCTTCGAACAAGAAATTTATCATTCCAATCGAACCTTCTAGGATAGTTGTTAAGACATCTTTCGGGGTAGCATCAACAGATGGAATGATGATGAGCTTTTCTTCACACCCAATAAACACCGAATTAGCAGAAAGCCAATCCATTCCCAAAACGACATCAACTTTCTTAAGTGGTAAGCAAATAAGATCAATCTGAAAAACTCTACCGTTCACAGAAAAAACACAGTTTTCACACATTGACGGTGTCTCGACTATTTCATCCGTGGCGGTAGTGACCACCATAGGAGGAGACAAAGGAACGGACCGCAACCCAAGTCGCTTTATACATTGCATCGATACAAAAGAATGTGTAGCTCCGCAATCAAATAAAACAAAACAAGGAAATCCGTTAACTAGGCACGTACCGGCAATCAAAGAATTGTCACCCTTCTTCTTCCTTGCATCCAAGGTATAGACTCGACCGACGCTTTTTCCTTGCACTTGATTCCTATTCTTAGGACAATCCCTTGCCATATGGCCCACTCATCACACTGATAACATCTAAAGACTCCATCGTTGCACTTCCCGAAATGATACTTGTTGCATAACCGGCACAAAGGAGGAGTGTTAGGCTTACTACTTTGCACTTGTTTCCCTTTGAAGGATTATTGTCTCAGCCTAAACGGTTGAGTAGATCTCCCGCGATCACCTTGCGTCGTCCTACTTGCGACTCCCTCAGCGTGTACTTTCTTCAAACTATGCTCTGCCACATAGCATTGTCTTAACACTTCAGCATAAGTAGTGAACTCCCTCTGAGAGACACTATGGGATATTTCAGCTCCAAGTCCAAAAATAAATTGATCTACCTTCCACCTCTCGTCTGGAGCATACATAGCCTGCCTAGAATATGCAGCCATGTCTTCGAACTTCTCAGCATAACTGGCTACCGTCATACCACCTTGTCTTAGTTGTTGAAAATCAAACTCTTTCTGAGTCCTCAAAGAGCTCGGAAAATACTTCTCCATGAAAACAACCTTGAATTGTTCCCACACCTTTGGCACTCCTTGAATGACCATTAGAGCCGAAGCACTCTCCCACCATCTCATGGCGGGACCCTTTAGAGAATGAGAAGCAAACAACACCTTATTCTCTTCGCTGCAATGGACTATCAAGAAAATCCTTTCCATACCTGAAATCCATTCGTGAGCCTTCACGGGATCTAATCCACCCTGAAATTCTGGAGGATTCATGCGGATAAAGTCCCGAAAATTCCCACCTACTGCTTCGGGAACAACTACCCGAGGATGCGAACCTCCATTCATTTGCTGAACCATTTGCTGCATGAATAGATTATGTTGTTGCTGCATCTGTTGCATGAACTGATACAACGGAGCATTACCATCGCCAACTGGCGGATTCGTCCCTTGAGGAGTGGTGCGGGGCCTACCACGAGGGTTTCTACGTCCATCTGCCATGTTCCTAAAGGTCATACAAATAGAATTAAGTTGATCAGGCTCAATGCCATAAATATAACGCTTAAGGCAAATGGCGACACAACGTATATGAAACGGAAAGAAACACTTATACTATTTCATGGCTAGGTCGAGGATACGACCTGCTTTGATACCAACTGTAACACCCATATATAGAATCCATACATCAAAGCATAAATTAGATATATGAATCCAAGTATTTGGTATTGAAATACAATAAGGTTTAGTTAACACATTATACACATAAATGCCTCTAATACATCAAACTAAAAGTCTAAGGCATTACATATACAAGATGTTCCAAAATGATTAAAACTAAGAGCTAGATCATAACAATGATCTCAAAATAGCAACATAGCGGAAGCTAGCCATTCCCAAACCAAGGAAAGATCAAACGACCTTGTCCTTACCCTTCTCGGAACCTGAAACACCTGAAATACATCAACAACGTGGGGTGAGATACATCAAATCTCAGTGAGTTCCCTATCTTATGGATTCTCTCGGCTTTACAAGGTTCTAGCCAATCCTAACTCAAGTCCGGGGAACGGAAAAGGACCTTGAGTTCACAAATTCATTCTTGCCCTATATGGAAACATACTCACGAGTTTTCTAACTCTCGCATCAACAATGGACATCTCCCACGAAGGCATCCTTCCCCGGCCAACCCTACAAGGTTATTCGACACGAGTCACAGATCCTTAAATTCATAGACAAACATTCTCGGCCAACCCTTCCAAAGAATTTTCGACACGAGTCATGGATGCTAAGGCAAATAACTTTCCCCGGCCATCCTCAAGGGCTATCCAACACGGGTCACGGTTATCTACACATAGTACTTTCCCCGGCCAGCCCACACCAGGGGCCCTTCAACACGAGTCAATAATACCATCCTCTAAGCAACCTCCCCGGTTATCCATCATAAGAGGATCGGAACACGGGTCACCGTTACTTAGGTATCGATCACTCATTGCGATCCCTCATGTTCCATACTAGGGTCGTCCACTTATCTCGATCATTTATCAATCCTAGCCACAACTAGAAACGAAAACCTCCTAGTCATTTCTACGTCTTCCTATACTTAAGGTTGATGTTTTCCTCACTCTCTCTATTTCATTTTCATATTATATGCGTTTTCAATTACAATCATGCTAAGCAATAATAGGATAGGCCAAATACATCATGTCACAATAATAGAATATTTTAACACCATTTAAACACAATTTTCATCATTTCGAACTCTCCCGATTATTTAATCGGTCGGTAAAATTCACATGTTTTACTTCCATTACGTAGAATATTTCCTCGGCTTTACGTCGATATAAAGATCAATCGAAACCGATAAGCGGAACCAAAGTTATGAATTTTTCCGTCAAAAGTATAATTTTTCTCAACTCCCAGGTCGCGCTCAGCGCACCCTGGTCCGCGCTCAGCGTGCAACTCCCTGCCTCGAGAGGTTCCAAGGATTAAACACCGCGCTCACCGGCAACCTGCGCGCTCAGTGCGCAGCGCGATTCTCAGAAAAATACCCTGCGATAACAGAACTTCGTCCACCCTCCAAAACCAGTTTAGGGCACATTTAAAAGTCAGCAGAGGTTCAACATCACATTTATAGCAAGGTTTGATCACCACTATCATCAAAACATATCATTCCATAAAACCCCATTATTCTAAAACCCTAACGTTTCAAACTCATCAAACATCAATTAGAAATATGAAAACAATCATCCCCACAAGATCCTAAGAGCATACTAAACATTCATTTCAATTTCTAACCGATTCTATCCGTTAAAACATCGATTTCTACGATTTCGACCTAAAACTCATAACACCAAAACTCAAGAAAAAGGTTTCTAGCTAAACCCACCTTGCAAAGATGAAGGAAGTGATGAAGGTGAGATGAATGGTTGGAACTTTGAACAATGGATGATGATTTCTCTTGGAGTTCTTCAACTTTTCCCTCTTCTCCATTTTTCTCCTCTTTTCTTCTTTTTCTCTCCTTCTTACTATCTTTTTCTTTTCAAATCCAAATGAGGGAAAATACTTATATAGTAAGTATTATTAAAACAATACTACTAAATGACCAAAAATGTCTCTAGAGTCCAATTAAATCAAATGTCTCCGAAACCAATAATATTAATTGGATTAATTCTAAGTACCGAGGTTACTCGAATTATTTTATCAAATAATTTCTCAGAGCAACCGGACTCAGTTGATCACAATGTAATATTATTCGGTGTAATAATTTATGGGGTATTACACTTACATTGCACCAAAGTCTATGACACGGGAACGAATGCGTCGCATGGTCGTCCCCAATGGGACGTATGCTCAACACTCTAGAAGAATGAAGGGAGACCCCTCAATCTTCATTTCCTATGCTTAAGGCTCGAGTGCAAGGCAAGTTGACCTTATTAAGTATCTTAGAAGTGTTTGGAGATGAGAAGAGGGACTCAAAAGAAAAAAAAAACTACGGGAATTCTATCCTAATATTATCATGCAAAGATGGCCCTAAGGGGAGGTTTGAGAACAACCTAAGTCTAAAGAAAAGAAGAGATAAGAGAAAGAAAGAGTGAGGTTGAACATGGATGACTATCCACACCCTCAAGTGCTTTACCTCTGCCCCTGCACAAATGGTTAGTACAAAACAGTAACAATGGTTGAATGTAAGTACTGAAAAGTAAATCAAACAAGCTAGCTGCCTTAAGAAGACAACTAAAGAAGCAAATAAGACTTAAACCAAAAGGGAAAGGTCCTAAGGGCTAAGGAATCTCCTAGGGTGGTAGGTATATGTCAATACACCATACCAAGGCTAAGTTACTAGGCAAAGGTCAACCCAAAATGCACCACCAGATCATGCAAAAGCAAGTTATGTGCTAGCTATGAGGAATGAGAACAAATGGATCATGCAACAATGCATATGCAAACACTAAACCCAGAAGCCAATGACATTTAAAAATGCATGGAAATGTCCTCAAGAATGCATATGAGTCATGAATGCAAGCATGGAGGATGATTAGGCAAGAAGAAATGAAAACAATTCACTTAAGTCCATACATGAATCCTATTTGTAACATAAGCAAAGAATGAAGATGTAAGATGAATAAGTATGGAAATGAATGCAAACCAGCAGCATATGACATGTGAGATGACATCTATGATGTGAGAATAAACATACAAAGTTCATGCAGGTCTCAAGTTGAAATACATAGAAGAAGAAGAACAAACCAAGTTCCAATACCTTCAAACAAATGTCAAATGTTCATGAACTTAGGAGGAATGCAAGATGATATTACAAGTCAATCAACATGGATGAGAATGACCTATGAGGTGCCTACCAAATGATGTCAAAGCATCACAACAAACATCACAAGGAAACAAGTTCAAAACATATTAAAACCCTAGCATGAGTTCACTAACATACACACATGCAAAACATGAATCAAATGTGATATTAAAAGTTTGGGAAAAATGAAAGATGCAAGAGATATGAAGTGTAACCAGTGTATAAACTTGTGCCAAAAGAGTGTGCAAAAATTCATCACCAAACATGATCAAAGATGCCTCAACATTTCATGCAAGTCATACAAACTGGTTGTCCAAAGATGGCACTCAAAATACAACAAGAAATGCCCTAAAAAATCTATAAAAAATTCATGGAATGCCTCAATGTATCATGTCAACATGGATAAATTCTCATGAGAAAATTCAATTTAGAGCTATGCAAAAAAAATAAGAAAAAATGCAAGTATCATGACTAAATGCACACATAAGAGAAATTCAAAGAAAATTCCAAATAAAGCATTAAAATATGCAAAAATAAGAAAATAAAATAATAAAAAATTATTTAAATGACATAAGATGCTCCATGAATTTTTTGGGAATTTTTGGATGCTAAGATGTATTTTTAAAGATTAAAAATGAAACAAATAATGAAAAAGAAAATAAAAATGAATTAAAATGGGCCAGGGGGTGCACACATAGCAAAAACACAGTTATAAAACAAATGGGCCCAAAAGAGTGGGGGTGTGTGTATCAAAAAGGTCAGGCCTAAGGCGCTGACTAGCCTGCAGTGCATACTATGTGACCCAGTCAACAAACTTGACTTAATCATGGCCATTGGTTCAGTCGATGCGTGATGATCAGAAAAAGCAAACACATCAAAGGATTCACAACGCACAAACATGATAGAAATGATGCAACACATACACATGATCACTCAATAACTCAGAAAATAAAAAAAAAAGAGCACGTGATGGGGAGGTGGTCTCATTAATGTGCTGGCAGCTTCATACGCGTTGGATCAAAACACATTAACGGTTGTGTTTTAAACTGGAGGGGGTCTAGGGTTCAGGCAGGTTTGGATTTTCAGGTGGCCGGAGAAGACTCCAATCGTCTTCTCTGGTGGATCTCCGCCGTGGGGAAAAACACAGGTGCCCAGAATTACATGAAATTTATACCAAAATGATCCTCTCAATGAGTAGAGCACAAATCCAATCTCAAACATAACAAACAACACATACACAGAGAGATTCGAAGAGATAAAGTTTGCCCTAGAAGAATGAAACTAAACACCTAGTGTGTTTATCAACTAGCCAGAATGCACACCATCCCTAGTGGACTTCAAAACAAGTAAAACACGCAAAAAATAAACATGACATGCAGTGGAGTTAGGGAAGTATACATGCGGTTGTTGATGCTTATGATCCAAGGAAAAGAAAGCTTGATCTTTGATGACTATGGTTGACCAAACAAAAGCAATAGGATGCACGTAGCTGGCTCAGAATTTTAGCAGCATAACCCTTCTTTTTTCCTCCAAATTCGTGTGTATTTTCCACTCAGCTTCCATGTCCTTTTATAGAGTGGATGAGGTGCATTAGGGTTGACATTTTGGGCCTAAAGCGTGCTAAGTAACCCATGGTACAAGAAAGGAAAATTCTGATTTTATTTGATCACGACATGCCATGAAAACTCAGATTTGGACCCACTACTTTGAGTGCCCTTAACTTGAGAACCATGCCTCTACTTGGTACACTCTTGGATTCTTTGGATAGAAGGCAATGTGGACAACAATTTTGGTGTTGAAAGTGAATGGAATGGAGTCCTCTAAGGGACCTAAAAATGACTCCAAAGTTGCTTGGTTGGAACTGAATTGGCATGTTCCTTGACCCGGTCACGACCTAGCCATGTGCGTGTGAGATTTTCAGTGTAAGGTCCTCTACTTTAGATCCTTATATCTCTCCATGAGTTAATCAGATGAAAAAAACTTCCAACACAAAAGTTATGGAGAACATGGAGAGGAACAAAAGTGATGTTGAACATTTTTCCATTTGAAGCCTCTATCAATGATATATTTTCCCTTGAAGTTGGATAAAACATGCACACCAAGTGTTTGTGAAATTGAGGGCGTGCTGGCTCGCCTATGACTTGCCATGGCTGGTCATTTTGCCGTAGAAACCTCAAACTTTAAACCACCATATCTCACTCAATTTTAATCCAATGGAGATGTTCTTTGTATGGTTTTGAAGCTTGGAATGTGAACGTTTGAAAGGCCTCCATAACCCTTAAGTTTGGAGCTTGAATCACAGAAAAAGAATGCTCCAAAGATGGGCACTCAACTTGCCAAACCTTGCCATAAATGAAAACCCTAGTTTCTATTTTTGGAAACTTTTCACATCTCTTGATTTTTGGTGAATCCCTTGATATTTCTTGATCAAATCTTCATAAATGGACATATTTGAGATGAGGAACATGAATTTGACCTCAAAAAGTTAGGAGTTGACTTTTTCCTCTGCATAGTTGACTTTTCCCCAATCCTCCTGATTTTCAGTCTTTTGATCAATTGAACCTCTTATGAATCAAATTGATGGACAATTTTCCATTATTAGACACTTGGGGACCCAAGGAATACCATAGAACAAAGTCTTACCCAAAAAATCAGAAATAAACTGATTTTATTGAAAACCCTAATTTTGGTACCTTCAGTCTAGGAGGAATCAACACATCCTCCAAATCCAAACTCCTCTGAGTATGATGTGTACCCTCTCCAACAAAGATGAGATATGTCTTCTGGTGATGATAAAAACTCAAAGAGCTTGCCCATTGGAGCAATGAACTCAAGAATCTCAAAACCCTAATTTCTGCACTGGCTAGGAGAGAGTGGTTCACTTGAGATCTCTTGCCAATTGTGAACTCCTGATGATGTGATGGACCAAATAGGATCCCCTGAGGCCCAAGGCCCCTTAGTGACTCAAATAATGTGGTATTAATAACCATCTCTCCTCTTGATCTCTTGAACAGTGTACATGGCCTTTTGCTTGACCCTTTGGAGAACATCTTCTACTCTTGACTTGCTTCAGACACCTTGACCCCATGCTTAGAACCAATGATATGCACACATGATAACGCAAAATGAAATGAAACATAAGCCAGTTAGTACTAAAAGTAAGAGGACAAATTTTGGGGTGCTACATAGTCTTTCCAGCGTCAAAACTCCGGCCACTTTGGGGTTGATACTCATCCCTTAATTCCCGTGCCTCCTCTTGGGCATTGTACAAAAGATAAAACTCTAGACTTGGATAGTCTAAGCCTCTTGAGTCTCAAAGACATTCTCAAGTTCCTTTCAAACATAGCAAGAAACCCCGGTCTCTCCCATGAGAGTTCCCCACACTTGGACCCGCTTCAAGATCTCCATAATCCACAGCGGTAAGGCAGCCTCCTCTTGGGCTTTGTATAAATGATTCTCCCCAGCGGAGCTAACCTTTTTAGACTCTCTTGTTGAGTCAGCTACTTTTTATCCTCCGTCTTTGGCTTTGTACAAGACAGATAAAACACTCTCTTGTTGAGTATAAAAGACTCTCTTGTTGAATCAATCCTTTTTTTAGCCTCCGTCTTGGGCTTTGTACAAGACATATAAAACACTCTCTTGTTGAGCATAAAAGACTCTCTTGTTGAGTTAACCTCCTTTTAGCCTCCATCTCGGTCTTCGTACGAGATAGAAAAACACTCTCTTGTTGAGTATAAAACACTCTCTTATTGAGTCAACCACTTTTAGCCTCCGTCTTGGGCTTTGTACAAGACATATAAAAACACTCTCTTGTTGAGTATAAAAGTCTCTCTTGTTGATTCAATCTCATTTTAGCCTCAATCTCGGGCTTCGTACGAGACAACAAATCACTCTCTTATTGAGTATAAAAGACTCTCTTGTTGAGACAAACATCCTTTAGACTCTCTTGTTGAGTCAATCACCTGTTCAAGACTCTCTTGTCAAGTCCATCTTTTTAGCCTCTATCTTGGGCTTTATACAGGACAGATAAAAGTACTCTCTTGTTGAGTCAAACCATTTCAGCCTCCATATTGGGCTCTATACAAGATACATTCTCCCCAACGGAGTCAAAATCCCTTTTAGCCTCAATCTTGGGCTTTGTACAAGACAGAAAGAACATTTTCCTCGGAAAAGTCAAACTTCCCGCCTCCTCTTAGGCTTTGTATAAAGAAAACCCCGGTTGAGTCAATCAACCTTTTAGCATCAAAGTTGTGTCGTGCTCACAGCATATAAACATCAACAACTCCTCTTTAGAGATGACAAATTCTCTCTCAGCCAAAACCCTTTAGCTTCACATCTTGGGCTTTGAACAAGATACAAACCACTTTTAGCTTCACGTCTTGGGCTTTGAACAAGACACCAAAACACCTCTTTCCTCCCATAGAATAGGAGGAACTACGATCGCTCTTATTTCCCTGTTCATTAAATGGGAATACGTAGGCATAAGATTGCAAAATCTTAGCGAGCATACTAATCAAAAACTCAAAATCCAGTACCTCCACACATCAACCAAAGAAAATCAGGTCTAATATCCTAGCCAAAAGCCTCGCAGATAACCCAGACACTTGTATTTTTAAGAAAATAACCCTAAGAAGGACCCCCTATTTTGATAGCATCTGTAAACCAACAGTTTTGACTGTTCAACCTCAGTTTGCAAGCAAGGTTAATTGGAGACATCTATTTCCCTTCCTTAATCAGCTCAACAGGATAAAAAATGAATCGAACTGTAGTTCCAAAGCGATAGTGATTCGAAACCACAAAAATCGCGCTACACCTTTCAAGGCGCATTATGTCAATCTTAGGTATGTCATTCCATTGACCTACACTAATCATGGAAGAGAGAGTGGCTAGTGCATCAGCCATGTGATCCTCTTCACGAGGGATATGGTAAAACTCGATTCTGTTGAAGAATGGTAACAACCTTCTCGCGTATTCTTTGTAAGGAATCAGTCCTGATTGGTATGTGTTCCAATCTCCTTTGATTTGATTGATAAACAGGGTTGAGTCTCCATACACATCCAAGTTCTTAATCCTCAAATCAATTGCTTCTTTGAGACCCATGATACAAGCTTTGTATTTGGCCTCGTTGTTTGTGCAATTGAATGTTAGTCTGGAAATGAAAGGAATGTGGGTATCTTGAGGTGTTACGATGATTGCCCCAATTACGTTTCCATAATTATTGCAGCTCCGTCAAAGATTAGTCCCCATTAGGAACCTGGTTCTGGCCGTTCATTGGGTAGCGGTTCATCACAATCTTTCATTTTCAAGTACATGACATCTTCGTTTGGGAATTCAGATCTGACTAATTCCTGATCATCAATCGATTGATGAGCCAAATGATCCGCTAAAATACTCCCTTTGACGGCATTCTGAGTATGGTACTTGATGTCATATTCTGATAACAACATTTGCCAACGGGCAATCCTTCCTGCGAGAGCAGGCTTTTCAAAGACAAACTTAATTGGATCCATTTCGGAGATTAACCAAGTAGTGGGACAAATCATGTATTGGCGAAGCCGTTTGGCTGCCCAAGCCAGAGCGCAATAAGTTTTCTCGAGCATAGTGTACCGAGTTTCACAATCGGTAAATTTCTTTCTTAAGTAGTTGTCATACCCCAAATTTGTCCTACCTGTGAATGGTTTTCATCTGAACATTCATCCACTAACCATCATATCTATATCCATTCCATTTGTCCATTTTCACTTTTAATTAACCTATCTTTTTTCTTTATTCATTTTTTCTATAACCATTTCCATTATCCATTACAAATATCCATATCCATTTTTATTCAAAATTCATTTTCATCCAATCCATATCCATTCTTTCTAAGTCCACATTGTTATTCACTTTCCCTTTCAATTTTTCATTTCAGTTATCCATATTTTAGATTTATTCATATGTATCCATGTTCATAACCATTTTAACCACCTTTTAAAACCATTTAATACCAAACCATTGTCCAAATTTCATTTCAATAATCCAAATTCAATTAACCATTTTTGTCATATCCATTTTTTCAAATCCACTTTTCAAATTCATCATCTTGTTCAATCCATATCTATTTTGATGAAAGAATCCAATGTTAATATCCACTTTTCAAATCCAAATATCCATTATATTTATCCACTTTAATTCAAAGTCATTAACCATTTTTTTTCTTTCAATCCAAGTTTATCCACACAAAAATCTACAAAAATAAAAATCCATTTAAGCCCATGTTGTTTTTTTTTATATACTATCATAAACCATTAAAAAGGGTAAAAAAAAAAGAATTTACATTTTAGCATTATTAAAATCCCAAACCCAAATTCTACAAAAGCCCATCATATGCCAAAAATAAAAAAATATATCTAACACACAAACTTATAGCCACGGTTCCTTTTTTATGTAAACAACCACACAACACTTTTACATCTACATCACAAATCAGCCACGCCTAGCACCAAAACAAGAACAAAACGCCAAACCCTGTGATTTCATATGATACAGTCTGCTCACAAAACATTTGACTACACCGGACCTGCATCAATGAAAGCAACCTATCAATGATACAAAACAAAAATTCTGCAACCTTCTGCTGTGAAAACAACAACGTAACGGGAGCAACGTTCAAAAAAAATTCAAAAAGAGTGGAAGAAACAAGTTATGTTTTAAGTGGGGAAAAATGATTAAAAGGGAGAAGGAAGAAGAAAAAAACGGACCTCACGCTAGACCACCCTCCTTCACGTTTTGAAAAGAAAAAAAGATCCTCTGAATTTTCTTTTCTTCAATTTACCCTTCCAATCCCTTACATCACCACCCTGCTCTCTACCTCACTCATTCCTCTTCTGAACCATAAGCCAAGCCCCTCACCATGAGATTTACACAACTCTCACTCTCATAAAGTTTTCTGGAAAATATCCTTTAACTTACAATAACCTCCTTCATATTCTTTAAAACCTCTAAACCTGCAAAATAAAACAGATATCAACACAAATCATAAGCTGTTCAACATAACCCTCATTGTTCTTCAATCATCATCTTCATTAACACCCAACTTCTGAACCAAATCTTATTAAAAAAAAAAACTATCAAAATCAACAACAAATTGACCTTCATTTTCTCTTTCCGGCGACCCACCTTCTACTCCATATACCTTTGTCCTCCCACAACCCTCATATCTCCTTCACTACAACTCTAAGAATCGGTTTCGCGGAAGTGCAATCGGCGTCGGAGTGTGAAGGCGTTTTGCCAAAAAGGAAAATGTCATTTCTTCTTATGAATTCGATCCTGAGCTACGGTCGGCATTTGAACTTGCTACGGAGTTAGACTACTTCAGTCCTTTGCTCAAATCCATCACCCAACATCCACCATATATTCAGCAACAACAACATCCGTAAATCCCTCCGTGAGAACAGTGAGAACACCGCCGCCAACCACAAAACCAACCACCCACAACGCCCTACCGCCACAGAACAGAGAGAGGCGAAACCGAGCGAGGAACTGAAGTGGAAAAGCAGAAAAAAAGGAAGTCGATAGAGGTTATTGAGCAGATTAGAGGTCGGGAACGTTAGATTTCGATGTTTTCTTTCATAATCGCTTTCTTTTTTCCGTTTACTCCTGAGTGTACTCTTTTTTCCCCTTTTGGGAATGAACGACTGCTAGGTTTTCCACCTTTCCTTGCCTTGTTATAACCAAACCGGGTCAAGATCCGACCCACCTCAGCACCAGTGGGCTTGGTTCTTCATATTCTGGCCCATCATTTTTTTTTCTTCTTCTGATTTTGTTTATTAGTATGTTTAGTTAGTAATATTTTGTTAATTCTTTTTTTAACTTTTTTTAAAAGCTAGTTTTGCTATTTATTTTGTTAAATAATGTTATCAAACTCTTTGTTAATATATTAATTACTTTGTTAAATGATTTTGTTATGTTTAGTTTTAATTAATTTTTTTATTTTTAGGAATATAGGTTCCTAATTATTTTATTCACAAAAACTTTAAAAAAAAAACATTTTTTATTTTGTTGGTCAATGAGAGTTTAATTAAAGGATTATCGATTTTATTGATTTAAAATTTTGATTTAGACTAGACCGACTTTATGTTTTATTTCGATCTCATTTTCTTTTTTGTTGGTCAATGAAAATCTAATCAAGAGGTTTTCGATTTATCAATCTAAATCCTTATTTAGATGAGACCGACTTTATTTCCACTCCGAGCCCATTTTTCTTTATTTTTGGGCCAATATACAAAAATCATGACAGCATGCCCATTTTTCTTTATCTTTGCCAGATCTTTGGGTGAAACCATTCACGCTAGGGTCTTCCCTTCTGGTTAGTTTTTGCAATTTGTTTCGAAAGCTTTCACATTCATTGACAGCATGCCCTATGGTTCCATTGTGGTACTCACACTCTACCCCCGAGTTGTCTTCTTCAAAGACTAGACGTTTCTTGTTATTGGCCCAAAAATAAAGAAAAATGGGCTCGGAGTGGAAATAAAGTCGGTCTCATCTAAATAAGGATTTAGATTGATAAATCGAAAACCTCTTGATTAGATTTTCATTGACCAACAAAAAAGAAAATGAGATCGAAATAAAACATAAAGTCGGTCTAGTCTAAATCAAAATTTTAAATCAATAAAATCGATAATCCTTTAATTAAACTCTCATTGACCAACAAAATAAAAAATGTTTTTTTTTTTTAAGTTTTTGTGAATAAAATAAATAGGAACCTATATTCCTAAAAATAAAAAAATTAATTAAAACTAAACATAACAAAATCATTTAACAAAGTAATTAATATATTAACAAAGAGTTTGATAACATTATTTAACAAAATAAATAGCAAAACTAGCTTTTAAAAAAAGTTAAAAAAAGAATTAACAAAATATTACTAACTAAACATACTAATAAACAAAATCAGAAGAAGAAAAAAAAATGATGGGCCAGAATATGAAGAACCAAGCCCACTGGTGCTGAGGTGGGTCGGATCTTGACCCGGTTTGGTTATAACAAGGCAAGGAAAGGTGGAAAACCTAGCAGCCGTTCATTCCCAAAAGAGGAAAAAAGAGTACACTCAGGAGTAAACGAAAAAAAGAAAGCGATTATGAAAGAAAACACCGAAATCTAACGTTCCCGACCTCTAATCTGCTCAATAACCTCTATCGACTTCCTTTTTTTCTGCTTTTCCACTTTAGTTCCTCGCTCGGTTTCGCCTCTCTCTGTTCTGTGGCGGCAGGGCGTTGTGGGTGGTTGGTTTTGTGGTTGGCGGCAGTGTTCTCACTGTTCTCACGGAGGGATTTACGGATGTTGTTGTTGCTGAATATATGGTGGATGTTGGGTGATGGATTTGAGCAAAGGACTGAGGTAGTCTAACTCCGTAGCAAGTTCAAATGCCGACCGTAGCTCAGGATCGAAGTCATAAGAAGAAATGACATTTTCCTTTTTGGCAAAACGCCTTCACACTCCGACGCCGATTGCGCTTCCGCGAAACCGATTCTTAGAGTTGTAGTGAAGGAGATATGAGGGTTGAGGGAGGACAAAGGTATATGGAGTAGAAGGTGGGTTGCCGGAAAGAGAAAATGAAGGTCAGTTTGTTGTTGATTTTGATAGTTTTTTTTTTAATAAGATTTGGTTCAGAAGTTGGGTGTTAATGAAGATGATGATTGAAGAACAATGAGGGTTATGTTGAACAGCTTATGATTTGTGTTGATATCTGTTTTATTTTGCAGGTTTAGAGGTTTTTAAGAATATGAAGGAGGTTGTTGTAAGTTAAAGGATATTTTCCAGAAAACTTTATGAGAGTGAGAGTTGTGTAAATCTCATGGTGAGGGGCTTGGCTTATGGTTCAGAAGAGGAATGAGTGAGGTAGAAAGCAGGGTGGTGAAGTAAGGGATTGGAAGGGCAAATTGAAGAAAAGAAAATTCAGAGGATCTTTTTTTCTTTTCAAAACGTGAAGGAGGGTGGTCTAGCGTGAGGTCCGTTTTTTTCTTCTTCCTTCTCCCTTTTAATAATTTTTCCCCACTTAAAACATAACTTGTTTCTTCCACTCTTTTTGATTTTTTTTTGAACGTTGCTCCCGTTACGTTGTTGTTTTCACAGCAGAAGGTTGCAGAATTTTTGTTTTGTATCATTGATAGGTTGCTTTCATTGATGCAGGTCCGGTGTAGTCAAATGTTTTGTGAGGAGGCTGTATCATATGAAATCACAGGGTTTGGCGTTTTGTTCTTGTTTTGGTGCTAGGCGTGGCTGATTTGTGATGTAGATGTAAAAGTGTTGTGTGGTTGTTTACATAAAAAAGGAACTGTGGCTATAAGTTTGTGTGTTAGATATATTTTTTTATTTTTGGCATATGATGGGCTTTTGTAGAATTTGGGTTTGGGATTTAAATAATGCTAAAATGTAAATTCTTTTTTTTTTACCCTTTTTAATGGTTTATGATAGTATATAAAAAAAACAACATGGGCTTAAATGGATTTTTATTTTTGTAGATTTTTGTGTGGATAAACTTGGATTGAAAGAAAAAAAATGGTTAATGACTTTGAATTAAAGTGGATAAATATAATGGATATTTGGATTTGAAAAGTGGATATTAACATTGGATTCTTTCATCAAAATAGATATGGATTGAACAAGATGATGAATTTGAAAAGTGGATTTGAAAAAATGGATATGACAAAAATGGTTAATTGAATTTGGATTATTGAAATGAAATTTGGACAATGGTTTGGTATTAAATGGTTTTAAAAGGTGGTTAAAATGGTTATGAACATGGATACATATGAATAAATCTAAAATATGGATAACTGAAATGAAAAATTGAAAGGGAAAGTGAATAACAATGTGGACTTAGAAAGAATGGATATGGATTGGATGAAAATGAATTTTGAATAAAAATGGATATGGATATTTGTAATGGATAATGGAAATGGTTATAGAAAAAATGAATAAAGAAAAAAGATAGGTTAATTAAAAGTGAAAATGGACAAATGGAATGGATATAGATATGATGGTTAGTGGATGAATGTTCATATGAAAACCATTCACAGGTAGGACAAATTTGGGGTATGACAGATGCCCCTATCTAATTGGCTTAAACCGAGAGAGTGAACGGCTATGGCGTTCATTCTAAGGGTAGAAGTCAATTAGATATAAGAATGCCCCAAAATTTGTCTCACAAAAGGTAAAGTGTTGTAGAGTAAGAGTTGACAGAATGAAGTAGCGAGGTTCAAACTGAACAACATAGCTTGAGGTTCTCTGGGTGATCGAAGCAGTCCCTTATTCATGAAGGCCCTCCGATGATACCAAAGCAATATGTCTGCGGTCAATTTGCTAGGGGAATAGCTGAGCAAGATTCCTATCGA
The DNA here is from genome assembly GCA_022829125.1 of Lathyrus tuberosus. Taxonomy (NCBI): domain Eukaryota; kingdom Viridiplantae; phylum Streptophyta; class Magnoliopsida; order Fabales; family Fabaceae; genus Lathyrus; species Lathyrus tuberosus. Next base: position 3,076,728 of record JALAZF010000082.1, on the reverse strand, counting down.
AGGAAATGCGCTGGCTCTGCAGGGGAAAACTCACAAGAAACTTTCTAGGATGTCCTCTGCTTGGGGAGTAAGAAGTAGCAACAACTGTTGGGATTGTCATTATCAACTGCATGGTTGGAGAATGACTTGTTGGGGAATAGAATTCCTTGAGCACGTGTAGGGTACCAACTCTTTTCAGAGGAAAACTGTCGACCTTGAAGGAGGACTGGCCAAGATGCTTGCGAACTGATCCTGGATCCCGTTATGCTATGCTGGGGATGGATATGCCATGCATACAGGAATGCAAATTAACTGTTTATATGAGATGCATATGGGAATGCAACCGGCTTCATTTTTGGTTTCCGAAGAGGGGTTAATGGGGATTAGAATGGAGCAAGGTGAAAGACTCACTGGGAATACTGGCATATCAACTCGGGGGTTGAGAAAAGGAAATACATTATCGACTCGGGGGTCGAGAAACATTAAGATAAACTGTCGTCAACTCGGGGGTTGAAAGAAAATGTAAAGGTAATATCGACTCGGGGGTCGAGGAAATGAAGACAATATCGACTCGGGGGTCGAGAAACTAAAGGCAAGGTAATCTATCAACTCGGGGGTTGAAGGAAATAACAAAATATCAACTCGGGGGTCGAAGGTAAAAGAAAATATTGACTCGGGGGTCGAGGACCGAGATAAAGGCAATATCGACTCGGGGGTCGAAGAAATAAAGACAACAATGACTCGGAGGTCAGAACAAGCAATAAGATGTCAACTAAGGGGTTGAAGATGTAATAATGATATCGACTCGGGGGTCGAGAAACTAAGGCAATATCGACTCGGGGATCGAGAAAATAAAGACAAAATATCATCAACTCGGGGGTTGAAAGAAAGGTAAAGGTAAAATAGACTCGGGGGTCGAGGAAAACAAAGACAACATATCATCAACTCGGGGGTTGAAAGAAAGGTAGATATCGACTCGGGGGCCGAGGAAAATAAAGACAACATTGACTCAGGGGTCAAGAACAAAACAATATATATCAACACGGGGGTTGAGGAAGGAAATAGGTTATGCTATGTATGCATATGGTGCACGTATGTTGTATATGATGCATATGTGGATGCAAGCAGGTTATTGGTTTTATGAAGGTGCCAGCAGGGTGGACTTTTGGTAGTTGCCAAGTAGGGTTGGACTTTTGGGGTGAAAAGATTTGATTTCCCGACACTTAGTACCTGATAGTGCCATTATCAGAGGATAGCTGTGGATGCTCTTGGTGCCCTAAGTTTGATCCTTTGCAGAAATTGTGTGCTTGGTTCATAAGAGAACCTCACCTTTCTAGCTGATATGCCCTGAGGCTTGCAAATAAATGGTTGTATGAGCGCAACGACATAACCAATGCATGTTGATTGCATGAGCGTAGCGACTTATCCAGTGCATTCTGATGGTGTATTTGCCATGCCCCAAGACTTTTAATACTTGTTGAATTCAAGGGTCGCTTAGTGCATAACATGGCCAGCTTGACCAACTTAAATGTATGAACAAAATCTGCCCCTGTCTGGAGGGTAATGAGATGGTCTGCCCCAGTGTCGATCTTGCAGTGATCTGCCCCAGTCTGAATCAGTGGCCTGCCCCAGTGTCTGGATTTTGCAGTGGTCTGCCCCAGTCTTGACTTTTTGAAAGACTTGCCTCAGATTCACGAGGTTATGAGATAGTCTCGATTCGAGTCAGTGCCAACGAATGCTCTAATTGCTCTTGGTTGGAATTTCCATAATGTCAAGTGCTAATTTGGAGTTAAAATTGATCATTCAGAAATGGTAATTTTAATGCGACGTTCATGCAAGTTTTGAAAAATCAATTATTGGAATGATGTGTCAGTGTGTGACGAGTGGACCGTTAGTCCAAACACATTGCTGATTTACTAGTGCGTGAAAAGTACAGCAAGAATATGATACCAACTTAAAAGATAAGCAAATATGTAGGAGTCAGTTTACGCAACCTTGCTGTAGTATGCTTTCAGAATAAACCCCGCCTCAATTAGGCCTTTTGAGGGTTGTAACGTGGTCTGGTTCACGGTTATAGAAACAAAGGATATAAGGCTCAAAGTTATATCTATACCCATCCCTTCTTCGTGATGATCTCCAGTCCTACGTTCAGTTAAATCGACACACGTACTTAGATTTTGACGGTGTAAGAATGAAGATGAAGGTTCAAGATTCGCTTGAAATGGCAGTCATCTTATTTTGTTTTTGATGGACGTCGGTGACCTTTTGATTTTTGATATGGTGTTCACTGAATCTTGCATTGCTCTTTTGCTTTTGATTTTTATTTCGATCCCTAAATTTTTCCTGGACTGATTTTGTTTGTTTTTTTTTTCAAGTCCACCGGGATTGCCCTAATTTTTTTCCTAAGTCTCCTTTTTGAGGTGTTCGACTTAGCGGGTTTTTTTTTCTCTTTTTAGAGTAAGGCTTGTGACTGCCAAGTCAATAGTCATTGAAGAACAACCATCATAACTTCTGGATTTTACATGATTTCTTCGACACGTCTGGACGTGTACAAAGAATACGGAGTCAGATTAACTGAACACTACCCTACCCCGGATTGAGTGTAAGGGTTTGAATATCCGAAGGAAACTTCTACTTCTCGGCTCGAAGTGGTGAACTAGGGATTAACTCCTTATCTCTCCAGTGTTTAGGAATTTGAAACAATGCCTGTACATCCTTGGCAGGATTCTATCCGAAAGCATACCACCAGCAATTATGGGTATCTCGTTTTCGTCATCCTCCCTCCAATCTTTGCTAAACAACAATTTGGTAAAGAAAGTAAATGAGAGGTATATAGATGAATATTTTTGTTGTTTTTTTTTTATATAAGTGAAGAAAATGTGAGCGAATGCGACGTGATTAGTTCAAAAACTGCATGATCACTTCATTAATATTACCATTAATAAACAACAATGTCTAAAAGAAAATAGTACATAACATAAAGAAACTACAAATGCAAATAATAAAAATGTCCAAGGATTGCCAGCTCTGAGGATGTTTTCCTATCTGAACCACTGGCTTGAGAAAATGCCTCTTGGAATCTTCAAACTCATTTGGGTGAGATGTTGATACGCACAACCAAATTCCCATCTTGAAAGGATATGAACTTCTTGTCAATCAAATGTTGCACCTTGGCTTGGAAAGCTTTGCAATCTTCAGTTGAGTGCCCCATTGATCCAGCATGATAGCCACAATGCGTCTTGGGATCGTACCCAAGAGGATATGGTTCTGGCACCGGCTTGAGAGACTTGGGCTCCACTAGTGAGTTTCGGACTAGATGCGGCAAAAGTTGACTGTACGATATAGGAACTAGGTGAAGAGGAGCAGTCCTTCTTTCCAAGTTATTGTGAGGCCTTATCTGATTCTGGCGTGGATTCTGACTTCCTCGGCCATGAGCTCGTTGATTTGCATTGGGAGAAGCCCAAGGTTTTTGGTATGATGCCCTAGGCACTGTTGGTTGCCTTTTTGGGATCCAAAGGTTGATATCATCAACATCATCATCAATATCAATGGGATGCTTTCCAAAGTCCTTTTTCGGAGCCTCCTCAGAAAATGCAGCCTTTTCGGACTTCTCTACCAGCTCTCCTCTTGTGGAGGTGTTATCCAAGACCATGGTTTCAACGTGATTATCAGAGAATAAAGATGTTTCAACTTCCACAAACTCGACCTTTTCCTTGTGGTATAGGATTTTGAGTGGTCCACGAAACTCTTGTATTTTCTCTTTGCCAGATCTTTAGGTGAAACCATTCACGCTAGGGTCTTCCCTTCTGGTTAGTTTTTGCAATTTGTTTCGAAAGCTTTCACATTCATTGACAGCATGCCCTATGGTTCCAGTGTGGTACTCACACTCTACCCCCAAGTTGTCTTCTTCAAAGACTAGACGTTTCTTGTTAATAAGTTCTTGAACCTTGTTCTTGAATGACCAACAGCCTTCGATAAAGTGCCCCTCGCCCCTTTATGGTATTCACACTGTGCATTATGATTATATCCAGGTGGAGGAGGGTTACGAGCCGGTCCAAGGGAGGCGAGTGCCACCATTGAACTCTGAATCAGGTATGACAGCAGTTGTCCACAGGGTATAGGAATAGGGTCAAGGATAGGGCGCAAATTAGACTTCTTATGGCCTCTCTGGTTTAGATTCTCATGCCCCTGGGACAGAATGGGTGCTGACCACTGATTCTGAGGTTGTGAACGAATTGATCGGGGACAAAACCCAGGAGGAACAACACACAATGGGTTATTCACTGCAGCTTGTGGAGTAAAAGGAACTGTGGGAGTAACACTCCTAGATGGTGTGCCTTCTTGAAGCTTTTTCTTTCTTTTCCCCATAGTTGTTAAAGCTTCTGGCATCTGCTCCATCTCGCCTTTCATGCTGTTCATGCCTTTTCTCCACTCAACTTGATTCTGCTTCAAGTGTTCCATGGTTCTCCCAGAGCTACCTCAAGTCTAATACGTGTGTCGGGAAATCAACTGCAGGTTATGGACAAAGGATGGATGAGTTTCTGGTTTTGGAAAGTGATATACAATGCAAATGCAACGGTATGCCAATGCTTATGCACGGTTCCAGGATCAAAACAACATCTGATTCTGAGGAAGGAGTTAGACACAGGATATCTCTGATCATCGGATCCCTCACAGGTAGGCTCTAAACGGGTAGGTGCCTAGAGTTATGGATATCTTTCAAAGACATTATAGCCATGATGAAGGAACATCAGACGATAATATCCTTGAAAGGATCTCGTCTAGGTGAGGTCTTCGTTTCTTCCCCACGAGAAAGACTCCTCGGAGGCGCCCACTACACAACCATCGACACACGGGTTTAGGGTTCTCAGAATCCTAGATCGAGGTCAAAAATATTACTGTCAGGAAGTAATACGTTCGAGGGATCTCATCTGATTGGAGCGTTCGCATTAACTCACATAGAATTAACACTACTAACCACCATGGGTAATTAGGTTTTGGTCCTTGGGATCAACGATTCAGGCTCGAAAACATTATCATCGTAACGAAGTAACGTCGAAACGATAACATTTCCAAGGGAATCTCCTCCAAGCGGGGTCTTTGCTTTGGCTCACGCGGAAGAAACCACGCAAGCCTCCACTACACAACCACCATCCTAAAGTTATACTCGGACTCGGGTGTAGAGTCATCTCACGAAGTACCAATGATCAGAGAACTCCCATAGTGTCACAAGAAACAGTAATAGGATATAATAATAAGCAAGCAAGTAGATAACAAATAAGCAAGCAAACAAGCAAGGGAAGATAAACAAACATGCGAATCTAACACTCATGAATCGAGTCAAGTTAGGCTTGACTCTCTCTAGCATAGGGCAATGCAATTCCCCAGCAGAGTCGCCATCTGTCGTACCTCAAAAAATACGATCCTCGCGATGTACGCGGAAAAAACTGTTCGAAACAGAGTCGCCACCGAACTTTATTCATCCCAAAAAGAGGGAAAGGAAAATATCGATAAAACCTTTAAAGGGAGATAAGAACATGGTCGTCGCAACCAAATTCGAGTTCGGGAGTCGATTACGCAGAGGGAAGGTATTAGCACCCTCTACGTCCGTTGTACTCAACGGGAACCTCACGAATCGATTCAAGAGGTTCCCGTTGAGTACAACGGACGTAGAGGGTGCTAATACCTTCCCTCTGCGTAATCGATTCCCGAACCCAAATTTGGTTGCGACGACCATGTTCTTATCTCCCTTTAAAGGTTTTATCGATATTTTCCTTTCCCTCTTTTTGGGATGAATAAAGTTCGGTGGCGACTCTGTTTCGAACAGTTTTTTCCGCGTCCATCGTGAGGATCGTATTTTTCGAGGTACGACAGTAGTAGATGGAAGACTCTTTTCTTTTTATTTCTTCTTGCTGGCCAAGTACACAACCCATGGAGTCTTCCAAGACTATTAGGTAGATGATTAATGGTCTTCCCTCTACTAGAGGAGATAGAATTGGTGGTTTCAATAGATACTCTTTGATATTGTCGAAAGCTTTTTGACAATCTTCTGTCCATACGTAGCTTTGATTCTTTTTGAGTAGTTTGAAGATTGGCGTGCATGTCGCAGTCATGAGGGATATGAATCTGGAAATGTAATTCAGACGTCCCAGAAATTCTCTGACTCGTCTTTCAGTCTTTGGCGAAGGTATTTCTTGAATGGCCTTGACCTTGTCAGGATCAACCTCAATTCCTTTCTGGCTGACAATGAACCCTAAAAGTTTCCCTGAGCGGACAACGAACGTGCATTTGTTAGGATTCAAGCGGAGTTTGTATTTTCTCAGACGCTCAAATAACTTTGAGGGGTGGGTCACATGCTCCTCTTCTGTTTTAGATTTGGAAATCATATCATTGACATACACTTCGATTTCTTTGTGCATCATGTCGTGAAACAGAGTAGTCATGGCCCTTTGATAGGTTACCCTGGCGTTCTTCAAACCGAACGGCATTACCTTGTAACAAAAGGTGTCCCATGGGGTACTGAACGAAGTTTTCTCCATATCTTCCGGCGCCATTTTGATTTGATTATAGCCTGAGAATCCATCCATGAAGGAGAAGACTTTAAACTTTGTTGTACTGTCTACCAGCATGTCTATGTGCGGTAAGGGAAAGTCATCCTTTGGACTGGATTTGTTCAGATCCCAATAATCTACACATATTCTGACTTTTCCATCCTTTTTCGAAACTGGCACTATATTGGCTAGCCATTGAGGATATTCTGAGGTGGCGAGGAAACCTGGGTCAATCTGTTTCTGCACTTCCTCCTTGATTCTGATAGCCATGTCTGGATGAGTCCGCCTCAGTCTTTGTTTCACCGGAGGACATTCTGATTTCAACGGTAGATGATGTTCCACGATGCTGGTATCCAACCCGGGCTTGTCCTGATAGGACCAAGCAAACACATCTTGAAACTCTCTGAGAAGTCCTATCAAGTCTACTTTGACAGTCGGGCTGAGCAATTCTCAAATATTAACTTCTTTCTTTTCTTCCTCTGATCCAAAGTTGACCATTTCCAACGGCTCTTTGTGAGGTTCAATGGACCTTTCCTCTTGTCTGAGTAATCGGGAGATCTCTTCTGGAATTTCTTCGTCCTATTCTTTTTCAGCTTCGAATACCGGGAATTCAAAGTTGGGAGGCATGGGATCGTATGTTTCAATGGGGTTTAAAACAAGCAATCTGCATGACGTAATGATTGTTTTTTAGAAGAGATAGAGAGAATGTAAGAGTGTGTGCGGTGTATTTTCTGAAAAATGCTTGTTATTGTATATTTTTGGACTGTTTTAGGATTACCATTTTCTGAAAAAACAAAAAGTGAAAACAGCAATGAGTACGGAAATTACAGAACGACGTTTAATTATTTATGATTTAGTCGATTCTTGAAACTACATCCCTATAAAACAAAACTCTATCGCTTTGGGCGAAGCGAAGAGGGACATTTATAGAAAGTGCCTTATAAAAACATCTGTTTCACCTGGGCAGGGTGAAAGGTTTAAAACAAAGACGACAATTACTTAGACTTATGGACGAATTTCGGGACATTGATAGCAACCCATTGGTGACGAACTCCCCGGTGAATCACAAAGTCTGGTACCTTATTTCTTGGGTTGTCCTCAGAAATGACGCTAATTTCTAACGGAGCAGGATCGTTGGAGTCTTCCTCCCAGGCAGAGTTGTCGTAGACGAACTCTTTTGTTGTATCTTGCACAATGTTCTCATTCTCAGGCGGATCTCCCCATCCAGTTGGCTGGATGTCTTCGAGCCTGATACGAGAGCTTTCAGGAGCGGTGTACTTGACTAAGAAGTCGTACTTGCCACTCGGCTGTCCTAAGGTGTCCCATACTTCGGTGGGAGAAGAAGAGTCATCCTTCTCGATGACGTTGACCTCAGGGAAAGCATAGTTGATGAACTCTTGTCCTACAATCTTTGCAGATTCATCGTTGTGCTGGATATCTTTAGAATATCCTGAGTAATGATCCCATGATGTGGTGGGGACGCAAGTATTCTTTTCAATATTATTCAGCTGATAAGCGTCATTTGGTTGATTCTTTTGCCCCAAGTTTTCTGGGAATGGCTGCCAGATAGGCAAGTCATCCAGTGGGTCATAATAGTCGTGATCGAAGTTGTCTTTCATCGGATAAACTTCTAATGAGTTTGGTGGAGCACGACATCCCTCAGGATCACAATCTATGTATATCATCTTGACGTCTGATCTGGGTATATATCTCGGACTCTACATGGAAAAGCAAAATGGCGTATATGCCTCTCTCTGAGACATATAACCGTGCTTGTTGAGATAGGACTTCCATTCTTCATTTGTATCAGAGGAGTCACCCTCATTGATGGTTTGTACTTCTTGAGACACTGGGTGAAGGAAGCCTCCACTGTGGAAGAAGTCCTGAATGGGATGAAAACTTTCATCTTTCTTGATAGTTTGGGTACAGGTTGAAGAGAAACCGAGACCTTTCTTTGTCTTGTTATCAATAGGCATGACAAGCTGTCCCCATCCTTTTGCGTTGTTACTCTTGATCACTTCGAGGGCATCTTTATATGAGGAAATCGATGTCCCTCTTTCTGATTGATTCTCATTGCTCATCGAGAGTGCTTGAAACTGGGTTCAAATGACTTCTTCGGGTTCTACACAGGAAGATGATGATAAATTGCTCACTATTAAAGCCTGCTCTCCGCATACTGTGACTAACTTATCATTCTTAACGAACTTCAGCTTCTGGTGAAGTGTCGAAGTGACTGACCCAGCTTCGTGTATCCAAGGTCTTCCTAATAAACAGTTGTATGCTGCCCGAATGTCCATGACCTAGAAAGTGACTTGGAAAGTGTGAGGACCGACAGTTATGGGAAGGTCGACTTCGCCGATAACTATTTTTCTGGATCCGTCAAATGCTTTGACGATGATCTCACTGCTTCTCATCGGCGATCCTTGAAATGATAGTCCCATCAGAGTTGATTTTGGCATAACATTCAGAGCTGATCCCGTGTCTACCAGTACGCTGGCTAAAGCATCGTCCTGACAGTTGACTGTAATTTTGAGCGCCATGTTATGCTTTTTTCCTTCTTCTGGCAGTTCTTCATCACTGAATCCTAAATTATTATAGGAAGTGATATTGAAGATGATGTTGTCAAATTGTCTTATCGTTACATCATGCGCTACGAAAGCTTGCTCTAAGAATTTTTGCAGAGCTTCCCTGTGAGCTTCGAAACTGAGCAACAGTTGGTCAACAATGTTGTACTCGCTTTTCTGGATAAGCTTCATCATCTCATCGTTTGTTTTTGAAAGGTTGGGATTACTGGATTGACCTACTGGTTGATTAGGAACTTCTGTTTGAGGTTCCTTTTCCTTAGTGGGTTCTCCAACTCCTCGGTTGAAGATCTGACCGCTCCGTGTTACTTAACTGATGTTGGCAATGTTTACGACGGAGGGTAATGGAGTTTCCTTTCCATTTTCAAATGTTGTTGCACCGTACTTGTAAGGGATAGCTTTATCGAATTGGTACGGTATTGGTCCTGGCAGATAGATAATCACAGGAGCCTTTTGATTTTTATGACCATCATAGCCAGCCTCAATTGGTTCGAGGTTGAGAATCATTCTACTATCAAGAGGAACTCTTGATCCATGGAGTAGAGGGATTATGGCACATACGTCTTTGGCCATTTTGTGATTGGAGATTATGACAACGTCTTTCCCTTGATCAGGAAGATAGTCTTGTATCACGTTGATCGAACCAGAACTTGAACATGGTCGAATCTTTTTCCGGTCCAACTGATTTTGAAGAGCCGACCGTACAAGGTAGCATCCTTGGTCGTTCTTTGAGTAAACTCTACATCGCTCATAATTATGTGGTGGCACCTGGCCACGTCTGCTTTGTATGCAGTGTAACTTTACTAGATCTATTTCCATCGAGCAAACATCCTGACTCTGATGCCTGTCAGGATTCTTGTCAGTCATACTGATCTATTGTGTAGCTTCATCCAAGTAAATTTGAAGCCACCAGTGGTACAACAAGTGTTGGAGTGTTATTTGGATAAGTGCAAATCCTTGGTCCTCTTTACGACACACTTTACAGTCTTGATAATCATGTGAAGCCAAAAAACCGAGCCTGACCTGCTTAGCGTATAATTCTACCAGACTGGTATTCATCAACCGAATATCAAAGATCTGAATCATATTGACTTGATGATTATTTCTTTCCTGATAGTCTTGAATCCATCTGAGATACATTTATCGCTGGAGGGCCTCTTGTACAAAAGAGCATCCCTGATTGCTTATTGAGCAAATCGGACAGGAATTGTAACCGTGTCGTGGCAGATCATGGTATTGACTTTGCCTTGAGTGCATTGCCACCAAGTTAATGTTCATCGTCAGAATGTTGTGGTTCTGGACAATGTTGGGATTTACGTGAGCCATATTGACCTCACGAATTCGATGATCTTGGATCCATCCGAGATCCATCTGTTCTTGTAGAGTTGAATGCAGTACAGAACACCCTTGATTATTCTTTAAGCAGATATCACACTGGTGATAATTGTGAGACGGCACATGACCGTACCCACTCTGTCTGCAATGCATCCTGACCAGATTGGTTCCTAATAGGAGTACATCGTGAATTTGATAATTGCGGCTAACCTCTTCCTCTATCAAATTTACTGCAGTCTTTTCATGTTGAGGTAACGGGTTCGTCTTAACATTTGGATTAGTATCTTTGAAAGATAAGACCTCATTCTTGACAAGCTTCTGTACATCAGATTTGAAGCTGAGACAGTTTTTAATGTTGTGCCCCGGTCCTCCTTGATGGTAAGGGCAAGTTGATCTGCTTTGAACCAAAAAGGCGGATTTTCCAGTACTATTAGAGGATACCTAGTTTGGACGTTGTAAGACCCTAATTTTTGACCCCCTAAGATTCCACATATCATTCACATCTCATTTTTGAATCTTATACCACATGCAAGATCATGCTTTGGTTCCTTTATCCCTCTATTCTTTGGGTTTATGCCTTGCAGGGATCACTGAGCATCTGTGTCTTTCTTATTTGCCTTTATTTGCTCATGTTTACTAACCTTTAAACAAAATCCAAAAAATATGTTTGTTTTTGTCTTCACTAACTTTTTCAGGAAGGGAATCAAGGATATTAAACAGTCCCTCAGCTCGAATGAATTTCATCTGAACAATGTCAAAGTTGATCTGCGAACAATTCAAAATTATCTGATCAAGAGTTTCCAAGATTTAATTGATTATTATTCAAGAGACTCCAAGGTTTATGTGTTTATTTCCATGCCTTCTTTATCAAATCAAAAGAATCGAGCCAGAACCAGAGCAATCCATCCAACATGGCCTTTTTCAAGTTTTTCAACTGTGCAATCGATTGCACTATTGGTCCAATCGATTGCACCATGCATTTTTTGCCTTGATTTTGAAGTTTTTAGCAGTGCAATCTATTCGCGCTACAGTGCAATCGATTGCACAAGGACAGAATTTGCCAAAATTAACATTTTTCAAATTTTGAAACATTTGGCACCAATTTCATCATTTGATAAATATTCTAGATCACCCAAAAATAATTCCCCTACATAATCACAATTAATTCCCACCATACACCTTCACTAATCACCACTTGATCTTGATTTTCCCTCCAAATTGAAATTCCAAGCCTAATTTTCATTTCCATACCAAATTCCAATCCACCAAATTTTCCAAGCCTAAACTCTATAAATAGAACCCTCATTTCATTCATTATTCAAGCTTTTGATTGCCAAATTCACCTTGCTAAAATTTCTCTTGAAACTTTTGATCGCCAACAAACCTCTTGCAAATTCTCTTCCCAACCACAAAAATTCACTCAAAGCTCACTTTTCTTCTCTTGAAAGCTAACAAGAATTCACATTGAATCTTGTTCAACTTTGAGCAAAGCCTTTATCCAAACTTGTTTTCTTCATTAATTCTTGTAGATCAAGGCTTTGGTGTGTGGATCTTGAAGCAATTTGAAGGAATTTTCATATTTGAAGTGGTAATTCATCTTTCACCATTATTGAAGCTTCATCTTCATCTTCCATAATGTACATCTTTGGAGATCCTTGTTACTTGATCCTTTGGATCTTGTAATTGTGTTTAATTGCTGTTTTTCACTGTTGTTTTACTTAAAATTTTCGTGCACTTTTGATTCCATGATCATGAGGTTTTTGAAGAAAACTTTAGATCATGATCATGCTGAATTTTGCTGAATTTTTGCTGTCACAGCAGGGTGCAATCGATTTGCATTTTCGTGCAATAGATTGCACAGTGCTGTTTTTGCCTTGTTTTTGCAATCTGTCAGTGTGCAATCGATTCGTACACTGGTGCAATCGATTCGCACTGAACAAAATGGTGTTTTCACCTATTTTTGGGACTATTTTGGTTGTTTCTTCATTCCTAACCCCTTCCCTTTGTTCTTAGCCTTAGATCACATAATTTGGTGGTTTAATTTGGCTTTCTCTTCATTTATTTCTCCTTTCTTTTGATCGATGAAAGTCTTATGGATCATAGAATTCCGTTGTTAAATTTTGATCAAGACTAGATCACTACCTTCTTTTCTTTTCGTGCGGTATTGCTTTCGGATGACGATCTACATATCGTTTATCTAGCATGCATTAGCACAAAGATCACTATTGACCTGCCTCATTGTAGGGTAATTACTACGTAAATTACTCGGCGATTGCTTAACATGACGCTACATTTGTCCCTTTTTATCCAATTCAGAACTTAAACTTTCGTGGTCCGGACCTTGATTGGTCGCGTCAACCCAATGTTGATTAATATTTTGTATTAGGTTCAAAATCTTTGAAGCTTGTTGTTGTAGAGGCTTTGATTCTATCAATCTTCTAACAAGTTTTCATTAACCTTGACCTAAGTACATTGCTTAATCGCTATAGTTAAAGACGTGAAACGGAATAATTGGTGCTACTTTTTTAAGGCTTATGGCACTAGGGCCTTTGTGCTACTAATCACTAACTTCTAACTTTACTTTTATGCTTCCTTCTCGCTCCCTATCTCTCTTTACTTTTTTTTATGCTTTATGTCATTTTATCATTTCATATCATGTTTGTGCTTCCGCAATTTTCCCTTTGTCCACTTGGACACATGTTTATGTTTATGTCTTTTTCTCTTTGTCCACTTGGACCAAAAACATTAATAAAGGCCAAAACCTCTAAAAAAACTTGTGCTTCTAATCTTGGACTATGGTTACTATCCTTTTCAATGGACATGGAGTTTTGCACCTAGACCTTGTACTTCAATGCTATTCTTGGTTCCTTGGACTTAGAACTAGGACTTTCTCCCTTTGCTTTGGAATTATGGTTTGAAGACTTTGGAGCTTGCTTGTGTGGTTAGGCTATTCTTATCCTTAGGTTTTACTTTATGCTTTAGGATAGTCACTTCTTCTCCACCCATTTTTCAATTTTCAAAACTTTCTCCCTTTTTCAAAACCTTCTTGTTTTCAAACTATCACCTCTTTCATAATCAAACCTTGACTTTGTCAAGTGATTTTTACTCTTTTCTTTTCATTTCTTAACAAATGCTAAACTACATAAGCATATTGACACCTTTTTTAAAAGACTTTAAAAAACACCAAACTCATTCAAACCTCTTTTGTGCCCTTGTGCACTTTTCCTTTAACTTTTTCATAAGTTTAAACATGATTCATTTCTTTAAGCGGAATTATTCGCTTGGAAATGACGACTTGCCTTTACATTTAAAATCAACCAAAACAAACAAATTTCATTCTTCGTACCACGAACTTAAGGGTTTTGATCCTACATTGCACTTCGTGGGTACGTAGGCATGAGGCGACAAGTCTCTCCAAACACAAAAATATTAAAAACATATTTCTCTTCTCACCTCCCCAATCTCTTTCAAACAAACCATTTTCAAACCAAAAAGCGCAAATATTTCAAAGGGTTCCTATAGAGTACTATAGACGTTTTGGGTGCTAACACCTTCCCTTAACGTAACCAACCCCCTTACCCAGACTCTGTGCACTTGTTCTTGTTTTAGAGCTTGTGTAGTTTTTGTTCGCTTTTTTTCCTTTCCTTTTTGGATAAAATAAAAGTGCGGTGGCGACTCTTGCTTTTCGAGTTAAGTTAATCAATAGCTTACACTCACGATTTTGCCGCTACAGAAAAGTGGCGACTCTGCTGGGGACTCTGTTACTCCCTTGAGGGGTTTAGCCTACTTTGATTAACTACTGCTTTTCGTTTAATTTTCTTGTTACTTGATTGTTCTGTTTGGGAGTTCCACTGTGTGTGTGAGATAGGTCCTATACCCGGACCAGAGTGTACTTTGAGATAGGAGGATGGTATAGTCAAGGGAGCTTTGAGGGAGTCGAATCCCGAAAAAGCAGAACTTGAGAATCAATCCACTCGGTGGTTGCCTCTTTGGAATTACTGATGCTAATCAAGCGATCGTTGAAGGCATTACTTTTTCCATAGAAGCCTATAACACTGAGGACAGTAGTAACCCTTAACCCCTCTTAGTCTTTTTAGGATCGTGGCGCGGAAGCTATGAGGTTGCAAATCCGATTTAGTTGTTACGCGATGCCACACTCAGGTTAGATTCTATTGAGGTTAACTACTAACCTCCGAGTAATCGGTGCGCTAGTGTGTCTGATAGTGGATTGTGGACCCTGGGCACTCTGTGTTAGAACCGCTGTTTTCTGCAGGTACAATGAAGACAAAACCTTAGTACATACCATTATAGGAGGTTCTTAACCTTGACTTCATGCTCGTGACTCGAACCTTTGACTCGTGTGCTTTGAGCGATCTTGTTTGTGGTTGTTGCATCCATGCACTCTTGCATCCATGAGCATACATCTGCATTCTTCCCAGTTGTCTCAGAAACTCATTTCAACTGTCTTCTTCTCCAGTTATCTGTTCACCGTCAAGCTATTTTCTCAACACAACTACGGAACTAGAGCTGCTATCAGATTGAGAATGGAAAATCAAGAACAACACAATCCTGAAGTCATAATGGAAATTGATGAGTTGAAGGCCAGGATGACCAAACTCACAGAAATGATGCAAGTTCTGATTGCTAGAGGTGAACCACCTCAGAGGACCATGATCTCTGAAATCTCAACTGTTGCTGCTGACCCTCCACTGACTCAACAACCAGCTTCTACTTGGCGAGAATTTGGGTTACCTCCAAATTACTCGCCACCCTTTGCAACTACTCCTGTGTTTGTCTCGTCTGTACTTCCAGTATCTTCAGCTCCATTATTCACTGAACCTCAGCCTGTTGTGCATTCTGTTGCTCAAGCTATTCTTGAGAATCCTCATTTTGTGTACCATGCTGTTGGTCTACAATCTGAAAGTCAGGGAGAACCTAGATACATTGAAGAATTCAGAGAGCAATGGCAAACTCTAAACAAAAGGATAAGAGCTGTATAAGGAAATGATGTCTTTGGCACTGCTGTAATGGACATGCGCTTGGTTTCAGACTTAGTTATGCCTGCAAAATTCAAAACTCCTGATTTTGAGAAATACAAGGGGCACACTTGTCCCAGAAGCCACTTGGTGATGTACTGCCGCAAGATGGCTGCCTATACCAAAAATGACAAACTGCTCATTCACTATTTCCAAGACAGCTTGAGTGGGGCTTCAATGAAATGGTATATGGGACTTGAGAAAAACCGTATCCAAAGCTGGAAAGACTTGGCTGATGCTTTCTTAAAGCAGTATAAGTACAATTTGGACATGGAACCTGACCGCCGCCAATTGCAAAATATGTATCAGAAAGAAAAAGAATCCTTTAAAGAGTACGCTCAGCGCTGGAGAGAGCTAGCTGCTCAAGTGGAGCCACCCTTGGCTGAAAAGGAATTGACTGGATTGTTCATGGACACTCTTCAGCCACTCTTTTAGGAAAAGATGATAGGCAGTGTATCATCTGGTTTTGCTGACCTAATCACTATTGGAGAAAGACTAGAAAAGGGTATCAAGAAAGGAAATATTGCTAATGCTGAAGCCTTTAGTGGTGCTAAAAAGTATGCTGGGAATTTTTAAAAGAAAAAGGATGGTGATACCTATGCTGTTTCAGTTGAAGGGAAACCTCGTCTCAGGCAACAACAATATGTAGCTGTAGTTGCTCCTGTTGTCATTGATCAACTAGTTCAAACTCCTCGTCAGGCTGTTAGACAAAATCAGAATCGTAATAGAGTTAACTATGATCCTATCCCGATGTCCTACACTGAGCTGTATCCATGTCTTGTAAAGAAATGTTTGATTACAACGAGGACTCTACCTCCTCCTCCAAATCCTCTCCCAACTGGCTATAGGGCTGATCTTCACTGTGAGTTCCATCAAGGTGAGGCAGGCCATAACTTGGAAGGTTGCTATGCATTGAAAGCTAGAGTACAGGAATTGGTGAACTTAAAGATTCTGACTTTTCTTGATGATAATCCCAATGTTGTCAACAATCCTTTGCCAGAGCATGCCAAGTGAAGTTTGAGTCAGTTCAGAAAGATCATCTCCTAAAGCCAGTGTTTCAGCAGGACAGCTCATCCTTGTTACTGATTAGTCACTAGGCCTTGTTTCTTTCTGTTTGTATTTTTCTTTGATTGTATTGACTGTTATCTGTCGAACTTTATTTGTACTTTCATGGTAATTTCAATGAAATGAGCATTGCAATGTTTTGATTCAATTCATTTATATCCAATGTGTTCATCTTTATGCTTTCTTTTTCACAAAACAAAAAATATATCTCCTGTTCACTTTCAAGCTTTTGTTTATGCAAAGATTGGAGGGAAGATGATGAAAACGAAATACTTGAAATTGCTGGATTGTATGCTTTTAATCAAAACTTGGTTGATTATGTACAGCCATAGTTTCAACTCCCAAACACTGGAGAAATAAGGAAGTTAATCCCTTGTCAACCATTTTGAGCCTAGAAGTTGGAGTTTCTTTCTGTATGAAAAAACCTCCAATCTTAACCTGGGGATGGGTAATTCTCAGTTAATTTGACTATGCATTCAAATTCAAGTGAACCATTTAAGACACCTTTCAATAAAGGTTGCAATTACAAGCTTTCCTTCGCACACATCAAAGAAGTATCGAAGATGTCTTTCAAATCAAAAGTCAATGATGGTTCACTGTAATCATTAAGCCAGGCAGCCACTATCTTTCAAAAAAAAAGAATGAAAAACAAAAGAAAAGCCCGCTAAGTCAAAACCTATGAAGGAGACTTAGGAAAAAATTGGGGAACCCCGCTGACTGTAAGCTCAAATGACATAATTCAGGCAAAAGATAGGGATAACAAAAATTCAATCAAGAGGTTACCAAAATCCTCAAAGACAAAACGAGTTGACTGAGGTCCTCATCAAAAACAACAGAATGTTGTAAGAAAAAGTGATGACCATCTCAAAAATCCCCTGGCTTTTGATCCATCATCATAACAATGTTGCAATTCCAAAATCACTTGGAACCTGAATGCATAGTTTGAATCAACTGAGCATAGGACTGGAGATCATCATGAAGAATAGGTTGGGTATAAATAAACTTTGATCCTATATCATTTGTTTCAAAAAGCCGTGAACCAGACCACGTTACAACCTTCAAAAGACCTAATTGAAGCCAGGTTTCTTTTGAAAGCATACTATAGTAAGGTTGCGTAAATTGACTCCTAAGATTGTTGCCAATCATTTGTTTTGATGTCATACCTTTGTCTTCTCTTTCATTTTGAATGTCTAAACCATTGTGTTTTGACAAGCGATTAAGTTTGCTTTACATCAATAATATCATTCCAAAATGATTTTTGATTTCAAAATTTGCATGAGTTCTGCATTAAAATTACCATGTTTTTTTGAATAATCCTATTTGCAGGCAAACTTTCCTCATCAAGAATTTTCAAACAGTTGAGAAACTTGGTTAGTGATCCTACCAAGGGCACATTACTTCCAGATCCTGTTGTGAATCAGTTCAAGATTTATTGCTCAGTGCAAGTTATTCTCATATTTGGTTAGCCAGAAGATCTCTTTCAAAACCCATACTGAATTTAGCCTTCTCAACAATTATTTCAAGAACTGAAGCCATGATCAGTTCTTCCCCAACAATATTCAAACTGAAGCCATGATCAGTTTTATCCTCAGCATTCATTTCAAGAATTGAAGCCATGATCAGTTCATTTTTCCTTGCAGCAGTCAAACTGAAGCTATGATCATTTTTTTCAGCCAATCAATTTGGGGCAGTCTTCTTCAAGAATCCTCAAGATGACTTTCCTCAAAAGACCGTCAGCCTGATACAATTCATAAGTGACAGAGATATGTTCAATATCTTCTCTCCCAGCAGAGTGGGCAGTATTCCCTGTATTGAGGAATCAGAGTTCCCTTTCTTCCCTCACAAAAGAGTCTATCTCGGTTGTCTCTATCATCTACATTGTATACATAAATCATTCATATATCATACATAGAAAGATTCTTATAGCTCGAAGTGTGTTTCGTGCTCATATTCATTTCTCGAGGTGCTGTTGTTTTCAATATCTTACCTTGTGATCAAAGTCCAACTTACTTGGCGCCTACCAAAACAGTTACATGTCTTTTCATTCAGTGCCATTCCTGAATGCTGTCATTTCCCTGTGCATCCAGTGTCATTCTTGGATCTTTGTACTCTTTCGCTCTAGTGCCATTCCTGGATGTCTGCCCTTTTGATCTCCAGTGCCATTCCTAGATATTTTTATTCCCCTTGTTTCTCCCAGTGCTATTCCTGGAAGTTTTGCCTCTCTTCTATAATCCCCCAACAGATTTTTGGATATCTTTCAGTGTCATTCCTGAAAGTTTTATCTGTTCATTCAGTGCCATTCCGGGATGATTTTTCTCCTTTGTATTCAGTGCCATTGCTGGATGTCTCTCTCACTATCATTCAGTGCCATTCCTGAATGTAGTGATTTACCTTTACTTTCAGTGCCATTCCTGAAAGTTTTATCTGTTCATTCAGTGCCATTCCTGAATGTAGTTTCTACTTTCAGTGCTATTTCTGAAAGTACTTTTCGCTTTATCGAATGCCATTCTTGGATATCTTTTCCTCAACAGAGTCCAATGCTATTCTTGGATATTTTTTATGTTCATCCTCTTTTATCCAATGCCTTTCTTGGATACCTTTTCCCCAGCCAAGTCCAATGCTATTCTTGGATATATCTGATGTTTAACCTTGCCATCCAATGCCATCCTTGGATGTCCCCAGTGAAGTTTTTCAAATGGAAGTTTTGTTGCCCCATTCAATACCATTCTTGAATGATGTAGTTCCTTTCATCCAATGCCATTCTTGGATATCTTATACCCAATAGAGTGTTTTTTCACCCCCATCCAATGCTATTCTTGGATGGCGCTATTGTTTTTACCAGAAACTTTGTCCAATGCCATTCTTGGACATCTTTTGACATGCCTTTTGTCTCGTTCGTAGTTTCCATCCAATGCTATTCTTGGATGTTACTACATGCCTTCTCAGGGTTTTGTCCCTCTCTTTCCAACTATTGATGGATACTTTTTGTCACCTTGACAAATATCCAGAAATATCTTGTGTTCCCCGATGTGTCTTTTTCACGTCATCTCTCTCAATTTGTATTCATATTGTGGTATCTTAGGGCTAAAAAATGTCGCTTTTTGTATTTAAGTATCTTCATATCTCCCGATAGAAGAGACTTAAATAGGGGCAGCTGTAAGACCCTAATTTTGACCCCCTAAGATTCCACATATCATTTACATCTCATTTTTGCATCTTATACCACAAACAAGATCATGCTTTGGTTCCTTTATCCCTCTCTTCTTTGGGTATATGCCTTGCATGGATCACTAAGCATTTGTGTCTTTCTTATTTGCCTTTATTTGTTCATGTTTACTAACCTTTAGTCAAAATCCAAAAAATATGTTTGTTTTTGTCTTCACTAACTTTTTCAGGAAGGGAATCAAGGATATCAAACAGTCCCTCAGCTCGAATGAATTTCATCTGAACAATGTCAAAGTTGATCTACGAATAATTCAAAATTATCTGATCAAGAGTTTCCAAGATTTAATTGATTATTATTCAAGAGACTCCAAGGTTCATGTGTTTATTTCCATGCCTTCTTTGACAAATCAAAAGAATCGAGCCAGAACTAGAGCAATCCATCTAACATTGCCTTTTTCAAGTTTTTCAACTGTGCAATCGATTGCACTATTGGTCCAATCGATTGCACCATGCATTTTTTGCCTTGATTTTGAAGTTTTCAGCAGTGCAATCTATTCGTGCTACAGTGCAATCGATTGCACAAGGACAGAATTGGCCAAAATAAGCATTTTTCAAATTTTAAAGTATTTGGCACCAATTTCATCATTTGAGAATATTCTAGATCACCCAAAAATAATTCCCCTACATAATCACAATTAATTCCCACCATACACCTTCACTAATCACCACTTGATCTTGATTTTCCCTCCAAATTCGAATTCCAAGCCTAATTTTCATTTCCAAACCAAATTCCAATCCACCAAATTTTCCAAGCCTAAACTCTATAAATAGAACCCTCATTTCATTCATTATTCAAGCTTTTGATTGCCAAATTCACCTTGCTAAAATTTCTCTTGAAACTTTTGATAGCCAACAAACCTCTTGCAAATTCTCTTCCTGATGACACTAAATTGTACTGTATTTTCGACTCTGATTTCACATGCATATTAGTTGTTTTTCTATTATTTTTGCTTTGTTATTGTTATGTTTCCCTTTGTTTTCAGGTTTTCAATAAAATCAAGGTCCCAGACGGAAAAGGATGCAAAAGGAGCAAGAATTCAAGTTTGGCAGCAATTTACTCTTGTCGCTTCTCTTGTCGCGGACGCCCCAGGGTAGGCGACAACGTGTCCCATGATCTCCACAACTCAACTGCCACGTTCCCACGATCAAGCACTCGCCTTGGCCATTTTCTTTATGTCGCGGGCGCGGTAGGCCTGTCGCGGGCGCGACAAGGCAAAAATAAGATCCCGCCCATTTTCAAGCCAAGGTCACTTTTGTCTTTGCACCATGCCAACTTTGCCTATAAATACTTTCAGGACTAGAACTTTAGGATCATCCAATCTTAGTTTACTTCATCCTAGGCATAAATTTCACTCTTGTAAAGCGGTAATCTTCTCACATCGAGGAGTTATTGCACTATGTGTGATCGAGTTTGTAGTCAAGTCTTGGAGTGTCTGTAATCAAGTTGGAGCACTTTGGTAGAAGTAATCCTGCCAGCATTTTATTTTCCGTACATTGTACCAGATTTAAAGACTCCGCTTTGGAGCAGGT
Organism: Lathyrus tuberosus; assembly: GCA_022829125.1. Taxonomy (NCBI): domain Eukaryota; kingdom Viridiplantae; phylum Streptophyta; class Magnoliopsida; order Fabales; family Fabaceae; genus Lathyrus; species Lathyrus tuberosus. The sequence continues at coordinate 3,055,425 of JALAZF010000082.1, read as the reverse complement.
TTTATTTTAATCGCATTTACTTTCACTTATTTCTCGCACTTGCTTTATTTTGTTTATTTATTGTCTTGCCTTACTTTTCAAAACTTTACTTTTCAAAAGACTTAATTCCGTACATGATAAGAATTAACATGACTGTTATAACTACCATGGCTGGCTAAGTTTTAGATAGGTAAGAATGTAAAGACCATAATCACCGTAATACGTCTATATGTTAATAGAAATACTTAAGGGTTGTTTTAATCTTTAACACAAGTTTTCTGTACTTAAAAGCAATGTTGGGTAAGATCGAAAGCCGTCCAACCATTTGTGGACTTGTTTAGTTCTCAACTGATCAAATACAGCGAAAGCGCTTTGCTCAGTTGAGTAGGGATTTTTAACACTTTAGAAAAGAGATTTTAAGACTATTTTCGGACGCGTTAGTGGGATTAGAATCTGGTTCATTTTGAACCTCTTTAGTTTAGAGATTTCAGGTCAAAATACTTTTCTGTTTAGTTTAGAATTTGCATTTCTTAAAAGTAAGTTTTCCATGACTCTAACGCAATGCGCGCCTTTTTATAAGTGACAATAAAGGGGTTAGTTTAGAGGGTAAACTTGGTTCTGACTACGCGAAAGCGACAGTTCCTGTTAAATTGAATTCTTTTCTTAAAATAGAAGATATTGCCCGTAAGTAGTTCTGTTGATGAATATAGAAATATTATCGGTTATGAGAATTACATTCAAGCCTATTGTTTTATCTGAATTTTATTACCTCGTCATTTACTTTTATTTATTTTCCTCTGCATTAGTAAACCCTGAATTGAACTGCCTTAGATAAGCACTGTAACAAACGGAAATCGTTAGATCGACATTTGGTCTCTGTGGATACGATAACTTTTTATATTACTCTGACGCGATTCGTGCACTTGCGAATACAACGCATCAAGTTTTTGGCGCCGTTGCCGGGGACCAATTTTCGCCGAATTCCGAATTTCGTTTGTTTCACCGTTTAGACTAGGGCCGCACGAACTGGTCGATGCGAAGATCTCGCAGCTCCAGTAGTGTAATAGATCCTTTAGTTGAACCAGAACGTTACGCTCGCGCACGACTTTGGCTTCGTCGAATTAAGCAAGCTATGGCCGAAGACCGTAACCAAAGACCCCTTAAGGAATTCGTTCAGCCTGCTGACGAAGAACCGAGCTCTAGTATAGTTAACCCTACAATACCTGCCAATAATTTTGAACTAAAACCGTCCCTATTACAACTAGTTCAACAAAATCAATTCGCAGGACTACCATCTGAAAACCCAAACCAACATCTAAAAGTCTTTATCCAGTTGTCAAACACCTTTAAGACCAATGGTGCTAGTCCTGAGGCAATTCGTTTAAGACTATTTCCCTTAGAGACAAAGCCCTAATTTGGTTAGATTCCCTTCCAGCCAATTCTATAACAACATGGGAAGACCTTAGGAGAACATTCCTTGCTAGATACTTTCCCCCCAGCAAAACAGCCGTTCTCCGAAACCAAATAACAAGATTTACCCAAAACCAAGGAGAATCACTATTTGAAGCTTGGGAGAGGTATAAAGACCTTCTAAGGGCTTGTCCACACCACAACTTGGAGCAATGGTTGATTATACATACCTTAAACCACAGACTTCATTATAACACAAAGATGTCCATCGACGCTGCCGCTGGCGGTGCCCTGATGAACAAACCCTATCCTGACGCTTGTGGTCTCATTGAAGATATGGCTCAAAACCATCATCAATGGGGAAACGAAAGCGCAACAGTGGAAAAGAAAGAAGCCCAAGGAGGTAAACATGAGGTAAGCTCTATAGACATGATGCAAGCCAAAATGGACGCTATGGCCCTCAAGATCGATCAAATGTACGCACAACCAACCGCTGCAGCAGTAGTAGTATCGGATTGTGAACTTTGTGGTACTAAAGGTCATCAATCAGCTGACTGCCATCTGTTAAACGAGACTAACCCAGACCCAGTCAACTATGCCCAAGGAAACTCGTTCTCAAATACTTACAACCCTGGATGGAGAAATCACCCTAATTTTTCCTACAAAAATAATAACCCTATTCAAAACCAAGCACCTCCGAGATCAACCAACAATCAAGCACCTAGACAAAACCAACCTATGCAAGCAGTGCCACCTAAGCCAAATATTGAGAAACTGCTAAATGATTTTATGACAGCACAAGCCCAGCAAAACAAAGAGTTCCTAAATCAGAACATTCATGTGAATGAGCTGCTTACCCAACTAGGAACCAAAATGGATCAAATGGCCACCCACAGCAAGATGCTTGAAACCCAGATCTCTCAGGTAGCCTTAAAGCAAGCACCCCAAACTACTCCTGGAGGACAATTTCCTGGACAACCTCAACAGAACCCTCGAGGGCAAGCTAACGCTGTTACCTTACGAAGTGGAACCACTTATGAAGGGCCTAAAAATCCGACATTGAGCGACTTCGAAATTTCCAACAAAGATGCTACCCCCGAAGGTGAGAAATCCGTAGAAATTGAGAAACCAAAAGGCAAAGATAAAGGAGAAGTTATGGACGAAGCTTCAACACCCCCTCAGCCATACAAACAACCAATTCCCTATCCACAAAGACTTAAACAAACTAAGATCAATGACCAATTCCAGAAGTTTGTTAAAGTTATAAAAAAACTCCATGTAGAGATTCCTTTTACAGAAGCCATCACCCAAATACCATCTTATACTAAATTCCTGAAGGACATCCTCACCAATAAACGTAGACTTGACGATCCAAAACCAGTGGAGTGTAATTCCATTTTCGAGAACAAACTTGCCAAAAAAGACAAAGATCCGGGGAATTTCTCCATACCTTGTATTTTGGGGAATCATGTCATAGATAAAGCCTTTCTGGACTTAGGAGCCTGTGTAAGCCTAATGCCCCTCGCAGTTTGTGAACGATTGAAACTAGGAGATTTGCAACCTACTAAGATGTCTCTCCAATTAGCTGAAAGATCTATAAAATACCCTGTAGGCGTATTAGAAGACATCCTAGTTAGAATAGGCAAGTTGTTCATTCCCACCGACTTCGTCATAATGGACATCAAAGAAGATAAAGATATCCCAATCCTCCTAGGTAGACCCTTCCTATCAACTGCAGGAGCCATAATAGATGTCAAGAAAGGAAAATTGACTTTTGTGGTAGGTAACGAAAAAATAGAGTTTTTCCTAGCAAAGTTTCTCGTGGCACCAATAATAGGAGATACATGTTATGCAGTTGACGTCATTGATGAATGTGTTAGTGAACTTAACCAGGAAGAGCCGATAGAAAGAATAAAACTACCTTCAACGCCCATTGAGAAAGATGATGACAATATGGAACCCTACATAGATGATAGCCTTTTTGAATGTCTATCCTTAACTCCAGATCCTATACAAAACCCCAGCAAACCAACCTTAGAATTGAAAGAATTACCCAAGAATCTAAGATATGAGTTTTTAGACAAAGAAATGGACAGACCAGTTATAGTCAGTGCCGTTTTGAACCAAATTGAAACAAACCAACTCTTAGATGTCTTGCGAAGATATCCCTCAGCACTAGGGTACAACATCTCAGGTCTTAAAGGAATAAGTCCATCTGTGTGCATGCACCAGATTTCACTTGAAGAAGATGTTAAACCTTCGAGAGAACACCAAAGAAGGATTAACCCTATAATGAGTGAGGTGGTTAAGAAGGAAGTTCTTAAGTTGTTGGAAGCAAGGATAATATATCAGATCTCGGACAGTAAATGGGTAAGCCCTGTGCATGTAGTGCCTAAAAAGGGAGGCATCACCGTGGTTCAGAACGAAAAAGGTGAGCACGTTACAAAACGGATAGAAGGAGGTTGGCGTATGTGCATAGATTACAGAAAATTAAACAAAGCCACTAGGAAATACCATTTCCCATTACCTTTTATAGATCAGATGTTGGAACGTCTGCCTAGATATTCCTACTTCTGTTACCTCGACGGATATTCAGGTTTTTTCCAAATTCCTATACACCCTGATGACCAAGAGAAAACAACCTTCACATGCCCATATGGAACTTTTTCCTATAGACGTATGCCTTTCGGACTCTGTAATGCCCCAGCAACTTTCCAGCGTTGCATGATGTCAATCTTCGCTGATTATCTTGATGGAATTATGGAAGTATTCATGGACGATTTCTCAGTCTGCGGATTTGATTTCAATAACTGTCTAGTCAACCTTGAAAAGATCTTGAAGAGATGTGTCGAAGTAAACCTGGTGTTAAATTGGGAGAAATGTCACTTCATGGTCACTGAAGGTATAGTTCTAGGACATATCGTTTCTGATAAAGGCATTGAAGTTGATAAAGCTAAGATCGAGGTGATAGAGAATCTTAAACCACCCAAAACAATTAGAGAAGTTTGAAGTTTTCTTGGACATGCTGGATTTTACCGGCGTTTCATTAAAAACTTCTCTAAGATCACTAAACCTTTGACAGGTCTTCTGATGAAAGATGCCGAGTTCATTTTTGATGAAAAATGCAACGAAGCATTCAACCTTTTAAAACAAGTTTTAATCTCAGCACCCATTATGCAACCACCAGATTGGACAAAACCTTTTGAAATCATGTGTGATGCTAGTGATTACGCTGTAGGAGCAGTGCTAGGGCAAAGATCTGATAAGAAGTTACATGTGATTTACTACGCCAGTAGAACTCTAGATGCCGCTCAGCTAAACTATGGAACCACAGAAAAAGAACTCCTAGTCGTAGTTTTTGCCATAGACAAATTTAGATCCTATTTGGTGGGAGCCAAAATAATTGTTTACACTGATCATGCCGCCATCCGATACCTTTTGAATAAAAAGGATGCTAAACCTAGATTACTCCGGTGGATACTTTTATTTCAAGAATTTGACCTTGATATCAGAGATAAGAAAGGCACCAAGAATGTAGTTGCCTATCACCTTTCCAGGCTTGAGTTCTTGAAACCCGATGTAGTACCCATAAATGATGACTTTGCTTATGACAGGTTAATCGCTAAGCTAGATGCCATTGGAGATGTAAGTTTAGAAACCTTAGAAGATTCTGAAAAATCCTTAGCGGTAAATAATGTACCTTGGTATGCAGATTTTGTTAACTATCTTGCTGCAGATATAATACCTCCGGACCTCAGCTATCAGCAGAAAAAGAAGTTCTTCAATGACGTTAAACATTTCTATTGGGATGAGCCACTCCTTTTTAAGAGAGGCACTGACGGAATCTTTCGCCGGTGTGTTCCAGAAGAAGAAGTGCATCATATCATAGAACATTGTCACTCAGCACCCTACGGAGGACACGCAAGCACATCTAAGACTCACGCTAAGATCTTACAAGCTGGTCTTTATTGGCCAACTATATGGCGTGATGTTCATACATATATAACCAAGTGTGACCCGTGTCAACGCTCCGGAAACATCTCGAGGAGAAATGAAATGCCATTAAGAAACATTCAAGAAGTAGAACTTTTTGATGTTTGGGGAATCGACTTCATGGGACCTTTTCCATCCTCCATAGGAAATAAATATATTTTAGTCGCTTTCGATTACGTGTCCAAATGGATTGAAGCTATAGCTGCACCCACAAACGACACCCGAGTAGTGATTAAGATGTTTAAGCAGAATATATTCCCTAGATTCGGAGTTCCCAGACTAGTCATAAGTGATGGAGGATCACATTTTATATCTAGGATTTTTGACAAACTGTTGAGGAAGTATGGAGTTAAACATAGAGTAGCCACACCTTACCACCCGCAAACCAGTGGGCAAGTAGAAGTATCCAATAGAGAGATCAAGCATATCTTAGAAAAAACTGTCTCGATATCCAGAAAGGATTGGTCACAGAAGCTTTCAGAAGTACTGTGGGCCTACAGGACAGCCTATAAGACTCCCATTGAAACAACCCCTTACCAACTAGTTTACGGAAAATCATGTCACTTACCCTTTGAATTGGAACACAAAGCATATTGGGCCATCAGAACCTTAAATTTCGATTACTTAGCAGCTGGTGAGAAACGCATCTTAGACATACATAAGCTAGAAGAGCTCCGACAATCAGCCTATGAAAATGCCATCATATATAAAGAAAGAACCAAAGCATGGCATGACAAGAAGATCGTCAAGAAAGACTTCAACATAGGTGACCCTATTCTTCTGTACAATTCAAGACTGCGACTTTTTCCAGGTAAGCTTCGATCTAGATGGACGGGCCCGTTCGAAGTTTCCAAAGTCCTAAAATCCGGGGCAGTGGAAATTAAGAACAGATCTTGCAGTCCATTCGTTGTAAATGGGCAAAGGCTTAAGCATTATGAAGGAGGTGACATTCTAGCATACTACTCCAGGTTCACATTAACAGACCCACCTATCCTCGCACCAGATACATGACTTGAACTCGTCGAGCTAACCACGTTAAACAAGCGTTGCATGGGAGGCAACCCATGGTTTCTTTCGTATTTATTTTCTTTCTGTTTATTTTTTATTTACGTTTGTTCGTATATTTGTACATATATGTCTAACTTGTTTTGTGTGTTTGATTTCAGGACCCGTTTTTCCTAACCTTTTCTTTCAGGATGCCACCAGTCGATGACATGCACGTGACCTTTAGAGACGACGCCTAGAGAGAGTGTTATGCGATGCTTTCACTTAGACCTATGGCACCCACTCGCTACCCAGACAGTGATTGCATGGAAGCTTTGGGCATAGAGCCCAGTGTCCGATACTTGACCCACCAGCTCAAATGGGACCAGTACGCTGATGATTTGCATCCCACCTATAGGAACCTCACTCTGGAGTTCCTCAGCTCTTTCTCCTATGATCCGTACTTGGGACCAGATGGCCACACCAGCTTCAGGTTATTTGGCACAGAGTATTCGTTCACCCATACTGAGTTCGGTGATCTTCTTGGATTTGAGACTGGAGTTGGCGCTATCCCTGAGCTGCCCATGGGTTACTTCATGAATAGAGACGTGGAGAAATTTTGGAGTGACATCTCTGGAGGTGGAGGCCCTGACCCTGATACTCACATTTCACAGGTTATCCATAACCCAGCTCTCCAATACTTTCAGATGATCATTGCCCATACATTCTTTGGGAGAGCAGATGCTGATGACCACGTTACTGATGAGGACATATTTTTCATGTTTTGTGCAAATCAGTCGCGTCGTTTAGCTTGTGGTAACTTTATGCTGTACTCTTTTAGTGGTGTTGCCACCTGGGCAGGAGGACCTATACATGTAGGAGGTAATGTGACTGAGATTGCTGCTGCTCTAGGCCTTGGCCGAAAGCTATTTCATTTGACTCCCTACTGCAGCCATACCACCATGGATATTGATTTTTGTTTAGATCGGGGGATGATGAGAAGGAACTCCTTTAATCCCTCTCAGTTCCGACTCTTGATCGATGGTGATACCATACATCATTTCACTTTGCCAGATCCTGTTATGACCAGTGTCCATGACCCAGCAAACTGGACATATGCCTTAGAAGGACACGGTGAGACGGTGGACGCACCACGACCCTGCCCAGAGCCAGAGTACGTTTCAGCTCCACCACCTGACAGGACCACGATATGGTCAAATAATCATTCATTAGGTACTCCAGATATGCATACCCAGATGGCGATGATGCGCCAAGAGATAGCAGATCTCCGACAAACTCTTGCTGACTTACACCTGAGGATGGAAGTGTTAGAGCTGACCCACGCTACTGAGTCCGATGTGCTGCATGAAGGCATAGCGGAGCCCCGTCGTGAGATAGCGAGACTCCGTGGAGATGACCAGATATCTTGATTTCCATTTTCGTATTATTTACTATATTTCTTATGCATTAATTTACTTTCAGTATCACCCAGACATATTTCCTACTATTTGCATTTGATATATTTCCGATTTGTATTAACGTTTGAGTTTTTTATGTTTATATGCTAATATTTTCTTTTGTTTTGTTTTTCTTTGACAAAATATATAAAAAAAATTTATTATAAAAAATATATATGCTTGTGAAAATTTTGTGCAAAACTACATTTTTAGGACATATGAATGCTAAAAAGACCCCCCAAGGACAAATGAAGGACAAAAAGCCCATTCAAAAAGACAAATTGAGGCCCATCAGCGATTTACTCTCGTCGCGCCCGCGATACACCTGTCGCGCCCGCGGCAGCGTCCTTGAAAATTCGGGACAGAACCTCAATTTCCACCATTTTTGAAGCTCCAACCTTTTCAAACCCATTTTTTCCCTCCGAAAAATCCCTATAAAACCCCATTGAAATTCATATCTCTAGCATTCACCAATCATCTCTTAACTTTCCATTTTAATTTCCATCAATAAAAACCCAAAAAAATCCAACCTTTATCATACCACTTTTCTTCCCCGCTCTTCACCATCTTCATCAATGGAGTTTAATGGAGTCATTCTTCGGGAAGGACAATCCGGGAATAGGCAGAGACGGCAACTTCAAAAGCTTCAGGAACGAGAAATTCTCTCGACGAGATATGTCGACGATACTTGCTTGCACGCTTTAGGGGTTCATCATAGCGTTTTCCATATGTTAGACTGTGTAGGTTTAGGCACTGTTTTCACCACAAAAGAACCCACCTATGAGAGGATGACGGTTGAGTTTTTGAGTTCATTGGTTTATACCGTTCGTCCCGACACTGCTAGCACAGTCGGTACCGTGCATTTTAGAGTATTTGCTATTGAGTATCAATACAGTACCGACGAACTAGCAGGTCTATTGGGATTCCCTCATGGGGAGGGTGCTGTTTGTGAGGCTCCTTCAGATGCTGAATGGTCAGTCGGGATATTTGCCTTCTGGCGCAGGTTGTCAGATACTATTGTTGATTCCTTTAAGGGAATACTTGCCTCGACCATTCATAACCCGACCATAAGAATTTTCAGATATCTTTTGGCATGCTCTATTTTTGGCCGGGAGAATCAAAACAAAGTTAATAGCAAAGAACTTTTGTTCTTGCAAGGATGCCTCACAAATGTAAGAATCAATCTGGTTCCATTTATGATCGCCCACATGTGCTTAACGGTAAATAAGGGTGGACCGGTAGTTTTTGGCGGATTGATTACGTCTATTGCTCGGGCACTAAATTTGAATGATGAGATAGCTACTTTGGAACCACTGCCCCCTCGCACAATTAATTTAAAATTTCTGAAAGACATGAAATTGTGTCGATCGAGGAGGGCTGGTGGTTATGAGTTGATGATTCACGGGGTAGCCGTCGAATCAATTGTTATGCCGTGCAGTAGACGTACAGATGTACGATTCGAGAGGAACTGGATCTATGACCTTACTGCCCCACCTTTTCTAGGTCCAAATCCTCCTAATGACCATGACAATGAGGGGCCCGACACAGATGATGAGTATGACCATAGAGAGCGTGTGTCCCCCCCTCGCCCTACACAATCATACACCGTACCATCTTCTTCTAACACTTTTGCAGGAGCTGCTCCCGGATTTTATATTACGGAGGAGATGTGGCGAGACCATATGGCTAGAGAAGCACGGCATGAAGACCTGCTCTCTTCCATTCAGCAACAGATGGCGGACCAGATGAGCTTTATGTAAGAGTCGCAGCGGAGAGCGGACCAATCCTACGAGACCATCTCCCGTACTCTGCTTGCGATCACTAGTGAGCAGTCCCGTCAACAGCAATATAACCATCAGCACTTTCAGCTTATGGAGGCCACTCAGGGTTCCATCTTAGGTAACCTTCGTGAGGTGAAAGCTGCTCAGGAAGAATTGCAAGCTAGGATAGACCAGCGAGACCATCACCATAGCAGATCCCGTCGTTCCGAGCGTTCAGCACAGGGCAGCGAAGGCACCAGCGGTCCTCACTAGTTTTGCCAGGTTCCTTTCTCCTTAGCTTACTTCGAAACATTGGGGACAATGTTTGATTTAAGTGTGGGAGGAGATTTTATTGTTTTTATTTCCGTCGTTTTAGTAGTTTATTTTTATTTCCCTTCAGTTATTTACTTTTGTTTCTGTTTTAGAAAATGCATGTGTTTGAAGAGTCATCAGTATAGGTATATTTTTTGGTTCACCTTCATTTTTTCCCACATATTTTAACACCAAAAAAAATTTTTCTAGAAAAAAGTGTTGTTCTGAAAAATTTTTGGGCTTTAAGACAGGTTCGGGTTAGGATGCGGTGACTTGGGACAACCTTCGAAACATCAGTATCGTCCTTACACCATGGACTTCGTAAATATAAGAATCACACCTGAAACCCCATGTACCATGGCCCTAATTTCATCTCAAAATCATCCTTAGTAGTTTATTTCAGCAATCAGCTCCGGCCTAAACATGTTCTAAGTAGGAGACCGACGAATATAAGTGACTGATCTGAGTGCATATACGAAAAAAAAAAAAGTAATAAGATGTTTAGCTTGCTCATCTCAGTTGGTTCAGAGGTATCTGGTGCTGAACTCGGTAGGGCAGATTACGATCCGATCCCCCACAACTGCACTTGAGAGGAATAAAAGGATTTTACACAGTTCCCTGTGCTAGAAATCCGGTATGAACATATCAGAATCACTAACAGGTCGCTCTACCATGAAGCATGTGCGGAAAACGGGCTTAATGTGATTGCGCTTGAATGAAAAGGACTCAAAAGAGATGGAAAAGGAAGGCCTAAGTATTGTGGGATATAATGGGTTGATTGGTATAGGAGCGAAGTTTATGTTCGTATTTGCGGATTAGTGTCATCACGATGCCCTTGGTTCACTCAGTTAGTACCGACCACGGCATCCAGACTGGGACTTAGAAGCCCTTTTCGCCCAAAAATCATCGATCGACACTGATTTTTCTTCTATGAGCTTTAAATGTTTTGCTTGAGGACAAGCAAAGGTCTAAGTGTGGGAGAATTTGATGACACTAAATTATACTGTATTTTCGACTCTGATTTCACATGCATATTAGTTGTTTTTCTATTATTTTTGCTTTGTTATTGTTATGTTTCCCTTTGTTTTCAGGTTTTCAATAAAATCAAGGTCCCAGACGAAAAAGGATGCAAAAGGAGCAAGAATTCAAGTTTGGAAGCAATTTACTCTTGTCGCTTCTCTTGTCACGGACGCCCCAGGGTAGGCGACGACGTGTCCCATGATCTCCACAACTCAACTGCCACGTTCCCACGATCAAGCACTCGCCTTGGCCATTTTCTTCATGTCGCGGGCGCGGTAGGCCTGTCGCGGGCGCGACAAGGCAAAAATAAGTTCCCGCCCATTTTCAAGCCAAGGTCACTTTTGTCTTTGCACCATGCCAACTTTGCCTATATATACTTTCAGGACTCGAACTTTAGGATCATCCAATCTTAGTTTACTTCATCCTAGGCATAAATTTCACTCTTGTAAAGCGGTAATCTTCTCACATCGAGGAGTTATTGCAATGTGTGTGATCGAGTTTGTAGTCAAGTCTTGGAGTGTCTGTAATCAAGTTGGAGCACTTTGGTAGAAGTAATCCTGCCAGCATTTTATTTTCCGTACATTGTACCAGATTTAAAGACTCCGCTTTGGAGCAGGTTTTATTTTAATCGCATTTACTTTCACTTATTTCTCGCACTTGCTTTATTTTGTTTATTTATTGTCTTGCCTTGCTTTTCAAAACTTTACTTTTCAAAAGACTTAATTCCATACATGATAAGAATTAACATGACTGTTATAACTACCATGGCTGGCTAAGTTTTAGATAGGTAAGAATGTAAAGACCATAATCACCGTAATACGTCTATATGTTAATAGAAATACTTAAGGGCTATTTTAATCTTTAACACAAGTTTTCTGTACTTAAAAGCAATGTTGGGTAAGATCGAAAGCCGTCCAACCATTTGTGGACTTGTTTAGTTCTCAACTGATCAAATACAGCGAAAGCGCTTTGCTCAGTTGAGTAGGGATTTTTAACACTTTAGAAAAGAGATTTTAAGACTATTTTCGGACGCGTTAGTGGGATTAGAATCTGGTTCATTTTGAACCTCTTTAGTTTAGAGATTTCAGGTCAAAATACTTTTCTGTTTAGTTTAGAATTTGCATTTCTTAAAAGTAAGTTTTCCATGACTCTAACGCAATGCGCGCCTTTTTATAAGTGACAATAAAGGGGTTAGTTTAGAGGGTAAACTTGGTTCTGACTACGCGAAAGCGACATTTCCTGTTAAATTGAATTCTTTTCTTAAAATAGAAGATATTGCCCGTAAGTAGTTCTGTTGATGAATATAGAAATATTATCGGTTATGAGAATTACATTCAAGCTTATTGTTTTGTCTGAATTTTATTACCTCGTCATTTGCTTTTATTTATTTTCCTCTGCATTAGTAAACCCTGAATTGAACTGCCTTAGATAAGCACTGTAACAAACGGAAATCGTTAGATCGACATTTGGTCTCTGTGGATACGATAACTTTTTATATTACTCTGACGCGATTCGTGCACTTGCGAATACAACGCATCACTTCCCAACCACAAAAATTCACTCAAAGCTCACTTTTCTTCTCTTGAAAGTTAACAAGAATTCACATTGAATCTTGTTCAACTTTGAGCTAAACCTTCATCCAAACTTGTTTTCTTCATTAATTCTTGTAGATCAAGGCTTTGGTGTGTGGATCTTGAAGCAATTTGAAGGAATTTTCAGATTTGAAGTGGTAATTCATCTCTCACCATTATTGAAGCTTCATCTTCATCTTCCATAATGTAGATCTTTGGAGATCCTTGTTACTTGATCCTTTGGATCTTGTAATTGTGTTTAATTGCTGTTTTTCACTGTTGTTTTACTTAAAATTTTCGTGCACTTTTGATTCCATGATCATGAGGTTTTTGAAAAAAATTTCAGATCATGATCATGCTGAATTTTGCTGAATTTTTGCTGTCACAGCAGGGTGCAATCTATTTGCATTTTCGTGCAATAGATTGCACAATGCTGTTTTTTGCCTTGGTTTTGCAATCTGTCAGTGTGCAATCGATTCGCACACTGGTGAAATCGATTCGCACTGAACAAAATAGTGGCTTTTACCTATTTTTGGGTCTGTTTTGGTTGTTTCTTCATTCCTAACCCCTTCCCTTTGTTCTTAGCCTTAGATCACATAATTTTGTGGTTTAATTTGGCTTTCCCTTCATCTATTTCTCCTTTCTTTTAATTGATGAAAGTCTTATGGATCATAGAATTCCGTTGTTGAATTTTGATCAAGACTAGATCGCTACCTAATTTTCTTTTCGTGCGGTATTGCTTTCGGATGACGATCTACATATCGTTTATCTAGCATACATTAGCACAAAGATCACTATTGACCGACCTCATTGTAGGGTAATTACCACGTAAATTACTCGGCGATTGCTTAACATAGCGCTACATTTGTCCCTTTTTATCCAATTCGGAACTTGAACTTTCGTGGTCCGGACCTTGATTGGTCGCGTCAACCCAATGTTGATGGATCTTTCGTATTAGGTTCAAAATCTTTGAAGCTTGTTGTTGTAAAGGCTTTGATTATATCAATCTTCTAACAAGTTTTCATTAACCTTGACCTAAGTACATTGTTTAATCGCTATAGTTCAAGACGCGAAACGGAATAATCGATGTTACTTTTTTAAGGCTTATGGCACTAGGGCCTTTGTGCTACTAATCACTAACTACTAACTTTACTTTTATGCTTCCTTATCGCCCCCTATCTCTCTTTACTTTTTTTATGCTTTATGTCATTTTATCATTTCATATCATGTTTATGCTTCTGCAATTTTTCCTTTGTCCACTTGGACACATGTTTATGTTTATGCCTTTTTCTCTTTGTCCACTTGGACCAAAAACATTAATAAATGCCAAAACCTCTAAAAAAAACTTGTGCTTCTAATCTTGGACTATGGTTACTATCCTGTGCAATGGAGATGGAGTTTTGCACCTAAACATTGGACTTCAATGTTATTCTTGGATCCTTGGACTTAGAACTAGGACTTTCTCCCTTTGCTTTGGAATTATGGTTTGAAGACTTTGGAGCTTGCTTGTGTGGTTAGGCTATTCTTATCCTTAGTTTTTACTTTATGCTTTAGGATAGTCACTTCTTCTCCACCCATTCTTCATTTTTCAAAACTTTCTCCCTTTTTCAAAACCATCTTGTTTTCAAACTATCACCTCTTTCATAATCAAACCTTGACTTTGTAAAGTGATTTTTACTCTTTTCTTTTCATTTCTTAACAAATGCTAAACTACATAAGCATATTGACACCTTTTTTTAAAAGACTTTAAAAAACACCAAACTCATTCAAACCTCTTTTGTGCCCTTGTGCACTTTTCCTTTAACTTTTTCATAAGTTTAGACATGATTCATTTCTTTAAGCGGAATTATTCGCTTGGAAATGACGACTTGTCTTTACATTTAAAATCAACCAAAACAAACAAATTTCATTCTTTGTACCACGAACTACGGGGTTTTGATCCTACATTGCACTTCGTGGGTACGTAGGCATGAGGCGACAAGTCTCTCCAAACACAAAAATATTAAAAAACATATTTCTCTTCTCACCTCCCCAATCTCTTTCAAACAAACCATTTTCAAACCAAAAAGCGTAAATATTTCAAAGGGTTCCTATATAGTACTATAGACGTTTTGGGTGCTAACACCTTCCCTTAACGTAACCAACCCCCCTTACCCAGACTCTGTGCACTTGTTCTTGTTTTAGAGCTTGTGTAGGTTTTGTTCGCTCTTTTTCCTTTCCTTTTTGGATAAAATAAAAGTGCGGTGGCAACTCTTACTTTTTGAGTTAAGTTAATCAATAACTTACACTCACGATTTTTCCGCTACAGACGTGCCCCTTGACTAGTAGTAGTGGAAACAGTTCTACGTATAACATCGGTATAAGGTTGAACCCTGATGGTCGTGTCGTACGATTGTTGTTATTGTACTAGGGATGAGCCTGTTGAAGAGGTTGTTGTGTCCTTTGCTGATGCTGTTGTTGATTTGGTTGGCTGTGAGCAACCTGAGGTTGATACATTGGAGCCGGCGCAGGGTTGATAGCGGAACTTATCGCTGCTACTGGTTGATACCTTCGCATTTTCTTTCCGAGATATATTACCAATATCTTGCTCTTTTTTCTTTTGTAAAGCACTACCGTATCTTTTGGTACTGCTTGATGGCTCTGCATCTTTGACCAATCATCCTTCTCGGACTGCTTCTTCAAGGCGTACCCCCATGTTCACCATTTCAGTGAAGTCACTGGGCGCACTGGAAACCATTCGGTCGTAATAGAAGGAGCTCAAGGTTTTTAAAAAGATCTTGGTCATCTCTTTTTCCTAAAGAAGGGGACAGATCTGAGCGGTAATTTCTCGCCATTTCTGAGCATATTCCTTAAAAGTTTCTTTCTCTTTCTGCGACATTGCTCAGAGTTGATCTCTGTCTGGTGCCATGTCCAGGTTATACTTATACTGCTGAACGAAAGTTGCACTAAGATCTCTGAAAGTATTGACCTTGGTGTGGTTTAAACCCATGTACCATTTGAGTGCGGCACCGGTTAAACTGTCTTGAAAATAATGGATCAGTAGCTGTTGATTTTCAGTCTGAGTTGACATTTTTCGAGCGTACATCACCAAATGACTTTGAGGGCAAAAGTTGCCCTTGTATTTTTCAAAGTCAGCCACCTTGATTTTGTGCGGTATTTTCACGTTAGGGATCAGACAAAGGTCTGTGGCATCTTTTCTGAATAAATCCTGACCGCGAATGGCATGCAGTTCCTTCTGCATCTCCAGGAGTTGCTCCTGGAACTCATTCATTCTTTTGTACATGTCTTCGTTTTCACCAGAAATCATTTGTGGAATCTGACCTTCTGGGATAGTGTGTGCCAAGGGTAGTGGTATAGTCATCACGACGGTGACTCTTGGTGCTTCCATGTCCCGAAGTTTGTAACCTTCAGGAGTTACTATCATGACTCTTGCATCCTTTCTTTCCCGAAGTTTATAACCTTCAGGCCCAGCGGTTCCAGCTGCAGTTTCTGGGTCTTCAGTGACCGGCGGGATATATCCTTTAGGGACAAAGTTGAGCGGCATGCCTTAGGAACGATCTTTAGGCATGTTGTACCGAGGATCATATGTCTCCACTACGGGCGTAGATGTGATCTCTGAGATCACAGTCCTTTGTTGTTGCCTCTGAGCTGCTGCCAGGGATTGCATGTCACTGTGAAGTTTTTTCAGATCTTCTTTTAGAGCGTCGATTTCTTCTCTCAACTCTCTGTTCTCTTCCTCGAGATCGCCCATTTTCTTTTGTCAATTGGTCCGAGTATTGTACGAATGAGACCGTTTAACTCTAGAATCGTGACACATACGTGAGACTCGAAGATAAGAAGAACGCGTTATGTGAGAATGATGAATGATATGCAATGATATATTTTTATTTTTTTGTTTTTTAATGAAAAAGAAACTTCAATAATTAGATTGCAAATATCATACAGTAAAGGGTAGAGACCCTGTTTTATTGAATTTGAAAGATTGCAGAAAGGGAAAATACAGTATTTTACAAAGTGCTTTAAAAGGAAATGTCTAAGTTTATAGATCATGAGTCCTCTCTGAAGAGAGCTCAGATGCTGGTTCTGGTATTTTCCTTTTCTTTGGCTGGGGCTCTTTAGCCGTTGTCGGGTTGTCAGTCCTTTGCCAAGTGAAAAGAGCGAGCAAATTTCTTCGGTCTTCTTGATTTTCTACAACATGCTGCTCTAGTATCTTAATTAGAGCATCCTTTTCCTTTAACAGTTCCTGAATCTTAGTACACTCCACATTGAGAATTCGATACTTATTTTTCCAAGAGCTTTTCTCCCGTTGAACTTTGTTGAGAGCAACCTAGAGTTTTTCCGTATCAGACATAAAATAAAGGACAAATTCATTTAACGGAAGAACTTCTTGACGAGGGTAAGGCATCCTCAGCTTGAGGGCTCTAGTTTGTACCCATTGGAAATAAGGTTCCACTGAGATACAGTCTGGTCTTCCTAGAGACTTTCTTCCTTTCCTGTGAAGGTGTTTCCAGGCATGCTCTATTTCTTTCTTTAGTGCCCTGTCATTTTCTCCTTCCTTGAAGAAAAGACCTTCCAGATAAACATTATGCGGGATATTCTTCATCGGGTATCCGAGTTGACAGCAAACTAAAATTGGATGATAGTTGATTCCTCCTTTAGTTCCTATGAGGGGTACATTCGAGAAGTTTCCACATTTGTCGATGATCCTTATCCCCTCATAAATCTTATTATACCAATCTATGTCAAAGTTGGTAAGAGACATGATTCTTTGTGACCAACGTAGAGTACTCTTATGGTCCCAAAAAGCAGCCGACTTGGGTAAATGGGAAGTGAACCATTTGTAAAACAGGGGTACACAGCATGTGATCATTCCTCCGCTGTACAAATTCCTTAAGTGTACAGAATGATAAGCATCTACGAGCAAGGTTGGTATGGGGTTCCCAATTAGAAATATCTTAACAGCGTTGGTATCAATGAAATTATCGATGTTAGGAAAAAAGAAAAGCCCGTATGTGAGTAGGACAAAGATATCTTCGAAAGCAGTAACATTTCCTATACTGGCAAAGTACAGGGCTTTCTCTACCAAAAATTTGGCTGGTAAACCTTGGATTTCTTCCTTAGTGGTCATGTGAGTCCTGACTTCTGACTCGTCCAAATAGATTGCTCTTGCAATGGTTTGATCCTTTGGAATTTCTTCCAGTCCATAAAATAGAGCTTGATCAGTATAGGTAAATCAGTCATATGAGAGTACTCTTCGAGTGTTGGTGACAGTTGATAATCCGGGAATGTGAAGCAATGATAAACTGGATCATAGAACTAAATCAGTGTAGACAGGATTCCTTCAACTACATGGACCCTTATTAGAGATAACAGTCCTCCATGCTTAACTCTGAAAGCATCAGGGTTGGTAATCATCTTTGCCAGCCTTCTTAAATCCTCTAGCTTTGGAGCCTTGAAGGTGTACTTGTGCGTCTTTCTTCTACCAAAAGCCATACTGCAATCTTTCTCTGATATTTGTAATTATTGTTTTAGTTTATTTTGAAAAAGAAAGAGAAAGAAGAGAAGATTTTTTTCGTGTTTAAGAGTTTTTTAAAATGAATGTATGAATGCAACACACAAAAATATTGAAAAAACATGGGTTCAAGGGTTCAACGTCACGAGCATGGAGTCATGGCTCTACCCATCCCCAAAGGTTGTATTCTGGTCAATTTTTGTACCTGTAGAACGGGTTAAAGGTTCCCAAAATCATTGACCCCCCTAGGGATATCAACAGCAAGTTGGTTCACCCGAGCGAGCTGTAGCATCCTAGGGTAATCTCATTTGATTGTAGTATCGCATATCAACTATTTCTGATAGTTACCGCACTACCAAATGGCCATATGGTTAATGTCTACTAAATCCTCAGGATCACGAGTGCCGCACTGGGATAGCGTCGATTTTCACGACGTTAGTCGTTCAACATATTATATCCACACGGACCCTCACCTGATTTGATGGTCTACCAGGATCGCTTATTCGGGAATCACTCCCTGTAAGTCCACCCGTCTATGCCATCACTTATCTTAGGGTTCTCTCAAACTTTCCACATGCGTATCAATCGCATTCCCATTGACAGAAAAATAAACACGGATATCAAGTAGGAAAAGCAGTATATATATATATATAGTATAATACCTAAAACTAATCATCCTAGACCTCTTAGGAACTATAATCCTAGTCCTAGACAGATAAAATGACCCCCCAGCAGAGTCGCCATTTTCCTGTAACGTGCAATTTTTGTCAGTGACGCGACCACCTTATCGCCATGGGGATTTCCTCACCTCAATGGGAGGAACGTGGGTGCTACTTTCTGATTTCTTATTTATCCCATGAAGCTGAAAGGGAAAGGGAAGTTATCTAAAAATATCCTTGCACGCAAATGTTTAACTGAACAAATGCTTAAGAGATTCGGGGAGTTCGGGGTCAGGTTATACAATGGGGAGTTTTCAATTACCCATCCTATAAGTGGTTATCCACAGGTTGATTAGCATTAGGTTCTGCTTTATACCTGATGGTGTTTATCTGTAAATGGGAAAGTTTCTTCTTTGTGGGGATGTCTGTGAGAGAGAGTATTTTTGATGTTTTTCGGTTTTTCTGATGTTTTTGATGAGGTACTGTACCTAAGGTTTTTGATTGGTGTGAAGGTACTAGACCTAAAGTTTTTGATTGGTATGAAGGTACTAGACCTAAAGTTTTTTATTGGTATGCTCACTAAGATTTCGCAATCTTATGCCTACGTATTCCCGTAATGATAATAGGGAAATCAGAGTAATCGTAGTTTCTCCTATTCTATGGGAGGAAAAGATATTTGGTGTCTTGTTCAAAGCCCAAGATTGAAGCTAAAGGTTATTTGTGTCTTGTTCAAAGCCCAAGATTGAAGCTAAAAGGTTTTGACTGAGAGAGAATTTGTCATCTCTAAAGAGAGACATCTCGTCTGTTTATCACAACTGTTGGGTGACTGATTATATTGGAGAATTACTTTAACTGGGATATGTGAATCCAGTAATGCCATAATTTCCTTTATAGGGATGTTGTACTGAAGGAGAAAACTTTAACTCAGTGTAGAGCAATGCCATTTTTCCTTAGGAATCTTTCATGCTAAAAGAGGGGCATTGGCTTGGATGTAAATAATCCAAAGGCTTGCCGCTTACAGCAATTAGATGAAAGAAGGGATTTACCAGGATAAAAGATGGACAACAGCTTGGATATTTGAATCAACAAGTGTTCCACTTACAGCAGCTATCTGGAATTAGGGTTTGTTTTGATTTTCTGTTTGATGTGTGATATACAGAGAAATGTCTTCCTACAGAGAGGTTTTTGATTTCCTCTGAGGGGATTTTGATTTTTGTGTGCCTTGATCAAAGCCCAAGTTTGAAGCTAAGAGATTGATTGACTCCACTGGGGAAGTCCTTATACAAAGCCTAAGAGGAGGCTGGAAAAGGCTGACTCAACAAGAGAGTGTTTATCTGTCTTGTACAAAGCCCAAGATTGAGGCAAAAAAGAGACTGACTCTTTTAGGGATATCATTATACAAAGCCTAAGAGGAGGCTAAAAGTTGACTTTTCCGGGGAAATATTTTGTCTGTCTTGTAAAAAGCCCAAGATTGAGGCTAAAAAGGATTTTTTGATTCCACTGGGAAATATTTGTATGTGTCTTGTACAAAGCCCAAGATTGAGGCTAAAAGGGGAAACTAACTCTACTGGTGAGAGGTTTTATCTATCTTGTACAAAGCCCAAGATTGTGGCTAAAAGGAGATTGACTCAACAAGAGAGTATAATTTGTCTTGTACAAAGCCCAAGATTGAGGCTGGAAAGAGGATTGACTCTGTTTAGGGAGATTTATATGTGCCTTGTACAAAGCCCAAGATTGAGGCTGAAGGATATTGACTGACTTAGCTGAAAATATTTATGGGTGTCTTGTACAAAGCCCAAGATTGAGGTTGAAAAGGTTAACACAACAAGAGAGTGCTTTTATCTGTCTTGTACAAAGCCCAAGATTGAGGATGAAAAGATATGGACTCAACAAGAGAGTGTTTTATCTGTCTTGTACAAAGCCCAAGATTGAGGCTGAAGAGGTTGACTCAACAAGAGAGTGCTTTAAAGGTGATTGACTCAACAAGAGAGTGCTAAAAAGGTGATTGCCTCAACAAGAGAGTGCTTTAAAGGTGATTGACTCAACAAGAGAGTGCTAAAAAGGTGATTGCCTCAACAAGAGAGTGCTTTTGAGGTTAACCCTGCTGAGGAAAGTCATTATACAAAGCCTAAGAGGAGGCTGGCTTCTGCTGAGGATTATTGAGATCCAGGGGCAGGTCTAAAATGGGGAATCAACTCTTACTGAGGATTACAGAAGAGTTGAGGTATCAGATTCCTTGAGGTTCTGATTTAGGATAGTGTTATACTGATGATAACCTGACCCTAGCTAGGGGAATTTAGGATGAAAGACTGAGTATTAGAACCCATGAGGGTTTTAACTCTACTAGAGATTGATTAAATGATCAGGGTTTCTCCTGTATTTTTAGGGAACTTGAGAATGTCTTTGAGATTCGATAGGAGATTAGACTGTCCAAGTCTACTGGTATGGAAGAGTTTATCTTTGTATGATGCCCAAGAGAAGGCTGATGCTTTAAGGGATGAGAATCAACCCTTAAATTGGTCTGAGGTTTTGACTCTTCGGAAAGACTACTCTAACAAAGGATGACTAAGTTCTCTTCTATACCTTTAAAAGGTCTTCAGGGTCCTTGTATTAAGCCCAAGAGGAGGCATTAGAACTTCTAAGAAGCCGGAGGGTCCTTGTACAAAGCCCAAGAGGAGGTGGGGATGCTTTTAGGAAGCCTGTGGGTCCAAACCTAAGAAGAGTTCAAGAAAAGTTTCACCGAGAATAATATTTTCTTTAGTGAACAGTTCTAGGGTTTGAAGAAATTCAAGGGAGGTTTCACCGGAAATTAATCCTCTCTGGGAGAATGAATTTCTTTGACAACTTTCTAATAGTGACAGTCTGAGAAAAGTTTAACCGGGAATAATGCCTTTCTCTTTGTTCCATATTGTATAAGCCCAAGAGGAGGCAAGACTGTATCTGGAATTCCTATGGGGAATTAGTTTTGATTGTGTTAAAAGAGTGACCATTGGCTTTATCTAGTTCTAGACCTAATTGTCGGGGAAAACTCTAAGCAGATAATATACAGGCATATATGTATAGATGAAATATATAATGTATGTAAAAAGAGGGTGGGAGGACTTACAGGTGAGCAAGCTTCCAGCACAAACAAATAGATATATGTGCAAATATGTAAAAGAAATCTGATAAAACTTACAGGTGAGCAAGCTTCCATGTTAACAGTTGCATGGTTAGTTGTTCAAGAAATTAAAGAAACTTTTGATTACAACTATGAATTTGAACCTAAATCAAAAGGGAAAGTTGCTTTTGAAAAGAAGATTGGGGCTTATACTCAAGGAGAGGCCCATGGAAAGACAGTGATTGCACAGTCGTTTTAAAGATCGTATCGGGACTTATATAATGACTCAGGCCCAAAAAGGTTTATGTACAAAGGAGTTGGGTCTTACACTCTATTAGAGGTCCAAGAGTTTATTTTAATACAAAAGATGGGACTTATAGCTCAAGGAGAGGCCCAGATGAAAAACAACGATCGCACCGTTATTTTGAAAATCGTATCGGGACTTATACAATGACTAAGGCCCTAATTATTTTTGTACAAAGGGGGGTTGGGTCTTACACTCTATTTGAGGCCCAAAGTGTTCAGAAAAAGATTTGTAAGGGTAAAAAATAATCACAACCCTAACTTGATTTTAAAAATGTATTTTAATTGAATAAATATTCAATTAAAATGATCAAAATTATCAAACATGTATGAAAAACAAGTTGTGATCTTGGATTAATGTTTGACAAATCATGTTTCATTCATAGAATGATTTGAAAACCATTTGAAGTTGAAAAATCAAGAGAAAGAAATATTTTTAAATGTTAAAAAACAAATAAAACATAATTCTTTACAAAAATACTAAATATATGAAATAAATAATATTTTTTATGAAATTTTTATGGAATAAAATATTTTAATATTTTTGGGAATTTTCAAAAAAAGAACCAATAAAAAATAATTAAAATTGAGAGAGAAATTAATTTTGGAATTAATTAATAAAAACCATAAAAATGTGAAAAATAGCAAAATATGGAAAAATGACAAAATGGTCTGGGTGGGTCTTGAACCCACGACCTCTCAGCCAAACACACATACGCGCTACCACTGGGGTGGTGATACATCCGTGTATCAAAACCACCCCATGGATATATATGAGATGCCTTGTTTTAGGCCTGGCCAAGGCGCCATGCCTGGCCCTTGCCCAAGGCAAGGATTGATTTTTGGCCTCTTGAGTGAAGGCTCTAACTTCCTCATTTCTCCATGGATTGAGACAAAATTTAGGTGTATCCTGCCTATAATTTCATGAGGAATCCAATGGTGCTTTTAGATTTTTCAGAAGATGTCCCTATTTTAAAACCCGATAGTGGTTTCAAAATAGGCCTATATTTGCATGTTTTATGCTATCTCATCATACAAGCAGCAATAGCAGGGCAAATTGGTTCAAACACAACACATATGATATGTATGAGAGGTCCATGATCAATGAACCTCAAAGGAATGCATGATTTAGAGAGTTCAAATTGTGATGCACTTACCTCTTGAAGCTCCTTGTGCTAATTGTCAAGTTCCTTGTGCCAGAAGTAATCCAATGCTTTAGACACTCTTGATTGATCCCTTAGAAGCTTTTAGGATGATCAAAACCAGCTGGAATCCTCAGGAACAAGTATAGGCTCTTTCTTGCAAAAGTGGCAAAAGTGACCAAAATAACAACTCTCTCAAATGGTGTTCCAGATGAGGGAAACCAATTGGGACAGTTTGAGGATGATATTTGGAGTGTGTTTGAGGCCTGGTTTGGTTTTGGAAGTGACTGAATCAATACATGGCTTGAAAAATGCAGAAAAGTCAAAATTTGAGGTTTTGGAGGTTGACTTTCTGATTTTGGTGTTTCAGATCAAGGGTGAGTGTTTGAACAGCTTATATATGAAACATTGGATGTGTTTGGATCATGAGCTGTGGTGGAATTGCTCTCTAACTCAAAAACTCAAAGATGACTTGCAAAAGAAGGCATTTTGGCCTAATGAGAGAGATTTTGAGGAAAACAAGTGTTGTAGTGCTTTGGTGTACTCAAACTGATCAGAATTGAGGTCTATTTATAGTGCAACAAGTTTGTTTTGGCCTCAATAGTGAATGGCAACTTGGACAGTCCCTTGGCAAATTGTAACAAAAGGAATCTTTAGTCTCCTATAGCCATTTACTTGAGGTTAGGGCACATGTCTATGGTCCTTTGATTCAGAGCTGAATCTTGACTCATTCAGTTAGTAATGTCTCAATGAATGCCACCTTGATGCATCCATTGAAGGCTTGGAGACAAAATTGGAGTCTTGGCACCTTTTTAGCCTTTTTAGGGCACTTATGGCTATATGTAGTTCCTTGGACTTGGGAGGCTTGTGGATCAGATCTTTTCTCTTGGACGTTATCCTCTAATGTGTCCAAATGGATGACAAGGCTTGGAGTTGTCCAAATTAGCGAACTCGAGCAAAATGCACAAATCTGCCTTGTAAAAATCAGTCCATGATGCCATGTTCCAAGGGTTGTATCTCCTTACTCAAATTGAATTTGGAGATGATCTGGTACTTGTTAGAAAGCCCTCATGGCATACTTCAACTTTGAGGTTCACCAATGGACCTGGTTCTACTTGGATCAAGGTGAAAAATGTCCCTACATTTTGGAAAAAGTAAGGCAGATTCTGACTTATTGAAAATTTCACTAAGTGTTGGAAAAGTGGTCATTTTCATGTTTTTGTGATTTTGATCAATCCATAACTCAAAATCCATGAGCATTTGGAATCTCTTGTAGTTGACACTTTTAAAGTATGTCATATGGACTTTCATTTGAGCTTTGAATGGGAGAAAAAGGCCATGTGGTTTAGGAGTTATAGCCTTGCCAAGTTGGTACAAAATCACTTTTGTTCCATAACTTAGAAAAAATTTGGTTTCTCAAGGTTGCCCCTTTTGCAAGAAACCTCACTTTTCTTGATTTTTCTTAATGAATGATGATCAATGCCATACATTAACATTATTTTTGACTTAGGGGAACCATATTTGTGAAAAATTCCAAAAAGTCAAACTTGATTTTGTGCACAGTTGACTTTTTGTCAGATGAAATCCAAACTGTACGATCCTTTGAGAAATCAAGTTCTTGACCTAATTCAAACCTAATTGATGGATTCCATAGGTGTTTTTGGGTGTCTTTAATCATGTCCCAAGGTTTGGGAGCATGCCATGGTCAAAAGTTAAAGATACAGTTGACTTTTCATCAAAACCCTAATTGTGGTCCAGATGAAATTGAAACTTGTGAATCAAGCTTCTTGGATCAACCCATTGTTGAAAATGGATCAATGTGGTGTATTTAAGGCCCTCAAATCATGTCTTGAGGTCTTGGCTCATGCTTTGCCCCAAAAACTCAACTTAGGGGTGAATTAGGTCAAGAAACCCTAATTCCTGAATTTTTATGAATGCATCTCCTGAGGTTAAATTGACTCTATGATTGGGTCCATGAGGTCTTCCAGTTTTGGAATTTTGAAGGTGTACTTGTGCATTTTTCTTCTATCGAAATCCATAGTACGACCTCTGATATTTGCAACGATTGTTTTAGTTCTTTTAGAAAAAAGATTTTTTTTCTTATTTAAAAAAGTGTTTTTTTAATGAATGAAATGCATGGATGCATGAATACAGCAAACAAAAACATTTGAAAACATGGGTTTAGGGGTTCATCGTCACGGGCATGGAGTCATGGATCTACCCATCCCCAAGGTGTGTACTAGGGTTCAATTTTTGTACCTGTAGAACGGGTTCTAACAAAGGTTCCCAAAATCATTGATCCCTCCTAAGAATATTAACAGCAAACCGACTGACTCATGAGAGCTATAATATCCTCAAGTTGAATCTCTTTTGAGTGTAGTATCGTGTATCAACTATTCCCGATAGTCATCGCACTACCTAATGGTCAAGTGGTTAAATGTTTACTAATCCTCAGTTTCAAGGGTGCCCAGTGGAAAAGTGATGTTTTCACGACTTACTCACTCAACATCAGTAATTCCAAAAGGATACCTCCAGTGATTCGGTGGACTTTCAAGTTAGCTTGGTCTGAACTCACTCCTAATAAGCCTTCCTAAATCTGCCACCACTTATCTTAATGTGCTCTCGGACTCACCACATGCGTATTAATCGCATTCCCATATAACGGTAATTTAAACAAGTATAGCAAAATAAACAGATAGTATGACAGCAAATGAAAGCAAATAAAAATAGCAGAAAAATAAATGCAATACAAGGCCTAAACCTCTTAGGAAATCTAATTCTAAAATCCCCAGCAGAGTCACCATTTTTCTGTAGCGTCGACTTTTTTGTGACCCGACCACAACCGCTATTGGTGATACTTTCTGATTTCTGTATTTATCTTATGAAGCTTAAAAGGAAGGGGAAGATATCTTAAACTAACCCTGCTGTGCAAGTGTTTTTTTTAACAAATGCGAAGAGATCGGGGATCGGGGTTTGGTTATACAAAGGGAAGCTATTAACACCCAGAGTATCTATAGTAATCTATAGGAACCTTCGTTTGCATATATTTTCTACTATTTTGAATGCTTTCTTAAGTCTATCTGCTGTTGATTGGGGAAAGTTTCTCCTTTGTGAGGGTTGAGGGATTGTTTTTGTTTGTTTTTGGGTTTTCTATGGTTTTTTAGGAAGGTACTTGACCTAAGATTTTGATTTGTTTGCTCGCCAAGATTTCGCAATCTTATGCCTACGTATTCCCGTAAAGAGATTTGGGAAATCAGAGCAATCGTAGTTCCTCCTATTCTATGGAAGGAAAATTTGTTTAATGTCTTGTTCAAAGCACAAGATTGAAGCTAGCAGAGTATTTGTGTCTTGTTCAAAGCCCAAGATTGGAGCTAAAAGAGTATTTGTGTCTTGTTCAAAGCCCAAGATTGAAGCTAAAAGAGTATTTATGTCTTGTTCAAAACCCAAGATTAAAGCTAAAAGTTGACTGAGAGAGAAATTTTCATCTCTAAAGGGAGATATCTCACCTATTCATCACAAAATGTCAGGTAATTGGTTATAAGAGAAATTACTTTAACTGGGATGTATGGAATCCAGCAATGCCATAATTTCCTTTATAAGGGAGATGTCATGAAGAAAGAAGCTTTAACTTAGTGTAGAGCAATGCCACTTTTTCCTTTATGAATCTTTCATGCTAAGAGAGGGACATTGGCTTGGATGTGTAGAATCCAGAGGCTTGCCACTTATAGCTGTTAGATGAAAGATGAATTTTAGCCATGATAAAGGAGGGACTCAAGCTTGGATTTTGAATCAACAAGTGTGACACTTACATTAATTATATGAAAAAATGTTTTGATTGTTTGTTTTGATATGTGATGTATAGAGGAAATATCCTCCTACGGAAAGGACTCATGGTCTCATCTGTGGGGATGCTGGATTTTGTGCCTTGATCAAAGCCCATGGTTGAAGCTAAAAAAAAGTTTTGGGAATTAACTCCTCTAGAGAGGTTTGACTTGAGTATCTTGTTTGAAGCCCAAGATGATGAAGCTAGATAGTTTGAGTATAGATTTAAAGATAACTGACCCAACTCTGGAGTATGATATTTGTCTTGTACAAAGCCCAAGATTGAGGCTGACTGGGAAAATCATTATATGAAGCCTAAGAGGAGGCTGACTCTTGCTGAGGATTATTGAAATCCAGAAGAAGGTCTAAGCTGTGTTGGGGAATCCAAAGGGAAACTAACACTTGTTGGAGATTTGAGCAGAGTTGATTTATCAGATGCCATGAGGATCTGATTCTTTTGAGGATTTGATGATGTCAATCTGACCCTGGCTGGGGATTTTTAATGTGAAATTCAAGCCATGTTGGGGGTCAGAAGAGATTTAAAGATGAGTTTAAAAACCTTAGAGGTTTTAACTCTTCTGGGAATTGATGTATTGGTAAAGATGATCAGGATTTATCCTATGCTTTTAGGCAGCCCGGGGGTTCTTGTGTTAAGCCCAAGAGGAGACTATGAGGGTGAGACTTTCCAAGTCTACTTGTATGAAGCCCAAGAGGAGGCTGAGACTATCCAAGTCTCTTAAGAAGAGGTAGACTCTGGTTGGATAAAGATCTTTGTATGATGCCCAAGAAGAGGTTGAGGGTTCTAGAGATGAAGATTATATATTGACTGATTGGATGTTCTAGAGTTTTGACTTTCCTGAGGATTGAATTAGCGGAGATGACTAAATTTTATCCTATGCTTTTAGGAATGTTTGGGTCCTTGTACTAAGCCCAAGAGGAGGCTGGGATGCTTCTAGGAAGCCTGTGGGTCCATGTACTAAGCCCAAGAGGAGGCTCTGGGGGGGAACTTTTAAGAAGCCTGTAGGTCTAAGCCTAAGAAAAGTTCAAGAAAGGTTTCACCGGGAATAATCCTTTCTTTGTTGAACAGTTCTAAGGTTTAAAGAAATTCAAAAGAGGTTTAACTAGGAATTAATCCTCTATGGGGAAATGAATTTCTTTTATATGTTTCTATGTTTTGACAAGCTTAAGAAAACTTTCACCGGGAATAATGTCTTTCTTTGTTCCATATTGAATAAAGCCCAAGAGGAGGCAGAATGTATTGGAGAAGTTGCATATGAGGGAACTAATTATTGAACTAAGTTATAAGTATCCTACTGTTTATCCTAACTGTGAACTGAGGATAACCTAACTGCTGAGAAACTTAAATAGACATGCACAAGTATATACAGATAAGTGAATTAACAGGTATATAAACAAGTATGCATTGAATTGAAAAGGTGTTGGGTTTTACACTCTGAAAAGAGACCCAAGTGTATTGTGATTGGTTGTATAGATTACAACTGTATGGTTAAGGTTTTGAGAAATTGACGAAAGTTTTGAGAAAACTTTGAATTTGAATTTGAATTAAAACAAAGTTGTTGTTGTTTGAATGAAAAGAAAGTTTGGGGCTTATAACTCAAAGAGAGGCCCAAGTGGTCTAAGAGCAGTTTTACCGGGAATAATGCTCCTCTTAGTACCTGTTTAAAGCAGGCAGATGATTTTGAAAACAGAGTTACGGGGCTTACAACTCAAGGAGAGGCCCATGGAGGTTGTTTATTGTTTAAAACAAAGTTTATGTACAAAAGATTGAGGCTTATACTCAAGGAGAGGCCCAAGTGGTTTATTTTGAAAACAGTGATCGCACTGCGATACCGAAAGACATTGTGGGACTTATACTCTAGAAACGGCCCAAAATTTATTTATGTACATATGGGGGTTGGGTCTTACACTCTAATAGAGGTCCATGAGTGTTTTGAGTCAAGTTTTGAAAGGTTGAATCAAAGAAAACCCTGATTTCATTTTGTAAAGATATTTTTCAAAGAAAACTTAATAAAAAATGATAAAAAATATAAAAAAAAAATTAATAAACATGTTATGAATTATGTTTAAGGTTTATAAAATGATTTTTTATTCACATGATAATTTAAAATCAAATTGGTTTTGAAAAATCAAGAAAAAGAAATTATTTAAAATGTTTAAAACAAATTAAAAATAAAATTCTTTAAAATATTCAAAAATATATCAAATAAAATAATTTTTTGCTTTTTTCTTGAAATAAAATATTTAAACATGTGAAGGATTTATGTTTATAAAATCATTTGAAAAAGATTAAAAATGAGAGAGAAATTAATTTTTGAAGTTGTGAAGAAAATGTGAAGAAAATGTGTGATAATGTGTGATAAAAAAATAGAATGGCCCTCCCAAGGATTGAACCCACACCCTTGGGGTGGAGGGTTTAAAAGTTTACCAACTGAGCTATGTGCTATAGTTGTTAGTATGATGGAAGGAATGAATAATATATGAAAATCCTTTTTGAAAATAGTTTTAAAAAATAAATCCAAAAGGTCTGGGGCGAGGGGGATTCGAACCCCAGACCTAAGGGACAAATTCACTCAAAACGCGAGCTCTCTACTACTGGAGTGGTGATACATCCATGAATTTAACTGAAAGGAATAAAACAAATACCAACTTTGCTTTTGAAAAACCTGAAAAATGGCATGCCATGGTCATCTTCTTCCTTGAGCCATCATTAGAGTTGTAAGAGCAACTTTATCTCTCTCAGCTCGTAACCATTTGACATGATGTAAACACCAAAGTTGTGTGTGTTTTTAACAAGGAAATTAATGGTTCTTTTAAATTTTATTTAAATTAAGTGTGGCACGAGTTATTTCATATGAACCTAAAGAACCCTAATTTCTGCAAGAACACTATGTAATCTTATATAGACATGATTAATAGAAATTAAATGATGGGAAATCCATTGCCCTCTACAAAAGCTAAAAACTGACCTATTTCCAAATTCCTCATGGATTTTGAGTTATGGAGTGATCAAAATCAAGAAAAGTCACTTTGTTCCAACACTTAGTGAAAATTTCACTAAGTCAGAATCTACCTTTACTTTTCTCCAAATGTAGGGACATTTTTCACTTGGATCCAAAAAGTATCAAAACCAAATATGATCAAACAGTTGTTGTATCATATAAGGGCTTTCCAAAATGGCCAAGAACATCACCAAATTCAACTTGGGCCATGAGATATGACATTGGCAAGATGCCTTGCTGAAATATGCCAAGGCAAGGCAGACTTTTGCACTTTTGGTCGATTTGCCAAAATCAACCAATTCCAAGCCTTGTCATCACTTTGGACACATCTGAGGATTGAATCTAAAGGGGACAATCACTGAGCCAAGCCTCCAAAGTCCTTGGAACAAGAAATAGCATGCCAAACCTAGAATTGCCTAAAATAGGGACAAGACTCCAATTTTGGATTAGAGCATTCAATGAAAGCACCAAGGGGGCATGGACTGAGCTATTGGCAACTAAATTCAGTCAAGACTTATCCAAGACCAAGGGAACCAAAGCTCTATGCTCCAACCTCTAGTCAATGGCTAGAGGAGACTTGGATTTTCATTTGCCAACATTGGCCAACCCTACTCAGCAGTTGCCATTCCCTATTCCTTGCAAAACAAACTTGCTCTACTATAAATAGAGCTCAATTGTGATCAGTTTGAGTACACCAAAGCCATAAAACAGATGCTTTCCTCAAAATCTCTTCTTTCACTCCAATTTTGCCTTCCAAAGCAAGTCACTATCGGATTTCGAGTTTGAGAGCTTTTCTAACCAAACCAATCACACACACACACACCTCATATACATCATATGTGAGCTAATCAAACACTTAAACAACACCTGGAACACTGATTTCTCGGAATCACCAGTCGATTGCTCAAGGTTTTAACCAAGTTGCAGTTGAGATGCCATGAAGTGATCCAGCCAATTTCCATCAAGCCCAAGCATTCAAACACACTCCATAGGGTGTAGGGAAGCTGTTCAGATCATCACAACTCATCTGTAACACCTCCTACTCAGAAATCATTTTGAACTTGCTGTCACGACCTAGAGGTAAGCCTAAACTTGGTCATCTATCAATCTATGCATATTTCCTCGCACAATACTTTTGCCAAATGTTCATAATCATGCATGGAATGTTTCCCCTCAATTAATTGCTTTGTTTGAATCGTGTATCAAAAATCCCAGCCTTCATGCAGAAATTAGGGTTCTTGATGATTTATCGTGATTTCTTATTTTATGCTTAATTTAAATGAAATTAATTGTCATAGACATGATCGTGAGGTTGAGACGAGCATATTGATATGTGGATTGCATGATATAATCAAGTATTCAGTGAGATTGGAGAGAAAACGCAAATCTGGGCAAACCCAGAACACGCGCGTGTTCTTGGCGTCCTTTTTTGAAAATTCAAATATTTGAATTTTGTGATTTTATTTAATGGATTCAAGAATTAATTTCTCTCTGAGTTTTAATGATTTTGAGTTGATTCTTTTTTTAATAATTCACAAAAATGTTAAAATATTTTATTTTACCAAAAAATCCCAAAAATATTATTTATTTCATATAATTGATATTTTTGCAAAGAATTAGTATTTTAATTGTTTTTGACATTTAAAATATTTTTTCCTTCTTGATTTTGTAAATCTTAATGACGTCTAATCATTTTGTTGGGCAAAACATGATTTTTGAAGCATTAATCCAAGATCATAATTTGTTTCCCACATGTTAAACAATTTTTGATCATTTTTATTGAATTTTTATTTAATTAAAATACATTTTGGAAATAAATTAGGGTTTTAGATTAATTCAACCCTCACAAATCATTTTCAAACACTTTGGGCCTCTTGAGAGAGTGTAAGACCCAAACCCCCTTGTACAAACAATTTTGGGCCTCACTTATTGTATAAGTCCCTATGTACAAGTAAACGGCGCGACCGTTGTCCATTTAAAACATATGGGCCTCTCTTCGAGTTATAAGACCCATTCAAAACTCTTTGGGCCTCTAATAGAGTGTAAAACCCAATCCTTTGTAAATACAACCCTAATTTTTGGGCCTCACTTATTGTATAAGTCCCGTTGTATTTCAAAAAGTTCGACGCGATCATCGTCCGTTGAAAAA
The DNA here is from genome assembly GCA_022829125.1 of Lathyrus tuberosus. Classification (NCBI taxonomy): domain Eukaryota; kingdom Viridiplantae; phylum Streptophyta; class Magnoliopsida; order Fabales; family Fabaceae; genus Lathyrus; species Lathyrus tuberosus. The sequence goes on along the minus strand of JALAZF010000082.1, from coordinate 3,023,232 downwards.
CAAGCCTTGGGCCTCTCCTTGAGCTATAAGACCCATTCAAAACTCTTTGGGCCTCTATTAGAGTGTAAGACCCAATCCCCTTTTAACCAAAAATAACTTTGGGCCTCATATATTGTATAAGCCCCTTTGCGTTAAAAGAAAACCTCGGCGCGATCGCCATTTTAAACGAAAAATCATCTGGGCCTACCCTCGTGTTATAAGCCCCACTCTTTTTCTTTAAAACTTTTTGGGCCTCTTGAGAGAGTGTAAGACCCATCCCTTTGTACAGAAAACCTTTCTTGGGCCTCAGTCACTTGTATAAGTCCCTCTGTACAAATTTAACAGTGCAATCACTAGTAAAACCCTGGGCCTCTCCTTGAGCCGTAAGCCCCAAATCTTTCTTTTTCAAAGAACTTTCTCCTTTGATTTTGAAATATACTGTTGTTTTCAATCTTTCTTTGTTGAACAACTAACCAAACAGCATGGAAGCTCTACAACCGAGTAAGTGTTTATACGCTTTCATTTACCGCTTTCATATACATATAACTGTATTGTGGGGCTGTTTCGCTGTAAGTCTTCTTTCATAAACTCATATCAACTGTGTAATAATAGTATAGATATTTAGAGTTTCCCCAGAAACTACGTCTAGCACTAGGTAAAGCCGTTTCGATTATTCGTAGAAATAGACAATACTAGATCCCCCATAGGAGCACCAGATACAGTCTTCTCTTCGGTTGTCCTCCTTAGGAATTGTCAAGAAACTCTACCTCCCCAGAGATGAATGTCTTCTCCGTGAATGGAATCTCTTGAGTTTCTTCCAAATTCTCGAACTTTCCTGGCTTGATCTATTCCTTGTGAATAACTTGTCTTGAATTTCTCGGGGTTTGGGGACCCACGAGCTTCTTAAAAGCATCGGGCCTCCTCTTGGGCATTGTATAAGGACCCACAGGCTTCTTAAAAGCATCCCCGCCTCCTCTTGGGCATTGTACAAGGACCCTTCGGCTTCTTAGAAGTATTTACAGCCTCCTCTTAGGCTTCGTATAAATGATTTCTTTCTCCGGGAATGATAGCCTCCTCTTGGGCTTCGTACAAGGACCTCTCGGCTTCTTAAAAGTTTCCAGCCTCCTCTTGGGCTTCGTACAAATCGTCCCGACGACCTCCTAGAGGTATAGGAACAGAAATCAGTCATCTTAATAGAACAGTCTTTCAAAGAGTCTAGACCCTACTACTGTTTCTCAAAGCATAGTACAAAAGATAAAACTCTAGACCTGGACAGTCTAATTTCCTTGAGTCTCAAAGACATTCTCAAGTCCCTTTCAAAAATAGGAAGACACCCGCAGACTTGGACAGTCTCAATACCCTTTGGATTTCCCATTTCCTTAAAGAACAGGAAACAATCCCGATTCTCAGATCAAATCCATGAGTACAGTGTTACTCATATAAGAACCGATTTTCTCTTAACCAACATACTGGACCTATCACTCAACTGAAACAGTACCCTTTTAGCCTCTATCTCGGGCTTCGTACGAGATACCAAAGACTCTCTTGTTGAGTATAAAAGACTCTCTTGTTGAGTTAAAACTTTTAGCCTCCATCTCGGGCTTTGTACGAGATACAAAATCACTCTCTTGTTGAGTATAAAAGATTCTCTTGTTGAGTCAACCCTTTTAGCCTCTCTCTCGGGCTTCGTACGAGACACACAAAAACTCCCTCTTGTTGGGCCAATAGCCTCCTCTTAGGCTTTATATAAGAAAACCACTGGTTGATCCAATCAACCTTTTAGCATCAAAGTCGTGCCTCGTTCACAGTACACAAACATCAACAACTCCTTTCCTTTCATCTAATCGCTGTAAGCGGCAAGCCTCTAGATTATTTACATCCACGCCACTGTCCCTCTTTTAGCATGAGAAATTCCTAAGGAAAGATATCATTGCTCTACACTGAGTTAAAGTCTTCTCCTTCAGGTTAAAAATCCCCTATAAAGGAAATTATGGCATTGCTGGATTCACATACCCCAGTTAAAGTAATTCTCCTTTATAATCAGTCACCCAACAGTTGTGACAAACAGACCCCCTTTAGAGATGACAAGTTCTCTCTAAAGAAAAACACCTTTTAGCTTCACATCTTGGGCTTTGAACAAGATACAAATACCCTTCAGCTTCACATCTTGGGCTTTGGACAAGATACAAACAACCTTTCGCTTCACGTCTTGGGCTTTGAACAAGACACCAAAACACTATTTCCTCCCATAGAATAGGAGGAACTACGAACGCTCTGATTTCCCTGTTTCGGTAAACGGGAATACGTAGGCATAAGATTGAAAGAAAAATCTTAGCGAGCACACTAAACAAAAATCCTAAATCCCATATCAATTGAAAACATCAGTCCTAACTTCCTGCCCATAGAATAAACCCGTCATTCTGTCAAAATAACATAAAGAGAGGCCCCACTACCACATAGCATCCGTAACCTAACAGACCGCTGTTTAAACTCGGTATGCAAGCAGGGTTAATTGGAGACATCTATTTCCCTTCCTTCATCAGCTTTAATAGGATAAAAAATGAATCGACCTGTAGTAACCCCAAAAGAGAGCGACAGTGCTTAAGAACCACGTCCAAAATCGCTCGCTACATTACCTCTGCAAGAAGGAATCGAATTCTACCTTGGAGGTGTTACATATGCAAGGTGATGATCCAGATAGCTTCCTCGGCCCTCAAGGAATGTGTTGATGTGTTTGGAATGACTTGGAAACTCCTGGATTGAGTAGCTCGAATCCATCTGCAACTTGATCAAGTGAACTATGGAGATGATGATTTGGATGTTACAGATGTGATATAAGTGTTTGGATCACTTCCGCATAGTGTACGTGAAGTGTTTGAATGCTTGGTTTAGAAAGAATTGCTCTGATTTGAGAAATTCGATTTCTCCCTCTCTTGGTGTTTTGAAATTTGAGACAAAGATGAATTTGGAGAAAACAAGGATTGAAGTTGTTTTGGTGTGTTTTTAAACATCAAAGGTGAGCTATATTTATAGGTGAATAAGTTTGTCTTGGAAGAATAGTGTTGGCTTGGAGGATAAGAGCTTATTCAATGTCTTTTGGCAAGATGCCATTACTTCTTATGCAAGGTACATTGTCACTTCTAAGTATCATAGCCAACTTTTGACCAATTCCACATTCCTCAGATGTTTTTATTGTTTTTTATGTGAGCATCTTGACTGAGGAGTGTACTTTTGTTGAATGTGCACTATTGCACATAAATGCACTTTGAATTTCAAGGCTTTCATGACAAAACTTCATCATTCTCATGAGATTTTGTCTTGGCTCTTTGGCACTATCTTGCAGGTTTCTAATGAGTCACTCTGATTCATGTTGAATTGGTATGATCATGATCATTACAATTGACTCCAAAATCGTGTGGTGCAAGAAATGACTAAACTGGTTTTGGCAAAACAGTTGCAGCAAGGTATCTTGCAACCTCCATAAGCCCTTGCTCAAGTGGAGTTATCTCATGTTCTTGGGCTCTTTGGAAAGCTGGGACTATGTACTTCAACTTTTATGTTCACCATGGGACTTGATTCATCTTGGATCATGGTGAAAAATCCCTCCACATTTTGATGTTTTGACTGATTTTACTTAGGCAGATTTTCACTGTGTTGGAATTCATTTCATACTTTTCTTGATTTTGATCACTTCATAACTTAAAATCCAATCATTTTTTTACCATGGGTCAGTAGGACACTTTTGTAGTATGTAATGAGAGCTTTCATTTGAGCTTTGGATGGAAGAAAATGGTTGCTTGAATCACAAGTTATGGCCTTGCAAAGTTGGGTAAAAATCACTTTTTTTATAACTTTGTGAAATTTCAAGTTTCTCAAGGTTGCCCGTTTTGCAAGTAACCTCATTGTTCTTGATTTTTCTTGATTGATTATGATCAAAATCACAAGTTAACATTGTTTTTTACTTGAAGAGGTCATGTTTGTCAAAAAATCTCAAAAGTCAAACTTGATTTTGGTCACAGTTGATTTTTTGTTAGATGAATTTTGAATTTTGTGGTCCTTTATGAAATCAAGTCCTTGGGCTAAATTGAACCTAATGGATGGATTCCATAGGTGTTTTATAATGTTTTGAATCATGTCCCAAGGTTTGAGATCATTTTTTGATCAAAAGTCAAAGGCATGGTTGACTTTTTCTCAAAAACCCTAGTTTGTGCTCCAAATGGATTTGAATCCTTATATTGCTCATGAACCAAGTTCTTTAAATCAATTTAATCTTGTGAGTGAATCAATATGAGGTATTTGAGGTCTTTATATCATCTCTTGAGGTCTTGGCTCATGCCTAGCTCAAAAAGTCAACTTAGGGGTGAATTAGGTCAAGAAAACCCTAATTCCTGATTTTTGGTGAATGCATCCCTTGAGGCTATTTTGAACTTATGAATGGACTCATGAGCTCCTTTTGATCTTCTTGAATCATGTTTTTAAGTATTGGCTCATGCCTAGATGAATATTTCTCTCTGGAGGCCTTGGTCGATCAAAGCCCTAATTTGGTGACACTAGTGATCTTGAGGCTTGATGAACTTGAAATGTTGCATTTTTGTGTTAGATTCTTGATGTAGGAGACCTCTTGATCCTTCATGGGTGTTTAAGAGGCCTAAAAAGTTGAAGATCATGTCAATTATTGATTGGTCCTTTGCCTGAATGCTCTGAGAGGGCTCAAAACCCTAATTCTTGGCTAGAGTGAACACTCAACACTCTTTGAGAAGATTGATGAGGTATGAAGGTACATCCATATTGTGGTGATGATTTACATAATGATGTAAAATCTTGTGGTCAAAATTTAGGGTATGACATATAGTCGTGGCTTCAACATAAGCTCGATTAGGATTGCTTAACATAGCGCTAAATTATCCCGAAATCGGAAAACCATTGTGTTTTGTAAGTGAATTATCAGCATCCTACTCTTCTATGGCATAGTTTGGAATAGATTGGACTTCTCTTATTACCCGTGGGGGTTAGTTGGCATATTCGTTGATTTTATCCGAGTTGGAGCCCTCCCCATGGAAATGTATGAGACCATGTTTTCATTCTCATGGATGACTAGTTGAGCATTTCCGAAAAACAACGAAACTTGTTCTCTCATTTTGGATCAATTTTGTTATATATTGTTATATTAATTGTGCTATGTTTATGTTTCCTTCTTGCTCCATATCTCTCTTTTTTTATGCTATATGTTATCATATCATATTATTTGTTTATGTTTCCGCCATTTTTTTTCTTTTGTCCATTAGGACCAAAAACATTAATAAAGGTTTAAACCCCTAAAAAACTTGTTCTCTTAATAGTGGATTATGGTTACTATCCTTTGCATTGGACATGGAATTTTGGACTTAGAAATAGGATCTTAACATATGCTTAGAATTTTGTGATGGTAAACCTTGGATTTTGGGTACTTGGAGTTCTCTCCTTTTTAGATGTTGAGTGATAGACTTGTTGATTTTAATCCAAGAAAAAATCCTCCATCTTAAGATAATGCAAATGTTATTTTCTTGTACTTGTGGGCGACTAGTCGTAGTTTTCTCCTTAAAATGATGACTTGTATTTACATTTAAAATCAATCGAAACAAACCATTTTTGTTATTTGTACCACGAACTATGGGGTTTTGATCCTATATTACACTTTGTGGGTACGTAGGCATGAGGCGATAAGTCTCTCCAAACACAAAAATCTTAAAAAATATTTCTCTTCTCATCTCCCCATTCTCATTTCAAACAAACCTTTTCAAACCAAAAAGTACTATAGACGTGTTGGGTGCTTACACCTTCCCTTAGCGTAACTAACCCCCTTACCCGTTCTCTGTTTGTTCTTGTTTAGAACTTGTTTAGGTTTTGTTCGCTATTTTTCCTTTCCTTTTGGATAAAATAAAAGTGCGGTGGCTACTCTTGAATTTTTAAGTTAAGTTAATCAATAGATTACACTCACAAATTTCCCCACTACAGAAAAGTGGCGACTCTGCTGGGGACTCTAGTTCTTAACGGGTTTAGCTTACTTTGATTTATTTGTGGTTATTTGTTTGATTTGTTTGTTATCGCTTGTTCTGTTTGGGTGCTTGGTGAACTGCGTGATGAGATAAGTCATATACCCGGACTTGAGTGCACTTATGATATGAGAGTGGTATAGTCTTGTTCGACTTACGTGGAGTAGTCCTTACTAATCTGAATTGAGACCCCCACCTAGTGGAGGCCCCTTTGGGATTACTGATGTCATACGAGTAGTCGTATATGGCATTACTTTTTCCGACCTAGGAGCCCGAGAAGTTGAGGACCTTAGATCCCTTTAACCTATCTTGGCCTTATTAAGACGTGGTGAGGTGACTGTTCAGGTGTAGACTTGAATTAGTTGTTACATGATACCATACTCAGACGAGTTTCTCTTGAGATAATTGTTGGCTGACGAGTAGTAGTTTAAGCCGATAATATCCAAAAGATGGATCTATGACTCTGGGAACTTTTTAGAACCTTATTCTACATGTGCTGATATAACCTTAGTACATACCATTGTGGGTTGGTTCTTACCTTTGGCTCCATGCTCGTGACTCGGAACCTTTGAACCCATGTGCTTTGTGTGATCTTGTTTGTGGGTGCTGCATCATGCATTCATGCATTCATAGACATTTTGTTTCAATCAGTTTTCAAGGATCTTAGAGATTTTCCTTTGCAAACATCGCAGATATTGTGATAATGGACATTGGAAGGAGAAACACTCAGAAGTACAGTTTCCGAGATCCTGATCTTAGTAATTTGGAAAAGCTAGTGTCCTTGGTAGTTGATCGTGCAGACTTCAGATCTCGTCATGGAAGACTTCTATCTGTTCTTTCTACCAACATTGAAGACGAAATTCTAAATACCCTTGTGCAATTCTATGATCCTGTCTACCGATGCTTTACTTTTCCTGATTACCATCTCATGCCGACTTTGGAGGAGTATGCTTATCTGTTGGGTATACCAGTTTCTGATAGGTTCCTTATACTGGTTTTGAGGGAGTTCTTAAGCCCAAAGATATTGTTGTAGCCACCCATTTGACGAAATCTGATATAGATGCTACCCTTATGCCTAAGGGAGGCATCAAGGTTTTGACTTCTAAGTTCTTGATTGAGAAAGCCAATTTATTTGCAAATGTCGGTAGCACGTTGGCGTTTGAGGCCATATTTGCTTTGCTTATCTACGGACTGGTCTTATTCCCTAACGTTGACAACTTTGTGGATGTTAATGCTATTAGGATTTTCTTGATTGGGAACCATGTTCCGACTTTACTTGGTGATACTTACTTCTCCATCCATCATAGGACTTCTAAGGGGAATGTTACCATTGTTTGTTGCACACCTCTATTGTACAAGTGGTTTATTTTGCACTTGCCACAGTCATCTGCATTTAAGGAGAACAACAATTGTTTAAGGTGGCCTCAGAGGATCATGTCCCTTACTCATGCTGACATTACTTGGTCTTCTTCTGTTTATGAGAATGTTCAGATTATTGATAGTTGTGGGGAATTCTCCAATGTGCCTCTTCTTGGTACACAAGGTAGAATTAATTACAACCCGAATTTAGCTCGCCGTCAGCTGGACTATATGTTGAAGGATAAGCCTAAAAATATTCTATTAGAGGGTTTGCTTTTCCAAGGAGGGGGTGACTCTCTTGGTTTGAGAGGAAATATGGCTCATGCTTGGACTAAGATTCATAGGATGGATAGAGGACAACTTGGAAATTAAGTTTGCATTGCCTTCGAACCTTATATGTTTTGGGTGAAGAAGCGAGCTAAGGAGCTTAAAATGCCTTATCCTTTTGAGAAACCCATGTCTACAATGGTAGCTACGCCGCTCCCTATTCCTTTTGATGATGTGAAGACTCTTCAAGATGCTTTGGCCAAAATGAAGGAAGGAAAAGATCTTTGGGAATTCAAGTTTCACGCTTCAAACCTTGAGAAGTTAGAATTGCAAAAGCAGATGAAGGAGAAAGATGATTTGATTGAGTTGCTTGAGAAACATGTTGTGAAGAGACACGCAGAGGATTTATTTTCCTCTACTACTTCATCACCGCATCCTCCTACTTTCGGTGCTTAGAAGGGTATTGTGGAACGACTCGTGTTAGAGAAGACTGCCATGAAGGACAACTATGAGAGAGAGATTAAGATACTCTGAAGGAAGTATCAGCTTGGATCGTCATCAGATGCTCTTTAGGATCCTCGGGATTTATTTTTTTTTTCTTATTGTATTTTGATCTGTTGTAACTTGTACTTCCAACTGTAGCACTTTCCAATATTCAATAAAATGAGATGTTTATCAGTATTTCATAAAGTGTTATTCCTTTACGATGTTTGCAATTGCTTTATATTTTAAAGATCCTTTAAAGCTGAATGAAACATTTTCATTTTGCATTTGCATCGCATCATTGTGCATTTTTTCTGCCTTTTCCAGGTGTCTTATGTTTCTTTTGGTCTTCATTCAGCCAAGTTGTCGCACCAATATAATACTCGAGCTAATCTGAAGAAAAAGATGGATCAATTACAACAAGAGAACCGTGAGCCGTGAGGAAGTAACAAATCTGAAGGATAGTTTGGAAAGACTCACTGCTATGATGGAAGCATTGGTGGCTGATCAGAATCTGCCACCCCTCCTCCTCTTCTTCGACTCCTGTGCAAAGGACAGTCATTTCTAAGATTGTCTCTACGCCCATCTTTGTGGTGCCTTCTAGTGTTCCTCAACACTCCATGCCTCCTGGTTTCCCTTGGGGCATGCCTCTTAACTTTGTTCCTGAAGCTTATCAACCACCACCACCTCCTGAAGTTCCATCTATTCCCATCGTCCAGCCTGTGATGTCTGTACCGCAGCCTGTGGTTCATACTGTTCCTTTTGAAGAACTAAATTTCCACACTGCTCCGAGCGATAATGTCAGTGCTTATGAGAAAATGGAAGAGATTCAAGATCAATTTGCTGAAATGCATAAAGAAATCAAAGCTTTGAGGGGTAAATAACTATTTGGGAAGAATGCCCATGGGTTATGCATGGTTCCTAATGTGAAGATCCCACATAAGTTCAAGGTCCCTGACTTTGAAAAGTATAAGGGTAGCTCTTGTCCGTTGATCCATTTGACTATGTACGCTCGCAAGATGTCGACTCAAACTGATAATCATCAACTTCTCATTCACTACTTTCAAGATAGTTTGTCTAGCGCTGCCTTGAAATGGTACATGGGACTCGACAACACCCGAATTCGTACTTTCGAAGATTTAGGTTATGCCTTTGTAAAGCAGTATAAGTATAATGTGGATATGGCTCCTGATAGTGGCCAGCTTCAAGCAATGGCTCAGAAAGATAAATAGACATTCAAAGAATACGTGCAGAGGTGGTGCGAGATTGCTGCTCAGATTAATCCTTATTTGGAAGATAAAGAGATGACTAAAATCTTCTTGAAAACTCTGAGTCCTTTTTATTATGAGCGTATGATTGCTAGTGCCCCGAGTGACTTCACTGAGATGGTGAATATGGAGATGAGATTGGAAGAGGGTGTCCGTGAAGGACGTTTGTCAAAAGATGGTAATTCTGCTGGAAGTTCCAAGAAATATGGTGGAGGATTTTCCAAGAAGAAAGAAGGAGAGACCAATGTCATTTCTCGAGAGAAATATAGAAGGCCTCGCAATAGAAACAGTCATCAACAACATGTTGCATCCGTTACGCATGTTATCAATTCAAATCCTATTGTTCAGGAAACTCCTGCCCAACAACGTTGTCACCAACAAAACAATCAACGGGGCCATTTTCGGAAGAACTTTGATCTATTTCCGATGACCTACTCTGAATTGCTTCCTGGTTTAATTCAAAAGAATCTTGTTCAGACCCATGCACCACCTGCTGCTCCAAAAGATTCGTCGTGGTGGTATAAGCCTGAGGCTCTTTGTGCTTTCCATCAGGGAGGAGCTGGGCATGACACTGAGAATTGTTATCCATTGAATATGAAAGTACAAAGGTTGGTTAGAAGTGGTATTTTAACTTTCGAAGACACCAACCCTAATGTGCAATTGAACCCGTTGCCCAATCATGGTAAGGCGTCTGTCAATATGGTTCAAGGTTTTCCCGGTACATTCAAGATTTATGATATTCATTGGATTTGAAGATCGCTTGTGGAAATGTATACGATTTTGAGTGAATACCATGATATTGATCATGATTATGCAGCTTGTTGCATCTGTTCTGTGAATCCGCGTGGTTGTGTGATAGTGAAGAGGGACATTCAAGAGATGATGGATCAGAACTTGATTGAGGTCACTGAAAAGAGAGATGAATATGAGAATGAGGTGAATGTTATTGTGCCACACTTTAATATTCCTGAATGAGTTGTTATCTCTTATGACAGTCGGAAGACCGCTGACACCTTTGGTTATTCGGTTACCCGGTGGAGTACCGTATGAATTTGACAAGGCTATTTCGTATAAATACAATGCTATCATGGTAGAAGATGGTAAGGAATTACCCATTCCTTCTTTGTCTTCTGTGGTAAGCATCGCTGATGTTAGTAGGATGACTCGAAGTGGTCGTGTCTATGCTTTTGAGCCTCCAAAGAAGGTAGAGAATGCAGATGTTGGGAAACAACTTCAAAGTGAGAATGTTGTTGATATTTCTGGTCAGTCAAGTGGTTTGACTAAGAAGACTTAGGAGGATGAGGTGTTGAAATTGATCAAGAAGGGTGAGTACAGTGTCGTAGATCAACTCTTGCACACCCCGTCTAAGATTTTAATGTTGTCCTTATCGATGAATTATGAGGCTCATAGGGAATCTTTGCAGAATGTGATGGAACAAGCGTATGTTGAGCATGATGTGACTGTTAATCAGTTTGATGGCATTGTTGCCAACTGTAGCGAGCGATTTTGGACGCGGTTCTTAAGCGTTGGTCGCTCTCTGCGTTTGAGCTTAAAACTACAGGTCGATTCATTTTTTATCCTATTGTGAGCTGAATAAGGAAGGGAAATAGATGTCTCCAATTAACCCTGCTTTGCATACTGAGTTTAAACAGCGGTCTGTTAGGTTACGCATGCTATCAATGTGGGGGGGCCTTGTACTGGTTATTTGTATTTTTGCCAGTACAGTTTTCTTTCTTTCTTACCTGGGCAGAAGGTTTCTGGCGGGGAACAAGGATTAGGATGTTAGGACTGGTGCTTTTGAAATACTGCTTTTAATTGATGGAGATATGGGATTTGGGTTTTTTGTTGATTGCGCTCGCTAAGATCTTTTCTTTCGATCTTATGCCTACGTATTCCCGTTTACCGAAACAGGGAAATCAGAGCGTTCGTAGTTCCTCCTATTCTATGGGAGGAAATTGGTTTTTGGTGTCTTGTTCAAAGCCCAAGACATGAAGCAAAAGGTGGTTTGTATCTTGTTCAAAGCCCAAGATGTGAAGCTAAAAGGTCTATTTGTGTCTTGTTCAAAGCCCAAGACTTGAAGCTGAAAGACCTCGGCTTTAGAGAGAATTTGTCATCTCTAAAGAGGGGAGAAGGAGAATTACTTTAACTGGGATACGCGGATCCGAGCAATACCATAATTTCCGAAGAAAGGGTTTTAACCTGAAGGAGAAGACTTTAACTCAGTGTAGAGCAATGCCATCTTTCCTTAGGAATTTCTCATGCTAAAAGAGGGACAGTGGCATGGATGTAGATGATCCAGAGGCTTGCCGCTTACAGCGATTAGATAAAGGGAAAGAGTTGTTGATGTTTGTGTACTGTGAACGAGGCACAGCTTTGTTGCTAAAAGGTTAATTGGATTAACCAGTGGTTTTCTTATACGAAGCCTAAGAGGAGGCTAATTTCCGCTAGGAAAATCATTATACAAAGCCTAAGAGGAGGCTATTTTGTGTCCCGTACAAAGCCCGAGAGAGAGGCTAAAAGTTTTTGACCCAGTGGGGCATATCGTTATACAAAGCCTAAGAGGAGGCTAGCAAAGAGTTGACTCAGTTGGAGAATCTTTTATACTCAATGAGAAAGTGTTTTTGTATCTCGTACAAATCCCGAGAGAGAGGCGAAAAGGTTATTTTGACTCCACTGGGGAGAATTTTGGTATCTCGTACGAAGCCTGAGATGTAGGTTTTTGTAACTGTTTCAGTTGAGTGACAGATCCAATATACTGAATTAAAAGAGAAAATTAGTTCTTATATGAGCAACACTGTACTCAGGGATTTAATTTGAGGATCAGGGATATTTCCTTCTCTTTGAGGAAACGGGAAATCCAAAGGGTATTGAGACTGTCCGAGTCTGCGGGTTTCCTTCCTATTTAACGAAGGGTGCTTGAGAATGTCTTTGAGACTCAAGGAAGTTAGACTGTCCGTGTCTAGAGTTTTATCTTTTGTACTATGCTTCGAGAAACAGTAGTAGACTCTATGAAAGGACTGTTCTATGAGGATGACTAGGTTCTGTTCCTATACCTCTAGGAGGTCGTCGGGACAATTTGTATGAAGCCCAAGAGGAGGCTGGAAACTTTTAAGAAGCCGACGGGTCCTTGTACGAAGCCCAAGAGAAGGATATCATTCCCGGAGGAAGAGATCATTATACGAAGCCTAAGAGGAGGCTGTGAATACTTCTAAGAAGCCGTAGGGTCCTTGAATAATGCCCAAGAGGAGGCCGATGCTTTTAAGAAGCCCGTGGGTCTTATCATCTCCTTTCCATTAGGAGAGATAACTCTTTTAAAGATAAAAACCACTGGTAAACGTGCGAGGTTTACTATCCAGCGACTTTTAACTTTTAAAGAGGGTTCCTTAGTTAAGGTCCAAGATTATGACCGTAGTGGGTACCCAAACCCCGAGACATTCAAGGCAAGCTATCCACGAGGAATAGATCAAGTCAGGAAAGTTCGAGAATTTGGAAGAAACTCAAAGATGCCATTCACAGAGAATACATTCATCTTGGGGAGTAGAGCTTCTTGACGATTCCTAAGGAGGACAGCCGAAGAGAAGACTGTATCTGGTGCTCCTATTGGGGATCTAGGCGTCTATTTCTACGAATAAGTGAAACGGCGTCACCTAGTTCTAGACGTAGTTGCCGGGGAAACTCGAAATATCTATACTATTATTACACAGTAGATATGAGTTTATGAAAGGAGACTTACAGTGAGCAGCCCCACAATACAGTTTATAATATGAAAGTAGTAAATGAAAGCGATAACCACTTACTCGGTTGTAGTGCTTCCATGTTGTTCGGTTAGTTGTTCAACAAAGAAAGATTAAAAACAACAGTATATTCAAAATCAAAGGAGAAAGTGCTTGAAAAAGAAAGATTTGGGGCTTACAGCTCAAGGAGAGGCCCAGGGTTTTATCAGTGAGCGCACTGTTTGACTTTGTACAGAGGGACTTATACAAGTGACTGGGGCCCAGAAAGGTTTTCTGTACAAAGGGATGGGTCTTACACTCTCTCAAGAGGCCCAAAAAGGTTTAAAGAATTGAGAGGGGCTTATAACACGAGGGTAGGCCCAAATGATTTTTCGTTTAAAAATGGCGATCGCGCCGAGGTTTTCTTTTAACGCGGAGGGACTTATACAATAAGTGAGGCCCAAAATGTTTTTGGTTAAAAGGGGGATTGGGTCTTACACTCTATTAGAGGCCCAAAGAGTTTTGAGATGAATAAATGGGTCTTACTACTCGAGGGTAGGCCCAGATGATTTTTGAAAAGGCGACGATCGCGCCGTTTGTTTTTTGACAGTATCGGGACTTATGCAATAAGTGAGGCCCAAAAATGATTTGGTCAAAAAAAAGGATTGGGTCTTACACTCTAATAGAGGCCCAAAGAGTTTTGAAAATGATTTATGAGGGTTGAATTAATCCAAAACCCTAATTTGTTTTCAAAATGTATTTAATTGAATAAAAATTCAATTAAAATGATCAAAAATTGTTTAACACATGGAAAACAAATTGTGATCTTGGATTAATGCTTCAAAAATTAAGTATTGACCTACAAAATAATTAGAAAGCATTAAAAGTTGCAAAATCAATGTAGAAAAATATTTAAAATGCCAAAAACAATTAAAATATTAATTCTTTGCAAAAATATCAATTATATGAAATAAATAATATTTTTGGGATTTTTTGATAAAGTAAAATATTTTAACATTTTTGTGAATTATCAAAAAAAGAATCAACTCAAAATCATTAAAACTCAGAGAGAAATTAATTTTTGAATCAATTAAACAAAATCACAAAATTCAAATATTTGAAAATCTGAAAATGGCGCCAAGAACACAAGCAAGAACACGCGCGTTTTCTGGGTTTGGCTGATTTGCATTTTCTATCCAATCTCACTGAATACGTAATCATATCATGCAATCCACATATCATTATGCTCGTCTCAACCTCACGATCATGTCTATGTACTTTAATTTCATTTAAATTAAACATACAACAAGAAATCACGAAGAAACCTCAAGAACCCTAATTTCTGCATGAAGGCTAGGATTTTTGATACACGATTCAAACAATGCAATTAATTGAGGGAAAACATTCCATGCATGATTATGAACATATGGCCAAATTATTGTGCGAGGAAATATGCATAGATTGAGAGATGACCAAGTTTAGGCTTACCTCCAAGTCGTGACAGCAAGAGCAGATGTGATTTTGAGTTGGAGGTGTTACAGACAAGTTGTGATGATCTGGACAGCTTCCCTACACCATATGGAGTGTGTTTGAACACTTGGATTGAATTGAAATGGACTGGATCAGTTTATGGCATCTCAGCTGCAACTTCACTTCAAACTTGTGTGGATGGCAAGTGATTTTGTGAAATTGATGTTTCAGATGTTATGTGAGTGTTTGATCAGCTCATATGTGATGTATGTGAGGTGTGTGAGTGATTGGTTTGTGCAGAATTGCTCTCAAACTCAAAACCCGATAGCTACCTTGCTAAGAAAGGCATTTTTGCCAAGAGAAAGAGATTTTGAGGAAAGCATCTGTTAGATGGCTTTGGTGTACTCAAACTGACCACAATTGAGCTCTATTTATAGTAGAGCAAGTTTGTTTTGCAAGGAATAGTGCATGGCAGCTGGTAAGTAGGTTTGGCCAATGCTGTCCAATGAGAATTCAAGTCTCCTCTAGCCATTGACTAGAGGTTAGGGCACAGAGCTTTGGTCCCCTTGGTCTTGGATAAGTCTTGACTGATTTCAGATGAGAATGGCTCAGTCCATGCCACCTTGATGGTTCCATTGAATGCCTCATTCCAAATTTGAAGTCTTGTCCCTATTTTGGCAACTCTAGGTTCAACATGCTATTCCTTGTTCCTTGGACCTTGGAGGCTTGGCTCAGTGATTGTCCCCTTTGGATTCAATCCTCTGAGGTGTCCAAGTGGATTGGAGCAATTGAATTTGGCTGATTTTGGCAAATCGACCAAAGTTGCAAATTCTGCCTTACTTTGACAGATTTCAGCAAGGCAACTTGGCAATGTTGTATCTCATGGTGTAGGTTGAATTTGGCAATGTTCTTGGCCATTTTGGAAAGCCCTAACATGATACAACAACTGTTTGAACAAGTTTGGTTTTGATCTCTTTTGATTCCAAGTGAAAAATCCCCCTACATTTGGCAAAAAGTGAAGGCAAAATCTGACTTAGTGAAAATTTCACTAAGTGTTGGAAAAAGTGACATTTTCACTTTTCAGCCACTTTGATCACTCCATAACTCAAAATCCTTAATGAATTGGAATGACTTGTAGTTGAAGTTTTTGTAGGTGATAATGAGGGATATAAATCCATCTTTGGATGAGAAAAAATGGCCTTGTGGTTTAGGAGTTATGGTCCTCCAAAGTTGGTACCTTTGCCACTTTATTTTTAACTTAGAAAAATTTCTAAGTTTTATGGTTACCCCTTTTACAAGTTATCTCACTTTTCTTGATTTTTCTTGATGAATGATGATTCAAATCATACATTAACATCATTTTAGGGTTAAAAATCCATTTTGGTGAAAAATCTCAAAAAGTCAAAGTTGACTTTTGTGCACAGTTGACTTTTTATCAGATGAATTCCAAACTGTGCAATTCTTCAGGATATCATGTCCTTGACTTAAATCAAACTTGATGGACATGTTCCATGGGTGTCATAGGGTATATTCAATCATGTATTAGGGTTTGGGAGCATGTCCAGGTCAAAAGTCAAAGTTACAGTTGACTTTTCTCTTGAAACCCTAATTGTGGTGCAGATGAAATTGAGACTTATTGCTCAAGCTTCTTGGATCAATCCATTGTTCCAAATGGATCAATATGGTATATTAGAGACCCTCAAATCATGTCTTGAGGTATTGGCTCATGGTTTGTCCCAAAAGTCAACTTAGGGGTGAATTAGGTCAAGAAACCCTAATTCCTGATTTTTGATGAATGCATCCCCTGAGGCAAAATTGACTTGATGCATTGGTTCATGAGGTTCCATGAAGTATATTAGGTTATGTTTTGGATCATTGCCTTGTGTCCAGATGAAAATTTCCATCTGGAGGCCCTGGTCGACCAAAACCCTAATTTGGTGATACTGTCAATCTTGAGACTTGATCCACCTAGAAGGGAGCAGCCTTGTGCTTAATCCTTGAAGTGGGAGTCCTTTTTGATCCATTGTGGATATTTAAGAGATTAGACAAGTTGAAGATCATGTCATTTCTTGATTGATCCTTTGTCTAAGCACTCAGAGAGGGCTTGAAACCCTAATTTTGATTGTATTGGATGCTCACCCATCTTTGGGGAGACTGATGAAGCATGATGGTTCATCCATATTGTGATGATGATTTTCACAATGATGGGAAATCTAAGTGGTCAAAATTTGGGGTATTACAGATGCCCCTATTTAATCTTCTTGGACCCGAAGGTGTGAATGACGAAAGTGTTCGGGCATTCGGGGTGCAAGAGGATTAAATATCGGAATAACCGAAATTTTGATGGTGGTTATGAATGGTAGCTTACGCATTCATCTTCTTTAGCTAAGCAATGATGCTTAGAAAAGGTAAACTTCCCCTCGATCCTGGTCTTCAGCCAAGGAACTGGTCTCAGTTTTCTTTTGAAATAAACCTCCCCTCGTTCTTGGTTTCCTACCAAGGAACTGGTCTTAGTTTCTGATTTAAACTTCCCCTCGATCCTGGTTTCCTACCAAGGAACTGGTCTCAGTTGTGGAACCAAACTTCCCCTCGATCCTGGTTTCCTACCAAGGAACTGGTCTTAGTTTCCTTTTTTTTTAACTTCCCCTCGATCCTGGTTTCCTACCGAGGAACTGGTCTCAGTCTCTTTTGAAATAAACTTCCCCTCGATCCTGGTTTCCTACCAAGGAACTGGTCTTAGTTTCTTTTGTCAACTTCCCCTCGATCCTGGTTTCCTACCAAGGAACTGGTCTCAGTTGCTTTTGTCAATAAACTTTATTGACAAGGGACGCTATGTGTAGCGGTTTTCCTTCAAACTTCTCGCCGAATTTTCCTGGGGAGATGCCATTTGAGTGGAAAAAGTTTTGATGTCAGACTTGCTGGGGAACCCATTCGTCTGAATCGTAGAAGTACACAAACTTCTCTGTTTTGGAGACGTCATTTGTTGATTCTACTGGGGAAAGCGAGTCTCTTGAGAGACTGTTTTCGTTTGGGGTTACATCATACTTTTCTCGGGATCTTCCCGGAGAAATGCCATATGATGGGATCCAATTTTGAGGTGCCAATGACCTTTTCATCAATG
This sequence comes from Lathyrus tuberosus, assembly GCA_022829125.1. NCBI lineage: Eukaryota > Viridiplantae > Streptophyta > Magnoliopsida > Fabales > Fabaceae > Lathyrus > Lathyrus tuberosus. The sequence goes on along the minus strand of JALAZF010000082.1, from coordinate 3,005,540 downwards.
ACTTTTCGGAGCCATACTGATGTACTGCCGAATCTCTGTTTAAGAGGCTTTCTCTGGGGATTTTCCTTAATCCGGGAAAGCGAGGATATCATCTTCAATGGCGAAGAGTGACATCTGTTGAAGGTTCTCTGATCTTTCAGAGGTTCAAGTTATCAAAGTGACCAAGTGCCGACTCTGATCTAAAGATACACTGGTGGCGAGATTATGCAGACGCAACACTTCCTGACGAGGAAAGAACTGACAAACTCGATTGAGAAAACTGTTTATCACTAGGGGACAAGACCGGCTAGAGTGATAATGATGCAATATGAAATGTAAATGCAAATAAAAAATGCATGAAGTACGTATGTATATGCTGACAAAATAGACGCGACATACAGACTAATGGATGAACACAATTGGATACTCGGCCATCGCGGGGCGAAGAAGTACCGTTGGTTCAAAATAGCAATTCCACCTTGCTTAGGAGAAATAGTCCACGCGGGGAGCTATGTTGATCGGGCTTAGGAGATGAGAACTCGGCCGAGGATGTCAGACGAAACAAGGTCTCTGACACAGTTGATCCCTTCATTCAGGCGAACTGGTTTAGAAGGAGTACTTTGATTCTGCACTTTGAAATCCGCTTACTTCGGGAGAAGCGATCGATGTTCTTCTGATGTTCAACAGTCAAAAGAAATGCCATCTTTAATTTAAAAGCAGAAAAAGTTTAACAAGTAAATTCATTTTTGTTTTATTTCAAGAATCGTTGATCATGTTAAAATGTCGTTCTTATAAAGCTAAAACAAATAAAGAATTACAAACAAAAGCACAAGGGCTCAAATTTTATTGATAAGATGGAGATCAACCAAACGCGTGATTCCAAAGAGTATATACAAAGTTAGAAAATGGTAATTTACAAGGAAACGGGCTACGTTGAAACATAACGACTACTATCCTTCTACCAACTTTGAGTTCGAGACATCCTGAGCTTCCGTCGAAGATGACCTTTGACTGGAGATTTCCTCCGATAGATGATGCTGTAACTGCTGCTGAAGGACTTGCCTCTGTTGAACATAGTTACTTGCCATTATCCCTAATTTTTGCCTGGATTGTACTATGAGATTTCCAATCCATCGGGATGATTTTTTTTCATGTCTCTAACTTTTGCCTAGACCGCCATTTCGGGTTTTCAATCCACCGAGACGTTTTTTTTTAGTTTTTTAGGCGAAGTATTTCTTGACTACATCAACATTCGTGGGGTAGGCAAATTCCTCTCCGTCCATGGTTGCAAGTCTCAAGGCGCCGCCTGAGAAAGCTTTCGTGACCACATAGGGGCCATCATAATTTGGGGTCCATTTGCCCCGAGAGTCAGTGAGAAATGATTGTATCTTCTTGAGCACAAGGTCTCCTTTTCTGAAAATACGAGGTCGGACCTTTTAGTCGAACGCCCTTTTCATTCTCTGTTGATACAACTGACCATGGCATAGTGCCGTGATTCATTTTTCCTCGATCAGGTTGAGTTCGTCGTGTCGACTTTGACACCATTCAGCTTTGGTGAGCTGAGCTTCCATCAATACCCGGATTGATGGGATCTCTACTTCTATGGGGAGAACTGCCTCCATGCCATATACCAGAGAGAAAGGGGTTGCCCCTGTTGAAGTGCGGACAGATGTACGATAACCGTGAAGAGCAAAGGGTAGCATCTCGTGCCAATCTTTGTAGGTTACAACCATCTTTTGAACAATCTTCTTGATGTTCTTGTTAGCCGCTTCTACCGATCCGTTCATCTTGGGTCGGTAGGGAGATGAGTTATGGTGTTCGATCTTGAACTCTGCGCATAACTCTTTCATCATCTTATTGTTCAAGTTAGATCCATTATCAGTAATGATCTCGCTTGGAACACCATAACGGCAAATGATATTGTTTTTGATAAATCGGACCACCACTTGTCGGGTTACATTGGCGAATGACGCTGCTTCGACCCACTTGGTGAAATAATCAATGGCTACCAGGATGAACCGATGTCTGTTTGAAGCCTTGGGCTCAATCATACCAATCATATCGATTCCCCATATGGAAAATGGCCACGGGGAAGAAAGAACTTTGAGATGTGATGGCGGTACATGAATTTTGTCGGAGTATATCTGACACTTGTGACACCTCCTCATGTACTTGTAGCAGTCGGATTCCATTGTCAACCAATAGTACCCGGCCTTGAGAATTTTTCTCGCCATTGTGTGTCCGTTGGCATGAGTGCCAAAGGATCCTTCATGAATTTCTTTCATGAGCATGTCTGCTTCTGGTCTGTCGACACATCGGAGCAAGACCATGTCAAAATTTCTCTTATAAAGAGTGTCACCGCTCAGGAAGAAGTTTCCAGTTAATCTTCTGAGGGTTTTCCTGTCTTTTCTGAGTGCCCCAGATGGGTACTCTTGTTTCTGAAGGAAGCATTTGATATCGTGATACCAAGGTCTGTCGTCTATGACTGCTTCAATCGCGAAGATGTAGGCGGGCCGTTCAAGGCGCATTATGTCGATCTTAGGTATATCATTCCATCGACCTACACTAATCATGGAAGAGAGAGTGGCTAATGCATCAGCCATGTGATTCTCATCACGAGGGATGTGATGAAAGTCGACTCTGTTGAAGAAGGGTAACAACCTCCTTGCATAGTCTTTGTAAGGAATCAATCCTGATTGGTATGTGTTCCAATCTCCTTTTATCTTATTGATAACCAGGGCTGAATCGCCGTATACGTCCAAATTTTTTATCCTTAAATCAATCGCTTCTTCGAGACCCATAATACAAGCTTCGTATTCGGCCTCGTTGTTCGTACATTTGAACGTAAGTCTGGCAGTGAAAGGAATGTGGGAACCCTGAGGGGTAACAATGATTGCCCCAATTCCGTTTCCATAATGATTGACTGCTCCGTCAAAGATAAATCCCCACTGGGAACCTGGTTCTGGCCCTTCACTGGGTAGCGGTTCATCGCAATCTTTCATCTTTAGATACATGACATCTTCGTCTGGGAAGTCAAACCCGATTGATTCTTGATCGTCAATCGGTTGATGAGCCAAATGATCGGCTAAAATACTTCCTTTAACGGCTTTCTAAGCATGGTACTCTATGTCATATTCTGATAGTAACATCTGCCAACGGGCAATCCTTCCCGTGAGAGCAGGTTTTTCGAAAACGTACTTGATTAGATCCATTTCGGAGACCAACCAAGTAGTATGACGAATCATGTACTGGCGAAGACGTTTGGCTGCCCAAGCCAAAGCGCAACAAGTTTTCTCAAGCATTGTGTACCGAGTCTCGCAGTCGGTGAATTTCTTGCTTAGATAGTAAATGGCAGACTCTTTCCTTTTAGTTTCGTCTTGTTGGCCAAGTACACATCCCATTGAGTCCTCTAGGACTGTGAGGTAAATGATCAGTGGTCTTCCTTCCACTGGAGGTGATAGAATCGGAGGATTCAACAGATATTCCTTGATACTGTTGAAGGCGGTTTGGCAATCTTCTGACCAAACGCAATCCTGGTTCTTTTTGAGTAATTTGAAAATCGGCGCACATGTCGCGGTCATAAGGAATATGAATCTGGAGATGTAGTTCAGACGTCCCAGGAATCCTCTGACTTGTTTTTCAGTTTTTGGAGAAGGCATTTCTTGAATGGCCTTGACCTTGTCATGATCAACTTCAATTCCTTTCTGGCTGACGATGAACCCTAGTAGTTTCCCTGAACGGACACCGAAGGTGCACCTGTTAGGATTCAAGCGGAGCTTGAATTTTCTTAGACGTTCGAACAATTTTGACAGATGTTCAACGTGCTCATCCTCTGTTCTTAATTTTGCAATCAAATCATCGACATATACCTCAATTTCTTTGTGTATCATGTCATGAAACAGAGTAGTCATGGCCCTTTGATAGGTTGCCTCAGCATTCTTCAAACCGAACGGCATTACCTTGTAACAAAAGGTACCCCATGGGGTAATGAACGAAGTTTTCTCCATGTCTTTCGGCGCCATTTTGATCTGGTTATAGCCCGAGAATCCATCCATGAAGGAGAATACTTTGAACTTTGCTGTGCTGTCTACCAGCATGTCAATGTGTGGTAAAGGAAAGTCGTCCTTTGGACTTGCCTTGTTCAGATCTCTGTAATCAACACACATTCTGACCCTTCCGTCCTTTTTGGGAACGGGTACGATGTTGGCTAACCATTGAGGATATTCAGATGTAGCGAGGAAACCCGCGTCGATCTGTTTCTGTACCTCCTCTTTGATTTTGATGGCCATGTCCGGGTGAGTCCGTCTCAACCTTTGCTTTACTGGCGGACATTCCGATCTCAACGGTAAGTGATGTTCCACGATGCTGGTATCCAACCCTGGCATATCCTGATAGGACCAAGCGAACAGATCGGGAAATTCTTTGAGAAGCTTTATCAAACCCTCTCTGGCAGTTGGACTGAGCAATGCTCCGATCCTGATTTCTTTTCTCTCTTTTTCTGAACCCAAGTTTACCGTTTCCAACGGTTCTTTGTGAGGTTCAATGGACCTTTCCTCTTGTCTGATTAGTCGGGAGATCTCTTCTGGAATTTCGTCGTCATTTTCTTCTTCAGCCTCGAATACCGGGAACTCAAAGTTGGAAGAAGGCATCGGATCGTATGTTTCAACGGGGTATAAAACAAGCAATCTGCATGACGTGATGATTCGTGTTTAGAAGAGATAGAGAAAATGCAAGTGTGTGCAGTGTATTTGTTTTTACTGCTTGTTTTTATGATTGAATTGTTTTTTAGGATTACCATTTTCTGAAAAAGCAAAAAGAGAAAACAGCAATTAATGCGGAAATTACAGAACGACGTTATTTTATTAATGAACAAGTCGAATCTTGAAACTAAAGCCCTATAAAACAAAACTCACTCGCTCTGGGCAAAGCGAAGAGGGAAATTTACAAAAAGCGAGCCCTATCAAAACATCCGTTTCACCTGGGCAGGGTGAAAGGTTAAAGATGGCAATTACTTTGACTGATGAACGACCTTCGGAACCTCGACGGCAACCCATTGGCGGCGAACTCCTCGGTGAATCACAAAGTCTGGCACCTTCCTTGATTTGTCTTCAGAAATGACGCTGATTTCTGGTGGAGCAGGATCATTGGAATCTGTCTCCCAAGCAGAATTGTCGTAGGAGGATTCCTCTGTTGCATTTTGCATAGCATTGGTGCTCTCAGCTGTATCTCCTCATCCAGTTGACTGGATATCTTCGAGCCTGATACGAGAGCTTTCGGGAGCGGTGTACTTGACCATAAAGTCGTATTTTCCACTTGGTTGTCCCAAAGTGTCCCAAACTTCTTTGGAATTGGAGAAGTCATCTCTCTCGATGACGTTGACCTCAGGAAAAGCATAGTTGATGAATTCTAGTCCTGCAAACGTTGCGAATTCATCTTCATGTTGAGTAGTTTCCGAATGACCTGAGTGTTGATCCCATGACATGGCGGGGACACAGGTATTCTGTTCAATGATGCACAGCTGAGTTTCATTACTCGGCTGACTTTCTTGCCCCAAGTTTCCTGGGTAAGGTTGCCACATTGGCAGACCATCCATCGGGCTATAGTAGTTGTGGTCAAAGTTGTCTTTCATCAGAGTGTCCTCCTCTAATGAATTTGGCAGAGCACGGCATCCTTCCGGATCACAATCTTCGTAGATCATTTCGACCTCTGATCTTGGTATAAATTTCGGACTTTCTGTAGAAAAGCAAAAAGGCATAGGCACCTCTTCCTGAGACATATAACCGTCCTTGTTAAGGTAGGACTTCCATTCTTCATCTGTGTCATAGGGATCTTCCTCATTGATAGCATGAACTGTCTGAGACACTGGGTGAAGAAAACCTCCACTGTGGAAGAAGTTTTGAAGGGGATGAAGACTTTCATCGTTGGCGGCTGTCTGGGTACAGGTCGCAGAAAAACCAAGACCCTTCTTTGTTTTATTGTCAATAGGAATGACAAGCCGTCCCCATCCGGTTGTATCGGTACTCTCGACCGCTTTGATAGCATCGTTGTATGAGGAAATCGAGGTTCCTCCTTCAGATTGATCGTTCTTGCTCACCGATAGTGCTTGGAACTGAGTTCCAATAACCTCCTCGGGTTCCACACAAGTAGATGATGATAAGTTGCTTACAAGCAAGGCTTGTTCCCCACAAACCGTGACAAGTTGATTGTTCTTGACGAACTTTAGCTTTTGGTGGAGGGTTGAAGTAACCGCTCCAGCCTGATGTATCCAAGGTCTTCCTAATAAACAACTGTATGTTGCCCGGATGTCCATGACCTGGAAACTGATTTGGAAAGTGTGAGGACCAATAGTTAAGGGAAGATCAACTTCGTCGATAACCATTTTTCTGGATCCGTCGAATGCTTTGACGACGACCTCGCTGACTCTCATCGGAGGGCCCTTAAATGATAATTGCATCAAAGTGGACTTTCACATAACATTCAGGGCTGACCCTGTGTCTACCAGTACGTTGGCTAAAGCATCGCCCTGGCAGTTAACTGTAATGTTGAGCGCCATGTTATGACGACGACCCTCTTCAGGTAATTCCTCATCACTAAATCCCAAATTATTGCAGGAAGTGATGTTAGAGACAATGCTATCGAATTGTCTGATTGTTACATCCTGTTCCACAAAGGCTTGCTCCAAGACTTTCTGTAGAGCCTCTCGGTGTGCTTCTGAACTGAGTAACAGTGATAATACTGAGATCTTTGAAGGAGTCTGTAACAGTTGATCAACAATGTTATATTCACTCCTTTGGATGAGCTTTAGCATCTCATCTTTGTCTTTTGAAAAGTCGGGATTACCAGATTGACTGACTGGTGGATCAGGAGTTTCCGCCTGAAGTTCCTTTTCTTTGTTGGATTCTCCAACCCCTCGGTTGAAGATTCGACCGCTCCGTGTTACACGACTGATGTCTGCAATATTCATGACGGAGGGTAATGGAATTTCCTTTCCATTCTCGATTATTGTCGGACCCTATTTGTAAGGGATTGCCTTAGCTGATTCATACGGTAGTGGCCCTGGTAGATAGATGACTATGGGAACCTTCTGATTTTTCTGACCATCGTAAGTAATCTTGATCCGTTCCTGTTTGGGAACTCTAGATTCGTCAAGTAGAGGAATGATGGCAAAAACATCCATGGTCCTGTGATGACCAGAGATCGTGACAACATCCTCAACTTTCTCGGCAAGGTAGTTCAGCGACCAAATGATGGGCCCTGAACCTGGATATGGACGAATTTCTCCATGATCGACCTGACCCTGAAGAGCTGCTCTCACAAGGTAACACCCTTGGTTACTTTCCGAACAGACGCTACAACTGTCATAGTTGTGTGGTGGCACCTGGCCACGCCCACTTTGAATGCAATGTAACCTCACTAGGTTATCTTCCATTGATCGGACATCCTGACTTTGACGACGAGTAGGATTCCTGTTATTGATACTAATCTGCTGAGTATCTTCGTCCATATAGATTGGCATCCACCAGTGATTTAACAAGTGCTGAAGTGCCTCCTGGACAAGGGTACAACCTCGATCGTTTTCGCAACCCGCTTTACACCTTTGATAGTCATGTGATATTAAGAATCTGAGTCGGACCTGCTCAGCATGTAACTCTACCAGGTTGGTATTCATTATGCGGATATCGAAGATCTGAACCATGTTGATTTGATAGGAGTTCCTATCATGGTAGTCTTGGATCCATCCAAGGTCCATCTGACGCTGGAGGGCCTCTTGTATGAAAGAGCATCCCTGTTTGTTTACCGAGCAAATCAGACAGGAACTGTAATCGTGCTGCGGCAGATTATGATACTGGCTTTGCCTTGAGTGCATTGCCACCAAATTGACATTCATTGCACGGATGTCGTGGTTTTGAATGACGTTGGAATTCGTGTAAACCATGTTAACTCCACGAACTAGGTGCTCTTGGATCCATCCAAGATCCATTTGTTCCTGTAGAGCTGCTTGCACTACAGAACATCCTTGGTTATCTTTAGAGCAGATATCACACTGGTGATAATTATGAGGTGGCACATGGCTATATCCACTCTGTCTACAATGCATCTTGACCAGATTGGTCCCCAATAAGAGTACATCGTGAATTTGATAGACATTGTTAGTCTCTTTCTCAATCAGATTGACTGCAGCTTTCTCGTGTTGAGGCAGCGGGTTCGTAAGAACATTAGGATTCGAATCTTTGAAAGATAAGAGCCTGCTCCTAACAAGCTTTTGCACGTCGGATTTGAAATTGAGATAAGTCTCAATGTTATGCCCTGAACCTCTTTGATGATAAGGGCATGTTTGATCCACCTTAAACCAAAAAGGCGGATTTTCCGGAACTGAAAGGGGAGACTTAGTCTGGATGTGCCCCTTGGCTAGCAGTAATAGAAACAGCTCTGCGTACGTTACGGGCATAGGATCAAATCCTGGTGGCCGTGTTGTACGGTTGTTGTTATATGGAGGACGAGCCTGCTGAAGAGGCTGTTGTGTCCTTTGTTGGTCAGGTTGGCTCTGCGCAACCTGAGGTTGATACGTAGGAACAGGCGCGGGGCCGATAGCAGGAGTAACAGCTGCTACTGGCTGATAACGTCGCCTTTGCTTTCCGAGAGAGATATTCCCAATATCTTGCTCTTTTTTCTTAGGGAGAGCACTACCGTATTTTTTAGTACCGCTCGTTGATCCTGTGTCTTTTACCAAACGTCCTTCTCGGACGGCTTCCTCAAGACGTACACCCATGCCGACCATTTCAGTGAAATCACTGGGCGCACTGGCAACCATTCGGTCATAGTAAAATGAGCTTAAGGTCTTTAAGAAGATTTTTGTCATCTCTTTTTCCTCAAGAGGTGGACAAATTTGAGTGGCAATTTCACGCCACCTTTGAGCATACTCCTTAAAGGTTTCCTTGTCCTTTTGCGACATTGATCTGAGTTGATCTCTGTCGGGTGCCATGTCCAAATTGTACTTGTATTGTTGGACGAAGGCAGTACCAAGATCTCTGAATGTACTGATCGTAGTACGGTTTAAACCCATGTACCATTTGAGTGCGGCACCGGTTAAACTATCCTGGAAGTAGTGAATCAGTAGGTCCTGATTCTCCGTCTGAGCTGACATCCGCCGAGCGTACATCACCAGATGGCTCTGAGGGCAAGAGTTACCCTTGTATTTTTCAAAGTCGGGCACTTGGAACTTGTGCGGAACTTTCACATTTGGGACCAAGCAGAGGTCTGCGGCGTCCTTTCCAAATAGATCCTGACCGCGAATGGCTTGCAGCTCTTTCTGCATTTCCAAGAACTGCTCCTGGAATTCATCCATTCTGTCAAACATAGTTTCCTTCTTACCAGAAGGTGTCTGTGGAATCTGTCCTTCCGGGACAGTGTGCACCACAGGGGGTGGTACCGTGACTACGGCAGTAAGTCTTGGCGCCTCCCGAAGTTTGTAACCTTCAGGAGTCTTGAGTATGCCCCTGGCATCTTCGCTTTCCTAAAGTTTGTAACCTTCAGGCCCAGCGGCTTCTGTTGCGATTCCCTGATCTTCAGTGATCGTCGGAACATATCCTTCCGGGATATAGTTAACAGGCATGCCCCAAGGACGATCTTTCGGCATCTGATACCTAGGATCATACTTTTCTATGATGGGCGTTGAGGTGATCTCTGAGATCACAGTTCTTTGTAGCTGAGCTTCTGCCATGGCTTGCATGTCGTTACGAAGCTTTCTCATATCCTCTCTTAGAGTGTCGATCTCTTCTTTCAACTCTCTGTTTTCTTCCTCAAGATCATCCATCTTTTTCTGACGATTGGCCCGAGTATTATACAAATGAGACAGTTTGACTCTAGAATCGAGACACAAACGTGAGATTCGTAGGTAAGGAGAATACGCAATGTGAGAATGATGAATGCAATGATTATATTAATTGTTCTTTTTTGGTTTAATCAAAATAAACTTCGACAATTAGATTGCAAATATCAAACAGTGGGGAAACCCCTTTTTATTTAAATTCAAAGGATTACAAAAATGGAAATACAGTAGATTACAAAGTGCAGAAACAGAAACCTAAACTAATGGGTCCCGAGTCTTCTCTGAGGAGAAATCGGGTGCTGACTCTAGTACTTTCCTTTTCTTTGACCGGGGCTCTTGGGCCATTGTCGGGTTGTCATTCCTTTGCCAGGTGAAATTAGCGAGCAAATTCCTTTGGTCATCTTGATTCTCTACAGCATGCTGCTCCAAAATTTCAATCAGAGCATCTTTCTCTTTCAGTAATTGCTGTATTTGGATACACTCTACATCGAGGGTGCGGTACTTGTTCTTCCAAGATCTTCTTTCCTATTGAACTTTGTTGAGAGTAACCTGAAGCTTTTCAGTTTCCGTCATGAAGTACATAACAGATTTCCTCGGCAGAAGAATTCCCTAATGCGGATAAGGCATCTTTAGCTTGAGAGCTCTAGTTTGTACCCAGTGGAGATAAGGCTCCACCGAGACACAGTTTGGTTTTCCCAGAGACTCTCATCCTTTCTTATGAACATGTTTCCAAGCTTGCACTATTTCCATCTTTAGTGCTCTGTCACTTTCTCCTTCTTTGAAGAAAAGACCTTCCAGATGAACACCCAGTGGGATGTGTCTCATCGGGTATCCAAATTGACGAAGAACCAATATCGGATGATAGTTGATTCCTCATTTAGTTCCTATGAGGGGTACGCTGGGGAAGTTTCCACAACGGTCAATGATTCTGATTCCCTCATAAATCCTATTACACCAATCTATATCAGAGTTGGTAAGAGACATGATCTTCTACGACCAACGTAAGACACTCTTGCAATCCCAAAAAGCAGCAGACTTGGGCAAGTGAGAGATAAACCATTTGTAAAGCAAAGGTACACAGCATGTGATCTCCCCTCCGCTGTACAAATTTCCTAAGTGTACAGAATGATACGCATCTGCGAGCAAAGTCGGCACAGGGTTTCCAATGAGAAAAACCTTAATAGCGTTGATATCGACGAAGTTATTGATGTTGGGAAACAAAAATAATCCGTAGGTGAGCAAGACAAAGATGCTTTCAAAAGCAGTCATGTTCCCTATACTAGCAAAGTACAGAGCTTTCTTGGTCAAGAACTGGGCTGGCAAACCTTGGATGCCACCCTTAGTGGTCATGTGAGTCCGGACCTCAGACTCGTCTAAATGAATTGCTATTGCAATAGTCTGATTCTTTGGAATTTCTTCCAGTCCAGAAAATGGAGCTCGATCAGTGATATGTAAATCAGCCAGATGAGAATACTCCTCCAGCGTTGGTGATAGCTGGTAATCCGGGAATGTGAAACAGTGATAAACCGGATCGTAGACCACCGTGGTAGCAGACCACCGTGCTTGGCTCTAAAAGCCTCTGGGTTAACGATCATCCTTGCTAACCTTCTCAAATCCCCTAATTTTGGAACCTTGAAGGTATACTGGCGAGTTCTCCTTCTACCGAAATCCATTAGCGTAATCCTTTTTCTCTGATATTTGCAATCACAGTCTTAGTTTAATTTGAAAAACAGAGAGACTAGAAGAGAAGTTTTTTGAATGTTTTAATGTTTTATTAAATGAATGCATGAATGCAGCACACAAAAACATAGAAAAAACATGGGGTCAAAGGGTCGTTGTCATGAAGTCAAGGCTCTACCCGTCCCCAAAGGTTTATACTAGGGTGATTTTTGTACCTGTACTCATTATCATCAGCTCCTCCCAGGAAGGCAGACAACAAGCGGATCGCCAGCGAGTTGTGTGCAATCTTAGAGTAAGTGTCATTCACCGAGAATAGATCACCAGCCTCAAATGAGGGTAGTATCGCGTAACAGCTATTTCTGATAGCTTCCGCACTACGAAAAAGGTTGGCTTTTCTTAAGTGTATACTCAATCTCACCACATGCGGCATCACACGCATTCCCAGTAGCAGAAAAATAAACACGTATAGCAATTAGGAAAAGCAGTATATATATTTGTCCTAATCATCCTAGACTTATAAAGCTACGATTCTTAGGTTCCTGACAGAAATGGGTTCCCCGGCGGAAGCCCCAATCTGTGGTTCCCTGCCTAAGAGATGGACCAGCATAGGTCAATCTTTCTCTTCGGTAGAGTTCCCATTTTCCGTAGAAAACGGGGATGATGCCCTAAGGCAGAAAAGGAGACTCCCCAGCAGAGTCGCCATTTGTGTAATTTTTCACACAAGAGAAGTAGAAAGAAAGGAACGGGCCCCACGGTGGGCGCCATTTTTCAGTAGCGAGCGATTTTGGACGCGGTTCTTAAGCGCTGGTCGCTCTCTGCGGTTGAGCTTAAAACTACAGGTCGATTCATTTTTTATCCTATTGTGAGCTGAATAAGGAAGGGAAATAGATGTCTCCAATTAACCCTGCTTTGCATACTGAGTTTAAACAGCGGTCTGTTAGGTTACGGATGCTATCAATGTGGGGGGGGCCTTGTACTGGTTATTTGTAATTTCGCCAGTACAGTTTTCTTTCTTTCTTACCTGGGCAGAAGGTTTCTGGCGGGGAACAAGGATTAGGATGTTAGGACTGGTGCTTTTGAAATACTGCTTTTAATTGATGGAGATATGGGATTTGGGTTTTTTGTTGATTGCGCTCGCTAAGATCTTTTCTTTCGATCTTATGCCTATGTATTCCCGTTTACCGAAACAGGAAAATCAGAGCGTTCGTAGTTCCTCCTATTCTATGGGAGGAAATTGGTTTTTGGTGTCTTGTTCAAAGCCCAAGACATGAAGCGAAAGGTGGTTTGTATCTTGTTCAAAGCCCAAGATGTGAAGCTAAAAGGTCTATTTGTGTCTTGTTCAAAGCCCAAGACGTGAAGCTGAAAGACCTCGGCTTTAGAGAGAATTTATTATCTCTAAAGAGGGGAGAAGGAGAATTACTTTAACTGGGATACGCGGATCCGAGCAATGCCATAATTTCCGAAGAAAGGGGTTTAACCTGAAGGAGAAGACTTTAACTCAGTGTAGAGCAATGCCATCTTTCCTTAGGAATTTCTCATGCTAAAAGAGGGACAGTGGCATAGATGTAGATGATCCAGAGGCTTGCCGCTTACAGCGATTAGATGAAGGGAAAGAGTTATTGATGTTTGTGTACTGTGAACGAGGCACAGCTTTGATGCTAAAAGGTTAATTGGATTAACCAGTGGTTTTCTTATACAAAGCCTAAGAGGAGGCTAATTTCCGCTAGGAAAATCATTATACAAAGCCTAAGAGGAGGCTATTTTGTGTCCCGTACAAAGCCCGAGAGAGAGGCTAAAAGTTTTTGACCCAGTGGGGCATATCGTTATACAAAGCCTAAGAGGAGGCTAGCGAAGAGTTGACTCAGTTGGAGAATCTTTTATACTCAGTGAGAAAGTGTTTTTGTATCTCGTACAAAGCCCGAGAGAGAGGCGAAAAGGTTGTTTTGACTCCACTGGGGAGAATTTTGGTATCTCGTACGAAGCCCGAGATGGAGGCTATTGTAACTGTTTCAGTTGAGTGACAGATCCAATATACTGATTTAAAAGAGAAAATCAGCTCTTATATGAGCAACACTGTACTCAGGGATTTAATTTGAGGATCAGGGATATTTCCTTCTCTTTGAGGAAATGGGAAATCCAAAGGGTATTGAGACTGTCCGAGTCTGCGGGTTTCCTTCCTATTTAACGAAGGGTGCTTGAGAATGTCTTTGAGACTCAAGGAAGTTAGACTGTCCGTGTCTAGAGTTTTATCTTTTGTACTATGCTTCGAGAAACAGTAGTAGACTCTATGAAAGGAATGTTCTATGAGGATGACTAGGTTCTATTCCTATACCTCTAGGAGGTCGTCGGGACAATTTGTACGAAGCCCAAGAGGAGGCTGGAAACTTTTAAGAAGCCGACGGGTCCTTGTACGAAGCCCAAGAGAAGGCTATCATTCCCGGAGGAAGAGATCATTATACGAAGCCTAAGAGGAGGCTGTGAATCCTTCTAAGAAGCCGTAGGGTCCTTGAATAATGCCCAAGAGGAGGCTGATACTTTTAAGAAGCCCGTGGGTCTTATCATCTCCTTTCCATTAGGAGAGATAACTCTTTTAAAGATAAAAACCACTGGTAAATGTGCGAGGTTTACTATCCAACGACTTTTAACTTTTAAAGAGGGTTCCTTAGTTAAGGTCCAAGATTATGACCGTAGTGGGTACCCAAACCCCGAGACATTCAAGGCAAGCTATCCACGAGGAATAGATCAAGTCAGGAAAGTTCGAGAATTTGGAAGAAACTCAAAGATGCCATTCACGGAGAATACATTCATCTTGGGGAGTAGAGCTTCTTGACGATTCCTAAGGAGGACAGCCGAAGAGAAGACTGTATCTGGTGCTCCTATTGGGGATCTAGGCGTCTATTTCTACGAATAAGTGAAACGGCGTCACCTAGTTCTAGACGTAGTTGCCGGGGAAACTCGAAATATCTATACTATTATTACACAGTAGATATGAGTTTATGAAAGGAGACTTACAGTGAGCAGCCCCACAATACAGTTTATAATATGAAAGCAGTAAATGAAAGCGATAACCACTTACTCGGTTGTAGTGCTTCCATGCTGTTCGGTTAGTTGTTTAACAAAGAAAGATTAAAAACAACAGTATATTCAAAATCAAAGGAGAAAGTGCTTTGAAAAAGAAATATTTGGGGCTTACAGCTCAAGGAGAGGCCCAGGGTTTTATCAGTGAGCGCACTGTTTGACTTTGTACAGAGGGACTTATACAAGTGACTGGGGCCCAAAAAGGTTTTCTGTACAAAGGGATGGGTCTTACACTCTCTCAAGAGGCCCAAAAAGGTTTAAAGAAAAGAGAGGGGCTTATAACACGAGTGTAGGCCCAAATAATTTTTCGTTTAAAAATGGCGATTGCGCCGAGGTTTTCTTTTAACGCGGAGGGACTTATACAATAAGTGAGGCCCAAAATGTTTTTGGTTAAAAGGGGGATTGGGTCTTACACTCTATTAGAGGCCCAAAGAGTTTTGAGATGAATAAATGGGTCTTACTACTCGAGGGTAGGCCCAGATGATTTTTGAAAAGGCGACGATCGCGCCGTTTGTTTTTTGACGGTATCGGGACTAATACAATAAGTGAGGCCCAAAAATGATTTGGTAAAAAAAAAGGATTGGGTCTTACACTCTAATAGAGGCCCAAAGAGTTTTGAAAATGATTTATGAGGGTTGAATTAATCCAAAACCCTAATTTGTTTTCAAAATGTATTTAATTGAATAAAAATTCAATTAAAATGATCAAAAATTGTTAAACACATGGAAAACAAATTGTGATCTTGGATTAATGCTTCAAAAATTAAGTATTGACCTACAAAATAATTAGAAAGCATTAAAAGTTGCAAAATCAATGTAGAAAAAATATTTAAAATGCCAAAAACAATTAAAATATTAATTCTTTGCAAAAATATCAATTATATGAAATAAATAATATTTTTGGGATTTTTTGATAAAATAAAATATTTTAACATTTTTGTGAATTATCAAAAAAAGAATCAACTCAAAATCATTAAAACTCAGAGAGAAATTAATTTTTGAATCAATTAAACAAAATCACAAAATTCAAATATTTGAAAATCTGAAAATGGCGCCAAGAACACAAGCAAGAACACGCGCGTTTTCTGGGTTTGGCTGATTTGCATTTTCTATCCAATCTCACTGAATACGTAATCATATCATGCAATCCACATATCATTATGCTCGTCTCAACCTCACGATCATGTCTATGTACTTTAATTTCATTTAAATTAAACATACAACAAGAAATCACGAAGAAACCTCAAGAACCCTAATTTCTGCATGAAGACTAGGATTTTTGATACACGATTCAAACAATGCAATTAATTGAGGGAAAACATTCCATGCGTGATTATGAACATATGGCCAAATTATTGTGCGAGGAAATATGCATAGATTGAGAGATGACCAAGTTTAGGCTTACCTCCAAGTCGTGACAGCAAGAGCAGATGTGATTTTGAGTTGGAGGTGTTACAGACAAGTTGTGATGATCTGGACAGCTTCCCTACACCATATGGAGTGTGTTCGAACACTTGGATTGAATTGAAATGGACTGGATCAGTTTATGGCATCTCAGCTGCAACTTCACTTCAAACTTGTGTGGATGGCAAGTGATTTTGTGAAATTGATGTTTCAGATGTTATGTGAGTGTTTGATCAGCTCATATGTGATGTATGTGAGGTGTGTGAGTGATTGGTTTGTGCAGAATTGCTCTCAAACTCAAAACCCGATAGCTACCTTGCTAAGAAAGGCATTTTTGCCAAGAGAAAGAGATTTTGAGGAAAGCATCTGTTAGATGGCTTTGGTGTACTCAAACTGACCATAATTGAGCTCTATTTATAGTAGAGCAAGTTTGTTTTGCAAGGAATAGTGCATGGCAGCTGGTAAGTAGGTTTGGCCAATGTTGTCCAATGAGAATTCAAGTCTCCTCTAGCCATTGTCTAGAGGTTAGGGCACAGAGCTTTGGTCCCCTTGGTCTTGGATAAGTCTTGACTGATTTCAGATGAGAATGGCTCAGTCCATGCAACCTTGATGGTTCCATTGAATGCCTCATTCCAAATTTGAAGTCTTGTCCCTATTTTGGCAACTCTAGGTTCAACATGCTATTCCTTGTTCCTTGGACCTTGGAGGCTTGGCTCAGTGATTGTCCCCTTTGGATTCAATCCTCTGAGGTGTCCAAGTGGATTGGAGCAATTGAATTTGGCTGATTTTGGCAAATCGACCAAAGTTGCAAATTCTGCCTTGCTTTGACAGATTTCAGCAAGGCAACTTGGCAATGTTGTATCTCATGGTGTAGGTTGAATTTGGCAATGTTCTTGGCCATTTTGGAAAGCCCTAACATGATACAACAACTGTTTGAACAAGTTTGGTTTTGATATCTTTTGATTCCAAGTGAAAAATCCCCCTACATTTGGCAAAAAGTGAAGGCAAAATCTGACTTAGTGAAAATTTCACTAAGTGTTGGAAAAAGTGACATTTTCACTTTTCAGCCACTTTGATCACTCCATAACTCAAAATCCTTAATAAATTGGAATGACTTGTAGTTGAAGTTTTTGTAGGTGATAATGAGGGCTACAAATCCATCTTTGGATGAGAAAAAATGGCCTTGTGGTTTAGGAGTTATGGTCCTCCAAAGTTGGTACCTTTGCCACTTTATTTTTAACTTAGAAAAATTTTTAAGTTTTATGGTTACCCCTTTTACAAGTTATCTCACTTTTCTTGATTTTTCTTGATGAATGATGATTCAAATCATACATTAACATCATTTTAGGGTTAAAAATCCATTTTGGTGAAAAATCTCAAAAAGTCAAAGTTGACTTTTGTGCACAGTTGACTTTTTATCAGATGAATTCCAAACTGTGCAATTCTTCAGGAAATCATGTCCTTGACCTAAATCAAACTTGATGTACATATTCCATGGGTGTCATAGGGTATATTCAATCATGTATTAGGGTTTGGGAGCATGTCCAGGTCAAAAGTCAAAGTTACAGTTGACTTTTCTCTTGAAACCCTAATTGTTGTGCAGATGAAATTGAGACTTATTGCTCAAGCTTCTTGGATCAATCCATTGTTCCAAATGGATCAATATGGTATATTAGAGACCCTCAAATCATGTCTTGAGGTCTTGGCTCATGGTTTGTCCCAAAAGTCAACTTTGGGGTGAATTAGGTCAAGAAACCCTAATTCCTGATTTTTGATGAATGCATCCCCTGAGGCAAAATTGACTTGATGCATGGGTTCATGAGGTTCCATGAAGTATATTAGGTTATGTTTTGGATCATTGCCTTGTGCCCAGATGAAAATTTCCATCTGGAGGCCCTGGTCGACCAAAACCCTAATTTGGTGATACTGTCGATCTTGAGACTTGATCCACCTAGAAGGGAGCAGCCTTGTGCTTAATCCTTGAAGTGGGAGTCCTTTTTGATCCATTGTGGATATTTAAGAGATTAGACAAGTTGAAGATCATGTCATTTCTTGATTGATCCTTTGTCTAAGCACTCAGAGAGGGCTTGAAACCCTAATTTTGATTGTATTGGATGCTCACCCATCTTTGGGGAGACTGATGAAGCATGATGGTTCATCCATATTGTGATGATGATTTTCACAATGATGGGAAATCTAAGTGGTCAAAATTTGGGGTATTACACCAACCTCACAACGTGCAATAATTTGAGTTTCTATAATGAATAGTTACCCGATGAGGGAAGAAATCAGAATTTGGCTTTACATATTTTTATGAACTGTCAAGAAGATGCACTTTCCAATGTATTGGTTGATACAAGCTCTTCCTTGAATGTTTTGCCAAAATATACTTTGTCGAATCTTTCGTACCAAGGTTCTCCCATGAGGTATAGTGGGGTTGTGGTTAAAGATTTTGTTGGATCTAGAAAAAGTGTGATTGGAGAGGTTGATCTTCCAATCAAAATAGGACCATGCTTCTTCCAAATTACTTTTCAAGTAATGGATATTCATCCTGCTTATAGTTGTCTGCTTGGCTGACCTTGGATTCATGAAGTTGGGGTAGTGACTTTAACTCTTCATCAGAAATTGAAATTTGTTAAGAATAACAAGCTTGTAATTGTTAGAGGCGAGCAAGTGTTGTTGGTGAGCCATCTTTTTGCATGTTGATGCCGACGAAACTATTAGAACTCCATTCCAAGCTCTTTTCATAGATAATAAAGTTGTTAAGAAGAATGGGTTGCCCATGTCTTCTTTGAAAGATGCTCTACATGTGCTAGAGACTGGTCGGTCTGATGGTTAGGGCCGAGTTATTGATGTGGTTGATAATAAAGACAGAACTGGTTTAGGCTTTGTGCCTGGTATATTTAAAAGAGAATTGAAGCATATTAATGAGGCCTTTCACATCACCGGATTCATCAATAAAGATCACTCCACTACTGCGGTTATTGAAGACGATCAAGAATATGAGATTTATCCCCTGGAATTGGAGTCATACCTTGATGATCCTAGGTACTGTTCTAAGACAGAAGATGCATATGTACCCTTTTATTCCCCTCCACCGAGGCTTAAAGAACCTGAATATGAAGTCAGTTCCATCATTGAAGATGATGAAGAGGGATAATTTCCCAATTTTGTGATGCATGGACAGATATGCCAGAATTGGATAGCTGTTGATGTTCCCACTTATATTCATATTTAAAATTGATTGTTAAACCCATTGAAAACAATGACCCTATACCCTCTCCCAACTTTGAGTTCCCTGTGTTTGGAGCTGAATAAGAGGATATTGAGGAGATTCCAGATAAAATTTCTCGGTTGCTTAAGCACGAGGAAAAAGCCATTCAGTCTCATGAAGATCCGGTGGAATTGGTTAATTTGGGTTCATAGGAAAATAGAAAAGAAGTCAAGTTTGGGGCACTGCTTCAGTCAGATGTTAAGAAGAGGGTGGTAGAGCTTCTTAGAGAATATGTTGATGTGTTTGCTTGGTCCTATCATGACATGCCTGGTCTTGATACAGATATTGTGGAGCATAGATTGTCGTTGAAGCCTGAATGTCCTCCAGTGAAACAGAAATTAAAAAGAACTCATCTCGACATGGCTATTAAGATTAAATAGGAGGTTCAGAAGCAGATTGATGCAGGTTTTCTTATGACTACCAAGTATCCTCAATGGGTGGCCAATATTGTGCCTGTTCCGAAGAAAGACAGAAAAGTCCGAATGTGCATTAATTATAGAGATTTCAATAAAGCAAGTCCGAAAGATGATTTTCCACTGCCACACATTGATATGTTGGTAGATAATACTGCTAAATTCAGTATCTTTTCCTTTATGGATGGATTTTCCTGTTATAATCAGATAAAAATGGCACCCGAGGATATGGAAAAGACAACAGTCATTACACCCTGGGGAAAATTCTGTTACAGAGTGATGCCCTTCGGTTTGAAAATGCTGGTGCAACATACCAGAGAGCTATGAACAATCTGTTCCATGATATGATTCATAAGGAGATTGAAGTCTATGTGGACGATATGATTTGTAAGTCGCATACTGAAGAAGATCATGTTGAGTTTTTGTTGAAGTTGTTTCAGCATTTTAGAATGTTTAAGCCCCGTTTGAATCCTAATAAATGCATTTTTGGTGTCCGTTCTAGAAAGTTGTTGGGTTTTATTGTCAGCCAGAGAGGTATTAAAGTTGATCCTGGTAAAGTTAAAGCTATTTGGGAAATGCATGCGCCCAAAACAGAAAAACAAGTAAGAGGATTTTTGGGACGTTTGAATTATATCTCCCGATTTATATCCAATATGACTGCCGCTTGTGCGCCAATCTTCAAGCTTCTTCGCAAAGATCAGGGTTATGTATGGACAGAGGATTGTTAGAAGGCTTTTGAAAGAATTAAAGATTATCTGCTTGAACCTCCGATTTTGTCTCCTCCCATGGAAGGAAGACTTTTGATTATGTATTTGACTGTGCTGGGAGAGTCTATGGGCTGTGTTCTGGGTCAACAAGATGAATCTGGACGAAAAGAATTTTCCATTTATTATTTGAGTAAGAAGTTTACTGATTGTGAGTCTCGGCATTCCATGCTTGAAAAGACATGTTGTGCTTTAGCTTGGGCTGCCAAGCGCCTCCGCCAGTATATGATGAATCATACAACTTAGTTGATATCCAAAATGGATCCAATCAAGTACATCTTTGAAAAGAATGCTTTGTCTGGGAGGATCGCTCATTGGCAAATGTTGTTTTCAAAATATGATATCGAGTACCAAACTCAAAAAGCAATAAAAGGAAGTGTTTTGGCTGACCATCTGGCTCACCAGCCAATTGATGATTATCAACCTATCAGGTTTGATTTCTCGGATGAGGATGTCTTGTACCTAAAGGTTAAATATTGTGAAGAACCATTACTTGGAGAAGGGCCTAAGCCTGGATCCCGATGGGGTTTGATTTTTGATGGAGCTGTTAATGAGTATGGAAATGGTATTGGGGCAATAATTGTTACTCCTCATGGTTCTCATATTCCTTTCACTGCAAGGTTGATGTTCACTTGCAAAAATAATGCGACTGAGTATGAAGCATGTATTAAGGGCTTGGAAGAAGCTATTGATTTAAGAATCAAGATTCTTAATGTATACGGAGATTCAGCCCTAGTAATTAATCAGATTAAAGGGGAGTGGGAGACACGTCAACCTGATTTGATTCCTTATCGTGATTATGCAAGAAGGTTGTCAACTTTCTTCAATAAGGTTGAGTTTCACCATATACCCAGAGTAGAGAATCGAATGGAAGATGCTTTAGCAACATTATCCTCCATGATTGTGGTGAATTGGTGGAATGATGTGCCGAGAATCAATGTTATGCATCTTGATAGACCAGCTCATGTGTTTGCAGTTGAAGAGGTCGTTGATGATAAACCTCAGTATTATGATATTAAATGCTTTCTTCAGAATCAAGAGTACCCACTTGGGGCATCCAAGAAGGATAAGAAAACTTTGAGAAGGTTGGCTGGTAGTTTCTTCTTGAATGATGATGTGTTGTATAAGAGAAATTATGACATGGTCTTGCTCAGATGCGTGGATAGACACGAAGCAGACATGTTAATGAAATAAATTCATGAAGGATCCTTTGGTACCCATGCCAATGGACATGCAATGGCAAAGAAAATGCTAAGGGAGGGTTACTATTACCTGAAAATGGAATCTGACTGTTGTAAATATGTGAAGAAGTGCCATAAGTGCCAGATTTATGTTGATAAAATTCATGTGTCTCCAAATCCTCTCAATGTTATCTCTTCTCCATGGCCTTTCTCCATGTGGGGCATTGATATGATTGGAATGATTGAGCCTAAAATGTCGAACGGACACCGTTTCATATTGGTGGCTATTGACTATTTTATCAAATGTGTTGAAGCGGCATCATATGCCAATGTGACCAAGCAAGTAGTGGTCCGGTTGATCAAGAACCGAATCATCTGTCGGTATGGTGTTTCGAGCAAGATTATCACTGATAATGGGTTAAATCTGAACAACAAGATGATGAAGGAATTATGCGATGAGTTTAAGATTGAGCATCATAATTATTCTCCTTACAGACCTAAGATGAATGGGGTTATTGAAGGTGCTAATAAGAACATTAAGAAGATCATTCAGAAGATGGTTGTTATATACAAGGACTGGCATGAGATGCTCCCTTTTGCTTTACATGGGTATCGTACATCAGTATGCACTTCAACAGGGGAAACCCATTTCTCTCTTGTTTATGGTATGGAAGAAGTGTTCCTAATAGAAGTTGAAATCCCTTCTATGAGAGTTTTGATGGAGACTGAATTGTTTGAGACTGAGTGGTGTCAGAGTAGATACGATCAGTTAAATTTGATTGAAGAGAAAAGAATGATGGCCTTGTGTCATGGCCAATTGTATCAATAGAGAATGAAGAAAGCTTTTGACAAGAAGGTTTGACCTCGTGTGTTAAGAGAAGGCGACCTCGTGCTTAAAAAGATCTCGATTTTTACCACCAATTCTAGGGGCAAGTGGACTCCTAATTATGAAAGCCCATATGTTGTTAAGAGAGCCTTCTTTGGTGGTGCATTAATTCTTACAAATATGTATGGTGAAGAGTTCACTCATCCTATGAATGCCGATGCAGTCAAGAAATACTTCGCCTAAAAAATAAAAAGAACAGCTCGCTAAGTTGAAAACCTGAAAGGGCGACTTAGGCAAAAATGAGCGTCTCGGTGGATTGAAAACCCGAAAGGGTGGTCCAGACAAAAATTAGAGACAAACAGAAATAATCATCCAGCAGATTGAAAACTCGATAGGGAAATCTAGGCAAAAGTTAGGGATTATAGCAAGTAACTGCATCTGGCTAGTCTTGATCACTTGGAAGCAACATTGCCTGTCAGCGATTCTTTTTCAATCATTCTCGACGGAAGTTTCGAGCACAACAGAATTCAAACTTATTAGGGAGAATAGTGATCATTGTTGTAACACCCTTCTAAACCCCATGAAAATAATACGTCATAAATCAGAGTAAGATAACATGCATCTCAAATAAGGGTGTCACATATAATTCAAACATCACACATATCACCTGTCATGCTCGATAAAATTTGAATTAAATTCATGCTTTTCATATACTTTCACTTAGCATCTAGCAACGAAATTACTTCAATCATAAATGAACATAATGAAAGTCTCATGATCAACTCACTCATGATCATCACTTAGGCATAAAATCCAATACTCCACATCATTCAAATAACAATAACAAAATATAGTAGAATACATAAAGTATCTCTCAAAACATGAATCGAACCATTCCCAGTGTTACATGATCAGAGCCCGACTCGACCCAAAATAAATAAGGACACTAAACAAGCTACTCCAACGGCTACCTCGTGCTAGAAGCAACTCTACTCCTCGGTACTTGAGCGATGTCGTACAAATCATCATTCCAACAGAAGGGTGGGAATTCACATAATTATCGAAATCATAAGATAATGTATAATTTATGGCATACAAACATAACATAATTATTCTCACACTCCAAAAGCCTCATCAACATATTATCACTCAAGTGACCATACTATTCACAAGTACATACTCACAATTCCACAATTCGTCAATTCATCAATTTCACATATTTCGCATAATCTCATATTGCAAACATATACATGATATGACTCAATGAAAGACTCTAATGCAACTCATGCATGTGGTACCAATCACTTGTTATTATTTTTCAATTTTTACATTAAACCGGGTATGTTCCCTAGACCAATAACACACAAAAAGCCAATTCCATAAGCTTTCAAACCCCGCTCTAGGTTTGGGATGAGTCTCTAGTTCCCACGGAACTAACAAGCATTGCCTCTTGACAACAAATGATGCATGTGCAAGTTCAACAACCATATACAATTAAGACCATTCCCTAATCTTAACATTCATGAATATCTTCAATAATTCATCACATTTGAATTACTACACAATTACACATACTTGCACATTTTTATGAATCATCCACACACAATTCATTTTCAAATGGTATACAACACATTTTACAATAAAATCACAACTGTATTATCATTACAACAAGCAGTAACCATCATACATTTCTTGTTGTCACACCCAAATTATACTTATACAAGCACACATAAGTATGCGATAAATTATCCACAAATAATTTCACAATCGGCAGCAAATAGCACAACAATCCATTAATAGAACATATACACAATTGGCTCCCCAAACATATTAGATATAAAAATATTATACAACCAATTATCTTATCTATACTATGATATAGCTATATTAATTAGCTTTCCGACACTTTGAATGAGGACCAAAACGGAATTACAGATCAAAAGTTACGCCCATTCTACCATCACTCGCTACAGATTCGCTACTGCTCGCGTCGCGACTTTCCTAATGTCAAATACAGCTCGCATCGCGACGTCCGCTATGCGAAATGCAGCTCGCATCGCGACTCTCGCTACTGCTCACAACCCTCACTTTTGCGAGCTCATTACAGAATGTAAACCATGGACTTTCGCTACTGGCTCGCTACGCGACGTTCGCTATGCGAACTCTCCAGGACAGCAAACCAGAAAAGTGCGATTTTTGCAGTTTAGAGGCCTTCCAGACCTCCGAATTTGATTCTGTAAAAAGTTCCAGTTCCAGAATTCGAAATACTACCATTATATGACAATTATAATAGCCCACAACACATATTTAAGGATCCTACCGTCATACATCCTGTAATCATCAATTTCAAAACCATGGAAATTAGGGATTTTGATCCTAAATATGATACTACCCATCATACACTATCATACAATCCCATAACTATGTAAAGACCCACCCTTACCTTGATTCCTTGGATTTTGGAGCTCTTGTTCTTGGGGTTTTCTCCTCCTCTTCTCCACTTCTCTCTTTGCCTTTTTTCCTCTTTTCTATCTTTCTAACCCTATTCTATCTATTTCTCTTATTTTATTAAATCTCACAATTATTCTAACAATTCTAATTGGCTTACTTAACACACCCTCACACTTACTATTCACATTCTTAATTTAAGGCCCGATTACTTATTTCTACCTTTTCCACATATTATTCCACCAAATAAAATAAATCAATTAAATCAAATAATTTAATTAATTCAATTAAATCAAATAAATCAATTTTGCATAAAATCACTGAATTAGTTAATATAATATAAATAAATAAATAATTACTAAAATTGGGGCGTTACAACCCTCTCCGAGTTAAAATATTTTCGCCCTCGAAAATTACCTCAAACGAACAACTCATGGAGATTAGCAAGCGACAGCGGTAAGGCAACCCGATAGGCTACCTCTCCTATCCTCTGCAAAATTTGATAAGGACCAATAAAACGCGGTGTCAACTTACGCGACTTCAACGCTCTAACAACACCAGTAACAGGAGTAACTCAAAGAAACACATGATCTCCCTCTTGAAACTCAAGTGATTTCCTCCTCTTGTCATAATAACTCTTCTGACGACTTTGAGAAATCTTCATCTTCTCCTGAATCATCTTAATCTTATCAGTAGTCTGCTGAACTATCTCAGATCTAACCACATCACTCTCTCCCAACTCATACCAACACAATGGCGTTCTACACCTCCTACCATACAACGCTTCAAATGGTGCTATTCCAATACTCGAACGAAAATAGTTGTTGTAAGTAAACTCAATTAAAGGCAAGTAGTTATCCCAAGTACCTCCTTTTTCCAACACACAAGCTCTCAAAAGATCCTCAAGCGACTGAATCGTCCTCTCCGTCTGACCATCTGTATGCGGATAATAAGAAGAACTCAAACGCAACTTCGTACCCAAAGCGCTTTGCAAACTCTCCCAAAATCTCGAAGTAAACCTTGGATCTCTATCTGACACAATGCTAGACGGAATACCATGTAAACTGACAATCCTCTCAATGTACAGCTTTGCTAACTTGTCCAACGGGTAATCTATTCTCATTGGAATAAAGTGAGCAGATTTCATCAATCTATCCACAATAACTCAAATAGCTTCACAATTACTCGGTGTTCTAGGTAAACCAGACACAAAATCCATCGATATGCTATCCCATTTCGGCTCAGGAATAGGTAATGGTTGCATCAAACTCGACTGTTTCTGATGTTCAATTTTTGACTTCTGACAAGTCAAACAAGAATACACAAACTTTGCAATTTCTTTCTTCATACTAGGCCACCAAAATATTTTCCTCAAATCCTGTTACATCTTAGTAGCACCCGGATGAATACTCAATCCACTACGATGCCCTTCCTCAAGAATACTCTTTTTCAGCTCAGCTATATCCGGAACACAAACTCTATCACAAAATCTCATGATACCATTTTCATCAATCCGAAAATCACCACCTCGACCTTGATTGATCAAAGTCAACCGATCTACCAAACTCAAATCAGTTTTCTAACCTTCTTAAATCTCATCAAGAATACCACTAGTAAGCTTCAACATACCAAGCTTAACTCCATAAGAAGTCTCTTCACAAACCAAACTCATATCTTGAAATTGTTCAATCATTTCGAACTCTGTTACCATCATCATCGACATATGTAAAGATTTATGACTCAATGCATCAATAACCATGTTTGCTTTACCCGGATGGTAATTCAAACCAAAATCATAGTCCTTTAGAAGTTCCAACCATCTCCTCTGTCTCAAGCATTGACTGACAAGTTGTAGGGTGGTGATATTCATCAGGTTCATCTGAGTTCATCAATCCAGACTGTGTTCATCTGTGGATTTATTTTCCAAGATAATTGATTTAGATAAATTTTTAAGTGATTTAGAACTTATTATCAGAGATGCATAGGATGATGAATTTAAGTGGCTTTAATTTAGTTGTGGTTTGTTCAGTGGTAGCTGTGTGCACTTTATCATAGGCTTGTGAAAAGTTCGAGATTGGTTTTGGGCTAAAAATAAAGACTTGTTATCCATTTTCATTTCCATTCTTTAAACCATTTCTTTTTTTTTAAAAACCAATTCTTTTATCCATTTTCAAACCAATTTTCAATATCCATAACCATTTTTAATCCATAATCCAAATACCATTTTTTTTATCCATGGTTATCCACTTCAATTCTCCCATAACCATTTTAAATCCATTCTAAAAAATCCATTTTTATTCACTTTATCCATATTCCATTACAAAGCCCATTCATAAAAAAATTCTACAAAAAAATTCTACTATTGAATTTAGATAGGCCCATTGTCCTTTTTAGGTTTACAACCATTACAAAAAAAATAAGTAGTAATGAAAAGCCCATGAAGCTTATTCCATATACCACACGATGGAGCCTCATGCTGCAAAGAAAAAGTCAAGCCATCCAAGCCACTTGTCCAAGCCGCAGCAAAATCAAACCAAAACGCATATGGACCACATTCAAAACGGCACCGCAAATTCACCTCGTGAGAAAACGGCAAAACGCAGTGCAAACCACAACCAAACGACACCTGTAGCAAGCAAAACGCGGGATTCAAAAACGACTTCAAAACGTGAGCTACACAATGATCAAAACGACACATAAAAATTCAGAAAAATGTCACGCAGCTCACACAACACGGATTCAATATGAAACGCGGTGAAAAAATTCAGAAACGGCACTTCAAAATTCACTTCATTCATCTATAAATAGAGCCTTCCTCTCTTCCATTTTCCCAAGCTTTCACAGCCCCAAAAACTCTGCCAAAATCAAACCAAGCTTGGATAGCCAAAAGCACCCTGCAGAATTCTAACCAAAATCACCAAGAGAAATCATTCATCAACCAAATTTTCCTCAATCTTCATAAAACCAAGCTTCAATTAATTTTCACCTTCAATTTCCTTCACTAATTTCATTCAATAAACCAATTCATTCAACAACCACGTTTCAACATCAACCGCTTCACAACACATCAAAAACAACATCACAAAGTCGTGTGGTTCAGAAGAGAAAAAAAGAATCGTGATTCTTACCATTGTTTGAAGGTAATTGGAACTTTTTCATCGAACTTTCGCGGTTCTGATTCGGTTGATAGAGATACCATTACATGAAATCAATGGTATATTCAAGATCCTCCTTCAGTTACGATCACAACCGCGCGCTCATCACTTCCCGCCGCTTCGGTTTGTTTGAGTCAAGTTTGGTCGCTATGGTGTTGTTTTGAACAGTAAACCGCGTTTTCATGTAGAAGAAGAAGGAATTGCTTCTCATTTTCTTTTTTTTTCTTTTTCTGCATGTTTTAATTCTCTTTTTTGATGTGATGATTTGGTTTTGGGCCTAAGGCCCGTACGCATTACTACTACCACCTTCTCTTTTCCAATTCACCTCCCTCACTTTTTATTACCATTTTCTTTTCTTTTTTTTTTCTAAATTTTCTTTCTAACACTTTTTTATTTTAATTTTGGATTTATTACTATTTTTTGAATTTTATTATGAAAAACTTTCTTGAAAAAAGTTGTTTGGAAAAATATTTTTAATTCTTTCTCTTTTTGATTTTGATTTTCATTTCTTATTTTTGATTGTGTGTGGATCATAATTTTTAGATCCACTCTTCTTCATCTATTTTTTCTTTTTGATCGATGAAAGTCGAAGTGATCGTGAAATTCCTTTGTTGAATTTCGATCGAGACGAGATCATTACCACCTTTTCTTTTCGTGTGGCATCGCTTTAGGATGACGATCCATATATCGTTCATCTCGCGTGCATTAACACATACATCTCATGGCCGGCCTCATTCGTAGGGTAATTGCTCAAACAAATTACTCGGCGTGCCCTTAACATAGACCAAAATTTATCCCGTCTCGGAAAACTATCAAGAATAGTTGATTATTTGTCTTTTGGTTCAAAACTTATGAAAACTTGTTGTTAGGAGGCTTTGGTCTTATCAATCCTCTAATGAGTTCTCATTAATCTTGACCTAAGTGCAATTATTCAATTATAATTGATCACTAACTTTAATTACTAATCACTAACTTACTAACAATATTATTATATTAATTTTGTTTATGTTTTCTTCTCGCTCCCTATCTCTTTTATTTTTTATGCTTCATTATTATCATTTCATATCATGTTTATGTTTCCGCAATTTTTCCTTTGTCCGTTGGACACATGTTTATGCTTATGCCTTTTTTTCTCTTTGTCCACTTGGACTTAAAACATTAATAAAGGATTAAACCATAAAAAACTTAATTCTCCTCATTTTGGACTATTGGTTACTATCCTATGCTTTGGAGTGATCTCTTTATGGACTTTTTTTTGAAGTAATATTGGACTTATGGACCTAGAATTAGGACTTCTTATCCCTTTGCTTGGAGTATGGATTGAAGACTTGCCTTTATTTGGCCAATTTGCTTAAGGATGGAATTCTTTTAATATTGCTTCGAAGTGGCTCCATTTTGGTTAGATCCTTCTTTTCCCTAGCTTTTATTTCATGCACTAGGATAGTCACTTCTTCTCCTCCCCATTCTTAAATTTTCAAAATCTTCTCCCTTTTTTCAAAATCTTCTTCTTGTTTTCAAACTTAAAACCACTTTCATAATAAAACCTTGACTTTTGTCAAGTGACTTTTTAAACTTTGTTTTCTTAATAAATGTCAATCCATTTAACTATATTTTGACTATTTCATAAAAATAAAAAATACAAAACTCATCCAAATTTTTTGCGCTTTATGCACCTTTTTCTTTTAAACTTTTCAAAAAGAATTAGACATGAGTCATTTTTGTGATGAGATGTAAAACTCCTAACCATGGTATTTTGTTGAAAGTATGGTCGTTTTCCACTTAGATGTTGAAGTGATTAGTCTTGTTGATGTTAATCCAAGCAAATCCTCCATCTTAATGTGATGCAAATACCACTTTCCCATACCATCAGGTAATTAGTTGAGTATTCTCTCTTGAGAATGACAGGTTGTCGTTTTCAAGATAAAATAAACCATAACCAATAATTTTTTGTTCTTTGTACCACGAACTACGAGGTTTTGATCCTACATTGCACAACGTGGGTACGTAGGCATGAGACGACAAGTCTCTCCGAACATAAAAATCTTAAAAAAATAATTCTCCTCTCATCTCCTCAATCTCTTTACAAGCAAACCATTTTCGGACCAAAAAGCAATGAATACATCAAAGGGCTCCTATAGAGTACTATAGATGTATTGGGTGCGTAAAAACTTCCCTTTACATAACCAACCCCCCTTACCCTTATCTCTTTGGGTTTTGTTCACTCTTTTTTCCTTTCCTTTATGGATAAAAATAAAAGTGCGGTGGCGACTCTTGCTTATTTTTGAGTTGAGTTAATTAATAGCTTATACTCACAAATTTTACCGCTACAGAAAAGTGGCGACTCTGCTGGGGACAGATTGACCTCTTGTTGGTCCATCCCTTGAGGGGTTTAGCCTACTTTGATTTATTTACTGCTTTTTATCTGTTTTGTGCTGGATGGATTTTCTGTTTGGTGGGCAGGGTGTTCTAAGAGATAAGCCCACTACCCAGGCTTGAGCATACACATAGGTTTTAGTGTGGGCAGGCGTGACGCTCCCGTGGTGTTGGCCACGTGCGGGTGATCACGATCCCTACAATCAGACGAGGTTCTATCAGGAGATTTCTGCTACTGTATGTTGATACAGGCCAGTAGTTATTCTCTTGAGGAATTGTCGACTCTGATGACCATTCCCGAGGACTCAGTAACGGCCCTCCTCCCGAGAACGATAATGGCAGACCAGAAATGGAAAACCCATTACGTTTCTCGACCCGAGGACCCAATGCTGGGAACTTGCCATAGGATCTTTTTTTGAAAGTGAATCAGCGGACGACCTATTTGATTGGCGATAGCATTGTATCCTTCGGGCTGAATGTGCTATTGCTTCTCAAACCTCTGAAGCTGAGGACCTTTCGTTTTGGAGAATCAGTTGAGGCCTCCTCGATTGATGATGATGCCAAACCAGAAATGGTGAACGTATCATCATTTCTCAACCTGAGAGCCCGGGATACTGAACATCCTAATACCCACATGTGAGAATGGGCGGGTGTTTACAGGTTTGCAGGAAACCCTGACCTTCAACGTACCCGGTACTTCAAAGCGAACCTCTGTCGTCAGCAACAGTTATTCCGGATCTGTGGAAGTTTTGACCCCTTGTTTGCTGCATCCATATTGCATTGCATTTGCATCAAGCATCATTCTGCATTGTTTCTTGCCATTCCCAGGTGTCTTATTTGCTTCCTTTTCTTGGTTTTCGTTCAGCCAAGCTGTCGCACCAGTATAGTACTCGGGCTAATCAGAGAAAGAAGAGGATTTAGCTGATTTTCTGGCATTCATACTGAATTCAAAGTAGAACAATGGAGAGAACAGATAATGTGGATCACATGTCAGGCTTTACAGTGATGACCAATCCAATGTATAATTCTCCTCTGGATGATGATGTACCACAAGTGAATGTTCCTACTCGATCCCGACCTGTGCAAAATGATCTGGTTGTTTAAGTTGTTGAAAATGATTCTCGATTTTCGAGGTATTTTCCAAATCCTCAGAACATCCACCCTGTGACAGAGATGATTGATCTTAAAATTGTGGAAATGAAAGAAGGGCTTCGTGATCTCAGTGAGGAATTGAAAATGTTGACAAGACCCAATGCATCTAGTTTTAAGGCTCATGACTTGTGCCTGGTTCCGGGTGTGGTTATTCCTCCGAAGTTCGAAATGCCTATCTTTGAAATATACAAGGGAGTTAGCTGTCCAAGGAACCATTTGACGATGTTTTGTCGAAAGATGACCGCTCATGTTGACAACGATAAGTTGATGATTCACTGTTTCAAGAAAGTTTATATGGGGGATCCTTGATGTGGTATATGAAGCTAGAAAGGAACCATATTCACAGTCTTGGGAAGACCTAGCTGACGCTTTTGTGAAACAATATGACTACAATTTGGACATGGCTCCAGATAGTGATGAATTGATGATTATGAGTCAGAAGGACAACGAATCCTTCAGAGAGTATGCACAAAGGTAGAAAGAGTTAGCAGCTCAAGTTCATCCACCACTCTTAGAGAAGGAATTATCCAAAATGTTTCTAAGAACACTGTCAGACTCTTATTATATCAGGATGGTAGGCGTTGTGCCTCTAGATTTCTCCAAAATTGTGGAAGTCGGAGTAAACATCGAAAATACATTCAAAAGTGGAAGAATCCAAGATGGTTTGAATGGCCAAGCTAGTAAAGAAAATGTTGAAGTTGATGCGATTCAAGATTCTCCTCAGTTCCAGAAGCAGCAGAGACCTCTGAATAATTCAGAAAGAGGGACTCACCAGTTTGATCCAATCCCAATGACTTATAGTCAATTGTGGTCATATTTTGCCCGAAACTCGTTGATGACACCCAGAAAGACCAGCCATGAAGTCTCGTCCTCCTTGGTACAACCCAAATACCAGTTGTGAATTTCATGATGGAGTAATGGGGCATCCAATTGTATGTGCAAGGTTCTCCAGGAAAAGGTTCAAGAGATGATCGACGATGAGGTGTTGACCTTCAAGGAAGGAAGTGCATTTGTGATTGGAACGCCTTTATGCTGATGTTAGTAGAGTGACCCGCAGTGGTTGTATGTTTGATTCTGTGTCTCCCAAGAAAGTTGATAATGTTTTTTCAAGCTCAAGCTGACACAGTTTCCTCAGATCATTAGTTTATTTACTGCATTTTCATTTGTAATCTTTTATGTTTGTTATTGCTTTGTTTGCATGTAGAACTTGTTTGTTTTGAATATTAATCTTAATGCAATGAGTATGTTTATCTTAAAGTGATCCATTCGCATTCGCTCGTAATTTGTTTTCTGCATCTGCAATACCAACTTCTTGTTTAAACTCTTGGAGGGAGGATGATGAAGTGAAAATGCAAAATTTCTGGTTGTATGCTTTTGAATAAGACCCTGCTAATGATGTACAGGCAATGTTTCAAATTCCCAAACACCGGAGATATAAGGAAGATAATCCCTTGTTAACCCCTTTAAGCCTTGAAGTAGGAGTTTCTTCTCTAAATGAAAAAACCCTTACATTTAACCTGGGGCAGGGTAGTCTTCAGTTAATTTGACCAAGTGTCCAAATTTCAAAAGGAGTGTGTATCTAGGGACCAACCACAATGGTTATCCCTCATTCCAAAGGGAAGAGGCGGTCGCAACCCTTTTAATATGTCAAATAAGGCAATGTCACATGATTTGTTCAAAAAAAAAAGAAAGAAAGAAATCAAAAGAAAAATAAAAGCCCGCTAAGTCGAAAAAATTGAAAACAAGTGACTTAGGTAAAAATTGGGGCATCCCGCTGGACATCAAAAATTCAAAAAAAAATCAGTCCAGGCTAAAGCCCCACTGCAAATAAGTGCTTCTATTGATTTCTCATTCAGTTTAGAGCGATACTCATCAATAACTCTGCCGCCGGCACTGAAAGTAGACTCCGATGCCACAGTAGATATAGGAACAACTAGAATATTAGCAGCCATCTTTGATAAGATCTTATATTTAAAGCTGTTGTTCCTCCACCACTCCAATGCGCTAAAAGAGTTATTATCTTCTTCGGGAGTGTAAACACCTTCATCAAGATAAGTTTGTAATTCTGATTTCACAATAGGAATAGCTTCCTTTTCACGCACAATGCTCATGATTCGGTCAAATCCGGTGATGACTAAAGATTGAGATTGGGTCGAAGATGATGATGAATTGATGTCACTAGTATGAATTTCATTTGAAGATGACTCTTGCAGACTTAGAGAAACATATTCAGCATATAACTCTTCTAATGAATTCTTCACCTTCTTTATATTCTCTTGAGCAACTTCGGCTTTATATATCAATGGAAAACATATATCAACAGTATGAAATTTTCTCCTTGGATCCAAAATACTAGCAATAGCCATCAACAAACTGCATTCACCCCAATACTTGTCAAACTTTAATTTCATAGAAGCTGCCATTTCTCTCATAAATGAATTTGTATCTTCTATTGCATTATCAATAACTTGCTTCACCCTCCAACTTTCTGCAAGATATAAACTAGAAGTAGGGTACTCACAACCTGATATTACAAGAGTGGCAACATTAAACACTTCAAGAAATTGACAAACTCTCTCAACATTATCCCAATCTTCAGTTGAAGGTGCATATTTATAATGTGGCTCTCTTTCCTTATAAGATGGAAATGCAATCCTGAATTTCTATGCAGCGGATAACATGTGATACGTAGAATTCCATCTTGTTGGACAATCAAGTATGAGTTTTCTATCTTGCATCCCCTTTTGTTCAACAACATCACAAAAAGCTTTCAATCTTGCATCAATATGGTTAATATACTTCACACTTTGACGAACTTTTCCAATGACATCCTTAATTTGGTTAAGGCCATTTGCACTAACAAATTTAGTACATGTGCACAACATCTAACATGAAACAATGCCCTTTCAAGAACTAGCATTTTTCTTAGTGGATAGTCTTCCTTCAAATTTTTTAAGCATGAATCATTGTAAGAAGCATTGTCGACTGAAACTGAAAATATCTTTTTTGGAGTTTCCATCCATAATCAATGAAATGGCCTATGATAACCATATATTCAGCTACTTGGTGACTTGTTCTCCATATATCAGTAGTTATACTAATTTTTCCAATGTTTCTCAACAAAGCCTTCAAAATATTCTTCTCTTCCTTGTATATTCTTAAACAATCCGCTCTTGCGGTTTTTCGTTCGATTTCATCAAAGTCATTCCAAACAGGAGAAGTTTTTTTTCCTTTTTCTCTTCCTCTTCTGTAACAAATCTTCAATCACATGATCATGGTCATTTATGCTCTGGTTGACTTAAATCTATTGGAACATCATCATTTTCTAGAGAATGAGTGGAATTTGATGAAGGCATTTTCAAACCTGAGAATTGGAAATCCAATAAGTTTGGAAGACAACAAATCCAATAGATATAGATAACAATTTGGAAGACAACAAATCCAATAAGTTTGGAAGACAACAAATCCTCCTTATTCAAAGAACAAATCACAACATCAATCATAAATCAATATAAGCAGCAAAAGCAAGACTTATGCTATATTAGATCGTGCCAAATAAAATTTCTTTAAAATACAAGTTATGCTCCAAAGTCCAACCATACATGAATATGCAGGAAAAGCAAAATCTTCAAATTTTAGCAATGTGAAAGAAATAACAACTCCAACGAAATAACTCTACAAGTTGTCCACAATCCATTAACCACGAACCCTTTTCTATCATAAAATTAGCAGGATAAAGTCTGCAATGTAAAAACAAACTAGAATGCTATTTTCAAATAACAAAACTCTGCCCAAAACCAGAACTGGCAGAAAAATTCAGAAATTTCCACATAGAGAGTCACCAAGGATCATCTGGTTACTAAATCACCTCCAAAATATCATAAGAAAGAACACATTATGCTTAGAAAAACCTCTCAAGCAAGCTCATCATCATGCTTCAATTTAGAGAAATTAGGAAACAAGAACACATAATTGGTACACATAATCTGTTCTACGAATACAAATATAAACCTAACAAAATAAATCATTTTTAAAAAGTTGCAATAACAATATGATACGATATTTCAATAACAAAATAAATCATTTTTAAAACAATTGCAATAACAGTATGTAAACATCACAATTAGAAGGGATAAAAAATGGATATATGTTTTATGTTACCTGAGAAAAGATGGTGACGGTGAAAGTGTTGGATGACGGCGGCGGCGGAGATACTTGATGTGGAGAGGGGCCTTGAATAACAAGCAGCGAGTCAGCGACAGATTGGCAGTGAGACTTGAGAGAGACCTCTAGTTTTCTTCTTTGTTTAATGCTAAATAACTGTAAAATTTACATTCCTATTTAACTCATTGTTTTCCAAATTCCACCCTTTCACAAGAGCAATCGTACACTGTATGTATTGTTTGTACACATCCTTTGTGTTTAATAAACTCTTCGTTACTAACAATTTCATTAATTATTACTCATTATTTTAAAATTTTATTATTAAGCCAAACCTTCAGACTTCATTTTCTTGGAAACGAAAAGTTCATTACTTAACAATTTTATTAATTACTACTTTTTTATGCTTAGAATATTTATATTTAGATATTATCATGTATGTACTATTAAATAGACCGGCCTATCAGGCCTAATAGGCTTTTTTAAAAGTTCAAGCCTGGCCTACTTAAATAAATAGGCTTTTTGAAAAGCCTTAACTTGACCTTTTTATTAAATAGGCCAGGCCATAAATAGTCCAGGTCATAGGCCCCTGTCGGCGGCCTAGCCTACTTCCACCCCTACCTGAGGACAGGTGATAGTTCAAGTTTGGGGGAGTGATAATGTAACACCCCAAATTTGTAAGAATATTTTTTTAATTTATTTAAATATAATATTCATGATTTTTGGTGAATTTTGGTGGTTTGGGCTATGTGTGGAATTTTGTGGAGTTTTGGTTATTTAATTAAATAATAGTATATAATATAGAATATATTAGTATTATTATTAATTTAAATAATATTAGAAGAATTAAGGGTAAGATGAACTTTTGAGGAGGGTTAGTGAGGGTATTATGGGGAAAGCCCATTTTAGAAGCCCAAGAGTTAGGTTTAACAAAAAGGAGAATTTGGGAATAGGATTCATTTTGTTAGACCGTGGAAAAGAAGGAGAAGGCGAGAGCTCTGAGGAAAAAGGAAAAGGCGAGGATTCGAGAAGGTTTCTAAAGACTCAATAAGAAAGCTCTGAATCGACAATCTAAGGTATGGGGAGTATTGCCTTTCATTATTTTCAATATAGGGATTCGATGTGTTTAAAGCTGATTTTGAGGTTTATATGGGTTTGTGGGTTTTTGAGTAAATTGGTGCTTTAGGGCATTTTTGTGGATTGATTATTAAGGGTGGAATTGATTCGGATAAAAGTATGCCTTCAAGGCTAAACCTTCTGTTGATGGTATGTGGGATCTTGTATGG
Source organism: Lathyrus tuberosus (assembly GCA_022829125.1). NCBI lineage: Eukaryota > Viridiplantae > Streptophyta > Magnoliopsida > Fabales > Fabaceae > Lathyrus > Lathyrus tuberosus. Next base: position 2,968,538 of record JALAZF010000082.1, on the reverse strand, counting down.
GGAAGGGATTTATGAGGTTTATGAGAATCTTGAGAGTTTGTGAAGGTTTAGGTGATTTTGAGTTAGGATAGTGAAATTATTCGACCTAATAGTCGTAGGTTTTATGCCTTTGATTTTCATGATGCCTTAGGAAGGTTTTGGGGATGTTTTGGGGTGAATTGAGGTTGAACCCGTAAGAATTAGGTGGTATGAAGTGCTATTGATACGTAGCTGCGATTGCAGAAAATCGTACATTCGCACAGCGAACGAATCCTTCGCAAGGAGAACCTTCGCCCCAGACTCGCAAAGCGAGCAGCGCAACGAATGCGCGATGATTTTGTTTGATGATACTGAGATGAACTCTGATTGTGACTTTTAGTTCGCACAGCGAACTTTCCAGCGAATAACTCGCTAGGCAAATGAGGGTGGCGAGGAGAGACAGAATGGGGTTCCTCTGGGTTTTGTATGGGGTTTTGGGATTCGCTGGCAGCTCGCAAAGCGAGCATCCCAGCGAACACGTTCACAAAGCGAACTTTCTAGCGAAAGACTGCAATTTGGCGAAATTCTCTTGTGATGTCTTTGTTGTTTTGATGTTTCGAGTTGTGATTGTTTTGATGACTTGTTGTGAGTATAATGATGATTTTATGATGATGATACGTGATGTTTGATGATGTGAATTACTATGAGTTTATTGATGATTATGAACTGTTTAATACATGATGTTTGATGATTAATTGATGATATGAATTACCATTATGTATATTGATGATTATGAGTTGTTTATACTTGATGTTTGATGATTAAGTGATGATATGAATTACCACGAGTATGTTGATGATTACGGGATGTTTGTACACGATGTTTGATGATTAAATAATGATGTGAATGACTATGAGTTATATTGATGATTGTGAGATGATGATGCATGACTATTTTGATGTGAATTTACCATGATTGTATTGATGATTATAAGATGATGATGCATGATGTTTTGACGAATGAATGACAATATGATGAGATGGTGATGAATGATGATGCACGTAATGACTTTTATTGACGATGATGATAATGACGTTGTGTATAATGCATGCATAGCATTTAGACTTCGGTCTATTGATGATGTTAGGACTCCGGTTGACAATGGAATCCGATTGCTACAAGTACATGAGGAAGTGTCACAAGTGTCAGATATACTCAGACAAAATCCATGTACCGCCAACACATCTCAAAGTTCTTTCTTCCCCATGGCCTTTTTCCATATGGGGGATCGACATGATTGGCATGATCGAACCCAAAGCTTCGAACGGACATCGGTTCATCCTGGTGGCCATTGATTACTTCACCAAGTGGGTCGAAGCAGCGTCATACGCTAATGTAACCTGACAAGTGGTGGTCTGATTTATCAAAAACAATATCATCTGCCGTTATGGTGTTCCTAGCCAGATCATTACTGATAATGGATCTAACTTGAACAACAAGATGATGAAGGAGTTGTGTGTTGAATTCAAAATCGAACACCATAACTCATCTCCCTACCGACCTAAGATGAATGGAGCGGTAGAAGCAGCTAATACGAACAACAAGAAGATTATTTAGAAGATGGTTGTAACCTATAAAGACTGGCACGAGATGCTACCCTTTGCTCTTCACGGTTATCGCACATCTGTCCGCACTTCAACAGGGACAACCCCTTTCTCTCTAGTATATGGCATGGAAGTAGAGATCCCATCAATCCGGGTATTGATGGAAGCTAAGCTAACAGAGGATGAATGGTGTCAAAGTCGACACGACGAACTGAATCTTATCGAAGAGAAGCGAATAACGGCACTAAGCCATGGTTAGTTGTACCAGCAAAGAATGAAGAAGGCGTTTGACAAAAAGGTCCGACCTCGCGCCTTCAGGAAAGGAGACCTCGTGCTCAAGAAGATACAATCATTTCTCACTGATTCCCGGGGCAAATGGACTCCGAATTATGACGGCCCTTATGTGGTCAAGAAAACTTTCTTAGGCGGCGCCTTGAGACTCGCAACCATGGACGGAAAGGAATTTTCCTACCCCACAAATGTTGATGTAGTCAAGAAATACTTCGCCTAAATAAAAAAAACATCTCGGTGGATTGAAAACCCGAAAGGGCGGTCCAGGAAAAAATTAGAGACATGATCAAAAATCATCCCGATGGATTGGAAATCTCAAAGTAAAATCCAGGAAAAAGTTAGGGATATGGGCAAGTAACTACGTCCAACAAAGGGGCAAGTCCCCCAGCGGCAGTCATGCCATCAATCAGGAAAGCTCCAGTCAAGGTCATCTTCGACGGAAGCTCAGGATGCCCAGAATTCAAAGTTGGTAGAAGAATAGCGGTTGTTATGTTTCAATGTAGCCCTTTTCCCTTAAATTACCATTTTCTAAACTTTGTAAATACTCCATGGAATCACGCGTTTGACTGATTTCCATCCTATCAATGAAATTTGAGCCCTAGTGCTTTTGTTTGCAATTCTCATTTGTTTTAGCTTTACAGAATGATGTTTTTAATATGATCAACGATTCTTGAAATAAAACAAAAATGAATTGACTTGTCAAACTTTTTTCTGCTTTTAAAATAAAGATGGCAATTTCTTTTGACTGTTGAACATCGAAAGAACATCGATCGCTTCTCCATAAGTAATCGAGCTTCAAAGTGCATAATCAAAGTACTCCTTCTAAGCCAGTGCGCCTGAATGAAGGATCAGCTGTGTCAGATGCGAATATTTCGTCCGATATCCCTGGAAGAGTTCTTATCTCCTATGCCCGACCAACGGTTTTCCCCACAGGGACTACCTCTCCTAAGCAAGGTAGAATTGCTATCTGGAACAAATGGTATTTCTTCGTCCCCTGCAGTGGCCGAGTATCCAGTCGTGTTCATCCATTAGTTTGTATGTCGTGCCAGTTTTGTCAGCATAAACATACATACATCATGCATAATTAATTCACATGCATATTCATATTGCATCACTATCACTCTGGTCAGTCTTATCCCCAAGTGATAAAAGTCCTCTTATCAATCGAGTTGTCAGTTCTTTCCTCGTCAGGAAATGTTGCGTCTGAACAATCTCTCCTCCAGTTTATTTCTGGATTGGAGCCGATCCTCGACCACTTTGATAACTTGAACCTCTAAAAAGCAAAAGGGCCATCGAAAAATGTCACTCTTCGCCATTGAAGATGACATCTTTGCTTTCCCGAATTAAGGAAAATCCCCAGAGAAAGCCTTTTAATCAACGCTTCGGCAATATAGCAGTTTTTCTTCGGAAAATTCGCTGACGAAAATGTCATCAGCACCTCAAAACTGGATTACATCACATGGCATTTCTCCAAGAAAGGTCTCGGGGAAAAGTATGGTGTAATACCCCCAAACAGGAAGCAGTCTTTCAAGAGACTCGTTTTCCCCAGTAGAGTCGACAAATGGCGTCTCCAAAACAGAGATGTTTGAACACCTCTACCGCTCAGACAGATGGATTCCCCCAGCAAGTCTGACATCACAACTTTTTCCATTAAATGGAATCTCCCCAGGAAAATTCGGTGAGAAGTTTGAGGAAAACCGCTACAAATAGCGTCCCTTGTCAAGAAAGTTTATTGACAAAAGAAACTGAGACCAGTTCCTTGGCTAAAGACTAGGATCGAGGGGAAGTTTATTTCAGAAACTGAGACCAGTTCTTGAAGACCAGGATCGAGGGGAAGTTTATATCAGAAACTGAGACCAGTTCCTTGGCTGAAGACCAGGATCGAGGGGAAGTTTATATCAGAAACTGAGACCAGTTCCTTGGCTAAAGACCAGGATCGAGGGGAAGTTTATTTCAGAAAATTGAGACCAGGTCCTTGGCTGTAGACCAGGATCGAGGGGAAGTTTCTACCTTTTCTAAGCATCATTGCTTAGCAAAAGAATATAGATGAGCAAACTGTCGTTCATAACCACCATCAAAATTTCGGGTATTCCGATATTTAATCCTCTTGCACCCCGAATGCCCGAATACCTTCGCCATTCACACCTTCGGGACCAAGAAGATTAAATAGGGGCATCTGTCATACCCCAAATTTTGACCACTAAAATTTCCCATCATTGTGCCAATCATCATCACAAAATGGAGATACTTTCATGTCTTATCAATCTCCTCAAGGAATTGTTGAACATTCACTACTAACAAGAATTAGGGTTTCAAGCCCTCTTAGGGCGTTTAGACAAAAGATCAATCAAGAAATGACATGATCTTCAACTTGTCTAGCCTCTCAAACACCCACAATGGATCAAGAGGACTCCCACATCAAGAATCAAGCACAAAGTTGCAGCATTCCAAGTGGATCAAGCCTCAAGAACGATAGTGTCACCAAATTAGGGTTTTGGTCGACTGAGGCCTCCAAGTGGAAATTTTCCTCTGGGAATGAGCCAATGCTTCAAAGCACAACCCAAGATACTACAAGGGACCTCATGGACCCAATCATCAAGTCAATTTTATCTCAGGGGATGCATCCACAAAAAATCAGGAATTAGGGTTTCTTGACTTAATTCACCCCTAAGTTGACTTTTGGGACAAAGCATGAGCCAAGACCTCAAGGCATGATTTGAGGATCTCTAACACACTATATTGATCCATTTTCAACAATGGATTGATCCAAGAAGCTTGACTCAGAAGTTTCAATTTCATCAGGACCACAATTAAGGTTTCGAGGAAAAAGTCAACTATACCTTTGACTTTTGACCCAGACATGCTCCCAAACCTTGGGACATGATTCAATACACCCTATAACACCTATGTAATGTATCCATTGGGTTTGATTTAGGTCAAAGACTTGATTTCACAAAGGATCGCACAGTTCGGATTTCATCCGATAAAAAGTCAATTGTGCACAAAATCAAGTTTGACTTTTTGGGATTTTTCACAATTATGGTTCCTCAACCCTAAAACAATGTTAATATGTGATTTGAATCATCATTCATCAAGAAAAATTAAAGAAAGTGAGTTAACTTGTAAAACGGGTAACCATAAAAAACTTAGAAGTTTTCTAAGTTATGGAACAAAGTGGCTAGGGTACCAACTTCCAACGACCATAACTTGAGATCTAAGCAACCATTTTGGATGGTCCAAAGCTGGATTTGTAGATCTCATGGCATACTTTAAAAGTGTCAACTACAGGTCATTCCAATTCCTCATGGATTTTTAGTTATGGAGTGATCAAAATGGCTGAAAACACAAAAGTGACATTTTTCCAACACTTAGTGAAATTTTCACTAAGTCAGAATCTGCCTTATTATTTCCCAAATGTAGAGGAATTTTTCATTATAATTCAGGTTGAATCAAAACCAAAGTTGCACATCATGTTGAAATAGGATATGCCAGCTTTCCAAAATGTCCAAGAACTCCATCAAATTCCATCTAAGCTAAGAGTTATGACAGCTGCAACATGCCTTGCTGCAAACTGTCTTGGCAAGGCAGATTTGTGCATTAGTGCTAGAATTACTCAAATTGTGCAACTTCAAGCATGGTTATCCATCCGCACACCTCAAGGGGGAACAACCAAGGGACAAGCATTGATCCATAAGCCTCCCAAGTCTTTGGAACTACATATAGGTTTGGCACCCCTAAAAGCTAAAGATGCCTCAAGACTCCAATTTTGTTTTGAGGCATTCAATGGATGCTTGGAGGTGGCATGTATCAGAGCAAAGATGAACACTTCAGTCAAGCCTTATCCTTGAATCATAGAACCATAGGCATGTGCTCTAATCTCAAGTCAATGGCTAGAGGAGACTTGAGATTCCATTTGATCCACATTGGCCAAAGGCCTACTGAAGTTTCCATTCCCTATTCCTTGCAAAACAAACTTGACACACTATAAATAGACCTCATTTCTGATCAGTTTGAGTACACTAAAGGCCTATAACACTTGCCTTTCTCAAAATCACACTCTCACTTCCAAAAATGCCTTCTAATGCAAGCTACTATCGGGTTTTGAATTAGAAAGTGTTTCCAACCAAACCAATCACACACACACCTCATAAACATCATATGTGAGCTGATCAAACACTAAACCAACAACTGGAACACCAATTCATGAAATCACCATCCATTTGCTCAAATTTTCAACAAACTTGCAGCTGAGGTGCCACAATCTGTTCCAGTCTATTTCAAATCAATCCAAGCTTTCAAACACACTCCATATGGTGTAGGGAAGTTGTTCAGATCATCACAACTCATCTGTAACACCTCTAGCTCAAAAATCAAATTGCTCTTGCTGCCACGACCTTCAAGTAAGCCTAAACTTGGTCATCTCATGATTCATGCATATTTCCTTGCACAATAATTTTGTCATATGTTCATAATCATGTATGGAGTGTTTCCCCTCAATTAATTGCTTTGTATGAATCGTGTATGGAATTTCTTAGCCTTCATGCAAAAATTAGGGTTCTTGAGGTTTCTCTTTAATTTCTTATTCCATGCTTAAAATAAATGAAATTAAAGACCATAGACATGACCGTGAGGTGAAAACGAGTAGATTGATATGTGGATTGTGTGATTTCATCAAGTATTCAATGAGATTGATGAGAAAATGCAAATCTGGGCAAAACAGAGCACACGGGCAAACCCAAGGTGTTCTTGGCGCCCTTTTTCAAACTTTCAAATATTTGAATTTTGTGATTTTATTTAATTGATTCAAAAATTAATTTCTCTCTGAATTTTAATGATTTTGAGTTGATTCTTTTTTTTAATAATTCACAAAAATGTTAAAATATTTTATTTTACAAAAATTTCCCAAAAATATTATTTATTTCATATACTTGATATTTTTGTAAAGAATTAATTTTTATTTGTTTTTTAACATTTAAAATATTTTTTCCTTCTTGATTTTCCAAACATAAATGGTTTTCAATCATTTTGTGGATAAAAACATGATTTTTAAAACATTGATCCAAGATCACCACTCATTTTTCACATGTTTTCAATAATTTTTATTAATTTTTAAACAAAATTAATTCCATTTTTAAACAAAATTAGGGTTTTGATTAATTCCACCCTCATCAATATTTTTCAAACACTCATGGGCCTCTAATAGAGTGTAAGACCCAACCCCTTTGTAAATAAGCAATTTTGGGCCTCACACATTGTATAAGTCCCTCTGTATATTTTCAAAAGTTCGGCGCGACCGTCGCCTTTTTAACAAAATCAATTGGGCTTCTCCTTGAGCTATAAGACCCATATTTATTCATTTTCAAACTCTTTGGGCCTCTAATAGAGTGTAAGACCCAATCCCTTTTTAAACAAAACCATTTTAGGCCTAAGACATTATATAAGTCCCTCTGCGTTAAATAGAATCTCGATGCGATCGCCATTTCAAAACGAAAAATCATTTGGGCCTCCCCTTGTGTTGTAAGTCCCATCTTTCTTTTTTAAACCTTCTTTGGGCCTCTCCTTGAGTTGTAAGACCCAACCCTTGTTGTACATAAACTTTTTTGGGCCTCAGTCGTTGCATAAGTCCCGGTACAATATTCAAAATAACGGTGCGATCACTGTTAAACCTTGGGCCTCTCTTTGAGTATAAGCCCCAATAATCTTTTCAAACAAATTCCCTTTTGATTTAGATTCAAATATATACATTTGTTATAAAAAATTTCTTTAATTTCTTTGAACAACTAACAATAATAGCATGGAAGCTTGCTCGCCTGTAAGTTTTAACAGTTTTCATTTACTCGCTTTCGTATATATATAAATGTATTGTGGAAAGTTGCGCATGGTTAGTCTTCTTTCATACCATTTTAAATACTTGTCATATATCAACTGTATATATACTAGTATAGTTGTTTAGAATTTTCCCCGGCAACTAGGTCTAGAACTAGGTAAAGCCCTGTTGGTCGCTCTTAAAACAAAACTAGATCCCCATAGGATTTCCAGATACAGTCTTGCCTTCTCTTGGGCTTAAACAATATGGAACAAAGAGAAAGGCAGTATTCCTCGTGAACCTTTTCTCAGACTATCACCTCTAGAAATTGTCAAAGAAATTCTACTCCCCAGAGTTGATCGATTCTCGGTGAATGGCATCTCTTGAGTTTCTTCAAACCTCGAACTTTCACAAAATGATCTATTCTCGGTGAATGGAATTTCTTGAACTTCTATTGATTTGGGACTGTCGCTCCCGGGATTTTCATCCTAGTACAAACGCGAAAGTGGCACCGAAATAGAGTCGCCAGCAATGTGTATTTATCCCAAGAGAGGGAAAAGAAACACCGCGTAAACCTGAGGGAAAGGAAAGAGCATGGCCTTGCGACCAAGAGATCTGGGTAAGGGAGTCGGTTACGCGAGGGAAAGGTATTAGCACCCCCACGCGTCCATCGTACCCGATGGGATCCACGCCTGCTTGTCTCGATCAAAGGGTGTGAAGAAAAGATACTGAAAAAGGAACTGCTAACTGGAGAACTGGAAAAGGAAAGAAGAGAGAACGAGAAACATGAGAATCAGATGAGAATCACCCCACTGCCTACGTATCTCATCGGGAACATGAGAATCAGAGCGACGTAGTTCCCCTCACCTAGGGAAAACTGTTTGTATTTTTAGGGAACGGCTAACGTTCTAGCTCAGGTGTTGCAGCTCGCTGTATGGAGACTTAGGCGTTACCGTCTTGCAAGAGAACGAGGAGGAGCACATTCGTACGTTGAGAAGAGAATTCCCGAAGGAAAGACGTTATTGTTTGTTTTTGTCTTTTAAGCAAGAAGTGTTTTGATTGTTTTTGTGTTTACAACGCATATTGTATTTAAGTCCTTCACGTAGGATCGAATGCCTCGCATATCGACCAAAGACGGGACGTACGCTAAACATTCTAAGAAAGTGAGAGAAGACCCCTCACTATCTTATTCTTACATGAAAGGCTCAAATGCAATATTTGTTATGCCTTTATTAAGTATTTTTTTACTTTTTTTGTTTTGAGATGAGAAAGAGACTCAAATGAGGAGCAAAGGTGAAAACTAAAGGGGACTAAGACTCACCCTAATGTTATCATGCTTGGAAGTCCTAAGGTTAATGTGGTTTAAGAAACCTAATCCTAAAAGAAAGGAGAAGAAGAATGAATTAAACAACTCACTTCTAAAGTAGAAAATGAGTTGTAACTCAAAAGGGAGAAGAAAGAAGTTATTCAAGGAAAGCATATAAATGCTTATCATGCTCACATATTAAATGATTTAAAGAAATAAGAGAAGATGAAAGAAAGAAGTGTATGTGGAAGCTTATCCACACACTTACTTACCTTTAGCACCTACATGGAAAAGGTTAGTGCAAAACATATTTACAAGTAGTGAAATAAGAAAAATATACCAAATAAAGATCAAACACATTAAGAACCAATGACTAAGGATCCTAAGAGATGGAAATTAATCAAAGTCAGAACCTATGATCTAAGGGTGTTCTCTAATCCTAACACAAATGAACTATACACAATTAGATGTCCTAAACATCAAAGAAGTGCACTATAGAAGAAATAGATGAAGAATGGGTGAATATGCAAGGTGATCATGCATTAATGCTTCATGAAAGACCAAAGTAAGAATCATATATCATTTACAAATGGCTTAACATGTACATGAATCATCACACCAATCATGAATAAAAGGATTAAACTGGAAGAGATAAGATGAAGTAGAAGTAAGAAGAAGTGAAACATGTTCAATTAGGTGCACAAAGTGATATATTAAAGATGCATAACATGTAACATGATTAAAGAATGCATAAGGGTAGTGGCATATTATCAATGAGATGCAAATGGAATATAGGAAATGGCATACAAAATGCACACATGCAACATGTAGAGTTTAAGAGGAGACAAGAGGTGGAAACATGTCAAAGTTCAAACTATAATGCATAAATTCAAGTCAAAATGCAAACACATATCAAAGTGACCCATAATGAAACAATCATGACCTGTAATATCATGCAAATGACATATAAAAGATGCACACACAATCATCAAATGGTGGCATAAATGCCTCATAAAAACATGGGAGAATGAGGTAGAAGAGAGTGCACCAAAGTAACTTTAAATGCAAGGTATTAACAAATATCAAAGCACATGGTAAAATTGTAAGAATATGTCCAAACAAACCAAGTCAGAGGCAAAACATGTGTTAAAAATTCATGACCAAATTCAAAAGAAAGCATGGTCAAAGAGTCACACCAAGTCTCTTTTAGACACATCAAAAGGAAACTCAAATATGCACATCCAAACATATGATAACATGAAATTAAAATGCAACCAAAATATTTTTAGAGGCTTTATTATGTCCTTTAACCAATACAAAAGGAATGGATCAAAAACAAGGTGAGAGATGGGAGACATAAAATGCACAAGTTTGGGTGTCAATAAAGAACATCATTCAAAAAGAAATTGGAAGAAAATTATTCAATTAGGTGTAAAAATTCATGCAATCAGAAATAAAAATAAAAGAAAATTGTTTAAATGAGTAAAGAACACACATGAATTAATTTGGGATTTTTAGAGATGATTTGGTATTTTTAAAATAAGAAAATCAAAACAATATGTGACATAAAAATAAAACCAAAAGAAATAGTGTAGGGGGGTGTGGCGAAAGTAATTGGCATGTTGAAAAATCACATTGGGCTTAACAGGGGGGTGCCAGTATCAATTAATGAATCCAGTCCACTAACGTGTGATTGTGTGTGATTGTGTGTATGTGGAGTCAATAATCAGATGCAACCATAGCCATAGGATGATATTAATCACAATCAGTCAACAATCCAACGTCTCACAAATCAAGCACGTGGTAATTATCACGCACGCACCCACATGTACACATCTGAGAGGAACAAAAGAAAGCATGTGACATAGACCCTCCTTCATTAATGTGTTGGCATAAAATCAAGTGTTGGATTAATCTCATTGTGATCAAGCAGGCAAGATGAATGGTTTAGATTAGAGACACACAATAACAAGCATAATGCACACACACACAACCACTCAGGTCACACAATGATTTTAATGCGTTGGCAACATGACAACCACGGGATGCACAAGATCAAACGGCCAAGATTTAAACTGAGGAAAACCCTAGCATTAAACGGAGGTTATTCTCCGGCCACTCTCCGCCACCTGCAAATTCCATAATCTCCCAGAAATGCACAAAAATGGTACCAATCGAAAGCTCAAGTTACGCACATCATGAATCCAATCATAGAATCAATATATCAGGCCACACAGCAAGAACAGAATCCAAACATTTTGCCCTAAATTTCACAATTATGCTCCTAATGAGCCTATCATCTAGCCGGATACTTAAGAGCTTCTACTAAGCTCAAACCAGTGTAAAACAACTTAAAATTAAGTGAAATCGTGCAGAGAAAGTTTGAGAGATTAAAACCTGAAACTGATGAAGTCTTTCTACCAAAGAAAACCAGAGAAGTGTGCTTCCTCTTTGAGCTTTGAATTGGCCAAATAAAGGCTCAAAACCTTGAAAATATAGATGAAGATGAATCTGCAGTGGAAGATACTTCAGCTCTTCAATGCTTCCAAGTTTCAATGTTGCTTGATAATGGAGCTTGCAACTGAATTCCAATGAAGATGATGGTGAAATCGTGTGCAGAAAGTAGAGAGAATTTGAGAGTGTTCTTGGAGTGAGAGTGGAAAAAATGAAAGTTGAAAATTAAATTGTGAGTGAGATCTGAATTTATATGTTGAGTTAAGTGTGTTAACTGGCATGGTTAATTGAGTTCTGAGTTGGTTAAATGAATTGCCTCTAACTAACTGAGTCAAGTTAGTTAGGGCGAGTGAAGAGAGATTGGCTATGGTGTGGGTGAGTTTCATGATGTTATGGTGAGGTGGAGAAAAGAATGGTGGTGATGTTAGTTCTGATGTAGCAGAAGCTTGCTGCACAAGTTTTGTTGTTTTCCATTTTAATGTATGAAGCCTTGTATGCATGTATGTGTAAGAAGATTGGTTTGGCCGTAAGAGGAAAGGTATGTAAGGTGTAAGCATGCGTGTGAATGTGATAACCAACACCATCAATATTTTTTTTTCTGATTTTGTAGCAGCTTGACATCAATGGAAACAATGAAGTTTGGTGATAAAATTCTTGGTGTTCAAGGCATGGAATGATGAGATATTGGTGTCAAATGAAAGACAATTCATCATAGAACAAAATTGGTGTGGAAGTTGAATTGAAATGGGGTGTGTAAGATGGTATAAAATGGTTTAGAACATTGAGGTCCAAAGCTGGTACATGGGCGTGGCAGGTTGGTAAGTTGGCAAGGCAACATGGCTTGAACAAATCAGCATGAACATACCAACTTGAGACCATCATATCTCCATCATCACTTGCTCAAATGGAAAAATGTCCAACATCAAAGTTGAAGAGGACATTGAGATGAACAACTTTGATGTTCAACATTTTTTCATTTGAAGCTTACTTCAATGAGAAAAATGGGTGGACATTTGGCACACCAAGTGTTTGACAAAATTATGGCGCATGGGCCAGGTCTTGCTTGGTCATGACTTGGTTTTTGACCTAGTTTTGTCAAACTTTGATGGATCATATCTCACTCAATTTTGATCCAATGGAAGAGTTCTTTATATGGATTTGAAGCTTAGAATGTGAACTTTAATTGGCCCAACTTGGGCCTGAAGTTTGGAGCTTTTATCATGGAGAAAGAAAGCCTCAAAGTGTGGTGCAAAATGGTCCAAACTTGCCATTTTTGGAAACCCTAAATTTCCAAAAATGGAAACTTTGTACCTTTCTTGATTTTTCATGATTCCTCCATTATTTCTTGATCAAATCTTGTCCAATGAACATATTTAACTTGAATTTCATGAATTTGACCTTAAAAAGTCAGGAGTTGACTTTTTCACTGCACAGTTGACCTTTTCCCCAATTTCTTGATTTTGCATCTTCTGACCAATTGAAACCCTTATGAAACCAATTGATGAGCAATTTTCCATCCATATACACTTAGGAACATAAGGAATACCATGAGATCAATTCTTGTCCAAAAAATCATAAATAAATTAATTTTATGTCAAACCCTAATTTTGGTACCCTCTGGTTAGGAGGAAATAACACATCCTCCAAATCCAAATTCCTCTGAATATGATGTATATCCTCTCTAAAAAAGATGAGATATGACATTTGGAGGTGATAAAGACTCAAAGAGATTGCCTATTTGAGGGTCAAATCCCAATTTTGGACTGTTTGGTATAGGAGATGATGCACTATCCAATCTTCTTAATGAATTCCCAACTTCCAATGCCTTGTGGGATCAATGTGAGAGGATATATGATATAAGAGACCCTTGAGGCTTGTTCTCTTGCTCTGGATGACCAACACCTTTGAAAACCACTGATCACATGCCCTATGCTGAATGCAATGCTATGTGAGATGCAATAAGATCTAAATGCAATGCAATGAAACATAAGCCAGTAAAAGCTAAAAGCAAGAGGGCAAATTTTGAGGTATTACAGCTGCCCCTATTCAATCAACTGTGAATCTGAATGGACGAAAGCAACGGCTATCAGGAGTTCAAGATACATAGGGATTGAATACAAAAATAACCGAGAAAATTTGCACAGTGGATAAAGAAAAATGTTGTAAATACAACAATGGTAAGGAAGAAAAGTTCGTGAGAGAAAATTTGGAACCATTGGACCCCCATAGGAAACCTGTCGGGCACTGGTGAACTACCTGTCGGGAACTGGTGAACTACCTGTCGGGAACTGGTGAGTTTGGACCTGGGTTACCTATCGGGAATGGGCAAGTGGACCTGTCGGGAACTGGCAAGGTTCAAACTAAAGGGAGCTGTCGGGGACGGCTGCAGTTTATAACCAAGGGTTACCTATCGAGGATGGGTAAATGGACCTGTGGGGAACTGGTAAGGTTAAAAACTCAAAGGTACTGTCGGGGACGGCTGCAGTTTATAACCAAGGCTTACCTATCGGGGATGGGTAAATGGACCTGTCGGGAACTAGTAAGGTTTAAAACTCAAAGGTGCTGTCGGGAACGGTTGCAGTTTATAACCAAGGCTTACCTATCGAGGATGGGTAAATGGACATGTCGGGAACTGGTAAGGTTAAAAACTCAAAGGTGTTGTCGGGGACGGCTGCAGGAATCCTATCGGGAATGGTTCCAAGAAACTTGTAAGCTGAGAGATATGACTCTGTGGGGAGAAAAATGATGAAACCCTTTGCGCTGCTTTGCAATGTCCGTTGGGGAATGAACTAGGCATTCTTTCTGGCTTTGTCAATATGATATAAGGAAACAATTTTGGGTTCTCGCACGAGTTATCAAAACTGGCCTATGCTTCACATGCATATGTTTGAATTTTTCCATGGCGTAATGCTCCATCTCAATGGAAATGCTACGCGTTTTGAGGATGCTATGCATACTATATGCAAAATGCAAAGAAGTCCTCAGCAAAATAAATGCCGAGGAAAGGTAAGTAACTTTGCTGGGGGATAATGAGTTTACAACAAACTCTGCTGGGGAGAACCACTTCAGAGCGTCTCGTGCTAGGGAATGTTCCTTAAGAGAATTTTACAAAAGATCCAACATCTCCCAACTTTTAAACAAGAACTGGAACTTGAGCCAAAATACAGTAATTGGGAGGCCACTCTACTGGGGATAATAGATCTGGAACACCTCCTGCCGGGGAATTTTCATGATGCTTCATGCTTGGGATGGTCAACCACTTTCTTTTGCCCTAAGATACAAGTCTGATCTGTAGAAAAAGTCCCAAGAGGATTTTACAGAAGATTCGACATCTCCCAACTCCTGGACACTCCCTGAGTCTTGAACGTTAGCTGCGAGGCCACTCCGCTAGGGAATTTGCAACCGTTATCGAAACAGAAAAGCTTGTAGCTGTTGGAAGTTCTGAATAGGAGAATCGACTTAATAAGATACAACGCTACCCAGTTGCAATTGACTTGTCATCATCGAATCATCGTGCGCGACCGTCGGCCAGACGATGGACTCAATCAGTAAACGTTGTGACAAAAGGGTAACATGTGAACCTTTTCCTGAACCTGTCTGCCCCAGTATTTTGCATGGGAATAAGTGGTTACTCGTCTGGAAGAAATGATCCCTGATCTCGAAAAGGCTTCCATCTTGCTTTTGAGCCTAGCGTGAGGCTGCTATCCACAAACAAAGGATGTGCATGTATGCCCCATGCTGGATACGACTTCTGCAACTGAGAAATCTAACTCTGAACCACCACTTATTGGGAAGAAAAGTTTTGATGCATCTCTTTCTGGGAACATGATTAGCGAAGCCTGCTGAAAATAGGGGACCACAAATGCCTTGGGTTGGAATGCCCCTTTGTTTCAAACCTTTTGGCTGATTGACTGCATATGCGTGAACAACAGTTTTTCTTTCACTTGCCCCAGACCCACATGGTCCAGCAAAATAAATTGCCTCAAGAGGATTTTACAGAAGACTTGACATCCAAAACGCCTCAATGTCTTCAAACTCTTGGAGAGATTCGTCGGACCTCGAAGTAGGGTCTACAGAGGAATTCGCCTCGAGAAGATTCATGAACGATCTCATATCCCCGTGAGATATTCTGCCCCAATACTCTAAACCCTGGATAGGCTGATCAGCCGTCTAGATGGACTAACTTCTCATGCTCTTGGGATGGCCTTCCCCAGTATGAACCTTGAAGTAGTTTTGCCTCTGACTACTGATCTTCGAAGAAAGACCAAGAATGCCTGCATTTGTAGGGATTTGAATCTCGAAGTAATTACCCTAGTTTGGATGAACTCTGAAGAGCTTTCTCGACGTGATTGGCCCAAATTGGCTACACCTTAAAGAGATAATTCCAGCTGATTGCCCCAGATCGACTACGTCTTAGCATAACTTGTTGGGAAAGCTCCTGCTCAACAAAGTTTCCTGAGGAAGTACCACTAGATATGGCTGCCCTTCGGGAGTTTCAGAATTCTCAACTCAGCAAGATTAAGCTTTTGGACTAAATTTCCATATGTGAACTTCTTTTGATGTCAAACAAATGTATGCAAGCAAAATGTTTTATTCTGAGAATGGAAATTCTAATGCAACACACCTGTTAATCTTGAAGTCTTTATTGAAAAGATGTCGTAAAGTCGTGAACGAATCACTGCTTATGATACGACATTGATTTTTGAATAAAATAAAGCATGCACATGCAATACCAACAAGATCTTTCAGCATTACTCATAGGAGTCAGGAGCGCTATCTCATCGGAGTACGCTCTCGAAATAAACCCTGTTTCAATTAGGACTTTTGAGGGTTCTATCGTGGCCTGGTTCACGGTTTTGAGAAAAAGGATTTAAGGCTCAAAGTTTATCGGTGCCCACCCACTCTTCGTGATGTTCTCCAATCCTACGTTCAGCTAATTTGCACAAGCGCTTGCCTCTCAAAAAGATTTTGTGATCTTTAAGGAACCCATGAAACTGATGGTTTGAGACCCAATGAGGTTTTGGAGTAACAGTCACCCCTTTGTCTTTTGGTCGTAGTCACATGACTTTGTTCTTGCTCGAGGATTTTCTTTTGTAATCCTTTTGTTTTTCGCTTTCACATTCTTTTGCCCTTTTTTTTTATCCCTGATTTTTGCCTGGACTGATTCTTTTGAATCTTTAGATTTTGAAGTCCAGCGGGATGTCCTAACTTTTGCCTAAGTCGCTTGTTTTCAAGTTTCGACTTAGCGGGCTTTTTCTTCTTTTTTTTATTCTTTTTTTCTTGAACACGTCGTGTGACACTAGCTTGTCTTGACTTTGTTGAAAGGGTTGTGACTGCCTCACTCCTTGATTGTTGATGGATAACCATTGTGGTTTCACATTTCTTGACCTCTTGACGGTGGAATAGAAGGTAATGGATCCTCAGATGCACACTCCTTTTGAAATTTGAACGCTCGGTCAAATTAACTGACGCCTACCCTGCCCCTGGGTTAAATGTGAGGGTTTTTTCATACGAAAAGAAACTCCTACTTCAAGGCTCAAAGGGGTTAACGAGGGTCTATCTTCCTTATATCTCCAGTGTTTGGGGGTTCGAAACAATGCATGTACACCCTCAATAGGGTTCTATTCAAAAACACACCCCTAGAGATTTTTGCGTTTTAAAAACATCATCCTCCCTCAGAGAGTTTAAACAAGAAAGTCAGTATTGCAATGCACATGAAGATTTAAGAGTGAACACGAATGGATTACTTCAAGAAAAACATGTTTATTGTATTATGATTGTCATTCAAGAACAAACAAATTTTTCATGCAAACAATGTTTAAACAAACAAATGAACGCTACATATGAAGATGCAGTAAAGAAACTGATGATTGCCACTGTTGAGGAGACTTGACTCCGTCTGGACTTAATACTCTTGGCGACATACTCGCAATCTGAGTGCTCACTCGGGAGGCTTCAGTTGATGTGCAAACCATCGGTAGTGAATGTAATGACCCCAACCTCGATTAAATCTTGCACATTATGATGAAAGGCTCGACACCTCTCAATAGTATGTCCAGGGCCACCTGGATGAAATTCACACTGGGCACTAACATCATATCTATCTGGGACCTTTACTGGAGGGGGACCCATTGCACGAGGTTCTACCAGATTCAGTTTGAGCAACTGTTAAAACAACATGGCATAAGACATAGGTAGTGGATCAAAATGCCAGTCAGGCTTCTTCAGCTTCTGTTCGTACTGCTTAGCCTTGGGGATTGTCTTGGGAGGCAGGAGGTAGCTGTTAACGAGGAAACTTCGGAATCCCAGGTTATGTAGAGAATTCGTGAAGTAGATCACACTTTGAAAGAGATTCCACAGGCAATGGCAGAATGACAATTTCTGTTGCAGCCTCAGGCACGGGATTACCATCCTCCATAACCAAGCTCATCTGAGTCTTTGGTTGATTGACCTCTTCCTTCAACATTTCCTGGTCTTGAGTCAAAGCTTGCATGTCCCCCATAAACTACCCCATTTGGCTCCGTATTTCCCCCAGCTCCGCTTGAACTTGATACATGGTCAACTTCCAGCTTCTTTGAAAAGTTAAATCTGAAATTCTGAAGAAGACCAGATCAGGATGAGAATAACCAGCTTCAAACACCTGTTATGCAAATGAGTATGAAAATGCTATGCAAATGTCATGTTCAAATATTCTCAAGGAATCCTTCTTCTTTGATTCAAGTTTTCCACATAAGAACAACAAGAAATAGATGGAAATGATCAGCAACGAGTCTCAAAGTTAAGATTCTTGGAAATACTAGAACATGTATGCAAACATGTTATGATGATACGGGTGCAGAGACATGGGATCAAGGCTTCCACAAATTCTGGATAAGTGTTGTGCTACTGTCTGAATAGGTTCACAGGTCTGCTCTGAAGAGAATACCGGAACACCGGAATATCCGAATAATCAGAATACCAGAAGGCCAGCATATCGGCATAATCAGAATACCAGAATGCCAGGGTGCCGGAATAATCAGAATACCAGAATACCAGAATATCGGCATAATCAGAATCCCAGAATACCAGGCTGATAAGTCCACACTAATAAGAAAACCAGAATACCAGGTAGGATGAAAGTCAAGGTTACCTGCAAACCTGTAAACAATCCCCCGAATCTCACATGTACGTACTAGAAAGTGATGATCCTCAGATTCAGATCTCGGAATGAGAGGCAATAGCACATTCAGCCCGAAGGATACAATGATATCACCATACAAAGAGATCGTCCTCTGATTCACCTCAAAATAAAGAGGGGTCATCCTAAAAGGTCATCCAGACTTAACAGCTCTTCCAGATAGCTCTACCATTGTGGGAGATCCCAAACGCAGAATTCTCTAGAGAGAACCACATCCAGATTGTGTTTCATATTCCCTCCTCGCACCAAAATGGAGCGTGAGAGGACATGAAACACGCTAAACATAAGTGCACTCAGGCCTGTGTATTGGGCCTATCTCTCAGGATACCCCATCCCGCCAAACAGAAAACAACATAGTCCAGTATAACATAATATAGCATATGAAATGAAAATGCTGAAATGCAGTAAATACAGTAATATACAGGAAAGCAGTAATACAGTAAATAGTAAATACAACACAACAGTAAACACCCAATGAAAGAAAACAGACAAGCGCTAGGATTGACTTACTAAGGAAACCAGAGATTCTGGGTTCCATCCCCAGCAGAGTCGCCAGCTGTCACTCCCGGGATTTTCATCCTAGTACAAACACGAAAGTGGCACCGAAACAGAGTCACCAGCAATGTGTATTTATCCCAAGAGAGGGAAAGGAAACACCGCGTAAACCTGAGGGAAAGGAAAGAGCATGGTCTTGCGACCAAGAGATCTGGGTAAGGGAGTCGGTTACGCGAGGGGAAGGTATTAGCACCCCCACGCGTCCATCGTACCCGATGGGATCCACGCCTGCTTGTCTCGATCAAAGGGTGTGAAGAAAAGATACTGGAAAAGGAACTGCTAACTGGAGAACTGGAAAAGGAAAGGAGAGAGAACGAGAAACAAATGTAGGGAAAATAAAAGAAGTGCTCGAATGGGCCCTACCCCACTGCCTACGTATCTCATCGGGAACATGAGAATCAGAGCGACGTAGTTCCCCTCACCTAGGGAAAACTGTTTGTATTTTTAGGGAACGACTAACGTTCTAGCTCAGGTGTTGCAGCTCGCTGTATGGAGACTTAGGCGTTACCGTCTTGCAAGAGAACGAGGAGGAGCACGTTCGTACGTTGAGAATGAGTAGGATGAGAAGAGAATTCCCGAAGGAAAGACGTTATTGTTTGTTTTTGTCTTTTAAGCAAGAAGTGTTTTGATTGTTTTTGTGTTTACAACGCATATTGTATTTAAGTCCTTCACGTAGGATCGAATGCCTCGCATATCGACCCAAGACGGGACATACGCTAAACATTCTAAGAAAGTGAGAGAAGACCCCTCACTATATTATTCTTACATGAAAGGCTCAAATACAATATTTGTTATGCCTTTATTAAGTATTTTTTTACTTTTTTTATTTTGAGATGAGAAAGAGACTCAAATGAGGAGCAAAGGTGAAAACTAAAGGGGACTAAGACTCACCCTAATGTTATCATGCTTGGAAGTCCTAAGGTTAATGTGGTTTAAGAAACCTAATCCTAAAAGAAAGGAGAAGAAGAATGAATTAAACAACTCACTTCTAAAGTAGAAGATGAGTTGTAACTCAAAAGGGAGAAGAAAGAAGTTATTCAAGGAAAGCATATAAATGCTTATCATGCTCACATATTAAATGATTTAAAGATATAAGAGAAGATGAAAGAAAGAAGTGTATGTGGAAGCTTATCCACACACTTACTTACCTTTAGAACCTACATGGAAAATGTTAGTGCAAAACATATTTACAAGTAGTGAAATAAGAAAAATATACCAAATAAAGATCAAACACATTAAGAACCAATGACTAAGGATCCTAAGAGATGGAAATCAATCAAAGTCAGAACCTATAATCTAAGGGTGTTCTCTAATCCTAAGATATCAAACACAAATGAACTATACACAATTAGATGTCCTAAACATCAAAGAAGTGCACTATAGAAGAAATAGATGAAGAATGGGTGAATATGCAAGGTGATCATGCATTAATGCTTCATGAAAGACCAAAGTAAGAATCATATATCATTTACAAATGGCTTAACATGTACATGAATCATCACACCAATCATGAATAAAAGGATTAAACTGGAAGAGATAAGATGAAGTAGAAGTAAGAACAAGTGAAACATGTTCAATTAGGTGCACAAAGTGATATATTAGAGATGCATAACATGTAACATGATTAAAGAATGCATAAGGGCAGTGGCATATTATCAATGAGATGCAAATGGAATATAGGAAATGGCATACAAAATACACACATGCAACATGTAGAGCTTAAGAGGAGACAAGAGGTGGAAACATGTCAAAGTTCAAACTATAATGCATAAATTCAAGTCAAAATGCAAACACATATCAAAGTGACCCATAATGAAACAATGATGACCTATAATATCATGCAAATGACATATAAAAGATGCACACACAATCATCAAATGGTGGCATAAACGCCTCATCAAAACATGGGAGAATGAGGTAGAAGTGAGTGCACCAAAGTAACTTTAAATGCAAAGTATTAACAAATATCAAAGCACATGGTAAAATTGTAAGAATATGTCCAAACAAACCAAGTAAGAGGCAAAACATGTGTTAAAAATTCATGACCAAATTCAAAAGAAAGCATGGTCAAAGAGTCACACCAAGTCTCTTTTAGACACATCAAAAGGAAACTCAAATATGCACATCCAAACATATGATAACATGAAATTAAAATGCAACCAAAATATTTTTAGAGGCTTTATTATGTCCTTTAACCAATGCAAAAGGAATGGATCAAAAACAAGGTGAGAGATGGGGGAAATAAAATGCACAAGTTTGGGTGTCAATAAAGAACATCATTCAAAAAGAAATTGGAAGAAAATTATGCAATTAGGTGTAAAAATTCATGGAATCAGAAATAAAAATAAAAGAAAATTGTTTAAATGAGTAAAAAACACACATAAATTAATTTGGGATTTTTAGAGATGATTTGGTATTTTTAAAATTAGAAAATCAAAACAATATGTGACATAAAAATAAAACTAAAAGAAATAGTATAGGGGGTGTGGCGAAAGTAATTGGCATGTTGAAAAATCACATTGGGCTTAACAGGGGGTACCATTATCAATTAATGAATCCAGTCCACTAACGTGTGATTGTGTGTGATAGCGTGTATGTGCAGTCAATAATCAGATGCAACCATAGCCATAGGATGATATTAATCACAATCAGTCAACAATCCAACGTCTCACAAATCAAGCACATGGTAATTATCACACACGTACCCACATGTACACATCTAAGAGGAACAAAAGAAAGCACGTGACATAGACCCTCCTTCATTAATGTGTTGGCATAAAATCAAGCGTTGGATTAATCTCATGGTGATCAAGCAGGCAAGATGAATGGTTCAGATTAGAGACACACAATAACAAGCATGATACACACACACAACCACTCAGGTCACACAATGATTTTAATGCGTTGGCAACATGACAACCACAGGATGCACAAGATCAAACGGCCAAGATTTAAACTGAGGAAAACCCTAGCATTAAACCTCATCGGCCGGAGAATGACCTCCGGTCATCTTCTCCCGCCACTCTCCGCCACCTGCAAATGCCATAATCTCCCAGAAATGCACAAAAATGGTACCAATCGAAAGCTCAAGTTACGCACATCATGAATCCAATCATAGAATCAATATATCAGGCACACACAGCAAGAACAGAATCCAAACATTTTGCCCTAAATTTCACAATTATGCTCCTAATGAGCCTATCATCTAGCCGGGTACTTAAGAGCTTCTACTAAGCTCAAACCAGTGTAAAACAACTTAAAATTAAGTGAAATCGTGCAGAGAAAGTTTGAGAGATTAAAACCTGAAACTGATGAAGTCTTTCTACCAAAGAAAACCAGAGAAGTGTGCTTCCTCTTTGAGCTTTGAATTGGCCAAATAAAGGCTCAAAACCTTGAAAATATAGATGAAGATGAATCTGCAGTGGAAGATACTTCAGCTCTTCAATGCTTCCAAGTTTCAATGCTGCTTGATAATGGAGCTTGCAACTGAATTCCAATGAAGATGATGGTGAAATCGTGTGCAGAAAGTAGAGAGAATTTGAGAGTGTTCTTGGAGTGAGAGTGGAAAAAATGAAATTTGAAAATGAAATTGTGAGTGAGATCTGAATTTATATGTTGAGTTAAGTGTGTTAACTGGCATGGTTAATTGAGTTCTGAGTTGGTTAAATGAGTTACCTCTAACTAACTGAGTCAAGTTAGTTAGGGCGAGTGAAGAGAGATTGGCTATGGTGTGGGTGAGTTTCATGATGTTATGGTGAGGTGGAGAAAAGAATGGTGGTGATGTTAGTTCTGATGTAGCAGAAGCTTGCTGCACAAGTTTTGTTGTTTTCCATTTTAATGTATGAAGCCTTGTATGCATGTATGTTGATCGCGACTTTACGTGTTTGGTCGGATAAATACTGCAAGCATACAGGGTATCGCGTAGTTTTAAAAGATTGTCGAACCCACAGGGATTGATAGTCGAAAGGCAGTGTCCTAAAATTGCGGTGCAAGGCTAAAGTAGAAAGTTGTCACGGATAAAAGTGTTAAAGAAAAAAAATAACTAAAATAAAAGGTTTTAGAACAAATAAGGAAACTGAGACCGTAGAATGATTTCCGGGGTTCTTAGGGACTCTATAGGCTCCGGAGCTGAAATGGATGTAGAAGTTGCTCTGAAGGAAATACCGATCTAAAGGCTTAATCTCACACTCTCGCGCTATTGACCAAGCCACGCCTGATGACCCCAAGATACTGCTCTCGCTCGCTCGGTAATTAAAAGGCGCTCTTTGAAAACGGGTAAGACCAAAAAGAATACCTAAAGCGCTCTCGCTGTGTTTAGGATCCAGTGTTTTGTGCCTTCTATCTGACGCGTACCTCAAACTTTCGCTCTGTTGGACTCGTCTTAGTGCATTTCTCACTGTCGTGACTAAATGCTATTAAGCAGCCTCTCGCTGTCGCGACTAGTCTACTTAAAGTTAACTTAGACAACAAAACCAGAATTTCAGTCATACAAACAGTGTTGGTTATCCTACAGAGTCCCGTCGAGACGACGGTCCTCAAACTACAGGCTCGTACAAATTTAGTTAGTCATAATTAAACGTGATATTGAAATACTAACAGTGCTGGATTTGAAAACATACATATTACTTAGGGTTTTTTTATAAAATTATGTTCTTAGGTTGTTATGAAAAGTTTTTGAAACATTTATGCAGTAACAGTAAATATAATGCAATAAACAATAATTGGAACAATAAAGTAATAACCTGAAAATGAAATGAAATAAACTGAAATAACTTGTATTAATCTGAAATTTGATCCAAGTACAGCAACGGAGTAAAAAGAAAAGAAAACAAAAGTTGTGATAATCACTCAGTGTGAGCAATTATCACTGTGGCTAATAATTTGTAGTTCTGGAGAAAATTCGGCAGAGCTTCCGCATGGTGTAGATTGGATCATGAATGCTGGGCTGGGAAGTGCTATAAATAGACATAAACTGGCTCCAAAAACAGTTGGAATAATTTTGAATTCAAACTGCGTGCAAACTGCTTCTGGGAAACTGCTCCCGCGATGCATGGCGAACGCTATATGCCAATGGCGAACGCCATTTGGCTAACGAAGAAAATCTGGGAATTTTGGGGCAATGGCGAATGCCATTTGGTTCCCCTTAGGGAATGGCGAACACCATTCTTCTAGAGGAAGGCAGAAAGCTCCAGTTCTGCTCTTTTTCCAACTCTTCTGCCACAGTTCTTGTCCTTTTCTTCAATCAAGCTGATACTGGACCTGAAAACACAAAGTAAAGAAAAACAAAAGTAAATGATAGAAAATACGATAAAGACTCAATTAAAATACGACTAAACATGCACGAAATGAATCAAAACAACCTATATGAAATCGAGTCATCAAACTCCCCCACACTAAGACTTTTGCTTATCCTCAAGCAAACTCCCAATGCGAATAAAAACAGGTAAGCACGGTATTTCGACTCGTAGGCACACCGGGAACGATTAAGCACA
The DNA here is from genome assembly GCA_022829125.1 of Lathyrus tuberosus. Classification (NCBI taxonomy): domain Eukaryota; kingdom Viridiplantae; phylum Streptophyta; class Magnoliopsida; order Fabales; family Fabaceae; genus Lathyrus; species Lathyrus tuberosus. Next base: position 2,943,895 of record JALAZF010000082.1, on the reverse strand, counting down.
AGGTTGCTAGGCTAAAGCAGACAGATAGGTACTGAATAGTGCAAACAAGAGTATCATAACGACACGACTCCACAAAAGCGGACAAAGAATTCCTTCCTATGCAATACCGGTTCAAATCATGATATCATACCTTGACCTAATAACTTCGTTCTTATTCACCTCTCTTTCATTCTCGCGCAATCACATTAAGCCCGTTATCCTTTTGCTTACATGGTAATCGAACCTGTTAGTGTGATCTCTTATTCAACAATTTTTTATATATTTTTTCCTCTTTTTTATTTTTTTGCTTATGAATTTCAAGATTCTGATCCTTTGGGCTAAATGATCGGGTGAGGACCACCTAACTTAGTGAGAACAGGTCTTTAATTCACATTTTCTATAAAAACACATAAACACAATTTAAGATCAACACATATTTGCATCGGTACGTCACTTAGTTCGCAAACCAAGATGGTGCTGACTGCTAAGATAAACTAATCAAGAGGCTACTTTTAAAGAAACTAAGAACAAGGTCGCGACATAATATGTATTTAAACTAATATTGCATACTTAGGAACTCTAAGGTGCAAAAACGGTACAGATGTTAACAAAACTTTCCCAAGTCTGTCTACTTAGCCTAAATCAAAATATAACAACCTATACTAAGTGTGTCCTGCCCTTGAGTCGAAATTTTTTTTTCTTTTTGAAATTGGGGAATTTACAAACTATGCGAAAACATAAGGTAAATAACGACTCAAACGTGCATATGACTCAATAACGATACAAAAGAAACAAACTAAACTAGGAAAACAGGAAATAACATAAAGCAATAAATGAAAAGCGATAAATGACTCCTCCCCCACACTTAAATCGAACATTGTCCTCAATGTTTCAATTTAAGGTGAAAAGAAAGGAGCGATAAAACCTGGAATGAAAATCAGTGGCGGCGGACACGGCCTCGGCGCTGATGGGAATCATCTCTGACATCTGGGTCCTCGTGTGGATAATGGGCTTGCATGCTACGCACATCTCTGCGCAGACCTAGTACCTCGGAAGTAAGATCTCAAAGGCTAAGCTCGATCCGGTTCATGAATTCCACTTGCCTGTTTTGAAACTCGTAGTACTCCTCTCGACGCTGCTCATCTCGCTCTCTCTGCTACTGGAGCTCGGACAAAATCTCATCAAGCGATCCTCACATACCTGCAAAATCATCAGATAAAGGTGTAGTGGGTGGTGCGGTACTAGGACCGGGTGTGTCAGAAACACGGTGACAGAGACGAGTTGGAGCAGCCGCCCCATCCTCTTGTTCAGAAACAAGCAACCAATTAGTGCGGTAGCGCACATCAATACGATCGGGGGAAGGAAGAGAAAAACTACGGTGCTCACGGTCACGAATCAAGATGTGGTACCTGCCATCCGGTAAACCTTTGACAAGACGCATGCTCTTCCAGAAATCTAGGTCAGCGAAAATACTGCCAAAGCACTCATCTGCATCCAAGATAATATCAAGATCAAGAGCCTCAGCAATGGTGGTAATCATGATGCCGATACAGATGGCGCCTCCGACTCTGTTAGAGACACTCACTAGGTGGGCAAGGAAGAAAGGCACGGCGTCTACCGGGGTTCGGTTTAGAGCACAGTGAAGGAAGTATAGATCTTTTGAATTCACATTTCTTGTGTTCTTTCGACCAAAGATGGTGGAAGCAAGGATACAGTGAAGAACATGAATGGCAGGGTTTTGAATAGAGGTGGCCTTAAGTCCTTCCCATGTGTCAGTGGTATTACCCGTAATATTTTTCCAAAACTCAAAGGCACTGCCTTGCCACTCACTTTCCAGGGGTGCAATGGTTGCGGCTCCCGCAACGGGAACAGGGAAATCAAAAAATCTCTCGAATTCTCTCAAAGGTCAGTGAAAAGTCTCGGTTGAGCAACCTAAAGTGTATGGTTCCGGAGGTGCGAGTGATGTCATGCACATAGCGAAGAGAACTAAGGAACTCATAGGTAGCTCTAACAGAAATTGTTTTACTAAGAGTACAGAAATGAGTCATACCTAAGTTCCTCAGCATCCAAGCGACGCTTTGCATGAGACCTAAAGTACGAAGAGCTTCCGAGTCTGGATACCTCGTAGCTTCGACTTCTCTCTTAGATATGCGGTGGAAATCCTCACGCATGTTGCTTCCGGTTTCTCCCTTCGGGAACACAATACCCATGTAGTTAAACTCTTGGTTTGCTGCCATTTTTGGTTAGAGAGAAAAGAAAGATACTTTGAGAAATGGGTTATGATAGGAAATGGGTTTTTGATGATGAGTGAATGGATGGTGATACGGGGTTTAAATAGAGAGGGAAATGGAATGTGAGTGGTTAGGGAATTTATGAAAACGAGTGGGAAAGGAAAATGTGGTGAAAAGAAATTCAAAGGGCGGTTTATCCAAAAGACGCGCGCCTTCCGCCTTCTGCAGTGAAATGGCGAACGCCATTTGCCTGCGATTATGATTTTTTGCTTTTTTTTTTATTTTAAGGAAATGAAAAAGGAAACATAAATACTAATTGAAAAGGTGAAACTTACAATACGGGAAAGGGAAAAAAAAGTACAAGGAAATGCAAACTAACCTAAGAAAAACAGGGAAAAAGGTTAGCAAAACTAGAATCATCCGCGAAGTCGTCCGACTAAAGAGTCGATGACATTGCGGAGTGAGAACACGATATGGTAAAGGTGATCAAATTGCTCATTCACGACATCCACAAACTGAATGTGATCTACTCGAAGTGATGACAAATCAGTACGAAGATCATCTACTCCAACTTACAGTGCGTAAATGGCATCGGGAATAGCTATTGTGGTATGGTAAGTATCAGGTCCAGCAGTGGTAGAACTATTTGTGGCTTCCTGAGGTACAGTGGTATCCATGTGTTTATCAGGCTAAGGTGAATCTGGTGGAGTAAATGTTTTGTTCAACACATCCAAGTCATACAACCAGTTATCCTTGTTGTGCACACTTGTTCTCTCATGATTTGGCAAGGTGAAGGCATGGACAACAGCATTATCAATTAGCAACTCAAATTCCACCGGTCCTAAATTGGCTATGATTCCACGGTTAAAACAGAAGTTGATATCCATCAGGCGAATACCACCGAAAATAACATAACGGTTCAGATGGTAGCGCAAGCCAATGGCATCAGCAATCATAGTCACTAACCCTCCAATGATAATAGGGTGAAATGAGTCACGAGCCAGCTTTAGAAAAGTAGCTAACATAAACGGGGCAGCATTGACCGGCCTTCCTTGTGAGGCACAAAGCATGATGTAAAGCTCATCTCGGGATACAGCATAAACATTCTCTTCCTTCCCAAAAAGAGTGTGAGCAAGGATCTTATGGAAGTACCTAATTCCAGGATTGTGAATACTCTCATAGGACATGGCATTTAGGTCAGGATGGTAGTTACCTGTGATAGTACCCCAAAATTGTTCAAGGTCATAACTAGTAAAAGCATCTTTAGGGGTTTTAGTGACAGCATCAGGATCATTGGGAAAACCCAACAATTCAACCATCTCATGGTGAGTGAAGCGGTATTTGTTTCCAAACAAACAGAAGGTAGCCAATCCACGGCCAAATCCATACCCTCGAGTTGGTTCATAGTATAGGGAACTTAGGAACTCCAAGGTCTGGTTATGGTAGGTGCTGAAATTTTTTGTTAAAGCAGAATTGGTCCAACCGAGCTGGTTAAAGAAGTAAACAAAATTGTCCCTAATGCCAAGGGTAACCATAGCTGAGTCATCAGGATAAATCGACAGAGCAAAGTCTCTTTGAGAAAGAGCCTCAAAGCGACTCCTCTGAAGGTCATTTCTGAACACAACGGCGTGGTTTTCAAAAGTTTGCATGATGGATCTATCCTAAGGACTACGAACCTGAAAAATCAAGAAAGAAAATAATATATTGTTAGGGAAAATATACTACATGCAGGGGTTAGTGTTAATAAAAGTCACAGCAAACATAATGCAAATGGTATGGTAATACGGTAACGAAAACACAATTCATGAAGATATTAATTAACATGCTAATACTAACAATAATAATACTAATAATGAAATATAATCATGAACTAAAGTAATAACAACTATGCATGAGCAAACAAAAATAAATACTACTACTAAGATTTGTGATTTAAGCTCTCACTGAGCACTCCGTTTAATGTCGGAAGCTCGACATTAGAAATAGGGAAGAATTTCAGTCGTCTGGAGGAGCCGGAAGCTCTTCCAACTTGCAACTAGAGTAGAATTCTTTGTTTTCCGTCGAATGGTAATGCTTAAGTCTTTGCCCATTTACTATGAATGGTTCACATGAATTTCCTTCGATTTCGACTGCACCGCTGTTTAGAATCCTAGTAACTTTGAATGGTCCAGACCATCTAGAACGTAACTTTCCTGGGAAAAGTTTAAGTCGAGAGTTGAAAAGAAGAACTGTGTCCCCTCTCTAAACTCTTTTCTTGCTATTCTTTTGTCATGCCACTTTTTGGTTCTTTCTTTGTAAATGCGGGCATTTTCATAAGCATCAAGTCTCAGTTCTTCAAGTTCATGGATGTCTAGAATCCTTTTCTCGCCAGCTGCCATGTAATTGGTGTTTAGGGACCTTATGGCCCAATACGCCTTATGCTCAAGCTCTACGGGTAGATGACACGACTTTCCATAAACCAGTTTAAACGGGGTGGTTCCTATAGGAGTTTTGTAAGCAGTTCTATAAACCCAAAGAGCCTCGTGAAGTTTAATCGACCAATCTTTCCTAGATGTTGCAACGGTTTTCTCAAGTATCTGTTTAATTTCTCTATTGGAAACTTCGACTTGTCTGCTGGTTTGAGGATGGTAAGGTGTCGCTATTCGATGTCGGACCCCATATTTGAGCAATAATTTTTCAAATATGTTTGAAATAAAATGAGATCCTCCATCACTTATAACAACTCTCGGCACTCCAAATCTAGGAAAACTAGTGTTTTTAAATAATCTAATAACTACTCGTGCGTCATTGGTGGGAGAAGCTATCGCCTCGATCCATTTTGATACATAATTTACTGCGACGAGTATATACTTATTTCCACAGGAGGAGGGAAAAGGGCCCATGAAGTCAATACCCCACACGTCAAAAACTTCCACTTCTAGAATACCTTTTTGCGGCATCTCATCGCGTCTAGAAATGTTACCTGTGCGTTGGCACCTGTCGCAGTTTAAGACAGCGATATGGACGTCCTTCCAAAGGTTAGGCCAAAATAGCCCTGATTGTAGAATTCTTGCGCAAGTCTTAGAGGTGCTCGCATGCCCTCCGTACGGTGCGACGTGACAATGAGATATGATATCTTCTATTTCAGATTCAGGGACACATCGACGGAATATTCCATCGGCGCCTCTTCTAAAAAGTAAGGGCTCATCCCAATAGTAATTTTTTAGATCGTGAAAGAATTTCTTCTTTTGCTGGTAGGTTAAATCAGGCGGAAGCACTCCTGCTGCTAGGTAGTTGACAAGATCAGCGTACCAAGGCAGTGAGGCTTCTACACGACATGAAACTTCATTGGGTTCTTGAAACTCCAAAGGGTCTTCTTGGTTCTCACTTTCATCTTCCATATGGGCTATAAGTCTATCATACGGAGAATCATCGTTAATGGGAACTGGTTCCGGCTCTTGGTGTTCTATCCTAGAAAGGTGATCCGCTACTACATTTTCGGCTCCTTTTTATCCTTTATTTCCAAATCGAACTCTTGTAGAAGCAGGATCCATCTCAAAATTCTAGGCTTAGCATCCTTCTTATTCAATAAGTATCTAATTGCAGCGTGATCAGTGTAGACAACTATTTTTGCTCCTACCAAATAGGAACGAAATTTATCTAATGCAAAAACAACAGCTAGAAGTTCTTTTTTGTGGTTGCATAGTTCAGCTGTGCGCTGTCCAAGGTTCTACTCGCGTAGTAGATAGTATGAAGCTTTTTGTCCTTTCTTTGACCTAAAACAGCGCCAACGGCAAAATTGCTAGCATCACACATTATTTCGAATGGTTTACTCCAATCTGGTGGCTGCATAATAGGTGCGGTAATTAAAGCATTCTTGAGTAACTCAAAGGCTTTCAAACAGTCTTCATCAAATATAAATTCAGAATCTTTCATTAGCAACCCGGTGAGCGGTTTAGTGATCTTAGAGAAGTCTTTAATGAATCGTCGGTAGAAACCGACATGTCCAAGAAAACTGCGGATTTGTCTAATGGTTTTCGGAGGCTGAAGGTTTTCTATTATTTCTATTTTGGCTTTGTCTACTTCAATCCCTCTTTCGGATACAACATGTCCTAACACAATCCCTTCTCGAACCATGAAATGGCATTTTTCCCAATTCAGCACCAAATTGACTCTGACGCATCTCTCGAGTACCAATTCTAAGTTCGATAAACATCCCTCTAAACTTTGCCCACAAACAGAGAAATCGTCCATAATTACCTCCATTATATTATCTATAAAGTCGGAAAATGCCATCATACATCTTTGAAATGTTGCAGGTGCATTGCATAGTCCAAACGGCATCCGTCTATATGCAAACATTCCATAAGGACAAGTGAATGTAGTCTTTTCTTGATCGTTAGGATGAATAGGAATTTGAAAGAATCCTGAGTATCCATCTAAATAGCAGAAATATGAATGTTTAGCCAGTCGCTCAAGCATTTGATCTATAAAGGGCAAAGGAAAATGATCTTTTCGAGTGGCTTTATTCAGTTTTCGGTAGTCTATGCACATCCTCCATCCAGTTTGAATACGTTTTGCTACAGATTCTCCTTTTTCATTACTGACAACCGTTACTCCTCCTTTCTTAGGTACAGCATGTACTGGACTAACCCAACTGCTATCTGATATCGGATATATGATACCAGCTTCTAAGAGTTTTTGTACTTCTTTCTTGACTGCATCGCCTATGATAGGGTTTATCCTTCTTTGATGTTCCCTAGAAGTCTTACTATCATCTTCTAGCATAATGTGATGCATACAAATGGATGGGCTTATCCCCTTGAGGTCAGAAATATTATATCCCAGTGCAGTTGGATACTTCCTTAGAACATGGAGTAACTTCTCAGTTTCTATCTGTCCCAAGTCAGCGTTAACTATGACTGGTTTTTCAAGCTTTGTATCTAAGAATTCGTACCTTAGATTTTTGGGTAGCGATTTTAATTCTATAGCAGGTTTTTGTTCATCGGACGATGGTTCGGGTGCTAATGCAAGACATTCTTTCGAATAGTCATCGACGAATGGTTCGTTACAATTATCATTTTCGAATAGAGAAGGTTCGGTGAATTCAGGTGATTTCACTTCTACTTCTTTTACGCATTCGTCAATGATATCTAGCAAACAACATGAGTCATTAATAGTTGGGGCTTTCAAGAATTGAGCTAAAATGAATTCGACTTTTTCTTCTCCTACTTCGAAAGTCAGCTTTCCTTTCTTAACATCAATTATAGCTCCGGCTGTTGCTAAAAATGGTCTTCCTAATATAATCGGGACATTGTAGTCCTCCTTTATGTCCATTATCACAAAATCAGTAGGAATGAAGAATTGACCAATTCGAACAGGGATGTTCTCCAGCATACCTACAGGATATTTGACAGAACGGTCCGCAAGTTGCAGAGACATTTTGGTTGGTCTCAATTCTCCTAATTCGAGTCTCTTGCACGTAGATAACGGCATCAAACTAACACTGGCCCCTAAATCGCATAGACTGTTGTCTATAGCGTACTTTCCTATTACACAGGGTACTGAGAAACTCCCTGGATCTTTAAGCTTAGGTGGCATGTTATTTTGAAGTATAGCGCTACACTCGGCAGTGAGCATAACCGTTTCGTTATCTTCGAGCTTTTTCTTGTTAGATAGAATTTCCTTGAGGAATTTCGCATATGAAGGCATTTGGGTTATGGCTTCCGTGAATGGTATAGTAACATTTAGTTGTTTCAGAAGTTCCACGAATTTCTTAAATTACCCTTCATTCTTGTTTTTGGCTAATCTTTGCGGATAAGGTATAAGTGGTTTATATGGAGGTGGAGGCACATAAGGTGTTTCCTTCTCCATGACTTCGTTACTCTTATCATCCGCATCATTGGTTTTTGGTTCATCTTCCTTCTCAGTTCCTTTCTTTGGTCTTTGATACATGGCCGGTTTTGTAAGTCTCGGGTTAACCGGTCCATCATATTCGGTTCCGCTTCGCAAAGTTACGGCATTTGCTTGCCCTTTTGGGTTAGGTTGAGGTTGGCCAGGAAAAGTTCCAGACGGGGCTGGTATTGTTGGTTGTTGTTGGGCTACTTGAGTAATCTGGGTTTCTAACATTTTGTTATGCGTAGCCATTGCATCAAGTTTGCTAGTCATTTGCCTCATCAATTCGCTTGCATGAACGTTTTGGTTCGCAAATTCCTTATTTTGCTGTATCTGGGCGTTCATGAAATTTTCCATCATAATCTCCAGATTTGACTTTCTAGGTGCTTGTGGAGCGGGTGGTCCTACCTTATGAAAACCAGGTGGTACAGCAGGTGTCGAACTTGGTGGTTGCAAAGCATTATTGTTTTTTTAAGAGAAGTTTGGATGACTTCTCCAACCAGGATTCTAAGTATTTGAGTATGGGTTTCCTTGGGTATAATTCACTTGGTCAGTGGAAACACCGGTTAACACCTGACATTCGGCGTTTGTATGTCCAGGGGTACCACATACTTCACAGTTAGGAGACACAGCAGCCACGGTAGAGGCTGGTTGTGTTACGGCCAAATTTTCAATTTTTTGAGTTAATGCATCCATTTTAGCATGTATGCGGTCTATTGCACTAACTTCGTACATTCTGCCTTTCGAAGTTGGTTTCTCTGTAGAAACACGTTCTCCTCCCCATTGGAAGTGATTTTGAGCCATGTTCTCTATGAGTTCAACGGCTTCCTCGTACGGTTTATCCATTAAAGTGCAACCAGCAGCAGCACTTAGATTCATTTTCGTGTTGTACAACAGACCATTATAGAAAGTATGGATTATCAGCCATTTTTCGAGTCCGTGATGTGGGCAAAGCCTCATCATGTCTTTATATCTTTCCCACGCGTCAAAAAGAGATTCATTGTCTTTTTGTTTGAATCCGTTAATTTTTGCCCTTAGCATAGCTGTCTTACTTGGAGGAAAATAGCGGGTCAAAAAGACTCTTTTTAGATCATCCCATGAAGTAACAGAATTCGCAGGCAGAGACTGGAGCCAAGCTCTAGCTCTATCTCTTAAAGAAAATGGGAAAAGATGGAGTCTAATTGCTTCTTGGCTAACACCATTTGCTTTCACAGTGTCAGCATATTGCACGAAAACAGATAAATGTAAGTTAGGATCGTCCGTAGGACTTCCTGAAAATTGGTTCTGCTGAACGGCTTGTAATAGCGAAGGCTTCAACTCGAAATCACGTCTTTCGATTTCTGGGGCAGCAATCCTGCTATGCGGTTCATCTTGCGATGGGACAGCGAAATCCTTGAGAGGACGGTTTTGCGGGTGTTGGGCCATGTTTTGTTCCGATTCGGTTTCGGTTTCGGAATCAGAATAAGGAACGATAGGATCTGGAAGGAGATATCTTAAGTAGTAATCGTTGATTCGGCGCCTCAACAAAAGAAAGCGTTCGATTTCGGCAATCGGTTCCACTGGCTCTTCGCTTTGTGAGCGAGTGCTGGGCATACGATTGACAAATTAAAAATAAAGAAAAATTGCCTTAGTCGTTACTGTGCAACAAAAGAGACACAACAAGACTAATTCAATCCCTGGCAACGGCGCCAAAAACTTGATCGCGACTTTACGTGTTTGGTCATATAGATACTGCAAGCATACAGGGTATCGCGTAGTTTTAAAAGATTGTCGAACCCACAGGGATTGATAGTCGAAAGGCAGTGTCCTAAAATTGCGGTGCAAGGCTAAAGCAGGAAGTTGTCACGGATAAAAGTGTTAAAGAAAAAAAAATAACTAAAATAAAAGGTTTTAGAACTGAAATTCTGGTATCAGATGTGTGATGTTAAGGTGCGATGTCACAACAACACACTCTGCACAATGGACAGCAATAACAGTAAAATAACACCAAGAATTTTTGACCCAGTTCGGTTACAACCAACCTACTCTGGGGGCTACCAAGCCAGGGATGGAATTCACTACTTGTAGATATAATTTACAGACTCAACAACCCGTTGACAATCTCCTAAACTTATACTCTACTAATGACTTCCTACCTAAGAACCCACTTAGGTATGAGAACACCACTCAATCCCTTACAAACTCTCAAAGAAACCACTTTGAGTAACCTTGATCTTACTTCACAACTTCGATCAAGCAACCACTCTCTATTGCTTTACAGCTTCTAGAGAGGACAGAAACACAACACCTATTCAAACCCTAGAATAGTGTAAATACAAGCACTCTAAACAAACTCTAGACACTAAGCCTCCAGCTCCTGATCTTCTGAATGTTTTTTATCACTTTTTCCTTTGGTCTTGTGCGCTTTATATAGCTCCTGAATTGGTCTTGGACTTGCTACAATATCTCCCAGATTTGTTATTTAAAACTGAATATTTAAAACAGATTTTCTCCTAAAATCTTTTTAAATCTTCAACCTTTTAAATCTCCTACAAATCTGCAACAGATCTCCTATGCAGCAGCAAATATCTATCCCAAGATATTCGCATCCAATGAGACAGCTTGCTCTCCACAATTCCAGCTAATACGCAACCCTAACAACATCACAGCCTGCTGTTGTTAATTCTGCAGATCTGATGTTACAACATCTCCATGTGACATCAGACATCCAACTTCAGCAATTAATTACTTAACACAGCCCAGTGTTAAGACTTCAATGTTGCAACATCAGCACCTTGACATCAACATTGAACATACTTTGTTTTACCAAAATTCCAGCCAATCCAGGAACTAACAATCTCCCCCTTTGGCTAATTTTGGCTAAAACAATCTCTGCATCTTCAGAGACTTCAGCAGCGGAAAAACTTCAAAAATTTGATACTCTTATCAGCAGCAGTTTGACAATACTCATAGTCTTCATCACTTGATCTGCTGCAGCACCATCTTCATAATTGACAATAGCCAATTGGTGCTCCCCCTCAAAAATATGAACCAGCATCACAGCTGTTCAGTAGCTCACAATGTGCAGCATTTTTCTCCCCCTTTATGTCTGCTTGGCTGCACTCTTCAAATGCTAAGATATCTGCATCACTAGCTCAGTCTAAACTCCCCCTCAATAACTGCATTACCACTTTTCAACTAAACACCTTTTACTTTTAGCAGCATCAATTTATCTCCCCCTTAATATCACATTAGCAGCATTTGGCAGTAACACTCTTGACTTTCTTGGCTATTTTCTCCCCCTTTTTAGCCACAATTGGACAAACCTCAACAAGTTAAATCTCCTATGACACCCTGTACAAAACCATACTTCTTCTGTCAGCAATATCCACATTTTGAAAATCCAGACATATTCTTCATCCATCCAGTTATGAAGGCTTCACACAAGATCTGAAGCACACACACAATGCCTTCCACTGAACTCTAAGTCAACTCCTCACGCTTAGAATAACACACACCAAGACAAGTGTACAATCTATTCAAGGCCATGATTCAATCTTGTCTTCAGACATCTCCTCAGAAGCATGTGCGCACAAGATTCAAACAATTTGCTTCATATGACTAGAACCATTCAAGGCCACACCAATCAACAGCCTAATGTCATAATATGCTATCTGACATTATATCCTCATAAGAGGCAACCAATCTCCACAAGCTTGATCAGCATGCAATCTTCATAATAAATGCACCTTTGCTGCAAAATCCATAGACAAGTACTCCCCCTGTCATGATTAACAAATGCTCTAGATGGAGATGAACATTTGAGCACATTTTCTGAGTACATGCATTTTGGTACCACTGTCCCTTTCTCCAAAGGCTATCATACAATTCATCTTCACCATCCAATGCAAACCTTCTACTTCATCATTCTCCCTTATGACTATGTAGATGCTCCTTAGATATAATGTAAGCACTAAGCTTCAGATCCAGAACAAAGACATCCTTCACCAAGGATACTCTTGACACTCTTGACACCAGGGTATTACATATGCTCCACTACTGGATTTACTATCAGCAAAATAATCCAAACTCATCACTGTGTCACAAACTCCACAAATTCTCAGCTTACTTATAAGCTTTACTGAGATCCAGTCTCTTCAAGAGATCACAATTCCTCTATCCTTACATCCACTAGTAGTTGTTGAAACTGGTGAAGTCTTCAAAGACAGTAGTCATGCTTTGCTAGAACAAACTACTAAACACATGACCATAATCTCCACCTCTTCTGACCAAAAATGCTAGAGCATCCAACTCCACATATCCAATCTTAATCATCTTCCAGATATAACCACCAGCAAACATGATGCTATAACATCTTTTGGGACATCAGCTTCTCATCACCATTCAAAGGACTCATTGTACAAAGAAGTCCTTCAAGAAGCTCCCAATAAAACACTTGTTAGAGCAACTTATTCATACACACCTGAATACCATAAGTTCCCACACCCTCTCTGAACCATATCCTAGCAAACTCAACCATATCCAGAGTATCTATACCAAATTCTTTTTCCAGAACATACTTCCACCATTTTATGAAAAGCACAGGAATGTTATCTAGTATGGCCTTTTGAATTTTCTCAGAAGTTCTAACAACAACGGCTTCCTTCATTTGAGAGATATCCTGGACATTATCATCAGACTTATCTCTGATCTTCCTATTTCTGGAAGAGATGAACACTTTACTCCTGGAGTTTGTAGTACCATCCACATAGATCTTCTGCTTATCAGTTCTCATCTTTGGAGGTGACTCAATAGCTTTCCTCTTCCTTGATTTTAGTCGATTAGCAACCCCAGGAACCACTTTTGCAATTAGTTCATCATCACTCTTCTTTATTTTAAGGCTAGAAGTACCTTTCTTGACTTGAGATGTTTTAACATCAGCTCTAGCATCTGCATCTTCCAACCTAAGGATTGTCAACTTGTGAAATTTTTCTTCTAAACTATAGGAGTCACTAGTCAGGTTGTCATCTTTCTTGGCCTTGCAAGTATTCAGCTCCCAACACTTCTTAAGGTCACAGCTTTTGATCCTTCCATCAGCATTGTTGACTCCTTTATCTTGCTCACATAACTGACTACTCAAGTTGGCTTTTAACACATCATCCAACTTAGGAGTAACAGCACCATAAGTCATTAACCCAGATTGACTTTTCACCATACTTTCACACTTGATGTCACCATCTGATGTTACAGCATCAACCTTAACATTACTAGATAAGCTGTCCACTTGAGGTATCCACTGATAGCAATTATCTTTGGATCTTACTCCCTTCATCACTACCTCATTCTACTCATCAGCTACCACACATTCATCTTTGGTGTAGCTTACCTTGTAACCTTCATCACAATGTTGACTTATGCTAATTAAATTAGCACTCAACCCTAACAAGGAGCACATTATCAAGAGTAAGACCATCATGATTCTTCACTCTTCCAACTCCTTCTACTACTCCTTTTTCACCATTGCCAAAAATAACATCATTTGCATGGCAAGGATTGAACTCTACCAAATGCTTCTTGGATCCAGTCATGTGCTTTGAACATCCACTGTCAAAATACCATGCATCCATAGCAAAATGTCCATCTAATGTGTGAGCAAATAGACATGTGACCTGAGCTTTATGAACCCATTGTTTTACTACTTTGGGCCTGACCTCCTTCTGTCTGGGTTGAGGAGCAGAATTTGGATAACCATGAAGCTTGAAGCAAGAGAACTGCATATGTCCAAATCTGCCACAGTAGAAGCATCTAACTCTGTCATCTCTAAAGTGGTTAAACCTTCTGCCACCATGATGATGATGTTGCTGGTGCTGCCATCCATAGTGTTGATTTCTTCTTCTACGATAAGGTTGTTGTCTTCTACTACCATAGTTTGACTGTCTTCCATGGTAAGGATACTGTCTTTTGAACTGTCTCCTATGGTGATGAGGCTTCCTTCTTCCATAGTAATGAGGCACAGCATTGTTGTATCCATACTCATAACCATACCAGTTGTCCTGATGTTGAGACACCTGATGTGACATGTCCTGTTTGAGCCTTGCAGCTTGCATGCTCTTGTGATATTGGGGAGGCATGTACTGACTAGCTCCTTGAGGCTGCATTTTCCTCTGTTGGGGACCATCCTTTTTCTCAACATTCTGAGGCTGAACATCCTTCTTAGGGGTGGTATCGTATCTCTTTGTTTGAGACACCGGTTGGGACACCTCCTCCTTTGCTCCTGAGGTGCTTGCCACATATCCTATATCAGCTTTGTCTCCAGCAGCTTTTTCTGACTGAAGGATCTTGTCAAGTGTGTCTGTACCACAGCTCAGCATCCTAACAGACTTGGTCATTTGATCAAGGTGAGCTCTAACTAGCACCACTTCATTTTCCATATCAGTCTTTTCAATCTCTAGCTGAGCAATTTGTTGCTTGTGGCACTTGTTTTCTTGACAAATCTCAGCACTTTTTAAACACAGCTCTTGATAGGTAGAAGCTAACTCCTCATAAGTTACTTCTCCATCACTAGAATCATCATCAAAGACCACAGCTCCTGTTAAAGCTCTCACATGCTTTGCTGACTCGCCTTCACTTTCACTATCAGAGTCAGACCAGGAAACTGTCATGCCCTTCTTCTGCTTTTTCAAGAAGGTGGGACATTCTTTCTTGACATGTCCATACCCTTCACACTCAAAGCACTGAACTCCTTTATCTTGGGCAGTTTTCTCTTCATCCTTCTCTTTTGACCTGCTGATGTCAAAAGATATGTTCTTGACATTAGGCCTGGAGTTATTATTCATTCTCTTGAATACTTTGGTGAACTGTCTTCCCAACATAACTATGGCCTGAGATAGATCCTCCTGCGATTCATAATTCTTTCCTTTTTCTTCTGCATCATTTGACACCAAGGCTATACTCTTTGGCTTCTTTTCTGGTTCTTCCTCATTCAACCCAAGCTCAAAAGTTTGAAGAGATCCAATGAGCTCATCAACTCTCATCTTGCTGATGTCTTGAGCTTCTTCAATAGCAGTCACTTTCATCTTGTACCTCTTAGGAAGGGACCTAAGAATCTTCCTTACAAGCTTTTCTTCAGACATTTTCTCTCCAAGAGCACTAGAAGCATTGGCCAGCTCAAGAACACTCATGTGGAAGTCATGAATAGTCTCATCTTCCTTCATCTTCAGGCCTTCAAATTTTGATGTTAAAAGCTGAAGTCTTGACATCTTAACTCTAGATGTTCCTTCATGTGTAGCCTGCAAAATATCCCATGCTTCCTTAGCGACTTCACAGGTATTGATTAACCTGAAGATATTCGTATCCACTCCATTGAAGATTGCATTTAGAGCTTTGGAATTTCCAAGGGCAAGCTCATCTTCTTCCTTGGTCCATTCTTCTTCAGGCTTTGGCTTTGAGGTGCCTTCTTTATCTTTGCCAGCATCATCTTTTTCACACACAACAGGCGCTTTCCACTCTTTAATAATAGCCTTCCATGCCCTGCTGTCCAAGGATTTTAAGAAAGTAGTCATCCTTGGCTTCCAATAGTCATAATTGGATCCATCCAAAATAAGGGGGTCTGTTGACGAATCCTCCAACTTCTTTGTCCATCTTTACACCAGAAAGTAACTTCCCTAGATCTCACCCAGAGACAAACAGGATGCCTGCTCTGATACCAATTGAAATTCTGGTATCAGACGTGTGATGTTAAGGTGCGATGTCACAACAACACACTCTGCACAATGGACAGCAATAACAGTAAAATAACACCAAGAATTGTTGACCCAGTTCGGTTACAACCAACCTACTCTGGGGGCTACCAGGCTAGGGATGGAATTCACTACTTGTAGATATAATTTACAGACTCAACAACCCGTTGACAATCTCCTAAACTTATACTCTACTAATGACTTCCTACCTAAGAACCCACTTAGGTATGAGAACACCACTCAATCCCTTACAAACTCTCAAAGAAACCACTTTGAGTAACCTTGATCTTACTTCACAACTTCGATCAAGCAACCACTCTCTATTGCTTCACAGCTTCTAGAGAGGACAGAAACACAACACCTATTCAAACCCTAGAATAGTGTAAATACAAGCACTCTAAACAAACTCTAGACACTAAGCCTCCAGCTCCTGATCTTCTGAATGTTTTCTGTCACTTTTTCCTTTGGTCTTGTGCGCTTTATATAGCTCCTGAATTGGTCTTGGACTTGCTACAATATCTCCCAGATTTGTTATTTAAAACTGAATATTTAAAACAGATTTTCTCCTAAAATCTTTTTAAATCTTCAACCTTTTAAATCTCCTACAAATCTGCAACAGATCTCCTATGCAGCAGCAAATATCTATCCCAAGATATTCGCATCCAATGAGACAGCTTGCTCTCCACAATTCCAGCTAATACGCAACCCTAACAACATCACAGCCTGCTGTTGTTAATTCTGCAGATCTGATGTTACAACATCGCCATGTGACATCAGACATCCAACTTCAGCAATTAATTACTTAACACAGCCCAGTGTTAAAACTTCAATGTTGCAACATCAGCACCTTGACATCAACATTGAACATACTTTATTTTACCAAAATTCCAGCCAATCAAGGAACTAACAAGAACAAATAAGGAAACTGAGACCGTAGAATGATTTCCGGGGTTCTTAGGGACTCTATAGGCTCCGGAGGTGAAATGGATGTAGAAGTTGCTCTGAAGGAAATACCGATCTAAAGGCTTAATCTCACACTCTCGCGCTATTGACCAAGCCGCGCCTGATGACCCCAAGATTCTTCGCTCGCTCGCTCGGTAATTAAAAGGCGCTCTTTGAAAATGGGTAAGACCAAAAAGAATACCTAAAGCGCTCTCGCTGTGTTTAGGATCCAGTGTTTTGTTCCTACTATCTGACGCGTACCTCAAACTTTCGCTCTGTTGGACTCGTCTTAGTGCATTTCTCACTGTCGTGACTAAATGCTGTTAAGCAGCCTCTCGCCGTCGCGACTAGTCTACTTAATGTTAACTTAGACAACAAAACCAAAATTTCAGTCATACAAACAGTGTTGGTTATCCTACAGAGTCCCATCGAGACGGTCCTCAAACTACAGGCTCATGCAAATTTAGTTAGTCATAATTAAACGTGATATTGAAATACTAACAGTGCTGGATTTGAAATCATACATATTACTTAGGGTTTTTTTATAAAATTCTGTTCTTAGGTTGTTATGAAAAGTTTTTGAAACGTTTATGCAGTAACAGTAAATATAATGCAATAAACAATAATTGGAACAATAAAGTAATAACCTGAAAATGCGATGAAATAAACTAAAATAACTTGTATTAATCTAAAATTTGATCCAAGTACAGCAACGGAGTAAAAAGAAAAGAAAACAAAAGTTGTGATAATCACTCAGTGTGAGCAATTATCACTGTGGCTAATAATTTGCAGTTCTGGAGAAAATTCGGCAGAGCTTCCGCAGGGTGTAGATTGGATCATGAATGCTGGGCTGGGAAGTGCTATAAATAGATAGAAACTGGCTCCAAAAACAGTTGGAATAATTTTGAATTCAAACTGTGTGCAAACTGCTTCTGGAAAACTGCTCCCGCGATGCATGGCGAACGCCATATGCCAATGGCGAACGCCATTTGGCTAACGAAGAAAATCTGGGAATTTTGGGGCAATGGCGAATGCCATTTGGTTCCCTTTAGGGAATGGAGAATGCCATTCTGCTAGAGGAAGGCAGAAAGCTCCAGTTCTGCTCTTTTTCCAACTCTTCTGCCACAGTTCTTGTCCTTTTCTTCAATCAAGCTGATACTGGACCTGAAAACACAAAGTAAAGACAAACAGAAGTAAATGATAGAAAATACGATAAAGACTCAATAAAAATACGACTAAACATGCACGAAATGAATCGAAACAACCTATACGAAATCGAGTCATCATATGTGTAAGAAGATTGGTTTGGCCGTAAGAGGAAAGGTATGTAAGGTGTAAGCATGCGTGTGAATGTGATAACCAACACCATCAATATCTTTTTTTTCTGATTTTGTAGCAGCTTGAAATCAATGGAAACAATGAAGTTTGGTGATAAAATTCTTGGTGTTCAAGGCATGGAATGATGAGATATTGGTGTCAAATGAAAGACAATTCATCATAGAACAAAATTGGTGTGGAAGTTGAATTGAAATGGGGTGTGTAAGATGGTATAAAATGGTTTAGAACATTGAGGTCCAAAGCTGGTACATGGGCGTGGCAGGTTGGTAAGTTGGCAAGGCAACATGGCTTGGACAATTCAGAATGAACATACCAACTTGAGACCATCATATCTCTATCATCACTTGCTCAAATGGAAAAATGTCCAACATCAAAGTTGAAGAGGACATTGAGATGAACAACTTTGATGTTCAACATTTTTTCATTTGAAGCTTACTTCAATGATAAAAATGGGTGGATATTTGGAACACCAAGTGTTTGACAAAATTATGGCGCATGGGCCAAGTCTTGCTTGGTCATGACTTGGTTTTTGACCTAGTTTTGTCAAACTTTGATGGATCATATCTCACTCAATTTTGATCCAATGGAAGAGTTCTTTATATGGATTTGAAGCTTAGAATGTGAACTTTAATTGGCCCAACTTGGGCCTGAAGTTTGGAGCTTTTATCATGGAGGAAGAAAGCCTCAAAGTGTGGTGCAAAATGGTCCAAACTTGCCATTTTTGGAAACCCTAAATTTCCAAAAATGGAAACTTTGTACCTTTCTTGATTTTTCATGATTCCTCCATCATTTCTTGATCAAATCTTGTCCAATGAACATATTTAACTTGAATTTCATGAATTTGACCTTAAAAAGTCAGGGGTTGACTTTTTCACTGCACAGTTGACCTTTTCCCCAATTTCTTGATTTTGCATCTTCTGACCAATTGAAACCCTTCTGAAACCAATTGATGAGCAATTTTCCATCCATATACACTTAGGAACATAAGGAATACCATGAGATCAAGTCTTGTCCAAAAAATCATAAATAAACTGATTTTATGTCAAACCCTAATTTTGGTACCCTCTGGTTAGGAGGAAATAACACATCCTCCAAATCCAAATTCCTCTTAATATGATGTATATCCTCTCTAACAAAGATGAGATATGACATTTGGAGGTGATAAAGACTCAAAGAGCTTGACTATTTGAGGGTCAAATCCCAATTTTGGACTGTTTGGTATAGGAGATGATGCACTATCCAATCTTCTTAATGAATTCCCAACTTCCAATGCCTTGTGGGATCAAAGTGAGAGGATATATGATATAAGAGACCCTTGAGGCTTGTTCTCTTGCTCTGGATGACCAACACCTTTGAAAACCACTGATCACATGCCCTATGTTGAATGCAATGCTATGTGAGATACAATAAGATCTAAATGCAATACAATGAAACATAAGCCAGTAAATGCTAAAAGCAAGAGGGAAAATTTTGAGGTATTACAGGGACCCACGGGCTTCCTACAAGCATCCCCGCCTCCTCTTGGGCTTTTTACAAGGACCCTCCGGCTTCTTAGAAGTTCTCATGCCTTCTCTTGGGCTTAATACAAGGACCCTGACGACCTCTTAAAGGTATAAGACAGAACTTAGTCATCCTTTGTTAGAGCAGTCTTTCCAATGTCAAACCTCAGGCCACTTTAGGGTTGATTCTCATTCCTTAATGTTCGTGTCTCCTCTTGGGCATCATACAAAAGATAAAACTCTTCCACACCAGTAGACTTGGACAGTCTAATCCCCTTGAGTCTCAAAGACATTCTCAAGTTCCTTACAAATATAGGCAAAAACCCAGCCTTTCTCTTGAGAGTTCCCTAAACAGGGTCAGCTTATCCCAAATCAGAACCTCAAGGTCTCTGATATCTCAACTCTTCTGTAATCCTCAGCAAGAGTTGATTCCCCATTTGGACCTGCCACGGGATCTTAACAATCCCCGGCAAAAGTTAGCCTCCTCTTAGGCTTTGTATAATAATCTTTCCTCAGTAAAGTCAGCCTCCTCTTGGGCTTTGTACAAAGATTCTCCCCAGTGGAGCTAACCTTTTCAGACTCTCTTGTTGAGTCCATCACTTTTCCAGACTCTCATGTTGAGTCAATCAACTTTCAGACTCTCTTGTTGAGTCAATCACCTTTTCAGACTCTCTTGTTGAGTCAACCTTTTTTAGCCTCAATCTTGGGCTTTGTACAAGACAGATAAAAGCACTCTCTTGTTGAGTCAAACCCTTTCAGCCTCAATCTTGGGCTTTGTATAAGACATAAATCTCGCTCTCTTGAGCTTGGGACAGATATCTTCCCTAGCAGAGTCATTTCCTCCCAACCTTCTTCTAGGCTTTGAGGAATGATTTTCCCCAAGAAGAATCAAACTCATTTCAGCCTCAATCTTGAGATTTGTACAAGACACATAAAAATATCCTCACCAGAGTCAGTTAAATTTCTCATTTCAGCCTCAATCTTGGGCTTTGTACAAGACACATACAAACCTCCCCGGCGGAGTCAAAATCCTTTTACCCTCAATCTTGGGCCTTGTACAAGACAGATAGAACATTTCCCCCCGGAAAAGTCAAACTGCTTGCCTCCTATTAGGCTTTGTATAATTATATCCCCAAAGAGTCAGTCTCTTCTTTGCCTCAATCTTGGACTTTGTACAAGACACCGATATATACACTCTCTTGTTGAGTCGGTCTTATCCAGCCTCCTCTTAGGCTTTGTATAAAGAAACCCCCTAGCCGAGTCCATTAACCTTTTAGCATCAACCTTGGGCTTTGATCAAGGCCCACAAAAATCAAGAATCCCTCTTTAGAGATGACAAATTCTCTCTCAGTCAAAACCTTTTAGCTTCAATCTTGGGCTTTGAACAAGACACCAAAACATCTTTTCCTCCCTTAGAATAGGAGGAACTACGATTTCTCTGATTTCCCTGTTTCGTTTAAACGGGAATACGTAGGCATAAGATTGTGAAATCTTAGCGAACATACCAATCAAAAACCTTAGGTCCAGTACCTTACTACAAACAAAAACTCACTCACTCACTCATACTTCCCAAGAAACTTTCCCAACCCATTAACAGATAAACACTATCAATTACAAAGTGAGACCTAAAGCTGATATCATGTGGATAACCACATATAAGATGGGTAATTGACAACTCCCCATTGTATAACCTGACCCTGACTCCCCGAATCTCTTTTAAGCGTTTGTTCAGTTAAACATTCGCGTGCAAGGTTAGTTTTAGATAGCTTCCCTTTCCCTTCCAGCTTCATGGGATAAATAAGAAATCAGAAAGTAGCACCTCCTCCTACCATTGTGGTGAGGAGAAAACCCAGCGATAAGGTGGTCGCGTCACCGACAAAAATCGCTTGCTACACATAGCATTTAGACTTCGGTCTATTGACGATGTTAGGACTCCGGTCCAGTGATGATGTTAGGACTTCGGTCCAGTGATGATGTTAGGACTTTGGTCCAGTGGTGGCTCCAATCCCATTGTGTGGATTGTAGTGTTTATGACGTGCTCCGGTTCTTGTGTAGAATAGATCCTAATGACGGGGATCTTTGGAGGGTGATGGCCTAATGTCCATCGATTGTGACGATTGGTACCACATGCATAAGTCTGGTTATACATTGCATTTATTTGGCATTGATGTAATTTATGATGTCGTGATCTTTGATGTTTTCCTTGTGATGACCCTGATGATGTTGAATATGATGATGACGTCAATTTTATGCATATCTTGTTTTTATATTGATTATAATGAATTGTGATTACTCACCCTGCCTGTTTGAATGTTGCCTCCACGTGGGTAACGTGCAGGTGATCAGGATTAGACGTGGATGCCTTCGAGGACTTTTGGAGTTTATTTTGCTTTTGGTCGACTTAGAGGTGGATGTCTTCTCATCTAGATCGTGTTCTGACCTTTTGAGGCACGACACTTCACATCATGGATACTTTCATCAACAATATATTAATGGATCTTAGCTCATCAATCATTCTCTCTGATATCTTATCCTTCTTTATTTAAGTTATTAGTTTGTAGTGTGACTTTCTTGCTGTTACCATTATTATTATTTGGTACCATGCTTGTACTAGTTTTAAACAAGAATTGAATACTTTAAAGTTCAAAGCTACATCATAATCACTCCCTGTGGGTACGATCTCTTATTTTATCACTTGCTGCAATCAAACATATATGTATACTTGCATGTGACACCTTTGCTTTAAAACAATTAATTAGAGTAAACACTTAGAAAGCAGACAACAATGTCAAGAGAAAGCCAAACATATGAAAATCATACAAAAACAATATGGTCTTATGAAAGCTATTGTGGTACACATTGAATATGTTTATGACTTTGTAAACAACTGATAGTTGGTTGGAAGGGTCCTGGCGAGCATATGAACATGTCGTTATGATATGGGTGCAAGGAATACGGAAGGCTTGAAACTTTTTGTAATCACACTAACCTCAATCTTGTACACTTAAGCAACCTCTACGACGGTCAAACATTGTAACCACGTGTGTGTTAGCTTTGGTAGTATCATCCTTAATAAATTTCATATAACTTTCACTTAATAACTGCCCTAAATTTACACTGAACACCATTTTGAACCTCTTGTATCAAACAATGACCCTAACCTAAAATAAGTTACTCTAACCAACATGGTTATCAGTAGGTTTCTGATGCCTTTGAAGACATAGTTCATTGATTCCACAAGATTTGTTTTCATGTGGCCCCATCGTTGACCATTATCAAATGCCCTGGTCTACTTCTCCACTGGAATATTCTTGATCCACCTTAATGCATCTTCATTTTTCAATCTGGTTCCTTCATGATAGTGTTGTAACGATGGTTCTGTTAACGCATACCCCACCTTCACAACTTTTTTTCAAAGCGCCTTGTCTTTGATCTCCCGCATGAAGTTTTGTGCAATATGTCTAATGCAATAGACATGCGTAGAAAGAGGATTTTGCCAACCGTTATCAAGGTTACATAGGTTGAGTTACGGAGCAACGTGTAATCAAATATGCTTCAGAAAGAAACTACACACACCAACAGTCTCACCTTTAACCAGAGCAAAGACAATTGTGAAATTTTATTCCTCAGAGGACAAATGTCGAACTCGATGCTTCAACAACAGGTTTGACGAGATACACTAGAATCACTTTAATAACAATTACTAGATGATGGAGAAAAAAATCAATAAACAACACAGTCAATTGTTTACCTAGTTCGGTGAAACTACACCTACGTCTGGGGGGCTGAGTCCACAACCCAAGAAAGAAAATCACTTATTAGCATTTTAGTACAATTAGTCTTACAAGCAATAACAAACCATATGTTGTCCAATACCTTTTCCTAAAGCTACCCAATGACTTTCTATTTACAGCCTCCCCCTAAACATGAGAACCTACTCACTTTGTTCTCTGCCACAAACCAGTGACAGAGGAAAACAACCATTAAACCCTAGTGATAAACTTCAATCTTAAAGAGATGAAATAATGTTGAATATTACAACTCAACTAGATAAACCTTATATGCCATGTTACTGAAACATAGAGGTGTTCATAAAAATAACAAGGACTCTTGTAAACCATATCACTCTAAAATCTTCAATGGGAATGTTTGCTTTCTAATATAGGTTTGAGATCCTTATATGGAAATATAACTTTGGGCTTTTCCCTTGTGGGTCTGCAGTTAATTTCGTCTAGAATCTTTGCACAATTTATTGGATATTTGATTTACTCCTTGAATATCTCCAACAAAAAGATATGATTTGGTTTATTATAAATTCAAACTTAAATATGTTTTAAATCTGATTTGATCTTCACAGTTGTCCAACAAATTATACAATCATGTTGCTAAACCAATAGCAATAAAACATAACCGAATCTTGTAAAAATATTAGATTATTACGTAGCAATCTGGTGCCTGTTACACAAGGCCCATATGTCGTACCCACATACTGGAGCATCACGCCCAACATGTGTCCCTTTTTCAGTTTCATACAGCTTTAGCAAGCTAGACTAGTCTTGAACACTTGGAGATTTCTCCAAGTTATTTTTCTTCTAAAATGCAGACAATACAAAGAACCAATCCACTAAGAACAACAATCTCCCCATTTGGCAATTGTGGAAAAACATCTCTTCAAGATAAATATAATTTCTTCCATGAGAACAAGTGACAACCACTCGATGTACTGGATCTTCAAAGCATTTAAGCAGCAACAACTTCCATGTAGCAGAGTTTAGCTCCAGTAGTAGCAGCAGAAGTTAGAAGCATTAACATTCAGATGCTTACAAATAATCCATTCAATTTCTCCAAACCCAACAAACAATCATGCAATCATTCACATAATTATTCATGCATGAATCTAGTATCACATGGTTAATAGCATACAGTCCTACTAACTAATATATATCATTATGCAATCATTTACATACTTAGTCATGCATACACAATCAATTAGTAATTGATATCAGAATATCAATGAATACTACTAACATAAATAGATCTTTTTTCACATATACAAGGACTAATACCAGATGTCCTTCCCGATGTTTCAGCACGGAACACATCATTAGTACTTTCCCATATATGGTTAGTACCAAACAAAAACCGACGTTACTTAAGCATTTAGCAGCACAGTCCCACTCCCCCCCTTTTTTCCATAATTTGAAAAAGATTAAGCACACCAAAAAACATACAGAAGTTAGTCATGCAAAAGTTAGTAAGTAAGCACATACACAACCAAAAGCACGAGAAAACAACCAGAACAACATCAAACAATGCACAACATTAGATTTATCTTAAAATTACAAAGATAAAATAGGCTATAGATCCTTTACAAATCCAAAAACATAAAAGGGCCAGAACAACTGAGTTAGAACAATGGACTTAATCTTAAATCCATCATTTACTGTTCTTGTAGGCAATACAATCTTTATCAGCCTCTGATTCATAACCATTTTTCTGAACATGTGTTTTCTTCAAAGACTTCCTCGTGGTAACAGACTTCTTCCCATTTGTATATGACATTGCATCTTCTCTATTTGCAGAGGGCACAACCCCTTTGTTCATTATTTTAGAGGATTTTGAATTCACATACGCCTCACACATTTTGAAATGTATATGTGACAATAGTAAGAGAAAAATAACAGAAGATTAAGATCATTATTTGTAACGCAGGTTCATATAAAATGAGGTATAAAAACAAGCAAATTTTGTACTATTTCATATGCAGCAAAAATCTAGTGAGAGATAAACTCCTCTGCACACCTCCCCTAGCATTTATTGCTATTAATACTCACAAGACAGACATTAAGAGTATCCCTTAATGCCTTAGTGAGACTGCCATCCAATTGTTTTTCAGTTGCCATATGTTCAAGAGCTTCCTCCTTTTCTTCAACAATTTCCCTAATGAAGTGATGACACTTGCCAAGATGTCCATTCCTTCTTTGTTGACTTGGAATTGCTGAATACTTTATAGCCCTTAAGATGTTCTAGAATGATGTCAAAACATCTTGTTCCACATCATTCTCCTTCAATACTAACTTTATCCCGAGCAACTATTTATCATTGTTCCTAGCAGCTGTATGATCAGCTTCATCAGAAGATAAGATTCCACATCCTTCTTTCAACCGTTGTTCCACTTCTTAAATTGTCAAAACTTTTGTTGATAGCTTCCTTTCAAAACTTATCCTTCAATGATACAACCACATCCTTTTCAGCAGACTATCTTCATCCAAGTAAGACACTTTGAGAGTGAGAATTTCTTTGTAATTCAGCTTTTTCACAATGGCCAAGGCATTTGCTTCAACATTTGTTTCTGATTTTGGCCTTCTTTTTACTCCACAGACAACAAGACTAGCTTGCTCATTCTTCATCGAACTTGGAAACTCGGTTACCATTTTGTTATTCATGAAGTCTGTCATAACTTGTACAACATCTTCCTTATCAATTTTGATGACATCTTTGATCATAGGATTACTCCATCCAAGTTGAGTGCAACTACTTCCTCGAAAGTCACATGAGGAATTCTTCATTTCCCCTTCTAGAAAATCATGAAGGTAGTAAATATCTTATGTTATGTTACACTCATGCTTAGTTAGCCTTTGTTGAACAGTCTGCACTGTCCTACATTCCACCATAGTGTTTATCAATAGATCCTAACAGTCTCTTATGTTGAGATCAGGAGTGAAATTCCACTGTCAATTTTGAAGGGTACTTTACACATCCATATCAACAAATATCATGATAACTACATTTGTAGTTTGCTCTTCATCATTATGTGGTAACATATCATTCATAGGTTACGATTCCTTTGAGAGGGTCTTAGAAGTACAATTGTTAAGAATACTTTCATTCTTACTCATCACTCCTTTCTCACGTGTCTTCATATCTTCTAGAGCATATTCAAGGTTAGAAATCACACTATCATTAGCAATGGTTGCATTTCCCTCAACATCTTCATGAATATGATCATTCTCCTTATGTACTTTAGACTTCTCCAACATGTTGAACATGATGATTTACACATCTTTATCACCATCAGTATTTGTCAACCTGGTTTCCTAGGGATATTCACCAGATGACACTTGAATTTCATGAAAATTTCTCATAGGCTCAAACCTGAGTGGAAGAGTATTTAAATCTCCATTTGCGACTAGACCATCCTCAACATCACGAGGTTTATTATGGAGTGAATTATTAGAATCATTCTTTAAGTAGCTCAATTTCAATCCACTACTTCCAGCTTTACTAACTAGACTTGATTCATAACCATTCTTCCTCGTAGGCTTGTTCTTCTGAACCAAGGTAGATTGTTCAAAGTTGGGAGGATCTCCAGCCTGACCATCAGCCTTCCCTTCAATGAAAAATTCTTGCTTAAGTCTAGAAATATTCTCAAGACATGAATCAGACTCCTGAGACAGATGTGGTAACACCTATTCTGACATCTTGGTAGACCTTTCTTCTTCTTGCCAATTAGCTTTATCACTCCTGAGGTCTTTCAAACTCATGATGTCTTTTGAAGATATGACCTTCTTCAAAATAACTTCTTGACCTTTGTTGGTTACATCACTCTTGAAGTTCATATTCTTCCTTTGAATACACAGTTGGTTCACATTGATAGATAAGTCTTTTTCTCAATGGAACCTTTTTTTTACTAGGGTTAACTTTTATCCTTGAGCCCTTGATTCTTCCCTTTGCTTGATTTCAAAGAGCATTCTTATCGTTGGCCATGCGTATGGTACCATACCATTCTTTCCTTGAGGAACCTCTGTGTTATGTATGAATTCTGGAGCTGGTTGATGCATCATTAGATTTCCACTTCTTCTTGGCATGGCCTTCCTTTCATACACTAATTTCCATATTTTCAACTGTGGTGACATATCAGAGGTTGTTTCTTGTCATTCCTATGATGGGGTTCCACATGTTGAGCACGATGCGCTGACATGTGGTTCAGCCTCAGATCTTCAGTTTTTTCTCCAAAAATAACAACCTTCTTTGGGGAAATCCTTTTGTTTGCATCTTCCATTTCGTCCCTTCATCCTTGGTCATCTCTCCAACCTCTATTTTTCATCAAGTAAACTTGAATTCTTTTTCAACTTACTTTCAGAAAGAATCAAGTTTTCCAGATTATAGTTTAGAGATGAAAGTTATTTTTCTTCGTATGTGATGGTTGAACCAAGTTCCTATGATTTCTTCTTAAGAACATTAATGGTTATCTTCTGGTTGTCTACAGATAAGCCTACTTCTTTCCACCTGAACGAAGTACCAAGTT
Source organism: Lathyrus tuberosus (assembly GCA_022829125.1). NCBI lineage: Eukaryota > Viridiplantae > Streptophyta > Magnoliopsida > Fabales > Fabaceae > Lathyrus > Lathyrus tuberosus. The sequence continues at coordinate 2,916,006 of JALAZF010000082.1, read as the reverse complement.
GTTCTTCACTCGTATCTTCAACACCAGTCTCTCCTTCATACACACATCATCTATAATAAGCCATCACATAGTTAGCAGTTCACCCTTCACAATCACTTCAAAATTATACCAAGTGATCGTTAATCCCTTCTTCATTCCTATATTTGTTATGGGGAATGATGTTAGACCTATTGTCTGGGACATTGGTCCTCCACTTCCTGTCCAGATACTTCAAGGTGTTGTTGAATTATTACCCAAGAAGAGAAATATCATATGTCAATCTCTCTTCTTTGACACCTTGACTTCCAACTTCCTCAGTGTTGGATATAAAAGATATACCTTTGTTCTTATTTTCTGACCTTTCATTGATGGATATCTCAAATGTTTGTAGGGAACCAACAAGTTCATTAACCTTTATACTACTTAGGTTTTGAGCTTCTTCAATAACAATCACTTTCATATCAAACCTTTTAGGTAATGATCCGAGAATCTTTCTTACAAGCTTTTCTTCAAACATCTTTTCACCTAAGCCAAATGATGTGTTGGCAATGTCATGCAATCTGATGTGAAACTCACTCATAGTTTCATCTTCATTCATCCTTAGGTTCTCAAATTTTGTTATTAGGAGCTGCAACCTTGACATACGAACCTTGGATGTGCCTTCATATGCAGTTTTTAGAATCTCCCATGCTTCTTTAGCTTCTGAATATGTGTCGATCAGCATGAACATTTTCTTGTCCACACCATTGAAAATCTCATCAATGCCTTGGAGTTCCCAAGGGCTTCATCATCTTCAACAACAGTCCAATCAGCCTCTAGTTTTAGGTTAGTTGTACCATCTTCAAAGGTAATCATTGGATGTTTCCATCCCTTGATCACAACTTCCCATGCTTTGTTTCTTAAGGATTTGAGAAAAATCACCATTATCACCTTTCAATAATCATAATTTGTTCCATCCAAAACACGTGGTTTGCTGACTAATCTTCCATCTTTAATTATCTTCATTTAAGCTAGGGGTGACAAACGGGCATGCCCGCCCCATTTAGGCCCGCCCCACAAAAGCCTGCAAAAAAACGGGGCAGGACGGGGCGAGTGTAGATACGGGCCTAAAACCTAGGCCCAACCTGTAAAAAAAGTGAGGGCAGGGCGGGGAAAGCCCGCAGGCACTTCACTTTTTAAGCCTAAAAACAAAAAAGTTTATGTAAATGCCCGTGCCCGCAAAAGCCCACGAAGGGGCTGAAGGGAAATCACGATTCAAAACGCAGCGGAAATTAAAATTTCCCTTTAACGATCCTTACAAAATGGTTACCTCTTGTGGCGATGAAACCTTTAATTCTGAATCGAAGGAATGATCATGAGCGATGAACGATGAACAGCGCCTCTACTCAGTCCACACGAATAGCTTCCTTCAGTCTCAGTGCTAGCTGCTATGATTGAAGGATTTGAGTGAGAGATATAGAGAAGGAAAATATGGCTAGGGTTTCACAACTGAATTTTCATCAAGTCTTTATGCTTCTGCACAAGGGTTATATTTATAGAACAACTTGTGTTGGCTGCAAGCTAAAAAACCCACTTAAGTGTACGCACACCATATCTTATAATGTATCGTATATCACTTAAGCATATGGTACCTTACCATAATCCATATTCCACTTAAGTGCACCGTACCTTACGGTGTTACATATTTACTTAAGTACACCGAACCTTACGGTGTGCCTTATTTACTCTACCTCTTATCAAATTGTCCTTATGTATGTGACCCTGTAGGATTTCGCGACGTTGGTAATTATATTAAATCATGCATTTAACATAATAAACAGTGAGCGGTATCTAGCAACACATCACTGCTACCCAAGTCACGAAATTGTCATGTGATCTGACAAAACCTTTTGTGATAGTGCTTGTGTGTACAATTACCTTTTTGCCCTTATGTCTATATTGAACACAAGGCATATACCGTGTCATCCTTGTTCAGTTCAATATTGGACCCTTAGACATTTATCCTGTTATGCAGGATGGGCAAATTCCATCTAGGTCACTCATGTCCCTCATCATGCTTTATGAAGTACCCATCAACTGTCTTTATAGTCATCCAATTACGGACAATGTTTGATCAGCAATAAAGTACTTGATTCTACATCTAGGGTCCATAGTTGTTTCAGGTCGAAGGGTGGTATACACCACTATGACCATGAGAGTAACTTATGACACTTTGCATAACATTCTATGTAGTACTCTCATAGTGGGTCAATCCAGTATAAATATTACTCCTAATATTCATACCTATGTTAAGACTTGATAACTCTTTCCTTATCCATGATCCATGAGATGTGATCATCAGTCTATCTATATAATAGTCTTAATGCTTTAAGGTTATCCCATTTCACATTAAAGCTTGACTACGGATACTTTAAGAATAGCGTCCTTATGTTTAATGGAATATCATGATTAAGTCACACTTAATATTTCATTAAACAAACTAGTTATTCTAGGGACTTTATCACTTTGGAATAACAAACATAATAAAGAAATGCCTTTTATTATTAATAAATAATTCGATACAAGTACCAAAGGTATTGGCCTCTAGGGCTTACACCAACAATCTCCCACTAGCACTAGAGCCAATCAGGCATACCCCTAATACCCATAGATCTAGTATGGCCATCATGCTTCTGCTGTGCAAGAGGCTTTGTTAGTGGGTCAACAATGTTGTCAAGTGTAGGTACTCTGCATATCTTCACATCTCCCAGATCTATTATCTCTTGAATGAGATGATAACGCCTAAGTATGCGTTTGGATCGTTGGTGAGATCTAGGCTGCTTAGCTTGTGCGATGGCACCATTGTTATCACAATAGAGATCAATGGGATCCACAATGCTAGGGACTATGCCAAGTTCACTAATGAACTTTTTGATCCAAATAGCTTCCTTTGCTGCATTTGAGGCAGCAATGTACTCGGCCTCGGTTGTAGAATCGTCAACTGTTTCTTGCTTTGAACTTTTCCAGCTCACAGCGCCACCATTTAGGCAGAACACATAACCAAATTGCGATTTAAAGTCATCCTTATCTATTTGGAAGCTAGCATCGGTGTATCCAATTACCGCGAGCTCTTCCTGACCTCCATATATCAAGAATGAATCCTTAGTCTTTCTGAAGTACTTATGGATATTCTTGACAGCTACCCAATGAGCATCACCGGGATCAGATTGGTACTTACTCGTTGCACTTAAAGCATACGAGACATCTGGTCGAGTACATAACATGGCATACATGATAAATCCTATTGCAGATGCATATGGAATCTTATTCATGCGATCCCTTTCTTCCTTAGTTGAAGGAGATTGTGTTTTTGATAGACACGGACCATGTTGCATAGGTATGAATCCTTTCTTGGAATCATGCATATTAAAGTGTCTCAACACTTTGTCTATGTATGTACTCTGACTTAGGCCAAGCAGTTTTTGTGATCTATCTCTATAGATCCTGATTCCTAATATATAGGCTGCTTCACCAAGGTCCTTCATAGAAAAGCATTTCCCTAACCAAGTTTTTACTTGTTCCAAGGTAGGGTCATCGTTTCCAATGATTAATATGGCATCTACATATAATACCAGGAAGACGATCATGCTCCCACTAACCTTCGTGTAGACACAAGGCTCATCTTCGTTCTTTATGAATCCATATTGTTTTACAGTGTCATCAAAAAGAAGATTCCAACTTCTGGAAGCTTACTTCAATCCATAGATTGATTGCTGTAACTTGCATATCTTTTGGGATTCTTCTGGTATGTCAAATCCTTCAGGTTGTGTCATGTACACATCCTCAAGAAGATTTCCATTAAGGAAAACAGTCTTGACATCCATCTGCTGTATTTCATAATCATGATATGCAGTGATAGCAAGTAAAATCTGAACAGATTTAAGCATTGCAATTGGTGAAAAGGTTTCATCATAGTCTACACCATGAATTTGTTTATAACCTTTAGTAACCAGTCTTGCCTTATAGGTATGTACCTTACCATCTATGTCAGTCATTTTTTTGAAGACCCACTTGCATCCTATAGGATTAACTCCTATATGAGGCTCTACCAAGGTCCAAACCTAGTTTATGTACATGGAATCCATTTCAGGTTTCATGGCTTATATCCACTTCTCAGACTCAGGACCAGTTATGGCCTCTTGATAGGTTACAGACTCATCTTGATCCATGAGTAATACATCACCTTGATCAGTTATGAGATATCCATATCTCTCTAGTTGGTGACATATCCTGCTCGATCTAGCTAGTCTTGTTTTACTTGAGCAGGTTGCTCTTCCACAACTACTTGTGGTTCCTGCTCTAATTCCTCCATAGGTGTATCAATGCTTTGTGATTCTTGAATTTCTTCAAGCTCTACTTTCCTCCCACTGATTCCTTTGGAAATAAAGTCCCTTTCCAAGAAAACTCCAGTTCGAGTGAAAAACACTTTGCCCTCAGAAGGATTGTAGAAGTAATACCCGCTTGTTTCTTTAGGATACCCCATAAATAAGCATTTGTCAGATTTGGGCTCAAGCTTAGTTGAAATTTGTCGTTTCACATAAACTTCACAATCCCAAATCTTCATGTACGACATATGTGGTTTCTTACCACTCCATTTTTCATATGGTGTCTTTTCAACCTTTTTGGATGGAACACGATTAAGTGTGTAAGCTCCTATCTGTAGTGCATGTCCCCGAAAGGAGTTTGGAAGATCGGCGTGACTCATCATGGATCGGACCATGTCTAACAAGGTTCGATTTCTTCTCTCAGATATACTACTCCATTATGGTGTTCCAGGAGGAGTGAGTTGGGATAGAATCCCACACTCTTTTAGATGGTAATTAAACTCTAGGCTTAAATATTCACCGCCTCGATCTGATCGAAGAGTTTTAATATTCTTACCTAGTTGGTTTTGTACTTCATTCTTGAACTCCTTGAACTTTTCAAAGGATTCAGATTTGGGTTTCATTAAATAGACATAACCATATCTACTGAAATCATCGGTAAATATGATGAAGTATTGAAAACCTCCTCTGGCTGGAATGTTCAGTGGTCCACATACATCAGTATGTATGAGGGTCAAAAGATCATTAGCCCTTTCAACTTTTCCTGTGAATGGGGACTTTGTCATCTTTCCAATTAAACAAGATCTGCATGTATCATATGATTCGTAACCAAAAGAGTCCAATAGTCCATCTTTATGGATTTTGGAGATGCATCTCTCATTTATATGGCCTAAGCGACAATACCAAAGGTAACTTGGATTTAACTCATTAGGTTTCATCCTTTAAGTATTAATGTTATAAATTGGCATTTCAGGATCAAGGACGTACAATCCATTGTTCATTTATGCAGTAGCATAGAATATATCATTCAAACAAATAGAGCAACAATTGTTCTTTATTATAAATGAAAACCCAAACTTGTCCAAATAAGAAACGGAAATAATATTCCTGCTAATTACAGGTACATAGTAACATTTCTCTAACTGAATTATTAAACCACTAGGTAAAGTCAATACATAAGTTCCTACGACTAAAGCAACAACCTTTGCTCCATTGCCAACTCGTAGGTCAACTTCGCCATTTGCCAAAACTCTACTCCTTTTTAGCCCCTGCACATTGGTACAAATGTGAGAACCACATTTACTATCTAATACCCATCATGCAGAAATAGATAAATTTATTTCTATAACAAAAATACCTGAAGTCGAAGTCTCCACTCCATTCTTCTTATCTTTCAGGTACTTTGGGCAGTTTCTCTTCCAGTGTCTGGTCTTACCGCAATAGAAGCAAGTTCCCTCCTTTGCTATACCTCCACTAGGCTTCAAAGAAGGGGCAATATGTTTCGGTTTGGTAACTTCCTTACCTTTCCATTTACCACCCTGTTTGGTGGGCCTTTTGTTCTGTTTCTTTCCATTACTGACCATCAGAATGGATTTCCCTTTTGACTTTAGATTTTTCTCAGTAGTTCTTAACATGCCTAGAAATTCAGGAAGATTTTTGTCCATATCATTCATGTTGAAATTAAGGACAAATTGACTGAAGCTTTCCGGCAACGATTGCAGGATCAAATCAGTCGCAAGCTCCTTTTTTAGGGGAAATCCCAATCTTTCAAGGTTCTCCACGTACCCAATCATCTTGAGTACATGGGGACCTACAGGGGCTCCCTCAGATAACTTGGCTTGAAAAAGGGATTTTGAAACTTCAAACCTCTCATGCCTTGCCTGCTCTTGATAGAGTATCTTCAGGTGTTCGATCATATCGAACGCTGCCGTGTTTTCATGTTGCTTTTGCAATTCAGAATTCATGGTAGCCAACATGAGGCAAGCAGTTTCATTGGCATCATCGACATTCTTTTTATAAGCATCTCTTTCAGCCTTAGGAGCAGAACTAGGAGGCTCCTCCTCAGGAACAAGTGTCTCTAAGACATATAACTTTTTGTCATGTTTGAGGACAATCCTCAGATTTCGGTGCCAATCCAGAAAATTTGTCCCATACAATTTTTCTTTATCAAGGATTGATCGCAAAATGTTGTTAGATGTGTTTGTTGTCATGGTAATCTACAAAATATAATGGAAAAATATAAGTATCATTAAAACAACATATTCAATTAGGCCTTTAATTAAATATGCTTCCACTATTTTACTCAAACCAAATGACCCTCACCATTTGATTCGGAAAATCCCGTTGGAATATTTTTTAGTGGATCGAGATCCATATTTCACTTTGTTTTAAGTCAGCGTTAGGCTGATTACACAAAACTCAGCTATTTAGGTAGGAACTCCTTCCAATTGTATCCAATACAATTCTCGAATATTTCAGTTAGGTGAATAACTCCTTATTCTAATCCATCATATGGATTATTCCCAACTCTTGCTTTTAAACGTATATAATTTTATTATATTTTGTTTAGTTAAGTTTGACCCATTGTTTTAGAAATTGGATATTACATTTATCCCATCGCATCTTACTAATATAGAACATGCACCTCGTGTTAGGCGAAACCTACATTATTCTATACTAGTCTTGATGAGTTCTAAAGCTTGGAAAACATAAACTTAATATTCAATTTGAGGGAATTTTCATTAGTTTGATCTCACCGGCTTATTTATCATATAAATCTTATCTCACATGCATCAACATACATACGCATGCATCAACATACATACAAAATGAAACAGTTATGGCCCCTAGCGCAATTGTTTTCCCAAGCCAATGAGAGAACCTAAGTTAAACCTAATAACGATCTACACTTCTCCAAGCAAGATCTCCAAGGTTTTCCTCCTTTGATCTTGTAGTCTTTCTTTTTCTTCATAACATTACATTACATTAAATAATACTCGCTTTTACATACGAGGGAGTGAGATAAGAAAAGAAGTTACATCAAGAGATTAAAAGAGAGGCACGGCATGTAGGTCGTATTTTAAAATCCCAAAATAAAATAAAGGAAAACTATGGCCATAACTGATCACCACAAGAGAAAAATAATAAACACACTTTTATTATTATTAATTTAAATCATGTTAATTAAATGAATCAAATTAAATTTCGGCGAATGATCACACTACGCAGACGGGGGTTCCGCGTAGTGTGATCATTCGCATGAACACTTCATTTGAAACCGGCGTCGTTTTTCGCATTAACACTTGATACTTTCCATGAAATTAAAGCACAACTTTTGTGCCATCACAACCCTAATCGCAGACCTTTTAGACAGCACAACCCTTGTGCCATCATGAACCCTAATACAACAATTTCATGTCATCAAAACACCATGATCAATAATTCAGTATGATTGATCCATATGCCACTGCTTCACCATATTAAAGTCGAATTCCGAAGCAAATGAAGACGGATCGCTCAAAGGAATAATGATCATTACGTGATTTAAATGAACGAAATAGAAACAATATATCCAATATAGCATATTTGCATTATAGTTAATTATATCACATATAAAATTTGATCGGTCATATTTGTGTAACTTAAGGACGATCGATATATCGCTGCTTCACCATACTATTGTCGGATTCCAAAGCATAGTCAATATCGATCATCCAAATTGTACACAACCCCATGCCAAAACTCAATTTCTCGATTTAATTTAATTTTTTATGTGTTTTAATTGAATTAAAACAACAAAAAAACAGAAAATAAACACTTATCTAATGCATGGTTTCGTAAGTGGCTCTGATACCACTTAAGGGAAATCGCGATTCAAAACGCAGCAGAAATTAAAATTTCCCTTTAGCGATCCTTACGAAAGATCATGATCAGTGATAGAATGGTTACCTCTTGTGGCGATGAAACCTTTGATTCTGAATCGAAGGAATGATCACGAGCGATGTACGATGAACAGCGCCTCTACTCAGTCCACACGAATAGCTTCCTTCAGTCTCAGTGCTAGCTGCTACGATTGAAGGCTTTGAGTGAGAGATAAAGAGAAGGAAAATACGGATAGGGTTTCACAACTGAATTTTCATCAAGTCTTTATGCTTCTGCACAAGGTTTATATTTATAGAACCACTTGTGTGGGCTGCAAGATAAAAAGCCCACTTAAGTGTACGCACACCATTGTCGCTCCCAGGATTTTCATCCAGGTACAAACGCGAAAGTGGCGCGGAAACAGAGTCGCCAGTAATGTGTATTTATCCCAAGAGAGGGAAAGGAAACACTGTGTAAACCTGAGGGAAGGGAAAAACATGGTCTCACGACCAAGAGAAACGGGTAAGGGAGTCGGTTACGCGAGGGGAAGGTGTTAGCACCCCCACGCGTCCATCGTACTCGATGGGATCCACGCTTGTTGTCTCGATCAAAGGGTTTCGTCATCTGGAGCTCCGCTGCTACTAGAAAGGAGAAGAAATGGGAAGGGAAAATAACGAAGAAACGAAGAAGAAAAGAAAAGGAAGTGACTCGATAGGACTTCGCCGTCCTATGCCTACGTATTCCCTCGTGCAAGGGGAAAGTCAGAGTCAACGTAGTTCAGAAACGAACTAAGGGAGGAGGTTGCTCGCCAAGACATCTCCGTCTTGTGCCTACATATCCTCAATCAGACTAGAGAGAGGAAATCAGAGAAGTCGTAGTTCAACCTAACAAGGTCGGTGAGTGTTTTTTATGAGCGACGTTAAGTTCGCGTCCGGCAGTTAGGGTCGATGCCTGTTTGCGACGAGACAGAAGTAACGTGCCCTTTTCTGAAAATGATTTGAAACTTAACAATCCAGAAGGATGAAAAGGTTTGAGTTTGTTTTTGTGTTTTTTAGACAAAAGTGTTTTGATTTTTTTTGTTTGCGGTATGCCTCGTGTTAAAGTCTATGACGTAGTAAGTACTTTGCGTAACGAGTCACACGCCTTTTAATTATTAAGTGTTTTTTGATATTTTTCTTTAAGAGAGAGAAGAGAGGACTCAAGGAAAAGAAAACACTAAGGGGAATTCTATCCTAATGTTATCATGCAAAGGTGGCCCAATAGTTGAGGTAAGAAAAGAAACTACCTAAAGAACAAGTAGGGATTACATTACCTAATGTTTATCTTACCTTACCTTAATCCAAAATTAAGGTTAAGCTAAGATCCCAAAGGGGTGTGAGAGAGTTGTTCAAACAAGCATTATATCATGTAATCGCTACACAAAAGAGAAAGTAAAAGAGATGAGAGATGAAAGAAGGAATGAGCATGGATAAGCATCCACATACTCATATGTATTACTTCTGCCCCTATACAAAAGGTTAGCACAAAATAAACACAAGTATTGAATACAAGTGATAAAAAGTAAAGCAAACCATGCTAGTTGTTTTAAGAAAACAACATAAGAAGTAAACAAAGTTTGAACTAAGAGGAAAGGGTCCTAAGGGTTAAGAACCATCCAAGGGCAGTAGGTACATGTCAAGGTATCCTACTAAGGTTAACATGCCAAATGAAACCAAACAATGTCAAACTATGCATCAAAAGATCATACAAAGGCAAGTTATGTACTAACTATGCAAGATGAAAGCATATGAATCATAAACATGAATAAATGCAAATACAAACATAAAAGTCAGAATTGAATTACATTTATGAAGGTATGGTGATGTCATTAAGATGGCATGTGAATCATGAATGCAAGCATTAGAGAAGATGAAGCAAGAAGAAGTGAAAACAAAACACCACTTAAGTTCAATCAAACATGCATAACTTGTAACACAAGTAAAGAATGAAGAGGAAAGATGAACGTATTTGGAAATGAATGCAAGTCAATAGAATATGGTGTATGATATGACATTTAGAATTCAAGAATGAGCATACAAAACTCACACACATTTCAAGTTAATGCAAGTTCAAAAGTTCAAGCAAACATGTACAAGTAAAGTCAAACAAGTACTAAATGTTCATGAACTTATGAAACATGCAAGATGCACTTAGAAATCATGTTATATGATTGATAATGATCATAAACAGAACATGAATCAAGTTTAAATGGACATTCAAGATCACACAAGCATTAATGAAAACAAACCATCAAAGTGTGTAAGAAGAAAAGCACAAGTCCACAAGACAATTCAAGTTCAAACAAAGGCATACAAGTCAATCCAAGATGAACAAGTAATGACCTATAATATGAGAATGCGGACCTATAAAATTCACATAACATGTATCAAAAGGTCTCAACAAATATCACATAAGATTGCATAAAATGCACTTCACAACCCTAGCACATGGTCTATAACATTCACATAAACAAAGGTGCATTTATGAATTCACAAAGAACATGTTAAGAGGTCAATAAAATTGAAAGATGCAAGTACATTGAAGTACAAATAGCAAGCAAACATGTCTCAAAAGAATGGATCAAAACTCATTAAGAATCATACTCAAACATGCTTCATAAGTTCACACAAGTAACACAAACATTATACACAAATGTGACATTCAAAAATCAATCAAAAATGCTTTTAAAAATCCACAGGAATTGGAAAAAGTGCCTCAAGATGTCATAAAAGTGTGTATTAATTTTCATATGAAAATTCAACTCACAACTATGTCAAACAATTCACCAATTCAACATGGATCATGAACAAAGATCATACACAATGCATCACATTGGAAAATTCACAAAAAATATCAAAATAATCCAAAAATGAAAAAATAAAAATGTCAAAAATTAGATAAATGTACAGGGATACTTCATGAATTTATTTGGAATTTTTATGTGTTCAAAAGTATTTTTAAAAATTAAAATGCAAACAAATATGAAAAAAAGAAATTAAAATCAAATAAAAAGAGCCAGGGGTGTATGGATAGCAAAAATCCAGTTCAAAATCAATTGGGCTCAAAAGGAGGGGGTGTAGATAACAAACGCACTAAGCCCAAAGCGCGTGTAAGCCTGCAGAGCATACCATGTGCTCAGTCAACAAAAGTTGACTCAACGTGAGCCATTAGATCCAGTCAACATGAGATAATCAAAGAAGTAAGGCAATCATGTGGTTCACAATGCAAACACATGCTAGGACATGATGAACCATACACGTGGAATCACACATTTCAAAACAAATCAGAAAATGAAATCGCGTGATGGAGAGCCTCCCTCAATAATGCGTTGGCAGCATTACGTGCGTTGGATCAGGATTCATCAACGGATACGATTTAAACTGGGATCAAGCTAGGGTTTATGAGGGATTGAACATTCAGGTGTCCGGAGAAGACTCCGGTCGTCTTCTCCGGCGAGCCTCCGCCGTGCTCAAGTTCCAAACATCACAGAAACACACAAATTATACATCAAAATGCTCGTCTCACCACGTAGATCTCAAATCCATCATTAGAATTCACAAACACGGCACACACAAAGCAACTCGAAGCCAAACATTTTGCCCTAGAATTTGAGATCTATGCACATAAGGTGCCTATCAACTAGCCAGAGTTCACATTGCTCCAATTGAGCTCCAAAACAGGCAAAAACGACTTAAATTCACAAAAACGAATGCAAGAAAAGAATGAAGAAAAACCTGTGTTGAATGAAGCTTTGGATCAAAGAATACCAGAGGTGAGGTTCCTTTGCTTGCTTGATCTTCAAACCAGCAAAATAAAGGCAATGCAAAACTTCAGATCACTTGAGAGTGGATGATGATGTGAAAATCAAGATGCAGATTTTGTTCCTTTGCTTACTCCATTGATGATTCTTGGTGAAGAATGAAGGAAAATGCAGAGTAGAGTGATGAAAATGAAGCGTCGTCAGAGAGAGAACTTTGAGAGAGAGTGTGTGTGAAAAATGAAGGAGAGTGAAGAATGAATAAAGTTGTTGTGAAATTCTGTTAGGGTTTTATTTATATATGCTGAGTTAAGTTCTAACTGTTATTGTTAACAGTTAGAACTATGGTTGAGTTGGTTAGAAGGTGAGTGAAGTTGAAATTGAAAATGGAGAGTGAGTGTAAGGTTAAGATTAGCTCGGGTTTTAGTTTATGTGTAGAGAGAGAGCATGGAAGCTTATGGTATGATCATGATGAAAGGTGATGATGGTTTCAATGAACTTGCAGCAGCTTATCATACAAGTTGTTTCTTTTTTGGTTTGAACATTTTAAGTAAAGAAGAGTACATGAATAGGTATGTATGTGATGTGTTTGTTTGGCTTTAAAAGGTAATATGATGCACATGATATAATAACAACAATGCAACCTGTCCTCCTTTTGAACTTTGCTAGCAAACATAACACCATGACATGAGCACTTGACCTCTTCCATGGTGAGGACTTTGAAGAGGAATAATTCCAAGCATATTGAACCAAATGAATTAAATTAGAGGTCTTTAGAAAGAGCTCGTGGGGTATAACAAGATTGGTGTTGAGAACCATCACAATGAAAGCCTTTAAAATGCTTAAAAAATATCCATGAAAGTGTGTGGTCATAACTGAATAGTTGGCCAGCCTGACTTGGTTCATGCCCAGCCTCCATGCGTGTGAATGAATCAGGTTAAGGTCCCTACTTTGACCCTCCATATCTCCCAAATGGTTGATCATATGAAAAATTCCCTAACATCAAAGTTGTAGAGGAGATTGAGAGAAACAAAACTCATGTTGAACATTTTTTCATTTGAAGTCTCCATCATAGAGATAATTGGCCATGAACTTGAACACTGCATGCACACAAGGTGTTTGATGATTTTACTCCGAGCCAGCTTGCCCATGACTTGCTTGCCTAGCCCAAAATGCCTTGCAAACCTCCAACTTTGAACAATCATAACTCCTTCAATTTTAATCCAATGGAGGAGTTCTTGCTATGGTTTTGAAGCTTAAGATGTGGACTTTAATTAGGCCTCTTGAAATTTTCAATTTGGCACTTGCATTATAGAGAAAGAGAGCTCCAAAGATGGTCCTTCACCTTGCCAAAACTTACTAAATTTAGAAACCCTAGTTTCTATTTTTAGCAACTTTTCATATCTTTTGATTTTTGATGAATCACTTGACATTTCCTGATCAAACCTCCATCAATGGACATGAGGAACATGAATTTGACCTCAAAAAGTCAGGAGTTGACTTTTTCCTCTGTACAGTTGACTTTTCCCCAATCTGATTGATTCTCAACCAATTGATCAATTGAATATCCTCTGAAATGAACCAATGGCCAATACTTCATCCTTAGACAATTGAAAGCATATGGAAAACCTTGAAATCAAGCCTTGGCTCAAAAACACACTTGCACTGACTTTTCACCAGAACCCTAATTTTGCACTGGTTAGGAGAATGTGATTCACTTGAGATTTCTTATATACCTTGATCCCATGCTGAGAACCAATGATATGCAAAGATGATTATGTAAGAATGAAGTGAAACATAAGCCAGTTAAAGTTAAAAACGTGAGGGCAAATTTTGAGGTGTTACAGCTGCCCCTATTCAAACTCCTTGGATCCGAGGGTATGGAAGCGAAGGTTTCCAGACGATCGGGATACACGGAGTTTGAATACCAAAATAACCTGGTAATTTGCAACCTGTGGGGGATAATGAAATAGAGTGTTTTCCAACAGAAGGTGGACTATGCTGGGAAGACGAGACTGACCGAAGGCGGACTAACCAATAAAAGAAAACAAGGACGGCCGCAGGCGAACTCAAAAAGAAAGACCAAGTCGAAGGTGGACTTTCCAACAACAAAATGATATGAGGACGGCCGAAGGCGAACTCGAAAAAAGAAAGACCAAGCCGAAGGTGGACTTTCAAACAAAGGGTACGACGAGGACAACCGAAGGCGAACTCGAAAAAGAAAGACCAAGTCGAAGGTGGACTTTCAAACCCGAAATAATATGAGAACGGCCGAAGGCGAACTCAAAAAATAAAGACCAAGCCGAAGGTGGACTTTCAAACAAAGGGTAATACGAGGACGGTCGAAGGGGAACTTGAAAAGAACGACCAAGCCGAAGGTGGACTTTCAAACCCAAGATAATACAAGAACGACCGAAGGCAAACTCGAAAAAGAAAGACTAAGCTAAAGGTGGACTTTCAAACAAAGGGTAACACAAGGACGGCCGAAGGCGAACTCGAAAAGAAAGACCAAGCCGAAGGTGGACTTTCAAACCCGAAATAATACGAGAACGACCGAAGGCGAACTTGAAAAAGAAAGACTAAGCCGAAGGTGGACTTTCAAACAAAGGGTAATACGAGGACGACCGAAGGCGGACTCGAAAAGAAAGACTAAGCCAAAGGTGGACTTTCAAACCCAAGATAATACGAGAACGGCCGAAGGCGAACTCGAAAAAGAAAGACCAAGCCAAAGGTGGACTTTCAAACAAAGGGTACGATGACGGCCGAAGGTGAACTCGAAAAAGAAAGACCAAGCCGAAGGTGGACTTTCAAATCCGAAATAATACGAGAACGGCCGAAGGCAACTCGAAAAAGAAAGACCAAGCCGAAGGTGGACTTTCAAACAAAGGGTATGAGGACGGCCGAAGACGAACTCGAAAAGAAAGACTAAGCCGAAGGTAGACTTTCAAACCCAAGATAAGTAGAATCAACAGATCTACAAAGATGACTCCGCTAGGGAAAGAGAAATCTAAACAGACAACTCTGTAGGGGAGTATAGGAAGAAACAATAGTAAGAAGGACGAATCCACTGGTTGCAGTGTAATGTCAAACAACATCTCCTGAATTACATCTTTTTCTGCTGGGGAAAGAAACTGGTAACAGATATCAAACCTGGATTATGCTCTAATGCATATGTTTGAATTTTTCTTTGGCGTAATGCTCCATACAAAATGGAAATGCTACGCGTTTGGGATGATGCCATGCAAAAATGCTTATGCAATGCAAAAGAGACGCTCCATCAAAATAAATGTTGAAGACGAAGGCAACTCCACCGGGGATGACAAACTAAATTGTCCTCTGAATTAAAAGATCCTGCTGAGGAAGATTTCAATGAACAACTTCCTGATCACAAACTCTGCTGGAGATGAAAACTCCGAGAGAAGTTCCACTCTGTTGGATATGGATAAAAACGAATACTGAAGGTGGAACCCAAAGAGAATTTTCTTCCTGGGGATTACCAATGACTTCTACCGAAGATAGAACTCAAAACCTGGATCTAAAGTATGCCAATAACAAGTGGACTTAAGACCTGCTGGGGATATCAACCGCTATTGAACAAACCACTACGAAGATCACCACCAAACTCTGCTTGGGGAGACAAGTCAATAATTGCGAACCTGCTTAGGGATATTACTGAACTTAACCTGCTGCTGGGTGATGCCCTTACCTTCACCCTGTTGGGAAACACCAGTCACTACCAACAAATCTGCTTGGGGAATGGGGGTTGACGACATCAACTCTGCTAGAGGATAACATCAAGCTTACTCATCTGTTGGAGATCAGATCATACCGTTGCTGATGAGAAAAACATTTCCTGACTGGCTGAGAAGAATGGGTGTTCAGACTCTGTGGGGATGATAACATCGTTGTCCAAAGAAGATATTCCACAAGTCTCCTGTCGGGGATACAACAGCATCAACTCCTGAACGCTTTGTGGGGGAGTAATAAATCAACCACAACTCTAGCTGGGGAAATAATGCTCTATACTCTGGCTGGGGAGAGCAATAATCTGCTGGGGATGATGAAATTTCAACGCAGAGGAGAGTAGCTCTACTGGGGAGAAACAATATTGGGTGCTTCACGCCTCTGCTGATCAACTACATACTGGTCTCCGTACCCGACCAACGGTCCCTTGAACTTTCCACTTGCCCCAGACCACAGAGTCTAATAGAGGAAATCATCTCAAGAGGATTTTATAGAAGACCGGGTGTTCACACTACCCCAGGGTCTTCAAACTCTTAGAGAGATTTATCAGATCTCGACATAACTGCCCCAGACTGCATATCTACAAAGTAACTTGCCTCGAAAGGGTTTGCAATGACTGGAAATATTCTGCCCCGGTATCTCGTACCTTGACGAGATGCTTTCAACTGACTGTCCTCAGGATTGGATAACTTCTCGTGCTCTTGAGGTGGCCTGCCCCAGTACGAGCCTTGAAGTGAATTTGCCCCTGACCGACTAGTCTTCGAGATATTTGTCGAATCTTGACGTGATTGCTCCCTTTTAGCTGCTTCAGGGAAAATTTTCAATGTGACTGTTCCAGATTAACTGTATCTTATCACCATTCACCGGGAACGCCTGGGCTACGCACAACCTCTTAGCCACATGCCCCTTGACATGGCTGTTCTTCGGAGTTTTCAAGTATCACAACTTGGTAGGATCGAGCCTCTCGACTGACGTTCATTATGTAAGCTTCTCTGATGCTTAAGTACATGTATACAAGCAGAAAATGTTCATTCTGAGAATGAGAAATCTAATGCAACACGCATGTTAATCTCAAAGTTTTTATTGAAAAGATGTCGCAAGGCCACGTGAGCGAATCACTGCTTAGAATACGACATTGATTTTTGAATGGAAAATAATACGCACATGCAATACCAACAAAAATCTTATTAGCACAACTCATGGGAGTCGGGAACGCTATCTCGTTGAAGTACACCTTCAGAATAAACCTTGTTTCAATTAGGACTTTTAAGGGTTGTATCGTGGCCTGGTTCACAGTTTTGAGAAAAAAGAATTTAAGGCTCAAAGTTTATCGGTGCCCACCCACTCTTCGTGATGTTCTCCAGTCCTACGTTCAGCTAATTTGGCGCAAGCAGTCATCTCTCAAAAAGATTTCATGATCTTTAAGGAATCCATGCACTGATGGTTTGAGACCAAATGAGGTTTTGGAGTAACAATCACCCCTCTTGTCTTTTGTGTCTGTAATCACACGAATTTGTTCTTGTTTGAGGATTTTTCTTTTGTAATCCTTTTCGCTTTTCGCTTTTCATTCTTTTGCTTTTTTCATCCCTAATTTTTGCCTAGACTGACTCTTTTGAGTTTTTCGATTTTGAAGTCCAGCGGGATGCCCTAACTTTTGCCTAAGTCGCTTGTTTTCAAGTTTCAACTTAGCGGGCTTTCTTTCTTTATATATTTTTTCTTTGAACAAATCGTGTGACACTGGTTTGTCTGACTTGTTTGAAAGGGTTGTGACTGCCTCACTCCTTGATCATTGATGGATAACCATTGTGGTTTCACATCTTTTGACCTCTTGATGGTGCGGAATAAAAGTAATGGATCCTCAGATGCACATTCCTTTTTGAAATTTGGGCGTTCGGTCAAATTACTGACAACTACCCTGCCCCAGGTTAAATGTGAGGGTTTTTTCGAATGAAAAGAAACTCCTACTTCAAGGCTAAAGGGGGTTAACGAGGGTCTATCTCCCTTATATCTCAAGTGTTTAGGGATTTGAAACAATTCCTGTACATCCTCAACAGAGTTCTATCCAAAAACATACAACCAGAGTTTTTTGCGTTTTTCACTTCATCATCCTCCCTCCAAGAGTTTAGGCAAGAAAGTTGGTATTGCAGTACATGCAAACATTAAAATGAGTGAACATGAATAAAACACTTCAAGAAAACAAATTCATTGCATTAAAATCATCATTCAAAACACAAACAAGTTTTTACATGCAGACAGTGCTTAAACAAACAAATGAAAGCTACATATGAAAATGCAGTAAAGGAAGCTGATGATTGCCATTGAGGAGGCTTGACTCCGTCTGGACTTATTGCTTCTGATGACACTCTTGCGATCTGGTGCTTACTCTGGTAAAAAGGCTTCACCTCATGAGGTTACCATCTGGGGTGATGACCTTTGAGTCGATCAAATCTTGCACCTTGTGTTGGAACGCATTACAGTCGTCAATTGTGTGCCCAAACATTCCTGAGTGGAACTTGCACCTAGCATTTATGTCATAGTCCGGAGGAATAGGGTACGGCACTGGCGTGGTACTCCTCAGCTGAATCAGAGAGCTTTTGAGCAGGCGAGCAAACAACTGACTATAAGAAATAGGAATAGGATCAAATATCCTCTTGGGTCGTCTGGGTCTGAGTTGCCCCTGTTGTTGATAGTTCCGCTGCCGATGCTGATTCAGGCGCCCAATATGTCCCTGCACTTTCCTTTCCGCATTCGGCTGAGGCACAAACAAGGGTTGCTGACGTAGAACTTCTGAAGAATAAGGCTGTGGAAGAGATCCATGACATGAGGTGGATCCTACAGAAAGGGGAGGAGTCCCCACTTCCTTTGCAACAATGGGAGTAAAATCACCTTGTTTACCAGTGCCAACTGACGTAAACTTGATTGCCCCTGAATCAATGAGCTCTTGGACTTTATATTTGAACCTTGTACAACTTTCAACATTATGACCAGGTGCCCCAGAGTGAAACTCACATCTAGCATTAGCATTATGTCCCAGAGGAAGCTTTGTGTGAAGAGGTCCCAACGTAACACGTTCAACCAGTTTGAGCTCGAGCAAATAAGAAAGCAATTGCGCATATGGCATTGGAATGGGATCAAACTTCTTCTTAGGCCTCTCTGGCCTAGGATCCTCCTGGGGAGCAAGAAGTGATTGCTGATGGGAAAGCTATGAAACTTCAGATTATGGAGGGAATTCACGAGTCAATCCATGATCTAGAGAAGACCCCAAAGAGATGGGCAGATTAAGAACTTCTGTTACAGAAGTGAGCACAAGATTGTCTTCCTTCTTTAACACCGTATTCAAGATTTCCATGACCAGGCCCATATGAGTCTTCATCTGGTTGACTTCCTCTCTTAGCAGTTTCTGACCTTGAGATATGGCCTACATATCTTCCCCGGATTGCCTCATCTGAATCTTCATTTCAGTCACTTCTGCACGGAGTTGTTCCATGGCTATCCTCTGATTATCACAGGCTGAGTAGTGGTGGCAGGTCAAGCTGTCAATTCTGAAGATAATACCAAGTCAGAATGAGAAATCTGCTCCTGAGCACCTGCTATGCGTATGAGTATGCGAATGCAAATGCCATGCTCGAATATTTCCAAGGAATCATTCTGCTTTGATTCAAGTTTTTTTTTCACAGAAGAACCACATGAAATAGATGGAAATGCTCAACAGCTAGTCTCAAAGTTAAGATCCTTGGAAATACGAGAGCACGTGTGTCAAAATGCAAAATGATGATGCAGATGCACACATGGGATCAAGGTTGCCACACAAACTGGACAACTGCTGCACTGAACTGACTGAATAATCTCAAGGTTCTGACAAAATACCCCGAACAACAGAATAACCACACTGATAAATCCATACTGATAAGGAATCTAGAAAACCAGGTAGGTAGAATGTTACGGTCACCTGCAAACCTGTAAACCCGCCCCTCTCACATGTGGGTTCTAGAAAACAAAAGGTCCTCAGCTTCTGGCACTGAGGTCGAGAAGCAATAGTACATTCATCCTTCTGGGTACAATACTATCGCCAATCGAGGAGCGCATCCACTAATTCTCTTTCAAAAAGGATATCCTATAGCAAGTTCCCAGCATTGGGTCCTCGAATCAAGAAGTGTAATGGATTTTCCATTTCTGGTCTGCCATTATCACATCTCGGGAGGAGTGCCGCAACTGAGTCCTCGGGAATGGTCACCAGAGTCGACAATCCTCCTCGGACCGCCTAGCCACCACATACGCATGTAATGACTAAGCAACCTCGGAAAGATCTCATCTGGTTTGTGAGCTCAGGTCAGCACACGTGTCACACGCCACGCGTACCCACCAGAGTCCATGCTAAAGTCTAAGTATGTACTCAAGACTTGGTAATGGGCTTTTCACTCAGAATTCCCATCCCACCAAACAGAAAACACCAGCACCGCAATCCAGTATACACATATGGCAATAATGATGAATGATATAAGTAAAATGCAATAAAGCAGTAAATAAAATGCAATAAAGCAAATACATAAAACATATAAAGCGTACAGATTAAACACCCAAAAAGAAATAACAAACAAGCGCTAGGATTGACTCGCAAAAGGGATGGACCAGCAAGAGGTCAACCAGTCCCCATCAGAGTCGCCAGCTGTCGCTCCCAGGATATTCATCCAGGTACAAACGCGAAAGTGGCGCGGAAACAGAGTCGCCAGCAATGTGTATTTATCCCAAGAGAGGGAAAGGAAACATTACGTAAACCTGAGGGAAGGGAAAAGCATGGTCTCACGACCAAGAGAAACAGGTAAGGGAGTTGGTTACGTGAGGGGAAGGTGTTAGCACCCCCACGCATCCATCGTACTTGATGGGATCCACGCTTGTTGTCTTGATCAAAGGGTTTCGTCATCTAGAGCTCCGCTGCTACTGGAAAGGAGAAGAAACAGGAACGAAAAAGAACGAAGAAACGAAGAAGAAAAGAAAAGGAAGTGACTCGATAGGACATCGCCGTCCTATGCCTACGTATTCCCTCGTGCAAGGGGAATGTCATAGTCAACGTAGTTCGGAAACGAACTAAGGGGGGAGGTTGCTCGCCAAGACATCGTCGTCTTGTGCCTGCGTATCCTCAATCGGACTAGAGATAGGAAATAAGAGCATTCGTAGTTCGACCTAACAAGGTCGGTGAGTGTTTTTTATGAGCGACGTTAAGTTCGCATCCGGCAGTTAGGGTCGATGTCTATTTGTGATGAGACGGAAGTAACGTGCCCTTTTCTAAAAATGATTTGAAACTTAACAATCCCAAAGGATGAAAAGGTTTGAGTTTGTTTTTGTGTTTTTTAGACATAAGTGTTTTGATTTTTTTTGTTTGCGGTATGCCTCGTGTTAAAGTCTATGACGTAGTAAGTACTTTGCGTAACGAGTCACACGCCTTGCGCAACAAAGTATACTATGTACTTAAGGCTCGTGGCACACGAAGCACACTTTTAATTATTAAGTGTTTTTTGAGATTTTTCTTTAAGAGAGAGAAGAGAGGACTCAAGGAAAAGAAAACACTAAGGAGAATTTTATCCTAATGTTATCATGCAAAGGTGGCCCTATAGTTGAGGTAACAAAAGAAACTACCTAAAGAAAAAGTAGGGATTGCATTACCTAATGCTTATCTTACCTTACCTTAATCCAAAATTAAGGTTAAGCTAAGATCCCAAAGGGGTGTGAGAGAGTTGTTCAAACAAGCATTATATCATATAATCCATACACAAAAGAGAAAGTAAAAGAGATGAGAGATGAAAGAAGGAATGAGCATGGATAAGCATCCACATACTCATATGTCTTACCTCTTACCCTATACAAAAGGTTAGCACAAAAAAAAACACTAGTATTGAATACAAGTGATAAAAAGTAAAGCAAACCATGCTAGTTGTTTTAAGAAAACAACATAAAAAGTAAACAAAGTTTGAACTAAGAGGAAAGGGTCCTAAGAGTTAAGAAACATCCAAGGGCAGTAGGAACATGTCAAGGTATCCTACTAAGGTTAACATGCCAAATGAAACCAAACAATGTCAAACTATGCATCAAAAGATCATACAAAGGCAAGTTATGTACTAACTATGCAAGATGAAAGCATATGAATCATAAACATGAATAAATGCAAATACAAACATAAAAGTCAGAATTGAATGACATTTATGAAGGTATGGAGATGTCATTAAGATGGCATATGAATCATGAATACAAGCATTAGAGAAGATGAAGCAAGAAGAAGTGAAAACAAAACACCACTTAAGTTCAATCAAACATGCATAACTTGTAACACAAGTAAAGAATGAAGAGGCAAGATGAACGTATTTGGAAATGAATGCAAGTCAATAGCATATGGTGTATGATATGACATTTAGAATGCAAGAATGAGCATACAAAACTCACACACATTTCATGTTAATGCAAGTTCAAAAGTTTAAGCAAACATGTACAAGTAAAGTCAAACAAGTACTAAATGTTCATGAACTTATGAAACATGTAAGATGCACTTAGAAATCATGTTATATGATTTAGAATGATCAAAAACAGAACATGAATCAAGTTTAAATGGACATTCAAGATCACACAAGCATTAATGAAAACAAACCATCAAAGTGTGTAAGAAGAAAAGCACAAGTCCACAAGACAATTCAAGCTCAAACAAAGGCATACAAGTCAATCCAAGATGAACAATAATGACCTATAATATGAGAATGAGGACCTATAATGTTCACATAACATGTATCAAAAGGTCTCAACAAGTATCACATAAGATTGCCTAAAATGCACTTCAAAACCCTAGCACATGTTCTATAACATTCACATAAACAAAGGTGCATTTATGATTTCACAAAGAACATGTTAAGACGTCAATAAAATTTAAATATGCAAGTAAATTAAAGTACAAATAGCAAGCAAACATGTCTCAAAATAATGGATCAAAACTCATTAAGAATCATACTCAAACATGCTTCACAAGTTCACACAAGTAACACAAACGTTATACACAAATGTGACATTCAAACATCAATAAAAAATGCTTTTAAAAATCCACAGGAATTGCAAAAAGTGCCTCAAGATGTCACAAAAGCGTGTATCAATTTTCATGTGAAAATTCAACTCACAACTATGTCAAACAATTCACCAATTCAACATGGATCATGAACAAAGATCATACACAATGCATCACATTGGAAAATTCACAAAAAATATTAAAATAATCCTAAAATGAAAAAATAAAAATGTAAAAAATTAGTTAAATGTGCAAGGATGCTTCATGAATTTATTTGGAATTTTTGTGTGTTCAAAAGTATTTTTAAAAATTAAAATGCAAACAAATATGAAAAAAAGAAATTAAAATCAAATAAAAAGAGTCGGGGGGTGTATGGATAGCAAAAATCCAGTTCAAAATCAATTGGGCTCAAAAGGAGAGGGTGCAGATAATAAACACACTAAGCCCAAAGCGCTTGTACGCCTGCAGAGTATACCATGTGCTCAGTCAACAAAATTTGACTCAACGTGAGCCATTAGATCCAGTCAACGTGAGATAATCAAAGAAGTAAGGCAATCATGTGGTTCACACATTTCAAAACAAATCAGAAAATGAAACCGCGTGAGGGAGAGCCTCCCTCAATATTGCGTTGGCAGCATTACGTGCGTTGGATCAAGATTCATCAACGGATACGATTTAAACTGGGATCAAGCTAGGGTTTATGATAGATTGAACATTCAGGTGGCCGGAGAAGACTCCGGTCGTCTTCTTCGGCGAGCCTTCGCCGTGCTCAAGTTCCAAACATCACAGAAACACACAAATCATACATCAAAATGCTCGTTTCACCATGTAGATCTCAAATCCACCATTAGAATTCACAAGCACAGCACACACAAAGCAACTCGAAGCCAAACATTTTGCCCTAGAATTTGAGATCTATGCACCTAAGGTGCCTATCAACTAGCCAGAGTTCACATTGCTCCTATTGAGCTCCAAAATAGGCAAAAATGACTTAAATTCACAAAAATGAATGCAAGAAAAGAATGAAGAAAACATGTGTTGAATGAAGCTTTGGATCAAAGAATACCAAAGGTGAGGTTCCCTTGCTTGCTTGATCTTCAAACCAGACAAATAAAGGCAATGCAAAACTTCAGATCACTTGAAAGTGGATGATGATGTGAAAATCAAGATGCAGATTATGTTCCTTTGCTTACTCCATTGATGATTCTTGATAAAGAATGAAGGAAAATACAGAGGAGAGTGATGAAAATAAAGCTTCGTGGGAGAGAGAACTTTGAGAGAGAGAGAGAGAGAGAGAGAGAGTGTGTGAAAAATGAAGGAGAGTGAAGAATGAATCAAGTTGTTGTGAAATTCTGTTAGGGTTTTGTTTATATATGTTGAGTTAAGTTCTAACTATTATGGTTAACAGTTAGAACTATGGTTGAGTTGGTTAGAAGGTGAGTGAAGTTGAAATTGAAATGGAGAGTGAGTGTAAGGTTAAGATTAGCTCGGGTTTTAGTTTATGTGTAGAGAGAGGGCATGGAAGCTTATGGTATGATCATGATGAAAGGTGATGATGGTTTCAATGAACCTGCAGCAGCTTGTCATACAAGTTGTTTCTTTTTTGGTTTGGACATTTTAAGTAAAGAAGAGTACATGAGTAGGTATGTATGTGATGTGTTTGTTTGGCTTTAAAAGGTAATATGATGCGCATGATATAACAACAACAATGCAACTTGTCCTCCTTTTGAACTTTGCTAGCAAACATAACAACATGACATGAGCACTTGACCTCTTCCATGGTGATGACTTTGAAGAGGAATAATTCCAAGCATATTGAACCAAATGAATTAAATTGGAGGTCTTTAGAAAGAGCTCATGGGGTATAACAAGATTGGTGTTGAGAACCATCACAATGAAAGCCTTTAAAATTCTTAAAAATATCCATGAAAGTGTGTGGTCATAACTGAATGGTTGGCCAGCCTGACTTGGTTCGTGCCCAGCCTCTATGCGTGTGAATGAATCAGGTTGAGGTCCCTACTTTGACCCTCCATATCTCCCAAATGGTTGATCATATGAAAAATTCCCCAACATCCAAGTTGTAGAGGAGATTGAGAGGAATAAAACTCATGTTGAACATTTTTTCATTTGAAGTCTCCATCATAGAGATAATTGGCCATGAACTTGAACACTGCATACACACAAGGTGTTTGATGATTTTACTCCGAGCCAGCTTGCCCATGACCTGCTTGCCTAGCCCAAAATGCCTTGCAAGCCTCCAACTTTGAACAATCATAACTCCTTCAATTTTAATCCAATGAAGGAGTTCTTGCTATGGTTTTGAAGCTTAAGATGTGGACTATAATTAGGCCTCTTGAAATTTTCAATTTGGCACTTGCATCATAGAGAAAGAGAGCTCCAAAGATGGTCTTTCACCTTACCAAAACTTACTAAATTTAGAAACCCTAGTTTCTATTTTTAGCAACTTTTCATATCTTTTGATTTTTGATGAATCACTTGATATTTTCTGATCAAACCTCCATCAATGGACATGAGGAACATGAATTTGACCTCAAAAAGTCAGGTGTTGACTTTTTCCTCTGCACAGTTGACTTTTCCCCAATCTGATTGATTCTCAACCAATTGATCAATTGAATATCCTCTGAAATGAACCAATGGTCAATACTTCATCCTTAGACAATTGAAACCATATAGAAAACCTTGAAATCAAGCCTTGGCTCAAAAACACACTTGCACTGACTTTTCACCAGAACCTTAATTTTGCACTAGTTAGGAGAATGTGATTCACTTGAGATTTCTTATATACCTTGATCCCATGCTGAGAACCAATGATATACAAAGATGATTATGCTAGAATGAAGTGAAACATAAGCCAGTTAAAGTTAAAAACATGAGGGCAAATTTTGAGGTGTTACAACCATATCTTATGATGTATCGTATATCACTTAAGCATGCGGTACCTTACCATAATCTATATTCCACTTAAGTGCACCGTACCTTACGGTGTTACATATTTACTTAAGTACACCGAACCTAACGGTGTGCTTTATTTACTCTACCTTTTATCAAACTGTCCTTATGTGTGTGACCCTATAGGATTTCGAGACGTTGGTAATTATATTAAACCATGTATTTAACATAATAAACAGTGAGCGGTATCTAGCAACACATCACTGCTACCCAAGTCATTAAATTGTCATGTGATCTGACAAAACCTTTTGTGATAGTGCTTGTATGTACAATTACCCTTTTTCCCTTATATCTATATTGAACACAAGGCATATACCGTGTCATCCTTGTTCAATTCAATATTGGACCCTTAGACATTTATCATGTTATACAGGATGGGCAAATACCATCTAGGTCACTCATGTCCCTCTGCATGCTTTATGAAGTACCCATCAACTGTCTTTATAGTCATCCAATTACGGACAATATTTGATCAACATTAAGTACTTGACTCTACATCTAAGGTCCATAGAGGTTTCAGGTTTAAGGGTGGTATACACCACTATCACCGTGAGAGTAACTTATGACACTTTGCATAACATTCTATGTAGTACTCTCATAGTGGATCAATCCAGTATAAATATTACTCCTAATATTCATACATATGTTAAGACTTGATATCTCCTTATCCATGATCCATGAGATGTGATCATCATTCTATCTACATAATAGTCTTAATGCTTTGAGGTTATCCCATTTCACATTAAAGCTCGATTACGGATACTTTAAGAATAGTGTCCTTATGTTTAATGGAATCTCATGATTAAGTCACACTTAATATTTCATTAAACGAACTAGCTATTCTAGGGACTTTATCACTTTGGAAAAACAAACATAATAAAGAAATGCCTTTTATTATTAATAAATAATTTGATTCAAGTACCAAAAGTATTGGCCTCTAGGGCTTACACCAACAGAGGCAGCATGGGACGAATGCATTAGAAGGTGAGGGCCTAAACCCTTGGACCACCCCACACTAAAGTGCAGGTAAAACGAGCATGCCCAATGGGCCGGGCCCTTTTTCCACCCCTAATTAAGTAAAATTTATCTTCCCTGGATCTCACTCTACAAACTGGGGTGCCTGCTCTGACGCCAATTAAAATTTTGTTTCTCAAGGGACAGATGTCGAACTTGATGCTTCGACAACAGGTTTGACAAGAAACACCAGAACCACTATAGTAACGATTACTAGATGATGGAGCAGAAATGCAATAAACAACACAATAAATTATTTACCCAGTTTGGTGAAAGTACTCCTACGTGTGGGGGGCTAAGTCCACAACCCAAGAAAGGAAAATCAAGTTATATAGCAAAATAACTCTAGGAATTTTACTTATGAATCTGTAATTAATTTCATCCAGAATCTTTGCACAATCTATTATATATTTGATTTGCTCCTTAAAAATCGCCAACAAAAAGATATAATTTAGTTTGTTATAAATTCAAATTTAAATCTCTTTTAAATCTGATTTGATCTTCACATTTGTCTTACAAATCATATAATCATATTGCTAAACTGAAAGCTCTAAAAGATTTGACTAAATTTTGGTAAAACAAAGTGCTGAACAAGATGTTCCAACATGAAGAATTCTGCTGAAAGAAGACGTGTCAGACAAGATGTCCTAGCCTTTAGATTTGACATCTTGGTCTGATATAGCAGGTTGTTGCAGATCTGGTCCAAGATTTAAGAAGCAATCAGAACATGGATCAAGGAATAACTAAACAAATATTTCGAAGCCCATGGATAGCTGAAGATTATAAAAGAAAGACCAAGACCTAGGGTAGAATAAGAATTCTTATTAAGACTTTTGTAAAGTAGAAAATAAGGGTTTAGGGTTTTGAGAGTCGTGTACTTTCTTGTGTTATAAGTCACCCTTTGTATCGTTTGATACATTGTGGTAGACATAGTTTACAGATTCAGAAACCTGTAGGTAATGAATTGCATATTGTTCTTGGATGAAGCTTTGAAGCAAATACATGCATTGTTTATTAGTCAAGAGTCTTGACTGAATATTGTATTGGAAGGGGTGTCTTTCAATTAAATAGATTGATACAGTTACTGGAGGTTGTAACTGTTAGATATCACTGAGGTGATTTAGGAATTGAGATGGGTTTCTCTTATCTATATGGTGATTTCTAGATAGAATAGTACTGGGTAGGGATTAAGTGAGGAGTTGTAAATGGAGAGTTTAGCTCTAAATTAATACTGCTAATAGTGAATTCATTACTGGCTTGGTAGCCCCCAGATGTAGGTGAATTACACCGAACTGGGTCATAATATCTTGGTGCTTTTATTTATCATTCTGTTATGATATATTCAGTCTGCTCTTGATCAGAAGTTTATGTATTGATTGATGTTGAAATATTTGTCACGACATTATTTTAACCTGAAGCATTTTTTAATGTTTCTGTTCTGTCCTTGTTCAGTTTTTAGCAGAGATTAATGTCTCGACATCTAATAGGACATTTGTGATCTGCATGCCAGAATTTCAATTTATATCAGAGTAGGCATCCTGGTCTGCTTCTGGATGAGGTCTAGGGAAGATACTTTATGGCCTTTGAACAAGGAAGAAGGTTGCATGATCAGGTCATCCACTGGTGTTGTGGAATAGGTTGTTCCAGACAGACAACTACTGATGGTTGACTGATACTTTGTGAAGATTCTACCGCTGTTGTTGATGATGATACTTTTGCTACGCATGGTGCCTTGTAAGATGTTCTGACATCTTACCTTGTGAATGTTGAAGATGGGTTGTTTTCTCCAGGTGTTCTTGCCAAGTCTAGCTGGGAGTAATAGACAGAAGGGAGCACTGTGATCTGGAGACCTCTGAAGGATCCCTCTATATTTTCTGGGAGATAGTTTCGATCAGGTAATATGAAGGACAATAGGAGGAAAAAGGTTGAGTTGAGGTCTTGTGTATCCAATACAAAATACTCTTTGTCATGTTGAAAAGGGCCAAAGATACTTGAGTTGTCTCTCAAGTCCACTCATAAAGGCACTTTTGAATAATAGAGTCAGAAGAGAAGATGGTCAAGAAGATGTTGCAGGAGCGCTTAGAAGTGTGACATGAGAATGTCATACCTTGGAAGAAGATCCATAAGCAATTTATTTTTGCTTCCAACCCTATAAGAGAGTGTCACTGCTTGAGGATCTCCTATCAGATCTCCTAGATTGAAGTATATAGGAAGAACTGCACAAGTGCTCTGACATTCATCTAGGTTGAAATTGGAGTGTTGATGATCAATGTTTAAACAGTCTCATGAGTGTGAAGATATTGGAACTTTGCCTTGGGAAGTGATTCAGTTTGTCTAAGGATGTTACTGATATGATGAAGATGGTCTTCTAAGGAGGATTTATGCTTTGAATATTTCTTCCTAGGTTGTGTTGGTTGACTTATTTCTGGTGTTGTAGCTAGAGTAAGGAGGAATACAAATCTGAAGAATACAAAATTGGGATTTAAGATCAATTGTTATTTATGGCTTTAGCAAGTATTTAATTGATTATCCTATTGCCTGGTGTTCAAGAAAGATGATTGTTACATCAGAAGGTGAAGCTTCAGATAGAACTCAGAACCAATCTCAATAATGTGTTCATTGGAAAAGGAACTGATGTTTAACCAAATGTTGAAACATCTCTCCAGAAGACTGTATGCAGAATTTTGTTGTTTCAATGAGTGAACTGCGTGAACAAAGGAGCATTGTGGCATGTGCTCTGGTTGCTGAACAAATGTGTCATGACCAAATTTGTTTGGAATCTTCTTCTTATTGGACTTGAAGAGTCATCTGGTATGTAGTCTAGTGAGTTTCTATTCTAAAAGCCTGTTGTTGTTGAAGAGAAGATTGGCTTGAAGAACATGCCTTGGGTCAGTTTATTTCTGACCTAAGCATATAGGGACGCAGAAACTATGTTCCTATATAGGAGTTTGGGTTCAAACTACTAGTGGAGGAATGTAAAGACATCTCTACCAGATTTTGTGCATCTAGAAGTTAAGGAAACATGTCTAGGCATTTTCCCTAACATCTTGGAAACTTTTCTGGTTTCTCATAGCTGAATCTGAATGATCAGGCAAATAGTTGTGACTATTTGGTTTGGTTCTGACGTGGAATCTAGTCTTGTGTGGATGATTCCCTTGGAGAAGTCTGCTTGAAGGAGGTTGTCATCAAGGTATTTATTCATTCCTTGAGAGGACTGGTTGTTGGCTTACTTTATTATGTTCAAGATGGAGGTTGTTTACTCTAACTTAATTTCATGATCAAGTCTATGAGAACATGGAACTCTTGTTCTGTTATGATGGAAAGGCCATTCAAGGTGGATGTTATCTGGAAGTATAAGGGTTAGATCTTCAAGACTGATTCAAGCATGTGTGGCTTCATCAAGTGACTAGTCAAGTCAGTGATCAAATGTTTTGACATTGGACAGAACATCAGGATGTTCATTATATAGTCCTTGTGTGCTTTGGAGTTGTATCATCTTGTATAGGCTGGTATCCTTAAGAGTGGTTGCTCTCCAACTATAAGGTTATTTCCAAAGTCTATCTCTACCTTTTTGGATCATGCAATAAGCTCAATGGAGTTGTTGATTGCTTGGTGTTTTCATATCCTCTTCTTGGAGTCTCATCTAAGATGTTTGATATAAGTGTTCCAGAGTTCTGTCTGGGGGAAGAGGATGTTAGTACTGGAAGTTTCAGTTCCGTTGTTGTTCCCACATGATTAAGGACCTTGTGGAAGGTGTTCTGATTGGTCTCTACCGGTGCAAAGTGATATTTGAGTGTGACTCAAGAAATTACCTGCTCAAGCCTGTTGCTATAGGCTTGTGGTGTCATCTTCTATTAAAACATTAGAATCTATCAGTACTGATGTACTGTGGAGGACTGTGCATTGAGGGATAGAAGGCTGAAGTGCCGAGGAGAAGCAGACCTTGCTGAGGAGTCTGTTTAGATTGGGTTATCTGAACTTTGTGCTTCTGGGTTAAAGCTTCATGAGGCCCATGAGAGTTTATTTCTCTTTGTGGTATACTGACTTCTGCGATGGTTTATGATATACTACAGTTGTGACCTATTGTGATTCTCTTGTGTTCCTTGCTAATGGAAGTATGAGAATGGCTAGTTCGTTTAGTTGTTCAAGAATCAAAGTCATGTCTTCTTTGATTAAGCCTGGTGTCCTAAATGATGTTGGAACATCATTCCTGGTTTTGGTTATTCTTGGAGGGTGACTGAGGTTAACTTTCAGTTTTGGAGCTATATCTTTTCATGGTTGAGTATGGTGTAGAGATACTGGTCAAGACTATGTGGATTATGGTGATAGGTTCTGCTGGAAATATCACTAGAAAAGATTATATCAGGCTAAAGTTGAAAGGGTCTGATGTCTTCTAAGAGTGGATGACATGCTGTTTAACCAAAAAGCTAAGAGAATGTGTATGTCTCTTACGTGAATGTGATCAGTCCAGATTTAATTGGATTCATTCTCAAGGAACAAGGTTGTCTATGGCTGTAAGATTCATGATGAATTGGTACATGGTGTGGATATGTTCATGGGGAGAGTGATCAATGGTGTTATCTGGACTCAATCCAATAGTTCGTTGGTTATGATACAAGGAGTGTGATCCTAGTGTTTGTTTTCACTTATGAGCATGAAGATGCTTATGTGAGATGTGATGTGAGGAAAGATGTCTTGACATCATGGTGTGTTGATGTTGTGGCCTTGTCAGCTCTGCTCGGAAGTTTGATATGTTAAGGCTATTGACTTATATCAACTTTGTTCTTAATTTTTAGGAGAGACCTGAGAAATAAGATTGGATAGTGTCTGGGAGAATTTATTTTTCTCTGCAGATTGAGATAAGGCTCATGGGAGTCTTTGTTATTAATTGAGAGATGTTAGAAGGAATGTCTTAACATCTTGGTTAGTTGATTTTTCTTCTGGTTGAAAGGAGTATTCTTGGGGCTCATTGGAAGGCATTGTGACTATGTTTCAGAGTTTGCAAGATGAAATGGACAAAGTCTGATCAAGTGTCAGGACATTGTTTAGGATTTGTGGTTGTTTCCAAGTTACTTTATTGGAAGAGCTCATTGGACGATGCAGAGTGTGTCTTAGAGAAGGCATGTTAAACATGTGTCTTGGTGCTCGCGCATTCTTTGGAAGGTTCACCCTAATGTTGAAACAGTCAAATCCTAGTTGGGCGGTGCACAGTCATTTATGTTGAAGTTACCTATCTAAATTTATATCTTCATTGAATTGTTCTTCGATAACTTCTATGGACCGTTAATTTCTAGAGAAACTTCTTGTGTATTTATAGGGGGTCGTTGCTTCTTGTTTCTCAGGTTGTGCTTCTTTTTGTTGTGTCGTGTCCTCATGGCTTTTGTCCGGGTTTAGGTAAGTACCATGTGGGTATGGAACTGTGTTGGTTTCTTTTGCCAATTTTTGGCTAAAAATGGGGAGAATGGGTATATATTCTTCTCAGTTATGTGTTGATCCTTACAACACATAACTGATATCCTTTTGGGCGTCGAGTCCATTCTTGCAGTCGTTTTGCAAGGATGTTGGATGGGATGTTCTAACATCCTGTCTGTGTCTTACTTTCTTTTTTTAGTCTTCTTTTTGTGCCGTGTGATCTGAGTTATGAACACAGTTGTGTCTTATGTTTTGAGTTATCCGGATTTGGAGTCAAGTCCTTGTGTCTTGTGTTATGAGTTATCTGGATTTGGAGTCAAGTCCTCTGACCCCTGATCTGGATAATAAAGGATGGTAAATTGGGACTGGTTTTGAGGGGGAGTGTTGTGTATCTTCCTCCTCATGTACACTGGGGCAAATGATACACATATTTGTACAGCTGGATGGGAAGAGTGAATGCCTCCGACTGAAATGTCTTCAAGACTTTCTACTCTTCTCAACCTTAGCATCCTGGGTTTATTGTGCAGAAGGTGTTTTAGCCAAAATTTGTCGAAAGGGGGAGATTGAAAGCTCTAAAAGATTTGACTAAATTTTGGTAAAACAATGTGTTGAACAAGATATTCCAACATGAAGAATTCTGCTGAAAGAAGACATGCCAGACAAGATGTCCTAGCTTGTGGATTTAAAATCTTGGTCTGATACATCAGGTTGTTGCAGATCTGGTCCAAGATTTAAGAAGCAATCAGAACATGGATCAAGGAATAATTAAACAAATAATCCGAAGCCCATGGATAGCTGAAGATTATAAAAGGAAGACCAAGACCTAGGGTAGAATAAGAATTCTTATTAAAACTTTTGTAAAATAGAAAATAAGGGTTTAGGGTTTTGAGAGTCGTGTACTTTCTTGTGTTATAAGTCATCCTTTGTATCGTTTGATACATTGTGCTAGACATAGTTTACAGATTCAGAAACCTGTAGGTAATGAATTGCGTATTGTTCTTGGATGAAGCTTTGAAGCAAATCCATGCATTGTTTATTAGTCAAGAGTCTTGACTGAATATTGTATTGGAATGGGTGTCTTTTAATTAAATAAATTGATACAGTTACCTGAGGTTGTAACTGTTAGATATCACTAAGGTGATTTAGGAATTGAGATGTGTTTCTCTTATCTAGATGGTGATTTCTAGATAGAATAGTACTGGGTAGGGATTAAGTGAGGAGTTGTAAATGGGAAAGTTTAGATCTAAATTAATACTGCTAATAGTGAATTCATTACTGGCTTGGTAGCCCCCATATGTAGGTGAATTGCACTGAGCTGGGTCATCATATCTTGGTGTTTTTATTTATCATTCTGTTATGATATATTCAGTCTGCTCTTGATCAGAAGTTTATGTATTGACTGATGTTGAAACATCTATCTGGCACCTGTTGCACGAGGCCCATATGTCGTACCAACATGCTAGAGCATCGCGCCCAACATGTGTCCCTTGTCCAATTCCATATAGATTTAGCAAGCTAGGTCAATCTTGATTACTTGGACACTTTTCCAAATTGTTGTATTGCTAAAATACAACCAATCCAAAGGACCAATCCACTAGGAACAACAAATTGGAAAAATATTATTGTTTCTATCTTGTGTCACCGCCATGAGTAACGTTCCTTTGTATTTCCTGTACAACCATGTTCCATACATTTGAATAATAGGTTTGCAGGACGCAAAACCTTTGATGCATGGTTAATATGCCCAGAAGAGTCGATGAAATATTCTATTTCCAATAAAATAAGTTCTATCTGGGGTAAATGTCGGCATTGTCTCCAAAATTACAACAATTCAAGAAGTATAATACTTAAGTGCCTCCAAATATTTTGGAAGTTCATTGTACGAATCCTCCCAATTTCTGTATACTCGTTCAACAACCTTATTCTTTGTTTTCCATGTCTTCCTGTATGATGGAGTATAATTGTATCGTGTAACAATAGGTGAGATTATTATACTCACCTTCAATGACAGATCCTTGCTAATAAGAGGAGATATTTCTTGTAATATTATTTGAGAGCTTAGTTTATGATGATCCTATATCGGATTGGTGATAATGCAAGTGTGAGGTGGATCCATAGAACTTATCTCCCAAGAATCACTTTTCTTCTTATAAGATGCTGCCAGTCGAAACATGCAGATCACGTTACGACAAGTAATGACGTACCTCTCTACATCAATGTGATATATAGTATAATCATCTGATTTTTCCATGTGAAACTTTTTTATAGCTCTCACATAGTCTTCTTTTGTATGAAACTTGTCTCCTACTTTTAACGCTCCCATCGTCTGCATATACGGGTTATGAAAGATATTTGAGGATGGTTCGTCTTCACCAAAGTTCAAGTTTTTCATGTGCTCAGGCGGAAAATACACATGGCTCGAAGGTAATGGCTGTTGCTCATGGTCTACAGACTCATCGTTCACCATATAGTCAACCAATATCTCATCTTATTCTTCTTCCTCATCAATAACACCGACTTCAGCTTATTTGTCGTCATCAATTTTGTTAACAACTTGTGACCGATCAACGATTTGAGACAACTGAGACTGGTGGGGTTGTTGTAGTAAAATATACAACTCAATATCGTTGAACCCGAAATGTTCATGAGTTTGAAACATATTTTGAACATCTTCATCATCTTGAACATTTAGCTTAATTTTTTTGACTTGGTTGTTGTAAAAGATAACTAGAATTTTGTAAATAATTTGTGACATTGGACCAGACTGCAACTTCATCTCTATTCTCTCTTTGAATTGCGATAAATTTTATCCCTTATTTATTGTAAATCGGGTAATATCGGCATTACGAAAATTAAACCCGGATATTTCACAATCAAATGTCTCACCTTTGATGTGAACATTGATAATGTATTATGATGCAGGAACCATTTTGTGAAAATTTTAGTTTGATAGTAGTGTAATTTAGTGCATATAAGGAGACGAATGCACTTAAATAGTTGAAAAATTGCATCGGCCAAATGAAGGCATGTGCCAGTACGTATGGTGCATCCATTCTATTCTCTACAAATGTGTCACTACCTATGGTGCATCACGTAAAGTATTATCTCCCTGCATGTTGCATGCATGACATATTGACACCCTATCTTACATGTATGCCCCACTGACAATGCTATTTTGAATCTGGATGCGCCTCTTAGACTGGTGCATATGAACAAAAAGTGAAGCATGCGCCCAAAGCATTGACACCTGTGTGTTGCATTGCATGCATAAAATTTACACGTGAAACTCTCATTTCTCTATAAAATCCACATTCACTTAATCCATTTTCATCATCAACAAACACACTTTTTTTAATCTTTTTTATCAGCAACAAACACACTGAAACTTTCCAAAATATGGCTCTATTGACCATAGATGATACACATAGAGGAACCATCAACAACA
This sequence comes from Lathyrus tuberosus, assembly GCA_022829125.1. NCBI lineage: Eukaryota > Viridiplantae > Streptophyta > Magnoliopsida > Fabales > Fabaceae > Lathyrus > Lathyrus tuberosus. The sequence continues at coordinate 2,880,379 of JALAZF010000082.1, read as the reverse complement.
TTGGGGAGTTTGTAAGTTCTTATTTTGAAATAATATATGTTTTTCGTTACCTTAATAATTTTTTCTAAAACAATATTCTTATATATGTTTTCCTTTTACTTAATAATTTTTTGTTAGGATCCAAAGAGACGTCGTTGTCGTGTACATGAATATGTCACACACGACGAGTTGATTGAACCATATTTATGACTTGCCAATTTTGATAATCTACTCAACATAGTCTCCTAATCTATTGATTACAAATTTATCCTCCCATTAGTAGAAAGATGGAGACCCGAGACGCACACATTTCATCTTTCTATCAGTGAATGTATCGTCATGCTAGAGGATGTGTACATGTTTTTGGGTCTACGTATCAAAGGTAAGGTTGTTCATGGCCAAGTTAACCAAGACAATGCATTATGCAAGTAACTTTTAGGTGCCAATTTGTTTGAAGAAATGGCAAGGGGTCAAGGTATTAATCTAAAGTACCTTAAAAAAACATTATACAGATATGATATTAATCGAAGATTCGACCGAGAATGAAAGAATAATTAAAATTAGGTGTTATATTATGATACTATTTAGTAACTTTTTATTTTCTGAAACTACTAGTAATATTGTAAGTATTATGTCTTTACCTTTGTTAAGTGACATAAATAAAATAGGAACATATAGTTGGGGTTCAGCCGTTTTGTCCAATCTATATAGTTTTTTTGTGTAAAAACGCATATAAGGGTACTTGTTCATTTTATTCTCGCGCTTTTTTGCTCCAAGCATGGGGGTTGGTCGAGAATTCGGTCACTTGCCCCCGTCAACAAGAAGGGCTTCACATTTCCCTACGCCGCAAAGTAAGTTTATAACATTATTTGCATTTACGTACTTTATACTATAAATAATTGTAAATAATTTATTTTCACTATTTTTGGTTTAGGTGGTCCGTTCGAGGGATGAACTACAACAAATGTCCTAAACACGCTATAACGGTCAATCGAAATCTTTTGGATCACATTGGCCCAAACGATGTATTACAACTAAACTACTCATTATCTCGTCAATTTAGTTTTAATATTAACAATTTACCAATCTAATAATATATTTTTCCTATAAAGTTTATGTGGAGGCCATATATAGGTCTCGACCATGAGACTAACCCCGGGGATCTTGCAATTTAGATAGCAAAAACATCGATCATAAAGTTCACTATTATGGAGATGCACCATAGTGATCGTGTAAAATTGCAGCTTGACATGCATTAACAAATCCCAGATCCCCCGACGTGTTTGGGACAATGGCATCAACTTAGAGTCGACGTCCAATGTAATTATACCAATTGGAGAGACTTCGCTAGGGAGACGTGTTGTTAGTGGAAACACCGTCGTCAACGTACCATAAATGAACCTATCATGCCATATGAATCTAAACCAACTCAAAATTATATGAATTGGTATATATCAGTTATAACAACTCAATTTGTCTCTGAACCAGGGTATTTGATCGACCCATGCCTACAACTTTCGTCATCATAAGCCCAACAACCAACCTCACAACATTACCAAACCCAAAAAAAAACTGTCAACCCACCCACACCCAACAACATTACAATACCACATACACCCAACAACCAACCGAACATGATTACGAAACCACATACACCCAAACTCGCGACCAATTTATGCCATACATCCAAACACAAAACCAAGAACATGGCACATAGCACCAACAACCATATACCACCACCACATCTTACCATAGCACCGATGAGGCATATGCATGATACCACCACATCCTACCATGTCACCCAACAAATGTACACCCAAACATTACAACACCAAAGCACCCAAACATCACACTGCCAAAGCACATAACCAACCTGTGCCTTTCAAACACCACAATAAACATTGTTTAGTTTCCAAAACGAATCAATGTCCCAATTCAACCAACCAGCCCGCCCACACGTAATTCAACACTACCCAACTACGACAGCATGGAGGACACTGAACTCGATTACGGCAGTGCATGTAACTAGTAAGAGATGCTAGATTCCATTGATGACACTAATGTTCTAGGGACCTCGCTCCAAACACCTCAGGTGAATCCAAGTTGGCACCAAACACCTCAGATGAATAATGGGAGACAACAATCACCATAGGGGAATCGTGTGCAACCTCAACGACAAGGGCGCCAGTGGATTGTGGAACCGGCGGCCATTATGATCAAGCACATCGTTAAAATATACAAAATTTTCCGCCTTGTAATTCTATTTAAATTTAATTTTTCTTTTTTTTTCCAATTGTTTTACTTTTAATTAATTATAACTTTAGTTTAAAAAACCAATGCATACTTGCGCTAGAGGGAATGACGCATCCTCTTAGGGCAGCAATGCATGCGTCAAAGACAATGGCGCTTGGGTATTGCATGCGTCAGTAGACATGACGCTGAGATCATTTTTTAGTGCATGTGTTAATAGTAGTGGTGCATCCTCTTACGTGCAAATATTTTTGTTTAAAACATGAATATTTTGATAAATAATTTGAAATGTTTAGTTATTTTATTATTTAATTTGAAAACTTACATATTTTAAAAAAATCTAAAACTTGATGTCAAAAATAACATTATTCTATTTTTTTTAACTGTTTAACGGATCAGTGTGTGTTAAGAATATTTATTTTTGACAGCATAGTTATTAACAATATATTTATGCCATTTGTGTGTTGTCAATGTCAATAACGAGATGAAAAATGTGTCTTTAGCTCTTCGGGTTGCCAAATTTCAAACCTATACAACCTGTTCTAGATTTAACCCAACATGTTCAATAGAATGCTGAGCTACTTACTGTTATTGCCGTAAAAAATATGCCATTCATATAACCAATTGGTAGATATCTTAATCTTAATTGGACATTAGCGCGACAATTAAACTCGAGAACTTTATTCTTTTAATAATGTGATTATCATAAGTCATTGATGTTGGCATGATGATGTGAACTATCTAGCTACTAATATGGGTCCATTATCGTTCCTTGGCGCATCCAAAAGCATATCACATAATTCTTATATTCTAGGGTTAATATCACTTTTGTTTATGTTATATAGACAACTAGTGGGATTTCCGCGTATTTGTACGGTACTGATATGGTATGCGCATTTTTTTTTAAATATAATTAAAATGATATTATAATAATTTACTTTTTCAACAAAAAAAACTATATATTTTTAAAAAATATAATAAATTAGTGCCTATAATACATTCAATATATAAAAATATTTGAGTCAAAAAAATATTATTTTTTATAAAAACATTATTTGTGTTTTGACATTATTTATAAAAATATTAGAACCAATAATAAAAAAATTTTCATTATTATTAAATATTTTGATCAATAACTTAGTTTCTGTTATAATTGTTTTATTTTCGTGTTTTAAAAAATAGATAAGTTATGATTTGATTAAAATTTATTTTCTATTGTTAGTATGTGTATGTGTTTCTAAAATGTAATAAAATTGTTCCCGTTTATAACAATACTATTTTTTTCCATTAATCTTTTCATATATTTGAAAAAATGATAGATAAATTTATATTATTCAATATTTGTAACAAATAAAGTTGATCTCATATATAACAATGTATTTTTTTTTTTCGTATATTTTAGTTTTGACATTATTTATAAATATATTTTAATCAATAGTAAAGTTATTCGCGTTTATAAAAATATTTGAATGAAAATAAAATTTTTGTTTTAACAATATTTATAAAAATATTTGAATCAATAGTAAAGTGGTTCTCGTTGATAACAATAGTATTTTCTCCCCTATATAAAAATAATTTAATCAACAATGTATTTTTTTCAGTATATAAATATTAATTTTAGTATGAATTTATACAAAACAATCAAGACAATGACAGAAGAAAACATCAAAACGTGATTCTACACTCTAGTCCAAATCAAAGCCTGATAAATCCTAAGAAGCTTTTTTCTTCTTGTACTTTTTGGCTGAAACTATATACGTCAACATATTTATGAAACTAAGCCCAGCTAGAAGCCAGAAAAAATAATCAAGATGACCTTTGTTCAAGTTATCCGGAATCCACCCGGGTTTTCCACCTTGTGTAGTGAAGTAAGTTACAATAGTAAGAATGAAAGAGCTTAAATAATTTCCAAATGAAGTTGTCAAAAGCGAAAAAGCAGCGCATATTGAAATGAAAATGCCAATTCCCATTCTTTGCAACTCCGAAAAGCCTCGTTCTTTGCCGGTGAATTTCCTTGCAATCGGAACTATAAATTTGTCGTAGACGAAAACCCAGAAAATAACACTTATTACATCAAAACAAGATAGCGAAGCTGGAGGAATTTTGAAGGAACCAATACTGGTGTCCATCATGGTTCCTTGTTCCACAAACATTGTGGACAGCTGGGCATAAACAGAATTAAAAACAATTCCAGCAACCCAAATTGGAAACATTCGGATCAATATTTTCAATTCCTCCACCTGTGTCACAGTGCAAAGTCTCCACATGTTAGAATTGTCGTTGATGTTCCTCTCAGCATTAGACACTATATCTGCTCTGTCGAGACACCTTCATAAAGACAATAGACAATCAAAGAACAACATAAGCAGACCAACTATTACTTGGACAAATTATTAGTAAACTCAAAGTTAATTAAACAATTACCTTAGCTCAGCACTATGTTCCAGTTTCCTACTTGTAAGAATCGCAGATCTCTTGTCTGGTGTCCCATACAAGAGACTATTATCCTCAGGGAGAACCAGTCTCCACTTCCGAAAAGATGCAACAACAACTTGGAACATTCTTGTAATAGGGCTTCCCCCTGGTTTTTGAAATCTGTAGAGGGGTGTGCCTAAAAAGAAGCTACCTATAGCTAATCCTATAAATAAAGGAGGAATGCCAAATCCAATACCCCAACCTGCATTTTCTTGAGCCCATACAATAAAAGTGCTAGATACAAAGGCACCTATGTTGATAGAAAAGTAAAACCAGTTGAAAAAGGATCCTTTCTTAATCCTTTCTTGGGGTTCAGTATCATCAAACTGATTTGCCCCAAAAGATGACACACATGGTTTAATACCACTAGTACCAAGTGCAATCAGGTAAAGGCCAAAGAAAAAGGCAGCATATTGTACATGAGTAGCTGGAGGGCACACCGAACCGAAACAGTCTGCAGGCTTCAATGCGGGAACAGATGCAGAAAGAATTAATGTACACATCCCCTGCATGAAACATCCACGTTACAGACAGAATAAGACATGTAAATCGTGGAGAATGATTTGAAAATCCGAAGGCTATATAAATAACATCAATGCTAACATGTAGTTCATCGCCATAAGCATCCATAACCGAAACTGAATCAGAAACATAATCCAAATATGAAGCTTGAGCCAACAGTAATCCAAAACCAGAAACCATAGCTCGAATCAAATTGAAAACGCAACTGAAATCCAAACGAAATTCTAAACCAAATTCCAAACCGGAACTGAACCAAAAGTAACTCTGAAATCGAAATGGAAACTCACCGAACCTGCGAGAAATTTCTGAACCGGAACACAATCTGAAACTTAGTTCAGCCGCAAACTATGAACTGAGTGGGTAAGCATCATTATCGCACGAGAAACACGTTTGTAAAGAACCGCGCATCTGATTAATAGTGCCACAACGTCAATAATTTCTGGTATCTGCGTATCCATACAGCAATTTAAAACACTGACAAAGACTATTCGACAAACTATTGTTGGAAAGTGAGGAGTTAAAATTCACATATGGAGCTATCCATCAATAATGATCATTACAAAAATCAACAACAAAAAGCTTGATTCTCAATTATGGAACATAAATTCTTAAACTCTTAAAAGACATAGTAATTCAACAAACATCGAAAAACCAAAACACAAAAATCAAATATATATGTCGTATCGTATTGTATCGTATCATACTTGTATTACGTATCTGTGCTTCATGAATCATGACATAAATCATCAAATGCAACAAAAACCATAAGACGAACACAACGGTAAGTATTTAAAAGTGGTGAAGACAATATTTTTTCTCCATTTAACAATATGTATAAGTAAAGAGGGTTCACACATGTGTTGTAAATCGTTTTTAAAAAAAAATTCATACTCTAGAGCAAATTTTCAAAATCCAATCAGAGGTATTTCATATAAGTCATTAAACAAGTTTAATGAATGTTGCAACAGTGTAAGTATATCACAGACACAATAACATGCTATTAAATGATTCAAAAACCTTTCAAACACAATAGAGAGAAGAATTTATAATTTTGACATGAAGAATATAAACTACATCTATCACATGAAGCATGTACACCCAAACCCTTCCAATCTGGGTGTTGTATTTAACATATATTTCCTGTTAAATATGAATATAAGTATATAACAACATTGTTTCCAATGCCAAGAAAAAAAACATGAAGAACATTATAAGTTAGTATTTATACCTCGCCTCAACAACCATATTTACACCTCGCCTTAAGTCCATTGCATTTATTCCTGCTGCAACTGATTTGCATTAATATCACTTTTGTTTATGTCATATAGACAATTCCTGTTTTATTTCATCCAAAAAAAATCGGATTCAATCGTGACATTTAAAAATCTATTCTTTTAGATCTTTAGTAATTTGACTCACTCAATGTGTTTAAGCTGCGAGGTGAGTGACAATTTTTTCTTTCAATTTTTTAATTCCACCTGAAGCAATTAATGCCATGCCACTTATTATGTTATTGTATTATTTTTTTGGCAATTTAAAAAAATTAGATGAAAACTTATGAAGTAATGTTCATCTTTTTTTTCAATTGTGCATGAAAAAAAGTGGCTACAAAAGCTAGAGAAAGAAAAGCCACACAAGAAGAAGCTACTAGAGCTAGGGAAGAAAAATGGTCAGCTCAATTCATTGCAATTAAGGAAGTCATTGCTACTTAGAAGAGTTCAAATTTTGATTTTGACTTTGTCCATCTTTCCCTACATGTGGATTAGTGTCCTTTCAACCTACTCTAAATTTTAGCATGTATTTCATTTCATTTCGGCTTAATCCATTTTTTGGTTCTTTAATTTAATTTTAAGTTTCAGTCCAGTCCCTTATGTAATAAACGTTCGTTTCATATTCCTTATTTGTAATTTCGTTAACCAATGTCATCTTTTCTGTTAAAAGTTGTGTATTTCCGTTAGTTTTTGCTAGGGTAGCAGTCCAGCTAGGCTTCCTTAGATGACAAGGATTTATGCTAAGACATTTTGAATAAAAACTAAATGAATTTTAAACATTTCATTTTAACCTATCTAATTTCATTTGGACTTCACTTGGGCTCTGTGAGAAAACCCTAACAAAGTTATCATCTATCTTCATCTTCGTTCGCAAAGTTATCATTTATCTCCATCTTCGTTCGCAAAGTTATCATCCATCTTCATCTCCGTTCACAAAGGTATGTTAATCAATCTCCCTTCTTAAGTTCATTCATTTCATACATTTTCGTTCATCCACCTTTCTGATACTTTGTTCTTCTTCGTTACTGATACTTCATTCATCTTCATTTTTAGGGTTTGTGGAATCTTCCTTACTAAGAGGAAGAATAACAACGTCCATCATCTGTTTTAAGGTACGAATAATGCAAACTGTTTAGAGTTTTTCCTCTTCCTTAGTTGTATTTCTCATTTAGGATTTTTCAACTTCCTTAGATGTATTTCTCATTTAGTTACTTTATCTAGGTCATGGATATTCGTTTTAAATGCATTATTCATCACGGGGGTGAGTTTGTTGAGTTCATGAAATTAGGTTATAATGGCTTAAAGGAAACTTGGGATGTTGAGCCTGATTTTTGGAGTTACTTCGAAGTATTGGGTGGGTTAAAAGATTTAGGTTATCCAACTATAGAGAGCCTTTGGTATTATGATCAAATGGAGCGTAATAGCATAGTGGAGTTAAAAGATGACAATGGAACTATGAGGATGCATACAATTGCTGAGTTGACTGGGGAAATGCATTTATATGTTATGCATCCTATACTACAAGCTAATTTAATTGAGGGCCAATACTATCACTTGAGTATAATGCTGAAGCAGGTGCCACTGAAACTGAGATAGGTGAGAATAATGATGAGGGGACCACTTGTGTTGAGAATGTAGGGAATAAAGGAGACATTACTGAAAAGGGGCCAACTGAAGTTGAGAATGTTATAGGTGAAGAAGACATTGAAGTTGAAGCTGATGTGGAAGGAGGAGACATAAATGACAAGGGGGTCACAAATGTTGTACATGATATGGAAGTTAGATACAAGGGGACCACTGAGGTTGAACATGATAAGGGGACCACTGAAGTTGAACATGATGAGAGGACCAGTGAAGTTGAACATGATGAGGGATTAAACTGTGACATAGAGGTAGATGAGGGACTGAACTGTAACAAAGAGGTAGTTGAGGATGTGAACTGTAACATAGAGGTGGATGAGGGAATAGATGGTGGAAATGATGACAATGCATTGGGGATCAATTTTGAAGATTCTGATGATGATGATGATGTGGTTATGAATGAAGACATAGCAGTTGCTGAAAATGGAGTTTCTGAAGATGAAGAGGTTGAAGAACAAAGATCTGAAAAAGGGAAAAAAAAAGGTTAGGGTAAAGGTAAGGGGAAGGGTAAAGGTAAGGGGAATGGGAAAGGGAAAGGGAAAGTTGGAAGACCATGTAAGAAAATTAATGAGTATGAAGCGTCTGGTGAAAGAAGTCTTTTGGATGATTTTTGATGTAGATGAAGAAGAAACAAATTTAAATTTGAAGGTTTTGAGTGACGTTGAGGATAAAAATAGCGAGGATGGCTTTGAAGAGTATTTTAGTGAAGATGACTGTGTTGGAAAGGCAGTTTGGCAAACTTTCAAAATGCCTAAAAGGATGGATGACTATAAGTGGGAATTGGGGACATACTTTGCTTCTAAGATTTCAAGGATGGTATTAGGACATATGCCATACACAATGGTAGGAACATGAAATTAAAGAAAAATTACAAGAAAAGGATGAGAGTGATGTGTAAAAAAGGTTGTCCATGGGAGGCATATTATGTAAAAATTCAAAATGAAGATACATGGCAGCTCAGGAAGATTATTGATAAACACACATGTAGTAGAGATTACAAGGTAAATTTTCTCACATCTAAGTGGCTCAACAGTAAGATACAAAACAATGTGAGGGAGAATCCTAGTTTAAAGCTAACTGACATCATGGAGAAGACCCAACAGAAATGGAATGTGGGGATCAACAAAACTCTTGCATATAGGGCAAAGACTATGGCAATTGACATTGTAGATTGATCTTTTAGGAAGCAGTACAAAAGAATACATGACTATGCACATGGCAATTGACCTATCTTAATAAACAAAAAGGGTTCTTAGCGCAACAACACCAAAGAAAAGAAGAAAATAGAGAAAGAAAGGAAATTAGGATTCTAAGAGAATTTGGAGAAGAAGGTTGTTACCCACAAACTGTGGGATTTTTCTCTTTCTATTCACTTGCAACTGCAAATTGTGAATTACAATGTGTTGTGATTCTTTACAAAATAAGGGTTACTCCCTATTTATAGATTTAGGTTTACTTGTTCTCCAGGCCAAAGCCCAAAACTATAGAAGCCCAAAATACCTATTTTGGAACTATATCAAATCAAATCTAAATCAAATTTGTGTGAAACAACTATTTCGACACACCCTTGCTTCGATACTTCGACACACGGAATTACAATTTAACACTCTTGTTATATGCGTGCCACTTTGTAAAACACTGATTTTCAAGAAAAATAATTTAAAAATAATTTTAGGGGAACAATTTATTCAACCCTTTTTAGACTGATGTATATTTTACTGAATCATATTTTATTTTTATAATATTAATATAATATAATAAATATAATGATTTTGATTATTTATATGTGTAATATTGCTTTTATGCATTATTTTTAAACTTTACTAATAGTTAGTTTTCAACTTTCTACAGCATTTTAAATTATACTCTACATAATTTAACCCGGAAAAGTAAGTGCTTAAATTGAAATGGTTTATGAATTTAATAATGTCTAACAATGATATTTAAATGCTATTTGAAAAATATACTCCACGCAACACCAAGAATATGACAAGTTCAAACATTACTAGATTAAGAATCTTCTAATATGATTTCGATGAAGTAAGATTGATTTCAACCGTCCAATTTCAAAGAGCATTTTCAACTTTAGGGTAATGCTAACACTTTAGGGTAATGCTAACTTGTGTTTAGAGGCACAAGTTTAATATTAAATGTAGAAATAATATTTTGAAAATTATGTACCACTTTTAATAAAAATATAAATTTTAAATTTTTATTGATATTTTTAAAACAAACTTTCTATAAATATGTTTTTTAATTTATGCCCTTGGATGTTTTGGGATACAAATTAGCATTACGCTTAAGTTTAATATAATTCTTTTTATATATAAATAATAAATTTAATTTAATTAACATTATTATAATTTTTAATTACATGAAGAAAAAAAGAATGTAAGCGTGTGCGTGTGTGATGGGCGTGGGCCGTATCGGTCCTCTTACACGAAAATATGGAAACAAAAATTGTGACTCGTTCCGTTTGACTACGAGTGTGCAAACCATTGCATTCTTCAATTCTTTATTTTCTATTAAAGAAAAAAAAAACATATGTATTAGGAAGGTTCTTAAATAAAGGTGGCAGTTAAGTTGTGCTTGCCTAAAGATCTTTGTACTTTCGATGAGATGTTTCAAAAATAATTTCCATCATATGAATTAACTATACTTTGTTATTATTTTTTAAAAAAGAATAATTTAATTGAATTGAATCTTGTAGTTCATTAGGTTAGAAGAGACCTTAAAGTTTAGAGAGTGTTTATAGAGTTTCGTACATATCACTCACTAAAGAAATCTTCACATAAATAAAAAGAATTAAACTCACGATCTCTCTTTTTGTGTATGAGTCAACTTCTTATCAACTGAGTTAAAATTATATTATAATATACATAAACTACTTGGTTGTAGTTGCGAATGGCCAAATTAAGATTCATTGGAACACTGGTCTATTCATTCCTAGATGTTTTTGTTCAATATATATCAAATATATAATTAATCTATGGCTTGTTCATTTCATCAAATACTATAACGTTAACTTGTGCTAGCAACAAGAACAAGAAGGAGAAGAAGGAGTAATGACGATGATGGAGTGGTGGTTGGGTTCAAGGCAGAGCAACAAACACGCAGTTAAGGTGACTCAATTAAAGCTTCAACTAGGACTTTTTGGAGCCAACGTGTCCACTACTGTAAACGACAAATTAGCCATTGAAATAACATGGGTTAAGAAAGAAAATAAAAATTCTTCTCCTTCTTGTTCGATAATCCCCTTTCAATTTCATCATCGTACCTTAAAACAACCATGTACTCACACCACCCCCTGTCGTAGATTCATCACTGCCGGAAAAACTCCTTCTCTGGTTTGGGATGATCGTGACCTCTGTGTTTTTGAACTCGGACTCAAACATGTTTGCCACGTGGCATTTCATGTTTTATATGTAAGACATTAACATCTTTTTCGGTTTCTAATTTCTTTTTTTTTTTTTTATATTGTTTTGTTTATTTAGTTAATGTGTTTCTATGTATCTTCATTGATTATTCAGGGAGAGGGTGAATTAAAAGATAGAAGGACGGTGGTGGGAAAAGTTTCTATGACATTTGGCATAGAGGAGATGAAGATGGAATCCAATATTCAAAGGAAGCTTCCAATACGGTTGAAAGTCAATGGTTTAATCTTCGAAGCTACCCTTTCGGTATGTTTCATTTTTCTTTGTTTTCCCTTTATTATTATTTATTACTACTAGTAATTATTTATATTGCTTTATATCACTGATTTTAATTTCGGGTGGGGACCAGGTCGAGAAAACAGTTGTGATAGTGGTTATTAGATTTGTGATTGCAGTCATTAGAGTTATATGATTTATATGATGTTTTAATTTGCGATATAGTTGTTGGATGTGAATTTTAATGGTAGGTGTTAGAAATATATAGGTGAGAAAAATTTTTTATGACATTTCAATTTCAAGAAAATTGAATTTAAGGTTATGAAATATTGGTTTGTGATAAAAATAACTAATTTTTTTTATTTGATATGGCTTTTAATTCGGTCGGAGAGGGTCTAATATAGTTGCATAAGCTACCAATTTATACTATAACAGCCACAACTCCTGTTATGACTTATGAGTAGACATGGTGAAAAGAAAACTTAATACAATACTTAGTATTTTTTTGGTAAAGATAGTGTATCGATAGTGGATACGAGTATAGTATCATAGGTTGATTATTGGATTATCGCACATGTTCAAAATTTATTATAATTAAATTATGATTAAATAGAATTTTATAAAAATATTTGTTCTAGTTTAATCAAAAGTTATTTACTGTATTGTTCTTTTAAACATATGAATATCAAATATGAATTGATTAATTTCATGGGACAAAACATATTTTCCATATATAAAACCGAATCGATCATAGAAATACTTACCTTTTATTTTTGTTTTTTATTATTAACGAGAAGGTGGAAACTATTTTTTTACAGGTTTGTCTAAGGCTATGTGACTCAGCAAGAACAACCTTTGAAAACACGGCAAAGTCAGATAAGAAACACGGAATTATAGAAAAAGTGAAATATTTAACATGCTTGACAAAGAAAAACAATGACACCGAGTTTGATTCTTATGAATCGGACGATTCTCCCGTGTTTGAGTCGGACGACTCATCGAACGAGTCCACAACAAGCGGTGGCAGTTCAACTAGCAACAGCCCCAAAGAGCCAAGAATCACGTTTCTAACCTCAGAGAAAAGCACAAAATTGAACAGACTCCAAGGCAATGCAAGTAAATGGGAAATCAATTATATTTTAAGCAGAGATTGCCAAACAAAGCTTAAAGCAAACGTGTTTTTCGCTTCCTTTGATCAACGAAGTGAAAAAGCCTATGGTGAAAGTGCATGCACAGTTTTAGTTGCGTTAATAGCTCACTGGCTTCATTCCAATAAAGGTATACCAACGAGAACACAATTTGACAACCTCATAACACAAGGTTCATATGAATGGAGGAAACTATGCAAAAGTGATTATTACTCAAAACTCTTTCCAGATAAACATTTTGATTTAGAGACAGTCATAGATGCCAATTTGAGGCCTATAACTGTTCTTCCTCAGAAATCATACACAGGCTTTTTCTCTCCCGAGAAGTTCCATTGCTTAGAAGGAGCTATGTCATTTGATGAGATTTGGAAAGAGATAAAAAATAACAAGATGGATGATTTTGAGGAAAGAATTTACATAGTTAGTTGGAATGATCATTTCTTTATTTTGAAGGTAGAGATTGATGCTTACTATATCATTGATTCTTTGGGTGAGAGACTTTTTGAAGGGTGTCGAAGAGCATTTGTGTTGAAGTTTGATGATTCAAGTGTTATGTATGGGAAAAAAGATGAAGTTGGTGGTGTGAAGAGTAATTCAAGAGGTGAGGAAAGTTTTGAGGTAGTTTGTCGCGGTAAAGAGTGTTGTAAAGAGTTTATCAAACGGTTTCTTGCTGCAATATCGGTTAGACAGTTAGAGAAAGAAGAGAAGAAATGGATTGATTCAAATCCTAATCTTCATCGGCAATTACAGATTGATTTTCATTTTAGTTTGCGATTGTAGTTAGGAAAGACGCAATCACGCGTTTAAAGAATTTTGACTGTTAGACAAAAATCAAATAATTTGTATCTTGATTTTATTAAATGTGTCTTGATTAACTAGTTTTAGTAAGTTCTTGGTGCAATCTTTATATGATGAACACAGTAAATCCTAGTAAGGTCACTTTCTGAGACAATGTCAATGTCATAAACTATGGGGAAGGGGGGTAGCCAATAGTGATAGATAATGTGTAATACATGCATAAAGAGAGGAACTTCTAATTACTTTTTTCATCAAAAGTTCCACCATTAGAAAACAAAAACAGTCATGCATATGCAGTAAAGGAATTAACAAGAAATATCATATGCAATAATTTTGTTGTAATTTTCTTTGATTTCATCTAGGTTTTTAAGTATACATTTGTAAAAAGAAGAGAATTTCTTATGAGACTCTATAGGATGAAAAAACACTCTTTGAAAAAATGATATTACTCATCAAATTTCAGAGATTCAATTTTGGACGCGCCATGCACCAACGTTATGGCGCACTAAATGATAGACACCCTAAATGAATACTAAAAAAAAATTCTGAAGATACATCTCTGGATAATTTCAACAAAATATTGATAGTTGATCAGTCCAGTGGATATTCCAGAGATGCATCTTTGGAAGTTTGGGGCGGAATTTTGAAATTTTCTATCACCTTTACATGTCAGATATTTCTGGAATAATTTGATAAAACACAAATTTGTGTGATCACACAATCATACTTGTTTTCTACTCAAAATCCTCACTAACAACCCTTCCATTCTCAATTTACATTTTCACTTCAAATCTTCAATCTTGTGTTTCATCACATCAAAGGGAACAAAAGAAGTTGAAATTCCAAGTTAAGATCATTTATTTCAAGCCTCATTACTCACATTAAGCTTGTTTTCTGTCTGAAAACCGTGTGTTTATTCTGGAGATACATTTTCGAAATGAGTATGAACTCATCCGAAAATGCATTTTCGGTATCAGTCTGTGTTTATTTTTCAGCTTTGTTTATAGAATTATCACTTATTTACTGTTCTGTGGTAATTGTTTTCATTAGATGTGGTGCACCCCGATGTTTTCCCCAAAAATGTTGTGTCTTCGGATGCCAAAGATGCTGTTGTGAATGCGATAGATGTTTGCAACCAATTTAGCAATGAACAAGAGTTTGAATTTCGTGATCTCATGCTTCAATGGATTCGTACGGAGGTCTCCAAACTGGAATTTGGCGTGGTAATCGGAAGGTACGATAATGGTTCGGATAAAAGATGTTATTTTGTGATAATGACGTGTGAAAGAAGCAGGAAATATAGACATCCTCTCTGGAATTTTAAACGAGACGACACCAGTTCAAAAAATGTGAGTATCAGTTTAAGTTGTGTGGTTATATGTTGGCAAACAATAAATGGAGATTTAATGTTATATGTGGTTTGAATAACCATTACTTGTGTGAAAAGTTAGTCGGTCATCCAATTGCGTGTCACCTCTTGCCGGAAGAGAAGGAATGCGTTGCTGACATGACATTGAATTTGGTTTAACCAAAAAATATACTTGCAACCATGAAACGCAAAAGACCCGAAAATATTTTAAATATCAAATAAGTGTACAATATACAATACCAAACTAACAAGACATTGAGGGGGATAGAACTGAAATGCAACAACTCTTGAAACCGTGGGATGATAACAATTATGTGTCTAGGTACCGAACTTGCGAGGATGGAGTAACTGTTAGAGATATATTTTGGACTCATCCTGATTCCATCAAGTTGTTCAACACGTTTCCAACTGTTCTCATAATTGATTCAACGTATAAGACCAACAAGTACAAGCTTCCATTAATGGAAATTATTGGTGTTACATCTATTGAGAAGACCTATTATGCCAGGTTTGCCTTTCTAGAGTGCGAGAAAAAGGAGAATGTTACTTGGGCCTTAGAGGTGTGTCGGGCAATATTGAAGGACCAAAAAGAAATGCCTAAAGTGATTGTTATCGACTGCGATACTGCGTTGATGAATTCGGTTGCAAATGTATTTCCTAAATCTTATGCATTGCTTTGTAGGTATCATATGACAAAGAATGTGAGAAGTCGGGTTAAATTCGTGGTAGGGATGAAACAAATAAAGTCATAAGATGGAAAAACGGTGAAAAGGCAGATGTGGTTGTGGAAAAAAAATGGATGCATGGAATCATATAGTAAATTCTTCTAATAAAGAATTATATGCCGATTTCATTATACATTTCAGGAAAGTGTGTGAAAAATATCCTAATTTGCTTAAATATGTTGAAAGCACAATATTTAACTAGGTGAAGGAGAAAAATATTTGTGTTTGAACCAGTCAGGTTAGACACCTTGAAAATACAACAACTAACCAAGTTTAGTCTGCCCATGCTACATTGAAGAATTGTTTGGGAAATGGTAAGGGCGATTTGTGTAAAGATTGGGACTCCATGAACTAAATGATTCAGAACAAGCATAATGAGATACATACATCATTTGGTTGGAGCATCACTGTCTTGGAACACAGATTTAAAGATAACAATATTTATTCTCAGTTGGTCGGCAATATATCTCGAGCGGGTTTGAATTGTATTTTTCACGAAGCTAAACAAGCTGATAATGTAGGCTCCGGAAGTGGAAAATGTGGATGCACAATTGTGAAAACATATGTCCTCCCATTTGTTTGTGTTATTGCAAAAAGGTGAAACTTGGTAGCCCGGTAAGAATGAATGATGTTTGCACTCACTGGATGAGGCTTAGGTTTAATGATGATGGTGTCATAAAGGACGGTAAATCGAATATCTCTATCTTGACTGAATGGGAAGTGATACAAGAGAGATTTTTGAAAGTTGATAAACAGGAAGATTGCTTATCCGGAAACCATCGAATTGAAACCACCCTCTCAACCGGTAAAAACAAAAGGTGGTCCAAAAAAGCTCAAGCTTACATCGAGTGACAATTCAACGGTGCGGTCTTCTTCATATTTTGAACATGTTGACAAAGTTTTTTCCGACTCACCAACTCCAAAATCTCAAAAAAAATTGTTTTCAAAGGAGCTCGCCTTAACAAACCACCTCCTTCGTCGCCTCCACCAAACATTCCATTCATTGATGAGATATCGATTTTTACGCACAAATACGTCGAGCGGATTGTTAATATTGAGGGGACGGTAATTGCAGTTATCAAGCTGTTTCGACTTTACTCGATAAAGGAGAAGATAAGCATACACTAGTCCGCCATCAACTTTTCAAAGAGTTAAGGACTCATAAAGAATCATACACACAACTCTATGGAAAGAAAGAAAACTTTGATGCAATTTATGAGTCTCTTGTTCCTTGCCTTAATAGACCGACACCAGAGGCAAAACAAATGTGCTTCCCTAAAATGGGTCACCTCATAGCATGTGTGTATGATATAGTGTGTGCTGATCTTACACGATACGGTTTTTCGAAAACCTTTTTCCCATTGCGTATCGCCTGTTAGATGTCAAACATGCTACATATTTGTATTAAATACTTGGCATTTTTCTAAGCTTTCTTTGTTTAACTTGTTGATTCTTGGGGTGTTTTGTTGTAGTTCTTCAAATATTGGAATATACCTTTGGTGCTTGTAATATGTGTGTTATTGTGCAGGAAAAGGCACAAATTGATTAAGAAAGTAAGACATGAAAAGATGATGCAAGCTGCCAAAGAGAGAAGAAAGCAACAGCAGGGTTCGCTTGGTGAATCCGGGCGAGGTCCCAGCGTACGTTCGCTTCGCGAACGGGAGCGAAGATTCCAGCGAGAAGATTCAAGAGTCAGGGGCTAACCAACATAAAATTCGTTGGGCGAAGGTGCCAGCGAATGTTCGCTGATCTGCTCGCTGGGCGAAGGTTCTGGCGAAGGACATTGCTAAGTCAGTAGCTAACCAACCATAAATTCTCTAGGCGAAGGTTTTGGCGAAGGTTCACTGGGCGAATGAATCCTTCGCTTAGGGAACCCGCGATAAAAAGTCTTGGGCGGTTTAAGTTTCTGAGGCACTTTTAAGTGCCATTTTTATGCATTCGCTAGGCGAACACTGCAGAATTTCTGAATCTTATAAATAGATTTTTTTGTTCTCATTGGGATCATAACTTGTACCTTTTACACCAAAAACCCTTGAGAATAGATTTTTCTAAGTTTTGTCTCCAAGAAGTGATTTTTCACCAAGAGAAGCTGGATTTGCATCCATTATCGATTATTTGACTCGGATGCTCTTTCATCTCCTCCCAATTCTTGTGAAACAAGCAACCATGGATATGAGTAGCTAATCTCCTTTTGTGTTAAGATTAGAAGGTAGACAATCCTTTCTTTTGTATGTATAGGTATTGATGTAAGCTTATGAACTTATGGATGATGAATATATGGTAAAAAACTTTGTTTCTATGGTTTATTCTTTGTGTTGGTTCATGATTGAGAAATGTGTTCTTACACTTTATCTAGGTTTTTCATCCATCAATGCACATTGGCTAGAGATAGTTATGAGAGTTGATGTTCATAAATATTGAACTTGAATGTCATCATTTTGATAGTTTGAGTGAGAGATCATCAAAGGATCAAAATGATAAAACTCACAATATGTGTTAGAGATAAACATATTGAGAGGATATGTGATTATATTTATCGTCTAAACGAGTTCATTTGCTTTACCGATTCTATACGTGCAAAATGGTTTGTCGAACCCTAATCTTGGCATGTGTTTTATAAATCTTTCAAATCCGATTACTTTTACCGTTTATGCAAAAGATCCGTTATCAAAAACCAAAACCCTTTGTTACTTTAAGTTTAAAACGATTTCAACTGTAGAACGGTGGTGATATCTATAAACAATCTCTGTGAAACGATAACAAAAACCCTACTCTATTTGTATTTCAACAAATTGGCGCCGTTGTCGGAGATTGTTAATTGATATTGCAAGCATTGCAATAGTTGTGAAGTTTTAGTCTTGTTAAAAATTTTCTTGTGCTTGTTGATTTGTTTTGTTTAGTGTGCAGACTTTGTTTTATGCGAGGGACACTACCGGCATACCAACTTCTATTCGATCCTGAGATTGAAGGAACCGCTCGTAGAATCAATAGCAGAACGAGACGAAGGAGGAAACTAGCTAGACAAAGGCAAGAACAAGAGGGAAGTTCTACTTCAATACCTCCAACAATGGATCCATCACCACCACCACCTCCCGCTTCCACACCATGTGTAAATAGTCCGCTTCACACCGCTCAGTTTGCTAACAATGCAAATAATGGAAGGCAAGTTGAGATGAAAACGGGAACTCTGAATTTGTTATATGGAAGTCCGTTCACGGGAATGGATCATGAAGACCCTTTCACTTTTCTCACCAAATTTTACGAGATAGCATTAGCGGCCGGAGTGGATCAAGCACAAGAGTTACCTTTATTCAAGAGACTATTTCCTCATGCTTTGCTTGGCAAAGCTAAGGATTGGTATCTTGACCAAACTCCTGCTGTGATGACCAATTGGAATGTTCTGGAGGAGAAATTTATAGAAAGGTTCTTTTCTCACAATCGTTTTATGGAATCAAAAACTGCGATTTATGTGTTCTCTCAGGGTACTAATGAGTCTCTAAATGAAGCATGGGAAAGATTCAAATCCATGATTCGAAAATGCAAAGGCCACGGGTTTGACGAGTTAACTCAAATTCACATCTTCAGAAATGGTCTCCAACCAAATTGCAAGACATTATTGGATGCCACTTCTGGTGGAGCTTTGTTATCAAAGAGTGTCGAAGAAGCTATGGATATCATCAATAGAATGGCTCTCAATGATCTTCAGAGTCAGAACCGTATCAACTCGCAAAAGAAACCCGGGGTACTTGAATTGGGAACGAATGATGCAATCCTAGCTCAAAACAAGCTTTTATCTCAACAAGTGGAACTTTTGACTCAACAAATGTCAAAGCTTCCACAACAATTAAAGGAAACACATGAGCAACCAAGCAAGAGTAAACAAGTTGCATGTTGTGAACTTTACAAAGGAGAGCACGACACCGGATTTTGTCCTCCACCGGGATTTGAAGAAGTGAACTACATGAACAATCAACGAAATTATCAAGGAAAACAACAACAACCTTATCAAAGCAACCCTCAACAACATTACCAAAACAATCAAGGATATCAACCGAGGGTGAACTATCAAAATAATCAAGGTTATGGTGGCGGTTCTTCAAGTCGGCAAAATCCTTATCAACCTCCACCACCTCCGGTTCCTAGCTCTAAGTTGGAAGACACTTTGAATCAATTCATTCAAATGTCTATGGCCAACCAAAAGAGTAGCGATGCGGCGATAAAGAATCTCGAAAATCAAGTTGGGTAACTTGCAAAACAAATAGTCGAGCAACAATCGGGTCCTTCATTCTCCGCAAATACTCAAGTAAACCCGAAAGAGCATTGCAAAGCAATCGTTACTAGAAGTGGGAAGGAGTTAGCAAAAGAAAATGACAAAAGTGTGGAAGAAGAAAAAATTGATGGTATTGTTAAGGAGGATAGTGATGAGGAAGAAGTTGAAAAGAAAAATGATAATGTTGTTGAAGTTGAAGAGAAAGATGATGATATGGTAGAAGTTGAAAATGAGAGTGTGGAGGAAGTGAAGAAAAAAGAGAAACATATAAGAGTTAAGAAGGAGAAGGAGAAGATGAATCTGATACCGACTCAAAATATGCCTTACCCTCATGTGCCGACAAGGAAAGACAATGCTAGGCACTACTCAAGATTCATGGATATCTTTAAGAAACTACAAATCAACATCCCTTTTTCCGAAGCTCTAGAGCAAATGCCGAAGTACGCCAAATTTATGATGGATATTCTTACAAAGAGGTGGAAATATTCGGAGCCGGAAATCGTTGTTCTTGGGTAAATTGTAGTGCTATTATTCAAAGAACTCTTCCGAAGAAAGAAGCCGATCCGGGGCGAGTTACCTTACCCGTTACAATTGGTAATGTCTTTGTTGGAAATGGCCTTATTGATTTGGGCTCAAGCATCAATCTCATTCCATTATCTATTGTGAAAAGGCTTGGGAACATTGAAATTAAGGGCATCCGAATGACATTGCAATTGGCCGACAAATCTACCACTCATTCGATTGGGTTGGCGCAAGATGTGTTGGTGAAAGTTGATAAATTTTTCTTTCCGGTGGACTTCATTGTTATTGATATGGAAGAGGATGAGGATTCTCCTCTAATTCTTGGTCACCCTTTTATGAAGACCGCTCGCATGATGATAGATGTTGATGATGGCCTTATGAAAGTGCGGGTTCTAAATGAAGAGGTATCTTTTAATCTATTCGAAGCAATGAAGCATTCCAAAGACAAACATGATAGTTTCCGCATTGATGCATCGGATATGGCAATTATTGAAGTTTCTAAGCATGTTCATATGGTATCTCCTTTGGAAATGGCTCTTGATGATTCTTTTGAAGTATTTTCCGATGAAGAAGAAAGAGCTCTTGAAGAATGTTTAAAAGAGCTTGAGTCACTCAAAGAATTACAACCATGGGAAGTTGAGAATGAAGAGTTGAAGAAAGAACCAAGTGATGAGAAAGTTCAACTTGAATTGAAGGTGCTTCCTTCTAATTTGAAGTATGCATTCCTTGATGAAAGTGGGAACAAGTCGGTTATTATTAGCAATGTTTTGTCCGACAAAGAAGAAACCTGTTTGATTCAAGTGTTGAAAAGAAATCAAGAAGCTATAGGGTGGGTTTTTTCGGATCTTAAAGGAATTAGTCCATCTTATTATATGCACAAGATTCTAATGGAAGAGGATTTCAAGGCGGTAGCTCAACCACAACCCCGTTTGAATCCTACTATGAAAGAGGTTGTTCGGAAAGAAGTTGTGAAGCTTTTGGATGCGGGAATGATCTACCCGATCTCTGATAGTCCATGGGTAAGCCCCGTGCACGTTGTTCCTAAAAAAGGTGGCATGACCGTTATCCGAAACGAAAAGAATGAGTTAATCCCAACAAAGATTGTGACGGGGTGGAGAATGTGTATTGACTATAGAAGGTTAAACACCGCAACAAGAAAAGACCATTTTCCACTTCCATTCATGGACCAAATGCTCGAGAGGTTATCCGGGCAACAATTCTATTATTTTTTGGATGGTTATTCGGGCTACAATCAAATTGCGGTTGACCCGGCGGATCACGAGAAGACGGCTTTTACTTGTCCCTTTGGCATTTTTGCCTATCGAAAATTGCCTTTTGGCTTATGTAATGCGGCGGCAACTTTCCAAAGGTGTGTTCAAGCTATCTTCTCCGACCTCATAGAAAAGAAATTGGAGGTGTTTATGGATGATTTTTCCGTGTTTGGAGCATCTTTCGATTTATGCTTGAAGAATTTGGAAACCGTCCTTGAGAGGTGTGTAAAGACAAACTTGGTGTTGAATTGGGAGAAGTGTAACTTTATGGTGACGGAGGGAATTGTGCTTGGCCACAAAGTTTCTTCCAAAGGCCTTGAAGTCGATCAAGCGAAGATTGAAGTGATTGAAAAGTTGCCTCCTCCTACCAACGTCAAAGGAATCAGAAGCTTTTTGGGGCATGTCGCTCCTGGGATTTTCATCCAAGTACAAACGCGAAAGTGGCACCGAAATAGAGTCGCCGGCAATGTGTATTTATCCCAAGAGAGGGAAAGGAAACACTGCGTAAACCTGAAGGAAGGAAAGGAACATGGTATTGCAACCAAGAGAACTGGGTTCGGGAGTCGGTCACGCGTGAGGAAGGTATTAGCACCCCCACGCGCCCATCGTACCCGATGGGATCCACGCTTGCTGCTTCAATCAAAGGGTGTAAGGAAAGTAAACTGGAAAAGGAACTGCTAGCTGGAGAACTGGAAAAGGAAAGGAGAGAGAAAGAGAAACAAATGTAGGGAAAATAAAAGAAGTGCTCGAATGGGCCCTACCCCACTGCCTACGTATCTCATCGGGAGCATGAGAATTAGAGAGACGTAGTTCCCCTCACTAGGGATGGAGTGTTTGTGTTTTTTAGTGGAATACGTCAATGTTCGCGTCCTAGCAGTTAGGTGTTGCAGCTCGCTGTATGGAGACTTAGGCGTTACCTGTTTGCGGTAGAACGGAAATGACGAGTCCTGAGTGAATGAGATGAGAAGAGAATTCCCGAAGGAAAGACGTTGTTGTTTGTTTGAAGTTTTTTATAAAGAAGTGTTTTGATTATTTTTGTGTTTTGTAACACATATTGTATTTAAGTCCTTCATGTAGGATCGAATGCCTCGCATATCGACCCAAGACGGGACGTATGCTAAACATTCTAAGAAAGTGAGAGAAGACCCCTCACCTCCTCATTCTCACATGAAAGACTCAAATATAATATTTGTTATGCCTTTATTAAGTATTTTTGCTTTTGTTTTAAGATGAGAAGAAGAAAGACTCAAATGGGAGCAAAAGGTGAAAACTAAAGGGGACTAAGACTCACCCTAATGTTATCATACATGGATGTTCTTATGGTTAATGTGGTTTAAGAAATCTAATCCTAAAAGAAAGGAGAAGAAGAACAAAAGAAGCAACTTACTTCCAAGATGGAAGTTAAGTTGATCTTAAAGAGGGATGAAGAAGAAGTTATTCAAAGAGAGCATGTCAATGCTTATCAAAATCACAATTTGAATTATTAAAAGAAATAAGGGAAGATGAAAGAAAGAAGTGTGTGTGGAAGCATATCCACACACTTACTTACCATGTGCACCTACATGAAAAGGTTAGTTCACACGAATTACAAGTAGTGAAAGATGAAAAGTATAACAAATAATGATCAGACACATTATAATCCAATGAATAAAGATCCTAAGAGTTAAGAATCATTCAAGGTCAGACCCTAAACCAAAACAGAATCCTCTAAAATTAAAATATCTAACACATACAAACTATGCACAATTAAAGCACTAAGCATCTAAGAAATGTGCTTATGAAAGGAATAGATGAAGAATGAGTGGAAATGCAAAGTGATCATGTAATAATGCTTCACAAAATATCAAAGTCAAAACCACATACTATTTATAAATGTCTCATCAAGCACATGAATCACCATACCAACATGGATAAAAGAATACAAGTAGAAGAGATAAGGTGAAGTAGAGGTAAGGAGAAGTGAAACATGTTCAATTAGATGCACAAAGTGACATATTAGAGATGCATAACATGTAACATGATTAAAGTATGCATATGGGCAGTGGCATACCATTGATGTAATGCAAATGGAAGGAGAGGAATTGCATATAAAATGTAAGCACCAAACCCATAGAGCATAAGAAGAGAACAATAGAATGAAACATGTCCGAGTTCAACTTAAAACACACAAACTCATATTAAATGCAAACACAAGTCACATGACCTATAATGACACAAAGATGACCTATAATATCATGCAAATGACATACAAAATATGCACAAATGAGCCCTAATAGGATGGCATAAATGCCTACCTAAAACTAGGGTTTAGATGTTAACAAAACTTCACAAAAGGTCTCCTAATCTAGCATGCATAAACAAATAGCAAATGACTTTACAAAATTATGAAAATAGAACACCAATCCACTAAGTCATAATGGAATCACATAGCAAAAGTATAGCACAACATTCAACAAGAACTATGCTCAATTAAATTCACAAATTCACCTTGAAACACCTCAAAAGAAAGCTCAAATAAGCACATCAAAACACATGATAAGATGAATTTAAAAATCAAATGAAAATTGTATTACATGCATTAATGTATTATATAACAAATGCAAAAAGAATGGATGAAAAATATTATGTGAGATGGGAGAACTAAAATGCACAAGTTCAAGGTTCATGAAGGTGATCAATCAAAAGGAAATTGAAAAGAAAATATGGAATAATAGGAAAAAACTCATAAAAACAGAATAAAAATATAGAAAATTACCTAAATGTGTTAAGAACACCTGTGAATTAATTTGGAATTTTCTGTTGAGTTTTAGTATGTTTATCAAAAAGGAAATTGAAACTATATGTGAAAGAAAATAAAACAATAAAGGAAATGGAAAGGGGGGTGCAGCGTAAGTAATTTTATAGTTCAAAAATTGTTTGGACTCAGAATGGGGGTGTGCCAATAGCAGAAATGAGCTCAGCCCACAAAGCATATGCGTGTGTGATAGTGTGCATTTTAGTTAATATGCGGATGCAATCTCAGCCCTAGGATCATACAGTCAACAATTAATCAAGTCAATCACAGGAATCTAACAAATCAGCACGCATGAACACCAAAACTACCATATGCGCACACGCACGCGAGTAACCTGAGGTCAAACAAAGGAAACACGTGATAAGCCACACACCCATTAATGTGTTGCTGCATTCTTATTGGTTAGCGGAAAAAATCAAGTGGCTGCGCCAACCACAAGTCTACACGCAGTTCCTCTCTCTCTCTCCCTATCATTACTTCATAATTACATAATCATTGAAAAAAAAGAACACATCCAATGATTTGCGGACACATCACCATCTTCATCATTAGCTCATGCAAAAGAGATTAAAACTCATACAAAACCACACAAAAAAACGCAGAATTTTTACCAATCTTCTACCTCAAATAACTCCATCAATTCTTAACGAAAATTAACAAAATAAAATACCATACTGAAGCCCAAACTTCATAGATCATGAATATGCTAATTAAATCTCAAAAAGATCATTCTAACATCAAGAAAAATGGCACAAAAGTGACATGTTCAAACACAAATTTCACAAAAATCACATAATCACATAAAATCCAAATTGAACAACCAACGGTGTGCCATCATTTCAAGACTTCCAGATGCGATGCATGATTACTAATTTCACATTATAAATCACTAAAATCATGATGAAATAAAGCAAAAGTTTCAAGATCCCTAACCTTGTGAGATGCTAATTTGTGTTTTAGAAATCCAAGAACTTCTTGCAAGATCTTCAAATCAACACTTTAAGCCAAATAAAGGTTGAAACCAGATCCTACACTTGATTGGAGTAGAAATTTGGAGTGATGAGTGAAACTTGAGATTTCTTCAATGGTGGATTCAAGCAAATCCAATGCATACAGTAGAAAGAGGAGGTTATGGAGATGATGCTGCTCAAAGAATCTTCGAAAATGGTGAAGAAATGAAAGAAAAATCCTGATCTGAACTCTTGAGAGTGAGAGAGAAACTTGATTTTTGAGAGTGATTATGATGAAAATGTGAGAAATGTGTGAGATCAGAGAGAGAGAGTAGAGAGAAAACTTGAGAATGATTTGAAGCGAGAGTGAAAAATGAGAGAGAGACTTTCAGCTATTAGTGAATTTGAATATATATGTTGAGTTAGTGTTTAACTAGGGTGGTTAAGTGAGTTAGTGAGTGAGGTTAACTGAGTTCACCCTAACTAACTGAGTTAAGTTAGTTAGGGGCGAGTCGGGAGGGTTGGTTAAAGTGTGGGTGAGTTCATGGTATTGTATGGTGAGGTTGAATGATCAATGGTGATGTTAATGAGGTTATGAAGTGGAGCAGCGGGAATGTTTGACTAAATAAAGTAATGAATGATTGGTGGGAAGTATACATGCGTGGGATACTGATGTGAATTCACAACAACAATGTAAAAACATGATATTCTTGGCAGCTATACAAGCAGTGGAAATGTTGATATTTGAGGAGGAATTTCTTCATGTATAAGGCATGAAATCATGAGTTTTTGGTGGCTATGGATATGGAATGCCTAAGAGAATAAGTTTGATGTTGAAAGAAAAATGAATGGAAGCCTTTAAGATGGTGGAAAATGACTAGAAACAAGAGGGGTTGAATCTGGTTCATAGGCGTGGCAAGATAAGGCATGGCATGGCAATCATGTCTTGTGAATTTCAGCATGAACACATCAACTTTGGACCCCTATAACGCCATCATAACTTGCTCAAATGGAAAAATGCTCAACATCAAGGTTGAAGAGGACATTGAGATGGACAACTTTAATGTTCAACATTTTTTCATTTGAGGCTTCCTTCAATGAGAAAAATGGCTTGACATTTGGCACTCCAAGTGTTTGACAAAATTATGGCGCATGGGCCTGGTCTTGCTTGGTCATGACTTGGTGTTTGACCTAGTTTTGTCAAACTTTGATCAATCATAACTCCCTCAATATTGATCCAATGGAGGTGTTCTTTATATGGATTTGAAGCTTAGAACATGAACTTTAATTGGATCAACTTGGGCCTGAGGTTTGGAGCTTTTATCTTGTAGAAAGAGAGCCTCAAAGTAGGGTGCAAAATGGTCCAAACTTGCAATTTTTGGAAACCCTAAAGTTTCTATTTTTGGCAGTTTTGTGATTTCTTGATTTTTCATTATTCCTCCATCATTTCTTGATCAAATCTTGTCCAATGAACATATATAACTTGAATTTCATGAATTTGACCTTAAAAAGTCAGGAGTTGACTTTTTTCACTGCACAATTGACTTTTTCCCCAATTTCTTGATTATCAAGCAACTGATCAATTGAGACCCTTCTGAAACCAATTGATGAGCAATTTTCCATCCATACACACTTAGGAACATAAGGAATACCATGAGATCAAGTTTTGTCCAAAAAATCAGAAATAAACTGATTTTATGTCAACCCCTAATTTTGGTACCCTCTGGTTAGGAGGAAATATCACATCTTCCAAATCCAAATTCCTCTGAATATGATGTATATCCTATCTAACAAAGATGAGATATAACATTTGGAGGTGATAAAGACTCAAAGAGCTTGCCCATTTGAGGGTCAAATCCCAATTTTAGACTGTTTTGTGTAGGAGATGATGCACTGTCCAATCTTTTTAATGAATTCCCAACTTCCAATGCCTTGTGGGATCAAAGTGAGAGGATATATGATATAAAAGACCCTTGAGGCTTGTTTGAAGACCCTTGGCTCTTGTTCTCTTGCTTTTCTTTGGCTTTCAATTATTCACACCTTGAAGCACTAGATACCATGCCTTGCAACCAATGATATGCAATTTATGACCTACTATGGAATGCAAATGAGTAAAGCATAGACCAATTTATTGAGAAAACAAAAGGGCGAATTTTGAGGTATTACAGCTGCCCCTATTCAATCTACTGTGAATCTGAATGGATGAAAGCAACAGCTATCAGGAATTCAAGATACATAGGGATTGAATACAAAAATAACCGAGAAAATTTGCACAGTGTGGATACAGAAAATTGGATATATGACAAACACAACAGTTGTGGGAGAAGATATATGTAACAAAGAGTCCAGAACAAATGAAATCCAAAGAAGGCCTGTCGGGAACGACTAAGGTGGGCCTGTCGGGAACGGCTAAAGTTTACAACCTATGGTTACCTATCAGGAATGGTAAACGGGCCAGTCGGGAACGGTCAAGGTGTGTCTGTCGAGAACGGTCAATGTAAGCCTGTCGGGAACGGTTAAGATGCGCCTGTCGGGAACGGTTAAGGTGCGCCTGTCGGGAACGGCTAAAGTTTACAACCTATGGTTACCTATCGAGAATGGTAAATGGGCCTGTCGGGAACGGTCAGGTCTGTAACTCAAAGGACGCTTGTCGAGAACGGCCAAAGTTGAAAACCTATGGCTTACCTATTGGGAATGGTAAATGGGTCTGTCGGGAACGGTCAGGTTTAAAACTTAAAGGGCGCCTGTCGGGAACGGCTAAAGTTGAAAACCTATGGCTTACCTATCAGGAATGGTAAATGGGCCTGTCGGGAACGGTCAGGTTTAAAACTTAAAGGGCGCCTGTCGGGAATGGCTAAAGTTTAAAACCTATAGCTTACCTATTGGGAATGGTAAATGGGCCTGTCGGGAACGGTCAGGTTTAAAACTTAAAGGGCGCCTGTCGGGAACGGCTAAAGTTAAAAACCTATAGCTTACCTATCGGGAATGGTAAATGGGCCTGTCGGGAACGGTCAGGTTTAAAACTTAAAGGGCGCCTGTCGGGAATGGCTAAAGTTGAAAACCTATAGCTTACCTATCGGGAATGGTAAATGGGCCTGTCGGGAACGACTAGGTTTAAAACTCAAAGGGTGCCTGTCGGGAACGGCTAAAGTTGAAAACCTATGGCTTACCTATCGGGAATGGTAAATGGGCCTGTCGGGAACGGTCAGGTTTAAAACTCAAAGGGTGCCTGTCGGGAACGGCTAAAGTTGAAAACCTATAGCTTACCTATAGGGAATGGTAAATGGGCCTGTCGGGAACGGTCAGGTTTAAAACTTAAAGGGCGCCTGTCGGGAACGGCTAAGGGAATCCTATCGGGAATGGTTCCAAGAAACTTGTAAGCTGAGAGATATGACTCTGTGGGGAGAAAAATGATGAAACCCTTTGTACCGCTTTGAAATGTCTGTTGAGGAATGAAAGAGGCATTCGTTTTGGTTTTGTCAATACGATATAAGGGCAACAATTTGGGCTCTCGCACGAAGTACCAAAACTGGCCTATGCTTCACATGCATATGTTTGAATTTTTCCATGGCGTAATGCTCTATCTCAAATGGAAATGCTACGTGTTTTTGTGGATGCTATGCATACTATATGCAAAATGCAAAGAGGTCCTCAGCAAAATAAATGCTGAGGAAAGGTAAGTAACTCCGCTGGGGAACAATGAGCTTTCAACAAACTCTGCTGGGGAGAACCACTTCAAAGCGTCTCGTGCTGGGGAATGTTTCTTAAGAGAATTTCATAGAAGACCAAGCATCTTCAAACTCTTGGACAAATGCCGAGACTTGGGCCAAAATGCAGTAATTGGGAGGCCACTCTACTGGGGATAATAGATCTGGAACACCTCCTGCCGGGGAATTTTCATGATGCTCCATGCTTGGGATGGTCAACCACTTGCTTTTGCCCCAAGATACAAGTCTGATATGGAGAAAACGTCCCAAGAGGATTTTACAGAAGATTCGACATCTCCAAACTCCTGGACACTTACTGAGTCTTGAACATTAGCTGCGAGGCTCCTCTGCTGGGGAATTTACAACCGTTATCGACACAGAAAAACTTGTAGCTGTTGGAAGTACTGAATAGGAGAATCGACTTAATAAGATGCAGCGCTGCCCCATTGCAATTGACTTGTCAATATCGAATCATCATGCGCGACCGTCATTTGACAATGTTGCCGAGGATCATGAAGCTCTGTAAATACGCTGGAGACGACCACCTCCAAGAATAACTTTCCTGCTGAGGAACCGTCTCTGCTTGAGGAGGAACGATCACTTGCGCTTCATAAAGGATTTTGGCTCGAAGACGTCATACATCTTGGAACAGCTACCCAATGAATTCTCAACACCTGCAAACAAAAGAATGCGCACATATGCCCCAGGGTAACATGGGTTTTGTAGTATTCACCCAAGCACACCGGTCATTTAAAGCAATTTTAAATGTTTTCTCTTTTATGCACGTTATTGTAGAACCCCAATGTTTTCACATGCAAATGTTTATAAAAAATTTTGGACGTTTGTGTAAACAAAACAGATCAAAAAAACAAAACAAACAAATAGGATTATTTTGAATAACGACCATTTTATTGATTGAAGAGCCTGAAAATAGGCATTTACATCAAGAAGCAATTCCTGGAAAGAGGCAATTGCCAAAACAGAAAAGAAACTGTCCTAATGGCAATATGAATTGGAACTCCATTGAGTTTCAACCCTGCTATGGTTCATATATCTTCAAGACTCTCCAATTGCTTTGCCTTCAAAGGGGACGATTGAACTGATTCCTATCCTTCGGAGTGCTTATTTATTGAGACGAGACAATACAAATTACTTAGATCGCAGTTTTCGCTAAATCTCTTTTTTGCCTGGATCGCCCTTTACGGGTTTTCAATCCACCGAGATACCCTTTTTTGCCTAAGTTGCCCTTGCGGGTTTTCAACTTACCGGGTGTACTTTCTTTTTTATTTGTATCCCTAATTTTTGCCCGAACCTTTTCTTTCTCTCTTTTTTTGTTTTTTGGTTCGCCGGGATGCCCCTTTTTGCCTGGACTCTCTTTTTACTGTCCAGCGGGTCTCTTCATGCGAAGTATTTTTTAACTGCGTCTGAGTTCACAGGTGACAGAAAATCCTCACCGTCCATTGTTGTAAGCATCAAGGCTCTGCCTGAGAAAACCTTCTTAACAACATATGGACCTTCATAATTAGGAGTCCATTTGCCCCTGTGACCTGTATTTGGAGGAAGAATCCTTTTTAATACCAAGTCGCCCGTTTGGTAAGTCTGAGGACGCACTTTCTGGTCAAAGGCCCGTTTCATTCTCCTCTGATACAGTTGTCCATGACATACTGCGGCCAATCGTGAGACTCAACTCGTTGAACCTCGCTCGAACCCATTCAGCCTCGTCAAGTTTAACATCCATCATGACCCTTAAAGAAGGAATCTCAACTTCCACCAGTAGCACTGCTTCCATACCGTATACAAGCGTAAACGGGGTTGCCCCAGTAGATGTACGAACAGAGGTACGATACCCATGCAGAGTGAAAGGCAACATTTCATGCCAATCCTTATACGTCACCACCATCTTTTGCACAATCTTCTTAATATTTTTGTTGGCTGCCTCGACGACACCATTCATCTTCGGGCAATAAGGAGAAGAATTGTGATGTTCAATTTTGAAGCTCTGACATAGCTCTTTCATCATCTTATTGTTGAGATTAGAACCATTATCAGTAATGATCCTTTCGGGCACCCCATATCGGCAAATAATCTCCTTCTTAATGAATCGGGCTACCACCTGCCTGGTGACATTTGCGAAAGAGGCAGCTTCCACCCACTTGGTAAAGTAATCGATAGCCACCAGAATGAATCGATGTCCATTGGAAGCAGTAGGCTCAATCTTCCCTATCATATCAATACCCCACATAGCAAAGGGCTATGGAGAACTCATCACATTCAGGGGGATTGGTGGCACATGCACCTTGTCAGCATAGATTTGGCATTTGTGGCATTTTCGGGCATACTTAAAGCAATCAGCCTCCATAGTTAACCAGTAATACCCGGCTC
The DNA here is from genome assembly GCA_022829125.1 of Lathyrus tuberosus. Classification (NCBI taxonomy): domain Eukaryota; kingdom Viridiplantae; phylum Streptophyta; class Magnoliopsida; order Fabales; family Fabaceae; genus Lathyrus; species Lathyrus tuberosus. The sequence goes on along the minus strand of JALAZF010000082.1, from coordinate 2,848,655 downwards.
GCAATAACTTCTTCGCCATAGCATGCCCACCAGCATGGGTACCGAAAGATCCCTCGTGCACTTCCTGCATTAACAGGTCTGCTTCGTGTCTATCCACGCATCTGAGCAAGACCATGTCAAAGTTACGCTTGTAAAGCACATCCTCATTCAAAAGGAAGCTTCCTGCTAACCTCCTCAGAGTCTTTTTGTCATTGTTGATGCCCCAGCTGGATACTCTTGACTCTTCAAGAAACGCTTGATATCAAAATACCAAGGTTTATCATCGGTCGTCGTATCGGCGGCAAACACATGAGCGGGTCTGTCTAGCCTCATCACATCGATCTTGGGTATATGGTTCCACCAATTCACCTGAATCATGGAAGATAATGTCGCTAAAGCATCAGCCATTTGATTCTCATCACGAGGTATATAGCACAATTTTACTGTTGTAAAGAAAGTCAACAGTCTTCTCGCATAGTCCCGGTAAGGAATCAAGTTCTGCTGGTTGGTATGCCAATCTCCATTGATCTGGTTGATCACTAGAGTAGAATCCCCAAAGATCTCAAGAGTCTTGATCCTTAAATCAATGGCTTCTTCAATACCCATGATACAAGCCTCATATTCCGCTTCATTGTTGGTGACATCAAACGTTAACCTGGCAGTGAAAGGTATATGTGATTCTTTCGGAGTAATAAGGACTGCCCCTACACCACTTCCATTCATGTTAACGGCCCCATCGAACATCAGTTTCCATTTGTCATCAGGATCCGGCCCTTCGTCAACCCGAGGCTCTTCACAATCTTTAGCCTTGAGAAACATGATGTCTTCATCAGGAAAGTCAAACCTCATCGGCTGATAATCATCAATAGGCGACTCGGAAAGATAATCAGACAACACACTCCCTTTGATAACTTTCTGGGAAGTGTATTGTATATCATATTCAGTTAAACCCATCTGCCACCGAGCGACCCTTCCATTAAGAGCTGGCTTCTAAAAAATGTACTTGATTGGATCCATTTTTGAAATCAGTAGGGTTGTATGAGTCAGCATGTATTATCTCAATCGCTTAGCAGCCCATGCTAGTGCGCAGCATGTCTTCTCAAGCATCGAGTACCTAGACTCGCAATCGGTGAATTTTTTGCTCAGGTAGTATATAGCATGCTCTTTCCTACCTGTCTCGTCATGTTGACCGAGAACACAACCCATTGATCCATCACGTACAGAGAGATACATAATCAGTGGCCTCCCAGGAACTGAAGGCATGAGAATCGGAGGATTTTGCAAATATTCTTTTATTTTATCAAAGGCATTTTGACAGTCATTGTTCCACCGGATTGATTGATCCTTTCTCAATAACTTGAATATTGGCTCGCAAGTCGTGGTAAGATAAGATATAAATCTTGCAATATAATTCAGTCTTCCCAAAAATCCACGAACCTATTTTTCCGTTCTTGGCTCCGGCATTTCTTGAATGGCTTTTACCTTTGCTGGATCCACCTCGATTCCCTTTTCACTGACGATGAAGCCCAGAAGCTTACCAGATCTTACCCCGAAAGTACACTTATTCGAGTTCAGCCTCAGTCTGAAATGTCTCAACCGTTCAAACAACTTTTTCAAATTTATCAAGTGCTCTTCTTCCGTTTGCGATTTGGCAATCATATCATCCACATAAACTTCAATTTTTTTGTGAATCATATCGTGGAAGAGCGTCACCATGGCACGCTGATATGTTGCCCCAGCATTCTTTAAACCAAATGGCATCACCTTATAGCAGAATGTGCCCCACGGGGTAATAAATGTAGTTTTCTCCATATCCTCGGGCGCCATCTTGATCTGGTTATATCCAGAAAACCCATCCATAAAAGAAAACATGGAGAATTGAGCCGTATTATCCACTAACACGTCAATGTGTGGTAGTGGAAAATCATCTTTTGGACTCGCCCTATTCAAATCTCGATAATCCACGCACATTCTAACTTTGCCATCCTTCTTCGGCACAGGTACAATATTAGCGACCCATGGTGGATAACTAGTAACAGCTAGAAACCCCGCATCCAACTGCTTTTGCACCTCCTCTTTGATCTTGATGGCCATTTCAGGTTTGGTTCTCCGAAGCTTCTGCTTGACAGGAAAACAACCCTCTTTCAGTGGCAATCTGTGCACAACGATGTCCGTATCCAACCCTGGCATATCTTGATAAGACCAGGCGAAGATGTCTACATACTCTCGCAACATCTCAATCAACTCTTTCTTTATATTCTCTGCCAGGCTTGCCCCTACTTTGACCTCTTTCTTTACCTCTTCAGTACCGAGATTGACAACTTCTATAGATTCCTGGTGAGGCTGAATGGCTCTTTCTTCCTGTTTCAATAATCTAGCCAACTCCTCAGGAAGTTCACAGTCTTCCTCGTCCCCCTCTTCGGCTTGGTATATTGGATTATCAAAGTCATAATAAACCATAGCAGGGTCGTTATCAACAAGATCCAGAGAATTATTTCTGCATGAATGATAATTCATGCTTTTAGAAATTGCTTTTTGAAAGGAAAGAAAAAATGCAAGAAAACTGCGAAGAAAACATTGCCATTTTTATTTATCTGATAAAAATAAAATGAAAGACAGGGAACATAATTTTGAATACAAAACGTCCTTTTATTAATGATAAAATTTTGCATGAGAATAAATGGGGCCCTACAACGAAGTCACTATGCCTTGGGCAGAGCATAGGACCTTTGCATGCTTAACGAAAGAAAACATAGAAAATTTACTTATTTGGCAGAGTAACTTGGATTAGATCCTCCGTAAACCAATTGTTCAGCTTTATTCCTGGAGCACATGGGCGCACCCAATTATCCAGGTCACAGTCACTATCTTCACCGTCTTCAATTGCTGCACAGGTCTGGCTTGGATATATGACCCCTCCACTTGAGAAAATAACTGGCCCTTGGCGCTCCTGACCCTGTAGTAGTGGAACTCGAGGGGGTTTATAACCAATTCCGCTCTTATCATCCTTGAAAGGTAGCTCAATTAATTGTCCCCAACCTTCGGTATGACCAGACTGCAACACTTCCAAAGCCTGCTTATACGAATTCATAGAGGTTCCCACCCTTGCCTCACCAGACGGAGAGTCTTTCACCATATTCATAGTTTCAAATGCCTGACAGAGAGTTTCGTGGATTTCTCCGTCCATCTCCACGTACTTGAAGGACGACAGATGACTAACGAAAATATCTTCTTCTCTGCATACCGTAACAACCTGACCGTCAACTACAAATTTTATCTTCTGATGCAAGGTTGAAGATACGGCCCTAGCAGCGTGGATCCACGGACGACCCAATAGACAACTATAGGCCGGTTAGATGTCCATCACATAAAACACTGTATTAAACACCTGGGGCCCGATCTGGATAGGCAGCTCTACCTCTCCGAACACTGATCTCTTTGAACCATCAAATGCTTTCACTACTAGATCACAAGGCCTCAGTACAACCCCTTCCACATCCAGTTTTGCTAATGCTTTCTTAGGCAACACATTGAGGGACGAGCCAGTGTCCACCAATACATGGGATAACATAACACCTTTATATTCCATCGATATGTGTAGAGCCTTATTGTGGTTCCTTCCTTCTGGCGCTAAGTCAAAATCTGTGAACCCTAGACCGTTACCAGCATTAACATTGGAAATCACACTTTCAAGCTGGTTCACTGATATTTCTTGCGGTACGTACGCCATATTCAAAATTTTGAGCAAAGCATTCCGATGTGCTTCGGAACATAGCAACAATGATAGTATGGAGATCTTAGAAGGAGTTTGATGTAAATGGTAAACGATCTTATAATCGCTTTTCCTGATTATTCTCATGAATTCCTCAACATCTTTCTCCAATGACTTATCAGATTCCGCCCCTGGCACCGGTTCAGCCCTTGGCGTTGATTCACCACTTATTACCTGCTTTCCTTTTGCCCTCGCTAAGGCTTCAGAATCGTCTTTCCGGAGTGTCTGAGGAGCAAAAAGCCTTCCGCTGCGAGTAAAACCGCCCAATCCTCCAACATTTTCGATACTTGAACCACTTTCTTTAGGAGTCTGCACCTCTTGCCTCTGTCCTTGACTATTGGTCCCATAGTACCATGGGATAGCAACCTTGTTCTCATTTGGGACATGACTGGGAACAATTATAGTTATAGGAGCTACTCGTTCAGGCGCAGATGTCTGCACAAGAGCAGGTACCGGAATTTCCACAGGATCAAAATAGATTGTAATTGTAGAAACTTCATCATCACTCTTTTTCAACTAATCAAACTGTAAACGTCCTTCATCCATCATGCTTTGAAGGCTATTTCTCAACTTCCCACAACCATTATCAGCAATCAAACAATCTTCACAACTTTCTGAACAACCAGGAAATACAGCCCCTTTCAGCAGGCGATCCTTCACAACTTTCAATGGAGTCTTGACGTCATTAATGTCCCTCACCAGATTCAAACCTCCATCTTCTTCAATGGAATTCACCCCTAGTCCATCATGTGAAGGCGTGGGATTTTGAATTACATTAGGCCTCGGAGCAAAATTAATAGCCTTTGAATCAACAAGATCTTGAACCACATGTTTGAAAGCCTTGCAATTTTCCACATTGTGTCCCGACGCATTTGAGTGAAATTCACACTTTTCATTTGTATCATACCCAAAGGGTAGCTTTCCAGCTGGGGGAGCCAAAGTCCTCAATTGTACCAAATTCAAACGAAGTAAATTCTGTGGCATTTGTGAGCATGTCATAGGGAAAGCATCAAAATGTCGGTCATTCATTCTCTGTCTTGGGCAATACTGTCTCTGAGCTGCAGGTTGATCCTTAGTATCCAGAGTTGGAATAGTTATAGATGTTGATTGGTGATATGTACCCTGTCGTCCTCGACCTCCCCCCCCCTTGTGCATATGCAGCATTAGCGTCACCTTCACGCTTTCTGTTATTGTTACCAAAAAACTTCTTTGCGGGAGCTGAACTTGTACCACTTCCGTCCTGAATCTTCCCCAGCTTTAGCAAACTCTCGATTCTCTCTCCAGCAATTACTATGTCAGCAAAACTAATGGATGGACAAGCAGCCAACTGATCAAGATACGGACCTTGCAAAGTATTCATGAACATGTCAGCCATTTCTCTATCTTCCAATGGAGGTTGCACCTGAGCAGCAAGTTCACGCCACCTCTGGGCGTACTGCTTAAAACCTTCCTTATGGTCCTGTGTCATGCTTTGTAACTGAGTGTGATTCGGTGCTATGTCGATGTTATACTGGTATTGCTTTAAGAAAGCCATGCACAACTCTTTCCAGCTTCTGATATGAGCCCTGTCCAACTTTATGTACCATTCCAACGAGGCTCCAGACAAGCTGTCCTGCAAAAAATACATCCATAACTTCTGATCATCAGAATAAGCTGCTATCTTCCAGTTATATGCCTGGAGATGAGTTTTAGGACAAGTGCTACCATTGTACTTGTCGAAAGTAGGTGGTTTAAACTTCGAGGGAATCTTGACACCCTGTACTAATCCCATATCTTCAACATCAATTCCCAAAGGATTTTGACTTTCTATAGCTTTCACCCTTTCAGCCAGCCCCTCGTACTTCCTGTCATCATTATGGAATCCCATATCAGCATTAAGTAGTGAAAACTGGTCCTCTTGACGATCTTCCACATGCCCATTGTGGCCAGGAACAAAACCCAAGTTAACTCCAACCGGAGGAGGAGTAACAACAGGAGGATTGACCACAGGAGGGTTAACCCTAGGGGTATTAACGTGGTCACCAGTAGGAATCTCTGTCTCCAACCTCTGGATGGTAGCTCGCATGTCTTCTTGCCCTGCTCTCAAGTCCTGTTGCCCCTGGGCAACGCCTTGCATCAAATTCATAAACTGTTCCATGCGTGCCCTTAACTCAGCCAACTCTGTCTGGACCTGATCCATGGCTCTAGCTTGGTTTCGTCTGGTTGCGTATCGGTGAATGTGGGAATCAGCTATTATGCCTGCAACCAAATAAAGGTTAGAGAGCTCCTGCAACGAGTACCTGTTATGCAAAAAAATGAAATGTTATGCAATGCAAATGCCATGTTTATTCATTGCCAGGGCGTTTTACACCCTGATTCCAGTCTTAATCACAAGGAGCTCAATAATAGTCACATAATGTTGAGGGAAAAATACTGAGAAGAACTGTGTTGTGATAAAGACGTTGTGATAACGTGCTGGTGAATAGAGCAATGCCGAAGAAACTCCTTTCAATAAGCCATCCATTGAATTCAACAAAAACTAATAAGTACCGAAGCATTTTACAATGAGTTTGTAAATGGGAAATACACCAAAGAAATGACTCCATCGACAAGCCTGATGGTAGCCAACAGTACATCTACAAAACTACATTAAGAAGATGGGAAAATAAAATCAAACATCTAACTCCAAATCTTTTAATTTCTCGCTGGAATGCTTGATTTCTTCAAAAAGGATTCGGGTACGCTGATGACCTGGCCTTTCAATCAACTCTTTAATCACAACGTCTCTCTTTTTCAGAGCTTCGGCTAATGAATCGGCGTGCATCAAGAGAGCTTCATCAGTACTCACTTCCTTAAACCTTTTCACCCCAGCTTACATCTTGAGTTTTCCCATCTCCACCATGGCATCCTTAAGCTTTTTCTTGGACACTATCAACTTATCATCAACATTCTTCAGCTGCTCTCGGCTTTTTCCAAAGTCTTCCCGATGCTTTCTCCGTTGTTCATGTGCTCTAAGAAGTTCGTCGTCTTTGGCCTTTAATTGTTCCTGTAACTCTGCATTCTCGAGCCTGACCTCATCCCAGACTTGCTGAAACTTGGATAACTTCTCTTTGGTCTGCGCTAAGGCCTGTTTGGTCTTCTTGTGAGCTTGAGTAGCAGCATCGGCACCTTTACTAACCTTTTGGAAATGTTGGGCTCTTTCAGCAAAGTCCCTCTCTCTTGCTGCTAAGGTTTATTCCGCGTCTTGAGCTCTCCGCTCTAGCTCTTTGTTGGCATGTAGAGCATTCTGAAGAAGACTACTCAAATCGGAATTCTCCACCCGAAGCTCATTCACCGTAGCTTGCAGTTTGTTAAACTCCTCCATGGGAACGGTGGTAGGTTGTTCCGGAATTGCTGGATACAGAGGTGGCTCTCTTGAAAAGGGCAAAAGAACTTCTTCAACCTTTCTCTGAATCCATTCCGTATACTGTTGATAGGCTCTACAATCACCTTTTCCAAAGACAGTCTTCCCAGTCTTGTGTAGGTGCCCCCAAGCATGCACAACCCTTCTTAACACCTCTGTATCTTCATCCCCATTGAAGAACAAAGACTCTTCTATATGTTGGTCTTCAGGAGGGTTCCTTGAGGCATACCCGAACTGTCTGATAGCCAGGATTGGGTTGTAGTTAATTCCCCCTTTCCTGCCTATCAGAGGCGCATTCGGGAAGTTTCCGCAGCTAGTAATAATCTCTACTCCTTGCAACTGGCGATCAAACCAAACAATGTTGTCAGCAGTCAACCCCATTATCCGTTTAGACCACTTTAGAGAATCCCTCGTGTCCACAAACGCACCAGATTGAGGCAAATGTTTCAGAAACCAATCAGACAAGAGTGGAGTACAGCAGTTGACAGGACCTCCCCTTCTTTTCTCATTTTTGAAATGCACCGAGTGGTAGAAATCACCCAACAAAGTGGGAACGGGATTTTTCCGGATAAAAACCCTCACAGCATGCATATCCACAAAGTGATGTTGGTTAGGAAACAGAACGATGCCATAGATACACAAGGCCAGGATAGAATTATAGACCATCCAATTCTTAGCGTTGGCACATTCCTGAGCATGATCTGCAAGAAATTCTAAGTGAAAACCTTTGACTCCACTCTTACTAGCAACATTTCTCTTCAGCACTGACTGTTCCCTCTGTAGGGCCGTTGCAATTTCTTCTATGCTAGGGTGATCTCCAGAAAAGAATGACACATTTGATTTGACTGAAATACCCAAGATGAATGAAAGCTCCTCCAGTGTAGGCATCAAGATATACCCCGGAAAGACAAAGCATCTTAGCGACGGCTTATAGAACTGCAGTAGAGTGTGGAGGGCATCATGCTCATACTTTGTAATGTTACGGACCATTTTCACCAATCTCCCATATTTCTTCTGGAAAGTGATAAGAACACCCGGGTCAGCCATGGCTATCATTTTGTGAAGTAGATCCAACGTTGGCTCTGGAAATCTGTAAGTAACATTATTCTTCCTCTTAGCATTTGTCTCCGTCGGGTCCATTGACTGGAATCAGAGGCAAAATAAGCACCTGACAATGACAAACATGAATGTTATGATATGATAATGCAATGCAAAAGGCATGGTATCAGTGCTCTGTGTCTGTACTGGACTGTGTGCACGGTGTCTGAGAACAAAACTGTAGATAGAAACCCATTGACTGTAATAAGTTACATCAACTGTCTGTGAAAATACTAGAATATCAGGGTATGTAGGAGGCATGGTCACCTGCAAACCTGTAAACGCCCACCTATACTCACATGTGGGTACTAGAACATCGGTTCCTCAGTTTCGGATTCTCGATTTGAGAAGCAATAGCACATTCAGCCTGTAGGATACAATTTTATCGCCAAACAAAGAGGTCGTCCACTGATTCCCCCAAAAAAGGTCATCCTATAGCAAGTTCTCAGCATTGGGTCCTCGGATCGAGAATCGTAGTGGGTTTGCCATTTCTGGTCTGCCATTATCATTCTCGGGAGGAGTGTCGCAACTGAGTCCTCGGGAATGGTCACCAGAGTCGACAGCTTTCTAGGTTAACACCCCGAAATGCACAAGACGCGCAAATCAGAACATCTCCCAAGAAAACCTCGTCTGGTTGTGGATTTCGTATAAACCATACATAACAAGATGCTACGTAGGCCATACTACCGTCCACTCTAGTCCTATGTATGTACTCAAGCCTGTGTAATGGGCTTATCTCTCAGAATATCCCATCCCGCCAAACAGAAAACCAGCACAGCACAGTCCAGTATAGCATAATATAGCATATGAAATGAAAATGCTTAACTGTGGTAAATACAGTAATATACAGTAAAGCAGTAATACAGTAAATAGCAATACAGTACAACAGTAAATACAAAAAAAAAGTAAACACCCAATGAAAGAAAAACAGACAAGCGCTAGGATTGACTCGCTAAGGAAACCAGATATTCTGGGTTCGTTCCCCATTAGAGTCGCCAGCTGTCGCTCCCGGGATTTTCATCCTAGTACAAACGCGAAAGTGGCACCGAAACAGAGTCACCAGCAATGTGTATTTATCCCAAGAGAGGGAAAGGAAACACTGCGTAAACCTGAAGGAAGGAAAGGAACATGGTCTTGTGACCAAGAGAACTGGGTTCGGGAGTCGGTTAAGCGTGAGGAAGGTATTAGCACCCCCACGCGTCCATCGTACCCGATGGGATCCACGTTTGCTGCTTCAATCAAAGGGTGTAAGGAAAGTAAACTGGAAAAGGAACTGCTAGCTGGAGAACTGGAAAAGGAAAGGAGAGAGAAAGAGAAACAAATGTAGGGAAAATAAAAGAAGTGCTCGAATGGGCCCTACCCCACTGCCTACGTATCTCATCGGGAGCATGAGAATCAGAGCGACGTAGTTCCCCTCACTAGGGATGGATTATTTGTGTTTTTTAGTGGAATACGTCAACGTTCGCGTCCTAGCAGTTAGGTGTTGCAGCTCGTTGTATGGAGACTTAGACGTTACCTGTTTGCGGTAGAACGGAAATGACGAGTCCTGAGTGAATGAGATGAGAACAGAATTCCCGAAGGAAAGACGTTGTTGTTTGTTTGAAGTTTTTTATAAAGAAGTGTTTTGATTATTTTTGTGTTTTGTAACACATATTGTATTTAAGTCCTTCATGTAGGATCGAATGCCTCGCATATCGACCCAAGACGGGACGTATGCTAAACATTCTAAGAAAGTGAGAGAAGATCCCTCACCTCCTCATTCTCACATGAAAGGCTCAAATACAATATTTGTTATGCCTTTATTAAGTATTTTTGCTTTTGTTTTAAGATGAGAAGAAGAAAGACTCAAATGGGAGCAAAAGGTGAAAACTAAAGGGGACTAAGACTCACCCTAATGTTATCATACATGGATGTTCTTATGGTTAATGTGGTTTAAGAAATCTAATCCTAAAAGAAAGGAGAAGAAGAACAAAAGAAGCAACTTACTTCCAAGATGGAAATTAAGTTGATCTTAAAGAGGGATGAAGAAGAAGTTATTCAAAGAGAGCATGTCAATGCTTATCAAAATCACAATTTGAATTATTAAAAGAAATAATGGAAGATGAAAGAAAGAAGTGTGTGTGGAAGCATATCCACACACTTACTTACCATGTGCACCTACATGAAAAGGTTAGTTCACACGAATTACAAGTAGTGAAAGATGGAAAGTATAACAAACAATGATTAGACACATTATAATCCAATGGATAAAGATCCTAAGAGTTAAGAATCATTCAAGGTCAGACCCTAAACCAAAAGAGAATCCTCTAAAATTAAAATATCTAACACATACAAACTATGCACAATCAAAGCACTAAGCATCAAAGAAATGTGCTTATGAAAGGAATAGATGAAGAATGAGTGGAAATGCAAAGTGATCATGTAATAATGCTTCACAAAATATCAAAGTTAGAACCACATACTATTTATAAATGTCTCATCAAGCACATGAATCACCATACCAACATGGATAAAAGAATACAAGTAGAAGAGATAAGGTGAAGTAGAGGTAAGGAGAAGTGAAACATGTTCAATTAGATGCACAAAGTGACATATTAGAGATGCATAACATGTAACATGATTAAAGTATGCATATGGGCAGTGGCATACCATTGATGTAATGCAAATGGAAGGAGAGGAATTGCATATAAAATGTAAGCACTAAACCCATAGAGCATAAGAAGAGAACAATAGAATGAAACATGTCCAAGTTCAAGTTATAACACACAAACTCATATTAAATGCAAACACAAGTCACATGACCTATAATGACACAAAGATGACCTATAATATCATGCAAATGACATACAAAATATGCATAAATGAGTCCTAATAGGATGGCATAAATGCCTACCTAAAACTAGGGTTTAGATGTTAACAAAACTTCACAAAAGGTCTCCTAATCTAGCATGCATAAACAAATAGCAAATGACTTTACAAAATTATGAAAATAGAACACCAATCCACTAATTCAGAATGGAATCACATAGAAAAAGTATAGCACAACATTCAACAAGAACTATGCTCAATTAAATTCACAAATTCACAAATTCACCTTGAAACACCTCAAAAGAAAGCTCAAATAAGCACATCAAAACACATGATAAGATGACTTTAAAAATCAAATGAAAATTGTATTACATGAATTAATGTATTATCTAACAAATGAAAAAAGAATGGATGAAAAATATTATGTGAGATGGGAGAACTAAAATGCACAAGTTCAAGGTTCATGAAGGTGATCAATCAAAAGGAAATTGAAAAGAAAATATGGAATAATAGGCAAAAACTCATAAAAAAACAGAATAAAAATATAGAAAATTACCTAAATGTGTTAAGAACACCTGTGAATTAATTTGGAATTTTCTGTTGAGTTTTAGTATGTTTATTAAAAGGAAATTGAAACTATATGTGAAAGAAAATAAAACAATAAAGGAAATGGAAAGGGGGGGTGCATCGTAAGTAATTTTATAGTTCAAAAATTGTTTGGGCTCAGAATGGGGGTGTGCCAATAGCAGAAATGAGCTCAACCCACAAAGCGTATGCGTGTGTGATAGTGTGCATTTTAGTTAATATGCGGATGCAACCTCATCCCTAGGATCATACAGTCAACAATCAATCAAGTCAATCACAGGAATCTAACAAATCAGCATGCATGAACACCAAAACTACCATATGCGCACACGCACGCGAGTAACCTGAGGTCAAACAAAGGAAACACGTGATAAGCCACACACCCATTAATGCGTTGCTGCATTCTTATTGGTTAGCGGAAAAAATCAAGTGACTGTGCCAACCACAAGTCTACACGCAGTTCCTCTCTCTCTCCCTATCATTACTTCATAATTACATAATCATTGAAAAACAAGAACACATCCAATGATTTGCGGACACATCACCATCTTCATCATTAGCTCATGCAAAAGAGATTAAAACTCATACAAAACCACACTAAAAAACGCAGAATTTTTACCAATCTTCTACCTCAAATAACTCCATCAATTCTTAACGAAAATTAACAAAATAAAATACCAAACTGAAGCCCAAACTTCATAGATCATGAATATGCTAATTAAATCTCAAAAATATCATTCTAACATCAAGAAAAATGGCACGAAAGTGACATGTTCAAACACAAATTTCACAAAAATCACATAATCACATAAAATCCAAATTGAACAACCAACGGTGTGCCATCATTTAAGGACTTCCAGATGCGATGCATGATTACTAATTTCACATTATAAATCACTAAAATCATTATGAAATAAAGCAAAAGTTTCAAGATCCCTAACCTTGTGAGATGCTAATTTGTGTTTTAGAAATCCAAGAACTTCTTGCAAGATCTTCAAATCAACACTTTGAGCCAAATAAAGGCTGAAACCAGATCCTACACTTGATTGGAGTAGAAATTTGGAGTGATGAGTGAAACTTGAGATTTCTTCAATGGTGGATTCAAGCAAATCCAATGCATACAGTAGAAAGAGGAGGTTATGGAGATGATGCTGCTCAAAGAATCTTCGAAAATGGTGAAGAAATAAAAGAAAAATCCTGATCTGAACTCTTGAGAGTGAGAGAGAAACTTGATTTTTGAGAGTGATTATGATGAAAATGTGAGAAATGTGTGAGATCAGAGAGAGAGAGAGTGGAGAGAAAACTTGAGAATGATTTGAAGTGAGAGTGAAAAATGAGAGAGAGACTTTCAACTATGAGTGAATTTGAATATATATGTTGAGTTAGTGTTTAACTAGGGTGGTTAAGTGAGTTAGTGAGTGAGGTTAACTCACCCTAACTAACTGAGTTAATTTAGTTAGGGGCGAGTTGGGAGGGTTGGCTAAAGTGTGGGTGAGTTCATGGTATTTTATGGTGAGGTTGAATGATCAATGGTGATGTTAATGAGGTTATGAAGTGGAGCAGCAGGAATGTTTGACTAAATAAAGTAATGAATGATTGGGGGGAAGTATACATGCGTGGGATACTGATGTGAATTCACAACAACAATGTAAAAACATGCTATTCTTGGTAGCTATGCAAGCAGTGGAAATGTTGATATTTGAGGAGGAATTTCTTCATGTATAAGGCATGAAATCATGAGTTTTTGGTGGCTATGGATAGGGAATACCTAAGAGAATAAGTTTGATGTTGAAAGAAAAATGAATGGAAGCCTTTAAGATGGTGGAAAATGACTAGAAACAAAAGGGGTTGAATCTGGTTCATAGGCGTGGCAAGACAAGGCATGGCATGGCAATCATGTCTTGTGAATTTTAGCATGAACACATCAACTTTGGACCCCTATAACGCCATCATAACTTGCTCAAATGGAAAAATGTTCAACATCAAAGTTGAAGAGAACATTGAGATGAACAACTTTGATGTTCAACATTTTTTCATTTGAGGCTTCCTTCAATGAGTAAAGTGGCTTGACATTTGACACACCAAGTGTTTGACAAAATTATGGCGCATGGGCCTGGTCTTGCTTAGTCATGACTTGGTTTTTGACCTAGTTTTGTCAAACTTTGATCAATCATAACTCCCTCAATATTGATCCAATGGAGGTGTTCTTTATATGGATTTGAAGCTTAGAACATGAACTTTAATTGGCTCAACTTGGGCCTGAGGTTTGAAGCTTTTATCTTGGAGAAAGAGAGCCTCAAAGTAGGTTGCAAAATGGTCCAAACTTGCCATTTTTGAAAACCCTAAAGTTTCTATTTTTGGCAGTTTTGTGATTTCTTGATTTTTCATTATTCCTCCATCATTTCTTGATCAAATCTTGTCCAATGAACATATATAACTTGAATTTCATGAATTTGACCTTAAAAAGTCAGGAGTTGACTTTTTTCACTGCACAGTTAACTTTTTCCCCAATTTCTTGATTATCAAGTAACTGATCAATTGAGACCCTTCCGAAACCAATTGATGAGAAATTTTCCATCCATACACACTTAGGAACATAAGGAATACCATGAGATCAAGTTTTGTCCAAAAAATCAGAAATAAACTGATTTTATGTCAAACCCTAATTTTGGTACCCTCTGGTTAGGAGGAAATAACACATCATCCAAATCCAAATTCCTCTGAATATGATGTATATCCTATCTAACAAAGATGAGATATAACATTCGGAGGTGATAAAGACTCAAAGAGCTTGCCCATTTGAGGGTCAAATCCCAATTTTAGACTGTTTTGTGTAGGAGATGATGCACTGTCCAATCTTTTTAATGAATTCCCAACTTCCAATGCCTTGTGGGATCAAAGTGAGAGGATATATGATATAAAAGACCCTTGAGGCTTGTTTGAAGAACCTTGGCTCTTGTTCTCTTGCTTTTCTTTGGCTTTCAATTATTCACACCTTGAAGCACTAGATACCATACCTTGCAACCAATGATATGCAATTTATGACCTACTATGGAATGCAAATGAGTAAAGCATAGACCAATTTATTGAGAAAACAAAAGGGCAAATTTTGAGGTATTACAGGGCATGCTAGATTTTATAGGCGATTCATCAAAGATTTTGCAAAGGTAGCAAGGCCATTGAGCAACCTGCTCAACAAAGATCAGGTATTTCTCTTAGACGATGAATGTCTTATTGCTTTCCAAAATTTGAAAGAGAAACTAATTACCGCTCCAATAATCATCGCGCCAAATTGGACTTTAAATTTTGAACTAATGTGCGATGCGAGTGATTACGCTGTTGGAGCGGTGTTAGGTCAAAGGAAGGACAAAACTTTTCATGTTATACATTACACAAGCAAGGTATTAAACGAGGCGCAAGTAAATTATGCCACAACCGAAAAAGAGTTGCTTGCGATTGTATACGCACTTGAGAAGTTTTGTTCTTACTTAATAGGGTCAAAAGTGGTAATCTACACTGATCATTCGACAATCAAATATCTGCTCACTAAACCGGATTTGAAGCAAAGGCTCATTCGTTGGATCCTTTTGCTCCAAGAATTTGATTTGGAAATAAAGGACAAGAAGGGTTCATAGAATTTGGTGGCGGATCATTTGTCCCGTTTGACCAATGTGGAGGTAACCAAAACAGAAAAGGAAATCCGAGAGGAATTTCCCGATGAAAAATTGTTTCGAGTCCAAGTTAGGTTGTGGTTTGCGGATATTGCTAACCACAAAGCAACCGGATGGATACCCGAAGACCTAACTTGGAATCAAAAAAGGAAGTTCTTATCGGATGCGAATTATTATGTGTGGGATGACCCTTACTTGTTCAAGTTAGGAGGTGACAACCTTTTGAGAAGGTGTGTCACGAGTGATGAAGCTCAGAGTATTCTTTGGCATTGTCACAACTCGCCTTATGGAGGCCATTTTATTGGTTTGAGAACGGCCACGAAAGTCTTGCAATCAGGCTTTTATTGTCCTACTCTATTTAAAGACGCAAATCTCCATGCGCAAAGTTGTGATACTTGCCAAAGAACTGGTGGAAATGGAAAAAGAGATGAAATGCCCCTTCAAAATATCCAAGAGGTTGAAATTTTTGATTGTTGGGGTATAAATTTTGTTGGTCCATTCCCACCCTCTTTTGGAAATGAGTATATTTTAGTGGCGGTTGATTATGTTTCGAAGTGGGTTAAAGCGATTGTTTCACCAAAGGATGATGGAAAAACGGTAATAAACTTTTTAAAGAAAAACATCTATGCCCGTTTTGGCACTCCTCGGGTTCTTATAAGTGATGGCGGGTCACACTTTTGTAATACATCCCTTGAAAGTGTTTTGAAACATTATGGTGTAACGCATAAAGTGGTGACCCCTTACCACCCACAAACGAACGGTCAAGCCGAGGCGTCTAACCGAGAGGTGAAAAGGATTCTGGAAAAAACCGTGTCGAGTTCAAGAAAAGATTGGTCACAAAAATTGGATGAGGCTTTGTGGGCATAGCGTACCGCTTACAAGGCTCAAATTGGCTTAACTCCGTTTCAAATGGTCTATGGTAAAACATGCCATTTACCAGTTGAAATGGAGCACAAAGCATTGTGGGCCCTTAAACTGTTAAATTTTGATAAAAACTTGGTCGGAGAAAAAAGGAAAATGCAACTACATGAATTGGAGGAAATGCGGAATGCCGCATATCATTCTAGTTGGTTGTATAAGGAAAATGTGAAAGGTTATCATGACAAGAAGATCTGGCAAAAGGATTTCAAGGTTGGGCAAATGGTATTACTGTTCAATTCCCGGTTGAAACTTTTCTGGGGAAAGTTAAAATCAAAATGGTCCGGACCGTTTCTTGTCAAAGAGGTGAAAAGTTTTGGAGCAATTCTGATCGAAGATATGCAGAAAAAAGAGAGTTGGACCGTAAATGGTCAACGTTTAAAAATCTACCTTGGAGGTAATTTTGATCGAGAAAATTGTTCTGTTCTTCTAGACGCTCTTCATTGATCGTCTTGGACCGTCGAGCTTAGCCGATGTTAAACAAGTTCTTGTTGGGAGGCACCCCAACATTGTAAGTATTTACTGCTTTATTTACTATTTTTTTTAGTAAGTGTTGAAGTTTTGATGTGTTGAGAGATGTGGCAAAAGTGCAGAAAAATTTGAAAATTTTTGTCATGTTCGCTGGCGTTCGCCTAGCGAGCCTGGGCGAGCATTAGCTGGCCTTCGCTTCGCGAACCCAGCGAGACAAGACATGTTGTTTTGCCACATCAGTTAAAAAAGGAGTGTAATTTTGGGTGGGCCAGGCATTTGGGCCCATGACCCAACTCGTTTCTGAGCATTATGAGTGGGAAACCCTAGTTTCCTCACACACTCTTTGCCTCTCCTTCACTTTCAAAACTTTCTCTCCTTCTCAAAGAACTCTTTGCACGAATTGTCTCTGCCCTATCGTATTTCACCAAGTTCTCCCTATTTCATTTGTAAAGTTCAGGTTTGCACCTTCTTTTCATTTTAATTTCTGTTTGACAATAGGTTAGGGAATGGATTGAAGTTTAGAGGTAAATCACTTAGGTTTTCAAAATCATGTACCTCTGTTCATAATGTTTATGTGCTGCATGTTGTAAATTAATCAAGCATTATGAATAGGGTTGTATTTTAAAAGTGAGTCTGCAGATGGATTGTTGAATGCACTGTTTTTTTGAAAATTTCGTGGGTTCGCTGCCGTGTTCGCTTCGCGAGCCTGGGCGAGCGTTCGCCAGCATTCGCCTAGCGAATCTGGGGCGAATGTTCACCAGCCTTCGCCTAGCGACACCTGGGGCGAACAAAGCAGAATTTAATTTTTTTTCTGAAGTTTGAGTCTCTTGCTGTGTTGGTTTTATTTTAACTAATGTTTTGGTTTGTTGTTGTTGTGTTTTATTTGGTTGTTGTGTGCAGATGGCACCAAAGATCAACCCGGCCAAGAAGCGAAAAGCCTCAACTTCGAGGCAAGTACCAGTTTAGTTTGATAATAGCAGATTCAAAGGAGCAATGCAGGCTGCCCGTTACGAGACCTTGGAAAGGAAAAATATTTTGGCAGAGAAGAGGTTCATTCTAAGCGACCGTGGAAGTTACCGAACGGTGGATGCACTTTTTGTGGAAAAAAAGTGGGATCGCTTAATGACACCTTTGGATGGTTATAATGCAGAGATTGTCTGGGAGTTTTACGCTAATGCACTTCCCGATGATGGGGAGCGTTTTAGCTGGACCTCTTTTGTGAGGGGGACTGTTGTGAGATTCGATAGGAGGACTATCAACACGGTTCTTGGTAATCCGTTACCATTGGCCGGTAGTCAGTTGGATGCTTATCATCGTGATTTTCATCTTCATCGTGACATTCCGAGGATGAACAGTGATTTACTCCTTCCGGGTAAAGATGTGGAACGTAACCCATCCGGGGTTGCGATTAGATACCAAAGGGTGGATATGAAACCGTTGGTCCAACTCATCTTGCTTTTTGTGCTTACCAACATCGCGCCAAGGTCACATCATAGCACCATCCCTATACCTTTGGCCTATCTTGTCCATAGCATTCTGACGAATGTAGAGATTGACATGGCCCGCATTATTGCGGATGAGATCAAGGCCATTGTTCTAAGTGGTCTTGGAGGTACTGCGGCTCGCAAGAATGCCCCGCTTGCTTTTCCTTGTCTCATAATGTCATTGTGTGCTCATGCTGGTGTTGATATACCCGTACGCCGACAGGTCACGATTCTATCAGCTATAGATGATCGATATGTGGATAAGTTTTGTAGGCCCAGAGGGGCAATTGAAGAATATTCTGGTGCTGGTACTGATGCTAGCGCAGGGGATGGTGGAGCTTCTGGTTCGGGATCACCGGCCTTTTATCCTTTTCAGCAGGAGATTTATCAATACAACTGGGATTGGATGGCGGCTTCTCAGCGCACCATGACCTACTTGCATGATTCTATGCAGGTACTCCAGTTACAGATTCGCGACCCTACCACTGAGCACTCGATGATGTCTAGGGAGCAGTTCCTGGTGTCGTAACTCGAAATTTAACCTCCCTCTTTTGCCTTTTGCATGAGCATCGCTGGCATACGCATTTTCACTTTTCCTCTAATGATTTTGTTGCAGGAATATTCAGGTTTTCCAAGCCCGATTAATCGCATCCTCACAAGGTCATCACATCATCAAGACAAGCACAAAATAAAGGTTTCCATGCCTATTCATCAATACAAGAGGTCGGAAATCAGAATCGTGGTCATAACACCTTTTCAAAGCAAAATTGGGCAAGTTTTTGACTGGTTAATTGGTTAACCATTTGGGTTAATCGATTAACACCCTTTCACAGCATCAGATTCAGCTTTTTAATAGTTGTTAATCGGTTAACCTGTTGGTTAATCGATTAACACCTGCTATTTCAGCAAAAATTCAACATTTCCATCATATTTCAGCAACTCTCTCCACACTTTTTTGGTCTATTCTATTCTAGCATTGTGTGGAACATTCTAGACAGTTCAAGACCATTCAAGACATTTCCCTTACATTTATTCAATGCATCACTTCAAATCAAGTGCACCATGTTCCTTGTTTTCCAAGTAATGTGGATCATTGGATGTTGAAGTTCACCTTGGGATTGGTACCGAGTTGGTTCTAACTAACCGAGTTAACCGCCTTGACTCGGTGAGTCAAGTCCAACTAACTCCTAGCCTAGTTCCAAACCTAAAGCTAATTCCAAACCAAACTCCAAACCTCTCATACTCCAAACCTAAAATCTATATAAACTCACCTTCACTCAATTTTCAAGCTCTTAACGATTATCTCAATCATTCACACAATTTCACACTTTCTTCACTCTCAATTCTCTCATTCTCTCTACTTCATCTTCTTCACCAAACCTCACAAAAAGCTCTTAATTCTTGAAGGATAATCACTTTTCACATTGAAAGTGATTATTTCTTGAGCTTAACCTCCATTGCCATTCCATTATACTGGTTTTTCTGGAGTTCCAGTAGCTTTCGAATTCATATCGAGTAATCGATTCAAGTTTCTTCGGTGATAATTCTCGTTTTGGAATGAGAAGGGAGAATTCTTCTAATTTCTGCACTACACCCTGTGTGTTAGAGAAGGAATGAGAAGGGAGAATTCCTACTCTCATTCTAACTACTTCAGGTAGGGGACGAATGACCATGTGCTTGGCTTAGTCATCTCTATCTCCAGGCGGTAGCGTGCTTTCTTTCCCCAGTCGAGTCGATCCTTGATCACTCTTTTCCCTTTGCAATCTCTTTTGATCCTTGATCACTCTTTTCCCTTTGCAATCTCTTTTGATCCTTGGTCACTCCTATCTCTTTCAACCTCTCTCTTGATCTATCACCATTCTTCTTGGTTAAGATCCTTTGTTCATTGGGTAAACAAGCTTTCTTTGTTTCAATACCCTATTCTTTTCTTGCGGTCAATCATCATCTTGATTCCCATGGAGAGTCTCTTTTCTCTTTCTTCGGTTAATCACAGTCTGTCTGTTAAAACCGATAACCCCTGCGGAGTTCGCAACCTTCTTTTGGTTCTTCTCCCTTTGTTTGGTTAATCACTGCCTGTCAGTTAAAACACCAATATTTGCACTCTTTCTCAGTTAATCACAGTCCGTCTGTTAACATATTGAGTTCCTTGGATTAATCACCTTCTCTCGATTAATCACCTTTTTCTTCAGTTAACCACAGTCCGTCTGTTAAAATACTGAACCTCTTTTTGAGTTAATCACCTCCTCTTGGTTAATCACTCATTTTCCTCGGTTAATCACGGTGTTCTGTTAAAAACCGAACCCCAGCGGTTGGCAACCTCTTTTGGTTTAATACCCTCCTTCGTTGGTCAAGTACTGTTTGTTCAGTCAATACCATCACCCCTTTTGGGTTACGACCTTCGATCGGTCTTACACCCGTTCTTCTGGTTAATCACAGTTTTTCTCTGTTAAAACCAATGCTTCTCTATCCCCACAGAGTTGCAATCCTTGTTTCCTTGGTTAACCACTCTTTTTCAGTTAATATACCGACGTCCTCTCAGAGTCAAACACCTTCTCTTGGTTTAGCACTCTCCCTCTTGGTTTATCACAGTCCGTCTGTTGACACTAGTCTCTTTTCCACGCCAGGGTCTTATTCTCTTTCTTCGGTTAACCACTGCCAGCCAGTTAATATACCAAGCCTCCCTTTTCTCTTGGTTTTGACACCATCCTTTATTTGGATCCCCAGTAGTTCTTTGATTTGTTCTTCCCCAGCGGAGTTCTTTCTATTCATTTTGCTCTTACTTTCTTGGTTCCAACACCAATTCTCTTTGTTGTCCCCAGCGGAGTTTCTTTCATTTTTGGTTTTTATACTATTCTTTTCCTGGTTTCTTGTGCAATCGCTCATACTGTGTGGTCTTCACCAGTAGAGTTTTTATTTCGCTCATGCTCTTGCTTTTGACACCACTTCTTTCGTCCCCCCTGTTTATTTCTTGTTTTGTTTTCCGTTCGGTTCCCCGAACTACAGAAGCTCTGATTCTGCATTCTTTCGAATGTCAGATACGTAGGCACGAGACGCGATGTCTTGGCGAGCATACTTCCACCTTTCTTTCCTTCTCCCATTCTTTTCCCTTTTCTCTGTCCTCTAGTTCTCTGAACTACGACGCTCTGATTTCCTCATTGCACTATGAGGGTACGTAGGCACGAGGGCCACAATCCTCCGTAAGCACTTTCTTTCTTTCTTTTCTTTTCCCCTTCTCTTCTCTCTCTCCTTCTTTTAGCTAGAAGCCTTTAGATAGATAACCCATCCAAGCCTAGAAGCAAGCAAAATGGTTCCCGTCGAGTACGACGGATGCGTAAGGTGCTAGTACCTTCCTTTCGCATAACCGACCCCTGTTCCCGTTTCTCTTCCCCTTGGGTTTTCTTGATATTTTCCCTGTCCTTTGGGACTAAATAAAGTTTGGTGGCGACTCTGTATTATCTTTGAGTGTACGATTCACTCGGGATGTAAACCAGCCATCTTCAGCTGGCGACTCTGCTAGGGAGTTCTTGCTTGTAGGTTGGGGTCACGCCTAGTTTTGTTTGTTTTCTTGCTTACTTGGGTGTTTATCTTTTGCGCTTTCCTCGCTTTATTTTACTTGCTTTAGCTTTATGTTTATTTACTGCATTTCTTTACTCTTTTGAATATTCATATGCTGTATATTCTGGATATCTGCTATTTTCTGTTGTTGTTGGGATGGGTAGATATTACTGGAGAGAAAGGTCCTAACACCGGGCCTAGTATACACATAGGCTAGAACGTGGATAGTCGTGAGGCCTGCGTTTTGCGCGGTGGGTTATCACGAGAGCTACATCCCAGATCGTGATTCGCTTGAGAATACTTCCGTCCTGTGAGAATTCACTACGACGGGGGATTTTCACTCTGAGTCCTATGGTTTGGGCGACCTTTCTAGGGACCACCTTGTTGTGTCTAGATCACACCTGTGAGGGGGATGGGTTTTTGCAGGAAAACAAGCCACTTCATACCCTTGTTCTCTCACACACGTCAGATTTTTCACCGACACAGCAGATCATGTTGCACCGACACAGATTATATGCAGATATCTGGATTATTCAGATTGGATTGTTCCGATAGTGCTGGCTTCCTGTTGTTGTGTTGCATGTCATTTCATCATGTAAATTAATTTTTGCATGTGCATTTCCAGGTTTTCGAGGACTTATCTTTTGTTGACATTATCATAGAGATGAGTAATGGTTGTCATGGCATCTTCAGTTACAAGTTTGTGGAGCCTAAGCTGGGTATTTTGAGAGGTCTAGCATCCTTGTTGGTGGGAGATCACAGAGGGGTTTTCATAGATACTTATGGTAATCTGTTGACCATCCTCAACACTGAAGCCAACATCACTGCTATTCATACTTTGGTTCAGTTCTATGACCCGCCGTATATGTGCTTCACATTTCAGGATTATCAGTTAGCACCTACGCTTGAGGAGTATGCTTATATTCTGGGGGTTGAGATCAAGAAGCAGGTTCCTTATGTTTACACTAGCAGTTGTCTGAAGTTTCATCTTATTGCTGATGCGCTTTGCATTAGTAAGAAGGATGTAGAGGATAATCTCAAGACCAAAGGGAAAGGTATTCGAGGGTTTGCTTCGAAGTTCTTAGTTGACAAGGCCACTTCTTTTGCTAAGGATGAAAACTGGAAGGCTTTTAGCGTGTTCTTGCTTTGCTGATATATGGGATTGTCTTGTTTCCGAACATGGAGGATTTCGTTGATCAGGCTGCCATCAGTGTATTCTTGTCCAAGAACCCTGTTCCGACACTTCTTGCTGATACCTATCATTCTATTCATTCCAGGAATGAAAAGAAGAAAGGAACCATTGTCTATTGTGCTCCTTTGTTGTACCGATGGTTCATGTCTCACCTTCCACAGAAGGGTCCCTTTGTTGAGAATAAGGGTAATCTCAAGTGGTCTCAGCGAATCATGTCTCTTACTGCTGATGACATTTCTTGGTATTCTCGAGTCTTTGACGACGTTCCGATCATTCTCCCTTGTGGGAAATTCTCCAATGTGCCTCTCTTGGATACAAAGGGTGGAATTAACTACAATCCGAGAATGGCCTTCTGACAGTTGGGATATCCTATGGTCGCCAAGCCTGATCCTGAGGTAGTGGAAGAGTTCATCTTTCATGACGGGGTTAATGACATGGGTTTGCTGAAGAAGTTCAGTGCTGCCTGGTCTCAGATTCATCTCGAAGGAAGAGCCGATTTGGGTAAGAAGAATTGCGTAGCCAAGGAAGCTTACACACTTTGGGTCAAAGAGCGCGTCAAAGAGATCTTGTTGCCATTTTCTCCTGAGCCTTCCATGAGTGCCAAGCCTCCTGAACTTGTCATTGTTCCTCCATCCGAGGTCGACCAACTTAAGCTGATTATTGAGAAGTTGAAGAAGGAGAATGTTGATCTTCGTCTCAACCTTGATAGAGTCACTTCTGAGAAGGATGGTCTACAGATTGAACTCCTCCAGAAGCGCGAGCGCATGCTCAAAGAGGTGGAGGTTGAACAGAATAAGCGTAGGAAGGTGGGTGATGCTTTGAAGAGCACCTATGAGGGGCTTGCTTCAAAGAAGAGACAACTCACCTATGCTCATTATCAAGCCTACAAAGAGGAGCTGAGCTACAACAAGCAACTTGAAGAGCTTCGAGGGAAGTTATCCGAGTTCAAGGCGAAGTGGCAAAGTGAGCAAGACCGTGCTAATCAGTTAGCAAAGGACTTTTCCCAATGTCAAGCTAAGCTCGACAAAGTCTTCAGTGAGATTCAAAAGCTACAGGATCAAGCACATCAAAGCCGAGAACAGATCAGTTAGCTCAACACAGAGAGTACTCATTGGGAGCATTAGAGTCGTCATCTACAGAACCTCCTGGATCAGAAAGAGGCCTTTCTTTAGGATATACTTCAGGGACCTAACCATTCTTTGTTACGCAACCTCATGAAGGATGCAAAGTATTAGAGTGAGAGGCATGGCCGTTTAGCCAGATTTGTTGAGCATGCATTAAAGGACCTACCTGGGCTGTTGAGAGATGCATATGCTGATATATTGCCACACTAGCTTCCTTGGGTTATTTTCCATTTCTTGTCTGTGTGTAGGGTGGTCTTTGATAGGATCCATGCGGATTTTGTTGTAGCCCAAAAGGCAGATATTTGACTTGTACTCGACTTGTACTGTTTTCCTTTATTGCTTAATGAATGCAGTTTCTTATCAATCATATCTTCTACGCCTTTACTTGTATGCTTTATGATTATTGTCAACAAAGATAAGTTTAAGAATTCCTGGAATTTAAAACTTTATTTTTGCATGCATATCATACATTCATTTGCACACATATGCACATCCCTTCATCCGAAACCGTTGATCATCCTTGTCCGTCTTCCTTGTAGCAAGACGACGACTCGACATCGGTATTTTACTCACTCAAACAAATCCAGAATCATGGCTGATTTCGAAGCTGAGAATGTTGCTTACAAGGAAACTCTGGCTCAATTCCAAGGTCGGATGGATCAGTTTCAGACGAACATGGATGCCATTATGGAACTCCTTCGTGCTCAGAGGGACGCTTCTGCTGCCACCACTGTTGTTGCAACTACTACTGATGCTACTGTTGTCACTCCTGTTGTGACTACTTCTCTTGTTGTTACGGCTACTCCTGTTGTTGTTCCTTCTCCTGTTATGGTTTAAGTGCCGGTTGAGCCTATGAATCAGCCTGTTGTCCAGTCTAATGTGAACAAGATGCCTGCTGGTTTCCCATGGGGCATGCCTCCGAATTACACTCCTCATATTCCTAATAATGGTAGTGTCTTCCTACCATATCAGCCTTTTGTTGCGCGGCATGCCTCCGAATTACACTCCTCATATTCCTAATAATGGTAGTGTCTTCCTACCATATCAGCCTTTTGTTGCGCCCATGCCCAATGGGAATGCTGCTGCATATCCATGGGTCATGCCTACTCCAGTCCCACCTCCAATAGTAAGTGATGATCATGAGAATCCTCAGGTTCAGACTCATCAAACTTCTGGGTCGGCTGACATTGAAACTCCTGATGAAGAAGAGCATGTGTACAGGGGTCCTCCTATTCATGTTCTGGTTTCATCTCAAGCTGCTCAAGCTGCTGTTCAGAATACTCGTCCTGGAATGTTCTATCCTGGGGCATCTTCCTCAGCTACTGTGATACCTCTTCCACATTATTCGTTTGGTGTTCAGATGGGTCAGAATGCTGGTCAGATGGTTAATCCGGGTTTGGTATATCCTTCTCAGTTTGCTACCCCGCAAGTGAATGCTTCGGCCGCATCTCAGCTGCCAAATCCTCAGGTTCTGGTCAGGCCCACTAATCAGAATAGATCTGCTGACTACAAGTTGTTGGAAGACCGTATTAGAGCTATTGAAGGGTTTTCTGCTTTTGGCATGGAGGCCAAAGATTTGTGTTTGGTTCCGAATGTTGTGTTGCCGCAGAAATTCAAAATACCTGATAAGGTTTAAGTTGCCCGCTAATCAGAATGTTGTGTTACTGCAGAAAGATGGCATCCCATATTGATAATGATGAATTACTCGTTCATTGTTTTCAAGATAGTTTGTCTGGTGCTTCATTGGATTGGTACATGAGCCTGGAACGCAGCAAGATCCGTACTTGGAGGAATTTATCTGAAGCATTCGTAAAACAATACAAATACAATCTTGATCTGGCACCTACTAGATTACAGTTACAGAATCAATCTCAGTGTTCAACCGAAACATTCAAAGAGTATGCACAAAGATGGCGTGAGATGGCATCTCGTGTGCGACCTGCTCTCTCTGACAATGAGTTGGTTGACATCTTTATGGGTACGTTGCAAGGTTACTACTATGAAAAAATGGTGGGTAGTTCTTCATCGAACTTCGCTGATGTTGTAACCATTGGTGAACGGATTGAGAACGGTTTGAAGACTGGAAAGATTCCTAGAACCGCTTCCCAGCAGCCGGCTAGAAAATCTTAGAACAGTCAGTCCAAGAAGAAGGAAGGTGAAACCAACGTTGTGACTGCTCAAGTTTCTCCTCAGTACCAAGCTCCCATGGCTCTCATGCCATATTATCCATATCCGTACATTGCTGCTGCATAATATCAACATCCTCCATATCAGTATCATCCGCAATAACCAGTTCAGAATGCTCAGAATCAGCAACAGAATCAACAGAATAAGAATCAGCAGAATCAGAACCGTCAGAACAACAACAATCAAGGAAACCGTAAGCGTTCGAATTTTGACAAAATTCCGGTATCACACACCGAGTTGTTTCCTTACTTGGTTCACCAAGGGGCAATTGTCCCCAAGCAGATTGAACCTGCAATTCCTCCATTTGGCCCGAAGCATAATCCAAATGTGTCTTGTGCTTATCATGCTGGGTACATAGGACATGCAACAGAGGATTGCTTTGTTTTCAAAACCAAGGTTCAGGAACTCATCGATAAGAAGATTCTGACTTTCACTGAGGAAGGGCCTAACATTCAGAGTAATTCATTGCCGAATCACGGTGGACCTGCGGTTAACATGATTGAGAATAGTTCAAAGGCTGAATTGATCATGGATGTTGACGAAGTAAAGACAACGATGAGTGTAGTTTTCAAGAAATTGAATGAACACGGGTTGTTGAAAGGGTTGCATGGTAAATATCAGATTTGTGACGATAATCCCAACCAGTGTCGAAGGCTGAAGGGTTGTGTCCAGATTTTGATGAACCGTGGTGAAGTGCAATGTGTCAGATCTAAGCCTGTTGAGGAAGTCGCCGTTATCGAGCCGTTCACCATCGTCTATAGGAAGGTTCCTGTGGAATCCCCTAAACAAAAGAAGGTGTAACCCATCGTGGTTTATCCGCCAAAGTTGTTTCCGTATCATAATTCTAAGGAAGTACCGTGGAATTATGGGTCTACTGTGTTTTCTAGAGGTCAAGAGATAAGGTTCGCCGAATCTGAGATTTTGAATGTTACAGCCGATGGAGGTATGACTCGTAGTGGGCGAGTGTTTGCTCTGAAGGTCACTACAAAGCTTGTTCAAGTTCCAACTGTTATTTCTCCCAAGGAGACATCTGCAATTGCAACCCCTGTTGTTCAACAAGGGGCATCCAATGTCGTTCCAGTGCCGAATATTCCATCTGAGGATGTTTCGAAGAGCAAAGAGACACTTGATGATCAAGAGTTCCTTAAGTTGATCAAGAAAAGTGATTTTAAAATTGTGGATCAGCTGGGTCAGACTCCCTCGAGGATCTCAATTTTGTCCTTACTTATGAGCTCGCCCGCGCACAGATCAGCTTTGTTGAAGGCCATGAAAAGTGCTCATGTCATGCAAGATATATCCGCCGTTGAATTCGATGATGTAGTGGCCAACATAACTGCAAGTCGGTATTTGGGCTTTAATGAATCAGAATTTCCTCCTGAAGGAAATGCCCACAATAAAGCGCTGCACATATCTGTAACCAGCACAGACATCCTGTTATCTCGTGTTCTAGTGGATACTGGTTCTTCCCTCAATATGATGCCCAAGGGCACATTGAGCCAATTACTTGTGGAAGGAAACGAGATAAAACCAAGTGCCTTAGTTGTCAGAGCCTTTGACGGGTCTCGAAGGCAGGTCATTGGGGAAGTGGAGTTACCTATCAATATTGGACTGCATTTGTTCACCATTACCTTCCAAGTGATGGATATCAATCCGACGTACAGTTGCCTACTGGGTCGTTCGTGGATCCACGCTGCACGGGCAATCACTTCCACTTTGCATCAAAAGTTGAAGTTCATGTTCGACGATCAGCTGGTCATTGTCTGTGGTGAAGAAGATCTGATTGTGAGCGAGTTATCATCTTTCTGATACATCGAGACTGAAGAAGGCATAGCTGAGGTGCCGTTGCAGTGTCTCGAGTTTGAAGATGTCAACTTTGCTTTAACTAGTCAGAATAGATCGCCACAAGTGACTTTAGCTTCTGCTAGGAGTTCTAAAGAAACCATCGAGAAAGGTGCCTTGCTAGGCTGGGGGCATGTGATCGATGTGGTTGAAAAGCACAATCGTTTTGGATTGGGTTACCATCTTGGTCGTCAATCTAGCTCGCATGGTCCAAAATAGTGCAACTTTGTCAAGTTCAATAGCGCGGGTTTCCAGCAAGGTGACATCGTGGCAGCTACGGATGACGCTGGTCCTAGTAACTGGACTTCAAGCTTTGTACATAAGTGTCCACCAGGTTTCAAGCTCAACAATTGGACATCTACCGTGATTCCTGTGGTTTTCCCATGTAACATGTAATGCATTTTGCTTTCTCATTCCCTCGTCCTTGCCCGAGATGAGTGGATAGCTTGTAAAGGGCTTCACGCTTTTGCAATATTATGTGATCAATAAATAAAAGTTTTTTGCATTCAAAATCATGCTTTATTTTACTTTTCACGAATAAATGGCAAAAGTTTCTTTCCTTTTAACTTTTTCAAAATAGCTCATTCTAAACATATTCATAAACATGCAGAACTAATAAAATCATTGATAGCAACATGGCAAACATCCATTGTAATTCTGGAATTCCAATTAACCAAGCCGAAGAAGATGGTGAGGAAGATTGTGAATTACCGGCTGAACTAGCAAGGCTCCTTGAGCACGAGTATAGAGATATTCAGCCACACAAAGAGCCAGTGGAAGTTGTCAATCTTGGTACTGATGAGGTCAGAAGAGAAGTCAAGGTTGGCACATCCCTCGCAGAGCATGTACATTCCGAGTTGGTTAAGTTATTGAAAGAGTATGTTGATATCTTCGCCTGGTCCTATCAAGATATGCCTGGGTTGGATACCAACATAGTTGAGCATCACTTACCACTCAAGCCTGGATGTCCTCCTGTCAAGCAGAAACTCAGAAGGACTAGACCCGACATGGCACTCAAAATCAGAGAAGAGGTGAAGAAACAACTTGATGCTGGGTTCCTAGTCACTTCTGAATATCCTGAATAGATTGCCAATATCGTCCCGGTTCCTAAGAAGGACGGTAAAGTCAGAATGTGTGTCGATTATCGAGATCTCAACAAGGCAAGCCCGAAGGATGATTTTCCTTTGCCTCATATTGATGTCTTGGTAGACAACACAGCGCAGTTCTCTGTCTTTTCCTTCATGGACGGTTTCTCAGGATATAATCAGATCAAGATGTCCCCAGCTGATATGGAGAAGACTACTTTCATCACACCATGGGGTACATATTGTTACAAAGTCATGACATTCAGTCTAAAGAATGTAGGGGCAACATACCAACGTGCCATGACAACCCTCTTTCACGATATGATTCATAAAGAGATCGAGGTTTACGTCGACAATATAATTGCCAAGTCCAAAACTGAAGATGATCACCTGGTTCATTTGAAGAAACTGTTTGACAGACTCCAGAAGTTTAGATTGCGGTTGAATCCTGCGAAATGCACCTTCAGAGTTCGATCGGGTAAACTGTTGGCCTTTATTGTTAGTCAGAAGGACATTGAAGTTGATCCTGATAAGGTTCGGGCAATTCAGAACATGCCGCCTCCCAAAACAGAAAAAGAAGTCTGTGGTTTTCTGGGCAGACTCAATTACATCTCAAGATTCATTTCCCATTTGACGACTACCTATGAACCAATGTTCAAACTACTAAGAAAAAATTAATCGGTTGAATGGAATAATGATTGTCAGGAAGCATTTGACAAAATAAAACAATACTTGCAAGAATCACCGATCTTAGTACCGCCGGTTCCTGGTAGGCCTTTAATCATGTATCTCACCGTTCTCGATGAATCAATGGGATGTGTATTGGGTCAACATGACGACACTGGCAGAAAAGAAATGCAATATACTATCTGAGCAAGAAGTTCATGGATTATGAGACCAGATACTCACTCTTGGAGAAAACTTGTTGTGCTCTGGTCTGGGCTGCTCGACAGCTACGACAATACATGATTTGCCATACTACTTTGTTGATATCCAAAATGGATCTGACAAAGTACATATTTGAGAAGCCTGCTGTCTCTGGAAGGATTGCTCGGTGGCAGATGCTGCTAACTGAGTATGATATCCAACATGTTACCCAGAAAGCAATAAAGGGGAGCGTCTTGTCTGACTACCTTGCCCATCAACCTATAGAGGGTTATCAACAAATGAAGTTTGACTTTCCCGATGTGGATGTTCTGTTTATCAGAGATTATGAGACTCCAGACCCTGACATAGGACCCGAACTAGGGGCGCGATGAACGCTCGTGTTCGATGGTGCCTCCAATTCTAAAGGTCGTGGAATCGGTGTTATCCTCATCTCTCCAACAGGTTTTCACCTTCCCTTCACTGCCAGATTATGCTTTGCATGCACCAATAATATGGCTGAATATGAAGCATGTATCTACGG
This sequence comes from Lathyrus tuberosus, assembly GCA_022829125.1. NCBI lineage: Eukaryota > Viridiplantae > Streptophyta > Magnoliopsida > Fabales > Fabaceae > Lathyrus > Lathyrus tuberosus. The sequence continues at coordinate 2,818,097 of JALAZF010000082.1, read as the reverse complement.
TATTGAAGCGACTATTGACATGAGAATCAAGATTCTTGAGGTCTATGGAGATTCTGCCTTGGTCATCGGTCAAGTCAGAGGGAATTTTGTGACTCGGGATTCCAAGCTCATACCAACAACACATAGCGAAATTGATTCCTTAGTTTGATGAGATCACTTTTCATCATATTCCCAGAGAGAAAAATCAATTAGCTGATGCTCTTGCCACTTTAGCATCCATGTTCAAGGTCAAGTGGAAGAATGAAGCTCCTCATATCCGCATTGATCACTTGAATGAACCAGCACACTGTTTAGCAATCGAGGATGAGTCTGATGACAAGCCTTGGTTCTACGACATTAAGAGATATCTGGAAAAACAGGAATATCCCGAGGGTATCACTATCACTGACAAGAAAGCTCTTAGGCGGCTTTGCGCCAAATTCTTCTTAAGTGGTGGTATACTGTACAAGAGGAATTATGATTCCGTGTTGCTCAGATGCATGGATAGACACGAAGCAAACACGCTCATAAGGTCCATACATGAGGGCTGCGAGGGTGTACATGCTAAAGGTCCTGCTATGGCCAAGAAGATCCTTCGGGCTGGGTATTACTGGACAACAATAGAGGTAGATTGTTACAACTTTGCCAAAAGATGTCACAAATGCCAAATCTACCGAGACAAGATCCATGTGCCTCCAACTCCATTGAATGTCTTGACTTCACCTTGGCCATTTTCCATGTGGGGTATAAATATGATTGAAATGATCGAACCGAAGGCTTCCAACGGTCATCGATTCATATTGGTTGCTATCGACTACTTTACAAAGTGAGTTGAAGTTGCTTCCTACGCAAATGTCACACGACAAGTGGTTGCCAGATTTATCAAGAAATAGATAATATGTCACTATGGCATTCCTAGCAACATTATCATAGACAATGCAAGCAACCTGAACAACAACATGATGAAGGAATTGTGTCAAGAATTTATGATCGAGCACCACAACTCTTCACCATATCGGCTCAAGATGAATGGCGCCGTTGAAGCAGCAAACAAAAACATCAAGAGGATTGTCCAGAAAATGGTCAAGACTTACAAGGATTGGCATGAAATGCTTCCATTTGCACTACATGGTTACAGAACTTCAGTTTGCACTTCTACTGGGGCAACTCCGTATTCGCTTATGTATGGTATAGAGGCAATTCTACCCATTGAAGTCGAAATTCCTTTGCTCAGAGTCATCATGGAAGCAGGTCTTGACGAAGTTGAATGGGTTCAATCCAGATACGACCAGCTGAATCTCATCGAAGAGAAGCGCCTTACAGCCGTTTGACATGGTCAATTGTATCAGAGACACCTCAAGAGAGCTTTTGACAAGAAAGTTCTTCCTCGAATATTCTGTGAAGGCGAACTCGTGCTCAAGAGATATTCACCTGTTCACTCGGATACACGAGGCAAGTGGACTCCCAATTACGAAGGACCTTTTGTTGTCAAGAAAGCCTTCTCAGGTGGAGCCCTGATCCTCACCACAATGGATGGGGAGGAGTTGCCATCGCCCGTGAACTCCGATACAGTCAAAAAATATTATGCCTGAAAAAAAAAGTGGATAAGAGTCCGCTAGATTGACATCCGCAAGTACAATCTAGGCAAAAATGGACGTCCCGATGGACTAAAAAAAGAGATGTCCATGCAAAAGTTAGGGACAATGAAAAAAAAACAATGATAGCCCGCTAAGTTGAAAACCCGAAAGGGCGAGTTAGGCAAAAATGGGTATCCCGGTGGACGAAAAAATAAATAAAAAACATGTCCAGGCAAAAATTAGGGATAAAGGCATTGACTGTGAACCCTTGAGCCTCTCTTCATCACAACTAGACTTCAGACGATAACAGAACATTCCAATCATCATCAACAAGTGCAAGGCGTTGGAACCTAGACTTACAGCGGATGGTGGCCAATGTTGTAACCAATGCAAAGCATGATTTCCCTTTGCCATTTACACTTGTTTTTCAATTTTATTGCAAATTTTCTCATCAAGGATTTTGCATCCTTGTACACACTTTATGTACAAAATTTTACATTCAATAAAATGCATTCTTTGTTATCTCAAATTGTTTTCATTCCAGTATTTTGTTTGTAAAATAAACAATTATTTGTGATCACATAATACAATAAAACGTTGAGAACAATAAAAAGCTAAACCAATCGAGAAAGCATTATGCATTGCATGTGTTACTGGTAACTCCTGCAGGATAATCGGTAATATCCATTGGTAAGCCTAACACCTGGCCGGAAATATGATGGTTCTATGAAGAAGTTGTTGTTTACTCAGCAGTTCCTCAGCAGCGTAATCATTATCCACAGCAAGCGCCATTATGATTTGTCGAAAAGCTTGTTTACACATCGTTTCTCCGACAGATTTGTAATGCCTCTAGGCAGGTTGCCGAAGTGTTCCCAGCAAAAACACTTTGCTCTCTGTTCCCTAGCAAAGGGTTGTACACCAGCTCCAATAATTTGAAACTATCTGACTCCAGTAGCAGTGGTTTCTCCTCAGTGAAGTCAACATGACTTGGAAGGATGTATTTCCCCCACACAGAGCCAGTCTTGGTAGGAAGGATTGTTAATTCTTTCATCCCCAACAAGGACAGCCATGGTGATTTAGAAACCTGAGATGTTCCCGGTTTCTTTCCCCGGTAGAATCATCATCCTTTGTGAACTCTCTTCTCCAGCAGAGATTGTCTTCTGGGTCCTCTCCCCGACCGAGGATGTCGAAGTCGTTTTGCTACGATTGCCGCATAATCGCTTTACACTATACCTTACCTTGCGTCTTTGCATTGCATGACATCAAGCATCATGTAGAAACGCATACATAGCATATGCATCGATCATACTCCCTCTTTTTTGCCTGACTTATCTCCCAGCAGATATTCAGCCAACTTTGTTCTTTCCTAACACTCTTCTTTTGTCGCCGTCGGTCAAATTTTCGAGCTACTCTTTTATTTAATCCCCTTTTACCTCGAATCATCGAAAAGCTGGCGCAATTCGTACATTTAGGTCCAAGCGAATTAAATAGGGGCAGCTGTCGTAACCCGAAATTTGACCTCCCTTTTTTGCCTTTTGCATGAGCATGAGCATTCGCATCGCTGGCATACGCATTCACACTTTTCCTCTGATGATTTTCTTGCAGGAATATTCAGGTTTTCCAAGCCCGATTAATTGCATCCTCACAAGGTCATCACATCATCAAGACAATCACAAAATAAAGGTTTCCATGCCTATTCATCAATACAAGAGGTCGGAAATCGGAACTGTGGTCATAACACCTTTTCAAAGCAAAATTGGGCAAGTTTTTGACTGGTTAATCGGTTAACCATTTGGGTTAATCGATTAACACCCTTTCACAGAGCCAGATTCAGCTTTTTAACAGTTTTTAATCGGTTAACCTGTTGGTTAATCGATTAACACCTGCTATTTCAGCAAAAATTCAACATTTCCATCATATTTCAGCAACTCTCTCCACACTCTTTTGGTCTATTCTATTCTAGCATTGTGTGGAATATTCTAGACAGCTCAAGACCATTCAAGACATTTCCCTTACATTTATTCTATGCATCACTTCAAATCAAGATCACCATGTTTCTTGTTTTCCAAGTAATGTGGATCATTGGATGTTGAAGCTCACCTTGGGATTGGTACCGAGTTGGTTCTAACTAACCGAATTAACCGTCTTGACTCGGTGAGTCAAGTCCAACTAACTCCTGGCCTAGTTCCAAACCCAAAGCTAATTCCAAACCAAACTCCAAACCTCTCATACTCCAAACCTAAAATCTATATAAACTCACCTTCACTCACTTTTCAAGCTCTCAACGATTATCTTAATCATTCACACAATTTCACACTTTCTTCACTCTCAATTCTCTCATTCTCTCTACTTCATCTTCTTCACCAAACCTCACAAAAAGCTCTTAATTCTTGAAGGATAATCACTTTTCACATTGAAAGTGATTATTTCTTGAGCTTAACCTCCATTGCCATTCCATTTTACTGGTTTTTCTGGAGTTCCAGTAGCTTTCAGATTCATCTCGAGTAATCGATTCAAGTTTCTTCGGTGATAATTCTCGTTTTGGAGTTTTCGTCGCGATTTGATCGGTTTCGATACGTTTCTGCTATTGTTGAAGATTTCCTCTGGTTTTCTTTGTTTATCTTCATCAAGATCACATTGCAGCATTTACCAAGGCACATCTCAGCCTTGTAGGTTGGTGGATCTCATTCATTTTTCTGTTTCGATCGTTTTCGTATCATTCGCGATGTAGTTTCAATGTTTTTCGTTGCATGTGAATTGATTATACTTTTGCTTGATCCATGATCTTGTTTGTTTAATTGATTCTATTGTTGATCATTTGCTGCTTCTAAACTTGATTTTTCGTGCATAATTCATGTCCTAGCATGTGGAAGTTTGGATAAGTGATTATGTGTTGAAAACTACTTTTGAAAAGCTGCTTTTACTGGTTTTTTTGCCACTGTCACAGTGTTAATCGGTTAACCATTTGGTTAATCGGTTAACCAGTTCATTTTTCACCAAGAACATTGATTTTTAAGCGGTTAACCGATTAACCCAAAGTGTTAATCGATTAACACTGAACCAGTAGGCCATTTTCTTGCATTTTCAAGCTTGTTTGCCATGCTTTCTTCATTTTAACTTCCATTGATTGTCATGCTTGATTTTATGGATGTTTTAAATGTCATTTAACTTCTTTTTAAAGCTTATGCTTGAACTTTTGTTGCACACTTTCAATTATTCAAATTGTTCATGTTTTGGCATTATGTGAATATAATCAATTCTTGCATTTCTCTTTGATCACAATAACATGATTTTGTGTTGCATTTGTTGATCATTTGGTACTGTTTTATAATCCCTTCCTTGGTTTTGCATTAAGTTTCATTCTTCATGGATGAGCTTAATCTTGTATAATCAATAATTCCCCCTTTTTTTGCCTTAATGATTTTTCATCCTCTTTGGAAAATTATTGGCATGGATTTTCCCTTTGATTAATTGGTCGAAACCATGTTTTGATTAGTGGATCTTCCCCTTTCCTCTCTTTAGGCCTCCTTTAGAGCTTTCTCCCTCGATTCCCCGTGGAGTTGGAGTTTCGCGCCACGCCATACTTCAGAGCATTGTACAAGTTGGAGCTGTTACGCTGTCCGTTCCGCGCAGGGGCACCGTTCAACTTGGAGCTGTTGGACCGTCCGGTTCAATTTCTGCATTACACCCTGTGTGTTAGAGAAGGAATGAGAAGGGAGAATTCCTACTCTCATTCTGACTACTTCAGGTAGGGGATGAATGACCCTGTGCTTGGCTTAGTCATCTCTATCTCCAGGCGGTAGCGTGCTTTCTTTCCCCAGTCGAGTCGATCCTTGATCGCTCTTTTCCCTTTGCAATCTCTTTTGATCCTTGATCACTCTTTTCCCTTTGCAATCACTTTTGATCCTTGGTCACTCCTATCTCTTTCAACCTCTCTCTTGATCTATCACCATTCTTCTTGGTTAAGATCTTTTGTTCATTGGGTTAACAAGCTTGCTTTGTTTCAATACCCTATTCTTTTCTTGCGGTCAATCATCGTCTTGATTCCCATGGAGAGTCTTTTTTCTCTTTCTTCGGTTAATCACAGTCTGTCTGTTAAAACCGATAACCCCTGCGGAGTTCACAACCTTCTTTTGGTTCTTCTCCCTTTGTTTGGTTAATCACTGCCTGTCAGTTAAAACACCAATATTTGCACTCTTTCTCAGTTAACCACAATCCGTCTGTTAACATACTGAGTTCCTTGGGTTAATCACCTTCTCTCGGTTAATCACCTTTTTCTTCAGTTAACCACAGTCCGTCTGTTAAAATACTGAACCCCTTTTTGAGTTAATCACCTCCTCTTGGTTAATCACTCATTTTCCTCGGTTAATCACAGTGTTCTGTTAAAAACCGAACCCCAGCGGTTGACAACCTCTTTTGGTTCAATACCCTCCTTCGTTGGTCAAGTACTGTTTGTTCAGTCAATACCAACACCCCTTTTGGGTTACGACCTTCGATCGGTCCTACACCCGTTCTTCTGGTTAATCGTAGTTTTTCTCTGTTAAAACCAATGCTTCTCTATCCCCACAGAGTTGTAATCCTTGTTTCCTTGGTTAACCACTGTTTTTCAGTTAATATACCGACGTCTTCTCAGAGTCTAACACCTTCTCTTGGTTCAGCACTCTCTCTCTTGGTTTATCATAATCCGTCTGTTGACACCAGTCTCTTTTCCACGCCAGGGTCTTATTCTCTTTCTTCGGTTAACCATTGCCAGCCAGTTAATATACCGAGCCTCCCTTTTCTCTTGGTTTTGACACCATCCTTTATTTGGATCCCCAACAGTTCTTTGATTTGTTCTTCCCCAGCGGAGTTCTTTCTATTCATTTTGCTCTTACTTTCTTGGTTCCAACACCAATTCTCTTTGTTGTCCCCAGCGGAGTTTCTTTCATTCTTGGTTTTCATACTATTCTTTTCATGGTTTCTTGTGCAATCGCTCATACTGTGTGGTCTTCACCAGTAGAGTTTTTCTTTCACTCATGCTCTTGGTTTTAACACCACTTCTTTCGTCCCCCTGTTTATTTCTTGTTTTGTTTTCCGTTCGGTTCCCTGAACTACGGAAGCTCTGATTCTACACTCATTCGAATGTCAGATACGTAGGCACGAGACGCGATGTCTTGGCGAGCACACTTCCACCTTTCTTTCCTTCTCCCCTTCTTTTCCCTTTTCTCTGTCTTCTAGTTCTCTGAACTACGACGCTCTGATTTCCTCATTGCACTATGAGGGTACGTAGGCACGAGGGTCACAATCCTCCGCGAGCACTTTCTTTCTTTCTTTTCTTTTCCCCTTCACTTCTTTCTCTCCTTCTTTTAGCTAGAAGCGTTTAGATAGATAACCCATTCAAGCCTAGAAGCAAGCGAAATGGTTCCCGTCGAGTACGACGGATGCGTAAGGTGCTAGTACCTTCCTTTCGTATAACCGACCCCCGTTCCCGTTTCTTTTCCCCTTGGGTTTTCTCGATATTTTCCCTGTCCTTTGGGATTGAATAAAGTTCGGTGGCGACTCTGTATTATCTTTGAGTGTGCGATTCACTCAAGATGTAAACCAGCCATCTTCACCTGGCACATGCTGGTTGGCCTGAGGGCAGGCCAGTTTTCGGAGGGGGCGAGGATGATGCTGCTGAGGATGATGAGGTTGGTGAGGATGTTGTTGGTGATGATGGTGATGATGAGGCGACTGGTTCTATTGGCGGTTATGAGGAGGAGGAGATTGAGGTGTCCGATGAGGACTAATTTTGTTGAGTTTAGACTTTTGTACTTCCTTTGTGCTACAAAGTGAAGTTTTTTCTTATGTATTGGGTTTTATTTCAGTTGTTACTAATGTACTTTATCCACTTTGTGGATTATTTTGGGATTTTATGATGTATTTGTACCCTTGAGGTACTTTTGACTCTGTAGGTGTTTCTACACCAAGCACATTTTATTATTAGTATTATGTTTTAATTAAATGTTGTTTTATTTTAATTTTAGTTTAGTTTTTTTTTAGTAAATAGTTGAATGGTGCTTGTGAATATTTAATGTTTCCTTCTTTTGTTGATGAAACTTGGAGAATGTTAGGTTGATGATTTTTGATCTTCAAAGAAGATTCTTCCAAGTTGGATGGCAATGATAGTAATTTAAGCATGGTATTGTCGACAAGGTACATGGTTACCTAGTTCTAGAATTTAGAATGTGTTAGAACTTGTTATCTTTGTACAAATTAAAATTGTGTTTCTTGTTACAACTTTATTGATTGCTTATGTCATTTAGGTCCAAAAATCACAAAAGTGAGAAACCTCCTTATACTATATGCTTTGGATTGATTTTAGATTTTGTTTTATACTTTTAATTCATGCTTTATCTTGTGATTTATGTGATTTTGTGGAAGTATTAGAAAGGATCAAGGCATTTGTTAATATTGAGCACAACCATTCCCAAACAGTAATTCACCCGTGAGTAGCGAGAATTTGTTAGCCCCTTTGAGCCTAAGTTATTTTAGATCTCTTTTAGTGATGAACTTTGTGTTGTACATACTTTGAAAATCAAGTTCATCATTGAATTTTTGAGAGTTTCTAAAAAAATTTCTTCTTGAACCTTGGAACTTTTGTTTTAATTTATTTCCTTGCCTTAAAAAGCAAGGAGCATTCACTTAAGGTTTAGTCGAAAATGAGTTGGGGAGAAGGAAAAAGAAGGATGATGAATTACTCAAAATTTTGAAAAAATTCAAGCAACCATGAAAAGAAAAGAGCATGTGAATATGTATATAAAAATAAAAGGGGAAAAATAGAATGCTTGCTTGAATGAGAAAAATAGGTCCAATAATTGTGCAAGGAAGTTTGTGAAGGTGTGATAAAGGAAAGAAAGTGGTGAATGAAGTTAAGATGTTGTGAATACCTTGTATAGTGAATGTTCTTTTGCATCGGCAATTTCAATTCAATGGCCTTTAGAAATGTCCCTTTATTGTTAACCCGACCAAGCTACAACCTTGAAGTCCTTAGTGATCTTTTGCTTCCATAATGTCTTTTGTTATCATTTAGATATTGTATGAATTGTTTAGTATTTGCATCATTTGTCATTTGAGTGAAATTGTCCCGTGCTTGTATGCGCGTTTTCCTTCAATCCTTTTTCGAAGAGGAGTGTTAGAATGGCATGAGCATGATGATTCAGTTGTCTCTTGAAACATCGTCTGAAGCTGTTTTAGAGTCAAGTTCTTTTACATTGTCGATTCTAGGATTGTGTAACTTTTTGCCTTGTCGCAATTATTGTTTATTTGAGCCGTTTATCTTGTCTTGGTTGAATTTTATGCTCGGGAAAATCCTCTTGTTTTCAATGAGAGGCATACTTTGCTTGAGGACAAACAAAGAGTTAGTTAGGGAGAGTTTGTTAGATGTCAAATATGCTACATATTTGTATTAAATACTTGGCATTTTTCTAAGCTTTCTTTGTTTAACTTGTTGATTCTTGGGGTGTTTTGTTGTAGTTCTTCAAATATTGGAATATACCTTTGGTGCTTGTAATATGTGTGTTATTGTGCAGGAAAAGGCACAAATTGATTAAGAAAGTAAGACATGAAAAGATGATGCAAGCTGCCAAAGAGAGAAGAAAGCAACAGCAGGGGTCGCTTGGCGAATCCGGGCGAGGTCCCAGCGAACGTTCGCTTCGCGAACGGGAGCGAAGATTCCAGCGAGAAGATTCTAGATTCAGGGGCTAACCAACATAAAATTCGCTGGGCGAAGGTGCCAGCGAATGTTCGCTGATCTGCTCGCTGGGCGAAGGTTCTGGCGAAGGACATTGCTAAGTCAGTAGCTAACCAACCATAAATTCGCTAGGCGAAGGTTTTGGTGAAGGTTCACTGGGCAAATGAATCCTTCGCTTAGCGAACCCGCGATAAAAAGTCTTGGGCAGTTTAAGTTTCTGAGGTACTTTTAAGTGCCATTTTTATGCATTCGCTAGGCGAATAATGTCCTTCACTAGGCGAACACTGCAGAATTTCTGAATCTTATAAATAGATTTTTTGTTCTCCTTGGGATCATAACTTGTACCTTTTACACCAAAAACCCTTGAGAATAGATTTTTCTGAGTTTTGTCTCCAAGAAGTGATTTTTCACCAAGAGAAGCTGGATTTGCATCCATTATCGATTATTCGACTCGGTTGCTCTTTCATCTCCTCCCGATTCTTGTGAAACAAGCAACCATGGATATGAGTAGCTAATCTCCTTTTGTGTCAAGATTAGAAGGTAGACAATCATTTCTTTTGTATGTATAGGTATTGATGTAAGCTTATGAACTTATGGATGATGAATATATGGTGAAAAACTTTGTTTCTATGGTTTATTCTTTGTGTTGGTTCATGATTGAGAAATGTGTTCTTACACTTTATCTAGGTTTTTCATCCATCAATGCACATTGGCTAGAGATAGTTATGAGAGTTGATGTTCATAAATATTGAACTTGAATGTTATCATTTTGATAGTTTGAGTGAGAGATCATCAAAGGATCAAAATGATAAAACTCACAATATGTGTTAGAGATAAACATATTGAGAGGATATGTGATTATATTTATCGTCTAAACGAGTTCATTTTCTTTACCGATTCTATACGTGCAAAATGGTTTGTCGAACCCTAATCTTGGCATGTGTTTTATAAATCTTTCAAATCCGATTACTTTTACCGTTTATGCAAAAGATCCGTTATCAAAAACCAAAACCCTTTGTTACTTTAAGTTTAAAACGATTTCAACTGTAGAACGGCGGTGATATCTCTAAACAATCTCTGTGGAACGATAACAAAAACCCTACTCTATTTGTATTTCAACAAATTGGTGCCGTTGCCGGGGATTGTTAATTGATATTGCAAGCATTGCAATAGTTGTGAAGTTTTAGTCTTGTTAAAATTTTTCTTGTGCTTGTTGATTTGTTTTGTTTAGTGTGCAGACTTTGTTTTATGCGAGGGAAACTACCGGCTGACCAACTTCTATTCGATCCCGAGATTGAAAGAACCGCTCGTAGAATCAATAGCAGAACAAGACGAAGGAGGCAACTAGCTAGACAAAGGCAAGAACAAGAGGGAAGTTCTACTTCAATACCTCCAACAATGGATCCACCACCACCACCACCTCCCGCTTCCACACCATGTGTAAATAGTCCGCGTCACACCGCTCAGTTTGCTAACAATGCAAATAATGGAAGGCAAGCTGAGATGAAAACGGGAACTCTGAATTTGTTATATGGAAGTCCGTTCACGGGAATGGATCATGAAGACCCTTTCGTTTTTCTCACCAAATTTTACGAGATGGCGTTAACGGCCACCCTTATTTTCACGGGAACCTTGCATTTTATTTGCATTTTGCCTTGTCTTTCCGTTACGTTTCTTTATTCTCAAGAAATCACAACGTCGACCCAAAAGTTTGCGTTAACTTCGACGACCACCCTTATTTTTAACGAAAAACAACACACAAATATGTCTCGGAGATTTTCGAGTTTGATCCCTTAAGTATTAATATAAACCCACATTTGTTTGGGAAATTCCAACGCAAACACTTACGGAGACAAACAAAAAATTGTGAAACTCGAGTATCGTTCACTATCGATTGATAACGGAGGAAGGATTCAGTTCAACAACTTTGAGCTCAAGACAGATGCAGATGTAAGGGCAATGTGGAATACATTTTTCCGTTTCGAAATAAAAGTTCTGCTCGAGTTGGAAGTGACGATTTAAAGATCAGTCGATGATATTGTGAAGATGTTGAAGCGTCCACATGGATATTGAAGTGTAATGTTGCATTTTATGTTGAAATCATCTATGTAATGCTTATTTTATCTTATGAATGTTAATTTTATTTTGTCAAATTACAAATATTTGGTTTCTGTCTCTGAAACTGTTGTGCATACGTTACGAAAATGCATCTATGGAAAGAATTCAGAGATGCAACTCCGGTTTTAAAAAAATCCAACTAATAGAACGTCACTCAGAATGGCCTACATTGTGTGTGTATTAGATGCCTTCGGAGATGCATCTCTAGAATCTGCAGGTATTTTAATATTTTTGCATGGTGCGTAAGTAACATATATGGTGCATTAAGAAATTCTCATATAAGAATTATTTTGGGCCATCCGAAAGCAGATGCCTGTTAGTGCTCTAAAGAAGGCCCAACCACTAATTTGATCCAAGGATAAATACTTCAACGCACTTAAGACCTAAGGTAAATATCTTGGGTATGTTATATAAAATGATGAAAAAATAGAATGAGATGCAAACCATTGAATTCAAGCTTGTTGATTGAAATGGAGAAGGGTTTCAGTTTTTTATGTGGCATAAATGTACCACTCCAGCTGAATGGAAAATTTCATCAGACTACGGTAAGGCATGTGATGTTGTACGAAACAGAATGTTTAAAGGTTAAGAATCAATACGAGAATAAAGTAAGTGTAGAAAAGATGAGGATGTTGCATTAGATGTGTGGTAATAGTAGATATGATAAGATTAGAAATGAAAATATTAGAGGAAAACTATAGATTTTGTGGTAAGGAGAGTATATTAGATAGAGAGAAGTCAAACAACTAGAGGAATGGGAAGACCTAGAAAGAATATTAGGGAAGTTATTAAGAAAGATCTCGAGATTAACGATTTGGATAGAAACATAATAATGGAGAGAACATTATGGCGAAAGGTGATCCATGTAGCGTACACCACTTATACGAATAAAACTTGGTTATTGTTGTAAAAAAATAAACCTATAAAGTTAACCTGCCGGATCAAGAAACTCACTGATTCACTAGTTAATTGCAATTACCTGCAAGTTTATCGGACCTCTGTTCTCTGATTCCTAGTCTAACCGATCCAACCAATCTATCTAGATTAGGTTTTAAAACATACTCCATTTCTTCTATTTATTAGATCATTTTTTGAAAAATAATTTAAAAAATTACCTTAATAAATTTCTTTATCTATAATACCTTTACCTAAATTAATTCATTTTCTAGAAAATAAATAATTAATATAATAATTTAAATAGTTTTTTTTTCTTATATATAGTTTTCATGGAACCAAACACTTTGAAACATGACTACTTTTTATTACTCCTTCCTTCTCAGAATGAGTAATTTAATTGACCATTTTACATAAATTAAAAAAAAATGAAAAAAAAATATTTTTACTAAAATATTCCCGCCAATTATTTTTATAAGAAACATTTTACCTTTTTAAATTCATTAAATAATTAATGTATTTAATCTATAATACAGACCATATACATTAATTATTTAATAAATTTAAAAAAATAAAATGTATCTTAGCAAATGAAGTACATCATTCATTCTCTTTTATAAACAAAATTCTCACATTTCACCAATCTCAATAAATCTATTTAAAAGTCAATTAAATCTTTGGCTTCTATTAAAATTAATTAAGTATTTATGGCATTATCCTTTAGAATTTTTTTAAAAAAATTATAATTGTGAACCACCCTAATAATAGTATTGCATTAATTGATGGTCTTTATGACCCCACGTTTTCATCTTCTATTCACTTGTTACACAAATATTTCTTTTTCTTCTGCTTCAAAAAAGTTTTTTTTAATAGATAATTTTGTGACCTTTGATCTATTCTATTGTACGTATTCTACTGTAACTAATTAAAATGTTACTGAAACAACACATACTAATAATTAATGAAAGGCAATTATAGGTAAAATAATATTTATAAATAACAAATGTAGTAAAATTAAAATAAATTATTCATTTTAAAATACTCCTTCAGTTCTTTTTTAAATATCACTTTCTAATTTTTTACACAAACCAAAAAAGTTAATTAATATTATTATTTTTCATACAATAATTTTTTCTTTTATCTATAATATCCCTAATTATTTATTATATTCATTTTACTTTTTTTTTTCTCTATAATAATTATCTAGGGATAATTTTTATAAAAATACATTTAATATAATCTTAAATTTTGCAAGTGACAATTAAAAAGAAATAAAAAATTATCCAAAAAATACCAATTAAAAAGGAACCGTGAGAGTACTTTTTATTCATTCATTATAGAATTAGAAGTATTGAATATGACGTCAAAATTTTATTTAAAAATATCTTTCATCTATATTTATTATTTTAAAGGTTTAATGGTGGTACACTATCAGTGTAAGATAGTTTTACACATACAATTAATTAAAATATATATAATTGCTATGTAATATCAATATTTTTAAAATACAAATATATTTTATTCTGATATATGATTATGATTGATTTACAATATAAAGTTGTAAAAAGAAATAAGAAAGAAACTCTTGATATTTTCTTTTTTATTTAATAGCCGTTTTTAGGCATTGTTTTCTCATTTTTTTTTACATGTTAAAAGCTCGGAAACCCTAATTTTTCGGTTTGCCCGAAATGCTGAAGAGGAAGTTGGTGCTTCAAAGACAAAGGAGTGAATACTGTGAGTAGCATCTTCGATCAATGATGATTTATTTTACATTCTTTTTTGCTGTTGATTTTGGGGTATTGTAGAATCATGGGTGTAAGAATCTCAACATTATATTTGATTGATTTGCAAAATGTAAGTGAAATGAAAATGGAATACAGAAAGAAACTCAGCACTTTGTGGAGTTCATGTTCTTAGTATAGTAATAGTTTGTTTCAAAATGGCTTTGGAAGCTTCTTTATGCATTTTGTACAATTCTATTTGAAATGCTTTTAGTAGGTTTCTATTAACTAATGAAAATAGTTTGGCTTTATTTTATCATTTTGTTATAGAAATAGTTTATACACATAATCATTTGAAGTTGTTTATTTATACAAACATGGCCTAATTTGAACTGTGTTGCCAATTTCCATTTTCATAATGTATTTAATAAAAGTTAGTGGGTCTTAATAGCCATGTTTTATACTATTTTCTCTCTGATTGGAGTTATCCTGTAAGATTATCACTTTCCTTTGTTGCCTAAACATTCATGTCTGTTTGTGCAGAAAATTCTCCAGCACAAATTTGTTGCATTTCTTGTGTTGAAACCTAGTATTTTGGTTGCTTTTTGTTGTGCAGAAACATTCAAGTTTTGTTACGCCAAAATGTCATCAAATGTGGGTGGTGATGATGATGTGATCAGCAATTTACCGGACCCCGTCATTTGCTATATTCTCTCTTTTCTCTTAACCAAACAGGCCGCTGCCACTAGCATCCTTTCAAAGAGGTGGACACATCTATGGCGCTCTGTTCCTGTTATCAACTTCAAGGGCGAAGAGTCGATTGAATTGGGTGACGAAGTAGCCCTTATTCGCTTTAATGATGCTGTGTATTCTGTTTTACTCTCTCGAGGCTCTAATTCTATCAAGAGTTTCAGCCTCAAGATTCATTATGGAAATTATGATCTTGAAGATATTGGCTTTCCTAGTGTCCTCGTATGGATCAATCATGTTGTACAACACAATGTTGAGTCCATTGATATACATGTGGACATTGAGAATCAATTTTTTCCCAAATTGCCTATTAGCATTCTTAGTTGCAAGACTCTTGTTGTTCTCAAACTTCAACATTTCGATATGGAGGGTTTTTCTTCTGTTCGACTCCCCTCCCTCAAAATCCTTAGCTTGAAATATTTTACATTGTCAGATGCTCGAGATTTAGTGCTGTTTCTGTCCGGATGTCCAATTCTTGAAGATTTATATACATCTTTTAATTATTTTCCCGAGGATTATGATGCTTGTGAGGGCTCTCTTACCTATCAAGATTATGAAAGTTTAACCTTAAGCAAGTTGACCATAGCACAAATGCCCTATACTTACTGGCATTTTCCGTTGAAAGCACTTCATAATGTGGAGGAACTGTACATAGAAATAAATAAGGTATGGGATTTATTGTTGCCATGTGAATACATTGATGGAATAAAGAGAAAAATGTGATTGATTTGTATTTTTGTTTTTTTAACTTTATTTTATTTAGAATTTTGATCTTATTTCTGACGGTGTACCTTTCAATGCGGCTTTCTTATTTAGGTGTATCGAAGTTTTGATAAGATTCCTACTTTTCTTAATTTGACAAAGATGAAACTTCACTCTATCAACTCCAATTGGGATTTGTTATTTCAAATGCTCAATCATTGCTCTAATCTTCAAAATGTTGAGCTTAGTCAGGTTTGTTAAGTTTTATAGATCATATCTAATTTATTACTCTTTTTTAACATGTCTTTGTTATTTATTTTGTTTTCATATATAATAATAGGGCACCGACTTGGGTTATTGGAGACAATCCTATGCCCCACAAAATTGGGTAGATCCAAAATTTGTTCCGCAATGCCTTTCATTACACCTTAAAACTTGCACGATTTGGTACTTTGAAGGCGAACAAGATGAGCTGCAATTAGCAACTTATATTCTTAACAATGCAAGAGTTTTGCAAACTATGAAATTCAACTGTTATGCTACACTAAAAATAGAGAGAGAATTATCTTTATGCTCAAAGGCCTCTCCTACATGTGAACTTATTTTTCATGTGTTGCACTAGTTGGGAAGAAGAAATACCTCTCGGATTAACTTTGCAATTTAGTTACTAGGTATTTGGTTTGAATTGTGAACTTCGATGACCTTGAAATTTATATTGGTGCATATGATAAGGAAAAGTTGTACTTAAATATGTGAACCTGTGTTTATAAATTGTTTATTACTTCAATTAGATCTCGATTTGTCCATTTTGCAGTAGTTGTTGGATGACAAGTTTTTGTTTTCATGCTTGGCCAAAGTATAGAAGAGTGAATGATGTTCATTAGTATTTCTAGTTTGATGCATAACCTCTTTGTTTCACAAAAGCCTGGAGAGAGTGATCAAACCAGCAGATGATTTTCCAAAGAAATAGGTGTAGATTAGTTTGGAGTTATTTTGTGTTTCTAAGTTATTGTGTTTCACAAAAGCAAGTCTCTTTTGTATAGTTTCAAACTTCAAAGTGTTTGTAAAAAAATCTATCTATGATGTTCCTCTCTGTTATTTCTTCCGGTTTACTAGCCTATGTTTTTTTTTCCTTCTTAGTTGCTCTTTTCTTCCAATCTCATGTACACATTTTTTATGGTGATGATTCTCATTTCAATAATGGAAATACGTAAAGTATGAGTGTAGAAATTAACAACAAAGGCCACGCCAAGATAAAATTAACAAATGTTTCTCTAATTTGATACACAGATTGTTAAATTACGTTGCTTCCAAAATTAACCTCCAAAATTGTGTAAATAAAATATTTATTTGTATTTTGTGTTCCTCTTAATGCTTGGTCGTTACTGAACAACAATGAATGTCACATATAATAAACTGAATAAAAGTAATTTTTTTTTATCATATATTGGTTAAATATGTTTTTGGTCCTTATAAAATTATAAAATTTTGTTTTTGGTCTCTATAAAAAAAGTAGTATGTTTTAGTCTCTACAAAATAATTATGCACGTGAGTTTAGTCCCTACTGTTAAACTAATGTGTATTTTTGAATGATTATTTTGCAAATATATTTAGAAATTATAAAAAGTTCTTAAAAAAAAAACTCAAAATTTAATTTATAAGTTGAGATTTTCATTATTTTTATTATTATCTTTTGAAATTTAAAAAATTCATATTTAATTCTTCTCATTTTAAACAATTATATAATTTGGTAAAGAAACATTTTATAGTATTTTGAACACGTATGAAAAAAATTATTCAAAAATTTAAAAGTTTAGGGGTAATTAAATAGTTTTCAAAATTTTAGAAAATAGTAATGACTAAAACTGTATGCATAAAATTTTTGTAGAACCAAAATATTTTTTTTTTATAAGGACTAAAAATAAAATATGAGATATTTATAAGGACCAAAAATATATTTAACCCTATATTTTTCCTTTCAAAAAAGTAAACCAATTACTAGAGGTGTTCAAATCCAAACCAATGCAAATAAAAACCGCAAACCGATCTATAAAAATCGAAAACCGCAAAAAATCCTAAAATTATTGAATGTGTTTGAATGTCATTTTATAAAAGCCGATCGGTTCGGATCGGATTTCGGATTGATTTTTCAAAATCGATACAAACCAAATCGAAACGCATGTATATATTTTTATACTTATTGATTTTTTTTATTAGTATAATACCTTGTGTTAATTTATTATTAGTTGATACTTTTTTTTTTTATAAAATACTATTTATTAGTTTGATTTAATCTATTAATTTTTATTATTTCATTTGTTTCAATCATAACTGATAATTATCATTTTGTAACAATATTAATAAAATTATAATTTGTAATTTGGATATCCAAAAAACCGATTCAAATCAAACCGCAAGAAATTGGATCAGATCAGATCGGATTTCTTTTAACCAATCATCCAAAACCGAACCAAACCACAAATAAATATATATGGATCAAATGACATTTTGCTACAAAACCGATCAAACCGAACCGCGAACACCCCTACCAATTATAGTATAAGTGGCTAACAAGTAGAACCATCCTTATACAAAAACACCAAATTAGCACAGGTAAGCATGTGTCTATCCATCTTTACCATCCTTATTTACAACTTATCCTCCAAAACATTTAGCAAGTGACTTATATTCAATACAAATAAACAATTTTATTCTTCAAAACTTGTTTAGAGGCTGACTTTTATTCTATAAAACACGGACTTCTACATAGACACTGAGACACGACACGGACACGGACATTCCGACATCGATAATGTAATTTGAGTTTATTTTTCTATCTATTATTTAAAGAGTAAAAAATATATTAATCAAAATTAATGTCTTTAATTCTTTATTGATAACATTGCTTTAGTATATATTTAACCCTTTTTGATATGAGAGATTTGTTCAAAACATGTATAAGGTGTGTTGAAATAAAAGAAAAAAAACACTTTTCTCTCTCCATAAAACATGTGTATGAATTGTCAGACACGTGTTGTATGAGTATCATATTAGTGTCGAACACCGATTTAAAGAGTGTCAAATAAAAAAAAAAACTATTTTTCTCTGATTGGAGCCTCAGTTAGTTTAATGTTTATTTGGTTTAGGTGAGTTATACTCTTGACCATGTTTGTATGGATAGTAACGTTTTTATGGGTGCACTCTTTTCCGATACTTTTAATCCAGTACATGGTTTTTAATGAGGTCCTCCCCTTATTTATATAATTGTTCGACTGTTACTAGTTTACTTGCAGGATACAGAGACACAAAGGAACCTCGCCATGATCGCCTCTTAAGGATATTAAACATGTTGGATCTTTATGTGGGAGTCCTTATCGCCTCTTAAGGCTATTAACCATACTAGATATCTATGTGGGAGTCCTTGACATCTTTTAAGGCTATTACACATGCTGGATCCATATGCGAGAATCCTTGCTACCTTTTAAGGCTATTAAACATGTTGGATCCCTATGGGGGAGTCTTTGCCGCCTCTTAAGGCTATTACACATGTTGGATCCCTATGCGAGAGTCCCTGCGGCTTCTTAAGGTTTTTAAAAAAATGGTAGATTTGGGGGTTCACACACACACACACACACACCTTTTACTATGACTCAGAAAATGTTTTTCTAAAAATGAGGAAGAGAGAAGATTTGACACATATATGACTTAAAACCCCGTCTTGAGGTATACTTTTATATTTTTTATGGAGATGCATCCCCATACTAATTTATGGCAAAATGAGGGTGTCACTCACTACGAATGAATCTGGTGTGGACTTTTGGTGCACGCATAAATGCATCTTCGTATTTTAAGGGTATTTTTGTATTTTCACTAGGGTGCATGAGCACCACTAAGGGTGCAATAAACAATGCCTAATGATATTATAGTTGGAACCATCTTCCCTATTCTCATTTTCTTTCTCACATTTAGGTTTTGTTTGGTAAAAATAACGGTTGACTGATAAGGTAACTGATAACTTATAACTTATGGCTGATGACTAGTGATGATTGATAACTTATAACTTATAAATGATGGTTGATGAGTGATAGTTGATAAGTAACTGAAGTGTTTGGTAAAATTAGAGGTTTAATTATTTGATAAATATAAAATGAAATAATTGTTTGGTATTATTTGCATTTAATACATAATTGTTTTATTTTAAAATAAAATAAACTATAAAAGGTAAAAATGAGTTTTAGTAAAAATAATAAAGATAAAAGTGAAAGAAAAAATGATAAGTTATAGGCTATAAACTAAAACTTTATTTAAAATAACATCTAAAAAATAAGTTATAAAGTAATAAAATAAACTAGGCTTAAATGCACTTTTAGTCCCCCTATTTGCAAATTAATTTTTTCAGCTTTTTGGCCCCTTTAGTTGTAAATTTTTGGGATTTTTGTTAGTCCCCCATAGATTTTGATTATGTGGCGCTTTTTTGGCTGAGTTGGCATTAGATATCATTTGCCATGTCATTTACTCTATTTCCATGTCATTGATAATTTATAATTAAACATCTTTTAAAAAAAATAAAAATAGAAAATTGATATTGTATTTAAGAGTGAATAAACTATGAATAAGAAGATTGTTCAAGAACACAACAACATAAACTATGAATAAGAATTCATAAAGAACCCAGAAACTATGAACAATAATTCATAAACCATTCAATGAAGATTGTTCAACCAAAACCTCACCATTCAAGATTGTTCAAAAATCATAAACCATAACAATAACAACAAGGATCCAAAAGATCTTAAACTGATAAATCCAAAGATCCAAAAGAACCATAAGATATGAAATTTACAAACCAAAATATTTAGAATATCTGAAATTGTGATTTTCACATCTCTCTTACCTCCATCTCCTAAGTTTAAAAACATGTGAAAAAAATTCAGAAAAAACTCTCACAACTAAAAATGGTTCAAGAAATCAGAATCCACAACAACAATAAAAATCCAAAACATCAAAAATATAGAAAACAATGGTGTTTATGAAAATAAGCAATGAATCCATGGCTTGAGTGTTAAGATCAGCGTTAGGGGTTTGAGGAAAAATAGCGGTGGGGCTTGAGTGGTCCGATGGTTGTGTGGTGGTGACGTCGGTGGAAGAGTGGTCTGCGGTTGTGTTTTGGGTGGTGGTGGTGAGAGATTTCGATGATGTTTGATGAGTTGTTGTTTGATGTGTGTTGTGTCTTTCTGCAAAGAAACTCCAAAATCATCATCACATTCAACACACCAACACAAGAGCAAAAAACCCTCTTTTTACCCTCGTTCTTCATCTCCATTCTCCGAACATGATTTAGCACTTGATTTGACGACAGGACTGGAAGAATCAAAGGTGAAATTGGGTTTGGAAGAAGAGAACTTGGTTAAGGGTTGCGTTGAAATTGGGTTTAGAAGAAGAGAAATTGGGTGTTGAAATTGGATTTGGAAGAAGAGAAATTTGGTGTTGAACAAGACCTTTATCCATTGCCTAGTCACTAAATATGTGTTACAAAAAATGACTCAGCCAAAAAAGCGCCACATAATCAAAATCTATGGGGGACTAACAAAAATCCCAAAAAATTACAACTAAAGGGACCAAAAAGCTGAAAAAATTAATAGGGGGCTTAAAAGTTAAAAATTTGCAAATAGGGGGACTAAAAGTGCATTTAAGCCAATAAACTATAAGTTCGTAATAAAAAGACTGTTACCAACAAGTCTTTTATTGTCATATGAGTTTATAACTTACATATTAAAAAATATGTCATGTCAAACAAATTCTTAATTAATATATCTTTCTCTCATATTTTTTTGCTTGCAATAATATCCAATTCTGATCGCAACATTTTCTTCTGTATGTGACCCAACCCTAACCATGTCGTTTTGGTATTTTAATAAAATTAAGAAACATGGTTCAACATGTGCAACTCGATAAATCATCGGTTTTCCTAGTTTTTTTTCCAATTTTCCAGCTTAATTTCCAGTTGCACTACATGACGGTTATGATGGAAGATCGAACCAAATAGTAATCTGGTTCTTGGTTCAACTAGTTGAATTGATCAGTCTTGTTCGATTTTGATTACCAAATATAAAATAAGGAGAAAGAATATAAAATAGAAGAGAGAAAAATTAGAATGATTATGTATTATTTCATTGGTCTCACGTATACAATGAGATTGGTCCTATTTATAGGAAATCATATAAACATTATAATAAATACAAATTGATTAAATAAGGAAAGAAGTTATTGGGAGACAAATCATCCAATTATTCATAACACTCCCCCTTGGATGTTTGTTTTGCATATGCCTCGTTAAAACCTTACTAGAAAAAACCCAGTGGGAAAAAATCCAGTGAAGGAAAAAGAGTACAATATCCTTTTAAAACAAATTTATTTCTCCCCCTCAGCTGAACGATTATTTATTCGATGATGAAGGCCAATCTTTTGTACTAGTTGATTAAAAGTACTACTTGAGAGTGACTTTGTGAAAAGGCCTGCAAGATTGTCACATGAACGAATTTGTTGGATGTTTATATCACTGTTCTTCTGAAGATCATGAATGAAAAAGAACTTTGAAGAGATATGTTTTATTCGGTCTCCTTTAATGTAACCATCTTTCAATTGAGTGATGCATGCAGTATTATCTTCATATATGGTCGTCGTATTTATTTTTCCTGAAGACAAACCACAAGTATTTTGTATGTGTTGGATTAAGGATCTCAACCAAACGCATTCTCGACTTGCCTCATGTAGTGCTAAAAGTTCAGCATGATTAGATGAAGTTGCTGCTATTATTTGTTTCACTGATCTCCATGAAATTGTTGTACCACCACATGTAAACAAATAACCTGTTTGTGATCTACCATTGTGAGGATCTGACAAGTAACATGCATCTGCATAACCTTTTAATTCAAATCTGGATACTTTGCTATAAAACAAACCCATGTCTATTGTACCTCTAAGGTAACAGAGTATATGTTTGACTCCGTTCCAATGTCTTCGTGTAGGTGAAGAACTATATCTGGCTAATAGATTGACAACAAATGATATACAAGGTACATTAGTGCTCCAATTGCATTGAGATATGGTACTTCAGGACCAAGCAATTCTTCATCCTTTTCTCGAGGTCTGAAAGGATCTTTCTCCACATCTAATGATCTAACAACCATCGGAGTAGACAACGGGTGACATTTGTCCATATAGAAACGTTTTAACACCTTTTCTATATAGCCTTCTTGATGTACAAAAATTCCTTTGTCCAAATGTTCAATTTGCAAACCTAGAAATAATTTTGTCTTTCCTAAGTCCTTCATCTCAAACTCTTTCTTTAAACAATTCATAGCTTTTGGAAGCTCTTCAGGAATTCTAATAATATTTATGTCATCCACATAGACAACTATTATTGCAAATTCCTTTCCTGATCTTTTTATAAAAATACAAGGACAAATGGAGTTATTTGTATATCCCTCTCTAAGCAAATATTCACTGAGACGATTATACCACATTCGTCCAGATTGTTTCAGCCCATAAAGAGACTTGTTCAATCTTATGGAGTAGCTTTCTCAAGATTCAGACTTGTGTGTATCTAGTATATTGAACCCTTCAGGGAGTTTCATGTAAATTTTACTATCAAGTGAACCATACAGATAAGCTGTTACAACATCCATCTTGTGCAAATTAAGCCCTTCATGTGCTACAAACTTAATTTAATATCAAGAATTGAATTGCACCCACTGCAGGTGGATATGTTTCATCAAAATAAATCTTAGGTCATTGTGAAAATTCTTGAGCAACAAATCAAGCTTTATACCATTCTTATTTTGTTTTTTACAAAAACTCATTTATATTTAATTGGTTTCACATCTTGAGGTGTTCGAACTACATGTCCAAAATCGAGTCACTTGTAAAGTGATTTTAATTTTTCTTCAATTGAATATGTTCATATTGGCCAATTCTCACTTTGTCTACAATCTTTGATAGACTTTGACTCATGATCCTCGTTATCATTTATCATCTTTAGCGCTATATTATACACAAAGAGATTGTCAATATTGACTTTATTTTGGTTCCATCATATTCCATTCATGACATAATTTATCGAGATCTCTTAATTTTCATAAATTTCAGGTACCTGGTTAGTTCTTCTGGAACTCAAAATTAAATTATGTCAAAGTGCTCTTAGAGTTTTCATATCCTCGCTTGGGTCATTTTTAACTTTAGTTTCTTTTCTTGGTAGAAGACTTTTAACATCGGAACCGACTTTTCTACCACTCTTGAGGCGTGACTATAACTCATTTGCAATATTATATTGTCCAATATGAGGATCCACTTTGAGTGGAATATTAGCAGCTAATATAATTTATTTCATAAACTTTGCAAATGAATTGTGTTTTGAAATTTGAGGATCAAAATGATATTATAATAATTTATTTCAAATTGTTAATAATTTGAACTTCTGGTTCACACTTTCAGCTGCTTATTCTCCCCCCTAATATTGAGAAAATTAATTTATCAATTGATAATCAACCTACTGGGCTTCAAATAAGTATTCACTCATTGGATCAAGGTATATCCTCAAGTACGGGATTCATATAAAATACCTTTTCTCAAAATTCTTTCAAAACTCATATTATCGTACTAAATTGGAGCAATTGAATAATTACAACACATCCAAAAGTTTACTTAGATGAGAAGTATTAGGTTATTAACCTAAAATAATTTGTAAGTTAAGGGGAGAATCATCTTATATTAACTTGTTGGCTTAATGCGAATAAATATCTTAATATCATACTTTGTATGTTTCAAATATCTAATTTAGAATTGATGATCTCACAAGTATCAACTATATAACTAACTTTAGACGTCTAAAGAATGGATCTTCAAGTCCATTTTTTTATGAGCATGTCCTTCAAGATGATCAATATTAATTTTAGTAATAAATGTGATACTTATAAAGGAATTTCTGAAAAATCCAGAAAACAAGATTTTAGTTTAATTAGTTGAGAAAATAATTTCACAAACTTCTGGCTATGAATAGACATATGCACGATCTTTTAGTCGATGCAACAATTAATGTCATAAAAACTCAATTTCTCAAATTTTCCTTTAGGAACACACAAATTTTATTGGATTGAAGAAACTTCTAGTTCTTCAAAACTAGTTTTCACATCATAATACATCTAAGATGACCCAGCCGATTTTGCCAACAACACACTTAAGTGTGATTTGTAAACATCTGGTTTACCATAATACATATGATTCTATTCTTCTAATTTGTTTCAATCTCTAGTAAATATAAAATAATTTGTATAAAATATATATTTTTCAATTTTAATAAATTTACAATTATTAATATTATTCATGCAATCCTTATGTGATTGTCAAATTTTCTAAGATCCATGAAATTTGTCATTGATACTTTTCTGATCAATGGAGACAGAATAATCATTTTCTCATCAATCATCAAGGGATAACCATTCTTTGATGAATGAATAAAAGTAATTCATTCTTTGAATAATCCTCTAGGGATCCTTTTTAAATATATAATTTTTTTCGAGAGATAGATGATAAGTGCAAAATTGTAGCTATTTTTGTATATAAGGTTGGTTGCACTTATCGATACTTTTTGTTAATATCATTCGAATAAACACCGTTTTGTTTGTAAATACGTTTACTTTACGTTATAGTATATATTTTGCGTATCGTGTAAATATCATTGATTTTAATTGATTTTCTCTCATTTTTGTAGGTATTCAAGCAATGATATTTTGCCATGGTTGTATAGAGCATTGAATAAGCTTTCATACGCTTCCGACCGTGCGTAAATCAGAGTTGCGGTTCAGAAGTTGTGGTCAAAATAAGAGCTGGTTTGCTGTCAAGTTCGCTTTGCAAGTTTGGCAGCGAATGTTCGCTTTGTGAATGTCTGGGAGGTCCCAGCGAGTGCTCCCAGAATTATGGCAGAGGAAAAAGGGACCAAAGTTCGCTTTGCGAACTTTGCAGCGAGTATTCGCTTTGTGAATAAACGTTCGCATTGTGAACTTCTGAAGAAAGGCAGAGGCGGTTTAACTATTCTAAGGCACTTAAAGTGCCAATTTTTGGCATTCGCTTTGCGAATGAACGTTCGCTTTGCGAACTGGACAAATTTTGTAATGTCTATAAGTTCATTTTTACCATTTTTTAGGTTATGGTTTTGGGTATTTTTTCTCCCAACTCCATCAACTTCATTTTTCAGTAGATTAGCTTAGAAAACAACATTGAAGCTTGCATACGGATGATCCGGGTTGGATTTCTCATCGATCGGCGCCGACAAACCGTGAGATGTTTGATTCATTTCTTTTCTTCTTTGTGTTTTTCTTCTTTGTTGGGTTGTTGTATATGTATTTACTTTGAACTCATGTATATTTGTCGCCCATGGCGTTGTATAAAATCCGCTTTACAAATCTTTATTGGTGATTGTCTCTGATTTTTGCTTTATGCTCGGGGTTCGGGTTATGTTAGAGATAAACTTCGCAAACTTTGATTAGGGGTGATTATCTGTTAGTTTCTGGATGCTAGAGATAGATTTAGAGCTAACAATCTTTATGGGTGTCGAAGCTTAATGCCTCCGTATCTTGAGTCGAGTGCGAGAATGTCGACGATGGTAACACGGTTGTTCTCTCAGCTCAGTGTGTCAGAGATGGACACTGTTGTGAGCGATGCTGGATGATATTGAGGAGTATTGTAGGTTGAGTATAACTGGTCGGTAAGTTTAAGTTTACAAGGAGTGGATTATGTGCATGCCGGATAAGTTTCTTCTCTCTGAAGAATGATTTCTTTTTGTTTTAATGTTTACTTTTCTGTATTTACTTTAAACCCATTTTAAACCCAAACTCTTTAACATTGAGATTGTCGAACGACATTCTTTCTCTCGAACTGATCTCTGTAGACACGACATAAATCCCGGAGGGAATTCTTTCGAAAATAAATATTTTTGCTTGCCGCTTTACCAATCCAACAATAGTTCATAGATCTTCAAACAATGATAAAGATAAACAGTTTTCGTGCAATCCTTCGGGGATGCATTATAAGTTCTTCAAGAACTATATAAATTATTATTTTTCAATCATTCAGGGATCTTGATTAGTTCTTCAAGAACTATATAATAAATTATTATTTTGCTATCCTTCAGGGATGCTTGATAAGTTCTTCAAGAACTATATAATAAATTATTATTTTTCTATCCTTCAAGGATATTTGTTAAGTTCTTCAGAAACTATATAACAAACACATTATTTTATAGTCTTTTAGAGATATTTTAACATTATTTATCCAATCCTTCTGGGATGCATGAAAATCATCGTTGATTTTTTTCTTCTAATCAATATATCAATACATAATAGGTATAATTAGAAATATATATTACGAAACAAAAAATAATAATGTTACTTTCTAAATCTTGGAGCTTTATATAGTCGGACCTTCATTATCAAATTATTTGTATCACTTCTTAGACAATTAGTTAACATTCATATGGTAGAGTTTCGTGCTGATAACGTGTTATAGAATAAGGAGAAAGAATATAAAATAGAAGAGAGAAAGATTAGAATGATTATGTAATATTTCATTGGTTTTACGTATACAATGAAATTGATTCTATTTATAGGACATCATATAAACATTATAATAAATACAAATTAATTAAATAAGAAAATAAGTTATTGGAAGACAAATCATCCAATTATTCATAAGATTTATCCTTTATTTATTTATTTTATTTATCCTTTATTTATTTGTTTATTTTATAGTTTTCATTGGAATCAAACACTTTGCTTGTGGCATGACTACTTTTTATTATTGAATTTGATATTAAAATATTATTTATCTTGATTTATTTAATAGCGGTTTTAAGCCCTTGTTTTCTCATTTTTTACCTGTCTAAGCTGTGAAACCCTACTTTGGCAAAGACGAAGGAGTGAATACTGTGAGTAGCATCCTCAATCAATGATTATTCATTTTACAATTTTTTTTTTCTGTTGATTTTGGGGAATTCTAGAATCATAGGGGAATGAATCTTAACGTTTGATCTGAAGTTTGTGTCTGTGTGATGAAAATGGAAAACAGAAAGAAACTCAGCACTTTGTGGGATTCTTAGTATAGTATAGTAATAGTAATAGTTTGTTTCAAAATGGCTTTGGAAGCTTCTTTATGCTTTTATTAAAATTCTATTTGAAATGCTTTTAGTAGGTTTCTATTAGAATGGACTTATTTGAGCTCTCTAGATTAACTTATGAAAATAGTTTGGCTTTATTTTATCTTTTTGTTATGGAAATTGTTTTTATATATATAAGCATTTATATTATAATTGCTTATGCTACAAGCACTAAATGAGAAGTTGTTTATTTATACAAACAGGGCCTAATTTGAACTGTGTTGCCAATTTCCATTTTCATGTAAGATTATCAGTTTCCGCTTAAAACATTCATGTTTGTTTTGCTTTTATTGTGTTGTTTGTGTAGAAAATTCTGCAGCACAAATTTGTTGTATTTCTTGTGTTGAAACCTAGTATTTGGTTGTTTTTTGTTGTGCAGAAACATTCAAGTTTTGTCACACCAACATGTCATCAATTGTGAGTGGTGATGATGATCTGATCAGCAGTTTACCGGACCATGTCATCTGCCATATTCTCTCTTTTCTCTTAACCAAACAGGCCGTTGCCACTAGCATCCTTTCAAAGAGGTGGACACATCTATGGCGCTCTGTTCCCGTTATCAACTTCAAGGATGAAAAGTCGATTAAATTGGGTGACAAAGAAACCCTTGTTCGCTTTAATAATGCTGTGTATTCTGTTTTACTCTCCCGAGGCTCTAATTCCATCAAGAGTTTCAGCCTCAAGATTCATTATGGCAATCATAATCTTGAAGAGCTTGGCTTTCCAAGTGTCTTCACATGGATCAATCATGTTGTACAACAAAATGTTGAGTCTATTGATATAAATATGGACCCTGTGAATCAGTTTTGGCTCAAATGGCCTATTAGCATTCTTAGTTGCAAGACTCTTGTTGTTCTCGAAATTAAATATTTCACCATGAAGGGTTTTTCTTGTGTTAGACTCCCCTCCCTCAAAATCCTTCGCTTGAAATATTTTTCTTTGTTAGATGCCCGAGATTTCGTGTTGTTTCTATCTGGATGTCCAATTCTTGAAGACTTATATACTTCTTTTATGTATATTCGTGAGGGTGATGGTATTGATAAATGTAATGACTCTCTTACATATCAAGACTGTGAAAGTTTAAGCTTAAGCAAGTTGACCAGAGCACAAATGCCCTATACTTTCTGTCATTTTCCGTTGAAAGCACTTCATAATGTGGCGGAACTTTACATAGAAATAAATAAGGTATGGAATTTATTGTTGCCACGTGAATACATTGATGGAATAACGAGAAAAATGTTGATGGAATAACGAGAAAAATGTGATTGATTTGTATTCTTCTTTTTAACCTTATTTTGTTGAGAATTTTGACCTTATTTCCGATGGTATATCTTTCTGCGTGGCTTTCTTATTTAGGTGTATCGAAGTTTTGATGAAATACCTACTTTTCATAATTTGACAAAGCTGAAACTTCACTCCATCAACTCTAATTGGGATTTGTTATTTCAAATGCTCAATCATTGCCCTAATCTTCAAAATGTTGAGCTTAGTCAGGTTTGTTAAGTTTTAGAAATCATATCTAATTTATTACTCTTTCTTAACATATCTTTGTGATTTATTTTATTTTCATCTATAATAACAGGGCACCACCCTAGGTTTTGGGAGAAAAAACAATGTCCGGCAAAATTGGGTGGATCCAAAATTTGTTCCGCGATGCCTTTCACTACACCTTAAAACTTGCACACTTTGGCACTTCAAAGGCGAACCAGATGAGCTGCAATTAGCAACTTATATTCTTAACAATGCAAGAGTTTTGCAAACTATGAAATTCAGCTGCTATGCTAAGCTTAAAAAAGTGAAAGAATTATCTTTATGCTCAAAGGCCTCTCCTATATGTCAACTTATTTTTCATGCGTGGGATAAGACGCAATACCGCTATGATGATTAACTTCTACAATTGAGCTACTAGCTTGTTGGTTTGAATTGTTAACATTGATGACCATGAACTTTATCTTGGTGCATAGGATAAAGAAAAGTTGTACTTCAATTTGTGAACCTGTTTTGATAAATTGTTTGACTTCAATTAGATCCCTATTTGGCCATTTTTCAGCAGTTGTTGTATGACAAATTTTGTTTTCATGCAAGACCTTAGAAATCATACACAGGTTTTTTTTCTCTCTAAGAGAAGTTTCATTGCTTAGAAAGAGAAATGTCTTTTGATAAGATTTGGAAAGAGATAAAGAATAACAAGATGGATGAATTTGAGGCAAAAATTTACATAGTTAGTATTGAAGTTTGATGATTCAAGAGGTGAGGAAAGTTTTGAGATAGTTTGTGACGGAAAAGAGTGTTGTTAAGAGTTTATCGAACGGTTTTTTGATGCAATTTTAGATAGACAAATAGAGAAAGAAGAAAAGAAATAGATTGTTTCGAAATCTAATCTTCATTGGCAATTACAGACTGATTTTCATTTTAGTTTACAATTGCAGTTAGGAAAGACGCAATCATGTGTTTAAAGAATTTTGATAGTTAGATGAAGATGAAAATTTTGTATTTTGACTCTAAAAAATTCGTCTCTATTTTGAATTCTTGTTCAATCGTAGTTGGAACTCCAAATTACTAAGTTCCACCTTGAGAAGATATTCTGTCATGCATATACAGACAAGAATGATCAGAATCAAAGCAATAATTGGTAATTTTCTTTGATTTCTTGTAGGTTTTTAAATATACATCTATAAAAGAAACACATATTTTTCATCAAAACTTGTTAAATATATAGAATGATACTACATGGTGTGTGCTTTGCAAGCCATATCATAAAACATTATCAGTGGTGTGAATGAATACATGCAAATTAGTAATAGATATACCTAATAACTAGTTTGCAATAGTTTTATATAGCATTCAACCAATTAGAAAATGTTACAATGAAAGTATCATTTTATTGAATATATAACGGAGGAATTTGAATATATAATTATAGGCCTATTTTAGAAATACATTTAAAATATCTATTACGTCAATTTTTGAGAAAAATCGAAAGATTTAAATACATAAATTAAAAAATTAAAATGAACTTTTGAAAAAAAATGAAAAACAAAGAAATAAAGGAAAATTGAAAAGGCGCCAACAAAGAAATACTAATTAAATCATTAAAATAAAATAAAATAAAATACAGTAACTGAGATTCGAATTGAGCTCCCTTATAACTATATTCCCTCGTTTTTTAAAGGAATAAGTTGTATGTTTTTTTTAAAAAAATAAAACATGTAGCTCTTAGGATGTATCCCTTCGATTTTTGATTGTTTGAGGTGAAAGTTTTGTCGTAAAAATATCTTACGTGTAGTAGTGAGACCCAAATTAAAATTCAACCACCATTTTCAAAATTAGAGTGTTTTCAAAACTAATTTGAGAGCACAAGGTTTGATGCGAAAATGTGAACATTATACTATTTGAATTTTAATTAAGTTAACACAGATCGTTTCACAAATATTAAATATTAATATGATGAAACACTAGGTATGGATTGATTCAATTGCATAATGTACAAGAATTGTTTAAAGAATGATTTAATAAGTGGAGTTCTAATGTCAATTTGTTTCAAAGAAAATTAATCACCAATCTAGCTCAACAAGTTATCCAATTCCAGCAAAACCTAATGCTTACTTAATAAACCGCTATCAATGAATAAATGATAACTAAGATGGAATTGAGAAACTTAAACATGCAAATACTACGAATTAAATGCAAGAGTTGGTGTGTGTGTGTGTGAGAGAGAGAGAGATTTATATTGTTTCAACGTCCATCCTCGCTTTCCCTACGTACACTCCTCAATGGTTTCTCGTTGGAACCTGCATAGTTCCTTGTTATTTGACAAATATTTCCAAGAGTTCATACAATCACCAATCTATAATACAGTTGCGAAAATAAAATCACCTATTTTAATCTTAACTTGTATACAACACACTGCCAAACTCTTCTACATAATCTTTACCCGATTCACGTTTCTTGAATCTTCCAATATCACCAATTCTACTCCAAGCCTTTGTGTGTAGCTATCATCCCCTTGATCCTACTAATTCCTTGAGTAGCATATTGTCCAAAGATTTGAGAAGAACTCCGCCTTATCCGTAGTCTTTCACACGGTCATTGTTGAGACAATTCTGGAGAGAAGAACCTATTTATTTTCAATGGAATTTGTCACTGCCATTGACAATCACCTCAATCTTGCCAACAATCTGAAAAACTCAACAAGATCTCCAAGAACGATTAGTTTCAAGGACACGCTTCCTTCAATCAATTACAAATCTCCCGTTATCAAGATCTGAACCAAAATGAAGTTAAAGATGCAAGAATTTTGTTGCAAGACTTTGAACACTCGAAACAGAGGAAATTGATTTTTTCACTAAATCGCACTGAAAAATATTATCCGAATGATAAAATGTTTTTGAAAAATGATGACAAAAAGATTTTATATGTGCTTGAGATTAAGCAGAGAAAATTATTGAAAAAGTCAGTTAGATTCGAATCTAGAGCAATCTATGATTTGAATCAAATGAGCAAGTGAAATGGAATAAAAGAAAAACCAAAATTTGAAAATATGTCAGTTGATTCGAATCAGAGGAAAGTGTGATTCGAATCACAAGCCACGTGATTCAAATCATGTACAAAAAATGATTCGAATCAAATGCCCAGCTAAAGGTACTAGACAAAGGCGACTTATCTAGAGGGGGTGAATATATCCCAAGTTAAAAAATTACTTTACAAAAAACTATTTTGAAAATTTAACGACAAGCGAAAGTGACCCGGACCGAATTGTCTAAATCAAGCCGCTATAAAAAAGCTCGGATATACGTATATGAAAACCAATTGACTATAGTGATAAACAAATCAATCAATATGCTTATACCACAATCACTTGAAAGCTACTCAACAAGTAAAGCTATTTCCAATGATAAAATACACAAAAATGTAATTAAGGCAAATTATCAAACACCTTATGTGCAATCAATTTTATTTAGAATTTTGTATGGTTTTGTTGATTTGCAAATCCAACCATAATCAAATAGATTGTGATCAACTCAACAAAATCTTTTTCGAATGTTATCAAAAGGTTTAACCAAACGTGTTGATCGCACAATCGAAGAATTCAACAATTTGCAAATGAAAAATAAAAGAGATAGAAAGAGTACACAAGGATTTATTTAGAAAGTTCCCCAATCAGTCTCGCTATGGGTATGTCTGCCCTAAATTCAATCTCGAATTGAGATAGTGAAATTAACATTACTTTGCAAATGTAGTTGTCGCGGTGAGAATCAGATATCAAGCTATTAATTAACTTGAATCACAAATCATAATTCACCACCGATCTTTAATTTATCCAAGGGAAGGGAAAATAGCAAATAAACCCTTAAACATGCAATGCAAAGCAAAAAAAAAATCTAAGGTTCGGGGGTTGGTACCTAGGGAAGATGCTAGCATCCTTAGTATCTGAAGTACTCTACAGGAACCTCTTGTTTTATTGTGTTATTTTTTATTTTGTCTGTTAAAAGGTAAACAAAAGAGGATGACCTAAGGTGTTATTTCTAAGTATGCTCGCCAAGACATCACATCTCGTGCCTACGTATCCTGACGGGAATGGAATCAGAGCATTCGTAGTTCCCCCTTAATAAGGGTGAAGAACTCTTGACTGTGGTCAAGGTTCCAAGGGGAAAGGTAAGTGTCCATGGCAAGACACCTACATAGAGTGCGACGACTCTAATCCTAAGGCTATGATAAAGGGGAAGGTAAACTAGTCTCGATCGCACGGCGACATGAGATAAAGGAAGTCAAATCAAAATGGAATAAATGAGATGAAAATGAATAAGAAAATGAAATGACATATACAAGAAATATTGGAATAAAAAAAATCAAAAATAATCTTTTCTTTTTATTTAAAAAAACCAATCTACTTAGAACAAAAAGTTTTTTTTAAAGAAAGTCTAATAATAATAACAATAAAAAACAAGAAACACCAAAATGATAAAAGAAAGTCCAAAATGAAATAAAATATAGAAAAAGAAGAAGAAAAATAAATTCAGAAGAAAATACCTAAATAAAATGATGATTAAAATATAATAATAAAAAGTTTTAAGATAAAAACAATTTTAAACAAAAGAAATAAAAAAAGATGGGTCCAAAAATTAATATAAACAGTAAAAGAACGATATTCACTATGATATTAACATATACACACGCATAGTCAAACTCGTGTATCCATTGCACTTTCAATTTCCTGTTTTGTTTTTTTAATACATACATGCCAACATTATTAACATTTTTTGAAATTATTAAATAAACCCCAAAATAAAACAACACACAAACTATTATTAAACAAAGAAAATGAACAATACTCCAATATATTAAATGTGCAGAACATGAACAAACCTCAACTACTAAACATAGCAAATGAACAAACACACCTACAACTAAAACGCAGGAAAAAGGTAATATGAAATTTAAACTCAAAACATTCATAATATTCACGCAATTATTCGTGTAAACTTCAACAGTAATGCGAACAAAATGAAATCAACAAGCAAAACTTATGATCAAAAGAAGTACAAGAGAACTCACTCAAAATATTACGACAACATTACGACACGATTTCGACATTCAAGTGTATCAAAATTAAAATCCACAACATTTATGTTTGAAATATTTTAGTACCAACAAAATAAAATCACCAGAATCAACACAATAATAATCAATATAACTGATAAATCAAATACGAGTCATGATGCACCAACGAAATCGTGACAAAAATGTTACCCAATGTCGTGCGATTATGAAGCTGTTTCGGTAGCATTAGTGTTGCTGCGATTCAGATCCGTTCGTAGGCAATGTTGCTGAGTATTATGCAGAGATGTCGAATTTGTTATCGTCGCTTGAACCGTGAGAGGCGACATCAATTTTGCTTCGCTAGAAATGAAGATTGTGGGTTTGTTGAAGGAGAACAAGGTGGTTCTAAATCAGAGATGGTTTATGAATCATGGATTTTATGTGTTTGGTGGTGGTGCACAGTGGTGTTGTAAGGATATGGAGTTACTGTGAAAAATGAAGATGATATGCAACAGATGGAGTTGTACGTGAGGGAGGGATGAAACATGAGTGTTTTTTTTTGTCCTCTTTGTTTTTTCTAATGCATATATATAGGACTAGAAAATAGACAAGAATGATAATAACAATTAACACAATATTTTTGTTTTGTTTTTTATAATGACACAAAAATAAAAAGAATTAAATATTATGTTTTTGTGTTTTTAAAAGGAGAAACATTATTAAGTATTGATTAAATAGGATGTTTTTGTGTTTTTTATAAAAAAAGAAAATATTAATAAACAAATTAAAAATTAAATTAATTAATAAAAATAAAAAATTTAAATTAAATATCTAATTAAATCTAAATAAATTAAATGATTATTTAACTATAAATAAATAAAAATGATTAAAAAAACGAAGTAAAAGTCGGGCAGAAAAGTGCTCGAAAATAAAATAAAATGAACACACTAAAATAATCAGCGCGAAATAAACATATTGGAAAAATAAAGCGTTTGGTCAGATTTTGAAATAAATTTAGACCGGTTTGTCTGTAAATCCAACAAATTTATTCTGACTAACATTTCAGACACTATGCAAGATGAAGTGCATGTTATGCTATGCAGACGATGCAAAACGAAAAATAGAATCTCAGGGTAAAAAATTAGGGTATGACAGATGCCCCTATTTAAATTTCTTCTATCCGAAGATATGGAGATTGAAATCTTCGTCTCGACGAGATATGAGAGACTTAAATACAAACATGCACAATTTTTGGCCCTAAGATGTCACAAGATGCACATGATATGAAATGATATGAATGCAAGACAAAGATCCTGTGAGGAATGATGTCACAGGGGATAACTGTATACAGAAATGTTGCTCAAAGCACAGCTAAAGAATGAAAGACCCAACGAGGAACAACTAGCAAACAAAACAAGATTCCACGGGGAAAAGTATCAAAAAGACACAATTGAGGAATGCAAGATATTATGGACATCTGCCAAGGTGACAAAGAGTATCCAATAATACTTTAAAAAGAGGGACAAAACCTGAATAGAGATACAAACATTCGAAAAAGCATCAGATGCTGAAAGTAACACAAATCAGGAAAACACATCAAAAACATCTAGAGAAGCATTAGATGTGGGGAAAGGGTTACAATCATCAGAGGTTTTGTCAGAAATGCATTGAACAAAACTCTGGGAAAGTACAACAACAACCATCAAAGAAATTCAGGAGAGCATTGAATGAACTTTGGAATATAAACAAGCATCTGAGATAAACATGCAACCATCAGAGTTATTTAGAATAGCATTAAATAAGCTCCACTAGGGATCAACGATCATCATCCGAGAAAGGAACTGGATGGAAAAGAGTCACAACATTCAGAAGATCATTGAACAAGGTGAGGAGAATTTTGAGAAATCCACGAGAGACAATCCAGCAGACATCAGAGACATTCAGAAAAACATTGAATAAACTCCGAAAAACGTCAGAGATATTTAGAAAAGCATTGAGTAAACTCCAGAACACATCAGAGATATTTGGAAAAACATCAAATAAACTCCGAAACACATCCAGAAAAGCATTGGATGGAAAATGGAAACAAACTTGAAAACAATCAACAACTGTTAACCACAACCAGAAATAAATTGAAAACATTTAGAAGAGAATTAGATGAAGACAACGAATCTGAAGATACATCCGAAACATTTAGAAAAACATTAAATGTACGAGAAAAGATTTTGAAGACATATCTGGAAGAACGTCAAATAAGCAACATCATATTTGGAAGAACATTAGATAAACAAGGTCGTATCTAGAAGAACGTCAGATAGACATAAAAGGAGTTCTAGAAAAACATCAGAATAAAGTTATATATAGAAGAACGTCAGATAGACACAAAAGAGGTTCTGGAAAAACATCAGAACAAAAGACACGTCTGGAAAATCATCAGACGGTAAAAGCAACAACATTCTAGAAAAGCATCAGAATTGCAAAGGTATATATCTGGAAACTCACTGGGGAGTAAAACAAATTCTGGAAGGGTATCAGAATCACAATGGAAATATCTGGAAAAACATCAGATAAGTTATGGGAAAACAACAGAACAAAAAACTTAATCTGGTAAAACAACAGAGAGACAAGGGAATATCTGGAAAAACATCAGATAGGTTCTGGAAAAACATCAGAATAAAGGACTCAATCTGGGAGAACACCAGAGAGATAAACATAGTCGGTAAAACCTCGGATAGATTTTGGAAAAGCATCAGAATCACAACAGAAATATTTGGAAAAACATCAGATAAGTTCTGGAAAGACATCAGAACAAGTGACTCAATCTGGAAAAACATCAGATAAGTTCTGGAAGAACATCAGAACAAAAGACTCAATCTGGTAAAGCATCAGAGAGACAGATACATGTGACATCCAAAAATGGCATTGGACACAAAAGAAGAAAAGACATATCCAGAAAAACAATTGGATAAGAAAGGTCATATCTGGAAGAACATCAGGTAGACACGACAATATCAATTTGGTAGGTGCCAAGTAAGTTGGACTTTGACCACAAGGTAAGACGTGGATAACAACACGACCCGTGGAGAATACAAATGAGGATGAAACACTCTTACTATGCATATGTATGAATTATGCTATGATATATGATCAAATTCAAATGCAGATGTCGATGACATGGCTCGACTCTTGGGGAGAAGACATGACTAGAAGATTTTGGCCAAAAACGTGAAGCTTGTAACTTTCTCATTTCTCCATGGATTGAGGCAAAATTTAGGTCTATCCTGCTTAGAATTTCACAAGGAATCTAATGGTGGTGGTGGTTTTTTCAGATGAGGTCCCCATTTTAAAACCCGATAATGGTTTTGAAATAGGCCTCCATTTGCATTTTCTGGGCTACCTCTTGTTGCAGGCATGAATTACATGATGAATTGGTCCAAACACAACATATATAACATGTATGAGATGTGCATGATCAGTGGACTTCAAAGCAATGTATATTTTAAGGAGTGCAAGTTGAGATGCTTACCTCTTTAGGAGCTTTTTGGGCAATCTGTCAAGGGCCTTGTTCCAGAAATGCTTTGATGCTTTGAACACTCTCAAATGATCCCTTAAAAGCTTTTAGGATGATTGGAATCAGCTGGAAACCTCAGAAATGGAAACTGGTCCTTTCTTGCAAAAGGGGCAAAAGTGACCAAAATGGCAACTCTCTCAAATGGTGTTCCAGATGTGGAGAACCATTTGGGACAGTTCAAGGATGATATTTGGAGTATGTTTGAGGCTTTATCTGGTTTTGAAAGTGACTGAATCAAACATAAGTTAGGTTGAGGAGCCACATGTAATCGAAGATATTTTAGGAAAAAAATCCAACCCTCAATAGTCTCCCCTTCAACTAGAGCGAAGGTGATTGGAAAAATGTTGATGTATCTTGTGCCACTGCCATGAGTAAAGTTCCTTTATATTTCTCGTATAACCATGTTCCATCAATTTGTATAATAGGTTTACAATAGGCAAAACCTTTGATACATGCTTCAAACGCCTAGAAGAGTCGGTGGAATACGCCATTTCCACTAACACAAGTCCCGTCTGAGGTATATGCCGACAAGATCTCCAAAATGACAACATTCCTTGGAGCATATTGTTTAAGTTCTAACAAATATTTTAGAAGTTCTTTGTACGAATCCTACCAATTTTCGAACACCGTTTCAACCCCTTTAGTCCTAGTTATCCATGTTTTCCTATACAACGGAGTACAATTGTATCTTTGAACGATATGCGAGATTATGGTACTCACCTTCAACGACGAATTGTTGCTAATGACAGACAGAATTTTATTGAATATTAACTGAGAGCTGAGTTTGCGATGATCCTACACCGAGTTGGTGATTATACAAGTGTGCTCTGGACCCATAGACCCTATCTTATAAGAATCGCTTCTCTTCTGGTAAGATGTTGTCAATCGGAACATGCATACCTCATTATGACAATAGATCTTATACAGAGTCACATTCGCTTGATCGACCATATAATCAGCTGATAATTCCATGTGATATTGTTTCATAGCTCGGACACAGTCTTCTTTTGTTCGAAAATTGTCTCCCACTTTTAATACTCATTGTGTTTGCATATATGGATTGTAAAAAATATCTAAAGATGGTTCATCTACACCCAAGTTCAGGTTTGTCATGCGTTGAGGTGGACAATAAACATGACTGGCCAGTAATGGGCTTCCTCGTGGTCGGCAGTGGAATCGTTTACCATTTCGTCAACCAAGACCTCAACTTATTCTTCTTCTTCATCAATGACATCGACTTCATCTTGTTCGTCATCAGATTCGCAAAATACTTAAGAAGGATCAACAAGTAGAGACATTTGATGTTGTTGTAGTATAATAAAATGCTCAATATCATTGAATACAGAATACTCATGACTGAGAAACATATTATGAACATCTTCATCATCTCAAACCTTTAACTGGAAAAATTTAACTTGGTTGTCGGTAAAAAACGCTGGATTCTTATAGATGATCTGGCCCACTGGACCACACTGCAATTTCTTTTCTAATCACTCTTTCAAATGGGAAAATTTTGATCGTTTATTAATTGAAAACCAAGTAACATCAGTATTGCAAAAATTGAAACCGATTATGGTACAATCAAATAATGCACCCTTGATATGTGCATTGATCATATATTGTGGTGTTTGAGCCATACATGCAATATTTTAATGTACTGATGTTTGATATAATTGTGGTGCAATATTTTAGTGTACTGATGTTTGATAGAATTGTGGTGCAATATTTCATGCGTATTAAAAGAATTCTAGTTTCTATGCAATATAATTTTTTATATATTATTGTTTAGACTATATATGCATTAGTCTTGTCTCAATTATACATGCATGCTTGTTCAGACTTTACAAGCACTAGTTTTGTCTCAATTATACATGCATGCTTGTATAGACTATACATGCATTAGTCTTGTCTCAATTATATCTTCTTATCTTCTTAACTTTTTATGCCTATTAAGACCCTTTTTTTGTCTTCATAATGCATGCTTTCCTACTAAAACGCTATTCTTATCTTCACTTAAGATACATTCCACGAATCACATGCATTATGTCTTGTCTTCAATTTTGTTTTTTAATGTCATGCCTTACAAGATTCTCTTACAAGATGCCTTACACCACATGCATGTAAGATGTCTTACACGATTCTCTTAATTTTGTCTTCTCCATTAAAGAAGGCGTCATACTAAATGGCGAATCCTTTTGAAGCAATACTCATGCGCCATATGAAATGGCGTGTGCTTTATCATTCATACATATGCGCCATTTCATATGGCGTATGCATTCAAATTCCCATGCAAAATACAATTCATGTGAACAACCTCTATTCATTCTATAAATAGCCATGTCTTTCACATAACTTTCATCAACATATGCGTCATCTCTTAACACTCAATCTCTCAACACTCATTCTCTCAACACTCAATCTCTCAACACTCATTAAAAAATGTCTCTCCTTACTATGGGTGATGAACACAGAGGGACAATTGACAATTTTGCAACATTTGTAAATTTTTAAGTTTACTAGTTTTGCTTACTTATTTACTTAAAGATATAGTTTCCAAAACGATTCAATGTACCAATTCGGCCAACCATACCATCCTTACCTAACCCATCCAATACGACCTAACTTCGAAAACATGGGCACGAAACTGAATTATGGCAGCGCCGTTGGCTGCAACCCCCAGCTATTGGGTACAAATGATTGAAAATATGTCAAATACGCCGTGACCCTCGCACCAAATGCCTTTTTCGCAGGCCAATACACAAAGACCACAAACACCTCAACAA
The DNA here is from genome assembly GCA_022829125.1 of Lathyrus tuberosus. Lineage (NCBI taxonomy): Eukaryota > Viridiplantae > Streptophyta > Magnoliopsida > Fabales > Fabaceae > Lathyrus > Lathyrus tuberosus. The sequence continues at coordinate 2,777,543 of JALAZF010000082.1, read as the reverse complement.
AATCGTGGTAGACCTCAGAGGCAAGTTAGGATGTGGAACCGAGAAACTTTTCGATTGGGCGGGACATTACTTTTTTAATCAATTGTTATAACCTTAATATATATAAATAATAGTTTTATTTATTTTCTATTATTTTATTGTATTTTTCTATTTTTTAATCATATTTTTAATTACATTTCTTAAACAAAACAAAAAAAAATATATAAAGAGGATGCACTCTATACACACATGTATACACCTTTTAAAATGACTTCACATACATGTATATTCCATATTAATAGAGTATGGATGTTCTTTTGTGAGCACACTCTAAATCAAATGATACCAATACTTTCTATATTATTGAAACATAGTTATTTTAGTAAATATTTTGAAAATATATGGTTTATTTCATATTTAAATTGAAAAAATAGATTATTTAAAAAAAATCCCAGTTATAGGTTGGAATGGATAAATAAAGTTAAAATAATTGCGTTTCTCTTCCCTCTTTCTTCCCATGTTAGAGAAGAAATGAAAATGTCGTTTGTGTTTGCTTAATCTTTCATCTCTAACTCTCTCATACCATTCAAACCCTAAGAAAAGAGGATTAGGGTTTCAGAAAGAAGAACGAGTACAAAGATTGGAATTGGAAACTTGGAAGATACTAGCATCCTTGTTTAACCTAGTCAAGTGAGTATAACTTAATCTTTATCGTCTCATAAATTCCATGTTCTATTTTGCTCCAATAATATGACTAGTTAGTTATGCTGCTGCCACTTTCAGCTGTGGTGTTTATGTAGAAATTTTTGCAGCACAAATTTGGTGTATTAGTGCTGTTCCTTTGTCTGAAACTTTGCTTTTTATGGTTGTTGTATGTTATGCAGAAAATTCAAGTTTTTTTCAACAAAAAAAATGTCATCAATTGATGATGGGATCAACAGTTTACCGGAAACTGTCCTATGTCATATTCTCTCTTTTCTTTCAACCAAACAAGCTGTTGCTACTGGCGTCCTTTCAAAGAGGTGGACTCATCTATGGCGCTCGGTTCTTGCCATTGACTTCACCAACATTGAGGTTGATGACCTAGCGGCCTATTTCCGCTTTAACCAGTCGTTGTACTCTGTTTTGCTGTCACGTACTTCAATCAAAAGCTTTCGCCTCGGAATTAGATACGGTGGTTTTCATCTTGGCTACATTGGCTTTCCCCATGTAGTCAAATGGGTCGACCATGTTGTACAAAGTGGAGTTGAGCATGTTCATCTTGATGTGTTCACCAGGGATTCTAAGCCCGAATTGCCAGCTAGCATTATCAGTTGCAAGACCCTTGTTGCTCTCAATTTGAATGGATTCACTGTGAAGGACTTTTCTTCCATTAGACTACCCTCACTCAAAATCCTTCATTTCGAAAGTTGTATATTTTTGTCTGTTCGAGCTTTTCTGTTGGTTCTGGCTGGATGTCCAATTCTCGAGGAATTACAAGCAGCTCATATAGTGTTCCAATCGGAGGACTCTCTTACCAACCGAGAGCTTAAAAGCTTAAGCTTTAGCAAGTTGATCATAGCAGACTTGGTTTGTTGTTATTGCCACTTTCCGTTGACAGCCCTTTATAACGTGGAGTCTCTCCGTATAGAAATAGATAAGGTTTGAATTTGACTATGAATATGATGGAAGTGAAAACACTGATGGAACAGAAATGAAAAACCTGATTGATCTGTATTTTTATTTTGCCTTGTTTTGGGAATTTATTCTTATTTCTAACTATTCCTCTTTCAATGTTGTTGTTTAGATGTATCGCCCTCATGATGAGATTCCTGTCTTTCATAATTTGACCAACTTGAAGCTTCTCTCTCTAAACTGTAATTGGCAGTTTTTAGTACAAATGCTTGATCATTGCCCAAAGCTTCAAAAACTTGACCTTAGTGAGGTTTGTTAATTTTAGGATCATATTTGGCTTATTATTTCTTAACATGCCTCTGATTTATTTTAATGTTATTAACAGGCCAACGTGGATGGAGATAGAGATGGTGTCCAGGAAAATTGGGTTGACCCAGAATGTGTTCCGGAGTGTCTTTCATTAAACCTTAGAAGTTGCACTCTTTTGGGGTTCTTTGGCCTAGAAGGCGAGCTTATGATGGCAAAGTATATTTTGAAGAATGCAAGAGTTTTGCAAACCATGACAATCACGGGACCTCGACATCGTGATTATCTTCTTTCCCAAGGGCCTCTGCTACATGTCAACTCTCAGTATATTGAAAGAGAATTATCCTCATTCCCAAGGGCGTCTACTACATGTCAAATTTCAGTTTATGGAGAATAGGTAGGTTATGTAACTGGTTGTTCATCTATTATGCCTATCATTTTGTTAACTTCTGCTATGCAACTGATTGGCTTGGTGACTTAAATGGTGAACCTTGATGGTCATGCACTTTGTCACTGTGTACAAGTTAAGGAAAGTTTATCCTTAAAACTTGTTTCTTTTGCACATTTATGAATTCAATTAGCTAGATCCATGTTTATCCATCTTTTGGAATTACAGTGTATTCTGGTTTGTGATAAAATGGTTTTATGAAACAATGAACAAAATATTAGAGTATTATTTTTCCTGTTTGTGCAGCTGCCAAGCTATAGCTTTTGTTGTTTAATTTTCTTTACTTTCTGCCATGATAAACTGAAAGATCATTGTTTCCCATGAGTTCCATGGCTGAAATAGTTATTGTTCTTGGCATCAAAAAGAAATAAAGTCATTAAATTTCTACTTGGTTTTTCACTTTGCCTTTCTTTTTTATGACATCTTAGGACAAGGAGAAAAATGATTGTGAGATGCAGTAAATTAGACAATGGAAGCTGATTTAGTCCGGGCTTAATGGAAATGTTCATGTGTGGTTAGAGGTGTCAATTTAGAGGGCTGGGGCCTAAATTTCAAGGCCCAAAAAATAGAAGGGCCCAAAATTTTAAAAATAAACGAGCCCCAAAATATATAGGTCCCCTAAATTAAGGGCCCCTAAAATTCAAGTAGGGCCTCAAAGCCCCAACATTTTCAAAACTTGACTTTTTTTTTAAATAGATTTTTTCAATCAATTTTTTAAAAATCGTTTTCTTTATTTTCGGAAAAAAATCAAATATTTTTTATTTTCGAAAAAAATTAATTTTTTTTTATTTTCGAAAAAAATCGGGTTTTTTCATTTTTGAAAAAAATCGTTTTTTTATATTCGGAAAAAATCGGGTTTTTTCATTTTCAGAAAAAATCAGTTTTTTTATATTCGGAAAAAATCGGTTTTTTTTATTTTCGGGAAAATTCGGTTTTTTTATATTCGGAAAAAGTCGGTTTTTTTTATATTCGAAAAAAATCGGTTTTTTTCATTTTTGGAAAAAATCGGTTTTTTTTTTCAAAAAAAATTGGTTTTTTCATTTTGGAAAAAATCGATTTTTTATATTCGGAAAAAATCGGATTTTTTCATTTTCGGTAAAAATCGGTTTTTTTATTTTCGGAAAAAATCGAGTTTTTTTATTTGCAAAAGAAAAACAGTTTTTTTCCGGAAAAAATCGAGTTTTATATTTTCGAAAAAAAACAGTTTTTTTTTTTAGGGAAAAATGAGTTTTTTTTTCGGAAAAAATTGTTTTTTTTTTTCGGAAAAATTGTTTATTTTTTTTTTATTTTAGGAAAAAATCAGTTTTTATTTTTTTCGGAAAAAAATCGGATTTTTTAATTTTCGTAAAAAATCGGGTTTTTATTTTAGGAACGATTTTTTTTATTTATGAAAAAATCGGTTTTTTTCATTTTCGGAAAAAATCGGGTTCTTTTATTTTCAGAAAAAATCAGTTTTTTTTTTATTTTTGAAAAAAATCGGTTTTTTTTCATTATCAAAAAAAATCGTTTTTTTTCATTTTCGAAAAAAATCGTTTTTTTTTTTGTATTTTTGGAAAAAATCGGTCATTTTTATTTTTGGAAAAAATCAGTTTTTTTTATCTTCGAAAAAAATCGTTTTTCTTAATTTTCGGAATAATTGGTTTTTTATTTTTTTGGAAAAAAATAGTTTTATTTTTATTTTCGAAAAAAATTGGTTTTTTTATTTTTTTGGAAAAAAATAGTTTTTTTTATATTTTCGAAAAAAATTGGTTTTTTATATTTTCAGAAAAAATCAGTTTTTTTTTTTATTTTCGGAAAAAATCAGTTTTTTTAATTTTCTGAAAAAATCGGTTTTTTTTTATTTGTGAAAAAAATCAGTTTTAAAAAATAAACAGTTTTAAGAATAAATCGGTTTTAGAAAAAAAATCAATTTTATAATATAAAATATTTTATTTCAAATAAATTAGATTTTAAATTCCTCATTTAAGTTCTATTAAAGACAAAAATATGAAAGGACTTAAAAATAAGGGGACAAAAAAATATTTATTTAATAAGAGACCTAAAAAAATAGGGCTAACCAGAGACTTAATAATTGGGGTTTTGTCGGCTTTTTTGACCTCTATGTGTGGTGCTATGTTCCAGTAGGGGAGTATAGACGTAAATCATGTTTGTGTTTTTTTTGTTTGTAAAGAGAATGTTATGACCGGATCTTACGTTTTATTCGGAAATAAAAATTCAAAATTTGCTTAGGATTAATTAACGTTTGTTTAATCAATTCTATAGTCAAATAAGAATAGAATCGAAATTAAAAATTGAACCATAAAATCCTATACAGGTTAGAATTGTCGATTCGCAAAATTGATTGTTTATATTCATACTTGTTTTTAATTATTATTTTTAAATTGTCTAAATAGTGTTGGAATTAATCCAAAATCTTTTAGAAATTTCTATTCAATTTTGATCTGTGAAAATTCTGTTATTTCAGTTGCAACTGCAAACCTGAATACAAGTTTTCAATTCTAAACTTGTTACAAAAAATAAGAGTTTTTTCCTATTTATAGATTTAGGTTAATTTGCACCCCAAGTCAAGGCCCAAAACTATAAAAACCCAAAATAGTTAACATTACTAAAATAGGTCTAAGTAGAAATTCTGTGTGAAGGAACCTCCTTCGACACTTCGACACACTATTACAATTTTGCACACACATTATCACAATTCGTCTGCTCCTTGTTTCTGTCGAGCTAAACTGCTTCGACACAAGGAATTACAACTCAACACACCACCTAATTTATTGTGTCTAAGCTGTCTACATTCATCATGACTCTTAGTTTTCTGAAAAGTTCGACCTGCACTCCCTTCGTCATGATATCTGCAATCTGATTCTCAGTTCTGCAGTATTCCAAGTTCATCTTCCCTTCTGCTATCTGCTCTCGAAGATAATGGAACCTCATTTCGATATGCTTGCTTCGACTGTGTGCTATTGAATTCTTCGCCAAGTTGATAGCTAACATGCTGTCGATCTTCATGGTAATTGCTCCATGACTCTTCCTTGTAATCTCTTCGACCAAGTTCACCATCCAGATTGCTTGACATGCACAAAGAGAAGCAGCTATATATTCTGCTTCGCATGATGACAACGCCACTACTGGCTCCTTTCTCGAACTCCAAGCAATTGGTGCACCACCTAACATAAACACATATCCAGCTGTGGATTTTCTATCCTCAACATCACTACACCAGCTAGAGTCGGTGTATCCCACTAACTTGCATTCTTTCCCTTCATCATCTGCAGGAAACAAAATGCCGTAGTCGAGAGTCCCTTTCAAATACCTCAGTATCCTCTTCGTTGCTGCTAGGTGTGATACCTTTGGCTTTTGCATGAATATACTTACCATACCCACACTGTATGCTAAGTCAGACCTTGTGTGACAAAAGTATCTAAGTGACCCAATAAGTCTTCTGTATTAGGTTGGGTCGACATCATCTTCATATGAATCCTTCGACAGTTGCAGTCTGGTCTCAGCTGGAATCGAAGTTGGGTTGCAATCTTGCATCTCAAATCTCTTGATTATTTCGCCTGCATATCTTCTTTGGTGCATCATCAAACCTCTACTAGTCTTGTAGAATTCAATGCCAAGGAAATATAAGAGATTTCCCAAGTCAGACATTTCAAACTCCTCACTTAGGTCATGTTTGAAATCTTCGATCTCCTTCTTGCAACTCCCTGTTATCAACAGGTCATCGACATAGAGGCATAGTATAAGCAATTCATTATTGCTCCTCCTTACATACACTTCATGCTCAGTCGTACACTTCACAAATTCCTTCTCCCTTAAGAAGTTGTCGATTTTCTTATTCCAAGCTCTTGGAGCTTGCTTACAAGGCTTTATACAGCATGTACACCTTTCCTTCTTCGCCTCATTTCACACACCCAGCTGGTTGTGCGACATAAACTTCTTCATCTAAGGGACCATTAAGGAATGCACACTTCACGTCCATCTGACATGTGTACCAATTGTTCATATTTGCTAGACCAACAACCAACCTGATTGTTTCGATCCTAGCAACAGGTGCAAACACTTCGTCGAAGTCGATTCCCTCATTCTAAAGAAATCCTTTCGCCACAATTCTCGCCTTGTGTCGAGTTACTTCTTCTCTAGGATTCACCTTCATCTTGTAAACCCACTTCACATCAATTACCTTCTTGCCTTGAGGCAATTCAACAAGTGACCAAGTGTTGTTGACTTTGATGGACTCTAACTCCTCATTCATTGCTTTCACCCACTTCGAATCTTTCAATGCCTCAGCTGCATTGACTGGTTCGAAATCTGCGTAGAAAGTATAATGTACCAGCTCACCCTCTTCATCAACCACATCATCTGATGTAATTACACATTCTTGCAACCTTGCAGGCATGTGTCTTGTTCGTCGAGGTCTGCTTGGGCCTGCTTCATCTCTGACTTGTTCCTGTCGAACTTCTTTTTCGACTGCAGTGGTTGGTTCTTCACAAGAGATTCTCACTGAATCCTTCTTGACATTCTCAGTCCAATCCCATTCTTTAAGCTCATCTATGATCACGTCCTTGCTGATCACTACCTGCTTATTCACTGGGTCAAACAGTTTGTAACCTCCAGTCGAATGATATCCTATCAAGATCATCTGATTCGACTTGTCATCAAGCTTCCTTTTCAACTGATCTGGTACATGTCTATGTACTATAGATCCAAACACCGTCAAGTGACTGAGGCTAGGCTTGACACCAGACCAACATTCTTTTGGTGTGATTCCTTCAAGCTTCTTCGTCGGACATCTGTTCAAAATATATGTTGTCGTCGAAACCGCTTCTCCCCATAATTCTTTGGGTAGATGCTTTCCATTCAACATACTTCTCACCATGTTCATGATGGTTCTGTTCTTTCGTTCTACAATTCCATTTTGCTGTGGAGTGTAGGGTGGCACCACCTCATGTACAATCCCTTCTTTTTCACATAATGCATCGAACTCTTTCGAAACATACTCTCCACCACCATCCGTCCTCAGAATTTTCAACTTTTGACCACTCTGTCTTTCGACCATAGATTTGAATCTGACAAATACCTCGATCACATCACTTTTCTTCTTGATGAGGTAAGTCCACAACTTTCGACTGTAATCATCTATGAACGTGACAAAATATCTGTTGGCACCAATCGAATCCACCTGGATTGGACCACATACATCAGAGTATATGACTTCCAGAATTGCCTTCGACTTCCTTCCTGCATCCTTGCTGAAGCTATTCTTGTGTTGTTTCGACTGAACACACTCTTCACAGACTTCACTTGGAATGTCGATTTCTGGTAATCTTGAAACCATATTTCTTCTCTTTAGCTCTCTGATGTCATTGAAGTTGAGATGGCCTAGTAAAAAATGCCATAACCCCTCATCTTTGTTGGCTGCAGTTGTTAGGCACTTGTGCTCCATCACATTGATTTCAATCTTGAAGATCATATTCTAAGACATTGGAGCCTTCAAGATCAACCTACCACTTGCATCGAGGACTCTCATCATCTTGTCTTCGACAACTACCTTGTAGTTCTTTTCGACCAACTGCCCTATACTGAGCAAATTACTCTTCATGCCTGATATGTACAACACATTGAAAATTGTTGACCTCTTGTCATCTTTCCTCATAATCAGAACATCACCAACACCTTCAGCTGCTAGAGTGTTGTCATTTGCAAACTTCATCGTGTTCTTCAATGAGGGCTTCATGTTGACAAACCAATCTTTCCTTCCAGTCATGTGTGATGAGCATCCTGAGTCCAAGTACCACTGATCTTGGAATCTTTCTTCATCTCTTGTTGTAACCATCAGCAACGTCTCCTATTCTTCATGTTTCGCCAACTTTGCATCAGTTTCTTGATTTTTCTTCTTTTCAGGACAGTCACTAAGTTAATGACCATACTTCTGACAATTGAAACACTGAATGTGACTTTTGTCAGGCTTTCGACCACCACCTCTTCCTCTTCCTGCAGCACCACCTCTTTGGTTGCCTTGATTCCAGGGTTTTCTCTGATTCGACCAGTTTCCTCCTCTACCTTTGTTGCCATTCCAGCTTCCGTTGCCTTTCTTTTCCTTTTCTGACTGCGCCTGCAAAGCCATATCACTCTTTGACTTTCCTGCAGCTCTTTTAGCCATCCTTTGTTCATGAGACTCAAGCGCCCCTTGAAGCTCTTCCTTCGTCAATACTGACAAGTCTTTCGACTCTTCTATGGCTACTACCACGTGGTCGAACTTTGGAGCCAATGACCTCAAAATCTTTGCAATAACTGATCTTGATGTCAACACCTCTCCACATACCTTGATTTGATTCACCAGCTTTGTAACTCTGGTGAAGAAATCTGTTATACTTTCATTGTCTTCCATTTGAAGTAACTCATAGGTTCTCTTGTGAGTTTGTAACCTCACCTCTTTCACCTTCTCTGCGCCTCCAAACGACTTTTCAAGAATCTCCCACGCTTCCTTTGCTGACTCTACATCACTAACTTTTTCAAAGTTATATGGATCGACACACTGATGGATTATAAAGACAGTTTTATAATCTTTCTTTTTCAATTCTTTGTGTGCAGCCTTTTCTTGATCCGTTACTTCTTCTGCAAGCGATGCTACTCCTTCCTTCACAAGATCCCAAAGATCTAGATAACAGAAAACCACCTTGATCTGCTTGCACCAATTCTCATAATTATCTTTCTTGAGAATCGGAAGGTTCGCCGAAAAGTGTCCGTTTGGATGATTCATCGCCATCACGATTTTTCTTCCTTGAATCGCAATCGGAGCTCTAGATACCAGATGTTGGAATTAACCCAAAACCTTTTGGGAATTCCTATTCAATCTTGATCACAAGATTGTTAACAAACACGCAATGACAATGAAAAAGAAAAGAGTTGAGAAAGAAAAGAAAGAGAAACGTTTCGAAGAGAAGATGAACAATTTTCTGCAGAGAACTCTCTGCCCACAAACTGTGGAAATTCTGTTATTTCACTTGCAACTGCAAACCGTGAATACAAGTTCTCAATTCTAAGCTTGTTACAAAAAATAAGAGTTTCTCCCTATTTATATATTTAGGTTAGCTTGCACCCCAAGCTAAGGCGCAAAATTATAAAAGCCCAAAATAGTTAACATTACTAAAATAGGTCTAAGTCGAAATTCTGTGTGAAGGAACCTCCTTCGACACTTCGACACACTATTACAACTTTACACACACATTATCACAATTTATATACTCCTTATTTCTATCGAGCTAAACTGCTTCGACACTAGAAAGTACAACTCAACAAACAGAACTCGAAACCATCTTTTATTTGTACTGATTCTAAATTTATGTTAATTGAATTAAAAGTCTGTGTGATATGACTTGAGTGTTGCTACCCTACATTGCATTTTAATAACTTATTATTTTACCTTTGTGACAACAAATCAACTCCCAAGCTAACTTCTTACGATGATATCTAAGCTCTAAAACATCCAACTTATAAATCTCTACTCATCATATTTCTTAAATCTTAAAAGAACACTCTTGCATAATAAAAATATTTCTTGTCTTTTCTCTTTTTAGAAATCTCCAGAAAATCTCAACAGAGTCATCAACAGAAGACACTGACCGTTGAGTAACCAGGGGAGGAAATACCTCAAGCTGGATGGTTAAGGTAAAGACATCGAGAACTTTGAATCTCCATAGGAGTAGGAGTTTGAGTCACATCTTGCACACAAAAATTAACACAAATTTGAGGAAGATAAATACTTGCATTAGGAGGGGTAACAAGATTGGGAGACCCCTGATGATCCTCCACGTCTTCACCTAATGTTGCAGAAACTAAAGACTCAAGAATTCCATAAGAGGTATAAATAGGCATCGCTAACACCCTTGAGTTAGAAGGCTTATCACCTTTAATGTGGCCGGTGTATGCACCAAATTGGATTCGCTATGGAAATCTATAGGAAAGTGGGGCATTACATCACTTGGAAAAGTTTTTTTTCCGTCATCCTTTTCTTGCTTAGAAGATGTTTGTAGGTTGAGATCATTGACATCTTGGAACCTTAAGCCTGGGGTTCTCACATTATTTCCTTGGACTAGATACTTCATACCATCCAATGTCCATCATACCTCTGCATAAGTATGGGTCAGGATACATGGTCTCTCCCAAGAACATTGGAGATCAAAATTATATTTGCTAAAACAAGTAGTATATGCAATACCAATTTGTATTGATTCCACTTCAAACAGGCATGTTTTTGACAGGGCCTTTGGCCACTATGTGAGAGTCTTGGTAGATATAGATTTGACCAAAGAATTAAGTTACAAAATCCAAGTTGAAAGGATTGACTTTGCTTCTTTTTTTGTTGAAATTGAATATGAAAGATTACCTGAATTTTGTAACTTCTACAATGACATTGGACATTTCAATTTAAACTGCAAATAGAAACATGAGTTTGAGCTAGCCAAGGCCAAAAGAAAAAATAAACCTGATTTGAGAAAGCCTGAGATGAACAAAGTGTATGTCCCTACCGTGGACAAGCTAAAAAATCCGACTACTCAAGTAATGGAGACACAACATCCACAAAGATTGGTAGGGGAAACAAGTTGTGTGCTCAAACAACCTCTAGTCAGTAATGAGCCTGATAGGAGTGATGATATTGAAGCCTATAAGATTTCTGATCTTTTAAGTCCTAATATTAATGCTGAAACAAACACACAATCCGAAGTTAGAGAAACCTTTGAAACAAGCCCACGGGGGAGGAGGTGGACCATGAAGATTAGTTTCTTAAATTTCAAATGGCCATGTCCAAGTCGCAAAAGAAGAAACTAAGACAAAAATCTAAAACAAAATCTGTGTACTCAACCAGGTCACAAGATTGGTGCTTAAGAAACTAATAAAAACTCACAAACCTGAATTTTGCTTTCTTGCAGAGCCTTGGATGAACATAGAGAATTTACCAACTAACTTCTTCATGTCACTTGGAACGAAGATGATTGCAGTTAACTCCAGAACCAATATGTTGCCAAACTTATGGTGTCTCTGCACTTTGACTGACAGTCCTCAAGTCGTATCTATCTCAGATCAACATGTTTCCTTTTTGATTACACGAAACTCAATTCAGTTTAGAATTGCAACTATCTATACCTCCACATGACATACTATAAGAAATTATCTTTGGCTTAACCTCACCAATATCCACCAAACTCACAAGGTCCCTTGGAGTTTCTTATGGGACTTCAATTCCATTTTAGGCTCCCTTGAGCACATAGGTAGTCATTCTCCAATTATAAGCCATATGTATGAATTTCAATCGTGGACTGCTCAGAATAATCTCATTGATTTTCTTGTTAGAGAATCCTTCTTCACTTGGTGCAATGGTATACCTAGCTTGCATTTTGTACAAAGGAAGCTAAATAGATTTTTTTACAACCAAAATTGGTTAAGCTCGTGCTTCTAACAACCTTCACAAAATTCAGGAGCAAATTAATAATGTAGGCATACCTGTTTTGGAATAAGAAATCAAAATTTTCTTGGCACTTGGAGGGAGATAGGAACACAACCTTCTTTCATAGAATGGATATGATAAAAGGCACATGAAGCATTATCTCTTACCTTAAGAATGGTGATAGAATCATAAGCGACCCGACTGAGATGGCCTTTCATGCTGTCAATTATTTTGATAAGAACACAAGAATGGAACAGAAATGAAAAGGATGAAAATAGAAATTTATATCGATAATTTTGGAATATTACAACTCAGATTTTCGAGAGCCTGTCTCTCCCAATTCAAATTCTTCCTAACTTTCCAGAATGCTTTTCTAATTCTGGTTTGCTTCTATTTATACTGTATTTAACATCTGTTCCTAATTGGTACAATTAATCTGAATGGTTGTGACTGTTAGATTTGATGCTGTTTGGTTCCAAGGGTTGCATCCTTTTGGATGGGTGTGTTTATTCACCAAGGGTCATGCCCCCTGATTCGCATCTCTTGATCCTGCACTCCTTGGACATCGCTGCCTGCGGGTGTAAAACTTGGTGATGGGTGGCCTAGGCTTATCAATACCCCCGCCTAAAAGACTCACCTTGTCCTCAAGGTGATAATCTGGGAAGACCTCTTGTAATTTAGCCAAAGATACCCAACTATTTTCACTTGTAGGGAGATTTTGCCATTTAACTAAGACTTCCACGTTGCCAGGTTGTAACTCACGAATATCTAAAATAGCGTCCGGATAAACCTGTAATTCCTGATCCTCAGATAACATCGGTGGTAAAGGTTGTGATTGGAAAGAGTCACCAATGGCCTTCTTGAGGAGAGAGACATGAAAGACTGGGTGAATTTTACTGTGAGATGGAAGATCCAATTTGTAAGCAACGGCACCCACTTTTTTTAACACCTGGAAAGGACCATAAAATCGAGGGGAGAGTTTTTCATTAATCCTTCTAGCCAAGGATCTTCTCCTGTAAGGTTGCATCTTCAAGAACACCCAATCACCGATTTCATATTCTATATCTCGGCGGTGTTTGTTGGCATTTGCACGCATGACATCTTGGGACTTCAACAAGTTCTCTCTCAGAGCCGCCAATAATTCATCCCGAGCAATTGTAAGTTTGTTGACTTCTTCAAGGCGGGAAGGAATGGTGGATCCCTTAAGAATGTGAGGTGGATCATGTCCATACAACGCTTTGAAAGGGGACATTTTGCTTGAAGCATTATAATTGGTGTTAAACCAGAATTCTGCCCAGGGAAGACAAGAGACCCATTTCTTTGGCTTAGTACCTGTTAAGCATCGTAAATAAACTTCCAAGCATCGATTGACAACTTCCGTTTGTCCATCCGTTTGAGGGTGGTATGCCGAACTGAATTTTAGTTGTGTTCCTGCTGCTTTAAAAAGGGCTTTCCAAAAATTGCTTAAAAACAAAGGATCGCGATCTGAAACGATGGAAGACGGAAATCCATGCAATCTTACAATTTCTTGTAGAAAAACTGCAGCAACATCGGTAGCGGTGTAAGGATGCCCTAATGGTATGAAGTGGGCATATTTGGTGAGTCGGTCAACCACCACCAGAATTGTATCCTTCCCCATGGATTTGGGTAGTCCTCCAATAAAATCCATCGAAATGTCTGTCCATACTTGAGTAGGAATTGGTAATGGCTGTAGCAGTCCTGCTGGTGATAAGTTGTCGCTTTTGTTTCTTTGACAGACTTCGCAAGCTGCAACGAAATTTTTGATGTCGGTTTTCATCCCTTCCCAATAAACTAGATCTGCTATTCTTTTATAAGTCCTGAAGATTCCTGAGTGTCCTCCTACCAAGGATGAATGGAATTCTTTTAAAATGATGGGAATTCTGGAGGACGTTTTGGACAACACCAATTTCTCCTTGTAAAATAGTTTCTGATCCCTTAACGTGTAGCCAGCATGAGACATAGGATTGATAATTAGGTCTTGCATGATTTTCTGTAACTTGACATCTTGTTTGATCTCTTCAGCCCATTCCTCGAAATCGTGAATTTGTAAGATTGTCATGGCAGAATAAGAACTTCTCCTGGATAGGGCATCGGCGGCAGAGTTTTCCTTCCCTGGTTTGTACTGTATTTCAAAATCATATCCTGCTATTTGGAAATCCATTTGTATTGTTCCTCACCGATCATCCTCTGATTTGTCAAAAATTTCAAACTTTTTTGGTCAGTTTTAATAATAAAATGGTTTCCCAACAAGTAGTGTCGCCATTTCTGGACTGCTTTTACGACTGCCATCAATTCACGTTCATACACTGATTTCTTCTGATTCCTTTCTGATAGGGTAGTACTCCAAAAGGCTAGGGGTCTTCCTTCTTGCATTAGAACAGCCCCTAGTCCGGTTCCGCAAGCATCTGTTTCAACCACAAAGGGCTGTGAAAAGTTGGGTACGGCTAAAGTAGGCAATTTGGTCATGGCTTGCTTTAGTTGTTCGAATGCAAGTTGTGCCTCCGGACTCCATTGGAAGGCATTTTTCTTCAACAGGTTGGTCAATGGCCTTGCTATTCTTCCATAATCATGAACAAACCTCCTATAATAGCCAGTAAGGCCTAGAAATCCCCTTAAGCTGGTGACATCCTTGGGTAAAGGCCATAATGTCATTGCTTCCAACTTCTTAGGATCTGCGGATACTCCTCCAGCAGATATAACATGTCCCAGATATTCCAAGTTATCTTGGCCAAATGAGCACTTCTTGCCGTTGATCTTCAATTCATTTTGTTGGAGTAACATTAATACTTTTTGCAGATGTTGCTTATGTTCTTCCATAGTCGGGCTGTATATTAGGATATCATCGAAGAATACCAAAACGTATTTTCGGAGTACTGGCCTTAATACTTCATTCATTAATGATTGAAAAGAAGAAGGTGCGTTAGTAAGTCCAAATGGAAGTACCATAAATTCATAATGACCTTCATGTGTTCGGAAAGCAGTTTTTGCAATGTCCTCTTCCTTCATTCTGATTTGGCGGTATCCGGATCTTAAATCCAGTTTTGAAAAGATGTTGGCCCCTCCTATTTCGTCCAACAACTCTTCAATCACCGGGATGGGAAATTTGTCGGGAACAGTGATTTTGTTCAAGGCCCTGTAATCTACACAAAACCGCCAACTACCGTCTTTCTTTTTGACTAGGATGACAGGACTAGAATAAGGACTCGTGGATGGTCGGATGATTCCCGCTTCTAACATTTCCGCAACCAATTTTTCAATTTCTATTTTTTGATAGTGAGGATATCTGTATGGTCTTATATTTGGTATTTGTGCTCCTTCTTTGAGGTGAATGGCATGGTCTTGACGCCGATGAGGAGGAAGTCCTTCTGGGGGTTCAAAGATGGAAGGGAAATCATGTAGCACCTCTTTTAATTCCGACGGGATTGAATCCTTCCAATCTATCTCTGCTTGAATATGACGATAATCGATAAGGAACCCTTCTCCTTGCTGCAAAGCTTTCAACATAGAATTAAGTGAGGCGTCTTTCTTTGAAAGTTCTGGTTCTCCCTTTAAAATCACCTTTCTGCCATTAACCTTGAAGCCCAACGTTAGTTGTTCAAAGTTGGCATTAATCTCTCCCAAGCTTGCTAGCCATTCCATGCCTAAAACCACATCCACACCTCCGAGGCCAAACAAGAAGAATTGTTGTTGTACTTGTACTTCTTGCACTTTCAAGGGAACCTTTCGGCATACTCCCTTACATTTGATTTTGTGACCATCTCCGACTTCTACAACGTATGATGGGGTGTCTTCCACCTCTAATTGTAATTTTTCCACCAGTTCCTTCGAAATGAAGTTGTGGGTGGCGCCGCAGTCTATTAATACTATGACTTTGTTATCATTAATGCTTCCCCAAACCTTCAAGGATCGGCGAGAAGTAAATCCCACAATACTATTCATGGATAATTGGGGCGTTTCTCTAAATTCTGGTTCGGGCTCCTCTTCGGAGTTTTCGACATCATCTTCATCTGTTACTAACATTATCCGAAGTTGTTTATTTCTGCATACATGAGAAGTGCTCCATTTTTCTTCGCAACGAAAACATTCTCCTTTCTTTCTCTTCTCTTGAAGTTCTGCTTCGGTTAATCGTTGAAATCCTCTGGGTTGGTTGCTGTTTTCTGGTTTGTTCACGGATACACTGCCCGCAAAAGAATTAGAAGGGCCATTACTTTTTCCCCCACCTTTCTGACTAACACCATAAGTAACAGTCTTCGAATAGGATGGACTTCGATATGAGTTGTTGAATTTTGAAATTGAGTTAGAAGGCGCATTCGGTCCCCCTTTCCAAATTGCTCTATTTTTTTGTTCAATCATTAATGCCTTCTTGACCATGATTGAAAAAGTGGGTGGTTCGTAGAGTTGAATTTCTGCCCCAATGTCTTCCTTCAGCCCGTTCACAAAAATGTCCTTTAAATGTTCTTCATCGACATTTTTCAGCATGCCTGCAAACTTTTCGAATTGTTCAACGTACTCTTCCACCGTTTCTTCTTGTTTAAGTGCAAGGAGGGCAGCAAAAGGGTTGAGAGTGGCTGAAGTTTGGAACCGTTCAATAATGGCAAGTTTGAAATCTTCCCATCCAATATCAGAATTGCAATTCTCCCACCATTGGAACCACGATAGCGCCTTTCCCTCTAGAGCCACCATAACTGCCTGAATTTTCTCTTCTTCTAGGATGTCTCTCATTTGAAAGAAGCGTTCCAATTTATTTATCCAGCCATAAGCATCGGATTCTCCATCGTATATGGGGATTGCCAATTTTCTCCATCGTTCTATTTTTCTTTCTCCGGTGTGGACCTTGGTTGAATGTTCTCCATTAGTAGAACCCTTGGGTGTGCCATCTTCTGATCGCTTGGATAAATTTTCCACCATGGCTTCTAGGCGTGCAAAGCGTGTTTCGAAATGTTGTCGTTCTGCATCTCGGTTTTGTCGGTCCGCCATCAACATTTCCAAAATTCTCTCCATTGTGTCTGGATTTTCGGGACTAGATCGAGTTGTCACCATAGTTGGAAGCAAAGCACCTGGTCGGTGCTCTGATACCAATTGATAAGAACACAAGAATGGAACAGAAATGAAAAGGATGAAAATAGAAATTTATATCGATAATTTTGGAATATTACAACTCAGATTTTCGAGAGCCTGTCTCTCCCAATTCAAATTCTTCCTAACTTTCCAGAATGCTTTCCTAATTCTGGTTTGCTTCTATTTATACTGTATTTAACATCTGTTCCTAATTGGTACAATTAATCTGAATGGTTGTGACTGTTAGATTTGATACTGTTTGGTTCCAAGGGTTGCATCCTTTTGGATGGGTGTGTCTATTCACCAAGGGTCATGCCCCCTGATTCGCATCTCTTGATCTTGCACTCCTTGGACATCGCTGCCTGCGGGTGTAAAACTTGGTGATGGGTGGCCTAGGCTTATCATATTTCACCAACATTTTTTGTGTTGCAGATACTAGCCAAAGCACAAACATTTGAATGTTGTGTTGGAAATATTACGAGATAACGAACTGGTGGCAAATCGAAAGAAGTGCAGCTTTGCAGTCAAAACAGGCCGGGGCTCGCCGGGCCGGCCCGCCACCCGCCAAAAAATAGCGGGCTGGACATGGATTTTGGGCCCGCCTGCCCATTTCACCCGCCCCGCTAAAGCAAAAAATCTCGCGGGTGGAATACATAATGGGGCGGGGTTGGCCCGCCAGTCCGTTAAAAAAAATACTTAGATTAAAAAATGTCCATGGCCCATTTTGAAAGAAAAAAAAATATATGGCCCAATAATTTATTTGACCTTGATGATGATGACAATGAAGATGAAAAAGAGGGTCCAACTTGTTTTAAGAGTGCATCTAATATTCTTGCTTGACCTTGATGATTAGGATTTAAATTTTAGAATGCTTCACTCTTATTTTGTTAGGCAATATTAATATTATTATGGTTTTAGTTGGTTTAACTTAAACTTTGGTGTAGTACTTAATACTTATTATGATTTTGGTTGGTTGAACTTAAACTTTGGTTGCTTGATGGTAAAGTTCATGGTTGCTTGAAGGTTGAACTTGATATTTATTTTGGTTAGTTGGAAGTTACAACTTATTGATGGTTGTATTGTATTTGTATATCTAAATGTTGGTTTGATACCTAAATGTTTCTTGATGTTTTCTTATTGAAATGTAAAAAAAAAACAAAGCATTTTAATTTATTTAAAAAAATAGGAAAAAAATTATAAAAAAAAGAAGGCGGCCCGCCGCCCGCCAACCCGCCAGCTTGGCGGGGCGAGCTTGAATTTCATGCCCATTTCACCTAGCGGACATGCCCGCCCCACTCTTTTTTTGGCGAGTTTTTGGCGGGACGGAGCGGGCGACCCGTTTTGACACCCCTCGACTATATACCTTCTTTAGCCTTATGTTATCAATTTGTATAGGATTATGTATTAAATTATTTAGCTGAAAGTTGAAAAGAAAATAGTAAGTGTATTCTTAGAGTAATTTAATAAATTTTAGGTGATGAGTAATAAATATTATTCTTATTTTATAGTTGTTGATGTGGCGGGATGTTTGAGTGGCGGATTGTTTTAGTAGTGTGTTTGTATTTTTTCATCATGCATGTCATGACATATGCA
Organism: Lathyrus tuberosus; assembly: GCA_022829125.1. Taxonomy (NCBI): domain Eukaryota; kingdom Viridiplantae; phylum Streptophyta; class Magnoliopsida; order Fabales; family Fabaceae; genus Lathyrus; species Lathyrus tuberosus. Next base: position 2,759,079 of record JALAZF010000082.1, on the reverse strand, counting down.
TTTCTATGTGATGTCTTAGTGGCGGATAATTTCCCACATCGAAATAAGATGAATTTTGTGTGGTGTCTTAGGGTCCGTTTGGTTGGGGGTAGATGGAGGGGAGGAGAGAGAATATTTACAAAAAATATGTGTTTGGTTTATTTTTTATAAGAGGAGGGGAGGGGAGGGGAGGAGAGCAAATTCCCTCTTAGACTCACTTTTTGCTCCCCTTCAAATTTTGGAGATTTGGAGGGGAGAGGAGATTTATTATTTAAAATTTTATTATATTCCCTAATTTATCCTCAATTATTTATTTTAATTCCAAAATTGTCCTTATTGAATTATTAAAAACTAGGTTTAGGTTTTTCTTTGTATTGTTTCACGTTTCTGTTTTTCTTCTATTGTGATGTTGCTACATGTGCATTGTTGCTCTCAGGCGAGTTTTTTTCCTTCTGTTTTGTTGAATTTTTCTGTTTTGATTTTTCTGTTTTTCTGTCGTTAACTAAAAATTATGATTCAGTTAACTAAAATCTTTGATTGTTTTGATTATAGTTATATATTATCAGAAAAATTTCTTATTCCATAAACATTGAATATGCCACAGATACTTTGAGAGTAATTATAAAATAAACTTCATATTCAAATAAAATTTATTTGATAATTTCCAAAGCAAACTTTAAAAATCTTTAAATTCAATATGGCTATTTTGTTCGTTTGCACATAATGATGAGTTTATATGGATTACATTACAAATTGGACCTCTAATTTACCTTGGTTCAATCATATATTATAAAGCTTGATTTGATCATAATTGAACTTTTGATGCCGTAAGAGAAATAACATTCTCTAGTACTTCTAGACATTTTGTAAAATTGCAATGAACAGTGAATTAAAACACCGAGAAATCATTGTGAAGGAGTTTTTATTTGGTGATATTTACTCAAAACTATTTTTATTTAGAATTGTTTTTACTAAATACGAAAGATAATATTTGTAAGGATAAAAAATTAATTTAGTTTTAAAATTCCTCTCCTCCCCTTGTGAATCAAACATATATATAGTTAAAAATTCATCCCATCTCCTCCCCTTCTTTGAACCAAACATATATTTAGTTAAAATACCTCCCTTCCCCTCCTCTCCCTTCCCATCCCCTCTATTAAATTCCCTCCTCTCCCACTCCCTCCGTTGAACCAAACGGACCCTTAACGGCGGAATAAAATATCTGAATCATATAGTTTAAGAACATGCACATTTTTGCATATTATTCGGTTGTTACAAAATTTTGGTGAGTACTTTATTCAAGTCTCTTGGACATGGTATAATATATTTATATATATTTTTTATTTCTAATCTCGTTTAGCTTATAATGAAATAGATTGTGGTTAATAAAAACGGACCCCTTACGACAACATTTTAGGTACAAATATTGAGTTTCAAAATGATTGATGCCTGCTTGATGCATAATTGCTGGGAAGAATGAGTTTTCAAAAAAAAAAACTCAGTTGTTTTAGTTATTTATTTATCTTACTAAGAATTAGAAATGCAGTGATTTACCGCTTATGAATTTGAATAGCCCCATGCTTGGTTAATTTTAAAACCTTTTATTTTTGTTTAAACAAGTATTTTCAATAATCTTTAAGTCATGTCTTGGATGAAAATCTGGGGCGTTACAGGAGACACTCTACCCAAAAAAGAAAATTCATTACTTTGAATTAGAACAATTAGTCTTATACGAACCTTAAAACCCTATGAAGATATATGTCTCTCCCTAATTTTATTGACTTTCTATTTAGGTCTCCTTCTAAATATGAGAACCCACTCACTTTTTTCAATCACTAACCCCCAGTGATCAACCTCAATAACAAGTCTATTGATTGTTGAATTTATAACTCAACTAAGATAAACCAACAACTATGCCAAGTTATTTAAACATAGAGTGGTGTGCACAAAGATTCAACACTAATTCGTGTAATGACATTAGCGTGTAATACAAGAAACATTTTGTTCTCATGCTCACAAACTAAGTGTCTTGGAACAAAGCCTTACAACTCAACTAACAAACCAAACTCTATGCATTAAGATATGAAAGGAGGCTCTAAAGTGGTGCTCAAAGATAACACAGATAAAGACTCAAAAGATAAATCATAACACTAGGTATCTTCAAAACGTGCATGCCTCAAAAGTGAGGTTTGAGTCTCCTTAAATAGCAATGCAATTCAGGACTTTTTTTTTCTTTAGATTTCTTATTTAATTTTGTCCAGAATAATAACAGATATTATTGGATTTGATTTGCTCAACAATGATGTCCAACAAAAAATATGATTTATTGTTAACTCAAATTCAAATTTAAATCTCCATTTAAATTTTGTTCCTCAACAACATTCAAACAAATCACACAAGCGCATTGCAAAATATATAACAACAAATCTGAGTGAATCTTAATCAGATTTTCGTTCCAAAAATGCAACAAAATTGGCCTGCTGAAACAATGCAAGATGTTGCACACGTGTTAGAACATCGTGTTCCACATGTGCCCCTTCTTCAGTACAACTGCACTAGCATCTGTCTATTGATATAGACCAGATGTTGCAACACACCCTTCTTCACTACAACTGCACTTAACATCTATTTGTTGACATAGGCCAGATGTTGCAACATAAATGTTGGAACATCGTGTTCCACATGAAACACTAGAACATCCAAAATAACTCTCTTCATAAAAATCTTCTTTGTAGAGTAAATCTTGGATCAAAACTTCCTTCATGGTACATTCAATCAAATCTTCTTTGATTGAAACAAATTCAAATCTTTTCTAATTGATTTTGGATTGACATCACATACTTCTTCCCAAAAGCAAACTTATACATCTTAAAGAAGTCAACGCCATTTCTCTTTTAAAGTACATTTAAAGATCGTCAAAACCTAAACCTTATGCATATTGCTTAACTAGTTCTGTCAAGCACTTCAGTTGCATATTGAAACCTCTTGCTTAACTGATTTTGTAAAGCACTTTAGTTAAACAACTACTGCTTAAGTACTAGTTCTGTCAAGTATTTTAACTAAACAACTCTTTTTAGCAACAAACTTAAACGCTGAAATACATGCTGGAACATCTAATTCTACATATTGCGTAAGATACATTTTGTACGTATATTGTTTTGCCTAGTACAACCAACTAAAACCTACAATATATACAAGCCTTGTGTGGCATAACCAAGATTTTGTAGCCAATGATTTACATCGTGAAGATGCGACAGGCCATCTGATGGACAAAAGTCGAACAAAACATAAATCTCAAATATAAGTGCAAACTATTTTTGATTTTATTTATTTCATATTTATAATTTTGATTATAATATTTTAACGTGACTAATCTTTAAATGTTTATTAGAATTGATTTTTTTCACATAATTATTTAAAAATTATCTAATACAGATAACTAATCCTACCAAATGTTTTTTTTTTTATCATTTGGGCATAGGTAGGGAATAAGGTGAATTATAGGCGAACTAAGAGCATATATATGTACAAAAGAGGGATGAATTCTCTATTCTTTTTGAGTCATTATATAAGTTGTAAAGTTTTTTTTTTTTAATATTTTATATTTAAATTGTAATTTGAATGATTATTTGATGTAATTTATAATTTTTTTTCTGTGCGGTCAAAGACCCCTGGTCTAACAAGCGAAAGTAGGGAAGAATGGGAATCCTTTGGGAGAAGGAAGAAAGAATTTCAAGTCTCATTCCCAAGATTAATCCAAGTGCTCTTCGCATCTCAGATCGTAGACCCATAGCTGTTTCTCTTTATAAGCAAGGAACACGTCATTTTTTATGTATGGTGTTTGCGGTTCGGTTTTGAAGCAAATATCATTTAATTTAAAAGTAAATTTATTTACGGTTTAATTCGACGGCTTAATTTGGTTTTGAATAATTGATTAAAAAAATCTTATTCGATTCGATTCAATTTAATAAAATTTAATATGAATAAGTTTTTTTAAATATTCAAATTATAAATTATAGCTTTTAATAATATTCTAAAAGTATTAATAAATAATAAGTTTGACATAATATATAATATGATATATCAAAAATTAATATTACAATATGAAAATAATAAAAATAAATAGATTAAATCAAACTAATAAATATTATTAAAAAGATAAGTATCATCTAATATTAAATTAATACAACATTTATATTAATAAAAAAATAAATAAATATAAAAAATATATACATGCAGTTTGGTTTGATTTGAATCGATTTTAAAAAATCAATTTGAAATTTAATCCGAACCGAGCGGTTTTTACAAAGTGACATTTAAATACATTTAATTTTTTTTATTTTTTACTGTTTTTTATATTTTTAATCAATTTGCAAATTTTATTTAAATTGATTTAAATTTGAGCACCCCTAACACTACATTCATATTCTACTTTTTCCTTTCTTTATTTCGCTCACATATTAACTTTAAGGTTGAATTGTTAATTTTACATGCCAACTCTTTCACCACCGCGTCAGAGTACACGTTTCAACGAAAACATCGACTAATCGATCATTTCTAGTTTTGCAATATAACCGTTTTTAATTTGAAAAACCATGTTTTAGTTCCGAATGTTAATAAGAATTTCATTTAAAATATATTTTTTAAAAATCACTTTACATATTTAGAGATTTAATCCCGCAAAGAAAAATATTTAGAGATTTAATTTTTACTTAATTAATTTAAGAATATAAGTAATGTACTGACAGTATAAATTATTTTTATACTGTCAACCAATGACGATCATGTATTTCACCATATCACGCTTGTATTTTTTAATTTTTTTAATGACATGATAAATTATTGATTGACAGTGTAAAACAATTTTATCAGTGCAAATCCATTAAATCCAATTAATTTTTAGAGAAAAAAGAATATGCATTGATAGTGTAAAATATTTTTACACTGTTATCTTGGATTTTTCGACAACTATAAGTGGCAAGTATTAATAAATATGTGACATGGAAAGTCAAGAAGAATTGAGTCACATGAAAATCAAGCTAACTCAAGGTCGGAAGTCACGCAGAGTGATACTGGTCGAAGATGGTAGAGTCGAAGGACATTGTGAGAAACTTGGGGACTTAGTGAAATTGAAAGTATGTTATGTTGTCTAAAGTTGGAGTTCATCATTACAATGAAAACAATTTCGACTTGGACACTACTTGTGAAAAGTACTACAAAGTGTGTTGTCGTTGCATGGTCGATTTCAAGTACCTTAACGTGGTTAGTCAGTTCCTGGTGACCAGTAAAAGTAGTTAAAATATTTGAATGGTGTTAAAAGAGCGGGAACTGGTTTAACACATACGGTTACTCAAAAGCACGTGGAAGCTCGTCGGAGGAAACCACTGCATGGGATTGAAACGTGTCACAATAGGGTTAGTCGACCGTTCTTAGGTAGTTATTTTAGAGTAGTATATAAGGGGACTCATGTCCATAATGTAAAGGGTCCGCAATTGTACATACATTTCTATAAACTCAAAATATGTGTGGGTTGAAAAACAAGTGAGGAAAAATGTACGTATGTGTTCCACCATTTATACACTTCAAGCATTTTTACATTTACGTACTTTTTATACATTAAGTTACCTTTCAATTGCCTTTACAATTCATGTTACTTTGTTTTATCTGCATTTTGATTTCAAGCCTTTTCATCCTTAAAACCTTTTTTATTTATTTATTTCAAGTTTCCTTCAGAAGTTACATCAAATAATTTCAAGAAGTACATTTCGATTTCGACAGTACAATGGTTTTCAAAGTCATAAATGCACACTGTGAGATATTGGATCGAACTCTAGTTAGCATGTCGTCGAAATATGCTCACATGATGTTCTCGAAGACCTACATGCTGTAGTCGAAGTGTGTTCTAGTATGTAGCTGTCGGATTGGGCCTTGTGTTAAGGATCCAATTGTTTAAGTTAGCTTGTACCCTAAGTTAGTTTGTAATGGGTAATTATTAAAAGCCCATTAGTTTAGTATGCTAGGTTTTATTATTAGTAGCATACTAGTCTCTCATCTTAGGTGTGGTGTGACAAAACCTAATTAGGGTGAGAGGGTTGTTTGTTATTCTTGAGTACTTGTAATCTGTTTTATAGAGAAAGTAAAGAATAACAGTTATAACGAATCCTTGTTGTTTTTCCTTTGCTTTCCTTGTTAACCCTAACCCTTGCGTGTTTTTTGCCTATAAAGAAACCGAGTATATTTTGTTCAAAGGAATCCTAATTCCTAACAAATTGGTGCGGTGAGCGTGGAGAAGATGCCTTCAACAAAGTATGAGATTGAAAAGTTCACCAGAGTGAACAATTTTGGTCTGTGGCACTTGAAGATGAAAGCCCTACTGGTTCAGCAAGATTGCTTGGAAGCGTTGAAGGGAGAGACAGCCATGGACATTGCGTTAACAGAAAAAGAAAAGACGGCCATGATAGAGAAAGCCCACAACACAATATTGTTGAGCCTTGGTGATAATGTTCTTCGACATGTATCAAAGGAGATTACGACATCGAGATTATGGTTGAAACTTGAAAGTTTGTACATGACCAAATCTCTGGTGAATCGACTCTACTTGAAGCAAGCTTTGTATTCATTCAAGATGAGCGAAGACAAAATGTTGGCCGAGCAGTTGGATATGTTCAATAAGCCGATTCTTGATCTTAAAAATATTGATGTAAAGATCGATGATGAAGATCAAGCGTTATTGTTGTTGTGTTCTTTGCCCAGAACACATGCTCACTTCAAAGAACCTATCTTGTATGGAAGGGAGTCCCTGAGCTTTGAAGAAGTTCAATCAGCCTTGTACTCTAAGGAATTCAATGAGTGAAAGGAGCATAAACCTTCGACGGTTGGTGAAGGTTTGGCCGTTAAGGGAAATTTCTTGCGAAAGGATGGTCAGTTCGACAAGAAGAAAGGTAAAAGTCAGCAGAAGTCTTATAGTGGCGAAGCATCTAGTATTCGATGCTATCATTGTAAGAAGGAGGGTCACACAAGAAAGGTTTTCCATAAACTCCTGAAAGATCATAGAGGTAATGATAATGGCAACGCAACCATTGTTCAAGATGACTTCGACTCATCTGTGTCACTCCCGGGATTTTCATCCAGGTACAAACGTGAAAGTGGCGCAGAAACAGAGTCGCCAGCAATGTGTATTTATCTCAAGCAAGGGAAAGGAAACACTGCATAAACCTGAGGGAATGAAAAGCATGGTCTCGCGACCAAGAGAAACGGGTAAAGGAGTCAGTTACACAAGGGGAAGGTATTAGCACCCCCACGCCTCCATCGTACTCGATGGGATCCATGCTTGTTGTCTCGATCAAAGGGCGTCGTCATCTGGAGCTCCACTGCTACTAGAAAGGAAAAAGAACAGGAACGGAAAAGAACGAAGAAACGACGAAGAAAAGGAAAAGCAATGACTCGATAGAACATCGCTCGTCCTATGCCTACGTATTCCCTCGTGCAATGGGAAAGTCAGAGTCAACGTAGTTCGGACACGGACTAAGGGGGAAGGTTGCTCGCCAAGACATCGCCGTCTTGTGCCTACGTATCCTCAATCGGACGAGAAAGTGGAAATCAGAGCAGTCGTAGTTCGACCTACCGAGGTCTTACTGTTTTTTATGAGCGACGTTAAGTTCGCATTCGGCAGTTAGGTTCGATGCCTGTTTGCGACGAGATGAAAAATAACGTACTCTTTTCTGAAATAAGGTTTGAAACTTAACAATCCTGAAGGATAAAAAAGGTTTGAGTTTGTTTTGTGTTTTTTAGACAAGAAATCGATTGAAGTTAGTTTGTAACTTGCATTGCACCTAAGTCTACAACATAGGAACGAATACGTCGCGTATCGTCCCCAACAGGACGCACTCTAAGTATCCTAGAAGAATGAAGGGAGACCCCCCATTATTCACTTCCCACATATAAGGCTTATGCGCAATACATGTTTCCCTTTATTAAGAGTTTTTTGAAATGTTATGAGATGAGAAGAGAAGACTCAAGTCGCAAAGAAAACACTAAGGGAATCTAAATGTTCCTATTGTTATCATGCAAAGGTGGCCCTAAGGTCAAGGATTAAGAACCTAAGTCTAAAGAGAAAAGAGGGATAACACTACCTAATGCTTATCCTACCTCACCTTAATCAAAAATTAAGGATGAGCTAGGATCCCAAAGGGTGTGATAAAGTTGTACACAAAGCATTATATCATGTTATTCGCATAAGAGAAAGAGAAATAAGATAGATAAGATGAAAGGAGAAATGAACATGGATTAACATCCACATGTTCATATGTCTTACCTCTGCCCCTACACCAAAGGTTAGCAAAATAATCACAAGAAATGAATATAAGTGCTAGAAAGTAAACCAAACAATACTAGTTGCTTAAAGAAGACAACTTAGGAGGCAAACCAAGTTTAAACCAAAGGAAAGAGTCCTAAGAGTTAAGGAACATCTAAGGCCAGTAGGTACATACCAAGGGATTATACTAATGTAAACATGCCATATGAAATCAAACAAAAGCAAACTAGGTTGAAACATGCATCAAAAGATTACACAAATGCAAGTTATGCATACCTATGCAAGATGAATGCAAATGAATCATAAACATGGATGAATTCACATGTAAACATCAAAGTCAGAATTGAATGACATATAAGGATGTATATGCATATCATTGAATGAACATACAAGTCATGGATGCAAGCATTTAAAGAAATGAAGCAAGGAGAAGTGAACAAATACAATTGAAGTTCAACAAAGATGCATACTTGTAATGCAAGTCAAAGATGAGGATGAAATGAGATCATACATGTCAAATGGACATAATTCAGTAGCACATGACATTTTAAATGACATTTGGAAGTCAATAATGTATGCACAAAGTTCACACAAGTGTCATGTTGAAGCATATTGAAGATTAGAAGCAAGTATATGCAAATAAATTCAAACAAGCATGAAAAAGTTTATGAACTTAAGAGACATGTGAGATGATGTTAGAATTCAATTAGAATGAATGAGGATGATCACATGCAGTAGGTAAACAAGTGTGGATGAATGCTCAAGGCCATACAAATGTTGATGCAAACAAGTTATCAAAGGTGGACAAGTAAGGATGCACAAACTTGTATCACAATGCAAGTTCAAACTAATGTTCACAATTCATGTAAAGATGAACAAACAATGACCTATAATTTGATGTGAATGACCTATAATGTACATACAATCATATGTCAAAAGGTTTCAAGAAGGACCAAATAGGATTGCACACAATGTATCTCAAAACCCTAGCACATGATCCTATAACAACATACATATGTGGATACACTCAAACAATTCACAAAACCAAGCTAGGAGGATGATAAAATTCACATATGCAAGTCAAATGAAGTTCAAACAGTGTGTAAACATTTCCCCAAAGTATGGTACAAAAATCATTAATAATCATGTCCAAATGTACTCCACAAGTTCACTCAAGCCACACAACAATAGTGTACAAAGATAAGGTTCAAACACCATTCACAAATGATTTTAAAAAACCACAAAAATGAATGAAGTGCATAAAGATATCATACAAGTTTGTATCAATTTTTATGTGAAATTTTAGATCACAAGTACCTCAAACCATTCACCAATTCAACATGGATCATGAACAAAGATCATACACAATGCATCACATTGGAAAATTCACAAAGAATAGCAAAATAATCCAAAAATGAGAAAATAAAATTGCAAAAATTATTTAAATGTGTGAGGATGCTCCATGAATTTATTTGGAATTTTTGAGCATGCACAAGTATTTTTAAAAATAGAAATGCAAACAAGTATGAAAAGAAAATAAAAAAACAAAGGAAATGGAACAGGGGGTGCACAGATAGCAAATACTCAGTTACAAAAGCTCTTGGCTTGAAACAAGGGGGTGCGCATAGTATTAAGGGCCCAACCCAATAAGCGTGTTCAGAGAGGGTGCATAGCATGTGGTTTAGTCAAACCTTGATTCAATCAAAGCCATTGGATACAGTCCACGTGATGATCAGGAGAATGTACACAAATCAAATGGTTCATAATACACATACATGCCTGGTTATGAAGCAACACACACACGTAATCAATCAAGACCAGAAAAAATAGCACGTGATGAGGAGCCTCCTCATTAATGCGCTAGCAGCTTTATATCCATTGGATCAAGAAATAATCAACACACACGATTAAAACTGGCAATCAATTAGGGTTTATGTGAGTTTAAATGCTCAGGTGGCCGGAGAAGAATCCAGTCGTCTTCTCCGGCGAGTCTCCGTCGTACTCAGCCTTCAGACATTCCATAAATTAGCAAACCATACATCATTCTCTTCGTCTCAGCATGTAGAACATAAATCCACCATTAAAATTCACAAACAAAGCACACACAGAGTAAATCGAAGGCCACAAGTTTGCCCTAGCAATTGAGATCTATGCACCTAAGTGCCTATCAACTAGCTGGATAATCACATTGCTCCTACTGAGCTTCAATCACACAAAAATAAGTGAAATCAACGTATAAAGAGAGTAAAGGAGATTGAACTGAAACCTGTGATGTTGATGCACTTGACTCAAAAGAAATCCAGAGAGGAGGTTCCTTGCTTCTTGAACTTGATACTGAGCCAAATAAAGGCTATACAGAGCTTGAGATCTCTTGAAGTTCAGTTGAAGAAGATGAAAACCAAACTTGATGTAGCAACTCCAATCTCTTTCTTTACTCCATGGATGATTGATCACAGATGAATATGAAGAATAGTAGATATTTGCAGAGATTTGAGATGAGAATGAAGCTTCGAGAGAGAGAAAAATTCAGAGAGAGAGAGTGTGTGAGGTTTTGGTGAAAATGTGAGGAATGAAAAAGTTTGTTACAATTCTGTTGGAGAAGCTTTATATAGGTGAGGTTAACTTCTAACTGTTATGGTTAATAGTTAGAAGTCTAGTTAGGTTAGCTGTGAAGTGAGTGAAGAATGAAAATGAATTTGAGAATGGAAAGTGAAGTGTAGTGAGCTGGCACGTGTTATTTGTTCATGTATGGAGGAGCATGAAACTTATGGTCTTGCTTAGGATGGAGGGTGATGATGTAATGATAGCAACACTGCAGCTTGTTTAGCAAGTTTTCTCTCTTTCTCCCTTGTTTGAACATACATAGCAATGAAGGTACATGAGCATGAGTGTGTGTAAGGAGTGTATAACTCAAAATGGCAATGTTTGGACATGACATGTAACATGCGCATGAGAATGATAAAGACAAAACTCTCTTTTGACTGAATTTATTTACTTGGCATTGAAGAAACCAGATGGCAAGAGGGTGAATTTGAAGCATGATATCTTCATGATTAGGGAATGAAATGACATGATTAATGGCTCTTTGGAAAGAGGGAATGGGGGACAACAAGATTGAAATTCAAAATAGTTGCAATGGAAGTGTCTAAGGTGCTTAAAATCAATCATGAAAGTGTGTGGTCATGACTGCATAGGCATGTCACCAGACCTGCCCTCGACCAGCTCATGTGCATGGGAGTGAGCCAGTTGAAACACCTAACTTTGCCTCAATATATCTCTCAATGAGTTGATCAAATGAAAAATCTTTCAACACCAAAGTTGAAGAGGAGATTGAGAGGAACAATTTTTATGTTGGACATTTTTCCAATTGAAGCCTCCATCAATGAGATATTTGGCTATGAACTTATACACAACATGCACATAAGGTGTTTGTTGAAATTACTGCGTGCTGACTGGTCATGACTTGCCAACTTGCCTTGATTTGCTTCAACTTTAATTGATCATGTCTCTCTCAATTTTAATCCAATGGGCCTGTTCTTGGTATGGTTTTGAAGCTTGGAATGTGAACTTTTGATAGGCCTCCATAACCTTTAAATTTGGTGTTTGGATCATGGAAAAAGAATGCTCCAAAGATGGCCCTTCAACTTGACAAAACTTGCCATAAATGGAAACCCTTCATTACTATTTTTGGCAACTTTGCACATCTCTTGATTTTTGATGAATCTCTTGATAATTCTTGATCAAAACTTCACCAAGGATCATACTTGAGATAAGGAACATGAATTTGGCCTCAAAAAGTCAAGAGTTGACTTTTTCTTCTGCACAATTGACGTTTCCCCAATTCTCCTGATTTTCAGTCAATTGATCAATTGAAACCCTTCCAAACCCAATTGATGGACAATTTTCCCTCCTTAGACACTTGAGGACATGTAGAATACCATAGAATCAAGTCTTGCCCAAAAAATCAGAAATAAACTGATTTTATAGAAAACCCTAGCTTTGTACCCCCCAGTCTAGGAGAAATCAGCACATCCTCCAAATCCAAATTCCCCCGAGCATGATGTGTATCCTCTCAAACAATGATGAGATATGTCATTTGGTGAGGATAAAAACTCAAAGATCTTGTCCATTGGGGTGTTATACTCAAGAATCCCAAAACCCTAATCTTGCACTGGTTAGGAAAAGGTGGTTGCCTTGAGATTTCTTGTCAAGCTTGATCACCTGATGAGATAGTGGGTCTATTAAGATCCCTTGAGGCTCAAGGCTCCTTTGATTTGACCGAGGTACCTTGATCCCAGCTATGAACCAAATGATATGCAAAGATTATTATGCAAAGAATGCAATGAAACATCAACCAGTTAAAGCTAAAACATGAGGGCAAAATTTTGAGGTGTTACAGCTGCCCCTATTCAAACTTCTTAGATCCGAGGGTATGATAGCAATGACTTTCAGATAATCAGGATACACGGGGTTTGAATACCAAAATAACCTCAAAATTTGTGTCCTGCAAAAGGAGAGACGACTCCGCCGGGGAATCAATAATAAAAGATTTAAGGTCATAACACGGACGAGTGTCAGAGATCAATACGGATGAAGTATTGACATAGATTGAAATAAATACAGACGAGTGTCAACTGTGCTGGGGATAAACACAGAGAGTGTATAAAAGTTCACACACGGACAGGTGTTAAAAGGACACGGACGGGTGTCTAGAGGTCAATACAGACAGGTATTGAACTATAAAATCAAACACGGACGGGTGCTGAAAGGACACGGACGGGTGTCAAAGGTCAATACGGACGAGTATTGAAATAAAAAGTTCAAACACGGACGGGTGCCTAAAAGGTCAATACGGACGGGTATCTAAAAGTCAATACGGACGGGTATTGGCTTAAAAAGTTCACACACGGACGGGTGCTGAAAGAACACGGATGGGTGTCTAAAGGTCAATACAGATGGGTATTGGCTAAGAAGCTCAAACACGGACGGGTGCCGAAAGAACACAGACGGGTGTCTAAGATCAATACGGACGAGTATTGAAATAAAAGTTCACACATGGACGGGTGCTGAAAGGACATGGACGGGTGTCTAAAGGTTAATACAGATGAGTATTGGCTTAAAAGGTTCAAACATGGACGGATGCTGAAATAACACGGACGGGTGTCTAAGTTTAATACGGACGGGTATTGGCTAAGAAGCTCAAACACGGACGGGTGCTGAAAGAACACTGACGGGTGTCTAAGATCAATACAGACGGGTATTGAAATAAAAGTTCACACACGGACGGGTGCTGAAAGGACACGAATGGGTGTCTAAAGGTCAATACAGACGGGTATTGGCTTAAAAGGTTCAAATACGGACGGGTGCTGAAAGGACACGGACGGGTGTCAAAGGTCAATACGGACAGGTATTGAAATAAAAAGTTCAAACACGGACGGGTTCTGAAAGGACACGGACGGGTGTCTAAGGTCAATACTGATGGGTATTGAAATAACACAAATGGTAACTCTACTGGGGATTGAAATGCTAAACCGAACACAGATGATTGTTAAAGGAACACGGAAGAGTGTTTGAAATCAATACAGACGAAGTATTGAGGAAATGGAAAAGGACACGGACGAGTGTCAAAAGAACACGGACGGGTGTTTGAGGGAACACTGACGAGTGTTTAAAATCAATACAGACGAAGTATTGAGGAAATGAAAGAGAACACGGACGAGTGTTTAAGAGGAAACACAGACGAGTGTTTAAAATCAATACGAACGAAGTATTGAGGAAATGAAAGAGAACACGGACGAGTGTTTCACGCTAACGGCTTTGAGGGGATGAACCAAAAGAGCGATTACGAAGGTGACCGAAGGTGGACTCGAAAAAAAAGACCGGTCGAAGGATGAATTTCAAGCCCAAGATTAGTAGAATCAACAGATCTACCAATATGACTCTGCTGGGGAAAGAGAAATCTAAATAGTCAACTCTCTAGGGGAGTATAGGAAGGAACAACAGTAAAAAAGACGAATCCACTGTTTGCGGTGTAATGTTAAACAACATCTCCCGAGTCACATTACTTTCTGCTGGGGGAAAGAAACTGGTAAAAGATATCAAACCTGGCTTATGCTTCGAATGCATATGTTTGAATTTCTATAGCGTAATGCTCCATACAAAATGGAAATGCTACGCGTTTGGGAGGATGCCATGCAAGAATGCTTATGCAATGCAAAAGAGGCGCTTCAGCAAAATAAATGCTGAAGACGAAGGCATCTTCACCTGGGATGACAAAATACATTATCCTCTGGCTTAAAAAATCCTGCTGAGGAAGATTTCACTGAACAACTTCTTGATCACCAACTCTGCTAGAGATGAAGACTCCAAGAGAAATTCCACTCTGTTGGAGATGGATGAATATTGTAGATGGAACCCAAGAAATTTCTCTCCTCTGGAGATTACCACTGACTTCTACCGAAGACAGAACCCCAAAAACTGGATCTGAAATATGCTTGGGGATATTACTGAAATTAACCTGCTGCTGGGAGACATCTGTACCTTCACCCTGCTGGGGAATATCAGCCACTATTAGCAAACCTGCTTAGGGAATGGTGATTAACAATATCAACTCTGCTAGGGGATACCATAAAGCTTACTCATCTGTTGGGGATTAGATTATACCGTTGCTGATGAGAAACACCCTTCCTGACTAGCTGAGGTAAATGGGTGCCAGGACTCTGTGGGGAAATCAACCTCTTTGTCCAAAGAAGATATTCTATCAGTCTCTTGCTGGGGATGCAGAAGTATCAACTTCTAGCTGCTTGCTAAGAGAGTGATCAATCACAACTCTAGCTGAGGAAATAATCCTCTGTACTCTGGCCGGGGAGAGTAACAGCCTACTGAGGAGGATGAAATTTCAATGCTGAGGAGAGTAACTCTACTGGGGGGAGAAATCCTGCTACCCTGCAAACAAAATCAACCGTATATGCAAAATGGCCATCTAGATTACCATCCTAATGACTGTTGTCTAAGAAATTTCCACTGTTTTCCGATATGCTTTGCAAAGCTTAACATTTTCGCATGCAATGTTTATAAAAAATATCGGACGTTTTCACAAACAAAAGCAGTTAAAGTAAAAACACAAATGGAAAGCTCTTTGAATGAAAATGAAATGTTATTGAATGGATTGGCCTGTAAATAGGCATTTACATCTGGACGCAATTCATGAAAAGAGGTAATTACACAAAAGAAATAAAAGAAAAATACTCATGTCGACAATGTGGAGAACAGATATCCACCATGATTCAATTCAGCTATGACCCGATATGGCTCGTTTATCCGCAGATGCTTTGACCTTTGAAGAGACTGACTGGGCTGATTCCTTTCCTTCGAAACTTCCAAGTATCGAAAGTGTTCACAGATCAAACGCAGATCGTAGCCTCTTGCTTTCAAATCCCTAACTTTTGCCTGGATCGCCCTTTTACGGGTTTTCAATCCATCGGGATACCCATTTTTGCCAAAGTTGCCTTTCCAGGTTTTCAACTTTGCATGTTTATTCTTTTATTTTATTTTTATCCCTAATTTTTTCCCGAACCTCTTCTTTTTATGGTTCGCCGGGATGCCTTTTTTTCCCGGATCTTTTTTTATGTCCAGCGGGTCTCTTTTATGCAAAGTATTTTTTGACTACGTCTGCGTTCACAGGGGACGTAAAATCTTCGCCATCCATAGTTGAGAGTAATAAGGCTCCACCAGAGAAAACCTGTCTTACTACATATGGCCCTTCGTAGTTTGGAGTCCATTTGCCCCTGTGATCTGTTTGAGGAGGAAGGATCCGTTTCAAAACCAATTCACCAGCCTGAAAACACCGAGGACGCACTTTCTAATCAAAGGCTTTCTCCATCCTGCTCTGATACAACCGACCATGTGCAATGGCTGCCAATCTCTTTTCCTCGATAAGGTTCAGCTGATTCAGTCTGGAACGCAACCATTCAACTTCATCAAGCTTCACATCTGCCAGAATTCTCAAAGAAGGAATCTCAACCTCTACTGGTAGAACTGCTTCCATACCATATACCAATGAGAAAGGAGTTGCCCCAGTTGATGTACGCACCGAAGTACGATAACCGTGTAAAGCATAAGGCAACATCTCATGCCAGTCTTTATACGTTACCACAATTTTCTGCACAATCTTCTTGATATTCTTATTTGCCGCTTCAACAGCCCCATTCATCTTCGGATGATAGGGAAAAGAATTGTGATGTTCAATTTTAAAGCTCTGACATAGCTCCTTCATCATCTTGTTATTCAAATTTGAACCATTATCAGTAATGATTCTCTCAGGGACTCCATACCGGCAGATGATGTCCTTCTTGATAAACTGAGCTACCACTTATCTAGTGACGTTGCCATACGAGGCTGCTTCCACCCACTTCGTGAAGTAATCAATGGCAACCAGGATGAAACAATGCCCATTGGAAGCAGTCGGCTCAATCTTTCCAATCATATCGATGCCCCACATGGCAAAGGGACAAGGTGATGACATCACATTCAGAGGAGTAGGCGGCACGTGCACCTTATCTGCATAAATCTGGCACTTATGACATTTCTCGGCATATTTAAAATAATCAGACTCCATAGTCATCCAGTAATACCCTGCTCTCAACAGCTTTCTAGCCATAGCATGCTTATTGGCATGGGTACCAAAATATCCCTCATGAACTTCTTCCATTAATAGATTTGCCTCGTGTTCATCCACACAACGTAGCAAGACCATGTCAAAGTTCCTCTTGTATAACACATCATCTTTATTTAAAAATAAATTCCCTGCCAACCTCCTCAGAGTTTTCTTATCCTTGGCAGACGCACCCTCGGGATACTCTTGACTCTTCAGAAAAACCTTAATATCATGATACCAAGGTTTGTCATCCGATACCCCTTCAACTGCAAACACAAAAGCTGGTCTATCCAGACGCATGATCTTGATTGAGGGAGTTTCATTCCAACGGTTCACCTGATACATCAAAGACAACGTTGCCAACACATCTGCCATCTGATTCTCTAACCGGGGTATATGATGAAAATCAACTCTGTCAAAGAACGGTAACAACCTTCTGGCATAGTTGTTATAAGTCACCAAATTCACTTGACGAGTTTCCCATTCACCTGTAATCTGATTAACTACCAATGCAGAATCACCATAAACATCGAGGTTCTTGATTCTCAAATCAATCACTTCTTCTAACCCCATGATGCATCCTTCATACTCCGCCTCATTTTTGGTGCATATGAACGCTAACCGGGTAGTGAAGGGTATATGAGAACCCTGTGGAGTCGTAATGATTGCCCCGATTCTATTACCGTATAAATTAACAGCCTCGTCAAAGACCTGCTTCCATTGGGATCCAATTTCAGGTCCTTCATCATGCAAAGGCTCTTCACAGTCTTTCATCTTCAGAAACATGATATGTTCATCAGGAAATTCAAACTTCATTTGTTGATAATCCTCAATTGGTTGCTCAGCAAGATATTCTGACAAAACACTTCCCTTAATGGCTTTTTGGGAGACATATTGAATATCGTATTCTGTCATAATCATTTGCCAACGGGCTATTCTTCCAGAAAGCGCCTGCTTTTCAAACACATACTTGATCGGATCCATCTTCGAAATCAAGAGGGTTATGTGGTTTAACATATACTGCCTTAAATGCTTAGCGACCCAAGCGAGTGCACAACATGTTTTTTTCCAGCATTGAGTACCTCGACTCACAATCATTGAACTTTTTACTTAGGTAGTATATGGCATGTTCTTTTCTACCTGACTCGTCGTGTTGACCGAGCACACACCCCATTGAGTTCTCAAGAACCGTAAGGTACATAATCAATGGCTTTCCTGGCACTGGCGGCAAAAGGACCGGAGGTTCCTGCAAATATTCTTTTATCTTTTCAAATGCCTTTTGACAATTTTCGTTCCACCTGACCTCTTGATCTTTTCTTAACAATTTGAATATTGGTTCACACGTGGCTGTAAGATGAGAGATAAATCTAGCAATGTAGTTTAACCTCCCTAAGAAACCACGAACCTCTTTTTCTGTTCTTGGCTCAGGCATTTCTTGTATGGCTTTTACTTTAGCAGGATCAACCTCGATACCTCTTTCACTGACAATAAACCCCAGTAATTTTCCAGACCTCACCCCAAAGGTGCACTTGTTCGGATTGAACCTTAGTCTGAACTTTATCAACCTTTCAAACAGTTTCTAAAGATTCACCAGATGCTCTTCCTCTATTTGTGACTTCGGAATCATGTCATCAACATAGACCTCGATCTCTTTGTGAATCATATCATGAAAGAGAGTCACCATTGCCCGCTGATAGGTTCCCCCAGCATTTTTCAACCTAAAGGGCATTAACTTGTAATAGAATGTTCCCCACGGTGTTATGAACGTCGTCTTCTCCATGTCTTCTGGGCCCATTTTGATTTGGTTATACCCAGAGAAGCCATCCATGAAGGAAAATACGAAGTATTGAGCAGTATTGTCCACTAACACGTCAATGTGAGGAAGCGGGAAATCATCTTCCGGGCTTGCTCTATTTAAATCTCTATAATCAACACACATCCTGACCTTTCCGTCCTTCTTAGGTACAAGCACAATGTTAGCAACCCACAGAGGATAATTTGTCACAGCCAGAAATCCAGCATCTATCTGTTTCTAAACCTATTCTTTAATCTTGACAGACATTTTCGGTTTCGTCCTTCTCAGCTTCTGCTTAACCGGAGTACATCCCTCTTTGAGCGGTAGCCGGTGTACCACAATGTCAGTGTCAAGACCAGGCACGTCTTGGTAAGACCAGGCGAAAATATCCACATACTTTCGAAGCATTTCAATCAATCATCTTTTCACACCGTCTTCCAAAGCAGCCCCAATCTTTACTTCTTTCTTTGCGTCCTCGGTTCCCAAGTTAACAATCTCCAATTTCTCATGATAAAGGAGAATGACATTTTCCTCCTGTTTCAACAGTCTGGCCAATTCCTCGGGTAAGTCACAATCTTCATCAGCCTCTTCTTCAGCCTGATAAATGGGATTGTCGAAATCATATCGAGCCATAGCTGAATCATGATTGGTGGTATTTGAACAAGAAAACCTGCATGATTGATGATTCATGTTTATTATGTATGCAACAAACAAAAACACATTGCCATTTTGATGTGATTTAATGCAAAAAAGTAAAAACAGAAAGACAGGGATCAAAATATTTGAATGTGAAAAACGTCCTTTATTAATGATAAAGAAAACACACAAAATATTCAAGCCCTACTGTAATACGGTGGAGAACTGACTTTTTAATTTTGTTTTTGCAAAACATGTTGCGGTTAGCAAGAGTCGCCACCGACTTTTCTTTTATCCAATTTATTTAGGAAAGGTGAAAAGAACAGGAAAGACCTTTTTGAAAAGATTTTGAGTTCGGGGGGTAAGTTATGAAAAGGGAAGGTGTTAGCACCACTTTTCATCCGTAGTTATCTACGGGCTCTTAATTGCTTGCTCACTTTAACTTGCTTTTTTTGAAATGTGGTGTGTGTTTAGAAAAAAAATTTGTAAAAAGTTGACTTTGTAATAATTCGTGTAAGAATGTATACAAAGTGTTTGTTTTTGAAAATATTTTTGTAAAGGTTTGACTTTGTAATAATTTGCGTAAGAATGCATACAAAGTGTTTGTTTTAGAAAATATTTTTGTAAAGGTTTGACTTTGTAATAATTCGCGTAAGAATGTATACAAAGTGTTTGTTTGTTTTTTAAAAAAAAATATTTTTGAAAGTGTGAGGTGTGAAAAATATTTGTTTTTGAGTTGTGAGCAAGCATTTAAAAGTTACTTACCCTTAACTTATAAGGTCTTTTTTGTACTTATCATTTTCCTTGAGAGATAGTACTATCCATACCATTAGTGGGTAGGTAGTCCTATCTATTGGATGTGAAGGGACGACGAAGGGTCATCGAATGGTCATAGAAGGCAACATGTAAGGATACCTTAGCAATTCGAAGGGACTATCATCATTTTTCCGTAGGGTCATCGAGGGACAAGATCATCTTTTCGTAGGCAACTCGAACGGTCATCGAGGGACAAGATCATTTTTCGTAGGCAACTCAAAGGGTCATCGAGGGACTATGATCTTTATATCGAAGGGACTATGATGATATTATTCGTAAGCGTCTTTTGCTAAAGTATCCCTACATTTGAGGGACATGACCATGTTCATAAGGCAACTGAGAGAGGCTATCCTAGAGGTGCAAGTGTGATTGAGTGGATTAGTTTCAATTATTTATCTCGAATTAGGGTTTTCTAGATTGTTTTTTAGTTTTGCCATACAAACCTTAATTACTACACAGTTGTAAAATAAAATAGCGGAATGTAAAGTGCGGAAAGTAAAGTGTGGAAAGTAAAATCCCTACGCTATTACAAGGCTTTGGGAGAGATACATAAGTATAACAAACCTTGCGGGAAATAAAACTACGGCTATTACAAGAAGAAAAGCCATGCGACCTATACCATTTTTCTAGGAATTTAAATAGCAAATAAATAAATAAGTGAAAAGAAAAAAAAATGTCAGAGAAAAAACTTGATACGAACCCTTATTAGTTAAAAAACGGAGAGAGGAGGCGGATCTAAAATTATAAAATAAAAATGCATAGAAAAATTAAAATTTTAAAAGTCTTAAACAATAATGTTGCTAACGCACAAATGCGATCATCGCAATCATGGATCTGAATTGTACTGATCTAAATAAAAAGAAAAATAAAGTAAAAGAATTTTTAAGATTTGATAAAAACCAACAAAGTTGCTAACGTGAAAGCGCGATCATCGCAACCGGATCCAAATCGTGAGGATCTAATTTTTTAGAGATAGAAAATGCATAAAAATGTAAATTTAACGTGCTAAAAAAAAATATCAACAATGTTGCTAACGCAAAAATGCGATCATCGCAACCAGATCCAAATTCTGCGGATCTGAATTTATAAAAATAGAAAAGCGAAAGGACTTTTAAAATGTGTAAAAAAACAACAGTGTTGCTACCGCGGAAATTGGATCATCGCAACCAGATCGAACCAATACAAATGTCACGCATTATGCACATCAATATGCAAATAGTGTATCAACACGGTTCAATCTGAAAATAATAATATAATAAATAAATAATAAAAAAAAAAGATGAACAAATAAAACTAAATATTAAAAAGCAATATGTATTAACAATAGGATTATAAAAAAAAATTATTATGTGATGGTATGCCGATGGAAAAATTAGTGAGGATCGGAATGAGAAAAGATTGCTACTTTACTTACTATTTGACAATTCCGGCCGCGTGTTTCTCTTAGTTTCTTTTTTTCATCCTTTTCTCCACTCCGTACACACATACATATATATAATGAAACAAATTAGGGTTAACTATTTTCTAAAATCCAAAAAAGTCCTTAATGGATAATTTTAGGCCCAAATTAAATAATACTAAATAAAAATTAAACAATAAAAATGATTAAAATTAAATTAAATTAAAAACAGTAATAATCCTATTGATAAAATAATATCTGAATAAAAATCAAATAGTATCTGATTTTTATGAGTACACAAAAAGGAAAAAATTTTTTTGTATCTATTATGATTTTTGCACTCCTTTTTGGTAAAAAGTGCATAAAATCAAATAAATAACTATTTTTTAAAAATGCCTTAAAATAAAAAACGAAAATTAAAAACAAATATTAAAAAAATACAATTTTTGTGATTTTTTTTGAAAATAATTTAAAATGGAAAGAAAGTTAGTAACAAATAACATAAACAAATTCAAAATGTAACATGTGAGATTCGAACCCGCGGCCTCATACTTGCAAGCCTTATCTCCTTTCCAATTGTGCCAATTCATTTATTCGAAACAAAAATGCACTTGAAAGCATATGAAGGTCAAACAACTATTTGTTATTTAAACAATTTAAAGTATACTGTTACCTATTTTTGAATAAAAATTACTGTTAAAATGTTAGTAAAATTGAACCAAAAAAAAAAAAAACTTATAAAATCAAAGTTAAAAATAAATTAAATGTCAGAAATAGGGCGGACAAATTTTGGGGTACAACAGGTATAAACAAAAATCACTACGCCTTGGGCATAACGTAGGATTGTTATAACAGGAAAACAAAGGTAATTACACTGGGCCGGTCACTTAAATGGCTTTCTCTGATGACCAGTTGCAAAGACTTTGACCTGGAATGCAGGGGCGGATCCAATTATCCATATCGCAATCGCTATCCCCTTCCTCATCAATAGCATTGATTCTGTCAAAGAACACACCAACACTAGTAAAACAAACCGGACCATAAAACCTGGGAGGATCCTCAGGACGCCTGGGTGGCTTATATCCCAGTCCGTAAGTATTCTGCTTTTTCTGGACCTCGATAACTTGACCCCATTTCTGTGAAGTGTCGGCTTCAACCACAACCCATGCATCCTTGACGAAAGACATGGAGACCTCTGGCTGATATACCACTGCAGGCTGATCTGCCACTTCAGATTGACTGACTTCTTTGAGAGGCTCCTCAGTGATCTTCACTGCTTCGAAACCCTGACATAACGTTTCATGTATTTCACCATCTACCTCCACGTACTTGAAAGTAGATAATGACTTATCATGATATCCTCTTCTCCGCAAACTGTCACCACATGTCCGTTTACCATGTACTTCAGTTTCTGATGCAGAGTGGATGTCACAGCCCCAACACTATGAATCCATGGACGACCCAGCAGACAACTGTAAGCAGGTTGAATATCCATGATATAGAAGGTAGCATCAAAAACCTCCGGACCAACCTTAATTGGCAGCACAATTTCCCCGAAGATAGATCTCTTGGAACCGTCGAAAGCACGCACCACCAAATCACTTGGTGTGCAAATTAACCCACGAGTGTCCAACTTCATCAGTTCTTTCTTCGGTAAAACGTTCAAAGATGACCCAGTGTCCACAAGCACACGCGACATTAACGATCCTCGACACTCAACTGAAATGTGCAAAGCATTATTATAATTTCCCCCAGCTGGAGTCAAATCAACACCGGTAAATCCCAAACCATTTCCTGCATTAACATGAGCCACGACTCCCTCTAGTTGATTAACTGATATCTCCTGGGGTACGTACGCAGCATTCAACACCTTCAACAGCGCGTTTTGATGTGCCTCAGAACACAATAGCAGAGATAATATGGATATCTTGGACAGAGTTTGGTGCAACTGGTCAACAAACTCTTCTACATTCAGCCTCATAAACTCTTCTACATTCTCTGAGAATGAGTTGTCCCCTGTCTTTGCTGCGGAATCATTCACTACCGACGTCTGCACAGAATTATCCATAACCTGCTTTCCTTTGTCTGGTCTAGAATCACCAGCCTGATCATCAGATGGGATAAAGACTCTACCACTCCTCGTGATAGCTCCTGCTTCATCATTACTTTCAACACTGGAGCTCATTACCGCTGTACCCATCATCTCTTGCTTCTTCCCGTTAATAAACACTTCAGCACCGTAATTCCAGGGGATAGCTTTTGTGCTCTCATACGGAACAGGCCTGGGGGTGGTGATAATGACCGGCGCTAGTCTGGCCGACGCTGAAATGGTTACCGTCTTGAAAGGGATAGTAACAGTGGAAATCTCATTCTTTCTGCCAATAACTTCCTTCTGTTGATCACACCTATCAAACTGCAACCGACCTTCGTCAATCAGTTTCTGAATTCCGGATCTTAACAGATCACAACCATTTGCTTGCAGCAAACACTCTGAACAACTTTTATCACAACCAGTGAATACTCCACCCTTCAGTAATCTCTCTTTTACTACCAACAAAGGAGTCCTTAAATCATTCATGTCCAAAACCAAATTCAAAGATTCATCACTTTTTATGACAGCATTAACCCTCAGCCCACCATGGTTCGGCATTGGGTTTTGGATGACATTTGACACATCGTTGGAAAAGTTTATTGCCTTCAGATCCACCAGATCTTGGACTTTATGCTGAAATGCCCTACACCTTTCGATTGTATACCCCGGGGCACCGGAGTGAAAATCACAATGTGCGTTATCATCATAGCCTGGGGGAAGCCTCCCCGTGGGTGGAGCCAGAGTGCGTAGCTCAACTAAACACAGTTGTAGCAAGTGTTGCAACAATTAAGCATAAGACATAGGCGGTTGATCAAAATGCCTATCAGCATTCCTTTGTCGGTTTAGATTCTGGCCAGGCTACCTGTTTGGTTGCTGATTAGGATTATTCCTCTGCTGCTGGGGTGCAGCCGGAATAGTTACAGAGGCCACCTACTGATTGTAATTTTGACGCTACTTTCCCTTACCGCAGTATGAAGAGACATAATTCACTTCCTCCTTCTTCTTATAGTTCACATAAGGTTTCTTCCCTCCACTAGAAGAAGACCCATCATTGCCTGACACCTTTCCCGATTTAATTCCACTTTCCAACATTTCCCCAACCAAGATCAGATCAGCAAACTTTCCTGACATGCAAGGCAACATTTTCTCGTAATAATGACTTGGCAAGGAAGCCATGAACATATTCAACATCTCCTTCTCCAACATAGGAGGCTGCACTCTCACTGCCAATTCACGCCACCTCTGGGCGTATTCTTTGAAGCTCTCGTTATTTTTCTGAGATATGCTCTGCAGCTGAGTCCGATTGGGAGCCATATCAGTATTATACTGATAGTGCTTGACAAAAGCCTCTACCAGTTCTCTCCAGTTGCAGACGTTGCATCTTTGCAATTGCATATACCATTCCAGCGATGCCCCAGACAGGCTATCCTGGAAAAAATGCATCAGTAATTTCTCGTCCCTAGAGTACGCAGCCATTTTCCTTGCGTATGCCCGGACATGAGTCTTTGGGCAAGTGGTACCATTGTATTTCTCAAAGGTAGGAACTTGAAACTTGTGCGGAATTATAACACCTGGGACCAGCCCAAGATCATCCAAATCCATGCCCACAGAGTTTTGATTCACGACCCCTTTCAGCTGTTCCTCAATCAACCTGATCCTCTGATCATCAACAATAGGGGAACACCATCCCCGCCTTGCACAGAAAATATGTCATCCTGTTGGTCATCATATCGACGACCATGAACAGCACACACACTATTTCCTCCTCCTACGACAGAAGGAATCACAACCTGCTCTCCTCCGCCCGGAGGGATCACAACAGAAGGGCCATGAACACCTCTGCCCTGAGGACCAATAGGAATACCATTACCATTACCCCAACACCTCCGCCCGGAGGAATGACATCATTATGAAGACCGCCATGAAGAACTCCATCCTCGTCAACTTTTGCCACCAGGGGTTGGACAAGGGTTATGAGATGTTCTTGCCCCTGTGCAAATCCTTGCATTAATTCCATGAACTGGCCCATGTGAGTCTGCATGGCAGCCATCTCAGCCTGCATCTGTTCCATTGCTCTCCTTTGATTGGATCTGGTAGAATACCGGTGAATCTGTTGATCAGCAATCCTGTCTGCGGAAGAACACGGTAAGAAACCCAGAGATAAACCTGCTATGCAAAAATTCAAAATGATTATGGTTATGTAAATGCAAATGCAAACATCATATTTAAACATTCCCAGGACATATCCACTTTGATTCCAGTCTTTGAAACCAGGCAAGGGATTGGACACAATATCGGAAAATAAATTCGAACCCAGAACTACCGTAGAATCAACACAAAGGAAAGCCCACCCTTTCAAAAACTGAGAGACGTTGATACATACATGATTAAACCAAGCATTTTATATCATGTCATAAGAATTCATACTGACAGGTCTGATACAATCAAAGGTGATTCCATCAACAATCCTGATGGTAATCCCAACAACATATAGCAACAAGATCCCTACAAATTAATTCCAAACAAACTGGCTTCAACTTCCTCCAGAAGATCCACAGTGTCTGGATGTGTAGGTCGCTCTATCAGCCCTTTGATCAGTCTGTTTCTCTTTTCAACATCTTGATTCAGCCTAGCAATCTGTTCTTCAACATTATTGCCTTCGCGCCTTGATTTCTTGACCCCGGCTTGCAACTTGAGCTCTTCAATTTCCTTCTGAGCTTCTTTCCATTTACCAGAGAAGTGTTTTTTATCTTCCTTCATTCTTTGAAGTTCTTCTTTCAACTCCCCATTCTCAATCTTGAGCTCTTCCCACATTTTATGATACATGGTAAGCTTGGCTTCAGTCTCGGTCAGGAGCTTCTTGTTTTTCCTATAGGCCTTGCCAGAAGATTCAGCAGTCATACTGATTTTTCTACAGTGCTGAGCTCTGTCATCAAGATCCTTTTCCCTTTTTTCCATGCGTTATGTTAAATCTTGGACCTTCCATTTCAACTCCAAGTTTTCATGTAAAGCACCCTGCAGCTGACTACTCATACCAGTATTTTCCACCCTCAAATCATGCACCAATTTTCGCTGCTTATCGAATTCTTCAATTGGTATGATGATTTTCTCTTCTATCACTTTGGGATATAAGGGAGGCGCTCAATCAAAAGGCAAGTAGTACTCTTCGACCCTCTTCTTTATCTAGCATTCATATG
The DNA here is from genome assembly GCA_022829125.1 of Lathyrus tuberosus. Classification (NCBI taxonomy): domain Eukaryota; kingdom Viridiplantae; phylum Streptophyta; class Magnoliopsida; order Fabales; family Fabaceae; genus Lathyrus; species Lathyrus tuberosus. The sequence continues at coordinate 2,732,195 of JALAZF010000082.1, read as the reverse complement.
GGGGAAAGTTTGATTGTTAGGCAAACCCCAAACGACTTTTCCTCTCTTCTGTTTACTGAGCCATGCTTCGGAAGCTTTCTGTGCCATATCTAATCCACTGTCAGCCATGTGAAAATACAAAGACTCTTTCACCTCCTTTTCAGCCTGTGGATCTTTCAGGGCACATCCAAACTGCCGGATAGCCAAAGAAGGATTATAGTTAATACCTCATTTTCTCCCTATCAATGGTACGTTAGGGTATTCACCACAGCTGTGCAAAATGTCTTTACCCAATAATACAGGATTCACCCACACAATATCCTTAGCATCTAGGCCCATCAGACGTTGACTCCATTTCAAAGAATTTTTAGTATCCCTGAAAGCACCTGACTGGGGTAGACGATTGGTAAACCACTTATAGAAAAGAGGTGCACAACAATGAACTGTCCCACCTCGTCTCTTCTCATTCCTGTTTTATAAGGCATAATGAAGATCTCATAACAAGGCCGACACTGGATTTTGAGTTATAAATATCTTGATAGCATCCATATCAACAAAATCAGGTTCACTCGAGAACAGGACAATACCATATACACAGAGAGCCAACACTGCATTGAAAACGGTCCATTTCTTCTCCTTAGCTACTTCTTGAGCATTGTTTACCAAGTAGGTCAAGTGATATCCATGAACCCTTCCCTTACTAGAAATATCAGCTTCTAAAGTTGACTTGCTCAAATAAAGAGCACCAGCCACAACTTGGAAATCAAGATCTGCCTTGGAACCACAAAAAGGAGCACCTTCTTTAATGGAAATTCCCAGGATATTAGAATACTCTTCCAGAGTAGGTACCAATACATAATCTGTCAATACAAAGCACCTCAGGGAAGGATCATAGAACTGCATCAAGGTGTGCAAGCCATTATATTCATACTCACTGAGGTTACGAACAAAAGATAGGATCCAACCATACTTCTCTTTGAACATTCCTAACACTTCCGGACCGACCATCTCTTGTAAGCTACAAATCTGACCAAGAATGAGCTTCGGGAACTTGTACACAATGTTATTCTTCTTACCCCTTTTGGTGTCCATCCTTATAACTGCCCGTTGACTGGAATCAAAATATCAGATACTACCTGGAAATGAAAAATATGAATGTTAGAAAAAGGATGATGCAATGCAAAGCATGGGATCAAGGTGCCACGTGTCTGTGCTGGACTGAAATAACTGAATAATTCCAAGTCTCAAATTCCCCAGAATTTTAGAACCACAGAGTAACCACACAGATAAACCATACTGATAAGAGCTCCAAAGTACCGGGTATGCTGAAAGTCAAGGTTACTTGCAAGCCTGTAAACAACCCGCCCCTCTAACATGTGGGTACTAGAAAACGAAAGATCCTCAGCTTCTGGCACTGAGGTCGAGAAGCAATAGTACATTCATCCCTCGGGGTATAGTACTATCGTCAATCGAGGAGTGCCTCCACTGATTCTCTTTCAAAAAGGATATCCTATAGCAAGTTCCCAGCATTGGGTCCTCGGACCGAGAATGCGTAATGGGTTTGCCATTTCTGGTCTGCCATTATCACATCTCAGAAGGAGTGTCATTACTGAGTCCTCGGGAATGGTCACCAGAGTCGACAATTCCTCCAGAGAATATCTATGGCCTGTATCAAACATACAATAGCAAATAGCTCATGATAGAACCTCATCTGGTTGTAGGTCTCGTGAACACCCACACGTGGCCAAACACCACGGGAGCGACATGCCTGCCCACGCTAATACCTATGTGTATGGTCAAGCATGGGTAATGGGCTTATCTCTCAGAACTTCCCAACCTGACAAACAGAAAACCAGTACAGCATAATCCAGTATAATAATGAAATGCAATGCGATAAATACAGTAAAACAGTAATACAGTAATGCACTACAAAATAAAGCACCACAATAAACACCCAACGAAAATAAACAACGAAGCGCTAGGATTGACTCGCAAAGGGGATGGACCAGCAAGAGGTCAATCTGTCCCCAGCAGAGTCGCCAATTGTCGCTCCCGGGATTTTCATCCAGGTACAAACGCGAAAGTGGTGCAGAAACAGAGTCGCCAACAATGTGTATTTATCCCAACCGAGGGAAAGGAAACACTGCATAAACTCGAGGGAAGGAAAAGCATGGTCTCGCGACCAAGAGAAACGGGTAAGGGAGTCGATTATGCGATGGGAAGGTATTAGCACCCCCACGCATCCATCGTACTCGATGGGATCAACGCTTGTTGTCTCGATAAAAGTGTGTCGTCATCTGGAGCTCACTGCTACTGGAAAGGAAAAGGAATGGGAACGGAAAAGAGTGAAGAAACGAAGAAGAAAAGAAAAAGTAGTGACTCGATAGAACATCGCTCGTCCTATGCCTACGTATTCCCTCGTGAAATTGGAAAGTCAGAGTCAACGTAGTTCGGACACGAACTAAGGGGGAAGGTTGCTCGCCAAGACATCGCCGTCTTGTGCCTACGTATCCTCAATCGGACTAGAAAGAGGAAATCAGAGCAGTCGTAGTTCGACCTACCGAGGTCTTACCATAGGGACATGCATATGTGATCCCAATGGGTTTCCCCAAGTGGCAGAAGATGGTCATAGCGCTAAGTGTTTATTTCTAGCAAAATTGTTATAATTGTCCTATTGATATGTGTTATATGCACAACCATTGTGTTGCTTACCATAGTTGTATGCTACATCTACCGAAAGAAGCAATACCCTATTCAATCACTAATATTCTCAGTAAATAATGAAACAAGTAGTGGTAGTACCGCCAACCTTATCAATCATCGGACATGAATTTCTTCTTTGTTTTGGAGCCAAAAAGAAACTTTTCATGGAAACATTATTCAATTTTCATTTAGTGAACTGGAAAGTACCACTGATAAGTAACATTGTGGCAGTTAAGCGACTAAAAGATCAAGGAGGGCCAGACTCTGCATTTTTCAAGGGGTTGAATTAATATCTAGGTTTCATCATTGTCATTTGGTGACTTTGCTCAGGTACTACTTAATATCAAAAGCAAAAAATTCATTACCAGCAGGAAAAAGTACATGACAGTGGTTGTAAATTGTGAAAAAGTGGAATACGTATTTGGACACATTAATGCTAGTGATGATCATCAAAACCACAATCTTCACATTCCAGCTTTGAAATATCTCAAGCTTTACAATATCAAATTTAATCGAAAAAGAAATAAAAAGCAGCAGTCCAAAACAAATTTTGATATCAGCAGAAACAAAATATGGATAACAGTGAAAAGTCCAGACATAAATTTGAGAAGGAATTTTTCAGCAGTAAAAATCATCAGCTAGTTTACATAGTAGAAAAACCATACCAGTTCACATTCACGCCAGAAAAACTCATAACCAATTCAAAAATATAATCCATTTCCTCTAACATCTCCTAACCAACTTAACTGTCATAACCACTCCTAAAAACCATAATAGAAAACTAACTGCTCCTAACAATCTCTAACAGAAAACCATTACCAATTTCTTCATCTTCCACATCTCACTCTCCCTCTGAACTCTCCTCTATCTCTTAATCTAATTTTCTTCACCCAAAAAACTACACGCTCCAATTTTCCAACTCAATCTTCACCTTCAACTTCCTCCACACAGCCCATTGTTTATTCATCTTTCATCTTCACGATTCTTCAATCTTCAACACGTACACTTGGCTGAAAACTTCAAGCCTCAACCATTTCATCAATCCACCAATATCATTACTTGCAAAATCCAATACCAAGACAACCACGCGAACTCATCAGTGCATCGACGACAAGTGCGAGAGAACCAATTCAGAATGCAACAACAACATTTCTTCAAGAACTATCATCAACCTTCCATCATCGAGTCTTCTTCGATCTCCATCGAATCCGCAACCTGCAATTTAATCATAGCATCACAGATTAAGATTGTGATAACGGTTCGATTCGACATCAACGCAACAACAAGCAGAAGCAGATTCAAGAACTCAATTCCACAACGGGTTGCGACATATTCTGAGAAGAGGAAGAAGAAAGAAGAATAGAATCGAGAAAGCTTCATACCTGAATCTCCCTCCCTCATCGCCGGTAACCGGTAAGCTCCTCTAAATCCTTTGCCGATCGTATCTTTAGGGCTTCTCGTTCCTTAGCTTGGATTGGCGTGGTCAAGTGAATTGATAGAAATTGAGTAGCGATTAGAAGAGAATTTTGAAAAGAGTTTAGCGTGATGTAGTCGTTGAGGTAAGCATGTTAGGGTCTCTGCCGCCGCCGGCGTTATTCCACGGAACGGAGGAGAAAGGTTTTAGCATAGCTATGAAGGTTGCGTTATGCACAGAAAGAAGAGGTTGAACGAGGATAGTTACGAAGGTGATGAGCGAACGAAGAGAGGCGTTTTGATGGCGATGATTTGTTGAAGGTGAGGTAGACGGAGAGGTTTACAGATGATGTTGGAACGACGTATAGAAGAGGAAGAGAAGAAGAAGTGATAATCTAGGCTTCTCTCCTCTTTAAGAATGAAAGCGCCCTGTTTCAGTACTTGGGCTGTACAGATGTTGTTGCTGTTTTTGATTTATTACCTTGTTTTATGTTTCTCTTTTCGATGGACGAAGAGTCACTCAACTTCCTTATAATTGATACCACGACATTGTTTTCATAGTTGAGATCACGACATCGTCGTTTGTTATTTATTTTCTGTTGCATTTCTCTTTCAGTTGAGGGCGAGGAGTCACTCAGTTTGTTCTCGGTTGAGATCACGACATCGTTTAATCCATGTATGACAACATTAGTTAGACTCCCCTCCTGGTCCTGACTTTAGGGCTATTCTGTATGCTAAATTGTAGGACCAAGTTCCCCTTTAGCCTTCCGTGAGTCTTTTCTCTCGCACCCATGCGATCAAGACTGTTCCTGTTTTCCCGTAGTTGCATGAACTACAAATGCTCTGATTCCTCTTCCTTTTCCGATTCAGCATGCGTAGGAACGAGATGCGATATCTCGGCGAGCACACTAACAACTAACTTCCCCTTTCTCTCGCACCCATGTGATCGAGACGTTAACCAGCTAGTTGATCAAACCTTTTCTCTCGCACCCGTGCGATCGAGACGTTAAACAAACAATCAAAACCGACCTGTAGGTCAAACTACGACTGCTATGACTCCCTCTTTCTGGTTAGATTGAGGATACGTAGGCACAAGACGGCGATGTCTTGGCGAGCAACCTTCCCTCAACAATCCCGTAGTCTTCCGAACTACGTTGAATCTGACTTTTCCGCTCTCGAGGGAATACGTAGGCCTAGGACGGCGATGTACTATGAAGTCACCTTTTCTTTTCCTCTTTTGGTTTTCACCTTCCCCTTTCTCTCGTTCTTTTCCAAGTAGCAGTTGAGCTTTAGATACCTACACCCTTTGACCGATTACAACAAGCGTGGATCCCATCGAGTACGATGGACGTGAGGGGGTGCTAATACCTTCGTCTCGTGTAACCGACTCCCGAGCCCAGGCTATGGTTGCGATGAGAATTCCTTTCCCTTTGTTGAGGTTTACTTTGATCATTTCCTTTTCCTGTGTCGGGATAAATAACGATCGGTGGCGACTCTTCTGTTCTTTTCCACCGGTTGATTTCGTAAATGCGACAGCTGGGGACTCTGATTCCCTAAGCGAGCCAATCCTAGCGCCTATTTGTTTTTGATTATAGGGTGTTTATCTGTATGCTTTACCTGCTTTATTTATGGCTTTATCGCATTGTTTATTGCTTTACCGCATTTACTTGCTTTACGTTTACTGTTGCCATATATTCTGGGCTGTGCTAGATTGTCTATTTTCTTTGGTGGGATGGGAGTTCTAAGAGATAAGCCCACTACCCAGGCTTAGTATACACACAGGTTTTAGAGAGGATAGTAGTGTCGCTTGCGTGGTGGTGACCACATGTAGTGTTCACGAGACCCATAGCCAGACGAGGTTCCTTTAGTAGATATCCGATACTGCATGTTGATGCAGGTCATTGGATGTCCCCTTGATGAGCTGTCGACTCTGGTGACCACTCCCGAGGACTCAGTTGAGGCACTCCTCCCAAGGGGCGATAATGGCAGACCAGAAATGGTCAACCCATTACGCTTCTTGATCCGAGGACCCGAAGCTGAGAACTTGCCATAGGATGACCTTTTTGAGGGGAATCAGTTGAGGCCTCCTCGATTAATGATGATGCCAAACCAGAAATGGTAAACGTATCATCATTTCTTGACCTGAGAGCCCGTGACACTGAAGATCCTTGGTTTTAGAACCTACAGGTGAGAAGGGCTGGGTGTTTACAGGTTTGCAGGTAACCTTGACTTTCAACCTACCCGATATTCTGGTTTTCTTATCTGTGTGGACTTATCAGCTTGGTATTCGAATTATTCTGGTATTCTGGTTTTCTTATCAGTGCAGACTTATCAGCCTGGTATTTCGGCATTCTGATTATTCCGGTATTCTGATTATGCGGATATTCTGGTGTTTTGGTATTCTGATTATTCGAATATTCTGGTATTCCGGTATTCTCTTCAGAGCAGACCTTATGAACCTATTTAGTCATCAGCATAACACTTATTCAGAATATATGGAAGCTTTGATCCCATGTCTGTTGCATCCATAACTTTTCATTGCAGTGCATCTTGCATCATTTTGCATATTCTCCAGGATGAACATTCTTCTTCTCTTGATGCTGCAGACTATCAGAGTTTTGCATTCTCTGTGCCAGATGTCCAAGGGGCAGTTCCTAAGATGAAACATAAGGGCCCACGATCTGTTCAGTTCGATGAAAGATATCGTTTGTTGGAGGAGAAGCTTAAAGCCCTGGAAAGACGTGATACTCTTGATCTGAATGCTTCGAGCATATGTTGGTGCCTGGCCTTGTGTTGCCTCCAAAGTTTAAGACACCGAAGTTTGAAAAGTACCAAGGGGATAGCTGTCCGAAACAACATTTGGTGATGTTTTGCCGAAGAATGACCTCATATGTCCATAATGACAAGCTCATGATTCACTGTTTCCAAGACAGTATGAGTGGGGCATCATTGTATTAGTATATGCAGTTACAGAGTGGTTGCATCCAATCATGGTCAGATATAGCCAATGGCTTTGTGAAGTAATACAGTTATAATCTTGACATGGCTCCCAGCCGCATGCATTTGCAAGGTTTATCTCAAGCGGATAATGAATCATTCCGAGGGTATGCTCAGAGATAGAGAGAGGTAGCGGCTCGTGTTCAACCACCACTTATTGACAGAGAATTGGCTGACATGTTCATGGATACGTTGCAAGGCTCGTATTTCAATAAGATGATTGGAAATGGGGAAGCAAAATTCTCTGACTTGGTAATAATGGGAGAACGTATTAAGAGCCTGCTTAAATATGGAAAGATCCAAGACGTCCCGAACTTCCCAGCCAGTGAAAATGAATCAATTGTCAGTTCTCAAGAAGAATGTGAGGAAGAAAATGGTTCCATCCCGGAATCTACAATACTTCCTTCTCAGTGTTTAGGTATTTTAATTTTTCAGAGTCAGCAATCTTCTGGGTCTTCGTATCAGGGACAATATTCTTCTCCAAATTAGGGACCTTATCAGAGTCAACGGTCATACCATCGTCAACCGCGTCAGCACGCCCGACAGAGGTCAAGAAAGCTAGAGAGGCATTTTGCTCAGTTGCCAATGTCATACAGTCAGATACTGCTAGATTTGATCAAAGGTGGGATGATAGTGCCAAAGGAGATAGATCCAGTGATTCCTCCATACCCACCAGGTTTTTAAGCCAACGCCCATTGTGACTACCATACTGGGGCATTCACTTGAAGATTGTAAGGTGCTCAGTGACTCCAATATGTTCTCATTCACGCCTCAAGGTATTCAGATCTACAATTCTCCTTCATCCAGTCAGGTGGGTTCGTCGTTCCATGTTATGGAAGAAGTTACTGAGAGCAGTTGTGCAGGTGATTATCAGGCTGACTTTGACGAGCAATTCTAAAGATGGCTAGCGCAGTAGCAAATCAAGCTTAGAAATCCCAGTTCTCCGGAGCTGGCAATCATTATATCATGTCATTTCTTTGCATTTATAGTTTCTTTTCTGTTAAAGTGTAAACTCATTTGTAAAACATGTTTGTTTTCGATTGATAATGATAATAAAATGAACATGCATGTTTTGATTAAATCCATTCGTGTTCACTCATACTTTTTATTGATATCATATGCTTGTTTGAGCAGGATCTGATGGAGGATGACGAAATTGAAAGACGTAAAACTTCTGATTGTATGCTTTTGAACAAAACCCTATTGATGATGTACATGAATTGTTTCAACTCCCCAAACACCGGAGATATAAGGAAGATAATCCCTTGTAAACCCCGTTGAGCCTAGTAGTAGGAGTTTCTGTTCTGAAAATGAAGAACCCTCAATCTTAACCTAGGGAAGGGTAGGTGTCAGTTAATTTGACCGTGCGTTCAAATTTCAAAAGGAGTGTCCCATTCGAGGATTAATTACATCTATGGTTATCCCTCACCAACCGAAGAGTGAGGCAGTCACAACCCTTTTAAACAAGTCAGACAAGCTAGTGTCACACGATTCGTTCAAAAAAAAGAATCAAAAGAAAAAGAAAAAGAAAGCCCACTAAGTCAAAAACTTGAAAACCAGTGACTTAGGCAAAAGTTAGGGCATCCCGTTGGACTTCAAAATCGGAAAATTCAAAAAGAATCCGTCCAGGAAAAATCAGGGAAATCGAAAACATGAAAAGCAAAAAACAAAAAGGATGTCAAAAGAAAAATCCTCGATAAAGAACAAGTCATGTGACCACAGACACCAAAGACAAAAGGGGTGACTGTCACTCCAAAAAATGTGTGGGTTCCTTCTATCCTCCTACCATTCATTAACTTTTTTGAAAGGTGAGCGCCTGTGTCAAACTAGCTGAACGTAGGACTGTAAAACATCAAGGAGAATGGGTGGGTTAAAACAAAACTTTGAGCTTTATATCCTTTCTTTCTTAAACCGCGAACCAAGCCACATTACAACCTTCAAAAGACCTAATTGAAGCAGGGTTGTTTCGAAAGCATACTTCGGTAAAGGCCGCGTCAATACTGACTCCTAAAAGGATTCTTCTTACCATTCATGTTGGTATTGATGTGACATTCTGATAAGTGATCGGTTCACTATATGTCATGACATTTTTCAGTGAACAAACTTGGATTTCCAAACTGTCATATGCATTGCATTAAAATTATCTTTTTAAAACGAGTTGTTTTACTTGTGAGTAAGTACTTGACATCAGGAAAGGTTCTACAATGAAAAGATTGATATATCTAAGATGCAAAGTGCCTGAATACTCCGTTGAGCAGGGGTAAGTCATATCAAATGGGCAATCCATTATAAGACTCAGCTAATCTGGGGCAATTAGGTTGAGATTCAACAAATCTCTCGAGGTCAGTTAGTTAGAAGCACTCCTTCACAGATCAGCCAGTCAGGGGCATAAATCATTTCAAGACTTCGTTGAGCGGAAGATTCAGTCAAACTAGGGAAGGTCAGCCCGAGAGTACAAGAAGTTAAGCACCTCTCCAAGCATGCCAAGATTAGGGTTTGATAATCCATTTCATAGGTATTTACTCGATAAAGTATGCGAACTTGTTAACAATGAATATAATCACATATCCTCTCAACATGTTAATCTCTAACACATGTTGTGAGATTTATCGTATTGATCCTTAGATGACCTGTCACTCTAACTATCAATATGATAACATTAAAAGGTCAATATTTATGAACACCAACTCTCAAAACTATCTCTAGCCTCATGATTGTTGATGGATTAAAATTTAGGTCAAGTCTTAGAACATATTTCTCAATCATGAACCAAAACAAAGTATAAATTATACAAACAAAGTTTTTCACCATATATTAATCATCAACAAAGTTCACAAACTAATTATCAAGATCAATACATACAAAAGAAAGGATTACCTACCACTAATCTTGACACAAAAGGTGTTTAGCTACCCATTGACATGGAAGCTTGCTTCACAAGTATCGGGAGGAGATGAAAAAGCATCCGCGTCGAATAATCGAGATCGGATGCAAATCCAGCTTCTCTATGTGAAATCTCACTCTTGGATGATAAAAAGTCAGACACTTAGGTTATGGTGTGTGAAAAATAAGTTATGATCCCCAAAAATAACAAAAAGTGCTTAAATACATCACTTAAAATCTGTCATGTTCGCACTGCGAACGTTTCATTCGCCTAGCGAACAGCAAAATAGGCACCTGATGTGCCTCTGTGTAACACCCTAAATTCCCCCGAATAATTTAATAAAAAAAAATCAGAGTAAAATGAAACAAATCGGAATAAAAGGGTATTACTTTCAACAAGAACTTGCTCATAAATAAGACATGTAACATATAATAAATATTAATGCAACTTTAATCCAAAAAATCATCTTTATTACACAGCGGAAATTCTTCATTGTGATCAACAAAATATAACGGTTTCAATTAATCAAAATATTAGTTTTCAAAAATGTAAAGACAACTGTAATTCTTTAACAAAGTAAAATCATGCATAAAGCGTTCCCGACTCCCAATGTAACATATAATAAATATTAATGCAACTTTAATCCAAAAAATCATCTTTATTACACAACGGAAATTCTTCATTGTGATCAACAAAATATAACGGTTTCAATTAATCAAAATATTAGTTTTCAAAAATGTAAAGACAACTGTAATTCTTTAACAAAGTAAAATCATGCATAAAGCATTCCCGACTCCCAATGTTACATATCAGAGCAGACTCCAAACTAAAGTGAAGCACCTCGTCTTCACCGACCACGACTTCCACACTACTCCTGATTATCTGCACGTTACCCACGTGGAGGCAACATTCAAACAGAAGGGGTGAGATTTCACATTCAATAATACAAGGCAATAACTCATATAAAGGAATTAGCAACACATAACATCATATAACTGCGTAACTCATCATTATCAATACTTCGCATACGTCCAACAACAAATCATCATATAACTTCTCTCAACAATACAACAACACGACTCAACGGATGCAATGCAGTGCAATCATGCATGTGGTACTGTAGCGAGCGATTTTGAGACGTGGTTCTTAAGCACTGCCGTTATGGGTTACTACAGGTCGATTCATTTTTTTATCCTATTGAAGCTGATGAAGGAAGGGAAATAGATGTCTCCAACTAACCCTGCTTTGCAAACTGAGGTCAAACAGTCAAAACTGTTGGTTTACAGATGCGATCAATGTGGAGGGGCTCTCTTAGGTTATTTTGGTTGAATTTAGACTTTTGGCGGGGAATACGGACTTGGATGTTTTGATTGATATGTGAGGATTTGTGACCTGAGGTTTTTGATGTGGTGTGCTCGTTAAGATTTTTCTTTCAATCTTATGCCTACGTATTCCCGTTTACTGAAACAGGGAAATCAGAGCGATCGTAGTTCCTCCTATTCTATGGGAGGAAATGGTGTTTTGGTGTCTTGTTCAAAGCCCAAGACATGAAGCTAAAGGTGGTTTATATCTTGTTCAAAGCACAAGATGTGAAGCTGAAGGGTCTATTTGTATCTTGTTCGAAGCCCAAGATGTGAAGCTAAAAGGTTTTGACTTTAGAGAGAATTTGTCATCTCTAAAGAGGGGATGTTTGGGTCTGTTTGTCACAACTGCTGGGTGACTGATTATAAAAGAGAATTACTTTAACTGGGATATGTGAATCCAACAATGCCATAATTTTATTTATAGGGGATTTTCAACTTGAAGGAGAAGACTTTAACTCAGTGTAGAGTAATGCCATCTTTCCTTAGGATTTTCTCATGCTAAAAGAGGGACAGTGGCATGGATGTAAAAAATCCAGAGGCTTGCCGCTTACAGCAATTAGATGGGGGAAAGGAGTTGTTGATGCTTGTATACTATGAACGAGGCACAATTTTGATGCTAAAAGGTTGATTGGCTCAACCGGGGTTTCCTTATACAAAACCTAAGAGGAGGCCATTGGGCCCAACAAGAGGGTGTTTTTTGTGTGTCCCGTACGAAGCCCGAGATAGAGGCAAAAAGGGTTGACTCAACAAGAGAGTGCTTTTATATGTGTCTTGTATGAAGCCCAAGACGGAGGCTAAAGGGTGTGACTCAACAAGAGAGTCTTTTATACTCAACAAGAGAGTGTTTTTGAATCTCGTACGAAGCCCGAGATGGAGGCTAAAAGGATTGACTCTACAAGAGAGTCTTTTGTATCTCGTACGAAGCCTGAGATAGAGGCTAAAAGGAATGACTCAACAAGAGAGTCTTTTGTATCTCGTACGAAGCCCGAGATAGAGGCTAAAAGGATTGACTCAACAAGAGAGTCTTTTGTATCTCGTACGAAGCCCGAGATAGAGGCTAAAAGGATTGACTCAACAAGAGAGTCTTTTATATCTCGTACGAAGCCCGAGATAAGACTAAAAGGATTGACTCAACAAGAGAGTCTTTTGTATCTCGTACGAAGCCCGAGATAGAGGCTAAAAGGATTGCTATTTTAGTTGAGTGACAGGTCCAGTATGTTGGTTAAAAGAGAAAATTAGTTCTTATAAAAGAGACTAATTAAAGGCTATGCGTTGGGATTTGATCAGAGGATCAGGGTTATTTCATGTTCTTTAAGGAAATGGAAAATCCAAAGGGTATTGAGACTGCCCAAGTCTACGGGTTTTATCTTTTGTACTATGCTTAAGAAACAGTAGTAGTACGCTCATGGTAGAAAGATCTAGAATCTTTGAGAGACTGTTCTATTAAGATGACTAGTTTCTGTTCCTATACCTCTAAGAGGTCGTAGGGACAATTTGTATGAAGCCCAAGAGGAGGCTGGAAACTTTTAAGAAGCCGAGGGATAATTTGTACGAAGCCCAAGAGAAGGCTCTCTTCCCGAAGGAAGATTCCTTATACGAAACCTAAGAGGAGGCTGTGAATACTTCTAAGAAGACGACGGGTCCTTGTACAACGCCCAAGAGGAGGCGGGGATGCTTTTAGGAAGCCTGTGGGTCCCCAAACCCTGAGAAGTTCAAGACAGGCTATTCACGGGGAATAGATCAAGCCAGGAAAGTTCGAGAATTTGGAAGAAACTCAAGAGATGTCATTCACGGAGAAAAGACCATCTCTGGGGGAGTAGAGTTTCTTTGACAATTAAGGGTGACAGCCGAAGAGAAGACTGTATCTGGTGCTCCTATGGGGGATCTAGTTTAGCTATTTAAGAGTGATCAACAGGGCTTAGTGCTAGACGTAGTTGCCAGGGAAATTCTAAATATCTATACTAGTATTACAAAGTTGATATGAGTTTATGAAAGAAGACTTACAGTGAAAGAACCCCACAATACAGTTATTAATATATGAAAGCGGGTAAAGAAAGCATATAAACACTTACTCGGTTGTAGAGCTTCCATGCTGTTTAGTTAGTGGTTCAACAAAGAAAGATTGAAAACAACAGTATATTTCAAAATCCAAGGAGAAAGTATTTTGGAAAGAATGTTGGGGCTTACAACTCAAGGAAAGGCCCAGGGTTTTAACAGTGATTGCATTATTGTTTGTATAGAGACTTATACAAGTGACTGAGGCCCAAAAAGGTTTTCTGTACAAAGGGATGGGTCTTACACTCTCTCAAGAGGCCCAAGAGGTTTAAAGAAAAAGAATGGGGCTTATAACACGAGGGTAGGCCCAGATGATTTGTTTTTGAATTGGCGATCGCGCCGAGGTTTTTCTTTTAACGCAGAGGAACTTATACAACGTCTGAGGCCCAAAAAGGTTTTGGTTAAAAGGGGACTGGGATTTACACTCTATTAGAGGCCCAAAGATTTATTGTACAAGTGATGGGGCTTACAACTCGAGGAGAGGCCCAAGGTCATTTGTTTGAAAATGGCGATCGCGCCGAGATTTTTGAAAATGCGGTGGGTCTTATACAATAAGTGAGGACAAAAGTTTGGTTTTCAAAGGGGGTTGGGTCTTACACTCTAATAGATGCCCAAAGTTGTTTTGAATGGGTCTTATAGCTCAAGGAGAGGCCCAGGGTTTATTTTACATAGGCGACGATCGCGCTGAACTTTTGAAATACAACGGGACTTATATAATATGTGAGCCCCAAAATAGGTTTTTATTTACAAAGGATTGGGTCTTACACTCTATTAGAGGCCCAAGAGGTTTTGAAGATGTTTTATGAGGGTGAAAATCAAAGAAACCCTAATTTGTTATTCTTTAACAGGAAATATTTAAAGAAAATCAAATAAAATACCAAATAAGTTTGAATAAACCATTTGTGATTTTTGTTCAAGGTTTGAAAAATGAGGGATTAATCACAAGATGAATTAAAACTCACTAGGTTTTGATTTTCAAAGTAAATATTCACTTTTAAAATGTTTAAGAAACACTAAAAAATGAATTTATTCACAAAAATACTAATTATATTAAATAAATAATATAAACTTAGTTTTTTTGTGGAATAAAATATTTCAACATTTTTGTGATTTTTTGCAAATAGAACTAATAAAAAATGATTAAAATTGAAAGAGATATTAATTTTCCAATTAATTAATAAAACATGAAAATATTGGAAAAAATAGCAAAAATGTGAGAAAACACAAAATGGCATGGGTGGGGTTTGAACCCACGACCTCAAGGTTATAGGGCACGCGCCTTACCACTGGGGTGGTGATACATCCATTGTTTGAAGTGAAACCACAAATATACAAGGCTTGCCTTGTTTTCTAGGCCTGGCCAAGGCAAGGCAAGACAAGTTTTGCCAAGAAACGGGAAGGTCCATAACTTTCTCATTTCTTCATGGTTAGGGACAAAATTTATATGCATCTGGCCTAGAATTTCACAAGGAATCCAATGGTGGTGGTATTTTTTTCAGATCATACTCCCTCCTCAAAATTCGATAATGGTTTTGAAAAAGGCCTATAATTGCATTTTCTATGCTATACTTTGATACAGGCATGAATTACATGATGAATTGGTTCAAACACAACATGTATAACATGTATGAGGTGTGTATGATCAGTGGACTTCAAAGTAATGCATATTTCAGAAAGTTCAAGTTGTTAGTTCTTGGATTGGTTGGAATTTTGGTAAAACAAAGTATATGCAATGTTGATGTCAAGGTACTGATGTTGGAACATTGAGATTTAACACTGGGTTGTGTTAAGTATGTATTTGCTGAAGTTGGATGTCTGATGTCACATGGCGATGTTGTAACATCAGATCTGCAGAATTAACAACAGCAGGCTGTGATGTTGTTAGGGTTGCGTATTAGCTGGAATTGTGGAGAGCAAGTTATCTCATTGGATGCGAATATCTTGGGATAGATATTTGCTGCTGCATAGGAGATCTGGTGCAGATTTGTAGGAGATTTAAAAGGTTGAAGATTTAAAAAGATTTTAGGAGAAAATCTGTTTTAAATATTCAGTTTTAAATAACAAATCTGGGAGATATTGTAGCAAGTTCAAGACCAATTCAAGGGGCTATATAAAGCGCACAAGACCAAAGGAAAAAGTGACAGAAAACATTCAGAAGATCAGGAGCTGGAGGCTTAGTATCTAGAGTTTGTTTAGAGTTCTTGTATTTACACTATTCTAGGGTTTGAATAGGCGTTGTGTTTCTGTCCTCTCTAGAAGTTGTGAAGCAATAGAGAGTGGTGGCTTGATCGAAGCTAGGAAGCAAGATCAAGGGTACTCAAAGTGGTTTCTTTGAGAGTTTGTAAGGGATTGAGTGGTGTTCTCATGCCTAGGTGGTTTCTTAGGTAGGAAGTCATTAGTAGAGTATAAGTTTAGGAGATTGTCAACGGGTTGTTGAGTCTATAAATTATATCTACAAGTAGTGAATTCCATCCCTGGCTTGGTAGCCCCCAGAGTAGGTTGGTTGTAACCGAACTGGGTCAATAATTCCTTGTGTTGCTTTGTTACTGTTATTGCTGTCCATTGTGCGGAGTGTGTTGTTGTGACATCACACCTTAACATCACACGTCTGATACCAAAATTTCAATTGGCATCAGAGCAGGCATCATGTCTGTCTCTGGGTGAGATCTAGGGAAGTTACTTTCTGGTGTAAAGATGGACAAAGAAGTTGGAGGATTCGTCAATAGACCCCCTATTTTGGATGGATCCAATTATGACTATTGGAAGCCAAGGATGACCACTTTCTTAAAATCCTTGGACAGTAGGGCTTGGAAGGCTGTTATTAAAGAATGGAAAGCTCTTGTCATCTGTGAGAAGGATGATGATGGCAAAGATAAAGAAGGCACCTCTAAGCCAAAGCCTGAAGAAGAATGGACCAAGGAGGAAGATGAGCTTGCCCTTGGAAATTCCAAAGCTCTGAATGCAATCTTCAATGGAGTGGATAAGAATATCTTCAGGTTAATCAATACCTGTGAAGTTGCTAAGGAAGCGTGGGATATCTTGCAGGCTACACATGAAGGAACATCTAGAGTTAAGATGTCAAGACTTCAGCTTTTAACATCAAAATTTGAAGGCCTGAAGATGAAGGAAGATGAGACTATTCATGACTTCCACATGAGTGTTCTTGAGTTGGCTAATGCTTCCAGTGCTCTTGGTGAGAAGATGTCAGATGAAAAACTTGTTAGGAAGATCCTTAGGTCCCTTCCTAAGAAGTATAAGATGAAGGTAACTGCCATTGAAGAATCACAAGACATCAACAAGATGAGAGTTGATGAACTCATTGGATCCCTTCAAACTTTTGAGCTTGGGTTGAATGAGGAAGAACCAGAAAAGAAGCCAAAGAATATAGCCTTGGTGTCAAAGGATCAAGAGGAAAAAGGACAGAGTTCTGAATCCCAGGAGGATCCATCTCAGGCCATAGTTATGTTGGGAAGACAGTTCAACAAAGTGTTCAAGAGAATGAATAACAACTACAGGCCTAATGTCAAGAACATATCTTCTGACACCAGCAAGTCAAAAGAGAAGGATGAAGAGAAAACTGCCCAAGATAAAGGAGTTCAATGCTTTGAGTGTGAAGGGTATGGACATGTCAAGAAAAAGTGTCCCACCTTCTTGAAGAAGCAGAAGAAGGGCATGACAGTTTCCTGGTCTGACTCTGATAGTGAAAGTGAAGGTGAGTCAGCAAAGCATGTTAGAGCTTTGACAGGAACTGTTGTTTCTGATGATGATTCTAGTGATGGGGAAATAACCTTTGAGGAGCTAGCTTCCACTTATCAAGAGCTTTGTCTGAAGAGTGCTGAAATCTGTCAAGAAAACAAGAGTCAAAAGGAACAGATTGCTCAGTTTGAGACTGCTAAATCTGATTTGGAAAATGAAGTCTCACAGGTCAAAGCTCATCTTGATCATATGACCAAATCTGTTAGGATGCTGAGCTGTGGTACAGACACACTTGATAAGATCCTTCAGACATAATAGGTTGCTGGTGATAAGTCAGGTATAGGATTTGTGGCTGAGAAAAAGGTTTCTGCTAAAGCAAGCACTTCAGGAACAAAGAAGGAGGTGTCCCAACCAATGTCTCGTCATCAAACAAAGAGACATGATTCTACACCTAAGAAGGTTACTCATCCATAGCCTCAGAATGTTGAGAAGAAGAATGCTCATCATCAGAAGAAGGTGCTGTCTCAGGGAACTAGTCAGTATATGCCACCTCAATATCACAAGAGCATGAAGGCGGCTAGGTTCAATCAAAACATGTTTCATCAACATCAGGGGAACATGTATGAATATGGATATGGATATGGATACAACAATGTTGTGCCTCATTACTATGGAAGAAGGAAGCCTCATCACCATAGGAGACAGCCTAGAAGAAAGTATCCTCAGTTCAGGAGACAGTCTACCTATGGTAAAAGACAACAACACCATAGAAGACAGGCCAACTATAGAAGAAGGAGACAACATTATGAGTGGGAGCCACAGCAATATCATCATCATAATGGTAGAAGATATAACCAATTCAGAGATGACAGAGTTAAATGCTTCTATTGTGGAAGGTTTAGACATAAGCAACACTCTTGTTTTAAACTGCATGGTTTTCCACAATCTGCTCCTCAAAGAAAACTAAAGGAGGTCAGGCCCAAAGTTGTTAAATAATAGGTTCCTAAGGAGAAGGTGAAATGTCTTTTAGCCCACACATCAGATGGACATTTTGCTATGGATGCATGGTACTTTGACAGTGGATGTTCAAAGCACATGACTGGATCCAAGAAGCATGTGGTAGAGTTCAATCCTTGCCATGCAAATGATGTTATTTTTGGCAATGGTGAAAAAGGAGTAGTAGAAGGAGTTGGAAGAGTGAAGAATCATAATGGTTTTACTCTTTATAATGTGCTCCTTGTTCAAGGGTTGAGTGCTAATTTAATTAGCATAAGTCAACTATGTGATGAAGGTTACAAGGTAAGCTACACCAAAGATGAATGTGTGGTAGCTGATGAGCAGAATGAGGTAGTGATGAGGGGAGTAAGATCCAAAGATAATTGCTATCAGTGGATACCTCAAGTGGACAGCTTATCTAGTGATGATGTTGTAAGTATGGTGAAAAGTCAATCTGGGTTAATGACTTATGGTGCTGTTACTCCTAAGATTGATGATGTGTTAAAAGCCAACTTGAGTAGTCAGTTATATGAGCAAGATAAAGGAGTCAACAATGCTGATGGAAGGATCAAAAGCTGTGACCTTAAGAAGTGTTGGGAGCTGAATACTTTCAAGGCCAAGAAAGATGACAACCTGAATAATGACTCCTATAGTTCAGAAGAAGAATTTTACAAGTTGACAATCCTTAGGTTGGAAGATGCAGATGTTAGAACTGATGTTAAAACATCTCAAGTCAAGAAAGGTACTACTAGCCTTAAAATAAAGAAGAGTGATGATGAACTAATTGCAAAAGTGGTTCCTGAGGTTGCTAAACGACTGAAATCAAGGAAGAGGAAAGCTATTGAGTCACCTCCAAAGATGAGAACTGATAAGTAGAAGATCTATGTGGATGGTACTACAAAATCTAGGAGCAAAGTGTTCATCTATTTCAGAAATAGGAAGATCAGAGATAAGTCTGATGATAATGTCCAGGATATCTCTCAAATGAAGGAAGTCGTTGTTGTTAGAACTTCTGAGAAAATTCAAAAGGCCATACTAGATAACATTCCCGCTCTTTTCATAAAATGGTGGAAGTATGTTCTGGAAAAAGAATTTGGTATAGATACTCTGGATATGGTTGAGTTTGCTAGGATATGGATCAGAGAGGGTGTGGGAACTTATGGTATTCAGGTGTGTATGAATAAGTTGCTCTGACTGTGTTTTATTGGGAGCTTCTTGAAGGACTTCTTTATGCAATGAGTCCTTTGAATGGTGATGAGAAGCTGATGTCCCAAAAGATTTTATAGCATCATGTTTGCTGGTGGTTATATCTGGAAGATGATTATGATTGGACATGTGGAGTTGGATGTTCTAGCATTTTTGGTCAGAAGAGGTGGAGATTATGGTCATGTGGCTAGTAGCTTGCTTTGGCAAAGCATGACTACTGTCTTTGAAGACTTCACCAGTTTCAACAACTACTGGTGGATGTAAGGATGAAGGAATTGTGATCTCTTGAAGAGACTGGATCTCAGTAAAGCTTATAAGTAAGCTGAGAATTTGTGGAGTTTGTGACACAGTGTTGAGGTTGGATTATTTTGCTGATAGTAAATCCAATAATAGAGCGTATGTAATACCCTGGTGTCAAGAGTGTCAAGAGTATCCTTGGTGAAGGATGTCTTTGTTCTGGATCTGAAGCTTAGTGCTTACATTATATCTAAGGAGCATCTACATAGTCATACGGGAGAATGATGAAGTAGAAGGTTTGCCTTGGATAGTGAAGATGAATTGTATGATAACCTTTGGAGAAAGGGACAGTGGTACCAAAATGCATGTACTTAGAAAATGTGCTCAAATGTTCATCTCCATCTAGAGCATTTGTTAATCATGACAAGGGGAGTACTTGTCTATGGATTTTGCAGCAAAGGTGCATTTATTGTGAAGATTGCATGCTGATCAAGCTTGTGGAGATTGGTTGCCTCTTATGAGGATATAATGTCAAATAGCATGTTATGACATTAGGCCGTTGATTGGTGTTTTGGTGTGGCCTTGAAGGGTTCTAGTCATAAGAAGCAAATTGTTTGAATCTTGTGCGCACATGCTTCTGAGGAGATGTCTGAAGACAAGATTGAATCATGGCCTTGAATAGATTGTACACTTGCCTTGGTGTGTGTTATTCTAAGTGTGAGGAGTTGACTTAGAGTTCAGTGGAAGGCATTGTGTGTGTGCTTCAGATCTTGTGGATGATTGTGTGAAGCCTTCATAACTGGATGGATGAAGAATATGTATGGATTTTCAAAATGTGGATATTGCTGACAGAAGAAGTATGGTTTTGTACAGGGTGTCATAGGACTTACTTGTTGAGGTTTGTCTAATTGTGGCTAAAAAAGGGGAGATAAAAAATAGCCAAGAGAGTCAAGAGTATCAAAGAATGCCATATGCTGCTAATGTGATGCAGATATTAAGGGGGAGTTTTGACTGAGCTAGTGAAGATATCATATCATTTGAAGAGTGCAGCCAAGCAGACATCAAGGGGGAGAAGTGCTGCACATTGTGAGCTACTGAACTGCTGTGATGCTGGTTCATATTTTTGAGGGGGAGCACCTATTGGCTGTTGTCAATTATGATGATGGTGCTGCAGCAGATCAAGTGATGAAGACTATGAAAATTATCAAACTGCTGCTGATGAAGTTTCAAGATTTATTGATTGAAGTGTTTTACTGCTGATGAAGTTTCAAGATTTATTGATTGAAGTGTTTCCGCTGCTAAAGTCTCTGAAGGTGCAGAGTGCAGAGATTGTTTTAGCCAAAATTAGCCAAAGGGGGAGATTGTTAGTTCTTGGATTGGCTGGAATTTTGGTAAAACAAAGTATATGCAATGTTGATGTCAAGGAACTGATGTTGGAACATTGAGATTTAACACTGGGTTGTGTTAAGTATGTATTTGCTGAAGTTGGATGTCTGATGTCACATGGCGATGTTGTAACATCAGATCTGCAGAATTAACAACAGCAGGCTGTGATGTTGTTAGGGTTGCGTATTAGCTGGAATTGTGGAGAGCAAGCTGTCTCATTGGATGCGAATATCTTGGGATAGATATTTGCTGCTGCATAGGAGATCTGGTGCAGATTTGTAGGAGATTTAAAAGGTTGAAGATTTAAAAATATTTTAGGAGAAAATCTGTTTTAAATATTCAGTTTTAAATAACAAATCTGGGAGATATTGTAGCAAGTCCAAGACCAATTCAAGGGGCTATATAAAGCGCACAAGACCAAAGGAAAACGTGACAGAAAATATTTAGAAGATCAGGAGCTGGAGGCTTAGTATCTAGAGTTTATTTAGAGTGCTTGTATTTATAATATTCTAGGGTTTGAATAGGTGTTGTGTTTCTGTCCTCTCTAGAAGCTGTGAAGCAATAGAGAGTGGTTGCTTGATCGAAGCTAGGAAGCAAGATCAAGGGTACTCAAAGTGGTTTCTTTGAGAGTTTGTAAGGGATTGAGTGGTGTTCTCATACCGAGGTGGTTTCTTAGGTAGGAAGTCATTAGTAGAGTATAAGTTTAGGAGATTGTCAACGGGTTGTTAAGTCTGTAAATTATATCTACAAGTAGTGAATTCCATCCCTGGCTTGGTAGCCCCCAGAGTAGGTTGGTTGTAACCGAACTGGGTCAACAATTCCTTGTGTTGCTTTGTTACTGTTACTGCTGTCCATTGTGCAGAGTGTGTTGTTGTGACATCACACCTTAACATCACACGTCTGATACCAGAATTTCACAAGTCATGATGCTTACCTCTCTTTGAGCTTTTGGAGTTTTTTGTGCAATATGCCAAACTTCTTGTTCCAGAAATGGTTTGATGCTTTGGACACTCTCAAATTATCCCTTAGAAGCTTTTAGGATGAGTGGAATCAGCTGGAACCTGCAAAAACACAAACTGGCCCTTTCTTGCAAAAGGGGTTAAAATGGCCAAAATAGCAACTCTCTCAAATGGTGTTCCAGATGGGGGGAATCATTTGGGATAGTTCAAGGATGATATTTGGAGTGTGTTTGAGGTTTTTTCTGGTTTGGAAAGTGACTGATTCAAGACATGGCTTGAAAAATGCACAAAAAGGCCTATTTTGAGGTTTTGAGAGGTGATTTTGTGATTTTGGCGATACAGGCCACTTGTGATAGTTTGGATCACCTACATATGATGTTTATGAGGTGTTAGGATCATGAGCTGTGATGGAAATGCTCTCTAACTCAAAAACTCAGAGTTACCTTGCTAAAGACGGCATTTTGGCCTAAAGAGAGGGATTTTGAGGAAAACACCTGTTTGATGGCTTTGGTGTACTCAAACTGAGCACAAATGAGCTCTATTTATAGTAGATCAAGTTTGTTTTAGAATTAATAGTGAATGGCAACCACAACAGAGGTTTGGCCAATGTTGGCAAATGAGAATCCAAGTCTCCTCTAGCCATTAACTAGAGGTTAGAGCGCAGAGCTGTGGTTCCCTAGTTGTTGAATCATTCTTGACTGAATTCAGTTGTAAATGTGCCAGTCCATGCCACCTTGGTGCATCCATTAAATGCTCCAATCCAAAATTGGAGTCTTGTTCCTCTTTTAGGGATTTCTAGGTTTGTCATGCTACTTCTTGTTCCAAATACTTTGGAGGCTTGGCTCAGTGTTTGTCCCCTTTGGATTTGATCCTCAGATGTGTTCAAGATGATGACAAGGCTTGGAATGAGCTGATTTTGCCAAATCGAGCAAAAATGCAAAATTCTGCATAGCCTTGGCAGTTTTCAGCAAGGCATATTGCCTTTGTCATATCTCATGGCTCAAGTGGAATTTGGTGATGTTCTTGGTCATTTTGGAAAGCCCTTATATGATACAACAACTGTTTGATCATATTTGGTTTTGATACCTTTTGGATCCAAGTGAAAAATCCCCCTACATTTGGAAAAAAGTGAAGGCAGATTCTGACTTAGTGAAAATTTCACTAAGTGTTGGAAAAAGTGAGATTTTCACTTTTTGTGATTTTGATCATTCCATAACTCAAAATCCATAATGAATTTGGAGGGAGGTCAGTTTTAAGCTTTTGTAGAGGGTAATGAGATCTACAAATCAAGCTTTGGATGGGGAAAATGGCTTTGTGGTTTAGGATTTATGATCCTCCAAAGTTGGTACCCTTGCCACTTTGTTCATAACTTAGAAAATTTTCTAAGTTTTTATGGTTACCCCTTTTACAAGTTATCCCACTTTTCTTGATTTTTCTTGATGAATGATGATTCAAATCATACATTAACATCATTTTAGGGTTAAAAAACCATTTTTGTGAAAAATCTCAAAAAGTCAAAGTTGACTTTTGTGCACAGTTGACTTTTTGTCAGATGAATTCCAAACTGTGTCATCCTTTAGGAAATCATGTCCTTGACCTAAATAAAACTTGATGGACATGTTCCATGGGTATTATAGGGTATATTGATTCATGTCCTAGGGTTTGGGAGCATGTCCTGGTCAAAAGTCAAAGCTACAGTTGACTTTTTCTCGCAAAATCCTAATTGTGGCTCTGATGAAATTGTGACTTGTTGCTCAAGCTTCCTGGACCAATCCATTGTTACAAATGGATCAATGTGGTATGTTGGAGATCCTCAAATCATGTCTTGAGGTCTTGGCTCATGATTTGTCCCAAAAGTCAACTTAGGGGTGAATTAGGTCAAGAAAACCTAAATCTTGATTTTTGATGTATGCATCCCCTGAGGCTAAATTGACTTGATGATTGGGTTTATGATGTCCCTTGGAGCATCATAGGTTATTCCTTGAAGCATTGGCTCATGCCCATAGGAAAATTTCTATCTGGAGGCCCTGGTCGACCAAACCCTAATTTGGCGACACTGGCGATCTCGATGCTTGATCCACCTGGAAGGGAGCAACCTTGTGCTTAATCCTTGAAGTGGGAGTCCTCTTGATCCATTGGGGATATTTGAGAGGCTAGACCAGTTGAAGGTTATGTCATTCCTTGATTGATCCTTTGTCTAAAAGCTCTGAGAGGGCTGGAAACCCTAACTTTGATTGTAGTGGATGCTCACCCATCTTTGGGGAGACTGATGAGGTATGATGGTTCCTCTATATTGTGATGATGATTTTCACAATGATGGGAAATCTTAGTGGTCAAAATTTGGGGTATGACAGGTACCAACAGAGCTACAGCTCCCTTCCCTAATACCGTGATTCGGCTTTGACAGGCTACAACCCCCTTCACTTAACAAATTGCCAATTCAGGCCATCGTGGTGCCAATCCAGGCCATCGTAGTTAAAAAGAAATGATTATGCAACGATACAATTAAAATGCGACAACAACAACATCAACTTCGCAAATCAACATAGGCACTCGACCTCTTCGCTATACTTCGCATCACAACTTCACAATTAATCAACATTATTCTTCGCAAATAAACAATAATTTCATTCACACACTTATAATTACAAAACTCAAGCATGTATACTTTAATCGAAAACGCTTCAAAAGCAGCTCAAGTACATGACGAAATAATTATTAAAATACACCTAAATTCATCATTAAATACAATGAATCACGTTCTGAATTCATTTCACAATCTGGAAAATTATCAATTTCGAAATCGTGCTAAAACTCAAACTTTCACCTAATAAATCAGGGCATTACAACTCTCCCCCACTTAGAATATTTTCATCCTCGAAAATTCACCTGATGCGAACTACCCAGGATACGTCCTCGTATCCGACTAATCAATTCCCATGCCATGAAAGGCAACACCGCGGTTAACACAAAACAACAAACTACCTTATTAACGACAACAACAACAAGATGCAATGATCACGCAATGCACTCGACGACCAACTCAAGACACAAAGAATAACCAAGTTAAGAACACACAGGTTTACTATGAACCAGAACACAATACGATCGTCACCATCACCATAGGCGACACTCCCCTAATTCCCCATCATAGGAATTAGCTACTCGCGCTCGAACCATCACCATAGGTAACAAGGCAACAACAAAGATAAAAACACAAAAGTCCATAACACAACCTCAATGTAGCCAAACTACTAACATCGTTGTTACACACGTACGAACAAACTACACTACACCACGCTTTCACTCGGCACTCGAATTACTCACAACTATCAAATCTACCAAGTTCACATCCAACTTCCGACCATTAAAGCAGACATAAGAAACGACTTTTGACTTAACTCATCGGGAATTCTGACCAAACATGTATTCTACACTCTTGTGATTACTAAACACTTCGGACCTAGATCCATAAAAATAATTCCTCCAGATACTTAACACAATTACAACCTCAGCCAATTCCACATCTTGAATAGGATAGATATTTTCATGAATCTCTAACTATCGTAAAACATAAGCTACAACTTCACCATCTTATATTATCACACTGTCTAAACTCATCTTAAACACATAACAGCATCCCAATACCATAACCGCATAAGGATACATATTTCCAATTAATTTTGACAAGAAAAATCACCTTTTCCACTCCCAGACTGCACTAAGCGGGATCCGACTCGCGCTAAGCGCGCTCGCTTCTGCCTCGAGAAAGCGAGGGTCTCCCAGACCGCACTGGGCGTGCTCAAAAGCGCTAAGCACCCTTCGCGATTCCTGCTACAAAACTCCGTGATAATAACCGACTAAGTCCAAGAATATTATACTCCCCTTAATCCACTGCAGGGCTTCCTCATTGTAGAACTACATCTACTTGGATGGATCCACAACTAGGGGTGTCAAAACGGGCCGCCCGCCCCGCCCCGGCCAGCCCCGCCAAAAGCCCGCCAAAAAAAGAGCGGGGCGAGCATGCCCGCCAAGTGAAATGGGCATGAAATTCAAGCCCGCCCCGCCAAGGTGGCGGGTTGGCGGGCCAGCTCGCCTTCTTTTTTTTTATAATTTTTTTTCTTCCATTTTTTTAAATAAATTAAAATGCTTTGTTTTTTTAATATTTCAATAAGAAAAAATCAAGAAACATTTAGATATCAAACCAACATTTAGATATACAAGTACAAATACAATACAACCATCAATAACTTTTAAGTTCCAACCAACCAAAATAAATATCAAGTTCAACCTTCAAGCAACCAAGAACTTTACCATCAAGCAACCAAAGTTTAAGTTCAACCAACCAAAATCATAATAAGTATTAAGTACAACATCAAAGTTTAAGTTCAACCAACCAAAACCATAATAATATTAATATTGCCTAACAAAACAAGAGTGAAGCATTCTAAAATTTAAATCCTAATCATCAAGGTCAAGCAAGAATATTAGATGCACTCTTAGAACAAGTTGGACCCTCTTTTTCATCTTCATTGTCATCATCATTTCCATCTACATTACAAAACAATGAAATAAATTCAATGGTTACTAAACAATATATTAAAAAAAATATTAGATAACTATATTCATACTAAAAATAATTACCATTATCAAAGGCATGCAACCAATTGCGAGAACAAAGCAATGCTTCAACATTTTCAGACAATAGTCGATTTCTATACTTGTTAAGCACTCTAGAACCAATACTAAAGGAAGATTCTGATGCAACAGTGGTAATAGGAATGCTTAACAAGTCTCGAGCCATTACCGAAAGTTCAGGAAATTTTTGTCTAGTGTTCTTCCACCATTGTAGTACATCCAAATGTTCTGTGTAATCAAGATCCAAGGCTGGCTCTTCCAAATACATGTCAAGTTGACTTTGACCATTTCTTTTAGCCTTACTAGATTGTTGTCTACCCAATCTAATTTCCTAAAATTATGACATTGAAAAATAACATAAAGTTAAATAAAACCAATTAGTAAATCATGCTTTCATATTATTTAGAAAAAACCAATTAGTAATTCATGAACATTCTGATGACATAGTTGAAGAGGTAGTAAGAGGAGTACTTGAAGCATTGGAAGAAGGAATAGAATATTCTGCAAACAGCTTGTACAATTTTAGCTTTATGTTTTCCAACTTCAATTCCCAATTTAGTGGATCAATCACTTTATAACAATAGCCCAATGAGTCCAACTTCATTCTTGGATCTAAGACAGCCCCAAATGCAAGAACAACACTATATTCACCCCAATACTTCTCAAATTTCAAAATCATGCTTTCAGCCATTTTTTTATAACTTCATCTACCTCTTTTTGGTTGTCTATCAAAAGACGTTGAATTTTCCAAATTTGCAAGAAGTATAAATTGGAAGTGGGATAGCTTGTTCTGAACATCAAAGTGGTAATTTCATAAAATAGCAACAAGAACCTACTCATTTTTTCAAGTCTCACCCACTCTTCCTTTGAAGGATTACTTGTATAATTTGCATCACAACAATGAAGGTTTTCAAATACACGTTGATATTTAAGAGCACTTTTAAGCATCAAATATGTTGAATTCCATCTTGTAGGCACATCTGTAACTAACCCACTTGATACATTAATGTTGCCAACCATATCAATGCATTGTTTAAATTTTATCATCCTATTCTCTGAACCCTTCACATGTTTGATGCTTTTCCTAATCTTTTGCAAAGCACTGGAAGCTACTTTAAGACCCTCTTGCACAATTAGATTTAAGATATGTGCAGAACAACGGACATGAAAGAACTCCCCTTCACATAACAACCAATTTTGCAAGGCTAATTGGCTCTTCAAAGTTTACTGCATGACATCATTTACAGATGCATTATCCAAAGTAATGGTAAATACTTTCTTCTCTATTCCCCAATCAGTCAAAAACTCAGATATTCTTTTACATAACTCAAAACCAGTGTGAGGAGGAGGCATGTGACAAAAGTTGAGGATTTTACTATTTAACTTCCAACTTTTATCAACATAATGAGTAGTTAAAGTAATATAGCCCTCTGTATTAATTGATGTCCATAAATCAGAAGTTAAAGAAATTCTACAAGGAGTGTTGGCCATTTCTATCTTAATCTTTTCCTTTTCCCTTTTGTATATTCTCACAACATCAACATGGAACCCTTTTGTATATTCTCTTCGTTTTACTAGGTTCCCCTGACACATTACTATTAGGTTCCACAGACTCACAATCTTGTTCAACGGTTAGGTCCAAATCCACATCATCACTCTCATCAATCGGAGCTAAGAAATCCATATCCAAACCTAAAACAAAAAATAAAAAACAAATTGGGTTAGAAATTTCTCAAACAACCCTTGTAACAAGCATGCACAAAGTTTATAAAACATGTGCATATAACCCGAACAGCCCCTGCTATGACACAAGCTAATATGAAAAGCTTTGAAACTTCCTCTCCTCAAACAACACGTGAGACAACACACCTTGCTTTAAAGAGCATCAAATACTCATATAATAAAGGCAAGAAAAGTATAAATGGGTGATTCATCATAGTAAATTCCAATTATTTCATTAAGATTTAGAAAGAAAAAGAAAACTAAAGCATCACTGCATATAAGAATTAAATCAAAACCAATATGCAAATCATACTTGCATACTAAAAATAAAACCTCTCTATCAATGCCAGTCAAAACTACATCATTCATCATGAAATGGGATGTACATAACTTAAAGCAACGTTATACAAACAACAACCACTAGTCAACACAAATTGAATTACTCAATGCACATATCAAAAACCTGCTACAAATTGTTCTGAATAAATCAATTTCTAAGCTAGCATGATAACACACCAACCAAAATAATTACAGAATTCTACATGGTTTTCACATGATACACGAACCGTTGCAACATTCATGATTAATTGTAACAGCCCCTGCTACAAGTTGCAACATTCATGATTAATTGGAGCAGCCCCTGCTGCAAGTTGTAACATTCATGAATATTATACCCTGCTGCAAGTTCAAATTTATATTGTCATCCCTTAACTCAACAAATGTTTACCATATATCCTGTTTAAAATGTTAATAATAAGTGTTTTAATTATAATGCTTCGAGATATTTTTTTCTTCATTATAATACTAAAGATTAACAAAAAACTGAAGTGCTATAAATTCCTGATGTTCATTTCTGGGAGACACTATAAAACAACATGGAGAGCATCTAGGCGTTGTAGTTTCTGATGATGCTACTCAACTATTTTGTCTTTTGTAAAATCAAAGGAATTCAATTGGAGTATATTTGTATCCATGCTGTAATTATCTTTAAATTATTAAATGTCATAAACAAACATGAAATTAATCATGCGAAGAAGCGTGATGTAATTTACTGCAGATGATATTTAAGAACTCAGCATACATAGAAGGGTTCCATGCTGGTATTCATCATCATACTGAAAACAAGCAATTAAAGTAATACAATTCAAAAATAATAATATCATCACCACCATTGTATTAGGAACAACTTACAGTAAAAACATGGATAAAATCAAAACTAAACCATATTGAAAAAAGAGAATTAAATTTGCACCTACCTGAAGTGGAGACTGAGAGGGAGATTTAGAACAACAATTTATCTTTCATACTTGGGGCTGGCATGGAGAGAGATTTCGCGAGCGAGCAAGATGAAGGCAGACAGGCAGTGTGAGTGAGTAAAGGTAGCCGCAGCAGCAAATCTGAAAAGTGAGAGAAATTTAGGTCACCACTTTTACTAATTTGTCGTTTTTTTAAATGAATATTTATCATTGGGCCATATTTCCAAAATGGGCCACAAACATATTTTTAGTAGTTTATTTTTTCAATTTTTTTAACGGGCTGGCGGGCCAACCCCGCCCCATTCTGTATTCCGCCCTCGGGGTTTTTTGATTTTGCGGGGCGGGCAAAATGGGTTGGCGGGCCCAAAATCTCAACCCAGCCCGCCATTTTTTGGCGGGTGCGCGGGCCGGCCCTGGCCCGTTTTGCCACCCCTATCCACAACAATACCCTCATCTGAGTTAACACAACTGATCAGAGATGACCAGGAGGAGATCGTCGCGGCCTTCGTGTAGGACAATAGTTGATGCTCGTAGGGAGGAAAAGGGGGTGGAGGTACCTGCAAGGTACTCCGATGCCAAAGTAAGTATTTGGTCAATAGAAAAGGGGAAAGCAAGTAAGAAAAGTCAAGTATATGATTTGTGATACCTGCCCCTCTCAAGCGAGGGGGTATTTATAGATGGAATTCTGGCGGGCAAAGCGCCTGATCGTCCAATTAGGAAATGCCAAATGGAGGGAAAAACGCGTTGTCTTTCTAACTGTTCCCGCGATATTCGGGGAGGCAGTTGGTCGCGTGACCTACTCTGCGTGTGAGGGGGACACGTCCAACGACTATATTGTGCCCAACGACTATATTGTGCCTATTGGGCCTGTTCGCCAATTACGATGGATTGGGCCTGGTCCTTATGGGCAGAAAGCCTTGCCCAGTCCAGAACAAGAGCCCCCCAAGTCGTTGCTCTGTTGGAGAGTAATGACTTTAGCCAGCTGTGACTTCGACCGTATTGTCGGGGAAGTGGTTGTTTGCATGGAATGTTCTATTCGTGCCCGACCAGATGTGGTCGTTAGCTGCTAGTGCAAAATGTCGATCAGGATTTGTAACTTCCTCAGAGAAAATGGGAGTTTTTGGCGAGCAGCCCTGCACGGACATGTTGCTTTTCACGAGGAGACCTGTTCGTGGGAGCCAAGGACTAGTGTATTTTCTGCGCAGAACCAGGCGAAGAGTTCTTGTGACACGTGGTGAACATTTATGGCCTTTGTCAGTCCTAGGGGCGCATAGGCTATGATGACCTTTGCGATTCCCCATGATCAAATGGTTATAAAAGGGGGGGGGGGGAGGTTTCATTTTCATAATTTCACAAGTTTTTTACTCTTTGCTCTTACTTGCTCTGCAATTAGTCCTTCGCTGGAGCTTCTCTTCGCCACCGTCAACTTCTTCTTTTACTTGTAAGTCCGTGTTTCCCTTTCTGCATATTTTTATGAGTTTTCCGGTTGAGCTTCATGTTTTTCGGTTGAACTTCATGTGTTCTTTGATGAACATATGAATTCCTGGAAATTTTATGAAGAACATGATGAATTTCAGGAATTTCTAGGATTTTGTAGAAATTGTTAGAATAGATCCTTGTAGAATCTAGTTAGGTGTAGTATTTAATTTGTAGTCGGGCACTAGGCATGTTCAGAACTGTAACGTGATTCTGAGACGAGCATGCGTCCTCTTATGGATTTCTGCGAGTTCTTGTCACGGGGACCTTTCCTAGCGATAGGTAGGTAACTTATACGGGCACACGGCTGTCCTCGGATTCGTTAACGCCCTTTCACTTGATTAGTGGTGGAAGGGTGGATTTGATCGCGGATGTCGAATTCACTTCTCTTCCTCTGCTTTTCAGGTGAACATGGGTGAACCTCAGGACGAAGTTGCACCCGACACACAGGAAGAACAAGAAGGGCCCAGTGTGTCCGCCGATTACTCAAATATCAAGGTCGCGGGAGGGGACCATGACTGGCTCGCACATGAGCCTTTGTCGTTTCGATCAACTTTCTCCGCCGAGGAGATACAGGACTTCAACTTGTTGGAGAGACGCGACGAAGACGCTCCACGGGCATGGAAAGCATTTCGCCCCGGGGAGTATGACAGAATCTGTTCCTCGTATCCGGGGTTGCGCTTTCCCATGTACGAGTTCGCGTTTACGGAGGCCAAGATGCGTCTCCCTTTCACTGACTTCCAATCTTTGCTGTTCACCCATCTGGCCTTGTGCCCGTCCCAACTTCATCCCAATGCCTTGGCTTTTATCCGGGCTTTTGAGTTAGTGTGCCATTACCTCAATATCGGGGCGACCACGGATCTCTTCTTCTGCCTCTTCCAGATCCAAAGGAGTACGGCGGGGATGAAGCAGAGTTGGGTTTCGTTTAAGCAGTAGAATAGGCTGTTCTGGCCGTATTCTGATTCAATACGCAATTTCAAGGATAGGTTTCTGATCGTGAAACCTATTACCGAGGAGGCAAGGAGGAGCATCTCAACTATTGAGAAGGTGGTGGTAGATGGTCGGGAGAGGGATGGTGTGGTCTCCATCTTTCCTTTGGAGTGGGTCTATACCCACTTCAAACACAGAACGGATCAGTTCCTTGTAAAGCACGAGCAGCTTTGCCCGACGGACAAGGAATCGTACAGGATCCTTCACGCTTACGTGGAGAGCTTCTCCCCGGCCTTCGTAGTTGATCGGGACGGGAAAGAGCTGGTTGGGGATGATGGCCCCGTCCGGGCAGCTAGATATATCAATGTCAAAGCTCTCCTCGAGTGTGACAACGATGATGATGCGATGACCTTGCTCGGTATGCTCCACTATTTAGTTTTGTTTCTTTGAATTCTTAGTCCTGACTTGATATGTGTGTTTGCAGGTATGATGGCTGACATGCGAGAGCGTCTGATGAGGTTGCAGGTGGCGAATATTTTCAAGAAAGCGACCACAGGCGCCAAGACCGGGGTGCCTAAGCAGACAATGATGGAGAGTTTTGCTGTTGGACCTATCCCCGTCCCGGAAATAGCCTCAACGCCGCTGACCCCGGAGGCTTCCCATAAAAGGAAGAGAGATGCTGCGGGGGCTTCTGTGGCCGCTGGTCTGGGGGGGTCCGGCGCCGATCATCAAGTCCTACCCGCATGCTACACGCGCCGAGATTTGTTCGCTGAAGGGGATTCGATAGAGGTCCATGATTCTGAAGCTGTGGCTATTCTGAACGCCAACTCCAAAGTGAGGAGAAAACAGTTGTGCCAGGATGCGGCAGACATGTTTAGGGTTCTTGAAGCTGCCCTTGTCCTCGCCGACGATGAAGCAGCTACTCGGACGAGCCTCGTGACGTCCAAAAACAGAATTGCCGAGCTGGAGACTGAAAACAATAAGTTGTTCAACGATTTAAAGCAGTTTGAAGGTCACCAGGAGGCCAGAGTGTTGCATCAGGCGGAGGTGACTCAGCTTAAGCTAGATGCACTTAAGTCTGACGAGGAGAGGAAGAGGTTGTAGGCGAGGATCGCTGAATTGGAAGCCTTGACTTCCGCTGTCCAGGATGAAAATGACGACGAGAAGTCTCTAAAGTCGCGGACTGACTTGATCGGGAGGATTAGAATCCTCGGCGAGGATAACCTGAAAGCTGTTGAGTTCGGCTTTAATGCGGCCAAAGAGCAGATGGTGGCCCTCAACTCCGACGTGCAGCTCCTGACGGACGGAATGGGTTTGTTCAACAAGGTGGTGGATGGTCAAGTTATCCTTGTCGAGGAGGAGAGTGAAGTCGCAGAATAGGACTTTGTTGTTTTTAGCATGTTTTGTGGGCCTGCGTGCCCTTATCAATTTGTATGGGCGCTGCCCTTTTTTTTTTGTACTTGTGACATTATCCGGTCATGGCCGGTGCTTTAATGTACTTGTATTTTATGAATGTTTTATCATGGAATTTTGCTCTTTTTGTTTATATGTATGTGTGTGTGCTCGGCGAGGTGTGAAACCTACCGAGGAGGGCGAAGTGGTTCTGCCCATGATGAGGCTAGGACTTCATTTGAGGTACTAATCTGATAGGCTTGGACTGTTCCCATCGCGAGCTGGGTGTCCTGCCTGAATGGTACGGCAACGGCGGAGCTCGGTTGAGGTACCCCCGTTGTGCACAGGATCTGTTCGTACAATGAGCAGAAGCTGGCCGGTGTTGTAATGCGTGTCATGCTTCACCAGGGCATGATACGATGGTCGCGCTGCTCTCCCCGTTTTGGGGTGATTATGTCGGCGACTTGTCTATCCTCGTGGTTAAGGACTTAGCTATAGTACTGCTTGAGTTTTTCAGCATTCCATGGTCGAGCAAGTTGTTTTTCGTCCAGTGTTTCCAAGTAATACGCTCCCGTGCCCGTTTTGGATTTGACCCTATAAGGTCCTTCCCAGTTTGCTGCCAGTTTCCCTTCGCGAGAATATTTCTGGTTTCTGCGCAGGACCAGACTGCCTACGGGGAAGTCGCGCTTTATGACTCTGGCGTCATGTCGCAACGTTATTTGTTGCTTTAATGTGGCCTCTCGGAGGGCAGCTCCTGATCTTATCTCTTCGACTAGATCGAGCTCCTCGCATAGAGCCTCATCGTTCATTTCTTCGTCGAGGAGGGCTTCTGTCCTTCTGGAGGGCTCCCTTATCTCCACCGGTATCACCGCCTCTGTTCTATATGCTAGTCGGAAAGGGGTTTTCCCGGTGGTGGAGTGAGGTGTTGTCCTGTACGCCCAGAGGACGCTGTGGAGATCCTCGACCCACCTTTCCTTGGCCTCGCCTAGCCTTCATTTTAATCCGCGTAGGATTACTCTATTCGCGGCCTCCGCTTGCCCGTTGGTTTGGGGATGCTCGACCGAAGTAAAGTGTTGTTTCGTTCCCAATTTGGCGACGAAGTCTCGGAATTTTTTGTCCGTGAATTGGGTTCCGTTGTCGGTTACGAGGGCCTGGGGTACCCCGAATCTGGCGAGGACGTTTCTTTTGTAGAAACGCAGTATGTTGAAGGCTGTGATCTTGGCGAGCGCTTCGGCTTCAATCCATTTTATGAAATAGTCAACGGCCACGATTAGGAATTTATTTTGATAAGATCCCATTATAAAGGGCCTAGGATGTCCATCCCCCACCGGGCGAAGGGCCACAGCGAGGAGAAGGTCTTCAACTCGTTGGGTGGTGCCAAAAGCATGTCCTCGTGGCGTTGGCACCGATCACATTTTTGCACATGCTCTTTGGCGTCGTGCTGCATGGTCGGCCAGTAATATCCTGCGCGCAAAGCTTTTCGAGCCAGGGATCTTCCCCCTAGGTGTTGTGCGTTGATGCCCTAATGGATTTCTTGTAAGATTTCGGGGACCTGGGCCTCGTCGACACATTTCAACAGGGGAATGGAAAATCCTCGTCGATATAACTTATCCTCGACCAGTACGTACGAGCAGGCTCGTCGCTTAGTTATACTGGCCTCCTTACTGTCTTCGGGAAGTTCCCCTTTGGTGAGATAATTGTATACCGGGGCCATCCAACAATGGGGTTCTCCGATGACGTTAACATCTAGCAGGTCGGGCTTTGTAATGCTCGGGCTAGTCAGTATTTATTGTATGACGGATTTGTTTCCACCTTTTTTCCTGGTCCTGGCTAATTTAGAAAGGATGTCTGCTCGGGTATTTCGTTCACGCGGGACGTGCTGAACTTCCCATGCTTCGAACTCCGTCATTTTTTCTTTCACCGTGGCCAAGTATTCGGCTAGTTGTTTGTTATTTGCTTGGTACTCTCCTCGTACTTGGGATTCCACGAGCTGGGAATCGGTGCAGATTTTTATTTTCCTCGCGCCGACGTCTTTGGCCAGTCGTAATCTTGCGAGGAAGGCTTCATACTCGGCTTAATTATTGGATGTATTGAAGGAGAGGACCAGGGACACTTCGATCAGGGTCCCTTCCTCGTTTTCGAGGATAATTCCTGCTCTGCTGCCCGAGGGGCTTGATGCGCCATCCACGTAGATGGTCCACTTTTGTGTCCCTCCCGGAGAGGATGGTTCCGGAGTCATCTCTGCCACGAAGTCGGCCAGGACCTGTGCCTTGAGGGCTTTCCTCCCTTCGTAGTGAATGTCGAACTCGGCCAGTTCAAGGGACCATTTTAGCATCCTGCCCGCCATATCTGGTCGGCTTAACAGCTTCCTAATTGGCTGGTCGGTCCTGACGATGATAGTGTACGCCAGGAAGTAATATCTGAGTCTCCTCGCGGCAATTATGAGAGCAAGGGCTACCTGTTCTATTTGCGTGTACCTGACTTCGGGTCCTTGTAGGGCTTTACTGGTGAAATAGATGGGTTTCTGCCCGTCGGTAGTCTCGCGAATAAGTGCTGCACTTACTGCTTCCTTGGCCACGGAGAGATACAGGTATATGGTTTCCCCGCGGTCTGGTCGGGACAATACTGGTGGCGCGGATAGAGCTTGTTTGAAATGGGCAAGGGCCTGCTCGCATTCGTCCGTCCACTCAAAATTTGCCTCCTTCCAGAGTAATTTGAAAAAGGGCAGAGCGTGCTGGGCGGACTTGCTTACGAAGCGAGCAAGGGACGTGAGCATCCCGTTGAGGGATTGTATTGCCTTTTTCGACCGCGGTGTGGGGAGTTCCACGAGTGCTCGGCATTTGTCTGGGTTTGTTTCTATTCCTCTTTCAGTGAGGTAAAATCCGAGGAACTTTCCTGCCAGCACACCGAAGGTGCATTTTTCTGGATTAAAACGCATTTTGCATTTTCGAGCTTGGTCGAACACCTTGCGCAAGTGGGTGGTGTGGTTGGATTCCTATTGGGATTTCACGATCATATCATCCATATATACTTCGAGCATGTCACCGATTTCTGATCGGAAGACTTTGTTCATCATGCGCTGGTATGTGGCCCCGACATTCTTTAGTCCAAAAGGCATTACATTATAGTAATAATTCCCAGAGGAGGTCATGAATGCTGTGTTTCTCTTGTCCTCGTCTGCCATTGGGATTTGGTTGTATCCCGAATAAGCATCCATGAAGGACAAGAGCTTGAAACCTGCGAAATTATCTACGAGTTTATCTATGCTCGGCAGTGGATAAACGTCTTTCGGGCAAGCCCGATTTAGATCAGTGTAGTCAATGCACATGCGCCACTTTCCATTACTCTTTTTTACAAGTACAATATTTGAGAGCCAGGTCATATACCTGGCCTCGGAAATAAATTTTGCCTCTAAGAGGTCTTGTACAAGTTTTTCGGCAGCCTGTGCCTTTTCCTCGGATTGTTTCCTTCTTCGTTGGGCAATGGAGCGGGCAGCTGGATTGATTGTCAAGTGGTGACATGCAGTTTCTGGGTCAAGGTCGGGCATATCCGCTGCACTCCAGGCGAACAGATCAGCGTTGTCGTCAAGGCATATCTTCAACTCCTTCTTTACCTCTTCGGGGAGACCAGCGCCTATCTTCACTCCCCTGTTGGGGTTATTGTTGAAGGTGATGATCTCGAATTCCCCATCTGGAACTGGTCGCAGAAGCGTGGGAGACGGGGAACTTGTCACGCCAAATTTTTTGTTCTCGTCCCGATCTTCTTTTCCATCTTCAGTAAGCCTCCTGTCGAGGTCGATGCTGTGCACGGGAAGCGTGGGTTTTTTCTCTGGCTGGCCATCTTCGGCTGGAACCTCGTCCTCTCTAGTGCGCTTTGTCGACTTTGCTGTTGCTGCGATCTGGTTCTGCCTTTTTGTTGCGGCCTCGAAGCATCTGCGAGCAGCCTCGATGTCACCGTGCAGGGTTGCGATGTGTCATTTCTCAGTATAGTACTTGAGCTTGAGGTGGACCGTAGAGGGGACAACAACGAGTTTGGCAAGAGCTGGTCTGCCGAGGATGCACTGATAGAGCGACGGGCAATCAATGACTAAGAACTGCATTTTGATTGTCCGGGATGCCTCTTCTTTGCCAAACGTGACTGGTATCTCCACGTAACCCCAAGGTCGGGTCGTTGCCCCGTTGAATCCTTGGAGATCAGATCCCACATACGGGGAGAGATTAGACTTGTTCAGTTTCAGTGCGCGGAACAGGCTGGAGTACATGATGTCCACGGAACTGCCCTGGTCGACTAGGATTCTCCGCACATCGGTAGATGATAATTTGGCCCTGATCAGTAGAGGAATGTGGGAATTCGGCGATCCTCCAGGGAGTTCTTCTCTGTAGAACGTGATCGGCTGTGAACGCCCTTTACCCTTGCCGATAGTGTACAACTGGTCGGGGCTGTTGTCTATCAGCTGTTCAAACTTTCGTTTGATGGATCCTATCGTGAGTTCATGGTACCCCCCACATGAGATCACCATGGCCGTAGGAAAGGCCTCCCAGGTGCTGTGTATGAATGTCTTGGAAGTCGGGTTGATGTGGTCAGGAATGAAGAAGTCCTTTGGCGGCTGATGGACATTGCGACCTGCGGGGGAGGACTGGAGGGGGTTGATTCTGCTTCTTTCTTCGGATTAGACGTGTCTCGTCGGGAGGACTCTCCCTTCTTCACGTATTGCTTCAGGTGACCCTCTTTGATGAGGATCTCTATAGCGTCCTTAAGGTGCACGCAATCTTCTGTCACGTGCCCGTGACTACGGTGGAAACGATAGTATTTGCTTTTGTCGACGTTTCCTTTGGACGTGGTCGGTTTAGGGAACCTGACACCCCCTTGTTTGAATTCGGTGTTGATGCAGTCGGAGAGGATACGCTCGCATGAGGTTGTGAGCATAGTGTATTCATTGAATCGGCCAGTTGGCCCTTTGCCTTCACGGGGACGCTCTTCCTGTCACTTCTCCTTCCCCTTGCGGGATGGCTCTGGCTCCTCCTTTTTGGGTGCCCGGGGTGCTTCACGATCTCTTGCGTCCCGGGCACGGTATGCAGCTTCTTTTCCCTCGTAGCGGATGTAATCTTTGGCCATGTGAAGAAGCTCTGTCAGCGTTCGAGGAGCTTCGATCCCGACAGCTTTGCGGAAGTCGCTCTTTGGTCGGAGTCCTTTCTCGAGGAGGTACTTCTTCATGTGATCGGAAGTTTTTACTTCCACAACCTCTTTATTAAATCTCTTGATGTAATCCCGCAGAGGTTCTTCCCTGCCTTGTATGATCGCTTCTAACGTTGCCTCCGTCTTTGGATGTCGTCGGGAGGCTGTGAAATGGCGGGTGAATTGGCCTTTGAGCTCTCGCCAGGAGGAGATGGATCCTCGAGGGAGTCTTTTGAACCACGTCATCGCACCCTTCCTCAAGGTGATGGGAAATATTTTGCACCTGATGGCTCCGAAGAAACCATGGTACTGGAGCATAGCTTCGATGTTCTCCAGGTGCTCGTGAGGATCTGACGTGCCATTGTACGTAGCCAGTGTGGGAGGTTTCTCTAACCCGCGGGGGATCCGGGTGTCCACAATGTTTCTCGTGAGTGGGCCTTGATCTTCGTCGTCACTGCTAGAGCTGTGAGAGAACGACGGAGAATAACTGTGGTCGCGGCTTTGACTGCGGCGAGGAGAGTGGCCGCGGGTACGCCTGTGCTCGTACTTGTCCGAATGTCGGTGTCTTTTGGAAACAGGGAAGTGCCTAGTTTTCCTGGGAGAATGGCGATGTCAGCGAGAAAGATCGGGTGTTGGGCTCCCTGATCTTGAACGATCTCTGACCGGGGAAGGGCTATCACGTCTCTGCTTTGAGTGAACTCGTGGAGGCGGGGAGATGTTCAGCGTCTCCGAGGTATGATGCTCTTGAAGGGCGTACTCAAGGGCACTGATTTTTTCTCCCTGCTGGAGGATGAAACGATTGGAATTGTTCAAAGAGGCGATGAGCGCCGCGGTGGTCGGATCAACGCCTTGAGGAACCAGAATGGGTTTGAAGAGAAGTTCCGCGGCTGGCGCTCGTGGTCTTTGTTCGTCGGGCTTTTGGGGAAGCCGACCCACCGTTGTGCTGGACGTTTTCGGACGGGATGTGCTCGACGACAGCGTCGTTGTCGACATTGGCTGCGGCGGTCACAGGTTCTTGGTGGATGTCACTCTTGATGAATGCCATGATGATCTAGGATTTCGGAGAGAGATGAAAGCTTTGGTCTTTTGGGTGAAAAGATGAGGGATCTTGATTCGAAAAGACGGGGAAGCGAGGTTCCCACAGACGGCGCCACTGATCAGAGATGACCAGGAGGAGATCGTCGCGGCCTTCGTGTAGGACAAGAGTTGATACTCGTAGGGAGGAAAAGGGGGTGGAGGTACCTGCAAGGTACTCCGATGCCAAAGTAAGTATTTGGTCAATAGAAAAGGGGAAAGCAAGTAAGAAAAGTCAAGTATATGATTTGTGATACCTGCCCCTCTCAAGCGAGGGGGTATTTATAGATTGAATTCTGGCAGGAAAAGCGCCTGATCGTCTAATTAGGAAATGCCAAATGGAGGGCAAAGCGCGTGGTCTTTCTAACTGTTTCTGCGATATCCGGGGAGGCAGTTGGTCGCGTGACCTACTCTGCGTGTGAGGGGGACACGCACAACGCTATATTGTGCCCAACGGCTATATTGTGCCTATTGGGCCTGTTCGCCAATTACGATGGATTGGGCCTGGTCCTTATGGGCAGGAAGCCTTTCCCGGTCCAGAACAACAACCAAGTAAACTCATCTCTACTAACCAAAAATCACACTTTGGTAACTTAACATATAACTCCACTTCTTTCAATACTTGTAACTCAATTCTCAATTACTCTACACGTTCTTCTTCTGATTTTTATAATAGATCCGAACATTCACAATGAACACTAGTTCTAACTTATCCAAATAAGTATGGAAGATACGATCCATACTCCCTACACACACTTTAAGGCGTACTAGTCACTACTATCCTCTACCAAACATCCTTGGTTAAATCATGGTCTCGTATTTCCATTTACCCCCTCACTGGATCATCTTTCCAATGCTTCAAGTCTCATCGAATTCTCGATTCATCTTAAATCAAAACTCAAGCTACCCCGGACACAACTGTGAGTTTCCATACTACTCACCGATCCACACGCAACCTCATGTTGTCATCCTTTTCTTTACTAATAATAATAAGGCTCTCCACGGCAACACCCTTGGCAAATCTTTAGTCAGCACATTGTTCTCTGTTTCTGATAAGTAAGTATCAACATCATCTGATCAACATATAAAAGCCTCAAATCTGCCTCATCTTCGACTAATCAAACAATCCACAAGCATTTGGCTCGACTTCAAACAATTCAATGTACATACTATACCAGCTGGCAAGACACATCTATCCCATCCAACATGATTCCGTCTACTATCAACAAGAGATTAAGGGTGATCAGTTCCTCAATTTGTCAATAGATAGCTAGCAACAGGGACGGATCTACCCTTTCAATATTGGGGTCAACTGACCCCACTTCTTTTAATGAAAATCAACCAGTAATTTCATATGCATATGTTTTGACCCCACATAAAATACCAGATTGCCCCCTCATCATTCAAGTAACTACATTGCAAACAAATTAACTACTAGTATATTAAAATATATTTTTTCATTTTCAAAATAAAATTGGTCTTCTGTGTGCATTGTCTCGGGAATCAAATACTGGTTTTTAATTTATAAAAAAAAAGACTTGAATTTTCTTTAAATACAAGAAATGAACGTCGGAGATAATACACACCACAAATTCCAATAGTAACCAAAAAATTTAACCTATTACGATTTAACCATATTTTCTATGACTTATGTTTCAACTTTAAGTATGGACTCTTGAACATAAAATTATAAACATTTGATTTGTTATTTTAATTTATTGAAATCAGACGAAGAAACATTAATTCATGTAATTTGTTTATATTTTTAAATTTTTATTTTATATGAAATTATTGAGAGAGAAAAATAATAAATTATAAAAATATTTAATTTCTATTAACTTATTTATTTTTAATCAAGATAATCAGATAAAATTAAAAGAAAAATGATAAACTATAAAAATTATCAGAAAATATTATAAATTAACAAATAAAAATTATTAAATTTTGAAAAAATAACACATATCACACACACACACACACACACACACACACACACACACACACACATATATATATATATATATATATATATATATATATATATATATATATATATATGACCCCACTTATTAAAATTTCTGGATCCGTCCCTGGCTAGCAACCATAACGGTAGCATACATCATCATTACCCAACTACAATAGCATCCTTTACTTCGTGCCTAAAGTTACCTAAGCATACTGCTCCGCCATCTCTCTAAGGCTTACAACCGTTTTCTTAATTTCCTTCTTTTCAACCTCGTCAATGATATATAAACGTCCAACATCCATTACATATTCTCCTATACACGCTTGTAACACAACACAATTGTTAAATATTCTCCCAAAACCAGAAATGCTACTACTTCAAGTACAATCCAAATCGGTCCGCTCTAAATGATACATTTATCCAAATAGAGGACTTTAACAATACTAATAATCCTTCGTCCTTTCTTTAATTTCACAACCTCGATGATCCGTATAGTTTCACATTTGGTCTCATCCTAATCACAATCTTAACATCACCATCTCATCATCTGGTTGGTGATAGAAACTTTCCAAAATCTTCCTGACACATGTTGACACCATGTCATCAATGACACACAATCCACGTTACTATTTAACCTTCTCCATTTCTCAAAAATCTCTCCACTCTAATCATTCTCAACTGGCATACGCCGCATCTCCATGTGGTTCTCTGAGGTCCTCACCTCCGTCCTGTTACCAAACATCTTATACCTGACCTCATCTTACCCACTTTCAGCAAGACTCACTCAAATTCAAATGCAATTATCTCCTTCAATACAGACCTTCTTGATACAAAATTATATGTCAAAATGAAGGGAATTTTCTGTAGATTCCAGAAATTCAAGAATCTCTTTAATCCGAGTTTCTACTAAAAAGTTATCACCTGCGCAATGGAGGCTAATCAAGAAATCCCGTATACCTGCCTTCTCAAAAATCAGAATCAGACCCAAATCTTCAAATGTGTTTTTCTCTCTCGTCAAAAACATGTAGAAGACAAAGTTTATATGCAAACTATAGGGAATTTCGTAAGCTTTTCAAAAAGTCCAAAATTTCTCCCATCGGAGTTACCAGCAAAAAGTTATCACTTGTTTAGTGAAGACTGTTCCATAAGTGCGAAAATGAAAATTGGAAATGATGAACATGAGTTCCACATT
The DNA here is from genome assembly GCA_022829125.1 of Lathyrus tuberosus. Taxonomy (NCBI): domain Eukaryota; kingdom Viridiplantae; phylum Streptophyta; class Magnoliopsida; order Fabales; family Fabaceae; genus Lathyrus; species Lathyrus tuberosus. Next base: position 2,689,499 of record JALAZF010000082.1, on the reverse strand, counting down.
TTTCTCTTACTTCCAAGATCCTCCAACTATCCTCACTTTTCACCCAAATATGAAGGTAATCCGACTTCAATTCCATTATACTGAAAACACACTAGCCCACCAGTTGGTCCATCAAATCATCAATCTCGTTGAAATTGATATTTATTCTCAACCGTCGGTAATCCACACACCATCTCGTACTACCTTCTTCATTCTTAACTAATAACACCGGAGCTACACTTGTCTCAACAACACACTACACCAGTCATTTAGATAATTGGTAAACACATGGTTTATCTCCACCAATTCGTCCAAAAATAACATCATCTTGTTCTAACTAAAGATAACTATGCACCTCCTAAGGAAACACGTCAGGATACTCCACACATCACCAGCCTATCTCTAGCCACAACATCGCCTTCCCCCTCACAAGGAAGCGAACAACGAAAACACCTGACCGTCTTCCCTCAAGGATCACACCATTCTCAAACAATTGGACAATCCAACATTGCACTCCCTCATGCGACAGTTTGATATCCAATCCCTCAACCACTGGAATATCCAAGGGAAGCAGATACTTCTCCCCCACTTGTTTCATTCCTAACCTGCAAATGGAAAATAAAACAAGCACCGACAGTGTTTTCACACACATGTCGCATACTAGGGAACAACATAATTAGACAACCTAGCCGGACGGACCGACCTGCTCTGATACCACTTTGTAACATCCTAAAAAATTCCCCCGAATAATTTAATAAAAAAAATCAGAGTAAAATGAAACAACTCAGAATAAAAGGGTATTACTTTCAACAAGAACTTGCTCATAAATAAGACATGTAACATATAATAAATATTAATGCAACTTTAATCCAAAAAATCATCTTTATTACACAGCGGAAATTCTTCATTGTGATCAACAAAATATAACGGTTTCAATTAATCAAAATATTAGTTTTCAAAAATGTAAAGACAACTGTAATTCTTTAACAAAGTAAAATCATGCATAAAGCATTCCCGACTCCCAATGTTACATATCAGAGCAGACTCCAAACTAAAGTGAAGCACCTCATCTTCACCGACCACGACTTCCACACTACTTCTAATTATCTGCACGTTACCCACGTGGAGACAACATTCAAACAGAAGGGGTGAGATTTCACATTCAATAATACAAGGCAATAACTCGTATAAAGGAATTAGCAACACATAACATCATATAACTGCGCAACTCATCATTATCAATACTTCGCATAAGTCCAACAACAAATCATCACATAACTTCGCTCAACAATACAACAACACGACTCAACGGATGCAATGCAGTGCAATCATGCATGTGGTACCAACAGAGCTACTGCTCCCTTCGCTAATGCCGTGATTCGGCTTTGACAGGCTACAGCCCCCTTCGCTTAACAAATTGTTAATTCAGGCCATCGTGGTGCCAATCCAGGCCATCGTAGTTAAAATGAAATGATTATGCAACGATACAATTAAAATGCAACAACAACATCAACCTCGCAAATCAACATAGGCACTCAACCTCTTCGCTATATGACTACAACTTCGCATCACAACTTCACAGTTAATCAACATAATTCTTCGCAAATAAACAATAATTTCATTCACACCTATAATTACAAAACTCAATCATGTATACTTTAATCGAAAACGCTTCAAAAACAGCTCAAGGACATGACGAAATAATTATTAAAATACACCTAAATTCATCATTAAATACAAGGAATCACATTCTGAATTTATTTCACAATCTGAAAAATTTTCAATTTCGAAATCGCGCTAAAACTTAAACTTTCACTTCGCCAAAAATCAAAATTTTAACACTATAATTCCATTTAAGTTATTCCACAACAAGATAACTCACCCCTGGGCCAGAAACTATTATTATAAGATAGCTCGTCTCGTTATCTTTCCAACGCTTCGAGCGGCGTACGAATCGGACTCCCGGAACTCAAGTTACGAATTTTCGAAGTTTCCAAAATTCTGCACTAACATAGCAACGGGTTTGATCACTTTTTGCCCAAAAACCCATCCGAAACTTCGATTTAATTCGCGAGACTCTTATTTTAACTTAGTTATACCTATTAGAACTCATTGGTAGCATAAAAACTAATTTTCGCGACGATGAATTTCGCACCAAAATTTCTAGTTTTCACTATTCCTAACCCAAAACAGAATTTCTTCACATTGTTCTCATAGAAACACTACATCATAATGATAACATTATAATTCAATCATTGCAAACTCCTAACATCAAATTGGGTTCAAATTCCTAATATCAAGATACTCAATTAACACGTATCAATCAATTTCATTCATCTCTAACAACAACAACTATCAACCAATATCTAACTCAATCCCTTTCATGATTATTGAACCCGTATTAGAGAAAGTTAGTCTCACCCTTACCTTAGATTGGATGACCTTTTTGAATCTCTAAACTCTAGTCTCTTGCCTTCTCACGATCGTTATTCTCTTCTTTCTTTTCACTTCTTCGGTTTCCTCAAAAGTTGTATTCACGTTCTATTGTGTAACTTCCTCAAACTCCTTATAACATATTCCCCTTATTCCAACTTAGCCCCTAGAACCCCTAAGTTCCATCTTTTTGCCAGTTTTTCCCTTACTACCTCATTATTCTATTTTAATTTTATTCCATTAAATAAATATTTAATGTCACGCTAGTTAAACAATTATTTAACTAATATTCTAATAATCAAACAATACTACTAATTCTCATTATTTATTTCCCCACTAATAATATTATAATAAGCTAATAATATTATTCACCAACACCCATCAACACATCACAAAACATCATACATCGCAATATTCATGTAAATCACTCAAAATTATCGCTAAACTCGGTAAAATAATTAAATAATAAATCAAGGCGTTACACTCTGCATAGTTAAACCGCCTCTGATAGATTTTAGAAGTTCGCAGTGTGAATGATTATTCGCCTACAAGTTCGCACAGCGAACTTAGGTCCCTTTAGCTACTGCCTCATCCATGATGTCCTTCGCCAAGTCTTCGTTGGGGCGTTGCCATAGCGAACATTCGCTGGAAGTTTGGACTGCGAACTTAGGTGCCTTTTCTTACTGCCTTAAGTCTGGGAGTATTCGTTGGAACTTCGCCAGATGTTCGTCCTGCGAACACTCGCTAGCAAGTTCGCCTAGCGAACTTACTGAAGTTTCTTCATTTCCTTTGGCAACTTGAATCACTTTTCTTATGTCTTACTTCTTTGATGACCTAATGCCTTTTTCTGCACAATAACACACAAATTACAAGTACCAAATGTATTTTCACAATATTTGAAGAATGACAACTTTCAAGAATAAATTCCAACAATTCAACATAAAAGAGTTGAAAAATGCCAAGTATAAATGAGAAATATAAGGCATGTTTGTCATCTAACAGGCAGCACGAACTTCTGCACAGGCGCACTCTCCTCGAGGTCAACGAGAATGGGTTCCTCGGTGTGCGGCCTCTTGGAAGGGGTCTCCTGCAGAGGAGGAGACTAGCTACATTGAGGGGAGGTAGAGCCGCTTGCCCCGTCGTCGGGCTTCACCATCTGTTGGACTTGGGCGACTCTACCTTTGGTCTTCTTCGCACCCTTGGTGGCAGCCAACTTCATGATGCGCTCATGCACGTTCGACATTTGGCCTGCGACAGTGAACAGAAAAGTCTGTACAAAGAAAAAGAGAAAAGGGCTAGACACCCGAACAAAATAAGAGACCACTACCTAATAACCTCAAGGCCGCCTCGTGGGACTCGCATTCGAGGAGGGCCTTAGTGTTAATAAATCGGGGCTCACGATAAACTTCCCCGCGATTGTCGAGGATGAAACTCCCATCCTTGTTAACACATTTGGCGGGGGTGAAGTCAGTGACAAAGTCGACTATCTTTTTGTATGACTCCTGGTCGTCAGCATCCAGGCCGTCATGCTTCACGATGTAGCTTTCCGTGCCCCTCTTGAAGTGCCCCTCCTCCCACTCGAGGGGACACTTCGACACCAATTTCTCCTCGTCGGCCTCGTCGACCACAAGGTTGTATAGGGAGTCGACAGTCATGTGCGAGACAGACTTAACAACGTAAAATCTGTCCTTGAAGGAGCGGACAGAATCTTGGTACGCCTTAAATAGTTTCCTCGGCTGCTTCAAGGAAACCCAGCTGTGCCGGCCATTGACAAACGACCGTTGTAGTTGGAAAGTATGGAAGAATGGGGGAAGCGTAGCCCAGACGCCAAGATGTTCGCTCACCAGCTCGAATGCCCGCACAAACGCCAGTGCATTGGGGTGAAGCTGGGAAGGCGCCAGACGTAACCAGTGGAACACCCCCCTCTGGAAATCGCTGAAGGGGAGACGGATTCCCGCTTCCCGGAAGCGAACTAATACATCAAGAACCTCATCCCCCTGAATCTCAAGCAAATGCGATGTTGTTCCTTAGGTTTGTAGACCATCCAGTTCGGAGGAGAGCCCACAGCGATATCCTCGACTGTCGCGAAAGCATCAGTGTCATCGATGACAAAACGGGACCCGACATTAAGAAGCTCGTCCCCGACCCAGTCTTTGGGCGTGCGGGTTCACTCAACCCCGACATGCTGAAACGACGTCGAGCTCAAGCTCGTCGCCTATATGGATTAACCCATCGAGTCGTACGACCATTTTACCTGAAAAGTAGAGGAAAATGGTGAATTCGACTTCCGAAATCAAATCCACCCTTTTAGTGCAATAATCGTACGTTAGGGGGGAGCGGAGCTCCCCGAGCCCTTCATCTCAACTTCCCGAGACCTTTATCTCAGCTCCTCGTGACCTTCATCTCAGGTCCTCGGGAACTTCATCAGGAAATTCATAAAGTCCCCGGAATCCTCATGAACTTCCCGACGACTTGGCTGGAAACTTCATGAACACGACCGGAAAACTCATAGTTCCGTCGGAAACTTCATAAAAGTCACCGGAACATTCATACATCGGCCCTAAAATCCTACGTCCTCCCCGGAAAATCAACTAGATATTCATAATACTGGAAATACATGACGAAAACTTACTTGAAGAATCTAGATCTGAGCAACGAGGAGCAGCTGACAACGGAAGCGACGACGGCGGTGACGGCAGAGACAGGCTGAAGAACTTGAAGGACTTGGAGAAATCTGATCAGTTTAAAGGAAAGCGTGAAAATGAAAGGGGCTCTCTCCCTATTTATAATCCTAGCACGGGAAGCGAGGCAGCCCTAGGTACTCAAGTGCCCCTACGCGTAGCCGCCCTAGGCATTAATTACGCATAACACATGGCGCTGAAGACGCCGTATGCGTCCTCTCAGCTTCCCCTCGTGTCCGTAGGCCGCGCATGCATGTTCCTTTCAGCCTCTCTCACATCGTCGACCAACGCACCAAACGGAGACATGCTCGAAGAAATGTGGCCTGTAGACCGTCTGACGGACAGACATCCCCGCGAACTCCTGTCTCATCAAACATCTCCTACTCTTGGCCACACGCATCAACCACTAGCTTGGTGTTTCGAGCACGCGGACGCCTCCACTGGACGGGTCCCCGACGATTGGGCTGACTCTTAAGTCATTACTCCTCTACTTCGGAGCAACGACTTGGGGGGCTCTTGTTCTGGACTGGGCCTAAGGCTGGCCCACCGTTGGGCACGGCCCAACCCAAGTCTTCGTCGAGGAAGGCCCAAGTAATGTCCAGTCCATCTGCATGTCCGGGGAGCTCTCCCATGCGTCTCCCCCACGGACTCCACGTGCCCCCCACGCTGGGACACGTCATCAGGAAACTATCCGCTTCCGGAAGAACTGGTCAGTCCACCTTCCGAAGATCATGAGGCAGTTGATCCAGGGCGAAGACCACATGCTGGTCTTCCCTACGCCACGTAAGCCCTGACAGTTACTCGTATTGGGCCAGACATTCCATTCTTTACACTCTTTCTCTGTACTTGCGCTGTTTACTCCGTCTCTGACTTTGGCATCGGAGTACCTTGCAGGTACTTCCCCCACCTCTTCACCACCACCGACGGATAACGGAACTCACGACGTGTTGTTGGCTGCTGATTTATTTCTGATCAGGTGTGATCGATTACTTTTCAAGTGATTAAAATAAAAATCAAATATTTCAAATAAATAGTTTTGGTAATAAATTTTTTTTACACTGTCTGTGTATATCAATTAAATTTTATTTAAAAGAGGGAGATGAAGAATTGGTCCTCATTTTTATTAAAACCAATGACAATCATGTATTTTTTTTATTTTTTTATTTTTTATTTTTTACATTTAATAGCCTTGGTGCTTTCTGAATTTGGCCATGTCTGAAACCCTATCGAAGAAATGGTGAAGAGGAATTGTTTGCCAAGGAGAGAATAGAGACTAAATACACTTCTGTGAGTAGCAACCTTTCGATTTTATTTTCGATGGCAGAGCCGTTGCGTTTTGGGTTTCATTCTCATATATATTTTGCGTATTTTTTAGCCCTTGGGTTGCATAGTGATTAATTATGATTTAATGATTGATTTTACAGATTTTTTTCCGTTGATTTTGGGGTATTGTGGAATCATGAGTATGATCATTATCAATTCATTATGCACATTGTGCATTTTTCATCTTATTAAATATTGGATATGAGTAGCATGATTTATACTATTTTCTCTGATTGGAGTTATCATGTAAGATAAGATTATCACTTTCTTTTGTTGCCTAAACATTCATGTCTATTTTGGTTGCTTTTCGTTGTGCAGAAACATTCAAGTTTTGTTACACCAAAATGTCATCAATTGTGGGTGGTGATGATGATCTGATCAGCAGTTTACCGGACGCTATCATTTGCCATATTCTCTCTTTTCTCTTAACCAAACAGGTCGTTGCCACTAGCATCCTTTCAAAGAGGTGGACACATCTATGGCGCTCTGTTCCTGTTATCAACTTCAAAGGCAAAAATCTGAATGAATTGGATGACCAAAAAGCCTTTATTCGCTTTAATAATGCTGTGTATTCTGTTTTACTCTCCCGAGACTCTAACTCCATCCAGAGTTTCAGCCTTAAGATTCATTATGGCTATTAGGGTCTTATAGATCTTGGCTTTCCTAGTCTCTTAATATGGATCAATCATGTTGTACAACACAATGTTGAGTCCATTGATATATGTGTGAACTCTGCTGATTATTTTTTCCCAAAATTGCCAATTAGCATTCTTAGTTGCAAGACGCTTGTTGTTCTCAAACTTAAATATTTCTCAATGGAGGGTTTTTCTTGTGTTAGACTCCCCTCCCTCAAAATCCTTAGCTTGAAATATTTTAGATTGTTAGATGCCCGAGATTTCGTGTTGTTTTTATCTGGATGTCCAATTCTTGAAGATTTAGATACATATATTAGGTATATTGAGGACGAGGATGAATGTAGTGAATGTAATGACTCTCGTACATTTCAAAACTGTGAAAGCTTATGCTTAAGCAAGTTGACCAGAGCACAGATGCCCAATACTTTCTGGCATTTTCCGTTGAAAGCACTTCATAATGTGGAGGAACTGTACATTGAATTAAATAAGGTATGGAATTTATTTTTGCCATGTGAGTACATTGATGGAATAAAGAGAAAAATGTGATTGATTTGTATTTTTGTTTTTAACTTTCTTTCAAAATTTGACCTTATTTCTGATGGTATATGTATATCTTTCTATGTGGATTTCTCATTTAGGTGTATCGAAATTTTGATGAGATTCCTACTTTTCATAATTTGACAAAGTTGAAACTTCACTCTATCAACTCTAATTGGGATGTGTTATTTCAAATGCTCAATCATTGCCCTAATCTTCAACATGTTGAGCTTAGCCAGGTATGTTAAGTTTTAGGGATCATATCTAATTTATTACTATTTCTTAACTTGTCTCTGTAATTTATTTTATTTTCATCTATAATAATAGGGCTCTGTCATGGGTTATGGGAGAAAAGACATTGTCAAGCAAAATTGGGTAGATCCAACATTTGTTCCACAATGTCTTTTGTTACACCTTAAAACTTGTTCAATTTGGAACTTCGAAGGCGAACAAGATGAGCTGCAACTATCAACTTATATTCTTAAAAATGCAAGAGTTTTGCACACTATGATGATTCTTTGCAGAAGAGACCTCAAAATAAAAAGAAAATTATACGTATGCCCAAAGGGCTCCCCTGCATGTAAAGTTATTTTTAAACACTAACCGAGAAAGAATTATCTTTATGCTCAAAGGCCTCTCCTACATATGAACTTATTTTTCAAGAGTGGATGCTAGTCGAGAAGAAGAAGTACCTCTCTGATTAACTTCTACAATTTATCAACTAGGTTATTGGTTTGAATTTGAACCAATAGGTTTGAATTTGATGACTATGAACTTTATCTTTGTGCATAGGATAAGGAAAATTTGTACTTTAATTTGTGAACCTGTTTATATAAATTGTTTATGACTTCAATTAAATCCTTGTTTGTCCATTTTTTATTTGTTGTGTGACTAATTTTGTTTTGATGCATGACCAGAGTGTAGGAGAGTGAATGTTGTACATTAGTATATCTCATGGGCTAATTTCTAATTTGTTGTGTAACCTCTTTGTTTCACAAAAGAATGAATAAACTCAGAAAGTTGAAGGAAAAAAAACTGAAAGTCAAACTGCAAACACAGAATAATACTATAAGAAATGACTCATTTGTAATCCCATGATGCACTTTTTGTAGATATTGAGATGATGTTGTAATGTGCTATGCTCTCTCTTCTTGAATAATGATATTGTTCATTCTTCTTTGTCAACAATGAATTTTTCTTATACTATCATTGCATACAAATTATAAAGATAGTCTTTCTGTGACCAACAATATAACTCAAAATATTTTTGCACTCCCAGTCAAAGGGCTTCGTCATCAGTTTAAAGCATATTCTTTCTTAAAATATAATTTCTCTTGGGTACACCTGCTCCGTCTCCTGTTTCACCAGTGAAGCCTCACAATTTTGACCCATGTGACCATAGCTGACACAATAAGCACATAAACATTTTGATGAGAAGCGAAAAGTGAAGAGACGAATAAAGAAATTCAATAAGATAATAAATAAGTACAAAAATGAGTGATGTTTTCAGAAGCAATGTGAATCACTGTTTCAGTTAGGATTAAAATATTTACTAATCTGTTATGAACTTGAAGTGGTTGATAAGAGACTTGTTTATATAGGTTTGATAATATGTTTCGGATTGTAGCAGATATTTGATATCTTGGTCTGACATTGAGGGGAGGGCACATGCAACACACTCTAACGTTTAAGTTTGGTACTATCAAAGACAGCAAAGATATTTTAGAAAGTGTTTACCTTTTGTCTTTCTCTATTCTCTTCTTTTAAAGTACCATTATAGGGTTTTGAAGGCATAAAACCTTATGTTTATATAATAGAGGTGTTTTCTATTATTCGGTCAGTAGTTTAACTAGGGGTGGACAAATTTGAATCGACCGATTGAAACCGACCGACCCGTTGTCTTTTTTGTGCAAATAGATTGGGTAAGGTCGGATGTCGGGTTGATTCGGTTGCTTAAATTGGATATTATAGGATTGCTTCGGTCGGGCTCAGATACTAATTTTGAATTCGACGAAAATTGAAACCGACCGAACTTAATTAATACTCCCTCCGTTCTAAAATATAAGAGAAAAACTAAAAAACACACTTATTAAGAAAAGTAAAAAACATAATAATATAAAATCCCTTGGGATAGAGGCTGAAGAAGACGACGAGGTTTTCGAATCCATCTTACGAAATTTAGAAGCAGTAGATAGAAAGTAAAAAAAAGTGAAGTTGGTGGTTGTTAATGGGCATTCATGAATGTAAGCACATAAAATGTCAGAGGCTGCGGGAGTAACTTAAAACGGAAGAAAATTAGAGCTACTATACATAAGGTTGGTGCGGAGATTTGTTTTCTTCAGGAAACTAAATGCACATCGATGACAGATGACATGGTTCATAGTATTTGGGGCAGTGGCGCATGTCAATGGTCGGCTACGCACTCTGTGGGCTTCTCTGGAGGCATCCTAACTATTTGGAAGGAAGGTGTTTTGGAACCTATATGTAGTTATAGAGGAAAAGGGTTCTTAGGTCTGCAAGTGATTTGGAGAGGAAAAATCTGTTACTTATTCAATATATACTCGCCTTGCAGCATTGTCGAGAAAAGAGATCTCTGGTCTAAACTTCTTTCTCTAAAATTAAGTTTAGTTCCAGGTGAATGGCTTTTCGGTGAGGACTTCAACTCAATCAAAAACTCAAGAGAACAACTTGGATGTACCAGCCATAATAGAAGACATATGGTTGAGTTTGCTGAGTTTATTAATTTGAGTGGCTGTGTGGACTTGCCTTTATCAGAACTAAAATTTACATGGTTTAGACCTAAAGGCAAGATGTGCTGCCGGCTGGATAGATTTCTGGTTTCTCTCGGTTTGCTTAATGATTGGAACATGGCCAGCCAGAAGATTGGAGTTCGAGATGTTTCCGACCATAGGCCAGTTTGGATTTCTGTCAAAAATACAAACTGGGGACCTAAACCTTTCAAAACTTTATCTTGCTGGTTGGAACACCCAAAGTTTATTCCTTTTGTTAAGAAAGAGTGGAATGAGATGGATTTTGTTGGGAAACCTTCTTTCATTCTGTCCAGGAAGTTACAATGTTTAAGAGAGAAAATCAGATGGTGGAATTCCAACGTTTTTGGATGGGTGGACACAAGAATAAATTTGTACACTGATGAAATTAATGAAGTTGAAGGCCTTTTTGATAAAGACCTTTACAGTGTGGCTACAGAGCATATAAATAAGAGGAATAATGCTGAAGACTCCTTATGGAAAAGCCTTAGAATTAAAGAGAGTATTATTAAGCAGAAGTCTCGATTGAAATGGCACGACGATGGAGATCTCAACACAAAGTTTTTCCATGTTGCGTTAAAGAATAGGATTCATTAGAATACAATTCACTCTGTTTTGGTTAATGGATCCTATGTCGAGGATGTCGAGGATGTTAAAGATGCAGTCAGACCCCATTTCCAAAAGAGATTCAGCAAGGCAAGAAGACCGTTTCCATCCATTGGAAGTTATGGTTTCAAAAGGTTATCTAACCAGGACAGATTAGAGCTCGACCAACCTATAGATGCTGCTGAGGTCAGAAGTGCTGTTTTTGACTGCGCAGGGGACCATAGTTCTGGCCCAGACGGATTTAGCTTCGAGTTTTTTTAAAAAAATGTTGGCACATAGTTAGTCACGATTTTGTCCAATGTATCTTGGAGTTCTTTGAAGGTGAATGTCTACACAAAGTCCTTGCATCCTCTTTTCTTGCCCTTATTCCTAAAAATGGAAGCCCTCGGAACCTTGATGATTATATGCCTATCTCCTTGATTGGCTCGGTGTACAAAGTGATAGCCAAGATCCTAGCTAACAGACTCAGGAACAAAATAGGGAGTATAATTTCGCAAACTCAGACGGCTTTTATTAGTGGGCGAAATTTACTTGACGGGGTGGTGACTTTGAATGAGGTTATAGATTTTGCAAAACGAGCCAAGAAAGAGTTAATATTGTTGAAGGTCGATTTTAGCAAAGCATACGACTGTGTGGACTGGGATTACTTGCGTGAAGTCATGACATACATGGGATTCGGGGATAACTGGTAGAAGTGGTTAGACAACGGGGTGCTTAATAGTTTCACATCTGTCTTGGTGAACGGGAACCCTTCCAAAGACTTTAGAGTTACAAGAGGGCTCAAACAAGGTGATCCACTAGCCCCTCTATTATTTACCATCGCTGCTGAAGGGTTGGCAGTCCTAATAAAATGAGCTGTCGACAGTGGCAGCTTCTCAGGCTTCAAAATGGATTCGAATACCTCCTTCGATCTCCTACAATACGCAGACGATTCTGTAATACTGGGAGATGGTTCAATGATCAATATACTGGCAATTAAAGCAATTCTGAAAGGCTTCCACCTCGTGTCTGGCCTTGAGATTAATTTCAGTAAAAGTTCTTTGTTTGGCATTGGCGTGGAAGACAGAGTTCTCGAGACTGCCGGTAATTTTCTCTCTTGCAAAGTATCAGCCTGTCCATTTAAGTTTCTTGGTATTCCAATAGGAGGTAATCATAGGTTGGTTGCATTTTGGAAACCTTTGATTAATACGGTCCGTGCAAGGCTAAATTCGTGGAAAGGTAGATTGCTCTCTATGGGAGACAGAGTTACACTGATTAACTCTGTATTGGCGAATATCCCAATTCATTTTATGTCGTTCTACAGAGTTCCATTCAAAGTTATTAAGGTTTTAAAGTCTATTCAGAAACGATTCTTATGGCAAGGTTCGGTGGCAAAAAAAGGCATTGCTTGGGTCCGGTGGGACGTAGTATGCAATCCGGTTGAAGAAGGAGGGCTTGGAGTTAAAGATATTAGATTGTTCAATGCAACTCTTATGTTCAAATGGACATGGAAGATTCTTTCTCAGGAGGATAGGCTATGGAGAGGACTAACCCATAGCAGGTATCCTAATTATTTACATGAATTGTATAGCTCTGTGGTATGTAAAAACCGTGTTCCTCCGTCAATGTGGTGGAGAGACCTGGTACAAATTTCTTCTTTCTGTGGCATTAATCTAGAAGAGGGTTTGATTTCGCACAAACCCGAAAATGGCGAGTTTATTCCATTCTGGACATCTCATTGGGCAGTGGGTCATACCTTGGCTGTTGAGTTTCCAGACCTGTGGCATCTAGCAGAAAATAAAAATAGTAGAATCATTGATAATGGGTTTTGGGAGGAAGGCACATGGTATTGGAATATCAAATTTTCACATCAAATATTGCAGGAAGATATCACTGTACAATACGATAAATTACTTCAGGTACTGCAGGAATACAAGTTGGATGATGATGTGCAGGATTCGGTTATTTGGTTACATGGCCACAATCCAGTTTTTTCTGTGTCGTCTTTATATCACTTTTTGCAGGTTAAAGAGAGCAACTTAGTTCCGGTTATTGCAGAGGATGTTAAATCAGTGCTGAGATTGAATTGGTTGGCCATCGCCCCACTCAAACTGAAAGTATTTGGCTGGAGATTGATCCTCAATAGAATTCCTACACGCGGTAACTTGGTTCGAAGAGGATTAATTCTTAATGTCAATGAAAAGGTTTGTCCATTTTGTTTCTTAATGGATGAAAATGCCGAGCATCTCCTCTTTCAATGCTCCAAGTCCAATCTCGTTTGGAAATTTCTATTCCGTTGGTTAGAAGTTGAGGAATTTTGGGTTGGAGATATTTCGAATCATATACTATGCTGGATAAATAGGTGTTTACAAAATTTTCTTAGTGTAGGAACTGCTATGGGCTTTTGGCTAATAGTGTGCTGGGTCATATGGTCGTCTAGGAACAATATTATGTTTAGAGATGAGTTTTGGGATGTAGATGCGATTACCAATCGTATAGTTATGTATTCTTGGTGGTGGATTGGTAAAAAACATAAAAATGCACTAAATTGTAATTATTATTCTTGGGTAAATGCCCCTTTAGAATTTTGTAGGCCTTGAATTTTACCGGTTAGGCCTGTTTGTACATGGGATTGGATCTCCCCTTGAGATTCGCTAATTAATATACCACTAATCTTGCTTATTAAAAAAAAATAGTTTGACTAAGATTTTGTAGAAAATATTTGTTTTGAAAGATGTAAAAACAATTCTAATTGGTTGTTGTTTATAGAAAAGATGAGAGAGAAAGCAAATTAAATACAACTTGCATTTAATTTTACCTTGAAAATGTTGAAAGTTGATTTTTTCTCTTATATTTTGGGACAAGAAAAATGCATTTTTTTCTCATATATTTGGGACGGAGGGAGTATATATTTTATTTAGTTTTATTACTATATGAATAACTCACTATAAAAATGAGATTCATAATGTTGCAGATACTATTATTTTTATAAATTGATGATTGCATTGTATACTCTCAAAAATACAAGATATGTAATATAAAATTTTGTATATTATTTAGTTTATCGGTTAAAATATGATAATGATCAAAATTAATGTCAAATAATATTAAAAATATTATTCAGTAATAATAATTTTTATTAAAAATATAGTTTTATTCTAAAAATTTAATATTTTTTATACAAAAATTAAAAAATTTATTTTTATAATATTTTTTCTAATAAATATTAAACCGACTAAACCGATCCGACTTAACCGGCAAACCGACTTAACCGAATCCGACAAAAACAAAAAACTTATCGGTCGAAATTGTGCCATAAAAATGAAACTATGGTTTACGTCGGATTTAAGTTTTGGGCCCGAAACCGACCGATTGTCCACCCCTAAGTCTAACAATCTTGCTTCAATCACTCATTTTGATGGGAATGACCACGTTGTTCCCAAGGTCTGTGATTTTCTTCTTCGAGATACTTTTTTTTGTCTATTGATCTCATGGTCTCGATCTAATTAAAGGCCTCTAAGATTAGGGATCTAGTTTGGTCTTTTTAATTATAGTTTTATGTGTAGTTGCATGTCTCTAATACATTCAAGGGAAGCACCTCAATGTAGTTATTTTGTTGTTTGTCTTATCGATTTCATTTTGATTTACTTTCAATTATTGAGTCTCCTTCGCGATTGCACCTCACCCGATCAAGTTTTGAAATGATAATTTATTTTTAGTATGCATAAACCATTTGTTAGGTTTGAACTTGATCAAGATGCTTTTAGTCAATTGCATGAGTCAGTATAATCAGAGCCATATATGTTATTGATTTTAGTTAGGTGGAAAGAAAAATCTCAAAGACTTTATGAAAATTATGAAAAGTTAAGATTTTGGGCGTTTGATTCAAATCACTTTTGACAGAGGCAAACCAGAAATTTTCAAACAATTTGGTTCGAATCAAATTTTACACATGATTCAAATCATCCAACTCTAGGTCACCTCTTCCAAAATTTGAATGAATTTTTCTAAAATTGTGATTGTTTACAAAAACAACAGTAAACAGTCACCTGATCCAATCTTCCTCTTAGAGGTTTGGTCCTGTATTGTGCAAGAATTTTGATCATAAATCACATAACAATTTAAATCATATGTTAGTTTATGAATTGAAATCAGATTGCATTTAAATTCAGAAACCAATAACACATCTGTTAACCTAAGGGAACTTGATAAATTCACATCTCCCGTATTTTCAACTAAGGTTTAAATCCCTGTTGGTGTAGTTATATAGAGAGGTTTATCTAATTTTTTGATTTTCTTCATTTTTGAGGTCAAAGGAGTCATGTGGTGTGAAGCACCACTATCGAGTATCCAATTGAAACAAAATTCAAATTTACCAGTCATGTTTTCAGGAGGTATTTTTCTTCTCCAATATCTCATCCGAATCGAAACCGTGCTCTGATGCCATAATAGAAAGTGAACTTGAAAAAGATATTGTATTCTTATTGTTTTTGATGCCACGTGGCATACCTATATATATATATATATGTATGTATATAGGTCGACGATCTATCTTTCATAGTTTGACAATAAAATCTAACAAACCCTAATAAATTAATAATAAACCTAACAAACTATAAACAAACTATAGAACTTGAAAATAAGAATAACCCTAACAAACTAGCCACAAATTAACTGCCGGAACTCTATCCACTTCGCCAGATCGCCGGAAAATCTAACCACATCGCCATGCTCCAAGTCCATTAAGGTACTGATCTGCTCAAGTTTTCCCTCTCTGTCTCAATCGAAAAGTCCAGTTGTAACATCAAACAATGTACAAAGGGGATACTGGTTGAACTTCACCTTATCTTTGGCTTAAATTCATGGCTTTAGGGCTCAGGGGCCTTGGTAAGGAGATGATTGATACTGGGTTCCTCGGAGTCATCGTTTTGGTGTAGTTGCGGCTAGATTTGGGTAGATTTGGGATAGATCAGAGTAGATTAGGGATTAGGGTTTCTAGGGTGTGTGGGTATGGCTTGGAATCAAGTTAGGTCCAAGAAGAAAGGGGAGAATCTAACTAGAATGTCGATTTAGAAAGAAAATAAAGGAAAAGGGGCGAATGTAAACGAGGAAACAACTACGTTCTTCATCTCAGAGTTCCCTGAGAACGCGAATGCTTAAGACCTGTTCGAGGTATTCCAGGTTTATGGAGTCATTTCAGAAGTTTATTTACCGGCTAAGAGAGATAAACGAGGGCGAAGATTTGGTTTCGCAAAGTTCAGAAAAGTTCACGACGACAGGTTATTCGCGGTGAAGCTGGATAGTATTTCATCCAAGGTAGGAAAATACACGCAAACTTACCCAGATTTCAAAAGGAAATTAAGGAGAAGAGCAGGGCATCAACCAAGTCCGTTATAGCGAACAATACGAATAACATCAAGGACTCAAAGGGAAGTTTCTTTGTTGCAGGAAGATCATTTGCTCAGACTGTGGGGGGAGGGGGTACTAAAAGAGGTCTATCTGAGAAGAGTCTTAAAAAAAACACTATTCAGTTGTCTACTGATAACTCGACTTTGGAAAGATTCCAGAAAACCAAAATAGGAGTTGTTTTTGAAGGAGTAGACGTGACCAATGTTCAGCTGAGTTTACAAGAAGAGGGGATCTTCAATTTGAAGGTAATTCCTCTGGGATCCTCACTGTGTATATTGGAAGATGTTTCAGGGGAAGATATAGGGGATTTCATCAGAGACCCAAGCGAGTGGTTGGATCTGTGGCTCAGTGAAATCAGGGATTGGACCCCGTCGGAGGTTGATAGAGATAGATTAGTTTGGAATAGGTGTTACGGGCTGCCTTGTGTTGCTTGGAAAGACCAGAACTTTAGTGATATTGTTTCGACCCTGGGTTCCTTTATTCGCTGTGATGACTGCACTAGAAGAATGGATAGCCTTGATATGGCAAGGATCCAGATCAAAACTAATGTTGGTTTGCTTATTAAACAAGAGTTAAACGTTGAAGTCAATAATCAGTTATTTCCTCTTGTTCTCATCGAGGAAATTCAAGGGTCTATTCTTAAAGATCCTCTAGTGGAAGATGATGAAGAAATAATATCAGACGATTGTGATTCTTCATCCCTTGGCCTTTCAGAGGAAGTTGTAGAAAGAGACAACGATGAAGAACTAGATGCTGAAGTTTTGAGCACCCCTAATTTCGCAGATTTGTCTGATTCCCCTAGGAGAGTGATACATGCTGAGGCAGTTTGCTCTTGTCCTGATAATGTTTCCTTCGTTAGAGACAGTTTGGGGGGAAGGATTTCTAGTTCCAGAAATAAACAGAAGGAGGATGAAGACTATACAGGTCCTAACCAGAACCCTGTTGTTTGTTCTAGTGGTTCTCATATTCTGCTAGAAGGAGTGATCGTAAATGAGACTCAACTGGACCTTGTCAAGGCAACTCAGGTTATTCCTACTAGAAGTTGTAACCAGGCTACGGGCTTACATCACGTTAAAGCCAATCGGCAGCTGGCCTTCAATGGAGAATTGGTCGTAGATTTGGGATGCCCTGCACCGTTGATCGGTCCGCCTGGTGGTTTAGTAGGGCAATCCAATTGGACAAAACATAATAAGAAGAAGAAACTGCTTCACGAAGTTTACGATTGCGTTAAAATTCCCTACTCTCCTTCCTACTTTTCATCTCTTCTCCATGCGTCTACGAAGGACCATGAAAAACCTAAAGCAGGGAATAACGACAAGGTGATTATTAAGAGAAGATCCGGGAGAGAAAACCATTCAGTTTCCAACTCATCGCTCTTTTGCTGCGAATCCATAACTGAAACAGATATGATTAGGGGTAATACTAGATGTAGAAAAATTTTGGACGAGGTCCCTACAAAGGTGAGACAATCTCTAAAGATTTTAGGGGTTTCAGGAGATTTGGAAGGTGATGCTTTTGATGGGTTACTCAGACAAATAGACAAGGAAGATAAGGAAGCAAACCTTAGTAAGAGGGGTGTAGCTATTGGTGGATCATGAATGTAGTGAGCTTCAATGTCAGAGGATGCTGTAGTTCCTTAAAGAGGAGAAGAATATCCTAAATTCTTCGCAAAGGGAATGCATAGTTGTGCCTAATCCAAGAAACGAAGGTAACGGAGATGGAAGATAACCTGGCTCATAGCATGTGGAAAAGCCAGGACGTGGATTGGTCTGCGACTAATTCGGAAGGAAGGTCAGGTGGAATTCTTATCATGTGGAACTCTAAATCCCTGTCAGCGTGTGCGAGTTTCAGGGGCAAAGGTTTCTTGGGTATCCAATTCCTTTGGAAAAATAACCTTTTGACGGTCGTTAACATCTATTCCCCATGTAGTACTGTAGAGAAAAGAAAACTTTGGAGTGACTTATTAGAAGTTAAGAGTAGGTTCCCGGTTTGAGGTTAGATTTTAGGCGGGGATTTCAACGCAGTCAAGAATGGTGACGAAAGAAAGGGAGTCGGTGGTTCTAATAGTGTTGAAATGAGGGATTTCAATTCTTTCATAGAAGACATGAATCTTGTAGATTTACCGGCTGTTGGAAACAAATTCACTTGGCATAACTCTAACGGCAAGAGTAGAAGCAGGTTGGACAGATTTTTGATCGATGATAAGGTCATAGAGTTGCTGTCATTGAAGAGCCAATTAGTGGGGGACAGAGACGTGTCTGATCACAGGCCCGTCTGGCTGAAAGCTAACAATGTAAATTGGGGTCCTAAACCCTTTAGAACACTAAATTGTTGGTTTGATCACACCGAGTTTGTGCCGTTTGTAAAGGAAGCTTGGAATTCATATCCTGCTGAGGGATCTTGCAGTAACATCCTTCTCAACAAGTTCAAGGCTCTGAAGGCTGATTTGAAATTCTGGAATATCCATACATTTGGTTGGATAGACTTGAAGATTGAAGAAAATGTTCAAATCATTAATCAAATCGAGTTAACTTTGAGTCAGGACGGTGGTAGCCATCAGGAATTGGTCTTCAAAGAACAATGTCGAGCCCAAGACGAGATGTGGAAGAATCTTAGGAGGAAAGAAAGCCTTCTCAAACAGAAATCTCATATGAGATGGCTTAAAGATGGTGATCTTAACACAAGATATTTCCATGAATCATTGAAGACTAGAAACCGCTCTAATTCATTGACTGCTATAAGGGTTTCTGGTGATTTAGTTGAAGACCCTGGTGAGATTAAAAATGAATCCAAGAAGTTCTTCGAAAGAAGATTCCAGCAATCTGGTCCCACTAGTTTCAGATGCTCCCATGATGATGTGGCTAGATTGGACGAGACGGACAGGCTGATGTTGGAAGAGGACTTCGTGATTGAGGATGTTAGAGTGGCTGTGTTCAGCTATGACGGCAATAAATGTCCAGGTGTAGACGGATTTAATTTCAAATTCCTTAAAAACTGCTGGGACATAGTGGGAAACGACTTTTCAAAATGCGTTCTTGAATTCTTCAATACGGGTATTCTCCCCAAGATGTTTGCGTCTTCTTTTATATCTCTCGTCCCGAAGGTGGAAAGCCCTCAGACTTTTGAAGAGTATAGGCCTATTAGCCTTGTTAGTAGTATCAGTAAAACTCTTTCCAAAATGCTTGCAAGTAGGTTGGGCAAGATTATACATAAGCTGATCTCTCCTTCCCAAACTGCTTTCATACCAGGTTGTCAGTTATTCGATGGAGTTCTTACGGCAAGTGAGATAATAGATTATGTAAAAAGGTATAGAAAGCCTTGCTTGCTCCTTAAGGTAGACTTTGCGAAGGCCTACGATTGCGTAGATTGGTCCTACCACGAAGAAATGTTGATAAAAATGGGATTTGGGAATAAGTGGTTGAAATGGATTAGAGGTTCTGTCTTCAATAGCTACTATTCGATCCTTATAAACGGTAGCGCGACGAAGGATTTTAAGGCGTATAGGGGATTGAAACAAGGTGACCCGTTATCCCCGTTTCTCTTTGCAATAGTTGCTGAAGGATTGGCTGGTTTAGTGAGAAAAGCTACAACAAACAACTTGCTGTCAGAATTCAAGATTCTTGAGTGTCCGACTGTCAGCCTGCTTCAATTCGCTGACGACACTCTCCTATTCGGGGATGGGTCGGCCTCATATATTTGGGCTTTCAAAGCTATTCTCATGGCCTTTGAATTGACTTCAGGCCTTAAAATAAACTATTCCAAAAGTTGCTTGATTGGGATAGGATTGGAGAAGGAACTTATTGATGCAGCTGTTCAATTTCTTCATTGCAGGTCTGGCACCCTGCCGTTCAAGTTCCTCGGATTATCGATTGGAGGCAATCATCGCCGTTACGGATTCTGGAAACCAGTAATCCAATGTCTGGAATCAAGATTGTCCTGTTGGGCGGGCCGAAACTTATCTATAGGAGGAAGAGTTTCGCTTATAAACTCTGTTTTGGTTAATTTACCGATACATCATTTAGCTTTTTTCAAGGCTCCTAAGAAAGTGGTGAAGGAGATTATTGCCATCCAACGCCGTTTTCTTTGGGTCGGATCCTCGAATGAGAAGTTTATTTCTTGGGTTAGCTGGAAGTCTTTATACAAACCTAAGACGAGCGGGGGTCTTGGCATAAAAAACGTAGGGTGTTTCAACAGGGCTCTCATGGCCAAATGGCTTTGGAAATTCGGCAGTGAGGGTAACGAAGTTTGGAGACCTCTTCTCGTAGGTAGGTACGGAAACTTGAGTATGAAAGTCCAAACCTTCTTGGAAAAAGGAAACTCCAAACTTGATTCTACATGGATGAAAGATCTCATATCTGTGTCAGTTTCTGAGGTATCCGACAGTTTCAGTCATCTCTTGGTTGGCAAAGTTGGTAACGGCGAAGGGACGGCGTTCTGGCAGGCAGCGTGGCTAGGGGAAGTGGCTTTGAAAGATAGGGTCTTGTCTCTGTACCTTTTGAGCAGCAACAGATGGGTTTCGGTTCGAGACATGGGGGATTGGATTGAAGGTCATTGGAGATGGAATATTGAGGATAACTTAGAAGGAGATTTGCAGCAGTTCCAGTCCGTATTGAATGATTGCAGTAGAATTCTGGAGGAGTTTCAATTACATCAGTGGACTTATGATGTTTGGGAGTGGTCTCTCGACCGATTGGAAGGTTTCACTGTAAGTTCTTTTTACAATTACCTTATTTCTCTAGACGGTCGGAACTCGCTAGAGGATCAAACTGTTGAAATGCTAAACCGTGTATGGCGCACTACTATTCCTCTAAAAGTTCAAGTTTTCGCTTGGAGGTTGGTTATTGATAGGTTACCGACGAGGTCGAATTTAGCGGCAAAACACATTATTGTTAACGAGCACGAGAAGGTTTGTGCGCTATGTTTTCTCGAGGTTGAAGATGCTTCTCATTTGTTTTTTTCTTGCCAAAAATCAGTGAGGATTTGGAGTAAAATATGTGAGTGGGTGAATATAGGGAGAATAACTTAAACGGAGTGTAGGCTTCATGAGAGAGATTGGTACCATCGCCTTAAAGGTCGTGGAAAAGAGGAAAATTTGAATTCAATTTGGTATATCACATGCTGGAGCATATGGAGGAGGAGAAATTATATAATGTTTCGAGGCGAATTTTGTAACGTTGACGAGGTAGTTAACGAAATAATTGTTTACTCTTGGAATTGGTTGATTCTAGGTAAAAAGGGGAGTAAGAAATGTAGTTTGTACGAATGGTACAAATTTCCTTTTGATTTCTTGTAATTGTTTTTTCGGTGTTTGATTGTAGTTCATTGGTTGTGAGATCTCCTTAATCTCGATTAATGAAGTTGCTTATTAAAAAAAAACTAATAACAAATTGTTAAATTTATCTTTAATACGTTAACCACCGCGTCGGAGCACACGTTTCAACGATCACATCCTCTGATCAATCACTTTTAGTTTCACGTTATAACTGTTTTCAAATTGAGAAACCAAACTAGAGTAATCCCAAAGTTTCCCTAGAGAGAGAAGCTCTTCCTTCCCTCTAAACCCTTGCGTCTCTCCATCTTCCCTCTTACCCTCTTCGTTTCCCCTTTCTTCTACGCACCAGAATGATGTACCAAGTCCATTAATTCTTTCGTTCGAGTTTCGCTATTACTCTCTGGTTGTTAGGTCCAACATTGTTAGAATCGTATGGGTTTGGTTTAAAGTCCTAACCTTCGGGTTAGGGACCTTCCTCCCAGCGGGTCTTCTTCCACAGTGTTGCCCCTTTCACCGTGGGTGGCGGCGTCTTTCGAAGCTGTTCTTTCACGTCATTCAGTGTCGTGGTTGGGTGTCGTTTGGATTGTTAGTTTAATTGAATGCCATGGGCGACAGAGAGTTGGCTGGTGAGAGGCTAGGGGTTTGGGAGGTGGCTGCGAAGAAGAAGGGCCGTCACGCGGTTTTAGGTCGAAGGTCTATCTGGAAGCACAGCTCAGGTAAAGGTATCGAAACTGATTTACGAGATGCCTCTACATTCTTCTTCACTGAATTCCCAGTTTATTATGATGCAAGACATATGTTCAACACATTTAAGGAGCATGGTTTAGTGTTGGAAGTGTTCATTCCGGGGAGAACAGATAGGAGGGGAAAGAGATTTGGTTTTGTCATGTTCAAAAAGGTTGAAGATGAACATATTTTTGCCATTAAGTTGGATAATATTATCCTTAATGGCCATAAGATTTATGTTAATCTTCCTAGATTTCAGAGATTTGAACACGTCGCTGGAGGCCACACGGATTTGCAAAATGGTGGGGCGATTAAGAAATTGCCTGTTGACTCGGTTGTTAAACCAATTCCAAATCCGGTTACTAAAGTCAGAGGAGAGGGAGGCAATTCGTATGCTCAAAAGGTTAGAGGGGGCGTTGTTTGGAATAGGCGACATCAGAACCCTGTTCTTATGGGGGATAAACCCAAGTTTGCACATCTGAGTTTCACTGTTAGTGACGAAGAATTAGAGAGATTCACTCAAGCTTATGTGGGAGTTCTGGAGAGTCCTGGGTCGGCCATAGATGTTTTAGACGCATTCCAAATGGAGGGTTATTTCAACATTAAAGTCACACCCATGGGTACTCATCTTTGCTTACTGGAAGAAGAGAATCAGGGTGATATTGCAAAGCTGGTGGAAGAAGACAAAGAGTGGGTTGGCAGGTGGTTCTCTGATGTTCATTTGTGGTCCCCTTCTGATGTTGATCAGGAAAGGCTTACTTAGGTGAAGGTCTTTGGATTACCGTGCCACGTTTGGGGTGAAAAGTTTTTTAAGTTCCTCGCTGGTACTATTGGTGTTTTTGTCAAAATGGATGAGGACACGCAGAAACAAACCAGATTGGACGTTGCGCGCATATTAATTCGAACGAAGTTCACTCTGAATCTTAATGAAGTGATCTCTATTGATGTCAATGACATTACTTTTCGTATCAAAATCGTTGAGGATTCCTTTGGACCTTTTACGAGGGATCATCGTATGCTGCAAAAGAGACGGTCCGTATACGATAGTTCAGAAGAAATCGTATCTACTTCTTCTGAGGAGGATCCTAGTCTAGATGTATTTAATCCTGCCAGCTTCCAGTCAAAGGATTCTGAACCTTTCTTGGATGGTGACGTTTTGGGTGGGACTAATCTCAGAGATAAGTCATTAGGGTGTGTTGAGGTGAATGATGCTCAAGGATTGGCGAGAACTGGCGGAAGTGTTGGCCCTAAGAACAAAAGTGATAATAGTGAAAATTCTAAAGTGGTTCACCTTTTATCTCAGGTCAGAGACTCGTCCTCATCCGATTCTGATGTAAGTGTGGGGAGTAGCGATTATGTGAATTCCAAGGAAGTTCTTGTGCCTTGCTCTTTGGAGGTTTTAAACAGAAAAGTTGGGCCTGTTGGTATGGCGAACGTTGGAAAGGTGGACAGATCATCTAGCCTGGTTAACACATCTGATGTGGAAATCCAGAATGTACAACTTGAACCAGCGGGCGATAATTGTGATAAGGTGGGTGATGTTTCAAATTTGAAGGTGGTCCCCAAGAAGAAGAAGAAGGTGTTGATTGGTGATATTTATCAGAAGTTAAAAATCCCTTTCAAACCATCCTATTTTGCAACTTTGCTCCAAGCTGAGACTTCCTTCCCCGTTGGTTCTCCCTCCTCTTGTCATTCTGGTACCAATGCAGGGGACGATGATAATTTAGTTTTGCCTCAGGGCCTTTGTAATTCGCCTTCTATTGACAATTCCATTGGAGAGTCCGGTTTTCTTAATAGCAATTCTCGTATTAAGAAAAAGTTGGAAAATCTTCCAATGAGAATTTGGGATTCTATCAAGAAGCTGAGCATTGACGCGGAAGAAGATGACGAAGTTTTTGAGTCCATTTTACGCAGGATGGAAGATCATGATAGAAAATCTAAGAAGTGCAAGAAGGTGGCATCTAGTGAGGTTTCATGAATATAGTTACTTATAATATCAGAGGGTGCGGGGGCGACCTCAAACGTAAAAGAATTAGCAACATTATTAAGAATGGTGGAGGTGAAGTGTGTTTTATACAGGAAACCAAATGTTCTTCAATGTCCGATGGTTTGGTGTTCAGTTTATGGGGGAGTAGGAACTGTCAATGGTCGGCTTGTGATTCCGTTGGTTTATCTGGTGGATTACTCACTATTTGGAAAGAAGGATTGTTCAAACCAATTTGCAGCTTTATTGGGAAGGGTTATCTGGGCATTCAGGTTGAGTGGTCTGATAGAAATGTTTATCTCCTAAATGTGTATTCGCCTTGTTGCATTAAAGAAAAAAGAGAATTATGGTCCAAGCTTCTCGAATTAAAATCTAAAGCTGATCCTGGAGAGTGGATAATAGGTGGTGATTTCAATGCAATTAGGAAATCTAGTGAACAATTTGGTTAAACGAGTCATAAGAGGAGATATATGGCTGAATTTTCAGAATTCATAAGTTTGAGTGGATGTGTAGACCCACCTGTTTCTGGGGGTAAGTTTTCGTGGTTTAAATCAAAAGGCAGGTCGTGTTGTCGTCTCGATAGATTTCTCGTGTCACCTGGAATTTTGAACGATTGGAATTCGGTAGTACAGAAGTTTGGGGAGCGTGACGTTTCTGATCATAGGCCAGTTTGGCTCACTGCCAGAATGATTAACTGGGGTCCTAAACCCTTCAAATTCATGTCGTGTTGGTTTGATCATCCTAGTTTCATGTCTTTTGTGAAAGAGCAATGGGAAACTTGTGTTGTGGTCGGGAACGCCTCGTTTGTTCTTTCCAGAAAATTCCAATTTCTGCGTGAGAAGTTGAGATGGTGGAATGCAAATATTTTTGGTTGGATTGACACTAGAATCAAGTTGGATATTGGTATTATCAACGACGTGGAGGATTTGATTGGGCTGAACAATGACCAGTTAGCTACACAAGAGATTCATAAGAGGAACGAAGCTGAAGATGACTTATGGAAAAATTTGAGGATCAAGCATAGTATTTTAAGGCAAAAATCTCGTTCGAAGTGGATGCATGACGGGGATTTTAATACCAAATATTTTCATGCTGCCTTGAAATCTCGGCTGATTCAGAACTCAATTACTTCTGTTTGTATTGATGACAGGCTGATCGAAGATGTGGACGGTGTTAAAACTGCTGTCAAAAACCATTTTCAAAAGAGGCTTAGTAGTTGCAGCTGCTCTAGGCCTCTTCCACGCATTGGAGGAAACAGATTTAAACGTTTATCAGTATAAGACAGTGAGGCGCTTGATAGAGAGGTAGACCTTCGTGAGATCAGACGTGCAGTGTTCGATTGTGGTGGTGATCGGAGTCCTGGGCCCGATGGTTTTACATTTGAGTTCATCAAAAGGTGTTGGGATTTAGTTGGGCATGATTTTTCTAAATGTATTCTTGAATTCTTTGAGGGTGAGAAGCTTCCGAAAGTATTTGCTTCTTCTTTTTTGGTTCTTATCCCGAAAAATGACAGTGTGAAGAATTTGGACGATTATAGACCAATTTCTTTAGTCGGAGCTGTTTACAAAGTTGTGGCGAAAATTCTTGCTAATAGACTTAAAACCATTGTTGGTAGTATCATATCAAATTCTCAATCGACTTTCATTGAAGGAAGAAACATCCTCGACGACGTCTTATTGTTAAACGAGGTCATTGATTTAGCCAGAAGATCAAAGAGTGAGTTAATGCTTCTTAAGGTGGATTTTGCTAAAGCATACGATTGCGTCGAATGGAATTATTTGCGTGACGTTATGAAGATTATGGGCTTTGGGGACAAATGGATGATGTGGATGAACAATGGAGTTTTCAATTGTTACACTTCGGTCTTGGTTAACGGGAGTCCCACAAGGGATTTCATGGTTTCCCGCGGTCTCAGACAAGGCGACCCGTTGGCTCCGTTTCTTTTCACTATTGCGGCTGAGGGTCTTGCAGTGTTGCTGAATCGTGCAGTGGAGAATGGTTTCTATTCTGGTTTTAAGGCGAATCTTAACACTCCGATCTACCTCCTTCAGTATGCAGATGATTCTATGATGGTGAGAGATGGATCATGGAAGAATTTAATGGCAATCAAGGCAATTCTGAAGGGTTTCCACTTGGTGTCTGGACTTGATATTAATTTCAGCAAGTGTTCATTGTTTGGAATTAATTTGGATGAATCATTTCTTTTGGCAGTAGAAAACTATCTTTCATGTAAAATCTCAGCTGGTCCGTTTAAATTTCTCGGGATTGTCGTCGGTGGTAACCATAGACTTCTCTCGTTCTGGAAGCCGTTGATTGATAAGGTGCGTGGTAGGTTAAATTCTTGGAATGGTCGGTTTGTTTCTATCGGTGGTAGAATTACTCTAATCAACTCAGTTCTCACAAACCTCCCTATCCATTATATGTCCTTTTATAAACTTCCTAGATGCGTAATCCGTATCCTTACGACAATTCAAAAACACTTTCTTTGGAATGGTTCAATGGCCAAAAAAGGTGTGTCTTGGGTTAGGTGGAGTGTGGTTTGTAAAAGTAAGGAAGACGGAGGGCTCGGGATTAAGGATATAAAGCTCTTCAACACTGCCTTGCTGTTCAAGTGGGTGTGGAAAATTGTCTCCGCGAAAGAATTCATTTGGAGCGATTTTATTCGCAGTAGATACAAAAATGTTGTTCTTGATTTTCATGTTGGATTGTTACCCAAATATGAGAATCCACCATCTTTGTGGTGGAAGGATTTATTTTTAATTGTAGGTTTTTGCAGCTGCCAACAGTTTTCCAGTCTGCTGTCATTTGAAGTTGGTAATGGTGCTACGGTTCCGTTTTGGTGCGCTCGGTGGAATGGTTCGTTAACTATGGCCTCTTTACATCCTGATGCATGAAGCTCGGTATCATATCAAGAGAGCTGGGTCGCTGAAAACGGAGTTTTTGTTGACGGAGTTTGGAAGTGGCAGATGCGCAGGCTTCAAGACAGTGTCCCTGCTGCTGCTCAAATTCAAGTTAATGATATCATGGATGGGCTGAACGCTGTCACATTGATAGAAGGAGAAAAAGATATCGCCGTATGGTCGCACGATAATTCTGGACGATTCTCGGTTTCCTCTTTATATTCCTTATTGCAGGAACATGACGGTAGGAATCATTGGAGTTGTGGGGTCAATTTGAGAGTGGCGCTTAATTTGGTTTGGAAAGCTCAAGTTCCTCATAAAGTCAGAGTGTTTGGTTGGAGGTTGTTTCTCAATAAGCTTCCGACTCGTGATAATCTCGTTCATAAAGGCATAATATCCAATCCTCACGATACAGTATGTACGTTCTGTTTCTTACAGTTGGAAGCCGCTGAACATATTTTCTTTTACTGTCATAAATCTGGATTGGTGTGGAGATTTGTTTTTAGATGGCTTGAAATTGAGGAATTCCTTTTAGGGGACACCATTAATCATTTTTCATCATGGATGGATGGTTGTGTGAAAAAAAAAATTAATATTGGGAATGCGGCAGAGCTTTGGATATTGGTCTGTTGGGTTATTTGGTACTCTAGGAATAACATTTTGTTTAGAGATGAATTTTGGGATCTCGATTCTATTACTAATCTAGTGGTTTTGTTATCTTGGTGGTGGATAGGGAAGAAGGGTACAAATGCATCAAATTGTAACTATTATACGTGGGTTAAAGCTCCTC
This sequence comes from Lathyrus tuberosus, assembly GCA_022829125.1. Lineage (NCBI taxonomy): Eukaryota > Viridiplantae > Streptophyta > Magnoliopsida > Fabales > Fabaceae > Lathyrus > Lathyrus tuberosus. The sequence goes on along the minus strand of JALAZF010000082.1, from coordinate 2,661,477 downwards.
ACAAACTTTTGTAGGCCCGATTTTAGATAGTGGCCTTGTGTAATTGTGTAGGGCACTAATTGATGTTCTATTTATATAATATATTTTTTGCCTAAAAAAAAAATTGAGAAACCATTTTTTAATACTTGTATAATGTTAATAAGAATGTTATTTAAAAAAAAATTTCACATTGAGATTTAATCCCGTCAATTTTTTTTTTGAGATTTAACTTTTACTTAATTAATTTTTAAAAGAGGGAGATGAAGAATTGGTCCTCATTTTTATTAGGTTTAATATGTTATCCTGTATTTTAATTTCGGGATTCATTTAAATTGTTTAACTTAAAAAAAAATATATTAATTCTTTAACTTTTCAAAGGGTTTTATATTAATCATTTTTATCTAATTAACGACCCTTTTTTAAATTTTTCCGTCGTAAATAAAAAACTAATATGAATATTTTTAAATTTAAAGATCAAAATTAACCCTTTTTATTAGATAAGAAAGTTAAAGATAAAGAAAAAAAAAAATTAAGCCTTTTTATTAAAACTAAATTTGGACCCGCACGTTGTGATAAGAAATAAGAAATATTAAACTCTAAATACATTATTTTGCACATATAATAGCCTAGTCGTTCTGAATTTAGCCATGTCCGAAACCCTATGGAAGAAATGCTGAAGAGGAATTGTTTGCGAAGGAGAGAATAGAGACTAAATGCAATACTGTGAGTAGCATCCTTTCCATTTTATCTTCGATGGTAGAGTCGTTGCGTTGTTTCACGGTATTAGGTTTCATTCTGATATGTTTTGCGTATTTTTTATCCCTAGGGTTGCACATTGATTAATTATAATTTAATGATTGATTTTACAGATTTTTTTTTTTCTGTTGATTTTGGGGCATTGTCATCAATTGTGCAAAAACATTCAAGTTTGTTACACCAAAATGTCATCAATTGTGGGTGATGATGATCTTATCAGCAGTTTGCCGGACCACATCATCTGCCATATTCTCTCTTTTCTCTTAACCAAACAGGCCGTTGCCACTAGCATCCTTTCAAAGATATGGACACATCTATGGCGCTCTGTTCCTGTTATCAACTTCAAGGGCGAAAAGCCTATTGAATTGTGTGACCAAAAAGCCTTTATTCGCTTTAATAATGCTGTGTATTCTGTTTTACTCTCCCGAGACTCTAATTCCATCCAGAGTTTCAGCCTTAAGATTCATTATGGTCTTATAGATCTTGGCTTTCCTAGTCTCTTAATATGGATCAATCATGTTGTACAACACAATGTTGAGTCCATTGATATATGTGTGAACTCTGCTGATTAATTTTTCCCAAAATTGCCAATTAGCATTCTTAGTTGCAAGACGCTTGTTGTTCTCAAACTTAAATATTTCACAATGGAGGGTTTTTCTTGTGTTAGACTCCCTTTCCTCAAAATCCTTAGCTTGAAATATTTTAGATTGTTAGATGCCCGAGATTTCGTGTTGTTTTTATCTGGATGTCCAATTCTTGAAGATTTAGATACATATATTAGGTATATTGAGGATGAGGATGAATGTAGTGAATGTAATGACTCTCGTACATTTCAAAACTGTGAAAGTTTATGCTTAAGCAAGTTGACCAGAGCACAGATGCCCAATACTTTCTGGCATTTTCCGTTGAAAGCACTTCATAATGTGGAGGAACTGTACATAGAATTAAATAAGGTATGGAATTTATTTTTGCCATGTGAGTACATTGATGGAATAAAGAGAAAAATGTGATTGATTTGTATTTTTGTTTTTAACTTTCTTTCTATGAAAAATTTGACCTTATTTCTGATGGTATATGTATATCTTTTTATGTGGATTTCTCATTTAGGTGTATCGAAATTTTGATGAGATTCCTACTTTTCATTATTTGACAAAGTTGAAACTTCACTCTATCAACTCTAATTGGGATTTGTTATTTCAAATGCTCAATCATTGCCCTAATCTTCAACATGTTGAGCTTAGCCAGGTATGTTAAGTTTTAGGGATCATATCTAATTTATTACTATTTCTTAACTTGTCTCTGTAATTTATTTTATTTTCATCTATATTAATAGGGCTCTGTCATGGGTTATGGGAGAAAAGACAATGTCAAGCAAAATTGGGTAGATCCAACATTTGTTCCACAATGTCTTTTATTACACCTTAAAACTTGTTCAATTTGGAACTTCGAAGGCGAACAAGATGAGCTGCAACTAGCAACTTATATTCTTAAAAATGCAAGAGTTTTGCACACTATGATGATTCTTTGCAGAAGAGACCTCAAAATAAAAAGAAAATTATACGTATGCCCAAAGGCCTCCCCTGCATGTAAAGTTATTTTTAAACACTAACCGAGAAAGAATTATCTTTATGCTCAAAGGCCTCTCCTACATATGAACTTATTTTTCAAGAGTGGATGCTAGTCGAGAAGAAGAAGTACCTCTCTGATTAACTTCTACAATTTATCAACTAGGTTATTGGTTTGAATTTGAACCTTGATGACTATGAACTTTATCTTTGTGCATAGGATAAGGAAAATTTGTACTTTAATTTGTGAACCTGTTTATATAAATTGTTTATGACTTCAATTAAATCCTTGTTTGTCCATTTTTCATTAGCTGTTGTGTGACAAATTTTGTTTTGATGCATGACCAGAATGTAGGAGAGTGAATGTTGTACATTAGTATTTCTCATGGCTAATTTCTAATTTGTTGCGTAACCTCTTTGTTTCACAAAAGCATGAATAATCCTAGCTTAAAAACGCAGAAAGTTGAAGAAAAAAACTGTAAGTCAAATGCATGCAGTAGTAGTAGAGTGCAAGCACAGAATAACTGTTGCACTTTTTGTAGATATTGAGATGAGATATTGGTCATTGTGTCTTGTGTTGAAATGTTCTATGCTCTCTCTTCTTGATTCATGATATTATTCATTCTTCTTTGTCAACAATGAAATTGTCTTATATTATCATTGCATATAAATTAAAAAGAAAGGTCTTTCTGTGAGCACAATATAACTCAATATTTTTGCACTCGCAGTCAAAGGATTTCGTCATCAGTTTAAAGCATATTCTTTCTTAAAATATGATTTCTCTTGGCTACACCCGAACCGTCTCCTGTTTCACCCGTGAAGCCGCACAATTTTGACCCGTGTGACCATAGCAGCCACAATAAGCACATAAACATTTTGATCCACAGTTGGTGCAAGCCAAGTGATCAAATATGCGAGTATTAGAAAAGTGAAGAGATGAATAAGGAAATTCAATAAGATAATAAAATAAGTACAAAAATGAGTGATGTTGTTTTTAGAAGCTATGTGAATCACTGTTTTAGTTAGGATTAAAATATTTACTAATCTGTTATGAACTTGAAGTGGTTGATAAGAGACTTGTTTATATAGGTTTGATAATATGTTTCGGTTTGTAGCAGATATTTGATATTTGATATCTTGGTCTGACATTGAAGAGAGGGTACATGCACACACTCTAACGTGTAAGTTTGTTATTACCAAAGACAACAAAGATATTTTAGGTTGAAGAAAGTGTTTAGCTTGTCTTTCGCTATTCTCTCCTTTCAAAGTACCATTATAGGGTTTTGAAGGCATAAAACCTTATGTTTATATAATAGAGCTGATGTCCATTATTTGCTTTGTAGTCTAACAACATGCATAAACCATTTGTTAGGTTTGAATTTGATCATGATGCTTTTAATCAATTGCATGAGTGAGTATAATCAGAATCATATATGTTATTGATTCTAGTTAGGTAGATGGAAAAATCTCAAAGACTTTTGAAAATTATGCAAAATTGGGATTTTGGGCATTTGATTCGAATCAAGCACAAATATTGATTCGAATCACTTTGGACAGAGGCAAACCAAATTTTTTCAAATAATTTAATTCGAATCAAATTTTACACATGATTCAAATCATCCAACTCAGGGTCACCTCTTTTAGAATTGATTCGAATCAATCTTTACACCTGATTCGAATCAGACAATTTTTTCACATTTTTCTGTTGGCTCAGCTTGATTGATTCGAATCATAATTAACACATGACTCGAATCATGGGTTCTTTGATTCGAATCAAACTTTACGCTTGATTCGAATAAACTAAAAAATGGATCAAAACTCTGTTTTTCTTTTATTCCACTTCACTTGCTCAGTTGATTCAAATCATGAAATGCTCTTGATTCGAATCTAAATAACTTTTCAATCATATTTTGTGCTTAATCTCAAACACATATAAAACTTTTTTTGTCATCATTTCTCATGTAACAAACCAACAAATTCATATTGTTTTGTGTGATTCTGTGAAAAATCTACACCCTCTGCTTTTGAAAGTTCAAGTTCTGTCAACAAAGTTCTTACATCTTCAACTTCAATTTGATTCAGATCTTGAAAAGAGATTTGTAATTGATTGAAGGAGACATGCTATTGAAACTAATCATTCTTACATATTTGGTTGATATTTTCAGGTAGCTTGCAAGATTGAGTTTATTGTCATTGATGCCGACAAATTTCAATGAAAAGAATGAGGTTATTCTCTCCAGTTTTCCTTGGTAGTGATTGTGTGGGAGGCTACGGATAAGGCGGAGTTCTTCTCAAATATTTGGATAATTCATGGCTCAAGGAATCGGTAGGATTAAGGGGTTGATTTTTACACACAAAGGCTTGGAGAAGATTGCTGATATTGAAAGATTCAAGAAGTGTCAATCGAGTAAAGATTACGCAAAAGAGTTTGGCATTACGATGTATACAAGTCAAGATCCTGATAGGAGATTTTATAATTCTCAACATTATTGTGTATTGGTGATTGTATGAACTCTTTCAAATATTTGTCAAATAAAAAGGAACAATGACGATTCCAATGGAAAACCATTGAAGAGTACACGTAGGCAAAACGATGACGGACGCCGAAACACTATAAATCTTGGTGATTTATTGCGTAAGTTTAGGTTTTGTTAGAATTGATGTCTAATCTAGCTGCATTGGTGATTAAAAATCTAAGAAACAATTTAGGTTAGAATTCAATGTCATTGAATCATTGTATAATCATATATTATGAAATATAAAATTGAATCAATTGAGTACCTTTGTGTATCATCATCAAATAGTCTATGGCGTTTGTGAATCGATTGAGTGTTAACGTAACCGGGCTTCGAAAATTATAATTTTCATATTTTTGCTTCAAACCTTTCGCGCACACTTTTTTAAAATCTCTAATATTTAGTTTTTGAAAAAGCGGTTGGATTTTTCAATTAGGGTCTATTCACCCCTATAAACCGTTTTTCTATTTTCATATTCTCACCCAACAATTGACATAAAGAGCTGGTCTTTTGATTGTGTCTAATTGACATTCAAAAGTTGTGAATATAGCGTACGATGACGATCCTAAGGGAGCATATAATAAAGCACTTATTTTCAAATGCAAAAATTATACTTATTGAAAAGTGAACTTGTATGTACACTTATTATCAGTTGGCAAAAACTTATTAGTGTTGTCACCGAGGATTGGACGGATGGTGAGACCAAACTTATTAGAGCACCATGCTATGATATTGTCAAACATCCTAAGGATTGGACAGATGATGAGACCAAAAAGACTTCATATGATTTGAAAGCGATAAACATACTTATATACTCTTTAAGCGCGAACGTGTTCTGCTCGATTTCACATCATACATATATTAAAGGCATGTGGGACGCTCTCTAAACTCTCTTTGAGGGAACGTATGACGTCAAGGATTCTAAAATCAATATGTTTATAGTGGAGTTTGAACTATTTCGTGTGGAACCCGAAGAATCTGTGGATTCCATGCAAACTAGATTCCTCTTATTAATCAACAAATTACACAACTTGGGCAAAACATTTTCTAACAAAGATTCTAATAACAAAATATTGAGACTTATGTGTAGGGAGTGGCAACCAAAGTTTACCGCTATTAAAGAATCTAATGATCTTAATACTTTGGATATTACAAAACTATTTGGAAAGTTAGTCGAGCATAAGAATGAGCTGAAATGACTCACCGATGGAGAAGTAAAGTAAAAAAAAGAAAGAGAAAGGAAAAGAAGAGAAACATGATCTTTCATTGAAAGCTTCGTCATCTAAAGGGAAGAATTCAAAGGAAGAAAGTGACAACTCTGGTGAATAATCTTCTAAAATGGAAGATATGAGTTTATTCTTCAAACATTACAATAGATACTTAATGAGAAACAATGGTCTCCAACATGCTCTGTAGAAAGATGATGCTTGTCGATGAATGCGCTATAGGTAGTCTTTATAAAAACGAATCTAGGTTTGGTCTTGGTGACTTTTGAAGGCTCGAATGGCACTCCAATTGGTCAATGACCAGCAATAGCGGCGATGTCAAAGAGTGTTGGGGTTACCATCCCATAAGGTGTAACACCCTATTTTTTCCCGCGTAATATATAATTAAAATCAGAGTAAATTAAAACCATCAACATGGGATGCTACCTTCAACATCACCAACTCATACAATTGGATATGTAACACGTATGAAATTTTAAAATAACAATAGTAATAAACAAGTTTCAACTTCAACTTTAAGTAGCAGTAGAAAAACATCAACAACTGATTATTTAATTCTTCAAAACATAATCATAACGAACAGTAATCATAATAATCTATTAAACATAAGAGATTAACATGAAATCTCCACCAAACATCAATTAAAATAAATAAGCGTCCCCCCAGTGTTACATATCAGAGAAGACGCCGACTCAATAAAAGCATAAAGAAGAATACTCTCTTCAACTCACATCCATGCCTCTACTGCAGATTATCTGCACGATGCCCATGTAAAGACAACATTCAAACAAAAGGGGTGAGAAATCACAATCTTATAATGAAATTACAATAATAATATTTAAGCACACCATCTTCAAATACATAATCACCCATTCCACAACTCATAATCCACACAATCTAAATATCATAAATACAACAAGTATGCAACGCAATGAGACTCAACTCCACGACCTAATGCATGTGGTACCAATTGTGAACTCTCAGGTTCACCCGATCCCCACCATAGCATTAGAGCCCACCAAAAATTTTTACCATCACCATAGGTAATGCTTCACCGATTTCCACTTGGAACTAGCTACTCGCACCCAATCCCCACCATAGGATTGAGGCTCACCAAAAGCGAACCACCGTCCAAACACCATGATGCATGATCCACAAATGACATGCAATAACAACAACACAACGTACAATGATATTCACCTTAATCATTATACCACACCAAAACTGGTCACCAAACACCAAACATATACTACAAGCATTCAATAATAGCATTATAGTAACATAGTAGGTAACAACACAACATTCGCACACAATACCACACCATAACATATACAACACATACCATCCAACACCATTAATCACCATTTAAACTCATTTCCAGGTACTGAAACTATTTTTAAAATAAAGTTCACTGCGTCAACTTCTCAATGCTTCAAACAATACCTCAAACGGACACCCGAAACTCAAGTTATGAATTTTTAAAGTTGACACAACAAGTGTAACCGGTTACACCAAAACAGATAACCGATTACCACTTGCTCAAAAATAATGGCTAACCATTCCCAGTGTAACCGGTTACACCAAAACCTGTAACCGGTTACACCCTTTAAAAATGTCCAGATTACACTACTTTTTGACAGTGTAACCGGTTACACCAAAACCTGTATCCGGTTACACCTTTGAAAAATTCAATTTTTATAAAAGGTTTCTCAGGTGTAACTGGTTACACCAAAAGTGATAACCGGTTACCACTGCGACATAAGCAGTTTTTTGCTATGCAGTAGTACGAAAACCAGTTTTCAACCCTCCCCAAAACCCCAAATTTTCACAAAACAACATATACTCATGTTTCACATTCTGATTCCTAACAACACACCACAACACGACATTTCATCCATCTCCCTATTCATCCAACATACATCAAAATAGCATGATCATACAATTACATAATTCATAGCATAGAGATAAAATTCAATCGAAGAGAAGCCAAAACATCCTCTCATATGTTATCATGCAATGCCCTTATACAAAAGGAAATCTCACCCTTACTTTAGAATTCCTAGCAATGATCTCTTCCTCTTCTCGAAATTATGCTCTTCCTATGCTTCTCCTTCCTTGCCCTAACCTCTTTCTCTGCTTTCTTCCCACAATTTTACATAGAATGCAAAAAAAAATCCCCCTCCTCTCAGTTTTCCCTTTTCTAATAAAATTATTTTCAAATATATGATTTCCCTTATTTACCTTAACTTACCCTCATGTAATTACCTCCTTGTCCCTAAAATATCTACAAATACTATTTATTTTATTTTCAGTAATTAGTACAATAAAATAAATAAAAATTATTTTTAATTATCAAAACAACTCTAAATTATTCTACTCACTTCTATCATCTTTCCATACTCCTAACTCAAGGACACATACCCCGCCAACACCTTAAGTTCTACTCTCTAAGGCTACTACCCTACACCCAAGGGTTTCTCCAACACATCAAAACATCAATCAACACATACATCACACAATATTATTTCTCTAGTATTACATAGTAGGAGAGTACGGGAGTCTTGTTTTTTATTTTGTGTGTGAAGGAATCACCTTACACAAGCTCACAACTTGAAGGAATTATATACCAGTACTCCTTGATTTCAAATGTAATATTTTTTATTTTATTATCTTAAATACTTCATGTTTGAAAAGGTTTAAAAAATAATGTTGAGAGATTGTGAAAGATAGAATCTTAATGGTTTTCAACTATCACTCTTGGGTCATGCCTTTGGTGGAAAGATGCAGCTTGAATATTGTTAAGAGTCCTACATCGGATAATATATGTCATGAACATGTCTTTATAAGTGGGGGGAATCCTCATTTTACCAACCGATTTTATATGGTTGAGTTAGGCTCAACCACATTTTTTTTAACATGGTATCAGAGTCTCGCTTAAGATCCGGTGGGCCACCTTCTATGATTTTCGTTATTGGGTCATCCACTATTTATTTCCACGCTCTTGGCATGAACATGTCTTTATAAGTAGGGGCAATCCTCGCCCCAGTTGTCTAGTCCTGAGCATGAGGGGATGTATTAAGAGTCTCTCATCGAATAATATATGGCATGAACATGTCTTTATAAGTGGGGGAAATCCTCACCTTACCAACTGGTTTTGTAGGATTGAGTTAGGCTCAACCACATTTCTTAACAAACATGTTGATGGTTCAATACTGATTCTTTTTTATTCATTCGATCATTCAAATCCTATTTGGAATAGCGTAACATGTTGATTAACTCTTGAGTTATTAATTCAATTTCCGAATCAATTGCACAGTCCATCATTTTCATGCAAAACACGGTTGATGTTTGGAATGACTGGAAATAAAGATTTGCTCAAGATATCATTCGCGTATTAGAATTGCAACAAAAAATATATATCCTTAAGCATGATGCTAAATATGTCACTAAATTTTACTCTAAATTCAAATTGTTATGGGAAGAATTGGAGATCTAAATGCTAATTCCTAACTGCACATGTTGTGTTCGTTGCTCATGTGAAGCTATGAGGCAAGCAAGACATAACCATAATCTGTCGTATGCTATCAAATTTTTAACTAGTTTAAATGAAAATTTTCCTGTAGGTAAATCATAGATTTTTTTCATGGACCCTTTACCAACTATGAACAAGATCTTCTCCATGGTTCTTCAACATGAAAGGCAAGGTAAATTTCTTGCTTCATATGAATCATAAGCTTTGGTTAATGTTGTAGGATTTTCAAGAAATCTATTTTCAAGCCAAGCATTCTAATTTCCACCAAAATACCTAGAAATCCAAAGCATGTGCTCATTATGGTAAGACTGACCATATCATTGAGGTTTGCTATAGGAGACATGACTTTCCACCTCATTTTGGCAAGAGTTCTATTGCCAATGACGATGATGATGGCGACGACGATGATGTCTCATATTTGCAACATTCAGCTTAAAAAGAGTGGTTCTTCTTCAATTACTCAAGATCAGTATGAGAAACTTATGAATCTACTTCATAATTCATCTCTTGGTCAAAATTCAGCAATTGCAACTTCGAATCAAGTTTGCTCTTCATCTTCCATAGGTCATTCACTCAATCTCAATTTAAACTTGGCCTTCTAGTAACTTCATTTGGAGTGAAAATGTTAATAAGAGAATGATCATTATGGTTTCTTGGAAGAAATTTTGCTCTCATCTCTCTCTAGGAGGTCTTGGTCTCATATCCCTTATCACTCTTAATGAAGCTAGTAACCTCAAATTAAGTTGGGACATGTTGACAAGCATAGAGCCTTGGAATAAAACTTTGAGGGTCATAACTATGTATTAGAGATAGCATATTATCATGTACATACCATACACTTAGTTTACCATACATACCATTTATCCTTATATATATATCTGTGTGTAATCGTTATCTGATTAATGAATGAAATAGTACTTTCATTATCACTTTCTATCTTGATTCTTGAATGCTTCTAACCGTTTTTCATCTTCTTCATGATGAGCTATGGTTTCCTTGATATAGTATCAGAGCTAACCATGCTCTGGTAGCCATTGTTTACCTTTATTCTCTGTAAACTTTTCTTTTTCCTTTCCTTTCTGCATCAATGGCTTCTCAGAGCTTCACTGATTTCGCTACCAATTATGCCAATCCCTATTACCTTCATCCGAACGAAAATCCTGCTCTCGTTTTTGTTTCTCCACCGCTTGATGACAAGAATTATCACACATGGTCTCGATCGATGCAAATCGCGTTAATTGCCAAGTACAAAGACAAGTTTATCGATGACACTCTTCCCAAACCAGCTGTTTCAGATATTCTCTATGCGCCATGGATTAGATGCAACACGATGGTTCTTGCGTGGATTCAACGTTCAATCTCTGAATCAATTGCACGATCGGTACTTTGGATTGAAACATCTGCGGGCGTGTGGAAGACTCTGTAGATTAGGTTTTCTCATAGCGACATTTTCTGCATCTCTGACATTCAAGAAGATCTGTATAAGTTTCGTCAAGGTACTTTGGATGTATCAAATTACTTTACTCATTTGAAAGTTCTGTGGGATGAATTGGAAACCTATCGTCCAATTCAATCTTGTTCATGTGCTGTTCCATGTTCTTGTGGTGCTATCGCATCAATTCGGCGCTATAGGGATCAAGATTATGTGATTAGGTTTCTTAAGGGTTTGAATGAAAAATTTACTCATTCCAAGAGCCAAATCATAATGATGAATCCCTTACCTGACATTGATAAGACTTTCTCATTGGTTATTCAGCAAGAAAGGGAGATGAAAAATGTCATGTCTACTGTTATTCCTATTGTTGGCAACAGTGAAGAGAGCACAACTTTGAATACTCAAGCTTCTCATGATGTTCAGTCAAGCAAACCAACTCAGCAGAGAGGAAAATATCATGGCAATGGTGGTTCAAGAGGCCAAAATCGGGTTTGCACTCATTGTGGCAGAACAAACCACACCATTGATACTTGTTTCATCAAGCATGGTTATCCACCAGGCTTCAAGAACAAGAGTAAAGGCAATGGTTCAGGTTCTCAACAGTCTGCCACCATCAACAATGCATCAGAGCCTCTTGCATCAGGTCCCACAAATTCCTCTTATGGGTTGACTCAAAAGCAATACAATAACATTCTAGCACTGCTTCAACATTCACAAACCCCTTCCACAACCAATTCAGTTTCAACCTCTCCTCTTGTATTGAATTCACTTTCTTCCAACACCAATGGTAAGTCTCTCTCCCTTTGGATCTTAGACACAGGTGCCACAAATCACATTACCTTTAATCTTTTAGCCTTCACTAGCTATAAATCTATCATTCCTATTTCTGTTATTCTGCCTGATGGTTCAAAATTATCTGCATCCATATCTGGTTCTGTCACCCTTACACCATCCTTAGTTCTGCATAATGTTCTTTATATTCCTTTATTTAATGTTAATCTCATTTCTATAGCAAAATTGTCTCAAAGCAATAATTGTTTTGTTCAATTCACTGCTAATTCTTGTTCCATTCTGCAGAACCCTTCAATGGAAACGATTGGTATAGCTGAGTTGCAAAATGGATTATATGTCATAAATTCCATTGGCCCTCGTTCCTCTTGTAACTCTGTTTCTGATAATAATAGCATTGTTTGGCATAGGAGACTTTGCCACCCTTCACATAAAGGTTTATAGGCTATTGCTAACATTTTCCCCTTTGTTTCTTGTAAAGACAATATATCACCATGTGATTCTTGCCATTTTGCTAAACAAAGAAAGCTTCCTTTTCCTAATAGCATTACTTGTATTAATGATGTGTTTGAAATTCTTCATGCTGATTTGTGGGGTCCTTTTTCCACTATTTCTATATTAGGACATAAATACTTCCTCACTCTTGTTGATGATTATTCTAGGTTCACATGGGTGATCTTTCTAAAAACCAAAGATCAAACTAGAGATAGTTTTATCAATTTTGTAGTTTATGTTGAAAAACAATTTAACAAATCCATAAAATGTTTGAGGTCTGATAATGGCACATAATTCCTAGCTTTAAACAAATTTTTGTCATCTAAGGGTATTGTGCATAAAAAATCATGTGTTGAAACCCCTCAACAAAATGGGGTAGTATAGAGGAAACATCAACACATCCTTAATGTGGCTAGGGCTCTCCATTTTCAATCTAATATGCCATTAAGCATGTGGAATTTTTGTGTGTAGCATGTTATCCACATTATTAATAGGCTTCCCACACCCTTACTAAAATCTAAGTGTCCTCATGAGATCCTATAACAAGAACCCCCATCCTTAATTCATCTTAAAGTCTTTGGATGTCTATGATATGCTTCCACCCTCATGGCTTATAGAACTAAATTTGACTCTAGGGCCCATAAGGCCATCTTTCTAGGATTTAAAGAAGGAACCAAAGGATATATACTCTATGATTTACATCATCACAATATTTTTGTATCCATAAATGTCATTTTTTATGAAAGTACTTTTCCTTTCAAAAATCAATCACATCCCTACACATATTCCCAAACTGTTCACAACTCTACACCTTTGAGTAATGCTACCACACCTACTGAACCTACCTCACTTCCTTCAGGGAATGACTTGTCTGATGTACTTGACACTCCCAGCCCTGCTTCCTCTAACCCGGGCCCTCATGAAAATTACATTGATCCCTTGACCACACCTGTTAGCCATGTACTTGACATTAATACACAATCAACTCTTGTCATAGACCCTATAACTCCCCTATCTGCTTTATCCAATTCTCCTATTACTGAACCTGGTACAATTGAACCATCCTCCACATCTTCTCCACAAATACTTGATCATCCTCCTTTAAGGCAGTCTACTAGAGTGTCTCATCCTCCTTCATACCTAGCTGATTATCATTGTTATTCTACTAATGCTAAGTCTCATTCCACTAATGTTCTTTATCCATTGTCATCTGTTTTATCTTATAGTCAATGTTCTCCTGCATATCATCATTTTTGTTGCTCCATTTCATCTAACCCCGAACCATTCACATTCTAACAAGCTAATAAACTTGAATGTTGGAAGCATGCTATGAATGTTGAATTGCAAGCTCTTGCAGATAATCATACTTGGACTTTAGTGGATCTACCACATGGTAAGGTTCCCATTGGCTGCAGATGGGTCTATAAGGTGAAATACAAGGCAGATGGATCCATAGAAAGGTATAAAGCTAGGCCTGTGGCAAAGGTATACACACAAATGGAGGGAGTAGATTACTTTGATACCTTTTCTCCTGTGGCCAAGATCACCACAATCAGAGTTCTCTTATCCATTGCTGCTATCAAAGGTTGACATCTAGAGCAATTGGATGTAAACAATGCTTTTCTGCATGGAGATTTACATGAAGATGTGTATATGACATTACCTCCTGGGATTACTGCTTCTAGCTCATCACAGGTCTGCAAGCTTCACAAATCCTTGTATGGCTTGAAGCAAGCTAGTAGGCAATGGTATGCTAAACTTTCATCTTTCCTGCTTTCTCTTGGATATTCACAATCTCAGGCTGATTGTTCTTTATATGTCAAGTCCACAACCACGAGTTTCACTGCCTTACTTGTATATGTGGATGACATAGTTTTGGATGGCAATTCCCTTCTTGAAATTCACTCTGTCAAGAAAATGTTGGATCAACAGTTTAGTATCAAAGATCTTGGTCAACTAAGGTATTTTTAAGGTTTTGAGATTGCTAGATCTACTAAAGGTATCTTCATGAATCAAAGGAAATATACTTTGCAACTGTTAGAAGACACAGGATTTCTGGCTGCTAAACCCTCTTATGTGCCCTTTGATCCTAACCTAAAATTATCTACTTCAGATGGCCAACCTCTTGATGATCCATCCACATATCGCAGGCTGATTGGTCGATTAATTTATCTTACAAATAGCAGGCCTGATATTTCATATGCTGTGCAGAATTTAAGTCAATATGTGTCAAAACTCCTTGTTCCTCATTATCAGGCAGCCACCAGAATTTTAAGATACCTTAAATCTGCTCCACCAAAGGGATTTTTTTTCAGCTTCCAGCCCTCTCAAACTTTATTGTTTTGCTGATTCAGATTGGGCCAGATGTCCAGAAACTAGAAAGTCAATTACAGGGTTTTGTGTAATCCTTGGCTCCTCTATCATTTGTTGGAAATCTAAGAAACAAAACATAGTTTCCCGTTCATCCACTGAAGCTGAATACAGAATCTTGGCCTCCTTGTCTTGTGAGCTTCAATGGCTTCAATACCTTTTTAATGACTTCCTGATTAAGCTTCATGAACCTGCTTCGGTTTATTGTGACAGCAAATCCGCAATCTACCTTGCTCACAACCCTACTTTTCGTGAAAGGAGTAAACATATTGAGTTGGATTATTATGTTGTTCGTGAGAAGATTGCATCCAAACTTCTGCATTTACTTCCTATATCGACTGATGCACAACTAGCAGATGTGTTTACAAAACCATTACATTCCTCTGTTTTCAATTCTATCTTGTCCAAGCTTGGCCTTTGTAGTATCCACAGTCCACCTTGAGGGGGGATATTAGAGATAACATATTATCATGTACATACCATACACTTAGTTTACCATACATACCATTTATCCTTGTATATATATATCTGTGTGTAATCATTATCAGATTAATGAATGAAACAATACTTTCATTATCACTCTCTATCTCGATTCTTGAATGCTTCTAACCGTTTTTCATCTTCTTCATAATGAGCTATGGTTTCCTTAATACTATGAGATCCAATGGAGTTATCAAACACCACATATTCCCTTTAATTTGGCAAGGTATCAAATCTGAGTTGCATCTGATTTCTAGCAACTCTTGTTGGATCATGGGAAATGGAAAAGATATTAATTTTTGTTTGGATGCTTGGAGTATTCTACCCGGACTCAGACTTAGGCTTCCTTGCTTGCCAAGGCATTAGCATGCATACAAAAGTTTCATAACTCATCCTGGATGGTCAGTGGAACATTCCTCCTACTCGGGCTAGAATTTTTCCTTTCCTTTTCAACACAGGCATGCTGTTTTACGTTCCTATGATCAAACGGAATCAGATCAAAGAATTTGGCCTCAATCCACTGTTGAAAATTCAAGTCTCAAGGATGCATTTGTGTATAAATATAGACCTCCTAAAACTCTCCCTTGGGCCTCCTACATTTGGAGTAAGGATGTTCCTCCCTTAAAGTCCTTGTTCATTTGGAGATTGATGCAACACAAGATAACTACAAATGACACTCTTATGAACATGGGATGCCATTAAGGTTCTTGGTGCACTCTTTGCAAATCAAACTCTAAGAGTCTCCAGCACCTCTTTTTTTTTACTGTAATTTTACTCAAAATCTTTGGCATTGGTTTTGCGAAACAACCAAAATCACTGTTAAGACTTTATATATTAGATAAGACTTTGTAAAAAAATAGACTTCAAATACCTTAGTTTAGGTTCACATCTTTTTGAATGGTTTTGGTATACGTGTAACTATATTTTCTTTTCGGCAAAATAATCTTTTTGGTCCTTTAACTTTACCTCGGGGTTCATTTTGGTCCCTTAACTTTAAAAAGTGTCATTTGGTCTCTTAACTCTTCAAAACGTTCCATATTAGCCCTTTTGCCTTATTAGCGACGAATTTAGCGACTTATTTTTGAATTTTTCCGTCGCTAATAAGACGAAAATGACTAATATGGAATGTTTTAAAGAGTTAAGAGACCACTATTGCACTTTTTAAAGTTAAGGGACCAAAATGAACCCCGAGGTAAAGTTAAAGGACCAAAAATGATATTTTGCCTTTTCTTTTCAATTTTTTATCATCCAATTATGAATCTTTCTTTTCTATTTATGATAGTATAAATACATTAAAAAATTAATATGAATGATTAGTTTTTTTTCCCATTTTTAACTATAATACATATGATATTTTTTATGAATATTAAAAAAATATATTATATAATTAACTTACATATATAGTATATATGTTAATATTAGTAAATTATCTTTGATATATAAATGTATTAAGTTTTGTATCAATAATAAATCGATAGTCAGTTTTAATATTTCTTTTCTTTTAATATTAATATTAGCGTGACTTAATTTTTTGGGTTAAATATATTTTTGGTTCTTATAAATATCTTACACTTCATTTTTAGTCTTTACAAAAAAAAAATATTTTGATCCATACAAAAAATTTATGCAAGCAGTTTTAGTCCTTACTATTTTCTAAAATTTTGAAAACTATTTAATTACTCCTATACTTTTAAATTTTTGAATAATTTTTTTATACGTGTTTAAATTACTATAAAATATTCCTTTACCAAATTATATAATTTTTTAAAATAAGAAGAATTAAATATAAATTTTTTAAATTTCAAAAGATAATACTCCTAATAAAAGTAATAAAATTCTCTACTTATAAATTAAATTTTGAGTTTCTTTTCTTCGAGAAACTTTTTATAACGTTCAAAAATATCATAATCATTCAAAAATACACATTGCTTTAATAGTAGTGACTAAAACTACGTGCATAATTATTTTGTAAGGATCAAAACACGCTATTTTTTTAATAGTGACAAAACATTAAATTTGATAATTTTATAGAGGCCAAAAACATATTTAATCCTAATTTTTTTAAGGGTTTAATGGAGATACATTTAGGGTTTAATGGTGATGCACTGACAATGTAAAAATGTTTTACACTGTCATCTAATGAGAATATTGTTGGAAAATTAATATAAACCGAATGGATCGAGGCTCGAATCGTGAATGATGTCACTTTCCTTAAAAGTATTTCGAGCACTCTCTTTATGTCTTAGAGTTGGAACGCAAGAATACCCAGGATAATTCAGCCTTTACCGAATCGGCGCAAGACCGACGAAAATTCAATTATGTAGCAAAGAGTGTCTGGAATTTTGTACAAGAGAATATTTGGTTTGGGATGTGATTTTCTGAATTCTCAAATGAGGTATTTATAGGCCATGCATGTGTTGTTTCACAAGGTTGCGACCCTTGATGAAACAACACATTTTAATCAAAAGTTGTCATGTCTCCCACCATTGCCTATATTCGTTCTGTAGCAACCCTTCACGAAATGTTGCTTCTTTTCGAATTCAAAAATTAATATCCACTTGAATATTTTCTTGTCATTTTGGAACACACTCAAAATTATTATTATTATTGTTAATAATTTATAACAATCCCCCACTTGTTCTAATAATGAAAAGATCAATTCCAGAAATAAAAGGAAACAAAAGAATGTTAATACAGTTAAGTATCTTTCGATTTGAACTTAACCTTAGTAACGACAACGCAAAGCCTAATCGGAACGTTAGGTAGCTATGCTTTGAACCGTTATCCCACGTGATTAGACTGGCATTACCATACACACACTCTTTAATGGTTCTTCGCCTACATCTCTCGCCTAGCACTATTTATGGCCATGTGCTTTTCATATTTTCATGAATTTTTCATGAGAGAAACTCCAACTCTCACTTTGAGACGGCACCATCTCGAAATTCACATAGGTGAAGTTCATATTGTATCCTTTTTCATGAGACACATACCCTCGGTATTGAACTTCATTAAGAGTTTAAATAAAACTCAACCCTCATTTTAAGGTCAACATTATTACAAAATATTCGACAAACATCCAAATCAACGACTTGTTGTTACCCATTGAATCTTGAGGTTAATGTTTTACTAACATAAGATTGGGTTGCCGCCGCTGTCGGAACTCTTACTCAAGGAGTTTCAACCTCATGCCTCTCAAGGTTGTTTTTACTAAGTCTCTGGCCAGTGGCTTAGTAAATGGATCAAGAAAATTATAGCTCGATCGTATGTAAGTAAATGATTACATCCTTAATCAATTTTCTCACGAAAGAATGGCTAGGTCCTACTTGCCTAGACTTTTTGTTATACACTTTTTGTATGCTTTATTTAAAGTGGTTTGACTACCGCAATGTATCAACACCTTTGAAACATTGTCTTTAGCCAATGGAACTTCCAACAGAGGGTCCCTCAACCATTTAACTTCTTCACAAGCGAAAGCAAGAGCCTAGAACTCTAATTCTATGGTTGAGAGACTGATCCACATTTGTTTCTTTGTCTTCCAAGAAATTGCACCCTCTGCTAGTGTAAATATCCACCCAAATGCATATTTTTTTATATTCAATACTTGATATCCAACTCACATCGGTATATCCTTCTAATATGGCAGTTTGGTTTTCAGAAGATATATGAAATTTCTAATGATGGCCTTCTAGTGCTCACCATTTGGATGATTAGTAAAATCTACTCATTTTACTGATTGCAAATGCTATGTTAGGTTTAGCACATTGCATACACTTGCATATTCCAATTGAGCCACAACTCTTCCATCATTCTTTTGAAGTTTGACACTAAGATCAAATGGAGTGGTCACTTTATTAAAGTGTAAGTGTTTGAACTTATCAAGCCCTTTTGTCAACATAGATTGTTTGACTAAGTTCATGACCCCCACTATTTCTCTTTACTTTGATCCCCAAAAGTGTGTCAACTAGTCAAAGATCTTTTATCTTGAATGTAGAAGTTTGAAACCTCTTTGTTTCTAAAATTCCATTCATCTCGTTGCTAATGATCAATCATATAATCAACATGGAGACAAATGAATATCACAATATTCTCACATAACTTTGTCTACAAACACTTGTAACGAGAATCAGATGAAGAATGTTTTTAGATAATCATGCATGGTGATGCAAGAAGGTTTTAGATGAAGTGAGAGATGCAATTATGAGCAATTTAAAGTAATATAATATAAATTTCAATGAGCACCTTTATTATGTTGACTTGTCTCAAATCTTCTCTTGAATTTATATGTTAAACCTTCTTGATCAACTTCATCCTTGATGTGTATGACCCTTTTGAAGCTTTTCTTCTTCGATAATCTTTTTCTTCATCAAAATAGAACTAGATATAACATGTATTCCTCACAATCTCCCCCTTTTGAATATGACAAAATCTTTTAATTCTTGTTTTGATAATGATTGAAAAGTCTCCCCCTGAATTGTGTGTCTCCTCTTTAATTTGTGAATCTTTTGTTCATTATCAGGAAGCACATAACCTTCTGGTTACCCCATGAAAATCTCCTCATCGAGATCTCTATTTAGGAATGTCATTTTGACATCTATTTGATGAACTATAAGTTCATGCAAAGAAACTAATGCAAACAATACTCTAATTGCCGTCGTCCATGCCAGTAGTGCATATGTGTCGAAATAATCAACACCTTCCTTTTTTCTAAAACCTTTTGGTTTGACATTATATAATTCATTTTGTCTTGGATAGTATCCTTAAAAAGAGAAGTCATTTGAAGTTAATTCTTCCCTTTAAGTCTTAGGATAATCTTCCACTTGAAGAATAATAGGAATTTTCTGAACAAAATTTTCATCCTCTCCTTCCATAAGATAAATGAAATAAGTCGAGAACTATTTCTGTTCAATCCTAGATTCTTAGTCTTTCAGAATTTCTTGCTTATCCTTCGTGATGAGATTTTTAAAGAATTCTACTTCTTGCGATTCAATAATTACATTAGACTCCAAATTTAAAAGCATATATAAGTTATAATTATTTTCAGATAATCTTTATATACCTTATAACGATAAATTTTATCGAACATAAACGATTCATATAGCATATAAATCCAAATTAAAAATTACAATTTATATATTTGAATAAACAAAATAATTCAATACTTATAATTTTCAGAGTAACAAGTGTGGTATGAATTTGTCTATTTTAATTTCATTTACTTTACCTTGTGTTTATATATACCTGACACATAAGGCTCCAAATTTCTACACCATTATCATAGTAATAGAAGGACCATTTTCTCTTAATATTATGGTAAGAATTCTATTAGCCAAGACTTAATGAAAGTTTAAGTATAAGAATCAACTTACAAAATATAATAAATTTATTAACCTCTTTTTGGTTAAGTGAAAGTAGGCGACATGCAGAAGCCTACATCTTTGAGATGCACACCATTATGAATATCGTTTCGAGAAGTACTACGTCCTTGTCTCTTGTTTCCGCCATATTCATAATAATATGGATTATTTTTGTTGTCAGAAAGTGTTCACAACATAGCATGTCTCTTGTTTCCGCCATATCCATAATAGGGATTATTTTTGTTTTCAACCAAAAATCACATGCAAACATAAAAAGAAAAATGACTATACACATAGGATTTCAGTTAGTAATAGTTAGTAACCATTACTGTAATAACGCATGCCATATAAAAAATTAAGTATCATAATAAAATACATGCCAGTAAGATATATAATTGATTCTTCAAAATTCAAAATATTATCTTATTAACTATTACAGTAAAATCATAATATCAATGGCATCACATAGCAATGGTTAGAAAATTTCATATTTAAATTTTTAATATCGTAATTTTTACGATGCTCTAATTTCTACGAAAAATAACGAAAGCATACCCGAATTCATAATGACAAATATTGATTCTTTATACGGAAGCCTCAGTTACCATTGCTCGTAATACTTTTAAGATTGTTGAAAAATTAATATAAACCGAATGGATCGAGACTCGAATCGTGAATGATGTCACTTTTCTTAAAAGTATTTCGAGCACTCTCTTTATGTCTTAGAGTTGGAACGCAAGAATACCCAGGATAATTCAGCCTTTATCGAATTTGCGACAGACCGACGAAAATTCGATTATGTAGCGAAGAGTGTCTGAAATTTTGTACAAGAGAGTATTTGGTTTGGGATGTGATTTTCTGAATTCTCAAATGAGGTATTTATAGGTCATGCAAGTGTTGTTTCACAAGGTTGCGACCCTTGATGAACCAACACATTTTAATCAAAAGTTGTCATGTCTCCAACCATTGCCTGTGTTCGTTCTGTAGCAACCCTTCACGAAATGTTTCTTCTTTTCGAATTCAAAAATTAATATCCACTTGAATATTTTCTTGTCATTTTGGAACACACTCATAATTATTATTATTGTTAATAATTTATAACAATCCCCCACTTGTTCTAATAATGACAAGATCAGTTCCAGAAATAAAAGGAAACAAAAGAATGTTAATACGGTTAAGTATCTTTAGATTTGAACTTAACCTTAGTAACGACAACGCAAAGCCTAATCGGAACGTTAGGTAGCTATGCTTTGAACCGTTATCCCATGTGATTAGACCGGCATTACCATACACACACTCTTTAATGGTTCTTCACCTACATCTCTCGCCTAGCACTATGTATGGCCATGTGCTTTTCCTATTTTCATGAATTTTTCATGAGAGAAACTCCAACTCTCACTTTGAGACGACACCATCTCGAAATTCACATAGGTGAAGTTCATATTGTATCCTTTTCCATGAGACACATACCCTCGGTATTGAACTTCATTAAGAGATTAAATAAAACTCAACCCTCATTTTAAGGTCATCATTATTACAAAATGTTCGACAAACATCCAAATCAACGACTTGTTGTTACCCATTGAATCTTGAGGTTAATGTTTTACTAACGTAAGATTGGGTTGCCGCCACTGTCGGAACTCTTACTCAAGGAGTTTCAACCTCATGCCTCTCGAGGTTGTTTTTACTAAGTCTCTGGCCAGTGGCTTAGTAAATGGATCAAGAAAATTATAGCTCGATCGTATGTAAGTAAATGATTACATCCTTAATCAATTTTCTCACGAAAGCATGGCTATGTCCTACTTGCCTAGACTTTTTGTTATACACTTTTTGTAAGCTTTAGTTAAAGTGGTTTGACTACCTCAATGTATCAACACCTTTGAAACATTGTCTTTATCCAATGAAACTTCCAACAGAGGGTCCCTCAACCATTTAACTTCTTCACAAGCGAAAGCAAGAGCCTCGAACTCTAATTCTATGGTTGAGAGACTGATCCACATTTGTTTCTTGCTCTTCCAAGAAATTGCACCCTCTGCTAGTGTAAATATCCACCCAAATGCATATTTTTTATATTCAATACTTGATATCCAACTCACATCGGTATATCCTTCTAATATGGCAGTTTGGTTTTCAGAAGATATATGAAATTTCTAATGATGGCCTTCTAGTGCTCACCATTTGGATGATTAGTAAAATCTACTCATTTTACTGATTGCAAATGCTATGTTAGGTTTAGTACATTGCATACACCTGCATATTCCAATTGAGCCACAACTCTTCCATCATTCTTTTGAAGTTTGACACTAAGATCAAATGGAGTGGTCACTTCATTAAAGTGTAAGTGTTTGAACTTATCAAGCCCTTTTGTCAACATATATTGTTTGACTAAGTTCATGACCCCCACTATTTCTCTTTACTTTGATCCCCAAAAGTGTGTCAACTACTCAAAGATCTTTTATCTTGAATGTAGAAGTTAGAAACCTCTTTGTTTCTAAAATTCCATTCATCTCGTTGCTAATGATCAATCATATAATCCACATGGAGACAAATGAATATCACAATATTCTCACATAACTTAGTCTACAAACACTTGTAACAAGAATCATATGAAGAATGTTTTTAGATAATCATGCATGATGATGCAAGAAGGTTTTAGATGAAGTGAGAGATGCAATTATGAGCAATTTAAAATAATATAATATAAATTGCAATGAGCACCTTAATTATGTTGACTTGTCTCAAATCTTCTCTTGAATTTATATGCTAAATCTTCTTGATCAACTTCATCATTGATATATATGACCCTTTTGAAGCTTTTCTTCTTCGATAATCTTTTTCTTCATCAAAATAGAACTAGATATAACATGTATTCCTCACAATCTCCCCCTTTTGATGATGACAAAATCTTTTAATTCTTGTTTTGATAATGATTGATAAGTCTCCCCTTGAATTGTGTGTCTCCTCTTTAATTTGTGAATCTTTTGTTCATTATCAGGAAGCACATAACCTTCTGGTTACCCCATGAAAATCTCCTCATCGAGATCTCTATTTAGGAATGTCATTTTGACATCTATTTGATGAACTATAAGTTCATGCAAAGAAACTAATGCAAACAATACTCACTACCACAAAAAAGACCTTAGACAGCGCTTTTTTTGCCCTTAGACAGCGCTTTTAAGCGCTGTATAAACCTGCGCTGCTATAGGTTTAGACAGCGCTTTGGGTAATACCAAAAGCGCTGTCTAAAGGGTGGTCTATTTAATAAAAGCGCTGTCTATGGTACCTTTAGACAGCGCTTTTTGACATTATAAGGTACACCTTAGACATCGCTTTTGGAAAAAGCGCTTTCTAAGCCTCACCTTTTTTGACATTTTTTTGGTATACCTTAGACAACGGTTTTGGTGAAAGCGCTGTCTAAGGTCAACCTTTTTGAATTTTTCTAGGTATACCTTAGACAGCGCTTTTGTCAAAAGCGCTTTCTAAGCCCTACCTTAGACAGCGCTTTTTACAAAAGCGCTGTCTAATCCCTACCTTAGACAGCGCTTTCTCCAGAAGCGCTGTCTAAGGTATACGAAAAATTTTATATAAATTTTTTTAAACCACAATTTTTACCAGGTTTTTTCAACCAGAATTTTACCTGTTTTTCAACCAGCAATTTTTTTCAGAAATTGGCAATTCAAACCATTGGCAATTTACACCAAAATTATATATGCAAAACAATTGGCAATTCAAACCAATATATATATTTAAAATTACAAACCAAAATTATATATACACCTATTTATAATTACAAATCATTACATTTTTTCTACAAATGCACATATTACTTATACTAATACTTTTGCATTCAATCAAAGCATTGCTTCAAATCTACATTATAGGTCCTGAAAACACAAAGATTGTAATTCAATTAAAAGAAAATATGGATAAATCCTAAGTTTTATCAAGTAGCATCACTAATATAATAAAACATGTGATAATTAATATACCTTCACATAATTCCATGTAATAATGGGGTTGACTCTCCGCTGTGGTTAATTGCGACCAACAACCAATGTCCACTGTAAGATTAAACAAGTGTAAGATTAACAACTATATATCATATAATTTGTTAGATGAAGTATAAGATATCCAATTTAACATTTTCTATGCATAAATATCATATAATTGTGATGTACCTGTTTTTTTGAAACAACGGACTCGGTATGCTCCGGAATCCGCTTATCCTTTGTTTTGGATCTTGTTGGAGTCTAAATAACATTACCATGTAAAAAATGAAAATAAAATGCTCTTTCACTAATATATAACAAATATGACATAATATATAACAAATATAATAAAGAAATCAAGTATATAACAAATTTTACCTCTTTCACTAACATCTCTTTCTTTTCTTGGTTGGAATATGAATTACTGGTGTCTTAGCAATGCGGACGGATGAATGGATCCAAATTCCCTCGTTATGGTCGTTTCTGATATATGACTCATCCGCTATAAGATCCTCATCTTGATCATTTGTATTCAACTCATTCCGTCTAATGCATGACTCATTCTCAACATCAATATCACATTGATCTACACCGCTATCATCAACCACTTTGTTAGATAGAAGCACTATAGACCATTTCGTAGTCGTCGGGTCAGTGACATAGAACACTTGTCTAGCTTGAGATGCTAGAATAAAAGGCTCATCTTTGTACCCCACCCTATTAAGATCCACTTGCAAAAATCCAGACTTATCCATTCGTATGCCACTACTATTTACCCAGTTGCAACCAAAGATTGGAATCTGAAACTTCTCGTAATCAAACACCCAAATGTGCTCAATAACTCCAAAATATGACAGATTTGCATATTTGGGGTTTAAGTCCTTCATACTTGATATGTGCATTGCTTCAGCTAGGACGGTGACACCACTATTTTGCATAGTACTTTTATCGTCTTGGTCTTTGGTATAAAATGTGTATCCATTAATTGCGTATGCGCTATGAGAATACACATGCAAACTTGGACCATATGCCAAACATCTCAACCTTTCTGTTACTGAAGCAGGATCTGAAGAGCGCTTCGAATAAATATGATCCTTTAACCATTGTATGAAACTTTGATTGTGCTCTCGTACTATCCAATTTTCATTTCTGTTCTGATTTAACCTTCGGAGTACATCCTTGTGCATCTCAACATATGGCTCAACCTCATTATCATTGTGCAGAACATACAAATGCACTTGATCCCGTTCATCCCTTGATACTGTCACAATTTTATTTCCAATTAATTTTTTACCATCCTTTTTTTCAAAAATATGAGCTTTGGGGAGTCCAATCGACTGAACATTGGACAAATATTCAGTACAAAACTCAACCGCTTCTTCAACAATGTATCGTTCAACAATACACCCCTCTGGTCGACTTCGACTTTTCACGTACCCTTTTAATATTTTCATATAACGTTCAGCAGGGTACATCCATCTCATATAAGCTAGTCCACACAACTGTATCTCTTTCACAAGATGAACAACTAGATGTACCATTATGTCAAAAAAAGAGGGAGGAAAATACATTTCAAGCTCACACAAGGTAATAACTATCTCTTTTTGTAGTGTTGGTAAGATATCGGGATCGATTACCTTACTACAAATTGACCTAAAGAAAAAACACAAATTAGTTATGGCGCTTCTTACTTTCACTGGCAAAATAGAACGTATACTTATTGGTAGAAAGTGTTCCATTATAACATGGCAGTCGTGTGTCTTTAAACTCTTCAACGTGAGGTCTTTCATAGACACAAGTCTTCTGACATCTGAAGAGTATCCTTCTGGAACTTTAACTCCACTCAGAAACTTACACAATATTTTCTTCTCTTTTCTAGACAGAGTAAAAGCAGCAGGTGGTAGATATGTTCGTCTTCCTTTCTTCACGGGTGCTAATTCAGGTCTAATCCCCATCGCTTCCAAGTATTTTCTTGCTTTAAGGCCATCCTTAGTCTTTCCTTTTATATTGAGTAACGTACCAATAACACTTTCAAATACATTTTTCTCAATATGCATAACATCGAGAAAATGTCTCACATACAAAGACTTCCAATATGGCAATTCAAAAAATATCGACCTCTTTTTCCACCCACCTTTGACAACCTTATGTGCAAAAGGTTTGCCAAACTCAGTACGCATATCTTTCACCTTTTTAAAAACTTGGTCACCTGACAACATAGGTGGAGCTCTACCTTGTTCGATGTCTCCATTGAATTCTTGTCTCCACCCACGGTAGTTATGTTTGGCATTTAAGAATCTACGATGACCGAGAAAGACATTCTTATGACCAAACTCCAATCGCTTCGAAACTGTTTTATCTTCACAAATAGGACACGCTTTTTCACCTTTTATGCTGTACCCTGATAGATTCCCGTAAGCTGGAAAATCATTAATTGTGCCAAACAACATCGCCCTCAAATTGAAACTTTCTTTCCTATATCCATCATAAACCTCCACACCGTTCTCCCACAATATCTTTAAATCTTCGATCAAAGGTGTCAAGTATACGTCTATGTCATTCCCTGGTTGTTTAGGCCCAGAGATTAACATAGATAACATCATGTACTTACGCTTCATGCATAGCGACGGAGGTAGGTTATAAATCATAAGAATCACAGGCTATGTGGTATGTGAGATACTTTGAAGACCATGCGGGTTCATTCCATCAGTAGATAATGCCAAGCGAAGGTTTCTTGCTTCTTCTCCAAAGTTAGGATAATCATTATCAATTTTCGACCACTGTGGTGAATCAGCCGGATGTCGCAACTTTCCATCAATAATTCTTTCATCTGCATGCCAAGTCAGGTGTCTTGCATCGGTTTCACTACGAAACAAGCGCCTAAATCTCGGTATTATAGGAAAATACCATAAGACCTTGGCTGGAGACAATTTTTTCTTATATCGAGACAAACCGCATTTAGGGCACTCAGTTAACGATGCATATTCGTTTCGAAACAAAACGCAATCGTTTGGACAAGCATGTATCTTATCATAGCTCATGCCAATAGAACACAACATTTTTTTGGCCTCATAGGTTCGATTGGGAAGAACATTATCCTCCGGTAGCATTTCTCTCAAAAGGGCCAACAACTCTGTGAAACTTTTATCCGACCATCCATTGCCCGCCTTTAAGTTGTACAACTTCAATACCGCAGACAGTCTTGTGAATTTAGTGCAACCTTGATAGAGCGGTTTCTCTGCATCGCTTACCAACCTCTCAAACATTTCGGGACAATCATGAAGATCTTCTACAACTGCTTCTGCAATCTCTTCGACTCGATCACAATCGTATGTTTCCGTGTCTTTGTCATCTGAAGCATAGGTCGTATTACTTTTCCCCGTCGGTTCAACATTCTCGTTAATTTTATCCCCATGATGACTCCAACACTTATAACTTCGATCAATTCCATTCATCAGTAAATGCGATTTCAATCCATTTGCGTCAACCCTACCCACATAACAACAACCCAAGCAAGGATATTTTATTCGATTGAGCTCTTCAGCGTCAACGTGTTGAACAACAAACTTAACGAAATCCAATACCCCATTCTCGTACTCTTTGGACAATCGATCGGCATCCATCCATTTTTTATCCATGGTTTTCCTACTTATTAAGGTCAACAAAATAACATTAATTCAACCATATTAATCAAGAAATGAACAAGTTTTATAGTGTTTGATATGTAACTGGTTGAATTTCTTATGTTTTAGTGAAATGTTTATGTTCATTATATTTGTTTATTAACTCAACCATCTCAAATTCTAGAATTTTGAGGCTTCAAAAACAAGCTTTGAATTCTAAAATTCAGAGGACATTTCCATCAATTTTAAGAGTTTTTTAGAAGATTTAAGAGGTGGAAAAAATAAAACTAAACTAAACTATTTCCATCAATTTTAACAAAACTCCATCAATTTTAAGAGTTTTTTAGAGTTTTTTAGAAGATTTCATCAAACATACTCATTCACTACAAAACTTCATTAACAACACTTCAAACATACTCATTCACTACAAAACTTCATTAATAAAACAGAACAACATAACTTCATTAACAAAACTCACCAAACATAATCATTCACTACAACATTGTAAAGCAACAAAACCCTACAACAACAATGTAAAGCAAACAAAACCCTATTCTTCACAACAACGACGTACCTTTAACGACGGTAACAACGACAATGCAAGAACGAAATGTATCAAAGAGCAGAAAGAGAAACGAACGACGACGACAATGAGCAGAAACGAAAACGACGGCAGTGAGCAGAAACGGACGGACGACAATGCAACGACGGCAACAACGAACGACGGCACGGTGGAGGACGGTTGACGGTGAAGGTTTTTCGTTCGCAAGGGTTTTGAGCTCTGTTTGCATGCAGGGGAGAAGAAAGAGCGGAAATATGAAAATGAATACTGACTATTCATATATTTTAATTTTATTATACCTTAGACAGCGCTTGTCATAAAAGCGCTTTCTAAGGTGGATCTTAGACAGCGTTTTTCAAAGCGCTTTCTAAGGTTGGCCTTAGACAGCGCTTTTGATTTTATTTTTTTTTTAATTTTTAAGACCTTAGACAGCGCTTTTAAGGTAAGCGCTGTCTAATATTTTCCTTTAATTTTTTTTTAAAAATTAATAAGACCTTATAAAGCGCTTTTGACCAAAGCGCTGTCTAAGGTCTTATATTTTTTTGCGCTTTTACTTTTTTAAATGGCTAGTTTCCTTGTTTTTAACTTATAGCAGCGCTTTTGTATTAAAGCGCTGTCTAAGGTGCGATGTTATAACTTAGTTTTGTTGTAGTGACTCTAATTGCCGTCGTCCATGCTAGTAGTGCATATGTGTCGAAATAATCAACACCTTCCTTTTTTCTAAAACCTTTTGGTTTGACATTATATAATTCATTTTGTCTTGGATAGTATCCTTAAAAAGAGAAGTCATTTGAAGTTAATTCTTCCCTTTAAGTCTTAGGATAATCTTCCACTTGAAGAATAATAGGAATTTTCTGAACAAAATTTTCATCCTTTCCTTCCATAAGATAAATGAAATAAGTCGAGAACTATTTCTGTTCAATCCTAGATTCTTAGTCTTTCAGAATTTCTTGCTTATCCTTCGTGATAAGATTTTTAAAGAATTCTACTTCTTGCGATTCAATAATTACATTAGACTCCAAATTTAAAAGCCTATATAAGTTATAATTCATTTTCAGATAATCTTTATATACCTTATGACGATAAATTTTATCGAACATAAACGATTCGTATAGCATATAAATCCAAATTACAAATTACAATTTATTTATTTGAATAAACAAAATAATTCAATACTTATAATTTTCAGAGTAACAGGTGTGGTATGAATTTGTCTATTTTAATTTCATTTACATTACCTTGTGTTTATATATACCTGACACATAAGGCTCCAAATTTCTACACCATTATCATAGTAATAGAAGGACCATTTTCTCTTAATATTATGGTAAGAATTCTATTAGCCAAGACTTAATGAAAGTTTAAGTATAAGAATCAACTAACAAAATATAATAAATTTATTAACCTCTTTTTGGTTAAGTAAAAGTAGGTGACATGCAGATGCCTACATCTTTGAGATGCACACCATTATGAATATCGTTTCGCGAAGTACTACGTCCTTGTCTCTTGTTTCCGCCATATTCATAATAATAGGGATTATTTTTGTTGTTAGAAAGTGTTCACGACATAGCATGTTTCTTGTTTCCGCCATATCCATAATAGGGATTATTTTTGTTTTCAACAAAAAATCACATGCAAACATAAAAAGAAAAATTACTATACACATAGGATTTCAGTTAGTAATAGTTAGTAACCATTACTGTAATAACGCATGCCATAAAAAAAATTAAGTATCATAATAAAATACATGCCAGTAAGATATATAATTGATTCTTCAAAATTCAAAATATTATCTTATTAACTATTACAGTAAAATCATAATATCAATGGCATCACATAGCAATGGTTAGAAAATTTCATATTTAAATTTTTAATATCGTAATTTTTACGATGCTCTAATTTCTACGAAAAATAACGAAAGCCTACCCGAATTCATAATGACAAATATTGATTCTTTATACGGAAGTCTCAGTTACCATTGCTCGAAATACTTTTAAAATTGTTGGAAAATTAATATAAACCGAATGGATCGAGACTCGAACCGTGAATGATGTCACTTTTCTTAAAAGTATTTCGAGCACTCTCTTTATGTCTTAGAGTTGGAACGCAAGAATACCCAGGATAATTCAGCCTTTATCGAATCTGCGCAAGACCGACGAAAATTCGATTATGTAGTGAAGAGTGTCTGGAATTTTGTACAAGAGAATATTTGGTTTGGGATGTGATTTTCTGAATTCTCAAATGAGGTATTTATAGGCCATGCATGTGTTGTTTCACAAGGTTGCGACCCTTGATGAAACAACACATTTTAATCAAAAGTTGTCATGTCTCCAACCATTGCCTATGTTCGTTCTGTAGCAACCCTTCACGAAATGTTGCTTCTTTTCGAATTCAAAAATTAATATCCACTTGAATATTTTCTTGTCATTTTGGAACACACTCATAATTATTATTATTGTTAATAATTTATAACAATCCCCCACTTGTTCTAATAATGGCAAGATCAATTCCAGAAATAAAAGGAAACAAAATAATGTTAATACAGTTAAGTATCTTTCGATTTGAACTTAACCTTAGTAACGACAACGCAATGCCTAATCGGAACGTTAGGTAGCTATGCTTTGAACCGTTATCCCATGTGATTAGACCGGCATTACCATACACATACTCTTTAATGGTTCTTCGCCTACATCTCTCGCCTAGCACTATTTATGGCCATGTGCTTTTCCTATTTTCATGAATTTTTCATGAGTGAAACTCCAACTCTCACTTTGAGACGGCACCATCTCGAAATTCACATAGGTGAAGTTCATATTGCATCCTTTTCCATGAGACACATACCCTCGGTATTGAACTTCATTAAGAGTTTAAATAAAACTCAACCCTCATTTTAAGGTCATCATTATTACAAAATCTTCGACAAACATCCAAATCAACGACTTGTTGTTACCCATTGAATCTTGAGGTTAATGTTTTACTAATGCAAGATTGGGTTGCCGCCGCTGTCGGAACTCTTACTCAAGGAGTTTCAACCTCATGCCTCTCGAGGTTGTTTTTACTAAGTCTCTGGCCAGTGGCTTAGTAAATGGATCAAGAAAATTATAGCTCGATCGTATGTAAGTAAATGATTACATCCTTAATCAATTTTCTCACGAAAGCATGGCTATGTCCTACTTGCCTAGACTTTTTGTTATACACTTTTTGTATGCTTTAGTTAAAGTGGTTTGACTACCACAATGTATCAACACCTTTGAAACATTGTCTTTAGCCATTGGAACTTCCAACAGAGGGTCCCTCAACCATTTAACTTCTTCACAAACGAAAGCAAGAGCCTCGAACTCTAATTCTATGGTTGAGAGACTGATCCACATCTGTTTCTTGCTCTTCCAAGAAATTGCACCCTCTGCTAGTGTAAATATCCACCCAAATGTATATTTTTTATATTCAATACTTGATATCCAACTCACATCGGTATATCCTTCTAATATGGCAGTTTGGTTTTCAGAAGATATATGAAATTTCTAATGATGGCCTTCTAGTGCTCACCATTTGGATGATTAGTAAAATCTACTCATTTTACTAAATGCAAATGCTATGTTAGGTTTAGTACATTGCATACACTTGCACACTTGCATATTCCAATTGAGCCACAACTCTTCCATCATTCTTTTGAAGTTTGACACTAAGATCAAATGGAGTGGTCACTTCATTAAAGTGTAAGTGTTTGAACTTATCAAGCCCTTTTGTCAACATAGATTGTTTGACTAAGTTCATGACCCCCACTATCTCTCTTTACTTTGATCCCCAAAAGTGTGTCAACTAGTCAAAGATCTTTTATCTTGAATGTAGAAGTTAGAAACCTCGTTGTTTCTAAAATTCCATTCATCTCGTTGCTAATGATCAATCATATAATCAACATGGAGACAAATGAATATCACAATATTCTCACATAACTTTGTCTACAAACACTTGTAACAAGAATCAGATGAAGAATGTTTTTAGATAATCATGCATGATGATGCAAGAAGATTTTAGATGAAGTGAGAGATGCAATTATGAGCAATTTAAAGTAATATAATATAAATTGCAATGAGCACCTTAATTATGTTGACTTGTCTCAAATCTTCTCTTGAATTTATATGTTAAACCTTGTTGATCAACTTCATCATTTATGTGTATGACCCTTTTGAAGCTTTTCTTCTTCGATAATCTTTTTCTTCATCAAAATAAAACTAGATATAACATGTATTCCTCACAATCTCCCCCTTTTGATGATGACAAAATCTTTTAATTTTTGTTTTGATAATGATTGAAAAGTCTCCCCCAGAATTGTGTGTCTCCTCTTTAATTTGTGAATCTTTTGTTCATTATCAAGAAGCACATAACCTTCTGGTTACCCCATGAAAATCTCCTCATCGAGATCTCTATTTAGTAATGTCATTTTGACATCTATTTTATGAACTATAAGTTCATGCAAAGAAACTAATGCAAACAATACTCTAATTGTCGTCGTCCATGCTAGTAGTGCATATGTGTCGAAATAATCAACACCTTCCTTTTTTTCTAAAACCTTTTGGTTTGACATTATATAATTCATTTTGTCTTGGATAGTATCCTTAAAAAGAGAAGTCATTTGAAGTTAATTCTTCCCTTTAAGTCTTAGGATAATCTTCCACTTGAAGAATAATAGGAATTTTCTGAACAAAATTTTCATCCTCTCCTTCCATAAGATAAATGAAATAAGTCGAGAACTATTTCTGTTCAATCCTAGATTCTTAGTCTTTCATAATTTCTTGCTTATCCTTCGTGATAAGATTTTTAAAGAATTCTACTTCTTGCGATTCAATAATTACAATAGACTCCAAATTTAAAAGCCTATATAAGTTATAATTCATTTTCAGATAATCTTTATATACCTTATAACGATAAATTTTATCGAACATAAACGATTCACTTAGCATATAAATCCAAATTACAAATTACAATTTATTTATTTGAATAAACAAAATAATTCAACACTTATAATTTTCAGAGTAACAAT
Organism: Lathyrus tuberosus; assembly: GCA_022829125.1. NCBI lineage: Eukaryota > Viridiplantae > Streptophyta > Magnoliopsida > Fabales > Fabaceae > Lathyrus > Lathyrus tuberosus. The sequence goes on along the minus strand of JALAZF010000082.1, from coordinate 2,627,762 downwards.
TGTGGTATGAATTTGTCTATTTTAATTTCATTTATTTTACCTTGTGTTTATATATACCTGACACATAAGGCTCCAAATTTCTACACCATTATCATAGTAATAGAAGGACCATTTTCTCTTAATATTATGGTAAGAATTCTATTAGCCAAGACTTAATGAAAGTTTAAGTATAAGAATCAACTTACAAAATATAATAAATTTATTAACCTCTTTTTGGTTAAGTAAAAGTAGGCGACATGCAGATGCCTATATCTTTGAGATGCACACCATTATGAATATCGTTTCGAGAAGTACTACGTCCTTGTGTCTTGTTTCCGCCATATTCATAATAATAGGGATTATTTTTGTTGTCAGAAAGTGTTCACGACATAGCATGTCTCTTGTTTCCGCCATATCCATAATAGGGATTATTTTTGTTTTCAACAAAAAATCACATGCAAACATAAAAAGAAAAATTACTATACACATAGGATTTCAGTTAGTAATAGTTAGTAACCATTACTGTAATAACGCATGCCATAAAAAAAATTAAGTATCATAATAAAATACATGCCAGTAAGATATATAATTGATTCTTCAAAATTCAAAATATTATCTTATTAACTATTACAGTAAAATCATAATATCAATGGCATCACATAGCAATGGTTAGAAAATTTCATATTTAAATTTTTAATATCGTAATTTTTACGATGCTCTAATTTCTACGAAAAATAACGAAAGCCTACCCGAATTCATAATGACAAATATTGATTCTTTATACGGAAGTCTCAGTTACCATTGCTCGAAATACTTTTAAAATTGTTGGAAAATTAATATAAACCGAATGGATCGAGACTCGAACCGTGAATGATGTCACTTTTCTTAAAAGTATTTCGAGCACTCTCTTTATGTCTTAGAGTTGGAACGCAAGAATACCCAGGATAATTCAGCCTTTATCGAATCTGCGCAAGACCGACGAAAATTCGATTATGTAGTGAAGAGTGTCTGGAATTTTGTACAAGAGAATATTTGGTTTGGGATGTGATTTTCTGAATTCTCAAATGAGGTATTTATAGGCCATGCATGTGTTGTTTCACAAGGTTGCGACCCTTGATGAAACAACACATTTTAATCAAAAGTTGTCATGTCTCCAACCATTGCCTATGTTCGTTCTGTAGCAACCCTTCACGAAATGTTGCTTCTTTTCGAATTCAAAAATTAATATCCACTTGAATATTTTCTTGTCATTTTGGAACACACTCATAATTATTATTATTGTTAATAATTTATAACAATCCCCCACTTGTTCTAATAATGACAAGATCAATTCCAGAAATAAAAGGAAACAAAATAATGTTAATACAGTTAAGTATCTTTCGATTTGAACTTAACCTTAGTAACGACAACGCAAAGCCTAATCGAAACGTTAGGTAGCTATGCTTTGAACCGTTATCCCATGTGATTAGACCGGCATTACCATACACATACTCTTTAATGGTTCTTCGCCTACATCTCTCGCCTAGCACTATTTATGGCCATGTGCTTTTCCTATTTTCATGAATTTTTCATGAGTGAAACTCTAACTCTCACTTTGAGACGGCACCATCTCGAAATTCACATAGGTGAAGTTCATATTGCATCCTTTTCCATGAGACACATACCCTCGGTATTGAACTTCATTAAGAGTTTAAATAAAACTCAACCCTCATTTTAAGGTCATCATTATTACAAAATCTTCGACAAACATCCAAATCAACGACTTGTTGTTACCCATTGAATCTTGAGGTTAATGTTTTACTAATGCAAGATTGGGTTGCCGCCGCTGTCGGAACTCTTACTCAAGGAGTTTCAACCTCATGCCTCTCGAGGTTGTTTTTACTAAGTCTCTGGCCAGTGGCTTAGTAAATGGATCAAGAAAATTATAGCTCGATCGTATGTAAGTAAATGATTACATCCTTAATCAATTTTCTCACGAAAGCATGGCTATGTCCTACTTGCCTAGACTTTTTGTTATACACTTTTTGTATGCTTTAGTTAAAGTGGTTTGACTACCACAATGTATCAACACCTTTGAAACATTGTCTTTAGCCATTGGAACTTCCAACAGAGGGTCCCTTAACCATTTAACTTCTTCACAAACGAAAGCAAGAGCCTCGAACTCTAATTCTATGGTTGAGAGACTGATCCACATTTGTTTCTTGCTCTTCCAAGAAATTGCACCCTCTGCTAGTGTAAATATCCACCCAAATGTATATTTTTTATATTCAATACTTGATATCCAACTCACATCGGTATATCCTTCTAATATGGCAGTTTGGTTTTCAGAAGATATATGAAATTTCTAATGATGGCCTTCTAGTGCTCACCATTTGGATGATTAGTAAAATCTACTCATTTTACTAAATGCAAATGCTATGTTAGGTTTAGTACATTGCATACACTTGCATATTCCAATTGAGCCACAACTCTTCCATCATTCTTTTGAAGTTTGACACTAAGATCAAATGGAGTGGTCACTTCATTAAAGTGTAAGTGTTTGAACTTATCAAGCCCTTTTGTCAACATAGATTGTTTGACTAAGTTCATGACCCCCACTATCTCTCTTTACTTTGATCCCCAAAAGTGTGTCAACTAGTCAAAGATCTTTTATCTTGAATGTAGAAGTTAGAAACCTCTTTGTTTCTAAAATTCCATTCATCTCGTTGCTAATGATCAATCATATAATCAACATGGAGACAAATGAATATCACAATATTCTCACATAACTTTGTCTACAAACACTTGTAACAAGAATCAGATGAAGAATGTTTTTAGATAATCATGCATGATGATGCAAGAAGATTTTAGATGAAGTGAGAGATGCAATTATGAGCAATTTAAAGTAATATAATATAAATTGCAATGAGCACCTTAATTATGTTGACTTGTCTCAAATCTTCTCTTGAATTTATATGTTAAACCTTCTTGATCAACTTCATCATTTATGTGTATGACCCTTTTGAAGCTTTTCTCCTTCGATAATCTTTTTCTTCATCAAAATAAAACTAGATATAACATGTATTCCTCACAATCTCCCCCTTTTGATGATGACAAAATCTTTTAATTTTTGTTTTGATAATGATTGAAAAGTCTCCCCCAGAATTGTGTGTCTCCTCTTTAATTTGTGAATCTTTTGTTCATTATCAAGAAGCACATAACCTTCTGGTTACCCCATGAAAATCTCCTCATCGAGATCTCTATTTAGGAATGTCATTTTGACATCTATTTTATGAACTATAAGTTCATGCAAAGAAACTAATGCAAACAATACTCTAATTGTCGTCGTCCATGCTAGTAGTGCATATGTGTCGAAATAATCAACACCTTCCTTTTTTTCTAAAACCTTTTGGTTTGACATTATATAATTCATTTTGTCTTGGATAGTATCCTTAAAAAGAGAAGTCATTTGAAGTTAATTCTTCCCTTTAAGTCTTAGGATAATCTTCCACTTGAAGAATAATAGGAATTTTCTGAACAAAATTTTCATCCTCTCCTTCCATAAGATAAATGAAATAAGTCGAGAACTATTTCTGTTCAATCCTAGATTCTTAGTCTTTCATAATTTCTTGCTTATCCTTCGTGATAAGATTTTTAAAGAATTCTACTTCTTGCGATTCAATAATTACAATAGACTCCAAATTTAAAAGCCTATATAAGTTATAATTCATTTTCAGATAATCTTTATATACCTTATAACGATAAATTTTATCGAACATAAACGATTCACTTAGCATATAAATCCAAATTACAAATTACAATTTATTTATTTGAATAAACAAAATAATTCAACACTTATAATTTTCAGAGTAACAATTGTGGTATGAATTTGTCTATTTTAATTTCATTTACTTTACCTTGTGTTTATATATACCTGACACATAAGGCTCCAAATTTCTACACCATTATCATAGTAATAGAAGGACCATTTTCTCTTAATATTATGGTAAGAATTCTATTAGCCAAGACTTAATGAAAGTTTAAGTATAAGAATCAACTTACAAAATATAATAAATTTATTAACCTCTTTTTGGTTAAGTAAAAGTAGGCGACATGCAGATGCCTATATCTTTGAGATGCACACCATTATGAATATCGTTTCGAGAAGTACTACGTCCTTGTGTCTTGTTTCCGCCATATTCATAATAATAGGGATTATTTTTGTTGTCAGAAAGTGTTCACGACATAGCATGTCTCTTGTTTCCGCCATATCCATAATAGGGATTATTTTTGTTTTCAACAAAAAATCACATGCAAACATAAAAAGAAAAATTACTATACACATAGGATTTCAGTTAGTAATAGTTAGTAACCATTACTGTAATAACGCATGCCATAAAAAAAATTAAGTATCATAATAAAATACATGCCAGTAAGATATATAATTGATTCTTCAAAATTCAAAATATTATCTTATTAACTATTACAGTAAAATCATAATATCAATGGCATCACATAGCAATGGTTAGAAAATTTCATATTTAAATTTTTAATATCGTAATTTTTACGATGCTCTAATTTCTACGAAAAATAACGAAAGCCTACCCGAATTCATAATGACAAATATTGATTCTTTATACGGAAGTCTCAGTTACCATTGCTCGAAATACTTTTAAAATTGTTGGAAAATTAATATAAACCGAATGGATCGAGACTCGAACCGTGAATGATGTCACTTTTCTTAAAAGTATTTCGAGCACTCTCTTTATGTCTTAGAGTTGGAACGCAAGAATACCCAGGATAATTCAGCCTTTATCGAATCTGCGCAAGACCGACGAAAATTCGATTATGTAGTGAAGAGTGTCTGGAATTTTGTACAAGAGAATATTTGGTTTGGGATGTGATTTTCTGAATTCTCAAATGAGGTATTTATAGGCCATGCATGTGTTGTTTCACAAGGTTGCGACCCTTGATGAAACAACACATTTTAATCAAAAGTTGTCATGTCTCCAACCATTGCCTATGTTCGTTCTGTAGCAACCCTTCACGAAATGTTGCTTCTTTTCGAATTCAAAAATTAATATCCACTTGAATATTTTCTTGTCATTTTGGAACACACTCATAATTATTATTATTGTTAATAATTTATAACAATCCCCCACTTGTTCTAATAATGACAAGATCAATTCCAGAAATAAAAGGAAACAAAATAATGTTAATACAGTTAAGTATCTTTCGATTTGAACTTAACCTTAGTAACGACAACGCAAAGCCTAATCGGAACGTTAGGTAGCTATGCTTTGAACCGTTATCCCATGTGATTAGACCGACATTACCATACACATACTCTTTAATGGTTCTTCGCCTACATCTCTCGCCTAGCACTATTTATGGCCATGTGCTTTTCCTATTTTCATGAATTTTTCATGAGTGAAACTCCAACTCTCACTTTGAGACGGCACCATCTCGAAATTCACATAGGTGAAGTTCATATTGCATCCTTTTCCATGAGACACATACCCTCGGTATTGAACTTCATTAAGAGTTTAAATAAAACTCAACCCTCATTTTAAGGTCATCATTATTACAAAATCTTCGACAAACATCCAAATCAACGACTTGTTGTTACCCATTGAATCTTGAGGTTAATGTTTTACTAATGCAAGATTGGGTTGCCGCCGCTGTCGGAACTCTTACTCAAGGAGTTTCAACCTCATGCCTCTCGAGGTTGTTTTTACTAAGTCTCTGGCCAGTGGCTTAGTAAATGGATCAAGAAAATTATAGCTCGATCGTATGTAAGTAAATGATTACATCCTTAATCAATTTTCTCACGAAAGCATGGCTATGTCCTACTTGCCTAGACTTTTTGTTATACACTTTTTGTATGCTTTAGTTAAAGTGGTTTGACTACCACAATGTATCAACACCTTTGAAACATTGTCTTTAGCCATTGGAACTTCCAACAGAGGGTCCCTCAACCATTTAACTTCTTCACAAACGAAAGCAAGAGCCTCGAACTCTAATTCTATGGTTGAGAGACTGATCCACATTTGTTTCTTGCTCTTCCAAGAAATTGCACCCTCTGCTAGTGTAAATATCCACCCAAATGTATATTTTTTATATTCAATACTTGATATCCAACTCACATCGGTATATCCTTCTAATATGGCAGTTTGGTTTTCAGAAGATATATGAAATTTCTAATGATGGCCTTCTAGTGCTCACCATTTGGATGATTAGTAAAATCTACTCATTTTACTAAATGCAAATGCTATGTTAGGTTTAGTACATTGCATACACTTGCATATTCCAATTGAGCCACAACTCTTCCATCATTCTTTTGAAGTTTGACACTAAGATCAAATGGAGTGGTCACTTCATTAAAGTGTAAGTGTTTGAACTTATCAAGCCCTTTTGTCAACATAGATTGTTTGACTAAGTTCATGACCCCCACTATCTCTCTTTACTTTGATCCCCAAAAGTGTGTCAACTAGTCAAAGATCTTTTATCTTGAATGTAGAAGTTAGAAACCTCTTTGTTTCTAAAATTCCATTCATCTCGTTGCTAATGATCAATCATATAATCAACATGGAGACAAATGAATATCACAATATTCTCACATAACTTTGTCTACAAACACTTGTAACAAGAATCAGATGAAGAATGTTTTTAGATAATCATGCATGATGATGCAAGAAGATTTTAGATGAAGTGAGAGATGCAATTATGAGCAATTTAAAGTAATATAATATAAATTGCAATGAGCACCTTAATTATGTTGACTTGTCTCAAATCTTCTCTTGAATTTATATGTTAAACCTTGTTGATCAACTTCATCATTTATGTGTATGACCCTTTTGAAGCTTTTCTTCTTCGATAATCTTTTTCTTCATCAAAATAAAACTAGATATAACATGTATTCCTCACAATCTCCCCCTTTTGATGATGACAAAATCTTTTAATTTTTGTTTTGATAATGATTGAAAAGTCTCCCCCAGAATTGTGTGTCTCCTCTTTAATTTGTGAATCTTTTGTTCATTATCAAGAAGCACATAACCTTCTGGTTACCCCATGAAAATCTCCTCATCGAGATCTCTATTTAGGAATGTCATTTTGACATCTATTTTATGAACTATAAGTTCATGCAAAGAAACTAATGCAAACAATACTCTAATTGTCGTCGTCCATGCTAGTAGTGCATATGTGTCGAAATAATCAACACCTTCCTTTTTTTCTAAAACCTTTTGGTTTGACATTATATAATTCATTTTGTCTTGGATAGTATCCTTAAAAAGAGAAGTCATTTGAAGTTAATTCTTCCCTTTAAGTCTTAGGATAATCTTCCACTTGAAGAATAATAGGAATTTTCTGAACAAAATTTTCATCCTCTCCTTCCATAAGATAAATGAAATAAGTCGAGAACTATTTCTGTTCAATCCTAGATTCTTAGTCTTTCATAATTTCTTGCTTATCCTTCGTGATAAGATTTTTAAAGAATTCTACTTCTTGCGATTCAATAATTACAATAGACTCCAAATTTAAAAGCCTATATAAGTTATAATTCATTTTCAGATAATCTTTATATACCTTATAACGATAAATTTTATCGAACATAAACGATTCACTTAGCATATAAATCCAAATTACAAATTACAATTTATTTATTTGAATAAACAAAATAATTCAACACTTATAATTTTCAGAGTAACAATTGTGGTATGAATTTGTCTATTTTAATTTCATTTACTTTACCTTGTGTTTATATATACCTGACACATAAGGCTCCAAATTTCTACACCATTATCATAGTAATAGAAGGACCATTTTCTCTTAATATTATGGTAAGAATTCTATTAGCCAAGACTTAATGAAAGTTTAAGTATAAGAATCAACTTACAAAATATAATAAATTTATTAACCTCTTTTTGGTTAAGTAAAAGTAGGCGACATGCAGATGCCTATATCTTTGAGATGCACACCATTATGAATATCGTTTCGAGAAGTACTACGTCCTTGTGTCTTGTTTCCGCCATATTCATAATAATAGGGATTATTTTTGTTGTCAGAAAGTGTTCACGACATAGCATGTCTCTTGTTTCCGCCATATCCATAATAGGGATTATTTTTGTTTTCAACAAAAAATCACATGCAAACATAAAAAGAAAAATTACTATACACATAGGATTTCAGTTAGTAATAGTTAGTAACCATTACTGTAATAACGCATGCCATAAAAAAAATTAAGTATCATAATAAAATACATGCCAGTAAGATATATAATTGATTCTTCAAAATTCAAAATATTATCTTATTAACTATTACAGTAAAATCATAATATCAATGGCATCACATAGCAATGGTTAGAAAATTTCATATTTAAATTTTTAATATCGTAATTTTTACGATGCTCTAATTTCTACGAAAAATAACGAAAGCCTACCCGAATTCATAATGACAAATATTGATTCTTTATACGGAAGTCTCAGTTACCATTGCTCGAAATACTTTTAAAATTGTTGGAAAATTAATATAAACCGAATGGATCGAGACTCGAACCGTGAATGATGTCACTTTTCTTAAAAGTATTTCGAGCACTCTCTTTATGTCTTAGAGTTGGAACGCAAGAATACCCAGGATAATTCAGCCTTTAACGAATCTGCGCAAGACCGACGAAAATTCGACTATGTAGTGAAGAGTGTCTGGAATTTTGTACAAGAGAATATTTGGTTTGGGATGTGATTTTCTGAATTCTCAAATGAGGTATTTATAGGCCATGCATGTGTTGTTTCACAAGGTTGCGACCCTTGATGAAACAACACATTTTAATCAAAAGTTGTCATGTCTCCAACCATTGCCTATGTTCGTTCTGTAGCAACCCTTCACGAAATGTTGCTTCTTTTCGAATTCAAAAATTAATATCCACTTGAATATTTTCTTGTCATTTTGGAACACACTCATAATTATTATTATTGTTAATAATTTATAACAATCCCCCACTTGTTCTAATAATGACAAGATCAATTCCAGAAATAAAAGGAAACAAAATAATGTTAATACAGTTAAGTATCTTTCGATTTGAACTTAACCTTAGTAACGACAACGCAAAGCCTAATCGGAACGTTAGGTAGCTATGCTTTGAACCGTTATCCCATGTGATTAGACCGACATTACCATACACATACTCTTTAATGGTTCTTCGCCTACATCTCTCGCCTAGCACTATTTATGGCCATGTGCTTTTCCTATTTTCATGAATTTTTCATGAGTGAAACTCCAACTCTCACTTTGAGACGGCACCATCTCGAAATTCACATAGGTGAAGTTCATATTGCATCCTTTTCCATGAGACACATACCCTCGGTATTGAACTTCATTAAGAGTTTAAATAAAACTCAACCCTCATTTTAAGGTCATCATTATTACAAAATCTTCGACAAACATCCAAATCAACGACTTGTTGTTACCCATTGAATCTTGAGGTTAATGTTTTACTAATGCAAGATTGGGTTGCCGCCGCTGTCGGAACTCTTACTCAAGGAGTTTCAACCTCATGCCTCTCGAGGTTGTTTTTACTAAGTCTCTGGCCAGTGGCTTAGTAAATGGATCAAGAAAATTATAGCTCGATCGTATGTAAGTAAATGATTACATCCTTAATCAATTTTCTCACGAAAGCATGGCTATGTCCTACTTGCCTAGACTTTTTGTTATACACTTTTTGTATGCTTTAGTTAAAGTGGTTTGACTACCACAATGTATCAACACCTTTGAAACATTGTCTTTAGCCATTGGAACTTCCAACAGAGGGTCCCTCAACCATTTAACTTCTTCACAAACGAAAGCAAGAGCCTCGAACTCTAATTCTATGGTTGAGAGACTGATCCACATTTGTTTCTTGCTCTTCCAAGAAATTGCACCCTCTGCTAGTGTAAATATCCACCCAAATGTATATTTTTTATATTCAATACTTGATATCCAACTCACATCGGTATATCCTTCTAATATGGCAGTTTGGTTTTCAGAAGATATATGAAATTTCTAATGATGGCCTTCTAGTGCTCACCATTTGGATGATTAGTAAAATCTACTCATTTTACTAAATGCAAATGCTATGTTAGGTTTAGTACATTGCATACACTTGCATATTACAATTGAGCCACAACTCTTCCATCATTCTTTTGAAGTTTGACACTAAGATCAAATGGAGTGGTCACTTCATTAAAGTGTAAGTGTTTGAACTTATCAAGCCCTTTTGTCAACATAGATTGTTTGACTAAGTTCATGACCCCCACTATCTCTCTTTACTTTGATCCCCAAAAGTGTGTCAACTAGTCAAAGATCTTTTATCTTGAATGTAGAAGTTAGAAACCTCTTTGTTTCTAAAATTCCATTCATCTCGTTGCTAATGATCAATCATATAATCAACATGGAGACAAATGAATATCACAATATTCTCACATAACTTTGTCTACAAACACTTGTAACAAGAATCAGATGAAGAATGTTTTTAGATAATCATGCATGATGATGCAAGAAGATTTTAGATGAAGTGAGAGATGCAATTATGAGCAATTTAAAGTAATATAATATAAATTGCAATGAGCACCTTAATTATGTTGACTTGTCTCAAATCTTCTCTTGAATTTATATGTTAAACCTTCTTGATCAACTTCATCATTTATGTGTATGACCCTTTTGAAGCTTTTCTTCTTCGATAATATTTTTCTTCATCAAAATAAAACTAGATATAACATGTATTCCTCACAATCTCCCCCTTTTGATGATGACAAAATCTTTTAATTTTTGTTTTGATAATGATTGAAAAGTCTCCCCCAGAATTGTGTGTCTCCTCTTTAATTTGTGAATCTTTTGTTCATTATCAAGAAGCACATAACCTTCTGGTTACCCCATGAAAATCTCCTCATCGAGATCTCTATTTAGGAATGTCATTTTGACATCTATTTTATGAACTATAAGTTCATGCAAAGAAACTAATGCAAACAATACTCTAATTGTCGTCGTCCATGCTAGTAGTGCATATGTGTCGAAATAATCAACACCTTCCTTTTTTTCTAAAACCTTTTGGTTTGACATTATATAATTCATTTTGTCTTGGATAGTATCCTTAAAAAGAGAAGTCATTTGAAGTTAATTCTTCCCTTTAAGTCTTAGGATAATCTTCCACTTGAAGAATAATAGGAATTTTCTGAACAAAATTTTCATCCTCTCCTTCCATAAGATAAATGAAATAAGTCGAGAACTATTTCTGTTCAATCCTAGATTCTTAGTCTTTCATAATTTCTTGCTTATCCTTCGTGATAAGATTTTTAAAGAATTCTACTTCTTGCGATTCAATAATTACAATAGACTCCAAATTTAAAAGCCTATATAAGTTATAATTCATTTTCAGATAATCTTTATATATCTTATAACGATAAATTTTATCGAACATAAACGATTCACTTAGCATATAAATCCAAATTACAAATTACAATTTATTTATTTGAATAAACAAAATAATTCAACACTTATAATTTTCAGAGTAACAATTGTGCTATGAATTTGTCTATTTTAATTTCATTTACTTTACCTTGTGTTTATATATACCTGACACATAAGGCTCCAAATTTCTACACCATTATCATAGTAATAGAAGGACCATTTTCTCTTAATATTATGGTAAGAATTCTATTAGCCAAGACTTAATGAAAGTTTAAGTATAAGAATCAACTTACAAAATATAATAAATTTATTAACCTCTTTTTGGTTAAGTAAAAGTAGGCGACATGCAGATGCCTATATCTTTGAGATGCACACCATTATGAATATCGTTTCGAGAAGTACTACGTCCTTGTGTCTTGTTTCCGCCATATTCATAATAATAGGGATTATTTTTGTTGTCAGAAAGTGTTCACGACATAGCATGTCTCTTGTTTCCGCCATATCCATAATAGGGATTATTTTTGTTTTCAACAAAAAATCACATGCAAACATAAAAAGAAAAATTACTATACACATAGGATTTCAGTTAGTAATAGTTAGTAACCATTACTGTAATAACGCATGCCATAAAAAAAATTAAGTATCATAATAAAATACATGCCAGTAAGATATATAATTGATTCTTCAAAATTCAAAATATTATCTTATTAACTATTACAGTAAAATCATAATATCAATGGCATCACATAGCAATGGTTAGAAAATTTCATATTTAAATTTTTAATATCGTAATTTTTACGATGCTCTAATTTCTACGAAAAATAACGAAAGCCTACCCGAATTCATAATGACAAATATTGATTCTTTATACGGAAGTCTCAGTTACCATTGCTCGAAATACTTTTAAAATTGTTGGAAAATTAATATAAACCGAATGGATCGAGACTCGAACCGTGAATGATGTCACTTTTCTTAAAAGTATTTCGAGCACTCTCTTTATGTCTTAGAGTTGGAACGCAAGAATACCCAGGATAATTCAGCCTTTAACGAATCTGCGCAAGACCGACGAAAATTCGACTATGTAGTGAAGAGTGTCTGGAATTTTGTACAAGAGAATATTTGGTTTGGGATGTGATTTTCTGAATTCTCAAATGAGGTATTTATAGGCCATGCATGTGTTGTTTCACAAGGTTGCGACCCTTGATGAAACAACACATTTTAATCAAAAGTTGTCATGTCTCCAACCATTGCCTATGTTCGTTCTGTAGCAACCCTTCACGAAATGTTGCTTCTTTTCGAATTCAAAAATTAATATCCACTTGAATATTTTCTTGTCATTTTGGAACACACTCATAATTATTATTATTGTTAATAATTTATAACAATCCCCCACTTGTTCTAATAATGACAAGATCAATTCCAGAAATAAAAGGAAACAAAATAATGTTAATACAGTTAAGTATCTTTCGATTTGAACTTAACCTTAGTAACGACAACGCAAAGCCTAATCGGAACGTTAGGTAGCTATGCTTTGAACCGTTATCCCATGTGATTAGACCGACATTACCATACACATACTCTTTAATGGTTCTTCGCCTACATCTCTCGCCTAGCACTATTTATGGCCATGTCCTTTTCCTATTTTCATGAATTTTTCATGAGTGAAACTCCAACTCTCACTTTGAGACGGCACCATCTCGAAATTCACATAGGTGAAGTTCATATTGCATCCTTTTCCATGAGACACATACCCTCGGTATTGAACTTCATTAAGAGTTTAAATAAAACTCAACCCTCATTTTAAGGTCATCATTATTACAAAATCTTCGACAAACATCCAAATCAACGACTTGTTGTTACCCATTGAATCTTGAGGTTAATGTTTTACTAATGCAAGATTGGGTTGCCGCCGCTGTCGGAACTCTTACTCAAGGAGTTTCAACCTCATGCCTCTCGAGGTTGTTTTTACTAAGTCTCTGGCCAGTGGCTTAGTAAATGGATCAAGAAAATTATAGCTCGATCGTATGTAAGTAAATGATTACATCCTTAATCAATTTTCTCACGAAAGCATGGCTATGTCCTACTTGCCTAGACTTTTTGTTATACACTTTTTGTATGCTTTAGTTAAAGTGGTTTGACTACCACAATGTATCAACACCTTTGAAACATTGTCTTTAGCCATTGGAACTTCCAACAGAGGGTCCCTCAACCATTTAACTTCTTCACAAACGAAAGCAAGAGCCTCGAACTCTAATTCTATGGTTGAGAGACTGATCCACATTTGTTTCTTGCTCTTCCAAGAAATTGCACCCTCTGCTAGTGTAAATATCCACCCAAATGTATATTTTTTATATTCAATACTTGATATCCAACTCACATCGGTATATCCTTCTAATATGGCAGTTTGGTTTTCAGAAGATATATGAAATTTCTAATGATGGCCTTCTAGTGCTCACCATTTGGATGATTAGTAAAATCTACTCATTTTACTAAATGCAAATGCTATGTTAGGTTTAGTACATTGCATACACTTGCATATTCCAATTGAGCCACAACTCTTCCATCATTCTTTTGAAGTTTGACACTAAGATCAAATGGAGTGGTCACTTCATTAAAGTGTAAGTGTTTGAACTTATCAAGCCCTTTTGTCAACATAGATTGTTTGACTAAGTTCATGACCCCCACTATCTCTCTTTACTTTGATCCCCAAAAGTGTGTCAACTAGTCAAAGATCTTTTATCTTGAATGTAGAAGTTAGAAACCTCTTTGTTTCTAAAATTCCATTCATCTCGTTGCTAATGATCAATCATATAATCAACATGGAGACAAATGAATATCACAATATTCTCACATAACTTTGTCTACAAACACTTGTAACAAGAATCAGATGAAGAATGTTTTTAGATAATCATGCATGATGATGCAAGAAGATTTTAGATGAAGTGAGAGATGCAATTATGAGCAATTTAAAGTAATATAATATAAATTGCAATGAGCACCTTAATTATGTTGACTTGTCTCAAATCTTCTCTTGAATTTATATGTTAAACCTTGTTGATCAACTTCATCATTTATGTGTATGACCCTTTTGAAGCTTTTCTTCTTCGATAATCTTTTTCTTCATCAAAATAAAACTAGATATAACATGTATTCCTCACAATCTCCCCCTTTTGATGATGACAAAATCTTTTAATTTTTGTTTTGATAATGATTGAAAAGTCTCCCCCAGAATTGTGTGTCTCCTCTTTAATTTGTGAATCTTTTGTTCATTATCAAGAAGCACATAACCTTCTGGTTACCCCATGAAAATCTCCTCATCGAGATCTCTATTTAGGAATGTCATTTTGACATCTATTTTATGAACTATAAGTTCATGCAAAGAAACTAATGCAAACAATACTCTAATTGTCGTCGTCCATGCTAGTAGTGCATATGTGTCGAAATAATCAACACCTTCCTTTTTTTCTAAAACCTTTTGGTTTGACATTATATAATTCATTTTGTCTTGGATAGTATCCTTAAAAAGAGAAGTCATTTGAAGTTAATTCTTCCCTTTAAGTCTTAGGATAATCTTCCACTTGAATAATAATAGGAATTTTCTGAACAAAATTTTCATCCTCTCCTTCCATAAGATAAATGAAATAAGTCGAGAACTATTTCTGTTCAATCCTAGATTCTTAGTCTTTCATAATTTCTTGCTTATCCTTCGTGATAAGATTTTTAAAGAATTCTACTTCTTGCGATTCAATAATTACAATAGACTCCAAATTTAAAAGTCTATATAAGTTATAATTCATTTTCAGATAATCTTTATATACCTTATAACGATAAATTTTATCGAACATAAACGATTCACTTAGCATATAAATCCAAATTACAAATTACAATTTATTTATTTGAATAAACAAAATAATTCAACACTTATAATTTTCAGAGTAACAATTGTGGTATGAATTTGTCTATTTTAATTTCATTTACTTTACCTTGTGTTTATATATACCTGACACATAAGGCTCCAAATTTCTACACCATTATCATAGTAATAGAAGGACCATTTTCTCTTAATATTATGGTAAGAATTCTATTAGCCAAGACTTAATGAAAGTTTAAGTATAAGAATCAACTTACAAAATATAATAAATTTATTAACCTCTTTTTGGTTAAGTAAAAGTAGGCGACATGCAGATGCCTATATCTTTGAGATGCACACCATTATGAATATCGTTTCGAGAAGTACTACGTCCTTGTGTCTTGTTTCCGCCATATTCATAATAATAGGGATTATTTTTGTTGTCAGAAAGTGTTCACGACATAGCATGTCTCTTGTTTCCGCCATATCCATAATAGGGATTATTTTTGTTTTCAACAAAAAATCACATGCAAACATAAAAAGAAAAATTACTATACACATAGGATTTCAGTTAGTAATAGTTAGTAACCATTACTGTAATAACGCATGCCATAAAAAAAATTAAGTATCATAATAAAATACATGCCAGTAAGATATATAATTGATTCTTCAAAATTCAAAATATTATCTTATTAACTATTACAGTAAAATCATAATATCAATGGCATCACATAGCAATGGTTAGAAAATTTCATATTTAAATTTTTAATATCGTAATTTTTACGATGCTCTAATTTCTACGAAAAATAACGAAAGCCTACCCGAATTCATAATGACAAATATTGATTCTTTATACGGAAGTCTCAGTTACCATTGCTCGAAATACTTTTAAAATTGTTGGAAAATTAATATAAACCGAATGGATCGAGACTCGAACCGTGAATGATGTCACTTTTCTTAAAAGTATTTCGAGCACTCTCTTTATGTCTTAGAGTTGGAACGCAAGAATACCCAGGATAATTCAGCCTTTATCGAATCTGCGCAAGACCGACGAAAATTCGATTATGTAGTGAAGAGTGTCTGGAATTTTGTACAAGAGAATATTTGGTTTGGGATGTGATTTTCTGAATTCTCAAATGAGGTATTTATAGGCCATGCATGTGTTGTTTCACAAGGTTGCGACCCTTGATGAAACAACACATTTTAATCAAAAGTTGTCATGTCTCCAACCATTGCCTATGTTCGTTCTGTAGCAACCCTTCACGAAATGTTGCTTCTTTTCGAATTCAAAAATTAATATCCACTTGAATATTTTCTTGTCATTTTGGAACACACTCATAATTATTATTATTGTTAATAATTTATAACAATCCCCCACTTGTTCTAATAATGACAAGATCAATTCCAGAAATAAAAGGAAACAAAATAATGTTAATACAGTTAAGTATCTTTCGATTTGAACTTAACCTTAGTAACGACAACGCAAAGCCTAATCGGAACGTTAGGTAGCTATGCTTTGAACCGTTATCCCATGTGATTAGACCGGCATTACCATACACATACTCTTTAATGGTTCTTCGCCTACATCTCTCGCCTAGCACTATTTATGGCCATGTGCTTTTCCTATTTTCATGAATTTTTCATGAGTGAAACTCTAACTCTCACTTTGAGACGGCACCATCTCGAAATTCACATAGGTGAAGTTCATATTGCATCCTTTTCCATGAGACACATACCTTCGGTATTGAACTTCATTAAGAGTTTAAATAAAACTCAACCCTCATTTTAAGGTCATCATTATTACAAAATCTTCGACAAACATCCAAATCAACGACTTGTTGTTACCCATTGAATCTTGAGGTTAATGTTTTACTAATGCAAGATTGGGTTGCCGCCGCTGTCGGAACTCTTACTCAAGGAGTTTCAACCTCATGCCTCTCGAGGTTGTTTTTACTAAGTCTCTGGCCAGTGGCTTAGTAAATGGATCAAGAAAATTATAGCTCGATCGTATGTAAGTAAATGATTACATCCTTAATCAATTTTCTCACGAAAGCATGGCTATGTCCTACTTGCCTAGACTTTTTGTTATACACTTTTTGTATGCTTTAGTTAAAGTGGTTTGACTACCACAATGTATCAACACCTTTGAAACATTGTGTTTAGCCATTGGAACTTCCAACAGAGGGTCCCTTAACCATTTAACTTCTTCACAAACGAAAGCAAGAGCCTCGAACTCTAATTCTATGGTTGAGAGACTGATCCACATTTGTTTCTTGCTCTTCCAAGAAATTGCACCCTCTGCTAGTGTAAATATCCACCCAAATGTATATTTTTTATATTCAATACTTGATATCCAACTCACATCGGTATATCCTTCTAATATGGCAGTTTGGTTTTCAGAAGATATATGAAATTTCTAATGATGGCCTTCTAGTGCTCACCATTTGGATGATTAGTAAAATCTACTCATTTTACTAAATGCAAATGCTATGTTAGGTTTAGTACATTGCATACACTTGCATATTCCAATTGAGCCACAACTCTTCCATCATTCTTTTGAAGTTTGACACTAAGATCAAATGGAGTGGTCACTTCATTAAAGTGTAAGTGTTTGAACTTATCAAGCCCTTTTGTCAACATAGATTGTTTGACTAAGTTCATGACCCCCACTATCTCTCTTTACTTTGATCCCCAAAAGTGTGTCAACTAGTCAAAGATCTTTTATCTTGAATGTAGAAGTTAGAAACCTCTTTGTTTCTAAAATTCCATTCATCTCGTTGCTAATGATCAATCATATAATCAACATGGAGACAAATGAATATCACAATATTCTCACATAACTTTGTCTACAAACACTTGTAACAAGAATCAGATGAAGAATGTTTTTAGATAATCATGCATGATGATGCAAGAAGATTTTAGATGAAGTGAGAGATGCAATTATGAGCAATTTAAAGTAATATAATATAAATTGCAATGAGCACCTTAATTATGTTGACTTGTCTCAAATCTTCTCTTGAATTTATATGTTAAACCTTCTTGATCAACTTCATCCTTTATGTGTATGACCCTTTTGAAGCTTTTCTTCTTCGATAATCTTTTTCTTCATCAAAATAAAACTAGATATAACATGTATTCCTCACAATCTCCCCCTTTTGATGATGACAAAATATTTTAATTTTTGTTTTGATAATGATTGAAAAGTCTCCCCCAGAATTGTGTGTCTCCTCTTTAATTTGTGAATCTTTTGTTCATTATCAAGAAGCACATAACCTTCTGGTTACCCCATGAAAATCTCCTCATCGAGATCTCTATTTAGGAATGTCATTTTGACATCTATTTTATGAACTATAAGTTCATGCAAAGAAACTAATGCAAACAATACTCTAATTGTCGTCGTCCATGCTAGTAGTGCATATGTGTCGAAATAATCAACACCTTCCTTTTTTTCTAAAACCTTTTGGTTTGACATTATATAATTCATTTTGTCTTGGATAGTATCTTTAAAAAGAGAAGTCATTTGAAGTTAATTCTTCCCTTTAAGTCTTAGGATAATCTTCCACTTGAAGAATAATAGGAATTTTCTG
The DNA here is from genome assembly GCA_022829125.1 of Lathyrus tuberosus. Classification (NCBI taxonomy): domain Eukaryota; kingdom Viridiplantae; phylum Streptophyta; class Magnoliopsida; order Fabales; family Fabaceae; genus Lathyrus; species Lathyrus tuberosus. The sequence continues at coordinate 2,608,928 of JALAZF010000082.1, read as the reverse complement.
AACAAAATTTTCATCCTCTCCTTCCATAAGATAAATTAAATAAGTCGAGAACTATTTCTGTTCAATCCTAGATTCTTAGTCTTTCATAATTTCTTGCTTATCCTTCGTGATAAGATTTTTAAAGAATTCTACTTCTTGCGATTCAATAATTACAATAGACTCCAAATTTAAAAGCCTATATAAGTTATAATTCATTTTCAGATAATCTTTATATACCTTATAACGATAAATTTTATCGAATATAAACGATTCACTTAGCATATAAATCCAAATTACAAATTACAATTTATTTATTTGAATAAACAAAATAATTCAACACTTATAATTTTCAGAATAACAATTGTGGTATGAATTTGTCTATTTTAATTTCATTTACTTTACCTTGTGTTTATATATACCTGACACATAAGGCTCCAAATTTCTACACTATTATCATAGTAATAGAAGGACCATTTTCTCTTAATATTATGGTAAGAATTCTATTAGCCAAGACTTAATGAAAGTTTAAGTATAAGAATCAACTTACAAAATATAATAAATTTATTAACCTCTTTTTGGTTAAGTAAAAGTAGGCGACATGCAGATGCCTATATCTTTGAGATGCACACCATTATGAATATCGTTTCGAGAAGTACTACGTCCTTGTGTCTTGTTTCCGCCATATTCATAATAATAGGGATTATTTTTGTTGTCAGAAAGTGTTCACGACATAGCATGTCTCTTGTTTCCGCCATATCCATAATAGGGATTATTTTTGTTTTCAACAAAAAATCACATGCAAACATAAAAAGAAAAATTACTATACACATAGGATTTCAGTTAGTAATAGTTAGTAACCATTACTGTAATAACGCATGCCATAAAAAAAAATTAAGTATCATAATAAAATACATGCCAGTAAGATATATAATTGATTCTTCAAAATTCAAAATATTATCTTATTAACTATTACAGTAAAATCATAATATCAATGGCATCACATAGCAATGGTTAGAAAATTTCATATTTAAATTTTTAATATCGTAATTTTTACGATGCTCTAATTTCTACGAAAAATAACGAAAGCCTACCTGAATTCATAATGACAAATATTGATTCTTTATACGGAAGTCTCAGTTACCATTGCTCGAAATACTTTTAAAATTGTTGGAAAATTAATATAAACCGAATGGATCGAGACTCGAACCGTGAATGATGTCACTTTTCTTAAAAGTATTTCGAGCACTCTCTTTATGTCTTAGAGTTGGAACGCAAGAATACCCAGGATAATTCAGCCTTTATCGAATCTGCGCAAGACCGACGAAAATTCGATTATGTAGTGAAGAGTGTCTGGAATTTTGTACAAGAGAATATTTGGTTTGGGATGTGATTTTCTGAATTCTCAAATGAGGTATTTATAGGCCATGCATGTGTTGTTTCACAAGGTTGCGACCCTTGATGAAACAACACATTTTAATCAAAAGTTGTCATGTCTCCAACCATTGCCTATGTTCGTTCTGTAGCAACCCTTCACGAAATGTTGCTTCTTTTCGAATTCAAAAATTAATATCCACTTGAATATTTTCTTGTCATTTTGGAACACACTCATAATTATTATTATTGTTAATAATTTATAACAATCCCCCACTTGTTCTAATAATGACAAGATCAATTCCAGAAATAAAAGGAAACAAAATAATGTTAATACAGTTAAGTATCTTTCGATTTGAACTTAACCTTAGTAACGACAACGCAAAGCCTAATCGGAACGTTAGGTAGCTATGCTTTGAACCGTTATCCCATGTGATTAGACCGACATTACCATACACATACTCTTTAATGGTTCTTCGCCTACATCTCTCGCCTAGCACTATTTATGGCCATGTGCTTTTCCTATTTTCATGAATTTTTCATGAGTGAAACTCCAACTCTCACTTTGAGACGGCACCATCTCGAAATTCACATAGGTGAAGTTCATATTGCATCCTTTTCCATGAGACACATACCCTCGGTATTGAACTTCATTAAGAGTTTAAATAAAACTCAACCCTCATTTTAAGGTCATCATTATTACAAAATCTTCGACAAACATCCAAATCAACGACTTGTTGTTACCCATTGAATCTTGAGGTTAATGTTTTACTAATGCAAGATTGGGTTGCCGCCGCTGTCGGAACTCTTACTCAAGGAGTTTCAACCTCATGCCTCTCGAGGTTGTTTTTACTAAGTCTCTGGCCAGTGGCTTAGTAAATGGATCAAGAAAATTATAGCTCGATCGTATGTAAGTAAATGATTACATCCTTAATCAATTTTCTCACGAAAGCATGGCTATGTCCTACTTGCCTAGACTTTTTGTTATACACTTTTTGTATGCTTTAGTTAAAGTGGTTTGACTACCACAATGTATCAACACCTTTGAAACATTGTCTTTAGCCATTGGAACTTCCAACAGAGGGTCCCTCAACCATTTAACTTCTTCACAAACGAAAGCAAGAGCCTCGAACTCTAATTCTATGGTTGAGAGACTGATCCACATTTGTTTCTTGCTCTTCCAAGAAATTGCACCCTCTGCTAGTGTAAATATCCACCCAAATGTATATTTTTTATATTCAATACTTGATATCCAACTCACATCGGTATATCCTTCTAATATGGCAGTTTGGTTTTCAGAAGATATATGAAATTTCTAATGATGGCCTTCTAGTGCTCACCATTTGGATGATTAGTAAAATCTACTCATTTTACTAAATGCAAATGCTATGTTAGGTTTAGTACATTGCATACACTTGCATATTACAATTGAGCCACAACTCTTCCATCATTCTTTTGAAGTTTGACACTAAGATCAAATGGAGTGGTCACTTCATTAAAGTGTAAGTGTTTGAACTTATCAAGCCCTTTTGTCAACATAGATTGTTTGACTAAGTTCATGACCCCCACTATCTCTCTTTACTTTGATCCCCAAAAGTGTGTCAACTAGTCAAAGATCTTTTATCTTGAATGTAGAAGTTAGAAACCTCTTTGTTTCTAAAATTCCATTCATCTCGTTGCTAATGATCAATCATATAATCAACATGGAGACAGATGAATATCACAATATTCTCACATAACTTTGTCTACAAACACTTGTAACAAGAATCAGATGAAGAATGTTTTTAGATAATCATGCATGATGATGCAAGAAGATTTTAGATGAAGTGAGAGATGCAATTATGAGCAATTTAAAGTAATATAATATAAATTGCAATGAGCACCTTAATTATGTTGACTTGTCTCAAATCTTCTCTTGAATTTATATGTTAAACCTTCTTGATCAACTTCATCATTTATGTGTATGACCCTTTTGAAGCTTTTCTTCTTCGATAATCTTTTTCTTCATCAAAATAAAACTAGATATAACATGTATTCCTCACAATCTCCCAATTTTGATGATGACAAAATCTTTTAATTTTTGTTTTGATAATGATTGAAAAGTCTCCCCCAGAATTGTGTGTCTCCTCTTTAATTTGTGAATCTTTTGTTCATTATCAAGAAGCACATAACCTTCTGGTTACCCCATGAAAATCTCCTCATCGAGATCTCTATTTAGGAATGTCATTTTGACATCTATTTTATGAACTATAAGTTCATGCAAAGAAACTAATGCAAACAATACTCTAATTGTCGTCGTCCATGCTAGTAGTGCATATGTGTCGAAATAATCAACACCTTCCTTTTTTTCTAAAACCTTTTGGTTTGACATTATATAATTCATTTTGTCTTGGATAGTATCCTTAAAAAGAGAAGTCATTTGAAGTTAATTCTTCCCTTTAAGTCTTAGGATAATCTTCCACTTGAAGAATAATAGGAATTTTCTGAACAAAATTTTCATCCTCTCCTTCCATAAGATAAATGAAATAAGTCGAGAACTATTTCTGTTCAATCCTAGATTCTTAGTCTTTCATAATTTCTTGCTTATCCTTCGTGATAAGATTTTTAAAGAATTCTACTTCTTGCGATTCAATAATTACAATAGACTCCAAATTTAAAAGCCTATATAAGTTATAATTCATTTTCAGATAATCTTTATATACCTTATAACGATAAATTTTATCGAACATAAACGATTCACTTAGCATATAAATCCAAATTACAAATTACAATTTATTTATTTGAATAAACAAAATAATTCAACACTTATAATTTTCAGAGTAACAATTGTGGTATGAATTTGTCTATTTTAATTTCATTTACTTTACCTTGTGTTTATATATACCTGACACATAAGGCTCCAAATTTCTACACCATTATCATAGTAATAGAAGGACCATTTTCTCTTAATATTATGGTAAGAATTCTATTAGCCAAGACTTAATGAAAGTTTAAGTATAAGAATCAACTTACAAAATATAATAAATTTATTAACCTCTTTTTGGTTAAGTAAAAGTAGGCGACATGCAGATGCCTATATCTTTGAGATGCACACCATTATGAATATCGTTTCGAGAAGTACTACGTCCTTGTGTCTTGTTTCCGCCATATTCATAATAATAGGGATTATTTTTGTTGTCAGAAAGTGTTCACGACATAGCATGTCTCTTGTTTCCGCCATATCCATAATAGGGATTATTTTTGTTTTCAACAAAAAATCACATGCAAACATAAAAAGAAAAATTACTATACACATAGGATTTCAGTTAGTAATAGTTAGTAACCATTACTGTAATAACGCATGCCATAAAAAAAATTAAGTATCATAATAAAATACATGCCAGTAAGATATATAATTGATTCTTCAAAATTCAAAATATTATCTTATTAACTATTACAGTAAAATCATAATATCAATGGCATCACATAGCAATGGTTAGAAAATTTCATATTTAAATTTTTAATATCGTAATTTTTACGATGCTCTAATTTCTACGAAAAATAACGAAAGCATACCCGATTTCATAATGACAAATATTGATTCTTTATACGGAAGCCTCAGTTAGCATTGCTCGAAATACTTTTAAGATTGTTAGAAAATTAATATAAACCAAATGGATCGAGACTCGAATCGTGAATGATGTCACTTTCCTTAAAAGTATTTCGAGCACTCTCTTTATGTCTTAGAGTTGGAACGCAAGAATACCTAGGATAATTCAGCCTTTACCGAATCTGCGCAAGACCGACTAAAATTCGATTATGTAGCGAAGAGTGTCTGGAATTTTGTAAAAGAGAATATTTGGTTTGGGATGTGATTTTCTGAATTCTCAAATGAGGTATTTATAGGCCATGCATGTGTTGTTTCACAAGGTTGCGACCCTTGATGAAACAACACATTTTAATCAAAAGTTGTCATGTCTCCAACCATTGCCTATGTTCGTTCTGTAGCAACCCTTCACGAAATGTTGCTTCTTTTTGAATTCAAAAATTAATATCCACTTGAATATTTTCTTGTCATTTTGGAACACACTCATAATTATTATTATTGTTAATTATTTATAACAATCCCCCACTTGTTCTAATAATGACAAGATCAATTCCAGAAATAAAAGGAAACAAAAGAATGTTAATACAGTTAAGTATCTTTCGATTTGAACTTAACCTTAGTAACGACAACGCAAAGCCTAATCGGAACGTTAGGTAGCTATGCTTTGAACCGTTATCCCATGTGATTAGACCGGCATTACCATACACATACTCTTTAATGGTTCTTCGCCTACATCTCTCGCCTAGCACTATTTAAGGCCATGTGCTTTTCCTATTTTCATGAATTTTTCATGAGAGAAACTCCAACTCTCACTTTGAGACGGCACCATCTCGAAATTCACATAGGTGAAGTTCATATTGTATCCTTTTCCATGAGACTCCCTCGGTATTGAACTTCATTAAGAATTTAAATAAAACTCAACCCTCATTTTAATGTCTACATTATTACAAAATCTTCGACAAACATCCAAATCAACGACTTGTTGTTACCCATTGAATTTTGAGGTTAATGTTTTACTAACGTAAGATTGGGTTGCCGCCGCTGTCGGAACTCTTACTCAAGGAGTTTCAACCTTATGCCTCTCAAGGTTGTTTTTACTAAGTCTCTGGCCAGTGGCTTAGTAAATGGATCAAGAAAATTATAGCTCGATCGTATGTAAGTAAATGATTACATCCTTAATCAATTTTCTCATGAAAGCATGGCTATGTCCTACTTGCCTAGACTTTTTGTTATACACTTTTTGTATGCTTTATGAAATTCTGGTATCAGACGTGTGATGTTAAGGTGCGATGTCACAACAACACACTCTGCACAATGGACAGCAATAACAGTAACAAATTAACACAAGGAATTGTTCACCTAGTTCGGTCTAACTATCTACGTCTGGGGGCTACCAAGCCAGGGATGAAATTCACTACTTGTAGAATTAATTTACAGACTCAACAACCCAGTTGACAATCTTCTAAACTTAATTCCTACTAGTGACTTTCTACCTAAGAAACCACTTAGATATGAGAACACTACTCAATCCCTAAACCAATACTCAAGGAACAACCTCTTTGAGCAACCTTGATCTTACTTCACAGCTTTGATCAAGTAATAACTCTCTATTGCTTCACAGCTTCTAAGAGAGGACAGAAAACGACTCAGCAATTCACCCTAGAATTCTGGATATACAACTCGTACAAAATACTCAAGACACTCAGCCAATGCACTTGATCTTCTCTCTGTATTTCTGTACTTTTCCTTTGGTCTTGTGCGCTTTATATAGCTCCTTGAATTGGTCTTGGACCTGCTACAAAATCTGACCTGATTTGTTATTTAAAACTAAATATTTAAAACAAATTTTCTCCTAAAATCTTTTTAAATCTTCAACCTTTTAAATCTCCTACAAATCTGTACCAGATCTCCTATGCAGCAGAAAATATCTATCCCAAGATATTCGCATCCAATGAGACATCTTGCTCTCCACAATTCCAGCTAACACGTGACCCTAACAACATCACCTGATGTTATTAATTCTGCAGATCTAATGTCACAACATCGCCATGTGACATCAGACATCCAACTTTAGCAAATTAAATACTTAACACAGCCCAGTGTTAAGACTCAATGTTGCAACATCACCACCTTGACATCAACATTGAATATACTTTGTTTTACCAAAATTCCAGCCAATCCAAGAACTAACAATCTCCCCCTTTGGCTAATTTTGGCTAAAACAATCTCTGCACTCTGCACCTTCAGAGACTTTAGCAGCGGAAAAACTTTAATCAATAATAAGCAGCAACATCAGCAGTAACATTCCTTCACAAAACTCTACTGCACACATAAAGACTTCAGCATATATCATTATGCTGCAAAACAGTTACAATCTTTAATTCAACAATTTGCTTCACTTTCACTATGGACTTTGCTTCACAAAAACTCTGCTGCAGCACCATCTTTATCAGCAACAATTTTCAACAATGTTGCTCCCTCTCAATCATGAACCAGCATAGTAGCTGATCACGCAGTTCAGTAATAACTCATTACTCCCCCTTAATTTCTGCATATTCCTTTGACAGCACCACAACTCCTTTGACATTTGTACTTTTGGAAACTTTCTTTGGCTACTTCTCCCCCTTTTTAGCCACAATTAGACAAGCTTCAAACAGAAGCCCTATTAACTACAGTCAGTACACCCTAGCTCTCATTGTTAGCCTCACAGTTAGCAACCAGGCAAAACAAATCATAGAAAGAAACCAAAAAAACATAAACAGGTGCATATGACTGCACAATATTCAAATTACATAACCAAGCACATTAAGTGCTAAAACAAAGACAGAAAATAAACTAAAACTACTAATCAAGATAAATAATACAAGCATTAATCATCTGAGCTGAGATCATCATCTTCTTCATCTTCTTTTGGACTGTCATTGTCAGACTCATCTGTCTTATCAGCAACTACATTCTCACTTTCTTTTTCCTTCATCTTCAGGGACATAAGTAATTTTTTTAAACTTTTCCTTCCTTTCAATGTTTACTCTGATGACTTCCTCTAGTTCTTTGCAGGCTTCCTCCAGTTCAGAAATCATATCAGTCTTGACATGAGTATGATTAGTAGATGTTGAGGCAGATGCTTTGACATTATCAGCAACATGTCTTCCTTTAAACAGCTTCTGATGAAACGATAATCCAGGCTTCCTTCTACTCACACTATCATCCTGATTAAGAATCCCAGGATGCTGAGACAAAATTATCCCACAAATGAGGGATGGAAATGCAATAGGCAATTTCACAGCTCTTGTTGCAGCGTGCTTGATAGTCTGATTATAGATGTAAGAGCCATAATCAATTAGTTTCTTTGTTCCAATGGCATAAACTAATTTTCCCAGTCCAGCAGAAACAGAGGTCTTGTGGTTAGTGGGAACACAGTTAACCGCACCTATTCTATGAAGTAGAGTATATTTCACACTCAATAAACTTGCTGACAACTTTCCTCTTGAAGGCCAAACATCAACCTGACCAGTTGTGATCTCTTTGCAGATAGCATTATTAGAGACTTCTAATTCTCCATCATCTTCCTCACTTCTTCCTAAGTAGGCATTGATCACCTTAGGAGAGAACCAGACACACCTACCCCTGACGGTAACTCTTCTGAAGGTTAGGCTTTTGTTGTTATCAATAGACTCAGGGATATTCACTATAAATTCTCTGACCAGTCTATCATAGCAACTAGACAATCCTGACACAGTCCTTATGAGACCAGCAAACTTAATTAAATCTACAATCCCAGTAGACTCTAAGTCATCACCTACTAGCTCTCTTTCCAGAGCTATCCTTCGTTGGCTCACACAGTTCCACATGGATGCACTTCTGGCACAGTGAAATGAGATGTTATCAGGTACTTGATCAGCAGTTCCTTTCATCACAAGGTTGATGTCTTGAACATCACACTCTGAATCTGATTCTTCCCTGATTCTCCTCTTCTTGCCAGACCTGGCAACGTTGCTCCACGACTTGGGAGAGTCTGCGACTAAAATCCTTTTCTTATCCTTGACCATATCTTCATTAGGAAGGGACTCCACTCCTTTCCCTTTCCTATCCTCACTATCAGATGAGTCCTTAACATCTATAACCTCAACCTGATCCTTCCCTTTACACCTGTGACTTTCATTCCATTGGGATGATGTTCTGACATCAAAGAAGACATTAGTATCTTCAAGATCTTCTTCTTTATTACCACTTTCAGTGTCTCGAATCACCGTCAAGGCCAGTCGTTGAAGATTTGTGTCCTCACTTTGAGAGTCTACCTGTTCAGCAGGCATTTGCCTTAATGGGACAGAAATCCCTTTCACCCGTATTCCCTTCTCAAGAATTTTGGTGGCAATCTGCTCCAAATGCATGTCCACATCATACTTCTCCTCAATAGCTTGAGAGGATGATGACCTAGTTTCAGTTTTATTCAGCTTAGTTGAACGTTTAGAGTTACCTAAGTCTGGAAGTGCCATAGGAATGTGTTCTTTGTCACCAAGTTCTTTTTCCGAAGAAGCCCTAGTTCGTACATGCGCAGGTCTTTGAGAATCAGAGTTCTTGGATGGGGAAGACATCGTTCCTTTGTAACAAACTAGGTTTAGAGAAGATTTTTCTATTATGTTGAGGGAGATGAACCGTTGAGACGAAAACTCTTTGATGAATCTTGATATAGAATCAATGTGGTAAGGTGCCTGATTTTGAGTCCCTCTTAAAGACTAACTGCTAATTTTCTCCCTCCATAAAGACTTTCCTTTTAAAAAATTCACATTAGAACTCATTAACTCTGAGTGACCTTTCAGCACCTGACGTCATAGACTGATGTTATAACATCAACTTGAGCATCATTAGTTGAATTACCTTCAAGAGAAATCCACTGATAGCAGTAATCTTTGGTTCTGGCATCCTTCATAACAACCTGATTATGCTCATGAGAAACCACACACTCATCTTTGGTGTAGTTCACTTTGTACCCTTCATCACACAATTGGCTTATGCTGATTAAATTTGCATTTTAACCATTGACAAATAGAACATTATCAAGTTCAGGTCTACCATCACCTTTCACTTTTCCAGCTCCTGCAACTACACCTTTCTTGCCATTACCAAATATAACCTCATGAGAGGGACAATGTCTGACTTCAACTATCAGAGTTCTGAATCCAGTCATATGCTTTGAACATCCACTGTCAAAGTACCATGTATCCTTATCAACCTGGCTATCTGAGGTGTGGGCTAAAAGACATTTCACCTTCTCCTTAGGAACCCATTGTTTAGCAACTTTAGGTCTGACCTCCTTGGGTTTGCTTTGAGGAGCAGATTGTGGATAACCATGCAATTTAAAACAAGAGTACTGTATATGTCCAAACCTTCCACAATAGAAGCATTTAACTCTGTCATCTCTGAGTTGGTTATATCTTCTACCATTATGATATTGTTGTGTCTTCCACCCATAGTGTTGTCTCCTACTTCCAGAGTTGGTCTGTCTTCTATGGTGCTGATGTCTTTTACCATAGGTAGACTGTCTCCTGAACTGAGGATGCTGTCTTCTAGGCTGTTTCCTATGGTGATGAGGCTTCCTTCTTCCATAGTGATGTGGCACAGAATTGTTGTATCCATATCCATAACCATACCAGTTTTCCTGATGTTGAGACACCTGATGAGACATATTTTGTTTGAACCTTGCAGCTTGCATGCTCTTGTGATATTGGGGAGGCATATACTGACTAGCTCCTTGAGGCTGCATCTTCCTCTGATGGGGACCATTCCTTTTCTCAACATTCTGAGGCTGAACAACCCTCTTAGGGGTAGAATCCTATCTCTTTGTTTGAGACACTGGTTGGGACACCTCCTCCTTTGCTCCTGAGGTGCTTGCCACATATCCTATACCAGATTTATCACCAGCAACCTTTTCTGTCTGAAGGATCTTATCAAGTGTGTCTGTACCACAGCTCAGCATCCTAACAGACTTGGTCATTTGATCAAGGTGAGCTTTAACTAGTACAACTTCATTTTCCAGATCAGCTTTTTCATTCTCAATCTGAGCAATCTGTTGCTTGTGGCACTTGTTTTCTTGACAAATCTCAACACTTTTTAAACACAGCTCTTGATAGGTAGATGCCAACTCCTCATACGTTATTTCTCCATTACTAAAATCATCATCAGAAACAACAGTTCCTGTTAAAGCTCTAACATGCTTTGCTGACTCACCTTCACTTTCACTATCAGAGTCAGACCAGGAAACTGCCATGCCCTTCTTCTGCTTTTTCAAGAAGGTGGGACACTCTTTCTTGACATGTCCATACCCTTCACACTCAAAGCACTGAACTCCTTTATCTTGGGCAGTTTTCTCTTCATCCTTCTCTTTTGACTTGCTGGTGTCAGAAGATATGTTCTTGACATTAGGCCTGTAGTTATTATTCATTCTCTTGAACACTTTGTTGAACTGTTTTCCCAACATAACTATGGTCTGAGATAGATCCTCCTGGGATTCAGAACTCTTTCCTTTTTCTTCTTCATCATTTGACACCAAGGCTATACTCTTTGGCTTCTTTTCTGGTTCTTCCTCATTCAACCCAAGCTCAAAAGTTTGAAGAGATCCAATGAGCTCATCAACTCTCATCTTGCTGATGTCTTGTGATTCTTCAATGGCAGTTACCTTCATCTTATACTTCTTAGGAAGGGACCTAAGGATCTTCCTTACAAGCTTTTCATCTGACATTTTCTCACCAAGAGCACTGGATGCATTAGCCAGCTCCAGAACATTCATGTGGAAGTCATGAATAGTCTCATCTTCCTTCATCTTCAGGTCTTCAAATTTTGATGTTAAAATCTGAAGTCTTGACATTTTAACTCTAGATGTACCTTCATGAGTAGCCTTCAAAATATCCCATGCTTCCTTAGCAACCTCACAGGTATTAATTAACCTGAAAATATTCTTATCCACTCCATTGAAGATTGCATTTAGAGCTTTGGAATTTCCAAGGGCGAGCTCATCTTCCTCCTTGGTCCACTCTTCTTCAGGCTTTGGCTTAGAGGTGCTTTCTTTATCTTTGCCAGCATCATCTTTCTCACACACAACAGGTGCTTTCCACTCTTTAATAATGGCCTTCCATGCCCTGCTGTCCAAGGATTTTAAGAAGGTAGTCATCCTTGGCTTCCAATAATCATAATTGGATCCATCCAAAATAGGGGGTCTGTTGACGAATCCTCCAACTTCTTTGTCCATCTTTACACCAGAAAGTAACTTCCCTAGATCTCACCCAGAGACAGACAGGATGCCTGCTCTGATACCAATTGAAATTCTTGTATCAGACGTGTGATGTTAAGGTGCGATGTCACAACAACACACTCTGCATAATGGACAACAATAATAGTAACAAATTAACACAAGGAATTGTTCACCCAGTTCGGTCTAACTACCTACGCCTGGGGGCTACCAAGCCAGGGATGAAATACACTACTTGTAGAATTAATTTACAGACTCAACAACCCAGTTAACAATCTCCTAAACTTAATTCCTACTAGTGACTTTCTACCTAAGAAACCACTTAGATATGAGAACACTACTCAATCCCTAAACCAATACTCAAGGAACAACCTCTTTGAGCAACCTTGATCTTACTACACAGCTTTGATCAAGTAATAACTCTTTATTGCTTCACAGCTTCTAAGAGAGGACAGAAAACGACTCAGCAATTCACCCTAGAATTCTGGATATACAACTCGTACAAAATACTCAAGACACTCAGCCAATGCACTTGATCTTCTCTCTGTATTTCTGTACTTTTTCCTTTAGTCTTGTGCGCTTTATATAGCTCCTTGAATTGGTCTTGGACCTGCTACAAAATCTGACCTGATTTGTTATTTAAAACTGAATATTTAAAACAGATTTTCTCCTAAAATCTTTTTAAATCTTCAACCTTTTAAATCTTCAACCTTTTAAATCTCCTACAAATCTGCACCAGATCTCCTATGCAGCAGAAAATATTTATCTCAAGATATTCGCATCCATAAGACAACTTGCTCTCCACAATTCCAGCTAACACGCAACCCTAACAACATCACCTGATGTTATTAATTCTGCAGATCTAATGTCACAACATCGCCATGTGACATCAGACATCCAACTTCAGCAAATTAAATACTTAACACAGCCCAGTGTTAAGACTCAATGTTGCAACATCACCACCTTGACATCAACATTGAATATACTTTGTTTTACCAAAATTCCAGCCAATCCAAGAACTAACACTTTAGTTAAAGTGGTTTGACTACCGCAATGTATCAACACCTTTGAAACATTGTCTTTAGCCAATGGAACTTCCAACAGAGGGTCCCTCAACCATTTAACTTCTTCACAAGCGAAAGCAAGAGCCTCGAACTCTGATTCTATGGTTGAGAGACTGATCCACATTTATTTCTTGCTCTTCCAAGAAATTGCACCCTCTGCTAGTGTAAATATCCACCTAAATGCATATTTTTTATATTCAATACTTGATATCCAACTCACATTGGTATATCCTTCTAATATGGCAGTTTGGTTTTCAGAAGATATATGAAATTTCTAATGATGGCCTTCTAGTGCTCACCATTTGGATGATTAGTAAAATCTACTCATTTTACTGATTGTAAATGCTATGTTAGGTTTAGTACATTGCATACACTTGCATATTCCAATTGAGCCACAACTCTTCCATCATTCTTTTGAAGTTTGACACTAAGATCAAATGGAGTGGTCACTTCATTAAAGTGTAAGTGTTTGAACTTATCAAGCCCTTTTGTCAACATAGATTGTTTGACTAAGTTCATGACCCCCACTATTTCTCTTTACTTTGATCCCCAAAAGTGTGTCAACTAGTCAAAGATCTTTTATCTTGAATGTAGAAGTTAGAAACCTCTTTGTTTCTAAAATTCCATTCATCTCGTTGCTAATGATCAATCATATAATCAACATGGAGACAAATGAATATCACAATATTCTCACATAACTTTGTCTACAAACACTTGTAACAAGAATCAGATGAAGAATGTTTTTAGATAATCATGCATGATGATGCAAGAAGGTTTTAGATGAAGTGAGAGATGCAATTACGAGCAATTTAAAGTAATATAATATAAATTGCAATGAGCACCTTAATTATGTTGACTTGTCTCAAATCTTCTCTTGAATTTATATGCTAAACCTTCTTGATCAACTTCATCATTGATGTGTATGACCCTTTTGAAGCTTTTCTTCTTCGATAATCTTTTTCTTCATCAAAATAGAACTAGATATAACATGTATTCCTCACAATCTCCCCCATTTGATGATGACAAAATATTTTAATTCTTGTTTTGATAATGAATGAAAAGTCTCCCCTTGAATTGTGTGTCTCCTCTTTAATTTGTGAATCTTTTGTTCATTATCAGGAAGCACATAACCTTCTGGTTACCCCATGAAAATCTCCTCATCGAGATCTTTATTTAGGAATGTTATTTTGACATCTATTTGATGAACTATAAGTTCATGCAAAGAAACTAATGCAAACAATACTCTAATTGTCGTCGTCCATGTTAGTAGTGCATATGTGTCAAAATAATCAACCCTTCCTTTTTTCTAAAACCTTTTGGTTTGACATTATATAATTCATTTTGTCTTGGATAGTATCCTTAAAAAGAGAAGTCATTTGAAGTTAATTCTTCCCTTTAAGTCTTAGGATAATCTTCCACTTGAAGAATAATAGGAATTTTCTGAACAAAATTTTCATCCTCTCTTTCCATAAGATAAATGAAATAAGTCGAGAACTATTTCTGTTCAACCCTAGATTCTTAGTCTTTCAGAATTTCTTGCTTATCCTTCGTGATAATATTTTTAAAGAATTCTACTTCTTGCGATTCAATAATTACATTTGACTCCAAATTTAAAAGCCTATATAAGTTATAATTCATTTTTAGATAATCTTTATATACCTTATAACGATAAATTTTATCGAACATAAACGATTCAAATAGCATATAAATCCAAATTATAAATTACAATTTATTTATTTGAATAAAAAAAATAATTCAACACTTATAATTTTCAGAGTAACAAGTGTGGTATGAATTTGTCTATTTTAATTTCATTTACTTTACCTTGTGTTTATATATACATGACACATAAGGCTCCAAATTTCTACACCATTATCATAGTAATAGAAGGACCATTTTCTCTTAATATTATGGTAAGAATTCTATTAGCCAAGACTTAATGAAAGTTTCAAGAAATCTATTTTCAAGCCAAATTCTAATTTCCACCAAAATACCTAGAAATCCAAAGCATGTGCTCATTATGGTAAGACTGACCATATCATTGAGGTTTGTTATAGAGGCATGACTTTCCACCTCATTTTGGCAAGAGTTCTATTGCCAATGACGATGATGATGGCGATGACGATGATGTCTCATCTTTGCAACATTCAGCTTAAAAAGAGTGGTTCTTCTTCAATTACTCAAGATCAGTATGAGAAACTTATGAATCTACTTCATAATTCATCTCTTGGTCAAAATTCAGCAATTGCAACTTCGAATCAGGTTTGCTCTTCATCTTCCATAGGTCATTCACTCAATCTCAATTTAAACTTGGCCTTCTAGTAGCTTCATTTGGAGTGAAAATGTTAATAAGAGAATGATCATTATGGTTTCTTGGAAGAAATTTTGCTCTCATCTCTCTCTAGGAGGTCTTGGTCTCATATCCCTTATCACTCTTAATGAAGCTAGTAACCTCAAATTAAGTTGGGACATGTTGACAAGCATAGAGCCTTGGAATAAAACTTTGAGGGTCATAACTATGTATTAGAGATAGCATATTATCATGTACATACCATACACTTAGTTTACCATACATACCATTTATCCTTATATATATATATATATATCTGTGTGTAATCGTTATCTGATTAATGAATGAAACAGTACTTTCATTATCACTTTCTATCTTGATTCTTGAATGCTTCTAACCGTTTTTCATCTTCTTCATGATGAGCTATGGTTTCCTTGATATAGTATCAGAGCTAACCATGCTCTGGTAGCCATTGTTTACCTTTATTCTCTGTAAACTTTTCTTTTTCCTTTCCTTTCTGCATCAATGGCTTCTCAGAGCTTCACTGATTTCGCTACCAATTCTGCCAATCCTTATTACCTTCATCCGAACGAAAATCCTGCTCTCGTTCTTATTTCTCCACCGCTTGATGACAAGAATTATCACACATGGTCTCGATCGATGCAAATCGCGTTAATCTCCAAGAACAAAGACAAGTTTATCGATGACACTCTTCCTAAACCAGCTGTTTCAGATATTCTCTATGCGCCATGGATTAGATGCAACACGATGGTTCTTGCGTGGATTCAACGTTCAATCTCTGAATCAATTACACAATCGGTACTTTGGATTGAAACATCTGCGGGCGTGTGGAAGACTCTGTAGATTAGGTTTTCTCATAGCGACATTTTCCGCATCTCTGACATTCAAGAAGATCTGTATAAGTTTTGTCAAGGTACTTTGGATGTATCAAATTACTTTACTCATTTGAAAGTTCTGTGGGATGAATTGGAAACCTATCGTCCAATTCAATCTTGTTCATGTGTTGTTCCATGTTCTTGTGGTGCTATCGCATCAATTTGGCGCTATAGGGATCAAGATTATGTGATTAGGATTCTTAAGGGTTTGAATGAAAAATTTACTCATTCCAAGAGCCAAATCATAATGATGAATCCCTTACCTGACATTGATAAGACTTTCTCATTGGTTATTCAGCAAGAAAGGGAGATGAAAAATGTCATGTCTACTGTTAATCCTGTTGTTGGCAACAGTGAAGAGAGCACAACTTTGAATACTCAAGCTTCTCATGATGTTCAGTCAAGCAAACCAACTCAGCAGAGAGGAAAATATCATGGCAATGGTGGTTCAAGAGGCCAAAATCGGGTTTGCACTCATTGTGGCAGAACAAACCACACCATTGATACTTGTTTCATCAAGCATGGTTATCCACCAGGCTTCAAGAACAAGAGTAAAGGCAATGGTTCAGGTTCTCAACAGTCTGCCACCATTAACAATGCATCAGATCCTCTTGCATCAGGTCCCACAAATTCCTCTTATGGGTTGACTCAAAAGCAATACAATAACATTCTAGCACTGCTTCAACATTCACAAACCCCTTCCACAACCAATTCAGTTTCAACCTCTCCTCTTGTATTGAATTCACTTTCTTCCAACACCAATGGTAAGTCTCTCTCCCTTTGGATCTTAGACACAGGTGCCACAAATCACATTACCTTTAATCTTTTAGCCTTCACTAGCTATAAATCTATCATTCCTATTTCTGTTACTCTGCCTGATGGTTCAAAATTATCTGCATCCATATCTGGTTCTGTCACCCTTACACCATCCTTAGTTCTGCATAATGTTCTTTATATTCCTTTATTGAATGTTAATCTCATTTCTATAGCAAAATTGTCTCAAAGCAATAATTGTTTTGTTCAATTCACTGCTAATTCTTGTTCCATTCTGCAGAACCCTTCAATGGAAACGATTGGTATAGCTGAGTTGCAAAATGGATTATATGTCATAAATTCCATTGGCCCTCGTTCCTCTTGTAACTCTGTTTCTGATAATAATAGCATTGTTTGGCATAGGAGACTTTGCCACCCTTCACATAAAGGTTTATAGGCTATTGCTAACATTTTTCCCTTTGTTTCTTGTAAAGACAATATATCACCATGTGATTCTTGCCATTTTGCTAAACAAAGAAAGCTTCCTTTTCCTAATAGCATTACTTGTATTAATGATGTGTTTGAAATTCTTCATGCTGATTTGTGGGGTCCTTTTTCCACTATTTCTATATTAGGACATAAATACTTCCTCACTCTTGTTGATGATTATTCTAGGTTCACATGGGTGATCTTTCTAAAAACTAAAGATCAAACTAGAGATAGTTTTATCAATTTTGTAGTTTATGTTGAAAAACAATTTAACAAATCCATAAAATGTTTGAGGTCTGATAATGGCACATAATTCCTAGCTTTAAACAAATTTTTGTCATCTAAGGGTATTGTGCATAAAAATCATGTGTTGAAACCCCTCAACAAAATGGGGTAGTATAGAGGAAACATCAACACATCCTTAATGTGGCTAGGGCTCTCCATTTTCAATCTAATATGCCATTAAGCATGTGGAATTTTTGTGTGTAGCATGCTATCCACATTATTAATAGGCTTCCCACACCCTTACTAAAATCTAAGTGTCCTCATGAGATCCTATAACAAGAACCCCCATCCTTAATTCATCTTAAAGTCTTTGGATGTCTATGCTATGCTTCCACCCTCATGGCTTATAGAACTAAATTTGACTCTAGGGCCCATAAGGCCATCTTTCTAGGATTTAAAGAAGGAACCAAAGGATATATACTCTATGATTTACATCATCACAATATTTTTGTATCCAGAAATGTCATTTTTTATGAAAGTACTTTTCCTTTCAAAAATCAATCACATCCCTACACATATTCCCAAACTGTTCACAACTCTACACCTTTGAGTAATGCTACCACACCTACTGAACCTACCTCACTTCCTTCAGGGAATGACTTGTCTGATGTACTTGACACTCCCAGCCCTACTCCCTCTAACCCGGGCCCTCATGAAAATTACATTGATCCCTTGACCACACCTGTTAGCCATGTACTTGACATTAATACACAATCAACTCTTGTCATAGACCCTATAACTCCCCTATCTGCTTTATCCAATTCTCCTATTACTGAACCTGGTACAATTGAACCATCCTCCACATCTTTTCCACAAATACTTCATCATCCTCCTTTAAGGCAGTCTACTAGAGTGTCTCATCCTCCTTCATACCTAGCTGATTATCATTGTTATTCTACTAATGCTAAGTCTTATTCCACTAATGTTCTTTATCCATTGTCATCTGTTTTATCTTATAGTCAATGTTCTCCTGCATATCATCATTTTTGTTGCTCCATTTCATCTAACCCCAAACCATCCACATTCTAACAAGCTAATAAACTTGAATGTTGGAAGCATGCTATGAATGTTGAATTGCAGGCTCTTGCAGATAATCATACTTGGACTTTAGTGGATCTACCACCTGGTAAGGTTCCCATTGGCTGCAGATGGGTCTATAAGGTGAAATACAAGGCAGATGGATCCATAGAAAGGTATAAAGCTAGGCTTGTGGCAAAGGGATACACACAAATGGAGGGAGTAGATTACTTTGATACCTTTTCTCCTGTGGCCAAGATCACCACAATCAGAGTTCTCTTATCCATTGCTGCTATCAAAGGTTGACATCTAGAGCAATTGGATGTAAACAATGCTTTTCTGCATGGAGATTTACATGAAGATGTGTATATGACATTACCTCCTGGGATTACTGCTTCTAGCTCATCACAGGTCTGCAAGCTTCACAAATCCTTGTATGGTTGAAGCAAGCTAGTAGGCAATGGTATGCTAAACTTTCCTCTTTCTTGCTTTCTCTTGGATATTCACAATCTCAGGCTGATTGTTCTTTATATGTCAAGTCCACAACCACGAGTTTCACTGCCTTACTTGTATATGTGGATGACATAGTTTTGGATGGCAATTCCCTTCTTGAAATTCACTCTGTCAAGAAAATGTTGGATCAACAGTTTAGTATCAAAGATCTTGGTCAACTAAGGTATTTTTTAGGTTTTGAGATTGCTAGATCTACTAAAGGTATCTTCATGAATTAAAGGAAATATACTTTGCAACTGTTAGAAGACACAGGATTTCTGGCTGCTAAACCCTCTTATGTGCCCTTTGATCCTAACCTAAAATTATCTACTTCAGATGGCCAACCTCTTGATGATCCATCCACATATCGCAGGCTGATTGGTTGATTAACTTATCTTACAAATAACAGGCCTGATATTTCATATGTTGTGCAGACTTTAAGTCAATATGTGTCAAAACCCCTTGTTCCTCATTATCAGGCAGCCACCAGAATTTTAAGATACCTTAAATCTGCTCCACCAAAGGGATTTTTTTTCAGCTTCCAGCCCTCTCAAACTTTATTGTTTTGCTGATTCAGATTGGGCCAGATGTCCAGAAACTAGAAAGTCAATTACAGGGTTTTGTGTAATCCTTGGCTCCTCTATCATTTGTTGGAAATCTAAGAAACAAAACATAGTTTCCCGTTCATCCACTGAAGCTGAATACAGAATCTTGGCCTCCTTGTCTTGTGAGCTTCAATGGCTTCAATACCTTTTTAATGACTTCCTGATTAAGCTTCATGAACCTGCTTCGGTTTATTGTGACAGCAAATCCGCAATCTACCTTGCTCACAACCCTACTTTTCGTGAAAGGAGTAAACATATTGAGTTGGATTGTCATGTTGTTCGTGAGAAGATTGCATCCAAACTTCTGCATTTACTTCCTATATCGACTGATGCACAACTAGCAGATGTGTTTACAAAACCATTACATTCCTCTGTTTTCAATTCTATCTTGTCCAAGCTTGGCATTTGTAGTATCCACAGTCCACCTTGAGGGGGGATATTAGAGATAGCATATTATCATGTACATACCATACACTTAGTTTACCATACATACCATTTATCCTTGTATATATATCTGTGTGTAATCATTATCAGATTAATGAATGAAACAATACTTTCATTATCACTCTCTATCTCGATTCTTGAATGCTTCTAACCGTTTTTCATCTTCTTCATGATGAGCTATGGTTTCCTTGATACTATGAGATCCAATGGATTTATCAAACACCACATATTCCCTTTAATTTGGCAAGGTATCAAATCTGAGTTGCATCTGATTTCTAGCAACTCTTGTTGGATCATGGGAAATGGAAAAGATATTAATTTTTGTTTGGATGCTTGGAGTATTCTACCCGGACTCAGACTTAGGCTTCCTTGCTTGCCAAGGCATTAACATGTATACAAAAGTTTCATAACTCATCCTGGATGGTCAGTGGAACATTCCTCCTACTCGGGCTAGAATTTTTCCTTTCCTTTTCAACACAGGCATGCTGTTTTAGGTTCCTATGATCAAACGGAGTCAGATCAAAGAATTTGGCCTCAATCCACTGTTGAAAATTCAAGTCTCAAGGATGCATTTGTGTATAAATATAGACCTCCTAAAACTCTCCCTTGGGCCTCCTACATTTGGAGTAAGGATATTCCTCCCTTAAAGTCCTTGTTCATTTGGAGATTGATGCAACACAAGATAACTACAAATGACACTCTTATGAACATGGGATGCCATTAAGGTTCTTGGTGCACTCTTTGCAAATCAAACTCTAAGAGTCTCTAGCACCTCTTTTTTTTACTGTAATTTTACTCAAAATCTTTGGCATTGGTTTTGCGAAACAACCAAAATCACTGTTAAGACTTTATATATTAGATAAGACTTTGTAAAATAATAGACTTGAAATACCTTACTTTAGGTTCACATCTTTTTGAATGGTTTTGGTATACGTGTAACTATATTTTCTTTTCGGTAAAATAATCTTTTTGGTCCTTTAACTTTACCTCGGGGTTCATTTTGGTCCCTTAACTTTAAAAAGTGTCATTTGGTCCCTTAACTCTTCAAAACGTTCCATATTAGCCCTTTTGCCTTATTAGCGCGAATTTAGCGACTTATTTTTGAATTTTTCCGTCGCTAATAAGACGAAAAGGACTAATATGGAATGTTTTAAAGAGTTAAGAGACCACTATGCCACTTTTTAAAGTTAAGGGACCAAAATGAACCCCGAGGTAAAGTTAAAGGACCAAAAATGATATTTTGCCTTTTCTTTTCAAATTTTTATCATCCAATTATGAATCTTTCTTTTCTATTTATGATAGTATAAATACATTAAAAAATTAATATGAATGATTAGTTTTTTTCCCATTTTTAACTATAATACATATGATATTTTTTATGAATATTAAAAAAATATATTATATAATTAACTTACATAAATAGTTTATATGTTAATATTAGTAAATTATCTTTGATATATAAATGTATTAAGTTTTGTATCAATAATAAATCGATAGTCAGTTTTAATATTTCTTTTCTTTTAATATTAATATTAGCGTGACTTAATTTTTTGGGTTAAATATGTTTTTGGTTCTTATAAATATCTTACACTTCATTTTTAGTCTTTACAAAAAAAAAAAAATTTTGATCCATACAAAAAATTTATGCAAGCAGTTTTAGTCCTTACTATTTTCTAAAATTTTGAAAACTATTTAATTACTCCTATACTTTTAAATTTTTGAATAATTTTTTTATACATGTTTAAATTACTATAAAATATTCCTTTACCAAATTATATAATTTTTTAAAATAAGAAGAATTAAATATAAATTTTTTAAATTTCAAAAGATAATACTCCTAATAAAAGTAATAAAATACTCTACTTATAAATTAAATTTTGAGTTTCTTTTCTTCGAGAAACTTTTTATAACGTTCAAAAATATCATAATCATTCAAAAATACACATTGCTTTAATAGTAGTGACTAAAACTACGTGCATAATTATTTTGTAAGGATCAAAACACGCTATTTTTTTAATAGTGGCAAAACATTAAATTTGATAATTTTATAGAGGCCAAAAACATATTTAATCCTAATTTTTTTAAGGGTTTAATGGAGATACATTTAGAGTTTAATGGTGATGCACTGACAGTGTAAAAAAGTTTTACACTGTCATCCAATGAGAATATTGTTGGAAAATTAATATAAACCGAATTGATAGAGGCTCGAATCGTGAATGATGTCACTTTCCTTAAAAGTATTTCGAGCACTCTCTTTATGTCTTAGAGTTGGAACGCAAGAATACCCAGGATAATTCAGCCTTTACCGAATCTGCGCAAGACCGACGAAAATTCGATTATGTAGCAAAGAGTGTCTGGAATTTTGTACAAGAGAATATTTGGTTTGGGATGTGATTTTCTGAATTCTCAAATGAGGTATTTATAGGCCATGCATGTGTTGTTTCACAAGGTTGTGACCCTTGATGAAACAACACATTTTAATCAAAAGTTGTCATGTCTCCAACCATTGCCTATATTCCTTTTGTAGCAACCCTTCACGAAATGTTGCTTCTTTTCGAATTCAAAAATTAATATCCACTTGAATATTTTCTTGTCATTTTGGAACACACTCAAAATTATTATTATTGTTAATAATTTATAACAATCCCCCACTTGTTCTAATAATGAAAAGATCAATTCCAGAAATAAAAGGAAACAAAAGAATGTTAATACAGTTAAGTATCTTTTGATTTGAACTTAACCTTAGTAACGACAACGCAAAGCCTAATCGGAACGTTAGGTAGCTATGCTTTGAACTGTTATCCCATGTGATTAGACCGGCATTACCATACACACACTCTTTAATGGTTCTTCGCCTACATCTCTCGCCTAGCACTATTTATGGCCATGTGCTTTTCCTATTTTCATGAATTTTTCATGAGAGAAACTCCAACTCTCACTTTGAGACGGCACCATCTCAAAATTCACATAGGTGAAGTTCATATTGTATCCTTTTTCATGAGACACATACCCTCGGTATTGAACTTCATTAAGAGTTTAAATAAAACTCAACCCTCATTTTAAGGTCAACATTATTACAAAATGTTCGACAAACATCCAAATCAACGACTTGTTGTTACCCATTGAATCTTGAGGTTAATGTTTTACTAACGTAAGATTGGGTTGCCGCCGCTGTCGGAACTCTTACTCAAGGAGTTTCAACCTCATGCC
Source organism: Lathyrus tuberosus (assembly GCA_022829125.1). Taxonomy (NCBI): domain Eukaryota; kingdom Viridiplantae; phylum Streptophyta; class Magnoliopsida; order Fabales; family Fabaceae; genus Lathyrus; species Lathyrus tuberosus. The sequence goes on along the minus strand of JALAZF010000082.1, from coordinate 2,585,201 downwards.
TCTCGCGGTTGTTTTTACTAAGTCTCTGGCCAGTGGCTTAGTAAATGGATCAAGAAAATTATAGCTCGATCGTATGTAAGTAAATGATTACATCCTTAATCAATTTTCTCACGAAAGCATGGCTAGGTCCTACTTGCCTAGACTTTTTGTTATACACTTTTTATATGCTTTATTTAAAGTGGTTTGACTACCGCAATGTATCAACACCTTTGAAACATTGTGTTTAGCCAATGGAACTTCCAACAGAGGGTCCCTCAACCATTTAACTTCTTCACAAGCAAAAGCAAGAGCCTAGAACTCTGATTCTATGGTTGAGAGACTGATCCACATTTGTTTCTTGCTCTTCCAAGAAATTGCACCCTCTGCTAGTGTAAATATCCACCTAAATGCATATTTTTTATATTCAATACTTGATATCCAACTCACATTGGTATATCCTTCTAATATGGCAGTTTGGTTTTCAGAAGATATATGAAATTTCTAATGATGGCCTTCTAGTGCTCACCATTTGGATGATTAGTAAAATCTACTCATTTTACTGATTGCAAATGCTATGTTAGGTTTAGTACATTGCATACACTTGCATATTCCAATTGAGCCACAACTCTTCCATCATTCTTTTGAAGTTTGACACTAAGATCAAATGGAGTGGTCACTTCATTAAAGTGTAAGTGTTTGAACTTATCAAACCCTTTTGTCAACATAAATTGTTTGACTAAGTTCATGACCCGCACTATTTCTCTTTACTTTGATCCCCAAAGGTGTGTCAACTAGTCAAAGATCTTTTATCTTGAATGTAGAAGTTAGAAACCTCTTTGTTTCTAAAATTCCATTCATCTCGTTGCTAATGATCAATCATATAATCAACATGGAGACAAATGAATATCACAATATTCTCACATAACTTTGTCTACAAACACTTGTAACAAGAATCAGATGAAGAATGTTTTTAGATAATCATGCATGATGATGCAAGAAGGTTTTAGATGAAGTGAGAGATGCAATTATGAGCAATTTAAAGTAATATAATATAAATTTCAATGAGCACCTTTATTATGTTGACTTGTCTCAAATCTTCTCTTGAATTTATATGCTAAACCTTCTTGATCAACTTCATCATTGATGTGTATGACCCTTTTGAAGCTTTTCTTCTTCGATAATCTTTTTCTTCATCAAAATAGAACTAGATATAACATGTATTCCTCACAATCTCCCCCTTTTGATTATGACAAAATCTTTTAATTCTTGTTTTGATAATGATTGAAAAGTCTCCCCCTGAATTGTGTGTATCCTCTTTAATTTGTGAATCTTTTGTTCATTATCAGGAAGCACGTAACCTTCTGGTTACCCCATGAAAATCTCCTCATCGAGATCTCTATTTAGGAATGTCATTTTGACATCTATTTGATGAACTATAAGTTCATGCAAAGAAACTAATGCAAACAATACCCTAATTGCCGTCGTCCATGCTAGTAGTGCATATGTGTCGAAATAATCAACACCTTCCTTTTTTCTAAAACCTTTTGGTTTGACATTATATAATTCATTTTGTCTTGGATAGTATCCTTAAAAAGAGAAGTCATTTGAAGTTAATTCTTCCCTTTAAGTCTTAGGATAATCTTCCACTTGAAGAATAATAGGAATTTTCTGAACAAAATTTTCATCCTCTCCTTCCATAAGATAAATGAAATAAGTCGAGAACTATTTCTGTTCAATCCTAGATTCTTAGTCTTTCAGAATTTCTTGCTTATCCTTCATGATAAGATTTTTAAAGAATTCTACTGCTTGCGATTCAATAATTACATCAGACTCCAAATTTAAAAGCATATATAAGTTATAATTCATTTTCAGATAATCTTTATATACCTTATAACGATAAATTTTATCGAACATAAACGATTCATATAGCATATAAATCCAAATTAAAAATTACAATTTATATATTTGAATAAACAAAATAATTCAACACTTATAATTTTCAGAGTAGCAAGTGTGGTATGAATTTGTATATTTTAATTTCATGTACTTTACCTTGTGTTTATATATACCTGACACATAAGGCTCCAAATTTCTACACCATTATCATAGTAATAGAAGGACCATTTTCTCTTAATATTATGGTAAGAATTCTATTAGCCAAGACTTAATGAAAGTTTAAGTATAAGAATCAACTTACAAAATATAATAAATTTATTAACCTCTTTTTGGTTAAGTAAAAGTAGGCGACATGCAGAAGCCTACATCTTTGAGATGCACACCATTATGAATATCGTTTCGAGAAGTACTACGTCCTTGTCTCTTGTTTCCGCCATATTCATAATAATATGGATTATTTTTGTTGTCAGAAAGTGTTCACAACATAGCATGTCTCTTGTTTCCGCCATATCCATAATACTACTCCGTCCCATATTATAAGCAAAAATTACTTTTTAGATACATTGAATAATTAATGTATCTAGTCTATATATAGGTCAGATACATTAATTATTTAATGTATCTAAAAAGTAACTTTTGCTTATAATATGGGACGGAGGGTGTAGGGATTATTTTTGTTTTCAACAAAAAATCACATGCAAACATAAAAAGAAAAATTACTATACACATAGGATTTCAGTTAGTAATAGTTAGTAACCATTACTGTAATAACGCATGCCATCAAAAAAATTAAGTATCATAATAAAATACATGCCAGTAAGATATATAATTGATTCTTCAAAATTCAAAATATTATCTTATTAACTATTACAGTAAAATCATAATATCAATGGCATCACATAGCAATGGTTAGAAAATTTCATATTTAAATTTTTAATATCGTAATTTTTACGATGCTCTAATTTCTACGAAAAATAACGAAAGCATACCCGAATTCATAATGACAAATATTGATTCTTTATACGGAAACCTCAGTTACCATTGCTCGAAATACTTTTAAGATTGTTGGAAAATTAATATAAACCGAATGGATCGAGACTCGAATCGTGAATGATGTCGCTTTCCTTAAAAGTATTTCGAGCACTCTCTTTATGTCTTAGAGTTGGAACGCAAGAATACCCAGGATAATTCAGCCTTTACCGAATCTGCGCAAGACCGACTAAAATTCGATTATGTAGCGAAGAGTGTCTGGAATTTTGTACAAGAGAATATTTGGTTTGGGATGTGATTTTCTGAATTCTCAAATGAGGTATTTATAGGCCATGCATGTGTTGTTTCACAAGGTTGCGACCCTTGATGAAACAACACATTTTAATCAAAAGTTGTCATGTCTCCAACCATTGCCTGTGTTCGTTCTGTAGCAACCCTTCACGAAATGTTGCTTCTTTTCGAATTCAAAAATTAATATCCACTTGAATATTTTCTTGTCATTTTGGAACACACTCATAATTATTATTATTGTTAATAATTTATAACAATCCCCCACTTGTTCTAATAATGACAAGATCAATTCCAGAAATAAAAGGAAACAAAAGAATGTTAATACAGTTAAGTATCTTTCGATTTGAACTTAACCTTAGTAACGACAAAGCAAAGCCTAATCGGAACGTTAGGTAGCTATGCTTTGAACCGTTATCCCATGTGATTAGACCAACATTACCATACACACACTCTTTAATGGTTCTTCACCTACATCTCTCACCTAGCACTATTTATGGCCATGTGCTTTTCCTATTTTCATGAATTTTCATGAGAGAAACTCCAACTCTCACTTTGAGACGGCACCATCTCGAAATTCACATAGGTGAAGTTCATATTGTATCCTTTTCCATGAGACACATACCCTCGGTATTGAACTTCATTAAGAGTTTAAATAAAACTCAACCCTCATTTTAAGGTCAACATTATTACAAAATGTTCAACAAACATCCAAATCAACGACTTGTTGTTACCCATTGAATCTTGAGGTTAATGTTTTACTAATGTAAGATTGGGTTGCCGCCGCTGACGGAACTCTTATTCAAGGAGTTTCAACCTCATGCCTCTCGAGGTTGTTTTTACTAAGTCTCTGGCCAGTGGCTTAGTAAATGGATCAAGAAAATTATAGCCCGATTGTATGTAAGTAAATGATTACATCCTTAATCAATTTTCTCACGAAAGCATGGCTATGTCCTACTTGCCTAGACTTTTTGTTATACACTTTTTGTATGCTTTAGTTAAAGTGGTTTGACTACCGCAATGTATCAACACCTTTGAAACATTGTCTTTAGCCAATGGAACTTCCAATAGAGGGTCCCTCAACCATTTAACTTCTTCACAATCGAAAGCAAGAGCCTCAAACTCTAATTCTATGGTTGAGAGACTGATCCACATTTATTTCTTACTCTTCCAAGAAATTGCACCCTCTGTTAGTGTAAATATCCACCCAAATGCATATTTTTTATATTCAATACTTGATATCCAACTCACATCGATATATCCTTCTAATATGGCAGTTTGGTTTTCAGAAGATATATGAAATTTCTAATGATGGCCTTCTAGTGCTCACCATTTGGATGATTAGTAAAATCTACTCATTTTACTGATTGCAAATGCTATGTTAGGTTTAGTACATTGCATACACTTGCATATTCCAATTGAGCCACAACTCTTCCATCATTCTTTTGAAGTTTGACACAAAGATCAAATGGAGTGGTCACTTCATTAAAGTGTAAGTGTTTGAAATTATCAAACCCTTTTGTCAACATAGATTGTTTGACTAAGTTCATGACCCCCACTATTTCTCTTTACTTTGATCCCCAAAAGTGTGTCAACTAGTCAAATATCTTTTATCTTGAATGTAGAAGTTAGAAACCTCTTTGTTTCTAAAATTCCATTCATCTCGTTGCTAATGATCAATTATATAATCAACATGGAGACAAATGAATATCACAATATTCTCACATAACTTTGTCTACAAACACTTGTAACAAAAATCAGATGAAGAATGTTTTTAGATAATCATGCATGATGATGCAAGAAGATTTTAGATGAAGTGAGAGATGCAATTATGAGCAATTTAAAGTAATATAATATAAATTGCAATGAGCACCTTAATTATGTTGACTTGTCTCAAATCTTCTCTTGAATTTATATGTTAAACCTTCTTGATCAACTTCATCATTGATGTGTATGACCCTTTTGAAGCTTTTCTTCTTCGATAATTTTCTTCTTCATCAAAATAGAACTAGATATAACATGTATTCCTCATAATCTCCCCCTTTTGATGATGACAAAATCTTTTAATTCTTGTTTTGATAATGATTGAAAAGTCTCCCCCTGAATTGTGTGTCTCCTCTTTAATTTTTGAATCTTTTGTTCATTATCAGGAAGCACATAACCTTCTGGTTACCCCATGAAAATCTCCTCATCGAGATCTCTATTTAGGAATGTCATTTTGACATCTATTTGATGAACTATAAGTTCATGCAAAGAAACTAATGCAAACAAAACTCTAATTGCCGTCGTCCATGCTAGTAGTGAATATGTGTCGAAATAATCAACACCTTCCTTTTTTTCTAAAACCTTTTGGTTTGACATTATATAATTCATTTTGTCTTGGATAGTATCCTTAAAAAGAGAAGTCATTTGAAGTTAATTCTTCCCTTTAAGTCTTAGGATAATCTTCCACTTGAAGAATAATAGGAATTTTCTGAACAAAATTTTCATCCTCTCCTTCCATAAGATAAATGAAATAAGTCGAGAACTATTTCTGTTCAATCCTAGATTCTTAGTCTTTCAGAATTTCTTGCTTATCCTTCGTGATAAGATTTTTAAAGAATTCTACTTCTTGCGATTCAATAATTACATTAGACTCCACATTTAAAAGCCTATATAAGTTATAATTCATTTTCAAATAATCTTTATATACCTTATAACGATAAATTTTATCGAACATAAGCGATTCATATAGCATATAAATCCAAATTACAAATTACAATTTATTTATTTGAATAAACAAAATAATTCAACACTTATAATTTTCAGAGTAACAAGTGTGGTATGAATTTGTCTATTTTAATTTCATTTACTTTACCTTGTGTTTATATATACCTGACACATAAGGCTCCAAATTTCTACACCATTATCATAGTAATAGAAGGACCATTTTCTCTTAATATTATGGTAAGAATTCTATTAGTCAAGACTTAATGAAAGTTTAAGTATAAGAATCAACTTACAAAATATAATAAATTTATTAACCTCTTTTTGGTTAAGTAAAAGTAGGCGACATGCAGATGCCTATATCTTTGAGATGCACGCCATTATGAATATCGTTTCGAGAAGTGCTACGTCCTTGTCTCTTGTTTCCGCCATATTCATAATAATAGGGATTTTTTTTGTTGTCAGAAAGTGTTCACGACATAGCATGTCTCTTGTTTCCGCCATATCCATAATAGGGATTAATTTTGTTTTCAACAAAAAAATCATATGCAAACATAAAAAGAAAAATTACTATACAATAGGATTTCAGTTAATAATAGTTAGTAACCATTACTGTAATAACGCATGCCATAAAAAAAATTAAGTATCATAATAAAATACATGCCAGTAAGATATATAATTGATTCTTCAAAATTCAAAATATTATCTTATTATCTATTACAGTAAAATCATAATATCAATGGCATCACATAGCAATGGTTAGAAAATTTCATATTTAAATTTTTAATATCGTAATTTTTACGATGCTCTAATTTCTACGAAAAATAACGAAAGCATATCCGAATTCATAATAACAAATATTGATTCTTTATACGGAAGCCTCAGTTACCATTGCTCGAAATACTTTTATGATTGTTGGAAAATTAATATAAACCGAATGGACCGAGACTCGAATCGTGAATGATGTCACTTTCCTTAAAAGTATTTCGAACACTCTCTTTATGTCTTAGAGTTGAAACGCAAGAATACTCAGGATAATTCAGCCTTTAACGAATCTGCGCAAGACCGGCTAAAATTCGATTATGTAGCGAAGAATGTCTGAAATTTTGTAAAAGAGAATATTTGGTTTGGGATGTGATTTTCTGAATTCTCAAATGAGGTATTTATAGGTCATGCATGTGTTGTTTCACAAGGTTGCGACCCTTGATGAAACAACACATTTTAATCAAAAGTTGTCATGTCTCCAACCATTGCCTATGTTCGTTCTATAGCAACCCTTCACGAAATGTTGCTTCTTTTTGAATTCAAAAATTAATATCCACTTGAATATTTTCTTGTCATTTTGGAACACACTCATTATTATTATTATTGTTAATAATTTATAACAAATATATTATTTTTTCATATTATACAAGTATTTTAAATTTTACAGTGTGACTTGGCGGGATGCATCGTCGTCATTGGTTGACAGTGTAAAATTAATTTGCACTGTCAGTGCATAACTCATTTTCTCATACATTTATGTGGTAAAAATAATTTACACTCTTAGCCAATGAGAATATATTATTCTGTTATGTCATATAATTAATTTAAAATTTTTTATGTCACTTGGCAGAATACAAGATCATCATTGGTTGACACTGTAAAACTATTTTACTCGCATCACTCATTTAATATTTTTTTAATTATTTAAAATAAAATTGTCTTAAAATATATACCACCGAAATTAGTTAAGAAAAAAAAAATTGTATTAAATTGAATAATTTGAAGTTTCTTAAAGCTGTTGGGATTTACCGATTTACTATGGGTGGAACCGGTCGATTGGGTTTTCAAAAATTTGGTTTTCACTATTTACCACTTTCCCCTAACCAAAAACGAATTGGAGAAGAGAAATTGGGCGCTTCAAAAGTGAAGGAAACAATTGGGTTTATAGTTCAAAGTTCAAACTGTGAGTATTTTCATTCTGCCTAATGTGCCTCTTTTATTGCATTAAAAACCTTAACAATGGCATAGTAATGCATATGACACGATAAGGTTTAGTTGCGGCTGTGGTTTTGGACAGTTTTTTAAAACCTTGTTGTTTACAATAATCTGCTTTTATTTGTGGTGTTTATTTTAAACAATTTGGTGTAATTTCTTATGTTGAATGTTATGCAGAAATTTCCAGTTTTCTTCTTACCCTACAAATGTCTGATGATTATGGGATCAACAGTTTACCCGACAATGTCCTATGTCATATACTCACTTTTCTTCAAACCAAAGAGGTTCTTGCTACTAGTGTTCTTTCTAAGAGGTGGAGGGATCTCTGGCGCTCAGTTACTGCGTTCAAATTCTATGATATCGTGGTGGATAATCGAGAAACTGATTTTCGCATGAACGAGCTCGCCTACTCATTTTTGCTCTCAGTTAATTCAATCAAAAGTTGTTACCTCGACATTCTGTATGATGATCCTCATGTTGGTCATCTCGGCTTTCCCAATGTCATCAACTGGATCAATGTTGTCGTACAACGCGGAGTTGAGTACATTGATTTAATTATTAATATAATTGCTGGTGATCGTTTCAAATTGCCCATTAGCATTTTAACCTGCCGGACCCTTGTTGTGCTCAACTTGTATGGGTTTTATGTCAAAGATTTTTCTTCCATTAGACTCCCCTCCCTCAAAATCCTTAGTATCGACGGGATTATCTTCTTAAATGTTCAAGATTACCTTTTGCTTCTGGCTGGATGCCCCAATCTTGAGGATTTATGTGCAAATTATTTAGTCTTTCTCGCTGAAGAATTTCTTACCTGTCAAGTGCGTGAAAGCTTAACCTTAAGCAAGTTGATTAAAGCAGATTTGGCAAACACTTTTTGTCACTTTCCGTTGAGAGCCCTTCAAAACGTGAAGCATTTGATAGTAGAAATAAATGAGGTTCGAAAGTTACTAGGAACATTATGCTACTTGACTTGTGTCTTTGCTTTCAGAAGTTTGACTGTAATTCTTACCATATGCCTATGCTTTTTATTTGCTTAGGTGTGTCTAGGTTGTTATGAGATTCCCACCTTTCATAATTTGACCTACTTGGAACTTTGCTCTATGAACTGTAACTGGAATTTGCTGTTTCAAGTGCTCAAACAGTGTCCTAACCTTCAACATGTTCGGCTTTGTCAGGTTTGTTATGTTTATAGATCATATCTGATTTATCATTTCTTAGCATGACTTTGTTATTTATTTTATTTTATTTAAATTCATAGTACAAGTACAGAGAGATAAAAGATGTAGAGGGAAATTGGGTGGATCCAACATTTGTTCCGCAATGTCTTTCATTACACCTTAAAACTTGCCAACTTCAGTACTTTTCAAGCCAAGAAGGTGAGTATTTGCTGGCAAAATACTTTTTAAAGAATGCAAGAGTTTTGCAAACTATGACGATTCTTTGCAGAAGAGACCTCAAAATAAAAAGAAAATTATACGTATGCCCAAAGGCCTCCCCTGCATGTAAAGTTATTGTTAAACACTAACAGTGGTGCAGCTTAGACGGCGCTTATGACGACTTTCGTTCCATGGTTGTTTGTATCAACTGCTACACTGAATGTTTGGAAACATTGAACTTGGCATCAATTTCTCCTTCAATAATAAGTATGCCTGTGAGAACAGAGATGAGAATGAGAAGCGGGATTTTGATTTCTCAAACAATTTTCATGGCTTGTTTTTTATATTTTTTTTATTGATTGAACTGTGAAACTTGTCTCAGTGCACATTTTTTGTTCTGGCTATTTTTAAAGACGACCGTGGTGTTTAGTGTTTACCAAGGGTTCCATGGCTGAACTTTTGTTGTTGTTGAAATCAAAAATAAAAAGATTGGAATTTCTACTTGGTTTTTTACTTGCCTGTTCATTTATTTATTTTACTTCAAAGAACAGGGAGAAATTTAATTGTGAAGTAAATTTCACAATGGAAGTTTATTCCTTATGTTTTTGATCCAGAGATGTTTGCTTTTTGATTCTCTCGTATTACTTAGTAGGAGAGTATGGAAGTGAAAACTGATATTGGACTTGAAGTCCTTCCACTTGAGCTCAATAAGCTACTACTCATGACTGTGGTTGTATTGTTAACATGATCTCTAAAAGCTTGTTTAGATTCTCCTTGAAATATTTCGTTACTCTTTCGTTGTCAAGTTCCTATAAGTGAGAAAATATTATTAGGTTGATGTGTTTTTTTGAGTTGATTCTTCTCTAATTTATAGATTCTGGTTGTTCTCTCTATTGATTGTTGTAGCAATCGGATTTTCTATTTGAATTTATGAAAGCATTATTGATTGATGTCTGTATCGGATTTTCTATTTGAATTTAAAGAAATTGTGCAAAAAAAATTTGGTAGTCAAACAAAATCCAACACAAAAATTCCAATAGTCCAATAAAAAAAATCCGGTATGCATTTTACCAGTTTTTAAATTTCAAAAACACCAGACATAATCGGATTTTATTCCATAAACCAAAAAAATTCGGTAATGTTATTTTACTAATTTTTCTAAAAAAAACTTCTTAGATTATCATATTTCCGGTAACACAAAATTTTTTATAGTGTTAATTTTGTCGGTTGAGATTTTTGACATTTTTGTATAATTGTGATTGCATCAACAATTTTGTGTGGTTCGTTTTAATTTTAAACTTGCATGAATATACATGATATGTTGTTAAAAAAATCATCTCATAATGTGTCAATATTGATATCTCGTGTTTGTGTATTTCAACGACAACTTCCATTTGATTGTAGGCTCACAGAAGATACCCATCTTGCTGTTCTAAAATCTAAATTGGAAAATCTTGTGCACTATACCGACAACAAAAATGGGGTTAAGATCAAGTATCATTCGCCATCAATTGGTAATGAAGGGAAGATTATGTTCAGTAAGTTTGAGTTAAAGACAGACGATGCTTTAAAAGTCATGTGCAACACATATCACCAATACGAAACAAAGGGTTCGATCGAGATGGATGCTACAATTTTCGATTTGCATTATCAAGATGTTGATGAAGTTGCATGTCTCTAATAAATTTAGTGGGAGAACCGCAATATAGTTTTGTTACTTGTCTCTTAAGCTTTTGTTTCATTATTATTGTTTATTGAGTCTGCTCTTCAATTATACATCTTTGGATTAAGTTTTGAATCCACCGGTTTTAGCATGCATAATTCAAGTGTTTGCATTTAAGTTTGATAATTGTGTTTTAAGTAAATTGGTTGAGTTAATGGAACAAGAACCATATTTGATAATTGGTTCAAGTTACGTGGGAAGTGGAATCTCAAATTATTTTGAAAAACTTGCAAATTTAAGATTTCATGTGTGTGACTTGAATCACTCACAAATCATGTCTCAAATTAAATCAAACAGAAGAAAACAACAGAATTTTTTTGTCTTTTAATCGAATCACAATTTTCACATGATTCGAATCATGCAACATTGTGACTCGAATCACAAGTTGCACATGATTCGAATCACACAATTCATGTCAGCCTCTTCCCGATTTGATTCGAATCACCACTTACACATAACTCGAATCACACAGTTTTTCACATTTTCCTATTTGGCTCTGTTCAATTTTATTTGAATCATAGTTTATACATGAATCGAATCATGACCTTTCATGAATCGAATCACAACTATAACTTAACTCAAATCACGGAAAATGAGTCACTTCTTTTATGTTGATCTAGTTCCACTCCACTTGTTCACTTGACTAAAATAAAAAAATGTTCTTAACTTAAATCTAACAACCATTTTCACCTATTTTGTGCTTAATCTCCAGCACATATAAATTATTTCTCCATCTCATATCCAAAAAGAAAGAACAACATAACAACAACATCCATTTTTGAAAACTCTAAATCTCTTGCAAACGAAATTCTATCATCTTCAACCTCATGTTTTGAATTCAGATCTTGATTAAGAAGATGTCTAATTGTTGAGGAAGAGTTGTCCTGGAACTAACTTTTCTTTGAAAATTGTGTAAAGATTTTCAGAAGGCTTGCAAGATTGTGGTTGTTGTGATCGGTGATGACAAATTCTAGTGAAAAGAAGGAGGTTCTTATCTCCAAGTTGACCTTAGTAGTGTTGTGTGGAAGCCTACACAAAAAGGTAGGAGTTCTTCTCAATCTTCGAACAGTTCAATGCTCAAAGAACTGGTGGGATCAAGGGAATTGCCACATATGATGACTTGGAACTTATTAGTGAAGCTGGAAGATTTAAGAAGCGAGAGTCTAATAAAGATTTCACAAAGAGTTCAACAACAAGGTTGTATACAAGTCAAGATCCAGATAAGAGATTTATTTTATCATCATTATTGTGGATTATGTGATTGTATGAACTCGTGTAATATTTGTCAAAACACAATTGAAGAACAACTTTCAATTGGAAACCATTGGAGAATATAGTAGGCTCCTGCGATGACGATATAGCTGAATCCCTATACATCCCGGTGCACACACATACACACACACTCTCTCTCTCTCCCTCTCTCTCTCTCTCTCTCTTGTAATTTATATTTCATAGGTTATTTTATGTTTAGGTAATCATTTCTTAGTGTATATTGTCGTCAATTCCTGTTTGTCATACCCTAATTTTGCTTTCCATTTTATTCTCTTGCCTTAAGTGTGCATTGCTTATGGTTTTTCTCTAGCAAAATCATTTGGCTTTGGCCATGACTCTAGGACTGGGTCATTGAAGGTTTTGCTGGTGATTTGTCAAAGATTTGTGATTTGTCTTATGAGATTGTCTAGATTAAGATGAACAAAGAAGTTTGGAGTTTCATTCAAGAGTGTTTTGTCATTTGATTGTGAATGGGCAAGTATTGTAAGTTTGATCATATGCGGCCACAAATGGAATCTAGTTTTTCCTAAGTTACATTAACAAGGCTCAAGAAATGATGACCAATATTGCTTCACCAAAACTAAGCCTTTTAGCACATTATCTAAGGTTTATGTTTGGTTCTTTTTCAACATAAGATAGTTTAAGTTTCAAGACATTAAGCAAATTCAAGTTCATCAATTTTAAATTCAAACTCCATTCCAAGTTAAGGTTCAAATTCCATTTCAAGTTTGCAATTTCATTCCAAATGGAAAATTCAAATCACCAATTTAAATTCTATGTCATTCATATTCCAAATGTCAAAATTCATTCCAAGTTGCTAAATTCATGGTTCATTCCAATTTCCAAAACTAATGAATTCTATTTTTCATTCAAGTTTCAAGTTGTCAATTTCAAGGTCATTCTAAGATTGTGAATTCCATATCAAATTCAATCTCATTCCAAATTCAAAGATTACAAGTTTCATCCCAAATTCAATTTCTTGTCAAAAAGTATTCCAAGTCGCCATTTCAAAATTCAAAATTTCTAATTATGAACTCATTCCAAGTTCAAATTTCCTAATTGTGAACTCATACCAAGGTAAGTGATCAAAGACAATTTCATGACAAGTTGTCAATTTCAAATCCATCCCAAGATTGTGAACTCATTTCATATCAAATAACAAGTTCCATTCAAGATGCAAGTTCATGACAAAGATTCAATTCCATATAAAATTAAAATGTCATTCAAATTCCAAATCTATGTCCAAGTTACAAATTTCAAGTTCATGTCAAAATTACAAGTTCAATGGCAAATTACAAATTACAAAGTCCTACAAAATTCAAAAGAAAACTTGAATCCTAGGCCTAAGGAAATTGTTACAACAAAAGTTCAAAGGAGCAGCTTATAAACTTCCTTCTCCATAACAAGCAAATTTGAAACCTCCCTCCTCCATGCCCATTTGCTCCTCAAGAAACTCCAATGAACATGAAAATAGGAAATTAACGAGGATTAGCAACATTTAAAAGCTTCAAATTCAGAATTCATTCACGCATACACTTTCACATATCAAGACAATCCAATACAATCAAATAACAATCCATGTCTTCATTCAATCTTCATAACATTCATTCAAACATAACTCAATCAAGTTCACAAAATTCAAACTTATTCAATCCATTACAATTCATGTCAATTTAAATTAATTCAAGTATCATTCATTTAAAACAATCAAGCTTCAAATTCAAATTCATTCAAGCTATCATTCACAATTCAAGCAAGCATGCATATTTAACTCACCCAATTCCATCATTCAAATCCATTCCTCAATTCATATTCATTCTCATCATTTCAAGTTCATCTCCAATTTCAAATTCACCACATTCAAAACATAATTCAATCATTCATTATTCAAATTCATTTAAGCATATATGTCACATATCAATGTATATCATCATCATATCAATTTATTTCATCTCTTTCACATATTCAAAATTCAAATACATAATCACTTTTATTTGCCAAGATTCATTCAGATTCATCAAGCAAGCACCAAAGACAATCTCCGCCACTCACAAAAAACTCAGAGTCCTCACTCCACTCACTAACGGTCTCAGATCATCATAACAAAACCTTATTTGAATCCTATATATACTATTGTTTTATCATACGCAGAGAATCATCAAAAACCCTAAAAACAGTCTCTACAACAAACCCTAAAACACTCACTAAAGCTCTAGTTTAAAGTTTCTATCATCCTTTTGGTAGTTGCAATTTGTGTTGTTTGATCATACCGTCATCCTTTTGGTGTCGGCGATCCATGAACCTTTGGTCAGTGTATCATCCTTTTGGTGAATGACAACCTCTGATATCGTTATCATTTTACTGTTATCCTTTTTCTAACATTGAGTCTTGACCTCACTTTCATTCTTTTGGTGAAGGGTCAATCGTTATGTGCTTAATATTATCCTTTTGGTAATAACAAGTTCAGTTGTGTGTGTTTTCTATCATCCTTTTGCTGATAGATTTGTCATCCTTTTGGTTTCGGAGTCGTCTGTGTTCTCTATCATCCTTTTGGTGATAGATCCGTCATCCTTTTGGTGTCGGAGTCGTTTGTTTACTATTATCCTTTTGATGATAGATCCTTCATCCTTTTGGTGTCGGAGTCATTTGTATACTATCATCCTTTTGGTGATAGGTCCGTCATCTTTTTAGTGTCGGAGTCGTGTGTTTTGTATCATCCTTTTGGTGATAGATCTGTCATCCTTTTGGTGTCGGAAATTTGTGTGTATGATTACTATTATCCTTTAGGTAATAGAGTTTTGACCTCACTTTCATCCTTTTGGTGAAGGGTCATTACGTATGTTTCACTACCATCCTTTGGGTGATAGATCCGTCATCCTTTTGGTGTCGGAGTCACGTGTGTTCTATATCATCCTTTTGGTGATAGATCCTGTCATCCTTTTGGTGTCGGGTATTTCCGTGCGTGTGTTCTCTATCATCCTTTTGGTGATAGATCCTTCATCCTTTTGGTGTCGGAAATTCGTGGATCTTTGGTTTGCGTATCATCCCTTTGGTGAATGACAACATCTAATACCATTGCGTACTCACCATTATCCTTTTGGTAATAGCGAGTTTTGACCTCACTTTCATCCTTTTGGTGAAGGGTCGTTGCGTGACAGGTTCGTCATCCTTTTAGTGTCGGAGTCGTGTGTTTCACTATCATCCTTTTGGTGATAGGTCTGTCATCTTTTTGGTGTCGAAGTCGTGTGTTTAATATAATCCTTTTGGTGATTGGTCCATTATCCTTTTGGTGTCAGAGTCGTCTTTTCTATCATCCTTTTGGTGATAGGTCTGTCATCCTTTTGGTATCGGAGTCGCGTGTCTTCTATCATCCTTTTGGTGATTGATCTGTCATCCTTTTGGTGTCGAAAATTAGAGTTGTATGTTTCACTATCATCCTTTTGGCGATAGATCTGTCATCCTTTTGGTGTCAGAGTTGTGTGTTCTCTATCATCCTTTTGGTGATAGATCCGTCATCCTTTTGGTGTCGGAGTTGCCTGCGTCCTCTATCATCCTTTAGGTGATAGATCCGTCATCCTTTTGGTGTTAGAAATCCTAGTCGCGTGTGTTTCTTTATCATCCTTTTGGTGATAGATCCGTCATCCTTTTGGTGCCGGTAATTCTTGGATCGTTGGTTTGTGTATCATCTTTTTGGTGAATGACAAGATTTGATACCATTGTGTGCTTTGACCTCACTTTCATCCTTTTGGTGAAGGGTCTCCGTGTGTGTGCTTACTGTTATCCTTTTGGTAACAACAAGTTTTGGCCTCACTTTCATCCTTTTAGTGAAGGGTCTCTGTGTGTGTGTGTGCTTACTGTTATCCTTTTGGTAATAGCAAGATGAGTCGTGTGAGTTAACTATCATCCTTTTGGTGCTGGTCTGTCATCCTTTTGGTGTCAGAACTTTCTGTTATCAACCTTTTGGTGATAACGACATTTGCAAGTTATTCAGTGTCCACTTGAGGACCGACATTGATCTATTATTTCAACTTCCCAAGCATTTCCTTTATTTTCGGACAAATTCAGGGTTTTCTTCATATCTAATTGACTTCTACATCAAAAGAATGAATGCCATAGCAGTTCATCTTACCAGGTTTAAGCCAATTAGATATGGGCATTTGTCATACCCCAAATTTGTCCTACTTGTACATCACCTTCATTTGTACTTCCATCTACTAATCATTATACTCAAAAATCCAAAAAATATATATATATGCTGTTGTTTTCATTTTCCTTGTTGTCCAAATTCAAGTTGTTGCAAGGATGAATTAAGTTTCACAAAAGGTTGTCAGGTTATGTGTGTGTAGTAATGGCTCCGTTTAAGTGGAGTTTGACCTAATTTCTGTTCAAACAAATTAGGGCTGGTTCATCTGTAAGTCATATGTGTCTTGGGTTGTTTTGAGCGTAAGGATGAGAACGAATTCAAGTGCTCTGTGATTGAAGACCACCAAGGACCAGATCAAGTTCAGTTAGGGTTTTGTGCTTCAAAGTGTAGTTTTTGGTTCATTCACAATCAAAATGGCATTGGTATAAACTGTGCAAACTATTGATTGATGCAGATAAGTTCAATGATTCAAATGTTGGTCATAAGTTCAGATGAATTCCTGTTGATTCAAAGCTCCAATTCATTCAAAGTTCAAGGATTAATACAATGGTGGTTTCTTTTTAATTCATTTCGGGTCCAAGAGGAATTCATGATCAATTTTGCTTTCAAGAATCTAATTTTAAGGCTAAGTCAAGATTGATTCATGGAAATTCTTTTCATTCAAGCCATGACTTCTAATACAAGGCATTATCATGTGAATCCCATCTAAGGCTTAATTTGGTATCAATTCATTTTTTTTAGTCATGATTTCAAAAGTTCATCGTTCACTCGGTTTCATGTCAAGATTAGTCAAGATCGTCCCATCATAATTCAAGAACCAAAATACGGATTCAATTCCAATTCGCCCATCACTTTGTCATGGTTTAAAAACTTGATTCGTATTCATACAAGTCCATGTCATCACCTAAAGTGCAACAATTCATGTTTTGCAATCCCAAAAGAAGTGCATCAAGAATCATTCAAGTATTGTTCTTTACAAATTAAAGTTCAAATGCAAGCCAATTTGCCAAGTTCTATTCATAAAGAATGTCCAAATTTTAAGGTCCATTTGAAGGCCCATGGTTTGGTAAAAGATGGCAAAAAAGGAAATACATAAAGGTAAAGCACATGACAAAATATTACAATAATTTTTCTACAAGTCTTACACAAGTCCATGTACAACAAAATTACAAAAAGGCAAGTCATCACGCCTAAACCTGCAACCACTCTAATTCACAAGTTTCACAAGCCTCACAACATGATAAAAGCAAAACCCAGGTGCAAAATCTACATCAAAAGCCAAATTCAATACACATTATACCACAACTTTACAACACCAATTGCACAAATCATACACCTACCATGCCACTATTTTTGCTAAACTATTCAGCCCAAAATAAAAGCAACCCAAGTCACTACTTGCTAGGCTGGTACAAATTGCTACAGACCAAGGTTCAAGCCATGATACCACTCCACCCAGCATTCTCACGCAGCAGCTTATGTTCCACACCATATAAGCACATGCAAAAAAAATCAACTTCAACAACGCTGTAGCCATACACACGCACACCAAATGAATATGCTACAAAACCTTGACACAAATTTGATGCATCAACAACCTTGCAAATCACGCACTCAATGTAAAACGATACAAACCCAACCATCACGTACGTTATGTACACAAAGCCACAACCTTCCCTCAATACAAACCCGACCCCACCCATTCTTTTTCAGCCACCTGCAATACGTAATTTCAAAACGCAAACATTTCAAACCATCCTCAGCCTTCACGACACAATACGACAAAACTAATATTTTGTACAACAATTGCTAACTTGCATACCCCACACAGTTGACATGGAGTTTACGCACACAATCCGCAACAACAACAACAACTTGATAAAACGCACGAAACAGCATCGCTGCAACATTCTATCCCATTTTACCTTCACAATTCCAGATATAAATACGAACTCACTCTCACTCTCATTCTAAGCTTGGGACAACCAAATTCTCGCTGTAGAAAACCTGTCCTAAATCCAATCTTCATTCAACCCATAATCACACCTTCTTCTTCCAATCTTCCTTCAATTCCTTCTTAAAACCAAACCACGCTCAAAACCTTCAACAAACTCACTTCAACCCAATCTTCAATCAAACTCAACCCGATCTTCAATCAAACTCAACCCAAACCACACAAGCCCATTGAAATATTCAGAACCCAGAAATAGGAGAAGGCGAGAGAGCAAACAAACGAAACAAGTGAAATTGAATCAAACCTGAACCTGAATTAAGCAAAATCGAGGCAAAATCTCGTCGATCCCACCGCAAGAAGGTTGAAATGATGCGCGCTATTGCTCCCTGTTACCTTGTTCCATTTTCGTTTTTGACCCTTGCATGCTTCAATGGGTGGTTGCTGTGTGTCTTTTTTTTAAAGGAGCCAGTTTGTTGTTTGTGTCTAGGGGTGTTCATTGGTTCGGGCAAATCCGAATCAAACCGGAATCCAAACCAAACCAATGTGTTTGGATTGGGTATTTTTTCAGTTCGGGCAAAAATCGAACCGAACCAATTAAAACCAATGTTAATTGGTTCGGGCAACGGATTTCTAAATTGCCACCCGTAAACCCGAAATAAACCAATAACAATTAACATAATTAATTCATATAATAAATTATTAATTTTAATTAAGTTATTGCTTATTTATTTGAATAAAGAGAATAATTGTTATAGCAATGACTAAGTACAAGCCATAATGAAAGAAACAAAGAGGCATAGTCTATGGACATTTCCAATAAAAAACGGAACGACATCTTTTAAATTATCACAAGCTTATCAATCAATGATGAAATATAGAGAAATCAAGCATCATAACCATTATAAATCAAACTCACAAATTGCAAACTACAAGTATCCGCAAGCCACACCTTCTTTCCAAATCACAAGTATCTGCAAACTACAAAACTTAAATTTTATGCTATGGAATGGAGTATGCGTATGCAGTAAAATTGTTTTAAGTTATTGAATATCTAAACGAAATACAATAACTATATGATTATGGTGGTCATAACTTGTTTAAAAATATATGTGTTATGTGTTCAATATTTATTTTTCATATTTTAGTGTGTAAACAAATAGTTTTAAAAATATATTTTTATATATTTATATTTAATATATCTGATCAATCCAATCCAAACCAATCCATTGTTCTTCGGATCGGTTTGGTTTGGGCTTTAATGAAAAAATATAGAAATCCAATCCAATCCAATCCATTTATTTTTCATTGGTTCGGGTATCGAATTCTCTCGAAACCGAACCAAACCGGCCCGCGAACACCCCTATTTGTGTCCTTGTTGATGATGCTCGGACCATGTTTTTTCTTTTCTTTGTGGCTACCCTTATTTCTTTTGCAACGAGCCTTGGGTTTTGATGGGCCTAGTTAAGCCCATAGTTCATAACACACACACCCCACATACTCACGCTTCCCCCTATTCTATTTCCTCTTGTTTTATTTTCATTTTTTTTATATCTTATTTTTTCAATTTATTTTGCTTCACTATTATTTATTTGTTTTTTTAAGAAACTTTTATACATTTTAGTTACCCTTGGGTTTAGATTTTTTCTTGATTTATTGTCGCTTATTTTGTCATTTCATTATTTCCATTTCGATTTTCAATATTATTTTGGTCGATTCACTCTTTAGAATTGTGAATGTTGGTTGTTGTAGTTGTTAACCTTCATTATTTCAAATATGTAGTGAATGATTATTGAGATCATTTTCTATACTTTGGGATCGTGATAGGTTACCTTCGATTAATCGACGAAAGTTCGTGATTAAGACGAGACCATTCGCTTTTCCTTTTTTTGTGTGGCACGATTCGTTGAGAACGATTTACATATCGTTTCTCTACCGTGTTTTAGCACAAACATTATTGTGCGACCTCCTATAGCATGATCTTCTTCATAGATCGTGCTATGATGGTTTAGCGCTATAGTGGACCCGATTCGAAAGCAATTCGTCCGATTAATGACAATTAACGATTAGCAATTAACCACTAACTTTAATTTCCGTTCAATATACTCTTGCTTTATTTTCCTGTCAATATATCTTGTTCATATTATCATACTATTCATATTATCATCTTATTCATATCATTGTCATATTATTCATATCTTGTTCATTTAACCTTTTTCTTGTTCATCTTATTCGAAAATACAAAAACACACTAAAACTATTGAAACCCTAAAAACGTTTAATTGGTGGACTGTTGGTTACTATTCTGAGACATGGAGTTTGGACTTTGTACAGAAACCCTAGCAGAGGAGATTTTTGTTTGGACTCTTGTTCGTGGCTTAGTTTAGGACACCTCGCACACACACGGCTTCCTCTTGGGCTACCCGACAATGATACTTTTTATTTCTCGCAATCCTGTGTACTTTACATGTACCCCGCTCCCTTTTCGATGTAACCACTTTACTCACATTTCTTTGATTGTGGTTTTGTTTACTAGGAGCACCCCTATGGACTAGCATAGACTAAACCATTTTCAAATTAATTATCGATTCGTCTTAGAGCCCATTTTCAAAACACCCTTGTAAGTTGATTGCTCGTTAGCATTCGCCATCAACCTAATGCACACACTTGCACCTTTCATCGTGGTTTCTTTACTAGGAGCACCCCTAGGGACTAGGATCGATTTAAACCTCTTTTTGCAAACCCTTGATTCAACGTCAAGTGGTATTTTCAAAACAAACTTTTAAGTCGAGTGCCTTTTGCCTTATGTAACACCCCACTTTCCCATTTTTCAAAATATAGAAATATTACGAAAATAATCAGAGTTACAACCAAAAAAGTAGGATGCCACATCGTTAAGACCAGCAACAAAACTTCTTTTCATTAAATGAAATAAAACAGCGGAAAATATAAGTTTATTCAGTTCACGGCCACATGCCAACAATGTCAAAACTCCACATTAAACGTGGTACACCATAAGTTCAATAAAAGAATGATACGTAAAAAACAATAAAGAATAACGAATAACAAATGAAGAAAAACTCCCAAAATCCCGTGTTACGTATCAGAGCAACTCCTAAGACTTGATCAAGCAACACGCACTCTATGCGCACTCAAGTACCTGGATTATCTGTACTTCCGAAGAAGCACAGACGCCACAAACAACAAAAGGGGTGAGAATTACATTCAATAAATAATGGTGCATAATTACATGCTAAAGGTAATACTCACACAATCATATAACAGAAGCACACCATCACGACATACTTGTCAATTTCATTCAGATTTCACCAAACACGTAATAATGCAATGTGACTCAAAAACATCGATATTATGCATGTGGTACCAATATCACCATGGTTCATTCAATCGAACCCGGATAAATCACATACACCCCTACTTGGCAATGATTTATCTCCACCACACTCCACATTGGAGTTCGGATGAATCACATACACTCCTCCTGAGCAATGATTCATCACCACCGACACCATGAATGCATGACAGTAAAAATGAATACAACACACATGTATGACAGTAACCATACATCTTCACGATCCTCCTGATCACACGTGAGACACCTGCTCACCATCACACACATCACAGCAAGAAAACCTCACACGGCGTTCAATTAGTTAATTATCTAATTAATCCACCAAAATTACTAAATCAATTATTTTTATCACCAATCCTACATTTCTCAAGGTCTGACATCTATCCCCAACCTCTCAAACCAAAAGAAACCACTTCGGACGCGAAAACGGGAAAGAAATCGCGAAACGGCAAAATTCTGCACTCTCGCTGGCCATACGCGTATTGCCCTGTGCCATACGCGTACTGCCAGCTCGCTCACCAAAACCATACGCATAATGCCTCCCCCTTACCCGTAATGCCCAAGCCTCCATACGCGTACCGTTACACGTACGGGCAGAGGGCCGTGCCAAGCCTCCTTTTGGCCCTCCCATACGCGTATTGCCTTACCTGATATGCGTATGGCCAGATCTGTTATGCAAACTCAATTTCCCCACACCAGTCTGGGTTCTGCTACGGGATCCTCACTTTTCCACTCCAATTCAGTCCTAAACTTGTTTCTACATTAATTTTAGGCCATATCATTCATCTTACATCTTTCACCTATCATTACTAATCAAAATTACAGGTCTTAGGTCTGATTTCGTCCACTCAACCTGCACAAAAACCAGTTCTGCAACATATAAATTCATACAGCAGCAACAACATCAAAATATCACACAATTCAGAATCGCAACACTTCGATTCACACAGTTTTCATCACAGATTCACATATACACAAAAAGATTCATAAAACAACATATGTTCACACGAATTCCTACGGGGTTAAGGACTCCCCACTACCCTCTCATGTTATTACCACCCATATTGAAATATATTCTCCCCCCTTACCTCGAATTTACTCAGAAAATTCCTGCGAAAATTGATCCTTCAAAGCCCTAGTTCTTCCTTGTTCTTCCTCTCCCTAGCCCTTCTCTTGTGAAATTCTGATTATGATTAATCCTCCTCACTAACCCTCCCTAATTTCTGTTTAATTACTAAACTGTCCTTATTTTCTCCACTAGCCCATTATCCACTTAATTAAATCAGATTTTTAATTTAATAAAAATAATAATATTACTAGTAATGTTATTCACATAATACTCATAATAATACTAGTGATAATATTAATAATAATAACAATAATAATAATAATAATAATAATATTATTATTACTACTCATACCCCAAAACTACTCTCGACACCTATAATCTACCCGTCCCACTAAGGACCACACGCTTACGCGCCCAACCACACACACCCTTAACAAGGCCAAATAACGGAAAATAACACGACGATCAAATAATTTAAATTGGGGTGTTACAACTCTCCCCCACTTAAATTATTTTCGTCCTCGAAAATGTACCTGATGGAAATAGCTCCGGATATGACTCTCGCATCCTGTTCTCCAGCTCCCAGGTCACACTTCCTCTAGCAGCTCCTCCCCAAGCTACTCTCACCAAAGGAATTTCCTTTCCTCTGAGTTGCTTCATCTTGCGATCTTCGATCCTCATCGGCATCGCCTCCACAGTAAGATTATCTCTAATTTGCACCTCATCCTTCTGGATAACATGAGATGGATCAGATACATACTTTCGAAGTTGCGACACATGAAACACGTCGTGCAAGTTCGAAAGTTCAGGCGGCAACGCCACCCTATATGCAACTGCGCCCACCCTTTGCAAGATTTGATACGGTCCAATAAACTTAGGATCCAGCTTTCTTCGATTTCAATGCACGTCCCACACCGGTCATTGGGTTGACTCTCAGGAACGCGTGGTCACCTTCACTGAATTCCAAGTCTTTCCTCCGATTATCTTGATAACTTTTCTGTCTACTCTGAGACGTTCTCATCTTCTCACGGATCATTTGAATTGTCTCAGTAGTCTGTTGTATAATCTCAGGTCCAAGCACCACATTCTCACCGGTCTCGTACCAACACAGAGGCGTCCTACACCTCATACCATACAAAGCTTCGAAAGGTGCCGTTCCAATGCTAGAATGGTAACTATTGTTATACGTGAACTCGATTAATGGCAAATGAGTATCCCACACACCACCTTTCTCCAACACACAGGCTCTCAGCAAATCTTCTAACGACTGAATAGTCCTCTTTGACTGACCATCAGTCTGTGGATGATAAGCCTAGCTCAACTTTAATTTTGAACCCAAAGCTTCCTGCAGACTCTTCCAAAATTCTGAAGTAAACCTCAGATCTCTATCCGACACTATGCTCGCCGGAACACCATGCAACTTCACAATTATCCTGATATAAATCTCTTCTAGCTTCGACAACGGGAAACTGATATTAATTGGTATAAAATGAGCGGATTTCGTAAGTCGATCCACCACTACCCAAATAGCATCAAAGCCTCTCGCCGTATTTGGAAAACCAGTAACAAAATCCATAGTAATACTGTCCCACTTCTATTCCGGTATCTCTAACGGTTGCATTAACCCCGACGGTTTCTGGCATTCCACCTTTGACTTTTGACATATCAAATAAGCATAAACAAACTGAGTTATGTCCCTCTTCATACCGGACCACCAAAATAACTTCTTCAAGTCATGATACATCTTTGTAGCTCCCGGATGAATACTCAAGCTACTCCGATGACTTTCCTCTAAGATTGCCTTTTTCAATTCCACATTATCCGATACACAAATTCTGCCCCAGAATCTCAACACACCAACATTATCCACTTTAAAATCACCATCAGGATCACCTCCTTCTGTAGGCATCAAGTCCACTAATTTCACATCAAGTTTCCGATTTTCCTTAATCACATCCAAAAAGTCATTATTCACCTTAAGCATACCCAGCCTAACACTCCCCAGCGTAGTTTCACGAACCACACTCAAGTCTCTAAACTGCTCAATCAACTCCGTTTCTTTTACCATTAATTCCGACATATGAATTGTCTTCCGACTTAACGCATCTGCTACAACGTTAGCTTTTCCTGGATGGTAACTCAGACTAAAATCATAGTCTTTCAGGAATTCCAACCATCTTCTCTGCCTCATAATTAATTCCTTCTGATCAAACAAATACTTAAGACTCTTGTGATCACTGAATACTTCTAATCTCGATCCATACAAATAATGTCTCCACATTTTCAATACAAAAACTACAGCAGCTATTTCAAGATCATGAGTAGGATAATTCCTCTCATTACCCTCAATTGCCGCGAAGCATATGCCACCACTTTGTCATCTTGCATCAACACTCCGCCTAATCCCATCTTAGACGCATCACAATACACCACAAAAGGTTCACTTAGACTTGGTAGAACTAATATTGTCGCTGTAGTCAATTTCTTCTTCAGTTCCTCAAAACTTTCCTCACAAGCCGCATCCCAAACAAAAACTTGATTCTTTCTAGTTAACTGAGTCAATGGTAACGCCAGATTAGAAAACCCTTCAATGAATCTTCTGTAGTAACCTGCCAAACCCAAAAAGCTTCTAATCTCTGTTGTTGTCTTCGGAGCTTCCCACTGAAGTACTGTACTTACTTTAGATGGGTCCACCGCTATACCATCACCAGAAATAACATGACCCAAGAAACTCACAGTCTTCAACCAAAATTCACATTTCGAGAATTTTGCTAACAATTTATTATCCTTCAACGCCTGCAATGCAATTCTCAAGTATCCTGCATGATCCTCGTCAGACTTAGAATAAATCAGTATATCATCAATGAATACCACAATAAACTGATCCAGATAAGAATGAAAAATACGATTCATATACTCCATAAAGACACCCGGTGTATTAGACACTCCAAACGGCATCACTGCATATTCATAATGTCCATAGCGAGTCCTGAACGCAGTCTTCTAAATATCAACTTCCTTTACTCGAATCTGATGGTAACCCGGCCTCAAATCAATTTTACTGAAAACATGAGCTCCTACAAGCTGATCCATTAAGTCATCAATCCTCAGAAGTGGATACTTATTCTTAATGGTCACTTTATTCAACTGACGGTAATCAATGCACAGACGCATACTACCATCCTTCTTTTTCACCAACAAAACTGGAGCTCCCTACGGTGATACACTCGGTCTAATGAACTTCTTATCAAGCAATTCTCCAATCTGAGATTTCAACTCTGCCAATGCTGATGCAGACATCCTGTACGGTGCCATAGAGATAGGTCTGATACCCTGTACAAGATCAATAGTAAATTCAACTTCCCTCGTTGGAGGCAATTCTGTAATATCATCTGGAAACACTTCAGGAAATTCATTCACCACTGGCAACTCATTAACTGAAGTCTTGCTTTCAACAGATAACAAGGCAAACACTGCAAACATCTTAGCTTCATCTTCCAACAACGTCCTCAACTCTCTACTAGACAAGGAATCCACTAATGCTTCCTCTTCAGGAGTAAGAAACAATAACGTCTTCCTAAAACAATCAATATACACTCGGTTGAACTCCCACCAGTTCATCCCCAAAATAACATCGAGATTACCGAGTGGCAAACAAATCAGGTCCACTCTGAAATCTCTACCAAACATAGTCAACGGACACTTCAAACACACTAAGGAAGTAACTACAAAACCAATAGACGGAGTCTCAATCATCATCCTCTGATCTAGAGTAGACGGCACAATCCCTAGTCTCTTCACACAATCAATAGAAATAAACGAGTGGGTTGCACCCGTGTCAATGATAGCAATCAAAGGAATATCATTAATAAAATAAGTACCTTTGACGGAACGTCCCCCATCGGTGGACTGGGCTCCCACCAAGGCAAACACTTTTCCACTGGCCTGAGACTTCTTTGGCTTCTCACAGTGAGTGCTGATATGACCCTTCTCTCCACAGTTATAACAGGTAGGCATAGTTGCCCTATAATCTGCTATAACATGACCTGGTCGACCACACTTGAAACACTTCTTCACCTCATTCGGACAATTATTAGCACAGTGACCCGAGCCACCACATCTGAAACATTTGAGAACATCAGGAACCACTCCTCCCTCCTTTTGTTTCTTCCCTGCAACAACTTTCTATTTCCCCTTATCAGCTGGAGCACTGTAAGGAGTACCCCCAAATCTCTGCTTACCCTTCTTATCATTCACAGCTTTGTAATGGGCAATTCTGGCTCTGTTATCATTGTCATAGATCCTGCTTCTGCTTACCAGCTTTGGATAATTCCTTATTTTCTGACAAGCAATGCCCAGTTTGATCTCGGGACGCAGCCCATTCTCAAACTTTAGGCATTTAGAAGTCATAGCCTCTTCTGTATTGTAATGAGCACAATACTGCACCAACTCTTCAAACCGAGCAGCATATTCAGCAACGGTCATGGTACCCTGTTTCAGCTCCAAGAATTCAATCTCTTTTGCACTACGAATGTCTTCCAGAAGGTACTTTTCTAGAAACTCAACCTGAAACGCCGTCCAAGTTATCTCAGTACCCGCAGCTTCCAACCTCTGACGATTATTGTCCCACTAGGCTTCAGCCTCACCTTCCAGCATATGAGTGCCAAATCATACCTTCTGAGCATCACTGCATCCCATGGTCCTGAAGATTTTCTCAACAGCCTTCAGCCATTTCTGTGCAGCCTCTGGGTCCAAAATACCTCCCTCATATGTAGGCGGCTTATTGCTCTGGAACTAAGCTAAGTCACGGAACTGCGCACCTCCAGCCTGATTAGTGTTCTCTACCGCCTGTGCCATGGCTTGCATAGCAGCAGCAAGAGCAGCACCATTCCTTTCTTCCATACTGGTCAACAATCAACAGACGGTCAGAACACACAATCGACTCATATTCTAAGGACATACTCAACTGCTACACCTGGCCGGACGGACCGACCTGCTCTGATACCAATTGTAACACCCCACTTTCCCATTTTTCAAAATATAGAAATATTACGAAAATAATCAGAGTTACAATAAAAAAAGTAGGATGCCACATCGTTAAGACCAACAACAAAACTTCTTTTCATTAAATGAAATAAAACAGCGGAAAATATAAGTTTATTCAGTTCACGCCACATGCCAACAATGTCAAAACTCCACATTAAACGTGGTCCACCATAAGTTCAATAAAAGAATGATACGTAACAAGCAATAAAAAATAACGAATAACAAATGACGAAAAACTCCCAAAATCCCGTGTTACGTATCAGAGCAACTCCTAAGACTTGATCAAGCAACATGCACTCTATGCGCACTCAAGTACCTGGATTATCTGTACTTCCGAAGAAGCACAGACGCCACAAACAACAAAAGGGGTGAGAATTACATTCAATAAATAATGGTGTATAATTACATGCTAAAGGTAATACTCACACAATCATATAACAGAAGCACACCATCACGACATACTTGTCAATTTCATTCAGATTTCACCAAACACGTAATAATGCAATGTGACTCAAAAACATCGATATTATGCATGTGGTACCAATATCACCATGGTTCATTCAATCGAACCCGGATAAATCACATACACCCCTACTTGGCAATGATTTATCTCCACCACACTCCACATTGGAGTTCGGATGAATCACATACACTCCTCCTGAGCAATGATTCATCACCACCGACACCATGAATGCATGACAGTAAAAATGCATACAACACACATGTATGACAGTAACCATACATCTTCACGATCCTCCTGATCACACGTGAGACACCTGCTCACCATCACACACATCACAGCAAGAAAACCTCACACGGCGTTCAATTAGTTAATTATCTAATTAATCTACCAAAATTACTAAATCAATTATTTTATCACCAATCCTACATTTCTCAAGGTCTGACATCTATCCCCAACCTCTCAAACCAAAAGAAACCACTTCGGACGCGAAAACGGGAAAGAAATCGCGAAACGGAAAAATTCTGCACTCTCGCTGGCCATACGCGTATTGCCCTGTGCCATACACGTATTGCCAGCTCGCTCACCAAAACCATACGCGTAATGCCTCCCCCTTACACGTAATGCCCAAGCCTCCATACGCGTACCGTTACACGTACGGGCAGAGGGCCGTGCCAAGCCTCCTTTTGGCCCTCCCATACGCGTATTGCCTTACCTGATATGCGTATGGCCAGATCTGTTATGCAAACTCAATTTCCCCATACCAGTCTGGGTTCTGCTACGGGATCCTCACTTTCCCACTCCAATTCAGTCCTAAACTTGTTTCTACATTAATTTTAGGCCCTATCATTCATCTTACATCTTTCACCTATCATTACTAATCAAAATTACAGGTCTTAGGTCTGATTTCGTCCACTCAACCTGCACAAAAACCAGTTCTGCAACATATACATTTATACAGCAGCAACAACATCAAAATATCACACAATTCAGAATCGCAACACTTCGATTCACACAGTTTTCATCACAGATTCACATATACACAAAAAGATTCATAAAACAACATATGTTCACACGAATTCCTACGGGGTTAAGGACTCCCCACTACCCTCTCATGTTATTACCACCCATATTGAAATATATTCTCCCCCCTTACCTCAAATTTACTCAGAAAATTCCTGCGAAAATTGATCCTTCAAAGCCCTAGTTCTTCCTTGTTCTTCCTCTCCCTAGCCCTTCTCTTGTGAAATTCTGATTATGATTAATCCTCCTCACTAACCCTCCCTAATTTCTGTTTAATTACTAAACTGTCCTTATTTTCTCCACTAGCCCATTATCCACTTAATTAAATCAGATTTTTAATTTAATAAAAATAATAATATTACTAGTAATGTTATTCACATAATACTCATAATAATACTAGTGATAATATTAATAATAATAATAACAATAATAATAATAATAATAATAATAATAATAATATTACTACTCATACCCCAAAACTACTCTCGACACCTATAATCTACCCGTCCCACTAAGGACCACACGCTTACGCGCCCAACCACACACACCATTAACAAGGCCAAATAACGGAAAATAACACGACGATCAAATAATTTAAATTGGGGTGTTACAACTCTCCCCCACTTAAATTATTTTCATCCTCGAAAATGTGCCTGATGGAAATAGCTCCGGATACGACTCTCGCATCCTGCTCTCCAGCTCCCAGGTCACACTTCCTCTAGCAGCTCCTCCCCAAGCTACTCTCACCAAAGGAATTTCCTTTCCTCTGAGTTGCTTCATCTTGCGATCTTCGATCCTCATCGGCATCGCCTCCACAGTAAGATTATCTCTAATCTGCACCTCATCCTTCTGGATAACATGAGATGGATCAGATACATACTTTCGAAGTTGCGACACATGAAACACGTCGTGCAAGTTCGAAAGTTCAGGCGGAAACGCCACCCTATATACAACTGCGCCCACCCTTTGCAAGATCTGATACGGTCCAATAAACATAGGATCCAACTTCTTCGATTTCAATGCACGTCCCACACCGGTCATTGGGTTGACTCTCAGGAACGCGTGGTCACCTTCACTGAATTCCAAGTCTTTCCTCCGATTATCTTGATAACTTTTCTGTCTACTCTGAGACGTTCTCATCTTCTCACGGATCATTTGAATTGTCTCAGTAGTCTGTTGCATAATCTCAGGTCCAAGCACCACATTCTCACCGGTCTCGTACCAACACAGAGGCGTCCTACACCTCCTACCATTCAAAGCTTCGAAAGGTGCCGTTCCAATGCTAGAATAGTAACTATTGTTATACGTGAACTCGATTAATGGCGAATGAGTATCCCACGCACCACCTTTCTGCAACACACAGGCTCTCAGCAAATCTTCTAACGACTGAATAGTCCTCTTTGACTGACCATCAGTCTGTGGATGATAAGCCGAGCTCAACTTTAATTTTGAACCCAAAGCTTCCTGCACACTCTTCCAAAATTCTGAAGTAAACCTCGGATCTCTATCCGACACTATGCTCGCCGGAACACCATGAAACTTCACAGTTATCCTGATATAAATCTCTTCCAGCTTCGACAACGGGAAACTGATATTAATTGGTATAAAATGAGCGGATTTCGTAAGTCGATCCACCACTACCCAAATAGCATCAAAGCCTCTCGCCGTATTTGGAAAACCAGTAACAAAATCCATAGTAATACAGTCCCACTTCTATTCTGGTATCTCTAACGGTTGCATTAACCCCGACGGTTTCTGGTGTTCCACCTTTGACTTTTGACATATCAAACAAGCATAAACAAACTGAGTTATGTCCCTCTTCATACCGGACCACCAAAATAACTTCTTCAAGTCATGATACATCTTTGTAGCTCCCGGATGAATACTCAAGCTACTCCGATGACTTTCCTCTAAGATTGCCTTTTTCAATTCCACATTATCCGATACACAAATTCTGCCCCAGAATCTCAACACACCAACATTATCCACTTTAAAATCACCATCAGGATCACCTCCTTCTGTAGGCATCAAGTCCACTAATTTCACATCAAGTTGCTGATTTTCCTTAATCACATCCAAAAAGTCATTATTCACCTTAAGCATACCCAGCCTAACACTCCCCGACGTAGTTTCACAAACCACACTCAAGTCTCTAAACTGCTCAATCAACTCCGTTTCTTTTACCATTAATTCCGACATATGAATTGTCTTCCGACTTAACGCATCTGCTACAATATTAGCTTTTCCCGGATGGTAACTCAGACTAAAATCATAGTCTTTCAGGAATTCCAACCATCTTCTCTGCCTCATAATTAATTCCTTCTGATCAAACAAATACGTAAGACTCTTGTGATCACTGAATACTTCTAATCTCGATCCATACAAATAATGTCTCCAAATTTTCAATACAAAAACTACAGCAGCTATTTCAAGATCATGAGTAGGATAATTCCTCTCATGTACCCTCAATTGCCGCGAAGCATATGCCACCACTTTTCCATCTTGCATCAACACTCCGCCTAATCCCATCTTAGACGCATCACAATACACCACAAAAGGTTCACTTGGACTTGGTAGAACTAATACTGGCGCTGTAGTCAATTTCTTCTTCAGTTCCTCAAAACTTTCCTCACAAGCCGCATCCCAAACAAAAACTTGATTCTTTCTAGTTAACTGAGTCAATGGTAACGCCAGATTAGAAAACCCTTCAATGAATCTTCTGTAGTAACCTGCCAAACCCAAAAAGCTTCTAATCTCCGTTGTTGTCATCAGAGCTTCCCACTGAAGTACTGTACTTACTTTAGATGGGTCCACCGCTATACCATCACCAGAAATAACATGACCCAAGAAACTCACAGTCTTCAACCAGAATTCACATTTCGAGAATTTTGCTAACAATTTATTATCCTTTAACGTCTGCAATGCAATTCTCAAGTGTCCTGCATGATCCTCGTCAGACTTAGAATAAATCAGTATATCATCAATGAATACCACAATAAACTGATCCAGATAAGAATGAAAGATACGATTCATATACTCCATAAAGACACCCGGCGTATTAGACACTCCAAACGGCATCACTGCATATTCATAATGTCCATAGCGAGTCCTGAACGCAGTCTTCTAAATATCATCTTCCTTTACTCGAATCTGATGGTAACCCGACCTCAAATCAATTTTACTGAAAACATGAGCTCCTACAAGCTGATCCATTAAGTCATCAATCCTCAGAAGTGGATACTTATTCTTAATGGTCACTTTATTCAACTGACGATAATCAATGCACAGACGCATACTACCATCCTTCTTTTTCACCAACAAAACTGGAGCTCCCTACGGCGATACACTCGGTCTAATGAACTTCTTATCAAGCAATTCTCCAATCTGAGATTTCAACTCTGCCAATGCTGATGCAGACATCTTGTACGGTGCCATAGAGATAGGTCTGATACCCTGTATAAGATCAATAGTAAATTCAACTTCCCTCGTTGGAGTCAATTCTGTAATATCATCTGGAAACACTTCAGGAAATTCATTCACCACTGGCAACTCATTAACTGAAGTCTTGCTTTCAACAGATAACAAGGCAAACACTGCAAACATCTTAGCTTCATCTTCCAACAACGTCCTCAACTCTCTACTAGACAAGGAATCCACTAATGTTTCCTCTTCAGGAGTAAGAAACAATAACGTCTTCCTAAAACAATCAATATACACTCGGTTGAACTCCCACCAGTTCATCCCCAAAATAACATCGAGATTATCGAGTGGCAAACAAATCAGGCCCACTCTGAAATCTCTACCAAACATAGTCAACGGACACTTCAAACACACTAAGGAAGTAACTACAAAACCAATAGACAGAGTCTCAATCGTCATCCTCTGATCTAGAGTAGACGGCACAATCCCTAGTATCTTCACACAATCAATAGAAATAAACGAGTGGGTTGCACCCGTGTCAATGATAGCAATCAAAGGAATATCATTAATAAAATAAGTACCTTTGACGGAACGTTCCCCATCGGTGGACTGGGCTCCCACCAAGGCAAACACTTTTCCACCGGCCTGAGACTTCTTTGGCTTCTCACAGTGAGTGCTGATATGACCCTTCTCTCCACAGTTATAACAGGTAGGCATAGTGGCCCTACAATCTGCTATAACATGACCTGGTCGACCACACTTGAAACACTTCTTCACCTCATTCGGACAATTATTAGCACAGTGACCCGCGCCACCACATCTGAAACACTTGAGATCATCAGGAACCACTTCTCCCTCCTTTTGTTTCTTCCCTGCAACAACTTTCTATTTCCCCTTATCAGCTGGAGCACTGTAAGGAGTACCCCCAAATCTCTGCTTACCCTTCTTATCATTCACAGCTTTGTAATGGGCAATTCTGGCTCTGTTATCATTGTCATAGATCCTGCTTCGGCTTACCAGCTTTGGATAATTCCTTATTTTCTGACAAGCAATGCCCAGTTTGATCTCGGGACACAACCCATTCTCAAACTTCAGGAATTTAGAAGTCATAGCCTCTTCTGTATTGTAATGAGCACAATACTGCACCAACTCTTCAAACCGAGCAGCATATTCAGCAACGGTCATGGTACCCTGTTTCAGCTCCAGGAATTCAATCTCTTTTGCACTACGAATGTCTTCCAGAAGGTACTTTTCCAGAAACTCAGCCTGAAACGCCGTCCAAGTTATCTCAGTACCCGCAGCTTCCAACCTCTGACGACTATTGTCCCACCAGGCTTCAGCCTCACCTTCCAGCATATGAGTGCCAAATCGTACCTTCTGAGCATCACTGCATCCCATGGTCCAGAAGATTTTCTCAATAGCCTTCAGCCATTTCTGTGCAGCCTCTGGGTCCAAAATACCTCCCTCATATGTAGGCGGCTTATTGCTCTGGAACTAAGCTAAGTCACGGAACTGCGCACCTCCAGCCTGATTAGTGTTCTCTACCGCCTGTGCCATGGCTTGCATAGCAGCAGTAAGAGCAACACCATTCCTTCCTGCCATACTGGTCAACAATCAACAGACGGTCAGAACACACAATCGACTCCTATTCTAAGGACAGACTCAACTGCTACACCTGGCCGGACGGACCGACCTGCTCTGATACCAATTGTAACACCCCACTTTCCCATTTTTCAAAATATAGAAATATTACGAAAATAATCAGAGTTACAACCAAAAAAGTAGGATGCCACATCGTTAAGACCAACAACAAAACTTCTTTTCATTAAATGAAATAAAACAGCGGAAAATATAAGTTTATTCAGTTCATGCCACATGCCAACAATGTCAAAACTCCACATTAAACGTGGTCCACCATAAGTTCAATAAAAGAATGATACGTAACAAGCAATAAAAAATAACGAATAAAAAATGACGAAAAACTCCCAAAATCCCGTGTTACGTATCAGAGAAACTCCTAAGACTCGATCAAGCAACACGCACTCCATGCGCACTCAAGTACCTGGATTATCTGTACTTCCGAAGAAGCACATACACCACAAACAACAAAAAGGGTGAGAATTACATTCAATAAATAACGGTGTATAATTACATGCTAAAGGTAATACTCACACAATCATATAACAGAAGCACACCATCACGACATACTTGTCAATTTCATTCAGATTTCACCAAACACGTAATAATGCAATGTGACTCAAAAACATCGACACTATGCATGTGGTACCAATATCACCATGGTTCATTCAATCGAACCCGGATAAATCACATACACCCATACTTGGAAATGATTTATCTCCACCACACTCCACATTGGAGTTCGGATGAATCACATACACTCCTCCTGAGCAATGATTCATCACCACCGACACCATGAATACATGATTGTAAAAATGCATACAACACACATGTATGACAGCAACTATACATCTTCACGATCCTCCTGATCACACGTGGGACACCTGCTCACCATCACACACATCACAGCAAGAAAACCTCAGACGGTGTTCAATTAGTTAATTATCTAATTAATCCACCAAAATGACTAAATCAATTATTTTTATCACCAATCCTACATTTCTCAAGGTCTGACATCTATCCCCAACCTCTCAAACCAAAAGAAACCACTTCGGACGCGAAAACGTGAAAGAAATCGCAAAACCGCAAAATTCTGCACTCTTGCTGGCCATACGCGTATTGCCAGCTCGCTCACTAAAACCATACGCGTAATGCCCCCCTTACATGTAATGCCCAAGCCTCCATACGCGTACCGTTACGCGTACGAGCAGAGGGTCGTGCCAAGCCTCCTTTTGGCCCTCCCATACGCGTATTGACCATAGCCGTACGCGTATTGCCTTACCTGATACGCGTATGGCCATATCTGTTACGCAAACTCAATTTCCCCACACCAGTCTGGGTTCTGCTACGGGATCCTCACTTTTCCACTCTAATTCAGTCCTAAACTTGTTTCTACATTAATTTTAGGCCCTATCATTCATCTTACATTTTTCACCTATCATTACTAATCAAAATTATAGGTCTTAGGTCTGATTTCGTCCTCTCAACCTGCACAAAAACTAGTTCTGTAACATATACATTCATACAGCAGTAACAACATCAAAATATCACACAATTTAGAATCGCAACACTTCGATTCACACAGTTTTCATCACAGATTCACATATACACAAAAAGATTCATAAAACAACATATGTTCACACGAATTCCTATGGGGTTAAGGACTCCCCACTACCCTCTCATTTTATTACCACCCATATTGAAATATATTCTCCCCCTTACCTCGAATTTACTCAGAAAATTCCTGCGAAAATTGATCCTTCAAAGCCCTAGTTCTTCCTTGTTCTTCCTCTCCCTAGCCTTTCTCTTGTGAAATTCTGATTATGATTAATCCTCCTCACTAACCCTCCCTAATTTCTGTTTAATTACTAAACTGTCCTTATTTTCTCCACTAGCCCATTATCCACTTAATTAAATCAGATTTTTAATTTAATAAAAATAATAATATTACTAGTAATGTTATTCACGTAATACTCATAATAATACTAGTGATAATAATAATAATAATAATAATAATAATAATAATAATAATAATAATAATACTATTACTACTCATACACCAAAACTACTCTCGACACCTATAATCTACCCGTCCCACTAAGGACCACACGCCTACGCGCCCAACCACACACACCCTTAACAAGGCCAAACAACAGAAAATAACACGACGATCAAATAATTTAAATTGGGGTGTTACACCTTACAATCAACCAAGCGCAAACACAATCAAACCCTTGATCCAACATCAAGTGGATTTTCTCAATCAAACTTCGAAACACATAACAACTATCGAAACTATTTTCAAGGTGAAATAGAGGGAGGTGGAGTCTTAGATCTTTTTCTTCAGTTGTTTGGGTGCGAGTTCTGTTACTCGTGTGTGAACAATTGACACCTCTAAAAGACATCTAACTCGATAAGATTCAAACCGTTTTTGTAAACACTCGTTGTTCTTTAAAACATTTAACAACTATCAAACACTAATTTCATAAAGGTGAATAGGAGGGGTTTGGAGTCTTCGATTCCTCTCTTCGATTGTTTGGGCATGAGTTCCCTTACTCGTGTGTAAATAATTGACACCTTTAAAAAATAAACCAGCAAGTCGTAGTTCCATGAACTACAAACGCTTTGATTCTTCATTCTCGTCCGAATGAAGATACGTAGGCGCGAGATTGTGATGATCTTGGCGAGCTACCTTTTTCTTTTTCCACCGTTTGCGTCTACCTTTTTCTTTTTCCACCGTTTGCGTCTACCTTTTTCTTTTTCCACCGTTTGTAGCTACCTTTTTCTTTTTCCTCCATTCGCGTCTACCTTTTTCTTTTCCGCCTTTTTCCACCCTTTTGTTTTCTGCCTATCCTAACCTCTTCCCCATAGTCGAACTACAAGCGCTCTGATTCCTCATTCTCGTTCGAATGAGCATACGTAGGCACAAGTGCCCCAATCCTTGGCGAGCACCCTAACCTAAAACCACCCATTTCCCTTTAGCATCGAATCCTTTTTATTGTACCTTTTCGCATTACTCGTTTAGAAGAAAACAAATAAGCTTAGCTAACATTCATCACAATTCGAACTAAGAGGTTCCCGTTGAGTACAACAGATATGATGGGGGTGCTAATTCCTTCCCCTAACGTAACCGACTCCCGAACCCATAATGTGGTTGCGATGACCATGTTCTTATTCTCTTTAAAGGTTTTCTCAATATTTTCCTTTCCTTCTTTTGGGATAAATAAAGTTTGGTGGTGACTCTGTCAAACCAATTTCTACCGCGCCTTTTGCATGAGGGTCATATTATCGATGATTTTTCGAGGTACGACAAGTGGAAATGGACATCACCAAATATATACGTATTATAGGGTCCTTATTCTATGGTGAGTAGGTCATATATTTTGTTTGGTGTGTGTATGTGTTCCAAATATCAGGCGTCATCTATGGAATCCCATTTTAAGATTGTAAAAAGAATTTTGAGGCATCTTAACGGAACCTCACAACACGGTCTTTGGTTTCCCAAGGGTAGCACATATAGCTTAATAGGTTTTTGTGATTCTAATTTTGTGGGATACAAGTTGGATATGAAAAGTATTAGTGGTACCTGTCAGTTGTTTGGAAATAGTTTAGTTTCTTGGCACTGTAAGAAGTAGTATATCGTTTCTCTTTCTGTCGATCAATGGATAGGATTATCACTCAATCAACATGTAAAATTAATTATACTTAGCTTAATCATATTTTAATACTGTTAATCATA
Organism: Lathyrus tuberosus; assembly: GCA_022829125.1. Taxonomy (NCBI): domain Eukaryota; kingdom Viridiplantae; phylum Streptophyta; class Magnoliopsida; order Fabales; family Fabaceae; genus Lathyrus; species Lathyrus tuberosus. The sequence goes on along the minus strand of JALAZF010000082.1, from coordinate 2,547,128 downwards.
GAAATCACAACACACACATTAGAGAGCTTCCCAGGTTGTAACTTGGCTTATTTTAGGGTAGGATATATTTAGGAAAGTAGGGTGAAACCTTTCGAGTTTGGTTCCTAGTTCTCGTTCATTCATCATACATTTTTATTAGTAATAGAGCTTTGTGATCCTTATTAATATGTAATTCTTTTCCTTTAGTCATTAATTCCTTTTGTTTTTGAAGAAGTGTCTTTTTCCACTTTTTTTCTCAACAAATTTTTAAATTTTGGATCAAATTCTATAGTACCCCGACCCCAAACTTAAAATGTTGCTCACTTCCAAGAGAAACCCAAAACTTAATATTTTTCATACACTTTAATAACTATACTTCTACCTAACTTCAAAGAGAGGGTGGAAAGAAAAGATCTTTCAAGTAATATACTGCAAGATTTATGGCTGATTAGTTGTTGATCTACAACACCTGGGGTTTCGTCACTTCGACCTCAATCTCTTCCAGCACAAATTTGATCCAAATTTCTTGACTTGCAACATAAGATCCTGTTATATATTCATCCTCAAACAAGGACAATGCCACCACAAACTGCTTTCTCGAGCACCATGAGATTGAGGCACCAAATAATTGAAAGAAATAACCAGTTGTGCTTCTTCGATCTTCCTTATCTCCTCACCAATCAGCATCTGAATAGCAAGTAACCATAACTTCTTTACTTTCAGAGTCTTGTCGAAATAGAATTCCATAGTTTGTCGATCCTTTTAAGTATCTCAGGATTCTTCTTGCAACTTTCTGTTGAAACACTTTTGCTAGGGCAAGAATTTGTTTTATCGTATCCACAGGGATTAGTGTGATATTACTGCCGTTCTATAGTTAACAATGTTTTAAGTAAGGGTTTCAAAGGGTTTTCATTTGTGAAAACAAACATTCACTAGAATTTGTAACAGCGATAAAAGATTCGGAAAATTAACGTTTAAAAAGCATGTCAAGATTAGAGTTCATTAACCTATTCAGATGTATTAGACTTAATCTAGCACGTGAACTTCATTTATAATCGATATAATCACGTATCACTCATCAACACCTCTTATGTCTAACCGATATTGTGATTTTTACCGTATTGTTTAATCGATGATCTCTCAGCCTATTAAAAAATACAATAACAGTAAAATTTGATACAAGTGAATATCAAACTCCAAATCTATGTCTAGACTTGGTCTTTAATAGATGAAAGTTCTGTAGCAGATTTGAAAAATGCTTTGTTTTATTGCATCCATTCATCATCTCTTCTCATGGCAAACATTACATCTTTTCAAGGATAAATATTCTGATTTTCTATAAACCATTGCCATGTTTTTTAATGGTGGTTATCATCTCTATAAATTGATTTTAAAGATATATTTTTCAATTACCTCTTCCAAAATTTGTAAAAACTCTATATTTTCAAAACAGAATTTTCATAAAAGGTACATTATGAGTCATTATTTTTCATATCATATTCATCAAAGTATCTTGAGCATTAGAGAGTATTGTTTATTTTGATTTCATATTGAAAGAGAATAAGACTATAATCATTTGATTAAGTCTTATTTATACTACAAATCTTTATATATTCATTTTATTGAAATTGTTGTAAAAGTTTTTAAGTTCCAAGGATTGTTTGGGATTAGGTGTGTACTATAAGAAGGAGAATTGTTTCTTCTTATAGGGTTTGTTAAAAAATCCAAGAGGATTGTTCTTGGTGGTTTAGTTAGGATCTTGTATAGAAATTAAAGTGTTGTCTTGTACATAGGGATCTAACTATAATGAAATCTCTTTCATGTTGAAAGGGGTCTGAAGTACTCTCGGATTGTGAGGGGAACCAGGATACATCACTGTGTTCTTTACTTTTCCGCATTTTATCGCTTTCATCACATAAACTTAAATTGGATGAAGGAAAGGCATCTCTAAAATTGAAGAAATTTTTATACACCTAATTTACCCCCTCCTCTTAGGCGCATTCTATAAACTTACAATTGGCATCAAAGCAGGTTATAGGTAACCTGTTCCTAAAGATATAAAATGGCTTTCGCAAGTGCAAATCTGATTTTCAAAGATGGTGGTAGCAGCAATAAACCTCTACTATTTTCTGGTGAATATTTTGATTTTTGGAAAATTCGCATGAAAGCTCATTTTGAAGCGCAAGGAGAAGGAATATGGGAATCTGTCCAAAATGGTCCACATCAACCTACAAGTGTTGTTAATGGTGTTGGTACTCCAAAGATTAAAAGCTCTTGGGATGAAGATGATGAGAAAAAAAATTCTTAATGAAAAGAATACTAAAATAGTTTTTAAAAAAAAATTAAAATTTTGTAGAACTGATATAATATAATTATATTGACAATCATATTAATGGAATACAATTCCAAATCAATACCTTACAAGTTAATTGATAACTTTTATTAACATTAATATCATTAAATAATTATATATGTTCAAACTTGAATCAAAATAAAACAAATTGATTCCAACCAAAATGTGACATTCACGTATTATCCTAGAACAACATTCAATCCAATAAAATCATTGCATATTGATGTTGTTAATAAAATGAAGCATAATTTCTTTAGTCAATATTTATGCATCACAATATACTATTTCTAAAAATATAAATCACTAAAAACATCTTGGAATTCTTGACCATTAATAAAATGTAATGATGTGTCACTGTAATGTACTGTTCTAGAATAAATTGAAACAATTTCGAAACAGATTTGACTAAATAAAAATCTAATTTTAAATCCCATACGATCACCATGTGTATACAATTATAATTTTTTCAACATACAAGATCATTATGCATCAAACATATTGCAATTAATAATTTAATCATTCACATCGATAAATATATTACGACAATAAATATCCTTTTGACAAATGAATTAAGAATGAATTAACCAAATCAAATCAAAATTAAATCAACTTCAATGATATGAGATTAGACTTTTTTTAATCAAATAAAAAAACATATTACCATGATTATGATTATATCAACATATAAACATTATTATGCATAAATCATATTTGAATTTAATGACTTAATCAGAACCACATTCTCATACCACCAAAGGGATTTAAGAGTTTTTTTTAGTTCTTTCAGAACTACATCACAACTTTTTTTTATTAATAAAAATAATAATATTTTTCAAAAGGTACTCATGATATGATGAACATGGAGAAAATTCTATCTGCTAAAAAGTGCTATGAAATAGTTATTCAACCGAATAGAATTGAAGACCAATTATTGAAGCAAAGAACAAAATAAGAATGGTTAAAACAGGGTGATAGTAGTATTGCTTATTTTTATGCCATGCTGAAAAGTCAAAGAGTGAAAAAGAAAATTCTCTCCCTGATTAATAATGCTGGAACTCTTCTTACTTCTCAAAAGGAAATAGAGGAGGAAGTGCTCAACTTCTATAGTAACTTGGTAGGAAAGGCATCTCCTAGGTTTAATGGTATTGATATAGTGGTGTTAAGAAGGGGAAACCAGTTGCCTTTGGAGGAAAGGGATAGTCTGATTGCTCCCATTAGTAATATGGACATTGACAAGCCCCTTAAGAGTATGAAAGATAACTCATTTCCTGGTATAGATGGCTATGGAGCGAAGTTCTTTAAATCCACTTGGAATATTACTAAATATGATGTTTATGGTGTTATTATAGAGTTCTTTGAAAAAGATAGAATGTACTATGCCTTCAATAGCGCAGTAGTTACTCTTATTCCAAAGATAACCAATGCAAAGATGGTTAAGGATTTTAGGCTTATATCATGTTGTACTATTGTGTATAAGCTCATTTCTAAAATCTTAGTTGTTAGGCTTGAGAGAGTTCTTAAGAGCATTGTGCATTACAGTCAAGCTGCTTTTGTGTCAGTCTATCACCTTCAAGATCATGCTCTGCTAGCTTATGAGCTGATGAAAGGTTATAGTGCCAAAGGGGGGTCCTCCCAATGTATGATGCAGATGGATATGAAAAAAGCTTATGACTCAGTTGAGTGGACAACTTTGGAGACTATTCTGCAAGAAGTGGGCATACCTCATATGTTTATCAAGTGGATTTTCCTAACTGTTAAAACAGTTTCATATAAGTTTAATATTAATGGAGAGCATTCTCGTAGTTTGAAAGCAAATAGGGGCTTAAGGCAAGAGGACCCCCTTCCCCCTTTGCTTTTTGTCATCATAATGGAATATCTGCATAGATCCTTTGGTAAGCTGTCTAGCAATCCAAATTTCAGTTACCATTTTAGATGTGAAAAGCTGAACCTTGTGCATCTTTGTTTTGCGGCTGGTTTATTAGTGTTCACTAGAGGTGATAATATATCAATGCAAATTGCTTTAAATATTTTTAATGACTTCTCTGCTGCAACTAGTTTAGTAGTGAATCCTCAAAAGTGTAAAATTTTCTTTGGTAATGTAGAAGAGGAAACAAAAAAATGATATCCTGGATTTTATTGATTTTAGGGAAGGGTGTCTCCCCTTTCGTTATTTGGGTATTTCCCTTACAAGTAAGAAGTTGTCTGTTATGTGTCGTACCTCGAAAAATACGATCCTCGCGATGGACGCAGAAAAAAAATCGTTCAAAACAGAGTCGCCACCGAACTTTATTTATCCCAAAAGAGGGAAAGGAAAATATCGATAAAACCTTTAAAGGGAGATAAGAACATGGTCGTCGCAACCAAATTCGGGTTCGGGAGTCGATTGCGCAAAGGGAAGGTATTAGCACCCTCTACGTCCGTTGTACTCAACGAGAACCTCTTGATTCGATTCGTGAGAAAGTTAGCTAGGCTTGTTTGTTATCTTCTAAGGTAAAAGGATTAATTTTTTAAAAGGGAAAATGAGTGGTTTTTTTTATTAGTGTGCTCGCCAAGGATTAGAACCCTTGTGCCTACGTATTCCCTCGTGCAATGGGAAAGTCAGAGCATTCGTAGTTCGTGGGACTACGGTTAGTTGGTGTTTTTTAAACGAACGAGTGTTTAATTCGCATTCTAACTGCTAAACGTTGGCTTGTCTGCTCGCTAGGGGAGGCTGAAGCACTAGTTTATATGCGCGGAAGAATGGACTAAACAATGTTCTTTATGAAAAGAGTTTTAATCGCACGGCGGCGAGGAATTGGATCAATGTGTTCTTATTTTGATTGGGTGACGATTACTCGAACTTAAGAAAGATTCCTTGGGCCCAAGTAATCGGGAAAGCGAGTCAAAGAACCAGCTCTCTCTCTTTTTCGCCCTTAATATGAAAGAGTTTTAATATGGTTAGAGTATGTTAAATAAATGACAATTACTTGAACTTAAGAAAGATTCCTCGGGTCCAAGTAATCGGGAAAGCTAGTCGAAGAACCGACTATCTCTCTTTTTCATCCAAGTGTTTAAGAAAAGAAGATTTGATTTGATTTATTGTAAAAAAGGGTTTGATATGTAATCGCATTATGGATCTTTTAAAGAAGACAACTGCTTGAACTTAAGAAAGATTCCTCGGGCCCAAACAATTGAGGAGAAGAATCGAAGATTCCATTCTACTCCCTTTTCTTCTTTTATGAAATAGTATTTAAGTGTGGTTTAAATGTATTGATTTGATTTGAAAAATGCTCGATGTTGATCGGGATTTGAATTCGCGTTCGAGACGGTTGGGGACTAGTGGAAAGGAGATCCTAATGGTTCAAGGTAAGGTCGATTGCGAGGCAAAAGCGCTCGACTTACAAATTAAGTGAAGGGACTTGATATGTGGACCAAGTGAATGTTGGAGATTAATTTTGATTTGGAAAATACTTGACGTTGGATCAAGCTTGTCTATTCTTGTAAAAAAAAAAAGTTGATTTTAATCTTATGGTAGAGGGGTGTAATTAATCAAGTGGGAATAATCGAGCCATGATTAAAGTGAGCCAATCACATACACACATACAAACTGAAGTGAAATGTGCAACAATTATCGTTGTATAAAGCCCAAGAGGAGGCATCGTGAGGTCGATTGCGATCGTGAAAACGATCAACTTACAAGGTATTAAAAGGACTTGACGTTAAGTCAAGGTATTAGTTTGAAAAGAGTTTTTTGGTTTGGACAAGAATATCATAAATGACATAAATATAATCAAGGCATGATAATAATCCATAAGAGAAAAGTGTAAGCACCACACAAAGATTATAAATCAAATAAAACGGGGGGGGGGGGGGGGGGGGGGGGGGGAATAAAATCAAACATGTTAGTTAGTTAGTATCCTAAATTCCTAAGGTTAATCTAAGGAGGGGAAATTCTCAACGCAAATTAATATGTTTTTTTTAGATTTTTAGAGAAAAGGAAATTCAAATAATTAATTAAATTAAACTAAAATATTTAATAAAATTAACTATAAAAGTTAATTAATATTAAATAAAATGGTTTAATGGAATTAATTGAAATTTGATTAGTAAGAGTTTTAAAAATTAATGGAAAAAAAGTAATTTTGGATTTTTTTAGAAATAGGGAAATTGGTTTAACTTGATTAATTAAATTAAAATTAAATGTTTAATAAAACTAATTATTAAATTAATTAGTTAATATTAAATAAACAATTTTAATAAAATTAATGAAAATTGATTAATAAATAAACTTTATTATTTTTTCTAAAAAAAGAAATTGGTTAATAAAATGTTTTGGATTTTTTAATTAAAAAAGTGACATTAAAAAAATGATAAAAAGAAAAGGGCCAAAACTGCCAGTATGTTGGGGGTGTGATTAGAAACAAACCCTAAGCCCAAAAGCCATGAAGCCCAGACGCTGGGAGGTATACCTTGGGCCTTAGTCAACCTTAGCTGACTGACGGAGAGATCTAGGGCGTTGATAACGAGCAGAGTCAAAGCTGACTCTAGATCTTATGGTGGAACAAAGATAGTGCTTGGTAAGAACATGGAATACACGCAGGAAATCATGGTAAGTTAAATGATCGGGGACACTTGTCACCGGTGGGGATGGACACAACCACAACACCTGGCAGCGTGGCAACGTGAGTTGAAAAGAGAAAAAAAAAGAAATTTCTCAAACCATTTCATCAGACTATTCTCTCTCTCAGCTTCAGCATTCCTCAAACACTCTTTCCTCTGCAATTAAGCAAGTCACCGGAACCCTCTTCTCGCCGGAGAAGACAGTGGCACGCGGTGGCCGCCGCCGTCCTTCTCCGGCCAACCACCCAAACACAACCTAAACCCACTAAACAGAACCCGTAGATTACAAATCTGGGGTCCAATTTTACGAAATCTTACTCTAAACCCTCGATCCCAAATAAACCCTAAATCAGAAACGAAGTGAAAACGAGCAAATCAAAACAAGGACAAGCAAGTACGCATACAATAACAAAATTTTCAAGACAAGAGGTTCAGATTGAAGAGAAAGAGGGTTCAGATTGACTACCCTTTGAAGATTTCTCGCGAGGTTTCAGAATATGCTCAGGTACACTTCAAATCCTTCTTTCTTTCTGCTCACTTCCTTTCTCCTTCTTCCGTCTTACGATCTCGACCTTTTCCTCTCTGTTCTCAGGTCGCGATGCTTTGTTTCTCGCAGCGGATCTACCTCCGTTCTCTCTGCGGTGGTGCCTTATCTGCATCAATCTCTTCGTCTCTGAATCTCTCGCTCTCACGGCGGATTTGCGACGAAATCAGGTTGAGCTGTTATGGTTGTTTTCCGATGGTGCTATAAGTTTGGTTTGTTGAAAAGAGTGGTGGCCGGTTTTGGTTCGTTATGGGGGCGGAAATATGTTTTCCGGTTTCGGTCCTTCCTCCTCTTCTTCTCTCTATTCTGGGTTCGAAGTGTGGTTTGAGTTTAACGAAGGTGTTGGAGTTGCGTTATGTGTCGGAGTTGTTGGGGTTGGAAGAAGGCGAGTTTACTGAGGAAAATGGTTGTTGGGTTGGAGATGAACATGCAAGGTCGTAATAGGAAAAGGCGAGTCTCCCTCTATTGTGCAGCAGAATGCGTTAGTCGGAGGTGGTAGCGACATAGGAGTTCACGGCTAATTGTGAAGAGGTGTTTCAGATCTGTGTGAAGGTTTTTTATGAGAATGGAAGGAGTTTATGGTTGCGTTGGTTTGAAGCTTTCATGGCAGAAGTTTATGTTATTATTTTGTGAAAACATCAAATGAAGAGTGATATTGCAAGTCTCACTGGTTGGTGTTAGTTTGTGTAGGCTTTGGTGAGTATACCACTACAAGAAACATTCTTCCAAATGCTACTTGAGGGATTTACTTTGGAGGTGGTGTCGAGGGTGTGTTTATGGTTGAAGGTTGAGGAAGAAGTTTGAGCGTTTTGATGTGGGAGAGTCTCAAGATGATGGTGGAAGCAGGTTTCTCAATCTTTTGTGCCGAAAATGAAAATGAAGGTTTGTACTCATTTTTGCTTTACTATTTTTTTCTTTTCAAATTCGGTTTTTTTCCTCTTCTTAAACAATTTGTTCTTTGGCTGAGAAATTGCCTTGGCTTGATGAGTCATTTTCACTGTAATGTGGCAAGTTATGTTGTTGTTGGTTGTTTGGTGCAGAACTGCAGGCTCTTGGTTTGTGGTTGGAGTATTTATGTTTCAATTTTGAAAACTTGTGGTTTTTGCAGCAGAGATTGGTGAGTAGCAGGACATGCAGCAAGATTTTTGTCTTGATATTGCAGGTTTTGGTATTGGTTTCAAATTGTGATAGCAGGTCTGGTACATCTTGGTGGTATAGCAGGAATATTGTTTGGTTTTTTTGGCTGTACTGCAAGTTTGTATTGTGGCTTTAAATGCAGGGAGCAGGGTATCAGCAGGAGGTTTTTGTAGAAAGCAGGTTTGGAGTGTATGGTTTTTTAGTCTTTGGAGGGTAGTACGGTTGCTGCAGGGTGTAGAGGTTTTGTCGCTTTACAAGTTGTAGAATTGAGGTAGCATGGTTTGGTCTGGCATGTAGCAGTAAATTTTGAGGCAGTGTTGGCTGGTAGTTTTGGTTTGGAAGTGGGCCGCGTGATGGCTGTCATTTTCTTTTCTTTTGTAACATTGTGTAGCATTTTCTTTTATTGTAATGAAATAATAAGCTTTGATTGGAATGAAATGGATTTGTAAAATGAAGATGGGCCTTATTGAATGGATGATATGGATCTAGAATTGACTTGTTTCTTTTTCTTTTTTTTTAAATGTGGATAAAAATGAATTTAGAAAATGGATAGTGAAAAAATGGTTTATGGATTAATGAAATGTGATTAGAACAATGAACAATTGGAATGCATTAATAAAAATAATATGGACATTAAATGGATTGAATAATTTGAAATTGGGTTAGAAAAAGAGGATTTGGTTAATGAATTGATATTGAAATTGGTTTGGAAAAGTAGATATGAAAAATGGTTAATAGGATTTGGGTTAGAAAAATGGAGAATTGTGGATAATGGATAATGAATAATGGATAATGGATTTATGGTAGAAATTGAATATGGATTATGGTTTATGACAATGGAAATGGATAATAATGGAGAATGGGTATTTATGGACATTAAAAATGAAGTGGATTTTTATGGATATGGATAAATAACTTTGAAGTGGACATGGATTGAAAGTTTGGATTGAAAATGGTTTGGAAGAAAAAAAGGATGTATAGAAGTCCTTTACACACAGGTAGGACAAAATTAGGGTATGACAGATGCCCCTATCTAATTGTCTTAAACCCGAGAGAATGAACTGCTGCATGGCATTCATTTTAAGGGTAGAAGTCAATTAGATACAAGAAGACCCCAAAATTTGTCTGAAAAAAGGTAAAGTGTAAGAGCTAACAGAATGAGGTAGCGAGGTTCCAAATTGAACAAAATAACTTGAGATTCTCTGGGTGGTCGAAGAAGCACCTTATCTGTTAAGGTTCTTTGATGATACCAAAGCAGTATCTCTGAAGGCAGACGATTCTCTGGGTCGTCGAAGCAGTCCCTTGTCCATTAAGGTTCCTCGATGATACCAAAGCAGTATCTCTGAAGGCAGACGATTCTCTGGGTCGTCGAAGCAGTCCCTTATCCATTATGGTTCCTCGATGATACCAAACCAGTATCTCTGAAGGCAGACGATTCTCTGGGCCGTCGAAGCAGTCCCTTATCCGTTAAGGTTCCTCGATGAAACCAAAGCAGTATCTCTGAAGGCAGACAATTCTCTGGGTCGTCGAAGCAGTCCCTTATCCATTAAGGTTCCTCGATGATACCAAAGCAGTATCTCTGTGGGCAGACGATTCTCTGGGTCGTCGAAGCAGTCCCTTATCCATTAAGGTTCCTCGAAGATACCAAAGCAATATCTCTGAAGGCAAACGATTCTCTGGGTCGTCGAAGCAGTCCCTTATCCATTAAGGTTCCTCGATGATACCAAAGCAGTATCTCTGAAGGCAGACGATTCTCTGGGTCGTCGAAGCAGTCCCTTATCCATTAAGGTTCCTTGATGATACCAAAGCAGTATCTCTGAAGGAAGATGATTCTCTGGGTCGTCGAAGCAGTCCCTTATCCATTAAGGTTCCTCGATGATACCAAAGCAGTATCTCTGAAAGGCAGACGATTCTCTGGGTCGTCGAAGCAGTCCCTTATCCATTAAGGTTCCCCGATGATACCAAACCAGTATCTCTGTGGGCAGACGATTCTCTGGGTCGTCGAAGCAGTCCCTTATCCATTAAGGTTCCTCGATGATACCAAAGCAATATATCTGAAGGCAGACGATTCTCTGGGTCGCCGAAGCAGTCCCTTATCCATTAAGGTTCCTCGATGATACCAATGCAGTATCTCTGAAGGCAGACGATTCTCTGGGTCGTCGAAGCAGTCCCTTATCCATTAAGGTTCCTCGATGATACCAAAGCAGTATCTCTGAAAGGCAGACGATTCTCTGGGTCGTCGAAGCAGTCCCTTATCCATTAAGGTTCCCCGATAATACCAGAGCAGTATCTCTGAAGGCAGACGATTCTCTGGGTCGTCGAAGCAGTCCCTTATGCATTAAGGTTCCTCAATGATACCAAAGCAGTGTCTCTGCGGGTAAATTTGCTGAGGGAATAGTTGAGCAAGATTCCTGTTGGAGTAAATGTGTTGGCTTTGCAGGGGAAAGCTCACAAGAAACTTTTTAGGGTAGCCTCTGCTTGGGGAGTAAGAATAGCAACAACTGCTGGGGGTTGTCATTGTCAACTGCATGGTTGAAGGATGACTTGCTGGGGAATAGAATTCCTTGAGTATGTGCGGGATATCAATTCCTCTTTAGAAGAATACTGTCGACTTTGATGGAGGACTGGCCAAGATGCTTGTGAATCGATCCTGGATCCTATTATGTTATGTCGATGGGGATGGATATGCCATGCATTGCACGATGCATTGAAACACCTGCTAAGATGCAACTGCTGGGGAATCTAATGCACGTATAATATGATAGTGCTTGATATGATGTTATGCTAGCAAGTTATGCACACGACGATGCAAATGATCGGGCGCGCTGGGGATAAGTTTCCTTGACGAGGGTATCACCAGGGATTGGATTTGGTAATTGCCAAATGAAATTGGAGTTTGGTAATTTTGGTGTTTGCCAATAAATTGGACTTTTAATGGTTGCCAATGAAGACTGGACTTTAAATGGTAAGTTTGGAGGTGCCAACGAGTGTGGACTTTTGAGTAGTTGCCAAATAAGGATTGGACTTTGGGTCAAACTTCCAGACTAAAACTGGATTGGAGGTTAGGTTACCAGACGAGAACTGGTGTGAAAAGGGTATTCGCCAGACGAGAACTTGGCCTTAAAATGATTTGCCAGACGAGAACTGGACCTTAAATTGGTTTGCCAGACGGGAACTGGACCTTAAAATGATTTTCAAGACGGGAACTGGGCCTTAAAATGATTTGCCAGACGGCAACTGGACCTTAAAAATGGATTGCCAGACGAGAACTAGACCTTAAGATGATTTTCCAGACGAGAACTGGGCCTTAAAAATTTGCCAGATGGGAACTGGACCTTAAAAATTTTCCAGACGGGAACTGGACCTTAAAATGGATTTCCAAGCTAAGTTGGACTTTGATTGCCAAGCTAAGTTGGACTTTGGTTGCCAAGCTAAGTTGGACTTTTGGTTGCCAAGCTAAGTTGGACTTTGGGTTGCCAAGCTAAGTTGGACTTTTGTGTCAAGTCTTGTGGTATCAGGCTTTGAGACGTCAAATCTTGTTGGAAGGTCAGGCTTGAGGTATGATACACATGTCTATGCAATGAGCGAAGCGACATGACTAATGCATATGAGTGATTTATGCAATGATATGAAGGTTTCCAAGGATGCCCTAAGATAAGGGATAATGGATGAATAGGTTCCTATGCAGCAAGGTTTCTTGTCAGAAGGAAGGCAAAAGGTTATTTGTGGGGTGATAGCATGATTCCCCGACACTCGTCTTGAACTCAAAGGTCACTTGACGATGTTCGCTTGAGCAGATTAAAAGCAATGGAGAGATTTGCCCCTGTGTAGCTCATCTTGCCCCAGTCTGGGCCTATGAAGAATTTTCCTTGACAGGAGATTGAAAGAAATTGTACCATGAGATGATCTCGAGATGGTTAGCCCCAGAATTCCAAGTCGTGAAAGGATTTGTCCTTGAAAAGAAAATTCAGAAGTAGATGTACCATGAGATGAACTCGAGATGGATTTCCCCAGAATTCCAACTCGAGATGGATTTCCCCAGAATTCCAAGTCGTGAAAGGATTTGTCCTTGAAAGGAAGTTGAAAGCAGTCGTACCATGAGATGAACTCGAGATGGCTTGCCCTAGAATTCCAAGTCGTGAAAGGATTCTTCCTTTATTGAATGACTTTTGAAGTATTTGGCTTCAAAGTACCCTTGAGGTAGCTTGCCCCAGAATGAGCGTTGAAGCGACTTAACTTGCGTTGATTGAACATTGGAGGGGTTTACTCTTAATCAAAAGAACCTCTGGGTAGCCTGCCCCTGTTTGGTAGAGTCTTGAGATAATTCACCTTGATCAACCTGTTCTTGAATGATTTGCCCCATTATCAACTAATGCTTCGGGGACTTGCTTTAAGCTGACTGATTCCATAATCATTGGATGTCAATGCCCCTGTTCCATAGGGTTATGAGGTGTTGTTAGTTCAAATCAACTTTGTTGAATGACCCAACCCCCTTTGATTACTCCTTGTTGGAATTTCCTTGATGTGAAACACTGACTTGTAGTCAAAATTGTTCGTTCACAAATGGTAATTTTAATGCGATGCTCATGCAAGTTTTGAAAATCAGTCATTATTGGAATGATACGATAGTGTGTGACAAATGGACCATTAGCCCAAACACAATGCTTATTTAGCTGACGTGAAAGATATAGCAAGAATATGACACCAATGCAAGTTATTAGCAAATTTGTAGGAGTCAGTTTACGCAACCTTGCTGTAGTATGCTTTCAGACTAAACCCTGCCTCAATTAGGTCTTTTGAGGGTTATAACGTGGTCTGGTTCACGGTTATTTGAAACAAAGGATATATGGCCCAAGATCTGATTTGTACCCACCCTTTCTTCGTGATGATCTTCAGTCATACGTTCAGTTAAATTGACACACATTTATCCTCAAAGAGGGTTCGGCAGTGTAAGAGTGAAGATGAGGATTCAAGATTTCCTTGGAATGGCAGTCACATTATTTTGCTTTGATGTCAGTGACCCTTTGATTTGACATGGTGGCCACTGGATCTTATTTTGTTTTTTGCTGAGGATTTGAGGACCTCTTTTGTTTTTGTTTGATCCCTATCTTTTTCATGGGCTGATTTTGCTTTTCGAGTCCATCAGGGTTGCCTTGATTTTTGCCTAAGTCTCCTTTTGAGGTGTTCGACTTAGCAGGATTTTGATTTTTGTTTTTTTGATTTTTTTTTTGGTGTCAGAGGATTGTGACTGCCAAGTCATGGGTAATTGATGAACAACCATCATGTTTTTTGGATTTCGTTTTTGTGAACTGAGTGCGTAATTAGGTTAACTAAACACTACCCTGCCCCTGGTTGAGTGTAAGGGTTTGAATATCCGAAGGAAACTGCTACTTCTAGGCTCGAAGTGGTTAACTAGGGACTAACTCCTTATCTCTCCAGTGTTTGGGGATTTGAAACGATGCTTGTACATCCTTGGCAGAATTCCATCCGAAAGCATACCGTCAACAATTATGGGTATTTTGTTTTCATCATCCTCCCTCCAATCTTTGCTAAACAAAAGTTTGATAAAGAGAGTGGACAAGAAGTATATGGAAGAATTTTGTTGTTTTTGTTTTTTTGTATTTTTTTATATATAAGTAAAGAAAAATGAGGGAATGCGACATGATTAATTCAGAAAATGCATGATCACATCATTAATATTACCATTCAAAACAACAATATTCAAAAACAAGTAGCATTTAACATAACAAAATTACAAATGCAAATGATAAATGTCCAATGGTTGCCAGTATCTGAGGAAGTCTTCCTATCTGAACCACTGTCTTTAGGGGATGCCTCTTGAAGTCTTGGAACTCATTCAGGCGAGAAGCTGACGTGCACAACCAAGTTTCCTTCTGGAAATGATATGTGCTTTTTATCAATCAACTGTTGCACCTTGGCTTGAAAAGCTTTGCAATCCTCAGTTGAATGCCCAATTGATCCAGCATGATATTCATAATGCGCATTGGGATCGTACCCCGGCGGGTATGGTTTTGGCAATGGCTTGATAGCTTTGAGCTCTACCAGTGAGTTTCGGACCAGATGCGGCAAAAGCTGACTGCACGACATAGGAACTAGGTGAAGAGGAGCAGTCCTTCTTTCCAAGTTATTTCGAGGCCTATGCTAATTCTGATACTGATTTTGATATCCTCGACCACGGGCTCGTTGATTTGCACGAGGAGGAATCATAGGTTTATGGTATGACCCCCTAGGATTGACAGGTCACCCATAAGGATGATATGGCGCTGACAATGATAACTACCGAGAAGCTGAAGGGCCATAAAGTCTTGCTGGTGTACCCTGAGAATACTCAACATTTGCTATGACTGCATCAATTTCATTATCCTCTTCCTCTTGGGGATTGCTGAAGGATTCTGTCTCACCAGCTTGATTACTCGAGATGTCTTGGACTTGTTTAGCTTTGAGGTAACTCTCGATGCGTTCTCCTACTATTATAAGGTCAGAGAAACTTAAGAATGAACTGCCAGTCATTCTTTCAAGATAGGTGGCATGCAAACTTTCCAAGAACATGTCAATCAATTCCTTGTCCAAAAGTGGTGGTTGCACCCTGGCTGCCAACTCTCTCCATCGTTGTGCATAATCCTTAATGGGTTCACCGCTCTTCTGAGATAGGCTTTGCAACTGCGTGCGACTGGGAGCCACGTCCAAATTGTACTCATATTGCTTTATGAAAGCATTGGATAAGTCTTTCCATGATTGGATACATCTTCTTTCTAAATCCATGTACTAATTCAAAGATGCACCACTCAAACTGTCTTGAAAGTAGTAAATCATCAACTTGTTGTCGCGGACATGAGAAGTCATCTTTCGGCAGAACATCACCAAATGATGCTTCGGGCAACTGAGACCAGCGTACTTGTCGAAGTTGGGTACTTTGAATTTTGGAGGAATTACCAGGTCTGGCACTAAGCACATATCAATAACATCGAGCCCAAAAATATCGCGTGCTTTCATAGCTTGAACTTTCTCTTCGAGGGCACAAAACCTTTTCTCTATGGAATCAGTCAGCGACATCATCTGAGACTGAGCAGGGATGTTCACTTGTGGAGGATGATCACCAGGTAGACGATCATACAGTGGGTTAGTCGACACAGCAAAACCTGATGGGAGGTCAAAATCCTTCATCCCAATATGTTGAAAACTATCCTCTGACATAGCCATTACAACTTTCAAATTGTTTATGCTCCTCTTATCTCTGCTTGAACTTGCTTTAAATGCTTTGCGGTTACCACAGATTCAGTATGAGCGTCGGGAAATCAGCTGGCAGGAAATGGACAGAGGATCGGATGAGTTTGGAAAATGATATGCTAATGTCATGAGTATGCAATGCAGGGTTCCAGGATCAAAACAACATCTGATTCTGAGGAAGGAGTTAGACACAGGATATATCTGATCATCAGATCCCCCACAGGTAGGCTCTAAACAGGTAGGTGCCTAGAGTTACAGATATATTTCGAAAACATTATAGCCACGACAAAGATTTGTTCGACTATAATATTCTTGAAATAATCTCGTCTAGGTGAGGTCTTCGTTTCTTTCCCACGAGAAAGATTCCTCGAAGGCGTCCACTACACAACCATCGACACACAGGTTCTAAGTAAGGTTCTCAGAATCCTAGATCGAGGTCGAAAATATTACTGTCAAGAAGTAATTTGTTCGAGGGATCTCATTTGATTGGGGCGTTCGCATTAACCCACAAAGAGTTAACACTACCAACCACCATGGGTAAATGGGTTAATGGTCCTTGGGATCGACGACTCACCTCAAAAATATTACCACCATGGCAAAGATTCACCACAACAATAATATCTCCAAGGGAGTCTACTCCAAGCGGGGTTTTCGCTTCAATTCACGCGGAAGAGACCACGCAAGCCTACACTACACAACCACCATCCTAATCCTAGGGTTTTTCTCGACTCGGGTGTAGAGCCGTCTCACAAAGCACCAATGATCAGAGGACCCCCACAGTGTCATAAGAAATAATAATAGGATATAATAACAATAAACAAGCAAGTAGATAATAATCAAACAAGCAAGCAAGCAATCAAATAATAAGAGAAGATAAACAAACAAGCGAATCTAACACTCACGAACTGAGTCAAGTTAGGCTTGACTCTCTCTAGCATAGGGCAATGCAAGATAATCCCCAGCAGAGTCGCCATCTGTCGTACCTCGAAAAATACGATCCTCGCGATGGACGCGAAAAAAAAAACCTTTCGAAATAGAGTCGCCACCAAAATTTATTTATCCCAAAAGAGGGAAAGGAAAATATCGATAAAACCTTTAAAGGGAGATAAAAACATGGTCATCGCAACCAAATTCGGGTTCGGGAGTCGATTATGCAAAGGGAAGGTATTAGCACCCTCTACGTCCGTTGTACTCAACGGGAACCTCTTGATTCGATTCGTGAGAAAGTTAACTAGTCTTGTTTGTTATCTTTTAAGGTAAAATGATTAATTTTTTAAAAGGGAAAATGGGTGGTTTTTTTTTATTAGTGTGCTCGCCAAGGATTAGAACCCTTGTGCCTACGTATTCCCTCGTGCAATGGGAAAGTCAGAGCATTCGTAGTTCGTGGAACTACGGTTAGTTGGTGTTTTTTAAATGAACGAGTGTTTAATTCGCATTCTAACTGCTAAACGTTGGCTTGTCTGCTCGCTAGGGGAGGCTGAAGCACTAGTTTATATGCGCGGAAGAATGGACTAAACAATGTTCTTTATGAAAAGAGTTTTAATCGTACGGCGGCGAGGAATTAGATCAATGTGTTTGTATTTTGATTGGGTGACGATTACTCGAACTTAAGAAAGATTCCTCGGGCCCAAGTAATCGGGAAAGCGAGTCGAAGAACCGGCTCTCTCTCTTTTTCGCCCTTAATATGAAAGAGTTTTAATATGGTTAAAGTATGTTAAATAGATGACAATTACTTGAACTTAAGAAAGATTCCTCGGGTCCAAGTAATCGGGAAAGCTAGTCGAAGAACCGACTCTCTCCCTTTTTCATCCAAGTGTTTAAGAAAAGAAGATTTGATTTGATTTATTGTAAAAAAGGGTTTGATATGTAATCGATTTATGGATCTTTTAAAGAAGACAACTGCTTGAACTTAAGAAAGATTCCTCGGGCCCAAACAATTGAGGAGAAGAATCGAAGATTCCATTCTACTCCCTTTTCTTCTTTTATGAAATAGTATTTAAGTGTGGTTTAAATGTATTGATTTGATTTGAAAAATGCTCGATGTTGATCGAGATTTGAATTCGCGTTCGAGACGGTTGGGGACTAATGGAAAGGAGATCCTAATGGTTCAAGGTAAGGTCGATTGCGAGGCAAAAGCGCTCGACTTACAAATTAAGTGAAGGGACTTGATATGTGGATCAAGTGAATGTTGGAGATTGATTTTGATTTGGAAAATACTTGACGTTGGATCAAGCTTGTCTATTCTTGTAAAAAAAAAGTTGATTTTAATCTTATGGGAGAGGGGTGTAATTAATCAAGTGGGAATAATTGAGCCATGATTAAAGTGAGCCAATCACATACACGCATACAAACCGAAGTGAAATGTGCAACAATTATCGTTGTATAAAGCCCAAGAGGAGGCATCGTGAGGTCGATTGCGATCGTGAAAACGATCGACTTACAAGGTATTAAAAAGGCTTGACGTTAAGTCAAGGTATTAGTTTGAAAAGAGTTTTTTGGTTTGGACAAGCATATCATAAATGACATAAATATAATCAAGGCATGATAATAATCCATAAGAGAAAAGTGTAAGCACCACACAAAGATTATAAATCAAATAAAACGGGGGGGAAATAAAATCAAACATGTTAGTTAGTTAGTATCCTAAATTCGTAAGGTTAATCTAAGGAGGGGAAATTCTCAACGCAAATTAATATGTTTTTTTTAGATTTTTAGAGAAAAGGAAATTCAAATAATTAATTAAATTAAACTAAAATATTTAATAAAATTAACTATAAAAGTTAATTAATATTAAATAAAATGGTTTAATGGAATTAATTGAAATTTGATTAGTAAGAGTTTTAAAAATTAATGGAAAAAAAGTAATTTTGGATTTTTTTAGAAATAGGGAAATTGGTTTAACTTGATTAATTAAATTAAAATTAAATGTTTAACAAAACTAATTATTAAATTAATTAGTTAATATTAAATAAACAATTTTAATAAAATTAATGAAAATTGATTAATAAATAGTCTTTATTATTTTTTCTAAAAAAAGAAATTGGTTAACAAAATGTTTTGGATTTTTTAATTAAAAAAGTGACATTAAAAAAAAGCTAAAAAGAAAAGGGCCAAAATTGACAGTATGTTGGGGGTGTGATTAGAAACAAACCCTAAGCCCAAAAGCCATGAAGCCCAGACGCTGGGAGGTCTACCATGGGCCTTAGTCAACCTTAGTTGACTGACGGAGAGATATAGGGCGTTGATCATGAGCAGAGTCAAAGCTGACTATGGATCTTATGGTGGAACAAAGATAGTGCATGGTAAGAACATGGAATACACGCAGGGAATCATGTGGTAAGTTAAATGACCGGGGACACTGGTCACCGGTGGGGATGAACACAACCACAACACCTGGTAGCGTGGCAACGTGAGTTGAAAAGAGGAAAAAAAAGAAATTTCTCAAACCATTTCATCAGACTATTCTCTCTCTCAGCTTCAGCATTCCTCAAACACTCTTTCCTCTGCAATTAAGCAAGTCACCGAAACCCTCTTCTCACCGGAGAAGACGGTGGCACGCGGTGGCCGCCGCCGTCCTTCTCCGGCCAACCACCCAAACACAACCTAAACCCACTAAGCAGAACCCGTAGATTATAAATCTGGGGTCCAATTTTACGAAATCTTACTCTAAACCCTCGATCCCAAATAAACCCTAAATCAGAAACAAAGTGAAAACGAGCAAATCAAAACAAGGACAAGCAAGTACGCATACAATAACAAAATTTTCAAGACAAGAGGTTCAGATTGAAGAGAAAGAGGGTTCAGAATGACTACCCTTTGAAGATTTCTCGTGAGGTTTCAGAATATGTTCAAGTACTCGCTTCAAATCCTTCTTTCTTTCTGCTCACTTCCTTTCTCCTTCTTCCGTCTTAGGATCTCGACCTTTTCCTATCTGTTCTCAGGTCGCGATGCTTTGTTTCTCGCAGCGGATCTACCTCCGTTCTCTCTGCGGCGGTGCCTTATCTGCATCAATCTCTTCGTCTCTGAATCTCTCGCTCTCACGGCGGATTTGCGACGAAATCAGGTTGAGTTGTTATGGTTGTTTTTCGATGGCGCTACAAGTTTGGTTTGTTGAAAAGAGTGGTGGCCGGTTTTGGTTCGTTATGGGGACGGAAATATGTTTTCCGGTTTTGGTCCTTCCTCCTCTTCTTCTCTCTGTTTTGGGTTCGAAGTATGGTTTGAGTTTAACGAAGGTGTTGGTGTTGCGTTATGTGTCGGAGTTGTTGGGGTTGGAAGAAGGCGAGTTTACTGAGGAAAATGGTTGTTGGGTTGGAGATGAACAGGCAAGGTCGTAATAGGAAAAGGCGAGTCTCCCTCTATTGTGCAGCAGAATGCGTTAGTCGGAGGTGGTAGTGACATAGGAGTTCACGGCTAATTGTGAAGAGGTGTTTCAGATCTGTGTGAAGGTTTTTTATGAGAATGGAAGGAGTTTATGGCTGCGTTGGTTTGAAGCTTGCATGGCAGAAGTTTATGTTATTATTTTATGAAAACATCAAATGAAGAGTGATATTGCAAGTCTCACTGGATGGTGTTAGTTTGTGTAGGCTTTGATGAGTATACCACTACAAGAAACATTCTTCCAAATGCTACTTGAGGGATTTACTTTGGAGGTGGTGTCGAGGGTGTGTTTATGGTTGAAGGTTGAGGAAGAAGTTTGAGCGTTTTGATGTGGGAGAGTCTCAAGATGATGGTGGAAGCAGGTTTCTCAATCTTTTGTGCCGAAAATGAAAATGAAGGTTTGTACTCATTTTTACTTCACTCTTTTTTCTTTTCAAATTCGGTTTTTTTCCTCTTCTTAAACAATTTGTTCTTTGGCTGAGAAATTGCCTTGGCTTGATGAGTCATTTTCACTGTAATGTGGCAGGTTATGTTGTTGTTGGTTGTTTGGTGCAGAACTGCAGGCTGTTGGTTTGTGGTTGGAGTATTTATGTTTCAATTTTGAAAGCTTGTGGTTTTTGCAGCAGAGATTGGTGAGTAGCAGGGCGTGCAACAAGATTTTTGTCTTGATATTGCAGGTTTTGGTATTGGTTTCAAATTGTGATAGCAGGTCTGGTACATCTTGGTGGTATAGCAGGATTATTGTTTGGTTTTTTTTGGCTGTACTGCAAGTTTGTATTGTGGCTTTTAATGCAGGGAACAGGGTATCAACAGGAGGTTTTTTTAGAAAGCAGATTTGGAGTGTATGGTTTTTTAGTCTTTGGAGGGTAGTACGGTTGCTGCAGGGTGTAGAGGTTTTGTCGCTTTACAAGTTGTAGAATTGAGGTAGCATGGTTTGGTCTGGCATGTAGCAGCAGATTTTGAGGCAGTGTTGGCTGGTAGTTTTGGTTTGGAAGTGGGCCGCGTGATGGCTGTCATTTTCTTTTCTTTTGTAACATTGTGTAGCATTTTCTTTTATTGTAATGAAATAATAAGCTTTGATTGGAATGAAATGGATTTGTAAAATGAAGATGGGCCTTATTGAATGGATGATATGGATCTAGAATTGACTTGTTTCTTTTTTTTTTTAAAATGTAGATAAAAATGAATTTAGAAAATGGATAGTGAAAAAATGGTTTATGGATTAATGAAATGTGATTAGAACAATGAACAATTGGAATGCATTAATAAAAATAATATGGACATTAAATGGATTGAATAATTTGAAATTGGGTTAGAAAAAGAGGATTTGGTTAATGAATGGATATTGAAATTGGTTTGGAAAAGTGGATATGAAAAAATGGTTAATAGGATTTGGGTTAGAAAAATGGAGAATTATGGATAATGGATAATGGATAATGGATTTATGGTAGAAATTGAATATGGATTATGGTTTATGACAATGGAAATGGATAATAATGGAGAATGGGTATTTATGGACATTAAAAATGAAGTGGATTTTTATGGATATGGATAAATAACTTTGAAGTGGACATGGATTAAAAGTTTGGATTTAAAATGGTTTGGAAGAAAAAAAGGATGTACGGAGGTCCTTTACACACAGGTAGGACAAATTTGGGGTATGACATTATGAAGTATAATATTTTAGTGGAGAAAATTATTGCGCGTGTGAATCACTGGAGCTTTCAGCTGCTTAGCTTTGCAGGGAGAATCCTACTAATAAAAAGCCCTATATTTGCTGTTTTGAATTTCTGGTTGCAGGTTATTCCTCTCCCTAAGAAGGTTATTAGGAAAGTGGAGTCCATTTGTAGATCTTTTCTCTAGTCTGGCAATGGGGAGATAACTAGGAAAACCCCAATCTATTGGAGAAAGATATGTAATAGCAATCAGGGATGCCTTAATATTGTTGCTTTTGAGGAGTGGAAAATAGCTAACCTACTCAAGCTTCTTTGGAACCTTAGTGGTAAAAGGGAAAGCTTATGGATCAAATGGATCCATAACTACTATATGAAGGGCCAGGATATTATGGATGTAGTGGTCAAGAGTAATTGTCCGTGGATAAGTAAGGAAACTTTTAAACAAAGACATAGAATTGAAGACAACCAAGATTGGATGGTTATTATGCAGAAGCAAAAGGCAAATACTAGAGATTTCTACAAAATCATCAAAACAAATAATGATAAAGTTGGTTGGTGCAAGATTTGGTATGATAATCCTGCTAGACCGCGGGCTCTTTTTGCTATATGAATGTCGTGTAACGGGAGGTTGGCTACCAAATATAGGCTGCATAATTTGGGAGGATTGAGGATATTACCTGTTGCTTCTGTAAAGAGGAAGAGACTCTTCATCACTTACTGTTTGCATGCCCAAGTATGCAAAGGATATGGAAACATGTTCTTCAATGGTTACAAATAAATCACTCACCTCTTGGTGGGAAGATGAGCTTAGTTGGGTTCTAAACAACAACAAAAGGAAGAATTGGAAAAGTAAAACTATGAAGTGTGCTCTAGTGGAAACGATCTATGAATCATGGAGATATCGAAATTAGATTTGCTTTGAGGAAACCTTAGATATAAATAGCATTGGTCCAAAAATTATTGATATTATTATGTATAGATGTTGGGATAGGCCCAACCTTAGGAGGCATATTAGTATTCTAATGATACCTTAAGTTTTTGTTGGTGTTGTTTTAGTTATTTTGGTTCTTGGCCTGGTCTTCGGATTGCTTTGTCACTTCAAGAAAAACGAGTTTTCGCAGCGACAAAAGTTGTTGAGAAAAACACAAAGTTGCTGCAAAATGTATTTTTTGTAGCGAAAAAAATGTTGTTGCATGTCGTTGGTATAAGTGCCGTTGCAAAAAATTTTGCAACGACATTTGATGTCGCTGTTATAACTAATTCTTTTACAACAATAATTATTGCTGCCTTATTTGATAGATCGCAATGACATAGTCGTTACGAAAAGATACTTTTGTCAATAACTAAAAATGCTGTCAAAAATTATTTTTTGTCAACAATATGAGTTGTTGCTATATCTTTTATACCACAACTAAAAAACTAGTTGGAGTAGATTAGATTTTCCAATATATTATATGATTAAATGAGAATATAATTATACAACGACCTATGTTTGAGGTATATGAGTCAGGAAATCTAACATCTTTCAATACCTGACAAAATTTAGCCTTTTCTACTGATGACATTGTGTAATGAGCTGGGGGAATTATATACTTATCTCCATTTCTAATAGGATGAAGTGACTTTTTTAGTCCCATGTGTTTCAAATCTAGCCGAGACTTTAAAGTATCTTTTGTTTTTCCATCAATATTCAACAATGTCCCAATAACACTTTCACAAATATTTTTTTCTATATGCATCACATCTAGATTATGCCTTAATAGTAAAGTCCTCCAATAGGGTAATTCAAAAAATATACTTTTTTTCTTCCAATTATGCTTTTCACCTTCATTCCGCTTTCGTTTTCTTATATTTTTACCAAAGATCACTGTCTCTATATTTTCATGTTGTGCTATGACAATATCTCCAGTCAATGGTTTTGGTGCATGTCTAACCTCTCTTGTATTATCAAATGAGCTCTTATTATTGCGCCAAAGGTGGTTACTAGGTAAGAATCTACGATGACCCATGTAGCATTGCTTGAAACTATATTTTAAATGACGTGAGGTAGTTTCTTTATGGCAGCAAGGACAAGCTAATGCTCCTTTAGTACTCAATCCAGATAGCATCCCATAAGCTGGAAAGTCATTTATTGTCCATAACAAGGCCGCATGTAACTGAAAATTACAGCTTAAAGAAGCATCATAGGTTTCAATACCCACTTCCCATAATTCTTTTAAGTCATTAATTAGTGGCTGAAGGTAAACATCAATATCATTTCCAGGACTATTTGGTCCGGAAATAAGTAATGATAACATAAAATTGGGTTGTTTCATACATAACCAAGGAGGTAAGTTGTAAGGAACTAAAACCACAGGCCACATACTATAGTTGGGGCTCATAATACCAAAGGGGTTAAAACCATCTAATGCTAGGCCAAGTCTTACATTACGCGCATCTGCAGAAAAAAATTTATGTTGATCATCAAACCTTTTCCATGTAAAAGAGTCAGCTGGGTGCCTCAAAACTCCATCATTAACTCTTTTATTTTTATGCCATTTCTTGTCTTCTGCAATTTGTTTTGACATAAACAGTCTTTGTAGTCTTGGTTTTATGGGAAAGTAACGAACTATCTTATTAGGGACATTATTTTTCTTCATGTTTTCTTTCCATATACTTTTCTCACAAATAGGACACTTATCAAGATTTTCGTAGTCCTTTCCTCTATACAAAATACAATCATTAGCGCAAGCATCTATCTTGACATAATCTAGTCCAAGATCCTTGATAATCTTTTTAACCTCGTATATTAAGCCAGGAAGCACATTACCTTCGGGAAAAGCTTCAATCAATAACTTTAACAGTGAGTCAAGTGAGTTATTGCTCCATCCATGAAGACATTTCATCTGGAAAAGTCGCATAATAAAAGATAACTTGGAGAATTTTTTACAACCTTGATATAGTTTTTGTTCAGCATCTTTCACTAATCCATAAAATCTTTTAGCTTCCTTGTTTGGCTCTTCATTGATCTTATTTGACATAGGATGATCAAAAATCTTGTCACTATGTGCGTTAAATGATTGATGCATGTCATAAAGCATTGTGAAGGTTTGAGCATCATCACTTCTTTCATGCTCAACATCAATGCTAATATCATCATCCTGAAAATCATTCTCACTTGATGAATCACTTGAAGATTCTCCATGATACTCCCAATCCTCATAACTTGGTTCAAATCCCCACTCATGCAAATCATGACCCACATCATCTCTTGTCTTAAAATTAATGTTGTTGCATCTGCAACACGGACACCTAATTGTCTTTGGAGGATTAGTCCCGGAAAAAGCAAAATCTAAAAAGTCGTCCATTCCTTTTAAATATTCTGGTAAACTTCTATCTCTAAGTTTAATCCATCTCTTATTTTGTTTAGTCATTATCACACGTTCTTGTGATTCTAAAATAAAATATGAACAATGTTAGAATCATATGATAAATTAAACATTCATTATAAATAAAATTATATTTAAATTAAATTGAATAAAATTCATGAAAATATTTACTAAAATTACAAATAGGAAATAATGCTATACTTCGCTTTAGATTTTATTTGTAAATAAAATATTTTAGATTCTTTCTTCAAAAATTTTAAGGTTACCTTCTTCAAAATTATTTCTATTTTCTTCCAAACTAAATGATGAAAACAAAAGTTATACACATCTTTAGAGTAATAGTTCTATTTAATTAAGAATAAAATATGATATTCTCCTAATTCACTATATTAAATCATTCTATCATACACATAATCAATAAAAATAAATTGTCTCTTTTATGAAAATAAAAATTGTACTAATAATTGGATGATATGTTAATATTCAAAGGGATGTGATAGTTAATAGATCTATAAAATAATAATAAAATTTTACCTATCTTTCTCAAATAAATGCTGATTTATTTTGCACTAGTCCTACTTCTTTTTCCTCTTTGTATCACATGAAACTTCTTGTTTGTGGTAAATGATGGGTGTTGTTCACTTATGATGGTTGTATCGCACTAGTGCTATATATATAGTTATTAAATTAATATCTTTTTGTGTAACAAATTTATAGTCACTCTAAATATACTATAAAATAGAAAAATCTAAAAAATATATATTTTTTCAAATTTGAATATCTCATATATATATATATATATATATATATATATATATATATATATATATATATAAAAAAAAACAAAAACTGAAAAAGAAATAATTAAAGAGTCATAATTGTAGATATATTAACCCAAAATTTGGAACGGTTAAACATAAAAATAGGCACACAATATTCAATTTCCATAATTAGAGAACCATCAAAATTTGGTCTATTTAATAGGAGAAAAATTCGCCACATTGAAATGTTAAAGTGGATTTATGATCTCTAATAAAACAAACCTACCTAGAAATTTGACCATAGCTATTTAATAGGAGAAAAATTCGCCACATTCAAATATTAAAGTGGATTTATGGTCTCTAATAAAACAAATATTCAAACCTCATTTTTCATAAATTTGCAAATGATAGCTATTTTCATGGAAATATTTCCTTCTTCAAATAACTTCAAAGCATTAAAATAAATAATTATGATGTCACCAACTTCTAATCACAATAATTCACTAAGACCAACAGTATTATTTATTAACTATTATGGAGTGTAATTTAAATAGCTTTATTAAAAAATTTAATTAAATTAAATAGTTTAAATATAATCAAATACTAATATCACATATAGAAAATATGTGAAACTTGTAAAATTGAAATTAAATAATATTAATAAAGAGATTAATAAATACATATGAACCATTAAATTAAAATAAAGTTTTGTATGTTACGTATTTGCTTCCACTTTTGTTTTAATAACAATTTATTTAGTATTATTTTTTTAATATATATATATATATATATATATATATATATATATATATATATATATATATATATATATATATATATATATATAAAAGTTATATATCTTAATGAACTATATATTACTTCCATCCTATATCATTTTTTTTACTTTATTTATAACACGTTTTTTTATTAATTTTTGGCATAAATATCTCAATAATTTATTTAAAAATAATTAATTTTTTCCGCGACAATAAAATTGTTGTGAGAAATTATTTATTACAACGGCTTAAATTAGTCGTTGCTATATATATTAAAAAATTTATTATGTTTAGCAACAATAGTTATTGTTGTTGGAGATAAGTTATTTTCTCTAATAATAATGTGATACTTGAAAGTGAGAGTAAGTTATTACAACGACTTATATTAGTTGTTGCAATATGCATACTGAAAATTGGTATAATTTGTAGTGACAATAATAATGGTTGCGATAAGTAACTTTTCCCAACGATAATAAAATTGTTGAGAAAAAAAATAATTTATTACAATGACTAAAATTAATCGTTGCTATATGCATGCTTTTGTCAGCAAATTGAAAGTCGCTGCAAAAAAATTGCTGCGAAATATCTTATTTCTTGTAGTGTGTGTTGTTTTGTCTTTTTTGGAATGTAATATGAATTCTTTTATTCCAAATAATAATAATAATATTTGAAAAAACCCACTGGGGTTGGCCAAGCGGCAGAGAGCTTGGATTCCAAGGGCATGCTTCCTTTGGGGTCCTGAGTTCGAAACCGTTGTGGTGCAAACAATCCTTGATTGGGCCAGTCCACACAGAGCTTGCTCTGTGTTAAAACGGGTTGTCCTCATTGGTGGATGGTGGGGGTCCTATTGGATTAGTCAGTCAAAAATGGTTGGATACCAATATATCAAAATAATAATATTTGCAATCCTTCAGGGATACTTAAAAAGTTCTTAAAATCAATATGACATATTATATTTGATGGACATCCATAATCATTTCTTTTATAACACTATATAATTTATATACATATGTAATTTGTGCATGAATATTACTTAATTACCTTTTGTGTATATATTGTGA
Organism: Lathyrus tuberosus; assembly: GCA_022829125.1. Taxonomy (NCBI): domain Eukaryota; kingdom Viridiplantae; phylum Streptophyta; class Magnoliopsida; order Fabales; family Fabaceae; genus Lathyrus; species Lathyrus tuberosus. Next base: position 2,519,249 of record JALAZF010000082.1, on the reverse strand, counting down.
AATTTTGTATCAATAATAAATTTATAAAGAGATTAACTACTATTAGGGCGGTTTACGGTATATTTTTATCAGAAAATTGAACTGAACCGAATCAAATCATAGCTGAAGTTCACTCGAACCGAACCGTTTCAATTTATTTAGAACCAAACTAAACCAAAATTATTTGTTTGGTATATCGTTTAGAAATTTCGAACCGTACTGAACCGTTAGAAGACAAATTTTCCCAAACCAAACCATTTGTTAAAGAACCGAACCATTAAACTATTTTTTGAATTTTTTTTTAAAATTTAAAACTTGCTTTTAGTTTTTTTTTTCAGTTTCGATTCGATTCGATTTCAGTTTCAGTTCAGTTTATTTATCATATGCATCAATTCTAGAACCGTTAATACAATATGATTCGGTTCACTAATCAAATGTAATGGTTCGGTTATTTTAACTTCGGTTCAGTTCGGTTCGGTGGCTCGGTTCGGTTCACACTTTTTTAACATCTCTAATTTCTATGCATTGTGAGAGTAAATTTTTTTTCACAATCAATGCATCACAACCGTTCACTGATGTTACTTTATAGATAGGGCTGAAAATGAGTCGAGTCGAGTCGAACTCGCCTTAGCTCAGTTCGACTCATTAAGAATTAGCCGAGTTCGAGTTCGAGTTCATTACGAACTTTTTTTTCAGCTCAAACTCGACTCGTTAAGAATTGGCCGAGTTCGAGTTCGAGTTCGATTTCGAGTTCATCATGAACTTTTTTCAGGTCAAACTCGACTTGTTAGAAGTTTACGAATATCTCGGTTCAACTCGTTAGGTTTATCTTGTTAGGTTCAACTCGCTTATTTCACGGACTTAAAAGTAATTTTTTAAAGTCTATTTTTTATATATATATTTGACATTTTAAATTAATATTTTTTAAATAAAAAATATAGAAATAAAATAAAAGTTATAAGATTGGAATTTATACGATGTTAATTTTATTTGTATAATTATTCGTAGAAATATTTTACTCACTTGAGAATATAAATTATCAATTAAAACCGTTAGATTAAAAGAAAATATGAGACTAAGATTTAGAACAAATCTTTAAACCTATTCTTAAAGACAATATAATCTATCTCATATATAATCGAATTGACTCATGAACCTAACGAGTCGAACTATGTATAGTTCAAGTTCAGATCATTTAGTTAACGAATTTAGTTTTTAGCTCATATTCAGCTCATTTGGTTCATGAACCTAGTTCAACGATTTAATTTTCGAATCGAATTTCGAACTATTTTTGAGTTGGTTTGGTTCATTGTCAGCCCTATTTATAGATAATTAAAATAAAATTCAAAGTTCAATAAAAATCTAACGGTTGCAATTACTGACATTGGTAAATTTCTATAGACAGTCGGTGTATAATAATTAAATTTATTTATAAATAGTTTTTGAATTTCTTTTCTATAAATATTGTGACATAATTTTAAAAAGGATATATTTAGAATAAATTGTCTAAAAAATTATACTATTAAAATTAGTTAAGAAAAAAAGTTTTTGTATTTTTGTTACAACGGCTAAAGTGGATTGGGGCTGGTATTGTTCTCCTAAATCAGAAAATTCTAATTTTCTTCTTACCCTACAAATGTTTTCAATTTTGAATCATGATGGGATCAATTTTGAATTTGATTACATTATTATTAATAATGGTATGTCTTTTAGTTTGATTTTTGTCAGCATTTCATAGAGTATTAAAAAACATAATAATTTAATAGCTTGGAAGTTAGATAGAGTCCCTAATTTTAAAGTTGATTTTCAAAATTTTGATTTTATTTTTCACGGTACAATGTTATATATTACTAATAAAATGTCATAAATTTATTTGTTATTAAGATAATAATATAGTGTAAATAATTGTAGAAATTAATCATTTTAAAATTATATAATATAGTTAAAAATTATCTCTTCTAAATTATAATAAATAATTTGCATATATTAAACAGAATAAAAATTATTTTGCGACTACTTAAAAAATGATTTATATAAAAGTATATAACAATATGTTTAATATTTTAATTCTATCTTAATATGACATATAAAATGAGACATTTTTTTAATTAAAAACAATTTATATTATATAACAAATAGAGTATTTGTTGTGATATGATAATTTTAATTTTTTTCATGAAAATATTATACAACTACTAATAATTATTATAATTACATAGTATAATACTAATAAAAAGTTAAGAGATGGGGGGCCATGACCAAAGCTTATCACCCCTCCATCCTACCCGCAATTTAAATAATGTGAAATTTCAATACAACTTTAACATTTGAAGTTTTTTAGATTTTTAGACGGTTAAATATATAAATGTGTGAAGGTAACTTCTTTCTTTAAATTAATTTTTTAGGATAAGATCCAAACATATTTATCAAATTTATAAATAATTATTTCTAATCTGTATTTATAATGTTTATTTTTATTCCAAGTGCATGAATTCAAAAGTAATATTTAATACAGGTACTTAATAGGTGGTTGTGATGATTGATTAGCATGACTCCCAAAGTCATATTAAATATATGAGAACAAATGAAAATAAATTGTGACTGATATATCTCATATTTAGTTTTTCTCCCTCAGTCTTATATTATGTGTCCTTTTTAGATTTTCATTTTCTTTTAAGATATTAATTAATTAGGTTGATTTCGATAATAAAACGAGTATTATTTATTAAATAACTTTATTAATAATATATATTGAAATAGTTATTATATTAATTATAATAAAATAAGTAAAGATAAGTTAGTAAAAACAAATAATAAATATCATATTAATATTTTAAAAAATAAATAATTTAAGACAAAGAAAATTTGCAAAGAAAATACGTATTGTGAGAAGGATCGTAAAACAGAAGAAGTATTATAAAAATATATTTGTAGTGCCATGCATGTAGTTGGTAATGGGTGGTTATATGTGCAATTGATATGTATGACTCCAATAATCATATTAAATACATTAGAATAATGAAAATAAATAAATTGCATATGATTTACTTAATATTCTAAATTTTATTTTATTTTAATTAAAATTAATGTTGTATGATTTGTATATTTCATTAATCAAAATTTAAACACTAAATATTTAATTTGTAAGTAAAATTTTAAAATTAAGCTTAAGTTTAAAGTTAAATCATCGATTAAAAATTTCTAACTTTGATCTCTAATCACAATAATATTTTGCAATATTTTATTTATTTCCTTAATAAATTTTAAACTATCAAAGTCTCTTTTACTTCAAAAATTTGAGACAGACGACCTTACATTTCTATCAAACTTTTAATATATAAATTATTAACACTGTAATATTAAAATAATTAACATTATAATATTATTAAAAAATATATAAAAAAATTAAAAATATTCAAATAAAAAAAAATAACATTGATCATATGAAAAAAGTGAAGTTAAAAGTATTTGAACAAATTTTCAATCTTGTTTAATCTCTTATGCAGAAAATTCTAGTTTGCCCGACAAAGTACTATGTCACATACTCAATTTTATTCCCATGAAAGAGGTCTTGCTACTAGTCTCATTTCTAAGAGGTGGTTCCATCTTCGGCACTCATTTTCTCAATTTTCGCATGAGCTACCTCGGCCAATGCCATCCACTGGATCAATGCTGTCGTATAACACGGAGTTGAGTACATTGAACTATGCATTCGAATATTAGAGCTTGATAGTCTCAAATTGCCCATTAGCATTCTAACATGCCCGACCCTTGTAGTTCTCGACTTATTTGAGTTTGTTAGGAAGGATTTCTCTTCCATTAACCTCCCCTGAGGTGGCAAGAAACACAAGAAAGAGGGTTTGAATTGAGTTTTCAAGATTAAAATTTTTTGTGCTCAAACACCCAAAATAAAACAAAGAGTAAAAATAAATTAGCACAATTATTTTTATACTGATTCACTGTTAACGAAGCTAATCGATTCCATCTGCCAAGGTGATTTTGCCTTCTCAATAAAGACTTAATCCACTATAATCACCATACTACAGACACATAAAGACTACTCGTCTTTGTCTTCTAGAGAATCTTGACTAAAACCCTAACCTCTCAACAAAAACAATCTCAAACAAAGAGATATAAGTATTGTGTTTACAAAGTTACTTCAAAAATCATATTACACAAAATTTAAGTACAAAAAAATACGTACACTATAACGAACAAAAGCTCTATGTGTGTTTTCTATCTATATTCATAATAATAGTATGTTTTACAAAAGTGTTTTGAGATAGTGTATTGTAGCAGAATTAGCAGCTCCATTCATTCTTCCAAGTCTCCTTTATATAGGCATGAAAAGATCCGTTGGAGGGTTGTTGAATGTCAAACTTGCTTTAATTTGATCCCCTATTTATTGGCATTTTTTTAACTCTTTTGTGTTGTTTTGTTGGATTTACTCCATGATATCATGTTATTCTTCAATATTGTTGAAAATACCTTTGGTTGCTTTAATTTGTGTGTTGTGTAAAAATTAGGCATAAAAACATCAAAGTGTGAGACGCAAGCAATTGGACAAGGAAGCCAAAGGAAGAGAAGAATTTCAGCATGTTCGTTGTGCGAACAGCCAGCGAGGAGTGCCAGCGAATGTTCGCTTTGCGAACTCATGGCGAAGTCCCAACGAAACCTCTCAATTGAGAGTCAGTAAGGAAAGGATACTAAGTTGGTTGGGCAAAATGGTAGCGAATGTTTGCTGTGGCGAGGTCTCAGCGAAAGACCAGCGAACCATCCCAGACTATAGTCAGTAGCTAAATGACCATAAGTTTACTGTGAGAACTTGTAGCGAGGTAGTTCGCAGTGCAAAAAATTGGTCGCACAACGAACTTCAGATATTTCTCAGGGGCGGTTTAACTGTTCAGAGGCACATCAGGCGCCTAAAACTGAGTTCGCTGGGAGAAGAAAGGGTTCGCAGTGCGAACATGACAGATTCCAAAAGTACTATATAAGTACTTTTCACATTTTTTTGAGGATCATAACCTATTTTTACACACAAGAACTTCATGTTCTCAGATTTCTTCACCAAAAGGTGATATTTTGCAAATAGAAGCTGGATTCGCATCCGAGTTCGATTCTTCGACGTGGATGCTCATTCATCTTCTTCCAAAACATGTAAAGTAAGCTAGCATGATTATGGCTAGCTAATTTCCTTTGTATCAAAGGTAGAGGTAGTCTACCATTAGCTTGTATGTATTTCTTTTGATTGGCCTTGTATGTGAATAAATGATGATTAATATATGATGAATATTTTTGTTCTTAATGATCCATTCTTGTTTCGTAAAACTCTAGACATAGATTTTGTGAAACTTGACTTAAAATATTCATCTATTGGTTTATAGATTGGAGAAATCAGTCTATGGTCGATAGTTGCTTTGTGTTAAACTTAAAGCTTACTATATTGGTTGTTATATGGAGAAATCATGTAGCGATCAGTACGTTATTTCTCACGACGCCGCTCTAGAGATAGACAGTGTTGAGAGAATGTGCGATGATATTAATCGGATCTGACTTCACATGCAAGATTGAAAGAATCCGTATAAGTTAAGGTAGATGAAAACTACTTTTGATATACTTTGTTAATCAAATACTTTAAAAATTATAAGCTTTGCTACTAAAAACGTGACAATTTTATGAACAAAACTTTGAAAACCCTTATTCTTGAAACGATAAATTGTTGAAAGGCAAGCATCAAAATATCCTCAATCCCAGTGGAACGATAACAAAAAACTCCCCTTTAACTACGATTTAAACAAAATGGCCCCGTTGCCGGGGATTGTTGATATTGCAAGCATTGCAGTAGTTTGTTGATTTAAGAACTTTGTATTGTATTCTTACCCCTGTTATTTTTCTTGTGCTGCTTAATTTGTTTACTCAAGTGTGCAGATTCTGTTTATGCGAAGGAGTGTACCTGCGGATCAACTTCTTTTTTATCCTGAAATTGAAAGAACCGCTCGTAGGCTCAATAACAGAACTAGACGGAGGCAACAACTTGCTAAAGAAAGATAAGAGCGCAGATAATCTTCTTCATCTACACCCATTGTCACACCAATCATGGTTGAACCACCACCACCACCACCTCCTGCTTCAACCCCTTGTGTTAACAGTCCAAGACACAATGCTCAAATTGCGCGCAACGCCCATAATGGGAGGATTCTGAGATGAAAACGGGAATCCTTGCTCTTCTGTATTAGAATCCTTTTACTGGTATGGACCATGAGGATTCGTTCTATGAAATTAGGGGTGCAACGGGAGCGCTGGAAGCTGAAGAGGAATCCTTGTTTAAGAGACTATTTTCGCATTCCATAATCGGGAAGACAAAGGAATGGTATCTTGATCAATCAACTCTAGTGATGACGGATTGGAATTTATTGGAAAAAAAGTTCCTTGAACGGTTTTCCCCCATAACAGATTTACGGAAGCAAAGACGGCGATATTGGTATTTGCTCAAGGTGGAAATGAACCTCTCAATGAAGCTTGGGAGAGGTTCAAATTCATGTTATGAAAATTCAAAGGTCACGGTTTTGATGAATTAACTCAAGTGCACATCTTCCGGAATGGGCTCCAATCGGTTCATAAGACTTTGTTGGATGCTACTTCGGGTGGATCATAGGATGGCACTCAATGATCATCAAGGAAATCACAACCGTGGCACACCCCAAAGAAAACCGGACATGATCGAGTTGGGAATAAATGATGTTATTCTTGCTCAAAACAAATTACTCTCATAATAAGTGGAGTTGTTGACAAAGCAAATGTCAAAACTTCTACAACAAATCAAAGAGATGCAAGAAGTTCCCACCCAAAATCAACATGTAGCAAGTTGTGAACTTTGTAAAGGCGATCATCCTACCGGCTATTGTCCATCGGTTGTTGAAGAAGCCAACTATGCGGGAAACCAAAATCAAGGCTTTCAACCAAGACCACCATATCAAAGGAATAACCAAGGCCACAAACTGAGAGGTAATAATCAAGGTTACCAACAAGGGTGGAGGCAAGAGCCGAGTTCTTCAAACCATCAACCTTACCAAAATTACAACTAACCGCAATAAAACCAATGAGGAGGCTCTTAGATTGAAGAAACTCTCAATCAATTCATGAAACTCTCAATGTCTAACCAAAATAGCACTGATTCCTCTATTAGGAATCTTGAGGCACAAATTGGGCAATTGTTTAAGCAACTTGCCGACAAGCAAAAAGAAGCCTTTTCGGCCAGCCCGCAAGTGGATCCTAATGAGGTATGCAAATTTATCCTTACTACGAGTGGGAGAACTACTACAAAATGTGCAAACAACAATGCTAGGTTTACTACGGATTCATATACACCGTTGTAATAGGTTAAAATTTTCGCGCCCAGTGAGTAACTGAATTTATAAATAGTAATTTAATGACGGTTGTCTTAAAAACACAGTAGTAATAAATGATATGTAGCAAGCTTTGATTCCCAGCAACTACATTTTTTCCATTTTTTAGAGTACATTAAGTCTGTGCCACTTAAGTACATTATTTACAAAATAAATTATAAATGATTTTACAACGGTGAAGTAAACCAACCATTGTTAGAGGATTTACAATTCCACTACGGTTGGGTTGTCTAACCGCGATTAAAGGGTTTACTGATAAATTAAAACAAAACTTATTCTGTATTTATTTCATAAGACGCCCTAGGCGAACAAGTGAGCTAGAGACGATAGCGGTGGCGTAATCTTTACCGTCTTCGTATCCATTCATTTGGAGCTCAAATCTTCACCCTCTTCGTTCATTTGATTCTTCAGCTTCGAGGTACAGTACTCTTCAACATCTTCATTCCTTTTTTCTTATTTTATGTTGTATATGCTCAAATATTCACCCTCTTCATTTATTTGATTCTTTGGCTTCGAAGTCTGGTACTCTTCAACATATTCATTCCTTACGTGCATAAGATTCTTCAGCTTCGAAGTACGGTATTCTTCTATATCTTCATTCCTTTTTTCTTTGTTTATGTTGTATATGCTCTAGTCAGTATGAGAGTGCATGTTTCATATGCTTTAGGTTTAGATTTGTATATGCATATGCTTAAGTTTTTGGATTAGATTTTGGTGTGTCATTCACATTATTATACGTATATAAATTTCAGAAGTTGTTATGGATCGTAGTTGAATGAAAGCTGATAGATTAGGTATGGTTTATGAGAATGGAGTTCTTGAATTCCTTGAATACGCTGATAAACATCTTCCCGACAATAATGGTATCTTTTATTGCCCTTGTGTTGTTTGCGTGAATATCAAAAAGGGTACAAAGAAAGAAATATTCCATCACCTTTGTTGTGATGGTATATGTCAAAATTATATAATATGGACGTGGCATGGTGAGGTGGATAAAGAGGAAAGCTGGGTGTCACAAAGTCAAAGAGTGGATGAAGATGAATATATGGAAGATCAACTAGAGGACATGTTCCGTGATATTGGGGAATATTCTTTTAAGAATGCTCATATTTATGATACTTTATGTAGTGATAAAGACACCCCTTTATATAAGGGATGCACAAATTTTACACGATTGTCAACGGTGTTAAAGTTATTTAATCTAAAGGAAAAAAATGAATGGTCGGATAAAAGTTTCACGAAATTACTTGAATTGCTAAAGCAAATGTTACCAAAAGATAACAAATTGCTGGATCGTTGCTATGAGGCCAAGAAGATATTGTGTCCAATGGGGCTGGAGTATATCAAAATACATGTTTTCCCTTGCATATTATACTAGAAAGAGTATGAAGTCTTGTATCAATGTCCGAAATGTGGTGTGTTGATAACACTGAATCACACTACGTATTTGACTCGGATTGCACATGTTTCTTAGGATTTTATTGTTATTTTCTTGTGTTATGCTTGTGTTTTGTTTTGTTTTCAGGTTCTTTGTATTCCCAGAGCTCCTCGTGAAGAAATGAAGAAAAACGAGCAAGAAAACCAGTTTTTGAGGAAATTGTACACATGGCATCCACCATGGCGGGCGCCATAGGGTAGGCCACGACTTGGATAGGAGTCAAATGCTATCAACTACCACGATCTCCAGTTCTTTCTCCCTTGGTTCACATGGCGGGCGCCATGAGGGGGTGGCGGACGCTACCTTTGTCATATGGTTTCCCTCCCAAAAGAAATTGGGGGGCACTTTGGTCTTTCCATAGTTTTTACTAGGCTATAAATAGATGAGTCCTTGATCCTTTTTCTTTATCCAAGCTTGGTTTCAGAACTCAAGCCATATATTTTCAGTATTGTAAAGTGATAAACTTCTCACATCGGGGAGTTATCACACTGTTTGATCGAGCCTGTAATCGAGTTTGGAGCGCTATGGTAGAAGTTAATCTTGCCGCCATTTTCATTTCCAGTCATTTATTTCCAGTTGTACCAGATTTAAAGCCTCCGATTTGGATCAGGTTTCTATTTACTTTCCCGCACCATTTATTTTATCGCACTATTTACTTTCCCGCACCATTTATTTTCTCGCACTATTTACTTTCCCGCACTATTTACTTTCCCGCACCATTTATTTTCTCGCACTATTTACTTTCCCGCACCATTTATTTTCTCGCACCATTTACTTTCCCGCACTATTTACTTAAAAAAGAATCTACTTTAACATGATCTATTTCAACATGTCTATTTACGTTTCCATGTCCGGCTAAAATTTTAAGGTTAGAATGTAAGGATCATAGTTAAAGTAGTATTCCATACAAGGTGTCAATAGAAATGCTTAGGGGTTATTCTGATTTTTAACACAAGTTTTCTGCACTTTATTTCTGTTGGTTAAGATCTAACGCCGTCCAACCTTTGGTTAAACTTGGTTAGTCTTAACTGTTCAAAGGAAGCGAAAGCGCTTTGTCTAGTTAAGTAGGAGTTTTTAATACTTTAGAAAAACGATTTTAAAACTATTTTCTGACGCGTTTATGGGTTTAAAGTCCGGTTCGCATGAACCTCTTTTTGTTAAAAGTTCCAAGTCAAAATACTTTTCAACTGAGTCAAGAAACTATATTTCTTAAAAATAGGTTTATTACTTTAACGCAATGCTCGCCTTTTTATAAGTGACAATAAGAGGGTTCGATTAAGGGATAAACTCGGTTCTGAATACGCGAAAGCGACAGTTCCCGTTAAATTAGTTCTTTTCATAAGTAGAAAACATTACCCCATAAGTGGTTCTATTTACAAGCATTTGGAAAACTATCCGACTGTGTGAATTACATTCAGGCCTATTGTTTTAAATTGAATTTTATATCTTCGTACTTTATGTCGCTTTTACTGTGCACTCACGAACTCCCAATTGATTTGCCTTAGATAAACATCGTAACGATAGAAACTGATAGATTGACGTTTGGTCTCTCTGGGATCGATAATCTTTTATATTACTCTGACGCGATTCGTATACTTGCGAAAACACCGCATCAAGTTTTTGGCGCCGTTGTCGGGGACCAATTACGTCAAATTTCGTACCCTGTTGTTACACCGTCTAGACTAAGGCTTTACCTACTGGTCAATGCGAAGAACTCGCAGCACTGGTAGTCTTATAGATCCTTTAGCGGAACCTGAATGTTACGCTCGCGCACGTCTCTCACTTCGTAGAATTAAGGAAACTATGGCCGAAGACCGTAACCAAAGACCCTTTAAGGATTTCGCTCAACCATCCGATGACGAACCCAGTTCTAGTATAGTAAACCCTAATATTCCTGCTAACAATTTCGAACTGAAACCCTCCCTATTATAATTAGTACAGCAAAACCAATTCGCGGGTCTCCCTTCTGAGAACCCAAATCAACATCTAAAAGTCTTCATCCAATTAGCTGACACTTTTAAAACTAATGGTGCTACTCCTGAGGCGATTCGTCTAAGACTATTTCCTTTCTCCCTTAGAGACAAAGCCCTTAAATGGTTAGATTCCCTTCCAGCCAATTCTATAACAACTTGGGAAGACCTTAGGAGAGTATTCCTTGCTAGATATTTCCCCCCAAGTAAAACTGCTGTTTTTCGAAACCAAATAACCAGATTCACTCAAAACCAAGGTGAATCACTCTTTGAAGCTTGGGAGAGATATAAAGACCTATTGAGAATATGTCCACATCATGGCGTGGAATCATGGCTAATCATTCACACCTTCTATAATGGACTTCATTATAACACTAAGATGACCATCGACTCTGCCGCTGGTGGCGCTCTGATGAATAAACCTTACCCTGAAGCTTACGCTCTCATCGAAGATATGGCTCAAAACCATTGTCAATGGGGAACAGAACGAGCAACAGTGGAGAAGAAAGAAGCCCAAGGAGGAATACACGAGATAAGTTCTATAGACATGATGCAAGCCAAAATGGACGCTTTGGCCCTTAAGGTCGAACATATGTACGTAAACCCAGCTACTGCAGCAGCAGTCTCATCGGAATGCGAATTATGTGGAACCAAAGGACACTAATCAGCAGAATGCAATCTGTTGAATGAAACTAAATCAGACCAGGTCAACTATGCCCAAGGGAACCCATTTTCAAACACTTATAACCCTGGATGGAGGAATCACCCAAACTTTTCCTACAAAAACAATAACCCTATCCAAAACCCTGCACCTCCGAGACCACCCGGTTTTCAAGCCCAGAGACAAAACCAACCTATGCAAGCTGTGCCGCCCAAGCCAAACCTTGAGAAAATCATGGAAAATTTCATTTCGGCTCAAACCCTGCAAAACAAAGAATTCTTAAACCAAAACATTCATGTAAACGAAATGATTACCCAGTTAAGAGCCAAGGTAGACCAAAAAGTCACCCACAATAAGATGCTTGAAACCCAGATCTCTCAGGTAGCTCTCAAACAAGCTCCTGAAACCACTCCTGGAGGACAATTTCCTGGACAACCTCAACAAAACCCCCGAGGACAAGCCAATGCAATTACCTTACGAAGTGGGACCGCTTACGATGAACCGTTTAACCCGGCATTGGGCAAACCCAAAACTTCTAAGAAAAGCGTTGTACCTACGGACGAAGTAGAGGAATCAGTGGAATCTGAAGAACAGAAAAACCAAGATAAGGGAGAAACTATAGATAAAACTAATGAACCACCCCCGCCATACGAACCTCCAATACCCTATCCACAAAGACTCAAACAAACCAAGATCAATAACCAATACCAGAAATTCATTAAAGTCATAGAGAAACTTCATGTGGAAATCCCTTTCATAGAAGCCATCACCCAGATACCATCTTATGCAAAGTTCCTCAAAGACATCCTTGCCAATAAACGTAGACTTGACGATCCAAAACCTTTGGAATGCAATTCCATTTCCGAGAATAAACTTGCCAAAAAGGAGAAAGATCCTGGAAATTTCTCCATACCTTGTATTTTGGGGAGTCATGTCATCAATAAAGCTTTCCTGGACTTAGGAGCTAGTGTGAGCTTAATGCCTCTAGCAGTTTGTGAAAGGTTAAAACTAGGAGAACTGCAACCTACTAAGATGTCTCTTCAATTAGCCGATAGATCCGTCAAATATCCAGTAGGCATATTAGAAGACGTCCCAGTTAGGATCGGTCAGTTGTTTATCCCTACTAATTTCATTGTCATGGACATTAAAGAAGATGATGACATCCCAATCCTCCTAGGTAGGCCATTCTTGTCAACCGCAGGAGCCATAATAGATGTCAAGAGAGGAAAGTTGACTTTTGAGGTAGGTGATGAAAAGATAGAATTCATTTTTTCGAAATTTATTATGGCACCAGTATTAGGAGACGCATGTTATGCCATAGACATCATTGATGAATGCATTAGGGAATTGGATCAAGAAGAACCCATAGAAACAATCAAACTACCTTCAACCCTCATAAGGGAATATGATGGATTTATGGAACCCTACATTGATGATAACCTTCATGAATGTTTATCCCTTACCCCCAATCCAATACCATGCCCCAAGAAACCAACTTTAGAACTTAAAGAACTACCCAAGAATCTAAGATATGAGTTTTTGGATGAGGAAATGAACCATCCAGTTATAGTCAGTGCTACCTTAAACCAAGAAGAAACATACCAGCTCTTATATGTTTTGCGGAAATATCCCTCAGCCTTAGGATATAATATCTCCAATCTGAAAGGTATAAGTCCATCCGTGTGTATGCACTAGATTTTACTTGAGGAAGATTCGAAACCCTCCAGAGAACATCAGAGAAGGATAAACCCTATAATGAGTGATGTTGTTAAGAAGGAAGTTCTTAAGTTACTGGAAGCAGGTATAATTTATCAAATCTCAGATAGTAAGTGGGTGAGCCCTGTGTATGTAGTACCTAAAAAGGGAGGCATCACAGTCGTGCAAAACGAGAAAGGCGAACATGTAGCAAAACGGATAGAAGGAGGATGGCGTATGTGCATAGATTACAGAAAATTAAACAAAGCAACTAGGAAGAATCATTTCCCTTTACCATTTATAGACCAAATGCTGGAACGTTTAGCCAGACACTCCTATTTTTGTTATCTTGATGGATATTCGGGATTCTTCCAATTTCCTATTCACCCAGAAGATCAAGAAAAAACAACCTTCACATGCCCTTATGGAACCTTTGCCTATAGACGAATGCTTTTCGGCCTCTGTAATGCTCCAGCTACCTTCCAGCATTGCATGATGTCAATCTTCGCTGATTACCTTGATGGAATTATGGAAGTATTCATGGATGATTTCTCGGTATGCGGATTTGATTTCAAAAACTGTCTCGTTAACCTTGAGAAAATCCTGAAAAGATGTGTGGATGTAAACCTGGTGCTAAACTGGGAGAAATGTCACTTTATGGTTACCGAAGGTATAGTTTTAGGACACATAGTCTCTGAAAGGGGTATTGAAGTAGATAGAGCCAAGATAGAGGTAATAGAAAACCTAAAACCCCTTAAGACCATTAGAGAAGTCCAATGTTTTCTTGGACATGTTGGTTTCTACCGGCGTTTTATCAAGGATTTCTCTAAAATAACCAAACCTTTAACTGGCCTCCTGATGAAAGATGTCGAATTTAATTTTGATGAAAAATGCATTGAAGCATTTAACCTTTTGAAACAAGCGCTAATTTCAGCACCCATTATGCAACCCCCAGATTGGGCCGAACCTTTTGAAATCATGTGCGATGCTAGCGATTATGCTGTAGGAGCTGTTCTAGGTCAAAGAAAGGATAAGAAATTACATGTAATTTTTTATGCTAGTAGAACCCTAGATGCTGCTCAGCTTAACTACGCAACCACTGAAAAAAGAACTCCTTGCCGTGGTTTTTGCTATGGACAAATTTCGATCTTATCTGGTAGGAGCTAAAATTATAGTGTACACAGACCACGCTGCCATTCGTTACCTATTAAGCAAGAAAGATGCCAAACCTAGGTTACTTCGATGGATCCTTTTATTGCAGGAGCTTGATCTAGATATTCGAGACAAGAAAGACACAGAAAATGTAGTTGCTGATCACCTTTCTAGACTTGAGTACCTGAAACCAGATTTAGTGCCTATAAATGATGATTTTGCCTATGACAGGTTAATAGCTAAGATAGAAGCCATTGAAGAAAATAACTTAGATCCTTATAAGAACCCTGAAAAATCTTTGGCGGTAAGTGGCGTACCTTGGTACGCTGGTTTTGTTAATTACCTAGCCGCTGATATCATACCTCCCGACCTTAACTATCAACAGAAAAAGAAGTTCTTTAACGATGTAAGACAATTTTATTGGGACGAGCCACTTCTTTTCAAAAGAGGTACAGACGATATTTTTCGTTGTTGCGTTCCAGAAGAAGAGGTAAGAAATATCATAGAACACTGTCACTCTGCACCCTACGGAGGACATGCTAGCACCTCCAAGACACACGCTAAAATTATTCAAGCTGGCCTTTTCTGGCCCATAATGTGGCGTGATGTTCATGCTTATATAGTCAAATGTGACCGGTGCCAGCGCACTAGGAACATCTCCAGACGTGACGAAATGCCTTTAAGGAACATTCAGGAAGTAGAACTTTTCGATGTTTGGGGTATCGATTTTATGGGACCATTTCCAGCCTCATTAGGAAATAAATATATCTTAGTATCTGTTGACTACGTGTCTAAATGGATTGGAGCCATAGCCTCACCCGCAAACAACACACGAGTAGTGATTAAGCTGTTTAGGAATTATATATTCCCTAGATTCGGAGTACCCCGTCTTGTTATAAGCGATGGTGGATCGCACTTCATATCAAGGATTTTTGATAAACTTTTAAGCAAATATGGAGTTAAGCATAGAGTAGCAACACCTTACCATCCACATACTAGTGGCCAAGTAGAGGTATCTAATAGGGAGATTAAACAAATCTTAGAGAAAACTGTTTCAATAACTAGAAAAGATTGGTCTCAGAAGCTATAAGAAGCACTATGAGCCTACATAACTGCCTTTAAAACCCCTATTGGAACAACTCCTTACCAATTGGTCTATGGAAAGTCCTGTCACCTACCCTTTGAGTTAGAACACAAGGCCTATTGGGCCACTAAAACCTTAAACTTAGATTATTTGACTGCTGGTGAAAAGCGCATCCTTGACATTCATAAACTAGAAGAACTCCGCCAGTCTGCCTATGAGAATGCCATAATATATAAAGAAAGAACCAAAGCATGGCATGATAAAAGAATTATAAAGTAAGATTTCAATATAGGAGATCATGTTCTCCTCTTTAATTCCAGGTTGCGACTTTTTCCTGGCAAGCTTCGTTCAAGATGGACAGGTCATTTCGAAGTTTCTAAAGTCCTAAAATCCGGAACAGTTAAGATCAAGAACCATTCTTGTAGTCCATTCATTGTAAATGGGCAGAGGTTAAAACACTACGAAGGAGGTGACATTCCCATTGACTACTCCAGCCACACTCTGATCGATCCACCACTACCTACTTCAGCTACATGAGTTATACTCGTCAAGCTAACGACGTTAAACAAGCGCTGCATGGGAGGCAACCCACGGTTTTCTTTATCTTTCTTTATTTTTTCTTTTATGTTTATTACTTTCCATGTCTTACATTTTGTTTTTATTAGTTTATTTGCATAGACTGACCTTTTGTAATGTTTATGTTTTCATGTCCCATTCTCTAACCCTTCTTTTCAGGATGCAGACCTTCGACGACATGCACGTCGCTTTCAGAGATGACGCACAGAGACAACGCTATTTAGTCCTTTATCAGCGTCCCATGGCACCTACCCGTTACCCTGACCAGGCTTGCATGGATGCCTTAGGCATCGAGCCCAGTATAAGGTTTCTATGTAGCCAGCTCCAGTGGGATGAGTATGCTGATGACATGCATTCGACCTACAGAAACCTCACCCTAGAGTTCCTCAGTTCATTTAGCCATGAGCCATATGATGGTCAGGACGGCAGTGTCATTTTCAGACTGTTTGGGACAAAGTACTCTTTTACCCATAAGGGGTTTGGTGATTTGCTAGGTTTCCAGACTTCCCCTGATGCCATTCCTGATTTACCTATGGGATACTTTATGAGTCGAGATATCGACAAGTTCTGGAGCAATATTACAGGTGGAGGAAGCCCTGATCCGTCCACCCAGCTATCTCACATTATCCATAACCCAACTCTCAGGTATTTCCAGATGATTCTTGCCCACACCTTCCTTGGAAAGGCTGGTGCTGATGTCCATGTTAGCGAGGAGGAGATCTTCTTCCTTTTAAGTGCGAGCCAGTCGCGTCCTGTGGCCTGTGGGAACTTTCTGCTTGATAACCTCACACTCACAGCCAGATCTTCTGAAGGAATCATCCATATGGGAGGAACAGTTACTCAGATTGCTCTTGCTTTGGGTCTTACTAGTAAGCTGCTTCACCTGACTCCCTACTGCGGGTATACCACGCTGGATATCTATTTCGGCTTAGACCGAGGGTTGATGAGGAGAGCTTTCTTTCACCCTAACCAGTTCAGGCTCTTGATCGACGGTGAGACCATCCACTACTTCACTTTACTTGATCCTATGATGACTAGTGTCCACGACCCTGCTAATTGGAGTTATGCTTTAGAGGGTTATGGAGAGACAGTTGATGAGCCTCGCACTCCACCGTTACCAGAGTATCACCCTACACCACCTTCTCCCAGGATTACAGTGTTGTCGAATAATCTTTCCTTGCAGAGACCTGACGTGTACACACAGCTAGCTGAGCTACGTATGGAGACTGCCAGACTTCGACAGGAGGTTACTGACCTTATCTTGTAGGTCCAGGTTTCCGATCTGACTCAAGCGACAGAGGCTGATTGCTTGTATCAGGAGATCGCAGATCTACGCTGCGAGTTAGCCGCAGTTCGAGGTTCTGACCAGACCGAGGAGCATCCGGCTCCATGATGACACTACTCTCATTATCTTCTTTACCGTTTTATTTACTTATTTCCGTTTTTCAGACTTATATATATATATATATATATATATATATGTTTTACATTCTCGCATTTGGCTTCCATGTTGTTCATGATGTACTTTGGTTATATATATATATATATATATATATATATATATATATATATATATATATGCATTTTTATGTTTATTATTCTCTCATTTTATTTTATTAATTTATTTACTTATTTATTATTTGTATTTTTATTTTTAGACCTAACAAAAAAATATGCATGTACTAGAATAAGAAGGACGTGCTACCTGCACCACCCAAATAAAATAGGAGAAGAAAGCCCAAGAAAGCAAAAATAAATCCAGCCCAGACCTTTTGTTAAGGTGGCGCCCGCCATATAGTCCATGGCGCCCGCCATGGGGTCTGGAACTATATGCGGGGCAGAACCACCAAAACCCCCATTTTCTCACCTTCAAACTCCCTAACCTCCATTTTTACCCATCCGAAAACCTCCATCAACCCCCATAAAGTTCACAACTTTTTCATCTACTCACCATCCCATTAACCTCTCTAACCTCCATTTTTGCCCATCCATTAAAATCTCTCAAAAAACACACTTTTCACTACCTTTCTATAGAAACCCATTTCTCTCATTCTTCAACCTCAAAGGTGCATCAATGGAGTATGACGGTTACATCCTTCGCCAAGGCAAGTCCGGGGAA
Source organism: Lathyrus tuberosus (assembly GCA_022829125.1). Taxonomy (NCBI): domain Eukaryota; kingdom Viridiplantae; phylum Streptophyta; class Magnoliopsida; order Fabales; family Fabaceae; genus Lathyrus; species Lathyrus tuberosus. The sequence continues at coordinate 2,501,169 of JALAZF010000082.1, read as the reverse complement.
AGGCAAAAGAAACTTCTCGAAAGATTGTAAGCACGAGAGATTATCTCGACCCGGTACGTCGACAAAGACTGTCTCTATACTCTTGGTATTTATCATAACGTTTTTCACATGCTAGATGTCTTAGGATTACATGATATTTTTGCTAGGAAAGATCCCACTTTTGAAAGGTTGACCCGGGAATTTTTGAGTTCCTTGATTTACATTGTTAGTCCTAACACTGCTAGCACAGCCGGTACGGTGAAATTTAGAATGTTTAATGTCGAATATGAACTCACCACCGACGAACTAGCAGAGAGATTAGGAATGCCTTTTGGGGATGTCGCTGTTTGTGAAGCACCTTTGGATTCCGATTGGTCAGTTAAGGCATTTTCCTTCTGGCAAAGGTTGTCAAATTTTACAATTACTTCTTTTGAAGGGATTCTTGCCTCAAGGATCCATAACCCGACCATCTGTGTTTTTCGTTATATGTTGGCTTGTACTATTTTTGGCCGGGAGAATCCAAACAAAGTGAATGAAAAAGAACTTATGTTTTTGCAAGGGTGCCTCACAAATAGGAGGATTAATTTGGTTCCTTTTATGATTGTTCACATGATTGATGCTATTAAGAGTACAGGGACCATTGCTTTTGGAGGTTTGATTACGTCTATTGCTAGGGCTCTAAAACTCGACACTGAGATAGCCACCTTGGCACCTCTTCCTCCCCACATAATTAATTTAAAATTTCTAAAAGATATGAAATTGTGTAAGGTAAGGAGAGAGGGAGGCTTTGAACTCATGATCCATGGAGTGGCTATCTCATCTGTTGCTTTGCCGTGCACTAGACGTACTGATGTACGTGTAGAGAGGAACTGGACCTATGATTTAGATGCTCCACCTGTTACGGGTCCACTGCCTCCTAATGTTCCTACTGGAGACGGGAACGAGACTGATGACGAGTATGACCAGTGAGAGCAGTATCCCGATCATCATATGTCACCCCACTATGTATCACCTGTACCCACTGCACCGTCTTCTTCTCACCCTTCTGCAGGTACAGCTCCAGGTTTCTATATTACTGAACAGATGTGGCGCGACCACCTGGCCAGAGAAGAAAGGCGTGATGGCTTGCTTACTGCCATCCAGCAGCAACTGACCGACAACATGAGATTCATGCAAGAGTCACAACAGCAGACAAACCGCTCCATTCAAAGTATTATGCAATCTTAGGCTGCTTTGACCACCAGATTTGACGAGTTCGTAGCTTCTCAGAGCGATCGTCGCCGCAGCAGATCTCGTCACCCTAGGCGCTCACCGAATGGTGGCGACAGTACCAGTAGCATGCCATAGGACTTCCAGGTCACTCTTTCCCTATCTTATTTCGAAACATTGGGGACAATGTTCGATTTAAGTGTGGGAGGAGGCTTTATCTGTTTTACATGCATTTTCTTTCCTTTTACTTTTTTATTGCTTTCTAGTTTATTTATCTTGTTTTTAGTTTGTTTTTAGAATATGCATGTGCTTGACGAGTCATTTGTGTAGTGTATCCCTATTTCCCCATTTCCTTAGCCTTACCAAAAAAAATTTTGACAAAAGAAAGTGTATTGTTCTGAAAATTTGGGCTTTGAGACAGGTTTGAGTTAGGATGCGGATGACTTGGGAAAACTTTTTTGAAACATCGGTATCGTTTTAACACCATAGGCTTCGTAATTATAGGAATCAACCCCGATACCCCATATACCATGGCCTTAATTATCTTTTTAGAGTAAGTCCTTAGTAGTTTATCCTAGCAGTCAGCTCCGGCCTAAGCATGCTCTACGTAAGGGACCGATGAATATAAGTGAATGATCTGTATGTTGTGCTTCATAAAAAATGCAACTCGGGTATAGGTAACCTTCACGAGGTCATTTAACCCAAAAAGTTGTAAAAATATTAAAAAAAAAAAAGAGAATAAAATTTGCCCATTGTTGATTGGTTCAGAGGTATCTGGTCCTGGACTTGGTAGGGCGGGTTACGATCCGATCCCCCACAACTACATTTGGGTCAATAAAAGGGGTTACACCAGTTTGTGTACCAGAGCCCCATGCTTGAGATCAGAATCACTAACCGGTCACTTTACTATGAGTATGTACGGATAAAGGGTTTAATGTAATTGCACCGGAATGAAGAGGACCCAAAAGAGATGCAAAAGGTAGGCCTAGGTACAGTGGGGTAGTATGGATTGGTTTGTATAGGAACGAAGTTTATGTCCGTGTCTGCAGAAAAGTGTCATTACGATATCCTTGGTTCACTTAGTTAGTACCTATCACTTCATCCTAGTTTGAACTTAGAAGCCCTTTTAGCCCAAATCCTTCGTTGATACCACCTTTTTCTGTCATGAGCTATAAAGTGTTTTGCTTGAGGACAAGCAAAGGTCTAAGTGTGGGACTGAATCACACTACCTATTTGACTCGGATTGCACATGTTTCTTAGGATTTTATTGCTATTTTCTTGTGTTATGCTTGTGTTTTGTTTTGTTTTCAGGTTCATTGTATTCCCAGAGCTCCTCGTGAAGAAATGAAAAAAAACGAGCAAGAAAACTAGTTTTTGAGGAAATTGTACACAAGGCATCCACCATGGCGGGCGCCATAGGGTAGGCCACGACTTGGATAGGAGTCAACTGCTGTCAACTGACACGATCTCCACTTCTTTCTCCCTTGGTTCACATGGCGGGCGCCATGAGGGGGTGTCGGGCGCCACCTTTGTCATATGGTTTCCCTCCCAAAAGAAGTTGGGGGGCACTTTAGTCTTTCCATAGTTTTTCCTAGGCTATAATTAGATGAGTCCTTGATCCTATTTCTTCATCCAAGCTTAGTTTCAGAACTCAAGCCATATATTTTCAGTATTGTAAAGTGATAAACTTCTCACATCGGGGAGTTATCACACTGTTTGATCGAGCCTGTAATCGAGTTTGGAGCACTCTGGTAGAAGTTAATCCTGCCGCCATTTTCATTTCCAGTCATTTATTTCCAGTTGTACCAGATTTAAAGCCTCCGATTTGGAGCAGGTTTCTATTTACTTTCTCACACCATTTATTTTCTCGCACTATTTACTTTCCCGCACCATTTATTTTCTCGCACTATTTACTTTCCCGCTCTATTTACTTTCATGCACCATTTATTTTCTGGCACTATTTACTTTCCCGCACCATTTATATTCTCGCACCATTTACTTTCCCGCACTATTTACTTAAAAAAGAATCTACTTTAACATGATCTATTTCAACATGTCTATTTACGTTTCCATGTCCGGCTAAATTTTTAAGGTTAGAATGTAAGAATCATAGTTAAAGTAGTATTCCATACAAGGTATTAATAGAAATGCTTAGGGGTTATTCTGATTTTTAATACAAGTTTTCTGCACTTTATTTTCGTTGGGTAAGATCGAAAGCCGTCCAACCTTTGGTTAAACTTGGTTAGTCTTAACTGTTCAAAGGAAGCGAAAGCGCTTTGTCTAGTTAAGTAGGAGTTTTTAATACTTTAGAAAAACTATTTTAAAACTATTTTCGGACGCGTTTATGGGTTTAAAGTCCGGTTCGCATGAACCTCCTTTTGTTAAAAGTTCCAAGTCAAAATACTTTTCAACTGAGTTAAGAAACTATATTTCTTAAAAATAGGTTTATTACTTTAACGCAATGCGCGCCTTTTTATAAGTGACAATAAGAGGGTTCGATTAAGGGATAAACTCGGTTCTGAATACGCGAAAGCGACAGTTCCCGTTAAATTAGTTCTTTTCATAAGTAGAAAACATTACCCCATAAGTGGTTCTATTTACAAGCATTTGGAATACTATCCGACTGTGTGAATTACATTCAGGCCTGTTCTTTTAAATTGAATTTTATATCTTCGTACTTTACTTCGCTTTTACTGTGCACTCACGAACTCCCGATTGATTTTCCTTAGATAAACATCGTAACGATAGAAACCGATAGATTGACGTTTGGTCTCTGTGGGATCGATAATCTTTTATATTACTCTGACGCGATTCGTATACTTGTGAAAACACCGCATCATGTGTCGCGTTACAAGCTTAAGGCCAACAATGGTGATGACAATGTTAGTAAGAAGCATCCTCCTGCTAAAGTGTTATGGTACTTGCCAATAATTTCACGATTTAAGAGACTTTTTACTAATTCGAATGACGCAAAAAATCTTAGATGGCATGCAGATGAAAGTGTAGCGGTAAAAATTGTGAGTGTAAGCTATTGATTAGCTCAACTCATAAAGCAAGGTTCGCCACCGCACTTTTATTTTATCCAAAAAGGAAAGAAAAAAGAGCGAACAAAACCTAAACAAGTTCTAAAACAAGAACAAAAGAACAGAGACTGGGTAAGGGGGTTGGTTACGCGATGGGAAGGTGTTAGCACCCAAAACGTCTATAGTACTCTATAGGAACCCTTTGAAATAACTACGCTTTTTGGTTTGAAAAGGTTTGTTTGAAAAGAGATTGGGGAGATGAGAAGAGAAATATTTTTTAAGATTTTTGTATTTGGAGAGATTTATCGCCTCATGCCTACGTACCCACAAAGTGCAATATAGGATCAAACCCTCGTAGTTCGTGGTACAAATAACAAAAATTATTGGTTATGATTCGTTTTATCTTGAAAAGACAACCCGTCATTCTTAAGAGAGAATACTTAACTAATTACCCAAAGGTATGTGAAAGAGACATTTGCATCACATCAAGATGGAGGATTTGCTTGGATTAAAATCAACAAGACTAATCACTTCAACATCATAGTGGGAAATGACCATACTTTACACAAAAAACCATGGTTAGGAGCTTTACATCTCATCAAAAAAGATGACTCATGTCTAATATTTTTGAAAAGTTTAAAAGAAAAAGTGCACAAAAGCACAAAAAGTTTGAATGTGTTTTTGTATTTTTTATGTCTTTTTGAAATGGTCAAAGTATGATTAACATTGATTGACATTGATTAAAGAAAACAAAGTTTGAAAATCACTTGACCAAAGTCAAGGTTTTATTATGAAAGCGGTTTTAAGTTTGAAAGCAAGAAGGTTTTGAAAAAGAGAGAAGATTTTGAAAATTAAAAAAGGGGTGAAGAAGAAGGGACTATCCTATTGCATAAAGGTAAAAGCTAAGGATAAGAACGGTCTAACCACACAAGCAAGCTCCATAGCACAAGCATTCTTTCCTTTTGATTTGGTCTTGATCAAAATTAGTCTTCAAAGGAGAACTTCAAGTACCCAAAATCCAAGGTTTTCCATCACAAACATCCAAGCATAGGTTAGGATCCTAATTCTAAGTCCAAAGTTCCATGTCCAAATGCAAAGGATAGTAACCATAGTCCAACATTATGAGAACAAGTTTTTTAGGGGTTTAAGCCTTTATTAATGTTTTTTGGTCCAAATGGACAAAAGAAAAAGAGCATAAGCATAAACAAATGGTCCAAGTGGACAAAAGAAAAATGGCGGAAACATAAACAAATAGAATGATATGATATGATAACATAAAACATAGAAAAATAAGGAGAGATAGGAAACAAGAAAGAAACATAAAAAAAATTAGTACAATAATATTGTTAGTGAGTTAGTGATTAGTTGTTAGAATAAATGATCAACGATGGTTAAATAATGAACTTAGGCCAAAGTTAATGAAGACTCATTAGAGGATTGATAAAATCAAAGCCTCCTAACAACAAGTTTCATAAGTAATGGACTCAAGACAAATAATCAACCATACTTGGACTTTCAAACATAAGTTTGAGCCACGAATGATCATTTTCTGATACGGGACACATGTAGTGCTATGTTAAGTAATCGTAGCACAATCTATGAGGAAGATCATACTATGGCAGGCCGGTCAATAATAATGTTAGTGCTAATGCATGCTAGAGAAGTGATATGTAGATCACTCTCTGAAAGCAATATTACACGAAAAGAAAAGTGGTAACTATCTCATCTTCATCAAGAACTTAAAATAAGTTCCAATGATATCGAAGATTTTCATCGATCAAACGAAAAAAAAAGAAGAATGGAGGGGAAAGCCAAATTGAATTACAAATTCAAGACCATTCCATTTTTAAGTTCATCCACTCATCTTGGTGGATTAAAGCACAAAACATATCATTAACTCAAAGCACCTAAAATAAATTGAACAATTCACTTTAAAGATAGATTTGAATTAGTGAATGTTTATCCAACTTCATATACACCTTAAGTCCAGTTAATTTAAAGAGGAATAAGACCTTTAAAAGTGTAATCCAAAGCAAAAATCAAAAGGAAATGGAAGAAGAAGAGAAAGGAACTAAAACAGTCCCAAAACAGAGCCAAAAACCACAATCTGGACACTGGGTAATCGATTACCCTAATGTTGGTTATCGATTACCTCTGTTAAAAAGGCAAATCCAGGCGCTGAAACATGGTGTAATCGATTACCACCAAGAAGGTAATCGATTACACCTGCTAAAACAGCAGAAAATCAGTTTGAAAAATGCAAAATCCTTGATCAATCATTTCTTGAAACACCTCATGATTAAGGATACAATTGTGCACGAAAAATCAAGTAAAATAACAGCAAATAACACCAATGAAACACAATTTGCAAGATCCAAAGATCAAGCAACAAGAATCAACAATAGATCACATTGTGAAGGATGTGTCAAGAACAACAATGGTGGATCAAGAGTTTACCACTTCAAATCTGAAAATTCTTCAAATCAAATCCAAGAACCACACTCCAAAGCCTTGATCTACAAAAATTAATGATGAAAAAGTGAATGGATGAAGGTTTAGCTCTAAGATTAGTAAGTTCTAATGATGAACTTACTAACTTTCAATAGAAGAAGGAGCTTTGGTGAATTTGGTAGTTGGAGAAAATTGAGAGAGTCAAGAAGAAATTTAACAAGGTGAATTTGGCTATCAAAAGCTTGTGAAATGAATGAAATGAGGCCTTGAAATTCTAGTATCAGACGTGTGATGTTAAGGTGTGATGTCACAACAACACACTTTGCACAATGGACAGCAATAACAGTAAAATAACACCAAGAATTGTTGACCCAGTTCGGTTACAACCAACCTACTCTGGGGGGCTACCAAGCCAGGGATGGAATTCACTACTTGTAGATATAATTTATAGACTCAACAACCCGTTGACAATCTCCTAAACTTATACTCTACTAATGACTTCCTACCTAAGAAACCACTTAGGTATGAGAACACCACTCAATCCCTTACAAACACTCAAAGAAACCACTTTGAGTACCCTTGATCTTACTTCACAGCTTTGATCAAATCACACAACTCTCTTTGCTTCACAGCTTTAGAGAGGACAAAAACTCAACACCTATTCAAACCCTAGAATAGTGTAAATACAAGCACTTTAAACAAACTCTAGACACTAAGCCTTCTGCTCTTGATCTTCTGAATGTTTTCTGTACCTTTTCCTTTGGTCTTGTGCGCTTTATATAGCTCCTGAATTGGGCTTGGACTTGTCACAATATTTGATCATATTTGTTAATTAAAACTGAATCTTCAAAACAAATTTTATCCCCAGAATCTTTTTAAATCTTCAACCTTTTAATTCTCCAACAGACCTGCAATCAAATCTCCCATGTAACAGAAAATATCTATCCCAAGATATTCTCATCCAATGAGTCAACCACTCTCCACAATTCCAGCTAATACGCGTACCCTAATAACCTGCCGTTGTTATTAATTCTGCAGGTCTGATGTTACAACATCACCTGTGTGACATCAGACATCCAACTTCAGCACTTAACTACTTAACACAGCCCAGTGTTAAGACTTCAATGTTACAACATCAACACCTTGACATCAACATTGAATATCCTTTGTTTTACCAAAATTCCAGCCAATCCAGGAACTATCAGGCCTCTATTTATAGGATTTAGGCTTGAAAATTTTGGTTGTTTAGAAACAAAATTAGGCTTGGAATTTGAATTTTGGAGGCAAAATCAAAATCAAGTGGTAACTAATGAAGGTGTATGGTGGGAATTAATGATGATGAGGTAGGGAATTAAAATGAGGTGATCTAGAATATTCTCATGATGCAATATTTGAAAATTGGTGCCAAAATGCTGCAGAATTTGAATTTGGCACATTTTCACAAAAAAGGTACTGAGTAATCGATTACCCTAATGTTGGTAATCGATTACCATAGTGAGAAATTGTGAAAATTTGCCTTCTGATGTGTTGTTGTGGCTCTAGCTAGATTCTTTTTGCTTGTCAAAGAAGGCATGGAAATAAACACATGAACCTTGGAGTCTCTTGAATAATAATTAATTAAATCTTGGAAACTCTTGATCAGATGATTTTGAAATGTTTGCATATTAACTTTGACTTTGTTCAGATGAAATTCATTCGAGCTGAGGAACTGGTTTTGATATCCTTGATCCAAATTCTTCTTGAAAAAGTTAGTAAAGGAAAAACAAACAAACATATTTTTGAATTTTAATTAATGGTTAGTAAACATAAACAAATACAAACATCAAACAAACAAGATAACAAGGGTGCTTGGCGATCTCACTCAATAACAAACCTTCAGAGGAGGGCAAGAGAACCAAAGCTTGTGATCTTATTTGTGGTATGGGATGCAAATGATATGTGGGATCTTAGGGGTAAAAATTAGGGTATTACAGCTGCCCCTATTTAAGTTTCTTCTATCTGGAGATACGAAGATGGGCATCTTTGTCTCGACGAGATAGAAGAGACTTAAATATAACAATAAACCCAATTTTTGGCCCAAAGAGACCACAAAATGATATGATTATGCAGATGGTATGCAGACACAAGACCTCTACGCGGAGCATATGCCACAGGAGACAAACAAACACCGGGGAGCAAAAGAAAAGAGAAAAGACTCTACAAGGGAAAACTAAAGAGGGAAAGCACATCCCAACAAGGGAGGAAACAATCTCCGCTGGGGAAGATAAAAGAGTAAGATTTCACCGAGGGATAATCACCAACAACCAAAAATGAAAGAAGGATATCTCATCCCAATCAGGGAAGGTAAAAATCTCCGATGGGGAAATGATCATCTACTACTAGACATTCGGTAATAACACGATCGAAAGGAATGATTACCAACTACCAACAAAGTGGAAGCTAGACAAGGCAATCAACCAAAGGGAATATGAGAAATATTACCTACTACCAATAAAGAGCAGGACGACAAAGGTAATAATCTCAAAAGATCCGAGAAATATCACCTACTACCAACTAAATGGGCAGAACAATAAAGGTGATAAACTCGAACAGGGAGATATTATCAACTATCAACCAAGTGATAGCTACACCAAGGTAACCAAACCCGACTATATTACCTACTACTAACTTAAATGGGCAAGACGAAAAAGGTAATAAGCTAACTACATCACCTACTACCAACTAAATGGGCAGGACGACAAAGGTGATAAGCTTAAAAAGAGGGATTACCAACTATCAACCAAGGGATAGTTACGACGAGGTAATCAACCAAAAAAGGGTACGAGAAATATTACCTACTACCAACAAAGGGCGGGACGACAAAGGTAATAAACCCGAAAAGAAGGGAGATATTACCAGCTATCAAACAAGTGATAGCTACAACAAGGTAACCAAACCCGGCTATATTACCTACTACCAACTAAATGGGTAGGATGACAAAGGTAATAAGCCAGCTATACCACCTACTACCAACAGAGTGGGCAGGACGACAAAGGTAATAAGCTCAAAAAAAGATGATTACCAATTATCAACCAAGTGACAGTTACGATGAGGTAATCAACCAAAAGGTAACAAGCCTTTGCTGTCAGATAAAAGGACCAAAGTTCAATCCGAGAATAAACCAGAGAGAAACGGTCAAACAAGACTCTACCCGGTGAGGAAATATCTCATCCGGAGATTAATTCTATCCAGACAAATGAACTGGGGAGGAAAACTAAAACAAATATCTTCCACGAGGCATAAACTAAGTGGGGAATCAACAAAGATAGGCATTTTCTACTTACGGGTGTCATACCTCAAATTTGTCCTACCCGTGTATAACTTTTATCTATACATCCACCCACTGACAATTATTCAAAAATCCAAAAAAATATGTTGTCTTCAACTTCATCCCTCTTTTGTTTTTGTCCATTTTCATTTTAAGTCATATCTATCTTTTAACCATTTTTATCCTTCATCCAATTAAATATCCATTTCAAATAAACTTGTTTTTATCCAAGATCATTATAACCCTTTTTCATGCCCTTATCCATTTTCACGTATTCAACTCGTATTTCCAATATTCCTAATTCATTTTAATTTGTTTCAAAATACATTACAAAAATCCAAAAAAATCATATCAAAAGACAATTATCCATTTTTAATAAAAGCCCATCTTTACAAGCCAATTTCCATGATCAGGCCCATACAATCATTTCACAAACAAAACAAAAAGGAAGTCTTCATGGCCCATATACAAGTTGTATGCTATAGGTTTTGAGGAACTTTCCAACCGACTTCCCCACACTAGCCACATCCTCACTTCCATGATTCTACACGCAGCCAACACCACTTCTGTAAATTTCCCACACAACTTGTACGACCTAAATTGTTATACCAGCTACATAATTCACTAGGCCACATACCACACAAGCCTTCATGAGCTCCATGCTATTAACCACAAATAGTTACTGCTATATGATTTATACACCATCAAAATTGAGACCTGCACAAATAAAACCGTACAAGCATGACTAACTACAACACCTGATGTGAAATGAAAAAAAAAAAAACAAAATCAATACCCACAAACCATGAGCTGCAGTAATAATCATGTAAACACACCTACAGCCAGCCTTACAAAATCAACCCGCAGCAGCTCACGCAACTTGGCCCACACAAGCTCCAAGCCATGAAATTACAAAGACAAAAGCAGAAAACCACAAATAAAATACATCCGACAAAAACGCATACCACTACACAAAACCCGTACCAGCCGACCACAAAACCTTGCGCAGAAACCGTACATCCACTGCGCACACCACCAACCAATTCACAACACCTTGCCAAACCATTTTCTGTAAAAACAACAGCAATACAAAACGCACCAAATCGAGCAAAACGGAAGACGAATTGAAATCAAAACTCACACTTGTTCTCCTATAAATTGAACCTGATGCTTCACTCTTTGGCAAGCTCTTGAGCCTCCAAAACTCTGCCGAAATCCTCTCAAAAGCCCTCTCCATCGTCTTCCTCAAACTATAACCTCACCCAATTCCTTCGTCTTCGTCCATAATCTTCCACAAGCTTCAAACATTTTTCATAAACATACAACCTTCAATCTCCTCCAATCCACCGACCCAACCTTCTTTCCATTCCCTTCGTTCAAATTACAGAACAACAACTTCCATCACCCCAAGTCAGCCCTTCTTCTTCATTCATAAACAAATCAACAGAATACCCACCCTTCAACACACTTCTCAACCAAATCAATCCACCTTCAAACCCAATCACCAACCAAAATTACTCCTTCAAATCTTCAACAACCTAAACCCTTTTCAACACTACAAACACCCCAAACTGATTCAGAAATTGTTTCGAATCAGAGAGAGTAAGATGTAGCGAAAGAAGGGTGAATCGAATGAAACCGATGCTAACCTGAAACAAAACTTTTGAGACGACACGAACCGAAGCCAATCTGAATCGAAGAGAAAGAGAGAAACGGTCGAGTTCGAAGGTGAAGGTGGGATTGAGTCTCGCTGTTGTGTTGTTCTCTATTTTTCCTCATTTGCGTTCCCGGCGCGATGATGAAGCCTGATCGCTTCTGAGCGGGTTTTGACCTTTTTTGATAAGTGACTATGACTTTCTTCATGCTCATACCCATGGCTTTCTTAAAGAAAAATGATCTGGTTTTTTACCTGCACTGATGGGGGGTTTACGTTTTGGATTTCCACTCTTTTGTTCTTCCACCTATGGCATGAGATGGATGATGGGCTTACTTAAGCCCATATGATTCCATGTGCTACACACCCATTTTATTTCTGAACCCCCATTCTATTTTTATTTTATTTCTATTTTCAATTGGTTTTAACCTAGTATGCTTTTTATTTAAGGAGGTCCTTTATTATTATAAATTGATTTAATGTTGATCTTTTATATATCACTTTTATTTCATTTCATTTGATTTTCTTATATCGATTTTCTTTTCTTGGGCCAATGATATAACACAACTCATGATTTAGTCACACCGATTAAATTTTGATTTATTTGAGGCCTACTATTTATTTATTATTATTTAGATTTATTTTGTCATTATTTTTCATTTTGGGTCAATGAAAACCAAGTATCAACGATTTATCAATTTCTCAATTAAATCTTGATAAAGGTGAGACCTTTATTGTTTTTCTTATCTATGTTCAATTTTATTTCATTTTATCGTCCTTTCATTATTTTTATTCATTTTTGGGTCAATGAAAACCAAATATTAATGATTTATCGATTTCTCGATTAAATCTTGATAAAGGTGAGATCTTTATTCCTTTTCCTATCTTTCTCGATTTTATTATTTTTTATTTCATTTTTATTCATTTTTGGGTCGATGAAAATCAAATACTAAAGATTATCGATTTTTCGATTTAAACTCTTAGTAAAGGTGAAACCTTTTCTTAGTTTTTTTATATTTAATTTTTATCTCCATTTAATTTTCGTATATTCTTTTATTTGGTCAATGAAAGTCAAATATTAAAGATTATCGATTTCTCGATTAAATCTTGATTAAGACAAGACCGATTTTACTTCTATTCCGATTTTATTTTTTTTATGTTATGTCTTTTCATTTTTGGTCCATGAAAGTAAAAAATTGTTGATTATCGATTAGTCGATTAAATCGTGATTAAGACGAGGCCAATTTTATTTTATGTCAACTTTGATCTCTTGTCAATATTATCTTGGTTATTATTCTCGTTCATATTATTATTCATACTTATTTATCTAACCATTTCATTTGTTCACCATTAATCAAAAAACACTAAAAATATCGAAACCCTAAAACAATAATTGACGGACTGTTGGTTACTATACTTCGCTTGGAGATTTGGTTCAAGGCTTAGTTTAGGACACCTTGCACACACACGGCTTTCTCTTGGGCTACCTTACAATGAGACCCTTTATTTCATGTCATCCCTTGTAATTTACATGTACCCGCTCCCCATTCTGATGTACGCATTTAGTTTTCTTTTGATTGTGGTTTGTTTACTAGGAGCACCCCTAGGGACTAGCATAGGCAACCCATTTTCAAACTAATTCTCGATTCGTCGTCGAGCCATTTTTAGACAAACCCATTTTCAACCAAACTCTCGATTCGTCGTCGAGCCCTTTTTTCAAATCAATCTCTAACCAAATCCTTTTTCAAACCAAACTCTTTTCATAACAAATAAACCCTTGATCCAACGTCAAGCGGATTTTCATAATAAACTTCAAAAAACTAACAATTATCGCAACTCTTTTAAGGTGAAAAATGGGGGTTCAAGTCTTTGATCTTCCTTCGATTGTTTGGGTGCGAGTTCTCTTAATCGTGTGTGAGCAATTGACGTCTCTTCTTTTAACAAATCAAATCCTTTTCAAAATAACCAAGCGCATACAATAAACCCTTGATCCCACGTCAAGCGGATTTTCATAATAAAACTAAAAAAACGACTAATAACTATCGTAATTCTTTTTCAAGGTGAAAAATGGGGGTTCAAGTCTTTGATCTTCCTTCGATTGTTTGGGTGCGAGTTCTCTTACTCGTGTGTGAGCAATTGACGCCTCTTTTAAAAATCAACCAACTCCCTTGTTTCGTGGGCGTACCACGAACTATGACTGCTCTGATTCTTTATTCTCGTCCGAGTAAAGATACGTAGGCACAAGATTGCGATGATCTTGGCGAGCACACTACCATCTTTTTCCGTCAAACCCCGTAGTCGAACTACGATTGCTCTGATTACTCATTCTCGTCCGAATGAGCATACGTAGGCACAAGATTGTGATGATCTTGCCGAGCACCCTATCCTTAAACCACCCCATTTTCCCTTAGCATCTTTTCCCTTTTATCTTACCTTTTAGCATTTATTTTGAGAAGAAAACAAACAAACTTAGCTAACGAGAATCGCGCTTCGAATCAAGAGGTTCTCGTTGAGTACAACAGACGTGAGGGGGTGCGCGTACCTTCATCTCACGTAACCGACTCCCGAACCCAAAATGTGGTTGCGACGACCATGTTCTTATCTTCCTCCTTAAAGGTTTTCTCGATATTTTCCTTTCCCTCTTTTGGGATAAATAAAGTTCGGTGGCGACTCTGTCGAACCGTTTTCCGCGCCTTTTGCGCGAGGGTCGTGTCTTCGATGAAGCGAATTTTTCGAGGTGCGACATCTGGAGACTCTGCTGGGGAACCATTTGCTCCGTGCAAGAGAGAGTCGAGCCTATTTTGATTCGAATCGCTAGCTCTTTAGCTTTGTTTATCTTTTTCTTCTCGTTCTCTTATGTACTTGTTTTCCTATTTCCTTATTTGTATTACCTTTTGTGACATTGTTGGGTTGTTCTGATATTGGGAACTTTGTGAGATGGCTCTACACCCGAGTCTGAGTATAACCCTAGGATTAGGATGGCGGTTGTGTAGTGTAGGCTTGCGTGGTCTCTTCCGCGTGAGTTGAAGCGAAAACCCCGCTTGGAGTAGATTCCCTTGGAGATATTATTGTTGTGGTGAATCTTTGCCATGGCGGTAATATCTTCGAGGTGAGTCGTTGATCCCAAGGACCATTAACTTATTTATCCATGGTGGTTGGTAGTGTTAATTTTTTGTGAGTTAATACAAACGCCCCAATCAGATGAGATCCCTCGAACGTATTACTTCCTGACAGTAATATTTTCGACCTCGATCTAGGATTCTGAGAACCCTACTTAGAACCCATGTGTCGAGGGTTGTGGAGTGGACGCCTCCGAGGAATCTTTCTCGTGGGGAAGAAGTGAAGACCTCACCTAGACGAGATTATTTCGAGGATATTATAGTCGGATGTCTCTTCGTCTTGGTTATAATGTTTTCGAAATACATCCATAACTCTAGGAACCTACCCGTCTTAGAAACTTACCCATGGGCTTTCTTCGATCCTAGTTGTGGTTCTTGACCCGTTCCTCTGGCCAACCTCAGAATTGTTTGAAGCTGTTTGATCCTGCGATCCTGGATCTTGCATCTTGCATTGCATCTCATGTCATTGCATTGCATTGCATATGTTACGCATCTTGCATTGTATTTCAACCTCAAAATCTCACTCCATCTTTCTTCCGTCTCCAGTAAATCAAGCCGTTTCCTCGACACTGATACGCTACTCGAGCCAGTGGTAGACGAATGATATTCAACAAGACCACGCCGCCATATGTCAGTCTAGGCCATCAGTCATTGAAGGGGTTGCCAAAGACAAGCAGAACAGTCTCCACCTCTGATCAAGCCAGTTCAAGCATCAATCAAGTCAAGACAGAAAGATCAGTTCCTCGAAGAAGGCAGTCATGTTGCCATCCCATCATTTCGCATCCTTGTACTTTGTCTTTGTTTGTTCAAGTATTATTTGCTTTAAACATTGTCGTTTGTATTTGGTTTTCTTAATGTAGTGATTATGCATGTTTTGAATCAGTTATGTCGTATTCACTCAGTTTTTGCCATTTACTGCAAAACACCGACACATTTTTCCACTTCACTCTTTTTATCAACTGCCGTTTAGCAATGATTGGAGGGAGGATGATGAAAACAAAATACCCATAATTGCAAAATGTATGCTTTCGGATAAAATCTCACCGATGATGTACAGACATTGTTTCAACCCCCAAATACTGGAGAGACAAGGAGTTAATCCCTAGTAAACCACTTCGAGCCTAGAAGTAGTAGTTTCCTTCGGATATTCAAACCCTTACACTCAACCTGGGGCAGGGTAGTGTTCAGTTAATTCAACTACGCACTCAAGTCACAAGACAAAATCCAAAAGACATGACGGTTGTTCATCAACACCCATGACTTGGCAGTCACAATCCTCCAACAACAAAACCAAAAACAAAAATCAAAAGCCTGCTAAGTCGAGCACCTCAAAGGAGACTTAGGCAAAAAAAACCAAGGCAATCTTGATGGACTCGACAAGCAAAATTAGTCTATGCAAAAGATGGGATCAAAAGTAAAATCAAAAGAGGCCCTCGAATCCTCAACAAAAACAAAATAAGATTCAGTGACCACCATCTCAAAGGGTCACTAACATCCATCAAAAACAAAATAAGGTGATTGCCATTTCGAGCAAACCTTGAATCATCACTCTTACACCATCAACCCTTTTGGAATACAAACATGTGTAGAATTAACTGAATGTAGGACTGGAAGTTCATCACGAAGAAGGGGTGGGTAAAAATCATACTTTGAGCCTAATATCCTTTGTTTCATAACCGTGAACCAAACCACGTCACAACCCTCGAAAGACCTAATTGAGACGAGGTTTATTCTGAAAGCATACCATCGCAAGGTTGCGTAAACTGACTCCCCATATTTGCTAATCTTCAGCATTAGTGTCATTCTCCTTGCTATATCTTTCACACCATCAAAATCAGCACACGTTTAGGCTAATGGTCCATTCATTTCACTATCATGACACTCCAATAAATGACTCTTTTTCAAAACTTGCATGGGCATTGCATTAAGATTACCATTTGTAAATGTGCAATTTTAGCTGCAAATCAGTGCTAGACATTCAAAGCAACTCCAACAAGGGGCAATCAAAGAGGAATCTGAACTTTCAGTGGTGCCAACCTGAAGCAAGACTCCCTCAAAACCCACAAGCTGGGGAAAATCCTTCTGCAGCTCAATCAGGGGCAAGCCATTTCAAATCATCTCAGAGCATATCAAAGCTCAACATCCAAAGATCAAGTTACTTCAGAAGTGGTTAATCAAGGGCGGACCATTACCATGTTCAGACTGGGGGCAAGATCCATTGCAGCAGGCATATCCCTTTGTATCTTCAAGTTGGTAAAGCAGGCTACCCTGATCATCAAGCACGAGTTATGAAGTCATCTTCATCTGCATCAATCATGGCGTCTTCAACAAACTGAGTGTCGAGGAAATTAAATCCCTCCCACCGCCCAAAAGTCCAATCCTCATTGGCAACTACCAAAAGTCCACCATACTGGAACCTCTCCAAACATATCCAATCACCCGTCTGCGATCATATACATCATATGTATCACATTCAGCATCATTTGCATCATATGCATACCCAAAAAACCAAATCATATTTCCCCAACACTTGCATCTCCGCGCGTCAGCATTTGCATTGCACATCATTACCAAAATCAAGCATTCACATATGGATAGTCAAGATCCAGGATTAATCTCAAGGCTGCGAGACAATCTTCAGCCCAACTAGGGGCATCTTCTTCAAATCAATGAGCGTTCCTCACGAAGTTGGTTCAACCTTTTGCCAAGCTCAAGACAAGATTTCAAACCAATCTTCAGCCCAGTCAGGGGCATCTCCTTCAAGTTCATGGGCATTCCTCATGAAATTTTTTCAATAAAGTTGTGATTTCTAAGCAAGTCAGTGGGTGTTCCTCATTTAGTTGTGTTCCTCAACCTTTTGTTGATGAAGTTTGTCATCCTCAGTTCAATCAACAACATTTCTCCAAGTCAGTGGGCGTTCCTCATTGAGTTGGATCCCTTCAACCTTTTGTTGATGTCTCCAAATAAGCCTCACTCATCATATCCCCAGCAAACTTGACCTTTTGTCAATTGCCTTACTATCATCCTTTTGGTGGTAGCCGTTCATATCATTTCAATTTAACCTGCATCCTTTTGGTGGTGGTCCTCGCAAGTGGGAAGTTCCTATCATCCTTTTGGTGGTAGTAGCTTATATTATCCGTCATCTTTTTGGTGTCGCCGATCCGTGAACGTTTGGTCTGTGTGTCATCCTTTTGGTGAGTGATAGCCTTTGGTATCGTTTTGCTTGCTATTATCCTTTTGGTAGTAGTAAGTTGTGACCTCATTTCCATCCTTTTGGTGGAAGGGTCTTGTGCGTGTGCCCTATTATCCTATTGGTAATAGCAGACTGTGACCTCATTTCCATCCTTTTGGTGGAAGGGTCTTGTGTGTGTGCCCTATTATCCTTTTGGTAATAGCGGGCTTTGACCTCATTTTCATCCTTTTGGTGGAAGGGTCTGTGTGTGTGTGCCCTATTATCCTTTTGGTAATATCAGACTTTGACCTCATTTTCATCCTTTTGGTGGAAGGCTCTTTGTGTGTGTGTGCCCTATTATCCTTTTGGTAACAACAGGCTTTGACCTCATTTTCATCCTTTTAGTGGAAGGGTCTGCGTGTATGCCCTATTATCCTTTTGGTAATAGCAGGCTGTGACCTCATTTTCATCCTTTTGGTGGAAGGGTCCGTGTGCGTGTGTGCCCTATTATCCTTTTGGTAATAGCAGGCTTTGACCTCATTTTCATCCTTTTGGTGGAAGGATCTCTGTGTGTGTGCCTTATTATCCTTTTGGTAATAGCAGGCTTTAACCTCATTTTCATCCTTTTGGTGGAAGGGTCTGTGCGTGTGTGCCCTATTATCCTTTTGGTAATAGCAGGCTTTGACCTCATTTTCATCCTTTTGGTGGAAGGGTCTCTGTGCGTGTGTGTGCCCTATTATCCTTTTGGTAATAGAAGGCTTTGACCTAATTTTCATCCTTTTGGTGGAAGGGTCAGTGTGTGTGTGTGCCATATTATCCTTTTGGTAATAGTAGGCTTTCACCAAATTTTCATCCTTTTGGTGGAAGGGTCCGTGCGTGTGTGCCCTATTATCCATTTGGTAATAGCATGCTTTGACCTCATTTTGATCCTTTTGGTGGAAGGGTATGTGTGTGTGTGCCTTATTATCCTTTTGGTAATAGCAGGCTTTGACCTTATTTTCATCCTTTTGGTGGAAGGGTCTGTGTGTGTGTGCCCTATTATCCTTTTGGTAATAGCAGGCTGTGACCTCATTTTCATCCTTTTGGTGGAAGGGTCTGTGTGTGTGTGCCCTATTATCCTTTTGATAATAGCAGGCTTTGACTTCATTTTCATCCTTTTGGTGGAAGGGTCTGTGTGTGTATGCCCTATTATCCTTTTGGTAATAGCAGGCTTTGACCTCATTTTCCTTTTGATAATAGCAGGCTTTGACCTCATTTTCATCCTTTTGGTGGAAGGGCCTGTGTGTGTGTGCCCTATTATCATTTTGGTAATAGCAGGCTTTGACCTCATTTTCATCCTTTTGGTGGAAGTGTCTGTGTGTGTGTGCCCTATTATCCTTTTGGTTATAGCAGACTTTGACCTCATTTTAATCCTTTTGGTGGAAGGGTATTTGTGTGTGTGTGCCCTATTATCCTTTTGGTAACAGCAGGCTTTGACCTCATTTTCATCCTTTTGGTGGAAGGGTCTGCGTGTTTGCCCTATTATCCTTTTGGTAATAGCAGGCTGTGACCTCATTTTCATCCTTTTGTTGGAAGGGTCCGTGTGCGTGTGTGCCCTATTATCCTTTTGGTAATAGCAGGCTTTGACCTCATTTTCATCCTTTTGGTGGAAGGATCTCTGTGTGTGTGTGCCTTATTATCCTTTTGGTAATAGCAGGCTTTAACCTCATTTTCATCCTTTTGGTGGAAGGGTCTGTGCGTGTGTGCCCTATTATCCTTTTGGTAATAGTAGGCTTTGACCTCATTTTCATCCTTTTGGTGGAAGGGTCTCAGTGCATGTGTGTGCCTTATTATCCGTTTGGTAATAGAAGGCTTTGACCTCATTTTCATCCTTTTGGTGGAAGGGTCAGTGTGTGTGTGTGTGCCATATTATCCTTTTGGTAATAGCAGGCTTTGACCAAATTTTCATCCTTTTGGTGGAAGGGTTCGTGCGTGTGTGCCCTATTATCCATTTGGTAATAGCAGGCTTTGACCTCATTTTGATCCTTTTGGTGGAAGGGTCTGTGTGTGTGTGCCTTATTATCCTTTTGGTAATAGCAGACATTGACTTCATTTGCATCCTTTTGGTGGAAGGGTCTGTGTGTGTGTGCCCTATTATCCTTTTGGTAATAGCAGGCTGTGACCTCATTTTCATCCTTTTAGTGGAAGGGTCTGTGTGTGTGTGCCCTATTATCCTTTTGATAATAGCAGACTTTGACCTCATTTTCTTCCTTTTGGTGGAAGGGTCTGTGTGTGTGTGTGCCCTATTATCCTTTTGGTAATAGCATGCTTTGACCTCATTTCCATCCTTTTGGTGGAAGGGTCTGTGTGCGTGTGTGCCCTATTATCCTTTTGGTAATAGCAGGCTTTGACCTCATTTTCATCCTTTTGGTGGAAGGGTCTGTTTGTGTGTGTGCTCTATTATCCTTTTACTAATAGCAGGCTTTGACCTCATTTTCATCCTTTTGGTGGAAGGGTCTCTATGTGTGTGTGTGCCCTATTATCCTTTTGGTAATAGCAGGCTTTGACCTCATTTTCATCCTTTGGGTGGAAGGGTCTATGTGTGTGTTCACTATCATCTTTTTGGTAATAGCAGGCTTTGACCTCAATTTTATCCTTTTGGTGGAAGGGTCTGTGTGTGTGTGCCTTATTATCCTTTTGGTAATAGCAGGCTTTGACCTCATTTTCATCCTTTTGGTGGAAGGGTCTGTGTGTGTGTGCCCTATTATCCTTTTGGTAATAGCAGGCTATGACCTCATTTTCATCCTTTTGGTGGAAGGGTCTGCGTGTGTGTGCCCTATTATCCTTTTGGTAATAGCAGGCTTTGACCTCATTTTCATCCTTTTGGTGGAAGGGTCTCTGTGCGTGTGTGTGCCCTATTATCCTTTTGGTAATAGCAGGCTTTGACCTCATTTTCATCATTTTAGTGGAAGGGTCTGTGTGTGTGTGTGTGCCCTATTACCCTTTTGATAATAGCAGGCTTTGACTTCATTTTCATCCTTTTGGTGGAAGGGTCAGTGTGTGTGTGTGTGTGTGTGTGCCCTATTATCCTTTTGGTAATAGCAGGCTTTGACCTCATTTCCATCCTTTTGGTGGAAGGGTCTGTGTGCGTGTGTGCCCTATTACCCTTTTGGTAATGGCAGGCTTTGACCTCATTTTCATCCTTTTGGTGGAAGGGTCTGTGTGTGTGTGTGTGCCCTATTATCCTTTTGGTAATAACAGGCTTTGACGTCATTTCCATCCTTTTGGTGGAAGGGTCTGTGTGCGTTTGTGCCCTATTATCCTTTTGGTAATAGCAGGCTTTGACCTCATTTTCATCCTTTTGTTGGAAGGGTCTCTGTGCGTGTGTGTGCCGTATTATCCTTTTGGTAATAGCAGGCTTTGACCTCATTTTCATCCTTTTGGTGGAAGGGTCTCTGTGTGTGTGTGTGCCCTATTATCCTTTTGGTAATAGCAGGCTTTGACCTCATTTCCATCCTTTTGGTGGAAGGGTCTGTGTGCGTGTGTGCCCTATTATCCTTTTGGTAATAGCAGGCTTTGGCCTCATTTTCATCCTTTTGGTGGAAGGGTCTGTGTGTGTATGCGCTCTATTATCCTTTTGGTAATAGCAGGCTTTGACCTCATTTTCATCCTTTTGGTGGAAGGGTCTCTATGTGTGTGTGCCCTATTATCCTTTTGGTAATAGCAGGCTTTGACCTCATTTTCATCCTTTTGGTGGAAGGGTCTATGTGTGTGTTCACTATCATCTTTTTGGTGATAGGTCTGTCATCCTTTTGGTGTCAGATTTTTTGTATTTCAACTTCTCAATCCTTTTCTTTCTTTCGGACAAATTCATGGTCTTCTTCATATCTAATTGTCTTCTACCTCGAAAGAATGAACGTCGTAGCAGTTCATGTTTCTCGGTTTAAGCCAATTAGATAGGGGCATATGTCATACCTCAAATTTGTCGTACCTGTGTATAACTTTTATCTGTACATCCACCCACTGACAATTATTCAAAAATCCAAAAAAATATGTTGTCTTCAACTTCATCCCTCTTTTATTTTTGTCCATTTTCATTTTAAGTCATATCTATCTTTTAACCATTTTTATCCTTCATCCAATTAAATATCCATTTCAAATAAACTTGTTTTTATCCAAGATCATTATAACCCTTTTTCATGCCCTTATCCATTTTCACGTATTCAACTCGTATTTCCAATATTCCTAATTCATTTTAATTTGTTTCAAAATACATTACAAAAATCCAAAAAAATCATATCAAAAGACAATTATCCATTTTTAATAAAAGCCCATCTTTACAAGCCAATTTCCATGATCAGGCCCACACAATCATTTCACAAACAAAACAAAAAGGAAGTCTTCATGGCCCATATACAAGTTGTACGCTATAGGTTTTGAGGAACTTTCCAACCGACTTCCCCACACTAGCCACATCCTCACTTCCATGATTCTACACGCAGCCAACACCACTTCCGTAAATTTCCCACACAACTTGTACGACCTAAATTGTTATACCAGCTACACAATTCACTAGGCCACATACCACACAAGCCTTCATGAGCTCCATGCTATTAACCACAAATCGTTACTGCTATATGATTTATACACCATCAAAATTGAGACTTGCACAAATAAAACTGTACAAGCATGACTAACTACAACACCTGATGTGAAATGACAAAAAAAAAACAAAATCAATACCCACAAACCATGAGCTGCAGTAATAATCATGTAAACACACCTACAACCAGCCTTACAAAATCAACCTGTAGCAGCTCACGCAACTTGGCCCACACAAGCTCCAAGCCATGAAATTACAAAGACAAAAGCAGAAAACCACAAATAAAATACATCCGACAAAAACGCATACCACTACACAAAACCCGTACCAGCCGACCACAAAACCTTGCGCAGAAACCGTACATCCACTGCGCACACCATCAACCAATTCACAACACCTTGCCAAACCATTTTCTGCAAAAACAACATCAATACAAAACGCACCAAATCGAGCAAAACAGCAGACAAATTGAAATCAAAACTCACCCTTGTTCTCCTATAAATTGAACCTAATGCTTCAGTCTTTGGCAAGCTCTTGAGCCTCCAAAACTCTGCCGAAATCCTCTCAAAAGCCCTCTCCATCGTCTTCCTCAAACTATAACCTCACCCAATTCCTTCGTCTTCGTCCATAATCTTCCACAAGCTTCAAACATTTTTCATAAACATACAACCTTCAATCTCCTCCAATCCACCGACCCAACCTTCTTTCCATTCCCTTCGTTCAAATTACAGAACAACAACTTCCATCACCCCAAGTCAGCCCTTCTTCTTCATTCATAAACAAATCAACAGAATACCCACCCTTCAACACACTTCTCAACCAAATTAATCCACCTTCAAACCCAATCACCAACCAAAATCACTCCTTTAAATCTTCAACAACCGAAACCCTTTTCAACACTACAAACACCCCAAACCGATTCAAAAATTGTTTCGAATCAACGAGAGTAAGATGAAGCGAAAGAAGGGTGAATCGAATGAAACCGATGCTAACCTGAAACAAAACTTTTGAGACGACACGAACCGAAGCCAATCTGAATCGAAGAGAAAGAGAGAAACGGTCGAGTTCGAAGGTGAAAGTGGGATTGAGTCTCGCTGTTGTGTTGTTCTCTCTTTTTCCTCATTTGCATTCCCGGCGAGATGATGAAGCCTGATCGCTTCTGAGCGGGTTTTGACCTTTTTTGATAAGTGACTATGACTTTCTTCATGCTCATACCCATGGCTTTCTTAAAGAAAAATGATCTGGTTTTTTACATGCACTGATGTGGGGTTTACGTTTTGGATTTCCACTCTTTTGTTCTTCCACCCGTGGCATGAGATGGATGATGGGCTTACTTAAGCCCATATGATTCCATGTGCTACACACCCATTTTATTTCTGAACCCCCATTGTATTTTTATTTTATTTCTATTTTCAATTGGTTTTAACCTAGTATGCTTTATATTTAAGGAGGTCCTTTATTATTATAAATTGATTTAATGTTGATCTTTTATATATCACTTTTATTTCATTTCTTTGATTTTCTTATATCGATTTTCTTTTCTTGGGCCAATGATATAACACAACTCATGATTTAGTCACACCGATTAAATTTTGATTTATTTGAGGCCTACTATTTATTTATTATTATTTAGATTTATTTTGTCATTATTTTTCATTTTGGGTCAATGAAAACCAAATATCAACGATTTATCGATTTCTCGATTAAATCTTGATAAAAGTGAGACCTTTATTTTTTTTCTTATCTATGTTCGATTTTATTTCATTTTATCGTCCTTTCATTATTTTTATTCATTTTTGGGTCAATGAAAACCAAATATCAATGATTTATCGATTTCTCGATTAAATCTTGATAAAGGTGAGACCTTTATTCCTTTTCCTATCTTTCTCGACTTTATTATTTTTTATTTCACTTTTTTTCATTTTTGGGTCGATGAAAATCAAATACTAAAGATTATCGATTTTTCGATTTAAACTCTTAGTAAAGGTGAGACCTTTCCTTAGTTTTTTTCGATTTAATTTTTATCTCCATTTAATTTTCGTATATTCTTTTATTTGGTCAATGAAAGTCAAATATTAAAGATTATCGATTTCTCGATTAAATCTTGATTAAGACGAGACCGATTTTACTTCTATTCTGATTTTTTTTTTTTATGTTATGTCTTTTCATTTTTGGTCCATGAAAGTCAAAAATCGTTGATTATCGATTAGTCGATTAAATCGTGATTAAGACGAGGCCAATTTTATTTTATGTCAACTTTGATCTCTTGTCAATATTATCTTGGTTATTATTCTTGTTCATATTATTATTCATACTTATTTATCTAACCATTTCATTTGTTCACCATTAATCAAAAAACACTAAAAATATCGAAACCCTAAAACAATAATTGACGGACTGTTGGTTACTATACTTCGCTTGGAGATTTGGTTCAAGGCTTAGTTTAGGACACCTTGCACACACACGGCTTTCTCTTGGGCTACCTTACAATGAGACCCTTTATTTCATGTCATCCCTTGTAATTTACATGTACCCCCGCTCCCCATTCTGATGTACGCATTTAGTTTTCTTTTGATTGTGGTTTGTTTACTAGAAGCACCCCTAGGGACTAACATAGGCAACCCATTTTCAAACTAATTCTCGATTCGTCGTCGAGCCATTTTTAGACAAACCCATTTTCAACCAAACTCTCGATTCGTCGTCGAGCCCTTTTTTCAAATCAATCTCTAACCAAATCCCTTTTCAAACCAAACTCTTTTCATAACAAATAAACCCTTGATCCAACGTCAAGCGGATTTTCATAATAAACTTCAAAAAACTAACAATTATCGCAACTTTTTTAAGGTGAAAAATGGGGGTTCAAGTCTTTGATCTTCCTTCGATTGTTTGGGTGCGAGTTCTCTTACTCGTGTGTGAGCAATTGACGTCTCTTTTTTTAACAAATCAAATCCTTTTCAAAATAACCAAGCGCATACAATAAACCCTTGATCCCACGTCAAGCGGATTTTCATAATAAAACTCAAAAACGACTAATAACTATCGTAATTCTTTTTCAAGGTGAAAAATAGGGGTTCAAGTCTTTGATCTTTCTTCGATTGTTTGGGTGCGAGTTCTCTTACTCGTGTGTGAGCAATTGACGCCTCTTTTAAAAATCAACCAACTCCCTAGTTTCGTGGGCGTACCACGAACTACGACTGCTCTGATTCTTTATTCTCGTCCGAGTAAAGATACGTAGGCACAAGATTGCGATGATCTTGGCAAGTACACTACCATCTTTTTCGTCAAACCCCGTAGTCGAACTACGATTGCTCTGATTACTCATTCTCGTCCGAATGAGCATACGTAGGCACAAGATTGCGATGATCTTGCCGAGCACCCTATCCTTAAACCACCCCATTTTCCCTTAGCATCTTTTCCCTTTTATCTTACCTTTTAGCATTTATTTTTTAGAAGAAAACAAACAAACTTAGCTAACGAGAATCGCGATTCGAATCAAGAGGTTCCCGTTGAGTACAACGGACGCGAGGGGGTGCGCGTACCTTCCTCTCACGTAACCGACTTTCGAACCCAGAATGTGGTTGCGACGACCATGTTCTTATCTTCCTCCTTAAAGGTTTTCTCGATATTTTCCTTTCCCTCTTTTGGGATAAATAAAGTTCGGTGGCGACTCTGTCGAACCGTTTTCCGCGCCTTTTGCGCGAGGGTCGTGTCTTCGATGAAGCGAATTTTTTGAGGTGCGACAATGGGTCGACACTCTATTGGAGAGAGGACACACATGCTCTATGGGGATAACAGCACCAGAGAGCAAGGAAGCACCAACACAAATGCAAGATGCACAATGCAACAACAAAATGCTATGCACAACAAATGAATGCGCATGCAATGCGTATGAGTATGAATATGCTGACAAAACAGACATAAAGATTAATAGAGGGTGAATAAACATCACAACACCACCGAATACTCGGCTAATCTCAATAAGATGGAGATATCATTAGAAACTCCGTTAGGGATTTAGCTGAAGAAAAGAAGATACTCCTTGGGGAGAAACCCAAATATAAATCTTCTAACAATAATGATCCACAAAAAAGGATAACCACATAAACTCTGCTTCGAGGATGGAAGGAAAACTGTTGGGAAACCATAACAACCCAAGTCTTTATGACTCTTCCTGTGGATAACAAAAATTCACATGAACTTCCACTTCAAAAGGAAGAAGAGACTTGTTGCGGAAAAATAATGAATCCGCTGGGGATTGTAAACATATAAGCATTTACATAAACTCCACTAGGAAAGCGAGGCAGATTTGCTGGAGATACAAGAGAAAAGCTCTCTGAGGATTAACCAATTCTAAGCAAAGCATCCTGGACTTGCTGGGGAAAACAGCAAAAGGCCAAAGTGTGGGGAATTTTAGATCAATACTGTTAGATGTCAAACATGCCTTATATTTCTCATTTATACTTGGCATTTTTCAACTCTTTTATGTTGAATTGTTGGATTTTATTCTTGAAAGTTGTTATTCTTTAAATATTGTGAAAATACCTTTGGTACTTGAAATTTGTATGTTATTATGCAGAAAAGGGCATTAAGTCATCAAAGAAGTAAGACACAAGAAAAGTGATTCAAGTTGCCAAAGGAAATGAAGAAACTTCAGTAAGTTCGCTTTGTGAACTTGATAGCGTATGTTCGTTAGGCGAACTTCCAGCGAATACTCCCAAACTTGAGGCAGTAAGAAAAGACACCTAAGTTTGCATTGCGAACTTCCAGCGAATGTTCGAGGTGGAAATGCTCCAGCGAGGACCTGGCAAAGGACATCATGGATGAGGCAGTAGCTAAAGGGACCTAACTTCGCTGTGCGAACTTGTAGGCAAATAGTTCGCTTTGCGAATAATTATTCGCAATGCGAACTTCTAAAATCTATCAGAGGCGGCTAAACTGTGCAGAGGCACATCAGGTGCCTATTTTGCTGTTCGCTAGGCGAATGAAGCGTTTGCAGTGCGAACATGACAAATTTCAAGTGATATATTTAAGCACTTTTGTTATTTTTTGGGGATCATAACCTCTTTTCACACACCATAACCTAAGTTTCTGACTTTTCATCATCCAAGAGTGAGATTTCACATAGAGAAGCTGGATTTGCATCCGATCTCGATTATTCGACGTGGATGCTTTTTCATCTCCTCCCGATACTTATGAAGCAAGCTGCCATGTCAATGAGTAGCTAAACCCCTTTTGTGTTAAGATTAGTGGTATGTAATCCTTTCTTTTGTATGTATTAATCTTGATAACTAGTTTGTGAACCTTGTTGATGATTAATATATGGTGAAAAAGTTTGTTTTTATGATTTATACTTTGTTTTGGTTCATGGCTGAGAAATATGGTCTAAGACTTAACCTAGGTTTTAATCCATCAACAATCATGAGGCTAGAGATAGTTTTGAGAGTTGATGTTCATAAATATTGATCTTTTAATGTTATCATATTGATAGTTAGAGTGAGAGATCATCTAAGGATCAATATGGTAAATCTCACAACATGTGTTAGAGATAAACATGTTGAGAGGATATGTGATTATATTCATTATTAACAAGTTCACATACTTTATCGAGTAAATACGTATGAAACGGGTTATCGAACCCTAATCTTGGGACACTTTTACCAAACATTTTAAAACCAATTTCTTTTACCGTTGTTATTAACTTTTCATGCAAACGGTCCGTTACCAATCAACCAAACTCTTTGTTACCCTAAGTTTAGAACGATTTCAACTGTAGAATGACGGTAATATCACACAATCCCTGCGGATACGATAACAAAAACCCCCACTGAAATACTTTTCAATTAAATGGCGTCTTTACCGAGGATTGTTGTTTGATATTGCAAGCATTGCAATAGTTGTTCAGTTTTAAGCTTTTATAAATTTTTCTAGAGCTTCTTAATTTGTTTGGTACATACTCTGTTTATGCGAGAAAAGTTACCTGCAGATCAACTTTTTTTCGATCCTGAGATTTAGAGAACTGCACGTAAGT
The DNA here is from genome assembly GCA_022829125.1 of Lathyrus tuberosus. Taxonomy (NCBI): domain Eukaryota; kingdom Viridiplantae; phylum Streptophyta; class Magnoliopsida; order Fabales; family Fabaceae; genus Lathyrus; species Lathyrus tuberosus. Next base: position 2,472,645 of record JALAZF010000082.1, on the reverse strand, counting down.
TGAATAGAAAAACTAGGCGGAGGAGACAACTTGCCAAAGAAAGACGAGAAAGAGGAGAAAGTTCTATTTCTACACCAACACCATAGTTAATGCCAACCATGGCAGCACCACCTCCACCACCACTTGTTTCAACGCCATGCACTAATAGTCTGAGGCACACAGCTCAGTTTTCACACAATGCCCACAACGGGAGGCACTCTGAAATGAAGACCGGCATCCTTGCTATTCTATACCAAAATCCATTCACCGGTATGGATCATGAGGATCCCTTCACTCATCTTACAAAATTTTACAAAATTGCGGGTGCAACTGGAGTGCCTGAAGCCGAAGAGGAGTCGTTGTTCAAGAGACTCTTTCCTCATTCCTTGATAGGGAAAGCGAAGGAACGGTACCTTCATCAGTCAACAATGATTATGACGGATTGGAATGTGTTGGAAGAAAAATTCCTAGAATGATTTTTTCCACATAATCGTTTTATGGAAGCAAAAACGGAAATCGCAGTTTTCTCACAAGGTGGAAATGAATCCCTCAACGAAGCTTTGGAGAGATTCAAATCTATGCTAAGAAAATGTAATGGACACGGTTTTGATGAACTTATGCAAGTGCATATTTTTAGAAATTGTCTCCAACCGAATCATAAGACCTTGTTGGATGCTACTTCGGGCGGTTCTTTAATGACCAAAAGCTCCGAGGAAGCAATTTTTATCATTGATAAGATGGCACTCAACGATCATCAAGGGAATCATAACCGTGGTACTACGCAAAAGAAACCGAGAATTCTTGAATTGGGAACTAGTGATGCAATTCTTGCTCAGAACAAATTGTTATCCCAACAAGTGGAGTTGTTGACGCAACAAATGTCAAAGCTTCCACAACAACTTAAAGAGATGCAAGACTTGCCAAGCAAGAGTGTTTAGGTAGCTATTTGTGAATTATGCAGAGGAGATCATCCTACCGGGTATTGTCCTCTAGTAGTGGAAGAAGTGAATTATGCGGGAAATCCAACTCAAGGCTATCAAGGAAGACCACCTTACCAAAACACTCAACAACCTCACCAAAACAATCAAGGATACCAACCAAGAGGGAATTATAAAAATCAACAAGGATAACGTCAAAATTCTTATCAACCAACACAAGATCAAGGTGGAAGTTCAAAGATGGAAGAGACTTTCACACAATTCATGCAATTGTTAATGGCCACCCAAAAGAGTACGGAAGCTTCAATTAAGAATCTTGAATCTCAAGTTGGGCAACTTGCGAAGCAATTAGCTGAGCGACAACCGGGGCCATCCTTTTCCACCAACACTCAAACGAATCCAAAGGAACATTGCAAGGCCATTTTTACAAGAAGTGGAAGAACAATAGGTGGAGATGTTGAAAATGAGGTAGTAGTTGAAAAGGAGAATGAAATTGTAGTGGAGGAAGTTGAAAAAAATGATGAAGATGTTTTAGTTGAAAAAAATGATGAAGAAGTGAAGAAGAAAAAAGAGAAAAAAAGAAAGGAGTATGAGAGAGAAGTTTTACAAAGAAGGTTGCCATATCCTCTTGCTCCTAAGAAAAAAGAAAACGATAGGCATTATGCGAGATTCTTAGACTTGTTTAGTCAGTTACAAGTAATCGTTCCTTTCTCTGAGGCTCTCGAGCAAATGCCTAAGTATGTCAAATTTATGAAGGACATACTTACGAAAAAAAAGAGGTACACGGATGAGGAGAACATTAATCTCAATGCCGATTGTAATGTTGTTGTTCAAAGTGTACTTTCGCGGAAGGAAAAAGATCCAGGAAGAGTAGCTTTACCTATCACTATAGGTAATGATTTTAAATGTAAAGCTTTGATTGACATGGGTGCTAGTATCAATTTAATTCCTTTGTCCATGGTTAAAAGACTTGAGAACATGGACGTGAAATCAACCACCATGACATTGCAACTTGCGGACAAGTCAAGGACTCGTCCTCATGGTGTTGTGGAGGATGTGCTTTTAAAAGTGGACAAATTCTTGTTTCCGGTTGATTTCGTGATCATTGATATGGATGAAGATGAGGATACTCCAATCATTCTTGGAAGGCCCTTCATGAAAACCGGAAAAATGTTGGTAGATGTTGATGAAGGCATCGTGAAGGTGAGGATTAAGTCTAATGGAAAAGAGGAAGAAGCATTTTTCACACCCTTCAAAGGAGTGATGTATTTAAATCAAGTGGATGAAGACGTTCATAAAGATAAAGAATTTTCAAGAGAGGCTTTGCGGAAGAAAAAGGACGAAGACGCGAAAGTGGCAATGATGAAATCATGTTGGTATTTTTCCTTCTTAAGGAAAAGGGGATCAAAAGCTGGACATGATAATGGTTAAAGTCTTCGTTTGTGGAGTGTTGTTTTTCTCGAAATCTAATTCGTGAGCTTTTGGTTTCGAGGTTTCAAGCCTCTGGACCGTCGAGCTCAAACGACGTTAAACAAAGCGCTTGTTGGGAGGCACCCCAACATTGTAAGTATTTCTGAAATTTTTACTGTTTTTGTGTATTGTAACTTGTTTAGAATGGTTGTGAATGATGTGTTGCAGACAAAAAAAATTCAAAGTTCTGTCATGTTCGCTGGGAAGTTCGGACTACGAACCTGGAGCGAGTATTCACTGGCCAGTTCGCACTGCGAATGTAGCGAGACAGACATAATGTGTCAGCTGCCACATCACTTAAAAAAGGGAGAAAAATTTGGGTGGGCCAGACTTTATGGCCCAAGACCCACCTTTTCTGAATTGGTGAAGAAACCCTACCCTCCCTTTGCCACTCTCATTCTCACAAAAACTTACACACTTTGCAAAACACTCTCATGAGCTATTGAAAGAAATTTATGCATTTTCTCACAAAATATTCGTAGCTAATCTCATCATTATCACAGGTTTGATCTCATTCTTTTCTTTTGGGTCTTAGTAAAAATATGTGGTTAGGGTTAGTGTTGAAACTTAGAGAACAATTTGTTTCTAGGGTAAACTGTACCAATGCATGTTCTGTTCTTGTGTATTCATTGTTTTTGCATTTGGGTATTATAGCGTGGTTTTTTTGGTTTCGAATCACTATCGCTTTGGTACTACAGTTCGATTCATTTTTTATCCTATTGAGCTGATTAAGGAAGGGAAATAGATGTCTCCAATTAACCCTGCTTGCAAACTGAGGTTAAACAGTCAAAACTGTTGGTTTACATATGCTATAAAAAAGGGGGTCTTTCTTAGGGTTATTATTTTAAGAATACAAGTGTTGGGATCATTTATGAGGCTTTTGGTTAGGATACTGCACCAGATTGATCGATGTATAGGGGTACCAGATTTAGAGTATTTGATTAGTATGCTCGCTAAGATTTTACAATCTTATGCCTACGTATTCCCGAAACAGGGAAATCAGAGTGATCGTAGTTCCTCCTATTCTATTGGAGGAAAAAGGTGTTTTGGTGTCTTATTCAAAGCCCAAGATTAAAGCTAAAAGGTGATGTGTATCTTGTTCAAAGCCCAAGATATGAAGCTGAAGAATCTATTTGTATCTTGTTCAGAGCCCAAGATATGAAGCTAAAGGGGTTCCTGACTGAGAGGGAATTTGTCATCTCTAAAGAGGAGTTGTTGATGTTTGTATGCCGTGAGCAAAGCATGTTTTGATGCTAAAAGGTTGATTGACTCAACAGGGGATTTCCTTATACAAAACCTAAGAGGAGGCTAAAAGTTTTACTCTTTCGGGGAAAAATGTTCTTTCTGTCTTGTACAAAGCCCAAGATTGAGGCTGAAAGGGTTCACTCAACAAGAGAGTATTTTTGTGTGTCTCGTACGAAGCCCAAGACGGAAGCTAAAGAAGGGGTTTGACTCAACAAGAGAGTTTTATTTGTCTTGTACGAAGCCCAAGACGGAGGCTAAAAGGGTGATTGACTCAACAAGAGAGTCTTTTATACTCAACAAGAGAGTGTTTTTATATGTGTCTTGTACAAAGCCCAAGACGGAGGCTAAAGGGGCGATTCAACAAGAGAATCTTTTATACTCAACAAGAGAGTTTGAATGTGTCTTGTACAAAGCCCAAGACGGAGGCTAAAGGGTGACTCAACAAGAGAATCTTTTATACTCAACAAGAGAGTTTTTTGATGTCTCGTACGAAGCCCGAGATTGAGGCTAAAAGGAGATTGACTCAACAAAAGAGTCTGAAAAGGTTAGCTCCGTTTGAGGAGAATCATTTGTACAAAGCCTAAGAGGAGGCTGTCTTACTGCTGAGGATTATTGAAATCCCTAGGAAGGTCCAATTAGAGTGCTCTCCTGAGAAAGGCTGGGTTTCTTCCTGTGCTTAGAGGGGAACTTGAGAATGTCTACGAGACTCAAGGAAATTAGACTGTCCAAGTCTAGAGTTTTATCTTCTGTACTATGCCCAAGAGAAAGTATGTTTACGGGAGGAAGATCTAGACTCCTTTGAAAGATTATTTTATTAAGATGACTAATTTCTATTCCTATACCTTTAAGAGGTAGTCAGGACAATTTGTACAAAGCCCAAGAGGAGGCTATCTTCGCTGAGGAAGAATCATTATACGAAGCCTAAGAGGAGGTTGTGAAAACTTCTAAGAAGCCGAAAGGTCCTTGTACGACGCCCAAGAGGGGGACGGGGATGCTTTTAAGAAGCCCGTGGGTCCCAAGCTGGGAAAGTTCAAGAAATGCCATTCACAGAGAATAGATCATTTAGTGAGAGTTCTGGGTTTGAGGAATTCAAGAGATGCCATTCACTGAGAATTGATCAACTCTGGGGAGTATAATTCCTTTGACAATTTCTAGGGTTACAGTCTGAGAAAAGGTTCACTGAGAATATTGCATTTCTCTTTGCTCCATATTGTTTAACCCCAAGAGGAGGGAAGACTGTATCTGGAATCCTACTAAGGATCTAGTTTTGTTTGTATTCAAGAGTGACCAACAGGCTTTACCTAGTGCTAGACGTAGTTGCCGGGGAAAACTCTAAATAACTATACTAGTATTACACAGTGGATATGTGACTTTATATATAAGGATGTGTGTAGCGAGCGATTTTGGACGTGGTTCTTAAGCACTGCCGCTCTGGGGTACTACAGGTCAATTCATTTTTTATCCTATTGAAGTTGATGAAGGAAGGGAAATAGATGTCTCCAATTAACCCTGCTTGCATACTGAGTTTAAACAGTCAATACTGTTGGTTTACAGATACGGTTTAGATTGTGGGCCTCTCTCTGATTACTTTGTTAAGAACACAGTGTGACGGGATTATGCTATTTGGTAGGATGTTAGGACTGATGCTTTTCGATTGAGGTGTGAAGGTATGGGATTTTGGGTTTTTGATTAGTGTGCTCGCTAAGATTTTTACAATCTTATGCCTACGTATTCCCGTTTAACGAAACAGGGAAATCAGAGCGATCATAGTTCCTCTTATTCTATGGGAGGAAAAAGGTTGTTTTGGTGTCTTGTTCAAAGCCCAAGACGTGAAGCTGAAGGGAGTATATGTATCTTGTTCAAAGCCCAAGATGTGAAGCTGAAGGGTCTATTTGTATCTTGTTCAAAGCCCAAGATGTGAAGCTAAAGAGTGTTTTTTATAGAGAATTTGTCATCTCTAAAGAGGAGTTGTTGATGTTTGTATACTGTGAGCAAGGCACAGATTTGATGCTAAAAGGTTGATTGACTCAACCGGGGGTTTCCTTATACAAAGGCTTAGAGGAGGCTATTGGCCTAACAAGAGGGTGTTTTTATGTGTCTTGTACGAAGCCCAAGACGGAGACTAAAGGTTTGAATCAATAAGAGAGTCTTTTATACTCAACAAGAGAGTGTTTTGTATCCCGTACGAAGCCCGAGATGGAGGCTAAAGGGGTTTGACTCAACAAGAGAGTCTTTTATACTCAACAAGAGAGTGTGGGGGAAAATCATTGTACAAAGCCCAAGAGGAGGCTAAAGGGTGTCTTGACCCAACAAGAGGATCTTTTATACTCAACCAGAGAGTGTTTTGTATCTCACACGAAGCCCAAGATGGAGGCTAATAGGGGATTTGACTCAACAAGAGAGTCTTTTATACTCAACAAGAGAGTGTTTTTGTATCTCGTACGAAGCCCGAGATGGAGGCTAAAAGGGGATTTGACTCAATAAGAGAGTTTTTTATACTCAACAAGAGAGTGTTTTTGTATCTCGTACGAAGCCCGAGATGGAGGCTAAAAGGGGATTTTGACTCAACAAGAGAGTCTTTTATACTCAACAAGAGAGTGTTTTTGTATCTCGTACGAAGCCCGAGATGGAGGCTAAAAGGGGATTTGACTCAACAAGAGAGTCTTTTATAATCAACAAGAGAGTGTTTTTGTATCTCGTACGAAGCCCGAGATGGAGGCTAAAAGGGGATTTTGACTCAACAAGAGAGTCTTTTATACTCAACAAGAGAGTGTTTTTGTATCTCGTACGAAGCCCGAGATGGAGGCTAATTGGGTTTATTTGACTCAACAAGAGAGTCTGAAAAGGTTAGCTCCACTGGGGAGAATCATTTGTACAAAGCCCAAGAGGAGGCTAAATGTGCTGATGACTGTTTCAGTTGAGTGACAGGTCCAGTATGTTGTATAAAAGAGAAAATTAGTTCTTATAAAGAGACTGATTAAAGGTGAGGTTGTACCTTGGTACTGATCAGAAGATCAGGGTTATTTCCTATTCTTTAAGGAAATGGGAAATCCGAAGGGTATTGAGACTGTCCAAGTCTACTGGTGTTTTGAGAAATTGATTCTCAGATAAGTGAATGATCTTTGTATGATGCCCAAGAGAAGGCTGGTATGTTAAGGGATGAAGGTCAACCCATTAACTGGTCTGACACTTGACTCAGAAAGACAGCTCTAGCAAATTGATGACTAGGTTCTGTTCCTATACCTGTAGAGGTCTCTGGGTCTTTGTACTAAGCCCAAGAGAAGGCATGAGAGCTTTTAAGAAGCCGAAGGGTCTTTGTACAATGCCCAAGAGGAGGCGGGGATGCTTTTAAGAAGCCTGTGGGTCCCCAAACCCCGAGAAGTTCAAGACAGGCTATTCACAGAGAATAGATCAAGCCAGGAAAGTCCGAGAATTTGGGAGAAACTCAAGAGATTCCATTCACGGAGAGAAGATCATCTCTGGGGAGTTAGAGTTTCTTTGACGATTTCTAAGGGTGACAGTCTGAGAAAGGGTTCACCGAGAATGCTGCCTTTCACGTCTCCATATTGTTTAACCCCAAGAGGAGGGAAGACTGTGTCTGGTAATCCTATGGGGATCTAGTTTTGACTGTATTTTAAGAGTGACCAACAGGGTTTTACCTAGTGCTAGACGTAGTTGTCGGGGAAAACTCTAAATAGCTATACTAGTATTACACAGTTGATATTTGATGAGTATATAAAAGTTTGTGAAAGAAGACTTACAGTGAGCAGCCCCACAATACAGTTATATATATATATATATATGAACGCGGATAAAGAAAGCGGGTAAACACTTACTCGGTTGTAGAGCTTCCATACTGTTTTGTTAGTTTGTTCAACAAGGAAAGCTTTGATAACAATATTATATACAAAATCAAAGGAGAAAGTGCTTTGAAAAGATTGTTGGGGCTTACAGCTCAAGGAGAGGCCCAAGATTTTATCAGTGATTGCACTGTTGTTTTGAAAATTGTACAGAGGGACTTATACAATATGTGAGGACCAAAAGGTTTTCTGTACAAAGGGATGGGTCTTACATTCTCTCTAGAGGCCCAAACAGTTTTAAATAAAATAAATGGGGCTTATAACACGAGGGTAGGCCCAGGTAATTTGATTTTTGAACTGGCGATCGCGCCGAGATTTTCTTTTAACGCAGAGGGACTTATAAAATATCTGAGGCCCAAAAAGGTTTTGGTTAAAAGGGGATTAGTTCTTACACTCTATTAGAGGCCCAAAGGTGTTTTGTACAAGTGATGGGGCTTACAGCTCAAGGAGAGGCCCAGATGATTTATTTTAAACAGGCGATGATCGCGCCGAACTTTTGAAATACAACGGGACTTATACAACATTTGAGGCCCAAAATGGTTTGTATTTACAAATGATTGGGTCTTACACTCTATTAGAGGCCCAAAGAGTTTGAAAAAGTTTGATGAGGGTTGAATTAATCAAAAACCCTAATTTGTTTTCAAAATGTATTTTAATTGAATAAAAAATTCAATTAAAATGATCAAAAATTGTTAAACATGTGGAAAACAAATTGTGATCTTAGATTAATGTTTCAAAAATCAGGTTTTGTTCCACAAAATGATTGGAAATCACTAAAGTTTGAAAAATCAAGAAGGAGAAAATATTTTAAATGTCAAAAACAATTAAAATATTAATTCTTTACAAAAATATCAAGTATATGAAATAAATAATATTTTTGGGATTTTTTGGGAAAATAAAATATTTTAACATTTTTGTGAATTATTAAAAAAAGAATCAACTCAAAATCATTAAAAATCAGAGAGAAATTAATTTTTGAATCAATTAAATAAAATCACAAAATTCAAATATTCAAATTTTTGAAAAGGGCGCCAAGAACATGGCAAGAACACGCGCCCTTCCTCTGTTTCTGCAGATTTGCATTTTCTATCCAATCTCATTGAATACTTGATTATATCATGCAATCTACATATCAATCTACTCGTTTCAACCTCACGATCATGTCTATGGTCTTTAATTTCATTTATTTTAAACATGGAATAAGAAATCAAAGAGAAACCTCAAGAACCGTAAATTCTGCATGAAGGTTCAGAAATTCCACACACGATTCAAACAAAGCAATTGATTGAGGGTAAACACTCTATGCATGATTATGAATATATGGCCAAATTATTGTGCAGCAAAAAATGCATGGATCATAGAATTAGAAGAGCTCATGCTTACCTCTTGTAGCTGGTGATCGTGTTTTGCGTTAGAGGTGTTACAGCTAGGTTCCAATGATGTGGATAGCTTCCCTAGGTGCCATGGAGTGTGTCTGGATGCTTGGAGTGGATTGAAATGATCTGGAACTTGAGATGGTACCCCAACTGCAAATCTGTCAAGAACTTGAGCAATTGGCTAGTGATTTTGTGATTTTGGTGTTCCAGATGTTATGTAAGTGTTTGAATCACTTCTATATGATGTTTATGAGGTGTGTGTGTGATTGGTTTGATTGGAATTGATCTCAAACTCAAAACCCGATAGTGACTTGCTTTGGAAGGCAAATTTGGAGTGAAAGAAGAGATTTTGAGGAAAGTATCTGTTTGATGGCTTTGGTGTACTTAAACTGATCACAAATGAGCTCTATTTATAGTAGAGCAAGTTTGTTTTGCAAGCAATAGTGAATGGCAACTGCAGCAGAGGTTTGGCCAATGTTGAGCAATGAGAATCCAAGTCTCCTCTAGCCATTGACTAGAGGTTAGGGCACAGGATGCTGGTTCCCTTGGTCTTGGATAAGTCTTGACTGAATTCAGTTGGAAATGGCTCAGTCCATGCCACCTCTAAGCATCCATTAAATGCTTCAAACCAAAATTGGAGTCTTGTCCCTCTTTTAGGGATTTCTAGGTTTGGCATGCTACTTTTGGTTCCAAAGACTTGGGAGGCTTGGGATTAGAGTTGGTTCCTCCTTGGTCCCCCCTTGAGGTGTTCAGATGGATAGAGTTTCCTTCCCTTTGTAAAATTTGAGCAAATTGAGCAAAATGCACAAATCTGCCTTGCCTTGACAGTTTTCAGCAAGGCATATTGCCATTGTCATATCTCATGGCTCAAGTTGAATTTGATGGAGTTCTTGGCCATTTTGGAAAGCCCTCATATGATACAACAACTGTTTGATCATAGTTGGTTTTGATACTTTTTGGATCCAAGTGAAAAATGCCCCTACATTTGGAAAAAAGTGAAGGCAGACTCTGACTTAGTGAAAATTTCACTAAGTGTTGGAAAAAAGTGACATTCTCACTTTTTATGATTTTGATCATTCCATAACTTAAAATCCATGAGGAATTGGAATAAGTTCTGTTTAAAGCTTTTGTAAAGGGAAATGAGAGCTACAAATCCAGCTTTGAATGGGGAAAAATGGCCTTGTGGTTTAGGAGTTATGATCCTCCAAAGTTGGTACCCTAGCCACTTTGTTCCATAACTTAGAAAATTTCTAAGTTTTTATGGTTACCCCTTTTACAAGTTACCAACTTTTCTTGATTTTTCTTGATGAATGATGATTCCAATCACACATTAACATCATTTTAGGGTCAAAGAACCATAATTGTAAAAAATTTCAAAAAGTCAAAGTTGACTTTTGTGCACAGTTGACTTTTTGTCAAATGAAATCCAAACTGTGCGATCCTCTATGAAATCAAGTCCTTGACCTAAATCAAACTAGATGTATTGATTTCATAGGTGTTATAGGGTGTATTGAATCATGTCCTAGGGTTTGGGAGCATTTCCTGGTCAAAAGTCAAAGATACAGTTGACTTTTCCCGCGAAACCCTAACTGTGGTTCTGATGAACTTGAAACTTGTTGCTCAAGCTTCTTAGATCAATCCATTGTTGCAAATGGATCAATGTGGTGTATTGGAGACTCTCAAACCATGCCTTGAGGTCTTGGCTCATGTTTTGTCCCAAAAGTCAACTTAGGGGTGAATTAGGTCAAGAAACCCTAATTCCTGATTTTTTTAGTGAATGCATCCCCAGAGGCTAAATTGACTTGATGATTGGGTTCATGATGTCCCATGGAGTAATTCAAGTTATGATTTGAAGCATTGGCTCATGCCCAGAGGAAAATTTCCATCTGGAGGCCCTGGTCGACCAAAACCCTAATTTGGTGACACTGGCGAGCTTGAGGCTTAATCCACCTAGAAGGGAGCAACCTTGTGCTTAATCCTTGATGTGGGAGTCCTCTTGATCCATTTTGGATGTTTGAGAGGTTAGAAAAGTTGAATATCATGTCATTTCTTGATTGATCCTTTGTCTAAAGCTCAGAGAGGGCTTGAAACCCTAATTATTATTTGTAGTGAATGCTCACCCATCTTTGGGGAGACTGATGAGGCATAATGATACATCCATATTGTGATGATGATTTGCACAATGATGGGAGATGTTAGTGGTCAAAATTTGGGGTATGACAGATGCCCCTATTTAATCTTCTTGGACCCAAAGATGTGAATGGCGAAGGTATTCTGGCATTCGGGGTTCAAGAGGATTAAATATCGGAATACCCGAAATTTTGATGGTGGTTATGAATGGCTGCTTGCTTATCCATCTTCTTTTGCTAAGCAATGATACTTAGAAAAGGTAAACTTCCCCTCGATCCTGGTCTTTCACCAAGGAACTGGTCTTAGTTTCTAAAATAAACTTCCCCTCGATCTTGGTTTCAGCCAAGGAACTGGTCTAAGTTTCTGAAATAAACTTCCCCTCGATCCTGTTTTCCTACCAAGGAACTGGTCTTAGTTTCTGATATAAACTTCCCCTCGATCCTAGTTTTCTACCAAGGAACTGGTATCAGTTTCTTTTGTCAATAAACTTCTTGACAAGGGACGCTGTTCGTAGCGGTTTTCCTCGAACTTCTCGCCGAATTTTCCTGGGGAGATGCCATTTGACGGAAAAACTTTTGATGTCAGAGTTGCTGGGGAACCCAGTCGTCTGAGTTGTAGAGGTGTACAGACTTCTCCGCTGGAGACGCCATTTGTCGACCCTACTAAGGAAAACGAGTCTCTTGATAGACTGTTTCTTGCTTGGGGATATTACATCATACTTTTCTCGGGATCTTCTCAGAGAAATGCCATATGATGTGATCCAATTTTGAGGTGTCGATGACCTTTTCGTCAGCGAAATTTTTTGTCGAAGAAAAACGGCTGCATTGCCGACTCTCTGATTAAGAGGTTTTCTCTGGGATTTTCTTTAATCCGGGAAAGCAAAGACATCATCTTCAATGGCGAAGAGTGACGTTGGTTGAGGGTTCTCTGGTTTTTCAGAGGTTCAAGTTATCAAAGTGGTCAAGGGCCGATTCTAATCCAGAAATAAACTGGAGTAGAGAGATTGTTCAGACGCAATATTTCCTGACGAGGAAAGAACTGACAACTCGATTGAGAGGACTTTTATCACTAGGGGATAAGACCGACTAGAGAGATAGTGATGCAATATGAATGCGAATGTAAATCAATAATGCATGATGTATGCATGTTTATGCTGACAAAACTGACGCGACATACAGACTAGTAGATGAACACGACTGGATACTCAGCCACGGTGGGAGACAAAAAGTATCATTGGTTCACGATAGCAATTCTTCCTTGCTTAGGAGAAATAGTCCCTGCGGGGAACAACGTTGGTCGGGCTTAGGAGGTAAGAACTCTGCCGGGGGGTGTCAAATGAAACATGGTCTCTGAGACAGTCGATCCTTCGTTCAGACGTACTGGTTTAGAAGGATTACTTTGATTCTGCACTTTGAGGTTCGATTACTTTTGGAGAAGCAATCGACGTTCTTTCAATGTTCAACAGTCAAAAGAAATTGCCATCTTTATTTTAAAAGCAGAAAAGGTTTTACAAGTAAATTCATTTTTTTGTTTTATTTCAAGAATCACTGATCATGTTAAAATGTCGTTCTGTAAAGCTAAAACAAATAAGAATTGCAAACAAAGGCACAAGGGCTCGAATTTTATTAACAGGATGGAAATCAGCCAAGTACGTGATTCCATGCAGTATTTACAAAGTTTAGAAAACGGTAATTTACAGGGAAAAGGGCTACGTTGAAACATAACGACCACTATCCTTCTACCAACTTTGAATTCGGGACATCCTGAGCTTCTGTCGAAGATGACCGTGACTGGAGTTTTTCTTCTGATGGATGATGTAACTGCTGCTGAGGGACTTGCCTCTGTTGGACATAGTGTTGTACCCCAAATTTTACCCTTAGATCCATTGATCTATTGCATATCATATTAGGTCAATCATGCTGCATAGCTAACCCTTTTATCAGGTTTTTGTTTGTGTTTGTATCATTTTTATCAGGTTTTATCTCAAGGAGATTCAAGAGGAGTTTAATCAAGATCTTGGATAGAGCATTGAATCAAGCAAGTCTCTCATTTCAAAAAGATATCTCTATAACCCTCTCCATGACCCTCTCACCAAATTTCTACCCACTTTATCAACCCTCAATTGCCACTCTTTTATTCCAAACCAGTTTCAATAATCATTTATTAACCATTTTTCTTATCCAAGTATCCATCTTTCATTCTAACCATTTTCATACCTATTTTCAAATCCAAAAATCTTTTCATTTATCCAATTTTTTTAATCCATGAATATCCATTTCATATCCAAAAAATCCATTTTCCATTATCAATGCAAATATCCAATTCCATACAATTTTATCTTTTAGGGCCATGTTTAAGATCTTTTCTTTTTTAATTCAAATATCAATTAAAACCATAATTATTATCCATTTTCCAAATCAACTTCTACCAATATCCATTCAATCACTCATTCAATTATCAAATTATCCAATTTTCTTTTTATCCATATTCATAAAAAATCCACTTCTTTCTTTCAAATCCATTTCCAAATCCAAATTGCATCTTATCCATTTACTCACTATTAGCCAATTTCTATTCAAGTGCATTTTATCCATTCTTCTTTTTAATTGTCCAAAATCTATTTATCCATATCCATTTCTCTTAACCCATTTCTAAATCTGTTTTTAAATTATCCATTTAAATCCTTTTTTTGTTGATCCAATTAAATCCACATTTCCAATTATCCATAATTATCCTTATTTTAACATTATCCTTTTTTTTTTATCTATTTTAATATCCAAACAAATTTCATTCAAATTTAGAAAAACCACAATTCATTTTAATTTATCATTGCAATTCAAATCACAATTCGTAAGCCCATTTCATGCTTTTTTTACAAAGCCCATTATGTAAATCAAATAAAAAAATGCAAGTTGTTGTAAGTTGTTGTTGCTACCATGCCTGTTAGCGACAAGGACTTGTCGTAACGTTAACATGCTACATGGCCTGAAGCAACAACAGACTGATTCCTTCTCCAAGAGTTTTTTAAAACTTCCACAACCCTTCATACAACCAGCTGACTGAGGCTATAAAAAGGGGATGCTTCCTCTTATTCTACAACAACATTCGCTCCAGAAAGAAAACTGATAACTCTCCCGTCCCATCTTTTTGCAAGAACACTACTTGCAAACTCTCACCTTTGTGAAACATCACCAATCACCAATCACCAACAAAAACAATAACAACCAAAAAAACCAATGCTCTCATATTCTTTCTCTCTGTGCAAAAACACCATAACCTCGCACTCAACAAAACCTTAACTCAACACCAACAATATCCATAAGATCAGAACATACGTAATTTGTAAGTTTATCTCTTGGCAACAAAGAAAAGAGGAGGAACAGCTCTGCAGCAGTTGGTATTTTGAAAAGAGTGAGAGTTTCACCAGTCACATTTCTAGGTAATACTTCTCCTTTTTCGCTCATATCTAACATGTCATGATCATTCTTTTCTCCACGCTTTTATCCTTCAAATATTCTGCATTTTGATCAATGATATTGTGGATGATGATGTTCAATGGGTGAAGAGATCTTCATACCGTCTGTGCTTAGTAATAAATATTCATATGCCATGATATAAGGTTTATGTCTTAAGGTTGTTTGAATGTGGACTTATGAGTTTACTTCCTACTTATACCCAAATATCATACGACTCTAATTCCGTTATCGTGGTCATCTCGCATTTGAGTCAGTTTGGATGTTTAGAAGTATAACGATGTGTTTCTTTCTTTGTGGCATTCATGTCATGTCAGTCTGGTTGGGAGCGCCATTTGTGCTAAGCGTGGAGTTTTCTTTTAATTATCCTTAAGTAATTCGTGTTGGTTTGGCCTAGGGTAACAACAGGAGGAGTATTAGATATTTGCTCACAATTCATAACTCCATGACTGGAACAACTTCAGAAAACATAAAATGATCCTGATGTAATAATGCCTTATGAGGATTAGCTTTAGTTTTGAACACAACAACCCATATCTGTTTTTGTTCTCGTCGAAAAGCACTAGGATAAGTTGGCATAGGTTTTGAAATACTCTCCTTGTTGGTTTTATGTTTGAGACTTTATATTTCAGTAACATCATGAAAGATGAGTTGAGGCAACGTGAGTTTTGTTTGAACCACTAGTGTTTTGATGGTAGTTGGTCCATTACTTTGTAATGAATCTGTTTACTCAGAGCTAGTCATATTATGCTAAGGTAGTTTGAACAGCATAGAAGATTTTGGTCTTGATGTTGTGTTACTCTCATGCTGCTAACTCACAATACCCTACTCTAAATTGATCTGAAACTGCTGGTACCTTGTCGTCGTTATGCATTTAATCCATTTAATACCATGAACCTCTATACACGAGTTTGTGATGATCTCTTCCATTTGTGTTACAAGTTTGTTGTCTACATGCTACTGATTGAACTGTATAGAAGTATAGTTTGGTTTAAGTTAACAACACGTAGCTGGAAGTCATGTTTTAGTTTTCTCAATTTTTGATGTTTAGTTTTGTGTTACTAAAGACTTATTCTTGTTCTACTCTATGGGTGCTAAGCTGATGTTTTGGCCCATTAAAGTTGGTTGAGATCTGGTGGAGTTATTGATAAAAAATGATGAACCTTTTTGTTGCTGCTGCTTCCTTTGTTTGGTTCACAACAAATGCGTAATCATCACATGTTTGCATGGAGAAATGAAATTATGGCAATACGTGATTGGCCAAGTGTGTGTTTGTCTTTTAGCGTTTAAATGTTCCTTGACCAATTAATGTTGGTCTGTTAACATAGCGTTGCTTTTCCATGTCAGCTTTAATTTCCAAGGTCAATTATTATTCGCTTGAGGGTTTATAAGTTGTTTGGGGTGGCATATACAACGGATGTATAGCCACCCCAGTGGTAGAGAATCTGTGCCTTTAACCCTTAGGACTGGGGTTCGAATCCCCCTCGCCCCAGTCCTTTTTTATTTTATTTTCTTCAAACCTCGCTTCCTTTACATATATCGCTGCTCTCGTTCCATGTTCAGACGCACGCATTGGTTTTGTTGGCTATGGTTTTAGGCTGTACGTGAAAGGTCCTGGGTTCAATCCCTAGGAGTATCCTTTCCTTTATTTTTAGAACTTGGTTATTTTATTTATTTTATAGTTTATATCTCAATTTTCAAAATCACATAACTTGTTCATTTTACATCTTTTTCTCCCCGTTCTTTTTACCTTGCTTCTCTAATTAAATTTACTTCCTAAATATAAAAAGAAATTAGTAAGAATATTTAATTTTGAGACTTTTATTCATGTTTAGATTATGAATGTTTATTAGAGCTTTTGTTGCACTTTCTTATTCATCATGCCATATTATGTCTATCTATCATGATTGATCATTGTCTAAATATGTTTAATTTTCACTTTGCATTGATATCATGATTTTATCTCATCTTATTATCTTATTCATGTATTATTGCATCATCATATTTGCATTATAATCTCTTTATCTTGGTAATCTTTATAACTGTTATCCTTCCCCCCATTCCAAAGGGAGACCCTCTTAAATTGACTCATGAGTCACTATACAACCACCCTTACCCTATCCTTCTAGGTTCACCCTTATTTCTTGGCCTCATGAGAGCCAATGAAATCATGACTTAGGAATAGGTTGGAGTTCTTAAACTCCATGTGATTCTCATCATCATGAGAATTCACTTTCCCCTATAACGTAGATTTAGAGAGTTATCGTGAACTCTAAAATGAGCTCATACTCATTTCCCCTTGGAACTTTGGCCATAGTCAATGGTTCCTATCCCTCGCCCTTAGATCGGTGAACTACGGATACTCTGATTCCACTCCCGTAAGGATACGTAGGCGCAAAGTGCGATGCTTTGTCGAGTATACTTAGATACAAACCCCTAGGGTTTCAACCTTTAGCATAGCACCTTTAGCAAGCGAGTAAGATATAACAAGTTAAAACAAGAGGTTCCCGTAGAGTACTACGGACGTTTAGGATGCTAATACCTTCCCTAGGCGTAACCAACTCCCGAACCTTAGATCTTCCCCTTTAGGTTTTTCTCGATCTTGAACCTTTCCTTTGGATAAACCAAAGTCGGTTGTGAATTCAAAGAAATGCGATGCAAGTTAATTAATAGCTTGTTATCCGATTCTCACCGCAACACATAGTTACTTGCCATTATCCCTAATTTTTGCCTGGATTGTACTTTGAGATTTCCAATCTATCAGGATGAATTTTTTTCTTTTGTCTCTAATTTTTGCCTGGACCACCCTTTCGGGTTTTCAATCCACCGAGACGTTTTTTTTTAGTTTAGGCGAAGTATTTCTTGACTACGTCAAAGTTTGTGGGGTAGGCAAACTCTTCTCCATCCATGGTTACGAGTCTCAAGGCACCGCCTGAGAAAGCTTTCTTGACCACATAGGGGCCGTCATAATTCGGAGTCCACTTGCCCCGGGAATTAGTGAGAAATGACTGGATCTTTTTGAGCACGAGCTCTCCTTTCCTGAAGACACGAGGTCGGACCTTTTTTTCAAACGCCTTCTTCATTCTTTGCTGATACAACTGACCGTGGCATAGTGCCGTCATTCTTTTTTCTTTGATCAGATTCAGTTCGTCGTGTCGACTTTGACACCATTCAGCTTCTGTAAGCTTGGCTTCCATCAATACCCAGATTGATGGGATCTCTACTTCTATGGGGAGTACTGCCTCCATGCCATATACTAGAGAGAAAGGGGTTGCTCCTGTTTAAGTGCAGACATATGTGTGATAACAGTGAAGAGCAAAGGGTAGCATCTCGTGCCAGTCTTTGTAGGTTACAACCATCTTCTGAACGATCTTCTTAATATTCTTGTTAGCCGCTTCTACCGCTCCGTTCATCTTAGGCCAGTAGGGAGATGAGTTATGGTGTTCGATCTTGAACTCAGCGCACAACTCTTTCATCATTTTATTGTTCAAGTTAGATCCATTAATCGTAATGATCTGGCTTGGAACACCATAACGGCAGATGATATTGTTTTTGATAAATCGGACCACCACTTGTCGGGTTACATTAGCGTACGATGCTGCTTCGACCCACTTGGTGAAGTAATCAATGGCTACCAGAATGAACCGATGTCCGTTTGAAGCCTTGGGCTCAATCATGCCGATCATGTCGATTCCCCATATGGAAAAAGGCCATGGGGAAGAGAGAACTTTGAGATGCGTTGGCGGTACATGGATTTTGTCGGAGTATATCTGACACTTGTGAAACTTCCTCATCTACTTGTAGCAGTCGGATTCCATGGTCAACCAGTAGTACCCTGCTCTCAGAATTTTTCTCGCCATTGCATGTCCGTTGGCATGGGTGCCAAAGGATCCTTCATGAATTTCTTTTATCAGTGTGTTTGCTTCTGGTCAGTCTACACATCGAAGCAAGACCATGTCAAGATTTCTCTTATAGAGTGTATCACCGCTCAGGAAGAAACTGCCTGCTAGCCTTCTAAGGGTCTTTCTATCTTTTTTGGATTTCCCAGGCGGGTACTCTTGTTTCTGAAGGAAGCATTTGATATCATGAAACCAAGGCTTGTCGTCTATGACTGCTTTAATCGCGAAGATGTAAGCGGGCCGTTCAAGGCGCATTATGTCGATCTTAGGTATGTCATTCCATTGACCTACGCTAATCATGGAAGAGAGAGTGGCTAATGCATCAACCATGTGATTCTCTTCATGAGGGATATGATGAAACTCGACTCTGTTGAAGAAGGGTAGCAACCTTCTTGCGTAGTCTTTGTAAGGAATCAATCCTGATTGGTATGTGTTCCAATCTCCTTTGATTTGATTGATAACCAGGGCTGAGTCGCCATATACGTCCAAGTTCTTGATCCTTAAGTCGATTGCTTCTTCGAGACCCATGATACAAGCTTCGTATTCGGCCTCGTTGTTTGTGCATGTGAACGTAAGTCTGGCGGTGAAAGGAATATGGATACCCTGAGGGGTAACAATGATTGCCCCAATTCCGTTTCCGTAATGATTGACAGCTCTGTCAAATATGAGTCCCCATCGGGAACCTGGTTCTGGCCCTTCGCTGGGTAGCGGTTCATCGCAGTCTTTCATTTTTAAATACATGACATCTTTGTCTGGAAAGTCAAACCCGATTGATTCTTGATCATCAATCGGTTGATGAGCCAAATGATCGACTAAAATACTCCCTTTGACGGCTTTCTGAGCATGGTACTCGATGTCGTATTCTGATAGTAGCATCTGCCAACGGGCAATCCTTCCCGTGAGAGCAGGTTTTTCAAAGACGTACTTGATTGGATCCATTTTGGAGATTAACCAAGTAGTGTAACGAATCATATACTGGTGAAGACGTTTGGCTGCCCAAGCCAGAGCACAACAAGTTTTCTCAAGCATAGTGTACCGAGTCTCGCAGTCGGTGAATTTTTTGCTCAGATAGTAGATGGTAGACTCTTTCCTTTTGGTTTCGTCTTGTTGGCCAAGTACACAAGCCATTGAGTCCTCTAGGACTGTGAGGTAGATGATCAGTGGTCTTCCTTCCACTAGAGGTGACAGAATCGGTGGATTCAACAGATACTCCTTGATATTGTCGAAGGCGGTTTGGCAGTCTTTCGTCCAAATGCAGTCCTGGTTCTTTTTAAGTAATTTGAAAATTGGCGTGCATGTCGCGGTCATGAGGAATATGAATCGAGAAATGTAATTCAAACGTCCCAGGAATCCTCTGACTTGTTTTTCAGCTTTCGGAGAAGGCATTTCTTGAATGGCCTTGACCTTGTCAGGATCAACCTCAATTCCCTTCTGGCTGACGATGAACCCTAAGAGTTTCCCTGAACGGACACCGAAGGTGCACTTGTTGGGATTTAAGCGAAGTTTATACTTTCTCAACCGCTCAAACAATTTTGACAGGTGGGTCACATGCTCCTCCTCTGTTCTAGATTTGGCAATCATGTCATCGACATATACCTCGATTTCCTTGTGTATCATGTCATGAAACAGAGTAGTCATGGCACTTTGATAGGTTGCTCCGGCGTTCTTCAAACCGAACGACATTACCTTGTAACAAAAGGTACCCCATGGGGTAATGAACGAAGTTTTCTCCATGTCTTTCGGCGCCATTTTGATCTGGTTATAGCCCGAGAATCCATCCATGAAGGAGAAAACCTTGAACTTTGCTGTACTGTCTACCAGCATGTCAATGTGTGGTAAAGTAAACTCATCATTTAGACTAGCCTTGTTTAGATCTTTATAGTCTACACACATTCTGACTTTTCCGTCCTTTTTCGGAACGGGTACGATGTTGGCTAACCATTGAGGACATTCTGATGTAGCGAGGAAACCCACGTCAATCTGTTTTTGTACCTCCTCTTTGATTTTGATGGCCATGTCTGGGTGAGTCCATCTCAACCTCTGTTTTACTGGCGGACATTCTGATTTTAATGGTAAATGATGTTCCACGATGCTGGTATCCAACCCTGGCATGTCCTGATAGGACCAAGCGAACACATCGGGAAATTCTCAGAGAAGCTTTGTCAAACTCTCTTTGGCAGTTGGACTGAGCAGTGCCCCAACCTTGATTTCTTTTCTATCTTTTTCCGAACCCAAGTTGACCATTTCCAACGACTCTTTGTGAGGTTCAATTGACCTTTCCTCTTGTCTGAGTAATCGGAAGATCTCTTCTGGAATTTCGTCGTCAACTTCTTCTTCAGCCCCAAATACCGGGAATTCAAAGTTGGGAGAAGGCATCGGATTGTATGTTTCAATGGGGTTTAAAACAAGCAATCTGCATGATGTGATGATTTGTGTTTAGAAGAGATAGAGAGAAACCAAGAGTGTGTGCAGTGTATTTTTTGTTTACTGCTTGTTTTTAATATTGATTTGTTTTTTAGGATTACCATTTTCTAGAAAAAAAAACGAAAAGAGAAAACAGCAATTAATGCGGAAATTATAAAACGACGTTTATTTTATTAATGAACAAGTCGATTCTTGAAACTACAGCCCTATAAAACAAAACTCAGTCGCTTTGGGCGAAGCGAAGAGAGAAATTTACAGAAAGTGAGCCCTATCAAAACATTCGTTTCACCTGGGCATGGTGAAAGGTTAAAGTAAAGATGGAAATTAATTTGACTTATGAACGATCTTCGGAACATCGACAGCAACCCATTGGCGGCGAACTCCTCGGTGAATCACAAAGTCTGGTACCTTCCTTGATTTGTCTTCAGAAATAACGCTGACTTCTGGTGGAGCAGGATCATTGGAATCTGTCTCCCAGGCAGAGTTGTCGTAGGAGGATTCCTCAGTTGTATTTTGCATAGTATTTATGCTCTCAGGAAAATCTCCCCATCCAGTTGGCTGGATGTCTTCGAGCCTGATACGAGAGCTTTCAGGAGCAGTGTACTTAACCATATAGTCGTATTTTCCACTTGGTTGTCCCAAGGTGTCCCACACTTCTTTTGAACTGGAGGAGTCATCCTTCTCGATGACGTTGACCTTAGGAAAAGCATAGTTGATGAATTCTAGTCCAGCAAGCTTTGCCAATTCATCATCATACTGGATATTTTCTGAATGACTTGAGTAATGATTCCATGACATGGTGGGGACGCAGGTATTCTGTTTAGTGATGCTCAGCTGATTTTCATTGTTCGGCTGATTTTCTTGCCCCAAATCTCCTGGGTACGGTTGCCAGATAGGCAGGCAATCCATTGGGCCATAATAGTCGTGGTCAAAGTTGTCCTTCATCAGAGTGTCTTCCTCTAATGAATTTGGTGGAGCGCGGCATCCTTCCGGATCACAATCTCCATGTAGCATTTCAGCATCTGCCCTCGGTATAAATCTCGGACTCTGTGCAGGATAGCAAAATGGCGTAGGCACCTCTTCCTGAGACATATAACCGTCCTCGTTGATATAGGACATCTATTCTTCATCCGTGTCGGAGGAATCTCCCTCCTTGATGGTATGGACTGCTTAAGACACTGGTGAAGGAAACCTCCACTGTGGAAAAAGTCCTGAATGGGATGAAGACTTTCATCGTTAGCAGCTGTCTGGGTGCAGGTTGCAGAAAAACCAAGACCCTTCTTTGTTTTATTATCAGTAGGAATGACAAGTTGTCCCCATCCTTTCGTATTGTTACTTTCAATTGCCTCGAGGGCATCTTTGTATGAGAAAATAGAGGTTCCTTTCTCTGATTGATTGTCATTGCTCACCGGAAGTGCTTGGAACTGAGTTCCAACAACCTTCTCGGGTTCTATACAAGTAGATAATGACAGGTTACTCACGATCAAGACTTATTCTCCACAAACCGTGACGAGTTGATCGTTCTTGTTGAACTTCAGTTTCTGGTGCAGTGTCGAAGTGACTGCCCCAGCCTGGTGTATCCAAGGTCTTCCTAATAAGCAACTGTATGCTGCCCGGACGTCCATGACCTGGAAAGTGATTTAGAAAGTGTGAGGACCAATAGTTATAGGAAGGTCGACTTTGCCGATAACTGCTTTCTGAGATCCGTCAAAGGCTTTGACGATGACCTACCTGCCCCTCATCGGGGATCCTTTGAATGATAGTCGCATTAAAGTGGACTTTGGCATAACGTTGATGGGCGATCCTGTGTCTACCAGTATGCTGGCTAAAGCATCATCCTGGCAGTTAACTGTGATATTGAGCGCCATGTTGTGACTTTTGCCCCCCTCTGGCAAGTCCTCATCACTGAATCCTAAGTTATTGCAGGAAGTGATGTTAGAGATGATGCTATCGAATTGTCGTATTGACACATCCTATTCCATAAAGGCCTGCTCTAAGACCTTCTGTAGAGCCTCTCTGTGGGCTTCAAAATTGAGTAAAAGCGATAACACAAATATCTTTGAAGGAGTTTGTAACAGCTGATCAATAATGTTGTATTCACTCCTTTGGATGAGCTTCAGCATCTCATCATCATTTTTCGAAAGGTCGGGATTACTGGATTAACCGACCGGTGGATTGGGAGCTTCTGTTTGAAGTTCCTTTTCTTTGTTAGGTTCCCCAACTCCTCGGTTGAAGATTCGACCGCTCCGTGTTACTCGACCGATGTCTGCAATATTCACGACGGAGGGTAATGGAATTTCCTTTCCATTCTCAATTATTGTTACACCGTATTTGTAAGGGATTGCCTTAGATGATTCATACGGTAATGGTCCTGGCAGATAAATAACTACAGGAGCCTTCTGATTTCTCTGACTATCATAAGTAACTTTAATCATCTTCTGGCTAGGAACTTTTGATTCATCCAGTAGAGGGATGATGGCAAAAACATCCTTGGTCCTCTCGGGATCAGAGATTACAACCACATCTTTGGTTTGATCAGCGAAGTAGTCCGGCGTCCAGTAGATTGGCTCGGGACTCGGACATGGGTGAATCTCTTTATGATCCAACTGATCTTAAAGAGCTGCCAGCACAAGGAAGCATCCTTGGTTATTCTCCGAGCAGACCCTACAGCGTTCGTAATTATGTGGTGGCACCTGGCCACGCTCGCTTTGGATGCAGTGTAACCTCACTAGGTCAGTTCCCATAGATTGGACATCTTGACTTTGACGCCGAGTAGGGTTTCCATTAAGCACACTGATTTGTTGCGTGTCTTCATACATATAGATCGGAAGCCACCAGTGGTTTAACAAGTGTTGTAAAGTTCTTTGAACAAGAGCACACCCTTGGTTACTCTCACAACATCCTTTACAGCTCAGATAATCGTGAGAAGTGAGAAAACCGAGTTGAACCTGCCTTGCATGCAACTCCACCAAGTTGGTATTTATCAGACGAATATCAAAGATTAGAATCATGTTGATCTGATAATGATTTCTATCATGGTAGTCCAGGATCCACCCAAGATCCATCTGACGCTGGAGGGCCTCTTGTATGAAAGAGCATCCCTGTTTGTTTACCGAGCAAGTCAGACAGGAATTGTAATTGTGCCACAGCAGATTAGGATACTGGCTTTGCTTGGAGTGCATTGCCACCAAGTTAACATTCATTGCACGGATTTCGTGGCTCTGAATAATGTTGGAATTCGTATAGGTCATGTTGACTCCACGAACTCGATGCTCTTGGATCCACCCGAGATCCAATTGTTCCTGTAGAGCTGATTACACCACAGAACATCCTTGATTGTTTTTAGAGCAGATATCACACTGGTGATAATTATGAGGTGGCACATGGCCATATCCACTCTGTCTACAATGCATCTTGACCAAATTGGCCCTCAATAAGAGTACATCGTGAATTTGATAGATGTTGTTAGACTCTCCCTCTATCAAATTGACCGCAGCTTTCTCGTGTTGAGGCAGCGGGTTTGTGAGAACATTTGGATTCGTGTCTTTGAAAGATAAGACCCCGCTCCTAACAAGCTTTTGCACGTCGGATTTGAAACTGAGATAGTTCTCTATGTTATGCCCTGGTCCTCCTTGATGGTAAGGACAAGTCTGATCGGCTTTGAACCAGAAAGGCGGATTTTCCGGTACTGTAAGAGGAGACCTGGTTTGGACGTGCCCCTTGACCAGTAGTAATGGAAATAGTTATGCATACAACATTGGTATAGGGTCAAACCCTGGTGGTCGCGTTGTACGGTTGTTGTTAGATGAAGGACGAGCCTGCTGAAGAGGCTGTTGTGTCCTTTGCTGATATTGCTGTTGATTAGGTTGGCTCTGTGCAACCTGAGGTTGATACGTAGGAACAGGCACAGGGTTGATAGCAGGAGTTACAGCTGCTACTGGTTGATAATGTCGCCTTTGCTTTCCGAGAGAGATATTCCCAATATCCTGCTCTTTTTCCTTAGGGAGAGCACTACCGTATCATTTTGTACTACTTGATGATCCATTGTCTTTCACTAAAGTCCTTCTCGGACGGCTTCCTCAAGACGAACTCCCATGCCCACCATCTCGGTGAAGTCACTGGGCGCACTGGCGACCATTCCGTCGTAGTAAAATGAGCTTAAGGTTTTCAAGAAAATCTTTGTCATCTCCTTTTCCTCCAGAGGTGGAGAAATCTGAGCGGCGATTAAACGCCATCTCTGAGCATATTCTTTAAAGGTTTCCTTGTCCTTTTGTGACATCGATCTGAGTTGATCTCTGTCCGGTGCCATGTCCAGATTGTATTTATATTGTTGAACGAAGACAGTGCCAAGATCTCTAAATGTGCCGATCGTGGCGCGGTTTAAACCCATGTACCATTTTAATGCGGCACTGGTTAAACTATCCTGAAAGTAGTGAATCAGTAGCTCCTGATTCTTTGTCTGAGCCGACATTCGCCGAGCGTACATAACCAAATGGATCTGAGGGCAAGAGTTACCCTTGTACTTTTCAAAGTCGGGCACTTTCACATTGGGGACCAAGCAGAGGTCTGCGGCGTCCTTTCCAAATAAATCCTGACCGCAAAGGGCTTGCAGTTCTTTCTGCATTTCCAAGAATTTTTCCTGAAATTCATTCATTCTATCGAACATGCTTTCGTTTCCACCAGAAGGTATCTGGGGAATTAGTCCTTCCGGGACAGTGTGTACCACGGGTGGTGGTATATTCATTATGGCCGAGACTCTCGGTGTCTGCAGAAGTTTGTAAGCTTCAGGAGTTGCTGTCATGCCCCTGGCATCTTCGCCTTCCCAAAGTTTGTAACCTTTAGGCCCAGCGGTTTCTGCTGCGGTTCCCTGATCCTCAACGATCGGCGGAACATATCCTTCGGGGATATAGTTAAGTGGCATGCCCCAGGGACGATCTTTCGGCATTTTGTACCTAGGATCATACTTCTCCACTATGGGCGTTGATGTGATCTCTGAGATCACAGTCCATTGTTGCTGCATCTGAGCTTCTGCTAGAGCTTGCATGTCGTTATGAAGTTTTCTCAGATCCTCTTTCAGAGTGTCGATCTCTTACCTCAACTCTCTATTCTCTTCCTCGAGATCATCCATCTTTTTCTGATGATTGGCCCGAGTATTGTACGAATGAGACAGTTTGACTCTAGAACTGAGACACAAACGTGAGATTCGTAGGTAAGAAGAATGCGTTTACGCGAGAATGATGAATGATATGCAATGATTATATTAATTGTATATTTTTTTGTTTATTCAAAGTAAACTTCGACAATTGGATTGCAAATATCAAACAGTGGGGAAACCCCGTTTTATTGAATTCAAAGGATTGCGGAACCGGAAATACAGTAGATTACAAAGTGCTGAAAAAGGAAATCTAAACTAATGGATCCTGAGTCCTCTCTTAGGGGAACTGAGGTTCTGGTTCTGGTGCTTTCCTTTTCTTTGACCGGGGCTCTTGGGTCGTTGTCGGGTTGTCATTCCTTTGCCAAGTGAAAGGAGCGAGCAAATTCCTTTGGTCATCCTGATTTTCTACAGCATGTTGCTCTAAAATCTCAATTAGAGCATCTTTATCTTTTAATAGCTGCTGTATTTTCCGACACTCCACATTGAGAATACGGTACTTGTTCCTCCAATACCTCTTCTCCTGTTGAACTTTGCTGAGAGTAACCTGAAGTTTTTCCGTCTCAGACATGAAATAAAGGGCAGAGTCCCTTAATGGAAGAACTTCCTGACGAGGGTAAGGCATCCTCAGCTTGAGAGCTCTAGTTTGTACCCAGTGGAGATAAGGCTCCACCGAGACACAGTCTGGTTTTCCTAGAGACTCTCGTCCTTTCCTATGAACGTGTTTCCAGGCGTGCACTATTTCCGTCTTTAGTGCTCTATCATTTTCTCCTTCCTTGAAGAAAAGACCTTCCAGATGAGCATTGCGCGGGACATGCCTCATCGGGTATCCAAATTGACGACGAACGAGAATTGGATTATAGTTGATTCCTCCCTTAGTTCCTATAAGGGATACATTTGGGAAATTTCCACAATGGTCAATGATCCTAATCCCATCGTAGGATCGATTGTACCAATCAATGTCAGAGTCGGTAAGAGACATGACTCTCTGCGACCAACGTAAAGTATTCTTTTGATCCCAAAATGCAGCAGACTTGGGCAAATGGGAAGTGAACTATTTGTAAAGGAAGGGTACACAACACGTGATCATTTCTCCGCTGTATAAATTCCTTAAGTGTACCGAATGATACGCATCTGCAAGTAAAGTAGGTACAGGGTTTCCAATCAGACAAATCTTAATGGCTTTGATATCTACGAAGTTATCAATGTTGGGAAACAAAAATAACCCGTAGGTGAGCAAAACAAAGATGCTCTCGAAAGTGGCCACATTCCCTATACTAGCAAAGTATAGAGCCTTCTTTGTTAAGAACTAGGCTGGAAAACCTTAGATGCCACCCTTAGTGGTCATGTGAGTCCTGACTTCTGACTCGTCCAAATAAATTGCTCTTGCAATGGTTTGATCCTTTAGAATTTCTTCCAGTCCAGAAAAGGGAGCTTGATCAGTAAGGTGTAGATCAGTCAAGTGAGAATACTCCTCCTGCGTTGGTGCTAGCTGATAATCCGGGAATGTGAAACAGTGATAAACCGAATCGTAGAATTGGATTAGCGTGGACAAGATTCCTTCGATTACATGGACCCTTAATAGAGACAGCAGTCCTCCATACTTGGCTCTGAAAGCCTCGTGGTTGGTGATCATTCTCGCCAAACCTCTTAAAACCTCTAACTTTGGAACCTTGAAGGTGTACTTATGAGTTTTCCTTCTACCGAAATCCATTAGCGCAATCCTCTTTTTCTGACATTTGCAATCATTGTCTTAGTTTAATTTGAAAAAGAGAGACTAGAAGAGAAGATTTTTTTTTTGTTTTAATGTTTTTTTAAATGAATGTATGAATGCAGCACACAAAAACATAGAAAAAACATGGGGTCAAAGGGTCGGTGTCATGAAATCAAGGCTCTACCCCCCCTAAAGGTTTATACTGGTGATTTTTTGTACCTGTCCGCAAAATCATTGACCCCTCTGGGATAACAACAGCAAGCGGATCGCCAGCGAGCTGATGTATCCTAGAGTGATCTCAGATGAGGGTAGTATCGCGTGACAACTATTTCCGATAGCTTCTGCACTACAAAATGGCTTAAGTCTGCTAAAAAACCTCAGCTTCTCAAATAACCCAGTCGACCACACTACTTTCAACAACCGAAGTCGTATAGGCAATGTATCTGTAAAGAGAGTCTCCACTGAGTTTGATGGTCGATCGGGGGCTCTTAATTGGAATTCACTCCCAGTAAGATTACCCGCATTGCCATCACCTATCTTAGGTGTATACTCAATCTTTCCACATGCGGCATCACACGCATTCCCATTAGCAGAAAAATAAACACAGATATCATTTAGGAAAAGCAATATATATTTGTCTTAATCATCCTAGACCTCTAGTCTTATGATCCTATACAGATAATGACTCCCCAGCAGAGTCGCCATTTCTGTGAACTGAACTTAGGGTTTCATCCCTTGGGAAAGCAAGAAAGAATCGGCCCCACGGTGGGCGCCATTTTTCTGTAGCGAGCGATTTTGGACGTGGTTCTTAAGCACTGCCGCTTTGGGGTACTACAGGTTGATTCATTATTTATCCTATTGAAGCTGATGAAGGAACGGAAATAGATGTCTCCAATTAACCCTGCTTGCATACTGAGTTTAAACAGTCAAGACTGTTGGTTTACAGATGCGGTTTAGATTGTGGGCCTCTCTCTGATTATTTTGTTAAGAACACAATGTGACGGGATTATGCTATTTGGTAGGATGTTTGGACTGATGCTTTTTGATTGAGGTGTGAAGGTATGGGATTTTGGGTTTTTGATTAGTGTGCTCGCTAAGATTTTTACAATCTTATGCCTACGTATTCCCGTTTAACGAAACAGGGAAATCAGAGCGATCGTAGTTCCTCCTATTCTATGGGAGGAAAAAGGTTGTTTTGGTGTCTTGTTCAAAGCCCAAGACGTGAAGCTGAAGGGATTATATGTATCTTGCTCAAAGCCCAAGATGTGAAGCTGAAGGGTCTATTTGTGTCTTTTTCAAAGCCCAAGATGTAAAGCTAAAGAGTGTTTTTTAGAGAGAATTTGTCATCTCTAAAGAGGAGTTGTTGATGTTTGTATACTGTGAGCAAGACACAGATTTGATGCTAAAAGGTTGATTGACTCAATCGGGGGTTTCCTTATGCAAAGCCTAAGAGGAGGCTATTGGACCAACAAGAGGGTGTTTCTATGTGTCTTGTACGAAGCCCAAGACGGGGGCTAAAGGTTTGACTCAACAAGAGAGTATTTTGTATCCCGTACGAAGCTCGAGATGGAGGCTAAAGGGGTTTGACTCAATAAGAGAATCTTTTATACTCAGCAAGAGAGTGTGTGGGAAAATCATTGTACAAAGCCCAAGAGGAGGCTAAAAGGTGTGTTGACCCAGCAAGAGGATCTTTTATACTCAACCAGAGAGTGTTTTGTATCTCACACGAAGCCCAAGATGGAGGCTAATAGGGGATTTGACTCAACAAGAGAGTCTTTTATACTCAACAAGAGAGTGTTTTTGTATCTCGTACAAAGCCCGAGATGGAGGCTAAAAGGGGATTTGACTCAATAAGAGAGTTTTTTATACTCAACAAGAGAGTGTTTTTGTATCTCGTACGAAGCCCGAGATGGAGGCTAAAAGGGGATTTTGACTCAACAGGAGAGTCTTTTATACTCAACAAGAGAGTGTTTTTGTATCTCGTACGAAGCCCGAGATGGAGGCTAATAGAGTTTATTTGACTCAACAAGAGAGTCTGAAAAGGTTAGCTCCACTGGGGAGAATCATTTGTACAAAGCCCAAGAGGAGGCAAAATGTGCTGGTGACTGTTTCAGTTGAGTGACAGGTCCAGTATGTTGTATAAAAGAGAAAATCAGTTCTTATAAAGAGACTGATTAAAGGTGAGGTTGTACCTTGGTACTGATAAGAAGATCAGGGTTATTTCCTGTTCTTTAAGGAAATTGGAAATCCGAAGGGTATTGAGACTGTGCAAGTCTACTGGTGTTTTGAGAAATCGATTCTCAGATAAGTGAATGATCTTTGTATGATGCCCAAGAGAAGGCTGGTATGTTAAGGGATGAAGGTCAACCCATTAACTGGTCTGACACTTGACTCAGAAAGACAGCTCTAGCAAATTGATGACTAGGTTCTGTTCCTATACCTGTAGAGGTCTCTAGGTCCTTGTACTAAGCCCAAGAGAAGGCATGAGAGCTTTTAAGAAGCCGAAGGGTCCTTGTACAACGCTCAAGAGGAGGCGGGGATGCTTTTAAGAAGCCTGTGGGTCCCCAAACCCCGAGAAGTTCAAGATAGACTATTCACAGAGATTGGATCAAGCCAGGAAAGTCTGAGAATTTGGAAGAAACTCAAGAGATGCCATTCACGGAGAGAAGATCATCTCTGGGGAGTTAGAGTTTCTTTGATGATTTCTAAGGGTGACAGTCTGAGAAAGGGTTCACCGAGAATGCTGCCTTTCACGTCTCCATATTGTTTAACCCCAAGAGGAGGGAAGAATGTGTCTGGTAATCCTATGGGGATCTAGTTTTGACTGTATTTTAAGAGTGACCAACAGGGCTTTACCTAGTGCTAGACGTAGTTGTCGGGGAAAACTCTAAATAACTATACTAGTATTACATAGTTGATATTTGACGAGTATATAAAAGTTTGTGAAAGAAGACTTACAGTGAGCAGCCCCACAATACAGTTATATATATATATATATATATATATATATATATATATATGAAAGCGGATAAAGAAAACGGGTAAACACTTACTCGGTTGTAGAGCTTCCATGTTGTTTTGTTAGTTTGTTCAACAAAGAGAGCTTTGATAACAATATTATATACAACTTTGAAAGGATTGTTGGGGCTTACAGCTCAAGGAGAGGCCCAAGGTTTTATCAGTGATTGCACTGTTGTTTTGAAAACTGTACAGAGGGACTTATACAATATGTGAGGCCCAAAAGGTTTTATGTACAAAGGGATGGGTCTTACACTCTCTCAAGAGGCCCAAAGAGTTTTAAAGAAAAGAAATGAGGCTTATAACACGAGGGTAGGCCCAGGTAATTTAATTTTTGAACTGGCAATCGCGCAGAGATTTTCTTTTAACGCAGAGGGGCTTATACAATATCTGAGGCCCAAAAAGGTTTTGGTTAAAAGGGGATTGGTTCTTACACTCTATTAAAGGCCCAAAGGTGTTTTGTACAAGTGATGGGGCTTACAGCTCAAGGAGAGGCCCAGATGATTTATTTTAAATGGGCGATGATCGCACCGAACTTTTGAAATACAACGTGACTTATACAACATTTGAGGCCCAAAATGGTTTGTATTTACAAAGGATTGGGTCTTACACTCTATTAGAGGCCCAAAGAGTTTGAAAATTTTTGATGAGGGTTGAATTAATCAAAAACCCTAATTTGTTTTCAAAATGTATTTTAATTCAATAAAAAATTCAATTAAAATGATAAAAAATTGTTAAACATGTGGAAAACAAATTGTGATCTTGGATTAATGTTTCAAAAATCAGGTTTTGATCCATAAAATGATTGGAAATCACTAAAGTTTGAAAAATCAAGAAGGAGAAAATATTTTAAATGTAAAAAACAATTAAAATATTAATTCTTTACAAAAATGTCAAGTATATGAAATAAATAATATTTTTGGGATTTTTTTGGGAAAATAAAATATTTTAACATTTTTGTGAATTATTAAAAAAAGAATCAACTCAAAATCATTAAAACTCAGAGAGAAATTAATTTTTGAATCAATTAAATAAAATCACAAAATTCAAATATTCAAATTTTTGAAAAAGGGCGCCAAGAACATGGCAAGAACACGCGCCCTTCCTCTGTTTCTGCAGATTTGCGTTTTCTATCCAATCTCACTGAATACTTTATTATATCATGCAATCCACATATCAATCTACTCGTTTCAACCTCACGATCATGGCTATGGTCTTTAATTTCATTTATTTTAAACATGAAATAAGAAATCAAAGAGAAACCTCAAGAACCCTAAATTCTGCATGAAGGTTCAGAAATTCCACACACGATTCAAACAAAGCAATTGATTGAGGGTAAACACTCTATGCATGATTATGAACATATGGCCAAATTATTGTGCATCAAAAAATGCATGGATCATAGAATTAGAAGAGCTCATGCTTACCTCTTGCAGCTGGTGATCGTGTTTTGTGTTAGAGGTGTTACAGCTAGGTTACAATGATGTGGATAGCTTCCCTAGGTGCCATGGAGTGTGTCTGGATGCTTGGAGTGGATTGAAATGATCTGGAACTTGAGATGGTACCCCAACTACAAATCTGTCAAGAACTTGAGCAATTGGCTAGTGATTTTGTGATTTTGGTGTTCCAGATGTTTTGTGAGTGTTTGGATCACTTCTATATGATGTTTATGAGGTGTGTGTGTGTGTGATTGGTTTGATTGAAATTGCTCTCAAACTCAAAAACCGATAGTGACTTGCTTTGGAAGGCAAATTTGAAGTGAAAGAAGAGATTTTGAGGAAAGCATCTGTTTGATGGCTTTGGTGTACTCAAACTGATCACAGATGAGCTCTATTTATAGTAGAGCAAGTTTGTTTTGCAAGCAATAGTGAATGGCAACTGCAGCTGAGGTTTGACCAATGTTGAGCAATGAGAATCCAAATCTCCTCTAGCCATTGACTAGAGGTTAGGGCACAGGCTGCTGGTTCCCTTGGTCTTGGATAAGTCTTGACTGAATTTAGTTGGAAATGGCTCAGTCCATGCCACCTCTAAGCATCCATTAAATGCTCCATACCAAAATTGGAGTCTTGTCCCTCTAAGCATCCATTAAATGCTCCAAACCAAAATTTGTCCCTCTTTGAGCAAATCGAGCAAAATGTACAAATCTGCCTTGCCTTGACAGTTTTCAGCAAGGCATATTGCCATTGTCATATCTCATGGATCAAGTGGAATTTGATGGATTTCTTGGCCATTTTGGAAAGCCCTCATATGATACAACAACTGTTTGATCATAGTTGGTTCTGATACTTTTTGGATCCAAGTGAAAAATGCCCCTACATTTGGAAAAAAGTGAAGGCAGATTCTGACTTAGTGAAAATCTCACTAAGTGTTGGAAAAAAGTGACATTCTCACTTTTTGTGATTTTGATCATTCCATAACTTAAAATCCATGAGGAATTGGAATGAGTTCTGCTTGAAGCTTTTGTAGAGGGCAATGAGAGTTATAAATCCTGCTTTGAATGGGGAAAATTGGCCTTGTGGTTTAGGAGTTATGATCCTCCAAAGTTGGTACCCTAGCCACTTTGTTCCATAACTTAGAAAATTTCTAAGTTTTTATGGTTACCCCCTTTTACAAATTATCAAACTTTTCTTAATTTTTCTTGATGAATGATGATTCCAATCACATAATAACATCATTTTAGGGTCAAACAACCATAATTGTGAAAAATCTCAAAAAGTCAAAGTTGACTTTTGAGCACAGTTGACTTTTTGTCAGATGAATTCCAAACTATGCGTTCCTCTATGAAATCAAGTCCTTGACCTAAATCAAACTTGATGGATTGATTTCATAGGTGTTATAGGGTGTATTGAATCATGTCCTAGGGTTTGGGAGAATTTCCTGGTCAAAAGTCAAAGATACAGTTGACTTTTCCCGCAAAAACCTAACTGTGGTTCTGATGAACTTAAAACTTGTTGCTCAAGCTTCTTTAGATCAATCCATTGTTACAAATGGATCAATGTGGTGTATTGGAGACCCTCAAACCA
The DNA here is from genome assembly GCA_022829125.1 of Lathyrus tuberosus. NCBI lineage: Eukaryota > Viridiplantae > Streptophyta > Magnoliopsida > Fabales > Fabaceae > Lathyrus > Lathyrus tuberosus. The sequence continues at coordinate 2,438,944 of JALAZF010000082.1, read as the reverse complement.
TGCCTTGAGGTCTTGGCTCATGTTTTGTCCCAAAAGTCAACTTAGGGGTGAATTAGGTCAAGAAACCCTAATTCCTGATTTTTTTTAGTGAATGCATCCCCAGAGGCTAAATTGACTTGATGATTGGGTTCATGAGGTCCCATGGAGTAATTCAAGTTATGCTTTGAAGCATTGGCTCATGCCCAGAGGAAAATTTCCATCTGGAGGCCCTGGTCGACCAAAACCCTAATTTGGTGACACTGGCGATCTTTAGGCTTTATCCACCTAGAAGGGAGCAGCCTTGTGCTTAATCCTTGATGTGGGAGTCCTCTTGATCCATTGTGGATGTTTGAGAGGTTAGACAAGTTGAAGATCATGTCATTTCTTGATTTATCCTTTGTCTAAAGCTCAGAGAGGGCTTGAAACCCTAATTATTATTTGTAGTGAATGCTCACCCATCTTTGGGGAGACTGATGATGCATAATGATACATCCATATTGTGATGATGATTTTCACAATGATGGGAGATCTTAGTGGTCAAAATTTAGGGTATGACAATGTGAAAGAAGACATACAGTGAAACAGCCCCACAATACAGTTATATATATAAAAGCAGATAAAAGAAAGCGGATAAACAATTACTCGGTTGTAGAGCTTCCATGCTGTTTTGTTAGTTGTTCAACAAAAAAAAATTGAAAACAACAGTATATTTCAAAATCAAAGGAGAAATTATTTTGAAAATAAATTGGGGCTTACAGCTCAAGGAGAGGCCTAGGGTTTTATCAGTGATCGCACTGTTGTTTTGAATTTGTACAGGGACTTATGCAAATGACTGAGGCCCAAAGAAAAGGTTTTCTGTACAAAGGGATGGGTCTTACACTCTCTCAAGAGGCCCAAAATATTTTTAAAGAAAAGAAATGGGGCTTACAACACGAGGGGAGGCCCGGATGATTTGGTAGAAAACTGGCGATCGCGCCGAGATTTTTGATCGTGTCGGGACTTATACAATATCTGAGGCCCAAATTATTTTGGTTTTCAAAAAAAGGTTGGGTCTTACACTCTGTTAGAGGCCCAGAAAGTTTATTTTTACACAATAGGTGGGGCTTACAGCTCAAGGAGATGCCCGGATGAAAAACAGTGATCGCACCGTTATTTTGAAAATTGTATCGGGACTTATACAACGACTGAGGCCCAAAGTTTTGTATATTTACAAAGGGGGATGGCTCTTACACTCTAATAGAGGCCCAAAGAGTTTGAAAATGAATAAAGATGGGTCTTATAGCTCAAGGAGAAGCCCAGTTGTTTAGTTTGAAAAAGGCGACGATCGCGCCGAAATTTCTAACTGTATCGGGACTTATACAATACACTGAGGCCTAAAATGGTTTTTTTAAAAAAAGGGTTGGGTCTTACACTCTATTAGAGGCCCAAAGAGTTATTAAAAAGATTTGTTAGGGTGAAAATCAAAGAAACCCTAATTTCATTTTTTAAAGGCATTTTTCAAAGAAAAATCAAGTAAAAAATGATAAAAATATCAAATAAAATCATTAATCATGTTATAAATAATGATTAAGGTTTATGAAAAAGTATTTTATCCACATGAATATTTAAAATCATTTTGGTTTTAAAAATCAAGAAAAAGAAATCATTTTAAAAGCATTTAAAACAATTTAAAACAATATTTTAAAATATTTTAAAATATATCTAATAATAATATTTTTTTGTGATTTTTTGTGGATTAAAATATTATGGAGTATGAATAAAAAGTGTGTAAAACAGAATTGGAAAATGATGATTTTTGCTATGTAAAAGAATTGGTTGAGTTTTGAAAATAAAATAAGAAAAAGAGGAAAGATGTCACAACATCATCTTCGACATCTCTTATGGGGCAAAAACCAGAACTGAAACTTTAGTTGATTTTTCAACATCTTTTTTATCAAACTTCAAACACTCATAACTCTCTCAATTTTTAACGAAATTAAAATCCGTATGAACCTATCTTGACCGATTTTTCGCAAGGAATCCAATGGTATTATTCATACATACTAAAACTTAATGTACAAAACGCACAAGGCAAAAAACCAGAACTGCACCTTGGTTTTCAACATCTTTTCTCATCAAACTTCCAACACTCATAACTCCCTCAATTTTTAACGAAATTAAAATCCGCAAGAACCTATCTTAACCGATTTTTTGCAAGGAATCCAATGGTATCACTCATACATACTGAAACTTAATGTACAAAATGCACGAAGCATAAAACTAGAACTGGACATTAATTTTAAAACAACATAAACTCCACATATAAACATGTTAAAGTGCAAACAGTAGGAGGATCACAACATACACATTAAGGACTACATTTTTGCTTCAAGAATTGTTCAATATGATGCATGTATGTGGACATCAAAGGAAAGCATGATTCAAAGAATTCAAGTTGTGATGCTTACCTCTTTTTGGAGATTTTGTGCAACCGGCCAAGTGCTTTGTTCCAGAAATGATTTGATGCTTTGGACACCCTCAAATGACCTCTTAGAAGCTTTTAGGATGATTGGAATCAACTGGAAACCTCAGGAATGGAAACTAGCATTTTCTTGCAAAAGGGGCAAAAGTGGCCAAAATGACAACTCTCTCAAATGGTGTTCCAGATGTGTGTAACCATTTGGGACAGTTCAAGGATGATATTTGGAGTGTGTTTGAGGTTTTATCTGGTTTATAAAGTGACTGAATCAAGACATGGCTTGAAAAATACAAAAAAGTCCAATTTTGAGGTTTTGAGAGGTGACTTTGTGATTTTGGTGTTATAGGTCACTTATGAGAGTTTGGACAGCTTAGATATGACAAAATGGATGTGTTTGGATCATGAGCTATGATGGAAATGCTCTCTAACTCAAAAACACAGAGTTACCTTGCTAAAGAAGGTATTTTTGCCTAGAGAAAGTGATTTTGAGGAAAGCATCTGTTTGATGGCTTTGGTGTACTCAAACTGAGCACAAATGAGCTCTATTTATAGTAGAGCAAGTTTGTTTTGCAAGCAATAGTGAATGGCAACTGCTGCAGAAGTTTGGCCAATGTTGATCAATGAGAATCCAAGTCTCCTCTAGCCATTGACTAGAGGTTAGAGCACAGGCTGCTGGTTCCCAAGTTCTTGGATATGTCTTGACTAATTCAGTTGGAGGAGGCTCATAACATGCCACCTTGGTGCATCCATTGAATGCTCCAAAACAAAATTGGAGTCTTGTCCCTCTTTGTAGGGTTTTTAGGTTTGGCATGCTATTTTTGGTTCCAAAGACTTGGGAGGCTTATGGATCAGATCATCCCCCTTGGATTTGATCCTCAGATGTGTCCAAAATGATGACAAGGCTTAAAAATACGTGTGGCACAAGAAATGTGCAAATCTGTCCTAAAAAAATCAGCTGCAGCAAGCCTTATTGTAAAATCCATAACTTCCTGCTCGAGGTTTGTGAAGATAAGACTTGTAAAGTCGTCAAAAATGACCTGAACTTGTGTGTTCAAGTCTGTTCTAAAAGCTATCTTGAAGATTCTGTTTTATCAATGCCTTTTGCAGAGATCATAACTCTCTGCTCGAGAATGATAAATGGGTTTTCTAGGACTTTCTGGAAAGGTAAGATGACGTACTTCAACTTTGATGTTCAAGGTTTGTGAAGATAAGACTTGTAAAGTCGTCAAAAATGACCTGAACTTGTGTGCTCAAGTCTGTTCTAAAAGCTATCTTGAAGATTCTGTTTTATCAATGCCTTTTGCAGAGATCATAACTCTCTGCTCGAGAATGATAAATGGGTTTTCTAGGACTTTCTGGAAAGGTAAGATGACGTACTTCAACTTTGATGTTCAAGGTTTTTCTTGAATCAACTTAGATCGTGGAGAAAAACATCCTTGAAGTTGGGACAGTCTTGCAGAAATTACAAGGCAGATTTTTACTAAGTGTTGAAAAATGTCAATTTTAGGTTTTTAGCCATTTTGATCCAACCATAACTCAAAATCCATGATAAATTGGAATGAGGTGTAGTTGGCACTTTTAAAGTATGCCATGAGATCTATAGATCCATCTTTGGATCATCCAAAATGGTTGCTTGGATCTCAAGTTATGATCCTTGAAAGTTGGTACCCTAGCCACTTTGTTTCATAACTTAGAAAAATTTTAAGTTTTTATGGTTACCCCTTTTACAAGTTATCCCACTTTCTTTGATTTTTCTTGATGAATGATGATTCAAATCACACATTAACATCATTTTAGGGTCAAGGAACCATAATTGTGAAAAATCTCAAAAAGTCAAAGTTGACTTTTGTGCACAGTTGACTTTTTGTCAGATGAATTCCAAACTGTGCGATCCTCTATGAAATCAAGTCCTTGACCTAAATCAAATTTGGTGGACATATTCCATGGGTGTTATAGGGTGTATTGAATCATGTCCCAAGGTCTGGGAGCATGCCTGGGTCAAAAGTCAAAGATACAGTTGACTTTTTCCTCAAAACCCTAATTGTGATCCAGATGAAAATGAAACTTGTTGATCAAGCTTCTTGAATCAATCCATTGTTGCAAATGGATCAATATGGTGTGTTAGAGATCGTCGAATCATGCCTTGAGGCCCTGGCTCATGTTTTGTCCCAAAAGTCAACTTAGGGGTGAATTAGGTCAAGAAACCCTAATTCCTGATTTTTGATGAATGCATCCCCTGAGGCTAAATTGACTTGATGATGGGGTCTATAAGGTCTTTTAGAGTATCTTAGGTTGTGCTTTGAAGCATTGGCTCATGCCCAGATGAAAATTTCCATCTGGGGGCCCTGGTCGACCAAAACCCAAATTTGGTGACACTAGCGATCTTGAGGCTTAATCCACTTGGAATGTTGCAACCTTGTGCTTGATTCCTGATGTGGGAGTCCTCTTGATCATTTATGGATATTTGAGAGGTTAGACAAGTTGAAGATCATGTCATTTCTTGATTGATCCTTTATCTAAGCACTCTGAGAGAGCTTGAAACCCTAATCTCTGATTGTAGTGAATGCTCAACCATCTTTGAGGAGATTGATGAGGCATGATGGTTTATCCATATTGTGGTAATGATTTGCACAATGATGGGAAATCTTAGTGGTCAAAATTTGGGGTATGACAGATGCCCCTATTTAATCTTCTTGGACCCGAAGGTGTGAATGGCGAAGGTATTCGGGCATTCGGGGTGCAAGAGCATTAAATATCGGAATACCCGAAATTTTGACGGTGGTTATGAATGGAGGTTTGCTCATCCATCTTATTTTGTTAAGCATTGATGCTTAGAAAAGGTAGAAACTTCCCCTCGATCCTGGTCTTAAGCCAAGGAACTGGTCTCAATTTCTGAAATAAACTTCCCCTCGATCCTGGTTTCTTACCAAGGAACTGGTCTCAGTTTCTGATTTAAACTTCCCCTCGATCCTGGTTTCCTACCAAGGAACTGGTCTCAATTTCTGATTTGAACTTCCCCCTCGATCCTGGTTTCCTACCAGGGAACTGGTCTCAGTTTCTGAAATAAACTTCCCCTCGATCCTGGTTTCCTACCAAGGAAATGGTCTTAGTTTCTTTTGTCAATAAACTTTCTTGACAAGGGACGCTATTTATAGAGGCTTTCCGTCAAACTTCTCGCCGAATTTTCCTGGGGAGATGCCATTTGAGTGGAAAAAGTTTTGATGTCAGACTTGCTGGGGAACCCATTCGTCTGAGTTGTAGAGGTACACAAACTTCTCTATTTGGAGACGCCATTTGTCGACTCTACTGGGGAAAGCGAGTCTCTTGAGAGACTGTTTCCGTTTGGGGGTGTTACATCATACTTTTCCTAAGGTCTTTTCAGAGAAATGCCATACGATATACCCCAATTTTGAGGGGCTTTCTTTGGGGATTTTCCTTAATCCAGGAAAGCGAACATATCATATTCAATGGTGAAGAGTGATATTTGTTGAAATTTTTCTTGTTTCTCAGAGGTTCAAGTTATCAAAGTGGTCAAGGACCGTCTCTAATCCAGAGTTAAACGGGAGAGAGATTACTTAGATGATTCACTTCCTGATGAGGAAAGATCTGACAACTCGATTGAGAGGACTTTTATCACTAGGGGATAAGATTGACCGGAGCGATAGTGATGTGATATGAATATGCATGTAAATAATAATGCATGATGTATGTATGTATATGCTGACCAAACTGACACGACATACAGATTAGAAGATAAACATGACTGGATACTCGGCCACTGCGAGAGATGAAACGTATCACTGGTTCAAAAATAATAGCAATTCTGCCTTGCTTAGGAGGGATATCCCCTGTTGGGAGCTATGCTGGTCGGGCTTAGGAGGTAAGAACTCTGCCGGTGATGTCAGATGGAACATTCGCATCAGACATTGCTGATCCTTCACTCGAGCGTATTGGCTTAGAATGAGTACTTCGATTCTGCACTTTGAGTTTTGATTACTTCTGGAGAAGCGATCGATGTTCTTTCGATGATCAACAGTCAAAAGAAATTGCCGTCTTTATTTTAAAAGCAGAAAAAGTTTGACAAGTAAATTCATTTTTGTTTTATTTCAAGAATCGTTAATCATATTAAAATGTCGTTATGTAAAGCTAAAACAAACAAGAATTGCAAACAAAAGCACTAGGGCTCAAATTTTATTGATAGGATGGAAATCAACCAAGTGTGTGATTCCATAAAGTATTTACAAAGTTTAGAAAATGGTAATTTAAGGGAAAAGGGCTGCATTAAAACATAACGACCGCTATCCTTTTACTAACTTTGAATTCTGGGTATCCTAAGCTTCTGTCGAAGATGACCTTGATCGAGATTTCTGACGGATGGTGTAACTGCTGCTGAGGGATTACTTGCCAATATCCCTAACTTTTTCCTGAATTGTACTTTGAGATTTCCAATCCATCGGGATGATTTTTGGTTATGTCTCTAATTTTTACCTGGACCGCCCTTCCGGGTTTTCAATCCACCGAGAGGGTTTTTTTTAGGCGAAGTATTTCTTGACTACATCAACATTTGTGGGGTAGGCAAATTCCTCTCCGTCCATGGTTGCGAGTCTCAAGGCGCCGCCTGAGAAAGCTTTCTTGACCACATAAGGGCCGTCATAATTTGGAGTCCATTTGCCCCGAGGATCAGTGAGAAATGATTGTATCTTCTTGAGCACTAGGTCTCCTTTCCTGAAGACACGAGGTCGGACCTTTTTTTCGAACGCTTTCTTCATTCTTTGCTGATACAGTTGACTGTGACATAGAGCCGTTATTCGCTTTTCTTCTATCAGATTCAGTTCATCGTGTCGACTTTGATTCCACTCAGCTTCTGTTAGCTTAGCTTCCATCAATACTCGGATTGATGGGATCTCTACCTCTATGGGGAGCACTGCTTCCATTGCTATATACTAGAGAGAAAGGGGTTACCCCTGTTGAAGTACGGACAGATGTGTGATAATCGTGAAGAGAAAAGGGTAGCATCTCGTGCCAGTCTTTGTAAGTTACAACCATCTTTTGAACGATCCTCTTGATGTTCTTGTTAGCCGCTTCTACCGCTCCATTCATCTTGGGTCGGTAGGGATATGAGTTATGGTGTTCGATCTTAAACTCAGCACACAACTCTTTCATCATCTTGTTGTTCAAGTTAGATCCATTATCAGTAATGATCTGGCTTGGAACACCATAACGGAAGATGTGATTGTTTTTTATAAATTGGACCACCACTTGTCAGGTTACATTGGAGTATGACGCTGCTTCGACCCACTTGGTGAAGTAATCAATGGCTACCAGGATGAACCGATGTTCGTTTGAAGCCTTGGGCTCAATCATACCAATCATGTCGATTCCCCATATGGAAAAAGGCCATGGGGAAGAAAGAACTTTGAGATGCGTGGGCGGTACATGGATTTTGTCGTAGTATATCTGACACTTGTGACATCTCCTCATGTACTTGTAGCAATCGGATTCCATTGTCAATCAATAGTACCCTGCTCTTAGAATTTTTCTCGCCATTGTGTGTCCGTTGGCATGAGTGCCAAAGGATCCTTCATGAATTTCTTTTATCAGCATGTCTGCTTCTGGTCTATCTACACATCGGAGCAAGACCATGTCAAAGTTTCTCTTATAAAGTGTATCACCGCTCAGGAAGAAGTTTCCAGCCAGTCTTCTGAGGGTTTTTCTATCTTTTCTGGATGCCCCAAGTGAGTACTCCAGTTTCTGAAGGAAGCATTTGATATCGTGATACCAAGGTTTGTCGTCTATGACTGCTTCAATCGTGAAGATGTAAGCGGGCCGTTCTAGGCACATTATATCGATCTTAGGTATGTCATTCCATTGACCTACACTAATCATAGAGGAGAGAGTGGCTAATGCATCAGCCATGTGATTCTCCTCACGAGGGATGTGATGAAACTCGACTCGGTTAAAGAATGGTAACAACCTTCTCGCGTAATCTTTGTAAGGAATCAATCCTGGTTGGTATGTGTTCCAATCTCCTTTGATCTGATTGATAACCAGGGCTGAATCGCCATATACATCCAAGTTCTTGATCCTTAAATCGATCGCTTCTTCGAGACCCATGATACAAGCTTCGTATTCGGCCTCGTTGTTTGTGCACTTGAATGTCAATCTGGCAGTGAAAGGAATATGGGTACCCTGAGGCGTTATGATAATTGCCCCAATTCCGTTTCCGTAATGGTTGACAGCTCCGTCAAAGATTAGTCCCCATTGGGAACCTGGTTTTGGCCCTTCACTGGGTAGCGGTTCATTGCAATCTTTCATTTTTAAGTACATGACATCTTCGTCTGGGAAGTCAAACCCGACGGATTCTTGACCGTCAATCGGTTGATGAGCCAAATGATCGGCTAAAACACTTCCTTTTATGACTTTCTGAGCATGGTATTCTATGTCATATTCTGATAACAACATCTGCCAATGGGCAATCCTTCCCATGAGAGCAGGCTTTTCAATGACGTACTTGATTGGATCCATTTCAGATATTAACCAAGTAGTATGGCAAATCATGCACTGGCGAAGACGTTTGGCTGCCCAAGCCAGAGTACAACAAGTTTTCTCGAGCATAGTGTACCGAGTTTCACAGTCGGTAAATTTCTTGCTCAAATAGTAGATGGCAGATTCTTTTCTTTTCGTTTCATCTTGTTGACCAAGTACACAACCCATTGAGTCTTTCAAGACTGTTAGGTAAATGATTAGTGGTCTTCCTTTCACTGGAGGTGATAGAATCGGTGGGTTCAACAGGTATTCCTTAATAATGTCGAAGGTGGTTTGACTTTCTTCTGTCCAAATGCAGTCCTGATTCTTTTTGAGTAATTTGAAAATCGGCGCGCATGTCGCGTTCATGAGGAATATAAATCTGGAAATGTAGTTCGGACACCGAATGTACACTTGTTAGGATTCAAACGGAGCTTGAATTTTCTCAGACGTTCGAACAATTTTGACAGATGTTCAACGTGCTCATTCTCTGTTTTTGATTTGGCAATCATATCATCGACATATACCTCGATTTCCTTGTGTATCATGTTATGAAACAGAGTTGTCATAGCCCTTTGATAGGTTGCCTCGGCATTCTTCAAACCAAATGGCATCACCTTGTAACAAAAGGTGCCCCATGGGGTGATAAATGAAGTTTTCTCCATGTCTTTCGGCACCATTTTGATTTGATTATAGCCCGAGAATCCATCCATGAAAGAGAAAACTTTGAACTTTGTTGTACTGTCAACCAGTATGTCAATGTGTGGTAAGGGAAAGTCATCCTTTGGACTAGCCTTGTTCAGATCCCTGTAGTCTACACACATCCTGACCTTTCCGTCCTTCTTCGGAGCTGGTACTATGTTGGCTAACCATTGAGGATATTCTGATGTGGCGAGGAAACCCGCGTCGATCTATTTCTGTACTTCCTCTTTGATCTTAATAGCCATGTCTGGGTGAGTCCTTCTCAACCTTTGTTTTACCGGCGGACATTCTGATCTTAACAGTAGATGATGTTCCACCATGCTGGTATCTAACCCTGGCATGTCCTGATAGGACCAAGCGAATACATCGGAAATTCTTTGAGAAGTTTTGTCAAACTTTCTTTGACAGTTGGACTGAGCAGTGCCCCAATCTTGATTTCCTTTCTCTCTTTTTCTAAACCTAAGTTGACCATTTCCAACGGCTCCTTGTGAGGTTTAATGGACCTTTCCTCTTGTCTGAGTAATTTGGAGATCTCTTCTGGAATTTCATCATCATTTTCTTCTTCAGCCTCAAATACCAGGAATTCAAAGTTGGGAGAAGACATTGGATCGTATGTTTCAGCGGGGTTTAAAACAAGCAATTTGCATGACGTGATGATTTGTGTTTAGAAGAGATAGAGAGAATGCAAGAGTGTGTGAAGTGTATTTTTTCTGAAAATGCTTGTTTTTATTATCTGTTTTGTTTTTTAGGATTACCATTTTCTGAAAAAATGAAAAGAGAAAACAACAATAAGTGCGGAATTTACAGAACGATGTTAGTTTATTTATGATTAGTCGATTCTTGAAACTACAGCCCTATAAAACAAAACTCTGTCGCAGTGGGCGAAGCAAAGAGGTACATTTACAAAAAGTGAGCCCTACCAAAACATCTGTTTCACCTGGGCAGGGTGAAAGGTTAAGATAAAGACGGCAATTACTTAGACTTATGAACAACTTTCAGAACGTTGGCTGCAACCCATTGGCGGAGAACTCCTCGGTGAATCACAAAGTCTGGCACCTTCTTTCTTGGTTTGTCTTCAGAAATGAGGTTGATTTATGGCGGAGCAGGATCGTTGGAATCTGTCTCCCAGGCAGAGTTGTCGTAGGAGGATTCCTCAGCTGTATTTTGCATAGTATTTGTACTCTCAGGTATATCTCCCCATCCAGTTGGCTGGATGTCTTCGAGCCTGATACGAGAGCTTTCAGGAGCGGTGTACTTGACCATGAAGTCGTATTTGCCACTCGGTTGTCCCAGAGTGTCCCATACTTCTTTGGAACTGGAGGAGTCATCCCTTTCAATGACGTTGACCTCGGGAAAAGCATAGTTGATGAATTCTAGTCCTGCAAACTTTACAAATTCATCGTCGTGTTGGGCATTTTCAGAATATCCTGAGTGTTGATCCCATGACATGGTGGGGACACAGGTATTCTTTTCAATGATGCTTAACGGATTTTCATTGTTCGGTTGATTCTTTTGCCCCGAGTCTCCTGGGTACGGCTGCTAGATTGGCAGGCCATCCATCGGGCCATAATAGTCGTGGTCAAAGTTGTCTTTCATCAGAGTGTCCTCCTCTAATGAATTCGGTGGAGCACGACATCCTTCCGGATCACAATCTTCGTATATCAACTTGACATCTGACCTTGGTATAAATCTCGAGCTCTGTGCAGGAAAGCAGAATAGAGTCTGTGTTTCGTCCTGAGACATATAACCGTCCTTGTTAAGATAGGATTTCCATTCTTCCTCCGTATCAGAGGAATCTCCTTCGTTGATAGTATGTACTTCTTGAGACATTGGGTGAAGGAAACCTCCATTGTAGAAGAAGTTTTGAATGGGATGAAAACTTTCATTGTTGGTGGCAGTCTGGGTACAGGTTCAGGAAAAGCCAAGACCTTTTTTCTTATTGTCAGTAGGAATGACAAGCTGCCCCCATCCTATTGTATTGGTACTCTTGACCGCTTTGCGAGCATCTTTATATGAGGCAATCGATGTTCCTCTTTTGGATTGATTGTCATTGTGTAGCGAAAGTGCTTGGAACTGAGTTTCGATTACCCCTTCTGGTTCTACAATAGCAGATGATGATAAGTTAGTCACGAGCAAGGCCTGCTCTGCACAGACTGTGACGAGTTGGTAATTCTTGACGAACTTCAGCTTTTGGTGAAGCGTTGAAGTGACTGCCCCAACCTCGTGTATCCAAGGTCTTCCCAATAAACAACTATATGTTGCTCGGATGTCCATGACCTGGAAACTAACTTGGAAAGTGTAAGGACCGATAGTTATGGGAAGGTCGACTTCGCCAATAACCATTTTTTTGGATCCATCGAATGCTTTGACGATGACCTCACTGCCTCTCATCGGAGGACCTTTGTATGATAGTTGCATCAAAGTAGACTTTGGCATATCATTCAGGGCTGACTCTGTGTCTACCAATACACTGGCTAAAGCATCGTCCTGGCAGTTGACTGTAATATTGAGCGCCATGTTATGACGGCGGCCCTCTTCCGGTAATTCTTCATCACTGAATCCCAAGTTATTGCAGGAAGTGATGTTGGATACAATGCTATCAAATTTTCGGATTGTTACATCCTGTTCCATAAAGGCCTGCTCTAAGACTTTCTGTAGAGCCTCCCTGTGAGCTTCGAAACTGAGTAAAAGAGATAACACTGAGATTTATGAAGGAGTTTGCAACAGTTGATCAATAATGTTGTATTCACTCTTCTGGATGAGCTTTAGCATCTCATCGTTGTTTTTGGAAAGGTCGGTGTCACCGGATTAACCGACTGGTGAATCAGGAACTTCTGTTTGAGGTTCCTTTTCTTTGGGTTCTCCAACTCCTCGGTTGTAGATTTGACCACTCCGTGTTACTCGACTGATGTCCGCAATATTCACTACGGAAGGTAATGGAATTTCTCTCCCATTCTCAATTGTTGTGGCACCGTATTTGTAAGGGATAACCTTAGTTGATTCATACGGTAATGGTCCCGGCAGATAGATAACTACATGAGCCTTCTGATTTTTCTGACCATCGTAAGTAATTTCAATTCGTTCCTGATTAGGAGCTTTCGATTCGTCAAGTAAAGGGATGATAGCACAAACATCCTTGGTCCTCTTATGATCAGAGATTACAATAATGTCTTTGATTTGATCAGCGAAGTAGTCTGGCATTAAATTGATTGACCCAGAACTTGACCATGGTTGAATCTCTTTGCGGTCCAACTGACTTTGAAGGGCTGCTCGCACGAGGTAGCATCCTTGATTATCTTCTGAGCAAACTCTGCAGCGCTCATAGTTGTGTGGTGGCACCCGACCACATCCGCTTTTAATATAGTGTAACCTTACCAGGTCGGTTTCCATTGATCGAACATCCTGGCTTTGATATCTAGTAGGATTCCTGTTAGTGACACTAATTTGTTGGGTGTCTTCATCCATATAGATCGGAAGCCACCAGTGGTTCAACAAGTTTTGAAGTGTTTTCTGGACAAGGGCACAACCTTGATCGTTTTCACAGCCCGCTTTACAGCTTTGATAATCATGCGATGCCAGGAAGCCGAGCCGGACCTGCTTAGCATGTAACTCCACTAAGTCGGTATTCATTAAGAGAACATCAAAGATCTGAATCATATTAATTTGATAATGATTCTTATCATGGTAATCCTAAATCCATCCAAGATCCATCTAACGCTGGAGAGCCTCTTGTACAAAAGAGCATCCCTGATTGTTTGTTGAGCAGATCGGACATGCCTTGTAATCATGCCGTGGTAGATCGTGATAATGGCTTTGCCTTGAGTGCATTGCAACCAAGTTAACATTCATCACACAGATGTCGTGGTTTTGAATGCTGTTGGAATTCGTATAAACCATGTTGATCCCACAAATTCGGTGGTCCTGGATCCATCTGAGACCCAATTGTTCCTGCAGAGCTGATTGCACCACAGAACATCCTTGATTGTTTTTAGAACAGATATCACACTGGTGATAGTTATGAGGTGGCACATGGCCGTACCCGCTCTGTCTACAATGCAGCTTGACCAGGTTGGCCCTCAATAAGAGTACATCATGAATTTGATAGCTGGTGTTAGACACTCCCTCTATCAAATTGACTGCATCTTTCTCGTGTTGTGGCACCGGGTTTGTGAGAACATTAGGATTTGTATCCTTGAAGGTTAAGACCCGACTCCTAACAAGCTTTTGCACATCGGATTTGAAACTGAGACAGTTTTCTATGTTATGCCCTGGTCCTCCTTGATGGTAAGGGCAAGTCTGGTCCGTTTTGAATCAAAAAGGCGGATTTTCTGGAATTTCCAGAGGAGCCTTGGTCTGGACGTGCCCCTTTGCTAACAGTAATGGAAACAGTTCTGCGTACGATACGCGTATAGGATCAAACCCTGGTAGACGCGTCGTATGGTTGTTGTTGTACGGAGGACGAGCCTGCTGAAGAGTTTGTTGTGTCCTTTGCTGAAATTATTGTGAATTCGGTTGGCTTTGAGCAACCTGAGGTTGATACGTAGGAACAGGCGCAGGGTTGATAGCAGGAGTTACGGCCGCTACTGGTTGGTACCATCGCCTTTGCTTTCCGAGAGAGATATTCCCAATATCTTGCTCTTTTTTCTTAGGGAGAGCACAACCATATTTTTAGTACCGCTTGACGACCCGACATCTTTGACCAGACGTCCTTCTCGAACCACTTCTTCGAGACGAACTCCTATGTCTACCATTTCTGTGAAGTCATTGGGCGCACTGGCGACCATTCTGTCGTAGTAAAATGAGCTCAGTGTCTTTAAGAAGATTTTTGTCATCTCTTTTTCTTCAAGAGGTGGACAAATCTGAGCGGCAATTTCACGCCATCTCTGAGCGTATTCCTTAAAAGTTTCCTTGTCCTTTTGTGACATTGATCTGAGTTGATCTCTGTCTGGTGCCATGTCCTGGTTATAGTTGTATTGTTGAACGAAGGCAGCGCCAAGATCTCTAAAAGTGGCGATCTTAGTGCAGTTTAATCCCATGTACCATTTGAGTGCGGCACCGGTTAAACTATCCTAGAAGTAGTGGATCAGTAGCTCTTGGTTCTTTGTCTGAGCTGATATTCGCCGAGCGTACATCACCAAATGACTCTGAGGGCAAGAATTACCCTTGTACTTTTCAAAATCGGGTACTTTGAACTTGTGCGGAACTTTCACATTGGGGACCAAACAAAGGTCTGCGGCGTCCTTTCCAAATAAATCCTGACCTCAAAGGGCTTGCAGTTCTTTCTGCATCTCCAGGAATTGTTCCTGGAATTCCTTCATTCTGTCATCCACACTTGTGTTTCCAACAGAAGGTATTTGTGGAATCTGTCCTTTCGGGACAGTGTGCACCACGGGTGGTGGTACAGTTACTACGGTCGTGAATCTTGGCGTTTCCCGAAGTTTGTAACCTTCAGGAGTTGTTGTCATGCCCCTGCCATCTTCGCTTTCCGGAAGTTTGTAACCTTCAGGCCCAGCGGCTCCTGCTGTAGTTCCTAGATCTTCAGTGATCGGCTGAACATATCCTTCCGGGATAAAGTTCATAGGCATGCCCCATGGACGATCTTTCGGCATTTGATACCTAGGATCATACTTCTCCATTATGGGTGTTGATGTGATCTCTGAGATCACAGTCCTTTGAAGCTGGGCTTAGATGTGATCTCTGAGATCACAGTCCTTTGAAGTTGGGCTTCTGCCAGAGCTTGCATGTCACTGTGAAGCTTTCTCAAGTCCTCTTTCAGAGCGTCGATTTCTTTTCTCAACTCTCTGTTCTCTTCCTCGAGGTTATCCATATTTTTCTGACGATTGGCCCGAGTATTGTATGAATGAGACAGTTTGACTCTAGAATCGAGACACAAACGTGAGTTTCGTAGGTAAGAAGAATGTGTTATGTGAGAATGATGAATGATACGCAATGGTTATATTAATGATTTTTTGTTTAATCAAAATAAACTTCGACAATTGGATTGCAAACATCAAACAGTGGGGAAACCCCATTTTATTGAATTCAAAGATTGCGGAAATGGAAATAGAGTAGATTACAAAGTGCTGTAAAGGAAATGCCTAAGCTAATGGATCCAGAGTCCTCTCTGAGGAGGGCTCAGGTGTTGGATCTGGTACTTTCCTTTTCTTTGACCGGGGCTCTTAAGCCGTTGTCGGGTTGTCATTCCTTTGCTAAGTGAAAGGAGCGAGCAAATTCCTTTGTCTTCTTGATTCTCTACAGCATGTTGTTCTAAAATCTCAATCAGAGCATCCTTCTCCTTTAGTAGTTGCTGCATCTTGTTACACTCCACATTGAGGATGCGGTACTTGTTCTTCCAAGACTTCCTCTCCTGTTGAACTTTGTTGAGAGTAACCTGAAGTTTTTCCGTATCAGACATAAAGTGCATGACAGATTCCTTTGGCGGAAGAACTTCGTGACGAGGGTAAGGCATCTTTAGCTTGAGAGCTCTAGTTTGTACCCAGTGGAGATAAGGTTCCACCGAGACACAGTCTGGTTTTCCCAGAGACTCTCTTCCTTTCTTATGAACATGTTTCCAAGCGTGCACTATTTCTGTCTTTAGTGCTCTGTCATTTTCTCCTTCCTTGAAGAAAAAACCTTCCAGATGAACATTACGCGGGACATGTCTCATCGGGTATCCAAATTGACGACGAACTAAAACTGGATGATAATTGATTCCTCCTTTAGTTCCTATCAGGGGTACGTTATGGAAATTTCCACAACGGTCAATGATCCTGATCCCGTCATAGATCCGGTTGTACCAATCTATGTCAGAGTTGGTAAGAGACATGATTCTCTGCGACCAACGTAAGGCACTCTTATGATCCCAAAAAGCGGCAGACTTAGGTAAATGGGAAGTGAACCATTTGTTTAGCAGGGGTATATAGCATGTGATCATTCCTCTACTGTACAAATTCCTTAAGTGTACCGAATGATAAGCATCTGCAAGCAAGGTTGGTACAGGGTTTCCAATGAGAAAAACCTTAATGGCGTTGATATCAACGAAGTTATCAATGTTGGAAACAGAAATAACCCGTAGGTGAGTAGAACAAAGACGTTCTCGAATGCAGTCATGTTCCCTATACTAGCAAAGTACAGAGCCTTATTTACCAAAAACTTGGCTGGTAAACCTTGGATTTCACCCTTAATGGCCATGTGAGTCTTGACCTCTGACTCGTCCAAATAAATTGCTCTTGCAATGGTTTGATCCTCTGGAATTTCTTCCAGTCCAGAAAAGGGAGCTTGATCAGTGATAGGTAAATCAATCAGGAGAGAATACTCCTCTAGTGTTGGTGCTAGCTGGTAATCCGGGAATGTGAAACAGTGATACACTGGATCGTAGAACTGAATGAGCGTAGCCAGGATTCCTCAATTACATGGACCCTTAACAGAGACAACAATCCTCCGTACTTGGCTCTGAACGCCTCAGGGTTGGTTATCATCCTTGCCAACCCTCTCAAATCCTCTAGTTTTGGAACCTTGAAGGTATACTTGTGAGTTTTCCTTCTACCGAAATCCATTAGCACAATCTTTTTTTTTCTCTGACATTTGCAATCATTATCTTAGTTTAATTTGAAAAAGAGAGACTAAAAGAGAAGATTTTTCTTTGTTTAATGTTTTTTAAATGAATGTATGAATGCAGCACACAAAAACATAGAAAAAACATGGGGTCAAAGGGTCGGTGTCATGAAGTCAAGGCTCTACCCATCCCCAAAGGTTTATACTGGTGATTTTTTGTCCCTGGCTCTCAAAATCATTTATTCTCGAGATAACATCAGCGGGCCGGAAACCGTGCTAAGTGATGTATCTCAGAGTAATCTCAAATGACAGGTAGTATCGCGTGATAACTATTTCTGATAGCTTCCGCAATACTGAATGGTTTAAGTCTACTAAAACCCTTAGCTTCTCAGATAACCCAATCGACCACACTACTTTCAACAACCGAAGTCGTATAGGCAATGTATCTGCAAAGGGAGTCTCCACTGAGTTTGATGGTCGACCAGGGACTCTTAACAAGGATTCACTCCCCGTAAGATTACTCGTATTGCCATCACCTATCTTAGGTGTATACTCACCCTTTCCACAAGCGGCATCACACGCATTCCCATTAGCAGAAAAATAAACACGGATATCAATTAGGAAAAATAGTATATATATTTGTCCTAACATCCTAGACCTTTTAAGAGCTATAAATCCTATGATCCTAACAGAAAATGGCTCCCCGGCAGAGTCGCCATTCTGTGGCACCTTCCCAACTTTAGGTTTCGACCTAAGATCCTAGTGAGGACAGATCCTAGCAATAATATTGATCCCCAGTGAAGTCGTCATTCTTAGGCATTTTATGAACTCATGTTTCACCCAAGAGATGGAAGAAAAGTCATTTCCTCCCACTGTGGTCGCCATTTTTCTGTAGCGCGGTTTTTGTGGTTTCGAATCACTATCGCTTTGGTACTACAGTTCGATTCATTTTTTTATCCTATTAAGCTGATTAAGGAAGGGAAATAGATGTCTCCAATTAACCCTGCTTGCAAACTGAGGTTAAACAGTCAAAACTGTTGGTTTACAGATGCTATCAAAAAGGGGGTCTTTCTTAGGGTTATTATTTTAAGAACACAAGTGTTGGGATCATTTATGAGGCTTTTGGTTAGGATACTGCACCAGATTGATCGATGTATGGGGGTACCAGATTTAGAGTATTTGATTAGTATGTTCGCTAAGATTTTGCAATCTTATGCCTACTATTCCCGAAACAGGGAAATCAGAGCGATCGTAGTTCCTCCTATATAGGAGGAAAGAGGTGTTTTGGTGTCTTGTTCAAAGCCTAAGATTGAAGCTAAAAGGTGATGTGTATCTTGTTCAAAGCCCAAGATATGAAGCTGAAGAGTCTATTTGTATCTTGTTCAAAGCCCAAGATATGAAGCTAAAGAGGTTCCTGACTGAGAGGGAATTTGTCATCTCTAAAGAGGAGTTGTTGATGTTTATATGCCGTGAGCAAAGCATGTTTTGATGCTAAAAGGTTGATTGACTAAACAGGGGATTTCCTTATACAAAGCCTAAGAGGAGGCTGAAAGTTTGACTCTTCCGGGGAAAAATGTTCTTTCTGTCTTGTACAAAGCCCAAGATTGAGGCTGAAAGGGTTCACTCAACAAGAGAGTGTTTTTGTGTGTCTCGTACGAAGCCCAAGACGGAAGCTAAAGAAGGTGTTTGACTCAACAAGAGAGTTTTATTTGTCTTGTACGAAGCCCAAGACGGAGGCTAAAAGGGTGATTGACTCAACAAGAGAGTCTTTTATACTCAACAAGAGAGTGTTTTTATATGTGTCTTGTACAAAGCCCAAGACGGAGGCTAAAGGGGTGATTCAACAAGAGAATCTTTTATACTCAACAAGAGAGTTTGAATGTGTCTTGTACAAAGCCCAAGACGGAGGCTAAAGGGTGATTCAACAAGAGAATCTTTTATACTCAACAAGAGATTTTTTTGCTATCTCGTACGAAGCCCGAGATTGAGGCTAAAAGGAGATTGACTCAACAAGAGAGTCTGAAAAGGTTAGCTCCGTTTGAGGAGAATCATTTGTACAAAGCCCAAGAGGAGGCTATCTTACTGCTGAGGATTATTGAAATCCCTAGGCAGGTCTAATTAGAGTGCTCTCCTGAGAGAGGCTGGGTTTCTTCCTGTGTTTAGAGGGGAACTTGAGAATGTCTACGAGACTCAAGGAAATTAGACTGTCCAAGTCTAGAGTTTTATCTTCTATACTATGCCCAAGAGAAAGTACATTTAAGGGAGGAAGATCTAGACTCCTTCGAAAGGCTGTTCTATTAAGATGACTAATTTCTGTTCTTATACCTTTAAGAGGTCGTCGGGACAATTTGTACAAAGCCCAAGAGAAGGCGGGAAAAACTTTTAAGAAGCCTGTGGGTCCCAAGTCGGGAAAGTTCAAGAAATGCCATTCACAGAGAATAAATCATTTAGTGAGAGTTCCGAGTTTGAGGAATTCAAGAGATGCCATTCACTGAGAATAGATCAACTCTGGGGAGTAGAATTCCTTTGACAATTTCTAGGGTTACAGTATGAGAAAAGGTTCACCGAGAATACTGCCTTTACTTTGTTCCATATTGTTTAACCCCAAGAGGAGGGAAGACTGTATCTGGAATCCTACTGGGGATCTAGTTTTGTTTGTATTCAAGAGTGACCAATAGCCTTTACCTAGTGCTAGACGTAGTTGCTGGGGAAAACTCTAAATAACTATACTAGTATTACACAGTGGATACGTGACTTTATATAAAAGGATGTGTAAGAAGACTTAGAATGAAACAGCCCCACAATACAGTTATATATATATATATATATATATGAAAGCAGATAAAAGAAAGCGGATAAACACTTACTCGGTTGTAGAGCTTCCATGTTGTTTTGTTAGTTGTTCAACAAAAAAAAATGAAAACAAGAGTATATTTCAAAATCAAAGGAGAAAGTATTTTGAAAAGAAATTGGGGCTTACAGCTCAAGGAGAGGCCCAGGGTTTTATCAGTGATCGCACTGTTGTTTTGAATTTGTACAGGACCTTATACAAATGACTGAGGCCCAAAGAAAAGGTTTTTTGTACAAAGGGATGGATCTTACACTCTATCAAGAGGCCCAAAAGATTTTTAAAGAAATTAATTGGGGCTTACAACACGAGGGGAGGCCCGAATGATTTGTTTGAAAACTGGCGATCGCGCCGAGATTTTTGATCGTGCCGGGACTTATACAATATCTGAGGCCCAAATTATTTTGGTTTTCAAAAAAAGGTTGGGTCTTACACTCTGTTAGAGGCCCAGAAAGTTTATTTTTACACAATAGGTGGGGCTTACAGCTCAAGGAGATGCCTGGATGAAAAACAGTGATCGCACCGTTATTTTGAAAATTGTATCGGGACTTATACAACGACTGAGGGCCAAAGTTTTGTATATTTACAATGGGGGATGGGTCTTACACTCTAATAGAGGCCCAAAGAGTTTGAAAATGAATAAAGATGGGTCTTATAGCTCAAGGAGAAGCCTAGTTGTTTAGTTTAAAAAAGGCGACGATCGCGCCGAAATTTTTAACTGTATCGGGACTTATACAATACACTAAGGCCCAAAATAGTTTTAAAAAAAGGGTTGGGTCTTACACTCTATTAGAGGCCCAAAGAGTTATTAAAAAGATTTGTTAGGGTGAAAATCAAAGAAACCCTAATTTCATTTTTTAAAGGCATTTTTCAAAGAAAAATCAAGTAAAAAATGATAAAAATATCAAATAAAATCATTACTCATGTTATAAACAATGATTAAGGTTTATGAAAAAGTATTTTATCCACATGAATATTTAAAATCATTTTGGTTTTAAAAATCAAGAAAAAGAAATCATTTTAAAAGCATTTAAAACAATTTAAAACAATATTTTTAAATATATTAAAATATATATAACAATAATATTTTTTTGTGATTTTTTGTGGATTAAAATATTATGGAGTATGAATAAGAAGTGTGTGAAACATAATTGGAAAATGATGATTTTTGCTATGTAAAAGAATTGGTTGAGTTTTGAAAATAAAATAAGAAAAAGAGGAAAGATGTCACAACATCATCTTCGACATCTCTTATGGGGCAAAAACCAGAACTGAAACTTTAGTTGATTTTTCAACATCTTTTTTATCAAACTTCAAACACTCATA
Source organism: Lathyrus tuberosus (assembly GCA_022829125.1). Classification (NCBI taxonomy): domain Eukaryota; kingdom Viridiplantae; phylum Streptophyta; class Magnoliopsida; order Fabales; family Fabaceae; genus Lathyrus; species Lathyrus tuberosus. The sequence goes on along the minus strand of JALAZF010000082.1, from coordinate 2,417,552 downwards.
CATACTGAAACTTAATGTACAGAAAGCACAAGGCAAAAAACCAGAACTGCACCTTGGTTTTCAACATCTTTTCTCATCAAACTTCCAACACTCATAACTCCCTCAATTTTTAACGAAATTAAAATCCGTAAGAACCTATCTTGACCGATTTTTAGCAAGGAATCCAATGGTATCACTCATACATACTGAAACTTAATGTATAGAACGCACGAAGCAAAATACCAGAACTGGACATTAATTTAAAACAACATAAACTCCACATATAAACATGTTAAAGTGCAAACAGTAGGAGGATCACAACATACACATTAAGGACTACATTTTTGCTTCGATAATTGTTCAATATGATGCATGTATATGGACATCAAAGGAAAGCATGATTCAAAGAATTCAAGTTGTGATGCTTACCTCTTTTTGGAGATTTTGTGCAACCGGCCAAGTGCTTTGTTCCAGAAATGATTTGATGCTTTGGACAATCTCAAATGACCTCTTAGAAGCTTTTAGGATGATTGGAATAAGCTGGAAACCTCAGGAATGGAAACTGGCCTTTTCTTGCAAAAGGGGCAAAAGTGGCCAAAAGGACAACTCTCTCAAATGGTGTTCCAGATGTGTGGAACCATTTGGGACAGTTCAAGGATGATATTTGGAGTGTGTTTGAGGTTTTATCTAGTTTGGAAAGTGACTGAATCAAGACATGGTTTGAAAAATTCAAAAAAGTCCAATTTTGAGGTTTTGAGAGGTGACTTTGTGATTTTGGTGTTATAGGTCACTTATGAGAGTTTGGACAGCTTAGATATGACATATTGAATGTGTTTGGATCTTGAGCTGTGATGGAAATGCTCTCTAACTTAAAAACTCAGAGTTACCTTGCTAAAGAAGGTATTTTTGCCTAGAGAAAGTGATTTTAAGGAAAGCATCTGTTTGATGGCTTTGGTGTACTCAAACTGTGCACAAATGAGCTCTATTTATAGTAGAGCAAGTTTCTTTTGCAAGCAATAAAGAATGGCAACTGCTGCAGAAGTTTGGCCAATGTTGATCAATGAGAATTCAAGTCTTCTCTAGCCATTGACTAGAGGTTAGAGCACAGGCTGCTGGTTCCCTAGTTCTTGGATATGTCTTGACTGAATTTAGTTGGAGGAGGCTCAGTCCATGCCACCTAGGTGCATCCATTGAATGCTCCAAAACAAAATTGGAGTCTTGTCCCTCTTTGTAGGGTTTTTAGGTTTGGCATTCTATTTTTGGTTTCAAAGACTTGGGAGGCTTATGGATCAGATCATCCCCCTTGGATTTGATCCTCAGATGTGTCCAAAATGATGACAAGGCTTGAAAATTCGTGTGGCACAAGAAATGTGCAAATCTGTCCTGAAAAAATTAGCTGCAGCAAGCCTTATTGTAAAATCCATAACTTCCTGCTCGAGTATGATAAATGGACATTCTACAACTTTCTGGAAAGCTGAGATGACGTACTTTAACTTTGATGTTCAAGGTTTATGAAGATAAGACTTGTAAAGTCGTCAAAAATGACCTTGAACTTGTGTGCTCAAGTCTGTCCTAAAAGTTGTCTTGAAAATTCTATTTTTTCAGTGCCTTTTGCAGAGATCATAACTCTCTGCTCGAGAATGATAAATGGGCTTTCTAGGACTTTCTGGAAAGGTGAGATGACGTACTTCAACTTTGATGTTCAAGGTTTTTCTTGAATCAACTTGGATCGTGGAGAAAAACATCCTTGAAGTTGGGACATTCTTGCTGAAATTACAAGGCAAATTTTGACTAAGTGTTGAAAAATGTCAATTTTAGGTTTTCAGCCATTTTGATCCAACCATAACTCAAAATCCATGATGAATTGGAATGAGGTGTAGTTGACACTTTTAAATTATGCCATGAGATCTGTAAGTTCCTGGATTGGCTGGAATTTTGGTAAAACAACAAGATGTTCAATGCTGATGTCATGGTGTTGATGTTGCAGCATTGAGTCTTAGTACTGGGCTGTACTAAGTTGTGAAGGTTAACTATGTTTGATGTTATGGGCTTGATGTCATAACATTGCACTTAACACTGGGCTGTGTTAAGGTTGCTAGTTGCTGAAGTGGATGTCTGATGTCACATAGGTGATGTTGTAACATCAGACCTGCAGAACTGAAGCTAATGACAACATGGGCTTGTTGTTATTAGGGTCGCGTATTAGCTGGAATTGTGGAGAGTGTTGACTCGTTGGATGAGAATATCTTGGGCTAGATATTTTCTGTTACATGGGAGATTTGATTGCAGGTTTGTTGGAGAATTAAAAGGCGGAAGATTTAAAAAGATTTTGGGGATAAAATTTGTTTTAAAAGATTCAGTTTTTAATTAACAAATCTGATCAAATATTGTGACAAATCCAATCCAAATTCAAGGAGCTATATAAAGCGCACAAGACCAAGGAAGAAGGTACAGAAAACATATTGAAGATCAAGAGCTGGAGGCTTAGAGTCTAGGGTTTGTTTAGAGTACTTGTAATCACACTATTCTAGGTTAAATAGGTGTTGAATTTTCTGTCCTCTCTAGAAGCTGTGAAGTAATAGAGAGTTGTTGATTGATCGAAGCTGGGAAGCAAGATCAAGGGATCTCAAAGAGGTTGTTCTTTGAGTGTTTTAGGGGATTGAGTAGTGTTCTCATATCTAAGTGGTTTCTTAGGTAGAAAGTCACTAGTAGAGTATAAGTTTAGGAGATTGTCAACTGGTGTGTTGAGTCTGTAAATTATATCTACAAGTAGTGAATTTCATCCCTGGCTTGGTAGCCCCCAGACGTAGGTAGTTAGACCGAACTGGGTGAACAATTCCTTGTGTTTTCCTGTTGCTTATTCTGTCCATTATTGCAGAGTGTGTTATTGTGACATCGCACCTTAACATCACACATCTGGTACCAGAATTTCAATTGGTATCAGAGCAGGCATCCTATCTGTCTCTAGGTGAGATCTAGGGAAGTTACTTTCTGGTGAAAGATGGACAAAGAGGTTGGAGGATTCGTCAACAGACCCCCTATCTTGGATGGCTCAAACTATGAGTATTGGAAGCCTAGAATGACTACCTTTTTAAAGTCATTAGACAGTAGAGCTTGGAAGGCTGTCATTAAAGAGTGGGAAGCTCCTGTTGTGTGTGAAAAAGATGATGCTGGCAAGGATAAAGAAGGCACCTCTAAGCGAAAGCCTGAAGAAGAATGGTCCAAGGAAGAAGATGAGCTTGCCCTTGGGAATTCAAAAGCCCTAAATGCTATCTTCAATGGGGTTGACAAGAACATATTCAGGCTGATCAACTCATGTGAAACTGCTAAGGCTGCTTGGGATATTTTGAAGGCTACTCATGAAGGTACATCTAGAGTGAAGATGTCAAGACTTCAGCTTTTACAATCTAAGTTTGAAAGCTTAAAGATGAAGGAAGAGAAAACTATTCATGACTTCCACATGAGTGTTCTTGAGCTGTCAAATGCATCCAGTGCTCTTGGTGAGAAGATGACAGAAGAGAAGCTGGTAAGAAAGATTCTTAGGTCCCTCCCTAAGAAGTATAAGATGAAGGTAACAGCCATTGAAGAATCTCAAGACATCAGCAAGATGAGAGTTGATGAGCTTATTGGATCTCTTCAAACATTTGAACTTGGGCTGAATGAGGAAGAACCAGAAAAGAAGCCCAAGAGTATAGCCTTAGTCTCCACTCCTGCAGCAGCTAAAGATGATGAGTCCCAAGAGGATCTGCCTCAGGCTATAGTTATGTTGGGAAGACAATTCAACAAAGTGTTCAAGAAGATGAACTATAACTACAGGCCTAATGTCAAGAACATCTCCTCTGACATCAGTAAGTCAAAAGAGAAAGATGAAGAGAAGACTGTCCAAGATAAAGGTGTTCAGTGCTTTGAATGTGAAGGGTATGGACATGTCAAGAAAGAGTGTCCCACATTCTTGAAGAAGCAGAATAAAGGCTTAACAATTTCCTGGTCTGACTCTGACAGTGAAAGTGAAAGTGAGTCAGCAAAGCATGTTGCAGCTTTGACAGGAATTGTTGAATCTGATGATGATAGTGATGGAGAAGTCACTTATGATGAGCTAGCTTCAACCTACAGAGAGCTGTGTTTTAAGAGTGCTGAAGTCTGTCAAGAAAACAAGTGCCACAAGCAACAGATTGCTCAGCTTGAGAATGAAAAAGCTGATCTGGAAAATGAAGTGGTGCTAGTAAGAGCTCATCTTGATCAAATGACCAAGTCTGTTAGGATGCTGAACAGTGGTACAGACACTCTTGACAAGATTCTTCAGACGGAAAGGATAGCTGGAGACAGGACTGGATTAGGATTTGTGGTTGAGGGAAAAGTATCTACTGAAGCAAGCACTTCAGGAACCAAAGTGGAGATGTCTCAACCATTGTCTCAACATCAGCCAAAGGTGCAGGATCCTACTCCTAAGAAAGCTGATGTTTCACAACCTAAGAGGATTGAGAAGAAGACTGGTCCTTATCAGAAGAGAAAGCAGCCACAAAGAGCTAGTCAGTATATGCCCCCACAATACCATAAGAGCATGCAAGCTTCTAGGTACAAACAGGGCATGTCACATCAGATGTCTCAACATCAGGTCAACGGGTATAGTCATGGCTTTAGATTTAACAATGATGTGCCTTATGTCTACGGAAGAAGAAAGCCTCACCAGCATGGGAGACAATCCAGAAAACAGCATTCTCAGCCTTCTTATGGAAGAAGATATCAGCATAATAAACGGCAGGCTAGTTATGGCAGGAGGAGACCACATTATGGATGCAGCCTAAGCAATCTCATCATGGCAGAAGATTCAGAGATGAAAGGGTGAGATGTTATTACTGTGGAAGGTTTGGACATATGCAGTACTCTTGCTACAAGCTGCATGGATACCCTCAGCCTCAAAACAGATGGAGGGAGGATAGGCCCAAAGTTGTTAAACAATGGGTACCTAAGGAGAAGGTGAAGTGCTTATTGGCTCACATGGCTGACAAGGAGTTTAAAGAAGATACATGGTATTTTGACAGTGGGTGTTCCAAGCACATGTCTGGATGTAGATCCATGTTTGATGATCTTAGGCCTTGCCCCTCTCATGAGGTCATGTTTGGCAATGGAGGAAAAGGTATTGTTGCAGGAGTTGGGAAAGTCCAAGGTGACCTTGACAATGTTATGTTTGTCAATGGCTTAAGTGCAAATTTGATCAGCATAAGCCAATTATGTGATGAAGGGTACAAGGTAAACTACACTAAGCATGAGTGTGTGGTTTCTGATGAGCATAATCAGATTGTTATGAAGGGTGCCAGAACCAAGGATAACTGCTATCAGTGGATTTCTCTTGAAGGAAATTCAACTATTTATGCTCAGGTTGATGTTATAACATCAGATTATGACATCAGGATGCTGAAAGGGCACTCAGAGTTAGTATGTTCTGATGTGAATTTTTTTAAAGGAAAGTATTTATGGAGGGAGAAAATTAGTAATTGGTCTTTAATAAATACAGAAAATCTGGCGCCATACCTCAGACCATCATTTTCTTTTGGAGCAACATCACGGTTTTTCAAAGTCCTGTTCTCACAACGGTTCATCTTCTTCGCCTTCAAGAATCAATCCTCACTCAATCGTACCCATCTCAAAGGATTCATGGCGTCTCCGTCTAAGAAATCTGCGGGTCAAAGGTCAGCAAAAGGAATGGCTAGGGTTTCCACAGAAGAAGGGTTTGCAGAAGAAGCTTTGAATGTGGAACCCATCTCTGTGATGCTCCCAGAATCTGGTAAATCTAGACCTCCTAAACTTGTTTCTAAAAGGGCTGGGACTATCTTTAAAGATAATGAAACAAAGAGGATTGTTACTAGTGTTCTCTTTCGTGATAAGACAGCGCCTAGGTCATCCACGTCTCAAAATGTTGAGGAAAGGGTGGATGTTGACAAGAGCGTAGATCAGATTGTTGACAAGATCCTTGATAAAGGTCTTCCTGTAAAAGGTATATCGAGACCACTGAGACAAATGCCTGCTGAAAAGGAGAAGGAGGACATGCAAAGTGCTGCAACGAATCTCCATAGACTTGCTATGTCTGTTGTTGAAGAGTCTGAAGACGCTGATCAGAGAGAAGACATGGCTGAGGAAACAAATGTTGAAGAAAATGTTAGAACATCACCTGACCCTGCTTCTGGTGGTAAAGACAATGCTGATGCAATAAACGTAGTTGATTTATCAGATGATGAAGTAATAGCTAGGGTTGTTCCAAGCATTGCCAGGAGGTTGAAAACAAGGAAGGGAAAGGAGGTTGAACCCTCTCCTAAGGACTCATCGGTTGATAAGAAGAAGAACATTGCTGTTAGACCAGCAAAATCTTAGAGTAAAGTGGAGATAAATCTTAGGAAGAGGAAGGCTGTGGAGCATTCTGAGTCAGACTATGATGTCGAAGATGATGTTCAGGACATCACGCCTGTCAGGAAAACTATTCTAAAGAGAATATCTAATAAGGTGCCTGAAGTTCTAATTGATAACATCTCCTTCCACTATGCCAGTAGTGCATCGATGTGGAAGTTCGTGTGTCAGAGAAGACTAGCCCTGGAAAGGGAACTGGGTAAGGAAGCCTTGGGTATGGAGGAAATTATGGAATTAATTAACACTGCTGGGCTAAAGAAGACTGTGACACAGCTTCCTAAATGTTACGAAGGGCTTGTCAAAGAGTTTGTTGTAAACATCCCTGTCGGCATTACTGATAAGAGATGCACATACTTCATGAAAGTCTTTGTTAGAGGGAAGGGTATTAATTTCTCTCCTAGTATCATCAACAGGTACCTAGGAAGAAATGATGGAGAATGCAGTGTTCTTGAGTCTATTGATAACGAGATTTGCAGGGAGATTACGGCAGGGCAAGTGAAGATTTGGCCTTTGAAAGGGAAGCTAAAAACTAGCAAGCTCAGCATCAAGTATGCCATCCTTCACAGGATTGGTGCAGCTAACTGGGTGCCAACCAACCATAAAACAACAATTGTGGTTGGTCTTGCAAAGTTTATCTATGCAATTGGAAAGAAAGTGAAATTCGACTTTGGAAGCTACATCTTTAACCAAGTAGTTAAACATGCTGAAACCAATGTTGTCTAATTACCTATAGCGTTCCCTTCTTTGGTGTGTGGAATCATTATAGATCAGCAACCTGAGACGTTAACAAGCTCAGACATAGTTTGCCAGAGGAAGACAGCCGTGTCCCTTCACCCGAAATTGTTTTCTGGGAGTCATGTTCCAGATATTGTCATGACATCAAGTTCTGGAGGTAAGAATGTCACTACAAAAACAAAGCTGATTGAAGGACTGAAGGCAACCTGCAAGGACCTTGATATGGTTATCAGTACCAGCACTGTTAGGAAGATGAAGATTGAGCAGATGATCAAAGACTTGGAACAGGGAGAAGATGCTGGGAATGGTGACATTGAGGAGTCCAGGTCAGGTGAAGGTGATGGGGATGGTGAGAGTACCAGCTCGGATGAAGACTGATTTTCGTCTACTATTTGTAGTGGTAGCTTTAAGTTCTGTCTTTGTTTTGGCACTTGATGTGCTTGGTTTGTAATTTGAATATTGTGCAGTTATGTGCACGGTTTATGTTTTTAGTTTCCTTCTATGATTTGTTTTGCCTGTTTACTATCTGAGAGGCTAACAATGAGAGCTAGGGTACACTGACTATAGTTAATAGGGCTTCTTATAGAAGCATGCCTAATTATGGCTAAAAAGGGGGAGAAAATAGCCTGGATAGTCAAGAGTATTATTGCCATATGCTGCTGATGTGATGCAGAGATTAAGGGGGAGATAGTTGCTGCTAAAAGAATAAAAATAAAAGGTGTTTAGTTGAAAAGTAATGATGCAGCTGTGGAGGGGGAGTATAGACAGCATAGTTGTGGAGCTGCTAGTGAAGTATTCATAGCATTGAAGAGTGCAGAGTGCAGCAAAGCAGACATCAAGCGGGAGATGTGTTGCACATTGTGAGCTACTGAACAGCTGTGATGCTGGTTCAAGTTTTTGAGGGGGAGCACCAATTGGCTGTTGTCAATAATGAAGATGGTGCTGCAGCAGATCAAGTAATGAAGACTATATGAAGATTGTCAAACTGCTGCAAGTTAAAGTTTCAAAATATTGAAGATATTCTGCTGCTGAAGTCTCTGAAGATGCAGAGATTGTTTTAGCCAAAATTAGCCAAAGGGGGAGATTGTAAGTTCCTGGATTGGCTGGAATTTTGGTAAAACAACAAGATGTTCAATGCTGATGTCATGGTGTTGATGTTGCAGCATTGAGTCTTAGTACTGGGCTGTACTAAGTTGTGAAGGTTAAATATGTTTGATGTTATGGGCTTGATGTCATAACATTGCACTTAACACTGGGCTGTGTTAAGGTTGCTAGTTGCTGAAGTGGATGTCTGATGTCACATAGGTGATGTTGTAACATCAGACCTGCAGAACTGAAGCTAATGACATCATGGGCTTGTTGTTATTAGGGTCGCGTATTAGCTGGAATTGTGGAGAGTGTTGACTCGTTGGATGAGAATATATTGGGCTAGATATTTTCTGTTACACGGGAGATTTGATTGCAGGTTTGTTGGAGAATTAAAAGGTGGAAGATTTAAAAAGATTTTGGGGATAAAATCTGTTTTAAAAGATTCAGTTTTTAATTAACAAATCTGATCAAATATTGTGACAAATCTAATCCAAATTCAAGGAGCTATATAAAGCGCACAAGACCAAGGAAGAAGGTACAGAAAACAGATTGAAGATCAAGAGCTGGAGGCTTAGAGTCTAGGGTTTGTTTAGAGTACTTGTAATCACACTATTCTAGGTTGAATAGGTGTTGAATTTTCTGTCCTCTCTAGAAGCTGTGAAGTAATAGAGAGTTGTTGATTGATCGAAGCTGGGAAGCAAGATCAAGGGATCTCAAAGAGGTTGTTCTTTGAGTGTTTTAGGGGATTGAGTAGTGTTCTCATATCTAAGTGGTTTCTTAGGTAGAAAGTCACTAGTAGAGTATAAGTTTAGGAGATTGTCAACTGGTGTGTTGAGTCTGTAAATTATATCTACAAGTAGTGAATTTCATCCCTGGCTTGGTAGCCCCCAGACGTAGGTAGTTAGACCAAACTGGGTGAACAATTCCTTGTGTTTTCCTGTTGCTTATTCTGTCCATTATTGCAGAGTGTGTTGTTGTGACATCGCACCTTAACATCACACGTCTGGTACCAGAATTTCAATTGGTATCAGAGCAGGCATCCTGTCTGTCTCTAGGTGAGATCTAGGGAAGTTACTTTCTGGTGAAAGATGGACAAAGAGGTTGGAGGATTCGTCAACAGACCCCCTATCTTGGATGGCTCAAACTATGAGTATTGGAAGCCTAGAATGACTACCTTTTTAAAGTCATTAGACAGCAGAGCTTGGAAGGCTGTCATTAAAGAGTGGGAAGCTCCTGTTGTGTGTGAAAAAGATGATGCTGGCAAGGATAAAGAAGGCACCTCTAAGCGAAAGCCTGAAGAAGAATGGTCCAAGGAAGAAGATGAGCTTGCCCTTGGGAATTCAAAAGCCCTAAATGCTATCTTCAATGGGGTTGACAAGAACATATTCAGGCTGATCAACTCATGTGAAACTGCTAAGGCTGCTTGGGATATTTTGAAGGCTACTCATGAAGGTACATCTAGAGTGAAGATGTCAAGACTTCAGCTTTTACAATCTAAGTTTGAAAGCTTGAAGATGAAGGAAGAGAAAACTATTCATGACTTCCACATGAGTGTTCTTGAGCTGTCAAATGCATCCAGTGCTCTTGGTGAGAAGATGACAGAAGAGAAGCTGGTAAGAAAGATTCTTAGGTCCCTCCCTAAGAAGTATAAGATGAAGGTAACAGCCATTGAAGAATCTCAAGACATCAGCAAGATGAGAGTTGATGAGCTTATTGGATCTCTTCAAACATTTGAACTTGGGCTGAATGAGGAAGAACCAGAAAAGAAGCCCAAGAGTATAGCCTTAGTCTCCACTCCTGCAGCAGCTAAAGATGATGAGTCCCAGGAGGATCTGCCTCAGGCTATAGTTATGTTGGGAAGGCAATTCAACAAAGTGTTCAAGAAGATGAACTATAACTACAGGCCTAATGTCAAGAACATCTCCTCTGACATCAGTAAGTCAAAAGAGAAAGATGAAGAGAAGACTGTCCAAGATAAAGGTGTTCAGTGCTTTGAATGTGAAGGGTATGGACATGTCAAGAAAGAGTGTCCCACATTCTTGAAGAAGCAGAATAAAGGCTTGACAATTTCCTGGTCTGACTCTGACAGTGAAAGTGAAAGTGAGTCAGCAAAGCATGTTGCAGCTTTGACAGGAATTGTTGAATCTGATGATGATAGTGATGGAGAAGTCACTTATGATGAGCTAGCTTCAACCTACAGAGAGCTGTGTTTTAAGAGTGCTGAAGTCTGTCAAGAAAACAAGTGCCACAAGCAACAGATTGCTCAGCTTGAGAATGAAAAAGCTGATCTGGAAAATGAAGTGGTGCTAGTAAGAGCTCATCTTGATCAAATGACCAAGTCTGTTAGGATGCTGAACAGTGGTACAGACACTCTTGACAAGATTCTTCAGACGGAAAGGATAGCTGGAGACAGGACTGGATTAGGATTTGTGGTTGAGGGAAAAGTATCTACTGAAGCAAGCACTTCAGGAACCAAAGTGGAGATGTCTCAACCATTGTCTCAACATCAGCCAAAGGTGCAGGATCCTACTCCTAAGAAAGCTGATGTTTCACAACCTAAGAGGATTAAGAAGAAGACTGGTCCTTATCAGAAGAGAAAGCAGCCACAAAGAGCTAGTCAGTATATGCCCCCACAATACCATAAGAGCATGCAAGCTGCTAGGTTCAAACAGGGCATGTCACATCAGATGTCTCAACATCAGGTCAACGGGTATAGTCATGGCTTTAGATTTAACAATGATGTGCCTTATGTCTACGGAAGAAGAAAGCCTCACCATCATGGGAGACAATCCAGAAAACAGCATTCTCAGCCTTCTTATGGAAGAAGATATCAGCATAATAAACGGCAGGCTAGTTATGGCAGGAGGAGACCACATTATGGATGGCAGCCTAAGCAATCTCATCATGGCAGAAGATTCAGAGATGAAAGGGTGAGATGTTATTACTGTGGAAGGTTTGGACATATGCAGTACTCTTGCTACAAGCTGCATGGATACCCTCAGCCTCAAAACAGATGGAGGGAGGATAGGCCCAAAGTTGTTAAACAATGGGTACCTAAGGAGAAGGTGAAGTGCTTATTGGCTCACATGGCTGACAAGGAGTTTAAAGAAGATACATGGTATTTTGACAGTGGGTGTTCCAAGCACATGTCTGGATGTAGATCCATGTTTGATGATCTTAGGCCTTGCCCCTCTCATGAGGTCATGTTTGGCAATGGAGGAAAAGGTATTGTTGCAGGAGTTGGGAAAGTCCAAGGTGACCTTGACAATGTTATGTTTGTCAATGGCTTAAGTGCAAATTTGATCAGCATAAGCCAATTGTGTGATGAAGGGTACAAGGTAAACTACACTAAGCATGAGTGTGTGGTTTCTGATGAGCATAATCAGATTGTTATGAAGGGTGCCAGAACCAAGGATAACTGCTATCAGTGGATTTCTCTTGAAGGAAATTCAACTATTTATGCTCAGGTTGATGTTATAACATCAGATTATGACATCAGGATGCTGAAAGGGCACTCAGAGTTAGTATGTTCTGATGTGAATTTTTTTAAAGGAAAGTATTTATGGAGGGAGAAAATTAGTAATTGGTCTTTAATAAATACAGAAAATCTGGCGCCATACCTCAGACCATCATTTTCTTTTGGAGCAACATCACGGTTTTTCAAAGTCCTGTTCTCACAACGGTTCATCTTCTTCGCCTTCAAGAATCAATCCTCACTCAATCGTACCCATCTCAAAGGATTCATGGCGTCTCCGTCTAAGAAATCTGCGGGTCAAAGGTCAGCAAAAGGAATGGCTAGGGTTTCCACAGAAGAAGGGTTTGCAGAAGAAGCTTTGAATGTGGAACCCATCTCTGTGATGCTCCCAGAATCTGGTAAATCTAGACCTCCTAAACTTGTTTCTAAAAGGGCTGGGACTATCTTTAAAGATAATGAAACAAAGAGGATTGTTACTAGTGTTCTCTTTCGTGATAAGACAGCGCCTAGGTCATCCACGTCTCAAAATGTTGAGGAAAGGGTGGATGTTGACAAGAGCGTAGATCAGATTGTTGACAAGATCCTTGATAAAGGTCTTCCTGTAAAAGGTATATCGAGACCACTGAGACAAATGGCTGCTGAAAAGGAGAAGGAGGACATGCAAAGTGCTGCAACGAATCTCCATAGACTTGCTATGTCTGTTGTTGAAGAGTCTGAAGACGCTGATCAGAGAGAAGACATGGCTGAGGAAACAAATGTTGAAGAAAATGTTAGAACATCACCTGACCCTGCTTCTGGTGGTAAAGACAATGCTGATGCAATAAACGTAGTTGATTTATCAGATGATGAAGTAATAGCTAGGGTTGTTCCAAGCATTTCCAGGAGGTTGAAAACAAGGAAGGGAAAGGAGGTTGAACCCTCTCCTAAGGAGTCATCGGTTGATAAGAAGAAGAACATTGTTGTTGGACCAGCAAAATCTTGGAGTAAAGTGGAGATAAATCTTAGGAAGAGGAAGGTTGTGGAGCATTCTGAGTCAGACTATGATGTCGAAGATGATGTTCAGGACATCACGCCTGTCAGGAAAACTATTCTAAAGAGAATATCTAATAAGGTGCCTGAAGTTCCAATTGATAACATCTCCTTCCACTATGCCAGTAGTGCATCGATGTGGAAGTTCGTGTGTCAGAGAAGACTAGCCCTGGAAAGGGAACTGGGTAAGGAAGCCTTGGGTATGGAGGAAATTATGGAATTAATTAACACTGCTGGGCTAAAGAAGACTGTGACACAGCTTCCTAAATGTTACGAAGGGCTTGTCAAAGAGTTTGTTGTAAACATCCCTGTCGGCATTACTGATAAGAGATGCACATACTTCATGAAAGTCTTTGTTAGAGGGAAGGGTATTAATTTCTCTCCTAGTATCATCAACAGGTACCTAGGAAGAAATGATGGAGAATGCAGTGTTCTTGAGTCTATTGATAACGAGATTTGCAGGGAGATTACGGCAGGGCAAGTGAAGATTTGGCCTTTGAAAGGGAAGCTAAAAACTAGCAAGCTCAGCATCAAGTATGCCATCCTTCACAGGATTGGTGCAGCTAACTGGGTGCTAACCAACCATAAAACAACAATTGCGGTTGGTCTTGCAAAGTTTATCTATGCAATTGAAAAGAAAGTGAAATTCGACTTTGGAAGCTACATCTTTAACCAAGTAGTTAAACATGCTGAAACCAATGCTGTCTAATTACCTATAGCGTTCCCTTCTTTGGTGTGTGGAATCATTATAGATCAGCAACCTGAGACGTTAACAAGCTCAGACATAGTTTTCCAGAGGAAGACAGCCGTGTCCCTTCACCCGAAATTGTTTTCTGGGAGTCATGTTCCAGATATTGTCATGACATCAAGTTCTGGAGGTAAAAATGTCACTACAAAAACAAAGCTGATTGAAGGACTGAAGGCAACCTGCAAGGACCTTGATATGGTTATCAGTACCAGCACTGTTAGGAAGATGAAGATTGAGCAGATGATCAAAGACTTGGAACAGGGAGAAGATGCTGGGAATGGTGACATTGAGGAGTCCAGGTCAGGTGAAGGTGATGGGGATGGTGAGAGTACCAGCTCGGATGAAGACTGATTTCCGTCTACTATTTGTAGTGGTAGCTTTAAGTTCTGTCTTTGTTTTGGCACTTGATGTGCTTGGTTTGTAATTTGAATATTGTGCAGTTATGTGCACGGTTTATGTTTTTAGTTTCCTTCTATGATTTGTTTTGCCTGTTTACTATCTGAGAGGCTAACAATGAGAGCTAGGGTACACTGACTATAGTTAATAGGGCTTCTTATAGAAGCATGCCTAATTATGGCTAAAAAGGGGGAGAAAATAGCCTGGATAGTCAAGAGTATTATTGCCATATGCTGCTGATGTGATGCAGAGATTAAGGGGGAGATAGTTGCTGCTAAAAGAATAAAAATAAAAGGTGTTTAGTTGAAAAGTAATGATGCAGCTGTGGAGGGGGAGTATAGACAGCATAGTTGTGGAGCTGCTAGTGAAGTATTCATAGCATTGAAGAGTGCAGAGTGCAGCAAAGCAGACATCAAGCGAGAGATGTGTTGCACATTGTGAGCTACTGAACAGCTGTGATGCTGGTTCAAGTTTTTGAGGGGGAGCACCAATTGGCTGTTGTCAATAATGAAGATGGTGCTGCAGCAGATCAAGTAATGAAGACTATATGAAGATTGTCAAACTGCTGCAAGTTAAAGTTTCAAAATATTGAAGATATTCCGCTGCTGAAGTCTCAAAAGATGCAGAGATTGTTTTAGCCAAAATTAGCCAAAGGGGGAGATTGTAAGTTCCTGGATTGGCTGGAATTTTGGTAAAACAACAAGATGTTCAATGCTGATGTCATGGTGTTGATGTTGCAGCATTGAGTCTTAGTACTGGGCTGTACTAAGTTGTGAAGGTTAACTATGTTTGATGTCATGGGCTTGATGTCATAACATTGCACTTAACACTGGGCTGTGTTAAGGTTGCTAGTTGCTGAAGTGGATGTCTGATGTCACATAGGTGATGTTGTAACATCAGACCTGCAGAACTGAAGCTAATGACAGCATGGGCTTGTTGTTATTAGGGTCGTGTATTAGCTGGAATTGTGGAGAGTGTTGACTCGTTGGATGAGAATATCTTGGGCTAGATATTTTCTGTTACACGGGAGATTTGATTGCAGGTTTGTTGGAGAATTAAAAGGTGGAAGATTTAAAAAGATTTTGGGGATAAAATCTGTTTTAAAAGATTCAGTTTTTAATTATCAAATCTGATCAAATATTGTGACAAATCCAATCCAAATTCAAGGAGCTATATAAAGCGCACAAGACCAAGGAAGAAGGTACAGAAAACAGATTGAAGATCAAGAGCTGGAGGCTTAGAGTCTAGGGTTTGTTTAGAGTACTTGTAATCACACTATTCTAGGTTGAATAGGTGTTGAATTTTCTGTCCTCTCTAGAAGCTGTGAAGTAATAGAGAGTTGTTGATTGATCGAAGCTGGGAAGCAAGATCAAGGGATCTCAAAGAGGTTGTTCTTTGAGTGTTTTAGGGGATTGAGTAGTGTTCTCATATCTAGGTGGTTTCTTAGGTAGAAAGTCACTAGTAGAGTATAAGTTTAGGAGATTGTCGACTGGTGTGTTGAGTCTGTAAATTATATCTACAAGTAGTGAATTTCATCCCTGGCTTGGTAGCCCCCAGACGTAGGTAGTTAGACCAAACTGGGTGAACAATTCCTTGTGTTTTCCTGTTGCTTATTCTGTCCATTATTGCAGAGTGTGTTGTTGTGACATCGCACCTTAACATCACACGTCTGGTACCAGAATTTCAATTGGTATCAGAGCAGGCATCCTGTCTGTCTCTAGGTGAGATCTAGGGAAGTTACTTTCTGGTGAAAGATGGACAAAGAGGTTGGAGGATTCGTCAACAGACCCCCTATCTTGGATGGCTCAAACTATGAGTATTGGAAGCCTAGAATGACTACCTTTTTAAAGTCATTAGACAGCAGAGCTTGGAAGGCTGTCATTAAAGAGTGGGAAGCTCCTGTTGTGTGTGAAAAAGATGATGCTGGCAAAGATAAAGAAGACACCTCTAAGCGAAAGCCTGAAGAAGAATGGTCCAAGGAAGAAGATGAGCTTGCCCTTGGGAATTCAAAAGCCCTAAATGCTATCTTCAATGGGGTTAACAAGAACATATTCAGGCTGATCAACTCATGTGAAACTGCTAAGGCTGCTTGGGATATTTTGAAGGCTACTCATGAAGGTACATCTAGAGTGAAGATTTCAAGACTTCAGCTTTTACAATCTAAGTTTGAAAGCTTGAAGATGAAGGAAGAGAAAACTATTCATGACTTCCACATGAGTGTTCTTGAGCTGTCAAATGCATCCAGTGCTCTTGGTGAGAAGATGACAGAAGAGAAGCTGGTAAGAAAGATTCTTAGGTCCCTCCCTAAGAAGTATAAGATGAAGGTAACAGCCATTGAAGAATCTCAAGACATCAGCAAGATGAGAGTTGATGAGCTTATTGGATCTCTTCAAACATTTGAACTTGGGCTGAATGAGGAAGAACCAGAAAAGAAGCCCAAGAGTATAGCCTTAGTCTCCACTCCTGCAGCAGCTAAAGATGATGAGTCCCAGGAGGATCTGCCTCAGGCTATAGTTATGTTGGGAAGGCAATTCAACAAAGTGTTCAAGAAGATGAACTATAACTACAGGCCTAATGTCAAGAACATCTCCTCTGACATTAGTAAGTCAAAAGAGAAAGATGAAGAGAAGACTGTCCAAGATAAAGGTGTTCAGTGCTTTGAATGTGAAGGGTATGGACATGTCAAGAAAGAGTGTCCCACATTCTTGAAGAAGCAGAATAAAGGCTTGACAATTTCCTGGTCTGACTCTGACAGTGAAAGTGAAAGTGAGTCAGCAAGGCATGTTGCAGCTTTGACAGGAATTGTTGAATCTGATGATGATAGTGATGGAGAAGTCACTTATGATGAGTTAGCTTCAACCTACAGAGAGCTGTGTTTTAAGAGTGCTGAAGTCTGTCAAGAAAACAAGTGCCACAAGCAACAGATTGCTCAGCTTGAGAATGAAAAAGCTGATCTGGAAAATGAAGTGGTGCTAGTAAGAGCTCATCTTGATCAAATGACCAAGTCTGTTAGGATGCTGAACAGTGGTACAGACACTCTTGACAAGATTCTTCAGACGGAAAGGATAGCTGGAGACAGGACTGGATTAGGATTTGTGGTTGAGGGAAAAGTATCTACTGAAGCAAGCACTTCAGGAACCAAAGTGGAGATGTCTCAACCATTGTCTCAACATCAGCCAAAGGTGCAGGATCCTACTCCTAAGAAAGCTGATGTTTCACAACCTAAGAGGATTGAGAAGAAGACTGGTCCTTATCAGAAGAGAAAGCGGCCACAAAGAGCTAGTCAGTATATGCCCCCACAATACCATAAGAGCATGCAAGCTGCTAGGTTCAAACAGGGCATGTCACATCAGATGTCTCAACATCAGGTCAACGGGTATAGTCATGGCTTTAGATTTAACAATGATGTGCCTTATGTCTACGGAAGAAGAAAGCCTCACCATCATGGGAGACAATCCAGAAAACAGCATTCTCAGCCTTCTTATGGAAGAAGATATCAGCATAATAAACGGCAGGCTAGTTATGGCAGGAGGAGACCACATTATGGATGGCAGCCTAAGCAATCTCATCATGGCAGAAGATTCAGAGATGAAAGGGTGAGATGTTATTACTGTGGAAGGTTTGGACATATGCAGTACTCTTGCTACAAGCTGCATGGATACCCTCAGCCTCAAAACAGATGGAGGGAGGATAGGTCCAAAGTTGTTAAACAATGGGTACCTAAGGAGAAGATGAAGTGCTTATTGGCTCACATGGCTGACAAGGAGTTTAAAGAAGATACATGGTATTTTGACAGTGGGTGTTCCAAGCACATGTCTGGATGTAGATCCATGTTTGATGATCTTAGGCCTTGCCCCTCTCATGAGGTCATGTTTGGCAATGGAGGAAAAGGTATTATTGCAGGAGTTGGGAAAGTCCAAGGTGACCTTGACAATGTTATGTTTGTCAATGGCTTAAGTGCAAATTTGATCAGCATAAGCCAGTTGTGTGATGAAGGGTACAAGGTAAACTACACTAAGCATGAGTGTGTGGTTTCTGATGAGCATAATCAGATTGTTATGAAGGGTGCCAGAACCAAGGATAACTACTATCAGTGGATTTCTCTTGAAGGAAATTCAACTATTTATGCTCAGGTTGATGTTATAACATCAGATTATGACATCAGGATGCTGAAAGGGCACTCAGAGTTAGTATGTTCTGATGTGAATTTTTTTAAAGGAAAGTATTTATGGAGGGAGAAAATTAGTAATTGGTCTTTAATAAATACAGAAAATCTGGCGCCATACCTCAGACCATCATTTTCTTTTGGAGCAACATCACGGTTTTTCAAAGTCCTGTTCTCACAACGGTTCATCTTCTTCGCCTTCAAGAATCAGTCCTCACTCAATCGTACCCATCTCAAAGGATTCATAGCGTCTCCGTCTAAGAAATCTGGGGGTCAAAGGTCAGCAAAAGGAATGGCTAGGGTTTCCACAGAAGAAGCTTTGAATGTGGAACCCATCTCTGTGATGCTCCCAGAATCTGGTAAATCTAGACCTCCTAAACTTGTTTCTAAAAGGGCTGGGACTATCTTTAAAGATAATGAAACAAAGAGGATTGTTACTAGTGTTCTCTTTCGTGATAAGACAGCGCCTAGGTCATCCACGTCTCAAAATGTTGAGGAAAGGGTGGATGTTGACAAGAGCGTAGATCAGATTGTTGACAAGATCCTTGATAAAGGTCTTCCTGTAAAAGGTATATCGAGACCACTGAGACAAATGGCTGCTGAAAAGGAGAAGGAGGACATGCAAAGTGCTGCAACGAATCTCCATAGACTTGCTATGTCTATTGTTGAAGAGTCTGAAGACGCTGATCAGAGAGAAGACATGGCTGAGGAAACAAATGTAGAAGAAAATGTTAGAACATCACCTGACCCTGCTTCTGGTGGTAAAGACAATGCTAATGCAATAAACGTAGTTAATTTATCAGATGATGAAGTAATAGCTAGGGTTGTTCCAAGCATTGCCAGGAGGTTGAAAACAAGGAAGGGAAAGGAGGTTGAACCCTCTCCTAAGGAGTCATCGGTTGATAAGAAGAAGAACATTGCTGTTGGACCAGCAAAATCTTGGAGTAAAGTGGAGATAAATCTTAGGAAGAGGAAGGTTGTGGAGCATTCTGAGTCAGACTATGATGTCGAAGATGATGTTCAGGACATCACGCCTGTCAGGAAAACTATTCTAAAGAGAATATCTAATAAGGTGCCTGAAGTTCCAATTGATAACATCTCCTTCCACTATGCCAGTAGTGCATCGATGTGGAAGTTCGTGTGTCAGAGAAGACTAGCCCTGGAAAGGGAACTGGGTAAGGAAGCCTTGGGTATGGAGGAAATTATGGAATTAATTAACACTGCTGGGCTAAAGAAGACTGTGACACAGCTTCCTAAATGTTACGAAGGGCTTGTCAAAGAGTTTGTTGTAAACATCCCTGTCGGCATTACTGATAAGAGATGTACATACTTCATGAAAGTCTTTGTTAGAGGGAAGGGTATTAATTTCTCTCCTAGTATCATCAACAGGTACCTAGGAAGAAATGATGGAGAATGCAGTGTTCTTGAGTCTATTGATAACGAGATTTACAGGGAGATTACGGCAGGGCAAGTGAAGATTTGGCCTTTGAAAGGGAAGCTAAAAACTAGCAAGCTCAGCATCAAGTATGCCATCCTTCACAGGATTGGTGCAGCTAATTGGGTGCCAACCAACCATAAAACAACAATTGCGGTTGGTCTTGCAAAGTTTATCTATGCAATTGGAAAGAAAGTGAAATTCGACTTTGGAAGCTACATCTTTAACCAAGTAGTTAAACATACTGAAACCAATGCTGTCTAATTACCTATAGCGTTCCCTTCTTTGGTGTGTGGAATCATTATAGATCAGCAACCTGAGACGTTAACAAGCTCAGACATAGTTTGCCAGAGGAAGACAGCCGTGTCCCTTCACCCGAAATTGTTTTCTGGGAGTCATGTTCCAGATATTGTCATGACATCAAGTTCTGGAGGTAAGAATGTCACTACAAAAACAAAGCTGATTGAAGGACTGAAGGCAACCTGCAAGGACCTTGATATGGTTATCAGTACCAGCACTGTTAGGAAGATGAAGATTGAGCAGATGATCAAAGACTTGGAACAGGGAGAAGATGCTGGGAATGGTGACATTGAGGAGTTCAGGTCAGGTGAAGATGATGGGGATGGTGAGAGTACCAGCTCGGATGAAGACTGATTTCCGTCTACTATTTGTAGTGGTAGCTTTAAGTTCTGTCTTTGTTTTGGCACTTGATGTGCTTGGTTTGTAATTTGAATATTGTGCAGTTATGTGCACGGTTTATGTTTTTAGTTTCCTTCTATGATTTGTTTTGCCTGTTTACTATCTGAGAGGCTAACAATGAGAGCTAGGGTACACTGACTATAGTTAATAGGGCTTCTTATACAAGCATGCCTAATTATGGCTAAAAAGGGGGAGAAAATAGCCTGGATAGTGAAGAGTATTATTGCCATATGCTGCTGATGTGATGCAGAGATTAAGGGGGAGATAGTTGCTGCTAAAAGAATAAAAATAAAAGGTGTTTAGTTGAAAAGTAATGATGCAGCTGTGGAGGGGGAGTATAGACAGCATAGTTGTGGAGCTGCTAGTGAAGTATTCATAGCATTGAAGAGTGCAGAGTGCAGCAAAGCAGACATCAAGGGGGAGATGTGTTGTACATTGTGAGCTACTGAACAGCTGTGATGCTGGTTCAAGTTTTTGAGGGGGAGCACCAATTGGCTGTTGTCAATAATGAAGATGGTGCTGCAGCAGATCAAGTAATGAAGACTATATGAAGATTGTCAAACTGCTGCAAGTTAAAGTTTCAAAATATTGAAGATATTCCGCTGCTGAAGTCTCTGAAGATGCAGAGATTGTTTTAGCCAAAATTAGCCAAAGGGGGAGATTGTAAGTTCCTGGATTGGCTGGAATTTTGGTAAAACAACAAGATGTTCAATGCTGATGTCATGGTGTTGATGTTGCAGCATTGAGTCTTAGTACTGGGCTGTACTAAGTTGTGAAGGTTAACTATGTTTGATGTCATGGGCTTGATGTCATAACATTGCACTTAACACTGGGTTGTGTTAAGGTTGCTAGTTGCTGAAGTGGATGTCTGATGTCACATAGGTGATGTTGTAACATCAGACCTGCAGAACTGAAGCTAATGACAGCATGGGCTTGTTGTTATTAGGGTCGCGTATTAGCTGGAATTGTGGAGAGTGTTGACTCGTTGGATGAGAATATCTTGGGCTAGATATTTTCTGTTACATGGGAGATTTGATTGCAGGTTTGTTGGAGAATTAAAAGGTGGAAGATTTAAAAAGATTTTGGGGATAAAATCTGTTTTAAAAGATTCAGTTTTTAATTAACAAATCTGATCAAATATTGTGACAAATCCAATCCAAATTCAAGGAGCTATATAAAGCGCACAAGACCAAGGAAGAAGGTACAGAAAACAGATTGAAGATCAAGAGCTGGAGGCTTAGAGTCTAGGGTTTGTTTAGAGTACTTGTAATCACACTATTCTAGGTTGAATAGGTGTTGAATTTTCTGTCCTCTCTAGAAGCTGTGAAGTAATAGAGAGTTGTTGATTGATCGAAGCTGGGAAGCAAGATCAAGGGATCTCAAAGAGGTTGTTCTTTGAGTGTTTTAGGGGATTGAGTAGTGTTCTCATATCTAAGTGGTTTCTTAGGTAGAAAGTCACTAGTAGAGTATAAGTTTAGGAGATTGTCAACTGGTGTGTTGAGTCTGTAAATTATATCTACAAGTAGTGAATTTCATCCCTGGCTTGGTAGCCCCCAGACATAGGTAGTTAGACCGAACTGGGTGAACAATTCCTTGTGTTTTCCTGTTGCTTATTCTGTCCATTATTGCAGAGTGTGTTGTTGTGACATCGCACCTTAACATCACACGTCTGGTACCAGAATTTCAAGATCTATATATCCATCTTTGGATCATCCAAAATGGTTGCTTGGATCTCAAGTTATGATCCTTGAAAGTTGGTACCCTAGCCACGTTGTTCCATAACTTAGAAAATTTCTAAGTTTTTATGGTTACCCCTTTTACAAGTTATCCCACTTTCTTTGCTTTTTCTTGATGAATGATGATTCAAATCACACATTAACATCATTTTAGGGTCAAGGAACCATAATTGTGAAAAATCTCAAAAAGTCAAAGTTGACTTTTGTGCACAGTTGACTTTTTGTAAGATGAATTCCAAACTGTGCGATCCTCTATGAAATCAAGTCCTTGACCTAAATAAAACTTGGTGGACATGTTCCATGGGTGTTATAAGGTGTATTGAATTATGTCCCAAGGTCTGGGAGCATGTCTGGGTCAAAAGTCAAAGATACAATTAACTTTTTCCTCAAAACCCTAATTGTGGTCCAGATGAAAATGAAACTTGTTGATCAAGCTTCTTGAATAAATCCACTGTTACAAATGGATCAATATGGTGTGTTAGAGATCCTCGAATCATTCCTTGAGGTCCTAGCTCATGTTTTGTCCCAAAAGTCAACTTAGGGGTGAATTAGGTCAATAAACCCTAATTCCTGATTTTTGATGAATGCATCCCCTGAGGCTAAATTGACTTGATGATGGGGTCTATGAGGTCTTTTAGAGTATCTTAGGTTGTGATTTGAAGCATTGGCTCATGCCCAGATGAAAATTTCCATCTGGGGGCCCTGGTCGACCAAAACCCTAATTTGGTGACACTGGCGATCTTGAGGCTTAATCCACTTGGAATGTTGCAACCTTGTGCTTGATTCCTGATGTGGGAGTCCTCTTGATCCTTTGTGGATATTTGAGAGGTTAGACAAGTTGAAGATCCTGTCATTTCTTGATTGATCCTTTGTCTAAGCACTCTGAGAGGGCTTGAAACCCTAATCTCTGATTGTAGTGAATGCTCAACCATCTTTGAGGAGATTGATGAGGCATGATGGTTCATCCATATTGTGGTAATGATTTGCACAATGATGGGAAATCTTAGTGGTCAAAATTTGGGGTATGACAGGTATTTGTCAAACATTAAGAATAGAGTACTGTCTGTGGAAGATTTGCTGATTTTGGATAGGTGGGCAGAACCTACTGAGTTAGAAATTCGTAGGGTTCACCACTAGTTCGCCTTGCGAACCTGGGGCGAATGTTCGCCAGGACTTCGCCTAGCGAATCTGGGGCGAATGTTCGCTAGGGCTTCGCCTTTCAAACTTTTGGGCGAACAGGGCAGATTTTTTAAAAAATTTTGCTGCTTTTTTCTAATTATGATGATTATTGCTATGTTTCTTCGCTAATAAAAAATGTATGTTGGCTGGTTGTTTATTTTTGTTGATGGTTTTGTAGATGACACCAAAAGTTATTCCTTCAAAGAAACGAAAAACCGGAAGCTCATCTCGACCAGTACCAATTCAGTTCGACTCCGACCGTTTTCGAGGAGCAAAGCAGGCTGCTCGATACTTAACACTTGAAAGAATGAGCATCTTACCAGAGAAGCGATTCAACCTCAATCCACAAGGAACCTACCGAGCGGTAGCGGCACTCCTGGAGACCAAGAAATGGGGGAAATTGATCACTCCCGTAGACAATTGCAATGTGGAGATGATTCGAGAATTCTACACGAATGCGCTCCCGGATGATGATGAGATATTTTCTTGGAAGACTTTGGTTTGTGGAAAGGAAGTGAAGTTTGATCTTGATACCATAAACACGATTCTAGGTAACCCTCTAACCTTAAGGGAGAATGATATTGATTCTTACCACCGTACTTTGAGATTGCACTGGGACACGTATGCCATCACTCGTGATTTATTGCGTGATGGAAAAACGGTTGAATTGAACCCATTTGGGGTTCCAAGGAGGTACCATAGAGAGGACATGAGTCCTTTGGCTCAGCTGATTTTGTTATTGGTTTTAACGAATATCAAGCCAAAGTCGCACTCTTCTACTATTCCTATACCAATTGCTCACCTTGTCCACGACATTATGAAAAAATTTCAAATTGATGTGGCCCGAATTATAGCTGATGAGATGCGTGTTGTAGTGGAAAGTGGACTAGGTTCGACCTCAAGGAAGAATTGTCCTCTAGTCTTTCATTGCTTAATCATGGCTTTATATGTGCGCGCGAGGGTAAACTTGCCTTCCCGCCATCAGGTTACGATTCCGGCTGCGATTGTTGACAGATATGTGGATAAGTTCTGTAAGCCGGAGGGGTTGGGAGGAGAGTCCTCTAGTGCTGGAGCTGATGCTGGTATAGGTACAGAAGATGCTTATGGTTCTGCTGGTTCAGGATCTCAGGGTTTTTAACCATATCAGAGAGAGATCTGCCAGTATATCTAGGATTGGATGGCGGCAGCTCAGCGCTGTCATACCCCAAATTTGTCCTACCTTTTGTGGTCATTTATTCATGATTTGGTTCGAGTGAAATTTTGGCTTAATCTTGGACAAGAAAGAGAAGTTTCGTTTCATCCTTAAGTTATTTTTGTGTCTTGGGCTATTTCAAAGACAAATGTGCTAAATTCAAGTTCCATGCCAAAGGTGTCAATTTCATTTCAATTCAAGTCAAATTTCAAACCAATTTTCAATTTTTCCCAATTCATTCATGACCACTCTCCAATTTATTTTAAGATTTTATTTTAATTTAATTCATGAAAGAATCCATAACCCATTGTTTGAAGCCCATTTGTTAAGCCCATGCTACCCTTTTTGTCAAGTTCATATTGCAATGTAATAAAAAAAGAGAATTCAAGATGACTCCATTAAAGTTCAAGAAAAATTTGAGATTGATTCATGGTTGTTTATTTTCTCAAGATTAAGTCAAGACTTTGGTCGTGATCAATCATTTTTTCTTCAAGCTTATTTTAGATCCTAAATCATGAAGGTTTTCTCAAGGGCACTCAAAGTCTTAAATGCAAGTTTGTGAAGTATCATGACAAGGGATTTCATTTTTTAAGAATATATTCAAATTTCAAAATCATGGATTCATCTTAAAGCCCATTATTACAAGAAAGGTTACAAAATAAAATTCAAACCCATTATCATACAAAAGGAATGGTTCTACAAAAAGGAAAAGAGGTCCATTACAAACCCATGACTTGATTCACAAAATTATGAACGAGTGGTGATCTAGCCTACACTCCATCGATACAGACCCCACAAGTCCTCTATACAAAACCAAACAACCGTAGTCCCACGAACTACGAATGCTCTGACTTTCCCATTGCACGAGGGAATACGTAGGCACAAGGGTTCTAATCCTTGCCGAGCACCATAATAAAATACCACCCATCTTCCCCTTAAACCCTATTCTTTTAATTTAGAAGATAACAAACAAACCTAGCTAACTTTCTCACGAATCAAATCAAGAGGTTCCCGTTGAGTACAACGGACGTAGAGGGTGTTAATATCTTCCCTCTTGCGTAACCGGCTCCCGAACCCGAATTTGGTTGCGACGACCATGTTCTTCTCTCCCTTTAAAGGTTTTATCGATATTTTCCTTTCCCTCTTGTGGGATAAATAAAGTTCGGTGGCGACTCTGTTTAGAACAGTTTTTTCTGCGTCCATCGCGAGGATCGTATTTTTTGAGGTACGACAGATGGCGACTCTGCTGGGGAATTGCATTGCCCTATGCTAGAGAGAGTCAAGCCTAACTTGACTTGATTCGTGAGTGTTAGATCCGCTTGTTTGTTTATCTTCCCTTGCTTGTTTGCTTGCTTGTCTGATTATCTGTTATCTACTTGCTTGCTTATTTTTATTATATCCTTTTATTATCTCTTATGACACTGTGGGGTCCTCTGATCATTGGTGCTCTGTGAGATGGCTCTACACCCGAGTCTGAGTATAACCCTAGGATTAGGATGGTGGTTATGTAGTGTAGGCTTGTGTGGTCTCTTCCGCGTGAGTTGAAGCTAAAACCCCGCTTGGAGTAGATTCTCTTGGAGATATTATTGTTGTGGTGAATCTTTGCCATGGTGGTAATATTTTCGAGGTGGGTCGTCGATCCCAAGGACCATTAACCCATTTATCCATGGTGGTTGGTAGTGTTAACTCTTTGTTGGGTTAATGCGAACGCCCCAATCTGTCGTACCTCGAAAAATACGATCCTCGCGATGGACGCGGAAAAAACTGTTTGAAACAGAGTCGCCACCGAACTTTATTTATCCCAAAAGAGGGAAAGGAAAATATTGATAAAACCTTTAAAGGGAGATAAGAACATGGTCGTCGCAACCAAATTCGGGTTCGGGAGCCGGTTACGCAAGAGGGAAGGTATTAGCACCCTCTATGTCCGTTGTACTAAACGGGAACCTCTTGATTCTATTCGTGAGAAAGTTAGCTAGGTTTGTTTGTAATCTTCTAAATTAAAAGAATAGGTTTTAAGGGGAAGATGGGTGGTATTTTATTATGGTGCTCGGTAAGGATTAGAACCCTTGTGCCTACGTATTCCCTCGTGCAATGGGAAAGTCAGAGCATTCGTAGTTCGTGAGACTACGGTTGTTTGGTTTTGTATAGAGGACTTGTGGGGTCTGCATCGATGGAGTGTATGCTGGATCACCACTCGTTCATAATTTTGTGAATAAAGTCATGGGTTTGTAATGGGCCTCTTTTCCTTTTTGTAGAACCATTCCTTTTGTATGATAATGGGTTTGAATTTTATTTTGTAACCTTTCTTGTAATAATGGGCTTTAAGATGAATCCATGATTTTGAAATTTGAATATATTCTTAAAAAATGAAATCCCTTGTCATGATACTTCACAAACTTGCATTTAAGACTTTGAGTGCCCTTGAGAAAACCTTCATGATTTAGGATCTAAAATAAGCTTGAAGAAAAAATGATTGATCATGACCAAAGTCTTGACTTAATCTTGAGAAAATAAACAACCATGAATCAATCTCAAATTTTTCTTGAACTTTAATGGAGTCATCTTGAATTCTCTTTTTTTATTACATTGCAATATGAACTTGACAAAAAGGGTAGCATGGGCTTAACAAATGGGCTTCAAACAATGGGTTATGGATTCTTTCATGAATTAAATTAAAATAAAATCTTAAAATAAATTGGAGAGTGGTCATGAATGAATTGGGAAAAATTGAAAATTGGTTTGAAATTTGACTTGAATTGAAATGAAATTGACACCTTTGGCATGGAACTTGAATTTAGCACATTTGTCTTTGAAATAGCCCAAGACAGAAAAATAACTTAAGGATGAAACGAAACTTCTTTTTCTTGTCCAAGATTAAGCCAAAATTCCACTCGAACCAAATCATGAATAAATGACAACAAAAGGTAAGACAAATTTGGGGTATGACAAGTGTGCCATGCTTTATTTACACGATTTTATGCAGGTTTTGCAGCTGCAGATTTGAAATCCTTCCGTGGACCATTCGATGATGACTATGGAGCAATTCCTAGCCCATGATGGTTGGCCTAAGGCCATGCAAGATTTTGGAGAAGGGGCAGATGCAGCTGAACCTGAGGATGCTGATGATGATGATGAGGGTGTTGAGGTATCTGGTTTCGAGTCTGAAGATGAGGTAGAGGTATCTGGTTCTGAGTCCGAGGAGGACTAGTTCTATTTTGATGAAATTTTGTGTAACTTCTTTTGATCTTCAAAGTGAAGTTTTCTTATTATTATGTTTATTGAATTAGTTTTTATTGTACTTCATCCACTATGTGAAATATTTTGGATATTTGTAGTATTTTGATGTACTATGTACCATTATGGGGTACAAATACTTTTGTTGGTGTTTTTAACACCATGGCACTATTATTATTAATATTGTTATTCAGTGGATTTTTCAGTTGAATTGTTCGGCTTTCATTTTTATTTTTATTTTTGTTTCTTTTTTATTATTGTTGTTAAGAGTTGAATTCTTCAGTTAAAGAATGTTCAACTCTTAAATTGTATTGTTGGTATGCTTATTTTTGCATTGTTGGTATGCTTGTGGAAATTTTAATGTTTCCATTTTTTGGTGTTAAATTGAAAGAATTTTTAGGTCGGTGATGTTTGTTCATCAAGGAAGATTCTTCCAAGTTTGGATGGCAATGATAGTACTTAAGCATGTAATTGTTGGCAAAGTACATGGTTACCTATTTCTAGGATTTAGAATGTGTTAGAACTTCTTTTCTTTTTGGAAATGTAGTTTGTTTCTTGTTTCAACTTTGTTGAATGCTTATGTCACTTAGGTCCAAAAGCCAAAATGGTGAGAAGCCTCCATTGTCTACTAAATGCATAAGATTGCTGATGAATTTTGTTTTACACTTTTAATTCATGCTTTATCTTATGATTTGTGTGATTTTGCGAAAGCATTAGAAATGATCAAGGCGTTTTTTGATAATGAGCACAACCATTTCCAAACAGTAATTTACCTGTGAGTAGTGAGTATTCGTTAGCCCTTTGAGCCTAATCAGTTTAGATCTCGTCTTAGTGATGAACTTTGTGTATGTACATAATTTGAAAATTAAGTTCATCATTGAATTTTGAGAGATTCTAAAAAAAAATTCGTCTTGAACCTTGGAACATTGTTTTCATTGATTTCCTTGCCTTAAAAAAGCAAGGAGCATTCACTTAAGGTTTAGTTGAAAATAAGTTGGGGAGAATGAAAAAGAAGATTGGTAAGTTGCTAAAACTTTTGAAAAATTTCAAGCAAGCATGAAAAGAAAAAAAATGTTAATATGAATGCGAAAAACAAAGAAAAAGAATGCTTGCTTGAAAGAGAAAAATAGAGACCAAATAATTGTGCATACGGAAGTTTGAGAAGGTTTGTGGTAAAGGAATGAAAATGGTGAATGAAGTTGAGATGTGTGAATAACTTGTATAGTGAATGTTCTTTTGCATCGGAAATTTCGATTCAATGGCCTTTAGAAATGCCCCTTTATTGTAAACCCGACCAAGCTACAACCATAAAACCCCTTTAGTGATCTTTTTGCTTCCATGATTTCTTTATTGATCGTTTAGATATTGTATGAATTGGTTTGTATTTGTATCATTTTTCAGATGAGCGAAATTGCCCCGCGTTTGTAAGCGCGTTTTTCCTTTAATTATTTTTTGAAAAGGAGTGTTAGAGTGATATGAGCATGATAGTTTAGTTGCTACTTGAAACATTGTCTGATACTTGTTTAAGAATCAAGTTCTTTTGCATTGTTCAATTCTAGGAGTTTGTAATCGTTGCTTGTTTGCATTTGTTCTTTATTTGAGCCTTAAATCTTTTCTTAGTTGAGTTAAATGCTTGAGCAAATCCTCTTGTTTTCAATGAGAGGCATACTTTGCTTGAGGACAAGCAAAGAGTTAGTTGGGGAGAGTTTGTTAGATGTCAAACATGCCTTATATTTCTCATTTATACTTGGCATTTTTCAACTCTTTTATGTTGAATGGTTGGATTTTATTCTTGAAAGTTGTCATTCTTTAAATATTGTGAAAATACCTTTGGTACTTGTAATTTGTGTGTTATTGTGCAGAAAAATGCATTAAGTCATCAGAGAAGTAAGACACAAGAAAAGTGATTCAAGTTGCCAAAGGAAATGAAGAAACTTCAGTAAGTTCACTTTGCGAACTTGCTAGCGTATGCTCGCTGGTCGAACATCTGGTGAACTTCCAGCGAATACTCCTAAACTCGAGGCACTAAGAAAAGGCACCTAAGTTCGCATTGCGAACTTCCAGTGAATGTTCAGGGTGGAAATGCTCCAGCGAGGACCTGGCAAAGGACATCATGGATGAGGCAGTAGCTAAAGGGACCTAAGTTCGCTGTGCGAACTTGTAGGCGAATAGTTCGCTTTGTGAATAATTATTCGCACTGCGAACTTCTGAAATCTATTAGAGGAGGTTTAACTGTGCAGAGGCACATCAGGTGCCTATTTTGCTGTTCGCTAGGCGAATGAAACGTTCGCAGTGCGAACATGACAAATTTCAAGTGATATATTTAAGCACTTTTTGTTATTTTTTGGGGATCATAACCTCTTTTCACACACCATAACCTAAGTTTCTGACTTTTCATCATCCAAGAGTGAGATTTCACATAGAGAAGCTGGATTTGCATCCGATCTCGATTATTCGACGCGGGTGCTTTTTCATCTCCTCCCGATACTTGTGAAGCAAGCTACCATGTCAATGAGTAGCTAAACCCCTTTTGTGTCAAGCATAGTGGTAGGTAATCCTTTCTTTTGTATGTATTGATCTTGATAACTAGTTTGTGAACCTTGTTGATGATTAATATATGGTGAAAAACTTTGTTTGTATGATTTATACTTTGTTTTGGTTCATGCTTGAGAAATATGTTCTAAGACTTGACCTAGGTTTTAATCCATCAACAATCATGAGGCTAGAGATAGTTTTGAGGGTTGATGTTCATAAATATTGATCTTTTAATGTTATCATATTGATAGTTAGAGTGAGGGATCATCTAAGGATCAATATGGTAAATCTCACAACATGTGTTAGAGATAAACATGTTGAGAGGATATGTGATTATATTCATTGTTAACAAGTTCACATACTTTATCGAGTAAATACGTATGAAACGGATTATCGAACCCTAATCTTGGCACGCTTTTACCAAATGTTTTAAAACCAATTTCTTTTATCGTTGTTATTAACTTTTCATGCAAATGTTCCGTTACCAATCAACCAAACTCTTTGTTACCCTAAGTTTTGAACGATTTCAACTGTAGAACGGCGGTAATATCACACAATCCCTGCGGATACGATAACAAAAACCCCCACTGAAATACTTTTCAACAAATACTCATCATAAATGAGAGAAAACCCAAACAGGTTACTAATATATCAGTACTCCTTAAATAGAGACATCATCAGTGACTTCACTAGGGAACATCCGAAATAGTGATGCAAAATCTTCATTGGGAGGATAAATCTCTGAGTGAAACAATCTGGAGAGAAATACATCCTGGACTTGTCGGGGAAAATAAAAGTTAACATCATTGCTCTATGCTTGGGAAACATTCGAAACAATAATGCACTGCCTCCGTTGGGGAATCAGCAAGGATAAATTTCTGGGTAGAACAACCTAGAGAGAAAAGACAACCACAAGACAAGATAAAACCCGACAAGCAGATACTATGTCAATACTCCTTAGAGGGAAATAACATTGCTCTCTGTTTGGGGACATCCAAAGCAAAAACAACACGTCTAGAGCGTAAAACTCTGAGTGAGGATTCCTCATATGACTTATACTGGGGATAGCAAAAAAAAAAAAAAAGAATCTTTGCATGGGGATTGACACCAGGGAGAGGTGGTCCTCAAAACCGCTCAACTGCCTGACCATAACATAATCAGATGGAGAAGATCTGGATCGAGACATAGCTGGGGAAAAACCGAACAACACTCGTCTGGAGAGAAAAAACTCAAACCGGTATTCCACTATTTCAAAAAAAAAACTCGACTTTTTTATATTTCCGAAAAATGTCGACTTTTTCATATTTTCGAAAAAAACTCGACTTTTTCAAATTTCCAAAAAAAATCGACTTTTTCATATTTCCGTAAAACTCGACTTTTTCATATTTCTGAAAAAAACTCGATTTTTTCATATTTCCGAAAAAACTCGACTTTTTCATATTTCTGAATTTTTTTAATCATAGTTAATTTTTTATTCTTTTTATTAAAAACTAATTAATTTATATAATTAAACCAATTTATAAAAGAAAATTGATTCTGAATCAGTTTTAACCTGAATTTGAATTGTTTTAATTAAATGGTTCAATTCATTAACCATTTAAGTAGTTCAGTTTTTTTATAGTACAATGCAGTTCAATTCAATTATACAATTCAGTTAATCATATTTTTGAACACCCTAGTGAATTTGTGTATGTTTGTGTGATTGTTTTACTGATTTTTTAACTAGTCCCCAAAGTTCCTTGTGATGTATGGATGTATGGTACTGATGGTGATGGTGATGATACTTGCTTGAATATGTGTATTGTAAATGAATTCCATTTTCCTTTTTTTTTTAATTTGTGTGTATGGTAGGATGGCACGGTGTGATATGGTTTGAATTTTCTCATGTTTGCCTTGGCTTGAATTACATTATGGATGTATGTGTATATGAATGTGTGATTTGCAATTTTATGGTGATTGTGTAACTGTTATATGTATGCTAATTGATAATGGGGGTGATATGGTTCTTTTGGCTATTATGTGTTTGTGTTCTACACTTGCGTTTTTTTTGCTGCATTCACTTTGTATGTTATGATTATGCTCACATGCATATGATGTGCTATAGTTATGATGTGTTGATTTGATGCTCATTGTACTTTTCTTGTTTTTTGGTCATGTGCAGGGTATGTGGAGAGGATGGCGACTTTTTTTACTGCTCTACCCCCTTTTGAAACTTTAAATACCATAATATCCCATTTTGAAAAAAAAAATCCAGGATACCCTATTACTTGAGGGTGCTCGCCATTTGGATCCACGAGCAGATGAAGAGAATTTCACTTAGTAGGTGCTCGCCACTTGAGATGGCGAGCACGTGAAGACAATTTAAAAAGTGACCATGCATGTGTTCTTAATTTCAAATGGCGAGCATACACTATTAAAAAATTAAAAAATGCAAAAATAAAATTGTCTTCACGTGCTCACCATTTGACTAAGTCAAATTCTCTTCATTTTCTCGTGGATCCAAATGGCGAGCACCCTCAAATAATAGGGTATCCTGAAATTTTTTTTTTAAGTGGAGTATTATGGTATTTAATGTTTCAGAAGGGGTAGAGCAGTAAAACAGTCGAGGATGGCAATAGTATTATGAAGGTGAGGTCATGAAGAAAGGGTGTGTGAAGCTACAAAGAAGCCTTTGCTTTTCTATTTTTTGTATTTTTACTTACTGTATATTGATGTATATATGTAATGTAATGTTCATGTAATGGAATAGAAACGTGTACTTAGTAACAAAAATTTAAATTGAAGTACAATTTGTTTACTTTTAAAATAACATTGTTCTTTTTTCTTAAATAAAACAAATAAAATTGCAATGTTCTGAATATAAAATAAACTAAGTGCAAATTCAACTAAGCATTGAAAATAAACTTAAAGTCATAAAAAAAGAGGTGCAATGTAGTTAAATAATAAAAGGGACAAAGGTAAAAGCAAGGTAATTAAAATCGGACCGGATATTGAACCGGTATCAACTAGGGTTTAAGGTTTAAAGGTTTGACCGGGTTAGACCGAGGGTCAGACCGTTATTGTATATGTTATATGATTTAGTACTAGTTCTTTATCATATAGATTGATGACTTTTATTTTCTATAATTTCTTAACTAGAACCAGTTTGAGAAAGAGCTAAAAATGTTAGAATTTTATATCTTATGTAAAACAAATTAGATGGTGATTGATTTAGGCCAAAGAATTCTAGAATTTAAGAAGAAACATTTCTTTTTTTTAGCATTGTCAACTTTGTGAAAGGATGATCATAACACTATTGATTAATTATGTCTGACACTCAAAACTTTAGAAAATAAATTGGAGAGTATTATTTATAAAAAGAATTCTAGTCCTTATTATCAAGAAAATCCAAATTCTGAATGGGTTAGAGGTCTTCAATTATAAGACCCATTTGGTTCAATAGTATTAAATTGATTTTTTTCCATCTTTTATTATATTTTTCTTTTAAATAAATTTAAAAAAAAACTGAAAAATTTAAAATCCGGTTCAACCCATGTAATTGGACGAACCCCTGGTTTTGACCGGTTTTCCCGATTTCCACCCGGTTTTTTGGTTTTTGCCCCGGTTCCTTTATAGGTCTGTTTAAAGGGTTTAATTGACCGGACATAGGCCCGGATCCCGGTCTAATCGGTTGAACCGGTCGGCCCGGTCCGGTTTTCATAACCTTGGGCAAAAGTCAACTTTCATAACTTTTATCTCATTCTCAATTATAATCT
Source organism: Lathyrus tuberosus (assembly GCA_022829125.1). NCBI lineage: Eukaryota > Viridiplantae > Streptophyta > Magnoliopsida > Fabales > Fabaceae > Lathyrus > Lathyrus tuberosus. The sequence continues at coordinate 2,383,769 of JALAZF010000082.1, read as the reverse complement.
AATGGATGAATACAAAAATAAATAATGAATACAATGCAAATGAGCTAATCATGGAAGTCAAACATTATATCAAAATTTGACGTTTGACTTTCAAACTAACAAAATGCTAATGGATAACAATGATGTAGATGAGAATTTATCAATATAATAATGAATACAATGATCAAGGACTAAATACTTGACCCTAGTGGACTTATGCAGATGAATTTTTTTGTTAATGAAAATGAGCATGAACAAATGTAATGGTCACGTGAATGCAAAATGAAAATGCAATGAAATGTAGGTAGGACAAAATTGGGGTATGATAACTGTCTCTACCAGTACCAATTCCCATTCAACTTTCTCAGGTTCTGCAGCAGGGGTCTGCCAAGATGAAGTTACTTCTAGCTGTCCATTGGATGGAAACACTTCCCACGATCCATTGGCATTATTAGCGGGTGCACCAACAAAGAGTGCCAAAGAAAATCTATTACCCTGGTTATATGCAATGACTATGTCCTCTGTCAGATTCATCATGTCTTTTGTAAACTGTGGCTTTGGTTCAGGCTTCTGTACAGGTGGAGGAGGCGGGAAATAATTCTCAGGTGGAGGCAGTGTCTTGATTTCGTTCATATATGGTACAGACTCCTCCTCTTGTACTTCCACTTTAAGAGCTTCCTCTTTCCTCTCTGGACTTTTAGGATTATTAGCATGATCCTTCACAAACTCCTCAAACGTCTCAAGCAACTTACTAGTGATTCTCTGAACTTCTTGATACTCGAAGGATCTTGCTAAACCATTATCTTTAAACCAATTATAAAAGGTAATCAAATCATAATTTGTTTATCTGAACTTGCATAAGCATCAAAGGCATTCATGCAATTAGGGTACTCCATGTCAAATAATTTGCCAAGCAACACAGCCAAAACCTCACATATATCCACATACAGCTGAAAGCTTTCCTTAACTAGCGGATACAAAGCAACCAAAACCATCTTGTTGTTCTTAGCCAACCCAGTCGGTCTACAAGACAAAAAAACGATCCAATAGCCTCTACAAATGACCCATCTTACCGAAAATCCTCTATGGCTTCATATCCCTCAAAGGGGTAACAATAATAATCCTTTTATCATCCTGCCCCACTGCATCAGCCATATCCCCATACGACCTCATCTTCCTCATCCCACTCCCATATTTCCCTCGACCTTCATACTTATATTCATTCAGCGGTGATCTAAAGTTTTCTCTTCCACCAATCATATCATCCCCACCTTCGAGACAGAAACAGAAGCAATGACGAATGGACAGGCCAATAGCTAAGCCCCGGTCATTCGCAAGCTCCATATCTTTTCGCGACTAACTCAAATGACTCATGTTATCTACAAGAGCACAAATCGACCGGTTAAAAAAATGGCGCTCGGATCCCTATCCTCACCAAAAAGATTTTGTCACTTGGAATGTTCAGAAGTGCTAATGACATCATAGGTATCTATACGCCTCTTCTTCTGCTGAAAGGAAATCACTTCATCGAGACCAAACCCTTCCTCATAACCGAACCCTTGGTACCACACATGTGAATCCTTTTCATTCTCACTTCTTTAGAAGACAAAGAGGTGGACCCGAAATGATAAGAAGAGATAGATCGATGGAAATGAACTATGGACCAATACTTCCGAAATTCGCTTCTACAATAGCAGACATCTCCAACCAGATCCAAACACGAGCTGAAGGCCATATGCTGCTCGGGAGTGACTGATTTCACTAATATGAAACGCATCTGAAAGTTTCCCCAATCAGAAGCGAGAAAAATCGAACACTACTAGAAAAGTGCTTTTAATGTCAGACGCGAAATGCATTTTACCTTGCCTGGAGTAGCGAGGTAACGAATGTCGTCATGAAAAGTAAAGGCTTATAACCTCAGTTATTTAAACACCAAGGGGTAAAATAATTTGCACATGGGTTCTGATCGTACCTGATCAGAAAGGGATCGGTGGCTAGCAACACGTTGTAAGCTCTGTTACACTCCGGTGGTGAGAAGGTGAGGGGGGTGTACCTGCAAGGTACTCCGATGCCAAAGTAAAAGTCGAAGTAAAGAGTGCAAGTACAGAAAGGTAGTAGTGAGAGTAAAGATTCAGAATACCTGAACCTCTAGTGATAGAGGGTATTTATAGTGTTCCCCCAGTGCTGGGCCAACGGTCATCTGCACTGGGTTAGACTTCCAGACCCAATGAAAATAATTGCCAGGACTTACGTGGCGTAGGGAAGACCAGCACGTGGTCTTCTCCTTGGAGCAACTACCCCGTGATCTTTGAAAGGTGGGCTGACCAGTTCTTTATGAAGTGGGTTGATGCCTGATGACGTGTCCCCGCGTGGGGGCCACGTGGAGTCTGTGGGGGAGACATGTGGTCTCTCCCCGTATCAAGTAGAGGCATGTCTTACTGTAGGATGTCCAGCGTGCCAGACAGAGATGAGGATTGAGCCTTGTTGGGCCTCCCCAACGTGACAATGGATTTGGGCCTCCCCGACAGTGGGCCAGGTACTGGCCCAGTCTAGAACAGGAGCCCCTAACTCGTTGCTCCGAAGTAGTGGAGTAATGACTTAAGGCTCAGTCCACTCGTCGGGGGTCCGTTCAGTAGGTGCAGTGTGTCCGAAGCACCGGGTTGGTGGAGGATGCAGGTGGCCAGGAACAGATGATGCTCGACGAGACAGAAGTCATGGGGATGTCTGTCCGTCAGACGCCCTACCAGCCCCCTTTCGTCGGGGAAGATGAAAAGAAACGGATGCGCTCGTCACGCGCGCATAAAGGGAATCTGAAAGGAAGCGTGAGGGGTCTCCAAGCGCCATGTGTTATGCGTCATTAATACCTAGGGAGGCTAGGAGTAGGGCACTCAAGTGCCTAGGGATGCCTCGAGTCTCGCTTTAGGACTATAAATAGGTGGTGAATCCGTGCCATTTGCACGCTTTTGCTCTTCTGCTCAAAACTTTTCTCCCTTCACTTTTTGTTCTCTCGCCCTTGAATTTCGTTCGTCTGCCGTATGCCATCGTTCCGTCGCCCAGCCACCACCGTATTCAAGTAAGTTTCTGGCTCCATTATCTTTGTTTTATTTGTTTTCTGGTGGTTCTTTCGGTGAACCGATGAAGTTCCCGAGGAGACCACAAAGTTTTCGGCGAAAACGACGGAACTCCTGTAAGCTTCTGATTAATGTCCCGGGGATTTGGGATGAATTCCCCGAGGAGATAAGTTGAAGGGCTCGAGGAGCTGATGAAGGTCCTGAGGACATAGGATGAAGGACTCGAGGACCTGAAGGAGATCCCGAGGATGTGGGAAGAAAATCCCGAGTTCATAGGATGAAGAACTCGAGGACCTGGTGAAGGTCCCTAGGACGTGGGATGAAGAACTCGAGGACCTGAAGGAGGTCCCGAGGACCTGGGATGAAAATCTCGAGGTCATAGGATGAAGGATTCGAGGACCTGATGAAGGTCCCGAGGACGTGGAATGAAGGTCTCGAGGGCGTTAGGTGGAGGTCTCGAGGACCTCTAATGATGATTTCGGGGGGGTCATACCCCCGAGGAGCACCTCTCCCAAGGAAGGGTATACGACTATGTGTCGAGCAAAGTCTCCTCGTGTGTACAAGTTTCCCAAGGAAGGTTTTAGTTGAGGACGTTCACCGGGAAACTCCTCGTCTCCTTTCTTCTCCCTTTCACTTGATTTGCAGTGGAAGGGTGGATTTGATCTGGAATGTCGAATTCACCATTTTCCTCTGCTTTTCAAGTAAAATGGCGGCAAGGATTATAGGAATCATTGAGACCGATGACGAGCATGACTTAGCAGTAGTGCAAACCAGCGGTGTTTGAAAACGAACTCCCGATGATTGGGCTGGGGAGGAGCCTCTGAGCATCCCCTCTCTCTTTGTCGTGGACACTTCAGATGCATATGCCATTGTCAAGGACCATGCAGAGGGCTCCCCTCAGAACTGGCAGGTGTATAAACCCCGTGAACATCATCGAATATGCTCGTGTTTCAGAGGAATGAGATTCCCCATGTACGAATTCACCTTCCTGGAAGCGGGCCTGCGTCTGCCCTTCAGCAATTTCTAGCGGGAGGTTTTCTCCTGGTTACGCCTGGCGCCCACGCAACTCTATCCAAACGCGATCGCATTTGTGCGGGCATATGAGCTCGTGTGTCAGTACCTCAACATTGGGGCCATGATTCCTCTTTTCTTCCGCATCTTCCATCTGCAGAGATAGACGGTCAAGGGCCGGAACAACTGGGTGTCCTTTAAACAGCCGAGGAGACTGTTTTAGGCTTACTTAGATTTTATCTGCAACTTTAAATACCAGTACTTCGTTGTCAAGCCCATTACTCATGTGGTCGTTGATTCGCTGTACGACTGCGTGTTTAGGGAGAAAAATGGGCAACAGGAGGAGGTCCTAGAATCGAAGTTTCCCTTGGAATGGACGGAGGATCATTTTAAGAGGGGTACAGACAGTTACATAGTCAGCCCCGACGCGTTGGACGAGGAGGACCGCTGGCCTACCAGAAGTTGGTCAAGTTCGTCTCCGGCTTCACGTGTGCGAAATGCGTGACCCCGGATGGAAAATTTATCCTCGACGCCAGCGGGGAGGTTGTACAGGAGGCCCGGTTGATAAACACGAAATTCTTCCTCGAGTGCGAGTCCGACGAGGAAGTTGTCAGATTCTTATGTAACAGACATCCCCTTCACTCAGGCCCCATCTATGTTTCCGTCGTTGGTTTGCTGACGTGTTCGTTTTTCTTTTGCAGGTAGGATGTCGAGCTTGGAAGAACGCGTGAAGAAGCTGGCGGCTACTAGAAGTCTGAAGAAGGCGGGCAAGGGGCGAGTCGTCCAGATTCAGCAGATGTAAGGCCCCAACTCGACACCCGGAGGCTCGTCTTCTTCCCCCCAATGCATCCAATCTCCGACGTCACACGGTTCTCCCAAGAGGAAGCACGTCAGCGAGCCCGTGCATGTCGATCTCACCGATAACACGTCTGTGGAGAAGTACGTGATCCCACCCTGCTTCCTGCAGCATGCCTTCTTCTCTGGGGCCAACTCCCCGAGTGTGAGGGCTGCCGATTCCAAGGTTATCTTGGGTATTGACCGGACCACGAGGACGAAAGCCTTGTCGAAAGATATGGCCGCGATGATGCGGGTATTTGAGACGGTTTTGGTCCTCAACAACGAGACCTGCCCCTCGACTGACCTGACCAAATTGCCGAATAACCTCGTGTTTGTCGAAGCTAAGATGAAAAAGCTGGCTACCGACCTTGGTGAGTGCAAAAAGTAGAATGAGGCCCAGGTCAAGCTTCACGGGGAGATGGAGAGGAAGGTGAAGGACGCTGACGAGGAGAGGAAGAATCTCTTAGCGAGGATTGCTGAGCTGGCGGTAGGAGGAGGTCCTAGAATTAAAGTTTCCTTTGGAATAGATGGAGGAACATTTCAAGAGGGGAACAGACAGTTACATAGTCAGCCCCGACGCGTTGACGAGGAGGGTCGGCTGGCCTACCAGAAGTTGGTCAAGTTTGTCTCCGGCTTCATCCGTGCGAAATGCGTGACCCTGGACGGGAACTTTATCCTCTACGCCAGTGGGGAGGTTGTATAGGAGACCTGGTTGATAAACACGAAATCCCTCCTCGAGTACGAGTCCGACGAGGAAGCTGTCCGGTTCTTAGGTAGCGAACATCCCCTTCACTCGGGCCCCATTTATGTTTTCGTCGTTGGTTTTTGCTGACGTGTTTGTTTTTCTTTTGCAAGTAGGATGTCGAGCTTGGAAGAACGCGTGAAGAAGCTGGCGGCCACCAGAGGTCCGAGGAAGGTGGGCAAGCGGTGGGTCGTCCAGATTCAGCAGATGCAAGGCCCCAACTCGACACCTAGAGGCTCGTCTTCTTCCCCCTAATGCAGCCAATCTCCGACATCGCAGGGTTCTCCAAAGAGGCAGCGCGTCAGCAAGCCCGTGCATGTCGACCTCACCGATAACATGTCTAAGGAGAAGTATGTGCTCTCACCCTATTTCCTGCAGCCTGCCATCTTCTTTGGGTCCAACTCCGCGACTGTGAGTGCTTCCAAGTCCAAGGTTATCTTGGGGGTTGACCAGACCGCGGGGAGAAAAGCCTTGTCAGAAGAAATGGTCGCGATGATGCGGGTCTTTGAGACGGCTTTGGTCCTCAACGACGAGACCTACCCCTCGACTGCCCTGGCCAAATTACAGAATAACCTCGCGTCTTTCGAGGCTGAGATGAAAAAGCTGGCTACCAACCTTGGTGAGTGCAAGAAGTAGAATGAGGCCCAGGTCAAGCTTCACGGGGAGATGGAGAGGAAGGTGAAGGACGCTAACAAGGAGAGGAAGAATCTCTTAGCTAGGATTGCTGAGCTGGAGGAGGCTGCCAGGCCCGTTGAAGATGAGACCGCTGAGGAGAAGCTCCTGACTTCTCGGACTGACCTGGTATCAAGGATCCGGCTGCTCGAACAGGATTGTCTGGGGGCTGTCGAGGTGGGTTTTGTTGCCGCTGTGGAGCAGCTTCAGCTAGTGAACCCTGGGGTCCAGTTTGTCACCGAGGGAACAGGCCCTTACCATCACCGAGGAAGAAGAAGACGGCCAAACCATGGCGGGCAACCAATCTGAGGGGGATGTAGTTGTCTAGTTCTGTTTTCTTTTTTCAGCTTGTTTGGCCTGCGTGCCACTTTTTACTTATTGTTTAGTTCGACCTGCATGCCATGATTTTGTATTGAATTTTTCCCCGGCCTGCGTGCCCTGGGTTTGTACTGTTTGTACTGTTTGAACAATGGGCTCTTGCCCTCTTTAATGTATTGTCTTTCATATTTTGTGTGTCTTGCTTGTATTTTGTATGTTTTCATTAAGTGTTTTGGGCTTTTGCTCGACGTCGTTGATCCTCGACAGTGTAGGGAACTGGTCGAGTGGTCGGAGTCTTATTCCAACCTTTGACAAAGCTAAGAGCTCGATCGAGGTCTTAGCTTCGAGGCGTGAACTTCTCATCGCGAGTTGGGCGTTCTGCCTAGTAGGTACGGCGATAGTGGGGCTCGATAGAGGTGTCCCTGTCGGATCAAGGTTCCTCGCGTACACACAAAAGCAGGCCCTTATCTTCTTGTCTCGAGGTAGAGAGTCGCGCTTGTACCTCAGTGCACTCTCGAGTAGGTCGCGAGCAGTGTTTAACTATAGTATTGTTTAAGTTTTTCAGCGTTGCAGAGTCGAGCAAGTTCCTCCTCGTGTAGATTTTCTAGGTAGTAGGCTCTCGTCCCCATTTTGCGCGGACGCGATAGGGGCCCTCCTAGTTCGTGGCGAGCTTGCCTTCGTGCGAATCTTTATTGTTCCTTCGCAGGACTAGGGGGCCTACCTGAAATTCGCGCTTGATGACTTTGCTGTCATTGCGTAGAGTTATCTTCTGTATGAGTGAAGCTTCGCGGAGGGATGCACCCATCTGTGTCTCTTCGACCAGGTCGAGCTCTTCCCTCGGGGCCTCATCGTTCAACTCCTCGTCGAGGGGAGATTCGATCCTTCTTAAGGGTTTCCTTATTTTTACTGGAATTACTGCCTCCGTCCCATAGGTCAGTCAAAATTGGGTTTCCCCGGTGTCGAGTGTGGGGTTGTCCTATAGGCCCAGAGCACGTTGTGCATCTCCTCGACCCACCTTTTCTTGGCGTCGCCCACTCTCTGTTTCAGACCTCGTAGGATCACCCTGTTCACGGCTTCGGCTTGCCCGTTTGTTTGCAGATGCTCGACCGACGTGAAGTGTTGCTTCGTGCGCAGCTTGGTAACGAAGTCCTGGAAGTTCTTGTAGGTGAACGGTATCCCGTTTTTGCTGACGATTTCCTAGGGTATGCCGAACCGGGCAAGTATATTCCTCTTGTAGAAACGGAGTATGTTGTGGATTGTGATTTTGGCCAAGGCTTTGGCCTCTATCCACTAAGTGAAGTAGTCGACGCCGACAATCAGGTACTTATTTTGGTACGACCCTACGGTGAAGGGGCCGAGGATGTCCATTCCCCACTAGGCAAACGGACACAGGGATAAGAGTGTTTTGAGCTCGTTGGACAGGGCTAAGTGCATGTCCCCGTGTCGTTGGCATTTGTCGCATTTCTTGACGTGTTCCTTGGCGTCATGCTGCATGGTGGGCCAGTAGTACCCTGCTTGAAAAACTTTACGGGCTAGGGACCGTCCGCCGAGGTGTTGAGAATTGATCCCTTCATGGTTCTCCTGGAGTATGTCGGGGATATTAGACTCCTCGACGCACCTGAGGAGAGGGATCGAGAAGCCCCGCCGGTATAACTTGTCCTCGACGATGGTATAGGAGCAGGCGCGCCGTCTGACTATGCCGGCAGCCTTGGGGTCGTCGGGTAGTTTTCCCGTGCTGAGGTATTCGTATATTGGGGTCATCCAGCAGTGGTTGTCTCCAATGGCATGCACATCGACGGTGGAGATGAATTTCTCAATGCTCGGACGCGGAAGCACCTCTTGGATGATGGATTTGTTCTCGCCTTTTTTCTTCGTGCTCACCGGCTTCGATAGGACGTCTACCCGAGTATTGTGTTCGCGCGGGGCGTGGCTTACTTTCGCCTAGGCGAATATTTTCATTCTTTCTTTTACCAAGGCCAGGTACTCGATGGGTTGTCGTTTTTGGCTTGGTACTCTCCCCGGGGAGGCCACGAGCTGGGAGTCGGTGAATATTTTTACTTCTTTGGCGTCGAGGTCCTCGGCTAGGTGCAACCCCGAGAGGAAAGCCTCGTACTCAGCCTGGTTGTTTGATGTCAGGAAGGACAATGTGAGGGAGACCTCGATCAGGATGCCTTCCTCATTCTCTAGGATGATGCCTGCTCTGCTTCCCGTCGAGCTGGATTCCCCGATGACCTAGATCGTCCATTTTTGGGATTCGTCGGCCGAAGGTTCTGGGATGGTCATCTCCACGACGAAGTCGGCTAGCACTTGAGCATTCAGGGCCTTTCTACCCTCGTATTGGATGTCAAACTTGTAGTAGTAGTTACCTGATTCGGTCATGAAAGTTGTGTGTTGCATGTCGGCCTTTGCCATAGGGATTTTATTGTATCTCGAGTACGCGTTCATGAACGACAGCAATTTAAAACCTGCAGAATTGTCGACCAGTTTGTCGATGTTAGGCAGTGGATATGCATCTTTCAGGCATGCCCGATTAAGATCGGTGTAATCAACGCACATTCTCCATTTTCTATTATTCTTTTTAACAAGTACAATGTTGGACATCTAGGTTGTGTACCAGGCTTCCGAAATAAAATTTGCCTCTAAGAGGTCTTTTACAGCTTTTTCAGCAGCCTCCGTTTTGTTGGGAGACTGCCTACGCCTACGTTGAACTACAGCCCTAGCGGCTGGATCTATTATGAGTTGATGGCAGACTAAATATGGGTCGAGGTCGGGCATCTCCACAGCGCTTCACACGAACAAGTCGGCATTCTCCCAGAGGCAGGCTTTTAGTTGCTTCTTCGCCAGGTCGGGGAGGTCCGTGCCAATCTTCACGTTCCTGTCCGGGTTGTCTCTGAGGGCAATGAGCTCAAAGTCTCCATCTAAAATAGGGCGCATAGGGTGAAGAGACTGCTCATTGCCTTCAGCTCGGGTGGTGTGATCCGCTACCTCGTCCCGCTCCTACTCGCTGGGAAAACGGCTGTCGAGGTCGACCGCGTTGACGCGCGGGAGTGGCTTCTGCTCTACGTCCGGGGCTGGCTTCTCTGCGGTCTTGGACTTGATATTGATCGAGTTCAGACCTTTGGTTGCGGCCTCGAAGCATCTCCTAGCAGCTTTAATATCCCCGTGGAGGGTGACCACCCGACCTCTGGTCGTGTAGTACTTCATCTTCAGATGAACTGTAGATGGTACCACCGTGAGTTCGGCCAGAGTCGGTCTTTTTAGGATGCACTAGTACAAGGATGGGCACTCCACCACCAGGAAGCGGACCATCACTTGTCGGGAAGTGTCGTCGTTCTCGAAAGTGGCCATCAGCTCGACATAGCCCCACGGTCTAGTGGTGGTGCCATTGAAACCCTGGAGGTATGAGCCCACGTAAGGGGTCAGATGTGTTTTATTGAGCTGGAGGGTCTCAAAGAGGTAGGCATACATGATGTCCACCGAACTCCCTTGGTCGACCAAGATGCGGCGGACATCAAAGTTCTCCATCTGCGCCCTGATCAGGAGGGGGATGTTGGAGTTAAGGGCGCCGCCCGACAATTCTTCGAGGTAGAAGGTTATGGGGTTCGACCTTCCCTGGAGTTGTTAGGTGCTAGAATGTGTTAATATATAGTTTAGTTTTTGGCACCTTTTGAGATCTTTATTTGTTAATTGATGCTTTTTCCCTTTGTTTCCGGTAAATAATTGTAGTATAGTTTAAATGCATTATTAGACATAGTTATTTAACTTTTGTGTTTATAATTGTAGGTTTTAACATTGCAATGGGAAGCTTGGAGCATGGGAGGCTCTTAAGGAGCATTTTTTAAGAAAATTGAATTTTTGAAGCATGGTACAAGCGCGCTCCTGGCCCAAGGAATAAGCTAATTCCAGTAGGTAGCCCGCTTAGCGTGGTCTGGAGCCCGCTAAGCGGGATTTTAGGCGGTTTAGCAATAAATGACAGCACGCTTAGCGCGCTCTGCGATTCTCAGCCCCTCTATAAATAGATTTGATCAACATTTTTTGTAGATCCTTGTTATTTTCTTAGAGCAAAAACCCTATAAACACTGTAGCATCTTATTTTCGAAGAATCGGAGCATCAATAGTCGAGAGATCATCGTTGATGCGTGTTCCTCTTCTCCATTTTCTTGTTTGTGAAGCTACATTGTCAATGGATAGCTAATCTCCTTTTGTGTCAAGATTAGAAGGTAGACAATCCTTTCTTTTGTATGTATAGGTATTGATTTAAGCTTGTGAACTTATGGATGATGAATATATGGTGAAAAACTTTGTTTCTATGGTTTATTCTTTGTGTTGGTTCATGATTGAGAAATGTGTTCTTACACTTTATCTAGGTTTTTCATCCATCAATGAACATAGGCTAGAGATAGTTATGAGAGTTGATGTTCATAAATATTGAACTTGAATGTTATCATTTTGATAGTTTGGGTGAGAGATCATCAAAGGATCAAAATGATAAAACTCACAATATGTGTTAGAGATAAACATATTGAGAGGATATGTGATTATATTTATCGTCTAAACGAGTTCATTTGCTTTGTCGATTCTATACGTGTAAAATGGTTTGTCGAACCCTAATCTTGGCATGTGTTTTATAAATCTTTCAAATCTGATTACTTTTACCGTTTATGCAAAAGATTCGTTATCAACAACCAAAACCCTTTGTTACTTTAAGTTTAAAACGATTTCAACTATAGAACGACGGTGATATGTCTAAACAATCTCTGTGGAACGATAACAAAAACCCTACTCTATTTGTATTTCAACAAATTGGCGTTGTTGCCGGGGATTTTTAATTGATATTGTAAGCATTGCAGTAGTTGTGAAGTTTTGGACTTGTTAAAATTTTTCTTGTGCTTGTTGATTTGTTTTGTTTAGTGTGCATACTTTGTTTTATGCGAGGGAAACTACCAGCGGACCAACTTCTATTGGATCCCGAGATTGAAAGAACCGCTCGTAAAATTAATAGCATAATGAGACGAAGGAGGCAACTAGCTAGACAAAGGCAAGAACAAGAGGGAAGTTCGACTTCTACACCACCACCAATTCCACAGTTCACGCCAATCATGGCACAACCACCACCTCCACCTCCCGCTTCCACACCATGTGTAAATAGTCTGCGTCACACCGCTCAGTTTGCTCATAATGCAAATAATGGAAGGCAAGCTAAGATGAAAACGGGAACTCTGAATTTGTAATATGGAAGTTCGTTCACGGGAATGGATCATGAAGACCCTTTCGCTTTTCTCACCAAATTTTATGAGATAGCATTAGCGGCCAGAGTGGATCAAGCGCAAGAGTTACCTTTATTCAAGAGACTATTTCCTCATGCTTTGCTAGGCAAAGCTAAGGATTGGTATCTTGACCAAACTCCTGCTATGATGACCGATTGGAATGTTTTGGAGGATAAATTTATAGAAAGGTTCTTTTCTCACAATCGTTTCATGGAATCAAAAAATGCGATTTCTGTGTTCTCTTAGGGTACTAATGAGTCTCTAATTGAAGCATGGGAAAGATTCAAATCCATGATTCGAAAATGCAAAGGCCACGGGTTTGACGAGTTAACTCAAATTCACATCTTCAGAAATGGTCTCCAACCAAATTGCAAGACATTATTGGATGCCACTTCTGGTGGAGCTTTGTTAACAAAGAGTGCCGAAGAAGCTATGGATATCATCAATAGAATGGCTCTCAATGATCTTCAAAGTTAAAACCGTAACAACTCGCAAAAGAAACCCGGGGTACTTGAATTGGGAACTAATGATGCAATCCTAGCTCAAAACAAGCTTTTATCTCAACAAGTGGAACTTTTGACTCAACAAATGTCGAAGCTTCCACAACAATTGAAGGAAATGCATGAGCAACCAAGCAAGAGTAAACAAGTTGCATGTTTTGAACTTTACAAAGGAGAGCACGACACCGGATTTTGTCCTCCACCGGGATTTGAAGAAGTGAACTACATGAACAATCAACGAGATTATCAAGGAAGACAACAACAACAACCTTATCAAAATAATCCTCAACAACATTACCAAAATAATCAAGGATATCAACCGAGGGGGAACTATCAAAATAATCAAGGTTATGGTGGCGGTTCTTCAAGCCGGCAAAATCCTTATCAACCTCCACCACCTCCGGTTGCTAGCTCTAAGTTGGAAGACACTTTGAATCAATTCATTCAAATGTCTATGGCCAACCAAAAGAGTAGCGATGCGGCGATAAAGAATCTCGAAAATCAAGTTGGGCAACTTGCAAAACAAATAGCCGAGCAACTATCGGGTCCTTCATTCTCCGCAAATACTCAAGTAAACCCGAAGGAGCATTGCAAAGCAATCGTTACTAGAAGGGGGAAGGAGTTAGCAAAAGAAAATGACAAAAGTGTGGAAGAAGAAAAAATTGATGGTATTGTTGAGGAGGATAGTGATGAGGAAGTAGTTGAAAAGAAAAATGATAATGAGGTTGTAGTTGAAAAGAAAAATGATAATAAGGTTGTAGTTGAAAAGAAAAATGATGATATTGTTGAAGTTGAAAATGAGAGTGTGGAGGAAGTGAAGGAAAAAGAGAAACATGTGAGAGTTAAGAAGGGGAAGGAGAAGATGAATCTGATACCGACTCAAAATAGGCCTTACCCTCATGTGCCGACAAGGAAAGACAATGCTAGGCACTACTCAAGATTCATGGATATCTTTAAGTAACTACAAATCAACATCCCTTTTTTCGAAGCTCTAGAGCAAATGCCGAAGTACGCCAAATTTATGAAGGATATTCTTACAAAGAGGCGGAAATATTCGGAGCCGGAAATCGTTGTTCTTGCGACAAATTGTAGTGCTATTATTCAAAGAACTCTTCCGAAGAAAGAAGCTGATCCGGGGCGAGTTACCTTACCCGTTACAATTGGTAATGTCTTTGTTGGAAATGGCCTTATTGATTTGGGCTCAAGCATCAATCTCATTCCATTATCTATTGTGAAAAGGCTTGGGAACATTGAAATTAAGGGCATCCGAATGACATTGCAATTGGCCGATAAATCTACTACTCATCCGAGTGGGTTGGCGCAAGATGTGTTGGTGAAAGTTGATAAATTTTTCTTTCCGGTGGACTTCATTGTTATTGATATGGAAAAGGATGAGGATGATCCTCTAATTCTTGGTCGTCCTTTTATGAAGACCGCTCGCATGATGATAGATGTTGATGATGGCCTTATGAAAGTGCGGGTTCTAAATGAAGAGGTATCTTTTAATCTATTTGAAGCAATGAAGCATTCCAAAGACAAGCATGATAGCTTCCGCATTGATGCATCGGATATGGCAATTATTGAAGTTGCAAAACAAGTTCATGTGGAGTCTCCCTTAGAAAGAGGACTTGGAGAGTCATTTGACATACTTACTAGGGAGGAAGAAAAGGAACTTGAAGAATGTTTGAAAGAGTTTGAGTCACTCAAAGAATTACAACCATGGGAAGTTGAGAATGAAAAGTTGAAGAAAGAACCAAGTGATGAGAAAGTTCAACTTGTATTGAAGGTGCTACCTTCTAATTTGAAGTATGCATTCCTTGATGAAAGTGGGAACAAGCCGGTTATTATTAGCAACGTTTTGTCCGACAAAGAAGAAACCCATTTGATTCAAGTGTTGAAAAGAAATCAAGAAGCTATAGGGTGGGTTCTTTCCAATCTTAAAGGAATTAGTCCATCTTATTGTATGCACAAGATTCTAATGGAAGAGGATTTCAAGGCGGAAGCTCAACCACAACGCCGTTTGAATCCTTCTATGAAAGAGGTTGTTCGGAAAGAAGTTGTGAAGCTTTTGGATGCGGGAATGATCTACCCGATCTCTGATAGTCCATGGGTAAGCCCCGTGCACGTTGTTCCTAAAAAGGGTGGCATGACCGTTATCCGAAACGATAAGAATGAGTTAATCCCAACAAAGATTGTGATGGGGTGGAGAATGTGTATTGACTATAGAAGGTTGAACACCGCAACAAGAAAAGACCATTTTCCACTTCCATTCATGGACCAAATGCTCGAGAGGTTATCCGGGCAACAATTCTATTGTTCTTTGGACGGTTATTCGGGGTACAATGAAATTGCGGTTGACCCGGAGGATCACGAGAAGACGGCTTTTACTTGTCCCTTTGGCATTTTTGCCTATCGAAAGATGCCTTTTGGCTTATGTAATGCGCCGGCAACTTTCCAAAGGTGTGTTCAAGCTATCTTCTCCGACCTCATAGAAAAGACAATGGAGGTATTTATGGATGATTTTTCCGTGTTTGGAGCATCTTTCGATTTATGCTTGAAGAATTTGGAAACCGTCCTTGAGAGGTGTGTAAAGACAAACTTGGTGTTGAATTGGGAGAAGTCTAACTTTATGGCGACGGAGGGAATTGTGCTTGGCCATAAAGTTTCTTCCAAAGGCCTTGAAGTCGATTAAGCGAAGATTGAAGTGAACGGCTTCTTGGTTAAATCTCTCGATGTAGTTCCGGAGAGATTCGTCTTTTCCCTGGATGATGGACTCCAGGGATGCTTCCGTCTTCGGGTGGCGTCGGGAAGCGGTGAAATGCCTGGAGAACTGTCTCTTTAGTTCCTTCCAGGCGGTGATGGACTCAGGTGCGAGGCTCTTGTACCATGCCATGGCACCCTTCCGGAGAGTTGTGGGGAAGAGCCTGTACTTGATGGCTCCCCGGACATTCCGATAATCGAGCATCGCGTCAAAACTTTTAATGTGGTCATTCAGGTCGGTCATACCATTATATGTCGCCAAGGGCCGAGGTTTTTCCATCCCGATAGGAAAGGGGGTCTCCATGATGTCCCTTGACAGTGGGGTATGCTGATCGTCCTCGGCACTCCTGACGGGTGATAGGGACTGGTCGCCTCGGTCGTTCCTGCTTCTTCGGGGAGGACTCCTTGGTCTTCTCTTTGGCTTCTCGCCGTACCCGTCGGTCTTACTCCTCTTCTGAGCGGGGGAACATCGTTCCTTCCGAGGAGGGGACCGATCGCGCTTCTGGGCGACCATGGGTTGGGGTCGTTCCAAACGCAGATGATGCCCAGGCATCCGAGGAGAGGGGCTCCGAGAGTCATTGTGTCGCATCCTCCGCGGGGGAGGAGAGGGGTTGCGAGAAATAGGGCGACGATGTCTCCGCGGGGGAGAGCGTTGTTGTCACTCTCTCTCGAGCACTCTTATCCATTTGTTCTATTGGAAGATCATCAAATTGTTCTGATTGATCGCTGCGAACAGAGCCATCGTGGTCAGATCAGCATTAGGTGGCACGGGGATCGGCTGGTAGATAGTCGGGCTATCATCGTGTTGGGCGGTGTTGAAATTCGCGTCGTCATAAGAGGGAGAGGCGGTGTGCCCGTCCCTGTGGTCACCTTCTTCGATGTGGATGGCCATGTTGGGGTCGTGGTCGTCTCCGTTGTTGAATGGGACGAAGGCGGTGTCCGGAGCATTGGCATCAGCTCGAGGGCTAGCCATGATCTTCATAGATTGGAAATTACTTTGGTTCTTGAGTTTCTACGGGAGGAAGAACGGGGAAGCAAAGGGTTCCCACAGAGGGAACCACTGATCGTACCTGATCATAAAGGGATCGTTGGCCAGCAACACGTCGTAAGCTTCATCACACTCTGGTGGTGAGAAGGTGGGGTGTACCTGCAAGGTACTCCGATTCCAAAGTAAGAGTCAGAGTAAAGAGTGTAAGTACAGAAAGGTGGTAGTGAGAGTAAAGATTCAGAATACCTGACCCTCTAGTGATAGAGGGTATTTATAGTATGCCCCCAGTGCTGGGCCAACGTTCATATGCACTAGGTTGGACTGCCAAGCCCAATGCAAATAACTGTCAGGGCTTACGTGGCGTAGGGAAGACCAGCACGTGGTCTTCGTCCTAAAGCAACTGCCCTGTGATCTTCGGAAGGTGGGCTGACCAGTTCTTTAGGAAGTGGGTAGCTGCCTGATGACGTGTCCCCGCGTGGGGGGCACATGGAGTCCGTGGGGGAGACGTGTGGTCTCTCCCCGTATCAAGTAGAGGCATGTCCGACTGTAGGATGTCCAGCGTGCTCGACATAGATGAGTTAGATTATTTTTTATTAAAAATTTGTTACATTGTTTACACATAAAATAAATAAAAATAATTTGTTTACAAACTTAAATGTTTACCCAGAATATTACATTGTTTACACAGAAAATAAATAAAAATAATATGTTTACAAACTTAAATGTTTACCAAAAATATTACATTGTTTACACAAAATATTAAAATAAAAATTAATTTATCCTTGAAGATCATATGTTGGATCTTCGACTCCTTGATATTTGGGCAAGGTCAAATGCTTCACCTAGCAAGCATTTGTTTACGATATAAAACAATAAAAGGGTTAGAAAAAAGGATATAAAAATAAATGATTTTCTGCTAAAATGAATATTTAAAAACACAAACCTTAAACCCAAATAATTTTCTACATTTGCAATCCATCGTTAATGGAAAAAGTTAAAGTAGAAGATATAGATAGTTTCAATCGCTTCATGACGTTTTTTTTTATAAATTTAGATATCAAAAAGTCTTTATAATGGAAATATTTTAGGTATCACGCTATCGCAATGCGAAAAACAACCGGCAGAAAAACAGAGTCGCCACCGAACATTATTTATCCCGGCGGGGGAAAGGAAACGATTGAAGAAACCTCAAAAGGGAGAAGACATGGTAATCGCAACCAAATCCTGGGTTCGGGAGTCGATTACACGAGAGGAAGGTATTAGTACCCCCTCGCGTCCGTTGTACTCAACGGGATCCACTCTTGTTGTTCTAATCATAGGGTGTGTTTATCTAAAGCCTATTTGCTAAACGGAAACTGAACAAAAGGTAACTCGATAGGACATCGCCGTCCTATGCCTACGTATTCCCTCGTGCAATGGGAAAGTCAGAGTCAACATAGTTATGAGGACCACGAGTCAATGGGGGGATTGTGCTTGCCAAGACATCGTCGTCTTGTGCATATGTATTCTCAATCGGACGAGAAAGAGGAAGTCAGAGCGTTTGTAGTTCACGGGACTACGGAAGAAAGGTGGGAAGGGTGTTCTCTAAGACTTCGTCGTCTTATGCCTATGAATCCTCATTCGAACGTGAATGAAGAAGTCAGAGCAATCGTAGTTTGACCTACCACGGGTTGGTTGGTATCTTTTATGAATGAAGCAAAGCTCACGTTCCAGTAGTTAGGGTCGATGCCTGTTTGCGGTAGAACGGAGGTAACATGCCCTTTCTGAAAAGGTTTGACGAAACATCTCGAGGGACAAAATGATTTGGATTTGTTTAAGGATTTTAGAGAAGTGGATTGACTTTGTTTGTGACGTGTATCGCACAAAAGTCTATGACATAGGATCGAATACTTCGTGCTAACGATCCAAGCGTCTCGCGCACAAAATACCCTAAGATGAGGTTAGAAATGCATCCGCTCATCTTTTCCCATGTGCTTAAGGCTCGTGGCGCACAATACACATCGTAGTTATTAATTATTTTACTTGTATTAAGAGAGGGAGGAGAGAGACTCAAAGGATAAAAGAAAAAATCTAAGGGAGACTTGGTCCTAGAAGTTGTCATGTCAAATGGTCATATAGTTGAGGTTAGGAGAGAACTAACTTAATGTTATCATACAAAGCATTGAACTAAAGTTAGGTCGAAGGGGAGTAAGATGCATACACAATATTAACATTATACAACGAATGAATCAAACTGTAAATTGAAAACAAAAGTGCACGGATTAAAATCATGACGTGAATACGTGAATTAAGGTCGCGTGCGCGAACAAGTGTGAAGCCTACCACAACAAATTTAATCGAATATAATCATAACGATGTTGGATCGTCAAAAATTAGCACAAATTAAAGAAAGACGAATTGCTACCGCATAAGCGGTCATCGCAAATTGAATCAAGAAACAACAATGTAATAAAAAATAAAAAATTACAAACCAGGATGCGAATTGGTAAGCGCAAAAAGTGGATTGTTACTACGCTAAACCGTCGGACGCGTGTAAAATCGGGATACAAGGATAAATATAGCACATCGCATATAAACCGATAAAATCAGCCCCTAACTTGCTACACTTGACGTGATCATCACAATAGGGATCAAAATTGTGCGGATCTAAATTTAACAAAAAGAAACGTAAAGAAAAAGAAATTTTAAATGTGATAAAAACTCAACAATGTTACTAACGCAAAATTGCGATCATCGTAACCGAATCGAACCAAAACAAATGCCACGCATCATGCACACCAATATGCAACCACTGTATCGACACGATTCAATCCAAATAATATAATCAAAACCAAAATAAAACACACACATACACACACACACACACACACATATATATATATATATATATATATATATATGTGTGTGTGTGTGTGTGTGTGTGATTCAGTGAAATTCATGAAATTATATATGCATATGGTGTTTGCCTTGCAACCAGCGTATCAACACGATTCAATCCAAATAATAAAATCAAAACCAAAATAAAACACACACATACACACACACATATATATATATATATATATATATATATATATGTGTGTGTGTGTGCGCGCGCGTGTGTGTGATTTAGTGAAATTCATGAAATTATATATGCATGTGGTGTTTGCCTTACGTCCAGTTGATGGAAAAAATGTATGAGCGAAAAAAAAAACTTTCGTTGAACAAGTTATACCTCGCATATGACTCGAGGAAATTCCTTAAACTATATCACCTTATAGCAATCAAAAGAAACTCAACAATTTCATTCAAACAGTTTATAACTCAAATATGTTAGTAATAGTAAGCTTGAAAAAAAAGTTATCTATGCATACTTTAAACAAATTATATGTGTAACTTGTAAGAGAATGTTCACATGGCGGTACCGTTGCGGAAAAATCAGTGAGGATGGATACATGAACAAATCGCAACGTTACTATTCAACAACTTGAAGAGAGTCACAACCTCAAGAAAACGGCCGCGTGTATCCTCTTTTCTTTTTCGGTCACCAAAACATTCAGCAACCAACAATATATAGGACCAAATTTGGGTTAACTCTAAATTATAAATAATATCTTTAATGTTCATTTTAAAGTTCAAATTAAATAATTAGTTAGACCCAAAATAAAATAAACATTTGAAATAAAATTAAAATTAAAATACTAATTATCCTATTTATTTATTCTAAATATTTAGACAAAAATATAAAAATAAACGGACTTCAAATAAATAAAAGTCGGATACTCAAATGCTCGAAAAAATAAACCGAGTACACTAAAATGATCAGCGTCAAATATACGACTCGGAAAAATACATTGTTTGGTCAGATTTAAAAATAAATTTTAACCTGTTAAAGCCCGAATTGATCAAAATGCGACGAAAAATTGTCGAAAAATTAAAACAAACATGTCAGGTTAAACTACGCAAAATGTAGATCAATATAATTGACGTCTGCAAGCTCGATTTAAAATTTTCTGTTCACCGAATTTACGCACCATTGAGATTCAGTTTGACCGGTCTGTCTGTAAATCCGAAAAATTATTCCGAGTGACATTTTAGGCACTATGCGAGATAAACAAATACTTTATGCTATGCAGATGATTTAGAGTGAAAATACAGTCAAATGAATGAAAATATTAAAAATGTCTGGAATAAGTTGTGAACTCTCAAAATACCCTGCTGGAAAAAGAATGATATGGTACCAAATTACCGAGTAAAATAAATTCTGGGGTACTCTGATGCTTGCTGCTTAGAATAATAGAAGTCCTGAGCCACAAGGACACCGTGATCCCATGTCTCGAGAGCTCAATGCAATGCATGATTAAGGTTATGTCTTAAGGGAAAATGCACATGAACGTAAAACGCAAACCAGTTATTGTTAGAAATAAGAGAGGGAAAATTTTGGGGTGTTACACACTCAGATCACTAACGATAGTTTCTTAAGAGTTTATAATCATGAAATGACCGACAAAGATTTGTTTAAGAACGCTAAGTTATTCCCTCAGTTTCTATAAAAATCGAGGTGAAAATGTTTTTTTTAATTGCATTGTTTATATAGAATATCTGTAATACCCTAATTTTTTCCCCTAAGATCCCACATGTCTTGCATCTCATACCACAAACAAGATCGTAAGCTTTGGTTCTCTTGCTCTCCTCTGAAGGGTTGTTCTTGAGTAAGATCGCCAAGCACCCCTGTTCTCCTGTTTGTGTGTTGGTTGGTTTTGTTTATGTTTACTAACCATTAATTAAAATCCAAAAATATGTTTGTTTATTTTTTCTTTACTAACTCTTTCAGGAAGAATTTGGATCAAGGATATCAAAATCAGTCTCTCAGCTCGAATGAATTTCATCTGAATAAAGTCAAAGTTAATCTGCAAACAATTCAAAAATCATCTGATCAAGAGTTTCCAAGATTTAATTGATTGTTATTCAAGAGACTCTAAGGCTCATGTGTTTATTTCCATGCCTTCTTTGACAAGAAAGAAGAATCGAGCCAGAGCCAAGACAGCACATCAAAAGGCCAATTTTTCACAATTTTCATTGTGGTAATCGATTACCATCATTAGGGTAATCGATTACCCTGTGCGCATTTTGAAAATTGTGTCGAATTCAAATTCTGCAGCATTTTGGCACCAATTTTCAAATGCTTCATCATGAGAATACTCTAGATCACCTCATTTTAATTCCCCTACCTCATCATAATTAACTCTCACCATACATCCTCATTAATTACCACTTGATTTTGATTTTGCCTCCAAAATTCAAATTCCAATCCTAATTTTGATTTCAAACCAACAAATTTTCCAAGCCTAAATCCTATAAATAGAGGTCTCATTTCATTCATTTCACAAGCTTTTGATAGCCAAGAAACCTCTTGCAAATTCTCTCCATAACCGCAAAATTCACCCAAAGCTCACTTTCTTCTTTTGAAAGTTAACAAGTTTCACCTTGAATCTTGTTCAACTTTGAGCTAAACCTTCATCCAAACTTGTTTTCTTCATCAATTCCTGTAGATCAAGGTTTTGGAGTTTGGATCTTGGAGAAATTGGAAGCAACTTTCAGATTTGGAGTGATAATTCATATTTCTTCATCCTTAAGCTTCATTTTATCATCTATAATGTAGATCTTTGATTGATTCTTGTCACTTGATCCTTTGGATCTTGTAATTGTGTTTGATCGCTGGTTTTTACTGTTGTTTATATTGAAATTTCGTGCAATTTTGGTTCTATGATCATAAGGTGCTTGAAGAAAGTTTTGAAAGATGATCATGCTGAATTTTGCACTATTTTTTCACTCTGCACGTAGAGTAATCGGTTACTCTGTTTTATGTGTAATCAGAGTAATCAGTTACTCTGAGACAAAATGCAGTCCTTGGCTTGTTTTTGGGACTATTTTGGTTTTTCTTCCTTTTTCTTCCTCTTTCTTGTTGTTTTGGCCTTGAAGTGCATTGTTGAGATTAATTTCTCTTTAATTTCAATGGACTTTGGATATGGTTAAAGTAATTAAACATTCATTAGTTCAAATCTATCTTTAAATGAATTATTGAATTCATTTGAGGTGCTTTGAATTCGTGATATGTTTTCACACTTAAACCTATCAATTAAAGGTGATTGAACTTGAAGATGAAAGGATCTTGAAAGTGTAATTCAATTTGGTTTTTCTCTCCATCTCTCCCTCTATTTCTTTTTATTTTGATCGATGAAAGCCTTATGGATCTTAGAATTTCTTTGTTGAATTCTTGATCAAGACTAGATCGCTACCTTTTTTCTTTTCATGTGGCATTGCTTTCGGATGAGGTTTTACATATCGTTCAACTATCATGCATTAACACAAAGATCACTATTAACCGGCCTCGAGTAGGGTGACTTCTTTATAAGTCACTTGGCGATTGCTTAACATAGCACTACATTTGTCCCTCTCCAAATCGGAACATGAACTTTCGTGGCCCAAACTTATGATTGTAAGTTCAATGATGGTTGATCTTTTGTATTAGGTTCAAAATCTATGACGAGATTAAAAGCCAAGGATGTTTAAAAAAAACATAAAAAATACAAAACTCATTCAACTTTTTGTGCTTTTATGCACCTTTTTCTTTTAAACTTTTCAAAAAGATTAGACATGAGTCATCTTCTTTGACGAGATGTAAAGCTTCTAACCATGGTATTTTGTGTAAAGTATGGTCATTTTCCACTTGGATGTTGAAGCGATAGTCTTGTTGATTTCAACTCAAGCAAATCCTCCATCTTAATGTGATGCAAATGCCTCTTTCCCATACCTTTGGGTAATTAGTTGAGTATTCTCTCTTGAGAATGATGGGTTGTCTTTTCAAGATAAAATGAATCATAACCAATAATTTTTGTCATTTGTACCACGAACTATGAGGTTTTGATCCTATATTGCACTTTATGGGTACATAGGTATGTGGCGATAAGTCTCTCCAAACACAAAAATCTTAAAAAATATTTCTCTTCTCACCTCCCCAATCTCTTTTCAAACAAACCTTTTCAAACCAAAAAGCGTAGATATTTCAAAGGGTTCCTATAGAGTACTATAGACGTTTTGGGTGCTAACACCTTCCCTTAACGTAACCAACCCCCTTACCCAGTCTCTGTTTATTTGTTCTTGTTTTAGAACTCTTTAGGTTTTGTTCGCTCTTTTTCCTTTCCTTTTGGATAAAATAAAAGTGCGGTGGCGTCTCTTGCTTTATGAGTTAAGTTAATCAATAGCTTACACTCACAATTTTTACCGCTACAATATCGAAAAAAATAATACAGCAAAACTAGAATTTTGGTGTAAGAAGTTATCTGATCCAAATATTGCACGCATCCAATATCCAAAGAGTTATCTGGTCCAACCATTGAATGCATTCAACTTCTATTGAAAAAATATTTTTCTGCACTTGCAATCTATCATAGAGAACTTTTATAAACTTCTAAATACAACAATAACAACAACAACAACATCAACAGCATTTTGTGAGATGAATCCCAAAAGAATGATGTGATTTCTACTTCTAACGAGTTTGGAGCAGCTGCATATAAGTTAGGATTAGGGTAAAATGTGTCTAACGAGTGTTTTTATAGTAAAATGTTACGTATCTTATACCTCGTTTATTAAGGAAACCGACGGGATATATCATTTAGTTTACAAAAAAATTATAATAAATAAAAATTGTTTTCTGAATTGTTTTTCCCTCAAAGTTTTTGAAAAACCGAGGTAATATGCGATTTCTACTTCTAAAAAATTAAATCATGGCGCGCATTGGAATCATATCCACTAGAATGGCAATCATCATCCATATTCAAAAATGTATTCTATCTTTTGTATTTTCAAGGCGTTTGAGCTTCTCTGATTGTTTCACTTCCTATTATCCACTTTATTTAATCATTATTCCTTGTTTCAACATCTCATTTCCAACTTTTTGTGTCTTCAAACCTAGTTGCAAAGTCTTTTCTTTTCTTCAAAAATGTCTTCAACAGTCTTAGATGAAAATCTTTTGTTCGTAATCAATGAAAAGTTTGTCGATTTCAATGATTTGAAAGACAAAGGTTTTGATCTAAGGACAACTGTTCGAAAACAAAAGTTGAACGGTTAGTTTGACATTCTTAATGGACCCATCTACATTAAATTCATTAAATAGTTATGGTTAAATGTCTCGTTTTTATTGATAACAAAAAAATTTGAGAATTACTAATTAAAATTTGAGAATTACTTTTTAATAAAAAAATTAAAAAAAAATTAACTAAGAAAAAAAGGGAAGATTGGAAGGCGACAAGTCAAAAATCACTAGAAAAAAAACCTTAAATGCAATTACTGGGATTCGAAGCGTGTTCCCTAATAGCTATGTTACCTCGGTTTTTAAAAAACACTGAGGTATTAGGTTTAATATTATTTTTTTCCAGAAGATTTGGCGCTCACTTACAAAATTATTTTTAAAAAAATCAAACATGTCGCTCTCAGGACCTATAAGCTCGGTTTTTGGCATGTTCGAGGTGAAACCTTCGTCATAAAAAGTAGGGTTAATACCCATTTTAGACCCTGCCATATGGGGCGAATTCGAAAAAGGACCCTGTAAAAAAAACACAGATTTCATCCCTGCCTTTTTAAGATTCTCTTATTTTGGTCCTTAAATGAATTTGGTCAACTTAAATGCTGAGGTGGACATTACAGCATGGCATTTTTATTATTTCATGGCATACGTGTAAAATACATGTGGCAAATGAAGTGTTTTTCGTGAATGCTTTCACTCTTCTTCTTCCTTTCCCAAATTACGTTTGCAGCTAGGGTAAAAGATCTCCCCCAAATTTTGAAATCAGCTCGTATCTTCACCAATACAAGAAAATGAGTGGAAGCCCAAGTTCATGCTACACAGCGAGTGTGAGAAAACCACTGGTTTGTGGCCACGAGCTTCCCATGAGAATCCATGTTTCAAAGTCAAACTCCAACCCAGGAAGAAGATATTGGAAGTGTAAATTTTTAGGGGTATGTAAAAATTTGTTCTCTTCTTTTGTTCATCTCGTCTCTTATTTGTCTAGAATTCTGATGCTTGGTTCATGTCGTGTCTTTTTTTTCCAGAATGTTGATGATTGTCATCTATTTCATTGGGATGATGAACTGTATTAAGGAAAGAATGTTGAACCTAGATTCGATGGAGGTTGCCCTGGATGTCTAAACTTGACAGTGGATATGAAGCAGAATAAGAAAATCAAGAAACTAAAGATGAGGGCTGCAAAAGATCAGAAGACCATTCAGACACTTACTTTTGTTCTTGTTGTATCTTGGTTGTTTTTTGTTGTATTGTTGTGTAAAATGTAGAATGTAATGTTAGGAATGTTTGATTCCATTGTAATGATAGGAATGACATCCTTTGTTATTTCTGAATGTTAAATGAAATGAGTTTTCAATATGAGTTTTCATGAATGTTCAAAATGCACTTTAATGCTAGCTATAATATGCACACTAAAATCAGTTCAGTAAGTACACAAAAAGTGGTTTAATAATAGGACCAAATATCAGTTCTATATGCACAATAAAAGTGCTCTAATATCAGTACCAAATGCACTAAAACCAGTTCAGTACTATTACAAAAAGTAGGTACTATTACAGGTTTGAATATCAGTTCAGTTCTATAAGCAGACTAAAAGTTCTCCAATATCATTCCAATATGCACAATAAAAGTGCATCCTGCATCAGTACCAAATCCTGTAAAACCAGTTCAGTACCAAATGCTATATGTGAACTGTTACAACAGTTTGAATAGAACACTAAAACCAGGTGAATATGCAGTCTATTAAGACCATATCAGTATGCATTCTAAGATGATAACAGCTCAATTAAACATGCAGTTCCAATACAAGGTTGATGATAAGGTTGACCAATTTTTAATAGGTCTCAATAGCAGTCAACATTTAGTAGGTTCCCAAAAACACTTGCAATACCAGTCAACATAAGGTGCAACAAGTGCATTACAAACATCATCCTAAGCACTTTATGTGCATTACAAACATTATTCTAAGCACATTATGTGTAATACAAACAACATCCTAAGCACTTTAAGTGCAGTACAATCATCATCCTAAGCACATTATGTGCATTACAAGGATCAAAACAAGATACAAACTACAAACATTAAATAAAATTTTCATTTTTGATGTCATGGACTTCTTCTGTTTGGAGACCTTTTGTTTCTTTTTGGGAGACTTCTTAGAAGTAATAGTTGGTTCAGTAGTGTTAGGGGTTGGATTTACAACCTGAGAGGACTTGGGGGGTTGGATTCCTAACATTACATTCTACATTTTACACAACAATACAGCAAAAAACAACCAAGATACAACAAGAACAAAAGTAAGTGTCTGAATGGTCTTCTGATCTTTTGCAGCCTTCATCTTTAGTTTCTTAATTTTCTTGTTCTGCTTCATATCCACTGTCAAGTTTAGACATCCAGGGCAACCTCCATTGAATCTAGGTTCAGTATTCTTTCCTTGATACAGTTCATCATCCCAATGAAATAGATGACAATCATCAACATTCTGAAAAAAAAAAAAAAGATACGACATGAACCAAGCATCATAATTCTGGACAAATAAGAGACGAGATGAACAAAAGAAGAGAACAAATTTTTACATACCCCCCAAAATTTACACTTCCAATATCTTATTCCTGGGTTGGAGTTTGACTTTGAAACATGGATTCTCATGGGAAGCTCGTGGCCACAAACCAGTGGTTTTCTCACACTCGCCGTGTAGGATGAACTTGCGCTTCCACTCATTTTCTTGTATTGGTGAAGATACGAGCTGATTTCAAAATTTGGGGGAGATCTTCAACCCTAGCTGCAAACGTAATTTGGGAAAGAAAGAAGAAGAGTGAAAGCAATTCACGAAAAACACTTTATTTGCCACATGTATTTTACACGTATGCCATGAAATAATAAAAATGCCATGTTGTAATGTCCACATCAGCATTTAAGTTGAACAGATTCATTTAAGGACCAAAATAAGAAAATCTTAAAAAGGCAGGGATGGAATCTGTGTTTTTTTTACAGGGTCCTTTTTCGAATTCGCCCCATATGGCAAGGTCTAAAATGTGTATTAACCCTAAAAAATATTATTTGTAGTAGGGGAACTAAGGTACTTAGGGTCGAAGAGAGATCAATCCTTGATCTCGGTCACCATCCATCAAATTATGATCCACAGAGAAGAGGTCAGAAAAGAGCCTCAACGAAGGCTTCTAAGACTTGTACCCGACACAAAGCTAGAAAGTCAATATGAAGGTCCGGGCTCTAGGATGAAGTTGCGAGGGGGAAAAATTTTTGGTGGTTCACCACAGCTACCTTAAAATCAGAGAAAGGAAAACGTACCCCTAACCTGGTAAAAAGACACTCGTAGATGGGAACCGAACAACCCTCGAAAGAAATACACACTCTCTCATTTGGACCTACTGGCAGAATCGCTCAATCTGATGAGTCACCAACTATGAAGTCGGCCTGAGCTATGGCTTCGACAGTATTTAGGACACAAGGATTCCCAACTATTTCATCTGCCACCCAATGATATCTATTCGCATTACCCGACGCTATTTCTGAAGACTAGCTTCCAACAAACTTTGATGAGACAATGTTTTAAAGCTTAAGTTATATTGTCAAAGAAGATGGAAAATTGCTCATGAATTACTCTTGGATTGTGAGGGGAATCATAATAATTATCGGTGTTCTTTATTTTCCGTATTTACATATTTCATCACTTATCACATCAAGCATTAAAAGAAAGATACACCATACAAAACCCAGATAAATTTTAAAAGACCAAATTCACCCTCCCTCTTAGGTACACTCATAACTTACACTATTAATCGAAAACCCCTATGAGTCAGTATGTCGGCTCTATGATGATCACCGAGATTGACTCGAGATACGACATCATGATGCCCTCCACACTCCAAGTGACGAGCAACCTCTGTGTCACTAGGGTCATATGACTGATTGATCCCCAATATGTTTGAACAAAGCGACCGACATGTTCCTTCCTTTGACGCGCAACATCTATTTCAGCCTCGGTTAAAACAGGGGGAAGCATCAGCCTCTTGGCAAGGTTTTCACCCCCACTAGATTTCACGGGGAATAGATATTATGAAGTACTCGTGGAGAGAACTTCATTTGATAGAGATTCTCTGGGCAACTCTTCCATCTATGAATCATCACAGAACCCCCACCGACAGAGGGGAAGGAATGTGACTTAGACTCGATTCCCCTTTTTGAAGATGAAGAAACACTACCCTCCGAATTACTCTCGACGATAATAGAGTTACCACTCATCGTAATGAAAATACGATAAAAACTTGAATAAAAGCTGAGAAGGAGAAAATGTGCCTTGAAACGGGAAGATGAAAGCTCTTAAACGGAAACTGAAGCTGAAAAATCGAAGCTTTAGCACTTCAAATTTATGAACGTGCAACATCAGTTACTCTAGGAAGTAAGTGCACTAAAACTAATGGGAGAAACTAAAATAAACAAGGGAAACTCAATCTGCGGAAGGGATAAAAAGTTTCTCCACGAACTCTTCCTGTCTTTATATACGCAAATGCAATTAAACGTATCAGATTGAAAGCAAGAAATGAGTACAAATCAACAGAAAAATTTCATATGGGGAAACAATCAAATTCAAGTGCACTAAAGTGCACAGTAAGATGCGCCATGTCACCCTATACCTTTTCAGGTCACACGCCAAAGAGGAAACGGAAAAATGTTTCAATGATGAGATCACATTTAATGCTCACATTCAAATCATGCTTTGACAAAACCAAAACGGCACATGACATCTGACGCATAGAGAGACGTTCTCAAGGGCTAGCCACGACTACTAAAATACTCCCAGCATGACACATGCCCGACGAGTCTTGGGGATAACTGTTTTGTGTCGGACAAAGACAAAGGACCTGTCGGTTTGTGCCGGCCAAGTTCGGATCCTCTGATTCACGCAGGCCAAAGACTCATATCTTACTTCTCGCTAGCCATAGGCCCAATAGCTCGAGGCTGATTATCTAGCCTATTGCGCCAAGCCCAAAGGTATAAATGCCTTTGTAAGAAGGTCACAGGTACACAATCTCTAATCTCCACTTTCACTACATTCAATCTTGAACCCTAAACTGACTTTGGCGTTAGAGTGCTAACCATACAGGTACTTTCCTAGGTCCACTGTATCGGAGACGACAACATTGTTAACAACATCGCATTCACACTGATACCTTTTGTAACGCCCCAGTTTTGATCATTTTATTTAATCGAGTCGATTTAATTATTTTGAGTATTATATTATTTTTATTTATGACTTTGGTGTGATAATATGTTATTTTGCATTGTTATTATATTTTATCGCGTTTTGAGAGCGTTTGCAGGATAATTGAGAGTAAGGGTATTTTAGTCTTTTCCCTAATTATTTACTAAGTTAGAAAGAAATAGAAAAGAAAGAAAATAGAAATATAAGGGGAAGAGAGAAAATAGAGAGAAAGAAATAAGAAGAAGGAAAAAGAAGAGAAGAGAAAAAGAGAGGAATTGGGAGAAAAGCTTGGAAATCATCAAAACAACTTCTAGGGATCGATTTAATCGGGTAAGGGTGCGAAACTCAGTTATTGTATGATTGTGTATGATTATGTATGTGTGTTTTGATTGCTTTTGGATTGAAATGGAGAAATATAGTAAAAATCATAATGTGTAGATTTTGGTAGAAATTGATTTCAAATGTGTTTAAACTCATGTAGTGGTGTTCTTGGTTGTTTATACATGTTGGATATGAATTGTTATACCTCAAATGGGTGTTTTTCTGAGTTTGGATGATGATTTGAAGGGTTTTTGGTTGAAACCCGTAACAGCAAGTTTCTGCAGAATTTTTCTGGTTTTGCCCAGGTCATACGCGTATGGGGCATGTTCATACGCGTATGGGCCTAGGCGTTACGCGTATCATTGGCTTGATTTTGGGCCATTACGCGTATGAATTGTGTCTTTTCCCGGCCATCTGGTGATACGCGTATGGTGTTGGGCATACGCGTATGGACGTTTGAACGTGAAATTTTGGGGGAAAATGATTTCTGCCCATACGCGTATGGGTCTTGGCAATACTCGTATGGGGATGGCGAGGAATTAGGGCAATACGCGTATGAGTGAGGCCATACGCGTATGGTCAGGCCAATTGTAAAAATGGGATTTTTCAAAATGTCGTTTTCGTTTTCTGTCGTAACTTTTGTTCCGTTTATCTGATTTTTACGTTCTTGGTATCGTTGGAAAGCTATTGAGTGGTACTATGTGATTATGATGATTTGGAATTTGTTAGCCGATTTTATTTTGTCGGGAATTTAGAATAGTGTCATTTTGTCGACTTTTGTCGTTTTAATTGTGTGTAATTGGTGTGTTTCATGCAATGTACTGTTGATATGGATATGGTATGATTGCTTGTTGTTGTTTGGTGTAAATGCATTGTTTTGGGCTTGAATTGTAAAACATGAATTATGTTAAGTGTGATGGTTGCATATATGTGTTCATATTAAATGTCATGGGTCATTGTATGTCAAGCATCATGATATGCATTGTTGTGGCGTCCTGAGTGACAGTTGGTTCCGGAGGGAATCTGCTATAACATCGTGTGCCCATGTGGGGACCTAAAGCGATGGTTATAGACGATCGTGTGCCCATGTGGGGACCTAAAGCGATCGGGTTGTGTGCCCATGTGGGGACCTAAAGCAATCCATAAACGTCGTGTGCCCATGTGGGGACCTAAAGCGACGGGTGAACATCGTAGGCCCGACGGGGTGTTACTTGAGCGACCCTCAGTAACGAGCGATGATTCCAATAGTTCCTGAGTGAACTGATGATGAGACATGAGAAACATTGGAAGTCGGTACCGCATGACATATGCATAGAGTCGTTGTGTCGGTCTCTGTGCATTTGCATAATCATGGATTAATTGTGTATGTTAATTGTGAATGTGATTATGAGATGGAATATGTATAATTGTGTTGATGATGAGTGCGTTGTGTATGATTGTTGTGCAGTGGTGATAAATACCTGATACTTATACGTTGTTGTGTTTTATTCAATTGTGGTGCATTTGTGGTGAGAATATAATACTTGTGCATTTTTGTGTTAATATATAATTGTATGCAACTGTATTATGATTGTTTTTCTCACCCTTCTGCTGTTTTATAATGCTCTATGAGGCATTGCAGATTAGAGTTGCTGGTGGTCTTTTTGTGAAGCTTTGCGTCTTCATTCTTTTGTCGGTCGGCTCTGATATGTGACACCGGGTAGTTAGGGAGGCCGTGTTGTGATTATTTGTGTATTATGTATATATATCTTTTGACTTGTACATATATAACTTGGTGTATGACAAATTTACATGATACATATATATATATATATATATATATATATATATATATGATATTCAGTTTTAGATTTTCTGCTTTTATTCTAAAACTTGAAATGTGGGTGTAAGGAACTGAGTTCCTCTGTTGATTGCTACCCCACTGTTGCATATCTAAATGAGCAGGTGTTGTATGTTATGTTTTGTTTCAAATGTAATGTGACTCTCCCTGTCTATGCCGTGTTTTCAATTATACTCTGATGCAATTTTGAATTTTTTCTTGTACTGCTTTAATAGCTTGGGGGTATAGATTGGGGGTGTTACACCTTTGGTACAAGAAGCATTGTGATCGTAACCTCCGATCCATGGTTTCACAGCAATGTAGCGCGTCGGAAACTCTATTCCGCCGTAATTTCCGCAATCAACACTATTTTTGATTCCACAACGTAACAAATACAAAAAAGAAATATATTAATTGGTAAAATATTATTATTATTATTATTATTATTATTATTATTATTTTTATTATTATTATAAAAATAAGAATGAATGTTTATATTTAAAAAATAATAGCATACTTATTCTTATTTTTATAATAATAATAATAATAATAATAATAATAATAATAATAATAATAATAATAATAATAATAATAATAATAATAATAATTGATTAGTATTGTAAGTGGTGGATATTTATAGAATTTATTTTAGATCTGGATGAAAATCCTAATATCAAAAATTCTGAAATTTTTTTCGTACATGAAAAAATTTATCTGTGTTAAATTGATAATAATAATAATTGATAAAAAATGACTAATTATTTTTATAAAACGTTTTCATTAACATGATATTTTTAATCATTTTAGTTCTAACCGATCCAAAATTCTATTTTAATCAAATATGAGTAGATAGAATCATGCATTATATATTATTATATATTATTAAAGTAAACTACATAATATTATATTATTAAAATAAAATGTAACCCAATTAAAAATATATATTATATTATTTTTGTATTATTAAAATATTAAAATTAAGTGTGTATAAATGTCAATTATTATCATTAAAGTGTTTATTGTAGGTTAGATTGTATTATTGACAATTATATTATTCATAAACTATATTATAAGTTAACAAAGTGTCTATTAAAACGTAATTTAGAATTATATTGAAATATTAATTTATTAAAAAAAACTTAAGGAGATTATTAGACAATTAAAATTATCAAACTAAATATTAAAACTCTGAGAAATTCTATATATTTAAGATAAAAGGGATGGTATTTAAGATAAAAGGGATGGTATACTGACATTGTAAATTATTTTTACACTGTCAACCAATGACAACCATTTATCCCGCCAAGTTAGCCTGTAAATTTTAAATTATTTAAATGATTTTGCACTTTAAAATATTTTGATTGGATGTATGTGTAATACTTTTTACACTAAAAGTGCACTACTATTAAATCCTATATTTAAATTTCTAAATTTGTACTAATTAAATTAGCCATTGCAATTGAAAGAGTTGTGATTTATAACCAACTAATAAAAAATGATCACATAGAGGGAGGGATGAAAAACGGATGCTATAATATTGGAAGCTGACACTATTACATGGAGAGTCACAAAATCTTATTAGTGCATTTTTAATTTATTTTAATATATCGTTTTTTAATGCCAATTCGTAGTTGCAAAACAATTGAACTAAAGAAAAATATTATGAGATATAAAGCTAAATATTTTAATATCAGTACATAATTGCAAATAAGTTGAAATAAATTAAAAAAAAAGTGAAATAATGCAAAATATTAATAGTAAAATAATGGTCTAGAGGATGTTTTTTATTATTATTATTATTATTATTATTATTATTATTTATTATTTATTTTAAGATTTGGCGGACTACTTTTAAGGTTTTTTATTAGTGTTTTGGGATTTTTTTTAAAAAGTACAAAAACAAAACTTGACTTGTCATCGGTTTTTTTCCAAATGATTTGTCATTAATTTTAGTATATATTTTAAATAGCATGCCCTTTTAGTACCTTTTGTGAAGACTGATAGACTTTAATTTTAATTAAAAATTTGAAATTTGCATAGTTGAACTTTTTAGAAATATGAGTTAAATTTATGAATGTGATTTCGTCTCACAAAATATAAGCTACATTTAATAACTCAGCAATGCTATCGTTACACTTTTTTACACCTATATCGTATGTACTATTCACAAATACGGTGAATAGTGTTGTGAACAGTAAAATTATACATGAACAATGACGTGAACAATGTCTATGAACAGTAACGGTGAACAATACCTTTTAATACTAAATCAAAGTTGGTTAATGAAATGTAAAAAGTTGATTAATATAGTGATGAAGTTGGTTAACAAAGGTCCAGATATTAAAAATAATTTTTATTAATAAAATAAATTTGGTTAATACAATGTAAAAAGTTGGTTAATGAAGGTATGACGTTGGTTAATTAATGTCCAGATATAAAAATAATTTTTAGCAATAAAACAAAGTTGGTTAATACAATGTAAAAAGTTGGTTAATAAAATTATGAAATTGGTTAATAAATGTCCAAATATAAAAAAATTAATTTTTATATATATATTTTTTTAAATTCTATTATTATAATATTTTACTGTTCACCGTATTGGTGAACAGTAAAATACGGTGTAGTGTATATGTTGGTGTAAGTATAATATTTCTCTTAATAACTAGTACTCGATTTGGAATTTGTATCTGTTTCATTTACTTAATAGTTCAATTATCCAGTTCCGCTTATTGATCTTTGACACACGTACTCATATTTTTCAATGATGCAGATTAAAGGAAACAATAAATGAATTATTGAATAAAAATTTAAATATATTTTGCCTTAAAATCTTCAACACCTCAAAGCCCACAATGACTCAACATTTTTAACTGTCATGGCTACCATATTGGCTTGCCGTCGAGTGTAATATTGCCGCCACATTGTCTAATCATTGCTCGTTATCTCCCTTTCTGATTTTGTTTTGTTGTCGCATGGTTTTTCAAGTATTGAATTTTGTTGTTGTCATACCCCAAAATTTGTTCTACCATTTACTCAATTTATCTGGTTTACTGTTCAAAATCACCAACATTTAATATACCATTAATCGCATTTTGCAAAGCACAATCATTAGGTCAAGGTTCAGTAACATTGGATTTAATCGATTTAAGTGGATTTTTTAGACAAATATAATTTGGTGATTAGTTGGATTCGTTTCTCATATCACTTGTGGTGCGGAACATCTCTTTATTTGAGATTCATGGGTGTCAGAGGGATTGAAATGTTTGGTATTTGATTCGATTACTTGAATTTAAGGGAAAAAGTCAAAGTTGGAAATTCAAAGAATACTTCATTCATTCATGGAAATTCATGGTACAATGCTTATTACTTGATATACAAGTTCAAAGAATGGATTACAAGGAAAGAGGTCACATAGTTGATTTTTTGGTCAACTATTGACTTTTGGTAAACTGTCGATGTAACACCCCAAATTTTGCCTTCTTGCTTTTAGCTAACTGGCTTATGTTTCTTTGCATTTCTTGCATTAGCATTTGTGCATAGCATTGGTTCTTAGCATGGGATCAAGGTACTTGGTTCATCTCAGAGGAGTCTCAAGCCTCAAGGGGGTTTAAGGGGTTCATCATATCTTCATAAGATCAAGATTGGCTAGAGATTTCAAGTGAACCACACTCTCCTAATCAGATGGTCCAAATTAGGGTTTTGGTTCCAAAAGGCTTCTTGATGGGTTTTGCTTGTTCAAATACATTCTCATGAGGTTCTATATGCTTACAAGTACTCATGGAGGAAAGACTTGGCTAGTGTTTCATTGTGAAAGATGTTCAGTGGATAATTGCTTGTAGACCAAGAAAAGTCAACAGTGAGAGGGGAAGTCAACTGTGGAATTTTGAGGTTCTCTTCAGGGTTTTCAAGGTCTCGCATCCTCATATGGTCTTCAAGGGTCAAGTTTCATACCATTTATCAAGAATCAAGGGTTTGTACAAAAGTTACTAAATATGGAAATGACCTATAATTTGAAACTTTCCATTTTTGGCAGTTTTTCCACCACATTCAACTTGACTTTTCATCATCAAAGAAGCCTCAAATGAATTTTCCTCAAACATGAAAGTTGAAGATCTTTTTCTCCCCTTTCCAACAAGTACTAGAATATCTCCATATCATTTGTAGAACTCAAGTTATGGCTAAGGCAAGGCAAGATGTTTTTAGGGTTCTTCATATGTACCAATTTTTCCACCATTTGCATTTTGGTTCCAATTGACTTGTAATGACTTTTATTGGTTCATGTCACATTACAACATTCAAGTACACCTCATGAGGACCATTTTTTACCCTTGAATCAAGTGAATCCGTGCCATATACCCCATGAATTTCTCAAATGACCAAAGTGCAAATTGATTCATATCTCACAAATTAAACCATTTCAAAGCCCAAATCCAATTCAGGTGTGATTAGCAAATGAAATGTGAGTGATTCATCATGAAAGGCTTGCCCATGCACGTGTGAATCAAGTGGTATAACACAAAGTGCAAATTTGCATAAGCTATCCAAACTCATTAACCAAGGGATTAATCAAATTTTAATCATGATCAGAGGTCTAATGAGGTCTATATAAGCTAACTCACACGCACAAAGCTAGGTCATGCACTCATTTCTGCTCAGAATTCATTCTTCACTCCAAACTTTCTCTCCTTCGAAACTCCTTTCTCCTAGGGTTTCAGTGAGATTTCTTCCCATATTTGTGATCAGCACACTCCATAGAACAAGAATAATCCATCATTTGAAGCTCTGAGCAAGGTTTTCATCAAGTTGATTTCAAGAGGGTTCAAGTTCAAAATCCTAGATCTAGCCAGATTCAAGTCTCTATTTGCATTTATTTTGCAAATATAGCTCAAAAGAGGAAGATCTGCAGCTTTTAGAAGGAGTTCTTGGTGTAATTCGAGCTCTGCAACTTTCAGGTAAGCTTACTTTTCACCATTATAGAACTTGATTTTATTGTGTGCATAATGATCTGTGGTGTGTACTGAGCATGCTGATGTATTTTGTTTTGAGTTTGGACGTGTAACATGTGTGTATTTTGAGTTTGAAAGTTTTGGATCTAAACTTCTTCTCTTCGATTTGGCTTGTGTGTTGATTATTTGATGAAATGGATTTGATATTTAGCATCCTTGTGAAATTATGGTTTAAATGATGTAGTCATATGTGATTTCTGGAGATTTTCATGTTGAGGTTCACCGGAGAAGGTGACCGGAACTAGGGCTCCGGCACCTGGTTTGTTTTCCGGCCAGTGAGGGTTGCAAAGGTTGAAGGTGAAATCTCCGCCTTCCATTTTCTTGATCCAATGGTCCTGAGTGTGCCAGACCATTTAATTTTCTTGTTTTAATTTTAATATGCATGTGTGTCTTTCCATGTTAACTATTGTGCACGCGTAGATCTAGGCCTTTCATCTTACATACTTACTTGATCTGTTGACTTGATCTGGTGTGTTAGATTAATCCAATGAACCTGATCATGCCAGCGCATTAAAATATCATGTGATCTTCACGCGCTTTGCTTTTATTTTCTGATCAATCACATGTGTGTGCGTGCATCATTCTTAGCATGTGCGTGTGAATCTGTACCTTTCATCATGGCTACCTAATGATTTGTTTGACTTGATATGGCACGTTGGATCAATCAGATGGCTTGTGTGAGTCCTATTTGTTGACTGAATCTTTTTTTTGGTGGACTGCGCTTTTTTTTGTTTATTGAGGATTGGGCTGGCTATCTGCACCCCCTGTTCAGCCCATTTGGTGTTTTCAACGTGTTTGAGTTGCTTTTTGCACCCCAGGCTGTATTATTTTTATTTTTATTTTATTTAATTGTTTCATTTTAATTTTTGATTTTTAAAAATAGTTTTATGCATCAAAAATTTATGAAAAAAATCATGAATCATCCTTAGGGTTTTATAAAATTTTGGTAAATTTTATTTTCCATTTTTATTTTATTTTGTGCCTCTGAGTTAATTGTTTAATTAATTTCTTTTTGGATTGTTTCATATATGCACACCCTGCCTTGTTGATTTTTGTTCTCATCATCTATACATGATTTGCATCTCATTCTTTTTGAATTTGTTAGAGGACATCTTGAGGTCCTCAAAAACATTTTTCTCATATTTTTAAAATCATTTCATATTGCATTTTAGTCCCTCTCTTTTGCATATTGATGTCATGTTTCTTATGTGATCTTTGCTCATTTGTTTGAGGTGCTTAACTTGTGAATTTTTGTGAGATATTTTGACATGTGATTGGCTTCTGACTTAGGTCATTTAAGTTTTAATATCACAATTTTTGAATGTCATTTGATATATGTTTATTTATTTGTGCTTAAATGACTTATGTATGACTATATCTTGACACCTCTTTACACAAGTTGACTTGCCATGCCTATTTGCTTGAGTTTCTTCTTGATTCTTTGTATGTCCATTTGATATGATGTTTAACCCTGGTTGAGGTCCCTTGTGACCAAGTTTTGCCTTTTATGGATCATGTTTGAATCATATTTGAGTATGCTTAAGTGTTGGAACTTTGTCCTCTTTTTGTAGCTTTCTTTGGTGCATAATGTTTCATGCTTTGATTTCCTTTTGCACATGAGAATTGTTGATGATAATACGATCTTGGTTCTAACTTGTTTTCACTTTCATCTTAATTTTCTCATTTCATCTTGGTATGAAGTTCATTGGTGCTTAATTGTGCATTTCATATAAGTATGCTTGCATTCTTTCATGTTTATCTTTGCATGCTTACTTGAATTGTTTTGCATTGATCTTTGAAACATTTTTGATGATTTGAGTTGGACATTTATGATGTGATGTGCTTGCTGCCATTTATTGTATCTCATCTTCTCCTTCTCTTTCTTTTTCTTCTCTTTCACTCTCTTCCTTCCATGGATCTCAAGACTTGTTTAAGTCTTGGATTCTCTCCCTTTAGAGATACCTAGTCCAACTTAATTTTTGATTAAGCTTGGAGTAGGATTAGCATTAGGTTTTAGGTAGTCGTCTCTCCTAAGCCTCACTAACCATAGGTTACCCATGCATGATAACATTAGGACTCTTAGTTTCCCTTTAGAGTTTCCTTTGTGTCTTCTCTCTTCTCATCTCAAAACTTCTTGAAAACACTTAATAAAGATAAAGTGTATTGCGCACGAGCCTTAAGCGTGGGGAATGAGAAATGAGGGGCTTCCTCTCATCTTTCTAGAGTGCTTAGCGGGCGTCCTGTCTTGGGACGATTCGTTAAGTATTCGTCCTTGTGCCCTAGACTTTGGTGCAATGCAAGTTATGAACTAACTTAAAACACTTCTGTCTAAAAAACACAAAAACAAATTCAAATCTTCTTATCCATCGGGATTGTTTGGTTCCAGACCATTTTCAGAAAAGAGC
Organism: Lathyrus tuberosus; assembly: GCA_022829125.1. Classification (NCBI taxonomy): domain Eukaryota; kingdom Viridiplantae; phylum Streptophyta; class Magnoliopsida; order Fabales; family Fabaceae; genus Lathyrus; species Lathyrus tuberosus. The sequence goes on along the minus strand of JALAZF010000082.1, from coordinate 2,344,784 downwards.
ACGTTACCTTCCGTCTAAGTCGCAAACAGGTATCTACCCTAACTTCCGGACGCAAATCTAACGTCGATCATAAAAAACACTTACCCATTCGTGGTCGTACCCACGAACTACATCAGCTATGATTCCTCTCTCTCGTCTGATTGAGGATATGTAGGCACAAGACAACGATTGTCTTGGAGAGCAACCTTCCCCCACAGTTCCCGTCCGAACTACGTTGACTCTGACTTTCCCATTGCACTGAGGGAGTAAGTAGGCCTAGGGCATCGAATATGTTCTACCGAGTCCATCTTAGTCACCCCCATCCCCGTTTTATTTTGTTCAGCCATAGATATTAGAACAGCTCACCCTCCGTTTAGACAACAAGCGTGGATCCCATCGAGCATGATGGATGCGTGGGGTGCGAACACCTTCCCCTCGCATAACCGACTCCCGAACCTGGACTATGGTTGCGACGACCATGTCTTTCCCCCTTTCTCTTCAGGTTTATGCAGTGTTTCCTTTCCCTCTCTCGGGATAAATACACATTGCTGGCGACTCTGTGTTTTCTGCGCCACTCTCGCGTTCGTACCTTTGGATGCGAATCTTTCGGGAGCGACAGCTGGCGACTCTGCTGGGGACGGGTTGACCTCTTACTGGTCCATCCCCTCTTGCGAGTCGATCCTAGCGCTTGTTTGTTTTTTTCGTTGGGTGTTTTATTTGTTGTGCTTTATTATGTTGTATATTACTGTTTTACAGCTTTTACTGCATTGCATTTCATTTTATTACTGTCATACTGGATATTGCTGTGCTGTGCTGGCTGGTTTCTGTTTGGCAGGTTGGGTTGTTCTGAGAGATAAGCCCAATACCCAGGCTTGAGTACACCCTAGGACTAGAGTGGAAAGTAGTGGAACCTACGTGCCCGCTTGGTACGTTTGTGTGTTCACGAAATTCACAACCAGACGAGGCTATCTTGGGACGCATTCTGACGTGTGTGTCTTGCGCATGTTAGGGTGTTGATCTCGAGAGCTGTCGACTCTGGTGACCGTTTCTCCGATTCCTCAGTTGCGTCTCTCCTCCCGAGATGTGACAGTGGCAGACCATGTTCCGTGGTAAATCCATTGCAGATTCTCGATCCGAGGACCCAATGATGAGGGACTTGCGTAGGATGACCTTATTTTTTAGGGGAATCAGTTGAGGCCTCCTCGATTGATGATGATGCCAAACCAGAAATGGTGAACGTATCATCATTTCTTGACCTGAGAGCCCGTGATATTGAGGATCCTCGCCGTTCTAGAACCCTCATGTGAGATGGGATGGGTGTTTGCAGGTTTGCAGGTAACCGAAACCTTCAACCTACCTGGTTTTCTGGATTTCTCATCAGTGTTTGATTATCTGGGTTTCTGGTTATCTCAGTGGTTTGATATTCTAGAATTCTGGTTTTTTGGGTTGTGGTTCTCGTTCAGTTAACAGCACAGCACATCCAGCAGTGATACCTTGATCCCATGTTTGCATGTGCATATCATTTTTCTTGCATTCTAACATGTTTGACATTTTTCAGGGCTTGCATCTTACTCTTGATTCCGGTTTTCTGAGGTTGCCATAACATGGATGTCCAGAGAAAGAAGACTGTTGCTTATTTGTTCCCAGACCCGACCTTGACGTTGAGTCACAAGCTGATTAGTATGGCTGGTCCCGGAGTTCGTACAGAGTTCAGTGGAGAGTATGGGAGACTTCTGAAGTTTGTCTACAGCATTTCCAAGTATGAGAAGGATGTCATTCATACACTTCTTCAGTTCTATAATCCGTCTTTGCGTTGTTTCACTTTCCCGGACTATATCTTGGCTCCAACGTTAGAGGAGTTCTCATTTATTTTGGGAATCCCCATCAGGCATGACATAGTATTCTTTTCTGAAGAACGCCCTGGGATAAAAGAAATGGCCATTGCTCTTCATATTGGTGAATCCGCTCTGAGCATTAATATTGTGGAGAAACAAGGAGCTAAGGGTTTCTTATTAAGTTCTTGTTTGATCAAGCTTGCATACGTGTTAAAGAGAATAATTGGACTACTTTCCAAGCTATTCTGGCTATGTACATCTATGAGATTGTCCTGTTTCCCAATGTTCCTGATCTGGTGGATATGCATGCTGCCAGGATCTTTATTTCGAAGAATCCTATACCTACCTTGCTAGGTGATGTGTATCACTCAGTCCATTACAAGAATGAAAATAGGCGTGGAAGAAATGTGAGTTGTTGTGCACCATTCTTATCTACTTGGTTTCTGAGTCATCTCCCCGAAGCTGGAGCTTTCGTTGACACGAGAGATTCTCTGAAGTGGTCAAAGAGGTTAATGGGCTTGACTGCTGACAACATTGTTTGGTTCAACCATGACTTGCTAGGAATGGAGATTATTTGCAAGTGCGGAGAATTCCCTAATGTACCCTTGATAGGGAGAAGAGGTGGAATTAAATATAATCCTTCCCTTGTTATCAGGCAGTTTGGTTATCCTTTGAGAGGTCCACCTGAAGAGTGAGATATCAGAGAGTCCTTATTCTTCAATGGTACTGAAGTTTGAGAGATGATAAGGAAGATTGTGAATGCTTGGAAGCAGGTGACCAAGAAGGGAAAAACTTCATTCGGGAAATGTAACAACCGGACATTTCCTTCCTATGAAGAGTGGATTAAGAAAAGAGCAAAAGAGGAGCTTCTTCCCTTCCCGGTGGAACCACCTTTGTATCCTTTGATGATCGAGGCTCCCATGACTGTTGATATAGAGAAGTATGATAAGTTATGGTCTGAGAAGGAGAAACTCCGAGAGGAGAATCGTGAGCTGGGCAGAGAGGTTGGTCAATTAAAGCACGAAAAAGGTGAAGCTATCCATGCTGCCAGGTTGAAATCAGAACTTTTGGCTGTGAAGGAGAAAGAATTGTCTAAAGAAGCCATAGCCAGAGAGAAAGTGGCTCAAGAGTTGAAAAGTGTTAGCAAGGTCCTTTCGTCCAAAAAGAAAGAGTTAGCTTATGATATGTTAAGAATTCATAGGTTCAGTGATCGTCGGAATACAGTAATTACCGCCAACATGTTGAAAGAGGACAAGTATCTGGAACAGATTGAAGGTTTGAAGACAGAGCTTCGGAAAAAAGATAAGGAGATTTTATCAGGGATCTTTGAGAGGAGAGCAGTTGAGGAAAAGCTCAAGGAAACCATGGCAGATATGGAACAGCTGAAGATCCAAGCCGGAGTGAAAAGAGCTAGAAGCGAAGGTCCAAGTTCAGGTGGAGCTTCTGGAGAAGATGACTGGGAGTTGCATAGTCGTTATTTAACAGGAATCTTGCATAGGAGAGATCTTCTGATTCAGGAGTTAATTCAGAGACCAGAGCATCCTAATACCAAGAAGCTTCTCAAGGAAGTGCAGAATTGGTGCAAAAAGAATGACGAATGGGGAATTCTAGCACGGTTGAGTCTTGATGATATGCTTTAGTTTCCTTGATGTTGTTTTCTTTGTATTTCTGGGATCACCGCCAGGCTTGTTGGTCGGGGTCTTTGTTTATGCTTATTCAGACTTGTGTTATAACAGATGCTTATTCTCTTTATATGATCAAGAATTCAGTTCTCTTTTGTTGTTAAAACTGGAATCAAGGGATAAATCGCCTTGATAATGTGCATACATGTTTGCATTTGCATTTGCATAATCATCTCTGTTTGCATAGCAGGTTATCTTGGATTCTCTGGTTTTCTTATGCTCTCTCTTTTTGACAGTCAGGATTGATCAACTAACTCATCGGTATTCTACCAGGCTTAATCAAAGCAGAGTGATGGACAAAGTTTAGGCAGACATGGCAGCTATGCAAGCTCGCATCGATCAATTCATAGAGATGATGCAGGGTGTGGTGCAGAGTCAGAATGAATTCAGAACTCTAGTCCAGCCTTTGGTGTCGCAGGTTGATGAAAATGGTATCTTACACGGTGGTCTTCTTAATCGTGTTATTCCTCCGGGCGGAGGTGATGCTGGTGGACAGGGTGGGATTCCTTCAGTGGTTGGAGAAAGAAGCACTATTCGAGTTATCCATGGCCATCGTTTTGATGATCAACAGGATGATGTTTTTTCAGTCAAAAGCTTGGACGCTGGTCTTCCCGTAGTCAGTGATGAGAGGATACGTTTAATCGAGGCGCAACTGAAAGGGGTTGTGAAGCAGGATGATCTGAGAATAGATTTGGACGACCTAGGGTTGGTCCCTAATGTTGTCATTCCACACAAGATTCAGATTCCTACACTGGATAAGTATAATGGTTCTACCTGCCCGAGAACTCATGTAAAGGCGTATACCAGGAAGATGGCTGCCCATGCCAAGGACGAGAAGCTAATGATGCACTTTTTCCAAGACAGCCTGTCCGGCGCGTCTTTGGAGTGGTACATGGCACTAGAAAGTAGAGATGTTCGTACTTGGAGAGAGCTAGCTGCAGCTTTTATCAAGCATTACCAGTACAACACAGACATGACTCCCAACAGAACTCATCTGTTAAGCATGTCCCAGAAAAATGATGAAAGTTTCAAAGAATACGCGCAAAGGTGGCGTGAATTGGAGGCTAGGGTGCAGCCACCAATGCTGGAAAAGGAAATGTTTGATATGTTTATGGACACACTGCCTAAGCACTATTATGAAAAGCTATTGCCTTGTTCGCTAGGCAAGTTTGCAGATGTGATTGCAATCGGACAAAAGATAGAGGTTGGAATTAAGGCTGGAAAAGTTTCCAGTGGTGACGGATCGTCCTCCGGGGATGGAAAGAAGCCATTTGTGAACTATAAAAAGAAAGAAGAAGCCAATTATGTCTCATCCTATAGGGGAAAGGGGAAACAACAACAAAACTATAACCAGCAGGTGGCTTCAGTGGTTATTCCTGCAGCACTCCCACCTCTGGCAGTACCTCAACGACAGAATCACGCTCCGCGCCAACAACAATTCACCCCTAAGCAGAACAGACACTTTGATACTCCACCTCTACCATATTCACAATTGTTTCAGCATTTGCTTCAGTTGAAGTTCGTTGAAAAGAGGACTTTGGCTCCTCCTGTTGGTAATCCGCCTCCCGGGTACAATCCTAACGCCCATTGTAATTTTCATTCCGGGGCACCGGGGCACCATCTCGAGGACTGTAAAGCTTTCAAGCATAAAGTCCAGGACTTGGTAGATTCAAAGGCTATCAGCTTTGCTAATGATGGACCTAATGTTGTGCAAAACCCGATGCCTGATCACAATGGGCCGAGGGTGAATGCGATAATCGAGGAATGTGAATCTTTGAATTTGATCATGGATGTTAAGGAGCTGAAAACTCCGCTGGCTGTGGTTAAAAATAGGTTGTTGAAGGGTGGCGTCTATCCGGGTTGTGATGAGAACTATTCAGATTGCTTGACAAAGGACAATGGTTGTGATTCGCTGAAGAGGGGTATCTAGAATATGATTAATGAGGGCTGCTTACAGTTTGATAAAGGTAATCAGCAAAAAGAGGTTGTTAATGATGATGTTGCTACTATTGTTATTCCTTTCAAGACAGTTGTAATATCAGGGCCAGCGAAACCAGCGCCGGTTGTTATTTCAGGTCCTAAACCTATTCCGTATGAAAGTACCCAAGCCGTCCTTTGGAATTATGATGCTAGTGTATTTGTTAATGGACAAAAGCAGGAATTAATGACTACTCCACCAGTGAGTACTAGTTCAGAAGCTAAAGTTGAGACCGATGCTATAACGAGAAGTGGTAGAGTGCTTACTCCTGTTAATGATCAACCCAGTACTTCTAGGCAAGATAGGGAAAACAGGTAATGGATGGTTCTGTTCAGACTCCAGGGATTATTGATTCTACAGTAAAGCCGGTTGATGATGCTTTTTCTGAAAATGTTGAGGAGTTTATGAGTCTCATCAGGAAAAGTGATTACAAAATTGTGGACCAGTTACATCAAACCCCATCAAAGATTTCTATGTTGTCATTGTTGTTATGCTCTGAAGCTCATAGGAATGCTCTTCTGAAAGTTTTGAATGCGGCCTATGTTCCTCAAGAGATTTCTATTAACCAGCTGGAAGGGGTTGTGGCGCACGTGAATGCGGGTAATGGCTTAGGCTTCACAGATCTTGATTTGACTCCCGCTGGGAGGAGTCATAACAATGCCCTGCATATTTTGATTGAGTGTCGTGGTTCACTGATGTCACATGTGTTGGTTGATACCGGATCGTCGTTGAATGTATTGCCAAAGAAAGCATTAATGAAGTTGGATACCAGGGGACTTATTTGTAAACCAAGTGACTTGATGGTGCGAGCTTTTGATGGCTCGAAGAGATCTGTTTTTGGTGAGATTGTGCTTCCGATCAAGGTTGGACCGAAAATCTTTGATGCAACGTTTTATATAATGGATATTCAGCCAGCATACAATTGTCTGTTGGGTCGTCCTTGGATCCATGGTGCAGGCGCTGTAACCTCTACCTTGCATCAAAAGCTGAAATACATGGTTGATGGTCACGTAGTGACAGTGTGCGGAGAAGAAGACATAATGATTAGTCAGCTTTCAACCTTCAAATACGTGGAAGTGGATGGTGAAATCCATGAGACTTTGTGTCAGGGGTTTGAGAAGGTGAAGGTTTCTGAAGAGGTTGTCCAGTCTGAAGCTATAGAGCAGCCTGTAGGGGAAAATCAGCCTGAGATCGCTATGTCTTCCTTTAAAGATGCCAAAGCTGTGGTTGAGGCTGGTAGCTCACAGAGGTGGGGCCAAGTGGTTGAAGTTCAGGAGAAGAGGGATACCTATGGATTGGGATACAAGCCATCCAAGAGAGATGGGGATCCTCCCAAATTCTATGGCCCAGTCCGTTTCACCAGTGCCGGTGTTTTCTTCGACAGAGTTAATGCCATTGAGGAAGAAGGAGACAGTGATTGTGACATGGATAGCTGGATCCGCCCTTGCGTCCCAGGAGAAAGTTTGTGCAACTGGTCTTCTGAAAAAGTCATTCAAGTGACTAGCTTTGAGTAATTGCTTTGTTTTCCTATTATGTTAATCCTGGGTTCTGCTCAAGACGTAGTGATTTTATTTGTAGGGCTTTTAATTGTTGCATGTTTTGCTTTATCATCAATAAAGGACTTTTCACACTCAAATATTTTGATCTCTGTCTTTCTGTTTTATTTTTATGCATTAAAACCCCACATCAAAATGGCAATGTGTTTCTTTTGTTACATACATAATAAAACATACCTCATCAATCATGCAGGTCTTTTTGTTCAGATTCCACCACTCATGATTCAGCTATAGCTCGGTATGACTTTGACAATCCAATCTATCAGGCTGAAGAAGAGACTGACGAAGATTGTGAACTGCCCGAGGAGTTGGCCAGATTGTTGAAGCAAGAGGAGAGGGTCATTTTACCTCATCAGGAGGAAATTGAGACTGTGAATCTGGGAATCGAGGACGCCATAAAGGAAGTAAGGATAGGGGCTACATTGGAAGACAGTGTCAAGGGAAGATTGATTGAAATGCTCCGTGAGTATGTGGATATCTTCGCCTGGTCTTACCAAGACATGCCTGGGCTCGATACTGATATTGTTGTACACCGGCTACCACTTAAAGAAGGTTGTGCTCCGGTCAAACAAAATTTGAGAAGAACTAAACCGGAGATGTTTGTCAAAATCAAGGAAGAGGTTCAGAAATAGCTAGATGCCGGTTTTCTTGCTGTAACAAATTATCCTCCATGGGTTGCTAACATCATGCCTGTACCTAAGAAAGATGGGAAGGTCAGGATGTGTGTTGATTACAGGGATTTGAACAGAGCAAGCCCAAAAGACGATTTCCCGCTCCCTCACATTGACGTGTTAGTTGACAATACTGCTCAGTATTCGGTGTTCTCCTTCATGGATGGCTTCTCTGGGTATAACCAAATCAAGATGGCCCCAGAGGACATGGAGAAAACAACATTCATAACATCGTGGGGAACTTTTTGCTACAAGGTGATGTCCTTTGGATTGAAAAATGCAAGGGCAACCTATCAGCGGGCGATGGTGACTCTCTTTCATGATATGATTCATAAAGAGATTGAGGTCTATGTTGATGACATGATTGCGAAGTCACAGACGGAGGAAGAACATCTGGTGAATCTTCAGAACCTATTTGAAAGATTAAGAAAGTTCAGACTGAGGTTGAATCCTAACAAATGCACCTTCGGGGTGAAATCGGGAAAATTGCTGGGGTTTATTGTTAGTGAAAATGGTATCGAGGTTGATCCTGCAAAGGTAAAAGCCATACAAGAAATGCCTGTGCCGAAAATAGAAAAGGAGGTTCGTGGTTTCTTGGGGAGATTAAACTACATTGCTAGGTTCATCTCGCATCTCACAGCCACGTGTGAACCAATCCTTAAGTTGTTGAGAAAAGATCAAGCGGTCGGTCGTACTCGTTTATCCTTTTCGAGTCCGCTTTCGGTCGTGCTCGTTTTCCTTTTCATTACCACCAGTTTGCAAATTTCCGGGTTCTTTTTGTATTCAATCACCTTCTACCTTGAATGTTTGAAAGCCGTTGCTATCATCCCTTCAGGTTCAAGTCGATTGAATAGGGGCAGCTGTAACACCCCAAAATTTGCCTTCTTGCTTTTAGCTAACTGGCTTATGTTTCTTTGCATTTCTTGCATTAGCATTTGTGCATAGCATTGGTTCTTAGCATGAGATCAAGGTACTTGGTTCATCTCAGAGGAGTCTCAAGCCTCAAGGGGGTTTGAGGGGTTCATCATATCTTCATAAGATCAAGATTGGCAAGAGATTTCAAGTGAACCACACTCTCCTAATCAGATGGTCCAAATTAGGGTTTTGGTTCCAAAAGGCTTCTTGATGGGTTTTGCTTGTTCAAATACATTCTCATGAGGTTCTATATGCTTACAACTACTCATGGAGGAAAGACTTGGCTAGTGTTTCATTGTGAAAGATGTTCAGTGGATAATTGCTTGTAGACCAAGAAAAGTCAACAGTGAGAGGGGAAGTCAACTGTGGAATTTTGAGGTTCTCTTCAGGGTTTTCAAGGTCTCACATCCTCATATGGTCTTCAAGGGTCAAGTTTCATACCATTTATCAAGAATCAAGGGTTTGTACAAAAGTTACTAAATATGGAAATGACCTATAATTTGAAACTTTCCATTTTTGGCAATTTTTCCACCACATTTAACTTGACTTTTCATCATCAAAGAAGCCTCAAATGAATTTTCCTCAAACATGAAAGTTGAAGATCTTTTTCTCCCCTTTCCAACAAGTACTAGAACATCTCCATATCATTTGTAGAACTCAAGTTATGGCTAAGGCAAGGCAAGGTGTTTTTAGGGTTCTTCATATGTACCAATTTTTCCACCATTTGCATTTTGGTTCCAATTGACTTGTAATGACTTTTATTGGTTCATGTCACATTACAACATTCAAGTACACCTCATGAGGACCATTTTTTACCCTTGAATCAAGTGAATCCGTGCCATATACCCCATGAATTTCTCAAATGACTAAAGTGCAAATTGATTCTTATCTCACAAATTAAACCATTTCAAAGCCCAAATCCAATTCAGGTGTGATTAGCAAATGAAATGTGAGTGATTCATCATGAAAGGCTTGCCCATGCACGTGTGAATCAAGTGGCATAACACAAAGTGCAAATTTGCATAAGCCATCCAAACTCATTAACCAAGGGATTAATCAAATTTTAATCATGATCAGAGGTCTAATGAGGTGTATATAAGCTAACTCACACGCACAAAGCTAGGTCATGCACTCATTTCTGCTCAGAATTCATTCTTCACTCCAAACTTTCTCTCCTTCGAAACTCCTTTCTCCTAGGGTTTCAGTGAGATTTCTTCCCATATTTGTGATCAGTACACTCCATAGAACAAGAATAATCCATCATTTGAAGCTCTGAGCAAGGTTTTCATCAAGTTGATTTCAAGAGGGTTCAAGGTCAAAATCCTAGATCTAGCCAGATTCAAGTCTCTATTTGCATTTATTTTGCAAATAGAGCTCAAAAGAGGAAGATCTGCAGCTTTTGGAAGGAGTTCTTGGTGTAATTCGAGCTCTGCAACTTTCAGGTAAGCTTACTTTTCACCATTATAGATCTTGATTTTATTGTGTGCATAATGATCTGTGATGTGTACTGAGCATGCTGATGTATTTTGTTTTGAGTTTGGACGTGTAACATGTGTGTATTTTGAGTTTGAAAGTTTTGGATCTAAACTTCTTCTCTTCGATTTGGCCTGTGTGTTGATTATTTGATGAAATGGATTTGATATTTAGTATCCTTGTGAAATTCTGGTTTGAATGATGTAGTCATATGTGATTTCTGGAGATTTTCATGTTGAGGTTCACCGGAGAAGGTGACTGGAACTAGGGCTCCGGCACCTGGTTTGTTTTCCGGCCAGTGAGGGTTGCAAAGGTTGAAGGTGAAATCTTCGCCTTCCATTTTCTTGATCCAACGGTCCTGAGTGTGCCAGACCATTTAATTTTCTTGTTTTAATTTTAATATGCATGTGTGTCTTTCCATGTTAACTATTGTGCACGCGCAGATCTAGGCCTTTCATCTTACATACTTACTTGATCTGTTGACTTGATCTGGTGTTTTAGATTAATCCAATGAACCTGATCATGCCAGCGCATTAAAATATCATATGATCTTCACGCGCTTTGCTTTTATTTTCTGATCAATCACATGTGTGTGCGTGCATCATTCTTAGCATGTGCGTGTGAATCTGTACCTTTCATCATGGCTACCTAATGATTTGTTTGACTTGATATGGCACGTTGGATCAATCAGATGGCTTGTGTGAGTCCTATTTGTTGACTGGATCTTTTTTTGGTGGATTGCGCTTTTTTTTTGTTTATTGTGGATTGGGCTGGCTATCTGCACCCCCTGTTCAGCCCATTTGGTGTTTTCAACGTGTTTGAGTTGCTTTTTGCACCCCAGGCTGTATTATTTTTATTTTTATTTTATTTAATTGTTGCATTTTAATTTTTTATTTTTAAAAATAGTTTTATGCATCAAAAAATTATGAAAAAAATCATGAATCATCCTTAGGGTTTTATAAAATTCTGGTAAAATTTTATTTTCCATTTTTATTTTATTTTGTGCCTCTGAATTAATTGTTTAATTAATTTCTTTTTGGATTGTTTCATATATGCACACCCTGCCTTGTTGATTTTTGTTCTCATCATCTATACATGATTTGCATCTCATTCTTTTTGCATTTGTTAGAGGACATCTTGAGGTCCTCAAAAACATTTTTCTCATATTTTTAAAATCATTTTATATTGCATTTTAGGCCCTCTCTTTTGCATATTGATGCCATGTTTCTTATGTGATCTTTGCTCATTTGTTTGAGGTGCTTAACTTGTGGATTTTTGTGAGATCTTTTGACAAGTGATTGGCTTCTAACTTGGGTAATTTGATTTTTAATCTCACAATTTTTGAATTTCATTTGATATATGTTTGTTTATTTGTGCTTAAATGACTTATGTATGACTATATCTTGACACCTCTTTACACAAGTTGACTTGCCATGCCTATTTGCTTGAGTTTCTTCTTGATTCTTTGTATGTGCATTCTATACGATGTTTACCCCTGGTTGAGGTCCCTTGTGACCAAGTTTTTCCATTTATGGATCATGTTTGAATCATATTTGAGTATGCTTAAGTGTTGGAACTTTGTCCTCTTTTTGTAGCTTTCTTTGGTGCATAATGTTTCATGCTTTGATTTCCTTTTGCACATGAGAATTGTTGATGATAATATGATCTTGGTTTTGACTTGTTTTCACTTTCATCTTATTTTTCTCATTTCATCTTGGTATGAAGTTCATTGGTGCTTAATTGTGCATTTCATATAAGTATGCTTGCATTCTTTCATGTTTATCTTTGCATGCTTACTTGAATTGTTTTGCATTGATCTTTGAAACATTTTTGATGATTTGAGTTGGAAATTTATGATGTGATGTGCTTGCTGCTATTTATTGTATCTCATCTTCTCCTTCTCTTTCTCTTTCTTCTCTTTCACTCTCTTCCTCCCATGGATCTCAAGACTTGTTTAAGTCTTGGATTCTCTCCCTTTAGAGCTACCTAGTCCAACTTAATTTTTGATTAAGCTTGGAGTAGGATTAGCATTAGGTTTTAGGTAGTCGTCTATCCTAAGCCTCACTAACCATAGGTTACCCATGCATAATAACATTAGGACTCTTAGTTTCCCTTTAGAGTTTCCTTTGTGTCTTCTCTCTTCTCATCTCAAAACTTCTTGAAAACACTTAATAAAGATAAAGTGTATTGCGCACGAGCCTTAAGCGTGGGGAATGAGAAATGAGGGGCTTCCTCTCATCTTTTTAGAGTGCTTAGCGGGCGTCCTGTCTTGGGACGATTCGTTAAGTATTCGTCCTTGTGCCCTAGACTTTGGTGCAATGTGTAGCACCCCAAAATTTGCTCTCCTACCTTTAGTACTAACTGGCTTATGATTCATTTCATTTTTGCATTATCATGTGTGCATATCATTGGTTCTTAGCATGGGGTCAAGGTGCCTGAGGCAGTTCAAGAGGATAAGATGTTCTTCAAAGGGTCAAGCAAGAGTCCTTGTATTGTCCAAAAGATTAAGAGGAGAAATGGTTATTGATGCCACCATTATTTGAGTCACTAAGGGGCCTTGGGGCTCAAGAGATCCTATTTGGTCTATCACATCATCAGGAGTTCACAATTGGCAGGAGATGTCAAGTGAACCACTCCCTCCTAACCAGTGCAGAAACTAGGGTTTTGAGATTCTTGGGTTTATTGCTCCAATGGGCAGGCTCGCTGGGTTTTTATCATCACCAAATGGCATATCTCATCTTTGTTGGAGAGGATACACATCATATTCGAAGGAATTTGGATTTGGAGGATGTGTTATTTCCTCATAGACCGAGGGTACTAAAATTAGGGTTTGCTATAAAATCTGTTTATTTCTGATTTTTTGGGCAAGACTTGATTCCATGGTATTCCTTGGGTCCCTAAGTATCTAGGAATGGAAAATTGTCCATCAATTTGGTTCATAAGAGGTTCAATTGGTCAATTGATTGAAAGTCAGGAGAATTGGGGAAAAGTCAACGGTGAGAGGGGGAGTCAACTGTGAAATTTTGATGTTCTCTTCAAGGTTTTCAAGGCCTCACATCCTCATATGGTCTTCAAGGGTCAGGTTTCATACCATTTATCAAGAATCAAGAGTTTGTGCAAAAGTTACTAAATATGGAAATGACCTATAATTTGAAAGTTTCCATTTTTGGCAAGTTTTTTACACTACATTCAACTTGACTTTTCATCATCAAGTAAGCTTCAAATGAATTTTTCTCAAACATAAAAGTTGAAGATCTTTTTCTCCCCTTTCCAACAAGTACTAGATGGTCTCCATATCATTTGTGAAACTCAAATTATGATCAAAAGAAGGCAAGGTGGTTTTTAGGGTTTTCTCATGGTTCCGTTTTTACACCTTTTGCATTTTGGGACATATTGACCAATAATTGGTCCTATTGCTTCATGTCACATTACAACACCAAAGTACATTCCATAAGGATCATTTTTGGCCTTTGAACCAAGAGATTTCATGACATATTCATCACTTATTTCACATTATGCAAAATTGCAAGAAGCATCAAAACTCATGAATCAAGACATTTCAAGGCCCAAATCCAATTCAGGTGTGATTAGCAATTGACAAATGAGTGATCCATCATACAAGGCTTGGATGTACACGCATGGAGGAGGGTGTATAACTCAAAATGCTAATTTGCAAAATCATTGAAAACTCATTAATCAAGGAATTAACAAGACTTTAATGATATTCAGGGGAATAACCTAGAGTATATAAGCTAACTCATACACTCATTGGAGGGAGAGGCACGTTATTTTGAGGAGAATTCACTTTTCACCCTAGAATCTTCTCTTCTTCGAATCTCATCACTCACAAAAGCTTTCAAAAAATTCTTTCACATTCTGAGTCCTTGGGATCCATAGAACACAAATCTACCATCATCTGAAGCTAATAACAAGTGTACCATAGGATACGAATTTGGAAGCTTCTTCTCCAAAACTCAAGATCTAGGTCAGATTCAAGCCCTAATTGCATTTATTTTGTAATTAGGGATTATTGTGGTGTGATCTGGAGCGTGCAGACGGATTTCTTGGAGTATTTTAAGCTATTCAAGGTCTCAGGTTAGTCACAATTGCATGCTCTTAAAACTCAATTTTTTGATGCGCATAATGATCTATGATATTCACTGATGATGCTGATATATTTTATTTTGAGATTGGACGTGTATCATGGTAGTATTGTGAGTTTGAAAGTTTTGAACCCTAACTTATTTAGTTCGATTTGTCTTGTGTGTTGGTTGTTTGTGAAAAATAATATGATATTTGTGATCCTTGTGAAAATCTGGACAAAATGGTATACTCGTTTGAATTTTCTGGGAAATTTTGGGTTGCAGGTCGCCGGGGAAGACGACCGGAGCTAGGACTCCGGCGTCTGGTGTGTTTTCCGGTGAAGCTAGGGTTTCAAAGGTGGAAGATGAAATCCCACCATCCATTGCCTTGATCCGTTGATCCACAGCGTGCCACGTCTTTTAAAAATCTGTTTTATTTTATTGATCGTGTGTGTGACATCCCATGATTATTATTGTGCACTTTCAATCTGAACCATTCATCACGTTAATTATTGATAGATCTTGGACGTTGATATGATCTGATGGTTACTAATCTGCCAGCACATTAAGTTACTCACGTGCCTATCACGTTTTATTTTTATTTTCTGATTAATCATGGTGTATGCGCGTGCGTGTTTATTATGGTGTCCTTTTAATCCGAGCCTCTCATCAGGCATACTGTGTGACTTTGTTGACTGAGTGAGGAGTGTTAGATGGATCCAATGGCTGGTGTGAATCCTATGGTTGACTAGGTTCCATGTGTTTTCTTTTTATTTCACTGATGGGCCTTTACGTATTGGGCTTGTTATCCACACCCCTTTGCTTTGGTCCATTTTATTTCCCAACGTGAATAATTTGCTGAATACACCCCCTGGCTTTTTATTTCTATTTTATTGCATAGTTTCTCATTTTTATTTTTTAAAAAAATAGATAAATGCATCCAAAAATTACAAAAAATTCATGAAGCATATTTAGGGTTTTATAAAATTTTTCCAAATTTTATTTTCTTATTTTATTTTATTTTTAGCATCTGAATTAATTATTTGGTTAATTTCTTTTGAATTTATTCCATATATGCATACCCTAGCTCGCTGATTTTATTTTTCATAGCATATAAAACATTTTGAACTCATTCTTTTTGCATTGTTTCACCAACATATTGAAGTGCATAAAAAAATTTTCTCATATTTTTAAGACCATTTCATATTGCATTTTAGTCCCTCTCTTTTGCATATTGAATCAGGTCTCCTACTTGATCTTTGCATGATTGTTTGAGTGACTTATCTTGTGAATTTTTGCATGAGTTTTTAACATGATGTTTACCCCTGGTTGAGGTATTTTGAGAATTAATTTGGTATTTGTTAAAGGTGTTTTGCTAATTGTTTTATTGCTCTTTGTTTGAGGTCTTCTTTTATGCACATCTTTGATCATGTTTGATTACTTGTTTGAGAAGGCACTTGTGCCATCATTTGGGATTGCTTCTTTGACTTCATAAACCATGTTTGAATTATTATAGGTCATTTTTTTGCAATTATAGGTCATTGGTGTGAGGTTGTTACATACTTTGTGAATATGTTCTATGCTTGATTTTCATGCCTCTTTTTGACTTATCTTCCCACCTCTTCTCATCTATGCTCATTCATGACTTATGTTTGGTTTATGTATGCCATGCCATATCATCCCTTTGCACTTCATTTGATGTATGTTTCTGACCTTGTAGCTTTGCATTCATGTCATATGTTATTCATGTTTCATCTTGCATACTTGAACATGTTTCACTTACATGCTTCCTTCTCCTTCTTCTAATGGCCCTTAATGCTTGGATACTTGTGTGTATGCCTCATGTGACACTTGTATAGCGTGTTTAGGTACATCTTTAGGTCATCCAAATTCTGACTTGGATATTATTTGAAGCATTCTTGCATGATCACCTTGCATATCCACTCATTCTTCTTCTACTCCTTCTTTGATGACTTTCTTGTATGTTTTGCCACTCGTTTGCATTCTCTTTGCTTGAACTTGTTTGGTAAACATTATGGGTCACCTATAAGGTGTACATTCTGACTTGGATGAGTTTCATTTAGTTGGTAACCATTTCTCTTTGGGTTGCGACTTATTTGGGTCTTCATTTGTCTTATGGTTGCGTATGTCTGTTTTGTACTAACCTTTTATGCAGAGGCAGAGGTAAGTTATTTGAGGGTGTGGATAGTTATCCATGTCCACCCTCACTCTTTCTTTCTCTCATCTTTTCTTTTCTTTAGGCTTAGGTTGTTGTCAAACTTCCCCTTAGGGCCACCTTTGCATGATAACATTAGAATAGAATCCCCTTAGTGTTTTTTTCTTTTCTTTTGAGTCCCTCTTCTCATCTCTTAACACTTCTAAGATACTTAATAAGGTCAACTTGCCTTGCACACAAGCCTTAAACATAGGAAGTGAAGATGAGGGGTCCCCCTTCTCTCTTCTAGAGTGTTGAGCATACGTCCTATTGGGGACGACCATGCGACGCATTCGTTCCCGTGTCATAGACTTTGGTTCAAGGTGAGTTATGAACTAACTCAAGTCACTTCTGTCTTAAAAAATACAAACAAATCCCAAACCTTTTGTCCTTCGGGATTTTCAAACTTAAGGCTATTTTCAAAAAGGTCACGTTACTTTCCGTTTTGTCGCAAACAGGCATCGACCCTAACTGCCGGACGCGAGCTTAACGTCGCCCATAAAAAACACAAAAAGAACTTGGTCCGAACTACATTGACTCTGAATTTCCCATTGCACAAAGGGAGTACATAGGCCTAGGAAGACGGCGTCCTACCGAGTCTGTCTTTGTTTTCCCCTCCCCCGTTTCAGTACAACTATAGATTTTAGGATAACTCACCCTTAGATTAGACAACAAGCGTGGATCCCATCGAGTACGATGGACGTGTGGGGTGCTAGCACCTTCCCCTCGCGTAATCGACTCCCGAACCCGGGTTATGGTTACGATGGCCATTCCTTTCCCTCTTCCTCAGGTTTATGCGGTGTTCCCTTTCCCTCTCTTGGGATAAATATACATTGCTGGCGACTCTGTGTTCCCCGCCACTTTCGCGTTTGTACCTGGATGAAAATTCTGGGAGCGACAGCTGGCGACTCTGCTGTGGACTTCTGGTTCCCTAAGCGAGTCTCTCCTAGCGCTTGTTTGTTTTTGTTCTCTTTGGGTGTTTATTATTTTTGCTTTATTTGTTGTAGCATTTACTGCATTGCATGTTATTATTATCTGTTGCGCTGCACTATTTTCTGTTTGGCGGGTTGGGAATTCTAAGAGGCAAGCCCAATACCCAGGCTCGGGCATACACTTAGGATTAGCGTGGAAAGTAGTGTGACTTGTGTGGCATTTGGCCAGATGTAGTATACATGAAAACTCCACATCCAGACGAGGTTTTCTTTGGTAATGTTTTATCCTGCGCATTGGTGCAGATGATGGAATGTAACCTGGAAAACTGTCGACTCTGGCGACCATTCCCGAGGACTCAGTAACGGCACTCCTCCCGAGATGTGATAATGGCAGACCAGAAATGACAAACCCATTACACCTGTCGATCCAAGGACCCAATGCTGGGAACTTGCTCTAGGGTTTCCTTTGGGAAAAGAATCAGTGGAAGCACTCCTCGATTGGCGATAGTACTGTACCCCGAGGGATGAATGTACTATAGCTTCTCGACCTCAGTGTCGAAACTGAGGACTTGCCATAGGATGTTTTCTTTTGAGGGGAATCAGTTGAGGCCTCCTCGATTGATGATGATGCCAAACCAGAAATGGTGAACGTATCACCATTTCTCGACCTGAGAGCCCGTGATATTGAGGATCCTTGGCTTTCTAGTACCCACATGTGAGAGGGCAGGGTGTTTACAGGTTTGCAGGTAAACTTGACCTGCAACATACCCGGTTTTCTGGTCAGCAGATTTATCAGTGTGATATTATGGTTATTTTGGCATTCTGAGTATTTGGGCAGATCTTTGTGGTTATTCAGCTTGTTCAGTGCAGCAGTTGTCCTGTCTGTGTGGCATCCTTGATCCCATGTGTGCATTTGCATCATCATTTTGCATCCTAACATGTTTATTCATTTGCAGGGTTGCATCGTAACTTTGATTCTGGTTTTGAAGACTATTAAGGATGAGTACTGAGAAGAGAAAGAACATCATAGTGTACAAGTTCCCATCACTTATTCTGGATCCTGTTCACAAGATTGTGTCTATGGCAGAACCTGGGGTATTGGCAGACTTTAGAGGAGAGTATGGAAGAATTCTGAATTTTGCTCGCGACATCACTGAATACGAGTATAGGGCTTTGCACACTCTAGTACAATTCTATGACCCTCACCTGTGCTATTTTCTATTCACTAATTATCTTTTAGCTCCGACATTTGAGGAATTTTCTCTCATCCTGGATGTTTCTATCAAAGAAGAGGCTCCTTTCTATCCTTCTAAAGAACTTCCTGATTTAGAAAGGTTCTCCGAGGCTTTGCATTTGGATCCATCTTTGTTGAAAAACAACGTTGCCAGTAAGGGAGGGTGTAAAGGCTTTCACGTGAAATTTTTGGTAGAACAGGCTGCTGTGTATGCCAAGGCTAGATGTTGGTCAGTTTTCAACGCCATCTTGGCTATGTGCGTCTATGGGACGGTGTTGTTTCCAAATATGAAGGATTTTGCGGACATGCACGCTGTCCGGATATTTACCATGAAGAATCTGGTACCTACTTTGCTTGGAGATCTGTATTATTCAGTGCATTATAAGAACGAGAAGAGGAGGGGAGGACCCCTAATTTTTGTGCGCCAGTCTTCTACAAATGGTTTGCTGATCGTCTTCCCAAATCTGGGGCATTTGTAGATACTCAAGGAACATTGGATTGGTCCAAAAGATTGATGGGCTTGAGGGCAGATAATCTAATTTGGGTTAACCGTGACTTGTTGGGCCAAGATATCATGATCAGTTGTGGAGGTCTCCCGATTGTGCCTCTAATAGGAAGGAAAGGGGGAATTAACTACAACCCTATTCTTGCTATTAGGCAATTCGGGTACGCCTTGAAAGAGCCACCAAAAGACGAGGATGTCCAAGAATCTCTATATTTGAGTGGGGAAATCAATCCAGAACTGTTAAAAGAAGATGCAAATACTTGGGATGATCGTCATAAGAAAGGGAAGACTTGTTTTGGGAAGAGCAACAACAGAACATTTCCTGCGTACGAAGATTGGATTCAAAAAAGGGTAGAGAAGGAGCTTCTGCCATTTTCCAAAGAACCACCATCTTACCCCTGTTGATTGAGCCTCCTACCACAGTTGAGATAGAGAAGTTTAACAAGTTGTGGGCTGAAAAAGAAAAGTTGCGAGAAGAAAACAGTGAGCTACAAAGAGAGATTTACCAGTTGAAACATGAGCGGGGTGAAGCTGTTCATATCGCCGAGTTGAAGACAGAGCTTCTCGCTAAGGCAGAAAAGGAGCTAGCTGACAAGGTCACAGCCAGACAAAGGATGAAGCAAGCTCTAGAGGGTATCAGTAAGGTTCTCAAGTCTAAGAAGGAGGAATTGGCCAAGGCTTTGTTGAAAATTCACAAGTTCAATGCTCACCGAGACGCTGCAATGGCTGATAATAAGCGAAAGGAAGACGATTATCTAGCTCAGATTGATCAATTGAAGTTGAAGCTCAAGAAAAAAGACGCTGAGATCCTATCAAAGGTATTCCAGAGACAAGCAGTCGAGGGTCGACTCAATGAAGCCATAGCCTCCATAGAGGAACTGAAGATCCAAGCTGAAGTGAAGAGACCTAGAAATGAGGGTCCTAACATGGATGGTGTTTCTGGAGAAGACGCTTGGGAGTTGCATTGTCGATACTTGAAAGGGACCATGCATAGGAGAGACGTTCTCATTTAAGAGCTAATCCAGAGACCGAAGCATCCCGACACCAAAAAGTTGTTCAAGGAAATTCAAGACTGGAGCAAAGAGCATAATGGATGGGGGAATTGGCAATTGTGGACTTTGATGACATGCCGTAGTTTTCTATTTTCTTTTATTGTATTTGGATCACCACCAAGCTTGTTGGTTGGGATCTATGATTATTGTGTTCAGACTTATTATTTTGGGTTGTGATTGTTGACAATTGGTTATCCTCTGGTTTTTCTTAATACATGAGCAGAAGTTCCGTTCTATCTTGTTGTTAAACTGGAATCAAGGGGTGGATCGCCCTGCGAATATTCAAACATGTTCATTTGCATTTGCATATTCATGATCATTTTGCATAACAGGTGTTTATCTCTGGTGCTCTTATCTTGTTCTCATCTGCAGCGCAAGATTACGGATCAACACATTCACCGGTATTCTACCAGACAAAATTAGAAGAAAGTCATGGATCAACTACAAGCCGAGATGACTGAGATACGGACCCGCATGAATCAATTCATGGATTTAATGCAAGGTGTTGCTCAAGGCCAAGAGCAGTTAAGGACTCTTGTTCAGCCACTGATTGCGAGAATTGATGAAGAGGGTGTCCTTCATGGAGGAGTTCATACTGGTGTTACTAGTAATAATGTTCAGAATGGCCCTCTGGGCGGAGGTATTCCTGTTACTGGTGTTGTGATCCCTCCGGGCGGAGGAGAAAATGTTGTGGTTCCCACTTTAGTGGGGGGAGGTAACAGTGTCTGCGCAATTCATGGCCGTCAGTATGATGATCTTCAGGAAGATGCATTCTCTGTGCCAGGTGGGGATGCTGGTCCCCAGATTGACAATGATCAGAGATTCAGGTTGATTGAGGAACAACTAAGGGGTGTTGTGAATCAAGATTCTGTGGGTATGGATCTGGAGGATTTGGGGCTGCACTACAACAAAAGTAAGTTATAACATCGCACCTTAGACGGCGCTTTAATACAAAAGCGCTGCTATAAGTTAAAAACAAGGAAATTATTCATTTAAAAAAATAAAAGCGCAAAAAAATATAAGACCTTAGACAGCGCTTTGGTCAAAAAGCGCTTTATAAGGTCTTATAAATTTTTAAAAAAAATTTAATGGAAAATATTAGACAGCGCTTTAGTTAAAAGCGCTTTCTAAGGTCTTATAAATTTAAAAAAAAAATATAAGACCTTAGACAGCGCTTTGATCAAAAGCGCTTTATAAGGTCTTATAAATTTTAAAGAAAAATTTAATGGAAAATATTAGACAGCGCTTTAGTTAAAACTCCTCAATGTCTTCTCCTGTTTCTTCCACCATTCTCCCTCCACTTTCACAACCAGCCGCAACAACTGGTACTGATATTCTTGATCAGCACCACAAGATATCATTTTTCTTGCACGCCACTAAAACCCTAGCATCCGATATTTCTCTTTTGCTTATAACACAACAACAACGACGGTGATGCCCGGTGACAGCGGATACGACGATGACGAAAGGGTGTGCTCGAACGGCCGTGCAGTAGCGTATCCCGGTCGGAGTAGGAGCCACTATGGCCGGAGATGGAGGTGGCAACGGCCGACCTCAAGCGGTTTGCAAACTCAGGTAAGGTTCGATTTGCTTTGCTTTCATCGGGATTTTCTGATTGTTTTTAGATTTGGTTTCGATTCGGTTGCGTTTTGATCTGAGATTTACGTTTGAATTAGCTTTGACTCTGTTTTGTTATATTGCTTCAAATAATCGGTTTTAACTATCTCTAGCTTTCGACTTATTTCGGTCTCACGCTCCCGACTTTGATTGTATTGGCTGATTGATTTGTTACCGGTTTGGATTTAGACTCAGTTTGGAATTGATTTTAAATATGATTCTCTAGCTTTCAACTTATCTCGTGAAAAGAACGTTTGGATGTATCCACGCTTATTTTGGGAAACTGGAGTTCTTGGACAGGTGTTGTACCTTGAAGCTCATGCAGTTGGAATCTCAGCGACTGGAATTGGTTGCTTCTTTGACGACCCTGGTATAATAGTTTTTCCTCGCCATTTGCTTTGAGATTTCTTGTCTAGTATTTCGTTTGTATTCTGGAATTAGTTTAGTATAACAAAAATGTTGTGTTGTTTTGCAGTGCATCAGATACTTGGGTTAAAAGGGTCAACCTTCCAAAGCTTATATCATTTTACTGTTGGAAGTCCTGTCGTGGACAAGCGTATAATGAGCTTACCAGCCTATCCAGGGCCGGAAGATGTTGCGTGATTTCATATTGCGATTCAACGTTAAGGAGACTTGCTAAAGTGATATTTCTTCCTCCCTAGACACTTTTAGATTGTAATAACACCTTTGTATATGCGATTCCTTTGCATAGATAAAATTTTGCGCGCGCGCACACATCCTTCGATTTGGTGAATTCGCCAATCTTTGTGAAAAGTACGGATATTGATTCTCTTGATTTCAAATTGATACGCTTGGGTTGTTGAAAATTACTGTTTAATTAGATATTGTTAGTTAAATGGATAATGATTTCTCTTTTAATTAGCCCTCTTACTGTGGTAGTATGGTAGAAGATGTGGATATACATTATCTAAATGGATTTTCATTGCATATAATATAACTCACTTGTTATTTTGATATGGAGGAAAGGATGCAAGACATTGAGGCTCAATTTAATGTGCAGAAGGAAGCATCTAAGATCTTCCACAAGGGAAATACTCTAGTAACTTTGAAGGTCTTGTTAGTTATAATATTTAATCCCTTTTTTCATCATGGCTTAACTCAAATGATAACATGTTTAATCATCGCTTAACTACATTTCCGATATTGTTTCTTTACATATGCTTTTAGTATATTTTCTTAAAGTATTACATAGAAAATTATGATAAGTACTGCAAGAGATTTATTAATCACCATGCATAGTTTCATGATATATTAACTGTGATCAGATACTAATCAGACTACACTAAGTGTATACTCTTAACAAGTAGGTTGCCCAAGTCTATGCCTTTTTGGTCAGCATTTTTCTTTCTAAGTCCTTCTTTTAGGATGTCTAATTGTGTGTATTTACACTACATGTGAGTAGTGAATCACTGCCTATTTGTAAAGAAACCCAAACTATGCCTATGGTTTCCCAATTCACTTTTTATTTTTCTAGTGCATTGCGCAAAATCTGAAATAGATATTTATATTAGTCTACTATGAATATATCTATTCTAATCATATTTTTATATTGATCCAGGTTGTAGACACGTAGAGAAAATAATATTGTTGTTACTCACAGTGACTTTCTATTTCATACTTAAGTGCTTTTGGAAATTATTGGCATCCAAATGTGAAGAGTGTAATCTGCACACAGTAAGTTAAGTATTCATTGAAAATTTTCTTTCTTACAATGTTCCGAAAATTGAACCAGCTGGATCAACTAGTTGAACCTTGAACCCACACTGTTTATAATTTGAATGTCTGCCTAGTTAGATGTACTGTTCGGTATTTAAAATTGTTTTTTATGAATTTGAATTTGAGGATATATGACAAATAATTAATAATATGTAGCTTTGTAAAATGGCTAATGAACACTAAAGGAACAATTGGAACCCTTTAAGAAAAAATAAGACAAATAAGAGTTTGGTTTTAATTTTTTGTTAGTATAGAAAGGTTTACTTTGTTATTTATTGACCTGTTCAAAACATTATTTGGATGTAAATTATTGAAATTTAGCACTTCAAGTATCATTATAGTTGTGATTCGGTTAGCTTTGATTTCAACTTAGTTTGTGTTTTGATTTTAAACTGGTGTTATTGGTTTGGACCGGGTATAGATTCAGATTTTGAACCAAGGTTGTGGACATTATTTGGATGTAAAGTATTGAAATTTAGCACTTCAAGTATTATATAGTTGTGATTGATAAAAACTATTGAAATTAGTTTTGGTATTTGCATTTTGTAGGAATAACTCTAGTTGAAGAAACTGAAAACGGTGCCTTTGTTTATGTATTCTTTTAATTGAATTACAATCTTTGTGTTTTCAGGACCTATAATGTAGATTTGAAGCAATGTTTTGGTTGGATGCAAAAGTACTAGTATAAGTAATATGTGCATTTGTGGAAAAAATGTAATGATTTGTAATTATAAATAGGTGTATATATAATTTTGGTTTGTAATTTTAAATATATATATTGGTTTGAATTGCCAATTGTTTTGGATATATAATTTTGGTGTTAATTGGTACATTTAAATAGGATAAATTGGATTGATTTGAATCTCCAAATTGTGGTATTTTTCTGAAAAAAATTGCTGGTTGAAAAACAGGTCAAATTCTGGTTGAAAAAACCTGGTAAAAATTGTGGTTTAAAAAAATTTATATAAAATTTTTCGTATACCTTAGACAGCGCTTTTGGTGAAAGCGCTGTCTAAGGTGGGGATTAGAAAGCGCTTTTGGCAAAAGCGCTTTCTAAGGTCCACCTTAGACAGCGCTTTTACCAAAAGCGTTGTCTAAGGTATACCTAAAAAAGTTCAAAAAGGTTGACCTTAGACAGCGCTTTTGGTGAAAGCGCTGTCTAAGGTATACCAAAAAAATGTCAAAAAAGGTAGGGCTTAGACAGCGCTTTTCCCAAAAGTGCTGTCTAAGGTATACCTTATAATGTCAAAAAGTGCTGTCTAAAGGTACCATAGACAGCGCTGTTCATTAAATATACCCCCCTTTAGACAGCGCTTTTGGTATTACCCAAAGCGCTGTCTAAACCTATAGCAGCGCAGGTTTAGACAGCGCTTAAAAGTGCTGTCTAAGGGCAAAAAAAGCGTTGTCTAAGGTCTTATTTGTTGTAGTGCTGGTTCCAGGCGTCATCATCCCACACAAGTTTCAGACTCCTACTTTTGAAAAGTACAATGGTATGACTTGCCCAAGGACTCACGTGAGGGCATACGCAAGTAAAATGACTGCTCAGGCAAAGAATGAGAAGCTGATGATGCATTGCTTTCAGGATAGCCTATCTAGGGCATCCCTGGAATGGTATATGCAACTAGAGAGGAAAGATGTTCGTAGTTGGAGAGAGCTGGCAGGGGCATTTATCAAACACTATCAATATAACACTGGCATGGCTCTGAACAGAACACAGCTGCAGAATTTGTCACAGAAGAACAATGAGAGTTTCAAGGAATACGCTCAGAGGTGGCGAGAACTGGCAGCGAGGGTTCAACCTGCCATGTTGGAGCGAGAAATGATAAGTATGTTTATGGCCACCTTGCAAGGTCATTACTATGAAAAGCTGGTACCATGTATGACTGGAAAGTTTTCTGATTTGATCTTAGTATGAGAGATGGTGGAAAGTGGAATTAAGGCGGGAAAAATATCAGGCGGTGATGGGTCCTCATTTGGAGGAGGTAAGAAGCCTTATGCTAGTGGTTGCAAGAAGAAGGAGGGAGATACAAACTCCGTGTTATCATATCGTGGTAGAGAAGGACCTCGTCAGAACTTCAATCAGCAGGTGGCTTCTGTAACCATCCCAGCAGCACCTCAGCAGCCAGTAGTGTCTCAACAACAAAATCAGGCTCCTCGCAGACTGCAGCCTCTGTCTAGGCAGGATAGGCATTTTGACACTCCACCTCTTCCCTACTCTCAGTTATTTCAGCACTTGTTATAGTTAAAATTAATTCAGAAGAGGACATTGGCTCCACCCACTGGCAATCCACCTCCCGGTTACGACGCCAACGCCCACTGTGAGTTTCATTCCGGGGCACCCGAACATTATATTGAGAACTGTAAAGCTTTTAAGCATCAGGTTCAAGATTTGGTGGATTCAAAAGCCATCAATTTCTCCAATGATGCTCCAAATGTGAATCAGAACCCGATGCTGAATCACGGTGGGCCAAGGGTTAATGCTATTATTAAAGACTGTGAAGACTTGAATTTGATTTCAGATGTGAACGAGGTCCAATCTCCTTTGGGTGTGGTGAAGGAGAGACTGTTGAAGGGAGGGGTATTTCTTGGTTGTGATAAAGGCTGTGCAGGGTGTGTGGCGCAACCAGACGGTTGTGATTTATTGAAAGCAGGTGTCCAGAGAATGATCAATGAAGGGATATTACAGTTTGACAGGGGTTGTAAGCAGTGAAAAAATACTGACAGAAGAATTGATGTTGCCATAATAACGATTCCATTCAAGACAATAACTATATCAGCACCGGCAAGACCAGCGCCGGTCATTATCACTGTTCCTGGGCCAGTCCCATATGAGAGTACCAAGGCCATCCTGTGGAACTATGGGGATGAGGTATTTGTTGATGGTAAGAAGCAGGAGTTGGTAAAAACATCAGCTGCAAATGCAGGGGTTGAAAATCTTGTTGAAGCAGGGGCTATCACTAGGAGTGGTAGAGTCTTTATTCCGTCTGAGGATCAAGGTGGCAGTTCGAAGCAAGACAAAGGTAAACAAGTGATGGATGAGTCTGTACAGAGGCAGGAAGCAAATAATTCTATGACAAAGCAGGTTGGGGATACTTTCTCAGAAGATGTAGAAGAGTTTATGAGATTGATCAGGAAAAGCGATTACAAAATTGTTGATCAACTTCACCAAACTCCATCGAAGATTTCCATCCTATCTTTACTGTTGTGCTCTGAGGCACACCGAAATGCATTGCTGAAGGTTTTGAATATGGCCTATGTACCGCAGGAAATATCTGTCAATCAGTTAGAAGGGGTTGTGGCTCATGTGAATATTGGTAATAGCTTAGGTTTCACCGATTTAGATCTGACTCCAGCTGGGAGGAATCACAACAACGCTCTGCATATTTCAGTGGAATGACGTGGTTCCTTAATGTCGCATGTGTTAGTTGATACTGGGTCATCTTTGAATGTGCTGCCGAAGAAGGCCTTGATGAAGTTAGATACTCGTGGGTTGATTTGTACACCGAGTGACTTAGTGGTACGTGCTTTTGATGGTTCCAAGAGGTCAGTTTTTGGAGAGTTAGTTCTGCCGATCAAGGTGGGTCCTGAGATTTTTAACACTACCTTTTACATAATGGATATTCAGCCTGCCTATAGTTTTTTGTTGGGTCGCCCTTGGATCCATAGTGCTGGGGCAGTAACATCTACGCTGCATCAGAAGTTGAAGTATATGGCAGATGGACACGTTGTGACAGTTTGTGGTAAGGAAGAAATCATGGTAAGTCACCTATCGACCTTCAAGTATGTAGAGGTAGATGGTGAAGTACATGAAACTCTGTGCCAAGCCTTTGAAGCTGTGAAAATTCCCGAAGAACCCCCAAAGGTAGCCAGTCAGCCTGAGGTGGTTGCCCAACCTGAAGTTGTCAGATAACCAGAGGTTTCGATGTCCTCTTTCAAAGAGGCGAGCGCTGTAGTTGAAGCTGGTGGTTCTCAGAAGTGGGGTCGTGTCATTGATGTTCAAAGAAAGCAGGATACCCATGGACTAGGGTACAAGCCACCCCGACAAGCTCAAGATCCTCCCCAGTATGCTGGCCCGATTCGGTTCACAAGTGCTGGGGTTTTCTTTAATTAGGTTAATGCTATTGGGGATGAAGGAGATAGTGACTGTGACATGGATGAATGGATCCGTCCCTGCACCCCTGGTCAGAGTTTAGGCAACAGGTCTTCCGAGAAAGTCATCCAAGCGACTCTCCCGGAGTAATTTGCTTTTGTTTTCTGTTATGTTAAATCCTACGTTCTGCCCAAGACGTAGTGATATTTATTTGTAGGGCTTGGATGTTTTATTTGCTACTTTTAACATCAATAAAGGACGTTTTTCATTCAAATATTTTGATCCCTGTTTTTCTATTTTTTTACTTTTTGCATTAACCCACATCAAAATGGCAATGTGTTTTCTTGTTTGTTGCACTCATAATAAACATAAAACATCCATCATGCAGGTTTCTTTGTTCAGATTCCACCCATCATGACTTAGCTATGGCTCGATATGACTTCGACAATCCTATATATCAAGCCGAAGAAGAGATTGATGAAGACTGTGACCTGCCAGAAGAATTAGCCAGGCTGCTGAAACAAGAGCAAAGGGTTATTCTACCTTATCAGGAGGAAGTTGAGACTGTTAATCTGGGAACCGAGGATGTTAAACGAGAAGTAAGGGTTGGGACTGCTTTGGAAGACACTGTTAAAGGAAGATTGGTTGAGTTGCTTCGAGAGTATGTGGATATCTTCGCCTGGTCTTACCAAGACATGCCCTGGCTTGACACTGACTTTGTTGCACACCGGTTGCCGCTTAAAGAGGGTTGTACTCCAGTCAAGCAGAAACTGAGAAGGACGAAACCAGATATGGCTCTCAAGATCAAGGAAGAGCTTTAGAAACAGTTGGACGCCGGATTTCTTGCTGTGACAAATTATCCTTCGTGGGTTGCTAATATTGTACCTATACCTAAGAAGGATGGGAAGGTCAGGATGTGTGTTGATTACCGAGATTTGAATAGGGCGAGCCCGAAGGATGATTTCCCGCTCCCCCACATTGACGTGTTGGTGGACAATACTGCTCAATATTCTGTATTTTCCTTCATGGATGGCTTCTCTGGGTATAACCAAATCAAAATGGCGCCAGAGGACATGGAGAAGACTACGTTCATAACACCGTGGGGAACATTTTGCTATAAGGTAATGCCCTTTGGATGGAAGAATGCTGGGGCAACCTATCAGCGGGCAATGGTGACTCTCTTTCATGATATGATTCATAAGGAGATTGAAGTCTATGTTGATGACATGATTGCAAAGTCACAGATAGAGGAAGAACACCTGGTGAACCTCCAGAAGCTGTTTGAAAGGTTGAGGAAGTTCAGACTGAGATTGAATCCGAACAAGTGCACTTTCGGTGTGAGGTCTGGTAAATTGCTGGGATTCATTGTTAGTGAAAGAGGTATCGAGGTTGATCCTGCCAAGATAAGAGCCATACAAGAGATGCCTGAGCCAAGGACGGAGAAATAGGTTTGTGGGTTCTTGGGGAGGTTGAATTATATTGCTAGGTTCATCTCTCATCTTACGGCTACGTGTGAACCAATTTTCAAGTTGTTAAGAAAAGATCAGGAGGTCAGGTGGAATGAAAATTGTCGGAAGGCGTTTGAAAAGATGAAGGAGTATTTGCAGGAACCTCCAGTCCTTATGCCACAGGTTCCCGGGAGACCATTAATTATGTACCTTATGGTTCTTAAGAACTCAATGGATTGTGTGCTCGGTCAACACGACGAGACAGGTAGGAAAGAGCACGCCATTTACTACCTGAGTAAGAAGTTCACTGATTGTGAATCAAGATACTCTATGTTGGAAAAGACATGTTGTGCACTCGCTTGGGCAGCAAAGCGTCTGAGGCAGTATATGTTAAACCACACCACCTTGTTTATTTCGAAGATGGATCCGATTAAGTACGTGTTTGAGAAGCAAGCACTTTCTGGAAGGATAGCCCGTTGGCAGATGGTTTTGACAGAATACGATATTCAGTATGTTTCTTAGAAGGCCATTAAGGGAATTGTTTTGTTAGAATTCTTGTTGAACAGCCGGTCGAGGATTATCAGCCAATGAAGTTTGAATTTCCAGACGAGCATGTTATGTTTCTGAAAATGAAATATTGTGAAGAGCCCCTGCCTAACAAAGGACCTGAGATTGGGTCTCAATGGAAGCTGATTTTTGATGGGGATGTCAACTCATATGGTAATGGAATTGGGGCAATCATTACAACCCTAAAGGGTTCTCATATACCTTTCACTGCCCGGTTAGCATTTGTGTGTACCAACAACGAGGCGGAGTATGAAGCATGCATCATGGGGTTAGAAGAAGCAATTGATTTGAGAATTAAGAACCTCGATGTCTATGGTGATTCCGCGTTGGTAGTTAATCAGATTATAGGAGAATGGGAGACTCGTCAGGCGAATTTGGTGCCTTATAACAACTATGCCAGAAGGTTGTTACCTTTCTTTGACAGGGTGGATTTTCATCATGTGCCCCGAGCTGAGAATCAGATGGCTGAT
This sequence comes from Lathyrus tuberosus, assembly GCA_022829125.1. Taxonomy (NCBI): domain Eukaryota; kingdom Viridiplantae; phylum Streptophyta; class Magnoliopsida; order Fabales; family Fabaceae; genus Lathyrus; species Lathyrus tuberosus. Next base: position 2,314,746 of record JALAZF010000082.1, on the reverse strand, counting down.
GCGTTGGCGACATTGGCATCCATGTATAAGGTGAACCGTTGGAATGAGACTACGTCGATTAGAATCATGCGTCTGGATAGACTAGCTTTTGTGTTTGCAATTGAAGATGTGTCTGATGGCAAACCGTGGTATCATGATATTACGGTTTTTCTGAAGAGACAGGAGTATCCAGAGGGTGCCTCCACCAAGGATAAGAAGACTCTGAGAAGGTTGGCAGGAAACTTCTTTCTGAACAAGGATGATGTGTTATATAAGAGGAACTTCGATATGATCTGGCTACGTTGTGTTGATGAACACGAGGCGGGTTTGTTGATGGAGGAAGTTCACGAGGGTTCTTTCGGTACTCATTCCAGCGGACACACCATGGCTAGAAAGTTGTTGAGGGCAGGATATTACTGGATGACTATGGAGTCTGATTGTTTCAAGTACGCCCGAAAGTGCCATAAATGCTAGATTTATGCAGATAAGATGCATGTACCGCCTACGCCTCTAAACGTGTTATCATCTCCTTGGCCTTTTGCAATGTGGGGCATAGATATGATTGGAAAGATTGAGCCCACTGCTTCCAATGGGCATCGCTTCATCCTGGTTGCCATTGACTATTTCATAAAGTGGGTGGAAGCAGCTTCGTACGCCAACGTCACCAAGCCAGTGGTAGCCCGGTTTATAAAGAAGGACATCATCTGTCGTTATGGGGTCCCGAAGAGAATCATTACCGATAACGGCTCGAATTTGAACAATAAGATGATGAAGGAACTATGTCAGAATTTTAAGATCGAGCATCATAATTCCTCTCCATATCGTCCGAAGATGAATGGTGGTGTTGAGGCAGCGAATAAGAATATCAAGAAGATTGTGCAGAAGATGGTGGTAACGTATAAAGACTGGCATGAGATGCTACCTTATGCCCTACATGGTTACCATACTTCAGTGCGTACGTCAACTGGGGAAACCCCTTTCTCATTGGTATATGGTATGGAAGTGGTTTTACCCTTAGAGGTTGAGATTTCGTCTTTGAGAATTCGGGAAGATGTGAAGCTTGATGAAGTTGAATGGGTGCGTTCCAGATTGGATCAGTTGAACCTTATTGAAGAAAAGAGATTGGCAGCCATCGCACATGGTCGGTTGTATCAGAGCAGGATGAAGCACGCCTTTGACCAGAAAGTGCGTCCTCAGAGTTTTCAGACAGGCGAATTGGTTTTGAAAAGGATCCTTCCTCCACAGACAGATCACAGGGGCAAATGGACTCCAAACTACGAGGGGCCATATGTAGTAAGAAAGGTTTTCTCTGGTGGAGCCTTACTACTTTCAACTATGGATGGCGAAGATTTTACATCCCCTGTGAACGCAGACGTAGTCAAAAAAATACTTCGCATAAAAGAGACCCGCTGGACATAAAAAGAAAGTCCAGACAAAAAAGGGGCATCCCGGCGAACCATAAAAAGGAAAAGGTTCGGGTAAAAATTAGGGATAAAATGTAAAAAAGAAACATGTAAACCCGCAAAGTTGAAAACTGGTAAAGGCAACTTTGGCAAGAATGGGTATCCCGAGGATTGAAAACCCAAAAAGGGCGATCCAGGAAAAAGTTAGGGATTTGAAAGCGAAAGGATATAGTCTGTGTTCGATCTGTGAGCACTTTCGATACTTGGAAATTCTAAAAGAAAGGAATCAGTACAGTTAGTTTCTTCAAAGGTCAAGATATTAGTGGATAAGCATGACATATGGGCCATAGCTGAGTTGAATCATGGTGGATATCTGTTCCCGCATTTGCCGACATGTGTATTTTCTTTTTGCTTTTGCGCAATTACCTCTTTTTAGGAATTGCTTCCAATTGTAAATGCCTATTTACAGGCCGATTTTCTCAATAAAATTTTCGTTTCACTCAAAGAGCTTTCCATTGTTTATTTTACTTTTACTGTTTTGTTTACAAAAACGTCTGATATTTTGATAAACATTGCATATAAAATTTCGAGCTTTGCAGAACATAACAAAAAAAAATAGTAGAAATTGCTTAGGCGTTAGCTGTGGTGGATGGTAATTGAGATAGTCATGTTGTGGCATATTCTATTTGTTGTTATTTGATTTGCAGGGCAACAGCATTGTACTCCCCCAGTAGGTTTGCTCTCCCCAGCATTGAGATTGCACCTTCCTCAGCAGAGCAGACTATCCCCAGCAGGAGACTCGGGGAATATGTTCTCTGGATCGAGACGTTGTTTCCCCACAGAGTCAGGATGTCCACTTTCCCCATCCAGTCAGGGAGTGTGCTCTCACCGACAACGTTATGTTCTAACCCCCAGCAAGGCGAGGGTAAAGTCATTCTCCCCATCAGCAGGCTAAGATCAGCAGTATCCCCAAGCAGGATGGTATTATGGACAGTTTTCCCCAAGCAGGATGGTATTATGGGCTGGCATCCCCCATCAGGTTCTGACCCCAATTGGTTATTAGCAATTTTCAGTAACAGATCGCCGATTCCGTTATTGGCATTCATTCTCAACTGCCCCAGCAGAGGAGAAATCTCAGATTTTGGATGTTACCTAGGACATGTGTAATCCCCGGTAGTGTGGATGTTCTTTTGGGATTTCATCCCCAACAGAAGTTGTTGATCCAAAGAGTCGGTCAATGTGATCCTTCTCAGCAGAGTTCTTGGATTCGGAGGACAATTTATTTTTGTCATCCTTAGCTGGATTAGTCTCTTCTCTCCAGCATTTATTTTGCTGGAGGGGCCCTTTTTTCATATCATAAGCATTTGCATTGCATCCTCAAACGCGTAGCATTTCCATTTCGTATGGAGCATTACGCCAAAAATTCAACATTTGCATTCGAAGCATAAGCCAGGTTTGATATTTTCCTTGCCAGTTCTCTTTCTCAGCAGAGATGGCATAACTCAGGAGATTTTGGAGGGATGCGTTCCTCATACTTGCGCTCCCCGACAGAGTCCTTTATTTAGACTTATCCTTTCCCCAGCGGAGTCATCTTGCCTATGGATTATGAGTCGGTTGGGAGTTTGCCTTTGTTATCCCTTTCTCTTTTGTGAAATCCTGTTCTCACCTGGTGGTCAGTTCTCGCGTGACGTATTCTGTTTGTCGGTTTCTCTTTCTCAGTAAGGGTGGTATAAATCAGAAGTTTTGTTTCACGTTATCCCCAGCGAAGTCCGCTTTCTGTAAGTGTTCCTTTGCGAGTACGATTGAGGTCGTATTCGTCTTTTTCCTTTATGGGTAGAGTGATTGAGGTCAGACTTCCTTTGCGGGTACGATTGAGGTCGTATTCGTTTTGTGGGTGCGATTGAGGTGGTATTCATATTTTCCTTGTGGGTAGAGTGATTGAGGTCAGTCTTACTTTGTGGGTACGATTGAGGTCGTATTCGTCTTTTTTCTTTGTGGGTAGAGTGATTGAGGCCAGTCTTCCTTTGCGGGTACGATTGAGGTCGTATTCATATTTTCCTTGTGGGTAGAGTGATTGAGGTCAGTCTTCCTTTGCGGGTACGATTGAGGTCGTATTTGTTTTGTGGGTGCGATTGAGGTCATATTCATATTTTCCTTGTGGGTAGAGTGATTGAGGTCAGTCTTCCTTTGCGGGTACGATTGAGGTCGTATTCGTCTTTTTTTCTTTGTGGGTAGAGTGATTGAGGTCAGTATTCCTTTGCGGGTACGATTAAGGTCGTATTCATCTTTTTTCTTTGTGGGTAGAGTGATCGAGGTCAGTCTTCCTTTGCGGGTATAATTGAGGTCGTATTCGTCTTATTTTTGTGGGTATGGTTGAGGTCATACTCTTTATTTTTCAGCACGCTCCATTTCGTTATTCTCACTATTAGCAAATTTCTGGCGCTCTTTCGGTATTCAATCCCCGTGTATCCTGGAATGTCTGAGAGTCGTCGCTATCGTACCTTCAGGACCAAGTTGATTGAATAGGGGCAGCTGTAGCACCCCAAAATTTTCTCTCCTACCTTTAGTACTAACTAGCTTATGTTTCATTTCATTTTTGCATTATCATGTGTGCATATCATTGGTAGTTAATCAGATTATAGAAGAATGGGAGACTCGTCAGGCGAATTTGGTGCCTTATAACAACTATGCCAGAAGGTTGTTACCTTTCTTTGACAGGGTGGATTTTCATCATGTGCCCCGAGCTGAGAATCAAATGGTTGATGGGTTGGCGACATTGGCATCCATGTATAAGGTGAACCGTTGGAATGAGACTCCGTCGATTAGAATCATGCGTCTTGATAGACCAGCTTTTGTGTTTGCAATTGAAGATGTGTCTGATGGCAAACTGTGGTATCATGATATTTAGGTTTTTCTGAAGAGACAGGAGTATCCAGAGGGTGCCTCCACCAAGGATAAGAAGACTCTGAGAAGGTTGGCAGGAAAATTCTTTCTGAACAAGGATGATGTGTTATATAAAAGGAACTTCGATATGATCTTGCTACGTTGTGTTGATGAACACGAGGCAGGTTTGTTGATGGAGGAAGTTCACGAGGGTTCTTTCGGTACTCATTCCAGCGGACACACCATGGCTTGAAAGTTGTTGAGGGCAGGATATTACTGGATGACTATGGAGTCTGATTGTTTCAAGTACGCCCGAAAGTGCCATAAATGCCAGATTTATGCAGATAAGATGCATGTACCGCCTACGCCTCTAAACGTGTTATCATCTCCTTGGCCTTTTGCAATGTGGGGCATAGATATGATTGGAAATATTGAGCCCACTGCTTCCAATGGGCATCGCTTCATCCTGGTTGCCATTGACTATTTCACAAAGTGGGTGGAAGCAGCTTCGTACGCCAACGTCACCAAGCCAGTGGTAGCCCGATTTATAAAGAAGGACATCATCTGTCGTTATGGGGTCCCGGAGAGAATCATTACCGATAACGGCTCGAATTTGAACAATAAGATGATGAAGGAACTATGTTAAAATTTTAAGATCGAGCATCATAATTCCTCTCCATATCGTCCGAAGATGAATGGTGTTGTTGAGGCAGCGAATAAGAATAACAAGAAGATTGTGCAGAAGATGGTGGTAACGTATAAAGACTGGCATGAGATGCTACCTTATGCCCTACATGGTTACCATACTTCGGTGCGTACGTCAACTGGGGCAACCCCTTTCTCATTGGTATATGGTATGGAAGCGGTTTTACCCTTAGAGGTCGAGATTTCGTCTTTGAGAATTCTGGAAGATGTGAAGCTTGATGAAGCTGAATGGGTTCGTTCCAGATTGGATCAGTTAAACCTTATTGAAGAAAATAGATTGGCAGCCATCGCACATGGTCGGTTGTATCAGAGCAGGATGAAGCACGCCTTTGACCAGAAAGTGCGTCCTCGGAGTTTTCAAACAGGCGAATTGGTTTTGAAAAGGATCCTTCCTCCTCAGACAGATCACAGGGGCAATTGGACTCCAAACTACGAGGGGCCATATGTAGTAAGAAAGGTTTTCTCTGGTGGAGCCTTACTACTTTCAACTATGGATGGCGAAGAGTTTGCATCCCCTGTGAACGCAGACGTAGTCAAAAAAATACTTCGCATAAAAGAGACCCGCTGGACATAAAAAGAAAGTCCAGGCAAAAAAGGGGCATCCCGGCGAACCATAAAAAGGAAAAGGTTCGGGCAAAAATTAGGGATAAAATGTAAAAAAGAAACATGTAAACCCGCAAAGTTGAAAACTGGTAAAGGCAACTTTGGCAAGAATGGGTATCCCGATGGATTGAAAACCCGAAAAGGGCGATCCAGGAAAAAGTTAGGGATTTGAAAGCGAAAGGCTATAGTCTGCGTTTGATCTGTGAGCACTTTCGATACTTGGAAATTCTGAAAGAAAGGAATCAGTACAGTTAGTCTCTTCAAAGGTCAAGATATTTGTGGATAAGCAGGACATATGGGTCATAGCTGAGTTGAATCATGGTGGATATCTGTTCCCGCATTTGCCGACATGTGTATTTTCTTTTTGCTTTTGCGCAATTACCTCTTTTTAGGAATTGCTTCCAATTGTAAATGCCTATTTACAGGCCGTTTTTCTCAATAAAATTTTTGTTTCACTTAAAGAACTTTCCATTGTTTATTTTACTTTTACTGTTTTGTTTGCAAAAACATCTGATATTTTGATAAACATTGCATATAAAATTTTGAGCTTTGCAGAACATAACAAAAAAAAACAGTAGAAATTGCTTAGGCGTTAGCTGTGGTGGATGGTAATTGAGATAGTCATGTTGTGGCATATTCTATTTGTTGTTATTTGACTTGCAGGGCAACAGCATTGTACTCCCCCAGTAGGTTTGCTCTCCCCATCATTGAGATTTCACCTTCCTCAGCAGAGCAGACTATCCCCAGCAGGAGACTCGGGGAATATGTTCTCTGGATCGAGACATTGTTTCCCCACAGAGTCAGGATATCCACTTTCCCCATCCAGTCAGGGAGTGTGCTCTCCCCGACAACGTTATGTTCTAACCCCCAGCAAGGCGAGGGTAAAGTCATTCTCCCCATCAGCAGGCTAAGATCAGCAGTATCCCCAAGCAGGATGGTATTATGGAGAGTTTTCCCCAAGCAGGATGGTATTATGGGTTGGCATCCCCCATCATGTTCTGAGCCCAATTGGTTATTAGCAATTTTCAGTAACAGATCGCCGATTCCGTTATTGGCATTCATTCTCAACTCCCCCAGCAGAGGAGAAATCTCAGATTTTGGATGTTACCTAGGACATGTGTAATCCCCGGTAGTGTGGATGTTCTTTTGGGATTTCATCTCCAACAGAAGTTGTTGATCCAAAGAGTCGGTCAATGTGATCCTTCTCAGCAGAGTTCTTGGATTCGGAGGACAATTTATTTTTGTCATCCTTAGCTGGATTAGTCTCTTCTCTCCAGCATTTATTTTGCAGGATGGGCCCTTTTTGCATATCATAAGCATTTGCATTGCATCCTCAAACGCGTAGCATTTCCATTTCGTATGGAGCATTACGCCAAAAATTAAACATTTGCATTCGAAGCATAAGCCAGGTTTGATATTTTCCTTGCCAGTTCTCTTTCTCAGTAGAGATGGCATAACTCAGGAGATTTTGGAGGGATGTGTTCCTCATACTTGCACTCCCCGGCAGAGTCTTTTATTTAGACTTCTCCTTTCCCCAGAGGAGTCATCTTGCCTATGGATTATGAGTCGGTTGGGAGTTTGCCTTTGTTATCCCTTTCTCTTTTGTGAAATCTTGTTCTCACCTGGTGGTCAGTTCACGTGTGACGTATTCTGTTTGTCGGTTTCTCTTTCTCAATAGGGGTGGTATAAATCAGAAGTTTTGTTTCACGTTATCCCCAGCGAAGTCCACTTTCTGTAAGTGTTCCTTTGCGAGTACGATTGAGGTCGTATTCGTCTTTTTCCTTGGTGGGTAGAGTGATTGAGGTCAGACTTCCTTTGCGGGTACGATTGAGGTCGTATTTGTCTTTTTTCTTTGTGGGTAGAGTGATTGAGGTCAGTCTTCCTTTGCGGGTACGATTGAGGTCGTATTCATATTTTCCTTGTGGGTAGAGTGATTGAGGTCAGTCTTCCTTTGCGGGTACGATTGAGGTCGTATTCGTTTTGTGGGTGCGATTGAGGCCGTATTCATATTTTCCTTGTGGGTAGAGTGATTGAGGTCAGTCTTCCTTTGTGGGTACGATTGAGGTCGTATTCGTCTTTTTTCTTTGTGGGTAGAGTGATTGAGGGCAGTCTTCCTTTGCGGGTATGATTGAGGTCGTATTCGTTTTGTGGGTGCGATTGAGGTCGTATTCATATTTTCCTTGTGGGTAGAGTGATTGAGGTCAGTCTTCCTTTGCGGGTACGATTGAGGTCGTATTCGTCTTTTTTTCTTTGTGGGTAGAGTGATTGAGGTCAGTCTTCCTTTGCGGGTACGATTAAGGTCGTATTCGTCTTTTTTCTTTGTGGGTAGAGTGATCGAGGTCAGTCTTCTTTTGCGGGTACGATTGAGGTTGTATTCGTCTTATTTTTGTGGGTATGGTTGAGGTCATACTCCTTATTTTTCAGCACGCTCCATTTCGTTATTCTCACTATTAGCAAATTTCTGGGGCTCTTTCGGTATTCAATCCCCTTGTATCCTGGAATGTCTGAGAGCCGTCGCTATCGTACCTTCAGGACCAAGTTGATTGAATAGGGGCAGCTGTAGCACCCCAAAATTTGCTCTCCTACCTTTAGTACTAACTGGCTTATGTTTCATTTCATTTTTGCATTATCATGTGTGCATATCATTGGTAGTTAATCAGATTATAGGAGAATGGGAGACTCGTCAGGCGAATTTGGTGCCTTATAACAACTATGCCAGAAGGTTGTTACCTTTCTTTGACAGGGTGGATTTTCATCATATGCCCCGAGCTGAGAATCAAATGGCTGATGCATTGGCGACATTGGCATCCATGTATAGGGTGAACCGTTGGAATGAGACTCCGTCGATTAGAATCATACGTCTGGATAGACCAGCTTTTGTGTTTGCAATTGAAGATGTGTCTGATGGCAAATCGTGGTATCATGATATTAAGGTTTGTCTGAAGAGACAGGAGTATCCAGAGGGTGCCTCCACCAAGGATAAGAAGACTCTGAGAAGGTTGGCAGGAAACTTCTTTCTGAACAAGGATGATGTGTTATATAAGAGGAACTTCAATATGATCTTGCTACGTTGTGTTGATGAACACGAGGCGGGTTTGTTGATGGAGGAAGTTCACGAGGATTCTTTCGGTACTCATTCCAGCGGACACACCATGGCTAGAAAGTTGTTGAGGGAAGGATATTACTGGATGACTATGGAGTCTGATTGTTTCAAGTACGCCCGAAAGTGCCATAAATGCCAGATTTATGCAGATAAGATGCATGTACCGCCTACGCCTCTAAACGTGTTATCATCTCCTTGGCCTTTTGCAATGTGGGGCATAGATATGATTGGAAAGATTGAGCCCACTGCTTCCAATGGGCATCGCTTCATCCTGGTTGCCATTGACTATTTCACAAAGTGGGTGGAAGCAGCTTCGTACGCCAACGTCACTAAGCCAGTGGTAGCCCGGTTTATAAAGAAGGACATCATCTGTCGTTATGGGGTCCTGGAGAGAATCATTACCGATAACGGCTCGAATTTTAACAATAAGATGATGAAGGAACTATGTCAGAATTTTAAGATCGAGCATCATAATTCCTCTCCATATCGTCCGAAGATGAATGGTGCTGTTGAGGCAGCGAATAAGAATATCAAGAAGATTGTACAGAAGATGGTGGTAACGTATATAGACTGGCATGAGATGCTACCTTATGCCCTACATGGTTACTATACTTCGGTGCGTACGTCAACTGGGGCAACCCCTTTCTCATTGGTATATGGTATGGAAACGGTTTTACCCTTAGAGGTTGAGATTTCGTCTTTGAGAATTCTGGAAGATGTGAAGCTTGATGAAGCTGAATGGGTTCGTTCCAGATTGGATAAGTTGAACCTTATTGAAGAAAAGAGATTGGCAGCCATCGCACATGGTCGGTTGTATCAGAGCAGGATGAAGCACGCCTTTGACCAGAAAGTGCGTCCTCGGAGTTTTCAGATAGGCGAATTGGTTTTAAAAAGGATCCTTCCTCCTCAGACAGATCACATGGGCAAATGGACTCCAAACTACGAGGGGCCATATGTAGTAAGAAAGGTTTTCTCTGGTGGAGCCTTACTACTTTCAACTATGGATGGCGAAGATTTTACATCCCCTGTGAACGCAGACGTAGTCAAAAAAATACTACGCATAAAAGAGACCCGCTGGACATAAAAAGAAAGTCCAGGCAAAAAAGGGGCATCCCGGCGAATCATAAAAAGGAAAAGGTTCAGGCAAAAATCAGGGATAAAATGTAAAAAAGAAACATGTAAACCCGCAAAGTTGAAAACTGGTAAAGGCAACTTTGGCAAGAATGGGTATCCCGATGGATTGAAAACCCGAAAAGGGCGATCCAGGCAAAAGTTAGGGATTTGGAAGCGAAAGGCTATAGTCTGGTTCGATCTGTGAGCACTTTCGATACTTGGAAATTCTGAAAGAAAGGAATCAGTACAGTTAGTCTCTTCAAAGGTCAAGATATTTGTGGATAAGCAGGACATATGGGTCATAGCTGAGTTGAATCATGGTGGATATTTGTTCCCGCATTTGCCGACATGTGTATTTTCTTTTTGCTTTTGCGCAATTACCTCTTTTTAGGAATTGCTTCCAAGTGTAAATGCCTATTTACAGGCCGTTTTTCTCAATAAAATTTTCGTTTCACTCAAAGAGCTTTCCATTGTTTATTTTACTTTTACTGTTTTGTTTGCAAAAACGTCCGATATTTTGATAAACATTGCATATAAAATTTTGAGCTTTGCAGAACATAACAAAAAAAAAGTAGAAATTGCTTAGGCGTTAGATGTGGTGGATGGTAATTGAGATAGTCATGTTGTGGCATATTATATTTGTTGTTATTTGACTTGCAGGGCAACAGCATTGTACTCCCCCAGTAGGTTTGCTCTCCCCAGCATTGAGATTGCACCTTCCTCAGAAGAGCAGACTATCCCCAGCAGGAGACTCGGGGAATATGTTCTCTGGATCGAAACGTTGTTTCCCCACAGAGTCAGGATGTCCACTTTCCCCATCCAGTCAGGGAGTGTGCACTCACCGACAACGTTATGTTCTAACCCCCAGCAAGGTGAAGGTAAAGTCATTCTCCCCATCAGCAGGCTAAGATCAGCAGTATCCACAAGCAGGATGGTATTATGGACAGTTTTCCCTAAGCAGGATGGTATTATGGGCTGGCATCCCCCATCAGGTTCTGACCCCAATTGGTTATTAGCAATTTTCAGTAACAGATCGCCGATTCCGTTATTGGTATTCATTCTCAACTCCCCCAGCAGAGGAGAAATCTCAGATTTTGGATGTTACCTAGGATATGGGTAATCCCCGGTAGTGTGGATGTTCTTTTGGGATTTCATCCCCAACAGAAGTTGTTGATCCAAAGAGTCGGTCAGTGTGATCCTTCTCAGCAGAGTTCTTGGATTCGGAGGACAATTTATTTTTGTCATCCTTTGCTGGATTAGTCTCTTCTCTCCAGCATTTATTTTGCTGTAGGGGCCCTTTTTGCATATCATAAGCATTTGTATTGCATCCTCAAACGTGTAGCATTTCTATTTCGTATGGAGCATTACGCCAAAAATTCAACATTTGCATTCGAAGCATAAGCCAGGTTTGATATTTTCCTTGCCAGTTCTCTTTCTCAGCAGAGATGGCATAACTCAGGAGATTTTGGAGGGATACGTTCCTCATACTTGCGCTCCCCGGCAGAGTCTTTTATTTAGACTTCTCCTTTCCCCAGCGGAGTCATCTTGCCTATGGATTATGAGTCAGTTGGGAGTTTGCCTTTGTTGGCCCTTTCTCTTTTGTGAAATCCTGTTCTCACCTGGTGGTCAGTTCTCGCGTGACGTATTCTGTTTGTCGGTTTCTCTTTCTCAGTAGGGGTGGTATAAATCAGAAGTTTTGTTTCACGTTATCCCCAGCAAAGTCCGCTTTCTGTAAGTGTTCCTTTGCGAGTATGATAGAGGTCGTATTCGTCTTTTTCCTTTTTGGGTAGAGTGATTGAGGTCAGTCTTCCTTTGCGGGTACGATTGAGGTCGTATTCGTCTTTTTTCTTTGTGGGTAAAGTGATTGAGGTCAGTCTTCCTTTGCGGGTACGATTGAGGTCGTATTCGTTTTGTGGGTGCGATTGGGGTCGTATTCATATTTTCCTTGTGGGTTGAGTGATTGAGGTCAGTCTTCCTTTGTGGGTACAATTGAGGTCGTATTCGTCTTTTTTCTTTGTGGGTAGAGTGATTGAGGTCAGTCTTCCTTTGCGGGTACGATTGAGGTCGTATTTATATTTTCCTTGTGGGTAGAGTGATTGAGGTCAGTCTTCCTTTGCGGGTACGATTGAGGTCGTATTCGTTTTGTGGGTGCGATTGAGGTCGTATTCATATTTTCCTTGTGGGTAGAGTGATTGAGGTCAGTATTTCTTTGTGGGTACGATTGAGGTCGTATTCGTCTTTTTTATTTGTGGGTAGAGTGATTGAGGTCAGTCTTCCTTTGCGGGTATGATTGAGGTCGTATTCGTTTTGTGGGTACGATTGAGGTCGTATTCATATTTTCCTTATGGGTAGAGTGATTGAGGTCAGTCTTCCTTTATGGGTACGATTGAGATCGTATTCGTCTTTTTTCTTTGTGGGTAGAGTGATTGAGGTCAGTCTTCCTTTGCGGGTATGATTGAGGTCGTATTTATATATTCCTTGTGGGTAGAGTGATTGAGGTCAGTCTTCCTTTGCGGGTACGATTGAGGTCGTATTCGTTTTGTGGGTGCGATTGAGGTCATATTCATATTTTCTTTTTGGGTAGAGTGATTGAAGTCAGTCTTCCTTTGTGGGTACGATTGAGGTCGTATTCGTCTTTTTTCTTTGTGGGTAGAGTGATTGAGGTCAGTCTTCCTTTGCGGGTACGATTGAGGTCGTATTCGTTTTGTGGGTGCGATTGAGGTCGTATTCATATTTTCTTTGTGGGTAGAGTGATTGAAGTCAGTCTTCCTTTGTGGGTACGATTGAGGTCGTATTCGTCTTTTTTTCTTTGTGGGTAGAGTGATTGAGGTCAGTCTTCCTTTGCGGGTACGATTGAGGTCATATTCGTCTTTTTTCTTTGTGGGTAGAGTGATCGAGGTCAGTCTTCCTTTGCGGGTACGATTGAGGTCATATTCGTCTTATTTTTGTGGGTATGGTTGAGGTCATACTCCTTATTTTTCAGCACGCTCCATTTCGTTATTCTCACCATTAGCAAATTTTTGGGGCTCTTTCGGTATTCAATCCCCGTGTATCCTGGAATGTCTGAGAGCCGTCGCTATCGTACCTTCAGGACCAAGTTGATTGAATAGGGGCAGCTGTAGCATCCCAAAATTTGCTCTCCTACCTTTAGTACTAACTGGCTTATGTTTCATTTCATTTTTGCATTATCATGTGTGCATATCATTGGTTCTTAGCATGGGGTCAAGGTGCCTGAGGCAGTTCAAGAGGAGAAGATGTTCTTCAAAGGGTCAAGCAAGAGTCCTTGTATTGTCCAAGAGATTAAGAGGAGAAATGGTTATTGATGCCACCATTATTTAAGTCACTAAGGGGCCTTGGGGCTCAAGAGATCCTATTTGGTCTATCACATCATCAGGAGTTCACAATTGGCAGGAGATCTCAAGTGAACCACTCCCTCCTAACCAGTGCAGAAACTAGGGTTTTTAGATTCTTGGGTTTATTGCTCCAATGGGCAGGTTCCCTGGGTTTTTATCATCACCAAATGGCATATCTCATCTTTGTTGGAGAGGATACACATCATATTCAGAGGAATTTGGATTTGGAGGATGTGTTATTTCCTCCTAGACCGAGGGTACTAAAATTAGGGTTTGCTATAAAATCTGTTTATTTCTGATTTTTTGGGCAAGACTTGATTCCATGGTATTCCTTGGGTCCCTAAGTATCTAGGAATGGAAAATTGTCCATTAATTTGGTTCATAAGAGGTTCAATTGGTCAATTGATTGAAAGTCAGGAGAATTGGGGAAAAGTCAACGGTGAGAGGGGGAGTCAACTGTGAAATTTTAAGGTTCTCTTCAAGGTTTTCAAGGCCTCACATCCTCATATGGTCTTCAAGGGCCGGGTTTCATACCATTTATCAAGAATCAAGAGTTTGTGCAAAAGTTACTAAATATGGAAATGACCTATAATTTGAAAGTTTCCATTTTTGGCAAGTTTTCTACACTACATTCAACTTGACTTTTCATCATAAAGGAAGCTTCAAATGAATTTTTCTCAAACATGAAAGTTGAAGATATTTTTCTCCCCTTTCCAACAAGTACTAGATGGTCTCCATATCATTTGTGAAACTCAAGTTATGATCAAAAGAAGGCAAGGTGGTTTTTAGGGTTTTCTCATGGTTCCGTTTTTACACCTTTTGCATTTTGGGACATATTGACCTATAATTGGTCCTATTGCTTCATTTCACATTACAACACCAAAGTACATTCCATAAGGATCATTTTTGGCCTTTGAACCAAGAGATTTCCTGACATATTCATCACTTATTTCACATTATGCAAAATTGCAAGAAGCATCAAAACTCATGAATCAAGACATTTCAAGGCCCAAATCCAATTCAGGTGTGATTAGCAATTGACAAATGAGTGATCCATCATACAAGGCTTGGGTGTACACGCATGGAGGAGGGTGTATAACTCAAAATGCTAATTTGCAAAATCATTGAAAACTCATTAATCAAGGAATTAACAAGACTTTAATGATATTCAGGGGAATAACCTAGAGTATATAAGCTAACTCATACACTCATTGGAGGGAGAGGCACGTAATTTTGAGGATAATTCACTTTTCACCCTAGAATCTTCTCTTCTTCGAATCTCATCACTCACAAAAGCTTTTCAAAAAATTCTTTCACATTCTGAGTCCTTGGGATCCATAGAACACAAACCTACCATCATCTGAAGCTAATAACAAGTGTACCATAGGATACGAATTTGGAAGCTTCTTCTCCAAAACTCAATATCTAGGTCAGATTCAAGCCCTAATTGCATTTATTTTACAATTAGGGATTGTTGTGGTGTGATCTGGAGCGTGCAGACGGGTTTCTTGGAGTATTTCAAGCTATTCAAGGTCTCAGGTTAGTCACAATTGCATGCTCTTAAAACTCAATTTTTTGATGCGCATAATGATCTATGATATTCACTGATGATGCTGATATATTTTATTTTGAGATTGGACGTGTATCATGGTTGTATTGTGAGTTTGAAAGTTTTGAACCCTAACTTATTTCGTTCGATTTGTCTTGTGTGTTGGTTGTTTGTGAAAAATAATATGATATTTGTGATCCTTGTGAAAATCTGGACAAAATGGTATACTCGTTTGCATTTTCTGGGAAATTTTGGGTTGCAGTTCGCCGGGGAAGACGACCGGAGCTAGGGCTCCGGCGTCTGGTGTGTTTTTCGGTGAAGCTAGGGTTTCAAAGGTGGAAGATGAAATCCCACCGTCCATTGCCTTGATCCGTTGGTCCACAGCGTGCCACGTCTTTTAAAAATATGTTTTATTTTATTGGTCGTGTGTGTGACATCCCATGATTATTATTGTGCACTTTCAATCTGAACCATTCATCACGTTAATTATTGATAGATCTTGGACGTTGATATGATCTGATGGTTACTAATCTGCCAGCACATTAAGTTACTCACGTGCCTATCACATTTTATTTTTATTTTCTAATTAATCATGGTGTATGCGCGTGCGTGTTTATTATGGTGTCCTTTCAATCTGAGCCTCTCATCAAGCATACTGTGTGACTTTGTTGACTGAGTGAGGAGTGTTAGATGGATCCAATGGCTGGTGTGAATCCTATGGTTGACTAGGTTCCATGTGTTTTTTTTTATTTCGCTGATTTACGTATTGGGCTTGTTATCCACACCCCTTTGCTTTGGTCCATTTTATTTCCCAACGTGAATAAGTTGTTGAATACACCCCCTGGCTTTTTATTTCTATTTTATTGCATAGTTTCTCATTTTTATTTTTTTAAAAAATAGATAAATGCATCCAAAAATTACAAAAAATTCATCAAGCATATTTAGGGTTTTATAAAATTTTTCCAAATTTTATTTTCTTATTTTATTTTATTTTTAGCATCTGAATTAATTATTTGGTTAATTTCTTTTGAATTTATTCCATATATGCATACCCTAGCTCGCTGATTTTATTTTTCATAGCATATAAAACATTTTGAACTCATTCTTTTTGCATTGTTTCACCAACATATTGAAGTGCATAAAAAAAAATTTCTCATATTTTTAAGACCGTTTCATATTGCATTTTAGTCCCTCTCTTTTGCATATTGAATCAGGTCTCCTATTTGATCTTTGCATGATTGTTTGAGTGACTTATCTTGTGAATTTTTGTATGAGTTTTTAAAATGATGTTTACCCCTAGTTGAGGTGTTTTGAGAATTAATTTGGTATTTGTTAAAGGTGTTTTGCTAATTGTTTGATTTCTCTTTGTTTGAGGTCTTCTTTTATGCACATCTTTGATCATGTTTGATTACTTGTTTGAGAAGGCACTTGTGCCATCATTTGGGATTGCTTCTTTGACTTCATAAACCATGTTTGAATTATTATAGGTCATTTGTTTGCAATTACAGGTCATTGGTGTGAGGTTGTTGCATACTTTGTGCATATGTTCTATGCTTGATTTTCATGCCTCTTTTTGACTTATCTTCCCACCTCTTCTCATCTATGCTCATTCATGACTTATGTTTGGTTTGTGTATGCCATGCCATATCATCCCTTTGCACTTCATTTAATGTATGTTTCTGACCTTGGAGCTTTGCATTCATGTCATATGTTATTCATGTTTCATCTTGCATACTTGACCATGTTTCACTTACATGCTTCCTTCTCCTTCTTCTAATGGCCCTTAATGCTTGGATACTTGTGTGTATGCCTCATATGACACTTGTATAGCATGTTTAGGCACATATTTAGGTCATCCACATTCTGACTTGGATATTATTTGAAGCTTTCTTGCATGATCACCTTGCATATCCACTCATTCTTCTTCTACTCCTTCTTTGATGACTTTCTTGTATGTTTTGCCACTTGTTTGCATTCTCTTTGCTTGATCTTATTTGGTAAACATTATGGGTCACCTCTAAGGTGTACATTCTGACTTGGATGAGTTTCATTTGGTTGGTAACCATTTCTCTTTGGGTTGCGACTTGTTTGGGTCTTCATTTGTCTTATGGTTGCGTATGTCTGTTTTGTACTAACCTTTTATGCAGAGGCAGAGGTAAGTTACTTGAGGGTGTGGATAGTTATCCATGTCCACCCTCACTCTTTCTTTCTCTCATCTTTTCTTTTCTTTAGGCTTAGGTTGTTGTCAAACCTCCCCTTAGGGCCATCTTTGCCTGATAACATTAGGATAGAATCCCCTTAGAGTTTTTTTCTTTTCTTTTGAGTCCCTCTTCTCATCTCTTAACACTCTAAGATACTTAATAAGGTCAACTTGCCTTGCACACAAGCCTTAAACATAGGAAGTGAAGATTGAGGGGTCCCCCTTCTCTCTTCTAGAGTGTTGAGCATACGTCCCATTGGGGACGACCATGCGACGCATTCGTTCCCGTGTCATAGACTTTGCTTCAAGGTGAGTTATGAACTAACTCAAGTCATTTCTGTCTTAAAAAATACAAACAAATCCCAAACCTTTTGTCCTTCGGGATTGTCAAACTTAAGGCTATTTTCAAAAAGGGCACGTTACTTTCTGTTTTGTTGCAAACAAGCATCGACCCTAACTGCCGGACGCGAGCTTAACGTCGCCCATAAAAAAACACAAAAAGAACTTGGTTCGAACTACGTTGACTCTGAATTTCCCATTGCACAAAGGGAGTGCGTAGGCCTAGGACGACGACGTCTACCGAGTCTGTCTTTGTTTTCCCCTCCCCTGTTTCAGTACAGCCATAGATTTTAGGATAACTCACCCCTAGATTAGACAACAAGCGTGGATCCCATCGAGTACGATGGACGCGTGGGGTGGTAGCACCTTCCCCTCGCGTAACCGACTCCCGAACCCGGATTATGGTTGTGATGGCCATTCCTTTCCCTCTTCCTCAGGTTTATGCAGTGTTCCTTTTCCCTCTCTTGGGATAAATATACATTGCTGGCGACTCTGTGTTCCGCGCCACTTTCGCGTTTGTACCTGGATGAAAATCCTGGGAGCGACACAATGCAAGTTATGAACTAACTTAAAACACTTCTGTCTAAAAAACACAAAAACAAATTAAAATCTTTTTATCCTTCGGGATTGTTTGGTTCCAGACCATTTTCAGAAAAGAGCACGTTACCTTCCGTCTAAGTCGCAAACAAGCATCGACCCTAACTGCCGGACGCGAATCTAACGTCGATCATAAAAAACACTTACCCATTCATGGTCGTACCCATGAACTACATCAGCTTTGATTCCTCTCTCTCGTCCGATTGAGGATATGTAGGCACAAGACAGCGATTGTCTTGGCGAGCAACCTTCCCCCACAGTTCCCGTCCGAACTACGTTGACTCTGACTTTCCCATTGCACTGAGGGAGTATGTAGGCCTAGGGCATCGAATATGTCCTACCGAGTCCGTCTTAGTCACCCTCATCCCCGTTTTCTTTTGTTCAGCCATAGATATTAGGACAACTCACCCTCCGTTTAGACAACAAGCGTGGATCCCATCGAGTACGATGGATGCGTGGGGTGCTAACACCTTCCCCTCGCATAACCGACTCCCGAACCCGGACTATGGTTGCGACGACCATGTCTTTCCCCCTTTCTCTTCAAGCTTATGCAGTGTTTCCTTTCCCTCTCTCGGGATAAATACACATTGCTGGCGATTCTGTGTTTTCTGCGCCATTCTCGCGTTTGTACTGTTGGATGCGAATCTTTCGAGAGCGACAGTCGACTATCGATTCAGTTTTGCTTTCTAAATTTTCCTAGACCTATTCTACAAGCATTTGATCAAGGGATTCATCATCATTCATCGCAAATGGATTGTGTCACGATTATGTTAAGTGCTAATTTTCGACAAAATTCAATACTTGTTTTTCAACACTTTCCAACATTGATTCATACCTAAAAATTTTAGAATTTGATCCATGAGTTTACCCAATACAAAAGTGCTTATTTTCAACATAAAATCACTTCTTAAAGGCACTAAAAATCATGGGATGATTCACTAAAATTTCAATCCAAAAGTGGTAGAAAAATTAAGGCAAAAACATTCAAATTCAAGTTTTTATTTTCAAATCTTGGTATCCGGCCTTGCGACCGACTAATCCAAGAGGACCAAGCATTTAAATTCAAGTTAGTTGCTAGTGACCATGTGCCTTACATCTTAACCCGGTACTTTTGTTAAACTCCAACACCATTGGTCTCTAACTACCCTTAACTACATATTTCTCCACAAGCCATCCATTTACCTAATTACCCCTAACTTCTCTAACTTCCAAACTAACACAAATCTCAACTTCCATTTTTCTCATTCAATCCTAACCATCCTTAACAATTAACCCTATGGTTGAAACTGATGATCCACAACTTGAGCTTAAATTAATTTCTAACCATTTATAAACCCTTTAGTTGGATCACAATCTAAGGATAATTATTCATTTACAAAAACTATATAAACATATCTTTTTTTCAAACTTTTGGGGGTTAACCACTTTAAACACTTTGGACCATTTTTATCACTTTCTCACCATCACACATTCTCTCATAATTCTCTTCATTCCCTAACCTTCACCAAAGTTCATATTCATCACCATTTTAGAACTTCACATTGAAGTTCTAAGTTGGTAGAACTTAGCCACAATCATTCAACAATTCCGTATTACACTTCGACACTCCGAATTTCAACACTAACCGGAGCAAACATCCGCTCCGTCGGTAATTCTTTATCTATTCCATATTCTTGCCATGAATTATTGGATGATTGATGGTTGATTTAACTTAAGCTACTATTTTGACTTTTCTTATTGGATAATCACTTATTTTGGCATGAAACACATAATCTTGAAAATATTGATTTTTTTAATTCTTAATCGTTATTTGCATGTGAATATATCATTAGAAGCAATTTTTCGTCACGATTCTGAATATGTGATTACTTTTTCACGAATCATTATAATGAATGTGAATCGATCGATTCTTGACATACTTTATTTTCTCACATTTTTGCTCGATTCTTCAAAATCCGTGGCTTATTTGTAAAATTCGATCGAATATTTGAATTTCTTGCAAAAAAAAAACGAGTCTGGTGATATACAATTTTCATTTTAATTTTTTGATTTATTAATTTTTAGTAGATCAAAATTCAAGAATGTGTGCATTAAATAATGAACAGATGTGAATAAAATTCAGACTGCACTGTTGCATGACACGTGTCATGGAAGATTTTCTCTTTCCCTCTATGTGCCACATGGCGCAGCCTCATGGCTCCATGCAGCATAATAGGATAAAATAGTCTAAAGACAAAACAACAGCATAATCCAACGCTACACATGTATTATGTATGCACACTCTCAGCCATCAGATCTCATGCGATTTGATTAAACGGTCGTGATGCATTCTACGTTTGACTTTTTTCCGTTGACTTTATTTTTAACTTTTTCTTTTAATCATTTTTTCTAACATTTAAATAAACATTTTCACATGATTCATTAGATTAATTTAGAATTTAATCTCTAATTCCATATAATTAGGAATAACTTCTATATGAATTTAATTGTTAATTTCTCTCTTCTAACCCATTTCATGATCACATAGAGATTAGGATTAACTTTGATTATTTTCAATTTCATGTCTTGCTATTTTTTAATAATTCCATATGCGTGGTATATAATTTTTGGCATTTTTATTATGTTTGCATATTAATCTTGATTTGCACCATTTAATTCATCAATTGTCATTATTTTGGTGCCTTGAATGCTTTATTCTTACTTTATATGCTTGTATGAATTTTTTAATTTTTGCATGGTTTATGATTCATCCCCCCATTGTAGGTAAAATGTTCTCAATCCCCATGAACGTGTAATAGTCTTAGTACTTTCAATTTTTTATCGTTTTCCTTTACTCGTTTATTAAGTTAACGTAACCAAAAAAGAATAAAAATAACCTTTTCCAAAAGAACAAAAATAACTTGATTCAATGTCAAGTATTTTTCCAAATTAAACTCCATTGAACACAACACAAATGTTTGATCCAACTTTAAGTATATCTTCCACTTCATTTCACCCACAAATTCACATTTCAAACTTCAAACACTTGATCCAACGTCAAGTCATTTTCAAAACATTTTTACAATAAACTGGATGAAAAAGAATGGGTGTACGTACTTGTGCACACCATTTCTTAATTACTTGGGTTGTCAGTCGTGCTTAGCTTTTGGTTTGATGCTTGCCTTCCATTTAAAACATTTAAAAATAAAACGTGCTTAATTCGGTCCTCTAAGGGCGAAGAAGAGAGATTGGGATAACATTGTCCTTTCAACTCCCGAGTATTCTGATTGTCGTCCGTACTTAACTTGTGGTTAGATACTTGTCTCCCTCTAAGTACCAACGACTAAACTCGCCTCACAAATCTGATAAGCAAAAACCTTTCTTTAAAATCAACATCAATTCACCAATCTCTTTTTCGCCTTAGGGCATCATTTTAAACCTTTTCAGAAAGGGCATGTTACTTTCGTTCTACCGCAATACAAGCATGTTTAACTGCTAGAACGCGAACTTTAGACATCGTCCAATAAAAACAACCAACACATACTTATTTTCTACCCCGAACTATGAAGCTCTGATTTCTTTATTGCACTATGAGGATACGTAAGCATATGATAGCGAGATCTTAGCAAACACACTAATTTAAAACTTTCTTTTTTCTCTTTTCGCAAGTAACCTTTAGAACATAACACCCATTCACACATAAGACAAACAAAATGGTTCTCGTTGAGTACAACGGATGTGAGGGGTGCTAATACCTTTTCCTTGCATAACCTACTTCTGAACCTGAATTTGGTTGCAAAGACCGTCTTCTTCACCTTTTAGGGGTTTTACCGATATTTTCCCTTTCCTTTGGAATAAATAAAGTTTGGTGGCGACTCTGTATTTTTCACGTAGCGACAGCTGTATAGTGGTGATTCCACTACGATGGAAGGAGAACAATTTTTTCCTCCAGAGCAAGATGTAATTTGCTCAATAATTAAACCTCAATTAAAATAACAACATAACAAATTACACAGATGAACAAACATTAGCATAAGTTTTTGCAAACTTTCCACCTTCTCCTATGATATTGTTCTTTCCTAATCAGTGTTGTGGTATTCATATTGCTCAGTCTCGTCATTGTATTGATTGGTACTCTCGCCCCATCTCTCTCTCTCTCTCTCATTGTCGTACTACTATATTTTCCCCGCATCGGTGTTACAGAGTAGCAATAAAGTGATGAACCACACCGGAGACACCGCAATGGCAAGTAAGTGTAGCTAGTGTAACAGGGAAAATGATAAACAGATAAAAATGTTTTGAATGAGATGCAGATATATATAAGGTGTTGATATTTCAATTATGGATGTAACTCTAAGCAGAAGTTTGAGATACCACGCCAACGAGTCAACAACGGCAAGTAAACCATGAAGAAATGAAGAAGTATGGAATATAAACAGGAATATAAAGCATTTTGAAGAAGAAGAAGAGATAAGAGAAATGTTATTCATTTTTTCAATTAAAAACAAGTTGGTGTATAGATTTATATCTCAGCCGTTGAAGTTTATTTTGCCACGTGTCACAATCGATTTAAATAACAGGACAAAAACTGGATATTAGAAACTGGAGTAAATCCTAACTCCCCCGTTTGTTGAAAGATTAGACATTGACAATTTTCACCAAAAATATTGAAAATAAAAATAGTTTCAATATTCAATCCTAATAGGTCCGAGCGATGGACACTGAAGAGTATGGGATAACCATCTGTTAATGCTGAAAAGATTAGTTCCAAGAAATGGGGATTTTCCTGCTAATAACAGATCCACCAGTCCATGAAAATGACCAATATATATACTCAATCTTATGGATTAAATGCTTTGGCAAAGGGAAGCATTGCATCTAATAATTGGCAATGGCAAAAGAAACACTTTTAACAAGTTGAATCCTCCCAGCATAACTCAACAATTTAGTGCTCCAGTGTTTAA
The DNA here is from genome assembly GCA_022829125.1 of Lathyrus tuberosus. NCBI lineage: Eukaryota > Viridiplantae > Streptophyta > Magnoliopsida > Fabales > Fabaceae > Lathyrus > Lathyrus tuberosus. Next base: position 2,291,976 of record JALAZF010000082.1, on the reverse strand, counting down.
TTCTTTCAACAAGGATCATATAATGATGGATTAAAAACTATTTGCTAGTAAGAGGCACCCCCAAATACTTGAAAAGGAGTGGGCCTTCCAAAAAAGTTGTCATCCTTTTTATAGTCGGTTTGGTATTATCATCAACTCCACCAAAATAGATCATGCACTTGCTAGGATTAACAATCAGGCCAATTGACATAGAGAATACCTTGAGAGCTTTCATCATTAACTCCACATATGTGAGATCACCTCTAAAAAACATCTGATCATCATCTGCAAAAGCAAGGTTAGTTGATCATACCTGGATCAGACAGTATTTAGTGGCCAGCAACGTCTTGTGGACTTCAGCTCCAGTGAGGTTGAAAGACGGCAGGGGGGTGTACCTGCAAGGTACTCCGCTGCTCAAGTAAGGCAAAGGTCAAGTAAAAGCAAGTACAAGGTTAGAGTGTAAGAGAGTGTGTAACCTGACCCTCTTAAGTGAGAGGGTATTTATAGAGAGCCCCCAGCGCGGGGCCAACGGTCACTAGCACTGGGCTGGATTGTGAGGCCCAATCCAAGTAACTGGCAGGGCTTACATGGCGTAGTGAAGACCAGCACGTGGTCTTCTCCCTGGGATAACCGTTCCTAGATCTCTGGAATTAGGGTAGACCGATTCCATCGGGAGTGGGTGGTTACATGAGAACGTGTCCTCGCGGGGAGGATATGTATAAGGAGATGGCTCCTCGAGGGGGGAGCACCTGAGTGTCGAGGAGGAGCGAGCTGGGAGAAGCTTAGCGCCCTGTCCGATGCTCTATGTCGTGCGTGTACCCGACAATGTTGAGGAGGGGCATGAGCTCGACATGGGTCGTGCTAAGAGGCCTTTGTTGGGCCATCCTAGGACGTGTGGGTTAGGCCTGCTCGATTGAGGGGCAGACCCCGGCCCAGTCCAGAACAGGAGCCCCCCAAGTCGTTGCTCTGAGGTTTCAGGGTAATGACTTTAGGGTCAGCACTACGTCGAGGACGCGTCCAACCGGGGAAGGTACTCTAAACGAGGAACAGTACGTCGACCGGGCAAAAACAAATCGATATGCTCTCGCTAGACTGGCCGCGGATGGGCGATGTCGCGGGAATACGAGAAGTCTGAAACGAGGTGAATGAAAAGACGTGTGTTGGAAAATGAAACGACATGCTTGGGAGAATGTGTGCCACGTATCGCCACTCATCATTGCCTAGGGCGGCTATGCTAGGGTAGCGTAATCGATTGTCTAAGAGCCCTCGAGACTTGTGAGAGCCCTATAAATAGGGGTCATCTCGTCCCATTTGCACTTTTGCTCCCCTTTTGCTCAGATTCACTCTTTTCTTCCTTCTCTATTTCGCCACCGTACGCCGCCGCCAACTGCCGTGCCGGAACCCTACCAGAAGTGTGTTTCAAGTAAGTTTCTCTCTTTTTTCTCCTTTCGTTTGCATTTATAAGGTGGTTTCATGTTGAACTGATGAAGTTCTCATGGAAATCACGAAATCTCCGGCGAAAACGGCGGGATTTCATAGTTTCTTGTTGCATATCGCGGGGAGAAAGGACGAGTATCCCGGGGACACGAAGAATGTCCCCAGGACACAAGATAAAACTCTCGGGTTCCTCGCCAATATCCCTTTTGTGTGAAGGAATCTTCCCCAAGCGGCGCACCGGTGACCTGAGGATGGTCTCGGGGACGCTCGTCGATTGTCTCGGGGACGCCGACGAGCGCGACCGTCTCGAGATCCCGACGCTCCCTCTTCGCCCTTTCACTTGAACAATGGTGGAGGGGTGAATTTGATATGGATCATCGAATTCACCATTTCCTTCTGCTTTTCAGGTATATGGAAGCTTCGTCCATTTCTGTGGTTGTGGGATCGTTGGACGTCGATGACCAACCCGACTCTCCAATGGTGCCAATCACTAGGGTCGTGGAACGTCCCCTCGCGGAGTGGGTCAGCAATGAGCCGTTGAACATGGCTTCCCATTTTGTTTACGAGGACGAGGACACTATTTTTTGCACAGTCGAGCACCTGCTGGTGGGTTCCTCAAAGTCGTGGAAGGTGTTCCGACCTCAAGCACACCATCGCATATGCTCGACGTACCGAGGGATGAGGTTCCCTCTTTACGAGTTCATGTTCGACAAGGCGGGGTGGCGTCTGCCCTTTACAAATTTTCAACAAGCGGTATTTGTTTGGTTGCGCCTGGCGCCTTCGCAACTCCACCCCAACTCCCTCGCTTTCATTCGAGCTTTTGAGCTCGTCTGTAAATATCTCCGAATCAGGGCACCCGTGCCTCTCTTCTTTCACATCTTCCAACTCCAGCGACAGGCCTCTGATGGAAGACACGGTTGGGTGTCTTTCAAACAAACGAGCAGTCTCTTCCACACCTACTTGGATTCTGTTAGTGACTTTTAGTACCGATATTATATCGTGAGGCCGGTCACGCTTGAAGCTGTGAATTTGGTGTATTGCCGAGTTTCCCGCGAAGTGGACGGGCAGACGGAGGAGATCCTCGAGCCAAGATTCCCCTTGTTCTGGACGGAAGAACACTTCAAAAAGGGGACGGACAGCTACAAAGTCAGTCCTGGCCGTTTGGACGAGGGGGATCGCCTGGCTTATGAGAGAATAGTCGCTTTCGTCAACGGGTTTAATAGACTTGAAATGTACCTACTATCAAACATATGATAGCCTAAGCAATGGTAATAGACTTGAAATGAGAGATCACCTACTACCAACTTGTGGCAGCCTAAGCAGAGGTAAACACAGAGGGAAAGATGACCTACTACCAAACATGGTAGCCTAAGCAAAGGTATCTGACCAAAATAATACGGTATATTACCTACTATCAAACATATGATAGCCTAAGCAATGGTAATAGACTTGAAATGAGAGATCACCTACTACCAACTTGTGGCAGCCTAAGCAGAGGTGTCTGATTGGAAGGAAAGATTACCTACTACCAAAACGGTAGCCTAAGCAAAGGTAACTGACCAAAAATGAACTTCCATGATCAAAATTAATTCAACTTCTTCTTTAACTAAATGATTCATTTAGAAAGGGTAAATAAACCACCCCACGCCTCAAGGTTGTATGCCATGAACGGGTTTTTGAATAAAATGCTGCGAGGCTGTATGCCACGAACGGGTCTTGAAATAAACGCTGCGAGGTTGTATGCCACGAGCAAAGTCTTGAAATAAAAATTACGAGGTTGTCTGCCTCGAGCAAAGTCTTGAAATAAAAATTACGAGGTTGTCTGCCTCGAGCAAAGTCTTGAAATAAGAGCTACGAGGTTGTCTGCCTCGAGCAAAAGTCTTGAATTCCTCCTAGAAACGTGAGCACCTTCACAGGGGATTGGAATTTCACTAGAGATTGAAGACCTCAGCGGGAATCCATAACTTACTGGAGATTAGAAAATATCACCAGGGATCTTCAAAAAGAGATGCAGGCCGGCTGACTTGTAAAATACGCCTTCTCAAATAAAGAGGAAGATCAACTGTAATAATCTTCACCAAACTTCTCGGAGAGATGCCATTTGATGGAAGTAACTTTGAATAGTGGATTCACTGGGAGAATATCACTGAGGAGCAATATTGTTGTAGTTTAAAATAAAATCCTTGTAACAGGAATTCTCAAATAAAGAGAAAACCTGTAGAGTCTTTAACAAACTTCTCTGACGAATACCCGGAGATATGCCATTTGATGGAGAACGGGTTGATAATCTTGATAACTTCTGGGGATAGACAAACTGTCTTGAAAATAGACTGCCATTTGCCATCCAAATAAAAAATCTGGTAACAAAACAAACTGCTCATATAAAGAGGCTGCCACTTGTTATCAGGATATACATTCTGAGAAAGTATTGTAATAACACTGCTGGAGAAATATTTTGTCTTCAACGGTGATCTTTAAATAGATTTTTCCTGGGGAGACAAAGTGCAAAATAAATGCACGCTCAATCTAGAATCCAAAGCCTAGAGAGAATCAAAATTGTGATTGTCAGGGACCAAAGTTCAATTCAGGAAATAACTGAAGAGAAACGGTAAAGCAAGAGTCTATCCCGTGAGGAATGAACTCGACTGGGGTTTATCTTTATCCAGATATGGAAAAGAAAACTAAAGCAACCATCTTCCACGAGGATCGAACTCATTGGGGAATTCGAAAGGATGCGCGCTTTCTGCTTAGGGCTGACGACTCTACTTGGAGGGAGAAGACAAACCCGATCACTTGGGGGTAAACACAACAAAGGTGAAAGAATAAACAAACAAGCACAAAAATGCAAAATGCACCGATGCCATGTATCTATATGAATGAATGTATGTTATGCTTATGCTGACAAAACAGACAGAAAGAAGTAAACCAGAGATGAAATAAACATCTCGACACGGATACTCAGCCAATCTCTACAAGATAGAAGCATCATTGGGGATGAATGGAAAACCATATATGGAAATAAAGTCCTGCTTCAAGGCTGCAAACTTCTCTGAGGAAAAGAGAGCACTCCACTTGGGGATGATCATCATGACTTCACTTAGGGAATTGTCAAGAAGAATCTGGTCACTCTGTTGAGAATGAGAAAGATCCATTGGGTAAAGAATCAAACTTATGATTGGAGAGACTTCATAGGGGATAAAATAAATATCCATTGCGAACTGAAGTAGTTTGAAAGGAAGTTGTAACTGGAGCTACCGGAGATGAGGCCATACAGGGATAAAATAAATATCCACTTCATTGGGGGAAGCTCGGATCAAAGTTGCAAACTGAAGATGTCAGAGTTGAGACTTCATGGGGATGAAATAAACATCCACTTCGCTGGGGAAGATTGAAGTTGTAAGAAGTCTATTAGGTGAAGTAACAGTTACTTCATTGAGGGGAGGTTGAAGTCAAGGGAATTCTTAGGTCACCAACTGGGGAAATTGTAATACCCCGTATTTTATGTCACCGAATAATATTGCATTGTGATTAATTGAGTCCGGTTGCTCTGAGAAATTATTTGATAAAATAATTAGAGTAACTTCGGTACTTAGAATTGATCCAATAAATATTATTTGTTTCGGAGACATTTATTTAATTTGGACTTGAGAGACTTTTTGGACAATTAGTAGTATTATTTCTAATACTAAGTTGCTATATTTATTTTCCTTCCATTTGCCAAAGATAGAAAGACATAGAGAAAGTTAGAGGAAAGAAAGAAGGAAGAAAGGAAAGGAAGGAGAGAAAAAGAGGAGAAGAGGAAATTTGAAGAAAAGCTCAAGAACATCATCCAATCTTCATCCAAACTTCTCAATCATCTTCATCTTGCTCTACTTGAAGGTGGGTTCTAGTTAGTACCATTATTAGAGAGCTCTAGAGAGTTTTTGGATTTAGGTTAGATTATGGAAATTTGGAATTTTATGGTTGAATCTTGTTATAAATGTTGTTGAATGCTTGTTATCATGTTTGCATTATGTTTTGACAGTTGTGGGATGTTGGGTAATGTTTTTGATGGAGAAAATGTGAGTTTGATGGAGTAACAGCAGCTGGGAGAAGTTCTGGTTCGCGTGGTTCACCTAGCGAACCTGGGGCGAAGCCCAGCGAATAGCAGTCGAGGGTTCGCCTAGCGAACCCGAACGTTCGCCTAGCGAAGGTTCGCTGGCATGTTCGCCTAGCGAACTTGGTGTGTTTTGAATATGGGAACTTACTGCCTAGGTACTCGCTGGCACGTTCGCCTAGCGAGGGTGAAGGCGAAGGTTCGCCAGACGTTCGCCTAGCGAACTTATGGCGTTTTGGGTCGGGAGTATTCTGTTTAATTACTCGCCAGCTTGCTCGCGAAGCGAGGGGCGAGGCGAAGGTTCGCCAGGGCATTCGCGAAGCGAAGTTTATGTATGTTTTGTTCTGTTTGTTCATTCGCCAGAGGCTTCGCCTAGCGAAGGCGGAAGCGAACGCTCGCTGGGAGGTTCGCCTAGCGAACACGTCAGTTTGTGCAGTTTTGTTTCCTTCATAACTTTTGATCCGTAACTCGGATCGGGGCGTTCTTGGTACCGTTAGAAAGCCACGACGACCCTCTACCCAATAAAAAGTGGAAATTAGGAGTATAATGTAGGACAAATTATTTAGAGGCAAATGAATGAAAGTATTGATATATGATATGTTGTTATGTGATTCTATCATGCAATTGACTTATGTTTTACCTATTTCTCTTGTTGTTAAGCATGTTTGAGAATGTATGCATGTCAAAATATGAAATAGTAAGAGTGAGGAAAACCCTTATGAACTATAGGAGAATTTAGAAGTTGGAAACACTAGTATGGAACATGTGGTTAACCTTTGTGGATTTTGAACCGGCATGTGAGGCCGAGAGGCATTATAGCCTTGTGATTGTCGAATACAATCGTGGTGTTGTGTATGATCACGTAATCGTAACCGGATCATTTTATATTGAGTGTAGTTTCATGAGTCTCGGACTCCTCTGAAATGGATGCACAACTACTTGGCAGGTTTGATTCTCCGTGCTGTACGAATGGCGCCCATGGAGCGTAGGCTTGTGACGGTATAAGGCCCGTGAGAAGTGACGGTTCATAACGGTATAAGGCCCGTAGAACCCGAATTCATTCGTATGTCAAGTAGATTACAAGGATCTATGACTCGGATCGCCTTCTAGACGTAGAAGCGGGCGGGAATAAGAGATGCCTTGGTATGGTTACCGATTAGTGATATTGTGGGTTGATGAACTCATAGCATGTTTCCATATAGTGTGTGTGTGCTCAAAGTCACTTCCCTTCCCCGGACTTGAGTTAGGATTGTTAAAACCATAAATAATCTGAGAGAATCCATAAGATAGGGAACTCACTGAGATTTGATGTATCTCACCCCACTGTTGTTGTTTACATCACAGGTCCTGCAGGTTCGGCGACGGGTAAGGATAAAGTGGTTTGACTTTTCCTTCCGGTTCGTAGATTTTGAGATGGCATGGCTTCCGCTATGACGTTCTATTTTGAGATCATTGCATTGATCTAGTTCTTAGTTTTTATCTTGTTGGAACATCTTGTATATGTAATGCCTTAGCTTTCGTGTTGTATTAGAGGCATTTATGTGTATAATGTGTTAGCTAGGAACTTATTGTATTTCAATACCAAATACTTGGATTCATATATATAATTTATGCTTTGATGTATGGATTTTATATGTGGGTGTTACAGAAATCTTGCATCAAACCTGCCATAACCGCTGAAGTAGAGATTCACCGGGGAATGGTTGTGACTGTTGTAGTAGAGACTTACTGGGGAATCATCACACCACTTGAGACAGAAGCTCTTTGGGGCATGAGTGAAGAATGATGTGAGAACAAAGTATTTATGCATTGATGAACCGCGTGGAAGTCGCCATTTCGAACAATAGTTGTTGTGGATGGATAAAATAATCTTCAATTCTCAAGTGCCCCAGATTACATGGTTTAAGAGAAGAAGTCATCCCAAGAGGATTTTACAGAAAAAATTGACATCCAACTGTCCCAATATTTTCAAACTCTTAGAGAGATTTGTAGAATCTCGACGTAACTGCCCCAGACTGATGGTGTTCTGTACAACTAAGCCATCGAATTTGGAGATATTTATCTAATCTCGACGTAATTGCCCCAGATCGACTGTATTATGTGGAAGTAATTCCAAGAGGATTTTACAGAAAGATTGGCATCCCAAAATGTTCCAATGTCTTCCAACTCTTGAGAGATTTGTAGAATCTCGACATAACTGTCCCAGATTGACTGTATTCTGTGAAACTGAGTCTTCAAACTTGCCCCTTGGGGTCAGAATATGGAAGCAGCAACTGAGAATAACTTGAACAGGGAAAATGGTGACGACTGGACTTTGCATACCAACAACAATCAGATTCAAACAATGCCAGTAACAAATGGGAAGCAATCTTGCCCCTGCCTGCTTAGCAGAGTTCCCAAGCAAATGTGTCTCACATAGTTTATGAGAAGAAAACATCTCAAGTGGATTTTATAGAAAATAGGCCATAACAATGCCTTAGCGTCTTCAAACTCTTGTAGAGATTCGTCGAATCTCGGCGTAACTGTCCCAGATCGGCTGCATTTATACAACAAAATCCTCGAACTTGTCCTTCAGAATGTGAGAGTAACAACTGGGAAACAAACTTGCCCCTGTTCAGCAAAGTCTTCAGGAAACATGCCCCTGGATGCAATCATCTTTCTGAAATAATTTTCCATTTACTCATCAGAGTTTCAAGTCTAAAAAGACCGAGCTCATTACTGAGGCTCATATGCAAGCTTCTATGATGTCGAGCAACGTTAGCATGTAGAAAAATGTTAATTCTGAAATGGGTAATGCAACACACACGTTTGTCTTGAAAAAAAAATATCGCAATAACCTGTGACCAAATCACTAGTTGGGATATGAAGTTGATCAATTTCACCAAGCCAACACAAATTTTGAGCATAGCTCATAGGAGTCAGGAAACGTTATCTCAATTAGTATGCTTTCAAAATAAACCCTGCTTCAATTAGGTCTTTTGTGGTTGTATCGTGGCTTAGTTCACGGTTTAAGAAACAAAGGATAAAGGCTCAAAGTTTATTTGTACCCACCCCTTCTTCATGATGTTCTCCAATCCTACGTTCAGTTAACCTGACACGAGCACTCATCTCTCAAAAGGAGTTTTTTTTTTTTTACGATTGAGAAACCACTGAGGCTTTGGACATGACAGTCACTCACCTATTTGCTTTTAGTGTTTGATCACACGACTCTGTTCTTTACTGATGATTTTTCTTTGTGATCCTTTGTTTTTGCTTTCACGTTCTTTGTTTTATTCCCTAACTTTTGCCTGGATGAAATCTTTTGGATTTGAATTTGAAGTCCAGCGGGATGCCCCAATTTTGCCTAAGTCTCCTTCATAGGTTTTGACTTAACAGGCTTTTTCTCTTTTTTCCTTTTTGATTTAGGAACAAGTCGTGTGACTCTAAGTCGTTTTGACCTTTTTAAAAGGATTGTGACTGCCTCACTCTTTAGATAGTCGAAGGATAATCATGGTGAATTTTACTGCTAGCCTCCTAATGTGTGAGGGATAGATAAAATGGATTCTCGGATGTTCACTCCTCTTTTTTTTTTTTGGAAAGTTTCGGCGCTCGACCAGCTTAACTGAACACTACCCTGCCCCAGGTTAAAATTGAGGGTTTTTTAATTTAGAAAAGAAAACTCCTACTTCAAGGCTCAAAGGGGTTAAAGAGGGTTTATCTCCCTTATATCTCCAGTGTTTGGGATTTGAAACAATGCCTTACATCCTCAGCATAGTCTTATTCAAAAGCATACAACAAGAGATCTTGTGTTTTTGATTCGTCATCCTCCCTCCAATTCTCTGCCTAAACAAGAGATCGGGTAGCATTGGCATTTTAACAGAATAAAGCATTTAAAATGAGTGAAACGAATGGATTTCTTCAAGACAAACATTATTCATTGCATTAATTATTTAAAATAACAAGTCCTCACACGCAAAACAAGTGCATTAACGAACGCAGAAAATTACATATGAAAACATCAAATAAGCTTAAAATATGGTGAGACATAGCCTAGAGAAAACCGTCCTCTGTATCAATCCACCATGTGCAAGGAGGGGATTACTTCTTGTTCAAGTAAGAGATGTATCTCAACTTGGGGTTCGCACAATTCGAAAGACAAGACTCCCTTCTGAACCATCTCTTTCACTTTCTTCTTCAAAACATGACATTCCTCGATGTCATGGCCGGGTGCCCCTTGATGGAAGGCACAGAAGGCATCAGCTTTGAAATAACTCCCATGGGTCACCGGGACGGATAATGGAGTTTCCTTCTTGATTAAACCATATTGTAAGAGGGTAGGGAATAGATTAGCGTAGAGCACAGGGGTATCCAAAAATTCACCACTTCGTTCAACTGGCTGGTTGGCTGAGGAGGCAGAAAATCCATCATGGCGTTGGGATATGGCCAACTCTTTGACCAAATCCATCAGGCTCCTCTTGGTAATCTTTAAGTCTGCAACCTCACCTCAAAGTTCTTGCTTTTCATGCTCTTGAGTGTCTATCAGATTCTTCATAGTAGTAGAAAAAGTTTACATGTTGGCCTTTAGAGTGGCAATCTCCGCTCGGAGTGCTTGGTTTTCCTGTTCCAAATGATCCATCCTTTTCTTGCGACCGACTAGAGTATCGTATCGATGATTCGGGGTCTGAGAAGAGAGACACAAATGAGAACTTAGAATGCAAAGGAATGCAAATGATGCGTATGATGCAACAAGATTCATGGAACTCGGCTATTTATAATCATCAAGGAATATCAAAAGGCTCGTCTTAATAATAAAAAAAACGGTTACAGTCATTAATACCGGAATACTAAATGATTGGTTTAATACAAAAATTAAAACGCATATGTACACCTTACAACAGTCATAACGTAAAGCTAAATAAAAACTAATAATCATGGATCTAAGGAGACTCTTCCAACGGTCTTCTTTAAGTCCTTTGGCTTCTTCCAATTGAGCTTCTTCTAGAAGTATTGACTGAAAATTAGAACGGAATAAGGCGTCTTTCAGCTTTCCGTTTATGCAAGAAGTAACCTCTTTCCAACAAATCCTCTTTTTGTAGTTATCTCAGCTCGAATATCAATCGAAATTGAGAGATGGATACTTGTCCTAAATTAGTAACTCCATTAGTGGAGAAAGATTCTCCAGGGTTAGGTATCGACTGATCATGATAGATGTCAGTAGAACGAAGATGATAACTTCCCATATCTGGTCTTGAACCTTTCTTCATTTGCCCGCAAAGTCTTCAGTCTCCTTAGATCGTCCAAGTTAAGACTATTGTAGGTGTACTTCAACATTTTTTTTTAGAGTCCATGATATCCTTACGATGTTTACAAACAAGACTAAGTTCCACAAATCTTTATGATATGACGCTAATGGATGCATGGATGCAAACATAAAGACAAATCACAGAGCGCACATAATCAAACAAACAAACAAGGGTCCTAGGTTCAAAGGAGCGTGAACGGAGTCAAGGTCTACCCATCCCATAAGGTAGTATGGTTTCAAATGTACCTGCCGAACGGGTTCTAAAAGTTCCCAGAGTCTACGACCCATCTTTCGGATATTATCGACTTCCTAAATCACTTGGTATTCAATAATATTCTCAAGAGGATCTCGTCTGAGTGTAGTATCGCGTGACAACTATTTGGAAATAGACTCCTGCATAGTCACCGCACTACATTCTAAAAGGCCAAGTGGGTTTAAAGGTTCTACGGTCCTCAGTCTTAAGGGTTCTTGGTTGAAGTTAATACCGTTTTCACGAATGAACTCGTTCAAACAATATTAAGTTCAAAAGAACCTAAACTGAGTGATGATTTTCTCAATTCGACTTTTCAGGAATCGACTCCGTCAAAGTACCCTTGACCATATCATCTCCTATAATTCACTCAAGTCCGGGTCTAGGACTCTCACCACTCAAGAATCCCTCCAAACGGCAAAACCAACAAATATAACAGATAACATAAAAAAAAAGATCAAGTTAGGGGGAACCCTCTTATGAGAATCCCCAGTAAAGTCGCCATTTCTGTCGCGGTGAAAATTGGATACCGTAGTTATTTGTTAACTAGGATCGCATTTTTAATGTCACCACCGGTCTTTGATTTTATCCAAGGGAAGGGAGAAAAACCGAATTCCCACAATGCAACGCAAATGCACTAAGATTCTAAGTTTGGGGGTTGGTTATACCTAGGGAAGGTGTTAGCATCCTAGACATCTGTAGTACTCTACAGGAACCTCTTGATTTTATTTTATGTTATTTGTTATCTGTTTTGCTAAGGGTTTAAGGGTAGGTGATTTATTATTTTTATTCCTAAGTGTGCTCGACAAGATATCGCATCTTGTGCCTACATATCCTGTCGGGAGGGAATCAGAGCATTTGTAGTTCCTTATTAAGGATACTAAAATGTTTTAAAGGTTTAGGAGAGAAGATGAGTCATCATCTTAAGAAAACCACCACAGTTTTGAAAATGTTTGTATTTTGTGGGGTATGAGATTGTATGTCCCTTCTTTGAGATGATTAACATCTAATTCTCTTGTGTGGAGAATTTGGTGAGTTAAAGATGTTTGATTGATTTTAAGGGGGACTAACTTAGGAAGTCTATCCTAAAGTTGTCTATGAACTTATCCTAAAGGGTGAGAACATATGGAGGTATGAAATGCAAATGGTTATGCACCATGCACGATAATTGATTACCATGCATGGGGTTTTCCCTTGGATATTTACGCGATTAATTGTAAGATTTAACGAGAGTGCTAGCAAAGTGGTGCTAGTCTTGTGTCTAGTGACCAGAAGGTTGAATGCGATGCCTAAAGGCAATCGACTTACATGGGTAGAAAATGGGCTCGACGTTGGATCGAGAATTTTGATATTGTTTTGAAAAGGTTTAGAGCACAAGAAAAAAAACATACATACATCACATGTAAACAAACAAAAGCAAGCAAGGCACGATGACAACTAAGGTCTTAATCTAAGTCACTCGAGCGTATGATTAGGCGCTAAGGATTCTAATGGGAACGATTTATTGAGAAAAGAGTTTTGATGTTAAAGAGGTTTATTATTCGAGAATCATGTTTTAGAGATTAATATCTAATTTAAAGTTAGAGGTTTCTTAAAAGGTTTTAAATATTTGAAAAGAGAAAAAAAAAGTTTATTATTATCTTTATTTTTAAGAGTTATTATATTAAAAGTTATTATTGATTTAAAAGGAAAAGGAAAAAAAAACGTTAAAGGTTTTTAACTTATTAATTAAAAGGGGTAATTTTAATATTTTAATAAAAAGGGGATTAGTATTTCTAAATAAATAAAAGGTTTTATTAGTTAAAAGATTTTGTCAAGAAAAGTTTTATTAATTTAAAAGGGGGGCTTTTATTAATTTAGAAAAAGTTTTCTTTTTTTTTTAAAAAAGTTTACTAACTAAAAGACGGTTTTTTTTTCATAAAATGGTTTTTTAATAAATTAAATAAAAAAAGGCTTAAAAAAAAAAAGATAAACAGAAAGAGAAAAGAAAGGTGCAGCAGGCGAGGGTCTTCTGTAGACCCTCAGATCATGGCCACATGATCAGGATCTTTGAGATCCAACGTATAAAAGCTCGAGGGAGTACGATAGCACGGTGTGTGCGTGTGCATACGATTAAGAAATAAAAAAGAAAAAGAAGAAGGATCCTCTCATCCTCTGCTCTCACGTGATACTCTCTCCGCGTCTCTCAGAACGGGTTTCAAAAACCCTAACGGCCAGTCGCCGCCACTATCATCTCTCTTGGTCCCTCTCGATTCTCTAAATCAAAACAATCGCAATCGCACAACCCTAACCCCAACAATCCCAATACCCCAATTTCAATATGCTTTTGGATGATTACAAGTACAAGATTTTAAAACAATGAAAAAGGAAAGAAGAGCCGCCGACGGTTGAAGACAAGGAGGCGCAGACAAGACTTCGGGGATCGCCGTCCAAAGATAAGCTTCCTCTATTTTGTTGTGCTTGCATCTTTTTGTGTTGTGATGTTGTGTTGTTACATCTGATGCGTATGAGCATGTGTTGTTTCTTTTTTTAAACCTTGTATGTGATTTTCACTGCTACGTCTTCTATACTTTTCCAATCTTATGAACGCATGCGATATTGCCTCCTATCAACATCATATGGGTGCGTGAATGATGTGAGATTGGTTTAGATTTGAGTTGTAATCTGGTCTTTAGGTCTGTATTGGCTTGTGTACTGATTGGACTTTGGTGAAGGGCTTTGTCGCTGATCTGGACTTCTGGTGTACTTTGATGGTTTCGTGATGAATCTTGTGAATGGTTTTATGATAAGAATTCTTCTGATGGTATGAATTGTGAGTGATTGTGTAATGAGTTTGTGGTGTAAGATTCTTTTGCTATTTTTCCCTGTCCCTGTGATATTGTGCGGTCTCTCTTTTATAGGCATATGGGATTTAATTATGAGTTGAATGCTGAGATTACGATTTGGACGCAATGATTCGCTTGCTGGTTTCGGTTTTGGAAAGGTTTGATGACTCAGTTTTGGAAGTATTTGGAAATCGATGGTTATTGATTCTTGTATGATTGTAATTGAAGATGATTCAAAACTTGCTATTCTGGTTGATCACGTTTGAATGGAATAAAGATTTGTTGCCGTTTCAATTCAACATGTTTGAGCATATTCCAATTCAAATTAATCTCTTTTGGAATGTTTCATTTTAACGCTAAAAAATTATTTTGTAGCAGGTTTTGGAGGCTAATCATTCAATCGCATTCACTGCAGTTTTGCATCAACGATGGGAATCGCGTCATCACTGATTTATTCTTCTTAATGTCACCTTGATTCACCATATCCCACTTCTACACACCTGAAGAAGGTTGTAACTTTGGAGATGGAAAATAATTGGTGAGCTTTTAGTTGGGTAAAGCACCGGGATGCCTCTTGACGTCATTCTCCAACAACAACTACAAGTCTTAGCTTCTTGTCTTAAACTTACCGCCATGCTAGTACTGAAACCGGAGACAATCTCAAAGTGAAGAAATTGGAAATCAACAGTTGCCAACCCTTCGAATCCAGAGTGCTTACACAAACCGCCATGCCTTTACACAACTCGACCCTCTTTCAAATCTCAGAACCGTGCAAAGATCTTAAAAGGTAACCAAATTTCATTATCTTTATATCTTCCATCGAACCAATATCCTACCCTTTTTTGAAAACCAAAAGTGAAACATGATCTCCACACTTTAATGTTAGAAATAGAGTTATTGAGTTCTAGCAGAATCTCCTTTCTATTATTCATACGACAAACTCTTTTTCTTCCAATGCTTAATGGGTAATGGTTTCTTTCTCGCAATTGTGTGGCTGCTGGAACTTTATGAATGCATTTTCTTGACCATTTATTTTTCTCTTTTGGCAGTCAAGACGGTGCAGGTGCTAAAACCGAGTGATGGGACCAAAACCGTAACTGCAAGCAATTTCAGCTGGGATTATCACATGCTTTTTGCCCCTATCAGATACATGCTCTTTCGTGACTTGGTTACATCGGGGTGTCACGGTTCACTTGATGCTTGTGCTTGTCGGGTTTACTCTTTCGAATCCGAGTCTTTAAAATGGCCAGATTTTATAGAGTTGATGATAGCTTGTACAAGGTGTTTGAGCTGAAGAAAAAAATTACACATTTCTATACTCAGTCCCAGAAAATTCAACAGGCCATGCATAAGAAATTCTGGATCGGTGCCTACGACAAAATTGTTGCTACATCAATCAAGTTGATCTCGTCGTATCTTTTGATGCCAATATTTCACTGCTTAAAATGATTCATCACTAGAGAAAGCCTCATTTCCTGACTGTATCATCCGTTCGAGAAATTTTCAGTAGTAAAGGGTCCACTAACCTGATGCATAGCGTGTTGCTTTGGTCCTTGGAGCTTCCTCTCATTTTGCAATCTTGAATTTGGAATACATGTGAACTCTAATTTTTTAGCATCTTGAATTTGTAAAATCTCACAATTTGAATCTTCATGAACTTCAGTACTTGAATTCCATAATGAATTTGAATTTTTACATGAATCACTTCTTGAATTTCATTTTAAGGACTTATGGCAAGAAATTGATTCAAAACTTCAATCCAAACTCCCAACTTTAAACCATCAACAACAAGACCTAAACTTCATTCTTAAAAAAAACATAAGTCTTGAACTTTGAATCTCGAATGAGTTTAAGCTTGATACTTTAACCTTGTAAAACAAATGAATTTGGGTGGCCTCAACTTAAAGTCCTTGCAAACTACTTGAATTAGAATTTGAACCTTTTTGCCATTTTTTAACTTGACATTCTCTAAATTTGAAGTTTTTATGGTAGCTTGAAAATTTGAATTCCATGAGGACTTACATTTAAGTTTCAACATGAAATTTAGGAAAAGCATGAACCTTACATCTTGAAATTCAATCTACAAAACCTTGAATAGGATTTGAATGTCATGAATCAACTTGAATTTTTATAAAAGAAAATGAATCTTGCACTTCACCTTGAGAATTTTCTTAATTCAAGATCTTTATCCAACTTTACCACTTCAAAATGTACGGCTCACTACCAACAAGAAAATCCACATACTTTTTCTTAAACCATGATCTAATCTTCAAGAACAAAGCCTTGCTTGACATTTATCACCGACTCAATCACAAATCAACACGCCTTGAAGAATCCCCAGATACAATTTGTAACACAATTTGCCACACAACCATGACTAGTTTTTAAATGACCACGTGCCACATCGCTGGATAGAAGACCCTGATCATCCTTAAAGAAACCTCTGAGAAACCTTGAGAATAAAAGACCTTGTATTGACTAAGGGGCCAATCCAACATAATTTGTAAAGGACCAGAACCATCATGAGCACACACACAACTTCCATGACCTTTGAACCTTCTACAGCAGCCCTAAATTCACAAAGGAAAATGAACAAACACAAGTCTAGTAAATTGGTTAGCTATGCAAGGATGATTGACCTAGAAATGACGTGATATGCTATGCAGACGATGCGAAATGAAAACAGAATCTTAGGGTCAAAAATTAGGGTGTGACACGCCCGACTGATGAGGAAACCGAGGAAGAAAGGTTGCTGACTTCGCGGGCAGCGCTGATAGCGAAGCTCCGGGAAGCCGAGCAAGACAACCTCGAGGAGGCTGACATAGGTTTCAGGAATGCCGTGTAGCAGCTTCAAGTTCTCAACCCCGACCTCATAACCGAAGGGACTGACCCCGACTACGAGGTGGTCGACGGTCAGATCGTGCAACCCGAAGGGACCGTCGCCGAGTAGGTTTTTCGTTCTATTTAGCCTGTGAGCCATTTTATTTATTTTTTGATACTTATGCCCGGCCTGCGTGTCAGGGGCTTTTTGATACTTGTTTGTAACATCTGTACAATGGGCTTCTGCCCGCTTCGATGCAATTTTGTTTATCTGCTCGTGTGTTGTTTATATGTTTTCAATTGTGTGTGATGTTATTGCATTTGCTATACTTTGTTTATTTTTGTCTAAGTAAATAGACTTTGGGGGATTTGCTCGACTTTGATAGTCCCTGACCGCGTGGAGAGCTGGTCGGGTGGTCGGAGACGTATTCCGACCTTCAACGAGGCTAAGAACTCGGTCGAGGTCTTAGCTTCGTGGCGTGAACTTCCCATCGCAAGCTGGGTGTTCTGCCTAATTGGTACGACGACGCAGGAGCTCGATCGAGGTGTCCTCGTCGGATCAAAGTGCTCGCGCACACACAACGCAGCCCTTGACCATCGTGTTTCGTATAGGGGTGTCACGCTTGTACCTTAGTGCGTCCCCGTGACTGCTGTAAGACCCCAAAATTTGCTCTTTTGTTTTGAAGCTAACTGGCTTATGTTTCTTTGCATTTCCATCATCATTTCTGCATTTGCATAGTTCTTTTGAGCATGGAATTGAGGTATCCTCCAACAGCTCATGGTGTCATCATTTCCAGTATTATTTTCAATGGTATTCAAAGCCAAGCAGATAATTTTCAAAGTCTTTTTGAGCATTTATTTTGCTCGTCAGTCATTTTGATAAACAGAAGCTTCAGCGGTCATTTTTTATCCAAACAATCCGATATCAGGCATTATTAATCCAGCAGGATATTCCGAGATATCAGTAAGAATTTATGTTTCATTGCAGTGTTACTCGGTGGAAATATCAAATTTTGAGTTTCAGAGGTTTAACAAGTTCAGAACAACTGTCAGAAGTCACTTTTCCAAGTTTCCCTCCAAAAGGCGCCAAAATTCAAAGTTTGCACTGTGTAACCGGTTACAACGTATCTGATAACCGGTTACCCTTTGGTTTTTCTGCGTATTTTTTTCAGTTTTTGAACTGAGTAACCGGTTATCAGTTATGCTGTAACCGGTTACTCTGGGAAAAATTTGAAAATTTTAGATTGCATCATTGGTGGTCATGTGTTTGGCATGTGCACGTGGGGGAAGGATCTAGAATTGATATTTTCATCATTTTCCACCCAAAATTAAAATTCCTTCCAACATTTTCCACTCTAATTCCTCATTTCCTTTCCTAATCCACTTTTCACCCCAATTTCCACCCACTAAACCTCACTCCAAACCACATTTGAATTCCTAACCTAGCATCTATTTAAGTGAATTCATTCCAAACCTCACACAACTTTGATCCATTTTCTGAATTTTCTACACATCTCTCTCGAATTCTCTCAAACTTTTCTCTCATTTCCCAAAACCCTCACTCAAAGTTTCATCATCAAAGTTCATCAAATTTCACCTTGGAATTTGTTGATCTTGAAACTAAACCACCATCCATTCATCAATTCTTAAGAGAATCTTGGATTTGCTACTATTTTGGAGTGTGGAATCACTTTTGGAGCAGCTTTTCATTATTTGAGTTGTTTTAGCTTGGATCTTGGTTGTTCTTGCTTGGGTCTTGAAGTTCATCACATAGATCTTTGGTTTTCTTGCTTGGATTCACCAATTTTCGTGCTCAACAATCACCAAGGCAAATCTCAGCCTTGTAGGTTGGTTTTCCTTAGATCTATGCTTGATTTAGCTTAATTTCAACTTATGCATTATAGATCTTTGGTTTGTGATGTGATTTGATCCATTTGCTTGATTTGATTTGTGATCTTGTTATTTGATTGATGAAATTGATGTTTGATTACTGATATTTGATGTGAATTCTCGTGCATTGTTGATTACATGATCGTTGGATATGATTGCATGAGTGATAAGCTGCTGAAAAGTGATTCTGAACACTTATTTTTGAATTCTGCTGCTGTGTAACCGGTTACAGCATATATGCTAACCGGTTACACTGTGTATTTTTCAGCGTGTTTGTGCATTTTTGAACTGTGTAACCGGTTATCAGTTATGCTGTAATCGGTTACCACTGAAGCATAATGGTATTTTTGTGCATTTTCTTGCTTGTTTGACTTCCAAAACATGTTTAAACTTCATGGATTAATGCATTGATGATTGGTGGATTGTTCTTGAGCTATTTCAACACACACCACTGCATGAACATGATTTTTCGACACGCGTTCTTTTGTTTTTCATTGAACGTTAATGCTTGCGTTGTTGATTAATTGTTGTGATGATCATGTAATGCACACACGTTGAGCTTGTTAATTGCTAATTGATGATGATGATTGCTGGATAATTATGTGCATGTTCATTTGCTTTCGATTTCATGAGGTGCATACTTGATTAAACTTGATCATATGCTTAATATTATGCATTCTTTCATAATGTGATGCATTCTTCCACAATGCTTTCACGTCCATTCCATGTGAGTTCTAATGTGTTTGTGGTCGTGATCAATTGTTTGATACGCATGATGTTTGAAGCATGATCGTTTTGCCATGTTGAATCAAGTTGCGATGCATGCTGCCCTGCCCTTTCCATGGCTGTTTATGTATTTACATGCTGTCATATGTGTTGTCCATGTACACATGTTGTTTGTGGCATTTTACACCTGTTTTCATGCTGAGTTGTATGATGTGAAATTTTGTTTAGTGTATGTGCATGATTTCATTGCTGTTCTGAAGCAAATGTGTTGTTGTAGGTGTTGTACCTTCTCTTTTCACTCTTTTCTTCCCATGAATCTCAAGACTTGTTTAAGTCTTGGATTCTCTCCCTTTAGAGCTATCTAGTCCAACTTAATTTTTTATTAAGCTTGGAGTAGGATTAGCATTAGGTTTTAGGTAGTCGTCTCTCCTAAGCCTCATTAACCATAGGTTACCCATGCATGATAACATTAGGACTCTTAGTTTCCCTTTAGAGTTTCCTTTGTGTCTTCTCTCTTCTCATCTCAAAACTTATTGAAAACACTTAATAAAGATAAAGTGTATTGCGCACGAGCCTTAAGCGTGGGGAATGAGAAATGAGGGGATTCCTCTCATCTTTCTAGAGTGCTTAGCGGGCGTCCTGTCTTGGGACGATTCGTTAAGTATTCGTCCCTGTGCCCTGGACTTTGGTGCAATGCAAGTTATGAACTTACAAAAAGACACTTCTGTCTAAAAAACACCAAACAAATTCAAATCTTTTTTATCCTTCGGAATTGTTGGGTTTCAAACTTCATTTTCAGAAAAGAGCTCGTCGCTCACGTAAAAATCACTTACCCATTCGTGGTCGTACCCATGAACTACATTAGCTCTGATTCCTCTCTCTCGTCCGACTGAGGATATGTAGGCACAAGACAGCGATTGTCTTGGCAAGCAACCTTCCCCCACAGTTCACGTCCGAACTACGTTGACTCTGACTTTCCCATTGCACTAAGGGAGTACGTAGGCCTAGGGCATCGAATATGTCCTACCGAGTCCGTCTTAGTCACCCCCATCGAGTAGGATAGCTAACCCTCCGGTTAAACAACAAGCGTGGATCCCATCGAGTACGATGGATGCGTGGGGTGCTAACACCTTCCCCTCGTATAACCGACTCCCGAACCCGGACTATGGTTGCGATGACCATGTCTTTCCCCCTTTCTCTTCAGGTTTATGCAGTGTTTCCTTTCCCTTTCTCGGGATAAATACACATTGCTGGCGACTCTGTGTTTTCTGCGCCACTCTTGCGTTTGTACCGTTGGATGCTAATCTTTCGGGAGCGACAGCTGGCGACTCTGCTGGGGACAGGTTGACCTCTTGCTGGTCCATCCCCTTTAGCGAGTCGATCCTAGCGCTTGTTTTTTTTTTTGGTGTTTATTTGTTGTGCTTTATTATGTTGTATATTACTGTTTTACAGCTTTTATTGTATTGCATTTCTTTTTATTACTGTCATACTGGATATTGTTGTGCTGTGCTGGCTGGTTTCTGTTTGGCAGGTTGGGTTGTTCTGAGAGATAAGCCCAATACCCAGGCTTGAGTACACCCTATGACTAGAGTGGAGAGTAGTGGGACCTACGTGCCCGCTTGGTAGGTTTGTGTGTTCACGAAATTCACAACCAGACGAGGCTATCTTGGGACGCATTCTGACGTGTGTGTCTTGCGCATGTTAGGGTGTTGATCTAGAGAGTTGTCGACTCTGGTGACTGTTTCTCCGATACCTTAGTTGCGCTTCTCCTCCCGAGATGTGACAGTGGCAGACCACGTTTCGTGGCAAACCCATTGGACATTCTCGATCCGAGGACCCAATGTTGAGGGACTCGCATAGGATGACCTTATTTTTTAGGGGAATCAGTTGAGGCCTTCTCGATTGATGATGATGCCAAACCAGAAATGGTAAACGTATCATCATTTCTCGACCTGAGAGCTCGGGATATTGAGGATCCTCGCCTTTCTAGAACCCTCACGAGAGATGGGATGGGTGTTTGCAGGTTTGCAGGAAACCGAAACTTTCAACCTACCCGGTTTTCTGGATTTCTCATCAGTGTTTGATTATCTGGGTTTCTGGTTTTCTCAGTGGTTTGGTATTCTGGAATTCTGGTTTTCTGGGTTGTGGTTCTCGTTCAGTTAGCAGCACAGCACATCCAGCAGTGGTGCCTTGATCCCATGCTTGCATATGCATATCATTTTTCACGCATTCTAACATGTTTGACATTTTTCAGGGCTTGCATCTTACTCTTGATTCCGGTTTTCTGAGGTTGCCTTAACATGGATGTCCAGAGAAAGAAGACTGTTGCTTATTCGTTCATAGACCCGACCTTGACGTTGATTCACAAGCTGATTAGTATGGCTGGTCCCGGAGTTCGTACAGAGTTTGGTGGAGGGTATGGGAGACTTCTGAAGTTTGTCTACAGTATCTCCAAGTATGAGAAGGATGTCATTCACACACTTCTTCAGTTCTATGATCCGTATTTGCATTGCTTCACTTTCCCAGACTATATCTTGGCTCCAACGTTGGAGGAGTTCTCATTTATTTTGGGAATCCCCATCAGGCATGACATAGTATTCTTTTCTGAAGAACGCCCCGGGATAAAAGAAATGGCCATTGCTCTTCATATTGGTGAATCCACTCTCAGCAGTAATATTATGGAGAAACAAGGAGCTAAGGGTTTCTTATTGAAGTTCTTGTTTGATCAAGCTTGCATACACGTTAAGGAGAGGAATTGGACTGCTTTCCAAGTTATTCTAGCTATGTGCATCTATGCGATTGTCCTGTTTCCCAATGTTCCTGATCCGGTGGATATGCATGCTGTCAGAATCTTTATTTCAAAGAATCATATACCTACCTTGCTAGGTGATGTGTATCACTCAGTCCACTACAAGAATGAAAATAGGCGTGGAAGAACTGTGAGTTGCTGTGCACCACTCTTATCTACTTGGTTTCTGAGTCATCTCCCCGAAGCTGGTGCTTTCGTTGATACGAGAGATTCTCTAAAGTGGTCAAAGAGGTTAATGGGCTTGACTGCTGACAATATTGTTTGGTTCAACCATGACTTTCTAGGGATGGAGATTATTTGCAAGTGCGGAGAATTCCCAAATGTACCCTTGATAGGGAGAAAAGGTGGAATTAACTATAATCCTTCCCTTGTTATCAGGCAGTTTGGTTATCCTTTGAGAGGTCCACCTGAAGAGCGAGATATCAGAGAGTCCTTATTCTTCAATGGTACTGAGGATCAAGAGATGATAAGGAAGATTGTGAATGCTTGGAAGCAGGTGACCAAGAAAGGAAAAACTTCATTTGGGAAATGTAATAACCGGGCCTTTCCTTCCTATGAATAGTGGATTAAGAAAAGAGCAGAAGAGGAGCTTCTTCCCTTCCCGGTGGAACCACCTTTGTATCCTTTGATGATCGAGGCTCCCACAACTGTTGATATAGAGAAGTATGATAAGTTATGGGCTGAGAAGGAGAAACTCCGAGAGGAGAATCGTGAGCTGGGCAGAGAGGTTGGTCAGTTAAAGCACGAAAAAGGTGAAGCTATCCATGTTCCCAGGATGAAATCAGAACTTTTGGCTGTGAAGGAGAAAGAATTGTCTAAAGAAGCCACAACCAAAGAAAAAGTGGCTCAAGCGTTGAAAAGTGTTAGCAAGGTCCTTTCGTCCAAGAAGAAAGAGGTGGCTTATGCCATGTCAAGAATTCACAAGTTCCATGACCGTCGGAATACAGCAATTACCGCCAACAGGTTGAAAGAGGACAAATATCTGGAACAGATTGAAGGTTTGAAGACAGAGCTTCGAAAAAAGGATAAGGAGATTTTATCAGGGATCTTTGAGAGGAGAGCAGTTGAGGAAAAGCTCAAGGAAACCATGGCAGATATGGAACAGCTGAAGATCCAAGTCGAAATGAAAAGAGCCAGGAGTGAAGGTCCAAGTTCAGGTGGAGCTTCTGGAGAAGATGATTGGGAGTTACATAGTCATTATTTAACAGGAATCTTGCATAGGAGAGATATTCTGATTCAGGAGTTGATTCAGAGACCAGAGCATCCTAATACCAAGAAGCTTCTCAAGGAAGTACATAATTGGTGCAAAAAGAATGACGAATGGGGAATTTTAGCACGGCTGAGTCTTGATGATATGCTTTAGTTGCCTTGCTGCTGTTTTCTTTGTATTTCCGGGATCACTGCCAGGCTGTTGGTCGGGGTCTTTGTTTATGCTTATTCAGACTTGTGTTGTAACAGATGCTTATTCTCTTTATATGATCAGGAATTCCGTTCTCTTTTGTTGTTAAAACTGGAATCAAGGGATAGATCGCCTTGATAATGTTCATACATGTTTACATTTGCATTTGCATAATCATCTCATTTCTGCATAACAGGTTTATCTTTGGTCTTCTTATGTTCTCCTTTCTTCAGACAAGATTGCCGACCAACGTATTCATCGGTATTCTACTAAGCCTATGATAACCAGAGGATAGCCATGGAACAACTCCGTGCAGAGGTGACTGAAATGAAGATTCAGATGAGGCAATTTGGGGAAGATATGTCGGTCATGTTCCAAGAACATAAATTGCTAAGAGAGGAAGTCAATCAGATGAGGACTCAGATGGGCTTGGTCGTGGAAATCTTGAATGCGGCGCTAAAGAAGGAAAACAATCCTGTGCTCGCATCCGCAACAGAAATCCTTACTCCTCTCATCTCTTTGGGGCCCTTTCTAGATCATGGAGTGTCTCGTGAATCCCCTCCACAATCTGAAGTTTCTGAGCTTTCTCCTCGGCAATCACTCCCTGCTCCCCAAGAGGATCCTAGGCTAGAGAGGCCTAGGAAGAAGTTTGATCCCCCTCCGATGCTGTATGGGCAATTGCTTCCTTATCTGCTCGAGCTCAAACTAGTCGAGCGTGTCACTCTAGGACCAACTCCGACAAGGTTTTCTTTGGGTTCCAATATGAATGCTAGGTGTGACTTCCATTCTGGGGCACCTGGTCACAATGTTGAGAATTGTACAAGGTTCAAGTATAAGGTCCAAGAACTCATTGATTCAGGGGAAATCAAGTTCTCATCAGAAGTGGAGACTCCTCCCCTCTTTGCAGGATCCACCTCATGTCATGGACTTTCTCCACAACCTTTTGCTGCAGAAGCTCTACATCAGCAACCTTTGTTTGTGCCTCAGCCAAATGTGGAAAGGAAAGTGCAAGCGCAGATGAGGCACCCAAATCAGCATCGACAGCAGAATTATTAGCAGCAGGGGTAACCGAGACCAAGAAGGCCCAAGAGGATATTTGATCTTATTCCTATCCCTTATAGTCAGTTGTTTGCTCGTCTGCTCAAGAACTCTCTGATTCAAACGAGGAGTACCACGTCGGTACCGTACCCAATTCCTCCGGATTATGACATGAATGCTAGGTGCGAGTTCCACTCGGGAACGTTTGGGCATACAATTGATAATTGTAATGCATTCCAGCACAAGGTGCAAGACTTGATCGACTCAAAGGTCATCACGCCAGATGGTACCCCTTTGAATTAAAGCTTCTTTGTCAGAGTAAGCACCAGATTGCAAGAGCGTCATCAGAAGCAATAAGTCCAGACGGAGTCAAGTCTCTTCAACAATGGCAATCATTAGTTTCTTTATTGCATTTTCATATGTAGCTTTCATTTTTTTGTTTAAACATTGCTTGCATGTAAGAACTCGTTTGTTTCTGAATGACAATCATAATGCAATGAGTATGTTTTTCTTGAATAATTCCATTCGTGTTCACTCATTTTAAATGTTTATATGCACTGCAATACCAACCTTTCTTGTCTAGAACTCTTGAGGAAGGATGACGAAATAAGAACGCAGGTTTCTAATGGTACGCTTTTGGATAAAACCCTGTTAAGGATGTACAAGCATTGTTTCCAATTCACAAACACTGGAGAGATAAGGAGATAGACCTTTGTCAATCCCTTTGAGCCTAGTAGTAGGAGTTCTTTCTGAAAACGAAAAACCCTCAATTTTAACCCAGGGGCAGGGTAGGCGTCAGTTAGTTTGACCAAGTGTTCAACTTTCAGAAGGAGTGTACATCTGAGGATCCATTACCTTCCATTCCACTATCAAGAGGTTAAGAGGTGTAGAACCACAATTGTTACTCCTCACCAACCGAAGAGTGAAACAGTCACAGCTCTTTCAAACAAGTCAGGCAAAACGGTGTCACACGACTTGTTCAAAAAAAATAATAAAAAATAAAAAAGAGAAAAAGAAAAAGCCTGCTAAGTCGAAAAACTTGAAAGCAAGTGACTTAGGCAAAAGTTAAGGCATCCCGCTGGACTTCAAAATTGAAAACTCAAAAGAGTCAGTCCAGGCAAAAATTAGGGAACAAAAAGCAAAAGAATGAGAAAGCGAAAAGCCAAAAGGATTACAAAGAAAATCCTCGATAAGAACAAAGTCGTGTGACTATAGACACAAAAGACAAAAAGGGGCGACTGTTAGTCCAAAACCTCGTCAGGTGTCGAATCACCAGTTGCATGGGTTCTTTAAGGATCATAAAACCTTTTGAGAATGAGCGCTTGCGCCGAATTAGCTGAACTTAGGACTGGAGAACGTCATGGAGAATGGGTGGGTACCGATAAACTTTGAGCCTTAAATCTTTCTTTTTTCTCAAAACCGTGAACCAGACCACGATACAACCCTCAAAAGTCCTAATTGAAACAGGGTTTAGTCTGAAGGCGTACTTCAACGAGATAGCGTTCCTGACTCCCATGAGTTGTGCTAGTAAGATTTTTGTTGGTGTTGCATGTGCGTATTGCTTTCCTTTCAAAAATAAGTGTCGTAACTCGGTGGTGTGACATGTTTTCAATAAGGACTTCAAGATTAACATATGTGTTGCATTTGAATAATCATTCTCAGAATAAATATTTTCAGCTTGCATACATTTGGTTGACATCAAAGAAGCTTACACGATGAACATCAGTCGAGAAGCTTAAACTGGCCAAGTTGAGGTGCCTGAGACACCGGAGGACATGTTGCTGAAAGATTATGTGGGAAAAAGGCGTTCCCAACCATTTATGTTGAGATATGACCAATCTGGGACAATCACACCGGGAAATCTCTTCAAAATGTAGCCAAGCTGGGGGCATTCAAGTTGAGAAGGTCTTTTCAGAGTACAATCAACCCTGGGGCATTCATGTTGAGAAAATTTCTTCGAACTGGGGAAATTATGTCGAGATCCAATAAATCTCTCCACAGGCGTGTGAACTGGGGCAATCACGTCGAGATTCGGTAAATCTCTCGAAGACTAGTCGGTCAGAGACAAATGTACTGCAAGGCTTGTACTGAGGCAAATCACTTCAAGGGCGCGAGAAGTTTTTCTCTTCAAAACACAGTCAATCAATAGCACCTCTGCAAGGTTCATAATACTGTGGTAGAACATTTCAGGTCATTGTGAACCCTCTCGAGGTGGTTTTCTTCATAAATCATGATGTATGGGACAGTTATGTCCAGACCGGATACATCTCTAAGAGTTTGAAAACCCTGGGGCATTGTTGAACACCAGGTTTTCTGTAAAATCCTCTTAAGATGATTGCTTCAAGTAGACCCTGTGGCCTGGGGCAAGGTGGAGAGTTAAAGGAACTGTGTTTCGCTCTTGACAATCAATATGCAGAAACTTGAAGCACTGAGTTGTTCCCAGTGTGGGACTTTTGGAGTTTTTTCCCTCCAGCAAGGAGCCAGAGGGTATCTTTTTCCAGCAAGGTGTGGGAATTGTTATTCTTCCTCAAGCAGAGAATTGTCCTATGTTCGAAAAGGGCTTTTATGAAGGTTTCTTATCTCTAGCAGTACAGATGGAATCCTCACTCTCAGTAAGGTAAGACGATAGAATATCATCAAAAAGACAATGAGGAGTCAGAGTGTTCTCTTCCTCAACAGTCAGATCTAGTCATCTCAAATAATTCAAAGTCCAATCTTCATTGGTACCTCCCAGTAGAGATTTACTCCCCAACTTTAAATTTTGATCGTCCTCAGCAGTTTGCTACTCTTCCCCATCAGAGTATCGAGGATCGTCTTCCTCCACAGAGTATAAAGAAGTAATTCCCCAAGCGGAGTCGTTGAGGATCGTCCCCCTCAGTAGGGTATAAGAGGTTTACCCCCCAGCCAGAGTTATGATTTGGCTCACCTTTCCTCAGCAGGTAGCCAGAAACTGTCATTTCTACAGCCTCTTCTGCAAAAGATTGATAGAGTATCTTCTTTGATCAAAGATGGTGTTTCGCCACAGGATATGGGGCAGTCGTTTCTTCCTCAGCTAGTCAGGAAACAGTGTGTTTATCCCCTAGCAGAGTGGATATGGACGACTACTTTTTTCCCAAGCAGATGTGTTGTTGAGGATCGTCCCCCTCAGCAGGATATAAGAGGATCGTCCCCCTCAGCAGGAGTACAGAGGATTGTATACCCAGCTGAAGTTGTGTTTGGTTTACTATTCCCCAGCAAACATTCAGAAGATGATTGCTCTAAGGTAAATGTTGTCGTATCTCCAACAGGAAGTTCGCGGACAAAGATGTTATTATCCCCACAGAGTCCTGGCGTCTACTTTCCTCAGTTGGTCATAAAGTATAGTCTCACCGACAATGGTTTGATCTAATCCCCAGCGGCGTGAGGGTAAATTTATTTCCCTAACAGCAGATTAAGCTCACCGACATCCCCAAGCAGAGTCTGGTGGTGATTGGTATCCCCAGCAGGTCTTAAGTCCAATCATTTTTGGCAGGCGTTAAATCCAAGTTCTGAAGTATTTGGTGATCCCCGACGGAGGAGTTTCCATCTTTAGTATTCATCTCCCTCCCCGGCTGAGTGGATATTCTCTCGGAGTTTCGTCCATCTCCAGCAAAATTGTTGATCTTGATATTCCCCAACTGGGTAGGTTTTCCCTCGGAGTTTCGTCCATCTCTAGCAGAGTTGTTGATCTTTCCTTCCCCAACAGAGTGGGTTTTCTCTCGGAGATTCGTCCATCTCCGGCAGAATTGGTGTTTGTGATCTTCCCTAGCAGAGTGAAGTTTTTCTCAGCAGGATCTCTTATTTCGGAGGACAATTTATTTTGTCATCCCCAGTGGAGTTTACCTTCGCCTTCAGCATTTATTTTGCTTAGGCACCTCTGTTGCATTGCATAAGCATTCTTGCATGGCATCCTCCCAAATGCGTAGCATTTCCACTTCGCGTGGAGCATTACGGCAAAATTCAAACATGTGCATCCGAAGCATAAGCCAGGTTTGAGTTTTCCTTCGTCAGGAAAACCGGATTTCAGGAGATATCATTCGACTTTACTCCACAAGTGTTGGGTTTAGTCATTCAAAGTAATCTTTGACATTCCCTTGCAGAGTTGTTTGCCAAGATCGTTAATCCATGATTTCATTTTTACCCCTTCGTCCAGGTGGCCCTTTGGTTTATCCCCTCAAGGTTTTTACCATCAGACACTCGTCCGTGTTTCCTTTGGCACTCGTCCGTGTTTGAACCTTTTTGTTTCAATACCCGTCCGTATTGACCTTTTGACGACACCCGTCCGTGTTGCCTTCCATTCCCCAGCGAGATTAATCCCCAATAAATTTATCCTTTTTACACCCGTCCGTGTACCTTTTCGATACCCGTCCGTATAGAACCTTTTTACACCCGTCCGTGTACCTTTTCGATACCCGTCCGTATTGAACTTTTACACCCGTCCGTGTACCTTTTCGATACCCGTCCATATTGAACCTTTTTACACCCGTCCGTGTATCTTTTCGATACCCGTCCGTATTGAAACCTTTTTACACCCGTCCGTGTACCTTTTCGATACCCGTCCGTATTGAAACCTTTTACACCCGTCCGTGTACCTTTTCGATACCCGTCCGTATTGAACCATTTTTACACCCGTCTGTGTACCTTTTTGATACCCGTCCGTATTGAACCTTTTTACACCTGTCCGTGTACCTTTTCGATACCCGTCCGTATTGAACTTTTTACACCCGTCCGTGTACCTTTTCGATACTCGTCCGTATTGAAACCTTTTTACACCCGTCCGTGTACCTTTTCGATACCCGTCCCTATTGAAACCTTTTCACACCCGTCCGTGTATCTTTTCGATACCCGTCCATATTGAACTCTTTACACCCGTCCGTGTACCTTTTCGATACCCGTCCGTATTGAACCTTTTACACTCGTCCGTGTACCTTTTCGATACCCGTCCGTATTGAACTTTTTACACCCGTCCGTGTACCTTTTCGATACCCTTCCGTATTGAAACCTTTATTACACCCGTCCGTGTACCTTTTCGATACCCGTCCGTATTGAAACCTTTTTACACCCGCCCGTGTACCTTTTCGATACTCGTCTGTATTGAACTTTTTACACCTGCCCGTGTATCTTTTCGATGCTCGTCCGTATTGAACTTTTTACACCCGTCCGTGTATCTTTTCGATGCCCGTCCATATTGAACCCTTTTACACCCGTCCGTGTATCTTTTCGATACCTGTCCGTATTGAACCCTTTTACACCCGTCCGTGTATCTTTTCCGTATCAGATATCTTTGATTCCTTGACACCCGTCTGTGTTTGTCCCCATCATAGCTAACACTCGTTTGTGTTTATTTCAAGACATTTCAATACACTGTTTGTATTGGTTTCCAACACTCGTACGCGTTGTGACAGTGCAGTATTTATTGCTTGTTCCCCAGTGGAGTCGTCTCTCCTTTAAGGATTGCAAATTTCAGGTTTCTTTTGGTATTCAATCTCCGTGAATCCTTTAAACAAATGACAGTCGATGCTATCATACCTTCAGGACCAAGTTGATTGAATAGGGGCAGCTGTAACACCCCAAAATTTGCTCTTTTGTTTTGAAGCTAACTGGCTTATGTTTCTTTGCATTTGCATCATCATTTCTGCATTTGCATAGTTCTTTTGAGCATGGAATCGAGGTATCCTCCAACAGCTCATGGTGTCATCATTTCCAGTATTATTTTCAATAGTATTCAAAGCCAAGCAGATAATTTTCAAAGTCTTTTTGAGCATTTATTTTGCTCGTCAGTCATTTTGATAAACAGAAGCTTCAGCGGTCATTTTTTATCCAAGCAATCCGATATCAGGCATTATTAATCCAGCAGGATATTCCAAGATATCAGCAAGAATTTATGTTTCATTGCAGGTGTTACTCGGTGGAAATATCAAATTTTGAGTTTCAGAGGTTTAACAAGTTCAGAACAACTGTCAGAAGTCACTTTTCCAAGTTTCCCTCCAAAAGGCGCCAAAATTCAAAGTTTGCACTGTGTAACCGGTTACAGCGTATCTGATAACCGGTTACCCTTTAGTTTTTCTGCGTATTTTTTCAGTTTTTGAACTGAGTAACCGGTTATCAGTTATGCTGTAACCGGTTACTCTGGGAAAAATTTGAAAATTTCAGATTGCATCATTGGTGATCATGTGCTTGGCATGTGCACGTGGGGGAAGGATCTAGAATTGATATTTTCATCATTTTCCACCCAAAATTAAAATTCCTTCCAACATTTTCCACTCTAATTCCTCATTTCCTTTCCTAATCCACTTTTCACCCCAATTTCCACCCACTAAACCTCACTCCAAACCACATTTGAATTCCTAAACTAGCATCTATTTAAGTGAATTCATTCCAAACCACACACAACTTTGATCCATTTTCTGTATTTTCTACACATCTCTCTCCAATTCTCTCAAACTTTTCTCTCATTTCCCAAAACCCTCACTCAAAGTTTCATCATCAAAGTTCATCAAATTTCACCTTGGAATTTGTTGATCTTGAAACTAAACCACCATCCATTCATCAATTCTTGAGAGAATCTTGGATTTGCTACTATTTTGGAGTGTGGAATCACTTTTGGAGCAGCTTTTCATTATTTGAGTTGTTTTAGCTTGGATCTTGGTTGTTCTTGCTTGGGTCTTGAAGTTCATCACATAGATCTTTGGTTTTCTTGCTTGGATTCACCAATTTTCGTGCTCAACAATCACCAAGGCAAATCTCAGCCTTGTAGGTTGGTTTTCCTTAGATCTATGCTTGATTTAGCTTAATTTCAACTTATGCATTGTAGATCTTTGGTTTGTGATGTGATTTGATCCATTTGCTTGATTTGATTTGTGATCTTGTTGTTTGATTGATGAAATTGATGTTTGATTACTGATATTTGATGTGAATTCTCGTGCATTGTTGATTACATGATCGTTGGATATGATTGCATGAGTGATAAGCTGCTGAAAAGTGATTCTGAACACTTATTTTTGAATTCTGCTGCTGTGTAACCGGTTACAGCATATATGTTAACCGGTTACACTGTGTATTTTTCAACGTGTTTGTGCATTTTTGAACTGTGTAACCGGTTATCAGTTATGCTGTAACCGGTTACCACTGAAGCAGAATGGTATTTTTGTGCATTTTCTTGCTTGTTTGACTTCCAAAACATGTTTAAACTTCACGGATTAATGCATTGATGATTGGTGGATTGTTCTTGAGCTATTTCAACACACACCACTGCATGAACATGATTTTTCGACACGCGTTCTTTTGTTTTTCATTGAACGTTAATGCTTGCGTTGTTGATTAATTATTGTGATGATCATGTAATGCACACACGTTGAGCATGTTAATTGCTAATTGATGATGATGATTGCTGGATAATTATGTGCATGTTCATTTGCTTTCGATTTCATGAGGTGCATACTTGATTAAACTTGATCATATGCTTAATATTATGCATTCTTTCATAATGTGATGCATTCTTCCACAATGCTTTCACGTCCATTCCATGTGAGTTCTAATGTGTTTGTGGTCATGATCAATTGTTTGATACGCATGATGTTTGAAGCATGATCGTTTAGCCATGTTGAATCAAGTTGCGATGCATGTTGCCCTGCCCTTTCCATGGCTGTTTATGTATATACTTGCTGTCATATGTGTTGTCCATGTACACATGCTGTTTGTGGCTTTTTACACCTGTTTTCATGCTGAGTTGTATGCTGTGAAATGCTCTTTGGTGTATGTGCATGATTTCATTGTTGTTCTGAAGCAAATGTGTTGTTGTAGGTGTTGTACCTTCTCTTTTCACTCTTTTCTTCCCTTGAATCTCAAGACTTGTTTAAGTCTTGGATTCTCTCCCTTTAGAGCTACCTAGTCCAACTTAATTTTTGATTAAGCTTGGAGTAGGATTAGCATTAGGTTTTAGGTAGTCGTCTCTCCTAAGCCTCATTAACCATAGGTTACCCATGCATGATAACATTAGGACTCTTAGTATCCCTTTAGAGTTTCCTTTGTGTCTTCTCTCTTCTCATCTCAAAACTTATTGAAAACACTTAATAAAGATAAAGTGTATTGCGCACGAGCCTTAAGCGTGGGGAATGAGAAATGAGGGGATTCCTCTCATCTTTCTAGAGTGCTTAGCGGGCGTCCTGTCTTGGGACGATTCGTTAAGTATTCGTCCCTGTGCCCTGGACTTTGGTGCAATGCAAGTTATGAACTTACAAAAAGACACTTCTGTCTAAAAAACACCAAACAAATTCAAATCTTTTTTATCCTTCGGGATTGTTGGGTTTCAAACTTCATTTTCAGAAAAGAGCTCGTCGCTCACGTAAAAAACACTTACCCATTCGTGGTCGTACCCATGAACTACATTAGCTCTGATTCCTCTCTCTCATCCGACTGAGGATATGTAGGCACAAGACAACGATTGTCTTGGCGAGCAACCTTCCCCCACAGTTCCCGTCCGAACTATGTTGACTCTGACTTTCCCATTGCACTTGAAATTCTGGTATCAGACGTGTGATGTTAAGGTGCGATGTCACAACAACACACTCTGCAATTGGACAGCAATAACAGTAATCAACACAATGAATTATTCACCTAGTTCGGTCTAACTACCTACGTCTGGGGGCTACCAAGCCAGGGATGAAATTCACTACTTGTAGAATTAATTTACAGACTCAACAACCCAGTTGAAACTCTCCTAAACTTAATTCCTACTAGTGACTTTCTACCTAAGACACCACTTAGATATGAGAACACTACTCAATCCCTAAAACACTTCAGTGAGATAATTCAAAGATCACACACTTTGAATAGCACTACTTGATTCTACTTCACAGCTTTGATCAAGAACAACTCAAAACAATAATACCAATTCACACTAGAATGGTTTACAAATCATAAACGAAGACACAAACGACAATCAGTCTTTAGCTCACTTTCTTCGTCACTTTTCTTTAGAACTGGTGCGCTTTATATAGCTCTTTGAATTGGACTTGGACCTACTACAATATCTGACCTGATTTGTTATTTAAAACTGAATATTCAAAACTGATTTTCTCCTCAAATCTTTTCAAATCTTTGGCCTTTTAAATCTGCATCAAATCTCCTATGCAGCGGAAAATATCTATCCCAAGATATTCTCATCCAATGAGACTAACAGCTCTCCACAATTCCAGTTAGCACGCAAACCCTAACATCACAAAACCTTATGTTATTAATTATGCAGATCTAATGTCACAACATCGCATGTGACATCAGACATCCAAACTTCAGCAATTTAAACACTTAACACAGCCCAGTGTTAAAACTCAATGTTACAACATCACACCTTGACATCAACATTGAACATACTTTGTTTTGCCAAAATTCCAGCTAATCCAAGAAACTAACAATCTCCCCCTTTGGTTAATTTTGGCTAAAACAATCTCTGCACCTTCAGAGACTTCAGCAGCGAAAAAACTTCAATCAATGATATTGAAACTCCAAGCAGCAGCAGCATTCAGTAACATCTTCTACAACCACAATCTACAACCAGCTGCACATATATCATCATTAGCAGCAATTACTCCCCCTTAATTTCTGCACGTCACTTCACATACCTAGGCCAACTCTCCCCCTTTTTAGCCACAATTGGACAAACACCAAACACAATGCCCTGACATAAAGTCATGGTCAAATATCACAAGTTCCAACACATTGACTGTCCAATCGATACAAACGATGCTCCTTATTTTTCAATATAAACACAAGCCTTTCTTCTAGCAGTACCACTCAGCAACCAAGAATGAGCCAGTCACACTCCAAAGATGCAACTAAGACCCTCAAGC
The DNA here is from genome assembly GCA_022829125.1 of Lathyrus tuberosus. NCBI lineage: Eukaryota > Viridiplantae > Streptophyta > Magnoliopsida > Fabales > Fabaceae > Lathyrus > Lathyrus tuberosus. The sequence continues at coordinate 2,257,560 of JALAZF010000082.1, read as the reverse complement.
AGGAGGACAAGAAACTAGATCCACTGAAGAGGAAGAGCAAAACACAGACACCAGTTGGAACTTCTTCAGGAGCAACAAGGGCTGGCAGGACCTCAGAAACAAAAATGAGAACCAGCAAGAAACTTCCAGTGCAACGACATGCTTCTGATGATGAATGGGATGAAGACTGGAAAACTTTTCTAGATTCAGGGGGTTGGGACAATCTGTAGACTCTTTGTTTGTAGCTTTTTATGAACTCCAATCTTGTATGCTTTCAGCAGTTGAATCAATTTTCAATAAAGTACACAACTGCACAGTACACTCTCCATTACCTTTAATCTTCATAAATGCAAATTCCCAATTTACTTCTTAATCTTTCAAACTGGTTTGCATCTAAGGCTTTAGTGAAAATATCTGCTAACTGCTTATCTGTAACTACATGTTCTAAGACAACAACTTTGTCTTCAACTAACTCTCTTATAAAATGATGCCTTATATCAATGTGTTTAGTCCTGCTATGCTGAATAGGATTCTTGGAAATATTGATTGCACTCAAATTATCACAGTACAATGTCATGACATCTTGCTTGACATTATATTCAGTCAGCATTTGCTTCATCCACACAAGTTGAGAACAACTACTTCCTGCTGCTATGTACTCAGCCTCAGTAGTAGAGAGTGACACACAGTTCTGCTTCTTGCTAAACCATGATATCAGATTATTCCCCACGAAGAAACAACCTCCTGACGTGCTTTTCCTATCGTCTTCACTTCCAGCCCAGTCAGCATCACAATATCCTCTCAACTCAGTCCCAGATCCATGACTATATAGCATCCCATAGTCACTGGTGCCATTAAAATATTTCAAGATCCTTTTCACTTGATTCAAGTGACTGGCCTTGGGTTCAGATTGATATCTAGCACAAACTCCAACAGCAAAAGCAATGTCAGGTCTGATAGCTGTGAGATACAATAAGCTCCCAATCATACTTCTATATAAGCTTTGATCTACACTAACACCATGTTCATCCTTGGATAATTTTAGATGAGTAGGTGCAGGAGTTCTCTTGTGATTAGCATTCTCCAAACCAAACTTCTTTACTATGTTCTTTGCATACTTGTTCTGCGAAATAAATATAGAGTCTTCCATTTGTCTAACTTGTAGGCCAAGAAAATAGTTTAGTTCACCAACAAGACTCATTTTAAATTCAGACCGCATCTGTTCCACAAACTGTTTAACCATGGCATCCGACATCCCACCAAACACTATGTCATCAACATAGATTTGAGCTACCATCAGTTTCCCTTCTTCCTCTTTGACAAACAAGGTCTTGTCAATCCCCCATTTTCTGTTGCCATTCACAACCAGGAACTCAGTAAGTCTTTCATACCAAGCTCTTGGTGCTTGCTTCAAACCATAGAGAGCTTTCCTTAGTTTGTACACATGGTCAGGAAATGTTGGATCAATAAATCCTTTTGGTTGATCAACATATACCTCTTCATTCAAGTATCCATTTAAGAAGGCACTTTTAACATCCATTTGGAAGAGCTTGAATTTGAAATTACAAGCCACGCCTAAGAGAAGTCTGATAGACTCCAGTCTTGCCACAGGAGCAAAGGTCTCATCATAATCAATTCCTTCAACCTGAGCGTATCCCTGAGCAACTAGTCTGGCCTTGTTTCTGGTGACTACTACTTGTTCATCAGATTTTTTCTTGTAGACCCACTTGGTGCCAATCACATTAACTCCATCAGGCCTAGGAACAAGCTCTCATACTTCATTCCTCTTGAACTGCTCCAGCTCTTCATGCATTGTATTTATCCAAAACTCATCAAACAATGCTTCCTTGACATTTTTTGGCTCAATTTTGGAGACAAAGCATGAACTTGCTATAACATCTCTTGACTTAGTCCATACTCCAGAGTTTGGATCACCTATAATGAGCTCCTTTGGGTGGTCCTTCTGCACTCTGATGGAGGGATCCTTATGAGGTTGCTCAGCTTCAGGCTCAACAGCAGCAACACTAGGAGTTTGGCTTCTGTCTTCAGCTTCTGGTGCAACTTCACCAACTGATGTCTCAACAGCATCTGGGACATCATCATCTTCCTGCTTGTCACTGTCATCAATCACCACATTGATTGACTCCATCATCACCTTGGTTCTAGAGTTGAACATCCTATATGCTCTGCTGTTAGTAGAGTATCCCAAAAATATTCCTTCATCACTTTTGGAATCCAATTTTCTTCTCTGCTCTCTATCAGCCAGATAAGAGAATCTACTTCCAAAAACATGGAAGTACTTAACATTAGGTTTTCTTCCCTTCCATAGTTCATACAGAGTGGATGAAGTGCCTCTTCTCAGGGTAACCCTGTTGTGAATGTAGCAAGCAGTGTTCATGGCTTCAGCCCAGAAATGATAAGGAAGTTTCTTGGCATGAATCATTGCTCTAGCAGACTCTTGGATAGTTCTGTTCTTCCTCTCAACAACTCCATTTTGCTGAGGAGTGATAGGCGATGAAAACTCATGACTTATACCTTCAGCAGAGCAAAATTCTTCAAACTTGCTATTCTCAAACTCTCTTCCATGATCACTTCTTATTCTGATAACCTTACTCTCCTTTTCTCTTTGGAGTCTTTGACATAGCTCTTTAAAGACATCAAACACCTCTGATTTGTCTTTGATGAAGTTCACCCAGGTGTATCTTGAATAGTTATCCACAACTACATAAGCATATTTCTTTCCACCCATACTTTCAACTTGCATAGGTCCCATCAAGTCCATATGAAGAAGTTCCAATACTTTGGAGGTGGTGTCATGTTGAAGCTTCGGATGAGACATCTTTGTCTGCTTTCCTTTTTTACAGTCTCCACATACCTTTCCTTCCTCAATACTAAGTTTGGGAATCCCTCTGACTGCTTCTGAGGAGATAATTCTCTTCATTCCCTTTAGGTGAAGATGTCCCAACTTCTGATGCCAGATTTTGACATCATCTTCTTTAGCAAGCACACACGTGGAAGAATTTGAGTTTTAAGGCACCCAAAGATAACAATTGTCCTTAGACCTGGCTCCCTTCATAATGACTTCTCCTTTATCATCTTTGACCATACATTCAGACTTTGTGAAGTCTACTTTGAATCCTTGATCACAAAGTTGACTAATACTAATCAAATTTGTTGTTAGTCCTTTAACAAGAAGAACATTCTCCAGTCTAGGAGCACTAGCACAGTTTAGTTTACCAATCCCCTTTATCTCTCCTTTGATCCCATTACCAAATGTAACATAGCCAGAAGACTGAAGTTTCACATCTACCAGCAAATTCTTTACTCCAGTCATGTGCCTTGAACACCCACTGTTAAAATACCAAACTTCTTTGGTAGAGACCCTTAAGGAAGTGTGAGCTATCAAGCTGGTAACTTTAGGAACCCATTGCTTCACCACCTTAGGCCTGACCTCTTTATGTCTGGGTTGAGGAGCAGAATTTGGATAACCATGAAGGTTGAAGCACGAGGACTGCACGTGTCCAATCCTGCCACAATAGAAGCATCTGACTCTGTCGTCTCTAAAGTGGTTAAATCTTCTTCCACTTTGATGATAATGTTGTGGCTGCCACCCATAATGTTGTCTCCTTATTCCATAGTTGGATTGTCTTCTTCTGTACTGAGGATGCTGTCTCTTAGGCTGTCTCCTATGGTGATGAGGCTTCCTTCTTCCATAGTAATGAAGCACATCATTGTTGTATTCATTTCCATGCCAGTTACCCTGATGATGAAACCTGTTCTGATTGGACCCAACAGCCTCCATGCTCTTGTGATATTGGGGAGGCATATACTGACTGACTCCTTGGGGTTGCATCTTCCTCTGGTGAGGACCATTCTTCATCTCAACATTCTGGGGCTGAACAACCTTCTTTGGTGTAGGACCCTGTCTCTTAGGTTGATGTTGAGACAATGGTTGAGACATCTCCTTCTTTGTTCCTGAAGTTCTTGCCACATATCCTATACCTGATTTATCTCCAGCAGCTTTCTCTGACTGAAGAATCTTATCAAGAGTAGTTGTACCACTGTTCATCATCCTAACGGATTTTGTCATCTGATCCAGTTGAGACTTAACTAGTACAACTTCATTTTCCAGATCAGCTTTTTCATTTTCAAGCTGAGCAATCTGTTGTTTGTGACACTTGTTTTCTTGACAAATCTCAGCACTTTTTAAACACAGCTCTTGATAAGTAGATGCTAACTCTTCATAAGTTATCTCTCCATCACTATCATCATCAGACACAACAGTTCCTGTTACGGCTCTAACATGCCTTGCTGACTCACCTTCACTTTCACTATCAGATTCAGACCAGGAAACTGACATGCCCTTCTTCTGCTTCTTTAAGAATATGGGACATTCTTTCTTGACATGTCCATACCCTTCACATTCAAAGCACTGAACACCTTTATCCTGGGCAGTCTTCTCTTCATCTTTCTCTTTTGGCTTGCTGATGTCAGAAGAGGTGTTCTTGACATTAGGCTTATAGTTATTGTTCCACCTTTTTAACACTTTGTTGAACTGCCTTCCCAACATAGCAATGGCTTGAGACAGATCTTCCTGAGAATCATCATCTTTGACTTCCTTAGCTTCTGTAGGAGTGGAGACCAAAGCAATACCCTTGGGCTTTTTTTCTGGTTCTTCTTCATTCAAACCAAGCTCAAAAGTTTGAAGAGATCCAATGAGCTCATCAACTCTCATCTTGCTGATGTCTTGAGCTTCTTCAATAGCAGTCACCTTCATCTTGTACCTCTTAGGAAGGGACCTAAGAATCTTCCTTACAAGCTTTTCTTCTGACATTTTCTCTCCAAGAGCACTAGATGCATTGGCCAGCTCAAGAACACTCATGTGGAAGTCATGAATAGTCTCATCTTCCTTCATCTTAAGACTTTCAAACTTTGAAGTTAGAAGCTAAAGTCTAGACATCTTCACTCGAGATGTTCCTTCATGTGTAGCCTTCAAAATATCCCACGCTTCCTTAGCGACTTCACAGGTATTGATTAACCTGGAGATATTCTTATCCACTCCATTGAAAATTGCATTTAGAGCTTTGGAATTTCCAAGGGCAAGCTCATCTTCTTCCTTGGTCCATTCTTCTTCAGGCTTTGGCTTTGAGGTGCCTTCTTTATCTTTGCCAGCATCATCTTTCTCACACACAACAGGTGCTTTCCACTCTTTAATAATATCCTTCCATGCCCTACTGTCCAAGGATTTTAAGAAAGTAGTCATCCTTGGCTTCCAATAGTCATAATTGGATCCATCCAAAATAGGGGGTCTGTTGACGAATCCTCCAACCTCTTTGTCCATCTTTACACCAGAAAGTAACTTCCCTAGATCTCACCCAGAGATAGACAGGATGCCTGCTCTGATACCAATTGAAATTCTGGTATCAGACGTGTGATGATAAGGTGCGATGTCACAATAACACACTCTACAATTGGACAACAATAACAGTAATCAACACAATGAATTGTTCACCCAGTTCGGTCTAACTACCTACGTCTGGGGGCTACCAAGCCAGGGATGAAATTCACTACTTGTAGAATTAATTTACAGACTTAACAACCCAGTTGAAACTCTCCTAAACTTAATTCCTACTAGTGACTTTCTACCTAAGACACCACTTAGATATGAGAACACTACTCAATCCCTAAAACACTTCAGTGAGATAATTCAAAGATCACACACTTTGAATAGCACTACTTGATTCTGCTTCACAGCTTTGATCAAGAACAACTCAAAACAATAATACCAATTCACACTAGAATGGTTTACAAATCATAAACAAAGACACAAACGACAATCAGTCTTTAGCTCACTTTCTTCGTCACTTTTCTTTAGAACTGGTGCGCTTTATATAGCTCTTTGAATTGGACTTGGACCTACTACAATATCTGACCTGATTTGTTATTTAAAACTGAATATTCAAAACAGATTTTCTCCTCAAATCTTCAGCCTTTTAAATCTCCTACAAATCTGCATCAAATCTCCTATGCAGCGGAAAATATCTATCCCAAGATATTCTCATCCAATGAGACTAACAGCTCTCCACAATTCCAGCTAGCACGCAAACCCTAATATCACAAAACCTGATGTTATTAATTCTGCAAATCTAATGTCACAACATCGCATGTGACATCAGACATCCAAACTTCAGCAATTTAAACACTTAACACAGCCCAGTGTTAAGACTCAATGTTGCAACATCACCACCTTGACATCAACATTGAACATACTTTGTTTTACCAAAATTCCAGCCAATCCAAGAAACTAACAGCACTGAGGGAGTACGTAGGCCTAGGGCATCAAATATGTCCTACCGAGTCCGTCTTAGTCACCTCCATCCCCGTTTTCTTTTGCAGCCATAGATAGTAGGACAGCTCACCCTCCGTTTAGACAACAAGCGTGGATCCCATCGAGTACGATGGATGCGTCGGGTGTTAACACCTTCCCCTCGCATAACCGACTCCCGAACCCGGACTATGGTTGCGATGACCATGTCTTTCCCCCTTTCTCTTCAGGTTTATGCAGTGTTTCCTTTCCCTCTCTCGGGATAAATACACATTGCTGGCGACTCTGTGTTTTCTGGGCCACTCTCGCGTTTGTACTGTTGGATGCAAATCTTTCGGGAGTGACAATCGCGATGCTAGTGTGTCGCAGGCAGTGCTTAACTGTAATATTTTTTTTATCTTTTCAGCGTTCCATGGTCGAGCAAGTTCTTCCCCGTGCAGATTTTCTTGGAAGTAGGCTCCTGTCCCCATTTTCGCGCGGACGCGGTACGGGCCCTCCCAGTTCGCGGCGAGTTTTCCTTCTCGCGAGTCTTTCTGGTTCCTACGTAGGACGAGGGTGCCTACTTGAAAATCACGTTTGATGACTTTGTCGTTATAACGCAAAGTTATTTTCTGTTTAAGTGAAGCTTCTCGGAGAGAAGCACCCGAACGAGTCTCCTCGACGAAGTCGAGTTCTTCCCGCAGGGCTTCGTCGTGTGCGTCTCCGTCGAGGGGGGCTTCCATCCTCCTCGAGGGTTCCCTGATCTCCACGGGGATCACCGCTTCCGTTTCATAGGTTAGACGAAAAGGGGTCTCCCCGGTCGTGGAATGCGGGGTTATCCGGTAGGCCCAGAGGACGCTGTGTAGCTTTTCGACCCACCGTTGTTTGGCATCGCCTAGTCGATGTTTCAATCCTCGGAGGATTACTCTGTTCGCTGCTTCAGCCTGCCCGTTCGTTTGAGGGTGCTCGACCGACGTGAAGTGCTGCTTCGTGCCTAGCTTGGTGACGAAGTCTTGGAAGTTCCTGTCGGTGAACTGTGTTCCGTTGTCGGTGACGATAGCTTGGGGTACGCCGAATCGGGCGAGGATGTTCCACTTGTAGAAATGTAGTATGTTGAAGGTCGTGATTTTGGCCAATGCTTCCGCCTCAATCCACTTCGTGAAGTAGTCCACCCCGACGATGAGGTATTTGTTTTGATACGACCCCTGGACGAAAGGTCCGAGGATATCCATCCCCCACCACGCGACCGGCCACGGGGAGGACAGTGTTTTGAGCTCGTTAGGAGGAGCGAGGTGCAAGTCCCAGTGTCGTTGGCATCTGTCGGACTTCTTGACGTGTTCCTTGGCATCCTGTTGCATGGTGGGCCAGTAATACCCTGCCCGAAGTGCTTTATGGGCTAACGATCGTCCACCTAGGTGCTGTGCATTGATTCCCTCATGGATCTCCTGGAGTATGTTGGGAACCTTGGTCTCCTCGACACATCTGAGGAGGGGAATAGAAAACCTTCGCCGGTATAGCTTATCCTCGACTATGGCGTACGAGCACGCCCGCCGCTTGACCATTCCTGCTTCTTTGGGGTCTTCGGGCAGTTTGCCTGTCGTGAGGTACTCGTATACAGGGGTCATCCAGCAATTGTTGCCACCAATGGCGTTTATGTCTGCCACCGGAGCGGGTTTGTCGATGCTCGGGCGAGAAAGCACTTCTTGTATGACGGATTTGTTCTCGCCTTTCTTCTTTGTGCTTGCCAATTTGGATAAGACATCTGCTCGGGTATTGTGCTCGCGAGGGATGTGAGTTACTTCCGCGGAGGTGAACTTTTTCATTTTTTCTTTCACCAAGGTCAAGTATTCGATGAGGTTGTCGTTCTTGGCCTGGTACTCTCCTCGGACTTGCGAGGCCACGAGCTGGGAGTCGGTGAAGATTTTGACCTCCCTAGCGCCGAGGTCCTCGGCCAGCCGAAGTCCGACGAGGAAAGCCTCGTACTCCGCTTGGTTGTTCGACGTCGGGAAGGATAGTTCGAGGGATACCTTGATCAGGATGCCTTCCTCTTTTTCGAGGATGACGCCCGCCCCGCTTCCCTTCGGGCTGGGTGTTCTGTCGACATAGATCGTCCATTTTTGGGATCCGTTGGTCGAAGGTTCCGGGATGGTCATCTCTGCCACAAAGTCGGCCAATACCTGAGCCTTCAGGGCTTTCCTTCCCTCGTATTGGATGTCAAACTCGGCGAGTTCGAGCGACCACCTGAGAATCCTTCCCGCCATATTCGGTCGTCCAAGGAGTTGTCTTATAGGTTATTCGATCCTTACGACGACAGTGTGGGCAAGGAAGTAGTGGTGTAGCCTCCTGGCCGCAGTGACGAGGGCCAGGGCGACTTTCTCTATCTGCTGATACCTGAGCTCGGGGCCTTGGAGGGCTTTGCTCGTGAAGTAAATTGGTTTCTTCCCGTCCGGGGTTTCCCGAATGAGGACGGCGCTGACTGCTTCACTCGTGATTGCGAGATACAAGAAAAGTGTATCCCCGCTCTCAGACCGTGAGAGGACCGGGGGTTGCGATAAGACTTGTTTTAGGTAGAGGAGAGCCTGCTCGCATACTTCGCTCCATTCAAACTCCGCTTTTTGTCGAAGAAGTTTGAAAAATGGGAGTGCGTCTGCGCAGACTTGGCGACTAAGCGGGAGAGAGCGGTGAGCATCCCGTTCAATGATTGTATTGACTTCTTTGAGTCTGGAGTAGGGATCTCGGAAAAAGCTCTACACTTGTCGGGGTTGGCTTCGATTCCTCGCTCTGTGAGGTAGAAGCCGAGGAACTTACCTTCCCGAACGCCGAAGGTGCATTTGTCGGGGTTGAACCTCATGCAGCATCTCCTCGATGTGTCGAACACCTTCTTGAGGTGCGTGGCGTGGTCGACTTCTTCTGCGGATTTGATGATCATGTCGTCCATATAGACCTCAAGCATGTCGCCGATTTCAGCCCGGAAAACCTTGTTCATCATCCGCTGGTAGGTCGCACCGGCGTTCTTCAGGCCGAAAGGTATCACGTTATAGTAGTAATTACCCGACTCAGTCATGAAAGTCGTGTGCTGTTTGTCGACCTTGTCCATCGGAATTTGGTTGTATCCTAAGTAAGCGTCCATGAAGGATAATAGTTTGTAACCTGTAGAATTATCGACCAGTTGGTCGATGTTAGGCAAAGGACAGCAGTCTTTCGGGCAAGCCCGGTTAAGATCAGTATAATCAACACACATCCTCCATTTTCCATTATTCTTTTTGACGAGTACAACGTTGGACAGCCAGGTTGTGTACCTGGCCTCCGAAATAAAAGTCGCCTCTAGCAGGTCTTTTACAGCTTTTTCAGCAGCCTCCGCTTTTTCGGGAGACTGTTTACGCCTATATTGAGTTATGTCCCTAGCGGCCAGATCTACTGCGAGCTGATGGCAAGCCACCTCGGGGTCAAGGCCAGGCATCTCGGAGGCGTTCCAAACGAACAGATCAGCATTCTCCCGGAGACATGCCTTCATCTGCTCCTTCGCCAGGTCAGGGATCCCCGTGCCAATCTTCACGTTACGGTTTGGGTCGTCCCCGAGGACCACGAGCTCAAAGTCTCCGTCGGGGATGGGGCGCGTTGGGTGGAGAGGTCGCCCGTTGTTTTCTGCCTGGAGGTCGAGGTCTTCTACCCCGTCTTCATTGGGTTTTCCCGGGAACCTGCTGTCGAGTTCGACTGCGTTGACGCGCGGGAGAGGTACATGTTCGGTGTCCGGGGGTGGCTTTGCCACGGTCTTGGGTTTGGTGCCGATGGAACTCATTCCTTTGATGGCGGCGTCGAAGCATCTCCTGGCCGCGTCTATGTCCCCGTGCATCGTCACTACTCGTCCCCTGTCCGTGTAGTACTTCATTTTGAGGTGGACCATTGATGGTACTGCCGTAAGCTCGGCCAGGGTGGTCCTCCCGAGCATGCAGTTGTAAAGGGATGGACATTCGACCACCAGGAAGCGGGTCTTCACCTGTCGAACAGTGTCTTCGGCCCCGAATGTGACCATCAGCTCAACGTAGCCCCATGGTCTGGTGGTGGTTCCATTGAATCCCTGCAGGTCTGAGCCGACGTATGGGTTCAGATGTCTCTCGTCGAGTTGGAGAGTCCCGAAAAGGTGAGCGTACATGATGTCGACCGAGCTGCCCTGGTCGACAAGGATCCTTCGAACGTCAAAATTCTCCATCTGTGCCCTGACCAGGAGGGGGATAGTGGCGTTGGCCGCTCCGCCGGGGAGCTCCTCGAGATAGAAGGTGATAGGGTTTGAGTTCCCTCGCACCTTCTCGAGAGTGGTTGTCTTCGCCGATGTTGCTGATTCCAGTTCGTCAAATTTCCTCTTGATCGACCCGATGGACAACTTCTCGTAACCACCCCCGGAGATGACCATTGCCTTGGGGAAGCCTTCCCAGGTGCTACGGGCAGAGACGGGGTCCTCGTGGGGGAAGGTTGCCCACATGTTGCGAATTGCTTCTTGGCCCTCAATGATTACGGGGACAAAGAAATCTTCGGGTCGAGTGACATTGAGGGCGACCTGAAGCCGACTCTCGTCGGGAGGAGGTGTCGTCTCCTCGATGTTCTGGGCTTCCCGAGAGCTGGGACGAGGAGTATCATTGTTCTGGGCATATTTCTTCAAGTGCCCTTCCTTGATCAGGATTTCTATTGCATCTTTGAGATAGATGCAGTCTTCTGTGACATGTCCGTGGCTCCGGTGGAGCCTACAGTACTTCGACTTGTCTGTGTTTGATTTGGGGGTAGTTGGCTTCGGAACGCGGATGCCTCCTTTCAGAAATTCCGAGTTCTGGAACTCGGAGAGGATTTGCGCGCGGGGAGCGTTGAGCGGGGTGTATTCCGTGAACCGGCCAGCTGGTCTGCGCGGTTCACGAGGATCACGGGGGCGATTTTCTTTCTTTCTTTCTCCTCCTCGTAGGGGAGGAGAGTCTTCATATTTGTGATCGCGGGGGCCTTCCTTGCGTCTCGACTCAAGGGCGATCTGCGCTGCCTCCGACTCCTCGAGCTCGATGTACGACTGAGCTCGTTGGAGGAGGTCCTCCAGACGGCGGGGTCTGTGAAGGTCCATGGACTTGGCAAAATCGGATCCGAAACGTAGTCCATGGATGATTAAATACTTCTTCATGTCGTCGGTCGTATGAACCTCGACAGCTTCTCTGTTGAATCTCTCAATGTAGTTCCAGAGAGATTCGTTCTTCCCCTGGAAGATGCTTTCTAGGGCAGCCTCCGTCTTCGGGTGTCGACGAGACGCAGTAAAGTGTTTGGTGAAGCGTTGTCTAAGTTGCTTCCAGGATGTGATCGAACCGGGTGCCAGACCCTTGTACCAAGTCATGGCGCCCTTCCGTAAGGTGGTGGGGAAAAGTCTGCACTTAATGGCCCCTCTGACGTTTCTGAAGTCGAACATGGCTTCAAAACTTTCGACGTGGTCGTCTGGGTCGGCCAAACCATCGTAGGTCCCCAGCGGTGGGGGTTTCTCCATGCCCGCGGGGATTGGGGCGTTCATGATCTCCCACGACAGGGCGGTCCTCTGGTCGTCGTCGTTGCTTCCGTCCGGGGATCTCGAAGGGGATCGGTGATGCCATGGAGGGGAATTCCTCGAACGGTTCATCGGTCTCTCCTCGGTGGTTTTGGACTTCTTGGTAGTTGCGGAGGGCCTGGGTTCCTTCCGAGGCGGGGAACGATGGCGCTTCTGGGAGATCGCCGGCTGGGGGCGTTCAAGGCGTGGCCGACAGCCTTCGCGCACCAGCGAGGGGTTCGAGATTCTTCGGAAGGAGTCCTTCGCGGGGAAGGACAGCGGTGACGTGAGGGTGGACGACGATGTCTTCACGGGGAAGATCGTCGTGTCCGCCCTCACTCTAGTGCTTCAATTCTGGTGTTCTGGTGTGCGATCAGCTGATTGGTCTGATTGATCAAGGCAAATAGGGCCACGGTGCTTGAATCTGCATTGGGCGGGGGGAGCAACTGGCTGAAAGATGGCCTGCTGGTCGTCTTGGCGGACGGCGTCGTAAGCCATGTCTTGGGAGTCCGGGGAGGCGGTCTGCCCGTCCCTGACGTCACCTTCTTTGACGTTGAGGGCGGTAGCATCCTCATGGTGGTTTCCGTTCTCGAGTTGTGCGAGGACGGTGTCCAGAGCTTTGGTAACAGACGGGTTGTTGGCCATGCTAGTGATGAACGAGAAGATTGCTTTGGTTTATCAGAGGAAAAATGGGGAAGCAAGGTTTCCCACAGACGGCGCCACTGATCGTACCTGGATCAGACAATATTTGGTGGCCAGCAACGTCTTGTGGACTTCAGCTCTGGTGAGGTTGAAAGACGGCAGGGGGTGTACCTGCAAGGTACTCCGATGCTCAAGTAAGGCAAAGGTCAAGTAAAAGCAAGTACAAGGTTAGAGTGTAAGAGAGTGTGTCACCTGACCCTCTCAAATGAGAGGGTATTTATAGAGAGCCCCCAGTGCGGGGACAACGGTCACTAGCACTGGGCTGGATTGTGAGGCCCAATCCAAGTAACTGCCAGGGCTTACGTGGCGTAGTGAAGACCAGCACGTGGTCTTCGCCCTGGGGTAACCGTTCCTAGATCTCCGGAATTAGGGCAGACCGATTCCATTGGGAGTGGGAGGTTACATGAGAACGTGTCCTCGCGGGGAGGAGTCTTGCGTGTCGGGGAGAGACGTGTCCTCGCGGGGAGGATATATATAAGGAGATGGCTCCTCGAGGGGGGAGCACCTGAGTGTCGAGGAGGAGCGAGCCCGGAGAGGCTTAGCGCCCTGCTCGATGCTCTATGCCGTGCGTGTGCCCGACAATGTTGAGGAGGGGCATGAGCTCGACATGGGTCGTGCTAAGAGGCCTTTGTTGGGCTATCCCAGGACGTTTGGGTTGGGCCTGCTCGATTGAGGGGCAGACCCCGGCCCAGTCCAGAACATTAGTTATGCTTGGTTTTGTTAGACGAGGGCAACAATCTAGAAAGGGAGGTTGAATAGATCGCCTAATGAAAATTTTCTTAGTAAAATTTTGTTTTGAAAAATATTTTCCTATGGCACGCAGAAATGAATTTGGACCGACTCTCGTTTATCCGAACCGTTATTGGTAGAATCGGATATATGCACAACCGTAGTAGAATGTATGCCAAATATGAGAAAATCCAACCAACAAGTTCAATTTAAGTTGTTTGAATATAAACCATGCTTAACGTAAATGATTTCCAATGACAAGTATATTAAAACTTGACTAAAGAATTTTGTCGAACACTTAGTGTGCAATAATTTTACCGAACACTTGGTGTATGATACACCAAGCTTTATTTTCCTTGTGTTGAAGTTATAACAAGGCAATTGCAATGGTTTAGATTGCAATGCTTCACAAAATCAGTTTTAAACACTTGAACACAACCAAAATTTTCAACAATTCAAATTACACACTAATTATTCTCAAAATCAAAAGAGAATGAAAGAGATAGAGAGAAAGAGAGAACACCAAGATTTGTTTAGGCAATTCCCCAATTATCCTCACTATGGGCACGTCTGCCCTCAATTCGAAATCGAGTTAAGATATTATAATTAACCTTTGCAATATCGGTTTACAAGAGAAGTGTAGAAATCCAAACCCCAAACCTTGTGTTTGATGTTGATCTTGAATCCTTCTCTACCCTTGATCTTAGCCAGATCAAGTCACACAAGATTTCCAATATGATCCTCCGATTACCGCTACTCTTTTGACCGGACCTTCTGTTCTTCAAAGCTTTCACTTGGCTGAATCCAAATTGCAAAATTTGCCCCTCGCCTTTCAATTGATCATTCGGTTACCGCTACTCCTTTGCAAGAATCCATGTTCTTAAAAGCCTTCGCTCGGCTGAATCCAACTTGACAAGACTTATGTAAAAACCTCCAAATCAACCCTTGATTTTGGAGTAAAAACCCTAAAGGTTTTATCCTTGAAAACCCCCCAAAGAAAACCTCAACCTAATTTTGATTACACAACCTAGATTGTACCTTATCAATCTTAACTTGAAAACAAACAATCAAAAATGCTTATGTGTAGTTTATGAATCCGTCCAGAAAGGTTGAAGATGGTGAGAATTCTTTGTATCTTTCAAGTTTCAATGCTTAGAAATAATGCATGAATGAGTATTTATAATTATGTGTGTGTATATAAATGAAATGAGCAAAACAAATTTTTAGGCAAAATGCGATTTTAAAATTTGGTTCAGAATGTATTGACCCAAAAGAATGAGTCAATACATCAGCTGAATGAGTCAATACGAGATCAAATAGAGTCAATACATCAGAGGCAGTAGCTAAATAGTGAAGAAAACGTTACAAAATGAGTCGACTTTAAGCACGAATGAGTCGACTCATTCGATTAATGTATCGTCCCAATCATCGAATGTATTGACTCAATCAAGGCAGTGGCAAAACCTTATAAAACATCTTTCATATTGAGTCGACCCAAAAAAGGATGAGTCGACTCATTGCCTCTTTGTATCGACCCATTCAAGGAAAATTTAAACTCTTTAAAATTCAACTCAGTTTGTATTGACTCATAATCAACTTGTATCGACTCATGCATATTATTTTGTGAAAATGCATATTTTGGCATGTGATGGGTTATGTAATATAGTCTTACATGCTATGACGATGATGCACACTTAGACAAAGATTGTAAGATCCAAATACACAAAGATCTAAGTTACCTGCCCAAGTTTTGACTACATTCAAAATACATTCAAGAATGCATTGCACTCACAAGTTTTTCATACTTTGCATGGTGGTTAAATTTTGGATCCTTTTACATTTTATGAAGAAGTATGTTCAAATATTCCATGATGATGATAATGAGCAAGGGTGACATGGGGTCTCCTTATCTAATCCCTCTCCTAACTTGCATCACTTTGGTGTAATTTTCATATATATTAAACCTGTAGGAAACAGAAGTGACTGTACGCATAATCCATCTAATAAATTAATTTGGTATACCAATCTCTTTTAACATGCATTCTAAGGCCTCCATTCAAGCATATCATAAGCTTTTTGAAGATCAAGTTGCATCATACACCTAGGAGTGCCTCCTTTTCTAGAGTGGCCTTTGATTAATTCATAAGCAAGCAAAATATGGTGGACTGATTATGCTACCATGAACCTTGTCAAGCTTAGTTGTGAGAACTTTGGAGATGATCTTGTACAGAGTGGTGCAACCAGCAAAAGGCCTGAAATCTCTAATGGACATAGCCACATCAGTTTTAGGAATGAGGGTTACCACAGTGTTGTTAAAAGCTTTGTAAAGTCTCTCATTATCAAAAAATTCCATATCTGTTGCAAACACATCAGGTTTGATAATCTGCCAGCTAGCCTTGAAGAGCTTTGCACCATAGCCATTAATGCCTGAAGCCTTCATATCTCTGATCCCATTAAGGGCATTGAAGATCTCTTGCTCACTCACAAGGCCAATAAGACTCTCTCTTTGCTCCATGTTCAATTGAGCACCATCTCTCATAGCTTCAACATCAATGTGAATCAAATTGTTATTTTCCTTTCCCATTAGATCACCATAATAATCTAAGACAACTTCCTCAATCTCAGCTTAAATTGTAACTCTCGTCCCATCTTCTTTTTGTAACATGTGAATATATTTGGCATGATTCTTTGATTTAAATGATGCATGGAAATAAGAGTTGTTACAGTCTCCTAGTTTCAGCCACTCAATTTTAGCCTTCTGCTTAAGGACACTCTCCTCCATCACATTTAAATTGATGAGATCATCAATATATTTCTTCACCTCCTCAATCTTATGGAAATTCATCCTATCATTACTGAGATCTTGTTGGACCTTCGAAAGAGCAAACATGAGCTCAAGCAAAAAAGAATAGCTGATAGATGCAGCTATGACTGAGAACGGTGAGGCGGGAATCCATAGCTATAGTGTGAATCCTATAATGTATTGTATAGGATATTATTGTTATTATTATTATTATTATTATTATTATTAGGGTTTTAGGATTTAAAAAAAAAATACAAAAATAATAGTTGACTTGTCATTAATTTTTTCTCAAATGATTTGTCATTAATTTTAGTATATATTTTAAATAATATGCCCTTTTAATACCTTTTGTGAAAACTGATAGACTTTAATTTTATTTAAGATTTTGAAATTTGTATTAGAATTAATAATATACAAATATTTATCAGTAAGAGTTAAATTTATGAATGTGATTTTGTCTCAAATAATATTACAATAATCAAGATTAAACGCAATTTCATAACTACATAGAATAACTAGTACCCTGTTTGTTGACAGATAACTCATTGACAATTTTCACCAAAACTATTGAAAATAAATATAGTTTCAATATTCAATCCTAATAGGTCCGAACGATGGACTCTGAAGAGTATGGAACAACCATTTATTAATGCTGAAAAGATTAGTTCCATGAGTGATGTAACTTGCCATCAAATTAGGATTCAAGGAAAGATTAATGATATATAATTAAAAATTTGGTAACCTAAGTTAAGTAGGAAATGACAATTGAATAATGACACCATGTCAAAGCCATGGCCCCTAACCCACCAATGTGAGGGGATAGGCATAGCAGTTTAATTATTCGATTCGATATTTTAAAAAGAGCTTATCCAACAGGCATAAAGTTAGGAAATTGTTTCTTGCACAATGTTTTTCTCACACATTCCAGTGAAATTTTAAATATATTTTGAGATTTTAAATTTTAAAATTGGAACGCGTCAAATATATACTCCCTCCGTCTCATAAAAAGTGTCATATTTGAGCAATGTACGGTTCTTAAGAAAATGATTAGATGTATTGGTTTTAATGAAAAAACAAATATCATTTACTAGAATACCCTTATTAAATGTAGTTAATAGAGTTGTTGGATAAAGTGAAAGCTAGTCAATAGGGGTATAGTAGTGGAAAAATTATAATAAATGATGTATTGGTAATGTAAATGGACAATTATTTTGAGACAAAGAAAAAATACAAATGAGACACTTTTTATGAGACGGAGGGAATAATAAATTCTCTCTAAAATGTGTCAAAGTTAATGTTAAAAAAAAGTTTTGAATTTTGAAATATAAAAATTAATAGGTTACAGAGATTGAATTTTCGACGCGCCTTAACACACCATACGTATATGTGCAATCTTAGAAGCACACAAAAACACATTTTAAAACAAATCTAGATTTCAATGTCTCAAACTGCTATGAAGATTGACATTTAGACACTTCTGTTTAAGTATTTATGCTCATATCTTATATCTTTTCTATTTCATTTCAACAAAGTTAACAACACATGTTTTTCGGATTGGGCCAACGCCTGCCCCACCGTCGGGCAGGGCCGGCCCAATACTGGTACGGCCCAATATGGCCCATAAAATAGCCGGTGTCGAGCATGTCCTTTGTCAGCGCCGAGCACACTCATGGCACCCCCTCGTCGGGGCGTATTGGACAGACACTGTCGAGCAGAGCCTTTACGTTTAGGAGAGCACATCTCTCCTCGACCTCTATGTAGTCCTCCCCGCGAGGACACGTCGTCTTGTAACCTCCCACCTTCGAAGGAATCGGTCTACGCACCTTCCGGAGATCTTGGGACCGTTACCCCAGGGCGAAGACCATGTGCTGGTCTTCCTTACGCCACATAAGCCCTAGCAGTCACCTGGATTGGGCCTTGCAATCCAGCCCAGTGCAGGAGACCGTCGGCCCCGCGCTGGGGGCACTCTATAAATACCCTCTCACTTTAGAGGGTCAGGTTACCTTGCATTCTAACTCACACCAGCTTTCTGTACTTGTCCTTTTCTCTGACATTTCCTGACTTGAGCGTCGGAGTACCTTGCAGGTACACCCCCTCGGTCATATCATCATCACCGGAGCTGAAAATTTCACGCGTTGTTAGCCACTGTCATACTGTCTAATCCGGGTACGATCAGTGGCGCCGTCTATGGGAATTACTGCTTCCCCGTTTTTCCTTCATCGTTAAACCAAAGCAAATCTCTCTTTTCGTAACGAACATGGCCAGCAACCAGACTGGAAACAATGCTCCGGACACCGTCTTCACGCAACCTGAAAATGGAAACCACCGTGAAGACAACGCTGCCATTCATGTCGAGGATGTCGACGTGAGAGACGGGCAGATCGGTTCCCCATTTTCCGAAGACGTGGCGTCGACGCCGAACAGGACATCCCGCAGGTTGTCTATCAGCCTGTCCCTCCGCAGCCCAATGCGGATCCGGGCACGATGGCCCTATTCGCCTTGGTCAACCAGACCAACCAGCTGATTGCTCAGCAAAATCTCTGAATCGAAGCGCTCGAGAGAGGGCGGCCACGAGGATCTTCCCCGCGAAGACATCGTCGCCCCCCATCTCCCAACCGTTCTCCTTCCCCGCGAAGGACTTACCAGGAAGACTCTCGCAGCCCCTCCCCGTGGTGCCAAGGTCGCAGACCATGCTTGGAGCGAACCCAGCCTATGGTCACTCAGAAGCGCCCCCGCTCCCCTCCTCAGAATGAGTCGAGGCTCTCCCCGACCGGGAAGAGGAGCAAGGATGACAGCGAGAAGCCGAAGAGCCATTCCAGGAGTTCTCCTCGTCGACATGGACCGGGTCGGAACCATCGATCCCCATCGTAGTCGCCGGTCAGAAGTGATGAGGATGACCAGAGAACTCCCTTGTCCAGGGAAATTAAGGACACACCTATACCCGCGGGCGTGGAGAAGCCTCCGCAACTGGGGACTTATGACGGCACAGCCGACCCCGACGATCATATCGCGAGCTTCGAAGCCATGCTCGACTATAGAAACGTCCGGGGAGCTATTAAGTGCAGGCTCTTCCCGACTACCCTCTGGAAAGGAGCCATGACGTGGTACAAGAGGCTTGCCCCAGAATCCATCACGTCCTGGAAATAGCTGAAAAAGCAGTTCTCCAAGCATTTTACTGCCTCTCGTCGACATCCGAAGACGGTGGCCTCCCTGGAGGCCATCTTCCAAGGGAGGAACGAATCCCTCCGAGACTACATCGAGAGATTCAACAAAGAAGTCGTCGAGGTCCATGCGACCGACGACATGAAGAAGTTCCTGATCGCACGGGGACTACGCACCAGAACCGACTTCGCCAAGGCTATGGGCATCCACAAACCTTCCAACTTGGAAGACCTACTCTTCCGAGCTCAATCGTACATCGAGTTCGAAGAGACGCAGACTGCTCAAATGGCCCTCGACTCGCGGCGATGAGATGGCCTCCGCGGCCATAGAGATGAAGGCTCTCCTCCCCCCCCCCGGGCGTGGGGGAGAGAGAAGAAAAGAAGGCCGCTCCCGGGACTCTTGCGAGCCAAGAGGTCCAGCTGGCCGGTTCACGGAATACACGCCGCTCAACGCTCCCCGTGAGCGAATTCTCTCCGAGTGCGCCAACTCGGAGTTCCAGAGAGGGGGTGTCCGCTTCCCCAAGCCGACAGCCCCCAAACCAAACGCGGACAAGTCCAAGTACTGCAAGTTCCATCGGAACCATGGACATGTCACGGAAGATTACATCCACCTTAAGGATGCAATTGAGATCCTGATCAAGGAAGGGCATCTGAAGAAGTACGCCCAGAGGAAGGACGCTTCCCGATCGGGTGCCCGAGACGCTCAAAGCGTAGAGGAGACAACACCTCCCGATGGGGAAAATCGACTGCAAGTCGCCCTCAACGTTACTTGACCCGAGGACTTGTTCATCCCCGAGGGAATCGAGGACCAAGAGGCAGTTCGCAACATGTGGGCGAGCTTCCCCGACGAAGACCCCGTCACTGCCCGCAGCACATGGGAAGGCTTCCCCAAGGCGATGGTTATTTCTGGTGGGGGCCCCGAGAAGGTGTCCGTCGGGTCGATTAAGCGAAATTTCGACGAACTGGAGTCTGCGAAGTCGGGGAAGACCACCACTTTTGACAAGGTGCAGGGGAGGTCAAACCCCATCACCTTCTACCTCGAAGAACTGTCAGGCGGGGCCCCTAACGCCTCCATCCCCCTCTTGATCCGAGCACAGATGGAAAATTTTGACGTCCGTAGAATCCTGGTCGACCAAGGGAGCTCGGTGGACATCATGTACGCCCACCTCTTCGAAACCCTCCAGCTCGATGAGAAGCACTTGACCCCTTACGTAGGCTCGGATCTACAGGGATTCAACGGCACCACCATCAGGTCATGGGGCTATGTCGAACTAGTGGTCACGTTCGGAAGAGAAGACACTGCCCGACAGATCAAGACCCGCTTCTTGGTGGTCTAATGTCCGTCCCGGTACAACTGCATTTTGGGGAGGATCACCCTGGCCGAACTCACTGCAGTACCATCAACAGTCCATCTGAAGATGAAGTACTACACGAGCCGGGGTCGGGTCGTCACCATGCACGGGGACATTGAAGCGGCCAGGAGGTGCTTCGACGCTGCAATCAAAGGCATGAGTTCCATCAGCACCAAGCCCAAGACCGGAGCGAAGTCATCCCCGAACGCTATGCAAAAGCCACTCCCGCGCGTCAACGCAGTCGACCTCGACAGCAGGTTCATGGGCGAGCATGAAGAAGGCGGAGCAGCTGACCTCGACCTTCAGGCGAAAAGCAATGGGCAGCCTCTCCACCCAGCGTGCCCCGTACCAGACAGAGACTTCGAGCTCGTCGCCCTCGGAGACGACCCAGACCGAAGCGTGAAGATCGGCACCGGACTCCCCGACCTGGCGAAGAAGCAGCTGAAGGCATGTCTCCGGGAGAACGTTGATCTGTTCGCATGGAGCGTCTCCGAGATGCCCGGCCTTGACCCCGAGGTGGCCTGCCATCAGCTCACCGTAGATCCGCCCGCTAGGGCCATAGTTCAACGTAGGCGTAGGCAGTCTCCCGAAAAAACGGAGGCTGCTGAAAAAGCTGTAAAAGACCTCCTAGAGGCAAATTTTATTTCGGAAGCCAGGTACACGACCTGGCTGTCCAATGTTGTACTTGTCAAAAAGAATAATGGAAAATGGAGGATGTGTGTTAACTATATCGACCTTAATCGGGCATGCTCGGAAGACTCTTTTCCTCTGCCTAACATCGACCAACTGGTCGACAATTCTGCAGGTTTCAAACTATTGTCATTCATGGACGCCTACTCGGGGTACAACCAAATCCCCATGTGTAATACCCCAAAATTTTCCCTCTCATTTTTCATATCATTTACCATGTGCTTTCATTTCATTGCGTTGCATTCAAGCATAGAAAAATAAAACATAGCATACATCTTGCATAAGGGCATGTGATCAGTGGATTGCAGAGCATTGACTATCCCAAGCAAGAGAACAAAAGCCAAGGGTCTTCAAGAAAACCTCAAGGGTCTCTTGCATCATATATCATCCCAATTGATCCCACAAGTCATTGGAAGATAGGAATTCATCAAGAAGATGGGGCAGTGCATCACCTCCTAACAAAACAGTCCAAATTAGGGTTTGTGGTTCAAGCAGTCTCCTGATGAAATTTTGATTCAAACTTAATCTCAATGTTTTCTACATGATATCAAGTATTTAAGGATGGAAGATTGCCCATTGGTTCCTTTCAGAAGAGGTTCAATTGGCCAGTTGCTTGAGAATCAAGAAATTGGGGAAAAAGTTAACTGTGCAGTGAAAAAAGTCAACTCCTGACTTTTTTGGGTCAAATTCATGAAATTCAAGTTACATATGGTCATTGGACAAGATTTGATCAAGAAATGATGGAGGAATCATGAAAAATCAAGAAACGTACAAAGTTTCCATTTTTTAGAAACTTAGGGTTTCCAAAAATGGCAAGTTTTGACCATTTTGCACTACACTTTGAGGCTTCCTTTCTTCAAGATAAAAGCTCCAAACTTCAGGCCCAAGTTGAACCAATTAAAGTTCACATTCCAAGCTTCAAATCCATATAAATAACTCTTCCATTGGATCAAAATTGAGGGAGTTATGATCAATCAAAGTTTGGTGAAATCAAGGCAAAAACCGAGTCATGGCAAGGCAAGTTCAGGCCTCTAGGCCATAATTTCATCAAACACTTGGTGTCCCAAATGTCAAGCCATTTTTCTCATTGAAGGAAGCTTCAAATGAAAAAATGTTGAACATCAAAGTTGTTCCCCTCAATGTCCTCTTCAACTTTGATGTTGGACATTTTTCCATTTGAGCAATTTATTAAGGAGATATTAGGGTTCAAAGATGGTTGCTCTACACTGAAAATTCATAGATCATGCTGCCATGTCTACCAACCACTTGCCTCGCCCATGATGCAGTTTTGTTACCTTATGTTTCAATACATTTTCCATCATTTTAGAAGTTTCAATTCAATTGGATTTCAACATCAAACTTGTTCTTTTATGTCTTCTCTTTATAATGACACCAAAACCATGTCATTTCATCTACTATGCATGGAGAATTATCTTGCCAAACCTCATCTTTTTCATCATGCTTTGGCTGCTACTAAATCAGAAGAAAGCTACATTGTTGTTGTTGATTCATCAGTTCACATGTATACTATCAAATGCCATTCATCCATTTCCTCATTTGCACACGCAAAACTCTTACACTCATGTATGTACATCATGTACTATGCATGGGAATAGAAACATTTCAAATATAAACTTATATGACAAGCTTCCTTGCTGCAGCATAAAATAAACACATCATCACCATCATCATTCATAACATCAATAACAACACAACATGCCACGAGTTCCTTTTCATTTTCAGCCTGCTTCCCACACCTCTCAATTACTTACACCACAAGTAACCATGCTGCTACATCAGTACCACCATCATCGTCATTCTCCATTATCCTCACCATAAGTGATCATGAGCTCTCCACACCATAACCAACCTTCCCAAGTCGCCACTAACTAACTTGACTCAGTTAGTTAGAGTGAACTCATTTAACCCAACTTCAACTCACTTAACTAACTCAATTAACCACACCAGTTAAATCTTAACCCCAACTATATATTCAAACTCACTCAGAATTGAATAGAGGAGACTTCATTTCTTACTCTCACTCAAAAACACTCTCAAGTTTTCTCTCTAAACTCTCTCTCTCTCTCTGGCGAATTCATCAAGATTCCTTCTCAATCTTCATCATCAAGATACCGAAGCTTTGAAGCATGAAAGATTGAAAGCATATTCAAGTTCTGAACCTCCATTTTCTCTTCCTTTCCAAGATTCAACAGCATTTATTTTGCTCAAAATTGAAGTTCTAGAAGTTCAAGATCTCACAAGATTCTCTGGTTTTCTTACAACTCAATCTTCTCCAAATTTCAGGTTCAAAATTCTTCAACTTATTCTGCTCGATTCTCTTGTTTTTAATCTTGTTGTTGGTGTGATTTTAGCTCATTAGGAGCTCTGAAACTCTGGCTAGTTGATAGAGCTTGTTAGAAGCTTAGATTTGAAACCTAGGGCAAACTTCTCCCCTTTGATTCTCTTTGTATGTGCATGATCTGTGAATTTCAAGGCTAGATTTGAATTCCTCTTGACTTCAGCTTCATTTTGATATATGGTTTGTGTATGTTTGTTGACCTGAAAATGTGATCCCACCGGAGACTCGCCGGAGAAGACGATCAGAAGTCTTCTCCGGCCACCTGATTCTCACTCAGGTCAAAACCCTAGCCGTTGTCCAGTTTTAAGTCGTGACCGTCTGATTTGTGCGTGTGAACGGCCAGGATCATGCCAACGCATAAATGAGGGATGCTCCCTCTCACGTGCATCTTTTTTTAACATGATTGACCTCTATATGTGTGCGTGCATGCTACTTATCGTGGACTTTATCTCTGATTCGCGTGATGTGTGTACTTGCTTGATAATCTTGCATTGACTTGATCCAACGCTTGCTATTGAGTCAACTATTGAATGAGGGTCTACTATAATTTTGTGTGCTACACGCGTTTTGGACTGGATTGAATAATTGATATTCACACCCTTCTTTTATTGAGCCCAAACATATTTGAACTGAGTTCTTACTATATTCACACCCCCTGCTTATTTTACCTTCATTTTAAATTTCTTTTTTTATATAGTTTTCATTTCATTTCATTAAAAATACTAAAACGCATTGAAAAAATCTAAATAAATTCATGTGAGATCTTTACACATTTAATTAATTTTCTACAATTTTTAATTCTGGTTTTATTAATTTTTTAGCATATTTCCACAATTTCTTTTCAATTTCTTTTTCATTTGAACCTTTCATTGACACTTGAACTTGTGCATTTTATTTCTCCCATCTCATACAACATTTTTTACTCATTCTTTTTGAATTGTTTAGATAACACATTAAATTATATAAGAAAATTTTTATTTTGATTTTTAAAGTCATTTTATCACATGTTTACATGTTCATCTTTGCACTTTCTTTTGGTTTGTTTCAATGTAATTTTGTGAAATTCTTTGGTCATGTTTTCTTTTGAGTTTTGCTATGAGTTTTGGTACATGTTTTTGCTTCTGACTTGGATTGTTTAGGACCTATTTTTAAAATTTTCTCATGTGCTTTGATATTTGTTTGATGCCTTGCATTTGAAGTTACATGTATGCACATTCTTCTACTTCATTCTCATATGATTTTGTTGAGCCACTTGTGCCACCTCTTGTGTTCACTTTGTATGATATTATAGGTTATTGGTATGATATTATAGGTCATCTTGAACCATAATTATAGGTCATTTGTTTTCATTCTTTGTCATTTGTACATAATTGTTCTAAATGTCATCCTTACATGAATATTTTTGTCATAATTCTTACATCTTCTTTTCTTAAGCTCTACATGTTTCATGTGTGCATTTTGTATGACTTTTCATTCATCCCATTTGTATCTCATCAATGGTATGCCACTTCCCATATGCATTCATTAATCATTTCACATGTTATGCACTTTTGGTATGTCACTATGTGCATCTAATTGGAAATTGTTTATTTCTTTCTTATCTCTTCTTCATCTTATTTCTCTTACTTGTATCATTGCATCCATGACTTGTGTGATGATTCATATGCATTAGAAGACATTTTCAAATGGTATATGGTTTTGACTTTGATCTTTTGTGAAGCATCAATGCATGATCACATTGCATATTCACTCATTCTTAATCTTTTACTTCCATAGTGCACTTCTTTGATGTTTAGGACATTTGATTGTGCATAGTTTGTTCATGTTTAATATCTTAACATTAGAGAACATCCTTGGAGTATAGGTTCTGAACTTGAATGATTTTCATCTCTTAGGATCTTTATCCATTGATTCTTAATTTGTTTGATCATTACTTGTTATTCTTTCCTTATTCCACTACTTGTAAATAGTTTTTGAACTAACCTTTTTATGTAGGTGCTAATGGTAAGTAAGTGTGTGGATATGCTTCCACATACACTTCTTTCTTCTATTTTCTCTTATCTCCTTTAATCATTCTACTTGTGATCATGATAAGCATTTATATGTTTTCCTTGAATAACTTCTTTCTTCCCCCTTTTGAGTTATAACTCATCTTCTACTTTAGAAGTGAGTTGTTTAATTCATTCTTCTTCTCCTTTATCTTAGGATTAGGTTTCTTAAACCACATTAACCATAGGAACATCCATGTATGATAATTTTAGGGTTTGAGTCTTAGTCTCCCTCATTAGATTTTACCTTTCTCAACCTTTTGAGTCTCTCTTCTTCTCATTTCTAAACAAAAATCAAAAATACTTAACAAAAGACATAACATGTGTTGTATTTGAGCCTTTCATGTGAGAATAAGATAGTGAGGGGTCTTCTCTCATTTTCTTAGAATGTTTAGCGTACGTCCCGTCTTGGGTCGATATGCGAGGCATTCGATCCTACGTGAAAAACTTAAATACAATGTGTGTTACAAAACACCAGAATAATCAAAACACTTCTTTCTAAAACACAAAAACAAACAACTCTCTTCTCATCTCCTTTATTCTATTCCTTAAGGATTCGTCACGTCCGTTCCACTGTAAACAGGTAACGCCTAAGTCTCCCTACAGCGAGCTGCAACACCTAACTGCTGGAACGCGCACTCTGACGTTTCCACTAAAAAACACAAACAAAGTAGCCCTGGCTGAGGGGAACTACGTCGCTCTGATTCTCATGTTCCCGATGAGATACATAGGCAGTGGGGTAGGGCCCATTCGAGCTCTTCTTTTATTTTCCCTACATTTGCTTCTTGTTCTCTCTCCTTTCTTTTTTCCCCTTCCTTTCTACCTTTCTTTTCCAGTTCTCAGCAGCGAAGCTCCAGTCGACGACACCCTTTGATCAAGACAAACAAGCTTGGATCCCATCGGGTACGATGGACGCGTGGGGGTGCTAATACCTTTCTCTGGCGTAACCGACTCCCGAACCCAGTTTTCTTGGTCGCAAGACCATGCTCTTTCCATTCCCCCAGGTTTATGCAGTGTTTCCTTTCACTCTCTTGGGATAAATACACATTGATGGCGACTCTGTTTCTGCGCCACTTTCGCGTTTATACCTGGATGAAAATCCCGGGAGCGACACCATGGACAAGGCCGACAAGCAGCATACTGTCTTCATAATCGAGTCGGGCAATTACTACTACAACGTGATGCCCTTCGGCCTGAAGAACGCCGACGCAACCTACCAACAGATGATGAACAAAGTCTTCTAGGGAGAGATCGGCAACATGCTCGAGGTCTACATGGACGACATGATCTCCAAATTCGCAGAAGAAGCCGACCATGTTGGCCATCTCAAGAAGGTATTCGACACGGCGAGGAGATGCCGTATGAGGTTCAATCCCGAAAAATGCACCTTCGGCGTTCGGCCGGGCAAGTTCCTCGGTTTCTACCTCATAGAGCGAGGAATCGAGGTGAACCCCGACAAGTGTAGGGATTTCTCAAAGATCCCGACCCCGAACTTGAAGAAGTTAATACAATCATTGAACGGGATGCTGATCGCCCTCTCCCGCTTCGTCGCCAAATTTGCGCAGTACGCACTCCCATTTTTCAAACTTCTACGACAAAAAGCCACGTTTGAATGGAGCGAGGAGTGCGAGCAAGCGCTCCTCCACCTTAAACAAGTCCTGTCGCAACCCTCGGTCCTATCACGACCGGAGAACGGTGAGACGTTATTCCTTTACCTCGCCATCACGAGCGAAGCAGTCAGCGCTGTCCTCATCCGGGAAACCCCCGACGGGCAGAAACCGATTTACTTCACAAGCAAGGCCTTCCAAGGCCCCGAGCTCAGGTATCAGCAGATCGAGAAAGTCGCCCTGGCCCTCGTCACAGCGGCCAGGAGGCTGCGCCATTACTTCTTAGCCCACACGGTCGTGGTAAAAACTGAGCAGCCCATAAGACAGCTCCTCGGTCGACCAAATATGGCAGGAAGGATGCTCAGGTGGTCGCTCGAACTCGCCGAGTTTGACATCCAGTACGAGGGAAGAAAGGCCCTGAAAGCTCAAGTACTGGCTGACTTCATAGCAGAAATGACCCTCCCGACACCGACGACCGGCGGATCCCAAAAGTGAACGATATACGTCGATGGGGAATCCAGCTCGAAAGGGAGCGAGGCGGGCATCATCCTTGAAAACGAGGAGGGTATCCTGATCGAAGTCTCTCTAGAATTGTCCTTCCCAACGTCGAACAACCAGGCTGAATACGAGGCTTTCCTCGCTGGGCTACGGTTGGCTGAAGACCTCGGTGCCCAAGAAGTTAAAATTTTCACCGACTCCCAGCTCGTGGCAGGTCCGAGGAGAGTATCAAGCCAAGAACGACACTCTCATCGAATACTTGACCCTAGTGAAGGAAAAGATGAAAAAATTCATCTCCGCGGAAGTAACCCACATCCCGCGCGAGCACAATACCCGAGCAGATGTCTTGTCCAAATTGGCGAGCACAAAGAAGAAAGGTGGAAACAAGTCCGTCATACAGGAAGTACTTTCTCGCCCGAGCATCGACAAACCCGCTCCTGCGCCGGACGTGAATGCCATCGGGGACAGCAATTACTGGATGACCCCGGTATACGAATACCTCACGACGGGCAAGCTACCCGACGATTGCAAGGAAGCGGGGATGGTTAAGCGGCGAGTGTGCTCATACATAATAGTCGAGGATAAACTTTACCGTCGTGGTTTTTCTATCCCCCTCCTCGGGTGCGTCGAAGAGACCAAGGTCCCTGGTATACTCCAAGAGATCCACAAGGGGATCAATGCCCAGCATCTCGGTGGGCGATCCATAGCCCGTATGGTGCTTCGGGCAGGGTATTACTGGCCCACCATGCAACAGGACGCCAAGGAGCACGTCAAGAAGTGAGATCGATGCCAACGGCACGGGGACATGCACCTTGCTCCTCCAAACGAGCTCAAAACACTGTCGTCCCCATGGCCATTTGCATGGTGGGGAATGGATATCCTTGGGCCCTTCGTCGTGAGATCATACCAAAACAAATACCACATCGTCGACGTAGACTATTTCACAAAGTGGATCGAGGCGGAAGCCTTGGCCAAAATCACGACCTTCAACATACTCCGTTTCTACAAGAGGAACATCCTCGTCCGATTCGGCGTGCCCCAAGCGATTGTCACCGACAACAGGACGCAGTTCACCGATAGGAACTTCCAAGACTTCGTCACCAAACTGGGCACGAAACAGCACTTCACGTCGGTCGAGCATTCTCAGACGAACGGACAGGCCGAAGTAGCGAACAGGGTGATCCTTAGAGGATTGAAACGCCGACTAGGCGACGCCAAGGAACGATGGGTCGAGGAACTACACAGCGTCCTCTGGGCCTACCGAACAACCCCACATTCCACGACCGAGGAGACCCCCTTTTGTCTGACCTACGGAATAGAAGCGGTGATCCCCGTGGTGATCAGGGAACCCTCGAGGAGGACGGAGGCCCCCCTCGACGAAGGCGCAAACAACGAGATCCTGATAGAAGAGCTCGACTTCATCGAGGAGATAAGGACGGGCGCATCCCTCCAGGAAGCCTCACTTAAGCAGAAAATAACTCTACGTTATAACGACAAAGTTATTAAACGAGATTTTCAAGTAGGCACCCTCGTCCTGCGAAGGAACCAGAAAGATTCGCGAGAAGGTAAGCTCGCCGCGAACTGGGAGGGCATGTACCGCGTCCGCGCAAAAATGGAGACAGGAGCCTACTACCTCGAAAATCTACACGGGGAGGAACTTGCTCGACCATGGAACGTTGAGAAACTTAATCAATACTATAATTAAACACTACCCGCGACACGGCTACGTCGCGATTACGGGGGTGCACTATGGTACAAGCGCGACACCTCTATACGAAACACGATGGTCAAAGGCCGCATTGTGTGGGCGCGAGGACTTTTGACCCGACGAGGACCCCTCGACCGAGCTCCGTCGTCGTCGTACCAATTAGGCTGAACACCCAGCTCGCGATGGGAAGTTCACACCACGAAGCTAAGACCTCGACCGAGCTCTTAGCCTCGTTGAAGGTCAGGATACACCTCCGGCCACTCGACCAGTTTCCCCACACGGTCGAGGATCAACAAAGTCGAGCAAACTCCCAAATTACCATTACTTAGACAAAAACAATAGCACCACACACACAAACAAGTGAAAACATACAAGCATCACACGCGCAGATAAACAAAAATCAAAACATTAAGCGGGCAGAAGCCCATTGTACAGGTATTACAAAAAATATCAAAAAGCCCTTGGCGCGCAGGCCGGGCAAATATCATCCCAAAAATGGCTCGCATGCCAAAAAAAAGACCAAAAGTGATGGCACGCATGCCGAACAAACAAAAGAACTAAACAGCGATCTCTTCCTCGATCCGACCATCATTCTCCCCGTCATCCTCCTCCTCTAGCAGGTCCAACTTGCCATCGACCACACGAATGAATGGTTTAATCCTGTCGAGCGCAAGTTGGACATCTGGATTCTCGGCCTCGACCTGCGCCATAGCATTTTTAAAGCCTATCTCGAGGGCCTCCAGACTATCCTGCTGAAGCTCCTGAATCTTAGCGATCAAAGCCGCGCGGCTGGAGAAACATTTCTCCTCGGCAGACTCATTCTCTGCAGGACGTGCAGCAGCTTCCAGCTCAGCAACCCTGGTCCGGAGGCGGTCACGCTCCTCTTGAGTCGCCTTCAGTGCATCGTTGGCCTCATCCAGCTCGCGGAGGACGTTGGCATAGTTCTCGCACTTGGTCTGGGCCTCTTGCAGATCAACCTCAACCTTGTCCTTCTCCTTCTCGAGGGCAGTGTATTCATCCTTTAGCTTCTGCAACTCGGAGGCAGAGGAGGTCCCCTCGTTCAATATCAAGACAGTCTCAAAGATTCGCATCATGGCCTCTAGGTCCTCGACAAACGCCTCTTTCCTGGCCTCTCCGTCCATTCCCAGAACTGCCCTCACCTCGGCCTCAGCGACGACAGGAGGGCTTCCCCTGAAGAAGTTTCGCTGAAGATGACAGGCGGGCAGTAGAAACTTCTTCGTTGGGACAGGGCCCTTGAGATCCACGAGGACGGGTCCCTCAGTCCTTGCCTTTTTGGCAGGGGTGCTCTCCGGAGGGGGGACTGGATACACTGTGGAGAAGACGAGCCGCTCGTCGTCCCGATTGGCACCGCTGTCTGGATAACGTCTCGAACACGACCCTTAGCTCGTTTGGGTGCCTGGTCAGCAGTCATCGCGTTCGGTGGCGTTCGACATTTGAGCTGCAAGGGAAAACATGAAACACGTTAGCACAAGGAAACAAAACTAAGTGAACGCCCGGGCAGAACAATGGGCTCCTACCTAAGAACCTCTTGGCTTCGTTGGGAGACTTGCACTCAAGGAGAGCCTTGGTGTTTATGTAACGGGTCGCGGTCATAACCCTTCCCCGCGAGTCTAGGATAGATTTTCCGTCCCTAGTTATACACATTGCCCGGTTGAAACTGGTGACATACGCGACCAGCTTTGCGTACGCTTCTTTGTCCTCCTCCAACAGGTCGCTGGGCTTCACGAGGTAGGAATATGTGCCACGCGCAAAGTGCGCATCCTCCCACTCTAGGGGGCACTTGGACACAAACCTCTGCTCCCCGGCCCCGTCGGTCACAATATCATAAAGCATGCCCACAGCCTCGTGCGTCACGGGCATGACATAGTAAAATATATCCTTAAAGTTACGAATGGAATCCGAGTACGCCTTGAACAGCTTCCTCGGCTGTTTGAAGGAAACCCAACTGTGTCGCCCTTGATCAGTTGAACGTTGAAGGTGGAATATGTGGAAAAAGAGGGAGAGAGTGGTCTCAATGTTGAGGTAGTCGCACACGATCTCGAACGCCCGCATGAAGGCGAGCGCATTGGGATGAAGCTAAGATGGCGCCAGGTGCAACCGGTTGAACACCCCCAACTGAAAGCTGTTGAAGGGGAGACGAATGCCAGCCTCTTTAAAGGCAAACTCATACATGGGGAACCTTAACCCACGGTAATTCGAGCAGGTACGGTGGTGTTCCCGAGGCTGAAAGTCAGTCCACTTCGCCTGCTCGCCCACAGCGACGTCCTCGACGATGGCGAAAGCGTCTGTGTCGTCAAGGGAAAAGCCTGAACGAATGCGTAAGGGCTCCTCGCCGGCCTAGTCAACAGCCGGACGCAGGGGCTGCTCCCCGGGAAGCTGCGCGGGGTCGTCCACCTCGGGTTCAGTATCTATCTGGATAATGCCCGCAAGCCTCACGACCATTTTTACCTGAAAAGCAGAGGAAACAGGTGAATTCGTTGGCCACGACCAAATCCACCCTTCCACTGTCGATCAAGTGAAAGGGCAATGAGAGCGCGGGAGTTGCTCGGAGCAACGGGGAACTATCCAATACCTTTACTCCGTCAAGGGACCTTCTTCAGGTCCTTGGGACATTCATCGTGCGTCCTCGGGGCATTCATCGGGTCCCCGGGATACTCATCCCAAGCCTCCGTCAAATCAAACAGAACCCTAGAAACGCCCCGCCGTTTTAGCCGAAATCTTCATGGCATTACCGGGAACTTCACCAGTTTTCCGGAAAACCACCAAAGGAAAACAAAACGGAAAAGAAAAAAGATTAGAAGCTTACTTGAAATGATGGTAGAGGGCGGACCGGAACGGTGGAAGCGGCGGAGTATGGTGGTGTACGGCGGTTGAGCAGCAGCGGAGAAAGAAAGGGAAGATCGGAGCGGAAAAGGTGGGAATGTGAAAATCACACGAATTCAAGCCCTTTTATAAGCCCCTCACGGGACTCGAGGAGTCCCTAGGCTTTTGAGTACCCTAGGCCTAGCCGTCCCTAGGCATTAATGGCAGACGACACGTGCCACGCGTGTATTCCCGCATTAATCCTTTCATCTGCCTTGGTCCTCGGACTCAACCCCTGATCTCCCCAAGGCGTCGACCAACGGTGACATCACAAGTCGAGCAGAGTTCAAGATTCCTGCCCGTCTAGCATCCCGTGCCCATGACCGTCATATTGCATTATGCCCGTTGAGACGGGGACGCATCCCCGTCGACACGTATCCCTAATAACGGGTTAACTGCACGAATCGATGGATCACCTTCATCTCGGTGGTCGATCATGCTTACAGCGTCCTCATCAAGGCTGACCCTTAAGTCATTCCTCCGACACCTCAGAGCAACGACCTGCCCCACTGTCGGGCAGGGTCGGCCCAATACTGGTACGACCCAATATGGCCCATAAAATAGCCGGTGTCGAGCATGTCCCTTGTCAGCGTCAAGCACACTCATGGCACCCCCTCGTCGGGGTGTATTAGACAGACACTATCAAGCAGAGCCTTTACGTCTAGGAGAGCACATCTCTCCCAGACCTCTACGTAGTCCTCCCTGCGAGGACACGTCGTCTTGTAACCTTCCACCTCTGAAGGAATCGGTCTGCGCACCTTCTAAAGATCTCGGGACCGTTACCCCAGGGCGAAGACCACGTGCTGGTCTTCCTTACGCCACGTAAGCCCTGGCAGTCACCTGGATTGGGCCTTGCAATCCAGCCCAGTGCAGGAGACCGTTGGCCCCGCGCTGGGGGCACTCTATAAATACCCTCTCACTTGAGAGGGTCAGGTTACCTTACATTCTAACTCACACCTGCTTTCTGTACTTGCCCTTTTCTCTGACCTTTCCTGACTTGAGCGTCGGAGTACCTTGCAGGTTCCCCCCCCCCCCGGCCGTATCATCATCACCGGAGCTGAAGATTTCACGACGCTGTTGGCCACTGTCATACTGTCTGATCCAGGTACGATCAACATGTATTTATGCTCATATCTTATATCTTTTCTATTTCATTTCAACAAAGTTAACAACAAAGAGCAAACAAAGTTCGTGAGCATACTCTTGTTTCAGAATTTTTTAAACTTTCTTACAAATTATATATACATCATTGCATTCAAATATAGCATATCTCTCAAGTTCTACTCCACCACATTCAATCCAAAATTGCTCGTCACTCACATTTAATAAGTTTCTCATTTCCTTACTTTTTTATTTGAGATGCATGCATTACTTAAATAAGTTATAGTTACGATACCTTAAGTTTCATGCAATAAATATATCATATGTGTTTTTGTCCTAAATTGTTTTAGTTTGAAATTTTGAATGGTTGTGGCTTATAGTTCGTAAGCTTTGTTTTTGCTTCTTTTGTTCGGGTTTTGTTGAGTCCGGATTTTGAAGTTTGGACACTTAGTTCGGAAAACAAAATTTGGACTTACATGTTTTCTGTTTTTTTTTTCTTTAGTTTGCCAATACTTTCTTTGAGTATGACATGTTTTTTCTTGTTTATTTATAAGAAAATGGCAAATAACCAAGAAAGAATAATACATGGTATAGTGGCTCAACATGTTTCCGTTTATAAGGAGAAAGTTAGACTCTTTGACCTGTGCTTGGAGAATCTTCATTTGATGTTGAAGTATTGTCTTCCCGAGTTCATATCGTCTTCCCGGATTCATGTGTCTTCGGCTCATCATGAAGTCCCAGTTGCCCCAAAAGCCCCTATTATACCTGATGTTGTTGTGCCCGACAATTTTTTGGGAGACCCTTCAAACCTTTCACTACTACTTCTATACGCACACCATGCAGCTATGCACGTGTGGGGTGTGGGATGTAGATGTAGCATAAATCTTTAATTACTCTTTTAAACACATGTAATTAAATTGTGTGAGAATGATGTATTTATTTGTTGCAATACTATGATACGTTGAAATGTATTAACCACAGTAGAAAGCTTGCAAGCTGCGCAACTTGATGAACCATGGTTTCATGAAGTTTTGCATCTATCTGGATTGAAGGATTAGATATGGTTATATTAGTCATGGTTTATTGTCTGCGTTTGTGGAGTGATGGCACACAAAGACCTCTTTATTTTATCTTCTAGTCAATGAGATAACCATCATACTTGATGATGCCTCGTGCCTCATACATCTTCTGATCTCAGGCCCTATGAGGTGATAACCGTGTACTTTGGATGGCTGGCTTGTGGTCACGACTTATGTATCCACATCTACCTTGGCACTTTTGCAGTTCGAGTAATTGAAGGGTATATATACCCAGAGACCCCATAGTTAATGCTTATGCCAATATCTTCTGCAGAGATGTTGATGGGATATTTGTCAAGTACTATGAGCATTTGGTCCTAGAGGATGTATTTCATATGTTAGCTTCTTGTCCATAGAGTACGGTATATAGTTACGTTCAATGGTTTTATAGAGTGTTACATCCTTACAAGACACCAGATGCAAAAGGAGATTCCTCGAGGTTAACTAATCAAAAGATACTAGAAAAGGAGCAGGTAACGGTGGACCATGTCGTAGATGTGTTGCTAATTTGTCGTAATATTATGGCTATTGGGATAGAGGTCATAGCTAGGGACGAGTTTCAAAAAGACACTTATGAGAGGGTCGCTTTATAAGTCATCTTAACAAAGGCATAACATGTTGCAATACCTGAGATAAAGGAGAAACATGGGTATCATATATAATAATTGTCTTTTACTATATATTTTGATATTAACATTTTAAAACTTTGTATTATAGTTCGATGTATTTTATGAATACTTATGTATGATTTACGTTTGAATTTTTTATTTCAGACAAAATTACATCAGAGGTCTTTTAAGTTATTTTTATGTTACAGGTTGATACTTTAATATTTTTTTGTAACAACTTGGGCCTTTAGATTGATTTCTACTTCCTTTTCCTCACTTTTTGAATATTTAAAAATTTGTGAGTGTTTATTTCTGATTTCACTTCATCTTTTTTATATCACTCAATACAACTGTTTCCTCAATTAGCACATTCACTCTATTAAAAAAAATAACGATACACACGATTGATAACTTAAATGACTAAGTTGTTAAAAAAAATATCTTAATTTTATTATTGAATGACAAATGTATATGATTTATCATTGTAAATGACTTAGAAGGTAAATTTCACTAAAAATATAAAATTTCTTCTAACATACTATCTAAGTGTGAAAAAATTGTCCTAAAAGTTTCTCCAAATTTTAAAATATAGATTCCCCCATTCGCCACATTATAAAGAAATATAGATAAATACATAAAGGATTTATCCATAAAGTAAAATCCATACTTTTTTTATTTGGCAAAAGTAGAGATGCTGATGAAGTAATTTAATTTAATGTATAATAGACTCATCCAAATTTTGAAATCCAACGTAATTACTTCATGAGATGTAATGAACACCACCATAATGTTTCTATACCACATTTGTCAAAATTTAGTGGTAATACGACATCATATTTCGGCAAATTTCTCGAAATAGTTGCATCAATATTGTTTTTTCTCAAATGCCTGAGACGAATACAAAATAACCATTATCACAATTGTGAGTCCGGTTCGAATTAACCAGCTATTATTCCCAAATTATACAACCTTATTTCACATAACTATTTATATCTAATTGTAAGCTCAAATAGGCTTGATGCACACCGCATGGTTATCAATTTATTTTAGAAAGGAGAGACATTCGTCTAATCATGAATCAAATATTACAATAAAAATCATAAGAATAGTCTATATATTACAAACAAAATCATAGATTTCAAGATAAAAACAAGTGACATGATGAAATTATAAATTACCACTTATAAACTTTAAAATAATTTAAATTCAAGTCACAAATCAAAATAAGAGAAAATAAATGTCATAACTATTTACAAAGCATACAAACAAAAATTACTAATTTGGATATTTGGAAACCAAGAATAAGGCTAGAATATTTTAAAAAGAAAGGAGCATGGCAAAAAATGAAGCGGCATGGAATTAAATAAAACCGTGCAGAGCAAAATAAGAATTTCGTTCTACCTACAACCTCGTGCAAGAACTAGCCAGAATCAGTTCAGGAGTATTCTACTTTAGTGAGTAAAATTTTACAAATAAGCAGCTAAGACTGTTAAATATGCATAACCAATCGATATCATCAGACCAGAATTTTATAAAATTTACAGCAGTTAAACGATTGTGGTTTTTATAAGGAGGAGCAAGAATAACTTGAAAGTACAAAATCGAGAAGAAAATGATACTATTACACAATACACAGAGACATCACAATTGAGTTACACATCTCCAAGCATCAAAACCAAACAAGAAATTGTCTCCTCCAACTGTATCCTTTGCATCCCATGAACTAAATGCAGATCTCAAGAATAACATGACACCATTTAAAACAAAGGAAAATACTGTCATAGTAACAAATAAACGAAACAACCTATAGATGTGACAAAAAAGGAAAGGGAGATTGGATCAGAGAGGAGTATGGTAATACCCGTTTGGAGGTCCCATTCCATGGACTGGGGGCATTCCATAAGGCATAGGACCTCCACCATAGTATCCATTGCCGTTCAATTTGGTCAAGCTACTTTGGCCTTGCATCCCGTCCCTTGCATACTGATGCCACAACTGCTGCTCATTCACAAGCAATTGCTGTTTCTTCTCCATTTCGGCCATTTGCACATAGGATGGAGGTGGAATGTTCAAAGATGCGGCGAATGGGTCCTGATTAACTGGCTGCACAGATCCATCTGGGGCCGGAAGAGCTAAAACAGGTGTTGTGGTCTTCCCCGGTCCCGGCAACGCCACACTGCTTGCACTCCCTCCACTAAGTTGGGAAGTGCTGACATGCTGCCTGACCATTCCTTGATCATACATACCATTCAACAATAAAGGATCTAGCCCACCACCTAAATCTGCTTTCTGCCTTGATAAATTGCTGGCTGTTTCTACCAGCGCCAATTCCCAATCAGCTTTCCCAGGTTCTGCAGCAGGGGTCTGCCAAGCTGAAGTTACTTCTGGCTGTCCATTTGACGGAAAGGCTTCCCATGATCCATTGGCATTATTAGCCGGTGCACCAGCAAAGAGTGCCAAAGCAAACTTATTACCCTGGTCATCAGCAGTGACCGCATCCTCTCTCAGATTCATCAAATCTTCCGTAAACTGTGGCTTTGGTTCAGGCTCCGGTACAGGCGGAGGAGGCGGGGTATAATTCTCAGGTGGAGGCAGGGCCTTGATTTCGTTCATATCTTGTACCGGCTCCTCCTCTTTTACTTCCACTTTGGGAGCTTCCTCTTTCCTCTCTGGACTTTTAGGCCTCTTGGCCCTATCCCTCACAAACTCCTCCAGCGTCTCAAGCAACTTACTTGTAATTCTCTGAACTTCTGGATACTCAGAGGATCTCGCTAAACCACTATCTTTACACCAATTGTAAAAGGTAATCAGTTCGTCGATCTGTTTGGCAGAACTTGCATAAGCATCAAAGGCCTTCACGCAATCAGGGTACTCCATGTCAAAGAATTTGTCAAGCAACACAGCCAAAACCTCACATATATCCGCATACAGCTGAAAGCTCTCCTTAACTAGCGGATACAAAGCAACCAAAACCATCCTGCTGTTCTTCGCCAACCCAGTCGGCCTACAAGACAAGAAACGATCTAAGAGCCTCTGCAAATGACCCATCTTACCGAAAATCCTCTCCGGATTCATATCCCTCAAAGGGGTAACAGTAACCATCCTTCTATCATCCTGCCCCGCTGCATCAGCCATATCCCCATACGACCTCGTCTTCCTCATCCCACTCCCACCATCCCCTCGACCTCCATACTCATATTCATTTGGCGGCGATCTGAAATTATCTCTTCCACCAAGCCTATCATCCCCACCGCCACCACTACCAGAACCACCACGACTGCCACCAACATTAGTCTTCCTATCAAACAACATCAACTCAAGCCGCTGATCAAGATACATCGCATACGTCCTAACAAAAGCAGAATGATCCCAAGAACTAGAATGCGCCTCATCCCTAAAATCCGACATATTCAAAAGCCTCGTCCCCCTCCTAGTAGCATACAAAATCTCCTCCTGAAAAATCACCGTCCCTTCATTCATCAAACGATGAACAAGTATAAGAGCCTTCAACGCAACAATCCAATCCCTCGTCTTCCCCAACCTCTTCGACACCGCCGCCACACAAGCGCTCACATAACCACGCGAATAAGACATCATGTTCAAAATCTCCCTCACATACTTCTCACTCGCCGGATCCTCATCATGACTCGTCGCCTTCACAACCGCCACCTCCAACTCCGGCGCCATATTACTCGCCACCTTCGCAATCCCAATACTCGTCTGATCCTTCACCGCACCAATCGCCTTCCGAATCGTACTCGAAGCCATACTTCAAGAATCCAACACCAAACCTCTCCGATCAAATCACTTAATTACAAACTCACTTCACGAAACGGTTATAACAGAATGAAGTAGATTAGATTTGAATTAACTGATTTTCTTAAAGTAGAAAATCAAATCAAAATCAAACCCTAATAACCGTTCAATTCAAATTCAATTCAAGTATTCAAGAGTCAATACAGAGACAAATCCTCGAAGCTTACCTCAGCTTCTAGATCCGGATCCGAATCGCTAGGTCCGATTCTACAGGAAGAAGGACCAATGAAGAAGAAGAAAGGAAGTTGAAAGGTCAATGGTGTTGTGAAGAGTGTTTCAGATCTGTGAAAAAAAGGTGAAAGTTAAAGATACTACAGGTAGGTACCGGAGAAATAGATGTATGAAGAAAAGAATAGAGAATGGGTTGGGATTGTGTGAATTTTTGTTAAGATACGACGCGTACGGTTCACGGTGATGTGATTTTCTTTCTTCCTGATAGTTTCCTTTTCTGTTGTGATGAGGACACGGGAACCGGATGTTCCGGTTGTTAGGTTAGGTGGGTCCAGCTCAGATCGTCGGTGGGAACTGGGTAAATAATGATTATATGAAATGTTTGGTATTTACGGTAAGGATTAATTAGTGTGGATTTTGTTTGATACGGTTGCCTTTTCTGGGTTTTTAGTCTTTTTATGCAGTTTCCTTTCTTTTTTGTTGTGAGGTTTTTTATTACTACTCATTATTGGGTTGGGTTATCAGCACTACTATAGTCAGATGAGTCAAAGAAATTAAAGAAAAAGCACGTTCTCGAAATTCTACTTTAGTTTTAATTTTTCTTTACTTTTCTCTTATCGGTGGAGTTATGTAGATACATTATGCATTTGAATTTAATTATTTAGTGTTTAGTATATTTTTGTGATAAATAAGGTGTAGAAAAACATGTACCTCGTATTTTACTCAATGATGACCATAATTGAATTCTATTGTGGAAAAAATTAAACTTAAATTTTTGGATTGAAATTTTTTATTTTATTTTTATTTTTATTATCGTATATTATCTCATACTTGAATTAACAGTAGTGTAAGCTTTGTCAAAATTTGATTTAATTAGAATGAAATATAAAATTACATTCAATTGCCAATCCTGAATAGAAATGCTTCTCAAATTTTGCTCATGGATTCCGTCTCTAATTCCATTTTCTCTAAGTTGGTTCATGAAAAGTTTGGATTCCCCAACTTTAAATTTTGTACTCATTAAGAGGATTTTGAAGATTTTTTTTTTCAAATAACCAACAATTTCAAATTAAATTAATAGGTTGGAACATGGTCGGTTTTTTGAATTTGAGTGATTTGGATAAATCAAAATCCTAAACTCTAAACCCTAAACCTTAAACTTTATAATTTTTTTTTTAATAATAAACACATAAGGATAAAAAAATAATTAGATAAAAAAATAATTAGATAAAAAACACATTTTTATTTGACATTGTGCAAAAAGAATGCAAATATGGATCTTTGAATCAATATTTATACTACATCAAACATAAACCCTTATAAAGAGACTTATTTTTCTTCTTATTATTATTATTATTATTATTCTTGATCCAATCTTTTTTCCAATAAAAAAATTGACCAAACCTTTAAAGTTATTTAAATATCATCCTCTTAGTATTTTTTTTTTGTTGCAAAATCAATAATATTTTGTTCATAATCAAGGTTCTTCAAAAAATTATTTTCAATTGAAATCAACGCAAGACTATTTAATCTATCTAGTGACATAGTAGATCTCAAATAAGATTTTAATAATTTTAATTTAAAAAAACTTCTTTTAGCTGATGCAACACTGATAGGAATAGTCAATATCATTCTATAAATTATGCATGCATTAGAAAAACAATTAAAAGTCTTGAAGTAACTCAATATCATATAGTTTGCTTTTGATTCAACTTTTAAAACTTCTCTAATAACTTTCAATTCTTCAAACAAAATTTCACCATCAAGATCAAGAGAATCGTCATGTTTTAAACAAGTTTCAAGATGTTTACAACATGCTTTTAAGTCCCTATCAGATAATGATCTAAGCCTTTCAATACTAAACAATAATCCAAAAATATTTTCATATATGCTATACTGCTCAAATCTTCTATCAAGTGAGCCAATTGTTTGATCTACAATATATAAGAAATACTGGTTTTGAAAAGACTCTTCAGCAGACTCAAGATTCAGTTGTGTGGGTTGAGATGGATTTTCATCATAGTGTTGTTTTCTATGAATTTGACATTTTTGAATAAACACACATTCAATCTCCATTTCATTCTCAATTTTTCAGCACTAGCCTTAGCATTTACAATTTCATATTCTCTATATTTTTTCAAATACTTGATCAAACCTTTTACAAGTTCTATAGCCACATTAATACGCATGTTTTTTTTTTGTGCAAACTTTTGCTAATTTCATTAGCAGCAGTTAACAATTCAAACTAAATAATCACAACTACTAAAAATTCAAAGTTTTCAATTCCATGAGTTGCTAAAGATTCGGCTTTACTCTTAATTTTGGAATCATTATTTTATTCAGCTAGTTGAAGTAGTGTTTCTCTTACAACTGATGTTTGAGATTTAATTGCATATACACTATTCACATGACTTTTCCAACGTGTTTGTGACAATAGTTTAATAGTTAAACCTTTCACATTGTCTCTAAGAATTTTTCAACATTTTATCGAATGAGAAAATATAGTATAAAAACGTTGTAACACTCCAAAAAAATCTTTAGCTTTAGTACAAGAATTTGCAATCTCACAAAGTATCAAGTTAAGGCTATGTTAAGTATTACAAATGTGAGTAGTATGGGTAATAGTCCCACATTGGCTAGAAATGTGGAGACTTGAGCATTTATAAGTGGGAGAACCCATACACTTATTACCTTAAGGTTTTGGGTGAACATGTGGTGTGTCTCTCACAAAGATGCTGCTCTAAGAAACAACTCTCACAGTGTCCAATGCTCCCTAGTAAAAAACTTCCCCAACAGGCTATGACACTATAATGCTATATGGTTAACATTTAATAATTTTCTTTATACTCCTTGATGTTTACTTTTCATGTTTGATCCACTATCATATCTTTGTCCTATCACATTATTAATATCTGATCGTACCTGGATCAGACAGTTTCTGGTGGCCAACGACGTCTGTTGAACTTCGGCTCCGATGAGGTTGAAAGACGGCGCGGGGGGGGGGGGGGGGGGGGGGGGGGGGGTGTACCTGCAAGGTACTCCAGGCCCAATCTAAGTAACTGTCAGGGCTTACGTGGCGTAGTGAAGACCAGCACGTGGTCTTTGCCCTGGGGTAACCGTTCCTAGATCTCCGGAATTAGGGCAGACCGATTCCATCGGGAGTGGAGCGGTTACGTGAGAACGCGTCCTCGCAGGGAGGACTCTTGCATGTCGGGGAGGACTTGATACGTGTCTGGAGATGATTCCTCGCGAGGAGCGACATCCCCGTGTCGAGGAGGGGATAACTCTGGGGAAGGCTCGATGCTTCTGCCCGAAACTCTACACCATTCGTGCCAGACAGTGTGGTTCGACGCTTGCCCGACACTGGCTTGACTAAGTCCTTCGTATGGGCCGCCCCGGAGCGTGTGGGATGGGCCTGTTCGAGTGTTGAGCAGGTCCTCGGCCCATTCCAGAACAGGAGC
Source organism: Lathyrus tuberosus (assembly GCA_022829125.1). Taxonomy (NCBI): domain Eukaryota; kingdom Viridiplantae; phylum Streptophyta; class Magnoliopsida; order Fabales; family Fabaceae; genus Lathyrus; species Lathyrus tuberosus. The sequence continues at coordinate 2,214,953 of JALAZF010000082.1, read as the reverse complement.
CCCCCAAGTCGTTGCTCTGAGATGTCGGAGTGATGACTTAAGGGTCCAGGTTATGTCGGGGGCGAGCCCGTTCGGGAAAAGGCTACGAGAGGAGGGCAGTTGCTGAGCCGAGTAGAAGTAAATAGGGATGCTCGAACGAGATTGGTTGGAGAGGGGAAAAATCGCAGGGATACGAGGAGTCACAGGCGAGGTGAATGAAGGGATGCGTGCGAGGGAATGAACAGACGTGCCTGGGGAAGTGTGTGCCACGTGTCACACCTCATTATTGCATAGGGCGGCTACCCTAGGGTAGCGTACTCGATTGCCTAGGGGCTCCTCGAAGCTCGTGAGGGGCTTATAAAAAGGGGCAAGTTCGTGCCATTTGCACGTTCCCACCTTTTTCGCTCTGCATCTCCTCTAGTTGCCGTCACTTCTCCGCCGCCGTGTACTGCTGTTTCTGCTGTTCTACTCCGCTCTCCACTGCCCAAGTAAGTTCTTCCTCCTTTGCGGTTCTTGTTTCATCTTTTGGTAGTTTTCCGGCGAGTAGATGTAGGGTTCATCTTTTAGTAGTACTCCGGCGAGTAGAGGGTATTCCTGGCGTTCTGTTAGGGTTCCGCCGGGAACGACGGGAAATCCCTAGGGTTCCGGTGAGTTTTGACGGTGGTTTTGGATGAACACGTCGAGGGCAAGATGAATGTCCCGGGGACTCTTATGAATGCGCCGAGGACACGAGATGAATGTCACGGGGAAGTGAGACGGGGAGATCGGGGAGCGAAGAGAGAAAGAACGGGGGTGACGGCCTCGGGCGGTTTGTCGTGTCCCCGAATATTTTCTTGCTCGCTGCCCTTTCACTTGATCTGCGGTGGAAGGGTGGACTTGGTCGCGACCGACGAATTCACCTGTTTCCTCTGCTTTTCAGGTAAAAATGGTCGCGAGGATTTCGGGGATTCTCTACGTAGACACTGAGGCCGACATTGATGGACCCGCTCAGCTCCCCGGGGAGGCGCCCGTGCATCCGGCAGCCGAATTGGCCGGGGAAGAACCTCTGCGTCTCGGGTCGTGTTTCTCGACCGACGATACAGATGCGTTCGCCTTTGTCGAGAACGTCCCCGACGGAAAGGAGGCCACATGGACGGTTTTCCAGCCCCGGGTACACCATCGCATCTGCTTAAACTATCGCGGGCTGCGATTTCCCATGTACGAGTTCGCCTTCAAAGAGGTCGGCATCCGTCTCCCCTTCAATAGCTTCCAATTAGGGGTTTTCAACCGCCTGCACTTGGCGCCGTCGCAGCTTCACCCCAATGCGCTCGCTTTTATGCGGGCGTTCGAAATCGTCTACGACTATCTCCATATTGGGAACACCCTCGAGCTCTTCTTCCGCGTCTTCCATTTGCAACGCTCGACGGACAATGGGCGACATAGTTGGGTATCTTTCAAACAACCCCAGAAGTTGTTCAAGGCATACGCGGATTCAATAAGGGGCTTCAAGAGAAGGTTCTACTATGTCATGCCCGCGACGCACTCGGCCGTGGGTAGCCTTTATGACATTGTGCCTGACGGATCCGGGGGGGAGAGGTTCGTATCCAAGTGTCCTCTGGAGTGGGAGGACGCTCATTTCGCGCTCGGCACCGAGGATTACGTCGTAAAACATAGCGCGTTGTCGGAGGATGACAAGGTGGCGTATGCCACGTTGGTCGCCTTTGTCAAGGGTTTCAACCGGGCGGAATGTGTTGGTAGGGATGGAAACCTCCTCCGCGACTCCCAAGGGAGGGTTTTGCGAGAGGCCCGTTATATAAATACCCGGGGGCTCCTCGAATGCAAGTCTCCCGACGAGGCCAAGCGGTTTTTAGGTGGGATTTCCTCGCCATGTTCGGGCCTTCATTTTGCTTTGTCTCTGTGCTAACTTTTTCTGTGTTTCTCTTGCAGCTCAAATGTCTAACGCCACCGAGCGTATCATGAAGTTGGCCGCTGAGCGAGCACCCAAGCGCCCCAAGAGTCGTGTTCGAGATATTATCGAGACTGCAGCGCCGGTTGGAACGACGAGTGGCTCATCCTCGCCATAATGCAGCCAGTCTCCTCCCCCAGAGAGCACCCCTGCCAAGAAAGCAAGGACCGATCTCGTGGACCCCGTCTCACTGGAAAAGTTTCAGCTGCCCACTTGCCATCTCCAGCGGAATTTCTTCGGGGGAAGCCCCCCTGTTATTGCTGATGCCGAGGTGAAGGCGGTTCTGGGTATGGACGGGACGACCAGGAGAGAGGCGCTTGTCGAGGACCTTGCGGCCATGATGCGGGTCTTTGAGACTACTTTGATATTGAATGACGGGGCCCCTTCTTCATCTGAGCTGCAGAAGCTGAAAGACGACTATACGGCCCTCGAGAAGGAGAAGAATAAGGTTGCGGCTGACCTGCTGAAGGCCCAGGTTGAGTGCGAGGGTCATGCCAATACCCTCCGCGAGCTGAACGAGGTCAAATCTGCCCTGAAGGCGACCCAAGAGGAGCTTGATCGCTCTCGGGAAAAGGTCGAGGAGTTGGAGGCTGCTGTCCGTCCCGCGGAGAATGAGTCCCCGGCGGAGCAAAACCTTACTGATTGCGCCGCTCTGATTGGAAAGATTCGGGAGCTTCAGACGGATAGCCTGGAAGCTCTGGAGATAGGTTTCAAGAATGTTGTGGACCAGATCGCCACTGAGAATCCCGGGGTTTCGCTGGTGCTCGACATAATCGACCCGTTCCTTCGTGTGGTCGACGGCAAGCTCAATCTTCCGGAGGAGGGGCAGGAGGAAGATGGAAGTCGGGTCGAAGATGATATAGCTGTGTAGTTCCTTTGGTTGTTTTGGCCTGCGCGTCGTTTCCTTTGTAATGATTTGTGCCCGGCCTATGTGCCAGGGGCTTTCTGACGCTTTTGTAATACTTGTTTTGTAATATTCGTACACTGGGCTTCTGCCCGTTTTAATGTACTCTTGTTTACTTGCCAATATTGTTTGCATATTTTGAATTGTGTGTGATGTGTTATTTGTTATACTTTATTTTTGTCTAAGTAACAAGGCTTTGGGATTTGCTCGACCTTGATAGTCCTTGACCGCGTGGAGAGTTGGCCGGGCGGCCGGAGGTGTATTCCGACCTTCAACGAGGCTAAGAGTTCGATTGAGGTCCTAGCTTCGTGGCATGAACTTCCCATCGCAAGCTGGGTGTTATGCCCGGTTGGTACGACGACAGTGGGCCTTGATCGAGGTATCCCCGCCGGATCAAAGGTCCTCGTGCACACACAACGCGGTCTCTGATCGTCGTGTTCCGTATAGGGGTGTCGCGCTTGTACCCTAGCGCGTCCCCGTAATCGCGGTGCTAGTGAGCCGCGGGCAGTGCTTAACTGTAGTACTGCTTGAGCTTCTCAGCATTCCATGGTCGAGCAAGTTCTTCCCCGTGCAGGTTTTCGAGGAAGTAGGCTCCCGTCCCCGTTTTTTCCGCGGACGCGGTACGGGCCCTCCCAGTTCGCGGCGAGTTTGCCTTCTCGCGAGTCCTTCTGGTTCCTGCGTAGGACGAGGGTGCCTACTTGAAAATCACGTTTGATAACTTTGTCGTTATAACGTAGTGTTATTTTTTGTTTAAGTGACGCCTCTCGGAGAGAAGCGCCCGAGCGTGTTTCCTCGACGAAGTCGAGTTCTTCCCTCAAGGCTTCATCGTTTGCGTCCCCGTCAAGGGGGGCTTCTGTCCTCCTCGAGGTTCCCTAATCTCCACGGGGATCACTGCTTCCGTTCCGTAGGTCAGACGGAAAGGGGTCTCCCCGGTCGTGGAGTGTGGGATCATTCGGTAGGCCCAGAGGACACTGTGAAGCTCCTCGACCCACCTTTGTTTGGCGTCGCCTAATCGGCGTCTCAATCCTCAGAGGATTACCCTGTTCGCCACCTCAGCCTTCCCGTTTGTTTGGGGGTGCTCGACCGACGTGAAGTGATGCTTCGTGCCCAGTTTGGTGACGAAGTCTTGGAAGTTCTTGTCGGTGAACTGTGTCCCGTTGTCGGTGACAATGGCTTGAGGCACGCCGAATCGGGCGAGGATGTTTCTTTTGTAAAAACGCAGTATGTTAAAGGCCGTGATTTTGGCCAATGCTTCCTCCTCGATCCACTTCGTGAAGTAATCCACCCCGACGATAAGGTATTTGTTTTAATATGATCCTACGACGAAGGGGCCGAGGATGTCCATTCCCCACCAAGCGAACGGCCACGGGGATGATAGCGTTTTAAGCTCGCTGGGAGGAGCGAGGTGCATGTCCCCGTGACGCTGGCATCTCTCGCACTTCTTGACGTGTTCCTTGGCGTCTTGTTGCATGGTGGGCCAGTAGTATCCTGTGCGAAGCACCTTACGGGCTAACGAGCGGCCGCCGAGGTGCTGGGCGTTGATTCCCTCATGGATTTCCTGGAGGATGCCGGGGACCTTAGTCTCCTCGACACACCGGAGAAGGGGGATAGAGAACCCTCGCCGGTATAGCTTATCCTCGACTACTGTGTAGGAGCGCGCCCGCCTTTTGACCATTCCTGCTTCTTTGGGATCTTCGGGCAGTTTTCCTGTCATGAGGTATTCGTATACCGGGGTCATCCTGCAGTTGCTATCTCCTATGGCGTTGATGTCCAAAACCATGACCGATTTGTCGATGCTTGGGTGGGAAAGCACTTCTTGTATGATGGACTTGTTCCCGCCTTTCTTCTTTATGCTCGCCAATTTTGACAGGACATCCGCTCGGGCATTGTGCTCGCGGGGGATGTGAGTTACTTCCGCCGAGGTAAACTTTTTCATCTTTTCTTTTACTAAGGCCAAGTATTCTATGAGGCTGTCGTTCTTGGCTTGGTACTCTCCTCGGACTTGCGAGGCTACGAGCTGAGAATCGGTGAAAAGTTTGACCTCCTTGGCGCGAGGTCCTCGGCCAGCCGGAGCCCTACGAGGAAGGCCTCGTATTCGGCTTGGTTGTTCGATGTCGGGAAGGACAGTTCGAGGGACACCTCGATCAGGATGCCTTCCTCGTTTTCGAGGATGATGCCCGCCCCGCTTCCCTTCGGGCTGGATGCTCCGTTGACATAGATTGTCCATTTCTGTGACCCGTTGGTCGAGGGTTCCGGGGCGGTCATCTCTGCTACAAAGTCGGCCAGTACCTGTGCCTTCAGGGCTTTCCTCCCTTCATATCGGATGTCAAACTCGGCGAGCTCGAGCGACCACCTGAGCATCTTTCCCGCCATGTCTGGTCGTCCGAGGAGCTGCCTAATAGGTTGTTCGGTCCTTACGATGACGGTATGGGCGAGGAAGTAGTGGCATAGCCTCCTGGCCGCGGTGACGAGGCCCAGTGCGACTTTCTCAATCTGCTGATATCTGAGCTCGGGGCCTAGGAGGGCTTTGCTCGTGAAGTAGACTGGCTTCTGCCCGTCCGAGGTTTCCCAAATGAGGACGGCGCTGACTGCTTCGCTTGTGATCGCAAGATACAAGAAGAGTGTTTCCCCGTTCTCAGGCCGTGAGAGGACCGGGGGTTGCGACAAGACTTGTTTTAAGTGTGCGAGTGCTTGCTCGCATTCCTCGCTCCAATCAAACTCCGCTTTTTGTCGAAAAAGTTTAAAAAATGGGAGTGCGTACTGCGCGGATTTGGCGACGAAACGAGAAAGGGCGATGAGCATCCCGTTCAACGATTGTATCGACTTCTTTGAGTCCGGGGTAGGGAGCTCGGAGAAAGCCCTACACTTGTCGGGGTTTGCCTCGATTCCTCATTCCGTGAGGTAGAACCCGAGGAACTTTCCTGCCCGGACGCCGAAGATGCACTTGTCGGGATTGAACCTCATGCGGCACCTCCTCGCCGTATCGAACACCTTCTTGAGGTGCGCGGCATGGTCGACTTCTTCTGCAGACTTGACGATCATGTCGTCCATGTAGACTTCGAGCATGTCGCCGATTTCAGCCCGGAAAACCTTGTTCATCAACCGTTGGTAGGTCGCACCGGCATTCTTCAGACCAAAGGGCATTACGTTGTAATAGTAGTTGCCCGACGCGGTCATGAAGGCCGTGTGTTGTTTGTCGACCTTGTCCATGGGAATTTGGTTGTATCCCGAGTAAGCGTCCATGAAAGATAGTAGTTTGTAACCCGCAGAGTTGTCGACCAGTTGGTCGATGTTAGGCAGGGGGTAACAGTCTTTCGAGCAAGCCCGGTTAAGATCAGTGTAATCAACGCACATTCTCCATTTTCCATTATTCTTTTTAACAAGTACAACGTTGGACAGCCATGTCATGTATTTGGCTTCCGAGATAAAATTTGCCTCTAGGAGGTCTTTTACAGCTTTTTCAGCAGCCTCCGCTTTCTCGGGAGACTGCTTACGCCTACGTTGTGCTATGGCCCTAGCGGCCGGATCTACTGCGAGCTGATGGCAAGCCACCTCGGGGTCGAGGCCAGGCATCTCGGATGTGCTCCACGCGAAAAGGTCAGCGTTCTCCCTCAGACATGCTTTCAGCTGCTCCTTTGCCAGGTCGGGGATCCCGGCTCCAATCTTCACGTTGCGGTCTGGATCGTCCCCGAGGGCCACGAGCTCGAAGTCTCCATCTGGGATGGGGCACGCTGGGTGGAAAGGTTGCCCATTGTTCTCCGCCTGGTGTTTGAGATCTTCGACCCTGTCTTCGTCGAGCTAGCCGGAGAATCTACTGTCGAGGTCGACCGCGTTGACGCGCGGGAGAGGTACCTGTTCGACATCCTGGGGTGGCTTGGCCACGGTTTTGGGTTTGGGGCCGATGGAACTTAGGCCTTTGATCGCTGCGTCGAAGCATCTTCTGGCTGCGTCGATGTCCCCATGCATCGTCACTACTCGTCCCCTAGTCGTGTAGTACTTCATTTTGAGGTGGACCATCGATGGCACCGCCGTAAGTTCAGCCAGGGTGGTCCTCCCGAGGATGCAGTTGTAAAGTGATGGGCATTCGACCACCAGAAAGCGGATCTTCACCTGCCGGGCCGTGTCTTCGGCCCCAAATGTAACCATTAGCTCCATGTAACCCCATGGTCTGGTGGTGGTCCCATTGAACCCTTGTAGATCTGAACCGATGTACAGGGTCAGATGCCTCTCGTCAAGCTGAAGGGTCCCGAACAAGTGAGAATACATGATGTCGATCGAGCTTCCCTGGTCGACTAGGATCCTTCGGACGTCAAAGTTCGCCATCTGCGCCCTGATCAGGAGGGGAATAGTGGCGTTTGGTGCTCTCCCTGGGAGTTTCTCGAGGTAGAAGGTGATGGGATTGGAGTTTCCCCACACTTTCTCGAGGGTGGTCGCCTTCGCAGATGTCGCGGATTCCAGTTCGTCAAATTTTTGCTTGATTGATCCGACCGACAATTTCTCTGGACCGCCTCCGGAAATGACCATTGCTTTGGGGAAGCCTTCCTAGGTACTGCGGGCAGTGACGGGGTCCTCGTCAGGGAAGGTTGACCACATGTTGCGGATGGCTTCTTCGCCCTCAATGATCGGGGGGACAAAGAAGTCCTCGGGCCAAGTGATGCTGAGGGCGACCTGAAGCTAGTTGTCGGCAGGAGGAGGGATCGTCTCCTCGACGTTCTGCGCTTCCCGTGAACTCGGACGAGGAGGGTCGTTCTTTTGGGCATATTTTTTCAAGTGCCCCTCTTTGATGAGAATCTCAATTGCATCCTTGAGATTGATGCAGTCTTCGGTCACATGCCCGTGGCTCTGGTGGAACTTGCAGTACTTAGATTTGTCAATGTTTGATTTGGGAGCAGCGGGCTTCGGGAAGCGAACTCCTCCTTTTACAAACTCGGAATTCTAGCATTCGGAGAGGATTCGAGACCGGGGAGTGTTAAGCGGGGTGTACTCCGTGAATCGGCCAGCCGGTCCGCGCGGTTCCCGAGGATCACGGTTGCGGCTCTCTTTCTTCTTTTCTCCTCCCCGTCGGGGAGAAGAGTCTTCATCTTTGTGGTCGCGGGGGCCTTCTTTACGTCTCGTCTCCAGAGCGATCAGAGCTGCTTCAGTCTCCTCGAGTTCGATGTACTTCTGAGCTCGAGCGAGAAGGTCCTCGAGACGCCGCGGTCTCCGGAGGCCTGTGGATTTGGCAAAGTCTGACCCGGCACGCAGTCCATGGATAATTAAGTATTTCTTCATGTCGTCGGTCGTGTGGACCTCGACGGCTTCCTTGTTGAACCTCTCGATGTAGTTTCGGAGAGATTCGTTCCTCCCTTGGAAGATGTTTTCCAGGGCAGCATTCGTCTTCGGGTGTCGACGATACGCGGTGAAGTGTTTAGTGAAGCGTTGCTTCAGTTGCTTCCATGACGTGATGGACCCAGGTTCCAGACCCTTATACCAAGTCATGGCTCCCTTCCGCAAGGTGGTGGGGAACAGCCTGCACCTGATGGCTCCCCTGACATTTCAGAAGTCGAGCATTGCTTCGAAATTCTCCACGTGATCGTCAGGGTCGGTCAGCCCGGCATAGGTCCCCAATGGTGGGGGTTTCTCCATGCCCGCAGGGATTGGGGCGTTCATGATTTCCCATGACAAGGGGGTCCTCTGGTCCTCGTCGTCGCTACCGGTCGGGGATCTCGAAGGTGATCGAGGGTGCCGTGGAGGGGAGCTCCTCGAACGGTTCTTTGGTCTTTCTTCGGTCTGCTTGGACTTTTTGGAGGTGGTGGAGGCCCTGGGTTCCTTCCGAGGCGGGGAACGAGGGCGTTTCTGGGAGATCGTCGGCTGGGGGCGCTCGAGACGCGATCGGCGACCCTGGCGTACCGGCGACGGGGTCCGAGAATCTTCGGAAGGGGTCCTTCGCGGGGAAGGAGAACGGCGAGGTGACGGGGGACGACGATGTCTTCGCGGGGAAGATCGTTGTGCCCGCCCTTGCTCCAAGGCTTCAATCCTGGTGTTCTGCTGCGCGATCAGCTGATTGGTCTGGTTGATCAATGCAAACAGGGCCACGGTGCTCTGGTCCGGATTGGGCGACGGAGCAACTGGTTGGAGAATGGTTTGCTGATCGTCCTGGCGGGCGGTGTTGTACGCCATGTCTTGGGAGTCCGGGGAGGCGGTCTGCCCGTCTCTTATGTCGCCTTCGCCGCCGTTGGGGGTGACGGCGTCTTCACGGTGGTTCCCGTTCTCGAGTTGTGCGAGCACGGTGTCCAGAGCTTGGTTAACTGACGGATTGGCCATGTTGGTGATGAACGGAGAAAGCTTTGGTTTATCGAGCAGAAAAACGGGGAAGCTTATAATTCCCCACAGTCGGCGCCACTGATCGTACCTGGATCAGACAGTTTCTGGTGGCCAACGACGTCTGTTGAACTTCGGCTCCGGTGAGGTTGAAAGATGGCCGGGGGGGTGTACCTGCAAGGCACTCCGACGCTCAAGTAAGGTGGTTGTCAGAGAGAAGGCAAGTACAGAAGTGAGTAAGAAGTAAGTGTTACCTGACCCTCTCAAGTGAGAGGGTATTTATAGAGCCCCCAGCGCGGGGCCAACGGTTACTTGCATTGGGCTGGATTGCCAGGCCCAATCCAAGTAACTGCCAGGGCTTACGTGGCGTAGTGAAGACCAGCATGTGGTCTTCGCCCTGGGGTAACCGTTCCTAGATCTCCGGAATTAGGGCAGACTGATTCCATCGGGAGTGGAGCGGTTATGTGAGAACGCGTCCTCGCGGGGAGGACTCTTGCATGTCGGGGAGAGACGCGTCCTCGCGGGGAGGACTTGATACGTGTCTGGAGATGATTCCTCACGAGGAGCGACATCCCCGTGTCGAGGAGGGGATAACTTCGGGGAAGGCTCGATGCTTCTGCCCGAAACTCTACACCATTTGTGCCCGATAGTGTGGTGCGACGCTTGCCCGACACTGGCTTGACTAAGTCCTTCGTATGGGCCGCCCCGGAGCGTGTGGGCTGGGCATGTTCGAGTGTTGAGCAGGTCCTCGGCCCATTCCGGAACAATATCTAAACAAGAGTATCCAATACATTTTGTAATTCCTCAAACAATCTTTTACCTGTTGTGTCATAGACTTTCAAAAATTCTACAAAAAACTCTTCAATTTTTATTAGACTTGTGGAAACATCCACACAACGTATAATGAGAGTCATTTGTTCTTGATGACTTACATCAGGGGTACAATCAAGAATCACAGAAAAATATTTTGCTTATTTGATTTTTTCGACTATTGCACTTTTTATTTCGCAAGGATATATGTTTTTCTTTTTCTTAATAATTTTGTTAAAAAAAACTTACATATACTTTTTTGTTAAGATCCAAAGAGATTTCGTTGTCGTGTACATGAATATGTCCCACACGACATGTTGATAGAACTATATTTATAGAATGCAGATTTTGGCAATCTCATTAACATCCTATGTTATTCCATTGATTATAAATTTATCCTCGCATTACTAGAAAAATGGAGACCCGAAACACACACATTTCATTTTCCTACTGGTGACTGTATCATCACACTAGAGAACGTGTACATGTTGTTGGGCCTACTTATCAAAGGTAATGCTATTAATGGAAAAGTTAGCCAAGACAATGCAATATGCGAGGAACTTTTGGGTGTCGATTTGTTTGAAGAAGCAGCGAGGGCCAAGGTATTTATCTAAGGCACCTTAGACATCATTATAAAAATTTGGTATTAACCGAAGATTCGACTAAGAACGAAAAAATAATTAAAACTAGATGTCATATTATGATACTATTTTGTCACTTTTTATTTCTTGAAACTACCGGTAATATTGTAAATATTATGTATTTAACTTTGTTAAGAGACATAGATAAAATAGGAATATATAGTTGGGGTTCAGCCCTTTTGTCTCATCTATATAGTTCTTTGTGTAAAAACGCACATAAAGGTACTTGTTCGTTTTATTCCTGCGTTCTTTTGCTCCAGGCATAGGCTTGATCGAGAATGTCATCCCTAGCCCCCATCAACGAGAACGACTTCATATTCCTATACGCGACAAAGTTTATAAAATTATTTTCATTTACTTTTTTTATACTATAAGTAACTCTAATAATCTATTTTCACTATTTAGGTTTAGGTGTTTCACTCGAGGGATGAACTACAACAAATGTCCTAAGCACTCTATAATAGTCTATCAAAATCTTTTGGATCACCTTGGAGCAGACAATGTATTACAACTAAACTATTCATCATCTGGGTATTTTAGTTTTAATACTAACCATTTACTAATCTAATAATATATTTTTCATCTACATTTTATTTAAAGGTCAGATCTGGGTATAGACCATGAAATCAACCACAAAGATGATGTCGTTTGGATTGCAAAAACAACGATCATCAGATTCACTATTGTAGAGATGAACCATAGTGACCATGTCAAATTGCAGTTCGGCGTGCATTAGCAAATCCCAAATTAAATTCCCCAACGTGTTTGGGACAATGGCATCAACTTAGAGTCGATGCATAATATAATTTTACCGATTGGAGAGACTTCGCTAAGGATGTGTGTGTCGTCGGTGGAAACATCAACGGAGTTGTCATGCCATTCGAATCTAAACCAACTCAAAATTATTTAAATTGGTATATATCGATTACAACAACTCAGTTTGTGTCTAACCCGAGGTATTTGATCGACCCACACCTACAGTTTCGTCATCAAGCGCCCAACATGATTACCAACACACCTGCATCCAACAACCAACTCAACTAAATTGTTAACCCACCTACACCCAACAACCAACCGAACAACATTACCAAACCACATACACCCAACAACCAACCGAACATGACTATTAAACTAGACATACCCAAACCTGTGACCAATACATGTCACCCAAACACAAATCCAAGAACATGACTCATACCACCAACAAACATATGTTGCTGCCATATCTTACCATAGCACCGATAAGGCATATGATATCATCACTTCCTACCATAGTACCCAACTAACATACACCCAACCATCACACCACCAAAGCACTCAAACATCACACTACCAAAGCGCCCAACCAACACATGCCTACCAAGCACCACGACAACCTTTGCTTCGTTTCAAAAAATGAATCAATGTCTCAATTCAAACGACCAGCCCGCTCATCCATAACCCAACCAACATGACCAAACTAGGAAGACATGGACATCAAACTCGATTACGAAAGCGCATCCTAATATAGCTGGCAATAGATGCTAAATTTCACGGATAACACTAATATTTTAGGGACCTCGTACCAAACATCTCATGTGAATCATGGAATGCACCAAATACCTCAGGAGAATCGTGGGAGGCCTCAACGACAAAGGGTAGCACCTGAGTGTGGAACCGGTGACCGTTATGATCAAGCGGTTCGTTAAAATAACAAAAATTTTCTGCATATAATTCTATTTAAATTAAATTATATTAGTATTTAACTTTTTATTTCCCAATTTTATTATTATTATTATTATTATTATTATTTAATTATAAATTTAATTTTAAAAAATAAAAAAATGCAAATACACATAGGCGTCAGATCTATTGGCATCAACACATGTGTCATGCCTAGTGGCACATTGGTGATACATGTGCTAGTATATATGGCGCATGAGTTCATTTTTGAGTAAATGCGCGAGTGTGTGTGGCGCCTCCTCTTTACTATGATTTTTGTATTTATTTGAAACATAAGTACTTTAGTATATTGTGGGGAAACATGGTAAAAAAAATTTGAAAAATATGGTTATTATAAAATAAACACACAAAAATATCTACAAGACATTCTCGTCCGGTCGTTTTTGGCAGCTCTAAACATTGTGGCCTCCCTCATCCACCTGAAGATGAATTACCACAACGATTCTGACAAACTAATTATAGTCAAAATCGACCTATCCACAGTCATCATCTCTGAAGAAAAAAAAAGAAGTTTAAATAAGTTAATAGAGTTATTCCAAATCTAATCCTTTAATTTTATGTTAATCTAACAATGTTAATTAATCTTATACACTTAGAAAAAGAAAAAAAAAGTAGATTTCACACAGAATTTCAATTCATTAAAAAAAATTAGATTTCACAGAGAATTTCAATTCATTAAGAAAAGTACTTTTTCTAACATGAATTATTTTGCCTGACACAAATTTCAATTTGTGTTATAATATGTTACATAGGATGTCACACTCATCTCTTAACCTTCATTCCACTTCTTCTTAGAAGATAAGCCCTCATTCCACTTCTTCGTTCATAGTGTTTTTATCATTAAAATAAAAATGAAACTCATAATTATAAAAAAATGAGATCAAAATTGATTTTATAAAAATCTATATTAAAAACAAGAAAAAATGACATTAATTAAAAATAAGAATTGTCACAAAAAATTGTAGAATTAAAATTTTGTTCGATTTAATTAAATATTATTGTTACCAAAGTTAAATTCCACGTTACAAATTGAATGAAATTACAGTTTTAGACGTTTTAATTTAAAATTATCAAGCATGCAAAACGAGATGTTTAAAATGAAAAAAAAAAAAAAAAAAATATATATATATATATATATATATATATATATATATATATATATATATATATATTTTTTTTTTTTTTTTTTTTTTTTTTTTTTGATATAAAAGATATAGATATATATTTCAAAAAATAGCAACAAAGTACATCAAGGGATCTTAATGATCCACCTTACACCCAATCAAGCAAAACAAAACGACTTAAATCATTAGCAAAGCTAAATATTTTCTATACTTATTTCTCATCCATCCTCTATACAATGTATTGTCTATAATTTTTCGTATAGTGCTAGTATAATCTTCTTCTCCCCCAAAAATGACAGAATTTCTATACTTCCAAACTCCATATATTGTTTCAGCAATGGCCGTCTTCAGAATTTCGGCTTTGAACCCCTTTCCTCTTGTCATCCTGATAAGCCAGTTCTTCTCCTCTTTCCATGACATAGGTCTATGGTTCACACCCAGCCAGGATAGTACCTCACTCCATATGCCAATTATAGGTTTGCAAGCAAATAGCAGGTGATATATTGTTTCAACATTCTCCCTGCAGAGGCTGCACGTGTCGTCCAGCAGCATGCCAAGTTTTTTCAGGCGTTCTTTGGTTGCTATTCTACCGTGGCAGGCCAACCACAGATATAGAATGGCCCTAGGCCTCGCATAGTTGCGTTGAATCAAATGGCTCCAGTCAACATTCGCATTCTGCTCCAAGTAATAATCATAGATTCTCTTTATTGAGAATTTCTTTTTTTGCTTTATATCATCCCAGGCCTGCTGACAATCTTGGATATTCTCTCTTTTTTCCATAATGGCTTTCATGATCCAAGAGCTGGTAGGTTTGATATTAGCTTGCATTATGTTCATTCCTCTAAGATAGTAGCAGTGCACCCATTTTACCCAGAGATTGTCAAGCTTCATACTGATATTCCATAGACATTTCATTATTGCTATGCAATTCCGCACTTCTAAGTTTATCATATTTAGTCCCCATTGGTTGATTGGTCTACATACTGTATTCCAAGCTACTGGACTTTTTCGACTCTTATCCTTACCAGACCATATAAAGGACCTACATATCGAGTTTATTTTTTGGATCACTCATTTTGGAATAGGGAAGTATAACATCCAATATTGTGCCATTGATACAAATATGCTTTTAACCAGTTGCACCCTTCCTGCAGCACTAAGTAATTTGGCAGACCAATGTCTAACTCTACTAGTAATCCTTTCAATCAAAGGTAAATAATGGATAATGTTCAGTTTTTTACACGTTAAGGGTACCCCTAAGTACCTGACAGGGAGTTTCCCCTCTCCAAAACCTGTTTTTTGCTTTACCTGTTGAATGATATCCTCAGGCATCCCACTGCATAAGAGTTTGTACTTCTGTGGATTCACATACAATCCTGTTGACTCAGAGAAAGATTGAAAGGCTTCCAATATTAATTCAATAGAATGATAATCACCTCTGCTGAACAGGAGCACATCATCCACAAAAGCTAAATGTGTTATTCCTAGTCTTTCACACTTGCTATGATGGTTGAAATTTGGATTTGTTTGCATTTTTACCATTAATCGATTCATGTATTCCATTAGGATAACAAATAGCATGGGAGAAATGGAATCCCCTTGCCTAATCCCCCTTTTTGCCTCCAACACTTCTGTTAAGTCACCATTCACATTAAACATATATGTCACAGTTGTTACTGCCACCATGATCCACTCAACAAACTTCTTGGGCAACCCTATTTCTAGGAGAACACAATTTAAAGCAGACCAATCCACCATACCATATGCTTTCTGCAGGTCTAATTGTATTATGCATTTTGGAGTTAATCCCTTATTAGTATATACCTTCAACAATTCAAATGCAAGCAGTATATGGTTGTGAATAACCTGACTTGGGACAAAAGTTATCTGGTTGTTATGTATTACCTCTTTTAACACTTTCCCCAGTCTATTTGTCATAATCTTCGAAATCATCTTGTAGATTGTTGTACATCCTGCTATAGGCCTATACTTCCTTATGGTTTTTGCTATATCAGTTTTTGGAATGAGTGTTACAATGGTGTTGTTGAAGCCTTTGAATAATTTACCATCCTGGAATAATTCCTGAATAGCTCTAACCACATCTTCTTTAATAATGTGCCAATTGGTCTTAAAGAATTTCGCCCCATACCCATCTACACCAGGTGCTTTGAGGTCTCCTATATCACTCAAAGCTTCCTCAATCTCCTTTTCATTCACCTGAGCAGTAAGTGAATCACAATGGGCTTGATTAAGTTGATTTCCTTTCCTCATTACCTCAATATCCACATGTTTGAGGTAGGCTATTTTTGTTCCCATTAAGTTACCATAAAATCTTAATACCTCCTGTTTTATATCTTCATGGTCTGTTACTTCTATTCCATCTTCCTTCTGCAGCAATTCTAGATTCCTGTGTTGATACTTGGTTTTGATAGTGGCATAGTAGTAGGTTGTGTTGATATCCCCTTTCCTCAGCCAGTCAAGCTTTGCTCTTTGGAGAAGGGTCTTTTCCTCTATCTCATTCCACTTTATCACCTCATTAGTACAACTTTTGACCTTTTCAATCTTCTCTTTATCCATTCTATCTCTATTGAGATCATTCTGAGCTTTTTCCAACTCCTCTCTAGCTTTTTCCACCTGCTTTCGCATATGAGAAATATTGTGGCTAAACTCTGTCAGAACTGGCTTCAACCTTTGTAGTTTATTCCACAGGACATACATAGCAGTGCCTTTTATAGGTAAGTCCAATTCTTTCTTACTACCTCCTCATAACCCACTAAGTATGTGATGCAGTTATTAAATTTGAACCTTTTTTTTCTTATATACCTTTGCTCATTTACCTCAATGCTAAGTAAAGCATGATCTGAGACACTTGGGGCCAAAATCTTCAACGTCTTATCAAAGTTTTCTTGAAACCATTCAGTATTGAAAATTACTCTATCAATCTTGGAGTAGATAGTTTCAGTCCCTTGCCTGTTACTCCAGGTAAAGTAATCACATATACCATCCATTTCACTTAAACCAACTCTATCCATCATACCCTGTAGATATTTGAATTCAGCCTCAGTCACCATTCTTTCTCCCGCTCTATCTTGAGGCTTCAATACATTATTAAAATCCCCCATTATGCACCATGGTCCTTGAGATGATGCTTTCAAATTCTCAATAGTTCTCCACAAATCCTTCCTTTGTTCTATATGATTGTGAGCATACACTGCTGTCATCCAAAATTTAAATGTTCCCAACCTGTCATAAATTCCACAATGAACCTCTTGATCAGTACTTTGAACCAACTTTACAACTACTTTAGTATTATTCCATGATATCCATATTCTTCCATTCTCGTGTCTTATTTAGTTATCAATATAATTCTTATAGAGATTGGTTTTATCCCTAATAGACTTTGCCTTGTTTTCCTTAACTCTTGTTTCAACCAAAATCAAAATGTCAGGTTTAAGCTTATAGAGACAGAAGCTTATCTCACATAGCTTACCTGCTTTGTTCAGCCCCCTCCAAGATATAATCATGGCCCTCCATCTAATGTCATTAGGGGGTCATTCCAAACCCCTAATGCCTCAAAGCCATTAACACAATTTAACCATGCTAAGGAATCTGTTACTGCATTTTTCTTACCTTTGTCTCTAACTTTGCTCACCCTGGTCCATTGCCACTCCTTGTCTTCATTGTCTGGCCCTCTATTCTGTATCGAGTCTTCTTTTGGATGTACTCCTGGTGTAGTAGCAGTCATCTCTACAACACTCTGTTTAGGCTCTTCCTCTGCTGATTTGGATGATTGTTCTCCTTCCTGTTGCTTTTGCTTTGGTCTCCATTGCTTCTCCTTTTTCCTCCCTTGATCCTTATATTTATGCCCTATCTTTTGGCATGTATCGCAGTACAAGGGTCTCTATTCATACTCAACTTGCTGCACTAACTTTCTTCCTTCACTGTTCTTTATATTGATTTCTTTCACCAGTTCCTTTGTCACGTATACTTCCACTAGGATTCTGGCATATGACACCCTCAGCTTACTAGCCGTACATTCGTCCGTGATAAGAGGCACACCAATTGCACTTCCTATTTTACTCAGGCTCTTCGCCCCCCACAAGTAGAGTGGCAATTGAGGCAATTTGATCCATAATGGAAGAGTTCTCAACATGTCCCTTTTCAGATTAAAGTTTGGATGTCATTCCTTCAAGAGCAGTGGTATATTCCTTAACGAATAGGGACCCTTCATTAACCCATCCTCCACGTCCTTATGCAAATGAAACCTAAGCAAGAAGAATCCCTCGTCATGATAGTATAGGTCTGGAAATTTGACAAAGTTCCATGTTTTCATCATGAAGTTCTTCACTGAGTGCATACTAAGATCCTCACCTAGTGCATACATGATAAGATTGGTTTCCCAGAACTTGATTTCATATTCAATGTCTTCTTCTTCAATTTCAATTTCTATATCCCCATTATTCACATTCGGCACTACGTATTGAATCGATAGTCCCTTCGCTAGATTTCTGTTTTCGGCTACCACATCAACCCATAGTTTTGGGTTGGCAACCTCTGTCTTGTTCCCCTGCACCTCTGAATCTTCATCAGTCTTCGCGAATTCTAGGGTTTTCGCTTTTTCGTTTTCTTCCTTTTCAGTTCCGATCCCTTTGTCAGCTTCTGTGGGTTCCTCATGAACGATTTCCACAATCATAGGAATAGGCTGCGTCGTCACCAATTTCGCCGGTGATGGTTGAGGTACCGGTGACGGTAGTGCCAGATTTGGCCGCCCTCGTCCTCGTCTCCCTCGTGTTCCCATTAAAATTAATATATATATATATATATATATATATATATATATATATATATATATATATATATATATATATATATATATATATATATATATATATATAACATATAGCTTAAATTGAAACCTTTGTGTTACAAATTATAAAAAAATCTAGAAGAAAAATAAAAATTTCAACATATTGGACAAAAAATTTTTTTTGTCCTATATATTTTAGGAAGTATATTCGATTGAAATAAAATTAGAGAAGACATCGATGCTCTTAAATAAAGATTTTAATTAATTATTTATATAAAAAAATTAGGGCAAAATCTATATATATATTTATATATACCACCCAAAGTGAGAACACTTGTAGATTCCAAAACCAATAATGCAATCTACTTTTGCATTTGTTAGAAACACAAACAAACCAGAGAAAAAAACAATGTCTGTTTCATCTTCTTCTTCTCTTTTGCTCCTTTTTCTTGTCTTTGCTTTTGCTGCTGTGCCCCTCAGGATTACTCAGTTGGTGGCAAACATGATGCATGGAAGGTTCCTTTTTCTGATTCTGAATCTGACTCTCTCAACAAATGGGCTGAAAGTGTTCGTTTCAACATTGGAGATCATCTTATTTTTACATATGAAGCTGGAAAAGACTCAGTTTTGCAAGTGAGCAGAGAGAATTATGCGAGCTGCAACACCTCAAGCGCAATACAAAAGTACAACGATGGAAAAACCAAGGTGGGGTTTAATGCTATTAGAGTGCTCAAATTAACCGGTTATATAAATTATCAATATCATATCAGTTATTAAAAACTGCTTAATGATTAATATGGTTTTGACAAAATCCATATTTTGTATATATTATTAATATGGTTTAAACTATATTTATATTTTGGACATTTATATCTAGATTGACTTTTTTATTTTTAAATCAAAAGATCTTGAATAATTTTTTTAACTCTCTCTTTTAAATAAATCTGTTTTTTAAATCACAAAAATTATTTTAAATAATTTTTTTATTCTTTCTCTAAGAATATATAGAGAAATTCCAATCGGTTGACTACTTTGGAGTAAAGAAATAAATAAGTTTGTATTGATGAATTGAGTTTATTTGTCAAAAATAAAATTTTTTCAACAAAACAAAAAAATCTAGAATTTAACTTTCTCTCAAAATGTTTCAACAGTAACCATAATAAGTCTAAAGTATAAATAAAAGTTATCTTTAATACAGACATTCATCAGCATAAGTAGAGAGAGAGTGTCCAACTTCTTTCTAAAATTCTGAGGGTATCTCCATCCGTTTTTTTCGACGCCGACCACCATTTTTCTGTCGGAACTGCAAAATGAAAGTGATGGCTTAGACAACATTACTGAAATTTTCGGATTAAATTCCTAACCTTAGGGTTAGGGGCCTTGGTTGAGGTGGTGTTGTTCTGGGTTGTCTTTCTTCACTTTTGTTCCTCTCGGCTTCCATGGCGTGGAACGTGGTTGGTGGTCGGAAAAGGATGTCGAACAACTCTAATGGTAAATGAGACGTTTTCCCTTTCGGTGGAGAGGGGGATGGAAGAGGGGCTATTGGGTTAACCTCATACTATTTCTCTGAGATTCTAAGTCACATAAAAGCTAGAGACATTTTTGGTCTGTTTGGATGTATAGGTGAGGTGGTTGAAGTCACGATTTCACCAAGATTGAACAAGGTGGGAAAGCGTTTCGGTTTCGCGAGGTTTAGGAATGTCGAAGACGTTAAGTTACTAGGAACCAAACTAGATAATGTTTTGATTGAAGGGAAGAAGATACATGCAAACCCCCATAGGTTTGAGAGAGGTGTGGTGGCAAATAGTATAGGCAAGGTAGAGAGGAAAGGCAATCATGGTGTATCAAAATTTCAGAACAGAGCTCACGGGAGGGCAGTTTGGAGTTCTAAAGAAGGTAGTTTTGTTGACGGAAACAGATCGTTTGTGGAGGTTCTTCGCAACCAAGATGGTAAGAGTTCTGATCCTGTTTCGGTTCGTGTAAAGTACTCTTCGTGTTCTGAGGACACTAGTAGGCTGAGAAAGGCGTACGTCAGATTCACTCACAGTTCTGGAATGGCTTTTAACGTTCAGTGATGTTTCGAATCGGAGGGGATTTTCTTTATCAAGGTAACTCCAATGGGATCCAAACTATGCTTATTGGAGGAATTGGAGGAAGAAGCTATTGAGGATTTAATATCTGATGGTTCTAATTGGTGGTCTCAATGGTTTAGCGAGATACGGAGGTGGAGAGAGGAGGATATTGATGATGAAAGGATGATGTGGATCAGAATAATATGTGTGCCTTGTCATGGTTGGAATCTCAATTTCTTTGAGAAGTTAGCAAATTGTTTTGGCACGTATGTTTGCTCCGACGAATCGACGGTGAAGCGTTCAAATTTGGATATTGCTCGGGTTCTGGTTAGAGTGCAATCCTCCTTTTGTCTATCGGAAATAGTTAAGGTTAGCATTGACGGCAAGTGTTACGAAGTGTTGTTACGGGAAGATTCATTTGGTCCGTTGCGTTTAACAATGAATGGACCTTCGATTATGAATGTTAGTTCTTCCTCTTTAGATTCGATTGAGGCATGGTCTGAGGATAAAGATGGAATCTGGGATGATGATTATTTCCTTCCGGGTGATGTTTTAGGCGTGTTGGGGGAGGTTGGAGTGAAGTCAAAATAGATTGAGAGTGACAGGACGGTGATTGAGACAAGTCTTGTGAAAAGTCATGTGAAAAGTCTTGAAAAGGGTTTAGGTGGTACCCAGTATGTAGACTCTGAATATTGCTTCGTAGATACAGAGGAATAGGCATCCGTAGGTGCTTTTGATAATGCAATTGAATGTGCAAAAGCCTCTTTTTGTCCCACTGGCCTTTGTACGGAAGGTGTGGTTCCCCTTTTCAAGACCATAAGACCTACGGCTTCGGTTGATACGTGGGTCCCTGGAACTTTAATGTCGCAGGAGAAATATCAGAGTGGGGGACTTGTTAATAGAAGGATATTTTTTAAGAAAATCAAATTTAAAAACATGTGTAGGCCTAATGGTATTAGTGGGGTAAAACACCCTCTCAAAAATAGAAGGAGGAATAAAAAGCTTAAACGTGTTTCTTCGGATGCCGGTAATAATAATAGGGAAGGTGGAAATGATGTCTCTTTTTCTTCGACTTACCACGGGAATAATTCGGCGGAGTCGGACATTTGTAGAAGCAATGTTAGAATGTGGGAGAATTTGAACTCTAATATTGGAGGTAAACTATGGGAGGCTATGTCTTTGCTTGGAGTGGTGGCGACCGATCTAAAGAGGGACTACAATTTTAGATTGAACGAAATGGAAAGGAATGATAAGGAGAGAAAGGACGGAAGGAAGGAGAATTTATTAATATGCCAATGATTATAGGATCATTCAACATTAGATGGGGAGGTAGTTTGATTAAAAGGAAAAGTATTAGCAACATAATTAAAAAAGGAAAAGCGGACATGTTCTTGATTCAAGAGACGAAGTTGAAAACCATTAACAATAATATAGCTAGTAGTTTTTGGTCTAAGGAGGAGATAGGTTGGTCTTATTCTAGTGCAACGGGTTCCTCCGGTGGGCTTCTTATTATTTGGAAAGAAGGTAGAGTTGAGGTTTTGAGTAGCTTTAAAGGTGATAATTATGTTGGAGTTAAAATTTGTTGGAAGAACAACGTCTTCTACATTATTAATGTTTATTCTCCTTGTGAGGTGGATTTGAAAAGGAATCTTTGGAGGAAATTGGGGGAATTAAAGAACCGTTTTTTGGATGGGGATTAGTGCATTAGAGGGGATTTCAATGCGGTCATTAATTCGAGGGAGAGGAAGGGAAGGGCTACGGTCCATGGAAAAAGGGAGATGAAAGATTTCTCAGATTTTATAGTGAGTAATGCGTCGATTGATGTTCCTTGTAAGGGGAAGAATTTTACGTGGTTTAGTGGTGACAGATCTTCGATGAGTAGAATCGATAGATTTTTACTCACCGAAGACACCATTGATAAGTGGGGAGTGGTGGGCCAATTTATTGTGAGAGAGATGTGTCGGATCATTGTCCGGTTTGGTTGATGGTGGATTCGTCGGATTGGGGTCCTAAACTGTTCAAAGTCAACAACGAATGGTTTAAAGATAAGAATTTTATCCCCTTTGTAGAAAAGGAATGGCTCAATATTCACATTGAAGGTAGAGGGGATTTTGTGTTGAAAGAGAAACTTAGAATTCTTGAAGGTAGTTTTAAAAGGTGGAATGTTGAAGTTTTCGGGAAGCACGATTTACACATTGATGAATGTGTAAAGGAGATCAATGAAGGTGATTTGGAGGCCGCTGTGAACAATGGTTTAGTTTCGGATGATTTCATTTTAGATCGAAAGAAAGCTATGGGTCGATTTTGGTTGAATTTGAAAATAAAGGAAAACATGCTCATTCAAAAGGCCAAGTTGAAGTGGCTTAATGACGGCGACAACAATTCTCGTTACTTTCATAGTGTTATGAAGGAAAGGAAAAGACGTGACTTTATTGGTTCGATTAATATGGATAGGGGAGTAAAGGAGTCGGTCAAGGAGGTTAAGGAAGAGGTGAGAAATCATTTCGCTAAAATATATGCGGAATCAGATCTTAAGCATCCTATTTTGGAGAATGTTAAATTTAAGA
This sequence comes from Lathyrus tuberosus, assembly GCA_022829125.1. NCBI lineage: Eukaryota > Viridiplantae > Streptophyta > Magnoliopsida > Fabales > Fabaceae > Lathyrus > Lathyrus tuberosus. The sequence goes on along the minus strand of JALAZF010000082.1, from coordinate 2,192,082 downwards.
AGCTTAGTGAGGAGGATAGGGTGGCTCTCGAGAAACCTTTCTCCGAAGAGGAAGTCAAAGAGGCGATTTGGAGTTGTGACGGGTCTAAAAGTTCGGGTCCGGATGGTTATTCCTTTTTGTTTTACAAGAAATGTTGGTATTTTCTTAAAGAGGATTTTTGTCGTTTCTTCAACGATTTTTATAGTGGGGCTATCTTGTCTAAGGCCATTGTTTCTTCCTTTCTCATTTTAATCCCCAAAAGTGAGAATCCTTTGGGCCTCGACGAGTATAGACCCATTTGCCTTGTGAGTAGTTTGTACAAAGCTTTATCAAAGCTTTTGGAGGTTAGATTGAAGTTGGTTTTGAATTCTATCATTTTAAATTATCAAACGGCGTTTGTTCCGGGAAGGCAATTACTCGATGGAGTGTTGGTGGCAAACGAGTTGGTGGATTTTGCGGTTAAAGAGAAAAAGGTTGTCTCTTTTTTCAAGGTGGACTTTGAGAAAGCCTATGATAAAGTTAGTTGGGGATTCCTTAGATTTATGATAAGTAAAATGAGTTTCGGCGATCTTTGGTTACGGTGGATGGAGGCTACAATTTTTTCGAGCAAAATGTCTGTTTTAGTAAACGGTAGTCCGATGAAGGAGTTTGTGGTGGAGAGAGGTTTGAGGCAAGGAGATCCGCTATCTCCCTTTCTATTTGTAATGGTTGCGGAAGGGTTAACGGAATTGGTGAAGAAGTCGGTTAGAGTCGGAGAGTTTGTGGGATGTAATTTGAATGGTAGTTGCTTTATTGATATCCTTCAATTTACGGATGACACTCTATTGGTTGGTGATGGTAGTTGGAGGCACATGTGGGCTATCAAGACTATTTTGAGAAGTTTTGAATTAATATCGGGGCTTGGAATTAATTTTCACAAGAGCAAGTTAATTGGTATCAATGTCCCACCCATAAATCTTGAAGCGGCGGCTTTATTCCTTGCGTGTAGAACGGAGAAGAAAGATTTTACTTTCCTTGGAATGCCTATCGGTTCCAATCCTAAGAGGTTATCCACTTGGACTTTTTTGGTTGCTAAGTTGGAAAGGAGGCTTTATAGTTGGCATAATCGGTTTTTATGTTTCGGAGGGAGAATTACTCTCCTCAAATCCGTCCTTAGTAGCTTATCCATTTTCCAACTTTCTTTTTACAAGGTTCCGGTGAAAATTCGTAAGGAAATTACCAAACTTCAAAGTAGTTTCCTTTGGGGTAGCTCGGAGGCTAAGAAGAGAATGCATTGGATTAGTTGGGACTTTATGTGTTTACCTTTCGAGAAAGGGGGTTTGAATCTTAGAATGATCGAGGATTTCAACATATCTCTTCTCCATAAGTGGAGGTGGAGAATTTTAGAAGGATCGGAGGAGCTTTGGTTTAAGGTTTTGAAGGCTCGATACGATGAAATTAGACTTCAAATGGCGGGGTGTGACAGTTCTCGATCAAGAGGGAGTTCCTTTTCAAATTGGTGGTTGGATCTTCTTTCTATAATTAAGTTTTTTCCTTCGGACGTATTCATGGAAAACACTTTGTTTAGAATCGGTGACGGTTTCGCCACTCCTTTTTGGCATGTAAATTGGTGCGGTGGTGGTGTTTTGAAGCTTAAGTTTCCCACTTTGTACTCTTTGTCCCATTTATGTCACGTTTCGGTTAGTGCTATGGGTGAGTGGTCGAACGACGGGTGGAGGTGGGGTGATTTTGGTGTGCCTCCGGGTGACGTTTTTGCGGACCAGAGGCTTGACCTCAATCAGGATGTGCGTCCTGTTTTTTCGACAAGCACTGTTACAAGGCATATAGGTAGTGTTAATGAAGACGACGGATTATTTTCGGATGTACTGCAAAATGCCTCTGTTGCAAACTCTGGTGTGCGCCCTTATGCTATTGCGGATTGCTCGGCGGAATTGCAGCAGAGGCTCAGTTATTTGCATCTGGATTCTGTTGTTGTTTCTGGCGAAGTTGTGAAAAGGGAGCTGGACGATATGCGTTTGCTGCTGGAGGGAGTGATGATGGATTACAAGGTGAAAGATAGTGTTGTGTGGCTGCTGGAAGAAAACAGTAAATATTCTGTTAGTTCTAATTTTAAAAAAACTTTGGTTTTTAAAACTTCATTCGGACCGGCTAATCGGGACGATATTGTTTATGGGTTGGTTTGGAAGGTTTTAGCGCCCTTGAAAATCAAGGCCTTCGGTTGGAGATGTTTACTCAATAAACTTCCAACGAAGGGCCTTCTTATTGTTAGAGGAATTTTGTCTACGGATGGCGAGAGCAAGTGCGTTTTTTGTGATCTTCATTTAGAATCTTTGAGACATTCTCTATTGGAGTGTGGCGTCGCTAAATTGGTTTGGAAAGAGGTTGCGGAGTGGATAGGTTTTTCGAGACACAGAGGAGTTGATTTTAAGGAGACCTTTTTAATTTGGTATAATTATGGTAAATTAATGAAGGTGAGGTCCGGTAGGGAAGGTGTTTTTTGGATTTCAGTTTGTTGGAATTTATGGATCCTCAGGAACGGTATCATTTTTTAGAATGTCGTTTGGAACGTTAATGATACGGTTTGGATGGTGAAATACACGATTTGGAGATGGGCTTTTATCGGAGAAATTACTCACTCCAATTGCAATTTTTATGAATTCAACAAAGAGCATTTGTTTTATTTATCTTAGATTTAATTGGTTGGTAATTTCTCTTCTTTCGTCGAGCTTTGTCTCGGTTCTTTTGTAATCAGGTTGGAGTACCCTTTGTACTCCGTTTAATATATTACTGGCTTACAAAAAAAAATCTTGTTTGCTACATCCAAAGTCTTATAATCAAGTGTCAACCTAACATAAGTCACTTTGGTGTCATCTGGCCTAATTAAAGTGTTAGCTTTCTTGATATGGCTGTCATTTATTTTTTTCACTGTATCTTTGATTTTCTTCCAGTCAGCAAGCAAGTCAATAATAAAAACCAACCAAAGCGTTATATTCTTCAATGACTTAATATAAAACAAAGAGTTATAGAAAGCAAGCCGAATTATAAAATAATAAAGTAGAGTTTAGAAGTACTTTTTTACCCACAAAATGCATATATATATATATATATATATATATATATATATATATATATATATATATATTAAAAACTGAATTTTTAAATTTAAAATCATTTTTCAGGTGAAAACCAATTAAAAATAATAATATTCAATTTTAAAAACTTAATTTTAAAATCGGCTTTAAATTTAAAATTGGTTAAAACTTTAAAATCGGTTATGAAATTTATAACTAATTATAAAATATGATTATGGATGTAACTGATTATGTAAAATTATATCCATTTATATGGTTAGCTTATCGTATCTAGCTATAGTAAATAGTTATAGATTGGATATAGATTGATTACGTGAATAATCCAACGTGAGCATCCCTACATACTACTACATCAGTGGAGAAAAGGATCACTCTGAAAAGGGTGAGAAGGTTACTGTGGAGTGTGGTGGTTATAAGTCAAATAAGCGGTTTTGATGGCAATGGGAGTGGTGGTGGTGGCTGCTACGTGGTTTTTCTGATTTGAATTGTTACCTTTTTAGTTTGGATATTTCTATTATTATTATTATTATTATTAATATTGGGATTGGCTTAAGTGTTTTAGAGACAGTGACAATGAGGTGATTGATTGCTAGGGTTGTTATTTTGTTGGGACCATATTATTCAATTTTTAATAAAAATTATGAATTAAATAAAAAAAAGTGAGAATACTTTATTATTGTTTATTGTAAGAAATAACAATAATTAGTCATAGTTATTAAATTTTGATTCATTCAATTATAAGAAATAAGAACAATTAATTATAATTATTAAATTTGATTAATTCAAATTAGAGAAATAGATTTATTTTTATTTTCATAATAGTCCTTTTTTATTACAACTTATATTTTATATGGAAAATTAATTCAGGTTATATTTTAAGAAGAAAAAAAATCTATTGCCTTTTAAAACTAACACTAATCAATTGAATTTTTTTTTTTGTTTTTTGAACATAAAATAATTTTATCAAAAAAAAAATTTATATAGTTATATATTTATCAAAAGAATAGCAACTAATATACTAATTAAGACTGCTAATATAATTATATATTAAATCAAAAGATATTTACTTCTTCTATATAATATTGTTGTATTCAAAAAATAAAATAAAATAAAACTATTTATTAATCAATAACATTGATATAATTTTATTATAAGAAGGAGAAAATATATTAATGATTTTTTGGATAAAACAAAATATAATTATTTAATTATAAAAAAAATTAATACCTTTTAAGAATAATAATAAGAGGTAGAATATTTTTAATATGTATTTATGATTATTATTTTAATTTGGAAACAAATATTTATTTTATAATTAATTTTTGAATACTAATATATATATATATATATATATATATATATATATATATATATATATATATATATATATAAAATATCAAAATGAACAAGATAAATATATAATAATTAAAAAAAAATAGTTATATTAATGATCGTAATGACCAAATAATTATATTAACTTCTATTTTTTAATATAACGATAATATACATATTTGAAGTAAAAAAAATTTCAAACTAATATATAATTATATTAATAGTTTTATTTTATATATTAATTGTCAATTTTTTTATATAATATTAATATATATATATATATATATATATATATATATATATATATATATATATATATATATATATATATATTTATAAAATTACAAACATCATATATAAAATAATTTTATGTTAAAACAACTATTAAACAAATTTTAATTTGTTAGCGTTATTAAAAAAAAACAATTACTATTGTTTATCTTAAAATATAACATGAACAATATAAGAGGATTATGGAAATAAAGATCCAGGTATGGCAAGAGGGGATGGGACAAGAACAATTTTTGTACTTCGCAACTTCAAATTTGTGTACTCTCTCTAAGGTTTTCTATTTGTTCTTCACTACTGGATATTACAACATCCACATATCTCTCAGGGGAGGGTTCTATAGGTGTCTGGGCAAGCAGAGAGATTCCAGTCTCCAATGCCTCAGTGTGAGTCGTGAGGGACTCGACCACATTGTTCATCTGCCTAAAGGTTTCATAAGTATCGAAATGTTGTTTTCTAAACTCTTCATTCTGGAGAGTTTGTGTCTCCACAAAGCGCTCCATCATAGATTCTAGCCTAGAATTAGTTGTTGTTTCAATGAAATCCTCCATTAATGTTTCGAGGTTGGAATTATGGGATTCTTGTGGTTCCTCAAAATATTGGGAGTGGTGATTTGGGTGAGAATGAGTTAGTGTCGCATTGCAATCCTCCATTAGTATTTCGAGATTGGATTTATGGGATATTTGCGGTTCCTCGAAATATTTGGATTGGTAATCGTAGAGGAAATTTGGGTGCGGTTCCTCAAGATATTGAGAGTGGTAATCATAGAGAAAATTTGGGTGATACATAGTGGTTTTTCATTTTTTTTCAAACAAGGGTGCCTTAGTCTATACAGTGTAACAACAGAATCACAATATTGACTGTTGGTCCCCGGCAACGGCACCAAAAACTTGATGCTTCCACAAGTGCACGGAAATGTCGAAGTAATATAAAAGATTGTCGAACCCACAAAGACCAATGTCAACCTACCGTTATCTATTGCTGCGATGTAAAGCTAAGGCTAATGATTACTTGGTTTAAACGGAGTTAAAACGGAAACTAAAATGAAATTTAGAAAATATAACAATAAGGAGAGACTGGAATATGAATTCCGTGTTCCTAAGGGACTCTGCAGATTTTAGGCACTAATTATAATTAAACTACGTTCCGTAGAAAATATCAATTTAAAGACTCTGTCTCACACTCTCGCGCTATTGACCAAAGCCACACTCCCTAACCACAGGATTTTGCTCTCGCTCGCCCGTTTTAATTAGAAAGCATATTTTGAAAACCAATTAGATCCTAATCGATTCCTAAAGCGCTCTCACTGTTTTTAGGATCGATGCTCAGTTCCCACTATCCGGTCCAATTCTCACACTCTCGTGCTATCGACTCGGACCTTTATTAATTCTGACTCTCGTGACAAATCATGTTAAGTAACCTCTCACTCTCGTGACAAAGCTATTTAAATTAAACTTGGAAACAAAAGCCACAACATAATTTATTACAAGTTAACGCCAATTTCATTACCGAATCCCGTCGGAACGACGGTCCTCACATACCGGACTCAAAACGGTTTAGACAGACATCGAATTAAAGGTAAACAAACTAAACATGATAATTATAATTGAAAATAGTATGATAATTAATTAAAGAGTACAAAAATGATAATAATAAATAATGCGATAAAAACCTGTAAAAGCTGGAAATAAATTACGGGACTTGGAATAAATGCGGAACTGATATAACTTTTATTAATGGTGGCAAGATTGATGATCCAAGAATTACATAGATTGTAGGCCTAGATACTAATGGTGCGGTAGTTCCCCGATGTGAGAAACTACCACTTCTACAAAGGTAATCTATGCCTAAAACTATGAACAGCGCTTCCGCGCATAAACTCGGACACCGAAAATGGCGAGAAAAGTCCTATAAATAGAGCCTTGAAGGCCTTGTAACTGTTTTGGACGTGCACATGCAGTTGGAGGGAAAAAGAAGTGGAAAAAACTGCCAACTTCGCAAAAATTATTGTCTGCAGCATAATGGCGAACGCCGTGGGGTGATGGCGAACACCATGCCTAGGCAAATGGTGAACGCCATCTAGGGACAGCAAACAACATTTGCTCACGGAGAACATCGTTTGCCCACGGCGAGCACCGTATCAGTAAAATAGCAGAATTTGCTATTTTTCTTCATTTTCTTGCTTTTTTCCCGGTTTTCTCGCACGAATTCTCTTATTCAACAAATACCTGAAACATAAACATAACACAACATAAAAATACGAAAAACAAGTAAAACGAAATTAAATTGCATGTGAATTGAGTCAAAATAAACGATTATATCTTCACGTTATCAGTGAATAAAACCTAAACGAAACCATATTACAAAGTTGCCCATCATCTTCATCCCTTCTTATATGCTTACACATAATTGAACTACACATAATCATTTTTCAATTGGGTGGCCGTCTAGATTAGGGTTGATAACGTCCAATTAGGTTTGATGTAACCGAGAATATTGGGTTGGGATATTTATGTGTTTCAAATAAGAAAACTAAGGTGTCATTTTCCTTCAAGATCAGGTTGATTTGAAGGTTTTGGACATGATCACGTCAACACAGATTCGATCGAGTGAAAGCCTTGGGACAAGGTGGTTTCCTTGCAAGGGAGTAGCGCGATATGGTGAATTATGTTCGGGAATCTTGGGTTTTAACAAGTTGCACGCTCGGGATAATCAGAGGATTGTAGCTGCATTGTTGGTCACTTGATCAAGCTTTGATTAAGGGTTTGGAGGTGGAAGAATAAACACAAAACAATAGGGTTTTTGGGGTTTGCATTCTTCATCTCTTGTATAAACGTTTTGCAAAGAAAAGGTTAATAGCACTATCTCAATTCAAATTTGAATTGAGGGCAGACGTACCCATAGCGAGGCCGATTGGGGAACTGCCTAAACAATTCTTGGTCTCTCTCTCTCTCTTTCTCTCTCTCTCTCTCTCTCTCTCTCTCTCTCTCTCTCTCTCTCTCTCTTTCTTTTTCTCTCTCTCTCTCTCTCTCTCTCTCTCTATCTATCTCTTTTATTGTCGATTTTGCAATTTATCGAGTTCATCGTTGTTTGATCAATTCGATTAGAAATTGTTTTCTACCATATTTTAAAAGTGTTGTTGTTGATATAATCACAATGACTTTGATTGTGATAAGGTTTTAACATCAACAAAACAAACTATATTTCCATTGTTATCGATTCCGCATCAAGTGTTTGATAAATTGTTTATGCGTATTTTGTTTGTGTTTTGGTTCATTAGATATACGAGTTATGATTATCATTGCATTTAATTGATTCGTAGCTTGATTGTTGTTGAACATTTACGCTCATTATCACTCCTTTTGGTTTGCGATACGTATATTGCTTTTCGATAGTAGGTTCGGCTAGACAATTTAATCCGGGTCGTTTTTCTGCTGCACCGTATTTTGAAAATAGATTTTTACCAAAAGTTTTTGGTTGTAAAATTTGTGCTCTATTCACCTCCCTCTAGATCGAAGCCTATCGTCTAACAATCCTCACGGGCATCTAGGTCAAATGTGTTGACATTACCCAGATCTTATTTTGCTCCTCTCGTTGAAGTGAGAATGCCTTTACAAATGACCTCTTTGATCCGCTTAGCCTCCTCCTCGTCAGCGCTAATTATAGCAGACCTTTCTTTTATATTGTGATAGGTTATTTTTAGGTAGACCGGCTACACCAGTATGTCTAGCTTCACTAAGAAGGATCACCCCAGGATACCTAGGAAGGCATTTTTACACGAGATTACAAGGAAGTTGAGGATTACCTTTCTTTTGTGTGTTCCATCTCCAATAATTAATGTTAGATCTTTCATTCCCTGAGGGTGAGTAATCAAATCGCTGAAGGTCAATAGATCTTCATCACTATATGGATTTAGACATGTCTGCTGGAGGCCTAACCGTTCCAATGTATCAGCGTAGAGGACATTGTAATAGCTTTTTTCATCCACGAAGAACCATGTCAAGTTTCGATCGGCAATGGTGACTGTGAGAATCAGAGGCATGTCAAAGTTTTGAATTCCATTGATTTTTTTTGCGATCTACAAAAAACATTAACTCTAATAGATCTCCACTTTGATAAACGCTAGTGTCCATCACGAGTAGGAGGCAATCTGGTGAAGGACATATGTTGGATGTCGCGGTACTGTAGAATTCATTGATCAATGATAACTGGTGAACGATTGATCAAGAGAATGGAATGGATCTCTTATACATGACTAAAGGAATTACCGCTTCCACCCCTTCTGCTTCCGGTAGAGATATGATTTTAGATTGAAATTGATCTGACACTGGAATTTTGTGGGAATAAAAAATCGTTTCCCACAGACAACGCCATTGTTCCATTTTAGAACAAAAATTGGATGCAATCGGTTGATGCGAAATCTCAAACAAGTGGTGTTAATCTCCGATATGATGGCACAGGGATGAACCTGCAAGGTTAGCACTCCAACGCCCAAGTCAGTTCAAGATTCAAGATGAGTGCAATGAAAAGTGGTGATTAGAAAATGTAACTTGTGTAACACCCCAATTCTTGATATACCAAATTATTTGAATTATTATGATTTAATTTACTTATTGCGTATGATAATTGAATTAATATGGGTGTTAGAGGTGTGTGGTCTTGAGGTGGGAGTGTGGAGAGTGATTAGAGGTTGGTAGAGGCGGGCTAGAATTATTAGAGTTTATTTTTAATGATTAAATAATAGTATTTTAATGAAATTATTTAATTAAAATGAGAAAATAGAATAATAGAAAATAAGAAGTATTAGTAGTATTTTTATTAAAAAAAATTAGAGATGATAAGGGCATTTTAGTAAATAGGGAAATGAGTGAGGGTAATGTTAGAAGTCTCTAATTGAGGGACTAGGTTGCTAATAAAATGGTTAGTAAGGAGTTGTGAGATTTTTCTACGTGAAAACAAAATTTGGTAGAAAGAGGAAGAGGCAAGGCTAGGGCATAAAAAGAGCATCCACTGAAAGATATTTGAAGAATTTTGCTAGAAAATATAAGGTAAGGGGGGAGAATAATCTTTAATAAGGGCTTATGTATGAGGGGTAGGGTAAAGGAGTCCTTAACCTCCAATAGAAATGATGATTATGATTGATTCTGAATTTTCTATGAAGTTTGAGGTTGTTGGTTGTTTTAATGATGAATTTTGTGTGCCTATATATGTACTATTATCTGTTTTGAGATATGTATGTTTTCCACCATTTTGAGGGTTTTAAAGGTCTTGGGGTAAACGTGAATTGGTGAGATTGAATGGATTAAATGACATAATCCTGTGATTTAACATGTCCTAATGGTGTTATAACATGTGGTATGTTTTTCTGGGCGTTTGGGGATGTTTGTTACTGAATTGGGGAAGTTTTGGGGTTGCTGCAGAGGCAAATCGCGTTTTGCATTTTTGTAGGTCTGGACGTGTTCGCTTAGCGAGGGATATTTTGCTCAACGAAAGTTCTCTCAGCGAGATGATGTGTTCGCTGAAGCGAACGTGAAAAGGGAATGTTCTGGTTTTCTGTGACTTTTGCTTAGCGAGGGATGTTCGCTTAGCGAGCAAAGGCTTCGCTCAGCGAGGAGGACGATGCTGAAATGCTAGTTTTTTGTTCCAACTGTTTTCATCGTAACTTGAGTGTCGTGACTCCAAATGAGACGTCGTTCGAAGCGTTGGGAAGCTAACGCACAGAGCTACCTCGTGAACTAATTAATGATGATGTTTTTTTTTATAATTATGTTTTAGTGTAAATTGAGAGTGTGATGATTTCATTACGTTTGAGGTGATATTTATGAATATTATGTTGTTACATGTATGAATAATAATCTAATTGATTGAATACTTGAGTTGCATTGAATTATATGATGTTGTATGTTTTGTGATTGTGATTGAGATGTAATCTAGAGAGGGGATTACTAGAGTTGTCAATGCATCACAATGAGAATATAAGAGGGGTCTTAATGCATTTATCTAATGATATGCTCATGCATCATACGAGTTGTGTCAACAACATGACTGTTAGTTCAGAGAGGGGACTAGTAGCTTGTTCCAAGCTAAGAAGAAGGGACTTGGAGCTCATAATAAGGAGCTCATGGGTTCATAAGAGGGGACCCGGTTCCAGAGAGAACCGAATATTGAGTTGGTACCACATGCATATGCATAGAGTTACATAGTCGAGTTGCATTGCATAATGAGTTATATGCATAATTGTTGAGTTGTGATTGATTGATGAGTTTGGGTACGAGATTATTATGAGATGTACTATGAATGAAATAGTGTAGATGATGTTGTACTATTATCTTATCTTGCAGTATATGCCTGTTATTATTATTTATGTTTTCTCACCCCTTTCTTATTGTTATGGTCTGTGCTCCTCTTCGGAGTACAAATAAGCAGGTAACTGAGTAGCTGCTTAGATTGGAGGGATGACGAAAGGCTATTTCTTCTTCTTTTTCTTTCTGTGTTTAATTTACGTGCTCTGATATGTAACATTGGGAAACGTTTGTGAGTTTTAGTCCAATCTTTCGTTAGAGAGTTATTGTATACTCTCGTGTTTGATATTTCTATGTTTTGAGGAGATTTCATTATAAGTTTGATTATGCCATAAAGTGCATTTGAAGTTTAAATGATTTAGTTAATGCATGCTTTATTATGAGAAATTCCGATGCGATGATACCCTAAGTGAAGGTGAGCATACAATGACACCCTAAGTGAAGGTATTGATTGTTGTTTTTATTTGATAAAGTGTGAGAGGGAATGTATGTTTTAAAAAGAGAATGTGTGGCATCCTATTTAATTGTGTGAATACTATGATTTTATTGTATAATTATGCTCATAGAAAATAGGGTGTTACACATTGCATTTCGTGTGAGATGATTTTTAAACCTTGGATCACGTGGACTATCCTTCTGCTTACAGCAAATTTATGGACTAGTTTCTTCACTAGGTCATGGTAGCTAGTGACAAATGTTGGACAAGTGACTTCAAGCACCAGAGGGGGGGGGGGGGGGGGGGTGAATTGTGGTATTCAAAATTCGCGGTTACTTATATTTTTCTTTATTAAGCTTAGAATTGTGTTAGTAGATTCTTAAGATTAAACAACATCGAAAATAAAACGGTAAATAACAGAAAATAAAGAGAGTAAGGCTAAGAGAGATTGCACCAAAAAAATTAACCAGGTTTGGCTGAACGATGGCCTAGTCCTGTCTCCAAGAGGTCTTCTTGAGATTTGAATATAAACTTTTGAGCTATTATAGGTTATGTTATGCCCACGAATCTTAATACAATCTGTTCTTGAGATTTTTACAGGTTTATCCCCAATCAATGATAACTTTTACCATAAGCCAAAAAGTAACTATTTAGAGATTTAAACTTATCTCAATAACGAAAATAAAACCTTTTTGGCAAAGCTTAAGAAACCAAACACAAAGATTGTATGACTGGTTTATCTCATGAACCAAACTCAATATCTTAAGAGTATCGCACTCTTAAGAATTAAACGACCAACACCACCACTTACAAATTCTTTCTCACAATCAAAGTTTCACTTAAAAGCACTAAGGCAACCTTAAGTGAAAATAAATATTTCTAGAGAGAGAAAGAGAGAAAATAGAGAGGTAAATTCCAAAAAAAATGTAAAATCGTTGGAAAGTGACATGAAATGAGGAGGAGACGAGCCTTCTTTATATAGAAGTTGGAAAAATAAAAGGGAAACGATCCATGGGCATTTTTAATGTCCTAATTGATTGGCATAAGGTCTCAATCAATTGGGTGACCTAAACAATCAATTATCTTGACCCATTTTGAAAAGTTTGGATAATTAGTTGTTGTCAGGCATTAAGACACTGTCATAATCGATTAACTAACCATTTAGGCTTCTCCCAATCGATTGGCTTAAGGTCCCAATCGATTGTTTAGTTCAAAAAATCTTTCAAACGATTGTCTTAAGGTCTTAAACAATTGGGTAATTCAAAAATATCTTCCAATCAATTGTCTTAAAGTCCCAATCTATTTGTTAGTTCAAAAATGCTTCAAAAAGGAGGCTCACTGTATCCTAATCAACTGGCTCAGGATTGCAAATATTTATAAGGTGTAAACAGGTTAGAAAACAACTTTTGTGTGTGTGTGTGTGAGTTGCCTTAAAACCTAGGAGTTACTTCCTTACTTTTAGACAACTCTGGCCACTCAGACAAACACGACTTGGCGAGTTTTCACACTTCCTCTCTTTCATTACTCTGAGGCATCTAAGATTCTTTTCCAGACACCTTGATCATATAAGCACTTTAATATTGAGTCTCTTTTATTGATGAGGCTTGAGATATTTCTCTAGTTGGGTCACCATCATTAGATAGTTGAAATCTATTACAACCGACTTCATCACAACTATTGACATTGTCATCATCATAACATTAGAGAGGATCTTTTATATGATTGTCAACTTTATACCTGCAAGCACATAAATATACAACAAAGAGCCTGGGGGTGCCCATAAGCCATCTCAGGATTACGTCTCTAAAGGTGTCAGACAAGAACTGGCACTTTAAAGAGTTAGACGCTTCGATGACGACCATTTGAGTGTTGATGGAGGCCACATGCTCATATAGGTCATTGTGTCCATCGAACTTAACCAACGATGACAGCTTAACGTTCTTTAGGACGGGCACCTCCCATATTTCGTCCGATAGAAGTTGGGGATCCAAAGCTTCCATTTCATCCACCATATCAGCCCCTTGCTTGCCCTACTGGATATGATGACCGTTATGCTCCAAAGTTTGGTTCTAACGATGAAGCGTGTACATAGCGGCGTGCATCTCCGCTCTAACACTTTCCTTGCCGTCAGTGTCTTCGTTGGTCGGAGTAGTTGTCTTATTGTTCACCATGATATGAGATGAGGCCAAAGACAATGTTCAGGTTAAATGTAGTAAAAGTGACGCAAATCAGTTTTATCGAAGCCCCACGGTATGTGTCAATTGTATTAGATAAAAGTACAATATATGTGACAGTTCTAATGAATATGGGTTCTTATAGACTTTAAAGTTATTCGGGTATTGAGGGCTAACACACGTGAAATGAGAAGCTGCTATTATTGGTGTATTTCTCTAATTTTTCTGATGCAAGACTTTAAGAACTTCTTAATAATAAGCACAAATAAGAATAGAGTATCCACGTTAAATTAGAATTAAAAATGTTTTTTTTTTCTCTTTCAATCAGAAACAGAATCCAAATTTTTAAATTAATATTATAGCATTATAAATACTATATTTTTAGTATATATTTGTATTTTCTTTGGTATTACGGTTCAAGTTATTAAACCTTGAATAAGTTATTTTACATGTTTAATCTTCAATTTAATTTTAAGTACATATAGTAAAATATTTTAAATTTAAAGTTGCTTGCACAATTATTAGTAGTAAGTAAGAAATAAAATCCTAGTCTCACCTAACAATGAAATTTGATTTAAATATTTTTATGATTTAATTTATTTAAACTAAAAACCAACCACGATAAGGTGGATACTTTGAATTAAAATTCTAGCATTTTCAAAAACCATCCACAATAACTCTTCTTAAATTTTTGTGCGAGAGAGAACATTGGCTAGTTGCTAGTGCCAGCTCTAAACACGAGAGGACAAAATTAATTTCCTGTAAACAGATCATTTAGAAGAGAAGAGGTGCATTGACTTGAAAGTATGAATTGTCAATTAGCTGTTGGAATCGTTCATCCAACACACGCTTTGGAATCCTTTTTTGACCGGCTACAACCCATTTCTATTGTAGTCCAAGTCAAAATTATTAGTCACTCTAATTTTTTTCTTTTACTTTTCACACGTAACAAAAAAATTAATACTACTCCGTCTCATATTATAAGCAAAAATTACTTTTTAGATACCTTGAATTATTAATGTATCTGATATATATATAGACCAGATTCATTAATTATTCAATGTATCTAAAAAGTAATTTTTACTTATAATATAAGACGGAGAATAACAATGAATATAATAATGACCTATTTCAAAAATATTGCACTGACCATGGTCTTGTTTTTCATTTCTCTTGTCCCCGCACATCCTCACAATATGGGAAAATGGAACACAAAATAAGAGCTATTAATAATATGATACAGACTTTGATAGCTCATTCTTCTGTTCCCACATTGTTTTGGCATAAGGCTCTTCACATGGAAACCTACCTTTTAAACATAGTTCCCTGTAAAACACTTCAAAATCAGTCACCAACAAAAATCTTATATCACTGAGATCCGACCTACACATATTTACGAGTTTTTGGTTGTCTATGTTATTCTTTATTCCCGTCCTCAAACATTTATAAGTTACAACAACTCTCTACTCCGTGTGTCTTCTTGGGTTATCTGTTGAATCATAGAGGCTACAAGTGTTTTGATTTATCAAACAGAAAATTAATAATTTCGAGGCATGTTATCTTTAATGAAACCCACTTTCCCTTCACCAAGAAACACTCTCCTTCCCCTCACTCTTATAACATCCTAAATGATGACCTCCACCTATACCTTGTACATTAGTAGCAAAATCAAATATTACCAACTATTTCATACAATCAACTAACACTGACAACCACAACTGACCAACCAGTGTCACCAATAAACCAAAAATCACTATCTCATAACTCTCCGACCAACTCGCCCACTACAATATCTTATTCCTCACCACCCCCAATCCAACCACATCTATCTACACGAACCATCACCACCTGTAGCATGAAAGACATTATCAAACCTCGCAAGGTATTTACCTTATCAATCTCTCAACCCGACCACACTATCTCTCCTATACTTAAAAACCCCAAACTAGCCTTATCCGACCAGAATTGAAAATCCGCAAAGAAATGTGAATTTGATGCTCTTTTTAAAATAAGACGTGGGATTTAGTTCCTCGTCTTTGTGATGCTAATCTTATTCGATGTATGTGGATTTTTAAACATAAGAAAAATTCTTATGGTTCCTTTGAGCGTTATAAGGCTCGTCTTTTAGGTGATGGCAAGTCACGGGTTACAGGTGTGGATTGTGATGAGACTTTCAGCCCGGTGGTCAAACCCGATACCATTAGAACAATGCTCACCATTGTGCTATCCAAATTCTGCTTCATTCATCAACTGGATGTCCAAAATGATTTTTTACATGGTGATCTTCATGAGACTGTTTACATGCATAAGTTATTGGGTCTCCGCGACTCTCATCATCCAAATTATGCCTGTCATTTGAAGAAGTCACTTTATGGTCTCAAGCAAACTCCCAGAGCGTGGTACCAACGCTTTGCTGACTATGTAGCCACTGTTGCTTTTTGACATAACACATCCGAACACTCCCTCTTCATATATCTAAAAAATTGTGACTTTGCCTACATTCTTCTTTATGTGGACGACTTCATTCTTATTACCTCTATTCATGCCCTTCGCAAATCAATTATGTCACTCTTATTATTTGGGCCCATTGAGTTACTTTTTGGGTATTGCTATCTCTTGTCACCCTAGTGTCGTCTTTATAAGTCAAATCACCTATGCTTAAGAGATCATCAAATGTGCTAACATGCCATCATGTAAACCGTCAGCCACCCCTGTTGATACCAAGTAGAAACTGTAACGCCCTGTATAATATATATCTAGAATAATACCATACAAGTGTTTTATTTGGTACTGACACCATCATAAGTACCTATTGGCATAATTCACATACTTGACCATTTTAAAAACATAATACAATCTATGGTACAAGGCATTAAAATTAGCCAAAATAAGAAAATATAAGAATACGGTACAATATTCCTCATTGTACAAGAAAATAATACACAGCAGAATAAGCTCAACTAAGCTTCTCTTGAAACATCCAAGCATAGCTCCACTTGTAAATCAAACCTGCAAATACCTCCTAAAAATAAACAACAATAGTGGGGTGAGACATCAAATCTCAGTGAGTTCCATATCTTACAGATTCTCTCGGCTTTACAGGGTTCTAGTCAATCCTAACTCAAGTCAAGGGGAAGGGAAATGACCTTGAGTTCTCAATCTCACACTATATGGAAACATGTTCATAAGTTCACAAACTCAAAATTAATTATCACTAATCAGTAACACATACCAAGGCATCTTTCCCCGGCCAACCCTACAAGAGAGTTTAACCCGAGTCACGGATCCTTAAAAACGCAGACATCCATCCCCGACCAGCTCCTCCAAAGAGTTATGGACATGGGTCCTGGAAGCTAACATAGATAACTTTCCCCGGCCAGCCTACTCAAGAGGCCCTTCAACACGGGTCACGGTTACCTATACATGGTACTTTCCCCGACCATCCTTCACAAGAGGCTCTTCAACACGGGTCATTAATACCACCCACTAAGTAACTTTCCCCAGCCAGCCTACACAAGAGGCACTTCAACACGGGTCACGGTCACTTACTTAATAAACACTTTCCCCGGCCAACCCTTCTCAAGAGTTATGGACACGGGTCATAGATATTTATTAAGGGATAAAACGGTTCCGATTACGTGATCATATACACTACGTGATTGTATTCGACAATCACAAGGCCACATTCGCCTTGAGGCCACATTCACCTTTTTCTTATAATTACAAAAGTTCACACATGTTCCATACTAGTGTTTCACTCTCTCCTAGACCATTACTCGTCAAAGATGCACTTTCTACATTGAATGCACAAGCATCGCCATCTAGGTTATCTACTATAGACCATTACTCGTCAAGGATGCACCTTCCTACATCGAACGGACGACCATCGCCATCTAGAGTTTCTATTAATTCCTAGCCATTACTAGGTTCCACTATCATGTTGTTATGGGATAAAGTTTCCTCACTCTTTCTATTCCATATTTTAACATGCATACTCTCTCGACCATGGTTAACAACAATTTTAGGCAAAGCATATTACAATTGTACATTTGAGAATTACATAAAATAATTCAATCATAAGTTATATCACCCTTAGGTTCCCTACGATTTATTTAATCGGGCAATGAAAACAATATTTCTCACTCTTATCCCGTAGGATATTTTCACAGCTTTGCATCGGCTATAACCATGCCTCGATCGGATTTACAATCCAAAAGATATGGATTTTTTTAACATATCATATAAACATTATTTTCATTCATTTTCCACTAAATAATTAATCCCACATCATACCCATAATTTTCACTTTTTATTGGGTAGAAGATCGTCATAGCTTTCCAACGATATAAAAACGCTTAAATCGGATGTACGAATCAAAAGTTATGGATTTTTAAAGAAAAGAGCATTATTTGAAAACTCCCAGGAGCGCCCAGCGGTCCATGCTTCGCCCGGCGGTGCCCCCTGCGCCTGTTACTTCTCCCGGCGAAGCATCGACGTAAGACCCATGCCAAAAACCAAAGTTCTAGAATCAAAACATGTTGTGCCTCTTGACTTTCGCCCGGCGGAGCAGCGACGCAAGCCTGCGTCGCCCGACACTCAAAGCGTCGCCCGACGGTGCGTATCAGAAGCAGCATTTTTCTGCTGCGCTTTTGGGGTTCCAAGGGCTCCAAAATTCACCCTTCCCGCACCAGATTGTTTCCAAACATCAAAATAAGTACCATCAATTGATCACATGCATATTACGACTACACTACGCAGTTTATATCAAATTTTATCCGTTAGATTTCATTGATTTATCCTTTTAATCATTTTATCTCAAATCTAACCTAAGTTCAAATCTTGGATTTCTAGAACTTAGAGTTTCTAACTAGAACCCACCTGATAATCGATGAGGAGTTTGAAGAAGATGATGAACAATGATCCAATCTTCTTCCCAAGTTTCTTCCTCTTTCCCTCTTCTCTTCTCTTCATTTCTCTTCTCTTCTTCTTACCAACTTTCTTCTTCTTCTTCTTTCTATCTTTTCTTTTCTCTTTTCAAATATATACATATAATACCAATATTGTATAATATAACCCAATAGAGTAAAATATCTCCAATTGATATTTTATCGTCTAACACCAATTGATCAATTATTAGAGTTATCTTAAAAATACTCTCTTGGTCTAATAAATAGTGATATGTCTCTTTAATAAAATAATTGATCTCTTCAGAGTTCATTAGTTGCTCTATTGATCCCAATTGATAATACTTAAAGCACTTAGAGGATTCCATTAATCCAATTTACCAAAGACAGAGCACATAGATACTCATCTGATCTTATATGATATCCAATTGAGCATTTAGATAATATGGGGTATTACAGAAACTCAACACCACCTCCAACACGCCTTATGAGGATTCCTTCCTATGTTGAAGTCTTGTATGGGCTTTACAATACCTTACGTTCATTAGACGAGATATACCTTATGCAGTTCAACATGTATGTCTTCACATGCATGCACCTTGCATGGAACACATGCTTGCTCTTAAGCACATTCTGCGTTATGTTCAGGGTGCCATACACTTTGGATTATATTTATCACCATCCCTAATTACAAAGCTTACCTCATACACTGACTCTGATTGAGATGGATATCCTGACACCAGACGCTCCACATCTAGGTACGATGCTTTTCTCGGTGATAACCTTATCTCTTGGTCTTCCAAAAGGCAACCTACTTTCTCTCGTCCTAGTGCTAAAGTCGAATATAGATGTGTTGTCAATGTTGTCTCTAAATTGTGTTGGATTCACAATCTTCTATCGGAGCTTCATTTTTTCATTTCTCAGACCAGCTTGATGTATAAAAACAAAGGGAATTACTACACATTTTTTCAATATACAAAGCTACAAAAAGACAAAAACAACATTAAAAAACAATGTTAGTATTTGAGAATAGGGATAAAAAAGTAAAGCCAAACACTCACAAATAATAATGTAGAGAGGTTCGAGTAAAAAGAATATTAAGCAATCAAACATATTGCATGGAGAAAAATGAGAGATTGACAAAAATAAGCAGAGCAAAAAGATGAAAGACCAAAGAAAATCAAAGAAGAACTCAGGCAAAATATAACACAACACAAAGAACAAAACATAATGTGTATAAGGTGTATCGTTGTTAACTTAAAGGATCAGAGTCAAACTTTTAACATCTAAAAAATATAGGGTCTAAAATTTTAAAAATAAATGAGTTTCAATATAAATAGGTCCCTTAAATTAAGTAGGCTCATGGCCCCAACATTTTTAAAAGTTGATTTTTTGAAGAAAAATCATTTTTTTTTTAAAATTGATTTTTTTTTAATTTTTGAAAAAATCGACTTTTTTTTATTTTGAAAAAAATTGACTTATTTTTTTTAATTTAAAAAAATTGACTTAATTTATTTTAAGAAAAAATTGAATACTTTTTATTTAAAAAAATCAATTTTTTTTTGAAAAAAAATATACTTTTTACATTTTTCAGAGAAAAACAACTTTTTTTTTTGAAAAAAAATTGACTTTTTCATTTTTGAAATTTATTTTGTTTTGGAAATAGTCATTTTTTTTTTATTTTTGAAAAAATTGACTTTTTATTTTAGAAAAAAATTAAAAATTAAAAATATTATTTAGTCAAAAAATATTTTTATTTTTGAAAAAAATTGACTTATTTTTTTTAATTTAAAAAAACTTGACTTAATTTATTTTAAGAAAAAATTGAATACTTTTTATTTAAAAAATTCAATTTTTTTTGAAAAAAAAAATGCTTATTACATTTTTCAGAGAAAAACAACTTTTTTTTTTCGAAAAAAAATTGACTTTTTTATTTTTGGAATTTATTTTTTTTTGGAAATAGTGATTTTTTATTTTTAAAAAAATTGACTTTTTATTTTAGAAAAAAATTTAAAATTTAAAATATTATTTAGTCAAAAAATATTTTTATTTTTGAAAAAAAAATACTCTTATTTTTGAAAAATTAATTTTCATAAAAATTAATTTTTTAAAAAATGATAGTTAAAATATTTTATTTCAAAGATATTAAATTTTGATCTTCTTACTTAAACCCCATAAAAACAAAAATATAAAAGGATTTAAAAATAAAGGATAATAAAATATTCATTTAATAATAGAGATTAAAAAATAGAGATCGGAACTAATTATTTAGACTTGTTTTTTTAACACCTCTAATAAGGTGGAATGGAAAGAGGATTGTAGGAATATTTTTAATCTGTGTGTAGTTTAGTCTTGGTCTGACATTTGTTTTATAAAAGCTTGTCTCATATTTTTTTAAGCTTAACTCTGGATTAAAGATAAGTTTTCATAAAAGTATAAAAGTATGTTGGTTGAAATTAATTTCAGTGATTCTTGGTTGACTGAAATAACAAATTTTTTGAATCGTCAAATGGGTATAACACACCTTAAATATTTAGAATTACCAATTAATGACAATCTTCAAAGACTATATTTTCAACCCCTATTATTGACAAATTCAAAGCCTGCCTACCTTAGTGGAATAGTCACAACATGTCTTTGGAAGGTCATCTTATTTCCTTAAAAGTTGTCTTATCCGCTCTATTGTTTACTTCATTTTCTTTATTCAAAATTTTTGTAGATATCATTTCTAAAATTGATTCTTTACTCCTTAAAAAAAATTGATTCTTTATTTAAGTATTTTTTATGTGGTATAAGTGAATAGGCTTGTAAATATGTAAATACTTGGAGGTATAATCAAAATTCATGTGTAATTTACTCGGTCAAAAGTCATACTTTATAATCATAAATACTATTTTCTTTGAAGATTATTTGATTAATGAAGTTACATGATAAGAAATAAATTATTTAGACAAAATTTTAATCATTAGTCAGAGTACTCGCGGGTCAATGATTGTGATTCTAACGAGAACTTGCAGTATTTGCTTTTTGAATGCATGTACTTATGAAATGTATAGATAAAAGTAGTAAAACGGTTGAATTTTTATACTATCTTTTTAAATACTCTTTCTATTTTAAAATGATTGTCGTTTTAACAAATTAAATGTACAGAGACAAAATATACCACTTCGAATTAACCTATCTTTTAATCTCTTTACGAGACACTTTGATGATTATATTAGTGTATATATATTTCCTTTCTTTGTCAAAAAGTAATAGAGACTAAACTCATGCAGCTAAGGAAGAACAAGGAGAAATAACGCTAGTCCAAGAGAATGGCCCATACTGCAAGAGGAACATTCAATTGTAAAGTACTGTTAGAGCATTCAACTTACAAGATGTGTCTAATAATATCCACTTCGAAAAACTTTATTTACATTATGGTATTAAATCCTTTTATCTTCATATGATATCAAACAGGTCGCGTGGCCTAATGGATAAGGCGCTCGCCTCCGGAGCGGGAGATTGTGGGTTCGAGTCCCACCGTGATCGTTTTACTTTTGTTGCAGAAACATCTTTTTCTGTACAAAATTTTAAACTAGTAAAAACAACGCGGACTCATTCAATAAAACGATTTAGATGAATTCAATTATTTTCCAAATATTTCAGAAATTCAAATAAGAAACACAGCCAATTTTCAACCTAAATCGAAACAAACATCTCCTATGGGTGTGTTTGGATTGGCGGTGAACATAATTGAGTTTGGTAGAATTGATTTTAACAGAATTGAGTTTAACAGAATTGATTTATGTTTAGATATATTTATGTAAAAGTGAGTTAAACAATAAATTTTAATGTAAAAATCACCCATAATCAATTTTGGAGGTAGAAGCTACAAATTGTAGCTTCAAGTAGAATCAATTCTACTTTTGATAAAACAAACACTTTAAAATCATCCATAATCAATTCTACACCTCTAAAATTGATTCTGAGTATTTCAAAAGCCAATTCAAACATACACTATATAAACTTTTGAAAATCAATTCAAGCCTCTTAGAATTTTGCCTCATTTTAATATTTTTATTCATTTATTTATTTTAGGGTTAAATAAGTTATTGGTCCTCATAAATATAGCGATTTTCAATTTTAGTCCCTCTAAAAATTTTCTTCAAAGAATGGTTCTCATAAAATTTTTAATTTTAACTTTTGGTCCCTCCTGCCCAAACCGTCGTTAAATAAAAAACCGTCGCTAAAACCGGCTAAAACCGTCGCTAATTCTTTCCCTAAGTTGTAAAAACTGTCGCTAATTGGCAGGAGAGACCAAAATTTAAAATTAAAAATTTTATGAGGATCATTCTTTGAAGAAAATTTTTAGAGGGACTAAAATTGAAAATCACTATACTTGTGAGGACCAATAACTTATTTATCCCTTTATTTTAAATATAAAAGTCATTTTACTTTTAACTTTTTTCCCTATTACTCTTAATTATCTCTCATCCACTCAATTAATTAAATTTAATATATTTTAAATAAAAAATAACTATAACAAATTAGTTGCAATTTATTATTAAAATAATACACGTAATAATTATTTTTTGCTAGAGAATGAATTGAAATCAATATTTTTATTTTTTTATTTTAGTCAACATAAAAATAAAAGGATTACAATACATAAAATAAAATTTTACATTTTATTAGTTGAATCTTTGAAAAATAGTTAGAGCCTTAAAAGTGTTTGTTGATATTTATTATTAATAAATAGTTAAATTTTTTTATAATATCTTAAAAAAAAGAAATATTATTATGATACAACAACTATTATTCTTTTACATTTCAATTTTGTCACTTTATTTTATTAAAAATGAATTATTTACCGTTAAACGAAATTTGTATTTGCTAAGAGCACGTCTAATGGTGCACTTCATTTTTGGGTTATTTGTGGGACCCATCAAGATACATCATCTTTAAGCAACTTATTCAATTTTCACTTTAACGATGCAATTCTAAAGAATCCATATTCGATCTCACAATTTTCCTTTATATACTAATATTTTATTCATATCAAATTTTACTTTATTTAAAATAATAATTTAAATTATTTAAAATTCAAATAAAATTTAAAATATAAAATGATAATATAAATTATATAAAACAAATAAAATTCAAAATTTAAAATGATAATTATTTTTCAATTTTATTATTATTTAATGTGAGTTAATTTTCAATTATTAAATTATCTTTTTCATCAATTTTATTATTATTTAATGTGAGTTACTTTTCAATTATATTATTATTTTATACAAGCAACCGTTGCATTACATTACTATGTTTGACAGCATGACCAACTCCAACCAGTATGAAACTACACTTTTTTTTTGCCACGCAGAGTACTTGTGAGAATCCAACAATTGGAGTTGGTCTATAAGTAGTTTCTAAGGATACAACGTTTACTTGACCTTTGAAAGCTAACAATGGAGAAATTATTGGAAATGGAGAAATGATTCTACATGACATGATAGTCGGTAAGAGACAAATAGCCTAAGAAATTTATATTTTGAGACTTCAAGAAAGAGGATAAGTACTTGAGATCTCTAAATGAAGTTATTGGTTTGGTCACCTTTAAGCCCAGGAGTATATCCAGTATTCCCTTTCATAGAAGACTTCAAGGCCTGTAATGACATTGGAGGAGGCACAAATATAGAAATGTGAGATTTTGAAGACATATTGATTTGAAGGAAAATAGAAAATTATTTGAAGAGTGGAAAATGCGAGTAAATAAGTTCATACATCAAAAGAAAACAAAATAGAGTAACGTTTGATGTTTTATAAGTAACTCAATAATCAAAGATTATTTGACATGTTGCAAAATGGAGAAACTTAGAAAGTTGTGTGTCGAATTTTTATGAATGGATTATGTGGAACTTTGTTTTGTATGTTATTGGTTAAAGAAATCCTTTTAAAGAAAAATATATTTTTGATGATGACAACTAATTCCTAATAATAGTAACTATAGTCAAATTAAAGCGGTTAAAAATACAACCAAAATATTAGAGTTTGACCGATTTGACTCTTTAATGATGACAACCAAATAAAATATGACTCAAGCCTCATCTCAAAATGAACTCAAACAACTGTCTACAATAATGAAGTATATGACAAGTTTTGAAGTATATAAAAACTTGTTTCGATACGTCTGAGTGAATATACATTGTAAAAGCATAAAGACTTTCTCATAAAACAGATGACTAATCACACACACACACACAAACAAGTTTTCAAACTTATTTTTCTCAAGAAAACACTTCTAAAAACACTTATTTTGCCTTAATGAATGGTGACTCAATATTTTTTCTTACCATTTTTAACTTATTATTCGATTAAATTTAGGCCTACCAATCGATTGGAGTATTATGCCAATCGATTGACTCATCATTATTGGACATAAAAAATTTTCTTTTCTGTGCCAACCTCTAACCTATAAATAGAAGTCGCTTTTCACATATTTTCAACATCTAGAAACATGTTTTGATTTCTCACTTTCTCTCTAAAAAAATCTTTTTGTTTACTTTCTCACTAAAGTTTAGTCGTAACACTTTTGAGAAAATCGTTTTGCAAGTGAGGAAGTTATAATTTTAGAATGGTAGATTTGTAAGTGCACTAATGAAGTTTTGTTTTTACCTTGATTGAAAAATTCATCCATTTAGGGATCATTTTTTTGGGTTCAAAACTAAACCCGTGAAAAGCTTTAGTTTAGGGATTGTGTGATCAAGTATTCTTTTAGGTTCGAGGCCAACCCGATGTTAAAATCTCATAGGTATTTAGTTAGCATGGTATAAAACTCAGGTCCAGTTCAAGCTCATCAGGTGTTATAAGTTAAGAACTGTTAGAAAAACTGCAGACAAGTTTTTGTTATAGTCAATCGATTGACAATTATGTCCAATCGGTTGGTCTGGTTCAAAAATGCGTCCTAAGAAATTAGGACGTTGCCTTAATGAATGGTGGCTCAATATTTTTTCTTACCATTTTTAACTTATTATTCGATTAAATTTAGGCCTACCAATCAATTGGAGTATTATGCCAATCGGTTGACTAATCATTATTGGACATAAAAAATTTCATTTTCTGTGCCAACCTCTAACCTATAAATAAAAGTCACTTTTCACATATTTTCAACATCTAAAAACAAGTTTTGATTTCTCACTTTCTCTCTAAAAAATTCTTTTTGTTTACTTTTTCTCACTAAAGTTTAGTCGTAACACTTTTGAGAAAATCGTTTTTCAAGTGAGGAAGTTGTAATTGTAGAATGGTAGATTTGTAAGTGCACTAATGAAGTTTTGTTTTTACCTTGATTGAAAAATCCATCCATTTAGTAATCATTTTTTTTGGGTTCGAAACTAAACCTGTGAAAAGCTTTAGTTTGAGGATTGTGTGATCAAGTCTTCTTTTAGGTTCGAGACCAACCCGATGTAAAAATCTCATAGGTATTTAGTTAGCATGGTATAAAACTAAGGTTCGGTTCAAGCTCATCAGGTGTTATAAGTTTGATTCAGTTCAAGATCAGCCTATGGTAAAATCTCATAGATTCTTGGTTAGTCCGGTATAAACCAAAGTTCGGTTCAAGAGCTCAGCTCGGTGTTAAAAGCTATCTTAGGTTTAAGATTAACCCGTGATAAAATCTTTATTGAAGCTTTGAGACTAACCGCTTTAAGTTTCTTGTAGAAAGAGGACTAACCGCTTTAATCCATCGTTTAGAAGGAAGATTTACCGCTTCTATCTGTGTTTACTATTTGGTTAGAGGTTAGTCACAAACTTTATTTTTCCATATATAAGAGAGTTCAAGAGTCTAACCTACTAAAAACTCTTAAGTTCTATTTAATATTCTCAAGATAAAATCTTGGGAACATTACTAAGTTGTTTTTTTAATGAATTTGTATAAATTTCAGTGTTCTTCTTTCTTTCTTAATCTCTTTATATTTCTACATTTTACGTTATGCAATTTTATTTTCTGTTGCTCGTTTAAAAACTTTTTAAAAATATTTTTAAATTATAAAATTGAATCCAAAAAAAGTTTTAGAATCAAGTTTTTATGAAACACATAATTCAACTTCTTTTTAAGTCTGAAGTTACCTGTTCAACAAATAATTAAAGAAAATTATGAACAATTATGATATTCTCCAATATAATGTGGTGTTTGATCAAATAGCAACAACTACTTTTTAAGTCGTTCAAGGAACTTTGAAATCTTTGAACAACTAAAAAAAATATCAATGTCAAATTACCTTCACCGATTAACATTTTGAGGGCCTATGTTAACTCAAAATTTAATGATTAAAAAAGAACCCTTCAAGCAATATTTTTGTATAGGTTGATGAAAATATAAATAGTTCAAAAATGGTAAGAAAGATGGTTCAAGGTTTTAGTTTCAAAATATTTTAACCAAAGAGAAGTCCTCCAAAATCTAGGAAGACACATTCGAAGAGCCAAAGAGTCGAAGACTACAAAAGCTAACTAGTTTAAATATAAAAATAACTACTTTATAATTTTACTTACAAATATTAAGAGTAGTTAAGATAGTTTTCAAATTATACATAAATAGACTAATTTCATGACTAAGGAGTTCATTTTTTTTTCATAACTTGCCCAAAAAGATACAAACATCTGTCCTATTATAATTCTCTATCTTTGAACTTTTTGTATATAATTTTAGTAAATATGACATATAACTTTTATATTGATCTTAGTTTCATTTATGCATTTTTCTTGTCGGTAGATTCATTTATGTGTTATTATTCATTTGTTTCTTAACTTGTTTAGAACACGACCTTGCTTGAAAACCAATCTTTAAGAATTTGAACTTTAAATCTATCAACTTAAAACTAAAATAAAATAAAATTAAATCATATATTGATTATCAATGGCATTGGTTAACAGTAATAATTTTCAAGATCAATACATACATAAACTGCCTAATTATTTACTAAACTCATTGTTTATCAAAACCTTAACATAATTAAGCAAATAACACTTTTTACTCAACCAAACACAAACAACATGAAAGTACAAATAATAATCTTTATCATATAGTTTCATTTTCCATTCTATGCTCAATCCTTACTTGGTTAGAATGTTGCTGATGAAGTTCCTTCTTCCTCCATGATTTAATTGGTGGCCACCCCACCAAATGGTTTTCCCCTTCACTAATCAAACATGTACATCATATATGAGTATAATGTAATGACACCATAAAAAATTTAATCAAATTATCAAGTAGTTTTGATACGTCGTGATTCTGACAAACTCACTACTATCTGATTAAACATAAAAGTCAAGAATCAACTTACTTGTTTGATGTGTGAATGTTTCGATTCATCTTTTTACCACGATCCTCGTCCTCATTTGGTTGTCGACCATTCCATACTAATAAAGACAAAGGTTTCGAAAAATGTCCAAACGACTCATCAATGCTACGCTTGTTTTCGATATACTTCTTGTTTTCAGAAAAACAACCATGGTTGTAATTATGAGGATCAAATCCTTCAATGGAGCTATGAGTTTGTAGAGCCTGGCCTAGTTGAATCTCCATGATGCATAAGAAGATATGATGTGAGGTTATATTATATATGTGTTTGTGTGTGAGTGAAGGATGGAAATGAAAAGGACTAATGTCTTGTTGGGTCGGGAAAAAGAAGAGCAGCATTATATGCTAGTTGAGAAATGAGAGGACCAATGTGTTACAGCCACTTTAATTACTTTCATTTATTGGTCCAACCAATGTGTCCCCACTTATACATATTCTCTCTTGATGTAATGTTATAAGGAAGTCTCATATTCATAATCACTATAATTTGGTGAAGATTATGGTTCTGAAATGACTTTTGGGAGAATCTAATCTTTAAAACAGTATGTTAGTTTATGAAAAGATAAAACAAGACACAAATATATAATGTTGTTATTTATGAAATGGAACAACATGTATTTGTAGATGACATGATTGAACATCTACCTTTTAATAAAGAATCCCTTTGTAGCCAAACATTAGTGTCATAATTGTGTGTTGCCAGAGTTACTTGTGTGATTCTGATCAATCATGGAGAAATCGTGTGAAGCTGTTGAGCACCTAATCACGAATACTATGCTTGTGACCATAACACATGTAGCAAAAGAAAGCTATGAAGCATATAAAACATGAACACGACACACCACTAACGGCGACATCGATAATCATTTTAAAATAATAAATAAATTAAATAAAATTATAAGTGTTGGTGTAAATGTTTGACACGAACATGTTTTCTTTAATGTGTCAATGATAGATGATAAATAAAAAGAAAGTAAAAAATTGGGCTTAATGCATCCTTTGCTCTTTTAATTTAATTTTAGATTTCACTTTATTCCCTTATTTAATAAACATTTCTTTTAAGTCCTTAAAATCACGTTCCCGTTACTCATATTAATCCTTTCCGTTAAACTTTTGCATACGTGTCGCTCCAACTGTATTTATTTGGTTGACATGGAATTATTTTAATTGATTTGAAATATTTTGTTATTTAGAATTTATTAAGAGTTATTTTATATATGAAATTCCTTTCTTTTCTCTTATTCAAATCCTAGCCGCCGCATCTATCTCTTCTCCCTCCCTCCCTCTCTTTTTCTCTTCCCCTTCTTTCTGCAACAACAAAAACAAGTTCCTCTGCTATGGTGTTTAGTGTTTTTTTATCGAAGTGAAGTGATTCTTAGATTGAAGCTACCTTTAATGTTGTTCTGTTTTCCACACCACAACAAATGCTTTTCATTCATCCACTTGCTTCGCTGCTTTACTTAACGGTCACAAGTGTTTCACCTAGATGGTTTTGTTTTTAGTGTTAAAATTGAAATTGTTGATTCTCATCTCAAGGTCATTGGAACTGATTCTCTTTGAATTGTTGATTACCATCTTAAGGTCATTGAATTGGTAGTTTGCTTCACAAATATAAAAGTTAAAAATATTTTGCTATTTGCTCATTAATTTGTTGCTTGATTTGTCACTGATGTCTTTACAGTTTGTTGCTTAAATAGTTCATGCCCATTCTTAATATATGTGAAAACTATAAAAAGAGATTATAATAATCGATATTGATGGCCTATTTTTGTGATTGTCAAGGTTTTTTTTTGTTGAGATGATTACTACACTATTTAAATTTTAGTACTTCATTTTTTCATATTTGCAACTGCTATTACCATTTCAATAAATTTCCATGTCCCTGATGTACTGATTCCTGGTGGAACAACACACATAAGATATGATGCTTTTAGTGTATGCCCAATTCTCTCACTGAAATTCCATTTCAATAACAAATTCTTTTCAGCTTCTTATGTTAATACTTGTAGCAGTAGTAGAAAGTTGGTTTAATACTCGTAATATTCGTGTTTATTTTAACCGATATGTGTTTAAATGATCAAAATTAGAAATGTTAAATAATGATTATAACTGAAATTATTTTCTGAAATTGGAAATAATGTATAATTATTTCTTTCCCTATAAATTAGAATACATGTTAAATGTCATGTATGATTAAAATTTGTATGATTGAAATAATTCTCATATCATTTATGATTATTTATTTTCTTATATATTAGAATAATGTTCTTTGAAATTGTTGCTTATAACTGTGTATTTGATTTTATTTGCAGATCATAGACCTGTTATCAAAATGCTTTGGCTATCAAGGATGAAGTTGAAGACCTTGAAAAGGGTGGTATTGGTGTTATCCAAATTGATGAGGTTGCCTTGAGAGAGAGAGAGAGAGAGAGAGAGAGAGAGAGAGAGAGAGAGAGAGAGAGAGAGAGAGAGAGAGAGAGAGAGAGAGAGAGAGAGAGAGAGAGCGAGAAATAGAAACTTCCATTGATATAATATTTTCAACTTATGAAACAGGTCAAAAAGATTAAAACAGAATGAGTTTACACTAGCAAGTCGGAAATATTAATTCAATCTAGGCCACCATTCTTTTTACCTCAATCAATTTCAAAGAAGAAAAAAATACTTCACAATGATCAAAATAAATTTGTAGCAGTGTCATTTTAGTTTAATGAATTTGGTTTGAATCCAAGAATGTAACAAAATTCTAGTTTAATGCCATTAAATTCAAGATTATGTTGATATGAAATTCATAACTCTAGTTTAATGCCATTAAATTCAAGATTATGTTGATATGAAATTCTGGTATGGTAAATAACAGATTATGATCTGATAAAATATTATGAAATTTTGTTCTGGTCATTTTAATCACAATTTGGTTATTGTTCAAGTCTGGTCCCTTAACTAGCTATAATGTTTCAATTTAGTCCCTTAACGAAATAGATGACTCATTATTTTGATTTTTGTCAATCTGTCATGCCACATCATCTCAACTTAACGTTTTTTCTTAACATTTAACAGAAAGGATGAATTTGGCTAACGGACTAGTTTTTAAGGGACTAAAGTGTAACGTTTATTGAATAAGGGACTAAAGTGAAATTTGAAATTAAGTTAAGGGACTTCGGGACTAATTAAGCCAAAAAAGTGCAAGAGTAAAATTTACATTTTTTTGAAAAAACATATTTAGATTTTGTTTAAGAGTTTAAAGGGAAATGGAGTGGAGCGTTTTGAAAAGGGAATGGTAGATTGAAAAGAATTGAAGGATTTTTGTTGAGAGGATTTTAGATAGTTTATTTTTATTAATAATACAAAATCTCCTTAATATTGGAAACTTAAACTTTGTATTGAATTAGAGTTTTGGATGGTTTTGAATGATTTACATTAATTCTTCAAATATATTTTATATTGTCATGATATTCTGAAAATAAAAAATATAGTTGTTCTGTTCAGGAATTAGAATCAGATGCAGTTAATGAATTGAACCTCTTGAATCAGTGTTGCTGATCTCCCATACGATGATTCAAAACTGACTGTAAGGTTAACACTCAAACGCCTAAGTTAGTTCAAGATTCAAGTTGAGTGTAGTGAAAAGTGAATATCACAGAATGTATCTTGTTTTCTATGTGGATTGACTTTATACCTTTAATCACATGGAGTGGATTTGATATGAAATGAACCTTGCTTATTTGGGCCTTTTGATAGTTATATAGAGATCCGGAGAAGCCTTTAATGATTTTGGTCGGCCTCAAAGATGTTGTTTATTGCAAGCTTGAACCAAAACGATTGGAGTCAATTGAAAAAGTAGTCGGGAACAAGCGCGTTAAATGGATTTCCATCATTGAAACATTTAGCATCCTCCTTCTGATATTTGTGCTGATGCGGCAAGTTAGAGCATGGCGCAACTCATAATACACTTGAGTGCACTCGAGTTTGCATGTATCCTCGAGGAGGAATTTACTCATTGATCTCGTAAATCCTTTCCTTAGATGATTTGGACCGTCTAATTGTTTTCTCCTGTAAATAGGAGGAGTTGAGTGTTTTAGAAATTTTTCGCAATCCTTGTCATTTAAATTCGTTTGTATTCACTGTCTTAGTAAACACATTCATATCTTATTTCTTCAGAGAATTAATCATGACACTTGCAGTCCATTAATCAAAATCTCTTATTTTTCATTCACTCCGCTTTGTCAATTTCATGCACCCGAGTATCACCCTAAACTCAAGCTTTTTCTTCAGCATTTTCTGTTTTTTAGTTAGGATGAGTGATAGTAAAGTTGACTTATTGATAAATTATGAGAGCGAAACTTCTTCTACTGTGGGAATGGGGTATCCACTGGTTACCATTTCCCTCCACTTGCTCGTGATCGCATTGACCCAGTAGTGATATTTGTATCTGATGATTCTAACTTAGAAAAGCCCTCTAGGGATTCCTTGGAGGAAGAAGCTTCTTCATTCAACTCATTAGAAGACTTTTTATCAAATATCAACAGAGAGGTGAATCATACTGAGATCCCTATACCTAATCTGATCTTGACTAAGGAGGAAATACAAGCTATCCAGTGGATGAGGGAACACACCGACAATTTCATCCAACTTTCCTTAAGAACCATCAGTCGCGAACCTAGCGATGTTGAGGTAAAGGCCTACTTAGATTTTCGGGGCAGATCGGACGTAGTATCTTGGATCACACTCGACGAACTTTCTAAGGCCGACCACCTAACTCAGAAAGGCATGACGCTAGTGGATACGGACGATGCAATGAAGTATGGCTGGGTGGAGGCCTAGGTGGTAGATACCCTGTCTATTGTGAATAATGAGGAAGCAATAGAGGATGTTGGCCTCGTGGTCAGCGACCCTCGGGAATTATTGGTTCTTTTAGTGGGCTTGGAGAAGAGGATATGTAGTTCCTTTAACGATTGCGTGGTTCTACTCTAAAAGTGCCTATTCACAAGGATATGACTACAATTAATTTTCTCCGACTTCGAAGTGTTTGTCTTGAAGTATTTGAAGGTTTATTCTTCCCAACTTATTCAAGATCCTGGGCTTTCATGAGGGTATTTTACCTGTGTGTCGAGCATAAGTTTTTGAAGCCTTCACTCAGTTTGTTTTTCAATATATTTTACCCGGTTCGCACTTCTTAGGATGACTATCACGACTGTGGACTCATTAGTTTCCACACAGACAATCCTTGGTTCAAACATTTCACTCGAGGCTGGGGTTATTTTGTGGAGCTTTTCTTACTAGTGAAGCCCCGTATGCTGGAGGCCCATCTCACTTTTTTCTACTCCCCTACTTAGTCTTATCGCTTCTGAAATGGAACGTTTATGAAGTATTGGTCCTTATCTCACTTCCACTGGGATGCCCTTTTCTATCATACTAAACTAATGTTACTTACGGCTAACAAGGCAGCTATGAAGGAAGTCTTGCATTCTTGGTTTCAGAAGCTTGGTTATGAAGAAGGATTTAGGCCCAGAGAGATGCCCTTTTCGAGGTGAGGAAGAAACATATTGATAATTACTCCATCTTGAGTGCGAATAGCCGAGAGAAGAGGAAGGATATTTTTGTCAGGACGAGGTCCTGTAGTTTTTTTTACTCGTGTGATTGTGTTTTGCAGATAACATGGACAAGTTACAGATGTTCTATGACCTCGCAAATGCTCAAGGCATCAAGTATTGCTCTTCTAGTCGTGCTGCAACGCCTTATCCCTAAAAACTATTCCTTCTTTGACCACAGAGACAACTACTGATGCCTGTCATACCCTAATTTTTACCCCTAATAATCTACCTATCATATCATTTGCATTTCAACCAAGATCACAAACATTGTATCCTCCTATCCTTTATTTCTTTGGTTTTCCCTTTGGGAGAGATCACCAAGCACCTTTGTGTTTATTTTTGCCTCTATTTGTTTGCTTAAATTCTAACTTTTCTAACCTTATTCAAAATATAAAAGATATGTGTTGTTTTATTTTCTTATTGTACAAGGTAGGGAATTGTAATCAAAAGATCAAGCTAGGTTTCTAAATTAGGGTTTTAATTCCCAAGGTCAACAGGTGGTCCACAAGAGTTTTACTTCAAGGTATGGCCAATAATCTTAGGTCATATTCATGATAAGCTTCATTCAACAACATTTGATCAAGAGAAGTTCAAGTTGGGTGCATGATTTCAAATTTGATTCAAGTAGGTTTCATGTGTTTATTTACATGTCATATATATCCAATTCTCAAAGCAATCATCAATACTTCTAAAGGGAAAATCAAACTTCCTTCATTTGGTACTCAAAGTATTCATCATTGGGCCTGTGGATTCAAGAAAATGGCAAGAAATATCAAGTTGGAATATGTTTGGTTAATACATCCTTTAGGCTGTCACTTGGGGAAGATACATCCTCGGGGAAAACTTCTGGAAACTCACAAACTATAGGGATTTGTGAATCCTTCAGGTCGTCACTTGATTCCCTGGTGAGAACCAAGCGGACATACTTTTCCTTCTTGAACAAGAAATTAATCATGCCAACCATACCTCCATACCTTCTAAAATAATGGTTAATACATCCTTTGGAGTAGCTTCACTTGATGGAATGACGATTAACTTCTCTTCACATCCAATAAACATCGAATTAGCCAAAAGCCAATCCATCCCCAAGACTACACTAACCTTTTTAAGTGGTAAACAAATATGATCAATGTGGAAAACTCTACCATCCACCGATAGCGAATAATTTCCACAAATCAACGGTGTCTCTACAACATCATCCATGGCGGTAGTAATCACCATGGTAGGAGACAAAGGAATTTCTTACAAGCCAAGTCGCTTCATACATTGTATTAACACAAAAGAGTGTGTTGCTCCACAGTCAAACAATACAAAACAAGGATGACCATTTACGTGACACGTACCAGCAATCAAAGCATTGTTACCCTTAGCCTTCTTTGCATCCAAAGTATAAACCCGGCCAGTAGTCTTCCCTTGCACCTGATTCTTATTCTTAGGACAATCTCTAGCCATATGACCCATTCTTGGACATTGATAACACCTTATTCCTCTGACGACACAACCTCCATAATGATTCTTATTAACCTATGACAAATAGGAGGAAGGGTATGTCTTTCCTTCTGCATCTGCTTCCCTTTGAAATGTTGAGGTCTAAACCTAAATTGATGACTTGTTCTTCCATGGTCTTCCTGACCAACCCTATACTGATCTCTTTCCTCTTGAACCTTCTTCGAACTATTTTCAGCCACATAACATTGCCTTAGTAATTCAACATACGTAGTGAATTCCCTCCGGGACACACTGTGAGAGATTTTACCCCTTAACCTAAATAGAAACTAATCAATCTTCCACTTCTCATCTGGTGCATACACATCCTACCTAGAGTAAGCAACCATATCCTCAAACTTCTCGACATAAATAGCTACTGACATAGTACCCTGTCTAAGTTGTTGAAACTTAAATCTTTATAACTCCATAAAGTGCTAGGAAAGTATTTGTCCAGAAAGTAGCCTTGAAGTGTTCCCAATCCTTAGGCGCTCTTTGGTTAGTCATCAAAATCGAAGCACTATCCCACCACCTCAGAGCAGAACCTCTCATCATGTGAGAAGCAAACATAAGCTTATTCACTTCACTATAGAGCACTATCTGAAAAATCCTTTCTATACTGGATACCCATTCATGAGCCTCCAAAGTATCTAATCCACCATGAAATTCAGGAGGATTCATGCGGAAGAAATCCCAGAAACTACCTCCTACAGCTTCTTGTGGAACCACTTGAGGGTGAAGACTACCACCCAATTGTTGCATCATCTACTGCATGAATTGGTTTTGTTGCTGCTGCATTTGTTGCACAAACTGAGGCCACGGAACACCACCATTTCCACTTGGTGGTTCTGAATCTAAATTTTTAGTTTTGGGTCTACCACGGCCTCTGCGTCTGTCAACCATGATCCTGGATGTCATACAATAGAATTAAGTTGATCACACATAATACTATAAATATAACATCAAGGACAACGATGACAACACACATATGAGGCAGAAAGAAATACTTATCATATTTCACCACTAGGTCGAGGATTCAACCTGCTCTAATACCAACTGTAACACCCATATATAATACATGTCTAGAAGTACATATTATACATAGTTGTAATGTTGGTACTGAAATACATAAGTGCCTAGTGACAACATCATAAATATTACATTCTCGAAACAAGACTACAACAAAGGCAAAGTATATACAAGGGTGCCCAAAATAAAAACTAGGAACTAGATCATCATAGAATGATCTCAAAATATCTGCACAGCGGATATTCCATCCAAAAATATCAACAGAAGCAAGGACATCACGCTACCTTGTCCTTGCCCTACCCCTGATCAGAACTACTTGAAAATAATCAACAAAATATGGGGTGAGATAATAACCTCAGCGGGTTCCCTATCTTATGGGTATGCTCGGCTCTACAAGGTTCTAAACAACTTAACTTTAGTCATAAGGGGAGAAGACTCAAATTCACAACCTATTATGTATGGAAACATGCCACTTGAGTTCATGAACTAAAACAATCACTAGTTCAGAAACCGTACCAAAGAATCTTTCCCCGGCCAACCCTACGTCTAAGGATTCTCGACACGGTTCACGAATCCTTGTATCATACTTAAAATTTCTTGTGGATTGATCATGTATTCTACGGGACTCTAACCCATTTTGTTGCACTATGGGACTCTAACCCATTTGGTTGAACATATGGGTCTTTAACCCATTTGGTTGATGCGAAGTAATGGTGTGTTCATCCCAATCTTACTCTATATAAGTATCATGACTTGGGACACCATAATCAAGAGGTTGTTTCTGACTACATGATCCACAACAAAACATCTTAACAACTATTTAACAACACCTTAACATCCACAACACAACACACATTCCATACAATGCATAACAACTTAGCTAAACAACTACTTGTTCATGACACACACCTAGGTATCATTTTGACAAGCATTTCTATTTATGTCTTCATCACACATAAATTATCTTACTAATACGTTCAATTAGTTACTCCTAGGTTTTCCTCACTAATCCTTATGAATTTCTAATAATATTATCATTTAATCACAAGCAACGATTCATAGATAGAAAACATGCATAATAACCACAATCCAAATTAATTAACATAAGGTGGATTATAGAAATATTAAACCATGCATGCGTAATACCCTAAACAAGAGACAAAAACATTACTCCTGAACCCTATCATGGTCACCCGTCGAACAGCTAACGAGGCTGGTTCGCCCGACAAACAACTGGCGAGGCCAAGATAGAGGCAAACATGTTCCATGGTTGCCCGACGAGCCGCTAGCGAGCTAGCTCGCCTCAAGTTCCTCGGAAGAAGTTGACAGGATTCCATCTCAGCCCGAGCTCGCCCGACGAAGCTGACAGGATTTCCAGCTCTCCCGACGAAGGCGACGTTTTTTGCAAACATGAAGCAACGAGTTTGATGGCAATGAGGGGTTTAAACATCAATCCACGCGATCATACTACACCAAAAGCCCAAATTCTCCCCCTACAACTACCATTCGTCAATCCTTACATAATATTATTCTTTTCTAACAACCATGGTATTTAACTCCATTAACCCAAAACATAATTTTTCAACAACAGGAACACATACTTATGACAACAACCGTAACCACATTGGACTAAAATAATCATGAAGGACAACAAAAATCATAGCAATTTCTTATATCAACAAACCAAACATCATCATTTTCTATCTTATGTTCTACTAAAACATAGTGTTTCTACCAAGAACCCACCTTGAAATTGTAAAGAAGAATAGTTGGATGATGAAGATATTGATGAGGATGGAAAGCGTTTGATGAAGTGGTGATGATGAGTTCCAAGTTGCTATGTTCTCCCAAGTTTCTTCTTCTTCCACTAAGTTTCCTTCTTTCTCTCTAATTTTCCTTTCCAAACATTTCCTATTAAGTTGGAATGAATGATACATAGAGATACCATGTGGGAGAAAGTTGGTAAGAAAAGTGGCATATGTGGTCATGAAGTCGCTACTAAATTGTGGTGAAAAAGTGATGAAAGAAGTAGCAACATAAATATCAAGTGGTACAATACTTAACATTTGTTCTACTAGAGCAACTGACTCATTATTAATGTTATAAAATATACATCTTTTGTACCAATTAATAAAAGGCCAGTCTCAAATAATATGAATTAAGTCAATCTGAGCTCACAAGTTACTTTATTTATTCCAACTCATAACTTTCAGAGTACATAGGAACGCAATTGAACTTAACTGATATGAATTTGAGTATTTAAGGAAACACGGGGTATTACAGAAATGCATTAGAATGATTTGTTATTACATAGACAAATTTTGATTATGACTCTTTTAAATAAATTAAAATCCTATCTTAAATCAATGATAGGTCATTTTCAAAAGTAGGATTTGATTGTCTGAAAGCAGTTTTGACTTAAAAGTCAGTCTTAAAAACTTAATATTCTATTTTAAAAATTGGACTTTTTATGTCCAAAATAGATTTTAAATTAAAAATTGGATATAAATTTTAAAACATGTTTAAAAGTCAATAAATGGTTATAAAATTTGCTTATGGATATAATCTGTTTTATAACCGGTTTTGTAAAAACAAAACTATTCATATGGATTGGTTTTAATATCCGGTTATGATAAATGGTAATATATTATTATGGATTGATTTTATGAATAATCCAACCAAGAGCATCCTTAATCAGTATCATTTCTACAACAATTTTCTACCTTCTATGTGACTGTGTTGAATATGCTGCTCTTGGAGAAGACATCCCGGGAAATCTAGTCACAGATTTTGATTTTGGTTTCCATGAACCCTTCTGGATGCTTGATGTAGCAAATGTAGCCATAATAATCCACCTGGTCGGCGTATTCCAAGTGTAGGCTCAATCATTTTTCTCCATATTGGAGAAATTTTTTTTCTCAACTATTCCCTGAGAATGCATTTATCAACAGAGATGTTACAATTTCAACCCCAACAACAATTGTGTCTCCATTGAGAATCAACCGCTTCAGAATTGTTTGGAGAACAAACTTTGTGATAATGACTAGGTGTTGTACCCCAAATTTTACCCTAATCTTTTGCTTAATGTTGTGTGATTTATTTTTCTCTGTATGTCACTTTAATATCTATCTTCTTACTTTCATTTGTTTTATTTCAATTTAACACTTATTTTAATAGTTTTATTTGTTTTATTTTTAATTTAATTTAATTTTAATTTGGTTTATTCTAATTATTTATTTATTTATATAATCAAATAGCTTTATCCTTATTAATTTTAATTAGTCATCAACTAATTTAATTTAATTTTGTTTTTTAGTTTAATTAATTAATTTGTTGGTAATTTGTTTTCAATTTAATTAATTAGCTTTAATTAATTATCATTTATTATTAATCATTTTTAATCCACTTGAAAGAAAATGCTACCCGTATGTACATGTTACATTTTAATTGGCCCATTTAATCTCTTGTTTCAATTCTGATTGGAAGTTGAGTTTATATCATCAACCAATGAGAGATAGGTTATGGCGTTTTGACTTTTCAACGCTAGGCAATGGCCAATAGGAGTTTGGCACGTGGTTTTGAAACTCTTCCTTCTTCCTTTGGTTGTATGTGTTTTCATTTTGCAGAAGAAAGTAATTCCAAACGATTCCAAACATCTTCAATTCTTCAAGCTCATTTCAAATTACAACTTGGCGCATTTTCGATTTCAAATTCACCCAAGAGTTTCCTCTTCAAGCTCTCAAGGATTAACTTGTACAAAGCAATTGTGAAGCTTTCCATTCTCAGCTCAACTCTGCACACCCTGCGAATTGAACAGAGCCATGTCACTATCGATTTCCTTTCTCTATGCCTATCTTACTTGCCACAGAAGAGAACCAAGAAGCAAGGCCCATTTTGTTGATTGATTCAACCCAACAACATCTGCACATGATCAGAAGAGGGAGCGTTTGTCCCTTTGAGTTCAACATTTGAGTTTCAATTTCAAAACCCTAGCCTCCAACATTTGAAGGTTGGAATTCTCTTGACCCGACCCAATATCATTGCCTATATAAAGAGGCTTAGGTTCAGTTCATCAACATCAACAATTTTCTCAATACACTCAGAAATTCCAAATCTCGAGCAAGCTAGGTGAGTAGTGTTTTTTTGAGTTTTGCTGTGGAAGGAGAAGCAGTCTGCACACTTGAAAGTCATAGACAAAGCTTCAATTGGTATCACTCTCTTTTCATTCCTATTAATCATGTTCATTTAATATCATTTCTGTCATGATCATTTACTGCTCTTTACATTTGAATCCTATTTATGTATGCCCTGTGTTATTCGTATGTTCATAAGTAGATGTTACCTTTCATTGACACATGTGCATCTTTAACTTAATCTTGATACTTGTATCATCACTGAGCCTGCTACCAATCTGTTTGAATGCATTCCTTCTTGGCATTACGTTGATATGCTCATGATTTAGCTCTGATATACATTCAGTATGTATGGATTGTTGTTATGCCTTGCCTTGGTTTTGTATGCTACCTTTGTGAAAATTGTCTGCTGAATTAGTTTGGTTCACTTTTATTGTAATGTTATGCTTTTGGCATGAGTTTTATGACTGTCCTATTTAGAAATGTCTATTTGACTATTGTTGCTCTTTGAATGATAATGCTTGCTTTGACTTAATGTTACCAACTGCTATGTGGCACCCTTGTGTATGTTTATGTTTTGATATTGTCTTATGACATGTTACTCGAATTTGGAATATACTCTGTCAAGAATACTTATGTCATTTCCTTAGAACCTTGGTATGAGGCTTTGGCCTTTGTGTGGCTGATCATATGTGTTGGTTTGATTCTCTATGTGTGACTTATGTGCGTGTTGAAGATTTCCTCTGTTGTTTCTGTTCTTTGAGATTAATGGTTTGAAATGCCAAACATGCTTTTGCTTCTTTGCCTTGCTGAGCTACACCATTGATTCTATTAGTTTATTAATGTTCATCCTTGGTTAGTGTTTGCTATGTCTTGAACTTGTTTTTCTAACTTTACTTTCTAACATTACTTCTGAACATTGCTAATATGATATTGATACATTTGAAGTATTACTTTGACAAATCTGCACTCTGCTATAACCTATGCTCTCTTTCTATGTATTTGTATATCATATGGCCTTGCTTCAAGTAAAAATGCTTTGTATTTTTAAGCTTATAAGTTTGTCTGTTCTGACCTGAATGTGTCAAGTGCTTATTTTCACCATGCTATGTTCACACTAATGTCACCATTATTGATTGATAAACAACATGCTTTACTCTGCTAAATAATGTTACTCTTGTGTTTGTTTAAACCTCTGAATGTTGTCTATCCATCTTTGACCATGCTATTCTGCATACACCTTGCACTATCTTGGTCTTGTTGTTCTTGCTTTTCAAATTCACTTATCAAATGACAAGTTTGTTTGCCAATGCTTTTGTACTAAGTGTTAATCTCTTCATGTCATGGATTTAGAAATTTGCTTTGATGTGTAATTGGTTTGTGTGTGTACAAGTTCTTTAATTTGTTTATGTATTGCCTACTGACTTATGTTGTGTCTCATATTCATACTACTCAAGTTACCTAGCATAATATAGGTGTACTCCATTGACCTGAACTTCAGTGTGCTCAACCTGTTTCTCTTTTAGTGATTTTGTTATCCTTAAAGTCATGTGATAGTCAAGACCAATAGGTCATTGTGTTCAAACTGATGTGTACCACTTATGTTGTGAACCTATGCCTTTGTTTACCTATTCATGCTTGTACACATTTTGATATACACACAATATGTCTTAGGTCATTATGTCAACTATTGTGCATTTAAATCGTGTTTGTTTAAATCTTTGGCAGCTTGTGTTAATTGGTTTTCAGTGGATTGATGACCTAACCTATTTTCTTTCAATATGTGTGTATGTGTTTATGACTGTTTGGAGCCTTTTCTTTTGTTAAGATTGTTGACTGCTATAGTACTATCACTTTGGCTAATGACTCTTTCCATTAACTACACACTCACGCCATAATTAGAGATTTGTTGGTTTGCACATAATCATTTGGACATGCTTCTTCTTTTTGACAGTTTGCTTTTGAATGGTTTTATAATTTAGGTTTTTTAACACATGCTAACTGATGTGTCTTTGGTTTGTTAAAATTATGCCCTGATTTTGCTTTTGAATGCTAACTTGGCAATGTTTGTTTCTCTGTTAAACCTGATTTATGATGTCATTGACTTATTCATTGCTTTGTGGTTTCGCTTTGTGCACAATGTATCTATGTTTACCAATCCGTGATAGTTTGGTCTTGGTTTGAAATCCTTATCATGTGTTAACTTGAACCTTAATGCTTGGTGAATATTCTGAGAACATGTTTAAATCAGAAGTGTTTTCAATCCTTGGTCTTTGTCTGCTTTGGTGCTGCAATATCCCTTTATGCTTGTGTGAGAACCTTTGTGGCACCTCTTTTGTTACATGTGTGTGTTTTGTGTATAAGGTTTTAGGTTAAATAAAATACATCATTGTATTCCTTGTTCTTTACTGAGCATTTTAGAATTTTATCTTGTTGATTTTGGTTAAGTTTTGATTGAGTTATGGATGCATGAGCTTGGCTGGGCACGAGAGACAGTTAGTTGGATTTTGAGCGTATACGTAGCATGATACGCGTATGGACTTGTTTGGGCATTTATGAAACAATTTGCTTTATGTATTATTGGAAGCGTATATTGTTTGGATGAAACACCCATCCCAACGGTAGCACACTTGCCATGCCTTATCCTTTCACACACCATGCTTGGGTTCGATCCTGCGGATCAACCCATTTTGTGTTTTTCTATTTTTTTTCACTTGACTTAATATATATATTTGTGAATCCATCATTTGTCAAATGCGCGTACTCGCTCAGCTGGCTTTGGTTTTAGGTTGTGAGCGAGATGCCATGGGTTCAAGCCCTAAGATTGCCATTCCTTCTCTTTTTTATCACTTGTTGGTTATTTTTTTAGTTTGTACTTAATCTTTAAAGTAACATAACTTATTCATTTTTAATATTTTTTTCTGCCCTTCTTTTTGCTATGATTTTCTAATTAAATCTATTTTTCACATGTTAAAAGAGATTAGTCAAAATATTAATTTTGAGACCATTATTCATGATAATATTAGAAATGCTTATTAAGGTGTTTATTGCTTTTCTTTATGTATCTTACTATGTTATCACTATCCATCATGTTTGATCATTGTCTAATATGTTTAATTCTCACTTTTTATTGATATCATGATTTTTATTCATGTCTTTTTACATCATCATATGTGCTTTTATAACTTGTTATCTTTTAGTATTCTTATCAACTGTATCTTTCCCCCCATTCCAAAGGAAGGTGATTAATATTGACTCTTAAAGTCATTAGCCCCCATCTTACCTTAGTAGCCTCTTAAGTGATGACTTTCACTTCTTGGCCTCCTAAAAGCCAATAAGTTATAACTAGCCTTAGGAGAGAGTTCTTACACTCTTGGTGATATTCATCCTAATGAATACTCACTTCCCCTATTGACTAAAACTTCAACATAGGACCATCATAACTTGGATTTAGAGAGTTTTTGAACTCTAGAATGAGCTTGTACTCATTCTCCCCTGTGAACTTTGACCATAGTCAAAAGTTCATTACTTAGTAGAACTACGCATACTCTGATTCTACACCCGAGGATACGTAGGCGCAAGGCGCGATGCTTTGTCGAGTATACTTAGAAACAAACCCCTAGGGTTTTCAACCTTTAGCATAGTACCTTTAGCAAGCGAGTAAGAAATAACAAGTAAAACAAGAGGCTCCCGTAGAGTACTACGGACGTTTAGGGTGCTAATACCTTCCCTAGGCGTAACTAACCCCCGAACCTTAGATCTCCCCCCCTTTAGGTTTTTTTAACGATCTTGAACCTTTCCTTTGGATAAATCAAAGTCGGTTGTAAAATAAAATGATGCAAGTTAATTAATAGCTTGTTATCCGATTTTCACCGCAACACTAGGGGTGCTCAAATTATCCGGTTATATAAATTATCCATATCCATAT
The DNA here is from genome assembly GCA_022829125.1 of Lathyrus tuberosus. Lineage (NCBI taxonomy): Eukaryota > Viridiplantae > Streptophyta > Magnoliopsida > Fabales > Fabaceae > Lathyrus > Lathyrus tuberosus. Next base: position 2,148,072 of record JALAZF010000082.1, on the reverse strand, counting down.
CCAAATTCGGTTATTAAAAACCAGTTAATTATTAATATGGTTTTGACCAAATCCATACCCAAAATAAAAACCAAATTAAATTTTGTTTTAAATATTACAATTTTTTTTTAAAATCTCTCATTCTCTCTCGCACGCACACGCACACGCACGTGGGAGCGTGGGAATGCATATTTGAAAAGTGTCCACACATATCTGTTAGAACAAGATTTGTTCATGACATATTTTCCTTGGATTTTGATGGTAATAAATTATTGAAAGAACAATGCTTTATTTTATGTGTGTTACATGTGTGCAGGTTCTTATACTTGTAAATATTATTATTAGAATTTGTTCTACATTAAGCATACTTTAAGAGTTGCTGTATTGCTAGCTTCTGGTAGCAGAATCTGAAGAATACTTGCTAAGTGATGTCTGGTGAAGACTCTAAAGTTGAAGGTCTCAGCATTAGAAGAAGCAATATTATTGTCTCTACACTTAGTGAATGCAAATTGGCTTCTGGTACCATTCAAAGTTAGTGATAAAGCTGAAGTTGTCCGTAGTGTAGAAAGCAAGATGTATTGTCAAATTAGTTTGTCAGCTAGAGTCTACAGATTGCAAGGCTCAAGAAAGGCTGAGATGCTTTATGGATATCTACTCTCAACGACTCTAATAGTATATAATCTCTTGAAGACTCAAAGGTTAAACATGTTACACATTGGATTAAGATCTTATGGTGTATCTATCTTCAACAACTCTTTTACTATGGAGTAACAACAAAGACTCTTGATCAAGTTACCTCCTCAACGGCTAGTTTCTGAAAAGGCTATAAATATGGCTGAAGGTTCAAACTGAATCTTTAACAAGGATCAACCAGAAGAAGGAGTATCAAGATCAGCAATTATTAATTCAATGTATATGCTAATTTTTCTAATGTAGGTTATAATTGTAAAAGCCTTAAGATTTCTTACACACTGTATATGTTAGAAATCTTAAGAGTTTTAGGTCTTTGTTATGGTGATTTCCCGTACCTTTGATATTTTTATCATGTACACCTTATTCTTTATTTTCATGAGCTTGTTTAGCAGTTTAGATAAAAGTCTTGTGTCATTGCGATACAAGCAAGGAAGTCTCGAGCCAAGATGCTTGAGCCACGTAAGTCTCTTGCTATGTTCTTTAGCTGTGACAATCTTAATCAAGTGGATTGATTGAACAAAAGTCTTGTATCATTGGGATACAAGAAAGGAAGTCTCGAGCCAAGATGCTTGAGCCATGTAAGTCTTTTGCTATGTGTTTGAGTAGTGAAATTCTTAATCAAGTTGATTGATTGAGCAGGAAAGTCTTGAGCCAGTGTGGCTTCAGTAGGAAAGCTCGGTTCATAATATTTGGAGCAGTATGTCTTGGCCAGGGGTGGTGCAAGTGGAGGCTCATTTCATGGATCCTTGAGCATAAGTTTTAAGCCTTAGGGGCTTGAGCAGGAATGCTCAGTACATGGAATTGGAACAATAAGTCTTGACCTGATGGGTGAAAGCAGAGAGGCTCCTTTCATGGGACTTGGAGCAGAAGTCTTGGGCTGAGGGTCTGAGCAAGGAAGTCTTGGGTTCGTGGAACCTAACCAGAAAGTCTCGAGTGAGGAGCTTGAGCAGAAGTCGTGGACCTTGGGTCTGAGCATTTGTAAAGTCTTATGCAAAATGCATAAGCGATTGTAATCATGATTTGATTATAGTGAAAATCTCTTGTGAAGCAAGGGGACTGAACTACTCTCAGTTAGGGGAGGAACCAATATAAATCTTTGTGTCTTCTGCTATTATTTATTTGCTTCTCTTAACATTCCGCTGCTAAGAATTAATCAGAATCTGAACACCAATTTAAATTCTGAACTCTGATCAGATGCAAACTAAGAAAAGGAAAACACAATTCAACCCCCTCCTTCATGTGTACTTTTCTCACCTTTAATTGGTATCAGAGCATGGTCTGTGCATAACACTTAACTGTGGCGTAGATAATGATCCAATAAGAAAAGTATATTTGTCAATGATTTTCCTTCAAGAAGGAATCAAGTGCCACATGAAAAATATTATACTACTTTTTCTACCATATTCAAAAGGTGATTCCTCTGAATTAAAATGATGGAAAAGTAAAACATATTTTTAACACATTGGTCTTGATAAAAGGGGTTCTGAAGGTCAATACGATATCCTTAAAAAAGGTATTACTGTTAGGTGCAGATTTTACCTAAAAATGACATATCTTTCTTTGCATTTTTTTCCACTCTTTTCTCATGTTTTCATTGGTTTTTATCTATGATTGTTGTTTTTCTTCTAACATTGAGAATATACCTTTGGTGCTTGTAATATGTGTGCTATTGTGCAGGAAAGTGCACTAATTGATCAAAGTGGTAAGACACAAGAAATGGTGCAAGCTGTCAAAGAAATGAGGAAATGCATCAGTTGGTTCGCTTTGCGAATGGGAAGGCGAGTGCCAGCAAAGGTTCGCTTTGCGAACTATGGCGAATGTCCCAGCGAATGGTCCCAGAATTGGACAGAGGAAAAAGGAGCTAAAGTTCGCTTTGCGAACTTGAAAGCGAGTGTTCGCTTTGCGAACAAATACTTTGCAGTGCGAAGTAGCGATAATTTCTGGGGCGGTTTAACTGTTCAGAGGCACTTGAAGTGCCATTTTTCACCATTCGCTGTGCGAATGAATGGTTCGCAGTGTGAACGTGTAAATTCATGAATTGTATAAATACAATTTTCACACTTTTTAGGTTATGTTTTTAGTTTTGGAGGGTGAGAACTTGTAGTTTTTAGCATAGAACATTACATTTCTTCATTTCCAAGGGAGAAAAGGTAGGATCTTTGATTTCTTGTTGGAGAGGGATGTAATCTTTTGATACCTTATGTATTTCATCTAATGTATGTTTGTGAATGAATTCTAATTTTCTATTGTTGTTGTCTTTGATTGATTATTTGTGGTCTTGACAAAACCTTTACAAATCTTTAGTCATAGATTTTCTTCTATCAATGAACAAGCTTTTGACATGGTTTTGTGAATTGATATTCATTTTATCTTTTGTTGTATTGTGTTGATTAAGTAGCATGGCTAGCATGAGTAGGATCGATACGATATCACGAGGATGCGTGATAATAGTTATGAAGAAGGATATTCACATTCATTGGGCAAATTAGTTGAATACATGTAAAAAGGGTTAAGCGTGTGTACGTATTTTCATCTTGCTTAAATACGAAGAAACCATTTATTTGATATGGATGTTATAGTAATATCTGTTAGGACTGAACTCTAGACATAGATTTAGGCTTAACACTTGCGTGATTATCAGTTCTTACTTCTCTGTGTTGTTGAGTTGCGTGAGACATCACCAATGAGACAATACGATTTCTCTCTTGACGTTGCATTGGACATAACCTCCGTTGTGAGTGATACGCGAGGATATTAGGCGAATGATTGATTTGTGTTTACTTGATTAGAAGAATGCATGTGTTATCAATTGATGAGATCCAATTCCAACAAGGCTCCGTTTATAATTCTGTCTTTACTTTATATTTTCCGTCTTTACATTTTCCGCATTTGCTTTTGGTTCGCTTTAAACCAGAACTTTTGAACCATAAGTTTAGAAATATAGAAACCGTTGAATGACATTCTTTCCCTCGCACTGATTCCTATGGAGAACAATAAATTGGGTTACTTATATATTTTTGCTTGCTGCTATTCTAGCTTCAACAAAATGGCGTCGTTGCCGGGGATTGGTGTTTAGATATTGAATTGCATCGCATAGTTTCTATATTTTTAAGCTTTGTACATTTGTTAATATTATATGCATTTGTGTTCCTTTAATGTTTTCTCTAGTGTGATCAGGAATGATGAGAACTCCTTCTAGATTGGTTGCTTTGTGTATAAAAGTATTGAATGAAGCTTCGACCGAGTATGGATGTGTTGTACACCAAATTTTTTCCTTAGATTCACTGATCTGTCTGCATACCATCCTAGGTCAATCATTCGGGCATAACTAACCTCTTTATCTAGTTTTTTGTTTGTTCATTTCATCTGTGAATACAGGTACTGCTGTAGAGGATCCCAGATCTTGAAGGTTGTGCTGTGTGTGTGTTGTGGAGGTTTCTCTGTTCTTGCAAGTGTGTATGGATTCCTTGAGTTTATATGCCTCTATCCTTTGGTCCCTAAGCCACTACCAAGCCTCCCTGCCCGCAGATTTCCTCAGATTTCCCTCACAAACAAACCTTGGCCTTTATACCCACTGATATTGGAAATGACCCTTAAAGACTGGTCGCTGGTTGTGTAGCACGTCGTGTTACAAGATGGTTTTTTCCCATCTGTAAGCTCCTCAATTTGAAGATACGTGTTGGTATATGTTCCTAAATATTGGTTCATCAAGGAAGGATCAATTCGGAAAAAAGTAGAAGTTCGATTTCCGGAAGCAAACTCAAAACTGTTATTACCACAAGTCTATAAGACCAAGGTTGAAAGTTCCTATGCCATCACCAGGTTTCAATCACGATTCAAGTACGAAGCTCACTCCCGCCATTTCAAGAAGAATGTTCATATTCTTGAAGTTATCAATTGTTCTTCAAGCAAGTTCGAAGATTGTTGGAAATTAAATGTTCAAGCCGTTGGCAAATTTTGAAAAGCTTGCAAGATCTAAAGTATACTAAGATTTATGCTTCCAGTCACTAATTCAATGAGGTTATTCAACAGGATCGTTTATTCAAATTGAAATTTGTGATATAAGGTTCAACACCACTTCCATATTCAAGTCCAAGCTCAATCATGGCTGACGAATCGGATTCTTAAGTTGTATAATTTCATGACAAGAAAACTCAAATTCATGTTCTCATTCCAATATTCCATGCTACGAAATTCTGAAAGTTACTTGCAAAGCTAAAAACTTATCCCAAGTATTCAAGGAGTGTTTTCCAAGTTCATTACAAGTTCAACAAAGAACAAATTACGTCCAAGTTACCAATTTTGTCTTAATTCGAACGTTTTACAAAAGTAGAATAAGGACGAAGTTTCCACATAGTGATTAAATCTCCGTCATCAATCAGCTCTGGGTATCCATTCTAAGGACTTGGTTTCACAGTTGTGTTCTCACTAACCTTTTTACATAAGACTTTAAAGAGTTAAGACGCAAAGTTTGATTTGAGAGCCGAAGATTTGTAGTGGAGTTCAAGATTATTATCAAGAATAAATTCAAATTCATGTCTTATTTCAAACGTTCATCATAAATTACAAGGAGAGTAATATAAGAGATGCATTTGATCTCTCCATTACGTTCAGGCCAAGCCATTAACATAAGTCTCCAACACATTCAAGCCCAACGCCTATTTTTGGCTCTAAACAAAGTACATGGAAAAGGAGGCGGCTGTAATTTCAGCTGTTAACTCCAAATCTAGTGTTGCAGCTATAGATCATTGTTTACTGTCATGAAACCTACTGGAAATGTGAAGAATAGAGATATTAAATATAACGGTACAAGAGTAAACTACAAGCACAAAGATGCTTAAAAGCCTATAGGTGAATCTCCAAATGCTAACCCATTTTCACCCACAAATCTTGGAATGTGCGAATCGTTGGAGCTCTTAAATGTTAAGGCAGCTGTTAGCTTTTAAATCACCTCAAGAGTTTCTCTCACTTGGCAGAAGTGCGACGTTGTGGAGCCATTTACAAAAGCAGCTCATTTGCTGATGAGGAACGAGTCTGGTGAGAAGTAAGTGAGCATACAATTCCTGTGGTTAATGAAAGTGATCAAACTGGTACTGGAAATGTAAGCAATTCCTGCACACCACGCCGACATTTCTTACGCTGCAAACCTGCTGAAGAACATGGAATGTGTCACTATCGAGATTACTAGAACCATCATTCACTAATATCCACAGTTATAGCAAGAAATTAGGAAATGTTGCTTAGTACAGTACACACAATCGATCACCAGAATCTCACCATAATAGCTCAACTTAAACCATTTATTTTGCGCCGCGCTTTGGACAATTCCACAAGCCAACACCAAATGTTATCACACACCTGGAAGAAAGAGTGAACCATAAATGGTAAACATGAAAGCACAGGTTCCCAAATTTAAAGAGTAACTTATTTCTAATCCATGGATTCCACTGCCGAGGATTCAACGTAACAACACCACGATGCACTGTTTGGTTTAATGTCATTATCATCACCTGTCCAAACAAGAGCCAAGATTATTAATACGGATGACATTCAAAACCAAAAATTAACAAGCGAAGTCAATTCAAACCATGATTCACAATTCAAGATTTATCATAATTGCAAGTTCCTTTCCAAAAGTCAAGAGGTTCAAAGATCCAGGTTCGTTTCACCAAGTACACCTCAAGCTTCTCCTAACAAGTGAAACCCAAATTCAGGTCATAAATTTCAAGTGTTCAAGCTATTATGAAGGATCACGTTGAGAAAAACAATTACAAATTCATGTCACATACAATGGACAAAAGCAAAGATGATGGCTTATGGTTATTCTATTTCCGTCACAAAGCTCATGATAAAAAGAAAGAGGCCATGAAGCCATGTTTGAAAGTGCCAGCATGCAAAACGTAAAACGGTTGCAGCGGTTTGCAGACTTTGAAACATAATTTTATTGTATCAAATGTTCACCTTCATAGTCTTTGCTAGTTAAGCCTTTCGTAGTGCCGGACTCCAAAGCGTACATATCCAATGACACCAAATGCTTTCGGTCCACTTGGGAAGATGTCGCAGCCTATACCACCGTCAAACCTGTTGCAAATAACCATCATTAAAGCAAGACAGTCAAGTAGGGAGTGAATTGAAATATGTTCAGACAGGTGTAAGCCAAAACGGAAATAACATTCGTCGTAAAATCGTGCTCACAGCATATGTTTTTCTAAAGCAGGTTCCAAACATGTTCCAGTCAAGAATCAAATTATGAAGGCGACATTTCCAAACTTTCCATTACATCAAAGAACGTTCAAGCAATATTTCAAAATATTCCTACGTGGCCTCAGAAATTGGATTTTTTGAATCAGATTGTAGTTTCATCATTTTCAAAAAGGAAATTGTGGGCAATATCCCAAAGGGGATACCACCAACACAAACCTTCCAAAATAGGACGAACCAAGAATCAAAAATAATAAGTGTGAAATCACGCGAGATTCAAATATCAGACAACCTTACATCTTTCCAAATCATATCAGAGTATCCACGAATTCAAATCAGCCCAAACTTCCCAATTGAAGTCAAATCGAATCGCACCAAAACTTGCCAAATTGAGTTTCAAACGTTCAAATTTGAAAACCAAATCAAATCACAAAATCAATCAGTAAGGGAAATTAATACCAACATTAAAAACCTTCCAAAATCCTCATCATTGGCCAGGCCTATAAAAGGGACCTATTTCCATCAGAAAGAGGAAAAAAAATCAGAGAGAGAACCATATACGAAAAGATCCGAAAAACTCGAGAGGAAAACCACAAAAAACCCCAAATCAACAATCACCAAAACCATTTCCAAACCCACCGACCCAGGCTCAGAACACCGGAGGTGAGCATCATCGCCAACATTCGAAGCAGAAGAAGCAAAGCAACAACTCAAACCAAGTTCGCGAAGGAAAAAGGTAAAGAAAGAAGGTTTCTTCCCTGATCGAACCAATCGCTGCCGCCGCGAAGCTCCGCTCCCTTGCCATTTTTTTTCAAAGCTATTTGTAAATGTAATCTGAAAAATATAATGAGAATGGGGGCCGGGATTATGGGGGTGGGGTTATCGTACTGTTTGTATTGCTAATCGGAGGGAGAAAGGACGAGAGGTTGCCGCCGCCGCCGCTAGGGTTCTTGAAACCCTAAGGTTTCGTTTAGAGAGAAAGAGAGGAACGCATGCGAGAGAGAGAAGAGAAATGTCGTGAGAGTCCCCCCGTTTGATCCTTTCAACCTCTCACCCTTTTTCTTTTTATTAATCAAAACCTTTTTTCATAATTAAAACCATCAAAAATACTTTTTTATAAAATCTAACTTAACTTTCCGATAATTTATGATTAATTTTGAAAACCTTTTCCTTAGTTAATCTTTTATAATTAAAACACTAAAATAAAGCTTTTATTTTAAGTAAAACTCTTAATCACTTTTCTTTTAATAAAACTTAAGACTAAATTAAATATTTTAATTTAATTAAGGAGACCTTTAACTCTTCAATTTAAAAGAATCCTCAAAATAAAATAAACCCTTTTTTTTAGAAAATTAAGTGAAATAATTCTCCCAATGATGATACCAAATCAAAACTATTTTCTTAATAATTCGTACCCCCATAATCAACTCGTTAGATCCCCAACGTGAGTGAATCGCTTGATGTATGCCATTTTATATTTTGCTTGCTATATGTTTATATTGATATGTTTACTATGTCAAAACCCTTTCAAAAATGATAAAAACTCTCGATCCAACGTCGAGCCAATTTTATGCCTATGTAAGTCGAGTGCCTTCGGGCCTCGCATTCAACCTTTTGGGTCACAATACACATTAACTAGCCCACTTTGCTAGTGCGCACTAATAATCAAAGTTAGATAGTCCCTCGACATTCCAAAGGAAAGTTATTAATATTGACCAAACCGTCATAAGACTAACGCTTTAGAACCCTTGGCCATAGGATTCGGAGTTGCCGTACTCCATGTCTCGCCGTAGACACTTAGAATCTTAGCTTTAGGATCGGAGTCGCCGTACTCCAAGTAAATGCTCCGCCGCGAACATTTACAATCCTACCCCTCTTGAACCAACCTACAACTCTAGAGTCGCCGCACTCTATGTAAGGTCTTGCCTAAGACATTACTTCCCCTTGGAACCTTGACTACGTCAAGAAGTTCCTCCTTTCAGAACTACGCATACTCTGATTCTACACCCGAGGATACGTAGGCGTAAGGTGCGATACCTTATCGAGTATACTTAGATACTAACCCCTAGGGTTCAACCTTTAGCATAACACCCTTAGCAAGCGAATGAGAGATAACATAAATACTAACGAGAGGTTCCCGTAGAGTACTACGGACGTTTAGGATGCTAATACCTTCCCTAGGCGTAACCAACCCCCGAACCTTAGATCTTTAGGTTTTTTTCGCTTTTGAACCTTTCCTTTGGATAAATCAAAGACGGTGGTGAACATTTAAAGAAATGTGATCCTAGTTCATTAATAACTATGGTATCTAATTCTCACCGCAACAGAAATGGCGACTTCACTGGGGAAATAGTCGAGGGTTTCCCCTATCTTGTTTTATTTATGTTTTCTTTCTTTATTTACTTGCTTATTATCTGTTGTGCTGGGTTACTATTTGTGTGGTGAGACAAAGTCCTACACTCGGACTAGAGTGAAATTATGATAGGAACGGTGAGAATTCAAGGATACTTTGAGGGAGTCGATTCCTGAAAAAGTTGAATTGAGACTTCACCACTCAGTCTAGGCCCTCTCGAATTTAATTTTGTCCAACGAGTAAATTCGTGAAGACGCTATTATTTCGAACTAAAGGCCATCGAGACTGGGGACCGTAGTTACCCTTAACCCAACTTGGCCTATTAGGATGTAGTGCGGGGACTATGCGGGAGTCTATTTCTGCAATAGTCGCTACGCGATACTACACTCGGACGAGATTCTCTTGAGAATATTATTGACTACCAAGTGATCTGGAAAATCGATAATATTCGAAAGATGGATTGTAGACTCTGGGAACTTTTAGAACCCGTTCGGCAGGTACATTTGAAACCATAGTACATACCTTATGGGAGGGTAGACCCTTGGCTCCATGATGTGACCTTTCAAACCTAGGACTCTTTTGCTTGTGTGTGCTTTGTATTGTGTGCCCTGTGTGTTGCATACATTCATAAGCATCATATCATAAAGATTCATGGAACTTGACTATATTTATAACCTTTGTAGGGATACTATGGATACCGAAAGAAGGAACACAAAGAAGTACACTTTTCAGATTCCTAACTTGGATGATCTAAAGAGGTTAGGAGCTTTGGTAAAAGATGAGGGTAGTTTCAGAGGCAAATATGGAAGACTTCTATATGTGATGAATACAAAGGTTGATGAAGGACTACTTTCTACCTTACTCCAGTTCTATGACCCCCTGTATCACTGCTTCACCTTTCCAGATTATCAGCTGGTACCTACACTTGAAGAGTACTCTCAAATAATTGGGTTACCTATTCAGGATAAGTATCCTTTCCCTATCTTCGCAAATAAACCTGATGAAAAAGAAATCGCTAAACATACCCACCTGGATTTAGCTGACATTCAAGCCAATATGGTTTCAAAAGGAGGAACTTCCGGTTTTACTACGGACTTTCTGGTGGCCAAAGCCCGACACTATGCCACTCAACAGAATAAGAATGCTTTCGAAGCGGTTTTCGCTTTACTCATCTATGGTGTTTTCCTATTTCCAAGTTTCAAAAATTTTGTGGACCTCAATGCCATTAAAATTTTCTTGAAGAAGAATCCTGTACCGACCTTGTTAGCTGAAGCCTACTATTCTGTTCATTCAAGGAGCGCTCGTGGGAAGGGAATGATTACTTGCTGTGTCCCTCTATTGTACAAGTGGTTTATTTCGCACTTACCCAAAGCACATGATTTTTGGGATATCAATAAGGGCTGGTGGTCGCAAAAGATAATGTCTCTCACCCATTCTGACATCGTCTGGTATAGCCATGTTTATGATAAGGTGGTCATCATAGACAGTTGTGGGAATTTCGGTAATGTACCTCTCCTCAGCATTAATGGATTAATCAGCTATAATCCGGTCTTGGCCCGCAGACAGTTGGGTTTCCCTCTGAAAGACAAGCCTGCCAGCGCCCATGTGGAAGCCATCTACTTTGAAGGAGAAAAATTAAGTAAGGAGTTAAGAGATCAGGTTTTGGACGCATGGGGTCAAAAGATCAAGAAGGACAAGAGTAATCTACGGAAGCCTAATTGTGTTTCTTTAGAACCCTATCTCCAATGGGTCCGGAAAAGAGCTATCGAGTGGAAGATGCCTTATAAGCGCCAAGATCCAATGGTTCTAAAGGCGAGGCCGGTCTTATACTTCTCATCTGACGCGGAAAAGTTGAAAATTGCTTTGGAAAAGTCTCAGCAAATGGAAGAGGCTTGGAAGAACAAGTATCAGATAGTTGTGGAGGAAAATGCGGAGCTTCAACAGCAACTCAAAGCAAAGGATGAGGAAATCACTTCTTACAAAAAGAGGAAAACACGAGAAGAGTTACCTTCCTCTAGCTCCCAATCAACACATCAGAATTCGGTCGTCAACGAGCTCATTTTGGAGAATAGTCAGAAGGAGGCAGAAATCAGGAAGCTCAAGACAAGGCTTTTTGGAGAATCTCCTTAGATCTTTCTTTATTAGCTTTTATTTAGCTTTTTCGTTACGAATCTGGAAAAGTGTGCTGTTGCTTTATAATAAATTTCTGTTTTAATTTACAGTTTCATCTTTCGGTATCCCAAACATTAATTTCTTTTTGTAACCGACTTTTATGATTAATAAAATGCGTGTTTCATTATCCCACGATGATTATAAATAGTCGAGTTTCCATGAATCTTATTGCATAGCATTTGCATTTTGCATCTCTCTCTATCAAGGAACTTGAAATCTTGTATTGCAGGCATTGTATGATGGATTACGGAAAAAAGGGAGTTGTGCCGTACACCTTCGAAGTTTCGGATATTGAACAACTGAGGGAACTAGGAGATCAGATCAAGGATCCCGAGGCGTTCGCTGAGAAGTATGGAAATATCCTCCCGTTGTTGCAGACTCGAGTAGCCGCTGGTTTATTGGAAACGTTGGTTCAACTTTACAGCTTGATTTACCATTGCTTTATCTTCCAAGATTTCCAGCTGATGCCTACGTTGGAAGAATACTCCGCTCTGTTGGGGATCCCCGTCAAAGACTCACCTCCGTTCTCTGGTGGAGAGGGAAGACCCAGCCAGGAAGACATCGCAAGAGCAACCCGCATAAAGTTGTTAGAGATCCAAACTCATATGACGTTCAGAGGAGGAATTGATGGCTTACCGGCCCAATTCTTGTTCGAGAAGGCTCGTCATTTTGCTAGTGTAGGGAACACTGGAGCGTTCGAGCACACCTTCGCGTTGCTGGCCTACGGTTTGTTCTTGTTTCCGAATGTTGAAGACTTTGTCGACGTCCATGCCATAAAGATTTTTATGCTCAAAAATCCAATTCCGACGTTGTTAGCCGATGCCTACCACGCTATTCACTCGAAGACCCTGAAGGGAGAAGGTCGGATTACTTGTTGCACCGCTATCCTCTATAGGTGGTTTATTTCGCACCTACCGAGGTCTACTAATTTCTGGGACGTGAAAGATGGTTCAGAATGGCCTGTGAAGCTCATGGCTCTTACTCACTTGGATATCGTTTGGCATGACCCGATGTATGGAGGAATCCCCATGATTCATAGCTGTGGAGATTTTCCCAACGTACCTCTTCTTGGTACAAAGGGATGTATCAACTATAATCCTGTGCTCGCCCGTCGTCAACTGGGGCACCCAATGGAAGAAGTACCTGATCCGGAGAATCTGACAAGACTTTTTCTCCATAAAGGAGAAAACCTGAATTTGAAAATTGGAATTGTGTTTGCTTGGCGTCGCATCAATCGACAAGGGATGACGGTAACAACAAATCCAGATTGCTCAGTTACTGAAGAATGTCTAGCATGGGCGCGTGAAAGGGCTCTGACCTTGAGTATGCCTTATCCCCGTCCCAAGCCTCCTGTGGTCCAATCGGATGAAGTTTTGAAGCTGAAGGCTGAAATAGAGAAGCTTACCCTGGACAAAGCAAGGATGCAGGACCAGATCGACAGGCTGATGGAAGAACTTTGCAGAAGACAAGGGGCATCATCCAGTGGATTAGACTCCTAGTTCCTTTTGTGTTATGTTGCCTATGTAATAAAACTCTGGAGGTGTACCAGCCCTTGAAATTTTAAATAAAATGTTTATTTGCAATATCTACAATGAACGTAATACGGTTTTAGTTCCTTGATAGTTGCATTGCATTCGCATTCCATATCAGCTGCATGTGCATGTTTCATCCTTTTTCTTATGTCCTTTGTTTTCCTCTTCAGTCTCGTCACCCTGAGTCCTCTGCACCGATACAACACTAGAGCTCAAGCTCGAAGAAGGATTATGGAACATAATCAGGAGCTTGATCGTGTCAGTAACGAGTTGGAAGACCTACGCGGGAATGTAGGACAGATTATGGAAGTGCTGAATGTCATACGTGCGAAGATGGATACCCAAGCCACCGTTGTCTCTGAGATTACCAACACAGTTGTGGATGCTCAACCTACTGTTGTTACTACTACAAGTGTACCCCCGTACGGCTTACCATTCGGATTCGTGCCTCCACCAACCGTCGGTCCTGTCGTTCAACAAGTGCACCAGGCCATTCCTGTAATCACTGAAGCTCCTCAGGTGATCCCTACATTTGCTCCAGCTGTTGTGCACACTCGTGTACAACCTTATTTTAATGAGAATCAGCAAGTTTATGATGGCCCTGACATGTCTGAAGATGGGGACGAGAACCATGAGAAACTCAGGGAGAATATGGTTACTCTTGACAAGAGATTAAGGGCAGTAGAAGGTGATCAAGTATTTGGCACTCTCGCCAGAGAAGCATGTCTGGTATCTGGTTTGGTCATCCCTCAGAAATTCAAGACTCCGAGATTCGACCTGTATGATGGAACCACGTGCCCAAAGAGCCACTTAATCATGTATTATCGAAAAATGGCTGCGCACGTCAAAAATGATAAGCTAATGATCCATTGTTTTCAGGATAGTTTGAAGGGTGTTTCATCAAAGTGGTATATGAGTTTAGATCAGTCTCGCGTGAAGTGTTTTCAGGATGTGTCAGATGCTTTTGTCAAGCATTACAAGTATAACATCGATCTAGCCCCTGATCGAAGGCAACTCCTAAACATGTCACAGAAGAACACTGAATCGTTTAAGGAATATGCCCAGAGGTGGAGGGAAGTTGCTTCACAAGTAGAACCCCCCTTGTCTGATAAAGAGCTAGCTGAGTGGTTTGTCGACACAGTTCGCCCAGAATTCTTTGAAAGGATGGTCGGGAGCATAACGGCCAATTTCTCTGACATTGTTGCTGTAGGTGTGAGAATAGAAGCTGGTATGAAAAGTGGGAAGATGCCTACCCCTGCTAGTAGCTCAAGTGCCAATAAGGACCATGTTAGAAAAGTTTTCAGTAGTCCTCACAAAAAGAAAGAAGGTGAGACCAATGCTGTGATGACTGACGGAAAGAGAAGTCAACCTCGGAAACATCAACCAGTTTTTAATCCACAACAAGGTTACCCTGTCCAGTTTGCACAACAACCCTATGTGGCCGCTGTCACCCCTACCTACCAGACGATTCAACCAGCTCCGGTCTACCAACCTTTTGTTAACCAACAGCCTCCTGCATATCAGCCAGTCCCTGCATATCAGCCAGTCCCTGCGTATCAGCCGATTCCCGCTTATCAGCCAGCCCAAACTCCACCAAAGTATCAACGAGCGCCCGACGCTCCCAATTATCAACGAGCGCACAACGCTCCTCGTCAGAATACTCCAGCCAGAAGACCTCACCGACCTCATCCTCCCATCCCGATGACCTATACAGAGTTGTACCCTTCTTTGGTCCAGAAAGGCTTGATAACTACCAGAGCTTTGGGTCCACCTCCAAATCCACTTCCACCTAACTATAATCCCAATGCCCACTGTTTGTTTCATGAAGGAGCTCCCGGCCACGATTTGGAAGGTTGTTATGCTCTGAAAAATCTCGTAAGAGATTTAATGGAAAAGAAGATTTTAGCCTTCGACGACGCTCAGCCGAATGTTAAGAGCAATCCTTTACCCAACCACGAAAGTGCCAATGCTATTGAAGAAGCATCTGAGGAAAATCTAATTCTGGATGTGACAGAAATTAAAACCCCTCTCCAAGTCTTTCATTCAAAGTTGTTTGAAGCCGGTATCGTGAAGGTTTGCCATAGAGATTGTGAAGATTGTGAGACTAGTGTCCGGGGATGTCAGACGGTTCAAGATGATATTCAGACTCTGATCGACGATGGGTTCTTACGGGTGAGTGGTAAGCATAAGAAGAATGAGGTCGCTGTGGTTGAGCCTATATTCAATCTACCAGACCAAAGTGCCAAAGTTCCCGTTTTTAACTTGCCTGAATCAAGTCATACAGTGGTTGTTTCCAGCAAGCCAAAGCCAATCTTCAGCATACCGAACTCTGCTACTACAGTTTTAGTTGGGTCGCCAAAGACTGTGATTATTCAAAAGCCTTGCCCTTCCCCTCTCAAAAATTTTACAGCAGTACCCTGGAAATACGGTAAGGATTTCAGAAAGGTTTGTCCGAAAGAAGAAGTGAATAGTGCTGACAGAGAAGTAACTAATATAGCTGGGGCAAGCAGGATGACACGGAGTGGTCGTATTTACACACCCCATTTCAGTGAAGCTCCACCAAAAGAAGTAGTCACAACCGTTCCTGCCAACAACAAGGGCAAAGAACAAGAAGTCGTTACTAATGACGAAGACGCTGAGTTCTTGAGAATCATCAAAAGAAGTGATTATAAAGTTGTTGACCAGCTCCATCATACTCCTTCAAAAATCTCTATTTTGTCTTTGTTGATGCATTCACCTGCTCACCGAGCTTCATTGCAGAAATTGTTAGCTCAGGCTCATGTTGCACAAGACATCACCACTGGCCAATTTGATAGCGTGATTGCTAACATTACTGCTTGTAACACCCTCAGTTTCAGTAACGAGGAGCTGCCGAGAGAAGGTCGGAGCCATAATCGAGCTTTGCATGTATCTGTGAAATGTCAGGAAGATACGCTGGCAAGAGTGCTTGTAGACACTGGTTCTTCCTTAAATGTGATACCCAAGAGGACTCTTAACAAGTTGGCTTACAAAGGGGCAGAATTGAGACCTACATCTCTTATAGTCAAAGCTTTCGATGGCTCCCGAAGGACTGTAATGGGAGAAGTTGATTTACCAATCTTGGTGGGACCACATGTTTTCAATATTACCTTCCAGGTGTTGGATATTAACCCCGGTTATAGTTGCCTACTTGGAAGACCCTGGATCCATGCCGCCGGTGCCGTAACTTCGACCCTACATCAAAGAATGAAGTTCGTGATTGATGATAAACTGGTAATCGTTCATGGTGAAGAAGACCTTATGGTCAGTAATTTGTCTTCATTTCGCTATATAGAGGCTGATGAGGATGCCTTGGAAACTTCTTTCCAAGCACTCGAGATATCAAACGCTGTTATGTTGGAAGTTGAGGAAACAACTGGTAAGGGTAATCCATCTTTCGCATCTTTCAAGAGCATCAAGTCTACCATTGAAGAAGGTGTGCCTGAAGGTTGGGGCCAGATCATAGAAGCTACAGCAAATCCAGATCATCAAGGGTTGGGTTACAAACCAACTAAAGATCAACAATCAACATCTGTCGCCAGTTATCCGAGAACAATTCGTGAAGTGTTCATCAGCGGAGGTTATCAAGTTAACGCTATTGGAGATAATCATGAAGATGGAGACTCAAGTGACTTTGTGTTCAAAAATGCTGCTGCTCTTAACAATTGGGAAGCAGTAGAAATCCCAGTGATCATTCCTTTGTCAAAGTAACTTGTCACCTTTTATTTTGTTATTTTAATAAATCCATAGCTCCGCCCAAGGCTATTGGATCATGTTTGTGGGCCACCATTTCCACTTTCGAATAAATATCAATGAATGCATTTTATCATTTGTGTTTGTGTTATTCATGAGTCATTACTTTAAGAAATTGGCAATAAGTAAAAAGGTTTAATCTGCACTGTCCTTTGTGCATCTTAATAAGACAAATTATTTTAAAACTTGCAGATTGAATTTAAATCACATTGAATCCGACGACCCTATCGTTATCCCTAACTTTGACTCACCCATCTATCACGCTGAGGACGAGGATGAAGAAGATCTCGAAGTTCCCAATGAACTGGTCAAGTGGGCAGAGTATGAGTACACTGAACTTCAACCACACAAAGAGCAAGTGGTCTTGATTAATATCGGCTCCGAGGAAGACAAGAAAGAAGTTAAGATTGGTACTACACTGGGGGCAGATGTCAGACAGAGATTGGTCAAGTTACTAGGAGAGTATGTGGACGTATTCGGCTGGTCATATCAGGACATGCCTGGCCTAGACACAGATATCGTTGTTCACAAATTGCCACTTAAACCAGAGTGCCCACCTGTAAAGCAGAAGCTTCGGAAGACTAGACCCGACATGGCTCTGAAGATTCGAGATGAGGTTAAGAGACAACTTGATGCAGGTTTCCTGACAGTAGCAAGATATCCAGAGTGGTTAGCCAACATTGTACCGGTGCCAAAAAAGGACGGTAAAGTTAGAATGTGTGTGGATTACAGGGATTTGAACAAAGCAAGCCCAAAGGACGATTTCCCTTTGCCGCACATCGATACACTTGTGGATAACACGGCCCGTTTCGGAGTGTTCTCTTTTATGGATGGTTTTTCCGGTTACAATCAGATCAAGATGGACCCTGCAGATAGAGAAAAGACTGCTTTCATTACTCCTTGGGGTACTTATTGTTATAAAGTCATGCCTTTCGGTCTGAAGAATGCCGGGGCAACATATCAAAGAGCGATGGTCGCTCTCTTTCATGACATGATGCATAAAGAGATCGAGGTATATGTGGATGATATGATCGCCAAATCCCAGAATGAAGAAGACCATTTGGATCATTTGTTGAAACTGTTTGAACGATTAAGGAAATATCAATTGAAGTTGAATCCCGCTAAGTGTACTTTTGGTGTCAGATCTGGGAAGTTGCTTGGATTTATTGTTAGCCAAAGAGGAATTGAAGTGGATCCCGATAAGGTCAGAGCTATCCAGGAGATGCCTGCTCCACAAACTGAATTGCAAGTCAGAGGATTTCTTGGGCGTCTGAACTACATCTCCAGATTCATTTCTAATATGACGGCTACCTGTGAACCATTATTCAAACTACTCCGTAAAGATCAGACCATTGAATGGAATGCTGATTGTCAGCAAGCATTTGAGAAGATCAAGGGTTATTTGCGAGAACCTCCTATTTTGATTCCTCCTGTGCCTGGACGACCTCTGTTTATGTATCTGACTGTTCTTGAGAAGTCCATGGGTTGCGTCTTGGGGCAACATGATGAGACTGGACGAAAAGAACACGCCATTTACTATTTAAGTAAGAAGTTCACGGACTGTGAAAGCCGGTATTCGCTGTTAGAAAAAACTTGTTGCGCGCTGGCATGGGCCGCTAGACGTCTTAGACAATATATGATCTGTCATACCACCCTGTTGATATCAAAAATGGATCCCATAAAGTATATTTTTGAGAAGCCTGCTCAGACTGGAAGATTGGCACGTTGGCATATGTTATTATCTGAATATGACATACAGTATGTGACTCAGAAGGCTATTAAAGGAAGCATTCTATCGGACTATCTTGCTGACCAACCGGTTGAAGACTATGAACCTCTGAAGTTTGACTTTCCTGACGAAGACATCATGTTGGTAAAAGATTATGAAGAGCCCGGTCCCGATGAAGGTCCTGAGCCAGGCTCCCGTTGGAAGATGATGTTTGATGGCTCCTCCAATTATAGTGGACATGGCATAGGCGCAGTTTTGGAGAACCCAGATGGTGGATACACCCCATTCACAGCAAGGTTGGATTTTGAATGTACAAACAATATCGCAGAGTATGAAGCATGTATTCTAGGTCTTGAAGCAGCTATCGACCTCCGGATCAAAATCCTCGAGGTAATTGGGGATTCAGCTCTAGTGATCTATCAAGTCAAGGGTGAATGGGAAACTCGAGACGAGAAGTTAATTCCCTACCGAGCTTACATTGTGGATATGATCCAATACTTCGATGAAGTCACTTTCCGACATGTTCCGAGATCTGAAAATCACGTGGCTGATGCTTTAGCCATGCTAGCCTCAATGTGGAAGGTCAGATTTGTTAATGAAGCTACTCTCATTCGAATCAAGCGAAAGACTGAGCCTGCCTACTGTCAGCTAGTGGAAGAAGAAACTGACGACAAACCCTGGTTCCATGACATTAAGAACTACTTGCTGAAGCAAGAATATCCTGCTGACGCTACAAACCTTGACAGGAAGACTCTAAGAAGACTAGCATCTAAGTTCTTTATCAGTAATGATGTATTGTATAAGAGGAACTACAATATGGTCCTACTTAGATGTGTTGATAAACATGAAGCAGATCTGTTACTTCAAGAGATTCATGAGGGGACATTCGGGACTCACGCCAACGGCTATGCTATGTCAAAGAAACTTCTGAGAGCTGGGTATTATTGGTTAACTATGGAGTCTGATTGTATACAGTATGCCAGAAAATGCCACAAGTGTCAGGTCCATGCAGACAAGATGCATGTGTCCCCAACACAATTGAATGTCTTATCGTCGCCATGGCCGTTTTCAATGTGGGGCATCGACATGATTGGGGCAATAGAACCTAAAGCATCCAATGGTCACCGTTTCATTCTGGTCGCTATCGACTATTTCACTAAGTGGGTAGAGGCCGCTTCTTATGCCAATGTGACCAAGCAGGTGGTAGCCCGCTTCATCAAGAACAACATTATCTGCCGTTATGGGATGCCAAGCCGAATCATAACAGACAATGGAACCAATCTGAACAACAAGACTATGAAGGAGTTATGTGAAACTTTCAAGATTACTCACCACAATTCCTCTCCTTACCGTCCTAAGATGAATGGGGCCGTGGAAGCCGCAAACAAGAACATCAAGAAGATTCTAAGGAAGATGGTGAAGACATACAAAGACTGGCACGAAATGCTACCTTTCGCATTGCATGGATACAGAACCTCAGTGCGAACCTCAACAGGGGCTACCCCTTTCTCGCTAGTTTATGGAATGGATGCAGTCCTCCCGTTTGAAGTAGAGTTA
This sequence comes from Lathyrus tuberosus, assembly GCA_022829125.1. NCBI lineage: Eukaryota > Viridiplantae > Streptophyta > Magnoliopsida > Fabales > Fabaceae > Lathyrus > Lathyrus tuberosus. The sequence continues at coordinate 2,128,085 of JALAZF010000082.1, read as the reverse complement.
CCATCTTTAAGGGTAATGAGGGAAGCCAAACTGGATGAGGCAGAGTGGATCCAAGAAAGACTTGACCATTTGAATCTCATTGACGAAAGGCGCTTAACTGCGATGTGCCATGGTCAGTTATACCAGAAACGGATGAAGAGAGCCTTTGACAAGAAGGTTCGAGTCAGGGAGTTCCGAGAAGGAGAACTGGTACTTAAGAAGATTTTGCCTGTTCATAAAGATATGCGTGGAAAATGGGCACCCAATTATGAAGGCCCATTTGTCGTGAAGACAGTCTTCTCAGGAGGATCGTTGATGCTCACCACAATGGATGGAGAAGAGCTTGCCCATCCAGTCAATTCTGATGTCGTCCGAAAGTATTATGCATGAAGAGTCCGCCGCGACCAGAGCATAGCTTTGGGGTCTTAGTTGTAGGTTTAATAAGTGGCGTGGGATTCAATGTAACCTTACGCTATTGCCAATTTCAATTGTAACGCTCCTTAAAGCTTTTCACTGTGTACAACTATTATTTTGAATAAAATCAGACTGTTACTTTTGTCTCTTTGTTTTGACCTATTCATTGATGATAATTTTGAAAGTGGGAAATTTTCAAACTTAACTTTTTCCGAAATTTCCGGTAAGATAAATTGCTTTGACTCATGAAATGATCCGAAGGAAGTCATTGCTCCCCAGCAAGTCGTCACTGCAGGAATTCACGACGATTCCCCAGTGAATCATTGTTTTAGGCAAGAATGGCAGATCAGTACAAGAATGCAGCATCTGGTTGACTCAAAGATCCCCAGTGAACTTCCTCGATCATCAATCTTCGTTAATAAAGCAGTGGATATTTATTTTATCCCCATCCAAAGTCTCTATGAATACGAGCGATCCGTGCCCAATGGATCTTTCTCATACTAATAATCGGATTCATCTTGACGGTCCTCTAAGTGAAGTCATGAGGTCGTGTCCCCAAGTGGAGCGCTATTTCCCCAGAGAAGTTTGGACTTTGAAGTTCAACTATTGGGTTCCATCTTTGGATTCCTATACAAGCTTGACAGACGCATCTTTCGTGCAGAGGATGGACGGGCTTCCTCGTTGTTTTCTTTCACCTCTTGTTTTTGTCTATTTTGTCAGCATGAGCATAAGCATCGCATGGCATCGTTTGCATTCGCCTCCGCGCGTGTTTTCTTTGTTTGTTTCTTGTCGCTTTATCTTGATCTTTGGTTGTGTTTGCGCCAGTTTGGGTTCGTCTGATCTCTCCAAGTAGGTCGTCAGCCTTAGGCAGAAATCGCTAGTTATTTCCAAGTTCCCCCATAGAGTTCTACCCTCGTGGATGATGGTTATTTCAGTTATCTTTTTCCCTGCTTGGATAAGATAAAATCGTCGTTTGAGTTCATTTCTCAATGACAGGTCTTGTTTGACCGTTTCATTCTAGTTTGATCCTAGATTGAACTTTGGTCTGTGACAGCTTGCCTTCCAGGCGCCTAGCAAAGTTCAAGCGTGCACCTTGCTGTGTACATTTTGAGTCGTTGTGCTTTACATTTTAATTTTGCGTCACCTTGCCTTTTGTTTCGAGCCGCCGTGCTCCTTGTTTTTCTTTTTGGCGTCGAGCCGCCGTGCTCCTTGTTTTTCTTTTGGCGTCGAGCCGCCGTGCTCCTTGTTTTTCTTTTTGGCGTCGAGCCGCCGCACTCCTTGTTTTTCTTTCGGGTTTCGAGCCGCCGTGCTCCTTGTTTTTCCTTTTTGTGTCGAGCCGCCGTGCTCCTTGTTTTTCTTTTTGGCGTCGAGCCGCCGTGCTCCTTGTTTTTCTTTTGGCGTCGAGCCGCCGTGCTCCTTGTTTTTCTTTTTGGCGTCGAGCCGCCGTGCTCCTTGTTTTTCTTTTGGCGTCAAGCCGCCGTGCTCCTTGTTTTTCTTTTTGGCGTCGAGCCGCCGTGCTCCTTGTTTTTCTTTTGGCGTCGAGCCGCCGTGCTCCTTGTTTTTCTTTTTGGCGTCGAGCCGCCGTGCTCCTTGTTTTTCTTTTGGCGTCGAGCCGCCGCGCTCCTTGTTTTTCTTTTTCGGTGTCGAGCCGCCGTGCTCCTTGTTTTCTTTTTGGCGTCGAGCCGCCGTGCTCCTTGTTTTCTTTTCTGGTGTCGAGCCGCCGTGCTCCTTGTTTTCCTTTTGGCGTCGAGCCGCCGTGCTCCTTGTTTTCCTTTTGGTGTCGAGCCGCCGTGCTCCTTGTTTTCTTTTCGGCGTCGAGCCGCCACGCTCCTTGTTTTTCTTTTTGGCGTCGAGCCACCGCGCTCCTTGTTTTCCTTTTTGGCGTCGAGCCACCGTGCTCCTTGTTTTTCTTTTGGCGTCGAGCCGCCGTGCTCCTTGTTTTCCTTTTGGCGTCGAGCCGCCGTGCTCCTTGTTTTCCTTTTGGTGTCGAGCCGCCGCGCTCCTTGTTTTTCTTTTGGTGTCGAGCCGCCGAGCTCCATGATCTTTTATTTCGAGCCGCCGCGCTCCTTGTTTTTCCTTTCTGGTTCCGAGCCGCCGAGCTCCATGTTTTTTCGAGCCGCCGCGCTCCTTGTTTTTCTTTTTTGGTTCCGAGCCGCCGAGCTCCATGTTTTTTGTTTCGAGCCGCCGCGCTCCTTGTTTTCTATTTTGGTGTCGAGCCGCCGAGTTCCTTGTTATTTTTCTTAGTGGTGTGTAAGTCCCGTGCAACGATAAGTCACAGGGCATTTTTTCCCTACGAAGGCCATTTACTTGGCATACAAGAGAGTTTTAGTAACCCTGCACTTTTTCCCGATGATTCCTGAAGGTCCCATTTGATCTCTTCATTTGAAGGAATTTCCAGGTTTTGTTTGTTTTTGTTTGCATGATCCTGCCGCCGTGTGGATCCTATCCTATCTTTTTGTATAGATATCAACTGATCACGCTTGAACCTGCTGGGTCGTCGCCTTCAGGGCCCCCAGTGTTGTCTTCTTTTCCCCAGTACGTCTGGTCGTCCCCAGTGAGTTGGTTGCTCATTGAGTTCATCTTCCGCTCTGTGTTCGCTTTTGTTTTGTCTGCATCTTACGTTTTATCATTCCATCTTTCTCATCATGCTAGAGTTCATGGCATGTCAGCATTAGGTCTGGGTTTTGTCCATAGCATTGCATGATCAGTGCATCGAAGGGAAAAATTTTCGGTTATCTGTATTTAAACATCTTTCACCTTGACCTAATGACGATCTTCGTCGCCCTGTCATCCGGTGAAGATATTTAAATAGGGGCAACTGTTGTACCCCAAATTTTTTCCTTAGATTCACTGATCTGTCTGCATACTATCCTAGGTCAATCATTCGGGCATAACTAACCTCTTTATCTAGTTTTTTGTTTGTTCGTTTCATCTGTGAATACAGGTACTGCTGTAGAGGATCCCAGATCTTGAAGGTTGTGCTGTGTGTGTGTTGTGGAGGTTTCTCTGTTCTTGCAAGTGTGTATGGATTCCTTGAGTTTATATGCCTCTATCCTTTGGTCCCTAAGCCACTACCAAGCCTCCCTGCCCGCAGATTTCCTCAGATTTCCCTCACAAACAAACCTTGGCCTTTATACCCACTGATATTGGAAATGACCCTTAAAGACTGGTCGCTGGTTGTGTAGCACGTCGTGTTACAAGATGGTTTTTTCCCATCTGTAAGCTCCTCAATTTAAAGATACGTGTTGGTATATGTTCCTAAATATTGGTTCATCAAGGAAGGATCAATTCGGAAAAAAGTAGAAGTTCGATTTTCGGAAGCAAACTCAAAACTGTTATTACCACAAGTCTATAAGACCAAGGTTGAAAGTTCCTATGCCATCACCAGGTTTCAATCACAATTCAAGTACGAAGCTCACTCCCGCCATTTCAAGAAGAATGTTCATATTCTTGAAGTTATCAATTGTTCTTCAAGCAAGTTCGAAGATTGTTGGAAATTAAATGTTCAAGCCGTTGGCAAATTTTGAAAAGCTTGCAAGATCTAAAGTATACTAAGATTTATGCTTCAAGTCACTAATTCAATGAGGTTATTCAACAGGATCGTTTATTCAAATTGAAATTTGTGATATAAGGTTCAACACCACTTCCATATTCAAGTCCAAGCTCAATCATGGCTGACGAATCGGATTCTTAAGTTGTATAATTTCATGACAAGAAAACTCAAATTCATGTTCTCATTCCAATATTCCATGCTACGAAATTCTGAAAGTTACTTGCAAAGCTAAAAACTTATCCCAAGTATTCAAGGAGTGTTTTCCAAGTTCATTACAAGTTCAACAAAGAACAAATTACGTCCAAGTTACCAATTTTGTCTTAATTCGAACGTTTTACAAAAGTAGAATAAGGACGAAGTTTCCACATAGTGATTAAATCTCCGTCATCAATCAGCTCTGGGTATCCATTCTAAGGACTTGGTTTCACCGTTGTGTTCTCACTAACCTTTTTACATAAGACTTTAAAGAGTTAAGACGCAAAGTTTGATTTGAGAGCCGAAGATTTGTAGTGGAGTTCAAGATTATTATCAAGAATAAATTCAAATTCATGTCTTATTTCAAACGTTCATCATAAATTACAAGGAGAGTAATATAAGAGATGCATTTGATCTCTCCATTACGTTCAGGCCAAGCCATTAACACAAGTCTCCAACACATTCAAGCCCAACGCCTATTTTTGGCTCTAAACAAAGTACATGGAAAAGGAGGCGGCTGTAATTTCAGCTGTTAACTCCAAATCTAGTGTTGCAGCTATAGATCATTGTTTACCGTCATGAAACCTACTGGAAATGTGAAGAATAGAGATATTAAATATAACGGTACAAGAGTAAACTACAAGCACAAAGATGCTTAAAAGCCTATAGGTGAATCTCCAAATGCTAACCCATTTTCACCCACAAATCTTGGAATGTGCGAATCGTTGGAGCTCTTAAATGTTAAGGCAGCTGTTAGCTTTTAAATCACCTCAAGAGTTTCTCTCACTTGGCAGAAGTGCGACGTTGTGGAGCCATTTACAAAAGCAGCTCATTTGCTGATGAGGAACGAGTCTGGTGAGAAGTAAGTGAGCATACAATTCCTGTGGTTAATGAAAGTGATCAAACTGGTACTGGAAATGTAAGCAATTCCTGCACACCACGCCGACATTTCTTACGCTGCAAACCTGCTGAAGAACATGGAATGTGTCACTATCGAGATTACTAGAACCATCATTCACTAATATCCACAGTTATAGCAAGAAATTAGGAAATGTTGCTTAGTACAGTACACACAATCGATCACCAGAATCTCACCATAATAGCTCAACTTAAACCATTTATTTTGCGCCGCGCTTTGGACAATTCCACAAGCCAACACCAAATGTTATCACACACCTGGAAGAAAGAGTGAACCATAAATGGTAAACATGAAAGCACAGGTTCCCAAATTTAAAGAGTAACTTATTTCTAATCCATGGATTCCACTGCCGAGGATTCAACGTAACAACACCACGATGCACTGTTTGGTTTAATGTCATTATCATCACCTGTCCAAACAAGAGCCAAGATTATTAATACGGATGACATTCAAAACCAAAAATTGACAAGCGAAGTCAATTCAAACCATGATTCACAATTCAAGATTTATCATAATTGCAAGTTCCTTTCCAAAAGTCAAGAGGTTCAAAGATCCAGGTTCGTTTCACCAAGTACACCTCAAGCTTCTCCTAACAAGTGAAACCCAAATTCAGGTCATAAATTTCAAGTGTTCAAGCTATTATGAAGGATCACGTTGAGAAAAACAATTACAAATTCATGTCACATACAATGGACAAAAGCAAAGATGATGGCTTATGGTTATTCTATTTCCGTCACAAAGCTCATGATAAAAAGAAAGAGGCCATGAAGCCATGTTTGAAAGTGCCAGCATGCAAAACGTAAAACGGTTGCAGCGGTTTGCAGACTTTGAAACATAATTTTATTGTATCAAATGTTCACCTTCATAGTCTTTGCTAGTTAAGCCTTTCGTAGTGCCGGACTCCAAAGCGTACATATCCAATGACACCAAATGCTTTCGGTCCACTTGGGAAGATGTCGCAGCCTATACCACCGTCAAACCTGTTGCAAATAACCATCATTAAAGCAAGACAGTCAAGTAGGGAGTGAATTGAAATATGTTCAGACAGGTGTAAGCCAAAACGGAAATAACATTCGTCGTAAAATCGTGCTCACAGCATATGTTTTTCTAAAGCAGGTTCCAAACATGTTCCAGTCAAGAATCAAATTATGAAGGCGACATTTCCAAACTTTCCATTACATCAAAGAACGTTCAAGCAATATTTCAAAATATTCCTACGTGGCCTCAGAAATTGGATTTTTTGAATCAGATTGTAGTTTCATCATTTTCAAAAAGGAAATTGTGGGCAATATCCCAAAGGGGATACCACCAACACAAACCTTCCAAAATAGGACGAACCAAGAATCAAAAATAATAAGTGTGAAATCACGCGAGATTCAAATATCAGACAACCTTACATCTTTCCAAATCATATCAGAGTATCCACGAATTCAAATCAGCCCAAACTTCCCAATTGAAGTCAAATCGAATCGCACCAAAACTTGCCAAATTGAGTTTCAAACGTTCAAATTTGAAAACCAAATCAAATCACAAAATCAATCAGTAAGGGAAATTAATACCAACATTAAAAACCTTCCAAAATCCTCATCATTGGCCAGGCCTATAAAAGGGACCTATTTCCATCAGAAAGAGGAAAAAAAAATCAGAGAGAGAACCATATACGAAAAGATCCGAAAAACTCGAGAGGAAAACCACAAAAAACCCCAAATCAACAATCACCAAAACCATTTCCAAACCCACCGACCCAGGCTCAGAACACCGGAGGTGAGCATCATCGCCAACATTCGAAGCAGAAGAAGCAAAGCAACAACTCAAACCAAGTTCGCGAAGGAAAAAGGTAAAGAAAGAAGGTTTCTTCCCTGATCGAACCAATCGCTGCCGCCGCGAAGCTCCGCTCCCTTGCCATTTTTTTTCAAAGCTATTTGTAAATGTAATCTGAAAAATATAATGAGAATGGGGGCCGGGATTATGGGGGTGGGGTTATCGTGCTGTTTGTATTGCTAATCGGAGGGAGAAAGGACGAGAGGTTGCCGCCGCCGCCGCTAGGGTTCTTGAAACCCTAAGGGTTCGTTTAGAGAGAAAGAGAGGAACGCATGCGAGAGAGAGAAGAGAAATGTCGTGAGAGTCCCCCCGTTTGATCCTTTCAACCTCTCACCCTTTTTCTTTTTATTAATCAAAACCTTTTTTCATAATTAAAACCATCAAAAATACTTTTTTATAAAATCTAACTTAACTTTCCGATAATTTATGATTAATTTTGAAAACCTTTTCCTTAGTTAATCTTTTATAATTAAAACACTAAAATAAAGCTTTTATTTTAAGTAAAACTCTTAATCACTTTTCTTTTAATAAAACTTAAGACTAAATTAAATATTTTAATTTAATTAAGGAGACCTTTAACTCTTCAATTTAAAAGAATCCTCAAAATAAAATAAACCCTTTTTTTTAGAAAATTAAGTGAAATAATTCTCCCAATGATGATACCAAATCAAAACTATTTTCTTAATAATTCGTACCCCCATAATCAACTCGTTAGATCCCCAACGTGAGTGAATCGCTTGATGTATGCCATTTTATATTTTGCTTGCTATATGTTTATATTGATATGTTTACTATGTCAAAACCCTTTCAAAAATGATAAAAACTCTCGATCCAACGTCGAGCCAATTTTATGCCTATGTAAGTCGAGCGCCTTCGGGCCTCGCATTCAACCTTTTGGGTCACAATACACATTAACTAGCCCACTTTGCTAGTGCGCACTAATAATCAAAGTTAGATAGTCCCTCGACATTCCAAAGGAAAGTTATTAATATTGACCAAACCGTCATAAGACTAACGCTTTAGAACCCTTGGCCATAGGATTCGGAGTCGCCGTACTCCATGTCTCGCTGTAGACACTTAGAATCTTAGCTTTAGGATCGGAGTCGCCGTACTCCAAGTAAATGCTCCGCCGCGAACATTTACAATCCTACCCCTCTTGAACCAACCTACAACTCTAGAGTCGCCGCACTCTATGTAAGGTCTTGCCTAAGACATTACTTCCCCTTGGAACCTTGACTACGTCAAGAAGTTCCTCCTTTCAGAACTACGCATACTCTGATTCTACACCCGAGGATACGTAGGCGTAAGGTGCGATACCTTATCGAGTATACTTAGATACTAACCCCTAGGGTTCAACCTTTAGCATAGCACCCTTAGCAAGCGAATAAGAGATAACATAAATACTAACGAGAGGTTCCCGTAGAGTACTACGGACGTTTAGGATGCTAATACCTTCCCTAGGCGTAACCAACCCCCGAACCTTAGATCTTTAGGTTTTTTTCGCTTTTGAACCTTTCCTTTGGATAAATCAAAGACGGTGGTGAACATTTAAAGAAATGTGATCCTAGTTCATTAATAACTATGGTATCCAATTCTCACCGCAACAGGATGGATGTTGAGCGTTGAAAGTATGCATGGTAAATTGTACTGCTTTATAGAATGTTAGAATGATTTAAGAATTTTGTGCTTTGTGCAAATGTGTATTCTTGTTTCATTTTTCAACTTGTTTGAATGCTTGTTTCACTTAGGTCCAAAAGCCACTTTTTGTGAGGAAACTTTCGTTGTTTGCTATATGCTAGGATGACTGATAACTTTGTTAATTCGTTTGATTCATGCTTTATCTTTTGATTATTGTGATTTTGTGGAAGCATTAGAAATGATCAAGGCATTTGTTTATATTGAGCACAACCGTATCCAAAAGTATCTTACCCGTGAGTAGTGAGAATTCGTTAGCCCTTTTGAGCCTAAACAATTTAGATCTCATTTTAGTGATGAACTTGTTTATGTACATAATTTGAAAGTGTGGTTCATCATTGAATTTTGTGAGTTTCTAAAAATTTCTTCTTGAACCTTTGAACATTGTTTTAATTTGATTTCCTTGCCTTAAAAAGTAAGGTTCATTCACTTGAGGTTTGGTTGAATTCAAGTTGGGGAGAATGAAAAAGAAGATGGTAGGTTGCTTTCAACTTTTGAAAAATTTCAAACAAGCATGAAATGAAAAAGTGTAAATATGAATGTGAAAAACAAAAGAAAAAGAATGCTTGTTTGAATGAGAAAAATAGAGAATGAAATAATTGTGCATAAGGAAGTTTGAGAAGGTTGGTGGTAAAGGAATGAGAATGGTGAATGAAGTTGTTGTGAGTAAATATCATTTTTCGGCAATTTCGATTCAATTGCCTTTAGAAATGTCCCTTTGTTGTGAACCCGACCAAGCTATAACCTTAAAGCCCTTAGTGATCTTTTTGCTTCCATATTTTCATGTTTGATTGTTAGATGTTGTATGAATTGAGTTGTTATTTGCATTGTTGGTCAGTTGAGTGAAATTTCCCCGCGCTTGCAAACACGTCAATTTCTTCATTCTTATTTTGAAGAGGAGTGTTAGAGTGATTCAAGTATGAAAACTTAGTTGTTCTTTGAACCATTATGATATTTGTTTAAGAACTTAGTTCTTTATCATTGTTTAATTCTATTGAGTGGTGAACGTTACTTGTGCGCATTTTCATGCTTGTCCGCATTTATCTTGTTTTGGTTGAATCTTATGCTTGAGCAAATCCTACTGTTTTCATGAGGGGTGCTTTGCTTGAGGATAAGCAAAAGTTTAGTTGGGGAGAGTTGTTAGGTGCAGATTTGACCTAAAAATGACATATCTTTCTTTGCATTTTTTTCCACTTTTTTCTCATGTTTTCATTGGTTTTTATCTATGATTGTTGTTTTTCTTCTAACATTGAGAATATACCTTTGGTGCTTGTAATATGTGTGCTATTGTGCAGGAAAGTGCACTAATTGATCAAAGTGGTAAGACACAAGAAATGGTGCAAGCTGTCAAAGAAATGAGGAAATGCATCAGTTGGTTCGCCTTGTCTTGTGAAACATCATTTTTTCCTTCTTCTGACAAGATTCTTATTCTTTTAGGAATCTTGTTCATTTCTTTTTCTTTTTATTTTCTCTGTAGTTTTGTGCTGATCAAGCCAAACATGAGATAAGTTTCCTAGTCAATTCTTCTTTGAATCAACTGGTAGTTATCAATGAAAAGTTTGTGGATTTTGATGAGTTATTTAAGTTAGGATTTAACTTCTGGAAGACCGTGTGTGAACAAGGATGGAATGGATACTTTGAGATTCTATGTGGTTTCACTTATCTAGATCTTGTCAAAGAGTTTCAAATTAAAGCTTCCATTGTTAAGCTGAATTCTGAGTGTGCTATTCTTTCTAAAGTAACTGGTGTTTCTATAACAGTAACCTCTAAAGCGATTACTAATGTGATCAATTGTGAGGAAATTGGAGAAATCCCAGGAACTCTTGTTTGGGAACACTATCTTCCTACTTGGCGTATCTTTGTAGATCCATCTAATACATCAGTGGTCTCAAATCTTCGTAAGGATAAGGATTTAGACCTTGTGGACCCTATTGAAAAAAAAATATGCTTCTACTTCTCAATTCAGACTTGCAGATTGATCTTCCTCAAGTTATGTTTGACTATTTGAAGAAGACTCTTTCTTCCTTTCACAAGGGAAAGATTTTATTCATTCCTTTTGGACGAGTTCTTTCAGAATTACTTGTTCAGCAGGGAATTATCATAAGTTCAGAGGCTAATTTGTCTAAAAATCTAGAGAGACAAGTTTGAAGATATCTATGAAAGATTCTGCATAGTTATGTTTTGTAATTGCTAGAAACTTTGTATTAAGTTATCTTATTATTAACTCAAAGTTTGTTCATGTTACTGTTCAATTAATTTTTTATTATATTTATTTATGGCTGTTCAAAAGAATCAAAAGTAATGGGATTAAGAACTTAATGCTTGCAACTTTTATCATTAATAAGAAGGAAGGGATTACAAATTATTTAGACATTCTAGTCTGTTGGATTGGCCCTAAGGTATTCCCTAGGATCATCTAACATGTCCAGATTATCTAAGTAATCTTCCCATTCTTCCTTCTCAAATTCCAAAGCCTTCTTTCTCAGCTGATTTCTGGGTCTAGACCCAGAAGATCTTCTTCTTCTGTGTGTCTTCACAAAGGATGCTGAAGAGGTGAGAGCTTTTGAAGTCATCTACTTTTTAGTAGATCCTTCAGTTGCTGCTTTGCTTTCACTTGCTTGAGTTTCAACATTTAGTATGGTTGTCTTTCTGAAATCTCTCTTTGGAAACCGAATTTGCTTCTGTTTATACATCTTGGTGTTTTGAGGATTAAGTGATTATGAAAGTAAGCATGCTATGAGTTCTTATATAGATGTGTTACATACATTGTTTCATGTATCTGTTGTTTTTATATTGATTAAGTCTTATCAATATCTTAAATGATATATATTGGAAATGTTATCTAATAGTCTAACCTAGTAAAGATTCGTTAACAGCTATAAATTTTATACTTGGCTTGTTTAACTGTCGTTTCTGGTGTCAGTTTTACTTCATTAATGTCTTTCAGTAAATCTAAAGGAAGTTATTAAAAGTATTTGCATGCAATAAATAAAATTTGGTCAAAAAGATACTTTTTAATTAATTGAAGTAGAGGATTACAAAACATTGACTCATAAGGAACTACTAATGCTTAGTATAGGTCCCTATCTAAGTCATCCTGATCCTTATGACGAAAACAATTGTCATAGCCTATGTCTAGCTCATCTTCATAAATGTCTTTATCTTCTGCCTCTGAGATTGAACGGTAGAACAACTTGTTAGACCATCTTCTCTTCTTTGATCTCTTTATTATCTTTCTTCTGGGCTTCATCACATCTTCTGATGAACCTACTCCCGTAGGTTGTGTTGGAGCTACTAACGTTGCTTCTTCAGAAGTGAGTCTTGCAGAGGGCAAAGGCCAAGTGGTTTATGTTTCAAAAACAACACTTTTCTGAATGTTCTGGACATCTTGTCTCGTAGAGCTCTGGGAGATTTGTGTTACTACATAAGCCTTATGACTCTCTTTGATGCTTCCATGACTATGTTGGATGTTGATGAAAATGGACTAGGTTTGGACTGCTTTTATAATGACTTATGAGCAACTCAAACATCTGATTTAATCTTGCTTGATTCTTGGAACAGTAACGAACACTAAAAATTTATGGCATGCACTATACAATCCTTAATGACCCCTTTTTAATTGATCATTTTCAACTCCTTGGAAACTGATCCTGTAATAATGATCTGTGATGCATTTATGATTGTAATTCTTTTCTTCTTCTCTTTTTATTTTTCTTTTTGATGTGACAAAAGGGGGAGAAATAATGGTAAGTATTTAATTAGAAACTGAACACATTGAGTACCTATTAAGTTGTACATATTGGTCATTTATAATTTTATTATTTATATTTCCGTTTTTATGGTTATCTTGTCCGGGCAACATATTTTAACTTTCTTGTATATAGAACTAAGGAGGAGCTTACAAACCTCAGCTTTAGCCTATCAGACTCAGAAGGAGCTTACAAATCTCGTATTCTTATGTTGCAAAAGGAAGTTAAAATATTATTTTTTGTTTTCTTAAATATGGAACTAAGGGGGAGCTTACAAACCTCAACCTTGGAACTGTTTGACTCAGGGGGGCTTACAAACCTCAGACTCTAATGTTACTAAGAAAAGTGAATTACTTTTTCTTGAGAGTAGTACCTAGTATGATGTCTACAGAACTCTGCTTTGGACTATTAGACTCAAGGGAGCTTACAATCCTCATACCATAATGTTGCAAAGAAAATTATAACTGCCCAACATTGTCCTTTAAATACTTGTGTTTGTCATCATCATAAAGGGGGGGATTGTTAGAACAAGATTTGTTTATGACATATTTTCCTTGTGTTTTGATGATAACAAAGTATTAAAAGAACAATGGATTTGATTTGTGTTACATGTGTGCAGGTTCTTATACTTGTAAAAATTATTATCAGAATTTATTCTACATTAAGCACACTTTGAGAGTTGGTGCATTGCTAGCTTCTGGTGGCAGAATTTGAAGAACACTTGCTAAGTGATGTCTGGCGAAGATTTTGAAGCTAAAGGTCTTAGCATCATAAGAAGCAACATTATTGTCTCTACACTTAGTGAATGCAAATTTCGTTCTGGTACCATTCAGAGTTAGTGATAATGCTAAAGTTGTCCGTACTGCAGAAAGCAAGCTGTATTGTCAAATCAGTTTGTCAGCTAGAGTCTACAGATTGCAAGGATCAAGAAAGGCTGAGATGCTTTATAGATATCTACTCTCAACGGCTCTAATAATACAGAATCTCTTCAAGACTCAAAGGTTAAACATTTTACACATTGGGTTAAGATCTTCAGGTGTATCTATCTTCAACGGCTCTTGTACTATGGAGTAACAACAAAGACTCTTGATCAAGTTACCTCCTCAATGACTAGTTTCTGAAAAAGCTATAAACATGACTGAAGGTTCAAACTGAATCTTTAATAAGGATCAACCACAAAAAGGAGTAACAAGATCAGAAATTATCAACTCAATGTATATGCAGATTTTTGCAGATGTAGGTTGTATTCCAAAAGCCTTAAGATTTATTACAAATTTTATATCTTAGAAATCTTAAGAGCTTTAGGTCTTTGTTTTGGTGATTTCCTGTGCCTCTGATACTTGTCTCATGTACACCTTTTTCTCTATTCTACTAAGCTTGTTCAACAGTTTAGATAAAAGTCTTGTGTCATTGCGATACAAGCAAGGAAGCCTCGAGCCAAGATGCTTGAGCCACGTAAGTCTCTTGCTATGTGCTTAACCTGTGAAAATATTAATCAAGTGGATTGATTAAGCAGAAGTCTTATATCATTGGGATACAAGCAAGGAAGTCTCGAGCCAAGATGCTTGAACCACGTAAGTTTCATGCTATGTGCTTGAGCAATGAAAGTCTTAATCAAGTAGATTAATTGAGCAGGAAAGTATTGAACCAGTGTGGCTTGAACAGGATAACTCGGTTCATGAAATTAGGATTAGTAACTCTTGGCCAGGGTGGTGCAAGCGGATGCTCATTTCATGGAACCTTGAGCAGAAGTCTTAGGCCTGAGGGGCTTGAGTAGGAATGTTGAGTACATGGAATAGAGCAGTAAGTCTTGACCTGAGGGGTGCAAGCAGAGAGGCTTGTTTCATCGGACTTGGAGCAGAAGTCTTGGGCTGAGGACCTGAGCAAGGAAGTCTTGGGTTCGTGGAACCTGAGCAGAAAGTCTCGAGTTAGGAGCTTGAGCAGAAGTCTTGGACCTTGGGTCTAAGTATTTGTAAAGTCTTATGCATAATGCATAAGCGATTGTAATCATAATTTGATTATAGTGAAAATATCTTGTGAAACAAGGGGACCAGACTACTCTCAGTTAAGGGAGGAACCAATATAAATCTTTGTGTCTTCTGCTATTATTTATTTGCTTTTGTTAACATTTTGCTGCTAAGAATTAACCAGAATCTGAACACCAGTTTAGATTCTGAACTCTGATCAGATGCAAACTAAGAAAACAGAAAACAAAATTTAACCCCCCTTCTTATGTACTTTTCTCACCTTCAATATTAACTTAGTTATGAGCAAAATATTCAAAAAAAAAAAAAAAAAATTGATGAAGTTGCAATTTTGTTTCATTCGATTACACCAATGCATCACAAATAGTTAGAGTAATCGCTTTAAGCTCAAAATTATACTGTATAATATGAGTTAGAAGTTGAATTTTGTTGTTCACATGTGCATAAAAATATGAGTTAAAACTTAAAATAAAAGCAGTTATTGTGATACCATCACGTATTTTGTAAAAAAATTCTTTATTAAAGTTAAAATTTTTATATAATTTAAAATGATGTGTTATGTAAATTAAGTTATGAAAGTATTAGAATGAATTTGTCTTTAAGGTAAATACATTGGTTGATTTTTGAGATAAGAGAATTCTATTTATTTGGAGAAGAAGTTAATCTCCATTTTAATAACAAATATTTTTGTTGGAAAAAATCAATTGAATTTGATTATAAAAATTGGAATTTTCAACATTTGGATTTTAAGATTTGGATGATAATTCAAAACATATGATTAAATAATTGACACCTGAAATAAAAATTTAAAATATATAATTAAACAATTAATCACCATCTTTTCTTGTATATATTTTCTCTCTCTTGGAATTCTAATTCAATAAACATGTTGGGCATACTTTTTACTGAAATTCAATAGAATTATTTTTATTACATAAACAAATATTGATTACGACTCTTTTAAATGAATTAAGTCCTACCTTAAAGTAATGCTAGGTCATTTTCAAAAGATTTGAATGTCCGAAACAGGTTTTGACTTAAAAATAAGTCTTAAAAACTTAATATTCACTTTTAAAAACTTGATTTTTTATGTCAAAAACCATTTTTAAATTAAAAACTGGATATACATTTTAAAACCGGTTTAAAAGTCAATAACCGATTATAAAATTTGTTTATGGATATAATCGATTTTATAACCAGTTTTGTACAAAAAAAAAAAAAAAAAAAAAAAAAAAAAATATATATATATATATATATATATATATACCGGTGTCAAAATATTAACTTTGACACCAAATCCTAATCGTTTATTATTATTAATTCAAAGGTTAAAATATATTCACTTAAAACTAACACATGAGTTTTTTTAAGGGAATTTATCTTACCCATTGAATGAAAAATAATAAAGGGGTGGGATTTGGTGTCAAAGTTAATATTTTGACACCGGTGTCAAATGATCCCCTCCCTATATATATATATATATATATATATATATGGATTAATTTTAATATCCGGTTATGATAAATAGTCATATATTGGTTATGGATTGGTTTTATGAATAATCCAACCATGAGCATCCTTAATTAGTGTCATTTCTACAACAATTTTCTACTTTCTATGTGGCTGTGTTGAGTATGCTGCTCTGGAGAAGCTAGCCCGGGAAATCTAATCACCAATTTTTATTTTGGTTTTCATGAACCCTTCTGGATGGAAGGAAATGTAGAACACCTTTGTGTTGGACGAAAATTGGGGAAGAAAGGATTTTAGGACCAGAGATTATTTAAGAGACTACGAAAAAGATAAGAATGATTCAAGATAACGTTAAGAAGGCACAAGACCGTCAGAAGAGTTACACTGATAACTGAAGGAGACCATTAAAATTTGAGGAAGAAGATCATGTATTGTTGAAGGTTACTACAAGATTGAGATTCAAAGGACCGTTTAAGTCACGTAAGTTAAGTCCGAGATACATGGGGCCATATCACATTATAGAAAGGATTGTTGAAGTAGCTTACAGATTAGCCTTACCACCTTCTCTATCTAAGATGCATGATGTTTTTCACGTGTCTCAACTTCGAAAGTTCAATTGCTCTAGTAGAATAAATATTAAGGTGGTAGTCAATTAGAGTATTCGTTACTATTCTTGCCACTTTCCATCCACACATTTTCCTTGGCCACCTCATGTCCACATGTTTCTTACCAACCTTGTACCACTTTTGGCTAAGTATCAGTAAAGAAAACTTAGAGAAAAATAGAAAGAAAAGAAGGAAATAGAGAAAAAGAGAAGGAAAGCAAACTCGTGGAAGGAAGAAGAAGAGGAGAACTTGGTTTCCATCATCACTACTTTATCATCTCATCTCACTAGTTTCTTCATCTTATCATCTTCTCACAACTTCATCATTTCATTTCAAGGTGGGTTCTAGTTACGAACTTGTGATTGTTAGCAATTAGGTTGGTTGAATTGCAGAAAAATGAGTGAAATTCAAAGTAATATGAAGAGTATTCAAGGTTGGAAATGAAACTTCCATGAACATATGTTTACCATGATTTTTCTGTTCTTTGATTGGATGAGGTGTTGTTATTCATGTTATTATAGTTATGATCATTGTTACCTTTGAATCCCTAATGTTTTTGGGTCATAGGGTGTAGTAAAATGGTGAAACTTGTTTTTTTTTGCATCAATTCTGTCATACCCTAATTTTTGACCATAAGATCCACATCTTTGTGCATCATCCTGCATAGCATACCACGCATTTTATCATGCATAGCTAACCAATTTATCAGACCGTGTTTGTTGGTTTTCATTTGTGAAGTTAGGTGTTGCTACAAAGGTTCGAAGGTTATGGAGGCCGTGTGTATGTGCTTATTGAGATAATACCAGGTCATTTTCCTCAAGGTTCCTCAGAAGCTTCCCTCAAGGAGAATTAGAGTTTTGTTCATTGATGTTGGGAGCTGGGTAGAATTTTGTGGTGTGTTGATTCCTAAAGGCATGATTCCTCAAGCCATGATTCATGTAAAAGGATTATCGTCATCTGGAAGTTTACATAAAGTTCCATGGTCAAGGTATTATTAGTTCATTGGGTTATAATTTTTTTTTTTTGGAATGCAAGATACAAAGATCAAATTCACTTTTCAAGGACTCAAGTTATAAGAGCAAAGAGATTCTTATGTGATTTTCATCAAGTTTTAATTCCATGCTTCAAAATTCAAAATTCAAGTTGGACAAGAAGTTCTCAAAGCAAAGATTAAGTTCAAGTTATGATTGGATTCGTTCAAGTTGCAATATTCAAGAGTTATTATTGGTTTCGTCTTAAGCTCATCAAAGTATTCAAAATCCACTC
The DNA here is from genome assembly GCA_022829125.1 of Lathyrus tuberosus. Taxonomy (NCBI): domain Eukaryota; kingdom Viridiplantae; phylum Streptophyta; class Magnoliopsida; order Fabales; family Fabaceae; genus Lathyrus; species Lathyrus tuberosus. The sequence goes on along the minus strand of JALAZF010000082.1, from coordinate 2,110,434 downwards.
CAAAATTATGAGTTCAAGTATAAAGTTCAAAAAGCCATTAATGTTTACAAGTAAGTTACAAGAATTTCATAAGCTCTAGAATTCAAAAATGATTGATGCAAGTTCTTGAAGTTACTCCACTTGAACTCTAAGCCAAAAGAAAAAATAATAAATAAACTTCATTCGATACATGAAAGACCCATTAGTTCTCAACCCAAAAGGGACTCACAAGTTCACGATTGGATACAAAGAGTTTTGACTTGAAGTACAAATTTGCTTCCTATAGGGAATTACAAAAGCAGGCCATGAGGTACATAAAGCAAAGTCACGTCACGACCCACATCGTCCTCAATTAGAATTAATGCATTAACCAGCTTTATGGAAATGAATATCTCAAAGTGGAGCCCATTGAACATGAAATACCAAAGTCAGTCACTATTCAAATGATCTTCTTCAATGCCCCTGCAATTTAGCATTCATGACACACATTAAGTTGCAGACAAGATAATAAGGAAAAGGCAGCCGTGTGTTTTGGCAAAAATCTCAAACATCAAATATCTTTAAAACAAAATCAGCAGGTTTATGGCCATGATATCTTTCTTTCCAAGACAGAAACTAAACATGATAATGTTTACAATCATTCCAAAACAATCCAAGATAATACACTTCCAATTCAAGAGATCACAAGCATTAAAATTCCTAAAACAAAATCCAGTGTGATTCTAAAAATGGAACAGCCAGTACACACCTCCAAAACATGTCGGGACAGTATTCAATTCCTTCCCAAAACAGCTCCAAACCTGTCACGGCGAATACGGAAAGAGAGTTACTAATATTTATCGGGATTCAATATCACCAGGCCTATATAATGAGACAGTTCACAGAAGAATGGAGATAAGAACAGATACCGATTTCTCAAAAAAAAGCTCAAAAAATCATCACCACACCAACACAAACTTCACATACAATCCCATCAGAGCCCATTCACAGGAACCAAAAACCCACCTCAAATTTTGTTCACGTTCAAAACGAGCAGTTCACAAACAGACCAAAAACACACAGCTGAGAGAAGAGACTGTACACATACACACTCACAGCCATACAAAGAAAATTCACATCATAAAATTCACACACGATCATACATCAATAAGAAGTGAAAGGCAATAATCATACACAAAGCTGACATGAATTAAGTCGCAGCTACACGGTCGATATCAAAGCAATACAACAACAACAATTCAATTTGAAGTATCGAAAGGGCAAAGTCACAAGCATCACCAACGCGAAGGAGGAAAGGAAGTAGAGAGGAGTACCTTTCAAAGTCGTCAACGCCGTCGACATCTCCACGAAGAATTTACTTCAAGTCATTCGCGAGAGAGAAAACAAGAGGAACAGGGTGATGAGCTCAGTCATCTGTGTTATGCGTATAAAGAAGAAGAAAAAAGCGTTTGAGTGAAGGAGACCAGAGGATGCGAGAAGAGGAAGACGGAGGAAACAGTTAGGAAAGGGTCATGAGAGAGAGAATTGAGGGATTCCCAATCTCCTTCTCACTACGTGTTGTGGTTAATTGGGTTGGGTGTCCGACCCTTTTTTTTTGTTTTTTTATTATTGTTTTTTAAGTTTTTATGGGCTTAGGGCAACTAGCCCATTCTTTTTAAGAACTTTGTTTTCTACTTTGTTTTCTATTTATTTTGTTTTCGTTAATTGTTATTTTAATTAAGCTTTTAATTTAGATTAATTTAAATTTTAGTTGTTTAATGGAAACCCCTAAGGTTCTAATTGGATGATTAATCCTCTAATTAATTTGAATTGAAGCTCTAATGTTAATTGTGATTATTTATTCTCTCACGAAGTTTTGATACACCTAGTTGGTTATGATTCACGTATCCCCTTAGACCCTCGATTCGATTTTGTTTCCGGCAAATTGCATCAGTTTTAAACTTTAGGATGTCATTTCCCCTTTAATCTATTTCCAAAGGAAAGAATTTCCCCGTTGACTACCATGTCATAACTTAGGAAAGCTTTAGATCCCTCCCTTTATCCTTAGGATTAGAGTCGCCGCACTCTTTACATTTGTTCCCCCGTGAACACTTAACCTCAATTTCAATTCAACTTTAACTTTAGAGTCACCGCACTCTATGTAGTGTCTTGCCATAGACGCTACCTCCCCCTGGAACCTTGATCACAGTCAAGAGTTCCTCACCCTCATTGAGGGGAACTACGAATACTCTGATTCCACTCCCGTCAGGATACGTAGGCACAAGATGCGATGTCTTGGCGAGTATAATTAGATACTAACCCCCTAGGTCTTTCCCTTAGCATAATACCCATAGCTAGCAAGCAATAAATAACATAAATAAAACAAGAGGTTTCTGTAGAGTACTACAGACGTTTAGGATGCTAATACCTTCCCTAAGTGTAACCAACCCCCGAACCTTAGATCTCTTAGGTTTTTCGATCTTTAACCTTTCCTTTGGATAAATCAAAGACGGTGGTGAACCTTAAGATTTGTGATCCTAGTTAACATAATAGCTATGGTATCCGATTCTCACCGCGACAGAAATGGCGACTTCACTGGAGATTTTTCGAGGGTTTCCCCAATTTGTTTATAACTATGTTATTTAGTTGTTTGTTTGCCTATATATCTTTATATTTGTATATATACCTGTTCTACTTGGGTTTTCTGTGTGCAGGGTTGCTACTTTGTGTGGTGAGATAAGTCCTACACCCGGACTAGAGTGAAATTAAGATAGGAAAACAGTGAGAATTCAAGGATACTTTGAGGGAGTCGATTCCTGAAAAAGTGAATTGAGACTTCACCACTCAGTCTAGGCCTTCTCGAATAAAATATTTGTCCAACGAGTTCATTCGTGAAGACGATATAGTTTCGATCTAAAGGCCGTCGGGACTGGGGACCGTAGTTACCTTTAAACCAACTTGGCCTATTAGGGCGTAGTGCGGGGACTATGCGGGAGTCTATTTCTGCAATAGTCGCTACGCGATACTACACTTAGACGAGATTCTCTTGAGGATATTATTGACTACCAAGTGATCTGGAAAATCGATAATATTTGAAAGATGGATTGTAGACTCTGGGAACTTTGTAGAACCCGTTCGGCAGGTACATTTGAAACCATAGTACGTACCTTGGGAAGGGTAGACCATGGCTCCATGCTCGTGATCTTTAAACCTAGGCCTTGCTTGTTTACCTGTATATGTGTATATGTGTATAGCTGTGTTTATGCATCCATTCATGCATTCATGAATCACCATTCGGTTTCAAGAAACTCAATTGTTCTTCCCCTTGCAAAATCAATAAAAGATCATGGATTATAAAATGGAATTTTCTTTTCAGCCTTTTCGAAATGTTTGCAACCTGCTTTTAAGTTCCTTGAAACCATTGCATTGCATTACATATCATTTGCATGCATCTGTTTGTCCAGCAACTCATTTCCAGCTATCTTTATCTTCAGTGTCACCTGTGAGTTGTCAAGCTGATTCCTCGACATCGATACCAGACTAGAGCTAACTACAGACGCATAATGTCAGAGCAAGAAGCACACAACGCTGAGATCCGAATGGAGATCGATGACCTTAAGTCAAGCATGGAAAAGTTCACTGAAATGCTCCAAGTCTTGATTGCTAGAGGAGAGCAACCCCAAAGGACCGTCATCCAGGAAGTTTCAAGCGCTGATCCTCCACCGGTTCAAATGCCAAATTCAACCTGGCCAGAGTTTGGTTTGCCACCCAACTACTCTCCACCTCTTGCATCTACTGCTATGATTGGTCAGACTTCAAGACCAGTGTTTCAAGCTCCAGTTTTCTCCGAGCCTAGACCCGTGGTTCTTGCTGTTGCCCAGACCACTCGACCTCCATTTGAGAATCCTCTTTATGAGTACAATGCTGACATTGCTCAGGGTGAAGACCATGAAGATTTTGTTGAACCCGCGATTATCCGTGAACATTTTCAAACTATAGACAAGAGACTTAAAGCCGTAGAGGGTACTGATTTCTTCAACATAGATGCAGAAAACATGGGTTTGGTTTCTGACCTTGTTATGCCTGCTAAATTCAAGACTATCGATTTTGTGAAGTACAAAGGCGATTCTTGTCCAAGAGCTCATTTGGTCATGTATACCCGAAAGATGGCTGCTCATGCCAAGAATCAGAAGTTGCTTATCCATTGTTTTCAAGACAGTCTGAGTGGAGCTTCTCTCAAATGGTATATGAATCTTGAACAGAACATCATTCACTATTTCTAGGATCTTATTAATGCCTTCATGAAGCAATACAAGTATAACCTCGACATGGCTCCTGACCGCCGTCAGCTACAAAACATGTCTCAGAAGGATAAAGAGTCTTTCAAGGAATATGCTCAGCACTGGAGAGAGTTGGCTTCTCAAGTTGAACCTCCTTTGGCAGAGAAAGAATTAACTGGATTGTTTATGGACACCTTGTCTCTATTCTACTGGGAGAAGATGATTGGTAGTGTTTCCTCCAGCTTCACTGATTTGGTTACTATTGGTCAGAGACTCAAGGAAGGACTTAAGAATGGTAAAGTATCCAAGGCTGCTGAATCTTCTAATGGTACGAAGAAATCCTATGGGAACTTCCAAAAGAAGAGAGAAGATCAGACTAATGCTGTCATGTTTGAAACAAGAAGGCCTCGTCACCAACCTCAGTATGCTGATAATCCTTATATTGCCGCTGTTACTCCCGTGGTTACTGCTCCACGACCAACTCAAGCTCCTCAACGTCCAGCTGTAGGACAGAATCAGTACCGTAATAGGAATAATCTTGATCCTATCCCAATGACATACACTGAACTTTATCCTGGGCTGGTTCAGAAAGGTTTGAATACTACAAGGCCTTTGCCTCCTCCTCCAGATCCACTTCCACTTGGATTCAGATCTGATCTCCATTGTGCATTCCATGAAGGTGCCGTAGGCCAGGACTTGGAACATTGCTTTGCATTGAAGGCTAGAGTACAAGAGCTGATCAGAATTGGTATTCTCTCCTTTCGTGACACCAATCCGAATGTCAAGAACAATCCTTTGCCAGAGCACGCTAAGTGAAGCTTCGGTCGACCTCAGCCAGCTATCCTCTTAAGAGCCAGTGTTTCAGACAGGACAACTCACTCTTGTTTCTGATTAGTCACTAGACTTTTATTTCTTATTGTTTGCATTTTTCTTATTTGTATTAGCTGTTTACTTTCAATTTATGTTTGTACTTTCATAATTAATAAAATGAGCATTGCAACTTTTAATTCAATTTATTTGTGTTTGCTATTTTACGCTTTATATTTCAAAAAAACAAAAACAAAAACAAAATAAAAAAATTATCTCTTTTCCACTTTCCTTCTGATTATGCTAAGATTGGAGGGAGGATGATGAAAACATTATACTCATAATTGCTATTGGTATGCTTTCAAATCAAAACTTTGCTGAAGATGTAAGGCATTGGTTCAATTCCCAAACACTGGAGAAATAAGGAAGATAATCCCTCGCCAACCCCTTTGAGCCTTGAAGTAGGAGTTTCTTTTCTTTACAAATAAAAACCCGCAATCTTAACCTGGGGCAGGGTAGTTCTCAGTTAACTGGATTGTGCATTCAAATACAAGAGTTTCATGCAAGACATCTTTCAACAAAAGTTTGCATTCACAAATTTTCCTTCGCACACAACAAGCAAGTGTCGAAGACGTCTTTCAAGTCGAACGCTGATGATGGTTCACCGTAATCATTAAACCAGACAGTCACAAACTTTCAACTCTTCCAAATTATAAATGTTGTTGTTCCCAAAGTGATAAACGAAGAAAAATCCTCAAGAAATCCTTACTAAAAAATGAGCCGAGTCCCTTTCAAGGCAAAAGCTAAGAAAGATGGGAAGCTCACGACCTTACCTTATACAAAGAGAAATAAGAACAAGCTTGTATGACGAACAAAAGTTGTAAGGAATCAGTGACGGTCATCTCAAGAGTCCCTTAACTTCTGAACCATCATCATTATCATCAGTATAATTTCCAACCTCTTGGGAATCTGAGTGCATAATCTAAGTTAATTAAGCGTAGGACTGAAGATCATCACGAAGATTGGGTGGGTACCAAATAAACCTTGAGCCTTTATCTTTGTTTCTTAAACCGTGAACCAGGCCACGTTATAACCCTCAAAAGACCTAATTGAAGCAAGGTTATTTTGAAAGCATACTACAGCAAGGTTGCATAAACTGACTCCTAAAGATCTTTGCAGATCATTTTTTTTGGCATCACGCCTTTTTGCTTTATCTTTCACTTTTAAACGTCTTGAACCACCGTGTTCTGAACAGTGACCCTATTGTTTTACCTCTTTCCAAAAATGATTTTGATTTCAAAAGTTGCATGAAATTTGCATTTACTATGTTTGTATGAACACTTTTGTTTGCAATCTGGCTTCCGCTTAAGGAATTTTCAAACATTTGAGAAACTTGGTCAGTGATCCAATCAGGGGCAAGTGCCTTCCAGATCCTATTGAGAATTAGTTCAAGATTTGTTCAGTGCAAGTCCTTCTCAGAATTGGTTTATACAGAAGACTTTTTCAAGACTCATACTGGGGCAAGTTTTCCAAGTGCACAATAATTCAGTCATTTTCAGCATCAATTCCAGCTGAAGCAATTATCAGTTCATCTACAACAGTCGGCTAATCTGGGGCAGTTTACTTGAAAAATCCCCAAGCAGCTCTCATCCTTCCTACAGGGATCGTCAACTTGATACAATTTACTAGTTTGGCAGAGTCGTGCCCAGTGGTAGCATCTTTAGTCCCAAGCAGAATGATAATGACATCCGTGTTGAGGAATCAGTCTTCCAGTCTTGTTTTCTCCACAAAAGCGTCGAGCCGTGTCGTCGACATCTGCACTTACATTAGCATTTGATCATATATCATCCGCATAATTAATATACATATGCATAACAAGAGTGTCATCCTCATTTGTACTCATTTGCATTCTCCATAGGTCGTGTCGTTATCCACGTCTTACCTTGTCGTATAAGTCCAGCTCACTTGGCACCTACCAAACAGATATTGTCGTGTGTATCCAATGCCTTCTTGGGTATCACCTTATTCACATTCATCCAATGTTTTCTTGGATACTGTGATTCCTTTTATCCAATACTTTCTTGGGTATCTCTCTGTTCATTTTCGTTCAATGCTTTCCTGGACGTTGTGGTTTTCTTTAAATCCAATGCCTTCTTGGATTTCACCTTTTGACTCATTTGCGTCTGATGCCTTCTCAGATATTATGAGTCATACCTTTCATTCAAAGCTATTATTGGATGACTGGTTTCTCTGCATTCAATGTCATTCTTGAATGTAGTTTTTGCTCACATTCATCTAAAGCCATTATTAGATATTGTGATTGTACCTTTCATTTAAAGCCATTATTGGATGACTGGTTTCTTTGTGCCCGATGCCTTTTCGGATTACATTATTTTGTCTCATTCTCATCTAAAGCCATTATTAGATATTGTGAGTACACCTTTCATTCAAAGCCATTATTTGATGTCTGGTTTCTTTACCATCTGATGTTTTTCCGGATGTGTCCCTCCTTCTGATGTTCTTCTAGATCAAGTCTTTGTTCACTTATCTAAAGCCATTATTAGATATTGTGATTATACCTTTCATTCAAAGCCATTATTGGATGATTGTTTTCTTTGCATTCAATGCCATTCTTGAATGCAATCTTTGTTCACTATCATCTAAAGCCATTATTAGATATTGTGATTGTACCTCTCATTCAAAGCCATTATTGGATGACTGGTTTCTTTACATTCAATGCCATTCTTGAATGTAGTTTCTGTTCACTTTCATCTGAAGCCATTATCAGATATTGTGAGTGTACCTTTCATTCAAAGCCATTATTGGATGACTGGTTTCTTTGTGTCCGATGCCTTCTCGGATTACATTATTTTGTCTCATTCTCATCTGTTGCCTTCTTAGATATTGTGAGTTTACCTTTCATCCAAAGCCATTATTGGATGTTTGGTGCTTTTTTTTCATCCAATGCCATTCTTGGATGATGTTTTCCAGATACTTTGGTTTGTTTCATTTCGTTTCTAACACAACTGTAACACCTTTTCCCCCTGTGGCACAATTCCCCATAGGATCCTTGTCTTTTCATATTATTTCATATCATCTCATATCATATCATGTCATATCGTCTGCATTTGTGGCATCTTAGGGCCAAAAATTGCGCATGTTTGTATTTAAGTCCCTCTTATCTCGTCGAGACGAAGATTTCAATCTCCATATCTCCGGATAGAAGAAACTTAAATAGGGGCATCTGTCATACCCTAATTTTTGACCATAAGATCCACATCTTTGTGCATCATCCTGCATAGCATACCACGCATTTTATCATGCATAGCTAACCAATTTATCAGACCGTGTTTGTTGGTTTTCATTTGTGAAGTTAGGTGTTGCTACAAAGGTTCGAAGGTTATGGAGGCCGTGTGTATGTGCTTATTGAGATAATACCAGGTCATTTTCCTCAAGGTTCCTCAGAAGCTTCCCTCAAGGAGAATTAGAGTTTTGTTCATTGATGTTGGGAGCTGGGTAGAATTTTGTGGTGTGTTGATTCCTAAAGGCATGATTCCTCAAGGCATGATTCATGTAAAAGGATTATCGTCATCTGGAAGTTTACATAAAGTTCCATGGTCAAGGTATTATTAGTCCATTGTGTTATAATTTTTTTTTTGGAATGCAAGATACAAAGATCAAATTCACTTTTCAAGGACTCAAGTTATAAGAGCAACGAGATTCTTATGTGATTTTCATCAAGTTTTAATTCCATGCTTCAAAATTCAAAATTCAAGTTGGACAAGAAGTTCTCAAAGCAAAGATTAAGTTCAAGTTATGATTGGATTCGTTCAAGTTGCAATATTTAAGAGTTATTATTGGTTTCGTCTTAAGCTCATCAAAGTATTCAAAATCCACTCCAAAATTATGAGTTCAAGTATAAAGTTCAAAAAGCCATTAATGTTTACAAGTAAGTTACAAGAATTTCACAAGCTCTAGAATTCAAAAATGATTGATGCAAGTTCTTGAAGTTACTCCACTTGAACTCTAAGCCAAAAGAAAAAATAATAAATAAACTTCATTCGATACATGAAAGGCCCATTAGTTCTCAACCCAAGAGGGACTCACAAGTTCACGATTGGATACAAAGAGTTTTGACTTGAAGTACAAATTTGCTTCCTATGGGGAATTACAAAAGCAGGCCATGAGGTACATAAAGCAAAGTCACGTCACGACCCACATCGTCCTCAATTAGAATTAATGCATTAACCAGCTTTATGGAAATGAATATCTCAAAGTGGAGCCCATTGAACATGAAATACCAAAGTCAGTCACTATTCAAATGATCTTCTTCAATGCCCCTGCAATTTAGCATTCATGACACACATTAAGTTGCAGACAAGATAATAAGGAAAAGGCAGCCGTGTGTTTTGGCAAAAATCTCAAACATCAAATATCTTTAAAACAAAATCAGCAGGTTTATGACCATGATATCTTTCTTTCCAAGACAGAAACTAAACATGATAATGTTTACAATCATTCCAAAACAATCCAAGATAATACACTTCCAATTCAAGAGATCACAAGCATTAAAATTCCTAAAACAAAATCCAGTGTGATTCTAAAAATCGAACAGCCAGTACACACCTCCAAAACATGTCGGGACAGTATTCAATTCCTTCCCAAAACAACTCCAAACCTGTCACGGCGAATACGGAAAGAGAGTTACTAATATTTATCGGGATTCAATATCACCAGGCCTATATAATGAGACAGTTCACAGAAGAATGGAGATAAGAACAGATACCGATTTCTCAAAAAAAAGCTCAAAAAATCATCACCACACCAACACAAACTTCACTTACAATCCCATCAGAGCCCATTCACAGGAACCAAAAACCCACCTCAAATTTTGTTCACGTTCAAAACGAGCAGTTCACAAACAGACCAAAAACACACAGCTGAGAGAAGAGACTGTACACATACACACTCACAGCCATACAAAGAAAATTCACATCATAAAATTCACACACGATCATACATCAATAAGAAGTGAAAGGCAATAATCATACACAAAGCTGACACGAATTGAATCGCAGCTACACGGTCGATATCAAAGCAATACAACAACAATAATTCAATTTGAAGTATCGAAAGGGCGAAGTCACAAGCAACTCCAACACGAAGGAGGAAAGGAAGTAGAGAGGAGTACCTTTCAAAGTCGTCAACGCCGTCGACATCTCCACGACGAATTTACTTCAAGTCATTCGCGAGAGAGAAAACAAGAGGAACAGGGTGATGAGCTCAGTCATCTGTGTTATGCGTATAAAGAAGAAGAAAAAAGCGTTTGAGTGAAGGAGACCAGAGGACGCGAGAAGAGGAAGACGGAGGAAACAGTTAGGAAAGGGTCACGAGAGAGAGAATTGAGGGATTCCCAATCTCCTTCTCACTATGTGTTGTGGTTAATTGGGTTGGGTGTCCGACCCTTTTTTTATTGTTTTTTTATTATTGTTTTTTAAGTTTTTATGGGCTTAGGGCAACCAACCCATTCTTTTTAAGAACTTTGTTTTGTATTTATATTGTTTTCGTTAATTGTTATTTTAATTAAGCTTTTAATTTAGATTAATTTAAATTTTAGTTGTTTAATGGAAACCCCTAAGGTTCTAATTGGATGATTAATCCTCTAATTAATTTGAATTGAAGCTCTAATGTTAATTGTGATTGTTTATTCTCTCACGAAGTTTTGATACACCTAGTTGGTTATGATTCACGTATCCCCTTAGACCCTCGATTTGATTTTGTTTTCGGCAAATTGCATCAGTTTTAAACTTTAGGATGTCATTTCCCCTTTAATCTATTTCCAAAGGAAAGAATTTCCCCGTTGACTACCATGTCATAACTTAGGAAAGCTTTAGATCCCTCCCTTTATCCTTAGGATTAGAGTCGCCGCACTCTTTACATTTGTTCCCCCGTGAACACTTAACCTCAATTTCAATTCAACTTTAACTTTAGAGTCACCGCACTCTATGTAGTGTCTTGCCATAGACGCTACCTCCCCCTGGAACCTTGATCACAGTCAAGAGTTCCTCACCCTCATTGAGGGGAACTACAAATACTCTGATTCCACTCCCGTCAGGATACGTAGGCACAAGATGCGATGTCTTGGCGAGTATAATTAGATACTAACCCCCTAGGTCTTTCCCTTAGCATAATACCCATAATAAGCAAGCAATAAATAACATAAATAAAACAAGAGGTTCCTGTAGAGTACTACAGACGTTTAGGATGCTAATACCTTCCCTAAGCGTAACCAACCCCCAAACCTTAGATCTCTTAGGTTTTTCGATCTTTAACCTTTCCTTTGGATAAATCAAAGACGGTGGTGAACCTTAAGATTTGTGATCCTAGTTAACATAATAGCTATGGTATCCAATTCTCACCGCGACAAATTCACGTTTAGGACAGGTCCCAACTCACTGCCCCTCGTTGCATCACACTCGCCGAAAATAGGGGATTTCTCCACTAGACTTGCTTTGCTTAGCGAAACATCTCTCGCGCACCGAAGCATGTTCGCTACGTCTCGCTCAGCAAAAACAGGGGAACTCATTACTGACTTGCGCTCGCTTAGCAAAATACCCCTCGCTCAGCGAAATAAGGTTCGCTCAGCAAACTTACCTGCACAGAGAAAAATTCCAATGCCTCTTATTTCTACTGTAACTTGAGAACCATAGCTTCGATTAATGTGCGGTTGGAAAGCTTGTTTAAAACTCTATATGATTATGATGATTTATTGCATGTTGGTAGTGATAAATGGAATATGTTATTCTTTACTTATGTGTGTCTTATTGTATGTGTTGTAATAGGTATGCACTAAATCAACAATAATGAAGATAAATATTTAATGAACTAAGTGAGTTTACCTAGTGTTCTAATTAAGTTAAGAAGTTAGGATTTTGAGTTAGAGAATACTAGAAGGTGACATTCATTCAATATGATACCTAGGTGAGTGTAGCGCGATTTTTGTGGTCTTGAAGCACTATCGCTCGGGTACTACAGTTCGATTCATTTTTTATCCTGTTAAGCTGATTAAGGAAGGGAAATAGATGTCTCCAATTAACCCTGCTCGCATACTGAGGTTAAACAGTCAAAACTGTTGGTTTACAGATGCTATTAAGATGTGGGCCCTCTTCGGTTTATTTTGTTAAGAACACAATGTCTGGACTATTTGTGAGGTTTTTGGTAATGAGTTTAGATTTGATGCTTTTGGGTTTATTTGATGGAGATACTGGATTTTGGGTGTTTGATTAGTGTGCTCGCTAAGATTTTTGCAATCTTATGCCTACGTATTCCCGTTTAACGAAACAGGGAAATCAGAGCGATCGTAGTTCCTCGTATTCTATGGGAGGAAAAATGTTGTTTTCGTGTCTTGTTCAAAGCCCAAGACATGAAGCTAAAGGTGATTTGTGTAACACCCCACTTTCCTTTTTTTTGAAAATAAACAAAATATTAAGAATTAATCAGATTTTTCACCACAAAGTGGAATGCCACATTAATCAACCAACTTTAAAACTCCTTTTATTAATCGAAATAAAACAGCGGAAATAATTCATTTAATTAAATCACGGCCACATGCCAACAACAAATAAAATTCCACATCAACTAGTGGTTCACCAAGAAAGTTCAACAGAATAAAGATACGTAACAAAATCTAAAGTAATTTGATAATTAACAAAATCTCCCAAAATATCCCCGTGTTACGTATCAGAGCGCTCCTAAGACTCGAACAAGCAACACGCATATCCAAGCAACTTAAGTACCTGGATTATCTGTACTTCCAAAGAAGCACAGACACAACAACAACAAAGGGGTGAGAAATCACATTCAACATATATATACGGTGAACAAATACATGATAAAAGTAGTATTCACGCACAATAAAAAAATCAAGACCCACTGGTCACAACCATCACCATGCAATACTTCATATAACAACAAATGCAATGCGACATAACTATGGACACAATATATATATGGTGAACAAATACATGATAAAAGTAGTATTCACGCACAATCATAAAATCAAGACTCACTGGTCACAACCATCACATGCAATACTTCATATAACAACAAATGCAATGCGACATAACTGTGGATGCAATGCATGTGGTACCAACAACACAGTTCATTCAATCGAACCCAGATAGATACATACACCTCTACTTGGCAATGATCTATCCCCACCATTCTCCATATCGGAGTACGGATGAATCACATACACTCCTCCTGAGCAATGATTCATCCCACCATCACCATGAAATGCATGACACAGAATGCATATTAAAATACATGTATTATAACATAGATACATGCTCACGATCCTCCTGATCACACCATCAAACACACTAACATCATCCAACACCATAAGATTATTTCATATCACCTAACCCACTTAATTATTAATTAATCTCCCAAAAATTATTAAATTAATCAATTTCATAGTCATTGTTACATCCCTCAACATCTGGCATCTATCCCCAACCTATCAATTCAAGCGAAACCAATTCCGACGCAAAAACGGGAAAGAGATCGCAAAACGGGGAATTTCTGCATTCACGCTGTCCATACGCGTATTGACCTGGTCATACGCGTAATGACCAGCTCCCTCGCCCTTCCTTCGCGTACCAGACGCGTAAGGCGTCCTGCTTCGCCCCACCATACGCGTACTGACCAGCTTCATACGCGTATGGGCAGAGACCCATTTTTTCCTCCAAAATCCAACTTCTAGATCTGCTTACGCGTACGGCTACTCCCATACGCGTATTGCCTTGCCACCATACGCGTACCCTTACGCGTATGGGCAGAGGGTCGTGTCAATTCTTCCTCTTGGCCTCCCCTTACGCGTAATGGCCCTTGCCCTGCCCAGCCCATACGCGTATCACCCTACCCCATACGCGTACGGCCAGATCTATTACGCAAATTCACAATTCCCACCCCAGACTGAATTCTGCTACGGGATTCTCCAATTACCACTCCAAATTGGTCCTAAAATTGGTTCTACATCAGTTTTAGTACTCATAATTTCATCTTATCACTTCACCTATTATTACTAGATGACTTTTAGGTCTTAGATTCCAAATTGTTCTCCCAATTTGGGTCAAAAATAAATCTGCAACAGAGATGCTCATACAACAGCAACAACAACAGAAAAATCATATTAACACAGATCGATTCATGCACAATCTCATCATCATATCAGACATATACAACAAATCATCAACACAACATTTTGCATACAAATTCCTACGGGGTTAAGGACTCCCCACTACCCTATCATGATCATATCACCAATATTAAACCCGTTTCTCCCCCTTACCTCGAATCCTTGATTAATTCCTGCGAAAATTGATGAAGATATTAGCCCTAGCACACCCTTGTTCTTCCTCTCATTAGCCTTTCTCTTTCTATCTCAAAAATTCATATTATGCTAAGCCCTTACCAATTTCCACTAATTAATCTCTTATTACAAAACTGCCCTCATTAATTCTATTTTCCCATTATCCACTTAATTATATCAGATTTTATTTTACTAAATAATAATAACCATAATAATAATAATAATAATAATAATATGAAATATACTATTAATAAAATAATAATAATAGTAATAATAATAATAATTCCATATTACTAACATTACCCTCCACGCATTCAGACACGCACCCTAAACAAGGCCAATAATTAAAATAAAACCAGACGATTCAATAATTAAAAATGGGGTGTTACAACTCTCCCCCACTTAAATTATTTTCGTCCTCGAAAATGTACCTGATGGAAACAGTTCTGGATACGACTCCCGCATCATGCTCTCCAATTCCCAGGTCACACTTCCGCCAGCAGCTCCTCCCCAAGCTACTCTCACCAGAGGTATCTCTTTCCCTCTGAGTTGCTTCATCTTGCGATCCTCGATCCTTAAAGGCATTATCTCCACTGTAAGATTCTCCCTGATTTGTACTTCATACCTCTGAATAACCTGAGACGGATCTAAAACATACTTCCGAAGTTGCGACACGTGAAGCACATCATGCAAGTTCGAAAGTTCCGGTGGCAACGCCACTCTGTAAGCAACTGCACCAACTCTCTGCAAGATTTGATACAGTCCAATAAACTTATGATCCAACTTCTTAGATTTCAAAGCACGACCCACACCGGTCATTGGGTTAACTCTCAGGAACACGTGATCACCCTCACCGAATTCCAACTCCTTCCTCCGATTATCATGATAACTTTTCTGTCTACTCTGAGACGCCTTCATCTTCTCACGGATCATTTGAATCGTCTCAGTAGTCTGTTGCACAATTTCTGGTCCAAGCACCACATTCTCACCTGTTTCATACCAACACAGACGTGTCCTACACCTCCTGCCATACAAGGCTTTGAAAGGCGCCATTCCAATGCTAGAATGGTGACTGTTATTATACGTGAACTCAATCAATGGCAAATGAGTATCCCATGCACCACCTTTTTCCAATACACAGGCTCTCAGCAAATTCTCCAATGACTGAATAGTCCTCTCCGACTGACCATCGGTCTGTGGATGATAAATCGAGCTCAACTTCAACTTAGAACCCAAGGCTTCCTACAGAATCCTCCAAAATTCTGAAGTAAACCTCGGTTCTCTATCCGACACTATGCTCGACGGAACACCATGTAACTTCACATTTATCCTGATATAAATCTCCGCCAGCTTCGACAACGGAAAACAGATGTTAATTGGTATAAAATGTGCGGACTTCGTAAGTCGATCCACCACTACCCAAATAGCATCAAAGCCCCTTGCCGTATTTGGCAAACTAGTAACAAAATCCATCGCAATACTGTACCATTTCCATTCAGGAATCTCTAACGGTTGCATCAATCCCGAAGGCTTCTGGTGCTCTACTTTTGACTTCTGACATGTCAAACAAGCGTAGACAAACTGAGCTATGTCACTCTTTATACCGGACCACCAAAACAACTTCTTCAGATCATGGTACATCTTTGTAGCTCCCGGATGAATACTCAAGCTACTCCGATGACTTTCTTCCAAAATTGCCTTTTTCAATTCCTCATTATCCGGTACACAAATCCTGCCCCGGAATCTCAACACACCAACATTATCCACTTTGAAGTCACTATCCGGATCATCTCCTCCTGTAGGCATCAAGTCCACTAATTTCACATCCAGTTTCTGATTTTCCTTAATCACATCCAAAAAGTCATTATTCACTTTCAGCATACCCAATCTGATACTTCCCGGTGTAGTTTCACACACCATACTCAAATCTCTGAACTGTTCAATCAATTCCATTTCCTTCACCATTAACGCAGACATATGGATTATCTTCCGACTCAGAGCATCTACCACAACATTAGCTTTTCCCGGATGGTAACTCAAATTGAAATCATAATCCTTTAAGAACTCTAACCAACTTCTCTGCCTCATATTCAATTCTTTCTGATCGAATAGATACTTCAGACTCTTGTGATCACTGAATACTTCAAATCTTGATCCATACAAATAATGTCCAGATTTTCAACACGAACACCAGTGCAGCTAATTCAAGGTCATGAGTAGGATAGTTTCTCTCATGCACCCTCAACTGTCTTGAAACATATGCCACTACCTTGCCGTCTTGCATCAACACACCGCCTAATCCCAACTTAGGCGCATCACAATACACTACAAAAGAATCATTTGGACGTGGTAAAATTAATACTGGTGCTGTAGTCAATTTCTTCTTCAGTTCCTCGAAACTGTCCTCACAGGCAGCATCCCAGTCAAAAGCTTGATTCTTCCTGGTCAACTGAGTCAATGGCAACGCCAATTTAGAAAACCCTTCAATGAATCTTCTATAGTAACCTGCCAAACCCAAAAAGCTTCTAATCTCCATTGCGGTCTTCGGAGCTTCCCACTGAAGTACTGCACTTACTTTAGAGGGATCCACCGCTATACCATCACCAGAAATCACATGACCCAAGAAACTCAAAGTCTTCAACCAGAATTCACACTTCGAGAACTTTCCAAACAATTTATTATCTTTCAACACCTGCAATGCAATTCTCAAGTGACATGCATGCTCTTCATCAGATTTAGAATAAATCAGTATATCATCAATAAATACCACAATAAACTGATCCAGATAGGAATGGAAAATACGATTCATATATTCCATAAATACACCCGGCGCGTTAGACACTCCGAAAGGCATCACTGCATATTCGAAATGTCCGTAGCGAGTTCTGAAAGCAGCCTTCTAAATATCACCTTCCTTTACTCTAATCTGATGGTAACCCGACCTCAGATCAATTTTCCTGAAAACACGAGCTCCTACCAGCTGATCCATTAAGTCATCAATCCTCGGAAGTGGATACTTATTCTTAATGGTTACTTTATTCAACTGACGGTAATCAATGTACAGACGCATACTACCATCTTTCTTTTTCTCCAACAACACTGGAGCTTCCCACGGCGACACACTTGGTCTAATAAACTTCTTATCGAGCAATTCTCCGACCTTAGATTTCAACTCTGCCAGTTCTGATGCAGACATCCTGTACGGTGCCATAGAGATAGGCCTGGTACCCGGTACAAGATCAATAGTGAATTCAACTTCCCTTGTCGGAGGCAATTCTGTGATGTCATCTGGAAACACTTTAGGAAATTCATTCACTACTGGTAATTCATTAACTGAAGCCTTGCTTTCAATAGATAACGAGGCAAACAATGCAAATAGCTTTGCGTCCTCCTCCAACAACGCCCTCAACTCCCTGCTAGATAGCGAATCTGCTAATGCTTCCTCTTCAGGAGTAAGAAACAGTAACGTCTTCCTGAAGCAATCAATATACACCCGGTTGAACTCCAACCAGTTCATTCCCAAAATAACATCAAGATTACCGAGTGGCAAAAAAATCAAGTCCACTCTAAAATCCCTACCAAACATGGTTAGCGGACACTTCAAACACATTAAAGAAGTAACCACGGAACCAATAGATGGAGTTTCAATCGTCATCCTCTGCTCTAGAGTAGATGGCACAATCCCTAATCTCTTCACACAGTCAACAGAAATAAACGAGTGCGTTGTACCCGTGTCAATGATAGCAATCAAAGGAACATCATTAATAAAGCAAGTACCTTTGACGGAATGCTCCTCCTCAGTGGATTGGGCTCCCACCAAGGCAAACACTTTCCCACCAGTTTGAGGCGCCTGAGACTCCTTCGGTTTCTTACAGTGAGTGCTGATGTGACCCTTCTCCCCACAATTATAACTAGTAGGCATAGTGGCTCTGCAATCAGCTATAACATGACCTGCTTTGTCACACTTGAAACACTTCTTCACCTCATTCTGACAGTTGTTAGCACGGTGACCCGCACCACCACATCTGAAGCACTTGAGAGTATCAGCACCTGCTCTCTTCTCCTTTGGTTTCTTTCCCACATCAGTTTTCTGTTTCCCCTTATCAGCTGGAGCACTGTAAGGAGTACCTCCAAATCTCTGCTTACCCTTCTTCTCATTCACAGCCTTGTAATGAGCGATTCTGGCTCTGTTGTCATTATCATAAATTCTACTTCTGCTTACCAGCTCTGGCTAGTTTCTTATCTTCTGACAAGCAATACCCAATTTGATCTCGGGACGCAGCCCGTTCTCAAACTTCAAACACTTCGAAGTCATAACTTCTTCCGTATTGTAATGAGCACAATACTGAACCAGCTCCTCAAACTTAGCGGCATATTCAGCAACTGTCTTATCACCCTGTTTCAGCTCCAAGAATTCCACCTCTTTGGTACTACGAATGTCTTCCGGAAAATACTTTTCCAGAAACTCAGCTTGAAACACAGCCCAAGTAATCTCAGTACCTGCAGCTTCTAATCTCTGACGACTATTGTCCCACCAAGCCTCAGTCTCTCCTTCCAGCATATGCATACCAAACCGTACCTTCTGAGCATCACTGCACCCCATGGTCCTGAAGATCTTCTCAACAGCCTTCAACCATTTTTGTGCAGCCTCTGGATCCAATATACCTCCCTCATAAGTAGGCAGCTTGTTGCTCTGGAACTGTGCTAAGTCACGAAACTGAGCACGTCCAGCCTGATTTGCGTCCTCTACAGCTTGTGCCATGGCTTGCATAGCAGCAGCAAGAGCAACATCACTCCTTCCTGCCATACTGTTCAACAATCAACATAAGGTCAGAACACCAAATCAACTCCTATTCTAAGGACATACTCTACTATAACACCTGGCCGGACGGACCGACCTGCTCTGATACCAATTGTAACACCCCATTTTCCCTTTTTTGAAAATAAACAAAATATTAAGAATTAATCAGAGTTTTCACCACAAAGTGGAATGCCACATTAATCAACCAACTTTAAAACTCCTTTTATTAATCGAAATAAAACAGCGGAAATAATTCATTTAATTAAATCACGACCACATGCCAACAACAAATAAAATTCCACATCAACTAGTGGTTCACCAAGAAAGTTCAACAGAATAAAGATACGTAACAAAATCTCAAGTAATTTGATAATTAACAAAATCTCCCAAAATATCCCCGTGTTACGTATCAGAGCGCTCCTAAGACTCGAACAAGCAACACGCATATCCAAGCAACTCAAGTACCTGGATTATCTGTACTTCCAAAGAAGCACAGACACAACAACAACAAAGGGGTGAGAAATCACATTCAACATATATATACGGTGAACAAATACATGATAAAAGTAGTATTCACGCACAATAAAAAAATCAAGACCCACTGGTCACAACCATCACCATGCAATACTTCATATAACAACAAATGCAATGCGACATAACTATGGACACAATATATATATGGTGAACAAATACATGATAAAAGTAGTATTCACGCACAAGATTATTTCATATCACCTAACCCACTTAATTATTAATTAATCCTCCAAAAATTATTAAATTAATCAATTTCATAGTCATTGTTACATCCCTCAACATCTGGCATCTATCCCCAACCTATAAATTCAAGAGAAACTAATTCCGATGCGAAAACGGGAAAGAAATCGGAAAACGGGGAATTTCTGCATTCACGCTGTCCATATGCGTATTGACCTGGGTCATACGCGTAAGCTCCCTCGCCCTTCCTTCGCGTACCAGATGCGTAAGTCGTCCAGCCTCGCCCCACCATATGCGTACTGACCAGCTTCATACGCGTATGGGCAGAGACCCATTTTTTCCTCCAACATCCAACTTCTAGATCTGCTTACGCGTACGGCTACTCCCATATGCGTATTGCCTTGCCACCATACGCGTACCCTTACGCGTATGGGCAGATGGCCGTGTCAATTCTTCCTCTTGGCCTCCCCTTACGCGAAATGGCCCTTGCCCAGCCCAGCCCATACGAGTATCACCCTACCCCATACGCGTACGACCAGATCTATTACGCAAATTCACCATTCCCACACCAGATTAAATTCTGCTACGGGATTCTCTAATTTCCCCTCCAAATTGGTCCTAAAATTGGTTTTACATCAGTTTTAGTACTCATAATTTCATCTTATCACTTCACCTATTATTACTACATGACTTTTAGGTCATAGATTCCAAATTGTTCTCCCAATTTGGGTCAAAAACAAATCTGCAACAGAGATGCTCATACAACAGTAACAGCAACAGAAAAATCATATTAACCCAGATCGATTCATGCACAATCTCATCATCATATCAGACATATACAACAAATCATCAACACAACATTTTGCATACAAATTCCTACGGGGTTAAGGACTCCCCACTACCCTATCATGATCATATCACCAATATTAAACCTGTTTCTCCCCCTTACCTCGAATCCTTGATTAATTCATGCGAAAATTGATGAAGATCTTAGCCCTAGCACACCCTTGTTCTTCCTCTCCTTAGCCTTTCTCGTTTTATCTCTAAAATTCTGATTATGCTAAGCCCTTACCAATTTCCACTAATTAATCTCTAATTACTAAACTGCCCTCATTAATTCTATTTTCCCATTATCCACTTAATTATATCAGATTTTATTTTACTATATAATAATAACCATAATAATAATAATAATATGAAATATACTATTAATAAAATAATAAAAATAGTAATAATAATAATAATTCCATATTACTAACATTACCCTCCACGCATTCAGACACGCACCCTAAACAAAGCCAATAATTAAAATAAAACCAGACGATTCAATAATTAAAAATGGGGTGTTACAATTTGTATCTCGTTCAAAGCCCAAGATGTGAAGCTAAAAGGTTCTGGATGAGAGAGAATTTGTCATCTCTAAAGAGGAGTTATTAATGTTTGTATGCTATGAGCAAGGCACATATTTGATGCTAAAAGTTTGATTGACTCAACCGAGGTTTCCTTATACAAAGCCTAAGAGGAGGCGATTGACCCAACAAGAGGGTGCTTTTTATTTGTTGTCTCGTACAAAGCTCGAGATAGAGGCTAAAAGGGTTGACTCAACAAGAGAGTACTAACAAGTGACTGACTCAACAAGAGAGTGCTTTTATGTGTCTTATACGAAGCCCAAGACGGAGGCTAAAAGGTTTGACTCAACAAGAGAATCTTTTATCTGTCTTATATGAAGCCTAAGACGGAGGCTAAAAAGGTTTTACTCAACAAGAGAGTCTTTTGTACTCAACAAGAGAGTGATTTAGTGTCTTGTACGAAGCCCGAGATGGAGGCTAAATGGTTTGACTTAACAAGAGAGTACTTTTATTTATCCTGTATAAAGCCCAAGGCGGAGGCTAAAAAGGTTGACTCAACAAGAGAGTCTATTTGACAGGTGATTGACTCAACAAGAGAGTCTTTTATACTCAACAAGAGAGTGTTTTGCTGTCTCGTACGAAGCCCGAGATAGAGGCTAAAAGGGAAGTGACTCAACAAGAGAGTCTTTTATAATCAACAAGAGAGTGATTTTTATCTGTCTTATACGAAGCCTAAGACGGAGGCTAAAAAGGGGCTTGACTCAATAAGAGAGTCTTTTATACTCAACAAGAGAGTGTTTTTCTGTCTCGTACAAAGCCCGAGATAGAGGCTAAAAGGAGATCGACTCAATAAGAGAGTCTTTTATACTCAACAAGAGAGTGTTTTAGTGTCTCGTACGAAGTCCGAGATGGAGGCTAAAAGGAGATTGACTCAACAAGAGAGTCTTTTATACTCAACAAGAGAGTGATTTTTATCTGTCTTATACGAAGCCTAAGACGGAGGCTAAAAAGGGGCTTGACTCAATAAGAGAGTCTGAACAGGTTAGCTCCACTGGGGAGAATCATTGTACAAAGCCCAAGAGGAGGCTATCTTACCACTATGGATTCTGGAGATCCTGAAGCGGGTCCAAGTGTGGGGAACTCTCATGAGAGAGACCAGGTTTCTGCCTATGTTTTAAGGGAACTTGAGAATGTCTTTGAGACTCATAGGTCTTAGACTGTCCAAGTCTAGAGTTTTATCTTTTGTACTATGCCCAAGAGGAGGCACGGGTATTAAGGGATGGGTATCAACCCTACAACGGCCGAAGTTTTGATGCTGGAAAGACTTCTCTTGCAAAGGATGAGTAAGTTCTGTCTTATACCTTTATGAGGTCATCAGGGACCTTGTATTAAGCCCAAGAGAAGGCATGAGAACTTCTAAGAAGCCGAATGGTTCATGTACAATGCCCAAGAGGAGGCGGGGATGCTTTTAGGAAGCCTGTGGGTCCCCAAACTAAGAGAAGTTCAAGACATGCTTTTCACAGAGAATAGATCAAGCCAGGAAAGTTCAAGGATTTCGAAGAAACTCAAGAGATGCTATTCACGGAGAATAGATCAACTCCGGGGAATAGAGTTTCTTTGACAATTTCTAAGAGTGACAGTCTGAGAAAGGGTTCACCGAGAATGCTGCCTTTCACGTTTCCATATTGTTTAACCCCAAGAGGAGGGAAGACCGTATCTGGAATCCTATGGGGGATCTAGTTTTGACTGTATTTAAGAGTGACCAACAAGGCTTTACCTAGTTCTAGACGTAGTTGCCGGGGAAAACTCTAAATAACTATACTAGTATTACACAGTGGTATGTGACAAGTATAAAAGGATGTGTAAGAAGACTTACAGTGAAGCAGCCCCACAATACAATTATATACATATGAAAACGATAAATGAAAGCGGATAAACACTTACCCGTTGTAGAACTTCCATACTGTTTTGTTAGTTGTTCAACAAAGAAAACTTTGATAACAATATTATATTCAAAATCAAAGGAGAAAGTGCTTTGAAAAGTTTGTTGGGGCTTACTGCTCAAGGAGAGGCCCAAGGTTTTAACGATGATCGCACCGCTGTTTTGAAAACTGTACAGAGGGACTTATACAATATGTGAGGCCCACAAAGTTTTTATGTACAAGGGGATTGGGTCTTACACTCTATTAGAGGCCCAAGTGTTTTTGTATCAATGATGGGGCTTACAGCTCAAGGAGAGGCCCAAGGTTATTTGAACTGGCGACCGTGCCAAGGTTTTTTTCTTTTAACACTGAGGGACTTATACAATATCTGAGGCCCAAAAAGGTTTTGGTTAAAAGGGGATTGGGTCTTACACTCTATTAGAGGCCCAAGTGTTTTAAAAAAGGAAATGGGACGTGTAACACGAGGGTAGGCCCAAAAGTTTTTCGTTTTAAAATGGCGATCGCGCCGAGATTTTTGAAAACGCAGTGGGTGTTATACAATGACTGAGGCCCAAAAAGGTTTTGGTTTTCAAAGGGGTTGGTTCTTACACTATATTAGAGGCCCAAGTGTTTTAAAAAAAGGAAATGGGACTTATAACACGAGGGTAGGCCCAAAAGTTTTTCATTTTGAAATAACGATCGCGCCGAGATTTTTGAAAACGCAGTGGGTCTTATACAATGACTGAGGCCCAAAAATGTTTTGGTTATCAAAGGGGTTGGGTCTTACACTCTATTAGAGGCCCAAAGTGTTTGAAAAAGTTTGATGAGGGTTGAATTAATCAAAACCCTAATTTGTTTTCAAAATATATTTTAATTGAATAAAAATTCAATTAAAATGATCAAAATTGTTAAACATGTGTGAAAAACAAATTGTGGTATTGGATTAATGTTTGAAAAATCATGTTTATATCTACAAAATGATTGGAAATCAATTAAGTTTGGAAAATCAAGGGAGAAAAAATATTTCAAATGTCAAAAACAAATAAAACATTAATTCTTTGTAAAAATATCATTTATATGAAATAAATAATATTTTTGGTATTTTTTGGTAAAATAAAATATTTTAACATTTTTGTGAATTATTAAAAAAAGAATCATCTCAAAATCATTAAAACTCAGAGAGAAAATAATTTTTGAATCAATTAAATAAAATCACAAAATTCAAATATTTGAATTTTCAAAAAGGGCGCCAAGAACATGGCAAGAACACGCGCCACCCTCTGTTTCTGCAGATTTGCATTTTCTATCCAATCTTACTGAATACTTGATTATATCATGCAATCTATATATCAATCTGCTCGTTTTCACCTCACGATCATGTATATGGTCTTTAATTTCATTTATTTTAAGCATTGAATAAGAAATAAAAGAGAAACCTCAAGAACCCTAAAATTTGCATGAAGGCTCAGAAATTCCATACACGATTCAAACAAAGTAATTGATTGAGGAAAAACACTCTATGCATGATTATGAACATATGGCCAAATTATTGTGCAGCAAAAAATGCATGGATCATAGATTTAGAAGAGCTCAGGCTTACCTCTTGCAGCTGGTGATCGTTTTTTGTGTTAGAGGTGTTGCAAGCTAGTTCCAATGATCTGGATAGCTTCTTTAGCACTAGTGCAAAGTGACGAATATAATTTTAAAATTTACACCCATTATACAAAAAACGGGTGTAAATAAAAAACACGGTGGAAAATTTGTAAATAAAATATCATTTTAAGTATTAGCATATGACAATAAGCACCCTATTTTTTTAAAAAAATGTGTAAATTAAAAACATTATTATAATAAATTAAAAACGTTATTATAATCAAATCTCTATTACTCCTATTAAAGGAAAAATGGGTGTGAATTTAGATTGGATGGAAAAATTATTTACTTTTATAACTCTAAATATCAATCTTAATAAACCACAAAATATTTTATTAAATATTAATTAGGTAAGTAAGTGAATTTTTATTAAGGTAATATTGTGAAAATAAAATAATGAAAAAATACATAATAAATGACCACAATTTATTTGTAGATCAAAACCTATTTCATTTCTCTGAAACCTATTTTTCTCAAACCCCCTAGCTATATCTCCTTTCTCTCATCACATATTCAAAAACCCAGATTTCCATACCACAACTTCTTTTCGCAACAATCATACCCCACTTCTTTTATAAATCCATTTAATTAAATCTTATACGAGTATAAATTTAGTATATGATCCTAACACTCTCTCTGTAAGGGTTTTTGTTTTGTAATTTTCCGTGTTCGATTTTTCTTCTCATCACTCCAAATTTCGATTTTCTAATTAATGGTTCATTTTATGTGGTTTAAGGAATCACGGTTCAGGATCAAAGGTCATTTTTTTGATCGAAGAACATGCTTCTCTCAACATTTGACTTTGTCATTCGACTCATTCCATCTATTATTGTTTGTAATGTCAAACCTATTAGAAAACATTATTACAGGATTTTATAGTTGTCTCTATTTGACTTCAAATTTTTTTATTATTATTATTATTTAATGTTCTTCTCCTTCTATATAATTCCTATGATTTTTTCGTTATCATAATTACATTCTTAATATTGTGTATTTACTATTTACGATGACGATGATTCGATTTTCAGTTGCTGATTCTTGTGTTAACAATTTTTATGACAGTTAGAGACAAAATGGCTACTGCAGATACTGAATACATTCTTGATTCAGTGAGAAAGGCTTTGGTTAGACAAGAAGATATAATTGTTTTTGTCTCATTGAGAGAGACGACTTGACTCAGCCAAGTTCCCTTTCAATTCTCGTACATATGATCAGAATTACCTCTAAATCCCTAGTTTTTGTGGCTCGTTGGTTGAGTTTGTTTTATAGAATACCGAAATTGTTCAAGCTAAGGTTAATCATTTCTGTCTTTTTTGTTTGATCTATTTGATTTTTTACTGACGTACTGATATAAGTACTTATGCGACGGTTTGAGAGAGCTTATGAGAATAATTTGTGTAAATAATGTGATTATATGACAGGCTGGAAGGTACGAAAACCCGGAAGAGAATCCCTTATTTCCAAAAAATTTACAATCATCACTTGTGTCATGTTACTCTTTCACAAAGGTAATTCATTAAAACAAATGTGATTTACAAATTTCCTTGGCTCTTACAAATGATTTACTCTTCTCATGTAGTAGCTCCATGATGGTTGTTCCACTTGGTATTGCATGAGTTTCTCTTGATTGAACATGGGGTGTGTTGTAATAGTGGAATTGAACAAATTAAACAAATTATGTGTTTTGGTCAGTTTTATGCGTTTGTGATGATGAAAATGAAGAAAGGGAGAGTGTGGTTTTATAAGGGAGGTGAAGGGGATATGAGAAAATGTAAGTGTGAGGAAGAATGTTGTGGACCTTAGGGTACTTAGTTTGTATGTTAATGTCGGAGGAGCGTGTTCTGTTTCTTATCGATGTTGTTTGTCTATTGTCTTTATATGCTCTCTTTCTGGTTAATTTGCAGCTATAATGGTTACTACTTGTAAGAGATGGCTGTTTGTCTAAGATAGGGGGACAAAATTCTGACATGTGACGCTTCTATTATTTTTCTTTTGCTCATAATCTCCTCCAAAATGTGTACATTATTCAACATCTTGAGAGTCAAAGATCCATGCTTTCTTCATCCAACTTCTTTTAATCACTATCATTATCATTATTATCATTCATAAAAGTACTACTAGTACAATAATAGTTACTATCATTATATTTGAAGTGATTAATTCTAAAGTCATTATTAGTAATAGTAATATATCACTTTACCTAATCAAAATGCTAAGAATAAAGGAAAGTTTGAATAGTAGTAAGATTGAATAATATGTATTCTTATGACAGATACTAGCTATTTTCCTATACGGCTGTATAACTTATGAGAGTGTAAATGAAATAGTGTGCATGGCGTT
The DNA here is from genome assembly GCA_022829125.1 of Lathyrus tuberosus. Taxonomy (NCBI): domain Eukaryota; kingdom Viridiplantae; phylum Streptophyta; class Magnoliopsida; order Fabales; family Fabaceae; genus Lathyrus; species Lathyrus tuberosus. Next base: position 2,083,237 of record JALAZF010000082.1, on the reverse strand, counting down.
TGCAGTGTTTGTTTCTATGTTATAGAAAGTGCGAGTCAATAAACATTTATTGGCACATAAAAAATCAGAAGAATGAAATGAATAGGAAAATAGCGTAGTGAAGTATGAATAGAAGAATCTTGAGATAAAGCATTGACAAAATGGCAGCAGGTGTTTGAAAGGCAGGGCAATTCTTAAATCGCATGCCTCAAACGAGTCTGAGCAATCTTACAAGTAATGGCATACCCTTCTTCTCCCCATCCTTGAAAGTTTTACCAGAATATTTTATCCCAAACTTGAATTTTTGAAGGTGTTTGGCCTAAATCAATGAGTTTTACTGACAAAGGAATATGCTCGATTCCTGCAAAATGGCATGGGGTAACATATGCCAAATTAACAAACTCAATGGTTCTAACAAACTTATATGTAACAGGTTCTCTTTCAACCTCTTTCTCTTATTAACTATTTTGTATGCTATATAATTATAGTACTAATTTTTTTTTGTATATTACAAGATCAAAGGAAGCTAGTTGGAGCAAGATTTTTCAACAATGAATATGAATCAGTCAATAGAAAACTCCCTCATTCGTAGCAAACAGCGTGCGACATTGTAGGCCACAGCACACACACATTATCAATGGCAGGTGAAAACTTCGTACCTGGTGCAAGAATATTTAAGTAAACTTCTAAAAGGATACTAGAATACTAAACACCCTTTTTGCATCTTTTTTAGTCCATGCCAAAAACAAAAGTTCTGGCATTTATTCAGGTTTCATTTACCAATTTCTTCTAACTATGATTGTTTAAAGTGACTTTGTATTGAAATGGTTTATGAATAAATGCAGTTTGGAGCATAATCTTCCTGATAGCCCTTTTGCTTCACCTACAAAAGATGCTGGAGTAGACTTAGTGGATCCTTTCTCAAATGGACCTTATGAGGCTATTGATTCAGGTGCATCTGCTAACTCTAAATTTGGCACTAATAGTAAATTACTTTCAACATCTGCATCTGCTCTTGATATGACCTCTTTTAAATCCTATAATAACTTCCAATTACCAAGGTACATGAATTTCAGCATCCATAAATTTTTGTTGAACTCTTAATGATCTTGGTTTGGAATTTGGACTTAGGTTCTCATCTGGCCGTGAACTATTGGAATGTTTGCCGGCACTGGCAGACCGATTGGCATTTAGTTTTCCTGATGTTTTGGTAAAGTTAATTTACCTTGGATATTTTAAGTTAATAAAAAACCCTTAGCTTAGTGTCTCTCTCCCATTTTGTTCATATAAGTATATGAATTTTGTACAAATATATAGAGAATCAGCACCACTAAAGATGCCAACACCATCATCATCAATCATCAATCATCAATAATATACTTGTTACTACCATACAAAATTCATAGGTAAAAATTTCATCTTACATGTAATCGAATAAATTAGTTAAAAATTCTAATTTACTTTATCTCCAGTCAGGCAATCAGCATCCAAACAATCTCTACTTTTTATATGAATTTTCACGTCCTTGCTCGTTACCATAAGCAAATCAAATAAACTATTATTAAATAAAAAACAATAGCTGTGAAGTGTAAGAAATTACCAGGAAATCATGGTCGATGGGGGGAGGAGAAAGGTTTGCTACAATTCTTGTAGTTTCTATAGTTGCGATTGTCCTCCTCTTTTCCTATGTGTATTGGATGTGGAATAAGAGAAGAAAAGGTATGTAATCTATTTTTTAAGGATGGTATATCTGTAGATGTATAATCTAATAATTTTTTATAAAAGCCAAGAAAAAATATACACTTCAAAGCTTGTAAGTTAGTTGGACATGTGGTGCCAAGAAAATCCATAAAGAGAAATATTCAGGTGCCATCACAAGATCTCTTTACTCATTTATATTTCAATCTGTAAACATATGACTATATGTTTGAGTTTGGTGGTGTATAACATTATGGTTCTATTACTGTTTTACAATTAACAGTGGGTTAAACAGGAGTGCTTAATGTGTCATCAATGTCAGAGAAATGATAAGAGCAGGGTTGTCATATGCACTAAATGCAAACGGAAAAGGTTTTGCATACCTCGTATCACTAATTGGTACAACTTTATTTACTTCTGTTTTACTTTTTTAACTTGATTCCTCACTCGTTGGTTATCTTGTTATTGAATATGATCTTGCAAAGTATGTGACTGTCCCTGTCATCAATGGTTTGACAGACTACAACCATCCTGTCCAGATAATGGTTGATGCCCTTACTATGATTGGACACATTGGTCGGTTTGAAGGAACCAAGGTCAGCTTGTGTTTGTGTTGTTTGTCTTGAATTGTTTACTTCTTTCTCTTTCTCGGTGGCACTAGTTAGAGAATGGTTATCTGCCCATATTTTGTGATATACATGTCAGATTGTCTATGTCGGAGATGGGAATGATATTGTCCACTCATGGTTGTTGTTGGTAGCTGTAATTCCTTTTCACTTTGTTTGGGCATGTCCAAAAGGTTTCGAATCTAATGCAAAAATAGTTGAGAAGGCAAGGAAGGCTGGAATCAGCAAGATTGAGATACGTCATGATCCCAAAGAAGCTGTTAGAGGAGTTGATGTTGTGTATTCAGATGTCTGGGCCAACATGGAGTAAAAGGAAGAAGCTGAATATCGCCGTCAAGTGTTTAAAGCATTTTAGGTACTCCATATAATATTGTAGTCATAAAAGATGGTGTTTTTGGGTAAAAACAAGACATATTTATGCATTTTTTTCGATTTGGTGGCACTAAATGTTGTGTGATGTGCCTGATGCAGGTGGATCAGAACCTTATGGATGCAGCTGGTTCAAAAGCATTTTTCATGCACTGCTTACTAGCGGAAAGAGGGGTGGAGGTGACTGACAAATTGTTGAAGCTCCATATTCAATAGTCTTCAATCAAGCGTAGAATCAAATGCATGCACAAAATGTTATAATGCTCCATGTACTTGGCAAGTAGCTGGTTAGATGATAAATTGGTCTAAGCATTGTTGGTGTTCACTTGCAATAAATTGTTTTAGATGTTAGACTAGAGATTCTCATGTAATAGTTGGTTTTAGCCATTTGGGAGCATATTAAGTTGGAACTTGAGTGGACTTTTTATGATCAAAGGGTTAAGCTAAATCTTTTGGAAATTCTAGTATAAAACTCTATTTTCCCATTTTAAAATATCACTGTATGTCATTTTGATTCGAGGCATATGAATAATCTCTCGATTATGAATTTCAAAAGTATCAATTTTCCAAAATAGAAATACTTTTTGAGTCTTATATATTTTTTAAATGTTTTGCATGTTGATTTCTCGAATATTCTTGATATTTTAAATTCTTGGTTGATATAATAAATAGATGAGATTAACATTGTCTAGTATATAAAAATATAGTATTAGTAAATATGTAGGGAATGATTGGCTAGAACGTAAACATTGCTTATTTTACACCCAATTTTTATCAAATGGGGTGTAAATATATTTGATTTAAATGCAATTATTTAAATATTTACACCCTTTTTCTATAAAACAGAGTGTAATATGTTATATATATACACTCATTTAAACAAAAAAAGGGTGTAATATACCATCTATAAATGTAAATATGTAAACATTTACACCCGTTTTCTATAAAACATGGTGTAATATGAAATATATTTATACCCATTTTCAACCAAAAAATGGTGTAATATAACATCTATTTACACCCGTTTTAAAACAGGTGTAAACTTGTCAGACATTTCTCACCCGTTGAATTCACACCCTTTAATAACGGGTGTTAAATGTAAAAAAACGGATGTAAATTAGTCTTTCTGCACTAGTGTAGGTGTCAAGGAGTGTGTTTGAATGCTTGGAGTGGTTTGAAACAAGCTGAAACTTGAGATGGTACCTCAACTGCACCTCTGTCAAGAACTTGAGCAGTTGGCAAGTGATTTTGTGATTTTGGTGTTACAGATGTTATGTGAGTGTTTGGATCACTTCTATATGATGTTTATGAGGTGTGTGTGTGATTGGTTTGGTTGGAATTGCTCTCAAAGTCAAAACCCGATAGTGACTTGCTTTGGAAGGCAAATTTGGAAGTGAGAAGGTGATTTTGAGGAAAGCATCTGTTTGATGGCTTTGGTGTACTCAAACTGATCACAAATGAGCTCTATTTATAGTAGAGCAAGTTTGTTTTGCAAGCAATAGTGAATGGCAACTGCAACAGAGGTTTGGCGAATGTTGATCAATAGGAATCCAAGTCTCCTCTAGCCATTGACTAGAGGTTAGAGCACAGGCTGCTGGTTCCCTAGTTCTTGGATATGTCTTGACTGAATTCAGTTGGAAATGGTTCAGTCCATGCCACCTTGGTGCATCCATTAAATGCTCCAAACCAAAATTGGAGTCTTGTCCCCTCTTTAGGGATTTCTAGGTTTGGCATGCTATTTTTAGTTCCAAAGACTTGGGAGGCTTATGGATCAGTGTTTGTCCCTCCTTGACCCCCCTCTGAGGTGTTCAGATGGATAGACATGTTTGTCATTTGCACAAATTTGGAAAATTGAGCAAAATGCACAAATCTACCTTGCCATGACAGTTTGCAGCAAGGCATATTGGCATGGTCATATCTCATGGCTCAAGTGGAATTCCATGAAGTTCTTGGCCATTTTTGGAGAGCTCTCATATGATACAACATATATGTGATCATAGCTTGTTTTGATACCTTTTGGATCCAAGTGAAAAATGGCCCTACATTTGGAAAAAAGTGAAGGCAGATTCTGACTTAGTGAAAATTTCACTAAGTGTTGGAAAAAAGTGACATTTTAACTTTTTGTGATTTTGGCCATTCCATAACTTAAAATCCATGAGGAATTGGAATGAGGTGTAGTTGACACTTTTAAATTATGCCATGAGATCTACAAATCCATCTTTGGATCAGCCCAAATAGTTTCTTGGATCTCAAGTTATGATCTTTGGAAGTTGGCACCATAGCCACTTTGTTCCATAACTTAGAAAATTTCTAAGTTTTTTATGGTTATCCCTTTTACAAGTTATCCCACTATTCTTGATTTTTCTTGATGAATGATGATTCCAATCACACATTAACATCATTTTAGGGTCAAAGAACCATAATTGTGAAAAATCTCAAAAAGTCAAAGTTGACTTTTGTGCACAGTTGACTTTTTGTCAGATGAATTCCAAACTGTGCGATCCTCTATGAAATCAAGTCCTTGACCTAAATCAAACTTGATGGATTGATTTCATAGGTGTTATAGGGTGTATTGAATCATGTCCTAGGGTTTGGGAGCATGTCTGGGTCAAAAGTCAAAGGCACATTTGACTTTTTCCGCGAAACCCTAATTGTGGTCCAGATGAAATTGAAACTTGTGAATCAAGCTTCTTGGATCAATCCATTGTTGCAAATGGATCAATGTGGTGTATTGGAGACCCTCAAATCATTCCTTGAGGTCTTGGCTCATGTTTTGTCCCAATAGTTAACTTAGGGGTGAATTAGGTCAAGAAACCCTAAATCCTGATTTTTGGTGAATGCATCCCCTGAGGCCAAATTGACTTGATGATTGGGTTCATGAGGTCCCATGGAGTATATTATGTCATGTTTTGAAGCATTGGCTCATGCCCAGAGGAAAATTTCCATCTGGAGGCCCTGGTCGACCCAAACCCTAATTTGGTGACACTGTCAATCTTGAGGCTTGATCCACCTGGAATGTTGCAGGCTTGGGCTTAATGCTTGATGTGGGAGTCCTCTTAATCCTTTGGGGATGTTTGAGTGGTTAGACAAGTTGAAGATCATGTCATTTCTTGATTGATCCTTTGTCTAAGGCTCAGAGAGGGCTTGAAACCCTAATTATTGATTGTAGTGGATGCTCACCCATCTTTGGGGAGACTAATGAGGCATGATGGTCCATCCATATTGTGATGATGATTTACACAATGATGGGAAATCTTAGTGGTCAAAATTTGGGGTATGACAGATGCCCGTATTTAATCTTCTTGGACCCGAAGGTGCGAATGGCGAAGGTATTCGGGCATTCGGGGGTGCAAGAGGATTAAATATCAGAATACCTGAAATTTTGATGGTGATTAAGAATGGCAGTTCACACATCCTTCTTCTTTTGCTAAGCAATGATGCTTAGAAAAGGTAAACTTCCCCTCGATCCTGGTCTTTGTACTAAGGAACTGGTCTTAGTTTTTGAAATAAATTTCCCCTCGATCCTGGTTTCCTACCAATGAACTGGTCTAAGTTTCTGATATAAACTTCCCCTCGATCATGGTTTCCTACCAAGGAACGGGTCTAAGTTTCTGAATTAAACTTCCCCTCGATCCTGGTTTCCTACCAAGGAACTGGTCTAAGTTTCTGATACAAACTTCCCCTCGATCGTGGTTTCCTACCAAGAAACTGGTCTCAGTTTCTGATGTAAACTTCCCCTCGATCCTGGTTTCCTACCAAGAAACTAGTCTCATTTTCTGATGTAAACTTCCCCTCGATCCTGGTTTCCTACCAAGGAACTGGTCTCAGTTTCTGATGTAAACTTCCCCACGATCCTGGTTTCCTACTAAGGAACTGGTCTAAGTTTCTGAAATAAATTTCCCCTCGATCCTGGTTTCCTACTAAGGAACTGGTCTAAGTTTCTGAAATAAACTTCCCCACGTCCTGGTTTCCTACTAAGGAACTGGTCTAAGTTTCTGAAATAAATTTCCCCTCGATCCTGGTTTCCTACCAAGGAACTGGTCTAAGTTTCTAATATAAACTTCCCCTCGATCCTAGTTTCCTACCAAGGAACTGGTCTAAGTTTCTTTTGTCAATAAACTTTCTTGACAAGGGACGCTATGTGTAGCGGTTTTTCTCAAACTTCTCGCCGAATTTTCCTGGGGAGATGCCATTTGATAGAAAGAATTTTGATGTTAGAGTTGCTGGGGAACCCAGTCGTCTGAGTTGTAGAGGGGTACGAACTTCTCTGTTGGAGACGCCATTTGTCGACTCTATCGGGGAAAACAAGTCTCTTGAGAGACTGTTTCCGGCTTGGGGATATTACATCGTACTTTCCTTCGAGATCTTTTCGGAGAAATGCCATACAATGTATCCCAATTTTGAGGTGCTGATGACTTCATTAACATTGACTCTGTTGGGGAGAAAAATCAATGTGTTGCTGAGAGTCTTTGGTTGCGAGGCTTTCTCTGGGGATTTTCGTTAATCCAGGAAAGCGAAGATATCATCTTCAATGGCGAAGAGTGACATTTGTCGAGGGTTCTCTGGTTTTTAAGAGGTTCAAGTAATCAAAGTGGTCAAGGGCCACTTCTAGTCCAGAAATAAACTGGAGGAGAGAGATAGTTTAGACGCAACATTTCCTGACGAGGAAAGAACTGACAACTCGATTAAGAGGACCGTTATCACTAGGGGATAAGACCGACTAAAGAGATAGTGATGTAATATGAATGTGAATGTAAATTGACAATGCAAGATGTATGTATGTTTATGCTGACAAAACTAACACGACATATAGACTAGTAGATAAACACGACTGAATACTCGGCCACAATGGGGGATGTAAAGTATCACTGGTTCACGATAGCAATTCTGCCTTTCTTAGGAGAAATAGTCCCTGTGGGGAACTACCGTTGGTCGGGCTTAGGAGGTAAGAACTCTGCCGGGGGGGTGTCAGATGAAACATGGTCACTGACACAATTGATCCTTCGTTTAGGTGTACTGGTTTAGAAGGAGTACTTCGATTCAGCACTTTGAAGCTCAACCATCTTTGGAGAAGCGATTGATGTTCTTTCGATGTTCAACAGTCAAAAGAATTGCCATCTTTGTTAAAAAGCAGAAAAAGTTTGACAAGTAAATTCATTTTTGTTTCGTTTCAAGAATCGTTAATCATATTAAAAACGTTGTTCTGTAAAGCTAAAACAAATAAGAATTGCAAACAAAAGCACAAGGGCTCAAATTTTATTGATAGGATGGAAATCAACCAAACACGTGATTCCATAGAGTATTTACAAAGTTAGAAAATGGTAATTTAAGGGAAAAGGGCTACATTGAAACATAACGACCACTATCCTTCTACCAACTTTGAATTATGGGCATCCTATGCTTCCGTCGAAGATGACCCTGACAGGAGTTTTCTTTCGATGGATGGTGTAACTGCTGCTGAGGGACTTGCCCCTTTGTTGGACGTAGTTACTTGCCATTATCCCTAACTTTTGCCTGGGCTGTACTTTGAGATTTCCAATCCATCGGGATGATTTTTTATTATGTCTCTAATTTTTTCCTGGACCACCCTTTCGGGTTTTCAATCCACCGAGACGTTTTTTTTTCTTTTTTTTTTTAGTTTAGGCGAAGTATTTCTTGACTACGTCAACATTTATGGGGTAGGCAAATTCCTCCCCATCCATGGTTGCAAGTCTCAAGGCACCACCTGAGAAAGCTTTCTTGACCACATAGGGGCCGTCATAATTCGGAGTCCATTTGCCCCGAGAATCATTGAGAAATGATTGTATCTTTTTTAGCACAAGGTCTCCTTTCCTAAAGACGCGAGGTCGGACCTTTTTGTCAAATGCCTTCTTCATCCTTTGCTGATACAACTGACCGTGGCCTAGAGCCGATATTCGCTTCTCTTCGATCAGATTCAGTTCGTCGTGTCGACTTTGACACCATTCAGCTTCTGTTAGCTTAGCTTCCATCAATACCCATATTGATGGGATCTCTACTTCGATGGGGAGCACTGCTTCCATGCCATATACTAGAGAGGAAGGGGTTGCCCCTGTTGAAGTGCGGACAGATGTACGATAACCGTGAAGAGCAAAGGGTAGCATTTCGTGCCAATCTTTGTAGGTTACGACCATCTTCTGAACAATCTTTTTGATGTTCTTATTAGCCGCTTCTACCGCGCCATTCATCTTGGGTCGGTAGGGAGATGAGTTATGGTGTTCGATCTTGAACTCAACACAAAACTCCTTCATCATCTTATTGTTCAAGTTAGATCCATTATCAGTAATGATCTGGCTACGAACACCATAACGGCAGATGATATTGTTTTTGATAAATCAGACCACCACTTGTCGGGTAACATTGGCGTTTGACGCTGCTTCGATCGACTTGGGGAAGTAATCAATGGCTACATGGGTGAACCATTGTCCGTTTGAAGCCTTGGGTTCAATCATGCCAATCATGTCGATTCCCCATATGGAAAAAGGCCACGGGGAAGAGAGAACTTTGAGATGCGTTGGCGGTACATGGATTTTGTCAGAATATATCTGACACTTGTGACACTTCCTCATGTACTTGTAGCAGTCGGATTCCATGGTCAACCAGTAGTACCCTGCTCTCAGAATTTTTCTCGCCATTGTGTGTCCGTTGGCATGAGTGCCAAAGGATCCTTCGTGAATTTCTTTTATCAGCCTGTTTTCCTCTGGTCTGTCTACACATCAGAGCAAGACCATGTAAAAATTTCTCTTATAGAGTGTATCACCGCTCAGGAAGAAACTGCCTGCCAGCCTTCTGAGGGTTTTTCTGTCTTTCCTTAGTGCCCCAGGCGGGTACTCTTGTTTCTGAAGGAAGCATTTGATATCGTGATACCAAGGTTTGTCGTCTATGACTGCTTCAATTGTGAAGATGTAAGCGGGCCTTTCAAGGCGCATTATGTCTCTTAGGTAGGTCGTTCCATTGACCTACACTAATCATGGAAGAGAGACTGGCTAATGCATCAGCCATGTGATTCTCCTCATGAGGGATATGATGAAACTCGATTCTGTTGAAGAAGGGTAACAACCTTCTCGCGTAATCTTTGTAAGAAATCAATCATGATTGGTATGTGTTCCAATCTCCTTTGATCTGATTGATAACCAGGGCTGAGTCACCATATACATCCAAGTTTTTGATCCTTAAGTCGATCGCTCCCTCGAGACCCATGATACAAGCTTCGTATTCGGCCTCGTTGTTTATGCACTTGAACGTAAGTGTGAAGGTGAAAGGAATGTGGGTACCCTGAGGTGTTATGATGATTGCCCCAATTCCATTTTCGTAATGATTGACGGCGCTGTCAAAGATAAGTCCCCATTGGGATCCCAGTTCTGGCCCTTCACTAGGTAGCGGTTCATCGCAATCTGTCATTTTCAAGTACATGACATCTTCATCTGGGAAGTCAAACCCGACTGATTCCTGATCGTCAATCGGTTAATGAGTCAAATGATCGGCTAAAATACTTCCCTTAATGGCTTTCTGAGCGTGGTACTTGATTTCGTATTCTGATAACAACATCTGCCAACGGGCAATTCTTCCCGTGAGAGCAGGCTTTTCAAAGACGTACTTGATTGGATCCATTTCTGAGATTAACCAAGTAGTGTGACGAATCATATACTGGCGAAGACGTTTGGCTGCCCAAGCCAGAGCACAACAAGTTTTCTCAAGCATAGTGTACCGAGTCTCGCAGTCGGTGAATTTCTTGCTCAAATAGTAAATGGAAGACTCTATCCTTTTTGTTTCGTCTTGTTAGCCAAGCACACAACCCATTGAGTCCTCTAGGACAGTTAAGTAGATGATCAGTGGTCTTCCTTCCACTGGAGGTAATAGAATCGGTGGATTCAATATGTATTCCTTGATACTATCGAAAGCAGTTTGACAGTCTTCTGTCAAAACGCAGTCCTGATTCTTTTTGAGTAATTTGAAAATCGGCGCGCATGTCGCGTTCATAAGGAATATGAATCTAGAAATGTAGTTCAAACATCCCAGGAATCCTCTGACTTGTTTTTCAGTTTTCGGATAAGGCATTTCTTGAATGGCTTTAATCTTGTCAGGATCAACCTCAATTCCTTTCTGGCTGATGATGAACCCTAAGAGTTTCCCTGAACGGACACCGAATGTGCACTTATTGGGATTCAAAGGGAGTTTGTACTTTCTCAACAACTTGAATAGTTTTGACAGGTGAGTCACATACTTCTCTTCTGTCTGAGATTTTGCAATCATATCATTGACATATACCTCGATTTCCTAGTGTATCTGTAGCGAGCGATTTTGGAAGCGGTTCTTAAGCGCTGGTCGCTCTCTGCGGTTTGAGCTGAAACTATAGGTCGATTCATTTTTTATCCTATTGTGAGCTGAATAAGGAAGGGAAATAGATGTCTCCAATTAACCCTGCTTTGCATACAGAGTTTAAACAGCGGTCTGTTAGGTTACAGATGCTATCAATGTGGGGGGGCCTTTGTACTGGTTATTTGTATTTTTGCCAATACGGTTTTCTTTCTTTTTATCTTGGCAGAAGGTTTCTGGCGGGGAACAAGGATTAGGATGTTAGGACTGATGCTTTTGACAAATACATGGGAGTATGGGATTTTGGGTTTTTGTTTAGTGTGCTCGCTAAGATATTTTCTTTCGATCTTATGCCTACGTATTCCCGTTTACCGAAATAGGGAAATCAGAGCGTTCGTAGTTCCTCCTATTCTATGGGAGGAAATGGGTGTTTTTGTGTCTTGTTCAAAGCCCAAGACGTGAAGCGAAAGGTTGTTTGTATCTTGTTCAATGCCCAAGATATGAAGCCGAAAGGTCTCAACATTAGAGAGAATTTGTCATCTCAAAAGAAGGGTTTGTCTATCACAACTGTTGGGTGACTGGTTATAAAGGAGAATTACTTTAACCGGGATACGCGGATCCTAGTAATGCCATAATTTCCTTTATAGGGGATTTTAACCTAAAGGAGAAGACTTTAACTCAGTGTAGAGCAATGCTATCTTTCCTTAGGAATTTCTCATGCTAAAAGAGGGACAGTGGCGTGGATGTAGATGATCCAGAGGCTTGCCGCTTACAGCGATTAGATGAAGGGGAAAGGAGTGGTTGATGTTTGTATGCTGTGAACGAGGCACAACTTTGATGCTAAAAGGTTGATTGGATCAACCTGTGGTTTTCTTATATAAAGCCTAAGAGGAGGCTATTATGTGTCTCGTACAAAGCCCGAGAGAGAGGCGAAAAGGTTTTGGCTCCACGAGGGAATCTTTTCGTATCTCGTATAAAGCCCGAGATGGAGGCGATAGTCTGTTTGGCTCGATAAGAACCTTTTTGTATCTCGTACAAAGCCCGAGATGGAGGCGAAAGGGGTGATTGACTCAACGAGGGAGTCTCTTATGTGTCTCGTACAAAGCCCGAGAGAGAGGCTAAACGTTTGCTTCCGCTGGGAAGAATCTTTGTATAAAGCCCAAGACGAGGCCATGGTAACTGTTTTAGTTAAGTGACAGGTCCAGTATACTGATTTTAAAGAGAAAATCAGTTCTTATATGAGCAACACTGTACTCATGGATTCGATTCAAGGATCCGGGTTATTCCTGTTCTTTAAGGAAGCGGGAAATCCAAAGGGTATTGAGACTGTCCGAGTCTGCGGGTTTCTTTCCTATTCTTGAAGGGTGCTTGAGAATGTCTTTGAGACTCAAGGAGATTAGACTATCCAAGTCTAGAGTTTCATCTTTTGTACTATGCTTTGAGAAATAGTAGTAGACTCTTTGAAAGGACTGTTCTATGCAGATGACTAAGTTCTGTTCCTATACCTCTAGGAGGTCGTTGGGACAATTTGTACGAAGCCCAAGAGGAGGCTAGAATCTTTTAAGAACCTGACGGGTCCTTGTACTAAGCCCAATAGAAGGCTATCATTCCCGGAGGAAGAGATCATTATACGAAGCCTAAGAGGAGGCTGTGAATACTTCTAAGAAGCCGTAGGGTCCTTGTACTAAGCCCAAGAGGAGGCGGGGTTGCTTTTAGGAAACCTGTGGGTCCTTGTACGATGCCCAAGAGAAGGCCGATGCTTTTAAGAAGCCTGTGGGTCCCCAAACCCCAAAAAATTCAAGGCAAGCTATTCACAAGGAATAGATCAAGTCAGGAAAGTTCGAGAATTTGGAAGAAACTCAGAGATGCCATTCACGGAGAAGACATTCATCTCTGGGAGTAAAGTTTCTTGACAATTCCTAATGAGGGCAGCCGAAGAGAAGACTGTATCTGGTGATCCTATTGGGGATCTAGGTGTCTATTTCTACGAATAAACGAAACGGCGTCACCTAGTTCTAAACGTAGTTGCCGAGGAAACTCGAAATATCTATACTATTATTACAAAGTTGATATGAGTTTATGAAAGGAGACTTACAGTGAAACAGCCCCACAATACAGTTATATGTATATGAAAGCAGTAAATGAAAGCAATAACCACTTACTCGGTGGTAGAGCTTCCATGCTGTTTGGTTAGTTGTTCAACACAGAAAGATTGAAAAACAATAGTATATACAAAATCAAAGGAGAAAGTGCTTTGAAAAAGAAAGATTTGGGACTTGCAGCTCAAGAAGAGGCCCAGGGTTTTATCAGTGAGCGCACTGTTTGAATTTGTACAGAGGAACTTATACAAGTGGCTGAGGCCCAAAATATTTCTGTACAAGGGGGTTGGGTCTTACACTCTCTCAAGAGGCCCAGAAAGTTTTAAAGAAAAAGAGTGGGGCTTATAACACGAGGGTAGGCCCAGATGATTTTTCGTTTAAAAATGGCGATCGCGCCGAGGTTTTCTTTTAACGCAGAGGGACTTATACAATAAGTGAGGCCCAAAATGTTTTGGTTAAAAAGGGATTGGGTCTTACACTCTATTAGAGGCCCAAAAGTGTTTTGAATGGGTCTTATAGCTCAAGGAGAGGCCTAATGTTATTTTGAAAAGGCGACGATCGCGCCGTTGGTTTTTGACGGTATCGGGACTTATACAATAAGTGAGGCCCAAAAATGATTTGGTCAAAAAAGGATTGGGTCTTACACTCTATTAGACGCCCAAAAAGTGTTTGAAAAGTTTGATGAGGGTTGAATTGATTCAAAACCCTAATTTGTTTTCAAAATGTATTTTTTTAATTGAACAAAAATTCGATTAAAATGATTAATATTTGTTAAATACATGAAAACAAGTTATGATCTTGGACCAATGTTCCAAAAAATCAGGTTTCTTCCTACAAAATGATTGAAGTCAAATTAGGGTTAGAAAATGAAAAGAAAAGAAACATTTTAAATGCTAAAAACACATAAAACATTAATTCTTTTCAAAAATATCAAATATAGGAAATAAAGAATATTTTTGGGATTTTTTGGTAGAATCAAATATTTAAACATTTTTGTGAATTATTGCAAAAAGAATCAATAAAAAATGATAAAAATTGAAGGAGTTATTAATTTTTCAAATTATTAAAAATAATAATATGAAAAATAACAAAATAAACAAGTGATAAAAAGAAGTCTGGGGCGAGGGGGATTCGAACCCCAGACCTCTCGCTTGCCAATACACACAAAACCAGCTGATGAACCGCTGGGGCGCAATGCCAATTCAAATATAATATGGCAAGGAAAAAATATATAGAGAACTTGTTGGGTTTTCTGAAAATGGCACCATGGCCATCTTCCTCCTCAAGCTCGTGCATGAAGCACCCTATCTCCCTCATCTCTCCACCATTGGACATGATTCAAACACCAAACCCGTGCGTTTTTTCACAAGGAATAAGATGGCAATACCCAATTTTATTCATTTTCAGTGTGGAGTAAAATAATCATGATGAACACAGATGAACCCTAATTTGCAAAAGCAATCGTGCAGGCATGGTTATAAGGTCTATGATCCAATTTCTTGAGGCAAAACAATCAACATATGATGGCAAGCAATTGGCAAAAATATCATGCGAGGAAATATGCATGGATCATGGAGTTTGAGTTTGAAGCTCACCTTGATGCAAGCTGAAATGGTGCTTTGCCCAGATGGTGTTCCAGTCGTGAATTGATGATCCCTACAGCTTCAATGGATGTTATGGAGTGTGTTGCAAGCTTTGGAACACTTTGAAACTCTTTGGATCAAGCTGGAGACCTCCACCTGCAAAATTGAAGCATAATGGCTTGGTGGAAGAGTGATTTTGAGCCTGAGGTGTTACAGTCAGTGTTTAAGTGTTTGGACACCTCAAATACATCATATGTGATGTGTTTGAGCAATTGGAATTGATTGCCTATGGCTGCAACTCAAAACCCGATAGTGGTTACTCAAAAACAAGAAAACTTGAGGTTTAAGAAAGAATGAGAGAAAGCAGTGGTGTAACTGGATTTGGTGTGAGTTGAATGATCCATTGGGACCTCTATTTATAGGTGATCAACTTTTGTTTTGGAGGAATAGTGAATGGCTGCTGGATCAGATCACATTTGCATGGATTAGCTTGGAGGATTTCTTCTCAAGCAAGGCAAGCTAGCCATTCCCAAGAGCAGGGCTATGCCTTGACCAAAATCACATTCTTCAGATGCTTTTATTGTTGTTTAATTAGAGAATTTGACTGAGTAGAGTAGCTACCTTGACAATGCACTATTCCACATTAATGCACTTTGAATTCAAGGCAAAATGTGCCAAAGTGGATGAATTTCAAGTTGCAAGATTCCTTGGCTTTTTGACTCAGATTTATCAGTTGGATCAGTTGCATTGTGATTGGTTTGAACACAGGTGGCATGCTGATCCCTAGTTTTTGGTTCAAAATCGTGTGTGGCAAGCAAACATGCAAACTGATTTTTCCAAAACAGCTTGCAGCAGCATGACTTTGGGCATGGATTTCTCATGGCTTAAGTTGAATCAATTCATGTTGTTGAGCTCTTTGAATTCTTAGTAACATATGCAACAATATTGATGTTTAACTTTGGACTTGATTCAGCTTGCAACTATGTGAAAAGATCTCACAATTTTTGGTGTTTCAACAAAATCTGTCTCGGACAGAATTTTTCTAAGTGTTGGAAAATGGTATACTTTAAAGTTTTCAGCCACTTTGGCTCACTCATAGCTCAAAATCCATAATGAATTGGAGTTAGGCCTAGTTGAAGTTTTTGTAGAGGATAATGAGAGCTATAAATCAAGCTTTGGATGGGGCACAATGGCCTTGTGGTTTAGGAGTTATGGTCCTCCAAAGTTGGTGTATTAGTGGTACTTTTCCATAACGTAGAAAAATTTCTAAGTTTTATGGTTACCCCTTTTACAAGTCATCCCACTTTTCTTGATTTTTCTTGATGAATGATGATTCAAATCATACATAAACATCATTTTAGGGTTAAAAATCCATTTTGGTGAAAAATCTCAGAAAGTCAAAGTTGACTTTTGTGCACAGTTGACTTTTTATCAGATGAATTCCAAATCGTGTAATTCTTCAGGAAATCATGTCCTTGACCTAAATCAAACTTGATGGACATGTTCCATGGGTGTCATAGGGTATATTGAGGCATGTCCTAGGGTTTGGGAGCATGCCCTGGTCAAAAGTCAAAGTTACATTTGACTTTTCCCTTAAAACCCTAATTGTGGTGCAGATGAAATTGAGACTTATTGCTCAAGCTTCTTGGATTAATCCATTGTTCCAAATGGATCAATATAGTTCATTAGAGACCCTCAAACTCTCTCTTGAGGTCTTGGTTCATGATTTGTCCCAAAAGTCAACTTAGGGGTGAATTAGGTCAAGAAACCCTAATTCCTGATTTTTGATGTATGCATCCCCTGAGGTCAAATTGACATGATGTTTGGGTCCATGAGGTTCCATGGAGTATATTAGGTTATGTTTTGGAACACTGGCTCATGCCCAGATGAAAATTTCCATCTGGGGCCCTGGTCGACCAAAACCCTAATTTGGTGACACTGTCGATCTTGAAGCTTGATCCACCTAAAAGGGAGTAACCTTGTGCTTAATCCTTGAAGTGGGAGTCCTATTGATCCATTGTGAATGTTTGGGAGGTTAGACAAGTTGAAGATCATGTCATTCCTTGATTGATCCTTTGTCTAAGGCTCTAAGAGGGCTTGAAACCCTAATTTTGATTGTAGTGGATGCTCACCCATCTTTGGGGAGATTGATGAAATATGATGGTTCCTCCATATTGTGATGATGATTTGCACAATGATGGGAAATCTTAGTGGTCAAAATTTGGGGTATGACAGATGCCCCTATTTAATCTTCTTGGACACGAAGGTGTGAATGGCGAAGGTATTCGGGCATTCGGGGTGCAAGAGGATTAAATATCGGAATACCCGAAATTTTGATGGTGGTTATGAATGGTAGCTTACGCATTCATCTTCTTTTGCTAAGCAATGATGCTTAGAAAAGGTAAACTTCCCCTCGATCCTGGTCTTCAGCCAAGGAACTGGTCTCAGTTGCTGAAATAAACTTCCCCTCGATCCTGGTTTCCTACCAAGGAACTGGTCTTAGTTTCTGATTTAAACTTCCCCTCGATCCTGGTTTCCTACCAAGGAACTAGTCTTAGTTTCTTTCGTCAATAAACTTTACTGACAAATGACACTATTCGTAGTGGCTTTCCTTCAAACTTCTCGCCGAATTTTCCTGGGGAGATGACATTTGAGGGAAATAGTTTTAGGTTAGGCTTGCTGGGGGAACCCAGCCGTCTGAGTTGTAGAGTTGCACAAACTTCTCTGTTGGAGACACCATTTGTTGACTCTGCTCGGGGAATGCGAGTCCCTTGAGAGACTGTATTCGTTTGGGAGCTTGCATTATACTTTTCTCGGGATCTTCCCGGAGAAATGCAATATGATGGGATCCAATTTTGAGGTGCCGATTACCTTTTCATCAGCGATCTTCTCGGAACGAGACTGGCATGCTGCCGAATTTCTAATTACGAGGCTTTCCCTGTGGATTCTCCTTAATCTGGGAAAGCAGGGATATCTTCTTCAATGGCGAAGAATGATGTTTGTTGAAAGCTCTCTCTAGCTTTTCAGAGGTTCAAGTTATCAAAGTGGTCAAGGACCAACTTCTTTTCAGAAATAAACTGGAAGCGAAGTTGTTCAGACGCAGCATTTCCTGACGAGACAAGAACTGACAACTCGATTGAGAGAATCTCTACCACTAGGGGACAAGACCGACTAGAGTGATAGTGATGCAATATGAAATGTGAATGCAAATAAAAAATGCATGATGCATGTATGTTTATGCCGACAAAACCGACGCGACATACAAACTAAAAGATGAACATGACTGGATACTCGGCCATCGCGGGGCGTGTAGAGATATCGCTGGTTCAAGATAGCAATTCCACCTTGCTTAGGAGAGATAGTCCCTGCGGGGAATATCGTTGATCGGGCTTAGGAGACGAGAACTCGGCCGAGGCGTGTCAGACGAAACAAGGTCTCTGACATAGTTGATCCTTCATTCAAGCGTATTGGGTTAGAAGGAGTACTTTGATTCTGCACTTTGAAGTTCGCTTACTTCTGAAGAAGCGACCGATGTTCTTCTGATGTTCAACAGTCAAAAGAAATTGCCGACTTTTTTTTTTAAGCAGAAAAAGTTTTAACAAGTAAATTAATTTTTGTTTTATTTCAAGAATCGTTAATCATGTTAACAACGTCGTTCTGTAAAGCTAAAACAGATAAGAAATACAAACAAAAGCACAAAGGCTCAAATTTTATTGATAGGATGGAGATCAGCCAAACGCGTGATTCCAAAGAGTATATAAAAAGCTAGAAAATGGTAATTTACAGGGAAAAGGGCTACGTTGAAACATAACGACCACTATCCTTCTACCAACTTTGAATTCGGGGCATCCTAAGCTTCTGTCGAAGATGACCTTCACTGGAGTTTTCTGACAGATGATGTAACTGCTGCTGCTGAGGGATTTGCCTCTGTTGAACATAGCTACTTGCCATTATCCCTAATTTTTGCCTGGATTGTACTATGAGATTTCCAATCCATCGGGATGATTTTTTTTCATGTCTCTAACTTTTGCCTGGACCGCCCTTTCGGGTTTTCAATCCACCGAGACGTTTTTTTTAGTTTAGGCGAAGTATTTCTTGACTACATCAACATTCGTGGGGTAGGCAAATTCCTCTCCGTCCATGGTTGCAAGTCTCAAGGTGCCGCCTGAGAAAGCTTTCGTGACCACATAGGGGCCATCATAATTTGGGGTCCATTTGCCCCGAGAGTCAGTGTGAAATGATTGTATCATCTTGAGCACGAGGTCTCCTTTTCTGAAAACACGAGGTCAGACCTTTTTGTCGAACGCCCTCTTCATTCTCTGTTGATACAGCTGACCATGGCATAGCGCCGTGATTCACTTCTCTTCGATCAGATTCAGCTCGTTGTGTCGACTTTGACACCATTCAGCTTCGGTAAGCTTAGCTTCCATCAATACCCGGATTAATGGGATCTCTACTTCTATGGGGAGCACTGCTTCCATGCCATATACTAGAGAGAAATGGGTTGCCCCTGTTCAAGTCCGGACAGATGTGTGATAACCGTGAAGAGCAAAGGGTAGCATGTCGTGCCAGTCTTTGTAGGTTACAACCATCTTTTGAACGATCTTCTTGATGTTCTTGTTAGCCGCTTCTACCGCTCCGTTCATCTTGGGTCGGTAGGGAGATGAGTTATGTGTTCGATCTTGAACTCTACACACAACTCTTTCATCATCTTATTGTTCAAGTTAGACCCATTATCAGTAATAATCTCGCTTGGAACACCATAACGGCAGATGATATTGTTTTTGATAAATCGGACCACCACTTGTCGGGTTACATTAGCGAATAACGCTGCTTTGACCCACTTGGTGAAGTAGTCAATGGCTACTAGAATGAACCGATGTCCGTTTGAAGCCTTGGGCTCAATCATGCCAATCATGTCGATTCCCCATATCGAGAATGGCCATGGGGAAGAAAGAACTTTGATATGTGATGGCGGTACATGAATTTTGTCAGAGTATACCTGACACTTGTGACACCTCCTCATGTACTTGTAGCAATCGGATTCCATTGTCAACCAATAATACCCTGCTCTTAGAATTTTTCTCGCCATTGTGTGTCCATTGGCATGAGTGCCAAAGGATCCTTCATGAATTTCTTTCATAAGTATGTCTGCTTCTGATCTGTCGATGCATCGGAGCAAAACCATGTCAAAATTCCTCTTATAAAGAGTGTCACCGCTCAGGAAGAAGTTTCCAGCCAATCTTCTGAGGGTTTTTCTGTCTTTTCCAGATGCCCCAGGTGGGTATCCTTGTTTCTGAAGGAAGCATTTGATATCGTGATACCAAGGTTTGTCATCTATGACTGCTTCGATCGTGAAGATGTAAGCGAGCCGTTCAAGGCGCATCATGTCGATCTTAGGTATGTCATTCCATTGACCTACACTAATCATAGAAGAGAGAGTGGCTAATGCATCAGCCATGTGATTTTCATCACGAGGGATGTGATGAAACTTGATTCTGTTGAAGAAAGGTAGCAACCTTCTTGCGTAGTCTTTGTAAGGAATCAATCCTGATTGGTATGTGTTCCAATCTCCTTTTATCTGATTGATAACTAGGGCTGAGTCACCATATACGTCCAAGTTTTTGATCCTTAAATCAATTGCTTCCTCGAGACCCATAATACAAGCTTCGTATTCGGCCTCGTTATTCGTACACTTGAACGTAAGTCTGGCAGTGAAAGGAATGTGGGTACCCTGAGGGGTAACAATGATTGCCCCAATTCCGTTTCCATAATGATTAACTGCTCCGTCAAAGATAAGTCCCCATTGGGAACCTGGTTCTGGCCCTTCACTGGGTAACGGTTCATCGCAATCTTTCATTTTTAGATACATGACATCTTCGTCTGGGAAGTCAAACCCGATTGGTTCTTGATCGTCAATCGGTTGATGAGCCAAATGATCGGCTAAATTACTTCCTTTAACGGCTTTCTGAGCGTGGTACTCTATGTCATATTCTGATAATAACATCTGCCAACGAGCAATTCTTCCCGTGAGAGCAGGCTTTTCGAAAACATATTTGATTGGATCCATTTCTGAGATCAACCAAGTAGTATGTCGAATCATGTACTGGCGAAGACGTCTGGCTGCCCAAGGCAAAGCGCAACAAGTTTTCTCAAGCATCGTGTACTGAGTTTAACAGTCGGTGAATTTCTTGCTTAGATAGTAAATGGCAGACTCTTTCCTTTTGGTTTCGTCTTGTTGGCCAAGTACACATCCAATTGAGTCCTCTAGGAATGTGAGGTAAATGATCAGTGGTCTTCCTTCCACTAGAGGTGATAGAATCGGAGGATTCAACAGATATTCCTTGATACTGTCGAAGGCGGTTTGGCAATCTTCTGACCAAACGCAATCCTGGTTCTTTTTCAGTAATTTGAAGATCGGGGCACAAGTAGCGTTCATAAGGAATATGAATCTAGAAATGTAATTCAAACGTCCCAAGAATCCTCTGACTTGTTTTTTAGTTTTCGGAGAAGGCATTTCTTGAATGGCATTGACCTTGTCGGGATCAACTTCAATTCCTTTCTGGCTGACGATGAACCCTAGTAGTTTTCCTGAACGGACACCGAAGGTGCACTTGTTGGGATTCAAGCGGAGCTTGAATTTTCTTAGACGTTCGAACAATTTTGACAGATGTTCAACGTGCTCACTCTCTGTTTTTGATTTTGCAATCATATCATCGACATATACCTCGATTTCCTTATGTATCATGTCATGAAACAGAGTAATCATGGCCCTTTGATAGGTTGCCCCGGCGTTCTTCAAACCGAACGACATTACCTTGTAACAAAAGGTACCCCATGGGGTAATGAACGAAGTTTTCTCCATGTCTTTCGGCGCCATTTTGATCTGGTTATAGCCCGAGAATCCATCCATGAAGGAGAAAACTTTGAACTTCGCTGTGCTGTCTACTAGCATGTCAATGTGTGGTAAAGGAAAGTCGTCCTTTGGACTTGCCTTGTTCAAATCTCTGTAATCAACACACATTCTGACTTTTCCATCCTTTTTGGGAACGGGTACGATGTTGGCTAACCATTGAGGATATTTAGATGTAGCGAGGAAACCTGCGTCGATCTGTTTCTGTACCTCCTCTTTGATTTTGATGGCCATGTCCGGGTGAGTGCGTCTCAACCTTTGCTTTACTGGCGAACATTCCGATCTTAAAGGTAAGTGATGTTCCACGATGCTGGTATCCAACCCTGGCATATCCCAATAGGACCAAGCGAATACATCAGGGAATTCTTTGAGAAGCTTTATCAAACCCTCTCTGGCAGTTGGACTGAGCAGTGCCCCAATCCTGATTTCTTTTCTCTCTTTTTCTGAACCCAAGTTTACCGTTTCCAACGGTTCTTTGTGAGGTTCAATGGACCTTTCCTCTTGTCTGAGTAGTCGGGAGATCTCTTCTGGAATTTCGTTGTCAACTTCTTCTTCAGCCTCGAATACCGGGAACTCAAAGTTGGGAGAAGGCCTCGGATCGTATGTTTCAACTGGGTTTAAAACAAGTAATCTGTATGACGTGATGATTCGTGTTTAGAAGAGATAGAGAAAATGCAAGTGTGTGCAGTGTTTTATTTTACTGCTTGTTTTTATTTGAATTGTTTTTTAGGATTACCATTTTCTGAAAAAGCAAAAAGAGAAAACAACAATTAATGCGAAAATTACAGAACGGCGTTATTTTATTAATGAACAAGTCGATCCTTGAAACTACAGCCCTATAAAACAAAACTCTGTCGCTTTGGGCTAAGCGAAGAGGGAAAATTTACAGAAAGCGGGCCCTATCAAAACATCCGTTTCGCCTGGGCAGGGTGAAAGGTTAAAGATGGCAATTACTTTGACTGATGAATGATCTTCAGAACCTCGACGTCAACCCATTGGCGGCGAACTCCTCGGTGAATCACAAAGTCTGGCATCTTCCTTGATTTGTCTTCAGAAATGACGCTGATTTCTGGTGGAGCAGGATCATTGGAATCTGTCTCCCAGGAAGATTTGTCGTAGGAGGATTCCTCTGTTGCATTTTGCATAGTATTTGTGCTCTCAGCTGTATCTCCCCACCCAGTTGGCTGGATATCTTCGAGCCTGATACGAGAGCTTTCGGGAGCGGTGTACTTGACCATAAAGTCGTATTTTCCACTTGGTTCTCCCAGAGTGTCCCAAACTTCTTTGGAACTGGAGGAGTCATCCCTCTCGATGACGTTGACCTCAGGAAAAGCATAGTTGATGAATTCAAGTCCTGCAAACGTTGCAAATTCATCTTCGTGTTGAGTAGTTTCTGAATGACCTGAGTGTTGATCCCATGACATGGTGGGGACACGGGTATTCTGTTCAATGATGGTCAGCTGAGTTTCATCATTCAGCTGAATTTCTTGCCCCAAATTTCCTGGATAAGGTTGCCACATTGGCAGACCATCCATTGGGCCATAGTAGTTGTAGTCAAAATTGTCTTTCATAGGAGTGTCTTCCTCTAATGAATTTGGCGGAGCACGACATCCTTCCGGATCACAATTTCCGCATATCATTTCGACATCTGATCTTGGTATAAACCTCGGACTTTTCGTAGGAAAGCAAAAAGGTATAGGCACCTCTTCTTGAGACATATAACCGTCCTCATTAAGATAGGACTTCCATTCTTCATCCGTGTCAGAGGGATCTTCCTCGTTGATAGCGTGTACCGCTTGAGACACTGGGCAAAGGAAACCTCCACTGTGGAAGAAGTTTTGAAGTGGATGAAGACTTTCGTCATTGGCAGCTGTCTGGGTACAGGTTGCAGAAAAACCAAGACCCTTCTTTGTCTTATTGTCAGTGGGAATGACAAGCTGTCCCCATCCTGTCGTATCGGTACTCCCGACCGCTTTGATAGCATCTTTGTATGAGGAAATCGAGGTTCCTCCTTTGAATTGATTGTCCTTGCTAACTGACAGTGCTTGGAACTGCGTCCCAATAACCTCCTCAGGTTCTACACAAGCAGATGATGACAAGTTACTCACAAGCAAGGCCTGTTCTCCACAGACTGTGATGAGTTGGCCGTTCTGGACGAACTTTAGCTTTTGGTGGAGGGTTGAAGTAACCGTTCCAGCCTGATGTATCCAAGGTCTTCCTAATAAATAACTGTATGTTGCCCGGATATCCATGACCTGGAAAGTGACCTGGAAAGTGTGAGGACCGATAGTTATAGGAAGATCAACTTCGCCGATAACTGTTTTTTTGGATCCGTCGAATGCTTTGACGACAACCTCTCTAACCCTCATCGGAGGGCCTTTGAATGATAATTGCATCAAATTGGACTTCGGCATAACATTCAGGGCTGACCCTGTGTCCACCAGTACGCTGGCTAAAGCATCGTCCTGGCAGTTAACTGTGATATTGACCGCCATGTTATGACGGTGACCCTCTTCAGGTAATTCCTCATCGCTAAATCCCAAATTGTTGCAAGAAGTGATGTTAGAGACAATGCTATCGAACTGTCTGATTGTTACATCCTGTTCCACAAAGGCTTGCTCCAAGACTTTCTGTAGAGCCTCCCTGTGGGCTTCTGAACTGAGTAACAGTGATAATACCGAGATCTTTGAAGGAGTCTGTAACAGTTGATCGACAATGTTATATTCACTCCTTTGGATGAGCTTCAGCATCTCATCATTGTTTTTCGAAAGGTCGGGATCACTGGATTGACCGACTGGTGGATCGGGAGCTTCTGTCTGAAGTTCCTTTTCTTTGTTAACTTCCCCAACCCCTCGGTTGAAGATTCTACCACTCCGTGTTACACGACTGATGTCTGCAATATTCTCGACGGAAGGTAATGAAATTTCCTTTCCATTTTCAACTGTTGTCGCACCGTATTTGTAAGGGATAGCCTTAGTTGATTCATACGGTAATGGTCCCGGTAGATAGATGACTACGGGAGCTTTCTTATTTTTCTGACCATCGTAAGTAATCTCGATCCGTTCCTGGTTGGGAACCTTAGATTCGTCAAGTAGAGGGATAATGGCAAAATCATCCCGTGTCTGGTGACGACCGGAGATTGTGACAACATCCTCAACTTGCTCGGCAAGGTAGTTCGGCGTCCAGAACCCGGATATGGACGAATTTCTCCACGGTCCACCTGCCCCTGGAGAGCTGCTCACACAAGGTAACACCCTTGGTTACTTTCCGAACAGACGCTACAACGGTCGTAATCGTGCAGCGGCACCTGACCACGCCCACTTTGAATACAATGCAACCTCACTAGGTTACCTTCAACTGATCGGACATCCCAACTTTGACGTCGAGTAGGATTCCTGATACTGATACTAATTTACTGAGTATCTTCATCCATGTAAATTGGCATCCACCGGTGATTTAACAAGTGCTGAAGTGCCTCCTGGACAAGGGTACAACCTCGATCGTTTCCGCAACCCACTTTACAGCTTTGATAGTCGTGTGATATTAAGAAACCGAGTCAGACCTGTTCATCATGTAATTCTACCAGGTTGGTATTCATCACGCGAATGTCAAAGATCTGAACCATGTTGATCTGATAGGAATTCCTATCATGTAGTCTTGGATCCATCCAAGATCCATCTGACGCTGGAAGGCCTCTTGTATGAAAGAGCATCCGTGTTTGTTTACCGAGCAAGTCAGACATGAATTGTAATCGTGCCGCGGCTGTAATACCCCAAATTTTGACCACTTAGATTTCCCATTATTGTGAAAATCATCATCACAATATGGATGAACCATCATGCTTCATCAGTCTCCCCAAAGATGGGTGAGCATCCAATGCAATCAAAATTAGGGTTTCAAGCCCTCTCTGAGTGCTTAGACAAAGGATCAATCAAGAAATGACATGATCTTCAACTTGTCTAATCTCTCAAACATCCACAATGGATCAAAAAGGACTCCCACTTCAAGGATTAAGCACAAGGCGGCTCCTTTCTAGGTGGATCAAGTCTCAAGATCGACAGTGTCACCAAATTAGGGTTTTGGTCAAC
Source organism: Lathyrus tuberosus (assembly GCA_022829125.1). Classification (NCBI taxonomy): domain Eukaryota; kingdom Viridiplantae; phylum Streptophyta; class Magnoliopsida; order Fabales; family Fabaceae; genus Lathyrus; species Lathyrus tuberosus. The sequence goes on along the minus strand of JALAZF010000082.1, from coordinate 2,057,548 downwards.
CAGGGCCTCCAGATGGAAATTTTCATCTGGGCACAAGGCAATGATCCAAAACATGACCTAATATGCTTCATGGAACCTCATGAACCCATGCATCAAGTCAATTTTGCCTCAGGGGATGCATTCATAAAAAATCAGGAATTAGGGTTTCTTGACCTAATTCACCCCTAAGTTGACTTTTGGGACAAACCATGAGCCAAGACCTCAAGAGATGATTTGAGGGTCTCTAATACACCATATTGATCCATTTGGAACAATGGATTGATCCATGAAGCTTGAGCAACAAGTCTCATTTTCATCTGCACCACAATTAGGGTTTTAAGGGAAAAGTCAACTGTAACTTTGACTTTTGACCAGGACATGCTCCCAAACCCTAATACATGATTGAATATACCCTATTACACCCATGGAACATGTCCATCAAGTTTGATTTAGGTCAAGGACATGATTTCCTGAAGAATTGCACAGTTTGGAATTCATCTGATAAAAAGTCAACTGTGCACAAAAGTCAACTTTGACTTTTTGAGGTTTTTCACCAAAATGGATTTTTAACCCTAAAATGATGTTAATGTATGATTTGAATCATCATTCATCAAGAAAAATCAAGAAAAGTGAGATAACTTGTAAAAGGGGTAACCATAAAACTTAGAAATTTTTCTAAGTTAAAAATAAAGTGGCAAAGGTACCAACTTTGGAGGACCATAACTCCTAAAACACAAGGCCATTTTTTCTCATCCAAAGATGTATTTGTAGCCCTCATTATCACCTACAAAAACTTCAACTACAAGTCATTCCAATTCATTAAGGATTTTGAGTTATGGAGTGATCAAAGTGGCTGAAAAGTGAAAATGTCACTTTTTCCAACACTTAGTGAAATTTTCACTAAGTCAGATTCTGCTTCACTTTTTGCCAAATGTAGGGGGATTTTTCACTTGGAATCAAAAGAGATCAAAACCAAACTTGTTCAAACAGTTGTTGTATCATGTAAGAGCTTTCCAAAATGGCCAAGAACATTGCCAAATTCAACCTACACCATGAGATACAACATTGGCAAGTTGCCTTGCTGAAATCTGTCAAGGCAAGGCAGAATTTGCAACTTTGGTCGATTTTCCAAAATCAGCCAAATTCAATTGCTCCAATCCACTTGGACACCTCAGAGGATTGAATCTAAAGGGGACAATCACTGAGCCAAGCCTCCAAAGTCCATGGAACAAGAAATAGCATGTTGAACCTAGAGTTGCCAAAATAGGGACAAGACTTCAAATTTGGAATGAGGCATTCAATGGAACCATCAAGGTGGCATGGACTGAGCCATTCTCATCTGAAATCAGTCAAGACTTATCCAAGACCAAGGGGACCAAAGCTCTGTGCCCTAACCTCTAGTCAATGGCTAGAGGAGACTTGGATTTTCATTTGCCAACATTGGCCAAACCTACTTACCAGCTGCCATGCACTATTCCTTGCAAAACAAACTTGCTCTACTATAAATAGAGCTCAATTGTGGTCAGTTTAAGTACACCAAAGCCATCTAACAGATGCTTTCCTCAAAATCTCTTTCTGTTGGCAAAAATGCCTTTCTTAGCAAGGTAGCTATCGGGTTTTGAGTTTGAGAGCAATTCTGCACAAACCAATCACTCACACACCTCACATACATCACATATGAGCTGATCAAACACTCACATAACTTCTGAAACATCAATTTCATGAAATCACCAGCTGGTTGCTCAAGGTTTTAACCAAAGTGCAGCTGAGGTACCACAAAATGATCCAGCCAATTTCAATCAAGTCCAACCATCCAAACACAATCCATAGGGTGTAGGGAAGCTGTTCAGATCATCACCACTCATCTGTAACACCTCCAAATCAAAAATCACTTTGAACTTGCTGTCACGACTTGGAGGTAAGCACATACTTGGTCATCTCTCAATCTATGCATATTTCCTCGCACAATAATTTGGCCATATGTTCATAATCATGCATGAAATGTTTTCCCTCAATTAATTGCATTGTTTGAATCGTGTATCAAAAATCCTAGCCTTCATGCAGAAATTAGGGTTCTTGAGGTTTCTTCGTGATTTCTTGTTGTATGTTTAATTAAATGAAATTAAAGTACATAGACATGATCGTGAGGTTGAGACGAGCATAATGATATGTGGGTTGCATGATATGATTACGTATTCATGGAGATTGGATAGAAAACGCAAATCTGAGAAACCAAGAACACGCGCGTGTTCTTCAGCTTGTTCTTGGCGCCTTTTTTTCAAATTCAAATATTTGAATTTTGTGATTTTGTTTAATTGATTCAAAAATTAATTTCTCTCTGAGTTTTAATGATTTTGAGTTGATTCTTTTTTTAATAATTCACAAAAATGTTAAAATATTTTATTTTATCAAAAAATCCCAAAAATATTATTTATTTCATATAATTGATATTTTTGTAAAGAATTAATATTTTGATTGTTTTTGGCATTTCAAATATTTTTTTCTACATTGATTTTGCAACTTTTAATGCTTTCTAATTATTTTGTAGGTCAATACTTAATTTTTGAAGCATTAATCCAAGATCACAATTTGTTTTCCATGTGTTAAACAATTTTTGATAATTTTAATTGAATTTTTATTCAATTAAATACATTTTGAAAACAAATTAGGGTTTTGGATTAATTCAACCCTCATAAATCATTTTCAAAACACTTTAGGCTTCTATTAGAGTGTAAGACCCAATCCTTTTTTTGACCAAATCATCTTTGGGCCTCACTTATTGTATAAGTCCCGATACCGTCAAAAAACAAACGGCGCGATCGTCGCCTTTTCAAAAATCATCCGGGCCTACCCTCGAGTAGTAAGACCTATTTATTTTTCTTCAAAACTTTTTGGGCCTCTTGAGAGAGTGTAAGACCCATCCCCCCTTGTACAAAAACTTTTTGGGCCTCACTCATTGTATAAGTCCCTCTGTATAAGTAAACGACGCGATCGTCGCCCGTTTAAAAGTAAAAACCATCTGGGCCTACCCTCGAGTAGTAAAACCCATTTCTTTTTCTTCAAAACACTTTGGGCCTCTATTAGAGTGTAAGACCCAATCCCCCTTTTAACCAAAACATTTTGGGCCTCACTTATTGTATAAGTCCCTCTGCGTTAAAAGAAAACCTCGGCGCGATCGTCATTTTTAAACGAAAAAATCATTTGGGCCTACCCTCGTGTTATAAGCCCCACTCTTTTTCTTTAAACCTTTTTGGGCCTCTTGAGAGAGTGTAAGACCCATCCCTTTGTACAGAAAACCTTTTTGGGCCTCAGTCACTTGTATAAGTCCCTCTGTACAAATTCAAACAGTGCGCTCACTGATAAAACCCTGGGCCTCTCCTTGAGCTGTAAGCCCCAGATCTTTCTTTTTCAAAGCACTTTCTCCTTTGATTTTGAATATACTGTTGTTTTTAATCTTTCTTTGTTGAACAACTAACCAAACAGCATGGAAGCACTACAACCGAGTAAGTGGTTATCGCTTTCATTTACTGCTTTCATATTATAAACTGTATTGTGGGGCTGCTCACTGTAAGTCTCCTTTCATAAACTCATATCTACTCTGTAATAATAGTATAGATATTTCGAGTTTCCCCGGCAACTACGTCTAGAACTAGGTGACGCCGTTTCATTTATTCGTAGAAATAGACGCCTAAATCCCCAATAGGAGCACCAGATACAGTCTTCTCTTCGGCTGTCCTCCTTAGGAATCGTCAAGAAGCTCTACTCCCCAAGATGAATGTATTCTCCGTGAATGGCATCTTTGAGTTTCTTCCCAATTCTCGAACTTTCCTGACTTGATATATTCCTTGTGGATAGCATGCCTTGAATGTCTCGGGGTTTGGGTACCCACTACGGTCATAATCTTGGACCTTAACTAAGGAACCCTCTTTAAAAGCTAAAAGTCGCTGGATAGTAAACCTCGCACGTTTACCAGTGGTTTTTACCTTTAAAAGAGTTATCTCTCCTAATGGAAAGGAGATGATAGACCCACGGGCTTCTTAAAAGCATCGGCCTCCTCTTGGGCATTATTCAAGGACCCTACGGCTTCTTAGAAGTATTCACAGCCTCCTCTTAGGTTTCGTATAATGATCTCTTCCTCCGGGAATGATAGCCTCCTCTTGGGCTTCGTACAAGGACCCGTCGGCTTCTTAAAAGTTTCCAGCCTCCTCTTGGGCTTCGTACAAATTGTCCCGACGACCTCCTAGAGGTATAGGAACAGAACCTAGTCATCCTCATAGAACAGTCCTTTCATAGAGTCTACACCTGTTTCTCGAAGTATAGTACAAAAGATAAAACTCTAGACACGGACAGTCTAACTTCCTTGAGTCTTAAAGACATTCTCAAGCACCCTTCGTTAAATAGGAAGGAAACCCGCAGACTCGGATAGTCTCAATACCCTTTGGATTTCCCGTTTCCTCAAAGAAAAGGAAATATCCCTGATCCTCAAATTAAATCCCTGTGTACAGTGTTACTCATATAAGAACTGATTTTCTCTTTTAAATCAGTATATTGGATCTGTTACTCAACTGAAACAGTTACAATAGCCTCCATCTCGGGCTTCGTACGAGATACCAAAATTCTCCCCAGTGGAGTCAAAACAACCTTTTCGCCTCTCTCTCGGGCTTTGTACGAGATACAAAAACACTCTCTTACTGAGTATAAAAGATTCTCCAACTGAGTCAACTCTTTGCTAGCCTCCTCTTAGGCTTTGTATAACGATATGCCCCACTGGGTCAAAAACTTTTAGCCTCTCTCTCGGGCTTTGTACGAGACACAAAATAGCCTCCTCTTAGGCTTTGTATAATGATTTTCCTAGCGGAAATTAGCCTCCTCTTAAGCTTTGTATAAGAAAACCACTGGTTGATCCAATCAACCTTTTAGCATCAAAGCTGTGCCTCGTTCGCAGTACACAAACATCAACAACTCCTTTCCTTTCATCTAATCGCTGTAAGCGGCAAGCCTCTAGATTATTTACATCCATGCCACTGTCCCTCTTTTAGCATGAGAAATTCCTAAGGAAAGATGGCATTGCTCTACACTGAGTTAAAGTCTTCTCCTTCAGGTTAAAACCCTTTCTTCGGAAATAATGGCATTGCTCGGATCCGCGTATCCCAGTTAAAGTAATTCTCCTTCTCCCCTCTTTAGAGATGACAAATTCTCTCTAAAGCCGAGGTCTTTCAGCTTCACGTCTTGGGCTTTGAACAAGACACAAATAGACCTTTCAGCTTCACATCTTGGGCTTTGAACAAGATACAAACCACCTTTCGCTTCACGTCTTGGGCTTTGAACAAGACACCAAAACACCCATTTCCTCCCATAGAATAGGAGGAACTACGAACGCTCTGATTTCCCTGTTTCGGTAAACGGAAATACGTAGGCATACGATCGAAAGAAAAGATCTTAGCGAGCGCAATCAACAAAAAACCCAAATCCCATATCTTCGTCAATCAAAAGCAGTAATTCAAAAGCATCAGTCCTAACATCCTAATCCTTATTCCCCGCCAGAAACCTTCTGCCCAGGTAAAAAGAAAGAGAACAGTATTGGAGAAAATACAAATAACCAGTACAAAGGCCCCCCCACATTGATAGCATCCGTAACCTAACAGACCGCTGTTTAAACTCAGTATGCAAGCAGGGTTAATTGGAGACATCTATTTCCCTTCCTTATTCAGCTCACAATAGGATAAAAAATAAATTGACATGTAGTTCAAAGCTCAAACCGCAGAGAGCGACCAACGCTTAAGAACCGCGTCCAAAATCGCTCGCTACAGAAAAGTGGCGCCCACCGTGGGGCCCGTTCCTTTCTTTCTACTTCTCTTGTGTGAAAAATTACACAAATGGCGACTCTGCTGGGGAGTCTCCTTTTCTGCCTTAGGGCATCATCCCCGTTTTCTACGGAAAATGGGAACTCTACCGAAGAGAAAGATTGACCTATGCTGGTCCATCTCTTGGGCTGAGAACCACAGATCGGGGCTTCCGCCGGGGAACCCATTTTCTGTCAGGAACTTAAGATTCATAGCTTTATAAGTCTAGGATGATTAGGACAAATATATATACTGCTTTTCCTAATTGCTATACGTGTTTATTTTTCTGCTAATGGGAATGCGTGTGATGCCGCATGTGGTGAGATTGAGTATACACTTAAGAAAAGCCAACCCTTTCGTAGTGCGGAAACTATCGGAAATAGTTGTTACGCGATACTACCCTCATTTGAGGCTGGTGATCTATTCTCGGTGAATGGCACTTACTCTAAGATTGCTCTACAACTCGCTGGCGATCCGCTTGTTGTTTTGCTTTCCTGGGAGGAGCTGATGATAATGAGTACAGGTACAAAAAACACCCTAGTATAAACCTTTGGGGATGGGTAGAGCCTTGACTTCATGACAACGACCCTTTGACCCCATGTTTTTTCTATGTTTTTGTGTGCTGCATTCATGCATTCATTTAATAAAACATTAAAACATTCAAAAAATTTCTCTTCTAGTCTCTCTGTTTTTCAAATTAAACTAAGACTGTGATTGTAAATATCAGAGAAAAAGATTGCATTAATGGATTTCGGTAGAAGGAGAACTCACCAGTATACCTTCAAGGTTCCAAAACTAGGGGATTTGAGAAAGTTAGCGAGGATGATCGTTAACCCAGAGGCTTTCAGAGCCAAGCACGGTGGTTTGCTACCACTGTTAAGAGTCCATGTGATTAAGGGGATCATGGATGCGCTCATTCAATTCTACGATCCGGTTTATCATTGTTTCACATTCCCGGATTACCAGCTATCACCAACGCTGGAGGAGTATTCTCATCTGACTGATTTACATATCACTGATCGAGCTCCATTTTCTGGACTGGAAGAAATTCCAAAGAATCAGACTATTGCAATAGCAATTCATTTGGACGAGTCTGAGGTCCGGACTCACATGACGACTAAGGGTGGCACCCAAGGTTTGCCAGCCCAGTTCCTGACCAAGAAAGCTCTGTACTTTGCTAGTATAGGGAACATGACTGCTTTTGAAAGCATCTTTGTCTTGCTCACCTACGGATTATTTTTGTTTCCCAACATCAATAACTTCGTCGATATCAACGCTATTAAGGTTTTTCTCATTGGAAACCCTGTGCCGACTTTGCTCGCAGATGCGTATCATTGTGTACACTTAGGAAATTTGTACAGCAGAGGGGAGATCACATGTTGTGTACCTTTGCTTTACAAATGGTTTATCTCTCACTTGCCCAAGTCTGCCACTTTTTGGGATTGCAAGAGTGTCTTACGTTGGTCGCAGAAGATCATGTCTCTTACCAACTCTGATATAGATTGGTGTAATAGGATTTATGAGGGAATCAGAATCATTGACCGTTGTGGAAACTTCCCCAGCGTACCCCTCATAGGAACTAAAGGAGGAATCAACTATCATCCGATATTAGTTCTTCGTCAATTTGGATACCCGATGAGACACATCCCACTGGGTGTTCATCTGGAAGGTCTTTACTTCAAAGAAGGAGAAGATGACAGAGCACTAAAGATGGAAATAGTGCAAGCTTGGAAACAGGTTCATAAGAAAGGACGAGAGTCTCTGGGAAAACCGGACTGTGTCTCGATGGAGCCTTATCTCCATTGGGTACAAACCAGAGCTCTTAAGCTAAAGATGCCTTATCCTCGTTACGAAATTCTTCCGCCGAGGGAAATTGTCATGTACTTCATGACGGAAACTGAAAGGCTTCAGGTTACTCTCAACAAAGTTCAAAAGGAAAAAAGATCTTGGAAGAACAAGTACCGCACCCTCGACGTAGAGTGTATCCAAATACAACAATTACTGAAAGAGAAAGATGCTCTGATTGAAATTTTGGAGCAGCATGCTGTAGAGAATCAAGATGACCAAAGGAATTTGCTCGCTCCTTTCACCTGGCAAAGAAATGACAACCCGACAACGGCCCAAGCGCCCCGGTCAAAGAAGAGGACTCGGGACCCATTAGTTTAGGTTTCTGTTTCTGCACTTTGTAATCTACTATATTTCCATTTTTGTAATCCTTTGGAATTCAATAAAAAGGGGTTTCCCCACTGTTTGATATTTGCAATCTAATTGTCGAAGTTTATTTTAATTAAACCTAAACAACAATTAATATAATCATTGCATTCATCATTCTCACATCGCGTATTCTTCTTCCCTACGAATCTCACGTTTGTGTCTCGATTCTAAATTCAAACTGTCTCATTCGTATAATACTCGGGCCAATCGTCAGAAAAAGATGGATGATCTTGAGGAAGAAAACAGAGAGTTGAAAGAAGAGATCGACGCTCTGAGAGAAGATATGAGAAGGCTTCGTAACGACATGCAAGCCATGGCAGAAGCTCAGCTACAAAGAACTGTGATCTCAGAGATCACCTCAACGCCCATCATAGAAAAGTATGATCCTAGGTATCAGATGCCGAAAGATCGTCCTTGGGGCATGCCTGTTAACTATATCCCAGAAGGATATGTTCCGCCGATCACTGAAGATCAAGGAATCGCAACAGAAGCCGCTGGGCCTGAAGGTTACAAACTTCGGGAAAGCGAAGATGCCAGGGGCATACTGAAGACTCCTGAAGGTTACAAACATCGGGAAACGCCAAGACTTGCTGCCATAGTCACGGTACCACCCCCTGTGGTGCACACTGTCCCGGAAGGACAGATTCCACAGACGCCTTCTGGTAAGAAGGAAACTATGTTCGATAGAATGGTTGAATTCCAGGAGCAGTTCTTGGAAATGCAGAAAGAGCTACAAGCCATTCACGGTCAGGATCTATTTGGAAAGGACGCCGCAGACCTATGCTTGGTCCCAAATGTAAAAGTCCCGCACAAGTTCCAAGTGCCCGACTTTGAAAAATACAAGGGTAACTCTTGCCCTCAGAGCCATCTGGTGATGTACGCTCGGCGGATGTCAGCCCAGACGGAGAATCAGGACCTGCTGATTCACTACTTCTAGGATAGTTTAACCGGTGCCGCACTTAAATGGTACATGGGTTTAAACCGTACTACGATCAGTACATTCAGAGATCTTGGTACTGCCTTCGTCCAACAATACAAGTACAATTTGGACATGGCACCCGACAGAGATTAACTCAGATCAATGTCGCAAAAGGACAAGGAAACCTTTAAGGAGTATGCTCAAAGGTGGCGTGAAATTGCTGCTCAAATTTGTCCACCTCTTGAGGAAAAAGAGATGACAAAAATCTTCTTAAAGACCTTAAGCTCATTTTACTATGACCGAATGATTGCCAGTGCGCCCAGTGATTTCACCGAAACGGTCGGCATGGGTGTACGTCTTGAGGAAGCCGTCTGAGAAGGACGTTTGGTAAAAGACACTGGATCAACGAGCGGTACTAAAAAATACGGTAGTGCTCTCCCTAAGAAAAAAGAGCAAGATATTGGGAATATCTCTCTCGGAAAGCAAGGGCGACGTTATCAGCCAGTAGCAGCTGTTACTCCTGCTATCGGTACCGTGCCTGTTCCTATGTATCAACCTCAGATTGCGCAGAGCCAACCTGACCAACAAAGGACACAACAGCCTCTTCAGCAGGCTCGTCCCCCATATAACAACAACCGTACAACACGGCCACCAGGATTTGATCCTATACCTATAACATACGCAGAGCTGTTTCCGTTACTGCTGGCTAAGGGGCACATTCAGACTAAGTCTCCCATTTTAGTTTCGGAAAATCCGCCTTTTTGGTTTAAAGCGGATCAAACATGCCCTTATCATCAAGGAGGTTCAGGGCATAACATTGAGACTTGTCTCAATTTCAAATCTGACGTGCAAAAGCTTGTTATGAGCGGGCTCTTATCTTTCAAAGATAAAAAATCCTAATGTTCTTACGAACCCGCTGCCTCAACATGAGAAAACTGCAGTCAATCTGATTGAGAAAGAGACTAACAATGTCTATCAAATTCACGATGTACTCTTATGGGGGACCAATCTGGTCAGGATGCATTGTAGACAGAGTGGATATAGCCATGTGCCACCTCATAACTATCACCAGTGTGATATCTGCTCTAAAGATAACCAAGGATGTTCGGTAGTGCAATCAGCTCTACAGGAACAGATGGATCTCGGATGGATCCAAGAGCACCGAGTTCGTGGAGTTAACATGGTTTACACGAATTCCAACGTCATTCAAAACCACGACATCCGTGCGATGAATGTCAACTTGGTGGCAATGCACTCAAGGCAAAGCCAGTATCATAATCTGCCGCGGCACGATTACAGTTCCTGTCTGATTTGCTCGGTAAATAAACAGGGATGCTCTTTCATACAAGAGGCCCTCCAGCGTCAGATGGATCTTGGATGGATCCAAGACTACCATGATAGGAACTCCTATAAAATCAACATGGTTAAGATCTTTGACATCCGCGTGATGAATACCAATCTGGTAGAATTACATGCTGAGCAGGTCCGACTTGGATTCTTAATATCACATGATTATCACAGCTGTAAAGCGGGTTGCGAAAACGATCGAGGTTGTACCCTTGTCTAGGAGGTACTTCAGCACTTGTTAAATCACTGGTGGATGCCAATCTATATGGACGAAGATACTCAGCAGATTAGTATCAATAACAGGAATCCTACTCGTCGTCAAAGTCAGGATGTCCGATCAATGGAAGATAACCTAGTGAGGTTACATTGTATTCAAAGTGGGCGTGGCCAGGTGCCACCACACAACTATGACAGTTGTAGCGTCTGTTCAGAAAGTAACCAAGAGTGTTACCTTGTGAGAGCAGCTCTTCAGGGTCAGATCGATCATGGATAAATTCATTCATATCCAGGTTCAGGACCCATCATTTGGTCACCGAACTACCTTGCCGATCAAGTTGAGGATGTTGTCACGATCTCTGGTCATCACCAGATCAGGGATGTTTTTGCCATCGTCCCTCTACTTGACGAATCTAGAGTTCCCAACCGGGAACGGATCGAGGTTACTTATGAAGGTCAGAAAAATCAGAAGGTTTCCATAGTCATCTATCTACCGGGACCATTACCGTATGAATCAGCTAAGGCGATCCCTTACAAATACGGTGCAACAACAATTGAGAATGGAAAGGAAATTCCATTACCCTCCGTCGTGAATATTGCATACGTCAGTCATGTAACACGGAGTGTTAGAATCTTCAACCGAGGGGTTGGAGAATCCAACAAAGAAAAGGAACTTCAGGCGGAAATTCCTGATCCACCAGTCAGTCAATCTGGTAATCCCGACTTTTCAAAAGACAAAGATGAGATGCTAAAGCTCATCCAAAGGAGTGAATATAACATCGTTGATCAACTGTTACAGACTCCTTCAAAGATCTCAGTATTATCACTGTTACTCAGTTCAGAAGCACACAGAGAGGCTCTACAGAAAGTCTTGGAGCAAGCCTTTGTGGAACAGGATGTAACAATCAGACAATTCGATAGCATTGTCTCTAACATCACTTCCTGCAATAATTTGGGATTTAGTGATGAGGAATTACCTGAAGAGGGTCGCCGTCATAACATGGCGCTCAACATTACAGTTAACTGCCAGGGCGATGTTTTAGCCAACGTACTGGTAGACACAGGGTCAGCCCTGAATGTTATGCCGAAGTCCACTTTGATGCAATTATCATTTAAGGGCCCTCCGATGAGAATCAGCGAGGTCGTCGTCAAAGCATTCGACGGATCCAAAAAAACAGTTATCGGCGAAGTGGATCTTCCCATAACTATTGGTCCTCACACTTTCCAAATCACTTTCCAGGTCATGGACGTCCGGGCAACATACAGTTGTTTATTAGGAAGACCTTGGATACATCAGGCTGGAGCGGTTACTTCAACCCTCCACCAAAAGCTAAAGTTCGTCAAGAACGATCAACTTGTCACGGTTTATGGGGAACAAGCCTTGCTTGTGAGTAACTTATCATCATCTACTTGTGTAGAACCCGAGGAGGTTATTGGAACTCAGTTCCAAGCACTATCGGTGAGCAAGGACAGTCAGTTCAGAGGAGGAACCTCGATTTCCTCATACAAAGATGCTATCAAAGCGGTCGAGAGTACCGATACGACAGGATGGGACGGCTTGTCATTCCTATTGACAATAAAACAAAGAAGGGTCTTGGTTTTTCTGCAACCTGTACCCAGACAGCCGCCAACGATGAAAGTCTTCATCCCCTTCAAAACTTCTTCCACAATGGAGGTTTTCTTCACCCAGTGTCTCAGACAGTTCATGCTATCAATGAGGAAGATCCCTCTGACACAGATGAAGAATGGAAGTCCTACCTTAACAAGGACGGCTATATGTCTCAGGAAGAGGTGCCTATGCCTTTTTGCTTTCCTACAGAAAGCCCGAGATTTATACCAAGATCAGATGTCGAAATGATCTACGGAGATTGTGATCTGGAAGGATGCCGTGCTCCGCCAAATTCATTAGAGGAGGACACTCTGATGAAAGACAACTTTGACTGCAATTACTATGGCCCGATGGATGGCCTACCAATGTGGCAGCCTTACCCAGGAAACATGGGGCAAGAAAGTCAGCCGAGTAACGAAACTCAGCTGAGCATCATTGAACAGAATACCTATGTCCCCACCATGTCATGGGATAAACATTCAGGTCATTCGGAAACTACTCAACATGAAGATGAATTCGCAACGTTTAACGGACTTGAATTCATCAACTATGCTTTTCCCGAGGTCAACGTCATCGAGAGAAGTGACTCCTCTAGTTCCAAAGAAGTTTGGGACACTCTGGGACAACCAAGTGGAAAATTTGACTATATGGTCAAGTACACCGCTCCCGAAAGCTCTCGTATCAGGCTCGAAGACATCCAGCCAACTGGATGGGGGTATACAGCTGAGAGCACAAACTCTATGCAAAATGCAACAGAGGAATCCTCCTACGACAATTCTGCCTGGGGAACAGATTCCAACGATCCTGCTCCACCAGAAATCAGCGTCACTTCTGAAGACAAATCAAGGAAGGTGCCTGACTTTGTGATTCACCGAGGAGTTCGCCGCCAATGGGTTGCTGTCGAGGTTCCGAAGGTGGTTCATCAGTCAAAGTAATTACCATCTTTAACCTTTCACCCTGCCCAGGTGAAACAGATGTTTTGATAGGGCTCGCTTTCTGTAAATTTCCCTCTTCGCTTTGCCCAAAGCGACAGAGTTTTGTTTTATAGGGCTGTAGTTTCAAGATTCAACTTGTTCATTAATAAAATAACGTCGTTCTGTAATTTCCGCATTAATTGCTGTTTTCTCTTTTTGCTTTTTCAGAAAATGGTAATCCTAAAAAACATTCAATAATAAAAATAAGCAGTAAAATCAAAACACTGCACACACTTACATTTTCTCTATCTCTTCTAAACACGAATCATCACATCATGCAGATTGCTTGTTTTATACCCCGTTGAAACATACGATCCGATGCCTTCTTCCAACTTTGAGTTCCCGGTATTCGAGGCTGAAGAAGAAAATGACAACGAAATTCCAGAAGAGATCTCCCGACTACTCAGACAAGAGGAAAGGTCCATTGAACCTCACAAAGAACCGTTGGAAATGGTAAACTTGGGTTCAGAAAAAGAGAAAAAAGAAATCAGGATCAGAGCATTGCTCAGTCCAACTGCCAGAGAGGGTTTGATAAAGCTTCTCAAAGAATTCCCCGATGTGTTCGCTTGGTCCTATCAGGATATGCCAGGGTTGGATACCAACATCGTGGAACATCGCTTACCGCTAAGATCGGAATGTCCGCCAGTAAAGCAAAGGTTGAGACGGACTCACCCGGACATGGCCATCAAAATCAAAGAGGAGGTACAGAAACAGATCGACGCGGGTTTCCTCGCTACATCTGAATATCCTCAATGGTTAGCCAACATCGTACCCGTTCCCAAAAAGGACGGAAGGGTCAGAATGTGTGTTGATTACAGAGATTTGAACAAGGCAAGTTCAAAGGACGACTTTCCTTTACCACATATTGACATGCTGGTAGACAGTACAGCAAAGTTCAAAGTTTTTTCCTTCATGGATGGATTCTCGGGCTATAACCAGATCAAAATGGCGCCGAAAGACATGGAGAAAACTTCGTTCATTACCCCATGGGGTACCTTTTGTTACATGGTAATGCCGTTCGGTTTGAAGAATGCCGGGGCAACCTATCAAAGGGCCATGACTACTCTGTTTCATGACATGATGCACAAAGAAATCGAGGTATATGTCGATGATTTGATTGTAAAATCAAGAACAGAGGATGAGCACGTTGAATATCTGTCAAAATTGTTCAAACGTCTAAGAAAATTCAAGCTCCGCTTGAATCCTAACAAGTGCACCTTCGGTGTCTGTTCAGGGAAACTACTAGGGTTCATCGTCAGCCAGAAAGGAATTGAAGTTGATCCCGACAAGGTCAAGGCCATTCAAGAAATGCCTTCTCCGAAAACTGAAAAACAAGTCAGAGGATTCCTGGGACGTTTGAACTACATCTCCAGATTCATATTCCTCATGACCGCCACTTGTGCGCCGATTTTCAAATTACTCAAAAAGAACCAGGATTGCGTTTGGTCAGAAGACTGCCAAACTGCCTTCGACAGTATTAAGGAATATTTATTGAATCCTCCGATTCTATCACCTCCAGTGGAAGGAAGACCACTAATCATTTACCTCACAGTCCTAGAGGACTCAATGGGATGTGTACTTGGCCAACAAGACGAAACTAAAAGGAAAGAGTCTGCCATTTACTATCTAAGCAAGAAATTCACCGACTGCGAGACTCGGTACACAATGCTTGAGAAAACTTGTTGCGCTTTGGCTTGGGCAGCCAAACGTCTTCGCCAGTACATGATTCGTCATACTACTTGGTTGGTCTCCGAAATGGATCCAATCAAGTACGTTTTCGAAAAACCTGCTCTCACGGGAAGGATTGCCCGTTGGCAGATGTTGCTATCAGAATATGACATAGAGTACCACGCTCAGAAAGCCGTTAAAGGAAGTATTTTAGCCGATCATTTGGCTCATCAACCGATTGACGATCAAGAATCAATCGGGTTTGACTTCCCAGACGAAGATGTCATGTATCTAAAAATGAAAGATTGCGATGAACCGCTACCCAGTGAAGGGCCAGAACCAGGTTCCCAGTGGGGACTCATCTTTGACGGAGCAGTTAATCATTATGGAAACGGAATTGGGGCAATCATTGTTACCCCTCAGGGTTCCCACATTCCTTTCACTGCCAGACTTACGTTCAAATGTACGAACAACGAGGCCGAATACGAAGCTTGTATCATGGGTCTCGAGGAAGCGATTGATTTAAGGATCAAAAACATGGACGTATACGGCGATTCAGCCCTGGTTATTAACCAGATAAAAGGAGATTGGAACACATACCAATCAGGATTGATTCCTTACAAAGACTATGCAAGAAGGTTGTTACCCTTCTTCAACAGAGTCGACTTTCATCACATCCCTCATGATGAGAATCACATGGCTGACGCATTAGCCACTCTCTCTTCCATGATTAGTATAGGTCGATGGAATGACATACCTAAGATCGACATAATGCGCCTTGAACGGCCCGCTTACATCTTCACAATTGAAGTAGTCATAGACGACAGACCTTGGTATCACGATATCAAATGCTTCCTTCAGAAACAAGAGTACCCATCTGGGGCACTCAGAAAAGACAGGAAAACCCTTAGAAGATTGGCTGGAAACTTCTTCCTGGGCGGTGACACTCTTTATAAGAGAAATTTTGACATGGTCTTGCTCCGATGCGTCGGCAGACCAGAAGCAGACGTGCTCATGAAAGAAATTCATGAAGGATCCTTTGGCACTCATGCCAACGGACACACAATGGCGAGAAAAATTCTCAGGGCCGGGTATTATTGGTTGACCATGGAATCCGACTGCTACAAGTACATGAGGAGGTGTCACAAGTGTCAGATATACTCCGACAAAATTCATGTACCGCCATCACATCTCAAAGTTCTTTCTTCCCCGTGGCCTTTTTCCATATGGGGAATCGACATGATTGGCATGATTGAGCCCAAGGCTTCAAACAGACATCGGTTCATCCTGGTAGCCATTGACTATTTCACCAAGTGGGTCGAAGCAGCGTCATTCACCAATGTAACCCGACAAGTGGTGGTCCGATTTATCAAAAACAATATCATCTGCCGTTATGGTGTTCCAAGCGAGATCATTACTGATAATGGATCTAACTTGAACAATAAGATGATGAAAGAGTTATGCGCATAGTTCAAGATCGAACACCATAACTCATCTCCCTACCGACCCAAGATGAACGGAGCGGTAGAAGCGGCTAACAAGAACATCAAGAAGATTGTTCAAAAAATGGTTGTAACCTATAAAGATTGGCACGAGATGCTACCCTTTGCTCTTCATGGTTATCGCACATCTGTCCGCACTTCAACAGGGGCTACCCCTTTCTCTCTAGTATATGGCATGGAGGCAGTGCTTCCCATAGAAGTAGAGATCCCGTCAACTAGGGTATTGATGGAAGCTAAGCTCACCGAAGCTGAATGGTGTCAAAGTCGACACGACGAACTGAACCTGATCGAAGAGAAGTGAATCACGGCACTATGCCACGGTCAGTTGTATCAACAAAGAATGAAGAGGGCGTTCGACAAAAAGGTTCGGCCTCGTGTCTTCAGAAAAGGAGACCTCGTGCTCAAGAAGATACAATTATTTCTCACTGACTCTCGGGACAAATGGACCCCAAATTATGATGGCCCCTATGTGGTCACGAAAGCTTTCTCAGGCGGCGCCTTGAGACTTGCAACCATGGACGGAGAGGAATTTGCCTACCCCACGAATGTTGATGTAGTCAAGAAATACTTCGCCTAAACTAAAAAAAAAAACGTCTCGGTGGATTGAAAACCCGAAAGGGCGGTCCAGGCAAAAGTTGGAGACATGAGAAAAAAAAGAATCATCCCGATGGATTGGAAATCTCATAGTACAATCCCGGAAAAAATTAGGGATAATGGCGAGTAACTATGTTCAACAGAGGCAAGTCCCTCAGCAGCAGTTACAGCATCATCTATCGGAGGAAATCTCCAGTCAAAGGTCATCTTCGACAGAAGCTCAGGATGTCCCGAATTCAAAGTTGGTAGAAGGATAGTGGTCGTTATGTTTCAACGTAGCCCTTTTCCCTGTAAATTACCATTTTCTAACTTTGTATATACTCTTTGGAATCACGCGTTTGGCTGATCTCCATCTTATCAATAAAATTTGAGCCCTTGTGCTTTTGTTTGTAATTCTTTACTTGTTTTAGCTTTACAGAATGACGTTGTTTAAACTTAATCAGCGATTCTTGAAATAAAACAAAAATAAATTTACTTGTTAAACTTTTTCTGCTTTTAAATTAAAGATGGCATTTCTTTTGACTGTTGAACATCAGAAGAACATCGATCGCTTCTCCCGAAGTAAGCGAACTTCAAAGTGCAGAATCAAAGTACTCCTTCTAAGCCAGTGCGCCTGAATGAAGGATCAACTGTATCAGATGCGGTTTTCCCTTCTGATACCCTCGGCCGAGGTCTCATCTCCTAAGCCTGATCAACATAGCTCCCCGCGTGGACTATTTCTCCTGAGCAAGGTGGAATTACTATTTTGAACCAACGGTACTTCTTCGCCCCGCGATGGCCGAGTATCCAATTGTGTTCATCCATTAGTCTGTATGTTGTGTCAGTTTTGTCAGCATATACATACGTACTTCATGCATTTTGATTTGCATTTACATTTCATATTGCATCGTTATCACTCTAGCCGGTCTTGTCCCCTAGTGATAAACAGTTTTCTCAATCGAGTTTGTCAGTTCTTTCCTCGTCAGGAAGTGTTGCGTCTGCACAATCTCGCCACTAGTGTATCTTTAGATCAGAGTCGGCACTTGGCCACTTTGATAACTTGAACCTCTGAAAGATCAGAGAACCTTCAACAGATGTCACTCTTCACCATTGAAGATGATATCCTCGCTTTCCCGGATTAAGGAAAATCCCCAGAGAAAGCCTCTTAAACAGAGATTCGGCAGTACATCAGTATTTCTCCAAAAAGTCGTTGATGAAAAGGTCATCGACACCTCAAAATTGGATCCCATCATATGGCATTTCTATGGGAAGATCCCAAGAAAAGTATGATGTAACCCCAAACGAAAATAGTCTCTCAAGAGACTCGCTTTCCCCAGTAGAATCGACAAATGGCATCTCCAAAACAGAGAAGTTTGTGTACCTCTACAATTCAGACGAATGGGTTCCCCAGCAATTCTGACATCAAAACTTTTTCCACTCAAATGGCATCTCCCCAGGAAAATTTGGCGAGAAGTTTGAGGAAAGCCGCTATGAATAGCGTCCCTTGTCAAGAAAGTTTATTGACAAAAGAAACCGAGACCAGATCCTTGGTCGGAAACCAGGATCGAGGGGAAGTTTAAATCAGAAACTAAGACCAGTTCTTGGTAGGAAACCAGGATCGAGGGGAAGTTTAAATCAGAAACTAAGACCAGTTCTTGGTAGGAAACCAGGATCGAGGGGAAGTTTAAATCAGAAACTAAGACTAGTTCCTTGGTAGGAAACCAGGATCGAGGGGAAGTTTACCTTTTCTAAGCATCATCGCTTAGCTAAAGAAGATGAATGCGTAAGCTACCATTCATAACCACCATCCAAATATCGGATATTCCGATATTTAATCCTCTTGCACCCCGAATGCCCGAATCCCTTCGTCATTCATACCTTCGGGTCCAAGAAGATTAAATAGGGGCATCTGTAATACCCCAAATTTTGACCACTTAGATTTCCCATCATTGTGAAAATCATCATCACAATATGAATGACCCATCATGCTTCATCAGTCTCCCCAAAGATGGGTGAGCATCCAATACAATCAAAATTAGGGTTTCAAGCCCTCTCTGAGTGCTTAGACAAAGGATCAATCAAGAAATGACATGATATTCAACTTGTCTAATCTCTCAAACATCCACAATGGATCAAAAAGGACTTCCACTTCAAGGATTAAGCACAGGGCTGCTCCCTTCTAGGTGGATCAAGTCTCAAGATCGACAGTGTCACCAAATTAGGGTTTTGGTCGACCAGGGCCTCCAGATGGAAATTTTCATCTGGGCACAAGGCAATGATCCAAAACATGACCTAATATTCTTCATGGAACCTCATGAACCCATGCATCAAGTCAATTTGGCCTCAGGGGATGCGTTCATCAAAAATCAGGAATTAGGGTTTCTTGACCTAATTCACCCCTAAGTTGACTTTTGGGACAAACCATGAGCCAAGACCTCAAGAGATGATTTGAGGGTCTCTAATAAACCATATTGATCCATTTGGAACAATGGATTGATCCAAGAAGCTTGAGCAACAAGTCTCATTTTCATCTGCACCACAATTAGGGTTTTAAGGGAAAAGTCAACTATAACTTTGACTTTTGACCAGGACATGCTCCCAAAACCTAATACATGATTGAATATACCCTATGACACCCATGGAACATGTCCATCAAGTTTGATTTAGGTCAAGGACATGATTTCCTGAAGAATTGCACAGTTTGGAATTCATCTTATAAAAAGTCAACTGTGCACAAAAGTCAACTTTGACTTTTTGAGATTTTTCACCAAAATGGATTTTTAACCCTAAAATGATGTTAATGTATGATTTGAATCATCATTCATCAAGAAAAATCAAGAAAAGTGAGATAACTTGTAAAAGGGGTAACCATAAAACTTAGAAATTTTTCTAAGTTAAAAATAAAGTGGCAAAGGTACCAACTTTGGAGGACCATAACTCCTAAACCACAAGGCCATTTTTTCTCATCCAAAGATGGATTTGTAGCCCTCATTATCACCTACAAAAAATTCAACTACAAGTCATTCCAATTCATTAAGGATTTTGAGTTATGGAGTGATCAAAGTGGCTGAAAAGTGAAAATGTCACTTTTTCCAACACTTAGTGAAATTTTCACTAAGTCAGATTCTGCTTCACTTTTTGCCAAATGTAGGGGGATTTTTCACTTGGAATCAAAAGAGATCAAAACCAAACTTGTTCAAACAGTTGTTGTATCATGTAAGAGCTTTCCAAAATGGCCAAGAACATTGCCAAATTCAACCTACACCATGAGATACAACATTGGCAAGTTGCCTTGCTGAAATCTGTCAAGGCAAGGCAGAATTTACAACTTTGGTCGATTTGCCAAAATCAGCCAAATTCAATTGCTCCAATCCACTTGGACACCTCAGAGGATTAAATATAAAGGGGACAATCACTGAGCCAAGCCTCCAAAGTCCATGGAACAAGAAATAACATGTTGAACCTAGAGTTGCCAAAATAGGGACAAGACTTCAAATTTGGAATGAGGCATTCAATGGAACCATCAAGGTGGCATGGACTGAGCCATTCTCATCTGAAATCAGTCAAGACTTATCCAAGACCAAGGGGACCAAAGCTCTGTGCCCTAACCTCTAGTCAATGGCTAGAGGAAACTTGGATTTTCATTTGCCAACATTGGCCAAACCTACTTACCAGCTGCCATGCACTATTCCTTGCAAAACAAACTTGCTCTACTATAAATAGAGCTCAATTGTGGTCAGTTTAAGTACACCAAAGCCATCTAACAGATGCTTTCCTCAAAATCTCTTTCTCTTGGCAAAAATGCCTTTCTTAGCAAGGTAGCTATCGGGTTTTGAGTTTGAGAGCAATTCTGCACAAACCAATCACTCACACACCTCACATACATCACATATGAGCTGATCAAACACTCACATAACTTCTGAAACATCAATTTCATGAAATCACCAGCTGGTTGCTCAAGGTTTTAACCAAAGTGCAGCTGAGGTACCACAAAATGATCCAGCCAATTTCAATCAAGTCCAACCATCCAAACACAATCCATAGGGTGTAGGGAAGCTGTTCAGATCATCACCACTCATCTGTAACACCTCCAAATCAAAAATCACTTTGAACTTGCTGTCACGACTTGGAGGTAAGCACATACTTGGTCATCTCTCAATCTATGCATATTTCCTCGCACAATAATTTGGCCATATGTTCATAATCATGCATGGAATGTTTTCCCTCAATTAATTGCATTGTTTGAATCGTGTATCAAAAATCCTAGCCTTCATGCAGAAATTAGGGTTCTTGAGGTTTCTTCGTGATTTCTTGTTGTATGTTTAATTTAAATGAAATTAAAGTACATAGACATGATCGTGAGGTTGAGACGAGCATAATGATATGTGGATTGCATGATATGATTACGTATTCATGGAGATTGGATAGAAAACGCAAATCTGAGAAACCAAGAACACGCGCGTGTTCTTCAGCTTGTTCTTGGCGCCTTTTTTTCAAATTCAAATATTTGAATTTTGTGATTTTGTTTAATTGATTCAAAAATTAATTTCTCTCTGAGTTTTAATGATTTTGAGTTGATTCTTTTTTTAATAATTCACAAAAATGTTAAAATATTTTATTTTATCAAAAAATCCCAAAAATATTATTTATTTCATATAATTGATATTTTTGTAAAGAATTAATATTTTGATTGTTTTTGGCATTTTAAATATTTTTTTCTACATTGATTTTGCAACTTTTAATGCTTTCTAATTATTTTGTAGGTCAATACTTAATTTTTGAAGCATTAATCCAAGATCACAATTTGTTTTCCATGTGTTAAACAATTTTTGATCATTTTAATTGAATTTTTATTCAATTAAATACATTTTGAAAACAAATTAGGGTTTTGGATTAATTCAACCCTCATAAATCATTTTCAAAACACTTTGGGCCTCTATTAGAGTGTAAGACCCAATCCTTTTTTTGACCAAATCATCTTTGGGCCTCACTTATTGTATAAGTCCCGATACCGTCAAAAAACAAACGGCGCAATCGTCGCCTTTTCAAAAATCATCTGGGCCTACCCTCGAGTAGTAAGACCCATTTAGTTTTATTCAAAACTTTTTGGGCCTCTTGAGAGAGTGTAAGACCCATCCCCCCTTGTACAAAAACTTTTTGGGCCTCACTCATTGTATAAGTCCCTCTATACAAGTAAACGGCACGATCGTCGCCCGTTTAAAAGTAAAAACCATCTGGGCCTACCCTCGAGTAGTAAGACCCATTTCTTTTTCTTCAAAACACTTTGGGCCTCTATTAGAGTGTAAGACCCAATCCCCCTTTTAACCAAAACATTTTGGGCCTCACTTATTGTATAAGTCCCTCTGCGTTAAAAGAAAACCTCGGCGCGATCGCCATTTTTAAACGAAAAAATCATTTGGGCCTACCCTCGTGTTATAAGCCCCACTCTTTTTCTTTAAACCTTTTTGGGCCTTTTGAGAGAGTGTAAGACCCATCCCTTTGTACAGAAAACCTTTTTGGGCCTCAGTCACTTGTATAAGTCCCTCTGTACAAATTCAAACAGTGCGCTCACTGATAAAACCCTGGGCCTCTCCTTGAGCTGTAAGCCCCAAATCTTTCTTTTTCAAAGCACTTTCTCCTTTGATTTTGAATATACTGTTGTTTTTAATCTTTCTTTGTTGAACAACTAACCAAACAGCATGGAAGCACTACAACCGAGTAAGTGGTTATCGCTTTCATTTACTGCTTTCATATTATAAACTGTATTGTGGGGCTGCTCACTGTAAGTCTCCTTTCATAAACTCATATATACTCTGTAATAATAGTATAGATATTTCGAGTTTTCCCGACAACTACGTCTAGAACTAGGTGACGCCGTTTCATTTATTCGTAGAAATAGACGCCTAGATCCCCAATAGGAGCACCAGATACAGTCTTCTCTTCGGCTGTCCTCCTTAGGAATCGTCAAGAAGCTCTACTCCCCAAGATGAATGTATTCTCCGTGAATGGCATCTTTGAGTTTCTTCCCAATTCTCGAACTTTCCTGACTTGATATATTCCTTGTGAATAGCATGCCTTGAATGTCTCGGGGTTTGGGTACCCACTACGGTCATAATCTTGGACCTTAACTAAGGAACCCTCTTTAAAAGCTAAAAGTCGCTGGATAGTAAACCTCGCACGTTTACCAGTGGTTTTTACCTTTAAAAGTGTTATCTCTCCTAATGGAATGGAGATGATAGACCCACGGGCTTCTTAAAAGCATCGGCCTCCTCTTGGGCATTATTCAAGGACCCTACGGCTTCTTAGAAGTATTCACAGCCTCCTCTTAGGCTTCGTATAATGATCTCTTCCTCCGGGAATGATAGCCTCCTCTTGGGCTTCGTACAAGGACCCGTCGGCTTCTTAAAAGTTTCCAGCCTCCTCTTGGGCTTCGTACAAATTGTCCTGACGACCTCCTAGAGGTATAGGAACAGAACCTAGTCATCCTCATAGAACAGTCCTTTCATAGAGTCTACTCCTGTTTCTCGAAGCATAGTACAAAAGATAAAACTCTAGACACGGACAGTCTAACTTCCTTGAGTCTCAAAGACATTCTCAAGCACCCTTCGTTAAATAGGAAGGAAACCCGCAGACTCGGATAGTCTCAATACCCTTTGGATTTCCCGTTTCCTAAAAGAGAAGGAAATATCCCTGATCCTCAAATTAAATCCCTGTGTACAGTGTTTCTCATATAAGAACTGATTTTCTCTTTTAAATCAGTATATTGGATCTGTCACTCAACTGAAACAGTTACAATAGCCACCATCTCGGGCTTCGTACGAGATACCAAAATTCTCCCCAGTGGAGTCAAAACAACCTTTTCGCCTCTCTCTCGGGCTTTGTACGAGATACAAAAACACTCTCTTACTGAGTATAAAAGATTCTCCAACTGAGTCAACTCTTTGCTAGCCTCCTCTTAGGCTTTGTATAACGATATGCCCCACTGGGTCAAAAACTTTTAGCCTCTCTCTCGGGCTTTGTACGAGACACAAAATAGCCTCCTCTTAGGCTTTGTATAATGATTTTCCTAGCGGAAATTAGCCTCCTCTTAGGATTTGTATAAGAAAACCACTGGTTGATCCAATCAACCTTTTAGCATCAAAGCTGTGCCTCGTTCGCAGTACACAAACATCAACAACTCCTTTCCTTTCATCTAATCGCTGTAAGCGGCAAGCCTTTGGATTATTTACATCTATACCACTGTCCCTCTTTTAGCATGAGAAATTCCTGAGGAAAGATGGCATTGCTCTACACTGAGTTAAAGTCTTCTCCTTCAGGTTAAAACCCTTTCTTCGGAAATTATGGCATTGCTTGGATCCGCGTATCCCAGTTAAAGTAATTCTCCTTCTCCCCTCTTTAGAGATGACAAATTCTCTCTAAAGGCGAGGTCTTCCAGCTTCACGTCTCGGGCTTTGAACAAGACACAAATAGACCTTTCAGCTTCACATCTTGGGCTTTGAACAAGATACAAACCACCTTTCGCTTCACGTCTTGGGCTTTGAACAAGACACCAAAACACCAAAACACCCATTTCCTCCCATAGAATAGGAGGAACTACGAACGCTCTGATTTCCCTGTTTCGGTAAACGGGAATACGTAGGCATAAGATCGAAAAAAAAGATCTTAGCGAGCGCAATCAACAAAAAACCCAAATCCCATATCTTCGTCAATCAAAAGCAGTAATTCAAAAGCATCAGTCCTAACATCCTAATCCTTATTCCCCGCCAGAAACCTTCTGCCCAGGTAAAAAGAAAGAGAACAGTATTGGCGAAAATACAAATAACCACTACAAAGGCCCCCCCACATTGATAGCATCCATAACCTAACAGACAGCTATTTAAACTCAGTATGCAAGCAGGGTTAATTGGAGACATCTATTTCCTTTCCTTATTCAGCTCACAATAGATAAAAAATAAATTGACATGTAGTTCAAAGCTCAAACCGCAGAGAGCGACCAACGCTTAAGAACCGCGTCCAAAATCGCTCGCTACAGCGGCGGATTATGATACTGGCTTTGCCTTGAGTGCATTGCCACCAAGTTGACACTCATTGCACGGACATCGTGGTTATGAATGACGTTGGAATTCGTGTAGACCATGTTAACTCCACGAACTCGGTGCTCTTGGATCCATCCGAGATCCATTTGTTCTTGCAGAGCTGCTTGCACCACAGAACATCCCTGGTTGTCTTTAGAGCAGATATCACACTGGTGATAGTCATGAGGTGGCACATGGCCATATCCACTCTGTCTACAATGCATCTTGACCAGATTGGTTTTCAACAAGAGTACACCGTGAATTTGATAGACGTCGTTAATCTCTTTCTCAATCAGATTGACTGCAGCTTTCTCATGTGGAGGCAGCGGGTTCGTGAGAACATTAGGATTCGTATCTTTGAAAGATTAGAGCCCGCTCCTAACAAGCTTTTACACGTCAGACTTGAAATTAAGACAAGTTTCTATGTTATGCCCCGGACCTCCTTGATGATAAGGGCACGTTTGATCCACCTTAAACAAAAAAGGTGGATTTTCCGGTACAGTAAGAGGGGACTTAGTCTGAATGTGCCCCTTGGCTAGCAGTAATGGAAACAACTCTGTGTACGTTACGGGTATAGGATCGAACCCTGGTGGCCATGTTGTACGGTTGTTGTTGTATTGGGGACGAGCCTGCTGAAGAGGCTTTTGTGTCCTTTACTGATCAGGTTGGCTCTATGCAACCTGAGGTTGATACGTAGGAATAGGCGCAGGGCTAATAGCAGGAGTCACAACTGCTACTGGTTGATAACGTCGCCTTTGCTATCCGAGAGAGATATTCCCAATATCTTGCTCTTTTTTCTTAGGGAGAGCACTACCATATTTTTTAGTACCGCTCGGTGATTTAGTGTCTTTTACCAAACGTCCTTCTCGGACGGCTTCCTCAAGACGTATACCCTTGCCCACCATTTCGGTGAAATCACTGGGTGCACTGGCAATCATTCGGTCATAGTAAAATGAGCTTAGGGGTTTTAAGAAGATCTTTGTCATCTCTTTTTCCTCAAGAGGTGGACAAATTTGAGCGGCAATTTCACGCCACCTTTGAGCATACTCCTTAAAGGTTTCCTTTTCCTTTTGCGACATTGATCTGAGTTGATCTCTGTCGGGTTCCATGTCCAAATTGTATTTGTATTGTTGGACGAAGGCAGTACCAAGATCTCTGAAAGTACTGATCGTAGCACGGTTTAAACCCATGTACCATTTGAGTGCGGCACCGGTTAAACTATCCTGAAAGTAGTGAATCAGTAGGTCCTGATTCTCTGTCTGAGCTGACATTCGCCTAGCGTACATCACCAGATGGCTTTGAGGGCAAGAGTTACCCTTGTATTTTTCAAAGTCGGGCACTTGGAATTTGTGCGGGACTTTCACGTTGGGGACCAAGCAGAGATCTGCGGCGTCCTTTCCAAATAGATCCTGACCGCGAATGGCTTGCAGCTCCTTCTGCATTTCCAGGAACTGTTCCTGGAATTCATCCATTTTATCGAACATAGTTTCCTTCTTACCAGAAGGTGTTGGTGGAATCTGTCCTTCCGGGACAGTGTGCACCACAGGGGGTGGTACCGTGACTACGACAGTAAATCCTGGCATTTACCAAAGTTTGTAACCTTCAGGAGTCTTCAGTATGCCCCTGGTATCTTCGCTTTCCCGAAGTTTGTAACCTTCAGGCCCAACGGCTTATGTTGTGATTCCCTGATCCTCAGTGATCGGCGGAACATATCCTTCCGGGATATAGTTAACAGGCATACCCCAAGGACGATCTTTCAGCATTTGATACCTAAGATCATACTTCTCTACGATGGGCGTTGAGGTGATCTCTGAGATCACAGTTCTTTGTAGTTGAGCTTCTGCCATGGCTTGCATGTCGTTACGAAGCTTTCTCATATCCTCTCTCAGAGCGTCGATCTCTTCTTTCAACTCTCTGTTTTCTTCCTCAAGATCATCCATTTTTTCTGACGATTGGCCCGAGTATTGTACGAATGAGACAGTTTGACTCTAGAATTGAGACACAAACATGAGATTCGTAGGCAAGAAGAATACGCGATGTGAGAATGATGAATGCAATGATTATATTAATTATTTATGGTTTAAAATAAACTTCGAAAATTAGATTGCAAATATCAAACAGTGGGGAAACCCCTTTTTATTGAAATTCAAAGGATTACAGAAATGGAAATACAGTAGATTACAAAGTGCAGAAACAGAAACCTAAGCTAATGGGTCCCGAGTCCTCTCTGAAGAGAAATCGGGTGCTGACTCTGGTACTTTCCTTTTCTTTGACCGGGGCTCTTGGGCCGTTGTCGAGTTGTCATTCCTTTGCCAGGTGAAAGGAGTGAGCAAATTCCTTTGGTCATCTTGATTCTCTACAGCATGTTGCTCCAAAATCTCAATCAGAGCATCTTTCTCTTTCAGTAATTGTTGTATTTTGATGCACTCTATGTTTAGGGTGCGGTACTTGTTCTTCCAAGATCTTCTCTCCTTCTGAACTTTGTTGAGAGTAACCTGAAACTTTTCAGTTTCCGTCATGAAGTACATGACAGATTCCTTTGGCGGAAGAATTCCGTAACGAGGATAAGGCATTTTTAGCTTGAGAGCTCTAGTTTGTACCCAATGGAGATAAGGCTCCATCGAGACACAATCTGGTTTTCTAAGAGAATCTCGTCCTTTCTTATGAACGTGTTTCCAAGCGTGCACTATTTCCATCTTTAGTGCTCTGTCATTTTCTCCTTCTTTGAAGAAAAGACCTTCCAGATGAACACCCAGTGGGATGTGTCTCATCGGGTATCCAAATTGACGGCGAACCAATAACGGATGGTAGTTGATTCCTCCTTTAGTTCCTATAAGGGGTACTTTGGGGAAGTTTCCACAACTATCAATGATTCTGATTCCATCATAAATCCTATTACACCATTCTATATAAGAGTTGGTAAGAGACATGATCTTCTGTGACCAACGTAAGGCACTCTTACAATCCCAAAAAGCAGCAGACTTGGGCAAGTGAGATATAAACCATTTGTAAATCAGAGGTACACAGCATGTGATCTCCCCTCCACTGTACAAATTTCCTAAGTGTACAGAATGATACGCATCTGCGAGCAAAGTCGACACAGGGTTTCCAATGAGAAAAACCTTAACGGAGTTAATGTCAACGAAGTTATTAATGTTGGGAAACAAAAATAACCCGTAGGTGAGCAAGACAAATATGCTTTCAAAAACAGTTATGTTTCCTATACTGGCGAAATACAGGGCTTTCTTCGTCAAGAACTGGGCTGGCAAACCTTGGATGCCACCCTTAGCAGTCATGTGAGTCCTGACCTCAGACTCGTCCAAATGGATTGCTTTTTCAATGGTCTGATTCTTTGGAATTTCTTCCAGTCCAGAAAATGGAGCTCGATCAGTGACATGTAGATCAGTCAGATGAGAATACTCCTCCAGCGTTGGTCTAGCTGGTAATCCGGGAATGTGAAACAGTGATAAACCGGATCGTAAAACTGAATGAGCGCATCCATGATTCCCTCAATCACATGGACTCTTAACAGTGGTAGCAAACCTTCGTGCTTGGCTCTGAAAGTCTCTGGGTTAGTGATCATCCTCGTTAACCTTCTCAAATCCTCTAGTTTTGGAACCTTGAAGGTATACCTATGAGTTCTCCTTCTACCGAAATCCATTAGTGCAATCCCTTTCTCTGATATATGCAATCACAGTCTTAGTTTAATTTGAAAAACAGAGAGACTGGAAGAGAAGTTTTTTTTTTTTTGAGTTTTGAATGTTTTTTAGATGAATGCATGAATGCAGCACACAAAAACATAGAAAAAACATGGGGTCAAAGGGTTGTTGTCATGAAGTCAAGGCTCTACCCATCCCCAAAGGTTTATACTAGGGTGATTTTTGTACCTGTACTCATTATCATCAGCTCCTCCCAGCAAAGCAAAACAACAAGCGGATCGCCAGCGAGTTATAGTGCAATCTTAGAGTAAGTGCCATTCACCGAGAATAGATCACCAGCCTCAAATGAGGGTAGTATCGCGTAACAACTATTTCCGATAGTTTCCGCACTATGAAAGGGTTTGGCTCCTCAGCTTCTCAGACTTAACAATCGGCCCATTGTCTGGGTGAGAGAATGGGTTGCGTTGGTCAGCCTCCACTGAGGTTGATGGTCGACCTCGTCGCCATCACTTATCTTAAGTGTATACTCAATCTTTCCACATACAGCATCACCCGCATTCCCATTAGCAGAAAAATAAACATGTATAGTAATTAGGAGAAGCAGTATATATATTTGTCCTAAACATCCTAGACCTATAAAGCTAAGAATCCTAAGTTCCTGACAGAAATAGGTTCCCCGGCGGAAACCCCAATCTGTGGTTTTCACATAAGTGAAGAGAAAAAAGGAAAAAAAAGATTTAGAAAGACCCGACCCCACGGTGGGCGCCATTTTTCTGTAGCGAGCGATTTTGGACGCGGTTCTTAAGCGCTGGTCGCTCTCTGCGGTTTGAGCTTAAACTACAGGTCGATTCATTTTTTATCCTATTGTGAGCTGAATAAGGAAGGGAAATAGATGTCTCCAATTAACCCTGCTTTGCATACTGAGTTTAAACAGCGGTCTGTTAGGTTACGGATGCTATCAATGTGGGGGGGCCTTTGTACTGGTTATTTGTATTTTCACCAATACGGTTTTCTTTCTTTTTATCTTGGCAGAAGGTTTCTGGCGGGGAACAAGGATTAGGATGTTAGGACTGATGCTTTTGACAGATACATGGGAGTATGGGATTTTGGGTTTTTGTTTAGTGTGCTCGCTAAGATCTTTTCTTTCGATCTTATGCCTACGTATTCCCGTTTACCGAAACAGGGAAATCAGAGCGTTCGTAGTTCCTCCTATTCTATGGGAGGAAATGGGTGTTTTTGTGTCTTGTTCAAAGCCCAAGACGTGAAGCGAAAGGTTGTTAGTATCTTGTTCAAAGCCCAAGATATGAAGCCGAAAGGTCTCAACATTAGAGAGAATTTGTCATCTCTAAAGAAGGGTTTGTCTGTCACAACTGTTGGGTGACTGGTTATAAAGGAGAATTACTTTAACCGGGATATGCGGATCCTAGTAATGCCATAATTTCCTTTATAGGGGATTTTAACCTAAAGGAGAAGACTTTAACTCAGTGTAGAGTAATGCTATCTTTCCTTAGGAATTTCTCATGCTAAAAGAGGGACAGTGGCGTGGATGTAGATGATCCAGAGGCTTGCCGCTTACAGCGATTAGATGAAGGGGAAATGAGTGGTTGATGTTTGTATGCTATGAACGAGGCACAACTTTGATGCTAAAAGGTTGATTGGATCAACCAGTGGTTTTCTTATACAAAGTCTAAGAGGAGGCTATTATGTGTCTCGTACAAAGCCCGAGAGACAGAGGCGAAAAGGTTTTGGCTCCACGAGGAAATCTTTTCGTATCTCATATAAAGCCCGAGATGGAGGCGATAGTCTGTTTGGGTCGATAAGAACCCTTTTGTATCTCGTACAAAGCCCGAGATGGAGGCGAAAGGGGTGATTGACTCAACGAGGGAATCTCTTATGTGTCTCGTAAAAATCCCGAGAGAGAGGCTAAACGTTTGCTTCTGCTGGGAAAAATCATTGTATAAAGCCCAAGAGGAGGCCATGGTAACTGTTTTAGTTAAGTGACAGGTCCAGTATACTGATTTTAAAGAGAAAATCAGTTCTTATATGAGCAACACTGTACTCATGGATTCGATTCAAGGATCCGGGTTATTCCTGTTCTTTAAGGAAGCGGGAAATCCAAAGGGTATTGAGACTGTCCGAGTCTGCGGATTTCTTTCCTATTCTTGAAGGGTGCTTGAGAATGTCTTTGAGACTCAAGGAGATTAGACTGTCCAAGTCTAGAGTTTCATCTTTTGTACTATGCTTTAAGAAATAGTAGTAGACTCTTTGAAAGGACTGTTCTATGCAAATGACTAAGTTCTGTTCCTATACCTCTAGGAGGTCGTCGGGACAATTTGTACGAAGCCCAAGAGGAGGCTAGAATCTTTTAAGAAGCCGACAGGTCCTTGTACTAAGCCCAATAGAAGGCTATCATTCCCGGAGGAAGAGATCATTATACGAAGCCTAAGAGGAGGCTGTGAATACTTCTAAGAAGCCGTAGGGTCCTTGTACTAAGCCCAAGAGGAGGCGGGGTTGCTTTTAGGAAGCCTGTGGGTCCTTGTACGATGCCCAAGAGAAGGCCGATGCTTTTAAGAAGCCTGTGGGTCCCCAAACCCTGAAAAATTCAAGGCAAGCTATTCACAAGGAATAGATCAAGTCAGGAAAGTTCGAGAATTTGGAAGAAACTCAGAGATGCCGTTCATGGAGAAGACATTCATCTCTGGGAGTAGAGTTTCTTGACAATTCCTAATGAGGACAGCCGAAGAGAAGACTGTATCTGGTGATCCTATTGGGGATCTAGCTGTCTATTTCTACGAATAAACGAAACAGCGTCACCTAGTTCTAGACGTAGTTGCCGGGGAAACTCGAAATATCTATACTATTATTACACAGTTGATATGAGTTTATGAAAGGAGACTTACAGTGAAACAGCCCCACAATACAGTTATATGTATATGAAAGCGGTAAATGAAAGCAATAACCACTTACTCGGTTGTAGAGCTTCCATGCTGTTTGGTTAGTTGTTCAACACAGAAAGATTGAAAAACAACAGTATATACAAAATCAAAGGAGAAAGTGCTTTGAAAAAGAAAGATTTGGGACTTACAGCTCAAGAAGAGGCCCAGGGTTTTATTAGTGAGCGCACTGTTTGATTTGTACAGAGGGACTTATACAAGTGACTGAGGCCCAAAATATTTCTGTACAAGGGGGTTGGGTCTTACATTCTCTCAAGAGGCCCAAAAAGTTTTAAAGAAAAAGAGTGGGGCTTATAACACGAGGGTAGGCCCAGGTGATTTTTCGTTTAAAAATGGCGATCGCGCCGAGGTTTTCTTTTAACGCAGAGGGACTTATACAATAAGTGAGGCCCAAAATGTTTTGGTTAAAAGGGGATTGGGTCTTACACTCTATTAGAGGCCCAAAAGTGTTTTGAATGGGTCTTATAGCTCAAGGAGAGGCCCAATGTTATTTTGAAAAGGCGACGATCGCGCCGTTGGTTTTTGACGGTATCGGGACTTATACAATAAGTGAGGCCCAAAAATGATTTGGTCAAAAAAGGATTGGGTCTTACACTCTATTAGAGGCCCAAAAAGTGTTTGAAAAGTTTGATGAGGGTTGAATTGATTGAAAACCCTAATTTGTTTTCAAAATGTATTTTTTTAATTGAACAAAAATTCAATTAAAATGATTAATATTTGTTAAATACATGAAAACAAGTTATGATCTTGGACCAATGTTCCAAAAAATCAGGTTTCTTCCTACAAAATGATTGAAGTCAAATTAGGGTTAGAAAATGAAAAGAAAAGAAACATTTTAAATGCTAAAAACACATAAAACATTAATTCTTTTAAAAAATATCAAATATAGGAAATAAATAATATTTTTGGGATTTTTTTGGTAGAATCAAATATTTAAACATTTTTGTGAATTATTGCAAAAAGAACCAATAAAAAATGATAAAAATTGAAGGAGTTATTAATTTTTCAAATTATTAAAAATAATAATATGAAAAATAACAAAATAAACAAGTGATAAAAAGAAGTCTGGGGCGAGGGGGATTCGAACCCCAGACCTCTCGTTTGCCAATAAACACAAAACCAGCTGATGAACCGCTGGGGCGCAATGGCAATTCAAATATAATATGGCAAGGAAAAAATATATAGAGAACTTGTTGGGTTTTCTAAAAATGGCACCATGGCCATCTTCCTCCTCGAGCTCGTGCATGAAGCACCCTATCTCCCTCATCTCTCCACCATTGGACATGATTCAAACACCAAACCCGTGCGTTTTTTCACAAGGAATAAGATGGCAATACCCAATTTTATTCATTTTCAGTGTGGAGTAAAATAATCATGATGAACACAGATGAACCCTAATTTGTAAAAGCAATCGTGCAGGCATGGTTATAAGGTCTATGATCCAATTTCTTAAGGCAAAACAATCAACATATGATGGCAAGCAATTGGTAAAAATATCATGCGAGGAAATATGCATGGATCATGGAGTTTGAGTTTGAAGCTCACCTTGATGCAAGCTGAAATGGTGCTTTATCCAGATGGTGTTCCAGTCGTGAATTGATGATCCCTACAACTTCAATGGATGTTATGGAGTGTGTTGCAAGCTTTGGAACACTTTGAAACTCTTTGGATCAAGCTGGAGACCTCCACCTGCAAAATTGAAGCATAATGGCTTGGTGGAAGAGTGATTTTGAGCATGAGGTGTTACAGTCAGTGTTTAAGTGTTTGGACACCTCAAATACATCATATGTGATGTGTTTGAGCAATTGGAATTGATTGCCTATGGCTGCAACTCAAAACCCGATAGTGGTTACTCAAAAACAAGAAAACTTGAGTTTTAAGAAAGAATGAGAGAAAGCAGTGCTGTAACTGGCTTTGGTGTGAGTTGAATGATCCATTGGGACCTCTATTTATAGGTGATCAACTTTTGTTTTGGAGGAATAGTGAATGGCTGCTGGATCAGATCACATTTGCATGGATTAGCTTGGAGGATTTCTTCTCAAGCAAGGCAAGCTAGCCATTCCCAAGAGCAGGGCTATGCCTTGACCAAAATCACATTCTTCAGATGCTTTTATTGTTGTTTAATCAGAGAATTTGACTGAGTAGAGTAGCTACCTTGACAATGCACTATTCCACATTAATGCACTTTGAATTCAAGGCAAAATGTGCCAAAGTGGATGAATTTCAAGTTGAAAGATTCCTTTGCTTTTTGACTCAGATTTATCAGTTGGATCAGTTGCATTGTGATTGGTTTGAACACAGGTGGCATGCTGATCCCTAGTTTTTGGTTCAAAATCGTGTGTGGCAAGCAAACATGCAAACTGATTTTTCCAAAACAGCTTGCAGCAGCATGACTTTGGGCATGGATTTCTCATGGCTTAAGTTGAATCAATTCATGTTGTTGAGCTCTTTGAATTCTTAGTAACATATGCAACAATATTGATGTTTAACTTTGGACTTGATTCAGCTTGCAACTATGTGAAAAGATCTCACAAGTTTTGGTGTTTCAACAAAATCTGTCTCGGACAGAATTTTTCTAAGTGTTGGAAAATGGTATACTTTCATGTTTTCAACCACTTTGGCTCACTCATAGCTCAAAATCCATAATGAATTGGAGTTAGGCCTAGTTGAAGTTTTTGTAGAGGGTAATGAGAGCTATAAATCAAGCTTTGGATGGGGCACAATGGCCTTGTGGTTTAGGAGTTATGGTCCTCCAAAGTTGGTGTATTAGTGGTACTTTTCCATAACTTAGAAAATTTTCTAAGTTTTATGGTTACCCCTTTTACAAGTCATCCCACTTTTCTTGATTTTTCTTGATGAATGATGATTCAAATCATACATAAACATCATTTTAGGGTTAAAAATCCATTTTGGTGAAAAATCTTAAAAAGTCAAAGTTGACTTTTGTGCACAGTTGACTTTTTATCAGATAATTCCAAATCGTGCAATTCTTCAGGAAATCATGTCCTTGACCTAAATCAAACTTGATGGACATGTTCCATGGGTGTCATAGGGTATATTGAGGCATATCCTAGGGTTTGGGAGCATGCCCTGGTCAAAAGTCAAAGTTACAGTTGACTTTTCCCTTAAAACCCTAATTGTGGTGCAGATGAAATTGAGACTTATTGCTCAAGCTTCTTGGATTAATCCATTGTTCCAAATGGATCAATATAGTTCATTAGAGACCCTCAAACTCTCTCTTGAGGTCTTGGTTCATGATTTGTCCCAAAAGTCAACTTAGGGGTGAATTAGGTTAAGAAACCCTAATACCTGATTTTTGATGTATGCATCCCCTGAGGTCAAATTGACTTGATGTTTGGGTCCATGAGCTTCCATGGAGTATATTAGGTTATGTTTTGAAACACTGGCTCATGCCCAGATGAAAATTTCCATCTGGGGCCCTGGTCGACCAAAACCCTAATTTGGTGACACTGTCGATCTTGAAGCTTGATCCACCTAAAAGGGAGCAACCTTGTGCTTAATCCTTGAAGTGGGAGTCCTCTTGATCCATTGTGAATGTTTAGGAGGTTAGACAAGTTGAAGATCATGTCATTCCTTGATTGATCCTTTGTCTAAGGCTCTAAGAGGGCTTGAAACCCTAATTTTGATTGTAGTGGATGCTCACCCATCTTTGGGGAGATTGATGAAATAGGATGGTTCCTCCATATTGTGATGATGATTTGAACAATGATGGGAAATCTTAGTGGTCAAAATTTGGGGTATGACAGTATCATGTCATGAAACAGAGTAGTCATGGCCCTTTGATAGGTTGCCCTGGCGTTCTTCAAACCGAACGACATTACCTTGTAACAAAAGGTACTCCATGGGGTAATGAACGAAGTTTTCTCCATGTCTTTTGGCGCCATTTTGATTTGATTATAGCCCGAGAATCCATCCATGAAGGAGAAAACTTTGAACTTTGTTGTACTGTCTACCAACATGTCAATGTGTGGTAAAGGAAAGTCGTCCTTCGAACTAGCCTTGTTTAGATCTCTGTAATCGACACACATTCTGACCTTTTCGTCCTTTTTCGGAACAGGTACGATGTTGGCTAACCATTGAGGATATTCAAACGTGGCGAGGAAACCCGCGTCAATCTGTTTCTGTACTTCCTCCTTGATTTTGATGGCCATGTCCAGGTGAGTCCGTCTCAACCTTTGTTTTACTGGCGGACATTCTGACCTTAATGGTAGATGATGTTCCACGATGCTGGTATCCAACCCTGGCATGTCCTGGTAGGACTAAGCAAAAACATCGGGAAATTCTTTGAGAAGCTTTGTCAAACTCTCTTTGGCAGTTGGACTGAGCAGTGCCCCAATCCTGACTTCTTTTCTTTCTTTTTTCGAACCCAAGTTTACTGTTTCCAACGGCTCTTCATGAGGTTCAACAGACCTTTCCTCTTGTTTGAGTAGTCGGGAGATCTCTTCTGGAATTTCGTCGTCAACTTCTTCTTCAGCCCCAAATACCGGGAATTCAAAATTGGGAGAAGGCATTGGATCGTATGTTTCAACGGGGTTTAAAACAAGCAATCTGCATGACGTGATGATTTGTTTTAGAAGAGATAGAGAGAATGCAAGAGTGAGTGCAGTGTATTTTCTGATAACTACTTGTTTTTATTATTTGAATTTTTTTTAGGATTACCATTTTTTGAAAAAGCAAAAAGAGAAAACAACAATTAATGCGGAAATTACAGAACAACATTATTTTATTTATGAACAAGTCGATTCTTGAAACTACAGCCCTATAAAACAAAACTCTGTCGCTTTGGGCAAAGTGAAGAGGGATAATTACAGAAAACGAGCCCTATCAAAACATTCGTTTCACCTGGGCAGGATGAAAGGTTAAAGGCGACAATTACTTTGACTTATGAGCAATCTTCGGAACATCGACATCAACCCATTGGCGGCGAACTCCTCGGTGAATCACAAAGTCTAGTACCTTCCTTGATTTGTCTTCAGAAATAATGCTGATTTCTGTTGGAGCAGGATCATTGGAATCTGTCTCCCAGGCAGAGTTGTCGTAGGAGGATTCCTTTGTTGTATTTTGCATAGTATTTGTGCTCTCAGGTGAATCTCCCTATCCAGTTGGATGGATGTCTTCGAGCCTAATACGAGAGCTTTCAGGAGCAGTGTACTTGACCATATAGTCGTATTTTCCACTTGGTCATCCTAAGGTGTCCCACACTTCTGTGGAACTGGAGGAGTCATCTCTCTCGATGACGTTGACCTCTGGAAAAGCATAGTTAATGAATTCTAGCTCTGCAAACTTTGCCAATTCATCGTCGTACTGGATATTTTTTGAATGACCTAAGTGTTGTTCCCAGGACAAGGTGGGGACCCAGGTATTCTGTTCAATGATGCTCAGCTGATTGTCATTGTTCGGTTGATTTTCTTGCCCCGAGTCTCCTGGGTACGGCTGCCAGATAGGCAGGCCATCCATTGGGCCATAATAGTCATGGTCAAAGTTGTCATTCATCAGAGTGTCCTCCTCTAATGAGTTTGGTGGAGCATAGCATCCTTCTGGATCACAATCTCCATATATTGTTCGGACCTTTGACCTGGGTATAAATCTCGGACTCTGTGCGGGATAGCAAAATGGAGTATGCACCTCTTCCTGAGAGATATAACCGTCCTCGTTAAGATAGAACTTCCACTCCTCATCTGTATCAGAGGGATCTCCCTCGTTGATGGTATGTACTTCTTGAGACACTGGGTGAAGGAAACCTCCACTATGGAAGAAGTCCTGAATGGGATGAAGAATTTCATCGTTAGCAGCTGTCTGGGTACAGGTTGAGGAAAAACTAAGACCCTTCTTTGTTTTGTTATCTGTAGGAATGACAAGCTGTCCCCACCCCTTTGTATTGTTACTTTTGATCACTTCGTGAGCATCTCGATATGAGGAAATCAAAGTTCCTATTTCTGATTGATTCTCATTGCTCACCGAAAGTGCTTGGAACTGAGTTCTAATAACCTCCCCGGGTTCTACACAAGTAGACAACGACATGTTACTCACGATCAAGGCTTGTTCTCCACAGACTGTGACGAGTTGATCGTTCTTGATGAACTTCAGTTTCTGGTGCAACGTCGACGTGACTGTCCCAACCTGGTGTATCCAAGGTCTTCCTAATAAACAGCTATACACTACCCGGACATCCATGACCTGGAAAGTGATTAGGAAAGTGTGAGGACCGATAGTTATGGGAAGGTCGACTTCGCCAATAACCGTTTTTCAAGATCCGTCAAAGGCTTTGACGATGACCTCACTGCCCCTCATCGGGGATCCTTTGAATGATAGTCGCATTAGAGTGGACTTCGGCATAACGTTAATGGTCGATCCGGTATCTACCAGTACGCTGGCTAAAGCATCGTCCTGGCAGTTGACTATGATATTGAGTGCCATGTTGTGACTTTTGCCCTCTTCTGGCAATTCCTCATCACTGAATCCTAAGTTGTTGCAGGAAGTGATGTTAGAGATGATGCTATCAAACTGTCATATTGACACATCCTGTTCCACAAAGGCCTGCTCTAAGACTTTCTGTAGAGCCTCTCTGTGGGTTTCAGAACTGAGTAAAAGTGATAGCACAGAGATCTTTGAAGGAGTTTGTAACAGCTGATCAACAATGTTTTATTCACTCCTCTGGATGAGCTTCAGCATCTCATCATTGTTTTTTGAAAGGTCGAGATCATTGGATTGACCGACTGGTGGATTGGGAGCTTCTGTCTTAAGTTCCTTTTCTTTGTTAGGTTCTCCAACTCCTCGGTTGAAGATTCGACCGCTCCGTGTTACTCGACTGATGTCTGCAATATTTACGACGGAGGGTAATGGAATTTCCTTTCCATTCTCAATTATTGTTGCACCGTATTTGTAAGGGATCGCCTTAGCTGTTTCATACGGTAATGGTCCCAGTAGATAGATAACTACATGAGCCTTCTGATTTTTCTGACTGTCGTAAGTAACTTCAATCAGTTCTTGGCTAAGAAATTTTGATTCGTCAAGTTGAGGGATGATGGTACAAACATCCTTGGTCCTCTTCGGATCAGAGATTACAACCACATCTTTGATTTGATCAGCGAAGTAATCGGGCATCAAGTTGATGGGCCCCGAAACTGGACATGGTTGAATCTCTTCGCGATCCAACTGACCTTGAAGGGCTGCTCGTACGAGGTAACATCCTTGGTTATTTTTCGAGCAAACTCTACAGCTTTCATATTTATGGGGTGGCACCTGGCCACGTCCGCTTTGAATACAGTGTAACCTTACTAGATCTGTTTCCATTGATCGAGCATCCTGACTTTGATGCCTAGTAGGGTTCCCATTAACCACACTGACTTGTTGCGTGTCTTCATCTAGATAGATTGGAAGCCACCAGTGATTTAACAAGTGTTACAAAGTTCTTTGAACGAGAGCACATCCCTGGTTACTCTCACAACATCCTTTACAGTTCTGATAATTATGCGAAGTTAGAAAACCGAGCTGGACTTGCTTAGCGTGTAATTCTACCAAGCTGATTTTCATCAAGCAAATATCGAAGATCTGAATCATGTTGATATGATAAAGATTTTAATCATGGTAGTCCTGGATCCACCCAAGATCCATCTGACGTTGGAGGGCCTCTTGTACAAAAGAGCATCCCTAATTGTTTACCGAGCAAATCAGACATGAATTTTAATCGTACCACGACAGATTATGATACTGGCTTTGCCTTGAGTGTATTTCCACCCGGTTGATATTCATTGCACGGATGTCGTGGCTCTGAATGATGTTGGAACTTGTATGAGTCATGTTGACCCCACAAATTCGGTGCTCTTGGATCTACCCGAGATCCAATTGTTCCTGTAGAGCTGGTTGCACCACAGAATATCCTTGATTGTTCATAGAGCAGATATCACACTGGTGATAGTTATGAGGTGGTACATGGCCATACCTGCTCTGTCTGCGATGCATCTTGACCAGATTGGTCCTCAATAAGAGTACATCATGAATTTGATAGCTGTCGTTAGACCCTCCTTCTATCAAATTGACTGCAGCTTTCTCGTGTTGAGGCAACAGGTTCGTGAGAACCTTCGGATTTATATCTTTGAAAGATAAGACCCCGCTCCTAACAAGCTTTTGTACGTCGGATTTGAAACTGAGACATTTTTCTATGTTATGCCCTGGTCCTTCTTGATGGTAAGGACAAGTCTGATCCACTTTGAACCAAAAAGGGGGATTTTCCGGTACTGTAAGAGGAGTCCTGGTTTGGACATGCTCCTTGACCAGTAGTAATGGAAACAATTCTGCGTACAATATTGGTATAGGGTCGAACCCTTGTGGTCGCGTTGTACGGTTGTTGGTTTGCGGAGGACGAGCCTGCTGAAGAGGCTGTTGTGTCCTTTGCTGATATTGATGTTGATTAGGTTGGCTCTGCGCAACCTGAGGTTGATACGTAGGAACAGGTGTTAGGTTGATAGCAGGAGTTACAGCTGCTACTGGTTGGTAACGTCGTCTTTGCTTTTCGAGAGAGATATTGCCAATATCTTGCTCTTTTTTCTTAGGGAGAGCACTACCGTATCGTTTCGTACTACTAGATGGTCCAGCGTCTTTAACTAGATGTCCTTCTTGGACGTCTTCCTCAAGACGAACTCCCATGCCCACCATCTCGGTGAAGTCACTGGGCGCACTGGCAACCATTCTGTCGTAGTAAAATGAGCTTAAGGTTTTCAAGAAGATCTTTGTCATCTCTTTTTCCTCCAGAGGTGGACAAATCTGGGCGGCAACTTCACGCCATCTCTGAGCACACTCCTTAAAGGTTTCCTTGTCCTTTTGTGACAACGATCTGAGTTGATCTCTGTCTGGTGCCATGTCCAGGTTATACTTATAATGCTGAACGAAGGCAGCGCCAAGATCTCTGAAAGTAGCGATCTTAGTGCGGTTTAAACCCATGTACCATTTGAGTGCGACACCGGTTAAACTATCCTGAAAGTAGTGAATCAGTAGCTCCTGGTTCTTTGTCTGAGCTGACATTTGCCGAGCGTACATCACTAAATGACTTTCAGGGCAAGAGTTACCTTTGTATTTTTCAAAGTCGGGCACTTTGAATTTGTGCGGAACTTTCACATTGGGGACTAAGCAAAGGTCTGCGGCGTGTTTTCCGAATAGATCCTGACCGCGAATGGCTTGCAGTTCTTTCTGTATTTCCAAGAACTATTCCTGGAACTCATTCATTCTGTCGAACATACTTTCGTTTCCACCAGACAGTATCTATGGAATCTGTCTTTCTGGGACAGCGTGTACCACGGGTGGTGGTATAGTCATCATGGCAGAGACTCTTGGTGTCTCCCGAAGTTTGTAACCTTCAGGAGTTGCTGTCATGCCCCTGGCATCTTCGCTTTCCCAAAGTTTGTAACCTTCAGGCCTAACGGTTCCTGTTGCATCTTCCAGATCCTCCATGATCGGCAGGATATACCCTTCTGGCATATAGTTGAGTGGCATGCCCCAGGGACGATCTTTCG
This sequence comes from Lathyrus tuberosus, assembly GCA_022829125.1. NCBI lineage: Eukaryota > Viridiplantae > Streptophyta > Magnoliopsida > Fabales > Fabaceae > Lathyrus > Lathyrus tuberosus. Next base: position 2,016,486 of record JALAZF010000082.1, on the reverse strand, counting down.
GCATTTTGTACCTAGGATCAGACTTCTCCACTATGGGCATTGACATGGTCTCTGAGATCACAGTCTGTTGTTGTTGCATCTGAGCTTCTACTAGAGCTTGCATGCTGTTATGAAGCTTTCTCAGATCTTCTTTCAGAGTGTCGATTTCTTCTCTTAACTCTCTGATCTCTCCCTCGAGATCATCCATTTTCTTTTGTCGATTGGCCCGAGTATTGTACGAATGAGACCGTTTAACTCTAGAATCGAGACACAAATGTGAGATTTGTAGGTAAGAAGAATGCGTTTATGCGAGAATGATGAATGATATGCAATGGTTTTATTACTTTTGTTATTTAATCAAAAGAAACATCAACAATTTGGATTGCAAATATCATACAGTGGGGAAACCCCTTTTTATTGAATTCAATGATTGCGGAAATGGAAATACAGTAGATTACAAAGTACTGTAAAAGGAAATGTCTAAACTAATGGATCCCGAGTCCTCTCCGAAGAGAGCTCAGGTGCTGGTTCTGGTGCTTTCCTTTTCTTTGACTGGGGCTCTTTAGCCGTTGTCGGGTTGTCATCCCTTTCCCAAATGAAAGGAGCGAGCAAGTTCCTCTGTTTATCCTGATTTTCTACAGCATGTTCCTCTAAAATCTCAATCAGAGCATCTCTATCTTTCAATAGCTGCTGCATTTTCTTACACTCCACATTGAGAATATGGTACTTGTTCCTCCAAGACCTCTTCTCCTGTTGAACTTTGTTGAGAGTAACTTGAAGTTTTTCTGTATCAGACATGAACTAAAGGAGAGAGTCCCTTAACGCAAGAACTTCCTGATGAGGGTAAGGCATCCTCAGCTTGAGAGCTCTAGTTTGTACCCACTGGAGATAAGGGTCCACCGAGACACAGTCTGGTTTCCCTAGAGACTCTCTTCCTTTCCTATGAACGTGTTTCCAGACATGCACTATTTCTGTCTTTAGCGCCCTGTCATATTCTCCTTCCTTGAAGAAAAGACCTTCCAGATGAGCACTCCACGGGACATGCCTCATTGGGTATCCAAATTGATGACTGACTAAAACCAGATGAGAATTGATTCCTCCCTTAGTTCCTATAAGGGGTACATTTGGAAAATTTCCACAACGGTCAATGATTATGATCCCGTCGTATATTCGATTGTGCCAATCGATATCAGAGTTGGTAAGAGACATGATTCTCTACGACCAACGTAAAGTACTTTTTTGATCCCAAAATGAAGCAGATTTTGGCAAATGGGAAATGAACCATTTGTAAAGCAAGGGTACACAACACGTGATCATTCCTCCGCTGTATAAATTCCTTAAGTGTACCGAATGATACGCATCTGCGAGTAAGGTTGGTACGGGATTTTCAATCATACATATCTTAATGGCATTGATATCTACAAAGTTATCGATGTTGGGAAACAAAAATAACCCGTAGGTGAGCAAAACAAAGATGCTCTCGAAAGTGGCCACGTTCCCTATACTGGCAAAGTACAGGGCTTTCTTTATCAAGAATTGGGCTGGAAAACCTTTGATGCCACCCTTAGTGGTCATGTGAGTCCTGACTTTTGACTCGTCCAAATAAATTGCTCTTGCAATGGTTTGATCTTTTGGAATTTCTTCCAGTCCAGAAAAGGGAGCTTGATCAGTGATATGTAAATCAGCCAGGTGAGAATACTCCTCTAGTGTTGGTACTAGATGATAATCTGGGAATGTGAAATAGTGATAAACCGGATCGTAGAACTGGATTAGTGTGGATAGGATTCCTTCAATTACATGGACCCTTAACAGAGACAGCAGTTCTCCGTACTTAGCTCTGAAAGCATCAGGGTTGGTGATCATCCTCGCCAACCCTCTCAAATCCTCTAACTTTGGAACCTTGAAGGTGTACTTATGAGTTTACCTTCTACCAAAATCCATAACGCAATCTCTTTATCTGATATTTGCAATCATTGTCTCAGTTTAATTTGAAAAAGAGAGACTAGAAGAGAAGATTTTCTTTTTTGAATGGTTTTTTAAATGAATGTATGAATGCAACACACAAAAACATAGAAAAAACCTGGGGTCAAAGGGTCGGTGTCATGAAGTCAAAGCTCTACCCCCCAAAGGTTTATACTGGTGATTTTTTGTACCTGTCCGCAAAATCATTGATCCCTCTTGGGATGACAACAGCAAGCGGATCGCCAGCGAGCTGATGTATCCTAGAGTGATCTCAAATGAGGGTAGTATCGTGTGACAACTATTTCCGATAGCTTCCGCACTACAAAATGGTTTCAGTGTACTAAAAACCCCAGCTTCTTAGATAACCCAGTCGACCATACTACTTTCAACAACCGAAGTCGTATAGGCAATGTATCTGCAAAGGGAGTCTCCACTGAGTTTGATGGTCGACCGGGGACTCTTAACTGGGATTCACTCCCCGTAAGATTACCCGTATTGCCATCACTTATCTTAGGTGTATACTCAATCTTTCCACATGCGGAATCACACACATTCCCATTAGCAGAAAAATAAACACAGATATCAATTAGGAAAAGCAGCATATATATTTGTCTTAATCATCCTAGACCTCTAGTCTTATGATCCTATACAGACAATGACTCCCCAGCAGAGTCGCCATTTCTGTGATACTTTGTGAACTCAGGGTTTTCTACCTAAGGTTGTGAACTTAAGGTTTCTATCGAAGATTGTAAGAAAGAGAAGAGGGCCCCACGGTGGGCGCCATTTTTTTATTTCTGTGATACAGTTCGATTCATTTTTTTATCGTGTTAAGCTGATTAAGGAAGGGAAATAGATGTCTCCAATTAACCCTGCTCGCATACTGAGGTTAAATAGTCAAAACTGTTGGTTTACAGCTGCTATTAAGACGTGGGACCTCTTCGGTTTATTTTTTTAAGAACACAGTGTCTGGACTATTTGTGAGGTTTTTAGTAATGTGTTTAGATTTGATGCTTTTGGGTTGATTTGATGGAGATACTTGATTTTGGGTTTTTGATTAGTGTGCTCGCTAAGATTTTTGCAATCTTATGCCTACGTATTCCCGTTTAACGAAACAGGGAAATCAGAGCGATCATAGTTCCTCCTATTCTATGGGAGGAAAAAGGTTGTTTTGGTGTCTTGTTCAAAGCCCAAGACATGAAGCTAAAGGTGATTTGTATCTTGTTCAAAGCCCAAGATGTAAAGCTAAAGGGTTCTGGATGAGAGAGAATTTGTCATCTCTAAATAGGAGTTGTTAATGTTTGTATGCTGTGAGCAAGGCACAAATTTGATGCTAAAAGTTTGATTGACTCAACCGAGGTTTCCTTATACAAAGCCTAAGAGGAGGCGATTGATCCAACAAGAGGGTGCTTTTTATTTTTTGTCTCGTACGAAGCTCGAGATAGATGCTAAAAGGGTTGACTCAACAAGAAAGTACTAACAAGTGACTGACTCAACAAGAGAGTGCTTTTATGTGTCTTATACGAAGCCCAAGACGGAGGCTAAAAGGTTTGACTCAACAAGAGAATCTTTTATCTGTCTTATATGAAGCCTAAGACGGAGGCTAAAAAGGTTTGACTCAACAAGAGTGTGATTTTTATCTGTCTTATACGAAGCCTAAGACGGAGGCTAAAAAGGGGCTTGACTCAACAAGAGAGTCTTTTATACTCAACAAGAGAGTGTTTTTCTATCTTGTACAAAGCCCGAGATAGAGGATAAAAGGAGATCGACTCAACAAGAGAGTCTTTTATACTCAACAAGAGAGTGTTTTAGTGTCTCATACGAAGCCCGAGATGGAGGCTAAAAGGAGATTGAATCAACAAGAGAGTTGTTTATACTCAACAAGAGAGTGATTTTTATCTGTCTTATATGAAGCCTAAGACTAAGGCTAAAAAGGGGTTTGACTCAACAAGAGAGTCTGAACAGGTTAGCTCCGCTGGGGAGAATCATTGTACAAAGCGCAAGAGGAGGCTATCTTACCGCTGTGGATTCTGGAGATCCTGAAGTGGGTCCAAGTGTGGGGAACTCTCATGAGAGAGACCGGGTTTCTACCTATGTTTGAAGGGAACTTGAGAATGTCTTTAAGACTCAAGGGTCTTAGATTGTCCAAGTCTAGAGTTTTATCTTTTGTACTATGCCCAAGAGGAGGCACAAGTATTAAGGGATGGGTATCAACCCTACAACGGCCGGATTTTTGACGCAGGAAAGACTGCTCTAGCAAAGGATGACTAAGTTCTGTCTTATACTTTTAAGAGGTCGTCAGGGTCTTTGTATTAAGCCTAAGAGAAGGCATGAGAACTTCTAAGAAGCCGAAGGGTCCTTGTACAATGCCCAAGAGGAAGCGGGGATGCTTTTAGGAAGCCTGTCGGTCCCCAAACCAAGAGAAGTTCAAGACATGCTATTCACAGAGAATAGATCAAGCCAGGAAAGTTCAAGGATTTGGAAGAAACTCAAGAGATGCTATTCACAGAGAATAAATCAACTCTGAGGAGTAGAGTTTCTTTGACAATTTCTAAGAGTGACAGTCTGAGAAAGGGTTCACCGAGAATGCTGCCTTTCACGTTTCCATATTGTTTAACCCCAAGAGGAGGGAAGACTGTATCTGGAATCCTATGGGGGATCTAGTTTTGACTGTATTTAAAAGTGACCAACAAGGCTTTACCTAGTGCTAGACGAAGTTGTCGGGGAAAACTCTAAATAACTATACTAGTATTACACAGTGGATATGTGACAAGTATAAAAGGATGTGAAAGAAGACTTACAGTGAAGCAGCCCCACAATACAGTTATATACATATGAAAGCGATAAATGAAAGCGGATAAACACTTACCCATTGTAGAGCTTCCATGCTGTTTTGTTAGTTGTTCAACATAGAAAGATTTAATAATAATATTATGTTCAAAATCAAAGGAGAAAGTGCTTTGAAAAGTTTGTTGGGGCTTACAGTTCAAGGAGAGGCCCAAGGTTTTAACGATGATCACACCGCTGTTTTGAAAACTGTACAGAGGGACTTATATAATATGTGAGGCCCACAAAGTTTTTATGTATAAGGGGACTGGGTCTTACACTCTATTAGAGGCCCAAGTGTTTTTGTATCAGTGATGGGGCTTACAACTCAAGGAGAGGCCCAGGGTTATTTGAACTGGCGATCGTGCCAAGGTTTTTTTCTTTTAACACAGAGAAACTTATACAATATTTGAGGCCCAAAAAGGTTTTGGTTAAAAGGGGATTGGGTCTTACACTCTATTAGAGGCCCAAGTGTCTTAAAAAAAGGAAATGGGACTTATAACGCGAGGGTAGGCCCAAAAGTTTTTCGTTTTGAAATGGCGATCGCGCCGAGATTTTTGAAAACGCAATGGGTCTTATACAATGACTGAGGCCCAAAAATTTTTTGGTTTTCAAAGGGGTTGGGACTTACACTATATTAGAGGCCCAATTGTTTAAAATAAAAGGAAATGGGACTTATAACACGAGGGTAGGCCCAAAAGTTTTTCGTTTTGAAATGGCGATCACGCCGAGATTTTTGAAAACGCAGTGGATCTTATACAATGATTAAGGCCCAAAAATATTTTGGTTTTCAAAGGGTTTGGGTCTTACACTCTATTAGAGGCCCAAAGTGTTTGAAAAAGTTTGATGAGGGTTGAATTAATCAAAACCCTAATTTGTTTTCAAAATATATTTTAATTGAATAAAAATTCAATTAAAATGATCAAAATTGTTAAACATTTGTTAAAAACAAATTGTGGTATTGGATTAATGTTTGAAAAATCATGTTTATATCCACAAAATGATTGGAAATCAATTAAGTTTGGAAAATCAAGGGAGAAAAAATATTACAAATGTCAAAAACAAATAAAACATTAATTCTTTGCAAAAATATCAAATATATGAAATAAATAATATTTTTGGGATTTTTTTGGTAAAATAAAATAGTTTAACATTTTTGTGAATTATTAAAAAAAATATCAACTCAAAATCATTAAAACTCAGAGAGAAATTAATTTTTGAATCAATTAAATAAAATCATAAAATTCAAATATTTGAATTTTCAAAAAGGGCGCCAAGAACATGGCAAGAACACGCGCCACCCTTTGTTTCTGCAGATTTGCATTTTCTATCCAATCTCACTGAATACTTGATTATATCATGCAATCTACATATCAACCTGCTCGTTTTCACCTCACGATCATGTCTATGGTCTTTAATTTCATTTATTTTAAGCATGGAATAAGAAATCAAAGAGAAACCTCAAGAACCCTAAAATTTGTATGAAGGCTCAGAAATTCCATACACGATTCAAACAAAGTAATTGATTGAGGGAAAACACTCTATGCATGATTATGAACATATGGCCAAATTATTGTGTAGCAAAAAATGCATGGATCATAGAGTTGGAAGAGCTCATGCTTACGTCTTGCAGCTAGTGATCGTGTTTTGTGTTAGAGGTGTTGCAAGCTAGTTCCAATGATCTGGACAGCTTCCTTAGGTGCCAAGTAGTGTGTTTGAATGCTTGGAGTGGTTTGAAATAAGCTGAAACTTGAGATGGTACCTCAACTGCACCTCTATTAAGAACTTGAGCAGTTGGCAAGTGATTTTGGTGATTTTGGAGTGGTTTGAAACAAGCTGAAGCTTGAAGGTATCACTACAGTTGATTTATCAACCGTTGTTATATACAGATAATCACCACGGTTGGTTTATCAACCGTTGTTATATACAGATAAGTTTTATTCAATAAACAAATAAAATACAACCGCGCCTTAGTTTAGATATGTCACAATGGTGTAGGGATGAAGCGTTGTGAGCATGGCGTCGTTGTTTACGCATTTTGTAGTAGTGATCACTTCTATATGATGTTTATGGGGTGTGTGTGTGATTGGTTTGGTTGGAATTACTCTCAAAATCAAAACCCGATAGTGACTTGCTTTGGAAGGCAAATTTGGAAGTGAGAAGGTGATTTTGAGGAAAGCATATATTTGATGGCTTTGGTGTACTCAAACTGATCACAAGTGAGCTCTATTTATAGTAGAGCAAGTTTGTTTTGCAAGCAATAGTGAGTGGCAACTGCAGCAGAGGTTTGGCCAATGTTGATCAATGGGAATCCAAGTCTCCTCTAGCCATTGACTAGAGGTTAGAGCACAGGCTGCTGGTTCCCTAGTTCTTGGATATGTCTTGACTGAATTCAGTTGGAAATGGTTCAGTCTATGCCACCTTGGTGCATCCATTAAATGCTCCAAACCAAAATTGGAGTCTTGTCCCCTCTTTAGGTATTTCTAGGTTTGGCATGCTATTTTTAGTTCCAAAGACTTGGGAGGCTTATGGATCAGTGTTTGTCCCTCCTTGGTCCCCCCCTGAGGTGTTCAGATGGATAGACATGTTTGTCATTTGCACAAATTTGGCAAATCGGGCAAAATGCACAAATCTGCCTTGCCATGACAGTTTGCAGCAAGGCATATTGGCATGGTCATATCTCATGGATCAAGTTGAATTCCATGAAGTTCTTGGCCATTTTGGAGAGCTCTCATATGATACAACATATGAGTGATCATAGTTTGTTTTGATACCTTTTGGATCCAAGTGAAAAATGCCCCTATATTTGGAAAAAAGTGAAGACAGATTCTGACTTAGTGAAAATTTCACTAAGTGTTGGAAAAAAGTGACATTTTCACTTTTTGTGATTTTGGCCATCCAATAACTTGAAATCCATGAGGAATTGGAATGAGGTGTAATTGACACTTTTAAAGTATGCCATGAGAGCTACAAATCCATATTTGGATCAGCCCAAATGGTTGCTTGGATATCAAGTTATGATCCTTGGAATTGGTACCCTAGCCACTTTGTTCCATAACTTAGAAAATTTATAAGTTTTTTATGGTTACCCCTTTTACAAGTTATCCCACTTTTCTTGATTTTTCTTGATGAATGATGATTCCAATCACACATTAACATCATTTTAGGGTCAAAGAACCATAATTATGAAAAATTTCAAAAAGTCAAAGTTGACTTTTGTGCACAGTTGACTTTTTGTCAGATGAATTGCAAACTGTACGATCCTCTATGAAATAAAGTCCTTGACCTAAATCAAACTTGATGGATTGATTTAATAGGTGTTATAAGGATGTATTGAATCATGTCCTAGGGTTTGGGAGCATGTCTGGGTCAAAAGTCAAAGACACAGTTGACTTTTTCTGTGAAACCCTAATTGTGGTCCAAATGAAATTGAAACATGTGAATCAAGCTTCTTGGATAAATCCATTGTTGAAAATGGATCAATGTGGTGTATTGGAGACCCTCAAATCATTCCTTGAGGTCTTGGCTCATGTTTTGTCCCAAAAGTCAACTTAGGGGTGAATTAGGTCAAGAAACCCTAAATCCTGATTTCTGGTGAATGCATCCCCTGAGGCCAAATTGACTTGATGATTGGGTTCGTGAGGTCCCATGAGTATAATATGTTATGTTTTGAAGCATTGGCTCATGCCCAGAGGAAAATTTCCATCTGGAGGCCCTGGTCGACCAAAATCCTAATTTGGTGACACTGTCGATCTTGAGGCTTGATCCACCTGGAAGGTTGCAGCCTTGTGCTTAGTCCTTGATGTGGGAGTCCTCTTGATCCTTTGGGGATGTTTGAGAGGTTAGACAAGTTGAAGATCATGTCATTTCTTGATTGATCCTTTGTCTAAGGCTCAGAGAGGGCTTGAAACCCTAATTATTGATTGTAGTGGATGCTCACCCATCTTTGGGGAGACTAATGAGGCATGATGGTCCATCCATATTGTGATGATGATTTACACAATGATGGGAAATCTTAGTGGTCAAAATTTGGGGTATGACAGTGAGTGTCACGGAAGAATGGCCACCATAGTTGAGAGTGAGATGCATTGTATGTAACATATATGGTTGTTGTGTGATTGAGGTGGATGTGGTCGCCTTATAATTGTCGAATACAATCACGTTATGTTATGTTTACTCACATATTTAGAAAAAATCCCTTAATTGTGCCATCCCAAGTATGAGGCTCATATAGAGTAAGAATTGGAATGTACACACCAATTCTTTGACTTGAGTTTGAGTCCCAAAGATGATGGATCCCTAAGTGGGGTGAGTCCCACACGAATAAAAGGCTTGAAATGGGTTTTGAGTCCCATAGGAAGCGAGGATTCTTAAGGTTGATGTGTTCCCTTAGAATCCTAAGTCCATGCGTAGTCAAAGTATGCAATAAGGATCCGTGACCCAAGTCGATATCCCTAGACGTGGGGATTTCCAGGGAAAGATACCTTGATATGGTTTCTGATTAGTGATTGTTTGAGTTTTTAAACTCATGAGGCGTGTTTCCATACAATGTGAGCTTATGAACTTGAGTCTCTTTCCCTTATGACTTGAGTTAGGTTTTGATTAGTACCTTGTAGAGCCAAGTGGACCCATAAGATGGGGAACCCACTGAGATTATTATCTCACCCCACATTGTTGATTATTTTTTCAGGTAGTTCTGAGCAGGTGAAGGGTAAGGACAAGATAGCTTGATGTCCTTATTTGTTTGATCTTTTGGATAGCTTTCCGCTGTGTAGGTGGATATTTTGAGATCATTCCACGATGATCTAGTTCTTAGTTTATATTTTGGGAGTTTTGTATATATAGTGCCATTGTTAGTTGTTTATTTTAGGTATGTAATATGTATAATGTTGTCACTACGAACTTATGTATTGCAATACCAATTTACAACTATGTATATTCTAGACATGTATTATATATGGGTGTTACAATTTGTATCAGAGCAGGTCGTATCCTCGACCTAGCCATTAAATATTATGAGTATTTCTGTATGCCTCATATGTGTGTTGTCATCATTGTCCTGGATGTTGTATTCATAGTATTGAGCCTTGAAATTCTGGCATATGCAGACAGAAGATGTCCTAACACATGTCAAGACATTGTGCTACATAGACATTTAAACACAGAGACATAACAGCAGACTGATACCTTGAATATCAGAACTGCAGGATCATAGATGTTACGACATCTGATCTAACATGTTTATCATGAACCCTAACAGAAAATGTAAATCTGTAGAATGATAAAAGAACACAGCAGTTGTTAACCTAGTTCGGTGTAATTCACCTACATCTAGGGGATACCAATCCAGGAAGAAGACTCCACTATCTGTAGAATTGTTACAAAGCTAAACTCCCCTATTTACAACTTTATACCTAACATCTACCCAATGAACATCTTTACCAAAGTTAAACTCCATCGTTTACAACTCTGATATGAGATACCCCACTCACTTCCCTTAATCACTAACTGTGATTTCTATATCATCCCTATCAATACAGAAATCTGTCAAGCTTTCTCGACAAACAAGCAAACTTGGATTTGCTTAAAAGCTTTATCCAAGAACAATAAACAATCCAATACCTCAAGGCTTATGAATCTGTGTGACACCTATATCTGCCACAATGCATCAACTGATACAAAGGGAGACTTATAACCTAGAGAGCCAACGACTCTCGAAACCCTACACCCTTGTTTCTTATGCAAGAGAACTAGGTTACAAAAGCCATACAGAAACCTAGGTCTAAGTCTTCTATTTATAAAGTCTTCTGCTTCCTTGGGCTTCAATTCTTTGGTCCTTGATCCATGCGCATTAAATCTTGGCAGATTTGTTACTAATCTAAAACTTGCTAAATCAGCATATCAGTCAAGATGTTGTATCTTCATGTTGAGACATCTTCTTTGACATCTTTGTTCATGGCCAGATTTCTTGATGTTGAATCCTTTTGTATGACAATGAGTTTTACCAAAATTTAAGTCAAATCTTTAGAGTCTTCAATCTCCCCATTTTGAAAAATTTGGGCTAAAACTTATAAACTCATTTTGTAGGATTCTCTTGTATTCGTGTCAACCTGAATAACCAACTCATAAGTATTAATTTAAGACTCTTGAGATTCCATAAATTCTAATGTTCTGGACTGGGCCAGCGTCTGCCATTCAATTGGGCAGGCCCAAACCCCATGATCTGGGATGGCCCAACAAGGCCCATATCCACACCTGCGTCGAGCACGTGCCAGCCTCCAGCAATGTCGGGCACGTGCAGCAGACACTGTCGAGCAGGGGCGGAAAGCCTTGCGAAGCACGTCTCTCCTCGACACCTAAGAACTCCTCCCCGCGAGGACACGTCACCTTGCAACCTCCCGCCTCCGAAGGAATCAGTCTGCCCACGTTCTGGAGATCTCGGGACTGTTACCTCATGGCGAAAACCACGTGCTGGTCTTCCCTACGCCGCGTAAGCCCTGGAAATTTCCTGGATTGGGCCTAGCAATCCAGCCCCGTGCAGGTAACCATTGGCCCCGTACTGGGGGCTCTCTATAAATACCCTCTCACTTGAGAGGGTCAGGTTACATTACATTCTAACTCACACCTACTTTCTGTACTTGCCCTTTTCTCTGACCTTTCCTGACTTGAGCGTCGGAGTACCTTGCAGGTATACCCCCCCCCCCCCCCCCCCCCCCGCAGTATCATCATCACCGGAGCTGAAGATTTCACGACGCTGTTGGCCACTATCATACTGTCTGATCCAGGTATGATCAGTGGCGCCGTCTTTGGGAACTACTGCTTCCCCGTTTTTCCTTCATTGTTAAACCAAAGCAAATCTCTCTTTTCCTAACGAACATGGCTACCAACCAGACTGGAAACAATGCTCCGGACACCGTCTTCACGCAACCTGAAAACGGAGACCACCGTGAAGACAACGCTGCCATTCATGTCGAGGATGTCGACGTGAGAGACGGGCAGATCGGTTCCCTATTTTACGAAGACGTGGTGTACGACGCCGCCGAACAGGACATCCCGCAGGTTGTCTACCAGCCTGTCCCTCCACTGACTAATGCGGATCTGGGCACGGTGCCCTGTTCGCCTTGGTCAACCAGACCAACTAGATGATTTCTCAGCAAAATCTTCGAATCGAAGTGCTCAAGAGAGGGCGGCCACGACGATATTCCCCGCGAAGACATCGTCACCCCCATCTCCCAACCATTCTCCTTCCCCACGAAGGACTCACTAGGCAGACTCTCGCAGCCCCTCCCCGTGGCGCCAAGGTCGCGGACTACGCTTGGAGCGAACCCAGCCTGTGGTCACTTAGAAGCGCCCCCGCTCCCCTCCTCAGAATGAACCAAGGCGTTCCCCGACCAGGAAGAGGAGCGAGGATGACGACGAGAAGCCGAAGAGCCTTTCCAGGAGCACTCCTTGTCGACATGGACTGGGTCGGAACCATCGCACCAAATCGCAGTCGCCGCTCAGAAGTGATGAGGATGACCAGAGAACTCCCTTGTCTAGGGAAATTATGGACACACCTATACCCGTGGGCATGGAGATGCCCCTGCAACTGGGGAATTATGACGGCACAGCCGGTCCCGACGATCATATCGAGAGCTTCGAAGCCATGCTCGACTATAGAAACGTCTGGGGAGCTATTAAGTGCAGGCTCTTCCCGACTACCCTCCGGAAAGGAGCCATGACATGGTACAAGAGGCTTGCTTCAGAATCCATCACGTCTTGGAAACAGCTGAAAAAACAGTTCTCTAGGAATTTTAGCGCCTCTCGTCGACACCCGAAGATGGTGGCCTCCCTGGAGGCCATCTTCCAAGGGCGGAACGAATCCCTCAGGAACTACATCGAGAGATTTAACAAAGAAGCCGTCGAGGTCCACGCGACCGATGACATGAAGAAGTTCCGGATCGCACGGGGACGACGCACCGGAACCGACTTCGCCAAGGCTGTGGGCATCCATAAACCTCGCAACTTAGAAGACCTACTCTTCCGAGCTCAATCGTACATCGAGTTTGAAGAGACGCAGGATGCTCAAATGGCCCTCGACTCACGGCGACGAGATGGCCCCCACGGCCACAGAAATGAAGGCTCTTATCCCCCGCGGCGTGGGGGAGCTAGAAGAAAGGAAGGTCGCTTCCGAGACTCTCATGAGCCGAGGGGTCCAGCTAGCCGGTTCATGGAATACACGCCGCTCAACGCTCCCCGCGAGCAAATTCTCTCCGAGTACGCCAACTCGGAGTTCCAGAGAGGGGGTGTCTACTTTCCCAAGCTGACAGCGCCCAAACCAAATGCGGACAAGTCCAAGTACTGCAAGTTCCACCGGAGCCATGGACATGTCATAGAAGATTGCATCCGCCTTAAGGATGCAATTGAGATCCTGGTCAAGGAAGGGCATATGAAGAAGTACGCCTAGAGGAACAATGCTTCCCGATCGGGTCAAGGATGCAATTGAGATCCTGGTCCGTCCCTATACAACTGCATTCTGGGGAGGACCACCCTGGCCGAACTCACAGCAGTACCATCGGCAGTCCATCTGAAGATGAAGTACTACATGAGCCGGGGTCAGGTCGTCACAATGCACGGGGACAGTGAAGTAGCCAGGAGGTGCTTTGACGCTGCAATCAAAGGCATGAGTTCCATCAGCACCAAGCCCAAGACCGGAGCGAAGTCATCCCCGGACGCTATGCAAAAGCCACTTCCGCGCGTCAACGTGGTCGACTTCGACAACAGGTTCCTTGGCGAGCATGAAGAAGGCGGAGCAGCTGACCTCGACCTCCAGGCAAAACGCAACGGGCAGCCTCTCTACCCAGTGTTCCCCGTCCCAGACGGAGACTTCGAGCTCGTAGCCCTCGGAGACGACCTAGACCGAAGCGTGAAGATCGGCACCGGACTCCCCGACCTGGCAAAGAAGCAGCTGAAGGCATGTCTCCAGAATAACGCTGATCTGTTTGCATAGAGCGCCTCCGAGATGCTTGGCCTTGACCTCGAGGTGGCCTGCCATCAGCTCACCGTAGATCCGGCCGCTAGGGCTATAGTTCAACCTAGGGATAGGCAGTCTTCTGAAAAAGCGGAGGCTGCTGAAAAAGCTGTAAAAGACCTCCTAGAGGCGAATTTTATTTCAGAGGCCAGGTACACAACCTGGCTGTTCAACGTTGTACTTGTCAAAAAGAGTAATGGAAAATGGAGGATGTGCGTTGACTATACCGACCTTAACCAGGCATTCCCGAAAGACTCTTATCCTTTTCCTAACATCGACCAGTTGGTCGACAATTCTGCAGGTTTCAAGCTATTGTCCTTCATAGACGCGTACCCGGGGTATAACCAAATCCCCATGGACAAGGCCGACAAGCAGCATACTACCTTCATGACCGAGTCGGGCAATTACTACTACAACGTAATGCCCTTCGGCCTGAAGAACGCCGACGCGACCTACCAATGGATTATTAACAAAGTCTTTCGGGGAGAGATCAGTGACATGCTCGAGGTCTACATGGACGACATGATCGTCAAGTCCGCTGAAGAGGTCGACCATGCTACCCATCTCATGAAGGTATTCGACATGGCGAGGAGATGCCGCATGAGTTAGGTAAGTGCAAATTGTAACTATTTTTGTATATATGTTTTGTTGCACTTATCGATACTTTTTGGTAAATATCGATCGAATAAACCTCACTTTGTGTATAAATACGTTAGTTAGTATATATTTGTAATATTGATTAATTTATGTAATAATTGATAGTTTTCCATTCATTTTGTAGGTAATTAAGCATTGTTGGAGCAATGAGTAATAAAAGCTCCAAGATGTGTCATTTGAAGCAATAAAAGGGGAGCTGAAGAAAACCAGAAAGTTCAGCTTGTTCGCTTTGCGAGTGAGCCAGCGAACATTCGCTGTGCGAATGACTGGCGAGTTCCCCAGCGAATGGTCTCAGTTTGAGGCAGAGGAAAAAGGAACCAAAGTTCACTTTGCGAACTGTGCAGCGAGCATTTGCTTTGCGAATAAGTCGATCACATTTTAGAGGCACTTAAGTGCCTTTTTTTGAGGTTTAACATTTCAAAGGCGGTTTAACATTTCAGAAGCACTTAAGTGCCATTTTTTGAGGTTCACTAGGCGAATGATTCGTTTGCAAAGCGAACGTGACATATTTGTAATTGTATATAGTTCATTTCAGTCACTTTTTAGGTTATGGTTTTGGGGATTCTTGTTCCAACTCCATCAAACTTCATTTTTTCAGTAGATTAGCTTAGAAAACAACATGGAAGCTTGCATACGGATGATCCGGAGTGGATTGATCATCGACCGGCGTTTGACAAACCGCGAGATGTTTGGTTCATTTCTCTTCTTCTTTGTGTTTTTCTTCTTTGTTGGGTTTTGTATATGTATTGACTATGATCTCCCGTATATTTGTCGCCCATGGCGTTGTATAAAACTTGCTTTACAAATCTTTATTGGTGATTGTCTCTGATTTTTGCTTTATGCGCGGGGTTTGGGTTGCGTTAGAGATAATCCTCGCAAACTTCGATTAGGGATGATTATCTGTTAGTTTCTGGATTCTAGAGATAGATTTAAGAGCTAACAATCTTCAATAGGCGTCGAAGCTTAATGCCTATGTGCCTTGAGTCACGTGCAAGAGTGTCGGCGAGGGTAACACGGTTGTTCTCTCAACTTTGCGTTAGACATAACCTTTGTTGTGAGCGATGCTGGGTGATATTGAGGAGTATTGTAGGTTGAGTATAACTGGTCGGTAAGTTTATGTTTGTGAGGAGTCGGTTATGTGCATGCCAGAAAAGTTTGTCTTGCTGAAGAATGAATTTGTTTTATGTTTTAATGTTTATTTTTCTGCATTTCCTTTTAAACCATTTTAAACCCAAACTCATAAACGCGAGAGACTGTCGAACGACTTTCTTTCCCTCGAACCGATCTCTGTGGACACGACATAAATCCCAGAGGGAATTCTTCCGAAAATAAATATTTTTCCTGCTTTCCCTATTCTGCAACCAATAAAATGGCGTCGTTGCCGGGGATTGGTTTTGATATTGAATCGCATTGCGATAGTTTCTTTGTTTTTGAGTTTTGTATATATCGTATATAGTGTTTGTTTCCATTATGTTTGTTCAAGTGTTGTATACATTTTGTTTGCGTAACGTTTGTTTAAGTGTTTGGTTAGGGCACTTGCTTTTGGTTTGTGCGGTGAGGCATCACTATGGCATGAAGGAAGGAAGTTACTAGCTAAGCATTGTAAAGGCGTCGAGCTTACAACGTAAAACAAGCATGGTGTATTCTTTTCTTTTGTTGTTGTTTAGTTTAGGTAGTGTGGTGAGTATTCATTAAACAAGTTGTACTCGGTTTTTTCGTAAAATTCTCAAATCTTCACTTTACAACTTATTTAATGAATTTTCTGCCGGTTTTTCAGTTTGTGTATATTAATAGTTTTCGTGTTTGTCAATGAACTTGTTTTGAGTAGCTTGAGGAAATGTGGCGATGTTCCAAGTTTGATCATTTCAACATGCGGATGTATGATAATGATATTGTTAAGTTTTGTACACGTCCAAGGTATGTGTTTATCGCTTTCTTGACTTTAGCATATTCATGATACTTAGGCTTTTTACAAACTTCCATGCCATTCATTCTTTCGTATACTTGTTCGTATGTGAATCACTTTAGTTCCCAACCTTTTTGTGAGGTAGCTTTCCATTGTTCATATATGCACGGAGTACCAACATTCTTGTTCTAACTAGATTTTATTATGCTTAATCTTTTGTTTGTGTTGATTGTATGAAAGCATGAAAAGAATCAAGGCATTTTGTTTCATTTTGAGCACAACTACCTAGTCAAATAGTCAATTCACCTTGTGAGTGTGTGATCATTTGTAACCCATTTGTGCCTTTCTATCATTATCCATGTTGTTTAAGCTTAATGCTTGTCTATGAGTATTGAATTCACTTTTTGTATGGATTTTGATTGATTGTTTTTTCTTGAACCCTCAACTTTGCGTTGTTCTATGAATTTTTACCTTGCCTTAGAAAGTAGGGAATATTCACATGATGATGTGGTTGAATTCAAGTTGGGGAGAGAATAATTGTTTACTCATTGGTTGGTTTCTATGAGGTCAAATAAGCGGCTGTTTTGCTGTCATGTTCGCTTTGCAAGTATGATAGCGAATGTTCGCTGTGCGAATGGCTGACGAAGGTCCCACCGAAGGAATCCAGAATGAGGCAGTGGCGAAAGGGACCAAAGTTCACTTTGCGAATGTCCTAGCGAGTGTTTGCCTAGCGAATGATCGTTCGCTGTACGAACCTCTGAAAAAAAAAAGAGAAAAATATGAAAAAGAAAAGAAAAAAAAAGAGAAAAAGAAAGAAACAGAAAATCCTTGAAAAAGGAAACATAAAGAGTTCAAATAATTGTGCTAAATAAGTATTGTGTGTTGTGTAACACTTGGGATTTTTGAACAAGCTGATTGAAATTTTGGTGTTTGAGTCTTTATGAGTTGATCACTCCCTTAGGTTTAGGCAAGTTTTTGTTTCAATTACCTTTAGAAATTTCCCCTTGTTTGTTTACCCGACCACGTTACAACCTTGAAAGTCCTTGTGATTCTTGCTTTTATGTTTTCAATATGATTTTTGGATGGATGCATAATTTAGTCTTTTGTTTTCAAGATTGTTGTGTGAGTGATAAGTACTTTATTTTGTGTTTTTTATCTACCGATAATTGTTTTTGCTATGTGTGATTCACATTTGAACTTGTGTTGTTTTAGAATGTTTGGCATGATTTTTGTATTTTGCATTTGTTTCGTGACTATGTTATCATCGTAGTTTAGTGGTAAGTATTTATTTTGTGTGTACCATTTTCGATTGAACCATACATTTGTTTCCGTTTTCAAAACTTGTTGATTCGTGATTCTTTGGTTTTCACTCTGTTTCTTTGAGTTGTTTGATTTTTGTTTGAGGATAAACAATTATGTAAGTTGGGGAGAGTTTGATAAGTGCAAATTGTAACTATTTTTGTATATATGTTTTGTTGCACTTATCGATACTTTTTGGTAAATATCGATCGAATAAACCCCACTTTGTGTATAAATACGTTAGTTAGTATATATTTGTAATATTGATTCATATATATAACAATTGATATTTTTCCATTCATTTTGTAGGTAATTAAGCATTGTTGGAGCAATGAGTAATAAAGGCTCCAAGATGTGTCATTTGAAGCAATAAAAGGGGAGCTGAAGAAAACCAGAAAGTTCAGCTTGTTCGCTTCGCGAGTGATCCAGTGAACATTCGCTTTGCGAATGACCGGCGAGTTCGCCAGCGAATGGTCCCAGTTTGAAGTAGAGGAAAAAGGAACCAAAGTTCGCTTTGCGAACTGTTCAGCGAGCATTCGCTTTGCGAATAAATCGTTCGCATTTCGAACTCACGAAGAAAAGCAAAGGCATTTTAACATTTTAGAGGCACTTAAGTTCCATTTTTTTAGCTTCCCTAGGTGAATGTGACAGATTTATAATTGTATATAGTTCATTTCAGTCACTTTTTAGGTTATGGTTTTGGGGATTCTTTCTCCAACTCCATCAAACTTCATTTTTTTAGTAGATTAGCTTAGAAAAAAACAGGAAAGCTTGCATACGGATGATCTAGAGTGGATTGATCGTTGACCGGCGTTTAACAAACCGAGAGATGTTTGGTTCATTTCTCTTCTTCTTTGTGTTTTTCTTCTTTGTTAGGTTTTGTATATGATTTGACTATGATCTCATGTATATTTGTCGCCCATGGCGTTGTATAAAACTTGCTTTACGAATATTTATTGGTGATTGTCTCTGATTTTTGCTTTATGCGCGGGGTGTGGGTTGTGTAATACCCCAAATTTTGACCACTTAGATTTCCCATCATTGTGAAAATCATCATCACAATATGGATGAACCATCATGCTTCATCAGTCTCCCCAAAGATGGGTGAGCATCCAATACAATCAAAATTAGGGTTTCAAGCCCTCTCTGAGTGCTTAGACAAAGGATCAATCAAGAAACGACATGATCTTCAACTTGTCTAATCTCTCAAACATCCACAATGGATAAAAAAGGACTCCCACTTCAAGGATTAAGCACAAGGCTGCTCCCTTCTAGGTGGATCAAGTCTCAAGATCGAAAGTGTCACCAAATTAGGGTTTTGGTCGACCAGGGCCTCCAGATGGAAATTTTCATCTGGGCACAAGGCAATGATCCAAAACATGACCTAATATGCTTCATGGAACCTCATGAACCCATGCATCAAGTCAATTTTGCCTCAGGGGATGCATTCATAAAATATCAGGAATTAGGGTTTCTTGACC
Organism: Lathyrus tuberosus; assembly: GCA_022829125.1. Classification (NCBI taxonomy): domain Eukaryota; kingdom Viridiplantae; phylum Streptophyta; class Magnoliopsida; order Fabales; family Fabaceae; genus Lathyrus; species Lathyrus tuberosus. The sequence goes on along the minus strand of JALAZF010000082.1, from coordinate 1,997,369 downwards.
TAATTCACCCCTAAGTTGACTTTTGGGACAAACCATGAGCCAAGGCCTCAAGAGATGATTTGAGGGTCTCTAATACACCATATTGATCCATTTGGAACAATGGATTGATCCAAGAAGCTTGAGCAACAAGTTTCATTTTCATCTGCACCACAATTAGGGTTTTAAGAGAAAAGTCAACTGTAACTTTGACTTTTGACCTGGACATGCTCCCAAACCCTAATACATGATTGAATATACCCTATGACACCCATGGAACATGTCCATCAAGTTTGATTTAGGTCAAGGACATGATTTCCTGAAGAATTGCACAGTTTGGAATTCATCTGATAAAAAGTCAACTGTGCACAAAAGTCAACTTTGACTTTTTGAGATTTTTCACCAAAATGGATTTTTAACCCTAAAATGATGTTAATGTATGATTTGAATCATCATTCATCAAGAAAAATCAAGAAAAGTGAGATAACTTGTAAAAGGGGTAACCATAAAACTTAGAAATTTTTCTAAGTTAAAAATAAAGTGGCAAAGGTACCAACTTTGGAGGACCATAACTCCTAAACCACAAGGCCATTTTTTCTCATCCAAAGATGGACTTGTAGCCCTCATTATCACCTACAAAAACTTCAACTACAAGTCATTCCAATTCATTAAGGATTTTGAGTTATGGAGTGATCAAAGTGGCTGAAAAGTGAAAATGTCACTTTTTCCAACACTTAGTGAAATTTTCACTAAGTCAGAATTTGCCTTCACTTTTTGCCAAATGTAGGGGGATTTTTCACTTGGAATCAAAAGAGATCAAAACCAAACTTGTTCAAACAGTTGTTGTATCATGTAAGAGCTTTCCAAAATGGCCAAGAACATTGCCAAATTCAACCTACACCATGAGATACAACATTGCCAAGTTGCCTTGCTAAAATCTGTCAAGGCAAGGCAGAATTTGCACTTTGGCTCGATTTGCCAAAATCAGCCAATTCCAATTACTCCAATCCACTTAGACACCTCAGAGGATTGAATCCAAAGGGGACAATCACTGAGCCAAGCCTCCAAGGTCCAAGGAACAAGGAATAGCATGTTGAACCTAGAATGGCCAAAATAGGGACAAGACTTCAAATTTGGAATGAGGCATTCAATGGAACTATCAAGGTGGCATGGACTGAGCCATTCTCATCTGAAATCAGTCAAGACTTATCCAAGACCAAGGGGACCAAAGCTCTGTGCCCTAACCTCTAGTCAATGGCTAGAGGAGACTTGGATTTTCATTTGCCAACATTGGCCAAACCTACTTACCAGCTGCCATGCACTATTCCTTGCAAAACAAACTTGCTATACTATAAATAGAGCTCAATTGTGGTCAGTTTAAGTACACCAAAGCCATCTAACAGATGCTTTCCTCAAAATCTCTTTCTTTTGGCAAAAATGCCTTTCTTAGCAAGGTAGCTATCGGGTTTTGAGTTTGAGAGCAATTCTGCACAAACCAATCACTCACACACCTCACATACATCACATATGAGCTGATCAAACACTCACATAACTTCTGAAACATCAATTTCATGAAATCACCAGCTGGTTGCTCAAATTTTCAAACAAGGTGCAGCTGAGGTACCATAAAATGATCCAGCCAATTTCAATTCAGTCCAACCATCCAAACACAATCCATAGGGTGTAGGGAAGCTGTCCAGATCATCACAACTCATCTGTAACACCTCCAAATCAAAAATCACTTTGAACTTGCTGTCACGGCTTGGAGGTAAGCACATACTTGGTCATCTCTCAATCTATGCATATTTCCTCGCACAATAATTTGGCCATATGTTCATAATCATGCATGGAATGTTTTCCCTCAATTAATTGCATTGTTTGAATCGTGTATCAAAAATCCTAGCCTTCATGCAGAAATTAGGGTTCTTGAGGTTTCTTCGTGATATCTTGTTGTATGTTTAATTTAAATGAAATTAAAGTACATAGAAATGATCGTGAGGTTGAGACGAGCATAATGATATGTGAATTGCGTGATATGATTACGTATTCATGGAGATTGGATAGAAAACGCAAATCTGAGAAACCAAGAACACGCGCGTGTTCTTCAGCTTGTTCTTGGCGCCTTTTTTTTCAAATTCAAATATTTGAATTTTGTGATTTTGTTTAATTGATTCAAAAATTAATTTCTCTCTGAGTTTTAATGATTTTGAGTTGATTCTTTTTTTAATAATTCACAAAAATGTTAAAATATTTTATTTTATCAAAAAATCCCAAAAAATATTATTTATTTCATATAAATGATATTTTTGTAAAGAATTAATATTTTGATTGTTTTTGGCATTTTAAATATTTTTTCTACATTGATTTTGCAACTTTTAATGCTTTCTAATTATTTTGTAGGTCAATACTTAATTTTTGAAGCATTAATCCAAGATCACAATTTGTTTTCCATGTGTTAAACAATTTTTGATCATTTTAATTGAATTTTTATTCAATTAAATACATTTTGAAAACAAATTAGGGTTTTGGATTAATTCAACCCTCATAAATCATTTTCAAAACACTTTGGGCCTCTATTAGAGTGTAAGACCCAATCCTTTTTTTTTGACCAAATCATCTTTGGGCCTCACTTATTGTATAAGTCCCGATACCGTCAAAAAACAAACGGCGCGATCGTCGCCTTTTCAAAAATCATCTGGGCCTACCCTCGAGTAGTAAGACCCATTTATTTTTCATTTAAAACACTTTGGGCCTCTATTAGAGTGTAAGACCCAATCCCCCTTTTAACCAAAACATTTTGGGCCTCACTTATTGTATAAGTCCCTCTGCGTTAAAAGAAAACCTCGGCGTGATCGCCATTTTTAAACGAAAAATCATTTGGGCCTACCCTCGTGTTATAAGCCCCACTCTTTTCTTTAAACCTCTTTTGGGCCTCTTGAGAGAGTGTAAGACCCATCCCTTTGTACAGAAAACCTTTTTTGGGCCCTAGTCACTTGTATAAGTCCCTCTGTACAAATTCAAACAGTGCGCTCACTGATAAAACCCTGGGCCTCTCCTTGAGCTGTAAGCCCCAAATCTTTCTTTTTCAAAGCACTTTCTCCTTTGATTTTGAATATACTGTTGTTTTTAATCTTTCTTTGTTGAACAACTAACCAAACAGCATGGAAGCACTACAACCGAGTAAGTGGTTATCGCTTTCATTTACTGCTTTCATATTATAAACTGTATTGTGGGGCTGCTCACTGTAAGTCTCCTTTCATAAACTCATATCTACTGTGTAATAATAGTATAGATATTTCGAGTTTCCCCGGCAACTACGTCTAGAACTAGGTGACGCCGTTTCAGTTATTCGTAGAAATAGACGCCTAGATCCCCAATAGGAGCACCAGATACAGTCTTCTCTTCGGCTGTCCTCCTTAGGAATCGTCAAGAAGCTCTACTCCCCAAGATGAATGTATTCTCCGTGAATGGCATCTTTGAGTTTCTTCCCAATTCTCGAACTTTCCTGACTTGATCTATTCCTTGTGGATAGCTTGCCTTGAATGTCTCGGGGTTTGGGTACCCACTACGGTCATAATCTTGGACCTTAACTAAGGAACCCTCTTTAAAAGCTAAAAGTCGCTGGATAGTAAACCTCGCACGTTTACCAGTGGTTTTTATCTTTAAAAGAGTTATCTCTCCTAATGGAAAGGAGATGACAGACCCACGGGCTTCTTAAAAGCATCGGCCTCCTCTTGGGCATTATTCAAGGACCCTACGGCTTCTTAGAAGTATTCACAGCCTCCTCTTAGGCTTCGTATAATGATCTCTTCCTTCGGGAATGATAGCCTCCTCTTGGGCTTCGTACAAGGACCCGTCGGCTTCTTAAAAGTTTCCAGCCTCCTCTTGGGCTTCGTACAAATTGTCCCGACGACCTCCTAGAGGTATAGGAACAGAACCTAGTCATCCTCATAGAACAATCCTTTCATAGAGTCTACTACTGTTTCTCGAAGCATAGTACAAAAGATAAAACTCTAGACACGGACAGTCTAACTTCCTTGAGTCTCAAAGACATTCTCAAGCACCCTTCGTTAAATAGGAAGGAAACCCGCAGACTCAGATAGTCTCGATACCCTTTGGACTTCCTGTTTCCTCAAAGAGAAGGAAATGTCCCTGATCCTTAAATTAAATCCCTGTGTACAGTGTTACTCATATAAGAACTGATTTTCTCTTTTAAATCAGTATATTGGATCTGTCACTCAACTGAAATAGTTACAATAGCCTCCATCTCGGGCTTCGTACGAGATACCAAAATTCTCCCCAGTGGAGTCAAAACAACCTTTTCGCCTCTCTCTCGGGCTTTGTACGAGATACAAAACCACTCTCTTACTGAGTATAAAAGATTCTCCAACTGAGTCAACTCTTTGCTAGCCTCCTCTTAGGCTTTGTATAACGATATGCCCCACTGGGTCAAAAACTTTTAGCCTCTCTCTCGGGCTTTGTACGAGACACAAATTAGCCTCCTCTTAGACTTTGTATAATAATTTTCCTAGCGGAAATTAGCCTCCTCTTAGGCTTTGTATAAGAAAACCACTGGTTGATCCAATCAACCTTTTAGCATCAAAGTTGTGCCTTGTTCACAGTATACAAACATCAACAACTCTTTTCCCTTCATCTAATCGCTGTAAACGGCAAGCCTCTGGATCATCTACATCCATGCCACTGTCCCTCTTTTAGCATGAGAAATTCCTAAGGAAATATGGCATTGCTCTACACTGAGTTAAAGTCTTCTCCTTCAGGTTAAAACCCTTTCTTCGGAAATTATGGCATTGCTCGGATCCGCGTATCCCAGTTAAAGTAATTCTCCTTCTCCCCTCTTTAGAGATGACAAATTCTCTCTAAAGCCGAGGTCTTTCAGCTTCACGTCTTGGGCTTTGAACAAGACACAAATAGATCTTTCAGCTTCACATCTTGGGCTTTGAACAAGATACAAATCACCTTTCGCTTCACGTCTTGGGCTTTGAACAAGACACCAAAACACCCATTTCCTCCCATAGAATAGGAGGAACTACGAATGCTCTGATTTCCCTGTTTCGGTAAACGGGAATACGTAGGCATAAGATCGAAAGAAAAGATCTTAGCGAGCGCAATCAACAAAAAACCCAAATCCCATATCTCCATCAATTAAAAGCAGTAATTCAAAAGCACCAGTCCTAACATCCTAATCCTTATTCCCCGCCAGAAACCTTCTGCCCAGGTAAAAAGAAAGAGAACCGTATTGGCGAAAATACAAATAACCAGTACAAAGGCCCCCCATATTGATAACATTCGTAACTTAACAGACCGCTGTTTAAACTCAGTATGCAAGCAGGGTTAATTGGAGACATCTATTTCCCTTCCTTATTTAGCTCACAATAGGATAAAAAATGAATCGACCTGTAGTTTTAAGCTCAAACCGCAGAGAGCGACCAACGCTTAAGAACCGCGTCCAAAATCGCTCGCTACAGAAAAAGTGGCACCCACCGTGGGGCGTTTGTTTTTCTTTCTGTCTGTTTTCCTTGTAAAATGGCGACTCTGCTGGGGAGTCTCCTTTTCTGCCTTAGGGCATCATCCCCGTTTTCCACGGAAAATGGGAACTCTGCTGAGGAGAAAGATTGACCTACGCTGGTCCATCTCTTAGGCAGGGAACCATAGATTGGGGCTTCCGTCGGGGAACCCGTTTCTGTCAGGAACTTAAGAATCGTAGCTTTATAAGTCTAGGATGATTAGGACAAATATATATATACTGCTTTTCCTAATTGCTATACGTGTTTATTTTTCTGCTACTGGGAATGAGTTTGATGCCGCATGTGGTGAGATTGAGTATACACTTAAGAAAAGCCAACCTTTTTCGTAGTGCGGAAGCTATCGGAAATAGTTGTTACGCGATACTACCCTCATTTGAGGCTGGTGATCTATTCTCGGTGAATGGCACTTACTCTAAGATTGCACACAACTCGCTGGCGATCCGCTTGTTGTCTGCCTTCCTGGGAGGAGCTGATGATAATGAGTACAGGTACAAAAATCACCTTAGTAAACCTTTGGGGATGGGTAGAGCCTTGACTTCATGACAACGACCCTTTGACCCCATGTTTTTTCTATGTTTTTGTGTGCTGCATTCATGCATTCATTTAATAAAACATTAAAACATTCAAAAAATTTCTCTTCTAGTCTCTCTGTTTTTCAAATTAAACTAAGACTGTGATTGCAAATATCAGAGAAAAAGATTGCATTAATGGATTTCGGTAGAAGGAGAACTCACCAGTATACCTTTAAGGTTCCAAAACTAGGGGATTTGAGAAAGTTAGCGAGGATGATCGTTAACCCAGAGGCCTTTAGAGCCAAGCACGGTGGTTTGCTACCACTGTTAAGAGTCTATGTGATTAAGGGGATCATGGACGCGCTCATTCAATTCTACGATCCGGTTTATCATTGTTTCACGTTCCCGGATTACCAGCTATCACCAACGCTGGAGGAGTATTCTCATCTAACTGATTTACATATCACTGATCGAGCTCCATTTTCTGGACTGGAAGAAATTCCAAAGAATCAGACTATTGCAATAGCAATTCATTTGGACGAGTCTGAGGTCCGGACTCACATGACCACTAAGGGTGGCACCCAAGGTTTGCCAGCCCAGTTCCTGACCAAGAAAGCTTTGTACTTTGCTAGTATAGGGAACATGACTGCTTTTGAAAGCATCTTTGTCTTGCTCACCTACGGATTATTTTTGTTTCCCAACATCAATAACTTCGTCGATATCAACGCTATTAAGGTTTTTCTCATTGGAAACCCTGTGCCGACTTTGCTCGCAGATGCGTATCATTCTGTACACTTAGGAAATTTGTACAGCGGAGGGGAGATCACATGCTGTGTACCTTTGCTCTACAAATGGTTTATCTCTCACTTGCCCAAGTCTGCCGCTTTTTGGGATTGCAAGAGTGCCTTACGTTGGTCACAGAAGATCATGTCTCTCACCAACTCTGATATAGATTAGTGTAATAGGATTTATGAGGGAATCAGAATCATTTACCGTTGTGGAAACTTCCCCAGCGTACCCCTCATAGGAACTAAAGGAGGAATCAACTATCATCCGATATTAGTTCTTCGTCAATTTGGATACCCGATGAGACACATCCCACTGGGTGTTCATCTGGAAGGTCTTTTCTTCAAAGAAGGAGAAAATGACAGAGCACTAAAGATGGAAATAGTGCAAGCTTGGAAACAGGTTCATAAGAAAGGACGAGAGTCTCTGGGAAAACCGGACTGTGTCTCGGTGGAGCCTTATCTCCATTGGGTACAAACTAGAGCTCTCAAGCTAAAGATGCCTTATCCTCGTTACAGAATTCTTCCGCCGAGGGAAACTGTCATGTATTTCATGACGGAAACTGAAAGGCTTCAGGTTACTCTCAACAAAGTTCAAAAGGAAAGAAGATCTTGGAAGAACAAGTACCGCACCCTCGACGTAGAGTGTATCCAAATACAGCAATTACTGAAAGAGAAAGATGCTCTGATTGAAATTTTGGAGCAGCATGCTGTAGAGAATCAAGATGACCAAAGGAGTTTGCTCACTCCTTTCACTTGGCAAAGGAATAACAACTCGACAACGGCCCAAGCGCCCCGGTCAAAGAAAAGGAAGATACCAGAATCAGCACCTGATTTCTCTTCAGAGAGGACTCGGGACCCATTAGTTTAGGTTTCTGTTTCTGCACTTTGTAATCTACTGTATTTCCATTTCTGTAATCCTTTGGAATTCAATAAAAAAGGGGTTTCCCCACTGTTTGATATTTGCAATCTAATTGTCGAAGTTTATTTTAATTAAACCTAAAAACAATTAATATAATCATTGCATTCATCATTCTTACATCGCGTATTCTCCTTACCTACGAATCTCACGTTTGTGTCTCGATTCTAGAGTCAAACTGTCTCATTCGTATAATACTCGGGCCAATCATCAGAAAAAGATGGATGATCTTGAGGAAGAAAACAGAGAGTTGAAAGAAGAGATCGACGCTCTGAGAGAGGATATGAGAAAGCTTCGTAACGACATGCAAGCCATGGCAGAAGCTCAGCTACAAAGAACTGTGATCTCAGAGATCACCTCAACGCCCATCATAGAAAAGTATGATCCTAGGTATCAGATGCCGAAAGATCGTCCTTGGGGCATGCCTGTTAACTATATTCCGGAAGGATATATTCCGCCGATCACTGAAGATCAGGGAATCGCAACAGAAGCCGCTGGGCCTGAAGGTTACAAACTTCGGGAAAGCGAAGATGCCAGGGGCATACTCAAGATTCCTGAAGGTTAAAAACTTCGGGAGGCACCAAGACTTACTGCCGTAGTCACGGTACCACCCCCTGTGGTGCACACTGTCCCGGAAGGACAGATTCCACGGACACCTTATGATAAGAAGGAAACTATGTTTGACAAAATGGATGAATTCCAGGAGCAGTTCCTGGAAATGCAGAAGGAGCTGCAAGCCATTCGCGGTCAGGATCTATCTAGAAAAGACGCCGCAGACCTCTGCTTGGTCCCAAATGTAAAAGTCCCGCACAAGTTCCAAGTGCCCGACTTTGAAAAATACAAGGGTAACTCTTGCCCTCAGAGCCATCTGGTGATGTACGCTCGGCGGATGTCAGCCCAGACGAAGAATCAGGACCTGCTGATTCACTACTTCCAGGATAGTTTAACCGGTGCCGCACTCAAATGGTACATGGGTTTAAACCGTACTACAATCAGTACATTCAGAGATCTTGGTACTGCCTTCGTCCAACAATACAAGTACAATTTGGACATGGCACCCGACAGAGATCAACTCAGATCGATGTCGCAAAAGGACAAGGAAACCTTTAAGGAGTATGCTCAAAGGTGGCGTGAAATTGCCGCTCAAATTTTTCTACCTCTTGAGGAAAAAGAGATGACAAAGATCTTCTTAAAGACCTTAAGCTCATTTTACTATGACCGAATGATTGCCAGTGCACCCAGTGATTTCACCGAAATGGTCGGCATGGGTGTACGTCTTGAGGAAGCCGTCCGAGAAGGACGTTTGGTAAAAGACACTGGATCAACGAGCGGTACTAAAAAATACGGTAGTGCTCTCCCTAAGAAAAAAGAGCAAGATATTGGGAATATCTCTCTCAGAAAGCAGAGGCGACGTTATCAGCAAGTAGCAGCTGTTACTCCTGCTATCGGCCCCGCGCCTGTTCCTATGTATCAACCTCAGGTTGCGCAGAGCCAACCTGACCAACAAAGGACACAACAGCCTCTTCAGCAGGCTCGTCCTCCATATAACAACAACCGTACAACACGGCCACCAGGATTTGATCCTATACCCGTAACGTACGCAGAGCTGTTTCCGTTACTACTGGCTAAGGGGCACATTCAGACTAAGTCTCCCCTTTCAGTTCTGGAAAATCCGCCTTTCTGGTTTAAGGTGGATCAAACATGCCCTTATCATCAAGGAGGTTCAGGTCATAACATTGAGACTTGTCTCAATTTCAAATCTGACGTGCAAAAGCTTGTTAGGAGCGGGCTCTTATCTTTCAAAGATACGAACCCTAATGTTCTTACGAACCCGCTGCCTCAACACGAGAAAGCTGCAGTTAATCTGATTGAGAAAGAGACTAACAATGTCTATCAAATTCACGATGTACTCTTATTGGGGACCAATCTGGTCAGGATGCATTGTAGACAGAGTGGATATGGCCATGTGCCACCTCATGATTATCACCAGTGTGATATCTGCTCTAAAGATAACCAATGATGTTCTGTAGTGCAAGCAGCTACAGGAACAAATGGATCTTGGATGGATCCAGGGGCACCGAGTTCGTGGAGTTAACATGGTCTCTACGAATTCTAACGTCATTCAAAACCACGACATCCGTGTGATGAATGTCAACTTGGTGGCGATGCACTCAAGGCAAAGCCAGTATCATAATCTACCGCGGTACGATTACAGTTCCTGTCTGATTTGCTCGGTAAACAAACAGGGATGCTCTTTCATACAAGAGGCCCTCCAGCGTCAGATGGATCTTGGATGGATCCAAGACTACCATGATAGGAACTCCTATCAAATCAATATGGTTCAGATCTTTGACATCCGCGTGATGAATACCAATCTAGTAGAGTTACATGCTGAGCAGGTCCGACTCGGATTCTTAATATCACATGATTATCAAAACTGTAAAGCAGGTTGCGAAAACGATCGAGGTTGTACCCTTGTCCAGGAGGCACTTCAGCACTTGTTAAATCACTGGTGGATGCCAATCTATATGGACGAAGATACTCAGCAGATTAGTATCAATAACAGGAATCCTACTCGTCGTCAAAGTCAGGATGTCCGATCAATGGAAGGTAACCTAGTGAGGTTACATTGTATTCAAAGTGGGCGTGGCCAGGTGCCACCACACAACTATGACAGTTGTAGCATCTGTTCAGAAAGTAACCAAGGGTGTTACCTTGTGAGAGCAGCTCTTCAGGGTCAGATCGATCATGGAGAAATTCGTCAATATCCAGGTTCAGGACCCATCATTTGGTCGCCGAACTACCTTGCCGATCAGGTTGAGGATGTTGTCACGATCTCTGGTCATCACCAGATCAGGGATGTTTTTGCCATCGTCCCTCTACTTGACGAATCTAGAGTTCCCAACCGGGAACGGATCGAGATCACTTATGATGGTCAGAAAAATCAGAAGGTTCCCATAGTTATCTCTCTACCGGGACCATTACCGTATGAATCAGCTAAGGCGATCCCTTACAAATACGGTGCAACGACAATTGAAAATGGAAAGGAAATTCCATTACCCTCCGTCGTGAATATTGCCGATGTCAGTCGTGTAACACGGAGTGGTAGAATCTTCAACCGAGGGGTTGGAGAATCCAACAAAGAAAAGGAACTTCAGGCAGAAATTCCTGATCCGCCAGTCGGTCAATCTAGTAATCCCGACTTTTCAAAAGACAAAGATGAGATGCTAAAGCTCATCCAAAGGAGTGAATATAACATCGTTGATCAACTGTTACAGACTCCTTCAAAGATCTCAGTATTATCACTGTTACTCAGTTCAGAAGCACACAGAGAGGCTCTACAGAAAGTCTTGGAGCAAGCCTTTGTGGAACAGGATGTAACAATCAGACAATTTGATAGCATTGTCTCTAGCATCACTTCCTGCAATAATTTGGGATTTAGTGATGAGGAATTACCTGAAGAGGGTCGCCGTCATAACATGGCGCTCAATATCATAGTTAACTGCCAGGGCGATGCTTTAGCCAACGTACTGGTAGACACAGGGTCAGCCCTGAATGTTATGCCGAAGTACACTTTGACGCAATTATCATTCAAGGGCCCTCCGATGAGAGTCAGCGAGGTCGTCGTCAAAGCATTCGACGGATCCAGAAAAACAGTTATCGGCGAAGTGGATCTTCCCATAACTATTAGTCCTCACACTTTCCAAATCACTTTCCAGGTCATGGACATCCGGACAACATACAGTTGTTTATTAGGAAGACCTTGGATACATCAGGCTGGAGCGGTCACTTCGACCCACCACCAAAAGCTAAAGTTCGTCAAGAACAATCAACTTGTCACGGTTTGTGGGGAACAAGCCTTGCTTGTGAGTAACCTATCATCATCTACTTGTGTGGAACCCGAGGAGGTTATTGGAACTCAGTTCCAAGCACTATCGGTGAACAAGAATGATCAGTACAAAGAAGGAACTTCAATTTCTTCATACAAAGATGATATCAAAGCGGTCGAGAGTACTGATACGACAGGATGGGGACGGCTTGTCATTCCTATTGACAATAAAACAAAGAAGGGTCTTGGTTTTTCTGCAACCTGTACCCAGACAGCCGCCAACGATGAAAGTCTTCATCCCCTTCAAAACTTCTTCCACAGTGGAGGTTTTCTTCACCCAGTGTCTCAGACAGTTCATGCTATCAATGAGGAAGATCCCTCTGACACAGATGAAGAATGGAAGTCCTACCTTAACAAGGACGGCTATATGTCTCAGGAAGAGGTGCCTATGCCTTTTTGTTTTCCTACAGAAAGTCTGAGATTTATACCAAGATCAGATGTCGAAATGATCTACGGAGATTGTGATCCGGAAGGATGCCGTGCTCCGCCAAATTCATTAGAGGAAGACACTCTGATGAAAGAAAACTTTGATCACAATTACTATGGCCCGATGGATGGCCTACCAATGTGGTAGCCTTACCCAGGAAACTTGGGGCAAGAAAGTCAGCTGAGTAATGAAACTCAGCTGAGCGTCATTGAACAGAATACCTGTGTCCCCACCATGTCATGGGATCAACATTCAGGTCATTCGGAAACTACTCAACATGAAGATGAATTCGCAATGTTTGCAGGACTTGAATTCATCAACTATGCTTTTCCTGAGGTCAACGTCATCGAGAGGGATGACTCCTCCAGTTCCAAAGAAGTTTGGGACACTTTGGGACAACCAAGTGGAAAATACGACTTTATGGTCAAGTACACCGCTCCCGAAAGCTCTCATATCAGGCTCGAAGACATCCAGTCAACTGGATGGGGAGATACAGCTGAGAGCACCAATGCTATGCAAAATGCAACGGAGGAATCCTCCTACGACAATTCTTCTTGGGAGACAGATTCCAATGATCCTGCTCCACCAGAAATCAGCGTCATTTCTGAAGACAAATCAAGGAAGGTGCCTGACTTTGTGATTCACCGAGGAGTTCGTCGCCAATGGGTTGCTGTCGAGGTTCCGAAGGTCGTTCATCAGTCAAAGTAATTGCCATCTTTAACCTTACACCCTGCCCAGGTGAAACTGATGTTTTGATAGGGCTCGCTTTTTGTAAATTTCCCTCTTCGCTTTGCCCAAAGTGAGTGAGTTTTGTTTTATAGGGCTGTAGCTTCAAGATTCGACTTGCTTATTAATAAAATAACGTCGTTCTGTAATTTCTGCATTAATTGTTGTTTTCTCTTTTTGCTTTTTCAGAAAATGGTAATCCTAAAAAACATTCAATAATAAAAACAAGCAGCAAAATCAAAACACTGCACACACTTGCATTTTCTCTATCTCTTCTAAACACGAATCATCACGACATGCAGATTTCTTGTTTTATACCCCGTTGAAACATACGATCCGATGCCTTCTTCCAACTTTGAGTTCCCGGTATTCGAGGCTGAAGAAGAAAATGACAACAAAATTCCAGAAGAGATCTCCCGACTACTCAGACAAGAGGAAAGGTCCATTGAACCTCACAAAGAACCATTGGAAACGGTAAACTTGGGTTCAGAAAAAGAGAAAAAAGAAATCAGGATCGGAGCATTGCTCAGTCCAACTGCCAGAGAGGGTTTGATAAAGCTTCTCAAAGAATTCCCCGATGTGTTCGCTTGGTCCTATCAGGATATGCCAGGGTTGAATACCAGCATCGTGGAACATCACTTACCGTTGAGATCGGAATGTCCGCCAGTAAAGCAAAGGTTGAGACGCACTCACCCGGACATGGCCATCAAAATCAAGGAGGAGGTACAGAAACAGATCGACGCGGGTTTCCTCGCTACATCTAAATATCCTCAATGGTTAGCCAACATCGTACCCGTTCCCAAAAAGGACGGAAGGGTCAGAATGTGTGTTGATTACAGAGATTTGAACAAGGCAAGTCCAAAGGACGACTTTCCTTTACCACACATTGACATGCTGGTTGACAGCACAGCAAGGTTCAAAGTTTTTTCCTTCATGGATGGATTCTCGGGCTATAACCAGATCAAAATGGCGCCGAAAGACATGGAGAAAACTTCGTTCATTACCCCATGGGGTACCTTTTGTTACAAGGTAATGCCGTTCGGTTTAAAGAATGCCGGGGCAACCTATCAAAGGGCCATGACTACTCTGTTTCATGACATGATACACAAAGAAATCGAGGTATATGTCGATGATTTGATTGCAAAATCAAGAACAGAGGATGAGCACGTTGAACATCTGTCAAAATTGTTCGAACGTCTAAGAAAATTCAAGCTCTGCTTGAATCCCAACAAGTGCACCTTCGGTGTCCGTTCAGGGAAACTACTAGGGTTCATCGTCAGCCAGAAAGGGATTAAGGTTGATCCTGACAAGGTCAAGGCCATTCAAGAAATGCCTTCTCCGAAAATTGAAAAATAAGTCAGAGGATTCCTGGGACGTTTGAACTACATCTCCAGATTCATATTCCTTATGACCGCGACGTGTGTGCCGATTTTCAAATTACTCAAAAAGAACCAGGATTGCGTTTGGTCAGAAGACTGCCAAACTGCCTTCGACAGTATTAAGGAATATCTGTTGAATCCTCCGATTCTATCACCTCAAGTGGAAGGAAGACCACTGATCATTTACCTCACAGTCCTTAAGGACTCAATGGGATGTGTACTTGGCCAACAAGACGAAACTAAACGGAAAGAGTATGCCATTTACTATCTAAGCAAGAAATTCACCGACTGCGAGACTCGGTACACAATGCTTGAGAAAACTTGTTGCGCTTTGGCTTGGGCAGCCAAACGTCTTCGCTAGTACATGATTCGTCATACTACTTGGTTGGTCTCCGAAATGGATCCAATCAAGTACGTTTTCGAAAAACCTGCTCTCACGGGAAGGATTGCCCGTTGGCAGATGTTACTATCAGAATATGACATAGAGTACCACGCTCAGAAAGCCGTTAAGGGAAGTATTTCAGCCGATCATTTGGCTCATCAACCGATTGACAATCAAGAATCAATCGGGTTTGACTTCCCAGACGAAGATGTCATGTATCTAAAAATGAAAGATTGCGATGAACCGCTACCCAGTGAAGGGCCAGAACTAGGTTCCCAGTGGGGACTTATCTTTGACGGAGCAGTTAATCATTATGGAAACGGAATTGGGGCAATCATTGTTACCCCTCAGGGTTCCCACATTCCTTTCACTGCCAGACTTACGTTCAAATGTACGAACAACGAAGCCGAATACGAAGCATGTATTATGGGTCTCGAAGAAGCGATTGATTTAAGGATCAAAAACTTAGACGTATACAGCGATTCAGCCCTGGTTATTAACCAGATAAAAGGAGATTGGAACACATACCAATCAGGATTGATTCCTTACAAAGACTATGCAAGAAGGTTGTTACCCTTCTTCAACAGAGTCGACTTTCATCACATCCCTCGTGATGAGAATCACATGGCTGACGCATTAGCCACTCTCTCTTCCATGATTAGTGTAGGTCAATGGAATGACATACCTAAGATTGACATAATGCACCTTGAACGGCCCGCTTACATCTTCGCGATTGAAGCAGTCATAGATGACAGACCTTGGTATCACGATATCAAATGCTTCCTTCAGAAACAAGAGTACCCATCTGGGGCACTCAGAAAAGACAGGAAAACCCTCAGAAGATTGGTTGGAAACTTCTTCCTGAGCGGTGACACTCTTTATAAGAGAAATTTTGACATGGTCTTGCTCCGATGCATCGACAGACCAGAAGCAGACGTGCTCATGAAAGAAATTCATGAAGGATCCTTTGGCACTCATGCCAACGGACACACAATGGCGAGAAAAATTCTCAGGGCCGGGTATTATTGGTTGACCATGGAATCCGACTGCTACAAGTACATGAGGAGGTGTCACAAGTGTCAGATATACTCCGACAAAATTCATGTACCGCCATCACATCTCAAAGTTCTTTCTTCCCCATGGCCATTTTCCATATGGGGAATCGATATGATTGGTATGATTGAGCCCAAGGCTTTAAACGGACATCGGTTCATCCTGGTAGCCATTGACTATTTCACCAAGTGGGTCGAAGCAGCGTCATTCGCCAATGTAACCCGACAAGTGGTGGTCCGATTTATCAAAAACAATATCATCTGCCGTTATGGTGTTCCAAGCGAGATCATTACTGATAATGGATCTAACTTGAACAACAAGATGATGAAAGAGTTGTGTGCAGAGTTCAAGATCGAACTCCATAACTCATCTCCCTACCGACCCAAGATGAACGGAGCGGTAGAAGCGGCTAACAAGAACATCAAGAAGATCGTTCAAAAAATGGTTGTAACCTATAAAGATTGGCACGAGATGCTACCCTTTGCTCTTCATGGTTATCGCACATCTGTCCGCACTTCAACAGGGGCTACCCCTTTCTCTCTAGTATATGGCATGGAGGCAGTGCTTCCCATAGAAGTAGAGATCCCGTCAATTAGGGTATTGATGGAAGCTAAGCTCACCGAAGCTGAATGGTGTCAAAGTCGACACGACGAACTGAACCTGATCGAAGAAAAGATAATCACGGCACTATGCCACGGCCAGTTGTATCAACAAAGAATGAAGAGGGCGTTCGACAAAAAGGTTCGGCCTCGTGTCTTCAGGAAAGGAGACCTCGTGCTCAAGAAGATACAATCATTTCTCACTGACTCTCGGGGCAAATGGACCCCAAATTATGATGGCCCCTATGTGGTCACGAAAGCTTTCTCAGGCGGCGCCTTGAGACTTGCAACCATGGACGGGGAGGAATTTGCCTACCCCACGAATGTTGATGTAGTCAAGAAATACTTCGCCTAAAAAAAAAACGTCTCGGTGGATTGAAAACCCGAAAGGGCGATCCAGGCAAAAGTTAGAGACATAAAAAGAATCATCCCGATGGATTGGAAATCTCATAGTACAATCCAGGCAAAAGTTAGGGATAATGGCAAGTAACTATGTTCAACAGAGGCAAGTCCCTCAGCAGTAGTTACATCATCTATCGGAGGAAGTCTCCAGTCAAAGGTCATCTTCGACAGAAGCTCAGGATGCCCCGAATTCAAAGTTGGTAGAAGGATAGTGGTCGTTATGTTTCAACGTAGCCCTTTTCCCTGTAAATTACCATTTTCTAACTTTGTATATACTCTTTGGAATCACGCGTTTGGCTGATCTCCATCTTATCAATAAAATTTGAGCCCTTGTGCTTTTGTTTGTAATTCTTGCTTGTTTTAGCTTTACAGAACGACGTTGTTTAAACTTAATCAGCGATTCTTGAAATAAAACAAAAATGAATTTACTTGTTAAAACTTTTTCTGCTTTTAAAATAAAGATGGCAATTTCTTTTGATTGTTGAACATCAGAAGAACATCGATTGCTTCTCCCGAAGTAAGCGAACTTCAAAGTGCAGAATCAAAGTACTCCTTCTAAGCCAGTATGCCTGAATGAAGGGATCAACTGTGTCAGAGACCTTGTTTCGTCTGACAGCCTTGGCCGAGTTCTCATCTCCTAAGCCCGATCAACATAGCTCCCAACGGGACTATCTCTCCTACGCAAGGTGGAATTGCTATTTTGAATCAACGGTACTTCTTTGCCCCGCGATGGCCGAGTATCCAATTGTGTTCATCCATTAGTCTGTATGTCGCGTCTGTTTTGTCAGCATATACATACATACTTCATGCATTTTATTTGCGTTCGCATTTCGTATTGCATCACTATCACTTGAGTCGGTCTTGTCCCCTAGTGATAAACAGTTTTCTCAATCGAGTTTGTCAGTTCTTTCCTCGTCAGGAAGTGTTGCGTCTGCACAATCTCGCCACCAGTGTATCTTTAGATCAGAGTCGGCACTTGGCCACTTTGATAACTTGAACCTCTGAAAAGCCAAAGAAAACTCTCAATAAACATCACTCTTCGCCATTGAAGATGATATCCTTGCTTTCCCAGATTAAGGAAAATCCACAGAGAAAGCCTCGTGATCAGAGATTCGGCAGCATGCCAGTTTTGCTCCGAAAGGACCGCTGATGAAAAGGACATCGGCCCCACAAAATTGGACCCCATCATATCGCGTTTCTCCGGGAAGATCCCGAGAAAAGTATGATGAAAGATCCCAAATGAAAACAGTCTCTCAAGAGACTCGCTTTCCCTAGTAGAATCAACAAATGGCGTCTCCAACAGAGAAGTTTGTACAACTCTACAACTCAGACGACTGGGTTCCCCTGCAAGGCTGACATCAAAACTTTTTCCACTCAAATGGCATCTCCCCAGGAAAATTCGGCGAGAAGTTCGAGGAAAGCCGCTATGAATAGCGTCCCTTGTCAAGAAAGTTTATTGACAAAAGAAACTAAGACCAGTTCTTGGTAGGAAACCAGGATCGAGGGGAAGTTTAAATCAGAAACTAAGACCAGTTCTTGGTAGGAAACCAGGATCGAGGGGAAGTTTAAATCAGAAACTAAGACCAGTTCCTTGGTAGGAAACCAGGATCGAGGGGAAGTTTAAATCAGAGACTGAGACCAGTTCCTTGGCTGAAGACCAGGATCGAGGGGAAGTTTACCTTTTCTAAGCATCATTGCTTAGCTAAATAAGATGAATGCGTAAGCTACCATTCATAACCACCATCAAAATTTCGGATATTCCGATATTTAATCCTCTTGCACCCCGAATGCCCGAATCCCTTCGTCATTCATACCTTCGGGTCCAAGAAGATTAAATAGGGGCATCTGTAATACCCCAAATTTTGACCACTTAGATTTCCCATCATTGTGAAAATCATCATCACAATATGGATGAACCATCATGCTTCATCAGTCTCCCCAAAGATGGGTGAGCATCCAATACAATCAAAATTAGGGTTTCAAGCCCTCTCTGAGTGCTTAGACAAAGGATCAATCAAGAAATGACATGATCTTCAACTTGTCTAATCTCTCAAACATCCACAATGGATCAAAAAGGACTCCCACTTCAAGGATTAAGCACAAGGCTGCTCCCTTCTAGGTGGATCAAGTCTCAAGATCGACAGTGTCACCAAATTAGGGTTTTGGTCGACCAAGGCCTCCAGATGGAAATTTTCATCTGGGCACAAGGCAATGATCCAAAACATGACCTAATATGCTTCATGGAACCTCATGAACCCATGCATCAAGTCAATTTTGCCTCAGGGGATGCATTCATAAAAAATCAGGAATTAGGGTTTCTTGACCTAATTCACCCCTAAGTTGACTTTTGGGACAAACCATGAGCCAAGGCCTCAAGAGATGATTTGAGGGTCTCTAATACACCATATTGATCCATTTGGAACAATGGATTGATCCAAGAAGCTTGAGCAACAAGTTTCATTTTCATCTGCACCACAATTAGGGTTTTAAGAGAAAAGTCAACTGTAACTTTGACTTTTGACCTGGACATGCTCCCAAACCCTAATACATGATTGAATATACCCTATGACACCCATGGAACATGTCCATCAAGTTTGATTTAGGTCAAGGACATGATTTCCTGAAGAATTGCACAGTTTGGAATTCATCTGATAAAAAGTCAACTGTGCACAAAAGTCAACTTTGACTTTTTGAGATTTTTCACCAAAATGGATTTTTAACCCTAAAATGATGTTAATGTATGATTTGAATCATCATTCATCAAGAAAAATCAAGAAAAGTGAGATAACTTGTAAAAGGGGTAACCATAAAACTTAGAAATTTTTCTAAGTTAAAAATAAAGTGGCAAAGGTACCAACTTTGGAGGACCATAACTCCTAAACCACAAGGCCATTTTTTCTCATCCAAAGATGGACTTGTAGCCCTCATTATCACCTACAAAAACTTCAACTACAAGTCATTCCAATTCATTAAGGATTTTGAGTTATGGAGTGATCAAAGTGGCTGAAAAGTGAAAATGTCACTTTTTCCAACACTTAGTGAAATTTTCACTAAGTCAGAATTTGCCTTCACTTTTTGCCAAATGTAGGGGGATTTTTCACTTGGAATCAAAAGAGATCAAAACCAAACTTGTTCAAACAGTTGTTGTATCATGTAAGAGCTTTCCAAAATGGCCAAGAACATTGCCAAATTCAACCTACACCATGAGATACAACATTGCCAAGTTGCCTTGCTGAAATCTGTCAAGGCAAGGCAGAATTTGCACTTTGGCTCGATTTTCCAAAATTAGCCAATTCCAATTGCTCCAATCCACTTGGACACCTCAGAGGATTGAATCCAAAGGGGACAATCACTGAGCCAAGCCTCCAAGGTCCAAGGAACAAGGAATAGCATGTTGAACCTAGAATGGCCAAAATAGGGACAAGACTTCAAATTTGGAATGAGGCATTCAATGGAACCATCAAGGTGGCATGGACTGAGCCATTCTCATCTGAAATCAGTCAAGACTTATCCAAGACCAAGGGGACCAAAGCTCTGTGCCCTAACCTCTAGTCAATGGCTAGAGGAGACTTGGATTTTCATTTGCCAACATTGGCCAAACCTACTTACCAGCTGCCATGCACTATTCCTTGCAAAACAAACTTGCTCTACTATAAATAGAGCTCAATTGTGGTCAGTTTAAGTACACCAAAGCCATCTAACAGATGCTTTCCTCAAAATATCTTTCTCTTGGCAAAAATGCCTTTCTTAGCAAGGTAGCTATCGGGTTTTGAGTTTGAGAGCAATTCTGCACAAACCAATCACTCACACACCTCACATACATCACATATGAGCTGATCAAACACTCACATAACTTCTGAAACGTCAATTTCATGAAATCACCAGCTGGTTGCTCAAATTTTCAAACAAGGTGCAGCTGAGGTACCACAAAATGATCCAGCCAATTTTAATTCAGTCCAACCATCCAAACACAATCCATAGGGTGTAGGGAAGTTGTCCAGATCATCACAACTCATCTGTAACACCTCCAAATCAAAAATCACTTTGAACTTGCTGTCACGGCTTGGAGGTAAGCACATATTTGGTCATCTCTCAATCTATGCATATTTCCTCGCACAATAATTTGGCCATATGTTCATAATCATGCATGGAATGTTTTCCCTCAATTAATTGCATTGTTTGAATCGTGCATCAAAAATCCTAGCCTTCATGCAGAAATTAGGGTTCTTTAGGTTTCTTCGTGATTTCTTGTTGTATGTTTAATTTAAATGAAATTAAAGTACATAGACATGATCGTGAGGTTGAGACGAGCATAATGATATGTGGATTGCATGATATGATTACGTATTCATGGAGATTGGATAGAAAACGCAAATCTGAGAAACCAAGAACACGCGCGTGTTCTTCAGCTTGTTCTTGGCGCCTTTTTTTCAAATTCAAATATTTGAATTTTGTGATTTTGTTTAATTGATTCAAAAATTAATTTCTCTCTGAGTTTTAATGATTTTGAGTTGATTCTTTTTTTTAATAATTCACAAAAATGTTAAAATATTTTATTTTATCAAAAAATCCCAAAAAATATTATTTATTTCATATAATTGATATTTTTGTAAAGAATTAATATTTTGATTGTTTTTGGCATTTTAAATATTTTTTCTACATTGATTTTGCAACTTTTAATGCTTTCTAATTATTTTGTAGGTCAATACTTAATTTTTGAAGCATTAATCCAAGATCACAATTTGTTTTCCATGTGTTAAACAATTTTTGATCATTTTAATTGAATTTTTATTCAATTAAATACATTTTGAAAACAAATTAGGGTTTTGGTTTAATTCAACCCTCATAAATCATTTTCAAAACACTTTGGGCCTCTATTAAAGTGTAAGACCCAATCCTTTTTTTTGACCAAATCATCTTTGGGCCTCACTTATTGTATAAGTCCCGATACCGTCAAAAAACAAACGGCGCGATCGTCGCCTTTTCAAAAATATCTGGGCCTACCCTCGAGTAGTAAGACCCATTTATTTTTCATTTAAAACACTTTGGGCCTCTATTAGAGTGTAAGACCCAATCCCCCTTTTAACCAAAACATTTTGGGCCTCACTTATTGTATAAGTCCCTCTGCGTTAAAAGAAAACCTCGACGCGATCGCCATTTTTAAACGAAAAATCATTTGGGCCTACCCTCGTGTTATAAGCCCCACTCTTTTCTTTAAACCTTTTTTGGGCCTCTTGAGAGAGTGTAAGACCCATCCCTTTGTACAGAAAACCTTTTTTGGGCCCCAGTCACTTGTATAAGTCCCTCTGTACAAATTCAAACAGTGCGCTCACTGATAAAACCCTGGGCCTCTCCTTGAGCTGTAAGCCCCAAATCTTTCTTTTTCAAAGCACTTTCTCCTTTGATTTTGAATATACTGTTGTTTTTAATCTTTCTTTGTTGAACAACTAACCAAACAACACGAAAGCACTACAACCGAGTAAGTGGTTATCGCTTTCATTTACTGCTTTCATATTATAAACTGTATTGTGGGGCTGCTCACTGTAAGTCTCCTTTCATAAACTCATATCTACTGTGTAATAATAGTATAGATATTTCGAGTTTCCCCGGCAACTACGTCTAGAACTAGGTGACGCCGTTTCACTTATTCGTAGAAATAGACGCCTAGATCCCCAATAGGAGCACCAGATACAGTCTTCTCTTCGGCTGTCCTCCTTAGGAATCGTCAAGAAGCTCTACTCCCCAAGATGAATGTATTCTCCGTGAATGGCATCTTTGAGTTTCTTCCCAATTCTCAAACTTTCCTGACTTGATCTATTCCTTGTGGATAGCTTGCCTTGAATGTCTCGGGGTTTGGGTACCCACTACGGTCATAATCTTGGACCTTAACTAAGGAACCCTCTTTAAAAGCTAAAAGTCGCTGGATAGTAAACCTCGCACGTTTACCAGTGGTTTTTATCTTTAAAAGAGTTATCTCTCCTAATGGAAAGGAGATGATACACCCACGGGCTTCTTAAAAGCATCGGCCTCCTCTTGGACATCATTCAAGGACCCTACGGCTTCTTAGAAGTATTCACAGCCTCCTCTTAGGCTTCGTATAATGATCTCTTCCTTCGGGAATGATAGCCTCCTCTTGGGCTTCGTACAAGGACCCGTCGGCTTAAAAGTTTCCAGCCTCCTCTTGGGCTTCGTACAAATTGTCCCGACGACCTCCTAGAGGTATAGGAACAGAACCTAGTCATCCTCATAGAACAGTCCTTTCATAGAGTCTACTACTGTTTCTCGAAGCATAGTACAAAAGATAAAACTCTAGACACGGACAGTCTAACTTCCTTGAGTCTCAAAGACATTCTCAAGCACCCTTCGTTAAATAGGAAGGAAACCCGCAGACTCGGATAGTCTCGATACCCTTTGGACTTCCCGTTTCCTCAAAGAGAAGGAAATATCCCTGATCCTCAAATTAAATCCCTGTGTACAGTGTTACTCATATAAGAACTGATTTTCTCTTTTAAATCAGTATATTGGATCTGTCACTCAACTGAAACAGTTACAATAGCCTCCATCTCGGGCTTCGTACGAGATACCAAAATTCTCCCCAGTGGAGTCAAAACAACCTTTTCGCCTCTCTCTCGGGCTTTGTACGAGATACAAAAACACTCTCTTACTGAGTATAAACGATTCTCCAACTGAGTCAACTCTTTACTAGCCTCCTCTTAGGCTTTGTATAATGATATGCCCCACTGGGTCAAAAACTTTTAGCCTCTCTCTCGAGCTTTGTACGAGACACAAATTAGCCTCCTCTTAGGCTTTGTATAATGATTTTCCTAGCGGAAATTAGCCTCCTTTTAGGCTTTGTATAAGAAAACAAATGGTTGATCCAATCAACCTTTTAGCATCAAAGTTGTGCCTTGTTCATAGTATACATACATCAACAACTCCTTTCCCTTCATCTAATCGCTGTAAGCGGCAAGCCTCTGGATCATCTACATCCATGCCACTGTCCCTCTTTTAGCATGAGAAATTCCTAAGGAAAGATGGCATTGCTCTACACTGAGTTAAAGTCTTCTCCTTCAGGTTAAAACCCTTCCTTCGGAAATTATGGCATTGCTCGGATCCGCGCATCCCAGTTAAAGTAATTCTCCTTCTCCCCTCTTTAGAGATGACAAATTCTCTCTAAAGCCGAGGTCTTTCAGCTTCACGTCTTGGGCTTTGAACAAGACACAAATAGATATTTCAGCTTCACATCTTGGGCTTTGAACAAGATACAAATCACCTTTTGCTTCACGTCTTGGGCTTTGAACAAGACACCAAAACACCCATTTCCTCCCATAGAATAGGAGGAACTACGAATGCTCTGATTTCCCTGTTTCGGTAAACGGGAATACGTAGGCATAAGATCGAAAGAAAAGATCTTAGCGAGCGCAATCAACAAAAAACCTAAATCCCATATCTCCATCAATTAAAAGCAGTAATTCAAAAGCACCAGTCCTAACATCCTAATCCTTATTCCCCGCCAGAAACCTTCTACCCAGGTAAAAACAAAGAGAACCGTATTGGCGAAAATACAAATAACCAGTACAAAGGCCCCCCCACATTGATAGCATTCGTAACTTAACAGACTGCTGTTTAAACTCAGTATGCAAGCAGGGTTAATTGGAGACATCTATTTCCCTTCCTTATTCAGCTCACAATAGGATAAAAAATGAATCGACCTGTAGTTTTAAGCTCAAACCGCAGAGAGCGACCAGCGCTTAAGAACCGCGTCCAAAATCGCTCGCTACAGGTTGCGTTAGAGATAATCCTCGCAAACTTCGATTAGGGATGATTATCTGTTAGTTTCTAGATTCTAGAGATAGATTTAAGAGCTAACAATCTTCAATAGGCGTCGAAGCTTAATGCCTCTGTGCCTTGAGTCGCGTGCGAGAGTGTCGGAGAGGGTAACACGATTGTTCTCTCAACTTTGCATTAGACATAACCTTTGTTGTGAGCGATGCTGGGTGATATTGAGGAGTATTGTAGGTTGAGTATAACTGGTCGGTAAGTTTAAGTTTGTGAGGAGTCGGTTATGTGCATTCCGGAAAAGTTTGTCTTGCTGAAGAATGAATTTGTTTTATGTTTTAATGTTTATTTTACTGCATTTCCTTTTAAACCATTTTAAAACCAAACTCATAAACGCGAGAGACTGTCGAACGACATTCTTTCCCTCGAATTGATCTCTGTGGACAGGACATAAATCCCAGAGGGAATTCTTCCGAAAATTTTTTTTTTTGCTTCTTGTCCTATTCTGCAACCCACAAAATGGCGCCGTTGTCGGGGATTGGTTTTGATATTGAGTCGCATTGCGATAGTTTCTTTGTTTTTGAGTTTTGTATATATCGTATATAATGTCTGTTTCCATTATGTTGGTTCAAGTTTTGTATACATTTTGTTTCCGTAACGTTTATTTAAGTGTTTGGTTAGGGCGCTTGCTTTTGGTTTGCGCGGTGAGGCATCACTATGGCATGAAGGAATGAAGTTACTAGCTAAGCATTGTAAAGGCGTTGAGCTTACGACGTAAAACAAGCATGGTGTATTCTTTTCTTTTGTTGTTGTTTAGTTTAGGTAGTGTGGTGAGTATTCATTAAACAAGTTGTACTCGGATTTTTCGTAAAATTCTCAAATCTTCACTTTACAACTTGTTTAATGAATTTTCTGCCGATTTTTCAGTTTGTGTATATTAATAGTTTTCGTGTTTGTCAATGAACTTGTTTTGAGTAGCTTGAGGAAATGTGGTGATGTTCCAAGTTTGATCATTTCAACTTGCGGATGTATGGTAATGATATTGTTAAGTTTTGTACACGTCCAAGGTATGTGTTTATCGCTTTCTTGACTTTAGCATATTCATGATACTTAGGCTTTTTACAAACTTCCTTGCCATTCATTCTTTCGTATACTTGTTCGTATGTGAATCACTTTAGTTCCCAACCTTTTTGTGAGGTAGCTTTCCATTGTTCATATATGCATGGAGTACCAACATTCTTGTTCTAACTAGATTTTATTATGCTTAATCTTTTGTTTGTGTTGATTGTATGAAAGCATGAAAAGGATCAAGGCATTTTGTTTCATTTTGAGCACAACTACCTAGCCAAATAGTCAATTCACCTTGTGAGTCTGTGATCATTTGTAACCCATTTGTGCCTTTCTATCATTATCCATGTTGTTTGAGCTTAATGCTTGTCTATGAGTATTGAATTCACTTTTTGTATGGATTTTGATTCATTATTTTTTCTTGAACCCTCAACTTTGTGTTGTTGTATGAATTTTTACCTTGCCTTAGAAAGTAGGGAGTATTCAAATGATGATGTGGTTAAATTCAAGTTGGGGAGAGAATGATTGTTTTCATTGGTTGGTTTCTATGGGGTCAAATAAGGGGTTGTTTT
This sequence comes from Lathyrus tuberosus, assembly GCA_022829125.1. NCBI lineage: Eukaryota > Viridiplantae > Streptophyta > Magnoliopsida > Fabales > Fabaceae > Lathyrus > Lathyrus tuberosus. The sequence continues at coordinate 1,971,355 of JALAZF010000082.1, read as the reverse complement.
GCTGTCATGTTCGCTTTGCGAGTATGATAGCAAATGTTCGTTGTGCGAATGGCTGGCGAAGGTCCCAGCGAAGGAATCCAGAATGAGGCAGTGGCGAAAGGGACCAAAGTTCGCTTTGCGAATGTCCTAGCGAGTGTTCGTGTAATACCCCATATTATCTAATTGCTCAATTAGATATCAGATGAGATCAGATAAGTATCTATGTGCTCTATCTTTGGTATATTGGATTAATGGAATCCTCTAAGTACTTTAAGTATTGACATTAGGGATCAATAGAGCAACTGATGAACTCTGAAGAGATCAATTATTTAAATTCGAGAAAGGATTTTAAGATAACTCTAATAATTGATCTATTGGGTTGAGACGACAAAATATCAATTGGAGATATTTTACCCTATTGGATTTATATTATATAATAATAGTATAATATATGTATATATTTGGAAAGAGAAAGAAAAAGAGAAAAGGAGGAAGTTAGTAAAGAAGAAGAAGAAAAGGAAAAGGAAAGAAGAGAAAGAGAGAAAATGGAGAAGATGAAGAAGAGAAACCCATGGATCATCAGCATCTTCTTCAAACTCCTCTTCGATTATCAGGTGATGAATCATTATATGTGATTCTATTATACAATTGTAATATGCTTTGTATAACTTTTGATTGAATTATTATATGAAATTCTAAAATGTGCAATTGTAATATGCTTTGCCTAAATTGTTGTTAAACATGATTGAGAGAATATGCATGCTTAAAATGAATTAGGTAGAGTGAGGAAACTTTACCCCATAGCAACTTGATAGTGGAACCTAGTAATGGCTAGGAATTGATAGAAACTCTGTATGGTGACGCTCGTGCATTCGATGTAGAAAGGTGCATCCTTGACGAGTTCTGGCCTAGAGTAGATAACCTAAATGGCGATGCTCGGGAACATGATGTATAACGGTGCATCCGTGATGAGTATTGGTCTAGGAGAGAGTGAACACTAGTATGGAACATGTGTACTTATTATGTTTAATTGATAAAGGCTAATGTGACCTAGAAATATTGAATATAATTATGGTTGTATGTAAAATCACGAAATCGTAACCATTATTCTATTATGTGTTGTCTATTGAGTAACAAGCTCATCTGGAATGATGCACGATTTCTTAGTAAGTTTGATTCCCAATGTTATAGTACGAATGGAGCCTACGGGTAAAGAGACTTGTGACGGTGTACGGGCCGTTTGAAGTGACGGATCACGGTGTACGGGCCGATGATCCCGAATCCATTTCGTATGCCAAGAAATCTACGAGGGTCCATGACTTGTTCCTACTTCTAGACGTAGAAGAGGTCGGGAGAGAGGGGATGCCTTGACACAGTTATCGATTAGTGATATACTTTTGAGTAACGAGCTCAATAACGTGTTTCTATATAGTGTGAGATTGTGAGATTGTGTACTCAAGGTCTTTTCCCTTCCCTTTGACTTGAGTTAGGATTGATAGAACCTTGTAAAGCTGAGAGGACTTATAAGTTAGTGAACTCACTGAGATTTGATGTATCTCACCCCACTATAGTTGCTATATTTCAGGTACGGTTTACAGGTTTGATTTACGAGTGGAGCAATGCTTGGATGTTTCAAGAGAAGCTTAGTTGAGCTTATTCCGCTGTGTATTTGTTGTATACAATTGAGGATATTGTATATGGATCTTAGTTTTTATTGTTTTGGCTAGTTTCCATATCTTGTTCCATATGTTGTATTTATGTTTTAGAAATGGACAAGTATGTGAACTATGTCATTAGGCACTTTTGATGTGTCAGTACCAAATAAAATGCTTGTATTGTATTATTCTAGATATATATTATACAGGGCATTACAGTTGGTATCAGAGCAGGTTGTGTCCTCGACCTAGCCTTGAAACATCATAAGTGAATCTATTCCTGCCTCTCAAGTGTGTCTAGCCATCATGAAACTTAATATCATACTATGTAGCGTTGGGTCTGATCAACGTAATACTATGTATGTGATAGGTAGAATCATGGTTGAGCGACCACGAGGACTCCGAAGTGTTGTCGTCACTTGTGCTGTGAGGATAGGCTCAAGCCAAGAGTTAGTAGTGAAGAGTTTTGGTCAGCTCAGTTGAGGTTTTAGTAGAAGTTGTGCTTGGGTAGCATGGGAATTAACGAGTGGTGTGTTGTTCGAGCGATCCTTTGGGAATTGATGGAGTCTAAAAGTTAAGGATCTATATTGGACAATTGGATAAGGTATCAAGGAATATGTAAAATCGCTAGTAGATATGGATTGACTACTAGGATGGATAAGGATTTCAAGTAATCTCATTCCGTGGGAAAGAAAAGTGGTTTTGTGGAACGTGTGACGTAAGGTCCGGAAGTGAGATAGTTCTTGGTGCTTCAGTTCTAAGGTTGCTATGGTATCTTGAATGGATGAGAGTACCTTACGGAATGTGTTCGGAATAATCTCTTTCAACTGGTTGAAAGGGGAGAGTTAAGGATGTTCGGCCTTACGGGAACCTAAGGTAGTAGAGAAGTGTGAGAAGGAACACACAGATGTGTTTACATGCTTCAAGTGAAATAAGTATGGGTCGGACGAAGGGTGTGAGATGAGTTGCGTGTATTCAGATATGAAGAGAGATTAAGTTTAGGATAATACTTCAGGTTTTCTGTTTTCAGTAAGAGACCACTTTGGAATTTGTTAACTTACCCAAGGAACAGTATAAGGTATTGTGTTGGAGAAAGAATGAGCTTTATTTTGTAACGGAAAGTGTAGTGATACGGACCTGAAGAAGGTTGCATTACGAGATGGAGTAAGTATCTTGGATTCAAGGGAATCTTAGTAAGATGGTTTTATATTTGGACCTAAGAGGATTGCCACGGAGAGCAAAGTAAATGTGGTGTTGAAAGGGTATCAACGGAATGTATTGTGGACAAAGTGTGCTATTGGGTTATTAAGGTATTGATGAACTTATAGTTAAGGAAGGGTAGTCACGAAGGTTCTCCTGTGAGGAGCCTACTAGTATGATGTGAAATGAGAAGTTACACCTTGGAATTTAGAACAAGCGTACTAGTAGCATCGTGGTCACAAGTGTACATAATGGATTCTTTTTTTTAGGAAAGTGTGAAGGGAGGTACCTTGTGGAACAGTGAGTACTGTATTCTAAGAGGTAAGATTGCGGTAAACAATGAGAAGCAAATCGGGAATTTTTACGGACTAAGTATAAATGATGGGATGATTCATACCGAAAAGGTCTTGTAGTTAGTTAATGAGAATTGTTGGATGCGAGTATTTCATTAAGTGACTTAAGTGTAAGTGTGGTGTACGATGAATAGTGGGAAGTAAGGAATTTCGGTTAATGTGTACGAAGTGATGGAAAGGTTCTTCAAGAGGATGCATTGCCCGATTTCTTTTCAAGTGTAGAGAGACTTATGTATTTGTGAATAATCAGAATATTCGCAATCTACCTTTTGTTGGACCAAGAACATTGTTGTTTTAATTATCTCCAAGGAAATTTAAGTGAGAGAATAAGGTGGTATGCTTGATATGAGATGTCCATCAATTTTGTGGTACCGTTTATTGGTTGTGTGTTGAGTTTTGTTTATGGACGAATCAAGTAAGAGTTGTGGCTAAGACCCTAGGATGTAGTCATTATTGACTTCCCGTTAGTATCGTTGTATGAACAGAGAGTGAACTGTTTCGCTGAAGTTTATGGTGTGCCTGTGTCAGAATTGGGAATGTTGATTGTCACTCGGTTGGAGTGTGTCATCAGCAGGTTCTAACTTGGTTATGTATTACCTGGAGTTGATCATGGTTGGCGAGGGTTATACAAGTTAAGAAGCCATGAGTTGAGAATAATATTTCAAGTTAGAACAAGCTGAATGGATGGTTTTGAGTTGCGATGACTTTTGAATTCTGAGGAGTTAACCGATTAACCTCAGATGGGTAATCGATTAACATGTGTGTAAATTGTGAAATCCCTTAGGAACCATCATCTGTGTTTTGTTACCTTATATTGCTCCGATTGGAGAGTATTGTGTGAATGAAAACAGAATGGTAAGTAAATGAAAGACGGATTTTTTAATATTTTGGAATCGGAACTTCTGAAGGGTGTTGCATAGTTGACCTTTTGTTCAACCGACGAAAGAGTTTGACTTTTGGAAAAGTAATCTTAGGAACTGTGTTGTGTATGAGGAAGTCTTAGGTGCATTATTATTATTACTGTTGAGAACTTTAAGGACGAAGTTGGAAAATACTCACGAAGTATTGATCTTGCAAGGAATGTACTTCGATGTGTAATTATGGTTTTAGTAAGGTATAACAGTTGGTCCGAGTTAGTAATTGGTAACTTCCGTGAGTTCATGGTATTGGATTTAGACTCCGTGAGAGTGGTACTAGTTGTGTGCAATTGTGTTTGACCCAGAGAAGAAATTTGAAAGTTATCTTTCCAAGTACGAGTAAGAATTGGACGTTCCGAAGTTAAGCATGTAACTTGGAATCGTTTGTGGAACGGAACGAATGAGAAAAGTGGATTCAATTGAGAACGTGGCATGCCCTTTGAGGGTGTGTGTACGTGTAGAGTGTTGTGTGTGGATTGGTGAGTAGTATGGAAACTCACAATTTCGCATATGAATGAATTTTCGTGATGGTGTTACGTGTTATTGGTTGAGATCTCGTGTCAAAAAGGAACCTTGAATGAGTCAGAAACCCCGTAAGAAGAGGACTTATAAGATAGGGAACTCACTGAGATTTAATGTATCTCACCCCACTATAGTTGCTATATTTCAGGTACGGTTTGCAGGTTTGATTTACGAGTGGAGCGATGCTTGGATGGTTCAAGAGAAGCTTAGTTGAGCTTATTCCGCTGTGTATTTGTTGTATACAATTGAGGATATTGTATGTGGATCTTAGTTTTTATTGTTTTGGCTAGTTTCCATATCTTGTTCCATATGTTGTATTTATGTTTTAGAAATGGACAAGTATGTGAACTATATCATTAGGCACTTTTGATGTGTCAGTACCAAATAAAATGCTTGTATTGTATTATTCTAGATATATATATATTATACATGGCATTACAGTTCGCCTTGCGAATGATCGTTCGCTTTGCGAACCTCTGGAAAAAAAAGAGAAAAATATGAAAAAAAAAAGAAAAAAAAAAAGAAAAAGAAAGAAACAGAAAGAAACATAAAATCCTTGAAAAAGGAAACTAAAAGAGTTCAAATAATTGTGTTAAATAAGTATTGTGTGTTGTGTAACACTTGGGATTTTGGAAGAAGTTGATTGAAATTTTGGAGTTTGAGTCTTTGTGAGTTGATCACTCCCTTAGGTTTAGGCAAGTTTTTGTTTCAATTACCTTTAGAAATTGCCCCTTGTTTGTTTACCCGACCACGTTACAACCTTGAAAGTCGTTGTGATTCTTGCTTTTATGCTTTCAAAATGATTTTTGGATGGATGCATAATTTAGTCTTTTGTTTTCAAGATTGTTCTGTGAGTGATAAGTACCTTATTTTGTGTTTTTCATCTACCGATGATTGTTTTTGCTAGGTGTGATTCACATTTGAACTTGTGTTCTTTTAGAATGTTTGGAATGATTTTTGTATTTTGCATTTGTTTCGTGACTATGTTATCGTCGTAGTTTAGTCGTAAGTATTTATTTTGTGTGTACCATTTTCGATTGAACCATACATTTGTTTCCGTTTTCAAAACTTATTGATTCGTGATTCTTTGGTTTTCACTCTGTTTCTTTGAGTTGTTTGATTTTTGTTTGAGGAAAAACAATTATGTAAGTTGGGGAGAGTTTGATAAGTGCAAATTATAACTATTTTTGTATATATGTTTTGTTGCACTTATCGATACTTTTTGGTAAATATCGGTCGAATAAACCCCACTTTGTGTATAAATACGTTAGTTAGTATATATTTGTAATATTGATTCATTTATGTAACAATTGATAGTTTTACATTCATTTTGTAGGTAATTAAGCATTGTTGGAGCAATGAGTAATAAAGGCTCCAAGATGTGTCATTTGAAGCAATAAAAGGGGAGCTGAAGAAAACCAGAAAGTTCAACTTGTTCGCTTTGCGAGTGAGCCAGCGAACATTCGCTTTGCGAATGACTGGCGAGTTCCCCAACGAATGGTCCCAGTTTGAGGCAGAGGAAAAAGGAACCAAAGTTCACTTTAGGAACTGTGCAGCGAGCATTCACTTTACGAATAAATCGTTCGCATTGCGAACTCACGAAGAAAAGCAAAGGCGTCCATCAAACTTCATTTTTTCAGTAGATTACACTACTACGAAAAACACATTTAACAACGGCTGGGAATGACATATAATGACGTGGGCGAAGACGTTGTTATGTAGATTGTTGTTGTAAGTTCACTGTTTCTACAATGGTCTGGAAACCGTTGTTAAAAGGCAGGACGCGCGCCATATATCACAAAGGTTATGATAATAAACCGTTGCGATACATACACTTAGGTTCTGGGTTCGAAACCCATCAGTAGCGAATTTATATAAAACATAAATTACTTATGATATCGGTTACAATATTTAACCGTTGTTGTAAGTACCCTAAGTTTATTATATTAAATGTAGATTGCTTGTTTTCCAAACACCTCACTAAATAAATATACATGGATTAAATTTGATGAAGATGTCTATAATCTGCAAATTAAACTGTTCTTGAAAACCAACTTAAACAAACCAATGTTGTTTTCTGATTGCATTCGTCTCATCGTGCATTTCACGCTCTTTTACATATATTGTGGTTTATTGATCTAACTTCTTTGATATATCGCTATCTTCGATTATTGTTAAATTTCCATAAGATAAACAAGACATTGGATAATTTGCCTCATCTTTGATTTAACTATATTGGAAGATGGCGATGCATCTAAGGAGCGAGATCATTATACCATAATCTATATATAAAAGAACGTGAGATAAATGATGAGAGGCATGCAATCAGAAAACAACATTGGTTTGTTTAAGTTGGTTTTCAAATACAACTTAATTTGCAGATTATAAGTATCTATGTCAAATTAACTGAATGTATTTTAAGTGAGGGTTAGTTAAAAAAACAATCAACATAAAATATAATAAACTCAAACAAAATTCTATACCAGATCCAGATATTATAAACTCATATAATACGCTTGCTACCACCAACAAACTTTAAGTGAGGGTTAGTTAAACAAACAATGTAAATAGAATATGATAAACTCAAACAACATTCTATACCAAATCCAGAAATTATAAACTGATATAATACGCTTGCTTCCACCAGCATCATCACCCTGTATCATCCCCTTAACCTGAAAGGAAACAAAGCAAACTTCAAAAATGAGCATCCTCAGTTGAAAACAAACCCTAAAACCATAATCCAGTGATGAGTAAAGAGAGGAACAGGAATAACGCACCTTTTAATGAAACTAATCGTGGAATAGGAATTAATTATGATGTTGAACTAGTTTGGGAAGCCATGAACAAGAAATATAAGGAGGAAGAAGCTTACACAAAAGCTTCATACTTCTTATACTTCTTTTGATTGCTTCTAAAACTAGATAAAGTTTGCTTACACTGTTGTTTCTTCATTTACTAACATCTTGTTCGTGATGCTATGAAAAAAAAATACAAGGTGGATGAAGTTTCCATCATAGCTTCATGCTTCTTATACATTTTTCCATGGCAACACAAACATTACGAAGTTTCCAAAGTATGGCCTTTGTTAAGGTAGTGAAAACAAATCTGAAAAAATGAGAACAATCAACAAAAACAACATGCAACAAACGAGATAATGGGAAATATCTAACAATAGATGGAAGAAGAAGAATACCTTAATGTATGAAGCACAAGATTCACGGCTAATGGTGAAAACGAAGAGAAAAAATGGGTTCTAGGGTTTCACTTTGAAGGCAAGGCGTTACTGTCAATTAAGTGAAAGTTTTTTCGCTTATATATGGGTAAACTATTTCACAACGGTTAACAATAACAACCGTATAAATATGTATTTATTTATTATAAATATATCACTACGGTTTACCAGAAGAACCGTAGTGATAACCCTTTTATTTATGATTTTTAAAATTAATAAAAACGAAAAGGTGCGCCTTAACTTCTAACTTAATGCATCTGCAGTTTAAACATCAACAATGTAATTCACAATGCATCTGCAGTTTAAACATCAACAATGTAATTCGAACCCTAATTCAACTATTACATTTCATAACAAAGTAAATATTAAACATAAAGGAGACAAAAAAACATAACATCTTGATATTTCCAGAAAATATCTCTGATTTCACTTTGTTCTTCAAATTCTTGTTCTTTTTCTTTAAATCCTCATACATAACCTTCAGATAGCCCACAACTTCCAACTCTGACTTCATAATGCTCTCATCGTCATTTCCATCTCTTTCTCCCACGTCTTCATCCCATATGAACAAATTACATGTTTCATCGCTCCTCCAAAATGGACATCTCCAAAAAAGCCTTCCTTTATTTTGTCCCTTCTTGCATTGATACGAAACCATACGACCATCACAACCTCAAAAATTTCCTGATCGAGATTTTACACTGGAACAAGACGTTGAAACACCTTTGGATGATTTTGTCTTCAAATGTGACATTGCAACACCTTAAAATAGAACACTTTGTTGTTGTTGTTGTTTTCTTCCCGACAATGGTGACGGCGTTAGTGTTAGGGTTGTTTCAATGGATAAATTGATATATATACTTGGTGTTTAAAATACATAAAAAGAAGCTTCAATTTTTAACAACGGTTTTGATAAATATCCATCGTGATATCCTTATTATTTTTTAGTTAAATATTTATAAAACTTAAAAAGGGAGCATTTACATCAAAGGGATAAACTATTTGAGGGCGATGAGGTTCGAACCCATTATAGCTAGATTGTATCACCACGGTTTTCATAAAAACCGTTATTATACCCTTGCGATTTCTAAATAAAATAATGCGCGCACATCCAGTACGCACTATAAGAATGGTGTATAGGATGTCGTTGTAAACCTGGCATTGTTGTTTGGCCGTTTCGTAGTAGTGTTAGCTTAGAAAACAACATGGAAGCTTGCATACGGATGATCCGGAGTGGATTGATCGTCGACCGGCGTTTGACAAACCATGAGATGTTTGGTTCATTTCTCTTCTTCTTTGTGTTTTTCTTCTTTGTGTTTTTCTTCTTTGTTGGGTTTTGTATATGTATGGACTATGATCTCATGTATATTTGTCGCCCATGGCGTTGTATAAAACTTGCTTTACGAATCTTTATTGGTGATTGTCTCTGATTTTGCTTTATGCGCGGGGTTTGGGTTGCGTTAGAGATAATCCTCGCAAACTTCGATTAGGGATGATTATCTGTTAGTTGCTGGATTCTAGAGATAGATTTAAGAGCTAGCAATCTTCAATAGGCGTTGAAGCTTAATGCCTCCGTGCCTTGAATCGCGTGCGAGAGTGTCGGCGTGGGTAACACGGTTGTTCTCTCAAATTTGTGTTAGACATAACCTTTGTTGTGAGCGATGCTGGGTGATATTGAGGAGTATTGTAGGTTGAGTATAACTGGTTGGTAAGTTTAAGTTTGTGAGGAGTCGGTTATGTGCATGCCGAAAAAGTTTGTCTTGCTGAAGAATGAATTTGTTTTATGTTTTAATGTTTATTTTTCTTTATTTCCTTTTAAACCATTTTAAACCCAAACTCATAAACGCGAGAGACTGTCGAACGACATTCTTTCCCTCGAACCGATCTATGTGGACACGACATAAATCCCGGAGGAAATTCTTCCGAAAATAAATATATTTGCTGCTTGCCCTATTCTGCAACCAACAATCAGAATGCTTCACATTCCTCAAAGAGACGCACAGGGCCCCTTAGTTTGTTATAACGATGTCAAATATTGTTTACATGCTCCAGAACTTCTCAGCTTGCCAAGCTGATCCACTACTAGCATGACTTGTAGCAAGGGGCAGTATCCCCTTCACAATATTTTCCACTGACCTTAACAAGGCCAGCAACTGAGATAGACACCCCATAATCCAAGACAGTCATTCCTTCATCATTCTCCCGTATGATAACTTGGAATACTTCTGATTTTCCTGGTGAATATCCACTTCTGAACGCATCAGAATCCAGACCTTCATGCAATCAACCCGTGATCCACTCCAGTCTTACAAAAACCCTTACATCAGACTTCCAAGACAGCTCTTCTACTCCATCACTCTCCCGTATGACAAGGTAGATACTTCGTAGACATGATGCAAGAACCAGTTCCTCACAGAACCTGAATCCTCCTCCAAGGATAACCAACCCCAAAAAAATGTTTTAACATCAGTAAGGACATCCTTCACACATCAGAGACACCACACACCATGGTTCTTGATATGCTCCACCACTGGACTTACTATCTGCATAGTAATCCAAAATGAAGATCTTCACACAACATTGCGCCACCAGCTTGAACAAAGAGAACTTCAGAAACCCAGAGAGAAATAAACTCTCATCCACCAAAAGAAGGTATACTTCCATCCTCAACCTGGAACTTCTACCAAAAGCTCCAAGAGAACCAGAACCTCCTAACATTTTCAACCAACTACCCTTCTGCACAAGAGCAATCAGTTTCAAGCATCTTTCTTGAATGCACAATATGAAACCAACTAAATGCCACCTTTTGATTGATCTCACTCTTCTTCAGAACTCCCACAAGATACACTGATCCACCAATGAAATCAGATCTTCAAGTCACATGACCTACTTGCTCCATAGAAAGACATCTTGGATCCACCAAGCCTCTAGACATGTAACATCTTCCCATCCACAGCTCCTGCAAACTGCATGAGATAAACCTTTTTGAAGCATCCATAACTTCCATTCTCCTGTAGATCACCTTATCTTAAGCTGATGTGCCACATCACCAGCTGAGACTCTGATGTTAAACTAGATGTCAAAACATTTTGATACGACATCCAGCTGCTGAATTTAGCTCCTCCTTCTGCCACTTAGAAGAACCTTCTCCCTATTACAAAACAAAAGTTCCATGCTCTCATAGACTTGATTCAACAACCAAGTTAGAGTAGACAACCTCCATTCTTCTTTGAAACTCCAAAGACTCCACACCTACCACGTCTGAATCTTCAGATGAAAAGGTATTCCTAGACTACACCATAGCCATACCAAAGAATGCCACTTTCCTTAGTAGAGCAGTCTGTAGAAAGTCAGAGATAACTGCCACTTAACTTTGACCTTCAAACTGAGCAAGATCTCATGCTCCCAAGCACCTAGATCAGAAATAAACTGATCCAAGCTGTGCCGTCACTGTAACACCCCAAAATTTGCCCTAACGTTTTCTGGCTTTTGTTTCGCATCCATCTGCATATCCATTAGGTCATAAATCATAATCATATCATTGCATTGGGTTCCTAAGACATGTGATCAAGGCATCTTCCTTTGGTTTGAGCTTTCCGTATTCAGAAGATTATCAGTGTGCATTCAAAGTGGTTGTTTCTCAGGCGGTGTATATTCAAGGTCAAATTGTTGTGGGTGGAACTCATCAGGTCAACAAACAGTGGGCCATGTGAGGTATAGGTTTAGAAAGTCAGGTTTCCATTGGTCAGAAATGCAGAGGATGTTTGATTCAGATGTTATTTCAGTAGCATGGGTAAAAGAGTCAAGATTGGTTTTTATCCATAATCCACCTTTTCCTAAATTCAATTTCATTTGTAAATCCAATTACCCAATAGCCATTTCCCAAATCTAGTTCTATCCAATTTTATCATCCATATTCAAAATAAAAAACCCACATTCACATTTCAAGTCCATTTACAGTTCACTCTTAGATTCATATCCAAAATTTATATCCAATATCCATTTTTATCATAAATAACCATATTTCATTTTTAATCCAATTAAATCCAGTTTTCTTTGAATTCTTTTTCTATATTCAAATCATTTTAAATCCATTTAATTATTCCCATTTATTTCCTTTTTATACCTATTGCTCATGTGTAAAAATTCTACAAGAAAATATCCAAGCCTTGAACCAATTTATCCAAGCCAATACACATCATCTTTGAAACATCACGTAGTCCCAGCCGTGCCAAAGTACATGAGCCGTTTTATGCTATAATATTCCAAATCCATTTCTTTTCTTTAAACCCATTTGTCCATACAATATCCATTATACCATGCTAACACATTATTCAAATTCATGTCCGTATCCAATTCAATTTTATCCAGTTCCGAATAGCCATTTTGATATCCATTTTTAAAATCCAATTAACCACTCCTTCCCAATATTCTTTTTGCTAAAAACCATTTGTTAAAACCATATCTATCTTTGGATCCAAGTCCAGTTATTAAACCCATTTAGAATAATTTTCAAAACCACAAAGCAATGTCTACGATACTAGGCTAACATTTTTTTTTCTAAACCCATTCAAAGTCATTAACCCTTTTGTTCAAATGATGTGAAGTTGGATTGGAACAAAACCAAATTTTAACACCAGAACTCACAGCAGCTCAAAGGGAAATTATTGACAGAAAATGGAAATTGAAAGTTACATCATAAAATATATAACAGAGTTCTGATTCCAATTCACATTTTCTCTAACAGTTACAATTCCTAACTTCTAACAGAAATCTCTAACAAACTCTAACTGAATTTCACCTGTAAATACAATACTACCCTCTCATCCTGATATAAAATTCAAGCCATAACAGAATTGAAGAGGAGGATTCTTCATTTTCACGATTCACCTTCAACTCTTCCACAAATCTCTCTACTTTGGTTCATCTTCAAGAGTTCTTCATTCTGCACAATTTTTAACAATTCATTTTCACGATTCTCCTTCAACAATTCTCCACTCTCTGCGTGATCTCTCATCATCTTCAACAGCTCTGCAACTGTTTCACCATCTTCAATCAACTTGCAACCAAACTTCATCAACTCCACAACTTTTTAATTCATCCACTTCAATGTAGAACAAAACTTCTTGAATTCATCTTCATCACTAGAAATCACAACATTCGCAAGCTTTAACCGTGTCCTTCGATTCACTCTAATCTATTCAAACCTGCAAGTTCACATCATCGCCATAATAATCACAAAGCAAATCGCAAAAAGGAAGAAGAAGAATCCAAGAGTGCATCCGCAAACGACAACAGCGCGCAGAGGAAAAGGCAAGATTGAAAGCAAGAACGAGAAAATACACATATAGAAGAAGCAGAAGAGGCGAATCGGAGTAGAGGAGAAGGAGTTCGAGAGTAAAACGTAAAGCACAGAACAAATTTCATACCTGAATTGAAGCGCCATCGGAGCGACTCCGTTAGGTATTCCGAATCTCTTTCTCTCTGTTGTTTTTTCTTGATTTTGTTTGTGAGCAATTGGTAATGTTGAATGTGCTGTGAATATTGTTGTGCTTTTGTTTCTTCTGCATTTTTGTTTGAGTTTCGGTTGAGCGAATTGCGAGTATTGAGCGATTAGAGAGTGAGGTTGTTGCTCCGTTCGTTGAGGTTGCGATGGAGTCTCCGTGTTTCGCCGATCTGATGACGATCGACTTCTTTTTTGTTGCGTAATCGGATTAGTGAGAGTGAGGAGTGTTGAAGCCGCGGCAGAGGAAGAAGCTTTGAACGGAGAACGGAGATGATGGTGGAGACGGCGCGTCCGAAGGATGACGATGTGAGAGTGCCGCCGGCGAGAGGAGAATCGTGGTTGTGTTTAATTGTTGATGACGGCGCGACGGCGACGAAGCCACGGAAGAAGGTGAGTTTGAAGTAAACTGGAGATAGGAGATGGAACGGTGACGGCGGGGTACAGCGCCGTTTGGGCAGGAGAAAGGAGACTGAGAGAGAGATAGAGGCGTATGAAGAGCTTGTAGGGTTGGTTGGAGCTTGAACTTAGGGTTTTTAGATCCTTCTTGTTCATAACTGGACCGGGTTTTCCTTAAGCCCGACTTTTCTTTTCTTTTCACACCCTCCGTTTCACTATTCCACACCCCCTTTTGCTGCTTATTGGGAGGTCCTTGGGCCACTAACTCAAAGCCCAACGAATGTTTTTTGTCTCACCTCCATTACTCGCTGCACCCCCCTGTGTGTATCCAAGTTCTTGGGCCTGAGTTATGAAAGGCCCAACGTCTGAACTTGGTTTCTAACCCCCCGGAATCTGTTTACACCCTTCCTTATTATTTGTTTTTATTGTTTTGATTAATTGAGTTTTGGTTTTATTAATTGTTATAGTTAATAATCTTAGGATAACCAAATTAGTTAATTAGATTTTAATTAGAAATTTCATTTAGATTTTAATGTTAATTTGTCTTTAGAACTAATTTTCTTTAGAATTAGTTTATAGTCTTAACTTTGGAATTTGTTTAGTTTTAATTAGAAATTAAGTGGAATTAATTTTAGGATTAATATTAGTTTTAATTCTAGATTTAACTTTAGGATTAATGTTTTTAGATTTAGTTTAGAATTGCCTTGAACTAATCTTAGGATTAATTTTAGAATTAGACAAATTAACTTTTCTTGTTAGAATTTAATCTTGATTGTTACTTCGCATTTTAACTCTAACTTGGTTATTGTTGATTAATTGGTGACCATAATTTCAATTGCCCATTTTTGATTAATTTCTGATTTCTTTTTATGAATAGCATGATATAATGCTATGTGTAGAATTTTTTCACATCCCTTTGGGATCCTAGCTCCACTTTAATCTTTGATTAAAGTGAGGTAGGATATGCATTAGGTAGTACTATCCCTCTTTCACTTTTAGTCTTAGAGTTCTCATACCACACTTAAACCTTAGGATCTCCATGTATGATAACTTTAGGGTTTGAGTCTTAGTCTTCCTCATTAGATTTTACCTTTTCCCACTTGAGTCTCTCTTCTTCTCATCTCAAAACAAAATAACAAAACACTTAATAAAAGGCATAGCATGCATTGTATTTGAGCCTTTCATGTGGGAATAAGGAGGTGAGGGGTCTTCTCTCATTTTCTTTGAATGTTTAGCGTACGTCCCGTTTTGGGTCGACATGCGAGGCATTCGATCCTACATGAAGGACTTAAATACAATACGCGTTACAAAACACAAAATAATCAAAACACTTCTTTCTTAAAATACAAAAAACAAACAAGCAATTCTCTTCTCATCTCCTTCACTCTTTCCTTAAGGATGCGTCATGTCCGTTCTACCGCAAACAGGTAACGCCTAAGTCTCCATACTGCGAGCTACAACACCTAAACTGCTAGGACACGAACGTTGACGTTTCCACTAAAAAACACAAACAATTTTCCCTTAGCTGAACGTTGACGTCTCCATTCGAGCACTTCTTTTATTTTCCCTACATTTGTTTCTCTTTCTCTCTCCTTTCCTTTTCCAGTTTTCCAGCTAGCAGTTCCTTTTCCAGTAACCTTTCCTTACACCCTTTGATTGAAGCAGCAAGCGTGGATCCCATTGGGTACGATAGACGCGTGAGGGTGCTAACATCTTCCTCGCGCGTAACCGACTCCCGAACCCAACTCCCTTGGTCGCAAGACCATGCTCTTTCCTTTCCCTCTGGTTTATGCAGTGTTTCCTTTCCCTCTCTTGGGATAAATACACATTGCTGGCGACTCTGTTTCGGTGCCACTTTCGCATTTGTACTTGGATGAAAATCCCGGGAGCGACAGCTGGCGACTCTGCTGGGGATCGAACCCAGAATCTCTGGTTTCCTTAGCGAGTCAATCCTAGCGCTTGTTTGTTTTTCGTTCATTGGGTGTTTACTTTTTTGCTGTATTTACTATTGTACTGTATTGTTATTTACTGTATTACCGCTTTACTGTAGATTACTGTATTTACCGCATTTTAGCATTTTCATTTCATATGCTATATTATGCTATACTGGACTGTGCTGTGCTGGTTTTCTATTTGGTGGGCAGGGTGTTCTGAGAGATAAGTCCACTACCCAGGCTTGAGCATACACATAGGTATTAGAGTGGATAGTCGTGACACTTGCGTGGTGGTGACCACGTATTGTTGTTCACGAGACCCACAGTCAGACGAGGTTCTATCGGGAGCTATCTGCTACTGTATGTTATTACATGTTAGTGGATATTCTCTTGAGGAACTGTCGACTCTGGTGACCATTCCCGAGGACTCAGTTACGACACTCCTCCCGAGATGTGATAATGGCAGACCAGAAATGGCAAACGCATTGCACATTCTCGATCCGAGGACCCAATGCTGGGAACTTGCTATAGGATATCCCTTTGTGAAAGAGAATCAGTGGAGGCACTCCTCGATTGGCAATAGTACTGTACCCCAAGGGATGAATGTACTATTGCTTCTCGACCTCAGTGCCAGAAGCTGAGGACCTTTCGTTTTGGAGAATCAGTTGAGGCCTCCTCGATTGATGATGATGCCAAACCAGAAGTGGTGAACGTATCATCATTTCTCGACCTGAGAGCCCGAGATACTGAGGATCCTAGTACCCACATGTGAGAGGGGCGGGTTGTTTACAGGTTTGCAGGTAACCTTGACCTTTAACATACCCGGTATTTTGGATTTGCTGTCAGTGTGTACTTATCAGCCTGGCATTTTGGTATTCTGATTATGCTGATATTCTGGCATTCTGGTATTCTGATTATTCGGATATTCTGGTATTCTGGTATTCTCTTCAGAGCAAACCTATGATCTTATTCAGACATCAGCACAATGCTTATTCAGATTATATGTGGAAACTTTGATCCCATGTCTTATTGCATTCATAGCATTGCTTTGCATTTGCATACTCATTTGCATAACAGGTGTTCGAGGCTTGGTTTTTCTTACCCTGGTCTGGTTTTCTTCAAGTTTCAGATTTAACCGCTCAAGCCATTTAGGAGTTGACCATGGATCTGGTTCAAGCAGAGTTGAGGGAAATGTGAAGCCAAATGGGGCAGTTTATGTGGGACATGGAAGCTCTGATTCAAGACCAGAAGATGTTGAAGGAGGAGGTCCACCAACTGAAGACTCAGATGAGTCTGATTATGGAAGTTGTGAGAGGTGTGTTAAGCAAAGATAATACTCCCATGCCTGAGGTCGCGGCTGGAATTGTCTCTCCTACATTGTTTGAGGGATCCCTCCCAAAGAGTGATGTGCCTCACGGATCTTCTGCATAACCTGGGTTTTCCGAATTTCCTCGTCAGCAGCTACCTCTCATCTCCCAAGACAACCCCAAGGCCAAGAAGTACCCACCAAAGTCGAAGAAAGCTGATAGAATATTTGATCTGATTCCTATGTCTTATGCCCAGATGTTGAGGTATTTACTTCAGCTCCAATTGGTTGAACTTCGGACGATAAATCCTCCTCGTGGAAAGCTCCCATTCGATTATGATGCAAATGCCCATTGCGATTTTCACTCTGGTGCGCCAGGGCATAATGTGGAAAAACGTAAAGCCTTTCATCATGTGGTCCAGGATCTGATCGACTTGAAAGCAATTGAATTCACGTCGAGCGGCGTAAGCGTACAAGGTGGTCTTACTCCTGTTGCTGCAAAAGAAGTGAATATCTCGGTTTCCCCTCCTGAAGTTGCACAAAGTCAGGGGCATTTCTTGCAGCCCGTGGTTTTAGAACCTTCTCGTCCTCAATTGTTGTCTGTTCCTAAGCCAAGTTTGAGGATGAAAGCGCCCAAACTAGAGGAAGGCACAAGTAGGTATTGCCAACAGAGTTATCATATGAAGAGTCAAGAAAGGTCCAGAAGGCAGGAGAGAAAGTTTGATCCCATTAAGGTTCCTTACAGTTATCTGCTTGCTCGTTTACTTCAAGACTCTTTGATCGAGCTAAAGGAAGCTTCTCCTATTCCGTATCCCCTTCCCCCAAATTATGACAAGAGTGTTAGATGCGAGTACCACTCGGGGACACAGGGGCATACCATTGAAGATTGCAAGGTGTTTAGGCACAAGGTGCAAGATCTCATTGACGTTGGGTTTATCAATTTCACCGAAGATGGTTTGTACGTTAACTGAAGCTTCCCAAGTGAACACTTGGGACTGCAGAGACATCTCCTGAAGCAATCAATCCAGTCGGAGCCAAATCTCCTCAGCAATGGCGAATATCAATTTTTCTTTACTGCATTTTCATTTGTAATTTGCATTACGGGTTAATGTTTGCATGTAAAAAACTTGTTTGTTCTTGAATGATGATTTTAATGCAATAAGTATGTTTTTCTCGAAGAAGTTCATTCGTATTCACTCATTTAATGTTGGTATGCACGACAATATTAACTGTCTTGTTTAAACTCTTGGAGGGAGGATGATGAGGCGAAAACGCAAAATCTTTGGTTGTATGCTTTTGGATAAAACCCTGTTGAGGATGTACAGGCATTGTTTCAAATTCCTAAACACCGGAGATATAAGGGAGCGAAACCTTTGTCAAACCCTGTTGAGCCTAGAAGTAGGAGTTTATTTCTGAAAATGAAAAACCTTCAATCTTAACCTGGGGCAGGGTAGGTGTCAGTTAATTTGACTGAGCGTTCAAATTTCAAAAGGAATGTGCATTTAAGGATCCATTACATACGGATTATACCCAACCAACCGAAAAGTGAGGTAGTCACAACCCTTTACAAGTCAAGACAAGCCAGTGTCACACGATTTGTTCAAAAAAAAAAAGAATCAAAAGAAAAAGAAAAGCCCGCTAAGTCAAAACTTGAAAACAAGTGACATAGGCAAAAGTTAGGGCATCCCGCTGGACTTCAAAATCGAAAATTCAAAAGGAATCAGTCCAGGCAAAAATTAGGGATATCAAAAAACAAAAGAATGAAAAACAAGAGGAACAAAAAGAAAAGTCCTCGAGGAAAGAACAAGTCGTGTGACCACAGACACCAAAGGCAAAAGGGGGTGAATGTCACTCTGTAAACCGTGTGGGTTCCTTAACCATCCTCATACCGTTCATAACCTTTTGAAAGGTGAGCGCTTGTGTCGAGTTAGCTGAACGTAGGACTGGAGAACATCAAGGAGAATGGATGGGTACAAACAAAATGTTGAGCCATAAATCCTTTTTTCTTAAACTGCGAACCAGGCCGCGTTACAACCCTCAAAAGTCCTAATTGAAACAGGGTTTATTCTGAAGGCGTATTTCAATAAGATAGCGTTCCTGACTCCCATGAGTTGTGCTAAAAGACTTTTGTTGGTGTTGCATGTGCATGCTATTTTCCATTTAAAAAATCTGTGTCGCACCTTAACCAGTGACTCGTTCACAGGGGTTGGCGATATCTTTTCGGAAAAAACTTCGAGATTGATATATCTGTTGCATTATAATTCTCATTCTTGGAATATATATTTTATGCTCACTTACATGTACTTGACACCCGTAAGGCTTACAAAGTGAACATCAGTCGAGAATTTTGATCACGCCAAAGTGAGATGCTTGAAAACTCCGGGGATGAGTGTGACAGGGGATGTGTTATCAAGTGAGTATGTTGGGTGTGCGCTTTCACGACAATTCGTGCTAAGAAGTTGTCAATCTGGGGCAGTTATATTGTGAAACATCTCCGCCGTTCGGTTAATCTGGGGGCAATTATGTTGAGAATCTGGGGCAATCAAGTCGAGATTTAGAAAATTTCTCGCAGATTAGTCATCCAGGCACAAATCATTTCGAGGCAGGGGCAGGCCACCCCAAAAGCAAGAAGTAATTCTCTCCGGAGGACGGTTAATCAAGAGCCATGGGGCAATATATGTCGAATCTTCACGAGACATCCTGAAGACATGTTCATTTATAGGTTATGTTGCATCGGGGCATTTCTTTTGGGTCATATCATATTTGCAGGTTCATGGTGGTAGTTAACACGTGACGTCCTCAGTAGAGTTTTTCTCCTCGGCAGAGATAGCTAAAGTTTATCACTCAGCAGAGCATTATGGAGATGGTAATTATTCTCCCCAGCAAGAGTTTATGAGTTCGCTCTCCCCTAGCCAGTTTGACGAAGTTTACTGCTCTTCAGCAAGAGTTCATATTCCTGTACAGAGTGTTGGGTTTATGTTTCCCTAGTTTACGGTAAAGTTGTTTCTGTCTCCCCAACGGAGTAAGGGTAGAAGGTAGATTCCCAGCAGAGGACCAAGTCTGATCTTGTCCCCTAGCAGAGCTGACATCATCAACCATTGTCCCCCAAGCATATTTTTGGGTGGTGGTTAGCTTTCCCCAGCAAGTCAAAGGTCGATTATCATTGGCACTCTTCTTTAGCAAGATTCTTGGGATACTTCCTCCAGCAGACGTTTGTTATGCGTACTTTCCTGCAGAATGAAGGATTAGTCGGGATCTCGAGCAGTTATGACCTTGAAGGTGATTCAGTTTGTTATTCCCCAGTGGAGTTGGCCTCGTCTCTTCAGCATTTATTTTGCTGGAGTGGTCCTGTTGCATATCATTGCATAATCATTATCATTGCATAATCATTGTCATTGCATAATCATCAGCATAGCATTTCATGAAGCCTTGTAAAACCAACAGAAATTCGCATCCCACTTTGCTGGCATCTTTCAAAAACCTGAAGCCCTATCCCTATTGGCGTCCCCTTTAAAGCAAAGTCCAATCCCTATTGGCACTTCATTTCAAAATCCAATCCCCATTGGTACCTAGAAAGATTTCGCCTTTGAAAAAACAATCACCATCAGGTTTCACCTATCCTTGCCAGCAAAGTCCAATTGTACTTGGCACATCCGTCTTCCCAGGTAGCCTGAGCATACATCGGCTTTTCAGCATATAGTGATCATTGCATCCTCAAATCGCGTAGCATTTCCATTTCGTATGGAGCATTACGCCATAGAAAGAAAATTCAAACATATGCATGCGAAGCATAAGCCAGATTTGGTACCTTGCGCGAAAGCCAGAATCAACTCCCAATTAAGACGCTGACATATCCCCAGCAGACATTACAATCACCCCTTTGCTTACCTTTCTTTTGGGTCGTAGATCATACGTCGATCTTACCCTCGACCAGTCTTTGTCCATCAACCCCTTGATGACGACATATCGGTCAGGTTTCCTTTCCATCAAACCCTTTTGATGGTGTGTTTCTTCGGATAGGGGTTCATCTTCTTTCTGTCATCCCTATGACGATGTGTCCCTTCGGTTGGGTGTTCGGGCTGTCTTTCCGTCAATTCTTTGACGATGTGGTCCGTGAGGTATCTTTCCTTCCCGTCAACCCTTTGACGAGGTATTTCTTGGGGTTCATCTTCTTTCTGTCATCCCTATGATAATGTGTTCTCTCCGTTCAGGTTTCCTTTCTGTCATCCCTATGACAATGAGTTAACTGTGGTCAGATTTTCTACGATGGAGTCTTCTTTCCGTCAAACCCCATTGACGATGTGTTTTCTTCGGTCGAGTCTGCTTCCTGTCATCCCTATGACAACGTGCTTCCTTCGGTCAAGTTCTCTTTCCGTCAAACCCCTTTGACGACGTGCTTCCTTCAGTCAGTCTTTTCTTCCCGTCAACCCTTTGACGAGGTGTTTCTTGGGTTTCATCTTCTTTATGTCATCCCTATGACAATGTGACAATGTGTTTCCTTCAGTCGTCTTTCTGTCATCCCTGTGACAATGTGTTTCCTTCAGTCATCTTTCTGTCATCCCTATGACGATGTGTCCCTTCGGTCGGGTGTTCGGGTTATCTTTCCGTCAATTCTTTGACGATGTGGTCCGTTGGTTATCTTTTCTTCCCGTCAACCCTTTGACGAGGTATTTCTTGGGGTTCATTTTCTCCCTGTCATCCCTATGACAGTGTGTTATCTTCAGTCAGGTTTTCTTTCTATCATCCCTATGAAAATGTGCTTCCTTTGGTCGAGTCTCCTTGCCGTCGAATCCCTTTGACGATGTGGTCTTTAGTCGGGTTCCATTTTTTCTTTCCGTCAAATCCCTTTGACGATGTGGTTCTCTGGGTATGTTGTCTTTCCGTCAAACTGCTTTGACGAAGTGTGATTGGGCTCCAGTTTAAATTTTCTCTCCTCGCGGTTTGCAAATTTTGCGGTTCTTTTTGTATTCAATCACCTTGTACCTTGAATGTCTGAAAGCAGTTGCTATCATCCCTTCAGGTCCAAGTTGATTGAATAGGGGCAGCTGTAGCACCCCAAAATTTTCCCTAACTTTTTCTGGCTTTTGTTTCACATCCATCTGCATATCCATTAGGTCATAACTCATAATCATATCATTGCATTGGGTTCCTAAGACATGTGATCAAGGCATCTTCCTTTGGTTTGAGCTTTCCGTATTCAGAAGATTATCAGCGTGCATTCAAAGTGGTTGTTTCTCAGGCGGTGTATATTCAAGGTTAAATTGTTATGGGTGGAACTCATCAGGTCAACAAACAGTGGGCCATGTGAGGTGTAGGTTTAGAAAGTCAGGTTTCCATTGGTCAGAAATGCAGAGGATGTTTGATTCAGATGTTATTTCAGTAGCATGGGTGAAAGAGTCAAGATTGGTTTTTATCCATAATACACCTTTTCCTAAATTCAATTTCATTTGTAAATCCAATTACCCAATAGCCATTTCCCAAATCTAGTTCTATCCAATTTTATCATCCATATTCAAAATAAAAAACCCACATTCACATTTCAAGTCCATTTACAGTCCACTCTTAGATTCATATCCAAATTTTATATCCAATATCCATTTTTATCATAAATAACCATATTTCATTTTTAATCCAATTAAATCCAGTTTTCTTTGAATCCTTTTTCTATATTCAAATCATTTTAAATCCATTTAATTATTCCCATTTATTTCCTTTTTATACCTATTGCTCATGTGTAAAAATTCTATAAGAAAATATCCAAGCCTTGAACCAATTTATCCAAGATAATACACATCATCTTTGAAACATCACGTAGTCCCAGCCGTGCCAAAGTACATGAGCCGTTTTATGCTATAATATTCCAAATCCATTTCTTTTCTTTAAACCCATTTGTCCAGACAATATCCATTATACCATGCTAACACATTATTCAAATTCATGTCCGTATCCAATTCAATTTTATCCAGTTCCGAATAGCCATTTTGATATCCATTTTTAAAATCCAATTAACCACTCCTTCCCAATATTCTTTTTGCTAAAAACCATTTGTTAAAACCATATCTATCTTTGGATCCAAGTCCAGTTATTAAACCCATTTAGAATAATTTTCAAAACCACAAAGCAATGTCTACGATACTAGGCTAACATTTTTTTTCTAAACCCATTCAAAGTCATTAACCCTTTTGTTCAAATGATGTGAAGTTGGATTGGAACAAAACCAAATTTTAACACCAGAACTCACAGCAGCTCAAATGGAAATTATTGACAGAAAATGGAAATTGAAAGTTACAGCATAAAATATATAACAGAGTTTTGATTCCAATTCACATTTTCTCTAACAGTTACAATTCCTAACTTCTAACAGAAATCTCTAACAAACTCTAACTGAATTTCACCTGTAAATACAATACTACCCTCTCATCCTGATATAAAATTCAAGCCATAACAGAATTGAAGAGGAGGATTCTTCATTTTCACGATTCACCTTCAACTCTTCCACAAATCTCTCTACTTTGGTTCATCTTCAAGAGTTCTTCATTCTGCACAATTTTTAACAATTCATTTTCACGATTCTCCTTCAACAATTCTCCACTCTCTGCATGATCTCTCATCATCTTCAACAGTTCTGCAACTGTTTCACCATCTTCAATCAACTTGCAACCAAACTTCATCAACTCCGCAACTTTTCAATTCATCCACTTTAATGTAGAACAAAACTTCTTGAATTCATCTTCATCACCAGAAATCACAACATTCGCAAGCTTTAACCGTTGCCTTCGATTCACTCTAATCCATTCAAACCTGCAAGTTCACATCATCGCCATAAGAATCACAAAGCAAATCGCAAAAAGGAAGAAGAAGAAACCAAGAGTGCATCCGCAAACGACAACAGCGCGCAGAGGAAAAGGCAAGATTGAAAGCAAGACCGAGAAAATACACATATAGAAGAAGCAGAAGAGGCGAATCGGAGTAGAGGAGAAGGAGTTCGAGAGTAAAACGTAAAGCACAGAACAAATTTCATACCTGAATTGAAGCGCCATCGGAGCGACTCCGATAGGTATTCCGAATCTCTTTCTCTCTGTTGTTTTTTCTTGATTTTGTTTGTGAGCAATTGGTAATGTTGAATGTGCTGTGAATATTGTTGTGCTTTTGTTTCTTCTGCATTTTTGTTTGAGTTTCGGTTGAGCGAATTGCGAGTATTGAGCGATTAGAGAGTGAGGTTGTTGCTCCGTTCGTTGAGGTTGCGATGGAGTCTCTGTGTTTCGCCGATCTGATGACGATCAACTTCTTTTTTGTTGCGTAATAGGATTAGTGAGAGTGAGGAGTGTTGAAGCCGCGGCAGAGGAAGAAGCTTTGAACGGAGAACGAAGATGATGGTGGAGACGGCGCGTCCGAAGGATGACGATGTGAGAGTGCCGCCGGCGAGAGGAGAATCGTGGTTGTGTTTAATTGTTGATGACGGCGCGACGGCAACGAAGCCACGGAAGAAGGTGAGTTTGAAGTAAACTGGAGAGAGGAGATGGAACGATGACGGCGGGGTACAGCGCCGTTTGGGAAGAAGAAAGGGGACTGAGAGAGATAGAGGCGTATGAAGAGCTTGTAGGGTTGGTTGGAGCTGGAACTTAGGGTTTTTAGATCCTTCTTGTTCATAACTGGACCGGGTTTTCCTTAAGCCCGACTTTTATTTTCTTTTCACACCCTCCATTTCAATATTCCACACCCCCTTTTTGCTGCATATTGGGAGGTCCTTGGACCACTAACTCAAAGCCCAACGCATGTTTTTTGTCTCACCTCCATTACTCGCTGCACCCCCCTGTGCGTATCCAAATTCTTGGGCCGGAGTTATGAAAGGCCCAACGCCTGAACTTGGTTTCTAACCCCCCGGAATCTGTTTACACCCCTCCTTATTATTTGTTTTTATTGTTTTGATTAATTGAGTTTTGGTTTTATTAATTGTTTTAGTTAATAATCTTAGGATAACCAAATTAGTTAATTAGATTTTAATTAGAAATTTCATTTAGATTTTAATGTTAGTTTGTCTTTAGAACTAATTTTCTTTAGAATTAGTTTATAGTCTTAACTTTGGAATCTGTTTAGTTTTAATTAGAAATTAAGTGGAATTAATTTTAGGATTAATATTAGTTTTAATTCTAGATTTAACTTTAGGATTAATGTTTTTAGATTTAGTTTAGAATTGTCTTGAACTAATCTTAGGATTAATTTTAGAATTAGACAAATTAACTTTTCTTGTTAGAATTTAATCTTGATTGTTACTTCGCATTTTAACTCTAACTTGGTTATTGTTGATTAATTGGTGACCATAATTTCAATTGCCCATTGTTGATTAATTTCTGATTTCTCTTTTATGAATAGCATGATATAATGCTATATGTAGAATTTTCTGACATCCCTTTGGGATCCTAGCTCCACTTTAATCTTTGATTAAAGTGAGGTAGGATATGCATTAGGTAGTGCTATCCCTCTTTCTCTTTTAGTCTTAGAGTTCTCATACCACACTTAACCCTTAGGATCTCCATGGATGATAACTTTAGGGTTTGAGTCTTAGACTTCCTCATTTGATTTTACCTTTTGCCACTTGAGTCTCTCTTCTTCTCATCTTAAAACAAAATAAAAAAAAACACTTAATAAAAGGCATAGCATGCATTGTATTTGAGCCTTTCATGTGGGAATAAGGAGGTGAGGGGTCTTCTCTCATTTTCTTAGAATGTTTAGTGTACGTCCCATCTTGGGTCGACATGCGAGGCATTCGATCCTACATGAAGGACTTAAATACAATACGCGTTACAAAACACAAAATAATCAAAACACTTCTTTCTTAAAAGACAAAAAACAAACAAGCAATTCTCTTCTCATCTCCTTCACTCTTTCCTTAAGGATGCGTCATGTCCGTTCTACCGCAAACAGGTAACGCCTAAGTCTCCATACAGTGAGCTGCAACACCTCAACTGCTAGGACGCGAACGTTGACGTTTCCACTAAAAAATACAAACAATTTTCCCTTAGCTGAGGGGAACTACATCACTCTGATTCTCATATTTCCGATGAGATACGTAGGCAGTGGGGTAGGGCCCATTCGAGCACTTCTTTTATTTTCCCTACATTTGTTTCTCTTTCTCTCTCATTTCCTTTTCCAGTTCTCCTGCTAGCAGTTCCTTTTCCAGTATCCTTTCCTTACACCCTTTGATTGAAGCAGCAAGCGTGGATCCCATCGGATATGATGGACGCGTGAGGGTGCTAACACCTTCCTCGCGCATAACCGACTCCCGAACCCAGTTCCCTTGGTCGCAAAACCATGCTCTTTCCTTTCCCTCTGGTTTATGCAGTGTTTCCTTTCCTTCTCTTGGGATAAATACACATTGCTGGCGACTCTGTTTCGGTGCTACTTTCGCGTTTGTACTTGGATGAAAATCCCGGGAGTGACAGTCACCAGCACTCCAACCCTCCCAGATCAGAAATAAACTGATCCCAGAAGTAACCATCAAGATTATGATGTCTTCATCTTCATCTTCAACAGCACCAAAGTCCATACCAGTTTCTTGCCAGGAAACTCTCCAGAGATCACATGCTTCTGTCACACCCGACTGAAGCAACTTTTTAGGCCACCACCTAAGATCAAAACAGATGCTAAAGCGTATGCAGTACCTCTCCTATGATTCTGCACAAACTCTGATGATGAGATGTTCCAACATCTTGTTGAACATCAACAATCTTGGCTTTAAGGATAATCAATTAAATACTTGTGAATTCCACAAATAGCAACTGATCTTAAATCCTTGTCCAATAACCCTTCTTCACTGTTGTAGCTAAGCTCCACCAGATCAGTTCATGAACACTTATCAAGTATTCAATTTTTTGCAAGTATCTTCTTTGAAGAACAGTGTTGAGATACCAAGGCTGCTACCCTTGACTCAAGTAACTAAGATTCTCTCTGAACGAACCTTATTTACCTTAACCATTCTAAAAGCTCCAATCAGATTAGATCCACCCTTCGGGTTAAGAGAGATGAATCGTTCCTTGCTATTTTGGATGGTGAAAATAAATCACCTGCACTTTCTTCAGATTGTGTTTCAAAGAAACACCTTCTAGTCAGGAGAATAACTAGAAGACTCCAGATGCACGACTGAGATGTCTTTATGAGTGGACTTGAGATAATTCTCATGTATCTTTGACAACCTAGCCGATCAATAATTTATCAAACTCCCAGAGCAAGAACTTGATAAACTTAAACTCGACTCCTCTCCTCTTCAACTGACTTCAACTGCACCAAGAAACCAAGCTTCTAAGTACCAAGTCACCATACCAGATATCTACCAACAACTCCTTTCATTCCATCGCTCCCGACTTTGGAATAAAAGAATGCAGATATCTTCACAAATAGAGGCTGACGATTGAGATCTTCCACCAACTATCTTCAGTAACAACTCTAGAATCCCATAATTCTAGAGCTCTTCCATCAGAAACACATGCAGCGGAACCACCAAGGAACAGATCATACTTGCCCTAATAAGATGTCAGAACATCTTATAAGACACCCCAACAAGAGAACTAGCCACTTCTCCTGCAGTTGTTGTATAACCTCCTCAGTAACATTAACAACCTCTGGGATGTTACTTCGATCCAGAACATCCATCTCATCCATTAATACCCTTGAGTATGTCTGAGTTGATTGATCTGATCTTCAAAACTCCTCCTTGTTTAAACGCCAGAAAGTATATCCCAAAGATCTTATCCAGAACCAGACAGGATGCCTGCACTGATACCAATTGAAATTCTGGCATATGCAGACATCAGATGTCCTAACACATGTCAAGACATTGTGCTACATAGACATTTAAACAAAAAGGTGCAACAGTAGACTGATACCTTGAATATCAGAACTGCAGGATCATAGATGTTACGACATCTAATCCAACATGTTTATCATGAACCCTAATAGAAAACGTAAATCTGCAGAATGATAAAGAACACAATAATTGTTAACCCAGTTCGGTTCAACTCACCTACATCTGGGGGATACCAATCCAGGAAGAAGACTTCACTATCTGTAGAACTGTTACAAAGCTAAACTCCCCCGTTACAATGTTATACCTAACATCTACCCAATGAAAATCTTTACCAAAGTTAAACTCCATCGTTTACAACTCTGATATGAGATACCCCACTCACTTCCCTTAATCACCAATTGTGATTTCTACATCATCCATGTCAATACAGAAATCTGTTAAGCTTTCTTGACAAACAAGCTAACTTGGATTTGCTTAAAAGCTTCATCCAAGAATAATACACAATCCAATACCTCAAGGCTTATGGATCTGTGTGACACCTATATCTGCCATAATGCATCAACTGATACAAAGGGAAACTTACAACCTAGAGAGCCAACGACTCTCAAAACCCTAAATCCTTGTTTCTTACGCAAGAGAACAAGGTTACAAAAGGCATACAGAAACCTAGGTCTAAGTCTTCTATTTATAGAGTCTTCTGCTTCCTTGGGCTTCAATTCTTTGGTCCTTGATCCATGCGCATTAAATCTTGGCAGATTTGTTAATGATCTAAAACTTGCTAAATCAGCATATTAGTCAAGATGTCATATCTTCTGGTTGAGACATCTTCTTTGACATCTTTGTTTATGGCCAAATTTCTTGATGTTGAATCCTTTTGTTTGACAATGAGTTTTACAAAAATTTAATTCAAATCTTTAGAGTCTTCAAGCCTTATCAACTTGATTCTATTTTTATAAAGTT
Organism: Lathyrus tuberosus; assembly: GCA_022829125.1. NCBI lineage: Eukaryota > Viridiplantae > Streptophyta > Magnoliopsida > Fabales > Fabaceae > Lathyrus > Lathyrus tuberosus. The sequence continues at coordinate 1,942,588 of JALAZF010000082.1, read as the reverse complement.
TAGGATTATGGTTGACGGACGCAGAGGTCGTGGTAGGCCCCGAACTCAGACTTCTGATTCGGATCAACCAAGTGGTAGTGAAGTTTGTACAAAAGATGTAGCAGCAACATAACCAATTCATCCAGCAGATGATGCAACAGTTGAATGGTGGCCTTCACCCTCAAGGAATTCCATAAGAAGCTATACAGGTGGGAGTTTCTGAGATTTCTTCCGCATGAATCCTCCTGAATTTCACGGCAGACTAGATCTTGTGAAGGCTCAAGAATGAGTGACTGGCATGGAAAGAATCTTCCAAATAGTGCACTGTAGTGAGGAAAATAAGGTTTTCTTTGTTTCTCACATGATGAGTGGTCCCGCTGTGATGAGGTGGGAAAGTGCTTCGACTCTAATGACTAATCAGGGATTACCAAGCGTTTGGAAGCATTTTAAGACTACTTTTTTGGATAAGTATGTTCCTGGCTCTTTGAGGACTCAGAAAGAGTTTGAAATCAATAGCTTAGACAAGGTAATATGACAGTGGCTACTTATGCGGAGAAGTTTGAAGAGATGGCCGCTTATTCTATACAGGTTGTGTATGCACCAGATGAGAAGTGGAAGATAAATCAGTTTCTGTTTGGGTTAAGGGTTGGAATCTCTCATAGTGTATCTCAAAGGGAATTCACTACTTATTTTGAGTTACTAAGGCAGTGTTATGTGGCTGAGAATAGTTTGAAGAAAGTTCAAGAAGAAAGGAATCAGTATATGGTTGGTCAGAAAGACCAGGGAAGACCAAGTCATTAGTTTAGGCCGAGACCTCAACCTTTCAAAGGGAAACAGGTGCAGAAATCGAAACCTAACCCTCCTCCCTTATGCCATAGATGCCATATGACTCATTATGGAAGATGTGATCCTGCAAGAATGAGGTGTTATCAGTGCCAGGGAGAAGCCCATATGGCTAGGGATTGTCCTCAGAATAAGAGTCAGATGCATGAAAGAGTACTGGTAGGGTTTATACTCTAGATGCAAAGAAGACTAAGGGTAACAATGCTTTGATTGCTGGTACATGTCTTGTAAATGATCGTCCTTGTTTTGTATTGTTTTATTGTGGAGCAACCCACTCTTTTATATCAATTCAATGTACGGAGCATCTTGGCTTGCAAGCAATTTTATTGTTTCCTCCAATGGTGGTTACTACTGCCATGGATGATGTTGTTGAGACACCATTGATTTGTAAAAATTGTTCATTGTCAGTTAATGGTAGAATTTTCCAAATTGACCTTATTTGCTTACCACTTAAGAAGGTTTGTGTAGTCTTGGGGATGGATTGGCTTTCTACTAATTCAGTGTTTATTGGGTGTGAAGAGAAGTTAATCATCATTCCATCTAATGAAGTTACTCCAAAGGATGTATTAACTACTATCTTGGAAGATACGGTTAGCATGGTTAATTTCTTATTCGAGAAGGAAAAATATATTCTCTTGGTTCTCACTAAGAAATCAAGCGATGAACTAAAGATTACACAAATTCCTATAGTTTGTGAATTTCCAGAAGTTTTCCCCGAGAATTACACTTCTCTTCCTCCGGAAAGGGAAGTGGAATTCTCTGTTGATCTGATACCTGGTACAACTCCAATATTTGTTTCTCCGTATCTCATGACACCACTTGAATTGAGAGAGTTGAAGGAACAATTGGAGGATCTGTTGACTAAACATTTCATCCGACCTAGTGTCTCACCCTGGGGAGCTCCAGTACTGCTAGTAAAGAAGAAGGATGGTATATGCGGTTGTGTATTGTCTATCGTCAATTGAATAAATTTACCATTAAGAACAAATATCCCCTGCCCAAGATAGATGACTTGTTATATCAATTGAAAGGAGCCTGTGTGTTCTCGAAGATTGATTTACGGTAAGGATATCGTCAAATCCGAGTGAATAATTCTGATGTACCAAAGACCGCATTTAGGACCCGATATGGCCATTATGAATTTCTTGTGATGCCTTTCAGTGCGATGAATGCTCCAGCTATTTTCATGTACTACATGATTCAGATATTTCAACCTTAATTGGACCAGTTTGTGGTAATCTTTATTGATGACATCCTTATTTATTCTCATACTTTATAAGAGCACGAAGATCATCTAAGAATCATTATGTCAATATTACAAGAGAAACAAATTTTTGCCAAGTTAAGCAAGTGTGAGTTTTGGATGCAGGAAGTTAAGTTTATTGGTCATGTGATATCTCAAGGAGAAGTAACGATAAATCTATCTAAAGTTTAAGTGGTGATTAATTAGGAGAGACCGAATAATGCTTTCGAAGTCAGAAGTTTCTTAGGATTGGAGGGCTATTATAGGAGGTTCATTAAAGGTTTTTATTAGTTGGCTCTACCAATGACTCGCCTCATCCAGAAGGAGATTCCTTACAGTTGGGATTAGGGTTGTGAACAAAATTTTATGAGCTTGAATGAAAGGTTGACGATTGCTCCTATTTTGATCATTCCTGATCTTGGTAAGCCTTATGAAGTATTTTGTGGTGCCTCTAAGAAGGGATTAGGAGGAGTGTTAATGCAGGGTGGTCAAGTTGAAGACTCATGAAGAGAATTATCCAACGCATGATCTCGAGTTAGCAACTATTATTTTTACGCTGAAGGTGTGGCACCACTACTTGTATGGAGTGCGTTTTGAGATGTTCAGTGATCACAAGAGTTTAAAATATTTGTTTGACCAGAAGAAGTTAAACATGCGTCAAAGGAGATGGATGGAGTACTTAAAAGATTTTGACTTTGAGCTGAAGTACCATCTAAGTAAAAATTGGTTAGGACATATTATAAATATGGTCTTAACTATATCCATATTTTGGACATCCATATCCAAAATAAAAACCAAATTATTTTTTGTTTTAAAAATTACAAAAAAAAATTCATATTTTTTTTAAATCTCTCAATCTCTCGCACGCACGCGCATGTGAATGTATATTTGAAAAGTGTCCCCACTGATTAATTAGTTATGAGCAAAACATGCAAAAATAATTAAAAAAAAGGTGATACAGTTGCAATTTTGCTTCATTCGATTACACCAATGCATCATAAATAGTTAGAGTAGTCGCTTTAAGCTCAAGATTATACTTTATAGGGTTAAATATGTTTTTAGTCCCTATAAAGTTTGAAATTTTATTTTTAGTCCTTCCCTACCTTTTGGCAATGGTTTTTACAAAAAAATCGTTGCCAAAACCAGCTAAAACCGTTGCCAAAACTCAGGAGGGACTAAAAATAAAATTTCAAACTTTATAGGGACTAAAAACATATTTAACCCTACTTTATAATATGAGTTAGAAGTTGAATTTTGTTGTTCACATGTGCATAAAAATATGAGTTAAAATTTTTTAATTAAAGTTAAAATTTTAAAATAATTTAAAATGACGTGTTGTGTAAATTATGTTATAAAAATATTAGAATGAATTTGTCTTTAAGGTAATCACATAAGTTTATTTTTAGATAAGCCATTTCTATTTATTTGGAGAAAAAAGTAATCTCCATTTTAATAGCCAATATTCTTGTTGAAAAAATCAATTTAATTTAAAAATTGGAATTATCAACATTTGAATGGTAAGATTTGGAGAATAATCCGAAACATATTATAAAATAATTGACACCTGAAACAAAAATTTAAAATATATAATTAAACAATTATCAACACATTTTCTTATATATATTTTTTCACTCTTGGAATTCAAATTCAATAAACATGTTGGACATACTTTTTATAGAAATGCATTATGGAATTTGATTATGGATATAATCAGTTTTATAACCGGTTTTGTAAAAATAAAATCATTTATATGGATTGATTTTAATATCCGATAATAATATATGATAATTTATTGGTAATGGATTGGTTTTATGAAAATTCAACAAAGAGCATCCTTAATTAGTATCAATGCTACAACAATTTTCTACCTTCTATGTGGTTGTGTTAAATATGGTGCTCTTGGAGAAGACAACGCGGGAAATCTAATCACAAATTTTGATTTTGGTTTCCATGAACCCTTCTGGATGCATAGCAAATGCAGCCATAATAATCCACATGTGTTATGGATTATTGTTTGTTGGTCATATATGGTTGACGCGAAATCAAATACTTTATAATGATGAAAATAGCCATTATGAACCTTGCTATGCAACCGATTATTCTTATTTCTTGGTGGTGGTTACGCAAGGATCGTAAATATGTGTATAGTTGTAATTACAACGAATGGTGCAAATCCCCTTAGTCATTCTTATAGCATAGGCCTTAGTGAGTGTAGTCTATTTTTTGGCTAACTTAATTTGTTGATTGTATATGGGTTGGGATACCCCTAGTATCCCATTGGAAATGAAATGTTTGCTTATAAAAAAAGTGTATGCTCAACCAGTTTTCTACCAATGGCATACCCCAAATTTTGACCACTAAGATTTCCCATCATTGTGCAAATCATCATCACAATATGGATGAACCATTAGCCTCCCCAAAGAGGGTGAGCATTCACTACAATCAAATCTAGGGCTTCAGCCCCTCTGTGAGTGCTTAGGCAAAGGATCAATCAAGGAATGACATGATCTTCAACTTGTCTAACCTCTCAAACATCCCCAATGGATCAAGAGGACTCCCACATCAAGGATTAAGCACAAGGCTGCAACAGTCCCAGTGGATCAAGCCTCAGAATCAACAGTGTCACCAAATTAGCGTTTTGGTCGACCAAGGCCTCCAGATGGAAATTTTCCTCTGGGCATGATCCAAAACTTCAAAGCATAACCTATGATACTCCAAGGGACATCATGGACCCAATCATCAAGTCAATTTAACCTCAGGGGATGCATTCACAAAAAATCAGGAATTAGGGTTTCTTGACCTAATTCATCCCTAAGTTGACTTTTGGGGCAAAGCATGAGCCAAGACCTCAAGACATGATTTGAGGGTCTCTAATACACCACATTGATCCATTTGCAATAATGGATTGATCCAAGAAGCTTGATCAACAAGTTTCAATTTCATCTGAACCACAGTTAGGGTTTCGCGAGAAAAGTCAACTGTATCTTTGACTTTTGACAAGGACATGCTCCCAAACCCTAGGACATTATTCAATACACCCTATAACACCTATGAAACAAATCCATTAAGTTTGATTTAGGTCAAGGACTTGATTTCATAGAGGATCGCACAATTTGGAATTCATGTGATAAAAGGTCAACTGTGCACAAAAGTCAACTTTGACTTTTTGAGATTTTTCACAATTATGGTTCCTTAACCCTAAAATGATGTTAATGAGTGATTGGAATCATCATTCATCAAGAAAAATCAAGAAAAGTGGGATAACTTGTAAAAGGCGTAACCATAAAAACTTAGAAATTTTTCTAAGTTATGGAACAAAATGGCTAGGGTACCAACTTTGGAGGATCATAACTCCTAAACCACATGGCCATTTTTCCCCATCCAAATGTAGGGGAATTTTTCACTTGGATCCAAAAAGTATCAAAACCAATTATGATCAAACAGTTGTTGTATCATATGAGGGATTTCCAAAATGGCCAAGAACTCCATCAAATTCCACTTGAGCCATGAGATATGACAATGCCAACATGCCTTGTGGCAAACTGTCATAGCAAGGTAGATTTTGGAGTTTTGCTCGATTTGCTCAACTTTTGCAAAGGGCAAGCAACTCTATCCATCTGAACATCTCAAGGGGGTACCAAGGAGGAACCAACTCTGATCCCAAGCCTCCTAAGTCTTTGGAACCAAAAATAGCATGCCAAACCTAGAAATGCCTAAAAGAGGGACAAGACTCCAATTTTGGATTGGAGCATTCAATGCATACACCAAGGCGGCATGGATTGAGCCATTGCCAACTTAATTCAGTCAAGACTTATCCAAGACCAAGGGAACCAGCAGCCTGTGCCCTAACCTCTAGTCAATGGCTAGAGGAGACTTGGATTCTCATTGCTCAACATTGGCCAAACCTATCCAGCAATTGCCATTCATTATTCCTTGCAAAATAAACTTGCTCTACTATAAATAGAGCTCATTTGTGATCAGTTTGAGTACACCAAAGCCATCAAACATATGCTTTCCTCAAAATCTCTTCTTTCACTCCAAAATTTCCTTCCAAAGCAAGTCACTATCGGGTTTTGAGTTTGAGAGCTATTCCAACCAAACCAATCACACACACACACCTCATAAACATCATATAGAAGTGATCCAAACACTTAAACAACATCTGGAACACTGATTTCTCAGAATCATCAGCCAGCTGCTCAAGGTTTTAACCAAGTTGCAGTTGGGATACCATCTTCAGTTCCAGATCATTTCAAACCATTCCAAGCACTCAGACACACTCCATAGCACCTAGGGAAGCTGTCCATAACCTTGGAACCAAGCTGTAACACCTCTAACACAAAAACACGATACCAAGCTGCCAGAGGTAAGCATGAGCTCTTCTAACTCTATGATCCATGCATTTTTTGCTGCACAATAATGTGGCCATATGTTCATAATCATGCATCGAGTGTTTTCCCTGAATCAATTGCATTGTTTGAATCGTGTATGGAATTTCTGGACCTTCATGAAAATTTTAGGGTTCTTGAGGTTTCTCTTTGATTTCTTATTCCATGTTTAAAATAAATGAAATTAAAGACCATAGACATGATCATGAGGTTAAAACGAGTAGATTGATATGTAGATTGCATGATATCATCAAGTATTCAGTGAGATTGGATAGAAAATGCAAATCTGCAGAAGCAGAGGGTGGCGCGTGTTCTTGCCCTTGTTCTTGGCGCCCTTTTTCAAATATTTGAATATTTGAATTTTGTAATTTTATTTAATTGATTCAAAAATTAATTTCTCTCTGAGTTTTAATGATTTTGAGTTGATTCTTTTTTTTTAATAATTCACAAAAAGGTTAAAATATTTTATTTTCCCAAAAAATCCCAAAAATATTATTTATTTCATATACTTGATATTTTTGAAAAGAATTAATATTTTAATTGTTTTTGACATTTAAAATATTTTCTCCTTCTTGATTTTTCAAATTTTAGTGATTTCCAATCATTTTGTGGATCAAAACCTAACTTTTGAAACATTAATCCAAGATCACAATTTGTTTTCCACATGTTTAACAATTTTGGTCATTTTAATTGAATTTTTTATTCAATTAAAATACATTTTGAAAATAAATTAGGGTTTTTGATTAATTCAACCCTCATCAAACTTTTTCAAATAAACTTTAGGCCTCTAATAGAGTGTAAGACCCAATCCCCTTTTAACCAAAATAATTTTTGGACCTCAGATATGGTATAAGTCCCTCTGCGTTAAAAGAAAATCTCGGCGCGATCGCCAGTTCAAAAATCAAACCCTTTGGCCTACCCTCGTGTTATAAGCCCCATTTCTTTTCTTTGAATTACTTTGGGCCTCTATTAGAGTGTAAGACCCATCCCCATTGTAAATAAGAAAATATTTGGGCCTCACTTATTGTATAAGTCCCTCTGTGTATTTTCAAAACAATGGCACGATCGACACCTTTTCATAAAAATAACTTGGGCCTCTCCTCGAGCTATAAGACCCATTCAAAACTCTTTGGGCCTCTAATAGAGTGTAAGACCCACCCCTTTTGAAAAACCAATTTGGGCCTCACTTATTGTATAAGTTCCGATACCATTAAAAAGTTCGACGCCCTCGTTGCCTTTTAAAAAAACAAAACTTTTGGCCCTATCCTCGAGCTGTAAGCCCCATCACTTGTATAAAAATAAATCATTGGGCCTCTTGAGAGATTGTAAGACCCATCCCCTTTGTACAGAAAACATTTTCGGGCCTCAGTCACTTGTATAAGTCCCTCTGTACAAATTCAAAACCACAATGCAATCAATGGTAAAACCTTGGGTCTCTCTTTGAGCTGTAAGCCCCAACAATCTTTTCAAAGTACTTTCTCCTTTGATTTTGAATATAATATTGTTATCAAAGCTTTCTTTGTTGAACAAACTAACCTAACAGCATGAAAGCTCTACAACCGAGTAAGTATTTACCCACTTTCACATATATATATATATATATATATATATATATATATATATAACTGTATTGTGGGGCTGCTCACTGTAAGTATTCTTTCACAAACTTTTATATACTTGTCAAATATCAACTGTGTAATACTAGTATAGTTATTTAGAGTTTTCCCCGGCAACTACGTCTAGTACTAGGTAAAGCCCTGTTGGTCACTCTTAAATACAAACAAAACTAGATCCCCATAGGATTACCAGACACAGTCTTCCCTCCTCTTGGGGTTAAACAATATGTAGACGTGAAAGGCAGCATTCTCATTGAAACCTTTCTCAGACTGTCACCCTTAGAAATTGGTAAAGAGACTCTACTCCCCAGAGATGATCTTTTCTCCGTGAATGGCATCTCTTGAGTTTCTTCCAAATTCTCGGACTTTCCTGGCTTGATCTATTCTCGGTGAATGGCATGTGTTGAATTTCTCGGGGTTTGGGGACCCACAGGCTTCTTAAAAGCATCCCCGCCTCCTCTTGGGCGTTGTACAAGGACCCTTCGGCTTCTTAAAAGCTCCCACGCCTTCTCTTGGGCTTAGTACAAGGACCCAGAGACCTCTACAGGTATAGGAACAGAACCTAGTTATCAATTTGCTAGAGCTGTCTTTCTGAGTCATGTGTCAGACCGGTTAATGGGTTGACCTTCATCCCTTAACGTACCCGCATTCTCTTGGGCATTATACAAAGATCATCCACTACCCGAGAATCAATTTTTCAAAACACCCGTAGACTTGGACAGTCTCAATACCCATTGGATTTCCCATTTCCTTAAAGAAACAGGAAATAACCCTGATCCTCTGATCAATCCCAAAGTACAACATTATCCACATAACAACTGATTTTCTCTTTAGCCAACATACTGGACCTGTCATTCAACTGAAACAGTCACCAGCACACTAGCCTCCTCTTGGGCTTTGTACAATGATTCTCCCCAGTGGAGCTAACCTTTTCAGACTCTCTTGTTGAGTCACTTCACCTATTTATCCTCCATCTCGGGCTTCGTACGAGATACCTAATCACTCTCTTGTTGAGTCACCCACCTTTCAGCCTTCATCTCGGGCTTCGTACGAGGTACAAAGACTCTCTTGTTGAGTCACCCACCTTTCAGCCTTCATCTCGGGCTTCGTACGAGGTAGAAAAACACTCTCTTGTTGAGCATAAAAGACTCTCTTGTTGAGTCAACAACCCTTTTAGCCTCTCTCTCGGGCTTCGTACGAGACACATAAAAGCACTCTCTTGTTGGGTCAATAGCCTCCTCTTAGGCTTTGTATAAGGAAACCCCGATTAAGTCAATCAACCTGTTAGCATCAAAATGTGTGGCTCATTCACAGTATACAAACATCAACAACTCCTTTTCCTTCATCTAATCGCTGTAAGCGGCAAGCCTCTGGATTATTTACATCGACGCCACTGTCCCTCTTTTAGCATGAGAAATTCCTAAGGAAAGACGACATTGCTCTACACTGAGTTAAAGTCTTATCCTTTAGGTTAAAAATACCCTATAAAGGAAATTATGGCATTGCTGGGTTCACATATCCCAGTTAAAGTAATTCTCCTTTATGATCAGTCACCCAACAGTTGTGACAAACAGACCAAATATCCCCTTTTAGAGATGACAAATTCTCTCTAAAGTCAAAACCCTTTAGCTTCACATCTTGGGCTTCGAACAAGATACAAATAGACCCTTCAGCTTCACATCTTGGGCTTTGAACAAGATACAAACCAACTTTAGCTTCACGTCTTGGGCTTTGAACAAGACACCAAAACAACCTTTTTTTTCCTCCCATAGAATAGGAGGAACTACGATCGCTCTGATTTCCCTGTTTCGTTAAAATGGGAATACGTAGGCATAAGATTGAAAAATCTTAGCGAGCACACTAATCAAAAATCCAAAATCCCGTTCCTTCATACATCAATCGAAAAGCATCAGTCCTAACATCCTACCAATAGCATAGTCCAGATATTTCACTCTTAGCAAAATAAGTAGAGAGGCCCCACTTCCACATAGCATCTATAACCTAACAGACCGCTGTTTAAACTCAGTATGCAAGCAGGGTTAGTTGGAGACATCTATTTCCCTTCCTTAGTTAGCTCAATAGGATAAAAAATGAATCAACCTGTAGTGCCCCAGAGCGACAGTGCTTAAGAACCACGTCCAAAATCGCTCGCTACAGAAAAATGGCGCCCACCGTGGGGCCCCAAAGGGTTTTGTCCTCTTATCTCTCTGGTTGAAACCCTAAATTCATGTCACAGAAATGACGACTCTGCTGGGGAGTCATTGTCTGTATAAGATCATAAGACTAGAGGTCTAGGATGATTAAGACAAATATATATACTGCTTTTCCTAATTGATATCTGTGTTTATTTTTCTGCTAATGGGAATGCGTGTGATGCCGCATGTGGAAAGATTGAGTATACACCTAAGATAGGTGATGGCAATGCGGGTAATCTTACTGGGAGTGAATTCCAGTTAAGAGCCCCCGATCGACCATCAAACTCAGTGGAGACTCCCTTTGCAGATACATTGCTTATATGACTTCGGTTGTTGAAAGTAGTGTGGTCGACTGGGTTATCTGAGAAGCTGAGGTTTTTAGCAGACTTAAGCCATTTTATAGTGTGGAAGCTATCAGAAATAGTTGTCACGCAATACTACCCTCATCTGAGATCACTCCAGGATACATCAGCTCGCTGGCGATCCGCTTGCTGTTGTTATCCCAGAGGGGTCAATGATTTTGCGGACAGGTACAAAAAATCACCAGTATAAACCTTTGGGGGGGGGGGGGGGGGGGGGAGGGTAGAGCCTTGACTTCATGACACCGACCCTTTGACCCCATTTTTTTTCTATGTTTTTGTGTGCTGCATTCATGCATTCATTTAAAAAACAATAAGACAAAGAAAATCTTCTCTTCTAGTCTCTCTTTTTCAAATTAAACTAAGACAATGATTTCAAATATCAGAGAAAGGAGATTGCGCTAATGGATTTCGTTAGAAGGAAAACTCATAAGTATACCTTCAATGTTCCAAAGTTAGAGCATTTGAGAGGTTTGGCGAGAATGATCACCAACCATGAGGCTTTCAGAGCTAAGTATGGAGGATTACTGTCTCTATTAAGGGTCCATGTAATCGAAGGAATCCTGTCCACGCTAATCCAATTCTATGATCTGGTTTATCACTGTTTCACATTCCCAGATTATCAGCTTGCACCAACACTGGAGGAGTACTCTCATCTGACTGATTTACATATTACCGATCAAGCTCCCTTTTCTGGACTGGAAGAAATTCCAAAGGATCAAACCTTTGCAAGAGCAATTTATTTGGACGAGTCAGAAGTCAGGACTCACATGACCACTAAGGGTGGAATCTAGGGTTTGCCAGCCCAATTCTTAACAAAGAAGGCTCTATAGTTTGCTAGTATAGGGAACGTGGCCGCTTTTGAGAGCATCTTTGTTTTGCTCACCTACGGGTTATTCTTGTTCCCCAACATCGATAACTTTGTAGATATCAACGCCATTAAGATTTTCCTGATCGAAAACCCTGTACTGACCTTACTCGCAGATGCGTATCATTCGGTACACTTAAGGAATTTATACAACAAAGGAATGATCACGTGTTATGTACCCCTGCTATACAAATGGTTCACTTCTCATTTGCCCAAGTCTGCTGCATTTTGGGATCAAAAGAATACTTTACGTTGGTCGCAGAGAATCAGGTCTCTTACCAACTCTGACATTGATTGGTACAATCGAACCTATGGCGGGATCAGGACCATTGACTGTTGTAGAAATTTCCCAAATGTACCCCTTATAGGAACTAAGGGGGGAATCAACTATCATCCAATTCTCGTTCGTCGTCAATTCGGATACCCGATGAGGCACGTCCCACGGAATGCTCATCTGGAAGGTCTTTTCTTCAAGGAAGGAGAAAATGACAGGGCACTAAAGACGGAAATAGTGCACGCCTGGAAACACGTTCATAGGAAAGGACGAGAGTCTCTAGGAAAACCAGACTGTGTCTCGGTGGAGCCTTATCTCCACTGGGTACAAACTAGAGCTCTCAAGCTGAGGATGCCTTACCCTCTTCAGGAAGTTCTTCCATTAAGGGACTCTGCCCTTTATTTTATGTCTGATACGGAAAAACTTCAGGCTACTCTCAGCAAAGTTCAGCAGGAGAAGAGGTCTTGGAGGAACAAGTACCGTATTCTCAATGTGGAGAGCAAGAAAATACAGTAACTGTTAAGAGAAAAGGATGCTCTGATTGAGATTCTAGGGCAACACGCTGTAGAAAATCAGGATGACCAAAGGAATTTGCTCGCTCCTTTCACTTGGCAAAGGAATGACAACCCGACAACGGCCCAAGAACCCCGGTCAAAGAAAAGGAAAGTACCAGAGCCAGCACTTGAGCTCTCTTCAGAGAGGACTCAGGATCCATTAGTCTAGGTTTCCTTTTTCAGCACTTTGTAATCTACTGTATTTCCATTTCCGCAATCCTTTGAATTCAATAAAACAGGGTTTCCCCACTGTTTGATATTTGCAATCTAATTGTCGAAGTTTACTTTGAATAAACAAAAATAATTAATAATCATTGCATTCATCATTCTCATAAACGCATTCTTCTTACCTACGAATCTCACGTTTGCGTCTCGATTCTAGAGTCAAACTATCTCATTCGTACAATACTCAGGCCAATCTTCAGAAAAAGATGGATGATCTCGAGGAAGAGAACAAAGAGTTTAGAGAAGAGATCGACACTCTGAAAGAGGATTTGAGAAAGCTTCATAATGACATGCAAGCTCTAGCAGAAGCTCAGATGCAACAATAAAGGACTGTGATCTCAGAGATCACCTCTACGCCCATAGTGGAGAACTATGATCCTAGGTACAAGATGCCGAAAGATCGCCCCTGGGGCATGCCACTTAACTATATCCCGGAAGGATATGTTCCGCCGATCGCTGAGGTTCAGGGGACCGCAGCAGGAACCGCTGGGCCTGAAGGTTACAAACTTCGGGAAAGCGAAGATGCCAGGGGCATGATAGCAACTCCTGAAGGTTACAAACTTCAGGAGACACCGAGAGTCTCGGCCATAATGACTATATCACCGCCCGTGGTACACGTTGTCCCGGAAGGACAGATTCCCCAGATACCTTCTGGTGGAAACGAGGGCATGTTCGACAGAATGAATGAATTCCAGGAACAGTTCCTGGAAATGCAGAAAGAACTGCAGGCCCTTCGCAGTCTGGATCTATTTGGAAAGGACGCCGCAGACCTCTGCTTGGTCCCCAATGTGAAAGTTCCACACAAGTTCCAAGTGCCCGACTTTGAAAAATACAAGGGTAACTCTTGCCCTCTGAGTCATTTAGTGATGTACGCTCGGCGAATGTCAGCTCAGACAAAGAACCAGGAGCTACTGATTCATTACTTTCAGGATAGTTTAACCGGTGCCGCACTTAAATGGTACATGGGTTTAAACCGCGCTACGATCGGCATCTTCAGAGATCTTGGCGCTGCTTTCGTTTAGACGTACAAATATAATCTGGACATGGTACCGGACAAAGATAAACTCAGATCGATGTCACAAAAGGACATGGAAACCTTTAAGGAGTACGCTCAGAGATGGCGTGAAATTGCTGCCCAGATTTGTCCACCTCTTGAGGAAAAAGAGATGACAAAGATCTTCTTAAAGACCTTAAGCTCATTTTACTACGACAAAATGGTTGCCAGTGCGCCCAGTGATTTCACCGAGATGGTGGACATGGGGGTTCGTCTTGAGGAACCAGTCTGAGTAGGACGTTTAGTAAAAGACGCTGGATCATCAAGTAGTACAAAACGATATGGTAGTGCTCTCCCTAAGAAAAAAGAGCAAGATATTGGGAATATCTCTCTCGGAAAGCAAAGACGACGATATCAACCAGTAGCAGCTGTAACTCCCGCTATTAATATGGCACATGTTCCTACATATCAACCTCAGGTTGCGCAGAGCCAACCTAATCAACAGCAATTTCAGCAAAAGAATCAACAGTCTCTTCAGCAAACTGGTCCTGCATACAACAACAACCGTACAACGCGACCACCAGGGTTTGACCCTATACCCGTGTTGTATGCGGAACTGCTTCCCTTATTACTGGTCAAGGGGCATGTCCAAACTAAGTCTCCTCTTACAGTACCGAAAAATTTGCCTTTTTGGTTCAAAACGGATCAGACGTGTCCTTACCATCAAGGAGGACCAGGGCATAACATAGAGAACTGTCTCAGTTTCAAATCCGATGTGCAAAAGCTTGTTAGGAGTGGGGTCTTATCTTTCAAAGATATGAATCCTAATGTTCTCACAAACCCGCTGCCTCAACGTGAGAAAGCTGCAGTCAATTTGATAGAGGGAGAGTCTAACAACACCTATCAAATTCATGATGTACTCTTGTTAATGGACAATTTGGTCAAGATGCATTATAGACATAGTGGATATGGCCATGTGCCACCTCATAATTATCACCAGTGTGATATCTTCTCTAAAAACAATCAGGGATGTTCTGTGGTGCAATCATCTCTACAGGAACAATTGGATCTCGGATGGATCCAAGAGCATCGAGTTCGTGGAGTCAGCATGACCTATACGAATTCCAACGTCATTCAGAACAATGGCATCCGTACAATGAATGTCAACTTGGTGGCAATGCACTCAAGGTAAAGCCAGTATCATAATCTGCCGCGGCACGATTACAATTCCTGTCTGACTTGCTCGGTAATCAAACAGGGATGCTCTTTTGTACAATAGGCCCTCCAGCATCAGATGGATCTTGGATGGATCCAGGACTTCGAGGATAGGAATCCCTATCTGATCAACATGATTCAAATCTTTGATATTCATCTGATGAATTCCAGCTTGGTGGAGTTACACGCCAGGTAGGTCCAACTTGGTTGTCTCACTTTGCATGATTATCCGAACTGCAAAGTATGTTGTGAGAGTAACCAAGGGTGCGCTCTCGTTCAAAGAACTTTACAACACTTGTTAAACCACTGGTGGCTTCCAATCTATATGGATGAAGACAACAACAAATTAGTGTGGTTGATGGGAACCCTACTCAGCATCGAAGTCAGGATGTCCGATCTACGAAAACAGATCCAGTGAGGTTACACTGCATTCAAAGTGGGCGTGGCCAGGTACCACCACACAACTATGACCATTGTAGAGTCTATTCGGAAAATAACCAAGGATGTTACCTCGTGCGAGCGGCTCTCCAAGGTCAGTTGGATCGCAAGGAGATTCACCCATACCTACCTTCGGGGTCCATTGACTGGACGCCAGACTACTTCGCAGATCAAATCAGAGACGTGGTTGTAATCTCTGACCCTGAGAGGAACAAGGATGTTTGTATCATCATCCCTCTACTGGAAGAATCAAAGGTTCTTAGCAAGGAACTGATTGAAGTTAATTACGACAGTTAGAAAAATCAGAAGGCTCCTATAGTTATCTATCTACCGGGACCATTACCGTATGAATCAGCTAAGGCGATCCCTTACAAATACGGTACAACGATAATTGAGAATCGAAAGGAAGTTCCATTACCCTTCGTCGTGAATATTGCAGACATCAGTCGATTAACACGGAGCAGTCGAATCTTCAACCGAGGAGTTGGAGAACCTAACAAAGAAAAGGAACCTCAAACGGAAGTTCCTAATCCACCAGTCTGTCAATCTAGTGATACCGACCTTTCGAACAACAACGATGAGATGCTGAAGCTCATCCAAAGGAGTGAATACAACATTGTTGATCAGCTGTTACGAACTCCTTCAAAGATCTCAGTGCTATCACTTTTACTCAGTTCCGAAGCCCACAGAGAGGCTCTACAGAAAGTCTTAGAACAGGCCTTTGTGGAACATGATGTATCAATACGACAGTTCGATAGCATCATCTCTAACATCACTTCCTGCAACAACTTAGGATTCAGTGATGAGGACTTGCCAGAGGGGGGCAAATGCCACAACATGCCATCAACTGCCAGGACGATGCTTTAGCCAGCGTACTGGTAGACACAGGATTGGCCATTAATGTTATGCCGAAGTCCACTTTAATGCGACTATCATTCAAAGGACCCCCGATGAGGGGCAGTGAGGTCATCGCCAAAGCATTTGACGGGTCTCAGAAAGCAGTTATCGGCGAAGTCGACCTTCCCATAACTATCGGTCCTCACACTTTCCTAATCACTTTCCAGGTCATGGACGTCCGGGCAGCGTACAGCTGTTTATTAGGAAGACCTTGGATACACCAGGCTAGGGCAGTCACTTCGACGCTGCACCAGAAACTGAAGTTCGTCAAGAACGATCAACTCATCATGGTTTGTGGAGGACAAGGCTTGCTCGTGAGTAACTTATCATCATCTACTTGTGTAGAACCCGAGGAGGTTGTTGGAACTCAGTTCCAAGCATTGTTGGTGAGCAATGAGAATCAATCAGAGAAATGAACCTCGATTTCCTCATACAGAGATGCTCTCAAAGTGATCGAGAACAACAATGCAAAAGGATGGGGACAACTTGTCATTCCCACTGATAACAAAACAAAGAAGGATCTTGGTTTTTCTGCAACCTGCACCCAGACAGCTGCTAATGATAAAAGTCTTCATCCCATTCAGGACTTCTTCCACAGTGGAGGTTTCCTTCACCCAGTACCTCAAACAGTCCATACTATCAACGAGGGAGATTCCTCCGATACGGATGAGGAATGGAAGTCCTATCTTAACGAGGACAGTTATATGTCTCAGGAAGAGGTGCCTACGTCGTTTTGCTATCCCGCCCAGAATCCGAGATTTATACCCAGGTCAGACGTCAAAATGATATACGGAGATTGTGATTCGGAAGGATGTCGTGCTCCACCAAACTCATTAGAGGAAGATACTCTGATGAAGGACAACTTTGACCACGACTATTATGGCCCAATGGATGGTCTGCCTATCTGGCAGCCGTACACAGGAAACTCGTGGCAAGAAAATCAGGCGAACAATAAAAATCAGCTGAGCGTCATTGAACAGAATACCTGTGTCCCCACCATGTCATGGGATCAACACTCAGGTCATTTCGAAAATATCCAGTACGACGATTAATTAGCAAAAATTGCCAGACTAG
Organism: Lathyrus tuberosus; assembly: GCA_022829125.1. Classification (NCBI taxonomy): domain Eukaryota; kingdom Viridiplantae; phylum Streptophyta; class Magnoliopsida; order Fabales; family Fabaceae; genus Lathyrus; species Lathyrus tuberosus. The sequence continues at coordinate 1,925,426 of JALAZF010000082.1, read as the reverse complement.
AATTCATCAACTATGCTTTTCCCGAGGTCAACGTCATTGAAAGGGATGACTCCTCCGGTTCCAAAGAAGTATGGGACACCTTGGGACAACCAAGTGGAAAATACGACTACATGGTCAAGTACACTGCTCCTGAAAGCTCTTGTATCAGGCTCGAAGACATCCAGCCAATTGGATGGGGAGATTTTCCTGAGAGCACAAATACTATGCAAAATACAACAGAGGAATCCTCCTACGACAACTCTGCCTGGGAGACAGATTCCAATGATCCCGCTCCGCCAGAAATTAGCGTCATTTCTGAAGACAAATCAAGGAAGGTACCAGACTTTGTGATTCACCGAGGAGTTCGCCGCTAATGGTTTGCTGTCGATGTTCTGAAGATTGTTCATAAGTCAAAGTAATTGTCGTCTTTTAACCTTTCACCCTGCCCAGGTGAAGCGGATGTTTTGATAGGGCTCGCTTTCTGTAAATTTTCCTCTTCGCTTCGCCCAAAGCGACAGAGTTTGTTTTATAGGGCTGTAGTTTCAAGAATCGACTTATTCATAAATAAAATAACGTCGTTCTGTAATTTCTGCATTAATTGCTGTTTTGTCTTTTCGCTTTTCAGAAAATGGTAATCCTAAAAAACATCTCAAATAATATAAACAAGCAGTTTTTTAAAAAAAAATACACTGCACACTCTTGCATTTTCTATCTCTTCTAAACCCAAATCATCACGTCATGCAGATTGCTTGTTTTAGACCTCATTGAAACATACGATCCGATGCCTTCTCCCAACTTTGAGTTCCCGGTATTTGGGGCTGAAGAAGAAGTTGACGACGAAATTCTAGAAGAGATCTCCCGACTACTCAGACAGGAGGAAAGGTCTATCGAACCTCATAAAGAGCCGTTGGAAACGATCAACGTGGGTTCAGAAAAAGAGAGAAAAGAAATCAGGATTGGGGCACTGCTCAGTCCAACTGCCAAAGAAAGTTTGATAAAGCTTCTCAAAGAATTTCCCGATGTGTTTGCTTGGTCCTATCAGGACATGCCAGGGTTGGATACCAGCATTGTGGAACATCACTTACTGTTACGGTCAGAATGTCCGCCAGCAAAACAAAGGTTGAGACGGACTCACCCGGACATGGCCATCAAAATCAAAGAGGAGGTACAAAAACAGATTGACGCAGGTTTCCTCGCCACATCAGAATATCGTAATGGTTAGCCAACATCGAACCCGTTCCAAAAAAGGACGGAAAAGTCAGAATGTGTGTCGATTACAGAGATCTAAACAAGGCTAGTCCAAAGGACGACTTTCCCTTACCACACATTGACATGCTGGTTGACAGTACAGCAAAGTTCAAAGTTTTCTCCTTCATGGATGGGTTCTCGGGCTATAATCAGATAAAAATGGCGCCGAAAGACATGGAGAAAACTTCGTTCATTACCCCATGGGGTACCTTCTGTTACAAGGTAATGTCGTTCGGTTTGAAGAACGCCGGGGCAACCTATCAAAGGGCCATGACTACTCTGTTTCATGACATGATACACAAGGAAATCGAGGTATATGTCGATGATATGATTTCTAAATCTAAAACAGAAGAGGAGCATGTGACCTACCTGTCAAAACTATTCGAACGGTTGAGAAAGTACAAACTCCGCTTGAATCCCAACAAGTGCACCTTCGGTGTCCGTTCAGGGAAACTCTTAGGGTTCATCGTCAGCCAGAAAGGAATTGAGGTTGATCCTGACAAGGTCAAAGCCATTCAAGAAATGCCTTCTCCGAAAACTGAAAAACAAGTCAGAGGATTCCTGGGACATTTGAACTACATCTCCAGATTCATATTCCTCATGACCGCGACATGTGCGCAAATTTTCAAATTACTCAAAAAGAACCAGGAATGCGTTTGGACAGATGACTGCCAAACTGCCTTCGAAAATATCAAGGAATATCTGTTGAACCCACCGATTCTATCACCTCAAGTGGAAGGAAGACCACTAATCATCTACCTCACAGTCTTGGAAGACTCAATGGGTTGTGCACTTGGCCAACAAGACGAACAAAAAGAAAAGAGTCTGCCATCTACTATTTGAGCAAGAAATTCACCGACTGCGAGACTCGGTACACTATGCTTGAGAAAACTTACTTCGCTTTGGCTTGGGCAGCCAAATGTCTTCGCCAGTACATGATTCGTCACACTACTTGGTTAATCTCAGAAATGGATCTAATCAAGTATATCTTTGAAAAACCTGCTCTCACGGGAAGAATTGCCCGTTGGCAGATGTTGTTATCGGAATATGACATTGAGTACCACACTCAGAAAGCCGTTAAGGGAAGTATTTTAGCCGATCATTTGGCTCATCAACTGATTGACGATCAGGAATCAATCGGGTTTGACTTCCCAGACGAAGATGTCATGTATTTGAAAATGAAATATTGCGATGAACCGCTACCCAGTGAAGGGCCAGAACCAGGTTCCCAATGGGGACTAATCTTTGACAGAGCTGTCAATCATTATGGAAACGGAATTGGGGCAATCATCATAACACCTCAGGGTACCCACATTCCTTTCACTGCCAGACTTACGTTCAAGTGTACAAATAACGAGGCCGAATATGAAGCTTGTATCATGGGTCTCGAAGAAGCGATCGACTTAAGGATCAAGAACTTGGACGTATATGGCGACTCAACTCTGGTCATCATTCAAATCAAGGGAGATTGGAACACATACTAATCAGGACTGATTCCTTACAAAGATTATGCAAGAAGGTTGTTACCTTTCTTCAACAGAATCGAGTTTCATCATATCCCTCGTGATGAGAATCACATGGCTGATGCCTTAGCCACCCTCTCTTCCATGATTAGTGTAGGTTAATGGACCGACTTACCTAAGATTGACATAATGCCCCTTGAACGAACCGCTTACATCTTCACGATCTAAGAAGTCATAGACGACAAACCTTGGTATCACGATATCAAATGCTTCCTTCAAAAACAAGAGTACCATCCTGGGGCATCCAGAAAAGACAGAAAAACCCTCAGAAGGCTGGCTGGCAACTTTTTCCTAAGCGGTGATACACTCTATAAGAGCAACTTTGACATGGTCTTACTCCGATGCGTAGACAGACCAGAAGCAGACATGCTGATAAAAGAAATTCATGAAGATCATTTGGCACTCATGCCAACGGACACACAATGGCGAGAAAAATCCTAAGAGCAGGGTACTACTGGTTGACCATGGAATCCGATTGCTACAAGTACATAAGGAGGTGTCACAAGTGTCAGATATACTCCGACAAAATCCAAGTACCGCCAACACATCTCAAAGTTCTCTCTTCCCCGTGGCCTTTTTCCATATGGGGAATCGACATGATTAGCATGATTGAACCCAAAGCTACGAATGGACATCGGTTCATCCTAGTAGCCATTGATTACTTCACCAAGTGGGTCAAAGTAGCGTCATACGCCAATGTAACCCGACAAGTGGCGGTCCAATTTATCAAAAACAATATCATCTGCCGTTATGGTGTTCCGAGCCAGATCATTACAGATAATGGATCTAATTTGAACAATAAGATGATGAAGGAGTTATGTGCTGAGTTCAAGATCGAGCACCATAACTCATCTCCCTACCGACCCAAGATGAACGGAGCGGTAGAAGCGACTAACAAGAACATCAAGAAGATTGTTCAAAAGATGGTTGTAACCTACAAAGACTGGAACAAAATTCTACCCTTTGCTCTTCACGGTTATCGCACATCTGTCCGCACTTCAACAGGGGCAACCCCTTTCTCTCTAGTGTATGGCATGGAAGCAGTACTCCCCATCGAAGTATAGATCCTATCAAATCCGGGTATTGATGGAAGCTAAGCTTACAGAAGCTGAATGGTGTCAAAGTCGACACGACGAACTGAATCTGATCGAAGAAAGGAGAATAACGGCACTATGCCACGGTCAGTTGTATCAACAAAGAATGAAGAAGGCCTTCGACAAAAAGGTCCGACCTCGCGTCTTCAGGAAAGGAGACCTTGTGCTCAAGAAGATACCATCCTTTCTCACCGATTCTCGGGGCAAGTGGACTCCGAATTTTGACGGCCCCTATGTGGTCAAGAAAGCTTTTTCAGGCGGTGCCTTGAGACTTGCAACCATAGACGGAGAGGAATTTGCCTACCCCACAAATGTTGATGTAGTCAAGAAATACTTCACATAAAAAAACACACGTCTCGGTGGATTGAAAACCCGAAAGGACGGTCCAGGCAAAAATTAGAGACATAATCAATTAAAAATCATCCCGGTGGATTGGAAATCTCAAAGTACAATCCAGGCAAAAGTTAGGGATAATGGCAAGTAACTACATTTGATCAGTTCAACTCAGCAGCAGTAATGCCATCAGAAGAAAAACTCCAGTCACAGTCATTTTCGACAGAAGCTCAGGATGCCCCGAATTTAAAGTTGGTAGAAGGATAGTGATCGTTATGTTTCAATGTAGCCCTTTTCCCTTAAATTACCATTTTCTAACTTTGTAAATACTCTATGGAATCACGCGTTTGGCTGATTTCCATCCTATCAATAAAATTTGAGCCCTTGTACTTTTGTTTGCAGTCCTTATTTGTTTTAGCTTTACAGAACGACATTTTTACATGATTAACGATTCTTGAAATAAAACAAAAATGAATTTACTTGTCAAAGTTTTCTGCTTTTAAAATAAAGATGACAATTCTTTTGACTGTTGAACATCGAAAGAACATCAATCGCTTCTCCAAAAGTAAGCGAGCTTCAAAGTGCAGAATCAAAGTACTCCTGCTAAACCAGTACGCCTGAGCGAAGGATCAACTATGTCAGATGCGAATATTCCGTCCGACACCACCAGCAGAGCTCTTGCCTCCTAAGCCCGACCAACGGTTGTCCCCGCAAGGACTATCTCTCCTAAGCAAGGCAAAATTGCTATCTTGAACCAGCGGTACTTCTTCGTCCCACTGTGGTCGAGTATCCAGTCGTGTTCATCTACTAGTCTGTATGTCGTGTCAGTTTTGTCATCATATGCATACATACATCATGCATTATTGATTTACATTCATATTCATATTGCATCACTATCACTCTAGTCGGTCTTGTCCCTTAGTGATAAAAGTCTTCACAATAGAGTTGTCAGTTCTTCCCTTGCCAGGAAACGTCGTGTCTGAACAATCTCTCCTCCAGTTTATTTCGGGATTAGAGTTGGTACTCGATCACTTTGATAACTTGAACCTCTGAAAGACCAGAGAAAACATTCAACAAATGTCACTCTTCGCCATTGAAGATGATATCTTCGCTTTCCCGGATTAAGGAAAATCCCTAGAGAAAGCCTTTTAATCAGAGATTCGACAATACATGAGTTTTTCTCCAAAAAATCCGCAGACGAAAAGGTCAATAGCACCTCAAAATTGGATCACATCATATGGAATTTATCCGAGAAGATCTCTGAGAAAAGTAGGATGTAAATACCCAGGCGGAAGCAGTCTCTCAAGAGACTCGTTTTCCCCAGATAGAGTCAACAAATGGCATCTCCAACAGAGATGTTTGTACCCCTCTACAATTCATACAGATGGGTTCCCCAGCGAGTTTGACATCAAAAGTTTTTCCCATCAAATGGCATCTCCCCAGGAAAATTCGGCGAGAAGTTTGAGGAAAATCGCTACACACAGTGTCCCTTGTCAAGAAAGTTTATTGACAAAAGAAACCGAGACCAGTTCCTTGGTAGGAAACCAGGATCGAGGGGAAGTTTATATCAGAAACTAAGACCAGTTCCTTTGTAGGAAACCAGGATCGAGGAGAAGTTTATTTCAGAAACTTAGACCAGTTCCTTGGCTGAAGACCAGGATCGAGGGGACGTTTTTACCTTTTCTGAGCATCATTGCTTAGCAAAAGAAGAAGGATGCGTGAACTACCATTCTTAACCACCATCAAAATTTCGGGTATTACGATATTTAATCCTCTTGCACCCCAAATGCCCGAATACCTTCGTCATTCACACCTTCGGGTTAAAAAAGATTAAATAGGGGCATCTGTCATACCCCAAATTTTGACCACTAAGATTTCCCATCATTGTGCAAATCATCATCACAATATGGATGAATGATTAGTCTCCCCAAAGATGGATGAGCATTCACTACAATCAAATCTAGGGCTTCAGGCCCTCTCTGAGTGCTTAGGCAAAGGATCAATCAAGGAATGATATGACCTTCAACTTGTCTAACCCCTCAAACATCCCCAATGGATCAAGAGGACTCCCACATCAAGGATTAAGCACAAGGCTGCAACAGTCCCAGTGGATCAAGCCTCAGAATCAACAGTGTCACCAAATTAGGGTTTTGGTCAACCAGGGCCTTCAGATGGAAAATTTCCTCTGGGCATGAACCAATGCTTCAAAGCATAACCTATGATACTCCAAGGGACATCATGGACCCAATCATCAAGTTAATTTAACCTCAGGGGATGCATTCACAAAAAATCAGGAATTAGGGTTTCTTGACCTAATTCATCCCTAAGTTGACTTTTGGGGCAAAGCATGAGCCAAGACCTCAAGACATGATTTGAGGGTCTCTAATACACCACATTGATCCATTTACAACAATGGATTCATCCAAGAAGCTTGATCAACAAGTTTCAATTTCATCTGAACCACAATTAGGGTTTCGCGAGAAAAGTCAACTGTATCTTTGACTTTTGACAAGGACATGCTCTCAAACCCTAGGACATGATTCAATACACCCTATAACACCTATGAAACCAATCCATCAAGTTTGATTTAGGTCAAGGACTTGATTTCATAGAGGATCGCACAGTTTGGAATTCATCTGATAAAAAGTCAACTGTGCACAAAAGTCAACTTTGACTTTTTGAGATTTTTCACAATTATGGTTCCTTAACCCTAAAATGATGTTAATGTGTGATTGGAATCATCATTCATCAAGAAAAATGGGATAACTTGTAAAAGGGGTAACCATAAAAACTTAGAAATTTTTCTAAGTTATGGAACAAAATGGCTAGGGTACCAACTTTGAAGGATCATAACTCCTAAACCACAAGACCATTTTTCCCCATCCAAAGTTGGATTTGTAGCTCTCATGGCCCTCTACAAAAGCTTCAACTACACCTCATTCCAATTCATCATGGATTTTAAGTTATGGAATGATCAAAATCACAAAAAGTGAAAATGTCACTTTTTTCCAACACTTAGTGAAATTTTCACTAAGTCATAATCTGCCTTACTTTTTCCCAAATGTAGGGGAATTTTTCACTTGGATCCAAAAAGTATCAAAACCAATTATGATCAAACAGTTGTTGTATCATATGAGGGCTTTCCAAAATGGTCAAGAACTCCATCAAATTCCACTTGAGCCATGAGATAAGACAATGCCAACATGCCTTGCTGTAAACTGTCATGGCAAGGCAGATTTTGGAGTTTTGCTCGATTTGCTCAAATTTTGCAAGGGGCAAGCAACTCTATCCATCTGAACACCTCAAGGGGGGACCAAGGAGGAACCAACTCTGATCTCAAGCCTCCCAAGTCTTTGGAACCAAAAATAGCATGTCAAACCTAGAAATGCCTAAAAGAGGGACAAGACTCCAATTTTGGATTGGAGCATTCAATGCATACACCAAGGTGGCATGGACAGAGGCATTGCCAACTGAATTCAGTCAAGACTTATCCAAGACCAAGGGAACCAGCAGCCTGTTCCCTAACCTCTAGTCAATGGCAAGAGGAGACTTGGATTCTCATTGCTCAACATTGGCCAAACTTATGCAGCAATTGCCATTCACTATTCCTTGCAAAACAAACTTGCTCTACTATAAATAGAGCTCATTTGTGATCAGTTTGAGTACACCAAAGCCATCAAACAGATGCTTTCCACAAAATCTCTTCTTTCACTCCAAAATGCCTTCCAAAGCAAGTCACTATCGGGTTTTGAGTTTGAGAGCTATTCCAACCAAACCAATCATACACACACCTCATAAACATCATATAGAAGTGATCCAAACACTTAAACAACATATGGAACACTGATTTCTCAGAATCATCAGCCAGCTGCTCAAGGTTTTAACCAAGTTGCAGTTGGGATACCATCTTCAGTTCCAGATCATTTCAAACCATTCCAAGCACTCAGACACACTCCATAGCACCTAGGGAAGCTGTCCATAACCTTGGAACCAAGCTGTAACACCTCTAACACAAAACACGATTACCAGCTGCCAGAGGTAAGCATGAGCTCTTCTAACTCTATGATCCATGCATTTTTTGCTGCACAATAATTTGGAATCATGTATGAAATTTCTGAACCTTCATGCAAATTTTAGGGTTCTTGAGGTTTCTCTTTGATTTCTTATTCCATGTTTAAAATAAATGAAATTAAAGACCATAGACATGACCGTGAGGTTAAAACGAGTAGATTGATATGTAGATTGCATGATATCATCAAGTATTCAGTGAGATTGGATAGAAAATGCAAATCTGCAGAAACAGAGGGTGGCGCGTGTTCTTGGCGCCCTTTTTCAAATATTTGAATACTTGAATTTTGTAATTTTATTTAATTGATTAAAAAAGTAATTTCTCTCTGAGTTTTAATGATTTTGAGTTGATTCTTTTTTTAATAATTCACAAAAATGTTAAAATATTTTATTTTCCCAAAAAATCCCAAAAATATTATTTATTTCATATAAAGTATATTTTTGAAAAGAATTAATATTTTTATTGTTTTTGACATTTAAAATATTTTATCCTTCTTGATTTTTCAAATTTTAGTGATTTCCAATCCTTTTGTGAATCAAAACCTAACTTTTGAAACATTAATCCAAGATCACAATTTGTTTTCCACATGTTTAACAATTTTGGTCATTTTAATTGAATTTTTTATTCAATTAAAATACATTTTGAAAACAAATTAGGTTTTTGATTAATTCAACCCTCATCAAACTTTTTCAAATAAACGTTGGGCCTCTAATAGAGTGTAAAATCTAATCCCCTTTTAACCAAAACAATTTTTGGGCCTCAGATATGGTATAAGTCCCTCTGCGTTAAAAGAAAATCTCGGTGCGATCGCCAATTCAAAAATCAAACCCTTGGTCCTACTCTCGTATTATAAGCCCTATTTCTTTTCTTTGAATTAATTTGGGCCTCTATTAGAGTGTAAGACCCATCCCCATTGTAAATACAAAAATATTTGGGTCTCACTTATTGTATAAGTCCCTCTGTGTATTTTCAAAACAATGGCACGATCGACGCCTTTTCATAAAAATAACTTGTGCCTCTCCTCGAGCTATAAGACCCATTCAAAACTCTTTGGGCCTCTAATAGAGTGTAAGACCCACCCCTTTTGAAAAACCAATTTGGGCCTCACTTATTATATAAGTCTCGATACCATCAAAAAGTTCGACGCGATCGTTGCCTTTTAAAAAAATAAAACTTTAGGGCCTATCCTCGAGCTGTAAGCCCCATCACTTCTATAAAAATAAAGCATTGGGCCTCTTGAGAGAGTGTAAGACCCATCCCCTTTGTTCAGAAAACATTTTCGGGCCTTAGTCACTTGTATAAGTCCCTCTGTACAAATTCAAAACCACAGTGCAATCAATGGTAAAACCTTGGGCCTCTCCTTGAGCTGTAAGCCCCAACAATCTTTTCAAAGTACTTTCTCCTTTGATTTTGAATATAATATTGTTATCAAAGCTTTCTTTGTTGAACAAACTAACCAAACAACATGGAAGCTCTACAACCGAGTAAGTGTTTACCCGCTTTCATATATATATATATAACTGTATTGTGGGGTTGCTCACTGTAAGTCTTCTTTCACAAACTTTTATATACTTGTCAAATATCAACTGTGTAATACTAGTATAGTTATTTAGAGTTTTCCCCGGCAACAACGTCTAGCACTAGGTAAAGCCCTGTTGGTCACTCTTAAATACAAACAAAACTAGATCCCCATAGGATTACCAGACACAGTCTTCCCTCCTCTTGGGATTAAACAATATGGAGACGTGAAAGGCAGTATTCTCAGTGAACCCTTTCTCAGACTGTCACCCTTAGAAATTGTTAAAGAGACTCTACTCCCCAGAGATGATCTTTTCTCCGTGAATGGCATCTCTTGAGTTTCTTCCAAATTCTCGGACTTTCCTGGCTTGATCTATTCTCGGTGAATGACATGTCTTGAATTTATCGGGGTTTGGGGACCCACAGGCTTCTTAAAAGCATCCCCGCCTCCTCTTGGGCGTTGTACAAGGACCCTTCGGCTTCTTAAAAGCTCTTACGCCTTCTCTTGGGCTTAGTACAAGGACCCAGAGACCTCTACAGGTATAGGAACATAACCTAGTCATCAATTTGCTAGAGCTGTCTTTCTGAGTCAAGTGTCAGACTGGTTAATGGGTTGACCTTCATCCCTTAACGTACTCGCCTTCTCTTGGGCATTATACAAAGATCATCCACTACCCGAGAATCAATTTCTCAAAACACCCGTAGACTTGGACAGTCTCAATACCCTTTGGATTTCCCATTTCTTTAAAGAAACAGGAAATAACCCTGATCCTCTGATCAATCCCAAAGTACAACATTACCCACATAAGAACTGATTTTCTCTTTAGCCAACATACTGGACCTGTCATTAAACTGAAACACTCACCAGCACACTAGCCTCTTCTTGGGCTTTGTACAATGATTCTCCCCAGTGGAGCTAACCTTTTTAGACTCTCTTGTTGAGTCACTTCACCTGTTTAGCCTCCACCTCGGGCTTCGTACGAGATACCAAATCACTCTCTTGTTGAGTATAAAAGACTCTCTTGTTGAGTCACCCACCTTTTAGCCTTCATCTCGGGCTTCGTACGAGGTACAAAGACTCTCTTGTTGAGTCACCCACCTTTCAGCCTTCATCTCGGGCTTCGTACGAGGTACAAAGACTCTCTTGTTGGGTCAAACCTGTTTAGCCTCCATCTCGGGCTTCGTACGAGATACAAAAACTCTCTTGTTGAGTATAAAAGACTCTCTTGTTGAGTCAAACCCCCTTTAGCCTCCATCTCGGGCTTCATACGAGATAGAAAAACACTCTCTTGTTGAGTATAAAAGACTCTCTTGTTGAGTTAACAACCCTTTTAGCCTCTCTCTCGGGCTTCGTACGAACATAAAAGCACCCTCTTGTTGGGTCAATAGCCTCCTCTTAGGCTTTGTAGAAGGAAACCTCGGTTAAGTCAATCAACCTATTAGCATCAAAATCTGTGCCTCGTTCACAGTATACAAACATCAACAACTCCTTTTCCTTCATCTAATCGCTGTAAGCGGCAAGCCTCTGGATTATTTACATCCACGCCACTGTCCCTCTTTTAGCATGAGAAATTCCTAAGGAAAGACGACATTGCTCTACACTGAGTTAAAGTCTTATTTTTCAGGTTAAAAATCCTCTATAAAGGAAATTATGGCATTGCTGGGTTCACATATCCCAGTTAAAGTAATTCTCCTTTATGATCAGTCACCCAACAGTTGTGACAAACAGACCAAATATCCCCTTTTAGAGATGACAAATTCTCTCTAAAGTCAAAACCCTTTAGCTTCACATCTTGGGCTTCGAACAAGATACAAATAGACCCTTCAGCTTCACATCTTGGGCTTTGAACAAGATACAAACCACCTTTAGCTTCACGTCTTGGGCTTTGAACAAGACACCAAAACATCATTTTTTTCCTCCCATAGAATAAGAGGAACTACGATCACTCTGATTTCCCTGTTTCGTTAAAACGGGAATACGTAGGCATAAGATTGAAAAATCTTAGCGAGCATACTAATCAAAAAACCCAAAATCCCGTGCCTTCATACATTAATCGAAAAACATCAGTCCTAACATCCTACCAATAGCATAGTCCAGACATTTCACTCTTAGCAAAATAAGCAGAGAGAGGCCCCACTTCCACGTAGCATCTGTAACCTAACAGACCGATGTTTAAACTCAGTATGCAAGCAGGGTTAATTGGAGTCATCTATTTCCCTTCCTTAGTCACCTCAATAGGATAAAAAATGAATCGACCTGTAGTACTCCAGAGCAACAGTGCTTAAGAACCACGTCCAAAATCGCTCGCTACAACCAAGTGTTGAAAAATTTATCTAAACTATTTTCTGAGAAGAATTTATCAACAAAGATGTTACGATTTCAACCTCAACAACAATTGTGTCTCCATATAGAATCAACCGCTTCGGAATTGTTTGGAGAACAGACTTAGTGATAATGACTAAGGGTACTCAAATTAACCGGTTATATAAATTATCATATCCAAATTTAATTATTAAAAATGGGTTAGGACATATTATTAATATGGTCTTAACCATATCCATATTTTGGACATAAGTTGATTTTGAGATAAGACAGTTCTATTTATTTAGAGAAAAAGGTAATCTCTATTTTAATAACCACTATTTTTGTTGAAAAAAATCAATTGAATTTAAAAATTAGAATTATCAACATTTGGATTTTAAGATTTGGAGAATAATCCAAAATATATTATTAAATAATTGACACCTGAAACGAAAATTTACGATATATAATTAAACAATTAATCAACCTATTTTTTTGATATATTTTTTCTCTCGTGGAATTCTAATTTTACAGAAATGCATTATGAAATTTGCTTATGAATATAATTAGTTTTATAACCGATTTTGTAAAAACAAAACCATTTATATAGATTGATTTTTATATGCAATTATGATCAATGGTAATATATTGGTAATAGATAGGTTTTATGAATAATCCAACCATGACCATCCTTAATCAGTATCATTGATACAACAATTTTCTACTTTTTATGTTGTTGTGTTGAATAAGGTGCTCTTAGAGAAATCAGCGCGTGAAATCAAGACACACATTTTTATTTTGATTTCCCTGAACCCTTCTGGATTTATGATGTAACAAATGCAGCCATAATAATCCACCTTGTTGGCGTATTCCAAGTGTATGCTCAAATTAACCGGTTATATAAATTATCAATATTCAAATCCAGTTATTAAAAATCAGTTAGGACATATTATTAATATGGTCATAACCATATCCATATGTTGGACATCCATATCCAAAATAAAAACAAAATTAATTTTTATTTTAAAAATTAAAAAAAAGAAAATCATATTTTTTAAATCTCTCGCACGCACGTGCATGTGGAAGCATGAGAATGTATATTTGAAAATTGTCCACACCGATTAATTAGTTATGGGCAAAACATGCAAACAAAAGTGATGAAGTTGCAATTTTGTTTTATTCGATTACACCAATGCATCACAAATAGTTAGAGTTGTCGCTTTAAGCTCAAGATTATATTTTATAATGAGTTATAAGTTGACTTTTGTTGTTCACATGTGCATAAAAATATGAGTTAAACCTTAAAATAAAAGTAGTTATAGTGAAAAAAATCCACATATTTGTTCTTGTTGTATTGCTTCCCTTCACTTCCAGATATTGTAAAAAAATTCTTAAATTTTTTAAATAATTTAAAATGACGTGTTATGTAAATTAAATTATAAAAATATTAGAATGAATTTGTATTTAAGGTAAATACATAAGTTGATTTTGAGATAAGACAATTCTATTTATTTGGAGAAAAAGGTAATCTTCATTTTAATAACCAATATTTTTGTTTGAAAAAATCAATTGAATTTAAAAATTAAAAATTTCAAATTTTGGATTTTTAAGATTTGAAGAATAATCCAAAACATATTATTAAATAATTGACACTTGAAACTAAAATTTAAAACACATAATTATAATCAACATATTTTCTTTTATATATATATATATATATATATATATTTTTTTTTTTTTTTCTCTCTTGGGATTCTAAGTCAATAAATATGTTGGACATACTTTTTACATAAATGCCTTATGAAATTTGCTTATGGTTATAATCTGTCTTATAACGAGTTTTGTATAAACAAAATCATTTATATGGATTGATTTTAATATGCGATTATGATAAATGGTAATATATTAGTAATTGATAGGTTTTATGAATAATCCAACCATGAACATCCTTAATCTTTTGTCAAAACAAAACCATTTATATGGATTGATTTTAATATGCGATTATGATAAATGGTAATATATTGGAAATAGATAGGTTTTATGAATAAAGCATTGTTTGGAAAACAAAGTTGTAGGTTGGTAAATGGAGATCACACTCTGATGGGAAAAGTTTTCAAAGCCAGATATTTCACAAATTTCAATTTCATGTAAGAAAATCAGGGGAACTCTCCAAGCTATGCTTGAAGAATGATTCTTAGTGCTAGAGATATTTTTTTTGAAAAACCAAATGAAACTATTATTGGAAATCTGGCATAAGCCATGCCACCCAAACAACATACAATCCAAAACATCAAACAAGCTAAATCGGAATATTACCTATCACACAAAACATCAACATTTCACAACCACCCCACCAAACCTATCACTCCACCCAGCCACAATAAATCCCCTACCAGCTGAAACACCAAAGCAGACTATATAAACAGAAGAAAATTACCACAACAAAACCAGAATCAGCTGCAAAAACCAATAGAAAAACATCTACATCAATCAATGCAGTCTCAAACAAATCTAACGAGACCTTTGCAATAAATCTATCAGACCCTATGCAAACGCGGTTGCACCCGAACCAAATGATCACACCCAACCTATTCCAGACACTCCACTCGTAGCTGAAACTAGAACTAATAGAGCTACCAAAAGCACCAAATGTGCAAGACTGCCACCAATTAACTTCTAAACTAAGTAGATTAATCCAACGATGCCACGATGCCAGACAACAATGCAGCAGCAGTGACACCCTCTAGAGTATCCACCCTAGACATTCTTTCGAAAATAATATCCATTGACTAAAATGATACGAAAAACCATTCACTTTAGCCGAGAGCCATCCCCAAGAATTCAGTTGAATTTCCTCAATGATATTAACATCCCGGCGGTCTGAATTTTTGAACATCTCGTTTCGGATTCTCCAAATAGACCAAATACACGCGAACCAAATGACAGTGAGTTTTTCTTTGAGGACCCTGCCACCGTTACCAATTCCTGCAAAATGGACAAAATTTTGTATCGCAGAAGAATGACATACATAATCAATATTCAGTCATCTTAAGACCTCACTCCATAACATAAAAGTATACGGACATTCGAAGAAAATGTGCGAGACATTCTCCTCATTACCGCAACCAAACAGGCATGAATTTTAAGGTTCAACCAAGATGCCTCTTTTTGATAAATTATCTCTAGTCGGGATTCTATTTTGCCAAAGTCTCCACACAAGCACTGACACTTTTAATGGGACTAACTTATTCCAAGCGGCCGCTAATTCTCTTTCAGTCTCTATACAATTTAGCATACCATCCATAATTAAAATGTAAGCCTCCCTATCCGAATATCCCCCTTTGGCCCACCTCCACATATCATTTACGCTTTCCCTCAATTCCACTCTTTGAACCTTAAACCATACGAACTTGAACTCATCTTCTCCTACATCTAAATTCGCTACATCTCTCCACCACAACGACCACATTCTATTGACCCTGCCTACCCCGTTTTCAGCCCCTGCATACTTGCAATCTAAAATTCTTTCCCATAATTTATCTTTTTCAATGAGTAATCTCCATCTCCATTTTTCCAACAAAGCTAAATTGAATGCCTTTAAGTTTTTAATTCCTAACCCTCCATCTTTCTTCTCCCTACATACCTTCTCCTATTTCACCCATTTCACTTTCCTCTTATCCTCTCCCTCTCCCCATAATTTTTTTTTAAAAATAGATTCCAATTTTGAGATTATACCTGTTGGAGCCTTGAAAGCCGACAGATAGTAAACTGGTAAGGCATACAGTAGCGACTTTAATAGGATGATACGACCCCCTATCGATAGTTGATTATTGTTCCAAGAGAAAAGCCTCCTTCTCACTACTTCCACCACTGATTTCCACACCTTCAGCCTTCGACGGTTGCATCCTACTGCCAGCCCCAAATATTTGAAAGGTGTGCTTCCAATTTTACAATCCAGAACTTCAGCCGCTTCCTCCATCCAAGATTGATGGATATTAACCCCGATTAGCGAACTTTTATGAAAATTAACCTTCAACCCAAAAACCAATTCGAATAGATGCAAGGTAGCCTTGATCACCCAAATATTCTTCCAACTTCTACTACCAATAACAATTGTGTCGTTAGCATACTGGATATAAGATAACTCCACGACTTTATTGCCAATTTTGTACCCGTCAAATAAATTTAGATTAACATTTTTTCCCATCATGAGGCTGAATCCTTCAGCAATTATAAGATAAAGAAATGGAGATAACGGGCCTGCCTTCCTCAATCTTCTCTCCATGCAAAATTCATCTGTAGGACTTCCATTGACCAAAACGAAACAGACGTGGTTCGCAAGCACTCAGAAATCCATGCTCTCCATTTCTCATTAAATCGCATTCTATCCATCATGTAATCAAGAAACTTCCAATACATTGAATCATATGCCTTTTCGAAATCCGCCTTGAATATCAATGCTTCTTTCCTCTTCCTCTTAGCATAATCTATTATCTCATTTGCTATCACAATATAGTCTAACATTTGGCACCCTTCCAAAAACGCAAATTAAGCTTATGAGATAACCTTGGGCAAAACTTTCTTAAGTCTGCAAGCCATAATATTAGCTAGAATTTTATACTTACATCTAATTAATGAAATAGGCCTAAACTCATTCAACCTTACTAGATTTTCAACTTTTGGAATTAGAGTTTAAAATGAATTGTTAGAGCCTCTCACCAGCCTACCATTTGAATGAAATTCAACTATGAATCTAATGAACTCCTCTTTAATGACCCCCAACAATTCTTTGATGAATCAAAAATTAATATTGTCCGGACCCAGGCTTTTTGAGCTATCGCATTCCCAAACAACTCTATGAATCTCTTCTTCAGAAAACTCAGCGGTGAGACCTTTATTATCCTCCGAACTTAGCTTTCTATAATCAAAATCTCGAAGAATAGGTCTTTTCGTATTTCTATTTGTGTACATCTTCGCAAAATAATCATGAAATTCCTATTTAATCTCTTGAACTCCCGCCAGCTTTGCATTTTGAGTCTCAATATAAGTAATCTCGTTTATTTTCCTTCTACTAGCTACACATTGATGGGAGAATCTTGAATTGGAGTCACCTTCTTTTAACCACTTCACCCGCGACTTTTTCCACACCATACTAGCCTTCATACGAGAACACGCATAAAGTATACAAGACACCTCTCTTTTAGCAGCAATCTCGTCCTCAGACAGAATTGATTCTTCACTCTTAATTTCCAGTTCGTTCACCTTCTTTTTAGCAACAGTGATCTTTCCATCTAAGTCGTCCACACGCCTCTTACTCCATTCCTTCAATTTATTCTTGATCACCCTGAGTTTCTCTTTTAATACATATCCCCTCCACCCATGAATTTCTAAAGATTGCCACATCTCTTCCACGAACTTGTGATACCCATCTATCTTCCTCCAACATTTGAACAAGCGACATAGATTCGGACCCCAATTCAAAATTTTCTCACACGTCAATATTAGACAGTGGTTGGAAAGTACCTTATCCAGACACCATTGGGAAATTGTAGGCCATTGCCACATCCATCTTTCATTTAGTCAAAATCTATCAATTCTACTCAACGATGAGTCGTCCAAATTCGACCAAGTGAATCGTCTTCCTCTTAGAGGCAAATCAATTAGATCTGATCCAACAATGAACTCCTCAAAAGCTTCTAATTCATCTCTTATATTAAATGACCAATACCTTTCCTCTCCGATTCAGTTCTGATTGCATTGAAATCGCCCATGACACACCATCTAGCATCCGGTTTTGAATTAATGAGATCATTTAATATCGTCCACAGTCTTCTTTTACTCCTAGCTTCGCAAGGTGCGTACACATTCACAATATTTACTTCTAACCTTTATGGTCTCCAAACTCCTTCAACTAGTACACAATTTTCCTCTATCAATTCATTTTGTTTTGTGAATATTTTTGTATCCCACATCACTAGTAACCCTCCTGATCTTCCTTCTGCAGCTTTACTGACAAAATCAACATCTCTAGATCCCCACATATTCTCACAAGTCTTCTTTTCTATATTAACCATTTTAGTTTTTTGTATTTCAACCATATCTGGCTTTTTTGCTTTGATCACCTGCGACACCTCTCTCTTTTTTATAACCCCTCCTAATCCCCTTATATTTCCTCCCACACCACCTCTCCAACTTCCAGCTATCCAAACAACCCCATCACCTCCCACTACCCTTCCCTCCCTTACATTCTTCTGCCTATTTTTTATCTGTTTCTTCTTGTTGTCTAAGTTTTTTTTAGGATACTTTCTTCTTCCCCTACATTATAAATTCCAAATTCTCTTCCAAAATTCCACACTCCTTTGAATTTATCAATTGCCTCTCCATGAACTAAAGTCCAAGATTTTAATTCTTCACTCTTTATCGGCAAAAATTGAGATGAAAAAGGGGTTACCTTATTTATATCAGTGGCTTTCCACTTCTTCAAGCCCTTTTCCTTTCTGCCTTTTTTTCCCTTTTAACCTGCTTTTTCTTTTTTCTCTTAAGATTACTCTTCTTCTTCTCCTCATCTCCTTACAGTCAATATTTTTACTATTCGGTTCAGCTCCTTCTGCATCACCCATATCGGTACCTTGTTTGTCTTCCGCTACCTCTTCTCCTTAGGCTTTTCCACATTACTCTGTTTTTGGAATCTCTCATTCTCTTGTTCGAAATTTCTTGTGCGTTGGTTCGAAATCTGTACATTTTTTTCTACACTCGGAATTTCCTCTCCCATTGTATTGCATTGTCCGCCGTTTGGTTATGATATATCTTTAGTTGGGTAAAATCTACCTAGGTTACCCATCTCACTTGTTTGGGCTTCAAAACACTCCCATGGACCACCTGTGTCATTACCCGCTATTGCTGCTTCCATCTGGGCCAGAAGTTGCAATTAGGGCCCAAAAACCTGAACCCTATTTTGAACTTGCCCCCTGGATTTCTATCTCTTTTATGCCTCCATGTATTTAATTGGTTGGGTCCCACCTTTAACTGTTTAACTGTCTTTTCTTCTTAGTTGGACCAATTTTCTCTTCTCCATGCCTTGGGAATATGTAATTCACTTTCTTCCACATGTTGTTCTTGATTACTCATGATTGAATCATAAATATTTTCTACCTCTTCCTCGTCGCCTTTCACCTCGAAGTCTCCTTTGTAGGTTGGAATATCCTCCATCTTTGAATCATACAATTCATCTTCTGAACATTCGATTTAACTTTTCTTCGTAGTTTGGAAATCTATAGGACACATGAATATTTCTTCTTCCATCTTGACGCAAAACATATATTCATTCACCTTGACTCTGATCACCATGTTAATACTTTCCATGGTTGTCGTTCTCACCAAGCACCTAGCGAAATCTAACCTTTTCTTATACTCTGTATTACTGTCAATTGATATTAATTTCCCGCTTCTAATACATAACATTTCGAAGAATTTCTTATTCCAAGCATAGATCGAAATACCGTACATCTTGATCCATGTGCATCTGTCATTCATCACCGCCTCAGGATACCATGCATCTAAACGAATAAACCAATGTTTAAAGAATTCTTCTGCTTCTTTAGCCAACGCAGGAAAATCTTCTTCCTCTCGGATTTTTATAAAGACTTTGTTTCCTCCCATCGGTATTACTTCCACCAAAAGAATCCCCATGTCCATAATCTTTTGTTGCAACATGGAGACATCATCAATGTTATGAACCATTCCCACATAACCTTTCTTAGCCCAAGTGACATCCTCTTCATCCGCTTTGTACCGCAACCCCTTCCAATCTTCTTCCAATACCTTGTTCACTTCCCCACCATAATCTTCCCAACGTTTGTCTATTTTTCCAACTGTATCTGCATAGCTAACAGAAGGCATCCGATATTTCTGTGTTAAATACTCTTTCCTCTTCCTATTTCCATCATTCTTAGTAATCCCCTTGTTCTTTTCACTCCACCCTCCATTTCTTCTTTCCTTGCCTCTGTCTCCCCTTCCTACCATCTTGTGCCCTACTTTCCCGCTTAAATCTCGATATGTTTGCCCATCTTTATATGTGCCAAACCATATGTTTCGTAGTTTTTCCTCTAGCCTCTGGGCTTCCACAACATCTGCAAATCTTGCAAAACCGAATACCTTTCCCTCTTTGTTTTTCTTCCTAGGTATATATACGTCCACCAACTTACCTATCTTTGAAAATTTAAACTCCACCTTTTCTACCCTAATGTCTTGCGGTAGGTTCGTGAAGTAGCATGTCTTGATGTCTTCTCTTCCTTGATTTTTCTTCCTCCTGTAACTCACCTGAATCTATCTCTCTAGTTCCTTCTTGCTAGGTCTCTCTATTTTTTCTTTGTCGGCTGCTCATTCTTTTAAACGGGGTAGTTCGTGCGACATGTTTGGTTGAGAGATTTTTTCAAACAGTTGGCAGGTGTAAGAAGCGAGACCTCTAAGTGGTTTTACCCCGGGAAGTAAAGTATTATGTTGCTGTGTTGAATGTTGACCTCGTCTAAAGATACTTTCTCCTTCTTCTCCTGCTGCTGCTGTTGCTACTGGCTTTCAGTTTCTGTTTGCTGTACTTGAGTTGAAGTACTTGCCTTCAAATTCAAATTTTAGAGGAACCGTTATGTTTGGTGTTGTTCCCTTAGTGCTAGAGATCTAATTGATGTTGGTTGCAAGTGGTCGATTGGAAATGGAAAGTAAGAGTGGATTTGGAAAGATAAATGGATCCTAACAATACCAGGTCCTAGCACATTGAGCTCTATTGGTAGACTTGGAAATGATGCCCTAGTAGGAGAACTAATTGATGAAGACCTAAAATAGTTGAAAATAGAGCCCACATTCTCCTACTTCAATTTTTTTGAGGCGTTGCAAATTGTTAGCATTCCTATGTCACGACGGCTTCCTGAAGACAAGTTGTTATGGCACCCTGAGAAAGAAGGTTCATACCCTGAGAAAGAAGGGTTGGATTGTAAAAAATCGCGATTATACCCTTTACATTCTGATTTAATTATTTTGTAACTTCCCATTAAATTTAAATAATAACTTCTTGTGAGATTCAAAATAACTACAAATTAAAACTGCCACAATTATATTTAAAGCATAAGCAGTTTTCGTTTCTTTTTCAAATCTCATCCATAAATGAATATTGGTAAGATGAGTCACAAAAGAGGGAAATTCAATTATCATAGTTCAAAAGAAAATTCAAAGGCACACGCCATTCATGAACAGAGAAGATCTAGATCTCAGAAGAAAAGGTGTGGATATCTGAGAGATGCCACCATAAAAATTCAGGTTCAAAGACTAATTTATGAGACAACATTATGCAAGTCAAATGATAAAGACTTACATATTACTCATTTATTTATAATATGTAATTCTTTTTGAATTTTTCTCTTTTTATTTTCAATGGAACCTGCTTTTGGTATTAGTAGAAACCAAACAAAATTAGAACTTGATGTAAAATTGTTTCATTTTCAATATGTATCACTAATTGGATTTAAAAATGGAACCTGTCTTAGAGGACATGAATAGTTATCTCATTCTATCTCAAATTAATCCAATCTACAAGCTAGATAGATTTGTAATTTTATAAGTTAAATTATTGTGTATGTGTTAATATTTTTTACGAGTGTATATAAGTAAATATATATTTAGAGAGATTTATGAAATAAAATTCTACCCACAATCATCATTGGCGCTTTTAATTTAAATTCAAAAGCCCAATCTTTATTGGCACCTACCAAAAAGCCTAATCACCATTGGCACCAACAAAAGCCCAGTCTTTATTGAGACCTATCGAAAAACTCAATCTTCATTGGCACCAACCAAAGGCCAATCTTCACTGGCACTAACCAAAGTCCAATCTTCATTAGCACCTATCGAAAATCCCAATTTTCATTGGCACCAACAAAAGCTCAGTCTTCATTGGTACATTCCAAGTCCTATCATCATTGATACTCTGCGTTTAAATTTTCAAAACCCCAATCATCATTGACACCTTATCATTTAAAATTTCAAATTCTCAATCATCATTGGCACCTTATCATTTAAATTTTCAAATCCTAATCTTCATTGACACCCGTTATTCAAAACCCAATTTACGTTGGCCCGAATCAAAGCTCAATTGTCATTGGCTCCCTAAGTCCATTACCCTTTCACCAGTTCCAAAACCCAATCTTCGTTGGCATCAACCCCAAAGCCCAATCTTCATTAACACAACTTGAAAGCCCAATCTTCATTGCCATCTACATTAGAGCTCAATCTATATTTCTACCTCCTTAAGCCCAACACTCATTGGTAATAATTTAAAATAAATTAACGTCAAATGTACAAGTGGCACCACAAACTTGGGGCATGTAAAGTTCATTGTTATCATCTATATAACCTTGGAGTGTTTTAAATCCTGAGCGTTATAAAATCAAGAAACCAACCTATTTCATGCATTGACTGATCATCATACTTCACGCCAATTCACATTCTTACCACGTGCATTACTCATATTATATCCTCTTATTTGGCACACTACGCCAAGCATGCATTGAAAGCAAGCATCTATCATCATGCATAACACAAACCATATTCAACCATCATGCATAGCACGAATCATGTTCAACATTCACTCACATCCCAAGTCCAATTTTCATTGGCACCCAATCATTAAATTTTTCAAAGCCCAATTTTCACTGGCACCTGATCATTTTAATTTTCATAGCCCAATTTACATTGGCACCCATTACGTAATCTCTTCCCTAGTGAATCATTTACTATTATTATTGATCTAAGCACCAACATTTCGGTTGAAGATGGTCCTTTACTTATCTTATTAAACTAAGTGTTCTGGACTGGGCAGGCGCTGTGCCCCCAGAAGGGCAAGGCCCAATCCAATCCGGCCATTGGCCAGGCCCAATAGCCAGGACCTAGCCGTTGGGAAGAAACTAGTCGTTGGGCATGCCCCCCTCACTCGCTTAACAGTTCACGCAACCTAATGTATCCCCGGATCTCGCGGAGACAGTTAGACTAGGTCAAAGGGCCACGCACCTTGCCCTCCACCTAGCAGTCTCTCATTGGTCGACCAGGTGCTTTGGCCACATGAAAGACTTTGGCCCCGCGCTGGGGGTTCTTCTATAAATACCCTCTCATTTGAGAGGGTCATATATTCAATATCCATTACTTGAAATCTTACTTGCATACTTGCTTTCTCTATAGCCCAAACTTACTTTGGCATCAGAGTACCTTGCAGGTACACCCCCTCCTCTCCTACAAGCATCATCACTTGTCCTACGCGAAGGCCACGACGATCCAGTCTGATTACCTTCGATCAGTGCCGCCATCTGTGGGAAACTAGTTTCCCCGTCTTTTTGATTCAAGATACCCTCTTTTTCCACTTCGAAGACTAAAGCTATCTTCAAACCCCTTTCGATCATCATGGCCTCCACCAAGAATGATGCTTCCGCCAAGAAGCTGCTGTCGCCGTTATAGCTGATAAAGCCGACCATATCCTCGCCGGATCTGTTTTTCCAAAAACTGACCAACGGGACAGGAAGACTATGTCTCCGACCCCCGATGAAACAAAACCTCGAGCACAAGATGTTGACCGTGTTTTCGAGCCTATTCCGATTCCGCAAAACGCTGACTCCAGCACGACTGCTCTCATAGCCTCCCTCAACAGATCAAACCTCTTGATCTTCCAGCAAGGTGAAAAGATCAACGCTCTCGAGCATGTCCTCCCGGAGGGCTTGTCCTCGAAGAAACCTCGCAGCCCTTCTCCACGTCCTCGGTCTCCCCCTTAGAAACGGAGGCATGACAGGTCCAGAAGCCGCTCCCCGGCGAGAAGACGGTCAAGATCAGAAGATCCCGCATCCGACCTTGCAAGAAGGCGACACCGGTCCCCTCAGCGGAAGTTAAGACGCTCCCCTGCGTCAAAGAAATCCAGGCCCTCAAGAAAGTACGAGCATCACTGATCACGCATGCATTCTCCACGACGAAGCAGAAGCCGTGATCGTAGCTATTCTTTTTCCCGTTCTCCGAGCACAAGCAGTGACGACGACGTCCATGGCCCCCTCTCACAAGAGATCATGGACACCAGAATTCCTCACGGGTTGGAGAAGCCCCCTGCTCTGGCGACGTACGATGGGACCACCGACCCCAGCGAGCACATAGAAAACATAGAAGCAATGCTCCACTACCACAATGTGAGTGGAGCCATAAAGTGCAGATTATTCTCAATCACCCTCAAGAAGGGCGCTATGGCTTGGTTTAAGCGCCTTCCCCGAGGGTCGTTCACATCTTGAAGAGATTTGAAGACCCGATTCGCCCGGTATTTTACGGCCTCCCGACGACATCCCAAGTCGGAGGCCACCTTAGAAGCTATTATACAGGGAAGAGACGAGCCTCTGCGGGCGTATATTGAACGGTTCAACAAAGAGGCTGTGGAGGTCCACACGACGGACCATATAAAAAAGTATCTCCTCGAGAAAGGTTTCAGACCGAAAAGCGAGTTTCGAAAAACGGTCGGAATCGAGACCCCTCGAACGTTGACAGAACTTCTCTGGAAGGCTGAAGCATACATACAGTGCGAAGAGAAGGAAGCCGCATATCATGCCCGGGAAGCAAGAGATCGAGAAGGTACCCGGGCACCAAAAAAAGACGAGCCAGAGACGTCCAAACAAGGAAAAGAGAGGCGACGAGACGATCGCCCCTAGGAGGGTAAAGGGCACGCTGGCCGATTCACGGAGTATACCCTGCTCACCGCTCCTCGCGAGCGCATTCTTTCTGAATGCATTAATACAGAGTTCAAGCAGGGAGGAGTCAGGTTCCCCAAACTGACGACGTCCAAAGGCAACGTGGACAAGAGTAAGTATTGTCGTTTCCACCACAGCCATAGCCATACGACCGAGGACTACGTGTACCTTAAAGATATTATTGAGATCCTCATCAAGAAGGGTCGTTTGAAGCAATGCATCAAGAAAGGTGATTCTTCGCGATGAGACACTTCCGACCCGAAGAAGGAAGCAAAATCATCCTCATCCAGTCCTCCCCCGCAGGTCGCTATGTCCATTACGCGACCAGAGAACTTTGCCGTTCCAGATTATTTCGAGGAGCCATCCTAGATGTTCGCGCTTAGCACTTGGGAAGCATTCTCGGCAACCATGGTTATCTCATACGGGGGGTACAATGAGCTGACAGTGGGATCTGTTAAGCGAAAGTTCGAGTAGCTTATTGATTGCAGCCCTGACCGGTTATCCACGCTTGAGAAGATCAAGGGGCGCTCCCAGCCGATCACCTTTTACCGCAAAGAGCTGCCCGGAGGCTCTCCCAACTCACACATACCCTTGCTTGTCAGGGTAAGACTGGAAAGCACCGACGTCGGGAGAATCCTGGTCGACTAGGGTAGTTCGGTGGACATAATGTACACCGGCCTGTTTCAGGCCCTTAAGCTGGACCAAAAGAACCTCTCACAATACGTGGGATCCGATTTGTTTGGGTTTAACGGAACCACGGCCAGACCCTGGGGGTACGTGGAGCTCTAAGTCACATTCGGGGAAGAATAGGCGTCCAGATCAATCAAGACCCAATTCCTGGTGATTGATTGCCCGTCAATGTATCAGTGCATCTTGGGGAGACCGGCCCTCGCAGAATTGGTTGTTGTCCTTTCAACTGTCCACCTCAACCTGAAGTATTATATGGAGAAGGGTCATGTTGCGACATTGCACTGGGACATAGAGTTTGTCCGCAGATGTTTAGAAGCAGCGACTCAGGGACAAAACCAGATTGGTGCAACACCCAAAGCAGCTAAGCAGGCATGGGAGGAAGATCATCCATCTGGAGACGGCAAACCGAACAAGAAACCTGTACTCCCTGTATACATTATCGACCTTGACAGCCGAATTTCAAAAGAAGGCGAGGAAGATAGCAATAAAGGTACGTCAACAGGGATGACCAGCTCCTCCACATCAGCCCTCATGCGACCAGTTCCTGACAGGGAGTTCGAAGTCATCGCCTTTAGTAATAACCCCAACAGAGGGGTGAAGATTAGAGCTGGACTGCCCGACGAGGTCAAGCAACAGCTGAAGAAGTGCCTGGACGACAACGCTGACCTGTTTACTTGGAGTGCCGTAGACATGCCCGGCTTGGACCCTGAGACCGCATTCCACCATTTGACCACAGACCCAGCTGCCCGTGCCGTCGCGCAGCGCAGGTGGAAGCAATCCGACGAAAAGGTACAGGCTGCCGAAAAACTTGTACAAGATCTCTTAGAGGTGAAATTCATTTCGGAGGCCAGGTATACAACCTGGCTGTCCAATATTGTACTTGTTAAAAAGCATAGTGGAAAATGGCGCATGTGCATTGACTATACTAATCTCAACCGGGCCTGCCCGAAAGATGCTTATCCCTTACCGAGCATCAACAAGCTCGTAGATAATTCAGCAGGTTTCAAACTTTTGTCCTTCATGGACGTCTACTCGGGGTACAATCAAATCCCTATGGCTGAAAGGACAAGAGGTACACCGCATTCATGACCTCCTCGGGGAACTATTACTACAATGTAATGCCCTTCGTCCTGAAAATTGCTGGGGCCACATACCAGCGCATGATGAACAAGGTCTTCCGAGCATAAATCGGAGACATGCTCGAAGTTTACATGGACGATATGATCGTAAAATCCCAAGAGGAATCCGACCATACGACCCACTTGCAAAAGGTCTTCGACCAGGCCAGAAAGTGTAAAATGCGCTTCAATCCAGAAAAATGCACCTTCGGCGTACGGACAAGGAAGTTCCTCGGATTCTACCTCACCGAGAGGGGAATAGAGGCGAACCCAGACAAGTGTCGGGCATTCGCGAAATTCCCTACGCCCAGGACGAAAAAATCTATACAATCCCTCAATGGGATGCTCGCTTCACTTTCTCGTTTCGTGGCCAAGTCCGCTCAGCACGCTCTGCCCTTCTTTAAACTCCACAGAAAAAAGGCCACGTATGAATGGATGGACGAGTGCGAGCAGGCCCTGACCCATCTAAAGCAAGCCCTATCTGAGCCTCCCATACTATCCCGACCAGAGTACAGGGAAACCTTGTATCTATATCTCTCAGTTACTTACAAAGCCATCAGCGCCGCACTCATTCTCGAAACGACGGACGAGAAGAAGCCCATTTATTTCACCAGGAAGGCCCTGCAAGGGCCAGAAATTAGGTACGCGCAGATAGAGAATGTTGCCTTCGCCCTCGTTATCGCCGCGAGAAGACTCAGACACTATTTTCTAGCCCACACCACAGTAGTACGCACAGACCAACCCATAAGGCAGTTGCTTTGCCGACCAGATATGGCCGGCAGAATGCTCAAATGGTCCCTGGAGTTGTCGGAATTCGACACTAATTACGAGGGCAGGAAGGCCCTTAAAGCACAAGTCCTGGCCGACTTCGTGGCGGAGATGACGCCTCCAATGTACCCACCAAGCGGAACGCAGATATGGACCATCTACGTGGACGGGTCATCCAGCCCCTCGGGTAGCGGCGCATGTATTATCCTCGAAAACGAGGAAGGAATACTAATCAAAGTATCTCTAGTCCTGTCTTTCCCTACCTCCAACAACCAAGCCGAATATGAGGCCTTCCTCGCGGGACTACGGTTGGAAAAGGACGTGGACGCCAAGGAGGTAAAGATTTACACAGATTCCCAGCTCGTAGCATCCCAAGTACGGGGAGAGTTTCAAGCAAAGAATGACCAGCTAGCCAAATATTTGACACTGGTGATGGAGAGAATCACCAAGTTTAACGCATGGGAATTTTAACACATTCCCCGCGAACGAAACACGCGGGCGGACGTCTTATCCAAGCTGGCTAGCACCAGGAAGAAGGGCGGCAATAAATCTGTCGTGCAAGAAGTACTTGCCCGACCCAACATAGAGAAACCACCAGAGCTGCTCAACATCAACGCCATTGAAGAGAGCCACTGCTGGATGACCCCTGTATACAACTACCTCACCAAAGGGGAGCTGGCTGAGGACAGCAAGGAGGCCAGCGTGACTAAACGACGGGCTTGCTCATATGTGCTGGTTGAGGACAAATTTTATCGACGAGGATTCTCCATCCCCCTCCTGAAATGTGTCGAGGAGAGCAAAGTCCCCGAAATCCTCCAAGAGATCCACGAGGGCATTAACGCACAACACTTGGGAGGGAGATCACTAGCACGAAAAGCCCTGCGAGCAGGATATTACTGGTCGGCCATGCAGCACGATGCCAAGGAGCATATCCAAAAATGTGACTGGTGCTAGCACCATGGGTACATGCACTTAACACCCCCCTAACGAATTGAAGACTCTATCCTCGCCTTGGCCTTTCGCTTGGTGGGGGATAGGCATACTCGGCCCCTTCACAATGGGGTCTTATCAAAACAAATTTCTGATTGTGGCCGTCGACTACTTCACTAAGTGCATTGAAGCCGAAGCCCTCTCCAAGATCACAACCTTCAATATACTCCGCTTCTACAAAAGGGACATCCTCGCACGATTCGGAGTACTCCAAGCCCTCGTGACCGACAATGGAACTCAATTCACGGACAAGAAGTTCCAGGACTTCGTTGCCAGGTTAGGCACAAAGTAACACTTCACTTCAGTCGAGCATCCCCAGACCAATGGGCAATCAGAGGCCGCGAACAGGGTAATCCTTCGCGGTCTAAAATGAAGGCTGGGCGATGCCAAGAAGAGATGGTTCGAAGAACTACATAGCATTCTCTAGGCCTACAGAACAACACCACACTCCACAACCGGGGAAACCCCTTTCCGATTAGCTTATGGAATCGAGGTGGTGATACCGGTGGAGATCAGGAAACTTTCTAGACGAACAGAAGCTCCCCTCAACGAGGAGATGAACGATGAAGCCTTAAGAGAAGAGCTCAATCTGGTCGAAGAAATATGGTCAGGAGCAGCTCTCCATGAAGCCTCGCCAAAACACCAAATAACCTTGCGCCACGACACCATGGTCATAAAGCGAGGCTTCCTCGTTGGCAGCTTAGTCCTGCGCAGAAACCAGAAAGATTCGCGTGAAGGAAAGTTGGCCGTGAACTAGGAAGGACCCTACAGGGTCAAGTCCAAAACGGGCACGGGACCCTACTACTTAGAAACTCTGGACGGAGAACCATTTGCTCGACCATGGAACGTTGAAAAGCTCAAACAATACTACAGTTAGGACCAACCTCGAGGTCGGACAGACTGCCGATGATATCACCCCCAACGGGGAGACGGCTCGGCCACAGGACCGTGCCCCAGTGTAAGCACGATCCATTACAACGACGGCCAGTTTCTGCTTATGGGACGAGCAGACTCTGAGCACAACGGGGATGCCTCAATCGAGCTCCGCCGTTGCCACACCAACTAGGCAGGACACCCAGCTCGTGATAGGAACAGTCCAAGCCTATGGGATTATTACCTCAACCGAGATCCTAGTCTCATCACTGGCAAAACCATTTCGCCCTTCTCGACAGGTTTCCCAGACTGTCGGGCACAACAAGAGTAAGTCAAGCAAACGCCCATTCAAACAAGTATACATAAATAAATGCGATAGTAAAATCCCAAACAAATAATGTTAATAACATCGGCTACAAGACCGGAATAAGTCAAGTGTACATTAGAAGGGCGGTGCCCGACAAACATTACATCAAAAAGGCACGCAGACCCACAAAATACATATACATTAAAAAAGACAAACTAAACGACCTCACTAACACCCTCCGAGGGGACCACCTCGCCATTGACGACCACATTGAGTAGACCCATTCCCTCGGTTTGCAGCTGGACGTCAGAGTTAAGGGCCTTCATCTGCTCCAAAGCAGCATTAAAACCAAACTCAGCTGCCCCCAGGTTGTCCTCCCCGAGGAGACGGATCCTCTCAATCAGGTCCCTCCTCGCCTTCAAGGCCTTCTCGTCGTCGGTTTCGTCCTCACCCGCTGCCGACAACCCCTCCAGCTCGGCTATCCTCGCCTTCAAGCGACCATTTTCATCATTGACTCTCGTCACCTCCTCCTTCATTTGGGTCACTTCCTTTTGGAGCAGAATTTTGGCCTCCTGGTGACTTTGCAGCTTCTTCAGTTCATTATATATCTCCATGTTCTCACACTCTAAGTCATTGATCCTAGTCTTGGCCTCCTTGAGGTTGGAGCGATGAGCTACCTCTGCATCTCCAAGGGCCAGCGCCGCTTCCAAAACCCTGATCATGTCGGCCGCATCCTGGCAGAGAAGTTTCCTCCGCGCCTGGGGATCTGCAGACAAAATTGCGGAGGCATCAAGTTTTAGAATGATGACGGAGCTCCCTTCATCGAACACCGTCCCTTGAAGGTAGCATGAGGGTAGCACGAACTTTCCTCCAGAGAAACCACCCGAGCAGCCCACCGAAGAGGCCCCGATATCATCACGCTTCCTCTTATGAGGTGTGTCCGGAGTTGGCGGTGTGGAGGTCGTCCCCGGAACAGGACCAGCGCCAGACACAAACTTATCCAACGTCGCCTGCTGCTTGGTCGCCCCGGTTTTGGGCACTGAGGGCACCTTTTTCTGGACTTTGGTAGCCTGGGACCTCATCAAGCGTTCCCTCATGTCGGCCATTTTCTCTGCGAACACAAAAAGACAAGTCAGTAATTAGATGAAACTTAACAAAAACGGGCACAAGAGCAGGTGGTACCGAGGAGCTGGAACGCCACATCGTCATTTTCACACTCAAGGAGAGCCTTAGTGTTGATATAACGGCCTGCTCATACAGGTTCCCCATCGTCCCCGAGCAGCTCTTTACTATCTCTGTCCACCACAAAGGCCGGACTGAAGCTCTCCACATAGGCGTGGAGCACACGGTAGGACTCCTTGTCCCCCTCACTGAGTTGCTCGTGCTTTACCAGGAACTGGTCGGTCCTATATCTGAAGTGGGCGTACACCCACTCCAAAGGGAACTTGGATACGGGTTTCTCAGCTGCCGACCATCGATGGTCACAGTCTCGAGCGTAGAAATAGAACTTTTGGCCGCTTCAGAGACCGGCTTCACGACCAAGAACCTGTCATTGAAGTGCCGAACAGACTCTGAGTACGACCAGAAGAGCCTGCCCTGCTGTTTAAAGGACACTTAGCTTTGCTTCGAGCCCGTAGTGCTTCGCTGGAGTTGGAAGATGCAGAAGAAGAGATCTACGGTCGCCCCGACATGTAAGAAGTGACACACTAGCTCGAAAGCACGTATGAACGCCAGTGCATTTGGATGGAGCTCAGCGGGGCACAACTCCAAGTGACGAAAGAGGGCCTTCTGGAAGTCGTTGAAAGGCAGCCGAAACTTAGCCTCCACAAAGGCAAACTCATACACGGGGAACTGCATCCCCAGGTAGATCGAGCTGATCCTGTCATTTTCGGTCGGACAGATGGCCCTCAATTGCACTGGCGCATCCTCAGCCCGATCTTCCAGGTAGGGGAACTCCCGAACCTCCTCTTTAGTAAACGTCGACTTCGTCGACAGTGGTTCATGGGCAATCCATTTAAGGTCCCCCCTCGCGACCTGGACGTTAGCATATTCGACGGCCTGCTCCGCCTCCTCTTGCGCGGCTTGGGCGTTGGGCACGACTTCTTCACGAGGATCAACCATTTTCACCTGAGAAGCAGAGGAAGAAAAAGTGAATTCAACGACTAAGTTCAAATCCACCCTTCCACCACTAGTCAAGTGAAAGGGCGAGGAAGAAGTCGATGACAACCTCGAGCCCACTTTGACCACGACTTAACACGATGACGACACTGTCCCCCTACGACGGGGACGAGTCTACGCGACTTAACGAAAGAACTTGAGCCCTCAACAAAGCAAGCTCGTCGCGCAAAGCTAGAGCTTCGCGTCGAACATGCCTAGTGCCCGACTACAAACCTAAAACTAATCCTAACCAGAATCTAGGATAATCTACACCAAAAAATCCAACGTTCATTCCTTGTTCTTCATTTTCTTCATGTTCTTCATAAATTCCCAGAAATTCATGTGTTCATCGAAGAACACATGAATCTTCAACCGAAAAACTCATAAGTCACCGGAAAATTCATGAGGAACACCCAGAAAATGAAGAACACCATTAGAAATGCAGAAAAGATAAACAACTTACTTGGGAATGAAGGATTGGAGTTGAAGGTATGGACGAAGACGATGAAGAGCAACGGCGGCGAAGAGGAACTCCGGCGAGAGGACGAATCGCAGAGCAAAAGAGGTGAGAGAAGAAATTTGTGTGAAGTGTACAAATGAATTCCTTCTCCCTCCTTTTATAAGCATTTGCTCGTTGGGAAGCACAAAGGCCATCATAGCCTAGGCGACTCTAGGTCTGACAGGGGCTGTATGACCACCACGTGTAAAAAAGAATCGTCGTTTGGCATTCCCAAGAGTAAACGTTATATGCACCAAGTCTCTTACTGTCCCGCGGGCACATCTCCTCGCCGATGCACACACCTCACGTTTTCGTCACAGATCCCCGACATAAAAAACGACCTTTTCACAAATATGCTCCCCGAGCACCAACGGCTGGTCGGGCAGATCAAAGCATCAGCACCGACTACCCCTGTATTGGCGAAGGCGAAGGGCTTGTCCCCGAACGCTATCCAAAGATAATTGTTCACATGGCTACCTTAAGTCTCCACTCTTCACCAGAGCAAGGACTTGGGGGTCTCCTGTTCTGGACTGGGCAAGCGCTGTGCCCCCAGAAGGGCAAGGCCCAATCCAATCCAGCCATTGGCCAGGCCCAATAGCCAGGAACTAGCCATTGGGCAGAAACTAGCCGTTGGGCATGTCCCCATCACTCGCTTAACAGTTCACGCGACCGACTGTCTCCCCAGATCTCGCGGAGATAGTTAGAACAGGTCAAAGGGCCACGTGCCTTGCCCTCCACCTGGCAGTCTCTCATTGGTCGACCAGATGCTTTGGCCACATGAGAGACCTTGGCTCCGAGGTGGGGGTTCTTCAATAAATACCCTCTCATTCGAGAGGGTCAGGCATTCAATATCCATTACTTGAAATCTTACTTGCATACTTGCTTTCTCTCTAGCCCAAACTTACTTTGGCATCGGAGTACCTTGCAGGTACACCCCCTCCTCTCCTACAAGCATCATCACTTGTCCTACGCGAAGGCCACGACGATCCAGTCTGATTACCTCCGATCACTAAGCATCAACATTTCTGCTGAAGACGATCTTTTACTTTTCTTGTCGATCTACACATTAATCCTCATGTCAAAGATAATCTTTTAATTTCCTGTCGATCTAAGCATCAAAATTTTGGTTGAAGATGATTTTTTTTTTTTTAATTTCCTATCGATCTACATATCAACCCTCACTCATTTACTTTCTTGTTCACCAACATGCTAGTATGCAAACTAGAGGCGATCATTAGATTTTCTCGTCATCGAATGACAAAACTCGAGTCCTTTATATTTAATTATCTATCACAAAAATTATATGAGAACTCTCTTCATTCATAAATAATTAAATATGCAATTCCTCAATTTTATCCAAGTATAAATTCCTTTAAAAAAAAAGTGAGTCTTGATATATCCATGTTTCTTAATTTTTATTGTTTGCATTTTGTTTGCAATAAAAAAATATAGTAATAAAATAAATTAAGAATTTTTTTTTTAAATAAAATGTGCGACATTAGGCTTTAATTTAATTTTTATTTGTCATCCTTGATAGTTCATTTTAACACAAAAATATCTATTTTATGTTTTGAGCATTTAACAAAAAAAAACTATTATTAATATTATTATTTTTTTTTTGGAATAAAGAAATTATATTACCAAAAAACAACAATACAAAACAGCCGATCACTAGATCCAGGCAACCAAATGACAAATTACACAAAACACCCAAAGAGATAAAGGACCCTCATAACAAATTACACAATCTATTCATTTTCCTATTTCTCTCAGCTCTAATGCGCACCAAACAAATGATGTCCTCAGCCTTCAAATCCTCCGGTTTGCCATTTTAGAAAATAACACGATTTCGGATGTGCCAAATATGGTAAACTGTCTCAGCAAGAATTGTCTTGAGAAGCTGTCTCTTGCAACCTTTACCATTTGTCCTCTGAATTATCCAATTCATCTCATTCTGCCAATTGTCAGGATTATGCATAATTCCCATCCAAGCAAGAACATGCTTCCAAATTCTATTAGTAACAGTACATTCAAAATAGAGATGGCTGCAACTTTCTAAAGCACCACACAGAACACACTTTCCATCTGTAACTATCCCAAATCGATGAAGCATGTCTTTAGTTCCCAATCTGTTATTGCATGCCAACCAAAGATGGAAACTCGCCCTTGGTCTTGCTAAAGTATCATTATTATTATTATTATTATTATTATTATTATTATTATTATTATTATTATTATTATTAGTATTACTATTATTATTATTATTATTATTATTATTTTTATTATTATTATTATTATTATTATTATTATTATTATTATTATTAGTGTAGTAATAATTTTAGTTTTTATTAATTTTTAGAGGTTTAATACCTTTTTAGTCATGTATCTTAACCTCAAGGTTCATTTTGCTCCCTTAACTTTAAAAATATTCATATTGGTCCCTTAACTCTTCAAAATGTACCATGTTAGTTTTTTTCGTCAAATTAACGACGAATTTAGCGACCTATTTTAAAATTTTTCCGTCTCTGATTAGACAAAAATGACTAACATAGAAGTTTTGTAGAATTAAGAGATCAATATAAACTTTTTTTAAATTAAGAGATCAAAATGTATCCCGAAGTTAAGATACAGGATTAAAAATGATATTAATCTATTTTTAGAATAAAAAAAATAATTCAAAAAAAAAAGTAAGAGACAAAATTGTCAAATATGTCATTTCCCCTTTTGGAGTAACCTAAAACTTTTCTCTCTCTTGGTTGCTTGAAAATTGCTTTAATTTACATTCTAGAAAGAAACAACACAACACTACACAAAACACTACACTACATTTATTTTTACAGCAAAGGAGCTTTGGTTTTGGCTCCATGAAAATCCTAATTTTGTGGTTATAAAAGAGAAACTTTGTCATTACTCAGGAGGGACTTTGGAGAGGTTTAGAGTTTACAAAAGAGAAAAAAAAAATAGAGAGAAAAGAGAGCACAAAACCACCACTATTCATCATCTCCAACCTCACAACAAACCATTGCCTTCATAATACACAAAACCTCCACTCTTATCTTCTTCACCAATAACAACATCACTATCTTCAACTTCTTATCATTCCATTTTAGAGTTTTTAAGTTGATATTGTTTATTAAAAGTATTTATATTATTGCTTGTTGTAAGTTTATCATTATGAAAAAATACCCATGTATGATGTTGTAGTTTTAAGTGTTATTTAAGATATTCATATATGATGTTGTTGTAGTTTTAATGTTTGTGTTTATGTATGATGTTGTAGTAGTTATGTGTGTTGTTTAAAAATATACATGTGTTTTGTTGTTGTGTTGAATGACCGAGAGAGGAAGAGAGTTCATTATTATAAGTAAAAAACACAGGTATGGAGTCGATGACGGTCATCATCTGGCCCGTTACCGGGTTCACCCGTCAGAATTGGTGACCACCGTCATCTATCCTCATGTTGTGATGGTGTCCTTCGGCGCCCATGGCAATTGTCATTTTGTTGGTCATTGTGAAGCCATCTCGTCACAAGGCAGATGTCTCCTTTTTTCTGTTTTTGCCTTAGAAAAATGTAAAAAAAATGTTTCCTTTTGCTTTTGTTTTCATACTTATTGTACTTATTTTTATTTCTTTTCCTTTAATGCATGTTTTTACAATCGTTCATAATAATAATTAAAATCCCGAAAATGATTAAGTGGATATGTAAACTTTTTCTTCGTCAAATTAAAAAGGGAATGAATTGGTGCAAATCAATTTATCCTCAAGTAAATGAACACAAGACGTACGTCTTATTTAAATTCGAATACCCGTCTTCCTCATAAAAAATTCAATAATTCATTATGATTACCATTTAATCGTGTTAAGTTACATTTGTTTTTCTTAATAATAAATTAATAACTTAAGCGCAAAGAATAAAAATCGGTAAATAGAAGAACATCTATTTTAACCGTCGAGTTTGCGAGCCGCAATTTGTAGAATTTGGTCTTCTCAATTCTCATATTTTTTATATCAATCAAAATCGGATTAAAAAAGGAATAATTAGATGCATATCCTTTTATCCTCGAGCGAGTGAACACATGTCGTACGATTTGTTCTAGTTCAGTTTCTCGTCTTCATCCTAAAAACAACTACAACCAACAAAATTTTATTTTCCGCCTTAGCGCGAGAAAATTCCTTTTTACTTTCAATCAACAAACCTTCTTCCGCCTCTCCACGATTAAACTTTTTCATTTAAAATCAATCAATGCACAAGTTTTTGCTACTAAAGAACTGCGTAGCTTTAAATTCTCCATCGCACCTAGGGATACATAGGAGCAACATTAACATCTTATGAAGCACCCTAATAAAAAAACTCTTTTTTTCTTTCTTGTAAACATGTCATAGTAATTAGGAGAAATCGAACATTTTAGGTCGACACTTTTATTCGCAAAATTAACTAAAGGTAACAGCACGCGGAGAATGCCGGGGAACAGCACGCGGAGAACCAGGATTCTCAGCCCGATCCCGCCGCCCAGATGGACGAGTGAGGGGTTTTCTTTATGTTGTTGTAATTTGTCTGGCCTGCGTGCCGCGTAATTGTTGTAACTTATTTTGGGGGCATGGCCCCCGGTTTATGTAATTCAGTACAATCGTGGTCCTAGTGGCCACTTATTATGTTTAAATTATATGCCCGGTCTTGGTGGCCGGTTCTGTTATTTGCATGGTTTTACTTGCTTTTATTTTCTGCTAAGTGTTCTACTCATGCTTGTTGTGAATGTATATCTGTAACACCCCAATTACCATCGCGAATAAATAATACATAATTAAATCAGAGTGAATAAAACAAATTTTTGACAGAAATAAGGATGTCACATTTGAGAAAAACGTAATCCACCTGCTTATAATCTTGATACATAACACAAAATGGAATAAATAATAACAGGAAACCTTTTCCAACAAAAGGAAAGTTCAATTATGGAATAAAGCGGAACGATCCATAATTGACTCGTTTTTCAATATAAGTTGTTTCATAACATTGAAATATACGTACACGTTATCAAAATATATATATAAACATAAATAACAAAAGCGTTTCCCCCGACTCCCGTGTTACGTATCAGAGCAGACACCAAAGATCTAAGCAAAATGAAGATCTAACCCTTCCACTTGCCTCCACGCCTCTACAGCGGCTAATCTGCACTATGCCATAAAAGCATATTCCAGCAGAAGGGTGAGAAGTAACAACTAAATCAAGATTGCATAATAATATGTAATCATGTAATCCACATATATTCTTCGACGCACCCACACACCACATGCTAACACATATAGCATACAAAGATATCATATATTCATATACACAAGTTATGATATATATATATATATATATATATATATATATATATATATATATATATATATATATATATATATAAACACACCAACACATCACATATATTCATATTCACAGACATGACATATATGTCTCACACCAAAACACAACATACATTCATATCCACAGATATTACATATAAATAACACCTTAAAAGTGGTTCTTCAAGAACCCACCAATTCCCGCAGGAAACATGGATACATCGCTATACCCCCCACTGGGCTCACGATGATCCTGAACAACTAAACATAATAATGCAATGCAACTCAAGGACATAATGCAATGCAAGTGGTACCACACATCATGGTTCATTCAATTGAACCCGATTCATAAAAGAATCCGGATAAATCACATACACTCCCCCTGAGTAATGATTTATCTCCATACAACTCCACATTGGAGTCCGGACAAATCACATACACTCCCACTGAGCAATGATTTGTCTCCATAACAACTCCGCATTGGAGTCTGGATAAATCACATACACTCCCACTGAGCAATGATTTATCTCCATAACAACTCCACATTGGAGTCCGGACAATACTAGGCACCCATCATGGATTCCCACCTAGCTGTCTCCACCAGACACATCATGAAATGCACGATACAAATGATGCACAAAACATAGGTATAATAACAACTATACCTCTTCACGATCCCCTCGATCACACGTGAGATACATACTCACCGTAATACACAATAGTATTACCAAACATGTCCAATCAATTCAACATAACACATACATAATAAGAATTATGCACAAAACATATGTATAACAATCAGTTATACATTTACATGATCTTCCTGATCACATGTGAGATACATACTCACCGTAATACACAATAGTATTACCACAACTATTCAATCAATTCATCATAATACCCACAATTAAGGAAAATACCTCACGAGGCCTTAATTAGTTAATTATCTAATTAATCCATCCAAATTCCAGTTTAAATCATTTTTACTACCATTCCTAAATTCAACAAGTTCTGATACCTATCACAACCTCTCAGACCAAAAAGGAAATGTATCGGACGCAAAATCGGGAAAGAAATCGCGAAACGGCAAAATTCTGCACTCTCGCTGGTCATACGCGTATTGCCCACACCCATACGCGTATTGCCTTGCCCAGTACGCGTATCATTAGGCATTTCAGCAGAAGGCCATGTAAAACTGGGTTCCATACGCGTAACGCCCACGTACCGCCCTTGCCATACGCGTATCGCCTTGCCCAATACGCGTATGGGCAGCGAGCACCCAGAATTTTCCTGTTTCCACACCAGTCCAAATTCTGATCAATTCTAGCGCCCAAACTTACAAACACATTCTATAGCAAGATTCAATATCATATAAATATCCTAAAAGCTCCACATTTATATGGCAATAGCATAACACACAACAAAATACCGACCACACGCATTTTACGCGATAAGAAAATCCGACAGCACGACTATTCCTCAAAAACACGAATTAATTAAATCATCTTTTACCTTCCAAACTATTTTTAATAGAAATAATATCTCATTAGCTTTCCAACGCTTCCGACCGTGCGTCAATCCGAGTTACGGATCTCAGGTTACGACGAAAATACGAAAACAATGTTTTGCTGTCTCCAATCAGTTTCGCCTGGCGAATCCCTGGCGAAGCAGGCTCGCCTCTAGCTCGCCTGGCGAATTTGGACGAACCAGAACTCTCCCAAAACGTGTTTGGGACCTAAAATTCATCAAAACCTTCAACCTATGTGATATTATCGCACCCCATGACCCAAAATAACATGTTATAACACATTTAGACATGCATTTCATCAATTTCCACTCAATTTACGATTTCTATCAAATGTTAAAACCCTAACATTTTCAATCAAAAATCAAACCAAATAAACACATACATATTCATATACAAGCATGATATAATTGGAACTTCTCACCCTTACCCGATTAATCGCGATTGAAACAGAGATTTCTTCAATTTTCCTCTTTCTCCTCTTCTCTCTTTTCCTTCTCTTCTTTCTCCTCTTTTTCTTCTTTTTCCCCTCTTTTCTTACTAACAAATATATATATATATATATATATATATATATATATATATATATATATATATATATATATATATATATATATATATATATATATATATATATATATATATATATATATATATATATAAAATCCGATAGGGTAAAACATCTCCAATTGATATTTGTCATCTCAACCCAATTGATCAATTATTAGAGTTACCTTAAATACTCTCTTGAACTAACAATTATTAATTCGTCTCTTTAATAAAATAATTGATCTCTTCAGAGTTCTCTAGTTGCTCTCTATCTCAGCCAAAATATTCTTTTTTCTTCCTTTCCTCCCACTAACCATAATAATAATAATAATGATAATAATATTAATGTTAGACACAATAATAATAATATTCCTCACACTACTATTATTAAATATGTCCCCACATTATTCATTATTACTTTATTATTATCCCAACATCTGTATTTATTTCAGATCCGTTAAGGACACTACACCTACGCGCTCAACTACACACACCCTAAACAGCCAAACAAATAAAATAACACACGACGATTAAATAAATTAAAATGGGGTGTTACAATATCTTCCCGTGATAGGGAGTACTTGACTTATGTGAAGTTTCAGGGGATTGCTCGTTGTGGATGTGTTCGGCAGTGAGGGGTACTAGTCGAACGGCCGGGGAATATCCAGGCGGGGGTTCGGAGCTCAGGTCGCGTTTGAGGCCTGAGTTCGCGGCGTGAATGTCCCATCGCGAGCTGGGATTCTGCCAGTGGTGGTACTTTGATGACGGCGATGCTCGATCAAGGACCACTGTCGAGCAGTTACTCGGCTCATTACTGAGTGGGGTTCTGCTTTATTGCTATGCGACGCTTGTACCAAGGCATGCATAGTGGTCGGCAGCTGACGTTCGTCGTCGTGATGAGTCGAACCGAGAATTAGGGCCTTAGCTATAGTATTGTTTTAGCTTTTCGGCGTTCCATGGTCGAGCAAGTTCTTCCCCGTTGAGATGTTCTAGGTAATAGGCCCCATTCTCCATTTTTGCTCGGACACGATAGGGTCCTTCCCAGTTAGCGGCTAGTTTGCCTTCGCGAGAATCTTTGTGGTTTCTCCTTAGAACAAGGCTTCCCACGTCGAACTCTCGTCGTATCACGTTGACATTGTACCTGATGGTAATTTTTTGTTTTAGTGAGGCTTCGTGGAGGGCTGCCCCAGTTCGGATTTCCTCGACGAGGTCGAGTTCTTCTCTTAATGATTTGTCGTTCATCTCCTCGTCTAGGGGCGACTCTGTCCGCCTGGAGGGTACGTGAACTTCGACGGGGATTACAGTCTCGGTCTCGTACGCTAGACGGACAGGTGTTTCCCCTGTTGTAGAATGTGGAGTTGTGCGGTATGCCCATAACACACTGTGCAGCTCCTCGACCCAAGCCCTCTTTGTTTCGTCCAGCCTTCGTTTGAGGCCTCGAAGGATGACCCGGTTCGCTGCTTCGGCTTGCCCGTTTGTCTGGGGATGTTCAACGGATGCGAAGTGTTGCTTCGTACCTAGCTGGGCGATGAAGTCCTGGAACTTGTCCGTGAATTGTGTCCCATTGTCCGTGACTATCGCCCGGGGGACGCCAAAACGTGCAAGGATGTTTCATTTGTAGAAACGCAGTATATTGAGGGCAGTTATTTTGGCTAGAGCCTCTGCTTCTATCCATTTTGTGAAGTAGTCTACGCCCACTATTAGGTATTTGTTCTGATTTGATCCGACTACGAAGGGTCCTAGCATGTCTAGGCCCTACCAGGCAAATGGCCACGGAGAGGACATTGCCTTGAGCTCATTAGGTGGAGCCAGGTGCATGTCCCCGTGCTGTTGGCATTTATCGCACTTCTTCACGTGTTCTTTAGCATCGTGCTGCATGGTCGGCCAGTAATATCCTGCTCGAAGGGCCTTTCGGGCAAGGGACCTTCTGCCGAGATGTTGGACGTTGATTCCCTCGTGGATTTCGCGCAAGATGTGCGTGACCATTTCTTTCTCGACACACTTGAGCAGCAGAATGGAGAATCCTCGCCTGTAGAGTTTATCTTAGACCAGGACATAGGAGCAAGCTTTTCGCCTAACTACGTTGTCCTCTTTTGGGTCGAACGGAAGTTCGTCTTTAGCGAGATAGTTGTAAACAGGGGTCATCTAACACTTGTTGTCGCCGATCACCTATACGTCGAGGGTCGGGGAGGCCTTCTCGATACTGGGTCGAGGAAGTACCTCCTGTATGACAGACTTGTTTCCGCCTTTCTTTTTTGTGTTGGCTAGCTTGGATAGAACGTCTGCTCGCACGTTATGTTCGCGGGGAATATGTTTCACTTCTACTGTTGCGAACTTCGCCATTTCCCTTTTGACCAGGGCTAGGTATTCGGTCAGGTTGTCGTTTTTTGCTTTATATTCTCCTCGGACCTGAAGGGCCACGAGTTGTGAATCTGTGCAAATGACGACTTCTTCAGCCCCCAGGTCCCCGACTAGGCGTAACCCAGCGAGGAAGGCCTCGTATTCAGCCTGGTTGTTAGAGGTTGGGAAGGACAGGGTGAGTGATACTTCAATGATGATTCCTTCGTTGCTTTCCAGTATGATGGCCACGCTGCTCCTTGCCGAGCTTGAGGCACCGTCCACAAAAATGGTCCATTTGCGTACTTCGCTTGCGGGGGAGTCTGCGAATGTCATTTCTGCGACGAAGTTGGCCAGAGCCTGGGCTTTGAGGGATTTCCTGCCTTCGTACTGGATGTCATATTCGGATAGTTCAAGCGACCATTTGAGCATTCGACTGGCCATGTCAGGTCATCCCAGCAGCTGTTTTATGGGTTGATCTGTTCGAACCAAGATCGTGTGGGCCAGGAAGTAGTGCCTTAATCTTCTGGCTGCGTTGATGAGGGCCAGAGCCACTTTCTCTATCTGTTGGTATCTTAACTCTGGTCCTTGCAGCGCTTTACTCGTGAAATATATAGGCTTTTGTCCGTCAGGGGTCTTGCGGATGAGAGCGACACTCACTGCTTCGGTTGCTACGGTGAGGTATAGGTACAAAGTTTCGCCATTGTCTGGGAGAGAGAGGACTGGTGGCTCTGAGAGTGTCCGTTTTAGATGGAGAAGAGCCTTGTCACATTCCTCGGTCCATTCGAACGCTGCCTCCTTGAGGAGGAGTTTGAAGAATGGTAGGGCGTGCTGGGCAGACTTGGCCACGAAACGAGATAGTGACGCGAGCATTCCGTTGAGGGACTGGATGGATTTCATTGACTTGGGCGTTGGAAACTCGGAGAATGCTCGACATTTATCGGGATTGGCCTCGATTCCCCGCTCTGTCAAATAGAAGCCAAGGAACTTCCCTGCCCGGACACCGAACGTGCACTTCTCCGGGTTGAAATGCATTTTGTATTTTCAGGCCTGTTCGAAGACCTTCCTTAAATGGGCTGTGTGATCGGTTTCCTCGTGGGATTTTACGATTATACCATCCATGTAGACTTCGAGCATGTCGCTTATCTCTCCCCAGAAGACTTTGTTCATCATTCTTTGATAGGTCGCTCTGGCGTTCTTCAGGCCGAAGGGTATTACGTTGTATTAATAATTACCTGATTCGGTCATGAAGGCTGTGTATTTTTTGTCGGCCATCGCCATTGGAATTTGATTATATCCTGAGTAGGCGTCCAGGAATGATAACAGTTTAAAACCAGAAGAATTATCAACTAGTTTATCAATATTGGGGAGGGGGTAGGCATCCTTCGGGCAGCCTTATTAAGATCGGTGTAATCAATGCACATTCGCCATTTTCCATTAGATTTTTTCACAAGTACAATGTTGGACAGTCAAGTGGTGTACTTGGCCTCCGAAATAAATTTAGCCTCGAGGAGGTCCTTTACAGCTTTTTCTGCAGCCTCCATTTTCTCCAGAGACTGTTTTCTCCTACGTTGTGCTACGACCTTGACGGCCGGGTCAATTGTCAGTTGGTGGCAGGCGACGGGCGGGTCCAAGCTGGGCATCTCGACAGCGCTCCAGGCGAAGAGGTCGGCGTTCTCACAGAGGCATGCTTTGAGCTGCTTCCTCGATATGTCGGGCAGATCTGCTCCAATTTTCACTCCCCGCTGAGGGCCGTCGCCGAACAGTACGAGATCGAAGTTGCCATCCGGGATTGGACACATCGGATAGGAGGTGCTGTTGAATGGGTCGGTTGAAGCTGCCCGGTCCTCCTGTTGGTCCTCCTCGATGAAGCGGCTGTCGAGGTCGATGGAGTCGACCTGAGGCAGAGGCTTGGCTTCCTCGAAGCTGCTGGGCAAGGCTGGCTTGCTTGATACCTTCGGCTTGGATGCCATGGCGTTGAGCCCCTTTGTGGCTGCTTCCAACTTGACCAGAGTTGGTCTTTCAAATATGCACTGGTAAAGCGACGGGCAGTCGATTACCAGAAATTGTACCTTGACGGATCTGGCCATCTCAGCTGATCCAAAGGTTACGATCAGTTTGACGTATCCCCACGGCTTGGTCACTGATCCGTTGAATCCCTGTAAATCGGACCCCACATAGGGGGTAAGGTGCGATTCGTCCAGCTGAAGTGTTGAAAACAGCTGGGAGTACATGATGTCGACCAAGCTACCCTGGTCGACGAGAATTCTGCGAACGTCGAAGTTCCCCATTCGGGCTCTGATGTGTAAAGGTATGCTCGAGTTGGGAGACCCCCCGAGGAGCTCTTCCCGGTAGAAGGAGATTAGGAAAGAGCCCTTCTGGGTCTGATCGAGCGTGGTCACCTTATTAGAGCTTGTGTTGATCAGATGCTCGAATTTTCGTTTCACGGAGCCAACCTTGACTTTGTTGAAGCCTCCGCCGGAGATAACCATGGCGGAGGGAAACGTCTCCCACGGGCTGTGGGCCGCGAAATAAGCAGGGGCGCTGAGCCCGTCCGGGACGTAGAA
The DNA here is from genome assembly GCA_022829125.1 of Lathyrus tuberosus. Classification (NCBI taxonomy): domain Eukaryota; kingdom Viridiplantae; phylum Streptophyta; class Magnoliopsida; order Fabales; family Fabaceae; genus Lathyrus; species Lathyrus tuberosus. The sequence goes on along the minus strand of JALAZF010000082.1, from coordinate 1,880,870 downwards.
GTCCTCTGGTCGCGATATGGACATAGCGACCTGGATGTTGGCTTCTTCCGAGGAGGGTACTTCTTCCTCTATCTTCTTGGACTCCTGGGCGTCCTGCCGAGGAGTGTCCTTCTTCTTTGCGAACTGTTTCAGGTGGCCGTCCCTGATCAGTATCTCAATGGAATCCTTCAGATGGATGCAGTCTTCAGTAGCGTGGCCGTGACTTTTGTGGAAACGGCAGCACTTCGATTTGTCTGCGTTGGGTCTGACCGACAGTTGTTTCGGGAAGCGGACCCCTGCCTGCTTGAATTCTGAATTTGCGCACTCAGACAGTATCTTCTCCCTGGAGACGGTTAGGGGGGTATAGTCGTGGAATCGCCCGGAGGGCCCCTTGTTGTCGCGGGAGTCCCGAGGACGGTCCTCGCGCCTCCGTTCGCCTCGACGAGATGTTGAGGCTTCCTCGCCTCTCGAGGCCCGAGCGTTATCCTGATGGCGTGATGCTCGGACGTTACTGGCCGCAACCTTCTCTTCGTACTGAATGTGCGATTGGGCTTTGAGGAGGAGGGCGTCTAGGTTCTTCGGCGGTGCGAGATCGACGACTTTAGAAAACTCGGAGCCTGTGCGGAGTCCTTGCTCGAGCAGAAACTTTTTCATCTCGTCCGTTGTAGGGACCTGTACTGCTTCTTTGTTGAACCTCTCGATATATGCACTAAGAGGTTCGTCCTTCCCTTGGATTATGGCTCCAAGGGAGGCCTTAGTCTTGGGGTGACGGAGAGAAGCTGTGAAATACCGTGAGAACATTCTGCCCAGTTGCCTCCACGAGGTAATGGACTCTTCGGGCAGCTGCTTGTACCATGTCATCACCCTTTTTCGGAGCGTGGTCGGAAATAGCCGGCACTTGATGGCGCCCCATACGCCGCGGTAGTCCAATAGCGCATCGATGTTCTCGATGTGTTCGTCGGGGTCAGTAGTCCCGTAGTACGTGCCCAGTGACAGGCGCTTCTCCAGGCCCTTAGGGAGACGGGTAGCGAAGATTTCCTAGGACAATGGGCCGCGAGACTCATCGCCGCTGCTGGAACTGGTGAATGACGGGGACTGAAGGGTACGCTCGCGGCGGCGGTTCCTTCGGGGAGAAGGTGAGCGGTTCCTTCGGGGAGAAGGTGAGCGGGCCCGGCCTTTGGACTTGGGGTGACTGCTCGTTCCTTCGGGTCCTCTTGTGGCGGGGAGAGTGTTGGTTACGGGGGGAAACCTGATCACGCTTCTGGATGGCATGAGGGTCAGACTCTTGGCGCAATCTTCGTTCGATATCTCTCCGGGGCTGCGGGCTCCTTGATCGTCGATGGTTCCTCCGCGGAGGAGGGGATCTTGGATGGTTGGACTTTTCTAACGCCCCGATCCTTTCATTCTGCTGCAGGATCAAGGTGTTGGTTTTGTTGATCGCCTCTAGGAGGGCCGCCACGGCCGGGTCAGCGTTGGGCGGAACAGGAATGGGTTGGATGTCCAGTAAGAGCTGATCGTTGTTGCGGTCAGCAGGGGTAGGGGAAGGAGAAGCTGTGGCTCCGTCCCTCAGAAAACGGGCATCTCGGAGAAGAGATGATGGGCCGTCAACGTCAGTCTTGTTGACAGGGGGGACATCGGTTTGGAGAGCACCTTTGGCGGATCTTGAGAGGCCATGATGACGATCTTGAAATTTGCTTTGATCTTCGATTTCTGGGAAAAGAAAGATGGGGAAAACAATGATTCCCACAGACGGCGCTACTGATCGTGAAGGCTGGATCAGATCCTGTAGAAGTGGACCACCAAGTACGTTTGAGATGATGGTCGTATAGAGAGGAGGAGGGGGTGTACCTGCAAGGCACTCCGACGCTCAAGTAAGAAAGGGTCAGAGAAAAGGGGCAAGTACAAAGTATTAGTTCGTAGGGTGAATATTGGATACCTGACCCTCTTAAGCGAGAGGGTTTATATAGAGCCCCCAGCGCGTGGCCAACGGTCCTATTTTCGGGGCGAAATAACCGTTTTCCCGAAGAATAGGTAACTACCCAAACTAGCCGTTATGTCGGGCAGGGTGCCCGAAACTAGCCGTTGTGTCGGGCACATGCCCTCAACTGTTCGGGGAGTGGATAAGTCGTGCGTAACGGGCATTATTTCCGGGGAGGAGCGATGCAGTCCCTGCCCGGTTGGAGGGGCAGAAAGGTAACTTTTGCCCTTTTGTGGATTGGACTTAGGCAATTTGGGCCGTTCTGGAGCAGAAGTGGATTGGGCCATGTCTAGCCATTGGTCCAGTCCAGAACAATGTTCTTTTAGGATTTGATCGACCTTTTTCCTTATAAAAATAAATTTCAGTGGCGATTTTATCATCATTCGAGCGTGTTATTGCTCGAATATTTTTTGCGTCGCGACAAATGGATATAATCCACATACGCTCATTCTACTGAAATAGAATTATAAGCTTTTTGTTAATGTGGTAATTGATAGAATTAGAGTTTGGTCTAACTTGTCTGTATGAAAATGGCTTGTAGGGTGAGGGGTGTCACTCTATATAAACTCTGTGTGGACAACTATCTTTAACCAACGTGGGACTTGAATTTTTCTCAATACACCCCTTTGCTAAGCACTATTGGCCTTGGTGCGTGGATATAAACAGTGGGTGACCCGAATTATCGATATATGTGAATTGGTTTTTCCAATATACCCTCTTGCACCCAACACTTTTTGGGCTTGGTGCACATATATAAATGATGGGTGACCCGAATCGATACCATGTTAATGTGATAATTTACAAAACAAGGTACTCATTCTCATTAGAATTAAAAAAGATAAAACTTGCATGAATGAATGACAAAGAGGGATTTACTATATATATAGCCCAATGATAAATTGGTTAAGCAACAAAACGTAACAACCAAGAAACCAATTATCTAACTAACTAAAGGAAAACTCGCGTAACAAGCAAGAGAGAACCTACTCACAAACACAATGTCAAACACGATGCTCCAGCAACAATAAACTTACATCTTTCTCGAATCCACTAATGAGTGAATTTTTCTTAAAATCAAACAAATCCTTAGTTTTTCACTTGAACTTTTTTAAAGTAAAATTAAATTATCTAAATAAGACATTTACCTATAAAGTGTGTGAGTGTTCAAATAGTAATTATGAAATACCAAACTTCCAACAAAAGAAAACGAAAAAAAAAACATTGGTACCTCATTTTCTTTTGACATGTGAGTAGCTCACAAACATGTCGATAAATGTTTGCTAACATGTCTATTATGTCGGCTAATGTTCGTCAACTACATCATGATTTTAGAACACAAAGTCAGAAATTAACTATTTCCACACTTATGCATTAGAAATATTTGCTTTTGTTCATAATAACAATGTTAATTAATCCTCTTCTTTCTGTTGACTATACACCATGTATAGAGAAAGTAACAATTTCATAGAAACCAAAAAAAGTGAAATATGCTCTTCAATACAGCAACTTGCAATATGTCGTATGTTTGGTGCGTATGTGGTCCAGAATACAGCACAATGTAGTGCTTGACAAAGTGTATATACACATTGTGAAGCCCACGTGATGGTGATGAAAATGGAAAATTATAATGTGTCGATTTCATTGTTGGTCCTTTACCTAGCACTGATTACTTCACCCACACCCTACAACTCATTTGGTTAAATATCAATGTTGGTGGACTAGGCAAGAAGAAAATAACTCATATAGGATGTTTTGTTTTTAATATATTAGGATTGAGATGTAAAGTGATAAGATAAAATGTCACTCTCGAATCTTAGTGTCTTTAATCGGATTAAAGAAATCAAAGCAAAGTATGGTAAGGTTTTGTTACATTGTTTTAGGATGACCTACTTCAAAGAAGCAATATGCATTGGACAGGGCATTATGGTTTAAGTTCCATGGAAATGCTATGCTTTGCTTTTGATGTACTACTGTTTTCCCATATAAGGAAATATATAGCTAGTAGCTATATATTCCCTTAGGATAGTGCATTCAAGCTCAACTATCCCTTCTTTCTCCCTTTTAAAGAGTAAATACCTTTGTAAATACCACAAAGGAATTTGATACATGTTAAAGAGCAATCATAATCAAAATAGTTAATCTTAAATAAAATTAATTAATTTGTTAAACAGTGTAATCAAATCACACCGAGCAAGAATCAAATAAAATATCATAATTGTTTATCATGTTTGATCAACTCTGCGGAAGGAGAGCAACTTGTCGATTCACTATACTTCAAAAGTTATTACATGAGATTATAATATGAATCATAAGAAAATAATTTTTCAAGTTCTCAATAACAAATTCTATTTTTCCTCAAGTGTTTTTCAATCTCTCAAACTCTTAACATATGAATCACAAATACGAGGTGTTTAGAAGTGTTTATCAATCTCCTCGTATATTCCCAAACAACGAATCTTAAAAGTTTCTACCATTGTCTTTCTAAATTTTTCTCTGGATGATTACCGCCTCTTCCCTTATACTAACACAAGTGACAGAAAACCATAATTATAAATGTTTGGTACCCTGGAGATACAATTCGAGTTTAAAAACAACTATTTATGGGCCAGCCATATTCTTCTAAATTCGGCCACCACTAGATAATCCATTTCGGGTCACAGCTTATCAACTAACCACCCAGGTACATTTCTAGATTCTTCTGCTTATCAAAGAATTACCCTATACCTCATTGCAGAAGATCCACATCCTAAGTGTAACATCCTTGTGAGATATTGGATCGAAATCTAGTTAGCATGTCGTCGAAGTCTGCTCACATGTTGTTGTCGAAGACCTACATGCTGTAGTCGAAGTGTGTTCTAGTATGTAGGAGATCGAATTGGACCTTGTGTTATGGATCCAATTGTTTAAGTTAGCTTGTACCCTAAGTTAGCTTGTAATGGGTAATTATTAAAAATCCCATTAGTTTAGTATGTTAGGTTTATTATAAATAGCATAATAGTCTCTCTTCCTAAGTGTGATAAAATTGTATTAGGCTAATAGAGGTTAATTGTTGGTATTCACTTGTAATCTTTGAACCCTATTGAGAAAGTGAATAGTAAAATAGATTTAACCAAATCTCTATTCTTCTTCTACTTTGCTCTTCCTTTGTGAACCCTAATAGGGTTTCGTTTGTTTGTTCAAGTTTTTTTCCTTCTTTTCTACCCTTGTGGATTTCTTGGTGTTCAAGAAACCAAATATACTTTGTTATTATGGTATCGTTTTTCACAATAAATTAGTGCGGTGAGCATGGAGAAGATGCCTTCAACAAAGTATGAGATTGAAAAGTTCACCGGCGTGAACGATTTTGGTCTATGGCGCTTGAAGATGAAAGCCCTACTGGTTCAGCAGGGTTGTTTGGAAGCATTGAAGGGAGAGGCAGCCATGGATGCTACGTTAACGGTAAAAGAAAAGATGGCCATGATAGAGAAAGCCCACATCGCAATATTGTTGAGCCATGGTGATAAGGTTCTTCGACAGGTATCAAATGAGACTACAGCATTGGGGTTATGGTTGAAACTTGAAAGTTTGTACATGACCAAATCTCTGGTGAATTTACTCTACTTGAAACAAGCTTTGTATTCATTCAAGATGAGTGAAGACAAATTTTTGGCTGAGCAGTTGGATATGTTCAACAAGCTGATTCTTGATCTTGAAAATATTGATGTGAAGATCGATGACAAAGATCAAGCACTGTTGTTGTTCTGTGCTTTGCCCAGAACACATGCTCACTTCAAAGAAACTCTCTTGTATGGAAGGGAGTCCCTGAGCTTTGAAGAAGTTCAACCAGCCTTGTATTCTAAGGGCCTAAATGAACGAAAGTAGCATAAACCTTCGACGGTTGGTGAAGGTTTGGCCGTTAAGGGAAAATTCTTGTGAAAGGATGGTAAGTTCGACAAGAAGAAAGGTAAAAGTTAGCAGAAGTCTTATAGTGGCGAAACATCTGGTATTCAATGTTATCACTGTAAGAAGGAGGGTCACACAAGAAAGGTGTTCCCTGAACGCCTAAAAGATCATGGAGGTAAGGATAATGGCAACACAGCCATTGTTCAAGATGACTTCGACTCATCTGATGTCCTTGTAGTTTCAAGCGGCGACTCAAGAAAAGAGTGGATTATGGATTCAAGTTGCACTTGGCACATGACTCCAAACAGAGAATTGTTCGAGGAGCTATGTGATCAAGATGGTGGATCGGGGCTGCTGGGAAACAAAAAATCCTGCAAATTGCAGGTATTGGATCTGTGAGATTCAAGCTCCATGATGAGTCAATAAGGTTATTGACTGAAGTCAGGTATGTATCTGATTTGAAGAGAAATTTAATTTCTTTTAGTGAATTCGACATGAAGGGATATGTTTTTCAAGGAGAGAAAAGTATCTTAAGACTCGTGAAGGGGTCGAAGGAAGTCTTGAGAGGCGTGAAGAAACAAGGCTTGTATACCCTTGAGGCTGAGGTTGTAAGTGGTTCGACAAATATTGCATCCACGAAACCTGTGTCGAAGACAGAATTATGGCACATGAGATTGGGCCATGTCTGCGAAAGAGGCCTGGTCGAATTGGGGAAGCAGAACCTGCTAGGTGGTGTCACACCCTCATTTTCACCCTAACCCTAGCCTAGCATTTTCATCTTCCATTAGGTCATAACTTTGCATTCATTCACTCATTTGCATCGGGCCCTTAAGACATAGGATCAGAGGTTTTCTGTTAATCTGGATTTCCTTTATTCAGAGGTTACTTCATTTGGTTATTGTATTCAAGTTTGAGGCAAAGGTGTTGGACTTTTAAACATCATGAGCATCTTTTACCAGAGGTTTATCCGAGCACGATGTCAGTTTCTCCGAGTTTCTCCAAGGGTATAAGTTATTCAGAGTTTCATCAGTGGCCTAACTGGGAGGATGTGGATTAGAGTTTGTTTCTCATTAGTTTCCTAAGTTATTTGTTTCATCAGTGTGCACCCAAGGCACGGAGACTAGGGTTTCTTGCTTCTTATGTTCAAGTTAAGCGTATGTCGTTTAATTCAGGTTCATTAGAGATTAGCAGGTTAAGTGTGTGTGCAGTGTTGCTTCAGTTTAATTGGGTGTGATTTGATCTTGGTTAAGAAAGAGGATATTGTTTCATTCTAAAGATGGATTTGTCATGGATAAGTACTTTATGTTTGAAGATCATCAAGTTAGGGTTTTTGTGCCAGTTCAAGTTCATCTAAAGAGTTCAGGTTACAGAGCATTCAGGATTCAAGATATGAAAAGTCAAGGCTTCATAGATGTGTTGTTGGAGGATATCAGTGGAGGGGCAATTCACATTTCTAAACCATTTTCTGTTTCATTCCCATAACAATTTCTATCCACTTTGTCAATTATCCATTAGGGATGGAAACAGGTCGGGTTGGATGCGGGTTTCACACTACCCAAACCCGCACCCGAAATCACCACCCGAACCCGAACCCGAACCCAAACCCAAAGGCTATTCGGGTGGCAAAATAACACCCACGCCCACACCCGTTAGGTTCGGGTTTTTTCACCCAAACCGAACCCGTAGCAAAAACTCAAAAAAAAAAAACTATATATATATATATATATATATCGGGTGTGGTTTCGGGTTTCGGGCACGAGTTTTACACTACCCAAACCCGCACCCGAAATATCGGGTGGCACCCGAACCCAGTCAACTCGGGTTTTCACCCGTTGACTCGGGTTTGGGTCTGTCTGCCATCCCTATTATCCATATTTTATCCATTTTCATTTTCATATCCATTTTTCACCTTTTCCAATCCATTTATTTCAATTATCAATCTAAAATCATTATCTTATCCTTTCACTTTCAATTTTCATCAAATATCCATAATATTATTTTGGGTTAAATAAGTATTAGGTCTCTGAAAATAACCCAACATTCAAGTTTGGTCCCTATAAATATTTTCTTTAAGGTTTGGTCCCCCCAATGTTTTCCGTTTCCAACTGTAGTCCCTCCTGTTAGTTTTCACTAACGGAGGATGACATGGCGTGCCATGTGTGCTAACATTCCTTGCCAACTGTGTTTTATTTCATTGACCAGACAGGGACCAAACTTGAATGTTGGGTTATTTTCAGGGACCTAATACTTATTTAACCCTTTATTCTATTTAACCCTTTATTTTAATTTGTTATTTTCATGATTTATTAATTAACAATCTCATATATATATATATATATATATATATATATATATATATATATATATATATATATATATATATATATATAATACAAATTTTTTCTTTTGTTTAACCAATATATTACTAATAACATTAATACTAGGAATTTAATTCTAAACAATATTATTTTTAATAATACTAATTCATATATAAGAAAATAATTCTTATGAATTCTCATATTTAAATCACATAAATCAATGAGCAACTTTAAAATTAAACCATAAAGTCTAAATTTAACCTGATCATTAATTAAACGGAAGATTTGATAATTAACTTTAATACTGATAATATTTAAAAATTAAAATCTTCATAGCACTCATTGTTAACTTTGGTTTTTAAAGAAGAAGACATAAACTATTACTTAATAAGGGTGAGGTATAGGAAGTGGGGTGGAAGAGAGCATATTTGGAAACAATATATCTTTATTAAAGTCTAAAATTGTTGATCTACTCTATTAAAAAAGTGTAGATAAAATGTTGGATCTATCCTTACTAGCACTAGAAATAATTAGTGTTGGAAATCAAGTTCCTTTTTTATTTAAAAACTAAAGTTTCTATCTGATTATATGTTTTACTCTCTTTTGTTGATTTTTTAAAAATGTGTACATTTTCCTATTGATTATTTTTCTTTTTAATTCTGGCACTAGTTTAATGGACTTATACGAATCTTAATCATTGTGAATTGACGACACAAATGGAGCACTTAAATTTAGACACTAAGAACCAAATAAAAATAAAAAGGGTTAAATAAGCATTAGACTTTATGCTTATAAAAAGGGTTCAATTAATGATCAATTTAAATTTAGACTTTATGGTTTAATTTTAAAGTTGCTCATTGATTTATGCGATTTAAATATGAGAATTCATAAGAATTATTTTCTTATATATGAATTAGTATTGTTAAAAATAATATTGTTTAGAATTAAATTCCTAGTATTAATGTTATTAGTAATATATTGGTTAAACAAAAGAAAAAATTAGTATATTATTTATATATATATATATATATATATATATATATATATATATATATATATATATATATATGAGATTATTAATTAATAAATCATGAAAATAACAAATTAAAATAAAGGGTTAAATAGAATAAAGGGTTAAATAAGTATTAGGTCCTTGAAAATAACCCAACATTCAAGTTTGGTCCCTGTCTGGTCAATGAAATAAAACATAGTTGACAAGTAATGTTATCACACATGGCACGCCATGTCATCCTCCGTTAGTGAAAACTAATAGGAGGGACTACAGTTGGAAACGGAAAACATTAGGGGGACCAAACCTTGAAGAAAATATTTATAGGGACCAAACTTGAATGTTGGGTTATTTTCAAGGACCTAATACTTATTTAACCCTATTATTTTCATTTATTCTTTTTTTTTTAATAAAATTGCCAAAAATCAAAGGTAATAATAATAATAATGGTCCAATCCATATTTCCTTTTGTAAGCCCATGTTACATGTTACAAGTATTGTCACCAGAGCCCTTTACATTAAACTCTTGGTTTCACAATAAAAACACAAAAAGAAGTTACATTCACATCTTGTATCAACAGCCTGTACCATAAAAAAAAAGAGAAAGAGACACTTTGACCAAAGGACCCTATACAATATTCTGCACCATCTTGTTGCTACACTCCAAACTATAACCTATGCGCCTCTTGCTGCACCATCCTGCTACCAAACAAAAGCTTAAGCCAACAAAATCAAATTCCTGCAAACCTGCACCAAACCAAAACAAATGCAAAGCTACAAAAAAATGCACAAGCTTACAGCGACAATACGACATTTCAATACCAACCAACACAAACCTGCGACATAGCCTGCGATTCTGCAGAGAAAGCGACTATTCATCAACAACAGACAAAAAATAAAACTTAATAAAGTTGCTTTTGGGGGATAAAAGAGGAGAAGAGGAACGTTATAAAGGATGGCCTGCGAATTTCAAAAAAAAAGGGGAACCAATTTGCAATCTAACCTTGAACCACAAGCTTTCATCTTTAAACACTTTCTTCAATCTCCTCCAACCTTCAGATCCTCTTCTTCCAATCATTGCAACCCAATACTTTTCCACACTTCACAGAGCAACCCTTACCACTGAAAACCACAATACCACACATCCTTCAAAACCGCAACACAATGGAACGCAACGCCCCTCACAGTTTTCTCCTCCAAACACTATTCACTACCACCTTACTTCAGTTTCGCTCGAACCATCGTAACAACAACAGCCAAATCGACACAAACCCTTTTCCATTCGCCGACCGAAACACCGCAATAACCTGCCGAAAACAGAGGCGAAGCGGATCAAGACGGAGTCGTCGCGCCGTGAGAGAGCAAAAAGAGATGGAGTAGAAGAGGAGATTGAAACAAATCAAAACGAATTTTACAAACCTGAACCTAAGGATGAGCAGGGAGTGATTTGAGACGAAGAGCAGATCGGACGAACGACCTTCAAGGTTGATTTCTCTGCCGTTCTTTTGCTTGTTCACGAGAATAGTGTATTTCTCACACCATGGTTTTTTTATTCGCTTTGGTTTTGTTTCTCAAATTTGATGTTGTTGTGGTTTTGTTTTTATTTTAAATTTTTCGTTCAGTTTTGTTGAGATAGAAATGTTTCAGCTTTGACTTTATTTATTTTTATATCATTGCTTTACCTATGCTTTACCTAACCGTGCCAGTTTTCTTTTCATAGGATGATGGGCCTTTGAAGCCCATATGATTCCTATCTTTTTATTTTTATCATGCTGTGATAGATGGGTGATAACTCGATTTCGTATCATATTTTCCGACTCATTACGCGCACTTTTAGTACCGTTTTATTGTGTTTTTCATACTATTTGCTTTGATGGATTATGTTTTCCTTTATTTTTATGTCGACGGGTGTTTAATCGGCAAGTATGGAAAAAAGAGCAAAAACAGAGCTGAAGAGTGAAGAAAAGCAGCAAAAAGTCAAGTTCTGGCCTCCTCAGAGCAATGGCGCTCGCCATGGCCTGAGGAAGGCGCTTTCCGTGCCCAAAAAGGAGGGAAATCAACTTTTTAACTAAGACGGTCGCCATTAGGCATACGGCGGTCGCCATTATGCGCAGGAGCAGTTTTATCAGCAGCAGTTTGGCAGTTTCCTCTATTCTTTTCAAATTCGAACCTGAAGTTCTTGGAGCCAAATTTTCTCTATAAATAGGCTGTTTGGTGGATAGTTTGGGGATCCAAGTTTGCGCGGAAGCGCTGTCAAATTTTTTTCGTAGTCTTAGGCATATATTCACTTGTAAAAGTGACAGTAACTCACATTGAGGGATTGTAACACTAGTTTGATTTCTATTTCTGTTGTACTATTGGATCATCAATCTTGTCGTCATATTATTAAAAGTATTTCCAGTTCCGTTTAATTCAAGTCTTCATTTATTTTCCCGCATTTACAGGTTCTTTATTTATCGTTGTATTATTATTGTTATCGTATTCTATAATCGTTCAAGCATGCTGTCCTTAATTATGTTTATCATGTTTAGTTTGTTTATGTTTAATTACATGTCTAGTTAAAATGTCTTAAGTCCGACGTATGAGAACAGTCGTTACCGACGGGACTCCGTAGATGTATTAAGTACAAAATCGCCATTGTATGTCGTTTTGGTTATAATTTCTATGCATAATTTAAGTAGCTTTGTCATGAGAGTGAGAAGTTATTGAACATTGCTTTGTCATGAGAGTGAGAATCATATAAAGGTTTGAGCCGAGATTCGCGAGAGTGTGAGGAGCGAACTGGATAGTGGAAATTAGGCATCATATCTAAATACAGCGAGAGCGCTTTAGATGTTGATTAGGATATTGTTGGCTTTCACATAGTGTTTCTTAGTTACCTGGCGAGCGAGAGCAAAATCTTGGGATTAAGAGATATGCCTTTAGTTAAGACCGCGAGAGCGTGAGGCGGAGCCTTTAAGTCGATATATTCTACAGAATAGGCATATAGTCATAATTAGTACCCGTATTCTACAAGTCCCTTAGGAACACGGAATCCATATTTCGGGCTCGTTTTATCATTATTTTTAAACCTTTAGTAATTAGCGTTTATATTTCCATTCGTACCATTTTAATCATAGCCTTAGCTTTATAAAGCAACGATAGATTATAATTGACATTGGTCTCTATGGGTTCGACAATCTTTTATATTACTTCGATAAATCCGTGCACTTGCGGAGCATCAAGTTTTTGGCGCCGTTGTCGGGGACCAACAGTCAATATTGTTATTCTGTTGTTGCACCATATAGACTAAGGCACTCTTGTTTAAAAAAAAAACTATGTATCACCCAGATTTCCTTTACAATTACCATTCCCAATATTTTGAGGAACCACAAGAATCCTATAATCCCGACCTTGAATTATTGATGGAGGATTTCAATATGTCACTCACTCACTCTCAACCAAATTTCCTCTATGATTACCACTCCCAAAATTTTGAGGAACCGCAAGAATCCCATAATTCCAACCTCGAAAAATTAATGGAGGATTTCATTGAAACAACAACTAATTCTAGGCTAGAATCTATGATGGAGCGCTTTGTGGAGACACAAACTCTCCAGAATGAAGAGTTTAGAAAACAACATCTCGATACTTATGAAACCTTTAGGTAGATGAACACTGTGGTCGAGTCCCTCACGACTCACACTGAGGCATTGAAGACTCAAATCTCCTTGCTTGCACAAACACCTATAGGACACTCCCTTGAGAGACATATGGATGTTGTAACAACTAGTAGTGAAGAACAAATAGAAAATCCTAGGGAGAGTGATAATGAATTTGAGGAGAGTTATGGTGAGAAAAGCGTAGAGATTGAGAAAAATCCACCGACGTCACCCGAAAGGGAGGTTGTCGAAGAGGTAGAGAAGGAAGCATCTATTATTGTTCCACTTCCCTATACGCCACCAATTTCTTTCCCGCAAAGGTTCGTAGAATTTAAGGTAGACTCCAAATCCAAAACATATATGGAGGAATTGGAAAATATTCACACCGATGCACCTTTGTCTGAGTTCCTGCATAAAAAGAGAAAGTTAGAGGACCGTGAAACCAGGGATATCATTACTGTTAAGAGGGTAAGGTTAGACTTTGAGGTGGTGGATGAATTAACTAAGCCCAAACTTGAAAAACTGATACTCAGGATAGATCTAGAACCACCACCACAAGTTCAAAAGAATGAACCACCCCACAGAAGGAAGAAAAGAAAAGGTGAGGGATATGTGAGATGGCTTGATAAGTGGCCATGGAAACCGAAGATTATTAAACGTCGAGCTATAAGCGTTAAATAAAGCGATGTGTGGGAGGCAACCCACGGGGTTTTTTATTTTTTAGTTGTTATGTTTGTTTGTTTGAATTTGCAGAAAATAAAGAAATGTATTGCTTGTCTCATCTCAGCTTCTTCTAGGTGCCCACGGACATTCCTGCGAATGTCGCTGCTAGTGGTGACACCGATACCGCACTGTATTTTTCTAACACTTTTTGCAGGTACTTCCTCCGGAAATGGGCAACATTATAAGTTGTTTCAGAAAAGAGAAAATTCAACAAATGAAGGTATCTCAAAGTGCCCACCGCCGAAGCAGAAGTGGCCAGCGAAGACATGGATAACAAAGGAAGGATCAGAGAAGATTTGGTACGTGTAGCACCCCAAAATTTGCTCTCCTTACTTTAGTATTAACTGGCTTATGTTTCATTTCATTTTTGCATTATCATGTGTGCATATCATTGGTTCTTAGCATGGGGTCAAGGTGCTTGAGGCAGTTCAAGAGGAGAAGGTGTTCTTCAAGGGTCAAGTTTCATACCATTTATCAAGAATCAAGGGTTGGTACAAAAGTTACTAAATTTGGAAAATGACCTATAATGAGAAGTTTTCATTTTTGGCAAGTTTGTACACTACAATCAACTTGACTTTTCATCATCAAAGAAGCTTCAAGTGAATTTTCCTCAAACATGAAATTTGAAGGTCTTTTTCTCCCCTTTCCAACAAGTACTAGATGGTCTCCATATCATTTGTGGAACTCAAGTTATGATCAAAAGAAGGCAAGGTGGTTTTTAGGGTTTTCTCCTGGTTCCATTTTCACACCTTTTGCATTTTGGGACATATGGACCTATAATTGATTCTATTGCTTCAAGTCATATTCTAACATCAAAGTACATTCCATAAGGATACCTTTTGGCCTTTGAACCAAGGGATTCCATGACAAATTCATCACTTATTTCACATTTTGTAAAATTGCAAGAAGCATCAAAATTCATAAACCAAGACATCTCAAGGCCCAAATTCAATTCAGGTGTGATTAGCAATTGATAAATGAATGATCCATCATAAAAGGCTTGGGTGTACATGCATGGAGGAGGGTGTATAACCCATTATGCAAATTTCCAAAATCACCCAAAACTCTTTAATCAAGGAATAAATAAGGCCCAAATGATTATCAGTGGAATGACCTAATGCATTTAAGCTTACTCATGCACTGATTAGAGGAGAGGCACGTTATTTTTTTAGGAGAATCAAGTCTTAACCCTAAACCTTCTTTTCATCGAATCTCATCACACACAGCAGCTCTTCCAAAAATTCTTTCACATTCTGAGTCCTTGAGATCCATAGAACACAAAGCTCCCATCATTTGAAGCTAACAACAAGGACACGAATTGCATAATCTCAAGTTAGTGATAATTTGCATGCTCTTAAAACTCAAATTTTTGATGCGTATAATAATCTATGACACTCACTGATGATTCTGATGCATTTTATTTTGAGATTGGACGTGTAATATGGTTGTATCATGAGTTTCAAGGTTTTGAACTCTAACTTGTTTCATTCGATTCTCTTTATGTGTTGGTTGTTTGTGATTTTTAATGGCATATTATTGATCCTCGTGGAATTCTGGTCAGAATGGTGTATTTGTTTGCGTGTTCTGGTGAATTTTTTATTGCAGCTCGCCAGAAGGAATGACCGAAGCTAGGGCTCCGGCGTTTGGCTTGATCTCCGGTGGATCTAGGGTTTCAAGGTGGAAGACATAATCCCAACCGTCCATGGCCTTGATCATGTGGTTCACACGTTGCCACATCATTTAAAAAATCTATTTATTTTTTGGTTTGTGTGTTTGTAGTCCATGCTAATTACCATGCACCTCTAATCTGGGCCATCCATCTTATTTAATATTTGAGTTGTTGATTTGTTTATAGGCGCTGATCTAATCTGATGGCTATTATAAGGCCAGCGCATTAATGATATGGTATGCTGCTCACGTGCGTCCCTTTTTTAGTTTCTGACCAATTGTGTGTGGGTGCGTGTATCATTGTTATGGTGTGCTTGTGATCTGAAGCGTTTATCATGTTTACTTATTTAGCTTATTGACTGATGGTGTGCGCTGGATGATTTGTATGGTCAGGATTGAGTCTGTTGGTTGACTGAAGTCCACGTGTTCTTTTTTTATTTTATTTTTCGCTGATGGGTTTTAGTGTTGTGGGCTTGCTTTCTGCACCCCCCAATTTAGCCCAGTTATCATTTTCAACGTGGATAAGTTGCTATTCATACCCCCATTTGTTTTATTTTCCATTTTATTTTATTTAATTGCATCATTTGCATTTTATTCTTTTAAAAATAGTTTTGTGCATTAAAAAATTACAAAAAAAAATCATGAAGCATGTTTAGAGTTTTATAAAATTTTTCCAAATTTTATTTTCTTATTTTATTTTATTTTTAGCATTTGAATTAATTATTTGAGTAATTTCTTTTTGAATTTATTCCATGTATGCATACTCTAACTTGCTTATTTTATTTCTCATGGTCTATGAATCATTTTGAACTCATTCTTTTTGCATTGTTTCACTAGCATATTGAAGTTCATTAAAACTTTTTTTCTCATATTTTTAGGATCATTTCATATTGCATTTTAGTCCCTCTCTTTTGCATATTGAACCATGTTTCCTACTTGATCTTTGCATGATTGTTTGAGTAGCTTATCTTGTGAATTTTTGCATGGGTTTTTAACATGATGTTTACCCCTGGTTGAGGTGTTTTGAGAATTAATTTGGTATTTTTTAAACGGGTTTTGCTAATTGTTTGATTGCTCTTCATTTGAAGTCTTCTTTTATGCATATCTTTGATCATGTCTGATTACTTGTTTGAGAAGGCACTTGTGCCATTGTTTGGGATTGCTTCTTTGACCTCATAAACCATGTTTGAATTGTTATAGGTCACTTGATTGCCATTATAGGTCATTGGTGTAAGGTTGTTGCATACTTTGTGCATGTGTTCAATGTTTGGTTTACATGCCTTTTCTTTGACTTAACTTCTCACCTCATCTCATCTATGCTTATTCATGACTTATGTTTGGGTTTATGTATGCCATACCTTATCATTCATTTGCACTTCATTTGATGCATGTTTCTGACCTTGGAGCTTTACATTCATTCATGTTATATGTCATTCATGTCTCATCTTGCATATTTGAACATGTTTCTCTTACATGTTTCCTTCTCCTTCTTCTATTGATTCTTAATGCTTGGATACTTGTTTGTATGCCTCATATGACATTTGTGTAGCATGTTTAGGCACATGTTTAGGTCATCCACATTCTGACTTGGATGAGTTTCATTTGGTTTGTAACCTTTTCTCTTTGGTGTGTGACTTGCTTGGGTTTCATTTGTCTTGTTCACTTATGTCTGTTTTGTACTAACCTTTTATGCAGGGGCTGAGGTAAGTTATTTGAGGGTGTGGATAGTTATCCATGTCCACCCTCACTCTTTCTTTCTCTCATCTTTTCTTTTCTTTAGACATAGGATAGTCTCCCTCCAAACCTCCCTTTAGGGCCATCTTTGCATGATAACATTAGGATAGCATCCCCTTAGTGTTTTTTTCTTTTCTTTTGAGTCCCTCTTCTCATCCCATAACGATTTCTAAGATACTTAATAAGGTCAAATTGCCTTGCACACGAGCCTTAAACATAGGAAATGAAGATTGAGGGGTCCCCCTTCTCTCTTCTAGAGTGTTGAGCATACGTCCCATTGGGGACGACCATGCGACGCATTCGTTCCCGTGTCATAGACTTTGGTTCAAGTTGAGTTATGAACTAACTCAAGTCACTTCTGTCCTATAAAATACAAACAAACTTCAAACCTTTTTATCCTGCGGGATTGTCAAACTTAAGGCTATTTTCAAAAAGGGCACGTTACTTTCCATCTGAGTCGCAAACAGGCATCGACCCTAACTGCCGGATGCGAACTTAACGTCGCTCATAAAAAACACAAAAAGAACTTGGTCCGAACTACGTTGACTCTGAATTCCCCATTGCACAAAGGGGGTACGTAGGCCTAGGAAGATGACGTCCTACTGAGTCTGTCTTTGTTTTTCCTTCCCCCGTTTTAGTACAGCCATAGATGTTAGGATAACTCACCCTTAGAATAGACAACAAGCGTGGATCCCATCGAGTACGATGGACGCGTGGGGTGCTAACACCTTCCCCTCGCGTAATCGACTCCCGAACCCAGGTTATGGTTGCGATGACCATTCATTTCCCTCTTCCTCAGGTTTATGCAGTGTTTCCTTTCCCTCTCGTGGGATAAATATACATTGCTGGCGACTCTGTGTTCCGCGCCACTTTCGCGTTTGTACCTGGATGAAAATCCTGGGAGCGACAACACGCAGTAGCATTCACACAGGTTCTATCTTTCCTTTTTCCACTTTTTATCAAAATATTCAGGACAATGTTTGGTTTAAGTGTGGGGGAGGAACTCTACCGCTTTAATTTTACCGCTTTTTAGTTTGATTTATTGTTTTCTAGTTTATTTCATGCTTTTAGGATTTTTATTTGTTTTTAATGTTTTGTCGAGTCTTTGAATGTGTTGTCGAGTCTTTATGCGTGGTTTTCACTTGTTATTCAATTTCCCAAAAATTTTTAAAAAAATTTAACCTCCAACTATTTTTGTTTCGATTCATGGCACGACACTCTGAAAGTATATAGGTTATTTATGTTGTGTTAGATAGACTTGGGAAAGTTTTGTAAATATCGGTATTATTCCTACACCTTAGATTCCCTAAGTATGTGATATTGATTTAAATAGATATTATGCCAAGACCTTATGCCTAGCTTCTTAAAAGTAGCCTCTTGATTAGTTTATACTAGCAGTCATCACCATCCTTTTGTACAAACTAAGTAACGAACTGATGCAAATATGTGTTGGTCTAAAAAATTTGAATAATGTGATTTTTATAGAAATAAAACGAATGAAAGACATGTTCCCGCTAAGTTAGGTGGTCCTCACCCGACCATTTAGCCTAAAGGTTCGGACTCTTGAAATTCGTAAGCAAAAGAAAACATAATGTGAAAAAAAGAAGAAAAAAAAATTGAATGTCGAGATCATATAACACAAACAGGTTCACTTACCATGTAAGTACAAAGGATAACGGGCTTAATGTTATTGCGCGAGAATGAAAAAGACGTGAAATAGGATGAAGGATGTAGGTCGAGTTATAATGTCATGATTTGAATCGATATTGCATAGGAAGGGAGTCTTTGTCCGCAAATGTGGAAATGTGTCGTTACGATATCCTTGTTTTCACTATTTAGTACCTATCGATCAAACATTAGCCTAGTAGCCACGTATAATTAGAGTCTCATTTTGCCTATGTTTCGAACCGTGCTTATTTTCTTTTTATCGTATTGGGCAATGAGATCTACAAATCAAGCTTTCAATGGGGAACAATGGCCTTGTGGTTTAGGAGTTATGGTCCTCCAAAGTTGGCACATTAGTGTCACTTTTTCCATAACTTAGAAATTTTTCTAAGTTTTTATGGTTACCCCTTTTACAAGTTATCCCACTTTCTTTGATTTTTCTTGATGAATGATGATTCAAATCATACATTAACATCATTTTAGTGTTAAAAATCCATTTTGGTGAAAAATCTCAAAAAGTCAAAGTTGACTTTTGTGCACAGTTGACTTTTTATCAGATGAATTCCAAACTGTGCAATTCTTCATGAAATCATGTCCTTGACCTAAATCAAACTTGATGGACATGTTCCATGGGTGTCATAGGGTATATTGATTCATGTCCTAGGGCTTGGGAGCATGTCCAGGTCAAAAGTCAAAGTTACAATTGACTTTCCTCGCGAAACCCTAATTGTGGTACAGATGAAATTGAGACTTGTTGCTCAAGCTTCTTGGATTAATCCATTGTTCCAAATGGATCAATATAGTTCATTAGAGACCCTCAAACCCTCTCTTGAGGTCTTGGCTCATGATTTGCCCTAAAAGTCAACTTAGGGGTGAATTAGGTCAAGAAACCCTAATTCCTGATTTTTGATGAATGCATACCCTGAGGCAAAATTGACTTGATGATTGGGTCCATGAGGTCCCATGAAGTATATTAGGTTATGTTTTGGATCATTGGCTTGTGCCCAGATGAAAAATTTCCATCTGGAGGCCCTGGTCGACCAAAACCCTAATTTGGTGACACTGTCGATCTTGAGACTTGATCCACCTAGAAGGGAGCAGCCTTGGGCTTGATCCTTGAAGTGGGAGTCCTTTTGATCCATTGTGGATGTTTGAGAGGTTAGACAAGTTGAAGATCATGTCATTCCTTGATTGATCCTTTGTCTAAGGCTCTGAGAGGGCTTGAATCCCTAATTTTGATTGTAGTGGATGCTCACCCATCTTTGGGGAGACTGACGAAGTATGATGGTTCCTCCATATTGTGATGATGATTCACACAATGATGGGACATCTTAGTGGTCAAAATTTGGGGTATGACAAGGGGTAATCGAGCGTGGAGAAGTCCAAATGCTGGAGGTTTCGGCATATCATAATGTTGCTGATATGATCACCAAGACGTTGCCCAGTTGCAAGTTTTTCCACTGTATGCAGTTGATAAATCTGCATGAAGAAAGCTAGTTTATTTCTTGAAGATATAGAGTTAGATCCAAGGTGGAGATTTGTGAGATATTGGATCGAACTCTAGTTAGCATGCCGTCGAAGTCTGCTCATATGCTATTGTCGAAGACCTATATGTTGTAGTCGAATTGTATTCTAGTATGTAAGAGATCGAATTGGGCCTTGTGTTATGGATCCAATTGTTAAATTAGCTTGTGCCCTAAGTTAGCTTGTAATGGGTAATTGTTAAAAATCCCATTAGTTTAGTATGTTAGGTTTATTATAAATAGCATACTTGTCTCTCTTCCTAAGTGTGACAAAACCTTATTAGGTTGAGAGAGGTTAATTATTGGTATTCACTTGTAATATTTGAACCCTATTGAGAAAGTGAATAGTAAAATAGATTTAACGAAATCTCTATTCTTCTTCCTCTTTTCTCTTCCTTTGTGAACCCTAATAGGGTTTCATTTGTTTGTTCAAGTTTTTTTCCTTTTTTTCTACCCTTGTGGATTTCTTGGTGTTCAAGAAACCAAATATACTTTGTTATTCCGGTATCGTTTTTCACAACAATCCTAAACCCCAAACATATATTTTAAACAAAACACATGTAGAAAAATATGAAGATAACTTAGATAGGGTGTCACATATAATTCTCAACATTCAACTTTAACTCAAATTTGCGGAAAATATTCTTCAAGATAACATAACATCCTTATTCAATAAACAACTTAGAAAATAAATCATAGATCATTCCAACCCAATGTCAAACTATCAGAGCGACACAACAAAACTAAAACATCTTGGAATAATAAGCAATGAAGAAAAGTCGATTATGTCATTCTTCAACACAAGCAATACATAGTGAATGAGAATATTAACATTGCATAAAACAACAAAATATGGTATAAATAGTATATTTGATCAATCATACAATCCATCACAACAATAATTAATCATGAATGAAATTATGTAAGTAATGTACTCGTGTCTTCTACTCTAATACATATGGTACCAAAGTTTTGGATGCCAGAAGTATGTTACTGATTAATTCAATCGTCACTGAACTGAAGTTATACTCGTCACTAGACTGAAGTCATACTCGTCACTGGACCGAAGTCTTAACTCGTCACTGGGCTGAAAGTCCTACCCATCTCTGATTTATATAATGCATGAATGCCACGCAAACAAATACATTACTCGTCTCAACCTCCAACTCCGATACTCATCACAGGTTCCTCCCGAACCAAAAACTCAGCATAATTATCATCAATACAAGGTCACATCAATGGTTCCATTGAACCAAAAAACATCTCATCATAACTCAATAATTTACCTCATTCACAAAGTATTCATCATATCTCAACATAATAATTAAAATATATTATTTTATCATTAATACTCATCAACAGCATCACAACAGCATCAACCAAATTAGGACTATTGCCTCGTTAGTATTCATCTTATAAACAGCACAAGAAAACATTACATTCAGGTACAAAATTAACCTCCCAAGACCATACCATGAGGTAGTCCTACGAGTCAGCTTCCCAACACTTTAAACCGCACCTCAATCGGAGTCACAAAACTCAAGTTACGCAAGAAACAAGACGACCAACACTTAACGGAAATTAAACAACGCGTCCGGTACAAAAACACAGAGTATATTATGCCCACCCGTATAGTTCCCAGGGTCATCCCCCCCCCCCCCCAATTCATGCCTCTGGTACAAAAACTAGAGGGCTGCTACGGCCGCCCGTAATAGGTATTGCGGCCCGTAGCGGCGCCGAGAAAACTCAATTCCATCGTGCAAATTTCTGTGATTGTTATTACTTTTTGTAACGCCCCAGTTTTGTCAGTTTTTATTTAATCGAGTCGTTTTGATTATTTTATTATTATATTATTTTATTTCCGACTTTTATCTGAAAATATGTTATTTTTAGTCGTGATTATATTTTGTCGCGTTTTGGGAACGTTTGCGAGATATTTGAGTGTGGGGGTATTTTGGTCTTTTCATTTATTTTTCCTAAGTTAGTATGAATAGAAATAGAAAGAGAGAAAAATAGTAAGAAGAGAAGAAAAGAGGAGAAGAGAAAGAGAAGAGGAAAAAGGAGAAAAAGAGAGAAATCTTGGAAATCAAGAAAATCGATCAACCGACTTTTCTAAACACGATTAAATCGGGTAAGGGTGCGAAACTCGATTATCTTATCATTGTGTATGATTATGTATGTGTGTGTGTATGTTGTCTTGCTTTTTTCCATAGTTTTTCGGTTATAGGTCGAAAACGCGTAAACGAGTAGAAATCGATGTTTTCACGGACGAAAATCGATATAAATTGTGTTGTATGATCTCACTATGTTTAGGAACCTTTGCTAATAATTGTTTTGCTGCTGGAAGTGATTTGGGTGGAAAAAATGGATTTTTGGGTTTTGAAAACGAAGCCGAATTTTTCTGAACCTGGTGTAAAGTGTTGGGCGGTTCTCTGATTTCGCCGGGCGGTTTTGAGAGGCGCAGCCTTGACACGATTCTTACTCTATTGAGTCATTTGGGGAGAATTGGTGACGCCTCTGCTTTGCCGGGAGAAGTAGCGGCGAAGGGCAAGCGCCGGGCGGTTTTTGGGTTGCGCCGGGCGGTTTTTAGGGTTTTTCACATTTTTATTTTCTTTTTAATTCCATAACTTTTGACCTGATTATCCGTTTTGAACGTTCTTTATATCGTTGGAAAGCTTATGAAATTTTCTTTCTTGAAAAAATGATTTCGAGATTGTTGGCCGATTAAATTATGTCGGGAATTTGAAATAGTGTCGTTTTGTCGACTTTTGCCGTTTTAATCATGTGAATTGATGTGTATCGTATAATGTGCTATCTCTATGAATGTTGTATGACTTGTGTGCTGTGGTGAGATGAAAATGCATGAAAGACATGTTGTGATGATGAATTGTGGCCTAAGGGCAAGTAAATGCAATGTGTTGTATTTGATGATATATGCATGATTATGGTTGCGTATATGTGTGCATTAGAATGTCATGAGTCATTGTATGCCAAACATCATGATATGCATTCTTGTAATGTCGTGTGCCCATGTGGGGTGTGAGCGACGAATCGATTCCAGAGGGAATCTGCTATAATGTCGTGTGCCCGTGTGCAGCGACGGAGCCAGAGATTTTAAATTGTGGGGGCAGCATATTATTTTATAAATTAGTTATATTATATATCTATCATTTATTATATATATATATATATATATATATATATATATATAATCTTTAAAATATATTTAATAATTTTTTTTAATTTTTTATTTGTGTAATATTTTCAAATTTATGATTAACTAAAATATTCATCTATCTATTTTTATATAATTTATGATGATGGTACGAATAATTATTTGCAATATTTAGTGATTATTTTGTCTTTAAAAAAATTTGGTGATGATATTTTAATGTTAAAATAAAAATATAAGAAAGAAAATTATTATTTAAAATTTTAGTGAAAAATTGTGGTAAAATTAGGTGCAAAATTAATTTAACTATATTTTATCCAAATATATTTTAATATAAAAAAAAACTCACAATCATATCCAACATGACTCCAAACAGTTATTTATATACCCTATGACTTAACATTTAATTTTTAGTAACACATCAATAGCAATAATACTTTATTAATTATTTGTAGATTATAATATATTAAATAAATAGTCTTTTTAATTGTATTATAAATATATTAATAGTATTTAAATATTAATCATGAAATTTTAGTGGGGGCACATGCCCCCATAGCTACCTACATGGCTCCATCCCTGCCCGTGTGGGGTGTGAGCGATCGGGTCGTGTGCCCGTGTGGGGTGTGAGCGATCCATAAATGTCGTGTGCTCGTGTGGGGTGTGAGCGACGGGGAACATCGTATGCCCGACGGGGAGTTACATTAAGTAACGAGCGATGATTCCAGCAAAGTTCCTGAGTAAACTAGTGATGAGATTGATGGATGGATGGTACCGCATATGCATTGCATAGAGTCGTTGTGTCGGTCTCTGTGCATTTGCATAAATCATGAATATGATCGACTATGTGTGAGAATTATGAATGAATTGATATATGTTGGTGATAATTGTATTGCGTATGATTGAGATGCATTGCTGATGGATAAATGAGATATGCATGGTGTTGTGTGGCATTTGGATTCTGTTGTACGTTGTGGTGAGAATATTTATGTGTGTAATCTTGTGTTATTATATAATTATATGCAATTATATTATGATTGTGTTTCTCACCCTTCTGCTGTTTTGATGCTCTATGAGGCATTGCAGATTAGATTGATGGAGGTCTTTTTGTGAAGCTTATGTCTTCATTCTTTTGTCGGTCGGCTCTGATATGTGGCACCGGGTAGTTAGGGAGACCGTTGGTGATTTGTGTGTATATGTATATATTTCTTTTGGGATTGTACATGTATGATTGTATTTGGCAGACAAACTTTTCATGATGTATATATATGAGATTCAGTACAGATTTTCCGCTTTTATTCTGTACCTGAATTGTGGGTAGTAGGAACTAAGTTCCTCTGTTAATTGCTACCTGATTGTTGCATATCTTTATGAGCAGGTTTATGTGTAGTTTGTTTCAAATTGATGTGACCCCTCGGTCTATGCCGTGAATATTCTAAATATACTCTGATGAAATTTTGAATTTTATTTATCGTTTTAATAGCTTGGGGATATAGATTGGGGGTGTTACATTAAGTGGTATCAAAGCCAGTTTGTGTCAGTCCTTGTTAGTCGTTGTGTTTGGGTGAGCTGTTTGTTTGACCATAGTTGCTGTTATTGGAAATGAACAGAATATAGCTGGAAGGAATGACGCTGCTTTGGCAGCTGCTATGCAAGCTATGGCTCGGACTGTGCAGGGTGCACCTAATGCTGGTGAGAATGATGAGTTCAGGAAAAATAGACCGCCTGTCTTCAAAGGGAGACATGATCCTGATGGTGCACAGATTTGGCTTAAAAGATAGAAAGGATCTTTTGAGTGATGGATTGTGCTGAGGACAGTAAGGTGAGACTGGGAACTCACATGTTATAGGAAGAAGCTGATGATTGGTGGGTTAGTGCGCGTCCTGTGTTAGAAGCCGAAGATGAAGAGGTGACTTGGGAATTGTTTAGCAGGGAGTTTCTGAGGAAGTATTTTCCTGAAGACGTAAGAGGGAAGAAGGAAATTGAGTTTTTGGAGTTGAAACAATGTAATATGTTTGTTATTGATTATACTGCTAAGTTTGTGGAGCTTGTGCAGTTTTATCCTCATTATGCTGAAGCGACTGCGGAGTTTTCTAAGTGTGTGAAGTTTAAGAGCGGGTTGCGTCTTGAGATTAAACAGGCAATCGGTTATCAACGGATTAGGAGGTTTTCAAATTTGGTGGAATGTTGTAGGATTTATGAAGAGGATAGTAAGGCTCGTTCTACTCACTATAAGAGTGTGAGCGAGAGGAAAGGGAAGCAACAGTTTGGGGTGGTCCTTATGTGACACCAGCTGATAAAGGTAAACAAAGGGGGAATTATGAGAGAATGCCAAGTGGAGGAGGTATGTCTAATTCTTTGAAATGTTACAGATGTGGTGAAGTGGGGCATCGTCAGTTCGAATGTAGGAAGGATTTGAGGAAGTGTTCTAATTATGGCGGTTTAGGACATGTTGGGGCTGATTGTGCCAGGAAGAATGTGGTGAAATGTTACAATTGTGGGGAACCTGGTCATATTAGTACAAAGTGTCCGAAACTAAAGCAAGCTCCAGCGAGTGGGAAAGTATTAGCCTTAGCAGGGACTCAGACTTCAAGTGCAGACCGTCTGATCAGAGGTACTTGTTTTATTAATAGTATGCCTTTAGTTGCTATTATAGATACTGGAGCGACTCATTCGTTTATTCGTCTGAGTGCGCGAAGTGTTTGAATCTTGTGTTATCTTCGATGGATGGAGAGATGGTTATTGATACTCCAGCAATGGGGTTCGTAACTACTTCTTTGGTTTGTTTGAGTTGTCCTTTGACCATTTATGGTAAAGACTTTGAGATGGATTTGGTGTGTTTGCCGTTGGAGGGTTTAGATGTGGTTTTGGGAATGAATTGGTTGCAATTCAATCGGGTTCATATTGATTGCTATCATAAGCTAGTAAGGTTTCCTTCTCTTGAGGAAGACGAAGACTCGAGTTTCTTATCTACCAAAGAGTTGAAGAAACTTTTGGCAGATGAAGCTCAGTTGTTTGGGTTGTTTGCATCGTTGGCTGTGGATAGTCAAGTTTCACTTGATGTGTTTCCTGTTGTGTGTGATTTTCCAGAAGTGTTTCCTGAGGATATTTCAGATGTGCCGCCAGAGAGAGAGGTGGAGTTTTCTATAGATCTAGTTCCTGGTACTAGGCCTGTATCGATGGCACCATATCGAATGTCGGCATCTGAGTTGGTTGAGTTAAAGAAGCAATTGAACGAATTGTTGGAGAAGAGGTTTGTAAGACCTAGTGTGTCGCCTTAGGGTGCTCCAGTTTTGTTGGTGAAAAAGAAAGATGGAAGTATGCGATTGTGTATTGATTATCGCCAGTTGAATAAGGTGACGATTAAGAATAAGTATCCTCTTCCGAGAATTGATGATCTGATGGATCAGTTGGTTGGTGCTTGTGTGTTTAGTAAGATTGATTTGAGGTCGGGGTATCATCAGATAAGGGTGAAAGAGGAAGATATTCAGAAGACGGCCTTTAGGACACGTTACGGTCATTATGAATATTCTGTGATGCCGTTGGGGGTTTCTAATGCGCCAGGTGTGTTTATGGAGTACATGAATCGTATTTTCCACGAGCATTTGGATCGTTTTGTTGTTGTGTTCATTGATGATATCTTGATTTATTCTAAGTCTCGGGAGGAGCATGCGGAGCATTTGTGCATTGTTTTGCAGGTTTTGAAGGAAAGGAAACTTTTTGCCAAGTTGTCCAAGTGTGAATTCTGGTTGTCGGAAGTGAGTTTTCTTGGTCATGTGATTTCAG
Organism: Lathyrus tuberosus; assembly: GCA_022829125.1. NCBI lineage: Eukaryota > Viridiplantae > Streptophyta > Magnoliopsida > Fabales > Fabaceae > Lathyrus > Lathyrus tuberosus. The sequence continues at coordinate 1,853,792 of JALAZF010000082.1, read as the reverse complement.
GTAACGGTATTGCTGTGGATCCATCTAAAGTAGAAGCAGTTCTACAATGGGAGGCTCCGAGATCTGTTACTGAAATTCGAAGCTTTTTGGGTTTGGCCGGATATTATCGAAGGTTCATTGAAGGTTTTTCTAAGTTAGCACTTCCTTTGACCCAGTTGACTTGTAAAGGGCAAGCGTTCGTTTGGGATATTCGGTGTGAGGAAAGTTTTAATGAGCTGAAGAGAAGATTGACGACAACTCTGATTTTGATTTTGCCGAATCATACTGAACCGTTTGTGGTTTATTGTGATGCGTCTTTGATTGGTTTAGGTGGAGTGTTGATGCAAGAAGGTAAGGTTGTGGCTTATGCTTCGAGGCAATTGAGGATTCATGAGAAAAATTATCCTACTCATGATCTTGAATTAGCGGCTGTGGTTTTTGTGTTGAAGATTTGGAGGCATTATCTCTAGGGTGCAAGATTCAAAGTCTTTAGTGATCATAAAAGTTTGAAATACTTGTTTGATCAGAAAGAGTTAAATATGAGGCAACGTAGATGGTTGGAATTTTTGAAGGACTACGACTTTGGCTTGAATTACCATCCTGGTAAAGCTAACGTGATAGCCGATGCGTTGAGCCGGAAATCGTTGCATATGTCGGTGTTGATGGTTAATGAGTGGGAACTTTTGGAATCGTTTAGAGATTTGAGTTTGGTATGTGAAGTTACGTCGGATAGCGTAAAGCTTGGAATGTTAAAGGTTACTAATGATTTTCTGTTGACGGTTAGTGAGAAACAGAAGTTGGATGCGAAATTTGTGGATTTGATGACGGTTGGGGATAAAAGTGAAAATGAGGACTTTAAAGTGGATGATAATGGTGTTTTGAGGTTCCGCGGTAGAATTTGTATTCTGGATGATGCGGAGTTGAAAAAGATGATTTTGGAGGAAGGACACCGGAGTAGTTTGAGTATACATCCGGGAGCGAATAAGATGTATCAGGATTTGAAGAAGATTTTCTGGTGGTCGGGTTTGAAAAGAGATGTGGCTCAGTTTGTGTATGCGTGTTTGACGTGTCAGAAGTCGAAGGTAGAACATTTGAGGCCTAGTGGTTTATTGCAGCCGTTGGATATTCCTGAGTGGAAATGGGATAGCATTTCGATGGATTTTGTGACAGGGTTGCCGAACACTCAACGAGGGCATAACGCGATTTGGGTGGTTGTGGATAGGCTGACTAAATCGGCGCATTTCATTCCGATTGACATCAGTTTTTCTTTGGAGAGGTTGGCGAAGATTTATATCAGTGTGATTGTGAAATTACATGGTGTTCCGTTGAGCATTGTTTTGGATCGAGATCCGAGGTTTACTTCTAGATTTTGGGAAAGTTTGCAAAAGGCTTTGGGATCTAAATTGAGGTTGAGTTCTGCTTATCATCCTCAAACGGATGGACAGACCGAGAGGACGATTCAGTCGTTGGAAGATTTGTTGAGGACTTGTGTTCTTGAACAGGGTGGTGCATGGGATAGTTATCTTGCATTGATTGAATTCATGTATAATAACAGTTTTCATTCAAGTATTGGAATGGCACCGTTTGAAGCACTATATGGACGAAGATGTCGAACACCGTTGTGTTGGCATGAATCTGGTGAGAGGACGGTGGTTGGACCGGAGTTGGTACAACAGACTACAGACAAGGTGAAACTTATTCGTGAGAAAATGAAGGCTTCTCAGAGTAGGCAAAAGAGTTATCATGATCGAAGGAGGAAAGATCTTGAGTTTCAAGAGGGCGATCATGTATTTTTGAGAGTTACGCCGGTGACGGGTGTTGGTCGTGCATTGAAATTGAAGAAACTTACTTCTCGGTTTATTGGTCCTTACCAGATATCCGCGAGAGTGCGTGCTGTGGCTTACAGGGTGGCGTTGCCGCCGAGTCTGTCGAATTTGCACGATGTGTTCCATGTTTCACAACTTCGAAAGTATGTTCCGGATCCGTCGCATGTGATTCTGATGGACGAGGTCGAGGTAAGGGAGAACCTTACGGTTGAGACATTATCGGTTAGGATTTTGGATCGCGAGTTGAAGCAGTTAAGGGGCAAGGATATTGTACTTGTGAAAGTAGTGTGGGGAGGCGCTGTTGAGGGCAATTTGACTTGGGAGTTGGAAAGTCGGATGCGGGAGTCGTATCCAAAGTTGTTCGTCTCAGGTAATATTTTCGAGGACGAAAATTTCTAAGTGGGGGAGAGTTGTAATGCCCCAGTTTTGTCAGTTTTTATTTAATCGAGTCATTTTGATTATTTTATTATTATTTTATTTTATTTCCGACTTTTATCTGAAAATATGTTATTTTTAGTCGTGATTATATTTTGTCGCGTTTTGGGAACGTTTGCGAGATATTTGAGTGTGGGGGTATTTTGGTCTTTTCATTTATTTTTCCTAAGTTAGCATGAATAGAAATAGAAAGAGAGAAAAATAGTAAGAAGAGAAGAAAAGAGGAGAAGAGAAAGAGAAGAGGAAAAAGGAGAAAAAGAGAGAAATCTTGGAAATCAAGAAAATCGATCAACCGACTTTTCTAAACACGATTAAATCGGGTAAGGGTGCAAAACTCGATTATCTTATCATTGTGTATGATTATGTATGTGTGTGTGCATGTTGTCTTGCCTTTTTCCATAATTTTTCGGTTATAGGTCGAAAACGCGTAAACGAGTAGAAATCGATGTTTTCACGGACGAAAATCGATATAAATTGTGTTGTATGATCTCACTATGTTTAGGAACCTTTGCTAATAATTGTTTTGCTGCTGGAAGTGATTTGGGTGGAAAAAATGGATTTTTGGGTTTTGAAAACGAAGCAGAATTTTTCTGCACCTGGTGTAAAGTGCTGGGCGGTTCTCTGATTTCGCCGGGCGGTTCGGGATTTCGTCGGGCGGTTTTGAGAGGCGCAGCCTTGACACGATTATGACTCTATTGAGTCATTTGGGGAGAATTGGTGACGTCTCTGCTTCGCCGGGCGAAGTAGCGGCGAAGGGCAAGCGTCGGGCGGTTTTTGGGTTGCGCCGGGCGGTTTTTAGGGTTTTTCACTTTTTTATTTTCTTTTTAATTCCATAACTTTTGACCTGATTATCCGTTTTGAACGTTCTTTATATCGTTGGAAAGCTTATGAAATGTTCTTTCTTGAAAAAATTATTTCGAGATTGTTGGCCGATTAAATTATGTCGGGAATTTGAAATAGTGTCGTTTTGTCGACTTTTGCCGTTTTAATCATGTGAATTGATGTGTATCGTATAATGTGATATCTCTATGAATGTTGTATGACTTGTGTGCTGTGGTGAGATAAAAATGCAAGAAAGACATGTTGTGATGATGAATTGTGGCCTAAGGGCAAGTAAATGCAATGTGTTGTATTTGATGATATATGCATGATTATGGTTGCGTATCTGTGTGCATTAGAATGTCATGAGTCATTGTATACCAAGCATCATGATATGCATTCTTGTAATGTCGTGCTCCCATGTGGGGTGTGAGCGACAAATCGATTCCAGAGGGAATCCGCTATAATGTCGTGTGCCCGTGTGGGGTGTGAACGATGATTATAGACGATCGTGTGCCCGTGTGGGGTGTGAGCGATCGGGTCGTGTGCCCGTGTGGGGTGTGAGCGATCCATAAACGTCGTGTGCCCGTGTGGGGTGTGAGCGACGGGGAACATCGTATGCCCGACGGGGAGTTACATTAAGTAACGAGCGATGATTCCAGCAGAGTTCCTGAGTAAACTAGTGATGAGATTGATGGATGGATGGTACCCGCATATGCATTGCATAGAGTCGTTGTGTCGGTCTCTGTGCATTTGCATAAATCATGAATATGATCAACTATGTGTGAGAATTATGAATGAATTGATATATGTTGGTGATAATTGTATTGTGTATGATTGAGATGCATTGCTGATGGATAAATGAGATATGCATGGTGTTGTGTGGCATTTGGATTCTGTTGTACGTTGTGGTGAGAATATTTATGTGTGTAATCTTGTGTTATTATATAATTATATGCAATTATATTATGATTGTGTTTCTCACCCTTCTGCTGTTTTGATGCTCTATGAGGCATTGCAGATTAGATTGCTGGAGGTCTTTTTGTGCAGCTTATGTCTTCATTCTTTTGTCGGTCGGCTCTGATATGTGGCACCGGGTAATTAGGGAGACCGTTGGTGATTTGTGTGTATATGTATATATTTCTTTTGGGATTGTACATGTATGATTGTATTTGGCAGACAAACTTTTCATGATGTATATATATGAGATTCAGTACAGATTTTCCGCTTTTATTCTGTACCTGAATTGTGGGTAGTAGGAACTAAGTTCCTCTGTTAATTGCTACCTGATTGTTGCATATCTTTATGAGCAGGTTTATGTGTAGTTTGTTTCAAATTGATGTGACCCCTCGGTCTATGCCGTGAATATTCTAAATATACTCTGATGAAATTTTGAATTTTATTTATCGCTTTAATAGCTTGGGGGTATAGATTGGGGGTGTTACATTAAGTGGTATCAGAGCCAGTTTGTGTCAGTCCTTGTTAGTCGTTGTGTTTGGGTGAGCTATTTGTTTGACCATAGTTCCTGTTATTGGAAATGAACAGAATATGGCTGGAAGGAATGACGTTGTTTTGGCTGCTGCTATGCAAGCTATGGCTCGGGCTGTGCAGGGTGCACCTAATGCTGGTGAGAATGATGAGTTCAGGAAAAATAGACCGCCTGTCTTCAAAGGGAGACATGATCCTGATGGTGCACAGATTTGGCTTAAAAGATAGAAAGGATCTTTCGAGTGATGGATTGTGCTGAGGACAGTAAGGTGAGACTGGGAACTCACATGTTATAGGAAGAAGCTGATGATTGGTGGGTTAGTGTGCGTCCTGTGTTAGAAGCCGAAGATGAAGAGGTGACTTGGGAATTGTTTAGCAGGGAGTTTCTGAGGAAGTATTTTCCTGAAGACGTAAGAGGGAAGAAGGAAATTGAGTTTTTGGAGTTGAAACAATGTAATATGTCTGTTATTGATTATACTGCTAAGTTTGTGGAGCTTGTGCAGTTTTATCCTCATTATGCTGAAGCGACTGCGGAGTTTTCTAAGTGTGTAAAGTTTGAGAGCGGGTTGCGTCCTGAGATTAAACAGGCAATCGGTTATCAACGGATTAGGAGGTTTTCAAATTTGGTGGAATGTTGTAGGATTTATGAAGAGGATAGTAAGGCTCGTTCTACTCACTATAAGAGTGTGAGCGAGAGGAAAGGGAAGCAACAGTTTCGGGGTGGTCCTTATGTGACACCAGCTGATAAAGGTAAACAAAGGGGGAATTATGAGAGAATGCCAAGTGGAGGAGGTATGTCTAATTCTTTGAAATGTTACAGATATGGTGAAGTGGGGCATCGTCAGTTCGAATGTAGGAAGGATTTGAGGAAGTGTTCTAATTATGGCGGTTTAGGACATGTTGGGGCTGATTGTGCCAGGAAGAATGTGGTGAAATGTTACAATTGTGGGGAACCTGGTCATATTAGTACAAAGTGTCCGAAACTAAAGCAAGCTCCAACGAGTGGGAAAGTATTAGCCTTAGCAAGGACTCAGACTTCAAGTGCAGACCGTCTGATCAGAGGTACTTGTTTTATTAATAGTACGCCTTTAGTTGCTATTATAGATACTGGAGCGACTCATTCGTTTATTTCGTCTGAGTGCGCGAAGTGTTTGAATCTTGTGTTGTCTTCGATGGATGGAGAGATGGTTATTGATACTCCAGCAATGGGGTCAGTAACTACTTCTTTGGTTTGTTTGAGTTGTCCTTTCACCATTTATGGTAAAGACTTTGAGATGGATTTGGTGTGTTTGCCGTTGGAGGGTTTAGATGTGGTTTTAGGAATGAATTGGTTGCAATTCAATCGGGTTCATATTGATTGCTATCATAAGCTAGTAAGGTTTCCTTCTCTTGAGGAAGACGAAGACTCGAGTTTCTTATCTACCAAAGAGTTGAAGAAACTTTTGGCAGATGAAGCTCAGTTGTTTGGGTTGTTTGCATCGTTGGCTGTGGATAGTCAAGTTTCACTTGATGTGTTTCCTGTTGTGTGTGATTTTCCAGAAGTGTTTCCTGAGGATATTTCAGATGTGCCGCCAGAGAGAGAGGTGGAGTTTTCTATAGATCTAGTTCCTGGTACTAGGCCTGTATCGATGGCACCATATCGAATGTCGGCATCTGAGTTGGTTGAGTTAAAGAAGCAATTGAACGAATTGTTGGAGAAGAGGTTTGTAAGACCTAGTGTGTCGCCTTAGGGTGCTCCAGTTTTGTTGGTGAAAAAGAAAGATGGAAGTATGCGATTGTGTATTGATTATCGCCAGTTGAATAAGGTGACGATTAAGAATAAGTATCCTCTTCCGAGAATTGATGATCTGATGGATCAGTTGGTTGGTGCTTGTGTGTTTAGTAAGATTGATTTGAGGTCGGGGTATCATCAGATAAGGGTGAAAGAGGAAGATATTCAGAAGACGGCCTTTAGGACACGTTACGGTCATTATGAATATTCTGTGATGCCGTTGGGGGTTTCTAATGCGCCAGGTGTGTTTATGGAGTACATGAATCGTATTTTCCACGAGCATTTGGATCATTTTGTTGTTGTGTTCATTGATGATATCTTGATTTATTCTAAGTCTCGGGAGGAGCATGCGGAGCATTTGCGCATTGTTTTGCAGGTTTTGAAGGAAAGGAAACTTTTTGCCAAGTTGTCCAAGTGTGAATTCTGGTTGTCGGAAGTGAGTTTTCTTGGTCATGTGATTTCAGGTAACGGTATTGCTGTGGATCCATCTAAAGTAGAAGCAGTTCTACAATGGGAGGCTCCGAGATCTGTTACTGAAATTCGAAGCTTTTTGGGTTTGGCCGGATATTATCGAAGGTTCATTGAAGGTTTTTCTAAGTTAGCACTTCCTTTGACCCAGTTGACTTGTAAAGGGCAAGTGTTCGTTTGGGATATTCGGTGTGAGGGAAGTTTTAATGAGCTGAAGAGAAGATTGACGACAACTCTGATTTTGATTTTGTCGAATCATACTGAACCGTTTGTGGTTTATTGTGATGCGTCTTTGATTGGTTTAGGTGGAGTGTTGATGCAAGAAGGTAAGGTTGTGGCTTATGCTTCGAGGCAATTGAGGATTCATGAGAAAAATTATCCTACTCATGATCTTGAATTAGCGGCTGTGGTTTTTGTGTTGAAGATTTGGAAGCATTATCTCTACGGTGCAAGATTCGAAGTCTTTAGTGATCATAAAAGTTTAAAATACTTGTTTGATCAGAAAGAGTTGAATATGAGGCAACGTAGATGGTTGGAATTTTTGAAGGACTATGACTTTGGCTTGAATTACCATCCTGGTAAAGCTAACGTGATAGTCGATGCGTTGAGCCGGAAATCATTGCATATGTCGGTGTTGATGGTTAAAGAGTGGGAACTTTTGGAATCGTTTAGAGATTTGAGTTTGGTATGTGAAGTTACGTCGGATAGCGTAAAGCTTGGAATGTTAAAGTTTACTAATGATTTTCTATTGACGGTTAGTGAGAAACAGAAGTTGGATGCGAAATTTGTGGATTTGATGAAGGTTGGGGATAAAAGTGAAAATGAGGACTTTAAAGTGGATGATAATGGTGTTTTGAGGTTCCGCGGTAGAATTTGTATTCTGGATGATGCGGAGTTGAAAAAGATGATTTTGGAGGAAGGACACCGGAGTAGCTTGAGTATACATCCGGGAGCGAATAAGATGTATCAGGATTTGAAGAAGATTTTCTGGTGGTCAGGTTTGAAAAGAGATGTGGCTCAGTTTGTGTATGCGTGTTTGACGTGTCAGAAGTCGAAGGTAGAACATTTTAGGCCTAGTGGTTTGTTGCAGCCGTTGGATATTCCTGAGTGGAAATGGGATAGCATTTCGATGGATTTTGTGACAGGGTTGCCGAACACTCAGCGAGGGCATAACGCGATTTGGGTGGTTGTGGATAGGCTGACTAAATAGGCGCATTTCATTTCGATTGACGTCAGTTTTTCTTTGGAGAGGTTGGCGAAGATTTATATCAGTGTGATTGTAAAATTACATGGTGTTCCGTTGAGAATTGTTTTGGATCGAGATCCGAGGTTTACTTCTAGATTTTGGGAAAGTTTGCAAAAGGCTTTGGGATCTAAATTGAGGTTGAGTTCTGCTTATCATCCTCAAACGGATGGACAGACCGAGAGGACGATTCAGTCATTGGAAGATTTGTTGAGGACTTGTGTTCTTGAACAGGGTGGTGCATGGGATAGTTATCTTGCATTGATTGAATTCATGTATAATAACAGTTTCCATTCAAGTATTGGAATGGCACCGTTTGAAGCGTTATATGGACGAAGATGTCGAACACCGTTGTGTTGGCATGAATCTGGTGAGAGGACGGTGGTTGGACTGGAGTTGGTACAACAGACTACGGACAAGGTGAAACTTATTCGTGAGAAAATGAAGGCTTCTTAGAGTAGGCAAAAGAGTTATCATGATCGAAGGAGGAAAGATCTTGAGTTTCAAGAGGGCGATCATGTATTTTTGAGAGTTACGCCGGTGACGGGTGTTGGTCGTGCATTGAAATCGAAGAAGCTTACTTCTCGGTTTATTGGTCCTTACCAGATATCCGCGAGAGTGGGTGTTGTGGCTTACAGGGTGGCGTTGCCGCCGAGTCTGTCGAATTTGCACGATGTGTTCCATGTTTCACAGCTTCGGAAGTATGTTCCGGATCCGTCGCATGTGATTCCGATGGACGAGGTCGAGGTAAGGGAGAACCTTACGGTTGAGACATTACCGATTAGGATTTTGGATCGCGAGTTGAAGCAGTTAAGGGGCAAGGATATTGCACTTGTGAAAGTAGTGTGGGGAGGCGCTGTTGAGGGCAATTTGACTTGGGAGTTGGAAAGTCGGATGCGGGAGTCGTATCCAAAGTTGTTCGTCTCAGGTAATATTTTCGAGGACGAAAATTTCTAAGTGGGGGAGAGTTGTAATGCCCCAGTTTTGTCAGTTTTTATTTAATCGAGTCATTTTGATTATTTTATTATTATTTTATTTTATTTCCGACTTTTATCTGAAAATATGTTATTTTTAGTCGTGATTATATTTTGTCGCGTTTTGGGAACGTTTGCGAGATATTTGAGTGTGGGGGTATTTTGGTCTTTTCATTTATTTTTCCTAAGTTAGTATGAATAGAAATAGAAAGAGAGAAAAATAGTAAGAAGAGAAGAAAAGAGGAGAAGAGAAAGAGAAGAGGAAAAAGGAGAAAAAGAGAGAAATCTTGGAAATCAAGAAAATCGATCAACCGACTTTTCTAAACACGATTAAATCGGGTAAGGGTGCAAAACTCGATTATCTTATCATTGTGTATGATTATGTATGTGTGTGTGCATGTTGTCTTGCCTTTTTCCATAGTTTTTCGGTTATAGGTCGAAAACGCGTAAACGAGTAGAAATCGATGTTTTCACGGACGAAAATCGATATAAATTGTGTTGTATGATCTCACTATGTTTAGGAACCTTTGCTAATAATTGTTTTGCTAATGGAAGTGATTTGGGTGGAAAAAATGGATTTTTGGGTTTTGAAAACGAAGCAGAATTTTTCTGCACCTGGTGTAAAGTGCTGGGCGGTTCTCTGATTTCGCCGGGCGGTTCGGGATTTCGCCGAGCGGTTTTGAGAGGCGCAGCCTTGACACGATTATGACTCTATTGAGTCATTTGGGGAGAATTGGTGATGTCTCTGCTTCGCCGGGCGAAGGGCAAGCGTCGGGCGGTTTTTGGGTTGCGCCGGGCGGTTTTTAGGGTTTTTCACATTTTTATTTTCTTTTTAATTCCATAACTTTTGACCTGATTATCCGTTTTGAACGTTCTTTATATTGTTGGAAAGCTTATGAAATGTTCTTTCTTGAAAAAATTATTTCGAGATTGTTGGCCGATTAAATTATGTCAGGAATTTGAAATAGTGTCGTTTTGTCGACTTTTGCCGTTTTAATCATGTGAATTGATGTGTATCGTATAATGTGTTATCTCTATGAATGTTGTATGACTTGTGTGCTGTGGTGAGATAAAAATGCATGAAAGACATGTTGTGATGATGAATTGTGGCCTAAGGGCAAGTAAATGCAATGTATTGTATTTGATGATATATGCATGATTATGGTTGCGTATCTGTGTGCATTAGAATGTCATGAGTCATTGTATGCCAAGCATCATGATATGCATTCTTGTAATGTCATGTTCCCATGTGGGGTGTGAGCAACGAATCGATTCCAGAGGGAATCCGCTTTAATGTCGTGTGCCCGTGTGGGGTGTGAGCGACGGGGAACATCGTATGCCCGACGGGGAGTTACATTAAGTAACGAGCGATGATTCCAGCAGAGTTCCTGAGTGAACTAGTGATGAGATTGATGGATGGATGGTACCGCATATGCATTGCATAGAGTCGTTGTGTCGGTCTCTGTGCATTTGTATAAATCATGAATATGATCGACTATGTGTGAGAATTTTGAATGAATTGAGATATGTTGGTGATAATTGTATTGTGTATGATTGAGATGCATTGGTGATGGATAAATGGGATATGTATGGTGTTGTGTGGCATTTGGATTCTGTTGTACGTTGTGGTGAGAATATTTATGTGTGTAATCTTATGTTATTATATAATTATATGCAATTATATTATGATTGTGTTTCTCACCCTTCTGATGTTTTGATGCTCTATGAGGCATTGCAGATTAGATTGCTGGAGGTCTTTTTGTGAAGCTTATGTCTTCATTCTTTTGTCGGTCGGCTCTGATATGTGGTACCGGGTAGTTAGGGAGACCGTTGGTGATTTGTGTGTATATATATATATATGTTTCTTTTGGGATTGTACATGTATGATTGTATTTGACAGACAAACTTTTCATGATGTATATATATGAGATTCAGTACAGATTTTCCGCTTTTATTCTGTACCTGAATTATGGGTAGTAGGAACTAAGTTCCTCTGTTAATTGCTACCTGATTGTTGCATATCTTTATGAGCAGGTTTATGTGTAGTTTGTTTCAAATTGATGTGACACCTCGGTCTATGCCGTGAATGTTCTAAATATACTCTGATGAAATTTTGAATTTTATTTATCGCTTTAATAACTTGGGGGTATAGATTGGGGGTGTTACACTTTTCTCTATTGAATCAGATTCAAAACTCAACCATTTGAGTCCCAACAACCCCAAAATGCATAGCAACTCATAGTACTAAAATCATACGACAATTAACACATTAAAGCACATAGATTTAACATTCAAAACATTTATTCAACATGTTATCATCATCATATTTCATCAAAACATCATTCAAATCCAAGAACATCATAAATCAATAATTTCACACATGTAATCACATAACTTTCAACAATCAACAGGGCATAAAATTGGGATTGGCAACATCAACCTAAAGAGGTTTTGTAGAAACCCCTTCAAGGTCCAATTTACACAACAATGGAGGAAAAATGAAAAATAAAAGGAAATAGGATAATGACTCCTCTCTATCCCTCCTACTTAAACACACATACCATGAACACCCCCTCCCCCCCCCCCCCCCCCCCCCCCCCCCCCGCCTTTACCTCAATTTCATGGAAAAAATGTCAACTTTTATGTATCTCACTTTTTCTCCCTTTCTGTTCTATTAAAAATAAACCTTATTTTATTTTATTACCACTAATTCTACCAACTCCTCTCAACTCTCACTAATTCCACCTACCTCCTCAATTTCAATTTATTTCTATTTTTCTCCCAAAACCACGTATTCTCATTTTCTACATTAATTTAACTAATTTCTACCCAAACTCAACAGTCCATGTAATTTAAGATAAAACACAACACTCAAAAATTCCAATAAATGAATCTAATATTAAAATGAAAACTGGGGTGTTACAAATCTCCCCCACTTAAATAATTTTTGCCCTCGAAAATTACCTAAAAGAAACAATTTCGAATAAGACTCTCTCATCCGGCTCTCTAGCTCCCACGTCACGCTTCCTCCAACAGGTCTTCCCCACACCACCTTTACCAAAGCGATTTCTTTACCTCTCCCAATGTTTCGCTTCTTAATCCTCAATCTACAAGGGTGATGCCTCAACATTCAAGTTATCTCTCACTTGCACATCATCCAAATAGATCACATGAGACGGATCAGGAATATACCTCCGAAGTTGAGACACGTGAAAGACATCATGAAGATTTAAAGGAGACAATGGTAAGGAAACTTTGTAGGCACTTCTCTTACTCTATAAAGGATTTGACACGAACCAACAAAATAAGGCATGAGCTTTCGAGACTTCAATGCACGACCAACACCATTCATCGGAGTGACTCTCAAGAGCACATGATCTCCCTCTTGGAATTCAAAGGCCTTTCTTCACTTATCATGATAACTATTATGTATGCTCTATGATGCCTTCATCCTCTCCCGAATCATCTTAAATTTCTCAGTAGTCTGCTGAACAATTTCAAGTCCAAGCACAACACTTTCACTTGACTAATACTAACACAAAGGTGATCTACACCTTCTACCATACAAAGCTTCAAAATGTGTCATTTCAATAATAGAATGGAAATTGTTGTTATAGGTAAGCTCAATCAATAAAAAGTAATTATCCCAACCACCCCCTTGCTCTAAAACACAAGCCCTGAACAAATTTTCCAAAGACTGTATAGTCCTTTCTGTCTGACCATCCGTCCGCGGATGGTAAGCAGAACTCAACCTTAACTTGGTTACCAAGGCTTCTAAAACAATGCTTGAAGGAATACCACACAGTTTCACAATCTCACTGATGTAGATCTCTGCTAGATTCTACAACGGGTAGCTGATTTTTATCTAAATAAAATGAATCAACTTAGTCAGATATTAATCTTTATCTACTAGCTTCTGCAAAGCATTTTTTAGCTAATTACTTTCCTCCTATCAAGAACACCTAGATAAGAAATGAGATTACTTCGTTTAAACAAGGAGATGACGAATCCTTATTTAATGCTTGGGAAAGGTTCAAAGAGATGCTTAGACAATGTCTCCATAATGGAATACCAATATGTATACAACTAGAAACATTCTACAATAGGTTGGTTCCCTCATCTAGAAACATGCTTAATGCATAAAGTGGTATAGCTTTATTGTAAAAGTTATATGAGGATGGTTATAAGTTGATTGAAAGTATCACTAAAAACACTTACCATTGGCATGTCACAAGAGATGCAGTTGTCTTTACCCAAAAGAAACCATTAGGAGTTCATGAGGTATCTGAGACTACAACTTGGCTACCCAGGTGGCTCAAATTTACCAATGATGAAAAACTTAATGACAAGCTCTGACGTGCCTGCAGTTAAACATGTCAGGGTAGTAACTGACGCATTATAGGTCGTCTGTGTTTATTGTGGAGGTTCCTATTTGTTAGAAGATTTCTCTACAAACCCTATTTCTATTAAATGTGTTGGTAAAAATAAGTATAACAACCTCTACAATAATACCTACAACCTGGTTGGAGAAACTATCCAAACGTTTCATGAAGCAATAATCAAAACCAACTTAAACCCTAAGCACCATAAGTCCCACCTGGTTTTTCTGCATCACACTATATTGTGGCTAATCAAGGGAACAACCATCTAGAAAACACACTGAAATACTTCATTCAAGAGACCAAATATCAGTTTCAAGCTCAAGGAGTTAGCATCAAGAACTTGGAGAATCAAGTGGGGCATATTTCTTTTACACTTAGTTCAAGGACCATGGGAGCACTTCCTAGCTCCACTAAAACTCTAACATCTACACCTGGAGCTAAGAGTATTGAAACTTGTAAGGTCATCAAGTTAAGAAGTGGAAAAGAATGTGAAGGATCAACATCCACAAGGGAAAATCTGATCACTCCTAAAACTTCATAGAAGGAAATGTCTGAATCTAATGAAGTTGCACCTATAATGAAGCCTACAGAAGAATTAATAACAAAAGAAATGGGCACAATGAAGACTCCTGGCATGACATTTAACCCAGAGAAACAACCAATGGTCATGCCAGAGGTTGACAGGGTACCTAGATTTGTTCAAGAAAGACCTCTACCTCATTTTCCTCATAGAATCGGAAAGGCTAAGGAAGAACAATAGTTTGGCAAGTTGAAGGAGATTTTGAAGTAGTTTCACATCAACATACCATTGATTGATGTCGTTCAATAAATGCCCAACTATTCAAAATTCATGAAGGATGTTCTTACAAAAAGGAAGATAGTGGGAGAGTTTGCAACTGTAGCATTAAATCAAGAATGCAATACACTTATTCAAGGAAAACTCCCTCATAAACTAAAGGACATTGGACGTTTTGCTATACCTTGTGACATTGGAGAATAAATATGTGGTAGGGCATTGTGTGACCTTGGAGCAAGTATCAACCTTATGCCTTTGTCTATCTATAAAAAGTAGGTAATTCGAGCTGCCAAACCAACAACTATTACTCTCTAACTAGCTGACATAAGCATGAGCTATCCTCAAGGAAAGATTGAAGATGTGTTGGTACAAGTTGACAAGTTTGTGTTCCCGGCAGATTTTATTATCATGGATTTTTATGATGATAGAGAAACTCCCATCTTGTTAGGAAGACCCTTTCTTGTTACTGGAAGAACCTTGATAGATGTAGAAAGAGGAAAATTAACCATGAGAGTTAATTGACAGAAAGTTGTGTTTAATATGTTGAATGCATTGCAATATCCAAAAAAGGAAGTGGATGATAGTTCAATAATCTCAAGTTGGGACAACATTATTCACAAAAACATTCTCAAAAGCAGTAACATCTTAGAGCAAGAACTTGGAAAGTTGAATAAAGAAGACGAGGAGAATGAAGGAATCATGAGTGGACCATTAGTCAAGTCAAATGAGAAAGAGGAACCTATGGAGATTTTGGAGCATACATTTGAATTTAAGAAGAATAACACTACATCAGTGGAGGTTTCTACTGAGCTGGAACTTAAGCAACTGCCTGCTCATTTAGAGTATGCCTATCTAGAGGCATGATAGAAGTCGTCAGTCATCATTGCCACTGATCTAACTGATGAACAAAGGTGCCAGCTCCTGTCACTTCTAAAGATACATATGAAGGTTATTATGTGGCATATATATGATATAAAAGGTATCATTACTATTGTATGCATGCATAAGATATTGCTAGAAGATAACTCCAAGAATAATATTGAAAGCCAAAGAAGGTTAAACCCCATCATGAAGGAAGTGATCAAAAAGGAAATTATAAAGTGGTTAGATGCTGGAATTATCTACCCTATCTAATGTGTTCCTAAGTAAGGTGGCATGACAGTCATTGCCAATGAGAAAAATGATGTTATTCCTATAAGAACTGTCACACGCTGGAGGATATGCATGTATTATAGGAAGATAAACAAGGCCACATGCAAAGACCATTTCCCTTTTCCTTTTATTGACCAAATGTTGGATAGACTAATTGGAAATGAGTTCTATTGTTTCCTTGATGGTTACTCGGGTTACAATCAAATTTCCATTGCACCTGAAGATTAAGAGAAGACAACTTTCACATGTCCTTATGGAACCTTAGCTTTCAAAAGGATGTCATTTTGACTATGTAATCCTCCATCTACTTTTCTACTTTGCATGATGACAATATTTTCAAAATTGATTAAAAACTCCATGGAAGTTCGTATGGATTATTTTTCTGTTTTTGAGAATCATTCAAGAAATGATTGGACAACCTGGATATGGTGCTTACCGAATATGAAGAAAGCAATCTTATGCTGAATTGAGAAAAGTTCCATTTCATGGTAAAGGAAAGAATTGTTGTAGGGAACATAATTTCAAAGAGGGGATTGGAGGTAGACCAAGCTAAAGTGGAAGTAATAGAGAAGATGCCTCCACCATTCAACATCCAGGGAGTCAGAAGTTTCATTGGTCATGTTGGATTTTATAAAAGATTCATCAAGGACTTTTCCAAGATGACAAAACCCCTATGTCAACTACTGTAGCATGACGGGCCATACGTCTTTTTGTAAGGAGTGTGAGAATGCATTCAAGTTGTTAAAACAAGCTTTTACCTCTGCTTCTATAGTGAAGACCCCTGACTCAACTAAACCTTTTGAATTGATATGCTTTGCTAGTGATTTTTCTATTGGAGCAGTGTTGGGCCAAAGGCACAACAAGGTGTTCCACATTATTTACTATGATAGTAGGATGTTGATTAAAGCACCAATCAACTTTACTACCACTGAAAAGGAAGTGATGGATGTTGTATTTGCATCTGACAAGTTTAGATCTTATCTAGTGGGTACCAAAATGATAGTGTACACGAATCATGCATCAATTAAGTGTCTCATTGCAAATAAAGATGCCAAGCTAAGGTTGATAAGATGGGTGATATTGTTGTAAGAATTTGATTTGGATGTCAGAGATAAAAAGGGAGTGGAAATTTTAGTTGTTGATCATCTCTCAAGACTACCAGATGAATTCTAGAGTCATACCAAAAAAGGTATCAATAAGAGTTTTCCCAATGAACAACTATTGTTTATCACCTCTGGCGTGACACCCTGGTACGCAGACATTGTTAACTACTTGGTCAGTGGGTATGTCTCACCAGATTTCAACTCTCAATAGAGGAAGTGGTTCTTCCACGTGTCTAAAAGCTATTTTTGGGATGAACACTTTCTCAACAAGTGGTGTGCTGACAAAATCCTAAGAAGGTGCATGGACCATACTGAGGCATAATATATCTTGTCAGCCTATCATGATGAACCTTATGGAGGGCACTTTGGAGGAACCAGAATAACTGCAAAAGTTCTACAATCAGGTTATTTCTAGCCCTCCTTATTCAAATACGCTCATGAACTTGTTAAGGCATGTGATAGATGCCAAAGAGTTTAGAACATCTCCATGAAGCAAGAAATGCCACTCACCAACATCCTTGAAATTGAACTTTTTGGTGTGTGGGGCATAGACTTCATGGGGCCAATCCCATAATCTTTTGGAAATCTATATATTTTAGTTGTTGTGACTATGTTTATAAATGGATAGAGGCAGTAACAACTCCCATAAATGATGCTAAGGTTGTGACCAAATATTTAATTAAAAATATATTTTCTAGACATGGCATACCTACCATTAGTGATGAAGGGTCCCATTTTTGCAACAAATTATTTCAAAATCTCATGCAAAAATATGGGGTTAAACACAAAGTTGTTACAGCCTATCATCCCCAAAGTAGTGGGTAAGCTGAGTTATCTAATAGGGAGATATAAAGAATATTGGAAAAGGTGGTTAATCCTTTAAGAAAGAATTGGTCCAAACATCATGATGCCTTGTGGGCCTACAGAACTTCTTTCAAGACTCCCTTGGGCATGCCTCTCTATAGACTTTTTTATGGCAAGGCATTCCATTTACCAATTGAGTTGGAGCACAAAGCCTTTCTGGATATTAGGAATTTGAACTTTAACTTGACATTTGATGGTCAAGCTATAATGCTTTAACTCAATGAGCTAGAGGAGCACAAGTTATTTTCCTATGAGAATGTTGACCTGTGCAAAGACAAAACTAAGAAATGGCACGATAGGAAGTGCCAAAAAAGAGAATTGGTGGAAGGTCAAAGAATCCTCTTGTTTAACTCAATACTAAAGCTATTTCTTGGAAAACTTAATTCAAGATGGTTAGAACCCTTCAAGCTTTTGAGAATTTATCCACATGCAGTTGTAGACCTCTTAAATGAGAAAACATGGGATGAGTTTAAAGTCAATTGTCAAAGAGTTAAGACATATTTTGGTGATCCCTCACACTACACAAGGGTCTCCTTAAACTTGAATGATTAATTTTATTGTGTTGAAAGTCAGACTATAAGACTTTAAAATATTTCTACTGGCAGGCAGTCCAACTTAATAAATATGAGTTTCGTTATTTTGTTTTAGATGATTATACGTAATTAAAGTTTGAGTGTTAGATATCCCTGCCAAGTTGTGTCACGACTATGATAGATTATGCAGAAATTGGGAAGCACTTATTGCTTCAGAAAAAAGAGAATCAATGTGCTTAAAAAGATATTTTTATTCTTTTATGGAAATATAGGAAAGTAGAGAGAGTGTGTGTAAGCCACGCGCGCTGGAAACACTTGAGTCGTGTGTATGGCGTCACTTTTGGACATAGTCATTTAATTGCTTGTCTGCCACGCCTCATGATGTTGCCAACTCCAATAAGTAACAACAGTAACTCTAAACGGTTACTCCTCTCCCTAAGCGTGTTCATTTTAGAATTTTATTTTCCTCTTCTCTCTCAATTAAACACCTCTTATTTCTTTATTAGACGCCTCTTATCTATTGATGCGTTCCGCAAGTGCACGGAATATATCAGAGTAATAAAAAAGGTTGTCGAACCCACAGAGACTAATAATCAATCTACCGCTATCTACTATTGCTATGTAAATCTAAGGCTAATTGAATCTTGTTTGAGAGCGGATAAAAAAACTAGTTTGAGAATTAAATTAAACGGAGGCCAGAATGTAATTTTCGGTGTACCTTCGGGACTCAGATAAAATTCAGCACTTTGTTTGGTTTTAAAATATTTTTCGAAGGAATTACTAATTTAAAAACACTACTCACTTTCGCACAACCCGTGTTATGTTTCGGAGCCGTAATTTCCATGTTGTCACTCCTCAAGTTACAATTTCGAAACAATTTTTGAAAACCAATAAGTCCTAATTAATTAATAAAATGATGCCGTTGTTTTTAGAAATTCAAAAATCCAATTTTTTTTATCGAATACCGGTCTCACACTGTCATGTTATTAACCGATATCTGAGTGCTTTCACTGTCGCGCAAAGCTTTTTGACTTTTAAAATAAAATTTAGAACAAGAAAAATAATTTAATATTGAAAATCATTTCCGATATATTTTTACCAAGTCCCGTCAGAACGACGGTCCTCACATTCTGAACATTAAGAGTTTAGCCAGACATGGTTACGGAAAACATACTATTATTTAATATTAAATTGAACATAAAAATACTTCTAAATAAAAATTAAATTACAATAAAGATTAATATACACACACACATATGTAACATAAAGAAAGTATATATATGTATATTGGAGCACCTACAAGTAGCTAATCATATAAATATGTATTTGAATCAATACGTATAGTACAAATCCAACTGATATGTAAATTAGAATAGTGCAATGAACGATAAAAACAATACAAACTAAAACTGTAAATTAAATAACAGCAATAATAGAGGTGGGAATAGGCTGGGTTGAGCTAGGCTTTGCTAAGCCTGAGCCTGACCTGCTAAAAAATTCAAAGCCTAAGCCTGGTCTGTAGCCTACCATAGGCTTATTTTTAGGCTTAAGTCTGACCTTTTCGAAGGCCTGATTGGCCTACTAGCCTATTTAAAAGCCTATTTCATTTGAACATTTGTAAATAAGAAATTCAACTAATGTTAAATAGACTAACAAGTTATAGGATCAATGAGATTAAATGTTTGTTTTCATTGTCTCATTCAAGTTTACCTATTAGCATAAGTTTGGTGATACTATTTATTGGAGAGAACTTATGAAAAAGTTTATGACAACAACTTATGAAATTGTTTATAATGTTTTTTCAACTTATTTTCATAAGTTCTTCAAGATACCTAAGTTTTATTTTCGTATTTTAATTAAAAGTACAAAATAGAATATAATAATAATAAATTTATTGAGTTTTTCTTAAATAGGCCAGCCTGATAGGCTTAAAAGGCTTTTCTTACGGCCTGTGGCCTAGCCTCTTTATCTAAATAGGCTTACAAAAAAGCCTAGGCCTTTTCTATTTAAGAAAAAGCCTGGCCTGGCCTGGGCCTATGTAGGCTAGGTCGTAGGCCCCTGTTAGTTGGCCTGGCCTATTCCCACCCCTAAGCAACAATGAACAATAATCAAATCTAAAAATTAAGAGCAGTTGTGGTAAAAGAGACCGAAAATTAAAGTAGAAAACTAAAGCATGAAAGTTAAAGCATTAAATTTAAATAAAATTTGCAAATTAAAGGTAGAAAATAATTTTGGAATTAAAATTGCAAGACGATTCGGGCAAGAACGTTGAAATGTTGATCCAAGTACACATCAAATTTCTAACTCTAAGATTCAGCAGTTTCTCAATGTGAGAAACTACTTATTTTACGATATTGAAATTTATGCCTAAAAATAAATTATCTAAATATTAGATATTGAAAACTTAGGATTTATGGCATACATATAGTGATGAAAACTGCTTAAAAGAGACTGATTTCGTATAGGAGTAGTGGGAGATCTTTACGTTGAAGAGGGAGAGGAATAAGTCTGAAAGTTGCTATTTTCTGGCCTCAAAGTCCATGGCGGACGCCGTGGCTTCATGGCGAACGCCGTGAGTGCAAAGTTGGAAGAACGTCAGTTGTAAAGTCCATGGCGAACGCCATGGCCTCATGGAGAACAACATGAGTGTTGAACTGCGTCATTTTGACTTTTCTTTGTGCTTAGATGGTGCATGACTGTCACATCATGGCAAGCGCCATGGAAAACTCCATGAGTGCAGAATCTGTCCTTTTTCTTCGTTCCTTGCCATTTTCATCCTGATTTCTCGCACGACTCCTCCTACTTGGCAAATACCTGAAATAGACACAATATATTATAATAAAACCACAAAATAGAAATAAAACGGACTAATATAACATGTGTATGGAGTCAGAATCGTGATACGTTTTATGGTTATCAAACTTCCCCATACTTGAACTTTTGTTTGTCCTCAAACAAGCTGCTACATACATGACTTTTTTTTTTAAATTGTAGCATTATAGTGTAAAGACTTAGAAACAAATGCATTCAAATACTCATACTTGGCTAAAAATCCATATCGGTTAGAATTGACTTGATAGGTACTAAATGCACATTAAGGATATTTGTCATACCCTATTTTTTTACCATAAGATTCCACCATCTTTTGTGCATCACCTTGCATAACATCTTTAGGTCATACGGTCTTTGTGTGCGTGTTTATTGTCACTAACCAATCTGTGCAGACCTATTGATTTCAAGTGTAGATGGTTTTGGTTCTCTCAGCTGAACATTTCAAGGCATGGCCAGTTAATCCTGATTTAAAGTGGTCCGTCCTAAGGTTTCTACTTGATCTGAACTCTATTGCTAGAATTCTTTCTCATTCATGGGCTATTCTGAGAACAAGACTGTGAAGATTAGTTTGGATAAATTTTATGGCTATATCTCACATTAAAGTCAGGATTAGGCTGTGATTTTCATGTCGTTATACGTTTGTTCTTGAAGACAGGGTACATTGATCTCAAGCTTGAATTTTTGTTAGGCTTTGAATGCATTGTGGTTTTAAGTTAATTCAGACCATGGGTCACATTATCTCAAATTGGATCGCAATGTGATGTTTCAAAATGTTTTGACTATTATTAAGAGTTCTTCATGGTTACGAGTTCATGGCATTGTCATTTGGTTTCCATTTGATTTTAAGACATATTTCAAGTTGGTTTCAAGATTTGTTTCTAGTTTGTTTCAAACCATGATCAAATCTATTTTCAAGATTTTGATATTCATGTCCTTCACAAGATTCAAATCGAAAAGTCGAAACTCACATCCATGTTATCATAGGATTCAAGTAAAGTTTCAAATTCAAGAAAATTCAAAGCTCATGTGATGTAAAAGATTCATTTTTAAAGTACAAGTTCAAGTCATTATTTTCAAGTTCAAGGATTTCTTTTTTTCTCTATGACGTTAAAAGATTCAAAATGTGACAAAATCCAAGATAAGAATTCACATTAAGGTGCACCAAAGTCCATGCCACTCATCACCATTCAAAGAGAATTTGTTCCATCACAAGGCTATTATTATATTGAAAGAAGTTTACATCAACATTTCCAAATTGTTTCTAAATACAAATGGGAATGGACAGTCATGAATTTGTAATTACACGTGTCACACAACTAAGGTTTACACTACCACAGTTGAAGAGTGAGGCATCTATGGAACTAGGCTGTGACCCCATGTTTATTCACGTATGACCCTTCTGCCATGTTTAATACCCCACGTGAAGAAGCTTGTGCAGTCCAACCTATGACCGGTTTTGTTCAGCTCTTTACAGTAATACATGTGCTGCCATTTGCCACAAAGTACTTCAAGTTGGAATTTGAAAAATGAATAAGACCAGCTTGGATGCTTGAACCTGAAAAAGAAAGGATTGGAGTAAATTACCAATAATAATAAGCTTCAAGATTCATAACACGGTCGTTTCATCACACCATGATGCCATGTTCAACGGTAATTAAATGAAAATTGGGGATGAGAACCAAGTTGTCAAGAGCAATCAACAAAAAACATTGAATCAAAGGCATTTATTATGAGATCAAGGCATTCAATACTCTGCCAAGTTCAAGACAAAATCAAGGAAAAATGGAAGTTTACTTAGTATCAACAGCAAGTGTCCCAACATGCTCACATCCTTTCCAAAACAATCACAATATGATCAAATTGGGACATGAAATCAGCCAGCATTCAAAAGAATCAAAGTAGCATTCACTACCAGCCTATGTTTTTCCAAAGCAGGATCAAACACAATCAGACAAAGGCAATTCAAATTGGCAAGGTTTTATGATTTTTAAGACACGGTCAGACTCACACGTTCAAGGCAAGGATTCAATATTATATACTTTCCAAAGTCAGAACCGACAGGCAAATTTTCACATTCAAGTTGTAATTGCAGCATTTAACTCATAATGAAATCACAAGCTACCTATAAAAAGAGCATTCGCAGGGGAATCAGGACAGACAGAAAAAAACCATAATCAGACACCCTAACTCACACACGCATTGCAAGAATCTCAGTTCACAAGATTACAAACATGTGTACAGCCATACAAAGAAAACTCATATCACCATACATAATCCCATGAAGTTACACCTTATAGAATTTACACTAATCACAACAGAGGAAAAAAATAGCATCACTCCATCATCCATACACACAAAAAAAAACACCACAAAAACTACATACCAAAACGCGCATCAAGAGTAGTAACTAGCAGCAACGCGAATCAGAACGTATACACGGTTTCACAACAGAAGTGGATTCGATACGAAGAACAAGGTTTCGCAGCAACATTCGCCAAGTCAACAAAGAAAGCAAAGCAAAGTGAGTAAGAGGCGAAGATGAGTTAAGACGCAAGATCGAGGAAGAAGAGAGTTTACCTGAACATTGTTACCCTTCGCCGGAGTCGGAACTCGCCGGACTAGATCTGGTTATGTAAGTTTTTCCCGAAACTCCTCAGATTTTTTATACCGTTTCAATCCTTGTGTGGCGCTGATTAAAATTCACATGATAATTGCTTAAGCTTACACTTCATGGCTGTTTAGTTTCACTTTATATTGTTAGGTCCTTTGTGTAGAATCCGAAATTAATTGATATTTGTATGATGTTTGTGAATTTGGGTTTCGGAATCATGATCGATAATACGAAAACGGATATCTTATATTTTCGTTTTGGTTGAGTTTTGAGGTTCGACGGTCATGGCTGTTTGAGTCGAGAGAGAGAGACAGCGAGTGAAGTGAGGAAGAGAGAGTAGTAACAGACGACACAAGAAAGAGATGAAAGTACTGAACAATGTGTGTGTTGTTGTTGGATCAAATAGGGTTAGGAAAAGACCCAGCCCATGGTTTCTTTTTTTGAAATTTTGTTTTTGATGCATTGGGCAATAGGTTTACCGCCACAAGCCCAACTATTAATCACTAGCCTTTTGCCATTTTTTTCCTCTTATTATGTCGTTTTATTCATTTGAATTTTTTATAATATTTTAGAAATGTTAATTAAGATTTTTTTTTATGCTGATTGAAAATATAATTTTGGTTTATTGTTTTAAGTATTTATCTTATTATTAGCACTAAATTTTGATTAAGCTCACAAATGTTAGTTGGGATAAGCTTTGGTTTTGATATCAATCAATTCGAGATTAGGTTACAATTCTAGTTTTTTTTCTTGGCTACGTTCTCATGAATTTCGTTGTTGATTTACGCATTTGATTCTGATGCTTGAGTTTTTGGTTGTTTGCTCATTGTATACTATCGTCATGATGCCTGTATGATATTCATTTGTGACTCTTGAATTGTTGTGATCGCCTCTGCCCATTTCCAAAGGAGCGTCAGACTTAGGAAACCTTAAGTCCCAACCTTAGGATTAGGGTCACCGCACTCCATGCACGTGTTCTGCCATGGACACTTTCTACCCTTTTCAACTTAACTTTAACTTTAGAGTCACCGCACTTTATGTAGTGTCTAGCCATAGACGTTACCTCCCCCCTGGAACCTTGACCACAGTCAAGAGTTCCTCACCCTCTTTGAGGGGAACTACGAATACTCTGATTCCACTCCTGTCAGGATACGTAGGCACAAGATGCGATATCTTGGCGAGTATACTTAGAACTAATCCCTAGGTCTTTCCCTTAGCGCATACCCTTAGCAAGCAAGCAATATAATAACATAAATAATAACAAGAGGTTCTCATAGAGTACTACGGACATTTAGGATGCTAATACCTTCTCTAGGCGTAACCAACCCCCGAATCTTAGATCTCTTAGGTTTTTTTTCGTTCTTGAACCTTTCCTTTGGATAAATCAAAGACGGTGGTGAATAAACAATTTGCGATTCAAGTTAACCCAATAGCTTGGCATCCAATTCTCACCGCGACAGAAATGGCGACTTCACTGGGGATTTTCAAGGGTTTCCCCTAACTTGTTTATATCTATGTTATTTATCTGCTTATTTGTCTATATATCTTTATATCTGTATATATACCCGTTTTGCTTGATTTTTCTGTGTGCAGGGTACTATTTGTGTGGTGAGACAAAGTCCTACACCTGGACTAGAGTGAAATTAAGATAGGAAAACGGTGAGACTTCAATGATACTTTGAGGGAGTCGATTCCTGAAAAAGTAAATTGAGACTTCACCACTCAGTTTAGGCCCTCTCGAATAAAATATTTGTCCAACCAGTTCATTCGTGAAGACGATATGGTTTCGATCTAAATTCCCTCGGGACTGGGGACCATAGTTACCTTTAACCCAACTTGGCCTATTAGGATGTAGTGCGTGGACTATGCGGGAGTCTATTTCTGCAATAGTCGCTACGCGATACTACACACAGACGAGATTCTCTTGAGAATATTATTGACTACCAAGTGATTTGGAAAATCGATAATATCCGAAAGATGGATTGTAGACTCTGGGAACTTTGTAGAACCCGTTCGGCAGGTACAAATAAACCTCTAGTACATACCTTGGGAAGGGTAGACCATGGCTCAATGCTCGTGATCTTCAAGCCTAGGCCTTTGTTTACCTGTATATGTGTATACCTGTGCTTATGCATCCATTCATGCATTCATGCATAACCATTCGGTTTCAAGAAACTTAATTGTTCTTTCCCTTGCAAAATCAATAAAAATCCTGGATTATAAAATGAAACTCTCTTCAGCCTTTCCGAAATGTTTGCAACCTACTCTTGAGTTCCTTGAAACCATTACATTGCATTGCATATCATTTGCATGATTCATTGCATACATCCGTTTGTCCAGCAACTCATTTCCAGCTATCTTTATCTTCAGTGTCACCTGTGAGTCGTCAAGCTAATTCCTCGACATCGATACCAGACTAGAGCTAACTACAGATGCATAATGTCAGAGCAAGAAGCACACAATGCTGCCAGAGCACGCTAAGTGAAGCTTCAGTTAACTTCAGCAGACCTCAGTGTTTCAGACATGACAGCTCACTCTTGTTTCTGATTAGTCACTAGACCATGTTTCTTATCGTTTGCATTTTCCTTATTTGTATTGGTTGTTTGCTTTCAATTTATGTTTATACTTTCATAATTAATAAAATGAGCATTGCAACTTTTGGATTCAATTTCATTTGCTTTTGTTATTTACATCTTTACGCTTTATCTTTCAAAAAAAAAAAAAAAAAAAACAAAATTTTTTTACCTCTTTTCCACTTTCCTTCTGATTATGCTAAGATTGGAGGGAGGATGATGAAAACAAATTACTCATAATTGATGTTGGTATGCTTTCAAATCAAAACTTTGCTGAGGATGTAAGGCATTGTTTCAATTCCCAAACAGTGGAGAAATAAGGAAGATAACCCTTTGTCTACCCCTTTGAGCCTTGAAGTAGGAGTTTCTTTTCTTTACAAATAAAAACCTGCGATCTTAACCTGGGGCAGGGTAGTTCTCAGTTAACTTGATTATGCATTCAAATACGAGAGCTTCATGCAAGACACCTTTCAACAAAAGTTTACATTCTCAATTTTTTCCTTCGCACGCAACAAGCAAGTGTCGAAGATGTCTTTCAAGTCAAAAGTTGATGATGGTTCACCGTAATCATTAAGCCAAGTAGTCACTTTCTTTCAAAAAAAAAAGATAAAAAAAATCAAAAAAGGAAAAAGCCCGCTAAGTCGAAACCTGTGAAGGAGACTTAGGCAGACAAAAAACTGGGGCATCCCGCTGACTGTAAGATTCACGAGAAATAGTTCAGGCAAAAGTTAGGGATAATAAAAAGGAGAAATATTTAAATCCTTACCATGAAATCCTCAATGAAAAAACAACCAAGAGTTATAAGGAAGTAGTGACTGTCACCTCAAAAGTCCCTTAACTTCTGAACCATCATCATCAATGCAATCCCTAACCTATGGGAACCTGAGTGCAAAGTCTGAGTTAACTGAGTGTAGGACTAGAGATCATCACGAAGATTGGGTGGGTACAAATAAACTTTGAGCCTTTATCCTTTGTTTCCTAAACTGTGAACCAGGCCACGTTATAACCCTCAAAAGACCTAATTGAAGCAAGGTTATTTTGAAAGCATACTACAACGAGGTTTGCGTAAACTGACTCCTAAAGATCTTTGCAGATCATTTTTTTTGGCATCACGCCTTTTTGCTTTATCTTTCACTTTTAAACGTCTTGAACCACCGTGTTTTGACCAGTGACCCTATTGTTTTACCTCTTTCCAAAAATGATTTTGATTTCAAAAGTTGCATGAACTTTGCATTTACTATGTTTATATGAACACTCTTGTTTACAAACTGGCTTTCCTCTTAAGGAACTTTCAAACATTTGAGAAACTTGGTCAGTGATCCAATCAGGGGCAAGTTCTTTCCAAATCCTGTTGAAGAATCAGTTCAAGATTTGTTGTTCAGGGGCAAGTCCTTCCCAGAATTGGTTCATACAGAAGATTTTTTTCAAGACTCATGTTGGGGCAAGCTTTCCAAGTGCACAGTCAAGCAGTCATTTGCAGAATCAATCCAGCTGAAGCAATTATCAGTTCATTTACAATAGACAACCAATCTGGGGCAGTTTATTTGAAGAATCCCCGTGCGACTTTCCATTCTTCCTACAAGGATCGTCAACTTAATACAGTTTACCAGTGTGGCAGATTTGTGCTCAGTAGCATCTTTAGTTCCAAAGCAGAATGACAGTGATCTCTGTGTTGGGGAATCAGTATCCAGTTTTGTCTTCTCCATAAAAAAGTCGAGTCGTGTCTTCGACGTCTACATTGCATTTACATTTGCATTTGATCATATATCATCTGCATAATTCATATACATATGCATAGCAAGAGTGTCATCCTCATTTGCACTCATTTGCATTCTCCATGGGTCGTGTTGTTATTCACGTCTTACCTTGTGGTCAAAGTCCAACTTACTTGGCACCTACCAAACAGATATTGTCACATCTATCCAATGCTTTCTTAAGTACATCTTTATTCATATTCGTTCAATGCTTTCTTGGACGTTGTGGTTTCTTTGTCCAATGCTTTCTTGGATCCTTATCTTGTTCACTTTGTCTAAAGCCATTATTAGATATTGTGATTATACCTGTCATTCAAAGCCATTATTGGATGTCTGGTTTCTTTACCATCTGATGCTTTTCCGGATGTGTCTTTCTTTCTGATGTTTTTCTAGATTGAGTCTTTTGTTCTGATGTTCTTCCAGAACTTATCTGATGTTTTTCCAGATAGTCCTTTGTCATTCTGATGCTTTTCCAGAACGACATTGCATTTTACCATCTGATGCTTTTCCGGATGTGTCTCTCTTTCTGATGTTTTTCCAGATTGAGTCGTTTGTTCTGATGTTCTTCCAGAACTTATCTGATGTTTTTCCAGATAGTCCTTTGTCATTCTGATGCTTTTCCGGAACGACATTGCATTTTACCATCTGATGCTTTTCCGGATGTGTCTCTCTTTCTGATGTTTTTCCAGATTGATTCTTTTGTTCTGATGTTCTTCCAGAACTTATCTGATGTTTTTCCAGATATTTTGCTTTGTTATTCTGATGCTTTTCCGGAACGACAATGTTTTTTACCATCTGATGCTTTTCTGGATGGGTCCCTCTTTCTGATGTTCTTTCAGACCGAGTCTTTGTTCACATTCATCTAAAGCCATTATTAGATATTGTGATTATACCTTTCATTCAAAGCTATTATTGGATGATTGGTTTCTTTGCATTCAATGCCATTCTTGAATGTAGTCTTTGTTCATATTCATCTAAAGCCATTATTAGATATTGTGATTGTACCTTTCATTCAAAGCCATTATTGGGTGTCTGGTTTCTTTATCTTGTTCACTTTGTCTAAAGCCATTATTAGATATCGTGATTACACCTTTCATTCAAAGCCATTATTGGATGTCTGGCTTCTTTACCATCTGACGTCCTTCCGGATGGGTCCCTCTTTCTGATTTCTTCCAGATCGAGTCTTTGTTCATATTCATCTAAAGCCATTATTAGATATTGTGATTGTACCTTTCATTCAAAGCCATTATTGGATGTCTGGTTTCTTTACCTTGTTCACTTTCATCTGAAGCCATTATCAGATATTGTGAGTTTACCTTTCATCCAAAGCCATTATTGGATGTTTGGTGCTTTTCTTCATCCAATGCCATTCTTGGATGATGTTTTCCAGATACTTTACTTTGTTTCAATTAGTTTCTAACACAATTGTAACAGTTTTCCCTTGTGACATCATTCCTCACAGGATCCTTGTCTTTGCATTCATCTCATTCCATATCATATCATGTCATATCATCTGCATTTGTGGCATCTTAGGGCCAAAAATTGCTCATGTTTGTATTTAAGTCCCTCCTATCTCGTTGAGACGAAGATTTTAATCTCCATATCTCCGGATAGAAGAAACTTAAATAGGGGCATCTGTCATACCCTAATTTTTGACCATAAGATTCCACCATCTTTTGTGCATCACCTTGCATAACATCTTTAGGTCATATGGTCTTTGTGTGCGTGTTTATTGTCACTAACCAATCTGTGCAGACCTATTGATTTCAAGTGTAGATGGTTTTGGTTCTCTCAGCCGAACATTTCAAGGCATGACCAGTTAATCCTGATTTAAAGTGGTCTGTCCTAAGGTTTCTACTTGATCTGAACTCTATTGCTAGAATTCTTTCTCATTCATGGGCTATTCTGAGAACAAGACTGTGAAGATTAATTTGGATGAATTTTATGGCTATATCTCACATTAAAGTCAGGATTAGGCTGTGATTTTCATGTCGTTATACGTTTGTTCTTGAAGACAGGGTACATTGATCTCAAGCTTGAATTTTTGTTAGGCTTTGAATGCATTGTGGTTTTAAGTTAATTCAGACCATGGGTCACATTATCTCAAATTGGATCGCAATGTGATGTTTCAAAATGTTTTGACTATTATTAAGAGTTCTTCATGGTTACGAGTTCATGGCATTGTGATTTGGTTTCCATTTGATTTTAAGACATATTTCAAGTTGGTTTCAAGATTTGTTTCTAGTTTGTTTCAAACCATGATCAAATCTATTTTCAAGATTTTGATATTCATGTCCTTCACAAGATTCAAATCGAAAAGTCGAAACTCACATCCATGTTATCATAGGATTCAAGTAAAGTTTCAAATTCAAGAAAATTCAAAGCTCATGTGATGTAAAATATTCATTTTTAAAGTACAAGTTCAAGTCATTATTTTCAAGTTCAAGGATTTCTTTTTTTCTCTATGACGTTAAAAGATTCAAAATGTGACAAAATCCAAGATAAGAATTCACATTAAGGTGCACCAAAGTCCATGCCACTCATCACCATTCAAAGAGAATTTGTTCCATCACAAGACTATTATTATATTGAAAGAAGTTTACATCAACATTGCCAAATTGTTTCTAAATACAAATGGGAATGGACAGTCATGAATTTGTAATTACACGTGTCACACAACTAAGGTTTACACTACCACAGTTGAAAAGTGAGGCATCTATGGAACTAGGCTGTGACCCCATGTTTATTCACGTATGACCCTGCTGCCATGTTTAATACCCCATGTGGAGAAGCTTGCGCAGTCCAACCTATGACCGGTTTTGTTCAGCTCTTTACAGTAATACATGTGCTGCCATTTGCCACAAAGTACTTCAAGTTGGAATTTGAAAAATGAATAAGACCAGCTTGGATGCTTGAACCTGAAAAAGAAAGGATTGGAGTAAATTACCAATAATAATAAGCTTCAAGATTCATAACACGGTCGTTTCATCACACCATGATGCCATGTTCAACGGTAATTAAATGAAAATTGGGGATGAGAACCAAGTTGTCAAGAGCAATCAACAAAAAACATTGAATCAAAGGCATTCATTATGAGATCAAGGCATTCAATACTCTGCCAAGTTCAAGACAAAATCAAGGAAAAATGGAAGTTTATTTAGTATCAACAGCAAGTGTCCCAACATGCTCACATCCTTTCCAAAACAATTCACAATATGATCAAATTGGGACATGAAATCAGCCAGCATTCAAAAGAATCAAAGTAGCATTCACTACCAGCCTATGTTTTTCCAAAGCAGGATCAAACACAATCAGACAAAGGCAATTCAAATTGGCAAGGTCTTATGATTTTCAAGACACGGTCAGACTCACACGTTCAAGGCAAGGATTCAATATTATATACTTTCCAAAGTCAGAACCGACAGGAAAATTTTCACATTCAAGTTGTAATTGTAGCATTTAACTCATAATGAAATCACAAGCTACCTATAAAAAGAGCATTCGCAGGGGAATCAGGACAGACAGAAAAAAACCATAATCAGACACCCTAACTCACACACGCATTGCAAGAATCTCAGTTCACAAGATTACAAACATGTGTACAGCCATACAAAGAAAACTCACATCACCATACATAATCCCATGAAGTTACACCTTATAGAATTTACACTAATCACAACAGAGGAAAAAAATAGCATCACTCCATCATCCATACACACAAAAAAAAAACACCACAAAAACTACATACCAAAACGCGCATCAAGAGTAGCAACTAGCAGCAACGCGAATCAGAACGTATACACGGTTTCACAACAGAAGTGGATTCGATACGAAGAACAAGGTTTCGCAGCAACATTCGCCAAGTCAACAAAGAAAGCGAAGCAAAGTGAGCAAGAGGCGAAGATGAGTTAAGACGCAAGATCGAGGAAGAAGAGAGTTTACCTGAACATTGTTACCCTTCGCCGTAGTTGGAACTCGCCGGACTAGCTCTGGTTATGTAAGTTTTTCCTGAAACTCCTCGGATTTTTGATACCGTTTCAATCCTTGTGTGGCGCTGATTAAAATTCACATGATAATTGCTTGAGCTTACACTTCATGGCTGTTTAATTTCACTTTATATTGTTAGGGCTTTTGTGTAGAATCTGAAATTAATTGATATTTGTATGATGTTTGTGAATTTGGGTTTCGGAATCATGATCGGCAATACGAAAACAGATATCTTATATTTTCGTTTTGGTTGAGTTTTGAGGTTCGACGGCCGTGGCTGTTTGAGTCGAGAGAGAGAGACAGCGAGTGAAGTGAGGAAGAGAGAGTAGTAACAGACGACACAAGAAAGAGATGAAAGTACTGAATAATGTGTGTGTTGTTGTTGGATCAAATAGGGTTAGGAAAAGACCCAGCCCATGGTTTCTTTTTTTGACATTTTGTTTTTGATGCTTTGGGCAATAGGTTTACCGCCACAAGCCCAACTATTAATCACTAGCCTTTTGCCATTTTTTTTCTCTTATTATGTCGTTTTATTCATTTGAATTTTTTATAATATTTTAGAAATGTTAATTAGGATTTTTTTTTATGCTGATTGAAAATATAATTTTGGTTTATTGTTTTAAGTATTTATCTTATTATTAGCACCAAATTTTGATTAAGCTCACAAATGTTAGTTGGGATAAGCTTTGGTTTTGATATCAATCAATTCGAGATTAGGTTACAATTCTAGTTTTTTGTCTTGGCTACGTTCTCATGAATTTCGTTGTTGATCTACGCATTTGATTCTGATGCTTGAGTTTTTGGTTGTTTGCTCATTGTATACTATCGTCATGATGCCTGTATGATATTCATTTGTGACTCTTGAATTGTTGTGATCGCCTCTGCCCATTTCCAAAGGAGCGTCAGACTTAGGAAACCTTAAGTCCCAACCTTAAGATTAGGGTCACCGCACTCCATGCACGTGTTCTGCCATGGACACTTTCTACCCTTTTCAACTTAACTTTAACTTTAGAGTCACCGCACTCTATGTAGTGTCTAGCCATAGACGTTACCTCCCCCCTGGAACCTTGACCACAGTCAAGAGTTCCTCACCCTCTTTGAGGGGAACTACGAATACTCTGATTCCACTCCCGTCAGGATACGTAGGCACAAGATGCGATATCTTGGCGAGTATACTTAGAACTAATCCATAGGTCTTTCCCTTAGCGCATACCCTTAGCAAGCAAGCAATATAATAACATAAATAATAACAAGAGGTTCTCGTAGAGTACTACGGACGTTTAGGATGCTAATACCTTCCCTAGGCGTAACCAACCCCCGAATCTTAGATCTCTTATTTATTTTTTTCGTTCTTGAACCTTTCCTTTGGATAAATCAAAGACGGTGGTGAATAAATAATTTGCGATTCAAGTTAACCCAATAGCTTAGCATCCAATTCTCACCGCGACAATATTGTATAAACACAATTCCACAATTATCTGAATCATGTTATTATCTCAAGCTTAACTTACTCATCCTCTTTTCCTTCCTTTTTCATTCTAGTGCAATTACATTAAGCCTTTTATTCTTTCACACTCAAAGTAAGAGAATTTGTTAGTGACTATGATCTTTTTTTTTTTCTTTTCTTGCGCATTTTGGCTTAATTCATTACCAAATTGAAGGACTAGATACTGTTGGGATAAATGATCGGGTGAGGGTCACCTAACTTAGAAGGAACATTCCCTTATTTATTCATTTTTTCTTTTAAGCTTAAGTTCACTCAGTTATTTGTATTAACTTCCCTACGTAGTGTGTGCTTAGGATGGTGATGACTGCTTAGATAAACTACTCAAGGACTATTAGAGAATGAGAACTCAACGCTATGGACATAATAGGTACTAAAATTGATCTCCATATTTAGGAGGCTTGAGGTGTTGTAATGATAACGATTTTGTAGAATTTTCCCAAGTTTCCTTAATCTAACCCGAATTCAACGGTAGCCCGCATATATACTTTCAAATTATTCACATAACCAATACATATCCAATCTATAACCATTTACTATAATCGGATATGATAACCAAACCATATAAATGGATATATTTTTACATAACTGGTTATAAAACCGGTTATAAATCAAGGTTACAGACATAATAGGTCCTCAAATTGATCTCCATATTTGGGAGGCTTGAGGTGTTGTAATGATACCGATTTTGTACAATTTTCCCAAGTCTCCTCAATCAAACCTGAATTTCAACGGTAGCATATATACTTTCAAGTAAGGATGCTCATGGTTAGATTATTCACATAACCAATCCATATCCAATCTATAACCATTTACTATAATCAGATATGATAACCAAACCATATAAATAGATATATTTTTACATAACCGGTTATAAAACTGATTATATTCATAACCATGTTTTATAACCAATTATAGATTTCATAACCGGTTTTAAAGTTCATAATCAGTTTTTAATTTAAAATCGATTTTAGAATTCAGTTTTTAAAATTGAACATTATTATTTTTAATTGGTTTTCAGCTGGAAATAGATTTTAAATTTAAAAATATAGTTTTTAATATATATATATATATATATATATATATATATATATATATATATATATATATATATATATATATATATATATATATATAAAAGCATTTTGTGGGTAAAAAAGAACTTCTGAACTCTTCTCTATTTTTCGATTCGGCATACTTTATATAACTCTTTGTTTTATATTACGTCATTAAAGACAATAACACTTGGTTGGTTTTTATTATTGACTTGCTTGCTGACTGAAAGAAAATCAAAGATACAGTGAAGAAAATATATGACATACATACCAAGAAAGTTAACACTTTAATTAGGCCAGATGACACCAAAATGACTTATGTTTGGTTGACACTTGATTATAAGGCTTTGGATATGACAAATAAGATTGATATTATTTATGGTGATGAATGTTTGAATTAAGGATAACTTTTATTTAGACTTTAGATTTATTATGGTTACTGATGAAACATTTTGAGACAAAGTTAAATTCTGGATTTTTGTGTTTTGTTAAAAAAGTTATATTCTTGAAAAATAAAGTCAATTCTCTTTATACAATCAATAATCCAACCATTGAATAATGGTATTTCATCTATACAAACTTATTTATTTCTCACTTGAAAGTTGTCAATCAATTGGAATTTCTCTATATATTGTTAGAGAGAATAAAAAATTATTAAAAATATTTTTTGTGATTTAAAAAAAAAAGAATTGATTTAAAAGAGAGTTTAAAAAAATTATTTAAGATCTTTTAGTGATTTAAAAAAAAGGGCTAATTTAGTTTTTATTTTAAATATGGATGTCCAAAATATGGATATGTTTTAAACCATATTAATAATATGTCCAAAATATGGATTTGGTTAAAACCATGTTGATAATTAAGCGGTTTTTAATAACCGGATATGGATATGAATATGTATATGGATAATTTATATAACCGGTTAATTTGAGCACCCCTACTTTCAAATCATGCAATAATTTTCCAAGTTTTATAAAGAAATTTTTTTTTTATGTCTCAAGAAACTGGGAGAATCAGTAAACAAAAAGAAACCACGCATAAAGACTCGACAACATATGCATTGACTTGACTACCATAACAATTAAACTAAAGAAATGGTAAAATTCTAATTAACGTGAAATAAACTAGAAAAAAAGGTAAATCTAACTAGAAAATAATAAAAAGAGAGTGATAAAGTTCCTCCCCCACACTTGAACCGAACATTGCCCTCAATGTTTTGATAAAAGTGGGAAAAGGAAAAAGAATCTGGATGAGTCTGCAAAGATGTCAGTGCCAGCCACGGCCTTGGCCTTGGCCTTGGTTCCAACCACCACGTCCATCATGCCTACCCTGACCGTATCCGCAACGTCCATGTCCGTCATCCATCAGGATCTGCAATGTAGTCAACCACGCATATAAGGAATCCAACTGGTTGTTACAGTGATCTTCAACCGCTTGTGAAAACTGAAGGTGCTCTAACATCTCTTGGTGTCGGTGTTCCATGGAGTTTTGAAAGGTTTGTCACTTTTGGGTCTGCTCTACCATGGGGGTCTGTGACATCTAAATCTGCTGAATGTTACCACCCATGGTGTTCTATGATGCCTTCATGTGACGCACACGCCCTAAAATTGAGGCATGTGTAGCCTGGATCAGTTGAACATTATCCATCACATCTGTTCTAAAAGCCTGCATCTGACCTATCTGCTCCATTATAGTTGTTTGTTGTGTTTGCATTTAATTCATATGATACATCATATCTATCTGTTGTAATGCATGACATAAATCAAGTTATCACGCTCGATATATATGGCATTCCGGGTGCGCATCTCACTAAGTATGTCATCAAGTGTAGCGTGTGCGGCTCCAGTAGAAGTACCTGCAAAATGGTCAGAAAAATATGGTGCAGTGTGTGCAGGTGGATCAACAATATGTGGGGAATGGTGTGGTGGTGGCTCATGTGCAGGAGAGTCTTGCTATCTCTAATTATACTCATCATCGGTGTCCTCTCCTGCATGGAAGTTTTTAGGAATATCCATGGGCACCAGTCCGACCTCAGTGTCTCCATTCAGGTTATAAATTTAATTAGCTCTGTTTTGCACATCCGTGCGGTTCGGGCAAGGTATAACAACACTAGGAACCCCTCTGTTCCCAATTGTAACACCCCAGACTACTTTTAGAATTATTGACTGACCCCACAAGCCAACACGAGTCTCTTCAGCATACTTTGTCCTCACTCACACACTTTTCGAGAAACTTCCCAGAAGGTCACCCATCCCAGAATTGCTGCAAGTCAAACACGCTTAAATATGGAGTTCATATGGAGCAGGCTACCAAAAAGAAGAAGCATCTTATTGGTATAGGTAGTATCAATTAATCATTATAAGCCTTCCTTTAACCATGCAGTCTCATACCTGCACAGCCTCAGGATCCCTCTCATTTCGATGTGAATTTGGTTTTTCCTAAAAGCTTATAGGAGTGTCTCATTGTCATGCTTTATGCACCGACAACCACTCCCTCGCCAAGCTGCTAGGAGTGTCTCATTGTCATGCCTCGTGCACCAACAACCATTCCCTCGCCCTTGGGTATTACGTGCCCACCAGCTTCTACTTGGTTCATCCCCGAACCACATCGTATCGGGAGAGGTTTAGCTCTGATACCGTTTGTAAAGCTCTAGACTACTTTTAGGATTATCGACTGACCCCACAAACCAACACGAGTCTTTTCAGCATGCTTTGTCCTCACTCACACATTTTCCGAGAAACTTCCCAGAAGGTCACCCATCCCAAAATTACTGCAAGTCAAGCACGCTTAACTATGGAGTTCCTATGGAACGGGCTACCGAAAAGAAGATGTTTCTTGTTGGTATATGTAGTATCAATTAATCCTTATAAGCCTTCCCTTAACCTTGCAATCCCATACCTACACAGCCTCAGGATACCTCTCATTTCGATGTGACTTTGGATTTTCCCTAGAAACTGCTAGGAGTGTCTCATTGTCATGCTTCATGCACCAACAACCACTCCCTCGCCAAGCTGCTAGGAGTGTCTCATTGTCATGCCTCATGCACTAACAACCACTCCCTCGCCCTCGGGTGTTACACCAATCATCAACGAATATCTATCATTCTTCCTATTTTTTATCAACCGTATATTTTGGCATGCGTGAATATCTAAAAGAGGCACGGGTAGGGGTTCGAGTGTGGCAAGCTCCGCTTCTAAGCCTAGAGCACGAGCTATGGAGATAATTACTCCTCCAAAGGAAATATGAATAATTCTAAATAATGATTTTCGCACCCTTTATTTGGCCTCATACCCCCTCATGTAATAGTTTGAACTTGTGAGCTTTGTGTAACACCCCAAAATTTTCCCTCATATTTATACCCTCAATAAGTGGCTTATGTTTCACATTTCATATGCATTTAGGTCATAAGCATTAGGCATGCATCATTGGTCTTCCCAAGGCATGGGATTAGAGGTATTTATCATTGATTGTGCAAAGCAAGGAGAATGAGGTATATTCAACCACTCACGTCATAAAGGCTCCTCATGACTCAAGACATCCTATTTGATTCACCATTTTATCAGAAGATTGAGACTCACAAGAAACTTGAAGAGAATCGTCCTCTCCTATCTCTTGATCCTCCAATTAGGGTTTTGGTTATCTGTGCATGTGGCATCATCATAAGCAAGGATCTTGGAGCTTTAAAATCATCTTATCACATACAACATCTTGGTTTAAGAGGATCTTCACTCACTTCAAAGGAATTAGGGTTCTGACCATCAGTCAACACCTCCTATCTTTTGAGGCCAAATTAGGGTTTTGCTTAAAATCAGTTTATTTCTAATTTTTTGGGCAAGACTTGATTCCATGGCTCTCTATATGTTCTCAAGTATCTAGAGGTGGATTATGGACCATCAATGTCATTCAGAAAGGATTCAATTGGCCAGATGATTGAGAATCAGTCAAATTGGGGATAAAGTCAACTGATCAAAGAAAAAGTCAACTCTTGACTTTTGGGGTCAAACTTATGTTCATCATGTCAAATATGATCAACGGGTGAAATTTGATCAAGAAATATCAAAGGAATCATGAAAAATCAAGAATTATGGAGAGTTACCCAATTTGGAAAATTAGGGTTTTAGAAATTTTCCATTTTGGGAAAGTTTTTTTATGGGTTGCTGCCACTTTCAAGGCCATTTTTCATCATGTTCCGAGCTTCCTCTCAATTTTAGTCAAATATGAAATTTTTAGTATGCATTCCAAGTTTTCCATTCGTATAAAGAATGTTTTATTTGGATTTCTAGATCAAAAGTTATGATGCATTGAAGTTGGGATCATCAAGTTGAAGAAATGAAAAAAACATAGAATTTTTCTAAGTACCCAAAAACCAGCTTGTGTCATGGCATGTTCAACACCATTTTTCATCATGTTTAAGGCCTCTATTCCTTTTGCTTCTCACGTCAAACTTGTTGTACCAAATGTCCTCTTTAATTTAATACCAAGAATCACTCAATTTGGCTCATTAAACATGGAGTTATGCATCTCCAAAGTCATCACCATGAGTATGCCCATGCAAGTGTATCAAGTCATGTTATAGCTAATCCAAATTCAAACCAAAACCTTGCATTGTTGCTGCAGCATGCGTACACCAATATGTACTCTCCGTTTGCCTTTTTAAACCAAGCCATAAGCTTACAAACCATATCCATACCATGACTTTGCTCCATATGGCCAAGAAAGAGAATAACAACTTAGCATACAAGATAGTGTCATTCTGATCTGGCCAGCTATTGTTCATCAACATACCATACATACTTCATCATCATGTACATCATAGCAACAACAACACACTTGGAACACCATAACCCGTGCCACACCATAACTTGATCTCATTTTCCAAACTTTCTTAACCAAGTGTCTAACTGTTTTCTAACCATGGTTAACACTTAATCACATCATTAACCAATTATATAGGGCTTAACCACCTCTAACTGAATCAGTTAGGTCACTTTTTCACCAAGAGAAACAAAAACTCCATTTTGCACCTCAACATTCAAGGCTTCGAAACTCCACATTTTGGAAGCTTTCTTCAAGCTCTTTCTCATAATCTTCATCTCTAAACTCCATTCTTGCTACTGTTGGCAAGATTTTCCACCTGGGACAGCCATTGAAGCATCCTTGAATCCATTTTAGTTCATCACCAACTAGCATTTCTCCTCAAGATTTAAGGATTTTATAACATTTATTTTGCTTCCAAGAGTAGATTAGAAGATCTTGTATGAAGTTTTAGGGTTTCTTGGCATTGGAAAAGCATATTCAATCAGGTTTGAATCCTTGAACTCACAACATCATTCTAGATTGCATGAGCTGCTTTAGGTCCCCATGTAGTTGCATATGAAGTCCTCCTACCTGAGACAACGTTTGTGGTTAGAGATTAGGGCAAAATGTGAAGTTTCAAGTTTTTTAGATCTAACTTATTGGCTTCAAATCTCTTTGTGTGTTGGTTGTATGGATTTTTTGATAGCATATTTGTAATCTACATGAAATTCTACGCAAGATAGTATATAGCTTTGTCTTGTTTGATTATGTTTTCGCCTGAGCTCCGGTGGAGCTGGCCGGAGAAGACGACCGGGAGTCTTCTCCTACGACTGGTCTTAAAACCCTAGCCTTGGTCAATCCAAGTCAAAGCTGATGCATGTTTTAATCATGGTTGTGCGTTATTACTGATCCAATGCATATAAACGTGCCAGCACATTAATGATTCACATGTTCATCACGTGCATTCCATTTTCATCCTTTTTTCTTTATTTTCTGATTAATTCATAAAATGTTGAATACAATAAAAAAGGCGTGTTTTTGTTCTCTTGGGCCCAGCATCCTTGCTATGCGCACCCCCATTTCTGGCCCAACATGGTTTATAAACTAGGAATTTGCTAATGTTGCACCTCCCCTCCCTTCTCATGTGTTTCTTTTATTTCTTTTTGTACACGTTTCATAATTCATTTTTAAAAATAGTTTCATTTGGCTAAAAATTCCCAATTTATTCATGGATTTTCCTTGATGTTTTAGTAAATTTTTTACTTTTTTAATTTTCACTTTGGATTAAATTTGGTATTTTTTCTGAATTTCTGATTGGAATGTGTTCAAATTGAAGTACCTTGTGTCTAAAGCTTTGAAAAGTGATTCTCCCAACATGATTTTGATTCCAATTTTGGTAATCATTTAGCTACTTTATTGTGTGATATCTTGGTGTTCAATATGTGTTTGTGCCATGATCTTTGGGTCACTTTTGATTCCATTCTTTTAGGCTTGTGTGTATGATCATTGTTGGATAACATGCTACATGTTTGCAATTGTTTGAACGCCTTTGGTGCATATTTTTGAGCCAAAATTTTGAACATGATTAGATACTAACCTTGCCATTCCATGAAAATTTTCCATAAGTTTCCAAAGCTTTCATCTATTTTTCTTGAGGGGATCAATATGTACTTAGTGTTTGAGTGTATGTTTGGAATTAGGTGAAATTTGATGTTTGGGTATGCCATTCTTAGGTCACCTTTCTTGGCATGAGTAAGCACATTCAAAATAATGTTTTGGGTGCCATTATGTTACTTTGACATTGGTTTTTGATCATGTTTAATATGCCTACTTTAAAACCTTAAAAGATGCCTAAATCCATGTCATTTTACTTGAGCCTTTGTGTTGATGCTTAGGATGTTTAGGGATGTAATGTTGACATGATTTTTGAACTTGAGCATTGGTTCCACTTGTTATAACATGAAGTACATCCACCTAAACTTACTTTATAGGTATCTTTTGAATGCCTCTAATGAATGTCACTTGTGTGAACTTGAGCCATGTTTACTTGTCAACTTTGACAACTTGCTTTTGGTGCTTTGGTATGCCATCTTTGGTTGATGTTTGTATGACTCAAAAGTGAGATATTACATGTCATTTGCTACTGCCTTGTATGCTTGGATACCCATTTGACTTGACTTGCATTCTCCTTTACTTGCTTGATAATTAACAAGCCTTTATGGAAGTGTTTAGGTGTTTGCTTTGACATGTGTTTGCCTTAGCTTTGGAGAACAATTTGTTGTGAGAACTTTTGTGGTAACTTGAGATATTGGTACATTGAATCAAATGCCTTAGCTTCTGACCTTGGTCACTTACATGCCAATCTTCGTGTTTGTTTGTTCATTGTGTAGTCATGATTGAATGATACATCCTTAAGGTGACATCTTTGTGCATAATTTACAAAACTCTTGAACATGAATTGATGTGTATTTCATGATCACTTCTCAACATTTCAAGCATGCCTTTGATATGATTACATCATTTATGTTACTTGAATGCATGACTTGGCCTCATTTGTATGACCTTTAGAGGTTGATTGAACATAGTGTTTGAATGGTAAATGTTTGTGTGCTAGTGTAGGGCATAACTTGATTTCTTTTACACTTTTTAGGACATTAACATAGACATGATATGGTAGGTTTATCTACTGACCCTCATTGGTTCATACACCTTTAGGACTCATTTCACTTTGCTTATTGTTTGACATTACTCTTAGAATAGAATTAGGACACTTGCTTGTGCATTAGTGCATAGTTTTGCATGTTGCTTTCAACTATTCAATAGTTGAGCTTGGCTTGGAGTTGGTAAGTACTTGTGTTACCTTACATTGATGTTTACACTTACATGACATCTCTTTCATCTCACTTCCATTTTCTTCTTTGAATTGTGATTGAATCATCTAATGTGTACTTGTGTATGAGTCACATGTTCGCTTAGGATTTCTAGCTTGAATCTAATTTTGGATTAGGTTCAAAGTAGGAGAGACATTAGGTTATCAATCCGAGCATGCTAACATAGGTAGAGATTCCCTATAATCCTCAACTATAGGATCAATCATGGCATGACAACTTATAGGATGAAGATCCTCTTAGTTGTTTTCTTTTAACCATTTGAGTCTTTTCTCTCTCTCTCTCTCTAAAAGAAAAGCCAAAAACACTTAATAAATATTGTATGTGGAGTGTACCACGAGCCTTAAACACATGGGAAGTGATAAGCGGGAGTCCCTCATTACCTTATCTAGGGTGTTTTGCATGCGTCCCATCTTGGGTCGATTTGCAACGCATTCGATCCTATGTCATAGTCTTTAGCACGATACATACCGCAAACAAAAAAAGTCAAAATACTTCTTCTAAAAGTCAAAAACAAACCCATCGTCTTCCTTCAGGATTCTTTTCTCATATCACTCACTCGAATCACAATAATACATTATTTCCGTTCTACCGCAAACAGGTAAACGCGTAAGTCTCCACGCAACGAGCAACAACACCTAAACTGCTAGAACGCAAACGTTGGCGTCATCCACCTAAAAAACACCAAACAAAAAAGACCTTGTAGGTCGAACTACGACTGCTCTGACTTCCTCTCTCTCGCCTGATTGAGGATACGTAGGCATAAG
Organism: Lathyrus tuberosus; assembly: GCA_022829125.1. NCBI lineage: Eukaryota > Viridiplantae > Streptophyta > Magnoliopsida > Fabales > Fabaceae > Lathyrus > Lathyrus tuberosus. The sequence continues at coordinate 1,811,194 of JALAZF010000082.1, read as the reverse complement.
ACGGCGATGTCTTGGTGAGCAACCTTCCCTCATCAAACCCATAGTCCTATGAACTACGTTGACTCTGATTTTCTCGTTCTCGAGGGAATACGTAGGCCTAGGACGACGATGTCCTATTGAGTCACCTTTTCTTTTCTTTCCCAGTTTCTCTGTTTCTTTCCCTTTCCAATTAGCATTAGAGTTTCAGATACCTACACCCTTTGATTAGACAACAAGCATGGATCTCATCGAGTACGATGGATGCGAGGGGGTGCTAATACCTTCCTCTCACATAACCAACTCCCGAACCCAGAATATGGTTGCGATGACCTTGTCTTTCCCTTTTCTAGGTTTTCTTCGATCGTTTCCTTTCCCTGCGTCAGGATAAATAACGTTCGGTGGCGACTCTTCTTTCTTTCCCGCCGGTTGATTTTCGCAGTTGCTCCAAGTGGAGACTCTGCTGGATACTTTCCCGTCCCTAAGCAATTCAATCCTAGTGCTTGTTTGTTTTCCTTTATTAGGTGTTTATCTGTATGCTTTACTTGCTTTACTTATGGATGTTATTGCATGTTTACCGCTTTTATCGCATTTACTTGCTTTACATTTCACTATTGCCATATATACTGGACTGTGCTGGACTGTTGTTTTCTTTGGTGGGCAGGGTAATCTGAGAGATAAGCCCAATACCCAGGCTTAAGTGTACACATATGACAAGGGGCAATAATGTCAGACTAGAAATGGCAAACACATTACGCTTCTTGATCCGAGGACCCGAGACTGGGAACTTGCTATAGGATAAACTTTTGAGGGGAATCAATTTAGGCCTCCTCGATTGATGATGATGCCAAACCAAAAATGGTGAACGTATCATCATTTCTCGACCTGAGAGTCTGTGATACTTATGATCCTTGGTTTTAAAATCCACATGTGAGAAGGGATGGGTGTTTACAAGTTTGCAGGTAGCTTTGACTTCCAACCTACCCGGTTTTCTAGTATTCTTACAGAAGTGGACAGTTGATCATATTATATTCAGTCAGTTGTTATTCACACAGTTCTGCACAGACACTATTCACACAGTTTATCACAGACACGTCTAGATATATGTGGCACCTCTGATACCATGTATATGCATTGCATCATTTCATACCCTAACATTCATGTTTTTTCATTTCCAGGTTTATATCTTACTATTGATTCCGGTCAGTGGGTTCTATAGGGATGGATACCAAGAGAAACAACAATGTGGCCTACAGGTTTTCGAAGCCGACTCTAGACTTACTTCGTGAAGTGGTTGCTATGGCTGATCCTGGTGTTCTGACTGATTTCAAAAAGGAGTATGAGAGGTTATTGAATGTTGTCCGTAATATCATGAAGTATGAGCACGATACTATTCATACACTCTTGCAGTTTTATGAGCCTCCGTTGCGTTGCTTCATCCTTCTGGATTATATTCTAGCTCCGACACTGAAAAATTCTCTTTCATCCTGGGGGGTCTCTATCAAGTAGAGAGTGCCCTTCTTTTCTGAGGAGTGTCCAAACTTAGAAGAGGTTGCAGCTACCCTTCATGTGAGTCAATCAGTTCTGAGTGATAACCTTACCGATAAAGGAGGTTTTAAAGGTTTTCAGTTGGAGATTTTGGTTAGCCAAGCTCGCAATGCCGACGCAAAAACTTGGACTGTTTTCAACGCTATCTTGGCTCTATACATCTACGGAACTATCTTATTTCCCAACATACATGACTTTTTGGATATGCACATCGTTAGAATCTTCGTCTTAAAAAACCCGATACCAACTCTCCTCGGTGATTTTTATCATTTTGTGCACTTCAAGAACGAGAAGAGAAGAGGAGGGTCTGTAAGTTGTTACACGCCACTCTTGCCAATTGGTTTCTGAATCATCTTCCTCAGACCACTGCCTTTGTCGATATGAAGGATTCTCTAAAGTGGTCTAAAAGGATAATGGGTCTAACTGTTGACAACATTGTCTGGTGTGATCATCAGTTGTTGGGTACGGAGATCATTTCCAGTTGCGAAAACTTTCCAAATGTGCCTTTGGCGGGTAGGAAAGGTGGAATATTACAACCCTATTCTGGGCGTCAGATAGTTTGGGTATGCTTTGAGTAGTCCTCCCGAAGACCAAGATGTTACGAAATCTTTGTTCTTTAACGGTGCTGAAGACTAAGAGATGCTGAGGAGAGCTGTGAATGCTTGGGCACATTCTCACAAGAAAGGGAAGTCTGTTCTTGGAAAGAGTGACTGTAGAGCTTACCCTTCTTATGTTGAGTAGATCCAAAGGAAAGTGGATAAGGTGCTCTTGCCTTTCTCAAGGGAGCCACCTTTGTACCCATTAATGATAGAGCAACCCACCACTGTCGCAATTGAAGAATTTAACAAGCTGCAAGCTCTTGTGAATGAGCTCCATGTAGAAAACTCCGACTTGAGTAGCCGTCTTCAAGATGCATTGCATACCAACATGGGATTGGAATGTAAGGCTCAAGATGTAACGAAGCAGCTAGCAGAGAAGGAGAAGGACTTCGCAGACAGGGTTCAATTTTATCGGAAAACTAAGTTGGCTGCAGAATCCTCTGCCAAGGCTCACAAGCAAGCTAAGCAGCTTTTGTCTGAGGAAAATTTCAAGCTTGCTGACTCTCAGAACATGTGGGTTGAGATTAGGGCTGAAAATGAGGAACTAAAGGAAGAGCTCCAAAAGGCGAAAAGAGGCAAGAAGCACTTCTCTGACAAGTTGAAGGAAGCTCAGAAGGAAATCGAAGAGCACAAAGTTCAAGCCGGGATCGAAAAGGCAAAGCTCAAAGATGTATTTGGAGATGACGATAGCGGAGAGCATATTGTTAAGTTGAACCAAGATATTTGGAAAAGAAACAACTTGATCAAGGGGTTGATAGAGCGACCAACTCATCCTGACACCGAAGCCCTTCTCAAATAAATTAAGACCAGTTTGTATGGACTAGGGGTCTGGGATTGACTTGTCTCTGTGTGTTGTCTATTGTGATTACCATCAGGCTTATTGATTGACTCACCCTTGGTTGTATCAGACATATTTGTATGACTTTTTGAAGTGTTATATGATGAGATATTTGTTTCAGCTATATTGTTTCAGTGGTATTCTCAACAATGTTGTTCCAATTGTATTTTCTCTGCAGTATCTATCTATTCCGGTTATATTTTCTCAACAGCGTATCTGATCCCTCGCCCAATTAAAATTGGAATCAAAGTATAGATATACCTTGGAAATGATTAAACATGACATATGCATACACTCATACATTTCATTTTGCATAACAGGAGCTTATCTTTTGATTTCCTAACCTTGTTTGATTCACAGGAAAGATTGCTGAATATTATCTTCATCGTTATTCCACTCGCCAGAACCAACAACAAGTAATGGAGCAGATTCAAGTTGAGTTGGCAGCAGTCTGTAGCCAGATGGGGCGGTTTATGGTGGACATGAAAGCTTTGTTTTAGGAACAGAAAATGCTGAAGGAAGAATTCCATCAACTGAAGACTCAGATAGACCTGATTATAGAAGTCATGAGAAACATGATAAGAAATGAAGGCAATTCCACACTTGAGACTGCAACAGAAATGGTCATTCCTCCCTTTCCTGTGGGATCTCTCCCAAAGTGTGATTTACCTCGCGGATTTTTTGCACAACCCATGGTTCCAGATGTTCCCCGACGACAGCAGCTATCTCTTGTTTCCCAAGACAATCCAAAGATCAAGAACTACACACAGAAGCCGAAGAGGCCTGAGAGGGTCTTTGATCCACTTCCTACGCCTTATGCTCAGTTGTTGAGACATCTTCTCTGGCTTCGATTGATTGAACTTTGGATGCTGGCCCCGCTTATTGGCATTCCCCCACCAGGCTATGATGCAAATATCTATTGTGATTTTCATTTGGGAGCCCTAGGGCACAGTGTTGAAAAATGCAAGGCCTTTCAGCATGCTGTCCAGGATCTGATAGATTCAAAGGTAATTGAATTCACACCGTGCAACGTGAGCGTACAAGGTGGTCTTGTTCCTGTTGTTGCAAAACAAGTGAATGTCCCTGATTTCTTTCCTGAAGCTACATCAAGTCAGGGGCACGCTTTGCAGTCCTTAGTTTTAGAATCGCTACATCCACAATTGTTGCCTACTCCTCGACTAGGTCTGAGGAGGAAAGTGCCTAAGCCAGAGGAACACCCAAATCGGAATCAGCAACATAATAGCTCCCAAAAAAGTCGACAAAGGGCGAGAAAGAGACATTTTGCTATGCTACCAATGTCGTACAGTCAGGTATTGCCAGATCTGGTCAAAAGAGGGTTGATAGTGCCAAAGAAACCAGATTCAGTCATCCCTCCATATCCACCAGGGTTTAATGCCAATGCTCGATGTGGCTACCATGCTGGGGCATGGGGTATTCAACTAAAAATTGTATGGTGCTCCCGCACAAGGTGCAAGATCTGATTGATGCTAGGGTCATTACTTTCACGACAGGCGGTATGCACATCAATTGAAGCCTCCCGTATGGGCACTCAGACTGTAAGGGCATCATTAGAAGCAATAAGTCCAGACGGAGTCAAGCCTCCTCAATAATGGCAATCTTCAGCTTCTTTACTGCATTTTCATTTGTAATTTTTCATTGTTGGTTAATGTCTTGTTTGCGTGTAAAAACTTATTTGTCTTTATATGATGATCTTAATGCAATGAATATGTTTTTCTTGAAGTGTTCTATTCTTATTCATTCATAAATATTTTTGTGCATTGCAATACCAACTTTCTTGCTTAAACTCTTGGAGGAAGGATGACGAAGTGAAAACGCAAAATTCCTGGTCGTATGCTTTTGGATAAAACCTTGTTGATGATGTACAGACATTGTTTCAAATCCCCAAACACTGAAGATATAAGGGAGATAGGCCCTTGTCAACCCTTTCAAGCCTCGAAGGAGGAGTTTTTTTCATTTGAAAAAACCCTCGCATCTATCTCAGGGGCAGGGTAGTTGTCAATTGATTTGACCGAGCGTCCAACTTTCAAAAGGAGTGTGCATCTAAAGGTCCATTACCTTTTACTCCTCACATATCAGAAGGTCAATGGGTGTGAAACCAAAATGGTTACCCCTCACCGCAAGGAGTGAAGCAGTCACAATCCTTTCATGAAAATCAAGACAGCAAGTGTCACACGATTCGTTCAAACAAAGGGAAAGAAAAGAAAAAGGAGAAATAAAGCCCGCTAAGTCGAAAGTTTGAAAACAAATGCTTAGGCAAAAGTTAGGGCATCCCGCTGGACATCAAAATCGAAAAGGATTCAAAAGAATCAGTCCACACAAAATCAGGGAAACAAATAAAAAAAGAGCGAATAGAAAAAGCAAAAAGGATTACAAAAGAAAAATCCTCGAGCAAAAGCAAGTCGTGTGACTACGGGCACCGAAGAAGAAAGGAGTGACTGCTACTCCGATAATATTGTGGGCTCCTTAACCATCGTTGATGACATGCAATAACCTCTTGGAAGGTGTACGCTTGTGCCAAATGAACTGAACGTAGAACTGAAGGACATCAAGGAGAATGGGTGGGTACAAACAAAATTTTGGGCCATAAATCCTTCTTTCTCAAACCGCAAACCAGGCCACGTTATAACCCTCAAAAGTCCTAATTGAAGCAGGGTTTATTCTGAAGGCAGACTTCAATGAGATGACGTTCCTGACTCCCATGAGCTGTGCTAATAAGATTTTGTTGGTTTTGTGTGTGCATTTTGTTTTCCATTCAAAAATCAAGGTCGCATCCTAGCTAGTGACTTGTTCACAAAGTTTGGCGACACCTTTTCAATAAAAACTTCAAGTTTAACATGTGTGTTACATTAGAATTATCGTTCTCATGAGAAACATTTTTTGCTTGCATACATGTGCTTAAGCATCGAGGAAGCTTACATAATGAACGTCAATCGAGAAGCTTAATCTTGCCATGTTAAGAGGATTGAAAATTCTAAAGGACAGTCATGTTAAGGGGCAAGTTGCCAAGAGACTTTGTGGAGCATAGGCTTTCCCAGTAAGTCGTGATAAACTGTAGCCAATCTGGGGCATTCACATCGAGAAATCTCTCTAAAATGTAGCCAATCTAGGGCAGTCGCATCGAGAAATCTCTCTAAAATGTAGCCAATCTGGGGCAGTCGCATCGAGAAATACCTCTAAAATTCAGCCAAACAGGGGCAATCACGTCGAGATTCGACAAATCTCTCGAAGATCAATCAATCAGGAGCAAAGCCATTTCAAGGCTCATATTGAGGCAGGCCACCTCAAGAGCACGAGAAGTTATCCTCTCCAGAAGATGGCTAATCAGAAGCACCTCTTCAAGATTCAAAATACTGGGGCAGAATATTTCAGGTCATTATGAATCCTCTCGAGGCAAATTACTTCATAGCTCATGCAGTCTGGGGCAGTTACGTTGAGATGCGATAAATCTCTCCAGGAGTTTGAAGACCCTGGGGCATGTTGAAAGCCAGGTTTTCTGTGAAATCCTCTTGAGACAATTTCTCCCAGTAGACCATGTGGCCTGGGGCAAGTGGAGAGTTAAAAGGGCCATTGTTCACTTATGATAATCTGCATGCAGTTGATCGGCAGAAGCGTGAGGCATTGAAGGTTCCCAGTATGGGGTTTCTCTTCCTCAGCAAGGCGCCAGAAGGTATCTTTTCCCAGCGAGATGTTAGAATCGTCATTCGTCCCCAGCAGAGATGGCAGAAGTTTTATCATTCATGACAGAACATCATGAAAATTCTGATTATCTTCCCCAGCAAGAGTTCAGAAGTTTGCCCTCCCCTAGCCAGGTCGTTGAGGAGTGTTGGGTCTGTTCTTCCCAAGTTTGTGGTAAAGCGGTTTCCGTCTCCCTAACGGTGTAAAGGTAGAATGCAGGATTCCAATAGAGGATTAAGTCTAATGTTGTCCCCTAGCAGAGTTGATATCGCCAACTGTCATTCCCCGAGCAGATTTGTTAGTGGTGGTTAGTTTTCCCCAGCAGGTTAGAGGCCGACTGCCATTGGTACTTCTCTTCATCAGATTCCTGGGACATTTTTTCAGCAGATGTTTGTGATAGAACGGGGTTTGGTTGGGTTCTCGAGCAGAGTTTATGACCATAGAAACAGTTTAGTTTGTTATATATCTGCAGGTTAACATGATTTTTCTCCCCAGTAGAGTTTCTCCCTAGCGTAGAGATCTAACAGCCTCAGCAGAGCATCAGGAATTTATTTCTCCCCAGCAAGAGTGTAGAGAATTGATTTCCCTAATCAGTTTGGTCTATTACTCCCCAGCGAGTGTTCAGAAGTCGACCGTCTCAGATGAAATAATGTTGCATCTTTAGCAAGAGATTTGTTTGACGTCTCTCCTCGGTAGAGATCTTGTATTCTCCACAGTATCGTGGTGTCTACTTTCCACATCAGGTCAGGAAGTATAATCTCGCCAACAACGATATGCTATTATCCCCAGCAGGGTAAAGACGTTTCCCCAGCAGCAGGTTAAGTTCAATGATATTTTCCGACAGGTTTGGTGTTAGTGACTTCAATCCCCAAGCAGAGTTTAGTGTTAATCCTCTCAATGGTTTAATCAATAGTGATTGACATCCCCGACAGATTCTAAGTCCAATGGTTATTGGCACCTTTTCCGTATCAAGTCATTTTGGGTTCCATCTTCAGCAGTTGTCATTTTTTATCCCCAACGTAAGGGAAGTCATTTTGGGTTCCATCTTCAGTAGTTGTCATTCTTGATCCCCGGCGTAGGGGAAGTCATTTTGGGTATCATCCTCAGCAGTTATCATTCTTAATCCCCAACGGAGTGGAAGTTCTCTTCGGGTTTCATCTCCAGCAGGGGTTTTGATCAGGAAGGTCGTTTAGTTTATCTTCCTCAACACGGGTTGTGACCCTAAGGATAATTCAGTTGTCATCCCCAGTGGAGTTGCCTTCGTATCTTTAGCATTTATTTTGCTGAGGAGCCTCTTTTGCATAGCATAAGCATCTTTGCATGGCTTCCCTCAAATGCGTAGCATTTCCATTTCGTATGGAGCATTGCGCCATAGAAAAATTCACATATGCATTTGAAGCATAAGTCAGGTTTGATATTATCTTTTCCAGACCTTTTCTCAGCAGAGAATAACATATTTCAAGAGATCTTATCTTACTTTATCCCCGGTGAAATTGATGATGAATTCGTTCATCTTGCTTGTACTCCCCTGTAGAGTTGTCTGTTTAAGCTTCTCTTGTCCCCAGCGGAGTCATCTTTGTAGATTTGTTGATTCTACTAACTTTGGTTGTGAGTCCGACTTCGTGCCGGCATACCTTTGTGTTTGGATGTGATATCGCCTTCGTATCGACTTTCCTTTTGAAATCCATCTTGTGATGGTAACCTTTGGATGTGAGACCGCCTTCGTGTCGGCTTTCCTTTTCAAATACATCTTGTGATGGTAACCTTTGGTTGTGAGACCGCCTTCGTGCCGGCATACCTTTTTGTTTGGATGTGAGACCGCCTTCGTGTCGGCTTTCCTTTTCAAATCCATCTTGTGATGGTAACCTTTGGTTGTGAGACCGCCTTCGCGTCGGCCTACCTTTGTGTTTGGATGTGAGACCACCTTCATGTCGGCTTTCCTTTTGAAATCCATCTTGTGATGGTAACCTTTGGTTGTGAGACCACCTTTTTGCCCGCATACCTTTGTGTTTGGATGTGAGACCTCCTTCGTGTCGGCTTTCCTTTTTAAATCCATCTTGTGATGGTAAACTTTGATTGTGAGACCGCCTTCGTGTCGGCCTACCTTTGTGTTTGGATGTGAGACCGTCTAAGTGTCGGTTTTCCTTTTCAAGTCCATCTTGTGATGGTAACCTTTGGTTGTTTGACCGACTTCGTGTCGGCCTACCTTTGTGTTTGGATGTGAGACCGCCTCCGATCGGCATTCCTTGGTGAGAATTCATGTTCCATTTGCCTTCGTTTTGATATGAGACTGCCTCCGGCCGGCATTCCTTATTTCACTCCTTAATTGTGAGTCAGCCTTCGGCCAACATCCGTTTCAAGTCCGCTTTCGTGTGGCATCTTTACTTTGAGTCCACCTTCAGTGGGCAAACACTTTATTGTATATCTCCTCAAAAGTGCAAATTTCCAGGTCCTTTTGGTATTCAATCTCCGTGTCCCTTGAATATCTGAAAGCCATTGCCATCATTCCTTCAGGTCCAAGTCGATTGAATAGGGGCAGCTTTAACACCCCAAAATTTTCCCTCCTATTTATACCCTCAATAAGTGGCTTATGCTTCACATTTCATATGCATTTAGGTCATAAGCATTAGGCATGCATCATTGGTCTTCCCAAGGCATGGGATCATAGGTTTTTATCATTGATTGTACAAAGCAAGGAGAATGAGGTATATTCAACCACTCATACCATAAAGGCTCCTCATGCATCAAGACATCCTATTTGATTCACCATTTCATCTGAAGATTGAGATTCACAAGAAACTTGAAGAGAATCATCCTCTCCTGTCTCTTGATCCTCCAATTAGGGTTTTGGTTATCTGTGCATGTGGCGTCATCACGAGCAAGGATCTTGGAGCTTTAACATCATCTTATCACATACAACATCTTAGTTTAAGAGGATCTTCACTCACTTCAAAGGAATTAGGGTTCTGACCATCAGTCAACACCTCCTATCTTTTGAGGCCAAATTAGGGTTTTGCTTAAAATCAGTTAATTTCTGATTTTTTGGTCAAGACTTGATTCCGTGGCTCTCTATATGTTCTCAAGTATCTAGAGGTGGAACACGGACCATCAATGTCATTCAGAAGGGATTCAATTGGCTAGATGATTAAGAATTAGTCAAATTGGGGATAAAGTCAATTGATCAAAGAAAAAGTCAACTCTTGACTTTTTGGGGTCAAACTTATGTTCATCATGTCAAATATGATAAATGGGTGAGATTTGATCAAGACATATCAAAGGAATCATGAAAAATCAAGAATTTTGGAGAGTTACCCAATTTGGAAAATTAAGGTTTTAGAAATTTTCCATTTTGGGAAAGTTTTTTTATGGTTTGCAGCCACTTTCAAGGCCATTTTTCATCATGTTCCGAGCTTCATCTCAATTTTAGTCAAACATGAAAGTTGTAGTATGCATTCCAAGCTTGCCATCCATATAAAGAATGTTTCATTTGGATTTCTAGATCAAAAGTTATGATGCATTGAAGTTGGGATCATCAAGTTGAAGAAATGAAAAAAACTTAGAATTTTTCTAAGAACCCAAAAACCAGCTTGTGTCATGGCATGTTCAACCCCATTTTTCATCATGTTTAAGGCCTCTATTCCTTTTGCTTCTCACATCAAACTTGTTGTACCAAATGTCCTCTTAATTTGATACCAAGAATCACTCAATTTGGCACATTAAACATGGAGTTATGCATCTCCAAAATCATCACCATGAGTATGCCCATGCAAGTGTGTCAAGTCATGTTATAGCTAATCCAAATTCAAACCAAAACGTTGCATTGTTGTTGCAACACGCGTACAGCAATATGTACTCTCTGTTTGCCTTTTTAAACCAAGTCATAAGCTTACAAACCATATCCATACCATGACTTTGTTCCATATGGCCAAGAAAGAGAATAACAACTTAGCATACAAGATAGTGTCATTCTAATCCCACCAGCTATTGTTCATCAACATACCATACATACATGATTATCATGTACATCATAGCAACAACAACACACTTGGAACACCATAACCCGTGCCACACCATAACTTGATCTCATTTTCCAAACTTTCTTAACCAAGTGTCTAACTGTTTTCTAACCATGGTTAACACTTAATCACATCACTAACCAACTATATAGGGCTTAACCACCTCTAACTGAATCAGTTAGGTCACTTTTTCACCAAGAGAAACAAAAACTCCATTTTTGCACCTCAACATTCAGAGCTTCGAAACTCCACATTTTGGAAGCTTTCTTCAAGCTCCTTCTCATAATCTTCATCTCTACACTTCATTCTTGCTACTCTTGGCAAGATTTTCCACCTGGGATAGCTATTGAAGCATCCTCGAATCCATTTCAGTTCATCACCAACTGGCATTTCTCCTTAAGATTTAAGGATTCTATAGCATTTATTTTGCTTCCAAGAGTAGATTAGAAGATCTTGCATGAAGTTTTAGGGTTTCTTGACCTTGGAAAAACATCTTCAATCAGGTTTAAATCATTGAACTCATAGCATCATTCTAGATTGCGTGAGCTGGTTTAGGTTCTCATGTAGTTGCATCTGAAGTCCTCTTACCTGAGGCAACGTTTGTGGTTAGAGATTAGGGCAAAATGTGAAGTTTCAAGTTTTTCAGATCTAACTTATTGGCTTTGAATCTCTTTGTGTGTTGGTTGTATAGAGTTTTTGATAGCATATTTGTAATCTACGTAAAATTCTGCGCAAGATAGTATATGTCTTTGTCATATTTGGTTATATTTTCGCATGAGCTCCGGTGGAGCTGGCCGAAGAAGACGACCGGGGGAGTCTTCTCCTGTGGCTGGTCTTAAAACCCTAGCCCTGGTCAATCCAAGTCAAGGCTGATGCATGTTTTAATCTTGGCCGTGTGTTATTTCTGATCCAATGCATATAAACGTGGCAACACATTAATGATTCACATGTTCATCACGTGCATTCCATTTTCATCCTTTTTTCTTTATTTTCTGATTAGTTCATAAAATGCTGAATACAACAAAAAAGGCATGTTTTTTTTTCTATTGGCCCCAGTATCCTTGCTATACGCACCCCCATTTATGGCCCAGCATGGTTTATCAACTAGGAATTTGCTAATGTTGCACCTCCTCTCCATTCTCATGTGTTTCTTTTATTTCTTTTTGTACACGTTTCATAATTCATTTTTAAAAATAATTTCATTTGGCTAAAAAATCACAATTAATTCATGGTTGTTCCTTGATGTTTTAATTAGTTTTTGACTTTTTGTATTTTCACTTTGGAATAAATTTGGTATTTTTCTGAATTTCTGATTGGAATGTGTTCAAATTGAAGTACCTTGTGTCTAAAGCTTGGAAAAGTGATTCTCCCAACATAATTTTTATTCCAATTTTTGTACTCATTTAGCCATTAGATTGTGTGATATCTTGGTGTTCAATTGGTGTTTGTTCCATGATCTTTGGGTCACTTTTGATGCCATTCTTTTATGCTTGTGTGTATGATCATTGTTGAATAACATGCTAAATGTTTTCAATTGTTTGAACGCCTTTGGTGCATATTTTGGAGCCAATATTTTGAACATGATCAGCTACTGACCTTTCCATTCCATGAAAAATTTTCCATAATTTTCCAAAGCTTTTATCTATTTGTCTTGAGTTGATCAATGTGTACTTAGTGTTTGAGTGTATATTTGGAATTAGGTGAAATTTGATGTTTGGGTATGCCATTCTTAGGTCAGCTTTATTGGCATGAGTAAGAACATTCATAATAATGTTTTGGGTGCCATTATGTTACTTTGACATTGGTTGTTGATCATGTTTGAGATGCCTACTTTAAACCCTTAAAAGATGCCTAAATGCATGTCATTCTACTTGAGCCTTTTGTTGATGCTTAGGATGTTTAGGGATGTAATGTTGACATGATTGTTGAACTTAAGCATTGGTTTTCACTTGTTATAAAATGAAGTACATCCACCTAAACTTACTTTATAGTTCTCTTTTGAATGCCTCTAATGAATGTCACTTGTGTGAACTTGAGCCATGTTTATTTGTCAACTTTGACAACTTGCTTTTGGTGCTTTGGTATGCCATCTTTGGTTGATGTTTGCATGAATCAAAAGTGAGATATTACATGTCATTTGCTACTGCCTTGTGTGCTTGGATACCCATTTAACATGACTTGCATTCTCCTTTACTTGCTTGATAATTAACAAGCCTTTATGGAAGTGTTTAGGTGTTTGTTTTGACATGTGCTTGCCTTAGCTTTGGAGAATGATTTGTTGTGAGAACTTTTGTGGTAACTTGAGAGGTTGGTACATTGAGTCAAATGCATTAGCTTCTGACCTTGGTCACTTACATGCCAATCTTCGTGTTTGTTTGTTCATTGTGTATTCATGATTGAATGATACATCCTTAAGGTGATATCTTTGTGCATAATTTACAAATCTCTTGAACATGAATTGATGTGTATTTCATGATCACTTCTCAACATTTCAAGCATTCCTTTGATATGATTACATCATGTATGTTACTTAAATGCATGACTTGGCCTGATTTGTATGACCTTTAGAGGTTGATTGAACATAGTCTTTGAATGGTAAATGTTTGTGTGCTAGTTTTGGGCATAACTTGATTTCTGTTACAGTTTTTAGGACACTAACATAGACATGATATGGTAGGTTTAGCTACTGACCCTATTAGGTTCATACACCTTTAGGAATCATTTCACTTTGCTTATTGTTTGACATTACTCTTAGAATAGAATTAGGACACTTGCTTGTGCATTAGTGCATAGTTTCGCATGTTGCTTTCAACTATTCAATAGACGAGCTTGGCTTGGAGTTGGTAAGTACTTATGTTACCTTACATTGATGTTTACACTTACATGACTTCTCTTTCATCTCACTTCCCTTTTCTTCTTTGAATTGTGATTCAATCATCTAATGTGTACTTGTGTATGAGTCACATGTTCCCTTAGGATTCCTAGCTTGAATCTAATTTTGGATTAGGTTCAAAGTAGGAGAGACATTAGGTTATCAATCCGAGCATGCTAACATAGGTAGAGATTCCCTATAATCCTCAACTATAGGATCAATCATGGCATGACAACTTATAGGATGGAGATCCCCTTAGTTGTTTCTTTTAACCATTTGAGTCTCTTCTCTCTCTCTATAAAAGAAAAGCCAAAAACACTTAATAAATATTATATGTGGAGTGCGCCACGAGCCTTAAGCACATGGTAAGTGATAAGCGGGAGTCCCTCCTTACGTTATCTAGGGTGTTTTGCATGTGTCCTGTCTTGGGTCGATTTGCAACGCATTCGATCCTATGTCATAGTCTTTAGCACGATACATACCGCAAACAAAACAAATCAAAATACTTCTTCTAAAAGACAAAAAAACCCATCGTCTTCCTTCAGGATTCTTTTCTCATCTCACTCACTCAAATCATAAGGCAACGTTATTTCCGTTCTACAGCAAACAGGTAAACGTGTAAGTCTCCACGCAACGAACACCAACACCTAAACTGCTAGAACACGGACGTTGGCGTCATCCACCTAAAAAACACCAAACAACAAAGACCTTGTAGGTCAAACTACGATTGCTCTGACTTCCTCTCTCTCGCCCGATTGAGGATACGTAGGAACAAGACGGCGATGTCCTGGCGAGCAACCTTCCCACATCAAACCCGTAGTCCTTCGAACTATGTTGACTCTGACTTTCCCGTTCCCGAGGGAGTACGTAGGCCTGGGACGGGATGTCCTATCGAGTCACCTTTTCTTTTCTTTCCCCGTTTCTCCATTTCTTTCCCTTTCCAGTTAGCATTAGATCTTCAGATACCTACACCCTTTGATTAAACAATAAGCTTGAATCCCATCGAGTACGATGGATGCGAGGGGGTGCTAATACCTTCCTCTCGCGTAACTGACTCCCGAACCCAGACTATGGTTGCGATGACCTTGTTTTTCCCTTTTCTAGGTTTTCTTCGATCGTTTTCTTTCCCTGCGTCGGGATAAACAACGTTTGGTGGCGACTCTTCAGTCTTTCCCGCCGGTTGATTTTCGCAGTTACTCCACTTTGTAATCAAGGCCCATGTTGAAGTATTCTCTCAATGTACCCCACTGTACACAGCGCACCCCTGACACTCTTCTTTTCTTTTCTTTTCTTTTCCTTCTTCTTTTTTATTATTTCTTTTGGATAATTGTTGGTTCTTTTTAGTTTTAATGCATTTTATTTTCACTAATGAAAAATACTTTGATTGCTAAATTGGTGTTTTGTTTAGTCCACATAATTGGAAATATATGCCATTGATCTTTAGATTTAGAGTTTTTTAAGTTCTAGAGATAACACTTCATCCTTTGGATTTTAGATTTGTGGGATTATTCAAAATAGCATCTTGATTCCTTATATTCTTGGACTTAGAAAAATTAGGTGCTTAAATCTTACTCTGATTTTTTCCCTGGCTAACTGGTTTGTCAAAAGTTGTTTTGATCAACTAAATCCTTTGATATGTGCCTATTCCTTCTGTCTAGTCAAGTGATCAAAAGTCTCTTGATCATTTGATAAGACTAGTCCTATGTACAAGCGTTGCAATGGACTTTTCAAGGTAAACTCAAGATGATAGACTTCACACTTTAGTCAAACACAAGTTTAAGCAATCATACAAGACTGGAGCCCTATTCAAGCACAACGACAAAAAGAATCTTCATTACTTGTCAGTTATGATTCAAATGGCGCGCCACGATTCTTAAGTAGTAGAGAAAGAATGAGAATGGAGCATTCCTACCCTCATTTTGAATATCTTTGGGTACGGGACGAATGACCCAGTTGCTCAGAGTATTCTCCTATACTCATAGACTTTAGTGCAACTTCAATCAACAACTGTCAAGTCTTCTTCCAAGTACAACACTCTTCAACATTACACTTTCCTCTTTGGACCAAACACAACCTTCTTTGGAATCCACACCTTCTTTGGGTTAAACACCTCATGGTCAAGTACCCTTTCTCTGAACCAATACCTCTCATGCATCGCCATATGAGGTCCGTTCACAAGCAATCCCATTTCTTCTATTTTACCCTATGAGCTCCGTGCTCAGGCATTTCCTTTTGCCACATGAGCTTCGTGCTCAAGCAATCTCATTTTTCCATAAAAGTTTTGTGTTTAGGCAAAACCCTTTTGTAGGTCTTGATCTCTAAATCTAGGCAAAATCCTACATTTCTGCATTGGCCACACCTCTTAGATTTAGATACACTACTCTACAGATCCAACAACACCACTCTTGGTCCAAAATATACCTTCACAACTCCTTTCCAAACAAATTTCTATTTTATTTTTGCCTTATGGAGCTTCATACTCTGGCAACTTTTTTATCTTCTTTTTTCCCTGTGGAGCTTCATGCTCCGGCAACCTTTATATCTTCTTTTTTCCTTGTGGAGCTTCATGCTCTGGAAATCTTCTATTTTCTTTTTTCCCTGTAGAGCTTCATGCTCTGGCGAACCTTTCCCTTCCTTTTTGCCTTGTGGAGCCTCATGCTCTGGCAACGTTATTTCCTTATTCAACTAATGTGCCCTTAGTTCCACGAACTACGGAGCTCTGATTTCCTTATTGCACTATGAGGATATGTAGGCACGGGATTGCAAGATCTTAGCAAGCAACCTTTTTTACTTTTCACCCTTAGTTCTCCGAACTACGGAGCTCTGATTTCCTTATTGTGTTATGAGTGTACGTAGGCACGGGATCGCGAGATCTTGGCGAGCACACTAATTTAAAACTCTATTTTTCCCCTTTCGCAAGTAATATTTAGATAGTAACCCCCATCCACGCAAAGAACAAGAAAAATAGTTCCCGTCGAGTACGACGGATGTGAGGGATACTAATACATTCCCCTCGCATAACCGACTCCCTTACTCGTTTCTCTTTCCCTTGGATTTTATCAATATTTTCCCTTTTCTTTTGGAATAAATAAAGTTCAGTGGCAACTGTGTTATATCATCGAGCATGCGATCTGCTTGGGTATTTTTCACGTTGCGATATACTCTAGGGACCTTTTTACGAACCTCCTTCTTTGAAGAATAATATCTACCTGTGAGGGGATATGGGTTTACAGGAAACCCAAGACTCTACATACCTGGATTACCTTAAATACGCCGAACCATTGAACTTGCATCGAGAAGTATTTACAGATTATCCAGAATATGTCGAACCTTTGAATCAATGGATGTTGCATACATGTTTGCATTTAGTTCACATGAAAATCATTTTAGAATGTGCATTATTTTCATGGAATCCATAGTCATCCAGTCATAGTAGAACATTCAGTTATGGAAAAATCTAACAATAGAAACACATTCTAGTACAAAACACAGGGAACCCAAGCTAGATGAGTTAAAGAAGGATGGAGCTCACTTAGTTGATGATCACAAAGAGGCTTTCAAGAAGGCTTATGGCAACTTGTTGAGTATTCTGCTTACCAAGGAGGACACTGGCTTGATCATCACCTTTGCACAATTCTATGACCCTGCTCTGCACTGTTTCATATTCCAAGATTTCCTATTGGCTCCCACTTTGGAAGAGTTTGCTCATATCTTAAGTATTCCAATCAAAGACCAATTTCCATACACAAGCTTGGATGGCTTTCCATAATCTGCACTGATAGCTCAAGCTCTCCATCTTAAAAGGGAAATGGTTGAATCTAACATTTGTACCAAAGGAAACATTAGAGGGCTTCCTTCAAAGTTGCTGATTGAAAAGACTACCACATTTGCTGATAGTGGAAGTTGGGATGCTTTTTATACCATCTTTTCTCTTCTCATATATGGGTTGGTACTGTTTTCAAACATTGAAGGCTTCGTTGATAAATTTTTTGTCAATATCTTCCTATCCTGAAATCCTATTCCAACACTTCTAACCGATGTCTATTACTCCTTCCATTAGAGATCCAAGAAGAAGGGAAAAGTAATCAAGTGATGTATTCCTTTACTTTATAAATGGCTCCTGACCCACTTACCAAGGAAATGACATTTTGTTGATAATGTGGGAGCATTAAAATGGTCTCTAAGGTTGATGTCTCTAAATGCAGAGGACATAGTGTATTAGATCTGTGACTATAATGGGATATATCCCATATTCAGTTGTGGTAACTTTCATAATGTACCTCTCATTGGTATTAAGGGAGGGATTAACTACAACCATATTCTTTCATTGCGTCAACTTGGTTACCCATTGAAAGACAAACCTGAGGACAGACTATTGGAAGAATTTATGTTAGCTGAAGAGGTTGATGATCCTGAATTGCTGAAACAGATACGCCGTACATGGGGCAAAGTCCACCTCATAGGAAAAAAGGAACTTGGAAAGCAAAACTACATTGCTTTGGAAGCTTCCACTATTTGGGTCAAGGCAAGAATCAAGGTTGTTAAGTTTCCCTACCTTTGGGAACCTTCCATGAGCATCAAGCCTTCAATACCCTCTGTTGTTCCTATTTCAGAAGTGGACAAGCTTAAGGATACTATTAAGTTGTTGGAAAAGGATAATGCAGATTTAAGGTCTGACCTTGGTAAGTTCACTCAAGAAAAATAAAACTTGAAGATCAACCTAAACTAGAAGAGAGAGCATATGCTAGCAAAAGAGAATGACATTGCTCAAGATGAACATAACAAGCGAAGAAAGGTTGATGAAGCTCTTAAGGGAACCTATGTTGGCCTCTCTACCTAGAAGAAGCAACTTGCCGATACTCAGTATCATGCTAGCAAAGTGGTAACTTTTTGGAACCAAACTCTGAAATCTCATAACGAGATGGAGGAGAGCTGTGAAACATAACTCAAAGAAATTCAAGAAAAACTGAAAGATTGCGAAAAAAATTAAAGAAAGAACAAGGCCATGCTAAAAAGCTTGAGGCTTCTCTCTCTCAACGTCAATGTGATCTTGAAAGGTTTTTTGAAGAAATCAGAGGGTTGAAAGGGAAAGCACATCAGAGTCAGGAAATTGTTAATCAACTCAACCAAGAATTCTCTCAATAGGAACAACATTGTCGTCACCTCAAAGTTCTCCTTGATCAGAAAGAAGCATTTCTACAAAGCTCTTACATGGACATAACCTCTCTTTATTGCATAATCTCCTCATTGATGCACAATATTGGAGGGAAAGACATGCACGCTTAGCTATGTTTGCTGACCATGCAATTGAAGACCTCTCGAGATTGCTGAAGGAAGCTCATGTTGACTTGTTTCAACACAATACTCCTAGGATTGTCTTTCACTTTGTTGCTGTTTGTAGGGTTGTATTTGAGAGGTTTAAAGCTGATCTTCTTGTAGCTCATCGAGCGAATCCCTGAGTTGTAATAATTGTACTCTTTATTCTTCCTCAATGAATAAAACGAGTATTTTTCATTACTGACTTTATCTTCTGTCTTATTTTATGTAATTTTATGGCTACTTATATGCAATTGACAATCTCAGGATTCCCTGAAAATTAAAAAATATCCTTGTTGCATGCATTCATACATTCATGCATTTCATTTAGAAAATACAAAATTCTCATACCATCTCTTTTCCATCGTCTAGAAAAGACGACGATTCTCCGCCGAAGATATCTCACCCAAGCTAATCATCAGGAGATCATGGCAGAAATTAACCAAGAGAATGTCACCTACAAGGAGAGATTGGACCAATTCCAAGGGAAGATGGATACACTTCTGGAACTCTTTCGCACCCAGAAGGACAATTTTACAACTGTTGTTGGGACTCCAACTGAAATTAAAATGGTTGCTCAACTAATCCCCAACCACTCAGACTCTCTTCCTAGACCTAGTGGACATGCTGCTGTCTATCCCTTGGGAATGCCACAAGACCTCAATCCTCAGGTTGCTAATGATGGGTCTTTAGTTCCTTATCAACCAGTGCCTTTGCCTCTAGTTAATGGGAATGTTGCAATCTATTCTTGGAGAATGCCTCCTCATTTCTCTCCTCCGGTGATTGATCTTGATAACAACAAAGCCTCTAAAGATCAGCCTCAATAGAATTTTATGCTTGTGGCTGTTGAAACACTTATTGAAACAGAGAACGAGTATATGGGTTTTCCTATCAATGTACATATTCCTCCACCGATCATCCAACCTGGTATGCAATATCCTTATCAAGGCATTCAGACTTCTAATTCTGGAATGCCACCTTCTCACCCCAGGGCACCCTGTATGTTCATCTTGGGGCACCCTATGCTCCATATGTTCACCTTGGGGCATAATACACTCAAGCTACCAATCTGTGGGCGCAAATTGATAATCCTGGTATGATGTATTATCCACAAGTTCCTCCTCAACTTGTTGCTCCTCAAGTTCCTCCTCAGTTTGCTACTTCTTAAAGTCCTCAGATTCCTCCTCAAGGTCCTCAGTATGCGAATCATAATACTCCCTATACAAATCTGAATAAGCCTGTTGTTGACTACCAATTGTTAGATGAACGGATTAGGGCCATTTAAGGGTTATCTGCTTATGGGATATATGCTAAAGAGTTGTATCTAGTACCTAATGTGGTATTACCTCAGAAGTTTAAGGTTCCTAACCTGCAAAAGTACAAATGGCTGAGATGCCTGAAGATCCATATAACAATTGTTCTGGACTGGGCCGGGGTCTGCCCCTCAATCGAGCAGGCCCAACCCAAACGTCCCGGGATGGCCCAATAAGGGCCCCTTAGCACGACCCATGTCGGGCATATGTCTCCTCAACATTGTCGGGCACACGTACGGTATAGAGCGTCGGGCAGGACGCTAAGCCTCCCCGACCTCGCTCCTCCCCGACACTCAGGTTCTCCTCCCCCGCGATGAGCCATCTCCATCTGCACATAAGAGTCCTCCCCGCGAGGACACGTCTCTCCCCTACACAAAAGACTCCTCCCCGCGAGGACACGTTCTCATGTAACTACCCACTCCCGATGGAATCGGTCTGCCCTAATTCCGGAGATCTAGGAACGGTTACCCCAGGGCGAAGACCACATGCTGGTCTTCACTATGCCACGTAAGCCCTGGCAGTTACTTGGATTGGGCCTGGTAATCCAGCCCAATGCAAGTAACCGTTGGCCCCGTGCTGGGGGCTCTCTATAAATACCCTCTCACTTGAGAGGGTCAGGTGACACACTTTTTTACTCTCTAACCTCTTTGTACTTGCTTTTACTTGTGACCCTTGTCTTACTTGAGCGTCGGAGTACCTTGCAGGTACACCCCCTCCCCCCCCCCCGGCCGTCTTTCAACCGCACCGGAGCTGAAGTCCACAAGACGTTGTTGGCCGCCAAATACTGTCTGATCCAGGTACGATCAGTGGCGCCGTCTGTGGGAAACCTTTGCTTCCCTTTTTTTCCTCCGATAAACCAAATCAATCCTCTCGTTCATCACCATCATGGCCGGCAACCCGTCTGCTAACAAAGCTCTGGACACCGTCCTTGCGCAACTCGAGAACGGGAACCACCGCAAAGACGTTGCTGCCCTCCACGTCGAAGAAGGCGACGTGAGAGACGGGCAGACCGCCTCCCCAGACTCCCAAGACGTGGCTTACGGTGCTACCCAGCAGGACGACCAACAAGCCGTCTTTCAGCCAGTTGCTCCTCCGCCCAATGCAGATTCGAGCACCGTGGCCCTGTTTGCCTTGATCAATCAGACCAATCAGCTGATAGC
Source organism: Lathyrus tuberosus (assembly GCA_022829125.1). NCBI lineage: Eukaryota > Viridiplantae > Streptophyta > Magnoliopsida > Fabales > Fabaceae > Lathyrus > Lathyrus tuberosus. The sequence goes on along the minus strand of JALAZF010000082.1, from coordinate 1,789,860 downwards.
ACACCAGAATACCAGAATTGAAGCACTAGAGCAAGGACGGACACGACGATCTTCCCCGCGAAGACATCGTCGTCCACCCTCGCCTCACCGCTATCCTTCCCCGTGAAGAACTCCATCCGAAGAGTCTCGAACCCCCTTGCCGGTGCGCGAGGGCCGTAGGCCACGCCTTGAACGCCCCCAGCCGGCAGTCTCCCAGAAGCGCCATTGTTCCCCGCCTCGGAAGGAACCCAGGCCCTTCGCAACTACCAAGAAGTCCAAAACCACCGAGGAGAGACCGAGGAACCGTTCGAGGAACTCCCCTCCACGACATCACCGATCCCCTTCGAGATCCCCGGCCGGAAGCGACGACGACGACCAGAGGACCCCTCTGTCGTGGGAGATCATGAACGTCCCAATTCCTGTGGGCATGGAGAAACCCCCGCCACTGGGGACCTACGATAGTCTGGCTGACCTCGACGATCAAGTTGAAAGTTTCGAAGCCATGCTCGACTTTAGAAACGTCAGGGGAGCCATTAAATGCAGGCTTTTCCCCACCACCTTGCGGAAGGGCGCCATGACATGGTATAAGGGTTTGGCACCCGGGTCGATCACATCCTAGAAGCAACTAAGACAATGCTTCACCAAACACTTTACTGCATCTCGTCGACACCCGAAGACGGAGGCTGCCCTAGAGAGCATCTTCCAGGGGAAGAACGAATCTCTCAGGAACTACATTGAGAGATTCAACAGAGAGGCTGTCGAGGTTCATACGACCGATGACATGAAGAAGTATCTGATCATCCATGGACTACGTTTTGGATCTGATTTTGCCAAGTCCGTGGGCCTCCGCAGACCCCGCCGTCTCGAGGACCTCCTCCAACAAGCTCAGTCGTATATCGAGCTCGAGGAGTCAGAGGCAGCGTAGATCGCCCTTGAGTCGAGACGCAAAGAAGGCCCCCGCGGCCACAAAGATGAAGACTCTCCTCCCCGACGAGGAGGAGAAAGAAAGAAATAAAATCGCCCCCGTGATCCTCGGGAACTGCGCAGACCAACTAGCCGGTTCACGGAATACACCCCGCTCAACGGTCCCCACGCACGAATCTTCTCCGAGTGCCAGAACGCGGAATTTCTGAAAGGAGGCGTCTGTTTTTCGAAGCCGACTACTCCCAAATCAAACACTGACAAGTCAAAGTACTGCAGGTTCCACCAGAGCCACAGACATGTCACAGAAGACTGCATCCAACTCAAAGATGCAATTGAAATCCTCATCAAGGAGGGGCACTTGAAGAAATACGCCCAGAAGAATGATACTCCTCGTCCCAGCTCCCGGGAAGCCCAGAACGTCGAGAAGACGACACCTCCTCCCGACGAGAGCCGGCTTCAGGTCACACGACCCGAAGATTTCTTTGTCCCCGCAATCATTGAAGGCCAAGAAGCAATTTGCAACATGTGGGCGACCTTCCCCCACGAGGACCCCGTCGCTGCCCGTAGCACCTGGGAAGGCTTCCCCAAGGCAATGGTCATCTCCGGGGGTGGTTGCGAGAAGTTGTCCTTCGGGTCAATTAAGAGGAAATTTGATGAACTAGAATCAGCAACATCGGCGAAGACAACCACTCTCGAGAAGGTGCGAGGGAACTCAAACCCTATCACCTTCTATCTCGAGGAGCTCCCCAGAGGAGCGCCCAACACCACTATCCCCCTCCTGGTCAGGGCCCAGATGGCAAATTTTGACGTTCAAAGGATCCTTGTCAACCAGGGCAGCTTGGTCGACATCATGTACGCTCACCTTTTCGGGACTCTCCAACTCGACGAGAGACATCTGACCCCATACGTTGGCTCAGACCTGCAGGGATTCAACAGAACCACCACCCGACCATGGGGCTACGTTGAGCTGATGGTCACATTCGGGGCCGAAGACACAACCCGACAGGTGAAGACCCGCTTCCTGGTGGTCGAATGTCCATCCCTTTACAACTGCATCCTCGGGAGGACCACCCTGGCCGAGCTTACGGCGGTACCATCAATGGTCTGCCTCAAAATAAAGTACTACACGGCCAGGGGACGAGTAGTGACGATGCACGGGGACATAGACGCGGCCAGAAGATGCTTCGACGCCACCATCAAAGGCATGATTTCCATCGGCACCAAACCCAAGACCGTGGCCAAGCCACCCCCGGACGCCGAACAGGTACCTCTCCCGCGCGTCAACGCGGTCAAACTCGACAGCAGATTCCTGGGCGAACCCGATGAAAACGGGGCAGAAGACCTCGACCTCCAGGCGAAAAACAACGGGCGACCTCTCCACCCAACGCGCCCCATCCCCGACGGAGACTTTGAGCTCGTGGTACTCGGGGACGATCCAGACCGTAACATGAAGATTGGCACCGGAATCCCCGACCTGGTGAAGGAGCAGCTGAAGGCATGTCTAAGGGAGAACGCTAATCTCTTCGCATGGAGCACCTCTGAGATGCTTAGCCTCGACCCCGAGGTGGCTTGCCATCAGCTCGCAGTAGATCCGGCCGCTAGGGGCATAGCTCAACGTAGGCGTAAGCAGTCTCCCGAAAAAGCGGAGGCTGCTGAAAAAGACCTCCTAGAGGAAAATTTTATTTCGGAGGCCAGGTACACAACCTGGCTGTCCAACGTTGTACTCGTAAAAAAGAATAATGGAAAATGGAGGATGTGTGTTGATTATACTGATCTTAACCGGGCTTGCCCGAAAGACTACTATCATTTGCCTAACATCGACCAGTTGGTCGACAACTCTGCAGGTTACAAACTATTATCCTTCATGGACGCATACTCGGGATACAACCAAATTCCCATGGACAAGGTCGACAAACAGCACACGGCTTTCATGACCGAGTCGGGAATTACTACTACAACGTAATGCCTTTCGGCCTGAAGACCGCCGGTACGACCTACCAACGGATGATGAACAAGGTTTTCTGGGCTGAAATCGGTGACATGCTCGAGGTCTACATGGACGACATGATCGTCAAATCGGCGGAAGAAGTCGACCATGCCGCACACCTCAAGAAAGTGTTCGACACAGCGAGGAGGTGCCGCATGAGGTTCAACCCCGACAAATGTACCTTCGGCGTTCGGGCAGGTAAGTTCCTCGGTTACTACCTCACAGAGCGAGGAATCGAAGCTAACCCCGACAAGTGTAGAGATTTTTCCGAGATCCATACTTCGGACTCAAAGAAGTCAATACAATCATTGACGGGATGCTCACCGCCCTCTCCCGCTTCGTCGCCAAGTCGGCGCAGTACGCACTCCCATTTTTCAAACTTCTTCGACAAAAAGCGGAGTTTGAATGGAGCGAAGAATGCGAGCAGACGCTCTTCCACCTAAAACAAGTCTTATCGCAACCCCCGATCCTCTCACGGTCTGAGAGCGGGGAAACACTTTTCTTGTATCTCGCGATCACGAGTGAAGCAGTCAACGCCGTCCTCATTCGGGAAACCCCGGACGGACAGAAACCAATTTACTTCACGAGCAAAGCCCTCCAAGGCCCCGAGCTCAGGTATCAGCAGATAGAGAAAGTCGCCCTGGCCCTCGTTACCGCGACCAGGAGGCTACGCCACTACTTCCTCGCCCACACTGTCGTCGTAAGGACCGAACAGCCTATAAAGCAACTCCTTGGACGACCAGATATGGCGGGGAGGATGCTCAGGTGGTCGCTCGAACTCGCCGAGTTTGACATCCAATACGAGGGAAGGAAAGCCCTGAAGGCTCAGGTATTGGCTGACTTCGTGGCAGAGATGAGCTGCGACACGTGGCGCACATTCTCCCAAACGTGTCGTTTCATTCCCCAACACGCGTCTTTTCATTCACCTCGTTTCAGACTTCCCGTATCCCCGCGATGTCACACATCCACGGCCAGTCTAGCACGAGCAGGCCGACTCGTTTTTGCCCGGTTACCAACTGCTCCTCGTTTAGAGTCCCTTCCCTGACTAGATAAGTCCTCGACATAGCTGACCCTTAAGTCATTACTCCGACACCTCAGAGCAACGACTTGGGGGGCTCCTGTTCTGGACTGGGCCGGGGTCTGCCCCTCAATCGATCAGGCCCAACCCACACGTCCCGGGATGGCCCCTTAGCCCGACCCATGTCGGGCATATGTCTCCTCAACATTGTCGGGCACACGTACGGTATAGAGCGTCGGGCAGGACGCTAAGCCTCCCCGGCCTCGCTCCTCCCCGACACTCAGGTTCTCCTCCCCCGCGAGGAGCCATCTCCGTCTGCACATAAGAGTCCTCCTCGCGAGGACACGTCTCTCCCCGACACAAAAGACTCCTCCCCGCGAGGACACGTTCTCATGTAACCACCCACTCCCGATGGAATCGGTCTGCCCTAATTCCAAAGATCTAGGAACGGTTACCCCGGGGCGAAGACGACGTAAGCCCTGACAGTTACTTGGATTGGGCCTGGAAATCCAGCCCAATGCAAGTAACTGTTGGCCCCGCGCTGGGGGCTCTCTATAAATACCCTCTCACTTGAGAGGGTCAGGTGACACACTTTTTTACTCTCTAACCTCTTTGTACTTGCTTTTACTTGCGACCCTTGCCTTACTTGAGCGTCGGAGTACCTTGCAGGTACAACCCCCTTCCCCCGCGCCGTCTTTCAACCGCACCGAAGTTGAAGTCCACAAGACGTTGCTGACCGCCAAATACTGTCTGATCCAGGTACGATCAACAATGTATTGCAGAAAGATGGCTTCATACATTAACAAAGATGTTATTGTTGATTCATTGCTTCCAAGACAGTTTATCTAGAGCTTTTCTAGATTGGTACATGAGATTAGAATGTAGCAAGATCCGGTATTAGAAAGATCTCTTTGATGCTTTCCTGAAGCAATACAAGGATAACTTTAGATGAAGCTTTAATATTCCAGAGATCACACCAATCCTCCTCACCTCTCCTCCCCCTCCCCCCTGTTTACATAACTCTTACATAGTATAACTATTTTCTAGTCATTTATTACTCCTAATGTAATTCTTAAACTAAAAAACAATATAAAATTTAAATTGCTAAAAAATAGTGGGGCCAAAATCACATAAATACTTAGGATTCAAAAATCCAATCCAATTAAGAAAGATAAAAAAAAAAAAAAAAACCTCACATTATATCCATAATTTTTTGTTTGAAAATTATGATTTTTAATAGAAAAAAATCAGTCATCTTCGTCACCTTTACTACTACAATTACAGGTTTTTAAGGATCTGAATTGAAAGAGTGAACTTGAGTGCTGGAAGAAGTGCATGAAGTGAGTCAACATCCGAGTTTGGAGTTCCGAGTCACGAAACTCAGGTTGCGATTTGAAAATTGCAAAATGTCTCATCAATCATCTTATTCGTCGGAGAATATGCTTCCGGTGTCAGATCCTCCGAGCGACGAAGACCGGGAGAGGCTTCTCCAAGGCGATGATAAGATCTTTAGAGGTTCTTCCATGTCTAAACGAGGCTTTTTCGCTGCTATTTCTTACATGTCTTGCGCTGGTTCGCTTCATCTTCTTAATTCTTGTTCAATTTTGATTTCGATTCACGTAACTGCATTTCATCGGTTACTCAGTGTTTTCTGTTTTTGTTTTGCAGTGCTGTTGGTGATGTTTAATAAGGCAGCTCTTTCGTCTTATAACTTTCCATCTGCAAATTTCATTGCACTTCTTCAGGTAAGCGTTTTTCTTTCTTTTTTCCTACCCACATTTCATTATCATATTTTAATTATAGATTTTTGTGTGAGTGTGCGCGCGCAAATAATAGATTTCCATTCTATTATGGCATTAAAAGAATTATTTTAGTGTGTGTTTGGCTCTGCGTTGCGTTGATTGAATTGATTTTGTAGAGTTGATTTTTGGTGTTTGATGAGAATTGGGTATGAGTGAGTTGATTTTGGTTAAAAGTGAGTTGAATGGAAAGTGATTGATGTTTGAATACATTTATGTAAAAGTGAGTTGAATCTAAAGTGATTAATGTTTGGATACATCTATGAAAAACTGAGTTGAACGATAAATTTTAGTGTAAAAGTCATGTTTAAACTCGAGAGCTAAAAATCCTAGCATCAGCTAAAATCAATTGTAAAAGCAAAATCAATTCTATTTTTGAGAAAGCAAACATGTCAAAATCAATTTTACCTCTATTGCTTTTGGCTCTTCCAAAAGGAAAACCAAACATAAGCTTAAGACGAAGCTATGTCATATGTGTCTTAAGATGAAGTGATAATAATTATTTATGTTTCTCCCTTTACCGATATGGAGGTTGACTCTCCAATTTTTCCTAGTTTTCATTTTTTAAAGGTAATTTTAGTAGTAGATTTTTTTGAGGGGAGGGTAAAATGTTAGTGTAGCAGATATTAAACTTTGGACCTCCTGAATAGAACTCCTTCAGTGTCACATTTTCAACCACACTTTCTATTATTGCAGATGGTATGTTCGTGTTGTTTTCTCTATGTATTGAGGTACAGGAGGATAATTTCTTTCAAATCTAGTGAAGCAGAAATTATATCAGAAAACTCAAAAATATTTGTGCCATTGAAGACTTTGAGGCACACTTTTCCTATTGCAGGATCATATTTACTTTATATGGTATGCCCTTTCTTCCATTTTTAGGTTAAAGTCTCGATTGTGATTTATGTTCTCCTATTATTTTACTTATTCCTGCGTTTCCCCTTGAAAGTTAGTTACTATGGAGTCTGTTCGAGGAGTAAATGTTCCAATGTATACCACCCTTAGGAGGACCACAGTAGTATTTACAATGCTTGTGGAGTATATGCTGGTGGGGCAAAGGTATACAAGTTCTATAATTTTCAGGTAAGTTACTTTCTTTCCACTGCATGGTGTGACACAGATTCATATCCCGTTCAAATAAATCTTTGATGTGTCAATACCTTGGTGAGTATCAATAGTGACAAGCCACGGGTTTGGAGAGTTTTCAACCTAGGAAGAAAAGAGAGGAAGAAAAGGGAAGTAAATAATCTGCTTAGGTAGCAGTAGTTCGTTAATATATTCCAATAAAGGGGTTGGTAAGAATGGAAGAAGGCATGCTTGAGTATTATTTTATTCATTTCTGTTAGGGGACTCGCTGAGGGTAGGCAGGGAGAGAGATACTTCTCTTCTCTGAGAAGCACAACTTTGGTTTTCTTTTTAATAAGCTTAGACTCTTCTGGTGATTAATCTATTCATTTTCACTCTGCTCTATCAATGAGCATCTCCCTGATTCCTTCATTTAACTGAAACTTGTAAGGTTGGTATCAGTGTTGGCTTGATTGTCTTTGGTGCATTTGTCGCTGGAGCGCGGGATTTATCTTTTGATGCCTACGGTTATGCCATTGTTTTCCTGTCAAACATCACTACAGCTATATATCTTGCAATGATAGCCCGTGTTGGTTGTATTATAATCTCTCTCTTTCTCTCACACGCACACATTAAACACTTTTAACATTTAAAATTCTTTCCCCTTGTAATTAGCCTGCTGTTTCTCAATACTAAATGTCTTTTTCTCAGGAAAAACTAGTGGCCTTAATAGCTTTGGTCTTATGTGGTGCAATGGTAAGCCAACAGATTGTGTCAAAACGACCCAGTAAAGTTTCAAAAATGTTTTTTGGATGAATGAATGTGCAGATTTTTAGCTATTTCTGATGGCAAACAATTTCTCTGTTGTGTCATAGGTATCATATCCGGGCCACTTTTGTTTATTTGGACATTAGTTCGGGGTGACTTGACGATGACTATTAATTTTCCTCATCTTCTTTCAATTGGTTTTATTGTATGTTCTGCTCGAGCTTTTCTCCTTTTACCAAGTAGTAGCAATTATTTTTGGATTTTTGCCGAAAGAATTTTTATTTAGTGCTTGGGCTGTAAACTAGTAGTCTAGTAGTCTTTCTGCTCTAAGTCATACAAGAGTAAAACTTAGATATCCCCTCCCCTTTTTTCACTTTACCAGCCCCGGATGTGTCTAATCTGTTGAAATTTTGATGGAAATTTGCTTGTGTAAGAATGTTCCAGGGAAGTTTAGCACATTTTAAAATCACATGACCACATTATAAATGGGACAAACTAAATGAGATATGTAATAGCCAGAATATTATTAATATTTTCTTCAGACTTGATTAATCAACAAGTGTATGTAGTAATCCAGTTTTTTTTTATCATGATTTTTACTTATATAAAACACAAAATTTAATTAAGTTCCTAGTATATATAATATCTGTTGATCTAGCAGGGTCTATCCTGTTTCAAACCAGTTAAAAAAACTTATCAGTTTTCAATCATTGAAGACTTGTAGAGGTTTTTACAAAGATCTAAGTCTTGGTTATGGGGAAAAACTACTTTTTCTATATCAATCTGCACAAAATTTTGAATTCAGTTCCTTCTTAATTTTGGTATCTTGACAAGTTTGTAATTTTTATGGAGACAGGTTGTTTTGCTTTTATCCTGCATCCTCGCTTTCTTCCTGAACTACAGTATCTTCCTGAACACAACTTTGAATTCAGCTCTGACACAAACAATTTGTGGTAATATGAAGGTTCGTTCACTTGCAAGTCGTTTTGCCTTAAATGTATGATGGACCTGTTATTCAAGGTTAGCATAGATGATGTGCCTTTTCTTTCAAAGTGTTATCATAGTAGTTAAAATGGAGTGGGGACAAGGGAGAGCGATGAGGTACCTAACCGATCAGACACAGACCATGATCATTCCTGTGGAATTTCAAACTGCGTACTGTGTATTTAGAAGGGGTATTTAAATAAAGCAACAGTATCACTAAACACTTTCAGGAATGAAAAATGTAGAATTTGGTACGAAGTGCAGAAAAATCGTTTTTTATTGATGAGACTTAGTGCAATTGCTACATTGGAATTATTTGATATCTATTAATTAGGACCCAGTTCTAAGCTGGTTTTAATCCGATGAATAATGTATCCTTCCATATGATGCCATGGATATGGAATCCAATGTGAACTCGTTCTGTCTATGGAAGTGCTTTTTGTTTTTCGTTTCAGATCATTCTACAAACGTATCCTTTTTATGTGTAAATTGATGATTGTATGAGATTTTTTCATGTGGACTCAAATATTCCGAATTGGTTTCTAGGATCTATTTACTATTGGCTTTGGCTGGATAATTTTTGGTGGGCTACCATTTGATTTTGTAAGTACTCTTGTCTTGTCTATCCTTTACTTATCACTTGAGTGTGTTGATAGAATGTCTGGCCTTTTGGTTGCAGTGGAATGTTATTGGACAATCTCTCGGATTTGCGGGTTCTGGTTTATACGCCTACTATAAACTCATTGGCAAATAGCTTGTCAAGTTCTTCGGTTGGCGTCCTTATGAACTTAGGAACATCATTTTCTTCAGTTATCTGATCTTACTACATCCATCTAAAAAGCAGAAGAATCTGAGTCGACCTTAGATCTGTCGAACTAGTGATCGAGCTAATCTAACTTATTAGATTTTGCCATGTGAGAAAGGGACATGAGCTAAAATTACCAGGGATTGGGACAATCTATGCTGTGCTGGCTACAGTGTGTTCAAACTATTATTCAACCTAACAATTAATTCACCCAGTGCTTTTGATGAATCAGTTGCACCACTCTCCTCATTTCTGAATTTATTAGGAATTTCCATGTATCTATTTTTTTTAAAGTCCAGTATTAGGATCAAACATTCCTTATATACTTTATGCTACGTGAGGTAATGCTCTCAACATATATACTTGTTCATTTTATGCCTCATATACAATACAATGCAGTTGAGCACGAGATCTTAAACAAGATTGATCGGTTTGTGAAATAGCATAAAACACGGATTGTTAGCCCAACACGTAAAATTCTACCGAAAGCCACAAACGCATTTTTTTACAATCTTGCTTCAAAAACCTTGATCTTGACCACGCCAACGACAAAATCGATCTTGCTTTGATCGTAGCACTCATACTAATCCTTATAAGATCTTACGATCCAACACTCAATCTTAATTACAATATATATATATATATATATATATATATATTAATTAATTAATTAATTAAATATTAGCTCAGGTTGTTCCGGCATACAAACAGGGCACACTTCTAAAGAAAAAGAAATATCCAAAATTCTAAATAGAAATTATATTTACATCAAATTTATACAAGCGTTCTATCTATTTTTTTAACGCATATACATAAAAATATAAATGATATTTTTTATTTAATATTAATTTTAAATGGAAGTTAGGTGAGAAGTTATGTAAGAGTTTAATAATAAAAAATTATGTAAAAGATAATAGTAGTAATTTTAATGGAAATTATTGTCTACTAAGTAAACTTACATATAATTAAGGGTAAAATTGGTAGAAAAATAGACTAAATTTTGCCTTTATATATATATATATATATATATATATATATATATATATATATATATATATATATATATATATATATATATATATATATATATATATGTTATAAATTATAGATTATAGATATAATATTAATTTTTTCAAAGAGATACTTATTCTTTTACATGATAGATATTTACATTTAGAAAAAGAATCCATTAAAAAAAAGCGGCAAGGAAAGTGAAAGTGGCGGTTATAAACGTAACCGTCATCAACGTCTACGAAACAAACCGTAATAACGTCTTTGCGAAACGCGAATTCAGAAAACTTCCATTTGCAGAATGATTCGCTTCTTCTTCTTCTTCACTCAACACAACTAAAATCATGAATGAGTCGATTGTATCCAACGACAGCCCTCGGCGATCTCTCAGCGTTCAACTTTCCTCCCTGATGATCGTCGATGACAGTTTATCCTACGACAAACTCCCTTCCCAAAACCTCACCCTCTCCATCCTCAAACTCGATTCATCTTCATTCCGTAAATTACTAATCTCTTTTTTTTTCTGACTCTTGTTCGAATTCAAATGTGTTTCTTCGATCTTGATTTGATTGAAGGATTTTAACTGTTTCAGAAGTTGAAGTTGCTAAAACAGCAACTGTTGCAGAACTCAAGGATGCGGTAGAGGCGGTTTTTAGACCGGAAAAAATATCGTGGTGCATTTTTTGATTTCGCCGATTTTGAATTTTAGAAAGTTTATGGTTGTTAGGGTTCATAATCTTGTGCTACTATACGATGGAGAATGCTAGTATTACGATTAGACTGTGTTGCATTGTTTCAATTCAGATTCGCATTATGATTTTGATTATTATTATTATCATTATCATTAAGTTTCTAGTTACTGAATTAGTAATAATCTGTTAATTATTAAATGGCTGAGTTATCTTTTTTTTTTTTTTTTTCTTTCATTTTTCATTGGTTGGATTTGTAGGCCACTTGTTTGGGGGCAATTTTGTTTATGCTATGAAGCACAGAAGTTAGTTACAGAAACGGATTATCTTAGAGATTATGGTATCAAGGACGGTGATCAGGTTAGTGATTATGGCGTCAAATCATTGTAATTAAATTTCTTCATCCCACAGAGTCATGAAATCATTCTATCTTTATGGTTTCCGAATAAATGGTTAATATATAGTCTATAGTGTCTTAGAAAGGAATGCTGATCATGATTATTCGAATCGTGTGATTTTGATGTGGCTATAATATAGTTGTCCTTATATAACAAAAGGATGATAATTATTTTTGCACCATTTGTTTACTTTGGTTGGATTAATTAATTCAATTCTTATAGTTATGAGTCCACTGGTTGTTGTTATTGATGATTATATATTGTTGTGGCTAACTTTTTAGAATTTTAGTTTGAGAGATAAAAAAAAAAAGCAATTAGTCATGCCTGATTCAGATCATGTATATACATTGTTGAGAATTAGGCCTTAAGCAGGGATAAGATAGTTTGATTTTGATCAGAATGTGTTTTACTAATTTGAAGTCCATTGGTCATGGCTTGTGATAATTATTTTGTTTTGATTTGTTTCTGTGGTGCGCAGCTTCATTTTGTTCGCCATATATCCAACGTCTGTAGTATTCAAAGGAAATCGAAGAAACGAATCGTCAATTTGAACCAACACGGGAGGTATGAAGTTTTGAATCTAATTATGCAAAATACTAAGGTTTAGCACTACTCTATTTACCACATAGAAAATCGGCTCCGTCCTGTTATATACTACCTTACAATTGGGAAAAGTCTTGAAATTATTGTAAATAAGATTACAAAGCTGTAGAAATATTCAAATTAGTGACCAGGTCACAGAATTGTAGTGCGGCCTTCAAAGTGATTTTGTTTGAAGTTAAGGATATGGTAAGTTGGTACCTCTACTAGTATGGTAGAAACATTGATTAATATTATAGGAATGTACTTTAGTCGGGTATATTCATGTATGTAGCTATAATATCGTATCAATCTAGTGCTTACACTATCTGAATGGAAGGTGCAGATCATCGTCACAAGTGAATAGATGTCAACAGAAAGAAAACAGTGATGCGAACAACATTAGTTTAGATAGTATAGTCATAGAGAATGGGAAGGTTCAGAATCGCAGCGCAGAAGATAATCGTCTCGGAATGGGCAAGTTAACTGGATATTTGGGAGGTATGTTCTCTGAGGCCCGGATGGCTGTTGTGAGAAGAGCTAGAATGGAAGGTGGGATTTCTAGAGGCATAGCAAGTAGTTTTAGGAAGGTTAAAAGGATTGTAGGTCAATGCAGAAAGCCACATAAAAGGAACACATGGAAAGAGTTTTCAAGTTGATGATTTTATTCTCTAGTCAGTGCAGCATTGTTATGGGATATTATTCTGCCACAAATACTTTGCCTCATTGTAACTGTCATATTACAGTACAGTTTATTCTTTTTCATGTACATATAAGAATAAGAATTGATTTTGTCTTCAAAGCTATGCAAGGATTTGTTTGGTTTATATGAAACTTTATACCAAACTTATTTGAGTGTAAAATTTACACTAGTGATTGGATGTAGGTAAAAAATTAGTTTACACTAGTAAATAGAGATTTAATTTAATAAAAACGAGTTTAATTTAAGATTTAAAGAATATGCACTTTTAATGGAGAACAGTTGTATAGTGATCCAATAAAAATCTATTAATTTGTCACACCATTTCACTTATGTGACAGGATGCCGAATCCACCTAAATTAATAAAATAGAGCTAAGATCCTCTTTGTACTAAAAGTGTATCAATTGACCAACTTAAAAATTCAACGAAATGAAACAAGAAAATTGAAAAGGGTGGGAGAGTTTAGTTTGATAATGAAATCAATGGGAAAAAGAACTAAAAACAGTTATTTAAAAACAACCATACTAAGGTATTGAGTATACAAATGAACATTTATATGTTCATTGCATTAATCTTGGTTTGAATTGCAACAAGACCTTCACTACAATCCACAAGTTCTAGAGTAGTCAAGGTCAATTAGTTAAACAACTTTCTAATCAACATTAAAATTTTAAATTTAACCAAATTAGATATAATTATCAAACACCTTCAATACAACATTTACTTTGTGTTTTCTCTTCTTAGACTTTAATAAATGAAGCCGCCGCTAACACGATTCAAGAATCAATTTCATTCAATATGATATAATTATAATTAAGAATTTAAGAGAAAAATAAAAGTGTATTTGTTGTGAGTATAATAGATAATGTCGTACTTGCGATATGAAGAGCAAGAGAGTTTTAGGTTCTAATATATAGAAAGTGAATGAATACAATTTAACTATTTAGCTAGGTATTTCTAAACATGATCGTTTTATAGAGAGATCGGTTCTAATGCCAACAAACTTGGCTACATGTCCCCCAACTTTGACTCAATAGTGGAGTGAATGGAATGAATCATCCCATGTAGAAGGTGTGATAAACCTATATGACTATGAATATTTAAGTTATTGAGTAAGAGAATCATGTTCTTACTTAAAACATAATTTGACATGTTACTTCTACCCGATACGACATAGTGGAAGACTGGGTAAGCCTGACCACATGTATGCCACGTGATTTCATTCCTTGTGTTGCTTATGAGTTAGAGAATTGATATGATGGGCTTGTTTTATGATATCATGGTTGAGCTTGATTTATAACATTCTAGTCTAAAGTCCGACGAAGTAGTTAAGTAAAGACATTCGAGTCCACAGTCCCTCATGCACAAGGTTTGTAAGAAGGAAGTGACTAAGTAAATATATTTCATTCTACAATCCCTAAAACACAAGGCATCGAAATGATTAAAACTGTCTTAGGAATGATAAACCAATTTGAATTGTCTTAGGAATGATAAACCAATTTGAATTATTTGTGCATGCATGTGATTAAGACCCACGATGCTCTATCACAACAATGATGAATATGTTCCTATTGACTACTCCTGAGTCCAGGGAGGCTAAAAAATTCATAAATCAAACTAAATAGAATAAGATTTCATAAATCAAACTTCATTAGTGTCTACATACAACAATTGTTTAAGGTTTAGCTCTCCACTAAGATGAGAGAATTCATGGATAACAATTTTACCACAAGAAAACAAAGAAAAGCTCTAATTATTTTCCTCCTCCCTCTCCTCGTATCAATCCTAACCTTCTTTTATCTCACTTTAAAGTCGGTTGTCCATTTTTCGTTAATTTAGAATGTGCCCTTCTAAGTAAGCCTTTTCAACAAAGTAATATAAGTTATAAAGTTATGGACAATTATATGACGATGTAACTTTTTCTCTATACCACAACAAATATATAATCACCCCAATAATCATTAGTCGTTGTATTTCCTAAATTAATCACTCGATTGATCAATGCTACAACAAATTAATTTTTCTCTGTAAGGAGTTAATCAAGTATCCTTCACATTATTAACACACAAACAACAATCAACACTTATTTGCTTAAATTTTTGCAATTAATGTTGATACTCCACCTCATCAATCAACCATACAACATTTCTCTGAAGTGTGATCACCAACTCCTACATATCATTCATGACATTATTTTCATTTTATATCAACATTTTTGTTATAAGAAAATCAACAAAGCAAATTAACAGTACATGAAAAATACCGGGAGAAATAAACTTTTATTTGACTTTGATTAATTCTTCTAACTTTTTTTGGACACTTTATATCCTGAAGTAATCTGAGTTAAGTCAATAGCTTCTTACTTCTTCAGTCGAGGCACATGTTGTTGGGGTTGGTTGAAAATATACATGTTGAAAAAGTCTCACATTACTTGGTGTTCTGGACTGGGCCGAGGTTGCCCAACAGTCGAGCAGGCCCAACCCATACAACATGGGAAGGCCCAATAAGACCCCTCCGCGGGGCACTTGACCAGTGTCGGGCACTTGCGCCAGCAGGACAGGAGAACCTCGCCCCCCGGCGGAGAGGTACCTCCTCGACATACCAGCTTCTCCCCGCGAGGATGACACATATCACTCCTCGACAGACATGGCTCCTCTCCGCGAGGCCATGTCCGTCGTACGGCTTGATTGGTCCTCGACACAGAAGGCTCCTCCCCCGCGAGGAGTGTCTAACGGTCCGCACCACGTGGACACGTTCCAAGTAACCTCCCACTTCCGCAGGATTCAGTCTGCCCTAATCCCGGAAATCTAGGAGCGGTTACCCCAGGGCGAAGACCACGTGCTGGTCTTCACTACGCCACGTAAGCCCTGGCAGTTACTTGGATTGGGCCTGACAATCCAGCCCAATGCAAGTAACCGTTGGCCCCGCGCTGGGGTCTCTCTATAAGTACCCTCTCACTTGAGAGGGTCAGGTTAGGTCACTTTTCTTACTCACCTCTGTACTTGCTTTTCTCTGACAACCACCTTACTTGAGCGTCGGAGTGCCTTGCAGGTACACCCCCCCCCCCCCCCGCCCCGCCGTCCTTCAACCACCAGTAACTGTCTGATCCAGGTACGATCAGTGGCGCCGTCTGTGGGAACTCATAAGCTTCCCCGTTTCTCTATTCGATAAACCAAAGCTTCCACCATTCATCACCAACATGGCCAATCCGACAGTCAACCAGGCTCTGGGCACCGTGCTCGCACAATTGGAGAACGGGAGCCACAACGAGGACGCCGTCCTCCTCCACGGCGGCGAAGCCGACGTAAGAGACCGACAGACCGCCTCCCCAGACTCCCAGGATGCGACCCACAACATCGTCCGCGCGGACGACCAGCAAACCACTCTCCAGCCAGTTGCTCCGCCGCCCAACGCGGACCCAAGCACCGTGGCCCTGTTTGCACTGATCAACCAGACCAATCAGCTGATCGCGCAGCAGAACACAAGAATTGAGGCCTTGGAGCGAGGACGGGCACAACGATCTTCCCCGCGAAGACATCGTCGCCCCCCGACACCTCGCCGTTCTCCTTCCCCGCGAAGGACCCCTTCCGAAGACTCTTGGACCCCGTCACCCGTGCGCCATGGTCGACGACCGCATCTCGAGCGCCCCCAGCCGACGATCACCCAGAAACGCCCTCGTTCCCCGCCTCGGAAGGAACCCAGGGCCTCCACCACCTCCAAGAAGTCCAAGCAGACCGAAGAGAGACCAAAGAACCGTTCGAGGAACTCCCCTCCACGGCGCCATCGATCACCTTCAAGATCCCCGGCTGGTAGCGACGACGAGGACCAGAGGACCCCTTTGTCGTGGGAAATCATGGACGCCCCGATCCCTCCAGGCATGGAGAAACCTCCACCATTGGGGACCTATGACGGGCTGACCGACCCTGACGATCACGTGGAGAGTTTCGAAGCGATGCTCGACTTTCGAAATGTTAGGGGAGCCATCAGGTGCAGGCTGTTCCCCACCACCTTACGGAAGGGAGCCATGACGTGGTATAAGGGTCTCGAACCTGGTTCGATCACGTCATGGAAGCAACTGAAGCAACGCTTCACCAAACACTTCACCGCGTCTCGTCGACACCCGAAGACAGAGGCTGCCCTAGAAAAGATCTTCCAAGGGAGGAACGAATCTCTCCGAAACTACATTGAGAGGTTCAACAAGGAAGCCGTCAAGGTCCACACGACCGACGACATGAAGAAATACTTAATTATCCACGGACTACGCGCCGGGTCGGACTTTGCCAAATCCATAGGCCTCCGAAGGCCCCGGCGTCTCGAAGACCTTCTTGCTCGAGCCCAGAAGTACATCGAACTCGAGGAGACGGAAGCAGCTCAGATCGCTCTCGAGACGAGACTTAGAGAAGGCCCCCGCGGCCAAAAAGATGATGACGCTTCTCCCCGACGGGGAGGAGAAAAGAAGAAAGAGAACCGCGGCCGAGAGCCTCGGGAACAACGCGGGCCAGCTGGCCGATTCACGGAATACACCCCGCTCAACACTCCCCGGTCCCGGATCCTCTCGGACTGCCAGAATACCGAGTTTTTGAAAGGAGGAGTTCGCTTCCCGAAGCCCGTTGCCCCTAAACCAAACGTTGACAAATCTAAGTACTGCAGGTTCCACCGAAGCCACGGGCACGTGACCGAAGACTGCGTCCATCTCAAGGACGCCATTGAGATTCTCATCAAAGAGGGGCACTTGAAGAAGTATGCCCAAAAGAATGACCCTCCTCGTCCCGGCTCAAGGGAAGCACATAACGTCGAAGAGGCAACACCTCCTCCCGGCGACAGTCAGCTTCAGGTCGCCCTCAGCGTCACTCGACCTGAGGACTTCTTCGTCCCCCCAATCATCGAGGGCGAAGAGGCAATCCGCAACATGTGGGCGACCTTTCCCGACGAGGACCCTGTCACTGCCTGCAGCACCTGGGAAGGCTTCCCCAAAGCTATGGTCATCTCCGGAGGCGATCCCGGGAAAGTGTCAGTTGGATCGATCAAACGAAAGTTTGACGAGCTGGAATCCACGACATCCGCGAAAACGACCACCCTCGAGAAAGTGCGGGGGGACTCCAATCCCATCACCTTCTACCTCGAGGAACTCCCCGGGGGAGCACCAAACGCCACTATTCCCCTCCTGGTCAGGGCACAAATGGCAAACTTTGACGTCCGAAGAATCCTAGTCGACCAGGGGAGCTCGGTCGACATCATGTATTCTCATTTGTTCGGGACCCTTCAGCTAGACGAGAGGCATTTGACCCCGTACGTCGGGTTAGATCTACAGGGGTTCAATGGAACCACCGCCAGACCATGGGGTTACGTGGAGCTAATGGTTACGTTCGGGGCCGAAGACACGGCCCGACAGGTGAAGATCCGTTTCCTGGTGGTTGAATGCCCATCCCTTTACAACTGCATCCTCGGGAGGACCACCCTTGCTGAACTCACGGCGGTCCCATCGACGGTCCACCTCAAAATGAAGTATTACACGAGGAGGGGACGAGTAGTGACGATGCACGGGGACATCGACGTAGCCAGAAGATGCTTCGATGCCGCCGTCAAGGGCCTAAGTTCCATTGGTCCCAAACCTAAGGCTGCGGCCAAGCCACCCCGAGACGCCGAACAGGTACCTCTCCCGCGCGTCAACGCGGTCGACCTCGACAGCAGGTTCTCCGGCGAGCCCGACGAAGACAGAGTCGAAGATCCCAACCACCAAGCGGAGAACAACGGGCAGCCTCTCCACCCAGCGCGCCCCGTCCCAGATGGAGACTTCGAGCTCGTGACCCTCGGGGACGATCCAGATCGTAACGTGAGGATCAGCGCCGGCATCCCCGACCTGGCGAAAGAGCAGCTGAAAGCATGTCTGAGGGAGAATGCTGACCTCTTCACGTGGAGCGCATCCGAGATGCCCGTCCTCGACCCCGAAGTAGCTTGCCATCAGCTCGCGGTAGATCCGGCCGCTAGGGCCATAGCACAACGTAGGCGCAAGCAGTCTCCCGAGAAAGCAGAGGCTGCTGAAAAAGCTGTAAAAGACCTCCTAGAGGCAAATTTTATTTCGGAAGCCAAATACACGACATGGCTGTCCAACGTTGTACTTGTTAAGAAAAATAATGGAAAATGGAGAATGTGCGTTGATTATACTGATCTCAACCGGGCTTGCCCGAAAGACTGTTATCCCTTGCCTAACATTGACCAATTGGTCGACAATTCTGCAGGTTACAAACTACTATCTTTCATGGACGCCTATTCAGGATACAACCAAATTCCCATGGACAAGGTCGACAAGCAACACACGGCCTTCATGACCGCGTCGGGCAACTACTATTACAACGTAATGCCCTTCGGTCTGAAGAATGCCGGTGCGACCTACCAGCGGATGATAAACAAGGTCTTTCGGACTGAAATCGGCGACATGCTCGAAGTCTACATGGACGACATGATCGTCAAGTCTGCAGAAGAAGTCGACCACGCTGCGCACCTCAAGAAGGTGTTCGACACGGCAAGGAGGTGCCGCATGAGGTTTAACCCCGACAAATGCACCTTCGGCGTCCGGGCAGGGAAGTTCCTCGGATTTTACCTCACGGAACGCGGAATCAAGGCAAACCCCGACAAGTGTAGGGCTTTCTCCGAGCTCCCTACCCCGGACTCGAAGAAATCAATACAATCATTGAACGGGATGCTCACTGCCCTTTCCCGGTTCGTCGCCAAATCCGCACAGTACGCACTCCCCTTTTTCAAACTTCTTCGACAAAAAGCCGAGTTTGACTGGAGCGAGGAATGCGAGCAAGCACTCGCACACTTGAAACAAGTCCTGTCACAACCCCCGGTCCTCTCGCGGCCTGAGAATGGGGAAACACTCTTCTTATATCTTGCGATCACGAGCGAAGCGGTCAGCGCCGTCCTCATTCGGGAAACCTCGGACGGGCAGAAGCCAGTTTACTTCACGAGCAAAGCTCTCCAAGGCCCCGAGCTCAGATATCAGCAGATCGAGAAAGTCGCACTGGGCCTCGTCATCGCGGCCAGAAGACTACGCCACTACTTCCTCGCCCATACCGTCATCGTAAGGACTGAACAGCCTATCAGGCAGCTCCTCGGACGACCGGACATGGCGAGGAGGATGCTCAGGTGGTCACTCGAGCTAGCCGAATTCGACATCCGATATAAAGGAAGGAAAGCCCTGAAGGCACAGGTACTGGCCGACTTTGTAGCAGAGATGACCGTTCCCGAACCCTCGACCAACGGGTCGCAGAAATGGACATTCTATATCGACGGAGCATCCAGCCCGAAGGGAAGCGGGGCGGGAATCATCCTCGAAAACGAGGAAGGTATCCTCATTGAGGTGTCCCTCGAACTGTCCTTCCCGACTTCGAACAACCAAGCCGAATACGAGGCCTTCCTCGCGGGACTCAAGCTGGCCGAGGACCTTGGCGCCAAAGAGGTCAAACTTTTCACCGATTCTCAGCTCGTGGCCTCGCAAGTCCGAGGAGAGTACCAAGCCAAGAACGACAGCCTCATAGAATACTTGGCCTTAGTAAAAGAGAAGATGAAAAAGTTCACCTCGGCAGAAGTGACTCACATCCCCCGGGAGCATAATGCCCGAGCGGATGTCCTGTCAAAATTGGCGAGCACGAAAAAGAAAGGCGGGAACAAGTCCGTCATACAAGAAGTGCTTTCCCTCCCAAGCATCGGCAAACCGGTCGTGGTGTCGGACATCAACACCATAGGGGACAGCAGCTGCTGGATGACCCCGGTATACGAATACCTCATGACAGGCAAACTGCCCGAAGATCCCAAAGAAGCAGGAATGGTCAAGAGACGGGCATGCTCGTACACCATAGTCGAGGACAAGCTATACCGCCGAGGGTTCTCTATTCCCCTCCTCAGATGTGTCGGGAGACCAAGGTCCCCAGCATACTCCAGGAGATTCATGAGGGAATCAATGCGCAGCACCTCGGCGGACGATCGCTAGCTCGTAAAGCACTCCGGGCAGGATATTACTGGCCCACCATGCAACAAGACGCCAAGGAACACGTCAAGAAGTGTGATAAATGCCAACGGCACGGGGATATGCACCTCGCTCCTCCCTGCGAGCTCACCTCGTTATCCTCCCCGTGGCCGTTCGCATGGTGGGGGATGGATATCCTCGGACCTTTCGTCCAGGGATCATATCAAAACAAATACCTCATCGTCGGGGTGGACTACTTCACGAAGTGGATTGAAGCAGAAGCGTTGGCCAAAATCATCGCCTTCAACATACTACGTTTCTACAAAAGAAACATCCTCGCCCAGTTCGGAGTGCCTCAAGCCATTGTCACCGACAACGGAACCCAGTTCACCGACAGGAACTTCCAAGACTTCGTCGCAAAACTAGGCACGAAGCAGCACTTCACGTCGGTCGAACACCCTCAAACGAATGGGCAGGCTGAGGCGGCGAATAGAGTGATCCTTCGAGGATTAAGACGACGATTGGGCGACGCCAAACAACGGTGGGTCGAGGAGCTACACAGCGTCCTCTGGGCCTACCGAACAACCCCACACTCCACGACCGGGAATACCCCTTTCCGTTTGACCTACAGAACGGAAGCAGTGATCCCCGTAGAGATCAGGGAACCCTCGAGGAGGACAGAAGACCCCCTCGACGGGAGCGCAAACGATGAAGCCCTGAGAGAAGAGCTCGACTTAGTCGAGGAAACGCGCTCAGGCGCTTCCCTCCGAGAAGCTTCACTTAAACAAAAAATAACACTACGTTATAACGACAAAGTTATCAAACGTGAGTTTCAGGTAGGCACCCTCGTCCTGCGCAGGAACCAGAAGGACTCGCGAGAAGGCAAACTCGCCGCGAACTGGGAGGGCCCGTACCGCGTCCGCGAAAAAATAGGGACAGGAGCCTACTTCCTCGAAAACCTGCACGGGGAAGAACTTGCTCGACCATGGAATGCTGAAAAGCTAAAACAATATTACAGTTAAACACTGCCCGCGACTTACTAGCACCGCGATTACGGGGACGCGCTAGGGTACAAGTGCGACACCCCTATAAGAACACGACGATCAGAGACCGCGTTGTGTGTGCGGGAGGACCTCTGATCCGACGAGGATACCTCGACCGAGGCCCACCGTCGTCGTACCAGCCGGGCATAACACCCAGCTCGCGATGGGAAGTTCATGCCACGAGGCTAGGACGTCAATCGAACTCTTAGCCTCGTTGAAGGTCGGAGTACGCCTCCGGCCGCCCGACCAGCTCTCCACGCGGTCAGGGACTATCAAGGTCGAGCAAATCCCAAAGCCTTATTACTTGGGCAAAAATAAAGTATAACAAACACCACATCACACACAAGCGAAATTAACAAAGAGGTATTGTAAAGTACGAATATCGGGAAAAACCCTTAGTACAAAAAGTTACAAATATAAGCCCACAAGCCGGGCAAAAATAACCGTTGTGCAAATAGTACATAAAATAAGCCCACAAGCCGGGCAAAAACAAAGTGGCACGCAGGCCAAGAAAAACATAATCCTGTGCAGCATCCTCGGCAGTAGTCTCGGTCACGTCTGGCCCGCCTCCATCATTGCCATGTCCACCTTGACCGAGCGGAACTATTTGGCCATCCACCACCTCAGCGTCGGGGTCAATCCCTTCGGTGACGAGGTCGGGGTTGAGAACCCGAAGCTGCGCCACGGCACTTCGGAACCCTATGCTCGCAGTTTCAATAGCATCGTCCTCTGATAGCCGGAGATCTTGCTCGAGCTTCCGGAGTTGGGCCACAAACGCTGCTCGAGTGGTTAGGAGCCTGTCCTCCTCGGTTTCCCCTTCGGCCGGTCGCACAGCATCTTCCAACTCAGCAATCCTTTCCTTAAGCCGCTTCTCCTCCGCCTCCAGCTCGGCGATTCGGGCAAGGTGGCCTGTCTCCCTTTCCTCGACTTTCTTAAGCTTGTCCTCGACCTGCTGCTGCTGTTCGCTTTGTTCCTTGTTCAGGTCTCGGCACTCCTTTAATTCCTTGCGCATACCGAGCATCTCAGCGCCCAAGGTCTCCAGCTGTTCCTGCAAGCGGGCAAGTTCAGCAGCAGGACGGGTCTCGTCATTAAGGATGATAGCAGTCGAGCATAGGCGCATGACGGCCGACAGATCCTCAAAAATCATCCTCCTCCTCGCTTCAGTAGCAGTCCCCAGCACAGTTTGGACCTCGGAAGGATGGACGCGAGGATAAGTGACCTCGGAGAAGAAACGAGGCTTTTGATGGCAAGGCGGGAGGTCAAAGGTGGAAGGAGGCGCGGGACTTTCTTCACCACCCAGGTCGACGAACTCCGCAACCCGTTGCGCTTCGGAGTCCCTTGGGTAGCCGGGGACTGGCTGTCCGCGGGAGTTGTGCGCTCACCTGCAGTCCCCGACACGGTGGCAGCAGGCTGAGACTGACTGGAACCTTCGGGCATGGCAGCCGTGGAAACACCCTTGGGCTGGGCCCCGGAAGAAACAACCTCTTGATCCTTTGAGCGCGATGAATCTCCCCGAGCCTGCGCTTCCCGGGCCCTCTTCGCCTTCAGCTTCTTGAGCCTCTCCTCGGCTCCGGCCATTGTTCCTGCAAAAAGAAAGAAAATGTTAGTAAGGCGAGAAACACAGATGCGGGGAAGACCTAAAGCGGGGATGTTTTCACCACCTAACAACTCGATCGCTTCCTCGTCGGAGAAAGTCTCGAGCAGAACGCTGGTATTTATCAGGCGACGTTCTTTCTTCACCTGCCCGTCTGCACCCATTATAGGCCGGCCGTCCAGCGTCTCGTGCTGAGCTTCGGAAAAACTTTCAACAAAAGCACGATTTTATCGTAAGCTTCCCGCTCGAAGGCCTCCATCTGAACATGGTTCGTCTTGTATTTGTCGACTCCCTTCTTAAAGTGTTCCTCCGTCCAGTACAGAGGGAAATTTGGCTCCAGCACCTCCTCGGAACGACCGTCGACCTCGCGGGTGACTTTCTGGTACAGCGAATAGATAGCCTCGATGGTGACCAGTTTCACGAAGTAATAGCGGAACTTGAAATCCCGGATGGAATCCAAGGAAATGTGGAACAGTGCCCTCCTCTGCTTGAAAGACACCCAGCCATGTCGTCCACCGGCCGACGACCTTTGGAGATGGAATATGTGGAAGAAGAGGCGAACGGTCGGCACGATTTTCAAATACTTGCATACGAGCTCGAAGGCCTGGATGAAGGCCAACGAGTTCGGGTGAATCTGTGAAGGGGCCAACTTCAACCAGTCGAAGATCCCCTCTTGTAAATCCGTGAAGGGCAGCCTCCACCCCGCCTTCTCGAACATAAATTCATATAAGGGGACGCGCATTCCCCGGTAGGGTGAGCATATCCGATGGTGCTCCTCGGGGCGAAAAACCTTCCAAGATTTGCCGGATCCGATTAATCTGTGCTCGACAGTGCAGAAAGAGTCGTCCTCATCTGGGTAAATGAAGATGGACGACATCTCCAGGGCCTCGTCGCAGACCCACTCCTTGAGCGGGCGCTCTTGCGCAAAGGCCATGTGAGCCATGGGAGAGTCGGGTTGGTCGTCGTTTTCTTCAAAATATCCTACAGCCACCTCCGCAGCCAAATCATCCATTTACCTGAAAAGCAGAAGGAAACGGTGAATTCGATTGGTCGCATCAAATCCACCCCTCCACCGCTGTTCAAGCGAATGGGCGTAGAAGGGGCAAGGCTTTCTCGGCTCCCCGACATACTCGGCCAAGGATCAACATGTTCACCGGGGAGTTCATCGCCTCCCCGGAAGGTTCTGCCCCCGTGTTCCCGCGACTCTAACGAATATACTATTTGTTAGGGAGCCCGAGACATTCAAAGGGTCCCCGACGTGTTCTTCCCTAGTCCCCGAGATATTCATCAAAAGTGAGCAAAGCTCTTCGCACTCTCCCCCTCTACAACTAAAGATTCACGCCGTATTCACCAGGAATCCCTTCGTTTCTCATGGGAATATCATCAATTCACCAAGGAAACGTCCTACACTAGTTGAAATTGAAGAAAAATGTAAAAGAAAGGTCCGGTTTGAAGCAAATACCTGGTAAGCGGCGGTGTAGGGTTCCGGCACGGAGTTTTTCGGCGATGGTACGGCGGCGAATGGTTGTCGTAGAGGAGGAAAGGCTTCCGGCAGAGAGTGCCCAGCGGTTGACGGCAGCGAGTTACGACGGAAGAGGTTAGAGAGAGAAGGAGAGGGATTCTTGAGAGAGAAGCGAAAAAGTGAAAAATGAGCGAGGGAAGCGGCTTTTATAAGCGGTTCTCGTGAGACTCGAGGGGCATAGGGCACTCGAGTGTGCTACCCTAGCCAGCCGACCTAGCCTCCCTAGCCTCCCCAACGCTTTGAATCCGAAACCCTTCATCTCCCCGACCATACGATCGGACACATCTGTCTGACGCCCGACGCTCATTCGGCCGAAGGAATTTCGCACATGAGAACGACCTCCTCGGTTCCTCTCTTGGCGTATCCTCGACATGCCAATGACCCTTAAGTCATTACTCTGCCACCTCAGAGCAACGACTTGGGGGGCTCCTGTTTTGGACTGGGCCGAGGCTTCCCAACAGTCGAGCAGGCCCAACCCATACAACATGGGAAGGCCCAATAAGACCCCTCCGCGGGGCACTTGACCAGTGTCGGGCACTTGGGCCAGCAGGACAGGAGAACCTCGCCCCCCGGCGGAGAGGTACCTCCTCGACATACCAGCTTCTCCCCGCGAGGATGACACAATCACTCCTCGACAGACATGGCTCCTCCCCGCGAGGCCATGTCCGTCGTACGGCTTGATTGGTTCTCGACACAGAAGGCTCCTCCCCCGCGAGGAGTGTCTAACGGTCCGCACCACATGGACACGTTCCAAGTAACCACCCACTTCCGCAGGATTCGGTCTGCCCTAATCCCGGAAATCTAGGAGCGGTTACCCCAGGGCGAAGACCACGTGCTGGTCTTCACTACGCCACATAAGCCCTGGCAGTTACTTGGATTGGGCCTGACAATCCAGCCCAATGCAAGTAACCGTTGGCCCCGCGCTGGGGGCTCTCTATAAGTACCCTCTCACTTGAGAGGGTTAGGTTAGGTCACTTTTCTTACTCACCTCTGTACTTGCTTTTCTCTGACAACCACCTTACTTGAGCGTCGGAGTGCCTTGCAGGTACACCCCCCCCCCACCCCCCCCCCCCCCCCCGCCGTCCTTCAACCTCACCGGAGCCGGAGTTCGACGGACGTCGTTGGCCACCAGTAACTGTCTGATCCAGGTACGATCACTTGGTTTTGTGAATGAAGAGATAGTTCAAGGCTATATATATGATACAAGTTATATGAAGTCTCACATCGCTTAGTTTTGTGAAGGAAGTGGGAGTCCAATGCTATATATAGGATTCAAGTTCTTCATTCCAAGATGCACCAGCCAAAATGTATTTGACTTTCTTTATTCTCTTATCCTCTTGTTTTCGAGTGTTGTGAGATGTAGTTAAATATTAGTTTTTGAGGGTGTGGGTGTACTAGGGGTCTGGGTTAGTTGAGAGTATATTATGTGTTGTAACAACTTTCACATAGTGTTATTCTCTGGTTGTCTATTGACAACAACCGTGGTTTTTTCTCCAATTTTGGAGTTTCCACGTTATGTTCTTGTGTTGTGATTGTGTTCCTCTTTTTTTCTATGCTTTGTTTGTTTTTTTCCTAACAATTGGTATCAGAGCCTAGTTCGATCTAGGAATAAGTGTTCTTAGTATGCTATGTGATTGTAGTTTTGTCTGATCTTCCACATCAGAAAAGAAGGTTAGTGTTGTGAAAGAGTAGTTAAGCTGCAGTCACAAATACCGATGTGCAGTTTAGGCTAGAGAAAATTGATGGAAGAATTTCTTTTGACTTGTGGAAAGTTCAAGTCAAAGATGTGTTGATACAATCAAGATTACACAAGGTGAAAGATTATGTCGGTGGTTGAAGAGCTTCCTGCCAACAAGGAAGTTGCACCATAGTGTTTCAACCTGATTTTCGACATGTGAAAAATTCTTGGAGTGGTTTAGCTTCAAGTGAAATTTATTCTTCATGATAAAGTATATGATTGTCGGTGATGACAATGTGAAATTCTTGAAGTGGTTTATCTTCAAGTGAAATATATTTTTCATGAGAGTGTATGATAGTTTTTAAAACTATGATTGTCGGTGAAGACTATGTGAAAATTCTTGGAGTGGTGTAGCTTCAAGTGACTATACTCTTTATGGTGGAGTATGATTGTCGATGAAGACAATGAAAGTTTATGTATTATTTTCAATCAAGGTGGAGATTGTTGGGGTTGATTGAAAATATACATGTTGATACTCTTTATGGTGGAGTATGATTGTCAGTGAAGACAATGAAAGCTTATGTATTATTTTCAATCAAGGTGGAGATTGTTGGGGTTGGTTGAAAATATACATGTTGAAGAAGTCCTACATTGCTTGGTTTTGTGAACGAAGACATATGTCAAGACTATATATATGATACAAGTTATATGAAGTCCCACATCGTTTAGTTTTGTGAAGGAACTGGGAGTCCAATGCTATATATAGGATTCAAGTTCTTCATTCCAAGATGCACCAGTCAAAAGCACCTTAAGATTGTATTTGACTTTCTTTGTTCTGTTATTTTTAGAGTGTTGTGAGATGTAGTTAAATATTAGTTTTGGAGGGTGTGAGTGTACTGGGGGCCTGGGTTAGTTGAGAGTATATTATGTGTTGTAACAACTTTCACATAATGTTATTCTCTAGTTGTCTATTGACAACGACCGTGGTTTTTTCTCCGATTTTGGAGTTTCCACGTTATGTTCTTGTGTTGTGATTGTGTTCCTCTTTTTTCTCTATGCTTTGTTTGTTTTTTTTTCCTAACACATGTTTGATGTTGACTGAATCAAATCTCCTTAAGAGTCTATTGGTTGTGACGAAGTACACAAGCAAATTCTCTTCAATGCACTTACAATATCGATTATTTCACAACCAGCTCCGAGTCACCTATAATATCGATTGTTGTTGCCCCCAAGTCTAATAGTATCTTAAGGCATGCTATTAAAGCCTGATATTCACCCTCATTATTTGAGCAACTTCCTTGGATTTTGAATTTATACTTGGTTGGTATTCCTTTGAAGGAAATAACTAGAAGTCCAACACCCATCCCATTTTCATGTCTAGAACCGTCGAAGTACAACCTCCAAGTATTAAACTCCATATAATTTTGTGGTGCTTCGACTATTGCATGATCTATAATAAAATTAACAACAATTTGACCTTTTATGGCCTTTAAAGGTGTATACGTTAAAGAATACTCAGTTAAAGCTAAAGTCCATTTTTCTATTCTACTATGTAAAATAGGCTTTGATAGCTTATATTTAATAATCTCAAAATGGGAATACACAAACACATCTATTAGCTTTATGTAATACTTTAACTTTGTACAAGAGAAGTATAAACAAATGCACAATTTTTCTATTGAGCTATACCTAGTTTCTACGTCATTTAACACTTGACTAAGGTAATAAATGGATCTTTAGACGCCATTATCATCCTCTTTGGCTAACATACTACCTATTGCCGAATCAAACGCAAAAATGTACAACTTCATGACTTTACCTCTCATGGCAGGAAGTAAAATGGGAGGTTTCAATAAGTACACTTTGATCTCATCAAAAGCCTTTTGATGTTTTGGTTCCCATCTAAATCATTCCTCTTTCTTCAGTCATAACAACGGCGAAAAAAACCTTTATCTTGCCACTTAGGTTTGAAATGAACCTCCTTAAAAAATGTATCTTCCCAAGCAAGGACTAGAGCTGTTTCTTGTTTGACGACGACTATGTATTAAATATAGCATTAATCTTGTTCTCGTCTATTTCGATGCTTTTTTGATGCACCACGAAGCCTAAAAAGTCACTTACATGGATATCAAAGGCACATTTTAATGGATGCATCTTAAGTCCATATTTCCTCATCCTTTCAAAGGACTGTCGAATGTGGTCTAAATGAACAGTTTTTCGACGAGGATTGAATGACTATGTCATCTATATACACTTTCGTAAAAGTTTCTAAGAAATCATGAAACATTGAGTTCATTACCCTTTGGTATGTGGCACCAGCATTTTTCAAGCCAAAAGGAATTACCACCCATTCATAAATTTCCAAGGCCCTAGGGCATTGGAATTTCGTTTTGACATGTTTTCTTTTGTAGTAAAAATTAAGTTATATCCAAAATAACCATTTAAAAGACTCAAATACTCAAACCATCCGATGAATCGACTAGCATTTATGTTATTGGCATTTGGTATTCGTCTTTCGGTGTAGTTGAGTTTAGATCTCTAAAGTTAATACATACTCTAAGAGTTCCATTCTTTTTATTCACATGCAGACTATTTGCTAACCATTCGACATACCTGACAGTCGTTATAAACTTAGTTTTGAGAAGTCATTCAATTTCTACTTTAATCTTCGTGTTGCGTATGAGTTAGAGAGTTGATGGGCAGAGGACTTTGACCTCCAATGGGCTTGTTTTATGATATCATGGTTGAGCTTGATTTATGGCATTGTAGTCTACAGTTCCTCAAACACAAGATATGTAAAGGTGAAGTAGTTAAGTAAAGACATTAAAGTCTACAGTCCCTCATGCACAAGGTCTTTAAGAGGGAAGTGGCTAAGTAAATATATTTCAATCTACAGTCCCTAAAGCACAAGGCATGTAGAGGGGAAGTAGTTAAATAAAGGGGTGTGTTCGATGGCGATGTTGAGTGGCCTTTCAATTGGTGTACGTATTTGGGTTCAAATCTTGGTTTGACGTTTCAAAGGATATTGTCGGTGATTTTGTTCAAATTATAAATTAAGCTCCAAGATTAAAAGTGTAATTAATGCATCGAAATGATTAAAAATGTCTTGGGAATGATAAACCAATTTGAACTGTTTATTTGTTTGCATGCATGTGATCAGGGCACTCGATCCTCTATCGCAAAAATGATGAATATGTCCATATTGGCTACTACTCGGTCCAGTGAGGCTAAAGAATTAATGAATCAAACTAAATAGAACAAGATTTCATAAATCAAACTTTAGGAAATGAGTCTTCTCCTGCATTTCTTCTACTGCCATCTCTCCTGCTCAATTTCCAGCCCTTGGATTTAATCTAACCATTTGATCTTGCCTATTTTTTAACGCAAATTTTTTTATCTCCTTTTTTCCCAACCATTAGATTAAAGCATGACAAAAAAAGTAGAGAAGATCTAAATCCCAAACTTCATTAGTGTCTACAGACAACAGTTGTTTAAGGTGTAGCTCTCTTTAAGATGAGAATTCATGGATAACAACATTACAAAAGAAAAAAATTTAAAGATAAATCAACAAAACAAAGAAAAACTCTAATTATTTTCCTCCTCCCTCTCCTTGTATCAATCTTGACCTTCTTTTATCTCACTTTAAACTCGTTTGTCCATTTTTCATTAATCTAGAATGTGCCTTCTAAGTAAGCTTTTCAACAAAGTAATTGTAAAGTTATGGCCAATTATATGACGGTGTAATTTTTTCTCTATACCACAACAAATATATAATCACCCCAATAACTATTAGTTGTAGTATTTCCTAAATGAATCACTCGATTGATCAATGCTACAACAAATTAATTTTTCTCTATAAGGAGTTAATCAATCAGGCATCATTCACATAATCAACAAACAAACAACAATCAACACATATTTGCTTAAATTTTTGCAATTGATGTTGATACTTCACTTCATCAATCGACCATACAACATTTCTCTAAAGTATGATCACCGACTCTTACATATCATTCATGACATAATGTTTTCATTTTATACCAACATTTTTGTTATGAGAAAATCACCAAAGCAAATTAACTATATGTGAAAAATATAACTTCAAGATCTTTATCAATAAAAATCACTTAAAAGTGTAAAAGTGTCAAGCAGGCGCGCTCTTTGGTCGCCAGGTCTGATCCTAATTACATTAACCATCTGCATCTAGAACTGTCGGAATGGACTATCCGACCCTAAACGGGTCATCCCTGGTGGGTCTCGGGCTTTTTAGGGCTGGGCCAAAAAAGCCCTGTTGTGATATGGACTCGAAAATTACTACCCGAGCCCGGCCCTAGATGGACTTTAGGCTACCCGGCCCTAATATTTATAATAAATCAAATAAAAACTTATATTATTTTAAACATAATACTATTTTAAGTACTATATTATCTTTTATAAATACTATAATGTGTTTTTATATACAACACATGATTAAATTGTATAAAATAATACTTGAATATTTATCATAAGAGAAACTAATAGAATACGAATAAAGAGTGTTGATTATATTAATGTATAAGTTTTAAAAGAGTAAAATTGAATAGAGATAAAACTTAGTGAGGTGAGAAAAATCAATGTGTTATTTTAGAGTAAAGCAATATAAGTATTAATATATATTTTTTAAAATTTATAGATATGTGGGCCTAATGGGCTACCCACGACCCATATGGGATAGCCCTAATAGGTAGCGGGTTTTTAAGGGTCGGGCTAAAAAAACCTTGAAAAATATGGGCTCTAATTTTAAGGCCCAAACCCTATGATTTTTCGGGCCTGGTGGGCCGACCCATATAGGCTAGCCCATTTTGATAACTCTATCTGCATCAACAATACGTGGCATATGAGGTGTCCGGGAGAAATTGGTGTTTGTCACACCAGTAAAGGAGGAAACTGTGCCTCCAATGTTTAAGGAAGAATCATTTTTCCCCTATTCCCACATACTCGTTACGAAGTTAGGGAAAAACTACTTCTCTCTCATTACTCAACCTAGAAGGCTGCCTATAAAGATCCTATCCTCCAGGGCAAGGTTGTCAGAATCGAGTGTTTATCTAGATTCATTTTGCCTAGGTAAAATTGAAACGTAAAATCTAGAGTTTACCTTATATTAAAATAATATTAAATTTAGGGATAAATATATGCCACCCCCTGCCAAAGTAGCGAGATTTGGTTTTACCCCCCTGAAGTAATTTTTTTTAAGGCCCCCTCACCAAAACAAGATTCTAATTTCACTCCCCCCTGTTGCTGACTGGATGAGGGAATCTACACATGTGGCCTATGTTTCCTTGCTGGCTGGATTAATTTATGCTGACTGTATTACTTTTTCTTAAATCTTTTTTATGAAATTAATTATTTTTATTCGTATTATATATTTTTTAATTTTTTATTAATTTTTTTCGTATTATATATTTTTTAATTTGATTATATTTTTTTTTAATTATTATTTTAAAAATTATTTTAAATGGGCAAAGATATATACACACAAAGCATTTGACATTCCTACCCATTTTGGTCTATTTTCATTTCAAATTGGTCTGTGTGTGTTTGATATATAAACACTACTAGTATGTTCAATACTTTCGATGTGGGACTTAATTGTTTCCTAACATCAACATAACTTGTTCTCTCCTGACAGTAAAGTTTTTAACTCCAGAAACATAATTTCAATTTCTCTAACCAACTCTCTTTCTCAATTGGAAGTATTAATAAGTAGGTCAATCTACATGGAAAATTACAACAAAAAATAAGAAAGATCAGGCTCATGAATTCAGCTGCAACAGCCAAGCTTCCTACAATGCTACAACAAGCCAACTCACGCATCTGAGCCTTAAGACAAAATTCACTACGCACGACATTCCAGCAGCTGAAAGAAACAAGCCAGAATTTTCACATAAACCATACACAAACTCACTCCAAGCCAAGCCTCATGCACCTTCACAATCAAGTCGTGAGCTGTTATACAAACAACCACGAAATACACAATGTAAACACGACCCACACGTTGCAATTACCCCACCCAAGCCAACAAAACTCATTAATAACTTAGGTGAAAGTGGAGGTGTTGATGAAGTTTTAGTTTGAAGTGGTGGTGATGTTGATGGTGAAAGTGATTTTGGTGGAAGTTTTTTTATTGAGTTTCTTCTTTCAATGTTTGGAACTCTGTTGCAAGTTGGTTGAAGAACAGGGCTGCCAAGGTTTTCACTTGATGGAAGAGATTCCATGTATAGGTGTTGATGAAAAGGTTGTGTGTGTGTTTTCCCACAACAATTGTAGGGGAGAGTGTAGTTTGGTGTAAACTAGGGGTTGTGGCAAAGTTAATGGGTTTAGAAGCTATTCCAGTGCCAGTAAGTAGAAAAAGTTAATGGTGAGTCCCACATTGTATGCATATGAAAAAAAACTCATTGTTTATATAGTGAGTTGTGCTTTGAATTTATAAATGAAAAATTTCTTGGACAAAATAGAACAGGGCTAAAAAGAGTGGGAGTGACACTAGGTTTGTGTTTGATCTTGGCCCAATAAAAATAATTTTTAAAAATAAAAATCTAAAAAAATCGAATTAAATTTAAAATAAATATAATACGAAAATAAATAAATAAATAAAATTAAAAAATAAAAATAAATAAAAAATAAATAAAAAATAAAAAAAATTATCCAGTCAGCAAATGCCACATGTGCAGATTCCTTCGCCACATGTGCAGATTCCTTCGTCCAGTCAATCTTGGTTTGGTGAGGGGGTGTTAAAAAAAATATACTTCAGGGGGGCAAAACCAAAACTCGCTACATTGGTAGGGGGTGAAGTATATTTAACCCTTAAATTTATATACATAAAATATATGTATACTTGTATAATATTATAAATGCATCAATAATTTAAAATTTAAACTTAAATATAAAGAAAAATATACTAAATCACCCTAATAAAGTGTAATATTCATAAACTTGTATAAAACTACATAAATTATCCACCAAATCATAAAATGTAACATCCAAAAAATTATAAAAAAAAAAGAGTTTCATAAGTATCCCAAGTTCAAAAAAACAAGTGTTTTCATATTCAACTTAATCGAAAGTTCAATCCTTCTATAACATTATTTTCATTAGTGTCTTCATCTTCAACTTGATCAAATTCATCTTCAAATGATAAAGGTTTTTCAAATTCATGGGCTAAAATATAAATGACATTTTTGAATTTGACAAAAAAAAAGGTAAAATTGAGTCAAAGAGTAAAATTTAACGATTTTACATGATTTCATCGATTGCAAAGTGATTTAAATTGTTTAAAATCGTGTTAGGATACGATTTTACATAAAAACATTTTTACCTACAATTTAACACGAAATGTTGACCTAGAAACGTGAAATCTATAAAATTTAGGTTGTAAATCGGGATTTTAACAACCTTGCTCTTGGGTTGGTTGGAGATCCTTCACTAATATTTCACATAACCAAAGCATATTGACCCTCTTGTCACATACGCAAGAAGGGTCACAATCCTTATTGTATTTCACAAGTACAGTCATGGTTGTGAAGTCCATATTTTATCCCAACTTTCCATCCTAAACTAGTTTTAGTCGGTGATCTAATCTTGAATGTACAAACACATTTTCAGTAGCACTTTGTTTTGAACTTTTGGTTTCCTTGTACTTTTCACCTACATCACAACCTATAATTAACTTGTTACTTCTTTCTCTCTTTCATATCTCTGTATTTGACTTAGTAACGATAAAAGTCACATTATTTTTAACTCTAATCCCCCTTGTTCATATTACTACAACATATCGTGTATCAAACTTCTATATAGTTGTGAATGTTTTAATGATGGCTTCACATGATCTGTCTTTATCACACATAAGAGGTCTTTTCATATCTATATATTAAAAGGTCAAATATTTTTTAAATACATACCGAATATTTAAATATTATGGTTTTTGATAAGCATATTTAAAATATTATTTATTTATTATTGATTAATTAAAAATAACTAATTATTAATAGTTTAATTGTTACAAGATTGTCTGCCACTGAAGGTGTCACCCCATGGGGAGAAGTTGAAGAAATTCTATGATGTCCATATGATTGATGAAGTCAGAGAGATTGTGGGTGATTGTGGTCTGCTTTCATTGGTAGACTATTTGCTGACCATGCTTGGCGCTCCACTGGTGTCCGCATTCGTTGAGAGATGGTATAAGGAGACATCCTCCTTTCATCTTTCATTTGGTGAGATGACGATTACCATGGATGATGTCTCTGCCTCTTCCATCTCCCCCTTGCAAGTAACTTCTTTACCATTCCTCTCGTTAGCTAAGAGCTTGCGTGTATTATGGTTGAGCAGTATTTGGGGGTTACCAAGGCCATGTATCACTTTCTTCTTTCTTAGCCCATGGAGATGTATCACACACTGGTGGTACATTTTATGTATGAGGCGACCGCTAGAGTATACATGTTGTGTATAGTATGATGTATTATACTAGCGGATAAGTCTCATGTATACATAGATGTAGATACATCTCTCTGTTTTCTAAGCTTGAGTTGTTGACTGAGCATGGGGTATGTTGCTTTGACGATACTATATTATGCCCTTATAAAGGCGGCTGTCGTTAAATGAGTTTACTTATAACAATAGTTACCATTCTAGTATTGGAATGACACCCTTTGATGCTTTGTATGGTAGGAGGTGTATGACATCTTTGTGTTGGTACAAATCTAGTGAAAGTGTTGCGCTTGTGCCTGAGATTGTTCAGCAGACTGCTGAGAAGGTTAAGATAATTCAAGAAAAGATGAAAGCGTCGCAGAGTAAGCAAAAGAGTTATCATGATAAGCGGAGAAAGACTCTTGAGTTTAAAGAGGGTGACCACTTGTTTTTGAGAGTCACGCTGGTGACTAGTGTTGGTCGTGTGTTAAAGTCTCAGGAGCTTACTCCATGTTTCACTGGTCCTTATCACATTATCTAGAGAGTTGGAGTTGTTGCTTATCGGGGTGCCTTACCATCGTCTCTTTTGAGCCTTCATGATGTTTTTCATGTGTCTCAGCTTCAAAAGTATATTCCTGCCCGTCTCATGTGATCCAAATGGATGATGTGCAAATGAGAGATAACTTGACTGTTAAGACATCAACCGTGCGAATAGAGGATCGAGAGGTAAAACATCTGATAGGTAAATAGGCTTCTTCGGTGAAGGTAGTGTGGGGAGGACCTATTGGAGGTAGCGTGGCGTGGGAGTTGGAAATCCGGATGAGGGAGTCTTATTCAGAGCTATTTACGTCAGGTAATTTTTGAGGGCGAAAATCTTTCTAAATGGGGGAGAGTTGTAACACCCAAACTTTAGTTATTTATTCTTAATTGAATTTATATTAATTTATTTATTTAAGGGATATATGTGGTTTATTTGATTTATTAGTAATTTATTTAATTAATTTATATCAATTATATTTTAGAGTTCGGAGAAAGAGAATTTAATTTAAAATTAGAGAGTGAGGGGTGGATTGAGTAAGAAGTGAGGTGTGATGAGAACTAGAGAAATAATAGAATTGAAATCATAAAAAGGTGTTCTTGATTGCTGTTAAATCTGTATTTTTGGGAGAAACCTTGGAAAAGATCAAAAATCAATTGAAAGGGTGAAAGTTTTCAAAAATCATAAAAAGTCAGAAAAATCGAAAAAAAATAAAAAATTCGAAAATCGAGGGGGTGCGGCGCAAAGGAATTGTGACGAAGATCGACGACGGTCGTAAGAAACACTTCCACACGAAGGAGCTTGACGGCAGGCCGCTCGAGTGAATATAGTCACGGGACGGCCGTAGACGGTGCAGGCAGCAGAAAACTAGGAACCGCGCGACGGCGTGTCGCGACACTGGCCGGAAAAGGTCAACATAAAATCGGGAATCGCATGGCAGGGGCTGAGTTGGCGGGTGGCGGATGCCACCGAAGATGGTGCTGCGAGGTGGCGAGTCTGCGGAAGGCTGCGGTTCGACCGCGGAAAGTCGTGTAATATCAATATGTATTCATTGTTTACATGTATTCATTGTTTACAAGCTTGAACCATCTCAACATGTATTCATTGTTAACATCAATATGTCCTTAACTTGTGATGACCTGATTAGAGCTTACATGTGCACCTTGTTCTTAAATTTCTCATATAATATTGAGGTAGCATGAGGGTTTTAATGAAAGGCATGTTTGGTGTGACAAGGTCCCTCTTTTCTCATTTTCTCTATTGACAACTATCAGGTTGTGTGCCATGCCATGTTCATGTTGTTGTCATGTTGACATCTTGTTTTCTTGCATTTTAATCAAATAGTATTATTGATGCATATACTTTGTTCTTAAACCTGAAAGTCCTTGGGAGCTTTTCTTTCTACATCAGTCTACCAAGCTTTGCAATCTTGTTCCATAAACAACATGGAAATTATAGACTGGTGTGACACTAGTTAGTGAGTAAAGCAACACCTTTGTGTTGTTTTGAAACACATACATGTTGGAATGTCACGAATACCTGAGTATGTGTGGTCATTGGCCTGAGCTTCATATTACATACTTGTGCATATGTTGAATTGTTCTTATGTTCTCTCCAACACTAGCATGATAAGCACTTACTCTTACCTGCCACCAATACCTGATTTCTATGATTTACTCTGATGTTTTTATTTTGGTCTGAACTGATGGTTTGAATGTATGATGCTTTGAGACCTATGCTTGAATTGTGGTTAACACCATCATGGTTTCGAGATCTGTATGATAGGGTTTGCACATCTCAAATTTTGTTTCTTTTGTGCTCTGGTGTGATTATTCATCCCTCTGCCATGACATACCTAGAATGTTATGATTTGGTTTGTCTTGATGTTGCTGTTATCGTTTGGTTTCAAAATGCAAGTTTTGGCACCCTTTACTCCTGCGTTGATTAGTCACAGGAGTACAAAATTCTTTGCCATCGTTTTCTAAATCCATCTGCACCTATATCTAAGGATCTGTTGAAACTTTGTTCTTTCTTATGCCATGTTTGTTTGTTTAAGATGTATGTGGTGCCAGTGTAAGTTTGAACCAACTCTTAAGGATGCTTTTGTGTCGGATCGTGAGGAACTTATTTGCACCCCCTATCCAAGTAACCTCAAATAGATTGCTAATCCACTTCCCTGTTGATTAATCCTTACTGCAATGATTATGATTTTGAGTGGAATGAATTTAGTTCTAGTTGTTCTTGATGATGTTGTCTTGATCAGTGTGTTAAATGTTGATCCATGCCTTGTACTGATTATAACAATGTGATAGCAGCCTTCATGTTTTTCACTTGTGCAAGTTTAAGTATTTGTGGGGTGGTCACATACACCGGATGTATAGCCACCCCAGTGGTAAGTCATGCGCCTTTGTAACCTTGGGGTCTGGGGTTCGAACCCCCTCACCCCAGACGCCCTTTTTGACATTTCTTTTCTTTTTTTCTGATCCCACAACCATTTGGACTTGGGCCTTGTTTAATTAGCTAATCACACCCCACTGCAGCAGGCCCATACGCTTTGCTATTTAATTCAGGCCAATACACCCCCACTATAATTCCATTTTATTTATTTCTATTTTTTTTTTCATTTCATTTGTGATTGTTAAAATTAGTTTTTGATAATTAAAAATTCCCAAAAAGATTCATAATTGTTCTTCAATATTTATTTTAATTCTTCCATAATTTAATTTTTATTTTTATTTTATTTTATATTAAAATTAAAAATTCACGAAAACATGTTTAAAACCTTTTCATCTAGTTTAATTTTCCACTTGAGAATTACTTGAATCTTTGAAATTTCTTTGAGAATTCTTCTCACATAAGAGAAAGTCATTTAATAAAAACCCCTTGACCTTCGATAGGGTCACTCCGTTAGGTTTTTATTTGTACCTCTACTTTGCCCTTTAGCTTTTCTTTCACATGTGCGTGCACCATTTGTTTACATGTTGTGTGAACAAATATTTTTTGTCTTTGCCTTGCCTGGATCATACTTTTGGGTCTAATCATGTTAAATTTTTATACATCCTCTTTGAGTTCTAAAACTTATGTTTTCCACTTAATCTCAGAATCACTTGCAATATTCTTGTTCATAAGAATTGTTATCCTCCTCTCCTTTCAAAGGAAAGTCTCTCTATTGACCGCAAAGTCATAGATAGCTTATTACCCTTTTAACCTAGCCTTAGGTTCGGAGTCGCCGCACTCCACGTAGGTGTCTTGCTGTCAGGCCCTACTTTCCCGTGAACACTTCATTCCCCTTTAACCTAGCCTTCCCAAGAGATAGTCATTAATCTATTATAACTTTTAACCTCTCTTTTAACCTTCACAAGAGATAGCCATTAATCTCTTCTCCTTCAAGACGGTCTAACCCTTCACAATCATTTCACAAGAGATAGCCATTAATCTCTTCTCCTAAACAATCAATCCTCACAAGTTTTGCTTTCAAGCTTTTCACCCTACTTTCCCTTGAAACTTTGACCACAATCAAGAGTTCCTCACCCCCTTTGAGGGGAACTACGATTGCTCTGATTTCTCAAGTTCACCTTGAGAATACGTAGGCATAGGATTGCGAGATCCTAGCGAGCTACCTTTTTCTTTTTCCACCTTTTCTTTTTCTACCTTTTTCCTTTACATCCAATGCCTTCTTGGATTCCACCTTTTTCCTTTAC
The DNA here is from genome assembly GCA_022829125.1 of Lathyrus tuberosus. Taxonomy (NCBI): domain Eukaryota; kingdom Viridiplantae; phylum Streptophyta; class Magnoliopsida; order Fabales; family Fabaceae; genus Lathyrus; species Lathyrus tuberosus. Next base: position 1,750,665 of record JALAZF010000082.1, on the reverse strand, counting down.
ATCCAATGCCTTCTTGGATTCCACCTTTTCTTTTACACCCTTTTATCTCTTATTGAGGGGAACTACGAATGCTCTGATTCCATTCCCGTCAGGATACATAGGCACGAGATGCGATGTCTTGGCGAGCATACTTAGTGTATATACCCTTAGGTCTTTACCTTAACTTTAGCAGATATCTTAGCAAGTAAACATAACATAACACAAATACAAACAAGAGGTTCCTGTAGAGTACTACAGATACTTAGGGTGCTAATACCTTCCCTTAGTATAACCAACCCTCGAACCTAGATTCTCTTATTAGGGTTTTCGTTCTTTACCCTTTCCTTTGGATAAATCAAAGCTCGGTGGTGAATTTCATGTTTTGTGATTCAAGTTAATTAATAGCTTGTTATCCGATTCTCACCGCAACAGTAAGGATACCACCATTTCTGGTGATACAATCGACGCCATCATCTGACTTATAACAGTAGACATTTCTCCAACAGAAGTTAAAGTTTCTACACTGCCACTTGTCAATTCGACTAGTTGTTCTTCTGAGTTCGAAGCATTGTTCTAGAGAGGGGGAGGGTTTCTAGACGAAGGACATGCCATTTCAGGAAGAGACTTGCCACTCCCCAGACACATACACACTCGATAACCGAAGCCATTCCATAAACGAAGATCAAAAGTTTGAACAAAAGAACACAACTTTTCTGTAAAAATTAAACTCTTTACACAAAAAGGTCCCACTGGGAGTACCAATTTGTTTACTGATGTTTTAAGTAAACAATAATGAGTTTAGTTCACTTAAAAGATTAATTCAAAAAAATCTCAAAGACAATTTATGGTGAAAAGTGTGTGTAATTTGGATTTAAATGTTTGGATAACGACAAATTGAATGCAAAAGATAGACGTTGAATAAATGCAATAAACGAAAAATAAAGTAAATGAAGTAAATGACATTTAATGTAAATGATTTGAATACAAAATATTCGTAGAAAGTTTAAAGGGTGGACGCAGACTCACATGTCTCACAAACTATTTTTCTATGTGACTTGGGTATTTTGCTTCTATAGAGAATTGGTGAGAATTTCCGACCCCGGCTACAATGCATAAGCTTGCATTACATACTATTACAAAGAAAACCGTCGACAACGGTTAAACCCTATAAATCTGACACGAATCTCACTGTTTAGCCCTTCATTCTCCAACTTGCTTCCACGCGTCTTCAAGGATATAACTGCTGAAGAACCAAACAAACGTGACAATAACTAATGATAATTGTCTCTGAAAGTGTTACCTACATCCGTCAAAGGTGGATACACCTCCAGATCACATAGTCCCAGGACTTAGAAAAATACCTCAAGTCCTTAACACTTAAAAGTGTCGACTTCGACTTCGTATCGAAAGGTTGTTATGTGATTTTTCAAGATTCTAAACATGTTTGGAATAGAGAGTGATCTTAATCTTGTGGATTTGTTCCTGAGACTCCTCCAAACCATTCTTGCCATCGACTCCACTTACAGCTTAGTTGAACCAACAAGTCAATACATCCAATATGCCAAACCTTTTGGCTTTAGCTTTTAGACATTTAGTAATGTCAACGTAGCTTGACCATCAATTTGTTGACTTTTCACTTAGCTAAAAACCTCAAGCTAACAAATTCCCCTTAAAAATGTCATTTTTCGATCATATGTATCATATGGAAGCAAGGTGGCGTTTTTTGTATCTACTCGACATTGTTTAGATTAGATGCACATGTCACATCAACTAGACGTTTTTAGTCATCATGACTACTTTCCACAAAACTGTCGGGTCAGAGACGTGCGTGCAGTTAATCATCATTGCTCCGATTTCCAAGGATATTAAATAGCCACAAAATTAAATGAATTTAAAAGAATTCATTTAATTTTATTTTTCCAACAGATTTAAATGCCATATGTTGATTTGGACATGCCATTTGACCAATTCTTTGGAAGAAAACTCAAGTTTCTTCCTCTTGGTGGCTATGTATAGGCTCATTCAGCCTCTTCCTTTTTCTTTCACCATTTTCTTCTTTCTCTCCTTCTACTCCCTAACTTCTCAGAACTTCCCAAAAACCTTTTCAAATTCATCCAGAGAAATTTTCTAGAAAACAAAATGGCATCTTCATCTTTGTCAAAACTTCATATTCCTCTTGCTTCTAACATTAGCGTTCCCATTGTTTTTGGTAAACGCAACTACGTCCCTGAGCCACCAATGGAGGAGGAGAAAGCGATGATCTAGGCTTCTCATGTACATGTCATTTTCTCCTTTTCTGGTGCTATTCATGCCTTCTTAGTTCCTTTCCCCACAACTTCTGAAAAACTTGAACAGTTAAGCAAGTTCTTCCCTTGTCACCGTGGCCACAAACCCAAAATATTTCAAGACAAAGCTTATGAACTGTTCATGAGTTCTCCAAGACGCGTATTCCGTGCTTTTCCTTCTTCAAAGATTGAGGCCTATACTACATGACTAGATAAAGTTGAGAAGAAGAAAGCATAATTCTGTAAGGATCAAGAGATTTATGACTTCGTACAGATATCAAGAATGAGTCTTACTTTCAATCATAACATGCTCATCGCAAACCTTTTATCATGGGAAGGTTCTACCAACACTTTTCATCTGCGCTGCGAAATGGTGACTCCCACTTTGTTTGACATAGTTGCGATAATAGGTTTTCACCCCACTGTGAAACCTTCGATCCCACTCTGATAATTAACATCGAACCAGTCATTGACTTCGACCGCACATAAGACACATGAGTTTTTACAAGGCATTTCTTTAAAACCAGTAAAAATGCATGTTTTCTTTGAAAATTCAATAAAAAAAATATACACATTCTAGTCATAAATCCTGTAGAATGCACAAAATATCCAAGTTTGAGAGCTTATGAAAATTTTTCGAAATGTTACAATGCAATAGTGAAATGGCTTTTTAATTACCAAGGTCAATATAGTCAAATGACACTATTTAGGGGTGCTAGGTTTAATTTAAGAGGTGGCAAGTAAAATTCTCCATTTTTACATCATTTTAGACCTATTTTAAAGGACCAAAAATTTCAGGCATTAGCCATAGCCTCACTTATCTTGGGTTTGGACGGACTCTAAATTTTTATTGCAATCTTATGTTTTATAATTTTGATATCCTCTCTCAATCTTACAAAAATAATTAAAAAAATCTTTTGATCTTATTTTTATATTTAAGAATCTCACTATTTCCATATGATGTTTTGCAAGATCCCGATTTTGATAAACTTGGTTGGAATGCTTCAAAACACATTATCGTATGTCATGGTCAGGGTCTAGAACAAGTGGTTGGTGTGGGATGTGTGTGCAAGTGATGTAAACCCAGGATACACTATCATCATGCTATGAATGATGAGTATTAGCTCGAACTAGGACTGAAATCCCACTTTTTTAAAAGATTTAGAACAACTATTGATGTGGAGTAAATTAGCATAAGACCAATTCGTTAAGCAAACATGAACATTCAAACTTTCTTCTCCGATACAAACAAACATGAACAAGTGAATTTGAGATTATACATATAATATAAAATTGTTTCCCGATACAACATTGGAAATTACAATGGTTCCATTGGTGATGCATTGAAATTTATAGCAATATATTCATAGAATTACAAGCGATTAAGCAGTGGGAAGAACCTTATTCACAATGTCCTGGCTAAGAGCCGAAATCTGAGAATCAAGAGCCTTGATCGTTTCTTCCTTCTGCTTTTCCAAATTCGCAAGCGCCTCTTGCAATTCCACGTCCACTTTCTTCCTCCCTTCCGCAATCTTCTCTTCAACTTCAGCCTGCGTCTCTTTTTTCATCTGATTCAGCGCCACCGCGATCTCCGCACGCGCCGCTCTCAAAATAGCATTCGCCTGATCTTCCAGCTGCTTCACTTCCGCCGATGTGTCCGTCACGCTGTTGAGTTTGGCTCTGATGTCAGCGTCCCTTTGGTCCATGAAATTCCCGAGGGGCGTGAAGTAGAGTTTGTCGAGGGCGACCATGAGGAAGAGAAACTCGACGACGATGATAGGGAGGGTGAGATTGAAGTCGAAGAGTGCCGCTTTTTCGAAGGCTAATGAAGGCGGTGCGAAGGCGAAGGAGGCGAAGGAGAGGGAGGTTGTGGCTAGGGTTAGGGATTTGAGTTTTGAGAGATCGAGTTTGAGTTTGGGGGAGATGGTTGGGAGGGAGAGTTGGAGGGAGGGGAGTTTGGGGGTGGTGGTGGGGAGGGAGTTCGTGGGGAGTCGGATTACTGGTTTGGATGAAGCTATGATCATTGTGGCCATTGCGGTGGTGATTTGGGAGGTTTTTTCTTCCCTGAGTTTTTTTTTTGTGTTTTGTGTTTCACTGGGGAGTGTGGTGATTGGAGAAGAGAGAAAAGGAGGATTTGGGAATGGAGTTCTATCTGAATTATCGGCCACACGATTTCATGAGTTTGTGTGATAGTCGTTAGAGGTAGAGTTTGTAGGATGCTGACAAACAATATTCTATTTGGGTTGGGCCTTTGGTTCATTGGATTTCTTTCACGAGAATTTTTCTGCCATCTTCCAAATTTAACCTGCACCCTCAGATGAGCAATGGTTTTACTATTATGCTCTTGCTTAATAATTCTGTTTTTTTTTTAAATACTGTTAATTACCAAAATTTTTGACATAGTATTTAATTTTTTTGTGTGTGTTTACATAAAGAAATATCGGATATTGCAAAAGAATACAGAATATTTTGAGATTATTTGAAGAAATATCAAAAGTTTTCAAAATTTTCGTTACAAAAAAACATTGTTTTGTGGTAATAGTACGAAGAAATATCAGTTTTTTCAAATATATGGTGCACGTATACCGGATGTTTTAAAAAATCCGATAACATATAACGCGTGTCAGATATTTTGAAAAACTTGATTCATACCAAATTTTTTGAATATTTAAAAAATCTGGTAGGCAGTGGTGAGTTTTGAAAACTCATTAAGTTTTTGACATTTTTAACAAAAGAATTAGACAATTAACTCGATAAAATATACACATATAATGCAAATGTGTTATAATATCAATATAAAGCAAATTATGTTGACTTCATAACTTCTTCTTTCCAGTGCCTTATACGTCCCACATATGTGGTTTCTTATGTTTTTGCACCTTCACTATAGTTCTGTCTCCATCGATATGTGATGGGAGACAATGGACAATCAGGTTTCAACTTCACTTGAACCTAATGAATGTTGTTAACAAAACTATCTGCAATAAGTTTATGTTTACTCGCAGCTATGGATAGATATGCCACTAATGGGAAGAAAGTGTTGTTAAGATTCCTGGACAACGAGACCAATATAACATTATATCTAGAAGCAATAGGGTAACCCATATAAGGAATCGTCATCCATTTGTCACGATCCTGCACACCTAAGCTAACTACTCGCAACGAACTCGTAACTTCAAAGACCTTGTCATATAACATATTGGAATACATTTGAAGGTGTTGATAAACTTCAACATCTAACTGTGTCCAAACCAAAGGTCGGGACTCTTTGCCCCATCCAAATAAAACTGCAATAGCACAGAAACCACAATTTCCATCTTGGCTCACATCAACAGTGTCATCAATGTACTGATGTAAGGAAACAGACAATTGAGACAAGTAAAGAAGTTTTGAAGACTGGCTAGACGATTGACTTTCAGTTGGTTTTATACATGATCTCTTTGTAGTCTGAATTCTCTACGAACCCTCAGCATACTCCCACTATGAAGGATCATGATGCTCATCACTCTCTTGACCTTTTTTACTCTTATTAGTTACCCTCTTTGACTTGTACTTCGGTAGTGGTAGACACATGGAAGTTATGGATGGATGTGTTATTTCTTAGACTTTTTTTCATCACCAGTCGGCTAAGAATATCCAATGTACTAAAATAACTCTTCAGTAGTGAGGGACACATGGAAGTTGTGGATGAATGGTGTTCACAACATCACAACTTCTGCATAAATCTCCCTGACTGGTAGTCAACATGTTGTTTAGCCTCTAGTGAGCATACTCAACCTTGGATATTTCTAAATTGTCGATACAAATGCAAGAAAAATTTGGGAATATATCAAATATTTCTAAATTCCTGGTATAAAACAATAAATTTGATACTGACAATTTCAATAATCTAGTAAAACTACATGTTTTCCCCCTAAATATGAGGTATTTCATAAAAAAATCGTTATAAATATATAAATAATAAAAAAACAACACTTAATTATAAATATTTAATATAAATTGCAAATCTTCAATAAAAAACTATTTTTTAAAAATTCAATAAATAAAATTATAAATGTGAAAATTATTTTTTTTATAGCAATGAAATTGATAGGGTTAAATTAAAGGTTATATGAGAGTGTTGGTTACAAGTTGGGAGTTTTCATACCCTAATTTTTACCCCTAAGATCCCACCTCATTTGCATATTTACAATGCATCAAGATCACAAACTTGGTTGACCCCTAACCGTCTCACCTTTGGGTTTGCCTTTGCAGAGATCACCAAGCACCTCTTGTGTATTTTCTTTACATCTTTTTGTACTTATATGTTTTATATTTCACTAACCTCTAATCAAAATACAAAAATATATTCTTTGTCCTATTATTTCTTTTGCAAGGTATGGTTTGGAATCAAGAGCACCAAGTGATTGCATCCTCAGCTAGGGTTTGAATTCCTCAAGTCAAAGTGTGCTCAACTATTTATTTTCAAAGGCTATTCATCAAAATATGACCTCTAATCTCAAATCATGGAGTCTCAAGCATCATTCAACTTCATTTTATCAAAGATATCTCAAGATTGGATGGCTTGTTTCTCAAGAAATTTCCAAGGTTTATGTGTTTAATTCCATGCCTTCATCAACAAGTTTCTTCAAGCCATTGCAAGTTTCATCAAGGAACAATCAATATTACATCATTTTAAGTTCATAAGATCATCAATGTGCCTTGAAATGCATGAAAATGTCCAAGGTTGCAAGTTTGTTCAAGGAGGTTTGATAAAAAAGTCAACATTTCTTGCCTAAGTTCAAGATTTCACAACTCCTTCATACTTCAACATTTTTGCATGATTTTTTGGGCAAATGACTCATCTTGACATCCCCTCCAACTTCTTTTCACAAGTCAAGAGCCAATTGTGCTTGGAAGATCATCAAAATTTTGAAGACATTATAGGTCATCTTGTGGACTTAGAAATTTTTGGCCTAAATTCAAGTATGGCATGCCTATGTTCCAAAGATCATAACTTCTTCAATTTTCAACTTTTATGGGCGCTTCTTTTTGCCAAATATCCATCTTTATGTCCTATAAAACTTTTCTTTAGAGGTCAAACATCAATTCATGCTCTAAGGACCTCAAATCTTGAAGGCCATTTATGCACAAAAGTAGGTCATGACCTGTTTGACCTAATGCCTGACCAGAAGCATCTTTTCATGTTGATTCTTTTTGCATTGTGTTCTACTCCATGAAGGAGTTTCATTCCAATGATTCACTTGATACATTAATGACAACGTTGCCAACGCATCAACCATCTGATTCTCAACCCTGGGAATGTGATGGAAGTCCACTCTGTCAAAGAAAGGTAACAACCTTCTGGCATAGTTGTTATACAGAACAAGATTCGCTTGACGAGTCTCCCATTCACCTGTAATCTGGTTAACTACCAACGCAGAATCACCATAAACATCGAGGTTCTTGATTCTCAAATCAATTGCTTCTTCTAACCCCATGATGCATGCTTCATACTCTGCCTCGTTGTTGGTGCATATGAACGCTAATCAGGCAGTAAAGGGTATATGAGAACCCTGTGGGGTCGTAATGATTGCCCCGATTCCGTTACCATATGAATTAACAACCCCATCAAAAACCAATTTCCACTAAGATCCAATCTTAGGTCCTTCATCAGGAAAAGGCTCTTCACAATCCTTCATCTTCAGATACATGATGTGCTCATCCGGAAATTCAAACTTCATCAGTTAATAATCCTCAATTGGCTGTTCGGCAAGATATTCTGACAAAACACTTCCCTTAATGGCCTTTTGGGAAACATACTGGATATCGTATTCTGTCAAAACCATCTGCCAACGGGCTATTCTACCAGAAAGCGCTTGCTTCTCAAACACATACTTGATCGGATCCATCTTTGAAATCAAAAGGGTTGTATGGTTTAACATATACTGCCTCAAACGCTTAGCAGCCCAAGCGAGTGCACAACATGTTTTCTCCAGCATCGAATACCTTGACTCACAATGAGTAAACTTTTTACTCAAGTAGTAGATGGCATGCTCTTTTCGACCTGACTCGTCTTGTTGACCGAGCACACAACCCATTGAATTCTCAAGAACCGTGAGATACATAATCAAAGGTCATCCTGGCACTGGTGGCATAAGGACCGGAGGTTCCTGCAAGTATTCTTTAATCTTTTCAAATGCCTTTTGACAATTTTCATTCCACCTGACCGCTTGATCTTTTCTTAGCAACTTGAAGATTGGTTCACACGTGGCTGTGAGATGCGAGATGAACCTAGCAATGTAGTTTAATCTCCCCAAGAAACTACGGATCTGTTTTTGGCACAAGCATTTCTTGTATGGCTTTTACCTTTGCAGGATCAACCTCGATACCTTTTTCACTAACAATGAACCCCAGCAATTTTCCTGATCTCACCCCGAAGGTGCATTTGTTAGGATTCCACCTCAGTTTGAACTTTCGCAATATTTCAAATAGCTTCTGAAGATTTACCAAATGTTCTTCTTCCATCTGTGACTTCGCAATCATGTCATCAACATAAACCTCGATCTCTTTGTGAATCATATCATGAAAGAGAGTCACCATCGCCCGCTGGTAAGTTGCCCCTGCATTTTTCAATCCAAAGGGCATCACTTTGTAGCAGAAAGTTCCCCACGGTGTTATGAATGTTGTCTTCTCCATGTCCTCTAGGGCCATCTTGATTTGGTTATACCCAGAGAATCCATCCATGAAGGAAAACACAGAATACTGAGCAGTATTGTCAACTAACACGTCAATGTGAGGGAGCGGGAAATCATCCTTTGGGCTTGCTCTGTTCAAATCGCTGTAATCAACACACATCCTGACCTTCCCATCCTTCTTAGGTACAGGCACGATGTTAGCAACCCATGGAGGATAATTTGTTACGACAAGAAAACCGACATCTAGCTATTTCTGAACTTCTTCCTTGATTTTGACAGACATCTCCGGTTTAGTTCTTCTCAACTTTTGCTTGACCGGAGCACAACGTTCTTTAAGTGGTAGCCGGTGTACAACAATATCGGTATCGAGCCCAGGCATGTCTTGGTAAGACCAGGCAAAGATATCCACATACTCACGGAGCATTTCAATCAATCTTCCCTTGACACTGTCTTCCAATGCAGCCCCTATCCTTACTTCCTTTCTGACGTCCCCGGTTTCCAGATTCACAATCTCAATTTCCTCCTGATGAGGTAGGATGACTCTCTCCTCTTGCTTCAACAATCTGGCCAACTCTTCGGGCATTTCACAATCTTCGTCAGTCTCTTCTTCAGCCTGATAGATTGGATTGTCAAAGTCATGCCGAGCTATAGCTGAGTCATGATCGGTGTCATCTGAACAAAAAGACCTGCATGATTGATGAGGTATGTTTTATTATGTATGCAACAAAAGAAACACATTGCCATTTTGATGTGGGTTTTTAATGCATAAAAATAAAACAAAAAGACAGAGATCAAAATATTTGAATGTGAAAAGTCCTTTATTGATGATAAAGCAAAACATGCAACAGTTAAAAGCCCTACAAATAAAATCACTACGTCTTGGGCAGAACGCAGGATTAACATAATAGGAAAACAAAGCAATTACTCGAAGCCAGTCACTTGAATGACTTTCTCGGAAGACCAGTTGCACAGACTTTCTCCTGGGACACAAGGGCGGATCCAGCTATCCATGTCACAATCACCGTCCACATCTTCCTCAATGGCTTTAACTCTGTCGAAGAAAACACCGGCACTGGTGAAACGGACTGGGCCATAGAATTTGGGAGGCTCTTCCTGACACCTAGGTGGTTTGTACCCTAATCCATAGGTATCCCTCTTCTCCTGAACTTCAACCACATGGCCCCACCTCTGTGAGCTACCAGCTTCAACCACAGCTTTGGCGTCTTTAAACGAAGACATAGAAACTTCAGGCTGATTTGCCCCTGCAGGATGCTCTATAACTTCAGACTGGACAACCTCTTCAGAAACCTTCACCTTCTCAAACCCCTGACACAACGTCTCATGGATTTCACCATCCACTTCCACGTATTTGAAGGTTGATAGTTGACTAATCATTATGTCTTCTTCTCCGCACACTGTCACTACGTGACCATCAACCATGTATTTTAGCTTTTGATGCAAAGTGGAGGTTACAGCGCCTGCACCATAGATCCAGGGATGACCCAACAGACAGCTGTATGCTGGTTGAATATCCATTATATAAAATGTTGCATCAAAGATTTCCGGTCCAACCTTGATCGGAAGCACAATCTCACCAAAGACAGATCTCTTCGAGCCATCAAAAGCTCGTACCACCAAGTCACTTGGTGTACAAATAAGTCCCCTGGTATCCAACTTCATTAATGCTTTCTTTGGCAATACATTCAACGATGATCCGGTATCAACTAATACATGTGACATTAGTGAACCACGACACTCAATCGAAATATGCAGGGCATGGTTATGATTCCTCCCAGCAGGAGTCAAATCAAGATCTGTAAAACCCAAGCCATTACCCGCATTCATGTGCGCTACAACCCCTTCCAGCTGGTTAACAAAAATCTCTTGAGGAACGTAGGCTGCATTCAAAACCTTCAGAAGAGCATTCCTGTGAGCATCAGAACACAATAGCAAAGACAGAATAGAGATCTTGGACGGGGTCTGATGTAACTGGTCCACGATCTTGTAATCACTTTTCCAGATGAGTCTCATAAACTCCTCTACATTTTCAGAAAAAGCATCATCAACCGACTTTATTGTAGAATCAGTAATCACTAGAGTCGGGACATAACCATCCATTGCCTGTTTTCCCTTATCCTGACTAGAAGTAATGGGTTGATCATTAACAGGAGTAAGCACTCTACCACTTCTCGTTATAGCATCAGCTTCAACCTTAACTTCAGGACTAGCACTCACTGGTGAAGTAGTCAACAATTCCTGCTTTTGTCCATTGACAAACACCTCTGCGCCGTAATTCCAAGGAATAGCCTTAGTGCTTTCATACGGAATGGGTCCAGCCCTTGTGATAATGACTGGAGGTGGCCTTGCCGGACCAGAAATAGTAATTGTTCTGAACGGAATAGTGATAGTAGCAACCTTCTCACTAACAACCTCTTCTTGTTGATTACACCGATCAAACTGTAAATAGCCCTCATTAATCAGATTCTGAATACCTATCTTCAACGAATCACAACCATTAACCTTTGCCAAATAATCTGAGTAGTTCTCATCACAACCCAGATATATACCACCCTTCAATAACCTGTTCTTAACCACAGCCAACGGAGTATTCAGCTCCTCAACATCCATGACTCAATTATCGCATTCACCCTCGGCCCATTGTGATCAGGCATAGGGTTTTGAATAACATTGGGCCCAACATTCGAGAAATTGATAGCCTTGGAGTCCACAAGGTCTTGCACCTTGTGATGAAACGCCCTACACTTCTCCACAGTGTGCCCCGGAGCACCAGAGTGAAAATCACAATGTGCGTTAGCATCGTAGCCTCGTGGGAGTTCCCCTGTTGGTGGAGCCAGGGTACGGAGCTCAACTAAACGCAACTGCAGTAAGTGTTGCAAAAACTGTGCGTATGACATTGGTGGTTGATCAAAATGCCTTTCTGCATTCCTTTGTCTGTTTTGATACTGGCCCTGCTGCCTGTTCTGATTAACATTATTCCTCTGTTGCTGTGGTGGGGGTAACGTTGTTGGGATAGTTACCGATGCTACTTGTTGATTATTGCTCTGGCACTGTTTCCCTTTTCCCCTGTGAGATGATACAGCGTTGGCCTCTCCTTTCTTCTTATAACCATCAAACGACTTCTTTCCATGCCCGGAGGACGATCCGTCACCACTAGAAACCCTTCTAGCCTTAATTCCAACCTCTACCTTCTGTCCGATAGCAATCACATCTGCAAACTTGCCTAGAGAACAAGGCAATACCTTCTCATAATAGTGCTTAGGCAGTGTGTCCATAAACATATCCAACATCTCTTTTTCCAGCATTGGTGGCTGTACCCTAGCCGCCAATTCACGCCACCTTTGCGCGTATTCTTTGAAACTTTCATCACTTTTCTGGGACATGCTCAATAGCTGAGTTCTGTTGGGAGCCATGTCTGTGTTGTACTGGTAATGCTTGATAAAATCTGCAGCTAGCTCTCTCCAAGTACGAACATCTCAACTTTCCAGCGCCATGTACCATTCCAAAGACGCGCCAGACAGGCTGTCTTGGAAAAAGTGCATCATTAACTTTTCGTCTTTGGCATGGGCAGCCATCTTCCTGGTATAAGCCTTTACATGAGTTCTCGGGCAAGTAGAACCATTATACTTCTCCAGTGTAGGAATCTGAATCTTGTGTGGAATGACAATATCAGGGACCAACCCTAGGTCGTCCAAATCTATTCCTAGATCATCCTGTTTCACAACCACTTTCAATTGCGCCTCGATTAAACGGATCCTCTCATCACTAACCACAGGAAGACCAGCGTCCAAGCTTCTGACTGAAAAACATCATCCTGTTGATCATCAATACGATGGCCATGGATAACTCAAACAGTGCTTCCTTCTCCAACCACTGAAGGAATACCACCCTGTCCACCAGCACCAGTGATAGGAATGTTGATACCAGCACCACCTCCGCCCGGAGGAATAACACGATTAATAAAACCACCGTGTAAGATACCATTCTCATTAACCTGCGACACCAAAGGCTGAACTAGAGTTCTGAACTCATTCTGACTCTGCACCACACCCTGCATCATCTCCATGAATTGATCGATGCGAGCTTGCATAGCTGCCATGTCTGCCTGAACTTTGTCCATCACTCTGCTTTGATTAAGCCTGATAGAATACCGATGAGTTGGTTGATCAATCCTAACTGAGAAAAAGAGAGAGCATAAGAAAGCCAGAGAAACCAAGATAACCTGCAATGCAAAAATGAGATGAATATGCAAATGCAAACATGTATGAACATTATCAAGGCGATCTATCCCTTGATTCCAGTTTTAACAACAGAAGAGAACTGAATTCCTGATCATATAAAGAGAATAAGCATCTGTTACAACATAAGTCTGGATAAGCATAAACAAAGATCCCGACCAACAAGCCTGGCGGTGATCCCGAAAATACAAAGAAAACAACAGCAAGGAAACTAAAGCATATCATCAAGACTCAGCCGTGCTAGAATTCCCCATTCGTCATTTTTTTTGCACCAATTCTACACTTCCTTGAGAAGCTTCTTGGTATTAGGATGCTCTGGTCTCTGAATCAACTCCTGAATCAAAAGGTCCCTCCTGTGCAAGATCCCTGTTAAATAACGACTGTGCAATTCCCAATCATCTTCTCCAGAAGCTCCACCTAAACTTGGACCTTCGCTTCTGGCTCTTTTCACTTTGGCTTGGATCTTCAGCTGTTCCATATCTGCCATGGTTTCCTTGAGCTTTTCCTCAATTGCTCTCCTCTCAAAGATCCCTGATAAAATCTCCTTATCCTTTTTCTGAAGCTCTGTCTTCAAACCTTCAATCTGTTCCAGATACTTGTCCTCTTTCAACCTGTTGGCGGTAATTACTGTATTCCGACGGTCACTGAACCTGTGAATTCTTGACATAGCATAAGCTAACTCTTTCTTTTTGGACGAAAGGACCTTGCTAACACTTTTCAACGCTTGAGCCACTTTCTCTCTGGCTGTGGCTTCTTTAGACAATTCTTTCTCCTTCACAGCCAAAAGTTCTGATTTCAACTTGGCAGCATGGACAACTTCACCTTTTTCGTGCTTCAACTGACCAACCTCTCTGCCCAGCTCACGATTCTCCTCTCGGAGTTTCTCCTTCTCAGCCCATAACTTATCATACTTCTCTATATCAACAGTCGTGGGAGCCTCGATCATCAAAGGATACAAAGGTGGTTGCACCGGGAAAGGAAGAAGTTCTTCTTCTGCTCTTTTCTTAATCCACTCTTCATAGGAAGGAAAAGCCCAGTTATTACATTTCCCGAATGAAGTTTTTCCTTTCTTGTTCACCTGCTTCCAAGTATTCACAATCTTCCTTATCATCTCTTGATCCCCAATACCATTGAAGAATAAGAACTCTCTGATATCTCGCTCTTCAGGTGAACCTCTCAAAGGATAACCAAACTGCCTGATAACAAGGGAAAGATTATAGTTAATTCCACCTCTTCTCCCTATCAAGGGTACATTAGGGAATTCTCCGCACTTGCAAATAATCTCCATCCCTAGCAAGTAATGGTTGAACCAAACAATGTTGTCAGCAGTCAAGTCCATTAACCTCTTTGACCACTTCAGAGAATCTCTCGTATCAACGAAAGCGCCAGCTTCGGGGAGATGACTCAGAAACCAAGTAGATAAGAGTGGTGCACAGCAACTCACAGTTTTTCCATGCCTATTTTCATTCTTGTAGTGGACTGAGTGATACACATCACCTAGCAAGGTAGGTACATGATTCTTTGAATTAAAGATTCTGACAGCATGCATATCCACCAGATCAGGAACATTGGGAAACAGGACAATCCCATAGATGCACATAGCCAGAATAGCTTGGAAAGCAGTCAAATTCCTATCCTTAACATGTATGCAAGCTTGATCAAACAAGAACTTCAATAAGAAACCCTTAGCTCCTTGTTTCTCCACAATATTACTGCTCAAAGCGGATTCACCAATATGAAGAGCAATGGCCATTTATTTTATCCCAGGGCGTTCTTCAGAAAAGAAGACTATGTCATGCCTGATGGGGATTCCCAAAATAAATGAGAACTCCTCCAACGTTGGAGCCAAGATATAGTCTGGGAAAGTGAAGCAACGCAAAGACGGATCATAGAACTGAAGAAGTGTATGAATGGCATCTTTCTCATACTTGGAGATACTGTAGACAAACTTCAGAAGTCTCCCATACTCTCCACCAAACTCTGTGCGAACTCCGGGACCAGCCATATTAATCAGCTTGTGAATCAACGTCAAGGTCGGGTCTGGGAACGAATAAGCAACAGTCTTCTTTCTCTGGACATCCATGTTAAGGCAACCTCAGAAAACCGGAATCAAGAGTAAGATGCAAGCCCTGAAAAATGTCAAACATGTTAGAATGCAAGAAAAATGATATGCACATGTGTCATACCCCAAATTTTGACCACTTAGATTTCCCATCATTGTGAAAATCATCATCATAATATGGATGTACCTTCATGCCTCATCAAAAGATGGGTGAGCATTCACTACTATCAAAATTAGGGTTTCAGGCCCTCTCAGAGTTCTTAGACAAAGGATCAATCAAGGAATGACATGATCTTCAACTTGTTTAACCTCTCTAATATATCCACAATGGATCAAGAGGACTCCCACTTCAAGGATTAAGCACAAAGCTGCTCCCTTCTAGGTGGATCAAGTCTCAAGATCGACATTGTCACCAAATTAGGGTTTTGGTCGACCAGGGCCTCCAGATGGAAATTTTTCATCTGGGCACAAGCCAATGATCCAAAACATAACCTAATATACTTCATGGGACCTCATGGACCCAATCATCAAGTCAATTTTGCCTCAGGGGATGCATTCATCAAAAATCAGGAATTAGGGTTTCTTGACCTAATTCCCCCCTAAGTTGACTTTTGGGACAAATCATGAGCCAAGACCTCAAGACATGGTTTGAGGGTCTCTAATGAACTATATTGATCCATTTGGAACAATGGATTAATCCAAGAAGCTTGAGCAACAAGTCTCAATTTCATCTGCACCACAATTAGGGTTTCGCGAGGAAAGTCAACTGTAACTTTGACTTTTAACCAGGACATGCTCCCAAGCCTTAAGACATGATTCAATATACCCTATGACACCCATAGAATATGTCCATCAAGTTTGATTTAGGTCAAGGACATGATTTCATAAAGAATTGCACAGTTTGGAATTCATCTGATAAAAGTCAACTGTGCACAAAAGTCAACTTTGACTTTTTGAGATTTTTCACCAAAATAGATTTTTAACCCTAAAATGATGTTAATGTATGATTTGAATCATCATTCATCAAGAAAAATCAAAGAAAGTGGGATAACTTGTAAAAGGGGTAACCATAAAAACTTAGAAAAATTTTTAAGTTATGGAAAAAGTGACACTAATGTGCCAACTTTGGAGGACCATAACTCCTAAACCACAAGGCCATTGTTCCCCATTCAAAGCTTGATTTGTAGATCTCATTGCCCTCTACAAAAGCTTCATACTGACCTATGTCCAAATTCCTCATGGATTTTAAGTTATGGAGTGATCAAAATCAAGAAAAGTCACTTTGTTCCAACACTTAGTGAAAATTTCACTAAGTCAGATTTTACCCTACTTTTTGCCAAATGTAGGGGGATTTTTCACTTGGATTCAAAATATATCAAAACCAAACATGTTCAAACAGTTGTTGTGTCATGTAAGGGCTTTCCAAAATGACCAAGAACATTACCAAATTCAATTTGAGTCATGAGATATAACATTGGCAAGTTGCCTTGTTGAAATCTGTCAAGGCAAGGAAGATTTTGCATTTTTGTTCGATTTGCCAAAATCAGCCAAATCCAAATGCTCCTATCCACTTGGACACCTCTGAGGATTGAATCTAAAGGGGACAATCACTGAGCCAAGCCTCCAAAGTCTTTGGAACAAGAAATAACATGTTGAACCTAGAATTGCCAAAATAGGGACAAGACTCCAATTTTGGATTGGAGCATTCAATGGAAGCATCAAGGTGGCATGGACTGAGCTATTCTCAACTGAATTCAGTCAAGACTTATCCAAGACCAAGGGAACCAGCAGCCTGTGCCCTAACCTCTAGTCAATGGCTAGAGGAGACTTGGATTTTCATTTGCCAACATTGGCCAAACCTACTCAGCAGTTGCCATTCACTATTCCTTGCAAAACAAACTTGCTCTACTATAAATAGAGCTCAATTGTGATCAGTTTAACTACACCAAAGCCATCAAACAGATGCTTTCCTCAAAATCTCTTCTTTCACTCCAATTTTGCCTTCTAAGGCAAGTCACTATCGGGTTTTGAGTTTGAGAGCTTTTCCAACCAAACCAATCACACACACACACACACCTCACATACATCATATAGAAGTGATCCAAACAGTCACATAACATCTGGAACACAGATTTCACAAAATCACCACCCAATTGCTCAAGTTCTTGACAGTTTTGCAGTTGAGGTACCATCTTCAGCTCCAAACCATTTCAATCCATTCCAACCATTCATACACACTCCATGGCACCTAGGGAAGTTATCCAGATCATTGTAACCTAGCTGTAACACCTCCAACACAAATCACGATCACCAGCTACAAGTGGTAAGCATGAGCTCTTCTAATTCTATGATCCATGCAATTTTTGCTGCACAATAATTTGGCCATATGTTCATAATCATGCATGGAATGTTTCCCCTCAATTAATTGCATTGTTTGAATCGTGTATCAAAAATCCTAGCCTTCATGCAGAAATTAGGGTTCTTGAGGATTTTTCATGATTTCTTGTTATATGTTTAATTTAAATGAAATTAAATACCATAGACATGATCGTGAGGTTGAAACGAGTTGATTGGTATGTGGATTGCATGATATGATTAAGTATTCAGTGAGATTGGATAGAAAATGCAAATCTGGGCAAAATTGAAAAACGCGCGTGTTCTTCAGCTGTTCTTGGCGCCATTTTTCACAAATTCAAATATTTGAATTTTGTGATTTTATTTAATTGATTCAAAAATTAATTTCTCTCTGAGTTTTAATGATTTTGAGTTGATTCTTTTTTTAATAATTCACAAAAATGTTAAAATATTTTATTTTCCCAAAAAATCCCAAAAATATTATTTATTTTGTATAATTGATATTTTTGCAAAGAATTAATGTTTTAATTCTTTTTAACATTTAAAATATTTTTTCCACCTTGATTTTGCAACTTTTAATGTTTTCTAATTATTTTGTAGGTCAATACTAAATTTTTGAAGCATTAATCCAAGATCACAATTTGTTTTTCCTATGTTAAACAATTTTGACCATTTTTATTGAATTTTTATTCAATTAAAACACATTTTTGAAAACAAATTAGGGTTTTTGGATTAATTCAACCCTCATAAATCATTTTCAAAACACATTTGGGCCTCTAATAGAGTGTAAGATCCAATCCTTTTTTGACCAAATCATTTTTGGGCCTCAGTATATTGTATAAGTCCTGATACCGTCAAAAACAAACGGCGCGATCGTCGTCTTTTAAAAATCAATTGGGCCTCTCCTTGAGCTACAAGATCCATTCAAAACTTTTGGGCCTCTAATAGAGTGTAAGACCCAATCCCCTTTTAACCAAAAACCTTTTGGGCCTCAGATATTGTATAAGCCCCTTCGCTTTAAAAGAAAATCTCGGCGCGATCGCCATTTTTAACGAAAAGTCAACTGGGCCTACCCTCGTGTTATAAGCCCCACTCTTTTTCTTTAAACCTTTTGGGCCTCTTGAGAGAGTGTAAGACCCATCCCTTTGTACAGAAAACCCTTTTGGGCCTCAGTCACTTGTATAAGTCCCTCTGTATAAATTCAAACAGTGCACTCACTGATAAAACCCTGGGCCTCTCCTTGAGCTGTAAGCCCCAAATCTTTCTTTTTCAAAGCACTTTATCCTTTGATTTTAAAATATACTGTTGTTTTCAATCTTTCTTTGTTGAACAACTAACCAAACAGCATGAAAGCTCTACAACCGAATAAGTGGTTATTGCTTTCATTTACCGCTTTCATATACATATAACTGTATTGTGGGGCTGTTTCACTGTAAGTCTTCTTTCATAAACTCATATCAACTGTGTAATAATAGTATAGATATTTCGAGTTTCCCTGGCAACTACGTCTAGAACTAGGTGACGCCGTTTCGTTTATTCGTAGAAATAGACAACTAGATCCCCAATAGGATCACCAGATACAATCTTCTCTTCGGCTGTCCTCATTAGGAATTGTCAAGAAACTCTACTCCCAGAGATGAATGTATTCTCCGTGAATGGCATCTTTGAGTTTCTTCCAAATTCTCGAACTTTCCTGGCTTGATCTATTCCTTGTGAATAGCCTGTCTTGAATTTCTCGGGGTTTGGGGATCCACGGGCTTCTTAAAAGCATCGGCCTCCTCTTGGGCATCGTACAAGGACCCACAGGCTTCCTAAAAGCAACCCCGCCTCCTCTTGGGCTTAGTACAAGGACCCGTCGGCTTCTTAGAAGTATTCACAACCTCCTCTTAGGCTTCGTATAATAATTCTTCCTCTGGGAATGATAGCCTCCTCTTGGGCTTCGTACAAGGACCGATCGACTTCTTAAAAGTTTCCAGCCTCCTCTTGGGCTTCGTACAAATTGTCCCGACGACCTCCTAGAGGTATAGGAACAGAACTTAGTCATCTGCATAGAACAGTCCTTTCAAAGAGTCTACTACTGTTTCTCAAAGCATAGTACAAAAGATGAAACTCTAGACACGAATAGTCTAACATCCTTGAGTCTCAAAGACATTCTTAAGTGACCCCTTCAAAAATAGGAAGGAAACCCGTAGACTCGGACAGTCTCAATGCCCTTCGGATTTCCCACTTCCTTAAAGAACAGGAGTAACCCGGATCCTCGAATCAAATCCTTGAGTACAACATTACTCATATAAGAACTGATTTTCTCTTTAAAATCAGCATACTGGACCTGTCACTCAACTGAAACAGTAACCATATCCTCCTCTTAGGCTTTGTATAATGATCCTTCTTCAGTGAAGTTAGCCTCCTCTTGGGCTTTGTACAATGATTCTACCCAGCGGAGTCAAACAACGTTTAGCCTCTCTCTCGGGCTTTGTACGAGACACATAAGAGACTCCCTCGTTGAGTCAATCACCCCTTTCGCCTCCATCTCGGGCTTTATACGAGATATAAAAAGGTTCTTATTGAGCCAAACAAACAACAACCTCCATCTCGGGATTCGTACGAGATAAAAAAAACTCTCTTGTTGAGTCAAATAGCCTTCATCTCGGGCTTTATACGAGATACCAAAAGACTCCATCGTCAATTCAAAACCTTTTAGCCTCCCTTTCGGGCTTTGTACGAGACACATAATAGCCTCCTCTTAGGCTTTGTATAAGAAAACCACTGGTTGGTCCAATCAACCTTTTAGCATCAAAGCTGTGCCTCGTTCGCAGTATACAAACATCAACAACTCCTTCCCCTTCATCTAATCGCAGTAAGCGGCAAGCCTCTGGATCATCTACATCCATGCCAATGTCCCTCTTTTAGCATGAGAAATTCCTAAGGAAAGGTGGCATTACTCTACACTGAGTTAAAGTCTTCTCCTTCAGGTTAAAACCCCCTATAAAGGAAATTATGGCATTGCTAGGATTCGCGTATCCCGGTTAAAGTAATCCTCCCTTTATAACTAGTCACCCAACAGTTGTGACAAACAGACCCCTTTAGAGATGACAAATTCTCTCTAAGGTCAAACCCTTTTAGCTTCATATCTTGGGCTTTGAACAAGATACAAACCACCTTTCGCTTCACGTCTTGGGTTTTGAACAAGACACCAAAACAACCATTTCCTCCCACAGAATAGGAGGAACTACGAACGCTCTGATTTCCCTATTTCGGTAAACGGGAATACGTAGGCTTAAGATTGAAAGAAAAAATCTTAGCGAGCACACTAAACAAAAACCCAAAATCCCATACTTTCATATATTCGTCCTAACATCTTAACCGATAGCCCAAAGCACCCCTCGTCAACAAAATAACCTAGGAGAAACCCCGAATCTTTGTAGCATCTGTAAACCAACAGTTTTGACTGTTTAATCTCAGTATGCTAGCAGGGTTAATTAGAGACATCTATTTCCCTTCCATCATTAGCTTTAATAGGATAAAAAATGAATCGAGCTGTAGTACCAGAGCGATTGTGCTTCCCAACCACATCCAAAAATCACTCGCTACAGAAAAATGGCGACTCCACTGGGGACGCACATCAAGATCTGTCTTGCTTTAGGGCATCGTCCCCATTTTCCACAAGAAAAATGGCGACTCTGCTGGGGAAAACCGCAGGTCTCTTTAGGGATCTTGTTCTTTTTTTTGTCCCCTAAGTAGAAACCTTGACGTCATTAGGATCTTAGGTCAAAACGCCGTTAATTTGGAATGGAACCACAGGATGGTAATTCCGTCGGGGAACCCATTTTCTGTCAGGAACTTAGGATTCATAGCTTTAAAGGTCTAGGATGATTAGGACAAATATATATACTGCTTTTCTTAATTGCTATACGTGTTTATTTTTCTGCTAATGGGAATGCGTGTGATGCCGCATGTGGAAAGATTGAGTATACACTTAAGATAAGTGATGGCGACGAGGTCGACCATCAACCTCAGTGGAGGCTGACCAATGCAACCCATTCTCTCACCTAGACAATGGGCCGATTGTGATGTCTGAGAAGCTGAGGAGCCAAACCCTTTTGTAGTGCGGAAACTATCGGGAATAGTTGTTACGCGATACTACCCTCATTTGAGGCTGGTGATCTATTCTCGGTGAATGACACTTACTCTAAGATCGCTCTACAACTCGCTGGCGATCAGCTTGTTGTTTTGCTTTCCTGGGAGGAGCTGATGATAATGAGTACAGGTACAAAAATCACCCTAGTATAAACCTTTGGGGATGGGTAGAGCATTGACTTCATGACAACGACCCTTTGACCCCATGTTTTTTCTATGTTTTTGTGTGCTGCATTCATGCATTCATCTAAAAAAACATTAAAACATTCGAAAAAATTTCTCTTCTAGTCTTTCTATTTTTCAAATTAAACTAAGACTGTGATTGCAAATATCAGAGAAAAGGATTGCACTAATGGATTTCGGTAGAAGGAGAACCCATAGGTATACCTTCAAGGTTCCAAATCTAGAGGATTTGAGAAGGTTAGTGGGGATGATCACAAACCAATAGGCTTTCAGAGCCAAACACGGAGGTCTGCTACCACTGTTAAGAGTAAGAGTCCATGTGATTAAGGGAATCATGGATGCGCTCATTCAGTTTTATGATCCAGTTTATCACTGTTTTACATTCCCGGATTACCAGCTCGCACCAACGCTGGAGGAGTATTCTCATCTGATTGATCTACACATTACTGATCGAGCTCCATTTTCTGGACTGGAAGAAATTCCAAAGAATCAGACCATTGCAAGAGCAATTCATTTGGACGAGTCTGAGGTCAGGACTCACCTAACCACTAAGGGTGGCATCCAAGGTTTGCCACCCTAGTTCTTGACAAAGAAAGCCCTGTATTTTGCCAGTATAGGAAACGTGACTGCTTTTGAAAGCGTCTTTGTCTTGCTCACCTACGGGTTATTTTTGTTTCCTAACATCAATAACTTTGTTGATATCAACGCTATTAAGGTTTTTCTCATTGGAAACCCTGTGCCGACTTTGCTCGGAGATGCGTATCATTCTGTACATTTGGAAAATTTATACAGCGGAGGGGAGATCACATGCTGTGTACCTTTGCTTTACAAGTGGTTTATCTCCCACTTGCCCAAGTCTGCTGCTTTTTGGGATTGCAAGAGTGCCTTACGTTGGTCGCAGAAGATCATGTCTCTTACCAACTCTGATATAGATTGGTGTAATAGGATCTATGATGGAATCAAGATCATTGACCGTTGTGGAAACTTCCCCAACGTACCCCTTATAGGAACTAAGGGAGGAATCAATTATCATCCAGTTCTCGTTCGTCGTCAATTTGGATACCCGATGAGGCATATTCTGCTGAATGCTCATCTAGAAGGTCTTTTCTTCAAAAAAGGAGAAAATGACAGAGCACTAAAGATGGAAATAGTGCACGCTTGGAAGCATGTTCATAAGAAAGGACGGGAGTCTCTGGGAAAACCGGACTGTGTCTCGATGGAGCCTTATCTCCATTGGGTACAAATTAGAGCTCTCAAGCTAAAAATGCCTTATCCTCGTTACGGAATTCTTCCGCCGAGGGAATATGTCATGTACTTCATGACAAAAACTGAAAAGCTTCAGGTTACTCTCAACAAAGTTCAATGGGAGAGAAGGTCTTGGAAGAACAAGTACCGCACCCTCGACATAGAGTGCATCAAAATACAGCAACTACTGAAAGAGAAAGATGCTCTGATTGAAATTTTGGAGCAACATGCTGTAGAGAATCAAGATGACCAAAGGAATTTGCTCGCTCCTTTTACCTGGCAAAGGAATGACAACCCGACAACGGCTTAAGAGCCCCGGTCAAAGAAAAGGAAGATACCAGAGTCAGCACCCGATTTCTCTTCAGAGAGGACTCGGGACCTATTAGCTTAGGTTTCTGTTTCTGCACTTTGTAATCTACTATATTTTCGTTTCCGTAATCCTTTGAATTTCAATAAAAAGGGGTTTCCCCACTGTTTGATATTTACAATCTAATTGTCGAAGTTTATTTTGATTAAACCAAAAAACAATTAATATAATCATTGCATTCATCATTCTCACATCACATATTCTTCTTACCTACGAATCTCACGTTTGTGTCTCGATTCTAGAGTCAAACTGTCTCATTCGCATAATACTCGGGCCAATCGTCAGAAAAAGGTGGATGATCTTGAGGAAGAAAATAGAGAGTTGAAAGAAGAGATCGACACTCTGAGAGAGGATATGAGAAAGCTCCGTAACGACATGCAAGCCATGGCAGAAGCTCAGCTACAAAAGACTGTGATCTCAGAGATCACCTCAACGCCCATAGTGGAGAAGTATGATCCTAGGTATCAAATGCCGAAAGATCGTCCCTAGGGCATGCCTGTTAACTATATCCCGGAAGGATATGTTCCGTCGATCACTGAAGATCAGGGAATCACAACAGAAGCCGCTGGGCCTGAAGGTTACAAACTTCGAGAAAGAGAAGATGCCAGGGGCATACTGAAGACTCCTGAAGGTTACAAACTTCGGGAAATGCCAAGACTCTCTGCCGTAGTCACGGTACCACCCCCTGTGGTGCACACTATCCCGGAAGGACAGACTCCACAGATACCTTCTGGTAAAAAGGAAACTATGTTTGATCGAATGGATGAATTCCAGGAATAGTTCTTGGAAATGCAGAAGGAACTGCAAGCCATTCGCGGTCAGGATCTATTTGGAAAGGATGCCGCAGATCTCTGCTTGGTCCCCAATGTGAAAGTTCCGCACAAATTTCAAGTGCCTGACTTTGAAAAATACAAGGGTAACTCTTGCCCTCAGAGCCATCTGGTGATGTACGCTCGGCGGATGTCAGCTCAGACGGAGAATCAGGACCTACTGATTCACTACTTTCAGGATAGTTTAATCGGTGCCGCACTCAAATGGTACATGGGTTTAAACCGTACTATGATCAGTACATTCAGAGATCTTGGTACTGCCTTCGTCCAACAATACAAATACAATTTGGACATGGCACCTGACAGAGATCAACTCAGATCAATGTCGCAAAAGGACAAGGAAACCTTTAAGGAGTATGCTCAAAGGTGACGTGAAATTGCCGCTCAAATTTGTCCGCCTCTTGAGGAAAAAGAGATGATAAAGATCTTCTTAAAGACCTTAAGCTCATTTTACTATGACAGAATGGTTGCCAGTGCACCCAGTGATTTCGCCGAGATGGAGGGCATGGGAGTTCGTCTTAAGGAAGCTATCCGAGAAGGACGTTTGGTAAAAGACACTAGATTGACGAGCGGTACTAAAAAATAGGGTAGTGCTCTCCCTAAGAAAAAAGAGCAAGATATTGGGAATATCTCTCTCGGAAAGCAAAGGCGACGTTATCAGTCGGTAGCATCTGTAACTCCTGCTATCAGCCCTGCGCTTATTCCTACGTATCAACCTCAGGTTGCGCAAAGCCAACCTAATCAGCAAAGGACACAACAGCCTTTTCAGCAGGCTCGTCCTCCATATAACAACAACCGTACAACACGACCATCAGAGTTTGATCCTATACCCATGTTGTACGCAGAACTATTTCCGTTACTACTGGCTAAGGGGCACATCCAGACTAAGTCTCCTCTTACAGTACCGGAAAATCTGCCTTTTTGGTTTAAGGTGGATCAAACATGCCCTTATCATCAAGGAGGGTCAGGGCATAACATAGAGAATTGTCTCAATTTCAAATCTGACATGCAAAAGCTTGTTAGGAGCGGGCTCTTATCTTTCAAAGATACGAATCCCAATGTTCTCACAAACCCGCTTCCTCAACATGAGAAAGCTGCAGTCAATTTGATAGAAGGAGAGACTAACAATGTCTATCAAATTCACGATGTACTCTCGTTGAAAACCAATTTGGTCAAGATGCATTGCAGACAGAGTGGGTACGGCCATGTGCCACCTCATAATTATCATCAATGTGATGTCTGCTCTAAAAATAACCAGGGATGTTCTGTGGTGCAAACAGCTCTACAGGAACAGATGGATCTCGAATGGATCCAAGAGCACCGAGTTCGTGGAGTTAACATGGTCTACACGAATTCCAACATCATTCAAAAACACGACATCCGTGCGATGAACGCCAACCTGGTGGAAATGCACTCAAGGCAAAGCCAGTATCATAATCTGCCACGGCACGATTACAGTTCTTGTCTGACTTGCTCGGTAAACAAACAGGGTTGCTCTTTTGTACAAGAAGCCCTCCAGCGTCAGATGAATCTTGGGTGGATCCAAGACTACCATGATAGGAACCCTTATCAGATCAACATGGTTCAGATCTTTGATATTCGCGTGATGAATACCAACTTGGTAGAGTTGCATGCTGAACAGGTCCGACTCGGATTCTTAATATCACACGACTATCACAGCTGTAAAGCGGGTTGCGAAAACTATCAAGGTTGTACCCTTGTCCAGGAGGCACTTTAGCACTTGTTAAATCATTGGTGGATGCCAATCTATATGGATGAAGATACTCAGCAAATTAGTATCAGTAACAGGAATCCTACTCAGCGTCAGAGTCAGGTTGTCCGATCCTTGGAAGCTAACCTAGTGAGGTTACATTGTATTCAAAGTGGACGTGGCCAGGTGCCACCACACAATTATGACCGTTGTAGCGTCTGTTCGGAAAGTAACCAAGGGTGTTACCTTGTGAGAGCAGCTCTTCAGGGTCAGGTGGATCATGGAGAGATTCGTCCATATCTGGGTTCTGGACCCATCAACTGGACGCTGAACTACCTTGTCGATCAAGTTGAGGATGTTGTCACGATCGCTGGTCATCACAAGACCAGAGATGTTATTGCCATCATCCCTCTACTTGACGAATCTAAAGTTCCCAACCGGGAATGGATCGAGATTACTTACGATGGTCAAAAAAATCAGAGGGCTCCCGTAGTCATCTATCTGCCGGGACCACTACCGTATGAATCAGCTAAGGCAATCCCTTACAAATACGGTGCAACGACAATTGAAAATGGAAAGGAAATTCCATTACCCTCCGTTGTGAATATTGCAGACATCAGTCGTGTAACACGGAGTGGTAGAATCTTCAACCAAGGGGTTGGAGAACCTAACAAGGAAAAGGAACTTCAGACAGAAGCTCCCGATCCATCAGTCGGTCAATCCAGTAATCCCGACGTTTTGAAAAATAATGATGAGATGCTGAAGCTCATCCAAAGGAGTGAATATAACATTGTTGATCAGCTGTTACAGACTCCTTCAAAGATCTCGGTATTATCACTGTTACTCAGTTCAGAAGCCCACAGGGAGGCTCTACAGAAAGTCTTGGAGCAAGCCTTTGTGGAATAGGATGTAATAATTAGACAGTTCGATAGCATTGTCTCTAACATCACTTCTTGCAATAATTTGGGATTTAGTGATGAGGAATTACCTGAAGAGGGTCGCCGTCATAACATGGCGCTCAACATTACAGTTAACTGCCAGGACGATGCGTTAGCCAGCGTACTGGTAGACACAGGGTCAGCCCTGAATGTTATGCCGAAGTCTACTTTGATGCAATTATCATTCAAAGGCCCTCCGATGAGAATCAGCGAGGTCGTCGTCAAAGAGTTCGACGGATCCAGAAAAATAGTTATCAGCGAAGTTGATCTTCCCATAACTATCGGTCCTCACACTTTCCAAGTCACTTTCCAGGTCATGGATATCCGGGAAACATACAATTGTTTATTAGGAAGACCTTGGATACATCAGGCTGGAGCGGTCACTTCAACCCTCCACCAAAAGCTAAAGTTCGTTCAGAACGATCAACTCATCACAGTCTGTGGGGAACAGGCCTTGCTCGTGAGTAAATTATCGTCATCTACTTGTGTAGAACCCGAGGAGGTTATTGGAACTCAGTTCCAAGAACTGTCGGTGAGCAAGAACAATCAGTTCAAAGAAGGAACTTCCATTTCTTCATACAATGATGCTATCAAAGTGGTCGAGAGTACCGATACAACAGGATGGGGACAGCTTGTCATTCCTATTGACAATAAAACAAAGAAGGGTCTTGGTTTTTCTGCAACCTGTACCCAGACAGCTGCCAACGATGAAAGTCTTCATCCCCTTCAAAACTTCTTCCACAGTGGAGGTTTCCTTCACCCAGTGTCTCAAGCAGTACATGCTATCAATGAGGAAGATCCCTCTGACACAGATGAAGAATGGAAGTCCTACCTTAACGGGGACGGTTATATGTCTCAGGAAGAGGTGCCTACGCCATTTTTCTATCCCGCACAGAGTCTGAGATTTATACCTAGATCAGACGTCGAAATGATATACAGAGATTGTGATCCGGAAGGATGTCGTGCTCCGCCAAACTCATTAGAGGAGGACACTCTGATGAAAGACAACTTTGACCACAATTACTATGGCCTGATGGACGGTCTGCCAATGTGGCAGCCTTACCCAAGAGACTTGGGTCAAGAAAGTCAGCCGAGTAATGAAACTCAGCTGAGCATCATTGAACAGAATACCTGTGTCCCCACCATGTCATGGGATCAACACTCAGGTCATTCAGAAACTACTCGACATGACGATGAATTTGCAACGTTTGCAGGACTAGAATTCATCAACTATGCTTTTCCCGAGGTCAACGTCATAGAGAGAGATGACTCCTCCAGTTCGAAAGAAGTTTGGGACACCTTGGGACAACCGAGTGGAAAGTACGACTATATAGTCAAGTACACCGCTCCCGAAAGCTCTCGTATCAGGCTCGAAGATATCCAGCCTACTGGATGGGGAGATACAGCTGAGAGCACAAAGGCTATGCAAAATGCAACAAAGGAATTCTCCTATGACAATTCTGCCAAGGAGACAGATTCCAATGATCCTGCTCCGCCAGAAATCAGCGTCATTTCTGAAGACAAATCGAGGAAGGTACCAGACTTTGTTATTCACCGAGGAGTTCACCGCCAATGGGTTGCTGTTGATGCTCCGAAGGTCGTTCGTCAGTCAAAGTAATTGCCATCTTTAACCTTTCACCCTGCCCAGGTGAAACAGATGTTTTGATAGGGCTCGCTTTCTGTAAATTTTCCCTCTTCGCTTCGCCCAAAGCGACAGAGTTTTGTTTTATAGCGCTGTAGTTTCAAGAATCGACTTGTTCATTAATAAAATAATGTCGTTCTGTAATTTCCGCATTAATTGCTGTTTTCTCTTTTTGCTTTTTCAGAAAATGGTAATCCTAAAAAACAATTAAAAATAAAAACAAGCAGTTAAATAAAACACTGCACACACTTGCATTTTCTTTCTCTCTTCTAAACACGAATCATCACGTCATGCAGATTGCTTGTTTTAAACCCCGTTGAAACATATGATCTGATGCCTTCCCCCAACTTTGAGTTCCCGGTATTTGGGGCTGAAGAAGAAGTTGACAACGAAATTCCAGAAGAGATCTCCCGACTACTCAGACAAGAGGAAAGGTCCATTGAACCTCATAAAGAACTGTTGGAAACGGTAAACTTGGGTTCAGAACAAGAGAGAAAAGAAATCAGGATTGGGGCACTTCTCAGTCCAACTGCCAAAGAGAGTTTGATAAAGCTTCTCAGAGAATTCCCTGATGTATTCACTTGGTCCTATCAGGATATGCCAGGGTTGGATACCAGCATCGTGGAACATCACTTACCGTTGAAATCGGAATATCCGCCAGTAAAGTAGAGGTTGAGATGGACTCACCCGGACATGGCCATCAAAATCAAAGAGGAGGTACAGAAACAGATCGACGCGGGTTTCCTCGCCACATCAGAATATCCTCAATGGTTAGCCAACATCGTACCCGTTTCGAAAAAGGACGGAAAGGTCAGAATGTGTGTCGATTACAGGGATCTGAACAAGGCTAGTCCAAAGGACGACTTTCCTTTACCACACATTGACATGCTGGTAGACAGCACAGCAAAGTTCAAAATTTTCTCCTTCAGGGATGGATTCTCGGGCTATAACCAGATCAAAATGGCGCCGAAAGACATGGAGAAAACTTCGTTCATTACCCCATGGGGTACCTTTTGTTACAAGGTGATGCCGTTCGGCTTGAAGAACGCCGGGGCAACCTATCAAAGGGCCATGACTACTCTGTTTCATGACATGATACACAAGGAAATAGAGGTATATGTCGATGACATGATTTCAAAATCTAAGACAGAAGAGGAGCATGTGACCCACCTGTCGAAACTATTCGAGCGTTTGAGGAAATACAAACTCTGCTTGAATCCCAACACGTGCACCTTCGGTGTACGTTCAGGGAAACTCTTAGGGTTCATCGTCAGCCAGAAAGGAATTGAGGTTGATCCTGACAAGGTCAAGGCCATTCGAGAAATGCCTTCTCCGAAAACTGAAAAACAAGTCAGAGGATTCCTGGGACGTTTGAACTACATCTCCAGATTCATATTCCTCATGACCGCCACATGTGCGCCGATTTTCAAATTACTCAAAAAGAACCAGGATTGCGTTTGGTCAAGAGATTGCCAAACCGCCTTCGACAGTATTAAGGAATATCTGTTGAATCCTCCGATTCTATCACCTCCAGTGGAAGAAAGACCACTGATCATCTACCTCACAGTCTTGGAAGACTCAATGGGGTGTGTACTTGGCCAACAAGACGAAACCAAACGGAAAGAGTCTGCCATTTACTATTTGAGTAAGAAATTCACCGACTGCGAAACTCGGTACACGATGCTTGAGAAAACTTGTTGCGCTTTAGCTTGGGCAGCCAAACGTCTTCGCCAATACATGATTCGTCACACTACTTGGTTGGTCTCCGAGATGGATCCAATCAAGTATGTCTTCGAAAAGCCTGCTCTCATGGGAAGAATTGCCCGTTTGCAGATGTTTTTATCAGAATATGACATAGAGTACCACGCTTAGAAAGCTGTTAAGGGGAGTATTTTAGCCGATCATTTGGCTCATCAACCGATTGACGATCAAGAATCAATCGGGTTTGACTTCCCAGACGAAGATGTCATGTATCTAAAAATGAAAGATTGCGATGAACCGTTACCTAGTGAAGGGCCAGAACCAGGTTCCCAATGGGGACTTATCTTTGACAGAGCAGTTAATCATTATGGAAACGAAATTGGGGCAATAATTGTTACCCCTCAGGGTACCCACATTCCTTTCACTGCCAGACTTACGTTCAATTGTACGAACAACGAGGCCGAATACAAAGCTTGTATTATGGGTCTCGAAGAAGCAATTGATTTAAGGATCAAAAACTTGGACGTATATGGCGATTCAACCTTGGTTATCAATAAGATAAAAGGAGATTGGAACACATACCAATCAGGATTGATTCCTTACAAAGACTACGCAAGAAGGTTGCTACCTTTCTTCAACAGAGTTGAGTTTCATCATATCCCTCGTGAAGAGAATCACATGGCTGATGCATTAGCCACTCTCTCTTCCATGATTAATGTAGGTCAATGGAACGACTTACCTAAGATCGACATAATGCGCCTTGAAAGGCCCGCTTACATCTTCACGATTGAAGCAGTCATAGACGACAAACCTTGGTATCATGATATCAAATGCTTCCTTCAGAAACAAGAGTACCCACCTAGGGCACTAAGAAAAGACAGGAAAACCCTCAGAAGATTGGCTGGAAACTTCTTCCTGAGCGGTGACACTCTTTATAAGAAAAATTTTGACATGGTCTTGCTCCGATGCGTAGACAGACCAGAAGCAGAAATGCTGATGAAAGAAATTCATGAAGGATCCTTTGGCACTCATGCCAACGGACACACAATGGCGAGAAAAATTCTAAGAGCAGGGTACTATTGGTTGACAATGGAATCCGACTGCTACAAGTACATGAAGAGGTGTCACAAGTGTCAGATATACTCCGACAAAATCCATGTACTGCCAACGCATCCCAAAGTTCTTTCTTCCCCATGGCCTTTCTCCATATGGGGAATCGATATGATCGGCATGATCGAACCTAAGGCTTCAAAAGGACATCGGTTCATCCTAGTAGCCATTGACTACTTCACCAAGTGGGTCGAAGCAGCGTCATTCGCCAATGTAACCCGACAAGTGGTGGTCCGATTTATCAAAAACAATATCATCTGCCGTTATGGTGTTCCAAGCGAGATCATTACTGATAATGGATCTAACTTGAACAATAAGATGATGAAAGAGTTGTGTGTAGAGTTCAAGATCGAACATCATAACTCATCTCCCTACCAACCAAAGATGAACGGAGTGGTAGAAGCGGCTAACAAGAACATCAAGAAGATTGTTCAAAAGATGGTTGTCACCTACAAAGACTGGCACGAGGTGCTACCCTTTGCTCTTCACGGTTATCGTACATCTGTCCACACTTCAACAGGGGTAACCCCTTTCTTTCTAGTGTATGGCATGGAAGTAGTGCTCCCCATAGAAGTAGAGATCCCGTCAATCCGAGTATTGATGGAAGCTAAGCTCACCGAAACTGAATGGTGTCAAAGTTGACACGACGAATTGAATCTGATCGAGGAGAAGCGAATCACAGCACTATGCCATGGTCAGCTGTATCAACAGAGAATGAAAAAGGCGTTCGACAAAAAGGTCCGACCTCGCATCTTCAGGAAAGGAGACCTCGTACTCAAGAAAATACAATCATTTCCCACTGATTCGTGAGGTAAATGGACTCCGAATTATGATGGCCCCTATGTGGTCACGAAAGCTTTCTCAGGCGGCGCCTTGAGACTTGCAACCATGGACGGAGAGGAATTTGTCTACCCCACAAATGTTGATGTAGTCAAGAAATACTTCGCCTAAAAAAATATCTCAGTGGATTGAAAACCCGAAAGGGCGGTCCAGGCAAAATTTAGAGACAAATAAAAAAAATCATCCCGGTGGATTGGAAACATCACAGTACAATCCAGACAAAAGTTAGGGATAATGGCAAGTAACTATGTTCAACAGAGGCAGGTCCCTCAGCCGCAGTTACACCATCCATCGGAGGAAAACTCCAGTCAAGGTCATCTTCGACAGAAGCTCAGGATGCCCCGAATTCAAAGTTGGTAGAAGGATAGTGGTCGTTATGTTTCAACGTAGCCCTTTTCCCTGTAAATTACCATTTTCTAACTTTGTAATACTCAATGGAATCACACGTTTGGCTGATCTCCATTTTATCAATAAAATTTAAGCCCTTGTGCTTTTGTTTGTAATTCTTATTTGTTTTAGCTTTACAGAATGGCGTTTTAACATGATTAACGATTCTTGAAATAAAACAAAAATGAATTTACTTGTTAAAACTTTTTATGCTTTTTAATAAAGACGGCAATTTCTTTTGACTGTTGAACATCAGAAGAACATCGGTCGCTTCTCTAGAAGTAATCGAACCTCAAAGTACGGAATCAAAGTACTCCTTCTACGCCAGTACGCCTGAATGAAGGGATCAACTGTGTCAGAGACCTTGTTTCGTCTGACACGCTTCGGCCGAGTTCTCATCTCCTAAGCCCGACCAGCATAGCTCCCAACAGGGACTATCTTTCCTAAGCAAGGTGGAATTGCTATCTTGAACCAGCGGTACTTCTTCGCCCCGCAATGGCCGAGTATCTAGTCATGTTCACTCGTCAGTCTGTATGTCGCGTCAGTTTTGTCAGCATATACATACATACATCATGCATTATTGATTTACATTCATAGTCATATTGCATCACTATCACTCTAGTCGGTCTTGTCCCCTAGTGATAAAAGTCCTCTCAATCGAGTTGTTAGCCCTTTCCTCGTCAGGAAGTGTTACGTCTGAATAATCTCTCTCCTCCAGTTTTATTCCTGGAGGAAAGTTGGCCCTCGACCACTTTGATAACTTGAACCTCTGAAAGACCAGAGAGCCCTCAATTAACATCACTCTTCGCCATTGAAGATGATATCCTTGTTTTCCCGGATTAAAGAAAATCCCGAGAGAAAGCCTCCTAAATCGGAGATTTGGCAGTACGACAGTTTTTCTCCGAAAAACCCACTGATGAAAAGGTCATCGACACCTCAAAATTGGATCACATCATATGGCATTTCTCCGAGAAGATCTCCGAGAAAAGTATGATGTAAAGACCCCGAACAAAAGCAGTCTCTCAAGAGACTCGTTTTCCCCAGTAGATTCAACAAATGGCGTCTCCAAACAGAGAAGTTTGTGCACCTCTACAACTCAGACGACTGGGTTCCCCAGCAAGTCTGACATCAAAACTTTTTCCACTCAAATGGCATCTCCCCAGGAAAATTCGGCGAGAAGTTTGAAGGAAAGCCGCTACGAATAGCGTCCCTTGTCAGTAAATTTTATTGACGAAAGAAACTAAGACCAGTTCCTCGGTAGGAAACCAGGATCGAGGGGAAGTTTAAATCCGAAACTGAGACCAGTTCCTTGGTAGGAAACCAGGATCGATGGGAAGTTTACATCAGAAACTGAGACCAGTTCCTCGGTAGGAAACCAGGATCGAGGGGAAGTTTAAATCAGAAACTGAGACCAGTTCCTTGGTAGGAAACCAGGATCGAGGGGACGTTTACATCAGAAACTGAGACCAGTTCCTTGGTAGGAAACCAGGATCGAGGGGAAGTTTACAACAGAAACTAAGACCAGTTCCTCGGTAGGAAACCAGGATCGAGGGGAAGTTTAAATCAGAAACTGAGACCAGTTCCTTGGCTAAAGACCAGGATCGAGGGGAAGTTTACCTTTTCTAAGCATCATTGCTTAGCGAAAGAAGATGAATGCGTGAATTACCATTCATAGACGCCGTCAAAATTTTGGGTATTCCGATATTTAATCCTCTTGCACCCCGAATGCCCGAATACCTTCGTCATTCACACCTTCGTGTCCAAGAAGATTAAATAGAGGCATCTGTCATACCCCAAATTTTGACCACTTAGATTTCCCATCATTGTGCAAATCATCATCATAATATGGATGTACCTTCATGCCTCATCAGTCTCCCCAAAGATGGGTGAGCATTCACTACTATCAAAATTAGGGTTTCAGGCCCTCTCAGAGTTCTTAGACAAAGGATCAATCAAGGAATGACATGATCTTCAACTTGTCTAACCTCTATAATATATCCACAATGGATCAAGAGGACTCCCACTTCAAGGATTAAGCACAAAGCTGCTCCCTTCTAGGTGGATCAAGTCTCAAGATCGACAGTGTCACCAAATTAGGGTTTTGGTCGACCAGGGCCTCCAGATGGAAATTTTTCATCTGGGCACAAGCCAATGATCCAAAACATAACCTAATATACTTCATGGGACCTCATGGACCCAATCATCAAGTCAATTTTGCCTCAGGGGATGCATTCATAAAAAATCAGGAATTAGGGTTTCTTGACCTAATTCCCCCCTAAGTTGACTTTTGGGACAAATCATGAGCCAAGACCTCAAGACATGGTTTTAGGGTCTCTAATGAACTATATTGATCCATTTGGAACAATGGATTAATCCAAGAAGCTTGAGCAACAAGTCTCAATTTCATCTGCACCACAATTAGGGTTTCACGAGGAAAGTCAACTGTAACTTTGACTTTTAACCAGGACATGCTCCCAAGCCCTAAGATATGATTCAATATACCCTATGACACCCATAGAATATGTCCATCAAGTTTGATTTAGGTCAAGGACATGATTTCATGAAGAATTGCACAGTTTGGAATTCATCTGATAAAAAGTCAACTGTGCACAAAAGTTAACTTTGACTTTTAGAGATTTTTCACCAAAATGGATTTTTAACCCTAAAATGATGTTAATGTATGATTTGAATCATCATTCATCAAGAAAAATCAAAGAAAGTGGGATAACTTGTAAAAGGGGTAACCATAAAAACTTAGAAAAATTTCTAAGTTATGGAAAAAGGGACACTAATGTGCCAACTTTGGAGGACCATAAATCCTAAACCACAAGGCCATTGTTCCCCATTCAAAGCTTGATTTGTAGATCTCATTACCCTCTACAAAAGCTTCATACTGACCTATGTCCAAATTCCTCATGTATTTTGAGTTATGGAGTGATCAAAATCAAGAAAAGTCACTTTGTTCCAACACTTAGTGAAAATTTCACTAAGTCAGATTTTACCCTACTTTTTGCCAAATGTAGGGGGATTTTTCACTTGGATTCAAAAGAGATCAAAACCAAACATGTTCAAACAGTTGTTGTATCATGTAAGGGCTTTCCAAAATGACCAAGAACATTACCAAATTCAATTTGAGTCATGAGATATAACATTGGCAAGTTGCCTTGTTGAAATTTGTCAAGGCAAGGCAGATTTTGCATTTTTGCTCGATTTGCCAAAATCAGCCAAATCCAAATGCTCCTATCCACTTGGACACCTCTGAGGATTGAATCTAAAGGGGACAATCACTGAGCCAAGCCTCCAAAGTCTTTGGAACAAGAAATAGCATGTTGAACCTAGAATTGCCAAAATAGGGACAAGAATCCAATTTTGGATTGGAGCATTCAATGGAAGCATCAAGGTGGCATGGACTGAGCCATTCTCAACTGAATTCAGTCAAGACTTATCCAAGACCAAGGGAACCAGCAGCCTGTGCCCTAACCTCTAGTCAATGGCTAGAGGAGACTTGGATTTTCATTTGCCAACATTGGCCAAACCTACTCAGCAGTTGCCATTCACTATTCCTTGCAAAACAAACTTGCTCTACTATAAATAAAACTCAATTGTGATCAGTTTAAGTACACCAAAGCCATCAAACATATGTTTTCCTCAAAATCTCTTCTTTCACTCCAATTTTGCCTTCTAAGGCAAGTCACTATCGGGTTTTGAGTTTGAGAGCTTTTCCAACCAAACCAATCACACACACCTCACATACATCATATAGAAGTGATCCAAACACTCACATAACATTTGGAACATAGATTTCACAAAATCACCAGCCAATTGCTCAAGTTCTTGACAGTTTTGCAGTAGAGGTACCATCTTCAGCTCCAAACCATTTCAATTCATTCCAAGCATTCATACACACTCCATGGCACCTAGGGAAGCTATCCAGATCATTGGAACCTAGCTGTAACACCTCCAACACAAATCACGATCACTAGCTACAAGTGGTAAGCATGAGCTCTTCTAACTCTATGATCCATGCAATTTTTGCTGCACAATAATTTGGCCATATGTTCATAATCATGCATGGATTGTTTCCCCTCAATTAATTGCATTGTTTGAATCGTGTATCAAAAATCCTAGCCTTCATGCAGAAATTAGGGTTCTTGAGGATTTTTCATGATTTCTTGTTTTATGTTTAATTTAAATGAAATTAAATACCATAGACATGATCGTGAGGTTGAAACGAGTTGATTGGTATGTGGATTGCATGATATGATTAAGTATTCAATGAGATTGGATAGAAAATGCAAATCTGGGAAAAACTGAAAAACGCGCGTGTTCTTCAGTTGTTCTTGGCGCCATTTTTCACAAATTCAAATATTTGAATTTTGTGATTTTATTTAATTTATTCAAAAATTAATTTCTCTCTGAGTTTTAATGATTTTGAGTTGATTCTTTTTTTAATAATTCACAAAAATGTTAAAATATTTTATTTTCCCAAAAAATCCCAAAAATATTATTTATTTTGTATAATTGATATTTTTGCAAAGAATCAATGTTTTAATTGTTTTTAACATTTAAAATATTTTTTCCACCTTGATTTTGCAACTTTTAATGCTTTCTAATTATTTTGTAGGTCAATACTAAATTTTTGAGGCATTAATCCAAGATCACAATTTGTTTTTCCTATGTTAAACAATTTTGATCATTTTTATTGAATTTTTATTCAATTAAAACACATTTTTGAAAACAAATTAGGGTTTTTGGATTAATTCAACCCTCATAAATCATTTTCAAAACACATTTGGGCCTCTAATAGAGTGTAAGACTCAATCCTTTTTTGACCAAATCATTTTTGGGCCTCAGTATATTGTATAAGTCCTGATACCGTAAAAAACAAACGGTGCGATCGTCGCCTTTTAAAAATTAATTGGGCCTCTCCTTGAGCTATAAGACCCATTCAAAAGTTTTGGGCCTCTAATAGAGTGTAAGACCCAATCCCCTTTTAACTAAAAACCTTTTGGGCCTCAGATATTGTATAAGCCCCTTCGCGTTAAAAGAAAATCTCGGCGCGATCGCCATTTTTAACGAAAAGTCAACTGGGCCTACCCTCGTGTTATAAGCCCCACTCTTTTTCTTTAAACCTTTTGGGCCTCTTGAGAGAGTGTAAGACCCATCCCTTTGTACAGAAGACCCTTTTAGGCCTCAGTCACTTGTATAAGTCCCTCTGTAGAAATTCAAACAGTGCACTCACTGATAAAACCCTGGGCCTCTCCTTGAGCTGTAAGCCCCAAATCTTTCTTTTTCAAAGCACTTTCTCCTTTGATTTTGAAATATACTGTTGTTTTCAATCTTTCTTTGTTGAACAACTAACCAAACAGCATGGAAGCTCTACAACCGAGTAAGTCGTTATTGCTTTCATTTACCACTTTCATATACATATAACTGTATTGTGGGGCTGTTTCACTGTAAGTCTTCTTTCATAAACTCATATCAACTGTGTAATAATAGTATAGATATTTCGAGTTTCCCTGGCAACTACGTCTAGAACTAGGTGACGCCGTTTCTTTTATTCGTAGAAATAGACAACTAGATCCCCAATAGGATCACCAGATACAGTCTTCTCTTCGGCTGTCCTCATTAGGAATTGTCAAGAAACTCTACTCCCAGAGATGAATGTATTCTCCGTGAATGGCATCTTTGAGTTTCTTCCAAATTCTCAAACTTTCCTGGCTTGATCTATTCCTTGTGAATAGCCTGTCTTGAATTTCTCGGGGTTTGGGGACCCACGGGCTTCTTAAAAGCATCGACCTCCTCTTGGGCATCGTACAAGGACCCACAGGCTTCCTAAAAGCAACCCCGCCTCCTCTTGGGCTTAGTACAAGGACCCGTCGACTTCTTAGAAGTATTCACAGCCTCCTCTTAGGCTTCGTATAATGATTCTTCCTCTGGGAATGATAGCCTCCTCTTGG
Organism: Lathyrus tuberosus; assembly: GCA_022829125.1. NCBI lineage: Eukaryota > Viridiplantae > Streptophyta > Magnoliopsida > Fabales > Fabaceae > Lathyrus > Lathyrus tuberosus. Next base: position 1,712,000 of record JALAZF010000082.1, on the reverse strand, counting down.
GCTTCGTACAAGGACCGATCGGCTTCTTAAAAGTTTCCAGCCTCCTCTTGGGCTTCGTACAAATTGTCCCGACGACCTCCTAGAGGTATAGGAACAGAAATTAGTCATCTGCATAGAACAATGCTTTCAAAGAGTCTACTACTATTTCTCAAAGCATAGTACAAAAGATGAAACTCTAGACACGGACAGTCTAACATCCTTGAGTCTCAAAGACATTCTCAAGTGACCCCTTCAAAAATAGGAAGGAAACCCGTAGACTCGGACAGTCTCAATGCCCTTCGGATTTCCCACTTCCTTAAAGAACAGGAATAACCCGGATCCTCGAATCAAATCCTTGAGTACAACATTACTCATATAAGAACTGATTTTCTCTTTAAAATCAGCATACTGGACCTGTCACTCAATTGAAACAGTAACCATAGCCTCCTCTTAGGCTTTGTATAATGATCCTTCTTCAGTGGAGTTAGCCTCCTCTTGGGCTTTGTACAATGATTCTCCCCAGCGGAGTCAAACAACGTTTAGCCTCTCTCTTGGGCTTTATACGAGACACATAAGAGACTCCCTCGTTGAGTCTATCACCCCTTTCGCCTCCATCTTGGGCTTTATACGAGATTTAAAAAGGTTCTTATTGAGCCAAACAAACAACAGCTCCATCTCGGGTTTCATACGAGATACAAAAAACTCTCTTGTTGAGTCAAATAGCCTTCATCTCGGGCTTTATACGAGATACCAAAAGACTCCATCGTCAAGTCAAAACCTTTTAGCCTCCCTCTCGGGCTTTGTACGAGACACATAATAGCCTCCTCTTAGGCTTTGTATAAGAAAACCACTGGTTGGTCCAATCAACCTTTTAGCATCAAAGTTGTGCCTCGTTCACAGTATACAAACATCAACAACTCCTTCCCCTTCATCTAATCGCTGTAAGCGGCAAGCCTCTGGATCATCTACATCCATGCCAATGTCCCTCTTTTAGCATGTGAAATTCCTAAGGAAAGATGGCATTACTCTACACTGAGTTAAAGTCTTCTCCTTCAGGTTAAAACCCCCTATAAAGGAAATTATGGCATTGCTAGGATCCGCGTATCCTGGTTAAAGTAATCCTCCCTTTATAACCAGTCACCCAACAGTTGTGACAAACATACCCCTTTAGAGATGACAAATTCTCTCTAAGGTCAAACCCTTTTAGCTTCATATCTTGGGCTTTGAACAAGATACAAACCACCTTTCGCTTCACGTCTTGGGCTTTGAACAAGACACCAAAACAACCATTTCCTCCCATAGAATAGGAGGAACTACGAACGCTCTGATTTCCCTGTTTCGGTAAACGGGAATACGTAGGCATAAGATTGAAAGAAAAAATCTTAGCGAGCACACTAAACAAAAACCCAAAATTCCATACTCTCATACATTCGTCCTAACATCCTAACCGATAGCCCAAAGCACCCCTCGTCAACAAAATAACCTAGGAGAACCCCGAATCTTTGTAGCATCTGTAAACCAACAGTTTTGACTGTTTAATCTCAGTATGCAAGCAGGGTTAATTGGAGACATCTATTTCCCTTCCTTCATCAGCTTTAATAGGATAAAAAATGAATCGAGCTGTAGTACCAGAGCGATCGTGCTTCGCAACCACATCCAAAAATCACTCGCTACAACATGCAAGCATGGGATCAAGGCATCACTGCTGGATGTGTTGTGCTGTTAACTGGACGAGAACCACAACCCAGAAAACCAGAATTCTAGAATACCGAACTAGCGAGATAACCAGAAACCCAGATAATCAAACACTGATGAGAAATCCAGAAAACCGGGTAGGTTGAAGGTTTCGGTTTCCTACAAGCCTGCAAACACCCATCCCATCTCACATGAGGGTTCTAGAAAGGCGAGGATCTTCAATATTTCAGGCTCTCAGGTTGAGAAATGATGATACGTTCACCATTTCTGGTTTGGCATCATCATCAATCGAGGAGGCCTCAACTGATTCCCCTAAAAAATAAGGTCATCCTATGCGAGTCCCTCAACATTGGGTCCTCGGATCGAGAATGTGCAATGGGTTTGCCACGGAACGTGGTCTGCCACTGTCACATCTCGGGAGGAGAGGCGCAACTGAGGTATCGGAGAAACAGTCACCAGAGTCGATAGCTCTCTAGATCAACACCCTGAAATGCGCAAGACACGCACGTCAGAATGCGTCCCAAGATAGCCTCGTCTGGTTGTGAATTTCGTGAACACACAAACGTACCAAGCGGGCACGTAGGTCCCACTACTCTCCACTCTAGTCCTAGGGTGTACTCAAGCCTGGGTATTGGGCTTATCTCTCAGAACAACCCAACCTGCCAAACAGAAACCAGCCAGCACAACACAGCAATATCCAATATGACAGTAATAAAATGCAATGCAATAAAAGCTGTAAAACAGTAATAAAATGCAATGCAATAAAAGCTGTAAAACAGTAATATACAACATAATAAAGCACAACAAATAAACACCCAACGAAAAAAAACAAACAAGCGCTAGGATCGACTCGCTAAAGGGGATGGACCAGCAAGAGGTCAACCAGAGTCCCCAGGAGAGTCGCCAGCTGTCGCTCCCGAAAGATTCGCATCCAACGGTACAAACGCGAGAGTGACGCAGAAAACACAGAGTCGCCAGCAATGTGTATTTATCCCGAGAGAGGGAAAGGAAACACTGCATAAACCTGAAGAGAAAGGGGGAAAGACATGGTCATCGCAACCATAGTCCGGGTTCGGGAGTCGGTTATGCGAGGGGAAGGTGTTAGCACCCCACGCATCCATCGTACTCGATGGGATCCACGTTTGTTGTCTAAACGGAGGGTGAGCTGTCCTACTATCTATGGCTGAACGAAAGAAAGCGGTGATGGGGGTGACTAAGACGGACTCGGTAGGACATATTCGATGCCCTAGGCCTACGTACTCCCTCAGTGCAATGGGAAAGTCAGAGTCAACGTAGTTCGGACGGGAACTGTGGGGGAAGGTTGCTCGCCAAGACAATCGGTGTCTTGTGCCTACATATCCTCAATCGGACGAGAGAGAGGAATCAGAGCTAATGTAGTTCGTGGGTACGACCACGGATGGGTAAGCATTTTTTACGTGAGCGACTAGCTCTTTTCTAAAAATGAAGTTTGAAACCCAACAATCTCGAAGGATAAAAGATTTGAATTTGTTTTGTGTTTTTTAGACAGAAGTGTCTTTTAAGTTAGTTCATAACTTGCATTGCACCAAAGTCTAGGGCACAGAATCGTCCCAAGACAGGATGCCCGCTAAGCACTCTAGAAAGATGAGAGGAAGCCCCTCATTTCTCATTCCCCACGCTTAAGGCTCGTTGTAGCGAGCGATTTTGGACGCGGTTCTTAAGCGCTGGTCGCTCTCTGTGGTTTGAGCTTTGACTACAGGTCGATTCATTTTTATCCTATTGTGAGCTGAATAAGGAAGGGAAATAGATGTCTCCAATTAACCCTGCTTGCATACTGAGTTTAAACAGCGGTCTGTTAGGTTACGGATGCTATCAATGTGGGGGGCCTTTGTACTGGTTATTTGTATTTTTGCCAATACTGTTTTCTTTCTTTTTTTACCTGGGCAGAAGGTTTCTGGCGGGGAACAAGGATTAGGATGTTAGGACTGATGCTTTTGAAATACTGCTTTTGATTGATGGAGATATGGGATTTGGGTTTTTTTGTTGATTGCGCTCGCTAAGATTTTTATTTCGATCTTATGCCTACGTATTCCCGTTTACCGAAACAGGGAAATCAGAGCGTTCGTAGTTCCTCCTATTCTATGGGAGGAAATTGGTTTTTGGTGTCTTGTTCAAAGCCCAAGACGTGAAGCGAAAGGTGGTTTGTATCTTGTTCAAAGCCCAAGATGTGAAGCTGAAAGGTCTATTTGTGTCTTGTTCAAAGCCCAAGACGTGAAGCTGAAAGACCTCGGCTTTAGAGAGAATTTGTCATCTCTAAAGAGGAGAGAAGGAGAATTACTTTAACTGGGATACGCGGATCCGAGCAATGCCATAATTTCCAAAGAAAGGGTTTTAACCTGAAGGAGAAGACTTTAACTCAGTGTAGAGCAATGCCATCTTTCCTTAGGAATTTCTCATGCTAAAAGAGGGACAGTGGCGTGGATATAGATGATCTAGAGGCTTGCCGCTTACAGCGATTAGATGAAGGGGAAGGAGTTGTTGATGTTTGTATACTGTGAACGAGGCACAACTTTGATGCTAAAAGGTTAATTGGATCAACCAGTGGTTTTCTTATACAAAGCCTAAGAGGAGGCTAATTTCCGCTAGGAAAATCATTATACAAAGCCTAAGAGGAGGCAATTTTGTGTCCCGTACAAAGCCCGAGAGAGAGGCTAAAAGATTTTGACCCGACGATGGAGTCTTTTGGTATCTCGTATAAAGCCCGAGATGGAGGCTATTTGACTCAACAAGGGAGTTTTTTGTATCTCGTATGAAGCCCGAGATGGAGGCGATTGTTTGTTTGGCTCAATAAGAACCTTTTTGTATCTCGTACAAAGCCCGAGATGGAGGCGAAAGGGGGATTGACTCAACGAGGGAGTCTCTTATGTGTCTCGTACAAAGCCCGAGAGAGAGGCTAAATGTTGTTTGACTCCGCTGGGGAGAATCATTTGTACAAAGCCTAAGAGAAGGCTAAGGTTATTGTGTCAGTTAAGTGACAGGTCCAGTATACTGATTTTGAAAGAGAAAATCAGTTCTTATATGAGCATCACTGTACTCATGGGTTAGATATGAGGATCGGGGTTGTTTCCTTTTCTTTGGGGAAACTGGAAATCCAAAGGGTATTGAGACTGTCCGAGTCTGCGGGTTTCCTTCCTATTTAACGAAGGGGTCACTTAAGAATGTCTTTTGAGACTCAAGGACGTTAGACTGTCCGTGTCTAGAGTTTTATCTTTCATACTACGCTTTGAGAAACAGTAGTAGACTCTATGAAAGGACTGTTCTATGAGGATGACTAGGTTCTGTTCCTATACCTCTAGGAGGTCGTCGGGACAATTTGTACGAAGCCCAAGAGGAGGCTGGAAACTTTTAAGAAGCCGACGGGTCCTTGTACGAAGCCCAAGAGGAGGCTATCATTCCCGGAGGAAGAGATCATTATACGAAGCCTAAGAGGAGGCTGTGAATACTTCTAAGAAGCCATAGTGTCCTTGAATAATGCCCAAGAGGAGGCCGATGCTTTTAAGAAGCCCGTGGGTCTATCATCTCCTTTCCATTAGGAGAGATAACTCTTTTAAAGATAAAAACCACTAGTAAACGTGCGAGGTTTACTATCCAACGACTTTTAGCTTTTAAAGAGGGTTCCTTAGTTAAGGTCCAAGATTATGACCGTAGTGGGTACCCAAACCCCGAGACATTCAAGGCAAGCTATCCACAAGGAATAGATCAAGTCAGGAAAGTTCGAGAATTTGGAAGAAACTCAAAGATGCCATTCACGGAGAATACATTCATCTTGGGGAGTAGAGTTTCTTGACGATTCCTAAGGAGGACAGCCAAAGAGAAGACTGTATCTGATGCTCCTATTGGGGATCTAGGCGTCTATTTCTACGAATAAATGAAACGGCGTCACCTAGTTCTAGACGTAGTAGCCGGGGAAACTCGAAATATCTATACTATTATTACACAGTAGATATGAGTTTATGAAAGGAGACTTACAGTGAGCAGCCCCACAATACAGTTTATAATATGAAAGCAGTAAACGAAAGCGATAACCACTTACTCGGTTGGAGTGCTTCCATGCTGTTTGGTTAGTTGTTCAACAAAGAAAGATTGAAAACAACAGTATATTCAAAATCAAAGGAGAAAGTGCTTTGAAAAAGAAAGATTTGGGGCTTACAGCTCAAGGAGAGGCCCAGGGTTTTATCAGTGAGCGCACTGTTTGACTTTGTACAACGGGACTTATACAAGTGACTGGGGCCCAAAAAGGTTTTCTGTACAAAGGGATGGGTCTTACACTCTCTCAAGAGGCCCAAAAAGGTTTAAAGAAAAAAGAGTGGGGCTTATAACACGAGGGTAGGCCCAAATGATTTTTCGTTTAAAAATGGCGATCGCGCCGAGGTTTTCTTTTAACGCAGAGGGACTTATACAATAAGTGAGGCCCAAAATGTTTTGGTTAAAAGGGGGATTGGGTCTTACACTCTAATAGAGGCCCAAAGTGTTTTGAATGAGTCTTATAGCTCAAGGAGAGGCCCAGATGATTTTTATTTTTAAACGGGCGACGATCGTGCCGTTTACTTGTACAGAGGGACTTATACAATGAGTGAGGCCCAAAAAGTTTTTGTACAAGGGGGGATGGGTCTTACACTCTCTCAAGAGGCCCAAAGAGTTTTGAAAATGATTTATGAGGGTTGAATTAATCCAAAACCCTAATTTGTTTTCAAAATGTATTTAATTGAATAAAAATTCAATTAAAATGATAAAAAATTATTTAACACATGGAAAACAAATTGTGATCTTGGATTAATGCTTCAAAAATTAAGTATTGACCTACAAAATAATTAGAAAGCATTAAAAGTTGCAAAATCAATGTAGAAAAATTATTTAAAATGCCAAAACAATTAAAATATTAATTCTTTACAAAAATATCAATTATATGAAATAAATAATATTTTTGGGATTTTTTGTGAAAATAAAATATTTTAACATTTTTGTGAATTATTAAAAAAGGAATCAACTCAAAATCATTAAAACTCAGAGAGAAATTAATTTTTGAATCAATTAAACAAAATCACAAAATTCAAATATTCAAATTTCTAAAAATGGCGCCAAGAACAGGCTGAAGAACACGCGCGTGTTCTTGAATTCTCAGATTTGCATTTTCTATCCAATCTCACTGAATACTTAATCATATAATGCAATCCACATATCATTATGCTCGTCTCAACCTCACGATCATGTCTATGTCCATTAATTTCATTTAAATTAAACATACAATAAGAAATCACGAAGAGACCTCAAGAACCCTAATTTCTGCATGAAGGCTAGGATTTTTGATACACGATTCAAACAATGCAATAAATTGAGGGAAAACATTCCATGCATGATTATGAACATATGGCCAAATTATTGTGCGAGGAAATATGCATAGATTGAGAGATTACCAAGTATGTGCTTACCTCTAGGCCGTGACAACAAGTTCAAAGTGATTTTTGATTTGGAGGTGTTACAGATGAGTTGTGATGATCTGAACAGCTTCCCTACACCCTATGGATGGTGTTTGGATGGTTGGACTTGATTGAAATTGGCTGGATCATTTTGTGGTACCTCAGCTGCACTTTGGTTAAAACCTTGAGCAACCAGCTGGTGATTTTGTGAAATTGATGTTTCAGAAGTAATCTAAGTGTTTGATCAGCTCATATGTGATGTATGTGAGGTGTGTGAGTGATTGGTTTGATTGGAATTGCTCTCAAACTCAAAACCCGATAGTGACTTGCCTTAGAAGGCAAAATTGGAGTGAAAGAAGAGATTTTGAGGAAAGCATCTGTTAGATGGCTTTGGTGTACTTAAACTGACCACAATTGAGCTCTATTTATAGTAGAGCAAGTTTGTTTTGCAAGGAATAGTGCATGGCAGCTGGTAAGTAGGTTTGGCCAATGTTGGCAAATGAAAATCCAAGTCTCCTCTAGCCATTGACTAGAGGTTAGGGCACAGAGCTTTGGTTCCCTTGGTCTTGGATAAGTCTTGACTGATTTCAGATGAGAATGGCTCAGTCCATGCCACCTTGATGGTTCCATTGAATGCCTCATTCCAAATTTGAAGTCTTGTCCCTATTTTGGCCATTCTAGGTTCAACATGCTATTTCTTGTTCCATGGATTTTGGAGGCTTGGCTCAGTGATTGTCCCCTTTAGATTCAATCCTCTGAGGTGTCCAAGTGGATAGGAGCAATTGAATTTGGCTGATTTTGGCAAATCGACCAAAGTTGCAAATTCTGCCTTGCCTTGACAGATTTCAGCAAGGCAACTTGGCAATGTTGTATCTCATGGTGTAGGTTGAATTTGGCAATGTTCTTGGCCATTTTGGAAAGCTCTTACATGATACAACAACTGTTTGAACAAGTTTGGTTTTGATCTCTTTTGATTCCAAGTGAAAAATCCCCCTACATTTGGCAAAAAGTGAGGCAGAATCTGACTTAGTGAAAATTTCACTAAGTGTTGGAAAAAGTGACATTTTCACTTTTCAGCCACTTTGATCACTCCATAACTCAAAATCCTTAATGAATTGGAATGACTTGTAGCTGAAGTTTTTGTAGGTGATAATGAGGGCTACAAATCCATCTTTGGATGAGAAAAAATGGCCTTGTGGTTTAGGAGTTATGGTCCTCCAAAGTTGGTACCTTTGCCACTTTATTTTTAACTTAGAAAAATTTCTAAGTTTTATGGTTACCCCTTTTACAAGTTATCTCACTTTTCTTGATGAATGATGATTCAAATCATACATTAACATCATTTTAGGGTTAAAAATCCATTTTGGTGAAAAATCTCAAAAAGTCAAAGTTGACTTTTGTGCACAGTTGACTTTTTATCAGATGAATTCCAAACTGTGCAATTCTTCAGGAAATCATGTCCTTGACCTAAATCAAACTTGATGGACATGTTCCATGGGTGTCATAAGGTATATTCAATCATGTATTAGGGTTTGGGAGCATGTCCAGGTCAAAAGTCAAAGTTACAGTTGACTTTTCCCTTAAAACCCTAATTGTGGTGCAGATGAAATTGAGACTTGTTGCTCAAACTTCTTGGATTAATCCATTGTCCCAAATGGATCAATATGGTATATTAGAGACCCTAAAATCATCTCTTGAGGTCTTGGCTCATGGTTTGTCCCAAAAGTCAACTTAGGGGTGAATTAGGTCAAGAAACCCTAATTCCTGATTTTTGATGAATGCATCCCCTGAGGCAAAATTGACTTGATACATGGGTTCATGAGGTTCCATGAAGTATATTAGGTTATGTTTTGGATCATTGCCTTGTGCCCAGATGAAAATTTCCATCTGGAGGCCCTGGTCGACCAAAATCCTAATTTGGTGACACTGTCGATCTTGAGACTTGATCCACCTAGAAGGGAGCAGCCTTGTGCTTAATCCTTGAAGTGGGAGTCCTTTTTGATCCATTGTGGATATTTAAGAGATTAGACAAGTTGAAGATCATGTCATTTCTTGATTGATCCTTTGTCTAAGCACTCAGAGAGGGCTTGAAACCCTAATTTTGATTGTAGTGGATGCTCACCCATCTTTGGGGAGACTAATGAAGCATAAAGGTACATCCATATTGTGATGATGATTTTCACAATGATGGGAAATCTAAGTGGTCAAAATTTGGGGTATTACAGATGCCCCTATTTAATCTTCTTGGACCCGAAGGTGTGAATGACGAAGGGATTCGGGCATTCGGGGTGCAAGAGGATTAAATATCGAAATACCCGAAATTTTGATGGTGGTTATGAATGGTAGCTTACACATTCATCTTCTTTAGCTAAGCAATGATGCTTAGAAAAGGTAAACTTCCCCTCGATCCTGGTCTTTAGCCAAGGAACTGGTCTCAGTTTTCTTTTGAAATAAACCTCCCCTCGTTCTTGGTTTCCTACCAAGGAACTGGTCTTAGTTTCTGATTTGAACTTCCCCTCGATCCTGGTTTCTTACCAAGGAACTGGTCTTAGTTTCTGATTTAAACTTCCCCTCGATCCTGGTTTCTTACCAAGGAACTGGTCTCGGTTTCTTTTGTCAATAAACTTTACTGACAAGGGACACTATTCGTAGCGGCTTTCCTTCAAACTTCTCGCCGAATTTTCCTGGGGAGATGCCATTTGAGTGGAAAAAGTTTTGATGTCAGACTTGCTGGGGAACCCATTCGTCTGAATTGTAGAGGTACACAAACTTCTCTGTTTTGGAGACGCCATTTGTCGATTCTACTAGGGAAAGCGAGTCTCTTGAGAGACTGTTTTCGTTTGGGATCTTTCATCATAATTTTCTCGGGATCTTCCCGGAGAAACGCCATATGATGGGGTCCAATTTTGAGGTGCCAATGACCTTCTCATCAGTGGTTTTTCGGAGCAAAACTGGCGTGCTACCGAATCTCTGATCACGAGGCTTTCTCTGTGGATTTTCCTTAATCCGGGAAAGCAAGGATATCATCTTTAATGGCGAAGAGTGACATCTGTTGAAGGTTCTCTGATCTTTCAGAGGTTCAAGTTATCAAAGTGGCCAAGTGCCGACTCTGATCTAAAGGTACACTGGTGGCGAGATTGTGCAGACGCAACACTTCCTGACGAGGAAAGAACTGACAAACTCGATTGAGAAAACTGTTTATCACTAGGGGACAAGACCGGCTAGAGTGATAACGATGCAATATGAAATGTAAATGCAAATAAAAAATACATGAAGTACGTATGTATATGCTGACAAAACTGACGCGACATACAGACTAATGGATGAACACAATTGGATACTTGGCCATCGCGGGGCGAAGAAGTACCGTTGGTTCAAAATAGCAATTCCACCTTGCTTAGGAGAGATAGTCCCGTTGGGAGCTATGTTGATCGGGCTTAGGAGATGAGAACTCGGCTGAGGCGTGTCAGACGAAACAAGGTCTCTGACACAGTTGATCCCTTTATTCAGGAGTACTGGCTTAGAAGGAGTACTTTGATTCTGCACTTTGAAGTTCGCTTACTTCGGGAGAAGCGATCGATGTTCTTCTGATGTTCAACAGTCAAAAGAAATGCCATCTTTAATTTAAAAGCAGAAAAAGTTTAACAAGTAAATTTATTTTTGTTTTATTTCAAGAATCGCTGATTAAGTTTAAACAACGCCGTTCTGTAAAGCTAAAACAAGTAAAGAATTACAAACAAAAGCACAAGGGCTCAAATTTTATTGATAAGATGGAGATCAGCCAAACGCGTGATTCCAAAGAGTATATACAAAGTTAGAAAATGGTAATTCACAGGGAAAAAGGCTACGTTGAAACATAACGACCACTATCCTTCTACCAACTTTGAATTCGGGACATCCTGAGCTTCTGTCGAAGATGACCTTGACTGGAGTTTTCCTGACGGATGATGATGCAACTGCTGCTGAGGGACTTGCCTTTGTTGAACATAGTTACTTGCCATTATCCCTAACTTTTGCCTGGATTGTACTATGAGATTTCCAATCCATCGGGATGATTCTTTTCATGTCTCTAACTTTTGCCTGGACCGCCCTTTCGGGTTTTCAATCCACCGAGACATTTTTTTTTAGTTTTAGGCGAAGTATTTCTTGACTACATCAACATTCGTGGGGTAGGAAAATTCCTCTCCGTCCATGGTTGCAAGTCTCAAGCGCCGCCTGAGAAAGCTTTCGTGACCACATAGGGGCCATCATAATTAGGGGTCCATTTGCCCCGAGAATCAGTGAGAAATGATTGTATCTTCTTGAGCACAAGGTCTCTTTTCCTGAAGACACGAGGTCGGACCTTTTTGTCAAACGCCCTCTTCATTCTTTGCTGATACAACTGACCGTGGCATAGTGCCGTGACTCATTTTTCCTCGATCAGATTCAATTCGTCGTGTCGACTTTGACACCATTCAGCTTCGGTGAGCTTAGCTTCCATCAATACCCGGATTGATGGGATCTCTACTTCTATGGGGAGAACTGCCTCCATGCCATATACTAGAGAGAAAGGGGTTGCCCCTGTTGAAGTGCGGACAGATGTTCGATAACCGTGAAGAGCAAAGGGTAGCATTTCGTGCCAATCTTTATAGGTTACAACCATCTTTTGAACGATCTTCTTGATGTTCTTGTTAGCCGCTTCTGCCGCCCCATTCATCTTGGGTCGGTAGGGAGATGAGTTATGGTGTTCGATCCTGAACTCTGCACACAACTCTTTCATCATCTTATTGTTCAAGTTAGATCCATTATCAGGAATGATCTCGCTTGGAACACCATAACGGCAGATGATATTGTTTTTGATAAATCGGACCACCACTTGTCGGGTTACATTGGCGAATGACGCTGCTTCGACCCACTTGGTGAAATAGTCAATGGCTACCAGGATGAACCGATGTCTGTTTGAAGCCTTGGGCTCAATCATACCAATCATATCGATTCCCCATATGGAAAATGGCCACGGGGAAGAAAGAACTTTGAGATGTGATGGCGGTACATGAATTTTGTCGGAGTATATCTGACACTTGTGACACCTCCTCATGTACTTGTAGCAGTCGGATTCCATGGTCAACCAATAATACCCGACCCTGAGAATTTTTCTCGCCATTGTGTGTCCGTTGGCATGAGTGCCAAAGGATCCTTCATGAATTTCTTTCATGAGCATGTCTGCTTCTGGTCTGTCGACGCATCGGAGCAAGACCATGTCAAAATTTCTCTTATAAAGAGTGTCACCGCTCTGGAAGAAGTTTCCAGCCAATCTTCTGAGGGTTTTCCTGTCTTTTCTGAGTGCCCCAGATGGGTACTCTTGTTTCCGAAGGAAGCATTTGATATCGTGATACCAAGGTCTGTCGTCTATGACTGCTTTAATCGCGAAGATGTAAGCGGGCCGTTCAAGGCGCATGATGTCGATCTTAGGTATGTCATTCCATCGACCTACACTAATCATGGAAGAGAGAGTGGCTAATGCATCAGCCATGTGATTCTCATCACGAGGGATGTGATGAAAGTCGACTCTGTTGAAGAAGGGTAACAACCTCCTTGCATAGTCTTTGTAAGGAATCAATCATGATTGGTATGTGTTCCAATCTCCTTTTATCTGGTTAATAACAGGGCTGAATCGCCGTATACGTCCAAGTTTTTGATCCTTAAATCAATCACTTCTTCGAGACCCATGATACATGCTTAGTATTCGGCCTCGTTGTTCGTACATTTGAACGTAAGTCTGGCAGTGAAAGGAATGTGGGAACCCTGAGGGGTAACAATGATTGCCCCAATTCCGTTTCCATAATGATTGACTGCTCCGTCAAAGATAAGTCCCCACTGAGAACCTGGTTCTGGCCCTTCACTGAGTAACGGTTCATCGCAATCTTTCATCTTTAGATACATGACATCTTCGTCTGGGAAGTCAAACCCGATTGATTCTTGATCGTCAGTCGGTTGATGAGCCAAATGATCAGCTAAAATACTTCCTTTAACGGCTTTCTGAGCATGGTACTCTATGTCATATTCTGATAGTAACATCTGCCAACGGGCAATCCTTCCCGTGAGAGCAGGTTTTTCGAAAACGTACTTGATTGGATCCATTTCGGAGACCAGCCAAGTAGTATGACGAATCATGTATTGGCGAAGACGTTTGGCTGCCCAAGCCAAAGCGCAACAAGTTTTCTCAAGCATTGTGTACCGAGTCTCGCAGTCGGTGAATTTCTTGCTTAGATAGTAAATGGCAGACTCTTTCCGTTTAGTTTCGTCTTGTTGGCCAAGTACACATCCCATTGAGTCCTCTAGGACTGTGAGGTAAATGATCAGTGGTCTTCCTTCCACTGGAGGTCATAGAATCGGAGGATTCAACAGATATTCCTTAATACTATCAAAGGCGGTTTGGCAATCTTCTGACCAAACGCAATCCTGGTTCTTTTTGAGTAATTTGAAAATCGGCGCACACGTCGCGGTCATAAGGAATATGAATCTGGAGATGTAGTTCAAACGTCCCAGGAATCCTCTGACTTGTTTTTCAGTTTTCGGAGAAGGCATTTCTTGAATGGCCTTGACCTTGTCAGGATCAACTTCAATTCCTTTCTGGCTGACGATGAACCCTAGTAATTTCCCCGAACGGACACCGAAGGTGCACTAGTTGGGATTCAAGCGGAGCTTGAATTTTCTTAGACGTTCGAACAATTTTGACAGATGTTCAACGTGCTCATCCTCTGTTCTTGATTTTGCAATCAAATCATCGACATATACCTCGATTTCTTTGTGTATCATGTCATGAAACAGAGTAGTCATGGCCCTTTGATAGGTTGCCCCGACATTCTTCAAACCGAACGGCATTACCTTGTAACAAAAGGTACCCCATGGGGTAATGAACGAAGTTTTTTCCATGTCTTTCGGCGCCATTTTGATCTGGTTATAGCCCGAGAATCCATCCATGAAGGAAAATACTTTGAACTTTGCTGTGCTGTCAACCAACATGTCAATGTGTGGTAAAGGAAAGTCGTCCTTTGGACTTGCCTTGTTCAGATCTCTGTAATCGACACACATTCTAACCTTTCCGTCCTTTTTGGGAACGGGTACGATGTTGGCTAACCATTGAGGATATTCAGATGTAGCGAGGAAACCCGCGTCGATCTGTTTCTGTACCTCCTCCTTGATTTTGATGGCCATGTCCGGGTGAGTGTGTCTCAACCTTTGCTTTACTGGCGGACATTCTGATCTCAATGGTAAGTGATGTTCCACGATTCTGGTATCCAACCCTGGCATATCCTGATAGGACCAAGCGAATACATCGGGAAATTCTTTGAGAAGCTTTATCAAACCCTCTCTGGCAGTTGGACTGAGCAGTGCTCCGATCCTGATTTCTTTTCTCTCTTTTTCTGAACCCAAGTTTACCGTTTCCAACGGCTCTTTGTGAGGTTCAATGGACCTTTCCTCTTGTCTGAGTAGTCGGGAGATCTCTTCTGGAATTTGGTCGTCATTTTCTTCTTCAGCCTCGAATAATGGGAACTCAAAGTTGGGAGAAGGCATCGGATCGTATGTTTCAACGGGGTATAAAATAAGCAATCTGCATGACGTGATGATTCGTGTTTAGAAGAGATAGAGAAAATGTAAGTGTGTGCAGTGTTTTGATTTTACTGCTTGTTTTTATTATTGAATGTTTTTTAGGATTACAATTTTCTGAAAAAGCAAAAAGAGAAAACAACAATTAATGCGAAAATTACAGAACGACGTTATTTTATTAATGAACAAGTCGAATCTTGAAACTACAACCCTATAAAACAAAACTCTGTCGCTTTGGGCAAAGCGAAGAGGTAAATTTACAGAAAACGAGCCCTATCAAAATATCCGTTTCACCTGGGCAGGGTGAAAGGTTAAAGATGGCAATTACTTTGACTGACGAACGACCTTCGGAACCTCGACGGTAACCCATTGGCGGCGAACTCCTCGGTGAATCACAAAGTCTGGAACCTTCCTTGATTTGTCTTCAGAAATGACGCTGATTTCTGGTGGAGCAGGATCATTGGAATCTGTCTCCCAAGCAGAATTGTCGTAGGAGGATTCCTCTGTTGTATTTTGCATAGCATTTGTGCTCTCAGCTGTATCTCCCCATCCAGTTGGCTGGATATCTTCGAGCCTGATACGAGAGCTTTTGGGAGCGGTGTACTTGACCATATAGTCGTATTTTCCACTTGGTTGTCCCAGGGTGTCCCACACTTTTTTTTAACTGGAGGAATCATCCCTCTCGATGACGTTGACCTCGGGAAAAGCATAGTTGATGAATTCAAGTCCTGCGAACGTTGCGAATTCATCTTCATGTTGAGTAGTTTCTGAATGACCTGAGTGTTGATCCCATGACATGGTGGGGACACAAGTATTCTGTTCAATGACGCTCAGCTGAGTTTCATTGTTCGGCTGACTTTCTTGCCCCAAGTTTCCTGGGTAAGGCTGCCACATTGGCAGGCCATCCATCGGGCCATAGTAATTGTGATCAAAGTTGTCTTTCATCGGAGTGTCTTCCTCTAATGAATTTGGCGGAGCACGACATCCTTCCGGATCATAATCTCCGTAGATCATTTCGACATCTGATCTTGGTATAAATCTCGGACTTTCTGTAGGAAAGCAAAAAGGCATAGGCACCTCTTCCTGAGACATATAGCCGTCCTTGTTAAGGTAGGACTTCCATTCTTCATCTGTGTCAGAGGGATCTTCCTCATTGATAGCATGAACTGTCTGAGACACTAGGTGAAGGAAACCTCTACTGTGGAAGAAGTTTTTGAAGGGGATGAAGACTTTCATCGTTGGCGGCTGTCTGGGTACAGGTCGCAGAAAAACCAAGACCTTTCTTTGTTTTATTGTCGATAGGAATGACAAGCCGTCCCCATCCTGTCGTATCGGTACTCTCGACCGCTTTGATAGCATCTTTGTATGAAGAAATTAAAGTTCCTTCTTTGAACTGATTGTCCTTGCTCACCGATAGTGCTTGGAACTGAGTTCCAATAACCTCCTCGGGTTCCACACAAGTAGATGATCATAGGTTACTCACAAGCAAGGCTTGTTCCCAACAAACCGTGACAAGTTGATCGTTCTTGACGAACTTTAGCTTTTGGTGGGGGGTTGAAGTAACCGCTCCAGCCTGATGTATCCAAGGTCTTCCTAATAAACAACTGTATGTTGCCCGGATGTCCATGACCTGGAAAGTGATTTGGAAAGTGTGAGGACCAATAGTTATGGGAAGATCAACTTCGCCGATAACTGTTTTTCTGGATCCGTCGAATGCTTTGACGACGACCTCGCTGGTTCTCATCGGAGGGCCCTTGAATGATAATTGCATCAAAGTGGACTTCGGCATAACATTCAGGGCTGACCCTGTGTCTACCAGTACATTGGCTAAAGCATCGCCCTGGCAGTTAACTGTGATATTGAGCGCCATGTTATGACGGCGACCCTCTTCAGGTAATTCCTCATCACTAAATCCCAAATTATTGCAGGAAGTGATGTTAGAGACAATGCTATCGAATTGTCTGATTGTTACATCCTGTTCCACAAAGGCTTGCTCCAAGACTTTCTGTAGAGCCTCTCTGTGTGCTTCTGAACTGAGTAACAGTGATGATACTGAGATCTTTGAAGGAGCCTGTAACAGTTGATCAACAATGTTATATTCACTCCTTTGGATGAGCTTTAGCATCTCATCTTTGTCTTTTGAAAAGTCGGGATTACTAGATTGACCGACTGGTGGATCAGGAATTTCTGCCTGAAGTTCCTTTTCTTTGTTGGATCCTTCAACCCCTCGGTTGAAGATTCGACCGCTCTGTGTTACACGACTGATGTCTCCAATATTCACGACGGAGGGTAATGGAATTTCCTTTCCATTCTCGATTATTGTTGCACCGTATTTGTAAGGGATTGCCTTAGCTGATTCATACGGTAGTGGCCCCGGTAGATAGATGACTATGGGAACCTTCTGATTTTTCTGACCATCATAAGTAACCTTGATCCGTTCCCGGTTGGGAACTCTAGATTCGTCAAGTAGAGGGATGATGGCAAAAACATCCCTGGTCCTGTGATGACCAGAGATCGTGACAACATCCTCAACTTGCTCGGCAAGGTAGTTCGGCGACCAAATGATGGGTCCTGAACCTGGATATGGACGAATTTCTCCATGATCGACCTGACCCTGAAGAGCTGCTCTCACAAGGTAACACCCTTGGTTACTTTCTGAACAGACGCTACAACTGTCATAGTTGTGTGATGGCACCTGGCCACGCCCACTTTGAATACAATGTAACTTTACTAGGTTATCTTCCATTGATCGGACATCCTGACTTCGACGACGAGTAGGATTCCTATGATTGATACTAATCTGCTGAGTATCTTCGTCCATATAGATTGGCATCCACCAGTGATTTAACAAGTGCTGAAGTGCCTCCTGGACAAGGGTACAACCTCGATCGTTTTCGCAACCTGCTTTACAGTTTTGATAATCATTTGATATTAAGAATCCGAGTCGGACCTGCTCGGCATGTAACTCTACCAGGTTGGTATTCATCACGCGAATGTCAAAGATCTGAACCATGTTGATTTGATAGCAGTTCCTATCATGGTAGTCTTTGATCCATCCAAGATCCATCTGACGCTGGAGGGCCTCTTGTATGAAAGAGCATCCCTGTTTGTTTACCGAGCAAATCAGACAGGAACTGTAATCGTGCCGTGGCAGATTATGATACTGGCTTTGCCTTGAGTGCATCGCCACCAAGTTGACATTCATCGCACGGATGTCGTGGTTTTGAATGACGTTGGAATTCGTGTAAACCATGTTAACTCCACGAACTCGGTGCTCTTGGATCCATCCAAGATCCATTTACTCCTGTAGAGCTGCTTGCACCACAGAACATCCCTGGTTGTCTTTAGAGCAGATATCACACTGGTGATAATTATGAGGTGGCACATGGCCATATCCACTCTGTCTACAATGCATCTTGACCAGATTGGTTTTCAACAAGAGTACATCATGAATTTGATAGACATTGTTAGTCTCTTTCTCAATCAGATTGACTGCAACTTTCTCATGTTGAGGCAGTGGGTTCGTAAGAACATTAGGATTCGTATCTTTGAAAGATAAGAGCCCGCTCCTAACAAGCTTTTGCACGTCGGATTTGAAATTGAGACAAGTCTCAATGTTATGCCCTGAACCTCCTTGATGATAAGGGCATGTTTGATCCGCTTTAAACCAAAAAGGCGGATTTTCCGGAACTGAAAGGGAAGACTTAGTCTGAATGTGCCCCTTAGTCAGCAGTAACGGAAATAGCTCTGCGTACGTTACGGGTATAGGATCAAATCCTGGTGGCCGTGTTGTACGGTTGTTGTTATATGGAGGACGAGCCTGCTGAAGAGGCTGTTGTGTCCTTTGTTGGTCAGGTTGGCTCTGCGCAACCTGAGGTTGATACATAGGAACAGGAGCGGGGCCGATAGCAGGAGTAACAGCTGCTACTGGCTGATAACGTCGTCTTTGCTTTCCGAGAGAGATATTCCCAATATCCTACTCTTTTTTCTTAGGGAGAGCACTACCGTATTTTTTAGTACCGCTCGTTGATCTAGTGTCTTTTACCAAACGTCCTTCTCGGACGGCTTCCTCAAGACGTACACCCATGCCGACCATTTCGGTGAAATCACTGGGCGCACTAGCAACCATTCGGTCATAGTAAAATAAGCTTAAGGTCTTTAAGAAGATCTTTGTCATCTCTTTTTCCTCAAGAGGTGGACAAATTTGAGCGGCAATTTCACGCCACCTTTGAGCATACTCCTTAAAGGTTTCCTTGTCCTTTTGTGACATTGATCTGAGTTGATCTCTGTCGGGTGCCATGTCCAAATTGTACTTGTATTGTTGGACGAAGGCAATACCAAGATCTCTGAATGTACTGATCGTAGTACGGTTTAAACCCATGTACCATTTTAATGCGGCACCGGTTAAACTATCCTGGAAGTAGTGAATCAGCAGGTCCTGATTCTCCGTCTGAGCTGACATTCGCCGAGCGTACATCACCAGATGGCTCTGAGGGCAAGAGTTACCCTTGTATTTTTCAAAGTCGGGCACTTGGAACTTGTGCGGGACTTTCACATTTGGGACCAAGCAGAGGTCTGCGGCGTCCTTCCAAAATAGATCCTGACCGCGAATGGCTTGCAGCTCTTTCTGCATTTCCAAGAACTGCTCCTGGAATTCATCCATTCTGTCAAACATAGTTTCCTTCTTACCAGAAGGTGTTGGTGGAATCTGTCCTTCCAGGACAGTGTGCACCACAGGGGGTGGTACCGTGACTATGGCAGTAAGTCTTGGCGCCTCCCGAAGTTTGTAACCTTCAGGAGTCTTGAGTATGCCCCTGGCATCTTCGCTTTCCCGAAGTTTGTAACCTTCAGGCCCAGCGGCTTCTGTTGCGATTCCCTGATCTTCAGTGATCGGCGGAACATATCCTTCCGGGATATAGTTAACAGGCATGCCCCAAGGACGATCTTTCGGCATCTGATACCTAGGATCATACTTTTCTATGATGGGCGTTGAGGTGATCTCTGAGATCACAGTTCTTTGTAGCTGAGCTTCTGCCATGGCTTGCATGTCGTTACGAAGCTTTCTCATATCCTCTCTCAGAGCGTCGATCTCTTCTTTCAACTCTCTGTTTTCTTCCTCAAGATCATCCATCTTTTTCTGACGATTGGCCTGAGTATTGTACGAATGAGACAGTTTGACTCTAGAATCGAGACACAAACGTGAGATTCGTAGGTAAGGAGAATACGCGATGTGAGAATGATGAATGCAATGATTATATTAATTGTTTTTTTTTGTTTAATCAAAATAAACTTCGACAATTAGATTGCAAATATCAAACAGTGGGGAAACCCCTTTTTATTGAATTCCAAAGGATTACAGAAATGGAAATACAGTAGATTACAAAGTGCAGAAACAGAAACCTAAACTAATGGGTCTCGAGTCCTCTTCTTTGACCGGGGCGCTTGGGCCGTTGTCGGGTTGTCATTCCTTTGCCAGGTGAAAGGAGCGAGCAAATTCCTTTGGTCATCTTGATTCTCTACAACATGTTGCTCCAAAATTTCAATCAGAGTATCTTTCTCTTTTAGTAGTTGCTGTATTTGGATACACTCTATGTCGAGGGTGCGGTACTTCTTCTTCCAAGATCTTCTTTCCTTTTGAACTTTGTTGAGAGTAACCTGAAGCTTTTCAGTTTCCGTCATGAAGTACATGACAATTTCCCTCGGTGGAAGAATTCCGTAACGAGGATAAGGCATCTTTAGCTTGAGAGCTCTAGTTTGTACCCAATGGAGATAAGGTTCCACCGAGACACAGTCCGGTTTTCCCAGAGACTCTCATCCTTTCTTATGAACATGTTTCCAAGCTTGCACTATTTCCATCTTTAGTGCTCTGTCACTTTCTCCTTCTTTGAAGAAAAGACCTTCCAGATGAACACCCAGTGGGATGTGTCTCATCGGGTATCCAAATTGACGAAGAACCAATATCGGATGATAGTTGATTCCTCCTTTAGTTCCTATGAGGGGTACGCTGGGGAAGTTTCCACAACGGTCAATGATTCTAATTCCCTCATAAATCCTATTACACCAATCTATATCAGAGTTGGTAAGAGACATGATCTTCTGCGACCAACATAAGACACTCTTGCAATCCCAAAAAGCGGCAGACTTGGGCAAGTGAGAGATAAACCATTTGTAAAGCAAAGGTACACAGCATGTGATCTCCCCTCCGCTGTACAAATTTCCCAAGTGTACAGAATGATACACATCTGCAAGCAAAATCGGCACAGGGTTTCCAATGAGAAAAACCTTAATAGCGTTGATATCGACGAAGTTATTGATGTTGGGAAACAAAAATAACCCGTAGGTGAGCAAGACAAAGATGCTTTCAAAAGCAGTCCCGTTCCCTATACTAGCGAAGTATAGAGCCTTTTTTGTCAAGAACTGGGCTGGAAAACCTTGGATGCCACCCTTAGTGGTCATGTGAGTCCTGACCTCAGACTCGTCCAAATGAATTGCTATTGCAATAGTCTGATTCTTTGGAATTTCTTCCAGTCCAGAAAATGGAGCTCGATCAGTGATATGTAAATCAGTCAGATGAGAATACTCCTCCAGCGTTGGTGATAGCTGGTAATCCAGGAATGTGAAACAGTGATAAACCGGATCGTAGAATTGAATGAGCGCGTCCATGATCCCCTTAATCACATGGACTCTTAACAGTGGTAGCAAACCACCGTGCTTGGTTCTGAAAGCCTCTGGGTTAACGATCATCCTTGCTAACCTTCTCAAATCCCCTAGTTTTGGAACCTTGAAGGTATACTGGTGAGTTCTCCTTCTACCAAAATCCATTAGCGTAATCCTCTTCTCTGATATTTGCAATCACAGTCTTAGTTTAATTTGAAAAACAGAGAGACTAGAAGAGAAAGTTTTTTAAGTGTTTTAATGTTTTATTAAATGAATGCATGAATGCAGCACACAAAAACATAGAAAAAACATGGGGTCAAAGGGTCGTTGTCATGAAGTCAAGGCTCTACCCATCCCCAAAGGTTTATACTAGGGTGATTTTTATAACTGTACTCATTATCATCAGCTCCTCCCAGGAAAGGAAAACAACAAGCGGATCGCCAGCGAGTTGTAGAGCAATCTTAGAGTAAGTGCCATTCACCGAGAATAGATCACCAGCCTCAAATGAGGGTAGTATCGCGTAACAACTATTTCCGATAGTTTTCGCACTACGAAAGGGTTTGGCTCCTCAGCTTCTCAGACTTAACAACCGGCCCATTGGCTAAAAGAGTGAATGGGTTGCGTTGGTCAGCCTCCACTGAGGTTGATGGTCGACCCCGTCGCCATCACTTATCTTAAGTGTATACTCATTCTCACCACATGCGGCATCACACGCATTCCCAGTAGCAGAAAAATAAACACGTATAGCAATTAGGAAAAGCAGTATATATATTTGTCCTAATCATCCTAGACTTATGAAGCTATGATTCCTAAGTTCCTGACAGAAATGGGTTCCCCGACGGAAGTCCCAATCTGTGGTATTCACACAAGTGAAGAGAAAAAAGGTTTGTCCAAGGTTTCCACCTTGAACGTTTAAGAAAGAAGATTTGGCCCCATGGTGGGCGCCACTTTTCTGTAGCGAGCGATTTTGGACGCGGTTCTTAAGCGCTGGTCGCTCTCTGCGGTTTGAGCTTTGACTACAGGTCGATTCATTTTTTATCCTATTGTGAGCTGAATAAGGAAGGGAAATAGATGTCTCCAATTAACCCTGCTTGCATACTGAGTTTAAATAGCGGTCTGTTAGGTTACGAATGCTATCAATGTGGGGGGCCTTTGTACTGGTTATTTGTATTTTCGCCAATACTGTTTTCTTTCTTTTTTTACCTGGGCAGAAGGTTTTTGGCGGGGAACAAGGATTAGGATGTTAGGACTAATGCTTTTGAAATACTGCTTTTGATTGATGGAGATATGGGATTTGGGTTTTTTTGTTGATTGCGCTCGCTAAGATTTTTATTTCGATCTTATGCCTACGTATTCCCGTTTACCGAAACAGGGAAATCAGAGCGTTCGTAGTTCCTCCTATTCTATGGGAGGAAATTGGTTTTTGGTGTCTTGTTCAAAGCCCAAGACGTGAAGCGAAAGGTGGTTTGTATCTTGTTCAAAGCCCAAGATGTGAAGCTGAAAGGTCTATTTGTGTCTTGTTCAAAGCCCAAGACGTGAAGCTGAAAGACCTCGGCTTTAGAGAGAATTTGTCATCTCTAAAGAGGAGAGAAGGAGAATTACTTTAACTGGGATACGCGGATCCGAGCAATGCCATAATTTCCGAAGAAAGGGTTTTAACCTGAAGGAGAAGACTTTAACTCAGTGTAGAGCAATGCCATCTTTCCTTAGGAATTTCTCATGCTAAAAGAGGGACAGTGGCGTGGATATAGATGATCCAGAGGCTTGCCGCTTACAGCGATTAGATGAAGGGGAAGGAGTTGTTGATGTTTGTATACTGTGAACGAGGCACAACTTTGATGTTAAAAGGTTAATTGGATCAACCAGTGGTTTTCTTATACAAAGCCTAAGAGGAGGCTAATTTCCGCTAGGAAAATCATTATACAAAGCCTAAGAGGAGGCAATTTTGTGTCCCGTACAAAGCCCGAGAGAGAGGCTAAAAGATTTTGACCCGACGATGGAGTCTTTTGGTATCTCGTATAAATCCCGAGATGGAGGCTATTTGACTCAACAAGGGAGTTTTTTGTATCTCGTATGAAGCCCGAGATGGAGGCGATTGTTTGTTTGGCTCAATAAGAACCTTTTTGTATCTCGTACAAAGCCCAAGATGGAGGCGAAAGGGGGATTGACTCAACGAGGGAGTCTCTTATGTGTCTCGTACAAAGCCCGAGAGAGAGGCTAAACGTTGTTTGACTCCACTGGGGAGAATCATTTGTACAAAGCCTAAGAGAAGGCTAAGGTTGTTGTGTCAGTTAAGTGACAGGTCCAGTATACTGATTTTGAAAGAGAAAATCAGTTCTTATATGAGCATCACTGTACTCATGGGTTAGATCTGAGGATCGGGGTTGTTTCCTTTTCTTTGGGGAAACTGGAAATCCAAAGGGTATTGAGACTGTCCGAGTCTGCGGGTTTCCTTCCTATTTAACGAAGGGGTCACTTGAGAATGTCTTTTGAGACTCAAGGAAGTTAGACTGTCCGTGTCTAGAGTTTTATCTTTCGTACTACGCTTTGAGAAACAGTAGTAGACTCTATGAAAGGAATGTTCTATAAGGATGACTAGGTTCTGTTCCTATACCTCTAGGAGGTCGTTGGGACAATTTGTACGAAGCCCAAGAGGAGGCTGGAAACTTTTAAGAAGCCGACGGGTCCTTGTACGAAGCCCAAGAGGAGGCTATCATTCCCGGAGGAAGAGATCATTATACGAAGCCTAAGAGGAGGCTGTGAATACTTCTAAGAAGCCGTAGTGTCCTTGAATAATGCCCAAGAGGAGGCCGATGCTTTTAAGAAGCCCGTGGGTCTATCATCTCCTTTCCATTAGGAGAGATAACTCTTTTAAAGATAAAAACCACT
Source organism: Lathyrus tuberosus (assembly GCA_022829125.1). Lineage (NCBI taxonomy): Eukaryota > Viridiplantae > Streptophyta > Magnoliopsida > Fabales > Fabaceae > Lathyrus > Lathyrus tuberosus. The sequence continues at coordinate 1,687,734 of JALAZF010000082.1, read as the reverse complement.
GGTAAACGTGCGAGGTTTACTATCCAGCGACTTTTAGCTTTTAAAGAGGGTTCCTTAGTTAAGGTCCAAGATTATGACCGTAGTGGGTACCCAAACCCCGAGACATTCAAGGCAAGCTATCCACAAGGGATAGATCAAGTCAGGAAAGTTCGAGAATTTGGAAGAAACTCAAAGATGCCATTCACGGAGAATACATTCATCTTGGGGAGTAGAGTTTTTTGACGATTCCTAAGGAGGACAGCCGAAGAGAAGACTGTATCTGGTGCTCCTATTGGGGATCTAGGCGTCTATTTCTACGAATAAATGAAACGGCGTCACCTAGTTCTAGACGTAGTAGCCGGGGAAACTCAAAATATCTATACTATTATTACACAGTAGATATGAGTTTATGAAAGAAGACTTACAGTGAGCAGCCCCATAATACAGTTTATAATATGAAAGCAGTAAACGAAAGCGATAACCACTTACTCGGTTGGAGTGCTTCCATGCTGTTTGGTTAGTTGTTCAACAAAGAAAGATTGAAAACAACAGTATATTCAAAATCAAAGGAGAAAGTGCTTTGAAAAAGAAAGATTTGGGGCTTACAGCTCAAGGAGAGGCCCAGGGTTTTATCAGTGAGCGCACTGTTTGACTTTGTACAACGGGACTTATACAAGTGACTGGGGCCCAAAAAGGTTTTCTGTACAAAGGGATGGGTCTTACACTCTCTCAAGAGGCCCAAAAAGGTTTAAAGAAAAAAGAGTGGGGCTTATAACACGAGGGTAGGCCCAAATGATTTTTCGTTTAAAAATGGCGATCGCGCCGAGGTTTTCTTTTAACGCAGAGGGACTTATACAATAAGTGAGGCCCAAAATGTTTTGGTTAAAAGGGGGATTGGGTCTTACACTCTAATAGAGGCCCAAAGTGTTTTGAATGAGTCTTATAGCTCAAGGAGAGGCCCAGATGATTTTTATTTTTAAACGGGCGACGATCGTGCCGTTTACTTGTACAGAGGGACTTATACAATGAGTGAGGCCCAAAAAGTTTTTGTACAAGGGGGGATGGGTCTTACACTCTCTCAAGAGGCCCAAAGAGTTTTGAAAATGATTTATGAGGGTTGAATTAATCCAAAACCCTAATTTGTTTTCAAAATGTATTTAATTAAATAAAAATTCAATTAAAATGATAAAAAATTATTTAACACATGGAAAACAAATTGTGATCTTGGATTAATGCTTCAAAAATTAAGTATTGACCTACAAAATAATTAGAAAGCATTAAAAGTTGCAAAATCAATGTAGAAAAAATATTTAAAATGCCGAAAACAATCAAAATATTAATTCTTTACAAAAATATCAATTATATGAAATAAATAATATTTTTGGGATTTTTTGTGAAAATAAAATATTTTAACATTTTTGTGAATTATTAAAAAAGGAATCAACTCAAAATCATTAAAATTCTGAGAGAAATTAATTTTTGAATCAATTAAACAAAATCACAAAATTCAAATATTCAAATTTCTAAAAATGGCGCCAAGAACAGGCTGAAGAACACGCGCGTGTTCTTGAATTCTCAGATTTGCATTTTCTATCCAATCTCACTGAATACTTAATCATATCATGCAATCCACATATCATTATGCTCGTCTCAACCTCACGATCATGTCTATGTCCATTAATTTCATTTAAATTAAACATACAATAAGAAATCACGAAGAGACCTCAAGAACTCTAATTTCTGCATGAAGGCTAGGATTTTTGATACACGATTCAAACAATGCAATTAATTGAGGGAAAACATTCCATGCATGATTATGAACATATGGCCAAATTATTGTGCGAGGAAATATGCATAGATTGAGAGATGACCAAGTATGTGCTTACCTCTAGGCCGTGACAGCAAGTTCAAAGTGATTTTTGATTTGGAGGTGTTACAGATGAGTTGTTATGATCTGAACAGCTTCCCTACACCCTATGGGTGGTGTTTGGATGGTTGGACTTGATTGAAATTGGCTGGATCATTTTGTGGTACCTCAGCTGCACTTTGGTTAAAACCTTGAGCAACCAGCTGGTGATTTTGTGAAATTGATGTTTCAGAAGTAATCTAAGTGTTTGATCAGCTCATATGTGATGTATGTGAGGTGTGTGAGTGATTGGTTTGATTGGAATTGCTCTCAAACTCAAAACCCGATAGTGACTTGCCTTAGAAGGCAAAATTGGAGTGAAAGAAGAGATTTTGAGGAAAGCATCTGTTAGATGGCTTTGGTGTACTTAAACTGACCACAATTGAGCTCTATTTATAGTAGAGCAAGTTTGTTTTGCAAGGAATAGTGCATGGCAGCTGGTAAGTAGGTTTGGCCAATGTTGGCAAATGAAAATCCAAGTCTCCTCTAGCCATTGACTAGAGGTTAGGGCACAGAGCTTTGGTTCCCTTGGTCTTGGATAAGTCTTGACTGATTTCAGATGAGAATGGCTCAGTCCATGCCACCTTGATGGTTCCATTGAATGCCTCATTCCAAATTTGAAGTCTTGTCCCTATTTTGGCCATTCTAGGTTAAACATGCTATTTCTTGTTCCATGGATTTTGGAGGCTTGGCTCAGTGATTGTCCCCTTTAGATTCAATCCTCTGAGGTGTCCAAGTGGATAGGAGCAATTGAATTTGGCTGATTTTGGTAAATCGACCAAAGTTGCAAATTCTGCCTTGCCTTAACAGATTTCAGCAAGGCAACTTGGCAATGTTGTATCTCATGGTGTAGGTTGAATTTGGCAATGTTCTTGGCCATTTTGGAAAGCTCTTACATGATACAACAACTGTTTGAACAAGTTTGGTTTTGATCTCTTTTGATTCCAAGTGAAAAATCCCCCTACATTTGGCAAAAAGTGAGGCAGAATCTGACTTAGTGAAAATTTCACTAAGTGTTGGAAAAAGTGACATTTTCACTTTTCAGCCACTTTGATCACTCCATAACTCAAAATCCTTAATGAATTGGAATGACTTGTAGTTGAAGTTTTTGTAGGTGATAATGAGGGCTACAAATCCATATTTGGATGAGAAAAAATGGCCTTGTGGTTTAGGAGTTATGGTCCTCCAAAGTTGGTACCTTTGCCACTTTATTTTTAACTTAGAAAAATTTCTAAGTTTTATGGTTACCCCTTTTACAAGTTATCTCACTTTTCTTGATTTTTCTTGATGAATGATGATTCAAATCATACATTAACATCATTTTAGGGTTAAAAATCCATTTTGGTGAAAAATCTCAAAAAGTCAAAGTTGACTTTTGTGCACAGTTGACTTTTTATCAGATGAATTCCAAACTGTGCAATTCTTCAGGAAATCATGTCCTTGACCTAAATCAAACTTGATGGACATGTTCCATGGGTGTCACAGGGTATATTCAATCATGTATTAGGGTTTGGGAGCATGTCCAGGTCAAAAGTCAAAGTTACAGTTGACTTTTCCCTTAAAACCCTAATTGTGGTGCAGATGAAATTAAGACTTGTTGCTCAAACTTCTTGGATTAATCCATTGTCCCAAATGGATCAATATGGTATATTAGAGACCCTCAAATCATCTCTTGAGGTCTTGGCTCATGGTTTGTCCCAAAAGTCAACTTAGGGGTGAATTAGGTCAAGAAACCCTAATTCCTGATTTTTGATGAATGCATCCCCTGAGGCAAAATTGACTTGATGCATGGGTTCATGAGGTTCCATGAAGTATATTAGGTTATGTTTTGGATCATTGCCTTGTGCCCAGATGAAAATTTCCATCTGGAGGCCCTGGTCGACCAAAACCCTAATTTGGTGACACTGTCGATCTTGAGACTTGATCCACCTAGAAGGGAGCAGCCTTGTGCTTAATCCTTGAAGTGGGAGTCCTTTTTGATCCATTGTGAATATTTAAGAGATTAGACAAGTTGAAGATCATGTCATTTCTTGATTGATCCTTTGTCTAAGCACTCAGAGAGGGCTTGAAACCCTAATTTTGATTGTAGTGGATGCTCACCCATCTTTGGGGAGACTAATGAAGCATAAAGGTACATCCATATTGTGATGATAATTTTCACAATGATGGGAAATCTAAGTGGTCAAAATTTGGGGTATTACACTCGTGCGCAATACACTTTATCTTTATTAAGTGTTTTCAAGAAGTTTTGAGATGAGAAGAGAGAAGACCCAAAGGAAACTCTAAAGGGAAGCTAAGAGTCCTAATGTTGTCATGCATGGGTAACCTATGGTTAGTGAGGCTTAGGAGGGACGACTACCTAAAACCTAATGCTAATCCTACTCCAAGCTTAATAAAAAATTAAGTTGGACTAGGTAGATGTAAAGGGAGAGAATCCAAGACTTAAACAAGTCTTGAGATCCATGGGAGGAAGAGAGTGAAAGAGAAGAAAGAAGCATCTTAAATGCTAAATCAAACACAAGTATGAAAGCTTAAAAGAGAAAGGAGAAGTTAGAATATGGATAACTATCCACATCCCATTCACTTACCATTAGCCCCTACATGGTTAGCAAAAACAAACATAAGCAACAATAAGACAAATGAAACCCAAACAAGTCACAACCCAAAGAGAAATGGTTACAAACCAAATGAAACTCATCCAAGTCAGAATGTACACCTTAGAGGTGACCCATAATGTTTACCAAACAAGATCAAGCAAAGAGAATGCAAACAAGTGGCAAAATATACAAGAAAGTCATCAAAGAATGAGTAGAAGAAGAATGAGTGGATATGCAAGGTGATCATGCAACAATGCTTCAAATAAAATAAAAGTCAGAATATGGATGACCTAAACATGTGCCTAAACATGATTTACAAATGTCACATGAGGCATACAAACAAGTATCCAAGCATTGAGAGTAATTAGAAGAAGAAGAAAGAAGCATGTAAGTGAAACATGTTCATGTATGCAAGATGAAACATGAATAACATATGGAATGAATGCAAAGCTCTAAAGTCAGAATCATACATCATATGAGATGCAAAGAAGAGATATGGCATGGTATACACAAACCAAATACAAACCAAAAAGAGGCATAGATGAGAAGAAGTGAGAAGATAAGTCAAAAAGAGGCATGTGAAACAAGCATGGAACATGTACACAAAATAAGTAACAACCTCACACCAATGACTTAAATTTGCATTCAAGAGACCTATAATGATCTAAACATGTCTCAAGAAATCAAAGAAAACAACCTCATACAATGGCACAAGTGCCTTCTCAAGCAAGTAGTTCAACATGATCAAAGATGTTCACAAAAGAAGACCTCAAACATGAATGATCAAACAAATAGTAAACATGATTAAAAAATAAAAAAATTAAATCTCAAAACACCTCAACCAGGGGCAAACATCATATTAAAAACTCATGCAAAAATTCACAAGATAGGTCCCTCAAACAATCATTCAAAGTCACATGGGAATTATGAATCAATATACAAAAGAGAGGGGCTAAAATGCAATATGAAAAGAGTTTAAAATATGAAAAAAATATTTTTATGCACTTCAATATGTTGATGAAATAATGCAAAAAGAATGGACTCAAAATGTTTTATGTGCTATAAGAAATAAATTCTCAAAGTTGAAGTGTGCAAATAAGAACAATTTTCAAAGAAAATAAAAGAAAATGCCAAAAATATGATGAAAAAATGACCAAAGTCAGAAATAAAAAATGTCCAAAATTAATTAAATGCAAAGATATGTTTCATGATTTTTTTGGTGATTTTTGGATGCATAAAACTATTTAAAAAATAAATAAAATGAAAAAACTATATGAAAATAAAATAAAAATTGAAATGGAATGAACCAGGGGGTGCAACCAAAGTAATTCTCACGTTTGAAATTAAAATGGGCTCAGAAAGGGGGGTGGGGAAAGCAAGGAAAGGCCCAGTCCATAGCGCAGTCAAACCAAACAAAATTGTGGAATCCAGTCAACATTCTTGACTCACACACACCATTAGATCAATCACACGCATCTCAATCAGTCAACATAATCAACCAGTATACATGATGAAAGGCTCAGATCCACACTCATACCATAACAAACATGTGCGTGCATACACCAAACCATCAACAATTAAAATACAAACACGTGAAGGGCACATGAATTTTTAATGTGCTGGCAATAAATCAAACCATCAGATGAATCCAACGCATGAGATCAAATCAAACAATCACACAATCATACGTGATCAAGGGCGCAGATCAGAGGTACATGATAAGTAACATGGATTACAAACACACAAACCACAAAATAAAAACAAATTTTAAATGGCGTGGCACACTTATGACCATCAGATCAAAAGATCCAACGGTTCATACATCATCACCTTCATTGAATCTTCAGTTCACCTGAAAGTGAACCAGACGCCGGAGCCCTAGGTTCGGTCGTCTTCTCCGGTGGCTCCCACGGTGGAGTTTCACAAAATTTCCCAGAAATCAAACATGAGTACATCATCTTAACCAGAATTCAACAAGGATTTCAAATATGCAATTTGTTTCACCAAATGATTAACACACAAGCCAAATCGAAGGAAAACAAGTTAGAACCAAACTTTCAAACTCACAATACACACATGTTACACGTCCAAACTCAAAACAAAATACATCAACATGCTCAGTGAACCTCATAGATCATTATGCACATAAAAAAAAATAAGTTCTAAGAGCATGGAAAATAAGCTTACCTGAGATCTGTAGAGCTTGAAATACACCAAGAACTTCTTCCAAAAGCTGAAGATCTTCCTCTTTTGAGCTCTATTTGCAAAATTAATGCAAATAGAGGCTTGAATCCGGCTAGATCTAAGACTTTGAACTTGAACCAACTTGAAATGCACTTGTGGAAAACCTCACTCTCAGCTCAAAACAATGGATGATTCTTGCTCTACCAAGTGTGTAGGTTACAAATATGAAAAAAATTCTTCAGAAACCCTTGTAATGAATGAGTTTCGAAGAGAGAAAGTTTTGGTGAGAAAAAGAGATTCTGAACAAATGGGAGTGCATGACCTAGTAGTGAGGGCATGAGTTAGCTTATATACATCCCATTAGACCTCTGATCATAATTAGCAATTGATTAATCCCTTGGTTAGTGAGTTTGGATGGTTTATGCCAAAATGCATTTTGTGATACCACCACTAATCCACACGTGCATTCCCATGCTTTCTATGATGGATCACTCATATTTCATTTGCTAATCACACCTGAATTGAATTTGGGCCTTGAAATGTCTTGATTTGTGAGTTTTGATGCTTCTTGCAAAAATGTACTTTGTGAAATAAGTGAGGTACAAGTCATGAAATGGAGCGAAATAAAGGTCAAAAATGGTCCTCATGGAATGTACTTTGATGTTGTAATGTGACATGAAGCAATAGAACCAAATATAGGTCAATATGAACCAAAATGCAAAAGGTGTAAAAATGACACCATAAGAAAACCCTAAAATCACCTTGCCTTGTTTTGGTCATATCTAGAGTTCCACAAATGATATGGAGATGTTCTAGTACTTTTTCGAAATGGGAGAGAAAGATATTCAACTTTCATGTTGGAGGAAAATTCATTTGAAGCTTCCTTGATGATGAAAAGTCAAGTTGAATGTAGTGGAAAAACTGCCAAAAATGGAAAGTTCTCATTATAGGTCATTTTCCAAATTTAGTAACTTTTGTACAAACTCTTGATTCTTGAAGAATGATGTCATCCATGCTATTCCTTGACCAAATAAAGGTACATGGACTTGGGAAACATGATTTGAACCCTTGAAAACCCATGGTTGACTTTCCTTTTGAACTGTTGACTTTTGCTTACTTCACAAGTAACTGATCCATTGAACATCTTCCACAATGAATCACTAGCCAAGCCTTCCTCCATGAGTGCTTGTGAGCATATGGAATACCATAAGAACATGCTTGAATCCACAAAACCCTTCAAGAAGTCCTTTGGGTCAAAAACCCTAATTTGGTCCCTCTGGTTAGGAGGGAAAGATTCACTTGAAATCCTTTGCCATTCTTGACCTTATGATGATATGATGAACCCCTCAAACCATCTTGAGACTTGAGACTCCTTTGAGATTAACCAAGTACCTTGATCCCATGCTAAGAACCAATGCTATGCACAAATGCTAATGCAAGAAATGAAAAGAAACATAAGCCAGTTAGCTAAAAGCAAGATGGAAAATTTTGCGGTGTTACACCCACCACCTGTGGGAAGTACTTTCAATACAAGTGAGTCAGTCCTTCACTCGAATCAGACTCTGATACCAATTGTTTGGGGGGGGGGGGTTCAACTAGGGAGCATTGAACATTGTGGGACTTCCCTCTTTGAGCAAGACCTTTGTGATAGACACGCCACATATTCACCCACAACCTTAAGGTGATAGGTGTATGGGCTCTCTGTTTACCGTGAAAATTGGTAAACAACCGCTGATCTTCCAAATATAACTTTGGTGACTCACAGGATCGATCAGATTGATCCTAGGACATGTGCTAACAATTGATCTAAGGCGAATCCTAAGGAAATAAATACTTCTACAAAACTCATGAAGAAAAGTTTGTTGAAAATACAATCTAGACAATGTTTTAAGAATGTTAAGTTAAAAGACTGAAAAGGTAAAAGAAAAGGTCGAAGGCGTGCAGTAAAGGTTGAAACTATAGAAAGTGCAGAAATATAACTTGCGTTAAATAGGAGATAAAAAAACCTAACAAAAGATTGAAGTAAATTACATTGAAGGATAAATGGTGTTTACATCACGTACATTCTCACAAGACTCTTTTCTCGACACGCGGATACTTTGAGTAAATTTGGAGTTACTTGTACAAAGTGAACACAACACACTGAATCCTATTGCTAGAACCCTTATTTATAATACCTAAACTAACTTCTATAAACTTCCTGAAATAATAAACGAATGACAAGTGTCGCATTGCATGCTTCCATCACTTGGATGTACGCCACCTGTCTTTCTTCAAGAGCGAACTAAAGTAACTACTCCCTCCTTTATTTGAATTTGAATTCCCAGCGTTGGACATCATTAGCATTCTCGGTCGAAGGTGCCCTCTTCAACTCTTAGAAATATTTTCTAAGTCCCAAAAGATATCCTTTCCTCTTATGAGCATCTTCGACTTAAACCTATCACACAGATCCTGTCGGAAGCTTCTCTAAACCTCTTCAAGAGTTTAACATTCCCATCAACACTTCCAACTTCATATGGGCATCGAATTTAGGAGCTAACAAATTGCCCCCCAAAAATGTCTTTTTCGACAGTATTGCATAAAAGGGCATTTTTTGATAGTGTCCGTTCAATGCCATCTTTCGACCATGCATAGGTGTCCAACAAAAACTGATTAACCCACGTTCCAAGAAACTATTCAGTTTCCTTTCAATCAAATTTATGACATCACAGCCAATTATGATTATGACTAAAACGTCCCCTCGGAAATCACATCAAGCCGCAAATCACCATAACGTCTCCTAGAGTCTAGGAGATTGTGGACATAGGTGGCAGCTGCCACCGCCCCTACTTTGGCTCTTGGGAGGACACGTGTCCCACTAGCCTTAACTCCTTAATGATGATTAGTGAGCCCTTTAGTGTTTCCAAAGTGCTTTATAAATAGTTTCTTCAGAAACTACTTTTATTTTTTTTCACCCCCAAGTATCCACTACGCACCTTCTCCCCTCTTCCAAGACGTTCAACCCTTCACCTTCAACAGACTCATTTTCTTCAAATTTTTTCACTAATGGATTCTTCAACTGCTACTACTCAAGACCCAAAGAAAAACCAGAAGCTCAAAGGACAAAAGGGCGTACCACTACTCCCTCCATTCGCTACATTAAATGGACCCAAGGTGGTAAAGAATCAGCAATTCATCCCTGAGCCTCTCAAGGAGGAGAAAAGACACATCTACGAATCCCAGGTACTGATTCCTATCACCATTTCTGGGAAACCATTAGCTTTATCTGGTCTTTTTTCTTCTTTAGATACAGATTATACAGCCATTAGTGACTTCTTTCCATCATATCGTAAAACCGAACCTTTAGGGCAGAAAGACAAAGCTAGGGTAACATCTGAACCCCATGACAATGTAGCCCTAAAGAACCTGGATTTGAAGTATCTGAATGATGGGTCTAGGCTGTTTAGGGCTACCCTGTATTTTAAGGATTCTAACCTCTATTTGAACTGGTTAACCAAGTTAGAGAAAGTGAAAGCAGAAACTTGGAAGAACTTAGGAATCTACGACTTAATTATGATGTCGAAGACTGGACCCGCTTACTGTCCGACTTTACTGGCATCATCGTTGTATTTTTGGGATAGTATCCACTATACCTTCCATCTCCCTTGTGGGATGATGACGCCCACTCTGTTCGATGTAGCCGCTATCACAGGGCTAAAGCCTCATGGGTTAGTTTACGACCCTGAAATAGATGCTCTAGACACTATAGGGTTCGCCACCACCAAACACACTTATACTCATTTCATGAACGACTACCACGACAAGCAAGCTGACACAGTCGAAGCAAAGAGCATATATCATTCTTGGTTATGTGGCTTTCTCGCTGCATATTCTGTACCAAATCCTTGCAGGTGGCAAGAAAACATCTGACTCTAGCCAATCAACTACACCTTAGTTGAGGCATTTGCCTAAGCGAAATGATATTAGCCAGTCTGTACGAGTCTCTGAGCGAAGGTGCTGGTCGTCTGAAATACCAAGAGAGCAACAGGAACCTCCTACTGTCAGGACCCTTTTGGTTGCTTCAGCTTTGGCTTAATGCCACTTTTGAAGCCAACCTCCCCAAAAAAGGGTCTGTGGACGAAGAAGCTGCGGAGATTAAGGAGAGACGAGTCGAATGGGTTCGACTGGTGTAACTGATACCAAACGAAGAAGGGCAGTCATTCAGGGCATCCTTCTCTGGCTTCGTCAAAATGTTTGCTAAGCGCTATGAGTTCACACCAAGGATGATGCCTTTTGCTGAACGAAAATATGTCCCTGAATGGTTTACCAGGCCCTTTCCTCCTTCGTTCAAAAAACATGAAGAAGAATCGCAGCGTGTCTGGGAGACATTCCTCATCCCTCGACTTATTGTTCATCGACTCAACTTGCTAAAGGGCCAAACCTCTCTGATGGCCTATCAACCAAATCTTGTCTCTCGACAATTTGGTTTAGTCCAGACTCTACCCAAGTGCCTATTGTAATACCCCAAAATTTTCCCTCTCTTTTATTCATATCATTTAGCATGAGCTTTCATTTCATTGCATTTCATTCAAGCATAGAAAAATAAAAACATCAAACATTTAGCATTGCATCTTGCATAAGGGCATGTGATCAGTTGTTCCTCAAAGGTGTGGATTATCCAAAGCAAGAGAATAAGAGACAAGGGTTTCTCACAAGCCTCAAAGGTCTCTTACATCATATATCATCCCCATTTTATCTCACAAGTCATTGGAAGATGGTAACTCATCAAGAAGTTTGGACAGTGCATCACCTCCTATCACAAAAAACAGTCAAAATTAGGGTTTTGGATTCAAGTGGTCTCATGATGAAATTTTGATTCAAACTTGATCTCAATGTTTCCTACATAATATTAAGTGTCTAAGGATTGAAGATTGACCATTGATTCATTTCAGAAGAGGTTCAATTGATCAGTTGCTTGATAATCAAAAAATTGGGGAAAAAGTCAACAGTTCAAAAGGAAAGTCCACCATGGGTTTTCAAAGGTTCAAATCATGTCTCCCAAGTCCATAGACCTTCATATGGTCCCCAAATGTTAAGATTCATGTCATTCATCAAGAATCAAGAAGTAGGGCAAAAGTTACTATCTTTGGAAAATGACCTATAATGTGAAATTTCCATTTTTGGCAACTTTTCAAACCAACTTCAACTTGACTTTTCATCATCAAAAAAGCTTCAAATGAATTTTACTCAAACATGAAAGTTGAAGATCTTTCTCCCCCCTTTCCAAAAACTACTAGATCATTTCCATACCATTTGTGGTTCTCAAGTTATGATCAAAAGACTCAAGGGTGGGTTTTAGGATTTTCACATGGTTCAATTTTTCCACTTTGTGCAAAAAGCTTCCAAATGACTTGTATTGGTTTCAAGTTGACAAATTCAGTTCATAAACTCAAAGTACACTTCATTTAGTGCAGAATTGGTCTTGGAATCATGTCATTACATGAAGTATTTCTCACTTATTTCACAAAATGCAAATGTGCAAGATGATCCAAAACTCACAAACCAATCAACCACAAGGCTCATTTTCAATTCATTGGTGATCAGTACATGAAATAAGAGTGATCCATCATCATAAGCATGACCATGTACGTGTGGATGAGGGTGTACATACCAAGTTGCAAATTTGCAAAACACTTCCAAGAGCTTTAACCAAGGGTTTAACAAGACCCTAACCATGATCAGAATGATAACCAAGGATATATAAAGAGACTCACAGGTTCATTTCACAATATGCACTCTCATTTTCTCAGATTTGAAATTTTGCTCTCAACTTTCTTCTCTTCGAAACTCCACTCTCCTAGGGTTTCATTGATTTCTCTTCACATTTCCTTGATCAGTGAACTTCATAGAACACGAATCATCCATTGATTGAGGCTCATACAGAGGTTTTCACTAAGTTCAGTTTTGGAAGCTTCATCTTCAAATCTCAAGATCTAGCCTGATTCAAGCTTCTATTTGCATTTATTTTGCAAATAGAACTCAAAATAGGAAGATCTGCACTCTTACAATGGATTTCTAGGAGTATTTTGGCTTGTTTCAAGTTTCAGGTGAGTTGAATTTCATCATCTTATAACTTAATTTTCTTGTGCGCATTGTGTTCTCTGTGTGCTTGTGATCATGCTGATATGTTTAGATTTAAATTTGGACTATAACATGAGAGTATTGTGGATCTGAATTTTTTAGATCCAAACTTTTTGTCTTCGATTTGCACAAATTACACATGTTATAATGAAATTGATGTGATATTTAAGATCAGCATGAAATTCTGAGTTGAATGATGGTGGAGTTTACAATTTCTTGGAAAATTTAAGTTGATGTCCACCGGAGAAGACGACCGGAGCCCTAGCTCCGGCGTCTGGTTTGATTTTCAGTCCGGCGAGGGTTTGATGTAGAAGACACAATCTCGACCGTTGGTGGTCCAGATCTGATGGCTCTTGTGTTTCCAGATAATTTAAAATCTTCACATATTTTATTAATTGTGTGTTTATAATCCATGCTTCTTATTGTGCACACACGGATCTGGACCCTTGATCTTGCATGATTTTGTGATCTGTTGACTTGATCTGGCACGTTTGATTAATCTGATGATGGTGATTCTGCCAACACATTAAATAACATGTGTTATTCATGTGCTCTGCTTTTAATTTCTGAATGATGTGGATGTGCGCGCGTGTACCTTTGTTATCATGAACTCTTGATCCTGGCCTTTCATCTTGTACACTGAGTGGACTTGTTGACTTGATATCATGCGTAGATCTGATCCAATGGTTGATGTTGAGTCAAGTTGTTGACTGGATCCTTATTTTTGTTGGACTGCGCTTATTTTTTTATTATGGACTGGGTTGATATCTGCACCCCCCTCCTTGAGCCCATTTAATTTTCCAACGTGATTATCTTGCTGTTTGCACCCCCTGGCATCATCTCTTTGCAATTTTATTTTCTTTGTGCATAGTCTTCATTTTTAATTTTTAAAAATAGATTTATGCATCTAAAAATCATCAAAAAAATCATGAATCATCTTTATAGTTTTATAAAATTTTTACAAATTTTATTTTCCATTTTTCCATTATTTTTTGCATCTGAATTAATTATTGCTTGAATTTCTTTTTGAAATGTTTCATTTGTGAACACTTTGCATTGCTGATTTTATTTCTCATCATTGGTACATAGTTTGATCCTAATTCTTTTTGCATATTTCAGAGGACACTTTGAAGCATTTAAAAACATTTTTTTTTCATATTTTTAAGATCATCTTTGCATCCTCTTTGAGCCATTTATTTGTGCATGATCATGTGAAACCCTAATTACTTTGCCATGCTTGTTTGATTGAGTTTCTTTGTGATACTTTGCATGAGCTTTTGGTATGATGTTTGCCTCTGGTTGAGGTCTCTTGAGACCTAATTTGATGATTGTTGAATCATGTTTGGTAATTGTTTGATGACTCTTGTTTGAGGTCCCTTTTTGTGAAATTCTTTGATCATGTTTGTTTACTTGCTTGAAAAGGCACTTGTGCCATTGTATGAGATCACTTTTTTTGACTTTTTGAGCTATGTTTAGATCATTATAGGTCTATTGAATGAAGTTATAGGTCATTGGTTTGAAGTTGATGCTTTCTTTGTGTACATGTTCAATACTTGTTTCACATGTCTCCTTTTGACCTAATTTCTCATCCTTTTTCATCTAAGTTCCAACTTGACTTGTAATTGGTTTGTTTATGCCATGCCATACTATCCATTTGCATTTCATATGATGTATGCCTCTGAATTTAAAGCATTGCATTCATCCCATATGCCATCCATGTCTTACTTTGCATACTTGAACATGTTTCATCCAAATGCATGTTTCTTTTTCTTCTAGCATCTAAATGACTTGTAATTTCTTGAATATGATTGGTTTGTGCATCTTATCTTCATCCTAACATCTCACATTACTTCTGACTTTGATACTTAAGTTTCATCTTGAACTTTTTTTTTAAGGTTTGACTTATGCCTTAAGTAACTTCTTTCCATGTTAAATTCATGTTCATATCTTCTCACTTCTTCTCTTAATCACTCTTAATGCTTGGATGCTTGATTGTATGCCTCATATGACATTTGTACATCATGTTTAGGCACATGTTTAGGTCATCCACAGTCTGACTTTGACATTACTTGAAGCATTATGGCATGATCACCTTGCATGTTCACTCATTCTTCATCTTTTTATTCCATGATTCACTTCTTTAATGATTAGTGCTTTGTTTGTGCATAATTCATTTGTGTTTGATGTCTTAACATTAGAGATCACTTTTATTGTTTAGATTCTGACTTTGATTAGTTTGTATCTCTTATGATCTTTGTTCTTGGTTCTTAATTGATTTGATCATTACTTGTTGTTTCTCCCTTTATTTCCTATTTGTAAATAGTTTTATGAGCTAACCTTTTCATGTAGGTGCATGGTAAGTAAGGGTGTGGACTTAGTTCCACAAACACTTCTCTCCCTCATATTATCTTATTGCTTTTAATAATTCAACTTGTGATTTTGTTAAGCATTTACATGCTTTCCTTGATTAATTTTTCTTCATCCCTCTTTAAGATCAACTTAACTTCCATCTTGGAAGTAAGTTGCTTCTTTTGCTCTTCTTCTTCTTTCTTCTAGAAGTAGGTTTGTTAAACCACATTAACCATAGGATTTCCAAGCATGCTAACACTAGGGTGTGTCTTAGTCTCCCTCTTTAGTTTTTACCTTTACTCCTCCTTTTTGAGTCTCTTCTTCTCATCTTAAAACAAAAGTAAAAAACACCTAATAAAGGCAAAAAAAATATTGTATTTGAGCCTTTCATGTAAGAATAAGATAGCGAGGGATCTTCTCTCACTTTCTTAGAATATTTAGCATACGTCCCATCTCGGGTCGATATGCGAGGCATTCGATCTTACATGAGGGACTTAAATACAATGTACGTTACAAAACACAAAGTAATCAAAACACTTCTTTATTAAAAGCCAAAAACAATCAATAATTCTCTTCTCATCTCTTTCACTCCTTCCTAAAGGATTCTTCAAGTCCGTTCTGCCCCAAAAAGGTAATGCATAAGTCTCCCTATAGCGAGCTGCAACACCTAACTGCTGGAACGCACACTTTGACGTTTCCACTAAAAAACACAAACAAAGTGACCCTCGTTGAGGGGAACTACGTCGGTCTAATTCTCATGTTCCCGATGAGATACGTAGGCAGTGGGGTAGGGCCCATTCGAGCACTCCTTTTATTTTCGCTACATTTGCTTCTTTTTTCTCTCTTTTCTTTTCTCTCCTTCCTTTTTACCTTTCTTTCCAGTAGCAGTGGAGCTCCAGATGACAACACCCTTTGATCGAGACAAGCAAGCGTGGATCCCATCGGGTACGATTGATGTGTGGGGGTGCAAATACCTTCCTCGCACGTAACCGACTCCCGAACCCAGTTCTTTTGGTCGCAAGACCATGCTCTATCCTTCCTTCAGGTTTATGCGGTGTTTCCTTTCCCCCTCTTGGGATAAATACACATTGCTGGCGACTCTGTTTTGGTGCCACTTTCGCGTTTGTACTTGGATGAAAATCCCGGGACCGACAGCTGGCGACTCTGCTGGGGAAGAGAACCCAGAATCTCTGGTTTCCTTAGCGAGTCAATCCCAGCGGTTGTCTATTTTCTTTCATTGGGTGTTTACTCTTGTGCTGTATTTACTGTATTACTGTATTGCTATTTACTGTATATTACTGTATTTACCACATTTTAGCATTTTTATTCCATATATTATGCTATGCTGGACTGTGCTATTTTCTGTTTGGTGGGATGGGGTATTCTGAGAGATAGGCCCAATACACAGGCCTGAGTGCACTTATGTTTAGCGTGTTTCATGTCCTCTCACGTTCCATATCGGTTCGAGGAGGGAATATGAAACACAATCTGGATGTGGTTCTCTCTAGAGAATTCTGTGTTGTGGGTCTTCCACGATGGTAGAGCTATCTAGAAGAGCTGTTAAGTCTGGATGACCTTTTAGGATGACCCCTCTTTATTTTGAGGTGAATCAGAGGACGATCTCTTTGTTTGGCGGTAGCATTGTATCCTTCGGGCTGAATGTGCTATTGCTTCTCATTCCGAGATCTGAATTTGAGAATCCTCACTTTCTAGTACATACATGTGAGATTGGGGGGATTGTTTACAGGTGTGCAGTAACCCTTGACCTTCAGAATACCCGGTTTTCTTATGAGTTCTGGATTGGTTACTGAACTTTTGATCCTGATAAGTTCACATTTGTTCTGGATTTGTTATTGGACTTCTTATCCTGGTTTTGTGTATCTCACCGAATTCAGACTACAGTACAGTGGGTTCAACATTATTTGTGCAGCATTGATCACAGGCCCTTGCTGTAAGTTCCTGGATTGGCTGGAATTTTGGTAAAACAACAAGGTGTTCAATGCTGATGTTGCAGCATTGAGTCTTAGTACTGGGCTGTACTAAGTTATGAAGGTTAACTATGTTTGATGTCATGGGCTTGATGTCATAACATTGCACTTAACACTGGGCTGTGTTAAGGTTGCTAGTTGCTGAAGTGGATGTCTGATGTCACATAGGTGATGTTGTAACATCAGACCTGCAGAACTGAAGCTAATGACAGCATGGGCTTGTTGTTATTAGGGTCGCGTATTAGCTGGAATTGTGGAGAGTGTTGACTCGTTGGATGAGAATATCTTGGGCTAGATATTTTCTGTTACATGGGAGATTTGATTGCAGGTTTGTTGGAGAATTAAAAGGTGGAAGATTTAAAAAGATTTTGGGGATAAAATCTGTTTTAAAAGATTCAGTTTTTAATTAACAAATCTGATCAAATATTGTGACAAATCCAATCCAAATTCTAGGAGCTATATAAAGCGCACAAGACCAAGGAAGAAGGTACAGAAAACAGATTGAAGATCAAGAGCTGGAGGCTTAGAGTCTAGGGTTTGTTTAGAGTACTTGTAATCACACTATTCTAGGTTTGAATAGGTGTTGAATTTTCTGTCCTCTCTAGAAGCTGTGAAGCAATAGAGAGTTGTTGATTGATCGAAGCTAGGAAGCAAGATCAAGGGATCTCAAAGAGGTTGTTCTTTGAGTGTTTTAGGGGATTGAGTAGTGTTCTCATATCTAAGTGGTTTCTTAGGTAGAAAGTCACTAGTAGAGTATAAGTTTAGGAGATTGTCAACTAGTGTGTTGAGTCTGTAAATTATATCTACAAGTAGTGAATTTCATCCCTGGCTTGGTAGCCCCCAGACGTAGGTAGTTAGACCGAACTGGGTGAATAATTCCTTGTGTTTTCCTGTTGCTTATTCTGTCCATTATTGCAGAGTGTGTTGTTGTGACATCGCACCTTAACATCACACGTCTGGTACCAGAATTTCAATTGGTATCAGAGCAGGCATCCTGTCTGTCTCTGGGTGAGATCTAGGGAAGTTACTTTTTGGTGAAAGATGGATAAAGAGGTTAGAGGATTTGTCAACAGACCCCCTATATTGGATGGCTCAAACTATGAGTATTGGAAGCCTAGAATGACTACCTTTTTAAAGTCATTAAACAGCAGAGCTTGGAAGGCTGTCATTAAAGAGTGGGAAGCTCCTGTTGTGTGTGAAAAAGATGATGCTGGCAAGGATAAAGAAGGCACCTCTAAGCGAAAGCCTGAAGAAGAATGGTCCAAGGAAGAAGATGAGCTTGCCCTTGGGAATTCAAAAGCCCTAAATGCTATCTTCAATGGGGTTGACAAGAACATATTCAGGCTGATCAACTCATGTGAAACTGCTAAGGCTGCTTGGGATATTTTGAAGGCTACTCATGAAGGTACATCTAGAGTGAAGATGTCAAGACTTCAGCTTTTAACATCTAAGTTTGAAAGCTTGAAGATGAAGGAAGAGGAAACTATTCATGACTTCCACATGAGTGTTCTTGAGCTATCAAATGCATCCAGTGCTCTTGGTGAGAAGATGACAGAAGAGAAGCTGGTAAGAAATATTCTTAGGTCCCTCCCTAAGAAGTATAAGATGAAGGTAACAACCATTGAAGAATCTCAAGACATCAGCAAGATGAGAGTTGATGAGCTTATTGGATCTCTTCAAACATTTGAACTTGGGCTGAATGAGGAAGAACCAGAAAAGAAGCCCAAGAGTATAGCCTTAGTCTCCACTCCTGCAGCAGCTAAAGATGATGAGTCCCAGGAGGATCTGCCTCAGGCTATAGTTATGTTAGGAAGACAGTTCAATAAAGTGTTCAAGAAGATGAACTATAGACCTAGTGTCAAGAACATCTCTTCTGACATCAGCAAGTCAAAAGAGAAAGATGAAGAGAAGATTGAACAAGATAAAGGAGTTCAGTGCTTTGAATGTGAAGGGTATGGACATGTCAAGAAAGAGTGTTCCACATTCTTGAAGAAGCAGAATAAAGGCTTGACAATTTCCTAGTCTGACACTGATAGCGAAGATGAAAGTGAGTCAGCAAAGCATGTTACAGCTTTGACAGGAATTGTTGAATCTGATGATGATAGTGATGGAGAAGTCACCTATGATGAGCTAGCTTCAACCTACAAGGAGTTGTGTTTAAAGAGTGCTGAAGTTTGTCAAGAAAACAAGTGCCACAAGGAACAGATTGCTCAACTTGAGAATGAAAAATCTGATCTGGAATATGAAGTTGTTCTAGTCAGATCTCAACTTGATCAGATGACAAAATCTGTTAGGATGCTGAACAGTGGTACAACCACTCTTGACAAGATACTCCAGTCAGAACAGGTTGCTGGAAACAAAGCTGGGATAGGATATGTGGCCGAAGACAAAGGTACCTCAAAAACAAGTACTTCAGGTCTAAAGAAGGAAGAGTCACAAACTGTGCCTCAACATCAGCCAAAGAGGCAGAATCTTACTCCCAAGGAAGCTGATGTTTCACAACCTAAGAAGATTGAGAAGAAGACTGGTCATAATCAGAAGAGAAAGCAGCCACAAGGAGCAAGCCAGAATATGCCCCCCCAATATCATAGGAGCATGGAAGCTGCAAGGGTCAAGCAGACCAGGTCACATCCGATGTCTCAACATCAGGAAAACTGGTATGGACCTGGCCTCAACAATGCTGTGCCGTATAATTATGGAAGAAGGAAGCCTCATCACCATGGGAGACAGCCTAGAAGACAACATCCTCAGTTCAAACAGCACGTGTCTCATCAGGTGTCTCAACATCAGGGGTATGGTTACACTAATGTTGTGTCTCATTATGGAAGGAGAAAGTCCCACCATCATGGGAGACAATCCAGGAAAAAGCATTCTCAGATTCCTTATGGATACCAGCATAATAGAAGGCAGGCAAGCAATGTTAGGAGAAGACCACATTATGGATGGCAACCTATGCAGTCTCATCAAGGCAGAAGATTCAGAGAAGAAAGGGTGAGATGCTTTTATTGTGGAAGGCTTGGACATATGCAATACTCTTGCTACAAGCTGCATGGATACCCTCAGACACAGAACAGATGGAGAGAATACAGGCCCAAAGTCGTTAAACAATTGGTACAGAATGAGAAGATGAAGTGCTTATTGGCTCACCTGGCTGACAAAGAAGCTAAAGAAGAAACATGGTATTTTGACAGTGGGTGTTCCAAACACATGTCTGGATGTAGATTCATGTTTGCTGAATGTAGACCGTGTCCTTCTCTTGAAGTGGTGTTTGGTAAAGGGAATAACGGAGTTGTAGAAGGTATTGGAAAAGTAAGAGGACCTGAACTTGACAATGTCTATCTTGTCAATGGTTTGAATGCTAATCTGATAAGCATCAGCCAATTATGTGATGAAGGTTACTTAGTCAGCTACACCAAAGACAAATGTGTTGTAACGAATAAGAAGGGTGAGGCTGTAATGACTGGTGCAAGGTCCAAAGACAATTGTTATAAGTGGATTCCTCAAACTGAAAGCCAGTCTGGTGATGATAAAGAAGATATCAAGTGTAGACATCAGAATGATGAAGGTTCCCTCAAGTTGATGAAGGTCAGAAGAAAAGATGATCTGAAATTAGTCAAGGGCAAATGTTACACATCAGTCCTCACCATTGATGGAAGGATTAAAGGTTCTCAGGAGCTGAATAGAGCAACATCTCTCGAGAGAAAAGATGCTTATGTCTTGACATCTGAACAAATCATCAGAATCTCGCATCAATGTAGTGGTCTGACTGTGAGTAAGTCTAAAAGGCTAGAGATTGAAGAACTCACTGAAGTTATGGGAGATACCAGTGGTAACTATAAAAAATTCTATCATCAAGATCTGAAGAAGATCGATGTCTCAGAAGAAAACCTCCCCTGGATGAATAGCTCTGTGTCGAAAGATACAGATGTCAGAGCAGATGCTGAAACATCTCAAGACAAGAAGAGTATTTCTAGCCTCAAGAAGGATGATGAGCAAAGTGCAAAAATGATTCAGAATAGACTAGAGTCTAAGACTGATCCCAATATGAAAATTGACATGCAGAGGACCTCTGATATTGGCTCTATCAGATCCTGGATTAAAATGTCAAGAATAAATACACATCCTCTAGGATGGAATCATGCTGGTCAAAAGATACAAACTGATCTTGGAAGACTAAGAAGAAGAAAGAGGGGCAAAATCAGATTAGTTCTCAGATCTAAGAAGAAGAACAGTCGTAGATCAGTGTTATGTGGAAAGAACTCATGCTATCAACTCTTGTGGAAGGACTGTTGGGCAATCACCATGTCAAGAAAGATGTTACAACATTGCAGAATGTTACTCATCAATGGGATGATGAGCAGGTTGATAGAAAAGATCTGGTTAAATACTCAGATTATTTGGTAAATAAAGAGAAATTAGATGATGAGTTCATGTATGCTAACCAATTTGAGAGCTTAAAATTGGGGAGCGTATTACTTCAAAATTAATTGAAAGATGGTTTATGGTGCAGTTGGCCTATAAGATAATGGTTATTCAACTGCAGATAGTATGGTACATAAAATAGTCTGTTCAATTTTTTAGTGTAGTCTCTCTAAGAAACTCATCTTGGTGCTCTGGTTCTGTTTAATGCAGTACAAATTTCAGTAGTTTAGAAAAGTACTGTAAAGTGTTTGGCATGGAAACTGAAAAATCTAAAAATAGGATTTTTATTCAATAGTTGAAAATACAAGATTAGACTACATCCTCATGCCAATCTCCTGCATCCAGAAAAGCCTTCCAATCTGCATCCCATTCATCTTCTGAAGGCTGTTGTCGAGCAGAATGGTTCTTACCAGGCTTCATAGTGGTCACTGAAGTCCTGCCAGTTTTTGTTGCTCCTGTAGAAGGACCTGATGTCGTCTGAGATTTGATCTTCTTCTTCAAAGGGTATGGTTGTGTATCCTCATGCTTGAGGTTCTTGGTTGGTTCTTTGGAGCTTGATTGACTCATGTTTTATTGGTGTGTTGTGCTGAGCATAGGAGAAAGAGTAGTTTTATAATGGTTTGTTCAAATGCTTGGGTTGTATCGCCTGACCAGTCAAGGGGTTGGAAGTTGTTTTTGACTATGTCATTAATAATGTCAGAACATTGTGCTTGGAGACTACATAGGTCTTGTTGCTACTGACAGTGGGACCAGTATTATGTTACCTTGTAGGGCATTTGATTTGGGATAGTTGTCTAATTATGGCTAAAAAGGGGGAGAGTTAATAAATGCCATAAAGAGAAGAGTAGTAAAAGATTAAGGTGTCTAGTTGAAAAGTGGAAAGTGTGCTGATGCAGCTGTGGAGGGGGAGTATAGACAGCATAGTTGTGGAGCTGCTAGTGAAGTATTCATAGCATTAAGAGTGCAGAGTGCAGCAAAGCAGACATCAAGGGGGAGATGTGCTGCACATTGTGAGCTACTGAACAGCTGTGATGCTGGTTCAAGTTTTTGAGGGGGAGCACCAATTGGCTGTTGTCAATAATGAAGATGGTGCTGCAGCAGATCAAGTAATGAAGACTATATGAAGATTGTCAAACTGCTGCAAGTTAAAGTTTCAAAATATTGAAGATATTCCGCTGCTGAAGTCTCTGAAGATGCAGAGATTGTTTTAGCCAAAATTAGCCCAAGGGGGAGATTGTAAGTTCCTGGATAGGCTAGAATTTTGGTAAAACAACAAGGTGTTCAATGCTGATGTCATGGTGTTGATGTTGCAGCATTGAGTCTTAGTACTGGGCTGTACTAAGTTGTGAAGGTTAACTATGTTTGATGTCATGGGCTTGATGTCATAACATTGCACTTAACACTGGGCTGTGTTAAGGTTGCTAGTTACTGAAGTGGATGTCTGATGTCACATAGGTGATGTTGTAACATCAGACCTGCAGAACTGAAGCTAATGACAACATGGGCTTGTTGTTATTAGGGTCGCGTATTAGCTGGAATTGTGGAGAGTGTTGACTCGTTGGATGAGAATATCTTGGGCTAGATATTTTCTGTTACATGGGAGATTTGATTGCAGGTTTGTTGGAGAATTAAAAGGTGGAAGATTTAAAAAGATTTTGGGGATAAAATCTGTTTTAAAAGATTCAGTTTTTAATTAACAAATCTGATCAAATATTGTGACAAATCCAATCCAAATTCAAGGAGCTATATAAAGCGCACAAGACCAAGGAAGAAGGTACAGAAAACAGATTGAAGATCAAGAGCTGGAGGCTTAGAGTCTAGGGTTTGTTTAGAGTACTTGTAATCACACTATTCTAGGTTTGAATAGGTGTTGAATTTTCTGTCCTCTCTAGAAGCTGTGAAGCAATAGAGAGTTGTTGATTGATCGAAGCTAGGAAGCAAGATCAAGGGATCTCAAAGAGGTTGTTCTTTGAGTGTTTTAGGGGATTGAGTAGTGTTCTCATATCTAAGTGGTTTCTTAGGTAGAAAGTCACTAGTAGAGTATAAGTTTAGGAGATTGTCAACTGGTGTGTTGAGTCTGTAAATTATATCTACAAGTAGTGAATTTCATCCCTGGCTTGGTAGCCCCCAGACGTAGGTAGTTAGACCGAACTGGGTGAACAATTCCTTGTGTTTTCCTGTTGCTTATTCTGTCCATTATTGCAGAGTGTGTTGTTGTGACATCGCACCTTAACATCACATGTCTGGTACCAGAATTTCACTTGCATACATATCATCATTAGCATTCTTGCATTTAACCTTCATGTTTATTCATTTACAGGGTATACTTCCTTTCGATTCCGGTTGACAGTTCCCCTTTGCAGTTATGGAGATTCCCAGGAAGAATAATGTGCATTATACTTTCTTTGACACCAAGGTGGGACAGTTACAAAAGATGGTTTCTCTTATTACTCCAGATCATGTAGGTATGTTCCAAAAGGCTTATGGGGAGATTCAGACTGTGGTTGATGACTTGAATGCTTCAAAGAGGAGTGTCATCCATACGTGCTTACAGTTTTATGACCCACAGCTAAGGTACTTCACTTTCTCGGACTTTCAATTGGCTCCGATGCTAGAAGAGTATGCCCTGCTGCTAGGTGTGTCTCTCAAACACCAGATTCCTTTCAACTCCGACACGCGTCCTCCAAAGCCTGAAGAGATAGCTAAGGCCCTCCATCTGAGCATACCTGTGGTAGCAGATAACCTCGCCACCAAAGGAGGTTTATCTGATTTTCATTTGGACTTTTTGGTTGCCAAAGCTGAAGAGTGTGCTGCTAAGGCTCAGTGGGAAACCATTTGTGCAATCCTGGCTTTGAGCATCTATGGAATTATGCTGTTTGCTGATGAATCTAAGTTTGTGGACATGAGTGCAATTCATATTTTTGTGCTGAAGAATCCCATACCTACACTCCTGGGTGATTTGTACTATTCTGTGTATTTTAAAAATGAGAAGAAACGAGGAGGTTTGGTTAGATGTTGCGCACCTCTGTTCCATAAGTGGCTCATGAGTCATTTACCAAATTCAGAGGCCTTTTTGAATCCTCATCCTGCAAAGAATTGGGCTAAGAGGATGATTCAGTTGACTGCAAAGGACATTCGTTGGTTCAATCAAAGGACGATGGGTGGAGATTTTGTCAGTAGCTGTGGAAGACATCCTAATGTGCCACTCTTGGGGATAAAGGGTTGCATCAATTAAAATCCTATTATTCTCAGGAGACAGTTAGGATTTGCTTTAATAGAGCCTCCGAAGGACAATGATTTGGAAGAATCTTTCTTTTTCCCTGTGAAAGATAATCCTTTGTTGGTAAGGCAGGCGGCTAGAGCTTGGGGCAATCTGCAAACAAAGGGTAAAGTCGTCTACGGCAAGTGCAACAATGTGTCTTCTTCTCAATATGATGCCTGGTTGAAAAGAAGAGTTCAAATCACTCTTTTGCCATTTTCTCAGGAAAGACCGTCAGATCCAGTTGCTGTGGAACCGGTGACCATGATCAGTGTTGCTGAATATAACAAGCTTAAGGCGGAGATGGATAAGACAGTCAAAATGAATGAGAAGTTAAGTGAAGGACTCCGAAAGACGCTTTGTGAAAAGCGTAATGTTGAGTATGAACTGCAAAAGCTGACTGAGCGTCATGAGGCTAATGAGAAAAGAATTGCTGAGGACACCATCTATATTCGTAAGGTCAAGCAAAATGAGATGGCATTAAAAGAAGCGTGCAAGCGCATCAATGAGCAGTTGACCAAGTCTGAGAATGCCCTTGCCAAAGGACAACAGAGATGGGATGAGTTTTCCGAATGCCGGAGGGAGATCGAGGCGACAATCAGGGCTGAAAATGACGAGTTGAGGAAAAGTTTGAAGAGCAAAGAAAGTGAATTTCTCCAGAATCTAAGTTCAGCTAATCAAGAGATCGAAGATCTGAAAGTCCGCGCTGGAGTAAAGAGAGCCAAAGAGCTAGTTGTTAGAGATCAGACCCGAAAGCTAGAAGAAGCTGTCAAGTTAAGGAGTCAACTGATCAGAAGTCTTACCGAGCGCCCTGATGATCCAGTTACTGAAGCACTTCTCAAGGAGGTCTGAGAGGATTTGTTTGGGCTCAGTGTCTGAGTTGTTGTTATTCTGGAAATTCACCATCAGGCTTGTTGATGGGTTTTCCTTTGCTTGTATTCATGCTATTCAGTTGTATCTGTTCAGAACCAATTTGTATTTGACTGTTCCACACCTGGTTGTGGGTTTCATTTATGCTAATGGTGTTTCATTGGATTCTTCATCAAATTATGCAACGATTCACACACTCACTGGGCCGTATATGATGGGTATTCTGAATTATTAATATGCACCTCTGATGTTCTGTCACTATTAACAGTTGCAGGAGTATGCATTGTTCCCTTACAGTCAAACTGGAATTGAAGGAAGGAATGCCCCAAAATGAATAAACATTGCATTGCATTGCATATCATTTTGCATTCTGTTGCTTGCTTTTTTAGGTGCTCGTTACAGGGTCTCTAACCTTTATTTGGTTTCAGGCATTATATCTGAGAATCACATTCACCGATACTCAACTCGAAGAAATCAAGCAAGGATAATGTATCAACTGCAGAATGATTTGGCTGAAATGAGGGCACGCATGGACCAGTTCATGACTCTCATGACTGGTATGGCACAGACTCAAGAGAGATTAAGGCTTCTGGTCGAGCGTCCAGAGGCCACGCTTGAAGGTAATCAGAATGACAATTCACAAACAAGGGTCATTCCTCCTCCTGTTGGCAATCCTCCTCCTGTTGGTAACCTGGGTAATGGAAATGGTAGAAATGTTGGTGGTGTTCAGGAAGATGTTCTGGAAGACCAATTCACCCTGTTGGATGCTGATATGGGTAATCCTGGTGACCGAAAGTATGATGAGTTGGCTGAGAAGATCCGGGCTATAGAGTGCAAGAATTCTATGGGTATTGATGTTACTAGTTTGGGGCTGGTAGCAGGAGTCAGAATCCCTCCAAAGTTCAAGCCGCCCACTTTTGACAAATATCATGGCAATACGTGTCCCCAGACACATATCCAAGCCTATTTTGGGAGGATCTCAGCCTATACTGATGATGAGAAGTTATGGATGCATTACTTTCAAGACAGTCTGGCTGGAGCTTCTTTGACCTGGTATATGAAATTGAACAGAGCTGCTGTGAGAAGCTGGAAGGATCTGGCAGAGGCATTTCTAAAGCAATACCAGTATAATATCGACATGGCGCCCAACCGCACTCAACTGCAAGGGTTGTCACAGAATACTAAGGAAAGTTTCAAAGAATATGCTCAAAGGTGGAGGGAAATGGCTGCCCAGGTCCAACCTCCTTTGCTGGATAGAGAAATGGCAGATATGTTTATGGGCACCTTGCAAGGGGCATTTCTTGAAAGATTGGTTGCGTGTCCATCAACTGGATTTGCTGACATAGTGATTGCTGGGGAATGGATCGAGAGTTTGTTGAAGCTTGGGAAGATCCAAGATGTAAGTGGGGCTGGCTCTTCTGGAACGAAGAAACCATTTGCTAGTGGTCAGAAAAGAAGAGAGGGTGATACAAACGCTGTATATAGAGGATGAGGAAGAGGAAGTTCTAAAGCTTATCACCAGGTAGGTGCAGTGACAATCCCAGCACCGTCTGTTCAGCAACAACAACCACAACAGCAAGCTCAGCAGCAACCTCCTTTTCAACAGAGGTCTAGGCAGAGGGATCGTAAGATTGACCCTCTCGCTATGACTTATTCAGCGTTGTTACCTCAGCTACTCAAATTGAAGTTGGTTGAACTTCGTACTATGAGACCTCCTGCCGCTGGCAATTTGCCACCTAATTTTGATGTTAACGCTCGCTGTGATTTCCACTCAGGTGCTCAGGGGCATACCACTGAGAAGTGTTGGGCATTTCAGAATAAAGTGCAAGACTTGATCGATGCCAAAGCAATCAATTTCTCGTTACCTCCTAATATTATCCAGAACCCCATACCTAATCATGGTGTGGCAGATGTGCATGCTGTTGAGGACGAAAAGAAATTGAACTTGGTGGCAGATATCAGTCAGGTGAAGACTTCATTGCTAGTGGTGAAGGATCGTTTGTTGAAGGGACAGGTGTTCCCGGATTGTGATCAAGATTGTTCTGAATGTATGAGTCAAAAGAATGGTTGTGATCAGTTGAGAATTGGTTTGCAAAGCCTGATTGACGAGGGCCATCTACAGTTTGACCGGGTTGTGAAGGATACTAATGAGGTGTCAACTGTGACCATTTATTATACTCCCACTGAAATTGATGTGCTTGCAAGTATATCTCCTATAGCAAGTGTTGTGCAAGAAAGATCAGTCCTGTTACCATCACGGTGCCAGGACCAGTTCCGTTTACATCTACGAAAGCAATCCCATGGCACTATGGGGCAGACGTGTATTATGAAGGGAAAAAGCAGGAAGTCGGGACATCAGCCAGTTCAAATATTGATAATGTGGGTGGTGTAGGTGGCTTTACTAGGAGCGGAAGGTTGTTTGCTCCCCAAACTTTGCGCAGCGATCAAGAAGTTGAGGCAGCGGCAAAAGCTAAAGGAAAACAGGTGGTTGAGAGTGTGCCTGTGCCTGAAACAGAGACAAAGATTACCTTTGACAACGAGGTAGAAGAGTTCATGAGGATAATAAAGAAAAGTGATTACAAGATTTTTGATCAACTGAACCAGACGCCCTCGAAAATTTCAATTTTGTCATTGTTGATGTGTTCTGACGTGCACCGAGAGGCTTTGTTGAAAGTGTTGAAGAGAGCCTATGTTCCACAGGAAATTACTGTCAATCAGCTTGAAGGTGTGATTTCTAACGTCAATGTCAGCCACGGATTGGGTTTCACAAGCAGGGATCTGACTTCTGAAGGGAGAAACCACAACAAAGCTTTGCACATTACAATGGAGTACAGGGGTGCAGTGTTGTCTCACGTGTTGGTAGACACAGGTTCCTCGCTCAATGTCTTGCCTAAGAAGGCGCTGATGAAGCTAGAAGTTGATGGTTTGATTTTAAGGCCAAGTGATTTGGTTGTCCGAGCGTTCGATGGGACAAAAAGATCTGTGTTTGGAGAAGTGGAGTTACCCGTGCAAATCGGACCGCAAGTGTTCAAATCTACATTCCACGTGATGGATATACAACCTGCTTATAGTTGCTTATTAGGCCGCCCATGGATTCATGCGGTCGGGGCTGTTACATCCACCTTACACCAGAAGCTGAAATACAAGTTTGAGGGACAAGTTGTGACAGTGTGTGGTAAAGAAGACATTTTTGTTAGCCACTTGTCCACGTTCAAGTATGTTCAGATGGATGGGGAAATCCACGAAATGCTTTGCCAGTCGTTTGAAGCGGTAAATATTGACAACGTGCCTGAATCTTCCCTTGCACCAGATAGAGCCGGTACATCCATTTCGTCCTATAAGTAAGCTGTCGAGGTTGTCAGAGCGGGCAATGCCCAAGGCTGGGGCAAGCCGATAGAGACACCAATGAAGGAGGACAAGTTTAGTATTGGTTATCATCCCTCTATGACTTCAGTTGCAGAGAACAGTGGACCCATCACTTTCAGCAGTGGGGGAATCATTTACCCAGATCAGTCTTGTGCAGCTACAGAAGATGGCGTTGACAGTGACTGTGACTTGGACAACTGGGTACGCCCACGCGCTCCGGGACAACCATTGCAGAATTGGTCCGTTGAAGAAGTCATCCAAGTTACTCTTCAAACAAAGTAATTTTCTTTGTTTTTCTAACCATAATGCATGTCAAAATCTTGCGCTCTGCCCAAGGCGTATAGATTCATTTGTAGGGCCACCCTGTTTGCATTTGCAATTTTAATCATCAATAAAGGACGTTTTGCATTCAAATTTTGTTCCTTGTCTTTCTTTTTATTTTTGCACAAAAATAATAAAATGGCAATGTTTCGTTTCTTTTTGTTTTAAAAATAAATTCTAAAATAAAGCATGAACCCGTTCGTGCAGACTTGATCCTCCAGATTCCATTGATAAGGGTTCTGCTATGGCTATGTATGACTTTGACAAACCGATTTATCAAGCCGAAGAAGGGGATGAGAAGGGCTGTGAAATCCCTGAGGAACTGGCCAGATTGTTAAAACAAGAGGAAAGGGTCATCCAGCCTCATCAAGAGACCATAGAGATCATCAATATTGGTACCGAGGATGCTAAGAAAGAGATCAAGATTGGTGCCAGCCTACGAGCAGATGTGAAGAAAGCTTTGACTAAAATTTTGTGTGAATATGTTGATATCTTCGCCTGGTCGTATCAAGACATGTCTGGGTTGGATACTGAT
Organism: Lathyrus tuberosus; assembly: GCA_022829125.1. NCBI lineage: Eukaryota > Viridiplantae > Streptophyta > Magnoliopsida > Fabales > Fabaceae > Lathyrus > Lathyrus tuberosus. The sequence continues at coordinate 1,657,838 of JALAZF010000082.1, read as the reverse complement.
ATTGTTGTGCACAGGCTGCCATTGAGAGAAGAATGCCCGCCAGTCAAGCAGAAACTTCGCCGGACTCATCCTGATATGGCTATAAAGATCAAAGAAGAAGTTCAGAAGCAGTGGGACGCAGGGTTTCTTGCTGTGACTAATTATCCTCCTTGGGTTACCAACATCGTGCCGGTACCAAAGAAAGACGGAAAGGTGAGAATGTGTGTGGATTATCGAGATCTTAACAAAGCTAGTCCGAAAGACGATTTTCCACTACCCCACATTGATGTACTAGTTGACAATACAACTCAGTTTTCAGTGTTCTCGATTATGGATGGTTTCTTCGGGTATAACCAGATTAAGATGGCACCTGAGGATATGGAGAAGACCACATTCCTTACCCCATGGGGTACATACTGTTATAAGGTGATGCCTTTTGGGTTGAAAAACGCAGGGGCAACGTACCAGCGGGCAATGGTAACATTATTCCATGACTTGATTCACAAAGAGATTGAATGTTATGTGGACGACATGATTTCCAAGTCGCGAACGGAAGAAGAGCATCTGATTAACTTGAAAAAGTTGTTTGAAAGGTTGAGAAAGTTCCGTTTAGGGTTGAATCCAAACAAGTGCACTTTCGGGGTATGTTCTGGAAAGTTGTTGGCTTTCATTGTGAGCGAAAAAGGGATTGAGGTTGATCCTGCCAAAGTGAAAGCAATACAAGATATGCCTGAACCGAGAACAGAAAAAGAGGTTCGTGGTTTTCTGGGTAGATTGAACGACATTGCAAGGTTCATATCCCACCTAACAGCCACGTGCGAACCAATATTCAAACTGCTAAGAAAATATCAAACGGTCAGGTGGAATGACGATTGCCAATTGGCATTCGATAAAATAAAAGAATACTTGTAGGAACCTCCAATTCTCATGCCTCCAGTTTCAGGAAGGCCTTTGATAATGTATTTGACAGTGCTTGAAGGTTCTATGGGTTGTGTTCTCGGTCAGCACGACGAGACAGGTAGGAAGGAGCATGCTATCTACTACCTGAGCAAAAAGTTCAATGACTACGAGTCCCGATACTCAATGCTTGAGAAGACATGCTGTGCACTTGCATGGGCTGCTAAGCGATTGAGGCAGTATATGATCAGGCACACGACCCTATTGATTTCGAAAATGGATCCTATCAAATACATTTTCGAGAAACCAGCACTAACATGCAGGGTTGCACGGTGGCAAATGGTTTTGACAGAATATGATATCCAGTATACTTCTCAAAAGGCCATCAAAGGAAGTATCTTGTCAGACTATCTTGCGCAACAGCCGATTGATGATTACCAACCCATGAAATTTGATTTCCCTGATGAGGACATCATGTTTCTCAAAGCTAAAGACTGCGAGGAACCACTCCCGTAGGAGGGGCCCGACCCTGAATCCAAATGGAGTCTGATGTTTGATGGGGCTGTCAACATGAATGGGTGCGGAGTTGGAGCAGTTCTTATCACTCCGGAAGGTGTTCATATGCCTTTCACTGCCCGAATAACTTTCGGGTGCACCAACAATGAAGCAGAATATGAAGCGTGTATAATGGGGATTGAGGAGGCGATTAATTTATGAATTAAGACCCTTGATATCTTTGGTGATTCAGCTTTGGTAATCAATCAAGTGAAATTGGTACACGCACCAAGCAAATCTGGTTCCGTTTAGAGATTATACGAGGAGGTTGCTGACATTTTTCACAACAATGAAGCTGTACCATATTCCTCGAGATGAGAATAAGTTTGCTGATGCCTTGGCCACTTTGTCTTCCATGATCAAAGTGCAAAGATGGAATCATGTACCTAAGATTGAAGTGTCTCGTCTTGACAGACCTGCATTTGTGTTTGCTATTGATGCAACGTCTGATGAAAAACCATAGTTTCATGACATCAAGTGTTTCTTGAAAAGTCAAGAGTACCCGCCTGGGGCATCTACCAAAGATAAGAAGACGTTGAGAAGGTTGTCTGGTAGCTTCTTCTTGAATCAGGATGACGTGCTGTACAAACGGAATTTTGACATGGTTCTGCTCAGATGCGTGGATAGACACGAAGCAGACCTGTTAATGCAGGAAGCACATGAAGGCTCTTTCGGTACCCATGCTGGAGGACATGCAATGGCTAAGAAATTATTGAGGTCAGGGTATTATTGGTTGACAATGGAAGCGGATTGTTGCAAGTACGCCCGCAAGTTTCATAAATGCCAGATCTATGCGGACAAAGTACACGTTCCTCCAAATCCGTTGAGTGTCATGTCCTCTCCTTGGCCCTTTGCCATGTGGGGCATTGATATGATCAGAAAAATTGAGCCTACTGCTTCAAACGACCATCGTTTCATCTTGGTCGCCATTGATTATTTCACTAAATGGGTTGAAGCAGCATCTTATGCCAATGTTACTAAGCAGGTGGTAGCTCGTTTCCTGAAACGGGAGATCATTTGTCGCTATGGAGTGCCCGAGAGAATCATTACTGATAATGGTTCTAATTTGAACAACAAAATGATGGCTGAGCTGTGCCGGGACTTCAGAATTGAGCATCACAATTCTTCCCCGTATCGACCGAAGATGAATGGCGCTGTGGAGGCGGCCAACAAGAATATTAAGAAGATTGTGCAGAAATGGTTGTCACATATAAAGATTGGCATGAGATGCTACCGTTCGCCTTGCATGGGTACCGAACGTCAGTACGCACATCCAATGGGGCAACACCATTCTCACTTGTATACGGTATGGAGGCAGTACTACCGGTCGAAGTTGAAATTCCATCCCTCAGATTCATGATGGATGCCAAGTTAGACGAGGCTGAATGGGTTCGTGCCAGATTTAATCAGTTGAGCCTTATTGAAGAGAAACGACTAGTAGCCGTGTGTCATGGGCAGTTATACCAGCGGAGGATGAAGCAGACATTCGACCAAAAGGTACGTCCTCAGGTTTACAAAGTTGGAGACGTGGTACTCAAAAGGATCCTTCCTCCTAGTATAGATCACAGGGGCAAATGGACTCCCAACTATGAAGGTCCATTCGTGGTTAAGAAAGTCTTCTCGGGCGGAGCCTTATTACTTACAACCATGGACGGCGAAGACTTTTCATCCCCTGTCAACTCAGACGTGGTCAAAAAATACTTCGCATAAATAGACCCGCTGGACAAAAAAAAAGAAAAAGTTCAGGAAAAAAAGGGCATCCCGGCGAACCACAAAAACAGAATAAAAAGGTTCGGGCAAAAATTAGGGATAAAATAAAAAAATTGTACACCCGTTGAGTTGAAAATCCGCGAGGACAACTCAGGCAAAAAAGGGTATCCCGATGGATTGAAAACTCGAAAGGGCGGTCCATGTAAAAGAGGGGTTTAAGCGAACGACTACGGTCTGAGTTATATGTACTCCATCACCGTTTCAGCAACTGACATTCCAAAGGGTAGGAATCGGTCTGATCATTCCTCAGAAGGCAAGGTCGGGGAGTTTTGAAGACATACTAGCCATAGCAGAATTGAAACTCAATGGAATGCCATTTTCACATTGCCATTTGGATAGTTTCTTTTCTCAATTTTCAGCAATCTCCTCTTTTTGTTTTATTGCTTTGTTTGCAAAAACTTCCGAATTCTTGATAAAACATTGCATCTGAAAACGTTGCGGCCTTACAAATAACATGCGCAGAAAAACATCTAAAATCACTTTCAATGTTGAGTAATCCTGGATGGTGGATTCAAATCACGCAATATCCTGGGGCACGTGTGCATATTCTTTTGTTACAGGTAATAGGTACAAGTATTCCAAGAGCATGGATCATAACGAGGAATCACTTATTCCCATACAGAATACCGGGGCAGTCAAGTTCAAGAAGGGTCCCCACGTCACTTGTCACAACGTTTACTGATTGAGTCCATCTTCGGCCGTCGGTCGCTCACGATGATTCGATATCGACAAGTTAGTATCAACTGGATAGTGTTGTATCTTATTAAGTCGATTCTCCTATTCAGTACTTCCAACAGCTACAAGCTTTTTTGTGTCGATAACGGTTGTAAATTCCCCAGTAGAGTTGCCTCGCAGTTAATGTTCAAGACTCAACGAGTGTCTAAGAGTTTGAAGATGCTTGGTCTTCTGTAAAATCCTCTTGGGACGATTTCTTCAGATCCGCCGTGAAAGCGAGTTTGTGATTATTCCCACGCACGGGGCATCAAAAAATTCCCCAGCGGAATGCGTTCCAGATCTATTATCTTCAGTAGAGTAACCTCTCAAGCCTCGGCATTTGTCTGAGAGTTTGAATATGCGTGGTCTTCTGTAAAATCCTCATAAGAGACATTCCCCAGCGAAAGACGCTTTGAAGTGGTTCTCCCCAGCAGAGTTTGTTGTCAACTCATTATCCCCAGTGAGGTCGTCGAACGAAAGTTTGCCTAGCATGGGGGCATTGTGGCACTTATCCTAAGCTCGACAGTTTTGTTCCTCAGCAGATTACCGTACATTTGCTTGATGTTTCCTAGCAGATCTAGGGACTATTTCTCAGCATGTTGCAACGAAATGTCTTCTAACCAGGATTTGGGTATCCTTGACAGAGTAATGCCGGTCCCCAGCAAGGTCGTATCTCTAGCAGTTGTACTCCCCACAGAGTTCAGCATTGAATCTTGTTAATAATATTCCCCAGCTGAGTTGTTTTTCTTCCTCGCAGAAGTTTAGCAGGTCAACAGAATCTCTTTCGTAGCAGAGTGTTAGTAGATTATCCTGGGATTTGATAGATCCCCAAGCAGAGTTTTAATGACTTGTCTTCTTCAGCAGAGTGTTAGTGCATTCTTTCCCCAGCCAAGTCAGAAAATTCTCATCCCCAGCGGAGTTGCTATGACCAGAGTCCGTCTCCAGTCAGATGAAATAGTTCCTGGCAGAGTCATCTTTCTCCATATCTCAAAGTCCAATTTATTTTTGGCAAACGTGACAATTCGAAGCAAACAGGTTGTTCATTCATTCTCCAACAGAGATACCATCCTTTCAGGAGTCTCTAAAGTCAAATCATTGACCATTGTTCCTCATCAGAGTTAGCAGAGATGTCTGACATGGACACAGAGTGTAATCCAGTATTGGAATTTTGCAGAAGTCCACCCGAAGTGTGGCAAGCCAGTAGTCGTCTGGCGTTGTTTAAAAGACGTTATCAAAGTCCAACCGTAGATTTGCAAAAGTCCATCTAAGGGTGGAAAATTCTCAAAGTCCAACCGTAGATTGGCAAAAGTCCATCCAAGGGTGGCAAAGCAAGGCAAAGTCCAACCGTAGATTGGCGTAAGTCCACCCGCAATGTGGCAAGTTAGTAGTCGTCTGACTCCCTTTAAAAGACCGCAGCTAAGTCCAACCGTAGATTGGAAAAAGTCCATCCAAGGGTGGCAAATCATCAGCAAGTCCAACCGTAGATTGGAAAAAGTCCACCCGTAGTGTGGCATTTTAGCTGCAAAGTCCAACCATAGATTGGCGAAAGTCCACCCGTAGTGTGGCAAGTCAGTAGTCTTCTGACTCCATTCAAAAAGACAGTTTCAAGTCCAATCGTAGATTGGCGAAAGTCTACCCGTAGTGTGGCAAGTCAGTAGTCGTCTGACTCCATTCAAAAAGACAGTCCACCCGTAGCGTGGCAGGCCAGTAGTCGTCATGCGTCGTTCCAAAAGACATTGCTAAAGTCCACCCGTAGTGTGGCAGGCCAGTAGTCGTCTGGCGTTGTGCAAAAAGACATCTCTCCAGTGTATGGTTATCATCAGAGTTTTCTTCAAGCAGAGTTCACTTGGTTGGGTTTATATCCCTTTTCTTCTTCTCCACAGAGTGCAAATTTTCTGGTTATTTTTGGTATTCAATCCCTCCATACCTTGAAAGTCTGACAGCAATCGCTATCATCCATTCAGGTCTACAGTGATTGAATAGGGGCAGCTGTAATACCCCAAAATTTGCCCTCTCTTTTCTTCATATCATTTAGCATGAGCTTTCATTTTATTGCATTGAATTCAAGCATAGAAAAATAAAAACATCAAACATTTAGCATTGCATCTTGCATAAAGGCATGTGATCAGTTGCTCCTCAAAGGTGTGGATTATCCAAAGCAAGAGAATAAGAGCCAAGGGTTTATCACAAGCCTCAAAGGTCTTACATCATATATCATCCCCATTTGATCTCACAAGTCATTGGAAGATGGTAACTCATCAAGAAGTTTGGACAGTGCATCACCTCATATCACAAAAAACAGTCAAAATTAGGGTTTTGGATTCAAGTGGTCTCCTGATGAAATTTTGATTCAAACTTGATCTCAATGTTTCCTACATAATATTAAGTGTCTAAGGATGGAAGATTGGCCATTGATTCATTTCAGAAGAGGTTCAATTGATCAGTTGCTTGATAATCAAGAAATTGGGGAAAAAGTCAACAGTTCAAAAGGAAAGTCCACCATGGGTTTTCAAAGGTTCAAATCATGTCTCCCAAGTCCATAGACCTTCATATGGTCCCCAAATGTTAAGATTCATGTCATTCATCAAGAATCAAGAAGTAGGGCAAAAGTAACTATTTTTGGAAAATGACCTATAATGTGAAATTTCCATTTTTGGCAAGTTTTCAAACCAACTTCAACTTGACTTTTCATCATCAAAAAAGCTTCAAATGAATTTTACTCAAACATGAAAGTTGAAGATCTTTCTCCCCTTTTCCAAAAAGTACTAGATCATTTCCATACCATTTTTGGTTCTCAAGTTATGATCAAAAGACTCAAGGGTGGGTTTTAGGATTTTCACATGGTTCAATTTTTCCACTTTGTGCAAAAAGCTTCCAAATGACTTGTATTGGTTTCAAGTTGACAAATTCAGTTCATAAACTCAAAGTACACTTCATTTAGTGCAGAATTGGTCTTGGAATCATGTCATTACATGAAGTATTTCTCACTTATTTCACAAAATGCAAATGTGCAAGATGATCCAAAACTCACAAACCAATCAACCACAAGGCTCATTTTCAATTCATTGGTGATCAGTACATGAAATGAGAGTGATCCATCATCATAAGCATGACCATGCACGTGTGGATGAGGGTGTACATACCAAGTTGCAAATTTGCAAAACACTTCCAAGAGCTTTAACCAAGGGTTTAACAAGACCCTAACCATGATTAGAATGATAACCAAGGATATATAAAGAGACTCACATGTTCATTTCACACTCATGCACTCTCATTTGCTCAGATTTGAAATTTTGCTCTCAACTTTCTTCTCTTCGAAACTCCACTCTCCTAGGGTTTCATTGATTTCTCTTCACACTTCCTTGATCAGTGAACTTCATAGAACACGAATCATCCATTGATTGAGGCTCATACAAAGGTTTTCACTAAGTTCAGTTTTGGAAGATTCATCTTCAAATCTCAAGATCTAGCCTGATTCAAGCTTCTACTTGCATTTATTTTGCAAATAGAACTCAAAAGAGGAAGATCTGCACTCATACACTGGATTTCTAGGAGTATTTTGGCTTGTTTCAAGTTTCAGGTGAGTTGAATTTCATCATCTTATAACTTGATTTTCTTGTGCGCATTGTGTTCTCTGTGTGCTTGTGATCATGCTGATATGTTTAGATTTAAATTTGGATGTATAACATGAGAGTATTGTGGATCTGAATTTTTTAGATCCAAACTTTTTGTCTCCGATTTGCACAAATTACACATGTTATAATGAAATTGATGTGATATTTAAGATCAACATGAAATTCTGAGTTGAATGATGGTGGAGTTTACAATTTATGGGAAAATTTAAGTTGATGTCCACCGGAGAAGATGACCGAAGCCCTAGCTCCGGCGTCTGGTTTGATTTTCAGTCCGGCGAGGGTTTGATGTAGAAGACACAATCTCGACCGTTGGTGGTCCAGATCTGATGGCTCTTGTGTTGCCAGATCATTTAAAATCTTCACATATTTTATTAATTGTGTGTTTATAATCCATGCTTCTTATTGTGCACACACGGATCTGGACCCTTGATCTTGTATGATTTTGTGATCTGTTGACTTGATCTGGCACGTTTGATTAATCTGATGATGGTGATTCTGCCAACACATTAAATAACATGTGCTATTCACGTGCTCTGATTTTAATTTCTGAATGATGTGGATGTGCGCGCGTGTACCTTTGTTATCATGAACTCTTGATCCTGGCCTTTCAACTTGTACACTGAGTGGACTTGTTGACTTGATATCATGCGTAGATCTGATCCAATGGTTGATGTTGAGTCAAGTTGTTGACTGGATCCTTATTTTTGTTGGACTGCGCTTGTTTTTTTTATTATGGACTGGGTTGATATCTGCACCCCCCTCCTTGAGCCCATTTAATTTTCCAACGTGATTATCTTGCTGTTTGCACCCGCTGGCATCATCTCTTTGCAATTTTATTTTCTTTGTGCATAGTCTTCATTTTTAATTTTTAAAAATAGATTTATGCATCTAAAAATCATCAAAAAAATCATGAATCATCTTTATGGTTTTATAAAATTTTTACAAATTTTATTTTCCATTTTTCCATTATTTTTTGCATCTGAATTAATTGTTGCTTGAATTTATTTTTGAAATGTTTCATTTGTGAACACTTTGTATTGCTGATTTTATTTCTCATCATTGGTACATAGTTTGATCCTCATTCATTTTTCATATTTAATAGGACACTTTGAAGCATTTAAAACCATTTTTGTCATATTTTTAAGATCATCTTTGCATCCTCTTTGAGCCATTTCTTTGTGCGTGATCATGTGAAACCCTAATTACTTTGCCATGCTTGTTTGATTGAGTTTATTTGTGATTCTTTGCATGACCTTTTGGTATGATGTTTTCCTCTGGTTGAGGTCTCTTGAGACCTAATTTGATGATTGTTGAATCATGTTTGGTAATTGTTTGATGACTCTTGTTTGAGGTCCCTTTTTGTGAAATTCTTTGATCATGTTTGTTTACTTGCTTGAAAAGGCACTTGTGCCATTGTATGAGATCACTTTTTTTTACTTTTTGATATGTTTAGATCATTAGAGGTATCTTGAATGAAGTTATAGGTCATTGGTTTGAAGTTGATGTTTTCTTTGTGTACATGTTCAATACTTGTTTCACATGTCTCCTTTTGACCTAATTTCTCATCCTTTTTCATCTAAGTTCCAACTTGACTTGTAATTGGTTTGTTTATGCCATGCCATACTATCTATTTGAATTTCATATGATGTATGCCTCTGACTTTAAAGCATTTCATTCATCCCATATGCCATCCATGTCTTACTTTGCATACTTGAACATGTTTCATCCAAATGCATGTTTCTTTTTCTTCTAGCTTCTAAATGACTTGTAATTTCTTGAATATGATTGGTTTGTGCATCTTATCTTCATCCTAACATGTCACATCACTTCTGACTTTGATACTTGAGTTTCATCTTGAACTTTTTTTTTAGATTTGACTTATGCCTTAAGTAACTTCTTTCCATGTTAAATTCATGTTCATATCTTCTCACTTCTTCTCCTAATCACTCTTAATGCTTGGATGCTTGATTGTATGCCTCATATGACATTTGTACATCATGTTTAGGCACATGTTTAGGTCATCCACATTCTGACTTTGACATTACTTGAAGCATTATGGCATGATCACCTTGCATGTTCACTCATTCTTCATCTTTTTATTCCATGATTCACTTATTTAATGATTAGTGCTTTGTTTGTGCATAATTCATTTGTGTTTGATGTCTTAACATTAGAGATCACTTTTATTGTTTAGATTCAGACTTTGATTAGTTTGTATCTCTTATGATATTTGTTCTTGGTTCTTAATTGATTTGATCATTACTTGTTGTTTCTCCCTTTATTTCCTATTTGTAAATAGTTTTGTGAGCTAACCTTTTCATGTAGGTGCATGGTAAGTAAGGGTGTGGAGTTAGTTCCACAAACACTTCTCTCCCTCATCTTCTCTTATTGCTTTTAATAATTCAACTTGTGATTTTGTTAAGCATTTACATGCTTTCCTTGATTAATTTTTCTTCATCCTTCTTTAAGATCAACTTAACTTCCATCTTGGAAGTAAGTTGCTTCTTTTGCTCTTCTTCTTCTTTCTTCTAGAAGTAGGTTTGTTAAACCACATTAACCATAGGATTTCCAAGCATGCTAACACTAGGGTGTGTCTTAGTCTCCCTCTTTAGTTTTTACCTTTACTCCTCCTTTTTGAGTCTCTTCTTCTCATCTTAAAACAAAAGTAAAAAACACCTAATAAAGGCAAAACAAATATTGTATTTGAGCCTTTCATGTAAGAATAAGATAGCGAGGGATCTTCTCTCACTTTATTAGAATGTTTAACGTACGTCCCATCTCGGGTCGATATGCGAGGCATTCGATCTTACATGAGGGACTTAAATACAATGTGCGTTACAAAACACAAAGTAATCAAAACACTTCTTTCTTAAAAGCCAAAAACAAACAATAATTCTCTTCTCATCTCTTTCACTCCTTCCTTAAGGATTTGTCAAGTCCGTTCTACTGCAAAAAGGTAACGCATAAGTCTCCCTACAGCGAGCTGCAACACCTAACTGCTGGAACGCACACTTTGACGTTTCCACTAAAAAACACAAACAAAGCGACCCTCGTTGAGGGGAACTACGTCGGTCTGATTCTCATGTTCCCGATGAGATACGTAGGCAGTGGGGGTAGGGCCCATTCGTGCACTCCTTTTATTTTCCCTACATTTGCTTCTTTTTTCTCTCTTTTCTTTTCTCTCCTTCCTTTTTAACTTTCTTTCCAGTAGCAGTGGTGCTCCAGATGACAACACCCTTTGATTGAGACAAGCAAGCGTGGATCCCATCAGGTACGATTGATGTGTGGGGGTGCTAATACCTTCCTCGCGCGTAACCGTTCCCGAACCCAGTTCTCTTGGTCGCAAGACCATGCTCTATCCTTCGTTCAGGTTTATGAGGTGTTTCCTTTCCCCCTCTTGGGATAAATACACATTGCTGGCGACTCTGTTTCAGTGCCACTTTCGCGTTTGTACTTGGATGAAAATCCCGGGAGCGACACCTGTATGAGAAGAAAGTCCATGTTATCCTCCCCAACACTATCTATGATGCCATAGAGAGTTCGACACACCTTGCGCGACATGCTCATCGATCACTCCTGACTCCCGTATACTTTGAACTTTCTCATCTCTGCACCCAAGAATTCCACGACTGGTGGTCGAAACATTATGCTGCAGAATTCCTTGATGTCTCCAGCTTCGCTCAGTTGATTGACCAAGCTTTTGTTGATGTGCAGGAGAAGATCAAGAAAGGTAAATCCGCTCATACTAAGGAGATTCAGGCCTTCCAGAAGTACTTTGAAACTGTTTATTAACCAGATGATATTAGTCTAACCGTCCGCGAAGCTGCGGTTACGCTAAAGGAGAAATTTTTAAAGAAAATGGAGAGTTTGAAACTCCCTTCATGTGTTACTCCTGAGAAACGCTATGAAGTGGCTTTCACACTATTTCCTCCAAAGACTCCTCGACTGCCATCTGCTGATTTTGGAGTGGCTCTTGCCCCTCCATTTCCAGATTGGTTCATCTGTGGGGACTCTATAAAGATCCTTCGCCAGCAGTCAAAACCCAAGCCTCAGTGGATGGTTCCGACTAAACATACGCCAGACAGTTTCAAAGGACACCTTCATGTCGGTATCGAAGATGTTCCTATCGAATCCTAAATACATGAAGGTTTGAATTCTTTTATTTTATGCTCTTTCTTTGGAACTTTATCATTACTGACATGTGGTAACTTGGTTTGTTTTGTAGCTGTACCCAAAAAGAACACCCCTCAGCATCTGGTCGAAGCCAAAGGCGAAGGCAGCAAGGTACATCACACACCTTTTCCTTTTGTTGATTATTCTTTCTCCCCCTTATTACTTCTAAATTTTAGGCTTCTCGCAAACCACCTCCGACACCTCAAAGGAAGTCAAAGAGGGGTACTGCCCAAATTATCTTCAATTCAGAGGATGAGGACCAATCTCCTCCTGAAGACTTGAAACTCAAAAAGAGGAGGAAGCCAAGCCAAGAATCTGGTGCTGCTGGTGGCCAATCTGAGCCTACAATGGCTAAAGTCCCCAAAAGACCATTACTACGAGTAAAGTTGCAGAAGCCCCTTCTGGAACCGCCTCTAAACCAACTGCAGGTCATGCTAAAAGCAATAACTCTAGCCCTGATGCTGAAGGAGTCAAGGTAACTTGTCATATTTTTCTTTAAATAAAAACTTATTTACCTTGTTTCCCTTAACCTGACTTGTTTCGATTTGATACAGGGTGATGCTAGTGGTTCGAAACCACCGGTGGATAATCCTCCTTCTTCCACCACCCTCCTGAATAGCCAAAGTGAGCCCACATACCATCCCACTTCTGACTTGGGCTCTGGAATGAGTTCACTAGGTGAAATTAACAAGCCTGGTTTTGAAATAGCTCCCCCTTCGCCTGCAAAAACTGCTACCCAACAGTCTCAAACAGATGGCTCCGACCATGAGGCAGACGATGTTCAGCAGGATCCTGACACAGAAAATCCAAAAGCTGCAGCCATGGATGAAGACCTACCTTTGGTCGATGAAGAGGGATCCCCAAAAGACGAACCCATTGGGGCTACCAATTTTAACCCAGAAGGAGAGGAAGAAATTGAAGAAAATGATGATGAGTCCATACACCAATCTGAACTTGATGGCCATGATGACGAAAATGAAGATGAAGACAAAATGGACGAAGATGAAGAGGAGGAGAATAAAGGTGAGGAGGAGAAGGCTGACAAAGGACCTATCAACGAGTCAACCCATGTCGAAGCCATTGCTACCCCAACACCTACTGCTGCGACTGAAGGCAAGGCAGCCTCAACTGTGTATGGAGCAGGACTTTCTGAAGAGGAACTGGATGCCTTGAGGACTAGCAACCCTCGTCAATACATAAAGATCCTTCTTGGGCGTCGAGGAAGCTCATCTGATAAAACTCCCAGTGCTTCGACTACCTTTAGGGATCAACCTTTAAGCAAACCTGAGGACAATATCCTTCTGAAGATCAAAAACAAGATCTTTAAGGGTGACCTTTTCACACTCTTACAGATGGATGATGTCACTCATATCTCTTTGAAAAGTCTCCTCCAACAAGTTAACCTTCACGCTATTTCTCCAGAATCTGCCAACGTCATCCTAAAGCTTGGCACTATGATTGACCAAGTCCATGGTGACCTCAAACGCCTGCCCTAAATTGAAAAGGCCATTTCAACCAAAGCTGGAAGTGAGGCTGCCGCTTGGACTGCTGCCACTGATTCTGAGAATAAGGTAGCAGAATTGGAGGAAACAAAAGAAAAGAACAAGCTAGAAATCACCTCCAATGAAGAAAGTATTGCTTCCTGGGAGCGAAAGATCAAGAAACTTCGAGCCAAGATCTCAAAGGCCAAAAAGCGTAACGCTGAATTGTCTGCCTTCGATGACTCTGGCTTGTCGAAAGAGCTTGAAAATGCCATAACTTTTGCTGAAAAAGCTCAACGACTGGAGAAGGAAGTTGCACACTTAAAATCTGACAAGGCCTTATGTGAAAAGCGTCTTGACCTCCAGAAGTCAAAGTACTTGAAGATGAAGGAGAGTCTCCCCTTTTAGCTTGTTACACTCTTTGTAATTTTTAATTTGATGCTCTATGGCCCTTTGAGGCATTTATATGTAATGACTACTAAGCCATTTTGGCATTCATAAATACCATTATTGGCTTTGCCCTTGTTATGTCGAATTACTCCTTAACAATTTTAATTTCTTGAAGTGCTGGTTTATGTTTTTTCAAATACTTGCCATTTACTTTCAAGATTCTTTTATCCTCATTTAATTCCTCAAATTCATAGGCTCAATTAGAAAATACTTGCGTAATTTGAAACGGGCCCTCCCATTTTGGGGACCATTTTCCCAAGGCTCTAACCTTTCGATCCATATGCAGGATTACCTTCCAAACAAAATCTCCAGGTGAGAAGGTCTTGATTCTAACCTTTTTATTATAAGACTTCTCCACTCTTTTCTTTTGTCTCTTCAAAAGTTCTAAGGCTTTAAGTCTTTCTTCGTCCAGATCTACCAGTTCGTCTAACATCATATTCCAATAAAGCTCAGAAGGAATTTCATGATGTCTCTGAATCCTAGCCGACTAGAGATGTATCTCAACAGGTAACACTGCATCGTACCCAAAAGTCAATCGAAAAAGAGTAGTGTTGATTGCTTCCTTGGGAGAGGTTCGACATGCCCAGAGGATCTGGTCCAATGTCCTATGCCAATTTCTAGGCTTCTTTCCCACATGTTTCTTGATCAAACTAATCACCACTTTATTAGCTACTTCGACTTGACCGTTAGCCTGAGCATAATAAGGTGTGGAGGTTAAGAGTTTGAAACCCATCTCTTTTGCAAACTCCTGCATCTTTCGACCTGTAAAGACTGATCCTTGATCTGATGTGATCGTTTCTGGGATTCCAAACCTGTAAATGATGTATTTTTGAATAAACTCGATCACATCCTCTTGATCCACATTTGGTAAAGGTATCGCCTCGATCCACTTCGTAAAGTAGTCAATTCCTACCAAAATGTATCTCTGATTCTTGGAGGATGTCGGTCGAATCTCTCCAATCAGATCCAAACCCCAACCTCTAAAAGGCCATGGTTTGACTATGGAATGTAACTCGCTTGCAGGGATATGCTGTATGCCAGCATGAACTTAACATTCTTCGCAACCCTTGGCGAATTCAATGCAGTCTTTTAGCATTGTAGGCCAATACATGCCTTATCGAAACAATAGCCACTTCATATTATGGCCTACCTGATGTGCCCCACATGCCCCACTATGGACAGTCGAAAGGGCCAGATACGCTTCTGTTTCACTAAGACATTTAAGTAAGACCCCCTCAGGGGTCTTTTTAAACAATTAATTGCCTAGAAGGACATAACTTAAGGCTTGATACCTAACCTTTCGCTCTGTGGATGCTGTCGGGTTTTGCAAGTACTCGACTATAGGCTTCCTCCAGTCTTTATCCGTCAAGCTGTCTATTGCAAAAATCTCGAAATTTTCTTCATCAGCATATCCAAGCTTTATCACTTCTAGGTCCGATGGGCATAATCCAACAGATACCACTTTACCTCTAGCTTCGATTGCCTCTTATAAATTTTCCTTCGAAACCTTATACCCAGAAGCAACCTGAGCCAAGTCATTGGCCACTTGATTTTCCAGTCGAGGTATGTGTCGAATGCTTACTACTTTGAATTTCTTTAGTAGTCTGTTGGCCACTACGAAGTACATGATAAGATTCTCCTTAACACATTTGTACTCCTTTGTAATTTGCTTTATGACCAACTCTGAGTCTCCCATTATTTCGACTCGAGTTGCCCCCAATTCTAACAAAATTTCAAGTCCGGCTATTAAGGCTTCATACTCAGCCTCGTTGTTGGAACAAAGTCCTTCGACCATGTACTTAAATTTTGTTGGAATTTTATCCGGAGAAATAATCAGCACACCTACACCTGTGCCATCTTTGTGGCTGGAGCCATCGAAGTATAACTTCCAAGGTTCCAATTCGACATAATTCAACATGCTTTCGTTTATGGAGTGGTCGACTATAAAGTTTGCTACCCCTTATCCTTTAACTGCCTTCAGAGGCTTATACGTTAAAGAGTACTCAGTCAATGCTAGTGCCCATTTACCGATTCGACTATGCAAGATAGGTTTAGACAACATGTACTTAATAACATCGAAATGAGACAAAACATAAACATCAACTGACTTTATATATTGCTTCAATTTTGTACAAGAGAAATACAAGCATAGGCATAATTTTTCTATCATTCTATACCTAGTTTCTGCATCATTCAAAACTCTACTGAGGTAGTAAATGGCTCTTTCGACACCATCCTCATCCTCTTGAGCCAACATGCTACCTATGGTTTTGTCTGATGGAGCTATGTACAATCTCATACTCCTATCCCTACAAGGTGGTGAAAGAATTGGGGGATGACTCACGTATTCCTTGATCTTGTCGAAGGCTGCCTGCTACTCCTGCCCCCATTTGAACCCATCTTTATTGAATCGAAGCAATGGTGAAAAGGCCTGCATTTTTCCGCTTAGGTTCGATATGAATCTTCTCAAGAAATTTATCTTGCCCAACACTTATTGCAGCTCCTTTTTCATTGATGGTGCTTTCGCTTCCATGATGGCCTTGGTCTTGTTCTGGTTGATCTCGATCCCCTTTTTATGGACCACAAAGCCTAGAAAATCCCGTGCCTGCACACAAAACGCACATTTAAGAGGATTCATTTTAAGACCATGCCTTCTCATCCTTTCAAAGGAGTGTCGAAGATGGTCTAAATGATTCTTCCCTGAAACAGACTTAACCACAATATCATCAATATATATTTGCATGACAGTCTCTATATAATCATGGAAGATTGAGTTCATTGCTCGTTGATATGTTGCCCCAGCATTTTTGAGGCCGAAAGGCATCACCACCCACTCGTAGGTGCCTAAGGCTCCAGGGCAACGAAAAGCTGTTTTGGGGACATCATCTTCAGCAATGAATATTTGGTTATAGCCAGAGTACCCATCTAACATACTAAGATACTCATGTCCTGCGGCGGAACCGACTAGCATTTCTGCCACAGGCATAGAATACTCATCCTTAGGAGTTACAGAATTTAAATCTCTAAAGTCTATGCAAACTCTTAAGGAACCATTCTTTTTAATAACAGGTACAATGTTAGCTAACCATTCGACATACTTGGCAGTGCGGATAAATATGCATCGAAGGAGTCTTTCGACTTCCTCCTTTATCTTCGAGAGAACTTTTGGGGTAAACCGTCTTGGATTCTGTTTAACTGGCTTCTTCCCAGGCTTGATCGGCAACCTATATTCGACCAACTCTCTACTCAAACCAGGCATTTCATCGTAGTCCCAGGCGAAACAGTCTTTAAACTCCTGTAACAGCTGAGTAACTTCGACCTTAAGTTGTGGGTCAAGATTAGCACTAACATATGTTGTCCTTTTAGTCACCCCTTCTCCTAGGTCGATTTCTTCCAATGGATCCTGAGCTAGCATCTTAGTGTTATTTGCCAGCGGATCCTTCTCGAATCCCAAAGGCTCATCGTCATAAATGGCGTCAAGCCTCTGGCCTCGCTCTACCCCCTGAACCTGATCAGGTGGCTCTGGGTCGAAGTCCTTACCAGGACCTTCTTGGTGGAGTTCAGGATTGGCTTTGCCAGTCATATATTCGTTAGCAGCCTCCAAAGCCACTTGTAGTCTGGTTTCAGCCATGTAGGCCGAAATTCTTCTCAATGCTTCGAACTCAGTCATTATCATTGAATTCACTCCCCCACCCTGTGGGGTCTACTGCAGGCTCGCCAAGGTATGGAAGTCTTTCCCCTGGCACCTCCTTATCCCAACGAAAACCCTCGACGGGATATAAGTACAATGAGCAAAATGTCTCGTCATCTGGGACAAACTCAAAATCTGCTGGGCCGCAGGGGGAAATGTGAGCCAAATGTTTGTCGAACTGACATCTGTCGACATGATTTATTGGTGCTTTAAAATACCCCTGGTCAGCTTCAATGTTTTCGACTATGCCATCTGGCCTTTAGATGGTGATGCGTTGATGCATCGAAGATGGCACTGCACCAATGCCATGTATCCACTCTCGTCCTAAGAGCAGATTGTAGTTGGCTTTTGTTTCTACTACCATGAAGACGGTAGGCCTAGTAATTGCCCCCACTGTTAAGTCGACGTGTATCACCCCCAGAGTAGAGCCAACTTTTCCTTCGTAATTTGAAAGAACCATGTTATGTGGCTTAGTGTCAGTATCATATTTTCCAATCTTGCTCAGTAAGAAATGTGGCATCAAGTTCACTGTTGCGCCACAATCAACTAATATTTTATTTATTGGCACGTTCTCCACCTTGCCAGTAATGTAGAGGGGCTTTAGGTGACCCTTCATTTCTAGGGGTGTTCATGGGTATGGGTCGACCCACGAACCCATTGACCCAAACCAACCCAACCCATAAGTTACCCAAACCTATTCATTTACGGGTATACCCAACCCAACCCATAACAACCCGTATAGTTTTGGGTCGGGTATCGGGTTTGAGGTTTGCAACCCACAGAGCCATTGACCCAACCCATTGATGAGACTTTAGTAATTTTTTATTATTTTTATTTTAATTTTAAATTAAAATATAAAACTAATATCTCACTAATAACCATAATTTTTTTAAAAAATTATTCTCCACTAATAATATTACTAGACGAATGAGTTTACGTAATTCTAATATTAAATGTGTTTCTTATATTTTTTTGAGTCATTTCTAACTTACATATTTAATGGAAATAACGTGACTTGTAAAATTTTATATTAACATCAAGTGTTATGTCGTGTTGATGAATTTTATTAGATATTATATGATGTGTTTCATCGAATTTGAGTGTTAGAAATGAGTATGATTGTATTGAGTTGTGTTACATTTTTTAAATCGACAAAAAATCATAATTTTTTTAAATTTGAAACACAACCCGCGAACCCAACCCAACCCAACCCATAAATGAACGGGTCGGTTCGGGTCGGTTTTAATAATGAAATTGCGGGTTGGATGATGAACCCAACCCATTGAAGTTTGAACGGGTTGGGTAACGGGTTAGGCCAAATCCGATCCAACCCAACCCGTGTACACCCCTATTCATTTCCTCTGTGGGTCGCTCAAAAAAGGCGTTCTGCTCTTCGACACACCCATTGTTCATAATATAGTAGCATACCGGCTTGTGTGCCGCCATATCTGCCTCAGTGCAGGCATCTAAATCTTCGACTTCTGTGAGCTGGTCGGACTATCTGGGCATTACAGACACCACATTGACTATGATGTCAAGAGAAGCATCAGACTCGGAGTCGGAGTTGTCTGTCATTTCATCATCCTCTTCGCCAATCTTTTCAGGTTTATCCTCTTGAGAGGCAAACAGTTTTCGTCCTACAGGTATTTTTTCAGCAGCCTTCATTGGATTCCCTCCATTATTGTCAGTAGGGATATTAGTACTGGGCTCTCCTTGATCCTTCGACTGGGCCTCCCTGAGAGCCTTCCTTCGACGTTGCTCTCTCCTCCATTGAGATCGCGACATCGGGTTCTTCCCCTTATAGTTTTCAGAGACATATGCCGATTTGTTAGAGGTTTGAAACTCCTTTCGATACTCTATTGAAGAGCCTCTGCCCACATCAAACTTCTGCCATTTTTTAAGACCTTTATCCTTTCCTTCGACAGGTTTCATCCAGCTCCCTATCGGTGCATTGCTTGTTGATTTGAAGGTACTGGGTCTGGCCCCTGGGAACTGTGTTTTTCCTCCCACTTGTTTTGAAGAGGACCTTCTAGGGTCGAAACCCCTTTGACCATGAAATGTTCTCTGCTCCCTTCTTTCTTTAGCCTTCCTAATCCCTTCAAGATTGTGAGCAACCTTTTGATCGAAGATTGCACTGCATTTGGGGCATAACATGACACCTGGTCCCTTCTTTTGGCAGCGGTGAAGGAATTCAATGATAGTTTCATCTTGTTTTGGATATGCCACTTTGTTACGCTCTTCTTAGTAGCTTGCTTTGTCCACCTCCATGGTCTTATGTTGCGTAATCTCGACCATATTTATGTCCATGTCGACATCAACACTAAGATTCAGATTGCAGAAGTCCACATCAAGTCCCTCAGCAGCCTTATCCATCTTAACGAAACTCTCAGCAGTCTCTTTAGTAACCAGCATCATGTTGGAACCCTCATTGATCCCATCATTTAAGCCCTCAGTGGCTTCGTCGAAGCTATCAATGACCTCGCTCATGAGTTTCTCCACAGCGTAAATATCAAGGTCTTCAGTAACCTTGGCTAACACAGCCTTGTTGGCGAAATCTTCAGTAATTTCCACCATATGGACTGAACTGTCGAAGTCATCAGCAACCTCAACCATATGTACCTCTGGCTCAGCATAACGAGCATCTTCTGTTTGCAATGGTCAGAGTCAATTTTCATCTGACCTTTGCTATTCTCTCCGAATTTCAGCTTGCCCTCCTGAATAGCATTTTGCACCAGATCCCTGAAAAGAAAACATTGAGAAGTTTTATGACCCAAAAAATTATGGTACCTACAAAATCCTCTCTTTTTTCTTTGTTCTAAAGGTGGCACTTTAGCGCCAGGAGGCACTATCATCTGCCCATCTTTTACTAACAAATAAAAAATTTTGTCACATTTGGTGATATCGAAAGTGTATGTTTTCTTGGGAAACTTATCATTCTTTTCAGATTCGCCAGAATGTTTTCCAGTCGAAGGGGCTAACATTTTACAAGCATACGGAGGACCTTGCTTTAACTCAGCAACGTCTACCTTACTCTCGTAAAAATATAATGGTTCGTCGTACAAACCTTCGACATCCTCATTATATTCAACATAAGATACCTTTTTACCCTTATTGAACTTAGCCTTTTCGTCTTTCAGACGTTCTAACTGTTGAACCCTATCAGCCAGTTGGACCATATCTCTCAGATACTAGGTATCCAATTTCTTTCTAATAAAGTAATCAAGGCCACCAACGGCCATTTCGACCAGCTCATGCTCTGGAAAGTAATACACCTAGCCTTAAGTAATTGAAACCTGTTTAGGTAATCGTCTATTGGCTCAGTAAACTTTCGCTTTATGCTAGCCAACTCCTTCAAACTAATCTTAGTTTGCCCCATATAGAATTGTTCATGGAACAAGCGCTCTAGCTGGGTCCAATTACAGATTGAGTTAGGAGGTAGGGTTGTAAACCAAGTAAAAGCATTTTTGGTGAGAGAACTTGGGAAATATTTTACCCTAAGACTTCCGTCATTTGCGATCTCTCCAGCCTCGATAATATACCGGGCTACGTGTTCGACAGTAGATTCAGTTGTATCTCCTGAGAACTTGGTAAACTTTGGGACCTTCGTCCTAGGAGGTAATTCTGATTGTAGAATATAATCCACTATGGGTGAGGTATAGTTTGGCCTAGTAAAGCCAAAATTTACCCCATTTCGAGCCATTATTCTTTCGACCATGGCTGCTAGGTTGTTATCCGCTGCTATGTTGTTACATCAAACCTGTTGTACAACACGGTCAGCATCTTGGTTTCTATTCACTATCACTATCCCTTGTTCCCCTTCTTCAGGAATTGGCCCTTGGTTCCTAGGTGGTTCGACTTTGGGGAGTTCGACTCTAGGGGATTCTAGGTTGGCCTCAGGCATAGTCTCTAGGTTCTGCCGTGGGATATTCTCCACCACAGTCGCACCTCGTACAGGGGCCAGCACCCCCATAAATTCTGCCATGCGTGCCAATTGCGCTGCTAGTTGTTGGTTAGTTTGGGTAGTGTTCCGAATCAAAGGCTGGAAAATTTCCCCCATAGTTTGAGACAAAGTTTGTACCATTTATAGGTTACTCTCATCCATTTGTTGTCTTAAACATGCTATAGACGTGTTTGTCAGAGTAGGACCTTGAGTGGAATATCCTATACCTACATTTTAGCTGTTTCGACCCACATTAATCCCAGATCCCGATCCTTGTAATGGCGAAGAAATTACATTGTCTGAGAATACTGGGGGGCATTTTGGAGGCTTTGCATTATTGACGTTGGCATTCCATAAGGTGGATTTCTTGGTAAGGGTTGTGAAAATCCTTGAGGGATAAGATGCCTAAGTGTCGAAGTTCCTCCTGGTGGAGTTTGGGGATTAGATGCTTGTGGCCCAACGTACTCCAAAACAGGGTGAGTGTAAGCCCTTATATATGTCGACCCTGGTCCTATCATTGATGGCATTGGGTCGGACATAACAGGAGGTGGGATTGGCTCTCCTGTCGAAGGAACTGGAGGTGGTATCACATCGTTCCTAAACATATTTTGAGGGTTTGTGTTACTAGGCTGGGCATTCGAATTACTTGACTGAGGAATAGAACCACTCCCTTGAGGGTTTGGATTGTTTGGCTTTCGTTGCCATTTTTCTAGTATATCTTCTCTTTGGTATCTCTTCGTTTGTAGTGGCTACCTTACCACTTCTCAATAACATGCAACGAAGCTTTTTAAGAAGGAAACGATGACTGAAGATTTTCAAAAATTTAGAAAGATCTTTACCAAGTTAGCACTGTCCTATTGGGTGTGCCAATTTGTTTACCGTGAAAATTGGTAAACAACCGTTGATCTTCCAAATCTAACTTTGGTGACTCACAGGATCGATCAGATTGATCCTAGGACATGTGCTAACAATTGATCTAAGGCGAATCCTAAGGAAATAAATACTTCGATAGAACTCATGAAGAAAAGTTTGTTGAAAATACAATCTAGACAATGTTTTAAGAATGTTAAGTTAAAAGACTGAAAAGGTAAAAGAAAAGGTCGAAGGCGTGCAGTAAAGGTTGAAACTATAGAAAGTGCAGAAATATAACTTGCGTTAAATAGGAGATAAAAAAACTTAACAAAAGATTGAAGTAAATTGCATTGAAAGATAAATGGTGTTTACATCACGTACATTCTCACAAGACTCTTTTTTCGACACGCGGATACTTTGAGTAAATTTGGAGTTACTTGTACAAAGTGAACTCAACACACCGAATCCTATTGCTAGAACCCTTATTTATAATACCTAAACTAACTGCTACAAGCTGCCTGAAATAATAAACGAATGACAAGTGTCACATTGCATGCTTCCATCACTTGGATGTACGCCACCTGTCTTTCTTCAAGAGCGAACCAAAGTAACTACTCCCTCCTTTATTTGAATTTGAATTTCCAGCGTCGGACATCATCAGCATTCTCGGTCGAAGGTGCCCTCTTCAACTCTTAGAAATATTTTCTAAGTCCCAAAAGATATCCTTTCCTCTTATGAGCATCTTCGACTTAAACCTATCACACAGATCCTGTCGGAAGCTTCTCTAAACCTCTTCAAGAGCTTAACATTCCCATTAACACTTCCAACTTCATATGGAGTCATGTGTTACTCTCAAATACCATTCACTTTTATCTTCTACTTCTCTCTTTTTGCAAAATAATTTTTGTTGTTTTACTTTGTGTTACTCTTTTAATTCATTTGACTTAGATTATGAAAAAATGGTACTAATCTTGAAGAATATCTGTGATGGAGTCATGTGTGAGGAGGAGGATTAGGGAAGATATGAACCTAAAACCTATAGTTTATTATGTCATGTCTCTTCAAATCTGGGTTCATGTCTCTTCAGATATGGGTTTTCATGTGTTTTCACGGGTTTCCTTCTTCAAAACTGAGTTTTAAAAATGGATTTATGTCTAAATAATCATGAACTTCCATGTCTCTTCATAATTAGGTTTTTACGGGTTTGTTGTTTGCCTGATCTAATAAGAAATGGTGAAGAGGAATCTAATGAGATCATTTTTTAATTTAACTTCTACATATTCTTCATCATAGATTCTGTTTTGTTTAGGATTTGAAGTAAGATGATTTAAGTCTATTTAAGTTTCAATGATGTTGTTGTTGCTGCCCATATGAGGATGACGATGAAGTTTCAATGATGTTGTTGTTGCTGCCCATAATGTTAAAAGAAATAAAAATATAAAATATAAAATGACATGTAAAATAGAATGGACAAATTGGAATGTTCATGTCACTCAAATGTGCCATATATTTAAAAAAAACTACACATCATCATTTTTTCAGTTAAAATGAAAAGGGGACCAAAATTGTTTAAAAATAAAATATGGGGACTAGTTTCGTGAATGGACTATAATAGGGGGAGCAAAACTGTAATTTAGCTATATATATATATATATATATATATATATATATATATATATATATATATATATATATATATATATATATATATATTTGGTTCAAAAGAGGAGAAGAAATAATTTACCACATAACTTTAAAAAATTGAGTATAAAATACATAAAAATTTTTTAGAAAAAACCTAACATAAATAAACATAAAAATAAATATTATAAAAGAAAATAAAAAATTTCAATGATTATAATTTATCTTAAATACAAAAATAAAAAATAATAATTTGAAGGTGAATAATAATTATAATAAATTGATGGAAACAATAAATAAAAATCTTTCATAACACAAGTAGGAACGCTGCAGAAAATAATAATTTTAAAACATTAAAATGAAATTGAGAATATTTTAGTAAATATATTAATTTATTAAATATCAAAACTTATATTCCCGCCCCTATCTTCCAAATCCCTCATATTTAGAAGATGTAAAAAAGGTGATTTTGCTCCTCTCCTCTCATCCTCTCTTTTTTCTAAAAATTGAACTAAATATATTTCATTAGAAACTAACAAGATACTCGTTCGTTCACACAGGTAAATTTATTTAATACGGTATAAAATATATTTAAATACACGTATAAATTTAAAATGAAAAATAGAATTTGGAGAAAAACAGAAAATTTTCACATTTGAAAATAAAGAATTTATCTCTAAATTAAAGACAATTGTTAGTGATGTGCGCCATTATTGATTGATATTCAATTTGATACAATATAAAATATTTTAGATACACGTGTCAATTTATAATGTGTTACTTAATTGTAAAATGAAAGATGATCGTATAAATTAAATTGTATTAAATAGTCATATAAAAAAAAGAGACTTGTGAGATGAAGAAAGAAAAAAAATTCACATTTGAAAAAAAAAATTGTCTCTCAAATAAAAAAAATTGTTAGTTAAAATAAAATAGATATTGTCCTAACAGTGACTTGATAAATGAAAAGTTAGTTGTCTGCACTATTATTGAGTGTTATCCAATTTAATACACTATAAAATGTATTTAGATACACATGTCAATTTAAAATGAATTATTTAATTATAAAACGAACAATAATCATATACATTATGAATATTTTTATATATAACAATTATAAAATAATTGTGTTTTTTTTTATTTTAGATAAATTTTGTGTTTTAAAAATTCAACATTTTTCTGTGTTCTTTTTCATTAAATTAAAAAGAGATTCATATTTTGTTATTTATACTTAAAAAAAGAAAATAGAAAAAAGAAAATGAAGAGAGAAAAAATTAAAATGAAAGTGAGAAAGTGTGAGAAAAAAAATGTAGGAGAAATTTGAAATTTGAATTACGAGACGAAAAGGAAGAGTGAGAAAGTTAAAAGTAAAAAGTGGGAAATGAATTAAGTGGAAAAAGGAGGTAGTTTCAATTTTTTTTTTAACATTTGTTAATTACAAATATGTCTTTTTGTTACTACAATTTTTTAAAAAGAAGATGATATATTAGGAAGTTTGGTGGTATTTATTTTAATGGATAGATAGTTGATATTATCTCCCCTTCCATCCCCTCCCATCCCATCCACCTTCCTCAAGCAAAACACACTTTAAATGGTTGGCATTAAAAATTATAAGAATCGATAGTATGGTTGATGATTGAACTCAATACATTACAAAGATTAAAGTGAGATTGATTTCTTTTTAAACAAACTAATAACAGTTATAACTAATATGATTGTCTATTAAATTAAGCTACTATTTCCATGGTTGTATCAACAAAAGAAGGAAAGACAATGAAATCCTTGCACTAGAAGTAAACGGGAGAATTTCAAAGGAATCAAATGAGATCAAAAATGAAATTGGTGAGCATTTTCAAAGAAGTTTTGAGGGGAGAGGTGTGAGACCTGTTCCAGCAAACATCAAGTTCAATAAATTGTTTGGTTCAGATAGAAACTCATTTATCGTCGAATTTACAGAAGAAGAAGTTTTTAGAGTAATATGGGAATGTAAAAGTTCAAAAAATCCAGGCCCAGACAGAGTTAACTTTGAATTCATAAAAAAATTTTAGGAGATCATTAAAAGTGATTTCATGAGGGTAATATTCAGAATTTCATAAGTACGACCGTATGGTTAAAGGTACTAATAATTGCTCTTTCATGGTTCTCTATCCAAAGAAAAGTAGTCCTACAAGGATCTCATAATATAGATCGATATCTTTGATAGGTTGTATTTACAAA
Source organism: Lathyrus tuberosus (assembly GCA_022829125.1). NCBI lineage: Eukaryota > Viridiplantae > Streptophyta > Magnoliopsida > Fabales > Fabaceae > Lathyrus > Lathyrus tuberosus. The sequence continues at coordinate 1,631,843 of JALAZF010000082.1, read as the reverse complement.
GTAATATCAAAGGTGCTAGCTAACAGGTTGAAGAAAGTGATCAATAACATTATTGTGGAGACTCAATAAGCGTTTATCTCAGGCAGGAAAATTCTAGATGGAGTCCTTGTGGCTAATGAAATTGTTGATAAAGCTAGGCGAAAAAAGAAAAAAGTTGTTTTATTCCAAGTGGATTTCGAGAAAGCATACGACACGATAGACTGGAACTTTCTGTTATTTGTGATAGAAAAAATGGGATTCCATAATAAATGGAGGAGGTGGATTTCAGAATGTCTAAGAACCTCCTCCGTTTCGATGCTAGTAAACGAGATCCCTACTAAAGAATTCATGATGAGTCGAGGTTTAAGACAAGGAAACCCTCTCTCCATTCCTTTTCTTAATTGTATCAAAAGGATTTAACGTTTTGATGAAGAAAGCTCTGGTCTTGGGGAAATTGGTGGGATATAAGTTTGAGAGAGGAGATAATTGTTTCTCCCATTTATAATATGCGTATGACATTGTGATCATTTATGAGAAGAGTTGGTCTAACATTCGAGCTATAAAGTCTATTTTGCTCAGGTACTTGGAGTCTCATTTACAAGTGGATTGGAGTGCAAGCAGCCATTCACAATGGTGGATTTAAATATATGGATCAGTTTGAAAATTTGGTAGCTGGAGGTAGATCTTTTTCTTTGAAAACGATAATTATTTGGTTGGCTTGTGTGTGGAATATCTGGAAGAATAGGAATGAAAAAATCTTCCAAAATGAGGATTTTAACATTGAGAAAATAGTAGAAGAATCGAAAATCACAGCTTGGAAATGGCTCAAAATAAAGTGAAAAATTATTAAGGATGATTTAGCTTTATGGTGCCTGAATCCCAAAGCTTGTCTCGACATCAAAGACGATAGGTGTTAGTTCATCTGGGAACATTTTTGTGTTGTCAATACAAGTTGAATTGTTGTTCTTTTGGCTGATGTGGAGTCTGATATCTTATGAGTCTGGTGCATTGTGCATTTTGTGTATTACCTGGTTGGTTGTGGATGTGTTCATCTGTTTTAAAGTGCAATTACTGAATATGGTCCTGAGTAGATGACAGTAGTGGCTTGTGGCTTTCTGTCCGTAAAGGTTCAACTTGGTTTGGAATGTTATCATCCTTTTGATTTGGAATCTCCCAGTAGCTCGGTTTTGGTTTATAGCATATTCACGATGGTTTTGTTTCCTTTTTGGAATCTTGCTTGGTTTTGTGGGATCCTCTGGTGTTGGAGTTTTTAGCGCTCGTGAGATCTTGTGATTTCCAATATGTATTTTGAAGTTGAAGCCACTCCTGGTCGTGAGTTATGTCAATCAATGTAGGAAGCCTCTTTGGTCAGATAGCTTATGTTGTTGTTTGGGTTGTGGTGTTCAGCTTTTGCATCTTGCAAGGAGATGTTGGTTGATTATGTTGTTCCTGAATGTGATCGTCTCGGACCAGTTTTAATTTTGGTTGAGTGTTTTCTGTATTCTACTCAATTAGTGTTGTAGTTGGGGGTGTTACTAGTGTAATTTAGAGCTCTTTTTATTGGAAGTTTTTTGTTCCTTATTTTGGGAATTGTTTTGGTGGTGTTACACTGGATTTTTCACTAAACTATAAATGGCAAGTATTCAATGAGACCAGCCATGAATGTGCCACGTGGAAAATAAAATACCATGGGTCAAACTTGATCACGATGACTCAAGGTCGGGAATCACGTAAAGGGATACCGGTCGAAGGCAACGTACTCGAAGGGCACAACGAGAAGCATGAAGACTTAGTGAAATTGAGTACTATGCTATGTTAGCCAATTAGTGAAATTGAATACGATGCCATGTTGGCTAAGGTTGGAGTCCATCATTACCGTTGAATACTATGCCATGTTGGCTAAGGTTGGAGTCCACCTTTAGAGTTGAATACTATGCCATGTTGGCTAAGGTTGGAGTCCTTCATTACAATTGAATACTATGCCATGTTGGCTAAGGTAGGAGTTCATCATTACAAATGAAGTAGTGACAACTCAGTCACCACATGTGGAGTACATCACTATAATGGACAATATGACAAAACATGTTACATTTATGTGGTCGACGTCGAAGGCTTCGACGAGGATATTCAATTCTTGGCGCCAATAAAACAGTTGATAAGTTCAAATGATACCACAAGGCAAGAACTACTATATTAGTGTCGACGATTACATGGAGAACGTGGGGCACGTCGGGGAGAATTGCTACACTATCTGAAAACGTATCACCATGGGAGTAGCTTATCATGCTTAGGCAGTTATCTTAGTATTGTATATATAGGTACATAGGTTCATTTTATAAGGGGTCTGCAAATTGTACACGTTTTATGAAACACTCAAAGTACATGCACTGTGAGAAACGAGCGAAAGAAATATGTACATATGCGTTCCACCGTTTTATACAAATTCAACACTTTTATCTTAAATCTTTCTTTTATGCATTTAAGCTTTTTCGACTTCCACTACTTTTCACGCAACTTTACGTTTTCTTGCACTTTACTTTCAAGTATCTCTTTTAACTTTAAATTTTCTTTTACCTTGCATCATTCTTTTCAAGAGATCGCAAGCATTTTCATATACTTGCCCGAGTTTATGTTAACTTTGACAAGCCCTAGGAATTTTACGAGTAACGAACACACAAACATGTCTGGGAGATTTTCGAGTTTGATCCCTTAAGTATTAATATAAACTTGTATTTGTTTACCAATATTCACTGTAAACAAATTGGCATGCCCAGTGGGACCGATTTATGTTTTTTTAGATATTCGTGTTTTAAAACCCATACTTTTCCCTGCATGTGTTTTCTTCAACTTTATACCTTGTGTGCGAGTGCATGAGATTAAGGTGTGGCAAGATAACGAAGAGAGGAGTGAGGAGACCTGTTAAAAGATCAGTTAGAAGAATGATGAATCCTAGAAATAATAATGGAGATTAACCTTCTAATAGTGCTAGGGTAGGGACTGTTTCTGCAACGGTTACTAAACCTATCCATTCAACTGCTAGTGCGACGGTGATGCCATCCATGATGATAGCATCAACGATTTCGCTTGAGGGGACAGTTTTATCCCCGATTCCCCAGATTCATCCAGCGACTCCTAGACCAATTTTGGCCACGGATTTTAGGCCTTTTGCCACAAATACTAGAATGCCAATTCCAGGGGTGTGAGCAACCATTTGGGATGTCAACAACAGTTATAGCAACCCTACAAAATAACCCTTTGACATTTGTGGATAACGCTACAAATATGTTGTCGTCCGTTATAGCGTCAGGTTTGGCTATAAGAAAGCATGGTCGAAATGTGCCACCCCACATGGGGATGGGATTTGGCTCCCAAGTGATGTCGACGATGACCACAAACTCTGTCCTGGTTATAAGGCAGCAGATGGACAAGAGTAACCACGATATGATAAATATTGTACCACATTAAATGGGTACAATATTTAACCCAATGATTCAAAACACCAACCAGAGTTACAAACAATTGGCGACTCAAATGACGAGGATTACAAATTTCTTCGGCGCTCCCCCAATGCAAGTTCGACCAGCCACACAGCCCTAGGTTATCGCGCAGGTTCGGAACAAAGGAATAGTCCTAGAAGAGACTGTGAACCAGGGACAACAAGGAAATCCCCCACGGATCGATGAGGTTCAGGTTGGAGAAGAGAACCCACCTATGATAGTGATTAACCGAAACCAAGACGTGGACCAGGTGGTCCACCGGGTTCGACAAGGGAATTTGTTAGGAGATAACAATTCAACAACTATTATCGAAAGAATAATGGCTCAAATCGGGGTGAATATGGGCTTGCAAAGACCAAATTATACGTCCCTCTTATCAGAGTATGTGTTATAGACAGAGTTTCCAAGGGGATGGAAAGTCCCTAAGTTTACAAAATTTGCTGGTGATACCAACGAATCTACGGTCGAACATATTGCTCGTTACCTTACTGAAGCAGGTGACATTGCAAGCAATGAGAACTTAAGGATGATATATTTCTCTAGTTCTCTAACAAAAAACTCTATCACATGGTTTACAACTCTACCACCACACTCAATCCATGATTGGGTGCATCTAGAGAGGTTGTTCCATGAGCAATTCTACATGGGACAGTCTAAAATTAGTTTGAAAGAATTGTCGATTGTGAAGCGAAAGTTTGCTGAGTCAATTGACGACTACTTAAACAGATTATGGTATTGAAAATAAGGTGATTTACCCAAGTGCCTGAACATGAGCTTGTCGAAATGGCTGCTAGAGGGTTAGAATATTCCATTAGGAAGAAGCTAGACACTTAGTATCTAAGGGATATGGCCCAATTAGCAGATAGAGTCAGACAAGTCGAAAGGTTGAAGGTCGAGAAGGCCAGAGCCGGAAAGAGTAAGAAAGAGTGTATAGCTTACGTCGACATGCAAGACCAAGATGTAGTGTCTGAGGTTAAGTATGAGAATGTCGAAGAGACAGAGGTCGATGTGGCTGAATAGAAGCCAGGTCTGTGAGTGCAACTTCACCATGAGATGTTTTGCATGATGTCAAAACATTGCAACTACTTCACAGTTTGGTACATTGGACAGCAGCTCTAAGTTTTTGTGTGGCATCCTTGCATTAGAGGTCTTACGAATCATCAAAAACCACTTCAAAATTGTCCAAAATCATGAAAACCAGTTTCTGCACAAAAATGCACTGCAAGTGCCGGCACATTCGCATTTCAGGCCGTTACATGTAACTCATTATTTAACCCTGTAGGTTCTATTTCATTCTGGTCGACACATACCTTCTTTAGGTCAACACATACTGAAAGTGTCAATAGTATGTGCCGACACATACATGTTTCAGGCCGGCACATCTACTGCCCTAAATAAGGTTGTAGGTTTTGTTTCTCTTGGGTCAGCATATGTGTCATTTCAGGTCGGCACATGCTGTTATTTTTGACAGTATGTGCCGACACATCCGTCGTTCAGGCCGACACATGCTGTTAAGTTGGTTAATTTTGACAACTTTTTTAACTCTGAAAATTACCTCTTTGCCATCAATCTTCCAAAACTATAAATACATCATTCATGCTTCATTCCAAACTGGTGATACCATAAAATTAGTCTGCATTTGCTCATCATCTTCAACCTCCGTCCTATGTCTACACACTGACAAATCACAAATAATAATCTTTTATTTGGGTGCCAGCTAGGCGAAGGCGTGATAACTTCTGATTAGGTTCTTGTGTAGCCGAGAATATCGGGTTGAGATTTGTGGGGGTCTTCATCTGGAAAAATTACGGGTTTGTCCTCCAAGATCGAGTGAAGATTTGGGGGTTTTCGTGCAAGACGGTCAAGAGAGAATTGCGTCGTTGTGAAAGCCTTTGGAGATAAAGTATGCAAAGGACCCTTTGGAGATAAAGAATGCAAAGGAAGTAGCGGAGAACGACGAATCGAATTGAAGTCTTGTGGAACAATCAGTGTAATTGATCGTCCGTGAAAGCTTTGGAGATAAAGAATGCAAAGGAGTAGCAATATTGACATGTCAATTGGCATCCATTGTTGTCTTGGTCTTACTTAAGATCAAAAGAAGAAAAGGGGTTGAATCAACATCAGAACTAGTGTGTTTGTATGGTTGCTCTGAACACTTTTCTTGTATATAGACTTTTTGCATAGTAAGAAAGTATCCTAATTCCACATTGGAAAATAGGCGCAGAAAGACCCACACAGGAGGATGAAAGTGGGGAGTTGCATGAACAAATCCTCGCGTCGATCTCTCTATTTTCTCCTTACTCGTTTTATTTTCATTACGCAATTTTTCGAATAACATTGATTAATCGATCGAATCGTAAGAATTTTCCCGTGATCTTTTTGTTTTAAAATTGATTGTTGATTAGCTTATAATCACTTTTGATTATAAGTGGTTTTCATACCAACAACAACACAAAGGAAATTCTGAAAATTCGTTCGCACACCAAGTGTTCGATAAATTGCATAGTTCAATATTTTTGCTTATTATCATTGGAAATAACATTACTAAGTTCATTTATTTAAACGAGTAATAACGTGATATTCAATTAAAGGTTAATTTCGATTATTGTGTTTGTCATTCCATATTTGGTTTTGCATATCCGAGTTCCAATAACTAGGTTCGTATAGACAACTTTTATCGATCCATACCAAAACCTTCCGCACGCTCTCTTTTTCTAACAACTTAAAAAAACCCAAGTTTTATTTGGTGATTTTGGCTTGGGTGTCTATTCACCCTCTCTCTAGACAAGTCATCGTCGTCTAACAAGTGGCATCAAGGGCCCGATTCATTATGTGCTTCGAAACGTTTATTAGAAAATGGCTCACGAACCTAAAGGGGACTATAAGAGAGCTCCAATTTTCACGGGAGAAAACTATAGTTATTGGAAAGCTTGTATGCAAATTCATGTGAACTCTTATGATAAGGGTGTTTGGGAGGCCATTCAAAATGGTCCTACACCGATAACAGATCGTGTTGATGGTGTTGATGTTCCTATGCCCGAAGCACTATGGAATGAGGAAGATAATAAGAAGTGGGCATATGATTGGAAAGCAAAAACATTATCGTATCCGCTCATGGTATTGATGAGTTTTATCGAATTTCTCATTGTGTGACCACTAAGAACATGTGGGACACTCTACAAGTTTCCCATGAGGGAACTAATGAGGTCAAACAAGCCCGAATTAACACACTTAATCAATAATTCGAACTCTTTCGCATGAAGCATGGTGAAACCATTGCTCAAATGCACAAGCGGTTCTCACATCTTATTAATCGTTTAAACTTGTTGGTGTCATACCCCAAATTTTGACCACTAAGATTTCCCATCATTGTGAAAATCATCATCACAATATGGATGGATAATTAGTCTCCCCAAAGATGGGTGAGCATCCACTACAATCAAACTTAGGGTTTCAAGCCCTCTTAGAGCTCTTAGACAAAGGATCAATCAAGAAATGACATGATATTCAACTTGTATAACCTCTCAAACATCTACAATGGATCAAAAGGACTCCCACATCAAGAATCAAGCACAATGTTGCAGCATTCCAGGTGGATCAAGCCTCACGATCGCCAGTGTCACCAAATTAGGGTTTTGGTCGACCATGGCCTCCAGATGGGAATTTTCCTCTGGACATGAGCCAATGCTTTACAATACAACCTAAGATGCTCCAAGGGACATCATAAACCCAGGCATCAAGTCAATTTAGCCTAAGGGGATGCATACATAAAAAATCAGGAATTAGGGTTTCTTGACCTAATTCACCCCTAAGTTGACTTTTGGGACAAATCATGATCCAAGACCTCAAGACATGATTTGAGGGTCTCTAACACACCACATTGATCCATTTGCAACAATGTATTGATCCAAGAAGCTTGAGCAACAAGTTTTAATTTCATCTGAGCCACAATTAGGGTTTTGCGGGAAAAGTCAACTGTAGCTTTAACTTTTGACCAGGACATGCTCCCTAACCCTAGGACATGATTCAATACACCCTATAACACCTATGAAATCAATCCATCAAGTTTGATTTAGGTCAAGGACTTGATTTCATAGAGGATCACACAGTTTGGAATTCATCTGACAAAAAGTCAACTGTGCACAAAGGTCAACTTTGACTTTTTGAGATTTTTTCACAATTATGGGTTTTTAACCTTAAAATGATGTTAATGTGTGATTGGAATCATCATTCATCAAGAAAAATCAAGAAAAGTGGGATAACTTGTAAAAGGGGTAACCATAAAAAACTTAGAAATTTTCTAAGTTATGGAACAAAGTGGCTAGGGTACCAACTTTGAAGGATCATAACTCCTAAACCACAAGGCCATTTTTTCTCATCCAAAGCTGGATTTGTAGCCCTCATGGTCCTCTACAAAAGCTTCAACTACACCTCATTTCAATTCATCATGGATTTTGAGTTATGGAATGATCAAAATGGCTGAAAACATGAAATGCCACTTTTTCCAACACTTAGTGAAATTTTCACTAAGTCAGAATCTGCCTTACTTTTTTCCAAATGTAGGGGGATTTTTCACTTGGATCCAAAAAGTATCAAAACCAATTATGATCAAACAGTTGTTGTATCATATGAGGGCTTTCCAAAATGGCCAAGAACATCACCAAACTCAACTTTAGCCATGAGATATGACCATGCCAATATGCCTTGCTGAAAAACTGCCAACACAAGGCAGATTTTGGAGTTTTGCTCGATTTGCTCAAATTTTGCAAATGGAAAGCAACTTTATCCATCTGAACACCTCAAGGGGGGACCAAGGAGGAACCAACTCTGATCTCAAGCCTCCCAAGTCTTTGGAACCAAAAATAGCATGCCAAACCTAGAAATCCCTAAAAAAGGGACAAGACTCCAATTTTGGATTGGAGCATTTAATGGATGCTTAGAGGTGGCATGGACTGACACATTTGTAACTGAATTCAGTCAAGAATGATCCAACAACTAGGGAACCAAAGGCCTGCGCTCTAACCTCTAGTCAATGGCTAGAGAAGGCTTGGCTTCCCATTGATCAACATTGGCCAAACCTCAGCTGTGGTTACCATTCACTATTGATCCCAAAACAAACTTGCTTTACTATAAATAGAGCTCATTTGTGCTCAGTTTGAGTACACCAAAGCCATCAAACAAATGCTTTCCTCAAAATCCCTCTCTTTAGGCCAAAATGCCTTCTTTAGCAAGGTAACTCTGAGTTTTTGAGTTAGAAAGCATTTCCATCATAACTCATGGTCCTAACACCTCCAATATATCATATCTAAGCTGTCCAAACTCACACAAGTGACCTATAATCCTTAAATCACAAAGTCACCTCTCAAAACCTCAAAATAGTACTTTTGTGCATTTTTCAAGCCATGTCTTGATTCAGTCACTTTCCAAACCAGATAAAACCTCAAACACACTCCAAATACCATCCTTAAACTGTCCCAAATGGTTCCCCCCATCTGGAACACCATTTGAGGGAGTTGCTATTTTGGCTATTTTAACCCCTTTTGCAAGAAAGGGCCAGTTTGTGTTTTTGCAGGTCCAGCTGATTCCACTCATCCTAAAAGCTTCTAAGAGATCATTTGAGAGTGTCATAAGCATCAAATCATTTCTGGAACAAGTGGCTTGGCATATTGCACAGAAAACTCCAAAAGCTCAAAAAGAGGTGAGCATCATGACTTGAACTTCCCAAAATATGCATTGCTTTGAGGTCCACTTATTATGCACATCTTATACATGTTATATATGTTGTGTTTGAACCAATTCATCGTGTAATTCATGCCTGTACCAAAGTGTAGCATAGAAAATGCAATTATAGGCCTATTTCAAAACCACTATCGGATTTTGAGGAGGGAGGATGATCTGGAAAAAATACCACCACCATTGGATTCCTTGTGAAATTCTAGGCCAGATGCATATAAATTTTGTCCCCAACCATGGAGAAATGAGAAAGTTATGGACCTTCCCGTTTCTTGCCAAAACTTGCCTTGCCTTGCCTTGGTCAGGCCTAGAAAACAAGGCAAGCCTTGTGTATTTGTTGGTTTGTTTCAATCAACGGATGTATCACCACCCTAGTGGTAAGGCGCGTGCCCTATAACCTTGAGGTCGTGGGTTCAAACCCCACCCATGCCATTTTGTGTTTTTTTTCACATTTTGCTATTTTTTCCCATATTTGCATGTTTTGTTAATTAATTGGAAAATTAATAACTCTTTCAATTTTAATTATTTTTTATTGGTTCTTTTTGCAAAAAATCACAAAAATGTTTAAATATTTTATTCCACAAAAAAATTAAGTTTATATTAGTTATTTAATATAATTAGTATTTTTTTTGAATAAATTCCTTTTTAATTGTTTTTAAACATTTAAAAGTGAATATTTACTTTGAAAATCAAAACCAAATGAGTTCTAAATCATCTTGTGATTAAAACCTCAGTTTTCAAACCTTAAACAAAAATCGCAAGTGGTTTATTCAAACTTATTTGGTATTTTTTTATTGATTTTCTTTAAATATTTACTTTTAAAGGGAAAAATTAGGGTTTTCTTTTATTTCAAACCTCATCAATCATTTTAATATCATTTTTGGGCCTCTAATAGAGTGTAAGACCCAATCCTTTGAAAATACAAAACTTTTGGGCCTCACTTATTGTATAAGTCCCGTTGTATTTCAAAAGTTCGGCGCTATCGTCGCCCGTTTAAAACAAACCCTGGGCCTCTCCTCGAGCTATAAGACCCATTCAAAATCATTTTGGGCCTCTAATAGAGTGTAAGACCCAAACCCCTTTTGAAACCAAAAACTTTTGGGCCTCAGTCATTGTATAAGACCCACGGTGTTTTCAAAACCTCGACGCGATCGTCGCCCTTTTCAAAATCATCTGGGCTTCTCCTTGAGCTATAAGACCCATCTCTGTTCACTTTCAATCATTTTTGGGCCTCTTAAGAGAGTGTAAGACCCATCCCATTATACAGAAAACCTTTTTGGGCCTCAGTCACTTGTATAAGTCCCTGTACAAATTCAAAACCACAGTGCGATCACTGATAAAACCTTGGGCCTCTCCTTGAGCTGTAAGCCCCAATTTTCTTTTCAAAGCACTTTCTCCTTTGATTTTATATATTGTTATCAAAGTTTTCTTTGTTGAACAACTAACAATACAGCATAGAAGCTCTACAACCGAGTAAGTGTTTACCCGCTTTCATTTACTGCTTTCATATGTATATAACTGTACTGTGGGGCTGTTTCACTGTAAGTCTTCTTTCATAAACTCATATCGACTGTGTAATAATAGTATAGATATTTAGAGTTTCCCCGGCAACTACGTCTAGAACTAGACAGAACCTCGTCTCCCGACGTTCTTCCGGATATTTCAACATAACCTAAACCACGAGAATTTTCTTTTACAACAATTTTAGATAACTAGATCTAAGAAATCCCCCCCTTTGAACAGTTCATATACAGAAGGCCAATGTTCCAAGAGAAAACCCTTATGGAACTGTTCATCAGCCTCCTCTTGGGCTTAGTGCAAGGACCCACAGGCTTCCTAAAAGCATCCCTGCCTCCTCTTGGGCATTGTACAAGGACCCGTCGGCTTCTTAGAAGTTTTCACAGCCTCCTCTTAAGCTTTGTATAATGATTCTTTCTCTGGGAAGATAGCCTCCTCTTGGGCTTAGTACAAATTGTCCCTCGGCTTCTTAAAAGTTTTTCTCGCCTCCTCTTGGGCTTCGTACAAATTGTCCCGATGACCTCCTAGAGGTATAGGAACAGAAATTAGTCATCTTAATAGAACAGCCTTTCAAAGAGTCTAGATCTCACTACTACTGTTTCTTAAGCATAGTGCAAAAGATAAAACCCGTAGACTCGGACAGTCTGAAGCTCCTTTGGATTCCCCGTTTCCTTAGAGAATAGGAAATAATCCCGATCCTCAGATCAAATCCATGAGTCCAACCTTACCCATATAAGAACGGATTTTCTATTTTAACCAACATGTTGGACCTGTCACTCAACTGAAACAATTACCCTAGCCTTCTCTTGGGCTTTGTACAATGATTCTCCCCAGCAGAGCAAACTTTTTAGCCTCCATCTCGGGCTTCGTACGAGATACAAAACACTCTCTTGTTGAGTATAAAAGACTCTCTTGTTGAGTCAACCAACTTTTCAGCCTCCATCTCGGGCTTCGTACGAGATACAAAAACACTCTCTTGTTGAGTATAAAAGACTCTCTTGTTGAGTCAACCAACTTTTTAGCCTCCATCTTGGGCTTCGTACGAGATACAAAACACTCTCTTGTTGAGTCAAACACCTTTAGCCTCCATCTCGGGCTTCGCACGAGATACAAAAACACTCTCTTGTTGAGTATAAAAGACTCTCTTGTTCAGTAAAAAAACCTTTAGCTTCCGTCTTGGGCTTCGTACAAGACACATACAAAAGCACTCTCTTGTTGAGTCAACCCTTTTAGCCTCTCTCTCGGGCTTCGTACGAGACACATAAAACACCCTCTTGTTGGGTTAATAGCCTCCTCTTAGGCTTTGTATAAGGAAAACCTCGGTTGAGTCAATAAACCTTTTAGCATCAAAGTTGTGCCTTGTTCATAGCCTACAAACATCAACAACTCCTCGTCTAATTGCTGTAAGCGGCAAGCCTCTGGATTATTTACATCCACGCCACTGTCCCTCTTTTAGCATGAGAAATTCCTAAGGAAAGATGGCATTGCTCTACACTGAGTTAAAGTCTTCTCCTTCAGGTTCCTATAAAGGAAATTATGGCATTGCTAGATTCACATGTCCAGTTAAAGTAATTCTCCTTTATAATCAGTCACCCAATAGTTGTGACGAACAGACCAAACATTCCCTCTTTAGAGATGACAAATTCTCTCTAAAGTCAAAACCTTTTAGCTTCATATCTTGGGCTTCAAACAAGATACAAATAGACCCTTCAGCTTCACATCTTGGGCTTTGAACAAGATACAAACCATTTAGCTTCACGTCTTGGGCTTTGAACAAGACACCAAAACACCATTTCCTCCCATAGAATAGGAGGAACTACGATCGCCCTGATTTCCCTGTTTCGGTAAACGGGAATACGTAGGCATAAGATTGAAAGAAAAATCTTAGCGAGCACACTAATCAAAAACCCAAAATCCCGTACCTTCATACATCAATCGAAAAGCATCAGTCCTAACATCCTACCAATAACATAGTCCTGTCATTTCAGTCTTAACAAAATAAGCACAAAGAGGCCCCACTTCGATATAGCATCTGTAACCTAACAGATCGCTGTTTAAACTCAGTATCCAAGCAGGGTTAGTTGGAGACATCTATTTCCCTTCCTTCATCAGCTTCAATAGGATAAAAAATGAATTGACCTGTAGTCCCCCAAAGATCGACAGTGCTTAAGAACCACGTCCAAAATCGCTCGCTACAGAAAAGTGGCGCCCACCGTGGGGCCCTTCTTTCTTTCTTACAATTTAAGGTGAAAACCTTGGACAAGTTATTTTCATGACGGTTCCATTGGGGAATGTCATTATTGCTAGGATCGGCCCTCACTAGGATCTTAGGTCAAAACCTTTTCGGAAGGTGCCACAGAATGGAGACTCCGCCGGGGAGCCATTTTCTGTTAAGATCATAGGATTCATAGCTCTTAAAATGTCTAGGACATTAGGACAAATATATATACTGCTTTTCCTAATTGATATCTGTGTTTATTTTTCTGCTAATGGGAATGTGTGTGATGCCGCATGTGGAAAGATTGAGTATACACCTAGGAAAAACCTCTTTTAGTAGTGCGGAAGCTATCGGAAATAGTTGTCACGCGATACTACCCTCTTCTGAGATTCTTTAAAATACATCACCTAGCACGGTTCCCGGCCCGCTTATGTTATCTCGACAAGAATCAATGATTTTGAGAGACAGGTATAAAAATCACTAGTAAAAACCTTTGGGATGGGTAGAGCCTTGACTTCATGACACCGACCCCTTAACCCCATGTTTTTTCTATGTTTTTGTGTGCTGCATTCATGCATTCATTTTAAAAACATTAAACAAAGAAAAATTTCTCTTCTAGTCTCTCTTTTTCAAACTAAACTAAGACAATGATTGCAAATGTCAGAGAGAAAAAGATTGCGCTCATGGATTTCGGTAGACAGAAAACTCACAAGTATACCTTCAAGGTTCTAAAACTAGAGGATTTGAGAGGATTAGCAAGGATGATCACCAACCCTGACGCTTTCAGAGCCAAGTACGGAGGTCTACTACCTCTGTTAAGGGTCCATGTAATTGAAGGAATCCTGGAGGCACTCATTCAGTTTTACGATCCGGTCTATCACTGTTTCACATTCTCGGATTACCAGCTCTCACCAACGCTGGAGGAGTATTCCCATCTGATTGATCTACACATTACTGATCAAGCTCCCTTTTCTGGACTGGAAGAAATTCCAAAAGATCAAACCATTGCAAGAGCAATCTATTTGGATGAGTCAGAAGTCAAGACTCACATGACAACCAAAGGAGGAATCCCAGGTTTACCAGCCAAGTTTCTGGTAAAGAAGGCTCTATACTTTGCTAGTATAGGAAACGTGGCCGCTTTCGAGAGCATCTTTGTTTTTCTCACCTACACGTTATTTTTGTTTCCCAACATCGATAACTTTGTAGATATCAACGCCATTAAGGTTTTTCTCATTGGAAACCCTGTACCAACTTTGCTCGCAGATGCGTATCATTCTGTACACTTAGGGAATTTGTACAGCAGAGGGGTGATCACATGCTGTGTACCCCTGCTATATAAGTGGTTTATTTCCCATTTGCCTAAGTCTGCCGCTTTTTGGGATCATAAGAGTGCTTTACGTTGGTCGCAGAAAATCATGTCTCTTACTAACTCTGACACAGATTGGTGCAATAGGATTTATGACGGGATCATAATCATTGACCGTTGTGGAAACTTCCCCAAAGTACCCCTCATAGGAACTAAGGGAGGAATCAATTACCATCCAGTTTTAGTTCGTCATCAATTTGGACACCCGATGAGGCATGTCCCGCGTAATGCTCATCTGGAAGGTCTTTTCTTCAAGGAAGGAGAAAATGACAGGGCACTAAAGATGGAAATAGTGCACGCTTGGAAACATGTTCATAAGAAAGGACGAGAGTCTCTAGGAAAACCGGACTGTGTCTCGGTGGAGCCTTATCTCCACTGGGTACAAACTAGAGCTCTCAAGCTAAAGATGCCTTATCCTCGTCACGGAGTTCTTCCGCAAGGGAATCTATCATGTACTTCATGACTGAAGCAGAAAAACTTCAGGTTACTCTCAACAAAGTTCAACAGGAGAGGAGGTCTTGGAAGAACAAGTACCACATTCTCAACGTGGAGTGTACCAAAATACAGCAACTGCTGAAAGATAAAGATGCTCTGATTGAGATTTTGGAGTAGCATGCTGTAGAAAATTAGGATGACCAAAGGAATTTGCTCGCTCCTTTCACTTGGCAAAGGAATGACAACCCTACAACGGCCCAAGAGCCCCGGTCCAAGAAAAGGAAAGTATCAGAATTAGCACCTGAGTTCTCCTCAGAGAGGACTCGGGACCCATTAGCTTAGGTTTCTATTTCCGCACCTTGTAATTTACTGTATTTCCATTTCCGCAATCCTTTGAATTCAATAAAATGGGGATTTCCCCACTGTTTGATATTTGCAATCTAATTGCCGGAGTTTATTTTGATTAAACCAAAAAATTAATCAATATAATCATTGCATTCATCATTCTCACGTCACGTATTCTTCTTACCTACGAATCTTACGTTTGTGTCTCGATTCTAGAGTCAAAATGTCTCATTCGTACAATACTCGAGCCAATCGTCAGAAAAAGATGGATGATCTCGAGGAAGAGAACAGAGAGTTGAAAGAAGAGATCGACGCTCTGAGATAGGATATGAGAAAGCTTCGTAACGACATGCAAGCCATGGCAGAAGCTCAGTTACAAAGAACTGTGATCTCAGAGATCACCTCAACGCCCATAGTGGAGAAGTATGATCCTAGGTATCAAATGCCGAAAGATCGTCCCTGGGGCATGCCTGTTAACTATATCCCAGAAGGATATGTTCCGCCGATCACTGAAGATCAGGGAATCATAGCAGAAGCCGTTGTGCCTGAAGGTTACAAACTTCGGGAAAGCGAGGATGCCAGAGGCATATTGAGGACTCCTGAAGGTTACAAACTTCGGGAAACACCAAGATTCACTGCCGTAGTAACGGTACCACCTCCTGTGGTGCACACTATCCCGGAAGGACAAATTCCACAGATATCTTCTGGTAGAAAGGAAAGTATGTTCGATAGAATGGATGAATTCCAGGAGCAGTTCCTGGAAATGCAGAAGGAACTACAAGCTATTCGTGGTCAGAATTTATTTGGAAAGGACGCCGCAGACCTCTGCTTGGTCCCCAATGTGAAAGTTCCGCACAAATTCCAGGTGCCCGACTTTGAAAAGTACAAGGGTAACTCTTGCCCTCAAAGCCATTTAGTGATGTACGCTCGGCAAATGTCAGCTCAGACAGAGAATCAAGATCTAGTGATTCACTACTTTCAGGATAACTTAACCGGTGCCACATTAAAATGGTACATGAGTTTGAACCGCGCTACGATCATCACTTTCATAGATCTTGGCACTGCCTTCGTCCAACAATATAAATACAATCGGGACATGGCACCAGACAGAGATCAACTCAGATCAATGTCGCAAAAGGACAAGGAAACCTTTAAGGAGTACGCTCAGAGATGGCGTGAAATTGCCGCTCAAATTTGTCCACCTCTTGAGGAAAAAGAGATGACAAAGATTTTCTTAAAGACCTTGAGCTCATTTTACTATGACAGAATGGTTGCCAGTGCGCCCAACGACTTCACCGAAATGGTCGGTATGGGAGTACGTCTCGAGGAAGCTGTTCGAGAAGGACGTCTAGTCAAAGACACTGGGTCGACAAGCGGTACTAAAAAATACGGTAGTGCTCTCCCTAAGGAAAATGAGGAAGATATTGGGAACATCTCTCTCAGAAAGCAAATGCGACGATACCAACTAGTAGCAGCTGTAACTCCTGCTATCAACCCCGTGCCTACGTATCAACCTCAGGTTGCGCAGAGCCATCCTTATCAACAGCAATTTCAGCAAAGGACACAGCAGCCTCTTCAGCAGGCTCGTCCTCAATACAACAACAACCGTACAACGCGGCCACCAGGATTTGATCCTATACCCGTATCGTACGCAGAACTATTTCTGTTACTGCTGGCCAAGGGGCATGTCCAGACCAAGGCTCCTCTTACGGTATCGGAAAATCTACATTTTTGGTTTAAGGTGGATCAGACTTGCCCTTACCATTAAGGAGGACCAGGGTATAACATAGAGAACTGTCTGAGTTTCAAATCCGATGTGCAAAAGCTTGTTAGGAGCGGGGTCTTATCTTTCAAGGATACGAATCCAAATGTTCTCACGAACCCGCTGCCTCAACACGAGAAAGCTGCAGTCAATCTGATAGAAGGAGAGTCTAACAACGTCTATCAAATTCACGATGTACTCTTGTTAAGGGCCAACTTGGTTAAGATGCATTGTAGACAGAGTGGATATGGCCATGTGCCACCTCATAATTATCACCAGTGTGACATCTGCTCTAAAAGTAATCAAGGATGTTCTGTGGTACAATCAGCTCTACAGGAACAAATGGATCTCGGGTGGATCCATGAGCACCGAGTTCGTGGAGTTAACATGACTTATACAAATTCCAACATCATTCAGAATCACGAAATTCGTGCAATGAATGTCAACTTAGTCGCAATGCACTCAGGGCAAAGCCAGTATCATAATCTGCCGCGGCATGAGTACAAATCTTGTCTGACTTGCTCAGTAAACAAATAGGGATGCTCTTTTGTACAAGAGACCCTCCAGCGTCAGATGGATCTTGGATGGATCCAAGACTACCATGATAGGAATCATTATCAAATCAACATGGTTCAAATCTTCGATATTCGCTTGATGAATACCAGTCTGGTGGAGTTACATGCTAAACAGGTTCGACTCAGGTTCCTGGTATCACATGATTATCAGAGCTGTAAAGCGGGTTGAGAAAATGACCAAGGTTGTTCCCTTGTCCAGGAAACACTTCAGCACTTGTTGAACCACTGGTGGCTTCCAATCTATATGAATGAAGACAGCCAGCAAATTAGTATCACTAACGGGAATCCTACTAGATATCAAAGTCAGGATGTTCAGTCAATGGAAACGAACCTCGTAAGGTTACACTGTATTCAAAGCGGTTGTGTCCAGGTTCCACTACACAACTATGAGCGGTGTGGAGTTTGCTCAGTAGATAATCGAGGATGCTACCTCGTACGAGCAGCCCTTCAAAGTCAGTTAGACCGCAAAGAGATTCAACCGTGGTCAAATTCTGGATCATTCAACTATTTCGCTGATCAAATCGAGGACATTGTCGTAATCTCTGATCACCAGAGGACTAGGGATGTTTGTGCCATCCTCCCTCTACTTGACGAATCGAGAGTTCCCAACCAAGAACGGATCGAAATTACTTACGATGGTCAGAAAAATCAGAAGGTTCCCATAGTCATCTATCTACCGGGACCACTACCGTGTGACAATTGAGAATACGGTGCAACAACAATTGAGAATGGAAAGGAAATTCCCTTACAAATACGGTGTTATACCTTACAAATACGGTGCAACAACAATTGAGAATAGAAAGGAAATTCCATTACCCTCCGTCGTGAATATTGCAGACATCAGTCGAGTAACACGGAGCGGTCGAATCTTCAACCGAGGAGTTGGAGAACCTAACCAAGAAAAGGAACTTCAGACGGAAGCTCCTGATCCACCAGTCGGTCAATCCAGTAATCCCGACCTTTCGAAAAACAATGATGAGATGCTGAAGCTCATCCAGAAGAGTGAATACAACATTGTTGATCAACTATTGCAAACTCCTTCAAAGATCTCGGTGCTATCACTTTTACTCAGTTCCGAAGCTCACAGGGAGGCTCTACAAAAAGTCTTAGAGCAGGCCTTTGTGGAACAGGATGTGTCAATACGACAGTTTGATAGCATTGTCTCTAACATCACTTACTGCAATAACTTGGGATTTAGTGATGAGGAATTACCTTAAGAAGGTTGTCGTCATAATATGGCACTCAATATTACAGTCAACTGCCAGGACGATGCTTTAGCCAGCGTACTGGTAGACACAGGATCAGCCCTGAATGTTATGCCGAAGTCCACTTTGATGCAATTATCATTCAAATGCCCTCCGATGAGAACCAGTGAGGTCGTCGTCAAAGCATTTGACGGATCCAGAAAAATGGTTATCGGCGAAGTCGACCTTCCTATAACTATCGGTCCTCACACTTTCCAAGTCACTTTCCAGGTCATGGACATCCGGGAAACATACAATTGTATATTAGGAAGACCTTGGATATATCAGGATGGGGCGGTCACTTCGACTCTCCACCAAAAGCTAAAGTTCGTCCAGAACGACCAACTCGTCACAGTCTGAAGAGAACAGGCCTTGCTCGTAAGCAACTTATCGTCATCCACTTATGTAGAACCGGAGGGGATAATCGGAACCTAGTTCCAAACGCTTTTGCTACACAAGGACGATCAATCCGAAGGGGGGACTTCGATTTCCTCGTACAAAGATGCTATCAAAGCGGTCGAGAGTGCCCATACAACAGGATGAGGGCAGCTTGTCATTCCTACTGACAATAAAACAAAGAAGGGTCTTGGTTTTTCTGCAACCTGTACCCAGACAGCTGCTAACGATGAAAGTCTTCGCCCCATTCAAAACTTCTTCCACAGTGGAGGCTTCCTTCAACCAGTAACTCAAGAGGTGCATACCATCAATAAAGATGATTCATCCGATACGGAGGAAGAATGGAAGTCCTATCTCAATGAGGACGGTTATATGTCTCAGGACGAAACGCAGACTCCCTTTTGCTTTCCTACACAGAGCCCAAGATTTATACCAAGGTCAGACGTCGAAATGCTATACGGGGATTATGATCCGGAAGGATGCCGTGCTCCCCCAAACTCATTAGAGGAGGACACTCTGATGAAAGGCAACTTTGACCACAGCGATTATGGCCCGATGGATGGCCTGCCAATGTGGCGGTCTTACCCTGGAGACTTGGGGCAAGAAAGTCAGCCGAACAATGAAAATCAACTGAGCATCATTGAAAAGAATACCTGCGTCCCCACCATGTCATGGCATCAACACCCAGGTTATCCTGAAAATACTCAGCACGACGATGAATTCACATCATTTGCAGGACTAGAATTCATTAACTATGCTTTTCCCGAGGTCAATGTCATCGAGAGAGATTACTCCTCCAGTTCCAAAGAAGTGTGGGACACCTTGGGACAAGCGAGTGGAAAATTCAACTTCTTGGTCAAGTACACCGCTCCTGAAAGCTCTCGTATCAGGCTCGAAGACATCCAGCCAACTGGATGGGGAGGTTTACCTGAGAGCACAAATGCTATGCAAAATACAACAGAGGAATCCTCCTACGACAACTCTGCCTGGGAGACAGATTCCAATGATCCTGCTCCGCCAAAAATCAGCGCTATTTCTGAAGACAAATCAAGGAAGGTACTAGACTTTGTGATTCACCGAGGAGTTCGTCGCCAATGGGTTGCAGTCGATGTTCCGAAGATTGTTCATAAGTCAAAGTAATTGCCATCTTTACTTTAACCTTTCACCCTGCCCAGGTGAAGCGGATGTTTTGATAGGGCTCGCTTTTTGTAAATTTCCCTCTTCGCTTTACCCAAAGCGACAGAGTTTTGTTTTATAGGGCTATAGTTTCAAGAATCGACTTGTTCATGAATAAAATAACATCGTTCTGTAATTTCCGCATTAATTGTTATTTTCTCTTTTTGCTTTTTTCAGAAAATGGGAATCCTAAAAAACAACTCAATAATAAAAACAAGCAGTTTTCCAAAGAAAAACACTGCACACACTTTTGTGTTTCTCTCTATCTCTTCTAAAACAAATCATCACGTCATGTAGACTACTTGTTTTAAACCCCATTGAAACATACGATCTGATGCCTTCTCCCAACTTTGATTTCCCGGTATTTGGTGCTGAAGAAGAAGGTGATGACGAAATTCCAGAAGAGATCTCCCGACTACTCAGACAAGACGAAAGGTCCATTGAACCTCACAAAGAGCCGTTGGAAACGGTCAACTTGGGTTCGGAAAAAGAGAGAAAAGAAATCAGGATTGGGGCACTGCTCAGTCCAATTGCCAAAGCGAGTTTGACAAAGCTTCTCAAAGAATTCCCCGATGTATTCGCTTGGTCCTATCAGGACATGCCAGGGTTGGATACCAGCATCGTGGAACATCATTTACCGTTAAGATCGGAATGTCCGTCAGTAAAACAGAGGTTGAGACGGACTCGCTCGGACAAGGCCATCAAAATCAAAGAGGAAGTACAGAAACAGATTGGCGCAGGCTTCCTCGCCACATCAGAATATCCTCAATGGTTAGCCAACATCGTACCCGTTCCAAAAAAGGACGGAAAGGTCAGAATGTGTGTCGACTATAGAGATCTAAACAAGGCTAGTCCAAAGGATGACTTTCCTTTACCGCACATTGACATGCTGGTAGACAGTACAGCAAAATTCAAAGTTTTCTCCTTCATGGATGGATTCTCGGGCTATAACCAAATAAAAATGGCACCGAAAGACATGGAGAAAACTTTATTTATTACCCCATGGGGCACCTTTTGTTATAAGGTAATGCCGTTCGGTTTGAAGAATGCCGGGGCAACCTATCAAAGGGCCATGACTACTCTTTTTCATGACATGATACACAAGAAAATTGAGGTATATGTCGATGACATGATTGCCAAATCTAAAACAGAAGAGGCGCATGTGACCCACCTGTCAAAACTATTCGAGCAGTTGAGGAAGTATAAACTCTGCTTGAATCCCAACAAGTGCACCTTCGGTGTCTGTTCAGGGAAACTCTTAGGGTTCATCGTCAGTCGAAAAGGAATTGAGGTTGATCCTAACAAGGTCAAGGCCATTCAAGAAATGCCTTCTCCAAAGACTAAAAAACAAGTCAGGGGATTCCTGGGACGTTTGAATTACATTTCCAGATTCATATTCCTCATGACCGCGACATGTGCGCCAATTTTCAAATTACTCAAAAAGAATCAGGATTGCGTTTGGACAGAAGACTGTCAAACCGCCTTCGACAGTATTAAGAAATATCAGTTGAACCAACCGATTCTATCACCTCCAGTGGAAGGAAGACCACTGATCATCTACCTCACAGTCCTAGAGGACTCAATGGGTTGTGTACTTGGCCAACAAGACGAAACCAAAAGGAAAGAGTCTGCCATTTACTATTTAAGCAAGAAATTTACCGACTGTGAAACTCGGTATACTATGCTTGAGAAAACTTGCTGTGCTCTGGCTTGGGCGTCCAAACGTCTTCGCCAGTACATGATTTGTCACACTACTTGGTTAATCTCCGAAATGGATCCAATCAAGTATGTCTTTGAAAAGCCTGCTCTCACGGGAAGGATTGCCCGTTGGCAGATGTTGTTATCAGAATATGACATAGAGTACCACACTCAGAAAGCCGTCAAAGGAAGTATTTTAGCCGATCATTTAGCTCATCAACTGATTAATGATCAGGAATCAGTAGGATTTGACTTCCCGGACGAAGATGTCATGTATCTAAAAATGAAAGATTGTGATGAACCGCTACCCAGTGAAGTGCCAGAACCAGATTCCCAATGGGGACTTATCTTTGACGGAGTTGTCAACCATTATGGAAACGGAATTGGGGCAATCATCATAACACCTCAGGGTACTCACATTCCTTTCACAGCCAGACTTACGTTCAAGTGCACAAACAACGAGGCCGAATACGAAGCTTGTATCATGGGTCTCGAAGAAGCTATCGACTTAAGGATTAAGAACTTGGACGTATATGGCAACTCAGCTCTGGTCATCAAACAGATCAAAGGAGATTGGAACACATACCAATCAGGACTGATTCCTTACAAAGATTACGCGAGAAGGTTGTTACTTTTCTTCAACAGAATCGAGTTTCATCACATCCCTCGTGATGAGAATCACATGGCTGATGCATTAGCCACTCTCTCTTCCATGATTAGTGTAGGTCAATGGAATGACGACCTAAGATCGACATAATGCGCCTTGAACGACCCGCCTACATCTTCACGATTGAAGCAGTCATAGACGACAAACCTTGGTATCACGATATCAAATGCTTCCTTTAAAAACAAGAGTATCCACCTGGGGCACTAAGGAAGGACAGAAAGACCCTTAGAAGGCTGGCTGGCAGTTTCTTTCTGAGCGGTGATACACTCTATAAGCGGAATTTCGACGTGGTCTTGCTCCGATGTGTAGACAGACCCGAAGCAAACATGTTAATGAAAGAGATTCACGAAGGATCCTTTGGCACTCATACCAACGGACACACAATGGCGAGAAAAATTCTGAGAGCAGGGTACTACTGGTTGACCATGGAATCCGACTGCTACAAGTACATGAGAAGGTGTCACAAGTTTCAGATATACTTAGACAAAATTCATGTACCGCCAACGCATCTCAAAGTTCTCTCTTCCCCTTGGTCTTTTTCCATATGGGGAATCGACATGATTGGCGTGATTGAGCCCAAGGCTTCGAACGGACATCGGTTTATCCTGGTAGCCATTGATTACTTCACCAAGTAGGTCGAAGCAGCGTCATACGCCAATGTAACCCGACAAGTGGTGGTCCGATTTATCAAAAACAATATCATTTGCCGTTATGGTGTTCCGGGCCAGATCATTATGGATAATGGATCCATTTTGAACAATAAGATGATGAAAGAGTTGTGCGCTGAGTTCAAGATCGAACACTATAACTCATCTCCCTACCGACCCAAGATGAACGGAGCGGTAGAAGCGGCTAACAAGAACATCAAGAAGATCGTTCAAAAGATGGTTGTAACCTACAAAGATTGGCACGAGATGCTACCCTTTGCGCTTCATGGTTACCACACATCTGTTCACACTTCAACAGGGACAACCCCTTTCTCTCTAATATATGGCATGGAGGCAATGCTTCCCATAGAAGTAGAGATCCCATCAATCCGGATATTGATGGAAGCTAAGTTAACAGAGGCAGAATGGTATCAAAGTCGACACGACAAACTCAATCTGATCGAAGAAAAGAGAATGACGGCACTATGCCATGGTTAGTTGTATCAAAAAAGAATGAAGAAGGCGTTCAACAAAAAGGTCCGACCTCGCATCTTCAGGAAAGGAGGCCTTGTGCTAAAAAAGATACAATCATTTCTCACTGATTCTCGAGGCAAATGGACTCTAAATTATGACGGCCCCTATGTGGTCAACAAAGCTTTCTCAGGCGGCGCCTTGAGACTTGCAACCATGGACGAAGAAGAATTTGCCTACCCCACGAATGTTGATGTAGTCAAGAAATACTTTGCCTAAACTAAAAAAAAAACGTCTCGGTGGATTGAAAACCCGAAAGGGCGGTCCAGGCAAAAATTAGAGACATGATAAAAAAATCATCCCGGTGGATTGGAAACCTCAAAGTACAATCCAGGAAAAAATTAGGGATAGTGGCAAGTAACTACGTCCAACAGGGGCAAGTCCCTCAGTAGCAGTCATGCCATCCATCAGGAAAACTCCAGTCAAGGTCATCTTCGACGGAAGCTCAGGATGTCCAGAATTCAAAGTTGGTAGAAGGATAACGGTCGTTATGTTTCAATGTAGCCCTTTTCCATTAAATTACCATTTTCTAACTTTGTAAATACTCTATGGAATCACGCGTTTGGCTGATTTCCATCCTATCAATAAAATTTGAGCCCTTGTGCTTTTGTTTGCAATTTTTATTTGTTTTAGCTTACAGAACGACGTTTTTAACATGATTAACGATTCTTGAAACGAAACAAAAATGAATTTACTTGATAAAATTTTTCTGCATTTAAAATAAAGATGGCAATTTCTTTTGACTGTTGAACATCGAAAGAACATCGATCGCTTCTCCAGAAGTAATCGAGCTTCAAAGTGCAGAATCAAAGTACTCCTTCTAAACCAGTACGCCTGATCGAAGGATCAACTGTGTCAGAGACCATGTTTCATCTGACACCCTCGGCCGAGTTCTTACCTCCTAAGCCCGACCATGGGTTGTTCCCTGCAGGGACTACTTCTCCTAAGCAAGGCAAAATTGCTACTTTTGAACCAGTGATACTTCTCATCTCCCACTGTGGCCGAGTATCCAGTTGTGTTCATCTATTAGTCTGTATGTCGTGTCAGTTTTGTCAGCATAAACATACATACATCATGCATTATTGATTTACATTCGCATTCATATTGCATCACTATCACTCTAGTCGGTCTTATCCCCTAGTGATAAAAGTCTTCACAATCGAGTTGTCAGTTCTTTCCTCGTCAGGAAATGGTGCGCCTGCCCTACATCTCTCCTCCAGTTTATGTATGGGATGAAGTCGGCCCTTGACCACTTTGATAACTTGAACCTCTGAAATACCAAAGAAAATGTTCAACAAATGTCACTCTTCGCGATTGAAGATGATACCGTCGCTTTCCCGGATTAAGGAAAATCCCCAGAGAAAGCCACGCGACTAAAGACTCTCAGCAACACATTGGTTTTTCTCTCTAGAAAGTCAATGTTAATAAAGTCATCGGAACCTCAAAATTGGATCACATCACATGGCATTTCTCCGAGAAGATCTCGAGAAAAGTATGATGTAATATCCCAAAGCGACAGCAGTTTCTCAAGAGACCTGCTTTCCCCAGTAGAGTCGACAAATGGCGTCTCCAACAGAGAAATTTGTGCCTCTCTACAATCAAACCTTTTTCCCATCAAATGGAATCTCTCCAGGAAAATTCGGCGAGAAGTTTGAGGAAAACCGCTACGCATAGCGTCCCTTGTCAATAAAGTTTATTGACAAAATAAACTGAGACCAGTTCCTTGGTAGGAAACCAAGATCGAGGGGAAGTTTATTTCAGAAACTGAGACCAGTTCCTTGGTAGGAAACCAGGATCGAGGGGAAGTTTATTTCAGAAACTGAGACCAGTTTCTTGGTAGGAAACCAGGATCGCGGGGAAGTTTATTTCAGAAACTGAGACCAGTTCCTTGGTAGGAAACCAGGATCGAGGGGAAGTTTATTTCAGAAATTGAGACCAGTTCCTTGGTAGGAAACCAGGATCGAGGGGAAGTTTATTTTAGAAACTGAGACCAGTTCCTTGGTAGGAAACCAGGATCGAGGGGAAGTTTATTTCAGAAACTGAGACCAGTACCTTGGTAGGAAACCAGGATCGAGGGGAAGTTTTACCTTTTCTGAGCATCATTGCTTAGAAAAAGAAGAAGGATGCGCGAACTACCATTCTTAACCATCATTAAAATTTCGAGTATTCCGATATTTAATCCTCTTGCACCCCGAATGCCCGAATACCTTCGCCATTCACACCTTCGGGTCCAAGAAGATTAAATAGGGGCATCTGTCATACTCCAAATTTTGACCACTAAGATTTCCCATCATTGTGCAAATCATCATCATAATATGGATGGATCATTAGTCTCCCCAAAGATGGGTGAGCATCCACTACGATCAAACTTAGGGTTTCAAGCCCTCTCAGAGCTCTTAGACAAAGGATAAATCAAGAAATGACATGATCTTCAACTTGTCTAACCTCTCAAACATCTACAATGGATCAAAAGGACTCCCACATCAAAAATCAAGCACAATGTTGCAGCATTCCAGGTGGATCAAGCCTCACGATCGCCAGTGTCACCAAATTAGGGTTTTGGTCGACCAGGGCCTCCAGATGGGAATTTTCCTCTGGACATGAGCCAATGCTTTACAATACAACCTAAGATGCTCCAAGGGACATCATAAACCCAAGCATCAAGTCAATTTAGCCTCAGAGGATGCGTACATAAAAAATCAGGAATTAGGGTTTCTTGACCTAATTCACCCCTAAGTTGACTTTTGGGACAAATCATGAGCCAAGACCTCAAGACATGTGTTGCGGTGAGAATCGGATAACAAGTTATTAATTAACTTGCATCACATTTCTTTAAATTCACCACCGACTTTGATTTATCCAAAGGAAAGGTTCAAGATCGAAAAAAAACCTAAAGGGGGAGATCTAAGGTTCGGGGGTTGGTTATACTAAGGGAAGGTATTAGCACCCTTAATATCTATAGTACTCTACAGTAACCTCTTGTTTAGTTTGTGTTATGTTATGTTTGCTTGCTAAGTTATCTGCTAAGGTAAAAGTTAAAGACCTAAGGGTATATACACTAAGTTTGCTCGCCAAGACGTCGCATCTTGTGCCTACGTATCTGACTAAAGCATTAGAGCAACCGTAGTTCACCTAACTAAGGGTGAAAGAGGAACCATTGACTATGGCCAAAGTTCCAAGGGGGGACGAGTGCGAAGCTCGTATAGAGTTGAGGAACTCTCTAAGCCTATGTTATGATGAGGAAAAGTGAGCACTCATGATGATGAGATTCACATAGAGTTTAAGAACTCATTCTAAGTTGTGATGTAAATGGCTCTCATGAGGCCAAGGGAAAAGGGAGTACTATGAGGATAGTACTCAAGTAAGGTCGAGGGTGATCCTTAGGAGGATTGGAAACGTCTCTTATGAAGTCGAGGGGTGATGAGCTATCTATGACAATGAAGTCAATAGAGAGACTTTCCTTTGGAATAAGGGGACAAATTTATAAACAAGAGTTGGATAAACAGTAAGATTTTAAAAGTTCGGAAACAATAAACATTAACTAAACAATATTTTACAAATGAATATGGATAAAGCAGAGATATTATTTTCCAATTTTTTTTAAAGTCAGGGCACGATGAGTGATATAGCCATGGAATAAAAATTCTTTACGTTGCTGTAACACTTCAAAAAGAGCACTTAACATTTTCCATAACCGGTTGATGTTTTCATGTCTTTACAAAACTCAGGAATGATAAATAATAAAAAAAGTAAGTACAAAGCATTTTTATTTTTTCATTTAATCCTGACAAAATACAATAATTGAAATAACAAAAGAAGAAAGAGAGAGAAAAAAAAGAAAAAAAAGAAAAAGCAAATAAATGAGGTGGCAGGCGCCACCTCCCTCTAATGGCTTGCGCCACCTTGGCCTTGTGATGGCTGGCGCCATGCTTAATGTGGCCAGTGCCACACTTTGCTCTTTTCTATTTTTTTTTTTGTTTCATTTTGTTATTTATTATTTTTTCTTTTAACAACTTTCACAAAAATCAAAATTATGATAAAAACATAAAAACATATTCATTCAAAAACACATTAATTATTAAACATGATAACAAAATATAATACATACAACAAATGGTTATGGCGTTGTGAATACGAAAAAAAACGTAAAACTGGTGAATGATGTAAACTGGTGAATGATGAAGTCACATAATAGTTTTCAAAAAAAAAATCATCCTCACGTTCACATATTGCTGTAAAATATCTCATAGGAAGAATTTCGACAGAAAAAACAAATTCTGGAGTTAACATTAAGCATATTCCTATTTTTGTTTTGAAGTTTTTTTTTTTTAAATAAAATGACAATTATATTTGAAAAGAAATGAAAAGAAAAAATAATAAAATAAAAATAAAAATAAAACAGCAAAAAAAAAACAAGAAAAGAAAAGGAGAAGAGAGGTGGCTGGCGCCACACTCTCTGGTGGCTTGCGCCACATGTACATGTGGGAAGGGGTGGCTTGCGCCACCTTATATGTGGCTTGCGCCACTTTGTGCTTGTTTTAAATGGTGGCAGGCGCCACCTTGGAGATGGTGGCGGGCGCCACCCCTCCTTTTCTTTTTTTTTTTCATTTCATTTTAATCTTTCTTTTAAAATGAAAAATTTTCTACATCAATGAAAATAAAATACACATACGAAACATCCGTAACATTTAATCAGAAAAAAAATGAGAATACTATGAACCGACGGTCATGATATGTGGAATACAGCAAGCAAGGAGAATAAAAAGTAAGGGTGGAGCATTACCTAGTGGAGTCGGTCCACTGCCTCTTCAGCAACGTTTGAAAAAAAAAAGAACTCGGACCGAAAAACTCTTGTAAAAATATTTTCCCAGAATAACGAGGAGAAAGAAATGAGAGCATGCACTATTTTTTTCAGTGAAGCTGGTGTGTGGATTTGCTGAAGTGGGGTGTCCTATTCTTAGGGAAAATGTGAGGTTTCACGGTATGACCGAAGATTCAATTTTCAAATGGTGCAAGTTGTTTGGCTGAGAAAGTCTTCAATGTTCAGAACTATGCTCAGAGATAAATTACGCTGAATAGACATCAAACCATACTTTACTAAAAAAGGCTTTTTTCCTTTCATGATGACTCCATCCACTTGCATTTGCTTCGTAAAAAAAAAGTTTTTATTTTAATTGGAGAAAAAAAACTGAAGAAGAAAAGAAAAAAAAGGAAGTGGCCAACGCCACCTTAAGGAAGTGGCAGACGCCACTTAAGGAAGTGGCTGGAGCCACATGAGAATGGTGGCAGACGCCACCTTCTCTTTTTATTATTTTTTTTATTCTGTTATTTTCTTTTTGTTTTTCTTTTCTTTCTTTTTCTTTTCTTTTTTTTTCTTTTCTTTTTTTTGTTCATTTTTTCTATTTTCTTTTTTTCAAATCAAAATAATAATAAAAATTACAAGTGCCGATTCCTCGTGTCCTCAGTCAATGGTCGATCAAATTAAATCGAGACGTGGCTCAGATGCTTCTTTTTGGTCCAAAATTGTCAAAATCGGAGGCTCGATCTCTTCGGTCAGAAACTTAATTTCCTAAGGCATTCCAATGGATGATCTTTGAGGATCTTGCTCTTTCACTCGCCTCCAAGGTCTATAGATGACCTTTAAGGATGCCCAGTATCAGGTGGAATCGTATTCCGAGACTTGGAAACCGGCCTTGATCAAAATCAAAGGCACTGGCTGACGGATGCTGATAAAACCCTGATTTACGGTCCCAGTGAATCTTGTGGTTCAAGGCACTTGTAACAGGAACCAAACACACTTGTTTTTTTTGTTGAGTGAGATCTCTTGAAAGTATATGAGCTCAAATGGTTGACGAACCTTCTAAGCTACTTCCTGATCACAACAACGTTCCTTAGTGAAGCTTCAGGTTAGGACCCTAATTTCACAATTCCTGACCAAATGATATTTCCTTGATTTCTCTTGACCAAATCTCGTTAGGATCATGACATATGATTGGAGGACTTCACAATCAGCCTCCAAGCTCAGATGGTTGTACTTTTGAGTCTCAGTTATCTTTCTTGAACAAATGGCTTCTCATAAGAATCTCACCCAAATTGGTGAACATTTGTGATGACTGCATGGATCCAAAAAATGTCTTAGGAGATATTGAATAACATGAAAGTATGGTTTATTGCCTTTTGTTCTCTCTCCTGTGCAAAACCTGGCTTCACATAGAACAAACTAACAAGATATCGTGGTTAGGTAACAATGCTCAGATGATTGATCCCTTCATGTAAATGCTAGATGTTATGACATCTAAGGGGTAAAATTTGGGGTACAACAGTTGCCCCTATTTGAATAGCTTTACCGGATGGCACGAGGAATGGAAGTCCTCGGGACATAAAGGTGGAAAGGTATTTAAATATAGCAAACCGAAAATTTTGCCCTTAGATGGAATGCAGATTCCAAGGACAAGCGACAGACATGCAAGTGCTGACATGCCATGAACTTCTAGTATGATGATATGATGCCATGATAGTGCAAAGATACAGACAAACAAGACACCAAAGATGAAGGGTAATCCACCACAGATGAGCTTACTGGGGAAGGATGAAGATTAATATCCATGAGGAAGATTCAATAGGGATACAGGCTGACCAATAAAAGAGACTCACTGGGGGAGACTCTGAGGCAACACTGGGGATGGAAAATTACAGTGGAAAACCCTACGGATCCTCACTGGGGATAGGAACCAGAGAGGTATTCTCCACTGGGGAAAGGTCCCGGGAGATGGACGACAGGTTCATATGTGACCGGACGACACTGGGGGAAAAAGACACATTCTTACTGGGCATAAAACCAGAAAAAAAGACATGATCTCCATTGGGGATCACTTTGAAATAAAAGGATAGACATTCGATAAAAGATTTTCTAGGATTTCTTATACTGAAGAGTTCAAACGGGATCTTCAAGAAAAACCTAGAAAAGACCAAGACAAACACGAGCTTTGCATGCGCCATATGATGAAGATCACAAGGCTTTAACCGAGGAAAAGATTAACGAGCCATTAATGATTGGACTCGGGTATCAAAATGAGTTGGTTAAGACAACAATATGAGGCTGGTTTTTGAAGACTAGTATGAGCTGGAGTGGATACCAATTTGAGTTGACTTTTAGGTTCATATCTGACCAGAGTTTAGGTTCATATTTGACCAGAGTTTAGGTTCACATTTGACTTGGGTTCAAACGACGGGTTCACGTTTGACTCGAAGTTTAGGTTCAGATCTGACCTGGTTTCAAACAACGGGTTCACATTTGACTCGAAGTTTAGGTTCATATTTGACCTGGTTTCAAACAACGGGTTGACATTTGACTCGAAGTTTAGGTTCATGTTTGACCTGGGTTCAAACAAAGGGTTGACATTTGACTCGATGTTTAGGTTCATATGTGACCTAGGTTCAAACAACGGGTTCACATTTGACTCGAAGTTTAGGTTCATATTTGACCTGGGTTCAAACAACAGGTTCACATTTGACTCGAAGTTTAGGTTCATGTTTGACCTGGTTTCAAACAACGGGTTTACATTTGACTCGAAGTTTAGGTTCATATTTGACCTGGTTTCAAACAACGGGTTCACATTTGACTCGAAGTTTAGGTTCATGTTTGACCTGGGTTCAAACAACGGGTTCACATTTGACTCGAAGTTTAGGTTCATATGTGACTTGGGTTCAAACAACGGGTTCACATTTGACTCGAAGTTTAGGTTCATATTTGACCTGGGGTTCAAACAACAGGTTCACATTTGACTCGAAGTTTAGGTTCATGTTTGACCTGGTTTCAAACAACGGGTTCACATTTGACTCGAAGTTTAAGTTCATATTTGACCTGGTTTCAAACAACGGGTTCACATTTGACTCAAAGTTTAGGTTCATGTTTTACCTTGGTTCAAACAACGGGTTCATATTTGACTCGAAGTTTAGGTTCTTATTTGACTTGTGTTCAAACGACGGGTTTATATCTGACTCGAAGTTTAGGTTCATATTTGACCTGTGTTCAAACGACGGGTTCATATCTGACTCGAAGTTTAGGTTCATGTTTGACCTGGGTTCAAACGACGGGTTCATATCTGACTCGAAGTTTAGGTTCATATTTGACCAGGGTTTAAACGACGGGTTCATATCTGACTCGAAGTTTAGGTTCATGTTTGACCTGGGTTCAAACGACGGGTTCATATCTGACTCGAAGTTTAAGTTCATGTTTGACCTGGGTTTAAATGACGGGTTCATATCTGACTCGAAGTTTAGGTTCATATTTGACCTGGGTTCAAACGACGGGTTCATATCTGACTCGAAGTTTAGGTTTATGTTTGACCTGGATTTAAACGACGGGTTCATATCTGACTCGAAGTTTAGGTTCATGTTTGACCTGGGTTTAAACGACGGGTTCATATCTGACTCGAAGTTTAGGTTCATATTTGAACTGGGTTTAAACGACGGGTTCATATCTGACTCGAAGTTTAGGTTCATATTTGACCTGGGTTCAAACGACGCGTTCATATCTGACTCGAAGTTTAGGTTCATGTTTGACCTGGGTTTAAACGAAGGGTTCATATCTGACTCGAATTTTATGCTCATATTTGACCTGGGTTCAAACGACGGGTTCATATCTGACTCGAAGTTTAGGTTCATATTTGACCTGGGTTTAAACAACGGGTTCATATCTGACTCGAAGTTTAGGTTCATGTTTGACCTGAAATAAATAATGCCAGCAATTACTGGATTTTAAGTATCCATGTGAGGAGATTAAGTATCAGATAGGTCAATACCGGGGTTGCATAACTTGAAGATTAGACTTCCTGGGGAATAACTGCATAAAGGGTCGGAATCTGGGGCTCAAAGGTGAAGACTGGATGTGAGCAAGACACAGACAACGGTTCAAAGCTCAACAACTGAGATAAAAAGGGGGATAAAGCTCCCACCAGCAAAAACCAAAATGCAAAGATGCACAAGGCCCTGGTATGATGTGAATGCTTAATGATATGCAAGAACGACTCTTAACAAGAGACGAAAGACTGGGAGTAGCGAGCGGAAAGACGACACATCCATCAAACTAAAATATGGAGGTCAAAGATTCTGGAGTCAATCCTTGGATGTCTTCACTTCACCGGGGAAATAAAATTCACATTTTCAACAAACATCTATGGAGCTACCAGGAAGAAGTCCTTTGTATCGGTGGTCAGTTATTACTTAAAAGTCTACTTCAGGGAAGTAGTGCCAATCTCTTTTTAACAACAAATTCATACCAGATGATTTATCAGTGTTTTTGTCACACCCAGAGCTTTTGTGGTAGGCAAATGATTTCGCTAAATCGTCCCTGATGCCAAAACAACATATATATTTTCATTGTGTTTTCTCAAAAAAGATTTTTTCAAAATATTTTCCGCTTTCAAAATCATTATTAACGAATTAGTGGAGTTTTGCATAACAAGAAAAACATCAGAGTAATGATAAATATCAAACAAAGAGTGGCTCAAAGATTGATTTCATTAGAATGGTAACTTGCAAATAGCAAAGTTCCATGGATAATTACGATTGAAAAATGGCAATTTGGGAAAAGGTTACATCGTATTCAATGACCACTACCACTCCTAACGACTAAGAGTCCTAAAGATCTTCACTGCTGACGAGGTGACTGAAACTTGAATTTCTTCATGAATCTCTGGATGTAGGTGACGACCCTATCTGACACAGTGAAATGCCTCTGTCCCTAACTTTTGCCTGGACCGCCCTTTTGGGTTTTCAATCCACCGAGACGCTCTTTTTTGCCTAGGCCGCCCTTTCGGGTTTTCAACCTAGCGAGCTCTTTATTTTTATTTAAATCCCTAACTTTTGCCTGAGTCTCCTTCATAGGTTATGACCCACCGGGATGCCCTTTTCTTGCCTAAGTCGCCATTTCTGGTTTTCGACTTAGCGGGCCCCTTTTTTTTAGGCGTAATATTTTCGTACTGAGTCAGCATTCACAGGGTGTGCGAATTGTTCACCATCCATTGTTGTGAGGACTAAGGAACCTCCTGAGAATACAGTTTTTACCACAAATGGACCCTCATAGTTGGGCGTTCATTTTCCTCGTGCATCCCTTTGAGACAGCAGAATCTTCTTGGGTACAAGCCCTCCTTCTCAGAATTCTCGAATACGGACCTTCTTGTCAAATGCCCTCTTTATTCTTTTCTGATACAAATGACCATGACACATCGCAGCCAGACGTTTCTCATCAATGAGGTTCAGCTGGTTGTATCTCTCTTTGACCTATTCTGCTTCGTCAAGCTTAGTTTCCATCAGGATTCTCAAAGACGGTATTTCCACTTCAATTGGAAGAACCGCATCCATTTCATATACCAGAGAAAAGGGAGTTGCCCCTGTCGAAGTTCGAACCGAAGTTCTGTATCCATGCAAGGCAAATGGTAACATTTCATGTCAGTCCTTATAAGTCTTGACCATTTTCTGCAGGATCTTTTTGATGTTTTTGTTAGCAGCTTCGACGGCTCCATTCATCTTGGGACGATAGGGTGAAGAATTGTGATGCTCAATCTTGAAACTATCACACAACTCCTTCATCATCTTGTTGTTCAGATTTGTCCATTGTTGGTTATGATTCTGTTAGGAATTCCATAACGACAGATGATATTATTCTTGATGAAACGGGCAACCACTTGTTTGGTCACATTGGCATAAGTAGCAGCCTCAACCCACTTGGTGAAATAGTCAATGGCCACTAGAATGAAACGATGACCGTTGGAGGCTTTTGGCTCAATAGCCCCAATCATATCAATGCCCTACATAGAGAAAGGCCATGGGGATGACAGGACATTCAGCAGTGTTGGAGGAACATGCATCTTATCAGTATAGATCTAGCACTTATGACACTTTTTGGCGTATTGGATACAGTCAGCCTCCACAGTCAACCAATATTAACCGACTCTCAAAATCTTCTTAACCATAACATGCCCACTGGCGTGGGTACCATAAGCTCCTTCATGAATGTCGTGAACCAACAGGTCTGCTTCTCGTTTATCAACACACCTTAACAGGACCATGTCGTGGTTCCTTTTGTAAAGTACATTGTTAGTGAGGAAGAATCTAGATGACAATTTCGCAAAGTCTTCTTATCAAGACTGGAAGCATTAGCAGGGTATTCTTGAGTCTTCAAATAATTCAGGATGTCGTGAAACCATGGCTTCCCATCTACCTCTTCTTCAACTGACTGACAGTAAGCTGGTTCGGTCTTGCGCTCAATACTGATGAGCGGTGCTTCATTAACAAAGTTAACTCTCCACATTGAAGCTAGCACTAAGGAGTCGGCTATGTGGTTTTCTGAGCGAGGAACATGGCAGAAAGTGATCTCATCAAAGTATTTGATCATTTCCACAATATAAGCATGGTATGGGATCAGTTTCTCATATTTCGTCTCCCATTCGCCTTTGACTTGGTAGATAACCAAGGCTGAATCACCCATGACTTCTAGAATCTTGATCCTAAGGTCAATTACAGCCTCTAGACCCAAGATACATGCTTCGTATTCGGAAATATTGTTCGTGCATCCAAAGTCTAATCTTGCTGTGAAGGGAGTGTAACCGCCATCCGGGTTTATCAATACAACACCTACACCATGTCCTTTGTAATTAGAAGAACCATCAAACATTATCTTCCATCTAGAACCGGGTTTAGGACCTTCATTAGGACCTGGCTCTTCGCAATCTTTTACTAACATGATATCCTCATCAGGAAAGTCAAACTTGAGAGGTTCGTAATCTTCAACTGGCTGATCTGCAAGATACTCTGATAAAACACTTCCCTTAACAGCCTTCTGAGTGACGTACTGGATATCATATTCTGCCAACAGCATGTGCCAACGGGCAAGTCTTCTTGTTTGGGCAGGCTTTTCAAATATGTACTTTATTGGATCAATTTTCGTGATCAACAGGGTAGTGTGACAAATCAAATACTGCCTCAAACGTCTGGCGGCCCATGCCAAAGCACAACAGGTTTTCTCAAGCAATGAATAACGGCTTTCGCATTCGGTGAATTTTTGCTTAAGTAATAGATGGCATGCTCTTTGCGACCAGTTTCATCATGTTGGCCTAAGACGCAACCCATGGATCCTTCTAACACCGTCATGTACATGAAAAGAGGTCTTCCAGGAATGGGAGGAATCAAAATCGGCGGTTCTTGCAGATAAATCTTGAGTTTTTCAAAGGCTTGATGAAAATCAGAATTCCACTCTATGGTCTGATCTTTGCGGAGCAACTTGAAGATTGGTTCACAAGTGGGAGTCATGTGGGAGATGAATCTGGAGATGTAGTTCAGACGACCCAAAAAACCTCTTACTTGAGATTCAGTCTAAGGAGCTGGCATTTCTTGAATAGCTCGCACCTTATCAGGATCTACTTCAATTCCATTTTGGCTGACAATAAAGCCAAGTAGCTTTCCTGATCTGACACCGAAAGTACATTTGGCAGGATTTAGTTTCAACTGATATTTCCAGAGTCTCTTGAATAACTTCAGAAGATGATCCAAATGTTTCTCTTCACTCTGAGATTTAGCAATCATATCATCCACATACACTTCAATTTCTTTGTGGATCATGTCATGGAATAAAGTCACCATGGCTCTCTGATAAGTTGCCCCTGCGTTTTTCAAACCGAAGGGCATGACTTTGTAACAATAGGTTCCCATGGGGTGATGAAGGTAGTTTTATCCATATCGGCTAGATCCATTCTGATCTGATTATAGCCTGAGAAACCGCCCATAAATGAGAACACTGCAAAAGTGGCTGTATTATCCACAAGAGTGTCGATATGCGGCAGGGGGAAATCGTCCTTAGGTCTGGCTTTGTTGAGATCCCTATAATCCACGCACATCTGCACCTTGCCATTCTTCTTCATTACTGGCACGATATTGGCTATCCATTCAGGGTATTTTGACACGGCCAAGAAACCTGCATTCAGTTGTCTTTTAACCTCATCTCTGATCTTGAGAGCCATGTCAGGTCGACTTCTTCGAATCTTCTGTTTCACCGGAGGACATTCAGGTTTGAGCGGTAGCTTATGAACTATGATATCTGTATCCAAGCCAAGCATATCTTGATAAGACCATGCAAACACGTCCACATACTCTTCAAGAAGCAGTATTAGCCGCTGTCTGATTTTTGCCCTAAGCGTTGCCCCAACTTTGACCTCTTTCTTCACCTCTTCGGTACCAAGATTGACGATATCCACTTTTTCCTCATGTGGTTGAAGCTCCATGTATTGATACTCACACATTTCTGCCAGATCATCGGGGATCTCATAATCCTCCTCATCCTCAGCTTGATAGATAGGTGAATCAAAGCCAATAGTGAGAGCAGGGTCATTGAATACAATGGGTTCGGGATTTATTCTGCATGATGGAGGGATTTATTTTATTAAAATTCACAAACAATGAATGCAAGAAGAAAATGTTTTTGTAGTTTTGAAAAGATTGCCATTTTTCTTTAAAAGCAAAAAATAGTAAAATAAAGACAGAGAATTTTAACAAAACATCATTTTCATTGATTAATAAGAAGTGAAAGCGGTGGCCCATACAAAATAATCCACTAGCCTCTGGCAAGGCTAGGTGTCGCTCCCAGGATTTTCATCCAGGTACAAACGCGAGAGTGGCGCGGAAAAAACAGAGTCGCCAGCCGTGTAAATTTATCCCAAGAGAGGGAAAGGGAACACCGCATAAACCTGAGGAAGAGGGAAAGGAATGGTCATCGCAACCATAGCCTGGGTTCGGGAGTCGGTTACGCGAGGGGAAGGTGCTAGCACCCCACGCGTCCATCGTACTCGATGGGATCCACGCTTGTTGTCTAATCTAAGGGTGAGTTATACTATCATCTAGGGCTGTACTAAAACGGGGAGGGGGAGACAAAGACAGACTCGGTAGGACGTCGACGTCCTAGGCCTACGTACCCCCCTTGTGCAATGGGGAATTCAGAGTCAACGTAGTTCGGACCAAGTTCTTTTTATGTTTTTTATGAGCGACGTTAAGTTCGCGTCCGGCAGTTAGGGTCGATGCCTGTTTGCGACTCAGACGGAAGGTAACATGCCCTTTTTGAAAATAGCCTTTAAGTTGAAGGTCCCGAAGGACAAAAAGGTTTGAAGTTGGTTTGTGTTTTTTAGGACAGAAGTGGCTTAAGTTAGTTCCTAAGTTGCATTGCACCAAAGTCTAGGGCACAGGGGCGAATACTTAACGCATCGTCCCAAGACAGGACGCTCGCTAAGCACCCTAGAAAGATGAGAGGAAGCCCCTCATTTCTCATTCCCCACACTTAAGGCTCGTGCACAATACACTTTATTATTATTAAGTGTTTTTAAAGAAATTTGAGATGATAAGAGAGAAGACACAAGGGTAACTCTAAGGGGAACTATGAGTCCTAAAGTTATCATGCATGGGTGACCCACGATTAGTGAGGTTTTATGATAACCTAAATCCTAAAGGAAAAAGATAGGAGAGAAAAAAGAATAAGGGTGACCATGGATACTTATCCATACCCTTAAAGAACTTACCTTAGTCCCTGCATAAAAGGTTAGTGAGAAACAGACATAAATAATATCAAAGCAAATGAAAATCAAACAATGGCAAACAATAGTGATAATAATCCAAACATGAACTCAGAAATTAGAGAAACAACCCCAAAGCAAATGGCACAAGTGCCTTTCAAACAAGGACTTAGGCAGGATCAGAAATACACATATAAGCAGATCTCAAGTGAAAACAAATCAAAAAAATAGAGAAATAACTTCCAAAATTCCCAAATTAAATATCAAGGTTCCTCAACCAGAGACAAACAACACATCAAAAGTTCCTGCAAGAATTCAAAGTGTTAGTCATTCAAACAATTGGGCCAAGTTCAGGTGAGAAGTAGGGTTCTCTGTGCCAAAGGGAAGGACCAAAATGCAATATGAAATAAATTTAAAAATGAAAGAAAAATGTTTTAATGCATTTTAGAATGTTAGTGAACAAATGCAAAAAGAACGGATCCAAAATATTTTATGGTTGTAGAGAAATAAAATAAATAAATTTAAGTATGCATGATATGAGTAATGCAAAAAGAAATTAACTAAATAGTTAGTTTAAATGATAAAAATAACATAAAAATAAAAAATAAAATTTGTAAAAATTTTATAAAATGATAAATATGATGCATGAATTTTTTAGTAATTTTTTAATGCAATTATGTAATTTTAATAATTAAAATATGAAAATGTAATTAATAAAAATAAAATGAAATAAAAAGGGCATGGGGGTGCGTCTAGTAAGGAAATTGAACTGGAAATGATATTGGGCTGAAGAGTGGGGGGTGCGAATAGCAACCCAGCCCACCGATTGATCAGAAAAAAAACAAAAATAAAAAAAGGAATACCGTGTGCATACCATGTGCCAGGCGCGTGCGTTTTTAATGTGTTGGCGGCCTTGGAGCCACTTGATCCATCATACGGTACACAATTGGTCAACGAAAATAAAAGTAATTAAAATAAAACAATATAATTGGACGTGCATGGTAATTGTTGTGGGTGAATGTCTATCTGATTACTAATTTGAATTCAGAAAAAAAAAATAGAAAAATATGTGACAGCATCGTGGCCACACGATCCAAGCCATGGACGGCCCAGATTACGTCTTCAACCTCTAGCCACCCTCCTTCGCCGGAGCCCTAGCTCCGGCCACCACCTGCAACCACAATACTGCCCAGAAAATGCAATGGGGTACACTATTCGACCCAGAATTTTGTCAGGAATCCAAATATAGCATCAAAAATTTCAAATAACCAATGGATAATAAAATACGAACAGAGAAAGATTAGGGCACAAAACTTTAAATCCACATTACAAGCAAACCACACGTCCAAAATTAAAAATAAATAGATCAGGATAATCACCATTCATCACACGTCAATATTCATGCTTAAAAGGAGATTTTTATGATGGTCAAAAAACCTACCAACCTGAGATGGTGCAACTCTATTCTTTGCTTTTGGCTGCGAATGGTGGTTGATTTCTAACCTGTGGATCACCAGGATTCTATTGGTAAAAGAATTTCTTCAAAACTCTTTGTGAATTGAGAGATCCAATGATTTCAAGAATTAGGGTTGTACTTTCTTTTCTCCAATATATCACGTGTAAGTCCCTCCAACCAGTGGATGGATAGGTTTAAATAGGCTAGGGTTTTCCTCTGATGATGAATTGGGCTTGGGTAATTCCTTGCTTAATGAGTTTTTGAATAATTTTGAAAAATCACATTATGTTAAGTACACCTCCTCCATTCATGTATACTTAAGAATTCCATGATGGATCACTTTCATTTGGATTGCTAGTTACATCTCAATGGAACTTGGGGCTTGAAAACAATTGATTCATGAGTTTTTAATAGTTTGGCAATTTTGAATAATGGGGAATAAGTGATAAATATGCCATGGAACCACTTGGTTAAAAGGTATAAAATGTTCCTTAGGGATTGTCCTTTGACATTAGAAAGTGACATGAAACAATGGAATTGATTATAGGTCATTATGCCCAAAGTTGTGAAAATGGAGCCATGAAAAAACCCTAAAAACCACTTTGTCTTCTTTTGATTATAAATGGAGTTCCACAAATGATATGGAGACCCACTAGTACTTGTTGAAAAGAGGAGAAAACGATATTCAATTTTCATGTTGGAGAAAAATTCATTTGAAGCTTTCTTGATGGTGAAAAGTCAAGGTGAATGCAGTGCAGGAACTTGCCCAAAAAGGAAACTTTTATTATAGGTCACTTTCCAAATTTAGAAACTTCAGTACAAACTCCTGATTCTTGATAGATAGTATGAAACTTGACTCTTGATGACCATATGAGGATATGAGACCCTGAAAACCTTGGAGAAAACCTCAAAATTCCACAGTTGACTTCTCCTCTCACCGTTGACTTTTACCCCATTCACCTGATTTCCAATCCATTGGCCAATTGAACTTCTCCTGAACCAAACTGATGGACAACCTCCCATTCCTAGGTACTTAGGGACTCAAGGAATACCATGGAATCAAGTTTTGCCCAAAAAATCAGAAATAAACTGACTTTATAGCAAACCCTAGTTTTGGTACCCTCAGTCTAGGAGGAAATAGCACAGTCTCCAAATCCAAATTCCTCTGAGTATGATGTGTATCCTCTCCAACAAAGATAAGATATGTCATTTGGTGATGATAAAAACCCAAGGAGCTTGCCCATTGGAGCAATAAACCCAAGAATCTCAAAACCCTAGTTCCAGCACTGGTTAGGAGAGAGTGATCCACTTGAGATCCCTTGCCACTTGTGAACTCTTGATGATGTGATAGACCGAATAGGACCTTCTTGAACTGCCTCAAGCACCTTGACCCCATGCTAATGATATGCATACATGATAATGCAAAAAAAGAAATGAAACATAAGCCAGTTCGTAATAAAGTAAGGAGGGCAAATTTTGGGGTGCTACAGCTGCCCCTATTCAATCTTCTTGGACCTGAAAGGATGATAGCAATGGGTTTCAGAAATTCACGGTAGAAGGTGATTGAATACAAAAAGAACCACGAAATTTGCAAACTGTGGGGAGAAAAGATGATTGGAGCCCAGCCACACCTCGTCAAAAATATTTGACGGAAAGACAACATACCCAAGAAAGAAAAGTGAACCCCAAAACCACATCGTCAAAGAGTTGATGGAGAGAAAACATGAAACCCATGAAATACCCCGTCAAAGGGTTGACGGGAAGAAAAGATACCTAACAGACCACATCATCAAAGAATTGACAGAAAGACAACCCGAACACCCGACCAAAGGGCCACATCGTCAAAGAATTGACGGAAAGAAAATCTGAACGAAGATAACACATTGTCATAGGGATTGTCGCTCCCAGGATTTTTATCCAGGTACAAACGCGGGAGTGGCGCGGAAAAACAGAGTCGCCAACCGTGTAAATTTATCCCAAGAGAGGGAAAGGGAACACCGCATAAACCTGAGGAAAGTGGGAAAGGAATGGTCATCGCAACCGTAGCCTGGGTTCGGGAGTCGGTTACGCGAGGGGAAGGTGCTAGCACCCCACGCGTCCATCGTACTCGATGGGATCCACGCTTGTTGTCTATTCTAAGGGTGAGTTATCCTATCATCTATGGTTGTGCTAAAACGGGAGGGGAAGACAAAGACCGACTCGGTAGGACGTCGACGTCCTAGGCCTACGTACCCCCTTTGTGCAATGGGGAATTCAGAGTCAACGTAGTTCGGACCAAGTTCTTTTTGTGTTTTTTATGAGCGACGTTAAGTTTGCGTCCGGCAATTAGGGTCGATGCCTGTTTGCGTCTCAGACGGAGGGTAACGTGCCCTTTTTGAAAATAGCCTTTAAGTTGAAGGTCCCGAAGGACAAAAAGG
The DNA here is from genome assembly GCA_022829125.1 of Lathyrus tuberosus. Classification (NCBI taxonomy): domain Eukaryota; kingdom Viridiplantae; phylum Streptophyta; class Magnoliopsida; order Fabales; family Fabaceae; genus Lathyrus; species Lathyrus tuberosus. Next base: position 1,589,625 of record JALAZF010000082.1, on the reverse strand, counting down.
TTTGAGGTTGGTTGGTGTTTTTTAGGACAGAAATGGCTTAAGTTAGTTCCTAAGCTGCATTGCACCAAAGTCTAGGGCACAGGGGAGAATACTTAACGCATCGTCCCAAGACAGGACGCTCGCTAAGCACTCTAGAAAGATGAGAGGAAGCCCCTTATTTCTCATTCCCCATACTTAAGGCTCGTGCGCAATACACCTTATTCTTATTAAGTGTTTTAAGAGAAATTTGAGATGAGAAGAGAGAAGACGCAAGGGTAACTCTAAGGGGACTATGAATCCTAATGTTATCATGCATGGGTGACCTACGGTTAGTGAGGCTTAAAGATGACCTAAACCCTAAAGAATAAGGATAGGAGAGAAGAAAAGGTAAGGGTAACCATGGATACTTATCCATACCCTCAAGGGACTTACCTTGATCCTGCATAAAAGGTTAGTGAGAAACGGATGTGAATAAGAGCAATGAGGTGAATAAAAATCAAGCAATGGCAAATAACAATGATAATAATCCAAACATGAATCAAATAAACAAAGAACAGCCCCAAAGAAAATGGCACAAGTGCCTTTCAAACAAGGTAATTATACAAAGTCAAAGGTGCGCCTGCAAGAAAATCTCAATTGAAAACAAACCCAATTATTAGAAAAATGATTCCTAAAATTCTCAAATTAATCCTAAGGGATCCTCAACCAGAGGCAAACAATAAATTAAAAATCCCTGCAAAAATTCAAAGCGTTAGCCACTCAAATAATCACACGGATTCAAATAAGGGATAGGTTTTAATGTGCCAAAGAGAAAGACCTAAAATCCATATGAAAAATATTTAAAAATGCAAGAAAAATGTTTTTAAGCACTTTAATATGTTAATGAATGAATGCAAAAAGAACGAGTGAAAAATATTTTATGATTGCGGAGAATTAAAATAAATAAATTCAAGTATGCACGAGATGTGTAATGCAAAAAGGAAATTAAGAAAATAATTAATTAGGATGATGAAAATAAAATAAAAATAAAAATAAAATTAGTGAAAATTTTATAAAAATAACAAAAATGATAAATGAATTTTATAGGAATTTTTAAATGCAATTTACTATTTTTAAATAATTAAGAATGATAATGTTAAATTAAATAAAATAAAAATGAAAATAGTGTGGGGGGTGCGTTAAGTAAGGAAATCATGTGGGAATTGGAGTGGGCTGGAGAGTGGGGTGGTGTTAATAGCAAGTTCAGCCCAATAAGCATCAGCGAAAAAAAAAGAAAAAAAAAAGGTGTACCGTGGAGAGCCATGTGCAAGGCGCGTGCACCTTTTAATGTGTTGGCGTGTTTGTGATCGTCTGATTGCATCCATGGCTCACATTAAGTCAAGCAAAGAATTAGTAAACGAAATAAAAAGACATGGTTGGTGGACTATGATAGCAACGGTGGGGTAAATAACACGGAATCATCAATTAAATTTCAGAAAAAAATAAAAAGAAAAAACAGGTGGCATGCTGGTAGCCACACGATGGAGAGAATCAATGGCCCAGATTGCGTGTTCCCCGTGGAACCTTTGACCGGCCGGAGACTCCCCAGGTCGCCGGAGCCCTAGCTCCGGCAGCCGCCCACGGTGCCTGCAAATTAAAAAAGTGCCCAGAATTTTCGCGCGAGTACTCCATCTTGACCAGAAAATCGCAAGGATTATGAATATTCAATCAAAATTTGCAACCCATCAATATTTAATAAAAAACGAAGAGCTTAAGGTTAGGGCACGAAACTTCTAACGCACGTATCAAGCCATACACACGTCCATATTCAAAACCAATTAGATCAGCATGACCAGTGACAATCACACAACAACATACACGTAAAAAAATCAAGTTTCATGACCACGAAAAAATCCACCTACCTGAGATGGTTCTACCCGCGTGCTTGCTTTTGGCTGCAGATGGTGAATGATTTCTACTCTTTGGACTGCCAAGAGAAGCTTGGTGGAAGAAGTTTTTGAGAAAACCTTGTGAATTGTGAGATTTGGTGAAAAAGAACTCTAGGGTTCATGCTTGAATTCCTCTCCAAATTTTCGTCTCTGAACCCTAACCAATGCATCTTTAGGTTTAAATAAGCTAGGGTTATTCTTTTGATGATGAGTTGGGCTTGGGTAATTCCAAGTTTAATTATTTTTGAATTATTTCATTTATTATTGAATTTTAACTAAATAAATCCAATAAAAATAAAATAAAATGAGGGAAAATCAAATATATGCTCTTTGGGTTGTGCATGGCTTTATGTTTGAGTTTGGTTTAAGAAACTTATGGCCCAATTGTCAAAATTTGGATTTTAGGCATAGTTTGCTTTGTGCACCTCCTCAAAATTGCCCAACTTTGACTAAGCATAACTCCTTCAATTTTTAGGTCCTCAAGGTGTCCTCTAACCAACCTTTTTGGTCCCATGTCAATTTGATCTTCCATGTTCAAGTTATGAGCTTTTGAAGAAGGTTGACTTTTGTTGACTTTCAAAATGACCTATAATGTCTTGGCTCATATCTCCCAAATGAAGCATTTCTGGCCTTGGCTTGTGAGACACAAAGTTGTAGGTAATTAAATTTCCTTCAAGATGGGCTTTGGTTGAGGACTTTTTGATGAAGTATGTGGAAGTTAGGCCTGGTCAAAGTACAGTTGACTTTTCCTACAAAAACCCTAATTTAGTAACTCCTGATTCTTGATGATTCTGAGGTTTCCCTGATGAATCATGATCAACCCTTGATAAAATGATGAATTTCACCCCATAATCTTGATGTTGACCAAAAATCTTGAGGTTTGACTTTGTGTTGACCACAGTTGACTTTTTGACCAAGTTACCTAATTCTCAATCCATTGGCCAATTGAACTTCTCCTGAATCAAACTGATGGCCAATCTTCCACTCCTAGGTACTCAGGGGCCCAAGGAAAACCATGGAATCAAGTCTTGCCCAAAAAATCAGAAATAAACTGACTTTATAGCAAACCCTAGTTTTGGTACCCTCAGTCTAGGAGGAAATAGCACAGTCTCCAAATTCAAATTCCTCTGAATATGATGTGTATCCTCTCCAACAAAGATAAGATATGCCATTTGTTGATGATAAAAACCCAAAGAGCTTGCCCATTGGAGCAATAAACGCAAGAATCTCAAAACCCTAATTCATGCACTGGTTAAGAGGGAGTAATCCACTTGAGATCCCTTGCCACTTGTGAACCCTTGATGATGTGATGGACCAGATATGACCTTCCTGGATTGCCTCAGGCACCTTGACCCCATGCTAATGATATGCATACATGATAATGAAATGAAACATAAACCAGTTAGTAAAAAGTAAGGAGGGCAAATTTTGGGGTGCAACAGCCGCCCCTATTCAATCAACTTGGTCCTGAGTGGTATGATAGCAACGACTCTTTGACATTCCAGGATACACGGGGATTGAATACTGAAAGAACCCCAGAAATTTGCTAGTGATGAGAACAACGAGACGGAGCGTGCTGGAAAAAGGGAATATGACCTCAATCATGTCCACAAGAAAACGAATACGACCTCAATCGCCCGCAAAGGAAGACTGACCTCAATCACTCTCGCAAATAAAACACGAATGCGACCTCAATCGCACCCACAAAACGAATACAACCTCAATTATACCCGTAAGGGAAGACTGACCTCAATCACTCCCACAAATAAAATACGAATACGACCTCAATCGCACCCACAAAAAGAATACAACCTCAATTATACCCTCGAAGGAAGACTGACCTCAATCACTCCCACAAATAAAATACGAATACGACCTCAATCGCACCCACGAAAAGAATACAACCTCAATTATACCCGCGAAGGAAGACTGACCTCAATCACTCCCACAAATAAAATACGAATACGACCTCAATCGCACCCATAAAAAGAATACAACCTCAATTATACCCGCGAAGGAAGACTGACCTCAATCACTCCCACAAATAAAATACGAATACGACCTCAATCGCACCCACAAAAAGAATACAACCTCAATTATACCCTCGAAGGAAGACTGACCTCAATCACTCCCACAAATAAAATACGAATACGACCTCAATCGCACCCACAAAAAGAATACAACCTCAATTATACCCGCGAAGGAAGACTGACCTCAATCACTCCCACAAATAAAATACGAATACGACCTCAATCGCACCCACAAAAAGAATACAACCTCAATTATACCCGCGAAGGAAGACTGACCTCAATCACTCCCACAAATAAAATACGAATACGACCTCAATCGCACCCACAAAAAGAATACAACCTCAATTATACCCTCGAAGGAAAACTGACCTCAATCACTCCCACAAATAAAATACGAATACGACCTCAATCGCACCCACAAAAAGAATACAACCTCAATTATAACCGCGAAGGAAGACTGACCTCAATCACTCCCACAAATAAAATACGAATACGACCTCAATCGCACCCACAAAAAGAATACAACCTCAATTATACCCGCGAAGGAAGACTGACCTCAATCACTCCCACAAATAAAATACGAATACGACCTCAATCGCACCCACAAAAAGAATACAACCTCAATTATACCTGCGAAGGAAGACTGACCTCAATCACTCCCACAAATAAAATACGAATACGACCTCAATCACACCCACAAAAAGAATACAACCTCAATTATACCCTCAAAGGAAGACTGACCTCAATCACTCTACCCATAAAGAAAACATGAATACGACCTCAATCGTACCCACAAAGGATAACCAACATAAAGTGGACTTCACTGGGGATAACGTGAAACAAGACTCACAAAGGAAAAAGGCCAAATGAGGCAAACAAAGACAAACTTCTAACGGACTCCTGATCCACAGATAAGATGACTCCGTTGGGGAAGGTGAAGTCTAAATAAAAGACTCTGCCGGGGAGCACAAGTATGAGGAACGCGTCCCTCCAAAATCTCCTGAGTGATGCCACCTCCGGCTGGCAAAGAAAGTATCAAACCTGGCTTATGCTTCGAATGCAAATGAAAATGCCATGTTTTTGAGGATGCGATGCAAATGCTTATGATATGCAAAGGGGTCCCTCCAGCAAAATAAATGTCGGAGAGGAAATACCAATTTAGCTGATGACAAAAATAAATTGTCCTCTGAATCCACGAACTCTGCTGAGAAGGATCACTCCGATCGAATCTTTGGGATCAACAACTTCTGCTGGGGATGAAATTCCAAAAGAACATCTGCTCTACTGGGGATTATACGTAACTCCTTGAAAGGGGAGGCCACGACCTGAATCAGAAGAGTGCCAGATATCACTTGGATTTAAAACCTGCTAGGGATGTCAACCCCTGTTGGACAAACTGTTGCGAGGATTACTACCAAACTCTGCTTGGGGGAACGGTAAGTGCTGACATCCACCCTGCTAGCGGATAACATCCAGCTTACTTATCTGTTGAGGATTAGATTGCACCGTTGCTGCTGAGAAAAACATTTCCTGCAGCGTTCAGACTCTGTGGGGAAATATGTCTTAATCTGGAAAAAATACTTCTCAAGTCTCCTGCTGGGGGAGGTCTGCTTTGCTGAGGAGAGTGCAATCTCAACGCTGGGGAGAGCAAGCTGCTGGGGAAGTATGATCCTGTTGCCCTGCAAGTCAAATAACAGCAAATAGAATACGCCACAACATGACTATCACCGTTAACGCCTAGGTAATTTCTACTGCTTTTCGTTATGCTCCGCAAAGCTCGAAGTTTTATATGCAATGTTTATCAAAAATTCGGACGTTTTTTGCAAACAAAACAGTAAAAGTAAAAGTAAAACAAGCAAATAGAAAGCTTTTTGAGTGAAATGAATATTTTATTGAGAGAAGTGGCTTGTAAATAGGCATTTACAATTGGAGGCAATTCCTAGAAAGAGGTAATTGCGTAAAAACAAAAAAGAAAATACACATGTTGGCAATGTGGGGAACAGATATCCACCATGATTTGACTTAGCTATGACCCATATGACTTGCTTATCCACAAATGTCTTGACCTCCGAAGAGACTAACTGTACTGATTCCTTTCTTTCAAAACTTCCAGGTATCGAGGGTGTTCACAGATCAAATGCAGACAGTAGCCTTTCGCTTATAAATCCCTAACTTTTGCCTGGATCGCCCTTTTCGGGTTTTTGATCCACCGGGATACCCATTTTTGCCAAAGTCGCCTTTTCAGGTTTTCAACTTTGCGGGTTTGCACATTTCTTTTACATTTTATCCCTAACTTTTGCTCGAACCTCTTCCTTTTCATGGTTCGCCGGGATACCCCTTTTTGCCTGGACTTTCTTTTTACGTCCAGCGGGTCTCTTTCATGCGAAGTATTTTTTGACTACGTCTGCTTTCACAGGGGAAGTAAAATCTTTGACATCCATAGTTGAAAGTAGTAAGGCTCCACCGTAGAAAACCTTTCTAACCATATACGGCCCTTCGTAGTTTGAAGTCCACTTGCCCCTGTGATCTGTCTGAGGAGGAAGGATCCTTTTCAAAACCAATTCGTCTGTCTGAAAATTCCGAGGACGCACTTTCTGATCAAAGGTGTGCTTCATCCTGTTCTGATACAACCGACCATGTGCGATGGCTGCCAATCTCTTTTCTTCAATAAGGTTCAACTGATCCAATCTAGAACGCATCCATTCGGCTTCATCAAGCTTTACATCTGCCAAAACTCTCAAAGCCGGAATCTCGACTTCCAAGGGTAAAACTGCTTCCATACCATATACCAATGAGAAAGGGGTTGCCCTAGTTGACGTACGCACCGAGGTACGGTAACCATGTAGGGCGTAAGGTAACATCTCATGCTAGTCCTTATATGTTACCACCATCTTCTGCACAATCTTCTTGATATTCTTATTTGCCGCCTCAACTGCCCCATTCATCTTCAGACGATAGGGGGAAGAGTTGTGATGCTCGATCTTGAAACTCCGACATAGTTCCTCCATCATCTTGTTGTTCAAATTCGAGCCATTATCAGTAATGATTCTCTCTAGGACCCCATAACGACAGATGATGTCCTTCTTTATAAACCGAGCTACAACTTGCTTGGTGACGTTGGCGTACGAGGCTGCCTCCACCCACTTCGTGAAATAATCAATGGCAACCAAAATGAAACGATGCCCATTGGAAGCAGTAGGCTCAATCTTTCCGATCATATCTATACCCCACATTGCAAACGGCCAAGGAGATGACAACACATTTAGAGGCGTAGGCGGTACGTGCATCTTATCTGCATAAATCTGGCATTTATGGCACTTCCGAGCGTACTTGAAACAATCTGACTCCATAGTCATCCAATAATATCCTGCCCTCAACAACTTCCTAGCCATGGTGTGACCACTGGAATGAGTACCAAAAGAACCCTCGTGAACTTCCTCCATCAATGAGCTTGCCTCGTGTTCATCAACACAACGTAGCAAGACCATATCGAAGTTCCTCTTATATAACACATCATCCTTGTTCAGAAAGAAATTTCCTGCCAACCTCCTCAGAGTCTTCTTATCTTTGGTGGAGGCACCCTCTGGATATTCTTGCCTCTTCAGAAAAACCTTAATATCATGATACCACGGCTTGCCATCTGACACATCTTCAATTGCAAACACAAAAGCTGGTCTGTCCAGACGCATGATTCTAATCGAAGGTGTTTCGTTCCAACGGTTCACCTTATACATGGATGCCAATGTCGCCAACGCATCAGCCATCTGATTCTCAGCTCGGGGCACATGATGAAAATCCACCCTATCAAAGAAAGGTAACAACCTCCTGGCGTAGTTGTTATAAGGTACCAAATTCGCCCGACGAGTCTCCCATTCTCCTGTAATCTGATTAACTATCAACGCAGAATCACCATAGACATCGAGGTTCTTAATTCTCAAATCAATTGCCTCTTCTAACCCCATGATGCATGCTTCATACTCCACCTCGTTGTTGGTACACACGAATGCTAACCGGGCAGTGAAAGGTATATGAGAACCCTTCGGAGTTGTAATAATTGCCCCAATTCCATTACCATATGAGTTGACAGCCCCATCAAAAATCATCTTCCACTGTGATCCAATCTCAGGTCCTTCGTCAGGCAGAGGCTCTTCACAATCCTTCATTTTCAGAAACATAACATGCTCGTCCGGAAACTCAAACTTCATAGGCTGATAATCCCCGACCGGCTGTTCAGCAAGATATTCTGACAGAACACTCCCCTTAATGGCCTTTTGAGAAACATACTGAATATCGTACTCTGTCAAAACCATCTGCCAACGGGCTATCCTTCCAGAAAGTGCTTGCTTCTCAAACACATACTTAATCGGATCCATCTTCGAAATCAACAAGGTTGTGTGATTTAACATATACTGCCTTAGGCACTTGGCTGCCCAAGCGAGTGCACAACATGTCTTTTCCAGTATAGAATATCTTGATTCGCAATCAGTGAATTTCTTACTCAGGTAGTAAATGGCATGTTCTTTCCTACCTGTCTCGTCGTGTTGACCGAGCACACAACCCATCGAATTCTCAAGAACCGTAAGGTACATAATCAACGGCCTCCAAGACACTGGTGGCATAAGGACCGGAGGTTCCTGCAGATATGTCTTTATCCTCTCAAACGCCTCTCTACAATTCTCATTCCACCTGACCTCTTGATCTTTTCTCAACAACTTGAAAATAGGTTCACATGTAGCTGTCAAATGAGAGATAAACCTGGCAATGTAATTCAACCTTCCCAAGAAACCACGAACCTCCTTCTCCGTCCTTGGCTCAGGCATTTCCTGTATGGCTCTTATCTTTGCAGGATCAACCTCTATACCTCTTTCACTAACAATAAAACCCAACAATTTACCAGACCTTACGCCGAAAGTGCATTTGTTCGGATTCAATCTCAATCTGAACTTCCTCAATCTTTCAAACAACTTCTGAAGGTTCACCAAGTGTTCTTCCTCTGTCTGTGACTTCGCAATCATGTCATCAACATAGACTTCGATCTCCTTGTGAATCATATCATGAAAGAGAGTCACCATTGCCCGCTGATATGTTGCCCCAGCATTCTTCAATCCAAAGGGCATTACCTTGTAGCAAAATGTTCCCCACGGATTTATGAAAGTAGTCTTCTCCATGTCCTCTGGGGCCATTTTGATTTGGTTATACCCAGAGAAGCCATCCATGAAGGAAAACATAGAATATTGAGCAGTATTGTCCACTAACACGTCAATGTGGGGGAGCGGGAAATCATCCTTCGGGCTCGCCCTATTCAGATCTCAGTAATCCACACACATCCTAACCTTCCCATCCTTCTTAGGTACAGGTACAATATTGGCAACCCACGGAGGATAATTTGTCACAACAAGAAATCCGGCGTCCAACTGTTTCTGAACCTCTTCTTTGATTTTGACAGACATCTCCGGTTTAGTCCTTCTCAATTTCTGCTTGACTGGAGTACAACCCTCTTTAAGCGGTAACCGGTGTGAAACAATGTCAGTGTCAGGCCCAGGCATGTCTTGGTAAGACCAGGCGAAGATATCCACATACTCTCGAAGTAACTCAACCAATCTCCTCTTAACAGTGTCTTCCAAAGCAGCCCCAACCTTTACTTCTCGTTTGACGTCCTCGGTTCCCAGATTAACAGTCTCAACTTCTTCCTGATGAGGTAGAATAACCCTCTCCTCCTGTTTCAGTAACCTGGCTAATTCTTCTGGTAAGTCACAGTCTTCGTCAGTCTCTCCTTCAGCTTGATAGATAGGATTGTCAAAGTCATATCGAGCTATAGCTAGGTCATGGGTGGGATCTGAACAAAGGAACCTGCATGATGGATGTTTTATGTTTATTATGAGTGCAACAAACAAGAAAACACATTGCCATTTTGATGTGGGTTAATGCAAAAAAAGTACAAATTGAAAGACAGGGATCAAAATATTTGAATGAAAAAACGTCCTTTATTGATGATAAAAATAGCAAATAAACATCCAAACCCTACAAATAAGTATCACTACGTTTTGGGCAGAACGTAGGACTCAACATAACAGAAAACAAAAGTAAATTACTCCGGGCGCGTCACTTGGATGACTTTCTCAGAGGACCAGTTGTCTAAACTCTGACCAGGAATGCAGGGACGAATCCATCCATCCATATCACAATCACTATCTCCTTCATCCTCAATGGCATTGACTCTGTCGAAGAACACGCCGGCACTGGTGAAACGGACTGGACCATAGAACTTGGGAGGCTCTTCAGCACGTCTAGGTGGCTTGTACCCTAGCCCATAGGTATCCTGCTTCTTTTGAACATCAATAACACTGCCCCACTTCTGAGAACCACCAGCTTCAACTATAGCACGCGCTTCCTTGAAAGAGGACATGGAAACCTCTGGTTGTATGACGACTTCAGGCTGGGCCATCCCCTCAGGCTGACTAACTGCCTTTGGGGGTTCCCCGGGAATCTTCACGGCTTCAAAGGCTTGGCACAAAGTTTCCTGTACTTCACCATCCACCTCTACATACTTGAAGGTTGATAGGTGACTCACCATGATATCTTCTTCACCACAAACAGTCACGACGTGGCCATCCACCATATATTTCAATTTCTGGTGCAGCGTAGAAGTTACTGCCCCAGCACCATGGATCCAGGGGCGGCCCAACAAACAACTATAGGCAGGCTGAATATCCATAATGTAAAAGGTGGTGTTGAAAATCTCAGGACCCGCCTTGATCGGCAAGACTAACTCCCCAAAAACTGACCTCTTGGAGCCATCAAAAGCACGTACCACTAAGTCACTTGGCGTACAAATCAACCCACGAGTATCCAACTTCATCAAAGCCTTCTTTGGTAACACATTCAAGGATGACCCAGTATCAACTAACACATGCGACATCAAAGAACCACGGTATTCCACTGAAATATGCAGAGCATTGTTGTGATTCCTCCCAGCCGGAGTCAGATCTAAATCGGTGAAACCCAAACCATTACCAGCATTCACATGAGCCACAACCCCTTCTAACTGATTGACAGATATTTCCTGTGGTACATAAGCCATATTCAGAACCTTCAGTAGTGCATTTCGGTGTGCCTCAGAGCACAACAGTAGGGATAGAATGGAAATCTTCGATGGAGTTTGGTGAAGTTGGTCAACAATCTTGTAATCACTTTTTCTGATCAACCTCATAAACTCTTCTACGTCTTCTGAGAAAGTATCCCCACCTGGTTTTGTCATAGAATTATTAGCCTCCTGCCTCTGTATAGACTCATCCAATACTTGTTTGCCTCTGTTTTGACTTGAACTACCAGCCTGATTCTCGGACGGAATAAAAACTCTACCACTCCTAGTGATAGCCCTAGCTTCAACAAGATTTCCAACACATGTATTCACAACTGATGTGTCTTCCAATTCATGCTTCTTACCATTAACAAACACCTCGGCCCCATAGTTCCATGGGATGGCCTTGGTGGTCTCATACGGGACTGGTCCAGGAACAGTGATAGTGACCGGGGTTGGTCTCGCCGGCGCTGATATAGTTATTGTCTTGAATGGAATTGTTATCGTGGCAACATCAATCCCTCTGTCAGTAACATTACTCTTCTTGCAACCTCTGTCAAACTGTAATACCCCTTCGCTGATCATTCTTTGAATACCTGCTTTCAATAAATAACAACCGCCAGATTGCGACACACACCCTACACAACCTTCATCACAGCCTGGAAATACCCCTCCTTTTAACAGTCTTTCCTTTACCACACCCAAGGGAGTTTGGACCTCGTTCACATCTGAGATCAGGCTCAAGTCTTCACAGTCTTCGATAATAGCATTGATCTTCGGCCCACCGTGATTTGGCATCGGGTTCTGATTCACATTTGGAACATCATTGGAGAAATTGATGGCTTTTGAATCCACCAAATCTTGTACCTGATGCTTAAAAGCTTTACAGTTTTCAATATTATGTCCGGGTGCCCCAGAATGAAACTCACAGTGGGCGTTGGCGTCATAACCAGGAGGCGGATTACCAGTAGGGGGAGCCAGTGTTCTTGTCTGAACCATCTTTAGATTTAACAAATGCTGGAATAGTTGAGCGTAGGACATAGGTGGAGTGTCAAAATGCCTATTCCGCTTAGTCAGAGGCTGCGACCGGCGAGGAGTCTGATTCTGTTGTTGAGATGTTGCAGGCTGCTGAGGTGCTGCTGGGATGGTCACAGAAGCCACCTGCTGGTTGTAGTTCTTACCACTATATGATGATACAGAGTTTGTATCACCCTCATTCTTCTTATAGTTATTGGCATAAGGCTTCTTACCTCCTCCAGATGAGGATCCATCACCGCCTGATATTTTTCCCGCCTTAATTCCACTTTCCACCATCTCTCCTACCAAGATCAAATCAGCAAACTTTCCAGACATGCACGGAACCAATTTTTCAAAGTAATGACCCTGCAATGTGGCCATAAACATAGTTATCATTTCCCGTTCCAACATGGGAGGCTGAACCCTTGCCGCCAGTTCACGCCACCTCTGGGCGTACTCTTTGACGCTCTCATTATTTTTCTGTGACAGATTCTGCAATTGCGTTCTGTTAGGAGCCATATCAGTGTTATATTGGTAATGTCTGATAAATGCCCCCGCCAGATCTCTCCAACTACGCACATCCCTCCTTTCCAGTTGCATGTACCACTCCAGGGATGCCCCAGATAGGCTATCCTGGAAGCAGTGCATCATCAGCTTTTCATTCTTTGCATGCGCGGCCATCTTATTCGCGTATGCTCTGACATGGGTCCTTGGACAAGACATACCATTATATTTCTCGAAAGTGGGAGTCTGAAACTTGTACGGGATCACAACGCCTAGAACCAGTCCCAAATCCTCTAGATCCATTCCCACAGAATCCTGATTCATAGCACCCTTCAGTTGTTCTTCAATCAACCTGATCCTCTGATCATTGCCGGCCTGGGGACCAGCATCCCCATCTGGCAAAGAAAATGCATCATCTTGAACATCATCATACTGACGGCCATGGTTTACGCCAGCACCAATACCTCCTCCCCCGGCCTTAGGAGTCACAACACTTCCTCCTCCGCCCAGAGGAATCACAACACCAGAAGCAGGAACACCTCCGCCCGTAAGACCGTTCTGACCATCATCAGTAACACCAGTCTGAAGTCCTCCATGAAGGACACCATCATTATCAACCCTCACAATCAGTGGCTGAACGAGAGTTCTCAACTGTTCTTGTCCCTGAGCAACCCCTTGCATCAATTCCATGAATTGGTTCATGCGAGTCCGCATCTCAATGATCTCATTCTGTAGCTGATCCATGAGTCTCTTCCGATTTTGCTTAGTAGGATACCGGTGAATACGTTGATCTGCAATTCTGAGATGAGAACAAGATAAGAATACCGGAGATAAACACCTGTCACGCAAAATGATTATGCAAAATGATTATGAATATGCAAATGCAAATGGACGTGTTTGAAAATTCATACGGCGATCCACCCCTTGATTCCGATTTAATAACAAGATATAATGGAACTTCTGCTCATATATTAAGAAAACCAGAGAAAAGCCAAATGCCAACAATCACAAATCCGAGATAACGGGTCTGAATATAGGTCCCAACCAACAAGCCTGGTGGTGATCCACATATAATGAAAGAAAACAGAAAACTATGGCATATCATCAAAGTTCACAAGTGTCAATCCCCCCCATCCATTATGTTTTCTGCACCAGTCTTGAATCTCCTTGAACAACTTTCTGGTATCGGGATGCTTCGGCCTCTGAATTAGCCCTTGAATGAGAAGGTCTCTCCTGTGTATGATCCCATCCAAGTATCGGCAATGTAACTCCCAAACGTCTTCTTTAGTAGCACCATCTATTCTAGGACCCTCATGTCTAGGTTTCTTCACTTCCGCTTGGACTTTCAATTCCTCTATGGAGGCTATAGCTTTGTTGAGTTGATCTTGGACAGCTTGTCTCTTGAATATCCCTGATAGAATCTCGGCGTCTTTCTTCTTGAGCGTAGACTTCAACTGATCAATCTTAGCTAGGTAAGCGTCTTCCTTTCTTTTATTCTCAGCCATGGCAGTTTCTTGGTGATCATTGAACCTATGAATCTTTAACAAAGCCTTGCCTAATTCCTCCTCCTTGGACCTGAGAACGCTACTGACACCATCCAAAGCTTGTTTCATTCTTTCCCTGGATGCAACCATGTCAGCAAGCTCTTTTTCTGTTTTAGCAAGGAGCTCTGTCTTTAGCTTGGCGGTATGAACAGCTTCACCCCGCTCATGCTTCCACTGATAAATCTCTCTCTTTAGCTCACTGTTCTCTTCCCGCAACCTTTCTTTTTCAGCCCATAATGTGTTATACTTCTCCAACTCAACGGTGGTAGGGGGCTCGATCACCAAAGGATACAGAGGTGGTTCCATCGGAAATGGGAGAAGTTCCTCTTCTGCTCTCTTCTTAATCCACTCTTTATATGGATGGAAAGCCCGATTGTTACTTTTCCCGAATGGAATCTTACCCTTCTTAGTCACCTGTTTCCAAGAATTCACAACTTTCCTTATCAACCCTTGATCCTCAATACCATTGAAGAATAAGGATTCTCGGACATCTCGCTCTTCGGGTGGATTCTTCAAAGGATAGCCAAACTGTCTGATAGCTAGGGAGGGATTATAGTTAATTCCACCTTTCCTCCCTATCAAGGGAACATTAGGAAATTCTCCACATTTGCAAATAATCTCCATTCCTAGCAAGTCACGATTAATCCAAACGATGTTATCGGCAGTCAAGCCCATAACCCTCTTAGACCACTTCAGAGAATCTTTCGTGTCAACGAAAGCGCCAGATTCAGGGAGACGACTCAGAAACCAAGTAGCTAAGAGCGGCGCACAGCAACTCACAGTTTTCCCACGCCTATTCTAATTCTTATAGTGAACTGAATGGTACACATCTCCTAGCAAGGTAGGTATAGAATTCTTCGACATAAAGATCCTGACGGCGTGCATATCCACTAGATCAGGAATATTCGGAAACAAAACAATCCCATAGATACACACAGCCAGAATAGCTTGGAAAGCAGTCCAGTTCTTCTCTTTGACATGTATACAAGCTTGATCAAATAGGAACTT
Organism: Lathyrus tuberosus; assembly: GCA_022829125.1. Lineage (NCBI taxonomy): Eukaryota > Viridiplantae > Streptophyta > Magnoliopsida > Fabales > Fabaceae > Lathyrus > Lathyrus tuberosus. The sequence goes on along the minus strand of JALAZF010000082.1, from coordinate 1,574,534 downwards.
CAATAGGAAACCCTTAACTCCTTGTTTTTCTGCAATATTACTGTTAAGAACAGGCTCACTAATGTGAAGAGCAACAGCCATATCTTTTATACCGGGGTGTTCTTCAGAAAAGAAAACTATATCATGACTAATAGGAATTCCCAAAATAAATGAGAACTCCTCCAACGTCGGAGCCAAGATGTAGTCCGGGAAAGTGAAGCAACGCAGAGGTGGGTCGTAAAACTGAAGAAGTGTGTGAATGGCATCTTTCTCATACTGGGAGATATTATAGACAAATTTCAGAAGTCGTTCATAGCTTCCACTGAACTCTGTACGAACTCCGGAACCAGCCATATTAATCAATTTGTGAATCAGTGTCAAAGTCGGCTCTGGGAATGAATAGGCAACAGTCTTCTTTCTCTGAACATCCATACTGAAGTAACCTCAGAAAACCGAAATCAAGAGTAAGATGCAAGCCCTGAAAAATGTCAAACACGTCAGAATGCAAAAAAAAATGATATGCTCATGCAAACATGGGGTTAAGGCACACTGCTGGATGTGCTGTGTTGTTAGCTGAACGAGGAACCAGAAAACCAAAACTCTGAACCACTGAGGAACCCACATAATCAGACATTGACGAGAAATCTAGAATAGGGGTAGGTTGAAGGTCTCGGTTACCTGCAAACCTGCAAACGCCCATCCCCTCTCACGTGTAGGTACTAGGATGTTCAGTATCCCGGGCTCTCAGGTCGAGAAACGATGATACGTTCACCATTTCTGGTTTGGCATCATCATCAATCGAGGAGGCCTCAACTGATTCTCCAAGGCGGAAGGCCCTCAGCTTTGGCACTGAGGTCGAGAAACAATAGTACGGTGGAGAAATGACTTTTGTAAGGATACCTTAGCAATTCGTAGGGACTACCATCACTTTTCCGTAGGGTCATCGAGGGACAAGATCATTTTTTGTAGGAAACTTGAAGGGTCATCGAGGGACTATGATCTTTATATCGAAGGGACTGTGATGATATTATTCGTAAGCGTCTTTTGCTAAAGTATCCTTACGTTCGAGGGGCATTCATTCCTCGGGGTACAGTACTAAAGTCAATCGAGGAGTGCCTCCGCTGATTCTCTTCAAAACGTAGGGGCCGTCCTATGCGAGTTCCAAAGCGGGCCCTCGGGTGCGAATGGGTTTGCCACAGGATGTGGTCTGCCACTGTCACCACTAAAGAGGGATGTTTCCACTAAGGTCCTCAATGATCGGTCACCAGAGTCGACAGCTCTCTAGATCAACACCCCAACATGCGCAAGACACACACGTTAGAATGCGTCCCAAGATAGCCTCGTCTAGTTGTGAATTTCGTGAACACACAAACGTACCAAGCGGGCACGTAGGTCCCACTACTTTCCACTCTAGTCCTAGGGTATTCTCAAGCCTTGGTATTGGGCTTAGCTCTCAAACCCACCCAACCTGCAAAACAAAGACAGCCAGCACAGCACAGCAGTATGACAGTAATAGAAAATGAAATGCAGAAAATGCGGTAAAAAAAATAAAAATACAACACTTAAAGCAAATCAAAACCAAACACCCAAAAAGAACAAAGACAAGCAAGCGTTAGGACTGACTCGCTTAGGGAAGGACCAGCATAGGTCAACCAGGGTCCCCAGCAGAGTCGCCAGCTGTCGCTCCCAGGATTTTTATCCAGGTACAAACGAGAGAGTGGCGCAGAAAAACAGAGTCGCCAACCGTGTAAATTTATCCCAAGAGAGGGAAAGGGAACACCGCATAAACCTGAGGAAAGTGGGAAAGGAATGGTCATCGCAACCGTAGCCTGGGTTCGGGAGTCGGTTACGCGAGGGGAAGGTGCTAGCACCCCACGCGTCCATCGTACTCGATGGGATCCACACTTGTTGTCTATTCTAAGGGTGAGTTATCCTATCATCTATGGTTGTGCTAAAACGGGAGGGGAAGACAAAGACCGACTCGGTAGGACGTCGACGTCCTAGGCCTACGTACCCCCTTTGTGCAATGGGGAATTCAGAGTCAACGTAGTTCGGACCAAGTTCTTTTTGTGTTTTTTATGAGCGACGTTAAGTTCGCGTTCGGCAGTTAGGGTCGATGCCTGTTTGCGTCTCAGACGGAGGGTAACGTGCCCTTTTTGAAAATAGCCTTTAAGTTGAAGGTCCCGAAGGACAAAAAGGTTTGAGGTTGGTTGGTGTTTTTTAGGACAGAAATGGCTTAAGTTAGTTCCTAAGCTGCATTGCACCAAAGTCTAGGGCACAGGGGCGAATACTTAACGCATCGTCCCAAGACAGGACGCTCGCTAAGCACTCTAGAAAGATGAGAGGAAGCCCCTCATTTCTCATTCCCCATACTTAAGGCTCGTGCGCAATACACCTTATTCTTATTAAGTGTTTTAAGAGAAATTTGAGATGAGAAGAGAGAAGACGCAAGGGTAACTCTAAGGGGACTATGAATCCTAATGTTATCATGCATGGGTGACCTACGGTTAGTGAGGCTTAAAGATGACCTAAACCCTAAAGAATAAGGATAGGAGAGAAGAAAAGGTAAGGGTAACCATGGATACTTATCCATACCCTCAAGGAACTTACCTTGATCCTGCATAAAAGGTTAGTGAGAAACGGACGTGAATAAGAGCAATGAGGTGAATAAAAATCAAGCAATGGCAAATAACAATGATAATAATCCAAACATGAATCAAATAAACAAAGAACAGCCCCAAAGCAAATGGCACAAGTGCCTTTCAAACAAGGTAATTATACAAAGTCAAAGGTGCGCCTGCAAGAAAATCTCAATTGAAAACAAACCCAATAATTAGAAAAATGATTCCTAAAATTCTCAAATTAATCCTAAGGGATCCTCAACCAGAGGCAAACAATAAATAAAAAATCCCTGCAAAAATTCAAAGCGTTAGCCACTCAAATAATCACACGGATTCAAATAAGGGATAGGTTTTAATGTGCCAAAGAGAAAGACCTAAAATCCATATGAAAAATATTTAAAAATGCAAGAAAAATGTTTTTAAGCACTTTAATATGTTAATGAATGAATGCAAAAAGAACGAGTGAAAAATATTTTATGATTGCGGAGAATTAAAATAAATAAATTCAAGTATGCACGAGATGTGTAATGCAAAAAGGAAATTAAGAAAATAATTAATTAGGATGATGAAAATAAAATAAAAATAAAAATAAAATTAGTGAAAATTTTATAAAAATAACAAAAATGATAAATGAATTTTATAGGAATTTTTAAATGCAATTTACTATTTTTAAATAATTAAGAATGAAAATGTTAAATTAAATAAAATAAAAATGAAAATAGTGTGGGGGGTGCGTTAAGTAAGGAAATCATGTGGGAATTGGAGTGGGCTGGAGAGTGGGGTGGTGTTAATAGCAAGTTCAGCCCAATAAGCATCAGCGAAAAAAAAAGAAAAAAAAAAGGGTGTACCGTGGAGAGCCATGTGCAAGGCGCGTGCACCTTTTAATGTGTTGGCGTGTTTGTGATCGTCTGATTGCATCCATGGCTCACATTAAGTCAAGCAAAGAATTAGTAAACGAAATAAAAAGACATGGTTGGTGGACTATGATAGCAACGGTGGGGTAAATAACACAGAATCATCAATTAAATTTCAGAAAAAAAATAAAAAGAAAAAACAGGTGGCATGCTGGTAGCCACACGATGGAGAGAATCAATGGCCCAGATTGCGTCTTCCCCGTGGAACCTTTGACCGGCCGGAGACTCCCCAGGTCGCCGGAGCCCTAGCTCCGGCAGCCGCCCACGGTGCCTGCAAATTAAAAAAGTGCCCAGAATTTTCGCGCGAGTACTCCAACTTGACCAGAAAATCGCAAGGATTATGAATATTCAATCAAAATTTGCAACCCATCAATATTTAATAAAAAACGAAGAGCTTAAGGTTAGGGCACGAAACTTCTAACACACGTATCAAGCCATACACACGTCCATATTCAAAACCAATTAGATCAGCATGACCAGTGACAATCACACAACAACATACACGTAAAAAAATCGAGTTTCATGACCACGAAAAAATCCACCTACCTAAGATGGTTCTACCCGCGTGCTCGCTTTTGGCTGCAGATGGTGAATGATTTCTACTCTTTGGACTGCCAAGAGAAGCTTGGTGGAAGAAGTTTTTGAGAAAACCTTGTGAATTGTGAGATTTGGTGAAAAAGAACTCTAGGGTTCAAGCTTGAATTCCTCTCCAAATTTTCGTCTCTGAACCCTAACCAATGCATCTTTAGGTTTAAATAAGCTAGGGTTATTCTTCTGATGATGAGTTGGGCTTGGGTAATTCCAAGTTTAATTATTTTTGAATTATTTCATTTATTATTGAATTTTAACTAAATAAATCCAATAAAAATAAAATAAAATGAGGGAAAATCAAATATATGCTCTTTGGGTCGTGCATGGCTTTATGTTTGAGTTTGGTTTAAGAAACTTATGGCCCAATTGTCAAAATTTGGATTTTAGGCATAGTTTGCTTTGTGCACCTCCTCAAAATTGCCCAACTTTGACTAAGCATAACTCCTTCAATTTTTAGCTCCTCAATGCAAATTAATGCTTTTTAGAAACCTCAAGATGTCCTCTAACCAACCTTTTTGGTCCCATGTCAATTTGATCCTCCATGTTCAAGTTATGAGCTTTTGAAGAACGTTGACTTTTGTTGACTTTCAAAATGACCTATAATGTCTTGGCTCATATCTCCCAAATGAAGCATTTCTGGCCTTGGCTTGTGAGACACAAAGTTGTAGGTAATTAAATTTCCTTCAAGATGGGCTTTGGTTGAGGACTTTTTGATAAAGTATGTGGAAGTTAGGCCTGGTCAAAGTACAGTTGACTTTTCCTACAAAAACCCTAATTTAGTAACTCCTGATTCTTGATGATTCTGAGGTTTCCCTGATGAATCATGATCAACCCTTGATCAAATGATGAATTTCACCCCATAATCTTGATGTTGACCAAAAATATTGAGGTTTGACTTTGTGTTGACCACAGTTGACTTTTTGACCAAGTTACCTGATTCTCAATCCATTGGCCAATTGAACTTCTCCTGAATCAAACTGATGGCCAATCTTCCACTCCTAGGTACTCAGGGGCCCAAGGAAAACCATGGAATCAAGTCTTGCCCAAAAAATCAAAAATAAACTGATTTTATAGCAAACCCTAGTTTTGGTACCCTCAGTCTAGGAGGAAATAACACAGTCTCCAAATTCAAATTCCTCTGAATATGATGTGTATCCTCTCCAACAAAGATAAGATATGCCATTTGTTGATGATAAAAACCCAAAGAGCTTGCCATTGGAGCAATAAACCCAAGAATCTCAAAACCCTAATTCATGCACTGGTTAAGAGGGAGTAATCCACTTGAGATCCCTTGCCACCTGTGAACCCTTGATGATGTGATGGACCAGATATGACCTTCCTGGATTGCCTCAGGCACCTTGACCCCATGCTAATGATATGCATACATGATAATGAAATGAAACATAAGCCAGTTAGTAAAAAGTAAGGAGGGCAAATTTTGGGGTGCAACAGGGATGACAGAAAGAAGATGAACCCCAAGGAACACAGCGTCATAGGGATGACAGAAAGAAGATGAACCCCAAGGAACACATCGTCATAGGGATGACAGAAAGAAGACCTGAACGAATGAGACACATTGTCATAGGGATGACAGAAATAAAATATGAACGAAGATAACACATTGTCATAGGGATGACAGAAAGAAGATTCTACCGTAGAAAGCACATTGTCATGGGGATGACAGAAAGAAAATATGCACAAAGGAAACACATTGTCATGGGGATGACAGAAAGGAGACTCGCCCGAAGAAAGCACATTGTCATGGGGATGACAGAAAGATGACCGAGGGTAACACATTGTCATGGGGATAACAGAAAGAAAACCTGGCCGAGGAAACACATCGTCAAAGGGGTTGGACGGAAAGAAAGATGAAAAGGGAACACGTCATCAAAAGGGTTCGACGGAAAGAAAACCTGACCAAAATGTCGTCATCAAGGGGTTGATGGACAAAGACTGGTTGAGGGTAAGATCGACGTATGACCTACGACCCAAAAGAAAGGTAAAAATAGGGGTTAATTGTAATGTCTGCTGGGAATATGTCACCGTCCTGATTGGAAGTTGATTCGGGCTTTCGCGCAAGGTACCAAATCCGGCTTATGCTTCGCATGCATATGTTTGAATTCCTTTCTATGGCGTAATGCTCCATACGAAATGGAAATGCTACGCCTTTGAGGATGCAATGCAAATATGCTTATTATATGCAAAAGGACCCCTCCAGCAAAATAAATACTGAAGAGAAGAGGCCAAATCCGCTGGGGATGGCGAACTGAACTGTCTCCGAGGTTACGAACTCTGCCGAGGAAATCACACTGACTGGCCTTCCTGATATAACTACTGCTGAAGATGAGCCCGAAGAGAACTGTTACAGAAAAGGCGCCAAAAACCATTGGACTTGGAATCTGCCGGGATTGTCAACCACTGTTGATCAAACCGTTGAGATAACTAGCACCAAACACTGTTTGGGGAATGAATTCACTAACACCGAACCTACCAGAGAATATCATTGAACTTAGCCTGTAGTCGGGGAAACACCCTTAACCTACTGGGGAATACCAGCCATCACCAACAACTCTGCTCGGGGAACGACGGTTGATGATATCCACTTTGCTAGGGGACAACATTGAGCTTACTCCTCTGCTTACTTTCTACCCTTACTCTGCTGGGGAGAGAAACTCTACTGGGGACGTCACGTGTCGACCATCAACATGAACCCTGCAGATGTGATATGACCAAAAGATGCCCTGTTATAGCATAGCCCATGAAGGAACCTGTCTTTGAGAGGTCTCATGAAGATCTTATATATCTTGCCCCATGATCTTGATTAACCGTTCTCCTGAAAAAACCCTTTTGCTTTTGGGGTGACCTGCCCCAGCCTTGAAGTGATTTTGCCCTTGACTGGCTGATCTGTGAAGGAGTACCTCTGACTGACTGACCTTCAAGAGATTTGTCGAATCTCGACCTGATTGCCCCAGATTGGCTGAATCTTGGAATGAATCGCCCATTTGATATGACTATTTGATGGTTTGCCCCTGCTCAATGGAGTACTTAGGCACTCTGCATTTATATCGATCAATCTTTTCATTGCAGAAACTTCCCTGATCAAGCACTTACTCGCAAGTAAAACAATTTGTTTTGAAAATGACAATTTTAATGCAATGCATATGACAGTTTTGAAATCCAAGTATGTTCACTGGAAAAAAGTTGTGAGATATAGTGAATGAATCACTAATCAAAGTGTCGCTGATACCAACATGAATGGTAAGAAGATCCTTTTAGGAGTCAGGTTCGACGCGATCTTTACCGAAGTATGCTTTCGAAACAACCTTGCTTCAATTAGGTCTTTTAAAGGTTGTAACGTGGCTCGGTTCACGGATTGAGAAAGAAAGGATATAAGGCTCAAAGTTTTGTTTTAACCCACCCATTCTCCTTGATGTTCTCCAGCCCTACGTTCAGCTAACTCGACATAAGCACTCACCTTTCAACAAGGTTAATGAATAGTATGATGATAGAAAGGACCCACATGGTTTTCGGAGTGACAGCCACCCCTTTTGCCTTTGGTGTCTGTAAACACACGACTTGTTCTTTATTTGAGGATTTTTCCTTTTCCATTTTTTCGCTTTTTGCTTTTCCCTGATTTTGCCTGGACTAACTCTTTTGAATTTTTCGATTTCGAAGTCTAGCAGGATGCCCTAACTTTTGCCTAAGTCACTTGTCTTCAAGTTTCGACTTAGCGGGCTTTATTTTTCTTTTGATTCTTTTTTTTTGAACAAATCGTGTGACACCAGCTTGTCTGACTTGTTTGAAAGGGATGTGACTGCCTCACTCTTCTGTTGGTGAGGGATAACCATAGACTTGATCCTCAAATTGAACGCTCGGTCAAATTAATTGACACTTACCCTGCCCCAGGTTAAGATTGAGGGTTTTTTCGTTTTCAGAAAGAAACTCCTACTTCTAGGCTCAAAGGGGTTGACAAGGGATTATCTTCCATATATCTCCGATGTTTAAGGATTTGAAACAATGCTTGTACATCATCAGTAAGGTTTTGTCCCAAAAGCATACCATCAGAAGTTCTGCGTCTTTGAATTTCATCATCCTCCCTCAGATCCTGCTTAAACAAGGGTTAGGTATCAATAAAGAAAATATGAGTGAACACTGATGGATTTAATCAAAACATGCATATTCATTTCATTATCTCTATCAACTGAAAACAGACGAGTTTTACAAATGAGTTTGCCCTTTATCAGAAAAGAAACTACAAATGCAAAGAAATGACATGATCTAAAAAATTGTCAGCTCCGGGGAACTGGGCTTTCCAAGCTTGACTTGCTGCTGAACTAGTCATCTTCAGAATTGCTCACCGAAGTCAGTCTGATAAAAACTTGCACCACTGCTCTCGGTGTCTTCTTCCATAACCTGAACTGATAAACCCACATGACTGGATGAAGGAGAATTGTTGATCTGAATACCCTGAGGCGTGAATGAAAACATATTGGAGTCAAGCAGAGTCTGAATCTTGCTCCTAAGCACCTTACAGTCTTCAGTTGAATGCCCCTGTGCTCCAGCATGGTAATCACAATGGGCGTTGACTTCAAAACCTGGTGGATACGGAAAAGGCACTGGCTTCAATTCCTTCGGCACTATAAGTCCACCTCTGATTAAATCTGGTAACATCTGACTGAACGACATTGGCAACTGAGTGAAATGCCTCTCTGGCTTCCTAGGTCTTTGTCGGGCGTGCTGCCACGGCTGACGGCGGTATGACCGTTGATTCTTAGGGGATCCCTGATACAAAAACCCAAAAGATTGTTGACTCTGCACCGTTGAAACACCTGAATATTGAGGATGAGGTGGGGGATATTCTTGGACGGAATTACCTTCTTCCACCCATTCTTCTTGAGAACTGACAACTGATCCACTTTCACTAGCCGGGAAGTTCGAGGCGCTTTGGATTTTTCCCCTCTTGATATCGAACTCAACGTGTTCTCCAAGTATCACCAAGTCAGAGAATTTTAATACAGTGATCAACTTATCGAAGTACGGTCCTTGCAAAGTATCCTTGAACATATTAACCAATTCTCTTTCCAAAAGTGGTGGTTGGACGCGAGCAGCTAACTCTCTCCATCTCTGAGCATACTCCCTGAATGATTCGTTATGCTCTTTAGTAAACCTTGCAACTGCAGGCGGCTGGGATCCATGTCAAGATTATAACTGTACTGCTTTACAAAGGCATTGGCTAGATCTGACCAAGATCGGATGCTACCACTTTCCAACTGCATATACCAACTCAATGATGCCCCACTCAGACTGTCCTGGAAACAGTGAATCATAAGCTCGTCATTATAGACATGTGAGGTCATTCTTCAGCTAAACATCACCAAATGTAGCTTCGGACAGCTATCCCCTTTGTATTTCTCAAAATTCGGCATCTCAAATTTCAGAGGTAACACAAGGTCGGGCACCAAACACATGCTCGCAGCATTCAGATCAAGAGTATCACGCTTCACTAGGGTATCCAGCTTCTCTTCCAGCACACGACATCTTTCATCAAACTGAACAGCCCGTGGGTCCTTAGGCTTCACCTTTGGAATTACCCCTTGGAAATTTGGCACAGAGAAGGCAAAGCGCTGATAGTCTGTGGCATCAAGAGAAGAAGAATGTCCATCTCGGACGATGGTACGCTCGTGTATAATATGATTCTCAACAGGGACTTGCACAGGCTGAGCTTGAGTAACACTGTTCACTAGAGGTGGAATGCCATTCCCAATAACTGAAGTCCTCTGATCATTGGCCTCTCCCCTATTCATGGTTGTCATAGCTTCCACAAGTTGATCCAGCTGACTCTTCATCAATTCAATATCGGCCCTAGTTACAAACTGATTTTGTTCCCCTGAATTCATGATGATCTCCCCAAAAGCCAATTCAATTGCGATGAGAAAGTCTAGAAATCAACTGCGGTTTAGACAAAGGATTGATGAGCTCTCTGATCAGGCCGGAGACAGATATGCAAAAATGATGCAAGATGCAAATGCAAATGAACATGTTGGAATATTCGCAGGGCGATCCAACCCTTGATTCCAGTTTAACAGCAAGATAGAACGAAACTTCTGCTCACATATTAAGAGAACCATAGGAAAACCAAATGTCAACAATCATAATCCAAGGTAACAAGCCTGAACACAATAATCATGGATCCCAACCAACAAGCCTGGTGGTGATCCAGAGAGGACAAGAACTACGTTATGTCATCAAAGCCCATAAGTGCCAATTCCCCAGGTTCTGCCGTAGAAACAATCTTGTGAACAGGATCCAAAATAAATGATGGGAACTTGTACGCTGTGATATCCTTCTTCTTCTCGGTACTCATTCTTAATAGTATTCGGAAACCAGAATCAAAGTTAGGATGCAACCCTGCAAATGAACAAACATGTTAGGATGCAAAATGATGATGCAAATGCACACATGGGGTCAAGGATGCTGCTGGATGTGTTGTGCTGTTAACCGAACGAGAACCACAACCCAGAAAACTAGAATTCTGAACCACTGAGATAACCAAGAACCCAAATAATCAGACATTGATGAGAAATCCAGAAAACAGGGTAGGTTGAAGGTTTCGGTTACCTGCAAACCTGCAAACGCCCATCCCCTCTCACGTGTGGGTACTAGGATGTTCAGTATCCCAGGCTCTCAGGTCGAGAAATGATGATACGTTCACCATTTCTGGTTTGGCATCATCATCAATCGAGGAGGCCTCAACTGATTCTCCAAAGCGGAAGGTCCTCAACTTTGGCACTGAGGTTGACAAACAATAATACATTCATCCCTTGGGGTACAGTACTATCGTCAATCGAGGAGTGCCTCCACTGATTCTCTTCAAAACGTAGGGGCCATCCTATGCGAGTTCCAAAGCGGGCCCTCGGGTGCGAATGGGTTTGCCACAGGATGTGGTCTGCCACTGTAACCACTAAAGAGGGATGTTTCCACTAAGGTCCTCGATGATCGGTCACCAGAGTCGACAGCTCTCTAGATCAACACCCCAACATGCGGAAGACACACACGTTAGAATGCGTCCCAAGATAACATCGTCTGGTTGTGAATTTCGTGAACACACAAACGTACCAAGCGGGCACGTAGGTCCCACTACTTTCCATTCTAGTCCTAGGGTATACTCAAGCCTGGGTATTGGGCTTATCTCTCAGACCCACCCAACCTGCAAAACAAGAACAGCCAGCACAACACAGCAGTATGACAGTAATAAAAATGAAATGCAATGTGGAAAATGCGGTAAAAATAAAATACAACACATAAAGCAAAACAAAAACAAAAACAAAAACACCCAAAGAGAGCCAAGACAAGTAAGCGTTAGGACTGACTCGCTTAGGGATGGACCAGCATAGGTCAACCAGAGTCCCCAGCAGAGTCGCCAGTTGTCGCTCCCTGGATTTTCATCCAGGTACAAACGCGAGAGTGGCGCGGAAAAAACAGAGTCGACAACCGTGTAAATTTATCCCAAGAGAGGGAAAGGGAACACCGCATAAACCTGAGGAAGAGGGAAAGGAATGGTCATCGCAACCATAGCCTGGGTTCGGGAGTCGGTTACGCGAGGGGAAGGTGCTAGCACCCCACGCGTCCATCGTACTCGGTGGGATCCACGCTTGTTGTCTAATCTAAGGGTGAGTTATACTATCATCTAGGGCTGTACTAAAATGGGGAGGGGGAGACAAAGACAGACTCGGTAGGACGTCGACGTCCTAGGCCTACGTACCCCCCTTGTGCAATGGGGAATTCAGAGTCAACGTAGTTCGGACCAAGTTCTTTTTGTGTTTTTTATGAGCGACGTTAAGTTTGCGTCCGGCAGTTAGGGTCGATGCCTGTTTGCGACTCAGACGGAAGGTAACGTGCCCTTTTTGAAAATAGCCTTTAAGTTGAAGGTCCCGAAGGACAAAAAGGTTTGAAGTTGGTTTGTGTTTTTTAGGACAGAAGTGGCTTAAGATAGTTCCTAAGTTGCATTGCACCAAAGTCTAGGGCACAGGGGTGAATACTTAACGCATCCTCCTAAGACAGGACGCTCGCTAAGCACCCTAGAAAGATGAGAGGAAGCCCCTCATTTCTCATTCCCCACGCTTAAGGCTCGTGCGCAATACACTTTATTCTTATTAAGTGTTTTTAAAGAAATTTGAGATGAGAAGAGAGAAGATACAAGGGTAACTCTAAGGGGAACTATGAGTCCTAAAGTTATCATGCATGGGTGACCTACGATTAGTGAGGTTTGACAACAACCTAAATCCTAAAGGAAGAAGATAGGAGAGAAAAAAGAATAAGGGTGACCATGGATACTTATCCATACCCTTAAAGAACTTACCTTAGTCCCTGCATAAAAGGTTAGTGAGAAACAGACATAAATAATATCAAAGCAAATGAAAATCAAACAATGGCAAATAATAGTGATAATAATCCAAACATGAACTCATAAATTAGAGAAACAACCCCAAAGCAAATGGCACAAGTGCCTTTCAAACAAGGACTTAGGCAGGATCAGAAATACACATATAAGCAGATCTCAAGTGAAAACAAATAAAAAAAATAGAGAAATAACTCCCAAAATTTCCAAATTAAATATCAAGGTTCCTCAACCAGAGACAAACAACACATCAAAATTTCCTACAAGAATTCAAAGTGTTAGTCATTCAAACAATTGGGCCAAGTTCAGGTGAGAAGTAGGGTTCTCTGTGCCAAAGGGAAGGACCAAAATGCAATATGAAATAAATTTAAAAATGAAAGAAAAATGTTTTAATGCATTTTAGAATGTTAGTGAACAAATGCAAAAAGAACAGATCAAAAATATTTTATGGTTGTAGAGAAATAAAATAAATAAATTTAAGTATGCATGATATGAGTAATGCAAAAAGAAATTAACTAAATAGTTAGTTTAAATGATAAACATAACATAAAAATAAAAAATAAAATTTTTAAAAATTTTATAAAATGATAAATATGATGCATGAATTTTTTAGTAATTTTTTAATGCAATTATGTAATTTTAATAATTAAAATATGAAAATGTAATTAATAAAAATAAAATGAAATAAAAAGTGCAAGGAGGTGCGTCTAGTAAGGAAATTGAACTGGAAATGATATTGGGCTGAAGAGTGGGGGGTGTGAATAGCAACCCAGCCCACTGATTGATCAGAAAAAAAACAAAAATAAAAAAAGGAATACCGTGTGCATACCATGTGCCAGGCGCATGCGTTTTTAATGTGTTGGCGGCCTTGGAGTCACTTGATCCATCATACGGTACACAATTGGTCAACGAAAATAAAAGTAATTAAAATAAAACAATATAATTGGACGTGCATGGTAATTGCTGTGGGTGAATGTCTATCTGATTACTAATTTAAATTCAGAAAAAAAATAAAATAGAAAAATATGTGGCAGCATCGTGGCCACACGATCCAAGCCATGGACGACCCAGATTACGTCTTCAACCTCCAGCCACCCTCCTTCGCCGGACCTCCACCTTCGCTGGAGCCCTAGCTCTGGCCACCACCTGCAACCACAATACTGCCCAGAAAATGCAATGGGGTACACTATTCGACCCAGAATTTCGTCAGGAATCCAAATATAGCATCAAAAATTTCAAATAACCAATGGATAATAAAATACGAACAGAGAAAGATTAGGGCACAAAACTTTAAATCCACATTACAAGCAAACCACACGTCCAAAATTAAAAATAAATAGATCAGGATAATCACCATTCATCACACGTCAATATTCATGCTTAAAAGGAGATTTTTATGATGGTAAAAAAACCTACCAACCTGAGATGGTGCAACTCTATTCTTTGCTTTTGGCTGCGAATGGTGGTTGATTTCTAACCTGTGGATCACCAGGATTCTGTTGGTAAAAGAATTTCTTCAAAACTTTTTGTGAATTGAGAGATCCAATGATTTCAAGAATTAGGGTTACACTTTCTTTTCTCCAATATATAACGTGTAAGTCCCTCCAACCAGTGCATGGATAGGTTTAAATAGGGTAGGGTTTTCCTCTGATGATGAATTGGGCTTGGGTAATTCCTTGCTTAATGAGTTTTTGAATAATTTTGAAAAATCACATTATGTTAAGTACACCTCCTCCATGCATGTATACTTAAGAATTCCATGATGGATCACTTTCATTTGGATTGCTAGTTACATCTCAATGGAACTTGGGCCTTGAAAACAATTGATTCATGAGTTTTTAATAGTTTGGCAATTTTGAACAATGGGGAATAAGTGATAAATATGCCATGGAACCACTTGGTTAAAAGGTCTAAAATGTTCCTTAGGGATTGTCCTTTGACATTAGAAAGTGACATGAAACAATGGAATTGATTATAGGTCATTATGCCCAAAGTTGTGAAAATGGAGCCATGAAAAAACCCTAAAAACCACTTTGTATTCTTTTGATTATAACTGGAGTTCCACAAATGATATGGAGACCCACTAGTACTTGTTGGAAAGAGGAGAAAAAGATCTTCAATTTTCATGTTGGAGAAAAATTCATTTGAAGCTTTATTGATGGTGAAAAGTTAAGTTGAATGTAGTGCAGGAACTTGCCCAAAAAGGAAACTTTTATTATAGGTCACTTTCCAAATTTAGAAACTTCAGTACAAACTCCTGATTCTTGATAGATAGTATGAAACTTGACTCTTGATGACCATATGAGGATATGAGACCTTGAAAACCTTGGAGAAAACCTCAAAATTCCACAGTTGACTTATCCTCTCACCGTTGACTTTTACCCCATTCACCTGATTTCCAATCCATTGGCCAATTGAACTTCTCCTGAACCAAACTGATGGACAACCTCCCATTCCTAGGTACTTAGGGACTCAAGGAATACCATGGAATCAAGTCTTGCCCAAAAAATCAGAAATAAACTGACTTTATAGCAAACCCTAGTTTTGGTACCCTCAGTCTATGAGGAAATAACACAGTCTCCAAATCCAAATTCCTCTGAGTATGATGTGTATCCTCTCCAACAAAGATAAGATATGTCATTTGGTGATGATAAAAACCCAAGGATCTTGCCCATTGGAGCAATAAACCCAAGAATCTCAAAACCCTAGTTCCTGCACTGGTTAGGAGAGAGTGATCCACTTGAGATCCCTTGCCACTTGTGAACTCTTGATGATGTGATAGACCGAATAGGACCTTCTTGAACTGCCTCAAGCACCTTGACCCCATGCTAATGATATGCATACATGATAATGCAAAAAATGAAATGAAACATAAGCCAGTTCGTAATAAAGTAAGGAGGGCAAATTTTGGGGTGCTACACTAGGGAATTGAAAACAACAACAAAAATACACAAATTACCCCGGCGTGGGTGTCGCTCCCGGGATTTTTATCCTAGTACAAACGCGAAAGTGGCACCGAAAACAGAGTCGCCAGCAATGTGTATTTATCCCAAGAGAGGGAAAGGAAACACTGCGTAAACCTGAAGGAAGGAAAGAACATGGTGTTGCGACCAAGAGAACTGGATTCGGGAGTCGGTTACACGAGAGGAAGGTATTAGCATCCCTTGCGTCCATCGTACCCGATGGGATCCACGCTCGCTTGCTTCGATCAAAGGGTGTAAGGAAAGATGCTGGAAAAAGAACTGGAAAAGGAATGGAAAAGGAAAGGAGAGAGAAAGAGAAACAAATGTAGGGCAAATAAAAGAAGTGCTCGAATGAGCCCTACCCCACTGCCTACGTATCTCATCGGGAACATGAGAATCAGAGCGACGTAGTTCCCCTCACTAGGGATGGATTGTTTGTGTTTTTTAAGGAACAGCTAACGTTCTAGCTCAGGTGTTGCAGTCTCGCTAGTCCGAGTGCGTTACCATCTTGCAAGAGAACGAGAAGTAGCGCGTTCGTACGTTGAGAGTGAATGAGGTGAGAAAATAATTCCCGAAGGAAAGACGTTATTGTTTGTTTTTGTCTTTTAAAAGTTTTTTCATTTGTTTGCATATGATAGTGTATCTAAATCTTAATCATTGGAATGTGTACATCCTCACATTCCAAGATGGAATGAGTAAGAAAGCACACTAAGGGTGAAGAAGACCCTCACACTTAGTTCCAATTAATAAGGTTCAAACACACTAGCATACTTGTATTTATTAAGTGTTTTTGTTGATTATGAAATGAAGAAGTGTTTTTTCTTTATTCTTCAACAAGTATTGCATTTAAGTCCCTCATACAAGATCAAATGTTTAACATATTGACCCAAGATGGGCTATATGCTACACATTCTAAGACTACAAGAGAAGACCCCTTATAATCTTTTCTTTATATGAAAGGCCTAAATGCAATAAGTGCCTACCTTTATTAGATATTTTGAATTTTCTTTGAGATGAGAAGATGAAAGACTCAAATGGGAGAAAAAGGTAAAATCTATGTGAACTAAGACTCAATCCTAATTGATTAGTTAAGGGAGTGATCTTAATGGTTTGTGAGGTTGCAAAACCTAAAGTCTAAAGAAGGAATGAGTTAAACAATTCACTTCTAAAGTAGAAGATGAATTGTAACTCAAAAGGGAAAGTAATGAGTTAATCAAAGAAAGCACATAAGTGCTTAACAAAACACAAGATTGAATTGTAAAAGATGAAAGGAAGGAGGTTTAAATGTGGATTCCTTATCCACACTCAATTTCAACTTACCAAAGCCCCTACATGGTTAGTAAACATGGAAACATGTATAAGAAGTAAAAAGTACTTAATACACATTAAAGTTCAAAAGAACAAGATGAAGAATCAAATCTTAATATCACAACCAGAATTTGAATCATATTGACAACAAGTGAATATCATCATACAAGTTCAAATGAACAAGCAACAATCATTATCCATAACATTCAAGCATGTTATCATAATAAAGGATAGATGAAAGATGAAAAGAAATGAAAGGAATATGCATAAATGGAACATGTAATCCAACAATCAGAATTGAAACTAAATAGAAAATGGTCTATGAACATCTCAAAAGCATTCATGAATCAACAATCAAGGCATTCAAGAAGTAATAGAAAAAGAAAGGAAGTGAAAATGCAAAAGGAAAGTGCACACAATACATGTTAAAGATGCACAAAGTTCAAGTTGAAATGAACATATAAAGATGACCTATAATGTGTACCAAAGACCTATAATATCATATGAATATCTCATCAAAATATGCAAATGCTCATACAAATATGCACAAAAGAATTCATGCAAAACATGCACCAAAGTTAGAATGGTATGACATGGATTATGCTTCAAATGTAATGCATAAAAAAAAAATCAAATAGCCTTATGAAAATTATGCAAGCATGGTATTAGAATTCCTAAGTCAGAAGTAAATCATACATCAAGATAGCATGTCAAAATTCAAAGCAAAATGACTTCAAACAAATGCATTAGGTCAAGTTGAAACATCATACAAAGTGGTGCAAAGATAAGCATCAAAATGTGTCATAAAATGACCTAAAAAATCAAACAAAAATCATCTAACATGCTTCAATGTATTAGAGAATCAATTCAAAAAGAATCAAGCCAAAACAATTTGTAATGAGCAAGAACAAAATTCTACAAACTCATGTATCATACTTGGAATGCCTACAAATGGAAATTAAAAGAAAATTATGAAGCAGGGGTAAACATGTAATAAAATCATGAAATAAAAATATCAAAAATTTCCTAAATGTCTTGAAAGTGTTCATGAATTTTTCCAGAATTTGATGATGTTGTTTTGTAATTTTAAAAATTAAAATTGAAGCGTGTATAAAATGAAAATAAAATAAAATGAAGAAAACAAGTAGAGGGTGCATGCATAGTAAATCATCAGTTCAAATTTGCTTGGGCTTTAAAACATGAGGTGTAGATAGCAATGTAGTCCAAGGTCCAAACACGCGCAATCCACACCAACTATTGTACACTCTCAGTCAAATAAAGTCAAAACAATCCACGCCATTGGATCAAGTCCAGTCAACACAACAGTCAAAGTATCCAAATCCAACGCACACGCATGAAAGCACACACTCACTACCATGCACTGCACCACATATTGATTAAGTGAGATCAGAAATAGAACACGTGAGGTGCATGCCTTTTTTAATGTGCTGGCATGTTTTGGAGCGTTAGATTAAAAGATGCAATGGCTGTAATTCAAATTGGCACAAACCCTAACAATTAACATCACCGACCGGAGAGGGACCTCCGGTCACCTTCTCCGGCGAGAACCACCACCTGCAAATTTCACATGTTCACCAAAATGCACAATGCGCATACCAAAATGAAGCTGAGATAATGGAGATCACGAATACACCAATATTTTTCATAGAGAAAACACATACATGGAGAAACGAAGAGATAAAGATATGCCCTAACTTTTGGATCTAAACCTCTACAAGGCCTATCAACTAGCCGGAGTAAGTAGAGCTTCTAGCAAGCTTCAAGCAACAAAAACAAGTCAAAATTAATGAAAATTGAAATTAAGGTATCAGACGTGTGCTGTTAAGGTGTGATGTCACAACAACACACTCTGCACAATGGACAGCAATAACAGTAAAATAACACCAAGAATTGTTGACCCAGTTTGGTTACAACCAACCTACTATGGGGGCTACCAAGCCAGGGATGGAATTCACTACTTGTAGATATAATTTATAGACTCAACGACCCGTTGACAATCTCCTAAACTTATACTCTACTAATGACTTCCTACCTAAGAAACCACTTAGGTATGAGAACACCACTCAATCCCTTACAAACACTCAAAGAACCCACTTTGAGCACCCTTGATCTTACTTCACAGTTTCGATCAATTCAAACAACTCTCTTTGCTTCACAGCTTTAGAGAGGACAAAAACTTAACACCTATTCAAACCCTAGAATAGTGTAAATACAAGCACTTTAAACAAACTCTAGACACTAAGCCTTCTGCTCTTGATCTTCTGAATGTTTTCTGTACTTTTTCCTTTGGTCTTTTGCGCTTAATATAGCTCCTGAATTGGGCTTGGACTTGTCACAATATTTGATCAGATTTGTTAATTAAAACTGAATCTTCAAAACAGATTTTATCCCCAAAATCTTTTTAAATCTTCAACCTTTTAATTCTCCAACAGATCTGCAATCAAATCTCCCATGTAATAGAAAATATCTATCCCAAGATATTCTCATCCAATGAGTTAACCACTCTCCACAATTCCAGCTAATACGCGTGCCCTAATAACATATCCTGCTGTTATTAATTCTGCAGGTCTGATGTTACAACATCACCTGTGTGACATCAGACATCCATCTTCAGCATTTAACAACTTAACACAGCCCAGTGTTAAGACTTCAATGTTACAACATCAGCACCTTGACATCAACATTGAATAAACTTTGTTTTACCAAAATTCCAGCCAATCCGGGAACTATCAATCTCCCCCTTTGGCTAATTTTGGCTAAAACACTCTCTGCACTCTGCAAACAACTTCTGCACTCTGCACCTTCAGAGATTTCAGCAGCGGAATAATCTTCAGAAATTTGAAACTTATTAGCAGCAGATTGACACTTTGCATAGTCTTCATCACTTGATCTGCTGCAGCACCATCTTCATTATTGACAGCAGCCAATTGGTGCTCCCTCTCTAAAACATGAACTAGCATCACAACTGTCCAGTAGCTCATTATGTGCAGCAATTTACTCCCCCTAGATGTCGGCTTGGCTGCACTCTTCACAAGTCATGATATCTTCAATACTCCCCCTCAATAACTGCATCACCACTTTTCAACTAAACACCTTTTAGCAGCATCTATCTCCCCCTTAATCTCTGCATCACATCAGCAGCATATGGCAATCAAACTCTTGACTATTTTGGCTATTTTCTCCCCCTTTTTAGCCACAATTAGGCAAGCTTCTATAAGAAGCCCTATTAACTATAGTCAGTATACCCTAGCTCTCATTGTTAGCCTCTCAGTTAGTAAACAGGCAAAACAAATCATAGAAGGAAACTAAAAACATAAATAGTGCATAAACCAGCACAATATTCAAGTTACAAAACCAACAAAGCAAAAACTAAACTAATACAAAACTAATATCTAAGGACAGCAGATAGAGATTAGTCTTCATTCGAGCTGGTACCATCAGCATCTTCTTCACCCTCATCTGACCTGGAGTCCTCAGTGTCACCATTGTCTTTCCCCTGTTCCAAGTTTTTAACCATCTGCTCAATCTTCATTTTCCTGTCAGTGCTGGTCTTGATAACCATGTCAAGATCCTTGCAGGTCGCCCTTAACTCTTTAATCAGTTCAGATTTTGTACTGACCTTCTTGATCCCAGAGCTTGATGTTTCAACAATGTCTGGAACATGGCTCCCAGTAAACAGTTTAGGATGCAAAGATAAAGCTGATTTCCTCTGACATGCTGTGTCTGAACTTGTTAAGATGCCTGGATGTTGTTTCATCATAACTCCACAAATGAGCGAAGGAAATGCTATAGGCAGTTTGATAGCATTAGTGGTGGCATGTCTTGCAGTCTGCTCAAACACATATGCTCCATAGTCAAATTTCTTCTTAGTACCCACAGCATAAATAAACCTCCCTAGTCCCACAGCTATTGTGGTTTTATGATTGGTAGGCACCCAATTTACGGCTCCAATTCTGTGTAAGACAGCATACTTAATACTGAGTTTGCTGGTTGGCAGTTTCCCTTTCAAGGGCCACACCTTAACTTGACCAGCAGTTAATTCCTTGCAGACATCATTCTCAGTGGCCTCTAGCTCAGTAAATACTTCATCCTTTCTTCCTAGATACTTGTTTATAACTTTAGGAGAGAAATCAACACATTTTCCTCTCACAAACACTTTCATGTAATCCACACTGCTTTTGTCTGAAATCTTTACAGGAATATTTACCACAAATTCCTTAACCAAGCTGTCATAGCACTCGGAGAACCCATGAACCGTCTTCATCAGACCAGCAGCCTTAATCACCTCTATGATTTCTTTGATCTCCATAATTTCTTTCCCAATCTCTCTCTCAAGAGCGAGTCTTCTTTGACAGATGAACTTCCACATCGACGCACTGCTTGCATAATGGAATGAAATGTTATCAACCGGAACCTCAGGGATCTTGTCAACAATTCTCTTCAAGATTGTCTTTCTGACAGGAGTGATGTCTTGCACATAATCCTCAACATTATACTCTGATTCAGATTCTTCCATTAGCTTCCTTTTTCTGGGATTCACATCAACCTTACTCCATGCTTTTGTTGGCCCAACCGTCTTTTTCCTCTTCTCATCAGAAGCTTTCTTTGAAGACGATTCAACCATCTTTCCTTTTCTTGTTCTTAGTCTCTTGGACAGACCAGGCACTGCTCTTCCAATGACTTCATTATCAGACAAGTCATCAACATCAATTACATCAGTAGTCTTAGCATCCCTACTAAGCGATGTTCTAACCTCCTCTTCAACATCTGCTTCAACAGAAGTGGGTTCAGCAGATGTCCTAACATTCTCCTCAACATTTGTTTCTTCATGCATGTCTTCACTCTGATCAGCATCTTCAATAGCTGTCATTGCAAGTTGTTGAAGACTTGACTTACCTTCCTGCATGTTGTCTTTCTCAGCTGGCATCCGATTCAGTGGGATTGAAATTCCTTTGACAGGGATGCCTTTGTCTAGAATCTTTGAGGCAAGATTACCCATCCTTTTGTCTACATCAAACTTCTCTTCAATAGTCTGAGACGTAGATGATTTCGGCACAGTTTTATCCCCAAATAACACACTCGTAACAACCTTCTTTGTTTCAGGATTCTCGAAAATAGTAGCAGGTCTCTTAGGAGTTAGTTTAGTGGGTCTAGAAGTACCTGATTTTGGGAGCATCCCTGAGATAGGTTCTATATTCAAAGCTTCTCCTGCAAATCCCTCTTCTGAAGAAACCCTAGCCTTATCTCGCGAAGAGCTTTGAGCGCCATATTTCTTTGATGGAGAAGACGTCAGGTTTGACATTGTTCCCTTGAGGCAGTATGAGGTCAGATGATCCTTCTTGTGGAGGACGACGAATGGAAGGAAGAAATACTCTTTGATGAACCGTGACCTTGCTGCACTAGAGAATGATGTTCTGAGGTATGGCGCCAGCTTTTCAGTATTTAAAGACCAATTACTAATTTTCTCCCTCCATAAAGACTTTCCTTTTGAAACATTCACATTTGAACTTGTTAACTTTGAGTGTCCTTTCAGCATCCTGATGTCATAGTCTAATGTTATGACATCAACATCATTAGTTGAATTCCCTTCAAGAGAAGTCCACTGATAGCAGTTGTCTTTGGTTCTGGTACCCTTCATAATAACCTGATTATGTTCATCAGAAACCACACACCCATCCTTAGTGTAGTTTACCCTGTAACCTTCATCACACAACTGGCTTATGCTGATCAAATTTGCACTTAAGCCCTTGACAAACATAACATTGTCAAGTTCAGGTCTACCATCACCTTGCACTTTCCCAACTCCTGCAACAACACCTTTTCCTCCATTGCCAAATATGACTTCATGAGAGGGACAAGGTCTAAGATCATCAAACATGGATCTACATCCAGACATGTGCTTGGAACACCCACTGTCAAAATACCATGTTCCTTCTTTATCACCCATGAGAGCCAATAAGCACTTCACCTTCTCCTTAGGTACCCATTGTTTAACAATTTTGGGTCTGTGCTCCCTCCATCTGTTTTGAGGCTGAGGGTATCCATGCAGCTTGTAGCAAGAGTACTGCATATGTCCAAATCTTCCACAATAATAGCATCTCACCCTTTCATCTCTGAATCTTCTGCCATGATGAGATTGCCTATGCTGCCATCCATGATGTGGTCTCCTCCTACCATAACAGCCCTGCCATCTATTATGTTGATATCTTCTCCCATAAGACGACTGAGAATGCTTTTTCCTGGATTATCTCCCATGATAGTGTGGCTTTCTTCTTCCATATATATAAGGAACATCATTGGTGTATCCATACCCATAACCATACCAGTTGTCCTGATGTTGAGACATCTGATGAGACATGTGCTGTTTGAACTGAGCAGCTTGCATGCTCTCATGGTATAGTGGAGGCATATATTGGCTAGCTCCCTGTGGCTGCTTTCTCTTCTGATAGGGACCAGTCTTCTTCTCAATCTTCTTAGGTTGTGAACCATCAGCTTTCTTAGGGGTAGGATCCTGCTTCTTTGGCTGATGTTGAGATGAAAGTTGTGACACTTCCTTCTTTGAACCTGAAGTGCTTCCTTCTGAAGTTCCCTTGTCCTCAGCCACATAACCTATCCCAGCTTTGTCTCCAGAAGCTTTTTCTGACTGAAGTATCTTGTCAAGTGTGTCTGTACCACAACTCAGCATCCTAACAGACTTGGTCATTTGATCAAGGTGAGCTCTAACTAGCACCACTTCATTTTCCAGATCTGACTTTTCATTCTCTAGCTGAGCAATCTATTGCTTGTGGCACTTGTTTTCTTGACAAATCTCACCACTTTTCAAACACAGCTCTCGATAAGTAGAAGCTAGCTCTTCATAAGTTATTTCTTCATCACTACCATCATCAAACACAACAGTTCCGGTTAAGGCTCTAGCATGCTTTGGTGACTCACCATCACTTTCACTATCAGATTCAGACCAGGAAACTGACATGCCCCTCTTCTGCTTCTTCAAGAATGTGGGACATTCTTTCTTGACATGTCCATACCTTTCACATTCAAAGCACTGAACACCTTTATCCTGAGCAGTATTTTCTTCATCTTTCTCTTTTGCATTAGTGATGTCAGAGGAACTGTTCTTGACACTTGGCTTGTAGTTATTGTTCCATCTTTTTAACACTTTGTTGAACTGCCTTCCCAACATTGCAATGGCTTGTGACAAATCTTCCTGAGAATCTTTGACAACCTTATCTTCTGCAGGAGTGGAGACCAAAGCAATACCCTTGGGCTTCTTTTCTGGTTCTTCTTCATTTAAACCAAGTTCAAAAATCTGAAGAGATCCAATGAGCTCATCTACTCTCATCTTGCTGATGTCTTGAGCTTCTTCAATAGCAGTCACTTTCATCTTGTACCTCTTAGGTAGGGACCTAAGGATCTTCCTCACGAGCTTTTCATCTGACATCTTCTCTCCAAGAGCACTAGATGCATTGGCCAGCTCAAGAACACTCATGTGGAAATCATGAATAGTTTCATCTTCCTTCATCTTCAGGCTTTCAAATTTTGATGTTAAAATCTGAAGTCTTGACATCTTGACTCTAGATGTTCCTTCATGAGTAGCCTGCAAGATATCCCATGCTTCTTTAGCAACTTCACAGGTATTGATTAACCTGAAGATGTTCTTATCCACTCCATTGAAGATAGCATTCAGAGCTTTGGAATTTCCAAGGGCAAGCTCATCTTCCTCCTTGGTCCACTCTTCTTCAGGCTTTGGCTTAGAGGTGCCTTCTTTATCTTTGCCAGAATCATCCTTCTCACACATAACAGGAGCTTTCCATTATTTAATAACAGCCTTCCAAGCCCTACTGTCCAAGGATTTTAAGAAGGTGGTCATCCTTGGCTTCCAATAGTCATAATTGGATCCATCCAAAATAGGGGGTCTGTTAACGAATCCTCCAACTTCTTTGTCCATCTTTACACCAGAAAGTAACTTCCCTAGATCTCACCCAGAGACAGACAGGATGCCTGCTCTGATACCAATTGAAATTCTGGTATCAGACGTGTGATGTTAAGGTGTGATGTCAGAACAACACACTCTGCACAATGGACATCAATAACAGTAAAATAACACCAAGAATTGTTAACCCAGTTCAGTTACAACCAACCTACTCTGGGGGCTACCAAGCCAGGGATGGAATTCACTACTTGTAGATATAATTTACAGACTCAACGACCCGTTGACAATCTCCTAAACTTATACTCTACTAATGACTTCCTACCTAAGAAACCACTTAGGTATGAGAACACCACTCAATCCCTTACAAACACTCAAAGAACCCACTTTGAGCACCCTTGATCTTACTTCACAGTTTCGATCAATTCAAACAACTCTCTTTGCTTCACAGCTTTAGAGAGGACAGAAACTTAACACCTATTCAAACCCTAGAATAGTGTAAATACAAGCACTTTAAACAAACTCTAGACACTAAGCCTTCTGCTCTTGATCTTCTGAATGTTTTCTATACTTTTTCCTTTGGTCTTGTGCGCTTTATATAGCTCCTGAATTGGGATTGGACTTGTCACAATATTTGATCAGATTTGTTAATTAAAACTGAATCTTCAAAACAGATTTTATCCCCAAAATCTTTTTAAATCTTCAACCTTTTAATTCTCCAACAGATCTGCAATCAAATCTCCCATGTAACAGAAAATATCTATCCCAAGATATTCTCATCCAATGAGTTAACCACTCTCCACAATTCCAGCTAATACGCGTGCCATAATAACATATCCTGCTGTTATTAATTCTGCAGGTCTGATGTTACAACATCACCTGTGTGACATCAGACATCCATCTTCAGCATTTAACAACTTAACACAGCCCAGTGTTAAGACTTCAATGTTACAACATCAGCACCTTGACATCAACATTGAATAAACTTTGTTTTACCAAAATTCCAGCCAATCCAGGAACTATAAAAAATCAACCGAAATAAAGTTGAATGATGAAACCTGAAAATATGGAGAAATTGGAGATGTTGAGAAAACTAGAGATTCTTGCTTCCTCTTTGAGCTTCACTTGGCCAAATAAAGGCTTTCAAATTCTGAAGAATGATGATGGATATGGATTTGCAGTGTGTTTACTTCAATAATCCAATGCTGCTTCAAGTTCAGTGATTATTGAAGATGAAGCTTGGAGGTGGAATTAGAGGAGAATGATGATGGATTCGTGCAACTCAGAGAGAAAATGGAGAGAAAAAGAGAGAGAGAGAGAGAGAGAGAGAGAGAGCTTGAAGTGTTTGAGAGAGAGAGTGAAAAAATGAAACTGAAGTTGAAATGTGAGAGTGAAATTCAATTTATATGGGAGCTTAACCACGGTTAACATGAGTTGGTTAATTGAGTTGAGATGGTTTAGGTGAGTCCATCCTAACTAACTGAGTCAAGTTAGTTAGGGGGCGAGTTATCAAGGTTGTGTTATGGTGATGGTGATTCATGGTGAACTATGGTGGAGATGAGAGTGAAGCCAACTCGTGTATGCTGCAGTAACATAAACTTGTTCTACAAGCTTCTAACTTTTTCCATTTCTATGTATAATGAGCATGAGTAACACATGCAAGTAAGGACAATGCTTGGCTTAATGAAGAAAGGAAACATAAAGCATGTGTAAACTGATACAAATCAACAACAACATTGTTATCTTTGGTTTTGTGACAGCTTGGAACCAATGGAAATATGCAAGTTTGGTGATGATTTTCTCCATGTATAGGGAATGACATTGCATGATTTTGGTGTCAAATGGAAGATGACACATCATGGAATAATATTGATGTTGAAAATAAGTCAAATGGAAGGGTATAAGATGGTGAAAAATTGCTTGAAACAAAGGGAATCAGGACTGGTGTAGGGCGTGGTGAAATGTGGCATGTCAAGGCAACATGGCACCTGGGTTTTCAGCATAATCACCCTATCTTAAGACCAACATAACTTCTTATCCTTTGATCAAATGAACAAATCATGAGCACCAATTTTGAAGGTCTCACATAGGGGAACAACTTTCATGTTGAAAGATTTTCCATTTGAGGCCTTTAACCATGAGTAATTGAAAAAAACATTTGGTCCACCACATGTTTGTAGAAATGATGGCGCGTGACCTGAGATTTGCCCAAGCTGACTTGCATTTTGCCCAAGTTTTCCTCAACTTTGATCATCCATAACTCTCCCAATTTTTATCCAATGGAGATGTTCTACACATGGATGTGAAGCTTAAAACAAGATCTTTTGTTGTGGCCGAGTGGAATTTTGATTTGATGTCTCAATTTTGAATGGCCTTGGTTCAAAGTTTGGTGCAAAATGGCCAAAACTTTCCTTATTTAGTAACCTTACTTCTTCCAAAAATGGCAACTTTTCAAATCTTGATTTTTCATGATCCTTTTGGAGTTTCTTTATCAAATTTTGTACATTGGTCACATATAACATGAATATCATGAATTTGGCCTCAAAAAGTCAAGAGTTGACTTTTTCCTTTGATTATTTGACTTAGCCCCAATTTCCCTGATTTTTTATCTTTCTTCCAATTGAGCCACTTCTAAAACCAATTGAGAGGCAATTTTCCACACACATACACTCAAGGACATGTAGAATACCATGACATCAAGTTTTGTCCAAAAAATCAGAGATGACCTGATTTTATTGGAAACCCTAGTTTTGGCCCCTTCTGGTTAGGAGGAAATTGCACATTTTCCAAATCCAAATTCCTCTGAGTATGTTGTGTATCCTCTTAAAGGATGATGAGATATGCCACTTGAGGGTGACTTTGAACCAATGAGCTATCTCTTTTGAGGGTTTTCCTTCAGTTTTTTTTCTACCTCTTGCATAGTGAAGGATGTAGTGCTTCAATCTCCTATTGAATCTCACTTTCTTGAGGTTTTGGATGATCAATTGAGATAGTATGAGACATGAAAGACCTCTTGGCTTGCCTTGAAGCAACTTGTTTGACCTTTTGTGCCTTGAATGATTCCTTGATTGCCCATCTTTCACCTGATCAATGCCTTGATGGTAAGAGGGATGCTATGCTTCATTTTTCTATGTTAAAGATGCAATGCAATGCTAATGAGATGGATATGATATGGTATATGATAATGCTATGCTATGATGACAAAAGAGAGAGCAAATTTTGGGGTATTACAATGGGGTATAAGACAGGGATCTCAATAGCCTCCCAATTGCTCAAAGCGGCGTCACACTGAAAAACCAAATGGCTGATGTCTTTGTCTTTAGCGTCTTCGATGATGGCATGGACTTGAGGTCCTCCGCTGACAAACATCTCTTGAATTATCTTCGGTCTTCCCATTGTTGGAGTAGCTTTTCCTTCAAAAGTCAGTTTGTAACCCAACCCTTGGTATTTTTCTCGTTCTTGGATTTCAATGACTTTGCCCCAGCCTTCTGGTATACCCTCTTGCAAAGCAGATTGAATGCTTTTGAATGAAGCAAATGATGGGTAATCGGAGGCCACCGGTTCTTTATCATTAATCATAACAGCATTCGCTATCTCAAGAGCTTGGAAAGAGGTTTCCAAGGCGTCCTCATCAGCTTCAATGTACTGGAAAGAGGATAGATTACTGACCATTAGATCTTCCTCCCCATGGATAATGACTAACTTTTCATCAGTTGTGAATTTAATCTTTTGATGAAACGTTGATGTCACAACACCAGCTCCACGGATCCAGGGTATACCCAGCAGACAACTATAGGCCAGATTGATGTCTAAGACTTGGAAGAGAATGTTGAATACCTGAGGACCAATCAAAATAGACAACTCAATTTCACCCATTACTGATCTTCTCGAGCCATCAAAGGCTTTAACAACGAGTGAAGAAGGCCTCATCACAGCCCCTCGGTAAGACAATTTTTCAAGGGTTCTCTTCGGTAGAACGTTCAAAGATGAACCGGTATCTACAAGAACTCGGGCTAATGTATCTTCTTGGCATTTTATGGACACGTGTAAGGCAAGGTTATGGTTCTTGCCTGCTCGAGGCAACTCTTCATCACTGAAGCTGAGAATGTTACAAGCCGTGATGTTGGCGACGACATGGTCGAATTGTCCGGCGGTTATATCTTGGGCCACATGTGCTTGGGCCAAAACCTTCTGTAAGGCTGACCTGTGAACGGGAGAGTTGATTAACAAGGACAAGAATGAAATCTTTGATGGAGTCTAGTGGAGCTGATCTACCACCTTGTAATCACTTCTTTTTATAATCCTTAAGAATTATTCATCTTCTTCTTTGGAAATTGCCTCCTTTCCTTTATCTCTAGGGGGTACAGGAACAGTAGTCTCCTTGGGCGTAGTTTCTTCGGAAGAAGGAGTATAAACTCTGCCACTTCAAGTTATCTTTCCTGTTCCCACTATGTTTGTTACATCCTCAAAAATGGTTCCGACCTCGTTACTTGGAACCACGTCTTCAATAGTGACTCCCACCTCATTCCTTGGAATCATGTCTTCTCGTCTTTTGTTACCCATAACATTCTCATAAATCCACGGTACGACCTTGGTCCCTCTGAATCTGAACGGGATAGGTTGTTGGATGTTGCTTGGCTTCGAGTGATTGGCATTGGAAGCAACAACGGGCTTAGAATTGTCAAAAATCGGTATTGGTTTGTTAAACACAGGAACCACATCACCAGACTTTGGTATGTTGAACACAGGTCCTTGCTCTCTTGATTTTGGCAGGTTGAACACATGCTCAATTATTGCAACTTCATTCTTCTTCTCTTTACTGAATACTTGCAGAAACCCTTCGTCGATCAGCTTTTAAATGTCGTCTTGGACCAATTGGCAGCCCTTGACCCTGATATTACATTCTTCACAATTACCATGACAGCTTCTTACCAATCCAGCTTCAAACAACTTAGCATAAAAAGTCTTAGTAGGAGTTTTGATCTTTGATGCATCCAATACTAGCACCTCATCACTCTCATCTTCAATGGCGTTGGTATTTCCATGTGTAGGCAGTGGATTACTTTTCACATCCGGCTGACTATCTGAGAAAGATAAGATCTTCCTTTCCATTAAGCTCTTTACCACATGCTTCAATGCAAGGCACCCTTCAAGGTCATGACCGGCTCCCTCTTGGTGAAACGCACACTTAAAATTAGGATTAAAGAATGGCAAAGATTTCTCTGTAGGCGGACCCAGAGGTCTGGTAACAATTAGTCCTTGTTGTACAAACGAAGGATAGAGCTCAGTGTAAGACATTGGTATGGGCGGAAATATGGTCGTTCCCCCTTGTATTCTGTGGGGAGCATTCTGCTGTGGAGCTTGTTGTCTATGTTGTTGGTAATTCTGGTTTCTTGGCAATTGCTGATAAGCTAGCTGGCAAGTTGGTGCTTGTTGTGCTACCCGATGGTCGAAAGTGGGCATAATGGCTGCCACATAAGGTTGTGGGGCGTACTGCATTGGGTACATTGGTTGTTGAGAAAAATTAGGACCTTCCTGCTGTTGATAACTGGGTTATCTCCACCTTGGATTGTTCTTCTTACCTTCCATGATGGCGTTAGTTTCTCCCTCTTTCTTCTTGTGGAAATTACTGGGAGCCTTTTTGACATTGGTGTTTGTGGTACTGCTTGTAGAACTTACCATCTTCCCGCTTTTTATCCCGGCCTCGACTTTTACACCGACTGCGACGATATCAGCAAAGTTGGCACTGACACTGCTGATCATTCTCTCGTAGAATTCTAGTTTCACCGTATCCATAAACCAGTCCGCCAATTCCTTCTCAGTCAGGGGTGGTTCAACTTGGGAAGCAGTTTCCCTCCACCGTTGTGCATACTCTTTGAAGGATTCGGTGCTGCTTTGGGTCATACTTAACAATTGGTGTCGGTCAGGGGCTAAATCCAAATTATACTTGTAATGTTTTATGAAAGCATCTGTCACATCTTGGAAACAGTGGACCTGAGATTGATCTAGACTTAGGTACCATTTAGCGGCAGCGCCCTTCAAGCTATCTTGAAAACAATGTATCATTAACTTGTCATTGCGTACATGTGCCGCCATCCTATGCAAATACATGATTAGATGAGATCTAGGACATGTGGCGCCTGAGTATAATTCAAAACTTGGCAACTTGAATTTAGCGGGAATCACCAGGTCTGAAACCAAACACATATCTTTTACATCAGTGCTAAAGGCGTTACTTCCTTCCATAGCCTTTATTTTCCTTTGCATCGTCTCGACGCTTTATCTTAACTTTTCGTTTTGGTCATCCCCCTCTTCGGATACGTCAATGTAATCATAAGGGTGATGGTTGTTGAAAACAGGATGTGCCTGTTACTGCACTGTTGGTGGAGTGAAAGTGGGAATAACCTGTAGAGTCTGGTTGGCCAGAGGTACTGTTTGTTGAGTAGATTGAGGGACTGTGGTGCATATGAAGTCAAAAGGCATACCCAAGGTAGGGTTTATAGTAGGAATGACAGGAGGTTCTACTGTGGTGGTGATGACTTCGGAGACCACGGTGGCCTAAGTATCCGTTTTTGCTCTCAAGATATTAACAACTTCTAAGAGCTGCCCCATTCCACCTCGTATTTCCGTCAGTTCGTTATTGACTCGGTCCATCTCTCTATAGGTTTCTGACATCTTCAATCGAGCTTGGGCCCGAGTTTTGTAGTCGTGCTTATGATTCAGTGTGACGGTTCTGAGACAACATGGCGACATAAGATAAAAATAAAAGAGGAGACATGCATATGTTATGACATGATGCAAATGAGGATGCTGATGCAAATGCAAGCTAAACTATCAAGAAACCAAAGAAATTTTGTAAATAATGTAGACAATGGAATTTTTTTCAAAATATCTTCTTCATTAAGAAAATTTGGCAATCATTACATCAAGAGCAGAGTATCTTCATGCTCCGGGTACAAAAGTGGGGACACACCCACAATAGAAAAGGAAACAACAATATTGATAAAAGGAAACAACATTAAAAGAAACAGTAGTGGTAACATCAAGGGGCCTAGAAATTGGACCCACTGGTGGACGATCCTTCTTCTCCATTGATTTTCCTCATGAGTTCCCCGATACGACCCTTAATCCTTTATTTCTCGAGGAACAAGTCAGTTAGTGCTTCTGCCATCCTCTAATTGGCCTTTGGAGGTGATTCGTGGCGAGGAAATGGTTTCCTCATCACGCGAGCAATATCATGAGACCACTGTAGGTGAGCCTCAGTGACAGGGCATTCAGACCTCCAGAGCTGCCTCTTGATGTCGCACCAAGCATAGTTGAGCCGCATTTTCATTTCAAATCCTTCATCTTCTTCATAGAACATCATAGTCATGTCTTCATTGCTTGGGGGTCCCCCCTTTATATGACCTAACTGGCGGCGGGCAAGGACGGGTTTATAGTTGATGCAACCCCTCCTTCCCATTAATGGTACATTGGGGCAATCCCCACAGCTAACGATCATGACGATTCCTTCATCTGTTGAGTCATACCACTCGACGTCAGTATGCTTTAACTCTATCAATTTCTTGGACCATATTTTGCAATCTTCAACCTCCCAGTAGACGGGAATCTTGGGTAAATATGAGGTGAACCACTTGTAGAAGAGAGCAACACAGCAGACAATTTGCCCCTACCCCTTGAATACCCAGTTTGAACGGCATGGTAGACATCTGCAAGCAAAGTCGGGATTGGATTATTGCTAGTGAAAATATGGACAGCTTGGACATCCACGAAATTCTTCTCATTTGGGAACAGGAATAGGCCATAGATGAGCAGAGTGAAGATTGATTCAAATAGGGCCTTATTTCCCCTATTCTTGAAATACAGAGCCTTTTCTATTAAGAATTGGGCAGGCAACCCATACCGACCCCCTTTTATGGTCAGATTTGCATGGATATCGGATAGTCTGATTTTTGTCGCCATGGTAATTTCTTTAGCAGAAGGTGGAGCCTCAATTCCTGAAAACATAGGCGCTCCCCTGACAGGGATCCCTATCATGGCCGAGAATTCTTCTAGAGTAGGTACCAACTGAAATTCTGGAAATATAAAACAGCGGTACGCGAGATGGTATAGCCGAACCAAGACTTCCAGGGGTCCTTTAGTTATGGGACGTCTTATCAGCGGAATAAGGCACCCATTTTTGTCTGTGAAGGCTTATTGATCTTCGACCATGTCCCCCAACTATATTAACCGCTCAAGTTCTGGGAGCTCAAAGGAAAAGGGCCAGATTCTCTTTCCAGTGGCATCCATGTCTACAAAATCTGCAAAACAGGGTTAGTACCTTGATAGTTTAGCAAAGAACGCAAATGCAAATGCGAAGTTTCATGGAATTCAGACATCTTTGCGGAACATCAACAGATATCAAAAGACCTCATTTTTATTAATAAAAGACGGATTACAAAAGTTGATACACTTTTTAGGAGTCATAAACATAAAGCTAAATAAAAGCCGAAAAGTCCTAAGGAGATTCTCCCAATAGCCTCATGTTGAGTTTTCTAATGTCTTTCTCCATCTGATCTCTTTCTGCGACGAGGTTGTCGACAATTGTCTTCCAAGCCGTGGGCTGAACATTAGAGGAACTTGGGCTATCATGGATATTTCTTTTCTTGTAGGAGGTCAGCTCTTCATTCTTGGTTCGTAATTGTTCTCGGAGTTCAAAGTTTTCTTCAACGACCACCTGATACTTGAGTTTCCAAGCTTCTTCTGACTGCTGGACCTGTTTCAGTAGTATCTCCAATTCTTCTTCTTTGGTCATGAAATACGAAATAGGTTCCTCTTTTACGGGGATTGGTTCCTCCCTTTTGTATGGCATTCTTAACTCGATGACTCGTCTTCGGACCCATTGGAGGTATGGCTCCAAAGAAACACAGTTAGGTTTCCCCAAGGAATTACTTCCTCTTTTGCGCTTGCTACCCCAAGCATTCAAGATTAGCTTTTTTTGTTCCTCATTCTTGTCATAGTCTTCAAAGTAGATGCTTTCCAGATGAACGCTAAGAGGTTTATCCTTCAAAGGGTACCCCAATTGGCATCGTGCCAATACAGGATTGTAGCTAATTCCACCCTTGATGCCAAGAAGAGGCACGTTGCCATAGTTCCCACAGCTGTCTGTAACCAAAATTCCATCATATATGGGATTATACCAGTCAATGTCTGCATGAGAAAGGGCCATAATCTTTTTGGACCACCATCCTTTCTTGGAATCCCAGAATGTGCCCGCCTTTGGTAGATGCGAAATAAACCATCTATACAACACAAGGACACATCAAGTGATTTGTCCGTTACCATGAGCATTCCTTGTATGGACTGAGTGATAAGCTTCAGCAAGCAAAGTAGGTACAGGATTTTGTTTCAAGAAGATTTTGATTGCATTCAGATCCACAAAGTTGTCAATATTCGGGAACAAGAAAAGTCCATAGATGAGTAATGCAAAAACAGCTTCAAAGGCCTCCCTGTTGGAGTGTTTAGCAAAGTAATGAGGTTTTTCAAATAGAAACTTAGCAGTTAAACCAAATATTCCCCCTTTGGAAATCAAGTTGCTTTTGATGTCAACTAACTCCAAGTGTGTCTTCTTAGCTATCTCTTCCTCTTTAGGGTTTCTGTTGAAGATAGGAAATAGAGACTCGTCCTTAATAGGCAAACCAACTATCTGGGAATATTCTTCAAGGGTGGGCAAAAGTTGATAATCAGGAAATGTGAAGCAGTGATACTTCGGGTCGTAGAACTGAAGCAAAGTCGAGAGGAGTCCTTCATCAATGTTTTTCTTTAACAAGGTCCATAACTTCCCATATCTATCTTTGAATCCTTCAGGGTCAGTTAACAAATCTCCTAATCTCCTTAGGCCATCCAATTTAGGATTCTTGAAAGTGTATTTCACAGTTTTCCTTCTTGAATTGTCCATGATATCCTTCTGACATTTCACAAAAAGAGAAGTCTGAGTTCCATGAAACTGATATGTCATGAATGTTTATGATGTATGGATGCAAGACAAGCACATATACACATATTCACAAATGTATGAGCACACAAAAGGTCTGGGTTAAGAGCATGGAGTCATGGTTTACCCTCCCATTGGTATGTACTAATTGTTTTCACCTGCCGAACAAGGTTCTAAAAAGTTCCCAGAGTCGACAACCCATCTTTCGGATTTTATCGATTTCCCAAATGACTTGGTAGTCAATAAAATTCTCAAGAGAATCTCGTCTGAGTGTAGTATCGCGTAGCAACCGATTCAGGAATAGACTCCATCATAGTCCTCGCACTACATCCTAAAAAGGCTTAATGGGGTTTGGAAACTACGGTTCTCAGTATCGATGGCACCTACGTTGAGAGTAGCACGTTTTCACGAATGGGATCGCTCAACATGACTAAGCTCTCAAGAGGGCCTAAACTGAGTGATGGTGTCTCAAGTAAGCTTTTTCAGGAATCGACTTCCTCAAAACCTCCTTGAATATACCATCGTCCTATCACAAGTACACTCAAAATTCGGGTTAGGATTTATCTACCCACTCAAGAACACCCTGCCAGACAGAAAAAACCAAGCAAAAATACAAGTATGCACAGATATATACAAATATACAAGCAAAATATATAATCAACACAAATAAAAACAAGTTAGGGGGAACCCTCGAAAAATGTGTCCCCAGTGAAGTCGCCATTTCTGTTGCGGTGAGAATCGGATAACAAGTTATTAATTAACTTGCATCACATTTCTTTAAATTCACCACCGACTTTGATTTATCCAAAGGAAAGGTTCAAGATCGAAAAAAAACCTAAAGGGGGAGATCTAAGGTTCGGGGGTTAGTTATACTATGGGAAGGTATTAGCACCCTTAATATCCGTAGTACTCTACAGGAACCTCTTGTTTAATTTGTGTTATGTTTTGTTTGCTTGCTAAGTTATCTGCTAAGGTTAAAGGTAAAGACCTAAGGGTATATACACTAAGTTTTCTCGCCAAGACGTCGCATCTTGTGCCTACGTATCTGACTAAAGAATCAGAGCAACCGTAGTTCACCTAACTAAGGGTGAAAGAGGAACCATTGACTATGGCCAAAGTTCCAAGGGGGGACGAGTGTGAAGCTCGTATAGAGTTGAGGAAGTCTCTAAGCCTACGTTATGATAGGGAAAAGTGAGCACTCATGATGATGAGATTCACATAGAGTTTAAGAACTCATTCTAAGTTGTGATGTAAATGGCTCTCATGAGGCCAAGGGAAAAGGGAGTACTATGAGGATAGTACTCAAGTAAGGTCGAGGGTGATCCTTAGGAGGATTGGAAACGACTCTTATGAAGTCGAGGGGTGATGAGCTTTCTATGACAATGAAGTCAATAGAGAGACTTTCCTTTGGAATAAGGGGATAAATTTATAAACAACAGTTAGATAAACAGTAAGATTTTTAAAGTTCGAAAACAATAAACATTAACTAAAAAATATTTTACAAATGAATATGGATAAAGCAGAGATGTTATTTTCCAGTTTATTTTTAAAGTTAGGGCACGATGAGTGATATAGCCATGGAATAAAAATTCTTTACGTTGCTGTAACACTTCAAAAAGAGCACTTAACATTTTCCATAACCGGTTGATGTTTTCATGTCTTTACAAAACTCAGGAATGATAAATAATAAAAAAAGTAAGTACAAAGAATTTTTATTTTTTCGTTTAATCCTGACAAAATACAATAATTGAAATAACAAAAGAAGAAAGAGAGAAAAAAAAAGAAAAAAAAGAAAAAGCAAATAAATGAGGTGGCAGGCGCCACCTCCCTCTAGTGGCTTGCGCCACATTGGCCTTGTGATGGCTGGCACCATGCTTAATGTGGCCAGTGCCACACTTTGCTCTTATCTTTTTTTTTTGGTTTCATTTTGTTATTTATTATTTTTTCTTTTAACAACTTTCTCAAAAATCAAAATTATGATAAAAACATAAAAACATATTCAAAAACACATTAATTGTTAAACATGATAACAAAATATAATACATACAGCAAATGGTTATGGCGTTGTGAATACGAAAAAAAAAACGTAAAACTGGTGAATTATGTAAACTGGTGAATGATGAAGTCACAGAATAGTTTAAAAAAAAAAATCATCCTCACGTTCACATATTACTGTAAAATATCTCATAGGAAGAATTTCGACAGAAAAAACTAATTCTGAAGTTAACATTAAGCATATTCCTATTTTTGTTTTGAAGTTTTTTTTTATAAAAAAATAAAATGACAATTATATTTGAAAAGAAAAAAAAAAGAAAAAATAATAAAAATAAAACAGCAAAAAAAAAAACAAAAATAAAAGAAAAGGAAAAGAGAGGCGGTTGGCGCCACACTCTCCGGTGGCTTGCGCCACATGTACATGTGGGAAGGGGTGGCTTGCGCCACCTTATATGTGGCTTGCACCACTTTGTGCTTGTTTTGAATGGTGGCAGTCGCCACCTTGGAGATGGTGGCGGGCGCCACCTCTCCTTTTCTTTTTTTTTTTCATTTCATTTTAATCTTTCTTTTAAAATTAAAAATTTTCTACATCAATGAAAATAAAATACACATACGAAACATCCGTAACAATTAATCAGAAAAAAAATGAGAATACTATGAACCGACGGTCATGATATTTGGAATGCAGCAAGCAAGGAGAATAAAAAGTAAGGGTGAAGCATTACCTAGTGGAGTCGGTCCACTGCCTCTTCAACAACGTTTGAAAAAAAAGAACTCGGACCGAAAAACTCTTGTGAAAATATTTTCTCAGAATAACAAGGAGAAAGAAATGAGAGCATGCACTATTTTTTTCAGTGAAGCTGGTGTGTGGATTTGCTTAAGTGGGGTGTCCTATTCATAGGAAAAATGTGAAGTTTCACGGTATGGCCGAAGATTCAATTTTCAAATTGTGCAAGTTGTTTGGCTGAGAAAGTTTTCAATGTTCAGAACTAGGCTCAGAGATAGATTACGCTGAATATACATCAAACCGTACGTTACTGAAAAAGGCTCTTTTCCTTTCATGATGACTTCCATCCACTTGCATTTGCTTCATGAAAAAAAAGTTTTTATTTTAATTGGAGAAAAAAAACTGAAGAAGAAAAGAAAAAAAAGGAAGTGGCCAACGCCACCTTAAGGAAGTGGCAGGCGCCACTTAAGGAAGTGGCTGGAGCCACATGAGAATGGTGGCAGGCGTCACCTTCTCTTTTTATTATTATTTTTTATTCTGTTATTTTCTTTTTGTTTTTCTTTTCTTTCTTTTTCTTTTCTTTTTTTTTTCTTTTTTTTTTGTTCATTTTTTCTATTTTTTTTTCTATTTTCTTTTTTTTCAAATCAAAATAATAATAAAAATTACAAATGCCGATTCCTCGTGTCCTCAGTCAATGGTCGATCAAATTAAATCGAGACGTGGCTGGGATGCTTCTTTTTGGTCCAAAATTGTCAAAATCAAAGGCTCGATCTCTTCGGTCAGAAACTTAATTTCCTAAGGCATTCCAATGGATGATCTTTGAGAATCTTTCTCTTTCACTCGCCTCCAAGGTCCATAGATGGCCTTTAAGGATGCCCAGTATCAGGTGGAATCGTATTCCGAGACTTGGAAACCGGCCTTGATCAAAATCAAAGGCACTGGCTGACGGATGCTGATAAAACCCTGATTTTCGGTCCCAGTGAATCCTGTGGTTCAAGGCACTTGTAACAGGAACCAAACACACATGTTTTTTTTGTTGAGTGAGATCTCTTGAAAGTATGTGAGCTCAAATGGTTGACGAACCTTCTAAGCTACTTCCTGATCACAACAACGTTCCTCAGTGAAGCTTCAGGTTAGGACCCAAATTTCACAATTCCTGACCAAATGATATTTCCTTGATTTCTCTTAACCAAATCTCGTTAGGATCATGACATATGATTGGAGGACTTCACAATCAGCCTCCAAGCTCAGATGGTTGCACTTTTGAGTCTCAGTTATCTTTCTTGAACAAATGGCTTCTCATAAGAATCTCACCCAAATTGGTGAACATTTGTGATGACTGCATGGATCCAAAAAATGTCTTAGGAGACATTGAATAACATGAAAGTATGGTTTATTGCCTTTTGTTCTCTCTCCTGTGCAAAACCTGGCTTCACATAGAACAAACTAAAAAGATATCGTGGTTAGGTAACAATGCATAGATGATTGATCCCTTCATGTAAGTGCAAGATGTTATGACATCTAAGGGGTAAAATTTGGGGTACAACAGTTGCCCCTATTTGAATAGCTTTACCGGATGGCACGAGGAATGGAAGTCCTAGGGACATAAAGGTGGAAAGATATTTAAATATAGCAAACCAAAAATTTTGCCCTTAGATGGAATGCAGATGCCAATGACAAGCGACGGACATGCAAGTGCTGACATGCCATGAACTTCTAGTATGATGATATGATGCCATGATAGTGCAAAGATGCAGACAAACAAGACACCAAAGATGAAGGGTAATCCACCACAGATGAGCTTACTGGGGAAGGATGAAGATTAATATCCATGAGGAAGATTCAATAGGGATTCAGGCTGACCAGTAAAAGAGACTCACTGGGGGAGACTCTGAGGCAACACTGGGGATGGAAAATTAAAGTGGAAAACCCTACGGATCCTCACTGGGGATAGGAACCAGAGAGGTATTCTCCACTGGGGAAAGGTCCCGGGAGATGGACGACATGTTCATATGTGACCGGACGACACTGGGGGAAAAAGACACATTCTTACTGGGCATAAAACCAAAAAGAAGACATGATCTCCACTGGGGATCAGTTTGAAATAAAAGGATAGACATTCGATAAAAGATTTTCTGGGATTTCTTATACTGAAGAGTTCAAACGTGATCTTCAAAAAAAACCTAGAAAATACCAAGACAAACACGAGCTTTGCATGCGCCATATGATGAAGATCACAAGGCTTTAACTGGGGAAAAGATTAACGAGCCATTAATGATTGGACTCGGGTATCAAAATCAGTTGGTTAAGACAACAATATGAGGCTGGATTTTTGAAGACCAGTATGAGCTGGAGTGGATGCCAATTTGAGTTGACTTTTAGGTTCATATCTGACCTGAGAATTTGGTTCATATCTGACCAGAGTTTAAGTTCATATTTGACCAGAGATTAGGTTCACATTTGACCTGGGTTCAAACGACGAGTTA
Organism: Lathyrus tuberosus; assembly: GCA_022829125.1. Lineage (NCBI taxonomy): Eukaryota > Viridiplantae > Streptophyta > Magnoliopsida > Fabales > Fabaceae > Lathyrus > Lathyrus tuberosus. Next base: position 1,534,628 of record JALAZF010000082.1, on the reverse strand, counting down.
ACATTTGACTCGAAATTTAGGTTTAGATCTGACCTGGTTTCAAACAACGGGTTCACATTTGACTCGAAGTTTAGGTTCATATTTGACCTGGTTTCAAACAACGGGTTCACATTTGACTCGAAGTTTAGGTTCACGTTTGACCTGGGTTCAAACAACGGGTTCACATTTGACTCGAAGTTTAGGTTCATATGTGACCTGGGTTAAATTAACGGGTTCACATTTGACTCAAGTTTAGGTTCATATTTGACCTGGGTTCAAACAACAGGTTCACATTTGACTCGAAGTTTAGGTTCATGTTTGACCTGGTTTCAAACAACGGGTTCACATTTGAATCGAAGTTTAGGTTCATATTTGACCTGGTTTCAAACAACGGGTTCACATTTGACTCGATGTTTCGGTTCATGTTTGACCTGGGTTCAAACAACGGGTTCACATTTGACTCGAAGTTTCGGTTCATATGTGACCTGGGTTCAAACAACGGTTTCACATTTGACTCGAAGTTTAGGTTCATATTTGACCTGGGTTCAAACAACAGGTTCACATTTGACTTGAAGTTTAGGTTCATGTTTGACCTGGTTTCAAACAACGGGTTCACATTTGACTCGAAGTTTAGGTTCATATTTGACCTGGTTTCAAACAACGGGTTCACATTTGACTCGAAGTTTAGGTACATGTTTGACCTGGTTTCAAACAACGGGATCACATTTGACTCAAAGTTTAGGTTCATGTTTGACCTGGGTTCAAACAACGGGTTCATATTTGACTCGAAGTTTAAGTTCTTATTTGACCTGGGTTCAAACGACGGGATCATATCTGACTCAAAGTTTAGGTTCATATTTGACCTAGGTTTAAACGACGGGTTTATATCTGACTCGAAGTTTAGGTTCATGTTTGACCTGGGTTCAAACGACGGGTTCATATCTGACTCGAAGTTTAGGTTCATATTTGACCTGGGTTTAAATGACGGGTTCATATCTGACTCGAAGTATAGGTTCATGTTTGACCTGGGTTCAAACGACGGGTTTATATCTGACTCGAAGTTTAGGTTCATATTTGACCTGGGTTTAAACGACGGGTTCAAATCTGACACGAAGTTTATGTTCATATTTGACCTGAGTTCAAATGACGGGTTCATATCTGACTCGAAGTTTAGGTTCATGTTTGACCTGGGTTTAAACGACGCGTTCATATCTGACTCGAAGTTTTGGTTCATGTTTGACCTGGGTTTAAACGACGGGTTCATATCTGACTCGAAGTTTAGGTTCATATTTGACCTGGGTTTAAACGACGGGTTCATATCTGACTCGAAGTTTAGGTTCATATTTGACCTGGGTTCAAACGACGGGTTCATATATGACTCGAAGTTTAGGTTCATGTTTGACCTGGGTTTAAACGACGGGTTCATATCTGACTCGAAGTTTAGGTTCATATTTGACCTGGGTTCAAACGACGGGTTCATATCTGACTCGAAGTTTAGGTTCATATTTGACCTGGGTTTAAACGACGGGTTCATATCTGACTCGAAGTTTAGGTTCATGTTTGACCTGAAATAAACAATGCCAGTAATTACTGGATTTTATGTATCCATGTGAGGAGATTAAGTATCAGATAGGTCAATACCGGGGTTGTATAACTTGATGATTAGACTTCCTAGGGAATAACTGCATAAAGGGTCAGAATCTGGGGCGCAAAGGTGAAAACTGGATGTGAGCAAGACACAGACAACAGTTCTAAGCTTAACAACGGAGATAAAAAGGGGGATAAAGCTCCCACCAGCAAAAACCAAAATACAAAGATGCACAAGGCCCTGGTATGATGCGAATGCTTAATGATATGCAAGAACGACTCTTAACAAGAGACGAAAGACTGGGAGTAGCGAGCGGAAAGACGACACATCCATCAAACTGAAATATGGCGGCCAAAGATTCTGGAGTCAATCCTTAGATGTCTTCACTTCACCGGGGAAATAAAATTCACATTTTCAACAAACATCTATGGAGCTACCGGGAAGAAGTCCTTTGTATCGGTGGTCAGTTATTACTGAAATAACTGAAAAGTCTACTTCAGGGAAGTAGTGTCAATCTCTTTTTAACAACAAATTCATACCAGATGATTTATCAGTGTTTTCGTCGCAACCAGAGCTTTTGTGGTAGGCAAATGATTTTGCTAAATCGTTCCTGATGCCAAAACAACATATATATATTTTCATTGTGTTTTCTCAAAAAAGATTTTTTCAAAATATTTTCCGCTTTCAAAATCGTTATTAACGAATAAGTGAAGTTTTGCATAACAAGAAAAACATCAGAGTAATGATAAATATCAAACAAAGAGTGGCTCAAAGATTGATTTCATTAGAATGGTAACTTGCTAATAGCAAAGTTCCACGGATAATTACAATTGAAAAATGGCAATTTGGGAAAAGGTTACATCGTATTCAATGACCACTACCACTCCTAACGACTAAGAGTCCTAAAGATCTTCACTGCTGACGAGGTGACTAAAACTTGAATTTCTTCATGAATCTCTGGATGTAGGTGACGACCCTATCTAACACAGTGAAACGCCTATGTCCCTAACTTTTTCCTGGACTGCCCTTTCGGGTTTTCAATCCACCGGGACGCTCTTTTTTGCCTAGGCCGCCCTTTCGGGTTTTCAACCTAGCGAGCTCTTTATTTTTATTTAAATCCCTAACTTTTTCCTGAGTCTCCTTCATAGGTTATGACCCACCAGGATGCCCTTTTCTTGCCTAAGTCGTCATTTCTGGTTTTTGACTTAGCGGGCCCTTTTTTTTTAGGCGTAATATTTTCGTACTGAGTCAGCATTCCCAGGGTGTGCGAGTTGTTCACCATCCATTGTTGTAAGGACTAAGGAACCTCCTGAGAATACAGTTTTTACCACAAATGGACCCTCATAGTTGGGCGTCCATTTTCCTCGTGCATCCCTTTGAGACGGCAGAATCTTCTTGAGTACAAGTTCTCCTTCTCGGAATTCTCGAATACGGACCTTCTTGTCAAATGCCCTCTTTATTCTTTTCTGATACAAATGACCATGACACATCATAGCCAAACGTTTCTCCTCAATGAGGTTCAGCTGGTCGTATCTCTCTTTGACCTATTCTGCTTCGTCAAGCTTGGTTTCCATCAGGATTCTCAAAGACGGTATTTCCACTTCAATTGGAAGAACCGCATCCATTTCATATACCAGAGAAAAGGGAGTTGCCCCTGTCGAAGTTCGAACCGAAGTTTTATATACATGCAAGGTAAATGGTAACATTTCATGCCAGTCCTTATAAGTCTTGACCATTTTCTGCAGGATCTTTTTGATGTTTTTGTTAGCAGCTTCGACGACTCCATTCATCCTGGGACGATAGGGTGAAGAATTGTGATGCTAAATCTTGAAACTATCACACAACTCCTTCATCGTCTTGTTGTTCAGATTTGTCCCATTGTCGGTTATGATTCTGTTAGGAATTCCATAACGACAGATGATATTATTCTTGATGGAACGGGCAACCACTTGTTTGGTCACATTGGCATAAGTAGCAGCCTCAACCCACTTGGTGAAATAGTCAATGGCCACTAGAATGAAACGATGACCGTTGAAGGCTTTTGGCTCAATAGCCCCAATCATATCAATGCCCCACATAGAGAAAGGCCATGGGGATGACAGGACATTCAGCAGTGTTGGAGGAACATGCATCTTATCAGCATAGATCTGGCACTTATGACACTTTCTGGCGTATTGGATACAGTCAGCCTCTATAGTCAACCAATAATAACCGGCTCTCAAAATCTTCTTAACCATAACATGCCCACTGGCGTGAGTACCATAAGCTCCTTCATGAATGTCTTGAACCAACAGGTCTGCTTCTCGTTTATCAACACATCTTAACAGGACCATGCCGTGGTTCCTTTTGTAAAGTACATTGTTACTGAGGAAGAATCTAGATGACAATCTTCGCAAAGTCTTCTTGTCAAGACTGGAAGCATTAGCAGGATATTCTTGAGTCTTCAAATAATTCAGAATGTCGTGAAACCATGGTTTCCCATCTACCTCTTCTTCAACTGACTAACAGTAAGCTGGTTCGGTCTTGCGCTCAATACTGATGAGCGGTGCTTCATTAACAAAGTTAACTCTCCACATTGAATCTAGCATGGCTAAGGAGTCGGCTATGTGGTTTTTTGAGCGAGGAACATGACAGAAAGTGATCTCATCAAAGTATTTGATCATTTCCACCATATAAGCACGGTATGGGATCAGTTTCTCATCTTTCGTCTCCCATTCGCCTTTGACTTGGTAGATAACCAAGGCTGAATCACCCATGACTTCTAGAATCTTGATCCTAAGGTCAATTACAACCTCTAGACCCAAGATACATGCTTCGTATTCGGTAATATTGTTCGTGCATCCAAAGTCTAATCTTGCTGTGAAGGGAGTATAACCGCCATCCGGGTTTATCAATACAACACCTACACCATGTCCTTTGTAATTAGAAGAACCATCAAACATCATCTTCCATCTAGAACCGGGTTCAGGACCTTCATTAGGACCTGGCTCTTCGCAATCTTTTACTAACATGATATCCTCATCGGGAAAGTCAAACTTGAGAGGTTCGTAATCTTCAACTGCCTGATCTGCAAGATACTCTGATAAAACACTTCCCTTGATAGCCTTCTGAGTGACGTACTGGATATCATATTCTGTCAACAGCATGTGCCAACGGGCAAGTCTTCCTGTTTGGGCAGGCTTTTCAAAGATGTACTTTATTGGATCCATTTTTGAGATCAACAAGGTAGTGTGACAAATCAAATACTGCCTCAAACGTCTGGCGGCCCATGCCAAAACACAATAGGTTTTCTTAAGCAGTGAATAACGGCTTTCGCATTCGGTGAACTTTTTGCTTAAGTAATAGATGGCATGCTCTTTGCGACCAGTTTCATCATGTTGGCCTAAGATGCAACCCATGGATCCTTCTAACACCGTCATGTACATGAAAAGAGGTCTTCCAGAAACGGGAGGAATCAAAATCGGTGGTTCTTGCAGATAAATCTTGAGTTTTTCAAAGGCTTGCTAACAATTAGAATTCCACTCTAAGGTCTGATCTTTACAGAGCAACTTGAAGATCGGTTCACAAGTGGGAGTCATGTGGGAGATGAATCTGGAGATGTAGTTCAGACGGCCCAAAAAACCTCTTACTTGAGATTCAGTCTAAGGAGCTGGCATTTCTTGAATAGCTCGCACCATATCAGGATCTACTTCAATTCCATTTTGGCTGACAATAAAGCCAAGTAGCTTTCATGATCTGACACCGAAAGTAGATTTGGCAGGTTTTAGTTTCAACTGATATTTCCAGAGTCTCTTGAATAACTTCAGAAGATGATCCAAATGTTCCTCTTCACTCTGAGATTTAGCAATCATATCATCCACATACACTTCAATTTCTTTGTGGATCATGTCATGGAATAAAGTCACCATGGCTCTCTGATAAGTTGCCCCTGCGTTTTTCAAACCGAGGGCATGACTTTGTAACAATAGGTTCCCATGGGGTGATGAAGGTAGTTTTATCTATATCGGCTGGATCCATTCTGATCTGATTGTAGCCTGAGAAACCGCCCATAAATGAGAACACGGCAAAAGTGGCTGTATTATCCATAAGAGTGTCGATATGCGGTAGGGGGAAATCGTCCTTAGGACTGGCTTTGTTGAGATCCCTGTAATCCACGCACATCCGCACCTTGCCATTCTTCTTCATTACTGGCACGATATTGGCTATCCATTCAAGGTATTTTGACACGGCCAAGAAACCTACATTCAGTTGTCTTTTAACCTCATCTCTGATCTTGAGAGCCATGTCAGGTCGACTTCTTCGAAGCTTCTGTTTCACCGGAGGACATTCAGGTTTGAGCGGTAGCTTATGAACTATGATATCTGTATCCAGGCCAGGCATATCTTGATAAGACCATGCAAACACGTCCACATACTCTTAAAGAAGCAGTATTATCCGCTGTCTGATTTCTGCCCCAAGCGTTGCCCCAACTTTGACCTATTTCTTCTCCTCTTCGGTACCAAGATTGACGATATCCATTTTTCCTCATGTGGTTGAAGCTCCGTGTACTGATACTCACACATTTCTGCCAGATCATCGGGGATCTCATAATCCTCCTCATCCTCAGCTTGATAGATAGGTGAATCAAAGTCAATAGTGAGAGCAGGGTCATTGAATACAATGGGTTCGGGATTTATTCTGCATGATGGAGGGATTTATTTTATTAAAATGCACAAACAAGGAATGCAAGAAGAAAATGTTTTTGTAGTTTTGAAAAGATTTCCATTTTTCTTTAAAAGCAAAAAATAGTAAAATAAAGATAGAGAATTTTAACAAAACATCATTTTCATTGATTAGTAAGAAGTGAAAGCGGTGGCCCATACAAAATGATCCACTAGCCTCGGGCAAGGCTAGGGAATTGAAAACAACAACAAAAATACACAAATTACTCCGGCGTGGGGTATAAGACAGGGATCTCAATAGCCTCCCAATTGCTCAAAGCAGTGTCACACTGAAAAACCAAATGGTTGATGTCTTCGTCTTCAGCGTCTTCAATGATGGCATGAACTTGAGGTCCTCTGCTGACAAACATCTCTTGAATTGTCTTCGGTCTTCCCATTGTTGGAGTAGCTTTTCCTTCAAAAGTTGGTTTGTAACCCAACCCTTGGTATTTTTCTCGTTCTTGGATTTCGATGACTTTGCCCCAGCCTTCTGGTATACCCTCTTGCAGAGCAGATTGAATGCTTTTGAATGAAGCAAAGGATGGGTAATCGGAGGCCACCGGTTCTTTATCATCAATCATAACAGCATTCTCTATCTCAAGAGCTTGGAAAGAGGTTTCCAAGGCGTCCTCATCAGCTTCAATGTACCGGAAAGGGGACAGATTACTGACCATTAGATCTTCCTCCCCATGGATAATGACTAACTTTTCATCAGTTACGAATTTAATCTTTTGATGCAACGTTGATGTCATAGCACCAGCTCCATGGATCCAGGGTCTACCCAGCAGACAACTATAGGCCGGATTGATGTTTAAGACTTGGAAGAGAATGTTGAATACCTGAGGACCAATCAAAATAGGCAACTCAATTTCACGCATTACCGATCTTCTCGAGCCATCAAAGGCTTTAATAACGAGTGAAGAGGGCCTCATCACAGCCCCTCGGTAAGACAATTTTTCAAGGGTTCTCTTTGGTAGAACGTTCAAAGATGAACCAGTATCTACAAGAACTCGGGCCAATGTATCTTCTTGGAATTTTATGGACACGTGTAAGGCAAGGTTATGGTTCCTACCTGCTCGAGGCAACTCTTCGTCACTGAAACTGAGAGTGTTACAAGTCGTGATGTTGGCGACGACATGGTTGAATTGTCCAGCGGTTATATCTTGGGCCACATGTGCTTGGGCCAAAACCTTCTGTAAGGCTGACCTGTGAACGGGAGAGTTGATTAACAAGGACAAGACTGAAATCTTTGATGGAGTCTGGTGGAGCTGATCTACCACCTTGTAATCACTTCTTTTTATAATCCTTAAGAATTATTCATCTTCTTCTTTGGAAATTGCCTCCTTTCCTTTATCTCTAGAGGGTACAGGAACAGTAGTCTCCTTGGGCGTAGTTTCTTCGGAAGAAGGAGTATAAACTCTGCCACTTCGGGTTGTCTTTCCTGTTCCCACTATGTTTGTTACATCCTCAAAAATGGTTCCGACCTCGTTACTTGGAACCACGTCTTCAATAGTGACTCCCACCTCATTCCTTGGAATCACGTCTTCTCGTCTTTTGTTACCCATAACATTCTCATAAATCCACGGTACGACCTTGGTCCCCCTGAATCTGAACAGGATAGGTTGTTGGATGTTGCTTGGCTTCGAGTGATTGGCATTGGAAGCAACAACGGGCTCAGAATTGTCAAAAATTGGTATTAGTTTGTTAAACACAGGAACCACAGGACCAGACATTGGTATGTTGAACACAGGCCCTTGCTCTCTTGATTTTGGCAGGTTGAACACATGCTCAATTACTGCAACTTCATTCTTCTTCTCTTTGCTGAATACTTGCAGAAACCCTTCGTCGATCAACTTTTGAATGTCGTCTTGGACCAACTGGCAGCCCTTGACGCTGATATTACATTCTTCACAATTACCATGACAGCTTCTTACCAATCCAGCTTAAAACAACTTAGCATGAAAAGTCTTAGTAGAAGTTTTGATCCTTGATGCATCCAATACTAGCACCTCATCACTCTCATCTTCAATAGCGTTGGTATTTCCATGTGTAGGCAGTGGATTACTTTTTACATCCGGCTGACTATCTGAGAAAGATAAGATCTTCCTTTCAATTAAGCTCTTTACCACATGCTTCAATGCAAGGCACCCTTCAAGGTCATGACCGGCTCCCTCTTGGTGAAACGTACACTTAACATTAGGATTAAAGAATGGCAAAGATTTCTCTGTAGGCGGACCCAGAGGTCTGGTAACAATTAGTCCTTGTTGTACTAACGAAGGATAGAGCTTAGTGTAAGACATTGGTATGGGCTGAAATATGGTTGTTCCCCCTTGTCTTCTGTGGGGAGCATTCTGCTGTGGAGCTTGTTGTCTCTGTTGTTGGTAATTCTGGTTTCCTGGTGTTAGTTCTTGTGATTGGCTGAAATTTTGGTAAAACAATGTTAATGTCATGGTTGATGTTTCAACATGAGCTTCTGAACATTATTGTTTGTTTGGTTAACATTCTGGTTTGTGAAAGTTGTTGAAGAGTTAAAGGGCTGAAGAGTGATGTCACATGCGATGTCTTGACATCAGTATACCAGAACATCAAAACATCAGGCTGTGATGGTTTTAGGGCTGCGCGCATTAGTTTGATTTGAGGAGATCTGTTAGTTAGATTGGATGCGAATATCATGGGTTAGATATATTCTGTTGCAATCATTTATGAAGAAGATTAGTTTGTTGCTAATTTAATGCAAAAAGATATGGAGGATAATTAGAGTCAATTATGAAGAGTTGATTGAAGATTTAATTGAAGATCTATTTAGTAGCAGAATCTTTTGCAGATTTGTAGCAGAAGATTTGTTGTGATTTGAAGGCCCAAATCCAGTTGGGAAAAAGTTATAAATAGAATGCTTGTAATCTAGAATAGACACGGGTCCAAGATGTAGATCATTAGGGCTTTGTCTAAGTGAACCACTCGAGTTGTGAGATGGTCACTGTGTTCTTACTCAGAAACCTGTAGGTAATGAGTTTAGTATTGTTCTTGGAGGAAGCTTTGAAGCAACTCCAATGTGTGTCATAGAAGGGTGACTTCTACTTGTCTGTGATTGAAGAACTGTTGGTAATCAAGTTATTGATGCAGCGACTGAGATGTTGATTGCTAGACTTCATTGCGATGATTGGAAGTGAGATGGAGTCTCTTATCTAGGGTGGACTTAGATAGAAGGGTCATTGGGTAGTGATTAAATTAGGTAGATTGTCAACTGGTTTGTTGAGTCTGTAATTTGATACTACTAATAGTGGACTTCCTTCCTGGCTTGGTATGCCCCCAGATGTAGGTTGTTAGACCGAACTGGGTAAACAATCCTTGTGTGTTTTTCAGTACTGTTATTGTCTTGTTCATACAACAGATATTGATGTTGTGACATCACACTTAACATCACATATCTGGTACCAGAATTTCAATTGGCATCAGAGCAGGCATCCTGTCTGTTTCTGGATGAGATCTAGGGAAGCTACTTTCTGGTTTATGAGCAAGGAAGATAGTTTGGCTGAGTTATGGACTTGTTCAGTTATTGGAGTGAAGGATGGACTATTCATGATAGAGTATGTTTTGGATCTGTCTGTTGGGAGAACTGCTGTTGTGAGTTTGACTTGGTTTATGATGATGGTGTGCAAGGATTATTGAGTAGTGCCTAAAGGTTCTATGATGTTGTAGTTTATGCAAGACAGCTTCAACCGTTTGGTTAGAGATGCCAAAGATACTTGAGGATTATCTCATATCTTTGTTTTGGGAAAGAAGTGATCATAAGGTGAATGGATCTTATTGAAGATTGCATGACATGGAAGTTTCAGTTTTTTTTGGAGAAGAATTTATTTCAAATCAGGTATTGAAGACCAATCTGTCCACAACTTTGATTCCTTCTTTATCAAGTTTCTTTATGGTGAAAGAAGAGGGTGGAGCCAAAGCAAAAGAGTATCACTGTCAAATCTTTCATGCGGGAGTGAAGATCTTGATAAGTTATCTCTTAAGCTTAGTTGTGGTGACCTAATTAGAACAATTAGGTCAAATGCTGTTCTGGTATATCTGAAGATGAATTCTCTTGTGTAGATACATGTTTCTGATTTTCACAATCATGAACTGGAGGAAGGTTCATTAAGAGAGAAGCTGAGCTTAATATGTTAACTCTAATGTCTCGACATCGCGCTACACATCAGCAGTTTATGGTAAATGCTAAGTCAAAGACCTATTAGATTGTAGCTGCTTTGAAGGATCACTGAAGCTGTGAAGTTGAACAATTTTTGAGATGCTGTTCATAATGTCATAACATTTCAGCAGGAGCTGTTTGAAGAAAAGGGAAAAGGAATCCAAGGGTTTGTGTGCAGTAGCAGGGTAATTCAGCCTGTGGTCAATTGGTGTTTGCTTGAGCTCTTTCCGTTTTGTGCCTTGAAGGATTCAAAGTAGCAGATTGTCTATGGTATGTTTCTGCAGAAGGATGGCAGTTATTACTCTTTGGTTAGACAGGAGGTCTGAACCTGGTGCTTATAAGAAGAAGCTTCTGGAAGAGTGTGTCATGCAAGTTACTGCAGTTTTGTTGGTCTAATCTTGGAAGTTGATCAGATGCTGATATGCTCTCGTGTGTTCCCTACAAGAGATATGTGTGGATTAATATGATTAGGAGATGTAATTTAGACTAATGTCAGAACTGATGTTGAAACATCATTTCAGTTCTTTGCTCAGGGTAGAGTAAAAGATCAAGACACTAACCTTACCTGGAAGGGTTTTGTGGTATGAGTGGTTGTCATGATGGTTTGTTTTGAAGAAGAATCAGCAGATGGCGGTTGTGTGAGAAGGTTACCTTGATAGGAGTTGAGTATTTATCTGCTTTTGATAAGGTTGTGCATTCAGCTAATGACAAAATACATTGACGGGAGACTATGTATATGTCTGATGTAAAAGTGTAGGATTGTTGAAGGGTTGAGAATATACTTTTCTCTGTATGGCTGTTTATTTCTCTTCGTGGTGTGTGAGAACTCTGTGAAACAATCATGATGGTTAAAAGAATCTTGAGAATATAACAAGAAGATTGGGTGGCATTGTTATGGGGTAGTCTTGGACTACTTATTTTCTAAAGATTCAGATGTGGGAGGTTTGAAGTCTTTGGAGGTTCTGAGCAGGATGGAGGTTGTCTACTCAAACTTGATTGTTGATTCAAGTCTATGAGAGCATGGAAATCTGTTTCTACAAAGGGAGGAGGTTCTTCTAAGTGGCAGAAGGAAGAGCTGAATTCAACAGCTGGATATCATAATGTTTTGACATCTAGCTTAACATCAGAAGTCACAGCTGGTGATATGGCACATCAGCTTAAGATAGAGGTGATCTACAGTAATGGAAGTTATGGATGCTTCAAAAAGATCTATCTCATACAGTTTGCGGGAGCTGTGGTTTGAGAAAATGTTACATGACCATGGCTTAGGGAGTCTAAGTGTGTTTGCTTTTGAGCAAGTGGAACATATGACTTGAAGATCAAGTTTCCTTGGTGGATCAAGATATCTTTGTGAGAGTTCTGACAAACGTGAAAAGGTCAAAATGTGGCATTTGATTGTTTTCATATGAGGATTCATGAATGAGGTGATCAAACTGTGGCATCTGGTTGATCTCAGAAGTGGACTCGAAGAATCAAGATAATCAGAGTGTGGCAGCTGATTATTATTGAGGATAGTTTTGGAACAAGTTACTCTTAGGCAGAAGGGTGATGAGTTGAAGACTCAAGGAGACTATTCTTCTTGAAGGTGGATGAGAGTTTAATTCTCTAGTTCTTTGGTTTACTATGCTATAGTAAGTCCAGTTGGTGGAACATATCAAGAATCATGGTGATGATGTCTTGGTGTGTGGCAGATGTTCTAACTTGTGTTGGGACATTATCTGGTTGGATATCCTTGGTAAAGGATGATTATGCTCTGGTTCAGGAGCTTGGTGACTACATTTTGCCTAAGGAGCGTCTACATAGTCATACGGGAGAATGATGAAGTAGAAGGTCTACCTTGGATGGAGATTGTAGAGAAGACTGAAGTAGATTAGGTATTGAGTGATTGGAAGTCTGAAGATGAAGAGTATGATAGAAAATGACTGCCTTTGGAGAGTTGGTGATATATGTGACTTTGATCTTTATCTAACTGTTTGTTTGAAGGAGGGTGGTGATTCTTATGAATAGCCTAATTATGACTTCATGTGTGAGTGACTGCTATTTATGGTTATAAGGGACAGTGGTACCAAAATGAATGGGCTCAGCAAGTGTGCTTAAATGTTTATCTCCATCTAGAGCATTAGTTAACCATGACAGGGGGAGTACGTGTCTATGGATCTTGCTGCAAAGGTGCATATATTGTGAAGCATGCATGATGTTCAAGCTTGTGGAGACTAGCTGTCTCTTATGAGGATATAATGTCAGATAACATGTTATGTCATTAGGCTGCTGGTTGGCATTGGATGTTAGGACAATTGGGTTTAGCCATGTGAATCATGTGTGCACATGCTTCTGAGGAGAAGTTTGAAGACAATTTTATTGGTTTGGGATGTACAATCTTCTGTGGAGTCTTGGGTTGATAATGTTGTGAGCAAGCAGACATTGTCTGATAAGATGTCAGAACATAGTACAGGACAAGCGTTTCTTGAGCCAAACAAGGAATTATTCTGGACGGTGGAAGGATAAGGTAAAACACGTGTCTTCGACTATGCATGGAACTGATTTGGCATAATTTATGGTAAGAATCAGTTTAGAGGCAATAAAGGCGGTCAAGACTGTTTTGGATGGTAGACATTGAATTTGGATGGAGTTTTTAGTTCCTAAAATAGAGTTTCTGTGACCAAGAACTTTGACTATTCAAAGCTCGTTAATTCCAAAGTAACTGGTCATCTATTTATAGAGGTTATTTTGTGCTCCTTCAGCCAGTGAGTGTTCTTGTTTCATAAGTCTTATGGCGTTTGTTCGTTTTTGGGTGAGCACTACTTGGGTCTGGTTCTGTGAGGGCTTTCTTTGCCAATTTGTGGCTAAAAAGGGGGAGAAAGGAAAGGGTTTTGCTAAATGGTTTGCGCAGATGCTATGTCTGGAGTCTACAGTTCCAGATGTGGTTCAGAGTTATCTAAGAGGATGTCCTATCCTTAAGTTGGTGTTGAGTCTTTGTGACTTGTGTCCTGAGTTATGAACACAGTTGTGACTTGTGTTCTGAGTTACCTGGGTTGGCAGAATGGCACTTCTTAAAGTTTCATGCTATGCCACAGATTGACCAGGGGGTCTGATCAAAGAAGGTGTGCAGAATTCTCTTATGCCACCATTGTATAGACAGACATTTCTTTTCTGGAGGAGTCTTATACATTTGTTCTGGGTCTGTCTTGGAAGGAAAAAGAAATGTGTTGTATTGAGGGGGAGTGTCAGATATCTTCTTACTCATGTGCACCAAATGACTTCAGGACTTTCTACTTCTTAGGTCCTAATGTGCTACCTAAAGTTGCTGTGCTGTGGTGATGTTATGTCAAACATGATGTCCTAACATCATTCAATATGTCCCAAGAAGAGGTTTCTCCATGGTTGCTGTACACAGTAGCTACTGATGGTTACTGTTAGGTTCAGTAGTTGCTGATGACTACTAATAGTAGTATAGAGTTGTAATTGCTGCTGTAATCTGAGTTGTAATGTTTATATATTTGTTTTAGCCAAAATTAGCCAAAGGGGGAGATTGTTAGTTCTTGTGATTGGCTGAAATTTTGGTAAAACAATGTTAATGTCATGGTTGATGTTTCAACATGAGCTTCTGAACATTATTGTTTGTTTGGTTAACATTCTGGTTTGTGAAAGTTGTTGAATAGTTAAAGTGCTGAAGAGTGATGTCACATGCGATGTCTTGACATCACTATACCAGAACATCAAAACATCAGGCTGTGATGGTTTTAGGGCTGCGCGCATTAGTTTGATTTGAGGAGATCTGTTAGTTAGATTGGATGCGAATATCATGGGTTAGATATATTCTGTTGCAATCATTTATGAAGAAGATTAGTTTGTTGCTAATTTAATGCAAAAAGATATGGAGGATAATTAGAGTTAATTATGAAGAGCTGATTGAAGATTTAATTGAAGATCTATTTAGTAGAAGAATCTTTTGCAGATTTATAGCAGAAGATTTGTTGTGATTTGAAGGCCCAAATCCAGTTGGGAAAAAGTTATAAATAGAATGCTTGTAATCTAGAATAGACACGGGTCCAAGATGTAGATCATTAGGGCTTTATCTAAGTGAACCACTCGGGTTGTGAGATGGTCACTGTGTTCTTACTCAGAAACCTGTAGGTAATAAGTTTAGTATTGTTCTTGGAGGAAGCTTTGAAGCAACTCCAATGTGTGTCATGGAAGGGTGACTTCTACTTATCTGTGATTGAAGAACTGTTGGTAATCAAGTTGTTGATGCAGTGACTGAGATGTTGACTGCTAGACATCATTGTGATGATTGGAAGTGAGATGAAGTCTCTTATCTAGGGTGGACTTAGATAGAAGGGTCATTGGGTAGTGATTAAATTAGGTAGATTGTCAACTGGTTTGTTGAGTCTGTAATTTAATACTACTAATAGTGGACTTCCTTCCTGGCTTGGTATGCCCCCAGATGTAGGTTGTTAGACCGAACTGGGTGAACAATCCTTGTGTGTTTTTCAGTACTGTTATTGTCTTGTTCATACATTAGATATTGATGTTATGACATCACACTTAACATCACATATCTGATACCAGAATTTCACTTGGCAATTGCTGATTAGCTGGCTGGTAAGTTGGTGCTTGCTGTGCTACCTGATGGTCGAAAGTGGGCATAATGGCTGCCACATAAGGTTGTTGGGCGTACTGCATTAGGTACATTGGTTGTTGAGAAAAATTAGGACCTGCCTGCTGTTGATAACTGGGTTGTCTCCACCTTGGATTGTTCTTCTTACCTGCCAAGATGGCATTAGTTTCTCCCTGTTTCTTCTTGTGAAAATTACTGGGAGCCTTTTTGACATTGGTGTTTGTGGTGCTGCTTATAGAACTTACCATCTTCCCACTTTTTATCCCGGCCTCGACTTTTACACCGACTGCAACGATATCAGCAAAGTTGGCACTGACGTTGCTGATCATTCTCTCGTAGAATTCTGGTTTCACCGTATCCATAAACCAGTCCGCCAATTCCTTCTCAGTCAGGGGTGGTTCAACTTGGGAAGCAGTTTCCCTCCACCGTTGTGCATACTTTTGAAGGATTTGGGGTTGCTTTAGGTCATACTTAACAATTGGTGTCGGTCAGGGGCTAAATCCAAATTATACTTGTAATGTTTTATTAAAGCATCTGTCACGTCTTGGAAATAGCGAACCTGAGATTGATCCAGACTTAGGTACCATTTAGCAGCAGCGCCCTTCAAGCTATCTTGAAAACAATGTATCATTAACTTGTCGTTGCGTACATGTGCCGCCATCCTACGGAAATACATGATTAGATGAGATGTAGGACATGTGGCGCCTGAGTATAGTTCAAAACTTGGCAACTTGAATTTAGCGGGAATCACCAGGTCTGAAACCAAACACATATCTTTTACATCAGTGCTAATGGCGTTACTTCCTTCCATAGTCTTTATCTTCCTTTACATCGTCTCGACGCTTTCTCTTAACTTTTCATTTTGGTCATCCCCCTCTTCGGATACGTCAATGTAATCATAAGGGTGATGGTTGTCGAAAAAAGGATGTGCCTGTGTCTGCACTGTTGGTGGAGTGAAAGTGGGAATAACCTGTAGAGTCTCGTTGGCCAGAGGTACTGTTTGCTGAGTAGATTGAGGGACTGTGGTACAGATGAAGTCAAAAGGCATACCCAAGGTAGGGTTTACAGCAGGAATGACAGGAGGTTCTACTGTGGTGGTGATGACTTCGGAGACCACGGTGGCCTGAGTATCCATTTTTGCTCTCAAGATATTGACAACTTCCAAGAGCTTCCCCATTCCACCTCGTATTTTCGTCAGTTCGTTATTGACTCGGTCCATCTCTCCATAGGTTTCTGAAATCTTCAATTGAGCTTGGGCCCGAGTGTTGTAGTCATGCTTATGATTCAGTGTGACGGTTCTGAGACAACAAGGAGACATAAGATAAGAATAAAAGAAGAACCATGCATATGTTATGACATGATGCAAATGAGGATGCTGATGCAAATGCAAGCTAAACTATCAAGAAACCAAAGAAATTTTGCAAATAATGTAGACAATGGAATTTTTTTCAAAATATCTTCTTCATTAAGAAAATTTGGCAATCATTACATCAAGAGCAGAGTATCTTCATGCTCCGGGTACAAAAGTGGGGACACACCCACAATAGAAAGGGAAACAACAATATTGATAAAAGGAAACAACATTAAAAGAAACAGTAGTGGTAACATCAAGGGGCCTAGAAATTGGACCCACTGGTGGACGATCCTTCTTCTCCATTGATTTTCCTCTTGAGTTCCCCGATACGACACTTAATCCTTTCTTTCTCGAGGAACAAGTCAGTTAGTGCTTCTGCCATCCTCTGCTTGGCCTTTGGAGGTGATTCGTGGCGAGGAAATGGTTTCCTCATCACGCGAGCAATATCATGAGACCACTGTAGGTGAGCCTCAGTGACAGGGCATTCAGCCCTCCAGAGCTGCCTCTTAATGTCGCGCCAAGCATACTCGAGCCGCATTTTCATTTCAAATCCTTCATCTTCTTCATAGAACATCATAGTCATGTCTTCATTGCTTGGGGGTCCCCCCCTTTATATGACCTAACTGGCGGCGGGCAAGGATGGGTTTATAGTTGATGCAAGCCCTCCTTCCCATTAATGGTACATTGGGGTAATCCCCACAGCTAACGATCATGATGATACCTTCATCCGTTGAGTCATACCACTCGACGTCAGTATGCTTTAACTCTATCAATTTCTTGGACCATATTTTGCAATCTTCAACCTCCCAGTAGGCGGGAGTCTTGGGTAAATATGAGGTGAACCATTTGTAGAAGAGAGAAACACAGCAGACAATTTGCCCGCTACCCCTTGAATACCCAGTTTGAATGGCATGGTATACATCTGCAAGTAAAGTCAGGATTGGATTATTGATAGTGAAAATCTGGACAGCTTGGACATCAACGAAATTCTTCTCATTTGGGAACAGGAATAGGCCATAGATGAGCAGAGTGAAGATTGATTCAAATAGGGCCTTATTTCCCCTATTCTTGAAATACAGAGCCTTTTCTATTAAGAACTGGGCAGGCAACCCATACCGACCCCCTTTTATGGTCAGATTTGCATGGATATCGGATAGTCTGATTTTTGTCGCGATGGCAATTTCTTTAGCAGAAGGTGGAGCCTCAATTCCTGAAAAGATAGGCGCTCCCCTGACAGGGATCCCTATCATGGCCGAGAATTCTTCTAGAGTAGGTACCAACTGAAATTCTGGAAATATAAAACAGCGGTACGTGGGATGGTATAGTTGAACCAAGACTTCCAGGGGTCCTTTAGTTATGGGACGTCTCATCAGCGGAATAAGGCACCCATTTTTGTCTGCGAAGGCTGACTGATCTTCGACCATGTCCCCCAACCATATTAACCGCTCAAGTTCTGGGAGCTCAAAGGAAAAGGGCCAGATTCTCTTTCCAGTGGCATCCATGTCTACAAAATCTGCAAAACAGGGTTAGTACCTTGATAGTTTAGTAAAGAATGCAAATGTAAATGCGAAGTTTCATGGAATTCTGACATCTTTGCGGAACATCAATAGATATCAAAAGACCTCATTTTTATTAATAAAAGATGGATTACAAAAGTTGATACACTTTTTAGGAGTCATAAACATAAAGCTAAATAAAATTCGAAAAGTCCAAAGGAGATTCTCCCAATAGCCTCATGTTGAGTCTTCTAATTTCTTTCTCCATCTGATCTCTTTCTGCGACGAGGTTGTCGATAATTGTCTTCCAAGCCGTGGGCTGAACATTAGAGGAACTTGGGCTTTCATGGATCTTTCTTTTCTTGTAGGAGGTCAGCTCTTCATTCTTGGTTTGTAATTGTTCTCGGAGTTCAAAGTTTTCTTCAACGACCACCTGATACTTGAGTTTCCAAGCTTCTTCTGACTGCTGGACCTGTTTCAGTAGTATCTCCAATTCTTCTTCTTTGGTCATGAAATACAAAATAGGTTCCTCTTTTACGGGGATTGGTTCCTCCCTTTTGTATGGAATTCTCAACACGATGGCTCGTCTTCGGACCCATTGGAGGTATGGCTCCAAAGAAACACAGTTAGGTTTCCCCAAGGAATTACTTCCTCTTTTGAGCTTGCTACCCCAAGCATTCAAGATTAGCTTTTTTTGTTCCTTATTCTTGTCATAAGTAGATGCTTTCCAGTTGAACGCTAAGAGGTTTATCCTTCAAAGGGTACCCCAATTGGCGTCGTGCCAATACAGGATTGTAGCTAATTCCACCCTTGATGCCAAGAAGAGGCACGTTTCCATAGTTCCCACAGCTGTTTGTAACCAAAATTCCATCATATATGCGATTATACCAGTCAACGTCTGCATGAGAAAGGGCCATAATCTTTTTGGACCACCATCCATTCTTGGAATCCCAGAATGCGCCCGCCTTTGGTAGATGTGAAATAAACCATCTATACAACACAAGGACACAGCAAGTGATTTGTCCATTACCATGAACATTCCTTGTATGGACTGAGTGATAAGCTTCAGCAAGCAAAGTAGGTACAGGATTTTGTTTCAAGAAGATTTTGATTGCATTCAGATCAACAAAGTTGTCAATATTCGGGAACAAGAAAAGTCCATAGATGAGTAATGCAAAAACAACTTCAAAGGCCTCCCTGTTGGAGTGTTTAGCAAAGTAATGAGCTTTTTCAAATAGATACTTAGTAGTTAAACCAAATATCCCCCCTTTGGAAATCAAGTTGCTTTTGATGTCAACCAACTCCAAGTGTGTCTTCTTAGCTATCTCTTCCTCTTTAGGGTTTCTGTTGAAGATAGGAAACGGGGACTCGTCCTCAATAGGCAAACCAACTATATGGGAATATTCTTCAAGGGTGGGCAAAAGTTGATAATCAGGAAATGTGAAGCAGTGATACTTCGGGTCCTAGAGCTGAAGCAAAGTCGAGAGGAGTCCTTCATCAATGTTTTTCTTTAACAAGGTCCATAACTTCCCATATCTATCTTTGAATCCTTCAGGGTCAGTTAACAAATCTCCTAATCTCCTTAGGCCATCCAATTTAGGACTCTTGAAAGTGTATTTCACAGTTTTCCTTCTTGAATTGTCCATGATATCCTTCTGACATTTCACAAAAAGAGAAGTCAGAGTTCCATGAAACTGATATGTCATGAATGTTTATGATGTATGGATGCAAGACAAGCACATATACACATATTCACAAATGTTTGAGCACACAAAAGGTCTGGGTTAAGAGCATTGAGTCATGGTTTACCCTCCCATTGGTATGTACTAATGGTTTTCACCTGCCGAACAAGGTTCTAAAAAGTTCCCAGAATCGACAACCCATCTTTCGGATTTTATCGATTTCCCAAATGACTTGGTAGTCAATAAAATTCTCAAGAGAATCTCGTCTGAGTGTAGTATCGCGTAGCAACCGATTCAGGAATAGACTCCATCATAGTCCTCGCACTACATCCTAAAAAGGCTTAGTGGGGTTTGGAAACTACGGTTCTCAGTATCGATGGCACCTACGTTGAGAGTAGCACGTTTTCACGAATGGGATCGTTCAACATGACTAAGCTCTCAAGAGGGCCTAAACTGAGTGATGGTGTCTCAAGTCAGCTTTTTCTAGAATCGACTCCCTCAAAACCTCCTTGAATATACCATCGTCCTATCATAAGTACACTCAAAATATGGGTTAGGATTTATCTCACCACTCAAGAACACCCTGTCAGATAGAAAAAACCAAGCAAAAATACAAGTATGCACAGATATATACAAATATACAAGCAAAATATATAATCAACACAAATAAAAACAAGTTAGGGGGAACCCTCGAAAAATGTGTCCCCAGTGAAGTCGCAATTTCTATTGCGGTGAGAATCAGATAACAAGTTATTAATTAACTTGCATCACATTTCTTTAAATTCACCACCGACTTTGATTTATCCAAAGGAAAAGTTCAAGATCGAAAAAAAACCTAAAGGGGGGAGATCTAAGGTTCGGGGGTTGGTTATACTAAGGGAAGGTATTAGCACCCTTAATATCCGTAGTACTCTACAGGAACCTCTTGTTTAGTTTTTGTTATGTTATGTTTGATTGCTAAGTTATCTGCTAAGGTTAAAGGTAAAGACCTAAGGGTATATACACTAAGTTTTCTCGCCAAGACGTCGCATCTTGTGCCTACGTATCTGACTAAAGAATTAGAGCAACCGTAGTTCACCTAACTAAGGGTGAAAGAGGAACCGTTGACTATGGCCAAAGTTCCAAGGGAGACGAGTGTGAAGCTCGTATAGAGTTGAGGAACTCTCTAAGCCTACGTTATGATGGGGAAAAGTGAGAACTCATGATGATGAGATTCATATAGAGTTTAAGAACTCATTCTAAGTTGTGATGTAAATGGCTCTCATGAGGCCAAGGGAAAAGGGAGTACTATGAGGATAGTACTCAAGTAAGGTCGAGGGTGATCCTTAGGAGGATTGGAAACGACTCTTATGAAGTCGAGGGGTGATGAGCTATCTATGACAATGAAGTCAATAGAGAGACTTTCCTTTGGAATAAGGGGACAAATTTATAAACAAGAGTTGGATAAACAGTAAGATTTTAAAAGTTCGAAAACAATAAACATTAACTAAACAATATATTACAAATGAATATGGATAAAGCAGAGATGTTATTTTCCAGTTTTTTTTTTTTAAGTCAGGGCACGATGAGTGATATAGCCATGGAATAAAAATTCTTTACGTTGCTGTAACACTTCAAAAAGAGCACATAACATTTTCCATAACCGGTTGATGTTTTCATGTCTTTACAAAACTCGGGAATGATAAATAATAAAAAAAAGTAAGTACAAAGCATTTTTATTTTTTCATTTAATCCTGACAAAATACAATAATTGAAATAACAAAAGAAGAAAGAGAGAGAAAAAAAAAAGTAAATAAATGAGGTGGCAGGCACCACCTCCATCTAATGGCTTGCGCCACCTTGACCTTGTGATGGCTGGCGCCATGCTTAATGTGGCCAGTGCCACACTTTGCTCTTTTCAGTTTTTTTATTTCATTTTGTTATTTATTATTTTTTCTTTTAACAACTTTCACAAAAATCAAAATTATGATAAAAACTTAAAAACATATTCATTCAAAAACAAATTAATTATTAAACATGATAACAAAATATAATACATACAGCAAATGGTTATGGCGTTGTGAATACGAAAAAAAAAACGTAACACTGGTGAATGATGTAAACTGGTGAATGATGAAGTCACATAATAGTTTTAAAAAAAAAACAACCTCACGTTCACATATTGCTGTAAAATATCTCATAGGAAGAATTTCGACAGAAAAAACAAATTCTGGAGTTAACATTAAGCATATTCCTATTTTTGTTTTGAAGTTTTTTTTTTTAAAATAAAATTACAATTATATTTGAAAAGAAAAAAAAATAAAAAAATAAAAAAATAAAAATAAAACAGCAAAAAAAAAACAAAAAACAAAAAAAAGAAAAGAAAAGGAAAAGAGAGGTGGTTGGCGCCACACTCTCTGGTGGCTTGCGCCACATGTACATGTGGGAAGGGGTGGCTTGCGCCACCTTATACGTGGCTTGCGCCACTTTCTGCTTGTTTTGAATGGTGACAGGCGCCACCTTGGAGATGGTGGCGGGCGCCACCTCTCCTTTTCTTTTTTTTTCATTTCATTTTAATCTTTCTTTTAAAATTTAAGATTTTCTACATCAATGAAAATAAAATACACATACGAAACATCCGTAACATTTAATCAGAAAAAAAATGAGAATACTATGAACCGACGGTCATGATATTTGGAATGCAGCAAGCAAGGAGAATAAAAAGTAAGGGTGGAGCATTACCTAGTGGAGTCGGTCCACTGCCTCTTCAGCAACGTTTGAAAAAAAAGAACTCGGACCGAAAAACTCTTGTGAAAATATTTTCTCAGAATAATGAGGAGAAAGAAATGAGAACATGCACTATTTTTTTCAGTGAAGCTGGTGGGTGGATTTGCTGAAGTGGGGTGTCCTATTCATAGGAAAATGTGAGGTTTCATGGTATGGCCGAAGATTCAATTTTCAAATGGTGCAAGCTGTTTGGCTGAGAAAGTCTTCAATGTTCAGAACTAGGCTCAGAGATAGATTACGTTGAATAGACATCAAACCATACTTTACTGAAAAAGACTCTTTTCCTTTCATGATGACTTCAATCCACTTGCATTTGCTTCGTAAAAAAAAAGTTTTTATTTTAATTGGAGAAAAAAAACTGAAGAAGAAAAGAAAAAAAAGGAAGTGGCCAACGCCACCTTAAGGAAGTGGCAGGCGCCACTTAAGGAAGTGGCTGGAGCCACATGAGAATGGTGGCAGGCGCTACCTTCTCTTTTTATTTTATTTTATTTTGTTATTTTCTTTTTGTTTTTCTTTTCTTTCTTTTTCTTTTCTTTTTTTTTTCATTTCTTTTTGTTCATTTTTTTATTTTTTTTTCTATTTTCTTTTTTTCAAATCAAAATAATAATAAAAATTACAAGTGTCGATTCCTCGTGTCCTCAGTCAATGGTCAATCAAATTAAATCGAGACGTGGCTCGGATGCTTCTTTTTGGTCCAAAATTGTCAAAATCGGAGGCTCGATCTCTTCGGTCAGAAACTTAATTTCCTAAGGCATTCCAATGGATGATCTTTGAGGATCTTGCTCTTTCACTTGCCTCCAAGGTCCATAGATGGCCTTTAAGGATGCCCAGTGTCAGGTGGAATCGTATTCCGAGACTTGGAAACCGGCCTTGATCAAAATCAAAGGCACTGGCTGACGGATGCTGATAAAACCCTGATTTTCGGTCCCGGTGAATCCTGTGGTTCAAGGCACTTGTAACAGGAACCAAACACACATGTTTTTTTTTGTTGAGTGAGATCTCTTGAAAGTATGTGAGCTCAAATGGTTGACGAACCTTCTAAGCTACTTCCTGATCACAACAACGTTCCTCAGTGAAGCTTCAGGTTAGGACCCTAATTTCACAATTCCTAACCAAATGATATTTCCTTGATTTCTCTTGATCAAATCTCGTTAGGATCATGACATATGATTGGAGGACTTCACAATCAGCCTCCAAGCTCAGATGGTTGCACTTTTGAGTCTCAGTTATCTTTCTTGAACAAATGGCTTCTCATAAGAATCTCACCCAAACTGGTGAACATTTGTGATGACTGCATGGATCCAAAAAATGTCTTAGGAGACATTGAATAACATGAAAGTCTGGTTTATTTCCTTTTGTTCTCTCTCCTGTGCAAAACCTGGCTTCACATAGAACAAACTAATAAGATATCGTGGTTAGGTAACAATCCACAGATGATTGATCCTTTCATGTAAGTGCAAGATGTTATGACATCTAAGGGGTAAAATTTGGGGTACAACAACATGATTTGAGGGTCTCTAACACAACACATTGATCCATTTGCAACAATGGATTGATCCAAGAAGCTTGAGCAACAAGTTTTAATTTCATCTGAGCCACAATTAGGGTTTTGCGGAAAAAGTCAACTGTAGCTTTGACTTTTGACCAGGACATGCTCCCTAACCCTAGGACATGATTCAATACACCCTATAACACCTATGAAATCAATCCATCAAGTTTGATTTAGGTCAAGGACTTGATTTCATAGAGGATCGCACAGTTTGGAATTCATCTGACAAAAAGTCAACTGTGCACAAAGGTCAACTTTGACTTTTTGAGATTTTTTCACAATTATGGGTTTTTAACCCTAAAATGATGTTAATGTGCGATTGGAATCATCATTCATCAAGAAAAATCAAGAAAAGTGGGATAACTTGTAAAAGGGGTAACCATAAAAAACTTAGAAATTTTCTAAGTTATGGAACAAAGTGGCTAGGGTACCAACTTTGAATGATCATAACTCCTAAACCACAAGGCCATTTTTTCTCATCCAAAGCTGGATTTGTAGCCCTCACGGACCTTTACAAAAGCTTCAACTACACCTCATTCCAATTCATCATGGATTTTGAGTTATGGAATGATCAAAATGGCTGAAAAAACGAAATGCCACTTTTTCCAACACTTAGTGAAATTTTCAATAAGTCAGAATCTGCCTTACTTTTTTCCCAATGTAGGGGGATTTTTCACTTGGATCCAAAAAGTATCAAAACCAATTATGATTAAAGAGTTGTTGTATCATATGAGGGCTTTCCAAAATGGCCAAGAACATCACCAAACTCAACTTGAGCCATGAGATATGACCATGCCAATATGCCTTGCTGAAAACTGCCAACACAAGGCACATTTTGGAGTTTTGCTCGATTTGCTCAAATTTTGCAAAGGGTAAGCAACTCTATTCATCTAAACACCTCAAAGGGGGACCAAGGAGGAACCAACTCTGATCCCAAGCCTCCCAAGTCTTTGGAACCAAAAATAGCATGCCAAACCTAGAAATCCCTAAAAGAGGGACAAGACTCCAATTTTGGATTGGAGCATTTAATGGATGCTTAGAGGTGGCATGGACTGACACATTTGTAACTGAATTCAGTCAAGAATGATCCAACAACTAGGGAACCAAAGGCCTGTGCTCTAACCTCTTGTCAATGGCTAGAGGAGACTTGGCTTCCCATTGATCAACATTGGCCAAACCTCTGCTGTGGTTGCCATTCACTATTGATCCCAAAAAAAACTTGCTCTACTATAAATTGAGCTCATTTGTGCTCAGTTTGAGTACACCAAAGCCATCAAACAGATGCTTTCCTCAAAATCCCTCTCTTTAGGCCAAAATGCCTTCTTTAGCAAGGTAACTCTGAGGTTTTGAGTTAGAAAGCATTTCCATCACAACTCATGATCCTAACACCTCCAATATATCATATCTAAGCTGTCCAAACTCACACAAGTGACCTGTAATCCTTAAATCACAAAGTCACCCCTCAAAACCTCAAAATAGTACTTTTGTGCATTTTTCAAGCCATGTCTTGATTCAGTCACTTTCCAAACCAGATAAAACCTCAAACACACTCCAAATATCATCCTTAAGTTGTCCCAAATGGTTCCCCCCATCTGGAACACCATTTGAGGGAGTTGCTATTTTGGCCATTTTAACCCCTTTTGCAAGAAAGGGCCAGTTTGTGTTTTTGCAGGTTCCAGCTGATTCCACTCATCCTAAAAGCTTCTAAGGGATCATTTAAGAGTGTCCAAAGCATCGAATCATTTCAGGAACAAGTGGCTTGGCAGATTGCACAGAAAACTCCAAAAGCTCAAAAAGAGGTGAGCATCATGACTTAAACTTCCCAAAATATGCATTGCTTTGAGGTCCACTGATTATGCACATCTTATACATGTTATATATGTTGTGTTTGAACCAATTCATCATGTAATTCATGCTTGTACCAAAGTGTAGCATAGATAATGCAATTATAGGCTTATTTCAAAACCACTATTAAATTTTGAGGAAGGAGCATGACCTGGAAAAAATACCACCACCATTGGATTCCTTGTGAAATTCTAGGCCAGATGCATATAAATTTTATCCCCAACCATAGAGAAATGAGAAAGTTATGGACCTTCCCGTTTCTTGCCAAAACTTGCCTTGCCCTGGCCAGGCCTAGAAAACAAGGCAAGCCTTGTGTATTTGTTGGTTTGTTTCAATCAACGGATGTATCACCACCCCAGTGGTAGGGCGCGCGCCCTATAACCTTGAGGTCGTGGGTTCAAACCCCACCCATGCCATTTTGTGTTTTTTTCATTGTTTAATTGTTTTTAAACATTTAAAAGTGAATATTTACTTTGAAAATCAAAACCAAATGAGTTCTAAATCATCTTGTGATTAAAACCTCATTTTTCAAACCTTAAACAAAAATCACAAGTGGTTTATTCAAACTTATTTGGTAATTTTTTATTGATTTTCTTTAAATATTTACTTTTAAAGGGAAAAATTACGGTTTTCTTTGATTTCAAACCTCATCAATCATTTTAATATCATTTTTGGGGCTCTAATAGAGTGTAAGACCCAATCCTTTGAAAATACAAAACTTTTGGGCCTCACTTATTGTATAAGTCCTGTTGTATTTCAAAAGTTCGGCGCGATCGTCGCCCGTTTAAAACAAACCCTGGGCCTCTCCTCGAGCTATAAGACCCATTCAAAATCATTTTGGGCCTCTAATAGAGTGTAAGACCCAAACCCCTTTTGAAACCAAAAACGTTTGGGCCTCAGTCATTGTATAAGACCCACGGTGTTTTCAAAACCTCGGTGCGATCGTCGCCCTTTTCAAAATCATCTGGGCTTCTCCTTGAGCTATAAGACCCATCTCTGTTCACTATCAATCATTTTTTGGCCTCTTGAGAGTGTGTAAGACCCATCCTGTTGTACAGAAAACCTTTTTGGGCCTCAGTCACTTGTATAAGTCCCTGTACAAATTCAAAACCACAGTGCGATCACTGATAAAACCTTTGGCCTCTCCTTGAGCTGTAAGCCCCAATTTTCTTTTCAAAGCACTTTCTCCTTTGATTTTATATATTGTTATCAAAGCTTTCTTTGTTGAGCAACTAACAATACAACATGGAAGCTCTACAACCGAGTAAG
The DNA here is from genome assembly GCA_022829125.1 of Lathyrus tuberosus. Classification (NCBI taxonomy): domain Eukaryota; kingdom Viridiplantae; phylum Streptophyta; class Magnoliopsida; order Fabales; family Fabaceae; genus Lathyrus; species Lathyrus tuberosus. The sequence goes on along the minus strand of JALAZF010000082.1, from coordinate 1,507,593 downwards.
TGTTTACCCGCTTTCATTTACTGCTTTCATATGTATATAACTGTACTGTGGGGCTGTTTCACTGTAAGTCTTCTTTCATAAACTCATATCGACTGTGTAATAATAGTATAGATATTTAGAGTTTCCCCGGAAACTACGTCTAGAACTAGACAGAACCTCGTCTCTCGACGTTCTTTTAGATATTTCAACATAACCTAAACCACGAGAATTTTCTTTTACAACAATTTTAGATAACTAGATCTAACAAATCTCCCCCTTTGAACAGTTCATATACAGAAAGCCAATGTTCCAAGTGAAACCCCTTCTGGAACTATTCATCAGCCTCCTCTTGGGCTTAGTGCAAGGACCCACAGGCTTCCTAAAAGCATCCTCGCCTCCTCTTGGGCATTGTACAAGGACCCGTCGGCTTCTTAGAAGTTTTCACAGCCTCCTCTTAGGCTTTGTATAATGATTCTATCTCCGGGAAGATAGCCTCCTCTTGGGCTTAGTACAAATTGTCCCTCGATTTCTTAAAAATTTTTCTCGCCTCCTCTTGGGCTTCGTACAAATTGTCCTGACGACCTCCTAGAGGTATAGGAACAGAAATTAGTCATCTTAATAGAACAGTCTTTCAAAGAGTCTAGATCTCACTACTACTGTTTCTTAAGCATAGTGCAAAAGATAAAACCCGTAGACTCGGACAGTCTGAAGCTCCTTTGGATTCCCCGTTTCCTTAGAGAATAGGAAATAATCCTGATCCTCAGATCAAATCCATGAGTCCAACCTTACCCATATAAGAACGGATTTTCTCTTTTAACCAACATGTTGGACCTGTCACTCAACTGAAACAGTTACCCTAGCCTTCTCTTGGGCTTTGTACAATGATTCTCCCCAGCAGAGCAAACTTTTTAGCCTCCATCTCGGGCTTCATACGAGATATAAAACACTCTCTTGTTGAGTATAAAAGACTCTCTTGTTGAGTCAACCAACTTTTCAGCCTCCATCTTGGGCTTCGTACGAGATACAAAAGCACTCTCTTGTTGAGTATAAAAGACTCTCTTGTCGAGTCAACCAAATTTTAAGCCTCTATCTCGGGCTTCGTACGAGATACAAAACACTCTCTTGTTGAGTATAAAAGACTCTCTTGTTGAGTCAAACACCTTTAGCCTCCATCTCGGGCTTCGTACGAGATACAAAAACACTCTCTTGTTGAGTATAAAAGACTCACTTGTTGAGTCAAACAACCTTTAGCTTCCGTCTTGGGCTTCGTACAAGACACATACAAAAGCATTCTCTTGTTGAGTCAACCCTTTTAGCCTCTCTCTCGGGCTTCGTACGAGACACATAAAACACCCTCTTGTTGGGTCAATAGCCTCCTCTTAGGCTTTGTATAAGGAAAACCCCGGTTGAGTCAATCAACCTTTTAGCATCAAAGTTGTGCCTTGTTCATAGCCTACAAACATCAATAACTCCTCGTCTAATTGCTGTAAGCGGCAAACCTCTAGATTATTTACATCCATGCCACTGTCCCTCTTTTAGCATGAGAAATTCCTAAGGAAAGATGGCATTGCTCTACATTGAGTTAAAGTATTCTCCTTCAGGTTCCTATAAAGGAAATTATGGAATTGCTGGATTCGCATGTCCAGTTAAAGTAATTCTCCTTTATAATCAGTCACCCAACAGTTGTAACGAACAGACCAAACATCCCCTCTTTAGAGATGACAAATTCTCTCTAAAGTCAAAACCTTTTAGCTTCACATCTTGGGCTTCAAACAAGATACAAATAAACCCTTCAGTTTCACATCTTGGGCTTTGAACAAGATACAAACCATTTAGCTTCACGTCTTGGGTTTTGAACAAGACACCAAAACACCATTTCCTCCCATAGAATAGGAGGAACTACGATCGCTCTGATTTCCCTGTTTCGGTAAACGGGAATACGTAGGCATAAGATTGAAATAAAAATCTTAGCGAGCACACAAATCAAAGACCCAAAATCCCGTATCTTTATACATCAATCAAAAAGCATCAGTCCTAACATCCTACCAATTGCATAGGCCTGTCATTTCAGTCTTAACAAAATAAGCAGAAAGAGGCCCCACTTCCATATAGCATCCGTAACCTAACAGATCGCTTCTTAAACTCAGTATGCAAGCAGGGTTAGTTGGAGACATCTATTTTCCTTCCTTCATCAGTTTCAATAGGATAAAAAATAAATCGACCTATAGTCCCCCAAAGAGCTACAGTGCTTAAGAACCACGTCCAAAATCGCTCGCTACAGTTGGGTAATCCTATTTCCAATGCTATTGTTACTAACAAGGTTTTGAGATGTCTTACTCGGAATTGGCAACCAAAGGTTACGGCCATAAAGGAGGCCAACGATCTTACAACACTTGATCTCACAACCTTGTTCGAAAAGTTAGACGAACACGAGCAAGAACTAAATTGCTTGGATGAGCATGAAAAGAAGCTAGAGAAAAGGCAGAAAAAGGAGAAGGAAGCCAATAAGGAGGAAGTAATGAAGTCTAAAGCTCTTAGGACTTCAAATTCTAGATCCTCAAAGGAAGAGCACGATAATGATAGTGACTCGTGTGATGAAGAAAACTCAGATGATGGGTAAATGGGACTTTTTGTTAGGAAATACATTCGATACATTCGAAAGAATGGTGTCAAACACTCCGACAAAAATCTTGTGAGATTCAACGACAATCTACATCCTCTAAAGATAAAGACAACAAAAAGGACAAGGAAAAAGGTATATGCTATGAATGCGGAAAGCTGGGTCATTTTAGACCGGATTGTCCATCTCTTGTTAGTAAGAAAGGAAAAAGCCAACAAGACAATTCTAGGAAGCCTAGAAAGGCTTATGTTGTTGGGGATAGCGAAAGTGATGTCTCAAGCGAGAAAAGCTCAAGTGAAAGTGATGAAGAAGCAAATTATTGTTTCATGGCTAATCAACGACAAGGCAAGAAAAAGAATGTAAGTCATTCTAAATACTCTAATGTTGACTAGTTGTCTTTTATTGATTTGAAAAATGTTTTTGAAAATCTACAAAAGGAAGTTATTCATGCTTATAAGAAATTAGCTTCCAATGAAAAAGTTTTTACACACTTGGAAGCAAAGGTTGAAGAAACCGAAAAGACATTTGAAGCATTAAAGCGATCTATTATAGATGGTTAAAAATATAAAAATGGGGATGAGGAACCATGTCAGTTCGGTTCTGAAATTTTTCAAATTTGGCAATAAGAAGTTAGTTCTCTTGAAACCAAAGTGAACAAGGCTTCACAACCATGTGATACTCTTGCCATTCGTTCCTCAAAGGTTAAAAAGCCTCATAAAAATTACAATTTGATTAAGAAGGATTCAAATGGAAAAAGTAAAGCTCATCGTAGATTGATTTATCACTATTGCTGCAAGAAAGGTCATACCATAGAAAAATGAAAATTTAGGTGCTTTCTAGTACCAAATGACATTTTTCAATGGTTGCCCAAATGCAACAAAAGGACCCAATGAGAATTGGGTACCTACCACTTTTGTTTGATTTTATGTAGGTTGAGTGTCTTGACTCTATGACGGGAAAATGGATTCTCGATAGTGGATGCTCAAGACACATGATGGGAGACATCTCTCTATTCTCTGACTTTATAGAGAAGAAGAAAGGGTATGTGTCATACGGTGATAACAACAAAGGTGCCATACTTGGAAGAGGTAGTATAGGTAATCCCTCAACTATTACTATCTCAAATGTTATGTTAATAGAAGGCCTTAAACATAGTCTTCTTAGCATTAGTCAATTATGTGACAATGGGTACAAGGTAACTTTTACCAAAGATTGTTGTATAATTGCACATAATGAAAAGAAGGATTATATGTTTAATGGTGTGAGGGTAGACAATATCTATATGCTAGACTTAAGAAGTGTATCCATGAATAATGCCAAATGTCTTGTTACCGTGAGTGAAGATTCATGGTTATGGCATCGAAGTTTGGCACACGTTAACTTTGATCTACTTAATAAAATTGTCGCAAAGGATTTAGTAATTGGTCTACCAAAGATAAAGTTTTCAAAAGATCACCTATGTGATCCATGTCAAAAGGGGAAGCAATCAAGGATCTCGTTTAAATCTAAAAACATTGTTTCAACATCGAGACCCCTTGAGCTTCTTCACATGGATTTATTTGGCCCTTCACAGACCAAAAGCCAAGTGGGAATTATTACGGTTTGGTAATTATAGACGATTACTCAAGATTTTGCTGGACCTTTTTCTTGCGTAGCAAAGATGAAACGTTCTCGGTTTTCGTATGTTTTGCCAAGTTATCTCAAAATAAATTGAACTCCAAAATAATTTCCATCCGAAGTGATCATAGATGAGAGTTTGAAAATCATCTTTTTGAAAATTATTGTGATAAACTTGGTATTGAACAAAACTTTTCTGCTCCCCGAACTCCACAACAAAATGGGGTTGTGGAGTGCAAAAAACGCATTTTAAGGGAGTTGGCAAGAATAATGCTCAATGATTATGGTCTACCAAAATACTTTTGGGCTGATGCCGTGAGCACATCATGTTATGTTTTGAATAGGATACTTATTCGTCCTATTCTTGACAAAACCCCATATGAATTATTAAAGGGTAGAAAACCAAATTTGTCACACCTTCATGTATTCAGATGTAAGTGTTTTATTTTGAATAATGGAAAAGAAAATTTGGGAAAATTTGACGCGAAAGCTGATGAAGGTATCTTTCTTGGATACTCACAATTAATTAAAGAGACTTGCCCAAATAGTGTTGGGAAAGGTATTTCTTTTCTTGATGTAGGTGCATCTACGGAAGACGTGCTCAATGAAACCGAAAAAGGGAATAATCTACCTAAAGCGGTGGACATTGAGAAGGAGGAAGATGACAACCATGAAAATGAAAATGATGAAGGTCAACAAGAGAATGATAGTCTTCCATTAGAGTGGAGAACCTCCAGGGATCATCCAATTGACAACATTATCGGTGACATCACAAAAAGGGTAACAACGCGTTCTAAGATAAGTAATTTCTGTTGTCACCATGATTTTGTTTCACAAGTTTACTCTAAAATTTTTAAGGATGCCTTACTTGATAAACATTGGATTTTAGTAATGCAAGAAGAATTGAATCAATTTGAAAGAAATGATGTTTGGGACCTTGTCCCACGTCCACAACATCATCAAGTCATTGGAACCTGATGGGTTTTTAGGAACAAAATTGACGAGTATAGTGTGATAACACAAAATAAATCACGACTAGTAGCTCAAGGGTACAACCAAGAGGAATGGATTGACTACGGGGAGACTTATGCTCCCGTAGCCCGACTCGAGGCTATCCGGCTGCTACTCACTTATGCTGGTGCTAAGAACTTCAAATTATATCAAATGGATGTAAAAAGTGAGTTCCTTAACGGTCACATAAATGAAGAGGTGTATGTCTCACAACCTCCCAGTTTTGAAAATTTTGAGTATCCTAATCATGTCTTTAAGCTAAAACGTGTATTGTATGGTCTGAAACAAGCCCCTTGGGCTTGGTATGACCGTCTTATCAAGTTCTTGCTTGAGCAAGGATATTCAAGAGGAAATGTTGACACCGCTCTCTTTATTAAACGTCATGGAAAGCATACTTTACTTGTTCAAATATATGTTGATGATATAATGTTTGGATCAACTAACATGAATCTTGTCAAGGAGTTCTCAAAGCTTATGCAGGGAGAGTTTGAAATAAGTTTTATGGGGGAGCTAAACTACTTCCTTGGACTTCAAATTAAATAAATCTCAAATGGAACATTCATTTTTCAAACCAAGTATTGTCTCGAGCTACTAAAAAGATTTGAAATGGACAGTGCAAAGGATATTGACACACCTATGGCAACAAACGGAAACCTGGATAGAGATGAAAATGGTAAGGATGTTTATGTGAAGAAGTATTGAGGTATGATCAGATCACTTCTCTATCTTACGTTGTCTAGGCCCGATATCATGTTTAGCGTTTGCATGTGAGCTCGATATCAATCGGCTCCCAAGGAATCACACTTTAAAGCAGTTAAGCGTATTCTTAGATACCTTATTGGTACCTCTAAGTTGGGACTTTGGAATTCCAAGGGAAATGATTGTAGCTTGGTTGGTTATTCCGATTCCAACTTTGTCGGTTGCAAGTTGGATAGGAATTGTCACATCTTTTCAAAATCTTTGGTTCGTTGGCATAGTAAAAAGCAAGTATATGCATCTTTGTCAACTGCTGAAGCAGAATATGTGTCTGCCGCTAGTTGTTGCGCCCAAAATTTGTAGCTTAAGCAACAATTGCTAGATTTTGACATCAAACTTTCACATATTCCTATCACGTGCGACAATACTAGTGCAATAAGTCTAACCAAGAATCTGGTACTACATCCTCGCCTTAAATATATCAAGATTCGTCATCACTTTCTTCACGGTCATGTTGAAAAAGGGGACGTTGTTTTTGAGCATGTTGATAGTAAAAATCAACTTGCTGATATTTTCACAAAACCTCTCCCAACAGAATCGTTTTTCAACATTCGTGGAGAATTGGGGATCATTGATATCTCCAATGTTACTTGATATTCTATCTTGTGGCTTGCACTTTATACTACTGCTCTAACGTTTCGTTTTAAGTTTTTAACATCATGTGAGTGCATCCTTCATCCCATCAAGAGTGAGGTAGTATTCTTTCAATTTCTCCTTGAAAGTAAGACTTTTCTTTAAAAGCATGTTATTTGTTGGTTAAAAATGCTTGATATTCTCTCAAATGATGAAGACCATGAATGTTCATTTCCAAAAATTTTGATTGATAAACATTGTGTGTTCTCAATGTATATACTTATAGTGACTTCATGTATTAACTCGTTCACATTTGTAAAAATTTGTTCTTAAGTGTATAAGTATGTGGCTTGTTTTTGTTTATTGTATTTAAGCTTGCTAATTACACGAACTGTTATTGTTGTTGCGTGTCTCATGTTTTGATAACGTTTTTCATCTTGGATTGAGTAGTGACATGTTTTTGTCGCTATGCTAGGCACATGCGTGTGCGGCATCGGGAGTTCCTTTATGATATGTTCGATATCTGTGACGCAACTGTAGCAACTTAATAAGTTTGCTCTTGCATTGCCTTATTTACTTCTACTCCATGTTACTGGATTTGTAATGCTGATTATTTATCAATTCTGCATCATTACATATATATGGGGATATGTGATCGTTGCTCTTCTATGCAAAATTGCCTCTGAATGATATATTTGAACTTGTATTTGGAATATGATACTTCTCACGATTAACTATCTTTATTTTTTAATTTGTCAAAGGGGGGAAGCATATGCGAGATGAAGTTGGGAAGCACAATATCAAGGGGAACCTTCAATAACAACATGAAATGCATCGTCGTAAGTTTTGCCATCATCAAAAAGGGGGAGTATGTGAGTGCAACTTCACCATGAGATGTTTTGCATGATGTCAAAACATTGCAACTACTTCACAGTTTGGTATATTGGATAATAGCTCTGAGTTTGTGTGTGGCATCCTTGGATTAGAGGTCTTAGGAATCATCAAAAACCAGTTCAAAGTTGTCCAAAATCATGAAAACTAGTTTCTGCACAAAAATGCACTGCAAGTTACGACACATTCGTATTTCAGGCCGTCACATGTGTAGAGAACGATTTTTGTCGGTGACGCGACCACCTTATCGCTGGGTTTTCCTCACCGCAATGAGGAGAAGTGGGTGCTACTTTCTGATTTCTTATTTATCCCATGAAGCTGGAAGGGAAAGGGAAGCTATCTAAAACTAACCTTGCACGCGAATGTTTAACTGAACAAACACTTAAAAGAGATTGGGGGGTCCGGAGTCAGGTTATACAATGGGGAGTTGTCAATTACCCATCCTGTATGTGGTTATCCACAGGATATTAGCTTCAGGTTTCACTTTGTACTTAATAGTGTTTATCCGTTAATGGGTTGGGAAAGTTTCTTGGGAAATATGAGTGAGTGAATTGATGTTCGGGTTTTCCCGATGTTTTTGGTAAGGTACTGGACCTAAGTTTTGATTGATGTGTGAAGGTACTGGACCTAGAGTTTTTGTTTAGTATGCTCGCTAAGATTTCGCAATCTTATGCCTACGTATTCCCGTTTAAATGAAACAGGGAAATCAGAGCAATCGTAGTTCCTCCTATTCTAAGGGAGGAAAAAGATATTTTTGTGTCTTGTTCAAAGCCCAAGATTGAACCTAAAAGGTTTATTTGTGTCTTGTTCAAAGCCCAAGATTGAAGATAAAAGGTTTGACTGAGAGAGAACTTGTCATCTCTAAAGAGGGATTGGACTTCCTCTGAGGGAATTGTTAATTTTTGTGTGCCTTGATCAAAGCCCAAGGTTGAAGCTAAGAGGTTGATTGACTCCACTAGGGAAGTCCTTATACAAAGCCTAAGAGGAGGCTGGAAGTGATTGACTCAACAAGAGAGTGCTTATGTGTCTTGTACGAAGCCCAAGATTGAGGCAAAAAAAAAGACTGACTCTTTGGGAATATCATTATACAAAGCCTAAGAGGAGGCTAGAAGTTTTACTTTTCCGGGGGAAAGTGTTTTTTCTGTCTTGTACAAAGCCCAAGATTGAGGCTAAAAGGGGATTTTGACTCCGCCGGGGAGGTTTGTATGTGTCTTGTACAAAGCCCAAGATTGAGGCTAAAAGGGAAATTTAACTTACTCAATTGAGGATATTTTTTATGTGTCTTGTACAAAGCCCAAGATTGAGGCTGAACTGAGTTTGACTTTGCGGGAGAAATCATTCCTCAAAGCATAAACGAAGGCTGGGAGGGAATAACTCTGTTGGGGAAGATATCTGTCCCCGGTTTAAGAGATGAAGATTTATGTCTTGTATAAAGCCCAAGATTGAGGCGAAAAAGGTTTGACTCAACAAGAGAGTGCTTTTATCTGTCCTGTATGAAGCCCAGGATTGTGGCTGAACAAGCTGAAGAAATCATCCTACTTAAGAGGAATCTGATTTCTGTTAGGGGAAATCCTTATACCCGACCAGTGAGGAGGCTCGAAAAGATCGACTCAACGAGGGAGTGACTTTATCTGTCTTGTACAAAGCCCAAGATTGAAGCTAAAAGGATTGACTCAACAAGAGAGTGCTAAAAGGTGATTAACTCAACAAGAGAGTCTTGAAAAGTTAGTGGACTCAACAAGAGAGTCTGATAAGGTGATTGACTCAACAAGAGAGTCTAAAAATTTGGTGGACTCAATAAGAGAGTCTGAAAAGTGATTGACTCGACGAGAGAGTCTGAAAAGGTTAGCTCCGCTGGGGAGAATCATTTGTACAAAGCCCAAGAGGAGGCTAACTATGCTGAGGAAAGATCATTATACAAAGCCTAAAAGGAGGCTAACTTTCTGCCGGGGATAATTGAGATCCCGCGGCAGGTCCAAGTCGGGGAATCAACTCTTGCTGAGGATTTACAGAAGAGTTGAGGTATTAGATACCTTGAGGTTCTGATAGAGGATAGCCTTTTGACTCTGGCTGGGGATTGATCGGATGATCAGGGTTTCTCCTATGTTTGTATGGAACTTGAGAATGTCTTTAAGACTCAAGGGGATTTAGACTGTCCAAGTCTACTGGTGCGGAAGAGTTTTATCTTTTGTATAATGCCTAAGAGGAGGCGAGTGTTTTAAGGGATGAGGGTCAACCCTTAATCGGTCTGTGATTTGACACTGGAAAGACTGCTCTAGCAAAGGATGACTAAGTTCTATCTTATACCTTTAAAAGGTCGTCAGGGTCCTTGTTTTAAGCCCAAGAGAAGGCATGAGAACTTCTAAGAAGTCGAAGGGTCCTTGTACAAAGCTCAAGAGGAGGCGGGGATGCTTTTAGGAAGCCTGTGGGTCCCAAACCAAGAAAAGTTCAAGAAATGCTATTCACTGAGAATAGATCATTTAGTGAAAGTTCTGAGGTTTGAAGAAACTCAAGAGATGCAATTCACCGAGAATAGATCAACTCTGGGGAGTAGAATTTCTTTGACAATTTCTAATAGTGACAGCCTGAGAAAAGGTTCACGAAAAATACTGCCTTTCTCTTTGTTCCATATTTTTTAAGCCCGAGAGAAGGCAAGACTGTATCTAGAAATCCTATGGGGATCTAATTTTGACTGTATTTAAAGAGTGACCAACTGGCTTTACCTAGTTGCCGGGGAAAACTCTAAATAGCTATACTAGTATATATATAGTTGATATATGACAAGTATTTAAAAGGATATGAAAGAATACTTACTATGCGCAGCTTCCCACAATACAGTTATATATATGAAAGCGAATAAATGAAAGTTGTTAAAACTTACAGGTGAGCAAGCTTCCATGTTGTATTGTTAGTTGTTCAAAGAAATTAAAGAAAGTTTTGATAACAACATTATATTGAATTTAAATCAAAAGGGAAGTTACTTTTGAAAATATTGCTGGGGCTTATACTCAAGGAGAGGCTCAAGGTTTAACAGTGATCTCACCGTTGTTTTGAATATCGCATCGGGTCTTATACAATGACTGAGGCCCAAAAAAGGTTTTCTGTACAAAGGAATGGGTCTTACAACTCAAGGAGAGGCCCAAAGAGTTTGAAAATGAATAAAGATGGGTCTTATAGCTCAAGGAGAAACCCAGTTGATTTTGTTACAAAGGCAACGATCGCGCCGAACTTTCAAAAATATACAGAGGGACTTACATAATGCGTGAGGCCCAAAATTATTTTATTTACAAAGGAATGGGTCTTACAACTCAAGGAGAGGCCCAAAGAATGTTTAAAGAAAAGAAATGGGACTTACAACACGAGGGTAGGCCCAGTTAAAAATAGTTTTGAAAACGACGATCGCGTCGAAATGTCTGAAACTGTATCGGGACTTACACTCTATCAAGAGGCCCAAAGAATGTTTTGAAAAAGATTGATGAGGGTGAAATCAATCATAACCCTAATTTTCTTAAAAATGGAATTAATTTTGATTAAAAATTAATAAAATCATTGAAACATGTGAGAAATGAGTTGTGATTTTGGTTCAATGTTTCAAAAATCATGTTTTTATCCACAAAATGATTGAAAACCAATTAAGTTTGGAAAATCAAGAGAAAGAAAATTTTTAAAATGTTAAAAAACAAATAAAAATTAATTCTTTGCGAAAATATCAAATATATGAAATAAATAATATTTTTGGGAAATTTTTGTAAAATAAAATATTTTAACATTTTTGTGATTTTTGAAAAAAAAGAATCAACTCAAAATCATTAAAATTCAGAGAGAAATTAATTTTTGAATCAATTAAATAAAATAATAAAAATTCAAAAATTCAAAAGTTTGAAAAAGGGCGCCAAGAACACCTTGTTCTTACCCGCGTGCCCTGTTTTTGTCTGATTTGCATTTTCTCATCAATCTCACTGAATACTTGATGAAATCACACAATCCACATATCAATCTGCTCGTTTTCAACTCACGATCATGTCTATGGTCTTTAATTTCATTTATTTTAAGTATGGAATGAGAAATCAAAGAGAAACCTTAAGAAGCCTAATTTCTGCATGAAGGCTAAGAAATTCCATACACAATTCATACAAAGCAAGCAATTGAGGGGAAACACTCCAAACAAGATTATGAACATTTGGCAAAATTATTGTGCGAGGAAATATGCATGAATCATGAGATGACCAAGTTTAGGCTTACTTGTATGTCGTGGCAGCAAGAGCAACTTGATTTTTGAGTTGGAGGTATTACAGATGAGTTGTGATGATCTGAACAGCTTCCCTAGGTGCTATGGAGTGTGCCTGAATGCTTGGAGTGGATTGAATTGAGCTGGAACTTGATTTGGCACCTCAACTGCAAATCTGTCAAAGGCTTGTGCAGATGGCTGGTGATATTGAGAATCTGATGTTCCAGATGTGATTTTGTGTTATGGATCACTTTTATATGTTATATGTGAGGTGTGTGAACCATTGGTTTGGTTGGAATTGCTCTCAAACTCAAAAACCGATGGTGACTTGAGTTAGAAGGAAAAATTAGAGTGAAAGTGAGAATTTGAGGAAAGCATACGTTTGGGTGCTTTGGTGTACTCAAACTGAGCACAAAGGAGCTCTATTTATAGTAGAACAAGTTTGTTTTGCAAGCAATAGTGAATGACAACTGATACAGGTCTGTGGCCAATTGTGATCAAATGGAATCTCAAGTCTCCTCTAGCCATTGACTTGAGATTAGAGCACAGGCTTTTGTAGCTTTGGTTCAGAGATAAACTTGGACTGAATTCAGTTAGAATAGGCTCAGTTCATGCCACCTTGGTGCATCCATTGAATACTTGGAATCAAAATTGGAGTCTTGGCATCTTTATAGCCTTTATAGGTTTGGCATGGCTATTGTAGATTCTTAGACTTTGGAGGCTTGCGGATCAGATCATTCCCTTCTTGTTTTATCCTCAAATGTGTCCAGATTAATGACAAGGCTTGGATTGATCAGATTTGGACAAATCGAGCCAATGTGCACAAATGTGTCTTGTAAAACTCAGTTCATGATGCCATGTTCCAAGGGTTGTATCTCCTTGCTCAAATGGAATTTGGAGATGATATGTTACTTGTTGGAAATCCCTCATGGCATACTTTAACTTTGATGTCCACCCCTAGACCTGGTTTGACTTGGATCAAGGTGAAAAATGTCCCTACATTTGGAAAAAGTAAGACAGATTTTGACTTAGTGAAAATTTCACTAAGTGTTGGAAAAATGTCATTTTCATGTTTTCAGCCATTTTGATCACTCCATAACTTAAAATCCTTGAGAAATTGGAATGAGTTGTAGTTGACACTTTTGTAGAGTGTAATGAGAGATACAAATCCAGCTTTGGACCATCCAAAATGGTTACTTGGATCTCAAGTTATGGTCCTTGGAAGTTAGTACCCTAGCCACTTTGTTCCATAACTTAGAAAAATTCTAAGTTTTTTTATGGTTACCCCTTTTACAAGTTAACTCATTTTCTTTGATTTTTCTTGATGAACGATGATTCAAATCACATATTAACATTGTTTTAGGGTCAAGGAACTATAATTGTGAAAAATTCCAAAAAGTCAAACTTGATTTTGTGCACAGTTGACTTTTTATCGGATGAAATCCAAACTGTGCGATCTTTTGTGAAATCAAGTCCTTGACCTAAATCAAACCTAATGGATATATTCCATAGGTGTTGTAGGGTGTATTGAATCATGTCCCAAGGTTTGGGAGCATGTCTGGGTCAAAAGTCAAAGGTACAGTTGACTTTTCCCTCGAAACCCTAATTGTGGTCCTGATGAAATTGAAGATTGTGGATCAAGCTTCTTGGATCAATCCATTGTTGCAAATGGATCAATGTAGTGTATTGGAGACCCTTAAATCATGTCTTGAGGTCTTGGCTCATGTTTTGTCCCAAAAGTCAACTTAGGGGTGAATTAGGTCAAGAAACCCTAATTCCCGATTTTTTGATGAATGCTTCCCCTGAGGTTGAATTGACTTGATGATTGGGTCCATGAGGTCCCTTGGAGTATCTTAAGTTGTGCTTTGAGGCAATGGCTCATGCCCAGAGGAAAATTTCCATCTGGAGGCCTCAGTCGACCCAAACACTAATTTGGTGACACTGGCGATCTTGAGGCTTGACCCACTTGGAATGTTGCAACTTTGTGCTTGATTCTTGATGTGGGAGTCCTCTTGATCCTTTATGCGGATATTTGAGAGGTTAGACAAGTTAAAGATCATGTCATTTCTTGATTGATCCTTTGTCCAAGTGCTCTAAGAGGGCTCGAAACCCTAATTCTTGGTAATAGTGAAAGCTCAAACATCTCTGAGGATGTTGATGAGGCATGATGGTTCATCTATATTGTGGTAATGATTTGTACAATGATGGGAAATCTTAGTGGTCAAAATTTGGGGTATGACAGATGCCCCTATTTAATCTTCTTGGACTCGAAGGTGTGAATGGCGAAGGTATTCGGGAATTCGGGGTGCAAGAGGATTAAATATCGGAACACCCAAAATTTTGATGGTGGTTATGAATGGCTGCTTGCTCATCCATCTTATTTTGCTAAGCAATGATGCTTAAAAAAGGTAAAAACTTCCCCTCGATCCTGGTCTTTATCCAAGGAACTGGTCTCAGTTTCTGATATAAACTTCCCCTCGATCCTGGTCTTCAGCCAAGGAAGTAGTCTTAGTTTCTAATATAAACTTCCCCTCGATCCTGGTCTTCAGCCACGGAACTGGTCTCAGTTTCTGATATAAACTTCCCCTCGATCCTGGTCTTCAGCCAAGGAACTGGTCTCAGTTTCTGATATAAACTTCCCCTCGATCCTGGTCTTCAGCCAAGGAACTGGTCTTAGTTTCTTTTGTCAATAAACTTTCTTGACAAGGGACTCTATTTGTAGCGGTTTTCATCAAACTTCTCACCGGGTTTTCCTGGGGAGATGCCATTTGATGGGAAAGGTTTTGATGTCAGACTTGTTGGGGAACCCATTCGTCTGATCTATAGAGGTGTACAAACTTCTCTGTTGGAGACGCCATTTGTCGACTCTATTGGGGAAAACGAGTCTCTTGAGAGACTGCTTTCTGCTTGGAGAGATTACATCATACTTTTCCTCGAGATCTTCTTGGAGAAATGCCATGTGATGTAATCCAATTTGGAGGTGCTGATGACCTTTTCGTCAACGAATTTTCCAAAGAAGAACTACTGTATTGCCGAATCTTTGATTAAGAGGCTTTCTCTGGGGATTTTCCTTAATCCGGGAAAGCGAAGATATCATTTTCAATGGCGAAGAGTGACGTTTGTCGAATGCCTTCTTTGTCTTTCAGAGGTTCAAGTTAACAAAGTGGTTGAGGACCGTCTCTAATCCATATATAAATTGGGAGAGAGATTGCTTAGATGATTCATTTCCTGATGAGGAAAGAACTGACAACTCGATTGAGAGAACTTTTATCAATAGGGGATAAGACCGACCGGAGTGATAGTGATGCAATATGAATATAAATGTAAATCAATAATGCATGATGTATGTATGTTTATGCTGACAAAACTGACGCGACATACAAACTAGTGGATGAACACGACTGGATACTCAGCCACTGCGGGGGACGAAGAAGTACCATTTGGTCCAAAATAGCAATTATGTCTTGTTTAGGAGAGATAGTCGTTGGTCGGACTTAGGAGATAAGAACTCTGTCGGGGATGTCGAATGGAATATTCGCATCTGACACAACTGATCCTTCATTCAGGCGCACTGGTTTAGAAGGAGCACTTTGATTCTGCACTTTGAAGCTCAATTACTTCCGGAGAAAGGATCGATGTTCAACAGTCAAAAGAATTGCCATCTTTATTTTAAAAGCAGAAATATTTTGACAAGTAAATTCATTTTTGTTTTATTTCAATAATCGTTGATCATATTAAAATGTCGTTCTGTAAAGCTAAAACAAATGAGAATTACAAACAAAAGCATTAAGGCTAAAATTTTATTGATAGGATGGAAATCAGATAAACGCGTGATTCCATGGAGCATTTACAAAGTTAGAAAATGGTAATTTAAAGGGAAAAGGGCTACATTGAAACATAACGACCACTATCCTTCTACCAACTTTGAATTCTGGACATCCTGAGCTTCTGTCGAATATGACCTTGACTGGAGTTTCTTCTGATGGATGGCATGACTGTCGCTAGGGGATTTGCCCCTTTGTTGGACGTAGTTACTTGCCATGAATCCCTAACTTTTGCCTGGATTGTACTTTGAGATTTCCAATCCATCGGGATGATTTTTTATTATGTCTCTAATTTTTTCCTGGACCGCCCTTTTGGGTTTTCAATCCACCGAGACGTTTTTTTTATTTAGGCGAAGTATTTCTTGACTACGTCAACATTTGTGGGGTAGGCAAATTCCTCTCCATACATGGTTGCGAGTCTCAAGGCGCCGCCTGAGAAGGTTTTCTTTACCACATAGGAGCCGTCATAATTCAGAGCCCATTTGCCCCGGGAGTCAGTGAGAAATGATTGTATCTTCTTGAGCACAAGGTCTCCTTTCCTGAAGACACGTGGTCATGCCTTTTTGTCAAACTCTTTCTTCATTCTCTGTTGATACAACTGACCGTGGCATAGTGCCGTTATTCGCTTTTCTTCGATCAGATTGAGTTCGTCGTGTCGACTTTGACACCATTTAGCTTCTGTTAACTTGGCTTCCATCAATACCCGGATTGATGGGATCTCTACTTCTACGGGGAGTACTGCCTCTATGCCATATACTAGAGAGAAATGGGTTTCCCCTGTTGAAGTGCGGACAGGTGTGCGATAACCGTGCAGGTCAAAGGGTAGCATCTCGTGCCAGTTTTTGTAGTTTATGACCATCTTTTGAACTACCTTCTTTATATTCTTGTTAGCCGCTTCTACTGCCCTGTTCATCTTAGGTCGGTAGGGAGATGAGTTATGGTGTTCGATCTTGAACTCAGCACACAACTCCTTCATCATCTTGTTGTTCAATTTGGATCCATTATCAATAATGATTTGGCTTGGAACACCATAACGGCAGATGAGATTGTTTTTGATAAATCGGACCACCACTTGTCGGGTTACATTGGTGTATGACGCTGCTTCGACCTACCTGGTGAAGTAGTCAATGGCGACCAGGATGAACCGATGTCCGTTTGAAGCCTTGGGTTCAATCATGCCAATCATGTCGATTCCCCATATTGAAAAAGGCCATGGGGAAGAGAGAACTTTGACATGTGTTGGCGGTACATGGATTTTGTCTGAGTATATCTGACACTTGTGACATCTCCTCATGTACTTGTAGCAATAGGATTCCATGGTCAACCAATAGTACCCTGCTCTCAAAATTTTTCTCGCCATTGTGTGTCCATTGGCATGAGTGCCAAAAGATCCTTCGTGAATTTCTTTTATCAGCGTGTTTGCTTCTGGTCTGTCTACGCATCGGAGCAAGACCATGTCAAAGTTTCTCTTATAGAGTGTATCAACGCTCAGGAAGAAGTTGCCCGCCAATCTTCTGAGGGTCTTTCTGACTTTTCTTGATGCCCCAGGTGGGTACTCTTGTTTTTGAAGGAAGCATTTGATATTGTGATACCATGGTTTGTCATTTATGACTGCTTTGATCGTGAAGATGTGAGCGGGCCGTTCAAGGCGCATTATGTCAATCTTAGGTATGTCATTCCATTGACCTACACTAATCATGGAAGAGAGAGTGGCTAATGCATCAGCCATGTGATTCTCTTCACGAGGGATGTGATGAAACTCGATTATGTTGAAGAATGGTAACAACCTTCTCGCGTAGTCTTTGTAAGGAATCAATCCTGATTGGTATGTGTTCCAATCTCCTTTGATCTGATTGATAACCAGGGCTAAGTCTCCATACACGTCCAAGTTCTTAATTCTCAAGTCGATCGCTTCTTCAAGACCCATGATACAAGCTTCGTATTCGACCTCGTTGTTTGTGCACTTGAATGTAAATTGGGCGGTGAAAGAAATGTGGGTACCCTGAGGTGTTATAATGATTTCCGCAATTCTGTTTCCATAATGATTGACAGCTCCATCAAAGATAAGTCCCCATTGGGAACCTGGTTCTGGCCCTTCACTGGGTAGCGGTTCATCGCAGTTTTTCATTTTTAGTTACATGACTTCTTCGTCTGGGAAGTCAAATCCGACTGATTCCTGATCGTCAATCGGTTGATGAGCCAAATGATCGGCTAAAATACTTCCTTTGACGGCTTTTTGAGCATGGTACTCGATGTCGTATTCTGATAACAACATCTGCCAACGGGCTATCCTTCCCGTGAGAGCAGGCCTTTCAAAAACGTACTTAATCGGATCCATTTTGGAGATTAACCAAGTAGTGTGACGATTCATGTATTGGTGACGACGTTTGACTGCCCAAGCCAGAGTGCATCAAGTTTTCTCAAGCATAGTGTACTGAGTCACAGTCGGTGAATTTCTTGCTCAAATAGTAGATGGCAGACTCTTTCCTTTTTGTTTCGTCTTGTTGGCCTAGTACACAACCCACGGAGTCTTCCAAGACTGTTAGGTATATGATCAGTGGTCTTCCTTCCATTGGAGGTGATAGAATCGGTGGGTTCAACAGGTATTCCTTGATACTGTCGAAGGTGGTTTGGCAGTCTTCTGTACAAATGCAGTCCCGATTCTTTCTGAGTAATTTGAAGATTGGCGCGCATGTCGCAGTCATGAGGAATATGAATCTGGAAATGTAATTCAAACATCCCAAGAATCCCCTGACTTGTTTTTCAGTCTTTGGAGAACGCATTTCTTGAATGGCCTTGACCTTGTCAGGATCAACCTCAATTCCTTTTTGGCTGACGATAAATCCTAGCAGTTTCTCTGAGCGAACACCGAAGGTGCACTTATTGGGATTCAAGCGGAGTTTATACTTTCTCAGATGCTCGAATACTTTTGATAGGTGGGTCACATGCTCCTCTTCTGTCTTAGATTTGGCAATCATATCGTCGACATACACTTCAATTTCTTTGTGTATCATGTCGTGGAATAGAGTAATCATGGCCCTTTGATAAGTTGCCCCGACATTCTTCAAACCGAACGGCATTACTTTGTAGCAAAAGGTGCCCCATGGGGTGATGAACAAAGTTTTCTCCATGTCTTTCGGCGCCATTTTTATCTGATTATAGCCCGATAATCCATCCATGAAGGAGAAGACTTTGAATTTTGCGGTACTGTCTACCAGCATGTCAATGTGTGGTAAGGGAAAGTAATCCTTTGGACTGACCTTGTTCAGATCCCTATAGTCTACACACATTCTGACCTTTCCGTCCTTTTTTGGAACTGGTACTATGTTAGCTAACCATTGAGGATATTCTGATGTGGCGAGGAAACCCGTGTCAATCTGTTTCTGTACTTCCTCTTTGATTTTGATGGCCTTGTCTGGGTGAGTCCGTCCCAGCCTTTGCTTTACCGGCGGACATTCTGATCTTAACGGTAGGTGATGTTCCACAATGCTGGTATCTAACCCTGGCATATCCTGATAAGACCAAGTGAATACATCGGGGAACCCTTTGAGAAGCTTTATCAAACTTTCTTTGACAGTTGGACTGAGCAGTGCCCCAATCTTGACTTCTTTTCTCTCTTCTTCTGAACCCAAGTTCATCGTTTCCAACAACTCTTTGTAAGGTTTAATGGACCTTTCCTCTTGTCTAAGTAGTCGGGAGATCTCCTCTGGAATTTCTTCGTTCTCTTCTTCTTCAGCCTCAAATATCGGGAATTCAAAATTGGGAGAAGGCATTGGATCGTATGTTTCAATGGGGTTTAAAACATGCAATCTGCATGACGTGATGATTTTGTTTTTTAGAAGAGATAGAGAGAATGCAAGAGTGTATGCAGTGTATTTTTTGAAAACTGCTTGTTTTTATTATTTGAGCTGTTTTTAGGATTACCATTTTCTGAAAAAGCGAAAAGTGAAAACAACAATAAATGCGGAAATTACAGAATGACGTTTATTTATTTATGATTTAGTCGATTCTTGAAACTACAGCCCTATAAAACAAAACTCTGTCGCTTTGGGCAAAGCGAAGAGGTACATTTACAGAAAGTGAGCCCTATCAAAACATCCGTTTCACCTGGGTAGGGTGAAAGGTTAAAATAAAGACGGCAATTACATAGACTTATGAACAACTTTCGGGACATCGACAACGACCCATTGGAGGCGAACTCCTCGGTGAATCACAAACTCTGGAACCTTCCTTTTTGATTTGTCTTCAGAAATAACGCTGATTTCTAGTGGAGTAGGATCATTGGAATCTGTCTCCCAGGCAGAGTTGTCGTAGGAGGATTCTTCAGCTGTATCTTGCACAGTATTTATACTCTCAGGCAGATCTCCCCATCTAGTTGGCTGGATGTCTTCGAGCCTGATACGGGAGATTTCAGGAGCAGTGTACTTGACCATGAAGTCGTATTTGCCACTCGGTTGTCCCAGGGTGTCCCATACTTCCTTGGAACTGGAGGAGTCATCTCCCTCGATGATGTTGATCTCGGGAAAGGTATAGTTAAGGAACTCTTGTCCTGCAATTCTTGCAAATTCATCGTCGTATTGGATATTTTCTGAATGCCCTGAGTAATGATCCCATGATTTGGTGGGGACGCAGGTATTCTTTTTGATGATGCTTAGCTAATACACATCGTTGGGCTGACTCTTTTTCCCCAAGTCTCTGGGGTACGACTGCCAGATAGGCAGGCCATCCATTGGGGCATAATAGTCGTGGTCAAAGTTGTCTTTCATCAGAGTGTCCTCCTCTAATGAGTTTAGTGGAGCACGAAATCCTTCCGGATCACAATCTCCGTATATCATTTTGACATCAGACCTCGATATATATCTCGGACTCTGTGCGGGATAGCAAAGTGGCGTAGGCACCTCTTCTTGAGACATATAACCATCCTCGTTAAGATAGGACTTCCATTCTTCATCTGTATCGGAGGAGTCACCCTCGTTGATGGTATGTACTTCTTGAGATATTGGGTGAAGGAAACCTCCACTGTGGAAGAAGTTCTGAATGGGATGAAGGCTTTCATTGTTAGTAGCAGTCTGGGTACAGGTTGAAGAAAAACATAGACCTTTCTTTATTCTGTTATCAGTAGGAATGACAAGCTGTCCCCATCCTTTTGTACTGTTACTTTTGATCACTTCGAGAGCATCTTTGTACGAGGAAATCGATGTCCCTTTTCTGATTGGTTGTCATTGCTCACCGAAAGTGCTTGGAATTGAGTTCCTACAACCTCCTCTGGCTCTACACAAGTGGACGACGTTAAGTTGCTTACGATCAAGGCTTGCTCTCCACAGACTGTGACTAGTTGGTCGTTCTTGACGAACTTCAATTTCTGGTGAAGTTTCGAAGTGACTACCCCAGCTTCGTGTATCCAAGGTCTTCCTAACAAACAGCTGTATGCTGCCCGGATGTCCATGACCTGGAAAGTGACTTGGAAAGTGTGAGGATTGATAGTTATGGGAAGGTTGACTTCGCCAATAACTGTTTTCCGGGATCCGTCAAATGCTTTGACGATGACCTCACTTCCTCTCATCGGAGATCCTCGAAATGATAGTCGCATTAGAGTAGACTTTGGCATAACATTCAGAGTTGATCCGGTGTCTACCAGTACGCTGGCTCATGTATTGTCCTGGTAGTTGACTGTAATGTAGAGTGCCATGTTATGACTTTTACCTTCTTCCGGCAATTCCTCATAACTAAACCCCAAGTGGTTGCAGGAAGTGATGTTGGAGATGATGTTGTAGAATTGTCTTATTGTTACATCCTGATCCACAAAGGCCTGCTCTAAGAATTTCTGTAGAGCCTCCCTGTGAGCCTCGAAACTGAGTAAAAGAGATAACACCGAGATTTTTGAAGGAGTTTACAACAGTTGATCGACAATGTTGTATTCACTCTTCTGGATGAGCTTCAGTATCTCATCGTTGTTCTTTGAAAGGTCGGGATCACTGGATTGACCGACGGGTTGATTAGGAACTTCTGTTTGAGGTTCCTTTTCTCTGGTGGGCTCTCCAACTCCTCGGTTGAAGATCCGACCGCTCCGTGTTACTCAACTGATGTCTGCAATATTCACGATGGAGGGTAATGGAGTTTCCTTTCCATTCTCAATTGTTGTTGCACCATATTTGTAAGGGATAGCCTTATCAGATTTGTACGGTACTGGTCCTGGCAGATAGATAACTACAGAGTCTTTCGATTCTTCTGACCATCATAGCTGGCCTCAATTGGTTCGAGGCTGAGAATCCTTCCACCATCGAGAGGAACTCTTAATTCATGGAGTAGAGGGATTATGGCGCACACATCTTTGGCCACTTCTAGTTTAGGGATTAAGACAACATCTTTGCCTTGATTAGGATGGTAGTCTGACATTGAAACAGAACTTGACCATGGTTGAATCTCTTTGTGGTCTAACTGACTTTGAAGGGCTGCTTGCACGAGGTAGCATCCTTGATTATTCTCTGAGCAAACTCTACAGCGCTCATAGTTGTGTGGTGGCACCCGGCCACGTCCGCTTTGTATGCAGTGTAACCTCACTAGAACTGTTTCCATTGATCGAACATCCTGGTTATGATGCCTAGTAGGGTTCCCGTTAATCATACTGACTTGTTGCGTGTCTTCATCTAGATAGATCGGAAGCCACCAGTGGTTCAACAAATGTTGAAGTGTCCTCTGAACGAGCGCACATCCTTGGTTACACTCACGACATCCCTTACAGTTTTGATAATTGTGCGAAGTCAGGAAACCGAGTTGGACTTGTGTAGCGTGTAACTCCACCAAGCTGGTATTCATTAAGCGAATATCAAAGATTTGAATCATATTCACTTGATAATGACTTCTATCGCGGTAATCCTGAATCCATCCAAGATCCATCTGACGCTGGAGGGCCTCTTGTACAAAAGAGCATCCCTGATTATTTACCGAAGAAATCAGACATGAATCATAATCGTGCCGTGGCAGATCATGATGTTGGCTTTGCCTTGAGTGCATTGCCACCAAGTTGACATTCATCGCACGGATGTCGTGGTTTTGAATGATGTTGGAATTCGTATAAGTCATGTTGACCTCACGGATTCAGTGATCTTGGATCCATCCGAGATCCATCTGTTCTTGTAGAGCTGATTGCACCACAGAACATCCTTGATTGTTTTTAGAGCAGATATCACACCGGTGATAGTTATGAGACGGTATATGCCCGTATCCGCTCTGTTTGCAATGCATCTTGACTAGGTTGGATCCCAATAAGAGTACATCATGAATTTGATAGCTGTGCTTAGACTCTTCTTCTATCAAATTTACTGCGGCCTTCTCGTGTTAAGGCAATGGGTTTGTCTAAACATTTGGATTTGTATCCTTGAAGGATAAGACCCCGCTCCTGACAAGCTTCTGCACATCAGATTTGAAGCTGAGATAGTTTTCTATGTTATGCCCCGGTCCTCCTTGATGGTAAGGGCAAGTCTGATCCGCTTTGAACCAAAAAGGTGGATTTTTCGGTACTGTAAGAGGAGGCCTGGTTTGGATGTGCCCCTTGACCAGTAGTAACGGAAACAGTTCTGCGTACAACATTGGTATATGGTCAAACCCTGGCGGTCGCGTTGTACGGTTGTTGTTGTACTGAGGATGAGCCTGCTGAAGAGGTTGTTGTGTCCTTTGCTGATATTTTTGTTGATTTGGTTGGTTCTGAGCAACCTGAGGTTGATACGTTGGAACAGGCGCAGGGTTGATAGCAGGAGTTACAGCTGCTACTGGTTGGTACTGTCGCCTTTGCTTTCCAAGAGAGATATTGCCAATATCTTGCTCTTTTTTCTTAGGGAGAGCACTACCGTATATTTTGGTACTGCTTGATGGTCTAGCATCTTTGACCAACCGTCCTTCTCGGGCTGCTTCTTCCAGACGTACTCCCATGCCCACCATCTCAGTGAAGTCACTGGGCGCACTGGCGACCATTCTGTCGTAGTAAAATGAGCTCAAGGTTTTTAAGAAGATCTTTGTCATCTCTTTTTCCTCAAGAGGTGGACAAATCTGGGCGACAATTTCACGCCATCTCTGAGCGTATTCCTTAAAGGTTTCCTTGTCCTTCTACGACATTGCTCTGAGTTGATCTCTGTCCGGTGCCATGTCCAGGTTATACTTATACTGCTGAACGAAGGCAGCGCCAAGATACCTGAAAGTGAATATCTTAGTGCGGTTTAGACCCATGTACCATTTTAGTGTGGCACCGGTTAAACTATCTTGGAAATAGTGGATTAGTAGCTGTTGGTTCTCTGTCTAAGTTGACATCCTCCGAGCATATATTACCAAATGGCTTTGAGGGCAAGAGTTACCCTTGTACTTTTCAAATTCGGGCACTTTGAATTTGTGCGGAACTTTCACATTGGGGACCAAAATAAGGTCTGCGGCGTACTTTTCGAATAGATCCTGGCCACGAATGGCTTGCAGCTCCTTCTGCATCTCCAGGAATTATTCTTGGAACTCCTTCATTCTGTCGTCCATACTTTCATTTCCACCAGATGGTATCTGTGGAATCTTTCCTTTCGGGACAGTGTGTACCACGGGTGGTGGTATAGTTACTATGGCAGTGACTCTTGGTGCTTCCCTCTCCCAAAGTTTGTAACCTTCAGGAGTTGCTGTCATGCCCCTTGCATCTTCGCTTTCCCGAAGTTTGTAACCTTCAGGCCTAGTGGCTCCTGCTGCAGCTTCCGGATCTTCCGTGATCGGCAGAATATATCCTTCCGGGATATAGTTAAGTGGCATGCCCCAGGGACATTCTTTAGGCATGTTATACCGAGGATCATACTTTTCCACTATGGGCGTAGATGTGATCTCTGAGATCACAGCCCTCTGTTGTTGCATCTAGGCTGCTGCCAGAGCTTGCATGTCATTGTGAAGTTTCCTCAGATCTTCTTTCAGAGCGTCGAGTTCTTCTCTCAACTCTTTGTTCTCTTCCTCGAGATTATCCATCTTCTTTTGTTGACTGGCCCGAGTATTGTACGAATGAGACAGTTTAACTCTAGAATCGAGACACAAACGTGAGATTCGTAGGTAAGAAGAATGCGTTATGGAGAATGATGAATGATATGCAGTGATTATACTAATTATTTTTGTTTAATCAAAAGAAACTTCAACAATTGGATTGCAAATATCATATAGTGGGGAAACCCCGTTTTATTGAATTCAAAGATTGCGGAAATGGAAATACAGTAATTTACAAAGTGCTGTAAAAGGAAATGTCTAGACTTATGGATCCTGAGTCCTCTCTGAGGAGGGCTCAGATGCTGGTTCTGGTGCTTTCCTTTTCTTTGACCGGGGCTCTTGGGTCGTTGTCGGGTTGTCATTCCTTTTCCAAGTGAAAGGAGCGAGCAAGTTCCTTTGGTCATCTTGATTTTCTACAGCATGTTGCTCTAAAATCTCAATCAGAGCGTCTTTTTCTTTTAACAGTTGCTATATTTTGTTACGCTCCACATTGAGAATGCGGTACTTGTTTTTCCAAGACTTCTTCTCCTACTGAACTTTGTTGAGAGTAACCTGAAGCTTTTCCGTATCTGACATAAAATAAAGGACATATTTCTTTAACGGAAGAACTTCTTAACGAGGGTAAGGCATCCTCAGCTTGAGAGCTCTAGTTTGTACCCAGTGGAGATAAGGTTCCACGGAGATACAGTCTGGTTTTCCTAAAGACTCTCTTCCTTTCCTATGAACACGTTTCCAGGCATGCACTATTTCTGTCTTTAGTGCCCTGTCATTTTCTCCTTCCTTGAAGAAAAGACCTTCCAGATGAACATTACGTGGGACATGTCTCATCGGGTATCCAAATTGACGACGAACTAAAACTGGATGATAGTTGATTCCTTCTTTAATTCCTATAAGGGGTACATTAGGGAAGTTTCCACAATGGTCAATGATTCTTATCCCATCATAGATCCGATTGTACCAATCGATGTCAGAGTTAGTAAAAGACATGATTCTCTGTGACCAACGTAAAGTACTCTTATGATCCCAAAAAGCAGCTGACTTGGGTAAGTGGAAAGTGAACCATTTGTATAGCAGGGGTACACAGCATGTGATCATTCCTCCGCTGTACAAATTCCTTAAGTGTACAGAATGATAAGCATCTGCAAGCAAGGTTGGTACAGGGTTTCCAATCAAAAAAATCTTAATGGCATTGATGTCAATGAAGTCATCAATGTTGGGAAACAGAAATAACCCGTAGGTGAGCAGAACAAAGACGCTCTCGAAAGCAGTCTCATTCCCTATACTAGCAAAGTATAGAGCTTTCTTTATCAAAAACTTGGTTGGTAAACCTTGGATTCCACCCTTAGTGGTCATGTGAGTCTTGACTTCTGACTCATCCAAATAGATTGCTCTTGCAATGGTTTGATCTTTTGGAATTTCTTCCAGTCTAGAAAAGGGAGCTTGGTCAGTAATGGGTAAATCAGTCAGGTGAGAGTACTCCTCTAATTTTGGTGCTAGTTGATAATCCGGGAATGTGAAACAACGATAGACCGGATCGTAGAATTGGATTAGTGTAGCCAGAATTCCTTCAATTACATGGACCCTTAACAGAGACAGCAGTCCTCCGTACTTAGCTCTGAAAGCATCAGGGTTGGTGATCATCCTTTCCAATCCTCTCAAATCCTCTAGTTTTGGAATCTTGAAGGTGTACTTGTGAGTCTTCCTTCTACCGAAATCCATAACACAATCTTTTTCTTTGATATTTACAATCATTGTCTTAGTTTAATTTGAAAAAGAGAGACTAGAAGAGAAAAAATTTCTTTGTTTAAAGTTTTTTAATGAAATGAATGCATGAATGCAGCACACAAAAACATAGAAAAAACATGGGGTCAAAGGTTCGGTGTCATGAAGTCATGGCTCTACCCATCCCCAAAGGTTGTACTGGTGATTTTTTGTACCTGTCCTCAAAATCATTGACCCCTCTTGGGATAACGACAGCAGACTGGTTCACCCGAGTGAGCTGCAGTATCTTATAGTAATCTCAAATAAGGGTAGTATCGCGTGACAATTATTTCCGATAGCTTCCGCACTACAAAATAGTAACATGGTCTCAGCCTACTAAATCCTCAGTTTCATAGAATACCACAATCGAACAATCTGCTTTCAACAACCGAAGTCGTATAGGCATTGAATCTGCAAAGGGTCTCTCCACTGATTCGATGGTCTACCAAGACCTCTTATTTGGGAGTCACTCCCTGTAAGATTACCCGTCTAATGCCATCACTTATCTTAGGTGTCACTCAAACTTTCCAGATGCAGCATCACCCGCAGTCCCATTAGCAGAAAAATAAACACGGATATCAATTAAGAAAAGCGATATATATATTTATTCCTAAAACTAACATCCTAGACCTCTTAAGAGCTATAATCCTAGTCCTATACAGACAATGACTCCCCAGTAGAGTCGCCATTTTCCTGTAGCAAGCGATTTTTGTCGGTGACGCGACCACCTTAACGATGGGTTTTCCTCACCGCAACGAGGAGGAGTGGGTGTTACTTTCTAATTTCTTCTTTATCCCATGAAGCTGGAAGGGAAAGGAAAGCTATCTAAAACTAACCTTGCACGCGAATGTTTAACTGAACAAACACTTAAAAGAGATTAGGGGGTCCGGGGTCAGGTTATACAATGGGGAGTTGTCAATTACCCATCCTGTATGTGGTTATCCACAGGATATTAGCTTTAGGTTTCGCTTTGTACTTGATAGTGTTTATCCGTTAATGGGTTGGGAAAGTTTCTTGGGAAATATGAGTGAGTGAATTGATGTTCGGGTTTTCCCGATGCTTTTGGTAAGGTACTGGACCTAAGTTTTGATTGATGTGTGAAGGTACTGGACTTAGAATTTTTGTTTAGTATGCTCGCTAAGATTTCGTAATCTTATGCCTACGTATTCCCGTTTAAATGAAATAGGGAAATCAGAGCAATCGTAGTTCCTCCTATTCTAAGGGAGGAAAAATATATTTTTGTGTCGTGTTCAAAGCCCAAGATTGAAGCTAAAAGGTTTATTTGTGTCTTGTTCAAAGCCTAAGATTGAAGCTAAAAGGTTTGACTGAGAGAGAACTTGTCATCTCTAAAGAGGGATTGGACTCCTCTGAGGGAATTGTTAATTTTTGTGTGCCTTGATCAAAGCCCAAGTTTGAAGCTAAGAGGTTGATTGACTCCACTAGGGAAGTCCTTATACAAAGCCTAAGAGGAGGCTGAAAGTGATTGACTCAACAAGAGAGTGCTTATGTGTCTTGTATGAAGCCCAAGATTGAGGCAAAAAAAGAGACTGACTCTTTGGGGATATCATTATACAAATCCTAAGAAGAGGCTAGAAGTTTGACTTTTTCGGGGGAAAGTGTTTTATCTGTCTTGTACAAAGCCGAAGATTGAGGCTAAATGGGGATTTTGACTCCGCCGGGGAGGTTTGTATGTGTCTAGTACAAAGCCCAAGATTGAGGCTAAAAGGGAAATTTAACTGACTCAGCTGAGGATATTTTTTATGTGTCTTGTACAAAGCCTAAGATTGAGGCTGAACTGAGTTTGACTCTGCGGGAGAAATCATTCCTTAAAGCATAAACGAAGGCTGGGAGGGAATAACTCTGCTGGGGAAGATATTTGTCCCCGGTTGAAGAGATGAAGATTTATGTCTTGTATAAAGCCCAAGATTGAGGCGAAAAAGGTTTGACTCAACAAGAGAGTGCTTTTATCTGTCCTGTACGAAGCCCAGGATTGTGGCTGAATAAGCTGGAGACTACCTAAGAGGAATCTGATTTCTGTTAGGGGAAATCCTTATACCCGGCCTGTGAGGAGGCTGGAAAAGATCGACTCAACGAGAGACTCACTGTATCTGTCTTGTACAAAGGCCAAGATTGAAGATAAAAGGGTTGACTCAACAAGAAAGTGCTAAAAGGTGATTGACTCAACAAGAGAGTCTTGAAAAGTTGGTGGACTCAACAAGAGAGTCTGACAAGGTGATTAAATCAACAAGAGAGTCTGAAAATTTGATGGACTCAACAAGAGAGTCTGAAAAGTGATTGACTAAATGAGAGAGTTTGAAAAGGTTAGCTCCGCAGGGGAGCATCATTTGTACAAAGCCCTAGAGGAGGCTAACTATGTTGAGGAAAGATCATTATACAAAGCCTAAGAGGAGGCTAAATTTCTGCTTGGGATAATTGAGATCCCGCGGCAGGTCCAAGTCGGGGAATCAACCGTTGCTGAGGATTTATAGAAGAGTTAAGGTATCAGATACCTTGAGGTTCTGATAGAGGATAGCCTTTTGACCCTGTCTGGGGATTGATCGGATGATCAGGGTTCCTCTTACGTTTGTAGGGAACTTGAGAATGTCTTTGAGACTCAAGGGGATTTAGACTGTCCAAGTCTACTGGTGCGGAAGAGTTTTATATTTTGTATAATGCCCAAGAGGAGGCGGGTGTTTTAAGGGATGAGGGTCAAACCTTAATCGGTCTGTGATTTGACACTGGAAAGTCTTCTCTAGTAAAGGATGACTAAGTTCTGTCTTATACCTTTAAGAGGTCGTCAGGGTTCTTGTTTTAACCCCAAGAGAAGGCATGAGAACTTCTAAGAAGCCGAAGGGTCCTTGTACAAAGCCCAAGAGGAGGCGGGGATGCTTTTAGGAAGCCTGTGGGTCCCAAACCAAGAAAAGTTCAAGAAATGCTATTCACCGAGAATAGATCATTTAGTGAAAGTTCTGAGGTTTGAAGAAACTCAAGAGATGTTATTCACCGAGAATAAATCAACGCTGGGGAGTAGAATTTCTTTGACAATTTCTAATAGTGACAGCCTGAGAAAAGGTTCACGAAGAATACTGCCTTTCTCTTTGTTCCATATTGTTTAAGCCCAAGAGAAGGCAAGACTGTATCTGGAAATCCTATGGGGATCTAGTTTTGACTGTATTTAAAGAGTGACCAACTGGCTTTACCTAGTTCTAGACCTAGTTGCCGGGGAAAATTCTAAATAGCTATACTAGTATATATACAGTTGATATATGATAAGTATTTAAAAGGATATGAAAGAAGACTTACCGTGCGCAGCTTCCCACAATACAGTTATATATATGAAAACGAATAAATGAAAGTTGTTAAAACTTACAGGTGAGCAAGCTTCCATGTTGTATTGTTAGTTGTTCAAATAAATTAAAGAAAGTTTTGATAACAACATGTATATTAAATTTAAATCAAAAGGGAAGTTACATTTGAAAAGATTGTTGGGGCTTATACTCAAGGAGAGGCCCAAGGTTTAACAGTGATCGCACCATTGTTTTGAATATCGCATCGGGCCTTATACAATGACTGAGGCCCAAAAAAAGGTTGTCTGTACAAATGGATGGGTCTTACAACTCAAGGAGAGGCCCAAAGAGTTTGAAAATGAATAAAGATGGGTCTTATAGCTCAAGGAGAAGCCCAGTTAATTTTGTTACAAAGGTGACGATCGCGCCGAACTTTTGAAAATATACAGAGGGATTTATACAATGTGTGAGGGCCAAAATTGTTTTATTTACAAAGGGATGGGTCTTACAACTCAACGAGAGGCCCAAAGAATGTTTAAAGAAAAGAAATGGGACTTACCACACGAGGGTAGGCCTAGTTAAAAATAGTTTTGAAAACGACGATCGCGTCAAATTGTCTGAAATTGTATCGGGACTTATACAATACACTAATGCCCAAATTCTTTTATTTACAGAGAGGTGGGACTTACACTCTATCAAGAGGCCGAAAGAATGTTTTGAAAAAGATTAATGAGGGTGAAATCAATCATAACCCTAATTTTGTTAAAAATGGAATTAATTTTGATTAAAAATTAATAAAATCATTGAAAACATGTGAGAAATGAGTTGTGATTTTGGTTCAATGTTTCAAAAATCATTTTTTTATCCACAAAATGATTGAAAACAAATTATGTTTGGAAAATCAAGAGAAAGAAAATTTTTAAAATGTTAAAAAACAAATAAAAATTAAGTCTTTGCAAAAATATCAAATATATGAAATAAATAATATTTTTGGGAAATTTTTGTAAAATAAAATATTTTAACATTTTTGTGATTTTTGAAAAAAAGAATCAACTCAAAATCATTAAAATTCATAGAGAAATTAATTTTTTAATCAATTAAATAAAATAATAAAAATTCAAAATTCAAAAGTTTGAAAAAGGGTGCCAAGAACACCTTGTTCTTGCCCGCGTGCCCTGTTTTTATCTGATTTACACTTTCTCATCAATCTCACTGAATACTTGATGAAATCACACAATCGACATATCAATCTGCTCGTTTTCAACTCACGGTCATGTCTATGGTCTTTAATTTCATTTAATTTAAGTATGGAATGAGAAATCAAAGAGAAACCTTAAGAACCCTAATTTCTGCATGAAGGCTAAGAAATTCCATACACGATTCATACAAAGCAAGCAATTGAGGGGAAACACTCCATACATGATTATGAACATATGGCCAAATTATTGTGCGAGGAAATATGCATGAATCATGAGATGACCAAGTTTAGGCTTACTTGTATGTCATGGCAGCAAGAGCAGCTTGATTTTTGAGTTGGAGGTGTTACAGATGAGTTTTGATGATCTGAACAGCTTCCCTAGGTGCTATGGAGTGTGTCTGAATGCTTGGAGTGGATTGAATTGAGCTGGAACTTGATTTGGCACCTCAACTGCAAATCTGTCAAAGGCTTGTGCAAGTGGCAGGTGATTTTGAGAATCTGATGTTCCAGATGTGATTTTGTGTTATGGATCACTTTTATATGTTATATGTGAGGTGTGTGAACCATTGGTTTGGTTGGAATTGCTCTCAAACTCAAAACCTGAGGGTGACTTGAGTTTGAAGGCAAAATTGGAGTGAAAGTGAGATTTTGAGGAAAGCATCAGTTTAGGTGCTTTGGTGTACTCAAACTGAGCACAAATGAGCTCTATTTATAGTAGAGCAAGTTTGTTTTGCAAGCACTAGTGAATGGCAACTGGTACAGGTCTGTGGCCAATTGTGATCAAATGGAATCTCAAGTCTCCTCTAGCCCACTGACTTGTGATTAGAGCACAGGCTTTGTAGTTTTGGTTTAGAGATAAACTTGGACTGAATTCAGTTGGAATAGGCTCAGTTCATGCCACCTTGGTGCATCCATTGAATGCTTGGAAACAAAATTGGAGTCTTGGCATCTTTGTAGCCTTTTTAGGTTTGGCATGGCTATTGTAGATTCTTGGTCTTTGGAGGCTTGGGGATCAGATCATTCCCTTCTTGTTTTATCCTCAGATGTGTCCAAATTGATGACAAGGCTTGGATTGATCATATTTGGACAAATTGAGCCAATATGCACAAATATGCCTTGTAAACTCAGTTCAGGATGCCATGTTCCAAGGGTTGTATCTCCTTGCTCAAATGGAATTTGGAGATGATCTGTTACTTGTTGGAAAGCCCTCATGGCATACTTTAACTTTGGTGTCCACCCCTAGACCTGGTTTGACATAGATAAAGGTGAAAAATGTCCCTACATTTGGGAAAAAGTAAGGCAGATTTTGACTTAGTGAAAATTTTTCACTAAGTGTTGAAAAAAATGTCATTTTCATGTTTTCAGCCATTTTGATCACTCCATAACTTAAAATCCATGAGGAATTGGAATGAGCTGTAGTTGACACTTTTGTAGAGTGTAATTAGAGCTACAAATCCAGCTTTGGACCATCCAAAATGGTTGCTTGGATCTCAAGTTATGGTCCTTGGAAGTTGGTACCCTAGCCACTTTGTTCCATAACTTAGAAAAATTCTAAGTTTTTTTATGGTTACCCCTTTTACAAGTTAACTCATTTTATTTGATTTTTCTTGATGAATGATGATTCAAATCACATATTAACATTGTTTTAGGGTCAAGGAACTATAATTGTGAAAAATTCCAAAAAGTTAAACTTGATTTTGTGCACAGTTGACTTTTTATCGGATGAAATCAAAATTGTGCGATCTTTTGTGAAATCAAGTCCTTGGCCTAAATCAAACCTAATGGATATATTCCATAGGTGTTGTAGGGTGTATTGAATCATGTCCCAAGGTTTGGGAGCATGTCTGGGTCAAAAGTCAAAGGTACAGTTGACTTTTACCTCGAAACCCTAATTGTGGTCCTGATGAAATTGAAACTTGTGAATCAAGGTTATTGGATCAATCCATTGTTGTAAATGGATCAATGTAGTGTATTGGAGACCCTTAAATCATGTCTTGAGGTCTTGGCTCATGTTTTGTCCCAAAAGTCAACTTAGGGGTGAATTAGGTCAAAAAACCCTAATTCCTGATTTTTTTATGAATGCTTCCCTGAGGTTGAATTGACTTGATGATTGGGTCCATGAGGTCCCTTGGAGTATCTTAAGTTATGCTTTGAGGCAATGGTTCATGCCCAGAGGAAAATTTCCATCTGGAGGCCTCAGTCGATCAAAACCCTAATTTGGTGACACTGGCGATCTTGAGGCTTGACCCAATTGGAATGTTGCAACTTTGTGCTTGATTCTTGATGTGGGAGTCCTCTTGATCCTTTATGAGGATGTTTGAGAGGTTAGACAAGTTGAAGATCATGCCATTTCTTGATTGATCCTTTGTTCAAGTGCTCCGAGAGGGCTTGAAACATTAATTCTTGGTAATAGTGAAAACTCAAACATCTTTGAGGATGTTGATGAGGCATGATGGTTCATCCATATTGTGGTAATGATTTGAACAATGATGGGAAATCTTAGTGGTCAAAATTTGGGGTATGACAACATGTAACTCATTATTTAAGCCTGTAGGTTTTATTTCATTCTGGTCGACACATACTTTCGTCAGGTCAACGCATACTGAAAGTTTCAACAGTATGTGCTGGCACATGCGTGTTTCAGGCCGACACATCTACTGTCCTAAATAAGGTTGTAGGTTTTGTTTCTCTTGGGTCAGCACATGTGTCATTTCAGGTTGGCACATGCTGTTATTTTTGACAGTATGTGCCGACACATCCATCGTTCAGGCAGGCACATGCTGTTAAGTTGGTCAATTCTGACAATTTTTTTTACTCTGAAAATTACCTGTTTGCCACCAATCTTCCAAAACTATAAATACATCATATATGCTTCATTCCAAATTGGTGATACCATAAAATTAGCTTGCATTTTCTCATCATCTTCAACCTCTGTCCTATGTCTACACACTGACAAATCACACATAATAATCTTTTGTTGGGGTGCCAGCTAGGCGAAGGCGTGATAACTTCCGATTAGGTTCTTGTGTAGCCGAGAATATCGGGTTGAGATTTGTAGGGGTCTTCATCTGGAAAAATCGCGGGTTTGTCCTTCAAGATCGAGTGAAGATTTGGGGGTTTTCGTGCAAGACGATCAAGAGAGGATTGTGTCGTTGTGAAATCCCTTGGAGATAAAGTACACAAAGGACCCTTTGGAGATAAAGAACACAAAGGAAGTAGCGGAGAACGATGAATCGAATTGAATTCTTGTGGAACAATTGGTGCAATTGATCATCCGCGAAAGCTTTGGAGATAAAGAACACAAAGGAGTAGCAATATTGAGAAGTCAATTGGCATCCATTGTTGTCTTGGTCTTACTCAAGATCAAAAGACGAAAATGGGTTAAATCAACATCAGAACTATTGTGTTTGTATGGTTGCTCTAAACACTTTTCTTATATATTGACTTTTTGCATAGTAAGAAAGTATCCTAATTCCACATTGGAAATTAGGCGCAGACGTACCCATACGGGAGGATGAAAGTGGGGAGCTGCATGAACAAATCCTCGTGTCGATCTCTCTATTTTTTCTTTACTCGTTTTATTTTTCACGCAATTTATCGAATAACATTGATTAATCGATCGACTCGTAAGAATTTTCCTGTGATCTTTTTGTTTTAAAATTGATTGTTGATTAGCTTATAATCACTTTTGATTATAAGTGGTTTTCATATCAAAAACAACACAAAGGAAATTCAAAAAATCCGTCCGCACACCAAGTGTTCGATAAATTGCATAGTTCAATATCTTTGTTTATTATCATTAGAAATACCATTACTAAGTTCATTAGTTTAAACGAGTAATAATTTGACATTCGATTAAAGGTTAATTTAAATTATTGTGTTTGTCATTCCATATTTGGCTTTGCATATCCGAGTTCCAACAACTAGGTTCATATAGACAACTTTTATCGATCCATAATAAAATCTTCCACGCGCTCTCTTTTTTAAAAAACTTTAAAAAACCCAAAATTTATTTGGTAATTTTGGTTTGGGTGTCTATTCACCCCCCCCCCCCCCCCCTCTAGACAACTCGCCATCGTCTAACAATGTCCCCCATACGTGTGTAAGCTACTTACACCAACGAATGGGAAAAATCCTACAGAACCTAATGAAAATGATAAGTTTCCTAAGAAAACTTACACTTTTGTCGTAACCAAATGTGATGAAATTTTTTATTTGTTAGTTGTAGATGGTCAAGTGCTGGTGCCCCCTGGGGGAAAAGTGCTACCATTAGAACAAAGAAAGAAACGAGGGTTTTGCAAATATCATAATTTCTTGGAATATAAAACTTCACAATGTATTCTTTTCAGGGATCTGGTGCAGAATGCTTTGAACGAAGGCAGACTCAAGTTTGCTAAAGGGAAAGCCCCCATGAAAATTGTTGCTGACCCACTGCAGATTGAAGATGCCAGTTACGTAGAGCTAGCTGTGATCAACATGGTCGAAATCATTGAAGATTTCGACATGGCTGAATTTGAAAGTGAGAATCAGATCGAGGCCGTATTCCTGAATGCTGAGGAGAGTTTCGGGGAGTCCTGTAAAGGTGAAAGATTGACGATTCTGAGATGATGTTATGTCCCGATGCAGCACGCTGTTCAACAAAAAAGCTCCTGAAAAGGTAGAAGGTGCTCAGAAGGCCAAGGAAGCTGAGAAATCTAAGCCTCAATGCTACTTTAGCAAAAGAGGGGTGCCACCGAGGAAGGGACATACACCCAATACTCAGTCTAGGCCAAATACCGACAAACCTTCAGTAGATGCTGCCCAAGAGAAATGGACTAGGCCTGCTGAAAGAAAGTATGAGAGGAAACCAAAGTCGAGGAACTTCGAGATCGAATGGGGATCTTCCATGACTTACAGAGAAAATTTTAAGATGTTTGAAAAGCGCTCCTACGGACCTAGAGCTAACTACAAGGGAAAAAATCCCTTGACAAGGACCCGGTAGCACAGGTTTCAGAGGAAATATAAGGCAGAAAAAGATGTTGCAAAGTTAAGCAACACCGAGCAAAATAAACAACAGACATGTGATTAGACTAAAAACACAGTGGGTAGGAAGTTATTCGTTCACAAGCCGGGTGCGACGAAAGTGAACATCGAAAAGCATGAACAAGATAATAAGGATGATTTGTTAACTGATAACTTTGATTCTGGGTCGAAAGGTGATTTCAAAGTTTTGTGCAACGTCGTATCTATGCTCCCTTATGAGTACGATAGGGTAACAGTGGTCGCTGAGGAGGAATACTACGAGGCAGAAGAGTCGGCTATACACAAGCCAGTCTTTTATTTTGTAATGATTAACGGGTGCATTGAGGAGCAAAATACATTCTTCGAGAGGCCCCATGGAGTGGTGAAGAAGCACATGAAGCCTCTCTCCATAAGAGCTAAGGTTGAGGGTACAACAGTAAACAAAGTCTTAATGGATGGTGGGGCAGTGGTGAACTTGATGCTTCATTTTTTGCTGGCCAAAATTGAGAAGTATGACACTGATCTCAGGCCAGATAATATGGTCCTCTCTAATTATGAAGGGAAAACTATCCAAACAATGGGATTTATCCAGGTTGAGATAACAGTTGGGTCTATTACTCGACCTACAGTTTTCATGGTGATAGCCGTCATACCTAGTTACAATTTGTTGCTAGGGAGAGAGTGGATACATGGTATAGGGGCAGTTACTTCGTCGCTGCATCAAAGGATAGCCATATGGTGTGAGGATGGGATAATGGAAAATGTCGAAGCAGACCAAGGCTACTTCATGGCTGAAGTCAATCATGTGGACAAAAGGAATTTTGACAGGAATTTGGTGAATATAGCGCCATGCATACCAGAGGGAACTGGCTACGTGCCTGTAGAAGAATCATTTTTCTCTCTAAATCTCCACCCTACCCATGGGTTCACCCGGGGATGGGAACTGATGGGTGAGAAGGTCTATGACGTAGATGAAATCCGGCCGACCGGCTGGGGCGACGAATTCAATAATGATGACTGAGTTCGATCCTTTAGATCGAATCACGGACTACGTGGCCGAGAACAGACTTCAAACAACTTTAGAAGCCGAAGTATCGCATATGACTGTTAAGGCCAATGAAGTTGAGGTGTTTAACGTAGTTAACTGAATCATCATTGAATTTTAACCCGTCGTAGAACTGTAGAAGACTGGTTTAGAGAAGAACAATCGAGAAGGCCAAAGGCTAGACTACGTCTATGACAACGAGCCTTTGAGGTTTGAGAAAGAGCCGGTAGCATCTACTACCAAGATGCAGCCCCAAGACCCGCTGGAGGAAATAAAATCTAGGTGACGGATCAGTGTGAAGGCCAACTTATATAAGCGCAAAGATCGATCCAGACTTAAGGTTAGAAGTAATAGAATTGCTTAGAGAATTTAAAGATTGTTTCGCTTGGGATTATAACGAAATGTCAAGTCTAAGCAGGGAATTGGTGGAGCTAAAACTACCAATAAAGGCAGGCCTGAAGCCCCTCAAGTAGCCGCCAAGGCGATTTGCCCTAGAGATAATGTCTAAAATAAAGGAGGAGATTGAAAGACTCCTATGAACCAGGTTCATAAGAACCGCAAGGTATGTCGAATGGCTTGCCAACATCGTTCCAATTATAAAGAAAAATGGAACGTTAAGGGTTTGCATATATTTTAGAGATCTCAATGTTGCGACCCCTAAGGACAAATACCCAATGTCGGTTGCCGAGATGTTGGTTGATTCAGCAGCGAGTTTCGAGTACTTTAGTATGTTAGATGGTTATTACAGATATAACTACATTTTTATTGCAGATGAAGACGTGTCGAAGATGGCATTTCGATGCCCAGAAGCTTAGGCACCTACGAGTGGGTAGTGATGCCATTTGGCTTAATGATTGCTAAAGCAACCTATTAGAGGGTGATGAACTCTATCTTTCATGACTATATTGAGATGTTTATGAAAATTTACATCGATGCATTAGTTTTTAAATATGTGTCGAGGAAAGATCCTCTGGATCACCTCAGGAAATCATTCTGCGTGCATGCAGGAGATTTTGTTGGCTTTGTGGTCCACAAGAAAGGGATCGAGATAAATCAAAATAAGACAAAAGCCTTCAAAGAGATGAAGCCTTCGTTGACAAAGAAAGAGTTGCAATCTCTCTTAGGGAAGATCAACTTCTTAAGAAGGCTTATATCGAACCTTAGCAGTAGAGTACGAACATTTTCACCACTGCTCCACCTGAAGAAGGAAGAGTTTGTGTGGCGACCTGAGCATCAGAAGGTGTTCGACGAAATCAAGACATATTTAGAAAATCCTCCTATTCTGGCACCGCTAGTTAGAAACAGATGTATGAAATAGTACATTTTGGCCTCAAATTTGACCATAGGGAGTTTATTAGCCCAAGAGGAGTATAGTGGTGCCGTAAGAGCCATATATTACCTTAGCCGAGCTCTTAATGATGTCGAAACTAGATATAGCCCAATCGAGAAGATGTGCCTATGTTTGCATTTTTCTTGTATGAAATTGAAACATTTAATCAGGCCAATTGATGTTTATGTGTCTTCCCATGTTGATGTTATTAAGTACATGTTGTCTAAACCAATTTTGCATAGTCGAATTAGAAAGTGGGCACTTTCTTTAACTGAATATTCTTTAACATAAGCGCCTTTAAAGAACATGAAGGGACAGGTGGTCGCAGACTTCATTGTGGATCACGCAGTGGTCGGGAAACGTGTGAATTATGTAGAAATGGAACCTTGGAAGTTATACTTCGATGGTTCAAGTCATAAAACTAGAACGGGCGTCGAAATTTTGATCATTTCAGCAACCAAAGTGCCAACAAAGTTCAATTTTAAAATTGAAGGTTCTTGCTCCAACAACGAGGCCGAGTACGAAGCTTTGATAGCTAGGGTTGAAATCTTGTTAGAATTAGGGGCAAAGCGAGTCGAGATAAAAGGAGATTTTGAGTTAGTCGTGAAGAAAATAACAAAAGAATACAAGTGTATCAAGTTGAAATTAATCATGTACTTTGTTATAGTGAATCGACTGATCAATTGTTTTGACTTCATGGATATTAGACATATTCCTAGACTGGAGAATCACGAAGTAAACGAATTGTCACATGTCGCTCCTGGATATAGAGTGCGAAAAGGAAAGATAGAAGAATTGATTGAAGTTCGAGGAAGGGTCCAGGCGACGAAGCTTTCTCCATCAGATATGACGGTGACAAAGCTTGGGGCAATAGACTCAGAGAAATTTGAAATTTATACTGTCCAGGACTTCCTTGGCACCAAATGGAGAAAACCCATAGTTGATTACTTGAGTAATCCAGTCGGGTCAACAAATCAAAAGGTCAAGTATAGGTCGCTAAGCTACGTAATTATTGGAAATGAGCTATTTAAGAAAACCCCTGAGGGGGTGTTGCTCAAGTGCCTTGGCGAAGAAGAAGCATATCTGGCTGTTTCGATCTCCCATAGTGGGGCATGTGGTGCTCATCAAGTGGGACACAAGATGAAATGGTTATTGTATCGACAAGGTGTCTATTGGCCCACAATGCTTAGGGATTTCATTGATTTGGCTAAGGGTTGCCACGGATGCCAGGTTCTCTCAGGCATACAACACGTTCCTGCCAGTGAGTTGCATGTGATAGTAAAACCTTGGCCGTTTAGGGGGTGGACTTTAGATCTAATTGGAGAAATCTGACCTACGTCCTCTAAGAGCCAGAAATATATCTTGGTCGGAATTGATTACTTCATAAAGTGGAGTGAAGCGATTCCTCTACTGAAGGTTGATCTAGAGGCCATAATTGAGTTTATTGGAAAAAACATTATTTATAGGTTTAGGGTTTCTGAGACCATTACGACAGACCAAGGGTCAATATTCATCAGACGAAAGATGCAGGATTTGCATAAAAATGGGGATTAAATTGTTAACCTCGACTCCCACTATGCTCAGGAAAACGGGCAGGTTGAGGCTGCTAACAAAACCATTATCAGTCTGATCAAGAAGCATGTTGGGAGGAAGCCAAAGAATTGGCACCAAATGTTGGACCAGGTCCTGTGGGATTGTTGTACGTCTCCCAAAGATGCAACAGCCACAACGCCATTTCGACATACGTATGGGCATGAAGTTGTGTTGCCGGTAGATATTTACTTACAGTCAGTTCGAGTTCAACGTCAATATGAGATCCCATCAGAGCAATATTGGGGAATGATGTTAGACGAGATAGTTGATTTGGACGAGGAAAGATCGACAACATTAGATGCATTATAGCCTATAATAAAAAGGTTAAGTCCACAACGTTCTTGAATGGAGATTTTGTTTGGAAAGTTATTTTTCCTATGGATCAAAGAGATCGAACCTTGGGCAAATGGTCCCCAAGTTGGGAAGGGCCATTTCGAATTCTTCAAGTGTTTTTAAATAACTCTTACGAGATCGAAGAATTGGCTATGGACAAATGAATTCTTAGAATAAATCGTAAGTACCTTAAACGGTATAGACCTATGCTGTAAGAGATTCAAATTAAACAAGAGTAATATGCTAAACGAAACAAAAGTAACCACCATGGTATTAAAATTCCAAATTGGCAGTCATTACATAAAGAGGTATAGCCATTACAAGGACGAAACGAAAAAGTAACAAAAGACTAGCAGAAATGTTGTTTAAGCGGGAAATTACACCCTAAATTCTTCTAGCTTGGTCTTGGAGAGGTCGAGCCTGACGCGGAGGCGATCTATGAGTTCTTCCATGGGGGTGAGTTGAAGTCCTAGATTGAGCGCACGTTCAGCATGCTCAACTCCTTTGGTGGCTTTAGCGCCAATCATTTCCTTTGTTGGGAGCGATCGTCATGAAGCCAATTCAGCTTTCTCTTTCTCTAAGCCATCAATCTCCTTAGCGAGTTCTAGCATCTTTGCACGGCGCTGAGCAATCTTCTCATTAATCAAAGTTGTTTCATCGTTGAATTCCTGGAGCTGACCTTCAAGTTGATCAACCTTTTGATCAGATCCATCACTAACCTCCCAAGTTGTTGCACTGGAGTCGTTCACTCCTCGAAGTTTGGAAATGGTCGAGTGTTTAAGGTCAATATCTTTGCAGACCTGATCAAAGAAGGATTCAAACTCAAATAGGAATTTGACCAAAACATCGGACGCCCGCTGTTTGTTAAGTTCGGCTAGCAGTTTCCAGATGTCATTTCCAAGATTAACATCTTCTTCGATTGTAGCGAGAAGGTCGACTTCGAATAGGTTAGCTTTCAATTGTTAGACAAGAAGGTTAATGGCATCGTTTCTAGTATCAGCGAGTGGCGAGTCGAAATATTGGACCAATTTAGAGTCCATCTACATCCGGCGCAACTTCTGCAGTCTCTTAAGTGTCTCAATTTGATTTCTCCTCTTGAGAGATAAGATCTCTGCTTGTCTGAGAGAAGAATTTGACATGGAGTCATGCACATCAGCTTGAGTTGGCTCTGGGCGAACTGGTTGGATGTTCTTTTGAAAGGGAGTAACGTCGACACGAGAAGTAGTTCGTTCTTCATTGTCTTCAGCAGACTTATTAGTATGCAAGTCATTGGGGGCAGGTTGGTGTGAACAGACGCAATGTGGTTATCCATTTCATTAGCAGGATTGGATTCAATATCTATTATTATTTTTGGTGGCAGTTGTGCAGCAGTGGTTGTTGTTGTATTCATTGGCTGGGAGATTGTTTCAATGGTCGAAACACTGGAGTTAAGGAAATCTAACTAGTGTATGGGTGAAAGTGAAGGAGAAGCGGATCAGAGGAATCCAGTGGGAGCTGTTTCTTGGTCATGGGTCATGTCGTGATCATTGGTCACGATCAAATTTTCCTAAGAGAAGAAAGAAGGTATCAGAAACGGAAGGAAGAACAACAAACTAGTTATGAAGAGGATGAACGCATACCTTGGGGTCATCAGCTTCGTTGTCAGGATTGTTTAAGAGTGAAGTGGTGTTTTCATTGACTAAGGGTGTAAGAGTCTGGGTAGATTCCTTTTCCCTTCTTCTTTCCTTATTTTTCTTCTTCGGAGTTATTTTTGGAGAGTGGTTGGAAGGACCTGCAGAGGTCTTGACTATGTCCTTTTGGGGCATAGACACTTGGGGGGTCTTTTTCTGTTTTTGGCTAAAATCAGCCTTTATTGGGGCCTTTGACCTCGACCTTGAGAAGATTAGAGGTTGCTCAGACTCCCCTGAGCTTTCTACGTGAACTTGAACCGGAATTAGTTGGAATACCCTAAAGAGTTGGTCAAATTAGTGACGTGTTTAAAGAAAATAAGTAAGGGTGAGATTTGACCATGATACCTGACTAGGGGCAATAATAGTCATTGGAGTAGGAGTAGTTCTTAGGGTAGTTCTAGTCTTGTTGGCAGAGGAAGTCTTTGCTTTCTTCTTCTTCTATCGAGCGGAGGAAAAAATTTATGAGAGAGCGCCTTAGAAAAAAATAATAAGATATGGCTTCTAAGTAAGAAGCGAAGGTACCTTCTTCTTAGAATCTTCTGGCTGACTCGTCTTTCTTGCCTCAGAATGCCCTTCGACATTGGCATCGACAGGAAGTTCAGTACCATTTGATGGTTGAAGAGTCAGTGGAAGAAACGGAAAAGAGGTAAATAGGTGCTTAGAGAAACGTACCTTGTTGCTCTTTAGGCACATCAGAGAGAGCGTCGGAGATCCTTGTAAAGAAGTTGTCCTCTGAAAACTTTGTAGCCAAGTAGGCTTGCCACCAGTTGTGGAATTCAGCAGTTACATTGAAACATGGTTGGAATTCAAAGAGAGGGAGTTCAAGAACTTGGTTGCAGGCATACTGGATACATTCCTTAAATTTGTCATAACTGAATTTACGCTCTGACTTGCAGATGTCATCTTCCTAAATGTAGAGAGAATGAGGTTGAAATTGGTTGCAGCCAAACTGCCTAGCCACCAAATTAGGTTGATAGCCAGCAAAGCCATAGCCAGTAGCCTCAAGTCTCGACGACAAGATTGTAAGGGTGAAAAAAGCGGCTCAAACCGCGTTCGACATACTAGTAGTTGAAGGAGAGGAGTAAAGAAACTTGTTGTGAAGCTACGTTGGGCCAACCGAGCGAGCCACAAAAGGTGCCATGGTCTCGTAAAAAACTTTGGTGCCAATGAAGACCTCGATGTACTTAATAAGATTATTTGAGGTGGGAGTTTCTTTAGGAGTAAGTAAAGTCAGCCTCAAGCCTTCGATGGCCCTATGTTCAGTCGCCCTCATCGGGGCTAGAGAATTAGTGACATGGAGTCGAGGTTCGAAAGTGGCGTTAAACCACAACTGTAAGAGCCAAAAGGGGTCAGAGAGGGGAAATGACTTACTTTTAGTGTTCTCAGATAGATGTTTTAGTTTGTTGGAGGCTTTTCCAAGAGATTGGTATAGATTAGCCAAGAGCAACTTGCTGAAGGAAAACTTGCGTCCCGCATGAAGTTGGATGGCCAGGGGATGAACTTCTTCACCACCTATAAAGAACTGGAGCAGAAGACATAATAAGAGAGCCAAAACGCCAAGAAAGCGATGTGTTCTTGGTCGGAGACATCTGGGCTAACAGTGTCGTGGTGATTTTGGATGAAATTTTTGTAGGTGGGCGCCTAATGGTGAACTCATGCGGAGTTTCCAATGTCAGACAAAAAGTGACAATGACAAGATTCAAACCTGTGATGGAAGAAACGTCGAACAATGTCGGTGTAAACATGCCACAAGGGAATTGGAAAGTGTTCGTTGAACCCTCCCAAAAGAAAAGTGAGGCCAGCAGCATGCAGGGATTGTACTTGGGGCCAGTTCTAGACAAATTGACCATGTCATAGATGCTTATGTTTTCCCAGTGTGTTTTCTTCTTGGCTTGGACCTTGTCAAGCCAGGCCAGGTATTCTTTTGTGGGAGCCGGTGGAGCAGATCGAAAGATATGATTAGGCTTGGCCATAAAGGACAGATCAAGAGCCCGTCATTCAAACACAACAAGCGTGGTGTGTAGGTAACCTAGAAAAAGGTGAGAAACCTTTGAAGCTTGCGACCGCTTGGTAGGATACGGCCCAGAAAATGCGTAAAGCTGGTTGTTCATGTAGTAGGGGATCAACATTTGTTTCTGTCATACGACAATTTTGTTGTTATCAAAGGAAGGTTTAGGAATGAAATCCCTCACCTATTCGCTTTCAGAAGGAGGAATGATGAAAGCCAGCGGATTGTTAC
Organism: Lathyrus tuberosus; assembly: GCA_022829125.1. NCBI lineage: Eukaryota > Viridiplantae > Streptophyta > Magnoliopsida > Fabales > Fabaceae > Lathyrus > Lathyrus tuberosus. The sequence goes on along the minus strand of JALAZF010000082.1, from coordinate 1,463,640 downwards.
CAGTAGAGGGCTTGAAGTAAACCTTGCGCTTAGTCATGGTGAGGAAAAAAAAGGTTTTTCTAGAATAGAGATGGTGAAATAGGGTTTGAAGTTTTTTGCAAAAGAGAAATAATGCAAGAAGACGAAGTAGAGAAAAGGAAGTGAAAAGCTTGGGAGAACTATTTATAACCATCAGTGCATGTCCCAAATCCAAAATCTGGCAACAACGTGGGAGTGATTGAAGAGATTACGTGGGGTTCCAATGCAAGCATTAATGAGGAGTGATAGTAGGTACTGCAAAACGTGAAAACCCACGTCTTCCTAGAAAGTAGGAATGATGAGTGATGATTAGATTCTGAGCGAATCTCTTGAAAGTGATAATGCACCGCAAAAAGGGAAATGATGACGATGACGTCAACAAAAGTGAAACGACGTCAAAAAATTATAGTAAAAAAGGCCACGTCTCTCTTGTTCGATACAAATCGAAACATGGCCTTTTGGGGTCAATTTGTTAAACTGGATTTTTTGACTTAACTATAAATGGCAAGTATTCAATGAGACCAACCATGAATGTGCCACGTGGAATACTATGCCATGTTGGCTAATGTTGGAGTTCATCATTACAATTGAATACTATACCATGTTGGCTAAGGTTGGAGTTCATCATTACAATTGAATAATATGCCATGTTGGCTAAGGTTGGAGTTCATCATTACAATGGAAGTAATGACAACTCAGTTACCACATGTGGAGTACATCACTATAATGGACAATATGATGAAACATGTTACATTAACGTGGTCGACGTCAAAGGCTTCGACGAGGATATTCAGTTCTTGGCGCCAACAAAACACTTGAGAGGTTCAAATGATACCACAAGGCAAGAACTACTATATTAGTGTCGACGATTACATGTAGAACGTGGGGCACGTCGGGGAGAATTGCTACACGATCTGAAAACGTGTCACCACGGGAGTAGCTTATCATGCTTAGGAAGTTATATTAGTATTGTATATGTAGGTACTTAGGTTCATTTTGTAAGGGGTCCGCAAATTGTACACGTTTTCTGAAACACTCAAAGTACCTGCGCTGTGAGAAACGAGTGAAAGAAAGATGTATATATGTGTTCCACAGTTTTTTTTACAAGTTTAACAATTTTATCTTAAGTCTTTCTTTTATGCATTTAAGTTTTTTTGACTTCCTCTACTTTTCATGCAACTTTACGCTTTCTCGCACTTTACTTTCAAGTCTCTCTTTTAACTTTAAATTTTCTTTTACCTTGCATCATTCTTTTCAAGAGATCATAAACATTTTCATATAGTTTCCTGAGTTTATGTTAACTTCGACAAACTCTAGGATTTTCACGAATAACAAATACACAAAAATATTCGGGAGATTTTTAAGTTTGATCTCTTAAATATTAATATAAACTTGTATTTATTTATTAAATTACACTGTAACAGACAGCTTTAGGCATTTGGGGAGAGTTGTGGTGATTTAATTGTCTCAATCCTATTTGTCGGGGTTTGAGTGGCATTTGAACTCTTTCTTGTCTTTGTTTGTAGTCTGGTGTGTATTTTCTCGTATTATTTCCTCTTCCAGCTGCATGTTTTATGCCTTGGGTTTGAGTTAATAATAATTTCTTTTACTTTTCTAAAAAATAGTTTGGTTGTATAACAAGTAATTGACGCATATACAATCGAATTACACACAATATTCCAACTAAATCACATTTTTCAATGATTCCATTTTTATTAATATCTTCAATTTGTCAAACATTGACTTTTTGCAAATTACTGTTGCAATACTTCAGCATTAATATTTTTTCACTTGTCACGAAGAAAATGAAATTTTCTTTCCTTGTGTGTGCTTCTATCATGGCTAACAGATTGTACAGTCAAATATATTGCAAAATTGTTCTCAATAAGTAGGTTTATACAATAATACTTATAGTTCTAGCTATGTTCAACTCAACTAGCAACATTTTAATATATAGAGTTTGATGGACCGCAAATGATGCTGCAACATCTTTTACATTGCATGAGATTGCAAATGATGCTACAATAAATGAATTATTACATATTTTTATTTACACGAGGCTTCGAATGATGATACATTGATACATGGTGTTCAATATGAAAGGGAATTTATCTTAAAAAATAAAACTATCACAAATAATAAACGGTTAAACATATAACTAATAGATATTAAAAATAAAATTTCCAGAAATATACAATGAGAAATCATAACTGTTTATGCCCTTCCACTATTCCCCTTGGATAATTTCCCTCTGCCATTGTGAGAAATCGTAACTGTTATACCCATATGTATATAATATCTACACAACGCATTTGAATCATTCTTTCATTTTGTACTGCCTTTTATTTTTTTTTTCAAATTTTACTACAACCACTACCATACATAACATAACTTCCAGGAATTATATTTTATTTCAAGAAACAAACTCATGATCACAAAAACTATTATTTCATACTTGATCTATATTATTTTCATTTCCTATGTGATACCGGATAAACTACTATCATATTTTTTCATTCTTGATCTATATTATTTTCTTTTATTTTTTGCATCCCTATATTCTCTTTTTTCATTTTATAATTTTCTTTTCCAACATGTTCAAGGGGATTATGCAAATACAATGTATGAATCTACTACTTTCAACATTTTTGTCTGGAAATTCAGGTTGAATTAAATATTGCTCATGTAGTTTTTATCGGTTTATTCAATTTTTTTTTGTTTTTTTGTTTTAATGAGTGCAACTTTTGATGTTAGTGTTTGATTATGGATGAGTTGTCCAATATATTATTTTGTAATTATTTTTGAAACAGTGTGTTTGTGTATATATTCTTTATAGTGGTTCACTTTTGATCTTGCAGTTATTGATTGAGAAGAACAATGTGTTCTTAGTTTGTGTTCAATTAAATTATTTTAATTATGTATGTTAGTATCGACTATACTGCAATCAATTTAAATATATTGGCTATGATTTTCTTTTTCTAATTACACTTTATTATGTCTTGGACTCTCTCGGTCATATTTTAAATTGATTTATTTATTATTCTACTTACAAAATTGTTGTCTCACTGATGTGAAATAGATATGTTTGATTACTTCTAATTTTTTCCTATTTGATAGATACAACATATTTTTTTGTTATTTAATTTATTTTATTTTGATTTATTTATTTTATAATTTTGTTGTATTTTTAATAGATGCAAAAGAGATTATAACAGGGAATTCTAATTAAAACTTTGGTGTAAATGCATCTTTGTTGCTAATTTTTAACGAAGAAAGATTTTCATTTTTTTCTATAAGTATAGTACCTTTATTTTATAAATCATATATATATTTTTATCATTTTATTGAAAAGAGATGGTTATTTTTTGGTGAACCATATATATTTTGACCATGTTAATATTGGTTTAATGAAGAGAGAGATTATAAATTTTGTGTAAGTACGTTAACATTATTTTAAAAATCATATATATATATATATATATATATATATATATATATATATATATATATATATATATATATATATATATATAGGCAAATTCTTAGATATCTATGATAAGTAGTTGGGTACCGTACCTTTAGTACAAAATGATTTAAAATATTATTTTATTTTTAAGTAAAAAATATATAAAATGTGACATGACATTGAATGTAATTGTTTTATTGGATGAGAGTACAAAGTGTTCACCTATTTTTTTCTATCATTTTAGTGTTAATTTGTTGATAAAGATATCTTAGGATTCAAAGAAAACATATTTATTTATATTTTAAGACTTTGCATATTTAAAATGATGTAATTGTTACATATTTTAACCAAAACTTAATGTATGCATGAATACATATTACATGTTTTTATACTTAAATAATTTAAATTTAAATTTAAATTAAGTGAAAAACATCATATATAATTTCACGTGTGTGCGTATTTAAAAAAGTGGATGGACGAAAATGAAAGTTATTTTGCTATGAGAAGAAGCGTATCATAATAGCACAAGTGCATATCATAATTTAAACAAAAACTTTCCGTTTATATTTCGACGCATGAGTGAATCAAAAAAAGCGGACAAACGGGCACGGGAGTGCCCGTTTGGACGCTAGTATATACTAGAGTTTTTTAATGAGCAATACGCTTTTTGAAAGACATACCACATATTCACTCAAAATTTTATGGTGATAAATGTGTGGGTTCTCTCACTTATAAATTTTCAAGCCTCCACTTTTCTAATCAATGTGAGACTTCCCGACACTTAGTTTCTCAATACTTTCAACTCACACATGTTTTTCTCAACATTTCCCTTAAGTGTGTGTCTATCAACAATCCTCTCTTTCAAGCAGAAGCTTTTTCATCTACATCACTTGTACCGCCGTTGACATTTTTGAATGGGACATGCCTCTAACTCACCACCATGTAGGGAGGACTTTCGATACAAGGAAACTAATCCCTTACTCGAACCAACGGCTTCTGATAACACTGTTGCGTCATCAATTTATGGGGTCAACATGAGGGAGCATTTACATTCATTTGGGCCTTTCTTTATGAGCAACGCATCTTGTGAAAGACGCATCACATATTCACCAAAAACTTTAAGGTGATAGGTGTGTGGGTTGTCTTATAAATGTTCAAGAATCCACTTTTTTAATCAATGTGGGACTTCCCCATACTTAGTTTCTTAACACTTCCAACTCACACTGGTTTTTCTCAAGAGAAGCTTGGTCATTAATGAATATTATTGTATATCAAACAATGATGATATGAGAATTATATTCTCAATATTTGGTCATTATCACTCCCTAGAGTTATCGAGTTAGATGTTACCCTAATTAGTATTTTTGATGATATATGCTCTAGTATAATTCACCCAGGAACGCTTGATGAGATTGCATCGTACATGATTAAGTCTGATAAATAAGTAAATAGTTTGTATTCAATTGATGTTTTTAATTATTCAAAACTTATCGTTAGTGTTTAACATGTATCATGATGTTGAATTTCATATAGTTTAATGGAGTGTTCCAATTTATTGTGTTTGTTCATGAATTTAACAATTTTGAATTCTAGAATATAGAGGTTTCAAAAATACACTTCACATTCTAGAATCGAGAGGATATTTATCTTTATTCTAAAAGTTTCTAAGTTTCTAATGGTAGGAAAAAAGAAAAACTCATAAAATAATAATGGTATTGGATCATTATTATACAATGTTGAAAACCTAAACCCTAAAGTCCAATCATTTTCATCTCTTTTTTATCCACATCATAATATTGCAACACACTCTTCTCTATCTCTTAAATGAGCGGTTGCGCTTGTTGCCAAATCTCCATACTCTCTATAACCAAATCACTTTTTCACTTTAGTAATTGTTAGATGCGGAACTAGAAATAGAGGAAATCACGGAGGCTACGATGGAATAAAGCTTCATAGGTGATTTTGTGATGCGCTATCGTGGATCGAAGGTTGCAATTACGGTACTTTTTGGATAGGAAGCGTTGATCCTGAATCAACATCGTTGATCGGCGTAGATATTGAATTGGTGTTACTAATATCCGGTACGGTGGTTCAGAGGGGTGGGTACTAGCATGGTTAACACTACAATGCCAAAGTCAGTTAGGGGTTTTAGATAACTATAATGAGAGTGGTGATTATAGATTGTGTACCTAAAAATCCTTTGTGAAGGTGTTTATACCTTAGGTTTAGTGGAGCAGGTTAAGCAAGTGGGCCTTGCGTTATTAGGCATATGAGCGGCCCGGGCCGTTAAGTGCTAGGCCTTTGGCCGACACAGAACAATTTTCCCCAAGATTCGTCGGACACTTTAGATGCCGAGAGAGTCTTTAGTAATTGTGGTAGGCCCTTGAGAATGGTTGCTTATGTGTCACCTGATATGTATTGCTTTGGTTTTGCTAAAGTGTAATGGAGAACGTGAGCATTTAATGCAATCCCTTCATTGAAACATTTTTCCGTTTTTATCTTGATACGTGGCCTGAAAAGGTGCGGAGTGAAGTGACGTAGCTTACTGTGCACTCGCGTGCACTTGAGTTTGGGTGAGTTCCCAAGACAAAATATGATTGTTGATCTATATTTGGTTCTTGCTTTCAATCTAATCTATTTGATTGCTTCTGCCTATATGAGGGTAGAATGATAGAGTGGAGAAACTTTTCGCTATCGTGAAAATTTAGTTTCCCTTATCTCTTTGAGTCTTTCCCATTTCTTTGAGAGCATTTTCTTCAAGAGTAAATGCTTTTACACATTCAAAATTCCAAAGCTATTAAGCTTTTACTATTCTGCCTTCTCCTTGTTTTATCACCTTCGACCACTATCAAGAGTGATTAGGAGGTTAACGTTTCTTCATCCTCATAAAGGGGAATTGAATCTGATTCGAATTTCAAACCTTCTATAAGGGGGGAATTTTACACGGGAAGTCATCCTCTTGAGTGATGATTCGAAAATGGAAGGATTGTGTAGAGAATCTCTTTTAGATGAGACCCCTTCCATGGATTCTTTGGATTCTTTCCTTATGGGGAAACTCAATAGAGGTTAAAACTTTATTGAGAGATTGATGCTTCCTCCGGTCTTGATTGAGGCAGAAATAGAAGCTTCTCGCCGAAGGAGGGAAAGTGACAACAACTTCATTAAAACATACTGAGGGGTGACTGGCCAGGGTTATAGCAATATTGAAATTGCTTGTCACTTGAAGTGTCTGGGGCAGTCTGATGTTGAGTCTTGAATCAACCCCGGTGACCATCATAGAGATGAAGTATTAGCCTGTAAGGGTCTTTAATTAATTAACTCGGCTAATGCCATAATATATCAATGGGTGGCCACTGAAATAATTTGGACTCTATTCGCCTTGAACACTATCGAGGTTGTCACAAAAGTTGTCATCACGATTGGCTATTCCTCATACTGGTCGATTCTCCTAGTAGGCCTGGATGAAAAGATATGTAGCTCTTTTAAGGGTTGTTTGGTTCCTCTGTATGAATGTCTCTTCACTGGGTTAGGGATACGATTTCTCTTCTCTGATTTTGAGGTGGTCTCCCTAGGTCATTTGAAGGTTGACCCCTCGCAAATTCATCCTAAAGAATGGGCTTTCATGAAGGTGTTTCAACTTTGTGTCGAGTATAGATCTTGGAATCCTTCCTTGAAGCTCTTATCCGGTCTTCTTTCTTTGGCCCATACTTCTCTGGATAATACCCAGAACCAGAGTTTGATCTTCTTTCACCCTAAGGAGCCTTGGTTAAACCATTTTTCCTCTAACTGAGGTAATCTACTAGTGTTTCATGTTGGTGAAACCTGACATCTATGAGGCTCATCTGGATTTTTGCTCGTCTTCGGCCTCAGTAGGGCGTGCCCGCTTTTATAGAGGGTTTTTTTTTTAGAAATATTGGTTTAGGGGTACATTTTCACCAGCATATTCCTTCTTACCATTCCAAGTTGTCTTCTCTGCCTCCCGAAGAGGTAAAGATGAAAGAGGATTTATTCTCCTAGTATCAGGGACTCAGGTACGAAGAAGTGTTTGGTCCCAGCTGTAACATTATTACCCCGTAATACATACTTAACGTAAAATCATGCAAAGACAATCAAAATTTAGCATAAGTTGTCACCTCACAACTCAAAATAAAAATTTCATCAATTTAAAACATAGCAGCGGAAACTCGAAAATATAGTTCAAACTTCAAAGTCTTGAATTAAACGACTGTAAGCTCAAAACAACAATTAATTCAAAACACCCCATAAATAACTTTTGATTTTGAGGTCTCAGGTTCTAATTTCTTCAAAACCTCTGAATCTACAATTATAGGTTCTGATTGGTGTGAAACCTTAGCATTATTAGAAAGCACAAAATGAGAGTACAACTTTTTTTTAGCATGGCTTGTAGAAGAAAGATCTAATGCTTTCATCAAGGTTTCAATTCTTGGATTAAAAGGTTTTTTTATGATAACCAAGACCTTCTCCTTCGCTCTTACTTACACCATGGATGCGAGTTGGGTTCTTCTAAAGCCAATTATGACAAACTCTTGAAGAGACGTCTCATACTCATTAAGAGTTTTGTAAGACATATCTTTCACCAAAGCAATATAATCTCTTTCTATTTTTTCAATCCTATTTTTAGAGAAATCCAATTCACATTTCATAAGACCATATTACTTTTGTATGATTTTCATATGTTTGGCTTTCCCCTGAAATTTATCCATAAGATCTTGACAAAAAGAAATTAAATCAGATCTAGAAAGTTTAGCGAATACCTAACACGCATCCTCTGAATGTGAGTCAGAATTAGCTTCAAATTCTGAGTATGAGAATGTTGAAGCCACCAAAGCTAGATTGGTTTCTCCTTCATTCTTGTCAACTTCTTCTTAATCATCAAGTTCATCCAATGTTGCCATGATACTTTTATTAAACTTGCTTTTGAAGTTGTTCTTTTGGAAGATTTCCTTTTTGACTTTGTCCTTGTAAAGCTATGGACAGTCACCTATAAAATGATCAGGCTTCTGACAATTGAAGCATCCTTTATGATCATCTTTGTTAACTCTGGAGCTTGTTCCTATGAAGCCAGATCTTCTACTATAGAACTTTTTGTTCTTGTTAGCAAGATACTGAAACCTATTTATGATGAAAGTCATTTCATCATTATCTGAATCTTCATCAGAGGCTTTAGCATGAGTGGCTTCTTTATGCTCCCAAGTTTGATAATATTTCTTAAACCTCCCAAAAAATTTCAAAGCCAGAGACTTTGATTTCTTGATTGGTTCTTCATCTCTATTGAGTTCTAACGTATGGCTTTGGAGATTACTGATCAGACTCTCAAGACTGATTTTGTTCAGGTCTTTAGCTTCCTGAATAGCTGGTATCTTAGGTCTGTATCTGGCAGGAAGACTCCTAAAAATATTATTGACATGATCAAAGGTAGTGTAGATCTTTTTTAGAACTTGAAGACCAGACACAATAACTTGAAACATTGATAACACGGTTTCAATGTTCTCATCTTCTTTCATTCCGAACAACTTATATTGCGAAACCTGAAGATTTTCTTTGGATTCTTGAACTTGTTGGTTTCCTTCATAAGTAGCACATAAAGATTCAAAAATGGTTTTGAAAGTAGATTTGTCAATGATCTTTATGTACTCATACTGAGGCAAGGCATCAACAAGAATGCCTCTCACTCTGTGGTGTTTTCTGTAAAGCTTTAGATCAGGTGTGGGAGTTTTTCTATTATCTACCATTCCTACTCCATTCACAGGAATATTAACACCATCTTGAAAAATGTCCCACAGCTCATCATCAGGACTTATGATGTGAGTGTACATCTTGCTTTTCCACCATTCAAATTCAGTAGAGTCTCCGCTAAATGTTGGAGGTCTAGAAACATAATTGTTCTTTTCAAATGTACTATAATTATGATTAATATTACCAAGAGGATTAGGAGTACCCCCACTAGATCCAACTACTCCAGATTCATCAGCCATGATAAAATATATGTTTTCCTTAGGATCTTTTCTGCATCATTGTTAAGTGTTTAGAATAGAATTTGCTATGATACCAACTAAAGGTGAGAAAAACATAAGAAGGGGGTGAATTGTGTTGTCTTTTCTCAAAAAATTTCTTCTTCTGATTCTGATTGATCTTAATCAGAGTCTGAACCCTCAATTCAGAGTCTGAATCAGAGTTACTCAGAGTCTGAACTCTTGAATGTCTTTATCAGATTCTACAACAAAATATGACTCAAAGGTAAACAAATGATATCGGCGGAATATTTTTCAGAAGCAAGTAAATTAAAGCAAGATACATAAGAAAATATCCTAGTTCCCCTCACAACCTGAGAGTAGTCCAATCCCCTTGCACTTCCAAGGGATTTCCACTATAACCAAACTAATTACAAATGCTCAAGCACACAAGCAAGAGACTTCCAAATGATCAAACACACAAGCAAGAGACTTCCCTTGCTCAAACCCTAAAGTAAGAGACTTTTATGCTCAAGCACACACACAAGATACTTCAAATGCTCAAGCACTAAAGCAACAGATTTCTGACTCTAAATAAACTGTTAAAAGATTTAGGTAACAAGTACATTTGATATGCAATCATAGGTGTAAATTGAATACAACTTAGAAAGACTCTAAGACTTAGGAACTTCTAAAATATATAAGTGTTAAGATATTCTAAGTCTAACATATTTGACAGAGTAACTTCTCTTTGATTGTGAAGGTTCAGAGTCTGTATAGTAGTGTGTTGTATTAAAGATTGGTAATCTTCTTCTTCAGGACTATAGCTCCTTTTATAGAGAGGAGAAAAAGAGACATTGAAGAATTTCACCAAAAGCACGAGCTTACTTTGTACTTGATTAGACACATCAATAAAGAACCTTTCTACAAGAGGAATTATCACTACTATGGAAAACCCATTTAACAACGGTTGGGAAAGATATATAATCGTGCGGGCCCAGGCGTTGTTATGTAGAGTGTCTTTGTATATATGATACTTACAATCACGGCCCAGTAACCGTTGTAATAAACTAGAAAGCGCGCGCCTTATCACAACAGGTTTTCCAAAAGACCATTGTGATAAAAATAATGGTCCTAGGTGCGATTCCCAGTTGCGCCGTTTTGATATTTATTTTTTTCTGGATAGCGCGCGAGATATTATAACGGTTATGATATATAGTCGTTGTTACATTTCCTGCAGAATTAACAAATATTATCCTGCTTTTATAATTAATCCCATTTTTTAACCTGTATTATTATTCACCATATCACAGCAGAAAATACAACTCACATTTGTGATAAAGTTATCATAATAATATTAATTGTATCATATTCATAATAACACATAATTGTATCGTATTCAATTGTATCAAAACAAACATCCTACAATTTATCAGAACAAACAACCTACAGTTTACACATTACATAACATCACATAATTGTAACTTGGTGTTTTGGTTTCTTGTCTCTTGATTTCTTGTCTCTTAGTGTCTTGTCTCTTGGTGTCTTGACTCTAAAGACCTATCACTACAACAAAAATGACTTTTGGCAACAATGCAAAACCGAAGCCTAAAGTGTAATAACCGTAGCCTAAGGCTTTAGGGGGAGGTTTATCAGACGTGGAATAAACCGCCGTTGCCTATTCCTTTAGAGCGTTGTTTTTTTAGTTTTACCCACGGATTCAAAACGTCGTCGCCTGATACATCAAAAGTCCACGGTTTTAGTTGTACTTTTAAATCGCGGTTTTCTAATAACAACACAAAATAACCGTCCCCAAAACATGAAAAGGCAACGGTTAGTAAACAACAATAAATGAAAACCGTAGCTATTATATAGTCTCATTTAAACAAACTACACTTAACCGCGCCTAAAACATAAGAAAAGTCCACGGTTTTTAATAAGCAACATGTAAAAAGTGTTGCCTACGAATTGAAATTTTTTTGGTAAATCTTGTAACTTCTATGTGAACTTTAAACTTAGATGTATAATTATTAAAGAATTTCCTATTCATTTATATGGTGATACATTTCAGCCATAAACCTTCATTTTATTTTAATATATTATAAGTCAATATTATTAATTAAATGAGAAGAAACACAAGTATAAATTAATCAAAACATATCAATATGAAGTATTAATATGATGAAGTGTAATAAACACTTTGAAATGTAAAAACAAATATTTTCAAAATAAATCCAAACTCTTTGAAATGTAATAAACAAATTAGTTGGCTTATGTAACTCCATAAAACAAAAAATAATTGTCCATATTTGAATCAATGAAGGTCTTCATCATATTCATTGTATTAAGGATCATGAGAATCATCGCCTTGAAAACCGTCAACTTGATCATATTGAAGATCGTCTTCTTGATCATATTGAAAATCATCATCTTGATCATAATGAAGATCATCATTATCTTGAAGATCGTCGCCATCTTAGAGATTGCCATCTTGTTCATCTTGAAGATCATCTTCGTTTCTAACCTGTAAATATGAAGAATTTTTTTATTAATTATTATATAGACACTAAAAAATCACCCTTTTAAAGCCAAAGACACCAAAGAAGCACATTTATTTTTATTCAAAGTGCAGTAAGTTACTAAGCATGCATTGAACATAATTAACCACACTTTTAAACATCATTAACGACAAATTTGTAAGTATTTCAAATTATAGACATGATGTACATTATATCCTTTATATGTTTAGATAATTCAAACAATGTATAGGAAATCCCAAATATATAATGGATATACTGGTAATCCCTTTATATATATATATATATATATATATATATATCAATGGTAAATATTGTTGTCAACCAATTATTTTTATTACCATATCTAGGTTTAATTTATATATATATATATATATATATATATATATATATATATATATATATAACTTCAGCCATTGATATATATACAATTACCATAAATTACTAAGCATTCTTAGTCGTACTTGAAAAAATGGAGCAACACAATGCTTCAGCCATTGATATATATAGCTTTAGAAGCTAAATCTTGAAAACCAGTGACTAAGCCACTTCACCAGTTTCAGTGACAAATATATATTACCACTTGTTCCAGACTAGACCAATGGCTAGACATGACCCAATCCATTTCTGCTCTCAGAACGGCCCAATTGCCTAAGTCCAGCTGAGGTGGGGCCGCATTTACCTTTCTGCCCCTCTACCGGGCACATATGGACAGATGAATCTCAAGGTCATTTGCTCCTCCCCGACATTACTGCCCGTTACGCACGGCTCCACCATCCAAGAACAGTAATGACGCATGTGCCCAGAACTACGCCCTTGCCCGTGGCAACGGCTAGTTTTGGGCACCTATGCCCGTCATAACGGCTAGTTTTTAACAATTACCTATTCTTCAGGAAACAGTTATTCTACCCCGAAAATAGGGACCGTTGGCCACGCGCTGGGGGCATTATAAAAACCCTGTCATTTGAGAGGGCCAGGTATCCAAAAATCATCCTAAGAACTCATACTTTTGTACTTGCCTTTCTCTCCCCCAATTCTTATATTAGCATCAGAGTGCCTAGCAATTACACCCCCTCCTCATCTCACACTCCCAGCATAGCAGACGTTCTTCTTAGCCCATCACAGGATCTGATCAGCCTTCACGATGAGTGGCGCCGTCTGTGGGAATCTTGTTGTCCCTGTCTTAACATCCACCTCAGATTCTAAGACCAAAACACATTCTCTGTCCAAGATTACGATCATGGCTTCCCAAGATCACGTCAAAGGTGCTCACAATCTTTCTATTATCCCCGTCAACAAAACTGATGCTGAAGGACCTATATTCCTCCTCGGAGGAGACGCCCGTCATCTGAGAGACGGAGCTACCGCGTCTCCCTCCCCCACTCCTACTGACCGTGTTGACGACTAGCCCTTGCTGGCCCTCCAACCAGTTCCAGCTCCACCCAACGCCGACCCGGCCGTGGTGGCCCTCCTTGAAGCGATCAACATAACCAACTTCCTAATTCTCCAACAAAATGAGAGGATCGGGGCGTTGGAAGAATTTGCCCGTCTGAGATCCCCCCAGCCGAGGAAGAATCGACGATGATCCAAGAGTCCACAACCCCCGCGGGAAACTGATCATCGGGGGCGCCAAGACCCAGAGAAATGCACGTTCGGAGTCGGGCCGGGGAAGTTCCTCGACTTCTATCTGACAGAATGAGGAATCGAGGTCAACCCCAACAAGTGCAGGGCATTATCCGAATTTCCAACGCCTAACTCGAAGAAATCCATCCAGTCCCTCAACGAGATGCTCGCGTCTTTGTCTCGTTTCGTGGCCAAGTCTTCCCAGCATGCCCTGCCCTTCTTCAAACTCCTCCGCATGGAGGCAGCGTTTGAATGGATGGAGGAATGCGACCAATCTCTTCTCCATCTGAAACAGGCATTGTTAGAGCCACCAGTCCTCTCTCGATCAGACAACGGCGAAACTCTGTATCTATATCTCGCTGTGGCAACCGAGGTCGTAAGCACCTCCCTCATCAGTGGGACGTCAGACGGGCAGAAGCCCATATATTTCACCAGCAAAGCATTACAGGTACTGGAGTTGAGATACCAGCAGATAGTGAAGGTAGCGCTGGCCCTCATCAACGCTGCAAGAAGGCTAAGGCACTACTTCCTGGCCCACATGATCGTGGTCCGGACAGATTAGCCTGTAAAGAAACTGCTGGGGCGACCAGATATGGATGGCAGAATGCTCAAATGGTCGTTAGAGCTGTCCGAATTCGACATTTAGTATTGTCGCTCCCGAGGATTTACATGCATGGTACAAACGCGAAAGTGGCGCAGAAACAGAGTCGCCAGCAATGTGTATTTATCCCAAGAGAGGGAAAGGAAACACTGCGTAAACCTGAAGGGAAGGGAAAGAGCATGGTCTCGCGAACAAGAGAAACGGGTAGGGGAGTCGGTTACGCGAATGGAAGGTGTTAGTACCCCACACGTCCATCATACTCTACGGGATCCACGCTTGTTGTCTCGATCAAAGGGTGTCGTCATCTGGAGCTCAACTACTACTGGAAACGAGAAGGAACGGGAACAGAAAGGAACGAAGAAATGAAGAAGAAAAGAAAAAGAAGTGACTCGATAGGACATCGCTCGTCCTATGCCTACGTATTCCCTCATCCAATGGGAAAGTCAGAGTCAACGTAGTTCGGACGCGAACTAAAGGGGGGAGGTTGCTCGCCAAGACATCGTCGTCTTGTGCCTACGTACCCTCAATCTAACCAGAGAGAGGAAGTCAGAGCAGTCGTAGTTCGACCTAACGAGGTCGGTTAATGTTTTTTATGAGCGACGTTAAGTTCGCGTCCGGCAGTTAGGGTCGATGCCTGTTTGCGACGAGACGGAAAATGACGTGCCCTTTTCTGAAAATAAGTTGAACTTAACGACCCCGAAGGATGAAAAAAGGTTTGAGTTTGTTTTGTATTTTTTAAGACAGGAGTGGTTTGAAGTTAGTTCATAACTTGCATTGCACCCAAGTCTATAACATAGGAACGAATACTTCGCGCATCGTCCCCAACAGGACGTACACTAAGTACCCTAGAAGAATGAAGGGAGACCCCCCATACTTCACTTCCCATATGTAAGGCTCATGCACAATACATGTTAATCTTTTATTAAGTGTTTTAGGATTGTAATGAGATGAGAAGAGAAGACTCAAGGAAAAAGAAAACACTAAGGGAAATTCTATCCTAATGTTGTCATGCAAAAGGTGGCCCTAAGGTTGAGTTTGAAAAGGTAACTTCTACCTAAGTTAGCATGCAAAGGGAAGCCTAATGCTAATCCTACTCCAAGCTTAATCTAAAATTAAGTTGGACTAGGTAGCTCTAAGGGAGTGAATCCAAGACTTAAACAAGTCTTGAGATCCGAGGGAAGGAAAGAGTGAAAGAAATGAAGAAGGAAAGAAGAAAATTAGAAAAAACAGCAGCTACAACAGCGCATCTGCAACAATATAGCAGTAAATCCAACACCAAATACCACACAGCATTCTACAGCTCATGTTCAGCACAAAAAGGAGGTGTAAAAGCCAAACAGCAGCACATATAACAACACATATGCACTTAAATAGCAGTAGAAACAGGGCAGCATGTGATACATTAATGATTCACTCATGGAAAAGCAAACATGCGTCAAGCATTACATTTCACAATTAATCATGATCACAATCACGTCATACACCATGGTACACAATACTTGAATTCATCATGAAAGAATGCACATCATTTGATAATGGACAAATTAACTCGAATATGCATTTCATGGAATCAAAAGCAAACTAGCATGCACAACATAATTCCAGCAACATAAGCAATAATCCATAATCAACATGCTCAAGAAGTGTGTTCTATGTGTTCATGGCATCAAGCATGCAACAATGTAAACATGTTCATGAACGATTAATATACAAGAGCCGCGCGTCGGAAAATTGTGCACATGCAATGGTGTGAGGTGCAACAGCATCAAAACAGTCATTAGATGAGTATCATATCAATCCATGAAGATTAAAAGTGAAACGGGATCGAAACATGCTCAAAAATGCACAAAAAACACACTCTGCAGCAGTGTTAATCGATTAACCAATTGCAGTGCAATTGTGTTAATCGATTAACAACTCTGATTACGCACATTTTGCACTGGTTAATCGATTAACCTAATTGCACTGCAATTGGTTAATCGATTAACACTGTAAAATCAGCACAAAATCAGTTTGAAAATTCACTTCCAACAGCAAAAGCACTTATGCAATCATCTCCAATGAGCATGTAATCAACAATGCACTTATTCAAACATTATTTAAATTCAATAATCATCAACATCCACAATCAAGATCAACCAAATGAACCAAAACACATCAAAATTCATGGATCTACATTGTATAAGTTGCAATTAAGCTAAAATGAGTATGGATCTAAAATTAACCAACCTACAAAGCTGAGATTTGCTTTGGTAAGTGTTGTAAACAGAAATGGATGAATTCAAGTAGAGAAATCCAAGATCCACAAGCCTCTTGCACTCAAAAGTTGAAGATCCAAGCAATAAGCAACCAAAGCTCCAAAAGCACTTCCAAAAATCACTTCTGAAAATTCAGAACCAAATCCAAACGAAAATCCAAATTGAAAATCTGAAATGAAGTGATGATGAGAGGTTTTAGCTCAAGAATTAACAAGTTCCAATGAAGAACTTGTTAATCTTTGAAGAAGAGCTTTGAGCATGGTTGAAAATGGAGTTGGAGAATGAAAAAAGTGAGAGAGAATTGAGAGAATTCTGAAAATTAGGAGTGAAAATATGATCTACCCTTTAGAGGTTTGGAATGAATTGGTTTAAATAACCCCTAGGTTAGGAGTTAAGTTTGGGTTGGGAGTGAGGTTAAGTGAGTGGAAATTGGGATGAAATGTGAATTAGGAAAGGAAATGTGGAATTGGAGTGGAAAGAATTTGAATTTTTGAATGGAAAATCAACTCTCTAGATCCTTCTACTGATGTGTAGAATTAAAATGGGTGATTAAAAATTGGATTAAAAAGAAACAGCTCTGAAAATGCAGCATTTGGGCAAAATTCACAATGGTTAATTGATTAACCTAATTGCACTGCAATTGGTTAATCGATTAACACATTCAAAATTTGAATTTTTGCGCCAAAAGGAGGGAAACTTGGATATTCGTCTGGTTCTACCCGTTTTGAACCACGATAGACCTCTTTAACTTGCCATTTGATATTACCACTGTAATACACTTGAAATATGCTGTGAAATGTTTTTTCGCACTCAGATTAAACTGCTGATAACAATTATCTGGTGTTGAATAATTGATCAAAAATTGACTGCCGAAGTTTCTGATCATCCAGTCATTTAATGAGCAAAATAAATGCTCAAAAAGACTTGGAAAGCTATCTGCTTGGCTCTGAACACCATTAAAAATCATACTGGAACTGATTACGCCGTGAGCTGCTGAAAGAATACCTTGATCCCATGCCCAAAAGAAATATGCAAATGCAAAAATGACAATGCAAATGAAATGAAGCATAAGCCAAAAGGGTAGCAACACTAGGGAAAATTTTGAGGCGTTACAGCTGCCCCTATTCAAACTTCTTGGATCCGAGGGTATGGAAGCAACGACTTTCAGACAATCGGGATACACGGAGATTGAATACCAAAATAACCTGGAAATTTGCAACCTGTGGGGATGATGAAATAACGCGAATACGAGAACGGCCGAAGGCGAACTCGAAAAGGAAGACCGGCCGAAGGCGGACTCGAAAAGAAAGACTAAGCCGAAGGTGGGCTTTCAAAGAAAGACTATGCTGAAGGTATACTTTCAAACGAAGGATACGAGACCATGCCGAAGGTGGACTCGAAAAAGAAAGACCAAGCCGAAGGTGGGCTTTCAAATAAAGACTATGCCGAAGGTAGACTTTCAAACAAAGGATACGAGACCATGCCAAAGGTGGACTCGAAAAAGAAAGACCAAGCCGAAGGTGGGCTTTCAAAGAAAGACTATGCCGAAGGTAGACTTTCAAACAAAGGATACGAGACCATGCCGAAGGTGGACTCGAAAAAGAAAGACCAAGCCGAAGGTGGGCTTTCAAAGAAAGAATATGCCGAAGGTAGACTTTCAAACAAAGGATACGAGACCATGCCGAAGGTGGACTCGAAAAAGAAAGACCAAGCCGAAGGTGGGCTTTCAAATAAAGACTATGCCGAATGTAGACTTTCAAACAAAGGATACGAGACCATGCCGAAGGTGGACTCGAAAAAGAAAGACCAAGCCGAAGGTGGGCTTTCAAAGAAAGACTATGCCGAAGGTAGACTTTCAAACAAAGGATACGAGACCATGCCGAAGGTGGACTCGAAAAAGAAAGACCAAGCCGAAGGTGGGCTTTCAAAGAAAGAATATGCCGAAGGTAGACTTTCAAACAAAGGATACGAGACCATGCCGAAGGTGGACTCGAAAAAGAAAGACCAAGCCGAAGGTGGGCTTTCAAACAAAGGATACGAGACCATGCCGAAGGTGGACTCGAAAAAGAAAGACCAAGCCGAAGGTGGGCTTTCAAAGAAAGACTATGCCGAAGGTAGACTTTCAAACGAAGGATACGAGACCATGTCGCAGGTGGGCTCGAAAAAGAAAGACCAAGCCGAAGGCGGGCTTTTAAAGAAAGACTATGCCGAAGGTAGGCTTTCAAACAAAGGATACGAGACCATCCCAAAGGTGGACTCGAAAAAGAAAGACCAAGCCGAAGGTGGGCTTTCAAAGAAAGACTATGCCGAAGGTAGGCTTTCAAATAAAGGATAAAGACCATGCCAAAGGTGGACTCGAAAAAGAAAGACCAAGCCGAAGGTGGGCTTTCAAAGAAAGACTGTGCCGAAGGTAGACTTTCAAACAAAGGATCCGAGACCATGCCGAAGGTGGACTCGAAAAAGAAAGACCAAGCCGAAGGTGGGCTTTCAAAGAAAGACTATGCCGAAGGTAGACTTTCCTGGGGAGAACAAGATAACAGCGGGTGCGAGGACGACCGAAGGAGAACTCGAGAAAAGAGAAAGACCAAGCCAAAGGTGGACTCGAAAAAGAAAGACTAAGCCGAAGGTAGACTTTCAAACGAAGGATACGAGACCATGCTGAAGGTGGACTCGAAAAAAAAAGAAAGACCAAGCCGAAGGTGGGCTTTCAAAGAAAGACTATGTCGAAGGTAGACTTTCAAACAACAATATGTAGAATCGATAGTTCCACAAAGATGAGTCCGCCGGGGAAAAAGAGAAATCTAAACAGACAACTCTGCGGGGGAGTATAGGAAGGACCAACAAGAAGGACGAATCCACTGGTTGCGGTGTAGTGTTAAACAACGTCTTCTGGATTTTGTTACTTTCTGCTGGGGAAAGAATCTGGTAAAGGATATCAAACCTGGCTTATGCTTCGAATGCATATGTTTGAATTTTCCTATGGCGTAATGCTCCTTACAAAATGGAAATGCTACGCGTTTGGGAGGATGCCATGCAAAAATGCTTATGCAATGCAAAAGAGGCGTCCCAGCAAAATAAATGCTGAAGACCAAGGCAGCTCCACCGGGGATTACAAACTAAATTGTCCTCTGAAATAAGAGACCCTGCTGAGAAAGACTTCACTCTGCTGAGGAAGATCCTGATCACAAACTCTGCTGGATATGAAAACTCCGAGAGAAGATCCACTCTGCTGGAGATGGATAAAAATGAATAATGAAGATGGAAACCAAAGAGAAATTCTCTCCGCTGGGGATTACCAATGACTTCCATCGAAGACAGAACTCAGCACCTGGATTTGAAATATGCCAATAACCATTGGACTTAAGACCTACTGGGGATTTCAACTACTATTGGACAAACCACTGTGAAGATCACCATCAAACTTTGTTTGGGGAGACAAGTCAATAATTCCAAACCTGTTTGGGGATATTACCGAACTCAACCTGCTGTTGGGAGATGCCCTTGCTTTTACCCTGCCGGGGAATATCAGTACTTTTACCCTGCTGGGGAGTACCGGCCATGACCAGCAAACCTGCTTGAGGAACGGTATATGCTGACATCCACCCTGCTAGAGGATAACATCAAGCTTACTCATCTGAGGGGATTAACTCATACCGTTGCTGGTGAGGAAAAAAAATTCTCGACTAGCTAAGGAGAATGAGTGCTCAGGCCCTGCGGGGAAAATAACATCTTTGTCCAAAGAAGATATTCTATAAGTCTCTTGCTGGGGATGCGTCAACATCAACTTCTGACTGCTTGCAGAAAGAGTAATGAAACAACCACAACTCTAGTTGGGGAAATAATCCTCCGTACTCTGCTGAGGAAGATAATCCTCGACACCCTGGCTTGGAAAACAACAACCTGCCGAGGAGGATGAACTTTTCGATGTCGAGGAGAGTAGCTCTACTGGGGAAGGACAAACCTGTTACCCTGCAAACAAAATCAACAGAAAGTTCTATATGCAAAAAGGCTACTTCTATTACCATTACAACGATCGTTGCCTAAGCAATTTCCACTGTTTTCTGATATGCTTCACAGAGCTTAACATTTTCGCATGCAATGTTTTATCAAAATATCGGACGTTTTCACAAACAAAACAGTAAAAGAAAAAACCACAAATGGAAAGCTTTTGAGTGAAATGAAAATTTTATTGAATGGAATTATCCTGTGAATAGGCATTTACATTCGGAAGCAATTCCTGAAAAGAGGTAATTGCAAAAAAGAAATAAAAGAAAATACACATGTCGGCAATGTGGGGAACAAAAATCCACCATGATTCAATTCAGCTATGACCCAATATGCCTCGCTTATCCGCAGATGTTTTGGCCTTCGAAGAAACTAACTGAACTGATTCCTTTCCTTCAAAATTTCCATGTATCAAAAGTGTTCACAGATCGAACACATCTCGTAGCCTCTTTCTTTCAAATCCCTAACTTTTGCCTGGATCGTCCTTTTCGGGGTTTCAATCCACCGGGATACCCCTTTTTGCCAAAGTTGCCTTTTCAGGTTTTCAACCTTGCGGGTTTATTCTTTTTTTTTATCCCTAATTTTTGCCCGAACCTTTTCTTTTTGTGTCCAGCGGGTCTCTTTTATGTAAAGTATTTTTTGACTATGTTTGTGTTCACAGGGGACGTAAAATCTTCGCCATCCATAGTTGAGAGTAACAAGGCTCCACCAGAGAAAACCTGTCTTACTACATATGGCCCTTCGTAGTTTGGAGTCCATTTTCCCCTGTGATCTGTCTGAGGAGGAAGGGTCCTTTTCAAAACTAAATCACCAGCCTGAAAACACCGAGGACGCACTTTCTGATCAAAGGCTTTCTTCATCCTGCTCTGATACAACCGACCATGTGCAATGGCTGCCAATCTTTTCTCTTCACTAAGGTTCAGCTGATTCAGTCTGGAATGCACCCACTCAGCTTCATCAAGCTTCACGTCTGCCAGGATCCTTAAAGAAGGAATCTCAACCTCTAATGGTAGAACTGCTTCCATACCATATACCAATGAGAAAGGAGTTGCCCCAGTTGATGTGCGTACCGAAGTACGATAACCATGTAAAGCATAAGGCAACATCTCATGCCAATCTTTATAGGTCACTACCATTTTCTGCACAATCTTCTTGATATTCTTATTTGCCGCTTCAACAATCCCATTCATCTTCGGGCGATAGGGAGAAGAATTGTGATGTTCAATCTTAAAGCTCTGACATAGCTCCTTCATCATCTTGTTATTCAAATTTGAACCATTATCAGTAATGATTCTCTCCAGGACTCCATACCGGTAGATGATGTCCTTCTTGATAAATCTGGCTACCACTTGTCTGGTGACGTTGGTAAACGAGGCTGCTTCCACCCACTTCGTGAAATAATCGATGGCAACCAAAATGAAACGATGCCCATTGGAAGCAGTAGGTTCAATCTTTCTGATCATATCAATGCCCCACATAGCAAAAGGCCAAGGTGATGACAATACATTCAGAGGAGTAGGCGGTACATGCACCTTATCAGCATAAATCTGGCATTTATGACATTTCCGGGCGTATTTGAAACAATCAGATTCCATAGTCATCCAATAATACCCCGCTCTCAACAGTTTTCTGGCCATGGCATGCCCATTAGCATGGGTACCGAAAGATCCTTCATGGACTTCTTCCATCAACAGGCTTGCCTCGTGTTCATCAACACAACGCAGCAAGACCATGTCAAAGTTCCTCTTGTACAGTACATCGTCTTTATTCAAAAAGAAGTTCCCTGCCAACCTCCTCAGAGTTTTCTTATCTTTGGCGGACGCACCTTCTGGATACTCTTGACTCTTCAGAAAAACCTTAATATCATGATACCAAGGTTTGCCATCTGACACATCTTAAATTGCAAACACAAAAGCTGGTCTATCCAAACGCATGATTCTGATCGAAGGAGTTTCATTCCAACGATTCACCTAATACATCGAAGCCAACGTCACCAACGCATCGTCCATCTGATTCTCCAACCGGGGTATATGATGGAAGTCAATTCTGTCAAAGAAAGGTAACAACCTTCTGGCATAGTTGTCATAAGGCACCAAGTTCGCTTGACGAGTCTCCCATTCACCTGTAATCTGATTAACTACCAACGCGGAATCACCATAAACATCGAGGTTCTTGATTCTCAAATCAATTGCTTCTTCTAACCCCATAATGCATGCTTCATACTCCGCCTCGTTGTTGGTACATATGAACGCTAATCGGGCAGTGAAAGGTATATGAGAACCTTTCGGAGTTGTAATGACTGCCCCGATTCCGTTACCGTATGAATTAACAGCCCCATCAAAAACCAGCTTCCATTGGGACCCAATTTCTAGCCCTTCATCGGGTAGAGGCTCTTCACAGTCTTTCATCTTCAGATACATAATGTGCTCATCAGGAAATTCGAACTTCATCGGTTGATAATCCTCAATTGGTTGTTCAGCGAGATATTCTGACAAAACACTTCCCTTAATGGCTTTTTGGGAAAAATATTGAATATCGTATTCTGTCAGAACCATCTGCCAACGGGCTATTCTTCCAGAAAGCGCCTGCTTTTCAAACACATACTTGATCGAATCCATCTTCGAAATCAAGAGGGTTGTGTGGTTTAACATATACTGCCTCAAACGCTTAGCTGCCCAAGCGAGTGCACAACATGTTTTCTCCAGCATCGAGTACCTTCACTCACAATCAGTAAATTTCTTACTCAGGTAGTAGATGGCATGCTCTTTTCTACCTGACTCGTCGTGTTGACCGAGAACACACCCCATTGAGTTCTCAAGAACCGTAAGATACATAATCAATGGCCTTCCTGGCACTGGCGGCATAAGGACCGGAGGTTCTTGCAAATATTCTTTTATTTTTTTGAACGCCTTTTGACAGTCTTCGTTCCATCTGACCGCCTGATCTTTTCTTAGCAACTTGAATATCGGTTCACACGTGGCTGTAAGATGAGAGATGAATCTAGCAATGTAGTTCAGCCTCTGTAAGAAACCATGAACCTTTTTTTCTGTTATTGGTTCAGGCATTTCTTGAATGGCTTTTACTTTAGCAGGGTCAACCTCGATACCTTTTTCGCTGACAATAAACCCAAGTAGCTTTCCAGATCTCACCCCGAAGGTGCACTTGTTCGGATTCAACCTCAGTCTGAACTTTCTCAACCTTTCAAACAATTTCTGAAGATTAACCAGATGTTCTTCCTCCGTCTGTGACTTCGCAATCATGTCATCAACATAGACCTCGATCTCTTTGTGAATCATATCATGAAAGAGAGTCACCATCGCCCACTGATATGTTGCCCCAGTATTTTCAATCCAAAGGGCATCACTTTTTAACAGAATGTTCCCCACGGTGTTATGAACGTCATTTTCTCCATGTCCTCTGGGGCCATCTTGATTTGGTTATACCCAGAGAAGCCATCCATGAAGGAAAACACAGAATACTGAGCGGTGTTGTCCACTAACACATCAATGTGAGGAAGCGGGAAGTCGTCTTTTGGGCTTGCTCTATTCAGATCTCTGTAATCAACGCACATCCTGACCTTTCCGTCCTTCTTAGGTACAGGTACAATATTAGCAACCCATGGAGGATAATTCGTTACAGCAAGAAACCCAGCATCTAACTGTTTCTGAACCTCTTCTTTAATCTTGACAGACATTTCTGGTTTCGTCCTTCTCAGCTTCTGCTTAACCAGAGCACATCCTTCTTTGAGAGGCAGTCGGTGTACCACGATGTCAGTGTCGAGCCCAGGCATGTCTTGGTAAGACCAGGCGAAGATATCCACATACTCTCAGAGCATTTCAATCAATCTTCTTTTTACGGTGTCTTCCAAAGCAGCCCCAATCTGTACCTCTTTCTTTGCGTCCTCGGTTCTCAAGTTAACAACCTCGATTTCCTCTTGATGAGGCAGAATGACCTTTTCCTCCTATTTTAACAGCCTGGCTAATTCCTCTGGTAAGGTACAATCTTCATCAGTCCCCTCTTCATCCTGATATATGGGATTATCGAAGTCATACCGAGCCATAGCCGAATCATGATGGGTGGAATCTGAACAAGAAAACCTGTATGATTGATGATATATGTTTATTATGGATGCATCAAACAAAAACACATTGCCATTTTGCTGTGGTTTTAATGCAAAAATAAAAAACAGAAAAATAGGGATCAAAACATTTGAATGTGAAAACGTCCTTTATTAATGATAAAGGAAAAGCATACAAAAACATTCAAGCCCTACAAACAAGAGTCACTACGTCTTGGGCAGAACGTAGGATTAACATAGATGACAAACAGAAGCAATTACTCTGGTCCGGTCACTTGAATGGCTCTCTCTGATGACCAGTTGCGAAGACTTTGACCTGGGATACAGGGGCGGATCAAACTATCCATATCACAATCACTATTCCCATCCTCCTCAATAGCATTGACTCTGTCAAAGAACACACCAGCACTGGTGAAACGAACTGGACCATAGAACTTGGGAGGCTCTTCAGGACGCCTGGGTGGCTTATAACCTAGCCCATGAGTATTCCGCTTTTCCTGGACATCAATAATCTGACCCCACTTTTGTGAACCGCCGACTTCAACCACGGCCCGAACATCTTTGAAGGAAGACATAGAAATATTCGTCTGATGTACCACTATAGGTTGAACCACTTCAGATTAGCTACCTTCCTTGAGAGGCTTCTCAGTGATATTCACGGCTTCGAAACCCTGACATAGAGTTTCATGTATTTCGCCATCTACCTCCACATACTTGAAAGTAGATAGCTGGCTTATCATGATATCCTCTTCTCCACAAACCGTCACCACATGTCCGTCTATCATGTACTTTAACTTCTGATGCAATGTAGACGTCACAGCCCCAACACTGTGAATCCATGGACGACCCAGCAGACAGCTGTAAGCAGGTTGGATGTCCATGATATAGAAGGTAGCATCGAAAACTTCCGGCCCAACCTTAATTGGTAGCACAATCTCACCGAAAATAGATCTCCTCGAGCCGTCGAAAGCGCGCACCACCAAATCACTAGGTGTGCATATCAACCCTCGGGTGTCCAGCTTCATCAAGGCTTTCTTAGGCAGAACATTCAAAGAGGATCCAGTATCCACAAGCACATGAGACATCAACGATCCACGACACTCAACAGAAATATACAGGGCATTATTATGGTTTCTCCCCGCTGGAGTCAAGTCAACATCAGTAAAACCCAAACCATTGCCTGCCTTAACATGGGCCACTACCCCCTCCAACTGATTAACTAAGATCTCCTGAGGTACGTAAGCGGCATTCAGTACTTTCAGCAGTGCGTTTCGGTGTGCCTCAGAACACAATAACAGGGACAAGATAGAAATCTTAGACGGCGCCTGATGCAATTGATCAACAATTTTATAATCACTTTTCCGAATCAGTCTCATAAACTCTTCTACGTTCTCGGAGAAAGAATTATCAATCGGCCCTGCCGTGGAGTCATTCACTACTGGCGCTTGCACATAACTATCTACAACCTGCTTTCCTTTGTCTTGTTTAGAACTACCAGCTTGATCATCTGAAGGGATAAAGACTATACCACTTCTCGTGATAGCCTCTGCCTCAATATTGTTTTCAACACAAGAGTTCACTACAGAAGTTCCCACCAGTTCTTGTTTTTGTCCATTAACGGACACTTCGGCTCCATAGTTCTAAGGAATGGCCTTGGTGCTCTCATATGGTACGGGTCCGGAAGCTGTAATAATAACCGGTGCTGGTCTTACCGGCCCTGAAATAGTGATTGTTTTGAAAGGGATAGTAATGGTAGCAACCTCACTTTTCCTGCTAACAACTTCTTTCTGTTGGCCACATCGGTCAAACTGCAATCGACCTTCATCTATCAGCTTTTGAATTCCTGACTTCAAAAAACTACACCCACTCATTTGTGACATACAATCTAAACAATTCTCATCACATCCGGGGGACACCCCACCCCTTAATAACCTCTCCTTTACCACCATCAAAGGAGTCTTTAATTCAATAACATCCATAACCAAATTCAAAGATTCATTCTCCTCTAACACAGCATTAACCCTTGGCCCATCATGGTCCGGCATTGAGTTTTGGATGACATTTCGCACATCATTTGAAAAGTTAATGGCCTTTGATTCCACCAAGTCTTGGACTACATGCTTAAAAGCTTTGCATTCCTCAATATAGTGTCCGGGTGCCCCAGAATGAAATTCACAGTAAGCGTTAGGATTATAACCCGAAGGTGGATTACCGATGGGGGGAGCTAGAGCCCTTTTCTGGATTAACTGCAACTGTAGCAAATACTGAAACAATTGTGAATATGATAGAGGTGGAGTATCAAAATGTCGGTTCTGTTTAGGCCTTGGCTGATATTGGCGCGGAGCCTGATTTAGCTACTGTTGAGGTGGAAGCGCTGCAGGAATTGTCACTGAAGCTACCTGCTGGTTATAACTCTGATGCTGCTTTCCTTTACCTCGGTGAGACGACACAGAATTTGTTTCCTCCTTCTTCTTATAATTCACATAGGGTTTCTTCCGTTGACCAGAAGACGACCCATCACTACCTGTTACCTTCCTCGCTTTGATTCCACTCTCTAACATTTCCCCGACCATGATTAAGTCAGCAAACTTGCCTGACGTGCAAGGTAACAGTTTCTCATAATAACGTCCTGGCAAAGTATCCATAAACAAATTCAGCATTTCCTTTTCCAACATGGGCGGCTGTACCCTTGTTGCTAGTTCACGCCATCTCTGCGCATATGCTTTGAAGTTTTCATTATTCTTTTGAGATATATTCTGTAACTAGGTCCTGTTGGGAGCCATATTAGTATTATATTGGTAGTGCTTGATAAAGGCCTCAACCAACTCTCTCCAATTATGGACATGGCATCTCTCCAATTGCATATACCATTCTAAGAATGCCCCAGACAGGCTGTCCTGGAAGAAATGCATCAGTAATTTCTCATCTTTAGAGTACGCAGCCATCTTCCTCGCGTACACCCTGACATGCGTCTTGGGATAGGTGGTTCCATTGTATTTCTCAAAAGTGGGCACCTGAAATTTTTGCGGAATTACAACTCCGGGAACCAGCCCCAAATCCTCCAAATCCATTCTTACAGAATTCTGATTCACCACTCCCCTTAGTTATTCTTCAATCAATCTGAACCTTTGATCATTGTCGACCTGAGGACCAGCATCCCCGCCTGGCATAGAGAAAACGTCATCTTGTTGGTCTTCGAAACGACGACCATGAATAGCACAAACACTTTCTCCTCCCACAATAGAAGGAATCACAAGCCGCTCTCCTCCGCCCGGAGAGATCACAACACTAGGAATGGGGGTCTCTACGCCCACAGGACCTCCCTGAGCACCGTTACCAACAACGCCATTATGGACTCCGCCATGAAGAACCTCGTCTTCATCCACTCTTGCCACTAAGGGTTGGACCAGAGTCCTCAGTTGCTCTTGCCCTTGGGCAACACCTTGCATCAGCTCCATGAATTGGGCCATGCAAGCTTGCATGGCGGCCATATCTGCTTGCATTTGCTCCATAATTCTCCTCTGGTTTGATCTAGTAGAATACCAGTGAATTGGCTGGCCTGCAATCCTGAACTGTAACCAAATAAAGGTTAGAAAAACCCGGGACGAGCACCTGCTATGCAAAAAATGATTATGATTATGAAAATGCAAATGTAAAATGCAGACAAACATATTTGAACAATTCCGGGACATAATCGCTTTGATTCCAATCC
The DNA here is from genome assembly GCA_022829125.1 of Lathyrus tuberosus. NCBI lineage: Eukaryota > Viridiplantae > Streptophyta > Magnoliopsida > Fabales > Fabaceae > Lathyrus > Lathyrus tuberosus. The sequence continues at coordinate 1,435,370 of JALAZF010000082.1, read as the reverse complement.
ATGAAACCAGGCAAGGGATCAGACACACTATCGGAAAATAAATCCGAACCCAGAAATACTACCAAATCAAGCCATGGGGACAAACCCTCTCTGAAAACCAGAACTGCCAGAGCACAGATAATTGAACCAAATATTCCATTATAAAAAATAAAGTAGTTCCTACAGACAAGTTCAAACATAATCAAAGGTGACTCCATCAACAAACCTGATGGTAATCCCAACAGAAAGATAAACAACAATATCAACTACAACTCAATTCCAAACAAACTAGCTTCAACTTCTTCAAGAAGGTCTAAGGTATCAGGATGTGCAGGTTGCTTTATCAGCCCTTTGATCAGCTTGTTTCTTTTGGCAATTTCTTGGTTCAATTTAGCAATCTGCTCTTCAGCATTGTTGTCTTCGTGCCTCGACTTCTTAACCCCGGCTTGCAACTTGAGCTCTTCAATCCCTCTGGGCTTCTTTCCACTTGCCGGAGTAATGATCTTTCCCTGCTTTCACTTTCTGAAGTTCTTGTTTCAGTTCTCTATTCTCGATCTTGACCTCTTCCCACATCTCCTGATACGTAGTAAGCTTGTCCTCTGCTTCAATCAAAAGCTTCTTGTTTTTCCTGCTAGCTTTACCTGATGATTCGGCAGCCATACTGACCTTTTTGAAGTGCTGAGCTCTGTCGGGAAAATCCTTCTCTCTTTTTTCTAGACGCTCTGTCATGTCTTGAACCTTCCATTTCAGCTCCAAGTTGTCATGTAGAGCGTTCTGTAGTTGACTACTCATATCAGAGTTTTCCACCCTCAGATCAAATACCAACTTTCGCTGCTTGTCGAATTCTTCGAGTGGTACAGTGAGTCTCTCTTCCACAATCTCTGGATACAAGGGAGGAGCCCAATCAAAAGGCAAATAGAACTCTTCTACCCTCTTCTTTATCCATTCAACATATGGAGCGAAAGCTTGATTATTGGGTTTACCCAGAACAGTTTTACCTCTCTTCTGTCTATTGAGCCAAGCTTCCGAAGCTTTCTATGCAATAGCCACACCATTAGTCATATGAAAATACAAAGATTCTTCCAAATCCTTTTCAACTGGATGATCTTTCAGGGCGTACGCAAACTGCCTGATAGCCAAAGACGGGTTGTAGTTAATACCTCTTTTTCTTCCGATTAAGGGTACATTAGGATACCTTCCACAACTATGCAAAATGTCAGCCCCCAATAATCCCTTATCCACCCAAAGAATATCTTTAGCAGCTAGGCCCATCAGACGCTTACTCCAATCTAGAGAAGTCTTCGCATCCACAAAAGCACCTGACCGAGGTAAACGGTTGGCAAACCACTTGTAGAAAAGAGATGCACAACAGCAAACCACCCCACCTCGTCTTTTCTCATTCCTGTTGTACAGGGCATAGTGAAGATCACCTAATAAAGTTGGTACCAGATTCTGAGTTGTAAATATCTGAATAGCATCCGTATCGACAAACTCAGACTCATTAGGGAATAACACAATGCCATATATACAGAGAGCCAATATTGCATTGAAAGTTATCCACCTCTTCTCCTTAGCTTCCTCTCGAGCCCTCTTTACCAAGTACTCTAAGTGATAGCCTCAGCATTTTCCTTTGCGAGAAAAATCAGCCTCTAATGTCGATTTGCTCAAATAAAGAACCTCAACCAGCGCTTGGAAATCACAGTCTCCTTGGGAACCACAGAAAGGAACACCTCCTTGGATAGGAATTCTCAAGATGTTAGAGTACTCTTCTAGGGTAGGAACCAATACATAATCCGACATCACAAAGCACCTTAAGGAAGGATCATAGAACTGCATCAAGGTGTGTAGTCCATTGTATTCATACTCACTGAGGCTCCGAACCAGGGATAATATCCAACCATGCTTCTCTTTAAAGACCCCCAATACTTCTGGACTAGCCATACTCTGTAAACTGTCCAACGGACCAAGAGTGAGCTTCGGGAACTTATAGATGATGATGTGCTTCTTACCCCTCTTAGTGTCCATCCCTATGAATGCCCTCTGACTGGAATCAAAAGACTGGATACTACCTAGAAATGCAAAAACATGAATGTCAAAAAAATGGAATGCAATACGAAGCATGGGATCAAAGTTCCACACGAGCTGGATGCACTGTACTGACTGAACAATCAAAGCTCTGTACCAAAACCTAGAACAAAAGGAACCACAGTGATAAAACTAGAAAACCAGGTAGGTTGAAGGTCAAAGTCACCTGCAAACCTGCAAACACCCATCCCCTCTCACATGTGGGCTCTAGAAAACAGGATCCTCAGTCTCGGATTCTCGATTTGAGAAGCAATAGTACATTCATCCCTCAGGGTACAATACTATCGCCAAACAAAGAGGTCGTCCACTGATTCCCCCAAAAAAAGGTCTTTCTATAGCAAGTTCCCGGCATTGGGTCCTCGGGTCGAGAGTCATAATGGATTTGCCATTTCTGGTCTGCCATTATCATTCTCAGGAGGAGTGTCGTTACTGAGTCCTCGGGAATGGTCACCAGAGTCAACAGTTCCTCAAGAGAATAACTACTGGCCTGTATCAACATACAGTAGCAGATATCTCCCGATAGAACCTCGTCTGATTGTGGGGATCGTGATCACCCGCACGTGGTCAACACCACGGGAGCGTCACGTCTGCCCACGCTAATACCTATATGTGTATGCTAAAGCTTGGGTAGTGGGCTTATCTCTCAGAACCTCCCAACCTGCCAAACAAAAAACCAGCACAGCACAGCACAGTCCAGCATAATAATGAAATGCAATGCAATAAATACGGTAAAAAAGTAAAACAGTAATACAGTAATACAATAATATACAACAAAATAAATCATAACAGATAAACACCCAATGAAATAAAACAAACAAGCGCTAGGATTGACTCGCAAAAGGGGATGGACCAGCAAGAGGTCAATCTGTCCCCAGCAGAGTCGCCAGCTGTCGCTCCTGAGGATTTGCATCCATGGTACAAATGCTAAAGTAGCGCAGAAATAGAGTCGCCAGCAATGTGTATTTATCCCAAGAGAGGGAAAGGAAACACTGCATAAACCTGAAGGGAAGGGAAAGAACATGGTCTCGCGACCAAGAGAAACGGGTAGGGGAGTCGGTTACGCGAAGGGGAGGTGTTAGCACCCCACACGTCCATCGTACTCGACTGGATCCACGCTTGTTGTCTCGATCAAAGGGTGTCGTCATCTGAAGCTCCACTGCTACTGGAAACGAGAAGGAACGGGAATGGAAAGGAACGAAGAAACGAAGAAGAAAAGAAAAATAAGTGACTCGATAGGACATCGCTCGTCCAATGCCTACGTATTCCCTCGTGCAATGAGAAAGTCAGAGTCAACGTAGTTCGGACGCGAACTAAAGGGGGGAGGTTGCTCGCCAAGACATCGCCGTCTTGTGCCTACGTACCCTCAATCTAACTAGAGAGAGGAAGTCAGAGCAGTCGTAGTTCGACCTAACGAGGTCGGTTAGTGTTTTTTATGAGTGATATTAAGTTCGCGTCCGGCAGTTAGGGTCGATGCCTGTTTGCGACGAGACAGAAAATGACGTGCCCTTTTCTGAAAATGAGTTGAACTTAACGATCCCGAAGGATGAAAAAGGGTTTGAGTTAGTTTTGTATTTTTTAAGACAGAAGTGGTTTGAAGTTAGTTCATAACTTGCATTGCACCCAAGTCTGTAACATAGGAACGGATACTTCACGCATCGTCCCCAACAGGACATACACTAAGTACCCTAGAAGAATGAAGGGAGACCCCCCATACTTCACTTCCCATATGTAAGGCTCATGCACAATACATGTTAATCTTTTATTAAGTGTTTTAGGATTGTTATGAGATAAGAAGAGAAGACTCAAGGAAAAAGAAAACACTAAGGGAAATTCTATCCTAATGTTGTCATGCAAAAGGTGGCCCTAAGGTTGAGTTTGAAAGGGGAACTTCTACCTAAGTTAGCATGCAAAGGGAAGCCTAATGCTAATCCTACTCCAAGCTTAATCGAAAATTAAGTTGGACTAGGTAGCTCTAAGGGAGTGAATCCAAGACTTAAACAAGTCTTGAGATCCGAGGGAAGGAAAGAATGAAAGAAATGAAGAAGGAAAGAAGAAAATGAGCAAAAACAGCAGCTACAACAGCGCATCTGCAACAATACAGCAGTAAATCCAACACCAAATACCACACATCATTCTACAGCTCATGTTCAGCACAAAAAGGAGGTGTAAAAGCCAAACAGCAGCACATATAACAGCACATATGCACATAAACAGCAGTAGAAACAGGGCAGCATGTGATACATTAATGATTTACTCATGGAAAAGTAAACATGCATCAAGCATTACATTTCACAATTAATCATGATCACAATCACGTCATACACCATGGTACACAATACTTGAATTCATCATGAAAGAATGCACATCATTTGATAATGGACAAATTAACTCAAATATGCATTTCATGGAATCAAAAGCAAACTAGCATGCACAACATAATTCCAGCAACATAAGCAATAATCCATAATCAACATGCTCAAGAAGTGTGTGCTATGTGTTCATGGCATCAAGCATGCAACAATGTAAACATGTTCATGAACGACTAAAATACAATAGCCGCGCGTCAGAAAATTGTGCACATACAATGGTGTGAGGTGCAACAACATCAAAACAATCATTAGATGAGTATCATATCAATCCATGAAGATTAAAAGTGAAACGGGATCGAAACATGCTCAAAAATGCACAAAAAACACACTCTGCATCAGTGTTAATCGATTAACCAATTGCAGTGCAATTGTGTTAATAGATTAACAGCTCTGATTACGCACATTTTGCACTGGTTAATCGATTAACTAAATTGCACTGCAATTGGTTAATCGATTAACACTGTAAAATCAACACAAAATCAGTTTGAAAACACACTTCCAGCAGCAAAACCACTTATGCAATCATCTTCAATGATCATGTAATCAACAATGCACTTATTCAAACATCATTTAAATTCAATAATCATCAACATCCACAATCAAGATCAACCAATTGAACCAAAACACATCAAAATTCATGGATCTACATTGTATAAGTTGCAATTAAGCTAAAATGAGTATGGATCTGAAATTAACCAACCTACAAAGCTGAGATTTGCTTTGGTAAGTGTTGTAAACATAAATGGATGAATTCAAGTAGAGAAATCCAAGATCCACAAGCCTCTTGCACTCAAAAGTTGAAGATCCAAGCAATAAGCAACCAAAGCTCCAAAAGCACTTCCAAAAATCACTTCTGAAAATTCAGAACCAGATCCAAACGAAAATCCAAATTGAAAAGCTGAAAAGTAGTGATGATGAGAGGTTTTAGCTCAAGAATTAACAAGTTCCATTGAAGAACTTGTTAATCTTTGAAGAAGAGCTTTGAGTGTGGTTGAAAATGGAGTTGGAGAATGAAAAAGTGAGAGAGAATTGAGAGAATTCTGAAAATTGGGAGTGAAAATATGATCTAGCCTTTAGAGGTTTGGAATGAATTGGTTTAAATAACCCCTAGGTTAGGAGTTAAGTTTGGATTGGGAGTGAGGTTAAGTGAGTGGAAATTGGGATGAAATGTGAATTAGGAAAGGAAATGTGGAATTGGAGTGGAAAGAATTTGAATCTTTGAATGGAAAATCAACTCTCTAGATCCTTCTACTGATGTGTAGAATTAAAATGGGTGATTAAAAATTGGATTAAAAAGAAACAGCTCTGAAAATGCAGCATTTGGGAAAAATTCACAATGGTTAATCGATTAACACATTCAAAATTTGAATTTTTGCGCCAAAAGGAGGGAAACTTGGATATCCGTCTGGTTCTACCCGTTCTGAACCACGATAGACCTCTGAAACTTGCCATTTGATATTACCACTGGAATACACTTGAAATATGCCGTGAAATGTTTTTTCGCACTCAGATTAAACTGATGATAACAACTGTCTGGTGCTGAATAACTGATCAAAAATTGACTGCCGGAGTTTCTGATCATCCAGTCATTTAATGAGCAAAATAAATGCTCAAAATAACTTGGAAAGCTATCTGCTTGGCTCTGAACACCATTAAAAATCATACTGGAACTGAAGACGTCGTGAGCTGCTGTAACAATACGTTAATCCCATGCCCAAAAGAAATAAGCAAATGCAAAAATGACAATGTAAATGAAATGAAGCATAAGCCAAAAGGGTAGCAACACTAGGGCAAATTTTGAGGCGTTACAAGTATGAAAGCAGGAAGGCCCTCAAAGCCCAAGCTTTGGCTGACTTCGTCACAGAAATGACGTTCGCAGATTCCCCTGCCCGCGGGTCTCGTAAGTGGACCATTTTCGTAGACGGAGCGTCCAGCTCTGTGGGGAGCAGGGCAGGCATCATCTTGGAGAACGACGAGGGAATCATCATAGAGGTATCACTCACCTTATCCTTCCCCATGTCTAATAACCAAGCCGAATACAAGGCTTTCCTCGCCGGCTTGCGCCTGGCCGAAGATCTAGGGGCAGAAGAAGTTGTCATCTGCACAGATTCCCAACTCGTATCCATTCAAGTTCGAGGAGAATACCAGGCCAAAACGACAACCTGTCCGAGTACTTAGCCTTAGTCAAAGAAAAGATGACGAAGTTTTCTGCAGTAGAGGTGAAGCATATTCCCTGCGAACATAACGTCAGAGCAGACATGTTATTTAAACTAGCAAGCACAAAGAAAAAGGGCGGAAACAAGTCTGTCATCTAGGAGGTGCTTCCTCGATCTAGTATCGAGAAGACATCTCTGACCCTCGACATGCAGGTCATCGGCGACAGCAACTGCTGGATGACCGCCGTTTACAACTACTTCGCCAGGGACGAACTTCCGTCCGACCCCAAAGAAGCCAGCGTAGTCAGATGCAGGGCCTATTCTTACGTCCTAGTCGAAGATAAACTCTACAGGCGAGGGTTCTCCATCCCGTTGCTCAAATGCGTCGAGGAGGATTCGGTCTCCCACGTCCTGCGCGAGATCCACGAAGGAATCAACGCCCAATATCTCGGAGGGAGATCCCTTGCCCGGCAGGCCCTTCGAGCAGGGTACTACTGGCCAACCATGCAGCAGGACGCTAAAGAGCACGTGAAGAAATGCGACAAATGCCAACGACACGGGGACATGCACCTAGCTCCACCTAATGAGCTCAAAGTTATGTCCTCCCCGTGGCCATTCGCCTGGTGGGGCTTGGACATCCTAGGACAATTCGTAGTAGGATCAAACCATAACAAATACTTAATAGTAGGTGTTGATTGCTTCATAAAGTGGATAGAAGCGGCAGCTCTGGCCAAAATAACAACCCTTAACATACTTCGTTTCTACAAACGAAACATCCTCGCACGCTTTGGTATCCCCCAAGCAATAGTCACGGACAGGAAGTTTTAGGAATTCGTCGCTCAGCTGGGCATGAAACAACACTTCGCATCCTTCAAACACCCCCAGACTAACGGGCAAGCCGAAGCAGCAAATAGAGTAATCCTTCGAGGCCTCAAGCGAAGGCTGGACGAAACGAAGAAAGCTTAGGTTGAGGAGCTGTACAACGTCCTATGGGCATACCGCACGACTCCACACTCTTCGACCGGGGAAACTCCCTTTTGCCTAGCCTATGGGACCGAGGCTGTAATCCTCATAGAAGTACACGTACCATCCAGGAGGACTGAGTCGCCCCTGGACGAGGAAATGAACGATGAGGCACTAAGGGAGGAGCTCGACCTTGTCGAAGAAGTCCGCTCAGGGGCAGCCCTCCGTGAAGCCTCGTTAAAACAAAAAATTTCCATGCCGCATAACGCCAAAGTAATACGACGAGAGTTCCAAGTGGGCAACCATGTCTTAAGAAGGAACCACAAAGACTCTCGAGAAGGCAAGCTCGCCGCTAACTGGGAAGGACCCTATCGCGTCCGAGCAAAGACGGAGAATGAGGCCTACTGCCTAGACCACCTCAACGGGGAAGAACTTGCTCGACCATGGAACGCTGAAAGGCTAAAAAAATACTATAGCTAAGGCCCTAACAATCGATGTGCTTCGTCAAAGCAACGAACACAAAATCCCGACCACGATGCACGCCCAGGTACAAGCGTTGCATGCCAGCCAAAGCAGAACCCCGCTCAGGATCGAGCTAGGTCCCTGCCCGACCGTGGTTCCTCAACCGAGCCAGCCGTCGTCAAAGTACCATGATAGGCAGAACACCCAGCTCGCGATGGGAGGTTCACGTCGCGAACTTAGTCCCCCTCACTGCTGAACACATCTAAGTCGAGCAATTCCCTAAAAACAATAAACGAATCAAAGTGGTCCCTATTACGGGCACACGCGTATACCAAGCAAAGATATAACACTTGGCAAAAATAATCAAAGAAAACCATGCGCAAACATACAACATACAAAACCGTCCACGACGACCGGATACATACATTTAATTAAAGTGGCCTCGAGGACCATGAGTGTGCATATTACAAGGCAAAGGGGCCGTGCCCCTGCCGAACAAAATAAAAGTACATCAATAGTGGCACGCAGGCAATATACATTACAACAAAACAAAAATAGATCACTCCTCCATCTGATCAGGCTGCTCCTGGTTAGGCTCGGGCCGCTGGGTCTCCTCGTTCAAAAGCTGGGTGTGGTCATCACCAATGTTGAAGAAGTCCGGAGCAACTATCTTGCCATTCTCAACATGGCCCAAGAAGTTAGTACCCTCTGCGGATATCGGGACCTCTGGGTTCACCAACCGGAGTTGGGCCACAGCGTTGTTAAACGACTCTTCCCCAATGGCAATAACATCGTCCTCTGACCGAAGAAGACGAGCAACAAGCTCAGCCCTAGTCTTCAACACCCTCACCCCCTCAGGCTCATCTTCAGCCGGGGCCACCGCAACCCTCACCTGTACGACCAGATCCTCAGCGGCTTTCTTCTCCGCAACCAGAGTCCCGTTCTTCCCTCTCAGCCTGGCAGCCTGCTGGTCAGATTTCTTCCTCGCATCGCTGGCAGCCTTGGCGTCCTCTTTGGCCTTCCTCACCGTCTCCTCCAGGGATGCTATGGACGCTTGGGCCTTCTTGAGTCCGGACTCAGAGGAGGAATCCCCTTCAGCATACACCGCCGCCATCTCCAGGACCCGGACCACCGTGGAAGCATCTTGCGCTAGCACTTCCCTCTTGCTCGGGAGATCCATTCCTTCGAGCTTGAGAGACTCTGCCCGGAGCACCACTAAGGACGTCCCCTCAAAAAACTTCTTGTCGTGAAACACGGGGGGAGTTCGAACTTACCCTTCTCAGCCGCCCGACTGAGGTCCACTAGATCATTCGCCCTGGTCCGCTTGAACCTTGAGGTCAGAGGCACCGGAGATCCCTGAGCAGGCGAAGGGGCACGCGATGAGCCTCCCGCGGCAGGTTGAGAAGGAGGAGCACGCTGTGTAAACCGGGACTTTGAGGTGGCCGCACCAGCTTTGCCCCTCGCCAGGGCATTCTTCACCATCCTCTCGTGGGCAGAAGGCATCTCACCTGCAAAAACATAGCAAACATGTCAGCCATCGAGGAAGTTATAATTCGGACAAGCTAAAAAAGGCTAAAACTACCAAGTAGCTTAAAAGCATTCGTAGGGGTCTTGCACTCCAGAAGAACCTTCGTATTTATGTAACGATACTCTACTCTCTGCCCGCCATCATCCTCAAAGATAGGGTTCCCCTTCTTCATCCAACACTCTGTGGGCCTAAAAGAGTTAACATAGTTGACCAGCGCCTCGTAACCGGCTATGTCCTGCTCATCCAACATATCAGGCTGGGCAAGATAATGGTCGGTGCCCCGAGTAAAGTGACTCCCACTCCACCGGAAAGGGAACTTGAATACCCTATCCGCCAGCAGTTTCCCTTCCTCGTCATACATATCGTTGCCCTCCTCGTATGTTGACACTGCCCAGGCATACGTGGAATGTTGGGCTGTCTCCGACACAGGTTCGATGATATATAACCTCTCTTTGAAGGTCCGATAGACTCCGAGAAAGGCTTGAATAGTTTTCTTGGTTGCCTCAGCGAAACCCAACCATACCTCTTCCCTTAGACCTGCCTTTTAAGGTGGAAGATGGTAAAGAACAAAGGCTTCGTAGCTCCTATCTTTAGGAACTCGCAAGTCAGCTCGAAGGCGCGGATAAACGCCAATAAATTCGGATGCAGTTGTGACGGGGCTAGATCCAGATGAACGAAGATGGATTATTGGAAGTCAGTAAAGCACAGCCTCAGCCCTATTTCCTTGAAAGCGTACTCATACATTGGGAACCTCTCCCCGTAGTCCATGCATATATGGTCGTCTTGACTGGGGAAATGTATCTTCCACTCCCCCTCTGGCTCTACGTCCGTATGGACATCCCCAGTATAGGACGCGAAAGCGGACCCATGCTCGGCAGGCTCCGCTACAGTCCATTCCTCCGCGAAACCTTGCTCGGGATCCTCCCCGACTTCGCTGGGGGCATTTGAGACCTCAGTATCGCTACTCTCCGAGGATCTCTCCTTGGACGAGTCTATGAGAATCTCTTGCTCGGGCTCGTGCGCCATCTCGATCACCTGAAAGGCAGAGGAAATAAGCGAATTCGACTGCAAAATCAAATCCACCCTTCCACCGCTAGTCAAGTGAAAGGGCGTACATAGGGCCGAGGACGGTGTCCCCGACCTAAGCCCTAAGTCAAACAACACAAGAGTCTCTCGCGAGGAGATGCCCGCGAGGAGATACGGGGAATCTCCTCGACCTACTACCCAGTTTCCGTTTAAAGCACCACCAGAAAATTCATATGTTCATCAGAAGATTTATCAGAACACCAGGAAACCATGTATCTTCATCGATTACGCCTGCACCGTCATCGCAACAACGCCGAAAACAACCTAAGTCTACGGTCTCTATAAGGCTCCGGCGATCACACCAGCGGCAGAAAATGGCCAAGCCACCGTCCACCACCAACAGACGCCGGAAAACACAATAGTTCTACCTAAGTTCAACCTAGCCACATGCATTCTAACTAAACAGGGATGAAAAAGCTAGAAATGAAGAGGAAAATAGGCAACTTACGTGGTCGAAGAGAGTGTAGAGCTTGCTCGAGGCTACGTGCGGCGGCTGACACGGCGGTTGACGGCGGTGACGGACTAAGAGCTCTGAGAAGAACGAAGAAGGAGAGAGAAGCGAAAACGTAAATGAGCAGCTCTCCCTCCTATATATACAGTCTGAAAGCACGTGCACGAGCACACGCGGCTAGGGGCATCATCATGGCCCTAGCCTAGCCATCATGACGCAATTAATACTGCACAAGGCTCGAGGCCCACGTGGTGTCACGTCTCTTCAGAGTACCTTAATTGTTGGCATCCGCGCAGGCCGGGCAGCCCGATCAACGTTACGTATCCCGCGGGCAATGTAACCCCCGGCAACCCAAGGACAATCCCGTCTCGTCGACAGACAACGGCCTCTTCAGAGTTCCCCGGGACTGCGGGCTATCCTTAAGTCATCACTCCCATGCTCGGGAGCAACGACTTGGGGGGCTCCTGTTCCGAACTGGACAAATGGCTAGGTATGGCCCAATCCACTTCTACTCCCAGAACGGCCCAGTTGCCTAAGTCCAGCTGAGGTGGGACATCATTTACCTTTCTGCCTCTCTACCGGGCACATATGGACAGATGAATCTCAAGGTCATTTGCTCCTCCCCGACATTCCTGCCCGTTACGTACGGCTCCACCATCCAAGAACGGTCATGACGCATGTGTCCGGATCTACGCCCTTACCCGTGGCATCGGCTAGTTTTGGGCACCTCTGCCCGTCATAACAGCTAGTTTTTGGCAGTTACCTATTCTTCAGGAAACGGTTATTCTGCCCCGAAAATAGGGACCGCTGGCCACGCGCTGGGGGCATTATGAAAACCCTCTCATTTGAGAGGGTCAAGTATCCAAAAATCATCCTAAGAACTCATACTGTTGTACTTGCCTTTCTCTCCCCCGATTCTTACTTTAGCATCGGAGTGCCTTGCAGGTACACCCCCTCCTCATCTCACACTCCCAGCATCGCAGACATTCTTCTTGGCCCATCACAGGATCTGATCAGCCTTCACGATCACTACTAAATGCAAATTCAATATATTATCAGTTCCCACAATTTCTAACGGAACAAGCATGTCAACAACAAAAATATATAAGTTGCCTAAATGCAAATTCAATAAGAATGTTTACTTATGGAAAGTTGTAAACAACTCGATATAAGCAACATAAATTAGTACACTAAAGAAATAGCAACTCAACACTTAATAAAATAAATGCCGATTTTGATTAATATCAATTGTAGTACCTTTTGATAAGCATGAGCAAAGGTTGATGTCGATGAGCGCGGTGTTGGAATATTATCAATGTGCAAAGTTGCTCTCATCTTATCATTTACTTCCTCTTCACTTAAATGTGGATTTTGTTGCATAGACATGCTTTTCAAAAGTGCCTCCATTGCTCCTATCTTTTGTGTTATTTCAGAAATTTTACCATCATATTGCATTTTTATAAAAGAAATTTCTTCATTTTTTTTCAACAATAATGGTGCGACGGTTCTTCCATATCATCTCACTCTACCAGGCTTTTCTTTTCCAAATAGTGTTTGAAATGTTTGTGTTCCAGCTTCAGTTGAATTTTTAATAGATTCTTGAAGTTTATCCTAATATATCAAACTATCAGTTTTGAACAAAATTAAAAACTACATGTGTAATTAAAATGGATATTATAATTTAACTTACAATCGCAAATTGGGTTTTCTCATCCACTTGTTTTTCCTTGTGACTTTTTTGAATTTCAATAAACGTACATCTCAGCTTGAGTGACTTCTTGTCCATCCTTGTTTTCCCGCTACATTATTATTCATATATTGAAAAAAAACAAATATGACTTAATAAGAGATTGAAAAAACACATTATTCTATTTAGAATCACGCAAATAAATGAGTAAATGTTACATTATTTGTAGAAGTTTTTTCATTGAAGCATATATAGACAAGTAATAGGGGATGGAGGTTTTCCTTTCAACATAAACAACAGGTTAAAAAGCAAGTAACGGAGCATTAAATACAACACCTTACTTTTATAATTTGAAATTCAATTTCCTTCTACTATGGCGTTCTATGAGTACAAGTTGGAAAATTTCAACTATAGCCAAATCAAACATTCATATATACATGCTTAGTAATAGCTAGCAAACAAAGCAAAATATAACCGTTTTTGCAGCATCTACACATAATTTTGAAGACATTATCCTATTACTAAATTAGTTGGTTGGTTCAATTCATGTAAGCTATCATATACCAAAGCATTCTTCATCGTAATATAGACGATATAAGTTGTTAATCATCATAGTCAAGATATTTTTTGGATTCTGAGTAGGAAATTAGAAGCCACATTGAGAAAATGATCATAAAAAATATTGGAGAAAAAGAAGCCATATTAATGACTTTATTAGATAGAGTAGCTTTTGATAATAAATATCATAAATAGATTTGAAGTTTTAACACACACATCACAAATATATATCATTATTAAAATGGTAACAATAACATGTTTTGGTTAAATGGCAAGCCATAACATAAGATTCCTTGCACGAGTTATAAATAAATTGCATCTTTTCGTAAACTTTTGGATGAAACAATAAGCAAATTATATATATTATACTACTTATAGTTGTTCATTGTAAATGGCACATATTTATGCTTAATAATTTTACATTTTATACATTATTATAATCTTGTGAGCCCAGTTTGTCTTTTTTTTTTGAAATAGTAAAACAAATGATGCATTAATAACAAAGGCATGAGAAATGCCATGAAGTACAAAGAGCCAAAACCCCTGCTATAAGTTACACTGCAAAAACACCAAGAAAAAACAGCCATATCAGTAGAACCATACACGCCAAAACCAATTCCACCCACCCACATGACCCCTAACCCCAAGCACCTAATACAAGACCCCTAACCCCAAGCACCTAATACAAGAGTAAACTAAGGAAAACAATCCATCCGAATTGCACACACACAGGCCTCAAACCCCTAACCAGAACCGATCGGAAAGGCTGATAAAATAACCAGACTACTACTCCTAGAAATACACTGATTAACATCAAACTCAAATTATTAAAGTATGTTTCATAAAAATAGAAAAGAAATGGAGATAATTTAGCATGCAGAGATGCAATAAGGCATTTACCTAAAAGTAAAAGAAATTAAAAGTAAAAGCAAGTTGGAAGAACATATCAATTCACCCCCTTAAATCTAATTGAAAAGTAGACAACAAGACCTTGAGATGGCAACTAGTTGAACATCATAAAAAGTCAAAATGAAACCTCTATCATACAAGAACGAATGTGGCAGTACTGAGTTAGTAGTAAGCTTGTACCAGTACTGAGTTTGGAAATTTAGATTATAACCTATAGTAGAAAGAATAAAATATTTTGGGTTTCAAGTTTTTCACGATACTGTTTTTGAGAAGATTTTATAACAATAAAAATATTATATATATATATATATATATATATATATATATATATATATATATATATATATATATATATTTGATGTTCAAAATAGCACATAAAAACCAATTTGAGTAGTGATAGTGAGTGTTTGCATTGATTGTAAGGACCTGGGTTCAATTCCTAGGTTTTACATTTTGACTAAATTATTTTTACATATTTATATTAATCCCATTAAATTAATTAAATTAATATAATACAAATAAAAAACGCCTTCAAGGACAAGGGTTCGATCCCCATATTCTACATATTATATTATGGTAAATAACTTAAGCTATAATAGGCTGTGCTTTAAAATTGTTGTCTTCTATAAAATATAGGACCACACTTTCATAACCGTGGCAAAAAAGGAATTTGCGACGGTTATATTCTATCCACGTTTCATTAACCGTTGCTTATCATGTATAGACAACAGTTACGTTATGTCCGCGTTTCTAGAAGCGTGGCGTAAAGTAAATAAGGGACGGTTTTTTAGTTGTTGTATAGAAACTGATCAACGCGTTTAAAAGCGCAGTCTACTATACCTTTAAAGGATGATTTTCTAGCCATTGCCTATTCCTCCGTTGCCTAAAGTCAAAAATGTTGTAGTGTATGATTTCAAATAATTATACTTGTTAGTAAAAATACTTAGAAACTATAACATACAATTAATATATTAAGAATAAAGAATAAATTACGTACTTGTCAATTTTCCCATATGCCTTCTTCATGATCGATTCGAATAGTATGCACGACATCTCCATCAACTTCATCACATGAGGTAGGAACTTGTGTTGTGTAAGAAGGTGTGGACGGAATATCAAGACTTTCATCACTAAGAGGAATGTGTTTTCCTTGGAGAATGATTGACCATTTCCCCGATATGTCCGATGGATCGGTAACATAGAAAACTTGTTTTGCTTGAGAAACCATGATGAATGGTTCGGTCATAAAAGATGTCTTATCAAAGTCGACCCGGGTGAATCCTAAGTCATCAATGTGTATATCATTACTATTATTGGGAACCCACTTGCATTTAAATAAATTCACTTTGAAAATAACATAATCAATCTCCCAAATCTCATCAATGACACCATAAAACGCGGTAGTTGCCAATACAATATTCTTATCTTTCGAACTAGAGAAATACATCGATTCGGCTTCAACCATAACCCCACTATTTTGCATTGTACTACTATCATCTTTTGATTTTATATAAAAGGTAGGCTTAATACCCTTTTTGGTCCTCTACCTATGACTGGGGGTCCATTTTGGTCCTCTTTCTTTTAAAAGTTCCAAGTTGGTCCCTTACGTTATCTAACAGAATCAATTAAATCCTTTCCGTCAAATATTAGTAACGGTGTTAGTAATAGGTGACGTGGCAGCTGAGGTGGCATAATTTTTTTTTATTATTACATTTAATAATTAAATGTTTTTATTTATTTTAATTTATTTATTTTGAAAATCAATTTAAATTAATTGTTGTAAATTGTAATACAAAAATTTTGGGCCAAAGGCCCAAGTTCTTTAGAGTAGGAGCCCAACAGTCAAAATCTGTTATTATATTGAGAACAAATCCTTTATATAAACACTCAATTTTATTGTTCCAATTTCAATGTGGGACTTGAGTTAATGGAAATATGAATAGCACAAACAATCACTAAAACCTTCATCCTTCTCCCTTACTCCTACTCAAACACGTTCACCAACATAAACCTTTTTTTTTCATACAACCTCTGTTATAGGTCATTGGCAAGCCACACTCTAACTCTACAAAAGCAAGGAAAACGAGTCACATAATCAATTCAAGAGTCTTCACACCATTTCCAACTTCTGAACTCATTTTGTTTCTAGCTATGCCGATCATCAGAAACATTTCAAGAGAATATATTGGCAAGCCAATAAGATGCAAAGGTTCAACTTTAAACTTTAATTCATGTGTAATATTCAATATACTATGACAATTACTCATATGATATTAACTTGACATGTTGTTAATTGAAATGGAACAGCTACAATATGCAGAATATCAGGTGAACCTCTTGTTATAGAAGAAATTGAGTTAGAGCCACCGAAATCATGGGAAGTAAGGATCAAAGTTTTGTACACATCTCTGTGCCATTCTGATGTCACTTTTTGGAAAATGAATCCTTCTGTAAGTACAAACAGAATTTAAATCTTATATGAAAAAGTAGTAAAAATGATTATTAACATTTCTAATAATTTTGTTTCTGTTACCTGCTGCTATGTTTCCAAGAATTCTCGGACACGAAGACGTCTGGTAATTAATTAACAATCATATATAAAAGTATAATAGTTAACAAAATGAATATTTCGTATAATATTTTTACGCACAATTGTGCAGAGTTGTGGATAGTGTAGGAGAGCATGTTGAAGAAGTGAAAGAAGGCAATTTAGTTGTGCCGGTGTTTCTACCAAACTGTGGAGAATGCAGAGATTGTGAGAGTCCAAAAAGCAACAATTGCAGCAAGTTCGGAAACATGAAGTAGCAGCCGTAGTTGTATTAAAAAAAGGTTTATGTTGGTGAACGTGTTTGAGTAGGAGTAAGGGAGAAGGATGAAGGTTTTAGTGATTGTTTATGCTATTCATATTTCCATTAACTCAAGTCCCACATTGAAATTGGAACAATAAAATTGAGTGTTTATATAAAGGATTTGTTCTCAATATAATAACAGATCTTGACTATTGGGCTCCTACTCTAAAGAACTTGGGCCTTTGGCCCAAAAATTTTGTATTACAATTTGCAACAATTAATTTAAATTGATTTTCAAAATAAATAAATTAAAGTAAATGAAAACATTTAATTATTAAATGCAATAATAAAAAATAATTATGCCACCTCAGCTGCCACGTCACTTATTACTAACACCATTACAAATATTTGACGGAAAGGACTTAATTGATTCTGCTAGATAACGTAAGGAACCAACTTGGAACTTTTAAAAGAAAGAGGACCAAAATGGACCCCTAGTCATAGGTAGAGGACCAAAAAGGGTATTAAGCCTAAAAGGTATAATGATCAATGTCGTATACAGTCCAAGTAATGACACAAAATTTTGGCTCGTACGACAACCATTTAAGTATCTCGGATGCACTACGATCATTAGATACACTTTTATTAAACCAATCTATGAATCTCTTGTTATGCTCTATCAACAACAACTTGTCACTCATTCAGGGATATTTTTTCCTCAAAAGTATTTTGTGAGTATCTATGAAAGGTTGAACCTCATCTATATTATTCAATATATAGAAATGTGTTTGAATAACTACATCCCGAGCCATTGACTTAACATTTAGACCTTGAATACCTCTTCTATCTGTGTCAGCATGACGAGACTTTGGAATTCCTATAGAATCTGCGTCCGACAAATAGTTTGTACAAAACTCAACAGCTTCTTCTGTGATGTACCTTTCAACAATCGAAGCTTCTGGTCGGTGATGATTCTTCGTATATCCTTTAAATATCTTCATATATCGCTCTATTGGATACATCTACCTTAAATAAACTAGACCACAAATTCTAATTTCTCTGACTATATGAATAAGTAAGTGAACCATAATGTCAAAAAAGGATGGAGGAAAATAAATCTCCAATTGACACAAGATTATGCCAGCCTCATCTTCTAATTCATCTAATTTTTTGAAATCAAGAACTTTATTACATATGACATTGAAGAATAAGCACAATCTCGTTATAGTTACTCTCACATATTTTGGTAGGATCCCACGGATAGCCACTAGTAGAAGTTGTTGCATCAATACATGACAATCATGAGATGTTAAACCAATTAACTTGAGATCTTTCATTAATACAAGTTTCTTGATGTTTGATGAGTAACCTTGCGGAACTTTAATACCTTGCAAACACTCGCAGAAAATTTTCTTTTCCTTTTTAGATAGAGTGTGACATGCTGGAGGCAGATAAGTTATTTTTCCTTTCTCTATTGGAGCCAATTGTTTTCGTATACCCATCTTCTCCATATCAAGACGGGAAGTCTTACTATCTTTAGTCTTGCCTGGAATGTTTAGAAATTTGTCAATCAAACTATCACACACATTTTTCTCCACGTGCGTCACATCAAGACAATGTCTAACATCAAGACTTGACCAATATGGAAGATCAAAGAAGATGGACCTCTTTTTCCATATATTTTTCGCAACTTCCCCTTTTTCTTTTTCTCTCTTCCCAAAGACAACATTAATGTGTTCCTGCCGTTGATAAAATTCATCCCCGGTTAAAGGTTCAGGAGCCTCATCAAACTCTTTCTCTCCATTAAAAGCCTTCTGCAATCTACGATATGGATGATCGGGTTTTAGAAATTTTCGATGCCCAAGGTAAACGGTATTTTGTCCAAACTCAAGTTGGTGATAACAAGTATCATCTTCACATATAGGACATGCTCTATGTCCTTTGACACTATATCCAGCCAAGTTACCGTAAGCAGGAAAGTCGTTGATTGTGCAAAATAACATTGCACACATCTTAAACTTTTCCCCAGAATATGCATCATCAACTTCAACGCCTCCATCCCACAAGAGTCGTAAATCATCAATTAATGGACTTAGATAAACATCTATGTCATTACCATGTTGTCGTGGTCCAGAAATCATCATACTTAATAGTATATACTTGCGCTTCATGCATAACCAAGGAGATAGGTTGTAAATAGTGAGAAGAACATGCCACGAAGTATGATTAGTGCACAGATTACCAAAGGGGTTCATTCCATTGGTGGCAAGACCAAGCCTAAGGTTTCTTGGCTCAACTCCAAAATCCGAAAATAACGAATCAATTTTCTTCCATTGCAACGAATTAGCTACATGGCGAATGTTTCCATCACGAATCTTTTCATCTGCATGCCATCTATGATTCTTTGTGTCATTCAAATTAGCAAAAAGTCTCTTAAATCATGAAATTATTGGGAAGTACCATAACACTTTAGCAGGAGGATGCTTCCTACTAACATTGTCATAGTCATCGTCATCACCGTTGTTGTCCTTCAGCTTGTAACGCGACACACCATATTTCAGACATTGATACAAGTCTTCATACTCTTTCCGGTATAATATGCAATCATTAGGGCGAGCATGTATTTTGATATACTCCAGACCCATTGGACAGAATATCTTCTTGCCCTCAGAGCAATGATCCGGCAATTTATTATCTTATGGTAACATTTGCTTTAGCAATTCAAGTAATTCCGTGAAACATTTATCCGACCATCCATTTTTTGCCTTCAAATTAAACAACTTTAACACCGCCGACAATCGTGTAAAATCTGTGCATCCCTTATATAAAGGGGTGTCTTTATCACTACATAAAGTATCATAAATATAAGCATTCTTAAAAGAAGATTCCCTAATATCACGGAACATATCCTCTAGTTGATCTTCCATATATTCATCTTCATCCACTCTTTGACTTTGTGACGTTCGACTTTCCTCTTTATCCACCTCGCTATGCCATGCCCATATTATATAATTTTGACATATACTATCACAACAAAGGTGATGGAATATTTCTTGCTCTGTACCCTTTTTTTATATTCGCACAAACAACACAAGGACAATAAAAGATACCATTATTGTCGGGAAGATGTTTATCAACGTATTCAAGGAATTCAAGAACTATGTTCTCATAAATCGGACCTAATCTACCGGCTTTCATCCAACTACGATCCATAACAACTTCTAAAATTTATACACGTATAATAATGTGAACGATACACCAAAATCTAATCCAAAACTTAAGCATATGCATGTGTAAATCTAAACCTAAAGCATATGAAACATGTAGTCTCATACTGACTTGAGCATATACAACATAAACCAAGAAAAAAGGAATGAAGATGCTGAAGAATACCGTACTTCGAAGCTGAAGAATCTTATGCACGTAAGGAATGAAGATGTTGAAGAGTACCGTACTTTGAAGTTGATGAATCAAATGAATGAAGAGGGTGAATATTTGAGCATATACAACATAAACCAAGAAAAAAGAAATGAAGATGTTGAAGAGTACCGTACTTCAAAGCTAAAGAATCAAATGAACGAAGAGGGTGAAGATTTGAGCTCCAAATGAATGGATACGAAGAGGGTAAAGATTACGACACCGCTGTCGTCTCTGGCTCGCTTGTTCGCCTAGGGCGTCTTATGAAAGAAATATAGATTAAGTTTTGTTTTAATTTATCAGTAAATCCTTTAATCGGGCTTGGACAACTCAACCGTAGTGGAATTGTAAGTCCTCTAACAACGGTTGGTTTACTTCACCGTTGTAAAATTATTTAAAATTTATTTTTTAAATAATGGACTTAAGTGACACACACTTAATGTACTCTAAAAAATGGAAAAAATGTAGTTGCTGGGAATCGAAGCTTGCTACACATCATTTATTACTACAGTGTTTTAAGACAACTGTCATTAAATTATTGTTTATAAATCCGGCTACTCATTGGGCGCGAAAATTTTAACCTATTACAACAGTGTATATGAATCTGTTGTAAACCTGGCGTTGTTGTTTGCACGTTTTATAGTAGTGTATCCATTGAAGCTCAAACACCCAAGAGAGAGATTTTTCCTTAAGTCTTCACGTGATAAAAAGTATTTGATTCTGTCAGAGTTGTCTCAATTAAAGTGCTTCTGCATCAGAGATTGACTTTCTTCAAACTTCACTCTTCAGGGGCTGATCACTTCAGAGTCTGCTTCTTGCCTTCTAAAGCTTTAGAGTCTGGATAACTAGAGGTTGACTTCTTCAGAGTCTGGATCACTAACAAAGCCATAGTCTTCAAAAGAGGTCGACAGAGCCAAAGTCTGATCATCAAATGCAGATTCCTCAAGCATCTCTTCATCTGTTCTTAATGATTATATTCCTGCAAACTTGAACAAATGTTAAAAAACTTCATTGTTCTTTAAATAATTTGTTCTAATTTGTATTAACCAATTTGTTCCGAGGGATATGGTATTAACCAATTTGTTCCAACAATGTGCTTGTCTTATAGCAAAGAAGGTAAAACTTGGTAGGCCGTTAAGAATGGATGAAGTTTGTAGTCACTGGAAAAGGCTTAGGTTTGATGATGATGATGATGGTGTCATGAAAGATGATAAATTAAATATCTCTATCTTGATCAAATGGGAAGTGATACAAGAGAGATTTTAAAAAACCGATGACAATATGAAACTCCACATCAAAGAACAGTTTAGGAAGATTGCTTATTCAGAAACCAATGACTTGAAACCACACTCTCAACCGATAAAAACAAAACGTGCTCTAAAGAAGATCTAGCCTAAAGTCGTATCTCAAATAATACGATCCTCCGCAAAACATATTGCATGCTCTCGGAAAATTGATTAAAATAGAGTCGCCACTGAAATTTATTTATTCCAAAAGAGGAAAAGTAAAATACCGATAAAACCCTTAAAATAAAATGGTCGTCGCAACCATATTCGGGTTCAGGAGTCGATTACACAAGAGGAAGAGCTTATGTCCGTTGTAATCAAAGGAAACCTTTTAGTTAGATTTGCGATTGGATGTTAGCTTATGTCATTTGTTTTCTTCGAGTAATTAAAAGTGTAAAGAGAAAAGAAAAGTGGTCGCAGAATTTTTTTTATTAATGTGCCTGAAAGGTTTTTGGGTCTTACTCCTACATACCTACAGGTGGGATGGAGAACTCAAGGCTACGTAGTTTTGGGTAGAAAATGTTTGGTTTGTTAGTCGATTTTTGTGAAAGCTATTTAGTCACAATGGCGCGAAAAACATTGCTTACTACCAAAAACATGGAGAAGTGAACATTGACACCGTATCATAATGGATAACATAATCCAGATTCTCACATATTTGTTCTCGTCACATTTGAGCGGAAAGCGTTCTAACTTCTTACACATGTAGGAACGAAGCTTGTTTACATCGTCTCGGAATGGACAAAGCATATTTCATTTATAAAAAAGGGTTTGATTGCACGGGAAGTGAAAAAGGAGATTTGATTTGTTGAATATGTTTAAGGCGAATGGCGAATGCTTGGTGAGAATAAGACGTGAGCCTCAGGACTAATTATTTGGGGTTCCATCGAAATGCTAGACTCAAATGGTCCTTTTTCATTCAAGGTATTTTTTTAGAATTTGTTTGATGGGCAACAAATGCTCAATAAGAATAAGACATGTGCATTGGAATTGATTGTTCAAGGGTTCCATCGGAATGCTAGACTCTAACAGTCCTTTTTGTCCAAGTTTATTAAGTGTTTTAGGAGAGAAAGAAAGAATGAATGGCTAACCCAAGACGTGTGCCTCTGGACCGATCATTCGAGGGTTCCATCTGAATGCTAGACTCCAACGGTCCTATTCTATCGCGTTTTGTTAAGAACAGGGTTTTAATATTACGTTTGATTCGGGAAAAGTCACTCGATGTTGATCGGGGTTTGATTTGGATTGAATTGGAATGGGGTAAAATGATTGGAAGGTTTGAAAATGATATTGAAATGGTTTGAAATGATATGAGGTGCTTATTAAAGAAAAGGGATTGATGTTGACTAAGTTAATTTTTATCAAAGTATGGATTTTATTTGTGAATGTTAATGGATGTTATGAAATTGATTTTAATTTAGAAAGGTTCTTGTGTGATTTTGAAAAATATACTTGATGTTGATCATGAACCTTTGATTTTTCTATTTTTGAAAGGTTAATTTTAAGGGTCATTTTTATCTTTTTGGATTAACAATTATGCTTCAACTAAATATACAATAAAATAAACTAAAAAATAAAGTAATAAAAAAATATAAAAGAAATAGTAAAAGGGAGGGGCCACTCTATCAATACAAGAGATAAAAGAATTAAAAAAGTAAAATAAATAAAAGAAAAAAACAAAAATAAATAAATAAATAAAGCAATAATTAGAACAGACTGAAAATTTGGGGTGTAGTTAAGAAAATGCTCTAGGCTCAAAGGAGGGGGGGGACCCGTAGGGATGCGCTTAGCAATCAAGGGGTGTGGGGGAGACTTCATCTTCTCAAACCTTATATTTGGTTACTATTCCCATAGCAACAAAAATGGAAGAAAAATGTTCCAACGAAAACGTAAAAATATCATAACTTTCTAAATTTTTCATGGAATTAAGCAAATAAATAATGAAAATTGATTTAATCGATCTCACGAACAAAGTTATATATTTAGAATAAAAAAATAAACAGAAAAAAATTTGAAAATCAACAAAAATGAAGCAACATATATTTGCTTGATTTGGTCATTCCATCCACCCTCATGACAAACAAATCATGGATTCATGTTTGGGTGATGTTGGGAAGCTATTGGATACATTATTTATGTAAAACAAGCATCAATTTTTATTTTACCCTTTTTGCTAATGGAGGTTCAAGAACACTTTAAACTATTGATTTTGAATCAATTGAGTTTTCATACAAAATAATGGTGATTAATATAATAATTAAGTGCAACAAGAATAATAATGCAAAGAAAAGTAATTAAACAAAAATCAAATCATATTTAATCACTTTTACTCATGGAGGTTCAAGAACACTTTAAACTTTTGATTTTGAATCAATGGAGTTTCCATGCAAAATGATGATGATTAAGGTACTAATTAAGTGTAGCAAGAATAATAATGCAAAGAAAATTAAATACACAAAAATTAAATCACATTTTATCACTTTTGTTCATGGAGGTTCAAGACCACTTTAAACTCTTGAGTTTGAATCAATAGTATTTTCATGCAAAATGGTGATGATTAAGGTACTAATTTAGTGTAGCAAGAATAATAATGCAAAGATAATTAAATACACAAAAATAAAAGCCTACCTAAATAAAGAAGAATGAAAAGTGACTTGAAAATTGAAGAGAAATTTGTGCAAAGTTTTGGCTTGTTCTTGTGAGTGATTCTTGGTGTCATTTGTGAATGAGAATGATTTTATTTATAGGCTTTAAAAAAGCTAGCTTAGGAATTATAAAAAAAAAGAAATGCAAAGAGTGTGAATGCCTTCTAGAAACTTATTTATATAAATAGTGAATAATGATGTAATATATGCATGTAATAATGATGTAATATATGCATGTGTCATACCCCAAATTTTGACCACTAAGATTTCCCATCATTGTGCAAATCATCATCACAATATGGATGAACCATCATGCCTCATCAATCTCCTCAAGGAATTGTTGAGCATCCACTGCAACCAGAACGTAGGGTTTCAAGCCCTCTCAGAGCTTTTAGACAAAGGATCAATCAAGGAATGACATGATTTTCAACTTGTCTACACCCTCAAACATACACAATGGATCAAAAGGACTCCCACTTCAAGGATTAAGCACAAGGATGCTCCCTTTTAGGTGGATCAAGCCTCAAGATCGCTAGTGTCACCAAATTAGGGTTTTGATCGACCAGGGCCTCCAGATGGAAATTTTCCTCTGGGCATGAGCCAAAGATCCAAAACATAACCTAATATGCTCCATGGAACCTCATAAACTCAATCATCCAGTCAATTTTGCCTCAGGGGATGCATTCATCAAAAATCAGGAATTAGGGTTTCTTGACCTAATTCACCCCTAAGTTGACTTTTGGGACCAATTATGAACCAATACCTCAAGAGAGGATTTTAGGATCTCCAATATGCTATATTGATCCATTTGGAACAATGGATTGATCCAAGAAGCTTGAACAACAAGTTTCAATTTCATCTGAACCACAGTTAGGGTTTCGCGGGAAAAGTCAACTATAACTTTGACTTTTGACCAGGACATGCTCCCAAGCCCTAAGACATGATTCAATATCCTCTATAACACCCATAGAAAATGTCCATCAAGTTTGATTTAGGTCAAGGACATGATTTCCTGAAGAATTGGACAGTTTGGAATTCATCGGATAAAAAGTCAACTGTGCACAAAAGTCGACTTTGACTTTTTGAGATTTTTCACAAAAATGGATTTTTAACCCTAAAATGATGTTTATGTATGATTTGAATCATCATTCATCAAGAAAAATCAAATAAAATGGGATAACTTGTAAAAGGGGTAACCATAAAAACTTAGAAAATTTTCAAAGTTATGGAAAAAAGTGACAAAGGTACCAACTTTGGAGGATCATAACTCCTTAACCACAAAGCCATTTTTTTCCATCCAAGGCTTGATTTGTAGATCTCCTTGCCCTCTACAAAAGCTTCATACTGACCTATGTCCAAATTCCTCATGGATTTTGAGTTATGGAGTGATCAAAATCAAGAAAAGTCACTTTGTTCCAACACTTGGTGAAAATTTCACTAAGTCAGATTTTGCCTTGCTTTTTTTCCAAATGTAGGGGCATTTTTCACTTGGATCCAAAAAGTATCAAAACCAATTATGATCAAACAGTTGTTGTATCATGTAAGGGCTTTCCAAAATGGCCAAGACAATCACCAAATTCAACTTGAGCCATGAGATATGACATTGGCAAGTTGCCCTGCTAAAATCTGCCAAGGCAAGGCGGATTTTTGCACTTTTGCTCGATTTGCCAAAATCAGCCAATTCCAAGCCTTGTCATCACCTTGGACACATCTGAGGATTGAATCTAAAGGGGACAATCACTGAGCCAAGCCTCTAAAGTCCTTGGAACAAGAAATAGCATGTTGAACCTAGAATTGCCCAAAATAGGGACAAGACTCCAATTTTGGATTGGAGCATTCAATGGAAGCATCAAGGTGGCATGGACTGAGCCATTCTAAACTGAATTCAGTCAAGACTTATCCAAGACCAAGGGGACCAGCAGCCTGTGCCCTAACCTCTAGTCAATGGCTAGAGGAGACTTGGATTTTCATTTGCCAACATTGGCCAAACCTACTCAGCAGTTGCCATTCACTATTCCTTGCAAAACAAACTTGCTCTACTATAAATAGAGCTCAATTGTGATCAGTTTAAGTACACCAAAGGCCTACAACACTTGCCTTTCTCAAAATCCACTTCTCACTCTCAAAAATGCCTTTCTTAGCAAGTCACTATCGGGTTTTTCATTAGAGAGCAATTCCACTCAAACCAATCACACACACACCTCATATACATCATATGTGAGCTGATCAAACACTTAAACAACATTTGGAACACTGATTTCTCAGAATCACCAGTCAATTGCTCAAGGTTTTAACCAAAGTGCAGTTGAGATGCCATGAAGTAATCCAGCCAATTTCCATTAAGTCCAAGCATTCAAACACACTCCATAGGGTGTAGGGAAGCAGTTCAGATCCTCACAACTCAACTGTAACCCCTCCAACTCAGAAATCAATTTGCTCTTGCTGTCACGACCTAGAGGTAAGCCTAAACTTGGTCATCTCTCAATCTATGCATATTTCCTCGCACAATACTTTTGCCAAATGTTCATAATCATGCATGGAATGTCTCCCCTCAAGTAATTGCTTTGTTTGAATCGTGTATTAAAAATCCCAGCCTTCATGCAGAATTTAGGGTTCTTGAAGATTTTTCGAGATTTCTTGTTTTATGCTTAATTTAAATGAAATTAATTGGCATAGACATGATCGTGAGGTTGAAACAAGTTGATTGGTATGTGGATTGCATGATATAATCAAGTATTCAGTGAGATTGGATAGAAAATGCAAATCTGGGCAAGGCAGAAAACGCGCGTGTTCTTGGTCCATGTTCTTGGCGCCATTTTCATAAATTCAAATATTTGAATTTTGTGATTTTATTTAATTGATTCAAAAATTAATTTCTCTCTGAGTTTTAATGATTTTGAGTTGATTCTTTTTTTAATAATTCACAAAAATGTTAAAATATTTTATTTTCCCAAAAAATACCAAAAATATTATTTATTTCATATAATTGATATTTTTGCAAAGAATTAATATTTTAATTGTTTTTGACATTTTGAATATTTTTTCCACCTTGATTTTGCAACTTTTAATGCCTTCTAATTATTTTGTAGGTCAATACTTAATTTTTGAAGCATTAATCCAAGATCACAATTTGTTTTCCATATGTTAAACAATTTTGATCATTTTAATTGAATTTTTATTCAATTAAAATACATTTTGAAAACAAATTAGGGTTTTGGATTAATTCAACCCTCATAAAACATTTTAAAAACTTTTTGGGCCTCTTAATAGAGTGTAAGACCCAAACACCCTTGTACAAACAACTTTGGGCCTCACTTATTGTATAAGTCCCTCTGTACAAGTGAACGGCGTAATCGTCGCCTTTTCAAAAACCTTTGGGCCTCTCCTCGAGCTATAAGACCCATTCAAAACTTTGGGCCTCTAATAGAGTGTAAGACCCAACCCTTTGTAAATACAACCTATTTTGGGCCTCACTTATTGTATAAGTCCCGTTGTATTTCAAAAAGTTCGACGTGATCATCATCCATTGAAAAACAAACTTTGGGCCTCTCCTCGAGCTATAAGACCCATTCAAAAGTTTGGGCCTCTAATAGAGTGTAAGACCCAATCCCCTTTTAACCAAAAACAACTTTGGGCCTCAGATATTGTATAAGCCCCTTTGCGTTAAAAGAAAATCTCGGCGCGATCGCCATTTGAAACGAAAACCATCTGGGCCTACCCTCGTGTTATAAGCCCCACTATTTTTATTTAAACCTTTTTGGGCCTCTTGAGAGAGTGTAAGACCCATCCCTTTGTACAGAAAACAATTTTTGGGCCTCATTCACTTGTATAAGTCCCTCTGTACAAATTCAACAGTGCTCTCACTAATAAAACCCTGGGCCTCTCCTTGAGCTGTAAGCCCCAAGGATTACCAGGCACAGTCTTCCCTCCTCTTGGGGTTAAATAATATGGAGACATAAAAGGCAGCATTCTCAGTGAACCCTTTCATAGACTGTCACTCGTAGAAGTTGTCAAGAAACTCTATTCCCTAGAGATGATCTCTTCTCCGTGAATTGCATCTCTTGAGTTTCTTCCAAATTCTCGGGCTTTCCTGGCTTGATCTATTCCTCGTGAATAACCTGTCTTGAATTTCTCGGGGTTTGGGGATCCACAGGCTTCCTAAAAGCACTTGTCAAGAAACTCTACTCCCCAGAGATGATCTTTTCTCCGTGAATGGCATCTCTTGAGTTTCTTCCAAATTCTTGAACTTTCCTGGCTTGATCTATTCCTCGTGAATGACTTGTCTTAAATTTCTCGGGGTTTGGGGACCCAGCGGATTCTTAAAAGCATCGGCCTCCTCTTGGGCATTGTTCAAGGACCCACAGGCTTCCTAAAAGCATCCCCGCCTCCTCTTGGGTTTGGTACAAGGGCCCGTCGGCTTCTTAGAACTATTCACAGCCTCCTCTTAGGCTTCGTATAATGATTCTTCCTCCGGGAATGATATCCTCCTCTTGGGCTTCATACAAGGACCTATCGGCTTCTTAAAAGTTTCCAGCCTCCTCTTGGGCTTCGTACAAATTGTCCCGACGACCTCCTAGAGGTGTAGGAACCGAAATCAGTCATCTTAATAGAACAGTCTTTCCAAGAGTTTACTACTGTTTCTCAAAGCATATTACAAAATATGAAACTCTAGACTTGGATAGTCTAATTTCCTTGAGTCTCCAAGATATTCTCAATCTCCCTTCAAAAATAGGAAGAAAACCTGTAGACTCGGACAGTCTCAATACCTTTCGGATTTCCCACTTCCTTAAAGAACAGGAAATATCCCTGATCCTCGAATCAAAATCCCTGAGTGCCAATATTACTCATATAAGAACTGATTTTCTCTTTAAATCAGCATACTGGACATGTCACTCAACTGAAACAGCGCCATAGCCTCCCTCTTGGGCTTTATACAATGATTCTCCCCAGCGGAACCAAGCTTTTTTTTAGCCTTCATCTCGGGCTTTGTACGAGATACAAAACACTCTCTTGTTGAGTATAAAAGACTCTCTTATTGAGTCCCCCCTTTTTAGCCTCCGTCTTGGGCTTTGTACAAGACACAAATCACTCTCTTGTTGAGTAAAACCCTTAGCCTCCATCTCGGGCTTCGTACGAGATACAAAAAAAAAACTCTCTTGTTGAGTCAAATAGCCTCCATCTCGGGCTTTATACGAGATACCAAAAGACTCCCTCGTTGAGTCAAAACCTTTTAGCCTCTCTCTCGGGCTTTGTACGAGACACATATTAGCCTCCTCTTAGGCTTTGTATAAGAAAACAATTGGTTGATCCAATCAACCTTTTAGCATCAAAGCTGTGCCTCGTTCACAGTACACAAACATCAACAACTCCTTTCCCTTCATCTAATCGCTGTAAGCGGCAAGCCTCTGGATCATCTACATCCATGCCACTGTCCCTCTTTTAGCATGAGAAATTCCTAAGGAAAGATGGCATTGCTCTACACTGAGTTAAATTCTTCTCCTTCAGGTCAAAACCCCTTATAAAGGAGATTATGGCATTGCTAGATTCACATATCCCAGTTAAAGTAATCATCCTTTATAAACCAGTCACCTAACAGTTGTGACATACAAACCCCTATTTAGAGATGACAAATTCTCTCTAAAGGCAACACCTTTTAGCTTTACATCTTGGGCTTTGAACAAGATACAAATAGACTCTTTCGCTTCACGTCTTGGGTTTTGAACAAGACACCAAAACACCATTTCCTCCCATAGAATAGGAGGAACTACGATCACTCTGATTTCCCTGTTTCGGTAAACGGGAATACGTAGGCATAAGATTGAAAGAAAAATCTTAGCGAGCACACTAAACAAAAACCCAAAATCCCATACTCTCATACATCCGTCCTAACATCTTAACCTCCCACCCATCGACCGAACACTACTTTTAACAAAATAAACCCAATAGAGACCCCGAATCTTTGTAGCATCTGTAAACCAACAGTTTTGACTGTTTAACCTCAGTTTGCAAGCAGGGTTAATTTGAGACATCTATTTCCCTTCCTTCATCAGCTTCAATAGGATAAAAAATTAATCGAGCTGTAGATACCAAAGAGCGATTGTGCTTCGCAACCACATCCAAAATCGCTCGCTACAGAAAAATGGCGACTTCACTGGGGATGTGTCATTAGGATCTGTCTCACCTTTGTAGCGAGATCTTCCCATTTATTAGGTGGAAACTTTAAAAGTGGCGCCCCGTGGGGCCGGTCTTTCTTTCTTTCTGGGATAGGACTCTTTCTTGACTTCACTAGGATCTTAGGTCAAAACGCCGTTAATTTGGGATGAAACCACAGGATGGTGACTCCGCCGGGAAACCATTTTCTGTCAGGAACTTAAGATTATTAGCTTTTAAAGGTCTAGGACATTAGGACAAATATATATATTGCTTTTCCTAATTGATATCTGTGTTTATTTTTCTGCTAATGGGAATGCGTGTGATGCCACATGTGGAGAGATTGAGTATACACTTAAGATAAGTGATGGTGACGAGGTTGACCATCAATCTCAGTGGAGGCTTCCCAATGCAACCCATTCCCTCTCATAGGCAATGGGTCGATTGTGACGTCTGAGAAGCTGAGGAGCTAACCCTTTTGTAGTGCGGAAGCTATCGGAAATAGTTGTCACGCGATACTACCCTCATTTGAGGCTGATGATCTATTCTCGGTGAATAGCATTTACTCTGAGATTTCATACAGCTCGCTGGCGATCCGCTTGCTGTTTGTTATCCTAGGAGGAGCTGATGATTTTGAGTACAGGTACAAAAATCACCCTAGTATAAACCTTTGGGGATGGGTAGAGCCTTGACTTCATGACAACAACCCTTTGACCCCATGTTTTTTCTATGTTTTTGTGTGCTGCATTCATGCCTTCATTTAAAAAACATTAAAACATTCAAAAATTTCTCTTCTAGTCTCTCTGTCTTTTCAAAATAAACTAAGACTGTGATTGCAAATATCAGAGAAAAGGATTGCGCTAATGGATTTTGGTAGAAGGAGAACTTATAAGTACACCTTCAGGATTCTAAAACTAGAGGATTTAAGAGGTTTGGCGAGGATGATCACAAACCAAGAGGCTTTCAGAGCCAAGTACGGAGGTTTGCTATCTCTGCTAAGAGTCCATGTGATTGAGGGAATCATGGATGCACTTGTTCAGTTCTACGATCCGGTCTATCATTGTTTTACATTCCCAGATTACCAGCTAGCACCAACGCTGGAGGAATATTCTCATCTGATTGATCTACACATTGCAGATCAAGCTCCATTTTCTGGACTGGAAGAAATTCCAAAGAATCAGACCATTGCAAAAGCAATTCATTTGGACGAGTCTGATGTCAGGACTCACATGACCACTAAGGGTGGCATACAAGGTTTGCCAGCCCAGTTCTTGACAATGAACGCCCTGTACTTCGCCAGTATTGGGGACGTGACTTCTTTTGAAAGTATCTTTGTTTTACTCCCCTACGGGTTATTTTTGTTGCCCAACATTAATAACTTCGTCGATATCAACTCCATTAAGGTTTTTCTCATTGGAAACCCTGTACCGACTTATCTCGCAGATGCGTATCATTCTGTACACTTGGGAAATTTGTACAGCGGAGGCGAGATCACATGCTGTGTACCTCTGGTTTATAAATGGTTTATCTCCTATTTGCCTAAGTCTGCTGCTTTTTGGGATCACAAGAGTGCCTTACGTTGGTTGCAGAAAATCATGTCCCTCACCAACTCTGACATTGATTGGTGTAATAGGATTTATGACAGAATCAGGATCATTGACCGTTGTGGAAACTTCCCCAACGTACCCCTTATAGGAACTAAGGGAGGAATCAATTACCATCCAGTTCTCGTTCGTCGTCAATTTGGATACCCGATGAGACACGTCCCATGGGGTGTTTATCTGGAAGGTCTTTTCTTTAAGGAAGGAGAAAGTGACAGAGCACTAAATACGGAAATAGTGCACACTTGGAAACATGTTCATAAGAAAGGACGAGAGTATCTAGGAAAACCCGACTGTGTCTCGGTGGAGCCTTATCTCCACTGGGTACAAACTAGAGCTCTCAAGCTAAAGATGCCTTATCCTCGTCATGGAGTTCTTCCACCGAGGGAGTATGTCATGTACTTCATGACTGAGACTGAAAAGCTCCAGGTTACTCTCAACAAAGTTCAATGGGAGAAGAGGTCTTGGAAGAACAAGTACCGCACCCTCAACGTGGAGTGCATCAAAATACAACAACTACTGAAAGAAAAAGACTCTCTGATTGAAATTTTGGAGCAACATGCTGTAGAGAATCAAGATGACCAAAGGAATTTGCTCGCTCCTTTCACCTGGAAAAGGAATGACAACCCGACAACGGCCCAAGAGCCCCGGTCAAAGAAAAGAAAAGTACCAGAGTCAGCACCCTATTTCTCTTCAGAGAGGACTCGGGACCCATTAGCTTAGGTTTCTGTTTCTGCACCTTGTAATCTATTGTATTTCCATTTCTGTAATCCTTTGAATTCAATAAAAAGGGGTTTCCCCGCTGTTTGATATTTACAATCTAATTGTCGAAGTTTATTTTGATTAAACCAAAAAATAATTAATATAATCATTGCATTCATCATTCTCCCATCGCGTATTCTTCTTACCTACGAATCTCACGTTTGTGTCTCGGTTCTAGAGTCAAACTGTCTCATTCGTACAATACTCGGGCCAATTGTCAGAAAAGGATGGATGATCTTGAGGAAGAAAACAGAGAGTTGAAAGAAGAGATCGACGCTCTGAGAGAGGATATGAGAAAGCTTCGTAACAACATGCAAGCCACGACAGAAGCTCAGCTACAAAGGACTGTGATCTCAGAGATCACCTCAACACCCATAGTGGAAAAGTATGATCCTATGCCGAAAGATCGTCCTCAGGGCATGCCTGTTAGCTATATCCCAGAAGGATATGTTCCGCCGATCACTGAAGATCGGGGAATCATAACAGAAGCTGCTGGGCCTGAAGGTTACAAACTTTGGGAAAGCGAAGATGCCAGGGGCATACTGAAGACTCCTGAAGGTTACAAACTTCAGGAAACGCCAAGATTCACTGCCGTAGTCACGGTACCACCCCCTGTGGTGCACACTGTCCCCGAAGGATAGATTCCACCAATACCTTCTGGTAAGAAGGAAACTATGTTTGATAGAATGGATGAGTTCCAAGAATAGTTCCTGGAAATGCAGAAGGAACTGCATACCATCCGCGGTTAGGATTTATTTGGAAAGGACGCCGCAGACCTCTGTCTGGTCCCCAATGTGAAAGTCCCGCACAAGTTCCAAGTGCCCGACTTTGAAAAATACAGGGGCAACTCTTGCCCTCAGAGCCATCTGGTGATGTACGCTCGGCGAATGTCAGCTCAGATGGAGAATTATGACCTACTGATTCACTACTTTCAGAATAGTTTAATCGGTGCCGCACTCAAATGGTGCATGGGTTTAAACCGTGCCACGATCAGCACTTTCAGAGATCTTGGCAATGCCTTTGTCCAACAATACAAATACAATCTGGACATGGCACCGGACAGAGATCAACTCAGATCAATGTCACAAAAGGACAAGGAAACCTTTAAGGAGTACGCTCAGAGATGACGCGAAATTGCCGCTCAAATTTTTCCACCTCTTGAGGAAAAAGAGATGACAAAGATCTTCTTAAAGACCTTAAGCTCATTTTACTACGATAGAATGGTTGCCAGTGCACCCAGTGATTTCACCGAGATGGTAGGCATGGGAGTTCGTCTTGAGGAAGCCGTCCGAGAAGGACGTTTGGTAAAAGACGCTAGATCATCGAGTAGTACAAAATGATTGGGTAGTGCTCTCCCTAAGAAAAAAGAGCAAGATATTGGGAATATCTCCCTCGGAAAGCAAAGGCGACGTTATCAACCGGTAGCAGCTGTAACTCCTGCTATCAGCCCTGCGCCTATTCCTACGTATCAACCTCAGGTTGCGCAAAGCCAACCTAATCAGCAAATGACACAACAGCCTCTGCAGCAGGCTCGTCCTCCATATAATAACAACCGTACAATGCGGCCACCAGGGTTTGATCCTATACCCATGTTATACGTAGAACTATTTCCATTACTACTGGCTAAGGGGCACATCCAGACTAAGTCTCCTCTTACAGTACCGGAAAATCCACCTTTTTGGTTTAAGGTGGATCAGGCATGCCCTTATCATCAAGGAGGTCCAGGGCATAACATAGAGAATTGTCTCAATTTCAAATCCGACGTGCAAAAGCTTGTTTGGAGCAGGCTCTTATCTTTCAAAGATACGAATCCCAATGTTCTCACAAACTCGCTGCCTCAACATGAGAAAGCTGCAGTCAACTTGATTGAGAAAGAATTTAACAACGTCTATCAAATTCATGATGTACTCTTGTTAAGGACCAATCTGGTCAAGATGCATTGTACACAGAGTGGATATGGCCATGTGCCACCTCATAATTATCATCAGTGTGATATCTGCTCTAAAAGTAATCAAGGATGTTCTGTGGTGCAATCAGCTCTACAGGAACAGATGGATCTCGGATGGATCCAAGAGCACCGAGTTCGTGGAGTTAACATGGTCTATACGAATTCCAACGTCATTCAGAACCACGACATCCGTGCGATGAATGTCAACTTGGTGGCAATGCACTCAAGGCAAAGCAAGTATCATAATCTGGCGCGGCACGATTACAGTTCTTGTCTGACTTGCTCGGTAAACAAACAGGGATGCTCTTTTATATAGGAGGCCCTCCAGCGTCAGATGGATCTTGGATGGATCCAGGACTACCATGATAGGAATCCCTATCAGATCAACATGATTCAAATATTCGATATTCGCTTGATAAATACCAGCCTGGTGGAGTTACACGCAGAACAGGTCTGACTCGGGTTCCTAGCATCACATGATTATCAGAACTGCAAAGCGGGTTGCGAAAACGATCAAGGTTGTGCCCTTGTCCAGGAAACACTTCAGCACTTGTTGAACCACTGGTGGCTTCCAATCTATATGGACGAAATGCATACCCCATTCTGCTTTCCCAAACAGAGTCCGAGATTTATACCCAGGTCAGACGTCGAATTGATATATGGAGATTGTGATCTGGAAGGATGCCGTGCTCCACCAAACTCACTAGAGGAGGACACTCTAATGAAAGACAACTTTGACCACAACTACTATGGCCTGATGGATGGCCTGCCAATGTGGAAACCTTACCCAGGAAACTTGGGGCAAGAAAGCCAGCCGAACAATGAAGATCAGCTGAGCATCATTAAACATAATACCTGCGTCCCCACCATGTCATGGGATCAAGCCTCAGGTCATTCAGAAAGTACTCAACATAACGATGAATGCGCAACGTTTGCAGGATTAGAGTTCATAAACTATGCTTTCCTCGAGGTCAACGTCATCAAGAAGGATGACCCCTCCAGTTCCAAAGAAGTATGGGACACCTTAGGACAACCAAGTGGAAAATACGACTACATGGTCAAGTACACCGCTTCGGAAAGCTCTCGTTCAGGCTCAAAGATATCCAGCCAACTGGATGGGGAGATACAACTGAGAGCACAAATGCTATGCAAAATACAACTGAGGAATTCTCCTACGATAATTCTGTCTGGGAGACAGATTCCAATGATCCTGCTCCACCAGAAATCAGCGTCATTTCTAAAGACAAATCAAGGAAAGTGCCAGACTTTGTGATTCACCGAGGAGTTCGCCGCCAATGGGTTCCTGTCGATGTTCCAAGGATTGTTCATAAGTCAAAGTAATTACCATCTTTAACCTTTCACCCTGCCCAGGTGAAACGGATGTTTTGATAGGGCTCGCTTTGTGTAAATTTTCCCTCTTCGCTTAGCCCAAAGCGATAGAGTTTTGTTTTATAGGGCTGTAGTTTCAAGGATCGACTTGTTCATTAATAAAATAACGTCGTTCTGTAATTTCCGCATTAATTGCTGTTTTCTCTTTTTGCTTTTTCTCAGAAAATGGTAATCCTAAAAAACAATTCAAATAAAAACAAGCAGTAATAAAAAAAATACACTGCACACACTTGCATTTTCTCTATCTCTTCTAAACACGAATCATCACGTCATGCAGATTGCTTGTTTTAAACCCCGTTGAAACATATGATCCGATACCTTCTCCCAACTTTGAGTTCCTGGTATTTGGGGCTGAAGAAGAAGTTGACAACGAAATTCCAGAAGAGATCTCCCGACTACTCAGACAAGAGGAAAGGTCTATTGAACCTCACAAAGAGCCGTTGGAAACGGTAAACTTGTGTTCAGAAAAGGAGAGAAAAGAGATCAGGATTGGGGCACTGCTCAGTCCAATTGCCAGAGAGGGTTTGATAAAGTTTCTCAAAGAATTCCCCGATGTATTTGCTTGGTCTTATCAGGATATGCCAGGGTTGGATACCAGCATCGTGGAACATCATTTACCGTTAAGATCGGAATGTCCTCCAGTAAAGCAAAGGTTGAGACGCACTCACCCGGACATGGCCATCAAAATCAAAGAGGAGGTATAGAAACAGATTGACGCAGGTTTCCTCGCCACATCAGAATATCCTCAATGGTTAGCCAATATCGTACCTGTTCCGAAAAAGGACGGAAAAGTCAGAATGTGTGTTGACTACAGGGATCTGAACAAGGCAAGTCCAAAGGACGACTTTCCTTTACCACACATTGACATGCTGGTAGACAGTACAGCAAAGTTCAAAGTTTTCTCCTTCATGGATGGATCCTCGGGCTATAACCAGATCAAAATGGCGCCGAAAGACATGGAGAAAACTTCGTTCATTACCCCATGGGGTACCTTTTGTTACAAGGTAATGTCGTTCGGTTTAAAGAACGCCGGGGCAACCTATCAAAGGGCCATGACTACTCTGTTTCATGACATGATACATAAGGAAATCGAGGTATATGTCGATGATATGATTGCAAAATCTAAGACAGAGGAGGAGCATTGGACCCACCTGTCAAAACTTTTCGAGCGTTTGAGAAAATACAAACTCCGCTTGAATCCCAACAAGTGCACCTTCGGTGTCCGTTCAGGGAAACTCTTAGGGTTCATCGTCAGGCAGAAAGGAATTGAGGTTGATCCGGACAAGGTCAAGGCCATTCAAGAAATGCCTTCTCCGAAAACTAAAAAACAAGTCAGAGGGTTCCTGGGACGTTTGAACTACATCTCCAGATTCATATTCCTCATTACCGCGACATGTGCGCCGATTTTCAAATTACTCAAAAAGAACCAGGATTGCGTTTGGACAGAAGATTGCCAAACCGTCTTCGACAGTATTAAGGAATATCTATTGAATCCTCCGATTCTATCACCTCCAGTGGAAGGAAGACCACTGATTATCTACCTCACAGTCTTGGAAGACTCAATGGGGTGTGTACTTGGCCAACAAGACGAAACCAAACAGAAAGAGTCTGTCATTTACTATCTAAGCAAGAAGTTCACCGACTGTGAAACTTGGTACACGATGCTCGAGAAAACTTGCTGCGCTTTGGCTTGGGCAGCCAAACGTCTGCGCCAGTATATGATTCATCACACTACTTGGTTAATCTCCGAAATGGATCCAATCAAGTACGTCTTCGAAAAACCTACTCTCACGGGAAGGATTGCCCGTTGACAGATGGTGCTATCGGAATATGACATAGAGTACCACGCTCAGAAAGCCTTTAAAGGAAGTATCTTAGCCGATCATTTGGCTCATCAACCGATTGACGATCAAGAATCAATCAGGTTCGACTTCCCAGACGAAGATGTCATGTACCAAAAAATGAAAGACTGCGACGAACCGCTACCCAGTGAAGGGCCAGAGCTAGGTTCCCAGTGGGGACTAATCTTTGACGGAGCAGTTAATCATTATGGAAATGGAATTGGGGCAATAATTGTTACCCCTTAGGGTACCCACATTCCTTTCACCGCTCGACTTACGTTCAAGTGTACAAACAACGAGGTCGAATACGAAGCTTGTATTATGGGTCTCGAAGAAGCGATTGATTTAAGGATCAAAAACTTGGATGTATACGGTGACTCAGCCCTGGTTATCAATCAGATAAAAGGAGATTAGAACACATACCAATCAGGACTGGTTCCTTACAAAGACTATGCAAGAAGGTTGTTACCCTTCTTCAACAGAGTCGAGTTTCATCATATCCCTCGTGATGAGAATCACATGGCTGATGCATTAGCCACTCTCTCTTCCATGATTAGTGTAGGTCAATGGAGCGACTTACCTAAGATCGACATCATGCGCCTCGAATGGCCCGCTTACATCTTCACGATTGAAGCAGTCATAGACGATAAACCTTGGTATCACGATATCAAATGCTTCCTTCAAAAACAAGAGTACCCACCTAGGGCACTAAGGAAGGATAGAAAAACCCTCAGAAGGCTAGCAGGTAGCTTCTTCCTGAGCGATGATACTCTCTATAAGAGAAATTTTGACATGGTCTTGCTCCGATGCATAGACAGACCAGAGGCAGACATGCTGATAAAAGAAATTCACGAAGGGTCCTTTGGCACTCATGCCAACGGACACACAATGGCAAGAAAAATTCTAAGAGCAGGGTACTATTGGTTGACAATGGAATCCGACTACTACAAGTACATGAGGAGGTGTCACAAGTGTCAGATATACTCTGACAAAATTCATGTACCACCAACACATCTCAAAGTTCTTTCTTCCCCATGGCCTTTCTCCATATGGGGAATCGATATGATCGGCATGATCAAACCTAAAGCTTCAAACGGGCATCGGTTCATCCTGGTCGCCATTGACTATTTCACCAAGTGGGTCGAAGCAGCGTCATACGCTAATGTAACCCGACAAGTGGTGGTCCGATTTATCAAAAATAGTATCATCTGCCGTTATGGTGTTCCGAGCCAGATCATTACTGATAATGGATCTAACTTGAACAATAAGATGATGAAAGAGTTGTGTGCAGAGTTCAAGATTGAACACCATAACTCATCTCCCTACCGACCCAAGATGAACGGAGCGGTAGAAGCGACTAATAAGAACATCAAGAAGATTGTTCAGTAGATGGTTGTAACCTACAAAGACTGGCACGAGATGCTACCCTTTGCTCTTCACGGTTATCGAACATCTGTCCGTACTTCAACAGGGACAACCCCTTTCTCTCTAGTATATGGCATGGAAGCAGTGCTCCCCATCGAAGTAGAGATCCCCTCAATCCGGGTATTGATGGAAGCAAAGCTTACAGAAGCTGAATGGTGTCAAAGTCGACACGACGAACTAAATCTGATTGAAGAGAAGCGAATCACGGCACTATGCCACGGTCAGTTGTATCAACAGAGAATGAAGAAGGCATTTGACAAAAAGGTCCGACCTCGCGTCTTCAGGAAAGGAGATCTTGTGCTAAAAAAGATACAATCATTTCTCACTGATTCTCGGGGTAAATGGACTCCGAATTATGATGGCCCCTATGTGGTCACGAAAGCTTTCTCAGACGGCGCCTTGAGACTTGCAACCATGGACGGAGAGGAATTTGCCTACCCCACGAATGTTGATGTAGTCAAGAAATACTTCGCCTAAAAACAAACGTCTCGGTGGATTGAAAACCTGAAAGGGCGGTCCAGGCAAAAGTTAGAGACAAAATAAAAAAAATTATCTCGGTGGATTGGAAACATCACAGTACAATCCAGGCAAAAGTTAGGGATAATGGCAAGTAACTATGTTCAACAGAGGCAAGTCCCTCAGCAGTAGCAGTTACACCGTCCATCGGAGGAAAACTCCAGTCAAGGTCATCTTCGACAGAAGCTCAGGATGTCCCGAATTCAAAGTTGGTAGAAGGATAGTGGTCGTTATGTTTCAACGTAGCCCTTTTTCCCTGTAAATTACCATTTTCTAGCTTTGTATATACTCTTTCGAATCACGCTTTTGGCTGATCTCCATCTTATCAATAAAATTTGAGCCCTTTGCTTTTGTTTGTAATTCCCATTTGTTTTAGCTTTACAGAACGACATTTTAACATGCTCAACGATTCTTGAAATAAAACAAAATTGAATTTACTTGTCAAACTTTTTCTGCTTTTAAAATAAAGATGGCAATTTCTTTTGACTGTAGAACATCAAAAGAGCATCAACCGCTTCTCCAGAAGTAAGCGAACTTCAAAGTGCAGAATAAAAGTACTCCTTCTAACCCAGTACGCCTGAATGAAGGGATCAACTGTGTCAGAGACCTTGTTTCGTCTGACACGCCTCGGCAGAGTTCTTATCTCCTAAGCCCGATTAACGGTATTCCCTGCGAGGACTACTTCTCCTAAGCAAGGTAGAATTGCTATCTTAAACCAAGTGATATCTTTCATCTCCCGCGATGGCCGAGTATCCTGTCATGTTCATCCATCAGTCTGTGTGTTGTGTCATGTCTTTGTCAGCATATACATACATACATCATGCATTATTTATTTGCATTCACATTGCATCACTATCACTCTAGTCGG
Source organism: Lathyrus tuberosus (assembly GCA_022829125.1). NCBI lineage: Eukaryota > Viridiplantae > Streptophyta > Magnoliopsida > Fabales > Fabaceae > Lathyrus > Lathyrus tuberosus. The sequence continues at coordinate 1,394,500 of JALAZF010000082.1, read as the reverse complement.
TCTTATCCCCTAGTGATAATAGTCCTCTCAATCGAGTTGTCAGTTCTTTCCTCGTCAGGAAGTGAATCATCTGAACAATCTCGCCTCCAGTTATTTCTAAATTGAAGATAGGTCCTGGACCACTTTGATAACTTGAGCCTCTGAAAAACTAGAGAAACTTTCAACAGATATCACTCTTCGCCATTGAAGATGATATCCTTGCTTTCCCGGATTAAGGAAAATCCCTAGAGAAAGCCTCATTATCAGAGATTCGGTGATACGGCAGTTTTTCTCCGAAAGAACCACTGATGAAAAGGTCATCGGCACCTCAAAAATGGATCCCATCATATGGCATTTCTCTGGGAAAATCCCGAGAAAAGTATGATGTAAGACCCCAAACGAAGGCGGTCTTTCAAGGGACTCGCATTCCCCAAAAAGAGTCAACAAATGGCGTCTCCAACAGAGAAGTTTGTACACCTCTACAACTCAGACGATTGGGTTCCCCAGCAAGTCTGAAATCAAAACTTTTTCCGTCAAATGGCATCTCTCCAGGAAAATTCGGCAAGAAGTTTGAGGAAAATCGCTATGAATAGCGTCCCTTGTCAATAAAGTTTATTGACAAAAGAAACTAAGACCAGTTCCTTGGTAGGAAACCAGGATCGAGGGGAAGTTTATATCAGAAACTGAGACCAGTTCCTTGGTAGGAAACCAGGATCGAGGGGAAGTTTATATCAGAAACTGAGACCAGTTCCTTGGTAGGAAACCAGGATCAAGGGGAAGTTTATTTCAGAAAACTGAGACCAGTTCCTTGGCTGAAGACCAGGATCGAGGGGAAGTTTACCTTTTCTAAGCATCATTGCTCAGCAAAAGAAGATGAATGCGATCTGCCATTCATAACCACCATCAAAATTTTGGGTATTCCGATATTTAATCCTCTTGCACCCCGAATGCCCGAATACCTTCGTCATTCACACCTTCGTGTCCAAGAAGATTAAATAGGGGCATCTGTCATACCCCAAATTTTGACCACTAAAATTTCCCATCATTGTGCAAATCATCATCACAATATGGATGAACCATCATGCCTCATCAATCTTTTCAAGGAATTGTTGAGCATCCACTGCAACCAGAACTTAGGGTTTCAAGCCCTCTCAGAGCTTTTAGACAAAGGATCAATCAAGGAATGACATGATTTTCAACTTGTCTACACCCTCAAATATACACAATGGATCAAAAGGACTCCCACTTCAAGGATTAAGCACAAGGATGCTCCCTTTTAGGTGGATCAAGCCTCAAGATCGCTAGTGTCACCAAATTAGGGTTTTGATCGACCAGGGCCTCCAGATGGAAATTTTTCTCTGGCCATGAGCCAAAGATCCAAAACATAACCTAATATGCTCCATGGAACCTCATAAACTCAATCATCCAGTCAATTTTGCCTCAGGGGATGCATTCATAAAAAATCAGGAATTAGGGTTTCTTGACCTAATTCCCCCCTAAGTTGACTTTTGGGACCAATTATGAACCAAGACCTCAAGAGAGGATTTGAGGATCTCCAATATGCCATATTGATCCATTTGTAACAATGGATTGATCCAAGAAGCTTGAGCAACAAGTTTCAATTTCATCTGAACCACAGTTAGGGTTTCGCGGGAAAAGTCAACTGTAACTTTGACTTTTGACCAGGACATGCTCCTAAGCCCTAAGACATGATTCAATATCCTCTATAACACCCATAGAACATGTCCATCAAGTTTGATTTAGGTCAAGGACATGATTTCCTGAAGAATTGCACAGTTTGGAATTCATCGGATAAAAAGTCAACTGTGCACAAAAGTCAACTTTGACTTTTTGAGATTTTTCACAAAAATGGATTTTTAACCCTAAAATGATGTTTATGTATGATTTGAATCATCATTCATCAAGAAAAATCAAAGAAAATGAGATAACTTGTAAAAGGGGTAACCATAAAAACTTAGAAAATTTTCTAAGTTATGTTTTTCACTTTATTTACATGCATTTTAATTTAAATTAAAAAAAAAAATCAGTTATGTTTTTCACTTCATGTTTGAACTCATCAATTTCATTTTGCATAGCCTTAGCTTGACCAATGTGTAGAGTTGAGATGATTATATAGATGTCATTATGATTTATTTTATAATTTGGAATGAATTATTAATTATATTTAATACACTCCCTAGTCCTATTTATATAAAAAAAAAGCTCAATAAAAAAGCAATAGAACACATCTAAAAGATTTAATGCCAACTTTGTTTTCTAAAATTATTTTACATTTTTAACTTCCATGAAATGAAATTCACGTGAAAGGTTTTTTTAGGTAAAATAAATTTCACCATAAAATAGTTACATGAAGATAATTTCCACTAAAAATGATCACCTTTCAAAAAAACAAGGTTTCTTGAAGATTCCTTATAGTAGAGCATTTCCATTCCAAAAGAGACTTATTGCACCAAAAACGATCTTCCTCAGACATGATGATGTAAGAGCCATGAGCATTTCTTAGGTAAAATAGTACCTCTTTTTGAATGTGTATATTATTTTCTTCGTTAAGCTTCATGATTCTCTCTTCTTACATGACCTTTATATCGATACACAGTTCATATTACAAAAATGATGAGGCATAATAAAACAAAGTACATGTATATCTTGGAAAAAAATACTACATTTTTGCGACTGTGTTTATCATTTTCGTCTTTTAATTTCTGGATAGTGTCTTCTGATATAGTCTCTGGAGGGATATGTCTTACAAGTTAAAAACCATTGAAGCATAGGTTCTTAAATAAAGAACATGAATTTCTTCTGTAAAATATTACCTCTCTCTAAATAAGCATAACATTTTCCTCTTTTAGTTTTCTAATTGTTTCATCTGATATGTCATGTCGAAAGAAACACCCTAACTGCAATTGTAACACCGCAACCGTAGCAGAAGAAATCAAAATTGTAATGTCGCAACCACAATGGTTATAACGCCGCGACCGCAATGCTTCTAACGCAGCAACTGCAATGGAAACAATCACAATTTTAACGCCACAACCGCAACGGAAATAATCACAATTGTAATGCCGCAACCGCAATGATTGTAATGCCACAAACCCAATTGTCATTCCGCATCTGCAATGGAAGTAATCCCTAAAAAGATAACTATCACATATATTGTTACAACTTACAACTATCAGAAAAAACAATAATGGTTTTATCACAGGATTCAAGACAAATTTCAAAAATATAAACATATTTTACTTTTCTGATCCCTCAAGATTTTTCGATAAATCAATGTATTTGAATGAATATAAACTCTTTTAAGTGAATTACATAAGCGGTGTACTTACAAATAAATGAATTCCATTTGATGCACAAAACTCATACAACTTTGAGTGCTACCATCCAGGGTGCAATTCCACCTGATTAGCAAGAGGAGGCACTCTTGCTATGTTCAATACCAGTCATAAATCAAGTCTGGTACTCTTGTTCTTAGCCATGTTCCACAACTATATGGGCTACACACCACCAAAAAAAGAAGAGTAAATTTAAAACGCAGACACAAGTAATAATTTGATACTTACTGAAACCCTCCGACTACTAATAAAGTTGAATAGCTTGGATGAAAAACACAGGAATAAAACTGGTTTCCAGTGCAGTTGAGCTCCTGAACGTAACCTCCTTATGTAAAATTCCAGATCTTTACCAAATATGGACTAACAGATGCTAATATATCTCCAGTAGCATCCCAACAAATATTGTTTATCACTTTAGGATGACCCTACAATGATAAACGATTTAACTACGAAATCCACGGGAATTTTAGAAGTTAAAAACATCACGATATCTGCATAGAGCAACTCAATCTTTTACCTAGAGTGAGTAATTTTTTCTGTCAATTTTGACGTAAAAAATAAACACCACTTTATCAGAAGCTGCTGCAAGTAACTGTTCCAATCAAGGCTGAAACCTCACTTTTGCAATACCTCCCTGAAACAACTGATGGTGATAACATTGTTGAAATAAAGTGTAATTGTTTGACTAACTTTAGATACACGGGTACAAGAGGATGAAGAAATGTTCCAACACCGAATTTCATTTTCTGTATCATAGAAACAAAAATATTAGTTTTCTTAGGGTGTAAATCAAGATTTTATGAAATATTAGCTCTTCATAGCACAAACTTCTCAACAAAATGTTATGACTCACAACACAAGGTTTAAACCCTGTTGCAGACAATTCTTCTTCAGTTCTACTTTTCCTACACAATCTAGTCAACAACACATTGTAGCTAACCAAATTAAACTTACCGCCCTTGGCAATTATCTCTTCTAGCAGCTTTATGGCTTCATGTACTCTTCTTTCCCATGAAGACCACGATCCTAAAAGCAGTCTACATAGATGATATTTGTATACATCAGATACATGTAAGTATAGTCAAAATGATATAGAGGCACATAGCATATGTTTTAGAGAAGTGCTACGGCAATTCATTCAGCATTAATCATTTCAGAACAAACCCAAATGAAGTTGAGCAATGAGTCTAATAAGTAAATATAATTATGCTTAAATACACTTCAAACATATTCGTCATTTGATAATCAACTCGTTTTCTCTTGAACCAGACTCGTCCATATCAATATAGATGCTCACAGCCTCCATTAAATAACAATTTAGAAAGAAAAAATGTAATAATATTTTTCAAAGAAGTAATAATCTTGAACTTAAATTTGGATGGTGCATTCTAAATTGAAATTGAAGTACAGATGAAGACTTCAAAGTTCAAGACAACATCTAGATAGTTGTACATGTAATAGGAGCATAATTTTACCTTCCATATCCCAAGTCGTTCTTTCTACTTTGCTAGATTACACATTACTCTATCTTGTACCTATAAAATGTAGAAAATTTCATTCAATTTCTCAATGCCGATAGGCAGAAAACTTGAAGTTCGTAGTTTTTTTGTCTCACTTCATATGCCATAGAACCTAATTAAGAATTAGACGGAGAAACATACTGAAACAGAGAAAAACCAGGTGCAATCGAAAGCTGATATTATACTGTTTTTTATGTATAATAACTTTTTTCTTCAACATGAGCATAAACTGAAAGAACATGCAGAAAATATGGTATTTAATGGGTCACTAATTTAAATGGTTGCGACATCTCCTTTAGCAGCCTGATCATACAGCATAAAAATTATTCCTTTAATAAAAGTTTGAAACAAAAAAGGATTAATATTAATAGAGACAACAACACATCGGGGTAGATAAATTGAATATAGGAAGTAATAGCTCAGATAAAAATATACTAAAACAACAATGACTATGATCAGAGTTTGATAATGCATAATGTGAAGGAAGTTCCAACAGGAAGTACCCGTTCAATTCTCTTAACTCCAAGCATATGAAAATATAGTTTTAATTATGTTAGTTTACAACATAAGCAATTGAGCGCTTCAATTTTTTTTACAGGGGGGAGGCAGGGATTGAATGGTGTGCTGCCAACACAACATGCTTCAAATCCAATGGTGTGCTGCTTCAACAAAATTATTCTTGACGCGTGTTGGAACTGTAATACATAAGCAAGCAAAATCTAATTTAAGTAACCCAGTTTTGTCATATCCACAGGAATCAGTGCGAGGGAAAGAATTTCGTTCGACGGTCTCTACGTTTCTAAGCTTATGGTTCAAAAGTTTTGGTTTAAAAGAGGAACCAAAATTAAATGCAGAAAATGTAAAGACTGAAAATATAAAATAAAGACTGAATTATAAACGGAGCCTTGTTGGGATTGAATCTCATCAATTGATAACACATGCATTCTTCTAATCATATTATACATAAATCAATCATTCACGTATCACCCACGACAGAGGTTATGTCTAACGCAACGTCGAGAGATCGACCGTATTGCCTCATTGGTGATGTCTCACGCAACAAAAACCAACACAGAGCATTAAGAGCCGATACTCACGCAAGTGTTAAGCCTAAATCTATTTCTAGAGTTTAGAACAAAACAGATAACCATCTTAGATTCAGATCCGAAGAGTATATGTCTATAGCGGTTCAAATCAAAGATAAACAGGTAAACAAAGATGACACCTAAATCCGATAAATGACTGCTCCATATAAAATGCCATTGATCAGAATACGTACATACGCTTAACCCTTTTTTACATGTATCCAACTAATTTGCCAAAGGGATGTGAATATCACTCTTCATCACTATTATCACGCATCCTCTCAATACAGTATCAATTCTACTCATGCTAGCCATGCTACTTAATCAACACAATACACCAAAAGATACAATGAATATCAACTCACAAAACCCTGACAAAAGTTTTACTCACTGATAGATGAAAATCTAAGATCAAGGATTTGTAAAGGTTTTGTCAAGACCACAAATAACCAATCAAAGATACTCAACAATAAAGAATTAAAACTAATTCACAAACATACATTAGATGAAATACATAAGGTATCAAAAGATTACATCCAAACCCAACAAGAGATTGAAGATCCTACCTTTTCTCCCTTGAAATGAAGAGATACAAAGTTCTTATCTTTAAATTACAAGTTCTGATATTTCTCTCAAGTTTCTATGTATTATATATCCTAAAAAGTGGGAAAAATATATTTATAATACATTCAGGATTTTACAAGTTCGCAAAGCGAACGTTTCACTCGCACAGCGAATGTCAAAATTAGGCACCTGAGGTGCATCTGAATAGTTAAACCGCCACAGAATTTCTTCATGAGTTCACAATGCGAAGGATTATTCGCAAAGCGAACTTTAGTGGCTTTTTCTTCTGCCATAATTCTAGGACCATTCGCTGGAGCATCGCCAGCCTTCGCAAAGCGAACCTTCGCCAGCTAGTTCGAAAAGCGAACTTCTTGAAGTTTTCCTCTGTTCTTTGGCAACTTGTATCATTTCTTGTGTCTTACATCTTTGATCATTTAGTTCCTTTTCCTGCACAATAGCACACACATTACAAGCACCAAAGGTATATTCTCAATGTTAGAATAACAACAACAATCATGAGTTATATCAATGAAAACATGAGAATTGAGTCGAAAAAGTGCCAAGAAAGATAGTTCATTTTAAGGTAAAATCTGCACTTAACAACTCTCCCCAACTAGATTTTTGCTTGTCCTCAAGCAAAGTATGCCCCTCATTAAAACAAGAGGATTTGCTCAAGCATAAGATTCAACCAAAGTCAAGCATGAAAATGCGCACAAGCAACGTTCACCACTCAATAGAATCGAACAATGACAAAGAATTAAATTCTTAAACAAATATCATGGAATGGTTAAAAGAACAACTAAATTTTCATACTTGAATCACTCTATCACTCCTCTTCAGAATAAGAATGAAGAAATTAACGCGTTTGCAACCTTGGGGCAATTTCACTCACCTGACAAACAATTCTAATAGCAACTCAATTCATACAACATCTAACAATCAAAAATGAAAACATGGAAGCAAAGAGATCACTAAGAGCTTTAAGGGTTGTAGCTTGGTCGGGTTAACAACAAAGGGACATTTCTAATGGCCATTGAATCGAAATTGCCGATGCAAAATGAAACATTCACTATACAAGGTATTCACACATCTCAACTTCATTCACCATTCTCATTCCTTTACCACAAACCTTCTCAAACTTCCTTATACACAAATATTCTGTTCTCTATTTTTCTTACAAGCATTTTTTTTTCTTTTGTTTTTCACATTCATATTCACACTTTTTCTTTTCATGCTTGCTTGAAATTTTTCAAAAGTTTATAGCAACCTACCATTCTTCTTTTTCATTCTCCCAAACTTAAATTCAACCAAACCTCAAGTGAATGCTCCTTGCTTTTTATGGCAAGGAAATCAAATTAAATCAATGTTCCAAGGTTCAAGAAGAAATTTTTTGAACCTCACAAAATTCAATGATGAACTACACTTTCCAATTATGTACATAAACCAAGTTCATCACTAAAATGAGATCTAAACTGTTTAGGCTCAAAGAGGGGTAACAAATACCCACTACTCACGGGTAAGGTACTTTTGGATACGGTTGTGCTCAATATAAACAAATGCCTTGATCATTTCTAATGCTTCCACAAAATCACAATAATCAAAAGATAAAGCATGAATCAAAGGAATTAAAAAAAGTTATCAGTCATCCTAGCATATAGTAAACAATGGAGGTTTCTCACAATTTGTGGCTTTGGGACCTAAGTGAAACAAGCATTCAAACAAGTTGTAAAATGAAACAAGAATACACATTTGCACAAAGCACAAAATTCTTTAATCATTCTAACATTCTATAAAGCGGTACAATTTACCTCGCATACATTCAAATCTCACCATCCAGACTCGGTCGAAGCTTCATTGAATACTTTTATACAAATAGCAACCAATCCAGAAGGAGTTCTCATCATTCCTGATCACACTAGAGAAAACATAAAAGAAAACAAATATATACAATATAAACAAATGTACAAAGCTCAAAAATATAGAAACTATCGCAATGCAATTCAATATCTACACACCAATCTCCGGAAACAGTGCCATTTTGTTGGAACTGTAATACAGCAGCAAGCAAAAACTAATTTAAGTAACCAGTTTTATCGTATCCATAGGGATCAGTGTGAGGGAAAGAATGTCATTCGACGGTCTCCACGTTTCTAAGCTTATGGTTCAAAAGTTTTGGTTTAAAAGAGGAACCAAAATTAAATGCAGAAAATATAAAGATTGAAAATATAAAATAAAGACTGAATTATAAACGGAGCCTTGTTGGGATTGAATCTCATCAATTGATAACACATGCATTCTTCTAATCATATTATAAATAAATCAATCATTCGCCTAATATTCTCATGTATCACCCACGACAGAGGTTATGTCTAACGCAACGTCGAGAGATCAACCGTATTGCCTCATTGGTGATGTCTCACGCAACAAAAACTAACACAGAGCATTAAGAGCCGATACTCACGCAAGTGTTAAGCCTAAATCTATTTCTAGAGTTTAGAACAAAACAGATAACCATCTTAGATCCAGATTCGAAGAGTATATGTCTATAGTGGTTCAAATCAAAGATAAACAAGTAAACAAAGATGACACCTAAATCAGATAAATGACTGCTCCATATAAAATGCCATTCACCAGAATACGTACATACGCTTAACCCTTTTTTACATGTATTCAACTAATTTTCCAAAGGGATGTGAATATCGCTCTTCATCACTATTATCACACATCATCGCAATACCGTATCGATCCTACTCATGCTAGCCATGCTACTTAATCAACACAATACAACAAAAGATATAATGAATATCAACTCACAAAACCCTGTCAAAAGTTTTACTCATTGATAGATGAAAATCTAAGATCAAGGATTTGTAAAGGTTTTGTTAAGACCACAAATAACCAATCAAAGATACTCAACAATAGAGAATCAAAACTAATTCACAAACATACATTAGATGAAATACATAAGGTATCAAAAGATTACATCCAAACCCAACAAGAGATTGAAGATCCTACCTTTTCTCCCTTGAAATGAAGAGATACAAAGATCTGATCTTTAAATTACAAGTTCTGATATTTCTCTCAAGTTTCTATATATTATATATCCTAAAAAGTGTAAAAAATCTATTTATAATACATTCAAGATTTTACAAGTTCGCAAAGCGAACGTTTCACTCGCACAGCGAATGTCAAAATTAGGCACCTGAGGTGCATCTGAACAGTTAAACCACCACAAAATTTCTTCATGAGTTCACAATGCGAAGGATTATTCGCAAATTGAACACTCGCCTTCAAGTTCGCAAAGCGAACTTTAGTGCCTTTTTCTTCTGCCATAATTCTGGGACCATTCGCTGGAGCTTCGCCAGCCTTCGCAAAGCTAACCTTTACCAGCTAGTTTGAAAAGCGAACTTTTTGAAGTTTTCCTCTGTTCTTTGGCAACTTGTATCATTTCTTGTGTCTTACATCTTTGATCATTTATTTCCTTTTCCTGCACAATAACACACACATTACAAGCACCAAAGGTATATTCTCAATGTTAGAAGAACGACAACAATCATGAGTTAAATCAATGAAAACATGAGAATTGAGTCGAAAAAGTGCCAAGAAAGATAGTTCATTTTAAGGTAAAATCTGCACTTAACAACTCTCCCCGACTAGATTTTTGCTTGTCCTCAAGCAAAGTATGCCCCTCATTAAAACAAGAGGATTTGCTCAAGCATAAGATTCAACCAAAGTCAAGCATGAAAATGCGCACAAGCAACGTTCACCACTCAATAGAATCGAACAATGACAAAGAATTAAATTCTTAAACAAATATCATGGAATGGTTAAAAGAACAACTAAATTTTCATACTTGAATCACTCTATCACTCCTCTTCAGAATAAGAATGAAGAAATTAACGCGTTTGCAACCTTGGGGCAATTTCACTCACCTGACAAACAATTCTAATAGCAACTCAATTCATACAACATCTAACAATCAAAAATGAAAACATGGAAGCAAAGAGATCACTAAGAGCTTTAAGGGTTGTAGCTTGGTCGGGTTAACAACAAAGGGACATTTCTAATGGCCATTGAATCGAAATTGCCGATGCAAAATGAAACATTCACTATACAAGGTATTCACACATCTCAACTTCATTCACCATTCTCATTCCTTTACCACAAACCTTCTCAAACTTCCTTATACATAAATATTCTGTTCTCTATTTTTCTTACAAGCATTTTTTTTCTTTTGTTTTTCACATTCATATTCACACTTTTTCTTTTCATGCTTGCTTGAAATTTTTCAAAAGTTTATAGCAACCTACCATTCTTCTTTTTCATTCTCCCAAACTTAAATTCAACCAAACCTCAAGTGAATGCTCCTTGCTTTTTATGGCAAGGAAATCAAATTAAATCAATGTTCCAAGGTTCAAGAAGAAATTTTTTGAACCTCACAAAATTCAATGATGAACTACACTTTCCAATTATGTACATAAACCAAGTTCATCACTAAAATGAGATCTAAACTGTTTAGGCTCAAAGAGGGGTAACAAATACCCACTACTCACGGGTAAGGTACTTTTGGATACGGTTGTGCTCAATATAAACAAATGCCTTGATCATTTCTAATGCTTCCACAAAATCACAATAATCAAAAGATAAAGCATGAATCAAAGGAATTAAAAAAAGTTATCAGTCATCCTAGCATATAGTAAACAATGGAGGTTTCTCACAATTTGTGGCTTTTGGACCTAAGTGAAACAAGCATTCAAACAAGTTGTAAAATGAAACAAGAATACACATTTGCACAAAGCACAAAATTCTTTAATCATTCTAACATTCTATAAAGCGGTACAATTTACCTCGCATACATTCAAATCTCACCATCCAGACTCGGTCGAAGCTTCATTGAATACTTTTATACAAATAGCAACCAATCCAGAAGGAGTTCTCATCATTCCTGATCACACTAGAGAAAACATAAAAGAAAACAAATATATACAATATAAACAAATGTACAAAGCTCAAAAATATAGAAACTATCGCAATGCAATTCAATATCTACACACCAATCTCCGGAAACAGTGCCATTTTGTTGGAACTGTAATACAGCAGCAAGCAAAAACTAATTTAAGTAACCAGTTTTATCGTATCCATAGGGATCAGTGTGAGGGAAAGAATGTCATTCGACGGTCTCCACGTTTCTAAGCTTATGGTTCAAAAGTTTTGGTTTAAAAGAGGAACCAAAATTAAATGCAGAAAATATAAAGATTAAAAATATAAAATAAAGACTGAATTATAAACGGAGCCTTGTTGGGATTGAATCTCATCAATTGATAACACATGCATTCTTCTAATCATATTATAAATAAATCAATCATTCGCCTAATATTCTCATGTATCACCCACGACAGAGGTTATGTCTAACGCAACGTCGAGAGATCAACCGTATTGCCTCATTGGTGATGTCTCACGCAACAAAAACCAACACAGAGCATTAAGAGCCGATACTCACGCAAGTGTTAAGCCTAAATCTATTTCTAGAGTTTAGAACAAAACAGATAACCATCTTAGATCCAGATTCGAAGAGTATATGTCTATAGTGGTTCAAATCAAAGATAAACAAGTAAACAAAGATGACACCTAAATCAGATAAATGACTGCTCCATATAAAATGCCATTAACCAGAATATGTACATACGCTTAACCCTTTTTTACATGTATTCAACTAATTTTCCAAAGGGATGTGAATATCGCTCTTCATCACTATTATCACACATCATCGCAATACCGTATCGATCCTACTCATGCTAGCCATGCTACTTAATCAACACAATACAACAAAAGATATAATGAATATCAACTCACAAAACCCTGTCAAAAGTTTTACTCATTGATAGATGAAAATCTAAGATCAAGGATTTGTAAAGGTTTTGTTAAGACCACAAATAACCAATCAAAGATACTCAACAATAGAGAATCAAAACTAATTCACAAACATACATTAGATGAAATACATAAGGTATCAAAAGATTACATCCAAACCCAACAAGAGATTGAAGATCCTACCTTTTCTCCCTTGAAATGAAGAGATACAAAGATCTGATCTTTAAATTACAAGTTCTGATATTTCTCTCAAGTTTCTATATATTATATATCCTAAAAAGTGTAAAAAATCTATTTATAATACATTCAAGATTTTACAAGTTCGCAAAGCGAACGTTTCACTCGCACAGCGAATGTCAAAATTAGGCACCTGAGGTGCATCTGAACAGTTAAACCACCACAAAATTTCTTCATGAGTTCACAATGCGAAGGATTATTCGCAAATTGAACACTCGCCTTCAAGTTCGCAAAGCGAACTTTAGTGCCTTTTTCTTCTGCCATAATTCTGGGACCATTCGCTGGAGCTTCGCCAGCCTTCGCAAAGCTAACCTTTACCAGCTAGTTTGAAAAGCGAACTTTTTGAAGTTTTCCTCTGTTCTTTGGCAACTTGTATCATTTCTTGTGTCTTACATCTTTGATCATTTATTTCCTTTTCCTGCACAATAACACACACATTACAAGCACCAAAGGTATATTCTCAATGTTAGAAGAACGACAACAATCATGAGTTAAATCAATGAAAACATGAGAATTGAGTCGAAAAAGTGCCAAGAAAGATAGTTCATTTTAAGGTAAAATCTGCACTTAACAACTCTCCCCGACTAGATTTTTGCTTGTCCTCAAGCAAAGTATGCCCCTCATTAAAACAAGAGGATTTGCTCAAGCATAAGATTCAACCAAAGTCAAGCATGAAAATGCGCACAAGCAACGTTCACCACTCAATAGAATCGAACAATGACAAAGAATTAAGTTCTTAAACAAATATCATGGAATGGTTCAAAGAACAACTAAAGTTTCATTATTGAATCACTCTATCACTCCTCTTCAGAATAAGAATAAAGAAATTAACGCGTTTGCAACCGCTGGGCAATTTCAATCACCTGACAAATTATGCTAATAGCAACTCAATTCATACAACATCTAACAATAAAAAATGAAAACATGGAAGCAAAAAGATCACTAAGGGTTTTAAGGGTTGTAGCTTGGTCAAGTTAACAATAAAGGGACATTTCTAATGGCCATTGAATCGAAATTTCTGTTGCAAAAAGAAACATCCACTATACAAGGTATTCACACATATCAACTTCATTCACCATTTTCATTCCTTTACCACAAACCTTCTTAAACTTCCTTATGCACAATTATTTCATTCTCTGTTTTTCTTATTCAAACAAACATTTTTTTCTTTTGTTTTTCACATTCATATTCACACTTTTTCTTTTCATGCTTGTTTGAATTTTTTCAAAAGTTTATAGCAACCTACCATTCTTCTTTTTCATTCTCCCCAACTTAAATTCAACCAAACCTCAAGTGAATGCACCTTGCTTTTTATGGCAAGGAAATCAAATTAAAACAATGTTCCAAGGTTCAAGAAGAAATTTTTTGAACTTCACAAAATTCAATGATGAACTACAGTTTCAAATTATGTACATAAACCAAGTTCATCACTAAAATGAGATCTAAACTGTTTAGGCTCAAAGAGGGGTAACAAATACCCACTACTCATGGGTAAGGTACTTTTGGATACAGTTGTGCTCAATATAAACAAATGCCTTGATCATTTCTAATGCTTCCACAAAATCACAATAATCTAAAGATAAAGCATGAATCAAAGGAATTGAAAAAAGTTATCAGTCATCCTAGCATATAGTAAACAATGGAGGTTTCTCACAATTTGTGGCTTTTGGACCTAAGTGAAACAAGCATTCAAACAAGTTGCAAAATGGAACAAGAATACACATTTGCACAAAGCACAAAATTCTTTAATCATTCTAACATTCTATAAAGCGGTACAATTTACCTCGCATACATTCAAATCTCACCATCCAGACTCGGTCGAAGCTTCATTGAATACTTTTATACAAATAACAACCAAACCAGAAGGAGTTCTCATCATTCCTGATCACACTAGAGAAAACATAAATTAAACAAATATATACAATATAAACAAATGTACAAAGCTCAAAAATATAGAAACTATCGCAATGCAATTCAATATCTACACACCAATCCCCGACAACAGCGCCATTTTGTTGGAACTGTAATACAGCAGCAAGCAAAAACTAATTTAAGTAACCCAGTTTTATCGTATCCATAAGGATCAGTGCGAGGGAAAGAATGTCATTCGACGGTCTCTACGTTTCTAAGCTTATGGTTCAAAAGTTTTGGTTTAAAAGAGGAACCAATATTAAATGCAGAAAATGTAAAGACTGAAAATATAAAATAAAGACTGAATTATAAACGGAGCCTTGTTGGGATTGAATCTCATCAATTGATAACACATGCATTATTCTAATCATATTATAAATAAATCAATCATTCGCCTAATATTCTCATGTATCACCCACGACAGAGGTTATGTCTAACGCAACGTCGAGAGATCAAGCGTATTGCCTCATTGGTGATGTCTCACGCAACAAAAACCAACACAGAGCATTAAGAGCCAATACTCACGCAAGTGGTAAGCCTAAATCTATTTCTAGAGTTTAGAACAAAATAGATAATCATCTTAGATCCAGATTCGAAGAATATATGTCTATAGTTGTTCAAATCAAAGATAAACAGGTAAACAAAGATGACACCTAAATCAGATAAATGACTGCTCCATATAAAATGTCATTGACCAGAATACGTACATACGCTTAACCCTTTTTTACATGTATTCAACTAATTTGCCAAAGGGATGTGAATATCGCTCTTCATCACTATTATCACACATCATCGCAATACCGTATCGATCCTTCTCATGCTAGCCATGCAACTTAATCAACACAATACAATAAAAGATACAATGAATATCAACTCACAAAACCCTGTCAAAAGTTTTACTCATTGATAGATGAAAATCTAAGATCAAGGATTTGTAAAGGTTTTGTTAAGACCACAAATAACCAATCAAAGATACTCAACAATAGAGAATCAAAACTAATTCACAAACATACATTAGATGAAATACATAAGGTATCAAAAGATTACATCCAAACCCAAGAAGAGATTGAAGATCCTACCTTTTCTCCCTTGAAATGAAGAGATACAAAGATCTGATCTTTAAATTACAAGTTCTGATATTTCTCTCAAGTTTCTATATATTATATATCCTAAAAAGTGTAAAAAATCTATTTATAATACATTCAAGATTTTACAAGTTCGCAAAGCGAACGTTTCACTCGCACAGCGAATGTCAAAATTAGGCACCTGAGGTGCATCTGAACAGTTAAACCACCACAGAATTTCTTCATGAGTTCACAATGTGAAGGATTATTCGCAAATTGAACACTCGCCTTCAAGTTCGCAAAGCGAACTTTAGTGCCTTTTTCTTCTGCCATAATTCTGGGACCATTCGCTGGAGCTTCGCCAGCTTTCGCAACGCTAACCTTCGCCAGCTAGTTCGAAAAGCGAACTTTTTGAAGTTTTCCTCTGTTCTTTGGCAACTTGTATCATTTCTTGTGTCTTACATCTTTGATCATTTAGTTCCTTTTCCTGCACAATAACACACACATTACAAGCACCAAAGGTATATTCTCAATGTTAGAAGAACAACAACAATCATGAGTTAAATCAATGAAAACATGAGAATTGAGTCGAAAAAGTGCCAAGAAAGATAGTTCATTTTAAGGTAAAATCTGCACTTAACAACTCTCCCTAACTAGATTTTTGCTTGTCCTCAAGCAAAGTATGCCCCTCATTAAAACAAGAGGATTTGCTCAAGCATAAGATTCAACCAAAGTCAAGCATGAAAATGCGCACAAGCAACGTTCACCACTCAATAGAATCGAACAATGACAAAGAATTAAGTTCTTAAACAAATATCATGGAATGGTTCAAAGAACAACTAAAGTTTCATACTTGAATCACTCTATCACTCCTCTTCAGAATAAGAATAAAGAAATTAACGCGTTTGCAACCGCGGGGCAATTTCAATCACCTGACGAATAATGCTAATAGCAACTCAATTCATACAACATCTAACAATAAAAAATGAAAACATGGAAGCAAAAAGATCACTAAGGGCTTTAAGGGTTGTAGCTTGGTCAAGTTAACAATAAAGGGACATTTCTAATGGCCATTGAATCGAAATTGCCGTTGCAAAAAGAAACATCCACTATACAAGGTATTCACACATATCAACTTCATTCACCGTTTTCATTCCTTTACCACAAACCTTCTCAAACTTCCTTATGCACAATTATTTCATTCTCTGTTTTTCTTATTCAAACAAACATTTTTTTCTTTTGTTTTTCACATTCATATTCACACTTTTTCTTTTCATGCTTGCTTGAATTTTTTCAAAAGTTTATAGCAACCTACCATTCTTCTTTTTCATTCTCCCCAACTTAAATTCAACCAAACCTCAAGTGAATGCACCTTGCTTTTTATGGCAAGGAAATCAAATTAAAACAATGTTCCAAGGTTCAAGAAGAAATTTTTTGAACCTCACAAAATTCAATGATGAACTACACTTTCAAATTATGTACATAAACCAAGTTCATCACTAAAATGAGATCTAAACTGTTTAGGGTCAAAGAGGGGTAACAAATACCCACTACTCACGGGTAAGGTACTTTTGGATACGGTTGTGCTCAATATAAACAAATGCCTTGATCATTTCTAATGCTTACACAAAATCACAATAATCAAAAGATAAAGCATGAATCAAATGAATTAAAAAAAGTTATCAGTCATCCTAGCATATAGTAAACAATGGAGGTTTCTCACAATTTGTGGCTTTTGGACCTAAGTGAAGCAAGCATTCAAACAAGTTGCAAAATGAAACAAGAATACACATTTGCACAAAGCACAAAATTCTTAAATCATTCTAGCATTCTATAAAGCGGTACAATTTACCTCGCATACATTCAAATCTCACCATCCAGACTCGGTCGAAGCTTCATTGAATACTTTTATACAAATAACAACCAAACCAGAAGGAGTTCTCATCATTCCTGATCACACTAGAGAAAACATAAAATAAAACAAATATATACAACATAAACAAATGTACAAAGCTCAAAAATATAGAAACTATCGCAATGCAATTCGATATCTACACACCAATCCCCGACAACAGCGCCATTTTGTTGGAACTGTAATACAACAACAAGCAAAAACTAATTTAAGTAACCCAAGTTTATCGTATCCATAGGGATCAGTGCGAGGGAAAGAATGCCGTTCGACGGTCTCAACGTTTCTAAGCTGATGGTTCAAAAGTTTTGGTTTAAAAGAGGAACCAATATTAAATGCAGATTATGTAAAGACTGAAAATATAAAATAAAGACTGAATTATAAACGGAGCCTTGTTGGGATTGAATCTCATCAATTGATAACACATGCATTATTCTAATCATATTATAAATAAATCAATCATTCGCCTAATATTCTCATGTATCACCCACGACAGAGGTTATGTCTAACGCAACGTCGAGAGATCGACCGTATTGCCTCATTGGTGATGTCTCACGCAACAAAAACCAACACAGAGCATTAAGAGCTGATACTCACGCAAGTGTTAAGCCTAAATCTATTTCTAGAGTTAGGAACAAAACAGATAATCATCTTAGATCCAGATTCGAAGAGTATATGTCTATAGTGGTTAAAATCAAAGATAAACAGGTAAACAAAGATGACACCTAAATCAGATAAATGACTGCTCCATATAAAATGCCATTGACCAGAATACGTAAATACGCTTAACCCTTTTTTACATGTATTCAACTAATTTGCCAAAGGGATGTGAATATCGCTCTTCATCACTATTATCACACATCATCGCAATACCGTATCAATCCTATTCATGCTAGCCATGCAACTTAATCAACACAATACAACAAAAGATACAATGAATATCAACTCACAAAACCCTGTCAAAAGTTTTACTCATTGATAGATGAAAATCTAAGATCAAGGATTTGTAAAGGTTTTGTTAAGACCACAAATAACCAATCAAAGATACTTAACAATAGAGAATCAAAACTAATTCACAAACATACATTAGATGAAATACATAAGGTATCAAAAGATTACATCCAAACCCCACAAGAGATTGAAGATCCTACCTTTTCTCCCTTGAAATGAAGAGATACAAAGATCTGATCTTTAAATTACAAGTTCTGATATTTCTCTCAAGTTTCTATATATTATATATCCTAAAAAGTGTAAAAAATCTATTTATAATACATTCAAGATTTTACAAGTTCGCAAAGCGAACGTTTCACTCGCACAGCGAATGTCAAAATTAGGCACCTGAGGTGCATCTGAACAGTTAAACCACCACAGAATTTCTTCATGAGTTCACAATACGAAGGATTATTCGCAAATTGAACACTCGCCTTCAAGTTCGCAAAGCGAACTTTAGTGCCTTTTTCTTCTGCCATAATTCTGGGACCATTCGCTGGAGCTTCGCCAGCCTTCGCAAAGCTAACTTTCGCCAGCTAGTTCGAAAAGCGAACTTTTTGAAGTTTTCCTCTGTTCTTTGGCAACTTGTATCATTTCTTGTGTCTTACATCTTTGATCATTTAGTTCCTTTTCCTGCACAATAACACACACATTACAAGCACCAAAGGTATATTCTCAATGTTAGAAGAACAACAACAATCATGAGTTAAATCAATGAAAACATGAGAATTGAGTCGAAAAAGTGCCAAGAAAGATAGTTCATTTTAAGGTAAAATCCGCACTTAACAACTCTCCCCAACTAGATTTTTGCTTGTCCTCAAGCAAAGTATGCCCCCCATTAAAACAAGAGGATTTGCTCAAGCATAAGATTCAACCAAAGTCAAGCATGAAAATGCGCACAAGCAACGTTCACCACTCAATAGAATCGAACAATGACAAAGAATTAAGTTCTTAAACAAATATCATGGAATGGTTCAAAGAACAACTAAAGTTTCATACTTGAATAACTCTATCACTCCTCTTCAGAATAAGAATAAAGAAATTAACGCGTTTGCAACCGCGGGGCAATTTCACTCACCTGACAAATAATGCTAATAGCAACTCAATTCATACAACATCTAACAATAAAAAATGAAAACATGGAGGCAAAAAGATCACTAAGGGCTTTAAGGGTTGTAGCTTGGTCAAGTTAACAATAAAGGGACATTTCTAATGGCCATTGAATCGAAATTGCCGTTGCAAAAAGAAACATCCACTATACAAGGTATTCACACATATCAACTTCATTCACCATTTTCATTCCTTTACCACAAACCTTCTCAAACTTCCTTATGCACAATTATTTCATTCTCTGTTTTTCTTATTCAAACAAACATTTTTTTCTTTTGTTTCTCACATTCATATTCACACTTTTTCTTTTCATGCTTGCTTGAATTTTTTCAAAAGTTTATAGCAACCTACCATTCTTCTTTTTCATTCTCCCCAACTTAAATTCAACCAAACCTCAAGTGAATGCACCTTGCTTTTTATGGCAAGGAAATCAAATTAAAACAATGTTCCAAGGTTCAAGAAGAAATATTTTGAACCTCACAAAATTCAATGATGAACTACACTTTCAAATTATGTATATAAACCAAGTTCATCGCTAAAATGAGATCTAAATTGTTTAGGCTCAAAGAGGGGTAACAAATACCCACTACTCACGGGTAAGGTACTTTTGGATACGGTTGTGCTCAATATAAACAAATGCCTTGATCATTTTTAATGCTTCCAAAAAATCACAATAATCAAAAGATAAAGCATGAATCAAACGAATTAAAAAAAGTTATCAGTCATCCTAGCATATAGTAAACAATGGAGGTTTCTCACAATTTGTGGCTTTTGGCCCTAAGTGAAACAAGCATTCAAACAAGTTGCAAAATGAAACAAGAATACACATTTGCACAAAGCACAAAATTCTTAAATCATTCTAACATTCTATAAAGCGGTACAATTTACCTCGCATACATTCAAATCTCACCATCCAGACTCGGTCGAAGCTTCATTGAATACTTTTATACAAATAACAACCAAACCAGAAGGAGTTCTCATCATTCCTGATCACACTAGAGAAAACATAAAATAAAACAAATATATACAATATAAACAAATGTACAAAGCTCAAAAATATAGAAACTATCGCAATGCAATTCGATATCTACACACCAATCCCCGACAACAACGCCATTTTGTTGGAACTGTAATACAGCAGCAAGCAAAAACTAATTTAAGTAACCCAGTTTTATCGTATCCATAGGGATCAGTGCGAGGGAAAGAATGCCGTTCGACGGTCTCTACGTTTCTAAGCTTATGGTTCAAAAGTTTTGGTTTAAAAGAGGAACCAATATTAAATGCAGAAAATGTAAAGACTGAAAATATAAAATAAAGACTGAATTATAAACGGAGCCTTGTTGGGATTGAATCTCATCAATTGATAACACATGCATTATTCTAATCATATTATAAATAAATCAATCATTCACCTAATATTCTCATGTATCACCCATGACAGAGGTTATGTCTAACGCAACGTCGAGAGATCGACCGTATTGCCTCATTGGTGATGTCTCACGCAACAAAAACCAACACAGAGCATTAAGAGCTGATACTCACGCAAGTGTTAAGCCTAAATCTATTTCTAGAATTTAGAACAAAACAGATAATCATCTTAGATCCAGATTCGAAGAGTATATGTCTATAGTGGTTCAAATCAAAGATAAACAGGTAAACAAAGATGACACCTAAATCAGATAAATGACTGCTCCATATAAAATGCCATTGACCAGAATACGTACATACGCTTAACCCTTTTTTACATGTATTCAACTAATTTGCCAAAGGGATGTGAATATCGCTCTTCATCACTATTATCACACATCATCTCAATACCGTATCGATCCTACTCATGCTAGCCATGCAACTTAATCAACACAATACAACAAAAGATACAATGAATATCAACTCACAAAACCCTGTCAAAAGTTTTACTCATTGATAGATGAAAATCTAAGATCAAGGATTTGTAAAGGTTTTGTTAAGACCACAAATTACTAATCAAAGATACTCAACAATAGAGAATAAAAACTAATTCACAAACATATATTAGATGAAATACATAAGGTATCAAAAGATTACATCCAAACCCAACAAGAGATTGAAGATCCTACCTTTTCTCCCTTGAAATGAAGAGATATAAAGATCTGATCTTTAAATTACAAGTTCTGATATTTCTCTCAAGTTTCTATATATTATATATCCTAAAAAGTGTAAAAAATCTATTTATAATACATTCAAGATTTTACAAGTTCGCAAAGCGAACGTTTCACTCGCACAGCGAATGTCAAAATTAGGCACCTGGGGTGCATCTGAACAGTTAAACCACCACAAATTTTTTTCATGAGTTCACAATACGAAGGATTATTGGCAAATTGAACAATCGCCTTCAAGTTCGCAAAGCGAACTTTAGTGCCTTTTTCTTCTGCCATAATTCTGGGACCATTCGCTGGAGCTTCGCCAGCCTTCGCAAAGCTAACCTTCGCCAGCTAGTTCGAAAAGCGAACTTTTTGAAGTTTTCCTCTGTTCTTTGGCAACTTGTATCATTTCTTGTGTCTTACATCTTTGATCATTTAGTTCCTTTTCCTGCACAATAACACACACATTACAAGCACCAAAGGTATATTCTCAATGTTAGAAGAACAACAACAATCATGAGTTAAATCAATTAAAACATGAGAATTGAGTCGAAAAAGTGCCAAGAAAGATGGTTCATTTTAAGGTAAAATCCGCACTTAACAACTCTCCCCAACTAGATTTTTGCTTGTCCTCAAGCAAAGTATGCCCCTCATTAAAACAAGAGGATTTGCTCAAGCATAAGATTCAACCAAAGTCAAGCATGAAAATGCGCACAAGCAACGTTCACCACTCAATAGAATCGAACAATGACAAAGAATTAAGTTCTTAAACAAATATCATGGAATGGTTCAAAGAACAACTAAAGTTTCATACTTGAATCACTCTATCACTCCTCTTCAGAATAAGAATAAAGAAATTAACGCGTTTGCAACCGCGGGGCAATTTCACTCACCTGACAAATAATGCTAATAGCAACTCAATTCATACAACATCTAACAATAAAAAATGAAAACATGGAAGCAAAAAGATCACTAAGGGCTTTAAGGGTTGTAGCTTGGTCAAGTTAACAATAAAGGGACATTTCTAATGGCCATTGAATCGAAATTGCCGTTGCAAAAAGAAACATCCACTATACAAGGTATTCACACATATCAACTTCATTCACCATTTTCATTCCTTTACCACAAACCTTCTCAAACTTCCTTATGCACAATTATTTCATTCTCTGTTTTTCTTATTCAAACAAACATTTTTTTCTTTTGTTTCTCACATTCATATTCACACTTTTTCTTTTCATGCTTGCTTGAATTTTTTCAAAAGTTTATAGCAACCTACCATTCTTCTTTTTCATTCTCCCCAACTTAAATTCAACCAAACCTCAAGTGAATGCACCTTGCTTTTTATGGCAAGGAAATCAAATTAAAACAATGTTCCAAGGTTCAAGAAGAAATATTTTGAACCTCACAAAATTCAATGATGAACTACACTTTCAAATTATGTACATAAACCAAGTTCATCGCTAAAATGAGATCTAAACTGTTTAGGTTCAAAGAGGGGTAACAAATACCCACTACTCACGGGTAAGGTACTTTTGGATACGGTTGTGCTCAATATAAACAAATGCCTTGATCATTTCTAATGCTTCCACAAAATCACAATAATCAAAAGATAAAGCATGAATCAAACGAATTAAAAAAAGTTATCAGTCGTCCTAGCATATAGTAAACAATGGAGGTTTCTCACAATTTGTGGCTTTTGGCCCTAAGTGAAACAAGCATTCAAACAAGTTGCAAAATGAAACAAGAATACACATTTGCACAAAGCACAAAATTCTTAAATCATTCTAACATTCTATAAAGCGGTACAATTTACCTCGCATACATTCAAATCTCACCATCCAGACTCGGTCGAAGCTTCATTGAATACTTTTATACCAATAACAACCAAACCAGAAGGAGTTCTCATCATTCCTGATCACACTAGAGAAAACATAAAATAAAACAAATATATACAATATAAACAAATGTACAAAGCTCAAAAATATAGAAACTATCGCAATGCAATTCAATATATACACATCAATCCCCGACAATAGCGCCATTTTGTTGGAACTGTAATACAGCAGCAAGCAAAAACTAATTTAAGTAACCCAGTTTTATCGTATCCATAGGGATCAGTGCGAGGGAATGAATGTCGTTCGACGGTCTCTACGTTTCTAAGCTTATGGTTGAAAAGTTTTGGTTTAAAAGAGGAACCAATATTAAATGCAGAAAATGTAAAGACAGAAAATATAAAATAAAGACTGAATTATAAACGGAGCCTTGTTGGGATTGAATCTCATCAATTGATAACACATGCATTATTCTAATCATATTATAAATAAATCAATCATTCACCTAATATTCTCATGTATCACCCATGACAGAGGTTATGTCTAACGCAACGTCGAGAGATCGACCGTATTGCCTCATTGGTGATGTCTCACGCAACAAAAACCAACACAGAGCATTAAGAGCTGATACTCACACAAGTGTTAAGCCTAAATCTATTTCTAGAGTTTAGAACAAAACAGATAATCATCTTAGATCCAGATTCGAAGAGTATATGTCTATAGTGGTTCAAATCAAAGATAAACAGGTAAACAAAGATGACACCTAAATCAGATAAATGACTGCTCCATATAAAATGCCATTGACCAGAATACGTACATACGCTTAACCCTTTTTTACATGTATTCAACTAATTTGCCAAAGGGATGTGAATATCGCTCTTCATCACTATTATCACACCTCATCCCAATACCGTATCGATCTTACTCATGCTAGCCATGCAACTTAATCAACACAATACAACAAAAGATACAATGAATATCAACTCACAAAACCCTGTCAAAAGTTTTACTCATTGATAGATGAAAATCTAAGATCAAGGATTTGTCAAGGTTTTGTTAAGACCACAAATAACCAATCAAAGATACTCAACAATAGAGAATCAAAACTAATTCACAAACATACATTAGATGAAATACATAAGGTAACAAAAGATTACATCCAAACCCAACAAGAGATTGAAGATCCTACCTTTTCTCCCTTGAAATGAAGAGATACAAAGATCTGATCTTTAAATTACAAGTTCTGATATTTCTCTCAAGTTTCTATATATTATATATCCTAAAAAGTGTAAAAAATCTATTTATAATACATTCAAGATTTTACAAGTTCGCAAAGTGAACGTTTCACTCGCACGGCGAATGTCAAAATTAGGCACCTGAGGTGCATCTGAACAGTTAAACCACCACAGAATTTCTTCATGAGTTCACAATGCGAAGGATTATTCGCAAATTGAACACTCGCCTTCAAGTTCGCAAAGCGAACTTTTGTTCCTTTTTCTTCTGCCATAATTCAGGGACCATTCGCTGGAGCTTCGCCAGCCTTCGCAAAGCTATCCTTCGCCAGCTAGTTCGAAAAGCGAACTTTTTGAAGTTTTCCTCTGTTCTTTGGCAACTTGTATCATTTCTTGTGTCTTACATCTTTGATCATTTATTTCCTTTTCCTGCACAATAACACACACATTACAAGCACCAAAGGTATATTCTCAATGTTAGAAGAACAACAACAATCATGAGTTAAATCAATGAAAACATGAGAATTGAGTCGAAAAAGTGCCAAGAAAGATAGTTCATTTTAAGGTAAAATCTGCACTTAACAACTCTCCCCAACTAGATTTTTGCTTGTCCTCAAGCAAAGTATGCCCCTCATTAAAACAAGAGGATTTGCTCAAGCATAAGATTCAACCAAAGTTAAGCATGAAAATGCGCACAAGCAACGTTCACCACTCAATAGAATCGAACAATGACAAAGAATTAAGTTCTTAAACAAATATCATGGAATGGTTCAAAGAACAACTAAAGTTTCATACTTGAATCACTCTATCACTCCTCTTCAGAATAAGAATAAAGAAATTAACGCGTTTGCAACTGCGGGGCAATTTCATTCACCTGACAAATAATGCTAATAGCAACTCAATTCATACAACATCTAACAATAAAAAATGAAAACATGGAAGCAAAAAGATCACTAACGGCTTTAAGGGTTGTAGCTTGTTCAAGTTAACAATAAAGGGACATTTCTAATGGCCATTGAATCGAAATTGCCGATGCAAAAAGAAACATTCACTATACAAGGTATTCACACATATCAACTTCATTCACCATTTTCATTCCTTTACCACAAACCTTCTCAAACTTCCTTATGCACAATTATTTCATTCTCTATTTTTCTTATTCAAACAAACATTTTTTTCTTTTGTTTTTCACATTCATATTCACACTTTTTCTTTTCATGCTTGCTTGAATTTTTTCAAAAGTTTATAGCAACCTACCATTCTTCTTTTTCATTCTCCCAAACTTAAATTCAACCAAACCTCAAGTGAATGCTCCTTGCTTTTTATGGCAAGGAAATCAAATTAAAACAATGTTCCAAGGTTCAAAAAAAAATTTTAGAACCTCAATAAATTCAATGATGAACTACACTTTCAAATTATGTACATAAACCAAGTTCATCGCTAAAATGAGATCTAAACTGTTGAGGCTCAAAGGGGGGTAACAAATACTCACTACTCACGGGTAAGGTACTTTTGAATACGGTTGTGCTCCATATAAACAAATGCCTTGATAATTTCTAATGCTTCCACAAAATCACAATAATCAAAAGGTAAAGCATGAATCAAACGAATTAAAAAAAGTTATCAGTCATCCTAGCATATAGTAAACAATGGAGGTTTCTCATAATTTGTGGCTTTTGGACCTAAGTGAAACAAGCATTCAAACAAGTTGCAAAATGAAACAAGAATACACATTTGCACAAAGCACAAAATTCTTAAATCCTTCTAACATTCTATAAAGCGGTACAATTTACCTCGCATACATTCAAATCCCACCATCCAGACTCGGTCGAAGCTTCATTGAATACTTTTATACAAATAGCAACCAATCCAGAAGGAGTTCTCATCATTCCTGATCACACTAGAGAAAATATAAAAGAAAACAAAGATATACAATATAAACAAATGTACAAAGCTAAAAAATACAGAAACTATCGCAATGCAATTCAATATCTACACACCAATCCCCGGCAACAGCGCCATTTTGTTGGAACTGTAATACATCAGCAAGCAAAAACTAATTTAAGTAACCTAGTTTTGTCGTATCCACAGGGATCAGTGCGAGGGATAGAATGCCATTCGACGGTCTCTACGTTTCTAAGCTTATGGTTCAAAAGTTTTGGTTTAAAAGAGGAACCAAAATTAAATGCAGAAAATGTAAAGACTAAAATATAAAATAAATACTGAATTATAAACGGAGCCTTGATGGGATTGAATCTCATCAATTGATAAAACATGCATTCTTCTAATCATATTATACATAAATCAATCATTCGCCTAATATTCTCATGTATCACCCACGATAGAGGTTATGTCTAACGTAACGTCGAGAGATCGATTGTATTGCCTCATTGGTGATGTCTCACGCAACAAAAACCAACACAGAGCATTAAGAGTTGATACTCACGCAAGTGTTAAGCCTAAATCTATTTCTAGAGTTTAGAAAAAAATAGATAATCATCTTAGATCCAGATCCGAAGAGTATATGTCTACAGCGGTTCAAATCAAAGATAAACATGTAAATAAAGATGACACCTAAATCAGATAAATGATTGCTCCATATAAAATGCCGTTGATCAGAATACGTACATACGTTTAACCCTTTTTTACATTTATTCAACTAATTTGCCAAAGGGATGTGAATATCTCTCTTCATCACTATTATCACGCATCCTCGCAATACCATATCGATCCTACTCATGCTAGCCATGCTACTTAATCAACACAATACAACAAAAGATACAATGAATATCAACTCACAAAACCCTGTCAAAAGTTTTACTCATTGATAGATGAAAATATAAGATCAAGGATTTGTAAAGGTTTTGTCAAGACCACAAATAACCAATCAAAGATACTCAAAAATAGAGAATCAAAACTAATTCACAAACATACATTAGATGAAATACATAAGGTATCAAAAGATTACATCCAAACCCAACAAGAGATTGAAGATCCTACCTTTTCTCCCTTGAAATGAAGAGATACAAAATGCTGATCTTTAAATTACAAGTTCTGATATTTCTCTCAAGTTTCTATATATTATATATCCTAAAAACTGTGAAAAATCTATTTATAATACATTCAGTATTTTACAAGTTCGCAAAGCGAACGTTTCACTCGCACAACGAATGTCAAAATTAGGCACCCGAGGTGCATCTGAATAGTTAAACCACCACAGAATTTCTTCATGAGTTCACAATGCAAAGGATTATTCGCAAATTGAACACTCGCCTTCAAGTTTGCAAAGCAAACTTTAGTGCCTTTTTCTTCTGCCATAATTTTGGGACCATTCGCTGGAGCATCGCCAGCTAGTTCGAAAAGCGAACTTCTTGAAGTTTTCCTCTGTTCTTTGGCAAATGTATATTCTCAATGTTAGAAGAACAACAACAATCATGAGTTAAATCAATGAAAACATGAGAGTTGAGTCGAAAAAGTGCCAAGAAAGATAGTTCATTATAATCTAAAATCTGCACTTAACAACACGATCTATAAAGATCATGGGAACTTGTCTTCTAGTTGTTTCATTTGCAACAACATAATATGCTTCAAATACCAATAGTCATATATTTCTTCTAAATATGACCACTTATTAACAAACACAACAGTGTCAACAAAAGCATTATCAGTTATTTCGTTGTTTCACTTTTTGCCTAAGTTTATGTTATGAAAAACTCAACATTTCCTTACCGTGCACAACAGATCAATCCATGTCTTTCCCCGGCGCATCAATGACAATAAACTTAACCACCACATTCGAAATCAACCAGAAATAATCTCTCCATTGTAGAAACACTATGTAATTGATGATGCACATCAATCCTACATCTCTAACAAAAACTGAAAAAAAATCAAACTTGTTAATCCGAAAAGAAGAACAAAATTGAAAATCTGAAATAAAAGAAGCTGATCCACCGAGTAACGATTTTCACATTGCTAAAATCAAATGTCTTCCAGTAACTTTATCATGTGGAGTGACTTTAGTGACATTATCCTTTAGATGCGTTGAAAAAGCATACCCGTTACGAAACTGCAAAACAAAACAGAAACTTTCCCAACTTCAGCAACACAAAACAATAAATGTTGAGTACATAAGAAAATATGAAAAACATGAAAGAAAGTAACCGGGAAAAACATGCCTTAGATCCCTTTAAAAAGCATACTCGTTATGAAACGGAAAAACAAAACAAAAACTACCCCAACTTCACAACACAAAGTAAGTAAGTAACAAACACCATTTTGAACCTCAACATTCCAAGAAATAACAAATTCACGTTTGACGATACCGACATTATTTTCAGCAGTTGAAGCATGTTTGACGATACCGACACTATTTTCAACCCTTTGCTCTTCTTATAAACGAATCTTTTACAGAATAGAGTGTAGCGTGCGATTTTTGTCGGTGACGTGACCACCTTAACGCAATGGTTGTAATTGGGTACTACTTTATGATTTCTTATTTATCCTATGAAGCTGGAAAGGAAAGAGAAGCTATCTAAAACTAACCTTGCATGCAAATATTTTCTTTAACAAATGCTGAGATATTGGGGGGTCAGGGGTCAGATTATACAATGGGGAGTTGTCAATTACCCAGCGTATATATCGTTATCCATAGATTGTTTGGCATTTTCTTCTGTTATCTACTTACTGGTGTTTATCTATCATGGGTTGGGAAAGTTTCTTCTTTGGGAATGTTGATAAAGTATTTTTGTTGTTTTTTGGGTTTTTTCGATGTTTTTGGTAAGGTACTGGACCTAAGGGTTTTTTATTAGTGTGCTCGTTAAGATTTCGCAACCTTATGCCTACGTATTCCTGTTAAAGAAAACAAGGAAATCAGAGCAATTGTAGTTCCTCCTATTCTATGGGAGGAAAATGATGTTTGGTGTCTTGTTCAAAGCCTAGATTGAAGCTAAAGGTTATTTGTGTCTTGTTCAAAGCCCAAGATTGAAGCTAATGGGTTTGAGTGAGAGAGAAATTGTCATCTCTAAATGGATATATCTCATCTGTTTATCACAGTTGTTGGGTAACTGATTATAAAGGAGAATTACTTTAACTGGAATGTATGGAATCTAACAATGCCATAATTTCCTTTATGAGGGATTTGTTCTGAAGGAGAAAACTTTAACTCAGTGTAGAGTAATGTCATTTTTCCTTAGGAGTCTTTCATGCTAAAAGAGGGGCATTGACTTGGATGTAAATAATCCATAGGCTTGCCACTTACAGAAATTAGATGATAGGAGGTTTTTACCAGGATAAAGAAGGACTACATCTTGGATTTTTGAATCAACAAGTGTGCCACTTACAGCAGTTATCTAGAATTAGGGTTTTTGTTTTGATTGTCTATTTTGATGTGTGATTGTACAGAGAAATATCTTCCTACAGAGAGATTTTTGATTTCCTCTGAGGGGTGTTGA
Source organism: Lathyrus tuberosus (assembly GCA_022829125.1). Classification (NCBI taxonomy): domain Eukaryota; kingdom Viridiplantae; phylum Streptophyta; class Magnoliopsida; order Fabales; family Fabaceae; genus Lathyrus; species Lathyrus tuberosus. The sequence goes on along the minus strand of JALAZF010000082.1, from coordinate 1,364,267 downwards.
TTTTTGTGTGCCTTGATCAAAGCCCAAGGTTGAAGCTAAAAGGTTGACTCTACTAGGGAGTTTTATTTCTGTCTTGTACAAAGCCCAAGATTGAGGCTAAAAAGGGATTGCCTCTTTGGGGGACATTTAGTCTGTCTTGTACAAAGCCCAAGATTGAGGCTAAAAAGAATTGACTGTACTGGGGAGAGGTTTTATCTGTTTTGTACAAAGCCGAAGATTGAGGCTAAAAATTATTGCCTCAGCTGGAGAATATTTTATCTGTCTTTTACAAAGCCCAAGATTGACGCTAAAAATTATTGACTCAGCTGGATAATATTTTATCTGTCTTGTACAAAGCCCAAGATTGAGGCTAAAATTGCTGAGGGAAAATTATTATACAAAGCCTAAGAGGAGGATGGTTGAGGAATTTCTTATATGAAGCCTAAGAGGAGGCTAACTTCTGCTGAGGATTGTTGAGATCCAGAGACAGGTCTACATTGGGGAATCAACTCTTGCTGGGGATTGAAGAAGAGTTGGAATATCAGATGCCTTGAGGTTATGATTTTTTTTCTGAGGGTTTTTTGGTGGTAATTTTACCCTAGCTGGGGATTTTAGATTGACAGTTTAAAGATTGAGTTTTAAAACCTATGGAGGTTTTAACTCTATTGAAGATTGATGGAATGATCAGGATATTTTCCCGTTCCTTCAGGAAACTTGAGGTTTTCTTTGAAATCCAAGAGGAGATAAGACTGTCCAAGTCTACTAGTATGAAAAGGTTGATCTTTGTATGATGCCCAAGAGGAGGCTAATGTTTTAAGGGATGAGAATCAACCCTAAACTAGTATGATGTTCTAAGATTCTGACTCTCTGGAAAATTGAACTAGCAAAAGATGACTAAGTTTTGTCCTATACCTATAGGAGGTCTTTGGGTCCTTGTACTAAGCCCAAAAGGAGGCTGAGAACTTCTAAGAAGCCTGAGGGTCCTTGTACAAAACCCAAGAGGAGGCTGGGATGCTTTTAAGAAGCCTGTGGGTCCAAACCTAAGAAAAGTTCAAGAAAGGTTTCACCGAGAATAATCCTTTCTTTAGTGAACAGTTCTAAGGTTTGAAGAAATTCAGAAGAGGTTTCACCGGGAATTTATCCTCTTTGGGGAAATGAATTTCTTATACAAATTTCTAATAGTGACAGTCTTGAGAAAAGTTTCACCGGGAATAATGTCTTTCTCTGTTCCATATTGTATAAGCCCAAGAGGAGACAATGTATCTGGAATTTCCTATGGGGAACTAGTTTTAACTGTGTTGAAAGAGTGACCACTGGCTTGATCTAATCCTAGACCTAGTTGCTGGGGAAAACTCTAAGCTAGCATATATATATATATATATAAAAACAAGTATATTGAAGAGTATAGTAGTACTTACAAGTGAGCAAGCTTCCAGCATTCTAAACATAGTTGTATGGTTAATTATTCATGAAATTGAAAAAAAAATTTGATGCAACTATAAATTTGAATCTAAATCAAAAGGAAATTTGTTTTTAAAAAGAAGTTTGGGGCTTATACTCAAGGAGAGGCCCAGATGAATTCTTTTGAAAAGGTGACGATCGCGTCGTAGTTTTGAAAATCACAGAGGGACTTATACAATGACTGAGGCCCAAATTTATTGTATTTACAAAAGAGGTGGGTCTTACACTCTATTAGAGGCCCAAGAGTTTGTTTTTATACAAGAGATGGGGCTTACAGCTCAAGGAGAGGCCCAATGGAAGACAGTGATCGCACCATCATTTTGAAAATCATGTCGGGACTTATACAATGACTGAGGCCCAAAATTTTTTGTGTATGATAAGGGATGAGTCTTACAGTCTATTAGAGGCCCAAAGAGTTATTGAAAAAGAAGAAAATGGGACTTACAACCAAAGGGAGGCCCAGATGAAAAATATTTTGAAAAAGGCGATCGCGCCGAGATTTTTTTAAACCGTATCGGGACTTATACAATGACTGAGGCCCAAATGGTTTATTTACAAAGGGATGGGACTTACACTCTATCAAGAGGCCCAAAAGTGTTTTAAATGAAGTTAAAATCAAGAGAAAACCCTAATTTCTTTAAAAATATAATTTTCAAAGAAAAATAAGTAATAAATGATATAAAAATACCAAATATATTGAAAAACAAGTTGTAAATTTTGAATAATGTTTTTTTTTAAATCATGTTTAATCACATGAAGGCTTGAAATTCAATTGGTTTTGAAAAATCAAGGTGGAAATCTCATTTTAAAAATGTTTGAAAACAAATAAAATGAAATTAATTACAAAAATTCAAACTATATTAAATAAATAATATAAATTCAAATTCTTTTTTGGAATAAAATATTTTATCATTTTTGTGAATTTTCAAAAAAAAGAACCAATAAAAAATATTTAAAATTGAGATAGAAATTAATTTTGGAATTAATTAATAAAAACAAAAAAAATATGAAAAATAGCAAAATATGAGAGGAATAGCAAAATGGTCTGGGTGGGTGTTGAACCCATGACCTCTCAACCAAACACACAGGCGCGCTACCACTGGGGTGGTGATACATCCGTGTATCAAAACCACCCCATGTGCATATAAGGGCGGCAAGGTTTTAGGCCTGGCCAAGGTGCCTTGGCCTGGCCCTTGCCCAAGGCTGGCCTGATTTTAGGCCTCTTGCATGAAGGTCATAACTTCTTCATTTCTCCATGGATTTGGACAAAATTTAGATGGATCCTACCTAGAATTTCATGAGGAATTCAATGGTGCTTTTAGATTTTTCTAAAGATGTCCCCATTTAAAACCCGATAGTTGTTTCAAAATAGGCCAAGATTTGTATGTTCTATGCTATCTTATCATACAAGCAACAATAGCATGGTAAATTGGTTCAAACACAACACATGTTATATGTATGACATGTTTATGATCAATGTACCTCAAAGCAATGCATATTTTAAGAGGTCAAGTTATGATGCACTTACTTCTTGAAGCTCCTTGTGCTAACTGTCAAGATCCTTGTGCCAGAAGTGATCCAATGCTTTAGAAACTCTTGATTGATCCCTTAGAAGCATTTAGGATGATCAAAACCAGCTGGAAACCTCAGGAACAAGAGTTGGCTCTTTCTTACAAAAGTGGCAAAAGTGACCAAAATGGTAACTCACTCAAATGGGGTTACAGTTGAGGGAAACTGATTGGGACAGTTTGAGGATGATATTTGGAGTGTAATTGAAGCTTTGTTCGATTTTGAAAGTGACTGAATCAAGACATGGCTTGAAAAATGTAGAAAAGTCAAAATTTGAGGTTTTCGAGGTTGACTTTCTGATTTTGAGGTTGTGCAATGTGGATGATGGGTTGAACACCTCCAATGGATGATTTATGATGTGTTTGGATGGTTATTTGAGTGGTTTTTGCTCTGGTTTCAATAATTCCCAAATTTCTTCATAATGACTTGAAAATGAAGTAAGAGAGGGAGAGTGAGAAAACAAGGCTTTGGTATTGTTTTGGTATGGTTTGAAACATCAGAAATGACCTCTATCTATAGTAGATGAGTTTTTTTTTGAAGGAATAGTGAATGGCAACTGGTTCACCGTATTATCCAATGGAAATGCCCATGTATCACTTCCTTAAATGCCAAGGTACCAAGTCTTCATTTGGCCATTGACTAGAGCTGATCTTTGTAGCTCTAGGTCTTCTGATCTTTGCAACAACCTTGACTCAATTGGACTGATAAGGCTTGGTTCATGACAGCTCAATTCACCACATCAATTCCAAATGACAAAGCTTGGTTTTAGGATTTGCAACATTGATGATCACATGCCAAAGGGATTGGATTCATGACTCAATGGTCCAATTTTGAAAATATCAAGTGAGTCATCAAGATTCTCTTTGATCTTGGAAGAGGAAAAAGCTTGCAAGATGACAGAATTTGAAATAGAAATCGTGTGGCACAAGAAATGCACCAAATCTGCCTTGAAAACCAGTTTGAGCAAGGCATGTTGTGAGATCCCTAACTCCTTGATCATGTTGACTTAATGGGAGTTCTTGTACTCTTTGGAAAGCTTTCATGGTATACTTTAACTTTGATGTCCAAGATTGGTCTTGGTTTAGCTTGGATCAAGGTGAAAAATGGCCTCAAAGTTTGGAAAAAGTGAAACATATTCTGTCTTGAAAATTTCACTAAGTGTTGAAATGAAAATGTCCAGTTTCATTTTTTGTGATTTTGATCAATCCATAGCTCAAAATCCATGAGGATTTGGAATGAGATGTAGTTGACATATTTGAATTATGTAAGATGAACTTTCATTTGAGCTTTGGATGGGAGAAAAATTCCTGTGGTTTAGGAGTTATGACCTTGCAAAGTTGGTACCAAATCACTTTTGTCTCATAACTTAGAAAAAATTTGGTTTCTCATGGTTGCCCCTTTTGCAAGAAACCTTACTTTTCTTGATTTTTCTTAATGAATGATGATTAAAACCATACATTAACATTGTTTTTTACTTAGGGGAACCATATTTGTGAAAAATTCCAAAAAGTCAAACTTGATTTTTGGCACAGTTGACTTTTTGTCAGTTGAATTCCAAACTGTGTGATCCTTTATGAAATCAAGTACTTGACCTAATTCAAACATAATGGATGGATTCCATAGGTGTTTTAGGGTGTCTTGAACCATGTCCCAAGGTTTGAGAACATGTCTTGGTCAAAAGTCAAAGGCACAGTTGACTTTTTCTTCAAAACCCTAATTGTGGTCCAGATGAATTTGAAACTTGTGAACCAAGCTTCTTGGACCAATCCATTGTTGTAAATGGATTAATGTGGTGTATTTGAGGCCCTCAAATCATGTCTTGAGGTCTTGGTTCATGTCTTACCACAAAAGTCAACTTAGGGGTGAATTAGGTCAAGACACCCTAATTCCTGATTTTTGATGAATGCTTCCCCTGAGGTTGTTTTGACTTGATGATTGGGTTCATGAGGTCCCTTTGAGAATCTTGGGTCATGCTTTGAGTTATTGGCTCATGCCCAGATGAAAATTTTCATCTAGAGGCCTTGGTCGACCAAAACCCTAATTTGGTGACACTGTCGATCTTGAGGCTTGATCCGCTTGGAATGTTGCACTCTTGTGCTTAATTCTTGATGTGGAAGACCTCTTGGTCCTCTATAGATGCTTGAGAGGTTAGACAAGTTGAAGATCATGTCAATTATTAATTGATCCTTTGTCTAAGTGCTCTGGGAGAGTTCAAAACCCTAATTCTTGATTGTAGTGAATGCTCAACAATCCTTGAGGAGATTAATGAGGTATGATGGCACATCCATATTGTGGTGATGATTCTCACAATGATGGGAAATCTTGGTGGTCAAAATTTGGGGTATGACAGATGCCCCTATTTAATCTTCTTGGACCCGAAGGTGTGAATGACGAAGGTATTCGGACATTCAGGGTGCAAGAGGATTAAATATCGGAATACCCGAAATTTTGACTGTGGTTATGAATAGTAGTTTGCTCATCCATCTTCTTTTGCTAAGTAATGTTTCTTAGAAAAGGGTAAAACTTCCCCTTGATCCTGGTCTTCAGCCATGGAACTAGTCTTAGTTTCTTTTGAAATAAACTTCCCTCGATCCTGGTCTTCAGCCACGGAACTGGTCTCAGTTTCTTTTGAAATAAACTTCCCCTCGATCCTGGTTTTCAACTACGGAACTAGTCTCAGTTTCTTATGAAATAAACTTCCCCTCGATTCTGGTTTTCAGCCACAGAACTGGTCTCAGTTTCTCAAATAAACTTCCCCTTGATCCTGGTCTTCAGCCACGGAACTGGTCTCAGTTTCTTCTTGTCGAGTTCCTTCTTCGACAAGGAACGCTATTTGTAGCGATCTTCATTAAACTTATCGCCGAACTATACTGGGGAGACGCCATCTGATGGAAAATTTTGAGGTCAGACTTACTGGGGAAATCCATTTGTCTGAGCTGTAGAGGTGTGCAAACTTCTCTGTGGGAGATGCCATTTGTCGACTCTACCAGGGAAAGCGAGTCTCTTGAGAGACTGCTTTTTGCTTGGGGATATTGCATCATACTTTTCTTCGAGATCATTTCGGAGAAATGTCATGTGATGTGATCCAATTTTGAGGTGCTGATGACTTTATTAACATCGAATTTCTTGGGAGAAAAACCAATGCATCGCCGAAAGTCTTCGGTTAGTAGGCTTTCTCTGGGGATTTTCCTTATTCCGGGAAAGCGAGAAATATCATCTTCAATGGTGAAGAGTGATGTTCTAAAAGTGTCTGTCGAATGTCTTCTTGCCTTTCAGAGGTTCAAGTTATCAAAGTGGTCAAGGACAGGCTCCAATCCAGAAATAAACTGGGGAGAGATTGCTCAGACGATACATTTCCGGACGAGGAAAAAATTGACAACTTTCGGTGAGAAGACGTTATCACTTGGGGATGAGTATGACCAAAGTGATAGTAATGCAATGTGAATATGTATATGAATCAATAATGCATGATGTATGTATGTTTATGCTGACAAAACTGACGCGACATACAGACTAGTGGATGAACACGACTGGATACTCAACCACTGTGAGGGATAAAAAGTACCATTGGTTCAGTGATGGCAATCATGTCTTGCTTAGGAGAGGTAGACCCTGTGGGGGGAGAAAGAATCGCCAATCGGTCTTAAGAGGTAAGAACTCTGTCGGGGATGTCAGATGGGACATTGCATCTGAAATAGTTGATCCTTCATTCAGGTGCACTGGTTTAGAAGGAGTACTTTGATTCTGCACTTTAAGGTTTAATCACTTTCGGAGAAGCCATCGATGTTCTTTTTTTGTGTGCTCAGAAGTAAAAAAGAATTGCCATCTTTATTTTAATAGCAGAAGAAAATTTGATAAGTAAATTCATTTTTGTTTTGTTTTAAGAATCATTAATCATGTTAAAAATTTCATTATGTAAAGCAAAAATGAATGAGAGTTGAAAATAAAAGTAGTAGGGCTCAAATTTTATTGATAGAATGGAAATTAGCCAAGCGCGTGATGTCGTTACTCGAAAAATAGTCGACCGGAGGCGAAAGAGGAAGAAACAGAAGAGTCGCCATCGAACTTTATTTATCCCATGAGGGGAAGGGAAAACATCGAGAAAACCCAAAGAGGAAAGGATAAGATGGTCTCGCAACCAAATTAAGGGTTCGGAAGCCGGTTATGCGAGGGGAAGGTATTAGCACCCCTCACATCCATCATACTCGATGGGAACCATTTGCTTGTCTATGTGTAAGGATGTTTGCTAAGGAAATTGCTTTCTAAGAGTGTTCTAAAGAGGGAGAGAGAAAGGTGAGAACCAAAGAATGTGAAAGAAAATAAAAGAAAAGGTAGGGAGAAGAAGAGAGGAAACGAAAAGGAGACTCGATAGGACTTCGCGATCCTATGCCTATGTATTCCCTCGTGCAATGGGAAAGTCAGAGTCAACGTAGTTCGAAGGACTACGGGTGAAGAAAATGGAAGGCGGCTCGCCAAGATTGTTGCGATCTTGTGCCTACGTATCTTACATTCAGACAAGAATGAAGAATCAGAGCAATCGTAGTTCGACCTACGATTTGTTGGTGTTTTTTATGGACGATGCTAACGTGCGGGTTCTAGCAGTTAGGTGTTTTGCGGCTCGCTCGTGGAGTCTTATGCGTTACCTGTTTGCGGTAGAACGGACGCAACATGTCCTTTTTGAAAAGGTTGATTTTTGCCATCAAGGCAAGATGTCTCATTTGATTTGTTGAGACTGTTTTTAGGGGTGAAATAAGTCCTCGGATAGGAACCCCTTCGGGTAGTACCCAATTCTTTATCTCAAAAGGTTTGTTATGAAAATTGTGTGGCGAATATAGTCACGTCTTCGTATTGAAAGACGAGTATCGAGACCACACACTCTAAAGTGAGCATCCTAATACTCGAAGAGGAAGAGGTCTTCACCCAATCCTCTCTCTTTAGTTCAATACAAAGAGAACTTTATTCTCTTATTAAAAGTGTTTTTGGTTTTAGATGGTAAGTGCTTTACGACAGTGAACCATAAAGGTAATGTCAAGCACTCGGGATAGGAGAAGGCCTTCGCCTAACCACTCCACGACCATCTAAATTTATTGAGATAAGAGTTTGAAAATGCACTTGGTACCAGACCAAGGTTTTTAGACACAAGGAGATAAAATAAAGAGAGAAAAATGTTTTCGAAAGAAATGGGTGGTCAATATAGTCACGTCTTCGTATTGAAAGACGAGTATCGAGACCACACACTCTAAAGTGAGCATCCTAATACTCGAAGAGGAAGAGGTTTTCACCCAATCCCCTCTCTTTAGTTCAATACAAAAGAGAACTTTATTCTCTTATTAAGGAAGTGTTTTTGGTTTAAAAGGAGAATGAAAAAGAGAAATGAAATAGAAACCAAAATAAAATTGAAATGGAAATCAAGGTAGAATTGAAAAGTAAATCAAGACATAAAATCTAAATAATAAATAAACTTGAAATTAACCAAAACCTAATTAAATTCTAGAAATAAAATATTTTGTTTTTTTAATATTTATCATTTTTTGGTTATTATTTATTAAAATAAGAAAAGTTTAAATAAAAATCTCTAATCATAGAAAATTAATAAATCTAAAAACTAATCTTAAAATTGGACTTAAAATCTAAATACTAAGTCTAAACTTTAAAATACTTAATCTAAAGTCTAAAACACTAACTAAAAATTTGAAATAATAAATCTAAAATAAAAAAACTTATCCTAAAATTAAAAAACTATTCCAAAAAAAATCAAAATAATAAAAAAAAAGGGATGGGGAGAAATGGGCCTGAAGCCCAAATCATGAGCCTGCAGCCCCATGGGGCGCTTCGCGGGTCGGGCCGGTTTCTGGGTCTCCTGACCCGGTTCGGTTAGGAATGAATGGGTTAATGAAACCCTAAAACTGAAAGCAGCCGCAGCTTCTCTTCTAATCCCAACAATACGCATCTCGTTTTTTTTTTCGCTCTATCTCTCTGCATTTCAAACTCGGGTAAACCTTCCTCTCGCAATCGACTTCTCTCTTTCGTTCCTCCTTCACGTGGCTGGTTTGTGTTGTTGAGACTTTGAGAAGTGGCTATTGAAGATGAAGTGGATGGTGGCGAGTTAAGGTTTGGTGATGTAAGGTTTGATTATGGGAAACTATGTTGTTATGCGGTCGAAATCGTTACGAGATGGAGAGAGTGACGAAATGGTTATGGTTAGCATTTCGGCGGCGGAAACTTGTGTAACAACGACAGATGGAGATGTGGATAAGTGAGGGGTATTGAAGGTTTCAAGTTATGAAGGTGAAAGGGAGAAGAAGTTGATGGTGGTGCGGTGATGACACGGTGGAGTGAATGGTTTTTTGTGTGAGGTTTAAAGCAGGTGTAGAATTCGAAGCTGGTTTTTGTGTGGTGTTTGGTGATTATACACAGTGGCTGGAAGATGAGTGAACTACGGTGGTTGTTGGTCGATTGGTGTTGAGTGAAGGTGTTGGGATTCACGGATCTTATCGCTGCCGGCGGAGATGTGAGTTTTGGAGATTGTTGTTGTTGTGATCGGATGCGGATGTAGTTGCTCGTTGAGTTGGTGGTTCGGTTGATGCGTGAGATGAGCTGGAGAAGGTTTGAAAATTTTCTGCCATGGAGGGTGTGGAGATGTTAGAACAAGCTTGTGATGAATTATTTTTTCATGGTGATGGAGTTCACACAGCCAAGGGTGGAGGGAGGTGATGAGGTTTCGTTGCCGGTGAGGATGAGTGAGGTTGTTTGTTTGTAGATGAACTGAAGAGATGAGATGAGCTAGATCATGATGCTACGCAGTGGGTGAAGGTTTAGAGGTTAGTGTTTTTTCTTTTCAGAGAACTTCTCTTTTTTCAATGTTTTTTCTCCCTTCTCATTTTCTCTACCGTTCTGCTTTTAAAATCAAATCAACAAAACTTGTTTCTTCCACTTTTTGAATTTTGTCCTGTTGTCTGTTGTCTTATGAGACATCATTTTCCAATTCAGGTTATGATGTATTGTTGTTGGTTGTTGTAGGTTGATACGCAAGCTTGGATGTGAAGTCACTATCTTGGCATGGTTGGTGCATATGACGCTTGGTTTTGTAAGTTATGCTTGTGGTTTTGTGATTCTGATGCCATTGTAGCATTTGTTATTGCAGGTTGTGTCGAGCCCTTGTTGTTGTTATACAAGCCTGTTGTTGGTAGCAGCAGCTGGTACGGTTTAAAACAGGTTGGGCAGTGGAGTGTGCAGCGGGTACAAGTAGGAGCAGGTTGCAGGTTTTCAAGTTCTTTGTCTTGGGGTGTTTGGAATTTTGCACAGAGAATCCTGTACTGAAGAATGGATATTGGCTTTTCCTTTTTGTTTATTTGATGGGCCAAACATATATTTTTTGTAATGTTAATGGGCCTTTTTTTTTATTTCCTTGTAGCATGAACTTGGGCTTGTTGAAATTGTGACTTGGATCCTTGGTTGAAATTTTGATTTGAAATTGTCATGAACTTGACTCTTGGTTCTTAATTGGAGATTCTGAAAATGTTACTTGAATATTAAGACAAACTAAAAAACAGAATTTGAAGCTAGAATTAAATCCACGCTTCTCCTCAAAATAGCCCATGACACAGATGACTTGAGATATTAACTGCACCGCCACCTAACAAAAACCCTAATTAATATTCAACTGACCCTGATGATTATCCACCTTGAAGCAACTGTCTTTGCCACAACCTGATAACTTGATAAGGAAACAAAACACTTATCCTACCAAGATTAATTCAAACTTTCACTGAACTTCCAACCAATACTGTACATACCCTTGACCTGATTTCAAGCGAGTATGAATTGAACGACACCTCTTCTCAAACAACAGAGGGGTAAGAAACTGTAATCTCCATGCCTTGGATGCATACTGGTGAAGGAAACATCCTGAGATGTTGACAATCAACAAAACCCTAGTTCCTCATTCTCAGTTAAAACCATGATGAAACAATCACTTGATGCCTCTTGAGAAATATTGACACAGATAAACTTGATATTTGATGAATCTCGGCAGAGGAAAACCTTATAGCTGGATGAACTGTGATTCAAAGAACGTCTTGATCGCATGATTGATTATGATCTAGAGGAATGTCTATATAATGAAAATGATATGATATGCAAGGTTAGGGTGAAAATGAGGGTGTGACAGATGCCCCTATTTAATCTTCTTGGACTTGAAGGTGTGAGCGACAGAGGTTTTCTTACAGTCAAGGTACAAGGAGATTAAATATAAGAATACCCGGAGTTTTCAGCCGGAAAAGTAAGTGGAATGAAAGTGATGAATTGGTGGGATGGCTTGAAAAATGCATCTCTCATTGGGAAAAAGGCAATTGGTTATGAGGGATATGATGATATGCTTGTGATGCAATGAGGAATGAATATGAGTGCTTTTCCAGTCTTGAAAGGGGGGCATCCCTGTAGCATTCTGAGGATACATTAAAGGATTAGGAGATATTCCTTCTACGAAAGGTAGAGAGGACTCAAGAAATAAAAGATGAGATATTCCTCCTACGAAAGGTAAAGAGGACTCAAGAATAAAGGATAGAAATTGGTTCTCCTCTTGCAAAAGGCAAAGAGGACCCCTAAACGAAAGGTTAGGAGAAAAAATAAATTCCTGCTACAACAAGTAGAGGAGACTCCCTTGGGAGAAGACGATCGTATTATTTTCTGCAGAAGCAGAAACGACTCTAGAACACAAGGTTTGGAGAATAATTCCTTCTACAAAAGGTAGAGAGGACTCCAGAACAAAAGGCTTGGAGATAAATTCCTTCTACAAAAGGTAGAGAGGACCCCAGAACAAAAGGTTAGGAGACAATTTCTTTCTACGAAAGGTAGAGAGGACCCCAGAACAAAAGGCTTGGAGAAATAACATAACTCCCTTGGGAGAAGATGATCGTACTTACTTCTGCGAATAGCAGAAATGACTCCGGAACAAAAGGTTTGGAGACAGATTCCTTTCTACAAAAGGTAGGAAGGAGACCTACAAAAGGTAAGCTGGGAAGAAATTGTGCAAAAGGCACGGGAAGGCTCTTACTAAAGGTAAGTTGGACACATTGCAAAAGGCGAGAAGGAGATAAATCTTGAAAAATGACACGAAAGACTCACAAAAGGTAAGTTGGGGGCAATAACCATCTTCATACAAAAGGCAGAGGGGACTTGCAAAGGGTATCAGAACATCATTGACCTTACAGGCACAACGGCGGAGGTGACATTCTCTGAGTTGCGACCATTCAGTTCTTGGCCACATAGGTGTCAAGCGTCCAAATTGATCGAAGATACCTAATACAAAGTTTTTTCTCGTGCGTAAGGCAGCGAGAACGCTTACGAAAGGAAAGCGAAAGAATAAGATTTCATGCGTAAGGCAATGAAATCCCCTACGAAAGGTAAGGTAAGGAAACACTCATGCGAAAGGCACGAAAGGAGTTGGAAGTAATAAGTGATGGGGGGACAAAGTCCACAAGAATGCCCCTATCCTCTACAAGAACTGGCTAAACAAGCGTGCAAATGATGCATAAATGTATGCGAGATGTTGGGGATATGAAAGTCTGGAGTGACGGTCATGCCAAAGGTGGTTGGGCTTTGGTTAAGGTGCCAAGGAATGGTTGGGCTTTGGTTAAGGTGCCAAGGAATTGTTGGGCTTTGGTTAAGGTGCCAAGGAGTGGTTGAGCTTGCTGGGGAAAAGGAGATAGGTAAGGTGAAGGATACCAACCGAAGATGGCTTTTAAATGAGTTACCAGACGAGAACTGGTTTTTAAGGGGTAGACTACCAGACGAGAACTGGTGGCAAAAGGTTAAATTGTCAGACGAGAACTGACTTTATGGTTGGCCAGACGGGAACTAGACTTTGAAACGGTGCTTACCAGACGAGAACTGGTTTTAAAAGTTGGATAAGAATAGGTGATCAGACGAGAACTGGCATAGAAGTTGTTTACCAGACGGGAACTGGTGTTTTGTTTTGGTTTTCCAGACGGGAACTAGTTTTATGGTTTACCAGACGAGAACTGGACTTTAAAGTTGCGCAAGCAAGGTGGATTTTGTATCTGGTTAAGAGTGCTGAGCATGTTCGGGCTTATGGTGGGAGGTGCCAAGGATGGTTGGGCTTAGGGTTGGATGGGGAATGAGCTTAACTTCCCGACACTCGAAACCTGATGATAATATGATCGGACAGTAGATGTGGAGACTCTAGATGCTCCAAGTCTGGTCTTTTGCAGAAGTTGCGCTTTCTCCTTAGAGAATCTCACTTCTAACTGAGATGCCATGATGGCCTTGCAACCGAAAATATGAGCATAGCGACTTGACTTATGCATGTTAGTTGCGCCTCTGCTCTGCCCCAGGGCTCTTTGACACTTGTTGCAAACTCAACATTTACTGGTGTCTGATAGGGTCTGCTCGACTAATCTTGAAAGTGCAAAGGAAAACCGCCCCTTTTGCAATTCATCTGCCCCAGTCTGTAGGGTTTTTGAATGAATCCTCCTCGAATAGAAACTTTGGGGATGGTTATACCATGACATGGTCTGAGATAACTTGCCCTGGAGTCACAAGGTTATGAGAAGGTTTTGATTCGAGCCAGCACCAACGAATTATCAAGTTTCTCTTTGAATGCACTTTGTTGGAATCTTTTGATGTCAAGTACTTTTTTGCAGTTAAAATTGTTTGCTTAGAAATGGTAATTTTAATGCGACATTCATGCAGGTTTTGAAGGAAATCACTTATTGGAATGATGTGAAAGTGTGTGACGAATGGATAATTAGTCCAAACGCGGTGTTGATTTACTGGTGTGCGAAAGATATAGCAAGAATATGACACCAATGATGAAGATTAGTAAATATGCGGGGAGTCAGTTTACGCAACCTTGCAATAGTACGCTTTCAGAATAAACCACACTTCAATTAGGTCTATCGAGGGTTGTAATGTGGTCTGGTTCACGGTTATTTGAAACAAAGGATATTAGGCTCAAAAATCGATTGATACCCACCCCTTCATCGTGATGAACTCCAGTCCTACATTCAGTTATACTGCACACATTTATCTACCAATAGCTTTGACGGTGTAAGGGCGAATTTGCTTGGAATGGCAGTCACCTTATTTTGTTTTGATGGATAACAGTGACCTTTCTTATCCATTTTGGTGGCCACTGAATCGAGTTTTGCTTTTGCTGAGGATTTGAGGGCCTCTTTTGCTTTATTTATTTTTTGATCCCTAACTTTTGCATGGACCGACTTCACTTTTCGAGTCCATCGGGATTGCCCTAATTTTGCCTAAGTTTCCTCTTTGGGGTGGCGGACTTAGCGGGCTATCTTTTAAGGGTCGTGACTGCCAAGTCTTTGGTCTTTGAAGAATAACCGCCATAACAAAAGGTTTCATCTTGAAATTCGAATGTGTAATCAGGATAACTAAACACTACCCATGCCCCAGGTTAAGCGTAAGGGTTTAGAAATCCGAAGGAAACTCCTACTTCTAGGCTCGAAGGGGTTGACTAGGGACTAACTCCTTATCTCTCCAGTGTTTAGGGGATTCGAAACAATGCCTGTACATCATCAGCGGGATTTTATCCGAAAGCATACAATTTACAATTAAGGGTATTTCGTTTTCATCATCCTCCCTCAAATCTTTACTAAGACAGCAACTGATAAAGGGAGTGAAATGTGGGGAAATTTTTTTTGTAATTTTTTGCAATATATGAGAAAAAATGAGTGGATACGAATGAACTTGTTCAAAAAGCATGTTCATTACATTAAAAAAACCATTAGTAAGCAACAATGTTTAACAACAAGTAGAACTTAACAGAGAAGAAACTACAAATGCAAATAAATGACAAGATCTAAAAGTTTCCAATTCAAGGGATGTCTTCTGTTTGACCCACTGGCTCGAGGAGATGACCCTTGTAGTCTTTGAACTCAAACAGACGAGAGGTTGACGTGCATAACCAGGCTTCCTTCTGGAAATGATATGTAACCTTTGTCAATCAGTTGTTGCACTTTGGCTTAGTAGGCTTTGCAATCTTCAGTCGAATGCCCCATTGATCCAGCATGATATCCACATTACACATTGGGATCGTACCCAGGAGGGTATGGCTCTGGCAACGGCTTGAGAGACTTGGGAACCACCAGGGAGCTTTGAATCAGATGCGGCAAGAGTTGACTGTATGACATAGGGACTGTATGAAGAGGAGCATTCCTTCTTTCTAGATTGTTGCGAGGCCTACGCTGACTCTGGCGTTGATTCTGATATCCTCGGCCATGGGCTCGTTGATTTACATGAGGAGCAATCCACGGTTTCTGGGACGAAGCTATAGGCATTACTGGTTGCCCATAAGGATAGCATGGCGCTGGAAATGATGACTGCTGAGAAGATGAGGGACCAAAAGGTTTTGCTGGTACACCATGAGAATACTCAAGATTTGCTATGACTGCATTGGTTTCATCCTCCTCTTCCTCTTGGGAGTTGCTGAGGGATTCAGTCTCACCGGCTTGGCTGCTTGAGACATCTTGGATTAGTCCACTCTTGAGGTAGCTTTTGATGCGTTCCCCTACCATCACAAGGTCAGAGAAGCTTGATGGCGTACTGCCAGCCATTCTTTCAATATAAGAGCCATGCATACTGTTTATGAACATGTCAATCAATTCCCTGTCCAAGAGTGGTGGTTGCACCCTAGCTGCTAATTCTCTCCATCGCTATGCGTATTCCTTGAAGGATTCGCTACTCTTCTGAGGTAGGCTTTGCAACTGCATGCGACTAGGAGCCACGTCTAGATTGTACTGATATCGCTTTAGAAAAGCGCTGGATAAGTCCTTCCATGATTGGATATGGCTTCTTTCTAAGTCCATGTAACAACTTAAAGATGCCCCACTCAAACCATCTTGAAAATAATGAATCATCAGCTTATCATCATGGGTATATGTGATCATTTTTCGGCAGAACATCACCAAATGATGCTTCGGGCAATTAAGGCCTGTGTACTTCTCGAAGTTGGGTACCTTGAATTTCGGAGGGATTACTAAATCTGGCACTAGGCACAGATCAGCAGCATCGAGCCTAGGCGTATCATGCACTTTCATAGCTTGGAGTTTCTCCTCAATGGCACGAAGCTTTTCCTTCATGGGGTCGGTCAATGGAATCCTTTGGGGTCGAGTAGAAACATTTAATCATGGAGGATCATCATCAGGCAGAAGACCATATAGTGGATTAGTTGTCACAGTGAAACCTGGTGGGGGATCAACATTCTGATGGTTGCTCTCAGACATGGCTACCTCAGCTTCCAACTTGCTTTGTCTAACTGGCCCTTCAAGTCGTCTATGTTCTTCTAGCATCAAACTCTTCACATCTACCACAGGTTCAATATGAGTGTCGAGAAATCAACTGCGGGTTATGGACAAAAGGCTGAATGAGCTTCTCGGTTTTAGGTTGGAGAATGATATGCAAAATGATACAAAGATGGTTATGCAAATGCAATGTTATGAATGCAATAGCCATGGGATCACAGATCACAGACTCACACCATAGGCATCAAGGTCACAGATTCTGCAGGATAACATAACAAGATATCCCTCACCTCGGGTAGGTTATCTATTGGTTTAAAACAGGGCATTCCAAGGGTTTTCAAACAAGATCCCATGCACTAACCCTCAAACGTTTTCCATCATAACGACGATTCGTAAGACGGTAATCCCTTCAAAGGATGAGCACAGAGTTATGCCTTAGTAACCTTTGGAATAGGGTTCTAAAAGTCCTCAGAATCACGGACTCCCAGGTCGGAAACAAAGATGCCATTACGACTAATCGTAAGACATAATCATTCCCAAAGGGGCCTCATCTGAGCGGTGGAAGTCAAACCGACTCGACGATTCCTAAGTCTCGCAAATCAGTAAGCAACCACCTCCTAGCTTAGTGTATACTCAAAAAGCTCGGGTAGAAAGCCTTTCTCCTCACCAAACATCCCCAATAAACCCAACAGATAAGAGAACCCAATAATAAGGCAATAATAAAGCAAATAAAAACACACACATGACAAACAAATTAGGCTTGGCTTGCTTAGGGATTTCCATGTCCCCAGCAGAGTCGCCAGCTGTCGCTACTCGAAAAATAGTCGACCGGAGGCGAAAGAGGAAGAAACAGAAGAGTCGCCATCAAACTTTATTTATCCCATGAGGGGAAGGGAAAACATCGAGAAAACCCAAAGAGGAAAGGATAAGATGGTCTCGCAACCAAATTAAGGGTTCGGAAGCCGTTTATGGGAGGGGAAGGTATTAGCACCCCTCACATCCATCGTACTCGATGGGAACCATTTGCTTGTCTATGTGTGAGGATGTTTGCTAAGGAAATTGCTTTCTAAGAGTGTTCTAAAGAGGGAGAGAGAAAGGTGAGAACCAAAGAATGTGAAAGAAAATAAAAGAAAAGGTAGGGAGAAGAAGAGAGGAAACGAAAAGGAGACTCGATAGGACTTCGCGATCCTATGCCTACGTATTCCCTCGTGCAATGGGAAAGTCAGAGTCAACATAGTTCGAAGGACTACGGGTGAAGAAAATGGAAGGGGGCTCGCCAAGATCGTTGCGATCTTGTGCCTACGTATCTTACATTCGGACAAGAATGAAGAATCAGAGCAATCGTAGTTCGACCTACGATTTGTTGGTGTTTTTTAGGGACGATGCTAATGTGCGGGTTCTAGCAGTTAGGTGTTTTGCGGCTCGCTCGTGGAGTCTTATGCGTTACCTGTTTGCGGTAGAACGGACGCAACATGTCATTTTTGAAAAGGTTGATTTTCGCCATCAAGGCAAGATGTCTCATTTGATTTGTTGAGACTATTTTTAGGGGTGAAATAAGTCCTCGGATAGGAACCCCTTCGGGTAGTGCCCAATTCTTTATCTCAAAAGGTTTGTTAAGAAATGGGTGGTGAATATAGTCACGTCTTCGTATTAAAAGACGAGTATCGAGACCACACACTCTAAAGTGAGCATCCTAATACTCGAAGAGGTAGAGGTTTTCACCCAATCCCCTCTCTTTAGTTCAATACAAAAGAGAACTTTATTCTCTTATTAAGGAAGTGTTTTTGGTTTAAAAGGAGAATGAAAAAGAGAAATGAAATAGAAACCGAAATAAAATCAAAATGGAAATCAAGGTAGAATTGAAAAGTAAATCAAGACATAATATCTAAATAATAAATAAACTTGAAATTAACCAAAACCTAATTAAATTCTAGAAATAAAATATTTTCTTTTTTTAATATTTATCATTTTTTGGTTATTTTTTATTAAAAAAAGAAAAGTTTAAATAAAAATCTCTAATCATAGAAAATTAATAAACCTAAAAACTAATCTTAAAATTGGACTTAAAATCTAAATACTAAGTCTAAACTTTAAAATACTTAATCTAAAGTCTAAAACACTAACTAAAAATTTGAAATAATAAATCTAAAATAAAAAAACTTATCCTAAAATTAAAAAACTATTCCAAAAAAAATCAAAATAATAAAAAAAAAAGGGATGGAGAGAAATGGGCCTGAAGCCCAAATCATGAGCCTGCAGCCCCATGGGGCGCTTCGCGGGTCGGGCCGGTTTCTGGGTCTCCTGACTCGGTTCGGTTAGGAATGAAAGGGTTAATGAAACCCTAAAACTGAAAGCAGCCGCAGCTTCTCTTCTAATCCTAACAATACGCATCTCGTTTCTTTTCTTCGCTCTATCTCTCTGCATTTCAAACTCGCGTAAACCTTCCTCTCGCAATCGACTTCTCTCTTTCGTTCCTCCATCGCGTGGCTGGTTTGTGTTGTTGAGATTCTGAGAAGTGGCTATTGAAGATGAAGTGGATGGTGGCGAGTTAAGGTTTGGTGATGTAAGGTTTGATTATGGGAAACTATGTTGTTATGCGGTCGAAATCGTTACGAGATGGAGAGAGTGACGAAATGGTTATGGTTAGCTTTTCGGCGGCGGAAACTTGTGTAACAATGACGGATGGAGATGTGGATAAGTGAGGCGTATTGGAGGTCTCAAGTTTTGAAGGTGAGAGGGAGAAGAAGTTGATGGTGGTGCGGTGACACACGGCAGAGTGAATGGCTTTTTGTGTGAGGATTAAAGAAGGTGTAGAATTCGAAGCTGGTTTTTGTGTGGTGTTTGGTGATAATACACAGTGGCTGGAAGATGAGTGAACTAGGGTGGTTGTTGGTCGATTGGTGTTGAGTGAAGGTGTTGGGATTCACGGATCTTATCGCTGCCGGCGGAGATGTGAGTTTTGGAGATTGTTGTTGTTGTGATCAGATGCGAATGTTGTTGCTCATTGAGTTGGTGGTTCGGTTGATGCGTGAGATGAGCTGGAGATGGTTTGAAAATTTTCTGGCATGGAGGGTGTGGGGATGTTAGAACAAGCTTGTGATGAATTATTTTTTCATGGTGATGGAGTTCACACAGCCAAGGGTGGAGGGAGGTGATGAGGTTTCGTTGCCGGTGAGGATGAGTGAGGTTGTTTGTTTGTAGATGAACTAAAGAGATGAAAGGAGCTAGATCATGATGCTACGCAGTGGGTGAAGGTTTAGAGGTTAGTGTTTTTTCTTTTCAGAGAACTTCTCTTTTTTCAATGTTTTTTCTCCCTTCTCATTTTCTCTACCGTTCTGCTTTTAAAATCAAATCAACAAAACTTGTTTCTTCCACTTTTTGAATTTTGTCCTGTTGTCTGTTGTCTTATGAGACATCATTTTCCAATTCAGGTTGTGATGTATTGTTGTTGGTTGTTGTAGGTTGATACACAAGCTTGGATGTGAAGTCACTATCTTGGCTTGGTTGGTGCATATGACGCTTGGTTTTGTAAGTTATGTTGGTGGTTTTGTGAGTCTGATGCCATTGTACCATTTGTTATTACAGGTTGTGTCGAGCCCTTGTTGTTGTTATACAAGCCTGTTGTTGGTAGCAGCAGCTGGTACGGTTTAAAGCAGGTTGGGCAGTGGAGTGTGCAGCGGGTACAAGTAGGAGCAGGTTGCAGGTTTTCAAGTTCTTTGTCTTGGGGTGTTCGGAATTTTGCACAGAGAATCCTGTACTGAAGATTGGATATTGGCTTTTCCTTTTTGTTTATTTGATGGGCCAAACATATATTTTTTGTAATGTTAATGGGCCTTTTTTTTAATTTCTTTGTAGCATGAACTTGGGCTTGTTGAGATTGTGACTTGGATCCTTGGTTGAAATTTTGATTTGAAATTGTCATGAACTTGACTCTTGGTCCTTAATTGGAGATTCTGAAAATGTTACTTGAATATTAAGACAAACTAAAAAAGAGAATTTGAAGCTAGAATTAAACTTGGAATTTTGGAAACTTAATATTAACCATGGATTGATTTGGAAATGTAACGAGATTGACACTTGAATTTTGGATGGAAATCTAAACTTTGAAATTTGAATATGGATTGAATTTTGATTTGAGTTAGAAAAGAATGAACTTGAATGAAGAATGTGGTGTGAATTTATGAATTGAAAGAATTTGAAAGGAGATTAGGAATTCAAAGACATTGACCTCAAATGAATCTGAACTTTAGAATGAACTTGAAACTTGAACGGGGTAGAATTGAAAATTGAAATGGAAATGAATTGGATTGAATATGATATTGGAACTTGAAGTTTGATTTTTAGACTTGGAATGGAACACTTGGAATTTAAACTTGATATTATTCTCCCGCATTTGGACTTTGATGAAATAGTTCAACTTGGCTGAATCGTCTGAAATTATTAGAATTACTGCCACGCAAAACCACTTGAAAACCATTCTTAACCATCTTTGAATCAGTCTGGAAATGAACGGAAACCTCGATTCAAATCTCGAAAAATGAACCACTTGAAACAAATTTCGAGTAAGTGACACTCCTGACTTGGCCTGACAATCATCCTTGGAACCGATTTCCATCATCTTTAATTCTTCATTAAAATCATATCAGAAATGTATTGAAATTATCATTAGATAATCTTTGATCTGGCACAAAACCATGATCTGGATCCTCAAACGCAAGTACTTGAATTCAATCCACGCTTCTCCTCAAAATAGCCCATGACACAGATGACTTGAGATATTAACTGCACCGCCACCTAACAAAAACCCTAATTAAAATTCAACTGACCCTGATGATTATCCACCTTGAAGCAACTGTCTTTGCCACAACCTGATAACTTGATAAGGAAACAAAACACTTGTCCTACCAAGATTAATTCAAACTTTCACTGAACTTCCAACCAATACTGTACATACCCTTGACCTGATTTCAAGCGAGTATGAATTGAACGACACCTCTTCTCAAACAACAGAGGGGTAAGAAACCATAATCTCCATGCCTTGGATGCATACTGGGGAAGGAAACATCCTGAGATGTTGACAATCAACAAAACCCTAGTTCCTCATTCTCAGTTAAAACCATGATGAAACAATCACTTGATGCCTCTTGAGAAATATTGACACAGATAAACTTGATATTTGATGAATCTCAGTAGAGGAAAACCTTATAGTTGGATGAACTGTGATTCAAAGAACGTCTTGATCGCATGATTGATTATGTTCTAGAGGAATGTCTATATGATGAAAATGATATGATATGCAAGGTTAGGGTGAAAATGAGGGTGTGACATGTGATACTATAGAGTATTTACAAAGTTTAGAAAAATTGTAATTCAAGGGAAAAGGGGCTATATTGAATCATAACGACCGATATCATTCTACCAACTTTGAATTCTGGATATTCTGGGCTTCTGTCGAAGGTGACCTTGACTGAAGTTTTCCTGATGGATGGCATTACTACTGAGGAGTCGAACTTGTCAGACGTAGTTACTTGCCATGAATCCCTAACTTTTTCCTGGATTGTCTTTTGAGGTTTCCAATCTATCGGGATGATTTTCACTTATGTCTCTAATTTTTGCCTGGACCCCCCTTTCGAGTTTTCAATCCACCGAGACGTTTTATTTTTATTTATTTAGGCGAAGTATTTCTTGACTACATCAACATTCGTGGGGTAGGTAAACTCCTCTCCATCCATGGTTGCGAGTCTCAAGACGCCGCCCGAGAAAGCTTTATTGACCACATAGGGGCCGTCATAATTCGGAGTCCATTTACCCCGGGAATCAGTGAGGAATGACTGTATCTTCATGAGCACGAGGTCTCCTTTTCTGAAGTCACGGGGTCGGACCTTTTTGTCGAACACCTTCTTCATTCTCTGTTGATATAACTGACCATGGCATAAAGTTGTCATTCGCTTTTCTTCAATGAGGTTCAGTTCATCGTGTCGACTTTGACACCATTCAGCTTCTGTTAGCTTAGCTTCCATCAATACCTTGATTGATGGTATCTCTACATCTACGGGGAGTACTGCCTCCATGCCATATACTAGAGAGAAAGGGGTTGCCCCTGTTGAAGTGCGGATAGATGTGCGATAATCGTGAAGAGCGAAGGGCAGCATTTCATGCCAGTCTTTGTAGGTTACAACCATCTTTTGAACAATCTTCTTGATGTTCTTTTTAGCCGCTTCTACCTCTCCATTCATCTTAAGTCGGTAGGGAGATGAGTTATGGTGTTCGATCTTGAACGCAGTGCACAACTCTTTCATCATCTTGTTGTTCAAGTTGGATCCATTATCAGTAATGATCTGGCTTGGAACACCATAACGGTAGATGAGGTTGTTTTTGATAAATCGGACCACCACTTATCGGGTTACATTGGTGTATGACGCTTCTTTGACCCACTTGGTGAAGTAATCAATGGCTACCAGGATGAACCGATGTCCGTTCAAAGCCTTGGGTTCGATCATGCCAATCATGTCGATTCCCCATATAGAAAAAGGCCATGAGGAAGAATTAACTTTGAGATGCGTTGGTGGTACATGGATTTTGTCAGCATATATCTGACACTTGTGACACCTCCTCATGTACTTGTAGCAATCAGATTCCAATGTCAGCCAATAGTATCCTGCTCTCAGAATTTTTCTTGCCATTGTGTGTCCATTGGCATGAGTGCCAAAGGATCCTTCGTGAATCTCTTTTATCAACGTGTTTGCTTCTTGTCTGTCTACGCATCAGAACAGGACCATGTAAAATTTTCTTTTATAGAGTGTATCACCATTCAAAAAGAAGTTTCTTGCCAGTCTTCTGAGAGTCTTCCTGTCTTTCCTGGATTCCCCTAGCGGGTACTCCTGTCTTTGAAGGAAGCACTTGATATCATGATACCAAGGTTTGTCATCTATGACTGCTTTAATTGTGAAGATGTAGGCGGGCCTTTCAAGGCGCATTATGTCAATCTTAGGTACGTCGTTCCAT
The DNA here is from genome assembly GCA_022829125.1 of Lathyrus tuberosus. Lineage (NCBI taxonomy): Eukaryota > Viridiplantae > Streptophyta > Magnoliopsida > Fabales > Fabaceae > Lathyrus > Lathyrus tuberosus. The sequence continues at coordinate 1,340,970 of JALAZF010000082.1, read as the reverse complement.
TGACCTACACTAATCATGGAAGAGAGAATGGCTAGTGCATCAGCCATGTGGTTTTCTTCACGAGGACATGATGAAACTTGATTATGTTGAAGAATGGTAACAACCACCTCGCGTAGTCTTTGTAAGGAATCAATCCTGATTGGTATGTGTTCCACTCCTCTTTAATCTGATTTACAACCAGGGCTGAGTCTCCATATACATCTAGGCTCTTAATCCTTAAATCAATTGCTTCTTCGAGACCCATGATACAAGCTTCGTATTCGGCCTCATTGTTGGCCCTTTGAACGTCAGTCAGGCTGTGAAAGGAATATGGGTACCCTGAGGTGTTACGAAGATTGCCCCAATTCCGTTTCATTAATTGTTGACAGCTCCGTCAAAAATTAATCCCCATTGGGAACCTGGTTCTGGCCCTTCACTGGGTAGCGGTTCATTGCAATCTTTCATTTTCAAGTACATGATATCTTCGTCTGGGAAGTCAAGTCTGACTGATTCCTGGTCGTCAATCGGTTGATAAGCCAAATGATTAGCTAAAATATTTCCTTTGACGACTTTCTGAGCGTGGTACTCAATGTCGCATTCTGATAGCAACATCTGCGAACGGGCAATCCTTCCCGTGAGAGCAGGTTTTTCAAAGACGTACTTGATTGGGTCCATTTCTGAGATTAACCAAGTAGTGTGACAAATCATATACTGGCAAAGACGTTTGGCTGCCCAAGCCAGAGCACAACAAGTTTTCTCGAGCATAGTGTATCGAGTTTCACAGTCTGCAAATTTCTTGCTTAAGTAGTAGATGGCAGACTCTTTTCTTTTGGTTTTGTCTTGTTGGCCAAGCACACAACCCATTGAGTCTTCCAAGACTGTTAGGTATATGATCAATGGTCTCCCTTCCAATGGAGGAGACAGGATAGGCGGATTCAACAGATATTCTTTAATACTGTCGAAATCTTTTTGGTAGTCTTCTGTCCATGCACAGCTTTGATTCTTTCTGAGTAGTTTGAATATTGACGCGCATGTCGTGGTCATGAGGGATATGAATCTTGAGATGTAATTCAGACGTCCCAAAAATCCTCTGACCTGTTTTTGAGTCTTTGGTGAAGGAATTTCTTGAATGGCATTGACCTTGTCAGGATCAACCTCAATCCCTTTCTAGCTGACGATGAACCCAAAGAGGTTTCCTGACCGCACACCAAACGTCCATTTATTGGGATTCAAGCGGAGTTTGTATTTTCTCAGACGCTCGAATAACTTTGACAGGTTTGTTACACGCTCTTCTTCTTTTTTAGATTTGGCAATCATGTCATCGACGTACACCTCAATCTCTTTGTGCATCATGTCGTGAAACAGAGTTATCATGGCCCTTTGATAGGTTACCCCCGCGTTCTTTAAACCGAATGGCATTACCTTGTAACAAAAGTTGCCCCATGGGGTGATGAGAGAAGTTTTCTCCATATCTTCCGGTGCCATTTTGATTTGATTATAGCCCGAGAATCTATCCATGAAGGAGAAGACTTTGAACTTTGTTGTACTGTCTACCAGCATGTCTATGTGTGGTAAGGGGAAGTCATCCTTTGGACTTGCTTTGTTCAGATCCCTGTAGTCTACACACATTCTGACTTTTCCATCCTTTTTTGGAACTGGCACTATGTTGGCTAGCCATTGAGGATATTCTGAGGTGGCGAGGAAACCTGCGTCGATCTGTTCTGCACTTCCTCCTTGATTTTGATGGCCATATCTGGATGAGTCCATCTCAGTCTTTGTTTTACTGGAGGACATTTCATTTTCAACGGCAAATGATGTTCCACGATGCTGGTATCCAACCCGGGCATGTCCTGATAGGACCAAGCAAATACATCTAGAAACTCTTTGAGAAGTTTTACCAAGTCTTCTCTGACAGTTGGACTGAGCAGTGCTCCAATCTTAACTTCTTTCTTTTCTTCCTTTGAACCCAAATTGACCATTTCCAACGACTCTTCGTGAGGCTCAATAGACCTTTCCTCTTGTTTGAGTAATTGGGAAATCTCTTCTGGAATTTCTGTGTCCTCTTCTTCTTCAGCTTCAAATACCGGGAATTCAAAGTTGGGAGAAGGCATTGGATCATATGTTTCAATGGGGTTAAAACAAGCAATCTGCATGACGTGATGATTTGTTTTTTAGCAAAGATAGAGAGAAATACAAGAGAGTGTGTGCAGTGTATTTTCTGAAAAATGCTTGTTGTTGTTTTTTTTATTTTGGGTTACTTTTAGGATTACCATTTTCTAAAGAAAAAAAAATGAAAAGTGAAAACAACAATAAATGCGGGAATTCATAATGGCATTATTTATTTATGATTTGTTGATTCTTGAAATACAACCCTATAAATAAAACTCTGTTGCTTTGGGCTAAGCGAAGAGGGACATTTACAGAAAGTGAGCCCTATAAAACACCCGTTTCACCTGGGCAAGGTGAAAGGTTAAAACAAAGATGGTAATTACTTAGACTTATGGACGACTTTTGGGACATCGACAACAATCCATTGGCGACAAACTCCTCTGTGAATCACAAAGTCTGGTACCCTCTTACTTGGGTTGTCTTCAGAAATGACGCTGATTTCTGGTGGAGTAGGATCATTGGAGTCTTCCTCCCAAGCAGAGTTGTCGTAAACGAACTCTTCTGTTGTATCTTACCTAGTGTTTTCACTCTCAAGAGGATCTCCCCATCCAGTTGGCTGGATGACCTCGTATCTGATGCGAGAGCTTTCAAAAGCGGTGTACTTGACTAAGAAGTTGTACTTGCCACTCGGCTGTCATAAGGTATCCCATACATCCGTGGGAGTAGAGGAGTCATCTTCCTCGATGATGTTGACCTCAGGAAAAGCATAGTTGATGAACTCTTGTCCTGTAATCTTAGCAGATTCATCATTGTGCTGGATATCTTTGGACCGTTCGGAGTAATGATCCCATGACTCGATGGGGACGTGGGTATTCTTTTCAATATTACCCAATTGATAGGCATCGTTTGGCTGACTCTTTTTTCCCAAGTCTTCTGTGTACGGTTTCCAGATAGACAAGTCATCCAGGGGATCATAATAGTCGTAGTCGAAGTTGTCTTTCATTAGATCATCTTCTAATGAGTTAGGTGGAGCATGGCACCCTTCAGGATCGCAATCTCCATAGATTATCCGGACGTCTGATCGCGGTATATATCTCGGGCTCTACTTTGGAAACAGAATGGCATGTGCGTTTCTTCCTGAGACATATAACCGTCATCGTTGAGATAAGATTTGCACTCCTCATTTGTATCGAAGGAGTCACTCTCATTGATAGTGTGTACTTCTTGAGACACTGGGTGGAGGAAGCCTCCACTGTGGAAGAAGTCCTGAATGGGATTAAAAATTTCATCTTTCTTGGCAGTCTGGGTACAGGTTAAAGAGAAACCAAGACCTTTCTTTGTCTTATTATCTGTAGGAATTATAATCTGTCCCCATCCTTTTGCGTCATTACTCTTGATTACTTCGAGAGCATCTTTGTATTAGGAAATCGACGTCCCTTTTTCTGGTCGATTCTCATTGCTCACCGAGAGTACTTGGAACTGGGTTCCAACAACCTCCTCTAGTTCTACACAGAAGAATGATGATGAGTTGCTTACGATTAAGGCTTGCTCTCCGCAGACTGTGACTAACTTGTCATTCTTGATGAACTTCAATTTTTGGTGAAGTGTCGAAGTGACTGCCCCAGCTCCGTGTATCCAAGGTCTTCCTAATAAACAGCTGTATGTGCCCAGATGTCCATGACCTGGAAAGTGACTTGGAAAGTGTGAGGACCGATGGTTATGGGAAGATCGACTTTGCCGATAACTTTTTTTCTAGATCCTTCAAAGGCTTTGACAATGATCTCACTGCCTCTCATTGGAGCTCCTTGAAATGATAGTTGTATCCGAGTTGATTTTGGCATAACATTCAAAGATGATCCTGTGTCCACCAATACGTTGGCTAAAGCATCGTCTTGGCAGTTGACTATAATGTTAAGTGCCATATTATGATTTTTGCCTTCTTCCGGCAGTTCTTCATCACTGAATCCTAAGTTGTTACAGGAAGTGCTGTTGGAAATGATGTTGTCAAATTGTCCTACTGTTACGTCTTGTTCCACGGAGGCTTCCTCTAAGACTTTCTGTAGAGCTTCCCTGTGAGCTTCTGAACTAAGCAGGAGAGATGGCACAGAGATTCGAGACGGAGTTTGCAACAATTGGTCCATAATGTTGTACTCGCTTTTCTGGATGAGCTTCAGCATCTCATCGTTGTTCTTTACAAGTTCTGGATTACTGGATTGCCTGACTTGTTGATTTGGAACTTCCGTTTGAGGTTCCTTTTCTTTGGCAGGTTCTCCAACTCCTCTGTTGAAGATCTGACCGCTCCAGGTAACTCCACTGACATCGGCAATGTTCACAATAGAGGGTAATGGAGTTTCTTTTCCATTTTTGATGGTTCTTGCACCGTACTTGTAAAGGATAGCCTTTTCCGATTTGAAAGGTATTGGTCCTGGAAGTTAGATAACCACAGGAGCTTTTTGATTTCTCTGACCGTTATAGGCAACCTCAATTAGTTCCTGGTTGGGAACTTTTCTACGATCAAGAGGGATTATGGATTCATTAAGTAGAGGGATTATGGCGCACACGTCCTTGGTTTTCCCATTATCGGAGATTATGACATCGTTTTCGCTTTGATCAGGGAGATAGTCTTGTATCATGTTGATTGACCCAGAGCATGAACATGGTCGAACCTTTTTTCGGTCCAACTGATTTTGAAGAGCCGCTCGTACGAGATAACATCCTTGGTTATTCTTCGAACATACTCTACAGCGCTCATAATTATGTGGTGGTACCTTACCCTGCCCATTTTGAATGTAGTGCATCTTTACTAGATATTTTTCCATTGAGCGGACATCACAAATTTGATGTCTACCAGGATTCACGTCGGTCATGCTAATCCATTGTGTAGCTTCATCCAAGTAGATCGGAAGCCACAAGTGGTCCAACGGGTGTTGAAGTGTTCTTTGTACAAGCGCACACCCTTGGTCATCTTCACGGCATTCTTCACAGTCTTGATAATCATGTGAAGCCAGAAAATCGAGCCTGACTTGCTTAGCATGTAATTCTACCAGACTGGTATTCATCAAGCGTATGTCAAAGATCTGAACCATATTGACTTGATGGTCATTTCTTTCACGGTAGTCTTGGATCCATTCGAGATCCATCTGACGTTGGAGGGCCTCTTGTATAAAAGAGCATCCCTGATTGTTTGTAGAGCAGGCTGGACAAGCATTGTAATCGTGTCGTGGCAGATTATAATATTGACTCTATCTCGAATGCATCGCCACTAAATTGACGTTCATTGCAAGAATGTTGTGGTTCTGAACAATGTTGGGATGTGCATGGGCCATGTTGACTTCACGGATCCTGTGATCCTGAATCTAGGCCAGATCTATTTGTTCTTGTAGAGCTATTTACACTACGGAACACCCCTGATTGTTCTTTGAGCAAATATCACACTGGTGATAATTGTGAGACGGCACATGACCGTACCCGCTCTGTCTACAATGCATCCTCACCAGATTGGTTCCTAATAGGAGTACATTGTGAATTTGATAACTGCTGCTAAATTCTTACTCTATTAAATTTACTGCAGTCTTCTCATGTTGCGGCAACGGGTTCGTCTGAACATTCGAATTAGTATCTTTGAAAGATAGGATCCCGTTCTTGACAAGCTTCTGTACATCAGACTTGAAGCTGAGACAGTTCTCAATGTTGTGCCCCGATCCTCCTTGATGGTAAGGGTAAGTTTGATCCGCTTTGAACCAAAAAGGTGGATTTTCCGGTACTGTAAGAGGGGTCCTGGTTTGGACGTGCCCCTTGACCAGTAGAAGTGGAAATAGTTATGCATGCAACATCGGTATAGGGTCAAACCCTAATGGTCGTGTTGTATGATTATTGTCATTGTACTGTGGACAAGCCTGCTGAAGAGGCTGTTGCGGCCTTTGCTGATATTGTTGTTGACTTGGTTGGCTCTGAGCAACCTGAGGTTGATAAGTCGGAGCCGGTGTAGGGTTGATAGTGGGAGTTACCGCCGCTACTGGTTGATACCTTCGCCTTTGCTTTCCGAGAGAGATATTACTGATCTCCTGCTCTTTCTTCTTTTGGAAAGCACTACCGTATCTCTTAGTACTACTAGATGGATCTGCATCTTTGCTCAATCGTCCTTCTCGGACTAATTCTTCAAGGTGTACTCCCATGTTCACCATTTCAGTGAAGTCACTGGGCGCACTTGCAACCATTCGGTCGTAATAGAATGAGTTTAAGGTTTTCAAAAAGATCTTGGTCATCTCCTTTTCCTCAAGAGGGGGATAGATCTGAGCGGAAATTTCACGCCATCTCTGAGCATATTCTTTGAAAGTTTATTTGTCCTTCTGTGACATTGCTCTTAGTTTATCCCTATCCGGTGCCATGTCCAGGTTGTATTTATACTGCTGAACGAAGGCAGCGCCGAGATCTCTGAAAGTACTGATCTTGGTGCAGTTTAAACCCATGTACATTTGAGTGCGGCACCGGTTAAACTGTCATGGAAGTAATGGATCAGTAGCTGTTGATTTTCTGTCTGAGTTGACATTTTTTGAGCGTACATCACCAAATGACTTTAAGGGCAAGAGTTGCCTTTGTATTTTTCAAATTCAGGCACCTTGAATTTGTACGGTATCTTTACATTAGGGACCAAACAGAAGTCTGCGGTGTCCTTTCCGAAAAGTCTTGACTGCGAATGGCATGCAATTCCTTCTGTATTTCCAAGAATTGTTCCTGGAACTCATTCATCCTTTCGTACATGTCTTCGTTTCCACCAGAAATTGCTTGTGGAATCTGTCCTTCCGGGACAGTGTGTACCACTGATTGTGGTATAGACATTATAGTGGTGACTCTTGGCACTTAAATGCCCTGAAGTTTTTAACCTTCAGGAGTTGCTGTCGTAACCCTTGCATCTTCACTTTCCCGAAGTTTGTAACCTTTAGGTTCAGCGGTTCCTGCTACGGCTTTTGGGTCTTTAGTGATCGGTGGGATATATCCTTCAGGTATAAAGTTGAGAGGCATGCCCCAGGGGTGACCTTTAGGCATGTTGTACCGAGGATGATTTTCATGTGTGTCCATTATGGGTGTAGATGTGATCTCCGAGATTACAGTCCTTTGCTGCCGCTGCTCCTGAGCCGCTGCCAGGGATTGCATGTCACTGTGAAGTTTTTCAAACTTTCCTTTAGAGCGTCGATTTCTTCTCTCAGCTCTCTATTCTGTTCCTCGAGATCGTCCATTTTCTTTTGTCGATTGGCCCGAGTATTGTATGAGGGAGACAGTTTGACTCTAGAATGATATGCAATGACATATTTTTTAGTTTTTGTTTTATTCAAAAAGAAACTTCAACAAATAGATTGCAAATATCATACAGTGGGGGGAGACCCCTTTTATTGAATTTGAAAGATTGCAGTATTTTACAAAGAAAAGTACAATATTTTACAACGTGCTGTAAGGAAAATGTCTAAGCTCATGGATCCTGAGTCCTCTCTGAAGAGAGCTCAGATGCCGGTTCCTGTATTTTCCTTTTCTTCAATCGGGGTTCTTCATCTGTTGTCAGGTTGTCAACTCTCTGCCAAGTGAAAGGAGCAAGCAAATTTCTTCGGTATTCTTGACTCTCAATAGCATGTTGTTCTAATATCTCAATCAGAGCATCCGTTTCCTTTAACAGTTCCTGAATCTTAGTACACTCCAAATTGAGGATTCGGTATTTGTTTTTCCAAGAGCTTTTTTCACGTTGAACTTTGTTGAGAGCGACTAGGAGTTTTTCCGCATCAGACATGAAATAAAGGACAGATTCCTTTAATGCAAAAACTTCTTGGCGAGGGTAAGGCATCCTCAGCTTGAGGGCTCTAGTTTGCACCCAGTGGAGATAAGGTTCCATAGAGGTGCAGTTTGGTCTTCCTAGAGACTCTCTTCCTTTCCTGTGAATGTGTTGCCAGGCGTGCACTATTTCTTTCTTTAGTGCCCTGTCATTTCCCCTTACTTGAAGAAAAAACCTTCCAGATGAACATTATGTGGGATATTCTTCTTCGGGTATGTAGCGAGCGATTTTGGGCGTGGTTCTTAAGCACTGTCGCTCTTTGGGTAACTACAGGTCGATTCATTTTTTATCCTATTGAAGCTGATGAAGGAAGAGAAATAGATGTCTCCAACTAACCCTGCTTGCATACTGAGTTTAAACAGCGGTCTGTTAGGTTACGGATGCTATATGGAAGTGGGGGCTCTTTCTGCTTACTTTGTTAAGGCTTAAATGACGGGACTATGCTATTGGTAGGATGTTAGGACTGATGCTTTTCGATTGATGTGTGAAGGTACGGGATTTTGGGTTTTTTATTAGTGTGCTCGCTAAGATCTTTCTTTCAATCTTATGGCTACGTATTCCCGTTTACCGAAACAGGGAAATCAGAACGGTCGTAGTTCCTCCTATTCTATGGGAGGAAATGGTGTTTTGGTGTCTTGTTCAAAGCCCAAGACGTGAAGCTAAAAGCGATTTGTATCTTGTTCGAAGCCCAAGATATGAAGCTGAAGGTGATTTTTTTTTATCTTGTTCAAAGCCCAAGATATGAAGCTAAAGAGTCTATTTGTATCTTGTTTAAAGCCCAAGATATGAAGCTAAAGGGTTTTGACTTTAGAGAGAATTTTTCATCTCTAAAGGGGTTTGTTTGTCATAACAGCTGGGTGACTGGTTATAAAGGAGAATTACTTTAACTGGGATATGTGAATCCAGCAATGCCATAATTTCCTTTATGTGGTTTTTAACCTGAAGGAGAAGACTTTAACTTAGTTTAGAGTATTGCCATCTTTCCTTTGGAATTTCTCATGCTAAAAGAGGGACAGTGGCGTGGATGTAAATAATCCAGAGGCTTGCCGCTTACAGCAATTAGATGGGGGAAAAGGAGTTATTGATGTTTGTATGTTGTGACCAAAGCATGATTTGATGCTAAAAGGTTGATTGTCTCAACCGGGGTTTCCTTATACAAAGCCTAAGAGGAGACTAAACGGTTGACTTTTCCGGGGAAAATGTTCTTTCTGTCTTATACAAAGCCCAAGATTTAGACTAAAAGGGTCTGACTCAACAAGAGAGTTTTTTTGCGTGTCTTGTACGAAGCCCAAGACGGAAGCTAAAGTGGTTTGACTCAACGAGAGAGTCTTGTATACTCAACAGGAGAGTGATTTGGTGTCTCGTACGAGGCCCGAGATGGAGGCTGAAAGTTGTTTTGACTCAACAAGAGAGTCTTTTATACTCAACAAGAGAGTGTTTCGTGTCTTGCACGATGCCCAAGACGGAGGCTAAAGGAGTGATTCAACAAGAGAATCTTTTATACTCAACAAGAGAGTGATTTGTATCTCGTACGAGGCCCGAGATGGAGGCTAAAGGAGTGATTCAACAAGATAATATTTTATACTCAATAAGAGAGTGTTTTAGTATCTCGTAGGAAGCCCGAGATGGAGGCTGAAAAGGTTAGCTCCGCTGGGGAGAATCATTGTACAAAGCCCAAGAGGAGGCTAGAGTAACTGTTTCAGTTGAGTGACAGGTCCAGTATGTTGGTTCAAAGAGAAAATCAGTTCTTATATGAGCAATGTTATACTCATAGATTTGATCTGAGGGTGGGGATTATTTCCTGTTCTCTAGGGAAACTGGAAATCCAAAAGGAGCTTTAGACTGTCCGAGTCTACGAGTTCTATCTTTTGTACTAGGCTTAAGAAATAATAGTAGTGAGATCTAGACTCTTTGAAAGTCTGTTCTATTAAGATGACTAATTTCTGTTCCTATACCTCTAGGAGGTCGTCGGGACAATTTGTACGAAGCCCAAGAGGAGGCTGGAAACTTTTAAGAAGCCGAGGGACAATTTGTACGAAGCCCAAGAGGAGGCTATCTTCATGGAGGAAGAATCATTATACGAAGCCTAAGAGGAGGCTGTGAAAACTTCTAAGAAGCCGACGGCTCCTTGTACAACGCCCAAGAGGAGGCGGGGATGCTTTTAGGAAGCTTGTGGGTCCTTGCACTAAGCCCAAGAGGAGGCTGATGAACAGTTCCAGAAGGGGTTTCACTTGAAACATTGGCCTTCTATATATGAACTGTTCAAGGGGGGGACTTCTTAGATCTAGTTATCTAGAAAGTTATTTACTGTTTGGGTTATGTTGAAATATCCGGGAGAACGTCGGGAGACGAGGTTCTGTCTAATTCTAGACATAGTTGTCGAGAAAACTCTAAATATCTATACTATTATTACACAGTTGATATGAGTTTATGAAAGAAGACTTACAGTGAAACAGCCCCACAGTACAGTTATATACATATGAAAGCAGTAAATGAAAGCGAGTAAACACTTACTCGGTTGTAGAGCTTCCATGCTGTTTGGTTAGTTGTTCAACAAAGAAATTAAAAATAACAGTATGCTACAAAATCAAAGGAGAAAGTGCCTTTTGAAAGAAAAATTGGGGCTTACAGCTCAAGGAGAGGCCCAGGGTTTTATCAGTGATCGCACTGTCGTTTTGTACAGGGACTTATACAAGTGACTAAGGCCCAAGAAAGGTTTTCTGTACAAAGGGGATGGGTCTTACACTCTCTCAAGAGGCCCATTAGGTTTTAAAGAAAAAAAGTGGGTCTTACAGCTCACGGAGAGGAGGCCCAGTTGATCTGATTTTGAATTGGCAATCGCGCCGAGATTTTTCTTTTAACACAGAGGGACTTATACAATAAGTGAGGCCCAAAATTGTTTTGGTTAAAAGGGGATTGGGTCTTACACTCTATTAGAGGCCCAAAGATTTTGAATGGGTCTTATAACTCGAGGAGAGGCCCAGATGATTTATTTTAAACGGGCGATGGTCGCGCCGAACTTTTGAAATACCACTGGACTTATACAATAAGTGAGGCCCAAAATGAGTTTATCTACAAAAAGGCTTGGGTCTTACACTCTATTGGAGGCCCATGAGTGTTTGAAAATGATTTTTGAGGGTGAAAATCAAAGAAACCCTAATTTTGTCTTCTTTAAAAGTAAATATTTAAAGAAAAATCAAATAAAAATGATAAAAATACCAAATAAATTTGAATAAACCACTTGTGATTTTTGTTTTAGGTTTGAAAAATGAGGTTTAATCACAAGATGAATTAAAACTCACTTGGTTTTAAATATTCACTTTTAAATGTTTAAAAACAATTAAAAAAAGGAATTTATTCACAAAAATACTAATTATATTAAATAACTAATATAAACTTAATTTTTTTGTGGAATAAAATATTTTAACATTTTTATGATTTTTTGGAAAAAGAACCAATAAAAAATAATTAAAATTGAAAGAGTTATTAATTTTCCAATTAATTAACAAAACATGAAAATATGGGGAAAAAATAGCAAAATGTGAAAAAACACAAAATGGCATGGGTGGGGTTTGAACCCACGACCTCAAGGTTATAGGGCGCGCGCCTTACCACTGGGGTGGTGATACATCCGTTGATTAAAACAAAACAACAAATATACAAGGCTTGCCTTGTTTTCTAGGCCTGGCCAAGGCAAGGCAAGACAAGTTTTGGCAAGAAACGGGAAGGTCCATAACTTTCTCATTTCTCCATGGTTGGTGACAAAATTTATATGCATCTGGCCTAGAACTTCACAAGGAATCCAATGGCGGTGGTATTTTTTTCAGATCATGCTCCCTCCTCAAATCCGATAGTGGTTTTGAAATAGGCCTATAATTGCATTTTCTATGCTACACTTTGGTATAGGCATGAATTACATGATGAATTGGTTCAAACACAACATATATAACATGTATAAGATGTGCATAACCAGTGGACCTCAAAGCAATGCATATTTTGGGAAGTTCAAGTCATGATGCTCACCCTTTTTTGAGCTTTTGGAGTTTTCTGTGCAATATGCCAAGTTTCTTGTTCCAGAAATGGTTTGATGCTTTGGAAACTCTCAAATGATCCCTTAGAAGCTTTTAGGATGAGTGGAATCAGCTGGAACCTGCAAAAACACAAACTGGCCCTTTCTTGCAAAAGGGGTTAAAATGGCCAAAATAGCAACTCCCTCAAATGGTGTTCCAGATGGGGGAACCATTTGGGACAGTTCAAGGATGATATTTGGAGTGTGTTTGAGGTTTTATCTGGTTTGGAAAGTGACTGAATCAAGACATGGCTTGAAAAATGCACAAAAGGCCTATTTTGAGGTTTTGAGAGGTGACTTTGTGATTTAAGGATTACAGGTCACTTGTGGGAGTTTGGACAGCTTAGATATGACATATTGGATGTGTTAGGATCATGAGCTGTGGTAGAAATGCTCTCTAACTCAAAAACTCAGAGTTACCTTGCTAAAGAAGGCATTTTGGCCTAAAGAGAGGGGTTTTGAGGAAACCATCTATTTGATGGCTTCGGTGTACTCAAACTGAGCACAAATGAGCTCTATTTATAGTAGAGCAAGTTTGTTTTGGGATTAATAGTGAATGGCAACCACAACAGAGGTTTGGCCAATGTTGATCAATGGGAAGCCAAGTCTCCTCTAGCCATTGACTAGAGGTTAGGGCACAGGCCTTTGGTTCCCTAGTTGTTGGATCATTCTTGACTGAATTCAGTTGCAAATGTGTCAGTCCATGCCACCTCTAAGCATCCATTAAATGCTCCAATCCAAAATTGGAGTGTTGTCCCTCTTTTAGGAATTTCTAGGTTTGGCATGCTATTTTTGGTTCCAAAGACTTGGGAGGCTGGGGATCAGAGTTGGTTCCTCCTTGGTCCCCCCTTGAGGTGTTCAGATGGATAGAGTTTCTTGCCCTTTGCAAAATTTAAGCAAATCGAGCAAAACTCCAAAATCTATCTTGTGTTGCCAGTTTTCAGTAAGGCATATTGGCATCGTCATATCTCATGGCTCAAGCTGAGTTTGGTGATGTTCTTGGTCATTTTCAACAACTGTTTGATCATAATTGGTTTTGATACTTTTTGGATCCAAGTGAAAAATCCCCCTACATTTGGAAAAAAGTAAGGCAGATTCTGACTTGGTGAAAATTTCACTAAGTGTTGGAAAAAGTGACATTTCATGTTTTCAGCCATTTTGATCATTCCATAACTCAAAATCCATGAGGAATTCGAATGAGGTGTAGTTGAAGCTTTTGTAGAGGGCCATGAGGGCTACAAATCCAGCCTTGGATGGGGAAAATGGCCTTGTGGTTTAGGAGTTATGATCCTCCAAAGTTGGTACCCTAGCCACTTTGTTTTATAACTTAGAAAAATTTCTAAGTTTTTATGGTTACCCCTTTTACAAGTTATCCCACTTTTCTTGGTTTTTATTGATGAATGATGATTCCAATCACACATTAACATCATTTTAGGGTTAAAAAACCATTTTTATGAAAAATCTCAAAAAGTCAAAGTTTGACTTTTGTGCATAGTTGACTTTTTGTCAGATGATTTCCAAACTGTGCAATCCTTTATGAAATCATGTCCTTGACCTAAATCAAACTTGACGGACATGTTCCATGGGTGTTATAGGGTGTATTGAATCATGTCCCAAGGTTTGGGAGCTTGCCTGGGTCAAAAGTCAAAGGTACAGTTGACTTTTTCCGCGAAATCCTAAGTGCGGTTCTGATGAACTTGAAACTTGTTGCTCAAGCTTCTTTGATCAATCCATTGTTGTAAGTGGGTCAATGTAGTGTATTAGATACCCTCAAATCCTCTCTTGAGGTCTTGGCTCATGATTTGTCCCAAAAGCCAACTTAGGGGTGAATTAGGTCAAGAAACCCTAATTCCTGATTTTTAATGAATACCTCCCCTGAGGCTAATTTGACTTGGTGATTGGGTTCATGAGGTCCCTTGGAGTATCTTAGGTTGTGCCTTGAAGCATTGGCTCATGCCCAGAGGAAAATTCCCATCTGGAGGCCCTGGTCGACCAAAACCCTAATTTGGTGACACCAGCGATCGTGAGGCTTGATCCACCTGGAATGTTGCAACATTGTGCTTGTTTCTTGAGGTGTGAGTCCTCTTGATCGATTGTGGATATTTGAGAGGTTTAGACAAGTTGAAGATCATGTCATCCTTTGATTGATCATTTGTCTAAGAGCTCTGAGAGGGCTTGAAACCCAAAGTTTGATTGTAGTCGATGCTCAACAATCCCTGAGGAGATTGATGAGGTATGTAAGTACACCCATATTGTGATGATGATTTGCACAATGATGGGAAATCTCAGTGGTCAAAATTTGGGGTATGACAGATGCCCCTATTTAATCTTCTTGGACCCGAAGGTGTGAATGGCGAAGGTATTCGGGCATTCGGGGTGCAAGAGGATTAAATATCGGAATACCCGAAATTTTGATGGTGGTTATGAATGGTAGCTTATGCATTCATCTTCTTTTGCTAAGCAATGATGCTTAGAAAAGGTAAACTTCCCCTCGATCCTGGTTTCCTACCAAGGAACTGGTCTCAGTTACCGAAATAAACTCCCCCTCGATCCTGGTTTCCTACCAAGGATTTGGTCTTAGTTTCTGATTTAAACTTCCCCTCGATCCTGGTTTTCTACCAAGGATCTGGTCTTAGTTTCTGATTTAAACTTCCCCTCGATCCTGGTTTCCTACCAAGGATCTGGTCTTAGTTTCTGATTTAAACTTCCCCTCGATCCTGGTTTCCTACCAAGGATCCGGTCTCAGTTTCTTTTGTCAATAAACTTTATTGACAAGGGACGCTATTTGTAGCGGTTTTCCTCAAACAACTCACCGAATTTTCCTGTGGAGATGCCATTTGATGGAAAAAGTTTTGATGGTAGAGAGGCTAGGGGACCCAGTCGTCTGAGTTGTAGAGGTGCATAAACTTCTCTGTTGGAGACGCCATTTGTCGGCTCTACTGGGGAAAGCGAGTCTCTTGAGAGATGGCTGTCGCTTAGGGATATTACATCATACTTTTCCCGGGATCTCCTCGGAGAAATGCCATATGATGTGATCCAATTTTGAGGTACCGATGACTTCATTAACATTGACTTTCTAGAGAGAAAAACCAATGTGTTGCTGAGAGTCTTTAGTCGCGTGGCTTTCTCTAGGATTTTCCTTAATCCGGGAAAGCGAAGACATCATATTCACTGGCGAAGAGTGACATTGGCTGAGGGTTCTCTGGCTTTTCAGAGGTTCAAGTTATCAAAGTGGCCAAGGGGCGACTTCATTCCAGACATAAACTTGAGGAGAGATATAGGGCAGGCGCACCATTTCCTGACGAGGAAAGAACTGACAACTCGATTGAGAGGACTGTTATCACTAGGGGATAAGACCGACTAGAGTGATAGTGATGCAATATGAATGCAAATGTAAATCAATAATGCATGATGTATGTATGTTTATGATGACAAAACTGACACGACATACAAACTGACGGATGAACATGACGGGATACTCGGCCATTGTGGGGGATAAAAAGTATCAATGGTTCATGATAGCAATTCCCCTTTGCTTAGGAGAGACAGTCCCTATTGGGACCTACGTGAGTCGGGCTTAGGAGATAAGAACTCTGCCGGGGATGTCAGATGGAGTATTCGCATCTGACACCTTTGATCCTTCATTCAGGCATACCGGTTTAGAAGGAGTACTTTGATTCTGCACTTCGAAGTTTGATTACTTCTAGAGAAGCGATTGATGTTCTTTCGATGTTCAACAGTCAAAAGAAATTGCCATCTTTATTTTAAAAGCAGAAAAATTTGACAAGTAAAATTCATTTTTAGTTTTATTTCAAGAATCGTTAATCCTGTTGAAATGTCGTTCTGTAAAGTCAAAACAAATAAGAATTGCAAACAAAAGCACAAGGGCTCAAATTTTATTGATAGGATGGAAATCAGCCAAACGCGTGATTCCATAGAGTATTTACAAAGTTATAAAATGGTAATTTACAGGGAAAAGGGCTACATCGAAACATAACGACCAATATCCTTCTACCAACTTTGAATTCTGGACAGTCTGAGCTTCTGTCAAAAAATGACCCTGACTGGAGTTTTCCTGATGGTGTAACTGCTGTTGAGGATTTGCCCCTGTCGAACATAGTTACTTGCCATTATCCCTAATTTTTGCCTGGATTGTACTTTGAGATTTCCAATCCACCAGGATGATTTTTTGATTTTGTCTCTAACTTTTGCCTGGACCGCCCTTTCGGGTTTTCTATCCACCGAGACGTTTTTTTTAGGCGAAGTATTTCTTGACTACATCAACATTCGTGGGGTTGGCAAATTCCTCTCCGTCCATGGTTGCAAGTCTCAAGGCACCGCCTGAGAAAGCTTTCTTGACCACGTAGGGGCCGTCATAATTCGGGGTCCACTTGCCACGAGAATCAGTGAGGAATGATTGTATCTTTTTTACCACAAGGTCTCCTTTCCTGAAGACGCGAGGTCGGACCTTTTTGTCGAAGGCCTTCTTCATTCTTTGTTAATACAACTGACCGTGGCATAGTGCCGACTCTGACACCATTCAGCTTCTGTAAGCTTAGCTTCCATCAATACCCGAATTGATGGGATCTCTATTTCTATGGGGAGAACTGCTTCCATGCCATACACTAGAGAGAAAGGGGTTGCCTCTGTTGAAGTGCGTACAGATGTGCGATAACTGTGGAGAGCAAAGGGTAGCATATCGTGTCAATCTTTGTAGGTTACAACCATCTTTTAAACAATCCTCTTGATGTTCTTGTTAGCCGCTTCTACCGCTCCATTCATCTTGGGTCGGTAGGGAGATGAGTTCTAGTGTTCGATCTTGAACTCAATGCACAACTCTTTCATCATCTTATTGTTCAAGTTAGATCCGTTATCTGTAATGATCTGGCTCAGAACACCATAACGGAAGATGATATTGTTTTTGATAAATCGGACTACCACTTGTCGGGTTACATTGGCGTATGACGCCGCTTCGACCCACTTGGTGAAGTAATCAATGGCTACTAGGATGAACCGATGTCCGTTTGAAGCCTTGGGCTCAATCATGCCAATCATGTCGATTCCCCATATAGAAAAAGGCCATGGAGAAGGGATAACTTTGAGATGCGTTGGCGGTACATGGATTTTGTCATAGTATATTTGACACTTGTGACACTTCCTCATGTACTTGTAGCAGTCGGATTCCATGGTTAACCAGTAGTACCCTGCTCTCAGAATTTTTCTCGCCATTGTGTGTCCATTGGCATGAGTGCCAAAGGATCCTTCGTGAATTTCTTTTATCAGCATGTCTGCTTCTGGTCTGTCTACACATCGGAGCAAGACCATGTCAAAATTCCTCTTATAGAGTGTATCACCGCTCAGGAAGAAGTTGCCGGCCAGTCTTCTGAGGGTTTTACTGTCTTTCCTTAGTGCCCCAGGTGGGTACTCTTGTTTCTAAAGGAAGCATTTGATATCGTGATACCCAGGTTTGTCGTCTGTGACTGCTTCAATCGTGAAGATGTAAGCGGGTTGTGCAAGGCGCATTATGTCGATCTTAGGTATGTCATTCCATTGACCTACACTAATCATGGAAGAAAGAGTGGCTAATGCATCAGCCATGTGATTTTCTTCCCGAGGGATATGATGAAAATCGATTCTGTTGAAGAAAGGTAATAACCTCCTCGCATAATCTTTGTAAGGAATCAATCCTGATTGGTAAGTGTTCCAATCTCCTTTGATCTGATTGATAACCAGGGCTAAATCGCCGTATACATCCATGTTCTTGATCCTTAAGTCGATCGCTTCTTCGAGACCCATGATACAAGCTTCGTATTCGGCCTCATTGTTTGTACACTTGAATGTCAGTCTGGCAGTGAAAGGAATGTGGATACCCTGAGGGGTGACAATGATTGCCCCAATTCCGTTTCTGTAATGATTAACTGCTCCATCAAAGATTAGTCCCCATTGGGAACCTGGTTTTGGCCCTTCACTGGGTAGCGGTTCATCGCAGTCTTTCATTTTCAAATACATGACATCTTCATCTGGGAAATTGAACTCGATTGAATCTTGATCGTCAATCGGTTGATGAGCCAAATGATCGGCTAAAATACTTCCTTTAACGGCTTTCTGAGCGTGGTATTCTATGTCATATTCTGATAGCAACATCTGCCAACGGGCAATCCTTCCCATGAGAGCAGGTTTTTCAAACACATACTTGATTGGATCCATTTCGGAGATTAACCAAGTAGTGTGACGAATCATGTACTGGCGAAGACGTTGTGAGAGCAAGAATTGTCTCTACAAGTCAATCTATGTTTTGATGATAACAATAAGTATTTGTGAAAGAACCATTTTATGGTCTAACGTATGTTGTGTGCAAATCATAAGATCTAAAGACATCAGAACCAACATACACCAGCTAGATGTACTAAGATTGA
This sequence comes from Lathyrus tuberosus, assembly GCA_022829125.1. Taxonomy (NCBI): domain Eukaryota; kingdom Viridiplantae; phylum Streptophyta; class Magnoliopsida; order Fabales; family Fabaceae; genus Lathyrus; species Lathyrus tuberosus. Next base: position 1,322,576 of record JALAZF010000082.1, on the reverse strand, counting down.
ATATATATATATATATATATATATATATATATATATATATATATATGCGAAGTTACTATGTGTGACTAAAGTCGCGAGAAGCAAGAACGCTTGTTTATCTAGTCATGATCAGCCAGATCCAAGGATGCCAAGATTGCTGTTGCAATGCTCTTGTGGATGCTCTCTGAAAGTGATTAAGATTCTGAAGATAGCGAAGCTTTTGAAGAAGTACACTCAGAAAGAACCAAAGTTCTGAAGACTCCTATGACTTGAAGTTCTGATGGCTAAAGGCGCTGAAGACCAAGTGCAGAAAGAATCTGAAGACTGACGAGTTCTAAAAATCAAGGTTTCAAACAAGAAGTTCTGAAGACTGGCTCTGAAGATTCAGAAGACTTAAAGCAGAAAAGGATAACGCTCTTAACGACCAAGTGCTGAAGTTCTGAAGACTGATCCATAATGGACTTCTTCAATTAACGGAAGACTTGAAGCATCAGATATTCTGCTATAAAGACTCCACTCATGCTTCATCAAATTAACATTAGAAGCCACTGAAGTTTCGAAGTCTAAATATTACAGTTGTGAGTTAAATGTACACACTGCCCAAGAAAAGATGTCTGGTCACTTCCTCCTCGGCAAAAAGAAGATGTGTCAGTACAACTCATTATATCACAACGTCTCTCTTCCAAACAGCCAACAGTATTCTCTAACGGCTATATTTCTACTGGCTATTTAATGGAAAGAGTTTTTGGTTCTGATGTTTCGATCACTTGTAGAATTACGGACTGAATGTTCATCTACAAAATTGACCAAGTCATTGTGTGAAGATAGCAACAACGATGAGTTCTCGTTGTAACACTTAGAATATTCAAAGTTGTCATTAATTCACTCATGGCAATTGTTGAATCTCAAAAGAACAAATTAACACAACAACAACAATCAAACAGAAGCTGTTAATGAAGAAGACAACAATTGAAGATCAGTCAAGTCATCAACCTACCTTCTCGTCAAAGCTACATTGAAGATCTGAAGCAAGGAGTTGCTGCTGAAAGCTTGCTCAACCAGAAGACGAAGAAGAAGAAGACGTACAAGATGTTAACAATCATAATATCTAAATACATCTTTGTAGTTTCTTAGGAAAGCAAGGAGCTGATTGCTCAAAACTTGCTTGAACACATGTGTGTGTTCTTTGTACTTAAACCTAGGAGAAACTTGCTTATTAAGAAGCATAATTTGTAATCTCCAGTTTGCCAATTCAACTAAATGAATTGAGACTCCTCAAGTGAATGTTATATCCTGATGGGATCCCTGAACGGTTCAGTTGTGAGTTGAGGCCCTTGAGTAGATCACGTGGTGATCAGATACTTGAGATGATAATGGCTGAGGGTCATTATGGAAAATCCTGAAATATGGTCAGTAGCGTTATATTCATTGTGATGAATCCCTGAACGGCTAGCTGTGAAATCCCAGCAGTGGGTCTGCTCGGTCAATGAACGTTATATCATGTTGGATCCCTGAATGATTCATTGGGTTGTTAGTTACAGTTCAGTTGTGTAAGTGGTTAGTCACCGGCTGTTGCCCGTGCAAGTGTAATCATGATTTGGTTATAGTGGATTAAGTCCTTGTGTTCAAGGCGAAATCACTTGGGGAGGGCGGACTGGATTAGCCCGCGTGGTGAACCAGGATATATCGTGTGTCCTTTACTCTCTTGCTTAGTATCTCTATTTATGTTTCTGCATTGAATATCAGAACCTCATATTAAGCAAAGTCAGAACCTTGCAGCCTATCTCTGATAAGCTTCCGCACTGCAAGTTCTGAGTATCGTATCTTATGAACAGAACCTATACGGTTCTCATACTATTTAGTTAATAGATCAGAATCTCTCAGCGAACATTGAAGGTTCTTGAACGTCAAATTAACAAGATGCGAAAAGTTACAAAAAGAGTAAATACACAATTTAAACCCCCATTTCTTGTGTCTTTCTCGCACCTTCAATTGGTATCAGAGCTCTGGTTCTGTTATTGATTTACATCAAACACTTAACAGTGTCAGAAAAAGATCCAGATGTGGTGCGTAGAAGTACTCTTGGTGAGATTGAAATCTACTTATAATTTCTTTAACAGTTCAGCAGTTAACTGTGTACAAAATTGTAATCAATCTGATTACTTCATGAGCATTTCACTGATTTGAGATGAAGCCTCACTAAAGTTGAAGAATCAGTTGATAAGATAAATTCATCAGATAAAAGGAAGTATCTGTTGAATGCTCATTCTGGAAAATACATGTGGATAAAACCACGTATATGATTAAAAGATGAATCATCAGAAAGTAAGAAATCTTGTTTACTGAAGATTAATCCTTTATGAGTTTTTGAGATGTTTTCAAGAAACGGATTAGGTCCACCCTTGACTTTCTCGTTTAAAACTCATTCTGGATCTCTTCATGTAAAGAAGAAAGATTGTCGTTCTAAGACTTTGAATTTCAGAAAGAAATCTGTTAAACTTAGAATCTGAAGAATTCAAATTATTAGAAATGATTCAATGTCAGAACCTGGAATGATCAAAAGATTCAATGGAGAACTGAATCCCAAAGACTCAGTACTTGATTCCGAACGAACTCTTAAGATCTTAACTGGTTCAGTGATCAAGCTCCAACAACCTGAAATCATCTCAGTAAAGATCAAATGTTGATAATCTGATTTTCGACAGATCAAGTGTTCTCAGAATCACTTGTGATATGAAATTAGATGTTATCATTTCAGGTATCTAGGTTCTCTAACTAAGATGACGTTAATGATGTTTTGTTTGAAGAAATTAGTTAAATCATAGATGTTGGTTCTTGGATTGGCTAGAATTTTGGTAAAACGAAGCTGTTCAATGTTGATGTCACATGGGTGATGTCTTAACATTGAGTATTAACATTGGTTTATGTTAAGTGTTTAACTTGTTGGAGTTGTGAAGTCTGATGTCACATGCGACGTTGTGACATCAGGTCTGCAGAAGATTAATAACATCAGGTTTAGTGATGTTGTTAGGGTTTGCCTTTTAGCTGGAAGTTGGGAGAGCTGTTAGTCTCATTGGATGCAGATATCTTGGGATAGATATTCTCTGTTGCATAGAGATTTGATGCAGATTTGTAGGGAGGTTTAAAGATTGAGATTTAAAAAGATTTTGGGGATAAAATCTGTTTTGAAGATTCAGTTTTAAATAACAAATCAGGTCAGATATTGCAGGTGATCCAAGCCCAATTCAGATGGCTATATAAAGCGCATCAACCAAAGGAAGACGACACAGAAAGTGGACAGAAGATAGAGAGATTTGACTGGAGGTTAAGCATTGTCTTTGTTCTAGTATTGTGAGTAATTTTGTGAGTGTAATTTGTCCTCTCTAGAGCTGTGAAGCAAGAGAGTTTTGTAACTTGATCAAAGCTGTGAAGCAGGATCAAGGTGGTTCTCAAAGTGTTTGATCTTTGAGAGGTTTTAGGGATTGAGTAGTGTTCTCATACCTAAGTGGGCTCTTAGGTAAAAAGTTCATTAGTAGGAATTAAGTTTAGGAGATTGTCAACTAGGTTGTTGAGTCTGTAAATTAATTCTACAAGTAGTGAATTTCATCCCTGGCTTGGTAGCCCCCAAATTAAGTTGTTGAACTGAACTGGGTAAACAATTCTGTGTGTTTCTGTTGTTATTGTCCATTGCAGAGTGTGTTGTTGTGACATAACACGTAACATCACATATCTGGTACCAGAATTTCAATTGGTATAAGAGCAGGCATCCTGTGTGTCGCTGGGTGAGATCTAGGGAAGTTACTTTCTGGTGTAAAGTTGGACAAAGAAGTTGGAGGATTTGTCAACAGACCCCCTATTTTGGATGGCTCGAATTATGATTATTGGAAACCAAGGATGATTACCTTTTTGAAATCCTTGGACAGCAGGGCGTGGAAGGCTATCATTAAAGAATGGAAAACACCTGTTGTGTTTGAAAAAGATGATGCTGGGAAAGATAAAGAGGGCACCTCAAAGCCGAAGCCTGAAGAAGAATGGACCAAGGAAGAAGATGAGCTTGCCCTTGGTAATTCCAAAGCTTTAAATGCTATTTTCAGTGGTGTAGATAAGAATATATTCAGGTTGATCAATACCTGTGAAGTTGCTAAGGAAGCTTGGGACATCTTGAAGACTACACATGAAGGATCATCTAGAGTTAAGATGTCAAGACTTCAGATTCTAACATCAAAGTTTGAAAGTCTGAAGATGAAGGAAGATGAGACTATCCATGACTTCCACATGAGTATCCTTGATCTGTCCAATGCATCCAGTGCTCTTGGAGAAAAGATGTCAGAAGAAAAGCTTGTAAGGAAAATCCTTAGGTCCCTTCCTAAGAGGTACAAGATGAAGGTGACTGCCATTGAAGAAGCACAAGACATCAGCCAGACGAGGGTTGATGAACTCATTGGATCTATTCAAACTTTTGAGCTTGGGTTGAATGAGGAAGAACCTGAAAAGAAGCCAAAGAGTATAGCCTTGGTTTCAGATGCTTAAGAAGAGAAAGGGAATAGTGCTGAATCCCAGGAGGATCTATCTCAGGCCATTGTTATGTTGGGAAGGCAGTTTAACAAAGTGTTCAAAAGAATGAACAAGAATTTCAAGCCTAATGCCAAGAACATCGCTTCTGACAAGTCTAAGGAGAAGGATGAAGAGAAGACTGCTCAAGACAAGGGTGTTCAGTGCTTTGAGTGTGAAGGTCATGGACATGTTAAGAAAGAATGTCCCACGTTCCTGAAAAAGCAGAAGAAAGGAATGACAGTTTCTTGGTCAGACTCTGAAAGTGAAAGTGAAGGAGAGTCAGCCAAACATGTCAAAGCTTTAATTGGAACAGTTTTTTCTGATGGTGACTCAAGTGATGAGGAACTGACTTTTGAGGAGTTAGCATCCACTTATCAAGAGCTTTGACTAAAGAGTGCAGAAATCTGTCAGGAAAGTGAAAAACAGATTGTTCAGCTTGAGATTGCTAAAGCTGATTTGGAAAATGAAGTCTTATTAGTCAAAGCTCATCTTGATCATATGACCAAATCTGTTAGGATGCTGAACTGTGGTACAAACACACTTGATAAGATTCTTCAGACAAAAAAGGTTGCTGGAGATAAGTCAGACATAGGATTTGTGATTAAGAAAAAGGTATCTGCTGAAGCAAGCACTTCAGGAACCAATAAGGAGATGTCTCAACCAATGTCTCAACTTCAAACAAAGAGACAGGATCCTAAACCTAAGCAGGCTGCTCATCCTCAACCTCAAAATGTGGGGAAGAGGCATGCTCATGGTCCTCATCAAAGGAAGGCACATGTTTCTGGAGCTAAGCAGTATATGCCTCCACAATATCATAAGAGCATGCAGGCTTCTAGGTTCAAACAGAACATGTTCCATCAGATGTCACAACATCAGGGAAACATGTATGGCTATGGATATAATAATGTTGTGCCTTATTATTATGGTAGAAGGAAGCCTCATCACCATAGAAGACAGCCAAAAGGACAACATCCTTACCATAGAAGACAGTCAAACTATGGGAGAAGAAGACAACATTATGGGTGGCAGCCACAACAATATCATCCTCAAGGTGGCAGAAGGTTCAACCACTTTAGAGAAGACAGAGTTAGGTGCTTTTACTGTGGCAGATTTGGACACATGCAGTTTTCTTGCTTCAAGCTACATGGTTATCCCAAGTCTAACCCTCAACCCAGACAGAAGGATAACAGGCCCAAGGTTGTTAAGCAGTGGGTTCCTAAAGAAAAGGTTAAGTGTCTATTGGCTCACTTTTCAGATAGACACTCTGCTAAGGATGGTTGGTACTTTGACAGTGGCTGTTCAAAGCACATGACTGGTTTCACAAACCAATTGGTGGATGTCAATTCTTGCTCCTCAATTGATGTTACTTTTGGAAACGGAGAGAAAGAGGTGGTACAAGGTGTTGGAAAAATGAAGTATCAGGAGGGACCTGATCTTGACAATGTACTTCTTGTCAAAGGGTTGAGTACTAATCTAATTAGCATAAGTCAGCTCTGTGATGATGGTTATAAGGTCAGCTACACCAAAGATGAGTGTGTGGTGACAAATGAGCAGAATGAGGTAGTGATGAAGGGAATAAGATCCAGAGATAACTACTATTAATGGGTGCCTCGAGTGGACAGTTTATCTGGTGATGTTGTAACATCATATTGTGACAACAAGTGTGAAAGTCTGCTGAAAGGTCAATTAGGGTTAATTACTCTTAATGTGAATCCTTTTAAGGAAAGTTAATTTGGAGGGAGAAACTCATTGATTGGTCTTTAAGGGTTACAAAAAATCAGGCGCCATACCTTAGACCATCATTCCCTTTTGTTGCAATATCACGTTTCATCAAGGATCATATCTCCCGACTGTTCGTCTCCTTCAACAAGAAGAATCATCTGTCTCTGAACTCATACTGCCTAAAGGAAACCATGCCAAACCAGATGTCTTCTCCATCAAAGAAATCTGTTTCTCAAAGCTCTTCGCGAGATAAGGCTAGGGTTTCTTCAGAAGAGGGGTCTGCAGAAGAAGCGTTGAATGTAGAACCCATCTCCATGATGCTCCCAGAGTCAGGTAAATCTAGACCTTCTAAACATGTTCCAAAAAGGGTTGCGACTATCTTTAGCGATAATGAAACAAAGAAGCTTGTTACTAGTGTTCTATTTAGTAATAAAATATCACCTAGGTCATCCACTTCTCAAACTGTTGAAGAAAGGGTAGATGTTGACAAAAGCTTAGGTCAGATTGTCGATAAAATCCTTGAGAAAGGGCTTCCTATAAAGGGTATATCTAGACCACTGAGGCAAATGCCTGCTGAACATTCTGAAAGGGAAAAGAGTGACATGCAAAATGCAGCTACAAATCTTCATAGACTTGCTATGTCTGATATTGAAGATTCTGAAGTGAGAATGGAAGAAGATGATGTGCATGAGGAAGCTAATGTTAAGGGGGATGTTAGAACATCACCTGTTGAAACTACTCCTGGTGAAGAAAAGAATGAGGATGTGATCAATGTGGTTGATTTATCTGATGATGAAGTCATTGGAAAATTTGTTCCAAGTATTGCTAAGAGACTGAAGACAAGGAAAGGAAAGACTGTTGAATCCTCTCCAAAGAAGTCTTCTGAAGGTAAGAAGAAAACTGTTGTTGTTGGTCCTACAAAACCTTGGAGCAAGGTTGCTACATCCTCCAAAAAGAGGAAGGTAAGGGAAGATTCTGATTCTGACTTTGATGTTGAGGATGATGTTCGAGACATCACACCTGTCAGAAGAACAATTTTGAAGAGAATCTCTGACAAAGTCCCTGAAGTACCAGTTGACAACATTTCCTTTCATTATGTCAGTAGTGCATCAATGTGGAAATTTGTATGTCAGAGAAGACTAGCCCTAGAGAGGGAGCTTGGGAAAGAAGCTTTAGAGATGAAGGATATTATGGAGCCGATTAATGAGGTTGGGTTGGTGAAGACTGTGACCAAATTTCCTAAGTGCTATGAGGGTCTTGTCAAAGAATTTGTTGTCAACATTTCTGGAAATATTGCTGATAAAAAGAGCATTGATTTCATGAAAGTCTATGTGAGAGGAAAGTGCATTAATTTCTCTCCTAGTACTATCAACAAGTATCTGGGAAGAGATGATGAAGAGTATAGTGAACTTGAGATGACTGATAATGAAATATGTAAAGAGATTACAGTTGGTCAGGTAAAGGTTTGGCCATTGAAAGGGAAGTTAAAGGCCAGTAAACTTAGCATCAAGTATGCAATTCTTCACAGAATTGGAGCTGCCAACTGGGTGCCAACAAACCACAAGACAACAATAGTTGTTGGATTGGGTAGGTTTATCTATGCCGTTGGGAAGAAGATCAAGTTTGACTATGGAAGCTACATCTTTGAGCAAGTGGTGAAACATGCTGAAACAAATGCTATCAAGTTACCTATAGCATTTCCATCTCTTGTTTGTGGAATCATCTTGGAGCAACATCCTGAAACTTTAACAAGTTCAGATATAGTCTGCAAGAGGGAGTCAGCCTTGTCCTTGCATCCTAAGTTGTTTACTGGACATCATGTTCCAGACATTGTTGTAACATCAAGTTCTGGTGTTAAAAAGGCCAGTACTAAAGGTGAGTTGATTGAAGAATTGAAGGCAACATGCAAGTATCTTGATGTGGTTATCAGTACTAGCACTGCTAGGAAGTTGAGAATTGAGCAGATGATCAAATCCTTGGAACAAGGTGATGATGATGTTGAAGAACCAGGTTCTGAAGAAGGTGGTCCTAGCACTGATGATGAAGATGGGGCCAACTCTGATGAAGACTAGTTTCCCTGCTGCTTATTCTAGATAGTAGCTTAGTTTTATTTTTTTGCTGTTTTTTTATTCTGCACTTGATGTGCCTAATATGTAATTTGAATATTGTGCCTGTGTATGCATTATTTTTGTTTTTATGTTCTATGATTTGTCTTATCTTGCATGCTGACTTTATACTGACAATGAGAGCCTGTTTAGGACTAACTGTAGCGAGTAGGACTTACATGTTGAGGTTTGTCCAATTGTGGCTAAAAAGGGGGAGAAGTCATTGTGTGATGCGAAGGAGTGCAGCTAGTGTGATACTGAAATGCAGATATTGAGGGGGAGAGTTGTTGAACAGTTGCTGGTATGCTTGTTCTTGCTCGCTTGCCCTATGCTGCTGATTAGTGTTTGAAGTTGGTGCAGCTGTTTGAAGAAATGCTGCTACCAGTTAGTACTGAAGTATGTAGCAGAGTATTGGAGTGTGCATTATGAAGCTGTGATGAAGAAATTCTGGTGCGAAGGTTGGTAAAATATTCATGTTTATCCGCTGCTGAAGCCTCTGATGGTGCAGAGATTGTTTTAGCCAAAATTAGCCAAAGGGGGAGATTGTTGGTTCTTGGATTGGCTAGAATTTTGGTAAAACAAAGTTGTTCAATGTTGATGTCACATGGGTGATGTCTTAACATTGAGTATTAACATTGGTTTATGTTAAGTGTTTAACTTGTTGGAGTTGTGAAGTCTGATGTCACATGCGATGTTGTGACATCAGGTCTGCAGAAGATTAATAACATCAGGTTTAGTGATGTTGTTAGGGTTTGCATTTTAGATGGAAGTTGGGAGAGTTGTTAGTCTCATTGGATGCAGATTTCTTGGGATAGATATTCTCTGTTGCATAGAGATTTGATGCAGATTTGTAGGGAGGTTTAAAGACTGAGATTTAAAAGGATTTTGGGGATAAAATCTATTTTGAAGATTCAGTTTTAAATAACAAATCAGGTCAGATATTGCAGGTGATCCAAGCCCAATTCATATGGCTATATAAAGCGCATCATCCAAAGGAAGATGACACAGAAAGTGGACAGAAGATAGAGAGATTTGACTTGAGGTTAAGCATTGTCTTTGTTCGAGTATTGTGAGTAATTTTGTGAGTGTAATCTGTCCTCTCTAGAGCTGTGAAGCAAGAGAGTTTTGTAAGTTGATCAAAGCTGTGAAGCAGGATCAAGGTGGTTATCAAAGTGTTTGATCTCTGAGAGGTTTTAGGGGTTGAGTAGTGTTCTCATACCTAAGTGGGCTCTTAGGTAGAAAGTTCATTAGTAGGAATTAAGTTTAGGAGATTGGCAACTAGGTTATTGAGTCTGTAAATTAATTCTACAAGTAGTGAATTTCATCCCTGGCTTGGTAGCCCCCAGATTAAGTTGTTGAACTGAACTGGGTAAACAATTCTGTGTGTTTCTGTTGTTATTTTCCATTGCAGATTGTGTTGTTGTGACATCACACGTAACATCACATATCTGGTACCAGAATTTCAATAGATATGTGTGAACAACCCCAAATAAGTTGATCATCGTTGTGAGAACAAGAGGTTCATGCAAATCATGTCTAGTGATGTACACATGAGGCATGATGATGTTTTGGTTCTGAACAAGTTCTGAAACAACCTTGAGGAACAAGTCAGATGCTAATATGATAATTCCTCCTCGTATAATCTCTCAAAGGTTCTTACTGAACTGGTGAAATCAATCATCTTTCAAAGAAAATAAACTCTCACAAACGCATACTGAATTCGGGTTTTGAAAGGAAAACTCAACCAATTCTTGAAGTTTGTCGTTTAAGATTCAGATCCATATCTTAGGAACTGTATCAGAACTAAACAGGTTCTATAGATCAAGGAAATGAGAAGTGAGAAACATTCAAAACAGATGTAATCTGTTATTTATGAATGGGGTCATCAAATGACATTTACTGTTCACTCAGTATTGCTCCCACTCATATGAGTTTCGCCTTATCAAAAAGGATTGCATGTAATTGGCTAAGTTCAAATAAAATGGTCACTCTGATCATGCTAAGTCCTAATCTCGGTTATTGTAACCTAGAGAACTAAAGGACAAGGTTGAACAGGAAAAGAGAGAGAAAGCTATAATCCAACTAGGATCACTTTCCAAGAAAATATTCTCTTCAGAAGTCAGAAGACAAGCTTATCTTGAAGAACCCAAGAAACATCTGCAACTTACTCGGAAATAGGCAGAATCAGAAAGATGCTCAAAGCTTCAGGAGTCTGAAGGGAATGATGTCACGAAAAGTTTTAGCTAAAAGTTTTTCTTCAAAGAGGTTAAGCATCCCTAAGGCATATCTTGAAGAATCTCAGAATCTTCACCTCTCTCTCAGAAGCAAGCCAAGTCTGAAAGAAGCTGATCAAAAGCTCAGAAGAATGCACTCACGTAAAAGTACGAAGATTTCAAAATTCATCAGAATAAAGACCAAAGTCAAGACAAAAAGCACTCAGTTAATTCTGAAAAATCTAAGGTACACTTTTCTTTTCACTAATAATCTATTAAACTCATGAGATGCCTTAACTAGAATTCTTTCAAATTTGTCATAGCATGTTTTACTAAGTAATTATTTAGGAATCCTTACATGTTTCTTTAGGTAAATATTCAACCAATAGAAAATCTGTTAAGCATAGATGAAAGAAATTGCTAAATACAAGAAAACCCCTTAACAAAAACTACACGCAAAATATACAATCATAATTGCGAATCTATTGAAACCACAACATATCTCTGACAACTTAATAAGATGTTACTAAAATCGTTTGAACCGTCCTCTATCTTTCCTAGACTAGGCATAATTCAATCTACACACTTACTATATAAAGTCACGTGTCCCTATCATATATCTTACACTTAAATCCTGAAAGTTCAAAATATCATCCAACAGTCGTCATGCCTCCACTTACTTTTCTTGATAATCAAAACCCAAATCTATTCTTATTTTCTTGAAACAAACTCTTAAGAAAACCTTCTTGTCCTCCCGTGTATATGTTTGCATATGTCCTCTCGTAAGAGATTTCCTCCATCAGCGTCTAGTCATATCCTATTACCCATAGGTGTGCTTCAGTCAACACCTCTCTAGAACCTAATCCCTCTCTCTCTCTCTCTCTCTAACAAGAGTATCTGTTCATCCTAGCTAACCCTACTCATCAATAATACAAGTCTTATTCTATATATATATATATATATATATATATATATATATATATATTATCCTCAGTTTCTAACTTATTAAAACTCACACCTCTCTAACTACTGACTTGATCTCCTCAAAAAAAAAAAACTTCCTCACCATTCTCATGGCAAACCAATCATTGACTCCAAGAACCTTCTTTGGCGACGTCAACTCTCTTGAAATCATTAGTGAAAAACAACCTAAGCCAATGGATGTTGATCATAATTTCCATCTAGGCATTCATTCGCAAAATTGGAATGGGTACATTCATATGCTTAGAGGTCCCATTTACCCAAACATCATAAAAACTTTTTGGATCAATGCTGCTGTCAGCCATGATGGTCTGACCATTTCTTCAGACATCTATGGTATTCCTCTCTCCTTCAACGCTTCAAAAATCGCTGAAGCCATTGAATGCCCACTCGAAGGCATCACTCCCAGTCATGCATCCATTCGATACACTTCTGATGCAAAATTACACTACTTGTTTGATAAAGGTTCTACCTTCGAAACTACTAATCCTGAAAAACTCCTGCCCCGTGCCAGAAGCTGGTTTAAATTCATTCTGACAAACATCAAACCTTGAAGCACATACAAAAACCTTCTGTATCATGATGACATGCTCCTAATCATGTGTCTTCTTAAGTAAACTCGTATAAATCTGCCCCAAATTATATTTGACCATCTCAAGGACACCATTCTTGTGTCAAGAACTACCCTTGAAACCATGATCCCTTACGGAAGAATCTTAACTGAAGTGTTTTTCAAAACAGGAGTTGTGCAGACAATTAGCAGAAGTAGATGCGGTCCTGATATTGCCCTTATTGAAAACTCTTGTGAAACGTTTGACAGTGACTAATTCTCAGAAAACAAATTAGTTGACAGTCTAAGATAGATTAGGATACTAGATGATTAAGTGCATGCCTGTATCATTTATGGATATATATCTATGTTATCTTTTGTCTCACGTTATAAAAATTCTTAATAAACCATTAAAATATTGCATAAATGATGTGTCATGTTTTACAGCCCAAGAAATCTTCAGTAATAAAGTCTTTAACTTCCCAATAAATGAGTAACTGCTCCATTTTCTTTTACCACACGTTCACGCCTTTTAGCATACCCTAATTAATCATGACCACCTAGGAAATAGTAAACCCAAATCTTGGTGTACCAATTTAGTCATTACACTCCTCACTCCCATTTCGCCTATAAATAATAGGGTTCTACTTTGTCTTCACTCATCCTCATCTAAACCAATCTTCATTTAGAATCTTCCGTGTATTAACAAATGGCTTCTCCAACATTTAGAGGAAACATAGAAACTCTAGAAGTTATCCCAGAGAAAAGACCAAACCTAGCTAGACTTCAAAATAATGGTCTGGAAATTTTAAGAAGCATGCAGATTCAATCTTGGAATGGTTATTATTCACTGCTAAACGGCCCTGTCTTTCCAGTTCTTGTGAAAGAATTATGGAAATATGCCAGAATCAGCAATGATGGCAACACTATCTGGTCTGAAGTATATAACTTTCCAATCACCATCTCCATTCCCTCATTAGAAAAGCTCATAAATTGTGTCGCCTCTGGGGTCACTGTTGAAGACTTTCAATCTGACCTGAGCTTAGTAAAGAAATGCAAGGTTTTATTTGATGATTCGGTTCCTTATGAACAAAACAACCCTGAGAAACTTCTTCCTTCACCCAGAACATGGTTCAGATTCTCTCTAACCAATCTTCGACCTCGTGCAACTGCAAGGAGCACGCTGTCCCAAGATGACAGAGTATTCGTTTTCCTCCTAACACACCACTTTAAAATCAATCTTCCCAAAACTATTTTCAATCACCTGAAACATTCTATCAGAGTTTCAAGAACTCGGTTGAACTCTTACGTTCCTTACGGGAGAATAATATCTGAAATTATGCTAAAAGAGAAATTTTGGGGGTTAGTAAGGAGACTCGGACCAGAATCAGTAACTGAGACAAGATGTGATAGGGTCGACAACGTTGAAGATTTTGATGACTAAAATTTTTAAAATCTGATGTAGTGCAATGCTATGTTTTGTTGCTTATCGCTTTACTTTGTGCTGATTTTTTTTCTCACTTAGTCAATGAAAATATGATGTCGTCTGTGTTCTATTTTATTGCTTATCTGAGAAGTTTACTTTACATCTATTAACCTTCAATTAATCAGTTGATTCCATCTATCCACCTTCAATTAAATACATAATGAGTATAATTGCTTCTGAATGTTTAAAATGACTATGTGACTCTGTAACTGAATATAAATGACTACATGCTTAAATGCTCATATGCCCTGACACTTTTTGATGATGTCAAAAAGGGGGAGAAATATATTGATTGATTTTGATTGAAAGAAGGAAATCTGAAAGAATGCAGAACTCAAACAAAGTACTCTTATAAAATGCATTACTACTAACGTTTGTTGTTTGATGTTATCCGAGGAACTCTAAACAAGTTCACTAGGCATTCTAAAGACAGGATAAGAAGAAGAACTACGATCATAGAATAAAGAATCAGATTAAGTAAGAAAACTCTGAAAGCAATCAAGGCAAAGTCTACATTTCAAGATGTTCACTCAAAAGTTCTGTGAAAATTAGAAGTCAAGAACTGTCTGAAGATCCGGATTAAAGATCCAAGAAAGAAACCATTCTATCAGGAACCATTTGAAATAAAGACGATTTGGTATCAGACTAAATCATCAATTGGAAATCAGATTCAGTACACAAAGATTAGTATCAGACTCTCAATCAAAGCAAAGCTGTGGATTACTGTCAAAGTACCTTCATTGGTATCCTTTCAGCACACAGAGGAAATACTCTTCAAAGTAATATCAAAAGAACTCCTTCAGCATCAGAATCAACAAACTCTGGTATAAGAGTCAGCACATCATTTTGATGACTCGATTTCGTATCGTCTAATTCGATTCAATTCGTGCATGTTTTATCGCATTTTTATCGAGTCATTGTCATTTCGTGTATTGTTTGCTTACGTTTTCGTTTCTTTTCCATTTACAGGTCCTATATCAGCTCCAGAGAAGAAAAGACCAAGATATGAGCTCAAAGAGAAGAAAAGTGGAGAAAATTGCAAGGTTCTGCCTCTCCTAGATGAATGGCATTCGCCATTCCCCTCAGTGCAAATGAATGGCGCTCGCTGTGTCAGAAAGGAGGGAAATTCAAGCATTTAAAGAAAAGGCGACCGCCGTTTGCCCTAAGGCGACCGCCATTGTGCGCGGGAGCAGTTTCTTTTATGCAGTTCTGGCAGTTTGCAAGGGAGAATTCAAATTTCGAACTTAACTGTCTTCGAGCCCATTTTACCTATATACAGAGGACTTGAGGCCGGCATTTGGTATCCAAGAACCCTGCGGAAGCGTTGCCGAAATTCCTAGCCACTTAGATCATTAGCCAAAGTATCAATCGATCACATCGAGAGATTGATACACCAATTGTATTTTCATTTCTTTTGCTGCTGATGTACGCTTGGATCAATTAGTTAATACAAAGCCTATTTTCTGTTTTAATTACTCGCACTTTAGGTCATTTACAATTTATTTACTTTACTGCATTCTGTTTTCTTTCGATTAATCGCATAATTTTGATTTCGCATATAAACTTAATTCTGAATTTAATTAAGTACAAGCCATTATGTATGCACTAAAATCCAGAAGTGTTAATGTATTCATGTTTAATTTAAGTATGTCTGAGTAATTTGTTTCGAGTCCGTAGATTGAGGACCGTCATTCCGACGGGACTCTGTAGAAACCTTCGGTGTTTAGCTTTTGTTTTAAAATTTGGGTTTTGGTGTCTAAACTGAATTCAGACAACCTTGTTGTGAGAGCGAGGGGCTGTTTAACAGTGTTTCGTCATGAGAGTGAGAAACACACTAAGGCGTGTCCAACAGAGCGAGAGTTTGAGGTAATCGCCGGATAGTAGACATCGGACATTGAGCCTAAATGCAGAGAGAGCGCTTTAGGGACTCATTTAGTTTATGTTAGTTTTCAAAAAGAACCTCTTAACTACCGAGCGAGCGAGAGCAAAATCTTGGGGTCATTAGGCGTGGCTTGGTTAAGACCGCGAGAGCGTGAGGCTGAGCCTTTAAACTGGTATATCCTACAGACCAACTTCAAGAATTTTGTTAACACCTGGATCTTACGGAGTCCCAAAGAGCACGGATATCATTCTCCAGTCTCGTCTTTATTATTGTTTTTAAAATCCCGTTATTAACCAAATTTCTTTTACCGCCAAATCTAGCCTTAGCTTTACACCGCAATAATCGATCATTCTAGGTTGATTCTTAGTCCCGGTGGGTTCGACAACCTTTTTAAGACTACGCGATAAGCTGTATACTTGCAGCAGTAATCCGACCATTACACAAAGTTGCGACCAAGTTTTTGGCGCCATTGCCGGGGACTCAATTAGTCATTATTGTGATACTTTCGCTGCACAGTATAGACTAAGGCAACTTTTTTATTTCTTTTCCTTTTCGATTCGTCAATCGTATGCCAAACACTCGCTCACAAGGCGAAGAGTTGGAGCAACCAGTCAACGAAATCGAACGTTACATACTTCTGAGACGCCGAATTAACGAATTCCTTCTTAGATATAATATCCCAGATCCTCTTATTCCTTACTCAGATTCGGAAGCTGAATCAGAACCAGAACAAAACATGGCAGATGGCCCACAAAACCGTCCTCTAAAGTACTACGCCATTCCGTCGCAGGATGAGCCACATAATAGCATCGCTGCCCCAACCATTAACCGTAATGATTTTGAGCTGAAACCTTCGCTAATATCCGCAGTTCAACAAAACCAATTTTCAGGTAATGCTACGGATGACCCGAACCTTCATTTATCAATATTCGTGCAATATGCAGACACCGTGAAAGCCAATGGGGTTAGTCAAGAAGCAATCAGACTGAGACTTTTTCCATTCTCATTGAGAGATAGAGCAAGGGCTTGGCTCCAGTCTCTACCATCTCACTCAGTGACGACATGGGACGACTTGAAGAAAGTCTTCTTAGCCAGATATTTCCCACCAAGCAAGACTGCTATGCTGAGAGCCCAAATTAACAGATTCAAGCAAAAGGACAACGAATCTTTATTCGATGCTTGGGAGAGATACAAAGACATGTTGAGGTTATGCCCACACCATGGACTTGAAGAATGGATGATAATACATACCTTTTACGGCGGGCTGCTGTACAATACCAAAATGAATATGTGCGCTGCCGCAGGCTATGCTCTAATGGATAAACCGTATGCAGAAGCCTATGAACTCATAGAGACTATGGCTCAAAACCATTTCCAATGGGGAGGTGAATGCGCTGGTATAGAGAAACCGACTCCGAAAGGAGGAATGCACGAAGTTAACGGTATAGACCGAGTCAATGCTAAAGTGGACGTACTTGTTCAAAAGATCGAAAGTTTAGCAATAGCACCTTCAGCAGCTACTGTAGCTGCACTTACACCAAACTGTGAAATATACGGAAAGCCTGGGCATACGAATGCTGAAAGTCAAGTTTTGGCTAGTACTCCTAATGACCAAGTGAACTACGCTCAAGGGAACCCGTATTCAAACACTTACAATCCTGGCCGGAGAAATCACCCGAATTTTTCGTATAAGAATAACAATGCTTTAAATCCACCTAACCCAGCACCTTCTATTCCACCCGGATTTCAGAAAGGAGCGCAACCCGCTCCACATCTACCAAAAAAATCAAATATAGAAATCATGATGGAAAACTTTATGAATGCTCAGGCTCAGCAAAACAGGGATTTCGCAAATCAAAACGCTCACACGAGCGAATTGATGAAACAATTGTCAAGCAAGCTTGATGCTATGGCTATCCATAACAAGATGTTAGAAACTCAAATTTCTCAGGTAGCCCAACAACAATCAACTAATGCGGCCCCCGCTGGAACATTTCCTGGCCAACCACAACTAAACCTAAAAGGTCATGTTAACACTATAACTTTGCGAAGCGGAACAGAGTACGATGGACCTGTTGACCCGAGATTCCAAAATTCAGCCATGCACCAAAATTCACCAAACGGAACTGAGAAAATAAAAGAACCTAACACGGAGAAGGAAGATGAAAGCGGAAAGGCCGCAGAGGAAGAAACACCTTATGTGCCTCCGCCACCATATAAAACACCTGTGCCTTATCCCCAAAGACTAGCTAAATCCAAAAACGAATGACAGTTTAAGAAATTCGTAGAGCTTCTAAAGCAACTGAATATAACGATACCTTTCACAGAAGCTATTACGCAAATGCCCTCATATGCCAAATTCCTTAAAGAGATCCTGTCAAACAAGAAAAAGTTAAAAGATAATGAAACCGTTATGCTCACTGCCGAGTGTAGTGCCATACTTCAAAATAACATGCCCCCTAAACTAAAAGATCCTGATAGCTTTTCCATACCTTGTGTAATCGGGAAAACTGTTATAGACAAAGCGTTATGTGACTTAGGAGCCAGTGTTAGCCTAATGCCCCTATCCACATGTAAGAAACTTGAATTAGGAGACTTGAGGCCAACGAAGATGCCGCTACAACTAGCAGACCGTTCTGTGAAATATCCAGTAGTTATTCTAGAAAACGTGACAGTTCGCATAGGTCAGTTCTATATTCCGACAGATTTCGTGATAATGGACATTAAGGAAGATTCTAATATACCAATTATTTTAGGTAGACCGTTCTTAGTAACAGCTGGAGCTATAATAGATGTGAAGAAAGGAAAATTAACTTTCGAAGTAGGGGAAGAAAAAGTCAAATTTATTTTAGCCCAATTCCTAAAAGTCCCTGCTTTAGACAATTCATGCTATTTTTCTAGACGTTATCGACGAATGCGTTAGAGAAATGGAGAAGGAACCGACAAGGTACACGGAAGTACTAAAGATTCCAGCCCCTCTAATATTCGAAGACGATAATTGGCGTGAGCCATATGAAGATGACAGTCTACGAGATTGCCTAGCACTCACACCCGATCCAATGCCTTGCCCAAAGAAACCATCTGTAGAACTCAAAACATTACCCAAAGATCTAAGATATGAATTCCTAGATACTGAACTTGAAAAGCCAGTAATAGTTAATGCTGATTTAGGACAAATAGAAACCGAGAAGTTATTGGAAGTCTTAAGGAAGTATCCCACAGCTCTTGGATATAACATCTCCGATCTAAAAGGGATAAGTCCCTATATATGCATGCACCGCATCATGATAGAGGAGGACTGTAAGACGTCCATAGAGCATCAAAGACGGTTGAACCCTGTCCTAAGCGATGTAGTGAAGAGAGAAGTGCAAAAGCTATTGGAAGCAGGAATCATATACCCAATATCTGACAGCAAATGGGTCAGCCCAGTGCATGTCGTACCAAAGAAGGGTGGTGTTGCAGTTGTAACCAACGAAAAAGGCGAGTCCGTAGTCAAACAAACTCAAACTGGATGGAGGATGTGCATAGACTATAGGAAGCTGAATAAAGCTACTAGAAAAAACCATTTTCCTTTACCCTTCATAGACCAAATGCTCGAACGGCTAGCCAAACATTCATATTTTTGTTACTTAGACGGATACTCAGGATTTTTCCAAATACCTATTCACCTTGATGACCAAGATAAGACAACATTTACCTGCCCCTATGGTACATTTGCCTATCGCCGAATGCTGTTTGGACTGTTTAATGCTCCCGCAACATTTCAGAGATGCATGATGTCGGTCTTTGCAGATTTCATAGACTACATAATGGAAGTCTTTATGGACGATTTCTCTGTATGTGGGGGAAGTTTCGAACACTGCCTGTCAAACCTTGAGTTGGTACTCGAACGATGCGTCAAAGGGAACCTTGTACTAAATTGGGAGAAATGCCATTTCATGGTGCGACAAGGTATAGTTCTTGGACATATACTATTCGATAGAGGTATTGAAGTAGACAAAGCAAAGATAGAAGTCATAGAAAACCTTCAACCACCCAAAACAGTTAGAGAAGTACAAAGCTTTTTAGGTCATGCCGGTTTTTACCGACGATTCATTAAAGACTTCTCTAAGATTACAAAACCATTGACTGGATTACTAATGAAAGAAGCTGAATTTATATTCGATGAAGAATGCTTGAAAGCATTTGAACATCTGAAGAATGCTCTTATTACCGCACCAATTATGCAACCACCTGATTGGAGTTTACCATTTGAAATAATGTGTGACGCTAGCGACTATGATGTAGGCGTTGTCTTAGGTCAAAGAAAGGATAAAAGGCTTCATGCTATTTACTACCCAAGTATAACCTTAGACAAAGCGCAGATGAACTATGCGACCACAGAAAAAGAACTCCTAGCTGTTGTGTTCGCCTTAGACAAATTTCGTTCCTATTTGGTAGGAGCAAAAATTATTATCTATACTGACCATGCCGCTATTAGGTACTTGTTAGCTAAAAAGGATGCCAAACCAAGATTCTTGAGATGGATTTTGCTCTTGCAAGAATTCGATTTGGAAATAAAGGATAAGAAAGGTACAGAGAATGTGGTAGCTGATCATCTATCTAGGATTGAGGATCTAAAGCCCGAAAGAGTGCCTATAAACGATGATTTTCCTTAAGACAGACTAGTAGCCCAGTTGGAAAGAGAAAGCAAAACTGTAGAATGTTCCTTGTTATTTAACGATGAAGAGACAAATGAAGTAGTAGAAGCAATCTATACAAAAACCACATTGCATTGGTATGCTGACTTTGTCAACTACCTAGCAGCCAAAGTGCTTCCACCAGATCTAACATACCAACAGAAAAAGAAAATTTTCCATGATCTTAAACAATATTACTGGGATGAACCCCTATTATTCAAGAGAGGCGCCGATGGAATATTTCGTCGATGTGTCCCTGAATCGGAAATAGAGGATGTCATATCCCAATGCCATGTTGCACCGTACGGAGGACATGCCAGTACATCAAAAACATGCGCAAAGATATTACAATCTGGCCTCTTTTGGCCAAACCTTTGGAAGGACATTCACATTGCCATTATGAACTGTGACCGGTGCCAACACACTGGAAATGTTTCTAGACGCGATGAGATGCCTCAAAGGGGAATTTTGGCAGTCGGAGTCTTTGATGTACGGGGCATTGATTTCATGGGACCTTTTCCATCTTCTTTCGGAAACAAATACATACTCGTCGCAGAAGATTACGTATCAAAATGGATTGAGGCAGTAGCTTCACCTACAAGTGATGCACGAGTGGTGGTAAAGCTTTTCAAGAACATAATCTTTCCCAGATTCGGTGTACCTAGAATCGTCATTAGTGATGGCGGATCCCATTTCATTTCGAATGTTTTCGGGAGGCTATTACTTAAATACTTAGTACGACACCGAGTAGCAACACCCTATCACCCTCAAACTAGTGGATAAGTAGAAGTTTCGAATAGGGAGATTAATCAAATTTTGGAAAAAACCGTTGCAACCTCTAGGAAGGATTGGTCTACTAAACTTTATGAAGCTCTGTGGGCTTATAGAACAGCCTACAAAACCCCCATAGGAACCACACCGTATAAACTAGTTTATGAAAAGTCATGCCATCTGCCATGGAACTTGAGCATAAAGATTATTGGGTCATTAAAACCCTGAATATGAATTACAAGGCAGCAGGCGAGAAAAGAATTCTCGATATTCATGTATAAGAAGAACTAAGACTAGATGCCTATGAAAATGCCCGAATGTACAAAGAAAGAACCAAGAAGTGGCATGATAAAAGAATAACGAAGAAGGAGTTTAATGAAGGAGATATAGTTCTTCTCTTTAACTCCAGGCTTAAACTTTTTCCCAGAAAATTACGCTCTAGATGGTCTGGTCCTTTCGAGGTTACAAAAGTCCTACCAATTGGAGCAGTTGAAATTAGAGGAAAGTCGAATGAGACGTTCTTTGTGAACGGCCAGAGACTCAAACACTACCACTTAGTAGAAAACAAGGAATTCATCAACTATTACAAGTTGGAAGAGCTTCCCGCTCTTCCCGACAAATGATGCCCTATCCAATTCTAATGTCGAGCTTCCGACATTAAACAAAGCGCTCCGTGGGAGCTAAACCACGATCCTTAGTTTTTATTTTGCCCTCTATTTTACTTTGTTAGTTTTTAGGACATTGCATGCATGTTAAGTATAAAGTCTATGCATTATACATCACTATTTGTTGCATCTCATTATTTCTGCTATTATTATTATTATTATAATTATTATTACTATTTTTATCTTACTAACGCGTAGCTAATAGTATTTTCCCCAAATATTGTAATATTTTTCAATTTTTCAGGAGACCCTTCTCTAGGAAACCTTTGACCAGCAACCATGTAGACATTTGAAACTCGTGTCGTTGTTTTCAGGAACGATGTCCAGAGGCGTCGATTTGAGGCTTTGTCTCAGAGAGATTTTGCTCTGTCCATCTATCCTGACGACTCGGCCATGCAAACCCTTAGCATCCGAGACAGTCTTGTTTTCCTTCTGAGCCAGATAAGATGGTCTCACTTTGCTTTAGACAAGAGATTTAACACTTACCGTAGCTTGACCTTGGAGTTCTTAAGCTCCCTCTATTATGATGCCACCCGTGGTTTCGAATTTGGCAGTGGATTGGCCACCTTCAGGTTATTTGGAAACAAGTACAGATTTGCCCACCATGAATTCGCTGAATTATTCGGTTTTCCTAATGAACCCGATGTTGTGACCAAAACCCCTGCTGATGCCTTAACTAGCTATGATCTTGAACATTTCTAGGGCACCATAACAGGAAGTGCTAATGCTGGCCCTAATGCTATGTTCTTCGAAAGTATTCACAACCCTGGATGGAGATATTTCCATAATGTCCTGGCTCACACCTTCATTGGCAAAGAAGAGAATGTAACGTCTGTGTCAAGGGATGAGTTATATATCATGCTTTGCGCATCCCAAGGAAAGTCGGTTAATGCAGCCCCGTACTTACTTGCTAATCTCAGTCATATTGCCCGTGATTCATTCCAACCAATTTTAATAGGTGGACTGGTGACCATGATTGCTGATGCAATTGGGATGAGGTACCATCTGAACCGATCCTTTGCATTTGGTGGTTTCCGCCCGATGGACATTAGCTTCTGTTTCAACAGAGGCATTATTGCTAACCATGGCCCGGTAGAATTCGAGCTGCTTATCAATAATTTTGTGGTCCATGCCTTCACTTTGCCTAACCATGCTAAGACCAGTGTGCACAACAAAGACAATTGGCTCTATGATTTGGAGGCCGTCAACGAGTTTCTAACTCTGCCCGAATCTCCTCAGGTTTATGAAAATAGAGATACCATTATGTCTGCTGAGGCCACTCAAGGTTCTGAGGTCGAT
The DNA here is from genome assembly GCA_022829125.1 of Lathyrus tuberosus. Taxonomy (NCBI): domain Eukaryota; kingdom Viridiplantae; phylum Streptophyta; class Magnoliopsida; order Fabales; family Fabaceae; genus Lathyrus; species Lathyrus tuberosus. Next base: position 1,299,690 of record JALAZF010000082.1, on the reverse strand, counting down.
CCAGATATGCCCTCTTTGAATGTTGCCGCTGCTATAAATGCTCTCCAGGCTGAAGTAGATTCCTTCAGAGACTAGATTTCCTCTCTCCGAGTCGACTTCATCGGCCTAATGGATGTTGTTCACGAAGAGTTGGACCATATGTTCCAAATTGTCTACTCTCTTAGACAACACCATGGATGATCCGTAGCCGCACAGTTCTTTTTTCCTGTTTTCTTAGATTAGTTTGTTTACACGTATAGTGTTTCCCTTTTTTGTATTGTTGGAATTGTATTTTCCATTCCGCTATGTACCGTCGGGATACCGACGCGTAATTGTAGTACATTTCAGTTCCGTTTAATGCAAGTTTCTCTCTAATTTCTATTTTAGTGTTTTTACATATTTACTTTACTTGTTGTTAATGTTTAGCAAACCTAGGCTTGTCAAGAAAAAAACCAAAAACAAAAAAATATTTCAAATACCAAAATGCATTCTGCAAACCAAAAAAAAAAATTCAAAAAGCATGCTGAAGGCAAAAGGCGACCGCCTTATGTCTAACGGCGCTCGCCGTGCATGCGAAGTGGCAGAATGCGTGTTTTTCTTTATAAAATGCGCCCTTGCCTCTTCCATTCACCATTCAATGCACTCTTGCATGTTCTTAGACCCCCTAAGTACCTAGTAACCCTTCACCATCCCACATTAACTCCATCTATCCATATTCTTCCACTAAATCCTTATTTAAGCACCCCTAACCACACATTACCATATATCTTTCTCATACCCACTACCCATTTCTCTATCCACTTCAGAAAATTCCCACAACACCCATTTGCTAAGAAACAACCATGGCTGATAACCAAGAAGTTGACTACATGGGCATTGAGTTCCCCGACGGAGTGCTTGGAGCCACCATGCGTTCCAACTTCTACCGAGTATCCAAAAGGCCTGTCTATGCCACGAGGTATCCAGAGCCCGAAACTCTTCGCGCCTTGGGGCTTTTTGATAGTGTCTCGTGGGTGCTCTGGAATTTAGGTATGACCCGTTTTTGCTCTATGTTTAATTTCTCTTCGGTTAGGCTTACCTATGAGTTTCTTAGTTCGGTCCGATAAGTCCATGACCTTAGCCGCACCACCGTAACCCTTCACTTCAGAATGTTTAACATTGACTATTCGCTCACTCATGAGCAGATAGCCGAGTTCTTTGGTTTTCCTACCGGTGAGGGTCTTGCAACTCAAGCACCATTTGACAGTGATTGGGAGGAAGGAGCCTTCCAATTTTGGCACCAAATAACAAACACGAGAGCCACCAAATGGGAAGGCTTGAAAGCGATAACAATCCACAACCCTGCTATTCGCTATTTTCACCGCGCCCTCGCCTCCACCATCTCCCGCCGTGAAAATCCCGAAAACGTGAACTCTAAGGATTTGTTCTTTATCCACTGTGCACTTTCCCGAACCCGTGTAAATCCAACACCGTTCCTTCTTGCCCACTTTATCAGTGTAGCAAACAGAGTGACGGTTCCATCTGTATAGGCGGTATCATCACTGCCATTGCCATATGTTTATAGTTAGACGCCAATTTAGAAAATGAAGAAAAAATACCTTGTCTCTATGCCAACATTGACTTTTGCCGTAATGCGCGGCTTATCAATAGTTTGCATGGTAACAAGTATCACTTTATGGTTCGGACACACGAGTTTCGAGGTTTTTCTTTGCCTAATGTTGAGCATATTAACGTGCGTCAAAGCATTAATTGGCTGTTTGATTTAGGAGCCCGTGATGTAGAGGCAGAGAGCACGGAGAGGCACTACCGTGAGAGTATGGGACAACATCATGAGCAGCCTCGTGCTCATAGCCATGCCACTGACATTCCTGGGTCTAGTACCCAAGCACACACGGCGCCTTTTGCGGATTTTGTAGGTATTCGCTCGTCGTTGGATGAAGTTCTTTCAGAGCTCAGGCAGCAGAGAGAGAGAGATGTCGCACGTGATGTGCAGATGCAGGAATTAGAGAGGAGACAGTACGAGTTTATGGCCAGGGCTGAGACGGATTTGAGAGATGTTGTTTCGGAGATGGCGGGACTGCGCGGGGAGGTAAGCCGAATTGCAGATTGTGTCCAGCATGTCCCAAAGGATAACCCAGCCATCAGGCAGGATAGACACCACCGTGGAGGGCATGCTCGCTACCACTGATGTATCCAGGTTCTATCGCTCCTACTTTCACCTTAGATTAAGACATTGAGGACATTGTCTAATTTAAGTGTGGGGGAGGAGTCGTTTATTGTCGTTTATTGTTTTTATTTATTTCTTGCTTTCTAGTTTAGTTTGTTTTTCATTATCGAGTCATATGCACGTTTGAGTCGCTTTTACTTTACGTTTTCCCTATGTCTATCAATCCCCTTATTTGACCCCAAATTTCAAAAAAAAAATTGTTTAGACTCAAAGGCATGACGCGTATAGTATAGGTTGTTTCATTCTTTGATTTAGGCTAGGTAGGCGGACTTGGGAAAGTTTTGAAAATATCGGTACCGTTCCTACACCTTAGATTCCCTAAATATGTGATATTGATTTAAATAGACATTATGCCATGACCTTATGCCTAGTTTCTTAGAGTTAACCTCTTGATTAGTTTATTCTAGCACTCAGCACCATCCTTATGTACGAACTAAGTGACGAGCCGATGCAAATATGTGTGATCTCAAAATGTGATTTATATGATTTTTATAGAAAAATGCGAATGAAAGACATGTTCCCGCTAAGTTAGGTGGTCCTCACCCGACCATTTAGCCTAAAGGTTCGGACTCTTGAAATTCGTAAGCAAAAAAATGCACAAATGCGAAAATGAAAAAAAATTCTTGTTGAATAAGAGATCATAACACTAACAGGTTCGATTAACATGTAAGTACAAAGGATAACGGGCTTAATGTGATTGCGCTCGAATGAAAAAGAGGTGAAATAAGATGAAGGATATAGGTCTAGGTATAATTTCGTGATTTGAATTGGTATTGCATAGGAAGGGAGTTTTCGTCCGCTTTTGCGGAAATGTGTCGTTACGATATCCTTGTTTTCACTATTCAGTACCTATCAGTTTTCACTGTAGCCTAGCAACCGTGTGCTTAGATTGTTTTTGTCGTGCCTAAGAGTCGAAACATAATGCTTACTGTTTTATTGCATTGGGAGTTTGCTTGAGGACAAGCAAAAGCCTTAGTGTGGGGGAGTTTGATGACTCGATTTCGTATCGTCTAATTCGATTCAATTCGTGCATATTTTATCGCATTTTTATCGAGTCATTGTCATTTCGTGTATTGTTTGCTTACGTTTTCGTATCTTTTCCATTTACAGGTCCTATATCAGCTCCAGAGAAGAAAATACCAAGATATGAGCTCAAAGAGAAGAAAAGTGGAGAAAATTGCAAGGTTCTGCCTCTCCTAGATGAATGGCGTTCGACATTCCCCTCAGTGCAAATGAATGGCGCTCGCCATGTCAGAAAGGAGGGAAATTCAAGCATTTAAAGAAAAGGCGATCGTCGTTTGCCCTAAGGTGACCGCCATTGTGCGCGGGAGTAGTTTCCTTTATGCAGTTCTGGTAGTTTGCAAGGGAGAATTCAAATTTTGAACTTAACTGTCTTGGAGCCCATTTTGCTTATATATAGAGGACTTGAGGCCTGCATTTGATATCCAAGAACCCTGCGGAAGCACTGCCGAAATTCCTAGCCACTTAGATCATTAGCCAAAGTATCAATCGATCACATCGAGAGATTGATACACCAATTGTATTTTCATTTCTTTTGCTGCTGATGTACGCTTGGATCGATTAGTTAATACAAAGCCTATTTTCTATTTTAATTACTCGCACTTCAGGTCATTTACGATTTATTTACTTTACCGCATTCTGTTTTCTTTCGATTAATCGCATAATTCTGATTTCGCATATAAACTTAATTCTGAATTTAATTAAGAACAAGCCATTATGTATGCTCTAAAATCCAGAAGTGTTAATGTATTAATGTTTAATTTAAGTATGTCTGAGTAGTTTGTCTCGAGTCCGTAGATTGAGGACCGTCGTTCCGACGGGACTCTGTAGAAACCTTCGGTGTTTAGCTTTTGTTTTAAAATTCTGGTTTTGGTGTTTAAACTGAATTTAGACAACCTTGTCGTGAGAGCGAGGGGCTGTTTAATAGTGTTTCGTCACGAGAGTGAGAAACACACTAAGGCGTGTCCAACAGAGCGAGAGTTTGAGGTAATCGCCGGATAGTAGACATCGGACATTGAGCCTAAATGCAGCGAGAGCGCTTTAGGGACTCATTTAGTTTATGTTAGTTTTCAAAAAGCACCTCTTAACTACCGAGCGAGCGAGAGCAAAATATTGGGGTCATTAGGCGTGGCTTGGTTAAGACCGCGAGAGCGTGAGGCTGAACCTTTAAACTTGTATATCGTACAGACCAACTTCAAGACCTTTGTTAACACCTGGATCTTACGGAGTCCCAAAGAGCACGGGTATCATTCTCCGGTCTCGTCTTTATTATTGTTTTTAAAATTCCGTTATTAACCAAATTTCTTTTACCACCAAATCTAGCCTTAGCTTTACACCGCAATAATCGATCACTCTAGGTTGATTATTAGTCCCTGTGGGTTCGACAACCTTTTTAACACTACGTGATAAGCTGTATACTTGCAGCAGTAATCCGACCATTACACAAAGTCGCGACCACATTTTTACATCCGACTAAAACAAGATGTACCAGATTCAGAATCAAGCGTTGATTGATCACAAGTTTTAACCTTCAATTGGTATCTGATAAAAAATCAAGCTTTGATAATTTAACTGAGTTGTGACAATAACAAGGTCTGAAATAAACTTGTGTTCAAAGTCAAACTCTGAAAAGTCATGATCAACACTGGTGATTAAATTTAGAAACTCTGAATTTCGATTCTGAAAGATCCCAATATCTGACTTATGGAAATTAGGGGGAGATTACCCAGAAGACTAAAATGTAAAATCTAAAATCTTCATATAGCCTGAAACTCAGGGGGAGTGTCTCAAAAGACAGTTTCTGATATACAGTGAAGCTATGTTTATCAGTCGAAGAACTGCTCTAATTCTGTGCTCAATTGAATCTACTGAAAAGTAGAAATGCTTCAGACGACTCTGAAGATAACAAGCTCTGATATGACAACAAAGGAAACTGAGTTCTAAAGATCTGAAGATGGAAGTTCTGTTGAACTAGTCCAGATGCTAAAGACTCTTCGTTTTCCTAAGGACAAGGTAGAAAAGTAACTCTTTTCTATTTCTGTTCTGGCAACTCAAGTTGTTACTCTGTATATCTTTGGATTATCTAAAATCCTAGATGATCTCAGATAAAGCTTTGAGGATAACTCATTCAGGGGGAGCTGTTATTCCATACTCTGAAATTGTTTGCTTTGGTGATTACCTTATATAAAATGTTCAATCAAAATACTTGGTTTTGTCATCATCAAAAAGGGGGAGATTGTGAGAGCAAGAATTGTCTCTACAAGTCAATCTATGTTTTGATGATAACAATGAGTATTTGTGAAAGAACCATTTTATGGTCTAACGTATGTTGTGTGCAGATCATAAGAACTAAAGACATCAGAACCAACATACACCAGCTAGATGTACTGTGATTGAATATATATATATATATATATATATATATATATATATATATATATATATATATATATATATATATATACGAAGTTACTATGTGTGACTAAAGTCGCGAGAAGCAAGAACGCTTGTTTATCTAGTCATGATCAGCCAGGTCCAAGGATGCCAAGATTGCTGTTGCAATGCTCTTGTGGATGCTCTCTGAAAGTGATTAAGATTCTGAAGATAGTGAAGCTTCTGAAGAAGCACACTCAGAAAGAACCAAAGTTCTGAAGACTCCTATGACTTGAAGTTCTGATGGCTGAAGGCGCTGAAGACCAAGTGCAGAAAGAATTTGAAGACTGGCGAGTTCTGAAGATCAAGGTTTCAAACAAGAAGTTCTAAAGACTCTGAAGATAGGCTATGAAGATTCGGAAGACTTAAAGCAGAAAAGGATAACGCTCTTAACGACCAAGTGCTGAAGTTCTGAAGACTGATTCCTAATGGACTTCTTCAATTAACGGAAGACTTGAAGCATCAGATATTCTGCTATAAAGACTCCACTCATGCTTCATCAAATTAACATCAGAAGCCACTGAAGTTTCGAAGTCTAAATATTACCGTTGTGAGTTAAATGTACACACTGCCCAAGAAAAGATGTCTGGTCACTTCCTCCTCTGCAAAAAGAAGATGTGTCAGTACAACTCATTATATCACAAAGTCTCTTTTCCAATCAGCCAACAGTATTCTCTAGCGGCTATATTTCTACTGGTTATTTAATGGAAAGAATTTTTGCTTCTGATGTGTCGATCACTTGTAGATTTACGAACTGAATGTTCATCTACAAAATTGACCAAGTCATTGTGTGAAGATAACAACAACGATGAGTTCTCGTTGTAACACTTAGAATATTCAAAGTTGTCATTAATTCACTCATGGCAATTGTTGTTGAATCTCAACAGAGCAAATTAACACAACAAATAATAGCAGCAATAATGTAATAGAGAATAGGATGTATAAACTTGCTAAGAAGAGCAGGTACAGCAAGAACATGTTGTGTTGAAGTTATTCAACAACTGGAACAACATGTCGAAGAAGATGTCCTAAGAGGGAGCATTCGACATCGCGCCTGCTGAGCTAGATTAATGAGATTCAGTTATGTTTTGAATTGTGCAGAATCTACAAGAGAAAATTATGCATCCTATGTGGCGCATTTTTAAAGGTCTAGAAGATTCAATCAGAAATCAAGTTAAATGAAGATTTTCTAAATAAGGAGATTATTTAGGAAACTAAAAGATTGAAGACCTAACTTGTTGCCAAAGCAACTGGTAATTGTAACAGCTAATGAAGCTGTGATTGAAGGCCCAAATCCAGTTGGGTACAGGTTATAAATAGAAGGGTTTGTAACCTTGGAAGATACGGATCAAGATGTAGAAGTCTAGGGTTCTGTCTAGGTAAACCTCCCAGCTTGTGGGAAGGTTACCCGTATCCCTCAAAACCTGTAGGTAAGAGGCAGTACGTATTGTTCTTGGAGGAAGCTTTGAAGCAACTCCAGGTTGTGGTCTTAGTTAAGGGAAGAAGCTAACAAACGGTGGAGTTTGGCATCATACTTAGCTAGGTATTGTTCTCATCAGATGTTGATGTTTCATAGGAGTGTGTCTCCTCACCATGGAAGTGTGGCTTCATGTCTATCTGTGTGATCAGAATGTAGGCGAAGGGTTGTCGATGCAGTGGCTGAGATGTTGACTGCTAGACATCATTGCGATGATTGGGAGTGATATGGAGTCTCATATCTAGGGAGGACCTAGGTAGAAGGGTCATTGGGTAGTGATTAAGTGTGTAGATCGTCAATGGGTGTGTTGGCAATAGGGTCTGCAAATTAATACTGCCAATAGTGGACTTCATCCCTGGCTTGGTAGCCCCCAGAGTAGATGTGTGTCATCAAACTGGGAAAACAATTCTGGTGTGTTCTTATGTTTTTCTGTACTGGTCTTATTTGTTTATACCTTGCCATGTTGTTTTGTTCAGATCAGATGTCCAGACATTCTATAGGACATCTGTAGTCTGATATACCAGAATTTCAATTGGTATCAGCAGGCATCCTGTCTGTTTCTGGATGAGAACTAGGGAAGATACTTTCTGGTTCATGTGCAAGGAAATTAGGTGTGCTGAGAAGTTGTATGGAGTTGGTCAGTTCATATGTTGTTTGAATGGTCCCTTGAAGTGGAGGATGGACTATTCATGATAGGGTGTGTATTGGCTTTGTTTGAAGTTGTCAGGCGTGTAGCTTTGGTGGTGAGCTGTTGTGTGGTTTAATTTATTTTCAATCCTATGTTGACCTACTGCACATGGAGCTGCGTGGGTTATTATGTCGTGCCTGAAGGCTGTAGAGGAATTTTCTGTTGTGTGTTCCACTGCATATATATATCTGATGGAAAATTCCTGGTTGTTCAACATCTACGAAAGAAGTGACTAGTTCTTTTGTTGATGTGCCTTATAAGATGTTCTGACATCTTATTAGGGTAAGCAAGATATGTTTCCTTGGTAGTTCCACTGCATGAGGTTCTGATTGAAGAGCTTTAGAAGTATGGGATTCTGGAGTTATGATTGAAGGAAGATTGTAGTAGTCCTTACTCGTTTTTTTGTTCTTGTAGATGTCAACCGGTGTGATGTCACATAGCTTTCCAAAGTCGGGAGCAGAGGGGTGTCTTTGTGATGGTTGAGTCTTGGTACATGGGTGAGTGGCTTCATCATGTATGCTGAAGTCAGATTGAAGGGTAAGATGAATCTTCAAGCTCATGCTCTAGGGGTTTGATGATTTCTTGTTGATTATGTTGTTGAAGACACTTGATATGATGATCAAGTCCAATCAAGGCAACTGAGTCATGTTCTGGAGTCTTCAAGTCATTCTTCAGACTAGGAGGTGCTTCCTAGGAAGCATAGGGGTGAAGACCGTGGAGGTGATTTATTTTCACCTTTCATAAAATCAGCAAGGAAGGATGCATCTCTTTTGACCCTAAGAGTGAATCCAATCTGTTTGAAGATTTGTTGAGGTAAAGAAGACTTGTTCAGAGAAAGTCTTAGTTACGTGAGTCAAGAGTGGCAGCCTTGGTATCTCAACATTGTCCTTTAAAAAGTTACTTGCAACATGACTGAATACTTTATAAGTGCTCATGACATGATCTGGTGGAGCTCAGCTACAGTAGTGAAGAAGGGTTATTGTATAAGGATTTAAGATCAATTTGTGAAATCCACAAGTATTTAATTGATTATCCTTGAAATTCAAGAGTGGGGATGTTCTGTCAGACGTCTTGACATTATAATCTTGATGGTTACAACTTGGATTAGTTTATTTCTGATCTAAGTGAGTTAGAATGAAGAAGATTCCCTAGTCTAGGGTTGAAGTAATGTCAGACAAGATGTCGTGACATGTTTGAAGATGTTAAAGTCTGAAGGGCATTGTTTTTTAAGATTAGGGGAAACAGACTTCTTTGAACAGTCTGTATATTTTTCTGTGTTCTAGAGAGCTAATAGAGGGAATCTCCTTTGTAGGTGCTGGCAATGGCATCCATCATCTCAACATCAGATAAGAGGTCTGATTTGAAGCTTATTGAGATGTGGCTGGTGCAATTCCCTGCATAAGGGTGTGATTTGATCCTGAAGATGATCAGTAGTTGGTTTGGTTCCTTGTATTATGTAATACCCTAAAATTTGCTCTCCCTCTTTGTCATCATAGCATGGCATTATCATTTATCATATCATATCCACCTCATTAACATTACATTGCATTTAACATAGAAAAATGAAGCATAGCATCCTTCTTACCATCAGGGCATGTGATCAGGTGGAAGGTGGACAATCAAGGGATCATTCAAAGCACAAAAAGGTCAATCAAGTTTCCTCAAGGAAACCCAAGAGGTCTTTCATGTCTCATACTATCTCAATTGATCATCTGAAACCTCAAGGAAGTGAGATTCAATGGGAGATTGAAGCACTACATCTTTCACTATGCAAGAGGTTCAAAAAACTGAAGGAAAACCCTCAAAAGAGATAGCTCATTGATCCAAAATCATCCTCAAATGGTATATATCATCATCCTTTAAGAGGATATACAACATACTCTGAGGAATTTGAAATTGAAGACTGCACATTTTTCTCCTAGGAGGTGGGCACCTAAACTAGGGTTTCCAATTAAATCAGGATATCTTTGATTTTTTGGACAAAACTTGATGTCATGGTATTCTATATGTTATTAAGGGTATGTATGTGGAAAATTGCCTCCCAATTGGTTTTAGAAGTGGTTCAATTGGAAGAAAGATAAAAAATCAGGAAAATTGGGGCCAAGTCAAATAATCAGAAGGAAAAGTCAACTCTTGACTTTTTGAGGCCAAATCCATAAAATTCATGTTATATGTGTCCAATGTACAAAATTTGGTCAAGAAACTCCAAAGGAATCATGAAAAAGTCAAGAGGTGGAAAGTTGCCATTTTTGGAAGAAGAAGGGTTACTAAAAATAGCAAGTTTTGGCCATTTTGCATCAGAGTTTGAACCAAGGCCATTTAAAATTGAAGCATCAAATGAAAATTCTACCAGACCACAACAAAAGGTCTTGCTTTAAGCTTCAAATCCATGTGTAGAACATCTCCATTGGATAAATATTGAGAGAGATATGGATGATCAAAGTTGGAGGAAAGTAGGCCAAAACCATGTCATGACCAAGGATTTTCAAGGCACGCGCGCAGTCATTTTTACAAGCATGTGGTGGGCCAAATGTACACCTATTTTTCATCAAGATAAAAGCCTCAAATGGAAAAGTTTCCAACATCAAAGTTGTTCCTTGTAGTGTCATCTTCAATGTTGATGTTGTGAAAATTTTGATTTAACCAAGTTATGAGATAGTTTGGAGGGTTCAAAGTCATGTTGTTTGTGCTGAAATTTTGTGTGCCAAGTTACCATGCCAGCCAACCTCTGGCCACGCCCACCAATTAGTTTTGAACCAATGCATTCATAGCTGTTTTTAGGCATATTTGAGACCTCATTTCACTTCAACTTTCAAACCAATGTTGTTCCCCAATGTACCATCTTTCTAATGACATCAATGTTTCATTGTTTCATTCACTAACCATGGAGAAATTCACCCTCAAACACCCATTGTTACCATGATGATTTGCTGCATAATATTTTGGTTCAAACATACATCAAATACATGACAGAGGTTTTATGTGTGCTGCCTCATTAAGACCAACACATATCTGCACCTCTCACACCCTTGCTCGAGTTATGCATGAAAAAGGAAAGGTTGGAAGCTTGCAAAAGAAGTTTGACAGCAGACACATGGTAACACATTATGAGCTAGCCATACCATATCATCACTCTCCCTAACTAACTTGACTCAGTTAGTTAGGGATGACTCAGTTAACCAACTTGACTCACCCTAACCCAACTCATTAAACCGTGGTCAGCTCACCATATAAAACAAATTTTCACTTCACAATTTTTTGGCCAACTTCATTTTCACACTCTCACTCAGAAACACTCTCATTCTCTCTCAATCTCTTCACATTGCAATTGATTTTCGAGCTCCATTTCATTCGTCTGCCTCATCTTCATCTCAGAATCTCTCTGATTTTCTCTCCATTTTCATCACATTGCAACTGGTTTTGAAGTTTGATTCCAATTTCCCTACACTGCATCATCATCAACAATTGCATCTAAGCCTTTATTTGGCCAGAAGAAGCTCCAAGAGGAAGCAGCATTTCTGGTTTTCTAAAGATCACATCAAGATCCTAAATCTTCAGGTACGAATTCCTTCCATTATAGACACAATGTGAAGATGTTATCAGGTTCTTGATGCTTCCTATAAGCTCAAGAATTTGCCTGGCTAGTTGATAGGCCTTTAAAGGTGTAGTTCAAATGTTAGGGCAAATATGTTTTTGTTCGATTCTCTCATTTCATGAATGTCTTGCGCATTTTATTATTGGATTCATGATCTACATAAGTTCAGCATCATTTTGGTGTAATGTTTGTGCATTTCTGGGAGATTCAAAGTTGCAGACGGTGGTGGTGTGGCCGGAAGTCCCCTCCGGCCGGTGAGTTGGATTGTTAGGGTTTTTCATGTTTTAATCCTGTGCGTTTATTTTTCCATGATCGTGTGGTTTGTATGGTGACAGCACATTAAAAATCATGTGCCAGTCATGTGCGCGTTTCAGAACTGGACTTAAGACATAATGCTATTCACACCTCCATTTTCTAAAGCCCAAACGTATTGAACTGGGGATTTGCTATGTTTGCACCCCATTCTCATTGCATTTCATTTTTTATTTTCTTTTTTTTACTTGTTTCATAATTGCATTTTAAAAATACCAAAATGTCATTAAAAATTCCACGAAAATTCATGTTGCATCTTGACATATTAAAGTAATTTTCCATCATTTTTAATTACAATTTGGTGAATATTTGCATGTTAATTCATAATTTTCTTTTATTGCTTTTGGAAATAGTTTCTATTTTCATACCTTTACTTCAAACTTTTATTTCTCCTAAACCATTAAACATTTTTAGTTCATTCTTGTTGCATTCATTTCATATCACATTAAACTTCATAAAAAAATTTGTTTACATTTTTTACATTTTTCTCATTATACTTTGACTTCACTCTTTTCCATGATTAACTTTGGTTCTCCATTCTCTTTGACCCCTGATCTCAATGCTTAATTTAGTGGATCTTTGAGTGAAATTTGTGACATGTTTTTCTTCTGTTTGTAGAGTGTCTTGACCAAGTTTCATAATTTTTGGATGTAGTTAGCTATTTTTAGTTGAATTGTTCTTTAAGGTACCTCTAATTGAGCTCTAATTGCATGAACCTAACTTTGATTGATGAAAGGCACTTGTTCCATTGTTTGAGATTTCTTTTTAGGTTATTTTAGATACCTTAAGACTTGCATGAATCATATTTGGTCAGTGGTGCATCATTTTGCCATGTCTTGATTACTCATCTAAAGTTGAACATCTTATGTGAATAGTTTGACCTAAGTGACTTGTGTTTGCATTTGTATTCCTCCATTCATGCTTGTATGCTCATTCATGCATGACCAATTACATCTTGAACATGTTAACATACTGACTTCATTCATTTTCAACTCATTCCATAAATGTATGATCATTTCATCTCATGTAGGTGACTTAAATGAATTCAAAACATGAAAACTCCTTCACTTCATCTCTTCTTCATTCATTCACCAATGATTGTTTGCTTTTGTAATGGACTTAAGTAATTTGTAATTGACATTTATAGAAGACATGTTTGAATTCTAGAACTTGATTTAACTTGATTTGTTTGGCCATTTTAACATCATCTTTCTTACTTCTTCATCTTCTTTCCTCTTCCACAAGTAAAGGTGGTTACTTAGAACTTACCCTCACTTCTTTTACCCAATTTAGATGCACTACTATTAGGAGTCAATTAGGACCTTTAGCTACTGCCCCTAGGTGGTTTGAGCCTTTAATTGTTGATTCTTCTTTGGTTGTGTGCTTACTTGCTTATCATTTGTTCATATGCGATATTTCTAACATTTTAGGGGCAAATGGTAAGTGAATTGGATGTGGATAGGCTTCCACATCCTACCTTCTTCCCTTAACTCCTTTAATGCTTTCAAAGTGTGATTGTGAGGCATGTGATGCCACCATTTGCTTAATTGCACACCATCCCTTCTTAGGTTCTTTCTTAACTTCATTAAGAAGTAAGAAGAATACTAAGCTTTCTTCTCTTCTTCTTCTCATCCTCTCTTATCTTCTCTTCAAGCAAGGAGCACATACAACACTAAGGAGTTTCTTTCTTCTCTTCTAAACCTCACTAACCTTAGGATATCCATGCATGATAACACTAGGTGTGTCTTAGTCTCCCCATTAGATTTTACCTTTTTTTCTCCTCTCTTGAGTCTCTCTTCTCATCTCTTAAAGAAAATCCAAAAAAACATCCAATAAAGGTAAGCATTTATTGCATTTAGGCCTTTCATATAAAGAAAAGATTATAAAGGGGTTTTCTCTTATAATCTTAGAATGTATAGCATTATAGCCCATCTTGGGTCAATGTGTTAAACATTCGATCTTGTATGAGGGACTTAAATGCAATACTTGTTGGAGGTAAATAAAAAAACACTTCTTCATTTCTTAAATCAACAAAAACACTTAATAAACACAAGTATGCTAGTGTGTTTGAACCTTGACAATTGGAACTAAGTGTGGGGGTCTTCTTCACTCTTAGTGTGCTTTCTTACCCATTCCATCTTGGAATGTGAGAATGTACACATTCCAATGACTAAGATTCAGATACACTATCACATGCAAACAAGTGAAAAAACTCTTAAAAGACAAAAACAAACAATAACGTCTTTTCCTTCGGGAATTCTTTTCTCATCTCATTCATTCTCAACGCACGAACGCGCTCCTACTCGTTCTCTTGCAAGATGGTAACGCACTCGGACCAGCGAGCCTGCAACACCTGAGCTAGAACGTTAGCCGTTCCTTAAAAAACACAAACAATCCATCCCTAGTGAGGGGAACTACGTCGCTCTGATTCTCATGCTCCCGATGAGATACGTAGGCAGTGGGGTAGGGCCCTTTCGAGCACTTATTTTATTTTCCCTACATTTGTTTTTCTTTCTCATTTCTTTCTTTCAGTTCCTTTTCCAGTATTCTTTTCTATCACCCTTTGATTGAAGCAGCAAGCGTGGATCCCATCGGGTACGATGGACGCGAGGGGGTGCTAATACCTTCCTCTCGCGTAACCGACTCCCGAATCCGGTTCTCTTGGTCGTAAGACCCTGTTCTTTCCTTTCCCTCAGGTTTATGCAGTGTTTCCTTTCCCTCTCTTGGGATAAATACACATTGCTGGCGACTCTGTTTCGTTGCCACTTTCGCGTTTGTACTAGGATGAAAATCCCGGGAGCGACATATTACCCTCATAAGAGGTATATATGAGTTACTAGGGATGTTACCCCCAGAACCATAGTAAGAATGGATGATGTGGTATCAGATGTTGGAACATCATCTCAGTTTGTTTGTGAGCAGAGGTTGAAGTCAAGCCACTGACCTAAACTAGGATGTTCTGGCAGCCATGACTGGATGTTATGTAGAAGATTCGACAAGTACCACAGGTGTGAAGAAGAAGTATGTCAGGTTAAAGTCTTACCTTGTGTGAAAAGGTAATCCTATCTGACTAACTGATAAGTACTTTGACGGGAGACTGAGTATGTATTAGGATTGTGCATGAAAGTTGACTACAAATACTTTGACGGGAGACTAAGTGTTTGTCTGATGGTTGAGTGCAAATCTGATTTCTGAACATGTTTTTCAAAAAATGGTGGAGAGTTTAATTTTCTCTATGATATTCTGTTGTGTGGTTCTACTGAAGATGAGATCTATTGGGATCCTGTTGTGTAGTTTGGGTGCTTAGTAAAGGGCGTGGATGGAATTAAGTCCCTTGAATAATGCCTTCAGAACCAAAAGCTGATAGGTTCTGTGGTAATGTTGTTGATGTCCCAAATGATGTCATAACATCATTTTTGTTGATAGTCTATGGCAGAGACTTGGGACCATGAATCTTAATATTCAAACACCACATTCAGAAGTGGCAGTTCTATCTCTGGTATAGAATAAGAAGATTCTAAGCCTGCTTAGAGTAGTATGCTCAGCGATGCATAACTACTATTTTGGTTTGAAGACTTAATGTGCAGAAGGATGATTTGATCAACATATTGTTTAAGGGGTATTCTGTTATTGTTAGAGAGTCTGAATCTTAGTAAAGCTTTTAAGCACACTAAGAAAAGGTTGGAGATTGGTTTCAGACTATGGTTGCATGACTTCTCAGCCATCCAGAGAGTCATGACAGTATGTGTGGAGGTGCAAAGGCATGATTCAGAGACTAGTTCAGGGTACTTGGAGTCATTCCCTATGAGCTGGTGATTGTTCAATTTTGAGTATTCTCCACAATGAAGTTTTGTGCTCAGCTGGAGTTGTGATTGTCCATGTTAGGGGGAGTCAGTAGAATAATGGTTTTGTTCTGGAGCTTGAGCTTATGGAGTTGTTGGCCTCTTATGAGGATGTGTTATTTCTACGAGAATTTATTTTCTCTATAGTGATGAATAGGACAAGTAAGGTGTCATGCTGGTTGTTGGGAGATGTCACATTTGTTTTGCCATGTGGTGTGTGACACTAAGTGAAAGAAGTTCACTTAAAGATTTCAGTTGAAGGCATTGTGGTCATGCCTCTGAATTTTTGAAGAAGTCTGGGAAACATCCCTGGCCAAAGTACTAAAGATTTGTTGGAGACAATGTCTGAAAAGATGTCAGAACATTACTCAAGACATGTTTCCCTGAGCCCAACAAAGGAATATTCTAGATTGTGCATCCAGCCACGTGTAAGAAGGGGGCCTAGAAAGTGTTGATTGACCATGCAGGTGCATGAATTAGGACTGGTTCATTTCAGCAGAAACAGTCTAAGAGCTATTAAAGGCGTTCAAAGTCAGTTTGGACGGTGCACCTTGAATTAAGCTACAGATTTTCCATTCTCAATTAACGTTTTCTTTGACTAAGAATTAAAGATCGTTAATATCTAAGAAATTGCTCTGCTATTTATATAGGCTTCTCCTATCCTCTACCATCAAGTGAGTGTTATTCTCATCAACACAATGGGTTTTGTTCGGGTCTGGTTAAGCTGTGCCTGGGTCTGGTTTTGTGATGGCCTCCTTTGTCAATTTTTGGCCAAAAAGGGGGAGAAAGGGATTGTTGCTCAGATGTTCAGACAGGAGTCTGTGATTACAAATGTTGTCCAAACATGTCGAATCAAATGTCTATCATGTTTCTATTTGGTTATTTTTTGTGACCTGTGATCTGAGTTATGAACACAGTTGTGATCTGTGTTCTGAGTTACGAGGAGTGGTGGAGGGTTTGGTCTTAAGTTTCCTCTTATGCCCTTCAAAGAGTAATTAAGAGTTCTCTTATGCAACCATTGGTCTTCGATGTTAAGAAGAGGTTCTGGGATTGAGGGGGAGTACAAGCTGTCTTCTGCTATCTTCTTCCTCGTGTGCACCAATAAACTTCAGGACTTTCCTTCCTTTTATCCTGAAGATAGTTGTTCGTTGGTGCTGATGCAATGGAGTTCTTCAGAGTGCTGCAAAGAAGATGTCGAACAAAGATGTTGAGACATTATTTTTAAACTAAAGATCTGTTGCTGTGTGCAGTAGACTCTGAACACTACTGCTGTTGGTTGTATTTTTATATTGCTGTAAACTCCTGGATTGTAATTGTTTTTAGATTATTTGTTTTAGCCAAAATTTGCTAAAAGGGGAGATTGTTAGTTCTCTTGTATTAGGATTGGCTTAATTTTTGTAAAACAAATAATAGCAGCAATAATGTAATAGAGAATAGGATGTATAAACTTGCTAAGAAGAATAGGTACAGCAAGAACATGTTGTGTTGAAGTTATTCAACAACTGGAACAACATGTCGAAGAAGATGTCCTAAGAGGGAGCATTCGACATCGCGCCTGCTGAGATGGATTAATGAGATTCAGTTATGTTTTGAATTGTGCAGAATCTACAAGAGAAAATTATGCATCCTATGTGGCGCATTTTTAAAGGTCTAGAAGATTCAATCAGAAATCAAGTTAGATGAAGATTTTCTAAATAAGGAGATTATTTAGGAAACTAAAAGATTGAAGACCTAACTTGTGGCCGAAGCAACTGCTAATTGTAACAGCTAATGAAGTTGTGATTGAAGGCCCAAATCCAGTTGGGTACAGGTTATAAATAGAAGGGTTTGTAACCTTGGAAGATACGACTCAAGATGTAGAAGTCTAGGGTTCTGTCTAGGTAAACCTCCTGGCTTGTGGGAAGGTTACCAGTATCCCTCAAAACCTGTAGGTAAGAGGCAGTACGTATTGTTCTTGGAGGAAGCTTTGAAGCAACTCCAGGTTGTGGTCTTAGTTAAGGGAAGAAGCTAACAAACTGTGGAGTTTGGCATCATACTTAGCTAGGTATTGTTCTCATCAGATGTTGATGTGTCATAGGAGTGTGTCTCCTCACCATGGAAGTGTGGCTTCATGTCTATCTGTGTGATCAGAATGTAGGCGAAGGGCTATCGATGAAGTGGCTGAGATGTTGACTGCTAGACATCATTGCGATGATTGGGAGTGAGATGGAGTCTCATATATAGGGAGGACCTAGGTAGAAGGGTCATTGGGTAGAGATTAAGTGCGTAGATCGTCAATGGGTGTGTTGGCTATAGGGTCTGCAAATTAATACTGCTAATAGTGGACTTCATCCCTGGCTTGGTAGTCCCCAGAGTAGATGTGTGTTATCGAACTAGGTAAACAATTCTGGTGTGTTCTTATGTTTTTCTGTACTGGTCTTATTTGTTTATACCTTGCCATGCTGTTTTGTTCAGATCAGATGTCCAGACATTCTATAGGACATCTGTAGTCTGATATACCAGAATTTCAATCTGAAGCAAGGAGTTGCTGCTCAAAGCTTGCTCAACCAGAAGACGAAGAAGAAGAAGATCTACAAGATGTCAACAATCATAATATGTAAATACATCTTTGTAGTTTCTTAGGAAAGCAAGGAGCTGATTGCTCAAAACTTGCTTGAACACATGTGTGTGTTCTTTGTACTTAAACCTAGGAGAAACTTGCTTATTAAGAAGCACAATTTGTAATCTCCAGTTTTCCAATTCAACTAAATGAATTGAGACTCCTCAAGTGAACGTTATATCCTGATGGGATCCCTGAACGGTTTAGCTGTGAGTTGAGGCCCTTGAGTAGATCACGTGGTGATCAGATACTTGAGATGACAATGGCTGAGGGTCATTGTGGAAAATCCTGAAATATGGTCAGTAGCGTTATATTCATTGTGATGAATCCCTGCTTGGTCAATGAACATTATATCCTATTGATCCCTGAACGGTTCATTGGGTTGTTAGTCACAGTGCGGCTGTACAAGTGGTTAGTCACCGGCTATTTCCCATGCAAGTGTAATCATGATTTGGTTATAGTGGATTAAGTCCTTGTGTTCAAGGCGAAATCACCTGAGGAGGGTGGACTGGATTAGACCGCGTGGTGAACCAGGATATATCGTGTGTCCTTTACTCTCTTGCTTAGTATCTCTATTTATGTTTCTGCATTGAATATCAGAACCTCATATTAAGCAAAGTCAGAACCTTGCAACCTATCTCTGATAAGCTTCCGCACTGCAAGTTCTGAGTATCGTATCTTATGAACAGAACCTATACGGTTCTCATACTACTTAGTTAATAGATCAGAATCTCTCAACGAACATTGAAGGTTCTTGAGCGTCAAATTACCAAGATGCGAAAAGTTACTAAAAGAGTAAATACACAATTCAAACCCCCTTTCTTGTGTCTTTCTCGTACCTTCAGACGTTTGGCTGCCCAAGCCAGAGCGCAGCAAGTTTTCTCAAGCATAGTGTACCGAGTCTCGCAGTCGGTGAATTTCTTGCTCAGATAGTAAATGGCAAACTCTTTCCTTTTAGTTTCTGCTTGTTGACCAAGTACACATCCCATTGAGTCCTCTAGGACTGTGAGGTAGATAATCAGCGGTCTTCCTTCCACTGGAGGTGATAGAATTGGCGGATTCTACAGGTATTCCTTGATACTGTCAAAGGCGGTTTGACAGTCCTCTGTCCAAACGCAGTCCTGGTTCTTTTTCAGTAATTTGAAAATTGGCGCACATGTCACGGTCATGAGGAATATGAATCTGGAGATGTAGTGCAAACGTCCCAGGAATCCTCTGACTTATTTTTCAGTTTTCGTAGAAGGCATTTCTTGAATGGCCTTGACCTTGTCAGGATCAACCTCAATTCCTTTCTGGCTAACGATGAACCCTAAAAGTTTCCCTGAACGGACACTGAAGGTGCATTTATTGGGATTCAAGCGGAGTTTGTACTTTCTCAACCGCTCAAATAGTCTTGACAGGTGTGTCACATGCTCCTCCTCTGTTTTAGATTTGGCAATCATGTCACCGACATATACCTCGATTTCTTTATGTATCATGTCATGAAACAGAGTAGTCATGGCCCTTTGATAGGTTTACCCGGTGTTCTTCAAACCGAACGGCGTCACCTTGTAGCAAAAGGTACCCCATGGGGTAATGAAGGAAGTTTTCTCCATGTCTTTCGGTGCCATCTTGATTTGATAATAGCCCGAGAATCCATCCATGAAGGAGAAAACTTTGAACTTTGTTGTACTGTCTACCAACATGTCAATGTGTGGTAAAGGAAAGTCGTCCTTTGGACTAGCCTTGTTTAGATCCCTGTATTCGACACACATTCTGACCTTTCCGTCCTTAATCGGAACGGGTACGATGTTGGCTAACCATTGAGGATATTCCGACGTGGCGAGGAAACCCGCGTCAATTTGTTTATGTACCTCCTCTTTGATTTTGATGGCCATATCCGGGTGAGTCCATCTCAACCTGTGTTTTACTGGCGGACATTTCGATCTTAACGGTAGATGATGTTCCACAATGCTGGTATCCAACCCTGGCATATCCTGATAGGACCAAGCGAATACATCGGGGCTCTGAGAAGCTTCGTCAAACTTTCTTTGGCAGTTGGACTGAGCAGTGCCCTAATCCTGATTTCTTTTCTCTCTTTTTCGGAACCCAAGTTTACCGTTTCCAATGGCTCTTTGTGAGCTTCAATGGACCTTTCCTCTTGTCTGAGTAGTCAGGAGATCTCTTCTGGAATTTCGTTGTCATCTTCTTCTTCAGCCCCAAATACTGGGAACTCAAAGTTGGGAGAAGACATTGGATCGTATGTTTCAACGGGGTTTAAAACAAGCAATCTGTATGACGTGATGATTTGTTTTAGAAGAGATAGAGAGAATGCAAGAGTGTGTGCAGTGTATTTTTTGTTTACTGCTTGTTTTCATTATTGAACTATTTTTTAGGATTACCATTTTCTAAGAAAAGCAAAAAGAGAAAACAGCAATAAATGCAGAAATTACAGAACGACGTTATTTTATTTATGAATAAGTCGATTCTTGAAACTACAGCCATATAAAACAAAACTCTGTCGCTTTGGGCAAAGCGAAGAAGGATATTTACAGAAAGTGAGCCCTATCAAAACATTTGTTTCACCTGGGCAGGGTGAAAGGTTAAAGTAAAGATGGCAATTACTTTGACTTATGAACAATCTTCGGAACATCGACTGCAACCCATTGGCGGCAAACTCCTCGGTGAATCACAAAGTTTGGTACCTTCCTTGATTTGTCTTCAGAAATGACACTGATTTCTGGCGGAGCAGGATCATTGGAATCTGTCTCCCAGGCAGAGTTGTCGTAGGAGGATTCCTTAGTTGTATTTTGCGTAGTATTTGTATTCCCAACCGTATCTCCCCATCCAGTTGGCTGGATGTCTTCGAGCCTGATACGAGAGCTTTCAGGAGCAGTGTACTTGACCATATAGTCGTATTTTCCACTTGGTTATCCCAGGGTGTCCCACACTTCTTTGGAACTGGAGGAGTCATCTCTCTCGATAACGTTGACCTCGGGAAAAGCATAGTTAATGAATTCTAGTCCTGCAAACGTTGCGAATTCATCATCGTTCTGAGTATTTTCAGGATAACCTGGGTGTTGATCCCATGACATGGTGGGGACGCAGGTATTCTTTTCAATGACACTCAGCTGACTTTCTTGCCCCAAGTCTCCTGGGTAAGGCTGCCACATTGGCGGGCCATCCATCGGGCCATGATAGCTCTGGTCAAATTTGTCTTTCATCAGGGTGTCCTCCTCTAATGAGTTTGGTGGAGCACGACATCCTTCCGGATCATAATCTCCATGTAGTATTTCGACATCTGACCGGGGTATAAATCTCGGGCTCTGTGTAGGAAAGCAAAAGGGAGTCTGCATTTCGTCCCGAGACATATAACCGTCCTCGTTGAGATAGGACTTCCATTCTTCCTCCGTATCGGATGAATCATCTTTATTGATGGTATGCACTTCTTGAGCCACTGGTTGAAGGAAGCCTCCGCTGTGGAAGAAGTTCTAAATGGGACGAAGACTTTCATCGTTAGCAGCTGTCTGGGTACAGGTTGTAGAAAAACCAAGACCCTTCTTTGTTTTATCGTTAGTAGGAATGACAAGCCGCCCCCATCATGTTGTATTGGCACTCTCGACCGCTTTGATATCATCTTTGTACGAGGAAATCGAAGTTCCGCCTTTGGATTGATTGTCCTTGTGTAGCGAAAGCGTTTGGAAATGGGTTCCGATTACCCCCTCTGGTTCTACATAAGTGGATAACGATAAGTTGCATACAAGCAAGGCCTGTTCTCCACAGACTGTGACGAGTTGGTCGTTCTGGATGAACTTTAGCTTTTAGTGGAGGGTCGAAGTGACCGCCCCAGCCTGATGTATCCAAGGTCTTCCTTATAAACAACTGTAAGTTGCCCGGATGTCCATGACCTGGAAAGTGACTTGGAAAGTGTGAGGACCGATAGTTATGGGAAGGTCGACTTCACCGATAACCGTTTTTCTGGATCCGTCAAATGCTTTGACGACGACCTCGCTGGTTCTCATCGGAGGGACTTTGAATGATAATTGCATCAAGGTGGACTTCGGCATAACATTCAGGGCTGACCCTGTGTCTACCATTATGCTGGCTAAAGCATCATCCTGGCAGTTGACTGTAATATTGAGTACCATGTTATGACGGCGACCTTGCTCAGGTAATTCCTCATCACTAAATCCCAAGTTATTGCAGGCAGTGATGTTAGAGACAATGCTATCGAACTGTCTGATCGTTACGTCCTATTCCACAAAGGCTTTCTCCAAGACTTTCTGTAGAGCCTCCCTGTGCGCTTCTGAACTAAGTAACAATGATAATACCGAGATCTTTGAAGGAGTCTATAACAATTGATCCACAATGTTGTATTCACTCCCCTGGATGAGCTTCAACATCTCATCATTTTTTTTGAAAGGTCGGGATTATTGGATTGACCGACCGGTGGATTGGAAACTTCTGTCGGAGGCTCCTTCTCTCTGCTAGGTTCTCCAATTCCTCTGTTAAAGATTCGACCGCTCCGTGTTACTCGACTGATGTCTACAATATTCGACCGTACTTGTAAGGGATAGTCTTAGTTGATTCATATGGTAGTGGCCCCGGTAGATA
This sequence comes from Lathyrus tuberosus, assembly GCA_022829125.1. Lineage (NCBI taxonomy): Eukaryota > Viridiplantae > Streptophyta > Magnoliopsida > Fabales > Fabaceae > Lathyrus > Lathyrus tuberosus. The sequence continues at coordinate 1,276,925 of JALAZF010000082.1, read as the reverse complement.
GACGACTATGGGAACCTTCTGATTTTTCTGACCATCGTACGTAATTTCGACCCGAGCCCTCTGATGATCAGAGATTATGACGACGTCCTCGATTTGATCAGCGAGGTAGTTGACCGATCCATAACCTGACCATGGTTGAATCTTTTTGCGGTCTAATTGACTTTGAAGGGCTGCTCGCACGAAGTAGCATCCTTGATTATCCACTGAGCAAACTCCACACCGCTCGTAGTTGTGTAGTGGCACCTGGCCACGTCCGCTTTGAATTCAGTGTAACCTTACGAGGTCCGTTTCCATCGATCGAACATCTTGACTTTGATATCTAGTAGGATTCCCATTAGTGATACTAATTTACTAGGTGTCTTCATCCATATAGATTGGAAGCCACCAATGGTTTAATAAGTGCTGAAGTGTTTCCTGGACAATGGCACAACCTTGATCGTTTTTACAACCCGCTTTACAGCCCTGGTAATCATGTGAAGTGAGAAAACCGAGTTGCACCTGCGTAGCGTGTAACTCCACCAGGCTGACATTCATCAAGCGAATATCGAAGATCTGGATCATGTTAATTTGATAATGATTCCTATCATGGTAGTCTTGGATCCATCCAAGATCCATCTGACGCTGGAGGGCCTCTTGTACAAAAGAGCATCCCTGTTTGTTTACCGAGCAAGTCAGACAGGAATTGTACTCATGCCACGAAAGATTATGATATTGGCTTTGCCTTGAGTGCATTGCCACCAAGTTGACATTCATCGCACGAATGTCGTGGTTTTGAATGATGTTGGAATTCATATAAACCATGTTAACTCCATGAACTCGGTGCTCCGAGATCCATCTGTTCCTGTAGAGCTGATTGCACTACAGAAGATCCCTGATTATTTTTAGAGCAGATATCACACTGGTGATAATTATGAGGTGGCACATGGCCATATCCACTCTGTCTACAATGCATCTTGACCAAATTGGCTCTTAATAAGAGTACATCTTGAATTTGATAAACGTTTTTAGACTCTCCCTCTATCAAATTGACTGCAGCTTTATCGTGTTGAGGCAGCGGGTTCGTGAGAACATTCGGATTCGTATCTTTGAAAGATAAGACCCCGCTCCTAACAAGCTTTTGTACGTTGGATTTGAAACTGAGACAGTTCTCTATGTTATGCCTTGGTCCTCCTTGATGGTAAGGGCAAGTCTGATCCACCTTAAACAAAAAAGGAGGATTTTCCGGTACTGTAAGAGGAGACTTAGTCTGGACATGCCTCTTGGCCAGTAGTAACGGAAATAGTTCTGCGTACAATACGGGTATAGGATCAAATCCTGGTGGCCGCGTTGTACGGTTGTTGTTGTTGTTTGGAATACGAGCCTGCTGAAGAGGCTGCTGTGTCCTTTGTTGAAATTGCTGTTGACTAGGTTGGCTCTGTGCAACCTGAGGTTGATACGTAGGAATAGGCGCGGGGTTTATAGCAGGAGTTACAGCTGCTACTGGTTGGTACCGACGCCTTAGCTTTCCGAGAGAGTGTCTTTGATTAGACGTCCTTCTCGCTTGTCGACCCAGTGTCTTTGATTAGACGTCCTTCTCGAACGGCTTCCTCAAGATGAACTCCCATGCCTACCATTTCGGTGAAGTCACTGGGCGCACTGGCGACCAATCTGTCATAGTAAAATGAGCTCAAGGTCTTTAAGAAAATCTTTGTCATCTCTTTTTCCTCAAGAGGTGGACAAATTTGAGCGGCAATTTCACGCCATCTCTGAGCGTATTCCTTGAAGGTTTCCTTGTCCCTTTGCGACATTGATCTGAGTTGATCTCTATCTGGTGCCATGTCCAGATTATACGTATATTATTGGACGAAGGCAGTGCCAAGATCTCTGAAAGTGCTAATCGTAGCGCGTTTAAACCCATGTACCATTTTAAGGCGGCACCGGTTAAACTATCCTGAAAGTAGTGAATCAATAGATCCTGATTCTCTATCTGAGCTAACATTCACCGAGCGTACATCACCAAATGGCTTTGAGGGCAAGAGTTACCCTTCTACTTTTCAAAATCGGGCACTTGGAACTCATGCAAAACTTTCACATTGGGGACCAAGCAGAGATCTGCAGCGTCCTTTCCAAATAAATCCTGACCGCGAATGGCATGCAGTTCCTTCTGCATTTCCAGGAACTGCTCCTAGAATTCATCCATTCTATCAAACATAGTTTCCTTTCTACCAGAAGGTATCTGTGGAATATGTCCTTCCGGGACAGTGTGCACCACAGGGAGTGGTACCATTACTACGGCAGTGAATCTTCGTGTTTCCCGAAGTTTGTAACCTTCAGAAGTTATTGGTATGCCCCTGGCATCTTCGCCTTCCCGAAGTTTGTAACCTTCAGGCCCAGCGGCTCCTGCTGAAGTTTCCGGATCTCCAGTGATCGGCGGAATATATCCTTCCGGGATATAGTTAGTTGGCATGCCCCAAGGACGATCTTTCGGAATTCTGTACCTAGGATCATACTTCTCCACTATGGGCGTTGAGGTGATCTCTGAGATCATAGTTCTTTGTAGCTGAGCTTCTGCCATGGCTTGCATGTTGTTACGAAGCTTTCTCATATCCTCTCTCAGAGCGTCGATCTCTTCTTTCAACTCTCTGTTCTCTTCCTCGAGATCATCCATCTCAGAGCGTCGAATGAGACAGTTTGACTCTAGAACCGAGACACAAACGTGAGATTCGTAGGTAAGAAGAATACGTGACGTGAGAATGATGAATGCAATGATTATATTAATTGTTTTTTCGGTTTAATCAAAATAAACTTCGACAATTATATTGCAAATATCAAACAGTGGGGAAATCCGTGTTTTATTGAATTCAAAGGATTGCGGAAATGGTAATACAGTAAATTACAAAATGCGGAAACAGAAACCTAAGCTAGCGGGTCCCGAGTCCTCTCTAAGGAGAAATCGGGTGCTGATTCTGGTACTTTCCTTTTCTTGGACCGGGGCTCTTGGGCCGTTGTCGGGTTGTCATTCCTTTGCCAAGTGAAAGGAGCGAGCAAATTCCTTTGGTCATCTGGATTCTCTACAGCATGTTGCTTCAAAATCTCAATTAGAGCGTCCTTATCTTTTAACAGTTGTTGTATTTTGGTACATTCCACATTGAGAATGCGGTACTTGTTCTTCCAAGACCTCCTCTCCTGTTGAGCTTTGTTGAGAGTAACCTGAAGTTTTTCCGCTTCAGTCATGAAGTACATGACAGATTCCCTTGGTGGAAGAACTCCATGACGAGGATAAGGTATTTTTAGCTTGAGAGCTCTAGTTTGCACCCAGTGGAGATAAGGCTCCACCGAGACACAGTCCGGTTTTCCTAGAGACTCTCTTCCTTTCTTATGAACATGTTTCCAAGCGTGCACTATTTCTATCTTTAGTGCCCTGTCATTTTCTCCTTCCTTGAAGAAAAGACCCTCCAGATGAGCATTACGCGGGACATGCCTCATCGGGTATCCAAATTGACGACGAACCAATACTGGATGGTAATTAATTCCTCCCTTAGTTCCTATGAGGGGTACATTGGGGAAGTTTCCACAACGGTCAATGATCCTGATCCCGTCATAAATCCTATTGCACCAATCTATATCAGAGTTGGTAAGGGACATGATCTTCTGCGACCAACGTAAGGCACTCTTATGATCCCAAAAAACGGTAGACTTAGGCAAGTGGGAGATAAAACAGTTGTATAGCAGGGGTACAAGGCACGTGATCTCCCCTCCACTGTACAAATTCCCTAAGTGTACAGAATGATACGCATCTGCGAGCAGAGTTGGTACAGGGTTTCCAATGCGAAAAACCTTAAGGGCGTTGATATCTACAAAGTAATCAATGTTGGGAAACAAAAATAACCCGTAGGTGAGCTGATAACACAAATTTATATCATATTTTTACTTCGATTTATGTTAGTTCTTATTCTGTTTTTCGTCTAATATCCGATTTTCTCGAGATTATTTAAGTGTTTTTGCAGGTAATTATATTTCGCAAGTCAAAGTATGCTACATGTGGAAAAGAACCAAAACATGCAAGAAAAGAGCAGAAAAGAGAAGAAAAATTGAAGAAATCCATTTTTTGCTGATATCACGATCGTCATGGGAGTGCCACGACCGTGGCAGCTTCAAAGTACACCACGACCGTCCCATATCACCACGATCGTCATGCGCTTAATTTACACGTTGGATGCAGTGACTTAACTACGAATTCTCAGAGAAGCAGTTTCACACGATGCCATTTTCCTCTGAAATTTTCTAGGTCCAACGTGGTATAACCGTCAGCATGAGTGGCTGAATTTTCTCCAACTTCTACCTCAAGTGAGCCCATAAATACAAGCATTAATGAAGAACAAAGGGTGGCCAATTTTGCTTTCAAAGTGTACCGTTTTGCTGCCAATTTGTTTCCAGAATTTTTATTTCATTTCTTTTACTTTGCATTTCCATTTCCTTGTCAACCATTACCGAACAAAAGTGACAGTTTCTCACACTGAGGAACTGTTACAACTTAGCTTTAGTTCTTTGTTTCATTGCCTTCAACCTTTGCAATTTATTACATTCAAGCAAGAACCTACCGGCTTGTGGAGGGATTGCTGTTGTCATTATTACTGAATTCCAGGTTTCGTTATTTAATTCAAGCATTGTTTATTTATTTCTTAGTTATGTCTGTGTTTATATATTTCCTTGCCTTCACGTTTAATTTCCTAATTATGTCGAGCTAAACCGATATTATCGGTATGTAATGAAGTAACTAAAATGAATTAATTTTCTCTAAGCTAAAATCTATAATCAATCCTTCTTCTGGCTTCAATTTCTTAATTTAAAACCCAACTTTTATTACGAGAGTAAAAAAAAGTAACATAGGTTAAAGTCGAGACCACGGGAGTGTGAGGCTTTACCCGGATAGCTGAAATCGGGCATTAGTTTTAAAAACAGCGGAAGCGCTTTAAAGTTAATTAGGTTTAATTAGTTTTCAAAAAGTATTTTTAACCTCATACGGGCTAGCGAGAGCAGACGTATTGACTTAGAAGTATGGTCCGAAGAAATAACCACGGGAGTGTGAGTTGAGGGATTTTAAACCGGTTTCTCCTAAAGATGAATAGGGTGATAGATCTTTATAGGCTTAGGTTTAATTAATTCCACGTAGGTTACCGAATTATATACCGATAACTTATTCATAACTAGTATTCCCAAATTTTAATTTCCCTTTAATTTCCCGTTTGAACTAAAAAACCCAAATTCTGATTAGCCTTAGATAAACATAGTAACGATAGATAACGGTGCGTTCGATTTCTAGTCTCTGTGGGATCGATAATCTTTTAAAACTACACGATACAACTGTATACTTGCAGTAAACCCCATTCGACTCATAAAGTCACGATCAAGTTTTTGGCGCCGTTGCCGGGGACTAATTAAGTCGACATCGTAATTCCTTTGTTACGTCGTATAGACTAAGGCAAAAAAAAACCAAAATTCCCTTTCTGTTGATTGTATGCCAAGTACTCGCTCTTCTGGCGAAGACCTCGTACGACCAACAGACGAACCTGAACGTCTTCTTACCGTAAAAAGACGTATCCAAGAATACTGCTTAGCTCACGATATCCCTTTTCCTTTATCAGAACCTGAATCTCAATCAGAACCTGAACTCGAATCCGAATCAGATTCCGAATCAGAACCAGACATGGAGGATCCACCACAGAACCGACCTCTTAAGTATTATGATGCCGCATCTCAACAAGAACCTCACAACAGCATTGTCGCTCCGGCTATCAACCGAAACGATTTCGAGCTGAAACCCTCGCTGTTATCTGCTGTGCCACAAAATCAATTTTTTTGGAAACCCAACAGAAGACCCGAACGAACATCTAACTAAGTTTGTGCAGTACGCAGACACAGTGAAAGCGAATGGTGTAACCGCAGACGCCATAAGACTACGTCTTTTCCCTTTTTCATTAAGAGATAGAGCTTAGGCTTGGTTGCAATCCTTGCCATCAAATTCTATTACTTCTTGGGAAGATTTAAAGAAGGTCTTTCTGGCACGATATTTTCCGCCAAGCAAAACAGCTATGCTGAGAGCCCAAATCAATAGCTTCAGACAAAAAGACAACGAGTCTTTATATGATGCATGGGAAAGATACAAAGATATGAGGAGGATATGCCCACATCATGGTCTTGAGGATTGGTTAATTATCCACACATTTTACAATGGTCTCTTGTATAACACAAGATTGACAATAGATGTCGCCGCAGGTCGTACACTCATGGATAAACCCTATGATGAAGCCCAACAACTCATCGAGAGCATGGCTCAGAATCACTACCAATGGGGAGGTGAAAGAACTCAAGTGGAGAAATCCCAACCGAAAGGAGGAATGTACGAAGTATCTAGCCTAGATGTCGTCCGTGCTAAGGTAGATGCAATTGCTCAAAAGATAGACAACTTGACCATGACACCCGCAGCCACCGTGGTTGCTGTAGCGCCAAACTGCGAATTATGTGGAACAGCTGGACACGCTGCCCCTGAATGTCAAGTTTTAGCATAAGCCTCTACAGATCAAGTGAATTATGCTCAAGCAAACCCTTATGCAAATACCTACAATCCTGGTTGGAAGAATCACCCCAACTTCTCTTACAAAAACAACAATGCAATGTATGCACCTGGTCAAGCACCTGCTGCACCACCAGGTTATCAAAAGGCTGCAACAGCTGCTCCAAATGTTCCTAGGAAGTCTAACCTCGAACTGATGATAGAAAACTTCATAACTACCCAGACTCAAACAAACAAAGAGTTCCTGAATCAAAACGTACACACTAGTGAACAGATTAAGAAGTTAGCAAACAAAGTAGACGCTTTGGCCACTCAAAACAAAATGCTTGAAACACAAATTTCCCAAGTGGCTCAACAACAAGCACCTACTACTGCTCCTGCTGGAATATTTCCTGGACAGCCACAACCTAATCCCAAAGGACATGCAAACGCTGTTATACTGAGAAGTGGAAAAGAATTAGATGGACCCATTGACCCGAGACTTCAAAATCTAGCCATGTACCAAAAGTCTGCTAACGACCAAACAACTGAGAAGGAGAGTGAACCCAAGGAAAAGGAAGATAATAACCAAGAGGATGTAAACAAAGAAAAACCTTATGTGCCTCCACCACCTTATAAGCCGCCTATTCCGTATCCTCAAAGATTGAAAAGATCTAAAACTGCAGGGCAATTTAAGAAATTTGTTGAACTTCTGAAACAATTAAACATCACGATACCTTTTACAGAAGCCATCACCCAGATGCCCTCGTACGCTAAGTTCCTAAAAGAAATCCTATCCAATAAGAAAAAGATTGAGGAAAACGAAACAGTTACACTTACTGCTGAGTGTAGCGCAATAATTCAAAAAAAATGCCTCCTAAGCTAAAAGACCCAGGTAGTTTCTCAATACCTTGTGTAATTGGGAAGTTCGTCATAGACAAAGCTCTATGCGACTTAGGAGCCAGTATCAGTGTTATGCCCTTATCCATTTGCAAGAAGCTTGATATGGGAGAATTAAGACCAACTAAGATGTCTGTGCAATTAGCTGACCGCTCTGTTAAATACCCAGTTGGTATACTAGAGAATGTTTCAGTTCGTATAGGATAATTCTATATCCCTACTGATTTCATAATCATGGATATTACAGAAGACTCTACTACTCCTATCATATTAGGAAGGCCATTCCTAGCTACTGCTGGAGCAATTATAGATGTAAAGAGAGGCAGACTAACATTTGAAGTTAGTGAAGAGAAAGTTGAATTTATCTTGACACAATTCTTACAAGCCCCAGCTATAGACGACACATGTTATTTACTAGATGTCATAGACGAGTGCGTAAGAGAAATCGAGATGGAACCGACCATATATTCAGATATTCTAAAAATTCCTATACCTCCGATTTTCGAAGATGATAACTGGCGTGAACCTTATCAAGAGGATAGCCTAAGCGAATACTTAGCACTTACACCAGATCATCTACCTTGCCCAAAGAACCCAGCCCTAGAACTAAAAACGTTACCCAAAAATTTAAGGTATGAATTCCTAGACGAAGCTCTCGAACGACCTGTAATAGTCAACGCAGACTTAGGACAGACCGAAACGAAGAAACTATTAGATGTCTTAAGAAAATATCCAACTACGTTAGGCTATAACATCGCTGATCTTAAAGGAATAAGCCCTTCTATTTGTATGCACCGCATTATGCTGGAGGAAGACTGTAAATCCTCTAGGGAACATCAGAGAAGGATTAACCCGATCTTGAGCACTGTAGTCAAGGACGAAGTGAAAAAACTCTTAGAAGCAGGAATCATATACCCGATATCAGACAGTCAATGGGTTAGCCCAGTACATGTCGTTCCAAAGAAGGGAGGTGTTACAGTTGTTAAGAACGAAAAAGGTGAATCTATAACAAAAGGGTTGTAACTGGAAGTAGAATGTGCATCGACTATAGGAAGCTAAATAAAGCCACTCGTAAAGACCATTTCCCATTGCCTTTCATTGACCAAATGTTGGAAAGATTGGTTAAACACTCATACTTCTGCTATTTAGACGGTTACTCAGGATTCTTTCAAATTCCTATTCACCCTGATGACCAAGAAAAGACGACCTTCACATGTCCCTATGGTACATTTGCTTATCGGCGAATGCCGTTTGGACTATGTAATGCACCTGCCATATTCCAAATATGCATGATGTCAATCTTTGCTGACTTTATAGATGACATTATGGAAGTGTTTATGGATGACTTCTCTGTATGTGGGCAGAGCTTTGAAGGATGTCTATCGAACCTAGAAATGGTATTGGAAAGATGCGTAAAGGTTAATCTTGTATTAAACTGGGAGAAATGATGGTAAATGAAGGAATTGTACTTGGACACGTTGTGTCCGATACAGGAATTGAAGTTGATAAAGCCAAGATAGAAATTATAAAAGATCTTCAACCTCCAAAAACCGTACGAGAAATACGAAGTTTCTTAGGACAGGCCGGTTTCTACCGACGATTCATAAAGGATTTCTCGAAAATCACAAAACCTCTTACCGGTCTGTTAATGAAAGACGCTGAATTCATCTTTGATGAGAAATGCCTAAAAGCGTTCGATCAGCTGAAAACAGCTCTTATTACCGCACCTATCATGCAACCGCCAGATTGGAGATTACCTTTCGAAATCATGTGTGACGCAAGTGATTATGCTGTAGGTGCAGTCTTAGGACAGAGGAGGGATAGAAAACTTTATGCCATTTACTATGCAAGTAGAACCTTAGATTCCACCCAAATGAACTACGCTACCACAGAAAAAGAACTTTTAGTCGTGATCTTTTCCCTTGACAAATTTCGTTCCTACCTAGTGGGAGCTAAGATCATCATTTATACAGATCACGCAGCTATTAGATATTTACTTAACAAGAAGGATGCAAAACCTAGACTACTAAGGTGGATCCTACTTCTACAAGAATTCGATTTAGAAATCAAAGATAAGAAAGGAACCGAAAACGTAGTAGCAGACCACTTATCCAGATTAGAGGGCATTAAACCAGAGCCAATACCCATTAATGAGGATTTCCCATATAAACGACTCATAGCCCAACTAGAAAGTGATATGTCTGCTCTACAGTTGAATGACCCAAAGATGGAAGAAGTCGTGGAAGAAATTAACATGCACACAACCCTGCCATGGTATGCTGACATAGTCAACTACTTAGCAGCTGGAGTACTTCCACCAGACTTATCTTATCAACAAAAGAAAAAATTCTTTCATGATCTAAAACATGACTCTTGGGATGAACCTTTGCTGTTTAAGAGAGAAGCCGACGGTATCTTCCGTCGTTGCGTCCCAGAAGAAGAAATAGAAAACATCATCTCTCAATGTCATTCTGCTCCTTATGGAGGACATGCTAGTACCTCAAAGACATGTGCTAAGATCTTGCAATCCGGCCTATTCTGGCCCAACCTTTGGAAGGATGTCCACATCGCAATACTAAACTGCGACCGGTGCCAACGCACTGGTAACATATCAAGACGCGATGAGATGCCTCTAAAAGGTATATTAGAAGTAGAAGTCTTTGATGTATGGGGGATTGACTTTATGGGACCCTTTCCATCATCCTTTGGAAATAAATATATACTCGTAGCTGTCTATTATGTTTCAAAATGGATTGAGGCAATAGCTTCTCCTACAAATGATGCACGAGTAGTCATAAAGCTCTTTAAAAACACAATCTTTCCCAGATTTGGTGTACCGAGACTTGTCATAAGTGACGATGGTTCTCATTTCATATCAAAAATATTTGACAAATTACTATCGAAATATGGAGTAAGACACCGCGTAGCAACACCATATCAACCACAAACAAGTGGACAGGTTGAGGTCTCGAACCGAGAAATAAAACAAATTCTAGAAAAGATCGTAGCCACCTCTAGGAAAGACTGGTCATCAAAACTCAACGAAGCTTTATGGGCATATAGGACGGCCTACAAAACACCAATCGGAACTACACCTTTTAAGCTTGTCTATGGTAAATCTTGCCATTTGCCAGTGGAATTAGAACATAAAGCCTATTAGGCTATTAAAACACTGAACTTAAGGTATGATTCCGCAGGTGAAAAACGTATCCTAGATCTGCATGAACTAGAAGAGTTAAGATTAGACGCTTACGAGAATGCTAAGATATACAAAGAAAGAACTAAAAGATGGCACGATAAGCGCTTATCTAGAAAAGAATTTAGTGTGGGAGACGTTGTACTCCTCTTTAACTCAAGATTAAAACTCTTTCCTGGGAAATTAAGGTCTAGATGGTCCGGTCCTTTTGAAATTACAAAAATTCTACAAAGTGGAGCGGTAGAAATAAAGGGGAGGAATAGTAATCCATTTTTAGTCAATGGACAACGTCTAAAACACTATCACAACATTGAAAATATAGATTATTTGAACTGCCTAAGACTTTTAGAGTTGCCCACCGAACCTCCTAACTAAGCATCTAATTGAATTCGTCAGGCTTTCGACGCTAAAAACAACGCTTGATGGGAGGCAACCCATGATTTTTGTTTTTCATGCTTTATATTTGTTATTTCTTTATGCTTTCTATGTTTTGTTCTTATTTTGCAAATTTTCAGTTTCATTTATATCGTTTTAAATTTAATTTGAAAATATTGTGCTGATCTTAAAAATTGAAAAAAACTACAGGATTATAAAGTCTTTCTACTCTCTCTGTTCTCCTCTTCTGCTTTCATTTTTGCAAAAAGTACTACCTAATGGCCAACGAGGATAACATACCAGTAGAATTCAGAGATGGAACACAGTGGCATCGCTATGAGGCTTTGTCTCTTAGACCTTTTGCTTTGACAAAATTCGCCCACAGACCCACCATGACCGCCTTAGGTGTAGGTGAGAGCATAGACTTTCTGTTTAGCCAGTTAGGTTGGGAGGGTTTTGCCAATAAGAAACATAAGTGTTACCGTAGGCTGACTTTAGAATTCCTGAGTTCTCTAAGTTATAACCCTCACTGTGGAAAAGGTTTAACCAGGGGAAGAATTACATTTAGATTATTTGGATACAGCTGCCAGTTCACCATAAAGGAACTGTCGGATCTTTTGGGATTTCCTGCAGGACCCCATGTTTTCTCTGTGGTTCAAGAGGACTTAGAGTTAGTTTGAGAGCTGAGTGACTTTTGGGGTAGAATCTCAGGGAAACCTGATTTTGACATAGACCCTATGCTTTCAACAGAGATACATAACCCCGCTTTCTGTTACTTTCATATGATCCTGGCCTATACCCTATTTGGTAAACCTAAAAATGATAACACTGTTTCGAGGGATGAGCTTTTTATTATGTTTTGTGATTCTCAGTCTAGAGAGGTTAATGGACTCACTTTTATGCTGAATAACTTTTGCAAACTTATCAATAATGATAACAGCCCAATTTTGATAGGTAGCCTGGTTACTAAGATAGTTGATGCTATGGGATTCAGAACCCGACTTTCTAAGATTAACCCCTTTGGAGAATTTAGACCCATGAATATCACCTTTTGCTTCAATAGGGCTATGATTAGGGACCAAGGTCCGAACCATTTCCAGCTTTTAATTAACAATGTTGTCGTACCACACTTTACACTTCCAAATCATGAACGCACAAGTGTGCACAATCAACATAACTGGCTATATAACCTTGATGAACCCGTGCCTGAACCAGAAGAAACCTTTCCTGAACCTGAGATTAACCCAAAAACACCCCCTCATTACCATGATCTTGACTATATGGATTTCCAAGAGAACATTGACATTCCTAAAGCTGATGCCACTGATTATGCTTCTAATCTGAATTCTATTTTAAAGACTATGGATGAATATCATAAAGAAATCAATTAAGTGAAGGATGAGCTTAACACTGTGCTTCAAAATATTGTTGGACTTATGGACATGACCGTTGAACAGTTTGATCATTTAAATCAAGCCATCGCATCTTTGAAGAAACGCCTTGGCTAGATTTTTGAAGCACCTTATTTTCAAGACTTACTTTTTATGCATTTTACTTTAGAACAATTTACATTATTTCAGTTTTCATCTTTTCATATTGGGAATAATTTGATTTCATACATTTTTGATACAGTGCTAGTAGTTTAACTAGCGCCTTTCTGGTTTTAATTAATAATTTCATTTGCTGCAGCTATTAAATCTTTGTGATTTCAAATTCCATTCCTATACTTTTAATTCTATATTAATCTGTGTTATAATGTTACTTATCTATGTGTATGAAATTACTGCTATTTCCATGTGCCTTTTATAACTTGCTATTGAATTAATGTGTTTGGAACCGTGTCTGTCATTAAACTAATTCACCACCCAGATTTTGTGGACGTCACGATCGTGACGACCCCGTACGACCATCACGCGGGTTTGAAACGAATTCTACGTAAAAACAGAATTGTTTCGTTCGTTCCCTCTTTTTCCTCCAATTCAAACCCCAGCCGTCCACTACCTTCTGAAATTCCAAACCGTCCCATTACCATTTGAACCACATTATTCATTTCCATAACCATTCAACTTCCCATTACGCTATATAATCACATCATACGTAATTCTCTTTTCACAAACCCTCAAAATTCCATAACCCACTTTCTTCCCAAAACCCTCTCTAACAAAACAATGGCACGTGAAATTCCAGACTTATCCACATTACACTTCTGTGATGGAGAGGCAGGGGAACGCCAAAGAGCTCGGTATATCGACTTCTACCGCTGTTCCGTTTAACCGACCCGCTATGTCGACATTGCATGCTTAGAAGAACTCGGAATGCTTGAGGGAGTTTAATGGATGTTACATAATGTCGGTCTTTGGCAGCTTTGCACTCAGAGTCGGCCCACTTACGAAGACCTCACTTTAGAGTTCCTCAGTTCCTTTACCTACATAACCCCTCCGGGAGAAACGAACCAATTATCCGGAGTCGCAAAGTTCCGCATGTTTGGCAAAGAGTACTCAATCGAACATGATCATCTTGCCGAGATGCTTGGTTTCAAACATGGCGAGAATGTCCATCGCCGAGTACCGCAGGAAACTTTCTATCAAGCAGCGTTCCAACTATGGAATCATTTAACAGGAACAACAGTCGACAGCTGGGATAGCCTTAACGCAACATTCATCCATAACCCAGCCGTCAGATACGTCCACCGCGCACTTGGAAGCACCATCTTTGCACGAGATAGTAACCATAAGGTGAATTCTAAAGAGTTGTTTTTCCTTCATTGTATTTTTCATCCGGAGCTAATCAATGCCGCACCATTTTTACTAGCACACATACAGTCAAACTGTGCTAGAGGCTCCAAACCCTTCTACTTTGGAGGGATTGTCACCTCTATTGCACTCAGTTTGAATTTGGAAAACGACCTTGCTAGACTACCCTCATTGCCTCCAGTCTTCCTTGATATAGATTACTGCAGAAACTCACAACTCATCAAGTTACGACGAGATGGGAAATACCACCCTATGTTCCGCGCAAAAACCGTAAGAAGTATCATCATGCCTTGCAGGAGTCGCATTGACCCTCAGAATATGGCCAATTGGCTTTTTGGTCTTAATGCTCCTGAGCAAAATGCGCCTGCTCCAGATGATCAAGCACAGGGACCTGTTGATGAGATGGAGCAAGAAATGGATAACGCCCCTGAAAACTGACCACCGCCGGCCAATGATGCTCCTTCGACCTCCAGATGTCGTCGCCGCCCTGACCAAGACCCAGTTACTAATGATGAAATCCTGAGGGCTATATGGCAACAAACCCAGCAACAGAATGAAATGATGACACTTATGCGTCAAATCCAGCAAGGGCAAGTTGACCAAGGACAAAGACTTGACGGTGTCATCGAGGAGATGGGTGCATTGACACTGCGAGTGCAGGGCTTACACGAGTACATCCATCACATGGGCATTCCTGATCACGTCGCACAGCATGGAAAAGGATGCCCCAGAGGCAGAGGACGTGGTCCACCTTGATTTTATTTTGCTTTTGTATTTTGTTTCTCTTTTTAGTTTTCCTTTGTATTCCCCTTTATATCGCAACATTGAGGACAATGTCCGATATAGTGTGGGAGAGTTAGATTTATTTCCGTTTATTTCCCTTTCTTGTACTTTCTTTTTCCTTATCAAAGTAATATATGAATATTTTCGTTCAGTTATCCGATTTCCTCACTTTATTCTGCCATAACGAAAAAAAATTTACGATTAATGCACATCTGAGACATACCAAGCTTTAAACTATGTTAGGAAGCTGGGAAAGTGCTAACAAGATCGATATCGTCTTGACACCTTAGACCTCTTGCGTATGCGATATCAGTTTCGACACTTATTATACGATACCTTGAGTTCAGTCCTAAAGTAACCCTTAGTAGTTTATATTAGCAGTCAACACCGTCTATATCACAAACCACGTGGGGAACCGATGAATATAAGTGTTTGATGCCTAATCAAGAAAAAGAAGAAAAAAAAATCTTTCTTATCTATATGCCGAGAAAAAATAAATAGATTATCCAACAACTCTCACAGTTGTGAAAATGTGCAAGAAAAGAAAGAAAATCCGTTGTTGATTGGTTCAGAGGTACCTGATTCTGAACTTGGTAGGGCGAACTACTGTTCGATCCCCCGCAATCTATGAATGGGATGTATAAAGGGTTACCACATTTGTGTATCAGGCCCCGTGTAAGAAAATGGGATCAAAGTCACTAACCGGTTACTCCACTACGCGCGTGAATAAGGCAAAGGGCTTAATGTGATTGCGTTAGAATGAAACCGGGTGAAATGGATACGAAAACTTATGGTTGAACTTTAATATAATGATTTGGACTGGATTGTACAAAAGAGAGGTCTATGACAAGCTTGTTGCTTTGTGTCGTTATTGTATCCTTAGTGTTTTGCACTAGTACCCGTCTGACTAACAAGAAACTCTTTTTCAACACCATTGGTATGCCAGGTATGTGCATTTGATACAGTTTGTCCGTTTTAATAGATTAATTGCTTGAGGACAAGCAAAGATTCAAGTGTGGGAGAGTTTGATAACACGAATTTATATCATATTTTTACTTCGATTTATGTTAGTTCTTATTCCGTTTTTCGTCTAATATCCGATTTTCTCGAGATTATTTAAGTGTTTTTGCAGGTAATCATATTTCGCAAGTCAAAGTATGCTACATGTGGAAAAGAACCAAAACATGCAAGAAAAGAGCAGAAAAGAGAAGAAAAATTGAAGAAATCCATTTTTTGCTGATATCACGATCGTCATGGGAGTGCCACGACCGTGGCAGCTTCAAAGTACACCACGACCGTCATATATCTCCACGATCGTCATGCGCTTAATTTACACGTTGGATGCAGAGACTTAACTACGAATTCTCAGAGAAGCAGTTTCACACGATGCCATTTTCCTCCGAAGTTTTCTAGGTCCAACTTGGTATAACCGTCAGGATGAGTGGCTAAATTTTCTCCAACTTCTACCTCAAGTGAGCCCATAAATACAATCATTTACGAAGAACAAAGGGTGGCCAATTTTGCTTTCAAAGTGTACCGTTTTGCTGCCAATTTGTTTCTAGAATTTTTATTTCATTTCTTTTACTTTGCATTTCCATTTCCTTGTCAACCATTACCGAACAAAAGTGACAGTTTCTCACACTGAGGAACTGTTACAACTTAGCTTTAGTTCTTTGTTTCATTGCCTTCAACCTTTGCAATTTATTACATTCAAGCAAGAACCTACCGGCTTGTGGAGGGATTGTTGTTGTCATTATTACTGAATTCCAGGTTTCGTTATTTAATTCAAGCATTGTTTATTTATTTCTTAGTTATGTCTGTGTTTATTTATTTCCTTGCCTTTGCGTTTAATTTCCTAATTATGTCGAGTTAAACCGATATTATCGGTATGTAATGAAGTAACTAAGATGAATTAATTTTCTCTAAGCTAAAATCTATAATCAATCCTTCTTCTGGCTTCGATTTCTTAATTTAAAACCCAACTTTTATTACGAGAGTAAAAAAAAGTAACATAGGTTAAAGTCGGGACCACGGGAGTGTGAGGCTTTACCCGGATAGCTGAAATCGGGCATTAGTTTTAAAAACAGCGGAAGCGCTTTAAAGTTAATTAGGTTTAATTAGTTTTCAAAAAGTATTTTTAACCTCATACGGGCTAGCGAGAGCAGACGTATTGACTTAGAAGTATGGTCCGAAGCAATAACCACGGGAGTGTGAGTTGAGGGCTTTTAAACCGGTTTCTCCTACAGATGAATAGGGTGATAGATCTTTATAGGCTTAGGTTTAATTAATTCCACGTAGGTTACCGAATTATATACCGATTACTTATTCATAACTAGTAATTCCAAATTTTAATTTCCCGTTTGAACTAAAACACCCAAATTCTGATTAGCCTTAGATAAACATAGTAACGATAGATAATGGTGCGTTCGATTTCTAGTCTCTGTGGGATCGATAATCTTTTAAAACTATGCGATACAACTGTATACTTGCAGTAAACCCCATTCGACTCATAAAGTCGTGATCATGAGCAAAAAAAAGATGCTCTCGAAAGCGGCCACGTTCCCTATACTAGCAAAGTATAGAGCCTTCTTTACCAGAAACTTGGCTGGTAAATCCGAGATTCCTCCTTTGGTGGTCATGTGAGTCTTGACTTCTGACTCATCCAAATAAATTGCTCTTGCAATGGTCTGATCCTTTGGAATTTCTTCCAATCCAGAAAATGAAGCTCAATCAGTGATAGGTAAATCAATCAGATGAAAATACTCTTCCAGCGTTGGTGCGAGCTGGTAATCCGGGAATGTGAAACAATGATAGACCAGATCGTAAAACTGAATAAGTGCTTCCATGATTCTTTCAATTACTTGGACCCTTAACAGAGGTAGTAGACCTCCGTACTTGGCTCTGAAAGCGTCAGGGTTAGTGATCATCCTTGCTAATCCTCTCAAATCCTCTAGTTTTGGAACCTTGAAGGTATACTTGTGAGTTTTCCTTCTAACGAAATCCATAACGCAATCTTTTTCTCTGACATTTGCAATCATTGTCTTTGTTTAATTTGAAAAAGAGAGACTAGAAGAGAAAATTTTCTTTGTTTAATGTTTTTTAAAATGAATGCATGAATGCAGCACACAAAAACATAGAAAAAACATGGGGTCAAAAGGGTCGGTGTCATGAAGTTAAGGCTCTACCCGCCCCCCAAAGGTTTATACTAGTGATTTTTGTACCTGTCTCTCAAAATCATTAATTCTTGTCGAGATAACATCAGCGGGTCGGGAACCGTGCTAGGTGATGTTATTTCGAAGAATCTCAGAAGAGGGTAGTATCGCGTAACAACCATTTCCGATAGCTTCCGCACTACTGAAAGAGGTTTTTCCTAGGTGTATACTCAATCTCTCCACATGCGGCATCACACGCATTCCCATTAGCAGAAAAATAAACACAAATATCAATTAGGAAAAGCAGTATATATATTTGTCCTAATGTCCTAGATTTTTGCAGAGCTATGAATCCTATGTTCCTGACAGAAAATGGCTTCCCGGCGGAGTCGCCATTCTGTGGTACCTTCCCAATTTAAAAGGTTTTTGACCTAAGATCCTAGTGAAGGCCGATCTTAGCAATAATGACATTCCCCGATGGAACCGTCATGAAAATAACTTGTCCAAGGTTTTCACCTTAAGTTGTAGGAAAGAAAGAAGTAGGCCCCACGGTGGGCGCCACTTTTCTGTAGCGAGCGATTTTGGACGTGGTTCTTAAGCACTGTCGCTCTTTGGGTAACTACAGGTCAATTCATTTTTTATCCTATTGAAGCTGATGAAGGAAGGGAAATAGATGTCTCCAACTAACCCTGCTTGCATACTGAGTTTAAATAGCGCTCTGTTAGGTTACGGATGCTATATGGAAGTTGGGGCTCTTTCTGCTTACTTTGTTAAGGCTTAAATGACGGGACTATGCTATTGATAGGATGTTAGGACTGATGCTTTTCGATTGATGTATGAAGGTACGGGATTTTGGGTTTTTGATTAGTGTGCTCGCTAAGATCTTTCTTTCAATCTTATGCCTACGTATTCCAGTTTTTCGAAACAGGGAAATCAGAGCGATCGTAGTTCCTCCTATTCTATGGGAGGAAATGGTGTTTTGGTGTCTTGTTCAAAGCCCAAGAGGTGAAGCTAAAAGCGATTTGTATCTTGTTCGAAGCCCAAGATGTGAAGCTGAAGGTGATTTATTTGTATCTTGTTCAAAGCCAAAGATATGAAGCTAAAGAGTCTATTTGTATCTTGTTTAAAGCCCAAGATATGAAGCTAAAGGGGTCTGTTTGTCCTAACAGCTGGGTGACTGGTTATAAAAGAGAATTACTTTAATTGGGATATATGAATCCAGCAATGCCATAATTTCCTTTATGGGGTTTTTAACCTGAAGGAGAAGACTTTAACTCAGTTTAGAGTAATGTCATCTTTCCTTAGGAATTTCTCATGCTAAAAGAGGGACAGTGATGTGGATGTAAATAATTCAGAGGCTTGCCGCTTATAGCAATTAGATGGGGGAAAAGGAGTTATTGATGTTTGTATGTTATGACCAAAGCATGATTTGATGCTAAAAGGTTGATTGTCTCAACCGGGGTTTCCTTATAGAAAGCCTAAGAGGAGGCTAAACGGTTGACTTTTCTGGGGAAAATGTTCTTTCTGTCTTGTACAAAGCCCAAGATTGAGGCTAAAAGGGTCTGACTCAACAAGAGAGTTTTTTTGTGTGTCTTGTACGAAGCCCAAGACGGAAGCTAAAGGGGTTTGACTCAACGAGAGATTCTTGTATACTCAACAGGAGAGTGATTTGGTGTCTCGTACGAGGCCCGAGATGGAGGCTGAAAGTTGTTTTGACTCAGCAAGAGAGTCTTTTATACTCAACAAGAGAGTGTTTTGTGTCTTGAACGATGCCCAAGATGGAGGCTAAAGGAGTGATTCAACAAGAGAATCTTTTATACTCAACAAGAGAGTGATTTGTATCTCGTACGAAGCCCGAGATGGAGGCTAAAGGAGTGATTCAACAAGAGAATCTTTTATACTCAACAAGAGAGTGTTTTAGTATCTCGTACGAAGCCCGAGATGGAGCCTGAAAAGGTTAGCTCCACTGGGGAGAATCATTGTACAAAGCCCTAGAGGAGGCTAGAGTAACTGTTTCAGTCGAGTGATAGGTCCAGTATGTTGGTTCAAAGAGAAAATCAGCTCTTATATGAGTAATGTTATACTCATAGATTTAATCTGAGGGTGGGGATTATTTCTTGTTCTCTAGGGAAACTGGGAATCCAAAAGGAGCTTTAGACTATCCGAGTCTACGAGTTCTACCTTTTGTAATATGCTTAAGAAATAGTAGTAGTGAGATCTCGACTCTTTGAAAGACTGTTCTATTAAGATGACTAATTTCTGTTCCTATACCTCTAGGAGGTCGTCGGGACAATTTGTACGAAGCCCAAGAGGAGGCTGGAAACTTTTAAGAAGCCGAGGGACAATTTGTACGAAGCCCAAGAGGAGGCTATCTTCACGGAGGAAGAATCATTATACGAAGCCTAAGAGGAGGCTGTGAAAACTTCTAAGAAGCCGATGGGTCCTTGTACAACGCCCAAGAGGAGGCAGGGATGCTTTTAGGAAGCCTGTGGGTCCTTGCACTAAGCCCAAGAGGAGGCTGATGAACAGTTCCAGAAGGGGTTTCACTTGGAACATTGGCCTTCTGTATATGAATTGTTCAAGGGGGGGACTTCTTAGATCTAGTTATCTAGAAAGTTCTTTACTGTTTGGGTTATGTTGAAATATCCGGGAGAACGTCGGGAGACGAGGTTCTGTCTAATTCTAGACGTAGTTGCCGGGGAAACTCTAAATATCTATACTATTATTACACAATTAATATGAGTTTATGAAAGAAGACTTACAGTGAAACAGCCCCACAGTACAGTTATATACATATGAAACCAGTAAATAAAAGCGGGTAAACACTTACTCGGTTGTAGAGCTTCCATGCTGTTTAGTTAGTTGTTCAACAAAGAAATTGAAAATAACAGTATGTTACAAAATCAAAGGAGAAAGTGCCTTTTGAAAGAAAAATTGGGGTTTACAGCTCAAGGAGAGGTCCAGGGTTTTATCAGTGATCGCGCTGTCGTTTTGTACAGGGACTTATACAAGTGACTGAGGCCCAAGAAAGGTTTCCTATACAAAGGGGATGGGTCTTACACTCTCTCAAGAGGCCCATGAGGTTTTAAAGAAAAAGAGTGGGTCTTACAGCTCACGGAGAGGAGGCCCAGTTGATCTGATTTTGAATTGGCGATCGCGCCGAGATTTTTCTCTTAACACAGAGGGACTTATACAATAAGTGAGGCCCAAAATTATTTTGGTTAAAAGGGGATTGGGTCTTACACTCTATTAGAGGCCCAAAGATTTTGAATGGGTCTTATAACTCGAGGAGAGGCCCAGATGATTTATTTTAAACGGGGGATGGTCGCGCCGAACTTTTGAAATACCACGGGACTTATACAATAAGTGAGGCGCAAAATGAGTTTATTTACAAAAATGCTTGGGTCTTACACTCTTTTGGAGGCCCATGAGTGTTTGAAAATGATTTGTGAGTGTGAAAATCAAAGAAACCCTAATTTTGTCTTCTTTAAAAGTAAATATTTAGAGAAAAATCAAATAAAAATGATAAAAATACCAAATAAATTTGAATAAACCACTTGTAATTTTTTTTTTAGGTTTGAAAAATTAGGTTTAATCACAAGATGAATTAAAACTCACTTGGTTTTAAATATTCACTTTTAAATGTTTAAAAATAATTAAAAAAAGGAATTTATTCACAAAAATACTAATTATATTAAATAACTAATGTAAACTTAATTTTTTTGTGGAATAAAATATTTTAACATTTTTGTGATTTTTTACAAAAAGAACCAATAAAAAATAATTAAAATTGAAAGAGTTATTAATTTTCCAATTAATTAAAAAAACATGAAAATATGGAAAAAAAAAATAGCAAAATGTGAAAAAACACAAAATGGCATGGGTGGGGTTTGAACCCACGACCTCAAGGTTATAGGGCGCGCCCCTTACCACTGGGGTTGTGATACATCCGTTGATTAAAACAAAACAACAAATATACAAGGCTTGCCTTGTTTTCTAGGCCTGGCCAAGGCAAGGCAAGACAAGTTTTGGCAAGAAACGGGAAGGTCCATAACTTTCTCATTTCTCCATGGTTGGTGACAAAATTTATATGCATCTGGCCTAGAATTTGACAAGGAATCCAATGGTGGTGGTTTTTTTCCAGATCATGCTCCCTCCTCAAAATTCGGTAGTGGTTTTGAAATAGGCCTATAATTGCATTTTCTATGCTACACTTTGGCATAGGCATGAATTACATGATGAATTGGTTCAAACACAAGATATATAACATGTATAAGATGTGCATAATCAGTGGACCTCAAAGCAATGCATATTTTGGGAAGTTCAAGTCATGATGCTCACCTTTTTTTGAGCTTTTGGAGTTTTCTGTGCAATCTGCCAAGTTTCTTTTTCCAGAAATGGTTTGATGCTTTGGACACTCTCAAATGATCCCTTAGAAGCTTTTAGGATAAGTGGAATCAGCTGGAACCTGCAAAAACACAAACTAGCCCTTTCTTGCAAAAGGGGTTAAAATGGCCAAAATAGCAACTCCCTCAAATGGTGTTCCAGATGGGGGAACCATTTGGGACAGTTCAAGGATGATATTTGGAGTTTGTTTGAGGTTTTATCTGGTTTGGAAAGTGACTGAATCAAGACATGGCTTGAAAAATGCACAAAAGGCCTATTTTGAGGTTTTGAGAGGTGACTTTGTGATTTAAGGATTACAGGTCACTTGTGGGAGTTTGGACAGCTTAGATATGATATATTGGATATGTTAGGATCATGGGCTGTGGTGGAAATGCTCTCGAACTCAAAAACTCAGAGTTACCTTGCTAAAGAAGGCATTTTGGCCTAAAAAGAGGGATTTGTAGAAAAGCATCTGTTTGATGGCTTTGGTGTACTCAAACTGAGCACAAATGAGCTTTATTTATAGTAGAGCAAGTTTGTTTTGGGATTAATAGTGAATGGCAACCACAGCAGAGGTTTGGCCAATGTTGATCAATGGGAAGCCAAGTCTCCTCTAGCCATTGACAAGAGGTTAGGGTACAGGCCTTTGGTTCCCTAGTTGTTGGATCATTCTTGACTAAATTCAGTTACAAATGTGTCAGTCCATGCCACCTCTAAGCATCCATTAAATGCTCCAATCGAAAATTGGAGTCTTGTCCCTGTTTTAGGGATTTCTAGGTTTGGCATGCTATTTTTGGTTCTAAAGACTTGGGAGGCTAGGGATCAGAGTTGGTTCCTCCTTGGTCCCCCTTGAGGTGTTCAGATGGATAAAGTTTCTTGCCCTTTGCAAAATTTGAGTAAATCGAGCAAAACTCCAAAATCTGTCTTGTGTTGGCAGTTTTCAGCAAGGCATATTGGCATGGTCATATCTCATGGCTCAAGTTGAGTTTCGTGATGTTCTTGGTCATTTTGGAAAGCCCTTATATGATACAAAAACTGTTTGATCATAATTGGTTTTGATGTTTTTGGATCCAAGTGAAAAATCCCCCTACATTTGGAAAAAAGTAAGGCAGATTCTGACTTAGTGAAAATTTCACTAAGTGTTGGAAAAAGTGACATTTCATGTTTTCAGCCATTTTGATCATTCCATAACTCAAAATCCATGAGGAATTGGAATGAGGTGTAGTTGAAGCTTTTGTAGAGGGCCATGGGGGCTACAAATCCAGCCTTGGATGGGGAAAAATCGCCTTGTGGTTTAGGAGTTATGATCCTCCAAAGTTGGTACCCTAGCCACTTTGTTTTATAACTTAGAAAAATTTCTAAGTTTTTATGGTTACCCCTTTTACAAGTTATCCCACTTTTCTTGATTTTTCTTGATGAATGATGATTCCAATCACACATTAACATCATTTTAGGGTTAAAAAACCATTTTTATGAAAAATCTCAAAAAGTCAAAGTTTGACTTTTGTGCACAGTTGACTTTTTGTCAGATGAATTCCAAACTGTGCAATCCTTTATGAAATCATGTCCTTGACCTAAATCAAACTTGATGGACATGTTCCATGGGTGTTATAGGGTGCATTTAATCATGTCCCAAGGTTTAGGAGCATGCCTGGGTCAAAAGTCAAAGGTACAGTTGACTTTTTCCGCGAAACCCTAACTGTGGTTCTGATGAATTTGAAACTTGTTGCTCAAGCTTCTTTGATCAATCCATTGTTGCAAGTGGGTCAATGTAGTGTATTAGAGACCCTAAAATCCTCTCTTGAGGTCTTGGCTCATGATTTGTCCCAAAAGTCAACTTAGGGGTGAATTAGGTCAAGAAACCCTAATTCCTGATTTTTAATGAATGCCTCCCCTGAGGTTAAATTGACTTGGTGATTAGGTTCATGAGGTCCCTTGGAGTATCTTAGGTTGTGCCTTGAAGCATTGGCTCATGCCCAGAGGAAAATTCCCATCTGGAGGCCCTGGTCGACCAAAACCCTAATTTGGTGACACCGACGATCGTGAGGCTTGATCCACCTAGAATGCTGCAACATTGTGCTTGATTCTTGAGGTGGGAGTCCTCTTGATCCATTGTGGATATTTGAGGGGTTTAGAAAAGTTGAAGATCATGTCATCATTTGATTTATCATTTGTCTAAGAGCTCTGAGAGGGCTTGAAACCCTAAGTTTGATTGTAGTGGAGGCTCAACAATCCCTGGGGAGATTGATGAGGTATGTAAGTACACCCATATTGTGATGATGATTTTCACAATGATGGGAAATCTCAGTGGTCAAAATTTGGGGTATGACAGGGTATCCGAGTTGACGGCGAGCTAAATTTTGATGATAGTTGATTCCTCATTTAGTTCCAATGAGGCGTATGTTAGGGAAATTTCCACATCTTTCGATGATCTCTATACCCTCATAAATCCTATTTTACTAATCTATATCAGAGTTGGTAAGAGACATAATCCTTTGTGATCAACGTAGAGTACTTTTGTGATCCCAAAAAGCAGCAGACTTGGGCAAGTGGGAAATGAACCATTTGTAGAGTAAGGGTACACAACATGTGATCATTCCTCCGCTGTATAAATTCCTTAAGTGTTCAAAATGATAAGTATCTGCGAGAAAGGTCTATACGGGGTTCCCAATCAGAAATATCTTAACAACATTGGTGTCGACGAAATTGTCGATGTTGGGAAAAAGGAATAACCAATATATGAGCAGGACAAATATATCTTCAAAAGAATATATGTTTCCAATACTGGAAAAGTATAGAGCTTTCTCCATCAGGAATTTAGCTGGTAAACCCTGGATTCCTCCATTAGTGGTTATGTGAGTCCTAACTTCTGACTCGTCCAAAGAGATTGCTCTTGCAATGGTTTGTTCCTTTGGAATTTCTTCCAGTCCAGAAAATGGAGCTTGGTCAGTGATAGGTAAATCAATCAGCTGAGAGTACTCTTCCAATGTTGGTGCAAGTTTGTAATTCGGGAAAGTGAAGCAGTGGTAAAACGGATCGTAGAACTGAATCAGCGTAGACATGATGCCTTCAACCACGTTAACCCTTAACAGAGACAACAGTCCTCTGTGCTTAGCTCTGAAAGCCTCAGGGTTGGTAATCATCCTTGCCAATTTCCTTAAGTCCTCTAGTTTTGGAGCCTTGAAGGTGTACTTGTGCGTCTTTCTTCTATCGTAATCCATAACGCAGTCTCTGATATTTGCAATTATTGTTTTAGTTTATTTTGAAAAAAAGAGAGATTTTTTTCTTATTTGAAAAGAGTTTTTTAGATGAATGCATGAATGCAGCACACAAAAACATTTGAAAACATGGGTTCAAGGGTTCAACGTCACGAGTATGGAGTCATGGCTCTACCCATTGTAATACCCTAATTTTTACCCCTAAGATCCCACATGTCCTTTTGCATTTCATGCCACAAACAAGATCACATTCGTCCCCTCTTTTGTAGGATTGTGCCTTGCAGTGATCTTTGAGTTTGTGTGCGTTTGTTAGTTGTTTTATTGCTTAATTTGTTGATGTTTACTAACCATTAATTAAAATCCAAAAATATTTTGTTTCCTTTCACTAACATTTTCAGGGGAAGAACAGGTTAAAAAATACCAAAAAACCAGTCTCGCAGCTCGAATGAATTCCATTTGAACAAAGTCAAAGTTGATCCGCAATTAATTCAAAAAATTATCTGATCAAGAGTTCCCAAGATTTAATTGATTATTGTTCAAGAGACTCCAAGTTTCATGTGTTTATTTCCATGCCTTCTTTGACAAGCAAAAGAATCGAGCCGGAACCACAACAGTGCAACAAAATGCTCATTTTTCACAAATTTTGCACTGAGTAACCGGTTAGCAGATATGCTGTAACCGGTTACCCTCGTGAAAATTTGAAAAATGGTGGCAAATTCAAATTCAGAAATTGGCACCAATCTCAGCCCTTTATCACATTTGGAATATTCTAGACCACCTCATTTTAATTCCCCTACATCACTTTGATCATTTTCCACCATGCACCTTCACTAATCACCACTCTTTTGATAATTCCCTCCAAATTTGAATTCCAATCCTAATTTTGATCATCCAAGCCTAATTCCAAACCACCAAATTTCCCAAGCCTAAATTCTATAAATAGAGGCTTCATTTCATTCATTCTTCAAGCTTTTGATAGGCAACAAACCTCTTGCAAATTCTCTTCCCAACCACAAAAATTCACCAAAGCTCACTTTTCTTCTTTTGAAAGTTAACAAGAATTCACATTGAATCTTGTTCAACTTTGAGCTAAACCTTCATCCATTCTTGTTTTTGTTCATCAATTATAGTAGATCAAGGCTTTAGAATTTGGATCTTGAAGCAATTTGAAGGAATTTTCAAATTTGAAGTGGTAATCCATTTTTCACCATTGTTGAAGCTTCATCTTCATCTTCCATAATGTAGATCTTTGGAGATCTTTGTTACTTGATCCTTTGGATCTTGTAATTGTGTTTAATTGCTGGTTTTCACTGTTATTTTACTTTAAATTTCGTGTAATTTCAGTTCCATGATCACAAAGTGTTTGTAAAAAGTTTTGAAAGTGGATCATGCTAAATTTTGTACAATTTTCCGCATTCTGTTGCAGAGTAACCGGTTAGCAGATATGCTGTAACCGGTTAATCTATGTTAATTTTGAAAAATTGCGCCTATTTTGAACTAAGTAACCGGTTAGCAGATATGCTGTAACCGGTTACTTCGAAATAGAATGCATATTTTCACTTGTTTTTGGGGCTGTTTTGGTTTTTCTTCCTCCTTCTTCCCCTTTCTTCTTGTTTTAGCCTTGAAATGCATTGTTGAGATTAATTTCTCTTCAATTTCAATGGACTTTGGATATAGTTAGAGTAATTAAACATTCATTAGTTCAAATCTATCTTTTAATGAATTGTTGAATTCATTTGAGGTGCTTTGAATTAGTGATATGTTTTCACACTTAAACTTATAAATTAAAAGTGATTGAACTTGAAGATGAAAGGTTCTTGACTTTGTAATTCATTTGGCCTTTTCTTCATCAATTTTCCTTTTTTATTTTGATCGATGAAAGTCTTATGGATCTTAGAATTTCTTTGTTGAATTCTTAATCAAGACTAGATCGTTACCTATTTTCTTTTCGTGCGGTATTGCTTTCGGATAACGATCTACATATCGTTCATCTAGCATGCATTAGCACAAGGATCTATTGACCGGCCTCATTGTAGGGTAATTACTCCGTAAATTACTCGGTTATTGCTTAACATAGCGCAACATTTGTCCCTCTTTATCCAATTCGGAATTTGAACTTTCGTGGTCCGGACCTTGATTGGTCGCGTCAACTCAATGTTGGTTAAACTTTTGTATTAGGTCCATAATCTTTGAAACTTGGCGTTGTAGAGGCTTTGGTTCTACCAATCTTCTATCAAGTTCATTAATCTTGGCCTAAGTGCATTGTTTAATCACTATAGTTCAAGACGTGAAACAGAATAATCGGTGAAGGCTTATGGCACTAGAGCCTTGTGCTACTAATTACTAACTTCTAACTTCTTTATATTACCTTCTCGCTCCCTATCTCTCTTTATTTTTTATGCTTTATGTCATTTATCATATCATGTTTATGTTTATGTCATTTTTCTTTTGTCCACTTGGACCATATTATCTTATGCTTTATTTTTCTTTTGTCCATTTTGGACTCAAAAACATTAATAAAGGATTAAACCACTAAAAGACTTGTGCTCTTAATTGTTGGACTATGGCCACTATCCTTTGCATTGGAGGACCTATACTCTTGATTATGGACTTATGGACTTAGAGTTAGGATTGTAACCTATTGTTTGGAAGTTTGTGATGGAAAACCTTGGATTTTGGATACTTGGAGTCCTCTTTTGAAGACTTATTTTGAATCAAGACCAAATCAAAAAGAAAAAAATGCTTATGCTATGGAGCTTGTCCATGTGGTTAGATCTTTCTTATCCTTAGCTTTTATTTTATGCACTAGAATAGTCACTTCTTCTCCACCCCTTCTTCAATTTTTAAAGCTTCCTCTCTTTTTCAAAACTTTCTTGTTTTCAAACTTAAAACCGCTTTCATAATAAAACCTTGACTTCGGTCAAGCGATTTTTAAACTTTCTTTTCTTTAATAAATGTCAATCAATATTAATCATATTTTGACCATTTCATAAAACATAAAAAATATAAAAACTCATCAATCTCTTTTTGTGCTTTGTGCACTTTTTCTTTTAAACTTTTGTTCATAAGTTTAGACATGATTCATTTCTTTAAGCGGAATTATTCACTTGGAAATGACGACTTGTCTTCACATTTAAAATCAATCATAACAAACAAATTTTTGTTCTTTGTACCATGAACTACGAGGTTTTAATCCTACATTGCACATCGTGGGTACGTAGGCATGAGGCGATAAGTCTCTCCAAACACAAAAATCTTAAAAAATATTTCTCCTCTCATCTCTCCCAATCTCTTTCAAGCAACCCATTTTCAGACAAAAGCATGAATACATCAAAGGGCTCCTATAGAGTACTATAGATGTATTGGGTGCGTAAAACCTTCCCTTTACATAACCAACCCCCCTTACCCTTTATCTCTTTGTTCTTGTAGAACTCTTTAGGTTTTGTTCGCTATTTTTTTCCTTTCCTTTTTGGATAAAAATAAAAGTTCGGTGGCGACTCTTGTTTATTTTTTAGTTAAGTTAATCAATAGCTTACACTCACAAATTTTCCTGCTACAGAAAAGTGGCAACTCTGCTAGGGAAAGTCTCTCTTTTGGGGTTTAGCCTACTTTGATTTATTTACTGATTTTTGTTTGATTTGCTTGTTACTTGTTTGTTCTGTTTGGGAGTTCCTCTGTGTGTGAGATAGGTCCTATACCCGGACCATAGTGCACTTTGAGATAGGAGGATAATATAGTCAAGGGAACTTTGAAGGAGTCGAATCCTGAAAAAGAAGAACTTGAGAATCTATCCACTCAGTGATTGCCTCTTTGGAATTACTGATGCCGATCGAGCGATCGAGAAGGCATTACTTTTTCCATAGAAGCCTATAACACTGAGGACCGTAGTAACCCTTAACCCATCCTAGCCTTTTTAGGATCGTAGCGCGGAAGCTATGAAGATGCAAATCTGACATAGCTGTCACGCGACGCTACACTTAGGTTAGATTCTCTTGAGGATAATTACCAACCTCTGAGCAAATCGGTGTGCTGGTGTGTCTGATAGTGGATTATGGACCCTGGGCACTCTGTTAGAACTGATGTTTTTTGCAGGTACAATGAAGACAAAACCTTAGTACATACCTTTGTGGGATTGATTCATACCCTTGGCTTCATGCTCGTGACTTGAACCTTGACCCGTGTGCTTTGTGTGATCTTGTTTGTGGGTGTTGCATTCATGCACTCATGCATTCATGAGCATTCTTTTGGAAGGTTTCAAGGAACTTAAAGGTGTTATTGCAAACATTGCAGGAACTTTTGTTATGGATTTTGGAAGGAGAAGTACAAAGAAGTACACTTTCAAGAGACCTAAGTTATGGGGTTTGAGAGAGCTAGGATCTTTGGTTGTTGATACCAAGAAGTTCAAGTCCAGATATGGAAGGCTTTTATCTCTCTTGAAGGTTGATATGGCTAAAGGATTGCATGCAACTTTGGTTCAGTTCAATGACCCTTTGTTTCATTGTTTCACCTTTCCTGATTATCAGTTGGTACCTACGCTAGAGGAGTATTCTCTCCTGCTTGGATTGCCTGTCCATGGTAGGGTTTTCTCTGGTTTGTACCCCGCTCCCGAGCATGATGTTATTGTGAAGGCTACTCACTTGAAGGTTCCGAGATTAAGGCTCGCATGGATACCAAAAGAAATATTCTTGGGTTACCCGCTAAGTTCTTGATGGATAGAGCTCATCACTTTGCTAGTGTGAAGAACATAATTGCTTTTGAGGCTATTCTTGCCTTGCTTATTTATGGACTGTTCTTCTTCCCGAATGTTGAGAACTTTGTCGACATCAACGCTATTCAGATCTTCTTGATTGGGAATCCAATTCCCACTTTGCTTGTCGATGCTTACCATTCTATTCACCTCAGGAACTTCCATGGTGAAGGGATGATTATCTATTGTGCACCTTTGCTTTACAAGTGGTTTATTTCTCACTTGCCAAAGTCTGCAGCTTTCTGGAATCTCAAGGATGGTTTATATTGGTCGCGGAATCAGCTACAATCCGATGTTGGCTCGTCGTCAGTTGGGATATCTTTTGCAAGAGGTACTGAAGAACATTCATTTGACTGGTCTCTTTTTCAAGGAAAAAGAATCTCTGGTTGCTCTTAAGAGAGAAATTGTGGAAGCTTGGTGCAACATTTGTAGAAAAGGAAAGGAAAGTTTGGGAAATCCGAATTGTGTCTCTTCGGAACCTTACCTCCAGTGGGTTAAAAATAGAGCTATTACTTTGAAGATGCCTTATGCACGTCAGGAACCTTTATCTCTAACTGATAAGAAGCGTGTTCTCAACTTTAAGGAAGACACAGAGAAGCTTCAGATCGCTTTGGCCGAGATGCAACAAGAGAGAGATGCTTGGAAGAACAAGTATCAGATTGTCAAGTTAGAGAATGCAAGACTTCAAGAGCACTTCAAGAAGAAGAATGAAGATAAAGTTGCCAACAATAAGAGAAAGGCGCAAGAGGATTTATTTTCCTCTCGCATTCATCCAGTTTCCGATATTCCGAAGAGTTCAGAATCTCCTTCGAAATTGATCATTGATCAGTTGCTGATTGAGAAGACTCAGATGCAGGCCCACATCAAGAAGCTGGAAGATAGAGCTGGGACTTCTTCTCATAGGATTCTCTAGGGATCTAGTTTTTCTTTATTCTCTATTGTTTTAGGATTCTTGAATCTGTACTTCCAAGATGTAATCTTTTCCATCATTAATGAATGAGATTTTGGTATTTCAAATAACAATGTTTGCAATATGCCTTATAATTCCTTGAAACTTTGCATTTGCATCTTGCACTTCAAGCATCATTATGCATTGTTTCTTGCCTTTTCCAGGTGTCTTATGTTTCCATTGGTCTTCATTCAGCCAAGTTGTCGCACAAGTATAATACTCGGGCTAATCTGAAGAAGAAGATGGATCAATTGCAACAAGAGAACAGTGAGCTTCGTGAAGAAGTATAAACTCTGAAGGATGGTTTGGAAAGACTCACTGCTATAATGGAAGCAATGGTTATTGCTCAGAATCAGCCACCACCACCTCCTCCTCCGCTCTCAATTCCTGTGCAAAGGACAGTCATTCCTGAGATTGTCTCTACGCCCATCTATGTGGCGCCTGCTAGTGTTCCTCAATACTCCATGCCTCCTGGCTTCCCCTGGGGCATACCTCATAACTTTGTTCCTGAGGGTTATCAACCACCACCACCTCCTGAAATTCCAGTTGTTCCTACCATTCAACCTGTGATGACTGTACCACCGCCTGTGGTTCATGCCGTTCCTTTTGGTGAAGAGCAGATTTTCCACACTGCTCCAAGTGAAAATGCCAGTGCTTATGATAGAATGGAAGATATTCAAGACCAGTTTGCTGAAATGCAGAAAGAGATCAAAGCTCTGAGAGGTAAAGAGCTGTTTGGAAAGAATGCTCATGAGTTATGCTTGGTTCCTAATGTGAAGATCCCGTATAAGTTCAAAGTCCCTGACTTTGAAAAGTATAAGGGTAACTCTTGTCCGATGAGTCACTTGACTATGTGTAATTGTAAGATGTCGGCTCAGAAGGATAATGATCAGCTTCTCATTCACTACTTTCAGGATAGTTTGTCTGGTGCAGCTCTGAAATGGTATATGGGACTCGACGGTACTCGAGTTCACACTTTCGAAGATTTGGGTGAGGCGTTTGTGAAATAGTTTAAGTATAATGTGGATATGGCTCCTGATCGTGACCAGCTTCGGGAAATGGCTCAGAAAGATAAGGAGACATTCAAAGAATACGCGCAAAGGTGGCGCGAGATTGCTGCTCAGATCAACCCTCCTTTGGAAGAAAAGGAGATGACCAAGATTTTTCTAAAAACTCTGAGTCCTTTCTATTATGAGCGTATGATTGCTAGTGCCCCAACTGATTTCAATGAGATGGTTAATATGGGGATGAGATTGGAAGAGGGTGTCCGTGAGGGACGTTTGTCGAAAGAAGGCAATTCTACTGGAAGTTCCAAAAAATATAGTGGAGGATTTGCCAAAAAGAAAGAAGGAGAGACCAATGTCGTTTCTCGAGAAAGGTATAGAATACCTCGCAATAGAAATAATCAGTGTTAGCAACACGTGCATCTGTTACTCCTGTTATCAATTTAACTCATGTTATTCAGGCAGCTCCTACTCAACAACGTTCTAATCAACAGAACAATCAACGGGACCATTTTCGGAAAGATTTTGATCAGTTTTCGATGACCTACACAGAATTGCTTCCTTGTTTAATTAAGAAGAATCTTGTTCAGACCCGTGCACCACCTGTTATTCTAAAAGATTCACCATGGTGGTATAAGCCTGAAGCTCATTGTGTTTTCCATCAGGGAGGAGCTGGGAATGACACTGAGAACTGTAATCCATGGAAGATAGAAGTGCAAAGGTTGGCTAGAAGTGGTATTTTGTCTTTAGAAGATTCCAATCCTAATGTCTAATCGAATCCGCTGCCTAATCATGGCAAGGCATCTGTCAATATGGTTTATGGTTGTCCTGGTACATTTAAAATTTTTTATATCCGTTGGATCCGAAGATCTCTTGTGGAAATGCATGCACTTTTGAGTGAATACCATGATATTGATCATGACTATGTGTAATACCCCAAAATTTGCCCTCTCATTTTCATATCATTTAGCATATGGTCTCATTTCATTGCATTGCATTAAAGCATAGAAAAATAAAACATAAAGCATTGCATTGCATCTTGCATAAGGGCATGTGATCAGTGGATTGCAGGTGTTGATCATCCAAGCCATAGAACAAGAGCCAAGGGTCTTCAAGCAAGTCTCAAGGGTCTTTTAGATCACATTTCATCTCACTTGATCTCACAAGTCATTGGAAGATGGGAATTCATCAAGAAGATTGGGCAGTGCATCACCTCTTATCAAAAACAGTCCAAATTAGGGTTTTGGGTTCATGTAGTCTCCTGATGAAATTTTGATTCAAACTTGATCTCAATGTTTTCTACATGATATAAAGTATCTAAGGATGGAAGATTAGCCATTGGTTCATTTCAGAAGAGGTTCAATTGATCAGTTGCTTGAGAATCAAGAAATTGGGGAAAAAGTCAACTGTGTAGTGAAAAAGGTCAACTCCTGACTTTTTAAGGTCAAATTCATGAAATTCAAGTTACATATATTCATTGGACAAGATTTGATCAATAAATGATGGAGGAATCATGAAAAATCAAGAAATGTACAAAGTTTCTTTTTTTTGAAATTTAGGGTTTCCAAAAATGTCAAGTTTGGACCATTTTGAACCACACTTTGAGGCTTCCTTTCTCCATGATAAAAGCTCTAAACTTCAGGCCCAAGTTGAGCCAATTAAAGTTCACATTCTAAGCTTCAAATCCATATAAAGAACTCTTCCATTGGATCAAAATTAAGGGAGTTATGATCAATCAAAGTTTGGTAAAATCAAGGCAAAAACCAAGTCATGGCAAGGCAAGCTCAGACCCATAGGCCATAATTTCATTAAACACTTGGTGTGCCAAATGTCAAGCCATTTTTCTAATTTAATAAAGCCTCAAATGAAAAAATGTTTAACATCAAAGTTGTTTATCTCAGTGTCCTCTTCAACTTTGATGTTGGACATTTTTTCATTTGAGCAAGTTATGATGGGGTTATAGGGGTCCAAAGTTGAGGTGTTCATGCTGAAATTCACAAGACATGATGCCATGCCAGCATACCAGGTCGCGCGCCCATAAATCAGTTTTGTTCCCTTGAGTTCATGGCCATTTTCAAACGTGTTTGAGGTCCTATTTCAATTCAATTTCCACACCAAACATATTCTCCTATGTCTACTCTTTCATTTGCCACCAAAAGTGCACATTATCATCCATCAAAGTGAGAGATATTCACCCTCAAAGTCCTTTGCTTGCATTGAAATCATGTTGTCTCATTAACCACCATAGTTACCATTTAACTTAACCTATATAATTCAAACACAATCATAATTTCATAACAACTTCATTTTTTTTCACTCTCACTTCAAATCTTTCTCACTCTTTCTCTCAAATTCTCTCTGCATTCTCTCACACTGCACGAGCTTCTCTTTGGTTCATCATCATCATCACCAATAGTGCATCATCTATCAAGAACAAAGTGAATCAACCTCAAGTGTAGCATCATTCTCAAGCTGAATCTTTCAATTTTCATCAAGAATCAAAGTCCTACGAGCATTTATTTTGCTCCATTCAAGCTCAGGAGCATAGGAGGATCATCTCTGGTCTTCTTTTATTTTGAAGAACATCAAATCCAGGTTTCTTCTCCAACCTTCGTTCTCTGAAATTTCACTATTTATAGCTTGTTTTCTATTGGTTTGAGCTTATTAGAAGCTATGTTAACTCCGGCTAGTTGATAGGCATGCTAGATGCTTAGTTTCAGAAATTAGGGAAAAGATGTTTATGGATGTTTCTTGCTGTGTGTGCATGGTTTGTTGATTTCAATGGCGGATTCATGATGTGCATAACGTCCTCTTTCGAATGGTACATAGTTTATTAGTTTCTGGAAGATTGGAAAATTGCAGGTGGTGTTGTTTCACCGGATAAGACGACCAGAGGTCCTTCTCCGGCCGGTGGCATTTATCAGCTAGGGTTTCTAGCTTTATATCATGACCGTTTGTGTGCATCGTGTGGTCCATAATTCGCCAGCACATTAATGAAAAATGTGACTTGCGCATGACTTCTTTTTCTCTCTGAATGGGTTGCGTGTGCGTGCGTGTAGGATAGTTACAATATGTTTGAATTGTGGAACGTTGGATTTGATTATTTGCTTCATCATCTCATCATGTTTGAATCCTAAGGCCATAACTTTGCCAACGCATTAAAATAACATTTGACCTGCGCGTGACATATTTTTTTGATTCAGATGCTTGCGTGTGCGTGTGTGTGTAGGGTAACTAACATGTGCTTGCATTCTCTTCCATTAGATTAGTTTATTTCGCTTGATTGATTTAATTGACTTAATGGACTGGATTGGTATTTGATATCTGCAGCCTCATCTTAAGCCCATTACATTTTTCTAACTGGAAAATTACTTTAGCTGCACCCCCATCCCTATTTCATTTTATTTTTTAATTTCTTTTTCATATTGTTTCATTTTCTATTTTTAAAAAATACCAAATAAATTCCAAAAATCCCAAATAAATTCATAGGTGTTCTTGACACATTTAAATAATTTTCTATATTTTTTTTAATTCTGATTTCATGGATTTTTGCATATTATTCCATATTTTATTTTCAATTTCTTTTTGAATGAGGTTCTTCATTGATACTCAAACTTGTACATTTTATTTCTTTCATTTCACACACTGTATTTGAATCATTATTTTTGCATTGATTAAAGGACATCTTGAAGCATCTAAATCAATTTTCTTTTGATTTTTAAAGTCATTTTATCATGTGTTCAAGAGTTCTTATTTGAGCATTTTTGTGGTGTGTTTCAATGTGTTTTCATGAGGCCTTTAGATACATTTTTCTTTTGGATTTTGCCATGAGTTTTTATACATGTTTGTGCTTCTGACTTAGGTTGTTTAGGAATTGTTTTTACAATTTTATCATGTGCTTTGATAATTGTTGGTGCCTTGCATTTGAAGTTACTTTTGTGCACTTTATTCTACTTCATTCTAACATGTTTTGATGAGGCATTTATGCCACCATTTTATGATTTTTTGTGCATCTTTTATAGGTCATTTGTATGATATTATAGGTCACCTTTGTTTCATTATAAGTCACTTTGATTTACATTTGCATTTGATATGAGTTTATGCATTCTAATTTGAACTTTGACATGTTTCCATCTCTTATCTCCTCTTATGCTCTACATGTCTCATGTGTGTATTTTGTATGACATCTCCCACATTCCATTAGCATCTCATCAATGGTATGCCACTGCCCATATGCATTCATTAATCATTTCACATGTTATACATCTCTAATATGTCACTTTGTGCATCTAATTGAACATGTCTCTCTTATACTTACCTCTTCTTCATCTTATTTATTCTACTTGTATTCTTTTATCCATGATTTGTGTGATGATTCATATGCATTGTGAGACATTTGTAAATGGTATGTGGTTCTGACCTTGATCCTTTGTGAAGCATTATTGCATGATCACTTTGCATGTCCACTCATATTTCATCTATTCATTTCATAGGTGCTTTTATTTGATGTTTAATACTTTGCTTGCGCATAGTTTGTGTGGGTTAGATATCTTAACATTAGAGAACATCCTTAGAGCATAGGTTCTGACCTTGATTGATTTTCATCTCTTAGGATCTTTATTCTTTGATTCATATTT
This sequence comes from Lathyrus tuberosus, assembly GCA_022829125.1. Lineage (NCBI taxonomy): Eukaryota > Viridiplantae > Streptophyta > Magnoliopsida > Fabales > Fabaceae > Lathyrus > Lathyrus tuberosus. The sequence goes on along the minus strand of JALAZF010000082.1, from coordinate 1,240,293 downwards.
TGTTTGATCACTATTTGGTAATCTTTCCTTATTCCACTACTTGTAAAGATTTTTTGAACTAACCTTTTCATGTAGGTGCTAAGGGTAAGTAAGTGTGTGGATATGCTTCCACATACACTTCTTTCTTCTATCTTCTCTTATCTCTTTTAATCATTCTAATTGTGATCATGATAAGCATTTATATGCTTTCCTTGAATAACTTCTTTCTTCCCCCTTTTGAGTTACAACTCATCTTCTATTTTAGAAGTGAGTTGTTTAATTCATTCTTCTTCCCCTTTCTCTTAGGATTAGGTTTCTTAAACCACATTAACCATAGGAACATCCATGTATGATAATTTTAGGGTTTGAGTCTTAGTCTCGCTCATTAGATTTTACTTTTTTTAACCATTTGAGTCTCTATTCTTCTCATCTTAAAACAAAATCAAAAATACTTAATAAAAGGCATAGCATGCATTGTATTTAAGCCTTTTATGTGGGAATTAGGAGGTGAGGGGTCTTCTCTCATTTTCTTAGAATGTTTAGCGTACGTCCCGTCTTGGGTCGATATGCGAGGCATTCGATCCTATATGAAGGACTTAAATACAATACGCGTTACAAAACACAAAATAATCAAAACACTTCTTTCGTAAAAGACAAAAACAAACAAACAAATTCTCTTCTCGTCTCCTTCATTCTATTCCTTAAGGACTCGTCAGGTCCGTTCTACCGCAAACAGGTAACGCCTAAGTCTCCATACAGCGAGCTGCAACACCTAACTGCTGGAACGCGCATTCTGACGTTTCCACTAAAAAACACAAACATCTTTTCCCTTAGTCAGGGGAACTACGTCGCTCTGATTCTCATGTTCCCGATGAGATACGTAGGCAGTGGGGTAGGGCCCATTCGAGCACTTATTTTATTTTCCCTACAATTGCTTCTTGTTCTCTCTCCTTACTTTTTTCCCCCCTTCCTTTCTACCTTTCTTTTCCAGTAGCAGCGGAGCTCCAGACGATGACACCCTTTGATCGGGACAACAAGCGTGGATCCCATCGGGTACGATGGACGCGTGGGGGTGTTAATACCTTCCCTTCGCGTAACCGACTCCCGAACCCAGTTCTCTTGGTCGCAAGACCATGCTCTTTCCTTTCCCTTCAAGTTTACGCAGTGTTTCCTTTCCCTCTCTTGGGATAAATACACATTGTTGGGGACTCTATTTCCGTGCCACTTTCGCGTTTGTACTTGGATGAAAATCCCGGGAGCGACAGCTGGCGACTCTGCTGGGGACGTCACACAGAATCTTTGGTTCCCTAAGCGAGTCTATCCTAGCGCTTGTTTGTTTTTCTTTCATTGGGTGTTTACTGTGATGCTGTATTTACTGTTTTTACTGTATTGTTGTTTACTGTATTGTTGTTTACTGTATTATTGCTTTACTGTACATTACTGTATTTATCGCATCTTTACATTACATATCATTATTACACTGGAATGTGCTGTGCTGGTTTTTCTATTTGGCGGGATGGGTATTCTGAGAGATAAGCCCATTACACAGGCTTGAGTACATACATAGGACTAGAGTGGACGGTAGTGTGGCCTACGTAGCATCTTGTTATGTATGGTTTACACGAAATTCACAACCAGACGAGGTTTTCTTGGGAGATGTTCTGATTTGCGCGTCTTGTGCATTTCGGAGTGTTAACCTAGAAAGTTGTCGACTCTGGTGACCGATCATTCAGGACCTTAGTGGAAACATCCCTCTTTAGTGGTGACAGTGGCAGCCCACATTCTGTGGCAAACCCATTCGCACCCGAGGGTCCACTTTGGAACTTGCATAGGATGGCCTTTATTTTTGGGGAATCAGTGGACGATCTCTTTGTTTGGCGATAGCATTGTATCCTATGGGCTGAATGTGCTATTGCTTCTCAAAATAGAGAATCCAAAACTGAGGAACCGTTGTTCTAGTACCCACATGTGAGTATGGGCGGGTGTTTACAGGTTTGCAGGGTGACCACGCCTTCCACATACCCTGATACTCTGGTATTTTCACAAACAGATGATGTAACTTGTTACAGTCAGTGGGTTTCTATCTACAGTATTATTCTCATATTTGTACAGACACCGTGCACACAGTCCAGCACAGACACAGAGCACGCTGCTACCATGCCCTTTTGCATTGCATTATCATGTCATAACATTCATGTTTGTCATTTACAGGTGCTTATTACACTTCTGATTCCAATCAATGAGCTCGACAGAGACGGTTATCATGAGAAAGAGCAATGTTGCCTACAAGTTCCCAGAACCTACTTTGGATTTACTGCATAAGATGATAGCTATGGCTGACCCGGGTGTTCTTGTCAACTTCCAGAAGAAATATGGGAAATTGGTTGAGATGGTCCGCAGAATCACACAGTATGAACATGATGTTCTTCACACGTTGCTACAATTTTATGACCCAGTGCTGAGATGCTTTCTTTTCCCTGATTACATTTTGATGCCTACTTTGGAAGAGTTCTCATTTATTTTGGGAATTCCGGTCGAATCAGCTTTGCCATTCTTTTCTGGTAGTCATCCTTGCCTAGAGGAGATTGCAGTTGCGGTACAGGTGAAAGATTCAGTGTTAAAAGGAAATGTGGCTATCAAAACTGGGGTCAAAGGTTTTCACTTAGCCTTTCTTACTGACCAAGCTCAAGACCTTAGCTACAAGAGAAAAGGATTTCGCCGAAAGAGCTCAACATTTCCAGAAAATTAGTAAAGGTGCCGATGCTGCCACTCAAGCTCATAAGAAAACCAAACAGACTTTAGCTTAGACCAAGGATACGCTAGCCAAGTTTCATCAAGCCTGGGATAAGGTTAGGATCGAAAACGCAGAGTTACAGGAACAGCTGAAAATCAAGGATGACAAGCTCAAAAAGGCACATGAACAAAGGAGGAAGTATCGAGAGAATCTCAGTAAAAGTCAAGAGCAATTGATAAGTGCCAGAGAGGAGCTGAAGACTTCCAAGAAGGAGCTTGAAGAGGCTATGGAAGATATGGGGAAACTCAAGATGCAAGCCGGTGTGAAGAGGCACAAAGGAGTCTGTGATGATGAAGCTCTCCGGATGAATATGGATTCGTTGACTAAAGCCCTAGCAAAGAGAGATATTCTGATTAAGGAGTTAATCGAAAGACCAAATCACCAGCGCACTCGCATACTCTTCGAGGAAGTCAAGTATTCAAGCGAAAAGTTGAAGGATTTGGAGCTATCAGATTAACAGTTTTTCTCTCTTTCTTAATGTAATTTTTTTGATGGATATCATCAGGCTTGTTGATGAATCCACTATTTTGATATATGTTGTCTGAACTCATTGTTGAACGATATGTGTATGGCTGATTCCTTGTTAATTGAAATGAGCAGTTTATTCAGAAATTTTCCTTTAGTAGTTCTCTGTACACAAGCACATAGCCACGGCACGTCTCTTCACATCACTATTTCTGATCTTCAGATTTCTGTGGTTACGATTGGAATCAGGGTGTAGAGCACCTCGAAAATGATAAACATAGCATTTGCATTGCATTGCGTGTCATTTTGCATTCTGTTGCTTGCTTTTCAGGTACTCGTTGCAGGGTCTCTAACCTTTATTTAGTTTCAGGCATTATAGCTGAGAATCACATCCACCGATACGCAACTCGTAGAAATCAAGCTAAGGTCATGGATCAAGTGCAGAGTGATTTGGCTGAGATGAGGGCACGTATGGACCAGTTCATGACCCTCATGACTGGTATGGCACAGACTCAAGAAAGATTGAGGCTTCTGGTCGAGCGTCCAGAAACCATGCCTGAAGGTAATCAAGTTGACAATTCACATATAAGGGTCACTCCTCCTCCTGTTGGCAACCCTCCTCCTGTTGGTAATCTGGGTAATGGAAATGTCAGAAATGTTGGTGTTGTTCAAGAAGATGTTCAGGAAGATCAATTCACCCTGCTGGATACTGATATGGGTAATCCCAATGATAGAAGGTATGATGAGCTGGCTGAGAAAATTAGGGCTATGGAGTGCAAGAATTCTCTGGGCATTGATGTTACTAATTTGGGTCTGGTACCAGGGGTTAGAATTCCTCCAAAGTTCAAGCCACCCACTTTTGACAAATATCATGGCAATACGTGTCCCCAGACACATATTCAGGCTTATTTTGGGAGGATCTCAGCCCACACTGATGACGAGAAGTTGTGGATGCATTACTTTCAAGACAGTTTGGCTGGAGCTTCATTGACCTGGTACATGAAATTAAACAGAGCTGCTGTGAGAAGCTGGAAAGATCTGGCAGAAGCGTTTCTGAAGCAATATCAGTATAATATCGACATGGCTCCCAACCGCACTCAGCTGCAAGGGTTGTCGTAGAATGCTAAGGAAAGTTTCAAGGAATATGCTCAGAGGTGAAGAGAAATGGCCGCCCAGGTTCAACCCCCTTTGCTTGAGCGAGAAATGGCAGATATGTTCATGGGCACCCTGCAAGGGGAATTTCTTGACAGATTGGCTACTTGTCCATCGACAGGATTTTCTGATATCGTGATTGCTGGTGAGAGGATCGAGAGTCTGTTGAAACTCGGGAAGATTCAAGATGTAAGTGGTGTTGGTTCTTCTGGAACGAAAAAACCCTTTGCTAATGGTCAGAAAAGGAGAGAAGGCGAAACAAACGCTGTGTATAGAGGACGGGGAAGAGGACGTTCTCAGGCTTGTCACCAGGTAGGTGCAGTGACGATCCGAACACCATCTGTTCAACAACAACAGCCACAACAGCAGGCTCAGCAGCAACAGCAGCAACCTCCTTTCCAGCAAAGGTCTAGGCAGAGGGACCTTAAGATTGACCCTCTACCTATGACCTACTCAGCATTGTTACCCCAGTTACTCCAATTGAAGTTGGTTGAGCTTCGTACCATGAGACCTCCGGCTGCTAGTAACTTGCCACCTAATTATGATGTTAATGCTCGCTGCGATTTCCATTCAGGTGCTCCGGGGCACACCACAGAAAAGTGCTGGGCATTTCAAAATAAGGTGCAAGATTTGATAGATGCTAAAGCAATCAATTTTTCTCTACCTCCTAATGTTCTCCAGAACCCCATGCCTAATCACGGTGTGGCAGATGTGCACTCCATTGAGGATGGAAAGAGATTGAACTTGGTGGCAGATATCAATCAGGTGAAGACTTCATTGCTGGTTGTGAAAGATTGTTTGTTGAAGGGACAGGTGTTCCCGGGTTGTGACCAAGATTGTTCTGAGTGTATGGGTCAAGAGAATGGCTGTGATAAATTGAGAGTTGGTTTGCAGAATCTGATCAATGAAGGCCGTTTACAGTTTGATCGGGTTATGAAAGATATTGATGAGGTGTCAACTGTGACCATTTATTATACTCCTGCCGAAATTCAGGTACCTGCAAGGGCAGCTCCTGTAGCAAGCGTTGTGCCAGAAAGACCTAGTCCTGTTACCATCACGGTACCAGGACCAGTTCCGTTTACCTCTAAGAAAGCAATCCCATGGCACTATGGGGCAGATGTGTACTATGAGGGGAAAAAACAGGAAGTCGAGACATCGGCCAGTTCAAATATTGATAATGTGGGTGGTGTAGGTGGCTTTACCAGGAGTGGAAGGTTGTTTGCTCCCCAAATGCTTCGAAGTGATAAGGAGTTGAGGTTGCAGCAAAAGCTAAAGGAAAACAGGTGGCTGAGAGTGTGCCCGTACCTGAAACAGAGCCCAAGATTACCTTTGACAACGAGGTAGAAGAGTTTATGAGAATAATAAAGAAAAGTGATTACAAAATTGTCGATCAATTAAATCAGACGCCCTCAAAGATCTCAATTTTGTCATTGTTGACGTGCTATGATGCGCACCGAGAGGCTTTGCTGAAAGTGTTGAAGAGAGCCTATGTTCCACAGGAAATTACCGTCAATGAGCTCGAGAGTGTGATTTCTAATGTCAATGTCAGTCATGGATTGGGTTTCACGAGCCGAGATTTGACGTCTGAAGGTAGAAACCACAATAAAGCTTTGCATATTACAATGGAGTGTAAGGGTGCGGTGTTGTCCCACGTGTTGGTGGACACTTGTTCCTCGCTCAATGTCTTGCCTAAGAAGGCGCTGATGAAGCTGGAAGTTGATGGATTGATTTTAAAGCCAAGTGATTTGGTTGTCAGAGAATTCGATGGGACAAAAAGATCTGTATTTGGTGAAGTGGAATTACCTGTGCAAATTGGACCTCAAGTGTTCAAGTCTACATACCACGTGATGGATATATAGCTTGCGTACAGCTGTTTATTAGGTCGCCCATGGATTCATGCGGCCGGGGCTGTTACATCTACATTACATCAGAAGCTGAAATACAAGTTTGAGGGACAAGTAGTGACTGTGTATGGTGAAGAGGACATTTTTGTCAGTCATTTGTCTACATTCAGGTATGTTGAGATGGATAGGAAGATCCACGAAATGTTGTGCCAGTCGTTCGAGGCAGTGAACATTGATAAAGTGCCTGAATCTTCCCCTACACCAGATAGAGGCGCCACATCCATTTCGTCTTATAAGCAAGCTGTCGAGGTTGTTAGAGCAGGTAATGCCCAAGGCTGGGGCAAGCTGATATAGACATCAATGAAGGAGGACAGGTTTGGTATTGGCTATCAACCCTCTATGGATTCGGTTGCAAAGTACAGTGGACCCATCACTTTCAGCAGTGGGGGAATCATTTACCTAGACCAGTCTTGTACAGCTACAGAAGATGGCATTGACAGTGACTGTGACTTAGACAATTGGGTACGCCCACGTGCCTCGGGACAACAATTGCAAAACTGGCCATTGAAGAGATCGTCCAAGTTACTCTTCAAACAGAGTAACTTTCTTTGTTTTTCTTTAATCATAATGCATGTTAAAATCTGGCGCTCTGCCCAAGGCGTTCAGATTCATTTGTAGGGCCACCCATTTTCATTTGAAATTTTAATCATTAATAAACGACGTTTGGCACTCAAATTTTGTTCCCTGTCTTTCAGTTTTTTATTTTTGCACAAAAATTAAAAATGGCAATGTTTCATTTCTTTTTGTTCTCAAATAAATTCTAAAATAAAGCATGAACCCGTTCGTGCAGACTTGATCCTCCGGATTCCATTGATAACGGTTCTGCTATGGCTATGTATGACTTTGACAAACTGATTTATCAAGCCGAAGAAGGGGATGAGAAAGGCTGTGAACTCCTTGAAGAACTGGCCAGGTTGTTAAAACAAGAGGAAAGGGCCATCCAGCCTCATCAAGAGACCATAGAGATCATCAATATTGGTACTGAGGATGTTAAGAAAGAGATCAAGATTGGCGCCAGCCTGCAAGCAGATGTAAAGAAACCTTTGACTGAAATGTTGTGTGAATATGTTGATATCTACGCCTGGTCGTATCAAGACATGCCAGGGTTAGATACCGATATTGTTGTGCACAGGCTGCCATTGAGAGAAGAATGCCCGCCAGTCAAGCAAAAACCTCATCGGACTCATCCCGATATGGCCATAAAAATCAAAGAAGAAGTTCAGATGCAGTGGGATGTAGGGTTTCTTGTTGTGACCAATTATCCTCCCTGGGTTGCCAACATCGTGCCGGTACCAAAGAAATACGAAAAGGTTAGAATGGGTGTGGATTATCGAGATCTTAACAGAGCGAGTCCGAAAGATGATTTCCCACTACCTCACATCGACATGTTGGTTGATAATACAGCTCAAATTTCAGTATTCTCATTTATGGACGGTTTCTCCTGGTACAACCAGATTAAGATGGCACCTGAGGATATGGAGAAGACCACGTTCATTACCCCATGGGGTACATACTATTACCGCAGGGGCAACGTATTAGCAGGCAATGGTAACATTATTTCACGACATGATTCACAAAGAGATTGAATGTTATGTGGATGACATGATTTCCAAGTCGCGAACGGAGGAAGAACATCTGATTAACTTGAAAAAGTTGTTTGAAAGGTTAAGAAAATTCCGTTTGAGGTTGAATCCAAACAAGTGCACTTTCGGGGTACGTTCTGGAAAGCTGTTGGGTTTCGTCGTAAGTGAAAAGGAATTGAGGTTGATCCTGCCAAAGTTAAAGCAATACAAGAGATGCCTGAACCGAGAACAGAAAAAGAGGTTCGCGGTTTCTTAGGAAGATTGAACTACATTGCAAGGTCCATATCTCACCTAACAGCCACATGCGAACCAATATTCAAACTGCTAAGAAAAGATCAAACGGTCAGGTGGAATGACGATTTCCAAGTGGCATTCGATAAAATAAAAGAATACTTGCAGGAACCTCCAATTCTCATGCCTCCAAGTTTCAGGGAGACCTTTGATAATGTATTTGACAGTGCTTGAAGGATCTATAGGCTTGTAAGTGTAAATGCGCCTAAGAGGGGGGGTGAATTAGGTTCTTAAAAATTTCTTAGATCTTTTTACCGGTTCTTGGTTATTTTTCCGTTAGATGATAAGTGCTTGAAAGTAAAGTGCGGAAAGGAAAAATGACACAAGAGAATTATAGTGGTTCCCCTCACAGCCCGAGAGTACTCCACTCCTTCTTCAACACGAAAGAGAGTTCACTATAGTTTAGAATTATTATACAGCCTAATCACACCAATGGTGATGCTTACTATCTAACCTATAGGTAAATAAGTGTATGAAGAACAATCCTCTTCAAAAACACTCACTTGTTTCCAACAATCCTGGATAACAAGGTAAAACAGAAAATAATCTTGATATAAATTTGATGTCTTGAGAATATGATGCTATCAATCTTCACGATCGATCTTCTCCTTGAAACAAATATCACTCAAATGAAATATACAAGTGTTCTTGAATAATATGAGATGAAACAATGATAATGTGTGAAATTTATGCAAAGGTTTCTCTCAAAAAATATATTTGAATGAACACTTGAAGAATAACTGAAAGATGAAAAGAATGAGTGGATTTTTTATTATGAAATTTCTAAGAGGTAAGTTTTAATCTGAAAATGACATGTATTTATATTGATGAAAGCAACCATTCAAAATTCATGGCAATGGTTAGAAAAATTCTGAATTTAATAAGACAAATGATGTAAGAGATGCCATGAAAAGATATAATGAAAAGATGCATTCAAACAAAACATTTTTCAATTTTAAATAAAAAACACTGTTCCAGTATGTTGTAAATTGTGGCGGTTGTTTGGTCTGTTACGTCGTTTCAAAACGCCACGCTTTACCAAATAATTTTGAAATTTAAAATTTTAAATACTGGTTCAGAACGGTGTGAATTATGGCGGTTTCTGGTGCTGTTACGACAGTTAAAAACGCCATAATTTACCAAAAACTGAATGTTTAAATAAATTAAATAATTAAAAAATTTGTCTAAGTATTTGAACCAATTTTATACAACATCTATTGATTCACCCAAGTCAATAGATTATATTTGAAAGTGATTTAATATGGTTCAAAAATGAAAAATAATTTTTCCAATTAAAGAAATATTTTGAGAACTATTTTATCAATATATATTGTATGCTTGAGACACTTTTGAACACTTGTATAAGCATTTTAAATGACACTGATATACCTTTGTTCAACCTTTGATCGTCATGATACTTGAACACTTGAAGCTAATTGATTCAACTTGATAGTACTTAGGATATCTTCTTGAACTTGAACTTCTTGTACTTCATGTAGCTTGATTCTCTTTCTTTTTGCATATTATCTTTGTAGAGAGCTTGTTGTGTTGTCTTCATCAAAACTCAATGTGAGTGAAGCTTGCTTCTACAGGGCTGTGTTCTCGACCAACACGACGAGACAGGTAGGAAGGAGCATGCTATCTATTACCTAAGCAAAAAGTTCAATGTTTGCGAGTCCCAGTACTCAATGCTTGAGAAGACAGGTTGTGCACTTGCATGGGCTGCTAAGCGATTGAGGCAGTATATGCTCAGGCACACAACTTTGTTGATTTCCAAAATGGACCCTATCAAGTACATCTTCGAGAAACCAGCACTAACAGGCAGAGTTGCACGGTGGAAAATGGTTTTGACAGAATATGATATCCAGTATACTTCTCAGAAAGCCATCAAAGGAAGTATCTTGTCAGACTCTCTTGCGCAACAGCCGATTGATGATTACCAACCCATGAAATTTGATTTCCCTGATGAGGACACCATGTTTCTCAAAGCTAAAGACTGCAAGGAACCACTCCCGGAGGAGGGGCCAGACCCTGAGTCCAAATAGAGTTTGATGTTTGATGGGGCTGTCAACATGAATGGGTGCGGAGTTGGAACAGTTCTCATCACACCGGAAGGTGTTTATATGCCTTTCACCGCCCGAGTAACTTTCGAATGCACCAAAAATGAAGCAGAGTATGAAGCTTGTATAATGGGGATTGAGGAGGCGATTAATTTGCGAATTAAGACCCTCGATATTTTCGGTGATTCAGCTTTGGTAATTAATCAAGTGAAAGGGAGTTGGTACACGCACCAGATGCATCTAGTTCCGTATAGAGATTATACGAGGAGATTGTTGACGTTTTTCACAACAGTGAAGTTGTACCATATTCCTCGAGATGAGAATAACTTTGCTGATGCCTTGGCCACATTGTCTTCTATGATCAAAGTGCAAAGGTGGAACCATGTACCCAAGATTGAAGTGTCTCGTCTTGACAGACCTGCATTTGTGTTTGTTGTTGATGCAACGTCTGATGACAAGCCGTGGTTTCATGACATCAAATGTTTCTTGAAAAGTCAAGAGTACCCGCCAGGGGTATCTACCAAAGATAAGAAGACGTTGAGAAGGTTGTCTGGTAGCTTCTTCCTGAACCAAGATGACGTACTGTACAAACGGAATTTTGACATGGTTCTGCTCAGATGCGTGGATAGACGCGAAGCAGACCTGTTAATGCAGGAAGTGCATGAAGGCTCTTTCGGTACCCATGCTGGAGGACATGCAATGGCAAAGAAACTATTAAGGTCAGGGTATTATTGGTTGACAATGGAGATAGATTGTTGCAAGTACGCCCGCAAATGTCGCAAGTGCCAAATTTATGCAGACAAAGTGCATGTGCCTCCAAATTCGTTGAGTGTCATGTCCTCTCATTGGCCCTTTGCAATGTGGGGCATTGATATGATTGGAAAAATTGAGCCTACTGCTTCAAACGGCCATCGCTTCATCTTGGTCACCATTGATTATTTTACTAAATGGGTTGAAGCAACATCTTATGTCAACGTCACTAAGCAGATGGTAGCTCGTTTCCTGAAACGGGATATCATTTGTCGCTATTGAGTGCTTGAGAGAATCATTACTGATAATGGTTCTAATCTAAATAACAAAATGATGGCTGAGTTGTGCTGGGACTTCAAAATTGAACATCACAATTCTTCTCTGTATCGCCTAAAGATGAATGGCGTTGTGGAGGCGGCCAACAAGAATATTAAGAAGATTGTACAGAAAATGGTTGTCACATATAAATATTGGCATGAGATGCTACCGTTCGCCTTGCATGGGTACCGAACGTCAGTGCGCACGTCCACTAGGGCAACACCATTCTCACTTGTATACGGTATGGAGGCAGTGTTACCGGTTGAAGTTGAAATTCCATCCCTCAGAGTCATGATGGATGTTAAGTTAGAAGAAGCTGAGTGGGTTCATGCCAGATTTAATAAGTTGAGCCTTATTAAAGAGAAACGACTGGCAGCTGTGTATCATGGGCAGTTATACCAACGGAGGATGAAGCAGGCTTTCAACCAAAAGGTGCGTCCTCGGGTTTACAAAGTTGGAGATGTGGTACTCAAAAGGATCCTTCCTCCTAGTACAGATTACAGGGGCAAATGGACTCCCAACTATGAAGGTTCATTCGTGGTTAAAAAGGTCTTCTCGGGCGGAGCCTTATTACTTACAACCATGGACGGCGAAGATTTTTCATCCCCTGTCAACTCAGACGTAGTCAAAAAATACTTCGCATAAAGAGACCCGCTGGACAATAAAGAAAAGTCCAGGCAAAAAAGGGCATCCCGGCGAACTATAAAAACAGAATAAAAAGGTTCGGCCAAAAATTAGCGATAAAATAAAAATTTCTGTACACCCGGTGAGTTGAAAATCCGCAAGGACAACTCAGGAAAAAAAGGGTATCCCGGTGGATTGAAAACCCGGAAGGGCGGTCCACGCAAAAGAGGGATTTAAGCTAATGATTACGGTCTGAGTTATCTGTACTCCATTACCGTTTTAGCAAATGACATTCCGAAGCGTAGGAATCAGTCTGATCACTCCTTAGAAGGCAAGGTCGGAGAGTTTTGAAGACATACTGGCCATAGCGGAATTGAAACTCAGTGGAATGTCGTTTTCACATTGCCATTAGGATAGTTTCTTTTCTCAATTTTCAGCAATATCCTCTTTCCAGGGTTTGCTTCCTGTTGTACTTGCCTATTCTGGGCATTTTCAATCAATAAATTGAATTTTAGTAAAGAGCTTATTTTGTTTTACTGCTTTGTTTGCAAAAACGTCCGAATTTTTGATAAAACATTGCATTTGAAAACATTGTGGCTTTACAATAACATGCGCAGAAAAACATTTAAAATTACTTTGAATGTTAAGTAACTCTGGATGGTGGATTCAAACCACGCAATATTCTGGGGCATGCGTGTGTATTCTTTTGTTGCAGGTAACAAATCTAGATGATTTCAAGCACAAGAGTCATTCCTCCTAGACGAGTAATCACTTATTCCCATGTGGAATACTGGGGCAGTCAGGTTCAGGAAGAGATTCACATGTCATCCTTTTGTCGCAATTTCTACTAAGTGCATCCACTGACCGGCTAACGGTCACTAACGACGATTTGATATTGACAAGTCAATTTCAACTGGGTAGTGTTGCATCTTATTAAGTCGATTCTCCTATTCAGTACTTCCAACAGCTACATGCTTTTCTGTGTCGATAACGGTTGCGAATTCCCCAGTAGAGTTGCTTCGCAGACCTCGCAGTAAATGTTCAAGACTCAGTGAGTGTCCAAGAATTTGAGGATGTCAAATCTTCTGTAAAATCCTCTTGGGACGATTTCTTCAAATTAGTCTTGTATCATGGAGCAAAGAAAGATGTTGACCCTCCCAAGCATGGGGCATCTTGAATTTCCCCGGCAGGAGATGTTCCAGATCTATTATCCCCAGTAGAGTATGAAGACGCTTGGTCTTCTGTAAAATCCTCTCAAGAGACATCTCCAGCACGAGACGCTTTGAAGCGGTTCTGTCCAGCTGAGTTTGTTGTAAACTCATTATCCCCAGTGGAGTCGTCAAGCGGGAGGTTCGCCTAACATGGGACATTGTGACTCTTGTCCTAAGCTCGACAGTTTTATTCCTCAGCAGATTACCGTACATGTGCTTTGTGTTTTCCCAGTAGATCTCTAGGGATTTCTCAGCATGTTGCAACGGAATATGTTCTGATCAGGATTTGCGTATCCCCGACAGAGTAGCTCCGGTCCCCCGCAAGATCGTATCTCTGGTAGTGGTATCCCCACAGAGTTCAACGTTGAATCGTGCCAGTAATACTCCCCAGCTGAATTGTTTTTTCTCCCAGCAGAGGTTTAGCAGATCAACAGAATCTCTTCCTCAGCAAAGTGTTAGTACATTCTTTCCCCAACCGAGTTAGAAGGTTGATGATCCCCGCAAAGGATCTCGAGTTTGATAGATCCCCAAGCAGAGTTTTAATGACTTGTTTCCTCAGCAGAACGTCATTCAAAAATTCTCATCCCCAGCGGAGTTGCTATGATCAGAATTCATCCTCAGGCGGATGAAATAATTCTTGGCAGAGTCATCACCCCCTTATATCTCAAAGTCCAATTTATTTTTGGAAAGCGTGACAGTTCGAAGCAGACGGATTGTTCATTCATTCTCCAGCAGAGATATCATCCTCTCAGGAGTCTCTGAGGTCACATCATTGATCAATGTTCCTTAGCGGAGTCAGCAGGGATGTCTGATATGTATGCAGAACGTAATCCCGTGTTGAATTTTTGCAAAAGTCCACCCGTAGTGTGGCAAGTCAGTAGTCGTCTGACTCCATTTAAAAGACAATTTCAAGCCCAACCGCAGATTGGAAAAAGTCCTTCTAAAGGTGGCAAATCAACAAAGTCCAACCGCAGATTGGCAAAAGTCCATCTAAGGGTGGAAAATCACCAAAGTCCAACCGCAGATTGGCAAAAGTCCATCTAAGGGTGGCAATCCTTAAAGTCCACCCGCAGTGTGGCAAGCCAGTAGTCGTCTGGCGTCGTGCTAAAAGACATCCTTAAAGTCCACCCGCAGTGTGGCAAGCCAGTAGTCGTCTGGCGTCGTGCTAAAAGACATCCTTAAAGTCCACTCGTAGTGTGGCAAGCCAGTAGTCGTCTGGCGTCGTGCTAAAAGACATCCTTAAAGTCCACCCACAGTGTGGCAAGCCAGTAGTCGTCTGGCGTCGTGCTAAAAGACATCCTTAAAGTCCACCCGCAGTGTGGCAAGCCAGTAGTCGTCTGGTGTCGTGCTAAAAGACATCCTTAAAGTCCACCCGCAGCGTGGCCTGCCAGTAGTCGTCTGGCGTCGTGCTAAAAGACATTCTTAAAGTCCACCCGCAAGGTGGCATGCCAGTAGTCGTCTGGCGTCGTTTAAAAGACATCTCTCCAGTGCTATTCTTCCCATTAGAGTTTTTATTCAAGCAGAGTTCCTTTGGTTGGGTTTATATCCCTTTTCTTCTTCTCCACAGAGTGCAAATTTTCTGGTTATTTTCGGTATTCAATCCCTCCATACCTTGAAAGTCTGACAGCAATCGCTATCATCCATTCAGGTCTACAGTGATTGAATAGGGGCAGCTGTAATACCCCAAAACTTTCCCTCTCATTTTCATATCATTTAGCGTATGCTCTCATTTCATTGCATTGCATTCAAGCATAGAAAAATAAAACATAAAGCATTGCATTGCATTTTGCATAAGGGCATGTGATTAGTGGATTGCAGGTGTTGATCATCCAAGCCATAGAACAAGAGCCAAAGGTCTTCAAGCAAGTCTCAAGGGTCTCTTACATCACATTTCATCTCACTTGATCTCAGAAGTCATTGGAAGATGGGAATTCATCAAGAAGATTGGGCAGTGCATCACCTCCTATCAAAAATAGTCCAAATTAGGGTTTTAGGTTCAAGTAGTCTCCTGATGAAATTTTGATTCAAACTTGATCTCAATGTTTTCTACATGATATCAAGTATCTAAGGATGGAAGATTGGCCATTGGTTCATTTCAGAAGAGGTTCAATTGATCAGTTGCTTGAGAATCAAGAAATTGGAGAAAAAGTCAATTGTACAGTGAAAAAGGTCAACTCCTGACTTTTTAAGGTCAAATTCATGAAATTCAAGTTACATATATTCATTGGACAAGATTTAATCAAGAAATGATGGAGGAATCATGAAAAATCAAGAAATGTACAAAGTTTCCTCTTTTGGAAATTTAGGGTTTCCAAAAATGGCAAGTTTGGACCATTTTGAACCACACTTTGAGGCTTCCTTTCTCCATGATAAAAGCTCCAAACTTCAGTCCCAAGTTGAGCCAATTAAAGTTCACATTATAAGCTTTAAATCCATATAAACAACTCTTCCATTGGATCAAAATTGAGGGAGTTATGATCAATCAAAGTTTGGTAAAATCAAGGCAAAAACCAAGTCATGGCAAGGCAAGCTCAGGCCCATAGGCCATAATTTCATCAAACACTTGGTGTGCCAAATGTCAATCCATTTTTCTCATTGAAGAAAGCCTCAAATAAAAAAATGTTGAACATCAAAGTTGTTTATCTCAGTGTCCTCTTCAACTTTGATGTTGGACATTTTTCCATTTGAGCAAGTTATGATTGGGTTATAGGGGTCCAAAGTTGAGGTGTTCATGCTGAAATTCACAACACATGATGCCATGCCAGCATACTAGGTCGCGCGCCCATAAATCAGTTTTGTTCCCTTGAGTTCATGGCCCTTTTCAAATGTGTTTGAGGTCCTATTTCAATTCAATTTCCACACCAAACTTATTCTCCTATGTCTACTCTTTCATTTGCCACCAAAAGTGCACATTATCATCCATCAAAGTGAGAGATATTCACCCTCAAAGTCCCTTGCTTGCATTGAAATCATGCTGTCCCAATTGAAGTGTTGACATTGTTGTTGTTGTTTCATCATCTTGCACGCATGCTTCACATCATCACTCTTTACTACATTTGAACCAACATTCTCCTACACACTATGTACTTACCATGCTATACATGCCTTGCCCTACACTAAAAAGGAAAAACAGAAAACTTGTCTTGTAAGCATGCTGCTACATCAGTAACACTATCATCACCATTCATTTCTAATCACCACCATACCACATCCTGAACCTCTCCACACCATATCAAAACCTTCCCAACTCGCCCCTAACTAACTTAACTCAGTTAGTTAGGGTGAACTCATTTAACCAAGCTTAAACTCACTTAACTCACCCAATTAACCACCATAGTTACCATTTAACTCAACCTATATAATTCAAACACACTCACAATTTCAGAACAACTTCATTTTTTTTCACTCTCACTTCAAATCTTTCTCACTCTTTCTCTCAAATTCTCTCTGCATTCTCTCACACTGCACGAGCTTCTCTTTGGTTCATCATCATCATCACCAATAGTGCATCATCTATCAAGAACAAAGTGAATCAACCTCAAGTGTAGCATCATTCTCAAGCTGAATCTTTCAATTTTCATCAAGAATCAAAGTCCTACGAGCATTTATTTTGCTCCATTCAAGCTCAGGAGCATAGGAGGATCATCTCTGGTCTTCTTTTATTTTGAAGAACTTCAAATCTGGGTTTCTTCTCCAACCTTCGTTCTCTGAAATTTCACTGATTATAGCTTGTTTTCTATTGGTTTGAGCTTATTAGAAGCTATGTTAACTCCGGCTAGTTGATAGGCATGCTAGATGCTTAGTTTCAGAAATTAGGACAAAGATGTTTGTGCATGTTTCTTGCTGTGTGTGCATGGTTTGATGATTTCAATGGCGGATTCATGATGTGCATAACGTCCTCTTTTGAATGGTACCTGGTTTATTAGTTTCTGGAAGATTGGAAAATTGCAGGTGGTGGCGTTTCGCCGGAGAAGACGACCGGAGGTCATTCTCCAGCCGGTGACCATGACCGTTTGATTGTGTGCATCGTGTGGTCCATAATTCGCCAGCACATTAATGAAACATGTGACTTGCGCATGACTTCTTTTTCTCTCTAAATGGGTTTCGTGTGCGTGCGTGTAGGATAGTTACAATGTGTTTGAATTGTGGAACGTTGGATTTGATTATTTGCTTCATCATCTCATCATGTTTCAATCCTAAGGCCATAACTTTGCCAACGCATTAAAATAACATGTGACCTACGCGTGACATGTTTTTTTGATTCAGATGCTTGCGTGTGCGTGTGTGTAGGCTAACTAACATGTGCTTGCATTCTCTTCCATTAGATTAGTTTATTTCGCTTGATTGATTTAATTGACTGAATCCTATGGCCCTGATTGCATCCACGCACATACACCTGAACACACACAAACATGCGCTTTATGGACTGGATTTGTATTTGATATCTGCACCCTCATCTTAAGCCCATTACATTTTTCTAACTGGAAAATTACTTTAGCTGCACCCCCATCCCTATTTCATTTTATTTTTTAATTTCTTTTTCATATTGTTTCATTTTCTATTTTTAAAAAATACCAAATAAATTCCAAAAATCCCAAATAAATTCATAGGTGTTCTTAACACATTTAAATAATTTTCTATATTTTTTTTAATTCTGATTTCATGGATTTTGGCATATTATTCCATATTTTATTTTCAATTTCTTTTTGAATGAGGTTCTTCATTGATACTCAAACTTGTACATTTTATTTCTTTCATTTCACACACTGTATTTGAATCATTATTTTTGCATTGATTAAAGGACATCTTGAAGCATATAAATCAATTTTCTTTTGATTTTTAAAGTCATTTTATCATGTGTTCAGGAGTTCTTATTTGAGCATTTTTGTGGTGTGTTTCAATGTGTTTTCATGAGGCCTTTAGATACATTTTTCTTTTGGGTTTTGCCATGAGTTTTTATACATGTTTGTGCTTCTGACTTAGGTTATTTAGGGCTTGTTTTTACAATTTTATCATGTGCTTTGATAATTGTTGGTGCCTTGCATTTGAAGTTACTTTTGTGCACTTTATTCTACTTCATTCTAACATGTTTTGATGAGGCATTTATGCCACCATTTTATGATTGTTTGTGCATCTTTTATAGTTCATTTGTATGATATTATAGGTCACCTTTGTTTCATTATAAGTCACTTTGATTTACATTTGCATTTAATATGAGTTTATGCATTCTAATTTGAACTTTGACATGTTTCCATCTCTTATCTCCTCTTATGCTCTACATGTCTCATGTGTGTATTTTGTATGACATCTCCCACATTCCATTAGCATCTCATCAATGGTATGCCACTGCCCATATGCATTCATTAATCATTTCACATGTTATGCATCTCTAATATGTCACTTTGTGCATCTAATTGAACATGTCTCTCTTATACTTACTTCTTCTTCATCTTATTTCTTCTACTTGTATTCTTTTATCCATGATTTGTGTGATGATTCATATGCATTGTGAGACATTTGTAAATGGTATGTGGTTCTGACCTTGATCCTTTGTGAAGCATTATTGCATGATCACTTTGCATGTCCACTCATCTTTCATCTATTCATTTCATAGGTGCTTTTATTTGATGTTTAATACTTTGCTTGTGCATAGTTTGTGTGGGTTAGATATCTTAACATTAGAGAACATCCTTAGAGCATAGGTTCTGACCTTGATTGATTTTCATCTCTTAGGATCTTTATTCTTTGATTCTTATTTCGTTTGATCACTATTTGGTAATCTTTCCTTATTCCACTACTTGTAAAGATTTTTTGAACTAACCTTTTCATGTAGGTGCTAAGGGTAAGTAAGTGTGTGGATATGCTTCCACATACACTATATGCTTCCACATACACTTCTTTCTTCTATCTTCTCTTATCTCTTTTAATCATTCTAATTGTGATCATGATAAGCATTTATATGCTTTCCTTGAATAACTTCTTTCTTCCCCCTTTTGAGTTACAACTCATCTTCTATTTTAGAAGTGAGTTGTTTAATTCATTCTTCTTCCCCTTTCTCTTACGATTAGGTTTCTTAAACCACATTAACCATAGGAACATCCATGTATGATAATTTTAGGATTTGAGTCTTAGTCTCCCTCATTAGATTTTACTTTTTTTAACCATTTGAGTCTCTATTCTTCTCATCTTAAAACAAAATAAAAAATACTTAATAAAAGGCATAGCATGCATTGTATTTGAGCTTTTTATGTGGGAATAAGGAGGTGAGGGGTCTTCTCTCATTTTCTTAGAATGTTTAGCGTACGTCCCGTCTTGGGTCGATATGTGAGGCATTCGATCCTATATGAAGGACTTAAATACAATACGTGTTACAAAACACAAAATAATCAAAACACTTCTTTCTTAAAAGACAAAAACAAACAAACAAATTCTCTTCTCATCTCCTTCATTCTATTCCTTAAGGACTCGTCAGGTCCGTTCTACCGCAAACAGGTAACACCTAAGTCTCCATACAGCGAGCTGCAACACCTAACTGCTGGAACGCGCATTCTGACGTTTCCACTAAAAAACACAAACAACTTTTCCCTTAGTCAGGGGAACTACGTCGCTCTGATTCTCATATTCCCGATGAGATACGTAGGCAGTGGGGTAAGGCCCATTCGAGCACTTCTTTTATTTTCCCTACATTTGCTTCTTGTTCTCTCTCCTTTCTTTTTCCCCCTTCCTTTCTACCTTTCTTTTCCAGTAGCAGCGGAGCTCCAGACAACGACACCCTTTGATCGAGACAACAAGCGTGGATCCCATCGGGTACGATGGACGCGTGGGGGTGCTAATACCTTCCCTTCGCGTAACCGACTCCCAAACCCAGTTCTCTTGGTCGCAAGACCATGCTCTTTTCTTTCCCTTCAGGTTTACGCAGTGTTTCCTTTCCCTCTCTTGGGATAAATACACATTGCTGGCGACTCTGTTTCCGTGCCACTTTCGCGTTTGTACTTGGATGAAAATCCCGGGAGCAACAATATGCCGCTTGTTGCATCTGTTCCGTGAATCCGCGTGGTTGAGTGATAGTGAAGAGGGACATTCAAAGAATGATGGACGAGAATTTGATTGAGGTCACTGCTAAAAGAGATGAATATCAGAATGAGGTGAATGTTATTGCACCATGCTTTAATATTCCTGAAAGAATTGTTATCTCTTATGATAGTCGAAAGACCGCTGTTACGCCCTTGGTTATTCGGTTGCCCGGTCTGGTACCCTATGAATCTGACAAAGCTGTTCCGTATAAGTATAGTGCTACCATGGTAGAAGATGGTTAGGAAGTGCCCATTCCTTATTTGACTTCTGTGGCATCGCTGATGTGAGTAGAGTGACCCAAAGTGGTCGTGTTTTTGCTCTTGAGCCTCCAAAGATTGTGGAGAATGTTGTTGCTGGCAAACAATATCAAGATGAGAGTAATGTCGATGCTTCTGGTCAGTCCAGTGGTTTGAAGGTTTTCGAGGATGAAGTTTTGAAATTGATCAAGAAGAGTGAGTACAGTGTTGTAGATCAACTCTTGCACACCCCGTTCAAGATTTCAGTGTTGTCCCTACTGATGAATTCTGAAGCTCATAGGAAATCTTTAAAGGAGGTATAGGAACAAGCATATGTTGAGCATGATGTGGCCGTTAATCAGTTTGATGGCATTGTTTCCAACCTCACCGCATGTAATAATTTGAGCTTTTGTGATGAAGAGTTACCCGGGGAGGGGAGAAATCACAATTTGGCTTTACATATCTCCATGAACTGTCAAGAAGATGCGCTTTCCAAGGCTTTCTTACCAAGGTCCTCCCATGAGGTATAGTGGAGTTGTTGTTAAAGCTTTTGATGGATCTCGAAAGACTGTGATTGGAGAAGTTGATCTTCCGATCAAAATAGGACCATGCTTCTTCCAAATTACTTTTCAAGTAATGGATATTCGTTCTACTTATAGTTGTTTGCTTGGCCGACCCTGGATTCATGAGGCTGGGGCAGTGACTTCGACTCTCCACCAGAAATTGAAATTTGTTAAGAATGATAAACTGGTAATTGTTGGAGGTGAGCAAGCGATGCTGGTGAGCAACCTTTCATCCTTTTCGTATGTTGATGCTGATGAAACTGTTGGAACTCCGTTCCAAGCTCTTTCTATTGATGACAAAGATGTTAAGAAGAATGAGTTACCCAGGTTTTCTTTGAAAGATGCTTTGCATGTGTTAAGGACTGGTCGATCTGATGGTTGGGGCCGAGTCATTGATGTGGTTGATAACCTGGGCAAAACTGGTTTAGGCTTTACGCCTGGTACAGTCAGAAGAGATTTGAAGCGTATTAATGAGGCATTTCACAGCGCCAGATTCATCCATAAAGATCACTCTACTGCTACCATCATTAAAGATGA
This sequence comes from Lathyrus tuberosus, assembly GCA_022829125.1. NCBI lineage: Eukaryota > Viridiplantae > Streptophyta > Magnoliopsida > Fabales > Fabaceae > Lathyrus > Lathyrus tuberosus. The sequence continues at coordinate 1,218,752 of JALAZF010000082.1, read as the reverse complement.
TGAAGAGGAAGAACTTCCCGACTTCGTGACACATTGACAGATCTGTAAGAATTGGATAGTTGTTGATGTTCCCACTGTTGTTCATATTTCAAAGTAATTTGTTTATGTTTCTTTCAAAAAATCCTTTCACTCTGCCCAAGGTGAAAGTGAATTTGTGAGGGCTTTGTTTCAAATTTTATCATCATCAATAAAATGTTATTTTGTTTATCCATATTATGTTTTTCCCTTTTTGCTTTATTTCTGAAAAATGGTAACATAAAAAACCAAAAAATAATAATAATGCGATAATCACTTTTATCTGCATGATACTTGCACTTCTTGTTCATATTCTAAAATTAAACATAAATCATTGTGTAGATTGATTGATAAACCCATTGAAACCAATGACCCTATGCCCTCTCCCAACTTTGAGTTCCCTGTGTTTGGAGCTGAAGAAGAGGATATTGAGGAGATTCCAGATGAAATTTCTCGGTTGCTTGAGCACGAGGAAAAAGCCATTCAGCCTCATGAAGAGCCGGTGGAATTAGTTAATTTGGGTTCAGAGGGTGATATAAAAGAAGTCAAGATTGGGGCATTGCTTCAGTCAGATGTTAAGAAGAGGATTGTGGAGCTTCTTAGAGAATATGTTAATGTGTTTGCTTGGTCCTATCAAGACATGCCTGTCTTGATACTGATATTGTGGAGCACCATCTGCCATTAAAGCCTGAATGTCCACCTGTGAAGCAGAAATTGAGAAGAACTCATCTTGACATGGCTGTGAAGATCAAAGAGGAGGTTCAAAAGCAGATTGATGCTAGTTTTCTTGTGACTTCTGAGTATCCTCAATGGGTGGCCAATATTGTGCCTGTTCCAAAGAAAGACGGAAAAGTCCGAATGTGCGTTGACTATAGATATTTGAATAAAGCAAGTCCGAAAGATGATTTTCCATTGCCACACATTGATATGTTGGTAGATAATACTGCTAAATTCAGTATCTTTTCTTTTATGGATGGCTTTTCCGGTTATAATCAGATAAAGATGGCACCCGAGGATATGGAAAAAACAACATTCATCACACCCTGGGGAACATGCTGTTACAGAGTGATGCCCTTCGGTTTGAAAAATGCTGGTGCAACGTACCAGAGAGCTATGAGTACTTTGTTCCATGATATGATGCATAAAGAAATTGAGATCTATGTGGATGATATTATTTGTAAGTCGAAGACTGAAGAAGGTCATATTGAGTACTTATTGAAGTTGTTTCGGCGTTTGAGAAATTTAAACTCCGTTTAAATCCTAATAATGTACTTTTGGTGTCCGTTCTGGGAAATTGTTGGGCTTTATTGTCAGCCAAAAGGGCATTAAAGTTGATCCTGGTAAAGTTAAAGCTATTCAGGAAATGCCTGCGCCCAAAACTGAAAAACAAGTAAGAGGATTCTTGGGACATTTGAATTATATCTCCCGATTTATATCCAATATCACTGCCACATGTGCACCGATCTTCAAGCTTTTTCGCAAAGATTAGGGTTGTGTCAAGACAGAGGATTGTTAGAAAGCTTTTGAAAGAATTAAAGAGTATCTGCTTGAACCTCCGATTTTGTCTCCTCCCGTGGGAGGAAGACCTTTGATCATGTATTTGACTGTGCTGGAAGAATCTATGGGCTGTGTTATGGATCAACAAGATGAATCTGGTCGAAAAGAATTTTCCATTTATTATTTGAGCAAGAAGTTCACCGATTGTGAGTCTCGGTACTCAATGCTTGAAAAGACATGTTGTGCTTTAGCTTGGGCTGTCAAGCGCCTCTGCCAGTATATGTTGAATCATACAACTTGGCTGATATCCAAAATGGATCCAATCAAGTATATCTTTGAAAAGCCTGCTTTAACTGGGAGGGTTGCTCGTTGGCAAGTGTTGTTGTCAGAATATGATATCGAGTACCGAACTCAGAAAGCGATAAAAGGAAGTGTTTTGCCTGACCATTTGGCACACCAGCCAATTGATGATTATCAACCAATCAGGTTTGATTTTCCTGATGAGGATGTGATGTATCTAAAGGTTAAAGATTGTGAAGAACCATTACCTGATGAAGGGCCTGAGCCTGAATCCCGTTGGGGTTTGATTTTTGATGGAGCTGTTAATGAGTATGGCAATGGTATTGGGGCTATAATTGTTACTCCTTATGGTTCTCATATTCCTTTCACTGCGAGGTTGATGTTCACTTGCCCAAATAATTCGGCTGAATATGAAGCATGTATTATGGGCTTGGAAGAAGCCATTGATTTAAGAATCAAGATTCTTGATGTATACGGAGATTCATCCCTGGTGATTAATCAGATTAACGGAGAATGGGAGACACGTCAACCTGATTAGATTCCTTATCGAGATTATGCAAGAAGGTTGTTAACTTTCTTCAATAAGGTTAAGTTTCACCATGTACCCAGAGCAGCAAATCGAATGGCGGATGCTTTAGCCACTATATCCTCCATGATTGTGGTGAATCGGTGGAATGATGTGCCCACAATCGATGTTATGCGGCTTGATAGGCCAGCTCATGTGTTTGTCGTTGAAGAGGTCGTTGATGATAAACCGTGGTATTATGATATTAAGTGTTTTCTTCAAAATCAAGAGTACCCGCTTCAGGCATCCAAGAAAGATAAGAAGACTTTAAGAAGATTGGCTGGTAGTTTCTTCTTGAACTATGATGTGTTGTATAAAAGAAATTATGACATGGTCTTGCTCAGATGCGTGGATAGACACGAAGCAGACATGTTAATGAAAGAAATTCATGAAGGATCTTTTGGTACCCATACCAATGGCCATGCAATGGCTAAGAAGATGTTGAGGGCAGGTTACTATTGGTTGAAAATGGAATCCGACTGCTACAAATTTGTGAAGAAGTGCCATAAGTGCCACGTTTATGCTGACAAAATTCATGTACCACCAACTCCTCTCAATGTTATTTCTTCTCCATGGCCTTTCTCCATGTGGGGCATTGATATGATTGGAATGATTGAGCCTAAAGCGTCGAATGGACACCGTTTCATATTGGTGGCTATTGACTATTTTACCAAGTGGGTTGAAGCGGCATCATATGCCAATGTGACCAAGCAAGTAGTGGTTCGGTTTATCAAGAACCAAATCATCTGTCGATATGGTGTTCTGAGCAAGATTATCACTAATAATGGGTTGAATCTGAATAACAGGATGATGAAGGAATTATGTGATGAGTTTAAGATTGAGCATCATAATTCTTCTCCTTACAGACCTAAGATGAATGTGGTTGTTGAAGCTGCTAATAAGAATATTAAGAAGATTGTTCAGAAGATGGTTGTTACTTACAAGGATTGGCATGAGATGCTTCCTTTTGCTTTGCATGGGTATCATACATATGTCTGCACTTCAATTGGGGAAACCCCTTTCTCTCTTATTTATGGTATGGAAGCAGTGCTCCCGATAGAAGTTGAAATCCCTTCTATGAGAGTTTTGATGGAAGCTGAATTGTCTGAGGCTGAATGGTGCCAAAGCAGATATGACTAGTTGAATTTGATTAAAGAGAAAAGAATGGCGGCCTTGTGTCATGGCCAATTGTATCAATAGAGAATGAAGAAAGCTTTTGATGAGAAGGTTCGACCTCGTATGTTCAGAGAAGGCGACCTCGTGCTCAAAAGGATCTCGACTTCTACCAATGATTCTAGGGGTAAGTGGACTCCTAATTATGAAGGCCTATATATTGTTAAGAGAGCCCTCTCTGGCGGTGCATTACTTCTTGCAACTATGGATGGTGAAGAGTTCACTCGTCCTGTGAATGTCGATGCAGTCAAGAAATACTTCGCCTAAAAAAATAAAAAAACAGCTCGCTAAGTTGAAAACTTGAAAGGGCGGCTTAGGCAAAAATGAGCGTCTCGGTGGGCTAAAAACCCGAAAGGGCGGTCCAGGCAAAAATTAGAGACAAAAACAGAAATAATCATCCCGGTAGATTGAAAACCCGAAAGGGCAATCTAGGCAAAAGTTAGGAATTATAGCAAGTAACTGCATCTGGCCAGTCTTGATCATTTGAAAGCAACATTGTCTATCAAGGATTCTGCTTCGATCATCCTCAGCTGAAGTTTTGAGCACATGGGAATTCAAAGTTGTTAGGGAGAATAGAAGTCATTGTATTTCAATGTAACCCTTTCCATGTATTTACCATTTTTCAAACTTTGTAATGATCCATGGAATTACGCCATTTGCGGACATCCATTTTATTAATAAAATTTGGGCCTTTGTCCCTTTGTTTGCAATTCTTATTTTGTTTCTGTTTGCAAAATTTCATTTATTTTTTATGATGATTTTTGAAACAAAATGTGAATAATTGATTTAAATTTTTTGAAAATTATAAAAACATTTTTCTTTGATTTATGAATATAAAAAAAAAAGAATGTCAACGGTTATTCCAAGAATGGTAGGATCAATGTTTTCCTCAACAGGGTTCGTTCTCACTCCTTTGGCAGAATTTATGGACAGATCCCCAGTAGAGTTTGTTGATATTTCCTCAGCAGAAATTGTTCCTATGAATGTGATCAAGTGTTGACAAGGTGATGGGTTTGTTATGATGTGTTGAATTCATAAGGTCCAATGCTGTTTGGTTTTTCCCCAGCTAGGTCTTGATCCGAATCCTCTCCAGCTGATTATGTTATGGTCAGTCAGTTGAGTAGTTTTGAGGTCCACTTCTCCTTAATGGTGGTCCCCACGCAGAGATTCATTTTTGCTGTCCCCAGCCGAAATCATATGAGGAATCCCCACTCAGAGTTTTATCTCCTAGATGTGTTGTTGTTACTTTGGATGTCCCCAAACAGAGAGCGATGTTATTTTTTTCTAAGCATTGACGTAGTGACCGCTTGTCGTGTTTCATCTTGTCTTGTGGGTGTTTTTCTCTCCAGGTTGTTCTACCCAGGGATTTATCCTTGATGATTCTCCAACGAAGGCAGTGTATTATCATTTCCAATCATAAAGCAATGAGGTTAATTTCTCATTTCCCCCGGCAAGTCCAAGATGTACTTCTCTCCGGATTGTTTTTCAGAGACTTTATACTCCTAGTGAAGATTGTGCATCACTATTGTGGTTATTCCCCGGTGAGGTCGTTCATGATAACAATATTCAAGGAATATTGATATACTAGTCACCTGTTAGGTTTTCTCTCATTTATGATAAGTATTGATCTAAAATCCCCACAGTTTGACCTTTTGCTGTTTTCCCAGCAAGTTCAGGATGCTTTGCTCAGAATTGGTTAATCCTCTGAGAATGTTCTCGTATCTCCAGCAGATCTGCCTTGTTTTCCCAGTGGATTTTTGCATAGATGTTTATATGTCTACAATCCCCAGCGGATTCATTTTTTTTTCTTTTCCCGCAGCAGATCTCTGCATCCTTTTGAAATGGAAGTTCCTGTGAATTTTTACGATCCCCGGGAAGAATCAGAAAGTTTGGGTTATTGTGATTCCCCAACAGCTTCTTGCCATCCTCAAAGCAGAGTTTATGCTGTTATCCTCTTTGTGGATCGTTGATGTTAGAAGATTGATATTTGGGTTTTTCCCCAAGGAGTATCTTCCTTTCTCCAGCAAGATTTGAGCCTTGTAGTATGATTTATTTTCCTTTGACGACTTTTGTTTATCTCTTGCAGGATTTCTTCAGATGAATCCCTAGCAGGGCTGCTAATGATATCTCCATCTTGTTGAGATTAGTCGAGTATTCGGTGGTGTTGTGATGTTTATTCCACCCTTTGTTTATCCTTTATGTCTGTTTTGTCAGCATATTCATACTCATAAGCATTGCACGCGCATTCATTTGTTGTGCATAGCATGTTGTTGTTGGATTGTGCATTTTGCATTTGTGTTGGTGCTTATTTGCTCTCTGGTGCTGTTTTCCCCGTAGAGCGTGTGTGTCCTCTCTCCATTTAGAGTGTCGACCCGTAAGCAGAAAAATGCCTATCTTTGTTAATTCCCCACTGAGTTTATTTCTCGTGGAAGATTTTGATTCAGTTTCCTCTCCCGTTCATTATCTGGATGGAATTAGTCCCCAGTTGAGATATTTCCTCCTCGGGATGAGTCTTGTTTGACCGTTTCTCTCCAGCTTGTTCTTGGATTGAACTTTGGTCCCCTGTAATATTTGTTTGGATCTCTAGGCTGTGAAACCTAGATTGAGAGTGCATTTATTTTGCACCTTTGAGGATTCTGCGCCCTTCAGATGAAATCTGCGTATGATTCCCCTTTTGGAAGGTTCAATACTGTTTCGTGGCATTCCTATATTTGAGAAGCCTGAGGCGATGCAGTTAATACCTTTTGTGACTCCAATGAATGGTAAGTCTCTTCGGTTTGATGGGTTAGTTCGTTGTTGAGATTTTGTGACTCCAATGAATGGTAAGTCTCTTCGGTTTGATGGGACAGTTCGTTGTTGAGATTTTGTGACTCCAATGAATGGTAAGTCTCTTCGGTTTGATGGGACAGTTCGTTGTTGAGATTCTTCCACTCCAATGAATGGTAAGTCTCTTCGGTTTGATGGGATAGTTTGTTGTTGAGATTTTGTGACTCCAATGAATGGTAAGTCTCTTCAATTTGATGGGATAGTTCGTTGTTGAGATTTTGTGACTCCAATGAATGGTAAATCTCTTCTGTTTGATGGGACAGTTCGTAGTTGAGATTTTGTTACTCCGATGAATGGTAAGTCTTTTCGGTTTGATGGGACAGTTCGTTGTTGAGATTTTTGTTACTCCGATGAATGGTAAGTCTCTTCGGTTTGATGGGACAGTTCGTTGTTGAGATTTTGTGACTCCAATGAATGGTGAGTCTCTTCGGTTTGATGAGACAGTTCATTGTTGAGATTTTGTTCTACTCTGATGAATGGTAAGTCTCTTTGGTTTGACGGGACAGTTCGTCATTGAGGTTTTCTACTCCGATGGATGGTTAGTCTCTTCGGTATGCTAGAGATAGTTCATTATTGAGGTATTGATTTTCCCAAGTGGAGCCTTGATTTGCTAAGCCTTCCCTGTTGAGTTATATCCTTGTCGTGTTGTGGTTTATTTCCATATACAGTTATCCCCAGTTTGAATCTTTTCCTTAGCTGAGTCCCAATAGTTGTGCGGTGTGTTCCCCGGCTAGTCAGTGGTCTCCTGTGATGTGTTTCCCCGGTGGAGTTTTACTCTCCCGTTCTTCTTTTTGTTTATCTCCTGTGGCATATTCTCCCCACAGTGGTCTTGTGTCTGCATATCATTTGCATAATCATATTATCTTGTGGTCTCTTAGGGCCAAAAATTGGGTTTATTGTTATATTTAAGTCTCTTCTATCTCGTCGAGACAAAGATGTCAATCTTCTTATCCCCGGATAGAATAAACTTAAATAGGGGCAGCTGTAATACCCTAATTTTTACCCCTAAGATCCCACATGTCCTTTAGCATTTCATGCCACAAACAAGATCACATTCGTCCCCTCTTTTGTAGGATTGTGCCTTGCAGGGATCTTTGAGTTTGTGTGCGTTTGTTAGTTGTTTTATTGCTTAATTTGTTGATGTTTACTAACCATTAATTAAAATCCAAAAATATTTTGTTTCCTTTCACTAACAATTTCAGGGGAAGAACAGGTTTAAAAATACCCAAAAATCAGTCCCGCAACTCGAATGAATTCCATCTGAACAAAGTCAAAGTTGATCTACAATTAATTCAAAAAATTATCTGATCAAGAGTTTCCAAGATTTAATTGATTATTGTTCAAGAGACTCCAAGGTTCATGTGTTTATTTCCATGCCTTCTTTGACAAGCAAACTAATCGAGCCGGAACCACAACAGTGCAACAAAATGCTCATTTTCACAAATTTTGCACTGAGTAACCGGTTAGCAGATATGCTGTAACTGGTTACCCTCGTGAAAATTTGAAAAATGGTGGCAAATTCAAATTCAGCAATTGGCACCAATCTCATCCCTTGATCGCATTTGGAATATTCTAGACCACCTCGTTTTAATTCCTCTACATCACTTTGATCATTTCCCACCATGCACCTTCACTAATCACCACTCTTTTGATAATTCCCTCCAAATTTGAATTCCAATCCTAATTTTGATCATCCAAGCATAATTCCAAGCCACCAAATTTCCCAAGCCTAAATTCTATGAATAGAGGCTTCATTTCATTCATTCTTCAAGCTTTTGATAGCCAACAAACCTCTTGCAAATTCTCTTCCCAACCACAAAAATTCACCAAAGCTCATTTTTCTTCTTTTGAAAGTTAACAAGAATTCACATTGAATCTTGTTCAACTTTTAGCTAAACCTTCATCCATTCTTGTTTTTGTTCATCAATTATATTAGATCAAGGCTTTGGAATTTGGATCTTGAAGCAATTTGAAGGAATTTTCATATTTGAAGTGGTAATCCATTTTTCACCATTGTTGAAGCTTCATCTTCATCTTCCATAATGTAGATCTTTGGAGAACTTTGTTACTTGATCCTTTGGATCTTGTAATTGTGTTTAATTGCTGGTTTCCACTGTTATTTTACTTTAAATTTCGTGCAATTTCAGTTCCATGATCACAAAGTGTTTGTAAAAAGTTTTGAAAGTGGATCATGCTGAATTTTGCACAATTTTCTGCTTTCTATTACAGAGTAACCGGTTAGCAGATATGCTGTAACCGGTTACTCTGTGTTAATTTTGAAAAATTGCGGCTATTTTGAACTAAGTAACCGGTTAGCAGATATGCTGTAACCGGTTACTTCGAAATAGAATGCATATTTTCACTTGTTTTTTGGGCTGTTTTGGTTTTTCTTCCTCCTTCTTCCCCTTTCTTCTTGTTTTAGCCTTGAAATACATTGTTGAGATTAATTTCTCTTCAATTTCAATGGACTTTGGATATGGTTAGATTAATTAAACATTCATTAGTTCAAATCTATTTTTTAATGAATTGTTGAATTCATTTGAGGTGCTTTGAATTAGTAATATGTTTTCACACTTAAACTTATCAATTAAAAGTGATTGAACTTGAAGATGAAAGGTTCTTGACTTTGTAATTCATTTAGCCTTCTCTTCATCTATTTCCTTTTTTATTTTGATCGATGAAAGTCTTATGGATCTTAGAATTTCTTTGTTGAATTCTTGATCGAGACTAGATCGTTACCTATTTTCTTTTCGTGCGGTATTGCTTCGGATGACGATCTACATATTGTTCATCTAGCATGCATTAGCACAAAGATCTATTAACCAGCCTCATTGTAGGGTAATTACTCTGTAAATTACTCGGCGATTGCTTAACATAGCGCAACGTTTGTCCCTCTTTATCCAATTCGGAATTTGAACTTTCGTGGTCCGGACCTTCATTGGTCGCGTCAACCCAATGTTGGTTAAACTTTTGTTTTAGGTCCATAATCTTTGAAACTTGGCGTTGTAGAGGCTTTGATTCTACCAATCTTCTGTCAAGTTCATTAATCTTGGCCTAAGTGCATTATTTAATCACTATAGTTCAAGACGTGAAACGGAATAATCGGTGAAGGCTTATGGCACTAGAGCCTTGTGCTACTAATTACTAACTTCTAACTTCTTTATATTTCCTTCTCGCTCCCTATTGTAGCGAGCGATTTTGGACGCGGTTCTTAAGCGCTGGTCGCTCTCTGCGGTTGAGCTTTAACTACAAGTCGATTCATTTTTTATCCTATTGTGAGCTGAATAAGGAAGGGAAATAGATGTCTCCAATTAACCCTGCTTGCATACTGAGTTTAAACAGCGGTCTGTTAGGTTACGGATGCTATCAATGTGGGGGGCCTTTGTACTGGTTATTTGTATTTTCGCCAATACTGTTTTCTTTCTTTTTTTTTTCTGGGCAGAAGGTTTCTGGCGGGGAACAAGGATTAGGATATTAGGACTGCTGCTTTTGAAATACTGCTTTTGATTGATGGAGATATGGGATTTGGGTTTTTTGTTGATTGCGCTCGCTAAGATCTTTTCTTTCGATCTTATGCCTACGTATTCCCGTTTACCGAAATAGGGAAATCAGAGCGTTCGTAGTTCCTCCTATTCTATGGGAGGAAATTGGTTTTTGGTGTCTTGTTCAAAGCCCAAGACGTGAAGCGAAAGGTGGTTTGTATCTTGTTCAAAGCCCAAGATGTGAAGCTGAAAGGTCTATTTGTGTCTTGTTCAAAGCCCAAGACGTGAAGCTGAAAGACCTCGGTTTTAGAGAGAATTTGTCATCTCTAAAGAGGCGAGAAGGAGAATTACTTTAACTGGGATACGCGGATCCGAGCAATGCCATAATTTTTGAAGAAAGGGTTTTAACCTGAAGGAGAAGACTTTAACTCAGTGTAGAGCAATGCCATCTTTCCTTAGGAATTTCTCATGCTAAAAGAGGGACAGTGGCGTGGATATAGATGATCCAGAGGCTTGCCGCTTACAGTGATTAGATGAAGGGGAAGGAGTTGTTGATGTTTGTATACTGTGAACGAGGCACAGCTTTGATGCTAAAAGGTTAATTGGATCAACCAGTGGTTTTCTTATACAAAGCCTAAGAGGAGGCTAATTTCCGCTAGGAAAATCATTATACAAAGCCTAAGAGGAGGCAATTTTGTGTCCCGTACAAAGCCCGAGAGAGAGGCTAAAAGATTTTGACCCGACGATGGAGTCTTTTGGTATCTCGTATAAAGCCTGAGATGAAGGCTATTTGACTCAACAAGGGAGTTTTTTGTATCTCATATGAAGCCCGAGATGGATGCGATTGTTTATTTGGCTCAATAAGAACCTTTTTGTATCTCGTACAAAGCCCGAGATGGAGGCGAAAGGGGGATTGACTCAACGAGGGAGTCTCTTATGTGTCTCGTACAGAGCCCGAGAGAGAGGCTAAACGTTGTTTGACTCCGCTGGGGAAATCATTTGTACAAAGCCCAAGAGAAGGCTAAGGTTATTGTGTCAGTTAAGTGACAGGTCCAGTATACTGATTTTGAAAGAGAAAATCAGTTCTTATATGAGCATCACTGTACTCATGGGTTAGATCTGAGGATCGGGGTTGTTTCCTTTTCTTTGGGGAAACTGGAAATCCAAAGGGTATTGAGACTGTCCGAGTCTGCGGGTTTCCTTCCTATTTAACGAAGGGGTCACTTGAGAATGTCTTTTGAGACTCAAGGAAGTTAGACTGTCCGTGTCTAGAGTTTTATCTTTCGTACTACGCTTTGAGAAACAGTAGTAGACTCTATGAAAGGACTGTTCTATGAGGATGACTAGGTTCTGTTCCTATACCTCTAGGAGGTCGTCGGGACAATTTGTACGAAGCCCAAGAGGAGGCTGGAAACTTTTAAGAAGCCGACGGGTCCTTGTACGAAGCCCAAGAGGAGGCTATCATTCCCGGAGGAAGAGATCATTATACGAAGCCTAAGAGGAGGCTGTGAATACTTCTAAGAAGCCGAAGTGTCCTTGAATAATGCCCAAGAGGAGGCCGATGCTTTTAAGAAGCCCGTGGGTCTATCATCTCCATTCCATTAGGAGAGATAACTCTTTTAAAGATAAAAACCACTGGTAAACGTGCGAGGTTTACTATCCAGCGACTTTTAGCTTTTAAAGAGGGTTCCTTAGTTAAGGTCCAAGATTATGACCGTAGTGGGTACCCAAACCCCGAGACATTCAAGGCCAGCTATCCACAAGGAATAGATCAAGTCAGGAAAGTTCGAGAATTTGGAAGAAACTCAAAGATGCCATTCATGGAGAATACATTCATCTTGGGGAGTAGAGCTTCTTGACGATTCCTAAGGAGGACAGCCGAAGAGAAGACTGTATCTGGTGCTCCTATTAGGGATCTAGGCGTCTATTTCTACGAATAAATGAAACGGCGTCACCTAGCTCTAGACGTAGTAGCCGGGGAAACTCGAAATATCTATACTATTATTACACAGTAGATATGAGTTTATGAAAGGAGACTTACAGTGAGCAGCCCCACAATACAGTTTATAATATGAAAGCAGTAAACGAAAGCGATAACCACTTACTCGGTTGGAGTGCGTCCATGCTGTTTGGTTAGTTGTTCAACAAAGAAAGATTGAAAACAACAGTATATTCAAAATCAAAGGAGAAAGTGCGTTGAAAAAGAAAGATTTGGGGCTTACAGCTCAAGGAGAGGCCCAAGGTTTTATCAGTGAGCGCACTGTTTGACTTTGTACAGCGGGACTTATACAAGTGACTGGGGCCCAAAAAGGTTTTCTGTACAAAGGGATGGGTCTTACACTCTCTCAAGAGGCCCAAAAAGGTTTAAAGAAAAAAAGAGTGGGGCTTATAACACGAGGGTAGGCCCAAATGATTTTTCGTTTAAAAATGGCGATCGCACAGAGGTTTTCTTTTAACGCAGAGGGACTTATACAATAAGTGAGGCCCAAAATGTTTTGGTTAAAAGGGGGATTGGGTCTTACACTCTAATAGAGGCCCAAAGTGTTTTGAATGGGTCTTATAGCTCAAGGAGAGGCCCAGATGATTTTTATTTTTAAACGGGCGACGATCGTGCCGTGTACTTGTACAGAGGGACTTATACAATGAGTGAGGCCCAAAAAGTTTTTGTACAATGGGGGATGGGTCTTACACTCTCTCAAGAGGCCCAAAAAGTTTTGAAAGTGATTTATGAGGGTTGAATTAATCCAAAACCCTAATTTGTTTTCAAAATGTATTTAATTGAATAAAAATTCAATTAAAATGATCAAAAATTGTTTAACACATGGAAAACAAATTGTGATCTTGGATTAATGCTTCAAAAATTAAGTATTGACCTACAAAATAATTAGAAAGCATTAAAAGTTGCAAAATCAATGTAGAAAAAATATTTAAAATGCCAAAAACAATCAAAATATTAATTCTTTACAAAAATATCAATTATATGAAATAAATAATATTTTTGGGATTTTTTGTGAAAATAAAATATTTTAACATTTTTGTGAATTATTAAAAAAAGAATCAACTCAAAATCATTAAAACTCAGAGAGAAATTAATTTTTGAATCAATTAAACAAAATCACAAAATTCAAATATTTGAATATATGAAAAATGGCGCCAAGAACAGCTGAAGAACACGCGCGTGTTCTTGGTTTCTCAGATTTGCATTTTCTATCCAATCTCCATGAATACGTAATCATATCATGTAATCCACATATCATTATGCTCGTCTCAACCTGACGATCATGTCTATGTACTTTAATTTCATTTAAATTAAACATACAACAAGAAATCACGAAGAGACCTCAAGAACCCTAATTTCTGCATGAAGGCTAGGATTTTTGATACACGATTCAAACAATGCAATTAATTGAGGGAAAACATTCCATGCATGATTATGAACATATGGCCAAATTATTGTGCGAGGAAATATGCATAGATTGAGAGATGACCAAGTATGTGCTTACCTCTAGGCCGTGACAGTAAGTTCAAAGTGATTTTTGATTTGGAGGTGTTACAGATGAGTTGTGATGATCTGAACAGCTTCCCTACACCCTATGGATTGTGTTTGGATGGTTGGACTTGATTGAAATTGGCTGGATCATTTTGTGGTACCTCAGCTGCACTTTGGTTAAAACCTTGAGCAACCAGCTGGTGATTTTGTGAAATTGATGTTTCAGAAGTAATCTAAGTGTTTGATCAGCTCATATGTGATGTATGTGAGGTGTGTGAGTGATTGGTTTGATTGGAATTGCTCTCAAACTCAAAACCCGATAGTGACTTGCTTTAGAAGGCAAAATTGGAGTGAAAGAAGAGATTTTGAGGAAAGCATCTGTTAGATGGCTTTGGTGTACTCAAACTGACCACAACTGAGCTCTATTTATAGTAGATCAAGTTTGTTTTGCAAGGAATAGTGCATGGCAGCTGGTAAGTAGGTTTGGCCAATGTTGGCAAATGAAAATCCAAGTCTCCTCTAGCCATTGACTAGAGGTTAGGGCACAGAGCTTTGGTTCCCTTGGTCTTGGATAAGTCTTGACTGATTTCAGATGAGAATGGTTCAGTCTATTCCACCTTGATGGTTCCATTGAATGCCTCATTCCAAATTTGAAGTCTTGTCCCTATTTTGGCCATTCTAGGTTCAACATGCTATTTCTTGTTCCATGGACTTTGGAGGCTTGGCTCAGTGATTGTCCCCTTTAGATTCAATACTCTGAGGTGTCCAAGTGGATAGGAGCAATTAAATTTGGCTGATTTTGGCAAATCGACCAAAGTTGCAAATTATGCCTTGCCTTGACAGATTTCAGCAAGGCAACTTGGCAATGTTGTATCTCATGGTGTAGGTTGAATTTAGCAATGTTCTTGGCCATTTTGGAAAGCTCTCACATGATACAACAACTGTTTGAACAAGTTTGGTTTTGATCTCTTTTGATTCCAAGTGAAAAATCCCCCTACATTTGGCAAAAAGTGAGGCAGAATCTGACTTAGTGAAAATTTCACTAAGTGTTGGAAAAAATGACATTTTCACTTTTCAGCCACTTTGATCACTCCATAACTCAAAATCCTTAATGAATTGGAATAACTTGTAGTTGAAGTTTTTGTAGGTGATAATGAGGGTTACAAATCCATCTTTGGATGAGAAAAAATGGCCTTGTGGTTTAGGAGTTATGGTCCTCCAAAGTTGGTACCTTTGCCACTTTATTTTTAACTTAGAAAAATTTCTAAGTTTTATGGTTACCCCTTTTATAAGTTATCTCACTTTTCTTGATTTTTCTTGATGAATGATGATTCAAATCATACATTAACATCATTTTAGGGTTAAAAATCCATTTTGGTGAAAATCTCAAAAAGTCAAAGTTGACTTTTGTGCACAGTTGACTTTTTATCAGATGAATTCCAAACTGTGCAATTCTTCAGGAAATCATGTCCTTGACCTAAATAAAACTTGATGGACATGTTCCATGGGTGTCATAGGGTATATTCAATCATGTATTAGGGTTTGGGAGCATGTCCAGGTCAAAAGTCAAAGTTACAGTTGACTTTTCCCTTAAAACCCTAATTGTGGTGCAGATGAAATTGAGACTTGTTGCTCAAACTTCTTGGATTAATCCATTTTCCCAAATGGATCAATATGGTATATTAGAGACCCTCAAATCATCTCTTGAGGTCTTGGCTCACGGTTTGTCCCAAAAGTCAACTTAGGGGTGAATTAGGTCAAGAAACCCTAATTCCTGATTTTTGATGAATGCATCCCCTGAGGCAAAATTGACTTGATGCATGGGTTCATGAGGTTCCATGAAGTATATTAGGTTATGTTTTGGATCATTGCCTTGTGTCCAGATGAAAATTTACATCTGGAGGCCCTGGTCGACCAAAACCCTAATTTGGTGACACTTTCGATCTTGAGACTTGATCCACCTAGAAGGGAGCAGCCCTGTGCTTAATCCTTGAAGTGGGAGTCCTTTTTGATCCATTGTGGATATTTAAGAGATTATACAAGTTGAAGATCATGTCATTTCTTGATTGATCCTTTGTCTAAGCACTCAGAGAGGGCTTGAAACCCTAATTTTGATTGTAGTGGATGCTCACCCATCTTTGGGGAGACTAATGAAGCATAAAGGTACATCCATATTGTGATGATGATTTTCACAATGATGGGAAATCTAAGTGGTCAAAATTTGGGGTATTACACCTATCTCTCTTTATTTTTTATGTTTTATGTCATTTATCATATCATGTTTATGTTTATGTCATTTTTCTTTTGTCCACTTGGACCATATTATCTTGTGCTTTATTTTCCTTTTGTCCATTTTGGACTCAAAAACATTAATAAAGGATTAAACCACTAAAAGACTTGTGCTATTAATTGTTGGACTATGGCCACTATCCTTTGCATTGGAGGACCTATACTCTTGATTATGGACTTATGGACTTAGAGTTAGGATTGTAACCTATTGCTTGGAAGTTTGTGATGGAAACCTTGGATTTTGGATACTTGGAGTCCTCTTTTGAAGACTTATTTTGAATCAAGACCAAATCAAAAAGAAAAAAATGCTTATGCTATGGAGCTTGTCCATGTGGTTAGATCTTTCTTATCCTTAGCTTTTATTTTATGCACTAGGATAGTCACTTCTTCTCCACCCCTTCTTCAATTTTCAAAGCTTCCTTTCTTTTTCAAAACTTTCTTGTTTTCAAACTTAAAACCGCTTTCATAATAAAATCTTGACTTCGGTCAAGCGATTTTTAAACTTTCTTTTCTTTAATAAATGTCAATCAATATTAATCGTATTTTGACCATTTCATAAAAACATAAAAAATATAAAAACTCATCAATCTCTTTTTGTGCTTTGTGCACTTTTTCTTTTAAACTTTTTTTCATAAGTTTAGACATGATTCATTTCTTTAAGTGGAATTATTCGCTTGGAAATGACGACTTGTCTTCACATTTAAAATCAATCATAACAAACAATTTTTTTTTCTTTGTACCACGAACTACAAGGTTTTGATCCTACATTGCACATCGTGGGTATGTAGGCATGAGGCGATAAGTCTCTCCAAACACAAAAATCTTAAAACATATTTCTCCTCTCATCTCTCCCAATCTCTTTCAAGCAAACCATTTTCATACCAAAAGCATGAATACGTCAAAGGGCTCCTATAGAGTACTATAGATGTATTGGGTGCGTAAAACATTCCCTTTACATAACCAACCCCCTTACCCTTTATCTCTTTGTTCTTGTAGAACTCTTTAGGTTTTGTTCGCTCTTTTTTTCCTTTCCTTTTTGGATAAAAATAAAAGTGCGGTGGCGACTCTTGTTTATTTTTTAGTTAAGTTAATCAATAGCTTACACTCACAAATTTCCCCGCTACACCCATCCCCAAAGGTTGTACTATTTTGGTAAATTTTGTACCTTTAGAACGGGTTCTAAGATTCCCAAAGTCATTGACCCCTCCTAGGGATATGAACAACAAGCTGATTCACTCAAGCGAGCTGTAATATCCTAGGATGAATCTCATTTGAGTGTAGTATCGCGTATCAACTATTCCCGATAGTCACCGCACTACCAAATGGTCATTTTGTTAAAATCTACTAAATCCTCAGGGTCATGGGTACCCCACTAAGAAAGACAATGCTTTCACGATAATCGGTCATTCAACATCGATACTTTCGTACGAGTACCTCGACTGATTCGGTGGGCTACCAAGTTAGCTTGGTAGGGATTCACTCCCTATAAGCGTTTCCTGTCTATGCCACCCTTATCTTAATATTCTCTCAAACTTTCCACATGCGTATCAATCGCATTCCCATTTGACAGAAAAATAAACACGGGTATCAAGTAGGAATAACAGTATATATATATATATATATATATATATATATATATATATATATATATATATATATATATATATAGTATAGAAAATGCTAAACAACCTAGACCTCTTAGAAACTCTAATCCTAAAGAATCCCCAGCAGAGTCGCCATTTTTCTATAGCGTGCGATTTTTGTCGGTGACGCGACCACCTTACCGCAATGGTTGGAATTGGGTGCTACTTTCTGATTTCTTGTTTATCCTATGAAACTGGAAAGGAAAAAGAAGCTATCTAAAACTAACCTTGCACGCAAATTTTTTCTTTAACAAATGCTAAGAGATTGGGGGGTCCGGGGTCAGATTATACAATGGGGAGTTGTCAATTACCCATCGTATATATGGTTATCCATAGATTGTTTGACATTTTCTTCTGCTATCTACTTACTGGTGTTTATCTGTCATGGGTTGGGAAAGTTTCTTCTTTGGGAATGTTGAGAGAGTATTTTTGTTGTTTTTTGGGTTTTTTCGATGTTTTTGGTAAGGTACTGGACCTAAGGGTTTTTGACTAGTGTGCTTGCTAAGATTTTGCAACCTTATGCCTACGTATTCCCGTTAAAGAAAACAAGGAAATCAGAGCAATCGTAGTTCCTCCTATTCTATGGGAAGAAAATGATGTTTGGTGTCTTGTTCAAAGCCCAAGATTGAAGCTAAAGGTTATTTGTGTCTTGTTCAAAGCCCAAGATTGAAGCTAAAGGGTTTGAGTGAGAGAGAATTTGTCATCTCTAAAAGGAGATATCTCACCTGTTTATCACAGTTGTTGGGTAACTGATTATAAAGGAGAATTACTTTAACTGGAATGTATGGAATCCAGCAATGCCATAATTTCCTTTATGGGGGATTTGTCCTGAAGGAGAAAACTTTAACTCAGTGTAGAGCAATGCCATTTTTCCTTAGGAGTCTTTCATGCTAAGAGAGGGACATTGGCTTGGATGTAAATAATCCAGAGGCTTGCCACTTACAGCAATTAGATGAAAGGAGGTTTTTACCAGGATAAAGAAGGACTACAACTTGGATTTTTGAATCAACAAGTGTGCCACTTACAGCAGTTATCTAGAATTAGGATTTCTGTTTTGATTGTCTGTTTTGATGTGTGATTGTACAGAGAAATGTCTTCCTGCATAGAGATTTTTTATTTCCTCTAAGGGGTGTTGATTTTTGTGTGCCTTGATCGAAGCCCAAGGTTGAAGCTAAAAGGTTGACTCTACTAGGGAGTTTTATTTCTGTCTTGTACAAATCCCAAGATTGAGGCTAAAAAGGGATTGACTCATTGGGGGACATTTAGTCTGTCTTGTACAAAGCCCAAGATTGAGGCTAAAAAGAATTGACTCTACTGGGGAGAGGTTTTATTTGTTTTGTAGAAAGCCCAAGATTGAGACTAAAAATTATTGACTCGGCTGGAGAATATTTTATCTGTCTTGTACAAAGCCCAAGATTGAGGCTAAAAATTATTGACTCAGCTGGAGAATATTTTTATCTGTCTTGTACAAAGCCCAAGATTGAGGCTAAAACTGCTGAGGGAAAATCATTATATAAAGCCTAAGAGGAGGCTGGTTGGGGAATTTCTTATATGAAGCCTAAGAGGAGGCTAACTTCTGCTGAGGATTGTTGAGATCCAGAGACAGGTCTAAATTGGGGAATCAATTCTTGTTGGGGATTGAAGAAGAGTTGGAATATCAGATGCCTTGAGGTTCTGATTTTTTTCTGAGGGTTTTTTGGTGGTAATTTTACCCTAGTTGGGGAATTTAGATTGATAGTTTAAAGATTGAGTTTTAAAACCTATGGAGGTTCTAACTCTGTTGGAGATTGATGGAATGATCAGGGTTTTTTCCTTTTCCTTCAGGAAACTTGAGGTTTTCTTTGAGATCCAAAAGGAGATGAGACTGTCCAAGTCTACTGGTATGAAAAGGTTGATCTTTGTATGATGCCTAAGAGGAGACTGATGTTTTAAGGGATGAGAATCAACCCTAAACTGGTCTGATGTTCTGAGATTCTGACTCTCTGGAAGATTAAACTAGCAAAAGATGACTAAGTTTTGTCTTATACCTGTAGGAGGTCTTTGGGTCCTTGTACTAAGCCCAAGAGGAGACTAAGAACTTCTAAGAAGCCAGAGGGTCCTTGTACAAATCCCAAGGGAGGTTGGGGATGCTTTTAGGAAGCCTGTGGGTCCAAACCTAAGAAAAGTTCAAGAAAGGTTTCACCGGGAATAATCCTTTCTTTAGTGAACAGTTCTAAGGTTTGAAGAAATTCAGAAGAGGTTTCACCGGGAATTAATCCTCTTTGGGGAAATGAATTTCTTGTACAAATTTCTAATAGTGACAGTCATGAGAAAAGTTTCACTGGGAATAATGTCTTTCTCTATTACATATTGTATAAGCCCAAGAGGAGGCAAGACTGTATCTGGAATTTCTTATGGGGAACTGGTTTTGACTGTGCTGAAAGAGTGACCACTGGCTTGATCTAATCCTAGACCTAGTTGCTGGGGAAAACTCTAAGCAAGCATATACATGCATATATATACAGATGAAATATATAAACAAGTATATTGAAGAGTATAGTAGTACTTACAGGTGAGCAAGCTTCCAGCATTATAAACATAGCTGTATGGTTAGTTATTCTAGAAATTGAAAAAAAGTTTTGATACAACTATAAATTTGAATCTAAATCAAAAGGAAAGTTGTTTTTAAAAAGAAGTTTGGGGCTTATACTCAAGGAGAGGCCCAGATGAATTCTTTTGAAAAGGCAACGATCGCGTCGAAGTTTTGAAAATCATAGAGGGACTTATACAATGACTGAGGCCCAAATTTATTGTATTTACAAAAGAGGTGGGTCTTACACTCTATTAGAGGCCCAAGAGTTTATTTTTATACAAGAGATGGGGCTTACAGCTCAAGGAGAGGCCCAATGGAAGACAGTGATCGCATCGTCGTTTTGAAAATCGTGTCGGGACTTATACAATGACTGAGGCCCAAAAATGTTTGTGTATGATAAGGGATAGGTCTTACACTCTATTAGAGGCCCAAAGAGTTATTGAAAAAGAATAAAAATTCGACTTACAACCAAAGGGGGGCCCATATGAAAATTGTTTTGAAAACTGCGATCGCACCGAGATTTTTTTAAATCGTATCGGGAGTTATACAATGGCTGAGGCCCAAATGGTTTATTTACAAAGGGATGAGACTTACACTCTATCAAGAGGCCCAAAAGTGTTTCAAATGAAGTTAAAATCAAGAGAAAACCCTAATTTCTTTAAAAATATAATTTTCAAAGAAAAATAAGTAATAAATGATATAAAAATACCAAATATATTGAAAAACAAGTTGTAAATTTTGAACAATTTTTTTTTAAATCATATTTAATCACATGAAGGCTTGAAATTCAATTGGTTTTGAAAAATCAAGGTGGAAATCTCATTTTAAAAATGTTTGAAAACAAATAAAATGAAATTATTGCAAAAATTCAAACTATATTAAATAAATAATATAAATACAAATTCTTTTTTGGAATAAAATATTTTATCATTTTTGTGAATTTTCAAAAAAAGATCCAATCAAAAATATTTAAAATTGAGAGAGAAATTAATTTTGGAATTAATTAATAAAAACCAAAAAAAAAAATGAAAAATAGCAAAATATGAGAGAAATAGAAAAATGGTTTGGGTGGGTGTTGAACCCATGACCTCTCAACCAAACACACATGCGCGCTACCACTGGGGTGGTGATACATCCGTGTATCAAAACCACCCCATGTGCATATAAGGGTGACATGGTTTTAGGCCTGGCCAAGGTGCCTTGGCCTGGCCCTTGCCCAAGGCTGGCCTGATTTTAGGCCTCTTACATGAAGGCCATAACTTCTTCATTTCTCCATGGATTTGGACAAAATTTAGATGGATCCTACCTAGAATTTCATGAGGAATCCAATGGTGCTTTTAGATTTTTCTAAAGATGTCTCCATTTTAAAACCTGATTGTGGTTTCAAAATAGACCAAGATTTGCATGTTCTATGCTATCTTATCATACAAGCAACAATAGCATGGTAAATTGGTTCAAACACAACACATATGATATGTATAACATGTTTATGATCAATGGACCTCAAAGCAATGCATATTTTAAGAGGTCAAGTTATATTGCACTTACCTCTTAAAGCTCCTTGTGCTAACTGTCAAGATCCTTGTGCCAGAAGTGACCCAATGCTTTAGACACTCTTGATTGATCACTTAGAAGCTTTTAGGATGATCAAAACCAGCTGGAAACACTATGCCAAAATTAATTTTTGGCAGCACAACATAGACAGCGCTTTTAATCAAAAGCGCTGCTATATGTTTAAAAAAACACGCTGAAAAAAGGTGCTGCGTAAACCCTACTTTAGAAAGCGCTTCCTTAAAGCGCTGCTAAAAGCCATACAAATGTGACACCTTAGAAAGCGCTTTTAGGAAAGCGCTGCTAAAGGTCATACGTAGGTCACACATTAGAAAGCGCTTTCTGAAATCGCTACTATAGGCTATTAAAACAAAAGTGCTTTTAGAGAAAAAGCGGTGCTAAAGCTAATACATAACAAAGCGCTTTCCAAAAGCGCTGCCTTATGTTATTATTTTATAAATATTAAAAAAAAATCATTATTTCAGAACGCCCTAACATTTGTTTTCTTTCTCCCTCTCACTCGCGACTTCTCCCTCTCTCTCACGACTTCTCCGTCCGTGTTCCTCTGTTCGTCTTCTCCGTCCGTGTTCCTCTGTTCGTCTTCTCCGACCGGTACTGTTCCTCTGTCCGTCTTCTCCGACCGGCACTGTTCCTCTATTCGTATCTCCATCTTCTGCGACCGGCATTCTTCCGTGAGTGTCACTGTTTCTTTTGTTTGTTCTTGAGGGTTTGTTCTTGAGCATCTTGTTTTGTTTTTAGTTTGAATGTGTTAGTTTGAATGTAGTTTGAATATGTGTTGTTATGTTTTTGTTTTGTTTTTAGTTTGAAAGTGTTAGTTTGAATGTAGTTTGAATGAGTGTTAGTTTGAATGTAGTTTGTTTGAGTGTTATTATATCCATTACAAAAATGAGGGTTGTTAGAAAAATGAGTGTTATAGAAAAATGAGTGTTGTTAGAGTATCAAAGTTTTGATGTGGTTGTTGTCGATTTGGTGAATTAGTGTTGATGTGGTTGTTGTTTGAATTTGATTTTGAAATTGTTGTTGTAGTAAAGTTGAAGATGATAAATAGTGATATTTGTGGTGGATTTATGTTGGGAATTGGTGTTAATTTTGTAAGGTGATGTTGAATGTTAGTGATGATTTGTTGAAATTAATTGATGATAATGACATTGTTGGTGGATACTTTTTAGTGATTACTTTATTTTAATCTAATTGTTGATTGAAAATGATAATGAAATTAATTGTTATATTTGGTATGTTAGTGATGAAAATGAAAATGAGATTGTTGAAATTAATTGATTCTTGAGACTTTGACTTGTTTCTCCGATATATCTTGTTTGTCCTATTATATACTAAATTTGTCCTGTTATATTTGGCATACACCATCGATTCTAACTTAGTGAATTTGCTATAGGGGTTACTTGTGAAGAGTGAAAATCTGATTGTTTCCAAGAATCTTACATTGTGTTGGTCCAGAAGCTGTTGACTTCCCTACAGGTAAATATTTTTTATTTTGTTTTTGTTTAGCTTAATTAGTAAAACCATGGATAAGAAATGGATGTCTTCAAGTCGATTGTCGAAAGAGTATGAGAATGGGGTATCAGAATTCGTTAAGTTTGATGTTGCGCATGCCAAAGACCCCAGTCGAATGGCATGTCCTTGCTTAGATTGCTGTTATAGGAGTCGGGTTGACGCGGTTCAGTTGGCATCGCATTTAATGAGGCATGGAATTGATCGAAGTTATACATGTTGGAATTTGCATGTTGAGAAAAGTAACGGGAATGTTGAATCGGGGGATAATACGACCTATGCTTCAAACAAAAATTGCACAGATACATACGATTGTGATCGAGTCGAAGAGATTGCAGAAGCACTTGAAGAAAATCTTAAGGATTATCCCAAAATGTTTGAGAGGTTGGTAAGCGATGCAGAGAAATCGTTGTATAATGGTTGCACTAAATTCACAAGGTTGTCTACGGTATTAAAGTTGTACAACGTAAAGGCGGGCAATGGATGGTCGGATAAAAGTTTCACAAAGTTATTAGCCCTTATGAAAGATATGCTTCCAGAGGATAATGTTCTTCCCAATCGAACATATGAGGCCAAAAAGATGTTGTGCTCTATTGGCATGTCTAAACGATTGCGTTTACTAGAAATGATCAAGATGAGAATATTATAGAAAATGAATCATATATTAGAAATGATCATAATGAGGGTATTTGGATCAATCCCACCGTCCTTGTTGCTAAGAGACGAGTAGAACATATTCCAACCAAGAAAAGAAAGAGACGTTAGTGCAAAAGGTACTATTTCGTGTCTATTATTTAATAAGTTGAACAATTTATTTACACATTTCAATGAAAATAGTCTAAAGTTTATTATGTTTTTATTTAAGGTTCTTGTATGACAAATTGATGCGCGGGAATCAATTGTCAAACAGATTATATTTTGTGTCTTCCGCCCGTATAATACTGGCAACGGGTTCGATTTTCATTCTAATCTTTGTATCTTTTACGTAGAAAATTTCCATCTAAACTTTTGTTTTTTTACAGTGGTCACTGGTTTGTTGGTTGCTATTAATCCGATCACAAAGAGAAACTCGAGTATCACGGTCTAAAGCAAACAACATTACATGGATCAGAGTGGAGGTATATTAATTTTCACAATTTTGCTTATAATAGTGATGATACCTGATAAAACAAGGCAACTATATATTCTTATTTGTTTTTATTTTGTTAGAGCAATACAAGTATAGATTGCGGTTATTACGTTTTGAGGTTTATGAGAGAAAACCTTCATTTGGATCAAATAGAGATTCTAATCATGGTATGGATTTATAACTTAGGATTTATTTTAATATTTATCGAATATTTCATATAATTTATTACTTTTAACTAAATCATGCATATTATGTTTTATTATGTAGTACTTTGATGAATACAATTGTGCTCATTACTCGAAAGATAAATTGGAAGAAATCAAGGAGGAATTGTGTGAATACTTTATTGAGAAAAGAATCATATAAGGTATGAAAGTTGTTGTGTTGATTTATATCAAATGGTTTATGTGTTGAATTATAATGGTGTATATATTTTGGATTATAATGGTATATAATGCCTATGTTTGAATAAAATCTTGTTTGTTGAAATAAAGGTTCAATGGTTGAAATATAAGGCATATGTGTTGAAATAAAGGCTTTTTGAATGTCATATAATGCCTATGTGTTTGAAATAAAGGCTTGAATTATATAGGTTTATGGTATTATTTCCAAAAATATGCTTTCTAAAAAAGAAAGAATAGGCAGCGCATTTAAATAAAAAATGCTTCCTAAATTCTGATTTTTAAAAAAGTGCTTTTAAAAAGCACAATTTATGTGAAGAAAAGACAGCGCTTTTCAGAAAAAACGTTGCCTATAGTTCACAATAGAAAGTGCTTTCCATTAAAAGCGCTGCCTTAAAGTGAAATAAAAAATACATTAGACAACGCTTTAAAAAGTGTTGTCCAAAGGGGGACAATAGAAAGCGTTTTTTCTGAAAAAGCGCTGCCTAAAGATGCCAATAGAAAGCATAAAAGGCCAGAAAAAGCGCTGCTAAAGGCCCACTTTAGACAACGTTTTTCCAGAAAAATCGCTGCTAAAGGCCTACTTTAGAAAGCGTTTTTCCATAAAAAGAGCTGCTAAAGGCCTACATAAGGCAGCGCTTTTGCATAAAACAAAAGTGATGCCTTTACCTATAGCAGCGCCGCCTTAGGCAGCGCTTTTAAGCGCTGTTAAAAGCAAAAAAAAAGCGTTGTCTTTTCCCTTCCGTGGCATAGTGAAACCTCAGGAACAAGAGTTGGCTCTTTCTTTCAGAAGTGGCAAAAGTGACCAAAATGGTAACTCACTCAAATGGTGTTACAGTTGAGGGAAACAAATTGGGACAGTTTAAGGATGATATTTGGAGTGTAATTGAAGCTTTGTTCGGTTTTGAAAGTGACTGAATCAAGACATGGCTTGAAAACTGCAGAAAAGTCAAAATTTGAGGTTTTCGAGGTTGACTTTCTGATTTTGAGGTTGTGCAATGTGGATAAAGGTTTGACCACCTCCAATGGATAATTTATGATGTGTTAGGATGGTTATTTGAGTGGTTTTTGCTCTGGTTTCAAGAATTCCCAAATTGCTTCATAATGACTTGAAAATGAAGTAAGAGAGGGAGAGTGAGAAAACAAGGCTTTGGTATTGTTTTGGTGTGGTTTGAAACATCAGAAATGACCTCTATTTATAGTAGAGTAGTTTTGTTTTTGAAGGAATAGTGAATAGAAACTGGTTCACCCTACTAGTCAATGGATATGCCCATGTATCACTTCCTTAAATGCTAAGGTACCAAGTATTCACTTGGCCATTGACTAGAGCTGATCTTTGTAGCTCTAGGTCTTCTAATCTTTGCAACAACCTTGACTCAATTGGACAGATAAGGCTTGGTTCATGAAAGCTCAATGCACCACATCAATTCCAAATGATAAAGCTTGGTTTTTGGATTTGCAACATTGATGATCACATGCCAAAGGGATTGGATTCTTGACTCAATGGTCCAATTTTGAAAATATCAAGTGAGCCATCAAGATTCTCTCTGATCTTGGAAGAGGACAAAGCTTGCAAGATGACAGAATTTGAAATAGAAATCGTGGGGCACAAGAAATGTACCAAATCTGCCTTGAAAACCAGTTTGAGCAAGGCATGTTGTGAGATCCCTAACTCCTTGATCATGTTGACTTAATGGGAGTTCTTGTACTCTTTGGAAAGCTCTCATGACATACTTTAACTTTGATGTCCAAGATTGGTCTTGGTTTAGCTTTTATCAAGGTGAAAATGGCCTCAAAGTTTGGAAAAAGTGAAACAGATTCTGTCTTGAAAATTTCACTAAGTGTTGGAATGAAAATGTCCATTTTCATTTTTTGTGATTTTGATCAATCCATAGCTCAAAATCCATGAGTATTTGGAATGAGATGTAGTTGACATATTTGAAGTATGTAAGATGAACTTTCATTTGAGCTTTGGATGGGAGAAAATGGCCTTGTGGTTTAGGAGTTATGACCTTGCAAAGTTGGTACCAAATCACTTTTGTATCATAACTTAGAAAACATTTGGTTTCTCATGGTTGCCCCTTTTGCAAGAAACCTTACTTTTCTTGATTTTTCCTAATGAATGATGATCAAAACCATACATTAACATTGTTTTTGACTTAGGGGAACCATATTTGTGAAAAATTCCAAAAAGTCAAACTTGAATTTGGGCACAGTTGACTTTTTGTCAGATGAATTCCAAACTGTGTGATCTTTTATGAAATCAAGTCCTTGACCGAATTCAAACCTAATGGGTGGATTCCATAGGTGTTTTAGGGTGTCTTGAACCATGTCCCAAGGTTTGAGAACATGTCTTGGTCAAAAGTCAAAGGCACAGTTGACTTTTTCCTCAAAACCCTAATTGTGGTCCAGATGAATTTGAAACTCTTGAACCAAGCTTCTTGGATCAATCCATTGTTGTAAATGAATCAATGTCGTGTATTTGAGGCCCTCAAATCATGTCTTGAGGTCTTGGTTCATGTCTTACCTCAAAAGTCAACTTAGGGGTGAATTAGGTCAAGAAACCCTAATTCCTAATTTTTTATGAATGCTTCCCCTGAGGTTGTTTTGACTTGATGATTGGGTTCATGAGGTCCCTTTGAGCATCTTGGGTCATGCTTTGAAGTATTGGCTCATGCCCAGATGAAAATTTTCATCTGGAGGCCTTGGTCGACCAAAACCCTAATTTGGTGACACTGTCGATCTTGAGGCTTGATCCACTTGGAATGTTGCACTCTTGTGCTTGATTCTTGATGTGGGAGGCCTCTTGGTCCTTTATAGATGCTTGAGAGGTTAGACAAGTTGAAGATCATGTCAATTCTTGATTGATCATTTGTCTATGTGCTCTGGGACGGTTCAAAACTCTAATTCTTGATTGAAGTGAATGCTCAACAATCCTTGAGGAGATTAATGAGGTATGATGGCACATCCATATTGTGGTGATGATTCTCACAATGATGGGAAATCTTGGTGGTCAAAATTTGGGGTATGACACAGAGCCAGCCAAATAACCTGATATGCAAAACAGTTATTTGATCCCATATTGGATCTGCCTCAGGCTCCACAGCTTCCTTCTTCTCCCTAAGTCTCTACACTTGAGACTTCTTGCTCACGCCCCTCAGGCGGAGACTTCCCCCTTTTCTCAATCAGAATAGTTGAATAAGACTTTCACAGCTCAAGCACTTAAGCAATGAGACTTACGTGGATTAAGCATCTTGGCTCAAGACTTATTGCTTGAATCTCAATGAGACAAGACTTTTGCTCAAGCACATAGCAAGAGACTTAATCTAAACTATTGAAGGTTTAGCAGAATAGAGAATAAGGTATACATGATAAAAGCATCAGAGGTACGAGAAATCACCATAACAAAGACCTAAAGCTCTTAAGATTTCTAAGATATTCAATGGTAAGAAATCTTAAGGCTTTTACAATTACAACCTAAAATAGAAAATATGCATATTACATTAGAGTTGATAATTGCTTAATCTTGCTACTCCTTCATCTGAAGAATTCTTGTTAAGATTCAAACTTGAATCTTTAGCCATATATATAGCCTTTGCATAAACTAGTAGTTGAGGAAGTGACTTGATCAAGTGTCTTTGATTTTACTCCACGGTACAAGAGACGTTGAAGATGGATGCACATCAGATTCTGAATCTAGTGTGTAACGCGTTTAACCTTAAAGTCTCCAAGAGGTTTTGTACTGATAGAGTCGTTAGGAGTTGATGTCCGTAGAATATG
Organism: Lathyrus tuberosus; assembly: GCA_022829125.1. NCBI lineage: Eukaryota > Viridiplantae > Streptophyta > Magnoliopsida > Fabales > Fabaceae > Lathyrus > Lathyrus tuberosus. The sequence goes on along the minus strand of JALAZF010000082.1, from coordinate 1,190,509 downwards.
CCAACCTTTCTTGAGTCTTGCAATCTTGTAGACTCTAGCTAACAAGCTTATAAGACAATACAAATTGCTTTCTGCAGTACGGACAATCCACAACTTTATCACCAACTCTGAATGGTACTAGATGTTGATATACAATTACCAAGTGTAGTAACTCGTCTGAATGTTGAGGCCTTCAGCTCAGAGTCTGCGCCAAGCCACACTAGCAATCGTTCTTCAGACTCTGCCACCAGAAGCTAGAAATGAAGCAACTCCCAAGTATGTCTAAGTAAAATAGATTCTGATTATTTATGTACAAGAACAAGAACCTGCATAAATAAAACATATATCAAATAAACCATTGTTCTTTTAATACTTTTTTTATCATCAAAATTAAAAGAGAATATGTCATGAACAAATCTTGTTCTAACTATCTCCCCCTTTTTTATGAATACAAACACAAATATTTAAAGGATAATGTAGGGCATTTAATTTTCTCTGCAACAATAGGTTATGAGGTTTGTAAGATCCCCCTGAGTCTGATAGTCCACAGCTAAGTTCTATTGACTCTAACACCAAGAACTATTTTTTAAGAAAAAATAAATTAGTGTTCTTAGTAACATCAGGGTATGAGGTTTGCAAGCCCCCCCTGAGTCAAACAGTTCCAAGGTTGAGGTTTGTAAACTCCCCCTTAGTTCCATATTTAAGAAACCCAAAATAACAACATTTTAACTTCCTTTGGCAACATCATAATACGAGGTTTGTAAGCTCCTTTTGAGTCTAATAGGCTAAGTCAGAGGTTTGTAATCTCTTACTTAACACTATGTACAAGAGAGTTAAAATATGTTGCCCTTTTAACTTTCTTTGGCAACACCGGAATATGAGGTTTGTAAGCTCCTTCTGGGTCTGATAGGCTAAGTCTGAGGTTTGTAAGCTTTTCCTTAGACCTATGTACAAGAAATTTAAAATATGCCCTGGGCAAGGCAACCTAAAAACAGAAAATAAATTACAGGAAAATAAATGACCAATATGTACAACTGAACAGGTACTCAACGAGTTCAGTTTTCACTTAAATACTTACTATTATTTCTCCCCCTTTTGTCACATCAAAAAGAATAAAATAAAAGAAGGAAGAAAAAGAAAAGAAGGAAAGAAAATTTCCACTTATTAATGCAATTTAGATCATCATTACTTGATCAGTTTCCAAGAGGAAAAGTAATCAAATAATAAGAATCATTAAGGTTTGTAAAGTGCACGCTTTTAAAGTCTCATTGGGCATTACAATTCTAAGAATTAAGCAAGGATTAATTTCAAATTCTAGGTATCCACAGAAGCCATTATAAAAGCATTCAACTACTAAGTCATTTTTATCAACATCTTCTTAGAGAAATGGAGTCATCAACTGAGAGTCATAATACATCTGTCGTAACTGATGTAAAGGAGATCTCTACAAGTTTAACAATCCAATCTTCTCAGAGGCGAGCTGCTTATAAGTCTTCTACAACTGAGCCTTTGCCCTCAGCACCACTTACTTCTGAAGAGGCAACTTCTGCAGTCCCTGAACGACCTTCAGAAGGAGGCACGTCAGTAGCTGCTTTGAAGCCAAAACGAAGAAGTAAGAAGAGGTCAAAGAAGAAAAGAAGGGTCAACAAAGCTGCTCTGAAACCAATTGAAGGTCTAAAAAGTACACAAGAAGGGGGGTTGAATTGTGTTTCGCATTTTTTTTAATTTAACATCAGATCAAAGTTTCAGAATCAGAACTAGTGTTCAGATTCTGTTTTAATTCATTAGCAGCGGATATAACAGAAGTAAATAAATAACAGCAGAAGATACAAAAGATTTATCCAGGTTCCTCCCCTAACTGAGAGTACTCCAGTCCCCTTGACTCACAAGAGATTTTCATTATAACCACTTCATGATTACAATTGCTTATACTTCTGCATAAGTCTTTTACAACTGCTCAGCCAATTGTCTGAGACTTCCTTTGCTTAGAGCACATGTCTAAGACTTCCCTCTGCTCACACCCTCTGACTAGGCCACCTGCTCCAAGGTCTTCTCGTTGAGACTTCCCCTTGCTTAGAGCACAGGTCTAACACTTCCCTCTGCGAACACCCTCTGACCGAGCCACCTGCTCCAAGGTCTTCTGGTTGAGACTTCCCCTTACTTAGAACACATGTCTAAAACTTCTTGCTCAGGCCCTCTGACCGAGCCACCTGCTCTTTTGGTCATCAGACTGAGACTTTCCCTTGCTCAAGCCACACTTGAGACTTCTTGCTCAGGCCCCTCAGGCAGAGACTTCCCCCTTTTCTCAATCAGACTAGTTGAATAAGACTTTCACAGCTCAAGCACTTAAGCAATGAGACTTATGTTGCTTAAGCATCTTGGCTCAAGACTTGTTGCTTGAATCCTAATGAGACGAGACTTTTGTTCAAGCACATAGCAAGAGACTTAATCTAAACTACTGAAGGCTCGGCAGAATAGAGAACAAGGTGTACATGATGCAAGCATCACAGGTACGGGAAATCACCACAACAAAGACCTAAATCTCTTAAGATTTCTAAGATATTCAATGGTAAGAAATCTTAAGGCTTTTACAATTACAACTCAAAACAGAAAATCTGCATATTACATTAGAGTTGATAATTGCTTGGTCTTGCTACTCCTTCATCTGAAGAATCCTTGTTAAGATTCAAACTTGAATCTTCAGCCATATATATAGCCTTTGCATAAACTAACCGTTGAAGAAGTGACTTGATCAAGTGTCTTTGTTTTTACTCCATAGTACAAGAGACGTTGAAGATGGATGCACATCAGATTCTAAATCCAGTGTGTAACGCGTTTAACCTTAAAGTCTCCAAGAGGTTTTGTACTGATATAGCCATTGGGAGTAGACATCTGTAGAATATGTCAGCCTTTTTTTAGCCTTGCAATCTTGTATACTCTAGCTGACAAGCTGATAAGACAATACAACTTGCTTTCTGCAGTACGGACAATCCATAACTTTATCACCAACTCTGAATGGTACTATATGTTGATATACAATTACCAAGTGTAGTAACTCGTCTGAATGCTGAGGCCTTCAGCTCAGAGTCTGCGCCAAGCCACACTAGCAATCATTCTTCAAACTCTACCACCCGAAGCTAGCAATGAAGCAACTCCCAAGTGTGTCTAAGTAAAACAGACTCTGATTATTTATGTACAAGAACAAGAACCTGCATATATAAAACACACATCAAATAAACCATTGTTCTTTTAATACTTTTGTTATCATCAAAACTAAAAGAGAATATGTCATGAACAAATCTTGTTCTAACAATATATATGTTGTTTCACAAGGTTGCGACCCTTGATAAAACAACACCTTTTAACCAAAAGTTGCATTGTTCCAAGCATTACCTATGTTCATTCCGCAACAACACTTCACGAATTGTTGCTTCTCTTCGAATTCAAAATTAATCTTCACTTGCATGTTTTCTTGTCATTTTGGAACACACTCAAGATTATTAATTCTTAATAATTTACAACAGATACTTCTATAGTCATAATTTTCTACAAGCATCCAAAACTTTCATTTCATAGCAAAGATGTTCATCTAACTTGATGTTAAATAGATGTAATACCTAAGCTTGTGAATGTTTTTTATTTAACTTATTTGATAATTTTATATTAACTTTTATCAAAATAATCTATGAAAGTCTATAACAACCCAATAGTGTTTTCTGTTGTTGTTGAAGGAATTGTTGCATTGGTCAGAAGGGTTGTTAGCTTGGATATTCTGAGAGGATTCAAAATCAATGATGAAGTATCATATAGTTTGTTGTATGTGATGGGTCTTGGTCTAATCTCTGGGAACTGAAATCCATACTAAGGGGGTTTGAAATGGAACCTGGTTTGAAAATCAATACTTGGAAAAGTTGTTTGTATGGGGTTGGGATCGAGGAATCCTTTATTAATGTTGTTGTTTTCTTGGCATGTAATAAGGATGCTCTCCCACTCAAATTCTTAGGTCTCACTGTTGGTAGAAACCATAGAAGGGTGTCCTTTTGAAAACCAGTTATCTCATGATTCAAGGCTAGGTTATCACCATGGAAGGGTAGGTTGTTGTCCATTGGGGGCAGAGTCACACTCATCAATTCTATACTGATGAATCTTCATATAAATCATTTTTCCTTCTTCAAATCCCCTGCCAAAGTGATCCAGGAAATCATTTCAATTCAAAGGAACTTCTTATGTGCTGCCTCGATGGAGAAAAGAAGTATGTCTTAGGTAAGTTGGAAGTTGGCGTGCAAGCTTAAGATGAATGGTGGGCTTGGGATCAAAGATATTGGTTTATTCAATAGGGAATTTCTAACAAAGTGGTTATGGAGGTTTACTAAAGGAGATACGTGCAATCTAGACTGGGATTTTGGTACATAGATATGAGAACATTGTTAGAAGACTATTATTCATTGTGCCAAGAGTAAATTGTCTAGAATCATTATAGTGGAGAGACCTGGTGGTGTATGGAGACTCATTGGAGGCAGGTGGTTTTATTAAGTTGGTAACGTGTAGGCTAGGAGTGGAGCCATCATTCCTTTTTGGTTTTCTAGGTGGATTGGCCATACAACTTTGATGGAACTCTTTCCTACCCTCTTTGATGTGTCTGACAGGAAGCGTTGGGTGGTAAGAGATATAGGGGTTTGTGAGGGGGCTATTTGGAAATGGATGATATGTTTCAATAATCTGGAGGTGGAGAACATACTTAGGGTGGAGTTTAATGAACTAATGCAATTTCTCTATGAAGTCTGTCCCAACAAGGAGGGTTCTGATATTATATTGTGGCCTCATGGGGCTTCCAACTTGTTTTTCATCAAGTCTTGTTATAATAAGCTACTGCGGGTTGTGGGAACGAATGAGATGGATCCAGCATCAGTAGCAGTGATAGCTATAATGTGAAAAACCAAGATTCCAATGAAAGTGAAGGTATTTGGTTGGAGATTGATTATCAATAGACTTACAACGCGAAATAACCTTGCTATGAGAGGTATCATTACCAATTCACATGATAAGCTATGCATTTTCTGTTTTAATTCTGATGAAGATATTCATCATGTCTTTATTACATGCCCTTGAATCAAATTGGTGTGGAAAAAAATGTGAGTTGGGTTGGTGTCTCTTGGATTAATAAAGAGACTTGTTGTAATCATATGTTGGCTTGGTTTGTAAGGATGAGTGGGAGATGCTAAAAAAAATCTAGTTGCGTTATTTGGTTTGCTGTTTGTTGGTGCATTTAGTGGCCTGGGAATCAGATAATTTTCAATAATGAAATTGGTGATCTCGTCGTAATTGTGCAGAGAGTCATAATCTTTTCGTGGTGGTGACCGTCAATTAGTTTAAACTATAGAATTAAATGTAATTATTATGAATGATTTAAATATCCAATTGACTACTTGTAGGAGTTTCTAATATTATGCTGGTGGTGTAAAATTTATATATTGAGTTGAAATATCCCTAATAATCTTTGTTGAATAAATTTGTGCTTATAAAAAAACAACTCAAAAGTCTCACATTTTATCATAATTAAATTATTATTAAATAAAATCTTCATACATATTTATCAAAATCTTATAAATTTTATTAACTTACTTTTTACGCAAAGAACTCTCAAAAATTTAAGAAGTCATGTTTTTATGGCTAAAATTTCAAACCAAAAACAATTAATGAGTTTCCATATCAATTTATACATTAAATATAAAACCTAAGAAGTAACTTTCATGATATCAAAATCAAGTTGCTTTGAATTATGAACATTTTTTCTCTTTAACCCAATCAACACATATGCACATTAGTTATAGATAACTATGCTTGATTCCCTACTTGTGTACTGTCTTCAACTTGTGTTGAATTTAGTTGGTCTTTATTGACCACTGGTTTGTCTAGTTTCTTCTGTCAATAAACAAAAGCCAAATTGGATGATTGAAGAGATAGAGATATCAATCTTGCATATATTGAATTGAGCTAGTAAAGAGTGACACATATAATATTGAAAAAAAATCAAGAATAAGACAGGGCAATAGGGTACCTTGTCCCCTCCAAGATTTGATGCTCTTGGTATTTCAATGTCATCAAATCTTTGTTAGAATATACTATGTACATTAAAATATTGGTACCTAGATTACAACTACATTAGTTAGTTTGAGTAATATTTTAAATAAATTTACATTAGTTTAATGACTAGTTGATAAACTATATAATATTTGGAAATTCCATGAGTTTGGAAGATATGGAAAACAAATGATTAGTATGAGTAAATTATTAATAAAAATTAACCACTATCTCGTGCGTTGTTCCCCAATCAACATCTTCTATGACCAACTCATTATTAATATATTTGAATTGTATACACATCATGAATATAAATCTCCTCTAAAATAAATCATTATTATATATTTTAAATTGGCCAAAATAATTTTACATTATTTACTAATCAAATTCAATGGTAGTTTATATATATATATATATATATATATATATATATATATATATATATATATATATATATATATATATATATATATATATATATATATATATATAGCGTGATTTGGTTTGTGAGCATGCTCTAAAGTATGAACGTTTTTTTTTCAGCTGAATTAAATTATTAATATAAAAATTTCAAACCAAATTATTCCAATAGCTATTTTTCCTTTCCAAAGTTATAATTACTATTTATTACCAACAGATATAAATGTGTGTTAAATTGTGGGATTTATTTTAAAATTTTTAATAAGTTATATGAATATTTAAAAAATATAGTAAAATTGTTTAAAAAAATATAAAAATGTGATATAATATAAAAAAGTAAGTGTACCTCATTTAAAAAATCAAAGTGGATATGATGAATATTTATGTTCTTAGCATTCATTGGGGATAAATATTTTGAACCGTCTAAAATAATCTTACATTATTTAAAAATCGAGGAAAAGAGTAAGTTATAAACAACACATACACTTTAATTTAATTAGATACATTTTCTTAAAAAAAATCATTAGAATTTTATACTCAAAACGGACAATTTGAAGGGAATAGAATACATGATTACAAATCTCCTTTAAAATAAAGTATTGTAGTACTATTGCTTAGTACATTTTTAGTATGACATAGGTGATTAGGCCCCACAATTAACAAAGCTTGATTAGCTAGCAGGCAGCTTGAAATCAAACAATAAATAGCCGTATAGAATATGCAACAAACATGCAAAAGTACAAGATTTCAAATCGTTATCTACACATAAACAATACTAAAATTCAAACTAAGGAAGATTTAGATTAGGACGTTTTGTGTTAAGTTATTGTTAGTAGGATTAAACAAACGTAATCATCTTAAGAGTATCTGTCAGGCTATGATTAGCTATAAAGTGTAAAATTAGAAGATAATTGGTTTGGGGTAATAAGATATTGCCTCTCCATAGTCCGTAGGAGGTCCACAAGGACAGGCAAAATCATAGAACTAATACAAAAGTGGGGTCCTTTTGATCCTAAGAAGATCTCAATCCATCACAACAACAACTATTCCTTAATTATTAAACAGTCTTAAGATTGTCGTTTATGGTAAAAATAAATGAGTTCCTTTTCTTTGTTTATATAAATGTATCAGTCTTACTTTTTTTATTTTTTATTTTTTTTTAGAGGTTTTCATCATTTCTTTTAATTCCACTAAAAATCTTTTTGTTGGTGATCAATTGTTTTTGGGAGTATATATATCGAATCGATGCAATGATATTGAGTGATTTAAATGGTATAAGATTGTTAGTCGATACGGATGGTAAATAGTTGACTCGTAGTAATCATGTTCTATTGGGAAACAAGAAATATTTAGTGAAGTGGTGGTATATGGAGTTTTAATATGGAGAAGCAAGTTTTTAATACGGTAGAGATGAAAAAAGACTTGTAAGATTAAATCTCTAAGATAAAAGTCAGTAACAAAATGAGAAGTAATTTGCGAGTCAGAATTAATTGAATATCTTAAATGACTTCATTTGGTCTTTATATAATATGGAAGTTTAAATCCGTTTGCATTTAATATGATTTCTTGTGCATACAACTGTTCGATTAGTGATAGAAGTGATGGAGAGTGTGTGTCGTATGCCTTCGACAGATGAGGGCTCACCTATTTCGTGCGCCTTTCCCCTCGATGCTTGTTATTGGGTCTTCTTCAAGGGTCATGCAGACGACTTAGAACAGTTACCCCTCAAGCCTTTGTTTATACGTCGTAGAACAATGACTTTATCTGGTTCGTGTTTAGTCTGACTTCTGGTGGAAGGAAATATAAGAGTATTGATGGTACGTTGGTGTCTCTAGGAAAATGTGCACCAAATGTCTCCCTCATGATTATTAATGTTTCGTAGGTATGTCTGAACATGGGTCCATATGTCTAACAGTAATGATTTCTTCTAGTACTAGGACATTTGAATGCTCTTGGAAAGTGCGCGATGAAATCTTGACTGTTGGTTATGCGGTTTGCGCTTCCCAATGCTGAGGATTGCATGGTTCATCTTCCCTAGGGATATATGAGGAGTTTCGGGGTTACCATGTTCTCCTTTTTGCCATTTATGAATCCCCTAAAGCTCTTCCCTCACACATGTAACCTCCTATACCTTTGTCAATCTCCTTCTATAAGCCATTAATTTGTGCATGTGCCACATTTTCTAGAAAAACGTACAGAGTTTGGGTCAGAGGGTTCAAATCTTCAAGGTAACACCTAAGTCTGAACTTTCTCCTCCTATACCTTTTCCAATCTTCTTCTATAAGCCACTAATTCGTGCGTGTGCCACATTTTCGAGAAGAACATACGAAGTTTGGGTCAGAGAGTCCATATTTTCAAGGTAATGCCTAAGTTTGAACTTTCTTATCCTTTTGCACTTGCTTACTTTATTAGGGTTTTTAGAGAGGAGAGCTACGAGTTTTATTCCTTTCTCTTTTGTGCTTTTAGTGAATTCTTTGTTATAGATGACTTTAGTGGGGCACAAAATTTGCTTATGTGTTGACTCTATGTTTTTCTTATGATCGCTTCTTTTATGCATTGACAACCTTTTTTTACATGGATAACTATCAACTCAGAACCCATAAATCGATAGGAGATAACTTTGATGTACGGGTGGATTAAGAGACGATGGATACGGTTCTCACATTTTTGGGTGAAGGTAGTCTATAACACGTCTCTACTAAAAAGCTCATATCCCCATCCCCCTACAAATTAAGGAGTGTTTTCTCCCAAAGAGGACAAGAGTATTTACAACAAGTATGATAGGTGTGTCATTCCTCTCCACGAATGTTTCTTTTATTTGATAAATTTTTGCCTGCATTTAAACGATTTTGAAGAGAGTGTTCTAAAAACCACCTAATAATCCTTCTTCACAATTGCACCCTGTCAGTTGGGCTTATATAAAAGTCTTTTAGTAGTGGTGTGAATACATGAAAGGTCTGTCATCTTTGTCATTCTTCTTCCACTCTTCAAAGCCCAACAGAGTGATGCTAATTTAGAACGAGGGCAGGGTCTGATCTCCCTTAGGCAGAGTACCAAGATGTTTGAGGTTTATTCGCAAATCATGAAGAACATTAAGGATTGTTACTTCCTGATTAGCCCCATTGTCGAGGTAGCGAATACCAGTATTTGTAACATAGCTTTCAAACCGCCTTATTAGTGTTTAGACAAATTCTCCTAGTTCTGGTGCCATAGCCATTTCTTGGCGAGTGGTGGGTCTTATGTCTATAAATTGGATGACCTATCCCAGGAATAAAAATATATGAAGAGAAAATTGGTATCCTTCTTTGAAAATTCGAGCTACGTTGACAACGTCGTTCCTTCGGGGTGGCACCAAGGAAACAAAAGAAGTGGTTCGTAGAGACGCACTTGTTAGTGAAAGATACTTCGAAGGAGGATAGGAAGGCCATCTTTGGTGAGTAATGTTGGAGCCTTCCTCTTTTATTTGGTGCTTCTTAGATGACTATTATTGCTTTATCCTTAATTAATCTTTAAATTGCAAATAAGATGAAGTGTTAAAACACAAGGTTCTAGACGAAGAAGATGTTTAGGTTTGTCACCTTGCCTACAATTGTTAATGACGAAAAGGCTTCAAGAAGAAGCTTGCGTACACCCTCCCCTATTAGTTCGGTCGTGGTTACCCTTCATGTTCTGGTTCAAGTGGAAGATCGTGATTTTTTAGATCGATACGTGGTAGAAAGGGCTATGCATTCATCATCATTTGCCACTAGAGTGAGTCATGTCACTAGAAATGTTGTTGGGGTGACTCATGGGGAAATTTTGTTTGTCTAACATGAGATGCTCGAGTTAGATAAAGAAGGGTTTGGTATTGGTGTTTGCTCGGCACTAAGCACAACCATGTTGTCTCATTCACTCCTGGCATGTCCTAGTCCACGCACGACTATGGAGTTTCGATTCTCGATTTATAAGGAGGATTAAATTTATTTTTCCAATAAGGATGATGTTGTTCGTCAAGAGGAGTTAGCTGAGCTAACATATGCCGAAAGAGGAGATGTTCTCTTACTGGACTATCTTCAGAAGGAGAAAGAAGTGCTTCAAGAACATGCCAATGATCTTATTATTGAGCGAGGTTAGTACCTCGATGAGCTTACTTAGATGACTAGTTTGTTGAGAGAGAGATATAGATTGGAGTGCATAATTTTTTATACCCTTACTTATTGGTTGTGTGTAATCTCTTGTGCAAGAGATGAAAAAGAAATATGAAGCTCTATCGTCCACCCAGTTGGCGTTATCTATAACTGAGGCCCCTCTTACAGAGGAAAACCAAAAATAGTAATCTTTATGTAAGAGAGTGAAGGGCTTGGAGATTTCTCCGAATGAGGCTCAAGAAGGTTAGAAGAAATCATAGGATGGTCGTTGGGAGATGTGTCATAAAAACAGTGAGCAATCCATAGATTATGTGAAGTGCGTGGAAGACAATTTCTCTGTTTTGTAGGTTTCTTTTGAAAATGTTTTGCATCAACTTGAATTAATTCATCCCACAGTGTGCATTTCTTAAGAGCAAGTTTTTCCTGATCAAGAGGTGGTGGATGGGAAACTAGTTGTAGCTGCGGACGATCTGGTATTGTAGTGTTTTTTTAAGAAAAAGTTTATCCGATGTAATATTTTATATAAATAAATTTCATAATTGTTGCTCTGTGGTATTATCTCATTTTGTTTACTTACCATTGTTTTTACCTATTATGGAGTTACTTTAGCTCCCCAAATTCATTTATATGGGAACTTGCTAACGCATGGGGATGCGCATGGATGTTTTGTTGGATGTCTTTGGGGACCGTGCAAGGCCAAAGGTTGGTACCCCTTCCTTGCCCCCAAGTTTAAAATTAATTTGAGGTCGACGTAGTGAGAACTCACCTTTGCCTCTATATTGGCTAGCTACCAAGAGGAGGTAAGCCTGAATTACCACTTCACGGTTTGTTCTTTTGTATCCTTTTAACTTTTGTTGCGGGGGTTTTATTGCTTTGGTCGTACGCTTGTGGCATTTATGATAGCACACTTGAGTCGTTAATTATGGGGTTTTGATTGCTTTAGTAGTGTGCTTGTATTTTTTGTTATAACACCCCTAATTCGTGGCTATCCTTTATGATCATAAAGAAGAGAGTTTAGTAAAATTTTATACATTAATTTTGAAAAAGAAAGTATTGCATGCTTATACAATAAAGGAAAATTTAACCAAGAGACATAATCACTACTTTTTCTCCTCCAACTGTGTTGATACTGTCGCGGCCGGCAAAATTATCGAGTCGCCACCATATTTTTTAAGGAAAATAATGATAAACCTAAAAATCCTTAATCCCAAGGGCAGAGATTCCTACGGTTCGGGAGTCGGTAAAGTGAGGGGAAGGTGTTAGGCACCCCTCACCTCCATTGTGCTCAATGGGATCCTCCTTAAGTTCTGGGGTTTGTTTGTTTGTTGTCTAATTTTTATTTATTTACAAAAGAAATCCTAAGTTTTTTATTATTATACTCGCTAGGGTTTACAACCCTATGCCTACGTACCTTTAATTTTGAAGGATCAGAGTAACCGTAGTTCACCTCCCCTATTCCTACCCCCTAATTCTATTCCTAATCCTAATCCCAAGTCTAATACACTATTTATACTCTTGGATAAAGAGTTTTATCCTCAAATCTATTGTTTATACTCCTAGATAAGGAGTTATATCCCTTAATCTTTTATTTATACTCCTAGACAATGAGTTATATCCCTTCATCTATATTTATACTCCTAGATAAGGAGTTCTATCCCTTAATCTATATTTATACTCCTAGATAAGGAGTTCTATCCCTTAATCTATATTTATACTCCTAGACAAGGAGTAGACAAGGAGTTTTATCCCTTAATCTATATTTATACTCCTAGATAAGGAATTATATCCCTTAATCTATATTTATACTCCTAGATAAGGAGTTTTATCCCTAAATCTATATTTATACTCCTAGACAAGGAGTTCTATCCCTTAATCTATATTTGTACTCCTAGATAAGGAGTTATATCCATTAAATCCCTTATCCCTTGTTTATACTCTCGGATGAAGAGTTTTATCCCTTAATCCCCTATCCCTTGTTTATACTCTCGGATGGAGAGTTTTATCCCTTAATCCCTTATCCCTTTGGCCTATATTTTAACTCTTGGAACCTAAGAGTTTTAACCCTAAACCCCATCCTTTATTTAGACTCTTAGATCAAGAGTTTTATCCCAGTTTTAAATCCTCAAAAGAATCCTATTATAACCCTTAAGTTCTTAGTAATTAACCCTTAAATCCCAATCTTTTAAATCTTTTAAATCCTTTAAATCCCATAAATCCTTTATATCCCTTGTATTAAGAAAATGAATTCCTAAAATCCCATAGAAATTAATAATAACCCAAAATGCCCTTATGCTAAAAATAACAAGATTGATCCCCAAATTATTCCAAATTAAAAAAATAATAATTTCGAAACTCCAGGTAGTCCCAAAAATAAAAGAATTTTAATCCCCAAAAATTAAATCCATATACTCCCAAAGATACAAGAATTTAAATCCCAAAATTAAATCAAATTTACTTTAATTTATTTTTATTCCAAACCCATATTTATTCAATAAAAATCTAAAAATACTAATTTTCTTAAAATAAATCCTAAACCTAATTTTTAATAAAAAAAATAAAATTCCCAAAATACTTCATCCCAAAACCGAAGAACAAAATCCCATAAAAAATCCTTATTTAAAAAAAATTATTTTAAATATATAAAAATTTTGTCTAACATAATACAAGCCCATAATTATCCCTACAATATCCTAATTATAATTTCTGATATCCTAAATATAATTCCTAATTCCTATAATATCATAAAACATCCTAAATATAATTCCTAATTCCTAAATAGCCTACTTATAAATTAAATTTTTATTTTTCTTAAAAGAATAAACCAAATACATACAATATGGAAATATAGATTTAAAACCCAAAATTAACTCGAAAAACTTAAATAAAATTAAATTCCTATATTAAAAGAAAAATAGCCCAATTATTTTAAATATATTAAACTAATAGTTATAAAACAAAACCAAAAATTAATGACATAAAAATAACACTTAAATATTTATCCTAATACTAATATCCCCAAAATCCTATTTCTAAACCCTAATTAAATAATTAAATTAAGTTATTAATTTAATTAATTAAAAACCCAAAAACCCTATTTCTAAACCCCCAATTAATACCTATTTAAATAATTAAATTAAGTTATTAATTTAATTATACAAAAATAATAGATAATAAATAATAATGAATTAACACTACAACAGATAAGACCTTAGACAGCGCTTTTTTTGCCCTTAGACAGCGCTTTTAAGCGCTGTCTAAACCTGCGCTGCTATAGGTTTAGACAGCGCTTTGGGTAATCCCAAAAGCGCTGTCTAAAGGGGGGTATATTTAATGAAAAGCGATGTCTATGATACCTTTAGACAGCGCTTTTTGACATTATAAGGTATACCTTAGACAGCGCTTTTGGGAAAAGCGCTTTCTAAGCCTTACCTTTTTTGACATTTTTTTGGTATACCTTAGACAGCGCTTTATCCAAAAGCGTTGTCTAAGGTCAACCTTTTTGAACTTTTTTAGGTATACCTTAGACAGCGCTCTTGGTAAAAGCGCTTTCTAAGGTCCACCTTAGACAGCGCTTTTGTCAAAAGCGCTTTCTAATCCCCACCTTAGACAGCGCTTTTACCAAAAGCGCTGTCTAAGGTATACGAAAAATTTTATATAAATTTTTTTAAACCACAATTTTTACCAGGTTTTTTCAACCAGAATTTGACCTGTTTTTCAACCAGCAATTTTTTTCACCAAAATTATATATTTAAAACAATTGGCAATTCAAACCAATATATATATTTAAAATTACAAACCAAAATTATATATACACCTATTTATAATTACAAATCATTACATTTTTTCTACAAATGCACATATTACTTATACTAGTACTTTTGCATCCAACCAAAGCATTGCTTCAAATCTACATTATAGGTCCTGAAAACACAAAGATTGTAATTCAATTAAAAGAATACATAAACAAAGTTACATATATTTAAATTCTCATCAATTAAAGTAAGAGTACAATATTATACCTTGTAAAATTCCGAGCTCCATAATGTATTGACACCAATCCTCTTTAATTTCATCCAATTGAGAAATTGAGTAATGAGCACACTTGCATTCTTCAAAGTACTACATAATAATATAACATAGTTTGATTTAGTTTTAACTATTTCATTAGACATGAGAGATATGTGTTAATATTAAAATAACTCATAAGTTAGAAATACATACATCGGATGGAATCTTTATTCGATCCAACAAAAGAGTGTCTCTCATAAACCTCAACATGAAATAGCCGCAATCTATTTGATTGCGTTGCCGAGGACACTACAAATGAAAAGAAAATATGGATAAATCCTAAGTTTTATCAAGTAGCATCACTAATATAATAAAACATGTGATAATTAATATACCTTCACATAATTCCATGTAATAATGGGGTTGACTCTCCGCCGTGGTAGATGGCTATCTCGTAGTGCTAGGAAAGCTTGTATAGCGCTAATAAAATATAAGTGAATATTTAGAACAATTCACATAAATAAATAAACAAACAAATAAATATACACATTCATATTTAGAACAATCTCACTTACGTGTCAATACACTTCTTCAAATCCGGGTATGTTGTCCAATCATTTCCCAACGAATCCAGATAATACACCATTGCTCTGCTAGGATTAATTGCGACCAACAACCAATGTCCACTGTAAGATTAAACAAGTGTTAGATGGAAACTTTCTACACGACGTCAAAATACAAAAAACTATAATAGATGAATTTAGAATGAAAATCTAACCCAGTATTAAACGGTAAAAAGAACAACTTTTCCGTTTCTTAGTTATCCATAAAGACTTCGCGTATATACGCCAGGACCTCATCTGGTTTATTGATTATTAAGGTTAAGTTGACAGACGCCGGGCATAGGAATGCAAATCTTTGCTGCAATCCGTGTGGGCGCATAACTCTGTCATACAGAAACCTTAAATAAAAACATCATTAACATTAGACTATTCATTTGAAACATAAAGTAAATAAGTTGTTCAATTAATATACCAAAGTAGATCGGATATATACCTCACGTATGTATTGACAACAGTGCCGCCCAATTCTTCATGATTGAAAACTTGCTCGAAGTCTTCATTACCAATAATTTGGTCATGTTCAAAGCCATAGATACCTTTCTCCATATGTATAAGATGAACACCTCCGGTGATAATATCTGTCACTTGTAGATACGTCTGGAGGCACGACCTAAACTTGGAGATAGGTTGTTTTCTACCCCTGCTCTTCTTAGCACCAACATTTTTTTGCGTTGAAATGTTGCTAATCTCTTTAACAGGCAGCTATATATCATATAATTTGTTAGATGAAGTATAAGATATCCAATTTAACATTTTCTATGCATAAATATCATATAATTGTGATGTACCTGTTTTTTTGAAACAACGGACTCGGTATGCTCCGGAATCCGCTTATCCTTTGTTTTGGATCTTGTTGGAGTCTAAATAACATTACCATGTAAAAAATGAAAATAAAATGCTCGTAAAATCTTTGAATCTACACATTAAGGTTAACAAAGGTTTATAACGGTTTTAAGCATACCTCATATCCTACGAGTATGAGGTTTGACGGCCATGCAACATACGACCCTATAGCAGCTCGCACCAATGTTACATCCGAATCATCGTCAGGATAGGGTAATGGTGCTTCCTCCTCTATAGCAATATCAACTGATACTTTCAAACTTCCAGTAGGGAGGGATTTATTGTGAAGTAATTGTACCCCATTGTTATACACTTTTCCCTTTGCAACCTTCCGATAAGTTGGTGAAGATAAGAAGAGCTGACATTGGGAAACGCCCTAAAACCAAAAATAAATATGCCATTGTTAATGTGTATATATGTCATTTAAATAATTTAAGCTACTAATTTAATTTCATAAATATATATATAACTACCTCTGGAATAATCGGATGAAAGCTGCAGTTGATACTATCTTTCTCCGATCCATCTCTAAAACCTGAGGTCGGGGTGATCCCAAATGCCTTACCCCTCACCCGACCAGAATACTCAGGGACATCTAATGCCCAACTAAGTATGCTCCTGGTATCATCTGGAGATACAGACTGAGATAACGCCTCCAGAAAATCAGATGAATATCGAATATTTGTTAATAAAGTTTTGATTTAATTAAAGAAATATTGTTATACTTACACATTTCTCAAATACTTGTAGAACCTCTTCTGCAACAACTCCAGACTTGCCCACACGGGCTTCCTTCCACAAGACATGTGCAGGAAGAGATGTTTCAGAGCTATTCGCCTTTTGTAACTACATATAAAGCCAAATAATATGATCAAATATAACTCATGATGAACAATTATTATATCATTGCAATATATTGATACTTACCAAAGATTGCTCCAAACGTCCATATCCAACACGTCCTTTCCTGTATTTATACTTTGGAGCTGATGCTCTTTCCCGATTAATTGCACTTAATCGCTTAAATTCTGGGGTTTGTCGTTTGGATTTAAACGTTACCCATTCTTGTGGTGAAATCAAACTTGCATATTTAGATGGATACTCTCCATCAACAAAGTTATCGTCAGCATCCCTAAGATAGGTGCAGTTTAAATATGTCCTAAACCCTCTTAGGAGCTTCCCTGCCAATCTCATCAAAAAAGCTTTTCTTTCTTCCTCGACGTTGAAGCACCTCTAAAAAAACCATACACATTGGTTAGTACAAATAATTTGAAGGACATAATTAGTTGGCATAATTAAAGACATAATTATGGTACCTTTATCTCATTCCAAATTTTTTCTTTGGTTTCCTTCAACTGTTTGGTTCTCCAATAATCACAAGTAATAGGAACCGCATTCCTTACAAGTGCACCAATGAAACTTGTCAAAGTATGACCGTTAGGCTCAATAAGTGTATTCGAAGCGCTCCAATGCACATTATAAGTGATGCCTTGATCTCTAGCACGGATCACTCTCTTCATAATGGTTATTCCTCTTCTAATCTCTTCTTCCATAGATCTGTTACTTCCAACCTGAATATCGGGATCATCATCATGTGGGTGATCATCATCATGTGGGTGATCACTGTTAGTAGCCATCTAACCTGTAATAAATAAATCAAGGATATCAAATATAATATATAACAAATATAATAAAGAAATCAAGGATATCAAATATAACAAATATGACATAATATTTGACAAAGATGCTACTCAAACTTGCTTCAGTTAATGCAGTGGACTATCAAATAAATTTATGTCCTTCTTATAGCTTCTAATTGGTTATCTTACAGTACTAATGTAGATAAGTCAGTAGTTTCATCGATGGCTTGTAATTGAACCTTAATTCAACATTTGAACATGCTGAATTATTTTAATTTAAAATGACTCCTACCCTTAATCTAGCAGTTAGTGTAATGGCATATAGTCAATACATTTTCATTTTTGCTCATTTTTTACATGTATGATCAAAACTAGTGTATGTTGTATGCAGTTCATGACATGCTTTCTTTTCTGTTCATGGCTGCTGCAAAAGTTTTTCTAGCATCGGTATACATCTTATTTTTCTATAATATTATAATAAAACTTCATTAACAAACTCATCAAACATACACATTCACTACAAAACTTCATTAACAAAACTTCATTAACAAAACTCATTAACAAACTCATCAAACATACTCATTCACTACAAAACTTCATTAACAAAACTTCAAACATACTCATTCACTACAAAACTTCATTAATAAAACAGTCCAACATAACTTCATTAACAAAACTCATCAAACATACTCATTCACTACAACATTGTAAAGCAACAAAACCCTACAACAACAATGTAAAGCAACAAAACCCTATTCTTCACAACAACGACGTACCTTTAACGACGGTAACAACGACAATGCAAGAACGAAATGTATCAGTTACAAAGAGCATAAACGAACGACGGCAATGAGTTCGCAACGGACGGCAATACAACGACGGCAACGGACGGACGGCAATGCAACGACGGCAACAACAAACGACGGCACGGTGGAGGACGGTTGACGGTGAAGGTTTGAGTTCGCAAGGGTTTTGAGCCCAGTTCGCATGCAGGGGAGAAGAAAGAGCGGAAATATGAAAATGAATACTGACTATTCATATATTTTAATTTAATTAGACCTTAGACAGCGCTTTTCATAAAAGCGCTTTCAAAGGTGGACCTTAGACAGTGCTTTTAAAAGCGCTTTCTAAGGTTGGCCTTAGACAACGCTTTTGATTTTTTTTTTTTAATTTTTAAGACCTTAGAAAGCGCTTTTAAGGAAAGCGCTGTCTAATATTTTCTTTTAATTTTTTTTTTTAAATTAATAAAACTTTAGAAAGCGCTTTTTACCGAAGCGCTATCTAAGGTCTTATATTTTTTTTTAAATTTATAAGATCTTAGAAAGCGCTTTTAACTAAAGCGCTGTCTAATAGTTTCCATTAATTTTTTTTTTTAAAATTTATAAGACCTTATAAAGCGCTTTTGACCAAAGCGCTGTCTAAGGTCTTATATTTTTCTGCGCTTTTATTTTTTTAAATGAATAGTTTCCTTGTTTTTAACTTATAGCAGCGCTTTTGTATTAAAGCGCTGTCTAAGGTGCGATGTTATAACTTACTTTTGTTGTAGTGTAAAATAAAATAAACTACCAGTCTCTTTAAATTAGTAAATCCTAATATCATCCAAAACCAAAAATACAAATTATCACTAATCAATAATTAATTTAAAATAATATACTTAATCTCTAAAACTTAATAAAAATTATTCCTAATTAATAATTAAAAATAATATAAATTTTTAAACCTATTTAATTAATTCTAATGAGCCTTAGAAAATAGTAAAATAAATAAACACTGATATATTTAATCCTTTAAAATAAATCAATCACAATATTCAAAAATAAATTAAAAATAAATAATCCTGAAATAAAATCCTGATTATTATAATATTAAATTAAAAAAGCCCAAACTTCCTAACTAACTCTAAAATGATTGCCTCTAAAATAAAATAAATCCTAACAAATTATTAAAATTAAACATGCCCCCTTTAAATAAAACAAATAATAAAAAAACCCTTTATACCACACCGATTCCAAAATGGGCCTAAAAGTGCTAGCAATCTCAGGAGCCCACAGACATCTAAATGACACCCTCTAGTAGCACAAAAATCCAAAAATAGTAACAAACCACTGATCAAAATTTAGGGTACTACAGCTGCCCCTATTTAATCGTCTTCGAATCAGAAGGATGATGTCGATGAGCCTTCCTCCTTCTGAGGAGGAGACGATTAAATACAAGAAGGACCCTAATTTTGACCGCAGAACCCGATAGGTGCTAACCCTTGACGAAATACCCGATCAAACCCCTTGATAAGTACCTTTTTGAGAAACCCCTTTTGATAAAACCTATTGACACAATAGTGACACCCCTAGGTGGAATCCTCTGATGACAAACCCAATAAACCCTCTTTTTTTGACAAAATTTCGGTAGAACCCCTTTTTTTTAATTCTAAAAAAACCTTTTTAGATGAAAATCCCTAGATGGAACCCTTTTTTTTTTAATTCTAAACAAAAACCCTTTTGGATGAAAAATCCCTAGATGGAACCCCTTGAACAAAATCCTGTAGAACCCCTAAAAAATGTGGTAGACCCCTTTTGGTAAATCCCTGTGTAGAATTTTTCCATGTAAACCCTTTGATAAAAATCCCTTGGGGGAAAACCCTTAAATACAAATCTGGTTGAACCCCTGATAAAACTCTTTGACGAAACCCCTAGATGTACCCTTTATGTGAAACCCTGAGACCCACTTTGGTGGAATCCCTTTGATAAATCTCAGGTAAAACTACTAATAGAACCCTTGAAAAACCCTTAGTGGAACCCTTGATGAAAATCCTTAGATACCTGATGAAACCTATCCCTTATGAAGGCCATGTTGCCCAGTCGGGAATTAAACCCCTAAGAGTAAATATGAACCTTATGCATGTATGCATCTTTGTGTATATGAGCGCATGTATGCATGTTTATGTATGCATGGGATGCTATGTTATATATGCGCCTGATTATGCGCTAGAGCGTAACGACATGATTAATGCATGACAATAATTTGAATACCTCCATATGTGCCCCCAGTATTTGAACCTTAAAAATATGCCCCATATTATTAGGACATGGAAGAGGGTCTTCAGAACGAACTTGGATCCCCCCATACTGTAGTATGACTTTGGTATGAACTGCCCCCAATATTTGAATCTTGAAAAGTGTGTCCCATTGTTTGAATCCTTGAAATGTATGTCCCTGATTAGATTGGCCCTTAGAGTGATTGGCCTCAATTCACCCTTGAGTTGGTATGCCCCAGCGTGAACCTCTTGAAAGGTCCACCCCTTATCATTAGAGTCATAGAGGTGATTCATCATCAGTGTGTCAAATCTTGGGATGCTTTTTCCCCTAGTTAGTAGGATCTCCAGATAATATGCTCCTATGATCATTAGGATTTGCCCCATGGTTGGAAAGATTCCTTGGTGACTCGCCTCCTTATCATAAGTCTCTTGAATCCTTTTGCCCCTGATCAGTCCTTTGTTGAAATTTCCTTAACGCTAAGTATTGATTTGTGAAAAAAATGTTCCCTCTGAAAAGTAATTATGATGCCATGTTCATGCAAGTTTTGAAATCCAAAATTTATACGAGGCGTATGGTAGATGGTATTCGTCCATGAGGTTGACGCGAATGGAAAAATAATGATTTAACAAACATTCAGATTCGGAGTCAGTTTAACAACGACTTTGCCGAGTATGCTTTTACAGTGCCCCTAGCTTCAATTAGGACTTTTACATGTTGTAACGTGTCCTGGTTCACGGTTAAAAAACAAAGGATACGAGGCTCAAAATTTGAAATTTAACCCACCCCATTCTCTTTGATGTTCTCCATTCCTAAATCCAATTACCCCAACAGACGCACTCATCCTGCAAGAGAATCTTTTTAGTCATAGTGATTAAAAGGTATACCGGTTTAAGCACTTTATGAGATTTTTTTTGAGGTACAGTCACCCACTCCCTGTTATAGGATTGTTCCATTTTATCCTTTTTCTTTTCTTTTAATCCCTTATTTTTGCATGGACCAATTCTTTTGAGTTTGTGGTCCATCGGGATACCCTAATTTTTGCCTAAGTCAAAGTCCACTGTTTTTCAGCTTTTTTCTTTTCTTCTTGACTTAGCGGGCTTTTTTCTTTTTTGTTTTGGAACAATTCTTGAGTGATTTGCTTTTGACATAGAAAGGGTGTGACTGCCATATTAGATATCATGAGCTATTATCCCTTTTGCTTCCTCAATGTTTAATGGTGTGAGGAAGAAGATGTGCTTTGAACCCTTTGCTTGGATTGACCGATTCTCTTGAGATCAGAATGCATCATTGAATTAATTGAAATCTACCCTGCCCCTGGTTAAGATTAAGTTTTTTTTTTAATAGAAAGAACACCGACTTCTGGCTCGAGGGGGTTGACTACGGATTACCTCCTTATTTCTCTAGTGTTTGGGGAGTGAAACAATGCCTTACATCTTCAGCCAGGTCATACCATTAAAGCATACATCAACAAACTCGTTTGTTTACTTACATCCTTCTCCTCCTAAGTTTGTTAATAGGTGAGAAGTGAAAAGAAAAGGTGTGATTTATTTTATTTTTGTGGCATAAGAAAGAGTGAAACGAATGGATGAATTCCAAAAACATGCATGTTTATTTCATTAAAATTATATCCCAAAAGGTACAACCTTTAATACAAACAACACTTAGCAAAAAGGAATTACAATTGGAAATGAAAAAGGCCTATTGATCCTAGAAGTGAGCTTCCTTGTTGGTTCCACAGTCTTGAGATATTAGTGTAGGGTCTAGTTCCCTTTCAAACTTCCTTTGTTGTATGGGCATCATCCAAGGTTATTGCATTTGAGGCTCTAAGCACTCCTCTGGCAGACATGGTGAAGGGTTATCTTCTTTCCTCAATGATACCTGCCCCTCTTGATTTCCTCCATAGCTTCTCGAGGTATCCTTTAAGTTCATATATGAGTATCGGGAAACCTCTTAGCTCTTGGTAGTTGTACAAGGGCGAAAGCGGAAAGGATATGCAAATGTATGTGTATGTATGCAAATGCATGAAGATGCATGGGGTATGTAAGAAAATTTTTCTTTATAAAAAAATATTTTCATGAAAATGATGAATGAATGTTTTTTTTTTAATTAAATGTGTATTTGGTTAAGGTAAGGGTGAAATGCAAGCATGACCCTAACTAGGTAGGCTCCCTATAGTAGGTTAGATCTAAGTCTTATCTACCTAATCCCCTCACATGTAGGATATAAAGTTTGGACAGCATAACGACCCCATAATGTACGGACTATACCCTTGTTTTACCATGAGAAGGAGCAAGTCTTCCTATGGTAATCCTTCGGGATAAGTCTCATCTGGGTAGGACCCTAGCAACAGCCCTTAAGGGTTGAATACATAGGGTCTCCATGAGTTGGCAAGGGGTAGGCTAAAAGTTCTCAGAGTCTCGGACCACATCCAAATCATCCTCTACGTTAAGGGCTGGCCCTTCCATGAGGACACCTTTGGAAGGATCTATTCTGAGTGTGGCATCAATGAATTATTGGGGATGTCACATCCCCCCCAAAGCATTTCTGTTCCACGTCCTAATCTAGGGTTATACTCCAAGCTTGGGCTTTAGCTTCACACATCATTTGCCTCAATCCAATGCATGATGACAAAATAAAACAAAAAGGGTCAAATAAAAAAAAATAAACAAATATATAAAATAAAACTTGAGAAAAGAAAGAAAAAAACAAAAAAAAAACCATAAACCCCCAAGACAAACAAACAAAACCCTAAAGCCTAAAGTTAGGAGGGAATCTCTTTAGGGAGGATTCCCCAGCAGAGTCGCCAGCTATCGCGGCCGGCAAAATTATCGAGTCGCCACCATATTTTTTAAGGAAAATAATGATAAACGTAAAAATCCTTAATCCCAAGGGCAGAGATTCCTACGGTTCGGGAGTCGGTTAAGTGAGGGGAAGGTGTTAGGCACCCCTCACCTCCATTGTACTCAATGGGATCCTCCTTAAGCTCTAGGGTTTGTTTGTTTGTTGTCTAATTTTTATTTAGTTACAAAAGAAATCCTAAGTTTTTTATTATTATACTCGCTAGGGTTTACAACCCTATGCCTACGTACCTTCAATTTTGAAGGATCAGAGTAACCGTAGTTGACCTCCCCTATTCCTACCCCCTAATCCTATTCCTAATCCTAATCCCAAGTCTAATCCACTATTTATACTCTTGGATAAAGAGTTTTATCCTCAAATCAATTGTTTATACTCCTAGATAAGGAGTTTTATCCCTTAATCTTTTATTTATACTCCTAGACAAGGAGATCTATCCCTTCATCTATATTTATACTCCTAGATAAGGAGTTATATCCCTTAATCTATATTTATACTCCTAGATAAGGAGCTATATCCCTTAATCTATATTTATACTCCTAGACAAGGAGTTTTATCCCTTAATCTATATTTATACTCCTAGATAAGGAGTTTTATCCCTTAATCTATATTTATACTCCTAGATAAGGAGTTTTATCCCTTAATCTATATTTATACTCCTAGACAAGGAGTTCTATCCCTTAATCTATATTTATACTCCTAGATAAGGAGTTCTATCCCTTAAATCCCTTATCCCTTGTTTATACTCTCGGATGGAGAGTTTTATCCCTTAATCCCCTATCCCTTGTTTATACTCTCGGATGGAGAGTTTTATCCCTTAATCCTTTATCCCTTTGGCCTATATTTTAACTCTTGGAACCTAAGAGTTTTAACCCTAAACCCCATCCTTTATTTAGACTCTTGGACCAAGAGTTTTATCCCAGTTTTAAATCCTCAAAAGAATCCTATTATAACCCTTAAGTTCTTAGTAATTAACCCTTAAATCCCAATCTTTTAAATCCTTTAAATCCCATAAATCCTTTATATCCCTTGTATTAAGAAAATGAATTCCTAAAATCCCATAGAAATTAATAATAACCCAAAATGCCCTTATGCTAAAAATAACAAGATTGATCCCCAAATTATTCCAAATTAAAAAAAAAAATTCCAAACTCCAGGTAGTCCCAAAAATATAAAAATTTTAATCCCCAAAAATTAAATCCATATACTCCCAAAGATACAAGAATTTAAATCCCAAAATTAAATCAAATTTACTTTAATTTATTTTTATTCCAAACCCATATTTATTCAATAAAAATCTAAAAATACTAATTTCCTTAAAATAAATCCTAAACCTAATTTTTAATAAAAAAACAGAATTCCCAAAATACTTCATCCCAAAACCCAAGAACAAAATCCCATAAAAAATCCTTATTTAAAAAAAATACTTTAAATATATAAAAATTTTGTCTAACATAATACAAGCCCATAATTATCCCTACAATATCCTAATTATAATTCCTGATGCCTAAATATCATAATTATAAACATCCTAAATATAATTCCTAATTCCTATAATATCATAAAATTAAACATCCTAAATATAAGTCCTAATTCCTAAATAGCCTACTAATAAATTAAATTTTTATTTTTCTTAAAAGAATAAACCAAATACATACAATATGGAAATATAGATTTAAAACCCAAAATTAACTCGAAAAACCTAAATAAAATTAAATTCCTATATTAAAAGGAAAATAGCCCAATTATTTTAAATATATAAAACCAATAGTTATAAAACAAAACCAAAAATTAACGACATAAAAATAACACTTAAATATTTATCCTAATACTAATATCCCCAAAATCCTATTTCTAAACCGTAATTAAATAATTAAATTAAGTTATTAATTTAACTAATTAAAAACCCAAAAACCCTATTTCTAAACCCCCAATTAATACCTATTTAAATAATTAAATTAAGTTATTAATTTAATTATACCAAAAACCCTAAAATCCTATTTCTAAATCCTAATTAAAATTTTAACCCAATTAAACAATTAAATTAAGTTATTAATTTAATTATACAAAAAACCATAAAATCCTATTTCTAAATCCTAATTAAAATTTTAACCCAATTAAACAATTAATTTAAGTTATTAATTTAATTATACAAAAAACCCTAAAATCCTATTTCTAAATCCTAACTAAAATTTTAACCCAATTAAACAATTAAATTAAGTTATTAATTTAATTATACAAAAAACCCTAAAATCCTATTTCTAAATCCTAACTAAAATTTTAATCCAATTAAACAATTAAATTAAGTTATTAATTTAATTATACAAAAAACCCTAAAATCCTATTTCTAAATTCTAACTAAAATTTTAACCCAATTAAACAATTAAATTAAGTTATTAATTTAATTATACAAAAAACCCTAAAATCCTATTTCTAAATCCTAACTAAAATTTTAACCCAATTAAACAATTAAATTAAGTTATTATTAATTATACAAAAAACCTTAAAATCCTATTTCTAAATCCTAATTAAAATTTTAACCCAATTAAACAATTAAATTAAGTCATAAACCACATACTTTGATAAAAAATAAAATCAAAAAATATATCATCCCCAAAATCCTGAATTTAACAGAAAATCCTATTTATTAAAAATAATTTTCTTATTTTTATAATAAAATAAACCTAACTGATAATTAATTAAATTTTAAAAATCCTAAATAAATCCCTAGAAAATAAAATAACAATTCTAAAATCCCTAATTATATTTTTCCATAATAATAAACACTAATCCCTTAATTAATCCCTTAATCCCCAATTAATAATTAAATTAAGGAATTAATTTAATTAAATTAATTAAAAGCCCAAGGGGTCAATGAACCCTAACCCTTTTCCCCCAAGAACCATAACCCTTTGGTATGAACCAAGAACCCTAG
This sequence comes from Lathyrus tuberosus, assembly GCA_022829125.1. Taxonomy (NCBI): domain Eukaryota; kingdom Viridiplantae; phylum Streptophyta; class Magnoliopsida; order Fabales; family Fabaceae; genus Lathyrus; species Lathyrus tuberosus. The sequence goes on along the minus strand of JALAZF010000082.1, from coordinate 1,163,965 downwards.
CCCTAACTTTTCTAGAAATATCCCTAAAAACCCAATCAATCAACAGCAACACACAACAACAACAAAAATAAGCTAAGTATTCGAATTATCTCCCTTTGCCGTGACCAATTTAAGCTGCTTCATCCCTTCTTTTCTTTCCTTTGCCTTTGTGTTTTTCCCCCTTCTTTTTCCTTTTTCCCTCTTTGTGTATTCCTTTTTCTCTTGGTGGTGATTTCCTTGGATCCCGTTTCTCCTTTGATGTGAGATCTCCTTTTCCTTTCCTTTTCCTTTTTGACTCGGAGGGATGTTGAAGGTTTAGGGTTTTAATGTTGTTGAGGGTTTAGGTTTTTAGTCTTGTTGAGGGTTTAGGGTTTATTTGTTGTTGTTCTTCAATGTGAAGAACCCCCCCCCCCCCCCCCCCCCCCGAAATTGTAAGAAATAGACTCAACTTATAGGACAAATTAGGTAATTAATAAATTTGATCCATCAACAAAATCAAAAGTTCATAAATCAATTTTATGTGATTTTTAATTTTGTTATCAATCATATTAACTTTTTTCTAAAATTAAATATTATCCTAAAAATAAAAAGAACAAAATCTTTTCCAATACTTTTTATTTTATGATTTTTTGAATATTTTTTGAGTAAAAAGTAAAAAAAGTGAAAATTAATATTTTTTAAAAATGCCTAATAAATAAATACGAAAATTAAATTAAAAAAGATGGAAAATACAATTTTTGTGATTTTGATTTTGTAATAATTCTTTATCAATCATATTGATTCTCAAAATAAATAATAATTAAAAATATACTAATATAACCATAACCATGTAAAAATAAAATAAATAATAAATATAACAAAAAACCATATTAATAAATAAATAAAAACAAAATAAATAATAATTAATAACCATAATTCCGACTGATCGGCCCATCTCCCAATTAAGTTTAAATCTCACTAACCTTAATTAATGATAACAGAAAATGACCCTAAATGAAATAAATAAAATAAGTAATAATTATAAATAATAAATAATAATGAATTAAAATAAAATAAACTACCAGTCTCTTTAAATTAGTAAATCCTAATATCATCCAAAACCAAAAATACAAATTATCCCTAATCAATAATTAATTTAAAATAATATACTTAATCTCTAAAACTTAATAAAAATTATTCCTAATTAATAATTAAAAATAATATACTTAATTTTTAAACCTATTTAATTAATTCTAATGAGCCTTAGAAAATAGTAAAATAAATAAACACTGATATATTTAATCCTTTAAAATAAATCAATCACAATATTAAAAAATAAATTAAAAATAAATAATTCTGAAATAAAATCCTGATTATTATACTATTAAATTAAAAAAGCCCAAACTTCCTAACTAACTCTAAAATGATTGCCTCTAAAATAAAATAAATCCTAACAAATTATTAAAATTAAACAAGCCCGCTTTAAATAAAACAAATAATAAAAAAAACCCTTTATACCACACCAATTCCAAAATGGGCCTAAAAGTGCTAGCAATCTCAGGAGCCCATGAACATCTAAATGACACCCTTTAGTAGCACAAATATCCAAAAATAGTAACAAACCACTGGTCAAATTTTAGGGTACTACAGATACGACATTATCCAACAAACCTTGGTTTTTACTCAGAGTTTTTTCCTACATCCTTTGAGTCATAATCATTCACATCCCTTATGTCAGAATCCCTCTTATTTTCTTTTCGGGTTTGATTGCCATTTTTCTAAGGGTTTGGTGAGGGAGGTCACATTAATCTCCACTGCATTTTCCTTCTGTTTCCTCTTCTGGTCGTATTGTAAGGCTGTGTTAAGGTGAGAAAAATACACAAGAAGGGGGATTGAATTGTGTATTCCCTAAAATCTCTTTTCACTTTTGATTCCGAAACATCAGATTCTGAACTTCAGAGTATGATATCAGAGTGAGTAATAATAGTGAAAAGGTTTACTTCCTTTTCTTAACCCTGTTTCAGAACCTAAGCTGTTAAGGTCATCTTCTGATCCAAGTAAGAGGCTAAATCAGATCAGAGTCTGACTTCAGGGTTTGTTGCACAGCAGAATGTGATTGTAGAAGTAAATAAAGAGACACACAATATATCTTGGTTCCTCTCAACTTGAGAGTAGTCCAGTCCCCTTGCAGCACATGAGCTTTTAACTATAATCAATCAAATTACAATTGCTTTAGCTAGCAACTCAACACTTCCTGCTTAAACCTTCGGTTCAATACTTCATGCTCAATCACACTGATCGAGACTTTATTTCTTAAACCCTAGGTTCAAGACTTCCTGCACATGCCCTTAAGCATGAGACCTCCTTGCCTAAACAACTTGTTCAGGACTTTCAACTCAATCTACCCAAAATGAGACTTACTACTCAAGCCCTCAAGCATGAGACTTCCTTTCCTAAACAACATGTTCAGGATTTCCTGCTCAAGCCCTCAAGCATGAGACTTCAATGCTCAATCATTAGAACGAGACTTACTCTGAGTACAGAGGCTAGAGTCTTCAAATTCTCTTAACAAAGAGTCTAGTATTAAGCTTGTGTTTATATGTGTGCTTCTTAGTTAAGCAGATACACAAAGGTTTACACTCTTGAGCAGAATATAAATTATTTGCTTATGAGTGTAGAAGAATGAAGTTTTCATTCTTTTTCTCTCCCTGTACATATTTTCTTCTTGTTGTGCCTTTCTGTTCTATTGATCTTCTTGATCATATTCGCATATTCTTTCTTCAAGTCATATGTGAATATGTCTCACTCTACTCTTACACACTTAATCCTTCTGGTTATATTTCCTTTTTGAGTTTGTTTCTCTCAACTTTGTTTTATGTGTAACAGAGTCTCTCTCAACCCATTTATGTGGAATGGTATCACATCCTTGTGAACACAGCCACACATTCTTTAACTCCCACTCATTCTCTCTCATTGGAATATTTTCAGTCTTTTTTTATATAGACTCTGAGAATAGATCTGTTGAAGATTGAAACTACCCATGGTACAAGTAGTCATTGAAGGTCTTTAGCTAGAGTACAATAAAGTGAGCTAAAAACATCAGCAGCAGTAGAAGAAATCGGAATTGTAGCAACACAAATCAGTATCATAGTCATAAGTCAAATGGTTGCTACATAATCAGTCAGTCACATAATGCTCCCATACAGTTCACACATGCAATTATTCAAGATCAGATAGTCATGCATGTACATACAATTAGTGGTCAGTAATATTCATAAGCTACTACTAATACACAAAGAAATCAGCACACAAAATCACACAAAGTTGAGGGCCAGATGCTTCAGCATGTGTGCACATATATATAAGAACATTAGCTAGTACCAAACACATCAGCTAGTTTGTACTAAATAGGCAACATCAATAGCAACACATCACAAGGTCCGTAACCATAATACACTACCTTTACACACCATTACTCCCCCACTTTTGTCATAATTTGGGAAAGGTATTCCTTAGAAAATAATCAGTTAGCTTAGAGGTCGGCATGTTAGCACATACACACGGCATATCAGGAGAGAGGACATATGTTTAACATGATGCTATACAATCAAGACATCATAAGGCTTATTACAAATCTAGAGTAAGGAAACAAACATGCCCAAATATAAGGGGTAAAAGAAAAAAATCTGTCAAGCTTAAGGAAAACAAGACCATCAACATCACTACCCAATCCTTCCACCGGAATAGAGGAAAGTGACCCAATCTTCATAAGCATCTGAATCAGAATCACTTGCTTGGGCATGCTTCCTCATTAAGGATTTCATTTTGGTCATAAATTTCTTGGCAGTCACAGATGTTCCATCAGATGGTCCAGCATCTAAATCCATAACATTTGTAGAAGAAATGAAACCAACTTCCTTGGTCTTATTTTTCTCAGCCTCCTGAAATCTATCAATAGCCTTACTGATACTAATTCCCTTATTCGAGGAACACATATTTGGATTCTCATAATTTTGACTCGTATTGAAAGAAATAAGTACTTGAGGAAAAAGAGATAGAGCAATTTTCTGAGAGCAAGATAAAGATATGTGAAGGTTGTTCTTGCTTGTAACGAAGGACCAAATAAATATAGTTTGAAAATGATCAATCAACCTCTTTTCACGTGCTTCATAGAGAATGTGAGAGAGATATTGCTTGGTATCCTTGCATGTCTACCTAGATTTGACGGTTATAGGCTGTCACAAACGCAAACACCAAGTGCACCCTTAATATTTCAAACTAGACTGCATCTAGTGCCTTAGTGAAAATGTCAACCAATTTATTTGTCAGTTGTTATATGCTCAAGAGTAATAACTTTATCTTCCACAAGATCCCTGATGAAATGATGAGGAATGTCAATGTGCTTGGCTATACTACGTTGAACAGGATTCTTAAAGATATTTATAACACTCACGTTATCACATAACAATGTCATGACATCTTGTCCAACAATGTACTCCTTCAGCATTTGTTTCATCCAAAGTAATTGTGTGGAACTACTCCTTGCAACAATGTACTGAGCTTCAGCTGTAAACAATGAGACATAATTTTGCTTCTTATAGAACTAAGAGATTAAACTGTTTCTAAGAAAGAAACATCCACATGATATAATTTTTCTATCATTAGCACTCTCAGCCCAATCTACATCGCAATACGCTACTAATATTGCATTTGTATCATGAGAGTATAGAATATCATATTCACAAGTCTCATTGATGTACTTCTAGGCTTCATTGACTACTTGAATGGTTATCGATCTGACAAAAATTCACAACACTTGTTTCTTACTTGGTAATTCATTGATTGTGTTTTATCGAACGTCTTGAATCAGATAGGGCTCTTCATAGCACTACCCAACCATTTTACTAGCCACACCAAACATTTTTTAAAATACTCTCTCGCTTGAAGAATTCTCGTGTTTACTTAACTTGCATTTGAATTATTTGGATAGAGCAAAAAATAAGTTCTTTAATAATAAATTTTATCTCTCTAAAATAATTTTAGATCTTGTCAAAATTCAAGTGTGGTGGTTTAAGACTATGATCAAAAGTTTTTTTTATGTGTATACTTAATTGTCAACTCTTTTAATTTGTTTTGATTCATCAATTCTGCTGTAACTTTCTTTTGTAGTTTTTTTTAATTCTTTATTATAAGTAGCTCTTTTATTTGTAATTTTTTTTTATGATAGAATAACTTTTTCATGAAATATTTTGACATCTTAAAAATACACAAACTCAAAGAATTAGATTAAACAAGTTCCAATAATGAGGACATGTATCACTTGTAATTTCTTTAGACTAGTTAAGAGTGTTATGCGATGTTAGAAATGTGACATGTTTTTCAGCTATTATAAAGTAGACATTTATTAAATTTTTCTTGTATTTAGCTTCTCATTAAGTCATCTATGTAACAATTAAGCAATCACTAAACTTGAAAAATACATGTTTTTCTTTTATTTTTTCACTTTCATTCTCACCAAACCACTTTGCACTGATTTTTTACTCACGGCTATTCCTTTAACCTTTTTTTGGTTTGTTTGTTTGGTCATCAAAACAATGAAGTAAGGAACAGTTGAACGTGTCAACGTGAGTGAGAGCATGGGGAGAGAGAGAATAATATCACGTATGTACTCATTGAGGATTGAAGTTTGTATGGAAAAAGAGAATGGAAAATGTAAGAAGATGTGATTGATGGTGTAAAGGTGTTAATGATCATGTTATCATGTTTATATTTATAGTACAAAAGATAAAACTCGCGTGCGTGTGAACAGTGCAGTATATCTAATCTAAGCTTTCTTCTCACGGGCCTCCTTCTCTCCTATAACCATGCCTCTTCCTTTTCTTTCTGCGTGTTACTCAACTATTTTTTTATAGTACTATTCAGTTCTCAAGCTTTAACACATTAAACATTAGATAGTGTTTTAAGAAATAGTCAAAGCACTATGTTAGCGGCCTATTGAAATGTAGTAGAATGTTGAATTGTATGACTTGGTTTTAATTAAGAAAAAAAAATCAAAATTTTTATGACATATAAAATATCTACAAGATTTAACAAAAAAATTATTATTTTTAACAAATTTTTGTATATGTTGAATGAGTTTCATAGAATAAAATATATTGTTTACTCTATGCGCCTAAAGATAATGTTTTTTGTGATTTCAAATTAATATAAAAAAGTTTCCGAGTGTTTTTGTTCAACTTGAACACAATGTTAAGAATCTTGTTAGTGGTATGTTATGAACAAGGACCCTTTGATAGTTGTGTGATTAGTAACTAGAGTTTCTTAATACATCACCCAAATTTTTTAGACATCATGTGAAATTTCTTTTTCGTTTTTAGTTTTCGGATGTGCACATTCGGACACACCAATTTTATAAAAAACGTTGATGTGTTCCGGATATGCATATCCGGAAACATTTCTGATGTGCACTTCCAGAAGAATTTCTTATTAATTCGCGTCAGACCTTCTTCCTTCCCCTCATTCTTCACTTTTTCATTTTTCAAACTCTCTCAAACTCTCAAATTTTTAATCCCACAAATCTCGATTTTTTCCACTCGAGTTCGGCGCAGAGCAACTTCTACAACGATCAAGACTCCAAATCCTCCGTATCTCATTTTAATCGATAAGTTTTCAAATTTTAGAGTTTCGGAGTTATTTTCGAGTAATCGATTTAAAGTAGACATTTAGGTGTAGAAATTGTTAGGTTGTATGAATAACATAGGTTAGAGACAATGTAGGTCTTGTTTTCTGCTTCAAACGGGCGATCAGGGCATTAAAATGCCCTTTTGCATGGTACAGTAGCCATGGCTGCCATTTTGAACTTCAAACTACGTACCGGATGTGCAGATCCGGAAAGATTGTAACGTTAAATATTCTGAGTGCTTCCGGATGTGCACATCCAGAAATACCCAACGTTAAAAATTCAGTGTCCTTCCGGATGTGCACATCCGGAAGACACCCAACGTTAAATATTTTGCATATTTTCGGATGTGCACATCCGGAAGACACTTGGTTTTTTTTTTAAGTTTGTTTGTTTGTTTTTGTTTAATTATTTTTAAAAAATTCTAATTTATTTATTATGCTTTGCAGATTAGATGGCTGGCAGAGACGATCATATCATACATGGACGGACAGCTCAGCACGCATCTGTCCGACGTGAGCGGATGCAGTCTACAGCCGAGGCTTTCGGCGCAGAGGGAGTTGGGTAGCCCCTACAGCTGAGGGACATCCTACACCACAGCCATCCACATCACAGGTTCAGGCCACTTCCACATCACAGGTACATGCCACTCCCCCTTCAGCCGCCGATTCTACATCTCGGAGGCGTCGCGTTTCTACTGGTAGTTCATCAGGGTCTCAGCCCGCACGCAAGCGTCGTCGGGAGACTCCAGCTCCATCAGCTGTTCTTACTCGTTCCCATGTTCCTGTTCCTGTTCCAGAGGGTGATCACCCAGCACATGAGGGTGTTGACGCCGATGACGATTTCGATGAGCTAGGCGGTTACCCCGGGGGACCGTCTGATATGTCCCTACTCGTGGGGTACTCTGAGCATACTGCCAGATATGTCTGGCTAGGAGAGGTAATCTTTCTCGGTTTATTTATAGAATTGTTTATGTTGAAAATATTTTCATTTGTAACATTGTTTTATTTGAAAATTTTCAGGAGAAGGATTCCAAGAAGTTCTATAACCATGGGGCAAGGTTATAAACATGCTTGAGATGCTGCCAGGGGATCAGTGGTTCACGTCTGCACTTGCTACCTCTGGTCTTGGAGGCCTGTCTAGGATTGGGTATTCCCAGATCCTGTACGGTATGCTGATGGCCTTTGTTGAGAGATGACACCCTGAGACATCCTCATTCCAGCTACCGTACGGCGAGATCACGATCACACTCGACGACATCTCGTGCCTTTTACATCTACCGATCACGGGTACCCTTCTCTGTCACGGTAGGATATCGAAGGTGGGTGCGATGGAGATGCTGATTGCAGAGCTTGGGGCTAGCCCAGATGAGGCACTTGCGGAGGTGACCCAGTTGAGAGACGCCCACGTCCGGTTCTCCTTTTTGACACGCAGATTTAGTGCGGTGCTTGCAGAGGCAAGACGGGCAGCAGGTGATCCAGCTGAGGTGGAGATCCACAGGCAGCGTGCCTTGCGATGCAACTACCTATTTTTGCTTGGCACGCAGGTGTTTGTGGACACCAGCGCCAGTTATGTTGATGTCGTTTATCTCAGGTACCTGTTGGATCCCACGGAGATCCATGGGTACAACTGGGGGCGGCTGCGCTGGCATTCACCTATTCCAGGCTCTCAGATGGTTGCCGCTGGGCAGCCAAGACTGTGGCAGGCAGCTGTACGCTATACGTGGTAACAATCTAATATTCTAAGTCATTTCTTCATTTCTTTTCTTTCTATACTCATTATAATGTTTGACACTGATGTTATGTTTTCCATTTCAGGCGTGGATATTACAGTACTTTCCCAAGATTACTGGTTGGGGAAGTGTCGACGGGTACACTGAGGATATGCCACGTGCTGCTGCATTTCTCCTGCTCAGAGGGAACCAGGCGCCCGACCCCTACAGAGTGTATCTTGATCGGATGGCTGCTGAGGACGTTTTTTATCACCCCTATGCCGATCACCGTGTGACGCGCCCGTTCGATGAGGTTTCGTTGTTCTCGGGATGGTTGGCATGCAGTTCGACCATTACTGCTCGATATCTGTCAGAGCGCGTCTTGCGCCAGTTTGGTTACACGCAGACGATCCCCAGAATTCCTCATGAGTCTACTCCTCTAGGCTTGACCCGCAGGCAGATAGATGAGATATATGTTGACTTCCAGTCCTACTTAGTACCGAAAGAGGCTCGACCGACCAGAGCGGAGAGAGACTGGAGCGTTACTGCCGGGAACATCATGTGGTTCTGCACCGTCTCACACCCATGCATAGTGCCCACTGCTGAGGGATCGCCACCCAGACCTGCTCATCAGGAGATATTAGAGGAGCGGTAGTCTCAGCTGGACCATACTCAGGATGTCCTACCTCGCTGTCGTCAGATAGAGCAGATAGCGCGGCAGGTCATTGCAGACAGTCACCTCCCTGAGGGCTCTGGTGCCTAACTTGTCGTGGATAGGATTATTGAGATTGCTCGGGGGGCACTTCAGTACCGCAGACATCGAACCAGGATTGCGGGTAGGGGCAGAGGAGCAGGGGAGCCAGGAGAGATCCTTCGCCATACGCAGTAGTTTTTTGTTTGATGTATTTTATTTATATTACATGTATGTACTGTATTTTGACAGAGGTTTATTATATATATATATATATATATCATTTTATTTTATATATGGATGTTGTCGAATGTATATTAAGTTGCGACGATATATTAACATATGCGACCAACCAACAAAATTGATTTTTTTTTTAAAATAAAATTCTGCTATTTTTCGGATCTGCAGATCAGGAATGTTTCTGGATGTGCACTTCCGGAACGCATCAGCGTTTTTTAAAAAATTGGTGCGTCCGGATGTGCACATCCGGAATCAGGGGGCAAAACCGGAAATTCAGGTGATACCTAAGAAACATGGGTGGTGTGATAAGAAATTCTCTTAGTAACGCTTTCCTTGCAATGAGTGACGATGTGAGGGTAAATTGCTATTGATTGTATCCTACTCATGACGAGTGAAGACATTGAGGCGATTGAGTTTTCTTTTTCGATAGGACAATCATACAAGATGTAAGTGTTTTGATTTGGAGGACGGGAGTCCAGAGCCATGTTCTAAACTTATTATCAATGAAGCACATACATGATACGAGTATCAGATATATCAGATATGATACGTATCCGACGAGGGATAGATTAGTCATTGAAAAATTTAGGATACGATACATTTAAAATATGTATATAAAAAAATTAAAACTAAACATTAGTTGAATGATTCTCTAACAAAAATCAATTGAGTTTGCAAAATTTGATAATAATTAGTCAAGGAATTATAAGAAAAAGAAAAAATTATTAAAGTTAAGAGAAAAGTAATTAAAAGAAAATTTTGATTCTTGTAATAGAAAAAATGAAAATGATGAGGTAATTAAATTTGAGAAAAGAAGAATTAAGGATGAGGAAGATTGATTCATATTCTAGAAATATGAATAGACATGAGATTAACTAGCCATATCCTTAGAGTATCGGAGACCTGTCACCAGCATATCGTCGTATTGTCGCCGTATCGAAATATTTTTTGTAAATAATCTTTTTGGATATTCCTTCGATACGTATCAGTGAAGTATTGGCATAGCGGCGTATCGGATGCGTATCGTATATGATACAACATAGATTTTAGAGTATTAGTGCTACATTGCTCATTATATAAAATGGTGTCTAGTTCATTCTTCTTGTGTTGGAGTTGTAGTATGTTCATGCATGTGTTTGTCCGATGGGTTCTTGGCATTGAGGACGAGATCCATATTTATGCGAGATATGATTTATGGCCTTATATACTTATATTATCCCTAACCCCCAAACATGGGGCTTGAACTTGTGAAGTGTGTAAGAAAATTATTCTAGTCCACTAGTCTTCGGGCACGGGGTCTGAAAGGGTAATATATTTTATGTGTATTACAGTATTGATTTAGGGCATTAAGATTTTAACATGTTACATGTTATATCTTAATTGTAATGACTATTCACAAGAATCATTTTAATGGATGGATCAAAAGGTGGTGTGTGTATGTGTGTTGTAACATTTAACTTTATTTTTTTAACGTGAATATAACACCGACATTACCTATTAAGTATCAAATTTAAGCCTATTTGTGTTTTTGATGGAGTATTAATTATGTTGTTTCCCTTCTGCACAATATGTCCCATAGGGACGCCTATGTGTTTTTTAGGTTACATTTTTAAGCCATAGACTATTATTTCAAATGTGTTTAGGGCGTGACATTTGATTCATTTCAATAATCTCATTTCTTTTATATTACTTCAATTGTCTTCATTTGCTATCTTTCTTTTTGATAGTTTGTTAGTGTTGTCTTTGTGCTTCCCATCCATTAAAGGTTATCCACAATTGTTTCTCCATTTTGTGCTAAGGTGTTCTATTTTTCCTCCCTGTTTTCATTTTTTTAGTTTGTAGTATATCTACAATGGTGATTCTCAAATAGATAAATCCTAATGGTGTGGTTGTGGCACCTTCTGTTACATACTAGGATTTCGCTAACATGTGTTATTCTCGCTTTAAGAAGTGTAATGACATTATGAATAGAAATGACTACTTCAGGGGGGTTCTATGTTTTAAAAGCCTTTCTAGTATATTTAATGCTTTGGATGGTAGAGTTGTGAATAGTCATGAGAGTGATTCTGTAATAATGTTTGATTTGTCTTTCCTAGAACACTTTAAGAATTCTTATATGGCTCTCATGTCTGTTGCTATGACTAGTTATTGCGGCACATATTTTAAATGTACTATGTGTTATTGAGACAAGCCAATTGTGAATGCGTTTCGATTTAGTTGAAAGATTTATTATACTTTGAATGAATATGATATGGTTGCAAAACATGTTAAGGATGAGGAACATGTCATATGATAAAATGCCTTAAATGGTCTTTTAGCGAGACTTTTTAAAAAATGACTATTTTATGTGTCATCAGGTTCTCCCACATTTAAACCATTGTCTTTACTCAATCAATTAGATGTATTCAAACAAAATAGGCATTAATAACAAGGGAATTTAAATAACAATTTGATAAACAAAAGTAAATAAATAGATAGAAAGACTGATGTGTATTTAAATTAATCAAAGACTAATTCGATCAAATAATCTTCTAAAAAACACATATCCATTTGTCTCGTATCTTTCCTTTATGTCACTATTTCAAGTATCTTAAATTCTCTAAATTTTCGTCAAACAACCAATCTACCATATGTTTGATTGTGAACCATACATATTTTATTATAATAAAAGTAAAATAGAAAGACACTTTCAAAGGAATGTAATTGTAAGAAAAAGTTTGGTTTTACATCTACATACCTTTATATTTTGATTATAACAAAGTGTAGAAGAACAATTTTGTGCGATATCTGTTTGTCAAGTGTCTAGAAACTCAAAGGTCGGAACTGAATTTAAATGGAAAGATAAAATGTTGATTTTGATCAAGGAGCTTCAAATTCTTGTTTGGAGACAACTCTGACAGTTGAAGACTCTGAAAGAAGCCAGCTATAATTGTCAACTCTGAAGACATCAAAGGCTAATGGAAAGCAAACTTTATATGAAAGTATAGTCTAAAGTAAGGTCTGAACAACATTAAATTATAAAAGTCAGACTCTGAAGATAGGTATGCCATTGAAGAAATAAATCTGAATGCAAACGAAGTCTGAAGAAAGCAGAAAGCAGACTGAAGAAAGGAAAAATACATGTTGAACAAAGGAAGAATACAAAGATGTGTTTAAAGCAAGTAAAGATTCAAGATTATCAAGTTAATGTTTCTGAATAGAAACCATCCAGACAAACTTTGATAAAGCTTTGACTATAAGTGTGTGCAAGTCTCAGAACCCAATACTCAATGGACTCTAAAGTTTCTCCATGTTCTGAAAGCAACTTTTGAATTCAACTTAAGATTCACCAAGTTATATGATAAGCCTCTGACTAGAAGATTGGTAAGAAAAGGAAATATTCTCTTACAGTCAACACATCTAAGCTAAACAAAGTATTAAATGCTTATGCATTTCTTGTTCACATTCACTCTGGACTATAGTACTTTCAAGCCTCACTCTGAATAAACTTTGTAGTCTACATCCTCTAGGTTATGGACTCTGATCAAGCTTCACTTCACCTATTATATGAAGCCTTTAATTATGACAAGTAGTATACTCAAGAAAAATACAATAAAAAAGACACTTCCTTATGAAGAAAAATTATGATCTCTACTCAAACTTCAAACCACTTTTATAAGAAGCCATTGACTAAAATATTTGAATTAAAGCTCTTTACTGTTTGATGTGACAAAAGTTCAAAAAGAAAATCTACTTTTAAAGTAAAGAAGACTTCTCATGTCCCATCATCAAACAACTTTCTGTTGCAAGTGCCGCTCAACTGGTGCACATAAAGTGACCTTCATACAACGAATAGTTCAAAGGTAAATTCCTATTCTACCCTCCAACGAATGTATCCTCCAAAGGATCTATTAATCTCTTATATATTCTAAAGAATATGGAAGGTGAAAATGACGCCTATAAGAGAGCGAGCATAAAAGAAGAAGAGAGAAGAAGTGGAAAGTAAAAAATAGCGTGTGAACGCAAGCATGCATGTGGATTCGTGTGAATCTTAGCAGAAGTTGAAGCCACAACACAACAAACAGAGAAACACTTAAATATTTCATTGTATATTTTTTAAGTGTAATCATCTGAACTTCATCTTGTGTAATATGCGTATCTAAGAAGCACACTTGTAAACGCAAAAAGCTATAACCCAGTTGGTTATGTTCCTCAAGCGACCAGGTTGGTCGGGCTTTTTAGAAGTCGGTGGCGGGTAGTCATTAAGGGAAAAATCTTCTTAAGTGACAAAGTAGGTCAGGTCTTAATGTGTCAATGACCGTTAGGGTTTCTCAAGCTACCAGGTAGGTCAGGTTTTTGAGAAATCAGTGATAGGTTTTCATTTCTTTGTAATCATGATTTGATTATTGGATTAAGTATTTGGCTAAGGAAAATCACCTTATGGGTGGACTGGAGGTAGCCTAGTTAACAGTGAACTAGGATAAAATGCTTATGTCTTTTATCATAGTTCTTATTATTCTTGTTATTATTCTTGGGTCTGTTTTGGGAAGCAAAAAATTATTAAATTGGAAACCCAATGTGAATGCCAATATGGAAAACGAAATAGTTAGTGAGGGCGAGGTACCAAATGAAGAAGCTCAATGATTCTATGATGTATCGACCTATGCAAACTAACCCATTTATGAGGGAGTTTCTGAATCTAGACTATCTATTTTAGTTAAGTTGTTAACTGCCATGTTCCTCAAAAGGCCATGGGTTTTTTCACTCAAATGCTTATCAATGTTTGTCCAACAAATCAATTCTTACCTGAAAACTATTACCAAGTGAAGAAGTTGGTGTCTAAGTTGGGATTGGAGGTTGAGAAAATTTATTGTTGTGTGAATGGATGTTTATTACATTATAAAGAAGATAGCACTTTAACACAGTGTAGAGTTTGTGGGGATGCTGGGTATGTTCCTCGAAAGAGTGGAATGGGAAAATACAAAGATGTGGCAGTGAAGAGAATGTTCTATTTTCCAATCATTCCTAGGTTACAACGACTTTATGCTTCAAAGGAATCTGCAGCTCAAATGAGATGGCATCTTGAAAGCACAAGCAATCCAAATGTTCTACGTCACCCATCTGATGGAAAAGTGATCAGTGGTTTTCACTCGTAGTTTTTCAGGCGTTTGTGTCTATCTTTTCCGTTATGTTTTCGGTATTTGAATTCATAGTATCGCATTTCTACTTAGTGTTTGTGTTTTATTTAAGTTGTTTTAATATTATTCCGTTTTTAGACCGTTTGTGCTTTGATGTGGTAGTGTTTTCTTTGTGTTTCTCAAGTTTGTATAAAGTCATTAATCAGATGCGCGTGTGAAAGCTGGAGTGCCAAAAGTTCAAGGAAAAGACCAATCAGAAGCCTGACACGGCTGCCCGTGTCACAGGACACGGCCCGTGTCAGGGCCCCTGAGAAACTGCCTTGGCGCATAAAGAGTCAGCAGCCTGACATGGCTGCCCGTGTCATGGGACACGGCCCGTGTCAGGGCCACTGGAGGGGAATTTTGTGATTTTTTAATTATTCCAATTAAGTGTCCTTTGAGGGTATTTTGGGAATGTCACATGCTGTTTAGTGATCTGACACTTTTTAAGCTGAGGAAGGCACGAAAGAAAAACACTTTTGAATTACGTATTATTTTGATGTTTTCACGAGTTCTTTGAGAACGGAGATCTCTCAACCGCGGAAGCAATTGAAGATCGAAGGAATCTGATTATTAGTGTAATGGTTTTTCTTTATTTTTATTCAGTTATTGTTTCTGTTATGAACATGAGAGGCTAAACCCCCAATGCTATGGGGTGTCCCTGATTTCTTTTTATAATGACAATCGGATCTATTTTATACTAATTTCACTGCTTTCTCATTATCATTTTGTTGTATGATTGTTCTTAATGCAAATCGATATTGGAAAATAGGATTTTGATTTATGGTTGATTTAGGTCTGAAAAACTTTGATTAACGCTTTTCATACAACAATATTCTATTAGACATTGCCGAGGAATTGGGATGTCATAGTTTAACCGTATCACTTTTGATAAAAAGTAAAGCTTGGGATTCTCTCTATACAACCAAGGAATTGGGGTGTAGAGGGAATACCAAAGGGTTTTCTTTAAAGGAATTTTTGAAAACTAATCTTAAAAGACGGTAATGATTTTGGTCTAGTAGTGATTTTGCTAAATGTTAGAGAAGATGTCATTATAAGGGATTTCATACACCTCTCCCTAGTATTATTCTCATATTTGTCAAAACAGCTTATTTATCTTTTAAGTGCTTTTATTCATAGAACATAGTTATAGAACCATTATAAAACCAAACAAAAGAACTTTTGTTTAATTGAAATAACATCTGCACTACATATTCTGAGCAGTCCTCGAGAGACCGACCCTGGGGAAAACCCAACTATTACTACACTGCTAAATAGTACACTTGCTATTTACCGGTCAAGTTTTTGGCGCCGTTGCCTTGGACTGCCAAATTCTAAGTGTTGTGTTAATTCAATTGAAATTTTGTCACTCTGTGACCAAAATTTTTATTTTTCTGTTATTATTTTTTTTATTATTAATAAATTTTCTAACCTGTGTATGCGAGGTAAGACCTCAGCTAAATTTTCTTTTGACGCAGAACCAGAGAAATTTTTGCACGCGAGACGTCATCAAGCTAAACTTGAAAAGCTGGCAGCGTCAGGTTCAGAACCAATTATTTCTGAGCACGAAGAAGAAGAATCAGTTTCAGGACACTCCGAGCACACAGACTCCGGCACAGACTCAGAGCCGGAGAATCTTAGTATGACGGACGATCCACCAGCAGAAAGACTTCTCGGTGACTATGGAAAGGTGAATGCTCCTACAATGCGGTTGACAATCGTTAATCAACCAGTCACTATAGCGCAATTCCAGCTGCATCCGTCCACTATCAGACAACTTCAGAGTAGGCCATTTTCAGGAAAGATCAATGAAGATGCCAATAAGCACCTACAAAGGTTCCTTACCATGAGTACGTCCTTAAAAATTGAGGGACACTCTGAAGAAGCAAAGAAGCTGGTGATGTTCCCGTTTACTCTATCCGATGAAGCCGAAGAGTGGTTTTACTCACTACCTGCTGGGAGTATTACTACTTGGCAAGAGATGGAAACTACATTTCTAAATGAATATTTCCCTGCTTCTGTGTACATCCGCAAGCTGTACGACATTGTTAACTTCAAGCAGAAAGAGGAAGAGTCACTTGGAGATGTATATAAGAGGTTTAAGAGGTGTTTGGTTGCATGCCCCACTCATAACATGGACGCAACCGAACAAATGCAGAATTTTGTGAATGGTCTCAAGATGAAGACTAAGAAGCTTATTGATACAGCTGCCGGTGGCTCAACCAAATTTTCAACAACCACTGGCATTAAAAAAATAATTGAGGCTATTGCAGCAAATGAGCACTTGGAGTTATATGATCACAGTGTAAGCCAACCTGAAAGGATTATTGATATGAAGCTTACGGAGCAAGTAGTAAAGATGGAAGACCAGATTGCAGCTGAGGTAGAGATAAGACTTAAGAAGATGAATCTTGGGACTCAGACTATGGCACCGATTCAAGCGGTAAAGTGTGAGATTTGTAGTGGACCTCATTCTACTGCACATTGTGTTGCGACTCCGCAACAAATTGAAGAGATAAAATTCTTGAAGCAGAATAATCCCAACGCTCAAACTTATAATCCAAGGTGGAAAAATCATCCTAACTTCTCCTGGAAAGATCAGAATCAGCAACAATATCCACAGCAGCAGCAAGCTCCCCAAAAAGCACAATGGGAGATTGCCATTGAGAAGATGGCTGCTAAAAGCTTCCAATTTCAAGAAGAGACAAGAAGTAATCTAAGGAACACTGGTGCTTCCATTAAAAATCTTGAAGTTCATATAAGCCAAATAGCACAACAATTAGCAAGTTCTCAAACTCCAGGCGCCCTCCCGAGCGCCACCATTCCTAATCCGAAGAGTCATGAGAATGTCAACGTTGTTACCACAAGAATACTGAAAGTTGCAGAAGAAGAAGAGGGGGCAGCCAATGAGTCTCAATGTATAGAAGTGGATTTGGAAGTGAGAGAAAATCAAAGAGAGCCAGAAGAAGTCAGGCCACCAATAAAGCCAATCGAAGAAAAAAGGAAAGAGGTGGTTAAACCAAAGATAAAGTTACCGTACCCATCAAGAGTGACAAAGAAGGAGACACAAGAAAAAGATTTTGAGAAATTCAGCTCATTGTTAAAAAAATTAGAGATTAATATGCCCTTCTTTGAAGCCCTTGAACAAATGCCTCTTTATAAGAAATTCATGAAGGAGGTCATTGGGAAAGAGAAGCCTAGTGGAGAAGAACTAAAGAGTGTAATTGAGGAGAGCAGTGGGGGATCACAAGGTAGGAGAATTCCAATCAAACAGAAAGATCTTGGGTCTGTATCAATCCCATGTACCATAAAGGACAGAATTTTTAAGAGAGGCTTGATTGATTCGGGTGCTAGCGTGAGTCTCATGCCCCTCTCGATTTTCAAAAAGCGGGGTATAGGAAAAATAAGTGAAACGGGAACAAATATGACGTTTGTCGACCACGCTACCAAGCAGTCATACGGGCTGGCAGAAGATGTGCTTGTGACCATTGATAACTTCACATATCCAGTAGACTTTGAGATCATTGATCTACCTGAGGATGAGGAGTCGAATATAATACTAGGTCGACCATTCTTGATGACTAGTCGGTGCAATTTCGATATTGAAAAAGGCACGGTGACTTTTAAATCTTTTGATGAGGAAATCACTTTAAAAGTGTTGGATATCAAAATGAAGGTAAGGGTAAGCAAGCTTCACTTGGAATGATCGAAATGGTGGAAAAAAGCATAATCTCTAAGGTTGAAGTCTCTCGGGCATATAGTGCACATGTCAACACGGTAACATCCATTCGTGAAATCAAGAAAAGAAAGAAAAAGAAATATCGAAGGAAGGATAAGGAAGTTGGAGTTGACTTGAGACAAGAAGTAGTTCATATTTTTGAACTGGACCGGTGCTCTGTTGCGGAAAGGCCAAGCAACAAAACACGTAAGCTGAAGTATCCTCCATATCATTGGGGTGTAACCCGTCGAGCCATGCGACGCTAAACGAAGCGCTACGTGAGAGGCAACCCACACTTTTCTAATTAATTTCTTTCTTTTTTGCTGTTTGTTTTGTTGTGTTTGCAAGAAATAAGATGGATCCTACATGTGCAAACAATGATGTAGAAGTGGTGTTGTATTACTGTCAGCATCCCGAGAAGGATCTCTGTGAGTGACCTCTCTCGCTCTTGTTCCAACACATTGGAGCCAATTTGTAGTTCAAGTTTGGGGGAGGATTTAATGTTTTTAGTTTTTCCTTTTTGTACGGGTCATGTCTATTTTGTGTGTTGTTTGATGAAAACCTCTCTGAATTCTTCCTGAATCTGAAAAAAAAAATTGTTTGTTCTGTTATTGCGAGAGATCGTGAGTGAGGTGGAGAAAGTATATAGAGTTTGAGTGAAAAGGAGCTTAATGAGGAAATGGAAAAATCTGAAAACTTAGGTATACCACAAACACCCCGAATTCTCTGAGTAAGGAGATGAGTCCAACGTGTAGATTTGTGCCATAGTGCTTTAATCTGAGAAGTATCCCCCAAGTAGTTTATAATGACAGTCTGGCATCATTAATAAGAATTGCGTGTAGTAAGTTGATCGAAAAAAAAAGAGAGTAAAGGCACCGAAAAAAGTGTGAATAAAGGCAATTAGACGACTAATCCTTCTAAGTTGGGTAACCCTCACCCGGTTATTTAGCCTAACGGCGGTTGAATCTAAAAAGCCGTCCCAAAGGGGACAAATATACGCCAATGTGCAAGAAAAATAATGGTGCCTAGAAAAAAATTAAAAAAATTTTGGATCAATTTTGTGCATGTGAGGAAAAATCATCAGAAGTGCCTTAATATGATTGTCCGAATGAAAGGGGTAGAAAATCGAGAAGAAGACTTAAGCCCAAAGCATAGTTGGAGAGGTAGCCGAAAAGGGGATTTAGGTCCGTGGTCTCACTGAGGTATAGTGTTTGTGTGATATCTTTGTTGACGGAGAAGTACCAAGATAACTTGTTGAGTGACTTGGAATGAAAAGCTCACGTACGAGTATCGTCACATCCGCTCGATCAAATATTTCTAATGATAGTTCATTTGCACTTTAATTCTTTATGCAAGCTTATTGCTTGAGGTCAAGCAAAAGTTTAAGTTTGGGGGAGTTTGATCAGTGGTTTTGACTCGTAGTTTTTCAAGCGTTTGTGTCTATCTTTTCCGTTATGTTTTCGGTATTTGAATTCATAGTATTTCATTTCTACTTAGTGTTTGTGTTTTATTTAAGCAAGTTTTTGTTTTAATATTATTCCATTTTTAGACCGTTTGTGCTTTGATGTGGCAGTGTTTTCTTTGTGTTTCTCAGGTTTGTATAAAGTCATTAATCAGATGCGCGTGTGAAAGCTGGAGTGCCAAAAGTTCAAGGAAAAGACCAATCAGAAGCCTGACACGGCTGCCCGTGTCACAGGACACGGCCCGTGTCAGGAGGCCTGGGAGATGGAAGTTTGAGCACTAAAATGGGACAAGGAAAAGATCATACAGAAGCCTGACACGGCTGCCCGTGTCACAGGACACGACCCGTGTCAGGGCCCCTGAGAAACTGCCTTGGCGCATGAAGAGTCAGCAGTCTGACACGGCTGCCCGTGTCATGGGACACGGCCCGTGTCAGGGCCACTGGAGGGGAGTTTTTTAATTTTTTAATTATTCCAATTAAGTGTCATTTGAGGGTATTTTGGGAATGTCACATGTTGTTTAGTGATCTGACACTTTTTAAGCTGAGGAAGGCACGAAAGAAAAACACTTTTGAATTATGTATTATTTTGATGTTTTCACGAGTTCTTGGAGAACGGAGATCTCTCAACCGCAGAAGCAATTGAAGATCGAAGGAATCCGATTATTAGTGTAATGGTTTTTCTTTATTTTTATTCAGTTATTGTTTCTGTTATGAACATGAGAGGCTAAACCCCCCAATGCTAGGGGGTGTCCCTGATTTCTTTTTGTAATGACAATCGGATCTATTTTATACTAATTTCACTGCTTTCTCATTATCATTTTGTTGTATGATTGTTCTTAATGCAAATCGATATTGGAAAATAGGATTTTGATTTATGGTTGATTTAGGTCTGAAAAACTTTGATTAACGCTTCTCATACAACAATATTCTATTAGACATTGCCGAGGAATTGGGATGTCATAGTTTAACCGTATCACTTTTGATAAAAAGTAAAGCTTGGGATTCTCTCTATACAACCAAGGAATTGGGGTGTAAAGGGAATACCAAAGGGTTTTCTTTAAAGGAATTTTTGAAAACTAATCTTAAAAGACGGAAATGGTTTTGGTCTAGTAGTGATTTTGCTAAATGTTAGAGAAGATGTCATTATAAGGGATTTCATACACCTCTCCCTAGTATTATTCTCATATTTGTCAAAACAACTTATTTATCTTTTAAGTGCTTTTATTCATAGAACATAGTTATAGAACCATTATAAAACCAAACAAAAGAACTTTTGTTTAATTTAAATAACATCTGCACTACATATTCTGAGCAGGCCTCGAGAGACCGACTCTGGGGAAAACCCAACTATTACTACACTGCTAAATAGTACATATTGGTCAAGCCTCTAGTTCTCCATATTCATATTGGCCAATAATAGTCACACCCTGCAATCTCCCTCCTGAAATGTGCATGACCAAACCATACATGTTTTGACTTATCTTCTACCTGGACCGTACAACCCAAAAGCTAAAATAGATGTCTATTTGCAACCTTTGATTGATGATTTGCTGCGCTTATGGAAAGATGTCATTTTGACATATGATATATCTATGAAGCAGAATTTTGTAATGAGTGCACATTTAATGTTGTCAATCAATAATTTTCCAGTATATAGTATGTTGTCTGGATGGGGGACACAAGGTAAATTAGCATGCCCTTATTGCATGGATAGTACAGAGGATTTCACCTTAGGATATGGGGGAAAATAATCTTGGTTTGATTGTCATTGTA
This sequence comes from Lathyrus tuberosus, assembly GCA_022829125.1. Taxonomy (NCBI): domain Eukaryota; kingdom Viridiplantae; phylum Streptophyta; class Magnoliopsida; order Fabales; family Fabaceae; genus Lathyrus; species Lathyrus tuberosus. The sequence goes on along the minus strand of JALAZF010000082.1, from coordinate 1,142,577 downwards.
GGTTTTTACCAATGGATCATCTGTTTAGAAAAATTAAAAAGAGTTTTACAAAAAAATAAGATTAAGAAGAAAAAACCACCTTACATGTTTACCGGCCATGATTTCTGGGAAGTTGTCTGTGATTTTCCAAAAATCACAGACACTGACTGGGCCACCAAATTTCTAGGGTATGGGAAACAACATAATTGGATAAAAAAAAGTATATTTTAGGATCTTACATACTGGAAGGACAACTTGTTAAGGCATAACCTTGATGCGATACACATAGAGAAAAATGTATTTGATAATGTGTTTAACACGGTCATGAATGATCTTGCAAAAACAAAGGACAATGAGAAGGCAAGATTGGATTTACCTCTTAACTGTTTATGTGGGGATTTAGACATGCGTCTTCTACCTAATGGAAAGATGGCTAAGCTAAAGATAAAATTTTTGTTGACATTCGAAGAGGAAAAGCTAGTTTGTAGATGGATTAAGAAACTAAAAATGTCTGATGGCTATGCCTCGAATCTTTCTAGGTGTGCTGATGTCACTAAGGGCGGGATGAAGGGGATGAAATCCCATAACTGTCATGTATTCATGGAATGTTTTCTTCCAATTGATTTTCATTCCTTGCTGTAGCGAGCGATTTTGGACGTGGTTGCGAGGCACTATCGCTTTGGTATCTACAGCTCGATTCATTTTTTATCCTATTGAAGCTGATGAAGGAAGGGAAATAGATGTCTCCAATTAACCCTGCTTGCAAACTGAGTTTAAACAGATGACTGTTGGTTTACAGATGCTGTTTGAGATTGTGGGTCTCTCCTAGGTTATTTTGTTAAAAAGGGGTTTTTAGGCTATCGGGTTAGGACTGATGTTTTTCGATTAATGTGCTCGCTAAAATTTTTCTTTCAATCTTATGCCTACGTATTCCCATTTTTCCGAAACAGAGAAATCAGAGCGTTCGTAGTTCCTCCTATTCTAAGGGAGGAAGTGGTGTTTTGGTGTCTTGTTCAAAGCCCAAGACGTGAAGCGAAAGGTGATCTATATCTTGTTCAAAGCCCAAGATGTGAAGCTGAAGATGGTTTGTATCTTGTTCAAAGCCCAAGATGTGAAGCTAAAAGGTGCTGTCTTTAGAGAGAATTTGTCATCTCTAAAGAGGGTTTGCTTGTCACAACTGTTTATAAAGGAGAATTACTTTAACCGGGATATGTGAATTCGGTAATGCCATAATTTCCTTTATAGGGGATTTCCAACCTGAAGGAGAAGACTTTAACTCAGTGTAGAGTAATGCTATCTTTCCTTAGGAATTTTTCATGCTAAAGGAGGGACAGTGGCATGGATGTAGATGATCCAGAGGCTTGCCGCTTACAGCGATTAGATGAAAGGGAAGGAGTTGTTGATGTTTGTGTACTGTGAACGAGGCACAACTTTGATGCTAAAAGGTTGATTGGATCAACCATTGGTTTTCTTATACAAAGCCTAAGAGGAGGCTATCGGCCCAACAAGAGGGTGTTTTTATGTGTCTCGTACAAAGCCTGAGAAAGAGGCAAAAAGGGTTGACTCAACAGGAGAATCGTTTATACTCAACAAGAGAGTGTTTTTGTATCTCGTACGAAGCCCGAGATGGAGGCTAAAAGTTGGACTCAACAAGAGAGTCTTTTGGTATCTCGTACGAAGTCCGAGATGGAGGCTAAAAGAGTTCTGTTTCAGTTGAGTGACAGGTCCAGTATGTTGGTTAAGAGAAAATCAGTTCTTATATGAGTAACACTGTACTCATGGATTTGATCTGAGAATCGGGATTGTTTCCTGTTCTTCAAGGAAATGGGGAATCCAAAGGGTATTGAGACTGTCCGAGTCTACGGGGTTCCTTCCTATTCTTGAAGGGTGCTTGAGAATGTCTTTGAGACTCAAGGAAGTTAGACTGTCCAAGTCTAGAGTTTCTTCTTTTGTACTATGCTTTGAGAAATAGTAGTAGACTCTTGGAAAGACTGTTCTATTAAGATGGCTGATTTCTGTTCCTATACCTTTAGGAGGTCGTCGGGACAATTTGTACGAAGCCCAAGAGGAGGCTAGAAACTTTTAAGAAGGCGATGGACAATTCATACGAAGCCCAAGAGGAGGCTATCATTCCCGGAGGAAGAAATCATTTATACAAAGCCTAAGAGGAGGCTACGAATACCTCTAAGAAGCCGAAGGGTCATTGTACAACACCCAAGAGGAGGCGGGGATGCTTTTAGGAAGCCTGTGGGTCCCCAAACCCCGATAAGTTCAAGACAAGCTATTCACAAAGAATAGATCAAGCCAGGAAAGTCCGAGAATTTGGAAGAAACTCAAGAGATGCCATTCACGGAGAAAAGATCATCTCTGGGGAGTAGAGTTTCTTGACAAGTGCTTTTAAGAAGCCTGTGGGTCCCCAAACCCCGAGAAGTTCAAGACAGGCTATTCACAAAGAATAGATCAAGCCAGGAAAGTTCGAGAATTTGGAAGAAACTCAAGAGATGCAATTCACGGAGAAGAGATCATCTCTGGGGAATAGAGTTTCTTTGACAACTTCTACGAGTGACAGTCTGAGAAAGGGTTCAAAAAGAATCTGCCTTTCACATCTCCATATTGTTTAACCCTAAGAGGAGGGAAGACTGTGTCTGGTGATCCTATGGGGATCTAGTTTAGTCTATTTAAGAGTGATCAACAAGGCTTAGTGCTAGACGTAATTGTCGGGGAAACTCTAAATATCTATACTATTATTACACAGTCGATATGAGTTTATGAAAGAAGACTTACAATGAAACATCCCCACAATACATTTATATGTATATGAAAGCGGAAAATGAAAGCGGATACACACTTACTCGGTTGTAGAGCTTCCATGCTGTTTGGTTAGTTGTTCAACAAAGAAAGATTGAAAACAACAGTATATTTCAAAATCAAACGAGAAAGTGCTTTGAAAAAGAAAGATTTGGGGCTTACAGCTCAAGGAGAGGCCCAGGATTTTATCAGTGATTTCACTGTTGAATTTGTACAGAGAGACTTATACAAGTGACTAAGGCCCAAAAATTGTTTTCTGTACAAAGGGATGGGACTTACACTCTCTCAGGAGGCCCAAAAGGTTTAAATAAAAAGGGTGGGGCTTATAACACGAGGGTAGGCCCAGATGATTTTTCATTTAAAATGGCGATCGCCCCGAGATTTTCTTTTAACACAAAGGGGCTTATACAATATTTGAGGCCCAAAATTGTTTTGGTTAAAAGGGGGTTGGGTCTTGCACTCTATTAGAGGCCCAAAAAAGTTTTGAATGGGTCTTATAGCTCGAGGAGAGGCCCAGGGTTTCTTTAAAAGGCGACGATCGCGCCGTTTACTTGTACTGAGGGACTTATACAATAAGTGAGGCCCAAAATGGTTTGTACAAGGGTGTTTGGGTCTTACACTCTCTCAAGAGGCCCAAAGAGTTTAAAAAAGAAGAATGGGTCTTACTACTCGAGGGTAGGCCCAAGGTTATTTGTGTACAAAACGACGATTACGCCGAGGTTTTTGAAAATACCTGGAGGGACTTATACAATAAGTGAGGCCCATGAAAGGTTATTTTACAAAAAGGCTTGGGTCTTACACTCTATTAGAGGCCCAAAAGAGTTTGAAAATGATTTATGAGGGTTGAATTAATCAAAAACCCTAATTTGTTTTCAAAATGTGTTTTAATTGAATAAAATATTCAATTAAAATGATCAAAATTGTTTAACATGTGGAAAACAAATTGTGATATTGGATTAATGCTTCATAAATCATGTTTTGCCCTAAAAAATGATTAGAAGTCATTAAAATTTACAAAATCAAGAGGGAAAAAATATTTTAAATGTCAAAAATAATTAAAATATTAATTCTTTGCAAAAATATCAATTATATGAAATAAATAATATTTTTGGGATTTTTTGGTAAAATAAAATATTTTAACATTTTTGTGAATTATTAAAAAAAGAATCAACTCAAAATCATTAAAACTCAGAGAGAAATTAATTTTTGAATCAATTAAATAAAATCACAAAATTCAAATATTTGAATTTGAGAGAAATGGCGCCAAGAACAGCTGAAGAACACGCGCGTTTTTCAGTTTTGACCAGATTTGCATTTTCTATCCAATCTCACTGAATACTTGATTATATCATGCAATCCACATATCAATATGCTCGTCTCAACCTCACGATCATGTTTATGACAATTAATTTCATTTAAATTAAGCATAAAACAAGAAATCATGACAAATCCTCAAGAACCCTAATTTCTGCATGAAGGCTGGGATTTTTGATACACGATTCAAACAAAGCAATTAATTGAGGGGAAACATTCCATGCATGATTATGAACATTTGGCAAAAGTATTGTGCGAGGAAATATGCATAGATTGAGAGATGACCAAGTTTAGGCTTACCTCTAGGTCGTGACAGCAAGTTCAAAATGATTTCTGATTTGGAGGTGTTATAGATGAGTTGTGATGATCTGAACAGCTTCCCTACACCCTATGGAGTGTGTTTGAATGCTTGGACTTGATGGAAATTGGCTGGATCACTTCATGGCATCTCAACTGCAACTTGGTTAAAACCTTGAGCAATTGACTGGTGATTCTGAGAAATCAGTGTTCCAGGTGTTGTTTAAGTGTTTGATCAGCTCACATATGATGTATATGAGGTGTGTGTGTGTGATTGGTTTGAGTGGAATTGCTCTCTAATGAAAAACCCGATAGTGACTTGCTAAGAAAGGCATTTTTGAGAGTGAGAAGTGAATTTTGAGAAAGGCAAGTGTTGTAGGCCTTTGGTGTACTTAAACTGATCACAATTGAGCTCTATTTATAGTAGAGCAAGTTTGTTTTGCAAGGAATAGTGAATGGCAACTGCTGAGTAGGGTTGGCCAATGTTGGCAAATGAAAATCCAAGTCTCCTCTAGCCATTGACTAGAGGTTAGGGCATGGGCTGCTGGTCCCCTTGGTCTTGGATAAGTCTTGACTGAATTCAGTTGCCAATGGCTTAGTCCATGCCACCTTGGTGCTTCCATTGAATGCTCCAATCCAAAATTGGAGTCTTGTCCCTATTTTAGGCAATTCTAGGTTTAGCATGCTATTCCTTGTTCCAAGGACTTTGGAGGCTTGGCTCAGTGATTGTCCCCTTTAGATTCAATCCTCAAATGTGTCCAAAGTGATGACAAGGCTTGGAATTGGCTGATTTTGGCAAATCGAGCAAAAGTGCAAAATTCTGCCTTGCCTTGGCAGATTTCAGCAAGGCAACTTGCCAATGTCATATCTCATGGCCCAAATTGAATTTGGTGATGTTCTTGGCCATTTTGGAAAGCCCTTATATGATACAACAACTGTTTGATCATATTTGGTTTTGATACCTTTTGGATCCAAGTGAAAAATCTCCCTACATTTGGAAAAAAGTAAGGCAGATTCTGACTTAGTGAAATTTTCACTAAGTGTTGGAACAAAGTGACTTTTCTTGATTTTGATCACTCCATAACTCAAAATCCATGAGGAATTTGGACATAGGTCAGTATGAAGCTTTTGTAGAGGGCAATGAGATCTACAAATCAAGCTTTGGATGGGGGAAAATGACTTTGTGGTTTAGGAGTTATGATCCTCCAAAGTTGGTACCTTTGTCACTTTATTTTATAACTTAGAAAATTTTCTAAGTTTTTATGGTTACCCCTTTTACAAGTTATCCCACTTTCTTTGATTTTTCTTGATGAATGATGATTCAAATCATACATTAACATCATTTTAGGGTTAAAAATTCATTTTTGTGAAAAATCTCAAAAAGTCAAAGTTGACTTTTGTGCACAGATGACTTTTTGTCAGATGAATTCCAAACTGTGCAATCCTTTAGGAAATCATGTCCTTGACCTAAATCAAACTTGATGGACATGTTCCATGGGTATTATAGGGTGTATTGAATCATGTCCTAGGGTTTAGGAGCATGTCCTGGTCAAAAGTCAAAGCTACAGTTGACTTTTCTCGCAAAACCCTAACTGTGGTTCAAATGAAATTGAAACTTGTTGCTCAAGCTTCTTGGACCAATCCATTGTTCCAAATGGATCAATATGGTATATTAGAGACCCTCAAATCATGTCTTGAGGTCTTGGTTCATGATTTGTCCCAAAATTCAACTTAGGGGTGAATTAGGTCAAGAAACCCTAATTTCTGATTTTTGAGGTATGCATCCCTTGAGGCCAAATTGACTTGATGATTGGGTCCATGAGGTTCCATGGAGTATATTAGGATATATTTTGGATCATTAGCTCATGCCCTGATGAAAATTTTCATCTGGAGGCCCTGGTCGACCAAAACCCTAATTTGGTGACACTGGCGATCTTGAAGCTTGATCCACCTAGAAGGGAGCAATCTTGTGCTTAATCCTTGAAGTGGGAGTCCTATTGATCCTTTGTGGATGTTTGAGAGGTTAGAAAAGTTGAAGATCATGTCATTCCTTGATTGATCCTTTGTCTAAGCACTCAGAGAGGGCTTGAAACCCTAATTTTGATTGTGGTGAATGCTCAACAATTCCTTGAGGAGATTGATGAGGCACAAAGGTACATCCATATTTTGATGATAATTTGCACAATGATGGGAAATCTTAGTGGTCAAATTTTGGGGTATGACAGATGCCCCTATTTAATCTTCTTGGACACGAAGGTGTGAATAGCGAAGGTATTCGGGCATTCGAGGTGCAAAAGGATTAAATATCGGAATATCTGAAAATTTGACGGTGTCTATGAATGGTAATTCACGCATTCATCTTCTTTCGCTAAGCAATAATGCTTAGAAAAGGTAAACTTCCTCTCGATCCTGGTCTTCTACCAAGGAACCGGTCTTAGTTTCTGGAATAAACTTCCCCTCGATCCTGGTTTCCTACCAAGGAACTGGTCTAAGTTTTTGATTTAAACTTCCCCTCGATCCTGGTTTCCTACCAAGGAACTGGTCTAAGTTTCTGATTTAAACTTCCCCTCGATCCTGGTTTCCTACCAAGGAACTGGTCTAAGTTTCTGATTTAAACTTCCCCTCGATCCTGGTTTCGTACCAAGGAACTGGTCTTAGTTTCTTTTGTCAATAAACTTTATTGACAAAGGACGCTATTCGTAGCGGTTTTCCTCAAACTTCTCGCCAAATTTTCCTGGGGAGATACCATTTGAGTGGAAAAAGTTTTTGATGTCAGACTTGCTGGGGAACCCGTTCATCTAAATTGTAGAGGTACACAAACTTCTCTGTTTGGAGACGCCATTTGTTTCTACTGGGGAAGACGAGTCTCCTGAGAGACTGCTTTCATTTGGGGTCTTACATCATACTTTTCTCGGGATCTTCCCGGAGAAATGCCATATGATGGGATCCAATTTCGAGGTGCCGATGACCTTTTCATCAGTGGTTTTTTGGGAGAAAAACTGCCGTACCGCCGAATCTCTGATTAGGAGGCTTTCCCTCGGGATTTTCCTTAATCCGGGAAAGCAAGGATATCATCTTCAATGGCAAAGAGTGATGTTGACTGAGGGCTCTCTGGTTTTTCAGAGGTTCAAGTATCAAAGTGGTCGAGGAGCCAACTTCATTCTAGAAATAAACTGGAGGAGAGAGATAGTTCAGACGCAACATTTCCTAACGGGGAAAAAACTTGACAACTCGATTGAGAGGACTGTTATCACTAGGGGACAAGACCGACCGGAGTGATAGCGATGCAATATGAAATGTGAATTTAAATCAATAATGCATGATGTACGTATGTATATGCTGACAAAACTGACGCGACATACAAACTAAAAGATGAACATGACTGGATACTCGGCCATCGCGGGGCGAAGAAGTATCGTTAGTCCAAAAAGTAGCAATTCTACCTTGCTTAGGAGAAGTAGTCCTCGCGGGGAACTATGTTGGTTGGGCTTAGGATATAAGAACTCGGCTGAGGCGTGTCAGACGAAACAAGGTCTCTGACACAGTTGATCCCTTCATTCAGGCGTACTGGGTTAGAAGGAGTACTTTGATTCTGCACTTTGAAGTTCGCCTACTTTTGGAGAAGCGATTGACGTGCTTTTGATGTTTAACAGTCAAAAGAAATCGCCATCTATATTTTAAAAGCAGAAAAAGTTTTACAAGTAAATTCATTTTTGTTTTATTTCAAGAATCGCTAATCATATTAAAATGTCGTTCTGTAAAGCTAAAACAAATGAGAATTATAAACAAAAGCACAAGGGCTCAAATTTTATTGATAGGATGGAGATCAACCGAACACGTGATTCCAAAGAGTATTTACAAAGTTATAAAATGGTAATTTATAGGGAAAAGGGCTACGTTGAAACATAACGACCACTATCCTTCTACCAACTTTGAATTCGGGACATCCTGAGCTTCTGTCGAAGACGACCTTGACTGGAGTTTTCCTCCGATGGATGGTGTAACTGCTGATGAGGGGCCGTCATAATTCAGAGTCTATTTGCCCCGAGAACCAGTGAGAAATGATTGTATCTTCTTGAGCACAAGTCTCCTTTCCTGAAGACGTGAGGTCGAACCTTTTTGTCGAACGCCCTCTTCATTCTCTGTTGATACAACTGACCGTGGCATAGTGCCGTGATTCGTTTCTCTTCGATCAGGTTGAGTTCGTCGTGCCGACTTTGGCACCATTCAGCTTCGGTGAGCTTAGCTTCCATCAATACCCGGATTGATGGAATCTCTACTTCTATGGGGAGCACTGCCTCCATGCCATATACTAGAGAGAAAGGGGTAGCCCCTGTTGAAGTGCGGACAGATGTGCGATAACCGTGAAGAGCAAAGGGTAGCATCTCGTGCCAATCTTTGTAGGTTACAACCATCTTCTGAACAATCTTCTTGATGTTCTTGTTAGCCGCTTTTACCGCTCCGTTCATCTTTGGTCGGTAGGGAGATGAGTTATGGTGTTCGATCTTGAACTCTGCGCACAACTCTTTCATCATTTTATTGTTCAAGTTAGATCTATTATCAGTAATGATCTGGCTCGGAACACCATAACGACAGATGATATTGTTTTTTATAAATCGGACCACCACTTGTCGGGTTACATTAGCGTACAACGCTGCTTCGACCCACTTAGTGAAGTAATCAATGGCTACCAGGATGAACCGATGTCCGTTCGAAGCCTTAGGCTCAATCAAGCCAATCATGTTGATTCCCCATATGGAAAAAGGCCACGGGGAAGAGAGAACTTTGAGATGTGTAGGCGGTACATGGATTTTGTCTGAGTATATCTGACACTTGTGACATCTCCTCATGTACTTGTAGCAGTCAGATTCCATTGTCAACCAATAGTACCCTGCCCTTAGAATTTTTCTCACCATTGTGTGTCCGTTGGCATGAGTGCCAAAGGATCCTTCATGAATTTCTTTCAACAGCATGTCTGCTTCTGGTCTGTCGACGCATCGGAGCAAGACCATGTCAAAATTTCTCTTATAAAGAGTATCACCGCTCAGGAAGAAACTACCTGCTAGTCTTCTGAGGGTCTTTCTATCCTTTCTGAATGCCCCAGGAGGGTACTCTTGTTTTTGAAGGAAGCATTTGATATCGTGATACCAAGGTTTGTCGTCTATGACTGCTTCAATCGTGAAGATGTAAGCGGGCCGTTCTAGGCGCATTATGTCGATCTTAGGTAGGTCAGTCCATTGACCTACACTAATCATAGAAGATAGAGTGGCTAATGCATCAGCCATGTGATCCTCAACACGAGGGATGTGATGAAACTCAACTATGTTGAAGAAGGGTAGCAACCTTCTCGTGTAATCTTTGTAAGGAATCAATCCTGATTGGTATGTGTTCCAATCTCCTTTTATCTGATTGATAACCAAGGCTGAATCGCCATATACGTCCAAGTTTTTGATCCTTAAATCAATCGCTTCTTCAAGACCCATAATACAAGCTTCGTATTCGGCCTCATTGTTCGTACATTTGAACGTGAGTCGAGCGGTGAAAGGAATGTGGGTACCCTGAGGGGTAACAATTGTTGCCCCAATTCCGTTTCCATAATGATTAACTGCTCGGTCAAAGATAAGTCCCCACTGGGAACCTGGTTCTGGCCCTTCACTGGGTAGCGGTTCGTCGCAGTCTTTCATCTTTAGGTACATGACATCTTCGTCTGGGAAGTCGAACCTGATTGGTTCCTGATCGTCAATCGGTTAATGAGCCAAATGATCGGCTAAAATACTTCCCTTAACGGCTTTTTGAGCGTGGTACTCTATGTCATATTCTGATTGCAACATCTGCCAACGGGCGATTCTTCCCGTGAGAGCAGGTTTTTCAAATACATACTTGATTGGGTCCATCTCAGAGACCAACCAAGTAGTGTGACGAATCATGTACTGGCGCAGACGTTTGGCTGCCCAAGCCAAAGCACATCAAGTTTTCTCGAGCATCGTGTGCCGAGTTTCACAGTCGGTGAACTTCTTGCTTAGATAGTAAATGCCAGACTCTTTCCGTTTGGTTTCGTCATGTTGGCCAAGTACACACCCCATTGAGTCCTCTAGGATTGTGAGGTAGATGATCAGTGGTCTTCCTTCCACTGGAGGTGATAGAATCGGCGGATTCAACAGGTATTCCTTGATACTGTCGAAGACGATTTGACAATCTTCTGTCCAAACGCAATCCTGATTCTTTTTTAGTAATTTGAAGATTGGCGTGCATGTCGCAGTCATAAGGAATATAAATCTGGAGATGTAGTTCAAACGTCCCAGGAATCCTCTGACTTGTTTTTCAGTTTTCGGAGAAGGCATTTCTTGAATGGCCTTGACCTTGTCAGGATCAACCTCAATTCCTTTCTGGCTGACGATGAACCCTAAGAGTTTCCCTGAACGGACACCGAAGGTGCATTTGTTGGGATTCAAGCGGAGTTTGTATTTTCTCAGACGCTTGAATAGTTTTGACAGGTGGGTCACATGCTCCTTTTCTGTCTTAGATTTTGCAATCATATCATCGACATATACCTCGATTTCCTTGTGTATCATGTCATGAAAGAGAGTAGTCATGGCCCTTTGATAGGTTTCTCCGGCGTTCTTCAAACTGAATGGCATTACCTTGTAACAAAAGGTACCCCATGGGGTAATGAACGAAGTTTTCTCCATGTCTTTCGGCGCCATTTTGATCTGGTTATAGCCCGAGAATCCATCCATGAAGGAGAAAACTTTGAACTTTGTTGTACTGTCAACCAGCATGTCAATGTGTGGTAAAGGAAAGTCGTCCTTCGGACTAGCCTTGTTTAGATCTCTATAGTCCACACACATTCTGACTTATCCCTCCTTTTTCGGAACAGGTACGATGTTGGCTAACCATTGAGGATATTCTGATGTGGCGAGGAAACCTGCGTCAATTTGTTTCTGTACCTCCTCTTTGATTTTGATGGCCATGTCCGGGTGAGTCCGTCTCAACCTCTGTTTTACTGGCAGACATTTCGATCTCAACGGTAAATGATGTTCCACGATGCTGGTATCCAACCCTGGCATATCCTGATAGGACCAAGCGAATACATCGGGGAATTCTTTGAGAAGCTTTATTAAACTCTCTTTAGTAGTTGGACTGAGCAGTGCCCCAATCCTGATTTCTTTTCTCTCTTTTTTTGAACCCAAGTTTACCGTTTCCAACGACTCTTTGTGAGGTTCAATGGACCTTTCCTCTTGTCTGAGTAGTCGAGAGATCTCTTCTGGAATTTCTTTGTCAACTTCTTCTTCAGCCTCGAATACCGGGAACTCAAAGTCGGGAGAAGGCATCGGATCGTATGTTTCAAAGGGGTTTAAAACAAGCAATCTGCATGACGTGATGATTCGTGTTTAGAAGAGATAGAGAGAATGCAAAAGTGTGTGCAGTGTATTCTTTTATTACTGCTTATTTTTATTATTGAATTGTTTTTTAGGATTACCATTTTCTGATAAAAAGCAAAAAGAGAAAACAACAATTAATGCGGAAATTACAGAATGATGTTATTTTATTAATGAACAAGTCGATTCTTGAAACTACATCCCTATAAAACAAAACTCTGTCACTTTGGGCAAAGCGAAGAGGGAAATTTACAGAAAGCGAGCCCTATCAAAACATCTGTTTCACCTGGGCAGGGTGAAAGGTTAAAGATGGCAATTACTTTGACTGGTGAACGATCTTCGGAACATCGACAGCAGCCCACTGGCGGCGAACTCCTCGGTGAATCACAAAGTCTGGCACCTTCCTTGATTTGTCTTCAGAAATAACGTTGATTTCTGGTGAAGCAAGATCATTGGAATCTGTCTCCCAGGAAAAATTGTCGTAGGAGGATTCCTCAGTTGTACTTTGCATAGCATTTGTGCTCTTAGTTGTACCTCCCCATCCAGTTGGCTGGATATCTTCGAGCCTGATACGAGAGCTTTCGGGAGCGGTGTACTTGACCATATAGTCGTATTTTCCACTCGGTTGTCCCAAGGTGTCCCACACTTCTTTGGAATTGGAGGAGTCATCTCTTTCGATGACGTTGACCTCAGGAAAAGCATAATTAATGAATTCTAGTCCTGCAAACGTTGTAAATTCATCGTCATGTTGAGTAGTTTCTGAATGACCCGAGTGTTGATCCCATGACATGGTGGGGACACATGTATTTTTTTCAATGATGCTCAGCTGAGTTTCATTACTCTGCTGACTTTCTTGCCCCACGTTTCCTGGGTAAGGCTGCCACATAGGCAAGCCATCCATCGAGCCATAGTAATTGTGGTCAAAGTTGTCTTTCATCAGAGTGTCCTCCTCTAATGAATTTGGCGGAGCACGACATCCTTCCGGATCACAACCTCCATATACCACTTCGACATCTGACCGTGGTATAAATCTCAGATTCTATGCGGGATAGCAAAATGGCGTAGGCACCTCTTCCTGAGATATATAACCGTCTTCGTTAAGATAGGACTTCCATCCTTCATCCGTGTCGGAGGAGTCATCCTCATTGATAGCATGAATTGCCTGAGGCACTGGGTGAAGGAAGCCTCCACTGTGAAAGAAGTTCTAAATGGGATGAATACTTTCATCGTGAGCAGCTGTCTGGGTACAGGTTGCAGAAAAACCAAGACCCTTCTTTGTTGTATTGCTAGTAGGAATGACAAGTTGTCCCCATCCTGTTGTATCGGTACTCTCGGATGCTTTAATAGCATCTTTAGGTGAGGAAATTGAAGTTCCTCCTCCTGATTGTTCGTCCTTGTGTAGCGAAAACGCTTGGAACTGGGTTCCAATTATCCCTTTCGGTTCTACATAAGTGGATGATGATAAATTGCTGACGAGTAAGGCCTGTTCCCCACAGACTGTGATGAGTTGGCCGTTCTAGACGAACTTTAGCTTTTGGTGGAGGGTCGAAGTGACCGCTCCAGCCTGATGTATCCAAGGTCTTCCTAATAAACAACTGTACGTTGCCTGGATGTCCATGAACTGGAAGGTGACTTGGAAAGTGTGAGGACCAATAGTTATGGGAAGATCGACTTCGCCGATAACCGTTTTTCTGGATCCGTCAAATACTTTGACGACGACCTCGCTGGTTCTCATCGGAGGGCCTTTGAATGATAATTGCATTAGAGTGGACTTCGGCATAACATTCAGGGCTGACCCTGTGTCTACCAGTACGCTGGCTAAAGCATCGTCCTGGAAGTTGACCGTGATATTGAGTGCCATGTTATGACGGCGACCCTCTTCTAGTAATTCCTCATCACTAAATCCCAAATTATTGCAAGAAGTGATGTTAGAGACAATACTATCGAACTGTCTGATTGTTACATCTTGTTCCTCAAAGGCTTGCTCCAAGACTTTCTGTAGAGCCTCCCTGTGCGCTTCTGAACTGAGTAACAGCGATAATACCGAAATCTTTGAAGGAGTCTGTAACAGTTGATCGAAAATGTTATATTCACTCCTTTGGATGAGCTTCAGCATCTCATCATCGTTTTTCAAAAGGTCGGGATTACTGGATTGACCGAATGATGGATCAGGAGCTTCTGTCTGAAGTTCCTTTTCTTTGTTAAATTCTCCAACTCCTCGGTTGAAGATTTTGCCACTCCGTGTTACATGACTGATGTCTGCAATATTCACGACGGAGGGTAATGGAATTTCCTTTCCATTTTCAATTATCGTTGCACCGTATTTGTAAGGGATTGCCTTAGCTAATTCATACGGTAGTGGTCCCGACAGATAGATGACTATGGGAACCTTCTGGTTCTTCTGACCATCATAAGTAATCTCGATCCGTTCCTGGTTGGGAATTCTTGACTTGTCAAGCAGAGGGGAAATGGCAAAAACATTCCTGGTCCTCTGATGATCAGAGATGACGACAACGTTCTCAATTTGATTGGCAAGGTAGTTCGGCGACCAATTGATGGGTCCGGAACCTGGGTATGGGCGAATCTCTCCACGGTCCACCTGCCCCTGGAGAGCTGCTCGCACAAGGTAGCACCCTTGGTTACTTTCCGAACAGACTCCACAACGTTCATAATTGTGTGGTGGCACCTGGCCACGCCCACTTTGAATACAATGCAACCTTACTAGGTTAGCTTCCACGGATCGGACATCCTGACTTTGACGCCGAGTGGGGTTTCTGTTATTGATACTAATTTGCTGAGTATCTTCATCCATGTAGATTGGCATCCACCAATGATTTAACAAGTGTTGAAGTGCCTCCTGGACAAAGGCACATCCCTGATCGTTTTTGCAACCCGCTTTACAGCTGTGATAATTTTGTGATATCAGGAATCCGAGTCGGACCTGCTCAGCATGCAACTCTACCAAGTTGGTATTCATTAAACGAATGTCGAAGATTTGAACCATGTTGATCTGATAGGGATTCCTATCATGGTAGTCTTGGATCCATCCAAGATCCATCTGACGCTGGAGGGCCTCTTGTATGAAAGAGCATGCCTGTTTGTTTACCGAGCAAGTCAGACAGGAACTGTAATCATGCCGTGGCAGATTATGATACTGGCTTTGCCTTGAGTGCATTGCCACCAAATTGGAATTCATCACACGGATGTCGTGGTTCTGAATGACGTTGGAATTTGTGTAGACCATGTTAACTCCACTAACTCAGTGCTCTTGGATCCATCCGAGATCCATCTGTTCCTGTAGAGTTGTTTGCACCACAGAACATCCTTGATTATTTTTAGAGCAGATATCACACTGGTGATAATTATGAGGTAGCACATGGCCATATCCACTCTGTTTACAATGCATCTTGACCAGATTGGTTCTCAACAAGAGTACATCGCGAATTTGATAGACATTGTTAAATTCTTTCTCAATCAGGTTGACTGCAGCTTTCTCATGTTGAGGCAGCGGGTTCGTAAGAACATTGGGATTCATATCTTTGAAAGATAAGAGCCCGCTCCTAACAAGCTTTTGCACGTCGGATTTGAAAGTGAGACAATTCTCTATGTTATTCCCTGGTCCTTCTTGATGATAAGGGCATGTCTGATCCACTTTGAACCAAAAAGGCGAATTTTCCGGTACTGTAAGAGGAGACTTAGTCTGGATGTGCCCCTTGGCCAGTAGTAGCGGAAATAGTTCTTCGTACAATATGGGTATAGGATCAAACCCTGGTGGCCTCGTTGTACGGTTGTTATTGTATGGAGGACGAGCCTGCTGAAGAGGCTGTTGTGTCCTTTGCTGATTAGGTTGGCTCTGCGCAACCTAAGGTTGATATGTAGGAATAGGCGCAGGGCTGATAGCAGGAGTCACAGCTGCTACCGGTTGGTACCGTCGCCTTTGCTTTTCGAGAGAGATATTCCCAATATCTTGCTCTTTTTTTTAGGGAGAGCACTACCGTATCGCTTCGTACTACTTGATGATCCAGCGTCTTTTACCAAACGTCCTTCTCGGACGGCTTCCTCAAGACGAACTCCCATGCCCACCATCTCGGTGAAATCACTGGGCGCACTGGCAATCATTCTATCATAGTAAAATGAGCTTAAGGTGTTTAAGAAGATCGTTGTCATCTCTTTTTCCTCATGAGGTGGACAAATCTGAGCGGCAACTTCACGCCATCTCTGAGCGTATTCCTTAAAGGTTTCCTTGTCCTTTTGTGACATTGATCTGAGTTGATCTCTGTCTGGTGCCATGTCCAAATTGTATTTGTATTGTTGGACGAAGACAGTACCAAGATCTCTGAATGTACTAATCGTAGTTCGGTTTAAACCCATGTACCATTTGAGTGCGGCACCGGTTAAACTATCCTGAAAGTAGTGAATCAGTAGGTCCTGATTCTCCGTCTGAGCTGACATTCGCCGAGCGTACATCACCAAGTGACTCTGAGGGCAAGAGTTACCCTTGTACTTTTCAAAGTCGGGCACTTGGAACTTGTGTGGAACTTTCACATTGGGGACCAGACAAAGGTCTGCGGCGTCCTTTCCAAATAAATCCTAATCGCGGATGGCTTGCAGTTCCTTCTGCATTTCCAGGAACTGTTCCTGGAATTCATCCATTCTATCAAACATAGTTTCCTTCATACCAGAAGGTATCGGTGGAATCTGTCCTTCCGAGACAGTGTGCACCACAGGGGGTGGTACCGTGACTACGGCAGTGAATCTTGGCGTTTCCCGAAGTTTGTAACCTTCAGGAGTCTTCAGTATGCCCCTGGCATCTTCGCTTTCCTGAAGTTTGTAACCTTCAGGCCCAGCGGCTTCTGTTATGATTCCCTGATCTTCAGTGATTGGCGGAACATATCCTTCCGGGATATAGTTAACAGGAATGCCCCAAGGACGATCTTTCGGTATTTGATACCTAGGATCATACTTCTCGACTATAGGCATTGAGGTGATCTCCGAGATCACAGTCCTTTGTAGCTGAGCTTCTGCCATGGCTTGCATGTCGTTACGAAGCTTTCTCATATCCTCTCTCAGAGCGTCAATCTCTTCTTTCAACTCTCTGTTCTCTTCCTCAAGATCATTCATCCTTTTCTGACGATTGGCCCGAGTATTGTACGAATGAGACAGTTTGAATCTAGAACCGAGACACAAACGTGAGATTCATAGGTAAGAAGAATACGCGATGTGAGAATGATGAATGCAATGATTATATTAATTATTTTTTGGTTTAATCAAAATAAACTTCAACAATTAGATTGCAAATATCAAACAGTGGGGAAACCCCTTTTATTGAATTCAAAGGATTACAGAAATGGAAATACAGTAGATTACAAGGTGCAGAAACAGAAACCTAAGCTAATGGGTCCCGAGTCCTCTCTGAAGAGAAATCGGGTGCTGACTCTGGTACTTTCCTTTTCTTTGACCGGGGCTCTTGGGCCGTTGTCGGGTTGTCATTCCTTTTCCAGATGAAAGGAGTGAGCAAATTCCTTTGGTCATCTTGATTCTCTACAGCATGTTGCTCCAAAATTTCAATTAGAGCATCCTTTCCTTTTAGTAGTTGCTGTATTTTGATGCACTCCACGTTGAGGGTGCGGTACTTGTTCTTCCAAGACCTCTTCTCCCGTTGAACTTTGTTGAGAGTAATCTGGAGCTTTTCAGTCTCAGTCATGAAGTACATGACAGACTCCCTCGGTGGAAGAACTTCGTGACGAGGATAAGGCATCTTTAGCTTGAGAGCTCTAGTTTGCACCCAGTGGAGATAAGGCTCCACCGAGACACAATCGGGTTTTCCTAGAGACTCTCGTTCTTTCTTATGAACATGTTTCCAAGCATGCACTATTTTTGTCTTTAGTGCTCTGTCACTTTCCCCTTCCTTGAAGAAAAGACCTTCCAGATGAACACCCCGTGGGACGTGTCTCATCGGGTATCCAAATTGACGACGAACGAGAATTGGATGGTAATTGATTCCTCCCTTAGTTCCTATAAGGGGTACGTTGGGGAAGTTTCCACAATGGTCAATGATCTTGATCCCATCATAAATCCTATTACACCAATCAATGTCAGAGTTGGTGAGGGACATGATTTTCTGCGACCAACGTAAGGCACTCTTGTGATCCCAAAAAGTAGCAGATTTAGGCAAATGGGAGATAAACCATTTATAAAGCAGAGGTACACAGCATGTGATCTCCCCTCCGCTGTACAAATTACTTAAATGTACATAATGATACGCATCTGCGAGCAAAGTTGGTACAGGGTTTCCAATGAGAAAAACCTTAATGGCGTTGATATCGACGAAGCTATTAAAGTTGGGAAACAAGAATAACCCGTAGGTGAGCAAAACAAAGATGCTTTCAAAAGCAGTCACGTTCCCGATACTGGCGAAGTACAGGGCTTTCTTTTTCAAGAACTGGGCTGGCAAACCTTGTATACCACCCTTGGTGGTCATGTGAGTCCTGACCTCAGACTCGTCCAAATGAATTGCTCTTGCAATGGTCTGATTATTTGGAATTTCTTCCAGTCCAGAAAATGGAGCTTGATCATTAATGTGTAGATCAATCAGATAAGAATATTCCTCTAGCATTGGTGCTAGCTGGTAATCCGGGAATGTGAAACAATGATAAACCGGATCGTAGAACTGAACGAGTGCATCCATGATTCCCTCAATCACATGGACTCTTAGCAGAGATAGCAAACCTCCGTACTTGGCTCTGAAAGCCTCTTGCTTTGTGATCATCCTCGCCAAACCTCTTAAATCCTCTAGTTTTGGAATCCTGAAGGTGTACTTATGAGTTCTCCTTCTACCGAAATCCATTAGCGCAATCCTTTTCTCTGATATTTGCAATCACAGTTTTAGTCTATTTTGAAAAGACAGAGAGACTAGAAGAGAAATTTTTCTTTGTTTTAATGTTTTTTTAAAATGAATGCATGAATGCAGCACACAAAAACATAGAAAAAACATGGGGTCAAAGGGTCATTGTCATGAAGTCAAGGCTCTACCCATCCCCAAAGGTTTACTAATTATTTTTGTACCTGTCTCTCTTCATCATTAACTCTTGTCAAGAAAACACCAGCGGGCCGGGAACCGTGCTAGGTGGTGTTTTTTGAAGAGTCCTCAGAAGAGGGTGGCATCGCATGACAACTATTTCCGATAGCCTCTGTGCCACTAAAGGGGTTTTTCCTAGGTGTATACTCAATCTTTCCACATGCGGCATCACACGCATTCCCATTAGCAGAAAAATAAACACAAATATCAATTAGGAAAGCAGTATATATATTTGTCCTAATGTCCTAGACTTTTAAAAGCTACGAATCTTATGTTCCTGACAGAAAATGTCTCCCCGGCGGAGACGCCATTCTATGGTTTCGACACAAGAGATGAAAAGAAAGAAGAAAAAAGAGAGAAAGCGCCCCACGGTGGGCGCCATTTTTATGTGGAATCCCTTTTTAAGGTTTCTACCTAGGAGGCGAGAAGAAAATAAGATCTCGCAGTCCCCAGCACAGTCGCCATTTTTCTATGGAAAATGGTGACGAATGATGACTAAGGTGAGATAGATCCTAATGGCACTATCCAAAGTGAAGTCGCCATTTTTCTGTAGCGAGCGATTTTGGACGTGGTTGCGAGGCACTATCGCTTTGGTATCTACGGCTTGATTCATTTTTTATCCTATTGAAGCTGATGAAGGAAGGGAAATAGATGTCTCCAATTAACCCTGCTTGCAAACTGAGTTTAAACAGATGACTGTTGGTTTACAGATGCTGTTTGAGATTGTGGGTCTCTCCTAGGTTATTTTGTTAAAAAGGGGTGTTTAGGCTATCGGGTTAGGGCTGATGTTTTTTTATTAGTGTGCTCGCTAAGATTTTTCTTTCAATCTTATGCCTACGTATTCCCGTTTTTCCGAAACAGAGAAATCAGAGCGTTCGTAGTTCCTCTTATTCTATGGGAGGAAGTGGTGTTTTGGTGTCTTGTTCAAAGCCCAAGACGTGAAGCAAAAGGTGATCTATATCTTGTTCAAAGCCCAAAATGTGAAGCTGAAGATGGTTTGTATCTTGTTCAAAGCCCAAGATGTGAAGCTAAAAGGTGTTGTCTTTAGAGAGAATTTGTCATCTCTAAAGAGGGTCTGCTTGTCACAACTGTTTATAAAGGAGAATTACTTTAACCAGGATATGTGAATCCGGTAATGCCATACTTTCCTTTATAGGGGATTTCCAACCTGAAGGAGAAGACTTTAACTCAGTGTAGAGCAATGCTATATTTCTTTAGGAATTTTCATGCTAAAGGAGGGACAGTGGCATGGATGTAGATGATCCAGAGGCTTGCCGCTTACAGCGATTAGATGAAGGGGAAGGAGTTGTTGATGTTTTTGTACTGTGAACAAGGCACAGCTTTGATGCTAAAAGGTTGATTGGATCAACCAGTGGTTTTCTTATACAAACCCTAAGAGGAGGCTATCGGCCCAACAAGAGGGTGTTTTTATGTGTCTCGTACAAAGCCCGAGAAAGAGGCTAAAAGGGTTGACTCAACAGGAGAATCTTTTATACTCAACAAGAGAGTGTTTTTGTATCTCGTACGAAGCCCGAGATGGAGGCTAAAAGTTGGACTCAACAAGAGAGTCTTTTGGTATCTCGTACAAAGCCCGAGATGGAGGCTAAAAGAGTTCTGTTTCAGTTGAGTGACAGGCCCAGTATGTTGGTTAAGAGAAAATCAGTTCTTATATGAGTAACACTGTACTCATGGATTTGATCTGAGAATCGGGATTGTTTCCTGCTCTTCAAGGAAACGGGGAATCCAAAGGGTATTGAGACTGTCCGAGTCTACGGGGTTCCTTCCTATTTTTTGAAGGGTACTTGAGAATGTCTTTGAGACTCAAGGAAATTAGACTGTCCAAGTCTAGATTTTCGTCTTTTGTACTATGCTTTGAGAAACAGTAGTAGACTCTTGGAAAGACTGTTCTATTAAGATGACTGATTTCTTTTCCTATACCTTTAGGAGGTCGTCGGGACAATTTGTACGAAGCCCAAGAGGAGGCTAGAAACTTTTAAGAAGCCGAGGGACAATTTGTACGAAGCCCAAGAGGAGGCTATCATTCCCGGAGGAAGAAAACATTTATACAAAGCCTAAGAGGAGGCTATGAATACCTCTAAGAAGCCGAAGGGTCCTTGTACAATGCCCAAGAGGAGGCGAGGATGCTTTTAGGAAGCCTGTGGGTCCCCAAACCCTGATAAGTTCAAGACAAGCTATTCACAGAGAATAGATCAAGCCAGGAAAGTCCGAGAATTTGGAAGAAACTCAAGAGATGCCATTCACGGAGAAAAGATCATCTCTGGGGAGTAGAGTTTATTGACAAGTGCTTTTAAGAAGCCTGTGGGTCCCTAAACCCCGAGAAGTTCAAGACAGGCTATTCACAAAGAATAGATCAAGCCAGGAAATTTCAAGAATTTGGAAGAAACTCAAGAGATGCAATTCACGGAGAAGAGATCATCTCTGGGGAATAGAGTTTCTTTGACAACTTCTACGAGTGACAGTCTGAGAAAGGGTTCAAAAAGAATATGCCTTTCACATCTCCATATTGTTTAACCCCAAGAGGAGGGAAGACTGTGTCTGGTGATCCTATGCGGATCTAGTTTAGTCTATTTAAGAGTGATCAACAAGGCTTAGTGCTAGACGTAATTGTCGGGGAAACTCTAAATATCTATACTATTATTACACAGTCGATATGAGTTTATGAAAGAAGACTTACAATGAAACAGCCCCACAATACAGTTATATGTATATGAAAGCGGTAAATAAAAGCGGATAAACACTTACTCGGTTGTAGAGCTTCCATGTTGTTTGGTTAGTTGTTCAACAAAGAAAGATTGAAAACAACAGTATATTTCAAAATCAAAGGAGAAAGTGCTTTGAAAAAGAAAGATTTGGGGCTTACAGCTCAAGGAGAGGCCCAGGGTTTTATCAGTGATTGCACTGTTGAATTTGTACAGAGGGACTTATACAAGTGACTGAGGCCCAAAAATTATTTTCTGTACAAAGGGATGGGTCTTACACTCTCTCAAGAGGCCCAAAAGGTTTAAAGAAAAAGGGTGGGGCTTATAACACGAGGGTAAGCCCAGATGATTTTTCGTTTAAAATGGCGATCGCGCCGATATTTTCTTTTAACGCAAAGGGGCTTATACAATATTTGAGGCCCAAAATTGTTTTGGTTAAAAGGGGGTTGGGTCTTACACTCTATTAGAGGCCCAAAAAAGTTTTGAATGGCTCTTATAGCTCGAGGAGAGGCCCAGGGTTTCTTTAAAAGGCGACGATTGCGCCGTTTACTTGTACAGAGGGACTTATACAATAAGTGAGGCCCAAAATGGTTTGTACAGGGGTGTTTGGGTCTTACACTCTCTCAAGAGGCCCAAAGCGTTTAAAAAATAAGAATGGATCTTACTACTCGAGGGTAGGCCCAAGGTTATTTGTGTACAAAACGACGATTACGCCGAGGTTTTTGAAAATACCCGGAGGGACTTATACAATAAGTGAGGCCCATGAAAGGTTATTTTACAAAAAGGCTTGGGTCTTACACTCTATTAGAGGCCCAAAAGAGTTTGAAAATGATTTATGAGGGTTGAATTAATCAAAAACTCTAATTTGTTTTCAAAATGTGTTTTAATTGAATAAAATATTCAATTAAAATTATCAAAATTGTTTAACATGTGGAAAACAAATTGTGATCTTGGATTAATGCTTCATAAATCATGTTTTGCCCTACAAAATGATTAGAAGTCATTAAAATTTACAAAAT
Organism: Lathyrus tuberosus; assembly: GCA_022829125.1. NCBI lineage: Eukaryota > Viridiplantae > Streptophyta > Magnoliopsida > Fabales > Fabaceae > Lathyrus > Lathyrus tuberosus. The sequence continues at coordinate 1,119,983 of JALAZF010000082.1, read as the reverse complement.
CAAGAGGGAAAAAATATTTTAAATGTCAAAAACAATTAAAATATTAATTCTTTGCAAAAATATCAATTATATGAAATATATAATATTTTTGGGATTTTTTGGTAAAATAAAATATTTTAACATTTTTGTGAATTATTAAAAAAAGAATCAATTCAAAATCATTAAAACTCAGAGAGAAATTAATTTTTGAATCAATTAAATAAAATCACAAAATTCAAATATTTGAATTTGAGAGAAATGGCGCCAAGAACTGCTGAAGAACACGCGCGTTTTTCAGTTTTGGCCAGATTTGCATTTTCTATCCAATCTCACTGAATACTTGATTATATCATGCAATCCACATATCAATATGCTCGTCTCAACCTCACGATCATGTTTATGACAATTAATTTCATTTAAATTAAGCATAAAACAAGAAATCACGACAAATCCTCAAGAACCCTAATTTTTGCATGAAGGCTGGGATTTTTGATACACGATTCAAACAAATCAATTAATTGAGGGGAAACATTCCATGCATGATTATGAACATTTGGCAAAAGTATTGTGCGAGGAAATATGCATAGATTGAGAGATGACCAAGTTTAGGCTTACCTCTAGGTCGTGACAGCAAGTTCAAAATGATTTCTGATTTGGAGGTGTTACAGATGAGTTGTGATGATCTGAACAGCTTCCCTACACCCTATGGAGTGTGTTTGAATGCCTGGACTTGATGGAAATTGGTTGGATCACTTCATGGTATCTCAACTGCAACTTGGTTAAAACCTTGAGCAATTGACTGGTGATTCTGAGAAATCAGTGTTCCATGTGTTGTTTAAGTGTTTGATCAGCTCATATGATGTATATACGGTGTGTGTGTGTGTGATTGGTTTGAGTGGAATTGCTCTCTAATGAAAAACCCGATAGGGACTTGCTAAGAAAGGCCTTTTTGAGAGTGAGAAGTGAATTTTGAGAAAGGCAAGTGTTGTAGGCCTTTGGTGTACTTAAACTGATCACAATTGAGCTCTATTTATAGTAGAGCAAGTTTGTTTTGCAAGGAATAGTGAATGGCAACTGCTGAGTAGGGTTAGCCAATGTTGGCAAATGAAAATCCAAGTCTCCTCTAGCCATTGACTAGAGGTTAGGGCACGGGCTGCTGGTCCCTTTGGTCTTGGATAAGTCTTGACTGAATTCAGTTGCCAATGGCTCAGTCCATGCCACCTTGGTGCTTCCATTTAATGCTCCAATCCAAAATTGGAGTCTTGTCCCTATTTTAGGCAATTCTAGGTTTAGCATGCTATTTCTTGTTCCAAGGACTTTGGAGGCTTGGCTCAGTGATTGTCCCCTTTAGATTCAATCCTCAGATGTGTCCAAAGTGATGACAAGGCATGGAATTGGCTGATTTTGGTAAATCGAGCAAAAGTACAAAATTCTGCCTTGCCTTGGCAGATTTCAGCAAGGCAACTTGCCAGTGTCATATCTCATGGCCCAAATTGAATTTGGTGATTTTCTTGGGCATTTTGGAAAGCCCTTATATGATACAACAACTGTTTGATCATATTTGGTTTTGATACCTTTTGGATCCAAGTGAAAAATCTCCCTACATTTGGAAAAAAGTAAGGCAGATTCTGACTTAGTGAAAGTTTCACTAAGTGTTGGAACAAAGTGACTTTTCTTGATTTTGATCACTCCATAACTCAAAATCCATGAGGAATTTGGACATAGGTCAGTATGAAGCTTTTGTAGAGGGCAATGAGATCTACAAATCAAGCTTTGGATGGGGGAAAATGACTTTGTGGTTTAGGAGTTATGATCCTCCAAAGTTGGTACCTTTGTCACTTTATTTTATAACTTAGAAAATTTTCTAAGTTTTTATGGTTACCCCTTTTACAAGTTATCCCACTTTCTTTGATTTTTCTTGATGAATGATGATTCAAATCATACATTAACATCATTTTAGGGTTAAAAATCCATTTTTGTGAAAAATCTCAAAAAGTCAAAGTTGACTTTTGTGCAGAGTTGACTTTTTGTCAGATGAATTCCAAACTGTACAATCCTTTAGGAAATCATGTCCTTGACCTAAATCAAACTTGATGGACATGTTCCATGGGTATTATAGGGTGTATTGAATCATGTCCTAGGGTTTGGGAGCATGTCCTGGTCAAAAGTCAAAGCTATAGTTGACTTTTCTCGCAAAACCCTAACTGTGGTTCAGATGAAATTGAAACTTATTGCTCAAGCTTCTTGGACCAATCCATTGTTCCAAATGGATCAATATGGTATATTAGAGACCCTCAAATCATGTCTTGAGGTCTTGGTTCATGATTTGTCCCAAAAGTCAACTTAGGGGTGAATTAGGTCAAGAAACCCTAATTTTTTATTTTTGAGGTATGCATCCCTTGAGGCCAAATTGACTTGATGATTGGGTCCATGAGGTTCCATGGAGTATATTAGGATATGTTTTGGATCATTGGCTCATGCCCTGATGAAAATTTTCATCTGGAGGCCCTGGTCGACCAAAACCCTAATTTGGTGACACTGGCGATCTTGAAGCTTGATCCACCTAGAAGGGAGCAATCTTGTGCTTAATCCTTGAAGTGGGAGTCCTCTTGATCCTTTGTGGATGTTTGAGAGGTTAGAAAATTTGAAGATCATGTCATTCCTTGATTGATCCTTTGTCTAAGCACTCAGAGAGGGCTTGAAACCCTAATTTTGATTGTGGTGAATGCTCAACAATTCCTTGAGGAGATTGATGAGGCACAAAGGTACATCCATATTGTGATGATGATTTGCACAATGATGGGAAATCTTAGTGGTCAAAATTTGGGGTATGACACTTGCCTTGTGAGATATGGAAGCCACTAACTGAGTTAAGTCGTGTTTTAAAGACTTATGTTGTAATACATTGAAGTTAGAAGACCTTGTTAGGTTGGAACAGAACATTCCCATCATCATATGCAATCTAGAAAGAATTTTTCCACCAGGTTTCTTTGACTCGATGGAACATCTCCCGATTCACCTACCTAATGAAGCAATCCTTGGTGGTCTTGTACAATATTGTTGGATGTATCCATTTGAAAGGTAAACGATGTGTAATGTTTGTAGATTACTTTAATGAAATAACATCTTTTAACCATTTCACTCTTAGATTGATGGGATACTACAAGCGTTCAGTGCAAAATAAAGCCAGGGTTGAAGGTTCAATATGCACTACCTACTTGCATCGTGAAACTACTTATTTTTGCTCTCACTATTTCAAGACCATTAGTTTGTTGCCAAGTACTAGTTTCAGAAAGGATCCTGGATCATATCATGAGAATGTCCAACCAACACTTTCTATTTATAACAAATATGGTCATCCTAGTGGAAAGCCTCGGGACTACTAGGTGCTTGATAATGAATGGGAATCTGCTCATGTGCACGTGCTAATCAATTGTGATGAGGTTAAACTGTACTTCGAGTAATTACACTTTGTAAAACAACTACTTTGTTCTCAACCATTGTGTATAAATACTTCATAAATTTTATATTCGATGTCAGATTATTCATGCAATATCATCGTATTAATAAGGAAGATTCTTTTGGTCTTATACACAGACAATTTTCTTCATGACTAAACGAATATGTAACTGTACTTCTCACATTGATGTTGTTTGCCAATGTAATCGCTCTAAGGTTAAATGTATTTTTTTTTAGGTGAATGATGAAAGAAATGGAACACCTAGCCCATACGTGAAGGCATTAGCTCTCGGTCTTAATCCTAAGGCAACATCATGGCACATCTACTTTGTTAACTGGTACAAGTTTCACACTGAAGAATGGAGTCATAGTAAAAAAGACTACTAATTGTGGGGTACATGTTAAAGGAATTACAAATGGAGGAGAAGATGATTTTTACGGTATCATCCAACTTATCCTTTAATTGGAATACCATGGCTTTAGCAACAAGGATTCCCTATTTTATTGTGCTTGGTTTGATCTAACAAATAATAGTGTCACATGAGCTAATAAGGAGTACAATATTTTTGACATTAAGATGAATAAATGATATATTTAATATGACCCGTTCATTCTTGCACAAGAAGCAAAACAAGTGTATTATGTCCCATATCCAGATATATGTATAAACATGTGTGGATGGTGTGCTGCAATCACCACAAAACCAAAGGGTTATGTGGAGATAGATAACACTGAGGATGAAATGCCTTATCAACCTGATGAAATGTCACCAATTGTGCCTATTATAGAACTTGAACAAATACGTGGTTTAGCCGATGAAGGATTAATTGATGAGGTCGAGCCAATACTAGTTGAAATTCTGGTATCAGACGTGTGATGTTAAGGTGCGATGTCACAACAACACACTCTACAAATGGACAACAATAACAGTAATAAATCAACACAATGAATTGTTCACCCAGTTCGGTCTAACTACCTACGTCTGGGGGCTACCAAGCCAGGGATGAAATTCACTACTTGTAGAATTAATTTACAGACTCAACAACCCAGTTGACAATCTCCTAAACTTAATTCCTACGAGTGACTTTCTTCCTAAGAAACCACTTAGATATGAGAACACTACTCAATCCCTAAAACAATACTCAAGGAACAACCTCTTTGAGCAACCTTGATCTTACTTCACAGCTTTGATCAATTAATAACTCTCTATTGCTTCACAGCTTCTAAGAGAGGACAGAAAATGACTCAGCAATTCAACCTAGAATTCTGCATACAAAAATCGTACAAAATACTCAAGACACTCAGCCTATGCTCTTGATCTTCTCTCTGTATTTCTGTACCTTTTCCTTTGGTCTTGTGCGCTTTAAATAGCAACCTGAATTGGGCTTGGACTGCTACAATATCTGACTTGATTTGTTATTTAAAACTGAATATTCAAAACATATTTTCTCCTAAAATCTTTTCAAATCTTCAACCTTTCAAATCTCCTACAAATCTGCATCAGATCTCCTATGCAGCGAAGAATATCTAACCCAAGATATTCGCATCCAATGAGACAGCTTGCTCTCCACAATTCTAGCTAACACGCGAACCCTAACAACATCACAACCTGATGTTATTAATTCTACAGATCTCATGTCAAAACATCGTCATGTGACATCAGACATCCAACTTCAGCAATTTAAATACTTAACACAGCCCAGTGTTAAGACTCAATGTTGCAACATCACCACCTTGACATCAACATTGAACATACTTTGTTTTACCAAAATTCCAGCCAATCCAAGAACTAACAATCTCCCCCTTTGGCTAATTTTGGCTAAAACAAACTCTGCACTCTGCACCTTCAGAGACTTCAGTAGCGGAAAAAATTTCAATAATTTTTAAAACTTCAAGCAACAGCAACAAAACAGCTACAACAATCAAACAGCTGCACATATTTCAACATTAGCAGCAACTTCAATTCACTTCAGCATCCAGCAGCAGCATCATACAAACTTCATTATGGACTTTGCTTCACAAAAACTCTGCTGCACATATTTCAACATCTTCAACAGCAATAGCAACAATTTTCAACAATGTTGCTCCCCCTCAATCATGAACCAGCAAAAATAGCTTATCAAGCAGTTCAGTAATTTCTCATTACTCCCCCTTAACTTCTGTACTACTGTACTATAGCTAACATATTCCTTTGACAGCACCACAACTCCTTTGATAGCATTAGACAATCATTTGACATTTGTACTTTTGGCATTCTTTCTTCTTTGGCTACTTCTCCCCCTTTTTAGCCACAATTAGACAATCTTCAATCAGAAGCCCTATAACTACAGTTAGTACTCCCCTAGCTCTCATTGTTAGCCTCACAGTTAGCAACCAGGCATAACAAATCATAGAACAGAAAAACATAAAGGGTGCATATAACAGCACAAAATTCAAATATACATAACCGACATAACAAGTGCAAAACAAAAAAAACTAAACTATTAACTAATAACAGCATATGGAAGTTAGTCTTCATCCGAGCTGGTACCATCAGCATCTTCATCACCTTCATCTATCCCGGAATCCTCAGTATCACCATTCACATTATCTTCCCCCTGTTCCAAGTCTTTGATCATCTGTTCAATCTTCATTTTCCTCACAGTGCTGGTACTGATAACCATATCAAGATCCTTACAGGTTGCCTTTAATTCTTCAATCAACTCAGATTTTGTACTGACCTTCTTAACCCCAGAACTTGATGTTGTAACAATATCTGGAACATGACTCCCAGCAAACAGTTTGGGATGCAAAGATAAAGCTGACTCCCTCTTACATGCTACCTCTGTACTCGTTAAGATTCCAGGATGTTGATCTAAGATCATTCCACAGATAAGGGAAGGGAATGATATAGGTATCTTGATAGCATTGGTGGCACCATGCTTCACCACTTGATCAAATATATAGCTTCCATAACTTACTTCAGTATCAACTTCAACTTCCTTCTCAGCATCTTCGATTACGGAGATAGCTAATCTGTGAAGATTTGTATCAGTAGATTGCATGTCACTCTTTTCTCTTGTACACTGATCAGCAGCCATTTGTCTCAGGGGTCTAGATATACCCTTAATAGGAAGTCCTTTCTCAAAGATTTTATCTACGATCTTCCCCATGCTCTTATCAACATCTACCCTTTCCTCAACAGTTTATGGAAGAGGGTTGGTAGTCCTAGGTTTGTCTCCAAATAGCACACTCCTCACAAATGCCCTACTCTCTCTATCGTCAAACTTTTTGCGAGTGGATTGATTAGAGGTACTACCTTTTGAAGCTCTCACAGGTTGATATTTCTCAGGTCTAGTATTTCCTGAGACTGGAAGCATCATAGAGATGGGTTTTACATTCAAAGCTTCTTCCGCAAATCCCTCTTCTGAGGAAACCCTAGCCATTCCTTTTGTAGAACTTTGACACGCAGATTTCTTGGATGGAGAAGCCATGAATCCGTTGAGATGGGTGAGATTTAGTGAGGATTGATTCTTGAAAGCAAAGGAGATGAACAGTCGCGAGACCAGGGCTTTGAAGAAGCGTGATGTTGCAACACTAGGGAATGATGGTCTAAGGCAAGGAGCTTGATTTTGAGTGTAAATGACTTTCTCCCTCCATACAAACTTTCCTTTTAAATTTTTCAAAGGATCAAAATTCATTAATTCTGATTGTCCTTTCAGTATTCTTTCATGCTTGATGTTACCATCTGATGTTACAACATCATTACCACATAAGCTGACCTCTTTTGGTATCCATTGATAGCAATTATCTTTGGATCTTATACCCTTTAACACAACCTGATTATGCTCATCAGAAACCACACACTCATCTTTGGTGTAGTTAACTTTGTACCCTTCATCACACAATTGGCTTATGCTGATCAAATTTGTATTTAAACCGTTGACAAACAGAACATTTTCAAGTTCAGGTCTACCATCACCTTTCACTTTTCCAACTCCGGCAACAACACCTTTTTCACCATTGCCAAACATAACTTCATGAGAGGGACAATGACTGACTTCAACTATCAGAGTTCTAAATCCAGTCATATGCTTTGAACATCCACTGTCAAAGTACCATGTATCCTTATCAACCTGGCTGTCTGAGGTGTGGGCTAAAAGACAATTCACCTTCTCCTTGGGAACCCATTGTTTAGCAACTTTAGGTCTGACCTCCTTTGGTTTGCTTTGAGGAGCAGATTGTGGATAACCATGCAATTTAAAACAAGAGTACTGCATATGTCCAAACCTTCCACAATAGAAGCATCTAACTCTGTCATCTCTGAATTGGTTATATCTTCTACCATTATGATATTGTTGTGGCTTCCACCCATAGTGTTGTCTCCTACTTCCAGAGTTGGTATGTCTTCTATGGTGCTGTTGTCTTTTACCATAGGTAGACTGTCTCCTGAACTGAGGATGTTGTCTTCTAGGTTGTCTCCTATGGTGATGAGGCTTCCTTCTTCCATAGTGATGAGGCACAGCGTTGTTGTACTCATATCCATACCAGTTTTCCTTATGTTGAGACATGCTCTTGTGATATTGGGGAGGCATATACTGACTAGCTCCTCGAGGCTGCATCTTCCTCTGATGGGGACCATTCTTTTTCTCAACATTCTAAGGCTAAACAACCTTCTTAGGGGTAGAATCCTGTCTCTTTGTTTGAGACATTGGTTGGGACACCTCCTCCTTTGTTCCTGAGGTGCTTGCTTCAGCAGAAACCTTTCTCTCAGCCACAAATCCTATACCAGACTTATCACCAGCAACCTTTTCTGTATGAAGGATCTTATCAAGTGTGTCTGTACTACAGCTCAGCATCCTAACAGACTTGGTCATATGATCAAGGTGAGCTTTAACTAGTACAACTTCATTTTCCATATCAGCTTTTTCATTCTCAAGCTGAGCAATCTGTTGCTTGTGGCACTTGTTTTCTTGACAAATCTCAGCACTTTTTAAACACAACTCTTGATAAGTAGATGCTAACTCCTCATACGTTATTTCTCCATCACTTGAATCATCATCAGAAACAACAGTTCCTGTTAAAGCTCTAACATGCTTTGCTGACTCACCTTCACTTTCACTATCAGAGTCAGACCAGGAAACTGTCATGCCCTTCTTCTGCTTTTTCAAGAAGGCGGGACACTCTTTCTTGACATGTCCATACCCTTCACACTCAAAGCACTGAACTCCTTTATCTTGGACAGTTTTCTCTTCATCCTTCTCTTTTGACTTGCTGATGTCAGAAGATATGTTCTTGACATTAGACCTGGAGTTATTATTCATCCTCTTGAACACTTTGTTGAACTGTCTTCCCAACATAACTATGGCCTGAGATAGATCCTCCTGGGATTCAGAACTCTTTCCTTTTTCTTATTGATCATTTGACACCAAGGCTATACTCTTTGGCTTCTTTTCTGGTTCTTCCTCATTCAACCCAAGCTCAAAAGTTTGAAGAGATCCAATGAGCTCATCAACTCTCATCTTGCTGATGTCTTGTGATTCTTCAATGGCAGTTACCTTCATCTTATACTTCTTAGGAAGGGACCTAAGGATCTTCCTTACAAGCTTTTCATCTGACAGTTTTTCACCAAGAGCACTGGATGCATTTGCCAGCTCCAGAACATTCATGTGGAAGTCATGAATAGTCTCATCTTCCTTCATCTTCAGGCTTTCAAATTTTGATGTTAGAATCTAAAGTCTTGACATTTTTACTCTAGATGTACCTTCATGGGTGGCCTTCAGAATATCCCACGCTTCCTTAGCAACCTCATAGGTATTGATTAACCTGAAAATATTCTTATCCACTCCATTGAAAATTGCATTTAGTGCTTTGGAATTACCAAGGGGAAGTTCATCTTCTTCCTTGATCCATTCTTCTTCAGGATTTGGCTTTGAGGTGCCTTCTTTATCTTTGCCAGCATCATCTTTCTCACACACAACAGGTGCTTTCCACTCTTTAATAATAGCCTTCCAAGCCCTGCTGTCCAAGTATTTTAAGAAAGTAGTCATCCTTGGCTTCCAATAGTTATAATTGGATCCATCCAAGATAGGAGGTCTGTTGACGAATCCTCCAACTTCTTTGTCCATCTTTACACCAGAAAGTAACTTCCCTAGATCTCACCCAGAGACAGACAGGATGCCTGCTTTGATACCAATTGAAATTCTGGTATCAGACGTGTGATGTTAAGGTGCGATGTCACAACAACACACTCTGCAAATGGACAGCAATAATAGTAACAAATCAACACAATGAATTGTTCACCCAATTCGGTCTAACTACCTACGTCTGGGGGCTACCAAGCCAGGGATGAAATTCACTACTTGTAGAATTAATTTACAGACTCAACAACCCAGTTGACAATCTCCTAAACTTAATTCCTACTAGTGACTTTCTTCCTAAGAAACCACTTAGATATGAGAACACTACTCAATCCCTAAAACAATACTCAAGGAACAAAAATAACCCGTAGGTGAGCAAGACAAAGATGCTTTCAAAAGCATTCTCGTTCCCTATACTAGCGAAGTACAGAGCTTTCTTTGTCAAGAATTGGGCTGGCAAACCTTGGATGCCACCCTTAGTGGTCATGTGAGTCCTGACCTCAGACTCGTCCAAATGAATTGCTATTGCAATAGTCTGATTCTTTGGAATTTCTTCCAGTCCAGAAAATGGAGCTCGATCAGTGATATGTAAATCAGTCAGATGAGAATACTCCTCCAGCGTTGGTGATAGCTGGTAATCCGGGAATGTGAAACAGTGATAAACCGGATCGTAGAATTGAATGAGTGCGTCCATGATTCCCTTAATCACATGGACTCTTAACAGTGGTAGCAAACCACCGTGCTTGGCTCTGAAAGCCTCTGGGTTAACGATCATCCTCGCTAACTTTCTCAAATCCCCCAGTTTTGGAACCTTGAAGGTATACTGGTGAGTTCTCCTTCTACCGAAATCCATTAATGCAATCTTTTTCTCTGATATTTGCAATCACAGTCTTAGTTTAATTTGAAAAACAGAGAGACTAGAAGAGAAATTTTTTGAATGTTTTAATGTTTTATTAAATGAATGCATGAATGTAGCACACAAAAACATAGAAAAAACATGGGGTCAAAGGGTCGTTGTCATGAAGTCAAGGCTCTACCCATCCCCAAAGGTTTATACTAGGGTGATTTTTGTACCTGTACTCATTATCCTCAGCTCCTCCCAGGAAAGCAAAACAACAAGCGGATCGCTAGCGAGTTGTGTGCAATCTTAGAGTAAGTGCTATTCACCGAGAATAGATCACCAGCCTCAATTGAGGGTAGTATCGCGTAACAGCTATTTCTGATAGCCTCCGCACTACGAAAGGGTTTGGCTTTTCTAGGTGTATACTCATTCTCACCACATGCAGCATCACACGCATTCCCAGTAGCAGAAAAATAAACACGTATAGCATTTAGGAAAAGCAGTATATATATTTGTCCTAATCATCCTAGACTTATAAAGCTATGATTCTTAAGTTCCTGACAGAAATGGGTTCCCCGGCGGAAGCCCCAATCTGTGGTTCCCTGCCTAAGAGATGGACCAGCATAGGTCAATCTTTCTCTTCGGTAGAGTTCCCATTTTCCGTAGAAAACGGGGATGATGCCCTAAGGCAGAAAAGGAGACTCCCCAGCAGAGTCGCCATTTATGTAATTTTTCACACAAGAGAAGTAGAAAGAAAGGAACGGGCCCCACGGTGGGCGCCACTTTTCTGTAGCAAGCGATTTTGGACGCGGTTCTTAAGCGCTGGTCGCTCTCTGCGGTTTGAGCTTTGACTACAGGTCGATTCATTTTTTATCCTATTGTGAGCTGAATAAGGAAGGGAAATAGATGTCTCCAATTAACCCTGCTTTGCATACTGAGTTTAAACAGCGGTCTGTTAGGTTACGAATGCTATCAATGTGGGGGGGCCTTTGTACTGGTTATTCGTATTTCGCCAATACAGGTTTCTTTCTTTCGATCTGGGCAGAAGGTTTCTGGCGGGGAATAAGGATTAGGATGTTAGGACTGGTGCTTTTGAATTACTGCTTTTGATTGACAGAGATATGGGATTTGGGTTTATTGTTGATTGCGCTCGCTAAGATCTTTTCTTTCGATCTTATGCCTACGTATTCCCGTTTACCGAAACAGGGAAATCAGAGCGTTCGTAGTTCCTCCTATTCTATGGGAGGAAATTGGTTTTTGGTGTCTTGTTCAAAGCCCAAGACGTGAAGCGAAAGGTGATTTGTATCTTGTTCAAAGCCCAAGATGTGAAGCTAAAAGGTCTATTTGTGTCTTGTTCAAAGCCCAAGACGTGAAGCTGAAAGACCTCGGCTTTAGAGAGAATTTGTCATCTCTAAAGAGGAGAGAAGGAGAATTACTTTAACTGGGATACGCGGATCCGAGCAATGCCATAATTTCCGATGAAAGGGTTTTAACCTGAAGGAGAAGACTTTAACTCAGTGTAGAGCAATGCCATCTTTCCTTAGGAATTTCTCATGCTAAAAGAGGGACAGTGGCATGGATGTAGATGATCCAGAGGCTTGCCGCTTACAGCAATTAGATGAAGGGAAAGGAGTTGTTGATGTTTGTGTACTGTAAACGAGGCACAACTTTGATGCTAAAAGGTTAATTGGATCAACCAGTGGTTTTCTTATACAAAGCCTAAGAGGAGGCTAATTTCCGCTAGGAAAATCATTATACAAAGCCTAAGAGGAGGCTATTTTGTGTCTCGTACAAAGCCCGAGAGAGAGAGGCTAAAAGTTTTTGACCCAGTGGGGCATATCGTTATACAAAGCCTAAGAGGAGGCTAGCAAAGAGTTGACTTAGTTAGAGAATCGTTTATACTCAGCAAGAGAGTGTTTTTGTATCTCGTACAAAGCCCGAGAGAGAGGCGAAAAGGTTGTTTTGACTCCACTGGGGAGAATTTTGGTATCTCGTACGAAGCCCGAGATGGAGGCTATTGTAACTGTTTCAGTTGAGTGACAGATCCAATATACTGATTTAAAAGAGAAAATCAGTTCTTATATGAGTAACACTGTACACAGGGATTTAATTTGAGGATCAGGGATATTTCCTTCTCTTTGAGGAAACGGGAAATCCAAAGGGTATCGAGACTGTCCGAGTCTGCGGGTTTCCTTCCTATTTAACGAAGGGTGCTTGAGAATGTCTTTGAGACTCAAGGAAGTTAGACTGTCCAAGTCTAGAGTTTTATCTTTTGTACTATGCTTCGAGAAATAGTAGTAGACTCTATGAAAGAACTGTTCTATGAGGATGACTAGGTTCTGTTCCTATACCTCTAGGAGGTCGTCGGGACAATTTGTACGAAGCCCAAGAGGAGGCTGGAATCTTTTAAGAAGCCGACGGGTCCTTGTACGAAGCCCAAGAGGAGGCTATCATTCCCGGAGGAAGAGATCATTATACAAAGCCTAAGAGGAGGCTGTGAATACTTCTAAGAAGCCGTAGGGTCCTTGAATAATGCCCAAGAGGAGGCCGATGCTTTTAAGAAGCCCGTGGGTCTATCACCTCCTTTCCATTAGGAGAGATAACTCTTTTAAAGATGAAAACCACTGGTAAACGTGCGAGGTTTACTATCCAGTGATTTTTAGCTTTTAAAGAGGGTTCCTTAGTTAAGGTCCAAGATTATGACCGTAGTGGGTACCCAAACCCCGAGACATTCAAGGCAAGCTATCCACAAGGAATAGATCAAGTCAGGAAAGTTCGAGAATTGGGAAGAAACTCAAAGATGCCATTCACGGAGAATACATTCATCTTGGGGAGTAGAGCTTCTTGACGATTCCTAAGGAGGACAGCCGAAGAGAAGACTGTATCTGGTGCTCCTATTGGGGATCTAGGCGTCTATTTCTACGAATAAATGAAACGGCATCACCTAGTTCTAGACGTAGTTGCCGGGGAAACTCGAAATATCTATACTATTATTACACAGTAGATATGAGTTTATGAAAGGAGACTTACAGTGATCAGCCCCACAATACAGTTTATAATATGAAAGCAGTAAATGAAAGCGATAACCACTTACTCGGTTGTAGTGCTTCCATGCTGTTTGGTTAGTTGTTCAACAAAGAAAGATTGAAAACAACAGTATATTCAAAATCAAAGGAGAAAGTGTTTTGAAAAAGAAAGGTCTGGGGCTTACAGCTCAAGGAGAGGCCCAGGGTTTTATCAGTGAGCGCACTGTTTGACTTTGTACAGAGGGACTTATACAAGTTACTGGGGCCCAAAATGGTTTTCCGTACAAAAGGATGGGTCTTACACTCTCTCAAGAGGCCCAAAAAAGGTTTAAAGAAAAAGAGTGGGGCTTATAACACGAGGGTAGGCCCAAATGATTTTTCGTTTAAAAATGGCGATCGCACCGAGGTTTTCTTTTAACGCAGAGGGACTTATATAATAAGTGAGGCCCAAAATGTTTTGGTTAAAAGGGGGATTGGGTCTTACACTCTAATAGAGGCCCAAAGAGGGTTTTGAAGAAAAATAAATGGGTCTTACTACTCGAGGGTAGGCCCAGATGATTTTTGAAAAGGCGACGATCGCGCCGTTTGTTTTTTGACGGTATCGGGACTTATACAATAAGTGAGGCCCAAAGATGATTTGGTCAAAAAAAGGATTGGGTCTTACACTCTAATAGAGGCCCAAGAGTGATTTGAAAATGATTTATGAGGGTTGAATTAATCCAAAACCCTAATTTGTTTTCAAAATGTATTTAATTGAATAAAAATTCAATTAAAATGATCAAAAATTGTTTAACACATGGAAAACAAATTGTGATCTTGGATTAATGCTTCAAAAATTAAGTATTGACCTACAAAATAATTAGAAAGCATTAAAAGTTGCAAAATCAATGTAGAAAAAATATTTAAAATGCCAAAAACAATCAAAATATTAATTCTTTACAAAAATATCAATTATATGAAATAAATAATATTTTTGGGATTTTTTGATAAAATAAAATATTTTAACATTTTTGTGAATTATTAAAAAAAGAATCAATTCAAAATCATTAAAACTCAGAGAGAAATTAATTTTTGAATCAATTAAACAAAATCACAAAATTCAAATATTTGAATTTGAAAAAAAGGCGCCAAGGACAAGCTGAAGAACACGCGCGTGTTCTTGGTTTCTCAGATTTGCGTTTTCTATCCAATCTCCATGAATACGTAATCATATCATGCAATCCACATATCATTATGCTCGTCTCAACCTCACGATCATGTCTATGTACTTTAATTTCATTTAAATTAAACATACAACAAGAAATCACGAAGAAACCTCAAGAACCCTAATTTCTGCATGAAGGCTAGGATTTTTGATACACGATTCAAACAATGCAATTAATTGGGGGAAAACATTCCATGCATGATTATGAACATATGGCCAAATTATTGTGCGAGGAAATATGCATAGATTGAGAGATGACCAAGTATGTGCTTACCTCCAAGCCGTGACAGCAAGTTCAGAGTGATTTTTGATGTGGAGGTGTTACAGATGAGTGGTGATGATCTGGACAGCTTCCCTACACCCTATGGATTGTGTTTGGATGGTTGGACTTGATTGAAATTGGCTGGATCATTTTGTGGTACCTCAGCTGCACCTTGTTTGAAAATTTGAGCAACCAGCTGGTGATTTCATGAAATTGATGTTTCAGAAGTTATGTGAGTGTTTGATCAGCTCATATGTGATGTATGTGAGGTGTGTGAGTGATTGGTTTGTGCAGAATTGCTCTCAAACTCAAAACCCGATAGCTACCTTGCTAAGAAAGGCATTTTTGCCAAGAGAAAGAGATTTTGAGGAAAGCATCTGTTAGATGGCTTTGGTGTACTTAAACTGACCACAATTGAGCTCTATTTATAGTAGAGCAAGTTTGTTTTGCAAGGAATAGTGCATGGCAGCTGGAAAGTAGGTTTGGCCAATGTTGGCAAATGAAAATCCAAGTCTCCTCCAGCCATTGACTAGAGGTTAGGGCACAGAGCTTTGGTCCCCTTGGTCTTGGATAAGTCTTGACTGATTTCAGATGAGAATGGCTCAGTCCATGCCACCTTGATGGTTCCATTGAATGCCTCATTCCAAATTTGAAGTCTTGTCCCTATTTTGGCAACTCTAGGTTCAACATGTTATTCCTTGTTCCTTGGACCTTGGAGGCTTAGCTCAGTGATTGTCCCCTTTAGATTCAATCCTCTGAGGTGTCCAAGTGGATTGGAGCAATTGAAATTGGCTGATTTTGGCAAATCGAGCCAAAATGCAAATTCTGCCTTGCCTTGACAGATTTCAGCAAGGCAACTTGGCAATGTTGTATCTCATGGTGTAGGTTGAATTTGGAAATGTTCTTGGCCATTTTGGAAAGCTCTTACATGATACAACAACTGTTTGAACAAGTTTGGTTTTGATCTCTTTTGATTCCAAGTGAAAAATCCCCCTACATTTGGCAAAAAGTGAAGGCAAATTCTGACTTAGTGAAAATTTCACTAAGTGTTGGAAAAAGTGACATTTTCACTTTTCAGCCACTTTGATCACTCCATAACTCAAAATCCTTAATGAATTGGAATGACTTGTAGTTGAAGTTTTTGTAGGTGATAATGAGGGCTACAAATCCATCTTTGGATGAGAAAAAATGGCCTTGTGGTTTAGGAGTTATGGTCTTCCAAAGTTGGTACCTTTGCCACTTTATTTTTAACTTAGAAAAATTTCTAAGTTTTATGGTTACCCCTTTTACAAGTTATCTCACTTTTCTTGATTTTTCTTGATGAATGATGATTAAAATCATACATTAACATCATTTTAGGGTTAAAAATCCATTTTGGTGAAAAATCTCAAAAAGTCAAAGTTGACTTTTGTGCACAGTTGACTTTTTATCAGATGAATTCCAAACTGTGCAATTCTTCAGGAAATCATGTCCTTGACCTAAATCAAACTTGATGGACATGTTCCATGGGTGTCATAGGGTATATTCAATCATGTATTAGGGTTTGGGAGCATGTCTTGGTCAAAAGTCAAAGTTACAGTTGACTTTTCCCTTAAAACCCTAATTGTGGTGCAGATGAAAATGAGACTTGTTGCTCAAGCTTCTTGGATCAATCCATTGTTCCAAATGGATAAATATGGTGTATTAGAGACCCTCAAATCATCTCTTGAGGTCTTGGCTCATGGTTTGTCCCAAAAGTCAACTTAGGGGTGAATTAGGTCAAGAAACCCTAATTCCTGATTTTTGATGAATGCATCCCCTGAGGCAAAATTGACTTGATGCATGGGTTCATGAGGTTCCATGAAGCATATTAGGTCATGTTTTGGATCATTGCCTTGTGCCCAGATGAAAATTTCCATCTGGAGGCCCTGGTCGACCAAAACCCTAATTTGGTGACACTGTCGATCTTGAGACTTGATCCACCTAGAAGGGAGCAGCCTTGTGCTTAATCCTTGAAGTGGGAGTCCTTTTTGATCCATTGTGGATATTTAAGATATTAGACAAGTTGAAGATCATGTCATTGCTTGATTGATCCTTTGTCTAAGCACTCAGAGAGGGCTTGAAACCCTAATTTTGATTGTAGTGGATGCTCACCCATCTTTGGGGAGACTAATGAAGCATGATGGTTCATCCATATTGTGATGATGATTTTCACAATGATGGGAAATCTAAGTGGTCAAAATTTGGGGTATTACAGATGCCCCTATTTAATCTTCTTGGACCCGAAGGTATGAATGACGAAGGGATTCGGGCATTCGGGGTGCAAGAGGATTGAATATCGGAATATCCAAAATTTTGATGGTGGTTATGAATGGTAGCTTACGCATTCATCTTCTTTAGCTAAGCGATGATGCTTAGAAAAGGTAAACTTCCCCTCGATCCTGGTTTCCTACCAAGGAACTGGTCTTAGTTTCTGATTTAAACTTCCCCTCGATCCTGGTTTCCTACCAAGAACTGGTCTTAGTTTCTTTTGTCAATAAACTTTCTTGACAAGGGACACTATTCATAGGGGCTTTCCTCAAACTTCTCGCCGAATTTTCCTGGGGAGATGCCATTTGAGTGGAAAAAGATTTGATGTCAGACTTGCTGGGGAACCCATTCGTCTAAGTTGTAGAGGTGTACAAACTTCTCTGTTGGAGACGCCATTTGTTGACTCTGCTGGGGAAAACGATTCTCTTGAGAGACTGTTTTCATTTGGAATCTTTCATCATACTTTTCTCGGGATCTTCCCGGAGAAACGCCATATGATGGGGTCCAACTTTGTGGGGCCGATGACCTTTTCATCAGCGGTCCTTTCGGAGCAAAACTGGCATGCTGCCGAATCTCTGATCACGAGGCTTTCTCTGTGGATTTTCCTTAATCCGAGAAAGCAAGGATATCATCTTCTATGGCGAAGAGTGATGTTTATTGAGAGTTTTCTCTGGCTTTTCAGAGGTTCAAGTTATCAAAGTGGCCAAGTGCCGACTCTGATCTA
The DNA here is from genome assembly GCA_022829125.1 of Lathyrus tuberosus. NCBI lineage: Eukaryota > Viridiplantae > Streptophyta > Magnoliopsida > Fabales > Fabaceae > Lathyrus > Lathyrus tuberosus. The sequence goes on along the minus strand of JALAZF010000082.1, from coordinate 1,102,080 downwards.
AAGATACACTGGTGGCGAGATTGTGCAGACGCAACACTTCCTGACGAGGAAAAAACTGACAAACTCGATTGAGAAAACTGTTTATCACTAGGGGACAAGACCGACTCAAATGATAGTGATGCAATACGAAATGCGAACGCAAATAAAATGCATGAAGTATGTATGTATATGCTGACAAAACAGACGCGACATACAGACTAATGGATGAACACAATTGGATACTCGGCCATCGCGGGGCGAAGAAGTACCGTTGATTCAAAATAGCAATTCCACCTTGCTTAGGAGAGATAGTCCCGTTGGGAGCTATGTTGATCGGGCTTAAGAGATGAGAACTCGGCCGAGGATGTCAGACGAAACAAGGTCTCTGACATAGTTGATCCCTTCATTCAGGCATACTGGCTTAGAAGGAGTACTTTGATTCTGCACTTTGAAGTTCGCTTACTTCGGGAGAAGCAATCGATGTTCTTCTGATGTTCAACAGTCAAAAGAAATTGTCATCTTTATTTTAAAAGCAGAAAAAGTTTTAACAAGTAAATTCATTTTTGTTTTATTTCAAGAATCGCTGATTAAGTTTAAACAACGTCATTCTGTAAAGCTAAAACAAGCAAGAGTTACAAACAAAAGCACAAGGGTTCAAATTTTATTGATAAGATGGAGATCAGCCAAACGCGTGATTCCAAAGAGTATATACAAAGTTAGAAAACGGTAATTTACAGGGAAAAGGGCTACGTTGAAACATAACGACCACTATCCTTCTACCAACTTTGAATTCGGGGCATCCTGAGCTTCTGTCAAAGATGACCTTTGAGTGGAGATTTCCTCCGATAGATGATGTAACTACTGCTGAGGGACTTGCCTCTGTTGAACATAGTTACTTGCCATTATCCCTAACTTTTGCCTGGATTGTACTATGAGATTTCCAATCCATCGGGATGATTCTTTTTTTTCATGTCTCTAACTTTTGCCTGGACCGCCCTTTCGGGTTTTCAATTCACCGAGACGTTTTTTTTTTAGTTTAGGCGAAGTATTTCTTGACTACATCAACATTCGTGGGGTAGGCAAATTCCTCTCCATCCATGGTTGCAAGTCTCAAGGCGCCGCCTGAGAAAGCTTTCGTGACCACATAGGGGCCATCATAATTTGGGGTCCATTTGCCCCGAGAGTCAGTGAGAAATGATTGTATCTTCTTGAGCACGAGGTCTCCTTTCCTGAAGACACGAGGTCGGACCTTTTTGTTGAACGCCCTCTGCATTCTCTGTTGATACAACTGACCGTGGCATAGTGTCGTGATTCGCTTCTCTTCGATCAGGTTCAGGTCGTCGTGTTGACTTTGACACCATTCAGCTTTGGTGAGCTTAGCTTCCATCAATACCCTGATTGACGGGATCTCTACTTCTATGGGAAGCACTGCCTCCATGCCATATACTAGAGAGAAAGGGGTAGCCCCTGTTGAAGTGCGGACAGATGTGCGATAACCATGAAGAGCAAAGGGTAGCATCTCGTGCCAATCTTTATAGGTTACAACCATCTTTTGAACGATCTTCTTGATGTTCTTGTTAGCCGCTTCTACCGCTCCGTTCATCTTGGGTCGGTAGGGAGATGAGTTATGGTGTTCGATCTTGAACTCAGCACACAACTCTTTCATCATCTTATTGTTTAAGTTAGATCCATTATCAGTAATGATCTCGCTTGGAACACCATAACGGCAGATGATATTGTTTTTGATAAATCGGACCACCACTTGTCGGGTTACATTGGCGAATGACGCTGCTTCGACCCATTTGGTGAAATAGTCAATGGCTACAAGGATGAACCGATGTCCGTTTGAAGCCTTGGGCTCAATCATACCAATCATGTCGATTCTCCATATGGAAAATGGCCACGGGGAAGAAATAACTTTGAGATGTGATGGCGGTCATGAATTTTGTCGTAGTATATCTGACACTTGTGACACCTCCTCATGTACTTGTAGCAGTCGGATTCCATGGTCAACCAATAATACCCGACCCTGAGAATTTTTCTCGCCATTGTGTGTCCGTTGGCATGAGTGCCAAAGGATCCTTCATGAATTTCTTTCATGAGCATGTCTGCTTCTGGTCTGTCGACACATCGGAGCAAGACCATGTCAAAATTTCTCTTGTAAAGAGTGTCACCCGCCCAGGAAGAAGTTTCCAGCCAATCTTCTGAGGGTTTTCCTGTCTTTTCTGAGTGCCCCAGATGGGTACTCTTGTTTCTGAAGGAAGCATTTGATATCGTGATACCAAGGTCTGTCGTCTATGACTGCTTCAATCGCGAAGATGTAAGCGGGTCGTTCAAGGCGCATTATGTCGATCTTAGGTATGTCATTCCATCGACCTACACTAATCATGGAAGAGAGAGTGGCTAATGCATCAGCCATGTGATTCTCATCACGAGGGATGTGATGAAAGTCGACTCTGTTGAAGAAGGGTAACAACCTTCTTGCATAGTCTTTTTAAGGAATCAATCCTGATTGGTATGTGTTCCAATCTCCTTTTATCTGGTTAATAACCAGGGCTGAGTCGCCGTATACGTCCAAGTTTTTGATCCTTAAATCCATTGCTTCTTCGAGACCCATAATACAAGCTTCGTATTCGGCCTCGTTGTTCGTACATTTGAACGTAAGTCTGGCAGTGAAAGGAATGTGGGAACCCTGAGGGGTAACAATGATTGCCCCAATTCCGTTTCCATAATGATTGACTGCTCCGTCAAAGATAAGTCCCCACTGGGAACCTGGTTCTGGCCCTTCACTGGATAGCGGTTCATCGCAATCTTTCATTTTTAGATACATGACATCTTCGTCTGGGAAGTCAAACCCGATTGATTCTTGATCGTCAATCGGTTGATGAGCCAAATGATCGGCTAAAATACTTCCTTTAACGGCTTTCTGAGCGTGGTACTCTATGTCATATTCTGATAGTAACATCTGCCAACGGGCAATCCTTCCCGTGAGAGCAGGTTTTTCAAAAACGTACTTGATTGGATCCATTTCGGAGACCAACCAAGTAGTATGACGAATCATGTACTGGCGAAGACGTTTGGCTGCCCAAGCCAAAGCGCAACAAGTTTTCTCAAGCATTGTGTACCGAGTCTCGCAGTCGGTGAATTTCTTGCTTAGATAGTAAATGGCAGACTCTTTCCTTTTAGTTTCGTCTTGTTGGCCAAGTACACATCCCATTGAGTCCTCTAGGACTGTAAGGTAAATGATTAGTGGTCTTCCTTCCACTAGAGGTGATAGAATCGGAGGATTCAATAAATATTCCTTAATACTGTCGAAGGCAGTTTGGCAGTCTTCTGACCAAACGCAATCCTGGTTCTTTTTCAATAACTTGAAAATCGGCGCACAAGTCGCGGTCATAAGGAATATAAATCTGGAGATGTAGTTCAAACGTCCCAAGAATCCTCTGACTTGTTTTTCAGTTTTCGGAGAAGGCATTTCTTGAATGGCCTTGACCTTGTCAGGATCAACTTCAATTCCTTTATGGCTGACGATGAACCCTAGTAATTTCCCCGAACGGACACCGAAGGTGCACTTGTTAGGATTCAAGCGGAGCTTGAATTTTCTTAGACGTTCGAACAATTTTGATAGATGTTCAATGTGCTCATCCTCTGTTCTTGATTTTGTAATCAAATCATCGACATATACCTCGATTTCTTTGTGTATCATGTCATGAAACAGAGTAGTCATGGCCCTTTGATAGGTTGCCCCGGCATTCTTCAAACCGAACGGCATTGCCTTGTAACAAAAGGTACCCCATGGGGTAATGAACGAAGTTTTCTCCATGTCTTTCGGCGCCATTTTGATCTGGTTATAGCCCGAGAATCCATCCATGAAGGAGAATACTTTGAACTTTGATGTGCTGTCAACCAGCATGTCAATGTGTGGTAAAGGAAAGTCGTCCTTTGGACTTGCCTTGTTCAAATCTCTGTAATCAACACACATTCTGACCCTTCCATCCTTTTTGGGAACGGGTACGATGTTGGCTAACCATTGAGGATATTCAGATGTAGCGAGGAAACCCGCATCGATCTGTTTCTGTACCTCCTCTTTGATTTTGATGGCCATGTCCGGGTGAGTGCATCTCAACCTTTGCTTTACTGGCAGACATTTCGATCTTAGCGGTAAGTGATGTTCCACAATGCTGGTATCCAACCCTGGCATATCCTGATAGGACCAAGCGAATACATCGGGGAATTCTTTGAGAAGCTTTATCAGATCTTCTCTGGCAGTTGGACTGAGCAATGCTCCGATCCTGATTTCTTTTCTCTCTTTTTCTGAACCCAAGTTTACCGTTTCCAACGGTTATTTGTGAGGTTCAATGGACATTTCCTCTTGTCTGAGTAGTTGGGAGATCTCTTCTGGAATTTCGTTGTCATTTTCTTCTTCAGCCTCGAATACCGGGAACTCAAAGTTGGGAGAAGACATCGGATCGTATGTTTCAACTGGGTATAAAACAAGCAATCTGCATGACGTGATGATTCGTGTTTAGAAGAGATAGAGAAAATGCAAGTGTGTGCAGTGTTTTGATTTTACTGCTTGTTTTTATTATTGAATGTTTTTTAGGATTACCATTTTCTGAAAAAGAAAAAAGAGAAAACAGCAATAAATGCGGAAATTACAGAACGACATTATTTTATTAATGAACAAGTCGAATCTTGAAACTACAGCCCTATAAAACAAAACTCTGTCGCTTTGGGCAAAGCGAAGAGGGAAATTTACAGAAAACGAGCCCTATCAAAATATCCGTTTCACCTGGGCAGGGTGAAAGGTTTAAAGATGGCAATTACTTTGACTGGTGAACGACCTTCGGAACCTCGACGGCAACCCATTGGCGGCGAACTCCTCGGTGAATCACAAAGTCTGGCACCTTCCTTGATTTGTCTTCAGAAATGACGCTGATTTCTGGTGGAGTAGGATTATTGGAATCTGTCTCCCAAGCAGAGTTGTCGTAGGAGAATTCCTCAGTTGTATTTTTCATAGCATTTGTGCTCTCAGCTGTATCTCCCCATCCAGTTGACTGGATATCTTCGAGCCTGATACGAGAGCTTTCGGGAGCAGTGTACTTGACCATAAAGTCGTATTTTCCACTTGGTTGTCCCAAAGTGTCCCAAACTTCTTTGGAACTGAAGAAGTCATCCCTCTCAATGACGTTGACCTCAGGAAAAGCATAGTTGATGAATTCTAGTCCTGCAAATGTTGCGAATTCATCTTCATATTGAGTAGTTTCCGAATGACCTGAGTGTTGATCCCATGACATGGCGGGGACACAGGTATTCTGTTTAATGACGCTCAGCTGAGTTTCATTACTCGGCTGACTTTCTTGCCCCAAGTTTCCTGGGTAAGGCTGCCACATTGGCAGACCATCCATCGGGCCATAGTAATTGTGATCAAAGTTTTCTTTCATCAGAGTGTCTTCCTCTAATGAATTTGGTGGAGCACGGCATCCTTCCGGATCACAATCTCCGTAGATCATTTCGACATCTGATCTTGGTATAAATCTCGGACTTTCTGTAGGAAAGCAAAAAGGCATAGGCACCTCTTCCTGAGACATATAACCTTCCTTGTTAAGGTAGGACTTCCATTCTTCATCTGTGTCAGAGGGATCTTCCTCATTGATAGCATGAACTGTCTGAGACACTGGGTGAAGAAAAACTCCACTGTGGAAGAATTTTTGAAGGGGATGAAGACTTTCATCGTTGGCGGCTGTCTGGGTACAGGTTGCAGAAAAACCAAGACCCTTCTTTGTTTTATTGTCAATAGGAATGACAAGCCGTCCCCATCCTGTCGTATCGGTACTCTCGACCGCTTTGATAGCATCTTTGTATGAAGAAATTGAAGTTCCTTCTTCGGATTGATCATTCTTGCTCATCGATAGTGCTTGGAACTGAGTTCCAATAACCTCCTCGGGTTCCACACAAGTAGATGATGATAGGCTACTCACAAGCAAGGCTTGTTCCCCATAAACTGTGACAAGTTGATCATTCTTGACGAACTTTAGCTTTTGGTGGAGGGTTGAAGTAACCGCTCCAGCCTGATGTATCCAAGGTCTTCCTGATAAACAATTGTACGTTGCCCAGATGTCCATGACCTGGAAAGTGATTTGGAAAGTGTGAGGACCAATAGTTATGGGAAGATCAACTTCGCCGATAACTGTTTTCCTGGATCCGTTGAATGCTTTGACGACGACCTCGCTGACTCTCATCGGAGGGCCCTTGAATGATAATTGCATCAAGGTGGACTTCGGCATAACATTCAGGGCTGACCCTGTGTCTACCAGTACGTTGGCTAAAGCATCGCCCTGGCAGTTAACTGTAATGTTGAGCGCCATGTTATGACGACGACCCTCTTCGGGTAATTCCTCATCACTAAATCCCAAATTGTTGCAAGAAGTGATGTTAGAGACAATGCTATCGAATTGTCTGATTGTTACATCCTGTTCCACAAAGACTTGCTCCAAGACTTTCTGTAGAGCCTCTCTGTGTGCTTCTGAACTGAGTAACAATGATAATACTGAGATCTTTGAAGGAGTCTGTAACAGTTGATCAACAATGTAATATTCACTCCTTTGGATGAGCTTTAGCATCTCATCTTTGTCTTTTGAAAAGTCGGGATTACTAGATTGACCGACTGGCGGATCAGGAATTTCTGCCTGAAGTTCCTTTTCTTTGTTAGCTTCCCCAACCCCTCGGTTGAAGATTCTACCACTCCGTGTTACACGACTGACGTCTGTAATATTCACGACGGAGGGTAATGGAATTTCCTTTCCATTCTTAATTGTTGTTGCACCGTATTTATAAGGGATCGCCTTAGCTGATTCATACGGTAATGGTCCCGGTAGATAGATGACTATGGGAACCTTCTGATTTTTCTGACCGTCATAAGTAACCTCGATCTGTTACCGGTTGGGAACTCTAGATTCGTCAAGTAGAGGGACGATGGCAAAAACATCCCTGGTCCTATGATGACCAGAGATCGTGACAACATCCTCAGCTTGCTCGGCAAGGTAGTTCGGCGACCAAATGATGGGTCCTGAACCTGGATATGGATGAATTTCTCCATGATCGATCTGACCCTGAAGAGCTGCTCTCATAAGGTAACACCCTTGGTTACTTTCCGAACAGACGCTACAATTGTCATAGTTGTGTGGTGGCACCTGGCCACGCCCATTTTGAATACAATGTAACCTCACTAGGTTACCTTCCATTGATCGGACATCCTGACTTTGACGACGAGTAGGATTCCTGTTATTGATATTAATCTGCTGAGTATCTTCGTCCATATAGATTGGCATCCACCAGTGATTTAACAAGTGCTGAAGTGCCTCCTGGACAAGGGTACAACCTCGATCGTTTTCGCAACCCACTTTACAATTTTGATAATCGTGTGATATTAAGAATCCGAGTCGGACCTGCTTAGCATGTAACTCTACCAGATTGGTATTCATCACGCGGATGTCAAAGATCTGAACCATGTTGATTTGATAGGAGTTCCTATCATGGTAGTCTTGGATCCATCCAAGATCCATCTGACGCTGGAGAGCCTCTTGTATGAAAGAGCATCCCTGTTTGTTTACCGAGCAAATCAGACAGGAACTGTAATCGTGCCGCGGCAGATTATGATACTGGCTTTGCCTTGAGTGCATCGCCACCAAGTTGACATTCATCGCACGGATGTCGTGGTTTTGAATGACGTTGGAATTCGTGTAAACCATGTTAACTCCACGAACTCGGTGCTCTTGGATCCATCCAAGATCCATTTGTTCCTGTAGAGCTGATTGCACTACAGAACATCCCTGGTTGTCTTTAGAGCAGATATCACACTGGTGATAATTATGAGGTGACACATGGCCATATCCACTCTGTCTATAATGCATCTTGACCAGATTGGTCCCCAATAAGAGTACATCGTGAATTTGATAGACATTGTTAGTCTCTTTCTCAATCAGATTGACTGCAGCTGTCTCATGTTGAGGCAGCGGGTTCGTAAGAACATTAGGATTCGTATCTTTGAAAGATAAGAGCCCGCTCCTAACAAGCTTTTGCACGTCGGATTTGAAATTGAGGCAAGTCTCAATGTTATGCCCTGAACCTCCTTGATGATAAGGGCATGTTTGATCCGCTTTAAACCAGAAAGGCGGATTTTCCGGAACTGAAAGGGGAGACTTAGTTTGGATGTGCCCCTTGGCTAGCAGTAACGGAAACAGTTCTGCGTACGTTACAGGTACAGGATCAAATCCTGGTGGCCGTGTTGTACGGTTGTTGTTATATGGGGGACGAGCCTGCTGAAGAGGCTGTTGTGTCCTCTGTTGGTCAGGTTGGCTCTGCGCAACCTGAGGTTGATACATAGGAACAGGCTCGGGGCCGATAGCAGGAGTAACAGCTGCTACTGGCTGATAACGTCGCCTTTGCTTTCCGAGAGAGATATTCCCAATATCTTGCTCTTTTTTCTTAGGGAGAGCACTACCGTATTTTTTAGTACCGCTCGTTGATCCAGTGTCTTTTACCAAACGTCCTTCTCGGACGGCTTCCTCAAGACGTACACCCATACCGACCATCTCGGTAAAATCACTGGGCGCACTGGCGACCATTCGGTCATAGTAAAATGAGCTTAAGGTCTTTAAGAAGATCTTTGTCATCACTTTTTCCTCAAGAGGTGGACAAATTTGAGCGGCAATTTCATGCCACCTTTGAGCATACTCCTTAAAGGTTTCCTTGTCCTTTTGCGACATTGATCTGAGTTGATCTCTGTCGGGTGCCATGTTCAAATTGTACTTGTATTGTTGGACGAAGGCAGTACCAAGATCTCTGAATATACTGATCGTAGTACGGTTTAAACCCATGTACCATTTGAGTGCGGCACCGGTTAAACTATCCTGGAAGTAGTGAATCAGCAGGTCCTGATTCTCCGTCTGAGCTGACATCCGCTGAGCGTACATCACCAGATGGCTCTGAGGGCAAGAGTTACCCTTATATTTTTCAAAGTCGGGCACTTGGAACTTGTGCGGGACTTTTACATTTGGGACCAAGCAGAGGTCTGCGGCGTCCTTTCCAAATAGATCCTGACCGCGAATGGCTTGCAGCTCTTTCTGCATTTCCAGGAACTGTTCTTAGAATTCATCCATTCTGTCAAACATAGTTTCCTTCTTATCAGAAGGTGTCCGTGGAATCTGTCCTTCCGGGACAGTGTGCACCACAGGGGGTGGTACCGTGACTACGGCAGTAAGTCTTGGCGCCTCCCGAAGTTTGTAACCTTCAGGAGTCTTGAGTATGCCCCTGGCATCTTCGCTTTCCCGAAGTTTGTAACCTTCAGGCCCAGCGACTTCTGTTGCGATTCCCTGATCTTCAGTGATCGGCGGAACATATCCTTCCGGGATATAGTTAACAGGCATGCCCCAAGGATGATCTTTCGGCATCTGATACCTAGGATCATACTTTTCTATGATGGGCGTTGAGGTGATCTCTGAGATCACAGTTCTTTGTAGCTGAGCTCCTGCCATGGCTTGCATGTCGTTACGAAGCTTTCTCATATCCTCTCTCAGAATGTCGATCTCTTCTTTCAACTCTCTATTTTCTTCCTCAAGATCATCCATCTTTTTCTGACGATTGGCCCGAGTATTATACGAATGAGACAGTTTGACTCTAGAATCGAGACACAAACGTGAGATTCGTAGGTAAGGAGAATACGCGATGTGAGAATGATGAATGCAATGATTATATTAATTGTTTTTAGGTTTAATTAAAATAAACTTCGACAATTAGATTGCAAATATCAAACAGTGGGGAAACCCCTTTTTATTGAAATTCAAAGGATTACAGAAATGGAAATACAGTAAATTACAAAGCGCAGAAACAAAAACCTAAACTAATGGGTCCCGAGTCCTCCTCTTTGACCGGGGCGCTTGGGCCGTTGTCGGGTTGTCATTCCTTTGCCAGGTGAAAGGAGCGACCAAATTCCTTTGGTCATCTTGATTCTCTACAGCATGCTGCTCCAAAATTTCAATCAGAGCATCTTTCTCTTTTAGTAGTTGCTGTATTTGGATACACTCTACGTCGAGGGTGCGGTACTTGTTCTTCCAAGACCTTCTTTCCTTTTAAACCTTGTTGAGAGTAACCTGAAGCCTTTCAGTTTCCATCATGAAGTACATGACAATTTCCCTCGGCGGAAGAATTCCGTAACGAGGATAAGGCATCTTTAGCTTAAGAGCTCTAGTTTGTACCCAATGGAGATAAGGCTCCACCGAGACACAGTCCGGTTTTCCCAGAGACTCTCGTCCTTTCTTATAAACATGTTTCCAAGCTTGCACTATTTCCATCTTTAGTGCTCTGTCACTTTCTCCTTCTTTGAAGAAAAGACCTTCCAGATGAACACCCAGTGGGATGTGTCTCATCGGGTATCCAAATTGACGAAGAACTAATATCGGATGATAGTTGATTCCTCCTTTAGTTCCTATGAGGGGTACGCTGGGGAAGTTTCCACAACGGTCAATGATTCTGATTCCCTCATAAATCCTATTACACCAATCTATATCAGAGTTGGTGAGAGACATGATCTTCTGCGACCAACGTAAGACACTCTTGCAATCCCAAAAAGCAGCAGACTTGGGCAAGTGAGAGATAAACCATTTGTAGAGCAAAGGTACACAGCATGTGATCTCCCCTCCACTGTACAAATTTCCTAAGTGTACAGAATGATACGCATCTACGAGCAAAGTCGGCACAGGGTTTCCAATGAGAAAAACCTTAATAGCGTTGATATCGACGAAGTTATTGATGTTGGGAAACAAAAATAACCCGTAGGTGAGCAAGACAAAGATGCTTTCAAAAGCAGTCTCGTTCCCTATACTAGCGAAGTACAGAGCTTTCTTTGTCAAGAACTGGGCTGGCAAACCTTGGATGCCACCCTTAGTGGTCATGTGAGTCCTGACCTCAGACTCGTCCAAATGAATTGCTATTGCAATAGTCTGATTCTTTGCAATTTCTTCCAGTCCAGAAAATGGAGCTCGATCAGTGATATGTAAATCAGTCAGATGAGAATACTCCTCCAGCATTGGTGATAGCTGGTAATCCGGGAATGTGAAACAGTGATAAACCGGATCGTAGAATTGAATGAGCGCGTCCATGATTCCCTTAATCACATGGACTCTTAACAGTGGTAGCAAACCACCGTGCTTGGCTCTGAAAGCCTCTGGGTTAACGATCATCCTCGCTAACTTTCTCAAATCCCCCAGTTTTGGAACCTTGAAGGTATACTGGTGAGTTCTCCTTCTACCGAAATCCATTAATGCAATCTTTTTCTCTGATATTTACAATCACAGTCTTAGTTTAATTTGAAAAACAGAGAGACTAGAAGAGAAAGTTTTTGAATGTTTTAATGTTTTATTAAATGAATGCATGAATGCAGCACACAAAAACATAGAAAAAACATGGGGTCAAAGGGTCGTTGTCATGAAGTCAAGGCTCTACCCATCCCCAAAGGTTTATACTAGGGTGATTTTTGTACCTGTACTCATTATCCTCAGCTCCTCCCAGGAAAGCAAAACAACAAGCGGATCGCCAGCGAGTTGTGTGCAATCTTAGAGTAAGTGCTATTCACCGAGAATAGATCACCAGCCTCAAATGAGGGTAGTATCGCGTAACAGCTATTTCCGATAGCCTCCGCACTACGAAAGGGTTTGGCTTTTCTAGGTGTATACTCATTCTCACCACATGCGGCATCACACGCATTCCCAGTAGCAGAAAAATAAACACGTATAGCATTTAGGAAAAGCAGTATATATATTTGTCCTAATCATCCTAGACTTATAAAGCTACGATTCTTAAGTTCCTGACAGAAATGGGTTCCCCAGCGGAAGCCCCAATCTGTGGTTCCCTGCCTAAGAGATGGACCAGCATAGGTCAATCTTTCTCTTCGGTAGAGTTCCCATTTTCCGTAGAAAACGGGGATGATGCCCTAAGGCAGAAAAGGAGACTCCCCAGCAGAGTCGCCATTTGTGTAATTTTTCACACAAGAGAAGTAGAAAGAAAGGAACGGGCCCCACGGTGGGCGCCACTTTTCTGTAGCGAGCGATTTTGGACGCGGTTCTTAAGCGCTGGTCGCTCTCTGCGGTTTGAGCTTTGACTACAGGTCGATTCATTTTTTATCCTATTGTGAGCTGAATAAGGAAGGGAAATAGATGTCTCCAATTAACCCTGCTTTGCATACTGAGTTTAAACAGCGGTCTGTTAGGTTACGAATGCTATCAATGTGGGGGGGCCTTTGTACTGGTTATTCGTATTTCGCCAATACAGGTTTCTTTCTTTCGATCTGGGCAGAAGGTTTCTGGCGGGGAATAAGGATTAGGATGTTAGGACTGGTGCTTTTGAATTACTGCTTTTGATTGATGGAGATATGGGATTTGGGTTTTTTGTTGATTGCGCTCGCTAAGATCTTTTCTTTCGATCTTATGCCTACGTATTCCCGTTTACCGAAACAGGGAAATCAGAGCGTTCGTAGTTCCTCCTATTCTATGGGAGGAAATTGGTTTTTGGTGTCTTGTTCAAAGCCCAAGACGTGAAGCGAAAGGTGATTTGTATCTTGTTCAAAGCCTAAGATGTGAAGCTAAAAGGTCTATTTGTGTCTTGTTCAAAGCCCAAGACGTGAAGCTGAAAGACCTCGGCTTTAGAGAGAATTTGTCATCTCTAAAGAGGGGAGAAGGAGAATTACTTTAACTGGGATACGCGGATCCGAGCAATGCCATAATTTCCGAAGAAAGGGTTTTAACCTGAAGGAGAAGACTTTAACTCAGTGTAGAGCAATGCCATCTTTCCTTAGGAATTTCTCATGCTAAAAGAGGGACAGTGGCATGGATGTAGATGATCCAGATGCTTGCCGCTTACAGCGATTAGATGAAGGGAAAGGAGTTGTTGATGTTTGTGTACTGTGAACGAGGCACAGCTTTGATGCTAAAAGGTTAATTGGATCAACCAGTGGTTTTCTTATACAAAGCCTAAGAGGAGGCTAATTTCCGCTAGGAAAATCATTATACAAAGCCTAAGAGGAGGCTATTTTGTGTCTCGTACAAAGCCCGAGAGAGAGGCTAAAAGTTTTTGACCCAGTGGGGCATATCGTTATACAAAGCCTAAGAGGAGGCTAGCAAAGAGTTGACTCAGTTAGAGAATCGTTTATAATCAATAAGAGAGTGTTTTTGTATCTCGTACAAAGCCCGAGAGAGAGGCGAAAAGGTTGTTTTGACTCCACTGGGGAGAATTTTGGTATCTCGTACGAAGCCCGAGATGGAGGCTATTGTAACTGTTTCAGTTGAGTGACAGATCCAATATACTGATTTAAAAGAGAAAATCAGTTCTTATATGAGTAACACTGTACACAAGGATTTAATTTGAGGATCAGGGATATTTCCTTCTCTTTGAGGAAACGGGAAATCCAAAGGGTATCAAGACTGTCCGAGTCTGCGGGTTTCCTTCCTATTTAACGAAGGGTGCTTGAGAATGTCTTTGAGACTCAAGGAAGTTAGACTGTCCAAGTCTAGAGTTTTATCTTTTGTACTATGCTTCGAGAAACAGTAGTAGACTCTATGAAAGGACTGTTTTATGAGGATGACTAGGTTCTGTTCCTATACCTCTAGGAGGTCGTTGGGACAATTTGTACGAAGCCCAAGAGGAGGCTGGAATCTTTTAAGAAGCCGACGGGTCCTTGTACGAAGCCCAAGAGGAGGCTATCATTCTCGGAGGAAGAGATCATTATACGAAGCCTAAGAGGAGGCTGTGAATACTTCTAAGAAGCCGTAGGGTCCTTGAATAATGCCCAAGAGGAGGTCGATGCTTTTAAGAAGCCCGTGGGTCTATCACCTCCTTTCCATTAGGAGAGATAACTCTTTTAAAGATGAAAACCACTGGTAAACGTGCGAGGTTTACTATCCAGCGATTTTTAGCTTTTAAAGAGGGTTCCTTAGTTAAGGTCCAAGATTATGACCGTAGTGGGTACCCAAACCCCGAGACATTCAAGGCAAGCTATCCACAAGGAATAGATCAAGTCAGGAAAGTTCGAGAATTGGGAAGAAACTCAAAGATGCCATTCACGGAGAATACATTCATCTTGGGGAGTAGAGCTTCTTGACGATTCCTAAGGAGGACAGCCGAAGAGAAGACTGTATCTGGTGCTCCTATTGGGGATCTAGGCGTCTATTTCTACGAATAAATGAAACGGCGTCACCTAGTTCTAGACGTAGTTACCGGGGAAACTCGAAATATCTATACTATTATTACACAATAGATATGAGTTTATGAAAGGAGACTTACAGTGATCAGCCCCACAATACAGTTTATAATATGAAAGCAGTAAATGAAAGCGATAACCACTTACTCGGTTGTAGTGCTTCCATGCTGTTTGGTTAGTTGTTCAACAAAGAAAGATTGAAAACAACAGTATATTCAAAATCAAAGGAGAAAGTGCTTTGAAAAAGAAAGGTCTGGGGCTTACAGCTCAAGGAGAGGCCCAGGGTTTTATCAGTGAGCGCACTGTTTGACTTTGTACAGAGGGACTTATACAAGTGACTGGGGCCCAAAATGGTTTTCTGTACAAAGGGATGGGTCTTACACTCTCTCAAGAGGCCCAAAAAAGGTTTAAAGAAAAAGAGTGGGGCTTATAACACGAGGGTAGGCCCAAATGATTTTTCGTTTAAAAATGGCGATCGCGCCGAAGTTTTCTTTTAACGCAGAGGGACTTATACAATAAGTGAGGGCCAAAATGTTTTGGTTAAAAGGGGGATTGGGTCTTACACTCTAATAGAGGCCCAAAGAGGGTTTTGAAGAAAAATAAATGGGTCTTACTACTCGAGGGTAGGCCCAGATGATTTTTGAAAAGGCGACGATCGCGCCGTTTGTTTTTTGACGATATCGGAACTTATACAATAAGTGAGGCCCAAAGAGGATTTGGTCAAAAAAAGGATTGGGTCTTACACTCTAATAGAGACCCAAGAGTGATTTGAAAATGATTTATGAGGGTTGAATTAATCCAAAACCCTAATTTGTTTTCAAAATGTATTTAATTGAATAAAAATTCAATTAAAATGATAAAAAATTGTTTAACACATGGAAAACAAATTGTGATCTTGGATTAATGCTTCAAAAATTAAGTATTGACCTACAAAATAATTAGAAAGCATTAAAAGTTGCAAAATCAATGTAGAAAAAATATTTAAAATGCCAAAAACAATCAAAATATTAATTCTTTACAAAAATATCAATTATATGAAATAAATAATATTTTTGGGATTTTTTGATAAAATAAAATATTTTAACATTTTTGTAAATTATTAAAAAAAGAATCAATTCAAAATCATTAAAACTCAGAGAGAAATTAATTTTTGAATCAATTAAACAAAATCACAAAATTTAAATATTTGAATTTGAAAAAAAGGCGCCAAGAACAAGCTGAAGAACACGCGCGTGTTCTTGGTTTCTCAGATTTGCGTTTTCAATCCAATCTCCATGAATACGTAATCATATCATGCAATCCACATATCATTATGCTCGTCTCAACCTCACGATCATGTCTATGTACTTTAATTTCATTTAAATTAAACATACAACAAGAAATCACGAAGAAACCTCAAGAACCCTAATTTCTGCATGAAGGCTAGGATTTTTGATACACGATTCAAACAATGCAATTAATTGAGGGAAAACATTCCATGCATGATTATGAACATATGGCCAAATTATTGTGCGAGGAAATATGCATAGATTGAGAGATGACCAAGTATGTGCTTACCTCCAAGCCGTGACAGCAAGTTCAGAGTGATTTTTGATGTGGAGGTGTTACAGATGAGTGGTGATGATCTGGACAGCTTCCCTACACCCTATGGATTATGTTTGGATGGTTGGACTTGATTGAAATTGGCTGGATCATTTTGTGGTACCTCAGCTGCACCTTGTTTGAAAATTTGAGCAACCAGCTGGTGATTTCATGAAATTGATGTTTCAGAAGTTATGTGAGTGTTTGATCAGCTCATATGTGATGTATGTGAGGTGTGTGAGTGATTGGTTTGTGCAGAATTGCTCTCAAACTCAAAACCCGATAGCTACCTTGCTAAGAAAGGCATTTTTGCCAAGAGAAAGAGATTTTGAGGAAAGCATCTGTTAGATGGCTTTGGTGTACTTAAACTGACCACAATTGAGCTCTATTTATAGTAGAGCAAGTTTGTTTTGCAAGGAATAGTGCATGGCAGCTGGTAAGTAGGTTTGGCCAATGTTGGCAAATGAAAATCCAAGTCTCCTCTAGCCATTGACTAGAGGTTAGGGCACAGAGCTTTGGTCCCCTTGGTCTTGGATAAGTCTTGACTGATTTCAGATGAGAATGGCTTAGTCCATGCCACCTTGATGGTTCCATTGAATGCCTCATTCCAAATTTGAAGTCTTGTCCCTATTTTGGCAACTCTAGGTTCAACATGTTATTCCTTGTTCCTTGGACCTTGGAGGCTTGGCTCAATGATTGTCCCCTTTAGATTCAATCCTCTGAGGTGTCCAAGTGGATTGGAGCAATTGAAATTGGCTGATTTTGGCAAATCGAGCCAAAATGCAAATTCTGCCTTGCCTTGACAGATTTCAGCAAGGCAACTTGGCAATGTTGTATCTCATGGTGTAGGTTGAATTTGGCAATGTTCTTGGCCATTTTGGAAAGCTCTTACATGATACAACAACTGTTTGAACAAGTTTGGTTTTGATCTCTTTTGATTCCAAGTGAAAAATCCCCCTACATTTGGCAAAAAGTGAAGGCAAATTCTGACTTAGTGAAAATTTCACTAAGTGTTGGAAAAAGTGACATTTTCACTTTTCAGCCACTTTGATCACTCCATAACTCAAAATCCTTAATGAATTGGAATGACTTGTAGTTGAAGTTTTTGTAGGTGATAATGAGGGCTACAAATCCATCTTTGGATGAGAAAAAATGGCCTTGTGGTTTACGAGTTATGGTCCCTCCAAAGTTGGTACCTTTGCCACTTTATTTTTAACTTAGAAAAATTTCTAAGTTTTATGGTTACCCCTTTTACAAGTCATCTCACTTTTCTTGATTTTTCTTGATGAATGATGATTAAAATCATACATTAACATCATTTTAGGGTTAAAAATCCATTTTGGTGAAAAATCTCAAAAAGTCAAAGTTGACTTTTGTGCACAGTTGACTTTTTATCAGATGAATTCCAAACTGTGCAATTCTTCAGGAAATCATGTCCTTGACCTAAATCAAACTTGATGGACATGTTCCATGGGTCTCATAGGGTATATTCAATCATGTATTAGGGTTTGGGAGCATGTCTTGGTCAAAAGTCAAAGTTACAGTTGACTTTTCCCTTAAAACCCTAATTGTGGTGCAGATGAAAATGAGACTTGTTGCTCAAGCTTCTTGGATCAATCCATTGTTCCAAATGGATCAATATGGTGTATTAGAGACCCTCAAATCATCTCTTGAGGTCTTGGCTCATGGTTTGTCCCAAAAGTCAACTTAGGGGTGAATTAGGTCAAGAAACCCTAATTCCTGATTTTTGATGAATGCATCCCCTGAGGCAAAATTGACTTGATGCATGGGTTCATGAGGTTCCATGAAGCATACTAGGTCATGTTTTGGATCATTGCCTTATGCCCAGATGAAAATTTCCCTCTGGAGGCCCTGGTCGACCAAAACCCTAATTTGGTGACACTGTCGATCTTGAGACTTGATCCACCTAGAAGGGAGCAGCCTTGTGCTTAATCCTTGAAGTGGGAGTCCTTTTTGATCCATTGTGAATATTTAAGAGATTAGACAAGTTGAAGATCATGTCATTTCTTGATTGATCCTTTGTCTAAGCACTCAGAGAGGGCTTGAAACCCTAATTTTGATTGTAGTGGATGCTCACCCATCTTTGGGGAGACTAATGAAGCATGATGGTTCATCCATATTGTGATGATGATTTTCACAATGATGGGAAATCTAAGTGGTCAAAATTTGGGGTATTACAGTTCCTTTTTTTCCTTCCATTTTTAGATAATCAACTTGTATGGTACTGAATCTTCTTGTCTCTATGATAAAAAAATAAATGTAGCTACGTTACTGGCTAGATAGTGATGAAACTAAGTTGTTTTTCCAAAGCTACAACACAACAATCTAACTTCTAAATGCTTTTCCTTTATTCTGATGCATTTTGCTGCTATCTTTTTCTATCAAATGCTTAACACTTCTGCTATAGTCTGTTGTGGGGGAATTTAGGACTATCCTCCAATTGAGGAAAATAATATAACAATGATTGCAGCATCAGTTTTGAAATTTTTGCTTTATTAGAATTAGGACTATCCTCCAATTTCTGTTGTAGTCTATCAAATGTTTATTACCTTTTTTTGGCTCTGTTTTCACCCATTTTTACATGACTTCATTTTTATGTACTAATTATATAAAACACATGAAGTTAAGTAGATTATCTGAGACTTGATATTATCTTGAGTTGGATATTGACATTTATCAAACTCTGATATTCTTGAAGAGACTAGTTTCAAATTTGATACAACACCACAATATCATACTTGTTAACTAGTCATAAAAATGTTTGCATCAAATGGTGTCACTGTTACCATTATCCTTACACCACTTAATGCATCAAGGGTTTGAAAATTTGGACACGCTTCCTTCTCCCAAATACCAACCATTGTTTTTTACAGCTTGCAAGATGCTTAAAGAACCACTTGAAAATTGGCTTTCAGAGTTGGAAAAACTACCTAGTTTTGTTGTTTCTAATATATGTCTTCCTTGGGTATCTAAAATTGCATCGAAATTCAAAATTTCAAGAGTTGTTTTCCATGGAATTTCTTGTTTCACACTCTTGTGTTCACGTAATATAAGAGTATCATACATTGTAATCTGTAAAAGGCTTATTTTGAGTGGTTAGTTTTGCATTCTGAGTGATTAGTGATTACATTGTTAGACTGAATTTTTTCTTTCTCTTACTCTAGTTGCTTGTTGCCTGTTTTAGCTACTGTGTTAATATATCGCTACTTTTGTAGTTTTGGAATGTAGTTGTAATTTTATTATTTGCAGTTTGTAATTTGATTCTCTGCCTCATTTGTTTTAGATTGGTTCAAATTGTATGACTGATTATTATCTTGTGTTATAAAAGACGTTTATGTGAATCGTTTGGAACAAGCCACACAAAATTATAATAATGTGAATGGGTCGGAAAAGCTACAATTATGGAAAGAAGTTGTCGGCGGTAAGTCATGAGGCCGGTGTTACGGAACTGCCCGAATGATGGTCAACATACAGTATGGAGTGTCTTACTTGACATAAGTGACCATTTCAAACCCGGATAGAGAAGCGGAGAGCCAATCCATTGAGGCGGATAAAGTCGAGGCTTCTAGAGCACGTGAAGAAGCTACATTAGCTAATGCACGTACAAACGAAGCTAAAGCTGAGATAATAGGTTTGAAAAGGCAATTTGAAGAATTTGAGAAATAGATGTTTGCTTGGAAGTCGAGTAAGATGGGTCCTTCCATTACTCCTTCTAGTGTCAATCCTAATACTCATGGCCATTACGATGATGACTCTGATGAGAAGTCGTTGGATCAAGATGAAATGAGTGATGAATGTTGAGTCATATGCATTGTCTTATGCTTAGTTTTAGAACTTGTTCAAATTATTGTGGATTTTCACAAGTTTGATATTTCGCGTTGGTATTTTAATGTAACTTTGACATCTTTATGTAGCAATATTGTGGATGGGCACAAATTTAATATATTATGTCAATATCTTGATGTAACTTTGAAATCTTAATTAATGTAGCAATATCATGGATTTACATATGTTTGTTATCTTGTGTTGGAATTTTGATGTGATAATATATCAATGAATAGTTTGAAATTAAAAATAGGTCTGGGTAAATTTTATGTAGCAAATAAATTTTGTTTTAAAAAGGTTTAAATATAAATAAAAAAACCCAAAAAAAACCACTAGTGGCAGCTATAACCGACACTATAACACACAAGTATAAGGTGATAACGTTAACCATAATCGACGCTAAAATGTATAAGAGAAAAATAAAAAACCACTAGCGTCGGTTTTTTGTGACGCTATGATACACGATTATTGGAATATAACTTCGGTTATTAGCAACACTATGATTCAATAAAGCCACAACTAGTGTCTCGACAGACCGACGCTACGTGGCCATAGTAAGACAAGAGTGTCGCTCAGGACCGACACTAAAGCATTGAAGAGAATTATTAAGTGTCGCTTTAAACCGCAACTATGTGAAATTTATGTCGAAAATAGCTGATGTTATAGATAAAAAAATTGCAAGATTGCGTCGATTTTTGTATTTTAGCGTCATAATAGAGTTCCCAAAGCCGTCACTATAGGTAGCGACAGCTCATGATTATGCTTTGGTTCCACCTTTAGGGTGTTCGCCCAGACCCCACGCTAAGTCGTCGCTAACACGCATTAGCGCCGACTTTTAGCCTTTTAGCAAGGGCTTTTGGCCGATGCTAAAAGGCAGTTTTCTTGTAGTGGTAAACTATAAAGAAAAATAAAATATGAGATACATACACTAGGTTTTTTTGTACTTTATATATAATTGAAGAACCATAAGTACACAATTAATTCTTGGCAGTTGCATAATGCAACTTTAAGACAATAATTTTGACAGATGCAAGACAACAAAATTGGGTTGGCCTATATGAGTTGATCATGTTGTCTGCTAGAGTTATTACTTGTATTATGTATTTTTGAATTCTTCATATTTTCTCGCACCCAATAAAATGTTAGCATTTTCCAACACTATTTAATCATATTCCTTGTTGTTATTGTTGTTTGTCCAGATTATATGGTAGTTTGTCCATTGATTCTTTTTTCCTTCCTTTTCTTCTAAAATGCTTATAATTTTTGCTTTGCTCTTAAAAACAAAAAAATATTAAAAGTGAAGTAAAAAAAATTCATAAAACAACATTATTTATAATAATTGTTGAAATACAAGAGGCTAAGACACATTTGAATAAATTGTGTATTTTGAAAAGCACTACGAAGAATATATTATATATAGAGTGATTATAGCTAATTACATTATATAGTCGATGTGAGACTATTCTATATACAAATATTCTTAACACTATATATTTACAAATATCAACATTCCCCGTCAAACTTGAGTATATAAGTCAAATGTACCATGCTTGCCACATATATAATTAGTTATGGGACTTCACAAGGATTTTGTAAGCACATCTACCAATTGATCATTAGAGTTGACAAAGCTTGTGACAATGTTACGTGATTCAATATTCTCTCTGACAAAGTGACATTCTATCTTAATATTTTTTGTTCTCTCAAGAAAGACTGGATTTGAAGTAATATGCAATACAACTTGATTATTACAAACAAGTGTCATTGGTCTTGGTTCTTCAATTTGAAGTTCTTTAAGCAATTGTTTTGACCAAATGAGTTCACATGTTGCCATTTCCATGGCCTTATATTATGCATTGGCACTTGATCTTACAGCTACATTTTGTTTCTTACTTTTCCAAGATATAAGGTTTCCTCCAACAAGTACATAATACCCAGAGGTGGATCGAATATCAATGGGAGACCCTGCCCAATCAGCATCAGAGTATCCAACTATCTAAGAGTGTCCTTTATCTTCATACACAAGGCCTTTTCCTGGAGCACATTTGATGTATCTCATAATCTGGACAACAACATCCATGTGTTCTTGACAAGGACAATTTAAGAACCAGCTTACTACACTAACTGCAAAAGAAATGTCTGGGCGAGTGACTGAGAAATAATTCAGTTTTCCAACTAATCTCGTATACCTTCATGAGTCAGATAGAGGCTCCCCTGGTTGGGTATGAGTTTTACACTTGGATCCATAAGAGTATCAGTTGGTTTAACGTTCAACAAACTTGATTCTTCCAATATATCTATAGCATATTTTTGCTGAGAAATCACCCAACCATATTTAGATTGAGCTACCTCAATACCTTAAAATAGTGGAGTTTACCAAGGTCTTTTTATCTGAAATTAATTTGAGAGATATTGTTTCAACTGAAGTATTCCCTGTTGATCACTACTAGTTATGACAATATCATATACATACGCAATAAGATAAATACACAATTGGGCTGAGTGATGATAAAATATAAAATGGTAAGCTTCACTACAGACCATACCAAACTGTTGTACAATAGTGTTGAATATGACAAACCAAGCTCTCTGAGATTTCTTAAGACCATAAAAGACTTGTGTAAACCATACTCAATGACTCCTAATGAGCAACAAACCCAGGTGGTTGCTCGATATATACTTCCTCTCACCATGTAAAAATGCATTTTTGATGTCAAGTTGATGAAGAGGCCAATGTCGAATGGCTGCAATGGTGAGAAAAAGTCGAAATGACGCCATCTTGGCCACAAGTAAGAAAGCATCACTATAATCCAACCCAAAAATCTGAGTGTATCCCTTGGATACCAAGCGAGTTTTGAATCCATCAATCTTAACATCTGAACCAACATTCACTTTATAAAGCCAATGACAACCTACCAAATATTTCCCAGGGGGAAGAGAAACCAATTCCCATGTACCACTATTTAAAGAGCACATATCTCATCAATCATTGCTTGCCTCCACTCAGGGTGAGATAACGCTTCACCTGGAGTTTTAGGAATAGAAACAGAAGACAAGCAAGTATAATGCAAAGGGGAAAGACAATGATAACATAAATCAATATAATGTAGAGAAGTATTTCGTGTTTGACATATACCTTTTCAAAGGGAAATCGAAATATTGGACTCAGGTTGTAGGATCAGATCTATTGATGATGGGGGCATCGGAGGAGAGCCTGTAATGACCTCAGGGACATGTATGACCTCAGGTACAGGGATGCCAAACATTGGGTGATGACACTTATATGTTTGAAGTGGTCGAGAAGCGGGGGTTATAAGCCATAGACTGGTGGGAAATAATGGTATAAGAGACATTAATAACCGCCAGAAGAAGTGTGGATGTATTTTCCTGAAGGGCTTCTAGAGTTACGTGGCTGAACTTGAAATATAGAACAAACTCGAAGAAGGTAACATCGCCCGACATGAGGTATCATTGTAGAGTATGTGAATAACAATGATAACCTTTTTGGGACCAATAATAACCAAGAAAGACACACTTTAGTGATCGAGCTGATAATTTATCAAGACCAAGAGAGAGATTGTGTATAAAACACATGGACCCAAAGACTCATGGAGGAGTTGGGTGAAGTGAGGAATTTGGAAAAATTATTGAATGAGGGATTTTATTGTTAAGGACATATGATGGCATGCTATTTATAAGGTAACACACTGTTAGCACATCACCCCCTTGTTACCTTAGATTTTTAATGTAGATATAAATGGAAAATAAGAAAAATAAGTATGCCATGGTGAAGTTGAAGTCGAACATGGTAAATCTGAACCAAAAGTTGATCCTTTTTGGGCATGTCGAAAGCAATATGTGATGAGGTTGGTCGAAGTGTGTAGCTGAAGGTCAAGGAGTGTGTAGTTTTTTAGGACTTAGTAAAATTTCCAAGTGTTTTAGTTGATTATTTTACTTAATTGAAAGAGTGATAATTAGATTAGATCAGGTGGTTACTCGAAGACATGTAGAGGTTTGTTGAAGACAATGACTGGATGAAAGTAAAACGTGTCGTGATAGGTTTAGTCGACCGTTGTAGGTAGTTATTTTAGACTAGTATATAAGGAGACCCTTGCCTATGTTGTAAGGGTCTGTTGTAAGGGTCTGCAATTGTACTTAAATTTCTACATACTCAAAGTATCTGTGCGATTGAGAAAAGAGTGAGGAAATGTACGTATGTGTTCCATATTTATCAACTTCAAGCATTTTACATTCAAGTCTTTCAGCATTTTGAGTTGTATTTTGATTCTTATATATTTCGATTCCTGTCATTTTGCCTTCAGTTTCTATTTTGATTTCATTTATTTTGTTTTCAAAACCTTTTACATTTCAAGTTTAGTCAAGTTTCAAGTTATTGTCTTCTAAACATCGTGTTTTGATTTTAACAATATCATGATGTTCAAAGGCTATAATTCACACAAATATGTTTCGGGATATTTTTGTGTTTAATCCCTTAAGTATTAATAGAAACTTTTTTTGTTTACCAAATTTTCAAGTAAACACCCCAAAAACCGAAGGGAACATTACCACGGAGAAGTAGGGTCCGAGTGGTTTCTACGAGATGTTAATTTTTATGTTTGACTACCTCAATTTGTTAAGGTGTGTGAGGGCAAGATGTTTGATAGAGAATACTATTATATGACATAAAAATTTGAAATTGTTGGGATAAGTGTTCATGGTCATTATCACTTTTTAAGGTACGGCTAGACACACTAAATTGAGTTCTTATTTCTCGATAAAATTGTTCAAAATTAGAAAATAATTCAGATATATTCTTCATTAAAAATAACCACGTGCAATATGAAAAATTATCAATAAAGGTGATAAAATACGAGTGTGAACTAAAGCAAAAAGGCAAGAAGCTCGTTTATTGACTCAATTTGGAAATTGACTACATGTGTGTTTCCCTAATTGACACAATTCACGATGTAAATTAGACACATTCGATAAACATGACACCAACTTCTGTAGTTTATAAAGGCTAGGATGACCTAATTGAGCATGGATAGTGTAACACCTCAAAATTTGCCCTCATGTTTCTAACTTTAACTGGCTTATGTTTCATTGCATTTTTGCATAATCATCATTGCATACCATTGGCCTTAGCATGGGATCAAGGTATCTAAGTTAAATCAAAGGAGCCTTGAGCCTCAAGAGATCTTAATAGACCCACTATCTCATCATGTGATCAAGCTTGACAAGAAATCTCAAGAAAACCACCTTTTCCTAACCAGTGCAAGATTAGGGTTTTGGGATTCTTGAGTATAACACCCCAGTGGGTAAGATCTTTGGGCCTTTATCCTCACCAAATGGCATATCTCATCTTTGTTTGAGAGGATACACTTCATATTCAGCGAAATTTAGATTTGGAGAATGTGTTGATTTCTCCTAGACTGAGGGCACCAAACTAGGGTTTGCCATAAGATCAGTTTATTTCTGACTTTTTGGGCAAGACTTGATTCCATGGTATGCCTCATGTCCTTAAGTTAATAAGGTTGGAAGATTGTCCAACAATTTGTTTCAGAGGGTATTCAATTGATCAGTTGATTGAAAATCAGGAGAATTGGGGAAAAGTCAACTGTGCAGAGGAAAAAGTCAACTCTTGACTTTTTAAGGTCAATTTCATGTTCCTCATGTTCATTATGATCATTGGTGAGGGTTTGATCAATAATTATCAAGAGATTCATCAAAAATCAAGAAATGTGCAAAGTTGCCAAAAATAGTAATGAAGGGTTTCCATTTATGGCAAGTTTTGTCAAGTTGAAGGGCCATCTTTGGAGCATTCTTTCTCCATACTCCAAGCTCCAAATGGAAAGGTTAGGGAGACCCATCAAAAGTTCACATTCAAAGCTTCAAAACCATACCAAGAACACTTCCATTGGGTTAAAATTGAG
Organism: Lathyrus tuberosus; assembly: GCA_022829125.1. NCBI lineage: Eukaryota > Viridiplantae > Streptophyta > Magnoliopsida > Fabales > Fabaceae > Lathyrus > Lathyrus tuberosus. The sequence goes on along the minus strand of JALAZF010000082.1, from coordinate 1,076,490 downwards.
AGAGATATGATCAATTAAAGTTGAGGCAAATCAAGGCAAAATAGCAAGTCATGACCAGTCAACACACAGTCATTTTCACAAACACTTTGTGTGCATGTTGTGTCCCAGTTCATATCCAAAGATCTCATTGATGGGGGCTTCAATTAGAAAAATGTTCAACATCAATCTTGTTCATCTCCATCTCCTCTTCAACTTTGGTGTTGAAAGATTTTTTGTCTGACCAACTCATTAAGAGAGATGGTAGCTCAAAGAGTAGACCTCCAACTATTCATTCCCATGCACATGGCCAGGCACGAGTAGGGCAAGATACATGTATAACTCAGTTGCAACCAAGCATGTTCATCATCATTTTTAGGTACTTTAGAGGTGTTATTTCCATTCATTTTGAACATCAATCTTGTTCTTCTCCACTCCCTCTTTCCAAATAACCAAAAACCTTGTGTTTTCATCCCATAATCATGAAGATTCATTACTTCAAAGTCACTATCAGGTCATCTGAATTTCTTCTAATCCAAGTAAATCCAAAATAACATTAAACCTGTTACATGGTTGTTTTATGCACATGCTATCATCCACCCCATGTCATGTTTGCCATAATAAGCCAAACCAGCTCTTGTGCATATACCATGCTCATGTACCATCATTGCCCAAAGTGTTCAAACCAAAAGAGGAAGGAGAAACTTGCAAAGCAAGCTGTGTTGCTCAGTACATCATCACCACCATTCACCCTAATCCTCACCATGATACTATGCTCCTCCACACATTGGATTCATACACGAGCTCACTATCAGTTTCACTCACTCTCATTCTCCATTTTTAACTCAACCTCACTTCTAACCATGGTTCTAACTGTCAACCATGACAGTTAGAAATTAACCAAGGATATAAATAGAAACCTCTAACTGAATTAGAGTGGATCTTTTCATTCTTCACATTTTCACCAAAACCTCACACTCTCACTCTCTGATTTTTTTCTCTCTCTCGAAGCTTCATTATCATCTCAAATCTCTGCAAATCTCTACATTCATCTTCATCAAGAATCATCAGTGAAGTAGAGGCAGTGAAGCATAGCTTTGTACTTCAATTTTCTTCATCTTCATCAATTGAAATTCAAGAGGTTTCAAGCTTTATAGTGCCTTTATTTGGTTGATTTCAAGCTCAAGCAAAGCTAGGAATCTCACCTCTGGTTTTCTTTGGAGTTCAAGTGCGTCAAAAGTACAAGTTCAGTTCATAATCTCTTGCTTTAATTTTGCTTGTTGTTGATTGTTTTGAGCTTAATAGAAGCAATGTGATCACCAGCTAGTTGATAGGCACCATAGGTGTGTAGTTTCAGTTTTCTAGGGCAAGCTTATTTGCTTCGATTTGCTTTGTGTGTGAATGGTTTGGGAATTTGGAGCTTGGATTTGTGACCTACGTAGCATAAGGAACATTTTGATGTGCATTTTGTATGTTTCTGACAACATGTAGCCTTGACCACGGCGGAGACTCTCCGGAGAAGACGACCGGAGTCTTCTCCGGCCACCTGAGATAATAAACCCTAATTTTCCTCAGTTTTAATCGTGTGCGTTGATTGTTTCTTGATCCAATGGATGTAACGTTGCCAGTGCATTAATGAGGAGGCTCCTCATCACGTGCCTCATTTTTCTGATCCTTGTGATTCCATTTGGTTGATACACTATTGATTATCATGTGCGTGCTTGCCTATTCATTTGATTTGCCTACTATGCTTGATCATCTCATGTGGACTGATCCAAGGGTTCTCCTTGAGTCAAGATGTTGACTGATATCCATACTATACACTTCTCTGAACACGCTTTTAGACTGGGCTCATTATGCTATTCACACCCCTCCCTTTGAGCCCAAAGTGCATTGTAACTTGGTTTTTGCTTTCGTGGCACCCCCTGTCCATTTCTTTGTTTTTTTATTTTCTTTTTCATAATTGTTTCATTTTTAATTATTAAAAATACTTTTGAGCATCCAAAAATTCCATAAAAATTCATGAAGCATTATGAGGCATTTAAATAATTTTGGCACATTTTATTTTCTGATTTTATCATATTTTGCTATATTTTCATGAGTATTCTTTTAATTTCTTTTGTATGAGCATTTAATCATGATACATGCTTTATCTTTGAATTGTTCAACATAGTTCCAAAGTGAATTTGCTTCTGAGACTTGACACACACTTATATGATATCTTGATGCACTTCATTCATTTTTTGTGGATTTTTAAAATCATTTTTGTGTGGTGGTTGACCCCTATCTTTGTGCACTATTGTTGTGTGGCTTGAATGAACTTGTGGAGTACATTTGAACATGTTTCTTAGTGATTTCTGTACCATACTTTTGGGAAATGTTTACAAACTGTTTGAACTTCATTGGACTTGTACATGTGAATTTTTTCATCCTCCTAGCTTGGTTTTGTGAATTGTTTGAGTGCATCTACACTTGTATGTTGTTATGGGATCATGTGCTAGGGCTTGGGATACATTGTGTGCAATCCTATTTGGTCCTTGTTGAAACCTTTTGACATATGATTGTATGAACATTATAGGTCATTCACATCAAATTATAGGTTATTGTTTGTTCATCTTTACATGACTTGTGAACATTAGTTTGAACTTGCATTGTGATATAAGTTTGTGCATCCTTACTTGTCCATCTTTGATAACTTGTTTGCATCAACACTTGCATGGCCTTGAGCACTCATCAACATTTGTTTACCTACTGTATGTGATCATCCTCATTCACTCTAATTGAATTCTAACTTCATCTTGCATGTTTCTCAAGTTCATAAACCTTTACATGTTTAGTTAAACTTGTTTGAACCATGTTTGCTTCTAATCTTCAATGTGTCTTAACATGAGACTTGTGTGAGCTTTGCATGTCCATTCTTGCATCTTAAATTTCATTTCAAATGTCATGTGCTACTGACTTGTATCCATTAGACATGTGTGATATCATTTCATCTTCATTTCTTACTTGCATTACAAGTATGCATCATTGTTGAACTTCAATTGCGTTTGTACACTTCTTCTTGCTTCATTTCTTGAAATGCTTGCATCCATGACTTATATGTTCATTCAATGATATGCATATACATTCTTAAATGTCATTCACTTCTAACTTTGGTTTTACATGTGCATTCATCCATGTTTATGAGCCATGTGCATCCATTTTTCATTAGTAGCATACAACTTGCATTTATGTAATTGTCTAGTGCATAGTTTGCTTTAGTTTGATCTCATATGGCATGTTTACATTAGTAGGATCCCTTGGCCTATACCTACTAACCTTAGAAGGTTTCTTAACCCTTAGGACTCCTTTTTTGGTTTAAACTTTGTTTGCTTTCTAAGTTGTCTTCTTAAGACAACTAGTATTGTTGGTTTACTTTCTAGCATTTATATTCATTTCTTGTGATTATTTTGCTAACCTTTTGTGTAGGGGCAGAGGTAAGGTATTTGAACATGTGGATGGTTATCCATGTTCATCTCTTCTCTCATCTCTCATCTATTTCCTTTCTCTTTCTCCTTTGTGAATAACATGATATAATGCTTTGTGTACAACCTTCTCACACCCTTTGGGATCCTAGCTCATCCTTAATTTTTGATTAAGGTGAGGTAGGATAAGCATTAGGTAGTGCTATCCCTCTCTTCTCTTTAGACTTAGGTTCTTAAACCTTGACCTTAGGGCCATCTTTTGCATGATATCATTAGGAACAATTTAGTTTCCCCTTAGTGTTTTCTTTTTCTTGAGTCTTCTCTTCTCGTCTCATAATCTTTCCAAAAACACTTAATAAAGGTTAAACGTGTATTGCGCATGAGCCTTATACGTGGGAAATGAATAATGGGGGTCTCATTCATTCTTCTAGGGTACTTAGTGTACGTCCTGTTGGGGACGATACACGACGTATTCGTTCCTATATTGTAGACTTGGGTGCAATGCAAGTTACAAATTAATTTCAATCCACTTCTGTCTAAAAAACACAAAACAAACTCAAACCTTTTTCATCCTTCGGGATCGTTCAAGTTCAACTATTTTCAGAAAAGAGCACGTTACTTCCGTTTCGTCACAAACAGGCATCGACCCTAACTGCCGGACGCGAACTTAACATCGCTCATAAAAATCACTAAGACCTTGTTAGGTCGAACTACGACTGCTCTGATTTCCTCCTTCTGGTTAGATTGAGGATACGTAGGCACGAGACGGCAATGTCTTGGCGAGCAACCTTCCCCTATAGTTCGTGTCCGAACTACGTTGACTCTGACTTTCCTATTGCACGAGGGAATACGTAGGCCTAGGACTCCGACGATGTCTTACCGAGTCACTTCTTTTTCTTTTCTTCTTTGTTTCTTCGCTCTTTTTCGTTCCCGTTTCTTTTCCCTTCCAGTAGCAGTGGAGCTCCAGATGACGACACCCTTTGATCGAGACAAAAAGCGTGGATCCCATCGAGTACGATGGACGCGTGGGGATGCTAATACCTTCCCCTCGCGTAACTGACTCCCTTACCCGTTTCTCTTGGTCGCGAGACCATTGCTTTTCCTTCCCTCCAGTTTATGCAGTGTTTCTTTTTCCTCTCTTGGGATAAATACACATTGCTGTCGACTCTAATTTTGCGCCACTTTCGCGTTTGTACCTGGATGAAAATCCCGGGAGCGACAGCTGGCGACTCTGCTGGGGATTGGTTGACCTCTTGCTGGTCCATCCCCTTTGCGAGTCAATCCTAGTGCTTGTCTATTTTTTTCATTGGGTGTTTATCTGTGGTGCTTTATTTTGCTGTTTTACTATTTTACTGCATTATTGCTTTACTGTATTACTGTATTTACAGCATTTATTACATTGCATTTCATTATTATACTGGATTGTGCTGTGTTGTACTGGTTTTCTGTTTGTCAGGTTGGGATGTTCTGAGAGATAAGCCCACTACCCAGGCTTGAGCATACACATAGGTATTAGCATGGGCAGGCGTGTCGCTCCCATGGTGTTTGGCCACGTGTGGGTGTTCACGAGACCTACAACCAGACGAGGTTCTATCCGGAGCTATCTGCAACTGTATGTTTGATACAGGCCAGTAGATATTCTCTGGAGGAATTGTCGACTCTGGTGACCATTCCCGAGGACTCAGTAATGGCACTCCTCCCGAGTTGTGATAATGGCAGACCAGAAATGGCAAACCCATTACACATTCTCGATCCGAGGACCCAATGCTGGGAACTTGCTATAGGATATCCTTTTTGAAAGAGAATCAGTGGAGGAACTCCACGATTGGCGATAATACTGAAATTCTGGTATGACAGACCCAGATGTCGAATAAACATGTCGAGACATCTGGTCTGTTATCAGCAACATATACAAGATATAGACAGTTAAAGAAGTTTCTAAGTAGTAAAGTGCACACGAGAATTGTTTACCCAGTTTGGTCTAACAACCTACATCTGGGGGCATATCAAGCCAGGAAGGAAGTCCACTATTAGCAGTATCAATTCATAGACCCTACAGCCAACACACCCGTTGATGATCTACTTACTTAATAACTACCCAATGACCCTTCTACCTAAGTTCTCCCTAGATAAGAGACTTCATCTCTCTTCCAATCATCGCAATGATGTCTAGCAGTCAACACCTCAGCCACTGCATCAACAACTTGATTTCCAACAACTCTTCAATCACAGAAAAGTAGAAGACACACTTCAAAGAAACACAATCATCATTGCTTAAAAGCTCATAGATGATTGACAAATACAACTCAACTAAACAGTCCAGCTCTAAGTACAAAACAGTACCAGAGTGGCTCACAATTTCATACAAACCCTAATGATCTACATCTTGGACCCGTTCCTTTTCTAGGTTACAAGCATTATATTTATAACTTATTCCCAACTGGATTTGGGCTTCAAATCACAGCCTAACAGCTACTACAAATTAGCAGAAACATCTGCTACATAATAGGTCTTTAATCAAATCCTTCCTAATTTATCTCCATAATTAGAAAGTCATTATTCTTCAGTATTCTTCTTGAAACCTATAAAACAACACCACATAGGATAACATAATATTCCCAGAAACATTCCTTACATTGGGCTTAGGCATTAACAGATCTTAGTTTTAATTAATAATTAAAACTAATTATTCTCCAAATCTTTATGCATGAAAATAGCCAACCCTATTCTTCACAAACAGATTGCTTCCAAATAATATCACTCCAACATAATTTTACTCCCAGAATTACGCATGCAATCACTCAACACAAACACACAAAAGATTGCTAAAAATAGCACAGCAAATAAACCTAAAACCAGAACTGGAAGTTCTGTCAACTGATGTCAGAACATCGTGTTTGACATCATGCACAAATCCTGCAATACTAAAAACACACCACCTGCAGAATGTTAGAATCACATGTCAAGACATCAAGCAAGGCATCTTGATGTACCACATTGTTTTACTAAAATTTCTGCCAATTCAGAACTAACAACTTCCCCCTTTGGCAAATTTTGGCTAAAACAATTTATGATCACAAAACATATCAGAGACCCCTGCAGCAGAAACAACACACACCAGACAACCACATCTAACCCAGAAAGCCAACCAACCACAGAGAGCCAAGGAACCAAAAAAACCCCATCTCTTCCAGAAAATCCAATGCACATATATCATTACTATGCCAACATTACTAAGCCACACTACTCTCCCCCTTTCTAGCCATAATTAGACAAACTCCACTAGGAAACTTCCATAGCAACCAGAACAAATAAGCAACATTCAGAACAAATCCATAGAGAAGAGAGTACATTAATTCAGACCAAGCACAAAAAGGAAGAAAAACATATCTGACAACACAATGTCAAGACATAATGCCTGACATCACAAAGAAACACAAGCCACATGAGAACATGTAAGCTCTGTAGAACTACAATCTTGCAGCAGCAAAACAGACAGGTACACCACTCCCCCTATCACACAATATCAGTACTCCCCCTGAAGGAGAAGGTCAAAAACACAAAAAAACTTGAACAATTCAAATTCCCATCAAGTGAAGTAACAATCACAACCACCTCAGCCTTATTCCCCCGGAAGACTACAACCTACTGCAGAGAATAACTTCTCCCAGACACAGTAAAGAGTTCCACATCTTTTTAGCAGCAGCAAACAAGCATGACAGACTATCATGCTCCCCCTAAATAGTTGCACAAGTTCAGCAACAAAAGTGTAACTCCTATTCCTAAGCAGTAGTACACACATGACATAAAGTCATGACATCTAATCTGACATCATAAACAGCAAATAAAACACCACTTTACTCCCCCTGAGGCACACAACGAAAACAAAAACACCAATCCTCAGTTCAAGCACATGAACATCTTCATGCTCATACAGACCCCACAACAACTTCACACCTTCTCAGGAGCCAACAAACATAGGAATTACTATTTGTATAATAATCCATATACCTCCCTTTGCAAGGGACACATGAGAACCACAATAGGTCACAGCAGCAGCTGATCAGATCATACCCACAATGTACTCATCCACACCCGGACATAGGTCATAAAGATAAAGAAGGAATAACTACCACAAGATGAAAGAGGTGATGGAGACCTCTTTAAATAGCCACACAGTTTTCTTAGGAAATAACGATCTTGGGCAATGAGAACGTTATTTGAGGAAGAAATCCAACAACAATGCACCGTCCAAGACAGATTATGACTATCATCATTATTCCAATACATGACATGCATAGACAAACATTCCATTTTACACATCCTCCTGACAGCACCGTCCACAATACTTCCTTGTATGGCTCAAGGAGAAAACATGTCCCAAAAAATGTATTGACATCAAATCAGACATTGTCTTCTTTCTCTTGTATGCACAAAAGCTTGACCAACACATCTTCAACCATCCAGTCAGGAGTGCTTCACACAATCATCCACAAGTTCTGAAGCACAAACACAATGCCTTCCACTGAACTCTAAGTAAACTCCTCTTACTTAGAATTAATAATACACACCAAGACAAGTGTGACATCTCCCATCAACAAAGACCCTCACAGAGCTCATCCAAAATCTGCAGAGAAAAATAAATTCTCCCAGACACAAACAAAATTGTCCTTCAAACTCCTCCTCAGAAGCATGTGCGCACATGATTCAAACAATTAGCTTCACATGGCTAGAACCATACATGTCCTATTAAGAACACACCAAAATGCCATCCAACAGCTTAATGTCATAGCATTATATCCTCATAAGAGGCAACCAATCTCCACAAGCTTGATCAGCATGCAAGCTTCACAATATATGCACCTTTGCAGCAAAATCCATAGACAAGTACTCCCCCTGTCATGGATAACCAATGCTCTTGATGGAGATGAACATTTGAGCACCAAATCTTCACACACTTGCTGAGCACATTCACATACTGTACTCTCACTCCTAGAGAACACATCCAATTATCCTGACTGGTTTGACACTGCTCACAAACTCCACGAATTCTCAGCTTACTTAAAAAGCTTTACTGAGATCCAATCTCTTCAAGAGAAAGAACAGCTCTTAAAAAAACCTTTCTGATCAAATCACCTCATCTGACACAAATCCTCTGCCATTACATCCACTAGTAGTTGTTGATACTAGTGAGGTCTTCAAAAAATAGTAGTCATGCTTTGCCAGAACATACTACTAAAAACAAGATCAGAATCTCCACATTCTAATCCACATAGTCAGAAACACCTCTTCTGACAAAAATGCTTGAGCATCCAACTCCAAGTGCACAATCTCAATCATCTTCCAAATATAACCATCAACAATCATGATGTTACAATCATCATTTGGGACATCAGCTTCCCATCACCATTCAAAAGACTCATTGCACATAGAAGTCCTTCAAGAAGCTCCCAATAAAACACAGCCAGAGCAGCTTATTCAGGTTAACATAAACACCTGAACACCATAGAGAGAAATAAACTCGCACACCCTCTCTGAAGCAAAGAGTTCAGACTGCAGCCTTGCATACTCACATCAGACAAATACTTAGCTCCCGTCAAAGTATTTATCATTAGTCAGATGCACACCCTTATCAGAGGACAGACAAATACTCAGCTCCCGTCAAAGTATTTATCATTAGTCAGATAAACTACCTTCTCACACAAGGTAGGACATTTGGTCTGACATTCTTCTTTCGCACGCATCAGGCATCTGTTGATTCTTCTTCATGACAAACCATCATGACAACCATTCACACCACAAAATCATTCCAGATTAGGTCAGTGTCTTGACCTTTCACTCCACCCTGAGCTAAACAACCTTCCTTGGCTGAGGAAGCAAAGAACTGAAATAATGTTTCAACATCAGTTCCGACATCAGTCTAAATCACATGGATTTAAACATTTACTATGGCTTTGGAGACAACAACCATAGTAATCCACACACATCTCTTTCAAGGGACATAAGAGGATCAATCATCAGTAGCTAATCAACCTTCAAAACCAGATCATACACACATGCAGGAACCTGCATACTCTACATCTCAAGAATCTTCTTCTCAAACTTCTAATGTTCAGACCTCTTGTCTGACTTTGAGATGTTGGATGCCATTCTTCTGCACCTAAAGAGGAGATTCCCTCTAACAGGTTTCTGGAGCATACCAAAAAAACATTGACTGGTCATCACAAACAGATTGTTCAGAAAAAAAATATGCTTCTCCCAACACTTCAACCTACAAGGATGCCCTTCAATCCTTGCAAAAAAAATATTCCATTATGTGAGGACACCACATAACTGAACTCCAGCTTAAGAAGAAACTTCTCATGCAGATACCAGGGAACCATAATCCTTTGGTCCCAAAAAAAACACCAACTCCGCCTTGCTCCAAACACAAATCCGAAATGCTCATTCTAGATGGTTTGGATGACATTCCAATAATGAAGACACTAGTCAACCAGTTAGGTTAATACATATCCTCTTTGCACAACCCTTTGAGTTTCTCTTCCATGCTCTCATAGACTTGATAGTGATATCAAGTTTGAGTAAACAACCTTCATCCTGTTTTTGAGAAACACCACCAAAAATATTGAGAAAGATAAATTCTCAATACGAAGATGTCAAGAAATTATGTCTGACATTTCTTTAAGTTCTTCCAGCATCAGATTAAGGACTCCCCCTTATTAACTGCTAAGAACTCCTAAGGGAATTATTCATTCTCCCATCCAATAGCTGCACATCATGTGGTTAGTACCCAGATATAACTCCTTTCAAACAGAATCTGCTCCATGGCTATAAACAAGATTGCATACATCTGGCTGCTTTGATCAGAAGGAACTTTCATATTTCAGAGAGAATGTCCTTGACATTTGAGCTTGACCTCCATAAAAAAAACAGCCTTTGTACTCCTACTCACTTGGATCAGAAATACACTAATCCAATGAGTGACAATATGTTAATCATCTCTTGACCAACACACTTATCTAAGACATGTTTCTTGATAGAAACTTCTTATACACACAACCCAGACGCCTCCTCTTCCAAGCCAGGAGTAGGTTCCAAACAGATGTGATCAATACACATTTGTTTAGCCCCCAAGCATCTGTTATGTCATACCTTTATCCAATAAGATTTTGCACAAAATGCTGGTTTTATGTTCCAACATCTGGTAGGACATTAGTTCCCTTCTCAAGAAACACACCAAGAGATCCTTTATCAAAGCCCAGAGATTGGGCTTGTAGGGTTGGAAGCAAGAATAAATTGCTTCTAACTTTCTTCAGATCTCTTTTCAACAAACTCATATAAAAGTTCCTTTATGAGTGGACTTGGGATGAACCTCAAGTATCTTTGGCAACTCTAACAAGCTAGTTGAAGATATCCTCAAGTATCACCACACCATGTGATACACATTCAGAGGATAACAGAGTGTTGCAGCCTTAACACACAAAACCACCAGGAGTTATCTGACAGATACATATGCAGCGGAACACAGATAAAGAAAACCCCTCAACAACCTTCAGACAAAACTTAAAATCTTTGCACAAACACCACGCTCCAGGTGAAATCACCCCACAAAGCAGCTCACCACCAAAGCTACACGCCTGACAACTTCAAACTGAGCCAATACACACCCTATCATGAATAGTCCATCCTCCACTTCAAGGGACCATTCAAACAACATATGAACTGACCAAGTCCAAACAACTTTTCAGCACAACTATCTTCCTTGCACATGAACCAGAAAGTATCTTCCCTAGGATCTCACCCAGAAAAATGAATAGGATGCCTGCTCTGATACCAATTGAAATTCTGGTATGACAGACCCAGATGTCGAATAAACATGTCGAGACATCTGGTCTGTTATCAGCAACATATACAAGATATAGACAGTTAAAGAAGTTGCTAAGTAGTAAAGCACACACAAGAATTGTTTACCCAGTTCGGTCTTACAACCTGCATCTGGGGGCATACCAAGCCAGGAAGGAAGTCCATTATTAGCAGTATCAATTCATAGACCCTACAACCAACACACCCATTGACGATCTATTCACTTAATAACTACCCAATGACCCTTCTACCTAAATTATCCCTAGATAAGAGATTCCATCTCTCTTCCAATCATCGCAATGATGTCTAGCAGTCAACACCTCAGCCACTGCATCAACAGCTTGATTTCCAACAACTCTTCAATCACAGAAAAGTAGAAGACACACTTCAAAGAAACACAATCATCATTGCTTAAAAGCTCATAGATGATTGACAAATACAACTCAACTAAGCAGTCCAACTCTAAGTACAAAATAGTACCAGAGTGGCTCACAATTTCACACAAACCCTAATGATCTACATCTTAGACCCGTTCCTTTTCTAGGTTACAAGCATTCTATTTATAACTTATTCCCAACTGGATTTGGGCTTCAAATCACAGCCTAACAGCTGCTACAAATCAGCAAAAACATCTGCTACATAATAGGTCTTTAATCAAATCCTTCCTAATTTATCTCCATAATTAGAAAGTCATTATTCTTCAATATTCTTCTTGAAACCTATAAAACAGCACCACATAGGATAACATAATATTCCCAGAAACATTCCTTACATTGGGCTTGGGCATTAGCAGATCTTAGTTTTAATTAATAATTAAAACTAATTATTCTCCAAATCTTTATGCATGAAAATAGCCAACCCTATTCTTCACAAACAGATTGCTTCCAAATAATATCACTCCAACATAATTTTACTCCCATAATTACGCATGCAATCACTCAACACAAACACACAAAAGATTGCTAAAAATAGCGCAGCAAATAAACCTAAAACCAGAACTGGAAGTTTTGTCAACTGATGTTAGAACATCGTGTTTGACATCATGCACAAATCCTGCAATACTAAAAACACACCACCTGCAGAATGTTAGAATCATATGTCAAGACATCAAGCAAGACATCTTGATGTACCACATTGTTTTACCAAAATTGCTGCCAATTCAGAACTAATAAGTACTGTACCCCGAGGAATGAATGTACTGTTGCTTCTCGACCTCAGTGCCAGAAGCTGGGGATCTTTCGTTTTCTAGTACCCACATGTGAGAGAGGCGGGTTGTTTACAGGTTTGCAGGTAACCTTGACTTTCAGCATACCCGGTACTTTGGAGATCTTATCAGTATGGTTTATCTGTGTGGTTACTCTGTTATTATGGAATTCTGGGGAATTTGAGCCTTGGAATTATTCAGTTATTTCTGTCCAGCACAGACACGTGGCACCTTGATCCCATGCTTTGCATTGCATCTTCCTTTTTTCTAACATTCATATTTTTCATTTCCATGTAGTATCTGATACTTTGATTCCAGTCAACAGGCAGTTATAGGGATGAACACCAAAAGGAGTAAGAAGAATACCATTGTGTACAAGTTCCCGAAGCTCATTCTTGGTCAGATTTGTAGCCTACAAGAGATGACCGGTCCGGAAGTGTTAGGAATGTTCAAAGAGAAGTATGGGTGGATCCTATCTTTTGTTCGTAACCTCAGTGAGTATGAATATAATGGCTTGCACACCTTGATGCAGTTCTATGATCCTTCCCTGAGGTGCTTTATATTGATAGATTATGTATTGGTTCCTACTCTGGAAGAGTATTCTAATATCCTGGGAATTTCCATTAAAGAAGGTGCTCCTTTCTGTGGTTCCAAGGCAGATCTTGATTTCCAAGTTGTGGCTGGTGCTCTTTATTTGAGCAAGTCAACTTTAGAAGCTGATATTTCTAGTAAGGGAAGGGTTCGTGGCTATCACTTGACATACTTGGTAAACAAGGCTCAAGAAGCGGCTAAGGAGAAGAAGTGGACTGTTTTCAATGCAGTGTTGGCTCTTTGTATATAAGGTATTGTCCTATTCCCGAGTGAACCTGATTTTGTTGATACGGATGCTATCAATATATTTATAACTCAGAATCCAGTTCCGACCTTGTTAGGAGATCTTCATTATGCCTTATACAACAGGAATGAGAAGAGACGAGGTGGGACCGTTCATTGTTGTGCTCATTTCTATAAGTGGTTTACCAATCGTTTACCTCAGTCAGGGGCTTTCAGGGATACTAAAAATTCTTTGAAATGGAGTCAACGTCTGATGGGCCTAGATGCTAAGGATATTGTTTGGGTGAATCATGGATTGTTGGGTAAAGACATTTTGCACAGCTGTGGTGAATACCCTAACGTACCATTAATAGGGAGAAAAGGAGGTATTAATTATAATCCTTCTTTGGCTATCCGGCAGTTTGGATATGCCCTGAAAGATCCACCGGCTAAAAAGGAGGTGGAAGAGTCTTTGTATTTTCACATGGCTGACGGTGGATTAGATGTGGCGCAGAGAGCTTCCGAAGCATGGCTCAGTAAACAGAAGAGAGGAAAAGTCGTTTGGGGTTTGCTTAACAATCAAACTTTCCCTCCATATGAATACTGGATAAAGAATATCGTCGAAGAGTACTACTTTCCTTTTGATTGGGCGGCTCCCTTATATCCCAAAGTGATAGAAGAGAAAATCACCATACCAATTGAAGAATTCGATAAGCAGCGAAAATTGGTGCATGATTTGAGGGTGGAAATACTGGTATGAGTAGTCAGCTGCAGGGTGCTTTACATGACAACTTGGAGTTGAAATGGAAGGTCCAAGATTTGACAGAGCGCCTAGAAAAAAGGGAGAAGGATCTTGATGATAGAGCTCAGCACTGTAGAAAAATCAGTATGACTGCTGAATCTTCTGCCAAAGCCTGTAGGAAAAACAAGAAGCTCCTGACCGAGACTGAGGCCAAGCTGGCCATGTATCAGGAAATGTGGGAAGAGCTCAAGATTGAAAGTGGGGAGTTGAAAGAAGAGCTCCAAAGAATGAAGGCAGATAAAAAGCACTTATCCGTTAAGTGGAAAGAAGCTCAGAAGGAAATTGAAGAGCTCAAGTTGCAAGCCGAAGTCAAGAAATCAAGGCGCGAAGGCAACAATGTTGAAGAACAGATTGCTAGGTTGAATCAAGATGTTGAAAAGAGGAACAGACTGATCAAAGGGCTGATAGAGCGACCTACACATCCAGACACTGTGGATCTTCTGGAGGAAGTTGAAGCCAGTTTGTTTGGAGTTAATTTGTAGTGATCTTGTTGCTATATTTTGTTGGGATTACCATCAGGATTGTTGATGGAATCGCCTTTGATTGTATCAGACCTGTCTGTATGAATTCTTATGACATGATATAAAATGCTTGGTTTAATCATGTGTGTATCAACATCTCTCAGTTTTCGAAAGGATGTGTTTCCTTTGTGTTGATTCTACGGTATTTCTGGGTTCAGATTTATTTTCCGATATTGTGTCCAATCCCTTGTCTGGTTTCAAAGACTGGAATCAAAGCAGATACGCCCTGAGAATGTTTAAATATGATGTTTGCATTTGCATTTACATAACCATAATCATTTTTCATTTTGCATAGCAGGTTTATCTTTGGTTTTCTTATTGTGTTCTTCTACAAAGCAGGATTGCTGATCAGCAGATTCATCGGTATTCTACCAGATCCAATCAAAAGAGAGCTATGGAACAGATGCAGGCTGAAATGGCTGCCATGCAGACTTACATGGCCCAATTCATGGAACTGATGCAAGGAGTTTCATAGAGGCAGGAGCAGCTGAGGACCCTTGTCCAACCCCTAGTGGCAAGAGTTGACGAGAATGGAGTTCTTCACGGCGGCCTTCATAATGATGTCATTCCTCCGGGCGGAGGTGCTGGGGGTAATGGTATTCCTATTGGTCCTCTGGGTGGAGGTGTTCATGTTCCTTCTGTTGTGATCCCTCCGAGCGGAGGAGAGCAGGTTGTGATTCCTACTGTTGTAGGAGAGGAAATAGTGTGTGTGTGCTGTTCATGGTCGTCGATATGATGACCAACAGAATGACATATTTTCTGTGCAAGGCGGGGATGGTGTTCCTCCTATTGTTGATGATCAGAGGATCAGGTTGATTGAGGAACAGCTGAAAGGGGTTGTGAATCAGAACTCTGTGGGCATGGATTTGGATGATCTTGGGCTGGTCCCCGGTGTCGTAATTCCGCACAAGTTTCAAGTTCCCAACTTTGAGAAATATAATGGTACCACTTGCCCAAAGACTCATGTCCGGGCATACGCAAGGAAAATGGCTGCATACTCTAGGGATGAGAAATTACTGATGCATTTCTTCCAGGATAGCCTGTCTGGGGCATCGCTGGAATGGTATATGCAATTGGAAAGATGTAACGTCCGCAACTGGAGAGAACTGGTAGAGGCTTTTGTCAAGCACTACCAATATAATACTGATATGGCTCCCAATAGGACTCAGCTGCAGAGCATGTCTCAGAAGAATAACGAGAGCTTCAAAGAATACGCCTAGAGGTGGCGTGAACTAGCAGCGAGGGTACAGCCTCCCATGTTGGAGAATGAGATGCTGAACATGTTCATGGCTACCTTGCCAGGTCATTATTACGAGAAGCTGTTGCCTTGCATGTCAGGAAAGTTTGCTGATCTGATCTTGGTTGGGGAGATGTTGGAAAGTGGAATTAAAACCGGAAAAGTGTCAGGCAGTGATGGGTCTTCTTCTAGTGGAGGGAAGAAACCTTATGTGAATTATAAGAAGAAAGAGGAAGTGAATTCTGTGTCATCCTACCGAGGTAAAAGGAAACAGCGTCAGAATTATAATCAGCAGATGGCTTCAATAACTATTCCTGCAACACTTCCACCTCAACAGCAAAATCAGGCTCCTCGCCAGTATCAGCCAAGGCCTAACCAGAATAGGCACTTTGATACTCCACCGTTGCCTTATTCCCAGTTGTTTCAGCATTTGATGCAATTGCAGTTAATTCAAAAGAGGACTTTGGCTCCTATTACTGGCAATCCACCTCCGGGTTACAATCCCAATGCCCACTGTGAATTTCATTCTGGGGCACCCGGGCACCACATTGAGGACTGCAAAGCTTTTAAGAATAAAGTCCAAGATCTGGTGGATTCGAAGGCCATCAACTTTTCTAACGATGTGCCAAAAGTCATCCAAAACCCAATGTCGAACCACGATGGGCCGAGGGTTAATGCTGTTATAGAAGAGGGTGAATCTTTGAATTTGGTTCTAGACGTGAATGAACTGAGGACTCCTTTGTTGGTAGTGAAGGAGAGACTGCTGAAGGGGGGAGTTTTCACTGGTTGTGATAAAAGCTATCCAGAGTGTTTGTTGCAAGCAAATGGTTGTGATCTGTTGAGATCCAAAATTCAAAAGCTAATTGATGAAGGTCGGTTGCAGTTTGATAGGTGCGATCCGAAGAAGGAAGTTCTTGGCCGGAAGATTGATATTGCCACTGTTACTATCCCTTTCAAGACGGTGTAGGTTGCTAATTTCGACTCCAAGATAATTGTTCAAGAGCAAAGTTGAAAATTCGCCAGGACATTTCGACCAGAAGGTTTTTTTGATGGGAAAAGAAAGTTGAAGACAAATGGTACTTAGGGAAAGCACTGGCAGATCTTTCTAAGTATGAGGAATATTTCGAAAAAAAGAGACATATGCCTCATTCGACGGATGTTTGAAATTCAAATTTAGGAGGGAGTTTCGCTTTTGAAATTGGACGCGTGGAACGCATCTAGTAGACGAATGCATGCAGAATGCCATTTGTCGCCATTAGTAGAAATAGTTGTTATTGGTGGTTATTTCGTTTGTATATAAATAGGGAGACTTAGTGTTAGATTTCCGGGGTGCTCAGAATTTGTACAAATCACTCAAGAAATA
Source organism: Lathyrus tuberosus (assembly GCA_022829125.1). Lineage (NCBI taxonomy): Eukaryota > Viridiplantae > Streptophyta > Magnoliopsida > Fabales > Fabaceae > Lathyrus > Lathyrus tuberosus. Next base: position 1,059,247 of record JALAZF010000082.1, on the reverse strand, counting down.
CTCAAAGTAACCGTGAGAGAAAAAAGTACTTACTGAGAAAATGTACGTTGAGAGACACCAGTTTTTCATTCCTTGCATTTCAATAAAAGTTTAAAGTTTTTTTTCTTTTACAGTTCCCTTTACATTTCTGTCATTTTCTTATTCGCAAGTCATTTACATTTCGTCATTTATTTTAAGGAGCAAAGTGTTGTTACTTTTGTCGAAACAATACAAAATTGATAAAACCATGATGAATTCAATAAACAAAAGGTTTTCTGGCAAAAATTGCTAAAATTGTTAAAGCACATTGTCCTAGGATTTGTTTGATCGGTCCTGTAAGTAAACCAATCTTTCATAGATTAGGAGATCGGCGGTTGTTTGCGAATTTTCCAACAGAGTACCTGCAAAACCCAACAGGACCAGTCGAAAGAAAAATCAGGTATCGAGCTTTGAGTTATGTGATTTTGGGAAACGAACTATTTAAGAAAACTCCAGAAGGAATACTATTGAAGTGTTTAGGCGAATCTGAGGCATACATAGCTTTGTCGAATGTACATAGCGGGGCATGTGGTGCACACCAGGCAGGCCATAAGATGAAGTGGTTATTATTCCGACAGGGAATGTATTGGCCAACTATGTTAAAAGATTGCGTCGAATACGCTAAGGGATGTCAAGAGTGCCAAACACACGCAGGGATACCACATGTTCCTGCAAGTGAATTACATTCGATAATAAAGCCTTGGCATTTTAGAGGTTGGGCTTTGGATCTGATTGGAGAAATTCGAACAGCCTCTTCAAAAAGCCAGAAGTTTATTTTGGTGGGGATAGATTATTTTACGAAATGGATCGAAGTCATACCCTTAGTAAACGTGGATCAAGAAGCAGTAATCGAATTCATTCGAAAGCACATCATTTACAGGTTTGGTATCCCAGAGACAATAACAACGGATCAAGGATCTATTTTCACTGGGAAAAATATGCAAGCATTCGCGAAGGAAATGGGTTTCAAACTCCTCACATCAACACCTTACTACGCTCAAGCCAATGGTCAGGTCGAAGCTGCAAATAAGGTCATAATTGGTTTAATAAAGAAGCACGTGGGAAGAAAACCAAAGAGTTGGCACAAAACGTTGGACCAAATTCTATGGGCTTGTCGAACCTCTCCTAAGGAAGCTACAAATGCTGCACCTTTTCGATTAACGTATGGCCATGATGCGGTTTTACCAGTCGAAATATACTTGCAGTCAATAAGGATTCAAAGACATCATGAAATTCCATCAGATGCATATTGGAATATGATGATAGATGAATTAGTGGATTTAGGCGAAGAAAGATTAAAAGCGTTAGACTTATTGAAAAGGCAAAAAGAAAGAGTGGAGAAATTCTACAATAAAAAAGTAAAAAATAAAGCCTTTTCGATCGGTGACCTTGTGTGGAAAGTGATTCTCCCCATGGATCGAAAAGATAGACTTATGGGAAAATGGTCCCCTAAGTGGGAAGGACCTTTTCAAATTATACGAATATTTTCCAATGGCACTTATGAAGTCGAAGAATTGGATAAAGTTAAGCGAATATTAAAAATATACGGGAAATATTTGAAAAAATACAAGCCCACATTACAAGAAGTAAAAATAGCAGTCGAATAGTCATGCAGGAAAATAAGCAACATGGTGGATTGAAATTCTTTTCGCCAAATAAAATAACTCTAATGTCATTACAAAAAGGGCCTTAAAAGGCCAAACAAATAAAAGAAAATTAATTACAAATATTTAAGCGGGGAAAGATTCTTTCAGCTTTTCAAACTTGGATTTCTGAATTTGAAGACGACGCTCACAAAGTGCCTTGCCCTTCGAGAGCTCCTCGATTTCCTCACCAAGTTTTCGAGCCCTATCAACATGGTGCACCCCAACTTCAAGTTCTTTAGTTATTTCCTCTTGATTGATTTGTTGCAGTTCTTTTTTACGTTTCTCCGCCTGAGAAATTTTGTTTTGAAGAACAGCAATTTCTTGTTTTTTCCACCTGAGGATGTTTTCACCACACAAAGCGGCTTCTTTCTTGTTTTTCTCAGACGCTCTTTCTAGTTCAGTTACTTTGGTGGACGAACTTGAAGCAGCATCCCACTCAGCAATTTGGGTTTCTGTCTTATTTTCGAGTTTCTTGGAGTAATCTCGAAGCCGATTAAAGTCTGTCACTACAAGATCTATTAGAGTAGTTAGGTCCAGAACTACATCAGTAACTTCAGGAGGAGCCTCTAGAACATTAATTTGCTTTAAGATTTTTTTTAGGTCAAAATGAGCAGATGAGTCATTCTCCAAAAGTTGAAATAAGTCAATGTTGAGGATTTTTTTTCGAATATGGGTCAGCGTCTCGTCCATGGATTTGGCGTCAGAAGTAGTTCCTGAGGTGGTCGAACTACTGATGGTAGTATTATATAAATTATAGCGGGAACTAAGCATGGCCTTTAGGTACTCAAAGGGTCTTTGCACCTTTAGATTATCAACCTCATCTTGAGAGAGTCGGGTCGAAGTTGTAGCCGTTGAATCAGTTTTGTTTGGTTTACCATGGTCCTCTTTGTCGCTTTCTCCTTCTTCGTCCGTAGCAGCTGGGGGAGTTGTTGGCTCTTCGTCTACTTTCTCTTCCTCCTCTTCGCCATCAGTTTCAGCCTCCTCATCCTTTCCTTCGTCAGCACCTTGTAAGTTGAGGGGAGAATGGTCTTCAGGATCATTATCTGTAGTAAGCGCTGCAGTTAGCATCACAGTGTCCCCACCAATGTCGACTAAGTTGTCAGCCTCAGGACTAGTTTCTTCTTCCACTATGTCTGGAATTTGTTTAGAGACAGCAGTGGGCTGATTCACTTCAGTGGCTGATTCCTTGGTCGAATCCTTGGGAGAAGGTTTGGAGATGCTGGTTGGTTTGTAAGTAGGATCAATGCTAGTCTTTAGGAGAACTTGGACCATGGGATGCCCGTGAGTATCGACAAGGACCTGGAAAATAAATGAATTAAGAGAGGTAACATGAGTAAAACTGCCTTTCAGCGTTGAATTAAAAAAAATGAAGAGAAACAAAAAACATGCCTTAGGAATCTTAGTCCTAAGACTAGAACTTTTGCTTTCTGCTGGAGCAGGGGTAACTTTCTCGCCAGGATTTTTAAGGGGAGTTTTTTCCAATATTCTGGAAGCAGGAGGTTTTTGTGGTTGAGGTTTGGCTGTTTTCTTTTTCTTCCTTGAAGGCTTCACTTGGTCTGGTGATTCGTCGCTATCATCGGTGTCGACAGCTTTGACTTCAGGTTCTTTTTCTTTTCTTTTCTTTGGCGTCGATGGAGGTCTTCGACTTCCCTGTGGAACAAAAGAGCTTTTATTAGTATGCTAGAAAATAAGAAAATATCTGTTGACCAAAAAGAGAAGTAAAGTAATACCTTCGCCAAAGGTGTTTTAGTAGTATCTTTTTGGGTTTCTGCATCTCCGACAGTTGACGTTTCGCCAGTAGCTGACTTCTTGGTCGTAATCTTGATGGCTAGAAAAGAAAGGAAGAAAAGGGTCAAGCGTAAAATAACATATACATGTGTAGGTAAATGGAAAAAGTGAGGTCGAACATCTTCCATTTCCACACCTTTATATATAGGAGTTTCCACGCGAACGTGTTCTATGCCAATATGAAGGTGGCCTTTGAAATTGTCCAAGGTGTACTTAGTCGGAACCACTCACTTAACACGTTTCTGGTATTCTTGGCGAAGAAGTTTCATAGAGTCCCCACAAGTGAACCAATCTGGAAATGGAGGGCTAAAAGCCACGCCAAATTTAGCAGATGGTAGAGGGGGAAATTTTGGGCGATAGAGTTTAAAAGCTACCTCATAACGTTGTTCTGGTCGAACATACGCAGGTAGTTTTAACTCATCTAGTTTGCTAGTAAATTTGTGTTTCAAAGTAACTGCTGCTTCGCTTATGGTTCGACTAAGTTCATTAGGCCTATAGGTAGTTTCAAAGTATCTTTGGAATGCTTGGATTTCTTTGACATGCGTCGAAGTACCTTTTTTGGTCCTGTCCTGCACAAGTGTAAAAGCTTTAGTTAGAAGGGTGTTAAAGGCAGGCACGTCGAAAAACTGGGTGGTGTAATAGTCTTTCCACCAGTCGTCGAATTCCTGAGTGCAAAGGAAGGATGGTCGAAAGACCACTGGTTGAATCTCAACTAGGTTAGAGTACTTCTCCAGTAATTCTGAGCATTTGTCTTCATTGTGAAAGATGTTGTAGTGGATGAGAGACCCTTTTCTGGAAAAGAGGGGTTTAGGGCGTATCTGAATCAGCCCAAACTGTCGAGAGACACAGTTGGGCTGATAAGCAACCAACCAAATCTTTGATTTCCCAGGACTAATCCTGGAAGCCAGAAGTCTAGGTGTCAGAAAGGATTCCCAGACATTGAGGAAGTCATCTTCTTCAGTCTTCGACTCCACAGGCAGTTTTTTGGTGAACCATTCTGGTCCAATCACCCTGTTGGCGAAAGGGGCCATACTGGGAGTAAAGCTGTAGCGCTTGGCGAACATCATGACATAGCTAGTAAAGGCTTGTTGGAGGCTTAACCCTTCGTCAGTAGGAGTTAATTACACCAATCTAGTCCCTTCGACTCTCCTGTCCCTCAAAGGATCCTCTTTCACAGCGTTTTTGATAGGGAGAGAGGTTTCAAAGGTGGCATTTAGCCATAATTGCAGAAGCCAAAACGGTCCTGACAAAAGAAGGTTGCCTTTATTCTTGGTAGTCTTCAGGAAAGTAACACCTTCTCCCAGGGACTCGTAGAGATTGGCTAAGATCATCTCGCTCAGGCACAATCGACGTCCAGCATGAAGCTGATTAGCTATGGTGACGTAGCGTTTGGCTACTTGGAGCGACCTAGAACAAAAGACACACCTCGTCAGCCAGAGGGCCAGGAAAGCTACATGCTCTTGGTCGGAAACTTCTTGAGTCTCTTGATCATGATAGTTGGCAATGTAAGCTATGAAGGTTACTTTGTTTGTGTCCAATCCTATAGAATCTTCAGACAATACGTTGGGGTCATAATCTACTCCAAAAGGGCTGGGGCCAGTAATGGCAGCTACGTCGAAAAGGGTAGGAGTAACCATCCCACAAGGAAGCTGGAAGTTGTTATAAGTGATGTCCTAGAAGTAGAGGGAAGCCAGGAGCATATTGGGACAATAACCTGGTCCTACTTTCGATAGTTGAATTAAGTCGAATATACCTATCTCTTTCCAAAAACCAGCTTTAACATTTTCAATCTTCGCCAGCCAAGCTAAATAGTCAGAAGGATCCTTCGACAGGGGACAAGATCTAAAAATTCTAGCATGATTCAGTTATTCTAAACTTATGGGTTCTTCGGAAGGTGAACCTTGACCATCAACGGTGGATTTCTCGTCTATGGCTTTTTCTTTTTCAGTTCTAGGCCTAACCCCACTGGCTATGGGTTTATAACGGTGATAGGCTGGAAAAAACTCTTTTACTTTCACCGGGTCTAATTTTAAATCAGGTAAGGGTCCTAGCATTGCATGGGATTTACCAGAAGTTAAGATAGGGATTAGTACCTGAGACTGATAGATGTTGCGTTTCTCCTCTTCATTTGGAGGCTCCGGTACGTACTGTTGGTTCCCCACCACCTTTGGCCCAAGGATCTTGTCAACAGGTGGTAAGCTTTTAGATTTTTTGGAATCTTTACTTGCGATTTGGGGAGCAGTGGAAGACGCCATTGTTGATTGCAGAAGAAATGGAGAAGATGAAGTTTGAAGAAAATTCTTGTTTTAGAGAGAGGAAACGTAAAAAGTGCAAAATGAAGTTTTTTAACTTATATATAGGAAGAAAGATGGAAGCGGTTGGAATTCAGAAATTTTAATGGAAAAGTAATGAAAAGATTGTGGGACACGTGGAGGTTATGAAGTGGATGGTTTCAGACGGTGGCAGTTACGGTTTGACCCATGATCTACTAGGGGCTAGAGTAGGGATGATAGAAGATCTTAAAAACGTGGGTTGAAAAGACGTTTAAGAAAAGCGCAATGATGTTTCTGACATTTCCAACGTCTGGTCATGTGAACAGTCACTGATCGAATTATTGGTGGCGTCGAATTGCATTAGCAAAAAATGCTTTTCTCCCTTGATCGAAAATGCATTTCTTGGGGGGCAATTTGTAGGTTGCTAATTTCGACGCCAAGATAATTGTTCAAGAGCAAAGTTGAAAATTCGCCAGGACATTTCAACCAGAAGGTTTTTTTGATGGGAAAAGAAAGTCGGAGACAAATGGTACTTAGGGAAAGCATTGGCAGATCTTTCTAAGTATGAGGAATATTTCGACAAAAAGAGACATATGCCTCATTCGACGGATGTTTGAAATTCAAATTTAGGAGGGAGTTTCGCTTTTGAAATTGGACGCGTGGAACGCATCTAGTAGACGAATGCATGCAGAATGTCATTTGTCGCCATTAGGAGAAATAGCTGTTATTGGTGGTTATTTCGTTTGTATATAAATAGGGAGTCTTAGTGTTAGATTTCCGGGGTGTTCATAATTTGTACAAATCACTCAAGAAATACTCAAAGTAACCGTGAGAGAAAAGAGTACTTACTGAGAAAATGTACGTTGAGAGACACCAGTTTTTCATTCCTTGCATTTCAATAAAAGTTTAAAGTTTTTTTTCCTTTTACAGTTCCCTTTACATTTCTATCATTTTCTTATTCGCAAGTCATTTACATTTCGTAATTTATTTTAAGGAGCAAAGTGTTGTTACTTTTGTTGAAACAATACAAAATTGATAAAAACCATGATGAATTCAATAAACAAAAGGTTTTTTTGGCAAAAATTGCTAAAATTGTTAAAGCACATTGTCCTAGGATTTGTTTGATCGGTCCTGTAAGTAAACCAATCTTTCATAGATTAGGAGATCAGCGGTTGTTTGCGAATTTTCCAAGCAAATAGACGGTAACCATTTCAGCGCTGGCGAGACCAGCACCGATCATTATCACCACTCCCGGGCCTGTTCCGTTTGAGAGCACAAAAGCTATTCCTTGGAATTACGGTGCTGAAGTGTTTGTTAATGGGAAGAAGCAAGAATTGATGGGTACGTCAGTGATGAACTCCAGTGTTGAAAGTAATGATGAAGCAGGAGCTATTACCCGGAGTGGAAGAGTCTTTATACCATCTGATGATCAGGCTGGTGGTTCTAGACCAGACAAAGGAAAGCAGGTTATGGATAATTCTGTGCAGACGCCGGTAGTGAATGATTCCGCAGCAAAGCCGGGTGACAACTCATTCTCGGAGAATGTAGAAGAATTTATGAGGCTGATTCGGAAAAGCGACTACAAAATTGTTGACCAGCTGCACCAAACACCGTCTAAGATATCCATTTCGTCTCTGTTATTGTGCTCGGAGGCACATCGAAACGCGTTGTTGAAGGTATTGAATGTTGCGTATGTACCCTACGAGATCTCAGTTAATCAGCTTGAGGGGGTAGTGGCTCACGTTAATGCAGGAAATGGCTTGGGGTTTACTGATGTAGATTTGACGCCAGCTGGGAGAAATCATAATAATGCTTTGCACATTTCAGTTGAGTGCCGAGGATCGTTAATGTCGCATGTGCTTGTTGACACTGGGTCATCTTTGAATGTTTTATCGAAGAAAGCACTGATGAAGTTGGACACTCGTGGGTTAATTTGCACGCCGAGTGATTTGGTGGTGCGAGCTTTCGATGGTTCCAAGAGATCTGTCTTCAAGGAAGTTGTGCTGCCAATTAAGGTTGGTCCAAAGGTTTTTGATGCTACCTTCTATATCATGGACATTCAGCCTGCTTACAGTTGTCTGCTGGGTCGTCCATGGATTCATAGTGCTGGGGTTGTGACATCCACTTTGCATCAGAAACTGAAGTACATGGTAGACGGACATGTGGTGACGGTTTGCGGAGAAGAATACATCATGATAAGTCATCTATCTACTTTCAAGTATGTGGAGGTAGATGGCGAAATACATGAAACGTTATGTCAGGGTTTCAAAGTAGTAAAGATCACTGAGGAGCCTCTCAAGGAAGTCAGCTAATCTGAAATGGTTCAGCCTGTAGTGGTATATCAGCCAGAGGTCTCCATGTCTTCCTTCAAAGATGCACGAGCTACAATTAAAGCCGGCAGTTCACAGAAATGAGGTCAAGTTATCGAGGTCCAGAAAAAGCAGAATACTTACGGGCTGGGATATAAGCCACCCAGGCATCCTGAGGAGCCTCCCAAGTTTTATGGTCTGGTTCGTTTTACCAGTGCTGGTGTGTTCTTTGACAGAATCAATTCTATTGATGAGGAAGGGGATAGCGATTGCGATATGGATAATTGGATCCGCCCCTACATTCCAGGTCAAAGTCTTTGCAAGTGGTCATCAGAGAAAGCCATTCAAGTGACCGGCCCAGTGTAATTTCCTTTGTTTTCCTGTTATGACAATCCTACGCTCTGGCCAAGGCGTAGTGATTTTTGTTGTAGGGCTTGAATATTTTGTGTGCTTCCTTTATCATTAATAAAGGACGTTTTTCACATTCAAATATTTTGATCCCTGTTTTTCTGTTTTTACTTTTTGCATTAACTCACATCAAAATGGTAATGTGTTTTTGTTTGTTGCATACATAATAAACATAAATCATCAATCATGCAGGTTTCCTTGTTCAGATACCACCAATCATGATTCAGCTATGGCTCGGTATGATTTCGACAATCCCATTTATCAGGCTAAAGAAGAGGCTGATGAAGATTGTGACTTACCCGAGGAATTGGCCAGACCGTTGAAACAGGAGGAAAATGTCATTCTCCCTCATCAGGAGGAATTGGAGTTTGTTAACTTGGGAACCGAGGACGCAAAGAAAGAGGTAAAGATTGGGGCTGCCTTGGAAGACAGTGTAAAAATAAGATTGATTGAAATGCTTCGAAAGTATGTTGATATCTTCGCCTGGTCTTACCAAGACATGCCTGGGCTTGACACTGACATCGTGGTACACCGGTTGCTGCTCAAAGAGGGATGTACTCCGGTTAAGCAGAAGCTTAGAAGGACGAAACCGGAAATGTCCGTCAAGATTAAAGAGGAAGTTCAGAAACAGATAGATGCTGGATTTCTGGCTGTGACAAATTATCCTCCGTGGGTTGCTAACATTGTGCCTGTACCTAAGAAGGACGGAAAGGTCAGGATGTGTGTTGACTACATAGACTGCTCAATACTCTGTATTTTCCTTCATGGATGGCTTCTCTAGGTATAACCAAATCAAGATGGCCCTAGAGGACATGGAGAAGACGACATTCATAACACCGTGGGGAACATTCTGTTATAAGGTAATGCCCTTTGGATTGAAAAATGATGGGGCAACCTATCAGCGGGCAATGGTGACTCTCTTTCATGATATGATTCACAAAGAGATCGAGGTTTATGTTGATGACATGATTGCGAAGTCACAGACGGAGGAAGAGCATCTGGTGAATCTTCAGAAACTGTTTGAAAGGTTGATAAAGTTCAGACTGAGGTTGAATCCGAACAAGTGCACCTTCGGGGTGAGATCTGGAAAATTACTGGGGTTTATTGTCAGTGAAAAAGGTATCGAGGTTGATCCTGCTAAAGTAAAAGCTATGCAAGAAATGCCTGAACCGAGAACAGAAAAAGAGGTTCGTGGTTTCTTAGGGAGGTTGAACTACATTGCTAGATTCATCTCTCGTCTTACAGCCACGTGTGAACTAATATTCAAATTGTTAAGAAAAGATCAAGTGGTCAGGTGGAACGAAAATTGTCAAAAGGCGTTTGAAAAAATAAAAGAATATTTGCAGGAACCTCCGGTCCTTTTATCGCCAGTGCCAGGAAGGCCATTGATTATGTATCTTACGGTTCTTGAGAACTCAATGGGATGTGTGCTCAGTCAGCAAGACGAGTCAGGTAGGAAAGAGCATGCCATCTACTACCTGAGTAAAAATTTCACTGATCGTGAGTCAAGGTACTCAATGCTGGAAAAAACGTGTTGTGCACTCGCTTGGGCCGCCAAGCGTTTGAGGCAGTATATGTTAAACCACACAACCCTCTTGATTTCGAAGATGGATCCGATCAAGTATGTGTTTGAAAAACAAGCGCTTTCTGGGAGAATAGCCCGTTGGCAGATGGTTCTGACAGAATACGATATTCAATATGTTTCCCAAAAAGCCATTAAGGGAAGTGTTTTGTTAGAATATCTTGCTGAACAACCAATTGAGGATTATCAACTGATGAAGTTCGAATTTCTTGATGAGCATATCATGTTTCTGAAGATGAAAGACTGTGAAGAGCCTCTGCATGACGAAGGACCTGAAATTAGATCCCAATGGAAGCTAGTCTTTGATGGAGCAGTCAACTCATATGGTAACGGAATCGGGGCAATCATTACGACTCCACAAGGTTCTCATATACCCTTCACTGCCCGATTAGCGTTCATATGCACCAACAATGAGGCGGAGTATGAAGTATACATCATGGGGTTAGAAGAAGCAATTGACTTGAGAATCAAGAACCTCGATGTTTATGGTGATTCCGCATTGGTAGTTAATCAGATTACAGGTGAATGGGAAACTCGTCAAGCGAATTTGGTGCCTTATAACAACTATGCCAGAAGGTTGTTACCTTTCTTTGACAGAGTTGATTTCCATCATATACCCCGGTTGGAGAATCAGATGGCAGATGCGTTGGCAACGTTGTCTTTGACGTATCAGGTGAATCGTTGGAATGAAACTCCCTCAATCAGAATCATGCGTCTGGATAGACCAGCTTTTGTGTTTGCGGTTGAAGGTGTATCAGATGGCAAACCTTGGTATCATGATATTAAGGTTTTACTGAAGAGTCAAGAGTATCCAGAAGGTGCGTCAACCAAAGATAAGAAAACTCTGAGGAGGTTGGCAGGGAACTTCTTTTTGAATAAAGACGATGTACTGTACAAGAGGAACTTTGACATGGTCTTGCTACGTTGTGTTGATGAACACGAGGCAAGTCTATTAATGGAAGAGGTTCATGAAGGTTCCTTCGGTACCCATGCCAATGGGCATGCTATGGCCAGAAAACTGTTGAGAGTGGGGTATTACTGGATGACTATGGAGTCTGACTGTTTTAAATACGCCCAGAAATGTCATAAATGCCAGATTTATGCTGATAAGGTGCACGTACCACCTACTCCTCTGAATGTACTGTCATCTCCTTGGCCGTTTGCCATGTGGGGCATTGATATGATTGGAAAGATTGAGCCTACTAATTCCAATGGGCATCGTTTCATCCTGGTTGCCATTGATTACTTCACGAAGTGGGTGGAAGCAGCCTCGTATGCCAACGTCACCAGACAGGTGGTAGCTCGGTTTATCAAGAAGGACATCATCTGCCGGTATGGAGTCCCGGAGAGAATTATTACTGATAATGGTTCAAATTTGAACAACAAGATGATGAAGGAGATGTGTCAGAGCTTTAAGATTGAACATCACAATTCTTCTCCCTATCGTCCGAAGATGAATGGGGCTGTTGAAGTGGCAAATAAGAATATCAAGAAGATTGTGCAGAAGATGGTGGTGACGTATAAGGACTGGCATGATATGTTGCCTTATGCTTTACACGGTTATCGTACTTCGGTGCGTACATCAACTGGGGCAACTCCTTTCTCATTGGTATATGGTATGGAAGCAGTTTTACCAGTAGAGGTTGAGATTCCTTCTTTGAGAGTTCTGGCAGATGTGAAGCTTGATGAAGCTGAATGGGTGTGTTCCCAGTTGAATCAGCTGAGCCTTATCGAGGAGAAGAGGTTGGCAGCCATTGCACATGGTCGGTTATATCAAAGCAGGATGAAGAAAGCCTTTGATCAGAAAGTGCGTCCTCGGTGTTTTCAGGCTGGTGAATTGGTTTTGAAAAGGATCCTTCCTCCTCAAACAGATCACAGGGGCAAATGGACTCCAAACTACGAAGGGCCATATGTAGTAAGACAGGTTTTCTCTGGAGGGGCCTTATTACTCTCAATTATGGATGGCGAAGATTTTACGTCTCCTGTGAACACAGACATAGTCAAAAAATACTTTGCATAAAAGAGACCTGCTGGACATAAAAAGAAGATCCAGGCAAAAAAGGGCATCCCGGCGAACCATAAAAAGAAAAGGTTCGAGCAAAAATTAGGGATAAAAAGAAAAGAAAAGAATAAACCCGCAAAGTTGAAAATCTGGAAAGGCAACTTTGGCAAAAATGGGTATCCCGGTGGATTGAAAACCCGAAAAGGGCGATCCAGGCAAAAGTTAGGGATTTGAAAGCAAGAGGCTACGATCTGCGTTCGATCTGTGAACACTTTTGATACTTGGAGATTTCGAAGGAAAGGAATCAGTCCAGTCAGTCTCTTCGAAGGTCAAAGAATCTGCGGATAAACGAGTCATATCGGGTCATAGCTGAATTGAATCATGGTGGATATTTGTTCCCCACATTGCCGACATATGTATTTTCTTTTACTCTTTTTGTGCAATTACCTCTTTTCAGCGATTGTTTCTGGATGTAAATCCCTATTTACAGGCCAATTAATTCAATAAAATTTTCATTTTATTCAAAGAGCTTTCCATTTATGTTTTTACTTTAACTGCTTTTGTTTGTGAAAACGTCCGATATTTTTGATAAACATTGCATGCGAAAATGTTAAGCTTTACGAAGCATATCGGAAAACAGTGGAAATTGCTCAGACAACAGTCATTAGGATGGTAATCTAGATGGCCATTTTGCATATACTGTTGATTTTGTTTGCAGGGTAGCGGGATTTATCCCCAGTAGAGTTACTCTCCTCAGCATTGAAGTTTCATCCTCCTCAGCAGGCTGTTACTCTCCCCAGCCAGAGTACAGAGAATTATTTCCCCAGCTAGAGTTGTGATTGATTACTCTCTTAGCAAGCAGCCAGAAGTTGTTGTTGTTGCATCTCCAGCAAGAGACTGATGGAATATCTTCCTTCTTTGGACAAAGAGGTTGTTTTCCCCATAGAGTCTTGGCACTCATTTTCCTCAGCAAGGCAGGAAGTGTTTTTCTCATCAGCAACGGTATAATTTAATCCCCAGCAGATGAGTAAGCTTGATGGTATCCCCTAGCAGAGTTGATGTCGTTAACCACCATTCCCTAAGCAGGTTTGCTAATAGTGGCTGATATTCCCCAGCAGGGTGAAGGTACAGATGTCTCCCAGCAGCAGGTTAAGTTCAGTAATATCCCCAAGCAGGGTCGGTATTATTGACTTGTCTCCCCAAGAAGATTTTGGTGGTGATCTTCGCAGTGGTTTGTTCAACAGTGGTTGATAACCCCAGCAGGTCTTAAGTCCAATTATAATTGGCATCTTTCAGATCCGTGTTCTGAGTTATATCTTCGGTAGAAGCCATGGGTAATCTCCAGCGGAGAGAAATTTCTTGGGGTCCATCTTCAATATTCATTTTTATACATCCCCCAACAGAGTGGAATTTCTCTCGGAGTCTTTATCTCCAGCAGAGTTTGTGATCAGGAAGTCGTTCAGTGAAATCTTTCTCAGCAGGATCTTTTAATTCAGAGGACAATTTTGCTTGTTATCCCCAGCGGAGTTGCCTTCTTTTCCTCAGCAAAGGAACCTCTTTGCATCTTGCATGTAGTATGCATTGCATCCTCAAAACGCGTAGCATTTCCATTTCGTATGGAGCATTACGCCATAGAAAAATTCAAACATATGCATTCGAAGCATAAGCCAGGTTTGATATCTGTTACCAGTTTCTTTCCCAGCTGAAAGAGATGTAATTCAGGAGATGTTGTTTAACATTACACCGCAACCAATGTATTCGTCCTTCTCACTGTGGTTCATTCCTATACCCCCCTACAGAGTTGTCTGTTATATTTCTCTTTTCCCCAGCGGAGTCATCTTTGTAGAGCTGTTGATTCTACTTAGTCTTTCTTTGAAAGTCCACCTTCGGTTTGGTCTTTCTTTTTCGAGTCTACCTTCGGCTTGGTCTCGTAATCCCTTTGTTAGAAAGTCTACCTTCGGCATAGTCTTTCTTTGAAAGTCCATCTTCGGTTTGGTCTTTCTTTTTTGAGTCTACCTTCGGCTTGGTCTCGTAATCCCTTTGTTAGAAAGTCTACCTTCGGCATAGTCTTTCTTTGAAAGTCCACCTTCGGTTTGGTCTTTCTTTTTCGAGTCTACCTTCGGCTTGGTCTCGTAATTCCTTTGTTAGAAAGTCTACCTTCGGCATAGTCTTTCTTTGAAAGTCCACCTTCGGTTTGGTCTTTCTTTTTCGAGTCTACCTTCGGCTTGGTCTCGTAATCCCTTTGTTAGAAAGTCTACCTTCGGCATAGTCTTTCTTTGAAAGTCCACCTTCGGGTTGGTCTTTCTTTTTCGAGTCTACCTTCGGCTTGGTCTCGTAATCCCTTTGTTAGAAAGTCTACCTTCGGCATAGTCTTTCTTTGAAAGTCCACCTTCGGTTTGGTCTTTCTTTTTCGAGTCTACTTTCGGCTTGGTCTCGTAATCCCTTTGTTAGAAAGTCTACCTTCGGCATAGTCTTTCTTTGAAAGTCCACCTTCGGTTTGGTCTTTCTTTTTCGAGTCTACCTTTGGCTTGGTCTCGTAATCCCTTTGTTAGAAAGTCTACCTTCGGCATAGTCTTTCTTTGAAAGTCCACCTTCGGTTTGGTCTTTCTTTTTCGAGTCTACCTTCGGCTTGGTCTCGTAATCACTTTGTTATAAAGTCTACCTTCGGCATAGTCTTTCTTTGAAAGTCCACCTTCGGTTTGGTCTTTCTTTTTCGAGTCTACCTTCGGCTTGGTCTCGTAATCCCTTTGTTAGAAAGTCTACCTTCGGCATAGTCTTTCTTTGAAAGTCCACCTTCGGGTTGGTCTTTCTTTTTCGAGTCTACCTTCGGCTTGGTCTCGTAATCCCTTTGTTAGAAAGTCTACCTTCGGCATAGTCTTTCTTTAAAAGTCCACCTTCGGTTTGGTCTTTCTTTTTCGAGTCTACCTTCGGCTTGGTCTCGTAATCCCTTTGTTAGAAAGTCTACCTTCGGCATAGTCTTTCTTTGAAATTCCACCTTCGGTTTGGTCTTTCTTTTTCGAGTCTACCTTCGGCTTGGTCTCGTAATCCCTTTGTTATAAAGTCTACCTTCGGCATAGTCTTTCTTTGAAAGTCCACCTTCGGTTTGGTCTTTCTTTTTCGAGTCTACCTTCGGCTTGGTCTCGTAATCCCTTTGTTAGAAAGTCTACCTTCGGCATAGTCTTTCTTTGAAAGTCCACCTTCGGTTTGGTCTTTCTTTTTCGAGTCTACCTTCGGCTTGGTCTCGTAATCCCTTTGTTAGAAAGTCTACCTTCGGCATAGTCTTTCTTTGAAAGTCCACCTTCGGTTTGGTCTTTCTTTTTCGAGTCTACCTTCGGCTTGGTCTCGTAATCCCTTTGTTTGAAAGTCTACCTTCGACATAGCTTTTTTTTTAAAGTCCACCTTCGGTTTGGTCTTTCTTCTCGAGTCCACCTTTGGCTTGGTCTCGTATGGTCCTTCTTGTTCGTGTTCGCCTTCGGCCGTTCTCGTATCCTTTTGTTAATTAATTCGCCTTCGGCCGGTCTTGTCTTTCTCCCCAGCATAGCCCGCCTTCGGCCGGTCTACCTTTGTTTGAAATTCCACCCTCGGCTGGTGGTTCTTTTCGAGTTCGCCTTCGGCCGTCCTTGTTTTATCTTGTCCCCCCGCAGAGTCCTCCTTCGGCCGGTCTTTCTTTTCGAGTTCGCCTTCGACCGCCCTCGTAATTGCCTTATTTCATTACCCCCGCAGGTTGCAAATTTCCAGGTTGTTTTGGTATTCAAACCCTGTGTATCCTGATTGTCTGAAAGTCGTTGCTATTATACCCTCAGATCCAAGAAGTTTGAATAGGGACAGCTGTAACACCTCAAAATTTGCCCTCATGTTTCTAACTTTAACTGGCTTATGTTTCATTGCATTTTTGCATAATCATCATTGCATACCATTGGCATTAGCATGGGATCAAGGTATCTAAGTCAAATCAAAGGAGCCTTGAGCCTCAAGAGATCATAATAGACCCACTATCTCATCATGTTATCAAGCTTGACAAGAAATCTGAAGGGAACCACCTTTTCCTAACCAGTGCAAGATTAGGGTTTTGGGATTCTTGAGTATAACACCACAATGGGTAATATCTTTGGGCCTTTATCCTCACCAAATGGCACATCTCATCTTTGTTTGAGAGGATACACTTCATATTCAGCGAAATTTAAATTTGGAGGATGTGTTTTCTCCTAGACTGAGGGCACCAAACTAGGGTTTGCCATAAGATCAGTTTATTTCTCACTTTTTGTGCAAGACTTGATTCCATGGTATTCCTCATGTCCTTAAGTGTATAAGGTTGGAATATTGTCCATCAATTTGTTTCAGAGGATATTCAATTGATTAGTTGATTGAAAATCAGGAGAATTGGGGAAAAGTCAACTGTGCAGAGGAAAAAGTTAACTCTTGACTTTTTAAGGTCAATTTCATGTTCCTCATGTTCATTATGATCATTGGTGAGGGTTTGATCAAGAATTATCAAGAGATTCATCAAAAATCAAGAAATGTGCAAAGTTGCCAAAAATAGTAATGAAGGGTTTCCATTTATGGCAAGTTTTGTCAAGTTGAATGGCCATCTTTGGAGCATTCTTTCTCCATGCTCCAAGCTCCAAATGGAAATGTTAGGGAGGCCTATCAAAAGTTCACATTCCAAGCTTCAAAACCATACCAAGAACACTTCCATTAGGTTAAAATTGAGAGAGATATGATCAATTAAAGTTGAGGCAAATCAAGGCAAAATGACAAGTCATGACCAGTCAACACGCAGTCATTTTCACAAACACTTTGTGTGCATGTTGTGTCCCAGTTCATAGCCAAATATCTCATTGATGGGGGCTTCAATTGGAAAAATGTTCAACATCAATCTTGTTCATCTCCATCTCCTCTTCAACTTTGGTGTTGAAAGATTTTTCGTCTGACCAACTCATTAAGAGATATGGTAGCTCAAAGAGGAGACCTCCAACTGATTTATTCCCATGCACATGGCCAGGCACGAGTAGGGCAAGATACATGTATAACTCAGTTGCAACCAAGCATGTTCATCATCATTTTTAGGTACTTTAGAGGTGTTATTTCCATTCATTTTGAACATCAATCTTGTTCTTCTCCACTCCCTCTTTCCAAATAACCAAAAACCTTGTGTTTTCATCCCATAATCATGAAGATTCATTACTTCAAAGTCACTATCAGGTCATCTGACTTTCTTCTAATCCAAGTAAATCCAAAATAACATAAAATTGTTACATGGTTGTTTTATGCGCATGCTATCATCCATCCCATGTCATGTTTGCCATAATAAGCCAAACCAGCTCTTGTGCATATACCATGCTCATGTACCATCATTGCCCAAAGTGTTCAAACCAAAAGAGGAAGGAGAAACTTGCAAAGCAAGCTGTGTTGCTCAGTACATCATCACTACCATTCACCCTAATCCTCACCATGATACTATGCTCCTCCACACATTGGATTCATACACGAGCTCACTATCAGTTTCACTCACTCTCATTCTCCATTTTTAACTCAACCTCACTTCTAACCATGGTTCTAACTGTCAACCATGACAGTTAGAAATTAACCAAGGATATAAATAGAAACCTCTAACTGAATTTGAGTGGAACTTTTCATTCTTCACATTTTCACCAAAACCTCACACTCTCACTCTCTGATTTTTTCTCTCTCTCAAAGCTTCATTCTCATCTCAAATCTCTGCAAATCTCTACATTCATCTTCAACAAGAATGATCAGTGAAGTAGAGGCAGTGAAGCATAGCTTTGTACTTCAATTTTCTTCATCTTCATCAACTGAAATTCAAGAGGTTTCAAGCTTTATAGTGCCTTTATTTGGTTGATTTCAAGCTCAAGCAAAGCTAGGAATCTCACCTCTGATTTTCTTTGGAGTTCAAGTGCATCAAAAGTACAGGTTCCGTTCATAATCTCTTGCTCTCATCTTGCTTTAATTTTGCTTGTTGTTGATTATTTTGAGCTTAATAGAAGCAATGTGATCACCGGCTAGATGATAGGCACCATAGGTGCGTAGTTTCAGTTTTCTCGGGCAAACTTATTTGCTTCGATTTGCTTTGTGTGTGAACGGTTTGAGAATTTGGAGCTTGGATCCGTGATCTACGTAGCATAAGGAAAATTTTGATGTGCATTTTGTGTGTTTCTGACAACATGTAGCCTTGACCACGGCGGAGACTCGCCGGAGAAGACGACCGGAGTCTTCTCCGGCCACCTGAGATCATAAACCCTAATTTTCCTCAGTTTTAATTGCGTGCGTTGATTGTTTCTTGATCCAATGGATGTAACGTTGCCAGCGCGTTAATGAGGAGGCTCCTCATCACGTGCCTCATTTTTCTGATCCTTGTGATTCCACGTGGTTGATACACTATTGCTTATCATGTGTGTGCTTGCTTATTCGTTTGATTTGCCTACTATGCTTGATCATCTTATGTGGACTGATCAAAGGGTTCTCCTTGAGTCAAGATGTTGACTGATATCCTTGCTATACACTTCTCTGAACACGCTTTTGGACTGGGCTCATTATGCTATTCACACCCCTCCCTTTGAGCCCAAAGTGCATTGTAGCTTGATTTTTGCTTTCGTGGCACCCCCTGACCATTTCTTTGTTTTTTTATTTTCTTTTTCATAATTGTTTCATTTTTAATTCTTAAAAATACTTTTGAGCATCCAAAAATTCCACAAAAGTTCATGAAGCATTATGAGGCATTTAAATAATTTTGGCACATTTTATTTTCTGATTTTATCATATTTTGCTATATTTTCATGAGTATTCTTTTAATTTCTTTTATATGAGCATTTAATCATGATACATGCTTCATCTTTGAATTGTTCAACATAGTTCTAAAGTGAATTTTCTTCTGAGACTTGACACACACTTATATGATATCTTGATGCACTTCACTCATTTTTTGTGGATTTTTAAAATCATTTTTGAGTGGTGTTTGACCCCTATCTTTGTGCATTATTGTTATGTGGCTTGAATGAACTTGTGGAGTACATTTGAACATGTTTCTTAGTGATTTTTGTACCATACTTTTGGGAAATGTTTACACACTGTTTGAACTTCATTGGACTTGCACATGTGAGTTTTTTCATCCTCCTAGCTTGGTTTTGTGAACTGTTTGAGTGCATCTACACATGTATGTTGTTATGGGATCATGTGCTAGGGCTTGGGATACATTGTGTGCAATCCTATTTGGTCCTTGTTGAAACCTTTTGACATATGATTGTATGAACATTATAGGTCATTCACATTAAATTATAGGTTATTGTTTGTTCATCTTTACATGACTTGTGAACATTAGTTTGAACTTGCATTGTGATACAAGTTTGTGCATCCTTACTTGTCCATCTTTGATAACTTGTTTGCATCAACACTTGCATGGCCTTGAGCACTCATCCACATTTGTTTACCTACTTTATGTGATCATCCTCATTCACTCTAATTGAATTCTAACTTCATCTTGCATGTTTCTCAAGTTCATAAACCTTTACATGTTTAGTTAAACTTGTTTGAACCATGTTTGCTTCTAATCTTCAATGTGTCTTAACATGAGACTTGTGTGAGCTTTGCATGTCCATTCTTGCATCTTAAATTTCATTTCAAATGTCATGTGCTACTGACTTGTGTCCATTAGACATGTGTGATATCATTTCATCTTCATTTCTTACTTGCATTACAAGTATGCATCATTGTTGAACTTCAATTGCGTTTGTACACTTCTTCTTGCTTCATTTCTTTAAATGCTTGCATCCATGACTTGTATGTTCATTCAATGATATGCATATACATTCTTAAATGTCATTCACTTCTGACTTTGGTTTTTACATGTGCATTCATCCATGTTTATGAGCCATGTGCATCCATCTTTCATTAGTAGCATACAACTTGCATTTGTGTAATTGTCTAGTGCATAGTTTGCTTTTGTTTGATCTCATATGGCATGTTTACATTAGTAGGATCCCTTGGCCTATACCTACTGACCTTAGAAGGTTTCTTAACCCTTAGGACTCCTTTTTTGGTTTAAACTTTGTTTGCTTTCTAAGTTGTCTTCTTAAGATAACTAGTATTGTTGGTTTACTTTCTAGCATTTATATTCATTTCTTGTGATTATTTTGCTAACCTTTTGTGTAGGGGCAGAGGTAAGGTATTTGAACATGTGTATGGTTATCCATGTTCATCTCTTCTTTCATTTCTCATCTCTCATCTATTTCCTTTCTCTTTCTCCTTTGTGAATAGCATGATATAATGCTTTGTGTACAACTTTCTCACACCCTTTGGGATCCTAGCTCATCCTTAATTTTTTATTAAGGTGAGGTAGGATAAGCATTAGGTAGTGATATCCCTCTCTTCTCTTTAGACTTAGGTTCTTAAACCTTGACCTTAGGGTCATCTTTTGCATGATAACATTAGGAACAATTTAGTTTCCCCTTAGTGTTTTCTTTTTCTTGAGTCTTCTCTTCTCGTCTCATAATCTTTCCAAAAACACTTAATAAAGGTTAAATGTGTATTGCGCATGAGCCTTATACGTGGGAAATGAATAATTGGGGGTCTCCCTTCATTCTTCTAGGGTACTTAGTGTACGTCCTGTTGGGGACGATACGCGACGTATTCGTTCCTATGTTGTAGACTTGGGTGCAATGCAAGTTACAAATTAATTTCAATCCACTTCTGTCTAAAAAACACAAAACAAACTCAAACCTTTTTCATCCTTCGGGATCATTCAAGTTCAACTATTTTCAAAAAAGAGCACGTTACTTTCGTCTCGTCGCAAACAGGCATCGACCCTAACTGCCGGACGCGAACTTAACGTCGCTCATAAAAAGCACTAAGACCTTGTTAGGTCGAACTACGACTGCTCTGATTTCCTCCTTCTGGTTAGATTGAGGATACGTAGGCACGAGACCGCGATGTCTTGGCGAGCAACCTTCCCCCTTAGTTCGTGTCCGAACTACGTTGACTCTGACTTTCCTATTGCACGAGGGAATACGTAGGCCTAGGACTCCGACGATGTCCTACCGAGTCACTTCTTTTTCTTTTCTTCTTCATTTCTTCGCTCTTTTCCGTTCCCGTTCCTTTTCCCTTCCAGTAGTAGTGGAGCTCCAGATGACGACACCCTTTGATCGAGACAACAAGCGTGGATCCCATCGAGTACGATGGACGCGTGTGGGTGCTAATACCTTCCCCTCGCGTAACCGACTCCCTTACCCGTTTCTCTTGGTCGCGAGACCATTGCTTTTCCTTCCCTCCAGTTTATGTAGTGTTTCCTTTCCCTCTCTTGGGATAAATACACATTGCTGGCAACTCTGTTTCTGCGCCACTTTCGCGTTTGTACCTGGATGAAAAACGCGGGAGCGACAGATAGTGAGTGGAGAATCTTTGGCTGAGCATGTATGAGATGACATTAAGAGGTAATAACGGTCTTGAGACTCACATCTGACACCAATCATCCGTCTCGAACTCTGATCGTGTAGGGTAAAATTACTGTTAGTGAATGTGACACTACAATTCCGAGAACGAGTTAAATAACTGACTGAAAGTTAATTAAATGGACAATTAGGTACATGGAGGACGTAAGTAATAGAGAGAAAATGTATAATTTGATCAATATCAATCCCTTCAGATCGAGTTTGAGAACTATTGACAAAAGTTATAGTAGTTAAGAAGCCAGAGGTAGAAAGGGAAGAGAAAAGATATTTAATACCAATAACATGATAAGACACACCAGAATCAAGGACCCAAGGTCTAAGAGAAGATGATTGAAGAGGAGAATATTTGAATTACTCGTGTGTGCTACCGAAATAATAGAATTTGAGTTCTGATAATTCTGATACCATCTAAGGAAATTATCCTAGTTTGGCGTAAAATTCTGAGGAGTAGCCATGAGTATATGAAGAGAGAAAATATCACGTGAGTCGGGTAAAAAAGTATTTGTTTGAACTTGATCAGAGTTTTCTGTAAGTGGAAAATAAAATCCGAGATTGGATTTGGAACAATTGCACGGTGGCGAATGAGGCGGTGAAAAAACTGTCGGGATGAGCCACAGGAGTGTATGGAAGGCAAACCACAGTTATGACATGATTTGCCAAAAAAATTTCACCAGCGGTTGGTCAACTGGGTAAAAGACGATGAAGGGTTGTCTCTCAGTTGGCTCGAGATACCATGTTGAAATACCAGAGACTAAGAGACATTTGAATAAACAGTGTGTTTTGAAAAGCATTACAGAAACTATATTATACATTGAGAAATTACAACTAATTACATGATATAATCGATATGAAACTATTCTATGTACAAATATTCTAAACACTATATATTTACAAATATAAACAATAACTTATTCTAAAAATTAAATCTCGAAAACAACTATTATATATATCATCGTCATAACCCAACCAAAACACATATTTTTCTACAATAAATTTTATAATTTTTATTTAAAAAATTATACAATGCATTTTTAAGGTTAGAATAGAGTCTAGATAAAATTGATTTAGCTCATTTGGTAGATTCACACAAATTATTATTATTTTTTTTAAAGTCAAAGATTTCAAGTTTTAAATCATTGACTTTTAAAATTAAATAAAAATAAAACTTATAAAAAATATTTTTTTGTCACAAAAGTCAAAGTATTTAATATTAACATTTTTTAAAAGACTAATACCAAATTAAAATAATCATTATACCAAACATAAATTATTTTATTTAGAAATCATTTGATATGTCAATAAAATCTATAAAAATTAACATCTAAATAACAAACTAAATACATTTTTTTATCTATATTATAGCATATATCAATCCAATTACATGTTTTAAATTATTTTTGAGGTAATTCTATTTGTTACAAAATCAAAATTTCATTTTTAATATTAATTGGTCAAGTGATGATTGACGATGGTTGTTATATTTGATAAAGAAAATCACAATTAGATCTCCACAATTGCAATCAGAAGAAAATTAGAATTATTTAATAATAAAACTAACATTGGAATCGGATTAATCGATTCAATGTGCCGGATATAGATGCCGAAAAAAGTAGGGCGTGTGACACAATGAGGGAAAGTCACGTGGCGTGAGCAGTAATGTTAGAATGTGTCGTGGTGGGGTAGGAGTGAAGAAAGCTGCTTGAAACGATAGTAATAAATATATCTCAAATGCAAAGTACCAATTACCAAGTACTTCCAAAATCTAACCCATTCTTCAAACTCTCACTCCAAACTCACCCCATAACACAACACAACTAGAATAAAATCTCACACTTTCTGAGGGAAACACAAACAAATAACCAAAAAATGTTTGCTGAAGAAAATGGTCTCAAGGTTGACCCTAGATTGCAACACATCTCTCAATTCATCAGAGTCGTCCCTCATTTACCCAAAAACGGTTCTCTTTTAATCTCTTCTTCTAGATCTAAAACTCTCCATTTTTATGGGTTGAGTTTGTTGTTTATTTATTTTTAAATAAAATTAACAGAAAGTGGTAAAAATTGCTGGAATAATGTTTCAAGACATACCGACATTGTTGTTAGATCACAAGGCTTTCTGTGAAACAAGTACAATAAAATCTTTTAGAGATAATGTTAACTACTCTCGAGTCCTATGATTTCTGAGCTTGGATTGACATCCATCAGTTTCAAAGGCAGAGTTAGCACGCCTCTGATTCTGAAATATGCAAAAGATTTCTTTATGGTTAGACTCTCTCACAAGAACCTGATCAGAACCGAACCATAGCTTGTTATCGTGACAGAATTTGTTTCATCAAGTAAATTGAATTTTGTACACATGAACTAGCTAGTTAGAAATCCTAATTGTTCTTCAAATACTTTGTTATCATCAAAACCTTAGAGGATACATAGTATGAATCAAATTCTTCTCAACAGAAACTTGTTCCCAAGTACCACTCTCTGAAGAGCACACATCTCATCTATCATTGCTTTCCTCCAGTCAGGGTGAGATAACACTTCACCTAGAGTTTTAGGAATAGAAATAGAAGACAAAGAAGACAAGCAAGTATAATGCAAAGGGGAAAGACTATGATAACAGAAATCAATATAATGTAGAGAAGGATTTCGTGTTTGACGTATCCTTTTCAAAGGGCAATCAGAAGATTGAACTCAGGT
Organism: Lathyrus tuberosus; assembly: GCA_022829125.1. Classification (NCBI taxonomy): domain Eukaryota; kingdom Viridiplantae; phylum Streptophyta; class Magnoliopsida; order Fabales; family Fabaceae; genus Lathyrus; species Lathyrus tuberosus. Next base: position 1,035,067 of record JALAZF010000082.1, on the reverse strand, counting down.
TGTAGGATCAGATCTACTGATGGCGGGGCCGTCGGAGGAGAGTCTGCAATGACCTGAGGGACATGTATGACCTTAAGGACAAGGATGCCAAAAGTTGGGTGATGACACTGATATGTTTGAGTGGTCAAGAAACGGGGGGTTAGGAGCCATAGATTAATGGGGAATAATGGTAGACATAACATTAATTACTACCGGAATAGGTTTGGATGTACTTTCCTGAAGGGCTTCCAGAGTTACGTGACTGAACTCGAAATATAGAACAGACTCGAAGAAGGTAGCATTTGCCGATATGAGGTATCGTTGTAGAGTATATGAATAACAACAACAAACTTTTTGGGATCGATAATAACCAAGAAAGACACACTTTAGTGATCAAGCTGATAATTTATCAAGACCAAGAAAGAGATTGTGTATAAAACACGTGGACCCGAAGACTCAGGGAGGAGTTGGGTGGAGTGGGGAATTGGAAAAAAATGATTGAATGAGGAATTGTATTGTTAATGACATATGAGGGCATGCGATTTATAAGGTAACACGCCGCTAGCACATCATCCCCCCAAAACCGAAGTGGAACATTACCATGGAGAAGTAGGGTCCAAGTGGTTTCTACGAGATGCTGATTTTTGCGTTTGACTACCTCATTTTGTTAAGGTGTGTGAGGGTAAGATGTTTGATGGAGAATACTGTTTCATGACATAAAATTTTGAAATTTTGGGATAAATATTCACGGGCATTGTCACTTTTTAAGGTATAGATATACACACTAAATTGAGTTCTTATTTCTCGATAAAATTGTTCAAAAGTAGAAAATAATTCAGAAATATTCTTCATTAAAATAACCACGTGCAACGTGAAAAATTATCAATAAATGTGAGAAATACCTAAACTCAAGAGTAGAGACAATACGCGAGGGACCCCAAACATCAATGTGAACTAAAGCAAAAGAGCATGAAGTTCGTTTATTGACTCAATTGAGAAATTGACTATGAGTGTGTTTCTCTAAGTGACACGACTCACGATGTAAATTAGACACCTTCGATAAACATGGCTTATAGTTTATAAAGACTAGGATGACCTAATTAAGCATGGATAATGAGTGGAGAATCTTTGGCAGAGCATGTGTCAGATGACACTGAGAGGTAATAAAGGCCTTAAGACTCACATCCGACGCCAATTGTCAGTCCCAAACTCTGATCCTGCAGAGTAACATCACTATTAGTGAAGGTGACACTACAATTCCGATATCGAGTTAAACAACTTACTGAAAGTTAATTAAATGGACAATTAGGTACATAGAGGACAAAAGTAATATAGAGAAAAGGTAGAATTTGATCAGTATTAATCCCTTTAGCCCGGGTTTGAGAACTATTGATAGAAGTTATAGTAGGTAAGAAACCAGATGTAGAGAGGGAAGAGAAAATATTTTTATTACCGGTATCACGATCAGACACACCAGAATCATGGACCCAAGGACCAAGAGAAGATGATTGAGAGAGGAAAACAAATGAATTACCCATGTGTGCTACCGAAACAGTAGAATATGAGTTTTGATAATTCTGATACCACCTAAGGAAATCATCTTAGTTTGGCGTAAAGTTTTGAAGAATAGCCATGAGCACCTAAAGAGAAAAAATATCACGTGAGTCGGGTGAAAAAGTCTCTGTTTGAACTGGATCTGAGTTTTTTTGTAAGTGGACACTAAAATCTGAGACCAGGTCTGGAACAATTGCACAATGGCAAATGAGGCAATGGAAAAATCGCTGGGATGAGCCATGGTAGTGTATGGAAGGCAAACCGGAGTTATGACATGATTTGCCAAAAAATTCTCACCAGAAGACAGTTGGTCAACTGGGTAAAGCACAGTGAAGGGTTGTGTCTTAGTATGCTCTGGATACCATGTTGAAATACAAGACTAAGAGACATTTGAATAAACCGTGTATTTTAAATAGCACTACAGAGACTATATTATATGTAGAAAGACTACAACTAATTACATGATATAGTCGATATGAGACCATTCTATATACAAATATTTTCAACACTATATATTAACCAATATCAACGATAACTTATTCTAAAAGTTAAACTCCAAAAACAACTATTATATATATCATTGTTATAATCCAACCTAAACACATATATTTTTCTATAATAAAATTTATATTTTTTTATTAAAAAAATTATACAATGCATTTTTAAAGTTAGAAAAGTGTTTAGACAAAATTGATTTAGCTCATTTGATAGATTCACACAAATTAAAACTTATTTTTTTAAAAAAGTCAAAGATTTCAAGTTTTAAATCTTTAAATTTTTTTGAAATGGATAAAATCAAATAAAAATAAAAACTAAAAAAATGATTTTTTTTTTCAAAAATGTTAAAGTATTTAAAATACACATTTTTTAAAAGAGTAATACCAAATTAAAACAATCATTGTACCAAACATAAATTATTTTATTTAGAAATCATTTGATATGTCAATAAAATCTATAAAAATTAACATCTCAATAACAAATGAAATACTTTTTTTTAATCTATATTATAGCATATTTCAATTCAATTACATTTTTTTAAATTATTTTTGAGTTAATTCTATTTAGGGTTAATGAAGTTTTTGGTCCTCATAAATATCTCAATTTCACTTTTAGTCCTTCCAAAAATTTCCGTTTGAATGGTCCTCATAAAATTTTTAATTTTAAATTTTGGTCCCTCCTGCCAATTAGCGACGATTTTTACAACTTAGAGACAGAATTAGCGACGGTTTTAGCCGGTTTTATCGACGGTTTTTTATTTAGCGACGGAAATGGCGACGGTTTTAGCGACGATTTTGGCAGGAGGGGCCAAAAGTTAAAATTAAAAATTTTATGAGGACCATTCTTTGAAGGAAATTTTTGGAGGGACTAAAAGTGAAATATGAGATATTTAGGAGGACCAAAAACTTGATTAACCCTTCTATTTATTACAAATTCAATATTTCTTTTTTAATATTAATTTGTCCTATGTTGATTGACGGTGTTGGATTTGACAGGGAAAATCACATTTTGATCCCGCAACTGCGATTGGAAGGAGACTAGAATCATTTGATGACAGAACTAACATCCTATGAAGCACAAACACCCCAACACGACATCGACACCGACACGACAACATCGATAATAATTCGAAAAAGAAATAAATTAAAGGTAATTACAAGTATCAGTGTAGGTGTTGGTGTCTGACACGGACACTGACACATCATTTTTCAGAGGTGTCGGTGCTTCGTAGCTAACATCCGAGTCAGATTAATCGATTCAATGAACCGAATACGGGTGGTGAAAAAAGTGGGGCGTGTGACATAATGAGGGAAAGTCGTGTGGGGTGAGCAGTAATGTTGGAATGTGCCATGGTGGGGTTGGAGTGACGAAAGCTGCTTGAAACAATAGTTATAAATATATCTCAAAAACAAAGTACCCATTACCAAGTACGTCAAAACTCTAACTTATTCTTCAAACTCATTGTGCATTAGGACAAGAACAAAGTCAGACTCAAACTAATGAAACTCAAACTACATCAGGACAAAAACAATCACAACAAAATGAAACTCAAATTGAAGTTGACCCTGAGTTTGAAATGCTTGCTACAAATATTGCAACAACATTTGAGGCAACTCAAACTCAACCAAATCTTGTTGTTACTGGACTTGTTGCATCATATGCCCAAAGTCTACCAAGTCATACTACACATGTTACATCATCTGATGGTGCACCTGTTGAAACTTCACAAACTTAAGATATACCTGACTATATTTTGAGTGCACATATATCATCATCTGACAATGTACTTGCTGCATATGTGTCCACTACTCCAAAAGTTCTTAAAACAATTGAGTATATTCTACCACTTCCTAATGTTTTAGAATTATTATATTGATGTAGTGCACCTCTAATACTATATTTTATAAAAGAAGAAGAAGACAAACAAACCACATGTTGCAAGAAAATTGGAGTTGAGGAGAAGTGACAGAACAAGGGTCCTTAGATGCAAAAACCTGAAGGGAGAAGGAAGTAATACATCACAGCCTATGGATGTGGACAACGGTCTATAAACATCTTGTCATGGTGTATTTTGATTCCTTTTGGATATGTTTGTTATGTCTTTAGTGTATTGTTAGACAAAAGTCTATGCCCTTTGGCTTTATGTAATTTTGAGACATATAACATCATTATGGTTTATGTTTTGGTGTATATTTGTTGTACTATGAGACAAATGTATATGCCTTTTGGCTTTATATAATTTTGAGACATCTTTATGGTTTATGTATGGTGTGTCTTTCCTATATTTTGAGATCACTTTTTAGGCCTTTATGTTCTACAATATTAGCTATAAGAATGCAAAACATGGATGACATACAAACATATCATTAACAACCAATAATGTAATACAAACAATTCATTAAGCAAGAGGGATGCAAAACAAGAAGTAACAAACATTTAGGGACAGAAATAAAAAATTTCATTGGTTTTGATTCATTTCATAATGAGCATTACAAGGACGCAATTCAACAACTATTCTTCTACTAGGGACTAAAAAAAAAAAAATATAGATTCCATGAATCACTATCATTTCTGGTAGGCAAAGAAGAGACACCATGAAAGAGTCAACAAAAGCTTAAACATTTTGTCTGGCCTTCTTCCTTTCATTTTCCAACTTCAATTTCATCTTTTATTTTTCCTAGCTTCAAGTTCTTTAATGATGCAACCTAACTCCGGAACTACCTCGGAGCAATTGCATCAAATTGAGTTTTTGTGTTCAGTTGATGTGTTGCGTTCAAGTTCATCATTCCAAATAAATAGCTTGCAACTTAATCCCAAATTAGAGTACTTCCATAATCTTCTTTTAGGGGTTTCAGTTGAGTTTGAAATGACTATTCTCATAGCTTTATTGCAACCACAAAATGCGATTTTTAGACTCAGTGAAATTACCTACAGAAGATGTTGCCATGCTTGAATCTGGATTATGTTTTGAAGTTCGGAAGAAAGGAAGGAGAGAGGAAGAGGCGAAGAAGAAGAAGAAGAAAAAGAAGGAGTGAAATTGCAAAATGGTGATTTTTTTTAACATAAATCTAACGCCAGAGATTAAAGGCAACACAAAAGTGAGATATAAGAACTCAGACAAAAAAAAATACAGGAACTAAATTAAAAAATTTGCTAAATTACAGGAACCACAAGACTATTTAAACCCTATTTTATATATCATCGTGACCCAACTTAAAAACATACATTGGCTATAATAAAATTTCTATTTTTTATTTTAAAAAACTATGCAATGCATTTTTAAGGTTAGAAAAGAGTCTAGTCGAATTCATCTAATTTTATTCAATAAAATAGATTTAGCATGAGTCATACAAATTAAAAGTTAATCTTTTTGTCAAAAAATGTCAAAGATTATAAGTTTTAAACAATTGTCTTTTTTGAAATGGATAAAATAAAATAAAAATAAAAATTATAAATTTTTTTTCAAAAAAGTCAAAGTATTTAATATTTACATTTTTTAAAGAATAATATCAAATTAAAATAATTATTATACCAAACATAAATAAAATCTATAAAAATTAACATCTCAATAACAAATTAAATACTTTTTTATTTATATTATAGCATATTTCAATCCAATTACATGTTTTAAATTATTTTTGAGTTAATTCTATTTAATGCAAAATCAAGATTTCTATTTTAATATTAATTGATGATGCTGTTCAATTTGATAAGAAATATTACAGTTCGATCCCATAACTGAAAATAAAAAAAACTAAACCCACTTGGTAGCATACCTAAGCCTATTCAAATTAGTTGAACTAGATGATAAATATTGATGGTTAAAAAAAAAAGCGGGGCGTGTGACTAATGAGGGAAAGTCGCGTGGGGCGAGCAGTAATGTTAGAATGTGCCATGGTGGGGTTGGTGTGACGAAAGCTACTTGAAACAATAGTAATAAATATAGCTCAAAAACAAAGTACCCATTACCAAGTACTTCTAAACTCTAACTCATTCTTCAAACTCTCACTCCAAACTCACCCCATAACACAACACAACTAGAATAAAATCTCACTCTTTCGGAGGGAAACACAAACAAATAACCAAAAAATGTTTGCTGAAGAAAATGGTCTCAAGGGTGACCCTAGATTGCAATACATCTCTCAATCCATCAGAGTCGTCCCTCACTTCCCCAAAAACGGTTCTCTTTTAATCTCTTCTTCTAGATCTAATCTAAAACTCTCCATTTTTATGTTGTTTTTTTTATGAATAAAATTAACAGAAAGTGGTAAAATTTGCAGGAATAATGTTTCAAGACATAACGACATTGTTGTTAGATCACAAGGCGTTTAAAGATACTGTCGATATTTTTGTCGATCGTTACAGAGACATGCACATTTCGGTTGTTGCTGGTACTACTACTTTCTTTACTCATGCACACACACACATACTTTTTTTTTTTTAGAAAAATATTTTTTTTTTTTAAGTTTTGGGTTTTACTTTTGTTTATGTGGTTTGGTTTGTTGCAGGAATTGAAGCACGAGGTTTTGTGTTTGGTTCCTCTGTTGCGTTAGGTATTGGTGCAAAGTTTGTTCCTTTACGCAAACCTCGGAAGCTGCCAGGTATGTTGAGTGTTGTTTGGGTAGAACTTGCTTCTAGGCTTGAATCACTATGAGCATCACGAAATATCTTGTGATAATGATGTTGAAATTGTTCCAAGATTTTGTTTTGAGTTCATTTTGAAGAAAGTTAGGTTAAGTTGACTTGTGGCTTGAAACTTTTTTTTTGAAAATTCACATCTTCACTTTTGATATAAAACTTAAAAATACCTTTTTTTTTTCTGCGGTGTTTTTTTCTTTTCAATAAACACTTTTGAGATAAAGGGTGTCACGGTGGCACTCATAACATCTATGAAAAAAGTATGTAATGTTCTGCATTGAGCTAACTTATCAACATGTTAGTACTATTTGTTACATCTAGATTTTCAATTTGAGTCATGGCTTCAATTCTGAAAACTTGGTAAAAAATGACTACTTGAATAGTTTGATTACTGGTGTTGTCGTGTCAGTGTCAAGGTTGTTTCAGTGTTAAGGGTCGTGTTCTGAATATCCGTGTTTCATAGCTACTACATATATGATATGGATTTTACAACAGTTTATCTTAAGGTGCATATTCTACAGTGAAGTAAGGTTATGTTCATCTGAGAATAAGCTGAAAGTTTTCGCACTGTGTTCAGTTTTTCTCGCGTGCCAAGGATTTTTGACAGTGATTTTTACAAAACGCGCGCTTTATCAATTTGAACTACTAGTTGTGATGCTCATAATGCGGTTTTCTGAGTTGCATTATACCTGAACTTTGATATGTTTTATTTTTCAGGTGAAGTGATTTATGAAAAATATTCTCTAGAATATGGAACTGATTGTCTGGAAATGCACGTTGGCGCCATCAAAACCGGTGAACGTGCTATAGTTATCGATGATTTGGTCGCAACGGGTGGAACTTTGTCAGCAGGAATAAGACTTTTAGGTGTGAATTATATTGTTTTTGTCTATTCTTTTCCATGCTTCATTGTTTGACTTATAATTGTTCAATGTATCTGGTTTTGGTCACACTAATGTACTTTGTGGTTTTTTCCACTTATTCTGTAGAACGTGCTGGTGCTGAAGTAGTGGAATGTGCTTGTGTGATTGGTGTGCCGGTTAAGGTAGTGACTAAAAATCGAATAGGAGTAAACTTTTTATACAAAAAAATAAAGAAAACTTTAAACTTCTAGATTGATTTGTTTGAAATGATGATGGAAATGAAATGCAATGAGGCCTAATTTTTCAGGGACGGTGCAAACTTCTTGGAAAGCCACTTTATGTCCTTGTGGAGCCACGTCAAGTAGATCAATGTTTTTGAGGTACACCAATATTTTTCCCTAAATGGGAATTTCAATAGTACATTTTTGTTTCTTTGGTGTGACTCTTTTTTCATTTTGCTTCATCATCTCAAAATAGATTTCAAAATCAGCTTTTTCTTATAATGGGTTTTGACTCCTAGCACCTTTTGTGCTAGTGCTTCTAAGACATTGCCAAAAACAAAAGAAGCAAATAAAGACACGTTTCTAGGTTTTGATTCTTTCTTTTGATCTATGTGATGTGAGGGACCAAACCAAAGGAAAAACTTAAGCATCGTATAATCTAACTTGTTTGTTCCACAGTATTTTTACCATTTTGATGGTAGTATATTCCTTCTAAATTGTTTTGTATATTCATGCAGATGTGATTGAAATACAAGTGATCAAATCTTTTTGCCTGTGGAGTGGTGGTCCTGCAAAATATCATCCTGGAAATTGTCCTCTTTGTATCTTGATCTTGTACATGTTAGGATATCATGTATGGTTTAACAAGTTTGAACAAACATCAAGAGATTGATTTTTCTGGCATTTAATTAATAACATCAATTTAAGGCCTCATTTAGCTATCCATGTTTCTAATATTCCATTATGCTTGACAAGTTCCAACATACATCAAGTGATTGATTTTATCTGAAATTATATTTTATTTGTTGAACTTCAGATATGAAAAGATTTTTTAAATTCAAATCTTAATTATTATAAGTAGAATTAATTTGAATTTATGTCAAATAGTATATTATCCTGTTTGTAAGGAATAAATACAATATATTCGTAGCATTAAAAATCAAATCTTCTTCCTAAAACACACAGCATTTGAATCACCAAGTACATTAATAGCAAAGAACACTTTTACTATTGGCTTTCCATAATCAGTGATGCAATGTCTTTTCAGTTAACAAAAACATAGAGGGGGAAGGAGAGAGCAAATATGATTTTATTGTCTTTGATGAGATCCAACTTTTCATTATTGTATGTTTAAGTTCACTCACAATAAAGGTGCAATGCAAAGGCTTGTATATGTGTGCATGTTAAAACTCGTACAGGGACAAATACACTGGGAAGCGACTGTATTCAGTATACGATTAACCCATATCCTGGGATGGGATTAACGGTGGGATCTAAGTCAAAAGTGGAAGATCAATATATAATACCACTTCCCATATGTTTCTAACTATTTGTTACATTTTCAATTGAAGGAGAATCAACACTTGTTGTCATATCCAATTTGAGAGCATGCCTTGTAATCTGGTTTGTTTGTTTTCTCAATCTAACATTATCAACGAACAAATCTGCTATGATCTTTCTCATTTCATCACCGCAGATTACACCATCTTGTATATCATTGCTTTTATCTACAATAATAGCTGCATTTCCGTAGTTCTTCTCTAAGTTTTCTACCTGATCACATTTAAATAAGTTCGGTAACTAAAGACTGATTTGCAAGAAAGAAACTGTTACATTAAAATAAGCAGAGAACTAAACAAAGTAGTTACTGCTCGACCCTGCAACGGGTTAAAGCATAGAAAACTACAAGAAAAAGATAACTTGTACCTCAGCTAGTAGAGAGTCGATTTGATCATCAGATGTCTTTAATACATTAAAAGCATCAGTTGATGTTGATGAATGCAAGACTGTCTTATCCTCATCATTGTAAGGAAGATCGACATTGCACTCTTGAAGCTTCTTAAAAAGAAGGCCACATTTCTCAAGCAATTCTCTAGAAGCTGTTTCTGCCTGTTCCCTTTTTTCTCTTTCATGAAGTAGTAGTTTCTGAATACGAGAAACACAAGCATAGCATCAACATATAAGTCATGCATTCTGGGTTTATAACTTGATTTGAGTTCACAAATCAAACAGCCAATATTCTTGTAAGATAGTGAGGAAGTAATTGGCTTTTGGAATTTTAAGCTTTCAAGACGATGTCCTGCTGATTACATTCTATTTCTATATAACTTCACAAAGAGGTAAAGACAGTACAGAAAAGATCTGAAAGTACAGGAAAAAAAAAACATAACATAAATATATTCAAAATAAGATAGGAAGGTCAAGAGCAATAGCTGAAATTGAGAACCCAAAATAGACAGTATATATGTTTTCTATTTATTTAGAACAAACACATTTTTGTATTAATTGTCAAAAGGAAGAACCTACCTCCGCTTCACGTTTCTCCTTTATGGACTCACTAAGTTCCTTCTTCAATTCTGTTTGGGAACTACGGAGAGATTTGACCTCTTTAACCAGAACTTTAATATCTGCTTTGGATTTTGCTTCTAGCTCTACATACTGTTTTGACAAAATTTCCAGCTGCTCTCTAGCAGCATCTAAATCCTGCAACAGCACATCGTTCTGATGGACAATTGATTTTGTCAAATTCTGACCAGCATTTCCATCCTGGTATCATGTATGAGTATGACAGATGAGCAATTTTTGAAATTAACAATTAGTCTTTAAAAAATGAAAGTTCAATAAATGTCAAGCAAATATAAGAATGCCATACTGATTCAGACTTAAGTTTCATCTCCATTTCCAGCGACTTTCGTCTAAGTTCCTCCATATCCCACTGCATTTGGGTAAATCTTTCCCTCTCGATCAGAATAGCCTGCTGCAAGTTCTCCTTATTTTTTTGTTTGGTAGTTTCAAGTTCAACTTCCACATCCTTAACCTGAACAGATCCACTCAATTATGGACAAAGTATATATAAATGTCGAAGTTTGTATGCATGTTGTGGAACATGAGGAAACTGGGTTTCCATAGATTACAAAACATTTATTCAAGAAAGCTAAAAATTAATAAATTTACAATGAAATGCATGTCTAATCACATATGGTATACCTTAGTTGTAAGAAATTCCTTTGCTGCTATTTCTTGATTTAATCTAACTATAAGGTCCTCCATATCAGTTTTCGCTGTGACTAGCCTTCTCTGCATGGTTGAAAGAATCCTGTTCAATTTATTTCGTTGATCTAACGGAAGCACTAATTGAGCATCGCCGGTACACTTCAACTTGTGGCTCGCAATATCTGTTTCTCTTGAAACTGAGGCACATCCAGGAAGGTCAACAGAGCCATCACCAGATGAATTTGGTATCCCAAAATTAGACATGTCACTACCTCGTATTGAGCTTCCATCACTTCCAACACTCTCATTTGAAAGCTTACGAATGTGACCAAAAGCTTTAGCATGTCCAGCAGGCTCAGAGAAACGTTCCATGGTATTATTAGCTAGAAGTGAAGAATCATACGAATTACCATTACTTCTGTCCTTCCCTGTAACATTGTTCATATGTCTGGCATTTACTTTATGCCTAGGAAGTCCTTCTAATTGCTCTAGAATTGTCTGACCCATAAACAAACCCTCATCAATATTTGATATGCCATATTTTACAAGCCTTTCTATTGGGTTCGTCATATCTTCATCTAATGTCAGATCATCTGTCCCAACTTCAGAATTATCATCCCGTCCAATTTTCGGAGTTCCTACTTCCGATAGATCATATGGAGTATCACTACCATAATCTGACGCAACAGATGAACTTCCAGCAGCTAATGATAAGCTCGAAAGGAGAGATGGTTGCACCGAATAATCTCTGTTATTAGAATCAGGATCTGTTACTGAATTCTGCTGGCTTGCATCTTGAAATGCTGACATGTGATTACATGAGGTAAACATTATAAAAAGCTCAAGAAAGCTGACAATCAATCAGCAAGGACAAATTAACAAAATCACATACAAGATCTAGCAGCAGTTTCTAGCTCGAGAAATGATGCAACAGGAGCACATCTTGAGATATCAATGTCAGACAATAGTTTGGTGATCCACTCCTCCAAAGAGCGCCTTCTCTGTGAAATAAATGTGTTAAAACTCTAAAACCGCCTATTCATCTCCTGTATTGACATTAGTGTACACGAGGCACAGTCTGATTGTGATAAGAAAATTTATACGAGGGTCAAACTACATTAGATGGAGCCACTTGTCATGTTGTACAAAATAGTATAGATTGCATGTATATTACACACAAACAACCTCGTTTAAGATTCAGTTAGACGATCTTAGCTAAGAATATTAAGAACCTCACTACAAAGAGTAATTTCTTACTAAATAATTTATAATATTCTTTATCTATACATAATAAGGAGAGTAAGGAGGTAGTTTTCCATCTACATTTTTAATGTCCCCAAAACTCTACAAGTATAATTAGTATCATTATCCAATATGGATATTTATTACAAGTAGCACCAACACCTCTAAAAAAAGCGTGTCCGTATCCGTCTCGGTATCAGACACCTGCACCGACACTTGTGATTACGTTATATCATTTTTCAATCTATTATCGGTGTCGCCGTGTCAGTGTCGGGATCATATTCGGAGTGTCCAATCATTTTTTAAAGTTCTTTATTATTTATTTAAATTGAAAATTATGGTGAAAAGTTAACATAGCCACAGTTCTACAAAAACTTGTTGGATCTTGTGATTAGGTCAAAGAGGACATTTAGAAAGTCAGAGAAAGTTAATGACAGGCTTCAGTGAAAAAATTTACAAGCTCCGGGATGAATTATTATGTACATAAATAAATACAAATGTTTATTTGGTTAAAAATAATTATATATATGGAATATAAACAATTGATATTAACAAAAATATACTTCACTTGGTTCATGGCTCATACCAACATAAAAATGTGGCTAACCAGGAGAGATAGGTATAGGCTAGGGGTGGACAAACAAACACCGTCCGACAATATCCGTCCGATCCGAACCGGATTTTTGACGGCAGGTCGGATTGTTTCGGGTCACGGGTTCAAGCGGGCCATTAAATAGGGTGATATTGGATACTTTCGGTCGGGCTCGGTTGGTAATATTTGGCCCGTCGGAATCCGAATCCGACCGAAGGTACACTGAGAGTTGGACTTTAATTCTTCTTGGCCCAAGCTGACCCTCAATCCTTAGCCTAAATGTAAACATTCATAAGGTTAAATTAGGGTTGTGAATTTACATTGTGTCTGTAATGTTTAGTTTTCATTTTATTAGGGTTGCCATTCTCTTTGTTTTTCATTTTACGGTTTCCATTCTCAATCTTCATCGTCTTCCATGAAGCTCTTTGCCGTCACTCAGCATTTCTCATACAAATCCTCCATTGGATGCTTTCTCTCTCTAGTCATCCATGACTTTTGGTTAAGTTTCTTGCCTTCTCTCACTATTCCAGATCTATGACTTCATTGGCAATGAAACCTCTTTTTCCCCTCTTATTTGACTTAATTTTTATGTTATCTATATGTTCTATTTAATTTATTTATTTTGCCAACAAAACATTATCTGAATATTAATTTTGCATAGCTTGAAATACAAAGTCACCTATAAATACACTTTGCAGTGCTAAGTTCAGTAAAACAGCTCACAAAGAAGCTTTGAGTGGGTGGCGGCCTAGAGCTGTCAAATGGGCCGGCCCGGCCCAGCCCGCATCGGCCCGGTGGATCAACACTTATAAATGGGCTGGAGTGGACTGACCCGATTACTTCATAGGCTATCAAAATTGAGCCCGGCCCAGTTCTTTATGGGCTGTGCACCCCGATGGACCCCCTATATATTTCAAAATTATAATTTTAATTTTTAAATTTAGAGACAATAAAATACAATCATACATAACAAAATAATTACTCATCTAACTGTTCAAAATAGATATAAAAATAAATTATAAAGTAGACAATTTTTTGGCTAAGTCCCATGAACATTTGGTGAAGAATATCCACATCATCATCCAAATATTTTTCATTCAGGTATATTTCAAGTTTGGACTTGCCATCATTTGAAATCTTTTGTATCTTTTCTTGATGGTATTCTTAAAATTAGACATGCAAAACCTATTTAAACTAGGCTTGAATAGAAAAATAAAGTAATGTAATGAGTATAAATTACTATTTTTTAAATATTTTTAATGGGCCAGCCCGAAGCCCGCTTGGCCGGCCCGGCCTGGTCCATAAAAAACATTGGCCCGATGGGCTGGCCCAAAACGATAGGGTTGTATTTTTTAAATACTTTTTTATGGTCCGGTCCGTGCTAAAATTTAGGGCTTATGGACTGGCCCAATGGACTGGGCCCATTTTGACAGCTCTAGGTGGCGCCCAGGATTTATCACTTTTATCACTTTATTAAAGTGAAAAACAAATCTCTGGCTCTGTTTAGAAGTTCACACTTATTAAGGATGGTACTTTGGCATGTCATTTTCTAGGAATTCTCCGTGAATTTCAACGTACCAATTCACAAAAATACTGTGACCCAGTACTCACGAACCAACTGTTCTCTATGGGAACCAGCAAATTATGTGACTATGGTTTCAATCATTTTGGTAAATAGTAAATATGGATTCCATCTTGACTGAAAAGATCTTAACTGATATTTGGATTGTAAGCGCGCGATGTTTCACAAAAATCTTGCATTTTCAGATGAGACTTGAGGTGCATTTAGACCAAGTATGTTCAGATAAACTAATTAAATTCAAGCAAGATGACATATGCAGATCCATAATCCCAAACATGCAACATTGGTACTGTAACAAGTTTAAGAAATTTCTAACCTCTTCCAACAAAGCTCGACTTTTCAATCGCAAGAGTCCCTTGGGTGGCGCTGGAGGGATATTTTTCCCGGGGAACTCCTTTTTAAGCTACATAGACAATGTGTGGTCAAATAGTCAACAAATCAGTGTAATCAAAACAAGCACAGACATATCATACGTATGATATTTATCTACCTCTACATGTAGGTGATACAGTGTGCTTGTTAAACCCTTTTTTAATAAAGCATTGATTCTATTATCACTAATGACTAGTGGTGGAGGCTTGGGTCTTGAGAGTATGCTCCTCTCAAGGTCTCAGGTTCGAATCATATTAGGTGCAATCAACTCTTGTGTGGGCCAGTCCATACGGAGCTTTGCTCTGGCTTGAAGCGGGGCCCCTACTAGTGGACGGTGGGTATTGGTCCCTCTTGGATTAGTCGGTCGCAAGGCTGGATACCAAGATTTCCAAAAAAAAAATACTAATGACTAATGTTGTTTTCTCCTCGGAACTAATACACACTTGAAAGAAATTATATTTTCCCCCCGTAGAAGACTGACTCTCTCTTACCCTTATTTAGCATTGCTTCAAAAAATGCTAGCTTCCCTCATGTTGTGCATATGTATTATGCGACTGTTTTAATCATTGATTACAAGGCATACTATTTCCAAAACTCCATATCATTGTCTATTTTCCACCTCAAAAGTTAAATTGGGTTTCTTCGAGATCTGGTTTAGATCGAAATCTAAAACTTTGGTATCAGTTTTCTAAAGATTTCCTGTTTTGAAACTTCTAAACTACATTGATATGTTTTTGGACAGAACACACTACTCATGAGAAATAATTATTCTTTGAAGGCAGTAGAAAGAATATGAGAGAGTATTGGATAACTTATATGTTGTTCATTGAAGTATTTTTTTCTAATCTTTTATTACTGTCAAGTTTACAATAAAATGAAATAGTTTTGTGGAGGAATATAAACCAGTGGTTAAAAACACTAAAATGGGTTTCAACCAATATACATCTGTGTGTATGCACGCCCATGTGATGATATAATGCTTCAGTGAAATTCAGTAGTCAAAATCACAGCCAAAGTAGAAGTAATATGTGAAAATCAAATCGCAGTTGAAAATGATAAACTTACATCAACATACAACTTCATAAAATCATTGAACCTTCTTAGTACTCCGTGGATATTCGTAATCCCTTCTGGTGATTGTATACCAACTTGAAGCCTGTAGAACTGTCCCTTAATGATGTTAAAATGAAAACTAACAAAGAAGCTTCTATTCCACAACATACTATAATTGAATGAATAGTGGAAAACCTATAAAACATTAATGCCTAAGCCACCTATGTTTATCTTTTCTATAGAACAGATTTTTCTAATTCAGATTTGACTTTGCAATCACATTTATAGAACTCAAACACTCGGTCAGTTATACCTATTGACTATCAAACTCTACATAATAGCATTTGGTCCCATTATTTGACATATAAAACTAAATACTACACTTTACACCAATAACAGAAAGAAACAACTATTGGGAGCAGAGTGACTGGAATAGAGAATAACACGGTGAAAAGTGTAGCACAAGATGGTACATAAAAAATGAACCCAGCAGGAAGGGCCACTAGGTAAAACAATCCCTTTAACATTTAGAAGTAAATGTGTGCGACTAAACTGATCAAAGGATAAAGTAAACTAGGGATTACACAACCATAACAACAAATGATACAGACAACTAAACTGAATGTGTGTAATATTGTGAAAATAATAGTGGCGACATTACATAATTATAACCATTGGCATGGGTAGACAAATATACTAGCAATGCCCTTGTATTGGAAAGTATTTTCATTGATAAGAATAGTCATATACCTCTGGATAGTTAATGTAGTTAGGATATGTACAACAATTAGAGAGCAAAAATAACCCTGCGGAAGTGTCTTTTAAATTTAGCAGCATATAGATACTAAATTATCAGGAATGTTGATCAAATGATATGGTTATGTTTTAGAGTTCAGAATGGAAGTGAATTGCCTCATTTAAAAAAGATGAGATTAATCCCCGCATTACATTCACCCCCCTCAATTTTTACAATTCAAACAGCTGAATGAAACAAAACTTTAAAACTTAGGATATGATCATTTCAAGGTGTTTGTATACTTGTAGACTGTAGTCCAACCCAAACCCGAAAAGTGATGCAAAATTATACCTAAACTAGCCATGAATAGAAATTTGGATATTGATCAACTTTACCACTATAGGATCTGAATTCCTTGATTTTGGCACGAAGACCCAAGAAGGTATTATGACGCAATAACTCCAACCAGTACGATGATTGTGTGGCCATTCCGTTTCCCGTCCATTCTGTATAATAGAAAAGGGGGGATAAATTAGATTAGAATACCAGAAAGTACAACATTTCTTCAAATGACATGTTTATAAAGGCAATGAAGATTGAAGATGATATTATACAAAATTTAAAGGAGGCAAAAAGAAATTCACGAATGTTTTCAAACAACTGCCCATGTCAGTCATTGAGAGATAAAGAACTTGCAGACATCAAGAGCTAACTAAAAAAGGGGGCCAACAATCCCCTTTAAAGCAAATGCCTGTGACAAGCCTTAGAATCGACGCTTAGTTTTCTCTGTGCACCTATAACTAATCCACACAAAGAATAATGTCAAAAGTTTTCAACAATCTTTCATCTTTGAAAGTACTTCATAACTTGATCTGAATACTAGCATACTACTTATACCATTATCAAATGGCATTATTTTCTAAAATATTTGATTCAACCTTCACTTTTCACAGATTAAAAACTACCAAACAAGAGTTTGAGTCACTTTCCACTTCCCTTCCCTTCCCTCTTTGTGCCAATCATCAAACACATAGCGTAAGAAAAATGATTTCAATTTTAGAAACATTTATGTAAGAAGAAATACTCAAATGCAAGGTAGTCAAAAACGAGTGCTGGATCGTAAGATCGTAAGATCTTACGTGCTAGGGAGGGAAATTAGTGCTAGGATCCAGAAAAGATCGTTTTTGGTTGCTGCCATAGTCAGGATCGAGTTTTTTGAGTAAGATCGTAAAAAAAAATAGTGCTGGGCCTTTTTTTTTTTGGGCCTTTAAACCGGGTCGGGTTTTTTTAAAGTGAAAACCCAGTTTTTATTTAACACTTTCCTAACCCTAAAAGAACAGAAACGGCGCTCATAACTTCAGCTCTTGCTACGATCCATCTTCACCAAAACATCTACTCTTCATCCTCTCCATCTTCAACTGCTCTTCATCCTCTCCATCTTCAACTGCTCTGCATCCTCTCCATCTTCACGAAAACTTATTCTCTTCATCCTCTCCATCTTCACAAAAACTTCTTCTATTCTCTTTTCCCTTAATATATCAAACTTCTGTTTATCTTCTCCTATTTAATGTCTTCAAACTTAGGGTCACAAAATGTTTCATCAACTGCTTCTACTCCTTCTGCTCCTACTGCAAAAAATTCTCTTGGAATGAAAAGTGACCCAGCTTGGGAATACTGTGTTTTAATTGATCCAGCTTCAAGAAAAGTGAAGTGTAAGTTCTGTGAGGGTGAGTTTACAGGAGGTGTGTATCGTTTGAAGCATCATTTGGCCGGAACCAGAAACAATGTTAAGCCCTGTTTAGCTGTTCCAGATGACATCAAGAAAATAATGTTGGACAAAGTTTACAAGTTACAAAAGAATTTGCTGCAAAAGTCACAAGATATTAACATTGAAGGTGATAATTCTGCTGCCAATGATGATATCGAAGTTGCTGATTGTTCGAGTGGAAAAAGGAAAAGTCAGGTGGAGATAGCACCTAAGGATATGTTCAAAAGAGGAGTCACTAGTACACTAAAACAAACCACAATCAATGGTAAATTTAAGCAGAATTTGCGGGAAGAAGCATGTAAGGATATTGCTCTCTTTTTTTACAATAATTCTATTCCATTTAATGTTGCAAGGTCTGAAGAGTTTCCAAAAATGTTTGAATCTGCTATAAAACATGGTATAGGATTTAAGCCACCAACCTATCATGAGATTAGGGTGAAGTATTTAGATCATTATTATGGTCAGATTAACAAAGATTTAGAGGGGCATAGGGCTGTTTGGAGGAAGTTAGGATGCACCATAATGACGGATGGTTGGACCGATAGGAGGAGAAGGACTATTCTGAATTTTTTGGTGAACAGTCCCAAAGGAACTGTTTTTTTGAAGTCTATTGATGCATCTGATATAACTAAGACAGCTGATAAAATATTTAAGATGATAGATGATATTGTTGAAGAGGTTGGAGAAGAAAATGTTGTTCAGGTTGTTACCGACAATGCTGCCAATTACAAAGCAGCAGGGGAATTGTTGATGGAAAAGAGAACAAGGTTGTATTGGACACCATGTGCTGCTCATTGCATTGACTTGATGTTGGAAGATTTTGAGAAGAAAATCCCTCTCCACAAAGATACAATTGCAAGGGGTAAAAAGATCACAACTTATATTTATGCAAGAACAAGTCTTATTTCTTTATTGCATAAGTTTACTAATAATTCTGATTTGATTCGACCTGCAATGACTCGTTTTGCCACTTCTTATTTGACGTTGGGATGTTTGAATGACCATCGAGTTGAACTAATTAATATGTTCAATTCGAACGAGTGGAAAACTAGCAAAATTGCAAAGAGTAAAGATGGAATCATTGTGGAAGAGATTGTGTTGGATAAGTTGTTTTGGAAGAATGTTTTGAATTGTATGAGGGGTGCTTTCCCACTTATTAGAGTGTTGCGTATGGTAGACTCCGATGAGAAGCCAGCCATGGGTTTTATTTATGAAGAAATGGATCGAGCGAAAGAGAAGATTCGGTCAAGCTTTAATGGGATTGCTAGGAGGTAATTATCTTCCACTTTTATTTTTATTTTATAATCATACACCTAGTTTGAGTAGTAATTCAATTATTCTCTCTTTTTTAGCTACAATTCCCTTTGGAAGATAATTGATCAGAGGTGGGATAAGCAGCTTCATAGGCCATTACATGCTGCCGGACTTTATTTGAACCCAATCTTGCGTTATGCTCCGGGATTCACTATTGATAACGAAGTTACAAATGGCATGTATGAATGTTTGGCTAGAATGGTGGAAGATCCAGAACAAAGAGGCATGATTGATCTTCAACTTGAGGATTTCAAAGGCAAAGTTGGATCTTTTGGTAGTGAATTTGCTACATTTGCACTTCAAACTAAAACACCAACACAATGGTGGGATTCTTATGGTGGAGGTCATCCTGAATTGCAGTGGTTTGCTTTGAGAGTTCTTAGTTTGACATGTAGCTCGTCTGGATGTGAAAGGAATTGGAGTGCTTTTGAAAGGGTTAGTTTTCAAATTTATTGAACAATTGTATTCTAAATATCTATTGTGTTTTAATCATTTATGTTATATAATCACTTAGGTTCACACTAAGAAGAGGAATCGCTTAAAGCAAAACACGATGAATAAGGTAGTTTTTGTGATGACTAACTCAAAATTGGGGAAAAAGAAGAACAAGAGAAAGAGTGCTAATTATGAGGTTGATGAAATTGATTCGGAAAATGAAGCGGGAGAATGGATCGCGGATGTGGAGGATAATGAAGATGGTGAAGATATTACACTTGATGTTAGAGAAGATGCTAGTGGTATTATTGGTGATGATTTAGATGTTCCTTCAATTGTTGAAGATGGTGCCATTGAAGTGGAAGAGAATGAGGATGAGGATGAGGAGGAGGATTTATATAACTATCATGATATAGGAATGCATAATATCTTAGATGATTAAACTTGTTTGTTATATTTATGTTTTTTGAGCTACTTATTTTGAACTTGATTTTTAAGCTTAGTTGAAAGTTATGAATTATGGAATAATGGTTATGAATTATTAATTAAATTAGTTGGAAGTTGTGATTTATACATTATTTTGTTCGTGTATTTTAATTTTCATGTTTTTGTGCATGTGAATTTACTATTTTGCTCTTAAGTAAGATCTTAAGTGCCGTGCTACGATCCTAGCTTTACGATTTTTCACAGGTCGTCCGATCCTACTTAAGATCCCGTGCTTGACTACCTTGCTCAAATGTCAACGCGATTTAACTTGTTTAATGTTGAACCCTTCTAATGTAACCGAGGAATGGTGCATGCTTGGTTTCCACTTGAAAAAATGTGAATTTCCATTTGAAAACCGACAGTCCTAACATACCCAATACAGAATGACTACAAAGTACATATACAGAGAAACACTACAACTGATGAATATAGCTAGCATAAAGCAAATCAGGACTCAGAAAACTGTAACAAAATAGGCAATTCCAATCATCAACTTCTTCATGAACAAGATTGGCCTCCAACTAAGCAAAAAGCAACTATAACATAAGTTCCCCTGCAATTACACTCACATCCATACACTAAACCAAATTCACAATAACGATGCTCACAAAACACAGTTCATCACGATCACGCGCATCAATCAATCCACGATAACATCAATTTACAGAACACTGGTAATTAAACATAATTACATGATTACATCAAGAAACTAACCCATTTTCGAGGAGCAGGACTCCAATCCATGCCAAGAGGCAGCGGCGAAGTCCCATCGTGTCTATGCTTGGGAGGACTTCGTCTCTGCATCTTCTTCTTCGTTACAGTCTCGAATTCACTCTACCTTTCTAAGATTCGAAGATCATAACGTGATTATCATTTACCGAATCTCAGAATTTACGATCGGAATTGAGATTTGAAGTGAAAGTGACGGCACCGCAAAAAACTAGGGTTTCTCCGATAGGATCGATCAAGGTGGAATCTATGCCGGCGTGTGCACAGTGGAGAAGCGGTAACGAGGCTAAGAAAAGCCGTTAGTGTAGTGCGTGTTTCGCGTGGTTTCACACGTGTCTTCGCCAATGAAAACGAAAGAATTCTCACGTGTCGAGCACTTAAAACTATGGTGCAGTTGCTTTTTGGAGCTCAAATGAAACCAAAAACAGCAATACTAGCACCTAACTTTCCTCTTCACCAAATTGACATGGAATCAATAGAGAATACAAAAGAAAGATTTTGGCTAAATTATAATTTTGGTCTCTCTGTTTTGATTTTTTTTCCGATTTTAGTCTTCTATTTTTTTTAATCAGTTTTGGTCCTCATTCCAATTTTGATACAAAATCGTACATGAACAGTGCATGACCGTACATGAACAGTTGTATCAAAATTGGGATGGGGGATCAAAACTAGTTAAAAAAAATAGGAGGACTAAAATCGGGAAAAACTCAAAACAGGGGGACCAAAATTGTATTTTAGCCAAAAAAAATTTAATACATCTTTAATTTTTTTTAACCATCACACGAAAATACATAAATATCCTCAGATTTTGAATATGCATTTTCGGATGTACAGAAAATTCAGTTAAAGTTAAAATATTTTACAAACATATCTCTGAAATATTTTGGAGGCTAAATCGCGTCAGACCCGTTTCATTTCTCATTTTTCATGTTGTTCAAAATCAACTTCAAACACGCTATCAACTTTTTTCTCTTGATCAAGTCAAAACTCAATCAATAAAGCTCAAGGGAATTTCAATCAACATCTCTAACATCAGAAACATCAACTTCTTGTAAGTTTTTTGAGTTTTTGATAAATTTTTGAGTTTTTGATAAAATTTTTAGTTTTTGTGTAAATGAGTAGAAATTGATGATTAAGGTTGGAAATAAGTAGAAATTGCATTTATGATAGTTTAGACATAGTGTATTAGACGTTTGTTAGCTGAAAATGATGATCAAAGCATGTTTTTTTTTGGATTGCATGGGATACATATTGCAAAAAATTCTAGAGATGCATCTCTAGAATTTTTCAGCGTTTTAGTTTTCCAGATTCCGAAGATGCATCTCCAAAATTTTCTCAGTATTTTTTAATTTTCTTGCTTGTGGTGTTGTTTGCCTGCATTAATTATATATTTTACTTTAGCTTACATGCATAATGACCAATAGACACGATAGACTGAGGCACGAGACAGTTGCTCAGCAGGCATTAGTGCGGCGCAAGAAGAGTCAGCAGGTTCTAGAGGCTTGTGATCCCTCTGGTCATGCAGAGCCATCTACTTCCGGGGCTCGTGTTTCTCCTTATGCCACTCCATCATCTTCTTCTTATAGGAGACGGGATTCACCATCTAACACATCACTTCCTCCATCCTTTCACAGGCTCTAGGTTTCCCATATTCAGGTACCTGAGGTACCCGATTCATAGGTAGCGTCGCACTACCAACGGTAATAATTATCGGTCTTTGAATGTTTCTTTGTCATTTTCATTTCATCTTTGTGTTGGTTGAGAATTTCGACGCCAAGCTTTGTTTAAGTGTGAAAAGCAAAAGGAAACATTTTTTGAAATGTTTTGGCCTTCGACAGGAGTTGGTGAAGATTCTAATCGAAGTGGTCCTTTATGAAGGATACACTGGGTTGAAACAAGATGTTACGCCATGTATAATATATATATATATCTCTAGAATAATACTATACAAGCATTTTATTTGGTACTGACACCATCATAAGTGCCTAATGGCGTTGTCGTAACCCGAAATTTGACCTCCCTCTTTTGCCTTTTACATAAGCATGCACATCCGCATCGTTAGCATACACATGCGCACTTTTCTCTGTGTGTTTCTTACCGCAGGATATTCAGGTTTTCCAAGCCCGATTAATCATATCCTCACAAGATCATCGCGTCATCAAAACAAGCTCAAAATAAAGGTTTCCATGTTTATTCATCAAGACAAGAGGTGGAAAACCACAACCGGGACTCCAGTATCATTTCCTGAGCCATTTGGGCAAAAATTGACTGAAGTAACAAGTTAACGCATAGTGAGTAACCGGTTACTCAGTGCAATTTTGAAATTCCTGCTGCATTTTTAGGACAACATCAATGCACTCTCTTTGGTCTTTGGTTCTACTTGATTCTAGCAGTGTGTGGAACATTCTAGACCTCTCTAGACATTTCAAGACTATTCAAGACATTCCATGTGTATTTATTCCAATGCATCACTCTAATTCAAGTGCACCATGTTCCTTGTTTTCCAAGCATATCAACCTTTGGATGATGGAGTGCACCTTGGGATTGTTACCAAGTTGGTTCTAACCGAGTTAACCGCCTTGACTCGGTGAGTCAAGTCCAACTAACTCCTAGCCTAATTCCAAACCCAAAGCTAATTCCAAACCAAATTCCAAACCATCTCACACTCCAAACCTAAAATCTATATAAACTCACCTTCACTCATTTTCAAGGACCTTCAACCATTTTGGCTCCATTTCACTCTCAATTCTCCCACATTTCTCTCCAAACTTTTTGCAACTTCTTCATCTTCATCTCTATTCTCTTCCAAACCTCACCAAAAGCTCTTAATTCTTGAAGGATAATCACTTTTCACATTGAAAGTGATTATTTCTTGAGCTTAACCTCATAATTTGGCATTTCTTGGTTGGATTTCTGGAAGCACATCTAATTCTATTCCAATTCAAGAGTTCTACAACATTCAATTTGGTGCAAAGTTGATTTTGGTGCATTTTCGCGTTTTTTATCGGTTTCGATACGGTTCGTCTACAAGTTGAAGATTCCTCTGGTTTTCTTTGATTTTCTGCATCAAGAATCCTTTACAACATTTACCAAGCCAAATCTCCGGCTTGTAGGTTGGTGGATCTAACTAATTTTACCGTTTCGCGCATTTTCGTATCGTTTGCAATGTAGTCGATAATTGTTGTGTGTGATTTGGTTTTGCATTTGTTTGATCCGTGATCCTATTGTGTTAATTGATTCTATTACTGTTTATTTGTTGTTTGCAAGTTCAATTTTCGTGCACAATTTCAGTTCCTAGCATGTGGTAGTTTGCATAAGTGAATATGTGCTGAGAATCACCTTTGAAAAGCTGTTTTTACTATTTTTTTTCACCACTGTTCAGTGGTAACCGGTTCACGTATGGTGGTTAACCGGTTACGCAGTACAATTTTCACCCAGAACGCTAATTTTCAAGCAAGTAACCGGTTAACGCATGGTGAGTAACCGGTTACCACTGAATAGAATGGCCATTTTCTTGCATTTTCAAGGGTGTTTGCCATGCTT
This sequence comes from Lathyrus tuberosus, assembly GCA_022829125.1. Classification (NCBI taxonomy): domain Eukaryota; kingdom Viridiplantae; phylum Streptophyta; class Magnoliopsida; order Fabales; family Fabaceae; genus Lathyrus; species Lathyrus tuberosus. Next base: position 1,010,468 of record JALAZF010000082.1, on the reverse strand, counting down.
TCTTCATTTTAACTTCCATTGATTATCATGCTTGATTTTATGGATGTTCTAAATGTCATTTCACTTCTGGTTGAGGCATATTCATGAACTTTCGATGCACATTTTCGATTATTCATTTGTTTTATGTTCTTAGCATTGTATGAACATAGCAATTCTTGCACTATATTTGTTCACATGATACATGATTTTGTGTGGCATTTTGGTGATCATTTGGCACTGTTTTGCACCTTCCATTTCAGATTTGCATTAAGGTTATTCTTCATGGATAAACTTAATCTTGTGTAATCAATAATTCACTCCTTTGTGCTTTAATGACTTTTCATTCTCTTTGGAAAGTTGTTAGCATATTTCTCCCTTAATTAATTGATTGAAACTTTGTTTTGATTAATCGATCTTTCCTTTTCCTCTCTTTAGGCCTCCTTTAGAGCTTCTTCTCTTGATCGCCTCGTAGAGTTGGAGTTCGCGCCATGCCTGACACTGAAGCACTGTACAAATGGACGTCGTTATGCTGTCTGTTTCTCTATGCAGGAGCACTGTACAACATTGGAGCGGTTGCGCTGTCCGTTTCATTTTCCACATTATATTTTGGGTGCTAGAGAAAGAATGAGGATGGAGTTTTTCTAACCTCATTCTGGCTATTTCTTTGGTAAGGGTGTCTTGTCCTCTCCTCGAGAATAGTCACCTCTATCCTCCAGCTATAGTGTTTCTCATTCCCCTGTCGAGTCGATCCTTGATCACTTTTCTCTCCTTGCAATCTCTTTCGATCCTTGATCACTCCTATCTCTTTCGACCTCTCTTTTGGTCAATTATCATTCTTTTTTGTTATGATCCTTTGTTCTTTGGGTTAGCAAGCTTCTTTTGTTTCAATACCCTATCCTTTTCTTGCGGCCAATCAGTGCTTTTTGATTCCCCTGAAGAGTCTCAATTCTCTTTCTTTGGTCTAACACAGTTTTCCTGTCACGACCATTCTTCCCCAGGAGTTCGCAACCTTCTCTTGGTTCTTCTCTTTTGTTTGGTTAATTACTGCCTATCAGTTAAAACACCAATGTTTGCACTCCATCTCGGTTAACCACAGTCCGTATGTTAAAACACTGAGTTCCTCTTGGGTTAATCACCTACTCTTGGTTAATCACCCTTTTCTTCAGTTAACCACAGTCCGTCTATTAAAATACTGAAGCCCTTTTTGAGTTAATCACCTTCTCTTGGTTAATCACTCATTTTTCTCGGTTAATCACAGCTCTCTTGTTAAAACTGAATCCCTTGCAGTTGGCAACCTTTCTTGGTTCGAATACTTGCACCCTTGGGTTTGTAACATTCTTTTGGTTCAATGCCCTTCTTCGTTGGTCAAGTGCTGATTATTCAGTCGTTACCAACGTCCCTTTTGGGTTACGACCTTTGATCGGTCCTACACCCGTGCTTCTGGTTAATCACAGTTTTCTCTGTTAAAACCAATGCTTCTCTATCCCCCACAGAGTTGCAGTCCTTTCTTTCTTCGGTTAATCACTGTTTATCAGTTAGTATACCGATGCCCCTCAGAGTCAAACACCTTCTCTTGGTTCAGCACACTCTCTCTCTTGGTTTATCACAGTCCGTCTATTGACACCACCTTCTTTTCCCCGCCAGGGTCTTACTCTCTTTCCTCGGTTAACCACTGTCAGCTAGTTAATATACCGAGTCTCCCTTTTCTCCTGGTTTTGACACTATCCCTTTATTTGGATCCCCAGAGGAATCCTTCCTTTTCTCTTTGCTTTTACTTTCTTGGTTTCGACACCCATTCTCTGTTATCCCCAACGGAGTTTCTTTCATTCTCGGTTGTGACACCATTCTTTTCCTTTTTTTTTTAAACGCTCTTACTGCAGGGTCTTCCCCATTAGAGTTTTCTCTTTCACTTTTGCTCTTGGTTTCGACACCACTTCTTTCGTCTCCTTGTTTCTTTCTTGTTTTCCTTTTCCGTTCAGTTCCCCGAACTACGGAAGCTCTGATTATGCATTCTTTTGAATGTCAGATACGTAGGCACGAGACGCAATGTCTTGGCGAGCACACTTCCGCCTTTCTTCCGTCTTCCTCCTTTCTTTCCTTTTCTTCGTCCCCTGGTTCCAAGAACTACGGCGCTCTGATTTCCTCATTGCACTATGAGGGTACGTAGGCACGAGGACCTTGTTCCTCCGCGAGCACTTTCTTTCTTTTCTTTTTCCCCTCTCTCTCCTTCTTTTAGCTAGAAGCCTTTAGATAGATAACCCATCCAAGCCTAGAAGCAAGCAAAATGGTTCCCGTCGAGTACGGCAGATGCGTTAGGTGCTAATACCTTCCTTTCGCATAACCGACCCCCCGTTCCCGTTTCTCTTCCCCTTAGATTTTATCGATATTTTCCCTGTCCTTTGGGACCAAATAAAGTTCGGTGGTGACTCTGTTGTATCTTTGAGTGTGCGATTCACTCAGGTAGAAACCAACCATCTTCAGCTGGCGACTCTGCTGGGGAGAGATTGACCTCTTGCTGGTCCATCCCTTGAGGGGTCTCGCCTAGTTTTGTTTGATTTCTTGCTTGTTTGGGTGTTTATCTTCTGCGCTTTACTAGTTTTATCTTTACGCTTTATTCGCTTTATGTTTATTTATTGCATTCCTTTACTGCTTTGAATATTCATATGCTGCATATTCTGGACATCTGCTATTTTCTATGCTGTTGTCAGTTGGGGTTGTTACTTGAGAGATAAGCCCAATACACAGGCTTGAGTATACACCTAGGATTAGAGTGGAAAGTAGTGGGACCTACGTGCCATCTTGGTGCGTTTGGTGTTCACGAAATTCACATCCAGACGAGGTTTTCTTGGAAGATGCTCTGACGTTCGTGTCTTGCGCATTTCAGGGTGTTGATCTAGAGAGCTGTCGACTCTGGCGACCATTCTCGAGGACTCAGTTGTGGCACTCCTCCCAAGGAGCGATAATGGCAGACCAGAAATGGCAAACCCATTACGCTTCTTGATCCGAGGACCCAAAGCTGGGAACTTTCCATAGGGTGATCTTTTTGGGGGGAATCAGTGGACGACCTCTTTGTTTGGCGATAGTATTGTACCCCGAGGGATGAATGTACTATTGCTTCTCAAATCTAGAATCCGAAACTGAGAATCCCGCTTTCTAGGAACTACCTGTGAGGGGGATATTGGGTTTTTCTGCGGGAAACCAAGACTCTTCCAACCTTTGTTCTCTCATTGCTTCAGATCTCGCACCAACGCAGCACTACCTTTGCAGATGTTTAGATTTGACTATTCAGACTATGCTGGCTTGTTGATTCTGATGTTGCACATCATCTCATCATGTCAAATTAATTTTTGCATAAGCATTTTAAAACTTTATTTTTGCATAAATTGCATTCATTCATGCCCGCATATGCATGTCCTTCATCCGAGAACCTTTGCTCACTCTGATCATTTCCGGTTTGTAGCAAGACGACGACTCGACATCAGTATTTCACCCGCTCAAGCAAATCCAGAATCATGGCTGACTTCGAAGCTGAGAACGCCGCTTATAAGGAAACTCTGGCTCAATTCCAAGGTCGGATGGATCAGTTCCAGACGAACATGGATGTCATTATGGAACTCCTTCGTGCTCAGAGGGACGCTGCTGCTGTTGCCACTGTTATTGCAACCCCTACTGATGCAACTGTTGTCACTCCTGTTGTGACCACTTCTCTTGTTGTTACGGCTACTCCTGCTGTTATTGTTCCTTCTCATGCTTTGGTTGAAGTGTCAGTTGAGCCTGTGAATCAGCCTGTTGTTCAGCCTAGTTTGAATCAGATGCCCACTGGTTTCCCTTGGGGCATGCCTCCAAATTACACTCCTCAGCTTGCAAATAATGGTAGTGCCTTCATACCATATCAACCTTTTGTTGTACCCATGCCTAATGGGAATGTTGATGCCTATCCATGGGTCATGCCTACTCTAGTCCCGCCTTCAGTGGTGAATGATGATCCTGAGAATCTTCAGGCTCAAACTCATCAAACTGCCGGATTGGTCGACACTGAAACTCCTGATGATGAAGAGCATGTGTATAGGGGTCCTCCTATTCATGTTCTGGTTCCATCTCAGGCTGCTCAAACTGCTGTTCCGAATGTTCATCCTAGGATGTTCTATCCTGGGGCATCTTCCTCAGCTGTTGGGGTACCTCCTCCGAATTATCTGTATAGTGTTCTGATGGGTCAGAATGCTGGTCAGATGGTTAATCCTGGTTTGGTGTATCCTTCTCAGTTTGCTACTCCACAAGTTCACGCTACGGCCGCTTCTCAGCTGCCAAATCCTCAGATTCTTGTTAGGCCCACTAATCAGAATAGATCTGTTGACTACAAGTTGTTGGAAGATCCTATCAGAGCTATTGAAGGGTTCTCTACTTTTGGCATGGAAGCCAAAGATTTGTGTTTGGTTCCGAATGTTGTGTTGCCGCAGAAATTCAAGATACCTGATTTGCCAAAGTATAAAGGCTTGAGCTGCCCGCGTAGTCACATCACTATGTACTGCAGGAAGATGGCATCCCATATTGATAATGATGAATTTCTTGTTCATTGTTTTCAAGATAGTTTGTCTGGTGCTTCATTAGATTGGTACATGGGCTTGGAGCGCAGCAAAATCCGTACTTGGAGGGATTTGTCTGAAGCGTTCGTGAGGCAATACAAATATAATCTTGATTTGGCATCCACTAGATTTCAATTGCAGAATCAGTCCCAGCGCTCAGCTGAACCATTCAAGGAGTATGCACAAAGATGACGTGAGAAGGCATCTCATGTGCGACCTGCTCTCTCTGATAATGAGTTGGTTGACATCTTTATGGGTACCTTGCAAGGATCTTACTACGAGAAAATGGTGGGTAGTTCTTCATCAAACTTTACTGATGTGGTAACGATTGGCAAACTGATTGAAAATGGTTTGAAGACTGGAAAGATTCCTGGTGCTGCTTCCCAGCAGCCGACCGCTAGAAAGTCTCAAAACAGTCAATCCAAGAAAAAGGAATGTGAAGCCAACGCTGTGACAGCTCAAGTTTCTCCTCAGTATCAAGCTCCCATGGATCTCATGCCGTATTATCCATATCCGTATATTGTTGTTGCACAGTATCAACAACCTCCATATCAGTATCATCCGCAACAACCAGTTCAGAATGCTCATAATCAGCAACAAAATCAACAGAACAACAAAAATCAGCATAATCAAAACCGTCAGAACAACAACAGTCAAGGAAACCGTAAGCGTCCAAATTTTGATAGAATTCTGGTGTCATACACGGAACTATTTCCTTACTTGGTTCACCAAGGGGCAATTGTCCCCAAGCAGATTGCACCTGCGATTCCTCCATTTGGCCCGAGGCATAACCCAAATGCATCCTGTGCTTATCATGCTGGATACATAGGACATGCAACAGAGGATTACTTTTTTTTCAAAACCAAGGTTCAGGAACTCATTGATAAGAAGGTTCTGACTTTTGCTGAGGAAGGACCCGACATTCAGAGTAATTCGTTGCCGAATCACGGTGGGCCTGCGGTTAACATGGTTGAGGATAATTCAAGGGCTGAATTGATCATGGATGTTGACGAAGTAAAGACTCTGATGTTTATGGTTTTCAAGAGATTGAACGAACACGGGCTGTTGAAAGGGTTGCATGGTAAGTGTCAGATTTGTGACGATAATCTCAACCAGTGTCGAAGGCTGAAGGGTTGTGTCCAGATTCTGATAAACTGAGGCGAAGTGCAATTTGCCAGATCTAAACCTGTGGAGGAAGTTGCTGCTATTGAGCCGTTCACCATCGTCTATAGGAGGGTTCCTGTGGAATCCCCTAAATAGAAGAAGGTGCAACCCATCGTTGTTTGCCCGCCAAAGCCGTTTCCATATCAGAATTCTAAATAGGTACCGTGGAAGTATGGGTCTTCTGTGTTTTCTGGAGGTCAAGAGATAAGGTTCTCCGAATCAGAGATCGTGAATGTTACAGCTAGTGGAGGTATGACTCGTAGTGGACGAGTGTTTGCTCCGAAGGTCACTACAAAGCCTGTTCAAGTTCCAACTGTTGTTCCTCCCAAGGAAACACCTGCATCTGCAATCCCTGCTGTTCAACAAGGGGCATCTTTTACCGCTGTTCCAGTATCGACTATCCCGTCTGAGAATGTTTCAAAGAGCAAAGAGACCCTTGATGATCAAGAGTTTCTTAAGCTGATCAAGAAAAGTGACTTTAAGATTGTGGATCAGCTGGGTCAGACTCCCTCGAGGATCTCAATTTTTTCCTTACTCATGAGTTCGTCTGCGCACAGATCAGCTTTGTTGAAAGCTTTGAACAGCGTCCATGTCATGCAAGATATATCCGTCGTCGAATTCGATGATGTAGTGGCCAACATAACTGCAAGTCGGTATTTGGGTTTTAATGAATCAGAATTACCTCCTGAAGGAACTGCCCACAATAAAGCGCTGCACATATCTGTAACCTGCACAGACATCCTGTTATCTCGTGTTCTAGTGGATACTGGTTCTTCTCTCAATGTGATGCCTAAGGGCACATTGAGTCAATTACCACTGGAAGGAATCTAGATGAGACCAAGTGCCTTAGTTGCCAGAGCCTTTGACGGTTCTCGAAGACAGGTCATTGGAGAAGTGAACTTACCCATCAACATTGGGCCACATCTGTTTACCATTACCTTCCAAGTGATGGATATCAATCCTGCATACAGTTACCTACTGGGTCGTCTGTGGATCCACGCTGCAGGGGCAGTTACCTCCACTTTACATCAGAAGTTGAAATTCATGTTTGGTGATCAGCTTGTCATTGTCTATGGTGAAGAGGATCTGATTATGAGCGAGTTATCATCTTTCCAATATGTCAAGACCGAAGAAGGCATAGCTGAGGTGCCGTTGCAGTGTCTCAAGTTCGACGATGTCAGCTCTGCTTAAACTAGTCAAAGTAGATCACCACAATTGACTTTAGCGTCTGCTAAGAGCACTAAGGGGACTATCCAGAAAGGTGCTTTGTCAGGTTGGGGGCATGTGATTGATGTGGTTGAGAAGCATAATCGTTTTGGATTGGGTTATCGTCCTGGTCGTCAATCTGGGTCCTCTGGTCGGCAACAGTGCACCTTGATCAAGTTCCACAAAACGGGTTTACAGCAGGGTGACATTGTGGCAGCTGCTGATGATGCCGGTCCTAGTAATCAGACTTCTAGCTTTGTGCGCAAGTGTCCGCCAGGTTTCAAGCTCAACAATTGGACATCTACCGTGATTCCTGTGGTTTTCCCATATAACATATAATGCATTTTGCTTTCTCATTCCCTCGTCCTCGCCCGAGACGAGTGGATAGCTTGTAAAGGGCCTCGCGCTTTTGCAATATTATGTGATCAATAAATAAGAGTTTTTTGCATTCAAAACCATGCTCTATTTTCTTTTTGTATTTTACTTTTCACAAATAAATGGCAAAAGATTATTTTGTTTTTCACTTTCCAAAATAGCTCATTCTGAACATATTCATAAACATGCAGAACTAATAAAAGCATTGATAACAACATGGCAAACATCCATTGTAATTCTGGAATTCCAATTAACCAAGCCGAAGAAGATGCTAAGGAAGATTGTGAATTACCGGCTAAATTGGAAAGGCTCCTTGAGCACGAGCGTAGAGAGATTCAGCCACACAAAGAGCCAGTGGAAGTTGTCAATCTTGGTACTGATGAGGTCAGAAGAGAAGTTAAGTTTGGCGCATCACTTGCAGAGCATGTACACTCCGAGTTGGTCAAGTTATTGAAAGAGTATGTTGATATCTTCGCCTGGTCCTATCAAGATATGCCTGGGTTGGATACCAACATCGGTGAGCATCACTTGCCACTCAAGCCCAGATGTCCTCCTATCAAGCAGAAACTCATAAGGACTAGACCCGACATGGCACTCAAAATCAGAGAAGAGGTCAAGAAACAGTTTGATGTTGGGTTCCTAGCCACTTTCGAATATCCTAAATGGATTGCCAACATTGTCCCAGTTCCCAAGAAGGATGACAAAGTCAGAATGTGTGTGGATTATCGAGATCTCAATAAGGCAAGCCCGAAGGATGATTTTCCTTTGCCTCATATTGATGTCTTGGTAGATAACATTGCGCAGTTCTCTGTCTTTTCCTTCATGGATGGTTTTTCATGATATAATCAGATCAAGATGTCCACAACTGATATGGAGAAGACTAATTTCATCACGCCATGGGGTACATATTGTTACAAGGTCATGCCATTCGGTCTAAAGAATGCAGGGGCAACATACCAGCGTGCCATGACAACCCTCTTTCACGATATGATTCATAAAGAGATTGAGGTTTACGTGGACGATATGATTGCCAAGTCCAAAACTGAAGATGATCACTTGGTTTATCTGAAGAAGCTGTTTGACAGACTCCAAAAGTTTAGACTGCGGTTGAATCCTGCGAAGTGCACCTTCGGAGTTCGATCTGGTAAACTATTGGGCTTTATTGTAAGTCAAAAGGGCATTGAAGTTGATCTCGATAAGGTTCAGGCAATTCAGAGCATGCCACCTCCCAAAACAGAAAAAGAAGTCTGTGGCTTTCTGGGCAGACTCAAATACATTTCAAGGTTCATCTCCCATTTGACGGCTACTTGTGAACCAATGTTCAAATTACTAAGAAAAAATCAATCGGTTGAATGGAATAATAATTGTCAGGAAGCATTTGATAAAATAAAACAATACTTGCAAGAACCACCGATCTTAGTACCACCGGTTCCTGGTAGGCCTTTAATCATGTATCTCACCGTCTCGATGAATCAATGGGATGTGTATTGGGTCAACATGATGACATTGGCAGAAAAGTACATACAATATACTATCTGAGCAAGAATTTCACTAATTGTTTGACCAGATACTCATTCTTGGAGAAAACTTGTTGTGCTCTGGTCTGGGCTGCTCGACGCCTACGACAATACATGATTTTCCATACTACTTTGTTGATATCCAAAATGGATCCGATAAAGTACATCTTTGAAAAGCCTGCTGTCTCTGGAAGGATTGCTCGGTGGCAGATGCTGTTAACTGAGTATGATATCCATCATGTTACCCAGAAAGCAATAAAAGGGAGCGTCTTGTCTGAATACCTTGCTCATCAACCTATAGAGGGTTATTAACAGATGAAGTTTGACTTTCCCGATGAGGATGTTCTGTTTATCAGAGATTATGAGATTCCAGACCCTGATATAGGACCCGAACCAAGGGCGCGATGGACGCTCGTGTTCGACGGTGCCTCTAATTCCAAGGGTCATGGAATCGGTGATATCTTCATCTCTCCAACAGGTTTTCACCTTCCCTTCACTGCTAGATTATGCTTTGCATGCACCAATAATATGGCTGAATACAAAGCATGTATCTACGGTATGAAAGCGGCCATTGACATGAGAATCAAGATTCTTGAGGTCTATGGAGATTCTGCCTTGGTCATCGGTCAAGTCAAAGGGAACTTTGTGACTCGGGATTCCAAGCTGGTTCCGTACCAACAACACATAGTGAAGTTGATTCCTTACTTTGATGAGATCACTTTTCAGCATATTCCCAGAGAGGAAAATCAACTAGCTGATGCTCTTTCCACTCTAGCATCCATGTTCAAGGTCAAGTGGAAGAATGAAGCACCTCATATCCGCATTGATCACTTGAACGAACCAGCACACTGTTTAGCAATCGAGGATGAGTCTGATGACAAGCCTTGGTTCTACGACATTAAATGATATATGGAAAATCAGGAATATCCCGAGGGTATCACCATCACTGACAAGAAAGCTCTTAGGCGGCTTTGCGCCAAATTCTTCTTAAGTGGTGGTATACTGTACAAGAGGAATTATGATTTCGTGTTGCTCAGATGCGTGGATAGACACGAAGCAAACACGATCATAAGGTCCATAAATGAGGGCTGCGAGGGTGTACATGCTAAAGGTCCTGCTATGGCTAAGAAGATCATTCGGGCTGGGTATTACTTGACAACAATGGAGGTAGATTGTTACAACTTTGCCAAAAGATGTCACAAATGCCAAATCTACGGAGACAAGATCCATGTGCCTCAAACTCCATTGAATGTTTTTACTTCACCTTGGCCATTCTCCATGGGGGTATAGATATGATTGGAATGATCGAGCCGAAGGCTTCCAACGACCATCGATTCATTCTGGTTGCTATCGACTACTTCACCAAATGGGTTGAAGCTGCTTCTTATACAAATGTTACACGACAAGTGGTTGCTAGATTCCTCAAGAAAGAGATAATCTGTCGTTATGGCATTCCTAGCAGCATTATCATTGACAATGCAAGCAACCTGAACAACAATATGATGAAGGAGTTGTGTCAAGAATTTAAGATCGAGCACCACAATTCTTCACCATATCGGCCCAAGATGAATGGCGCCGTTGAAGCAGCAAACAAAAACATCAAGAGGATTGTCTAGAAAATGGTCAAGACTTACAAGGATTGGCATGAAATGCTTCCCTTCGCACTGCATGGCTACAGAACTTCAGTTCGCACTTCTACTGGGGCAACTCCGTATTCGCTTGTGTATGGTATGGAGGTGTCGCGGTGAGAATCGGATACCAAGCTATTATGTTAACTTGAATCACAAATCATAATTCACCACCGGTCTTTATTTTATCCAAAGGAAAGGTTTAAAGAACGAAAAAAAACCTAAGAGATCTAAGGTTCGGGGGTTGGTTACGCCTAGGGAAGGTATTAGCATCCTAAACGTTTGTAGTATTCTACATGAACCTCTTGTTATTATTTATGTTATTTATTGCTCGCTTGCTAAGGGTATGTGCTAAGGGAAAGACCTAGAGTATAGGCTAAGTTGTGACATGGTGGTCAATAAGGATGGGATCCTTTCCTTTGGAATGAGACAGGGAAAAAGCTAACCTAATGTTGTCGTGCGAAAATCGTCTTAAAGTCTCTATGATTAAATTTGTCAGAAACAAAGTGGAATCGAGAACTTAAGGGAACATGGAAATAGAATCAGTACAATCACACATCATAATACAAGAAGTTTCAACGATTAACAACAATGGAATTAGAATTCTAACTAAGATTAGCTAAATATCTAATTTATTAATTAGAATATTAGAAATTCTAATTAATCCATTAAACATTCAATTAATCATAAAAATAAAATATTACCATATTAAAATTTTTTTTAAAAAGAAATACTAAATTAAATTCTAAAACAAAATGCAATAGTTTTTTTTATTATAGGAAATAAATTCCTATGTTTTCAGAAATAAGGCCTAAAAAATGAAATAAAATAAATAACTAAAAAATGAAAGTAAATAAAAAAAGAAAATGGGTCGGGTTCAATTCTTGCTTCCCCGACCCATACTAATAGCAACAACATTTGAGAAAAAACACAAAGAGAAAAAAAAGGGTTGAGGTTCGGTTTCATCTTCCAATTTCTTTCTCTCTCGCATTCTTCTCTCTCTCCCTTTCTGTTTCTCTCGCTCTCTCCCGATCCTCTCCTTTCACTGTTCATCTTCATCTCTTCGATTCGCTCGCTCCCTCTCCAACCATCGTCTCATTCTCTCTCGTTCCCTTCTACTCTCTCTCAATTCCCAAATTAACTTAAACCTAAATCACATCAATTCCAAATCGAAAGAAATGAAGAAGATAACAAATGAAGTCGAACCTGAAGCGAAACACCGGCGAAAGCTATCTCCAGCGACAGGTTTAGTTCCGTCAAGGTGACTCTTGTAGCAGCGAAGTGGCGGGTTCTCACGGTTGTTGAGTGTACGGATGATTATAGCTTCAAACGACGTCGGCCGAAGTGGAGTGAACCGCGATTGGATTCGTCTATTTCGACTTCGTGATGTGTTTCGTCGGATTCCCTTTTGCGGCAACTTCAAAGAACTTCGGTGTAACGATACGTCGACAACTTCGAGTACGTTTTCGTTTTTTTCTGCTGTATGTGTGTGTACGATTGACTTCTGATTTTCTGGTATTGTGTCTTCTTGTTCTGCTATGAATCTTGCTCTGTGTATGTGAAATTTTTTTGCTCTGATATGTATTCCTGAATTCTATTGAAAACTCTGTGTTTATTTCGTGAAATTCGCCTCTGTTATGTAGTGTGTGTGTGAAGTGAATTCAGGGGATTTTTTGGTGATTTTGCTCTTAGTGTGTGAGCTTTGTGAGTGTAAGTGTGATTTTCTGCTCTTTTGTGTTTTTTGGTATGTCTCCAGTGAGTTTCTCTGTGTGTTCTTTTTATAGACATCCGAAATTGAATTCGACTTAAATGCTCCGGATTTGCCATTTGAAACCTGTCTTAGGAAGAAAATATCATGGCCATGAATGTGTGATTTTCACAATTGAAAACTTGCTGATTCTGTTTTAGAATGTTTGAAACTTATCAATTCTTGTGATTCTCATGATGAATATGTGATCTTATGAATCCGTTTTGTCTCCGACATGTTGGTGAACTTTTTTGGAAAGAAATGCTTGTGATCTTTTATGATTCAAAACTCTTGATGATTTTATTGATTTCTTCCTTTTTAGCAGGTTCTTTTGAGCGGTTGGAATCATTTCTCGTTTGCAAAAACCGTAATAACTATGTTTGTCCAGCTCAGGAGCAAAAAGATTATCATAATGATCATTTGGACCTCTTGGAGACAACTAACATTGGCACGGTGGGCCTTATCCTGATAAGCTGTAGTTCGCAGCATTAAACACAAACTCTTTAAGGAACTTTGTTTTTTCTTTTATCCTTTAATCATCAAAGCGCCACGTTTCATGTACTTGGTGTCTTTAGGGTGCAGCATAGGCAGTCTCCAATGACTCTTTTGTGGCCATTAATTCAAAAGTTAAATCTTCCTTTTTGTAGTCCAATGAGTCCAACCGAGTCAACTTGATTATGAGCTTGTAAGATTGTAAAAGCTTAAAAAATTTGTAGCTTGGATCCTTATGTTTGAATGAGAATCACTCTTGATCCTTGAACAATTATGTTGAAGTTCTAAACTTGTAACCTTTGACTCTGGTATAAACTTGAGAATTTTTTGTTTTTAAAAATGTCCTATGAATCCAACTTGCATCTTGTAATTTGAAGCGAACTTTAATGGCCCAAAAGAGCTCTATCTTGCAATATCTTGAAATTTGAATTGAACTTGATTTGAACTCTCACACTTTCAACTTGAATTTGATGCAAAACATGAACCTTGGAATTGAACTTGATTAAATCTCTTTGTAAATTTTCCATGATGAAACTTGAATCTTTATGAACCATTTCAAAGTGTTTGGTATACAAGCAACCGAAAGTTCGAATTCTTCCACTTGACAACTAAAGATCCAACTTCGCGAATAAGACCAAACTATGCCATGAGAAATCCTTTGGAAGTGAGGATACCACCTGTAACTTGCCACGAAGATCATAACCAATCCTTAATCGATCGTGCTTAATACCAACAGTAGGAAAACCCTATCTCTGGGGGCACACACGGGAGAAATCTTGAGAAAAATGACCAGTAGAAATTCAGGACTCCTTTGATCAGAACTCGTTGGTCACGTCTTGAAGCACTTGACTGAGAGAACGAACACCAACTCCTCTTGAAAGCAGAAGTTCCTACACAAACCCGTTAGTGATAAAGCATGCAAAATGATGCACAGAAAGGTGAGATCTTATGGTAAAAAATTAGGGTATGACAGATGCCCCTATTTAAGTTTCTCCTATCCGGAGATATGGAGATCGAAATCTTCTTCTCGACGAGATAGGAGAGACTTAAATATAAACATGCACAATTTTTGGCTCTAAGATGCCACAAATGCATATGATATGATATGGTATGATATGAGATGAATGCAAAGACAGGGATCCTATGGGGAATGGTACCATCGGAGAAAAAGGTGTTACAGTTGTCAGAAATGAATTGAAACAAAGCAAAGTATCTGGAAGACATCATCCAAGAATGGCATTGGATGAAAAAAAGCACCAAACATCCAATAATAGCTTTGGATGAAAGGTAAACTCACAATATCTAAGAAGACAACAGATGAGAATGAGACAAAAATGTAATCCGAGAAGGCATCGGACACAAAGAAACCAGTCATCCAATAATGGCTTTGAACGAAAGGTATAAACACAATATCTGATAATGGCTTCAGATGAAAGTGAACAAGGTAAAGAAACCAGACATCCAATAATGGCTTTGAATGAAAGGTATAACCACATTATCTAATAATGGCTTTAGATGAATGTGAACAAGATAAAGAAACCAGTCATCCAATAATGGCTTTGAATGAAAGGTACAATCACAATATCTAATAATGGCTTTAGATGATTGTGAACATAGTCTCGATCTGGAAGAAACATCAGAAAGAGGGACACATCCGGAAAAGCATCAGATGATAAAGAAACCAGACATCCAATAGTGGCTTTGAATGAAAGGTGTAATCACGATATCTAATAATGGCTTTAGACAAAGTGAACAAGATAAAGAAACCAGACATCCAATAATGGCTTTGAATGAAAGGTATAACCACAACATCTAATAATGGCTTTAGATGAATGTGAACAAAGACTACATTCAAGAATGGCATTGAATGCAAAGAAACCAATCATCCAATAATGGCTTTGAATGAAAGGTAAAAGCACAATATCTAATAATGGCTTTAGACAAAGTGAACAAAGTAGAGATCCAAGAAAGCATTGGATGTAAAGGGACCAGTCATCCAATAATGGCTTTGAATGAAAGGTATGACTCATAATATCTGAGAAGACATCAGACGCCAATGAGATAAAAGGTAAAATCCAAGAAGGCATTGGATGTAAAGAAAACCACAACGTCCAGGAAAACATTGAACGAATATGAACAAGGAGATACCCAAGAAAGTATTAGATAGAAAGAAATCACAACGTCCAAGAAAGCATTGAACGAATATGAATAAGGAGATACCCAAGAAAGCATTGGATAAAATGGATCACCGTATCCAAGAAAGCATTGGATAGACGCGACAATGTCTGTTTAGTAGGCGCCAAGTGAGTTGGACTTAGATCACAAGATAAGACGTGAATAACAATACGACCTATGGAGAATGCAAATGAGTGCAAATGAGGATGACACTCTCGCTATGCATATGTATATGAGTTATGCTATGATATATGATCAAATGCAAATGTAAATGCAATGCAGACGTCGACGACACGACTCAACTCTTTTGTGGAGAAGACAAAACTGGAATACTGATTCCTCAACACAGAGATCACTGTCATTCTGCTTTGGAACTAAAGATGCTACTGAGCACAAATCTGCCATACTGGTAAACTGTATTAAGTTGACGATCCTTGTAGGAAGAATGGAAAGCTGCATGGGGATTCATCAAGTAAACTGCCCCTGATTAGTTAACTGTTGTATACGAACTAATAATTACTTAAGCTTGAATTGATGTTGAAAATGACTGAATTACTGTGCACTTGGAAAACTTGCCCCAATATGAGTCTTGAAAAAGTCTTATGTATAAACCAATTTGAAATTCTGGTACCAGACGTGTGATGTTAAGGTGCGATGTCACAACAACACACTCTGCAATAATGGACAGAATAAGCAACAGGAAAACACAAGGAATTGTTCACCCAGTTCGGTCTAACTACCTACGTCTGGGGGCTACCAAGCCAGGGATGAAATTCACTACTTGTAGATATAATTTACAGACTCAACACACCAGTTGACAATCTCCTAAACTTATACTCTACTAGTGACTTTCTACCTAAGAAACCACTTAGATATGAGAACACTACTCAATCCCCTAAAACACTCAAAGAACAACCTCTTTGAGATCCCTTGATCTTGCTTCCTAGCTTCGATCAATCAACAACTCTCTATTGCTTCACAGCTTCTAGAGAGGACAGAAAATTCAACACCTATTCAACCTAGAATAGTGTGATTACAAGTACTCTAAACAAACCCTAGACTCTAAGCCTCCAGCTCTTGATCTTCAATCTGTTTTCTGTCCCTTCTTCCTTGGTCTTGTGCGCTTTATATATCTCCTTGAATTTGGATTGGATTTGTCACAATATTTGATCAGATTTGTTAATTAAAAACTGAATCTTTTAAAACAGATTTTATCCCCAAAATCTTTTTAAATCTTCCACCTTTTAATTCTCCAACAAACCTGCAATCAAATCTCCCATGTAACATAAAATATCTAGCCCAAGATATTCTCATCCAACGAGTCAACACTCTCCACAATTCCAGCTAATACGCGACCCTAATAACAACAAGCCCATGCTGTCATTAGCTTCAGTTCTGCAGGTCTGATGTTACAACATCACCTATGTGACATCAGACATCCACTTCAGCAACTAGCAACCTTAACACAGCCCAGTGTTAAGTGCAATGTTATGACATCAAGCCCATGACATCAAACATAGTTAACCTTCACAACTTAGTACAACCCAGTACTAAGACTCAATGCTGCAACATCAACACCATGACATCAGCATGGAACACCTTGTTGTTTTACCAAAATTCCAGCCAATCCAGGAACTTACAATCTCCCCTTTTGGCTAATTTTGGCTAAAACAATCTCTGCATCTTCAGAGACTTCAGCAGCGGAATATCTTCAATATTTTGAAACTTTAACTTGCAGCAGTTTGACAATCTTCATATAGTCTTCATTACTTGATCTGCTGCAGCACCATCTTCATTATTGACAACAGCCAATTGGTGCTCCCCCTCAAAAACTTGAACCAGCATCACAGCTGTTCAGTAGCTCACAATGTGCAACACATCTCCCCCTTGATGTCTGCTTTGCTGCACTCTGCACTCTTCAATGCTATGAATACTTCACTAGCAGCTCCACAACTATGCTGTCTATACTCCCCCTCCACAGCTGCATCATTACTTTTCACCTTTTATTTTTACTACTCTTCTCTTTATGGCATTTATTAACTCTCCCCCTTTTTAGCCATAATTAGACAATTATCTCCTGGCAGTTGGCTACACACAAGCCCAGAACCTCCAACTGCCCACAACCCCTTTTGCAAATTTAGTCTTCATAAATACAGATTCCCAATTTGCTTCTTAATCTTTCAAATTGGTTTGCATCTAAGGCTTTAGTGAATATGTCAGCCAGTTGATTCTCTGTGGCTACATGTTCCAAGGTAACGATTTTATCTTCAACCAGATCTCTTATGAAGTGATGTCTTATATCTATGTGCTTAGTCCTACTGTGCTGTATAGGATTTTTAGAGATGTTAATGGCACTCAAATTATCACAGTATAAAGTCATAACATCTTGCTTGACATTGTATTCACTCAACATCTGCTTCATCCACACTAGCTGAGAGCAACTACTTCCTGCTGCTATATACTCAGCTTCTGCAGTTGAGAGAGACACACAGTTCTGTTTCTTGCTGAACCAGGAAATTAGATTATTCCCTAGAAAGAAACAGCCTCCTGAAGTGCTTTTCCTATCATCTGCACTTCCAGCCCAATCAGCATCACAGTATCCTTTTAACTCAGTTCCAGTATTATGACTGTACAGCATCCCATAGTCACTTGTCCCATTCACATATTTCATAATCCTCTTTACTTGGTTTAAGTGACTTACCTTAGGATCAGACTGATATCTTGCACACACTTCAACAGCAAATGAAATGTCAGGTCTGCTTGCTGTGAGGTATAGCAAACTCCCAATCATACTTCTGTACAAGCTTTGGTCCACACTCACTCCATTCTCATCTTTGGATAACTTCAAATGTGTAGGAGCAGGAGTTCTTTTATGATTTGCTTTATCCAGGCCAAATTTCTTTACTGTACTCTTAGCATACTTGCTCTGAGAAATAAAGATAGAGTCATCCATTTGTCTGACTTGTAGTCCAAGAAAGTAGCTGAGTTCTCCCACCAAACTCATTTCAAATTCAGATTGCATTTGTTGAACAAACTGTTTGACCATAGCTTCTGAGATTCCCCCAAATACTATGTCATCCACATAGATTTGGGCTACCATCAACTTTCTGCCTTCTTCTTTGACAAACAGGGTTTTGTGTACCCCTCCCTTTCTATATCCACTAGCTGTTAAGAATTCTGTTAGCCTTTCATACCATGCCCTTGGAGCTTGTTTTAAGCCATATAGAGCTTTCCTCAGTTTGAACACATGATTGGGGAAGTTTGGATCAGTGAATCCTTTCGGTTGATCAACATAGACTTCTTCATTCAGATAGCCATTCAGAAAGGCACTCTTCACATCCATTTGGAACAGCTTGAATCTTAGGTTACAGGCCACACCTAAGAGAAGCCTGATGGATTCTAATCTAGCTACTGGAGCAAAAGTCTCATCAAAATCAACTCCCTCTACTTGAGTATAGCCCTGTGCAACAAGTCTGGCTTTGTTTCTTGTAACTACTCCAAGCTCGTCTGACTTGTTTTTGAAGATCCATTTTGTTCCAATAACATTCACCCCTTCTGGTCTTGGCACTAGATCCCAGACATCATTTCTTCTGAACTGCTTCAGTTCTTCTTGCATGGCACTTATCCAAAATTCATCTGTCAAAGCTTCCTTGACATTCTTTGGCTCAATTTTGGAAACAAAGCATGAGCTAGCAATGACTTCTCTAGATCTAGTTCTTACTCCAGAATTTGGATCGCCTATAATTAGTTCCTTGGGATGGTCCTTCTGGATTCTGATTGAAGGATCTTTCTGAGGTTGTTCAGGCTCAGCATTAGTGGTACCAGGAGAGGTATTTCTTTCTTCAACATCAAGAGATGCTTCACCAGCAGGTGTTTCAACATCTTCTATAACATCCTCAACTTCCTGCTTATCTTCATCATCTATCACAACATTGATAGACTCCATCATAACTTTGGTTCTGGAGTTGAAGACTCTATAAGCTCTGCTATTGGTAGAGTATCCCAAAAAGATTCCTTCATCACTTTTGGAATCTAGTTTTCTTCTTTGCTCCCTATCAGTCAGAATATAACATTTACTTCCAAATACATGAAAGTATTTGACATTTGGTTTCCTCCCCTTCCACAGCTCATACAGAGTAGATGAAGTCCCTCTTCTTAGGGTAACTCTGTTGTGAATATAGCAGGCAGTGTTCATGGCTTCTGCCCAGAAGTGATAAGGAAGTTTCTTGGCATGAATCATTGCTCTTGCCGATTCTTGTATAGTTCTGTTCTTCCTTTCAACAACTCCATTTTGCTGAGGTGTGATAGGTGATGAAAACTCATGACTTATTCCTTCAGTTGAGAAAAATTCTTCAAACTTGCTATTCTCAAACTCTCTTCCATGATCACTTCTTATTCTGATGACCTTACTCTCCTTTTCCCTTTGGAGTCTTTGGCAGAGCTCTTTGAAGACATCAAACACTTCAGATTTGTCTTTGGTGAAATTTACCCAAGTGTATCTTGAGTAGTCATCCACGACAACATAAGCATATCTCTTTCCACCTAGACTTTCAACCTGCATGGGTCCCATCAGATCCATATGAAGAAGCTCCAACACCTTGGAGGTGGTGTCATGTTGAAGCTTCGGATGAGACATCTTTGTCTGCTTTCCTTTTTGACAGTCTCCACACACTTTTCCTTCCTCAATGCTCAGTTTAGGAATCCCTCTGACTGCCTCTGAGGAGATAATTCTTTTCATTCCCTTTAGGTGAAGATGTCCCAACTTCTGATGCCAGATTTTGACTTCATCTTCTTTAGCAAGCACACACGTGGATGACTCAGAGTTTTGAGGTGCCCACAGATAGCAATTGTCCTTTGACCTGTCTCCCTTCATGATTACTTCTCCTTTGTCATCTTTGACCACACATTCAGACTTAGTGAAGTCTACTTTGAATCCTTGATCACATAGTTGACTGATACTAATCAAATTTGCTGTTAGTCCTTTAACAAGTAGGACATTCTCCAGTCTGGGAGCATTGGCACAATTTAGTTT
Source organism: Lathyrus tuberosus (assembly GCA_022829125.1). Taxonomy (NCBI): domain Eukaryota; kingdom Viridiplantae; phylum Streptophyta; class Magnoliopsida; order Fabales; family Fabaceae; genus Lathyrus; species Lathyrus tuberosus. The sequence goes on along the minus strand of JALAZF010000082.1, from coordinate 990,570 downwards.
GCCAATCCCCTTTATCTCCCCTTTGACTCCATCACCGAATGTCACGTAGCCAGAAGTCTGAGGTTTCACATCAACGAGCAGATTCTTTACTCCAGTCATGTGTCTTGAACACCCATTGTCAAAATACCAGTCATCTTTGGTAGAAACCCTTAAGGAGGTGTGAGCTATCAAGCTGATAACTTTAGGTATCCATTTCTTCACCACTTTAGTTCTTACCTCTTTGGGTTGAGAAGCAGGATTAGGATAACCATGTAGCTTGAAGCATGAGGACTGGATATGCCCGATCCTACCACAGTAGAAGCATCTTCTTCTGCTTTGATAGGGCTGTGACTGCCACTCATACTTTTGTCTTCTTATACCATAGTTGAGTTGTCTTTTCATGTACTGGTGATGCTGTCTCTTAGGTTGTCTACTATGGTGATGTGGCTTCCTTCTTCCATAGCAATGAGGAACAGCTTTGTTGAATTTGTTTCCATTCCTGTTCTTATGATGACGAACCCTGTTCTGATTACACCCAGCAGTCTCCAAGTTCTTGTGAAATTGGAGAGGCGTATGCTGACTAACTCCTTGAGACTGAGGACTATTCTTCTTTGAGGTAGGATTCTGTCTCTTGGGTTGATGTTGAGACACAGGTTGAGACATCTCTCTTGTTGTTCCTGAAGTGCTGGCCATATATCCTATTCCTGATTTATCTCCAGCTGCTTTCTCAGACTGAAGAATTTTATCCAGATTAGTAGTACCACTGTTCATCATCCTAACAAATTTTGTCATCTGCTCCAATTGAGACTTAACAAGTACAACTTCGTTCTCTCGATCAGCTTTTTCACTTTCAAGCTGTGCAATCTGTTGTTTGTGACACTTGTTTTCTTGACAAATTTCAGCCCTTTTCAAACACAGCTCTCGATAAGTAGATGCTAGTTCCTCATAGGTTATTTCTTCATCACTGTCATCATCTGACACAACTGTTCCTGTTAAGGCTCTAGCATGCCTTGCTGACTCATCTTCATTTTCACTATCAGATTCAGACCAGGAGACTGACATCCCCTTCTTCAGTTTCTTCAAGAATGTGGGACATTCTTTCTTAATATGTCCATACCCTTCACATTCCACACATTGAACACCTTTATCCTGGGCAGGCTTCTTTTCATCTTTCTCTTTAGGCTTACTGATGTCAGAAGAACTGTTCTTGACCCTAGGCTTGTAGTTATTGTTCCACCTTTTTAACACTTTGTTGAATTATCTTCCCAGCATTGCTATGGCCTGAGATAAGTCATCCTGGGATTCAGAACTCTTCCCTTCTTCCTCTTGATCATTTGACACCAGAGCTATATTCTTTGGCTTCCTTTCTGGTTCTTCCTCATTCAACCCAAGCTCAAAGGTTTGAAGAGATCCAATGAGCTCATCTACTCTCATCTTGCTGATGTCTTGTGACTCTTCAATAGCAGTAACCTTCATCTTGTATTTTTTGGGGAGGGATCTAAGAATCTTCCTCACCAGCTTTTCATCAGACATTTTCTCACCTAGAGCACTGGAAGCATTTGCCAGCTCTAGAACATTCATGTGGAAGTCATGAATGGTCTCCTCATCCTTCATCTTCAGACTTTCAAATTTTGATGTTAAAATCTGAAGTCTTGACATCTTGACTCTCGATGTTCCTTCATGTGTTGCCTGCAAAATACCCCAAGCTTCCTTAGCAACTTCACAGGTATTGATCAACCTGAAGATATTTTTATCCACTCCATTGAATATGGCATTTAGAGCTTTGGAATTTCCAAGGGCAAGCTCATCTTCCTCCTTGGTCCACTCTTCTTCAGGTTTTGGCTTTGAGGTGCCTTCTTTATCCTTGCCAGCCTCATCTTTCTCACATACCTCTGGAGCTTTCCACTCTTTAATGACAGCCTTCCAAGCTCTGCTGTCTAATGACTTTAAAAAAGTAGTCATTCTAGGCTTCCAATACTCATAGTTTGAGCCATCCAAGATAGGGGGTCTGTTGACAAATCCTCCAACCTCTTTGTCTATCTTTCACCAGAAAGTAACTTCCCTAGATCTCACCCAGAGACAGACAGGATGCCTGCTCTGATACCAATTGAAATTCTAGTACCAGACGTGTGATGTTAAGGTGCGATGTCACAACAACACACTCTGCAATAATGGACAGAATAAGCAACAGGAAAACACAAGGAATTGTTCACCCAGTTCGGTCTAACTACCTACGTCTGGGGGCTACCAAGCCAGGGATGAAATTCACTACTTGTAGATATAATTTACAGACTCAACACACCAGTTGACAATCTCCTAAACTTATACTCTACTAGTGACTTTCTACCTAAGAAACCACTTAGATATGAGAACACTACTCAATCCCCTAAAACAATCAAAGAACAACCTCTTTGAGATCCCTTGATCTTGCTTCCTAGCTTCGATCAATCAACAACTCTCTATTGCTTCACAGCTTCTAGAGAGGACAGAAAATTCAACACCTATTCAACCTAGAATAGTGTGATTACAAGTACTCTAAATAAACCCTAGACTCTAAGCCTCCAGCTCTTGATCTTCAATCTGTTTTCTGTCCCTTCTTCCTTGGTCTTGTGCGCTTTATATAGCTCCTTGAATTTGGATTGGATTTGTCACAATATTTGATCAGATTTGTTAATTAAAAACTGAATCTTTTAAAACAGATTTTATCCCCAAAATCTTTTTAAATCTTCCACCTTTTAATTCTCCAACAAACCTGCAATCAAATCTCCCATGTAACAGAAAATATCTAGCCCAAGATATTCTCATCCAACGAGTCAACACTCTCCACAATTCCAGCTAATACGCGACCCTAATAACAACAAGCCCATGCTGTCATTAGCTTCATTTCTGCAGGTCTGATGTTACAACATCACCTATGTGACATCAGACATCCACTTCAGTAACTAGCAACCTTAACACAGCCCAGTGTTAAGTGCAATGTTATGACATCAAGCCCATGACATCAAACATAGTTAACCTTCACAACTTAGTACAGCCCAGTACTAAGACTCAATGCTGCAACATCAACACCATGACATCAGCATTGAACACCTTGTTGTTTTACCAAAATTCCAGCCAATCCAGGAACTTACACAATTCTGGGAAGGACTTGCCCCAGAACAACAAATCTTGAACTGATTCTTCAACAGGATTTGGAAAGAACTTGCCCCTGATTGGATCACCGACCAAGTTTCTCAAATGTTTGAAAATTCCTTAAGAGGAAGCCAGATTGCAAACAAAAGTGTTCATACAAACATAGTAAATGCAAAGTTCATGCAACTTTTGAAATCAAAATCATTTTTGGAAAGAGGTAAAACAATAGGGTCACTGGTCAGAACACAGTGGTTCAAGACGTTTTAAAGTGAAAGATAAAGCAAAAAGGCGTGATGCGAAAAAAATGACCTGCAAAGATCTTTAGGAGTCAGTTTACGCAACCTCGTTGTAGTATGCTTTCAAAATAACATTGCTTCAATTAGGTCTTTTGAGGGTTATAACGTGGCCTGGTTCACGGTTTAAGAAACAAAGATAAAGGCTCAAAGTTTATTTGTACCCGCCCAATCTTCGTGATGATCTTCAGTCCTACGCTCAATTAACTTAGATTTTGCACTCAGGTTCCCATATGTTAGGGATTGCATTGATGATAGTGATGATGGTTCAGAAGTTAAGGGACTTTTGAGGTGACAGTCACTACTTCCTTATAACTCTTGGTTGTTTTTTTCATTGAGGATTTCATGGTAAGGATTTAAAGATTTCTCCTTTTTATTATCCCTAATTTTTGCCTGAACTGTTTCTCGTGAATCTTACAGTCAGCGGGATGCCCCAGTTTTTTGTCTGCCTAAGTCTCCTTGACTGGTTTCGACTTAGCGGGCTTTTCCTTTTTTTGATTTTTTTTCTTTTTTTTTTGAAAGAAAGTGAGTGCTTGGCTTAATGATTACGGTGAACCATCATCGACTTTTGACTTGAAAGACATCTTTGACACTTGCTTGTTGCGTGCGAAGGAAAAATTGAGAATGCAACCTTTTTGTTGAAAGATGTCTTGCATGAAACTCTTGTATTTGAATGCACAATCAATTTAACTGAGAACTACCCTGCCCCAGGTTAAGATTGTGGGTTTTTATTTGTAAAGAAAAGAAACTCCTACTTCAAGGCTCAAAGGGGTTGACGAGGGGTTATCTTCCTTATTTCTCCAGTGTTTGGGAATTGAAACAATGCCTTACATCCTCAGCAAAATTTTGATTTGAAAGCATACCGACAACAATTATGAGTATAACGTTTTCATCATCCTCCCTCCAATCTTTGCATAATCGAAAAGAAAGTGGAAAAGAGATAATAATTTTGTTTTTGTTTTTGTTGTTGTTTTTTTTTTCTTTTTTGAAAAGGAAGGCATAAAGATGTAAATAGCAAACACAAATGAATTGAATCCAAAAGTCGCAATGCTCATTTTATTAATTATGAAAGTACAAACATGATTTGAAAACACACAGCTAATACAAGATAAGGAAAATGCAAACAACAAGAAACAAAAGTCTAGTGACTAGTCATAAACAAGAGTGAGCTGTCCTGTCTGAAACACTGAGGTCTGCTGAAGTCAACTGAAGCTTCACTTAGCGTGCTCTGGCGAAGGATTGATCTTGACATTCGGATTGGTGTCACGAAAGGAGAGATTACCCATTCTAATCAGCTCTTGTACTCTTTCCTTCAGTGTATAACAACCTTCCAAATTATGACCTACACCACCTTGATGGTATTCACAATGAAGATCGACCCTATAACCCCTGGAAGAGGATTTGGAGGAGGAGGCAAAGGCCTTGTGGTAATCAAACCTTTCTGAACTAGTCCAGGATAAAGTTTAGTGTATGTCATTGGAATATGATCAAAATTATTCCTATTACGGTACTGATTCTGACCTACAGCTGGACGTTGAGGAGCTTTAGCTGGTCGTGGAGCAGTAACCACGGGAGTAACAACAGCAATATCAGGGTGGTCAGCATACTGTGGTCGAGGACGTGGCCTCCTGGTTTCAAACATAACAGCATTGGTCTGATCTTCTCTCTTCTTCTGGAAGTTCCCATAGGATTTCTTCGCTCCATTAGAAGATTCAGCAGCTTTGGATACTTTACCATTCTTAAGTTCTTCCTCGAGTCTCTGACCAATAGTAACCAAATCAGTGAAGCTGGATGAAACACTACCAATCATCTTCTCCCAGTAGAATGGAGACAAGGTGTCCATAAACAACCCAGTTAATTCTTTCTCTACCAAAGGAGGTTCAACTTGAGAAGCCAACTCTCTCCAGCGCTGAGCATATTCCTTGAAAGACTCTTTATCCTTCTGAGACATGTTTTGCAGCTGACGGCGATCAGGAGCCATGTCGAGGTTATACTTGTATTGCTTCATTAAGGCATTAATAAGATCCTGGAAATAGTGAATGCTGTTCTGTTCAAGATTCATATACCATTTGAGAGAAGCTCCACTCAGACTATCTTGAAAACAATGGATAAGCAACTTCTGATTCTTGGCATGAGCAGCCATATTTCGGGTATACATGACCAAATGAGTTCTTGGACAAGAATCACCTTTGTACTTCACAAAATCGATAGCCTTGAACTTAGCAGGTATAACAAGGTCAGAAACCAAACCCAGGTTTTCTGCATCAATGTTGAAGAAATCAGTACCCTCTACGGCTTTAAGTCTCTTGTCTATACTTTGAAAATGTTCACGGACAATCGCGGGTTCAACAAAATCTTCATGGTCTTCACTCTGAGCGATGTCAGCATTGTACTCATAAAGAGGGTTCTCAAATGGAGGTCGAGTGGTCTGGGTAACAGCATGAGCCACGGGTCTAGGCTCGGAGAAAACTGGAGCTTGAAACACTGGTCTTGAAATCTGACCAATCATTGCAGCAGATGCAAGAGGTGGAGAGTAGTTGGGAGGTAAACCAAACTCTGGCCAAGTGGAAGGTGGCACCTGAACAGGCTGAGGATCAGCAGTTGAAACTTCTTGGATGACAGTCCTTTGGGGTTGCTCTCCTCTAGCAATCAAAACTTGGAGCATTTCACTGAGCTTTGCCATGCTTGACTTAAGGTCGTCGATCTCCATTCGCATCTCAGCATTGTGTGCTTCTTGCTCTGCCATTATGCGTCTGTAGTTAGCTCTAGTCTGATATCTGTATGGAGGAATCAGCTTGACAACTCATAGGCGAGACTGAAGATAAAGATAACTGGAAATGAGTTGTTGGACAAACGGATGCATGCAAAGATGCAAATGATATGCCATGTGATGCAATGGTTTCAAGGAACTCAAAAGTAGGTTGCAAACATTTCGAAAAAAAGGTTTCATTTTATAATCCATGATTTTTTTTTTGATTTTGCAAGGGAAAGAACAATTGAGTTTCTTGAAACCGAATGGTTATTCATGAATGCATGAATGGATGCATAAGCACAGGTATACACATATACAGGCAAACAAAGGCCTAGGCTTGAAGATCACGAGCATGGACCCATGGTCTACCCTTCCCAAGGTATGTACTAGAGGTTTATTTGTACCTGCCGAACGGGTTCTACAAAGTTCCCAGAGTCTACAATCCATCTTTCGGATATTATCGATTTTCCAGATCACTTGGTAGTCAATAATATCCTCAAGAGAATCTCGTCTGAGTGTAGTATCGCGTAGCGACTATTGCAGAAATAGACTCCTGCATAGTCCCCGCACTACGTCCTAATAGGCCAAGTTGGGTTAAAGGTAACTACGGTCCCCAGTCCCGAGGGCCTTTAGATCGAAACCATATCGTCTTCACGAATGAACTCGTTGGACAAATATTTTATTCGAGAGGGCCTAGACTGAGTGGTGAAGTCTCAATTTACTTTTTCAGGAATCGACTCCCTCAAAGTATCATTAAAGTCTCACCGTTTTCCTATCTTAATTTCACTCTAGTCCGGGTGTAGGACTTTGTCTCACCACATAAATAGTACCCTGCACACAGAAAAACCAAGCAAAACAGGTATATATACAGATATAAAGATATATAGGCAAATAAGAAAATAAATAACATAGATATAAACAAGTTAGGGGAAACCCTCGAAAAATCCCCAGTGAAGTCGCCATTTCTGTCGCGGTGAGAATCGGATACCAAGCTATTATGTTAACTTGAATCACAAATCATAATTCACCACCGGTCTTTATTTTATCCAAAGGAAAGGTTTAAAGAACGAAAAAAAACCTAAGAGATCAAAGGTTCGGGGGTTGGTTACGCCTAGGGAAGGTATTAGCATCCTAAACGTCTGTAATATTCTACAGGAACCTCTTGTTATTATTTATGTTATTTATTGCTCGCTTGCTAAGGGTATATGCTAAGGGAAAGACCTAGAGTCTAGGCTAAGTTGTGACATGGTGGTCAATAAGGATGAGATCCTTTCCTTTGGAATGAGACAGGGAAAAAGCTAACCTAATGTTGTCGTGCAAAAATCGTCTTAAAGTCTCTATGATTAAATTTGTCAGAAACAAAGTGGAATCGAGAACTTAAGGGAACATGGAAATAGAATCAATACAATCACACATCATAATACAAGAAGTTTCAATGATTAACAACAATGGAATTAGATTTCTAACTAAGATTAGCTAAATATCTAATTTATTAATTAGAATATTAGAAATTCTAATTAATCCATTAAACATTCAATTAATCATAAAAATAAAATATTACCATATTAAATTTTTTTAAAAAAAGAAATACTAAATTAAATTCTAAAACAAAATGCAATAGTTTTTTTTATTATAGGAAATAAATTCCTATGTTTTTAGAAATAAGGCCTAAAAAATAAAATAAAATAAATAACTAAAAAATGAAAGTAAATAAAAAAAGAAAATGGGTCGGGTTCAATTCTTGCTTCCCCGACCCATACTAACAGCAACAACATTTGAGAAAAAACACAAAGAGAAAAAAAAAGGGTTGAGGTTCGGTTTCATCTTCCAATTTCTTTCTCTCTCGCATTCTTTTCTCTCTCCCTTTCTGTTTCTCTCGCTCTCTCCCGATCCTCTCCTTTCACTGTTCATCTTCATCTCTTCGATTCGCTCGCTCCCTCTCCAACCATCGTCTCATTCTCTCTCGTTCCCTTCTACTCTCTCTCAATTCCCAAATTAACTTAAACCTAAAAAACCTAAATCACATCAATTCCAAATCGAAAGAAATGAAGAAGATAACAAATGAAGTCGAACCTGAAGCGAAACACCGGCGAAAGCTATCTCCAGCGGCAGGTTTGGTTCCGTCAAGGTGACTCTTGTAGCGGCGAAGCGGCGGGTTCTCACGGTTGTTGAGTGTACAGATGATTATGGCTTCAAACGACGCCGGCCGAAGTGGAGTGAACTGCGATTGGATTCGTCTATTTCGACTTCGTGATGTGTTTCGTCGGATTCCCTTTTGCGCCAACTTCGAAGAACTTCGGTGTAACGATACGTCGACAACTTCGAGTACGTTTTTGTTTTTTTTGCTGTATGTGTGTGTATGATTGACTTCTGATTTTTTGGTATTGTGTCTTCTTGTTCTGCTATGAATCTTGCTCTGTGTATGTGAAATTTTTTTGCTCTGATATGTGTTCCTGAATTCTATTGAAAACTCTGTGTTTATTTCGTGAAATTCGCCTCTGTTATGTAGTGTGTGTGTGAAGTGAATTCAGGGGATTTTTTGGTGATTTTGCTCTGAGTGTGTGAGCTTTGTGAGTGTAAGTGTGATTTTCTGCTCTTTTGTGTTTTTTGGTATGTCTCCAGTGAGTTTCTCTGTGTGTTCTTTTTATAGACATCCGAAATTGAATTCGACTTAAATGCTCCGGATTTGCCATTTGAAACCTGTCTTAGGAAGAAAATATCATGGCCATGAATGTGTGATTTTCACAATTGAAAACTTGCTGATTCTGTTTTAGAATGTTTGAAACTTATCAATTCTTGTGATTCTCATGATGAATATGTGATCTTATGAATCCGTTTTGTCTCCGACATGTTGGTGAACTTTTTTGGAAAGAAATGCTTGTGATCTTTTATGATTCAAAACTCTTGATGATTTTGTTGATTTATTCCTTTTTAGCAGGTTCTTTTGAGCGGTTGGAATCATTTCTCATTTGCAAAAACCGTAATAACTATGTTTGTCCAGCCCAGGAGCAAAAATATTATCATAATGATCATTTGGACCTCTTGGAGACAACTAATATTGGCACGGTGGGCCTTATCCTGATAACCTGTAGTTCGCAGCATTAAACACAAACTCTTTAAGGAACTTTGTTTTTTCTTTTATCCTTTAATCATCACAGCGCCACGTTTCATGTACTTGGTGTCTTTAGGGTGCAGCATAGGTAGTCTCCAATGACTCTTTTGTGGCCATTAATTCAAAAGTTAAATCTTCCTTTTTGTAGTCCAATGAGTCCAACCGAGTCAACTTGATTATGAGCTCGTAAGATTGTAAAAGTTTAAAAAATTTGTAGCTTGGATCCTTATGTTTGAATGAGAATCACTCTTGATCCTTGAACAATTATTTTGAAGTTCTAAACTTGTAACCTTTGACTCTGGTATAAACTTGAGAATTTTTTTTTTAAAAAAAGTCCTATCAATCCAACTTGCATCTTGTAATTTGAAGCGAACTTTAATGGCCCATAAGAGCTCTATCTTGCAATATCTTGAAATTTGAATTGAACTTGATTTGAACTCTCACACTTTCAACTTGAATTTGATGCAAAACATGAACCTTGGAATTAAACTTGATTAAATCTCTTTGTAAATTTTCCATGATGAAACTTGAATCATTATGAACCATTTCAAAGTGTTTGGTATACAAGCAACCGAAAGTTCGAATTCTTCCACTTGACAACTAAAGATCCAACTTCGCGAATAAGACCAAACTATGCCATGAGAAATCCTTTGGAAGTGAGGATACCACCTGTAACTTGCCACGAAGATCATAACCAATCCTTAATCGATCGTGCTTAATACCAACAGTAGGAAAACCCTATCTCTGGGGGCACACACGGAAGAAATCTTGAGAAAAATGACCAGTAGAAATTTCAGGACTCCTTTGATCTGAACTCGTTGGTCACGTCTTGAAGCACTTGACTGAGAGAACGAACACCAACTCCTCTTGAAAGCAGAAGTTCCTACACAAACCCGTTAGTGATAAAGCATGCAAAATGATGCACAGAAAGGTGAGATCTTATGGTCAAAAATTAGGGTATGACAGATGCCCCTATTTAAGTTTCTCCTATCCGGAGATATGGAGATCGAAATCTTCTTCTCGACGAGATAGGAGAGACTTAAATATAAACATGCACAATTTTTGGCTCTAAGATGCCACAAATGCATATGATATGATATGGTATGATATGAGATGAATGCAAAGACAGGGATCCTATGGGGAATGGTACCATAGGAGAAAAAGGTGTTACAGTTGTGTCAGAAATGAATTGAAACAAAGCAAAGTATCTGGAAAACATCATCCAAGAATGGCATTGGATGAAAAAAAGCACCAAACATCCAATAATAGCTTTGGATGAAAGGTAAACTCACAATATCTAAGAAGACAACAGATGAGAATGAGACAAAAATGTAATCCGAGAAGGCATCAGACACAAAGAAACCAGTCATCCAATAATGGCTTTGAACGAAAGGTATAAACACAATATCTGATAATGGCTTCAGATGAAAGTGAACAAGGTAAAGAAACCAGACATCCAATAATGGCTTTGAATGAAAGGTATAACCACATTATCTAATAATGGCTTTAGATGAATGTGAACAAGATAAAGAAACCAGTCATCTAATAATGGCTTTGAATGAAAGGTACAATCACAATATCTAATAGTGGCTTTAGATGATTGTGAACAAAGACTCGATCTGGAAGAAACATCAGAAAGAGGGACACATCCGGAAAAGCATCAGATGATAAAGAAACCAGACATCCAATAGTGGCTTTGAATGAAAGGTGTAATCACGATATCTAATAATGGCTTTAGACAAAGTGAACAAGATAAAGAAACCAGACATCCAATAATGGCTTGAATGAAAGGTATAACCACAACATCTAATAATGGCTTTAGATGAATGTGAACAAAGACTACATTCAAGAATGACATTGAATGCAAAGAAACCAATCATCCAATAATGGCTTTGAATGAAAGGTAAAATCACAATATCTAATAATGGCTTTAGACAAAGAGAACAAAGTAGAGATCCAAGAAAGCATTGGATGTAAAGGGACCAGTCATCCAATAATGGCTTTGAATGAAAGGTATGACTCATAATATCTGAGAAGACATCAGACGCCAATGAGACAAAAGGTAAAATCCAAGAAGGCATTGGATGTAAAGAAAACCACAACGTCCAGGAAAACATTGAACGAATATGAACAAGGAGATACCCAAGAAAGTATTAGATAGAAAGAAATCACAACGTCCAAGAAAGCATTGAATGAATATAAACAAGGAGATACCCAAGAAAGCATTAGATAAAATGGATCACCGTATCCAAGAAAGCATTGGATAGACGCGACAATGTCTGTTTAGTAGGCGCCAAGTGAGTTGGACTTAGATCACAAGATAAGACGTGAATAACAATACGACCTATAGAGAATGCAAATGAGTGCAAATGAGGATGACACTCTCGCTATGCATATGTATATGAGTTATGCTATGATATATGATCAAATGCAAATGTAAATGCAATGCAGACGTCGACGACACGGCTCAACTCTTTTGTGGAAAAGACAAAACTGGAATACTGATTCCTCAACACAGAGATCACTGTCATTCTGCTTTGGAACTAAAGATGCTACTGAGCACAAATCTGCCATACTGGTAAACTGTATTAAGTTGACGATCCTTGTAGGAAGAATGGAAAGCTGCATAAGGATTCTTCAAGTAAACTGCCCCAGATTACTTGACTGTTGTATACGAACTAATAATTGCTTCAGCTTGAATTGATGTTGAAAATGACTGAATTACTGTGCACTTGGAAAACTTGCCCCAGTATGAGTCTTGAAAAAGTCTTATGTATAAACCAATTCTGGGAAGGACTTGCCCCAGAACAACAAATCTTGAACTGATTCTTCAACAGGATTTGGAAAGAACTTGGCCCTGATTGGATCACCGACCAAGTTTCTCAAATGTTTGAAAATTCCTTAAGAGGAAGCCAGATTGCAAACAAAAGTGTTCATACAAACATAGTAAATGCAAAGTTCATGCAACTTTTGAAATCAAAATCATTTTTGGAAAGAGGTAAAACAATAGGGTCACTGGTCAGAACACGGTGGTTCAAGACGTTTTAAAGTGAAAGATAAAGCAAAAATGCGTGATGCGAAAAAAATGATCTGCAAAGATCTTTAGGAGTCAGTTTACGCAACCTCGTTGTAGTATGCTTTCAAAATAACATTGCTTCAATTAGGTCTTTTGAGGGTTATAACGTGGCCTGGTTCACGGTTTAAGAAACAAAGATAAAGGCTCAAAGTTTATTTGTACCCGCCCAATCTTCGTGATGATCTTCAGTCCTACGCTCAATTAACTTAGATTTTGCACTCAGGTTCCCATAGGTTAGGGATTGCATTGATGATAGTGATGATGGTTCAGAAGTTAAGGGATTTTTGAGGTGACAGTCACTACTTCCTTATAACTCTTGGTTGTTTTTTTCATTGAGGATTTCATGGTAAGGATTTAAAGATTTCTCCTTTTTATTATCCCTAATTTTTTCCTGAACTATTTCTCGTGAATCTTACAGTCAGCGGGATGCCCCAGTTTTTTGTCTGCCTAAGTCTCCTTCACAGGTTTCGACTTAGCGGGCTTTTCCTTTTTTTGATTTTTTTTTCTTTTTTTTTGAAAGAAAGTGAGTGCTTGGCTTAATGATTACGGTGAACCATCATCGTCTTTTGACTTGAAATACATCTTTGACACTTGCTTGTTGCGTGCGAAGGAAAAATTGAGAATGCAACCTTTTTGTTGAAAGATGTCTTGCATGAAACTTTTGTATTTGAATGCACAATCAATTTAACTGAGAACTACCCTGCCCCAGGTTAAGATTGTGGGTTTTTATTTGTAAAGAAAAGAAACTCCTACTTCAAGGCTCAAAGGGGTTGACGAGGGGTTATCTTCCTTATTTCTCCAGTGTTTGGGAATTGAAACAATGCCTTACATCCTCAGCAAAATTTTGATTTGAAAGCATACCGACAACAATTATGAGTATAACGTTTTCATCATCCTCCCTCCAATATTTGCATAATCGAAAAGAAAGTGGAAAAGAGATAATAATTTTGTTTTTGTTTTTGTTGTTGTTTTTTTTTCTTTTTTGAAAAGGAAGGCATAAAGATGTAAATAGCAAACACAAATGAATTGAATCCAAAAGTCGCAATGCTCATTTTATTAATTATGAAAGTACAAACATGATTTGAAAACAAACATCTAATACAAGATAAGGAAAATGCAAACAACAAGAAACAAAAGTCTAGTGACTAGTCAGAAACAAGAGTGAGTTGTCCTGTCTGAAACACTGAGGTCTGCTGAAGTCAACTGAAGCTTCACTTAGCGTGCTCTGGCGAAGGATTGTTCTTGACATTCGGATTGGTGTCACGAAAGGAGAGAATACCCATTCTAATAAGCTCTTGTACTCTTGCCTTCAGTGTAAAACAACCTTCCAAATTATGATCAGCATCACCTTGATGGTATTCACAATGAAGATCGGCCCTATAACCGGCTGGAAGAGGATTTGGAGGAGGAGGCAAAGGCCTTATGGTAATCAAACCTTTCTGAACTAGTCCAGGATAAAGTTTAGTGTATGTCATTGGAATAGGATCAAAATTATTCCTATTACGGTACTGATTCTGTTCTACAGCTGGACGTTGAGGAGCTTTAGCTGGTCGTGGAGCAGTAACCACGGGAGTAACAACAGCAATATCAGGGTGGTCAGCATACTGTGGTCGAGGACGTGGCCTCCTGGTTTCAAACATAACAGCATTGGTCTGATCTTCTCTCTTCTTCTGGAAGTTCCCATAGGATTTCTTCGCTCCATTAGAAGATTTAGCAGCTTTGGATACTTTACCATTCTTAAGTCCTTCCTCGAGTCTCTGACCAATAGTAACCAAATCAGTGAAGCTGGATGAAACACTACCAATCATCTTCTCCCAATAGAATGGAGACAAGGTGTCCATAAACAATCCAGTTAATTCTTTCTCTGCCAAAGGAGGTTCAACTTGAGAAGCCAAATCTCTCCAGCGCTGAGCATATTCCTTGAAAGACTCTTTATCCTTCTGACATGTTTTGCAGCTGACGGCGATCAGGAGCCATGTCGAGGTTATACTTGTATTGCTTCATTAAGGCATTAATAAGATCCTGGAAATAACAAATGCTGTTCTGTTCAAGATTCATATACCATTTGAGAGAAGCTCCACTCAGACTATCTTGAAAACAGTGGATAAGCAACTTCTGATTCTTGGCATGAGCAGCCATATTTCGGGTATACATGACCAAATGAGCTATTGGACAAGAATCACCTTTGTACTTCACAAAATCGATAGCCTTGAACTTAGCAGGCATAACAAGGTCAGAAACCAAACCCAGGTTTTCTGCATCAATGTTGAAGAAATCAGTACCCTATACGGCTTTAAGTCTCTTGTCTATAGTTTGAAAATGTTCACGGACAATCGCGGGTTCAACAAAATCTTCATGGTCTTCACTCTGAGCGATGTCAACATTGTACTCATAAAGAGGGTTCTCAAATGGAGGTCGAGTGGTCTGGGCAACAGCATGAGCCACGGGTCTAGGCTCGGAGAAAACTGGAGTTTGAAACACTGGTCTTGAAGTCTGACCAATCATAGCAGCAGATGCAAGAGGTAGAGAGTAGTTGGGAGGTAAACCAAACTATGGCCAAGTGGAAGGTGGCACCTGAACAGGCTGAGGATCAGCAGTTGAAACTTCTTGGATGACAGTCCTTTGGGGTTGCTCTCCTCTAGCAATCAAAACTTGGAGCATTTCAGTGAGCTTTGCCATGCTTGACTTAAGGTCGTCGATCTCCATTCGCATCTCAGCATTGTGTGCTTCTTGCTCTGCCATTATGCGTCTGTAGTTAGCTCTAGTCCGATATCTGTGTGGAGGAATCAGCTTGACAGCTCATAGGTGAGACTGAAGATAAAGATAGCTGGAAATGAGTTGTTGGACAAACTGACGCATGCAAAGATGCAAATGATATGCCATGTGATGCAATGGTTTCAAGGAACTCAAAAGTAGGTTGCAAACATTTCGAAAAAAAGGTTTCATTTTATAATCCATGATTTTTTTATTGATTTTGCAAGGGAAAGAACAATTGAGTTTCTTGAAACCGAATGGTTATTCATGAATGCATGAATGGATGCATAAGCACAGGTATACACATATACAGGCAAACAAAGGCCTAGGCTTGAAGATCACGAGCATGGAGCCATGGTCTACCCTTCCCAAGGTATGTACTAGAGGTTTATTTGTACCTGCCGAACGGGTTCTACAAAGTTCCCAGAGTCTACAATCCATCTTTCAGATATTATCGATTTTCCAGATCACTTGGTAGTCAATAATATCCTCAAGAGAATCTCGTCTGAGTGTAGTATCGCGTAGCGACTATTGCAGAAATAGACTCCTACATAGTCCCCGCACTACGTCCTAATAGGCCAAGTTGGGTTAAAGGTAACTACGGTCCCCAGTCCCGAGGGCCTTTAGATCGAAACCATATCGTCTTCACGAATGAACTCGTTGGACAAATATTTTATTCGAGAGGGCCTAGACTGAGTGGTGAAGTCTCAATTTACTTTTTCAGGAATCGACTCTCTCAAAGTATCATTGAAGTCTCACTGTTTTCCTATCTTAATTTCACTCTAGTCCGGGTGTAGGACTTTGTCTCACCACACAAATAGTACCCTACACACAGAAAAACCAAGCAAAACAGGTATATATATAGATATAAAGATATATAGGCAAATAAGAAAATAAATAACATAGATATAAACAAGTTAGGCGAAACCCTCGAAAAATCCCCAGTGAAGTCGCCATTTCTGTCGCGGTGAGAATCGGATACCAAGCTATTATATTAACTTGAATCACAAATCATAATTCACCACCGGTCTTTATTTTATCCAAAGGAAAGGTTTAAAGAACGAAAAAAACCTAAGAGATCTAAGGTTCGGGGGTTGGTTACGCCTAGGGAAGGTATTAGCATCCTAAACGTCTGTAGTATTCTACAGGAACCTCTTGTTATTATTTATGTTATTTATTGCTCGCTTGCTAAGGGTATGTGCTAAGGGAAAAACCTAGAGTCTAGGCTAAGTTGTGACATGGTGGTCAATAAGGATGAGATCCCTTCCTTTGGAATGAGATAGGGAAAAAGCTAACCTAATGTTGTCATGCAAAAATCGTCTTAAAGTCTCTATGATTAAATTTGTCAGAAACAAAGTGGAATCGAGAACTTAAGGGAACATGGAAATAGAATCAATACAATCACACATCATAATACAAGAAGTTTCAATGATTAACAACAATGGAATTAGAATTCTAACTAAGATTAGCTAAATATCTAATTTATTAATTAGAATATTAGAAATTCTAATTAATCCATTAAACATTCAATTAATCATAAAAATAAAATATTACCATATTAAATTTTTTTAAAAAAAGAAATACTAAATTAAATTCTAAAACAAAATGCAATAGTTTTTTTTTATTATAGGAAATAAATTACTATGTTTTTAGAAATAAGGCCTAAAAAATAAAATAAAATAAATAACTAAAAAATGAAAGTAAATAAAAAAAGAAAATGGGTCGGGTTCAATTCTTGCTTCCCCGACCCATACTAACAGCAACAACATTTGAGAAAAAACACAGAGAAAAAAAAAGGGTTGAGGTTCGGTTTCATCTTCCAATTTCTTTCTCTCTCGTATTCTTCTTTCTCTCCCTTTCTGTTTTTCTCGCCCTCTCCCGATCCTCTCCTTTCACTGTTCATCTTCATCTCTTCGATTCGCTCGCTCCCTCTCCAACCATCGTCTCATTCTCTCTCGTTCCCTTCTACTCTCTCTCAATTCCCAAATTAACTTAAACCTAAAAAACCTAAATCACATCAATTCCAAATCGAAAGAAATGAAAAAGATAACAAATGAAGTCGAACCTGAAGCGAAACACCGACGAAAGCTATCTCCAGCGGCAGGTTTGGTTCCGTCAAGGTGACTCTTGTAGCGGCGAAGCGGCGGGTTCTCACGGTTGTTGAGTGTACGGATGATTATGGCTTCAAACGACGCCGGCTGAAGTGGAGTGAACCGCGATTGGATTCGTCTATTTCGACTTCGTGATGTGTTTCGTCGGATTCCCTTTTGCGGCAACTTCGAAGAACTTTGGTGTAACGATACGTCGACAACTTCGAGTACGTTTTCGTTTTTTCTGCTGTATGTGTGTGTACGATTGACTTCTGATTTTCTGGTATTGTGTCTTCTTATTCTGCTATGAATCTTACTCTGTGTATGTGAAATTTTTTTGCTCTGATATGTGTTCCTGAATTCTATTGAAAACTCTGTGTTTATTTCGTGAAATTCGCCTCTGTTATGTAGTATGTGTGTGAAGTGAATTCAGGGGATTTTTTGGTGATTTTGCTCTGAGTGTGTGAGCTTTGTGAGTGTAAGTGTGATTTTCTGCTCTTTTGTGTTTTTTGGTATGTCTCCAGTGAGTTTCTCTGTGTGTTCTTTTTATAGACATCCGAAATTGAATTCGACTTAAATGCTCCGAATTTGCCATTTGAAACCTGTCTTAGGAAGAAAATATCATGGCCATGAATGTGTGATTTTCACAATTGAAAACTTGCTGATTCTGTTTTGGAATGTTTGAAACTTATCAATTCTTGTGATTCTCATGATGAATATGTGATCTTATGAATCCGTTTTGTCTCCGACATGTTGGTGAACTTTTTTGGAAAGAAATGCTTGTGATCTTTTATGATTCAAAACTCTTGATGATTTTGTTGATTTCTTCCTTTTTAGCAGGTTCTTTTGAGCGGTTGGAATCATTTCTCGTTTGCAAAAACCGTAATAACTATGTTTGTCCAGCTCAGGAGCAAAAAGATTATCATAATGATCATTTGGACCTCTTGGAGACAACTAACATTGGCACGGTGGGCCTTATCCTGATAAGCTGTAGTTCGCAGCATTAAACACAAACTCTTTAAGGAACTTTGTTTTTTCTTTTATCCTTTAATCATTACAGCGCCACGTTTCATGTACTTGGTGTCTTTAGGGTGCAGCATAGGCAGTCTCCAATGACTCTTTTGTGGCCATTAATTCAAAAGTTAAATCTTCCTTTTTGTAGTCCAATGAGTCCAACCGAGTCAACTTGATTATGAGCTCGTAAGATTGTAAAAGCTTAAAAAATTTGTAGCTTGGATCCTTATGTTTGAATGAGAATCACTCTTGATCCTTGAACAATTATTTTGAAGTTCTAAACTTGTAACCTTTGACTCTGGTATAAACTTGAGAAATTTTTTTTTTTAAAAGTCCTATGAATCCAACTTGCATCTTGTAATTTGAAGCGAACTTTAATGGCCCATAAGAGCTCTATCTTGCAATATCTTGAAATTTGAATTGAACTTGATTTGAACTCTCACACTTTCAACTTGAATTTGATGCAAAACATGAACCTTGGAATTGAACTTGATTAAATCTCTTTGTAAATTTTCCATGATGAAACTTGAATCTTTATGAACCATTTCAAAGTGTTTGGTATACAAGCAACCGAAAGTTCGAATTCTTCCACTTGACAACTAAAGATCCAACTTCGCAAATAAGACCAAACTATGCCATGAGAAATCCTTTGGAAGTGAGGATACCACCTGTAACTTGCCACGAAGATCATAACCAATCCTTAATCGATCGTGCTTAATACCAACAGTAAGAAAACCCTATCTCTGGGGGCACACACGGAAGAAATCTTGAGAAAAATGACCAGTAGAACTTTCAGGACTCCTTTGATCAGAACTCGTTGGTCACGTCTTGAAGCACTTAACTGAGAGAACGAACACCAACTCCTCTTGAAAGCAAAAGTTCCTACACAAACCCGTTAGTGATAAAGCATGCAAAATGATGCACAAAAAGGTGAGATCTTATGGTAAAAAATTAGGGTATGACAGGAGGCAGTTTTACCCATTGAAGTCGAAATTCCCTCGCTCAGAGTCATCATGGAAGCAGGTCTTGATGAAGCTGAATGGGTTCAATCCATATACGACCAGCTGAATCTCATCGAAGAGAAGCGCATTACGGTCGTTTGTCATGGTCACTTGTATCAGAGACGCCTCAAGCAAGCTTTTGACAAGAAAGTTCTTCCTCGAACATTCTGTGAAGGCGAACTCGTGCTCAAGAGATATTCACCTGTTCACTCGGATCCACGAGGCAAGTGGACTCCCAATTACGAAGGACCCTTTGTTGTCAAGAAGGCCTTCTCAGGCGGAGCCCTGATTCTCACCACAATGGATGGGGAGGAGTTGCCATCGCCCGTGAACTCCGATACAATAAAAAAATATTATGCCTGAAAAAAATGGATAAGAGTCCGCTAGATTGACATCCGCAAGGACAATCTAGGCAAAAATGGAAGTCCCGATGGACCAAAAAAAGAAATGTCCATGCAAAAGTTAGGGACAATGAAAAAAACAATAATAGCCCGCTAAGTTGAAAACCCGAAAGGGCGACTTAGGCAAAAATGGGCATCCCAATGGACGAAAAAAAATGTGAAAACATGTCCAGGAAAAAATTAGGGATAAAGGCATTGACTTTGAACACTTAAGCCTCTTTTCCTCACGGCTAGACCTCAGACGGTAACAGAACATCCCAATCATCATCGACTGGTGCAAGGCGTTGGAACCTAGACTTACTATGGATGGTGGCCAATGTTGTAATCAATGCAAAGCATGATTTCCCTTTGCCATTTACATTTGTTTTTCAATTTTATTGCAAACTTCCTCATCAAGGATTTTGCATCCTTGTACACACTTTATGTACAAAAATTTTACATTCAATAAAATGCATTCTTTGTTATCTCAATTTGTTTTCATTCCAGTATTTTGTTTGCAAAATAAACAATTATTTGTGATCACATAATACTAAAAAACGTTGAGAACAATAAAAAGCTAAATTCACCGAGAAAGCATTATGCATTGCATGTGTTACTGGTAACTCCTGCAGGATAATCGGTAATATCCGTTGGTAAGCCTAACGCCTGGCCGACAATGGGGTGATTCTATACAAAAATTGTTGTTGTTTCCTCAGCAGTCCCTCAGCAGAGTCACCATCCTCCCCAGCAGGTTGCCAAGGTGTTCCCCAACAAAGACGCTTTGTTCTCTTTTTCCTAGCAAGGGTTGCGCATCATCTCTTATGATTAGGAACTATCTGTCACCAACAGTAGTGGTTTCTCCTCAGCTGAGTCAACATGATTCGGGAACGTCCTTTCCCCACGCAGAGCCAGTCTTGGTAGAAAGGATTGACTTGATTCTTTCATCTCCAACAGAGACAGCCATGGTGATTTAGAAACCTGAGATGTCCTCAGTTTCTTTCCCCGGCAGGATCATCATCCTTTGTGAACTTTCTTCTCCAGCAGAGGTTGTCTTTATCTGCGGGTCCTCTCCCCGACCGAGGGTGACGAAGTCATTTTGCTACAAGTTCTACCTAATCACTTCACACTGTGCCTTATCCTGCGCCTTTGCATTGCATGATATCAAGCATCATGTAGAAACGCATACATAGCATATGCATCGATCATACTCCCTATCTTTTGCTTGACTTATCTCCTAGCAGATTTTCAACCCTTTTTGCGCTTGTTTGTTCTTTCTTAATACTCTTCTTTTGTCGCCGTCGGCCAAATTCTCGAGCTACTCTTTTATTTAATCCCCTTTTACCTTGAATCATCGAAAAGCTGGCGCAATTCGTACATTCAGGTCCAAGAGGATTAAATAGGGGCAATTGTCGTAACCCAAAATTTGACCTCCCTCTTTTGCCTTTTGCATAAGCATGCGCATCCGCGTCGTTAGCATACACATGCGCACTTTTCTATGTGTGTTTCTTGCCGCAGGATATTCATGTTTTCCAAGCCCGATTAATCATATCCTCACAAGATCATCGCGTCATCAAAACAAGCTCAAAATAAAGGTTTCCATGTTTATTCATCAAGACAAGAGGTGGAAAACCACAACCGGGACTCCAGTATCATTTCCTGAGCCATTTGGGCAAAAATTGACTGAAGTAACCGGTTGACGCATGGTGAGTAACCGGTTACTCAGTGTAATTTTGAAATTCCTGCTGCATTTTTTGGACAACATCCATGCACTTTCTTTGGTCTTTGGTTCTACTTGATTCTAGCAGTGTGTGGAACATTCTAGACCCCTCTAGACATTTCAAGACTATTCAAGACATTCCATGTGTATTTATTCCAATGCATCACTCTAATTCAAGTGCACCATGTTCCTTATTTTCCAAGCATATCAACCTTTGGATGATGGAGTGCACCTTGGGATTGTTACCGAGTTGGTTCTAACTAATCGAGTTAACCGCCTTGACTCGGTGAGTCAAGTCTAACTAACTCCTAGCCTAGTTCCAAACCCAAAGCTAATTCCATACCAAATTCCAAACCATCTCACACTCCAAACCTAAAATCTATATAAACTCACCTTCACTCATTTTCAAGTACCTTCAACCATTTTGGCTCCATTTCACTCTCAATTCTCCCACATTTCTCTCCAAACTTTTTGCAACTTCTTCATCTTCATCTCTATTCTCTTCCAAACCTCACCAAAGGCTCTTAATTCTTGAAGGATAATCACTTTTCACATTGAAAGTGATTATTTCTTAAGCTTAACCTCATCATTTGGCATTTCTTGGTTGGATTTCTGGAAGCACATCTAATTCTATTCCAATTCAAGAGTTCTACAACATTCAATTTGGTGCAAAATTGATTTTGGTGCATTTTCGCGTTTTTGATCGGTTTCGATACGGTTCATCTACAAGTTGAAGATTCCTCTGGTTTTCTTTGATTTTCTGCATCAAGAATCCTTTGCAACATTTACCAAGCCAAATCTCCGGCTTGTAGGTTGGTGGATCTAACTAATTTTACCGTTTTGCGCATTTTCGTATCGTTCGCAATGTAGTCGATAATTGTTGTGTGTGATTTGGTTTTGCATTTGTTTGATCTGTGATCCTATTGTGTTAATTGATTCTATTACTAGTTATTTTTTGTTTTCAAGTTCAATTTTCGTGCACAATTTCAGTTCCTAGCATGTGGTAGTTTGCATAAGTGAATATGTGCTGAGAATCACCTTTGAAAAGCTGTTTTTACTGTTTTTTTTCACCACTGTTCAGTGGTAACCGGTTAACGTATGGTGGTTAACCGGTTATTCAGTACAATTTTCACCCAGAACGCTAATTTTCAAGCAAGTAACCGATTAACGCATGGTGAGTAACCGGTTACCACTGAACATAATGGCCATTTTCTTGCATTTTCAAGGGTGTTTGCCATGCTTTCTTCATTTTAACTTCCGTTGATTATCATGCTTGATTTTATGGATGTTCTAAATGTCATTTCACTTCTGGTTGAGGCATATTCATGAACTTTTGATGCATATTTTTTATTATTCATTTGTTTCATATTCTTAGCATTGTATGAACATAACAATTCTTGCACTATATTTGTTCACATGATACATGATTTTGTGTGGCATTTTGGTGATCATTTGGCACTGTTTTGCACCTTCCATTTCAGATTTGCATTAAGGTTATTCTTCATGGATAAACTTAATCTTGTGTAATCAATAATTCACTCATTTGTGCTTTAATGACTTTTCATTCTCTTTGGAAAGTTGTTAGCATATTTCTCCCTTGATTAATTGATCAAAACTTTGTTTCGATTAATCGATCTTTCCTTTTCCTCTCTTTAGGCCTCTTTTAGAGCTTTTTCTCTTGATCCCCTCGTAGAGTTGGAGTTCGCGTCACGCCTGACACTGGAGCACTGTATAAATGGACGCCATTATGCTGTCTGTTTCTCTACGCAGGAGCATTGTACAACATTGGAGCGGTTGCGTTGTCCATTTCATTTTCCACATTATATTTTGGGTGCTAGAGAAAGAATGAGGATGGCGTTTTTCTACCCTCATTCTGGCTATTTCTTTGGCAGGGGCGTCTTGTCTTCTCCTCGAGAATAATCACCTCTATCCTCCAGCTATAGTGTTTCTCATTCCCCTGTCGAGTCGATCCTTGATCACTTTTCTCTCCTTGCAATCTCTTTCAATCCTTGATCACTCCTATCTCTTTCGACCTCTCTTTTGGTCAATTATCATTCTTCTTGGTTACGATCCTTTGTTCTTTGGGTTAGCAAGCTTCCTTTGTTTCAATACCCTATCCTTTTCTTACGGTCAATCATTGCTTTTTGATTCCCTTGAAGAGTCTCAATTCTCTTTCTTTGGTCTAACACAGTTTTCCTGTCACGACCATTCTTCCCCAGGAGTTCGCAACCTTCTCTTGGTTCTTCTCTTTTGTTTGGTTAATTACTGCCTGTCAGTTAAAACACCAATGTTTGCACTCCATCTTGGTTAACCACAGTCTGTCTGTTAAAACACTGAGTTCCTCTTGGGTTAATCACCTACTCTTGGTTAATCACCCTTTTCTTCAGTTAACCACAGTCCGTCTGTTAAAATACTGAAGCCCTTTTTGAGTTAATCACCTTCTCTTGGTTAATCACTCATTTTTCTCGGTTATTCACAGCTCTCTTGTTAAAACCGAATCCCTTGCAGTTGGTAACCTTTCTTGGTTCGAATACTTGCACCCTTGGGTTTGTAACCTTCTTTTGGTTCAATGCCCTTCTTCGTTGGTCAAGTGCTGATTGTTCAGTCGTTACCAACGTCCCTTTTGGGTTACGACCTTTGATCGGTCCTACACCCGTGCTTCTGGTTAATCACAGTTTTCTCTGTTAAAACCAATGCTTCTCTATCCCCCCCAGAGTTCCAGTCCTTTCTTTCTTCGGTTAATCACTGTTTATCAGTTAGTATACCGATGCCCCTCAGAGTCAAACACCTTCTCTTGGTTCAACACTCTCTCTCTTGGTTTATCACAGTCCGTCTGTTGACACCACCTTCTTTTCCCCGCCAGGGTCTTACTCTCTTTCCTCGGTTAACCACTGCCAGCCAGTTAATATACCGAGTCTCCCTTTTCTCCTGGTTTTGACACCATCCCTTTATTTGGATCCCCAGAGGAATCCTTCCTTTTCTCTTTGCTTTTACTTTCTTGGTTTCGACACCCATTCTCTTTGTTATCCCCAACGGAGTTTCTTTCACTCTCGGTTGTGACACCATTCTTTTCCTATTTTTTTTAAAAACACTCTTACTGCAGGGTCTTCCCCAGTAGAGTTTTCTCTTTCACTTTTGCTCTTGGTTTCGACACCACTTCTTTCGTCTCCTTGTTTCTTTCTTGTTTTCCTTTTCCGTTCAGTTCCCCGAACTACGGAAGCTCTGATTCTGCATTCTTCTGAATGTCAGATACGTAGGCACGAGACGCAATGTCTTGGCGAGCACACTTCCACCTTTCTTCTGTCTTCCTCCTTTCTTTCCTTTTCTTCGTCCCCTGGTTCCAAGAACTACGGCGCTCTGATTTCCTCATTGCACTATGAGGGTACGTAGGCACGAGGACCTTGTTCCTCCGCGAGCACTTTTTTTCTTTCTTTTCTTTTTCCCCCCTCTCTCTCTCTATCTCCTTCTTTTAGCTAGAAGCCTTTAGATAGATAACCCATCCAAGCCTAGAAGCAAGCGAAATGGTTCCCGTCGAGTACGACGGATGCGTTAGGTGCTAATACCTTCCTTTCGCATAACCGACCCCCCCGTTCCCGTTTCTCTTCCCCTTGGATTTTATCGATATTTTCCCTGTCCTTTGGGACCAAATAAAGTTCGGTGGCGACTCTGTTGTATCTTTGAGTGTGCGATTCACTCAGGTAGAAACCAGCCATCTTCAAGCGTAATTCACATACTTGACCGTTCTAAAAACATAAACATAATCTATGGTACAAGATATGGAAACTAGCCAAAATAATAAAAACTAAGATCAATATACAATATCCTCATTTGTATACAACAAATTTCACTGCGGAAAACTAAAACTAAGCTTCTCTTGAAACATCCAAGCATAGCTCCACTTGTAAATCAAACCTGCAAACAACGCCTGAAAATAACAACAATAATGGGGTGAGATATTAATCTTAGTGAGTTCCGTATCTTATGAATTCTCTTGGCTTTACAGGGTTCTAGCCAGTCCTAACTCAAGTCAAAGGGGAAGGGAAATGACTTTGAGTTCACAATCTCACACTATATGGAAATATATCATGAGTTCAACAACTCAAAAATCACTAATCGGTAACCTCATCAAGACATCCCCTTTTCCCGTCCTCTTCTACGTCTAGAAGTCGGCCCGAGTCATGGATCCTTGCACTTACTTGACATACGAATGGATTCGGGTCCTACGGGCCATTAACTGTTATGAATCGTCACTTTACATGGGCCATTAACCATCACAAGCATACGCCCAACGGGCGCCATTCGTACTGCACGCGGGAATCAAACCAGCCAAGTAATAAAACATGCGTACATTCTGGAGGAGCTCTAGATAAGGTTTAACTCGCGAAACGACAACTCAGGGAAACAGTTCTGATTACGTGATCTCACACACAAACGTGTTTGTATTCGACAATCACAAGGCCACAATGCCTTAAGGCCGCATTCACCTTGTCACAAAGAACACAAAGGTTCACACACATGTTCCATACTAGTGTCTCACTCTCCTATAGAGCATTACTCGTCGAGGATGCACACCTAGGCATCGACGCACGAGCATCGCCATCTAGATTCTCTATCACAATCCTAGTCACAACCTAGAATCACACCATTTGGTTTTGGGGTAAGGTTTCCTCACTCTTCCTAATTCATTTTAAGCATATGCATATTCTCTCAATCATACTTAACAACAATTAGTTAGACATGGTATAACACAATTTCACAAGTAAAACATTTATCACAACATATCACATAAACATTATTTTCATTCAATTGCCACTAAATAATTAATCCCACATCATACTCAATATTTTCACTTTTTATTGGGTAGAGGTTCGCCATAGCTTTCCAACGATACCAAGAACGCGACGATCTGAATTATGGTTCAAAAGTTATGAATTTTTAAACATTTTTCAAAAGTCACAGCAGTGGTAACCGGTTACCTCAAACATGTAACCGGTTACTTCATCTCTGTTTCACGTAAAAAACCTTTTTTTCTTCAAGTAACCGGTTACCTCAACCATGTAACCGGTTACATCACTGAACCAGAGCAAAAAACCTGGTTTTTTTATGATAATAACTCAATCCAAACTCCACCAAAACATGCTCCAACATAACAACAAGTATTCCCGATTATTTCCATATATAACCCGACTATATTACGTGGTTTATTTCACGTTTTATCCGTTAGAAACATTGATTCCAACAAAAAGCTCATTAATCAATTTCTAACCTAATATTCTAACAACTCTAGCTTCTACTCTTAAGGTTCTACCTAGAACCCACCTGATAATCGAAGAGGAGGTTGAAGAAGATGATGAATGATCCAAGCTTCTTCCCAAGCTTTTCCTCTTTCCCTCTTTCCCTCTTCTCTTCCTTTTCTCTTCTTTCTATTTTCTTCTTCTTTCCCAACTTTCCTTTTTCTTTCTCTTACTAACATATATATATATATATATATATATATATATATATATAATACCTTATAATATAATATTGATCTGTCCAACAGGGTAAAATATCTCCAATCGATATTTTGTCGTCTCACACCAATTGATCAATTGTTAGAGTTACCATAAAATCCTTTCTTGAACTAATAACATTGATCTGTCCCTTTATCAAATAACTGATCTCTTCAGAGTTCACTCGTTGCCTTATTGATCCCAACTAAAATTACTTAAAGAATTTCATTATTCCAATTGACTAGAGACAGAGCACATAGACACTCGTCTGATCTTATCAGATATCCAATTGAGCATTTAGATAATATGGGGTATTACACAAGACTTAGAAATATTTCTAAGTTTGGATGGCAATTTAAACGGAGGCAATATGAAGTTCACGTTCGATAGAGAGTTTGAATTTCAAATAAGGATAATAACTATCTTTTGTCCTTATCTGTTTCTTAGAAATGACGCATGTAAAGCTGTGGCGAATTGAAGACATGTAGAGAAAAACGTGTCATTTTTTGGAGAAGAGACCGTTAATGACAGTTATTTTCTACATATTATAAATATGAGTCTTAGTGCATAGGATTTCTGCGTGTTCAATTGCTGTACAAATACTCACAAATCACTCAAAGTATCTAAGTTAATTGAGAAAAGAGTTTTCGTTGAGAATATATGTTTGAAACACCATTATTTCATTTCAATTGAAGTTTATTTTCAGTTTTATCAATTACTTCTTCTTTTATTGCAATATTACTTTGAAGTTTCTTCATTACAATTTCTCTTTCAATTTCTGCAAATTTACTTTTTAAACTTTTAACAATCTTTTACAAATATGAGCATTGTCGAAATGTTCTTGAGATTTTTAGAAATAGTTTAAATGATAGCTATGTCCTAGGATTCACTGGTTGATCATGCAAGTAAACCACTTTTTGGAGACCATTGGTTGTTTATCAATTTTCACGGTTAACAAATTGGCACGCCCAGTGGGACAGTGCTATTGTTTAAAAAAATATTTTGTCTTTCTGAAATTTTGTGCATAAGTTCTTCATTTTTTGCTATCTCTCTAAACTTCGTTGCATGAGACTTAGGAGTTGTAGAATAGCCACAAATAACGAAGAAAGACCTATAAAAAGATACGAAAGGAGGATAGTGAATCCAAATCCACAAAATAATCAAAATCCACCAAATAATGGAGAACCACCCCCTTCATCTTCGACAGGGGGAAATACGGTTCCAACGTTAGTGTCTGAAACTGTACCATCCACGACAAGTATGACGCCTGTGCAGTCAATTGCCTAAAGTGGACCTATTTTGTCTTATGTAGGAACACATGGTCCACCAGTGACCCCCCTCATGTAGGGAGTAATTTATTCAGGCCTTATATGTCTAGATTCTCAATGCCCCTAATAGGTCGCGAACAACCTTATGGTGTAACACCCCTAATTAATTGTGTGATTTTGTGCGTAATTGATGTATTTGGATTATTTTATTTGGTGGAAATGATATAGAAATAATAGAAATAAGATAATTGGGCCTATTGGATGAGAATGTGAAGAGTAAAGGTGGGGGTATGATTAGTAAGCCCATTAGTTACTAGAATAAGGGTTATATATATATATATATATATATATATATATATATATATATATATATATATATATATATATATATATATATAAGGAGGAAAAATAGGGTTAATGAGGGAAAAAGAAGAAAAACAGTTATCATATAGAAAAGGAAAAAGGGGAAAAGAGGAGAAGAAAACTTAAGGAGAAAACTCAAGAGTTCATCCAGAAACCAAGGTAAGGGTGGGTATTTCCATGGTTATGGGATTGTATGATAATGTATGATTGGTAGTAGCATATTTAGGATAAAAATCCCTAATTTCCATGGTGGTTGTTATATGATGAATTAGTGTGCCTTATATGTGTGTATTCTTTTTCTTTTTTGAGGATTGAACCTATATCCATCAATTTCAAAGGTTTTAGGTATAATCTTAAAACAATAATTAGATGGTTTAATTGTGTTAAAATTATAAATTTACTTGAGATAATTATAGTATTGGAGGAGTTGTAATTTTCTGAGAGTTTGGGTTTTTACGAAATCGAAATCGGAGGTCCGGAAGACCTCAAACGGTGAAAAACGCAGAAATTCTGCATGCTGCCCGTCACGACTGATCATGTTTTTGGTCGAAATCGTTTTGGTCATAACTTTTGATCCGTAAGTCCGTTTTGGTTCCCGTTCGAAGCGTCGGAAAGCTAATGAATAGAGATATAACATAGTATAGATAAGAGAATTAGTTGCCCAATATTTTTATATCTAATATGTTTGGGAAGCAAATTGTGTATATGCTCTATTAATGAATTGTTGCACTGTTTGCTGCCGATTGTGAAATTATTTGTGGATAATTTATTGAATACTTGTGTGGGTGCTTGTATAAGTATATTTTGGTGTGTGACAACATGAAATGCATTATAGTTATTGTTTGTTGTAATGATAATACAATTGTGTTTGTATTGTAAAATGTGTTGTATACTAGTTGAAAGTGAATTGTGTGTGGATGATTCATAAATACGTGCAAGTATGTGTAATTGTGTGGTAATTCAATTACGATGAATTATTGAAGATATGCATAGATGTTAAGATTGAGAGACGGTCTTAATTGCATATGGTTGTTGATCTTGCACATGCATCATTGTAGTCAAGAGGCAATGTTTGTTAGTTATGTGGAAACTAGTGACTTGTCCCAAACCTAGAGAGGGGCTTGAAGCTTAGAGGACGGACTTTTGTGTGTTATTGGTATAGAGGACGGACCTGGTTTAATGTAAAAACCGAAAAATAATAACAGTGATTGGTACCACATCCATGAGTATTGCATTTGAGTATGGTATTGAGTCATATGGTGTCTATAATTGCAATATGAGATTATGTGCATTATGTGAATTTGATGAATTGGTGAAATTGTGGATTGTGAGTATGTACTTATGAATAATATGGTTGCTTGGATGATACTGTGTTTATAAATCATTTGAAGTGTGAGAATAATTATGCTATGCATGTATGCTATGTATTATATATTATTATATGATTTCGATAATTATGTGAATTCTCACCCTTTTGTTGGAATGATGTTTTACACGACATCGCTCAGGCACTGAAGAGTATAATGACTTCTAGCACGAGGGTAGCTGTTGGAGTTATTTACTTTATTTTCCTTATTTATTTTGGATCGAGTCATGCTCTGGTCATGTAACACTAGGAACATTTTGATTCATGTTTTGAGAGATACTTTATGTACTCTATTTTATTTTGCTATCGTTATTTGAACTATGTGGAGTTTTGGCTTTCATGTCTAAGTGGTGATATGAATGAGTTATTTATGAGACTGTTTATTATGTTCATTATGAATGAAAGTGCTTCCACTGCTACATGCTATGTGAAAGTGTATAAAAAGCATGAATGCAATTTATGTGTTATCGAGCATGACAGGTGTATGTGTGATGTTTGAATTATATGTGACACCCTTATTTGAGATGCATGTTATCTTACTCTGATTTATGACGTATTATTCCGTGGGGTTTAGAAGGGTGTTACATATGGCATACCAACATCAATGATGGCAAGTTTGCATAATACAACATCAGCATTCACAGACCCGGCGGTGAACGTAACTTCGTTGTTGCAAGGATCTGGTTCACGCATTAATAATATGGGTCAAATTAGCCAATCATTAGGGACATGATTTCCTACTCAAATGCCTAATATCACCAATAAATCTGCAGCGGTGATAAGGCAACAGATGGATGAAAACAATCACGAGATGGTCTAAATGCTTGCCCAATAAATGGGTGTAATATTTAACACTTTAATGTAGAACACTACCCAAATAAACCAACAATTGGCAGCGCAAATGACGCGTATTACTGATTTCTTTGGTGTTCCACAACCCCCTCGACAGCCCCAAAGGGAATGGATGGTGGAGAACCCAGGGGTAGTCTTGGAAGAAGACCCCACAATTAATCAAGTCCAACGAAATATACTCCAGGCGAACGTGGTAAATCAGGGAGTAGGAGTCGAACCTCATAGAATTGAACAACAAATTCCAAGGAAAAGGGAACCAAGGGTAGTGATGGTGAATAAGAACCAAAATACTGATTAAGTCATAAATCAGGTTCGACGTGATGATATGGCAGCAGACAATAAATTAGCAGCCATGGTCGAAAGAATTATGGCAAGGAATGGAGTGAATATTGGCCTTCATAGGCCAAATTATACATCACCATTGCCTGAGTATATACTGCAAACAAAATTACCCCTTAGATGGAAAGTCCCCAAGTTTACTAAATTTTTTGGGGACACTAGTGAGTCCACAATCGAACACGTGACCAGATACATAATAGAGTCAGGGGAAATTGCCAATAATGAGAACCTAAGGATGAAATATTTCCCAAGTTCACTTACGAAGAATGCCTTTACCTGGTTCACCACATTACCAGCAAATTCAATTTATAATTGGACTCAACTGAAGAGATTGTTCCATGAACAGTTCTACATAGGACAGTCGAATATAAGCTTAAAGAAATTGGCCAACTGGAAATTCTCTGAGCCAATAAATGATTACTTGAATATGTTTCGTTTGCTTAAGGTCAGGTGTTTTACACAAGTGTCTGAGCATGAGTTGGTCAAAATGGCCTCTGGTGGCCTTGACTACTCCATTAGGAAGAAACTGGATAACCAATACCTGAGAGACATGGCCCAGTTGGCTGACAGAGTTTGACAGGTAGAACGCTTGAAGGCTGAAAAGGCCAGGGCAAATAAGAATAACAGAAAGGAAATGGTAGCCTACGTCGAATTTGATTAAGATGAACAAGAAAAAAATAGTGATCATTTTTTCGACGAGAGCGAAATTGACCTTGCTGAACTAAAGCAAGGGACATCATATTCCTGTAAAGTCCTAACACCTTCGAATGGAAAAAATCCAGTCAAACCAGAGAAGAGTGATAAGTTCCCCAAGAGAACTTATACCTTCGATATCACCAAGTGTGATAAGATATTTGATTTATTAGTTAAAGATGACCAGATGATAGTGCCTTCGGGCGCTAAAATGCCTCTTTTAGAACAAAGAAAAAATAGAGGTTTATGTAAATATCATAATTTTTTGAGCTATAAAACTTCTCAATGCTTTATTTTGAGGGATCTTGTTCAGAACACTATCAAAGAAGGAAGGCTCAAATTCGCTGACAAATCAAAGAATAAAATGAAGATAGATTCTGATCCTCTCTCAGTAGCATATGCGCATTACTCTAAGCCGTCCATGGTCAATGTGGTGGAAGTTTATGAGGACTTCACCAACAAAGCTGTGATGATCGAAGTTACTAAAGGCTTTCACTAAAGAAGTCACTAAAGACTTCGACAAAGAAGCTACTGAAGGCTTCACCAAAGAGGCTACTGAAGGCTTCCCCAAGGAAGTCACTGAGGACTTCGACATGGAAAACACTGAGGATTTCTTCCAAGGAGTCACTGAAGGCTTCAACAAAGGAATCACTGAGGATTCCAATTAAATGATCACAACACATGAAACTGCTGAGGATTTCATACAGGTTGATAAATTGACTAAGGCATTGAGGGCCTTAGAGTCAAGCTGCAAGAGTTGGACATCACTGAGGGTGCCAACTTAGGGGTTAATATGGTCCAAATGATCCAGGAAACTGCAATGGAGGTTGATGGACAAAGCCTCAGGAAGGAAGAATATGTCAAAGTGGCATATCCCAAGCAAGATGAGAATCTGGTTGAATTCCTTCACAGGTGCCAAAGAAAAAACTCTGAAGTAATGATGTGCCCAAGGTGCAGCCCAATCTTTGATAGGAAGGATGCAGAAAATATACAGGGGGTTCGACGAGCAAAAAACAAAAATAACTGGAGGGATTCTCATAACCGTTTTGACTTCGACAAAGGGGGGAGACCTAGAATGCTTGAGCAAGGTGGACAAGGACTGCGTGGAAATTAACCAGCCACATTCAAGCCTACTGCTGATGCCCCTAGGGGCAAATGGGTGAAACCTGTCGAAAGGAAGGAACAAGGCCAAAAGAAATGGCAAAACTTTGAAGTGGAAAGAGGTTCGTCAATAGCATACCGTAAGGAGTTCCAGGCCTCGAAACAGTTAGCGTGGCACTCTGAAAATTATAAGGGTAAAAACCCAATGTCAAGGTCTCAATGGAGAAAACAACAGAGAAGGCTAAAAGCTGAAAGAGAGACTGCAGAGATGGAAAAGGCTGAGTCAAGCAGTAACGTACCCATCAAGAAGGACAAGAACGAAGACAGGAAGTCTGTCGAAAAGAAGCCTATCGAAAGGAAGTTGTTTGTTGATCAAAAGGAGGAAGTGAGAGAGAAATCTGACCGAGTTGTTGCAGATGACGACATGCTGACGGATGACTTCGACTCAAGTTCAGAGCCTTTGTTAGATATCATTTGCAACATTGTGTCCGTATTACCTAGGGAATACGACCAAATCACGGAGATGGAGGAACCTGAGGATGAAATTTAATTGGAAGTGGCCAGTCACAGGCCAGTCTGTTATTATATACTATGAAATTCTGACATGCAGATCACAGATGTTCTAATAGATGTCTAGACATTGATCTTTGCTAAAAACTGAACAAGGACAGAACATAAACATTAAAAAATGCTTTAAGTTAAAACAATGTCGTGACAGATGCTTCAAGTTAAAACCATGTCGTGACAGATCTTTCAAAATGCCTGCC
This sequence comes from Lathyrus tuberosus, assembly GCA_022829125.1. Classification (NCBI taxonomy): domain Eukaryota; kingdom Viridiplantae; phylum Streptophyta; class Magnoliopsida; order Fabales; family Fabaceae; genus Lathyrus; species Lathyrus tuberosus. Next base: position 957,029 of record JALAZF010000082.1, on the reverse strand, counting down.
TTTTCTTGAAGTTGAATTACCCACCAATTTGCGCTTCTTGAACACATCCTTCGAAAACTCAGTCAATACCAATGGCTCAAAACAATCTTCTGTTTAATTCAATGCATCAAAAATACATCAAAATCAGCACAACTAATCAAAACCAAGTCAACTTCTACAAATGTTAAAGTGAACTAATTGTGCTATATGCTACAAAATCAGAGAGTTACCTTTTTCATACAATGATTTTAATTATCCTATATTAGTAAACTGAATTCTAGGGCCATTCTATATCCATTTTTTTATAACAGGCCATTTGTATGCCGAAATTTAGCGATGTCTATGTTATACACTACATATTTTCTGCACAACAATTTTCTTCGGTCAAAGAATAACACAATCACTTTATTTCATAAATTAGAATAGTTTGGTTAAATCAGATGATTGACATTCCAGTCATACAATTACCTCAATGTTCCCACATCGTAATGCCACAAAAAGGATAAAATGATTCACAACTCTTTTCTAATCCACATCGTACTGCTTCAACAAAAACTCCCAATCACACACTTGAAGATTTTATTAAAGGCAACATGTAACAAGAGAATTCTAATTTAGTAAACACAAAACAATTACCATAAGAAGTTGTCTACAGGCTCAAATAGTGGCTCTCAGGCATCATACTTATCATTATATTATCTAGAAGCCAAGGAGAAACCAATAGTACACTTGAGATACCAAGTTCGTCCATGCAAACTAAATGTTATTCCACTCAAAGATATATTGAACAAAGAAACCATTTGTAAATTTTATACAAAAATACATTCAGTACTAAAGTATAATTGATCATACAAATTATATTTCATTATGAAAATAACATAAATTAATGAATACTCAAGGATCACAGATCAATAAATAGGGTAGAGCCAAGGATTTCATGTATCCCATGGCAGAAAATTGAGAAGAATACAAAACCACAAAATGAGCAGAACTAGCATAGAAATAAGACCCTATCTTGGAGAACAATATTTTGATTTTTCCATTAAGTGAAATATATTAATTAGAATGAAGACATTAATCCAACACATATAACTCACATACAGCTTCTTACTTAAGGTCTAAAACAAAGGGGATTAATACTATACATGTGAATCATCTTGCAGTTTAGAAATTTCAATGCAAGTCTGCCTCCTCAAATAATTTTAAATAGAAATATGAAAGAGCCTGAACTAGATATATGTCAAAAACTAAGCCTCAAAAAATTTAATTTGCAGGGAAAAAGTTGAACGATTTTAGATTTAACAAACACCCTCACGCGAGAGCTCTTTCGACTTAAAATACACTAAATCATGCTATCAAAATATTGAAAGCCAACTCTTTTATGTAGAAAAATGGAGACATAAGGATCAATTTCTAGACCACATAGTTTTAATGCCAAATAGGCTTCAATAATGTTAAAAACACTTGGTAATTACGGTTATACTAAAAACAATATGTTAGCCAAGAAAATATATGCCCTAGACATTCACTATTTTTCATATATATATTTGAAAAAATATATATGACCCCGAGCAGGCGACACCGGTGAAGAAATACATTCTTATAACCTATGAAGCACATACACCTCAGAATATGACCCCGACACTGACACGGTGACACGATAATAATTTGAAAAATGAATAAATTAAACGTAATCACAAGTGTCGGTGCAGGTGTCTGATACCGACAAGGACTTACTTATGTTTTTCCAGAGGTTTCGGTACTACACAACTTATAACTACAATCATTGAGAAAGCATATTAGCAACACATTGGAGCAGAGCAATGTAGGAAGTTTTTTTTTTCTCAATAGCATTTTATCAAACATGTAGCGTGCATAATTATAAGCCTAAAATAAAAAACTTACAACTTGAGACAATCAGAAACATAAGGTATAATCTAAACACGGCCAAATGAAAAACTAATTGTCTCACATGTGCTTCAACCTATAATACTATTCTACGATTAGAAACGAAAAGATATAAAAGATTTGATATAAACCTTTCCGAAATTCCATTCAGTTTTCCACTAGAAGACCTAAGAGAACACCAAGCCGTGTCGCCGGAATTTCCATACAGATGATAGTTTTCATAGCCTTACCCTACGACAAAATTGCAACCAAATGTTAATAGAATGTGACCAACAAAAATGATGTTAGAAAAGAGAGCTTATCTGCAACTCAAAGAAGGAAAAATCTGGAAAATACTGAAAACACAAACCTTGCGAACGAAATAAGATTCTGATTTTTGAGAGAGATGGGTTGAGCTAGCGGGACGAATTTCAAAGAGAATTTTCTCGCTCACATTATTTTATAGACAAGTTCCACTGAAGCAGTTCATATTCATGGAAAATATATTTATGTGAAAGAGAGAAATTAGGGGTTTTAGATGAATACAATTATGGGAGAAAAACGTCCGATGAGTTTTGGGAGAAATTTAGTTTTTTTTAGAGAAAAAAGGATTTGGAAAGAGATGAAAACACGTGTTATTTCAATTGTGGTTATTTTATAATTTTTTTTTTAAATCCCCTTATATTTATATTTGCTTTTTTTATCTATATATTTATCTAATTTTTAAAAAAAATTGTAAACCACAAAATAAATAGATCAAAAGGAAAAATAAAAAAAAAAGAGGAGGGGGACTAAACATTGACCCTCAAGGTTAACTAATGACGTAATTTGAGAGATCTATTCTATTACAAATAAAGTTTTTTTTAAGAAAAGTGGAAAGATGATCCCACTTGATATTCTCTTAAGCAGATAAGTCAAAATTAGCAAATTTATATGCACGCTAATTGCTCGATTGCCTTCATTTCCCATAAGCTTAACATATAGAGCAGAATATATGCTTATATCAACTGTAAAACAACCCCTGACATATAGAGCAGAATATATATGCTTAATTCAACTGTAAAACAACCCCTGAAGTTACATACTTTGTCTATGAAGATATTTCCAACTGCATCGTGATTTGTATTGGCAAGGGTGTCAGCCGTGTTGCACTTGATCCAATGGAAGAAGCGATGTGAAATGACATTTACGAACCTAACATTTTAAAAATTATTGATGCGATAATTAGTAAATTAATAAATAATTAACACGACAAGTTAAATTCATATTTATAACAATTTAACAAAATAAAAGATATTAAAATTAATTATAAAACTGAAATATAATTTTAATAAAAAATTAATTTTAAAAACATCTAAATACAATAAAAATATCTAGCAATAAAAAAATTAAAATATCTAAAAACTAATTTTGATAAAACTAAAAATAAACAATGAGTTAGAATCAACAAAAACTATTAAATTTTGTCAAACTAATAAAAGCAGTTAAACTATTTAAATTTTCTGAAAACACTACCTATAGATCACAACATGTTAATAAAAAACTAATGATTTGATCGCTAAATTTAAAATATCAGTTTATCGATCCGTTGATATAAAAAAACTTACTAATTTACAATGACGGATTTTAATATTTATGTCGTATATTATGAGAGATTTTGTAATCTCTCATTATAAATTTTTCCTACCAGACATTTTCATATATATATATATATATATATATATATATATATATATATATATATATATATATATATATATATATATATATATATATATATATTTTTTTTTTTTTTTTTTTTTTTTTTTATAATACATTTTAATATCTCTTATTTTAATCGAGATATAAAAGTTAAATATAAATATGAAATCACGATTTACTTCAATTTTTTATATGGATTTAATGGTGGTGCACTGACAGTGTAAAAATATTTTACACTGTCATCCAATGGAAATATATTATTTTGCCATATCATATAAGTATTTTAAAATTTATAGGGTGACTTGGCGGGATGCATCGTCGTCATTAGTTGACAGTATAAAATTAATTTACAAGGTCAATGCACCACCCATTTTTTCTTTTTTATATTTTTAAATCAACTATATTTATATGTACGAGATGTATAATATAATTCTCAGAGTTATATTTAATCATTTCTATTTTACATTAAAAATATTTATATTTGTATCTACTATATAAATATTTACTATGCATGTCATATTTATTTTTGTGAGTGCCAAATAAATATGAGCTATATTATTATTTGAATAAATTATATTAAATCAGTGTAATCATCCACTTTATTTTTTAATCATTTTGCAAATAGAATTCTTTACATGTGATATGTGTAAATTAACAAATTTCTTTTTATTATTATTTTCTCTCAGTTTCCTTGATAAAAAATAATTTATCGTGTATTTCTCTCAGATACTTTATTTGTTTTTAGTTCAAATATGCTTATCTTATTAGTTTTAATTTAAAACTAGCGGGTTACCCGTGCGATATACTCACACGCTACCTTGTAAAAATCACTTGTCAATTCTGTAATATTTTTTCAAATTCTATTTTTTTTACAACGTAACTAATTTAATAGGTTAATAAATCTAACAAAAATAGTACGTATAACTTACAAAATACAAAATTAACACTTCTTGTAGATTTAATATATGAACATTAAAATGACCAGTTTATTCACACGCTACATTGCGAAATATCACTTGTCAAACATACAAACTTTTTTCAGACTCTAAAATTTTTACAGTGTAACCAACTTAATGGGTTGATAAATCCAACTATAATATTTATATCAACATGTAGGCTTTTTCCTGTTTAAAAAAAATATTTTAACTTATTTTTGTATATAAAATTATTTACATATATCATGTAGACTTTTTCCCGTTTATAAGCGCCTTGAACCTGTGTGACAATTTTCAGTTGATTAACATTTATATATTTACAATAAATCGTACAGCCGATTATCTAACTTCAATTATATAAAACAGCAGCAAGAGAAATATTTAAAAGATGGACATTAAAATGAACAGTCTACAGCTAGTATCTCATATATACGTTTACATCTATCTGTGAATCCAGATGAGTTAACAAAACTCAGTTGAATTCAGATGAGTTAATTCTAAAACTAAAGATTTGAATAAAATCATTTTTTCAATTCAACTAACATTACTTTTTAGATATTAATTAATTTTTCCAAACCTAAAATTTATAACAGCTTCCCTTCAAACACTACACCAAAAATATGATTAGACAGCACCAAAAAGACAGCGGTTTTATGCAAAAGCGCTGCTAAAAAGAATAAAAAAATTTCGCTAAAAAAAAGCGCCTTAAAAGAAAGGCTTTAGAAAGCGCTTTACAAAAGCGCTGTAAAAGAATGTAAAAGAGTGCCACCTTAGACAGCGTTTTTCCAAAATGTGTTGTTATATGTATCACTTTAGAGAGCGTTTTTAAAAAGCGCTGCTATAGGTATCACCTTAGAAAGCGCTTTCAGAAAGCGCTCTAATAGGGCTCAATTTCTTTTAACTTTAGAAAGCGCTTTCTAAGGAAAAACGCCCTCTAAAGTCATTTACTAATTAAAATATAAAACAATTCTAAACATCAAGAATCACAAAAAATGGCAAAAGGAGGGGTCGAACCCACGCCCTTTAGGTAGGGAAATGAATTTTAAATTATATTAATATATCAAATTATATTAAATATATTTAAATTATATATTTTAACTTATTTAAATTATATTTAATATATATAAATTATATTAATATATAATTTAAAATATATTAATTTAAAATATACTTTAAATTATATTAATATATCAAATTATATTTAATATATTTAAATTATATTAAATTATATTTTAATTTATTTTAAATTATATTTTAAATTATTCAAATAATATATTTAAATATATATGTTTTAAATACAAATATTTTAACTTATTTAAATTATATTTAATATATATAAATTATATTAATATATAATTTAAAATATATTAATTTAAAATATACTTTAAATTATATTAATATATCAAATTATATTTAATATATTTAAATTATATTTTAATTTATTTTAAATTATATTTTAAATAATTCAAATAATATATTTAAATATATATGTTTTAAATACAAATATTTTAACTTATTTAAATTATATTTAATATATATAAATTATATTAATATATAATTTAAAATATATTAATTTAAAATATACTTTAAATTATATTAATATATCAAATTATATTTAATATATTTAAATTATATTAAATTATATTTAAATTTATTTTAAATTATTTTTAAAATTATTCAAATAATATATTTAAATATATATGTTTTAAATACAAATATTTTAACTTATTTAAATTATATTTAATATATATAAATTATATTAATATATAATTTAAAATATACTTTAAATTATATTAATATATCAAATTATATTTAATATATTTAAATTATTTTAAATTATATTTTAATTTATTTTAAATTATATTTAAAATTATTTAAATAATATATTTAAATATATATGTTGACACCTTATTTTATATATTTATGGAGTGAGTATAACCAATGGATGAGGGCGTAGTACCGCTGGTCAAGGAGGTTTGTGTGTTTGTTTGCCATGCTTTGAGTTTGGGGTTCGAATCCCCCTCGCCTCAGGCTCATTTTTATATTTTTTGACATTTTCAGGTAAACCTTCGACAGCGCTTTCTAAGGACAAAGCGCTGTTATAAGCCTTCTAAAAATAGCCTTTAGAAAGCGCTTTAGAAAAGCGCTGTCTAAAGTTTAACCATATAATTAAAAATATATTAATTTAAAATTTACTTTAAATTATATTAATATATCAAATTATATTTAATATATTTAAATTATATTAAATTATATTTTAATTTATTTTAAATTATATTTTAAATTATTCAAATAATATATTTAAATATATATGTTTTAAATACAAACATTTTAACTTATTTAAATTATATTTAATATATATAAATTATATTAATATATAATTTAAAATATACTTTAAATTATATTAATATATCAAATTATATTTAATATATTTAAATTATATTAAATTATATTTTAATTTATTTTAAATTATATTTAAAATTATTCAAATAATATATTTAAATATATATGTTGACACCTTATTTTATATATTTATGGAGTGAGTATAAACAATGGATGAGGGCGTAGTACCGCTGGTCAAGGAGGTTTGTGTGTTTGTTTGCTATGCTTTGAGTCTGGGGTTCGAATCCCCCTCGTCCCAGACTCATTTTTATATTTTTTTTGACATTTTCAGGTAAACCTTAGACAGCGCTTTCTAAGGACAAAACGCTGTTATAAGCCTTCTAAAAATAGCCTTTAGAAAGCGCTTTAGAAAAGCGCTGTCTAAAGCTTAACCTTAGAAAGTGCTTTAAGAAAAACGCCCTCTAAGGTCTTTAAGTCTCCTCACTTTAGAGAGCGCTTTTAGGGAAAAGCGCCCTCTAAGGTCATTTATTAATTAAAATATAAAACACATTTCATTTCATTTTCTGAAACTGCTTCTAATAATTTTCTTCTCTCGACCCTTGCTCTCTTTCTTCTCTGCTGAAACCCTTGCTCTCTTTCTTCTCTGCTAAAACCCTTTGCTATTGCCGTCGTTCATCCGCCATTGTCGTCGTTCATTCGCGGTTGCCGTCGTTCTGCTGCCGTCGTTCATTGTCGTGACTTCACTGCTGCCGTCGTTTTGCTGCCGTCGTGACGAAGAAGAGGTACATTGTTGTTGTTGTTCTTACTTCTAACATTGTTCGTTGTTGCTGTTCTTGTCATCGTTATTGTCAATTGTTCTTGCATGTTACTGTTGTTCATTGTTGTTCGTTCTTGTCATAAAGCAAAAGTGTTTCTTACCACCACCTGCAACTTTTTCTTCTTTTTTTGTTTTAAAAGAAACGTAAAACAACATTTTTGTTGATGTTTTTTGTTTATAAATTTATTTCTCTTGATTTTTAAACTATTATTGTTGTTCTTGTTTGGTATATATAATAGAATATTAGATAAAGGGTTGAGAATGAAGTGAAAGTAACCTGTTAATGATGTTTGTGTACCAACTTAGCCATGTTTTTATTTAGATACTTATTTTATAGTAATAACAAACAACTATATATGATAATTAAAATGGAAGGAATATTAGATAAAGGGTTGAGAATGAAGTGAAAGTAACCTGTTAATGATGTTTTCAGCAACTCAGAATCTTGTTAGATGTTTTCAATAACCTGTTTGATGTTTTCAAACAAGTATCAATTTCTTGTTAGAATTAGAAACTCAGAATCTTATCATTCTTTTATAAGGGTGTTTGTTTATTTACTTGGTACCTGTTACTAACAAGTATCAATTTCAGTGTTTATTAATTATTTTTCTTTTCCTTTTCAATTTTCACTTTAACTTGCTTAGGCTCTGTAAGTTGTAAGTATTCATTAACAGTGAAGTGAGGGTGTTGGTAAGAAACACTTTTGCTTTATGAGTTTATATTTCTTGGTAGTATGTGTGATGAAAGGGCTAGGTAAGAAACTCTTTTTCTTTATGAGTTTATATTTTTCATTTAATTTTTGTTTTTTTCTTTCTTACAGGTAAAATGTCTAATAACCAGGAAGACACCCACGAGACACAAGATACACAGGAAGCTCAGAATGAAGCTTCGAATGTAGAACATGAAATAAAAAGAGGAAAAACCATTATGAAGAGAATCATCCGTGCTAGAGATAAAGGGATGAGATTTGATGTACATTGGAGTGACCAGAACCAACTAGTTGAGCCTAACGGTTCAATGTTATCTTCATACATTGGTTCACTTGTCCGTCAGCACATTCCAATCACTAGTGATAATTGGAGGAGTAAATCGTTGGATGCCGGTAAAGAAAAGATATGGACTGAGATACAGGTACTTACCAAATATGATTGATGTTATTAGATTTTTGTTGACGATTAAGTCTTTAATTTACTTATACTAAAACACTTTATGTTTATATGTGTATGTTTTTTCGTAGAGGTCCTTTAATATTGAAGAAAGTCGGCAAAAGTATTGTCTTCAATTGGCCGGAAAGAGACACACAGGGTTTAGAGCCTTATTATCAAACAAATATCTTAGGGATGAGAACAAAATTTTTTTTTGAAGCAGAACTTCCACCGTTGTATGCGGATGTGATTACACCGCAAGAATGGGGCATTTTTATAGACAAACCGAAAACCGAAGAATTCAATGTAATGTTGTCTTGTCATGTCTATTGATTGTATTATATATGTGTTTCATTAGTTTGTTTTGATATGACTTAAAATTTTTTATCCAGAAATTGAGTGCCATTAATCGCGAAAGAGCATCAAACCCCGCGTATCCATACAGAAAAGGGCGTTTGGGATATGCACGATTACAACAAAAATTGGTAAGTATATATTAATGCTATGATTTTATTAATTGTATTACTGTGTTGTAATTGATGAACTTATTATTTAACTATTAGTGATGCTACTTAATAACACAAAACATCTATATATTATTTCTTATTTGTTTGTCTATGTGTAGTGCCCTCGTCAGCGTAATGGCATAGACTGCGGGTACTTCGTTTTGAGGTTCATGAGAGAAATCATTCAAATGGGACAATTGGAGATTCCTATTAGGGTATGCATGGTTTTATAACTTAGGATTTATTTTAATATTTATCGGATATGTCATATAATTTATTATTTTTAACTAAATAATGCGTATTTTGTTTTGTTATGTAGTATTTCGAAGATATGGCGTGGTCTTCTTACACAAGGAAACAATTGAATTATATTACGGAAGAATTGTGCGAATTCTTTCTTCTAAGAAGAATTTTTTGAATGTATAGTTTTGTGAATGTAAATTTTAGTTTTGTGAATATAAGAAAATTCTGTTGCAAGAAGAATTCTGTTGTAAATTTTGTGAATTCTGTTAATGTATATGAATTCTGTTGTTGCAAGAATTTTGTAAATTTTGTGAATTCTGTTGTAAGTTTTGTGAATGTTAATTTTATTGAAATGTATATATGAATTATGTTGTTGCAAGAATTCTATTTCTTAAAATGTATAAGAATTCTGTTGTTGCAAGAAATTATATAAGAAATGCTGGTTTGAAACTATGCAGGTTTCTGCATAAAAAAAAAGGCTAAAATGGGATTTTTTATACGTAGAAAAAACCAATAAAATTATAGGTATACTTTAGAGAGCGCTTTTAAGGAAAAAACGCTCTCTAAAGTACCCTTTAGAGAGCGCTTTTAGGAAAAAGCGCTCTCTAAAGGTATATAAAAAAATCATTTTCAGTATACATTAGACAGCGCAATCAAAAGCGCTGTCTAAAAACACCTTTAAAGAGCGCTTTTGAAGAAAAAAGCGCTTTCTAAAGTTTATAAAAAAAAAATTAAATTTTAAACGTATATTTTAGACAGCGCTTTTATAAGCGCTGTCTAAAGTTCCCTTTTAGAGAGCGCTTTTTCATAAATAAAAAAGCGCCGTCTTTACCTACGACAGCGCAGGCTTAGACAACACTTTTATAGGGCAAAAAAAGCGCCATCTTTTCCCTCTTTTCCCGTAGTGAAATATCAATATTAATTCCTTCTTATTATATCATATTTACAATTTTTACAAACCTGCAATATATGATAGTTCCTGTCAAATTTAATTTCTAAATTAATATCTACACTTCATGGTATCTTGAAATTTCGATTCTAAATGTCTACCAAACCATCATTTGTAAAGTTTGAATTCATTCTTCAATTGGTTAATATTGACATAGTTACAAATATAAACTAATAATATGCACAAACTTTTAACTGCAACAAGAGAAATGTTTAAAAGATGGACATTAAAATGAACAGTCTACAACATAACCTCTCATAGTTTCGTTTACATCTACCCGTGAATCCAGATGAGTTAACAAAACTCAGTTGAATCCAGATGAGTTAATTATAAAACTACAAATATATGCTAATAATATGCACCAACTTTTAAGTATTGATTCATCAATGTCATAATGTTTTCCAGTATTTTCATAAAAATAAACTTAGTCTCGTAAAAAAACTATTAACATTCATTAATTAATTTAAAAATATTTTAAATTAATTTATAAGAGACATATCTTTTTTTCCGTATTTAAAAATTTAAATTAATTTATAAGAAGAAACAGAGTATGTGTAGTTACCCTCTGAAATTCATTCAAAAAACCATGTTTGTAAAGTATTAAAAGTCTATGTGCAGATACCCTCTGAAATTCATTCTAAAAACCGTAATCATGTTTGTAAACTATTAAATTCCATCTATGGTTTAAAATAAAGTATATACAATGTCGGTGAAATTGGTAATATCTGGTTTGAAATTTCAAATGTAGGATAACAAACTTTCAGGTTCAATTCCACACACATTCAGTTACCTTTCAGAACTTTATAAGATTACCCTTTACAACTCTTTTGAAGGACCTATCCCGAATTCACTTTCATCTGTCAAAAACCTCAAAATCATAAATTTTTCATAAAATTTTCAATGCCTTTCTGATGGTTTCAAAGCCACTGTGTTACTTGCTGCAATGGCTCCAATTACCGGATCCAATGTCATTTAATATACAATGACATTAATATATTATAGGTCAACTGCGCAACGCGCGGGTTTTACTCTAGTTTGTTATAAATAATGATAAACTTATCTAAATGTTTCAGATAAACTAAATTAATAATAATGATATTGTAAACTAAATTAATCACTCTTGCTTCTTAAAATCATTAATATTTATTATTAACTTTTTCTTCATTATATCTTATTTTTCATCAAATTAAAAATTTTAAAATTGAAATAACTTGAAAAAGTAGAATTCAGATAAACATATTAAGTCTAACATTTTTTAATTTATTCTTTATTATTTTATTTTTTTCAACGATTATTTCTCAATTCTTTGGAAACTTTATAATGCAAATCAATAATTGATAGAGTGGTTCAATTGGCCGTGCGACTTTTGGAATAATTGGTAGAGTGGTTCAATTGCCCGTGTGACTTTCAGTTCAAGATACATTGAAAATGTTAATGTCTTTCCATTTTATGTAGAGTGGTTCAATTGCCATAAATTTATAATGTTAAATTGATTAAAAAATATTTCAAAAAAACTAATATCATGACAAATCTTACACATTTATTGTCAAATGCCTATAATTGTATTCCATATTTATAAAAATATGGTCACTTTCGTGTTCCATATTTATAAAAATATTAAAATAAATATAAATATACAACACTAAAAAAAAGAGTATTAAAACTTCAATATGAACATGATTATCTTCCTTTATCAACGTTTAACCATATGTAAATTCCTTCAAGCTTTTTGAGTTGGGACAAAATAGTACTTCTCCAAATGTTTGAGTAACCTACCATCTGTAATTTGAACAGGATTATCAATTAGGAAATTGTAATAATATATCATAACATAATCCTATCACCCATGATCAGAACAAAACAAAATCTGATTCTAGCACACATAAAAAACATAGTAAAACATAGCTGGACATTTGCAAGGAGCAGTGCCACTTTCATTAAATTGGCATACAGATATTCATATTCATACAGCTAAAGATGCAAACACTTGTAACAAATATTAACGAACCTTTGTAGAAAATTCTATATTGGAAAAATTGGAGTCGTATTACTATCAAATTTGATATTGTCGAGGTTACATAACAATGATAGTTAACATTAGCCAATTTCAACATTTCTATCAGGCAAGTAATCATCTGCAGGGTTCGGCCATTGTCGGGTGCCAGAAACCGTCCAGTCGGTAACGAAGGATCAGTAACAGATTCAATTTTAATGAAGTTGGGGTCAAGTGCACTAGAAAAATACGGGTGCCAGAAACCGTATTAACATGGAAATATGATGAAAAAAATTCATGAAAATCACCTCATATTGGACTCTAATTAACATAGTATTAAAAAAATATATGACTATAATCCATTGTCCATTTCTTGGAGATGTTAGCTCAAGAATCTGAAAACTCAATCATCAATAAAGTAAGAAAACATAAAAAAAAAATCATAATAGAAAAACCTAAAAAACATAACAAAAAAACTTGTCATAAAACACTAAGAATTCAAACCAATATCATAATAGAAAAGCGTAATAAACTACATCGGGAAATACAAATCTAACCTCCCAAATTCATAATAAAATTTAGCTTAAACTAAATCAACTTAGACAGAGTAATACACGAAACTGACTAAATCCACTAATTCTAAATCAGAGGAGAACAAATAAAACGATTTCGAATAAGCAGATTCACAAATCAATTAACAGTATGATTAAACTATGGCGATTTATAAATTACAATCTACCAAGATCTGAATCCATGTATCATAGAAAAGTAGGGTTCATGAAAAAAATATTGAATGAGAAAGGAGAAACTCACAAATTACTTCCTTGAATGGGTTCTTCCAACTCTTCCGTAGGGATTTGAATGAGTTCTTCCAACTCTTCCATAGGAATATGAATGGGTTCTTCCAACTCTTCTGCAAACTTTATATTCCCTTCGTCAATTTCTTCTGCAAGATCCAAGCCACAAATCAGAGACAACTTAAAAGCCACCGAATGGAAGTCATAGATGAGTGATAATACACATTGACTGTAACAACAACAGAATAAAGCGAGTATATTATGTAAATTTTCAGTTTTGCAATTTAATTATCCAACCAACTTATTTATCCAACAACACAAATAACATACTCCCCAAAATTTGTACCCTAAAACGCATGGTATGAATAACAACAACACAAAAATCACATAATCCCCAAAATTCATACCCTAATTTCAGAGTATTAGAAGAAGAAGGGTTTATACGAAATGGGTAATACCTGATATAAAACTTCAGTTGCAGTATGGAGGAAGAAGGTTTTAGTGTATGAAATGGGTTTCCCATTCATATTTATGGGTGAGAGAAAGTTGAACGCGTTCAATTGATGCAATAATACTGCAGTTCTGAAACAATACAAAACATGATACAATCGTCAGATAAATGTTAAACGGACAAATAAAAAAAGGCGCAACATGAAACAATAAAGAACACTATCATCAAAGGAAGAGATGAAGCATAAACATTAGAATACAAAGGGTTTCTTACGCTTCAGAGGTTACAAATATGGAAGTGATTATAATTCAATTTAGTATCTTCTATTATTTAAATAAGGTAGTATGTGAATAACTTTTTCCAATGAACTTTTAAACTTCCAATGTCCCTTGAGCGGTGCAACAATAAAGTATTTAAACCCTTGATTAACAACTATAATTTTTCTAATTCCAGGGACATTTTAGAAATTTTAATTTAAGTGTAAATAAACCAAAAAAATTATAGTTTGCCACGTCAGCAATAATTAATGCAGAATGAATAGGAATTGAGCATTTTTTGGACGGACTAAAATGTCCCTAAAATTAGAAAAGTTATAGTTGTTAATCAAGGGTTTAAATATGGTAATTCCAGGTACTTAGTTTTTAATAGATAGATATTGATTGTAAGCAATTTTTTCACAGAAAAATATTGTTGTTAAATAACACATAAAGTACACACAATCAATAAAAAGGAAAATAAAAATAAAAGAATAACCTTTTTTGTTATAAAAATATATAAGAGTAATGAAAAATGAAAAATGAAATAAAAAATATTTTAGATAATATGTACAATTTTAATTGCAATTTTAACTTATTTTCATTTATAAATAGAGATAATTCATATATATTATTTTTAAAAATTAAACAATATTACTAATATGCTACAAAAGTATTTTTCTTACGGTATTTTATATTTTAAATTTTAGCATATATGTAATTTTGGTCACTTTATTTTTAAAAAAACTATCCATCCATTTTAAAATTTAATTTTTGGTTCTTTAATTTATAATTTTCAAAGATTTAGGACTCACCATATGTTTGAGTCAAATTTGTTGACGTGCTTAGATTTACAAACTTAAAATTCATATCATATCTTAGAGGCAATTTTGATGATGAGTCCTCTTATATTCATCAAACGAAATACTTTCACTACATCAAAATGAACCTCTAAAAATGTAAGTGATCAAAACTTTGAGAAAAAAAAATTAAAATTGAAGGACCAAAAAGTTGGATTTTAAAATGTGGTCCCAAACATTTTTTTATAAAAAAAAAACAAGATGATTGAAAGTGAATTTAAATCTTTTGCACCTCATTTGGGACATGTCAATGCAATTTCTCTAGATTCATCCCGATTTCTTTAGATATCCGCCAAGGTGATTTTGCCTTATACCCTAGGACTTAATTCAATATAATCAACTGATTACAATCTGCACTAGTAACCGCTGGTGACTAACAACCACAACGACTAATTGTCTAAGTCTTCTTAAGGATTCTGACCTAACTGGCCCTTAAAGAATTACAAACAACAATTTGTGAAAGATAAATGTTTATACTAGTGCAAAAAGAGGAATTTACACCCGTTTTTTATGCACTTTACACCCATTATTAGAGGGTGTAAATTGTCCGACGAATTTACACCCGTTTTAAAACGGGTGTAAATAGAAGGTATGTTACACCATTTTTTTTATAGAAAACACAGGTGTAAATTGTTACATATATACATTTAAATCAAACAAATTTACACTCCTTTTGATAAAAATCGAGTGTAAAATAAATAGTGTTTACCATGAATGTCAACAAACTTACACTTTATTTTTTATAAAAATCGGGTGTAAAATGAATAATGCTTACCATGAATGTCACAAATTTACACCTTATTTTGATAAAAATTGGGTGTAAAATAAATGATGCTTACCATGAATGTCAACACCTTTACACCCTATTTTAGTTATCTCAGATGTACAATATTGATAATCATATTATATTTAATATCATTTACATCCTATTTCATTCAACCAAATATTTTTTTATATCGTTGAACATTCACTAAAAAAAAATTATTGTCATGCAGAGCACACCTTGAATTGATTAAATGAGTCAAGTAAGTAACAATTATATAACTTATCATAATCCTTATAAATACTCAACCCACACATTCACACTTGTTTCGTTACATATAGAAAGAAGAATTGCACCAAACGTAAATTGCATATACCAGAAAAATGTATTAATAAAATCTTCAAACATTAACTCAAATACACACAATAGACACAAAATGTCTAACATTAATTAATATTGTAAGTTTAATACTTATTAGTATAAGTCAAGAAAAATGAAAAAATACATAGTTTTTTAAAATTTAATACTAAAGTACAAACCTAAAACAATATCATCCAACTCATTTAAGTTTGTCAAACTCATTGCCATTCCCATCATCCTCTTCACCTATGTCGTCCTCTTAAAAGCGTATCTACGGAAAGGAAAAACAAAGTCAAACATAGGAAGCTAATTAAATGGTGGAGATTTCAAAATGGTTTACAATTATAGTACATGGATATTTCTAAATGGTTTACATTTATAGTACATAAAAAATAGGAAATTAGGATTAGGTAGTTGATTAATAGAGAAACTCACCACAATCTTTCCGAAATGAAATACTTGTAGGATTTATAGTTCATACCTATTCATACATAAAAATCAGTAAAATCTCTGCTTGGAAAAAGAAGTATAAGAAAAATGGTTATTAAGAAATACATGCACACTTTAGCTTTTCTAATATCTTCTATTCCTCCCATCTCATATACAATTCTTGCATATGGGTCAAGCATCAACCAGCAAGAGCATGAAGTTAGTTAACAACATAAGTACAAAATAAAGTGTAAATTTTAAATCTGTCAGAGAGATCACGGACTATACAAACTCGCCAACACCCCCTCTCACATGTAAGCATAGACAATTGAGAATTTTTTATGATGACAAATTTAATAGTTTTACAAATGTTTTTTTCTGTAAATATTTGGATCTTTCTAGTGTCATCTACAATAACATGTGTATTAAACAAGTGTTGTACGTCAGATCCTTTTTCTTGGAACCCTCCAAGTGACAACCAAATGCTTGACTCTCTGCATCATATCACAAGAAATATAATTTATTCACACAATCAAAAACTTTCTTAGCATAATTATTTTTTTCATAATATGCAAATTCATTTTCGTATCATCCAACTTAGTCAAATTATAATAAAAGTAAACAACTTTACGTAATTTATTTAAATAATAGATTATAACACTACAATATACATATAAAAGAAAAAGACTAGAACACCAATTACATAAATTGTTACAATAATTTTATTAAAATTGAAGTCTTCAATATATTTTATTAGCTTCATTCATTTTGGAATGAAGATGAACCGTTCAAACTGCAAATATAAAACATGATGTTAGTAGTATAAATAACCTTTTTCTAATAGAAAACTCAATTTAAATTTAAAACACCAAAATCTTGTCACAACTCTAAATAAATTGTCTATATTTAGAATGACAAACTATATATGGGCGGCACACCAAAAACTTGTTTAATCGATAATTGTCGCGAGGTTTTGGACATGATAAAGTAATATCCAATGAAAGAATTTCACAATCCTGTAAGAGATATAAAGAAAGATATAAAGGACAACAAAATTAAGTTAAAGAAAAACTCTTTTATGTCAATGCATTGAATTTAAAGAAGCTAAATGACATTATTGAAGCAGAGGCATTTAAGGGTCTAATGCTGAAATATGATATCGTAGAGGGTAACAAATGCCATGAGGTTTTCGACATGGTGAAATATCAAACAGTGCAAGAAACTTACAATCCTTTGCTATATGCATGTCAAGTACATTTAAAAATAGGGAACACATTGTTAGGTTTAGAACCTGGATAAAGAGTAATATTGATCCATAAGTGGTCCATCCAAAGGTTGAGCAAATCTGACACTATCACCATCATTAGTACCAAGAAAAGAGAATGCCTCCAGAAAACAAATCAATTTTGCTCCAGCTGATAAAACTTCCTATGCAAACAGAAAATAATAACGAAACTAAATAAGCTTACAAACAAGTTTACTCACATCTGCTACAAATGGCCACAATTTGGACAAGAACTTGTTTAGCCATTTCACCTTAAAAAGCCCATCAACAAGAGTCATACACTTCTTTTTCTATCTAGATTTTTCTATGGAAGTGTATCAAAATTAAATTCTATATTATATTATTGTTCCTAACTTTAAAAGGTGTTTCTTCATCTCAGTTCAAAAGGGTAGTAGGTTACTAAGTTCTGTTTCAAAAAGATCAAATCCTAAGTCTCTTCTTTTAGAAGATTAACAATGGATGAAGCTTCCATTATTTCAGCAGTGATTAGTACTCTTAGTAGCTACATATGAAGATATGTAAAAGATACAGTAGGAATCAAACACTCAGCAAATTGTGAAGAATCCAAATGATTAGCCTGTGACAGTGAAGTCAAAGACACAGTAGGAATCAAACATGTGCAGGAAGAAAACAATAAAGAACAACAAACAGTATCTTTGAAAGAGGATTCGATGGAGCAAACAATATCTTCAACGGGAAACATTTTTGAATCAACTGTCAAAGTAATACAGAACAGTGAGTTGCAATCGATACAAACTTTTTGATATCACACAGAATATATCATATCAATATCAATATCAACTAATGTATAATCTAACATATTAAACATTGCGCCGCCATGACCTATATTTGATAACATTGCTTCAGCGATTTGCTTCCCCATCACCCAAATCAATTAAGGACTCTGATACAAATCTACATCAACCTCAAAAGAAACGCATGTCAAAAGCTAAGTTAGTGACCCCAAGTTCCACATTTGAAACCCATATTATAATGCAGGACACACCTTTTAATTGAATGAGCCATTGATTCCAATGTGGATGATATTTCAGAATTCAAAATATCTAATTTAATCACTAATCAAAATATTTAATTTAATCACTAACAATAGAACGAAACAAGTTTAAGCACTTCAATTGAGTAAAATCTAACATAGTTATAGCGAGTAAGATTTAACAAAGTCATAGACGAGTAAAATCTTACTTAGCAATTCTTCTCTACCTCATCATTCATTTCAATCCAACCATTAATGCCACACCGAATATTATCCCAAGAAATACCAAAAAAAAAAAAAAACCCATTTTCCCCTATTCCAAACACAACTACACCTTCAAACACAAAATTCACCAATTAAAAAGCAATGTTATTAGAAAAATCTACTTAATCAGTGATATATCATTTCAAATAAACTATTATAAAGCTTAAGAGATGGAAATCTTCCTACCTTGCGGTTTGATGCGAGAGATTAAGAGTCGTTCTAGTTCAGAATGCTCAAAGATTCTGATTGAGTTAGAACTATGATGATACACTTCAATTTCAAACAATGTAGAGCAATTTCATACTAGCACGAACCATTTCGACGATTGAGAGAAGAAAATGTTCAATTTTGATTGAGACCGAGAGTGAAGTTTGAAAACGATTGAGACCGATTTTGAAGAATCAAGAGATGAAAGGATGAACTGCTTTTGAGATAAAGAATGGAGTTTGAGAGCGATTAAGATCAATTGAGAGCTAGGGTAAAGTTTTAGAGATAGAGTAAAGCTTTCCCTTGTTTACCCTTTCTGATGAAACAATAATAATGATAATAATAATAATAATAATAATAATAATAATAATAATAATAATAATAATAAATTAATATTGTTATTATTTATTATGAATATGTATAATAATAAAATGAGAAAATGATACCTATATATATATATATATATATATATTCTCCTAGAAAATGACAAATATTTGTAAATAAAAAAAAAGATAAATAATAGTAATAGTATATGTAATTCATTTGTGGTTTGTTAATGTGTTTAGATAAATTCATTTACACAATATTCACTTAAGAAAATTTACACTTGTTATTCACTTAATTAGTTATTAGGATTAATATTTTGGGTTTTAAAATTAAACAATTTTTTTCAGTCCATCTAAATTTACACCCGTTTTAAATTTAACGGGAGTAATAGACATTTGATTATAATAATATTTTAAATCTACACCCGTTTTTAAAAAACAGAGTGTCTATCATCACATGCTAATACTTAAAATGACATTTTATTTACAAAATTTTCATCGTGTTTCTTATTTACACCCGTTTTTAGTAAAACGGGTATGGATTTTAAAATTATATTCTTCATTTTGCACTAGTAAAGAAATGCTTCTACTCAAGTAGATATAAACACAAAGAATATCTTAAAAAGACTTAAAGAAAATTTGCACACAACATGAATTTTTCCTTGTTGTGTTCTTGCGTTATTGTGTTGTAGTTCTTCAAAATTTTCTTCAAGTTACCAAGTCCTTATATAGCCAGTAAAAGATCCGTCGGAGGGCAGATCAGGAATATCCTTGAGTGAGCTGGCAACTTGAAAGAATGTCGTTACGTAGGGATGAAAATCGTACACAAAAGTTGTTCTTTTCACCACAAAATCAGGGTAGTGGAATGGTAGTGGAATGAAACGTTTAGATATGTACTATGTACTATTTCCCTCATAAACTTTTGATTTTATCTTCTATACATTAGAGGCTTCTGGATAAAGATGTTTGAAGCATGAGTAGAAGAGTTGATCACTGGGTCTTCAGATTCTTAAGTCTTCAGAGTCTTCAGAACTAGTTCACCAGAACCTTGTCTTCAGAATCTTTAGCACTTAGTCTTCAGAACCCTTAGTCTTCAGAAACTTAAGTCTTCAGAGTCTTCAGAACTTTGTTCAGTAGAACCTTGTCTTCAGAGTCTTTAGCACTTAGTCTTCAGAACCTTAAGTCTTCAGAACTTTGTTCAGCAGAACCTTGTCTTCAGAGTCTTTAGCACTTAGTCTTCAGAAGAGAACAACTTCAGAAGCTAGAAAGCCTTTAGAAATAAATCATTAGAGTCACGCTCAGAGGCAGAATCCAAGAAAGCATTGCAGCAACAACATGTCATCTTAGAATCTTTCTGAATGTGAGTAGGTACATAAGCAGACTTGCTTCTTTGGCGCAGAAGCGACTTTTGTCATATCAGAATGACGTTGCATATGGTCTCTATCAGAGTCAGAACCTGTTTGTTAAAACTTTAGAATAACAAACCGTTAAAGTACCAAAATTGTTTTCACACAAATACTACCTTGTTATTATCAAAACTCAGAGATAACCAGCAGAACCAAATCTTGTTCTAACAATCTCCCCCTTTTTGATAATGACAAAACAATGTATTTTGATGAAACAATTTCGTACAAAAATAATCAATAGGTGATGACAGAGATACATTTAGAAATAACTTCCCTTTATCAAGCTCCCCATGAATCTAAGACTTATAAAAATCTTATCAGATTTGGGATAACAGAGCCTGATTGGTCTTATCAGATTCAGAATAATGTCTGACTAAGTTTTTCTGAATATTTTGTCAGAGCTGATTCTTATCAATTATCAAAGCAGGTTCAAGGCTGGTTCTTATTAGATGCATTAGATAGTCATGATTGCCAAAATTTCAATATCGTTCCTGAAAAACATTCTAAGAAGGATTGTGTGCATTTATTATGTTAGAATGTCAGAATTATTCTTCAGAGAACAAGATATTTTTATCAAAATAATTTCTTCATTACTACTCCCCCCTTTTGTCATAATAAAAAAGGTAAACAAAACAAAAACAAAATAACTAAGGGGTAGCCTAGAAAGTGTCTAAGGTTGAGGAGGAGGGAGCCTCTTAAGAATCTGAGCAAGCACATTCTGAATGTTGGATGTAACTTCATCTTGTTTATCCATTCTAGTTCTGAATAACTCTTGTTCCTTCTGAATACTTTCCAGAGTCTTTAACACTGGATCAGAACTAGGGTTATTAGAGCTTTCAACAGCGTTCAGAGCATCTTCATGATTCTTCATTGCAGCTTCTCTCTTAAGAGCTTCCTTAGCTTGTTTTTCAGCTAATTCTCTTTCTGCAGCTAACTTTTCTTCAGCTTCTCTCCGAGCTTCCAATCTTTCTTCTACTTTCTGGATAAAGTGTTCTTTTGTTTGAGCAGAGAGATTTTTAATCTTTAGAAACTCCAAAGACATCCATCGATTTAATCGATTCCAGGTAGCGCCCAGAGCATAAGGGTCAGCGCTAGAACTGGATTCATCAGAAAGTTTCTTGACTCTCATAACTGCATTGTCTTTAAAAGTAGAAATGACTTCATCAAGGTTAAGAGGGGGAAGATCAGAAGGTTGATGTTCAGGAATTGTTTGAGTTTCTTCATCAGAAGCAACTAGATTGGAAAGTGTTTGGTCAGAGTTTGAATCAGAGTTTGTTTCTGGTCATGAAGGGTCAAAATTATGAGAGATGGTTATTGCATTTATGTTTGGAGAGGTTGAGGATGTGGGTGATTGAGGGTTGGTTGTTGGAATAGGTTATGTAGGAATTTATACAGAAATGGGTTGAGTGATGATGTTAGAAGTTAACGGTAAAGATATGGTGGAAGTTAATGGTAAATATATAGTGGGAGTTAATTGTAAAGATATGGTGGGAGTTAATTGAGTGGAAATGGTTTGAAAAAGTTGTGTAGATGGTGCAAAAGATGGAAATATATGAGATGATGGTGGTTCAGAAAGAAGGATGGATGAGGTTGAAACTATGGTTGAAAATATTAGAGGTGGTGTTGGAATAGATGAAGACACATTTCTATTAGTAAGAACAGATGCAGTCATAGAAGAGTCAGAACACTTACTTGTCAGTTCTGGATAGGATGCCAGTGAAGTATTCTTCGTGCTGGCTTTACCCAGATGAAAACCTTTCTTTTGCTTCTTAACAATCTTCTCTTATTATGGGGCCTCTTCTTCCTCATCTGATCAGGGAGTGTATCTGGTAGATCTTCAAATGAGAATCCAGAAAAATCATATCCTTCAGCTTCACGCATCTTAATGTACTAAACTATAGCGTCTATAGAGTCAATCTTGGTGAACAAAGAAAATCCATTGATTATCATTATCCTTAACTTCAAACTGTTCCAATCTGTAGCCATACTTGGTTCAACTCTTATCTCATTTATAATTTTCATCCGCTTCAGATTTTTGCTATTCAGAGGTGTTCCAGTTATAATTTCTAATTCTTCTTTGAATTTCAAATTTGCTAGATGATCAACCATACCACTTTCAATCAGAGTATCTGAGATAAGTCTACCAAGAGGAATGTAGTTTCTAGGCTTCTTTGCATCATTTATTGTTTCTTTTACAGAATCTCTGAGATATTTGAAGAGAATGGAAGGAAGGCGGATCTTTCCACCTTTCAGCAGATAATACAACATGTATTTCTAATCAGTGTTGATGAAGTCAGATGGACTTGATGATGGTCTATGATAGATACAACCTAGAATGATCCTGAGCTAGACGCGAATCTCTTTAGACAGATCCTGACTCTTAAAGGGTGGCTTTCCATTAGATGATTGAGTGAAGATGGTTGGGTTTATCACTTCAGAAAGAAACTTTGACTTTGAATTCATTTTATTGATACGTTTTCCACCAGCGTTCTCCATTTCAAGTAAGGTAGCGATATATTTCTCCGTGATGACAAATTTGTTTTCCAAAACATATGACTCAATGAAGTGATCATCAACATCAGCAAATCTCCAGAATTCCTTGATTAGGTTAGGGAAGATGGGACCGTAGAGACGATCAAAGTAATTTCTCCAACCTTGAGCATTCAGTTCCCTAAACAAATCTATTCCATTATCAAACAGGTTATCAAAATCTACCAATCATTCACAAAGAACTTTCAATTCTTCAAAAGGAGTCGAGAGATGAATGTGAGATGGACGATCCACAATATGAACTTCAACTGGTTTCTGGAAGGTAGATAACGATTGATGTAGCGACATCGAAGCAGTTTGAGCAGTAGTAGAAACCATTTGAGATGATTCTGCATGTTGTGATTGTTGAGAGAAGTTATACACACTTTGTTGTTGAGAATTCATTGATGAAGATGATGAAGTTACAGAACACAAAGGGTTTTTAGGGTTTCTAAGAAAAAAGTGTGAGAAGTGAAAGAGTAGCGTAGTGTGTGATAGTGAGAAAGTGAGTATTTAAAAAGAGAAGTTGATGATTACAAAAAAAATAGGGAGTAACAGAGAGTAATTATTTTAAAACCTAGTCTCACGAAATCACAATGCTCGAGGTGTCACTTCAATGGCAAGGTATAATTTGATATTGGACAAGTGCCACAAGAAATCATAGTCGTCTATTTAATTAAACACGTTTGATGTTCCCAAAGTCAAGAATACCAAGAGGTATCTGACTAGACAAGTTTCTGATCAAGACATCTTCTAACATGTAGAAGTATCTTTATTCAGAAAGACAAATAAATAAATGAAAAATATTTGCTTAATGTCAGAATCTCTTTTTGCAGAAAGAGATTAAACATATTGTGATAAAATTCATTATAGAAAAAAAATCCATATTTAAGTTTTTCAGAATGAACTGAAATCTATCTTCAGCTAAAGGTTTTATAAAAATATCAGCCCACTGATGGTCTGTGTCGTACCTCGAAAAATGAGAACGACCTCGCGAAGCGCAATCGCACGCCCGCGGGATGGACCTAACAGAGTCGCCACCGATCTTTATTTATTCCCATAGAGGGAAAGGGAAAATATCGAATAAAACCCTTAAAAGAAAAGATAAGAATATGGTCATCGCAACCAATGTCTGAGTTCGGGAGTCGGTTACGCAAGGGGAAGGTATTAGCACCCCTCACGTCCATTGTACTCAACGGGAACCATTTAGTTAGGGTTGAATGTATGTTAGCTTAAGGTTTGTTTCTAATCTTCTACTTGAGGAAAAAGGAAGAGAGAGAAATGTTTTTAGGGTTTTTTTAAGGGGGGACCTAAGGGTTTTTATTACCATGGGGCTCAACAAGACTTCACAATCTCGTGCCTACGTATCCTCATAGTGCAATGAAGAACTCAGAGCCTTCGTAGTTCGGGGACTACGGTGAAAATAGGAAAAGGTGGAATCTAAGAAGGCATTGGATGTAAAGGAAAAAGGTGGAATCCAAGAAGGCATTGGATGTAAAGGAAAAAGGAAAAGGTAGAAAAAAGAAAAGGTGTCTCGCTAGGATCTCACAATCCTATGCCTACGCATTCTCAAGATGAACTTGAGAAATCAGAGCGTCCGTAGTTCTGGCTACTACGGTAAAAAGCTTGAAAGCAAAGCTTGTGAGGATTGATTGTTTAGGAGAAGAGATTAATGGCTATCTCTTATGAAAGATTTGAATGAAGGGTTAAAGGTTGGTGAAGGAGAAGAGATTAATGGCTATCTCTTGTGAAGGTTAAAGGTTTAAAAGTGGCTTGAATATGTTTTAAGAATGCCAAAGGGTTATGCCAGAGTGCTAGACTCTAATAGTCCTTTTCATTCAAGATTGATTGTAAAATTGTTTGTTGGACAATGAACATTGATAGTAATCAATGATTCAAGAGTTGCGCCAAGATGCTAGATCTAGACGGCTCATATTGGTCCAAGTTTTTTGTTAAGATTGTTTTGAG
This sequence comes from Lathyrus tuberosus, assembly GCA_022829125.1. Lineage (NCBI taxonomy): Eukaryota > Viridiplantae > Streptophyta > Magnoliopsida > Fabales > Fabaceae > Lathyrus > Lathyrus tuberosus. The sequence goes on along the minus strand of JALAZF010000082.1, from coordinate 931,638 downwards.
GACGACAAGCTTTTGATGATAAAAAAAAAGCTCAAAAGGGTTATGTCAAGATGCTAGATCTTAACGGTCCTTATTTGTCCGAATTGATATGAGAGTTGTTTAATGGACAATGAACACTTGATGAAAATCAACTGTTCAAAGAGTTGTGCCAAGATGCTAGATCTTGACGGATCTTATTTGTCCAAGTTAATTAAAGGTATTTTAAGGAGCGAAAGAATGAATGAATGGCTACCCCAAAGTACGAGACTTGAGACCAATCGTTCAAGGTTTCTGCTAGAATGCTAGATTCTAACGGTCCTTTTCTTTCGCGTTTATTTAGAAACAGATGTTAACATTCGATTTTAAAAGTCACTCGATGCTTGACCGAGGTTTGATTCATAAGTTGAAAATAATTTGTGAAATAGTTTGAAATTGAAAATTGTTTAATGAAACGAAAATCGAAATGGTCTCGTCTCAATCACGATTTAATCGAGGAATCGATAATCTATGATATTTGACTTTCATTGACCGATAAAATAAAAATAAAATATGGCCTCATATTTATCAAGATTTTTAGTGATTTGAATAAAATCAATCAATCAAGATTTTTATATATCATTGGCCCTAAAAAATGAAGGTTGAAAATCAAAGAAACCAAAAATAAAAGAAGACCACAATGGTTAAAAATAATCAAAAGTGAAAATATCAATAGATCAAAAGTGAATCAAGAACAACATAAGAAATCAAAGTAAATACAAAACAAATAATAGAAAATAAAAAAGAAATAAACAAAAAAACTCAGGTGGGTGTAGCGTGAATTATAGTGTATGAAAAGAGAACCAAATGGGCTAAACCCAGTCCATCAACAATAACTGTGGTTTAAAAACAAAAACAAAGAGATTTGCATCTCACTTTCACGGTTCAGAAAGAAGGTTCCTGCACAAACTCGTTCGATTCCCTCTCTCAATTTTGTGAACTTACGATTTCTTTCCTCTCACCCACGGTTCTCTCCGTCTCGTTATTGTGTTGTTCGTTTGGGAGGAAGAGGTTTAACGACAGTGAAGGTTGTTGTTGTGAGAAGAAACTGAAGGGTTGGGCGATTTGTTGTTGAGGCGTGATGGAACAGTTGTGTTTTGAAGGTGGGTAAAAGGGTGTGTTCGATGGATTGCAGATCAGAAATATGGAAGGGTGTAAATGGTCTATTTTGTGAATGAAAAAGGTTGTTGAAGGTGGAAAAGAGTGATAGCAGAAAGTGTGTGGTGTTAGTGTTTATGCGCGGTTCAGATGCGGTAGTGGGTGATTGAGGATTGGATTTGGATTGATGAAGATTGTTGTGGTTTGAAAGTTTCTGTTGAGGGTGATTGAGGAAAGATGATGAAGACTCTTTGTTTGTAGCAGGTGAGAGGTATATGATATGAGAAGAGTTTTCTTTTCTGTCTCTTCTTTTATTGATTCAAAATTCCTCTTCTTTTGAATTTAAAAAATTGTAATGTTGCTGAGCCTTTGTTAATGTGCAGGGTGTCATATTGCTCAATTTTCATGCTTTGGTGAAAATGGTTTTTCTGAGGAATTTTGGCAGGTTTTGTTTATGCAAAATTGGTGTGAAAGCTTGTTGTGGTCATAGCTCGTACGGGTTCCTTTTGTTACAGAAGGTTATTTTTGTGAAACCTAGCAGCAGGTGGTATTGCCTTGGTATGTTGCTGCTGTAGCAGAAAAACGCAGGGCATTGAGCAGGTGCATTTTGGTGTAGAATTTGGTCAAAGGTTTAGCAAGTAATGCAGGAAAAATGTACGGTTTATGCAGCAGCAGTGTTTTGGAGTATATTGATGAAGGCTTTTTTCTTGATTTTTTTTCTAATGGACTCTGATTATTTTTTTGTGAATTTTGGGCTTTATAATTGTAATCCTCTTTGTATCTCTTGCAAAAATTGAAGACTAATTAAGTTAATCTAATTTGAATTAAACTTAAGAAACCAAAAATAAAACTATTAAAAATTAAGATGAAGATAAAATTGAACTAAATTAATAAACTTAAACTAATTAAATTAAACTTAGACTAAACCAAAAACGAAATTAAAACTAATTTGATCTAAACTAAAAAAAAGCTAGACTAAAATTAACAATTAGCCTAAAGTTTGAAAATAAGCTACATTAAAATAAACTATATTAAAATAAAAAGAAATTGAAATTAAACTGAATAAATCCTAAATAAATTGAAATAAAACTAAATCCAAATTTAAAGAAATCTTAAGATAAATACCTAAATGGCATGGAATGATAAAGTCAACTAGAATGCATGATCAATGATAAATGAAATGTCTGACTGAAAAATGCAAAAAAGACTGACCTAAAATGATGTGAAATGACCAGAATATCTGAGGGTAAAATTTGGGATACAACAGTTGCCCCTATTTAAATATCTCCACCGGATGATATGAGTGATGACAGTCTTCATGAAATCGTGTTGGAAGGGATTTAAATATAGATAACCGAAAATTTTGCCCTCAGATGCACTGACATGCAATGCTATGGACAAAAGAAACAGACTAAGATGCTGACATGCCATGAACTCTAGTATGATGATAGAATGGTAAATGTAAAATGCAGACAAAAACGAAAGCGGACAGGGACAAAGTCCACACAACGAGCAATCACTCACTGGGAATGACAACAAAACTGGGGAAACCGAAATAACTGGGGAAAATCTAAAGTGATAAGACAACTGATTCAAGCGTGATCGGCTGACACTTTAGAAAGAAAAGATAACACAAGATCCTCAATGGAAATAGAACTGGAAAGACGGTCTCCACTGGGGAATCAGATAACAAAGACTCAATCTGGAAAAAAATCAGAAAGAGAAAGGCACATCTGGAAGAGCATCAGATGAGAAAAGAGACCAAACCTCCAATAATGGCTTTGAATGAAAGGTAAAATCACAATATCTGAGAAAGCATCAGATATATGTGAACAAAGATGACATCCAAGAAAACATTGGACACGAAGGTAAATCACAATACCTGAGAAAACATCAGATATATGTGAACAAAGATGACATCCAAGAAAGCATTGGACGCGAAGGTAAATCACAATACCTGAGAAAACATCAGATATATGTGAACAAAGATGACATACAAGAAAGCATTAGACGCTGTCATACCCCAAATTTTGACCACTAAGATTTCCCATCATTGTGCAAATCATCACCACAATATGGATGAACCATCATACTTCATCAGTCTCCCCAAAGATGGGTGAGCATCCACTGCAATCAAATTTAGGGTTTTCAGCCCTCTCAGAGTTTTAGACAAAGGATCAATCAAGGAATGACATGATCTTCAACTTGTCTGAACCTCTCAAACATCCACAATGGATCAAGAGGACTCCCACTTCAAGGATTAAGCACAAGGCTGCTCCTTTTTAGGTGGATCAAGCCTCAAGATCGCCAGTGTCACCAAATTAGGGTTTTGGTCGACCAGGGCCTCCAGATGGAAATTTTCCTCTAGGCATGAGCCAAAGATCCAAAACATAACCTAATATGCTCCATGGAACCTCATGGACCTAAGTATCAAGTCAATTTAACCTCAGGGGATGCATACATCAAAAATCAGGAATTAGGGTTTCTTGACCTAATTCACCCCTAAGTTGACTTTTGGGACAAATCATGAACCAAGACCTCAAGACATGATTTGAGGGTCTCTAATATACCATATTGATCCATTTGGGACAATGGATTGATCCAAGAAGCTTGAGCAACAAGTTTCAATTTCATCTGAACCACAGTCAGGGTTTCGGTGGAAAAGTCAACTGTAACTTTGACTTTTGACCAGGACATGCTCCTAAGCCCTAATACATGATTCAATACACTCTATACCACCCATGGAACATATCCATCAATTTTGATTTAGGTCAAGGACATGATTTCATAAAGGATTGCACAGTTTGGAATTCATCGGATAAAAAGTCAACTGTGCACAAAAGTCAACTTTGACTTTTTGAGATTTTTCACAAAAATGGATTTTTAACCCTAAAATGATGTTAATGTATGATTTGAATCATCATTCATCAAGAAAAATCAAAGAAAATGGGATAACTTGTAAAAGGGGTAACCATAAAACTTAGAAAATTTTCTAAGTTATGAGAAAAAGTGACAAAGGTACCAACTTTGGAGGATCATAACTCCTAAACCACAGAGCCATTTTTTTCCATCCAAAGCTTGATTTGTAGATCTCATTTCCCTCTACAAAAGCTTCATACTGACCTATGTCCAAATTCCTCATGGATTTTGAGTTATGGAGTGATCAAAATCAAGAAAATTCACTTTATTCCAACACTTAGTGCAAATTTCACTAAGTCAGATTTTGCCTTACTTTTTTCCAAATGTAGGGACATTTTTCACTTGGATCCAAATGTAGCGAGCGATTTTGGACGCTGTTCTTAAGCGCTGGTCGCTCTCTGCGGTTTGAGCTTACTACAGGTCGATTCATTTTTTATCCAATTGTGAGTTGAATAAGGAAGGGGAATAGATGTCTCCAATTAACCCTGCTTTGCATACTGAGTTTAAACAGCGGTCTGTTAGGTAACGGATGCGATCAATGTGGGGGGACCTTTGTACTGGTTATTTGTATTTTCGCCAATACGATTCTCTTTCTTTCTAGGACTTTCTAGCGGGGAACAAGGGTTAGGATGTTAGGACTGATGCTTTTGATGAGAGTATGTGATTTTGGGTTTTTGTTTAGTGTGCTCGCTAAGATTTTTCTTTCAATCTTATGCCTACATATTCCCGTTTACCAAAACAGGGAAATCAGAGCATTCGTAGTTCCTCCTATTCTATGGGAGGAAATGGGTGTTTTTGGTGTCTTGTTCAAAGCCCAAGACGTGAAGCGAAAGGTGGTTTATATCTTGTTCAAAGCCCAAGATGTGAAGCTGAAGAGTCTATTTATATCTTGTTCAAAGCCGAAGACATGAAGCTAAAAAGTCTCCACTTTAGAGAGAATTTGTCATCTCTAAAGAGGAGGGTTGTTTGTCACAACTGTTGGGTGACTGACTGTAAAGGAGGATTACTTTAACCGGGATACGCGGATCCTAGCAATGCCATAATTTCCTTTATAGGGGATTTTAACCTGAAGGAGAAGACTTTAACTCAGTGTAGAGCAATGCTATCTTTTCTTAGGAATTTTTCATGCTAAAAGAGGGACAGTGGCATGGATGTAGATGATCCAGAGGCTTGCCGCTTACAGCAATTAGATGAAGGGGAAGGAGTTGTTGATGTTTGTGTACTGTGAACGAGGCACAACTTTAATGCTAAAAGGTTGATTGGATCAACCAGTGATTTTCTTATATAAAGCCTAAGAGGAGGCTAATATGTGTCTCGTACAAAGCCTGAGAGAGAGGCTAAAAGGGGTTGATCCTACAAGAGAATCTTTTATACTCAACAAGAGAGTGTTTTTGTATCTCGTACAAAACCCGAGATGGAGGCGAAAAGGTTTGACTCGACAAGGGAATCTTTTGGTATCTCGTATAAAGCCCGAGATGGAGGCTAAACGTTGTTTGACTCCGGTGGGGAGGATCATTGTACAAAGCCCAAGAGGAGGCTATGGTGACTGTTTCAGTTGAGTGACAGGTCCAGTATACTGATTTTGAAAGAGAAAATCAATTCTTATATGAGCAACACTGTACTCAAGGGTTTGATTCAAGGATCCAGGTTATTCCTATTCTTTAAGGAAACGGGAAACTCAAAGGGTATTGAGACTCTCCGAGTCTACGGGTTTTCTTCCTATTTTTCAATGGGTCACTTGAGAATGTCTTTGAGACTCAAGGAGATTAGACTGTCCAAGTCTAGAGTTTCATCTTTTGTACTATGCTTTGAGAAACAGTAGTAGACTCTTTGAAAGGACTGCTCTACGAAGCTGACTAGGTTCTGTTCCTATACCTTTAGGAGGTCGTCGGGATAATTTGTACGAAGCCCAAGAGGAGGCTGGAAACTTTTAAGAAGCCGATCGGTCCTTGTACGAAGCCCAAGAGAAGGCTATCATTCCCGGAGGAAGAGATCATTATATGAAGCCTAAGAGGAAGCTGTGAGTACTTCTAAGAAGTCGACGAGTCCTTGTACTAAGCCCAAGAGGAGGCGAGGGTTGCTTTTAGGAAGCCGATGGGTCCCCAAACCCTGAGAGATTCAAGGCAAGCTATTCACAAGGAATAGATCAAGTCAGGAAAGTTTGAGAATTTGGAAGAAACTCAAGAGATGCCATTCACGGAGAAAAGATCATATCTGGGGAGTAGAGTTTCTTGACAAGTGCTTTTAAGAAGCCTGTGGGTCCCCAAACCCCGAGAAATTCAAGGTAATGATATTCACCGAGAATAGATCAAAGTCAGGAAAGTTCAAGAATTTGGAAGAAACTCAAGAGATGCCATTCACGGAGAAGAGATCATCTCTGGGGAATAGAGTTTCTTTGACAACTTCTAAAGGTGACAGTCTATGAATGGGTTCACTGGGAATGCTGCCTTTCATATCTCCATATTGTTTAACTCCAAGAGGAGGGAAGACTGTGTCTGGTAATCCTATGGGGATCTAGTTTAAACTATTTCTAAGAGTAATCAACGGGCTTAATGCTAGACGTAGTTGCCGGGGAAACTCTAAATATCTATACTATTATTACACAGTTGATATGAGTTTATGAAAGAAGACTTACAGTGAAACAGCCCCACAATACAGTTATATGTATATGAAAGCGGTAAATGAAAGCAATAACCACTTACTCGGTTGTAGAGCTTCCATGTTGTTTGGTTAGTTGTTCAACACAGAAAGATTGAAAACAACAGTATATTCAAAATCAAAGGAGAAAGTGCTTTGAAAAAGAAAGACTTGGGGCTTACAGCTCAAGGAGAGGCCCAAGGTTTTATCTGTGAACGCACTGTTTGAATTTGTACAGAGGGACTTATACAAGTGACTGAGGCCCAAAATGTTTTCTGTACAAGGGGGTTGGGTCTTACACTCTCATAGAGGCCCAAAAGTGTTAAAAAAAGAGTGGGGCTTATAACACGAGGGTAGGCCCAATTGATTTTTCCGTTTAAAAATGGAGATCGCGCCGAGGTTTTCTTTTAACGCGGAGGGACTTATACAATAAGTGAGGCCCAAAAGGTTTAAAAGGGGATTGGGTCTTACACTCTATTTGAGGCCCAAGTGTATTTTAAGAAAAGAAATGGGTCTTACTACTCGAGGGTAGGCCCAGGGTTATTTTGAAAAGGCGACGATCGCGCCGTTTGTTTTTTACGGTATCGGGACTTATACAATACACTGAGGCCCAAAAATGATTTGGTCAAAAAAGAATTGGGTCTTACACTCTATTAGAGGCCCAAAGTGTTTTGAAAATGATTTATGAGGGTTGAATTAATCCAAAACCCTAATTTGTTTTCAAAAATGTATTTAATTGAATAAAAATTCAATTAAAATGATCAAAATTGTTTAACATATGAAAAAAAAATTGTGATCTTGGATTAATGCTTCAAAAATTAAGTATTGACCTACAAAATAATTAGAAAGCATTAAAAGTTGCAAAATCAATATAGAAAAAATATTTAAAATGTCAAAAACAATTAAAATATTAATTCTTTGCAAAAATATCAATTATATGAAATAAATAATATTTTTGGGATTTTTTGGGAAAATAAAATATTTTAACATTTTGTGAATTATTAAAAAAAGAATCAACTCAAAATCATTAAAACTCAGAGAGAAATTAATTTTTGAATCAATTAAATAAAATCACAAAATTCAAATATTCAAATTTGGAAAAATGGCGCCAAGAACAAGCTGAAGAACACGCGCGTGTTCTGAGATTCTCAGATTTGCATTTTCTATCCAATCTCACTGAATACTTAATCATATCATGTAATCCACATATCATTATGCTCGTCCCAACCTCACGATCATGTCTATGTCAATTAATTTCATTTAAATTAAACATAAAACAAGAAATCAGAGAGAAACCTCAAGAACCCTAATTTTTGCAAGAAGGCTCAGAAATTTCACACACGATTCAAACAATGTAATTAATTGAGGGGAAACATTCCATGCATGATTATGAACATATGGCCAAATTATTGTGCAGCAAAAATTGCATGGATCATAGAGTTAGAAGAGCTCATGCTTACCACTTGCAGCTGGTGATCGTGTTTGGTGTTGGAGGTGTTACAGCTTGGTTCAAATGATGTAGATAGCTTCCCTAGGTGCCAAGTGATGTGTCTGAGTGCTTAGAATGGATTGAAATGGTTTGGAATTGAGGATGGCATCTCAACTGCAAAACTGTCATGAACTTGAGCAATTGGCTGGTGATTTTGTGAAATCAGTGTTCCAGATGTTATGTGAGTGTTTGGATCACTTTTATATGATGTATGTGAGGTGTGTGAGTGATTGGTTTGATTGGAAAAGCTCTCAAACTCAAAACCCGATAGTGACTTGCCTTAGAAGGCAAAATTGGAGTGAAAGAAGAGATTTTGAGGAAAGCATCTGTTTGATGGCTTTGGTGTACTCAAACTTATCACAATTGAGCTCTATTTATAGTAGAGCAAGTTTGTTTTGCAAGTAATAGTGAATGGCAACTGCTGAGTAGGTTTGTTCAATGTTGGCCAATGGAAGTTCAAGTCTCCTCTAGCCATTGACTAGAGGTTAGGGCACAGGCTACTGGTTCCCTTGGTCTTGGATAAGTCTTGACTGAATTCAAATGAAAATGGCTCATTCCATGCCACCTTGATGCTTCCATTGAATGCTCCAATCCAAATTTGGAGTCTTGTCCCTATTTTGGCAATTCTAGGTTCAACATGCTTTTTCTTGTTCCAAGGACTTTGGAGGCTTGGCTCAGTGATTGTCCCCTTTAGATTCAATCCTCAGATGTGTCTAAGTGGATATGAGTGTTTGGATTTGCACAATTTTGGCAAATCGAGCAAAATTGCAAATTCTGCCTTGTCTTGACAGATTTCAACAAGGCAACTTGCCAATGTCATAACTCATAGCCCAAATGGAATTTGGCAATGTTCTTGGCCATTTTGGAAAGCCCTTACATGATACAACAACTATTTGAACATGTTTGGTTTTGATCTCTTTTGAATCTAAGTGAAAAATCCCCCTACATTTGGCAAAAGGTGATGACAGATTTGGACTTAGTGAAAATTTCACCAAGTGTTGGAAAAAGTGACATTTTCACTTTTCAGCCACTTTGATCACTTCATAACTCAAAATCCTTAATGAATTGGAATGACTTGTAGTTGAAGTTTTTGTAGAGGGTAATGAGGGCTACAAATCCATCTTTGGATGAGGAAAAATGGCTTTGTGGTTTAGGAGTTATGATCCTCCAAAGTTGGTACCCTAGCCACTTTATTTTTAACTTAGAAAATTTTCTAAGTTTTTATGGTTACCCCTTTTACAAGTTATCCAACTTTTCTTGATTTTTCTTGATGAATGATGATTCAAATCATAGATTAACATCATTTTAGGGTTAAAAATCCATTTTGGTGAAAAATCTCAAAAAGTCAAAGTTGACTTTTGTGCACAGTTGACTTTTTATCAGATGAATTCCAAACTGTGCAATTCTTCAGGAAATCATGTCCTTGACCTAAATCAAACTTGATGGACATGTTACATGGGTGTCATAGGGTATATTGAGGCATGTCCTAGGGTTTGGGAGCATGTGCTGGTCAAAAGTCAAAGTTACAGTTGACTTTTTCCTTAAAACCCTAATTGTGGTGCAGATGAAATTGAGACTTGTTGCTCAAGCTTCTTGGATTAGTCCATTGTTCCAAATGGATCAACATAGTTCATTAGAGACCCTCAAATCATGTCTTGAGGTCTTGGCTCATGATTTACCCTAAAAGTCAACTTAGGGGTGAATTAGGTCAAGAAACCCTAATTCCTGATTTTTGATGAATGCATCCCCTGAGGCAAAATTGACTTGATGATTGGGTCCATGAGGTTCCATGGAGTATATTAGGTTGTGTTTTGGATCTTTGGCTCATGCCCAGAGGAAAACTTCCCTTTGGAGGCCCTGATCGACCAAAACCCTAATTTGGTGATACTGGCGATCTTGAGGCTTGATCCACCTAGAAGGGAGCAACTTTGTGCTTAATCCTTGGAGTGGGAGTCCTTTTGATCCTTTGTGGATGTTTTAGAGGTTAGACAAGTTGAAGATCAAGTCATTACTTGATTGATCCTTTGTCTAAGCACTCAGAGAGGGCTTGAAACCCTAATTTTGATTGTAGTGAATGCTCAACAACCCTTGAGGCATTTGATGAGGCATGATGGTTCATCCATATTGTGATGATGATTTGTACAATGATGGGAAATCTTAGTGGTCAAAATTTGGGGTATGATAGATGCCCCTATTTAATCTTCTTGGACCCGAAGGTGTGAATGACGAAGGTATTCGGGCATTCGGGGTGCAAGAGGATTAAATGTCGGAATACCCGAAATTTTGATGGTGGTTATGAATGGTAGCTTACGCATTCATCTTCTTTAGCTAGGCAATGATGCTTAGAAAAGGTAAACTTCCCCTCGATCCTGGTCTTTAGCCAAGGAACTGGTCTCAGTTTCTTTTGTCAACTTCCCCTCGATCCTGGTTTCCTACCAAGGAACTGGTCTCAGTTTCTTTTGTCAACTTCCCCTCGATCCTGGTTTCCTACCAAGGAACTGGTCTCAGTTTCTTTTGTCAATAAACTTTATTGACAAGGGACGCTATGTGTAGCGGTTTTCCTCAAACTTCTCGCCGAATTTTCCTAGGGAGATGCCATTTGACGAAAAAAATTTGATGTCAGAGTTGCTGGGGAACCCAGTCGTCTGAGTTGTAGAGTTGCACAAACTTCTCTGTTGGAGACGCCATTTGTTTCTACTGGGGAAAGCAGATCTCTTGGGAGACTGCTGTCGCTTAGGATCTTACATCATACTTTTCTCAGGATCTTCCCGGAGAAATGCCATATGATGGGGTCCAATTTCGAGGTGCCGATGACCTTTTCATCAGCGGTCTTTTGGAGAAAGGCAGCTTAGGAGGCTTTCTCTGGGGATTTTCCTTAATCCAGGAAAGCAAGGATATCATCTTCAATGGCGAAGAGTGACATTTGTGGAAAGCTTCTCTGGATTTTCAGAGGTTCAAGTTATTAAAGTGGTCGAGGACCGACCCTAATCCAGAGATACACTGGAGGCGAGATTGTTCAAACGCAGCGTTTCTTGATGAGGCAAGAACTGACAACTCGATTGAGAAGACTGATATCACTAGGGGACTAGACCGACTAGAGTAATAGTGATGCAATATGAAATGTGAATGCAAATCAATAATGCATGATGTAGGTATGTATATGCTGACAACACTGACGCGAAATACAAACTAAAAGATGAACATGACTGGATACTCGGCCATTGCGGGGTGAAGTAGTACCGCTGGTTCAGAATAGCAATTCCACCTTGCTTAGGAGAGATAGTCCCTATTGGGAGCTACCGTTGGTCGGGCTTAGGAGGTAAGAACTCTGCCGTGGCGTATCAGTCAAAACAAGGTCTCTGACACAGTTAATCCTTCATTTTGGCGTACTGGCATAGAAGGAGTACTTTGATTCTGCACTTTGAAGTTCGCTTACTTTTGAATAAGCGGTTGATGTTCCTTTGATGTTTAACAGTCAAAAGAAATTGCCGACTTTATTAAAAAGCAAAAAATTTTTTAACAAGTAAATTCATTTTTGTTTTATTTCAAGAATTGTTAATCATGTTAAAAACGTCGTTTTGTAAAGCTAAAACAAATAAGAATTACAAACAAAAGCACAAGGGCTCAAATTTTATTGATAAGATGGAGATCAGCCAAACGCGTGATTCCAAAGAGTATATATAAAGTTTGAAAATGGTAATTTACAGGAAAAAGGGCTACGTTGAAACATAACGACCACTATCCTTCTACCAACTTTGAATTCGGGGCATCCTGAGCTTCTGTCGAATATGACCTTGACTGGAGTTTTCCTCCGATGGATGATGTAACTGTTGCTGAGGGACTTGCCTCTGTTGAACATAGTTACTTGCCATTATCCCTAATTTTTGCCTGGATTGTACTATGATGTTTCCAATCCACCGGGATGATTTTTTCATGTCTCTAATTTTTGCCTGGACCGCCCTTTCGGGTTTTCAATCCACCGAGACGTTTTTTTTTTTAGTTTAGGCGAAGTATTTCTTGACTACATCAACATTCGTAGGGTAGGAAAATTCCTCTCCGTCCATGGTTGCAAGTCTCAAGGCGCCGCCTGAGAAAACTTTCGTGACCACATAGGGGCCATCATAATTCGGAGTCCACTTGCCCCGAGAATCAGTGAGAAATGATTGTATCTTTTTGAGCACAAGGTCTCCTTTCCTGAAGATTCGGGGTCAGACCTTTTTGTCGAACGCCTTCTTCATTCTCTGTTGATACAGCTGACCATGGCATAGTGCCGTGATTCGCTTCTCTTCGATCAGATTTAGTTCGTCGTGTTGACTTTGACACCATTCAGCTTCGGTGAGCTTAGCTTCCATCAATACTCGGATTGACAGGATGTCTACTTCTATGGGGAGCACTGCTTCCATGCCATACACTAAAGAGAAAGGGGTAGCCCCTGTTGAAGTGCGGACAGATGTGCGATATCTGTGAAGAGCAAAGGGTAGCATCTCGTGCCAGTCTTTGTAGGTTATGACCATCTTTTGAACAATCTTCTTGATGTTCTTGTTGGCCGCTTCTACCGCTCCGTTCATCTTGGGTCGGTAGGGAGATGAGTTATGGTGTTCGATCTTGAACTCTGCACACAACTCTTTCATCATCTTATTGTTCAAGTTAGATCCATTATCCATAATGATCTCGCTTGGAACACCATAACGGCAGATGATATTGTTTTTGATAAATTGGACCATCACTTGTTGGGTTACATTAGCATATGACGCTGCTTCGACCCACTTGGTGAAATAGTCAATGGCTACCAGGATGAACCGATGCCCGTTTGAAGCCTTAGGTTCGATCAAGCCAATCATGTTGATTCCCCATATCGGAAATGACCATGGGGAAGAAAGAACTTTAAGATGTGATGGCGGTACATGAATTTTGTCGGAGTATATCTGACACTTGTGACACCTCCTCATGTACTTGTAGCAGTCGGATTCCATGGTCAATCAATAGTACCCAGCTCTTAGGATTTTTCTCGTCATTGTGTGTCCATTGACATGAGTGCCAAAGGATCCTTCGTGAATTTCTTTCATCAACATGTCTGCTTCAGGTCTGTCGACGCATCGGAGCAAGACCATGTCAAAATTTCTCTTATAAAGAGTGTCACCGCTCAGGAAGAAGTTTCCAGCCAATCTTCTGAGGGTTTTTCTGTCTTTCCTTAGTGCCCCAGGTGGATACTCTTGTTTTTGAAGGAAGCATTTGATATCGTGATACCAAGGTCCGTCGTCTAGGACTGCTTCAATCGTGAAGATGTAAGCGGGCCTTTCAAGGCGCATTATGTCGATCTTAGGTATGTCATTCCATTGGCCTACACTAATCATGGAAGAGATAGTGGCTAATGCATCATCCATATGATTCTCATCACGAGGGATGTGGTGAAACTCGACTCTGTTGAAGAAAGGTAGCAACCTTCTTGCATAGTCTTTGTAAGGAATCAGTCCTGATTGGTATGTGTTCCAATCTCCTTTTATCTGATTGATAACCAAGGCTGAATCGCCATATACGTCCAAGTTTTTGATCCTTAAATCAATTGCTTCCTCGAGACCCATGATACAAGCTTCGTATTCGGCCTCGTTGTTTGTACATTTGAACGTAAGTCTGGCAGTGAAAGGAATGTGGGTACCCTGAGGGGTAACAATGATTGCCCCAATTTCATTTCCATAATGATTAACTGCTCCGTCAAAAATAAGTCCCCACTGGGAACCTGGTTCTGGCCCTTCACTGGGTAACGGTTCATCGCAATCTTTCATTTTTAGATACATGACATCTTCGTCTGGGAAGTCAAACCCGACTGATTCTTGATCGTCAATCGGTTGATGAGCCAAATAATCGGCTAAAATACTTCCCTTAACGGATTTCTGAGCGTGGTACTCTATGTCATATTCTGATAACAGCATCTGCCAACGGGCAATTCTTCCCGTGAGAGCAGGTTTTTCAAAGACATACTTGATTGGATCCATTTCTGAGATTAACCAAGTAGTGTGACGAATCATGTACTGGCGAAGACGTTTGGCTGTCCAAGCCAAAGCACAACAAGTTTTCTCAAACATCGTGTATCGAGTTTTGCAGTCGGTGAATTTCTTGCTTAGATAGTAAATGGCAGACTCTTTCCTTTTAGTTTCGTCTTGTTAGCCAAGTACACATCCCATTGAGTCCTCTAGAACTGTGAGGTAAATGATCAGTGGTCTTCCTTCCACTGGAGGTGATAGAATCGGAGGATTCAACAGATATTCCTTGATATTGTCGAAGGCAGTTTGGCAGTCCTCTGACCAAACGCAATCCTGGTTCTTTTTGAGTAATTTGAAAATCGGCGCATATGTGGCGATCATAAGGAATATGAATCTGGAGATGTAGTTCAAACGTCCCAGGAATCCTCTGACTTGTTTCTCAGTTTTTGGAGAAGGCATTTCTTGAATGGCCTTGACCTTGTCAGGATCAACTTCAATTCCTTTCTGGCTGACGATGAACCCTAGTAGTTTCCCTGAACGGACATCGAAGGTGCATTTGTTGGGATTCAAGCGGAGCTTGAACTTTCTTAAACGTTCGAACAATTTTGACAGATGTTCAACGTACTCACTCTCTGTTTTTTATTTTGTAATCATATCATCGACATATACCTCGATTTCCTTGTGTATCATGTCAAGAAAGAGAGTAGTCATGACCCTTTGATAGGTTGCCCCGGCGTTCTTCAAACCAAACGGCATTACCTTGTAACAAAAGGTACCCCATGGGGTAATGAACAAAGTTTTCTCCATGTCTTTCGGCGCCATTTTGATCTGGTTATAGCCCGAGAATCCATCCATGAAGGAGAAAACTTTAAACTTTGCTGTGCTGTCTACCAGCATGTCAATGTGTGGTAAAGGAAAGTCGTCCTTTGGACTTACCTTGTTCAGATCCCTGTAATCGACACACATTTTGACTTTTCCGTCCTTTTTGGGAACGGGTACGATGTTGGCTAACCATTGAGGATATTCAGATGTGGCGAGGAAACCTGCGTCAATCTATTTCTGTACCTCCTCTTTGATTTTGATGGCCATGTCCAGGTGAGTGCGTCTCAACCTTTGCTTTACCGGCGGACATTCCAATTTCAACGGTAAGTGATGTTCCACGCTGCTGGTATCCAACCCTGGCATATCCTTATAGGACCAAGCAAATACATCGGGGAATTCTTTGAGAAGCTTTATCAAACCTTCTCTGGCAGTTGGACTGAGCAGTGCTCCAATCTTGATTTCTTTTCTCTCCTTTTCTGAACCCAAGTTTACCGTTTCCAACGGTTCTTTGTGAGGTTCAATGGACCTTTCCTCTTGTCTGAGTAATCGGGAGATCTCTTCTGGAATTTCGTCGTCATTTTCTTCTTCAGCCTCGAATATCGGGAACTCAAAGTTGGGAGAAGGCATTGGATCGTATGTTTCAACGGGGTGTAAAACAAGCAATCTGCATGACGTGATGATTCGTGTTTAGAAGAGATAGAGGAAAATGCAAGTGTGTGCAGTGTTTTATTTTTATTACTGCTTGTTTTTATTATTTGTTTTTTAGGATTACCATTTTCTGAAAAAGCAAAAAGAGAAAACAACAATTAATGCGGAAATTACAGAACGACGTTATTTTATTAATGAACAAGTCGATCCTTGAAACTACAACCCTATGAAACAAAACTCTGTCGCTTTGGGCTAAGCGAAGAGGGAAAATTTACAAAAAGCGAGCCCTATCAAAACATCCGTTTCACCTGGGCGGGGTGAAAGGTTAAAAGACGGCAATTACTTTGACTGATGGACGATCTTTGGAACCTCGACGACAATCCATTGGCGGCGAACTCCTCGGTGAATCACAAAGTCTGGTACCTTCCTTGATTTGTTTTCTGAAATGACGCTGATTTCTGGTGGAGCAGGATCATTGGAATCTGTCTCCCAGGCAGAGTTGTCGTAGGAGAATTCCTCAATTGTATTATGCATAGCATTTGTGCTCTCAGCTATATCTCCCCATCCAGTTGGCTGGATGTCTTCGAACCTGATACGAGAGCTTTCGGGAGCAGTGTACTTGACCATAAAGTCAAACTTTCCACTCGGTTGTCCCAAGGTATCCCAAACTTCTTTGGAACTGGAGGAGTCATCCCTCTCGATGACGTTGACCTCGGGAAAAGCATAGTTGATGAATTCAAGTCCTACAAACATTGCGAATTCATCTTCATGTTGAGTAGTTTCTGAATAACCTGAGTGTTGATCCCATGACATGGTGGGGACATATGTATTCTGTTCAATGACGGTCAGCTGATTTTCATTGTTCGGCTGACTCTCTTGCCCCAAGTTTCCTGGATAAGGTTGCCACATTGGCAGACCATCCATTGGGCCATAGTAGTTGTGGTCAAAATTGTCTTTCATCAGAGTGTCCTCCTCTAATGAATTTGGCGGAGCATGACATCCTTCCAGATCACAATACCCATATATCATTTTGACGTCTGACCTTGGTATAAATCTTGGACTCTGTGCGGGATATCAAAATGGTATAGGCACCTCCTCCTGAGACATATAACCGTCCTCGTTAAGATAGGACTTCCACTCTTCATCTGTGTCGGAAGGATCTTCCTCACTGATAGCATGTACTGCCTGAGACACTGGGTGAAGGAAACCTCCACTGTGGAAGAAGTTTTGCAGGGGATGAAGACTTTCATCATTGGTAGCTGTCTGGGTACAGGTTGCAGAAAAACCAAGACCCTTCTTTGTTTTATTATTAATGGGAATGACAAGTTGTCCCCATCTGGTTGTATCGGTACTCTCGACCGCTGTGATAGCATCTTTGTATGACGAAATCGAGGTTCCTCCTTTGAAATGATTGTCCTTGCTCACCGACAATGCTTGGAACTGCGTTCTAATATCCTCCTCGGGTTCTATACCAGTAGATGATGATAAACTACTCACGAGCAAGGCCTGTTCCCCACAGACTGTGACAAGTTGATCGTCCTTGACGAACTTTAGCTTTTGGTAGAGGGTCGAGGTAACCGCTCTAGCCTGATGTATCCAAGGTCTTCCTAATAAACAACTGTACGTTGCCCGGATGTCCATGACCTGGAAAGTGACTTGGAAAGTGTGAGGACCAATAGTTATGGGAAGATTAACTTCGTCGATAACCGTTTTTTAGATCCGTCGAATGGTTTGACGACGACCTCGCTGATTCTCATCGGAGGCCTTTTGAATGATAATTGCATCAAAGTAGACTTCGGCATAACATTTAGGGCTGACCCTGTGTCTACCAGTACGCTGGCTAAAGCATCATCCTGGCAGTTAACTGTAATGTTGAGTGCCATGTTATGACGGCGACCCTCTTCGGGTAATTCCTCATCACTAAATCCCAAATTGTTGCAGGAAGTGATGTTAGAGACAATGCTATCGAACTGTCTGATTGTTACATCCTGTTCCACAAAGGCTTGCTCCAAGACTTTCTGTAGAGCCTCCTTGTGGGCCTCTGAACTGAGTAACAGTGATAATACCGAGATCTTTGAAGGAGTCTGTAACAGTTGATCAACAATGTTATATTCACTCCTTTGGATGAGCTTCAACATCTCATCATTATTTTTTGAAAGGTCGGGATTACTGGATTGACTGACTGGCGGATCGGGAGCTTCTGTCTGAAGTTCCTTTTCCTTGTTAGGTTCTCCAACTCCTCGGTTGAAGATTCGACCGCTCCGTGTTACTCGACTGATGTCTGCAATATTCACGACGGAGGGTAATGGAATTTCTTTTCCATTTTCAATTGTTGTTGCACCGTATTTGTAAGGGATAGCCTTAGTTGATTCATACGGTAATGGTCTTGGTAGATAGATGACTACAGGAGCCCTCTGATTTTTCTGACCATCATAAGTAATCTCGATCCGTTCCCGGTTGGGAACCTTAGATTCGTCAAGTAGAGGGACGATGGCAAAAACATCCCTGGTCCTATGATGACCAGAGATTGTGACAATAACCTTAATTTGATCGGCAAGGTAGTTCGGCGTCCAGTCGATGGGTCCGGAATCCGGATATGGACGAATCTCTCCATGATCCACCTGACCCTGAAGAGCTGCTCTCACAAGGTAACACCCTTGGTTACTTTCTGAACAGACGCTACAACGGTCATAATTGTGTGGTGGCACCTGGCCACGCCCACTTTGAATACAATGTAACCTCACTAGGTTAGCTTCCATTGATCGGACATCCTGACTCTGACGCCGAGTAGGATTCCTGTTACTGATACTATTTTGCTGAGTATCTTCATCCATGTAAATTAGCATCCACCAATGATTTAACAAGTGCTGAAGTGCCTCCTGGACAAGGGTACAACCTTGATCATTTTCGCAACACACTTTACAGCGTTGATAGTCGTGTGATATTAGGAATCCGAGTCGGACCTGTTCAGCATATAACTCTACCAGGTTGGTATTCATCACGCGAATATCAAAGATCTGAACCATGTTGATCTGATAGGGATTCCTATCATGGTAGTCTTAGATCCATCCAAGATCCATCTGATGTTGGAGGGCCTCTTGTATGAAAGAGCATCCCTGTTTGTTTACCGAGCAAGTCAGACAGGAACTGTAATCGTGCCACGGCAGATTATGATACTGGCTTTGCCTTGAGTGCATCGCCACCAAGTTGACATTCATCGCACGGATGTCGTGGTTTTGAATGATGTTGGAATTCGTGTAGACCATGTTAACTCCATGAACTCGGTGCTCTTAGATCCATCCGAGATCCATCTGTTCCTGTAGAGCTGCTTGCACCACAGAACATCCCTGGTTGTCTTTAGAGCAGATATCACACTGATGATAGCTATGAGGTGGCACATGGCCATATCCACTCTGTCTACAATGCATCTTGACCAGATTGGTTTTCAACAAAAGTACATCATGAATTTGATAGACGTCGTTAGTCTCTTTCTCAATCAGATTGACTGCAGCTTTCTCGTGTTGAGGCAGCGGGCTTGTGAGAACATTGGGATTCGTATCCTTGAAAGATAAGAGCCCGCTCCTAACAAGTTTTTGCACGTTGGACTTGAAATTGAGACAATTCTCAATGTTATGCCCTGATCCTCCTTGATGGTAAGGGCAAGTTTGATCCACCTTAAACCAAAAAGGCAGATTTTTTGGTACTGTAAGAGGGGACTTAGTCTGAATATGCCCCTTGGCTAGCAGTAATGGGAACAGCTCTGTGTACGATACGGGTATAGGATCAAATCCTGGTGGCCGTGTTGTACGGTTGTTGTTGTATGGAGGACGAGCCTGCTGAAGAGGTTGTTGTGTCCTTTGCTGATCAGGTTGGCTCTGCGCAACCTGAGGTTGATACGTAGGAATAGGCGCAGGGCTGATAGCAGGAGTCACAACTGCTACTGGTTGATATCGACGCCTTTGCTTTCCGAGAGAGATATTCCCAATATCTTGCTCTTTTTTCTTAGGGAGAGCACTACCGTATTTTTTAGTACCGCTCGTCGATCCAGTGTCTTTTACCAAACGTCCTTCTCGGACGGCTTCCTCAAGACGTACACCCATGCCGACCATCTCGGTGAAATCACTGGGTGCACTGGCAACCATTCGGTCATAGTAAAATGAGCTTAAGGTCTTTAAGAAGATTTTTGTCATCTCTTTTTCCTCAAGAGGTGGACAAATTTGAGTGGCGATTTCACGCCACCTTTGAGCATACTCCTTAAAGGTTTCCTTGTCTTTTTGTGACATTGATCTGAGTTGATCTCTGTCGGGTGCCATGTCTAAATTGTATTTGTATTGTTGAACGAAGGCAGTGCCAAGATATCTGAAAGTGCTGATCGTGGCACGGTTTAAACCCATGTACCATTTGAGTGCGGCACCGGTTAAACTATCCTGAAAGTAGTGAATCAGTAGGTCCTGATTCTCTGTCTGAGCTGACATTCGCCGAGCGTACATCACTAGATGGCTTTGAGGGCAAGAGTTACCTTTGTAATTTTCAAAGTCGGGCACTTGAAATTTGTGCGGGACTTTCACATTGGGGACCAAGCAGAGGTCTGCGGCGTCCTTTCCAAATAAATCCTGACCGCGAATGGCTTGCAGCTCCTTCTGCATTTCTAGGAACTGCTCCTAGAATTCATCCATTCTGTCAAACATAGTTTCCTTTTTACCAAAAGGTATTGGTGGAATCTGTCCTTCCGGGACAGTGTGCACCACAGGGGGTGGTACCGTGACTACGGCAGTAAATCTTGGCGTTTCCCGAAGTTTGTAACCTTCAGGAGTCTTCATTATTCCCTTGGCATCTTCGCTTTCCCGAATTTTGTAACCTTCAGGCCCAGCGGCTTCTGTTATGATTCCCTGATCTTCAGTGATCGGCGGAACATATCCTTCCGGGGTATAGTTAACAGGCATGCCTCAAGGACGATCTTTTGGTATTTGATACCTAGGATCATACTTCTCCACTATGGGCATTGAGGTGATCTCTGAGATCACAGTTCTTTGTAGCTGAGCTTCTGCCATGGCTTGCATGTCGTTACGAAGCTTTCTCATATCTTCTCTCAGAGTGTCGATCTCTTCTTTCAACTCTCTGTTTTCTTCCTCAAGATCATCCATCCTTTTCTGACGATTGGCCCGAGTATTGTACGAATGAGACAGTTTGACTCTAGAATCGAGACACAAATGTGAGATTCGTAGGGAAGAAGAATACGTGATGTGAGAATGATGAATGCAATGATTATATTAATTAATTTTTTGGTTTAATCAAAATAAACTTCGACAATTAGATTGGAAATATCAAACAGTGGGGAAACCCCTTGTTATTGAAATTCAAAGGATTACAGAAATGGAAATACAGTAGATTACAAAGTGCAAAAATAGAAACCTAAGCTAATGGGTCCCGAGTCCTCTCTGAAGAGAAACCGGGTGCTGATTCGGGGACTTTCCTTTTCTTTGACCGGGGCTCTTGGGCCGTTGTCGGGTTGTCATTCCTTTGCCAGGTGAAAGGAGTGAGCAAATTCCTTTGGTCATCTTGATTCTCTACAGCATGTTGCTCTAAAATCTCAATCAGAGCATCTTTTTTTTTTCAGTAATTGCTGTATTTTGATGCACTCTATGTCGAGGGTGCGGTACTTGTTCTTCCAAGACCTTCTCTCCTTTTGAACTTTGTTGAGAGTAACCTGAAGCTTTTCAGTTTCCTTCATGAAGTACATGACAGATTCCCTTGGCGGAAGAATTCCGTAATGAGGATAAGGCATTTTTAGCTTGAGAGCTCTAGTTTGTACCCAATGTAGATAAGGCTCCACCGAGACACAGTCCGGTTTTCCTAGAGACTCTCGTCCTTTCTTATGAACCTGTTTCCAAGCATGCACTATTTCCATCTTTAGTGCTTTGTCATTTTCTCCTTATTTGAAGAAAAGACCTTCCAGATGAACACCCCGTGGGATGTGTCTCATCGGGTTTCCAAATTGACGATGAATAAGAACTGGATGATAGTTGATTCCTCCTTTAGTTCCTATGAGGGGTACGTTGGGGAAGTTTCCACAACGGTCAATGATTCTGATTCCATCATAGATTCTATTGCACCAATCTATATTAGAGTTGGTGAGGGACATGATTTTCTGCCACCAACGTAAGGCACTCTTGCAATCCCAAAAGGCAGCAGACTTGGGCAAGTGGGAGATAAACTATTTATAAAGCAGAGGTACACAACATGTGATCTCCCCTCTACTGTACAAATTTCCTAAGTTTACAAAATGTTACGCATCTGCGAGCAAAGTCGGCACAGGATTTCCAATGAGAAAAACCTTAATGGAGTTAATATCGACGAAGTTATTGATGTTGGGAAACAAAAATAACCCGTAGGTGAGCAAGACAAAGATGCTTTCAAAAGCAGTTACGTTTCCTATATTGGCAAAATACAGGGCCTTCTTTGTCAAGAACTGGGCTGGCAAACCTTGGATGCCACCCTTAGCGGTCATGTGAGTCCTGACCTCAGACTCGTCCAAATGAATTGCTCTCGCAATGGTCTGATTCTTTGGAATTTCTTCCAGTCCAGAAAATGGAGCTCGATCAGTGATATGTAGATCAATAAGATGAGAATACTCCTCCAGCATTGGTGCAAGCTGGTAATCCGGGAATGTGAAACAGTGATAAACCGGATCGTAAAACTGAATGAGCGCATCCATGATTCCTTCAATCACATGGACTCTTAACAGAGGTAGCAGACCTCCGTGCTTGGCTCTGAAAGCCTCAGGGTTAGTGATCATCCTCGCCAACCTTCTCAAATCCTCTAACTTTGGAACCTTGAAGGTATACCTATGAGTTCTCCTTCTACCGAAATCCATTAGTGCAATCTTTTCCTCTGATATTTGCAATCATAGTCTTAGTTTAATTTGAAAAACAGAGAGACTAGAAGAGAAATTTTTTGAATGTTTTAATGTTTTTTAAATGAATGCATGAATGCAGCACACAAAAACATAGAAAAAACATGGGGTCAAAGGGTCGTTGTCATGAAGTCAAGGCTCTACCCATCCCCAAAGGTTTATACTAGGGTGATTTTTATACCTGTACTCATTATCATCAGCTCCTCCCAGGAAAGCAAAACAATAAGCGGATCGCCAACGAGTTGTAGAGTAATCTTAGAGTAAGTGCCATTCACCGAGAATAGATCACCAGCCTCAAATGAGGGTAGTATCGCGTAACAACTATTTCCGATAGTTTCCGCACTACAAAAGGGTTGGCTCCTCAGCTTCTCAGACGTCACAATTGGCCCATTGCCTATGAGAGGGAATGGGTTGCATTAGGAAGCCTCCACTGAGGTTGATGGTCGACCTCGTCGCCATCACTTATCTTAAGTGTATGCTCAATCTTTTCACATGCGGCATCACACGCATTCCCATTAGCAGAAAAATAAACACGTATAGCAATTAGGAAAAGCAGTATATATATTTGTCCTAAACATCCTAGACCTTTAAAGCTATGAATCCTAAGTTCCTGACAGAAAATGGGTTCCCCGGCGGAAGCCCCAGTCTGTGGTTTTCACATAAGTGAAAAAGAGTTAGAAACAGGCCCCACGGTGGGCACCATTTTTCTGTAGCGAACGATTTTGGACGCGGTTCTTAAGCGCTGGTCGCTCTCTGCGGTTTGAGCTTACTACAGGTCGATTCATTTTTTATCCTATTGTGAGCTGAATAAGGAAGGGGAATAGATGTCTCCCATTAACCCTGCTTTGCATACTGAGTTTAAACAGCGGTCTGTTAGGTTACGGATGCGATCAATGTGGGGGGGCCTTTGTACTGGTTATTTGTATTTTCGCCAATACGGTTCTCTTTCTTTCTAGGACTTTCTAGCGGGGAACAAGGGTTAGGATGTTAGGACTGATGCTTTTGATGAGAGTATGGGATTTTGGGTTTTTGTTTAGTGTGCTCGCTAAGATTTTTCTTTCAATCTTATGCCTACGTATTCCCGTTTACCGAAACAGGGAAATCAGAGCGTTCATAGTTCCTCCTATTCTATGGGAGGAAATGGGTGTTTTTGGTGTCTTGTTCAAAGCCCAAGACGTGAAGCGAAAGGTGGTTTGTATCTTGTTCAAAGCCCAAGATGTGAAGCTGAAGAGTCTATTTGTATCTTGTTCAAAGCCCAAGACATGAAGCTAAAAAGTCTCCACTTTAGAGAGAATTTGTCATCTCTAAAGAGAGGGGTTATTTGTCACAACTATTGGGTGACTGACTGTAAAGGAGGATTACTTTAACCGGGATACGCGGATCCTAGAAATGCCATAATTTCCTTTATAGGGGATTTTAACCTGAAGGAGAAGACTTTAACTCAGTGTAGAGCAATGCTATCTTTCCTTAGGAATTTTTCATGCTAAAAGAGGGACAGTGGCATGGATGTAGATGATCCAGAGGCTTGCCGCTTACAGCAATTAGATGAAGGGGAAGGAGTTGTTGATGTTTGTGTACTGTGAACGAGGCACATCTTTGATGCTAAAAGGTTGATTGGATCAACCAGTGGTTTTCTTATATAAAGCCTAAGAGGAGGCTAATATGTGTCTCGTACAAAGCCCGAGAGAGAGGCTAAAAGGGGTTGATCCTATAAGAGGATCTTTTATACTCAACAAGAGAGTGTTTTTGTATCTCGTACAAAGCCCAAGATGGAGGCGAAAAGGTTTGACTCGACAAGGGAATCTTTTGGTATCTCGTATAAAGCCCGAGATGGAGGCTAAACGTTGTTTGACTTCGCTGGGGAGGATCATTGTACAAAGCCCAAGAGGAGGCTATGGTGACTGTTTCAGTTGAGTGACAGGTCCAGTATACTAATTTTGAAAGAGAAAATCAATTCTTATATGAGCAACACTGTACTCAAGGGTTTGATTCAAGGATCCGGGTTATTCCTGTTCTTTAAGGAAGCGGGAAATCCGAAGGGTATTGAGACTCTCCGAGTCTACGGGGTTTCTTCCTATTTTTGAAGGGGTCACTTGAGAATGTCTTTGAGACTCAAGGAGATTAGACTGTCCAAGTATAGAGTTTCATCTTTTGTACTATGCTTTGAGAAACAGTAGTAGACTCTTTGAAAGGACTGCTCTACGAAGCTGACTAGGTTTTGTTCCTATACCTTTAGGAGGTTGTCGGGACAATTTGTACGAAGCCCAAGAGGAGGCTGGAAAATTTTAAGAAGCCGATCGGTCCTTGTACGAAGCCCAAGAGAAGGCTATCCTTCTCGGAGGAAGAGATCATTATACGAAGCCTAAGAGGAGGCTGTGAGTACTTCTAAGAAGCCGACGGGTCCTTGTACTAAGCCCAAGAGGAGGCGAGGGTTGCTTTTAGGAAGCTGATGGGTCCCCAAACCCCGAGAGATTCAAGGCAAGCTATTCACAAGGAATAGATCAAGTCAGGAAAGTTCGAGAATTTGGAAGAAACTCAAGAGATGCCATTCACGGAGAAAAGATCATCTCTGGGGAGTAGAGTTTCTTGACAAGTGCTTGTAAGAAGTCTGTGGGTCCCCAAACCCCGAGAAATTCAAGGCAATGCTATTCACCGAGAATATATCAAAGTCAGGAAAGTTCAAGAATTTGGAAGAAACTCAAGATATGCCATTCACGGAGAAGAGATCATCTCTGGGGAATAGAGTTTCTTTGACAACTTCTAAAGGTGACAGTCTATGAAAGGGTTCACAGGGAATGCTGCCTTCCATATTTCCATATTGTTTAACCCCAAGAGGAGGGAAGACTGTGTCTGGTAATCCTATGGGGATCTAGTTTAGACTATTTCTAAGAGTAATCAACGGGCTTAATGCTAGACGTAGTTATCGGGGAAACTCTAAATATCTATACTATTATTACACAGTTGATATGAGTTTATGAAAGAAGACTTACAGTGAAACAGCCCCACAATACAGTTATATGTATATGAAAGCGGTAAATGAAAGCAATAACCACTTACTCGGTTGTAGAGCTTCCATGCTGTTTGGTTAGTTGTTCAACACAGAAAGATTGAAAACAACAGTATATTCAAAATCAAAGGAGAAAGTGTTTTGAAAAAGAAAGACTTGGGGCTTACAGCTCAAGGTGAGGCCCAGGGTTTTATCAGTGAACGCACTGTTTGAATTTGTACAGAGGGACTTATACAAGTGACTGAGGCCCAAAATGTTTTCTGTACAAGGGGGTTGGGTCTTACACTCTCATAGAGGCCCAAAAGTGTTAAGAAAAGAGTGGGGCTTATAACACGAGGGTAGGCCCAATTGATTTTTTCGTTTAAAAATGGCGATCGCGCCGAGGTTTTCTTTTAACGCGGAGGGACTTATACAATAAGTGAGGCCCAAAAGGTTTAAAAGGGGATTGGGTCTTACACTCTATTAGAGGCCCAAGTGTATTTTAAGAAAAGAAATGGGTCTTACTACTCGAGGGTAGGCCCAGGGTTATTTTGAAAAGGCGACGATCGCGCCGTTTGTTTTTGAGGGTATCAGGACTTATACAATACACTGAGGCCCAAAAATGATTTGGTCAAAAAAGGATTGGGTCTTACACTCTATTAGAGGCCCAAAGTGTTTTGAAAATGATTTATGAGGGTTGAATTAATCCAAAACCCTAATTTGTTTTCAAAAATGTATTTAATTGAATAAAAATTCAATTAAAATGATCAAAATTGTTTAACATATGAAAAACAAATTGTGATCTTGGATTAATGCTTCAAAAATGAAGTATTGACCTACAAAATAATTAGAAAGCATTAAAAGTTGCAAAATCAATATAGAAAAAATATTTAAAATGTCAAAAACAATTAAAATATTAATTCTTTGCAAAAATATCAATTATATGAAATAAATAATATTTTTGGGATTTTTTGGGAAAATAAAATATTTTAACATTTTTGTGAATTATTAAAAAAAGAATCAACTCAAAATCATTAAAACTCAGAGAGAAATTAATTTTTGAATCAATTAAATAAAATCACAAAATTCAAATATTCCAATTTGGAAAAATGGCGCCAAGAACAAGCTGAAGAACACGCGCGTGTTCTGAGATTCTCAGATTTGCATTTTCTATCCAATCTCACTGAATACTTAATTATATCATGTAATCCACATATCATTATGCTCGTCTCAACCTCACGATCATGTCTATGTCAATTAATTTCATTTAAATTAAACATAAAATAAGAAATCGGAGAGAAACCTCAAGAACCCTAATTTTTGCATGAAGGCTCATAAATTTCACACACGATTCAAACAATGTAATTAATTGAGGGGAAACATTCCATGCATGATTATGAACATATGGCCAAATTATTGTGCAGCAAAAATTGCATGGATCATAGAGTTAGAAGAGCTCATGCTTACCACCAGCAGCTGGTGATCGTGTTTGGTGTTGGAGGTGTTACAACTTGGTTCCAATGATGTGGATAGCTTCCCTAGGTGCCAAGTGATGTGTCTGAGTGCTTAGAATGGATTGAAATGGTTTGGAATTGAGGATGGCATCTCAACTGCAAAACTGTCATGAACTTGAGCAATTGGCTGGTGATTTTGTGAAATCAGTGTTCCAGATGTTATGTGAGTGTTTGGATCACTTCTATATGATGTACGTGAGGTGTGTGAGTGATTAGTTTGATTGGAAAAGCTCTCAAACTCAAAACCCGATAGTGACTTGCCTTAGAAGGCAAAATTGGAGTGAAAGAAGAGATTTTGAGGAAAGCATCTGTTTGATGGCTTTGGTGTACTCAAACTGATCACAATTGAGCTCTATTTATAGTAGAGCAAGTTTGTTTTACAAGGAATAGTGAATGGCAACTGCTGAGTAGGTTTGTTCAATGTTGGCCAATGGAAGTTCAAGTCTCCTCTAGCCATTGACTAGAGGTTAGGGCACAGGCTGCTGGTTCCCTTGGTCTTGGATAAGTCTTGATTGAATTCAAATGAAAATGGCTCAGTCCATGCCACCTTGATGGTTCCATTGAATGCTCCAATCCAAATTTGGAGTCTTGTCCCTATTTTGGCAATTCTAGGTTCAACATGCTTTTTCTTGTTCCAAGGACTTTGGAGGCTTGGCTCAGTGATTGTCCCCTTTAGATTCAATCCTTAGATGTGTCCAAGTGGATAGGAGTGTTTGGATTTGCACAATTTTGGCAAATCGAGCAAAATTGCAAATTCTGCCTTGTCTTGACAGATTTCAACAAGGCAACTTGCCAATGTCATAACTCATAGCCCAAATGGAATTTGGCAATGTTCTTGGCCATTTTGGAAAGCCCTTACAAGATACAATAACTGTTTGAACATGTTTGGTTTTGATATCTTTTGAATCCAAGTGAAAAACCCGCCTACATTTGGCAAAAAGTGAAGACAGATTTGGACTTAGTGAAAATTTCACTAAGTGTTGGAAAAAGTGACATTTTCACTTTTCAGCCACTTTGATCACTCCATAACTCAAAATCCTTAATGAATTGGAATGACTTGTAGTTGAAGTTTTTGTAGAGGGTAATGAGGGCTACAAATCCATCTTTGGATGAGGAAAAATGGCTTTGTGATTTAGGAGTTATGATCCTCCAAAGTTGGTACCCTAGCCACTTTATTTTTAACTTAGAAAATTTTCTAAGTTTTTATGGCTACCCCTTTTACAAGTTATCAAACTTTTCTTGATTTTTATTGATGAATGATGATTCAAATCATACATTAACATCATTTTAGGGTTAAAAATCCATTTTGGTGAAAAATCTCAAAAAGTCAAAGTTGACTTTTGTGCACAGTTGACTTTTTATCAAATGAATTCCAAACTGTGCAATTCTTCAGGAAATCATGTCCTTGACCTAAATCAAACTTGATGGACATGTTCTATGGGTGTCATAGGGTATATTGAGGCATGTCCTAGGGTTTGGGAGCATGTGCTAGTCAAAAGTCAAAGTTATAGTTGACTTTTTCCTTAAAACCCTAATTGTGGTGCAGATGAAATTGAGACTTGTTGCTCAAGCTTCTTGGATTAATCCATTGTTCCAAATGGATCAACATAGTTCATTAGAGACCCTCAAATCATGTCTTGAGGTCTTGGCTCATGATTTTCCCTAAAAGTCAACTTAGGGGTGAATTAGGTCAAGAAACCCTAATTCCTGATTTTTGATGAATGCATCCCCTGAGGCAAAATTGACTTGATGATTGGGTCCATGAGGTTCAATGGAGTATATTAGGTTGTGTTTTGGATCTTTGGCTCATTCCCAGAGGAAAAATTCCCTTTGGAGGCCCTGATCGACCAAGACCCTAATTTGGTGATACTGGCGATCTTGAGGCTTGATCCACCTAGAAGGGAGCAACTTTGTGCTTAATCCTTGGAGTGGGAGTCCTTTTGATCCTTTGTGGATGTTTGATAGGTTAGACAAGTTGAAGATCAAGTCATTCCTTGATTGATCCTTTGTCTAAGCACTCAGAGAGGGCTTGAAACCCTAATTTTGATTGTAGTGAATGCTCAACAACCCTTGAGGCATTTGATGAGGCATGATGGTTCATCCATATTGTGATGATGATTTGCACAATGATGGGAAATCTTAGTGGTCAAAATTTGGGGTATGACACCAAAAAGTATCAAACCAAATATGATCAAACAGTTGTTGTATCATATAAGAGCTTTCCAAAATGGCCAAGAACATCACCAAATTCAACTTGAGCCATGAGATATGACATTGGCAAGTTGCCTTGCTGAAATCTGCCAAGGCAAGGCAGATTTTTGCACTTTTGGTCGATTTGCCAAAATCAGCCAATTCCAAGCCTTGTCATCACCTTGGACACATCAGAGGATTGAATCTAAAGGGGACAATCACTGAGCCAAGCCTCAAAAGTCCTTGGAACAAGAAATAGTATGCTAAACCTAGAATTGCCCAAAATAGGGACAAGACTCCAATTTTCTATTGGAGCATTCAATGGAAGCATCAAGGTGGCATGGACTGAGCCATTAGCAACTGAATTCAGTCAAGACTTATCCAAGACCAAGGGGACCAGCAGCCTGTGCCCTAACCTCTAGTCAATGGCTAGAGGAGACTTGGATTTTCATTTGCCAACATTGGCCAAACCTACTCAGCAGTTGCCATTCACTATTCCTTGCAAAACAAACTTGCTCTACTATAAATAGAGCTCAATTGTGATCAGTTTAAGTACACCAAAGGCTTACAACACTTACCTTTCTCAAAATATACTTCTCACTCTCAAAAATGCCTTTCTTAGCAAGTCACTATCGGGTTTTTCATTAGAGAGCAATTCCACTCAAACCAATCACACACACACACCTTATATACATCATATGTGAGCTGATCAAACACTTAAACAACATCTGGAACACTGATTTCTCAGAATCACCAGTCAATTGCTCAAGGTTTTAACCAAGTTGCAGTTGAGATGCCATGAAGTGATCCAGCCAATTTCCATCAAGTCCAAGCATTCAAACACACTCCATAGGGTGTAGGAAAGCTGTTCAGATCATCACAATTCATCTGTAACACCTCCTTCTCAGAAATCAATTTGCTCTTGCTGTCACGACCTAGAGGTAAGCCTAAACTTGGTCATCTCTCAATCTATGCATATTTCCTCGCACAATACTTTTGCCAAATGTTCATAATCATGCATGGAATATTTTCCCTCAAGTAATTGCTTTGTTTGAATCGTGTATCAAAAATCCCAGCCTTCATGCAGAATTTAGGGTTCTTGAGGATTTTTCGTGATTTCTTGTTTTATGCTTAATTTAAATGAAATTAATTGCCATAGACATGATCATGAGGTTGAAACGAGTTGATTGGTATGTGGATTGCATGATATGATCAAGTATTCAGTGAGATTGGATAGAAAATGCAAATCTAGGCAAAACTGAAAAACGCGCGTGTTCTTCAGCTGCTCTTGGCGCCATTTTTCACAAATTCAAATATTTGAATTTTGTGATTTTATTTAATTGATTCAAAAATTAATTTCTCTCTGAGTTTTAATGATTTTGAGTTGATTCTTTTTTTAATAACTCACAAAAATGTTAAAATATTTTATTTTCCCAAAAAATCCCAAAAATATTATTTATTTCATATAATTGATATTTTTTGCAAAGAATTAATATTTTAATTGTTTTTGACATTTTGAATATTTTTTCCACCTTGATTTTGCAACTTTTAATGACTTCTAATTATTTTGTAGGTCAATACTTAATTTTTAAAGCATTAATCCAAGATCACAATTTGTTTTCCATATGTTAAACAATTTTGATCATTTTAATTGAATTTTTATTCAATTAAAACACATTTTGAAAACAAATTAGGGTTTTTGATTAATTCAACCCTCATAAATCATTTTCAAAACACTCATGGGCCTCTAATAGAGTGTAAGACCCAACCCTTTGTAAATACAACCTATTTTTGGGTCTCACTTATTGTATAAGTCCCGTTGTATTTCAAAAAGTTTGACGCGATCAACATCCGTTGAAAAACAAATTTGGGCCTCTCCTCGAGCTATAAGACCCATTCAAAATTTTTTGGGCCTCTAATAGAGTGTAAGACCCAATCCCCTTTTAACCAAAAACAAATTTGGGCCTCAGATATTGTATAAGCCCCTTCGCGTTAAAAGAAAATCTCGGCGCGATCGCCATTTCAAACGAAAAATCATCTGGGCCTACCCTCGTGTTATAAGCCCCACTCTTTTTCTTTAAAACTTTTGGGCCTCTAATAGAGTGTAAGACCTAAACCCCTTTGTACATCAAACAATTTTTGGGCCTCAGTCACTTGTATAAGTCCCTCTGTACAAATTCAAACAGTGCGATCACTGATAAAACCCTGGGCCTCTCCTTGAGCTGTAAGCCCCAAATCTTTCTTTTCAAAGAACTTTCTCCTTTGATTTTGAAATATACTGTTGTTTTCAATCTTTCTTTGTTGAACAACTAACCAAACAACATGGAAGCTCTACAACCGAGTAAGTGGTTATTGCTTTCATTTACGCTTTCATATACATATAACTGTATTGTGGGGCTGTTTCACTGTAAGTCTTATTTCATAAACTCATATCAACTGTGTAATAATAGTATAGGTATTTAGAGTTTCCCCGACAACTACGTCTAGCATTAAGCCCGTTGATCACTCTTAAATAGTCAAACCTAGATCCCCATAGAATTACCAGACACAATCTTCCCTCCTCTTGGGGTTAAACAATATGGAGACATGAAAGGCAGCATTCTCGGTGAACCCTTTCATAGACTGTCACCTTTAGAAGTTGTCAAAGAAACTCTATTCCCCAGAGATGATATTTTCTCCGTGAATGGCATCTCTTGAGTTTCTTCCAAATTCTCAGACTTTCCTGGCTTGATCTATTCTCTGTGAATAGCTTGTCTTGAACTTATCGAGGTTTAGGGACCCACAGGCTTCTTAAAAGCAATTGTCAAGAAACTCTACTCCCCAGAGATGATCTCTTCTCCGTGAATTGCATCTCTTGAGTTTCTTCCAAATTCTCGTATTTTCCTGGCTTGATCTATTCTCTGTGAATAGCCTGTCTTGAACTTTTCGGGGTTTGGGGAACCACAGGCTTCCTAAAAGCATCCCCGCCTCCTCTTGGGCGTTGTACAAGGACCCTTCGGCTTCTTAGAAGTATTCACAGCCTCCTCTTAGGCTTTGTATAAATGATTTCTTCCTCCGGGAATGATAGCCTCCTCTTGGGCTTAGTACAAATTGTCCCTCAGCTTCTTAAAAGTTTCCAGCCTCCTCTTGGGCTTCGTACAAATTGTCCCGACGACCTCCTAAAGGTATAGGAACAGAAATCAGTCATCTTAATAGAACAGTCTTTCCAAGAGTCTACTACTGTTTCTCAAAGCATAGTACAAAAGATGAAACACTAGACTTGGACAGTCTAATTTCCTTGAGTCTCAAAGACATTCTCAAGCTCCTTCCAAAACTAGGAGATGAAACCCGTAGACTCGGACAGTCTCAATACCCTTTGGATTTCCCATTTCCTTAAAGAACAGGAAATAACCCTGATCCTCGAATCAAAATCCCTGAGTACAAACATTACTCATATAAGAACTGATTTTCTCTTTAAATTAGCATACTAGACTTGTCACTCAACTGAAACAGTCACAATAGCCTCCTCTTGGGCTTTGTATAATGATTCTCCCCAGCGGAGCTAACAATTGTAGCCTCCATCTCGGGCTTCGTACGAGATACAAAAAACTCTCTTGTTGAGTCAAATAGCCTCTATCTCGGGCTTTATACGAGATTCCAAAAGATTCTCTCGTTGAGTCAAAACCTTTTAGCCTCTCTCTCGGGCTTTGTACGAGACACATATTAGCCTCCTCTTAGGCTTTGTATAAGAAAACCACTGGTTGATCCAATAAACCTTTTAGCATCAAAGATGTGCCTCATTCACAGTACATAAACATCAACAACTCCTTCCCCTTCATCTAATCGTTGTAAGCGGCAAGCCTCTAGATCATCTATATCTATGCCACTGTCCCTCCTTTAGCATGAGAAATTCCTAAGGAAAGATGACATTGCTCTAAACTGAGTTAAAGTCTTCTCCTTCAGGTTGGAAATCCTTATAAAGGAAATTATGGCATTGCCGGATTCACATATCCCAGTTAAAGTAATTCTCCTTTATAAACAGTTGTGACAGACAAACCCCTCTTTAGAGATGACAAACTCTCTCTAAAGTTGAGACCTTTTAGCTTCACATCTTGGGCCTTGAACAAGATACAAATAGACTCTTCAGCTTCACATCTTGGGCTTTGAACAAGATACAAACCACCTTTTAGCTTCACGTCTTGGGCTTTGAACAAGACACCAAAACCTCATTTCCTCCCGTAGAATAGGAGGAACTACGATCGCTCTGATTTCCCTGTTTCGGTAAACGGGAATACGTAGGCATAAGATTGAAAGAAAAATCTTAGCGAGCACACTAAACAAAAACCCAAAATCCCATACCTTCTCATCTCAATCGAAAAGCATCAGTCTTAACCTCCCACCAATCGACCGGACCCTATTTTTAACAAAATAACCTAAGAGAGACCCACAATCTTTGTAGCATCTGTAAATCAACAGTCATCTGTTTAAACTCAATTTGCAAGCAGGGTTAATTGAAGACAACTATTTCCCTTCCTTCACCAGCTTCAATAGGATAAAAAATGAATCGAGCTGTAGTATTAGAACGATCGTGCTTCGCAACCACATCCAAAAATCACTCGCTACAGAAAAATGGCGACTCTACTGGGGACAACGAGATCTTGTTCTCTTCACATCTCCTAGGTAGAAACCTTAAAAATTTGGTCTTTCTTTCTTTTTTGGGGTGGGACTTTTAGCCGACTTCACTAGGATCTTAGGTCAAAACCTTTAAGTGGGGAAGGAACCACAGAATGACGTCTCCGCCGGGGAACCATTTTTTGTCAGGAACATAAGATTCATAGCTCTTAAAAGTCTAGGACATTAGGACAAATATATATACCGCTTTTCCTAATTGATATCTGTGTTTATTTTTCTGCTAATGGGAATGCATGTGATGCCGCATGTGGAAAGATTGAGTATACACTTAAGATAAGTGATGGCGACAAGGTCGACCATCAACCTCAGTGGAGGCTTCCCAATGCAACCCATTCCCTCTCATAGGCAATGGGCCGATTGTGACATCTGAGAAGCTGAGGAGCTAACCCTTTTGTAGTGCGGAAACTATCGGAAATAGTTGTCACGCGATACTACCCTCATTTGAGGCTGATGATCTATTCTCTGTGAATAACATTTACTCTAAGATTTCATACAGCTCGCTGGTGATCCGCTTGCTGTTTGTTATCCTGGGAGGAGCTGATGATTTTGAGTACAGGTACAAAAAATCACCCTAGTATAAACCTTTGGGGATGGGTAGAGCCTTGACTTCATGACAACGACCCTTTGACCCCATGTTTTTTCTATGTTTTTGTGTGCTGCATTCATGCATTCATTTAAAAAATATTAAAACATAAAAAGAAAAGTTCTCTTCTAGTCTCTCTATTTTTTTAAAATAAACTAAGACTGTGATTGCAAATATCAGAGAAAAGGATTGCGCTAATGAATTTCGGTAGAAGGAGAACTCATAAGTATACCTTCAGGATTCCAAAACTAGAGGATTTAAGAGGTTTGGAGAGGATGATCACAAACCAAGAGGATTTCAGAGCCAAGTACGGAGGTTTGCTATCTCTGCTAAGAGTCCATGTGATTGAGGGAATCATGGATGCGCTCATTCAGTTCTACGATCCGGTCGACCATTGTTTCACATTCCTGGATTACCAGCTAGCACCAACGCTGGAGGAATTTTCTCATCTGATTGATCTACACATTACCGATCAAGCTCCATTTTCTGGACTGGAATAAATTCCAAAGAATCAAACCATTGCAAGAGCAATTCATTTGGACGAGTCTGAGGTCAGGACTCACATGACCACTAAGGGTGGCATACAAGGTTTACCAGCCCAGTTCTTGACAAAGAAAGCCCTGTACTTCGCCAGTATCGGGAACGTGACTGATTTTGAAAGCATCTTTGTTTTACTCACCTACGGGTTATTTCTGTTGCCCAACATTAATAACTTCGTCGATATCAACTCCATTAAGGTTTTTCTCATTGGAAACCCTGTACCGACTTTGCTCGCAGATGCGTATCATTCTATACACTTAGGAAATTTGTACAGTGGAGGGGAGATCACATGTTGTGTACCTCTGCTTTATAAATGGTTTATCTCCCATTTGCCTAAGTCTGCTGCTTTTTGGGATCTTAAGAGTGCCTTACGTTGGTCGCAGAAAATCATGTCCCTCACCAACTCTGACATTGATTGGTGTAATAGGATTTATGATGGGATTAGGATCATTGAACATTGTGGAAACTTCCCCAATGTACCCCTTATAGGAACTAAGGGAGGAATCAATTACCATCCAGTTCTCATTCGTCATCAATTTGGATACCCGATGAGACACGTCCCACGGGGTGTTCATCTGGAAGGTATTTTCTTCAAGGAAGGAGAATGTGAAAGAGCACTAAAGATAGAAATAATGCACTCTTGGAAACATGTTCATAAGAAAGGACGGGAGTCTCTAGGAAAACCAGACTGTGTCTCGGTGGAGCCTTATCTCCACTGGGTACAAACTAGAGCTCTCAAGCTAAAAATGCCTTATCCTCATCACGAAGTTCTTCCACCGAGGGAATCTGTCATGTACTTCATGACTGAGACTGAAAAGCTTCAGGTTACTCTCAACAGAGTTCAACGGGAGAGGTGGTCTTGGAAGAACAAGTACCACACCCTCAACGTAGAGTGCATCAAAATACAACAACTACTGAAAGATAAGGACGCTCTGATTGAAATTTTGGAGCAGCATGCTGTAGAGAATCAAGATGACCAAAGGAATTTGCTCACTCCTTTCACCTGGCAAATGAATGACAACCCGACAACGGCCCAAGAGCCCCAGTCAAAGAAAAGGAAAATACCAGAGTCAGCACCCGATTTCTCTTCAGAGAGGACTCGGGACCCATTAGCTTAGGTTTCTGTTTCTGCACCTTGTAATCTACTGTATTTCCATTTCGGTAATCCTTTGAATTCAATAAAAAGGGGTTTCCCCACTGTTTGATATTTGCAATCTAATTGTCGAAGTTTATTTTGATTAAACCAAAAAACAATTAATATAATCATTGCATTCATCATTCTCACATCGCGTATTCTTCTTACCTACGAATCTCACGTTTGTGTCTCGGTTCTAGAGTCAAACTGTCTCATTCGTACAATACTCGGGCCAATCATCAGAAAAAGATGGATGATCTTGAGGAAGAGAACAAAGAGTTGAAAGAAGAAATCGACGCTCCGAGAGAGGATATGAGAAAGCTTCGTAACGACATGCAAGCCATAGCAGAAGCTCAGCTACAAAGGACTGTGATCTCAGAGATCACCTCAACGCCCATAGTGGAGAAGTATGATCCTAGGTATCAAATGCCGAAAGATCGTCCTTGGGGCATGCCTGTTAACTATATCTCGGAAGGATATGTTTCGCCAATCACTGAAGATCAGGGAATCATAACAGAAGCCACTGGGCCTGAAGGTTACAAACTTCGGGAAAGCGAAGATGCCAGGGGCATACTGAAGACTCTTGAAGGTTACAAACTTCGGGAAACGCCAAGATTCACTGCCGTAGTCACGGTACCACCCCCTGTGGTGCACACTGTCCCAGAAGGACAGATTCCACCGATACCTTCTGATAAGAAGGAAACTATGTTCGATAGAATGGATGAATTCCAGGAACAGTTCCTGGAAATGCAGAAGGAACTGCAAGCCATCCGCGGTCAGGATTTATTTGGAAAGGACGCCGCAGACCTCTGCTTGGTCCCTAATGTGAAAGTTCCGCACAAATTTCAAGTGCCCAACTTTGAAAAATACAAGGGTAACTCTTGCCCTCAGAGCCATCTGGTGAAGTACGCTCGGCGAATGTCAGCTCAGATGGGGAATCAGGACCTACTGATTCACTACTTTCAGGATAGTTTAACTGGTGCCGCACTCAAATGGTACATGGGTTTAAACCGTGCCACGATCAGCACATTCAGAGATCTTGGTACTGCCTTCGTCCAATAATACAATACAATTTGGACATGGCACCAGACAGAGATCAGCTCAGAAAGATGTCACAAAAGGACAAGGAAACCTTTAAGGAGTACGCTCAGAGATGGCGTGAAATTGCCGCTCAGATTTGTCCACCGCTTGAGGAAAAAGAGATGATAAAGATCTTCTTAAAGACCTTAAGCTCATTTTACTATGACAGAATGGTTGCCAATGCACCCAGTGATTTCACCGAGATGGTGGGCATGGGAGTTCGTCTTGAGGAAGCCATCCGAGAAGGACGTTTGGTAAAAGACGCCGGATCATCAAGTAGTACAAAACGATACGGTAGTGCTCTCCCTAAGAAAAAAAGCAAGATACTGGGAATATCTCTCTCGGAAAGCAAAGCCGACGGTACCAACCGGTAGCAGCTGTAACTTCTGCTATTAGCCCTGCGCCTATTCCTACGTATCAATCTCAGGTTGCACAGAGCCAACCTAATCAATAAAGGACACAACAGCCTCTTCAACAGGCTCGTCCTCCATACAATAACAACTGTACAACGCAGCCACCAGGGTTTGATCCTATACCCATGTTATACGCAGAACTATTTCCGTTACTACTGGCTAAGGGGCACATCCAGACTAAGTCTCCTCTTACAGTACCGGAAAATCCGCCTTTTTGGTTCAAAGCGGATCAGACTTCCCCTTATCATCAAGGAGGTCCAGGGTATAACATAGAAAACTGTCTCAATTTCAAATCTGACGTGCAAAAGCTTGTTAAGAGCGGGCTCTTATCTTTCAAGGATACAAATCCCAATGTTCTTACGAACCCACTGCCTCAGCATGAGAAAGCTACAGTTAACCTGATTGAGAAAGAATTTAACAACGTCTATCAAATTCATGATATACTCTTGTTAAGGACCAATCTGGTCAAGATGCATTGTAGACAGAGTGGGTACGGCCATGTGCCACCTCATAATTATCATCAGTGTGATATCTGTTCTAAAAGCAATCGAGGGTGTTCTGTGGTGCAATCAGCTCTACAGGAACAGATGGATCTCGAATGGATCCAAGAGCACCAAGTTTATGGATTTAACATGGTCTATACGAATTCCAACGTCATTCAGAACCACGACATCCGTGCGATGAATGTCAACCTGGTGGCAATGCACTCAAGGCAAAGCCAGTATCATAATCTGCCGCGGCACAATTATGGTTCTTGTCTGAGTTGCTCGGTAAACAAACAGGGATGCTCTTTTATACAAGAGGCCCTCCAGCGTCAGATGGATCTTGGATGGATCCAGGACTACCATGATAGGAATCCCTATCAGATCAACATGGTTCAAATCTTCGACATTCGCTTGATGAATACCAACTTGGTAGAGTTGCATGCTGAGCAGGTCCGACTCAGATTCCTGGTATCACATAATTATTACAGCTGTAAAGTGGGTTGCGAAAACGATCAGGGATGTGCCCTTGTCCAGGAGGCACTTCAGCACTTATTAAATCATTGGTGGATGCCAATCTACATGGATGAAGATACTCAGCAAATTAGTATCAATAACAGAAACCCCACTCGGCGCAAAGTCAGGATGTCCGACTCATGGAAGTTAACCTAGTGAGGTTACATTGTATTCAAAGTGGGCGTGGCCAGGTGCCACCGCACAATTATGAACGTTGTGGAGTCTGTTCGGAAAGTAACCAAGGGTGCTACCTTGTGCGAGCAGCTCTCTAGGGGCAGGTGGATCGTGGAGAGATTCGCCCATATCCAGGTTCCAGACCCATCAATTGGTCGCCGAACTACCTTGCCAATCAAATTGAGGACGTTGTCGTCATCTCTGATCATCAGAGGACTAGGAATGTTTTTGCCATTATCCCTCTGCTTGACGAATCAAGAATTCCCAATCGGGAATAGATTAAAATTACTTACGACAGTCAGAAAAAACAGAAGGTTCCCATAGTCATCTATCTGCCGGGACCACTACCGTATGAATCAGCTAAGGCAATCCCTTACAAATACGGTGCAACAACAATTGAAAATGGAAAGGAATTTCCATTACCCTCCGTCGTGAATATTGCAGACATCAGTCGAGTAACACGGAGTGGTAGAATCTTTAACAGAGGAGTTGGAGAGTCCAACAAAGAAAAGGAACTTTAGACAGAAGCTCCTGATCCATAAGTCGGTCAGTCCAGTAATCCCGACCTTTCAAAAAACAATGATGAGATGCTGAAGCTCATCCAAAGGAGTGAATACAACATTGTTGATCAGCTATTACAGACTCCTTCAAAGATCTCCGTGCTGTCACTTTTACTCAGTTCAGAAGCGCACAGGGAAGCTCTACAGAAAGTCTTGGAGCAAGCCTTCGTAGAACAGGATGTAACAATCAGACAGTTCGATAGCATTGTCTCTAACATCACTTCCTGCAATAACTTGGGATTTAGTGATGAGGAATTACCTGAAGAGGGTCGCCGTCATAACATGGCGCTCAATATTACAGTCAACTGCCAGGACGATGCTTTAGCCAGCGTACTGGTAGACACAGGGTCAGCTCTAAATGTTATGCCGAAGTCCACTTTGACTCAATTATCATTCAAAGGCCCTCCGATGAGAGTGAGGTCGTCGTCAAAGTGTTCGACGGATCCAGAAAAATGGTTATCGACGAAGTTGACCTTCCCATAACTATTGGTCCTCACACTTTCCAAGTCACCTTCCAGGTCATGGACATCCGGGCAACGTACAATTGTTTATTAGGAAGACCTTGGATACATCAGGCTGGTGCGGTCACTTCAACCCTCTACCAAAAGCTAAAGTTCGTCCAGAACGGCCAACTCATCACAATCTGTGGGGAACAGGCCTTGCTCGTCAGCAATTTATTGTTATCCACTTATGTGGAACCAGAAGGGATAATTGGAACCCAGTTCCAAGCGCTTTCGCTACACAAGGACGATCAATCTGGAGGAGGAACTTCGATTTCCTCATACAAAGATGCTATTAAAGCAGTCGAGAGTACCGATACAATAGGGTGGGGACAGCTTGTCATTCCTACTAGCAATACAACAAAGAAGGGTTATGGTTTTTCTGTAACCTGTACCCGGACAGCTGCCAACGATGAAACTATTCATCCCATTCAGAACTTCTTCCACAGTGGAGGTTTCCTTCACCCAGTGTCTCAGGCAATCCATGTTATCAATGAGGAGGATTCCTCCGACACAGATGAAGAATGGAAGTCCTACCTTAACGAGGACGATTATATGTCTTAGGAAGAGGTGCCTATGCCATTTTGCTATCCTGCACAGAGTCCGAGATTTATACCACGGTCAGATGTCGAAATGATATACGGAGGTTGTGATCCGGAAGGATGCCATGCTCCGCCAAATTCATTAGAGGAGGACACTCTGATGAAAGACAACTTTGACCACACTTACTATGGCCCGATGGACGGCCTGCCAATGTGGCAGCCTCACCCAGGAGACATGGGGCCAGAAAGTCAGCCGAGTAATGAAACTCAGCTGAGCATCATTGAACATAATACCTGTGTCCCCACCATGTCATGGGATCAACACTCGGGTCATTCAGAAACTACTCAACATGACGATGAATTTGCAACGTTTGCAGGACTAGAATTCATCAGCTATGCCTTTCCCGAGGTCAACGTCATCGAGAGGGATGACCCCTCCAGTTCCAAAGAAGTGTGGGACATCTGGGACAACCGAGTGGAAAATACGACTTCATGGTCAAGTACACCGCTCCCGAAAGCTCTCATATCAGGCTCGAAGATATCCAGCCAACTGGATGGGGAGATACAGCTGAGAGCACAAATGCTATGCAAAATATAATAGAGGAATCCTCCTACAACAATTCTGCCTGGGAGACAGATTCCAATGATCCTGCTTCACCAGAAATCAGCGTTATTTCTGAAGACAAATCAAGGAAGGTGCTAGACTTTGTGATTCACCGAGGAGTTCGCCGCCAGTGGGTCGCAGTTGATGCTCCGAAGATTGTTCATAAGTCAAAGTAATTGCCATCTTTAACCTTTCACCCTGCCCAGGTGAAACAGATGTTTTGATAGGGCTCGCTTTCTGTAAATTTCCCTTTTCGCTTTGCCCAAAGCGACAGAGTTTTGTTTTATAGGGCTGTAGTTTCAAGAATTGACTTGTTTATTAATAAAATAACATCGTTCTGTAATTTCCGCATTTATTGTTGTTTTCTCTTTTTTGCTTTTCTCAGAAAATGGTAATCCTAAAAAAGAAAACTCAATAACAAAAACAAGCAGTAATAAAAAAAATACACTGCACACACTTGCATTTTCTCTATCTCTTCTAAACACGAATCATCACGTCATGCAGATTGCTTGTTTTAAACCCCGTTGAAACATACGATCCGATGCCTTTTCCCGAATTTGAGTTCCCGGTATTTGGGGATGAAGAAGAAGTTGACAACGAAATTCCAGAAGAGATCTCCCGATTACTCAGACAAAAGGAAAGGTCCATTGAACCTCACAAAGAGCCATTGGAAACGGTAAACTTGGGTTCGGAAAAAGAGAGAAAAGAAATCAGGATTGGGGCACTGCTCTGTCCAACTGCTAAAGAGAGTTTGATAAAGCTTCTCAAAGAATTCCCCGATGTATTCGCTTGGTCCTATCAGGATATGCCAGGGTTGGATACCGGCATCGTGGAACATCACTTACCGTTAAGATCGGAATGTCCACAGTAAAACAGAGGTTGAGACGCACTCACCCGGACATGGCCATCAAAATCAAAGAAGAGGTATAGAAACAGATTGATGCGGGTTTCCTCGCCACGTCAGAATATCCTCAATGGTTAGCCAACATCGTACCTGTTCCCAAAAAGGACAGAAAGTTCAGAATGTGTGTCGATTACAGGGATCTAAACAAGGCTAGTCCAAAGGACGACTTTCCTTTACCGCACATTGACATGCTGGTAGACAGTACAACAAAGTTTAAAGTTTTCTCCTTCATGGATGGATTCTCGGGCTATAACCAGATCAAAATGGCGCTGAAAGACATGGAGAAAACTTCGTTCATTACCCCATGGGGGACCTTTTGTTACAAGGTAATGCCGTTCGGTTTGAAGAACGCTGGGGCAACCTATCAAAGGGCCATGACTACTCTGTTTCATGACATGATACACAAAGAAATCGAAGTGTATGTCGATGATATGATTGTAAAATCTAAGACAGAGGAGGAGCATGTGACCCACCTGTCAAAACTATTCGAGCGTCTGAGAAAATACAAACTCCGCTTGAATCCCAACAAGTGCACCTTCGGTGTCCATTCAGGAAAACCCTTAGGGTTCATCGTCAGCCAGAAAGGAATTGAGGTTGATCCTGACAAGGTCAAGGCCATTCAAGAAATGCCTTCTCCAAAAACTGAAAAACAAGTCAGAGGATTCCTGGGACGTTTGAACTACATCTCCAGATTCATATTCCTCATGAGTGCCACTTGTGCGCCGATTTTCAAGTTACTCAAAAAGAACCAGGACTGCGTTTGGACAGAAGATTATCAAACCGCCTTCAACAATATTAAGGAAAATCTGTTGAATCCTCCGATTCTATCACCTCCAGTGGAAGGAAGACCACTGATCATCTACCTCACAGTCTTGGAAGACTCAATGGGATGTGTACTTGGCCAACATGACAAAACCAAACGGAAAGAGTCTGCCATTTACTATCTAAGTAAGAAGTTCACCGACTGTGAAACTCGGTACACGATGCTCGAGAAAACTTACTGTGTTTTGGCTTGGGCAGCCAAACGTCTGCGCCAGTACATGATCCGTAACACTACTTGGTTGGTCTCCGAGATGGATCCAATCAAGTATGTATTTGAAAAACCTGCTCTCACGGGAAGAATCGCCCGTTGGCAGATGTTGTTATCAGAATATGACATAGAGTACCATGCTCAAAAATCCGTTAAAGGAAGTATTTTAGCCGATCATTTGGCTAATCAACCGATTGACGATCAAGAATCAGTCGGGTTTAACTTCCCAGACGAAGATGTCATGTATCTAAAAATGAAAGACTTTGACGAACCGCTACCTAGTGAAGGGCTAGAACCAGGTTCCCAATGGGGACTTATCTTTGACGGAGCAGTTAATCATTACGGAAACGGAATTGGGGCAATAATTGTTACCCCTCAGGGTACCCACATTCCTTTCACCGCTCGACTTACGTTCAAATGTACAAACAACGAGGCCGAATATGTAGCTTGTATTATGGGTCTCGAAGAAGCGGTCGATTTAAGGATAAAAAACTTTGACATATATGGCGATTCAGCCTTGGTCATCAATCAGATAAAAGGAGATTGGAACACATACCAATCAGGATTGATTCCTTACAAAGATTACGCGAGAAGGTTGCTACCATTCTTCAACAGAGTTGAGTTTCATCACATCCCTCGTGATGAGAATCACATGGCTGATGCATTAGCCACACTCTCTTCTATGATTAGTGTAGGTCAATGGAATGACATACCTAAGATTGACATAATGCGCCTTGAAAGGCCCGCTTATGTCTTCACGATTGAAGCAGTCATAGACGATGAACCTTGGTATCACGATATCAAATGCTTCCTTCAAAAACAAGAGTACCCTCCTGGGGCACTAAGAAAAGATAGAAAGACCCTCAGAAGACTGGCTGGAAACTTCTTCCTAAGCGGCGATACTCTCTATAAGAGAAACTTTGACATGGTTTTGCTTCGATGCGTCGACAGACCAGAAGCAGACATGTTGATGAAAGAAATTCATGAAGGATCCTTTGGCACTCATGCCAACGGACACACAATGGCGAGAAAAATTCTAAGAGCAGGGTACTATTAGTTGACAATGGAATCCGACTGCTACAAGTACATGAGGAGGTGTCATAAGTGTCAGATATACTCCGACAAAATTCATGTACCGCCAACGCATCTCAAGGTTCTTGCTTCCCCATGGCCTTTTCCCATATGGGGAATCGACATGATTGGCATGATTGAGCCCAAGGCTTCAAACGGACATCGGTTCATCCTGGTAGCCATTGACTATTTCACCAAGTGGGTCGAAGCAGCGTCATACGCTAATGTAACCCGACAAGTGGTGGTCCGATTTATCAAAAACAATATCATCTACCATTATGGTGTTCCGAACCAGATCATTACTGATAATGGATCTAACTTGAACAATAAGATGATGAAAGAGTTGTGCGTAGAGTTCAAGATTAAACACCATAACTCATCTCCCTACCGACCCAAGATGAACGAAGCAGTAGAAGCGGCTAACAAGAACATCAAGAAGATTGTTCAAAAGATGGTTGTAACCTACAAAGATTGGCACGAGATGCTACCCTTTGCGCTTCACGGTTATCGTACGTCTGTCCGAACTTCAACAGGGGATACCCCTTTCTCTCTAGTATATGGCATGGAAGCAGTGCTCCCCATAGAAGTAGAGATTCCGTCAATCCGGGTATTGATGAAAGCTAAGCTTACAG
The DNA here is from genome assembly GCA_022829125.1 of Lathyrus tuberosus. Taxonomy (NCBI): domain Eukaryota; kingdom Viridiplantae; phylum Streptophyta; class Magnoliopsida; order Fabales; family Fabaceae; genus Lathyrus; species Lathyrus tuberosus. Next base: position 886,989 of record JALAZF010000082.1, on the reverse strand, counting down.
AAGCCGAATGGTGTCAAAGTCGACACGACGAACTCAATCTGATCGAAGAAAGGCGAATCACAGCTCTATGCCACGGTCAGTTGTATCAACAAAGAATGAAGAAGGCGTTCAACAAAAAGGTTCGACCTCGCGTCTTCAAGAAAGGAGACCTTGTGCTCAAGAAGATACAATCATTTCTCACTGAGTCGCGAGGTAAATGGACTTCGAATTATGATGGCCCCTACGTGGTCACGAAAGCTTTCTCAGGAGGCGCCTTGAGACTTGCAACCATGGACGGAGAGGAATTTGCCTACCCCACGAATGTTGATGTAGTCAAGAAATACTTCGCCTAAACTAAAAAAAACATCTCGGTGGATTGAAAACCCGAAAGGGCGGTCCAGGCAAAAGTTAGAGACAAAATAAAAAAATCATCCCGGTGGATTGGAAACATCACAGTACAATCCAAGCAAAAGTTAGGGATAATGGCAAGTAACTATGTTCAACAGAGGCAAGTCCCTCATCAGCAGTTACACCATCCATCAGAGGAAAACTCCAGTCAAGGTCATCTTCGACAGAAGATCAGGATGTCCTGAATTCAAAGTTAGTAGAAGGATAGTGGTCGTTATGTTTCAACGTAGCCCTTTTCCCTGTAAATTACCATTTTCTAACTTTGTAAATACTCTTTGGAATCACGCGTTTGGCTGATCTCCATATTATCAATAAAATTTGAGCCCTTGTGCTTTTGTTTGTAATTCTCATTTGTTTTAGTTTTACAGAACCAGCAGCACCAAATCTTGTTCTAACACTCAAAACAGGGCAATGGACAAAAACACAAAATAATTAAAATTGGTGGACCAAATAAGAGAATAAAATTTTATTTCAACCATTATTTTTTTAAAATAAATAAGGCATAGAAAAGGGAACTATTAGAATAAATGAAATTGATAAAAAAAAGGACAAAAAGAAGAGGAAGAGGACCAAACTAAAACCATCTCAAGATGCTCTTACCTAAAGTTTGGTAATCTAAGTCTAACACTTCTATAACTATACAAATGTAATACCCCATATTCTCTAAATGCTCAATTGGATATCAGATGAGATCAAATGAGTGTCTATGTACTCTATCTTTGGTCAATTGGAATAATAGAATCTTCTAAGTGCTTTGAGTATTGTCAATTGGGATCATTAGAGCAACTAGTGAACTATGAATAGGTCAATTAATTAACAAAAGAGGCAGATCAATATTTATTAGTTCAAGAGAGGATTTAATGATAACTCTAATAATTGATCAATTGGTGTTAGACGATAAAATATCAATTGGAGATATTTTACCCTATTGGATTATATTATATAATATAGGTATTATATATATAATTGTATGAGAAGAAGAAGAAAAAAAAAATTTGGGAAAGAAGAAAGAAGAAAATGTGGAAAAGAGAGAGGAAGAGAAAGAAGGGAGTAAAAAGCTTAGGAAGAAGGAAAAGCTTGGATCTTCATAATCTCTTCATCAAATCATCTCATCTTCTTCATCATCATCTTGCTTTGAGGTGGGTTCTAGTTAGAAACTTTAAGTTCTAAAAGTTAGAGTTGTTAGAACTTAGGTTAGGAATTGATAAAATGAGTAATTTTGCTAAATCTATGTTTCTAATGGTTCAAATGTGGAATACATGCATAGCGTAGTCGGGATATGTATGAGTAATGACTTATGATAAATGTTGTGATGTTCCTTTGAGTTTCTATGAGTTTCCATGGGTGTTTGTACTAAGAAATGCAGGTTTTTGAACTTCTGTTTCAGTGTTAACCGATTAACCCAGCATGGTTAACCGGTTAACGCGTGTATTTTTGCTGTTATGAGTGTATATGTGGTTGGTTAACCGATTAACCCACTATGGTTAACCAGTTACCAAATTATGCCTCTAACTCTCATTTTGGCTCTGTGTGAACAGTTAACCATAGTTAACCGGGTAACCATATACCTTTAACTGGTTAACACTGTCTTGGACTGTGAATATTTAAAAATCCATATCTTTTGAATCGTAATTCCGATAGAGAATCTTAATGGCGATGCTCGTGCATTCGATGGTCTAGTGGAGAGTGAGACATTATATGGAACATGTGTGGAACTTTGTGTTCTATGTGATTAAGGCATTTGTGGCCTTGTGATTTTCGAATACAATCACGCTTGTGTGAGATCACGTAATCAGAACCGTTTCCCTAAGACTTGCCATTTCGCGAGTTGAGGCTTATATAGAGAGCTCCTCTGGAATGTACGCATGATTACTTGGCAGGTTTGATTCCCGCGTGTAGTACGAATGGAACCTATGGGTAAAGACTTGTGATGATTAACGACCATGTGAAGTGACGATTCGTCAGGTGATAATATGTCCCTTAGTTTCCGAATCCATTTCGTATGTCAAGTAAGTGCAAGGATCCATGACTCGTGCCGACTTCTAGACGTAGAAGAGGACAAGAAAAAGAGATGCCTTGATGAGGTTACTGATTAGTGATAGTTTGAGTTGGTGAACTCATGAACATGTTTCAATATAGTGTGAGATTGTGAACTCAAAATCTTTTCCCTTCCCTTTTGACTTTAGTTAGGATTGGCTAGAACCCTCTAAAGCCGAGAGAATCCTTAAGATAGGGAACTCACTGAGATTAATATCTCACCCGATTATCGTTGTTATGTTTCAGGTGTTGTTTGCAGGTTTAGTTTACAAGTGGATCTATGCTTGGATGTTTCAAGAGAAGCTTAGTTTGAGTTTTCCGTTGTGTATTATGTTCTTATACAATTAAGGATATTGTACTTTAATCTTAGATTTTATTATTTTGGCTAATTTCCATGTCTTGTACCATAGGTTGTATTTTTGTATTAGAATGGTCAAGTATGTGAATTACGCCTATAGACACTTATGATGGTGTCTGTACCAGATTAGCACTTGTATGGTATTATTCTAGGTTATATTATACAGGGCGCTACAACAAAAGAGCTCAAACAAACTCATTCTGAAAAAATTGTAATTGAGTAAAGTTAGAGGTTAGAGTTGGATAAAATATATGCACATTAGTTCTCTTTCTTAAAAATGTGAGAAACCAAAAAATTTCATGTTGCGAATGAGAGATATACAATTGTTTCATGTGTTACTTAACTACACTTGAACCGCCTTTAAGATTTTATTCTTCTCTTCCCAACTTTCTAAAGTAAAATCAAAACTTTCAAAATCTATTTTATTTGTTTTAAATTTGAAAATTTATAAATTAAAGATTTCTTTTAAAAATTATTTTATAAAATTAGATAACTACAAAATTTTAATTATTTTAAAATTAAAATTGTGGTCACCGTTTTTTAAAATATTTGTTTTAAATCCCCATATATTTATATTTGCTTTTTTTATCTATATACTTATCTAATTTTATAAAAAAATTGAAAACCACAAAATAAATAGATTAAAAGGAAAGATAAGAAAAGAGGAGAGGGACTAAACATTGACCTTAAAGTTAACTAATGACGTAATTTGAGAGACTTATTCTATTACAAATAAATGTTTCCCTAAGAAAAGTGGAAAGATGATCCCACTTGATATTCTCCTAAGAAGATATGTCGAAATTAGGGAATTTATCTGCACACTAATAGCTCGATTGCCTTCATTTCTCCCATAAGCTTAACATATAGAGCAGAACATATGCTTATATCTACTGCAAAGCAACCCCCGAAGTTACATGCTTTGTCTATGAAGATATTTCCAATTGCATCATGATTTGTATTGACAAGAGTGTCATCCGTGTTGCACTTGATCCAATGGAAGAAACGATGTGAAATGACATTTACAAATCTGACATTTTAAAAATTATTGATGTGATAATTAGTAAATTAATAAATTATTACCACAACAAGATAAATTCATATTTATAACAATTGATCAAAATAAAAGATATTAAAATTAATTGAAAAACTTAAATATGAAATATAATTTTAATAAAAAATTACTTTTAAAAACATCTAAATATAATAAAAACATCAAGCAATAAAAAAACTAAAATATCTAAAAACTAATTTTGAAAAAACTAAAAATAAATAATGAGTTAGAATCAACAAAAACTATTAAATTTTGTCAAACTAATAAAAACTATTAAACTATTTAAAAATTTTGAAAACACTACCTATAGACAACATGTTAATAAAAAACTAATGTTTTCATTGCTAAATTTAAAAAATCAGTTTATCGATCCATTGATTTAAAAAAACTTACTATCTACAATGACGGAGAGTACCAAACTTCTTTTAAAAATAATAAAATGATCAAAAGTAAACCTAAGCCTTTATTTTTCGCTTCACAATTCACTACTAGAATTTTTTTTAACTAATGACAGAATTTAGAGAGGGAATTGTTCATTCTCTGTTAGAGATGGATTTAAAGACGGAATTTTTAAGATAGAGACCATCTTTAAATTTGGATAAATAGTGACAATATTTAAAAACGTAAAACTCAGTCTCCAAATACTTCCGTCTCAAGTCTATCTCCAATTGAAAAATTTGTAAATTATATTAATAAAATAATGTTTAGAGACGAAATTCGGAGAAAGATTATTTCCGTATTTAAATAGTTCTGTCTCAGTGGCCGTCACCCCTATGTCAATTAAATAAATGAAATACCAAACTTTTGATTGAGATAGAAAATATCCATCTCTAAATAATTCCGTGTCCAATTTTCGTCTCCAAATAAATTATGAAAAAACTAAAAATAAAAATGCAGTTCTCTTAGTCAATTTCCAATTCCCCCATTAAATTCAAATAACCCGCATAAAGTTACATTTTATTATAATTTTTTTAATATAATTTTTTAATCTTTATCAAAAACAAAGGAAACACAGTAACAATGCCCTAAACAAATACTCCTTTTCTTCCATAATCTGTTATCTTCTTTCATTGCGCCGCGTTTAATTTCTACCCCATTTTCGTTCCATTTAGATTAGTTTCCTCTCCAATAAGTGCAAATCGATTATTTCATCTTTAATCAAAGATATTCGTCATCTACAATTTCTCTTTCTTCTTAACTTTTGACTTCAACTACTTGGTTTAGGGTTTGTTGTTGTTGGGTTTTTTTGTTTAGGGTGGAATTATAAGTTTTGTATGTAGAAATTATGTTTATGATTCCACATAGAAACTTAGAGTGTCTCATAATTTCTATGTTAAATAAATCTATTTCTCTCATCTATTATAATTTCAGGTACAAGATGGTTTCCTTGTTATTTTATTCTAAAGAGCAAATTTCCTTATTAGATGTGTTATGTGAATTTGTGTTTGCTGTATTAGTTAGAATCTAATGTATATGAATGATTTCTATGGGTGTTAGCATCATTAAATAATTTCTCTTTAAGCTACTGAATGAATAAAATGGCAGGAAAATTGATTGAAACCACTTGTTAGATCTGTGGAAGCTTTGAACAACATTCTAGATTAATCTCTTGTCAATAAACAGAAAGGTGAGCTATAACTTCATTTCTTGTTATTTCTAATAAATGGATCTCTCTTTTTCCATACATGTCTCTGTTTTTTAATATCTATTTTGATCTCGGCTTGTTATTTTATTCAAGCTACAAATTAATACTAATAATTATTATTGGTTTGAGTTTTGAAACATAGAGGATTGATAGTTAAAATATGGACTTTATATACTGTTGTACTACCTAAGTTGTGTGGAATAAAAATCATAATTTTATTAAAAAGTAAGTGTCTGATATGCAGGATTTTGAATATACACTAAAGTTAAATAGTTTGAACCTCAAATCCATGATTCTAGATATGCATGGTCCTGTTATTTTACATTTCTCTAGTTTGTATCTTGACTTACTTTATCATTTTTATTTGGTTTAAGTCAATCTATAATTATAAGTAGGCTTTCAATATGTGCCATCCTGTCTTAATTAAGCTTTCAGTTGAGTTTGGTGATTAAGTTTGGTTAGTAAATTAGGTGTTTATTTGGGATTTGTTTTAGTTCCTCCTTGTTAGCTGCATTTTCCGTTTGTAGTTGTTGCTTTCAGTTGGTGTTTTGGGGCAGGTTGTTTCTGTTTGTGTGTGTTGGTTGGTTGTTTATGAGGTTTCCAGGTTTTTAGTCTGTTGTTTTTTTGGAGTGTTTGTTTAGAGGGTTTGCTTTGCAGTGGCTGGGGTGGTATAAGCATATGTGTAGTCTGTGTTTGTGCTGTATATTTTGGTTTGGGTTTTGACTTAGCTCAGTTGTTGTATCTTGGTTTGTTGGCATATCTTATGCCAGGATTTTCAGTACTAATTCTTTTTGGCTGTTTTCAAAAAAAAATTTAAGCTTTCAGTATGTGTTACACTGTCTTAATTGAAGCAGTAAAACATTTGAAAAAATAATTTAAGAGACTTACTCATAAACTTTTAAGATATGAACTTTCCACACACACTAATATCACTTTGGAAACAAATGAGATTTTTTTAGAAATTTATGGAGTCGTAAAAGATGTTCTCACTTTAATACACACATGATGGTTATATTTCTATAATATAATAGGTGCAAACTATAGCAGGCTAAAATTAAAAGGACAAAATGAAAAGCAAAGGGAGAATGGGAGATAGCAGAGCCAAAACAATAATTTCTAGTCCTAAATACATGGTATTTCTGTTTTTAAAAATTCAGAAGCAATATGTTATGTGACTTTGAATATTAGCAGGTTAATATTATTCAAACTATAACGTTTCAAAGCAACATAGTGTTAGTGCCATAAATTCAATTCAAATACCCACAAATAATCGCGATAATATTAAACTCTGAACATATATATGTTGACAAATGGTAACTTCTAAAATCGGTCAGTGATGAGAAAAAAATGGATTGCTGCTCAGCAGTAGTAACTTACAACACCTAATACCACATGGTAAACAATTAGAGGTAATGAACTGCATATCAATTTTCTTTCTACTATCATTAATCATTAATATTTTCAATAGTTTGTGAGCATGATACATTTGACATTGATGACTACCTAAAGAGACAACTTACACATTCGAAAACCAATCAACACAAAAATGTTGATAAAATAAAAGGAGAATCATCTAAACTGAATTACACAAATTTTTTGATAATATAATAGGTACTTATTTGATCTTGGATGAGATATATTTTTAAAAGACTCATTTTTCATGAAATAATATCATGTAGCTTTTATAATTTCATAACAAATATCATAAAATTAATTTAATTTCGTTATGCAATATTAGTATACAAAATAGTCGATAATACTGATGTGCTTAATTTATAATAGAATCTTTTTTTAATTTGAAAATTTCATGCTAGAATTTTATTAATTTATTTAGTTATTGATAGTGGCACAATCCCAGGATAGCAGCTTAGAGAGGTGACCCTCCACTATTTTATGCTTAGCAGCCACTATCAGCTTCGGGGTTGGCCACTCTGCTCCGCTATTTAGGATTGATAATATTTTTTTTATTTCTTGTAAGTGATGAAGAGTTCTACTCTATATGTAGAATGCTTTTTATGTGAACCTAATCTTGGTAGGAAGTTTGTTAAAATCCCATTCTATTGTAATTAACGTGTCAACTCCTTATTGCTTAGAGTAAATTGGAGGTTCCCGAGCATCACAAATGGATTGTTGAAAGAATGAATAGTGATAATAGAAGAGTTAGAGATGAATTTTTGGCCGTGGTGAATGAGTTTATTGTGTTTTCTTGCGCATAAGAAGATTACAAAAGAGAGCGAAAATTGAGATGTTCGTGTAAAAAATGTAAGTGTAAGAAGTATCATTTAGTTGGGGATGTCATGGGTCACCTTTATATGAAAGGATTTATGGATGATTACTTTTATTAGACAAACCAAGGTGAACATAGGCCTCATTTTCCACCAGTAATTTTTGACAACTACTATAAAAGTATTGAGGCTCGACATGACTTTAATGACTATGAGCAGATGATAATGGATGCTGCTGGCCCGTCTATTGGCACACATCTAGAGCAACAAAGATTTCTCTATGAAGAGCAAATGATAGAAGATCCTAACCCAACAACCAACTTTTTTTTGAGATGTTGTCAACTGCACAAGCTCCATTATATAATGGTTGCTTAAATTACTCTGAATTGTCTGCTGCAATAGAAGCTTTAAGTATTAAGTTAGACTACAATATCTCTGAGCCTTGCTTTAATCGATGGGTTGATTTTATCAGGAAGGCATTGCCAAATGACAACAGAATGCCAAAAAACTTCTATCATGCAAAGAAATCTGTTGAAAAACTCGGATTAGGTTGTATAAAGATTCATTGTTGTCCAAATGGGTGTATGATTTATTACCATCCTGATGATAAACATCTTCGCAAATGTACAATTTGTGGTGAAGATCGCTATAAAAGTGTTATTAGAAATGGTAAGTCTAAAGAAATTCCTTTGAAAAAGATGTGGTATTTTCCACCTATACCAAGACTTCAAAGACTATACTCCTCAATGCAAACTGCAAGTCAAATGAGATGGCATCGTGAGAATGGAGAAGCTTGGAAGCATTTCGATGAAAGTTACCCTGAATTTGCAATGGACTCTTGCAATGTGAGGTTAGGGTTATGTGCCGATGGGTTCGCACCATTCGATAAAACAGGCAATAGTTATTCATGTTGGCCTGTAATCATAACACCTTACAATCTTCCACCTTGGTTGTGCATGAGACGAGAGTTCTAATTATTAACCATTATAATTCCTGGACCTTCAAATCCCAAAAATAAGATTGATGTGTACTTGCAGCCGCTCATAGACGACCTTAAAGTTTTGTGGAATGACGGGGTCATGACTTATGATGTCTCATTACAACAAAATTATGTCATGAAAGCTTGTTTGATGTGGACAATAAATGACTTTCCGACATATGAGATGTTGTCAGGTTGGATGACAAAGGGAAAACTTGCTTGTCCCATTTGCATGGATCGCTCAAAAGCATTCACCTTGACACATGGTTATAAGACATCATTTTTTGATTGTCACCGTCAGGTTTTGCCTATGGATCATTCTTATAGACGAAATAAGAATGCTTTTAAAAAGAGACATGGGGAGATATCATTGCCTCCAAAGAGATTAAATGGGGAAGAATTGTGGGAAAGGGTGAGGCATTTACCAAGTATAACTGGATTTCCATATGACACTTTGTTAGGTTATGGTGTTTCTCATAATTGGACCAAAAAAAGTACATTTTGGGAGTTGCCATATTGGAAAACAAATATTCTTCCGCATAATCTTGATGTTATGCATATTGAGAGAAATGTGTTTCTCAATATCTTGTACACGGTAATGGACACCAAGGGCAAAACAAAGGATAATTTCAATGCTAGACTAGACTTGGCCGATATTTGTAGAAGAAAAGACCTAGAGTTGCAAGATGGTGAAAGGGGGAAACTTAAGAAACCCAAAGCAAAATATGCATTAACCAAACAACAAAGATTATCAGTGTGTGAATGGGTCAAAAAACTTAAACTACCAGATGGGTATGCCTCCACCTTGTCTAGGTGTGTTGACCTGCGAGAAGCAAAGTTATTTGGCATGAAAAGTCACGATTGTCATGTGCTTATGCAACACTTGATTCCAATTGCATTCAAAGCTCTTCCAAAGCCCATTTGGAATACACTCACTGAGTTCAGTCAATTCTTTAGAGAAATATCTTCTCCTCTTCTAAAAGAAGATAATTTAAGAGAAATGGCTTCACGGTATATTAGTTTTTATTCCAAATTTTATGAAAACATTACATTTATTAACATCCATGCATTCAAATGCTTGCATTTTATCCTATTTAGAATTAATGTCATGCTTGTATAATTTAATCTTCATTGCAGGGAAGATTCAAGTGGCTTGAACATGATGAAAAGAACATTAAAAAGAGTTTTTCTAGAAGGGGATCTATAGCACTGAAAAATGCTTTGTACAAAGTGCGTGGTGGTAAGGATGATGGTAGTTGGATTGAACCAAACAATTTAAAAGAATTGAAAGATGAATGGGAGAAGGAGAAATGGCAAGAGATTTTTATGATTAATAAGAAAAATAGGCAATCTCAAGAAGGACATCAAGAGAACAAGCCAAGAGAATGGTCAGTAACTATATGTATTTTCTTAATTTTAGAGATTTGAAAAATTTAATATTCTAATAGTTTAATATTTTCTTTTTTAGAGATTGGAACTGAATAGGGAACCTTCAAGTTATGAGCTTTACGAGCGGCTTCATAGGCCAAAGGGGAAACCAGGTGAATGGTTCAATGAAAAACAAGCAAAATTGCTGTAAGTATATTGTTCTATTTTTCTAAAGTAGCATAAATTTAGTTATGTCAACTGTTTTGACATTGTTTTGAGGAGTGTTTTGACTTGGCTTGGTTGGTTGTGATTTTGATTAGTACTAGGTTTATCAATTTGAACTAGCTCTCAACTTTTGTGTGTAACTGCAACTTACGAATTATGCCTCTACATTACTGCTCTTATATTTAAAACCTAAACTTGTTATGCAATGTGAATGTATTTTATTGAATGCTGCTGATTTTTCACACGGGGACCTCATGTAATGCGTGTATGTTAAATGGTAAATAACAATAAGCTATCACGAGATATGATGCAGTGAATTTGTTTGAAATGCTATTGTGTCCATTTAGGGAATTAATCAACTGTATGAGAATGTGATTAGGTTAATGGACTGTTATAGTTGATGATGGTGTGAATTTGCTTAGAAAAATGCTAATTATCTGGCTGAACCATTAGTTATGTTAGAGATTATGTTGACAGTTTGGAAAGTTAGAACTAGCTCTCAACTGTTGTGTGTAACTGCAACTTACGAATTATGCCTCTACATTACTGCTCTTTTATTTAAAACCCTTGTTATGCAATGTGAGTGTATTTTATTGAATGCTGCTAACTTTTCACACGGGGACCTCATGTAATGTGTGTGTGTTAAATGGTAAATAACAATAAGTTGTCACGAGATATGATGCAGTGGATTTGTTTGAAATGCTATTGTGTCCATTTAGGGAATTAATCAACTGTATGAGAATGTGATTAGGTTAATGGACTGTTAAAGTTGACGATGATGTGAATTTGCTTAAAAAAATGCTAATTATCTGGCTGAACCATTAGTTACGTTAGAGATTATGTTGACAGTTTGGAAAGTTAAAAGTGGTTAATGACATTGGAAGTTAGTATGAGATGTTCAAGAGTTTGTGTTAATGAGTGCAAAAATATTGTTATCTCTATTACATCCTTGTGTTTATTTTAGTGTTTTTATATTTTAATTTTAAATTTTATTTCAGGAATTATATCAAGTGCAAAAAGGTGAGGCACAACTTCATAATGGTGAGGGAAGTTGCCATGGGTCTACATTACAATTAGATAATAACATATACATGGAAGTGGTTGGTGGTATAAACAAGAAGGGGCGCATATTTGGATTAGGGTCTCAAGCCGCTACCATCAAATCATCTTCAAAAAATATAATTTCTAATGGTGCAACATCATCGAAAGAGGTTGCTGCATTGAAAGATCAAGTTCAAGCATTAACCGATCAACTTCAACAAAATACTCTTGAACAAGAAAGTATAAAACAAAAGGTGAATCGATGGGAGCGCATGTTTCAAAAACTAATGCATGACAAAAATATGAAACGTTTATTTTTTGAAGAAGATGATGCTGATACTGTCAATGAAGAAGATAATGGTATTGATAATGAAGGAGAGGAAAACATTGACATGGAAGAAGATGATTTTGGCATAGAAGGAGAGGAAGGTATTGGAAATGAAGGAGAAATTGACAATCATTTCATGGATTAGATTTATACTTATGTAGTTCTATTTTTATTTTGAAGTTATGGGTACATTTTTAATATGACTAGTTACTAAAGTATTGCTATATTTTGTAATGTATTGAAAATATCATTCTATTATCACTTTACTTGCAATGTTGCAAGTATCATTTTGCTACCACTATATTTTGAAATGTTATTATGAGAATCATTTTATTATCAATATATTTTGATCATGAATGTTACAAATTAAATTTAGTCTGTTATAATATTAATATTATGTTAAGATTGTGTATTATAAAATGACGAATAATATAAATAGTATAAAAAATTATATTAAATTTAGAGACGAAAATATCTATATTAGACACCGGAATAGTAAACGTAGTTAATTAAGGAGAGACAAAATTATGACTATCAGAGACCGAATTTCAGAGACAATAATTTTATACAGACACGGAATAGATAGAGACGAAAATTTCTGTCTCTATAGAGACAGAAATAATCTTTTAATAACTAATTAGGAGAGACGGAATTTGTAATACCTCGTAATTTATTTTGCTCTGGATAAAATTAGTTTTGATCCACTGAGTTTCGGTGTACTCTGAGAAATTATCTACAAAGATAATTTGAGCAACCGAATAGCTCAGATCAGATCAAATTAATATTATCTGACTCTGAGGTGTTAGCAATTGGTCCTATAGAGATGTTTGAACATTTAGTTAGTGTTACTAACTTAAAGATATTTCTCTATATCTTTTTCATTTTCCTTTCCTCTTCATTAGTAACCTAAAATAGAAAGAGAAGAGAGAAGAAGTAGAGAGAAGGAAGAGCAAGAAGAGTGAAAGAGAAAGAAACCTAGAAGTAGAAGTGAAAAGGTTGGATCATCATTTCTTCTTCATCAGATCAACCCAACATCTTCTCCATCTTCTTCATCTTGTTGTTGGTGAGTTCTAGTTAGAACCCTAAGTATAGAAATACTTAGGTTAGAACTTGAATAAAAATGGTGAAATTGGATTAATCATGCTAAATGTTGTTTGCTATGGTTGATATATGAAATAGAACACATTATATGATTGGGTTGTGTGAGAAATTGATGTTTGATACTTGCTACTATGATGAGCTATGTGCTGATGAGTTTCCATTGGATTTCATGTTAAAAATAACTGGTTTTTGACTTCTGGTTCAGTGGTAACCGGTTACTCGATTTGAGGTAACCGGTTACATTCAGGAAAATTGGGATTTTTACGTGAAAAATGAAATGAGTAACCGGTTACTTGATTTGAGGTAACCAGTTACCCTATTGAAATTTGGCTTCTGTAATGCGGAGTGAGAATGGGTAACCGGTTACTCATTCTGAGGTAACCGGTTACCACTGTTGTGTTTTTGAAAAATGTTTGAAAAATTAAAATCTTTTGGATCGTAATTCCGATCGAGGCGTAGTGATAGCCGTTGTAAAGTTATGAAAATATCCTACATGATAAAGGTGAAAAATATTGTTTTCGATACCTGATTAAATAAATCGGAGGGAACCTAAGAGTTATGTAACTTGTGATTCAATTATTATATGTAATTCTAATATGCAATTGTAATATGCTTTGTCTAATATATTGTTGTTAAACATGATTGAGAGAGTATGCATGTTAAAATATGGAATAGAAAGAGTGAGGAAACCTTACTATGAATCTATATTAGAACCTAGTAATGTGTCTAGGGACTTGATAGATTACTTAAATGATAACGCTCGCGCAAGAAAGGCCGAGGCGTGTATCCAGATACTGAATGATATAGAAAGAATAAGACACTAGTATGAAACATGTGTAAACTAAGATAAGTATTGAGAAAAAGCAAATGAGGCCTAAAGGCAAATGTGACATAGAATTATTGAATACAATTATGGTTGTATATGAAATCACGAAATCGTAACCATTTCCCCATTATGTGTCGTTTCATGAGTAACGAGCTCCTCTGGAATGAATGCACGATTACTTGGCAGGTTTGATTCCCGAGTATAGTACGAATGGAACCTATATGGTAAAGAGAGTTGTGACGGTGTACGGACCGTGTGAAGTGATGACTTAAGGTGATAATGTGTCCCTTAGCTCCGAATCCATCTTATATGCCAAGTAATCTACGAGGATACATGACTCGTCCCGACTTCTAGACGTAGGAGAGGGCGGGAAAAGGGGATGCCTTGATAGGGTTGACGATAAGTGATAATTTTGAGTTAACGGACTCATAACATGTTTCCATATATTGTGAGATTGTGTACTCAAGGCCACTCCCCTTTCCTTGACTTGAGTTAGAATGATAGAACCTTGTAAAGCCTGAGAATCTATAAGATAGGGAACTCACTGAGATTTAATATCTCACCCCATGTTGTTAATTATATTACAGGTACTTCAGGTACTGCGAAGGGTAAGGATAAAGTCGTTTGATTATTCTTACTTATCTTGGCTTTTTGGGATGGCAAGACTTCCATTGTTGGAGATTATTTTTTTGAGATCATTGTATTGATCTAGTTCTTAGTGCATTGGAACATCTTGTATATATTGTATGCCATAGATTTTAGTACATTGGAACATCATGTATATATTATGCCATAGTTTTTTTTTAGTATTTTGTATTTTGGGCATGTAATGTATACAATGTGTTAACTAGGAACTTATGGTATTTCAGTACCAAATACTTGGATTCATGTATAATATATATGCATTGATGTATGTTGTTATATGTGGGTGTTACAGTTGGTATCAGAGCAGGTCGTATCCTCGACCTAGCCATGAAATAGTGTAAGTATTTCTTTCCGTTTCATATGCGTTGTGTCGTCATTGGTCTTAAGTGTTATATGTATGGCATTGAGCCTGATTAATTTAATCCTATCTGTGTGACGTTTAGGAACATGGCTGACGGACACAGAAGCAATCGTGGTAGACCCAGAACTACTCCTGTTGGGACGAATTTGCCGAGCAGTGATGAGTATGTCCCATGGCCCTAATTTTTACAGCAGATGCAGCAGCAGCAGAACCAGTTTATGCAGTAGATGGTACAACAAATGAATGAGGGTTTTCATCCTCAGGTGGTTGTTCTGGATGTTGTAGGTGGGAGTTTTCGGGATTTCATCTGCATGAATCCTCCAGAATTTCATGGCAGATTAGATCCTATGAAAGCTCATGCATGGGTGACTGGTATGGAGAGAATCTTTCTGATAGTCCAGTGTAGTGAAGAAAACAAAGTAGTGTTTGCTTCTCACTCGTTGAAAGGTCCTGCAATGAGGTGGTGGGAGAGTGATTCAACTTTAATAACCATCCAAGAGGTGCCTAAAGTCTGGGAGCAATTTAAGATTACTTTTATGGAGAATTACTTCCCTAGTTCTTTGAGGACCCAGAAAGAGTTCGATTTCCAACAGTTGAGGCAAGGTACTTTGACTGTGGCTGCTTATGCTGAGAAGTTTGAGATAGTGGCTGCTTACTCTAGGCAGGCCATGTATGCTCCAGATGAGAAATAGAAGATTGACCAATTCCTCTTTGGATTGAAAGCTGAGATTTCTCACAGCGTTTCTCAAAGAGAGTTCACTAGTTATGCTGAATTGCTAAGGCAATGTTATGCGGCAGAGAACAGTTTGAAGAAAGTTCATACATAAGGAGATTCGCGTAGGTCGAGTCAGAATGATCGTGGGAGATCAAACCAACAGTTTAGGCCTAGGAAGCAAGCCTTCAAAGGGAAACAAGTTTAGGATTCTAGAGCAAGTGCACCCCCGTGTGTCGTACTTGTGGTAAGATGCATTTTGGTAGATGTCGCTTCGAAGGAGTGGAGTGTCAACGCTGTCATAAAGTGGGTCATATGGAGAAGGATTGTCCTTAGAATGGGAATCATACACAAGTAAAGAGTATCGGTCGAGTTTATACTTTGGATGCGAAGAAGGCAAAGGGCGATAACTCTTTGATTGCTGGTCCGTGTTTTGTTAATGGGAATCCTTGTTTTATATTATTTGATTGCGGAGCAACACACTCTTTTGTGTTGATGCAATGTGTGAAGCGAATTGGGTTGCAAGCTATTCCGTTGTCTCCACCCATGGTGGTTACTACTGCCATGGATGAGATGGTTGAAACACCTTTAATGTGTGAAAATTGTGTTTTATCTGTGGATGGGAGAGTTTTTCAGATTGATCTTATTTGTTTACCGCTTAAGAAAGTAGATGTTGTTTTGGGAATGGATTAACTTTCTATTAATTCGGTATTTATTGGTTGTGAAGAAAAGCTAATCATCATTCCATCCGTTGAGGCTACTCCAAAGGATGTGTTGACTACTATTTTAGAAAGTACGGTTGGAATGATAAATTTCTTGTTTGAGAAGGAAAAATCTGTTCTTTTGGTTCTCACTAAGGAGGAGAGTAGCGACCTTCAAGTTCTGAGTATTCATGTAGTCTGTGAGTTTTACGAAGTTTTCCCCGAGAATATCACTTCTCTTCCTCTAGAAAGGGATGTGGAATTCTCTATTGACCTGATACCAAGAACGACTCCTATATCCATTTCTCCGTATCGGATAGCCCCCTTTAAGTTAAGAGAATTAAAGGATCAATTGGAAGAGTTAATGGCTAAGCATTTTGTTCGACCCAGTGTTTCACCCTGGGGAGCTCCAGTGTTGTTAGTAAAGAAGAAGGATGGTGGAATGCGGTTATGTATTGATTACCGACAATTGAATAAATTCACCATCAAGAACAAATGCCCATTACCCAGGATAGACGACCTGTTAGATCAATTGAATGGAGCCTGTGTGTTCTCAAAGATTGATTTACGGTCGGGTTATCATCAAATTCGTGTGAAGAGTTCAGATGTATCAAAGACCGCGTTTAGAACCCGTTATGGCCAATATGAATTCTTAGTAATGCCTTTCGGTGTGACGAATGCTCCAGCAGTTTTCATGGATTATATGAATCGGATATTTCAAGCTTACTTGGACCAATTTGTGGTGATCTTCATTGATGACATTCTTATTTATACTCATACATCTCAAGAGCATGAAGAACATTTAAGAATCATTTTATCGATCCTACAAGAGAGGTAACTTTTTGCCAAGCTAAGCAAGTGTGAGTTTTGGATGTCGGAGGTTAGTTTTCTTGGTTATGTCATATCTCAAGGAGGTGTGGCGGTAGATCCATCAAAAGTCGAAGCGGTGATTAATTGGGAGAGATCGAAGAATGTTTCCGAAGTTAGAAGTTTCTTTGGACTGACAGGTTATTATAGAAGGTTTATCAAAGGCTTTTCTCAATTGGCCTTACCAATGAATAAACTTACTCGAAAGGATTGTCCTTATGAGTGGGATTCAGCTTGTGAATGAAGTTTTATGAGTTTGAAGGAAAGATTGACGACTGCTCCTGTTTTGATCATTCCTGATCCTAGCAAGTCGTATGAGGTATTTTGTGATGCATCAAAGATGGGATTAGGAGGGGTCTTGAGGCAATATAGTCACGTGGTGGCTTATGCTTCTCGACAACTAAAAGTTCAGGAGAAGAATTATCCAACACACAATTTGGAATTAGCGGCAGTTGTGTTTACACTAAAAGTGTGGCGTCATTACTTGTATGGGGTACGTTTTGAGATGTTCAGCGACCACAAGAGTTTAAAGTATCTATTTGACAAGAAAGAGTTGAACATGCGTCAAAGGAGATGGATGGAATATTTGAAGGATTATGACTTGGAACTAAAGTACCATCCGGGTAAAGCGAATAAAGTGGCGGATGCATTAAGCCGAAAAGTGTTGCATAATGCCGAGTTGATGATGTTAGAGTATGCCTTATTGGAAAAGTTTTGAGATCTTAATCTTCAATTCATTTGGACTCCTAATGGTGTGATTATGGGAAACTTGAATGTTAATTCTACTCTTAGAGAGGAAATTCAACGAGGACAAGTGTTGGATGAGAAGTTACAAGAAGTGTTAGTTCAACCGGGTTTTGTGTGAGCTACCGATGGAATTATTCTGTTTAACCAAAAGATTTGTGTTCCGGATGATGCGATGTTAAAAAGAAGAATTTTGGAGGAAAAACATAAGAGTTCTTTTACTATACATCCTGGTTCTTCTAAAATGTATCAAGACTTGAAGAGGGACTATTGGTGGTCTGGTATGAAAAGAGATATTGCGGTGTATGTATTGGAGCGTGCGGTATGTCAACAAGTGAAGATTGAACACCAAAGACCGGGTGGCTTATTACAACCATTAGAAATTCTGGTATGGAAGTGGGATAGTATTTCTATGGACTTTGCAGTTGGATTACCTCGTGCACAAGGTGGTTATGATTCAATTTGGGTAATTATGGATCAGTTGACGAAATCTGCGCATTTCTTAGCCGTAAAGACTACTTATAAGGCAAGTCATCTTGCAAGGTTGTTCATTTCGGAAATTGTGAGGTTACATGGTATTCCCTCTAGTATTGTTTCGAATAGAGACCCAAAGTTTACTTCAAGATTTTGGAGTTCTTTTCAACAAGCTATGGGAACAAAGTTGTGTTTGAGTACATCGAATCATCCACAAACGGATGGTCAGACGGAACAGACGATACAAACGATGAAAGATATGTTAAGGGCTTGTGTACTTGGAAGTGGAGGAAATTGGATAGAACTTTTACCGTTGATTGAGTTTTCATACAATAATAGTTACCATGCGAGTATTGGTATGGCTCCTTATGAGGCATTATATGGAAGGAAGTGTAGGACGCCTTTGTGTTGGGAGGAAGTTGGCGAAGATAGAATTTTGGGACCCGAGATTATCCAAGAGACTATGGAAAAGATTAGAATGATCTGTAAGAAGTGAAATTCTGGTATCAGACGTGTGATGTTAAGGTGCAATGTCACAACAGCACACTCTGCACAATGGACAAAATAAACAGCAGAATAACACACCAAATTGTTCACCCAGTTCGGTCTAACTACCTACGTCAGGGGGCTACCAAGCCAGGGATGAAATTCACTATCAGTAGAATTAATTTACAGACTCAACAACCTAGTTGACAATCTCCTAAACTTAATTCCTACTAGTGACTTCCTACCTAAGAAACCACTTAGATATGAGAACACTACTCAATCCCTACAATTCAATCACACCTTGATTCTGCTTCACAACTTTGATCAAGTAATAACTCTCTATTGCTTCACAGCTTCTAAGAGAGGACAGAAAACGACTCACCAATTCATCCTAGAATGGTGTATACAAACTCGTACAAAATAGTCAAGACACTCGGCCTATGCTCTTGATCTTCTCTCTGTATTTCTGTACCTTTTCCTTTGGTCTTGTGCACTTTAAATAGCAACCTGAATTGGGCTTGGACTCCTACAATGTCTGACTTGATTTGTTATTTAAAACTGAATATTCAAAACAAATTTTCTCCTAAAATCTTTTCAAATCTTCAACCTTTTAAATCTCCTACAAATCTGCACCAGATCTCCTATGCAGCGAAGAATATCTAACCCAAGATATTCGCATCCAATGAGACAGCTTGCTCTCCACAATTCCAACTAACACGCAAACCCTAACAACATCACAACCTGATGTTATTAATTCTGCAGATCTAATGTCACAACATCGCATGTGACATCAGACATCCAAACTTCAGCAATTTAAAGACTTAACACAGCCCAGTGTTAAGACTCAATGTTGCAACATCACCACCTTGACATCAACATTGAACATGCTTTGTTTTACCAAAATTCCAGCCAATCCAAGAACTAACAAAAAGGTTAAACAAGCACAAGATCGTCAGAAGAGTTATGTAGATAACCGTAGGAGACCTTTAGAGTTCGATGAAAGTGATCACGTGTTTTTGAAGGTTACTCCGAGGTTGAGGTTGAAAGGACCGTTTAAGTCGGGGTTAAACCTCATCTGACATCTCCTCGCCGTGTCGTACCTGGATCCGACAGTTTCTGGTGGCCAACAACGTCGTTTGGACTTCAGCTCTGGTGCGGTTGGAAGACGCCGGGGGGGGGGGGGTGTACCTGCAAGGTACTCCGACGCTCAAGTAAGGTAACTGTCAGAGAATAACAAGTACAGAGATGAGAGTAAAAAAGTGAGTGTAGCCTGACCCTCTAAAGTGAGAGGGTATTTATAGAGAGCCGTCAGCGCGGGGCCAATGGTTATTTGCATTGGGCTGGATTGCCAGGCCCAATCCAAGTAACTGCCAGGGCTTATGTGGCATAGTGAAGACCATCACGTGGTCTTCGCCCTGGGGTAACCGTTCCTAGATCTCCGGAATTAGGGCAGACTGATTCCATCGGGAGTGGGTGGTTACATGAGAACGTGTCCTCGCGGGGATGAGTCTTGCGTGTGGGGGGGAGAGACGTGTCCTCGCGGGGAGGGCTCTTATGTGCAGAAGGAGATGGCTCCTCGCGGGGAGAGACGTGTCCTCGTGGGGAGGACTCATTTGCGGGCATGGATGAGAATCTCGGGGAGGACCACGTGGTCGCCGAGGAGAGGCGAGCTTGGAGAGGCTTAACGCCTCTGCCCGACGCTCTATGATGCCTGCGCCCGAGCACTGCCGAGGTTGTGGTATGTGCCCGACATAGTTGGTTTGAGCCTGCGCTCGACGTTGGTTGTGATAAGAGGCCCTTGTTGGGCCATCCCCAGATGAGTGGGTTGGGCCTTCTCGATTGATGGGCAGATCCCGGCCTAATCCAGAACAGAAGTAAACAATCCTGGATCAGACAGTTTCTGGTGGCCAACAACATCGTCTGGACTTCAGCTCCGGTGCGGTTGGAAGACGGCCGGGGGGGGGGGGGGATGTACCTGCAAAGTACTCCGACGCTCAAGTAAGGTAACTGTCAGAGAATAGCAAGTACAGAGATGAGAGTAAAAAAGTGAGTGTAACCTGACCCTCTCAAGTGAGAGGGTATTTATAGAGAGCCCCCAGCGCGGGGCCAACGGTTACTTGCATTGGGCTGGATTGCCAGGCCCAATCCAAGCAACTGCCACGACTTACGTGGTGTAGTGAAGACCAGTACGTGGTCTTTGCCCTGGGGTAACTGCTCCTAGATCTCCAGAATTAGGGCAGACCGATTCCATCGGGAGTGGGCAATTACGTGAGAACGTGTCTTCACGGGGAGGAGTCTTGCGTGTCAGGGAGAGACGTGTCCTCGTGGGGAGGACTCATTTGCGGGCAGGGATGAGAATCTCGGGGAGGAGCACGTGGTCGCCGAGGAGAGGCGGGCTCGGAGAGGCTTAGTGCCTCTGCCCGGCGCTCTATGCTGCCTGCACCCGAGCACTGCCGAGGTTGTGGTATGTGACCGACTTAGTTGGTTAGAGCCTGCTAGGTCGAGGACTTGCCCAGTCGGTGAAGGGACTCAAAATGAGGAACAGTTGGTAAACCGAGCAGAACGAATAGATCTTCCAGCACTAGACCGGCCGCAGATGGGCGACGTCGCGGGGACACGAGGAGTCAGGACCGAGGTGAACGAAAAGGCGTGTTGGGGAATGGAAAGATGTGCTTGGGGAAGCATACGCCACGTGTCACCCCTCATCATTCCCTAGGGCGGCTACGCTAGGGTAGCGTAATCGATTGCCTATGAAATCCTCGAGTTTCGTGAGGAGCTTATAAAAGGGGCGAGTTCGTGTCAGTTGCATGTTTCCACCTTTTTCGCTCCTCTGTTCTTTCTGCCTCCGTTGCTGCTCCGCTGTCGCTCACCGCCGTACGCTGCCGTATCTTCTTCTCCGTTCAAGTTTCTACGCCGTTCCAAGTAAGCTTCTGATCCTTTTCTTTTCCGTTTTACTTTCTATTTGCGGTTTTCCGGCGAACTGATAAAGTTCTCGGCGGTCCCTTGAGTTCTAGCTGGGAACGGCGCGACGTTCCTAGGGTTCCGGAAGGATTGGCAGAGGTTTGGGATGAATACCCCGAGGACTCGATGAATGCCCCGAGGACATGAGATGAATGTCACGGGGAAACGATACGGGAGGGTTGGAGACTCGAAAAGGGAGGGGCAGCTCACCGCGTCCCCGAGCATTTTCATTGCTCTCGCTACCCTTTCACTTGATTGGCGGTGGAAGGGTGGACTTGGTCGTGGCCAACAAACTCACCTATTTCATCTACTTTTCAGGTAAAAAAAAATGGTCGTGAGGGTTCCGGGGATTCTCCAAATAGATACTGAACCGACGTGGACGTGCCCGCCCAGATCCCTGCGGAGGAGCTCGTACGTCCGACCGCTGAATGGGCCGGGGAGGAGCCTCTGCGTATAAAGTCGCGTTTCGCTGCCGATGACACGGACGCGTTCGTTTTCGTCGAGGACGTCCCTGAAGGTGGGGAGGTGAAGTGGACGGTTTTTCAACCTCGGGCCCACCACCACATATGTTCGAACTACCGTGGGTTGAGGTTCCCTATGTACGAGTTTGCCTTCAAAGAGGCCGGTATTCGTCTCCCCTTCAACAGCTTTCAGTTGGGGGTTTTCAACCGTCTGCAATTGGCACTGTCCCAGCTTCACCCTAACGCGCTTGCCATCCTGCGGGCCTTCGAGATCGTGTGTGATTATCTCAATATCGGGGCCACTCTCTCGCTCTTCTTCCGCGTCTTCCACCTCCAATGTTCAACGGACCATGGGCGACATAGTTGGGTCTCTTTCAAACAACCGAGGAAGTTGTTCAAGGCATACTCGGATTCGATTAGGAATTTCAAGGATAAATTCTACTATGTCATGCCCGCGACGCACGAGGCTGTGGGTACACTCTACGACATTGTGCCCGATGGCTCCGGGAAGGAAAGGTTTGTGTCCAAGTGTCCCCTGGAGTGGGAGGATGCTCACTTTGCGCTCGGCACTGAGGACTACCTCGTGAAGCCAGGCGAGCTGTCGGAGGACGACAAAGGAGCGTACGTCACGCTGGTCGAGTACGTCAAAGGCTTCAACCGGGCAGAGTGCGTTGGTAGGGATGGAAAGTACCTCCTCGACTCCCGAGGAAGGGTTGTGACTGCGGCCTGGTACATAAACACCCGGGGTCTCCTTGAGTGTAAGTCTCCCCATGAGGCCAAGAGGTTCTTAGGTAGGAACTCCCCGTCCTGTTCGGACGTCTGTTTAGTTTTGTTTCTTTGCTCTGACTATTTTCATGTTTTCTCTTGCAGCTCGAATGTCGAACGTCATCGAGCGTATTCTGAAGTTGGCTGCTGAGCGGGCTGTTGAACGGGTACCTAAGCGAACCAAGAGCCGGGTTCAGGATGTTATCCAGGCTGCGGCGACGAGTGGTTCGGGCTCTCCGCAGTGTAGCTAGTCTCCTCCTCTGGAGAGCACCCCTGCAAAGAAAGCGAGGACCGAGGAACCTGTCCTCGTGGATCTCGTGGACCCTGCCTCACCGGAGAGGTTTCTGATGCCCGCCTGCCACCTCCAGCTGAATTTCTTCGGAGGGTGCCCCCTGTCATTACTGATGTCGAGGTAAAGGCAGTGCTGGGAATGGACGGTGCGACCAGAGAGAGGCGCTTGTCGAGGACCTTGCGGCCATGATGCGAGTCTTCGAGACTGCCTTGGTGTTGAATGATGGGGCCCCCTCTGCCTCCGAGTTGTAGAAGCTGAAGGATGATTATACTGCCCTCGAGAAGGAGAAGGACAAGGTCGCGACCGATCTGCAAGAGGCCCAGGCCAAATGCGAGGACTATGCCAACGCCCTCCACGAGCTGAATGAGGCCAAGCCTGCACTGAAGGCGACTCAAGAGGAGCGCGATTGCTTTCGGACTAGGGTTGAGGAATTGGAAGCCGCTGTCCGTCCCATAGAGAAAGAATCCGCCGAGGAGAAAAGCTTCGTCTACCGTGCGAGCCTGATTGCGAAGATTTGGGAGCTTCAGCAAGATAACCTGAAGGCCCTCGAGATAGGTTTTAAGAATGCAGTGGAGCAGGTCGGTGCTGAGAATCCAGGTGTTCAGCTTGCGCTCGATAGGATCAGCCTGTTCATTCGTGTGGTCGATGGCAAGTTGAATCTGCCAGAGGAGGAGGATGAGGATGATGGACGTCGGGTCGAGGATGAGATCGTTGTTTAGTTTTGCTTGTTCGGCCTGCGTGCCACTGTTTTTTGTAATGATTTGTGCCCGGCCTGCGTGCCAGGTGGGTTTTTGACATTTGTTTGTAATAATTGTACACCGGGCTTCTGCCCGTTTTAATAAACTTTTGTCTAACTGCCAGTGCGCTGTTTGTATTGTTTATACTGTGTGTGATGTTATAGCATTTGTTATACTTTGTTTTTGTCTAAGTAATAAAGACCTTGGGATTTGCTCGACCTTGATAGTCCCTGGCTGCGTGGAGAGCTGGTCGAGTGGTCGGAGACATATTCCGACCTTCACCGAGGCTAAGACCACGATCGAGGTCTTAGCTTTGTGGCGTGAACTTTCCATCACGAGCTGGGTGTTCTGCCTGATTGGTACAACGATGGCGGAGCTCGATCGAGGTATCCCCGTCGGATCAAAGTCCTTGCGCACACACAACGCGGTCTTCGATCATCGTGTTCTGTCTAGGGGTGTCGCGCTCGTACCTTAGTGCGTCCCCGTAACCGCGGTGCTAGTGTGTCGTGGGCAGTGCTTAACTGTAATATTGTTTTAGCTTTTCAGCGTTCCATTGTCGAGCAAGTTCTTCCCCATGCATATTTTCGAGGAAGTAGGCTCCTGTCCCCGTTTTCGCACAGATGCGATATGGGCCCTCCCAGTTCGCGGCGAGCTTGCCTTCTCGCGAGTCTTTCTGGTTCCTTCGCAGGACGAGGGTGCCTACCTGAAAATCACGTTTGACAACTTTGTCGTTACAACGTAGTGTTATTTTTTGTTTAAGTGAAGCCTCTCGGAGAGAAGCGCCCGAACGCGTCTCCTCGATGAAATCGAGTTCTTCCCTCAGGGCTTCGTCGTTCGTGTCCCCGTCGAGGGGGGTTTCTATCCTCCTCGAGGGTTCCCTGATCTCCATGGGGATCACCGCTTCGGTTCCGTAGGTCAGACGGAAGGGGGTCTCCCCGGTTGTGGAGTGTGGGGTCGTCCGGTAGGTCCAAAGGACGTTGTGTAACTCCTCGACCCACCGTTGTTTGGCGTCGCCTAGTCGACATCTTAATCCTCGGAGGATCACCCTATTCGCCGCCTCAGCCTGTCCGTTCGTTTGAGGGTGCTCGACCGACGTGAAGTGTTGCTTCATGCCTAGTTTTGTGACGAAATCTTGGAAGTTCCTGTCGGTGAACTGTGTTCCGTTGTCGGTGACGATAGCTTGAGGTACGCCGAATCGGGCGAGGATATTTCTTTTGTAGAAACGTAGTATGTTAAAGGCTGTGATTTTGGCCAACGCTTCCGCCTCAATCCACTTCGTGAAGTAGTCCACCCCGACGATGAGGTATTTGTTTTGACACGACCCCTGGACGAAAGGTCTGAGGATATCCATTCCCCACCACGTAAACGGCCACGGGGAGGACAGTGGACTGAGCTTGTTGGGAGGAGCAAGGTGCATATCCCCGTGTCGTTGGCATCTATCGCACTTCTTGACGTGTTCCTTGGCGTCATGTTGCATGGTGGGCCAGTAATACCCTGCTCGAAGCGCCTTACGGGCTAACGATCGCCCGCCGAGGTGTTGCCCGTTGATTCCCTCATGGATCTCCTGGAGTATGCTGGGGACCTTAGTCTTCTCGACACATCTAAGGAAGGGAATAGAGAACCCTCGTCGGTATAGCTTGTCCTCGACTATAGTGTACGAGCACGCCCGTCTCTTGACCATTCCTGCTTCTTTGGGATCTTCGGGCAGTTTGCCCGTCATGAGGTATTCGTATACCGGGGTCATCCAGCAATTGCTGTCCACGATGGTGTTGATGTCTGAAATTATGGCCGGTTTGTCGATGCTCGGGCGGGAGAGCACTTCTTGTATGACGGATTTGTTCCCGCCTTTCTTCTTTGTCGCCAATTTGGACAAGATATCTGCCCGGGCATTGTGCTCGCGGGGGATGTGAGTTACCTCCGCGGAGGTGAACTTTTTCATCTTTTCTTTCACCAAGGCCAAGTATTCTATGAGGCTGTCATTCTTGTCTTGCTACTCTCCTCAGACTTACGAGGCCACGAGCTGGGAGTCGGTGAAGAGTTTGACCTCCTTGGTGCCGAGGTCCTCAGCCAGCCGGAGTCCTGCGAGGAAGGCCTCGTATTCGGCTTGGTTATTCGTGGTCGGGAAGGACAGTTCGAGGGATACCTCGATCAGGATGCCTTCCTCATTTTCGAGGATGATGCCCGCCCCACTTCCCTTCGGGCTGGATGCTCCGTTGACATAGATCGTTCATTTCTGTGATCCGTTAGTCGAAGGTTCCGGGATGGTCATCTCTGCTACAAAGTCGGCCAATACCTGTGCCTTCAGGGCTTTCCTCCCTTCGTATTGGATGTCAAACTCGGCGAGCTTGAGCGACCACCTGAGCATCCTCCCTGCCATGTCCGGTCGTTCGAGGAGCTGCCTTATAGGCTGTTCAGTCCTTACGACGACGGTGTGGGCGAGGAAGTAGTGGCGTAGCCTCCTGGCCGCGGTAACGAGGCCTAGGGCGACTTTCTCAATCTGTTGATATCTGAGCTCGGGGCCTTGGAAGGCTTTGCTCGTGAAGTAAACTGGCTTCTGCCCGTTCGAGGTTTCCCGAATAAGGACGGAGCTGACTGCTTCACTCGTGATTGCAAGATACAAGAAGAGTGTCTCCCCGTTCTCAGGCCGTGAGAGGACCGGGGGTTGTGATAGGACTTGTTTTAAGTGGACGAGCACCTGCTCGCATTCCTCGCTCCACTCAAACTCCACCTTTTGTCGAAGAAGTTTGAAAAATGGGAGTGCGTACTATGCAGATTTGGCGACGAAGCAGGAGAGGGCGGTGAGCATCCCGTTCAATGATTGTATCGACTTCTTTGAGTCTGGAATAGGGAGCTCGGAGAAAGCCCTACACTTGTCGTGGTTGGCCTCGATTCCTCGTTCTGTGAGGTAAAATCCGAGGAACTTACTTTCCCGAACGCCGAAGGTGCACTTGTCGGGGTTAAACCTCATGCGACATCTCCTCGCCGTGTCGAACACCTTCTTGAGGTGCGCGGCGTGGTCGACTTCTTCTGTGGATTTGACAATCATTTTGTCTATGTAGACCTCGAGCATGTCGCCGATTTCAGCTCAGAAAACCTTGTTCATCATCCGTTGGTAGGTCGTACCGGCGTTCTTCAGACCGAAGGGCATTACGTTGTAGTAGTAGTTGCCCGACGTGGTCATGAAGGTCGTGTGTTGTTTGTTGACCTTGTCCATGGGAATTTGATTGTATCCTGAGTAAGTGTCCATGAAGGATAGTAGTTTGTAACCTGCTGAATTGTCGACCAGTTGGTCGATGTTAGGCAAGGGATAACAGTCTTTCGGGCAAGCCCGGTTAAGTTCAGTATAATCAACGCACATTCTCCATTTTCCATTATTCTTTTTAACAAGTACAACGTTGGACAACCAGGTCTTGTATTTGGCCTCTGAAATAAAATTTGCCTCTAGGAGGTCTTTTACAGCTTTTTCAGCAGCCTCCGCTTTTTCGGGAGACTGCTTACGCCTACGTTGTGCTATGGCCTTAGCGGCCGGGTCTACGGCGAGCTAATGGCAAGCCACCTCGGGGTCGAGGCCAGGCATATCGGATGCGCTCCACGCGAAGAGATCAGCGTTCTCCCTCAGACATGCCTTCAGCTGCTCCTTTTCCAGGTCGGGGATCCCGGTGCCAATCTTCACGTTATGATCTGGATCGTTCCCGAGGACCACGAGCTCAAAGTCCCCATCTGGGATAGGGCGCGTTGGGTAGAGAGGCCGCCCGTTGTTCTCCGCCTGGAGGTCGAGGTCTCCTGCCCCGTCTTCATCGGGTTCACCCGGGAACCTGCTATCGAGTTCGACCGTGTTGACGTGCGAGAGAGGTACCTGTTCGGCGTCCTGGGGTGGCTTGGCCACGGTCTTGGGTTTGGGGCCGATGGAACTCAAGCCTTTGATGGCGGCGTCGAAGCATCTTCTGGTCGCGTCGATGTCCCCGTGAATCATCACTACTCGTCCCCTGGTCGTGTAGTACTTCATTTTGAGGTGGACCGTTGATGGTACCGCCGTAAGTTCAGCAAGGGTGGTCCTCCCGAGGATGCAGTTATAAAGGGACGGGCATTCGACCACCAGGAAACGGATCTTCACCTGTCGGGCAGTGTCTTCGGCCCCGAATGTAACCATCAGCTCCACGTAACCCCATGGTCTGGTGGTGGTTCCATTGAACCCTTTAGATCTGAACCGACATACGGGGTCAGATGTCTTTCGTCGAGCTGAAGGGTTCTGAACAGATGAGCATACATGATGTCGACCGAACTTCCCTGGTCGACTAGGATCCTTCAAACATCAAAGTTCGCCATCTACGCCCTGACCAGGAGGGGAATAGTGGCATTTGGCGCTCCCTCGGGGAGTTCCTCGAGGTAGAAGGTGACAAGGTTGGAGTTTCCCCGCACTTTCTCGAGGGTGGTTGCCTTCGCCGACGTTGCGGATTCCAACTCATCAAATTTCTGCTTGATCGATCTGACGGACAACTTCTCTGGACCTCCCCCAGAGATGACCATCGCCCTGGGGAAGCTTTCCCAGGTGCTACGGGCAGTGACGGGGTCCTCGTGGGGGAAGGTCGCCCACATGTTGCGAATTGCTTCTTGGCCTTCAATGATTGGGGGGACAAAGAAATCTTCGAGTCGGGTGACACTGAGGGCGACTTGAAGGCGACTCTCGTCGGGGGGAGGCGTCGTCTCCTCGACGTTCTGGGCTTCTCGGGAGCTGGGATAAGGAGTGTCACTCTTCTGGGCGTATTTCTTTAGGTTCCCCTCCTTGATCAGAATTTCAATCGCATCTTTGAGATGGATGCAGTCTTCCGTCACATGCTCGTGACTCCGGTGGAACCTACAGTATTTTGACTTGTCAACGTTTGATTTGGGGGCAGTGGGCTTCGGAAAACGGACTCCTCCTTTCACAAACTCTGAGTTCTGGCACTCGAAGAGGATACGCACGCGGGGAATGTTGAGTGGGGTGTACTCAGTGAACCGGCCAGCTGGTCCGCGTGGCTCACGAGGTTCCCGGGGGCGATTATCTCTCTTTCTATCTCCTCCTCGTCAGGGAGGGGAGTCTTCTTCTTTGTGGCCGCGGGGGCCTTCTTTGTACCTCGATTCGAGGCGATCTGTGCTGCCTCCGACTCCTCGAGCTCGATGTATGACTGCGCCCGTTTGAGGAGATCCTCGAGACGACGAGGTCTGCGGAGGCCCACGGACTTGGCAAAGTCAGATCCAAAACGTAGCCCGTGGATGATCAAATACTTCTTCATGTCGTCGGTCGTATGGACCTCGACAGCTTCTCTGTTGAATCTCTCAATGTAGTTCCGGAGAGATTCGTTCTTCCCCTGAAAGATACTTTCTAGGGCAGCTTCCGTCTTCAAATGTCGACGAGACGCGGTAAAGTGTTTGGTGAAGCGTTGCCTTAGTTTCTTCCAGGATGTGATCGACCCGGGCGCCAGACCTTTGTACCAAGTCATTGCGCCCTTCCTCAAGGTGGTGGGGAAAAGCCTGCACTTGATGGCTCCCCTGACGTTTCTGAAGTCGAGCATGGCTTCGAAACTTTCGACGTGGTCGTCAGGGTCGGATAGGCCGTCGTAGTTTCCCAGCTGCAGAGGTTTCTCCATGTCCGCAGAGATTAGGGTGTTCATGATCTCCCACAACAGAGGGGTCCTCTGGTCGTCATCGTCACTTCCTGTCGGGGACACCGAAGGGGATCGCTGATGCCGTGGAGGGGAATTCCTTGAGCGGTGTCTCTGCCTCTCCTCGGTCTGCTTGGACTTCTTGGTAGTGGTGGAGGCCCTGGGTACCTTCCGAGGCGGGGAACGAGGGTGTTTCTGGGAGATCGTCGGCTGGGTGTGGTCAAGACGTGGCCGACGACCTTCACGTACCAGCGAGGGGGTCCGATATTCGTCTGACAGAGTCCTTCGCGGGGAAGGGGAACGACGAGGCGATGGTGGACGGCGATGTCTTTGCGGGGAAGATCGTCGTGCCCGCCCTTGCTCCAGCGCTTTAATTCTAGTATTCTGTTGTACGATCAGCTGATTGGTCTGATTAATCAAGGCGAACAGGGCCATGGTACTCGCGTCTGCATTGGGTGGAGGAGCAACTGGCTGAAAAATGGCCAGCTGATCGTCTTGGTGGGCGGCGTTGTAAGCCACGTCTTGGGAGTCTGGGGAGGCAGTTTGCCCGTCTCTCACGTCGCCTTCTTCGACGTGGAGGGCAGCAACATCTTCGCGGTGGTTCCCGTTCTCGAGTTGCGCGAGGACGGTGTCCAGTGCTTTGGTAGCGGACGGATTTCCAGCCATGATGGTGATGAATGAGAGTTGCTTTGGTTTAACGGAGGAAAAACGGGGAAGCAAAAGATTCCCACAGACGGCGCCACTGATCGTACCTGGATCAGACAGTTTCTGGTGGCCAACAATGTCATCTGGACTTCAGCTCTGGTGCGGCTGGAAGACGACACGGGGGGGGGGGGTGTACCTGCAAGGTACTCCGACGCTCAAGTAAGGTAACTGTCAGAGAATATCAAGTACAGAGATGAGAGTAAAAAAGTGAGTGTAACCTGACCCTCTCAAGTGAGAGGGTATTTATAGAGAGCCCCCAGCGCGGGGCCAACGATTACTTGCATTAGGCAGGATTGCCAGGCCCAATCCAAGTAACTGCCAGGGCTTACGTGGCGTAGTGAGGACCAGCACGTGGTCTTCACCCTGGGGTAACCGTTCCTAGATCTCCGGAATTAGGGCAGACCGATTCCATCGGGATTGGGTGGTTACATGAGAGCGTGTCCTCGCGGGGAGGAGTCTTGCGTGTCGGGGAGAGACGTGTCCTTGCGGGGAGGACTCTTATGTGCAGAAGGAGATAGCTCCTCGCGGGGAGAGACGTGTCCTCGCGGGGATGACTCATTTACGGGCATGGATGAGAATCTCGGGGAGGACCACGTGGTCGCTGAGGAGAGGCGAGCTCGGAGAGGCTTAGCGCCTCTGCCCGGCGCTCTATGCTGCCTGCGCCCGAGCACTGCCGAGGTTGTGGTATGTGCCCGACATAGTTGGTTCGAGCCTGTGCTCGACGTTTGTTGTGATAAGTGTAACACCCCATTTTAATTATTTAGACGTCTTGTGTTATTTTCTTTGCGTGACCTTGTTTGGGGGAGTGTTTTGAGTGCGTTTAAGGGTTGCCCTTAGTTAAGGAGGTGAGTTGGTGAGATAAAGTCTTTAGATTAATATTAATAGTGGTATAGTTAATAATAATAAGAATTTAATTAATAATAGTAATATTATTATTTTATTATCATTATTGTTATTATTGCTATTATTATTAATTATTTTAATTAAAATAGGACTAGGAGAATTAAAGGAGGTTTAAGGAAAATAGAAAGGTTTTGGCACGTGAAACGAGGAATAGAGAACCAAGAGGAGAGAAAGAACAAGGTGTGCTAGGGCTTGATCTTCTTCCCCAATTGTCCAGATTTTCTGTAGAGATTCGAGGTAAGGGGGAGAAACGGGTTTAATATTGGTGATTCATTCATGATAGGGTAGTGGGGAGTCCTTAACCCCGTAGGAATTTGTATGCAAACTGTTGTGTTGTCGATCTGTTGTATATGCCTGTTATGATTATGAAATTGTGCATGAATTGATATGGGTTTCCATGAATTTTTGTTGTTACTGCTGTGGTATGAACATCTGTTGTAGATCTATTGTTTCTGATTCAAATTGGGAGAACGATTTGAGATTATAGACCTGTAATACCTGTAGTAATTCTAGGTACAAGAGAAAAGATGAAAATTGGACCTAAAATTCATGTCGAAACGATTATAGGACTGGTTGGAAGTGAAGAAGTGTGGAAATCGTAGCAAAGTGCAGAATGGTGAGGTCTCTGGTGATTTGCGTAATGGATCTGGCCATACGCGTATGGGGCTAGGCCATACGCGTATGGGAGTGAAGGAAAGGGAGCCTTACGCGTAAGGGGAGCTTGAGGGGAGGGTTTGGCACGACCCTCTGCCCATACTCGTATGGTGCGCGTATGATTGGTATGGCAATACGCGTATGGAGTAGCCTTACGCGTATGTAGATCTGAGAGTTGGAAATTGAAGGAAAAATGGGTCTCTGCCCATACGCGTATGAAGTTGGGCAATACGCGTATGGCAAGGCGGGGTCGGAGGCCTTACGCGTATCAGATGGGGTCATACGTGTAAGGAAGGGCGAGGGAGCAGCGCGTATGGACAGCAGTGGTGCAGAATTTCATATTTTTGCAATTTCTTTCCCGTCATTGCATCGGAATAGTTTTCTCTTGGTTTGAGAGGTTGGGAATAGGTACCAGGTGCTGAGAAATAAGTCATAGGTGATGAAAATATTAATTTTAATAATTTTAATTAATTAATTAATTAATTGGGTGTTTGGTGTGTATGAAGCAAATTACATGACGATGGTGTTGTGATATGTATGATGTGATCAGGAGGATCGTGGGCATGTATTTACGCTTGTATACATGTTTTGCTGTGCATAGTTGAGTCTTGCATATTCATGGTGATTGGTGGGATGAATCATTGCTCAGGAGGAGTGTATGTGATTCATCCGTACTCCTATATGGAGAGTGGTGGGGGATAGATCATTGCCAAGTAGAGGTGTATGTGATCTATCCGGGGTTCGATTGAATGAACCAATGAGTCGGTACCGCATGCATGGTGTCGTGTTGCATTACATTATTATTTGATGTTGTTGATGATTATTGGACAGTAGATCATGTTGGTGTGTTATTGATTTATGTATGTGAATGCTACCTTATTATCATGTATTTATTCACCGATAATATTAAATGTGATTTCTCACCCCTTTGTTGTTGTTGTTGTGTTTGTGCATCTTCGGAAGTACAGATAATCCAGGTACTTAGATAGCTTGGATATTGGTGTTGTTGATCGAGTCCATAGGAGTGCTCTGATACGTAACATGGGATTTTGGGGATTTCATTTATTTTGTTATTTGTTATTCTTTTTGTTACGTATCTTTATTTTTGGATGAACATTATGGTGAACCACGATTTTATGTGGAGTTTTGGTGTTATTGGCAGATCACCGTAAATCGAATAATTGAATAAATTTTCCGCTGTTTGATTTTATTAAAATAAAGGAGATTTGTTTTGTTGGCTCTTAATGTGACATTCCACTTGGTGAAAACTCTGATTTATCTTTAATATTTTGTTTATTTTTAAAATGGGAAAGTGGGGTGTTACAATTGGTATCAGAGCAGGTCGGTCCGTCCGGCCAGGTGTTAGAGTTGAGTCTGTCCTTGGAATAGGAGTTGATTTGGTGTTCTGACCTTATGTTGATTGTTGAACAGTATGGCAGGAAGGAATGATGCTGCTCTTGCTGCTGCTCTTGCTGCTGCTATGCAAGCCATGGCACAGGCTGTAGAGAATGCCAATCAGGCTAGAGGTGCTCAGTTTCGTGACTTAGCACAGTTCCAGAGCAACAAGCCGCCTACTTATGAAGGGGGTATCTTAGACCCAGAAGCTGCACAAAAATGGCTGAAGGCTGTGGAGAAGATCTTCAGGACCATGGGGTGCAGTGATGCTCAGAAGGTACGATTTGGTACGCATATGCTGGAAGGAGAGGCTGAGGCTTGGTGGGACAATAGTCGTCAGAGATTGGAAGCTGCAGGTACTGAGATTACTTGGGCTGTGTTTCAAGCTGAGTTTCTGGAAAAGTATTTTCTGGAAGACATTCGTAGTGCAAAAGAGGTTGAATTTCTGGAGCTGAAGCAGGGTGATAAGACTGTTGCTGAGTATGCCGCTAAGTTTGAGGAGCTGGTTCAGTATTGTGCTCATTACAATACTGAAGAAGCTATGACTTCGAAGTGTTTGAAGTTTGAGAACGGGCTGCGTCCCGAGATCAAATTGGGTATTGCTTGTCAGAAGATAAGAAACTATCTAGAGCTGGTAAGCAGAAGCAGAATTTATGATAATGACAACAGAGCCAGAATTGCTCATTACAAAGCTGTGAATGAGAAGAAAAATAAGCAGAGATTTGGAGGTACTCTTTATAGTGCTCCAGCTGATAAGGGGAAATAGAAAACTGACGTGGGAAAGAAACCAAAGGAGAAGGGAACAGGTGCTGATACTCTCAAGTGCTTCAGATGTGGTGGCGCGGGTCACCGTGCTAACAACTTTCAAAATGAGGTGAAGAAGTGTTTCAAGTGTGGAAAAGCAGGTCATGTTATAGCTGATTGCAGAGCCACTATGCCTACTTGTTATAATTGTGGAGAGAAGGGTCACATCAGCACTCACTGTGAGAAGCCGAAGAAGTCTCAGGCGTCTCAAACGGGTGGGAAGATGTTTTCCTTGGTGGGAGCCCTATCCACTGAGGAGGAGCGTTTCGTCAAAGGTACTTGCTTTATTAATGATATTCCTTTGATTGCTATCATTAACATGGGTGCAACACACTCATTTATTTCTGTTGACTGTGTGAAGAGATTAGGGATTGTACCATCTACTCTAGAGCAGAGGATGACGATTGAAACTCCATCTATTGGTTCCGTGGTTACTTCTTTGGTGTGTTTGAAGTGTTCGCTGACCATGTTTGGTAGAGATTTTAGAGTGGACTTGATTTGTTTGCCACTCGGTAATCTTGATGTTATATTGGGAATGAACTGGTTGGAGTTGAACCGGGTGTATATTGATTGCTTTAGGAAGACGTCACTATTTCTTACTCCTGAAGAGGAAGCATTAGCAGATTCGCTATCTAGCAAGGAGTTGAGGGCGTTGTTGGAGGACGAAGCGAAGCTGTTTGCAGTGTTTGCCTTGTTATCTGTTGAAAGCAAGACTTCAGTTAATGAATTACCAGTAGTGAATGAATTTCCTGAAGTGTTTCCAGATGACATCACAGAATTACCTCCGACAAGAGAAGTTGAATTCGCTATTGATCTTGTACCGGGTACCAGACCTATCTCTATGGCACCGTACAGGATGTCTACATCAGAATTGGCAGAGTTGAAATCTCAGGTCGGGGAATTGCTCGATAAGAAGTTTATCAGACCAAGTGTGTCGCCGTGGGGAGCTCCAGTGTTGGTGAAAAAGAAGGATGGTAGTATGCGTCTGTGCATTGATTACCGTCAGTTGAATAAAGTAACCATTAAGAATAAGTATCCACTTCCGAGGATTGATGACTTAATGGATCAGCTGGTGGGAGCTCGTGTTTTCAGCAAAATTGATCTGAGGTCGGGTTACCATCAGATTAGAGTAAAGGAAGGTGATTGTTAGGTGCGGATTTGGCCTAAAATTGGCATATCTTTCTTTGCACTTTTTCATCTCTTTTCTCATGTTTTCATGGTTTTTATCCATGATTGTTGTTGTTCTTCTACACATTGATAATATACCTTTGGTGCTTGTAATGTGTGTGTTATTGTGCAGGAAATGCACTAAATGATCAAAGTTTGAAGACACAAAGAAATGGTGCAAGCTGCTAAAGAATTGAAGTTGCAACAGCAGGATTCGCCTCGCGAGTGCTGGCGAGCTCCTAGCGAAGGTTCGCCTAGCGAACGTTGGCGAGTGTCCCAGCGAAGGGGTGGCGGAAAGTTTCAGTAGGAAAAGTCCCTAAATTCGCTGGGCGAAGGTTTTGGCGAAGGCTCGCTTCGCGAGTGTTTTGTTCGCTTCGCGAATGCACGTGAAATTTCAGGGGCGGTTTAACTGTTTGAGGCACCTGGTGTGCCTATTTTTAACCATTCGCCTAGCGAATGAATTGGTTCGCCTAGCGAACCTTCAAATTTCTGAATTGTATAAATACAATTTTTACACTTTTTAGTTTATGTTTTTCTGGTATTGTTCTGATGTTGTTGTAATTTTGGGATCAGAACTTGATATCTCTTTCATTTCCAAGGGAGAAAAGGTAGGATCTTTGATTTCTTGTTGGAGAGGGATGTAATCTTTTGATACCTATTGTATTTCCTCTAATGTATGTATGTGATTTGAATTCTGATTTTCTATTGTTGTTGTCTTTGGTTGATTATTTGTGGTCTTGACAAAACCTTTACAAATCTTTGATCTTAGATTTTCATCTATCAATGAACAAGCTTTTGACATGGTTTTGTGAGTTGATATTCATTTTATCTTTTGTTGTATTGTGTTGATTAAGTAGCATGGGTAGCATGAGTAGGATCGATACGGTATCGTGAGGATGAGTGATAATAGTGATGAGGAAGGATATTCGCATTCATTGGACAAATTAGTTGAATACATGTAAAAAGGGTTAAGCGTGTGTACGTATTTTGATCTTGCTTAAATACGAAGAAATCATTTACTTGGTATGGATGTTATAGTAATATCTGTTAGGACTGAACTCTAGAGATAGATTTAGGATTAACACTTGCGTGAGTATCTACTCTTAAAGCTCTGTGTTGGTTTTGTTGCGTGAGACATCACTGATGAGACAATACAGTTGGCCTCTCGACGTTGCGTTAGACATAACCTCTGTTGT
Organism: Lathyrus tuberosus; assembly: GCA_022829125.1. Classification (NCBI taxonomy): domain Eukaryota; kingdom Viridiplantae; phylum Streptophyta; class Magnoliopsida; order Fabales; family Fabaceae; genus Lathyrus; species Lathyrus tuberosus. The sequence continues at coordinate 850,746 of JALAZF010000082.1, read as the reverse complement.
GAGTGATACGCGAGGATATTTGGCGAATGATTGATTTGTGTTTGCTTGATTAGAAGAATGCATGTGTTATCAATTGATGAGATCCAATTCCAACAAGGCCCCATTTATAATTCTGTCTTTACTTTATATTTTCCGCATTTGCTTTTGGTTCGTCTTTAAACCAGAACTTTTGATCCATGAGTTTAGAAATATAGAAACCGTTGAATGGCATTCTTTCCCTCGCACTGATCCCTGTGGAGAACGACAAAACTGGGTTACTTATATATTTTTGCTTGCCGCTATTTCTAGCTTCAACAGTGATATTCAGAAGACTGCTTTCAGAACTCGCCACAGACATTACGAATATGCAGTGATGCCTTTCGGAGTGTCTAACGCGCCAGGTGTATTTATGGAATATATGAATCGTATTTTTCATTCTTATCTGTATCAGTTTATTGTGGTATTTATTGATGATATACTGATTTACTCTAAGTCTGACGAAGAGCATGCAGGTCACTTGAGAATTGCATTGCAGGTGTTGAAAGATAATAAATTGTTTGCAAAGTTCTCGAAGTGTGAATTTTGGTTGAAGACCGTGAGTTTCTTGGGTCATATGATTTCTGGTGATGGTATAGCGGTGGATCCCTCTAAAGTAAGTGCAGTACTTCAGTGGGAAACTCCGAAGACCGCAACGGAGATTATAAGCTTTTTGGGTTTGGCAGGTTACTATAGAAGATTCATTGAAGGTTTTTCTAAATTGGCGTTGCCATTGACTCAGTTGACCAGGAAGAATCAAGCTTTTGTCTGGGATGCTGCCTGTGAGGAAAGTTTTAAGGAACTGAAAAAGAAGCTGACTACAACACCAATGTTAATTTTACCAAGTCCAAATGATTCCTTCGTAGTATATTGTGATGCGTCTAAGATGGGATTAGGCGGTGTGTTGATGCAAGGTGGCAAGGTAGTGGCTTATGCTTCAAGACAGTTGAGGGTGCATGAGAGAAACTATCCTACTCATGATCTAGAATTAGCTGCAGTGGTGTTCGTGTTAAAAATCTGGAGACATTATTTGTATGGGTCAAGATTTGAAGTATTTAGTGATCACAAAAGTTTAAAATATTTGTTCGACCAAAAAGAATTGAATATGAGGAAGAGAAGGTGGTTAGAGTTCTTAAAGGATTACGATTTCAACTTGAGTTACCATCCGGGAAAAGCTAATGTTGTGGCAGATGCTCTGAGTCGGAAGATAATCCATATGTCTGCGTTAATGGTGAAGGAAATGGAATTGATTGAACAGTTCAGAGACTTGAGTATGGTTTGTGAAACTACACCGGGAAGTATCAGATTGGGTATGCTGAAGGTGAATAATGACTTTTTGGATGTAATTAAGGAAAATCAGAAACTGGATGTGAAATTAGTGGACTTGATGCCTGCAGGAGGCAGTGTGACCTGGGAATTGGAAAGCAGGATGCGAGAGTCGTATCCAGATTTGTTTCCATCAGGTAATTTTCGAGGACGAAAATATTTTAAGTGGGGGAGAGTTGTAACACCCCATTTTAATTATTTATACGTCTTGTGTTATTTTCTTTGCGTGACCTTGTTTGGGGGAGTGTTTTGAGTACGTTTAAGGGTTGCCCTTAGTTAGGGAGGTGAGTTGGTGAGATAAAGTCTTTAGATTAATATTAATAGTGGTATAGTTAATAATAATAATAATTTAATTAATAATAGTAATATTATTATTTTATTATCATTATTGTTATTATTGCTATTATTATTAATTAATTTAATTAAAATAGGACTAGGAGAATTAGAGGAGGTTTAAGGAAAATAGAAAGGTTTTGGCACGTGAAACGAGGAATAGAGAACCAAGAGGAGAGAAAGAACAAGGTGTGCTAGGGCTTGATCTTCTTCCCCAATTGTCCAGATTTTCTGTAGAGATTCGAGGTAAGGGGGAGAAACGGGTTTAATTTTGGTGATTCATTCATGATAGGGTAGTGGGGAGTCCTTAACCCCGTAGGAATTTGTATGCAAACTGTTGTGTTGTCGATCTGTTGTATATGCCTGTTATGATTCTAAAATCGTGCATGAATTGATGTGTGTTTCCATGAATTTTTGTTGTTACTGCTGTGGTATGAACATCTGTTGTAGATCTGTTGTTTCTGATTCAAATTGGGAGAACGATTTGAGATTATAGACCTGTAATACCTGTAGTAATTCTAGGTACAAGAGAAAAGATGAAAATTGGACCTAAAATTCATGTCGAAACTATTATAGGACTGGTTGGAAGTGAAGAAGTGTGGAAATCGTAGCAAAGTGCAGAATGGTGAGGTCTCTGGTGATTTGCGTAATGGATCTGGCCATACGCGTATGGGGCTAGGCCATACGCGTATGGGAGTGAAGGAAAGGGAGCCTTACGCGTAAGGGGAGCTTGAGGGGAGGGTTTGGCACGACCCTCTGCCCATACTCGTATGGTACGCATATGATTGGCATGGCAATATGCGTATGGAGTAGCCGTGCGCGTATGTAGATCTGAGAGTTAGAAATTGAAGGAAAAATGGGTCTCTGCCCATACGCGTATGAAGTTGGGCAATACGCGTATGGCAAGGCGGGGTCGGAGGCCTTACGCGTATCAGATGGGGGCATACGCGTAAGGAAGGGCGAGGGAGCAGGTCATACGCGTATGACTCAGGTCAATACGCGTATGGACAGCAGTGGTACATAATTTCATATTTTTGCAATTTCTTTCCCGTCTTCGCATCGGAATCGTTTTCTCTTGGTTTTAGAGGTTGGGAATAGGTACCAGATGCTGAGAAATAAGTCATAGGTGATGAAAATATTAATTTTAATAATTTTAATTAATTAATTAATTAATTGGGTGTTTGGTGTGTATGAAGCAAATTACATGACGATGGTGTTGTGATATGTATGATGTGATCAGGAGGATCGTGGGCATGTATTTACGCTTGTATACATGTTTTGCTATGCATAGTTGAGTCTTGCATATTCATGGTGATTGGTGGGATGAATCATTGCTCAGGAGGAGTGTATGTGATTCATCCATACTCCTATATGGAGAATGGTGGGGGATAGATCATTGCCAAGTAGAGGTGTATGTGATCTATCCGGGGTTCGATTAAATGAACCAATGAGTCGGTACCGCATGCATGGTGTCGTGTTGCATTACATTATTATTTGATGTTGTTGATGATTATTGGACAGTAGGTCGTGTTGGTGTGTTGTTGATTTATATATGTGAATACTACCTTGTTATCATGTATTTATTCACCGATAATATTAAATGTGATTTCTCACCCCTTTGTTGTTGTTGTTGTGTCTGTGCTTCTTCGGAAGTACAGATAATCCAGGTACTTAGATAGCTTGGATATTGGTGTTGCTGATCGAGTCCATAAGAGTGCTCTAATACGTAACACGGGATTTTGGGGATTTCATTCATTTTGTTATTTGTTATTCTTTTTGTTACGTATCTTTATTTTTGGATGAACATTATGGTGAACCACGGTTTTATGTGGAGTTTTGGTGTTATTGGCAGATGACCGTAAATCGAATAATTGAATAAATTTTCCGCTGTTTGATTTTATTAAAATAAAGGAGATTTGTTTTGTTGGCTCTTAATGTGACATTCCACTTGGTGAAAACTCTGATTTATCTTTAATATTTTGTTTATTTTTAAAATGGGAAAGTGGGGTGTTACAATTGGTATCAGAGCAGGTCGGTCCGTCTGGCCAGGTGTTAGAGTTGAGTCTGTCCTTGGAATAGGAGTTGATTTGGTGTTCTGACCTTATGTTGATTGTTGAACAGTATGGCAGGAAGGAATGATGATGCTCTTGCTGCTGCTATGCAAGCCATGGCACAGGCTGTAGAGAATGCCAATCAGGCTGGAGGTGCTCAGTTTCGTGACTTAGCACAGTTCCAGAGCAATAAGCCGCCTACTTATGAGGGGGGGTATCTTAGACCCAGAAGCTGCACAGAAATGGCTGAAGGCTGTGGAGAAGATCTTCAGGACCATGTGGTGCAGTGATGCTCAGAAGGTACGATTGGTATGCATATGCTGGAAGGAGAGGCTGAGACTTGGTGGCACAATAGTCGTCAGAGATTGGAAGCTGCAGGTACTGAGATTACTTGGGCTGTGTTTCAAGCTGAGTTTCTGGAAAAGTATTTTCTGGAAGACATTCATAGTGCAAAAGAGGTTGAATTTCTGGAGCTGAAGCAGGGTGATAAGACTGTTGCTGAGTATGCCGCTAAGTTTGAGGAGCTGGTTCAGTATTGTGCTCATTACAATACTGAAGAAGCTATGACTTCGAAGTGTTTGAAGTTTGAGAACGGGTTGCGTCCCAAGATCAAATTGGGTATTGCTTGTCAGAAGATAAGAAACTATCCAGAGCTGGTAAGCAGTAGCAGAATTTATGATAATGACAACAGAGCCAGAATTGCTCATTACAAAGCTGTGAATGAGAAGAAAAATAAGCAGAGATTTGGAGGTACTCCTTACAGTGCTCCAACTGATAAGGGGAAACAGAAAACTGACGTGGGAAAGAAACCAAAAGAGAAGGGAACAGGTGCTGATACTCTCAAGTGCTTCAGATGTGGTGGCGCGGGTCACCGTGCTAACAACTGTCAGAATGAGGTGAAGAAGTGTTTCAAGTGTGGCAAAGCAGGTCATGTTATAGCTGATTGCAGAGCCAATATGCCTACTTGTTATAATTGTGGAGAGAAGGGTCACATCAGCACTCACTGTGAGAAGCCGAAGAAGTCTCAGGCGTCTCAAACGGGTGGGAAAGTGTTTGCCTTGGTGGGAGCCCAATCCACTGAGGAGGAGCGTTCCGTCAAAGGTACTTGCTTTATTAATGATATTTCTTTGATTGCTATCATTGACACGGGTGCAACACAGTCGTTTATTTCTGTTGACTGTGTGAAGAGATTAGGGATTGTGCCATCTACTCTAGAGCAGAGGATGACGATTGAAACTCCATATATTGGTTCCGTGGTTACTTCTTTGGTGTGTTTGAAGTGTCCGCTGACCATGTTTGGTAGAGATTTCAGAGTGGACTTGATTTGTTTGCCACTCGGTAATCTTGATGTTATTTTGGGAATGAACTGGTTGGAGTTCAACCGGGTGTATATCGATTGCTTCAGGAAGACGTTACTATTTCTTACTCCTGAAGAGGAAGCATTAGCAGATTCGCTATCTAGCAAGGAGTTGATGGCGTTGTTGGAGGACGAAGTGAAGCTGTTTGCGGTGTTTGCCTTGTTATCTGTTGAAAGAAAGACTTCAGTTAATGAATTACCAGTAGTGAATGAATTTCCGGAAGTGTTTCCAGATGACATCACATAATTGCCTCCGACAAGGGAAGTTGAATTCGCTATTGATCTTGTACCGGGTACCAGACCTATCTCTATGGCACCGTACAGGATGTCTGCATCAGAATTGGAAATACGCGTATGGAGTAGCCGTACGCGTATGTAGATCTGAGAGTTGGAAATTGAAGGAAAAATGGGTCTCTGCCCATACGCGTATGAAGTTGGGCAATACGCGTATGACAGGGTGGGGTAGGAGGCCTTACGCGTATCAGATGAGGGCATACGCGTAAGGAAGGGCGAGGGAGCAGGTCATACGCATATGACTCAGGTCAATACGCGTATAGACAGCAGTGGTGCAGAATTTCATATTTTTGCAATTTCTTTCCCGTCTTCGCATCGGAATTGTTTTCTCTTGGTTTGAGAGGTTGGGAATAGGTACCAGGTGCTGAGAAATAAGTCATAGGTGATGAAAATATTAATTTTAATAATTTTAATTAATTAATTAATTAATTGGGTGTTTGGTGTGTATGAAGAAAATTACATGACGATGGTGTTGTGATATGTATGATGTGATCAGGAGGATCGTGTGCATGTATTTACGCTTGTATACATGTTTTGCTGTGCATAGTTGAGTCTTGCATATTCATGGTGATTGGTGGGATGAATCATTGCTCAGGAGGAGTTTATGTGATTCATCCGTACTCCTATATGGAGAATGGTGGGGGATAAATCATTGCCTAGTAGAGGTGTATGTGATCTATCCGGGGTTCGATTGAATTAACCAGTGAGTCGGTACCGCATGCATGGTGTCGTGTTGCATTACATTATTATTTGATGTTGTTGATGATTATTGGACAGTAGGTCGTGTTGGTGTGTTGTTGATTTATATATGTGAATGCTACCTTGTTATCATGTATTTATTCACCGATAATATTAAATGTTATTTCTCACCCATTTGTTGTTGTTGTGTCTGTGCTTCTTCAGAAGTACAGATAATCTAGGTACTTAGATAGCTTGGATATTGGTGTTGCTGATCGAGTCCATAGGAGTGCTCTGATACGTAACACGGGATTTTGGGGATTTCATTCATTTTGTTATTTGTTATTCTTTTTGTTACGTATCTTTATTTTTGGATGAACATTATGGTGAACCACGATTTTATGTGGAGTTTTGGTGTTATTGGCAGATGACCGTAAATCGAATAATTGAATAAATTTTCCGCTGTTTGATTTTATTAAAATAAAGGAGATTTGTTTTGTTGGCTCTTAATGTGACATTCCACTTGGTGAAAACTCTGATTTATCTTTAATATTTTGTTTATTTTAAAATGGGAAAGTGGGGTGTTACAATAAGAGGCCCTTGTTGGGCCATCCCCAGATGAGTGGGTTGGGCCTACTCGATTGATGGGCAGACCCCGGCCCAGTCCAGAACATGACCGTTTAAGTAGCGGGAATTAAGTCCGAGATACGTGGGACCGTATCAAATTTTAGAAAGGATTGGTGAAGTAGCTTACAGATTAGCCTTACCGCCTTCTCTGTCAGAGATGCACGATGTTTTTCATGTGTCTCAACTCCGGATGTTTGTCCTAGATCCTCTTCAGCCAATTCTACCAAATACAATTGAGATAGAAGCAGATTTGACGTTTGATCCTCAACCAAGCCGTATCACAGGAAGAGAAACTAAGGTACTAAGGAATAAAGAGATTCCTCTAGTGAAGGTTCAGTGGGATGCGACGCATCCGGGTGATGCAACTTGGGAACTAGAATCAGAGATGCGAGATGCTTACCCTCATCTTTTCAGGTAATCTTTAAATTCGTGGACGGATTTCTATTTAAGGAGGGGAGGATGTAATACCCCATAATTTATTTTGCTCTGGATAATATTAGTTTTGATCAACTGGGTTCCGGTGTACTCTGAAAAATTATCTGCAAAGATAATTTGAGCAACCGAAGAGCTCAGATCAGATCAAATTAATATTATCTGACTTCGAGGTGTTAGCAATTGGTGCTATAGAGATGTTTGGACATTTAGTTAGTGTTACTAACTTAAAGATATTTCTCTATATCTTTTTCATTTTCCTTTCCTCTTCATTAGTAACCTAAAATAGAAAGAGAAGTGAAAAGAAGTAGAGAGAAGGAAGAGCAAGAAGAGTGAAAGAGAAAGAAACCTAGAAGAAGAAGTGAAAAGCTTGGATCATCATCTCTTCTTCATTAGATCAACCCAACATCTTCTTCATCTTGTTGTTAGTGAGTTCTTGTTAGAACCCTAAGTATAGAAACTTAGGTTAGAACTTGAATAAAAATGGTGAAATTGGATTACTCATGCTAAAAGTTGTTTGCTATGGTGGATATATGAAATAGAACACATTATATGATTGGGTTGTGTGAGAAATTGATGTTTGATACTTGCTACTATGATGAGCTATGTGTTGATGAGTTTCCATTGGATTTCATGTTAAAAATAACAGGTTTTTGACTTCTGGTTCAGTGGTAACCGGTTACTCGATTTGAGGTAACTGGTTACATGTAGGAAAATTGGGATTTTTACGTGAAAAATGAACCGAGTAACCGGTTACTCGATTTGAGGTAACCTGTTACCCTATTGAAAATTGGCTACTGAATGCGCAGTGAGAATGGGCAATCGGTTACTCATTCTGAGGTAACCGGTTACCACTGTTGTGTTTTTGAAAAATGTTTGAAAAATTAATATCTTTTGGATCGTAATTCTGATCGAGACGTAGTGATAGCCGTTGTAAAGCTATGAAAATATCCTACATGATAAAGGTGAAAAATATTGTTTTCGATACCCAATTAAATAAATCGGAGGGAACCTAAGAGTTACGTAACTTGTGATTAAATTATTATATGTAATTCTAATATGCAATTGTAATATGCTTTGTCTATTATATTTTTGTTAAACATGATTGAGAGAGTATGCGTGTTAAAATATGGAATAGAAAGAGTGAGGAAACCTTACTATGAATCTATATTAGAACCTAGTAATGTGTCTAGGGACTTGATAGATAACTTAAATGATAACGATCGCGCAAGAAAGGTCGAGGCGTGTAGCCAGATACTGAATGATATAGAAAGAATAAGACACTAGTATGTAACATGTGTAAACTAAGATAAATATTGAGAAAAGGCAAATGAGGCCTAAAGGCAAATATGGCCTAGAATTATTGAATACAATTATAGTTGTATGTGAAATCACGAAATCGTAACCATTTCCCCATTATGAATCGTTTCATGAGTAACGAGCTCCTCTGGAATGAATGCACGATTACTTGGCAGGTTTGATTCCCGAGTATAGTACGAATGGAACCTATATGGTAAAGAGACTTGTGGCGGTGTACGGACCGTGTGAAATGACGACTTAAGGTGATAATGTGTCCCTTAGCTCCAAATCCATCTCGTATGCCAAGTAATCTACGAGGATCCACGACTTGTCCCGACTTCTAGACGTAGGAGAGGGCAGGAAAAGGGGATGCATTGATAGGGTTGACGATAAGTGATAATTTTGAGTTAACGGACTCATAACATGTTTCCATATAGTGTAGATTGTGTACTCAAGGTCACTTCCATTTCCTTGATTTGAGTTAGAATGATAGAACCTTATAAAGTCGAGAGAATCTATAAGATAGGGAACTCACTGAGATTTAATATCTCACCCCATGTTGTTGATTATATTACAAGTACTTCAAGTTCCGCGAAGGGTAAGGATAAAGTCGTTTGATTATCCTTACTTATCTTGGCTTTTTGGGATGGCAAGACTTCCGTTGTTGGAGATTATTTTTTTTGAGATCATTGTATTGATCTAGTTCTTAGTGCATTGGAACATCTTGTATATATAGTATGCCATAGATTTTAGTATTTTGTATTTTGAGCATGTGATGTATACAATGTGTTAACTAGGAACTTATGGTATTTCAGTACCAAATACTTGAATTCATGTATAATATATATGCTTTGATGTATGTTGTTATATGTGGGAGTTACAGAACTTCTTATTTAATGACGGATAAATTCCGTCTCCGATTATAGACGGAAATAAATAATCCGTCTTTGACGCGTTTGTGACCAACGTTTTAAAGAGGAATTTTGTTTCGTCTGCGAATCCGTCTCCAAATCAGTTGGAGACGGAATTTAAGCATTTTAGACACAAATTTCTTCCATCTCTAATATCAGTTTTCTTATTCGTGATTCTTAAAATTGAAAATCAAAACATTTGAAAGCTATTTCAAAGATTGTTTATAAAACATGAGGGAGTGAGAGAAAAAGGAAGAATTTGAGGGTTAGTGATATGGATTTTCGTTTTTCTCCAATTAGCTTTAGAAAAATAGAGATTCTGAATTCGTTAATTACTGGATCAAGTTAATTTTGTAGACAAGGTTCTTCAAACACATTGCTATCTGTTCCAACCCCAACCACAAAATGTACAGAATTTAATTTTAAATAAAACTGTTTGATAGATACTCCCTCCGTCCCAAAATATAAGAGAAAAAATTAAAAACACACTTATTAAGAAAAATAAAAAGTATAATAGTTTGACTAAGATTTTGTTGAAAAAAATTGTTTTAAAAGATGTAAAAACAATTCTAATTGGTTGTTAGCTATAGAAAAGATGAGAGAGAAAGCAAATTAAATGCAACTTGCATTTAATTTTACCTTGAAAATGATGAAAGTTATTTTTCTCTCTTATATTTTGGGACAAGAAAAATGCACTTTTTTCTCTTATATTTTGAGACGGAGGGAGTATATTTTTAAAATATATTCTAAAAATGAAATATATATATATATATATATTTATATATTTTTTATTTTTTATAATACATTTTAGTATCTCTTATTTTAATCGAGATATAAATGTAAATATAAATATGAAATCACGATTTATTTCAATTTTTTATATTTTTAAATCAATTATATTTTTTATGTACGAGATGTATAATATAATACTCGGACTTACATTTAATCCTTTCTATTTTACATTAACAATATTTATATTTGTGTCTAGTATATAAGTATTTACTATGCATGTCATATTTATTTTTGTGAGTGCCAAATAAATATGAGCTATATTATTATTTGAATAAATTATATAAAATACGTGTAATCATCCACTTTATTTTTGAAAATTTTTGCAAACAGAATTCCTTACATGTGATATGTATAAATTTACAAATTTCTTTTTATTATTATTTTCTCTCAATTTCCTTGATAAAAAATAATTTATCGTGTATTTTCTCTCAGATACTCTATTTGTTTTTAGTTCAAATATGCTTATGTTATTAGTTTTAATTTAAAATTGTAAGCAATATTTTCACAAAAAAATATTGTTCTTAAATAACACATAAAGTAGACACAACCAATAAAAAAGGAAAAAAAAAAAAAAAAAAACCTTTTTGTTATAAAAATATATAAGAGTAATGAAAAATGAAAAATAAAATAAAAAAGTATTGTAGATATTATGTACAATTTTAATTGTAATTTTAACTTAATTTCATTTATAAAGAGAGAAAATTCATATATATTATTTTTAAAGTTAAACAATATTATAGTTATGCTACAAAAGTGTTTTTCTTACGATATTTTATATTTTAAATTTTAGCATATAGGTAATTTTGGTCACTTTATTTAAAAAAAAAAACTACGCATCCATTTTAAAAATTAATTTTTGGTTCTTTAATTTATAATTTTCAAAGATTTAGCACCCACCATATGTTTGAGTCAAATTTGTTGACATGCTTAGATTGACAAACTTAAAATTCATATTATATCTTAGAGGAAAATTTGACGATGAGTCCTCTTATATTCATCGAATGAAATACTTTCACTGTATTAAAATGAACATCTAAATAAGGCAAGCAGAAATGATATTCTTACACCACCCCTTACACTACACCGTATTTCACTGTTCATCAATACGGTGAACAGTGAAATATTTTAATAATATTAATTTTTTTTTTTAAATTTTAAAAATTTTTTTATTAAGAAATATTGATATAGAATTGTGTGATTAACCAACTTTATAACTCCATTAACCAATTTTTTGCATTGTATTAACCAACTTTAATTACTGTTAAAAATTAATTTTAATATCTGAATGGTTATTAACCAACTTCATAACTGCATTAACCAACTTTTTACATTGCATTAACCAACTTTGTTGTACTACTAAAAAATATTTTTACATCTGAACGTTTATTAATCAAGTTCATAACTTCATTAACCAACTTTTTACATTGTATTAACCAACTTTTTTTTAATAGTCAAAAAATATATATTCATCAGGATACTTATGGTGTATCCAAACCTAATACAATAAAATCACCAACTCAATTCCTCATGAAACCTACAAAAATTCACATGGAAAGTTGGTCCATTCATAGTAATTACAAGTATACCGCCCATTAATCCGTTTTCCTAACCACCACCAAGTGAACAAAATGGTTCTATATGCTGCCAATTCATGATCTCATACTTCTCTATTAAAAACAATTCTATTCCTAGTTATCCATATACTCCATCCTATCGACAACCAAAGACCGACCGCATTTTTGATTGCGACCTTCTTTGCCAACAATGCCTGAATCCAATGCTGTAAATGTGCTACTACCGAATCATGTGGTTCCAACTGTATTGCCAGCCATCTCCCTGTAAAGCTCCACAGTTTCAAAGATAAATGACAGGAAAATAATAAATGAAAAGCATTCTCTTCCACCCTATGACAGAATGGGCATAACAACTCATCCCGTGTCGATAACAGTTGACGTTTATGCAAATTATCTCTCGTTGCAAGTCTGTCACGAAATACCCTCCAACCAAACATTTGCACTTTCGGATGTGCAAAGGATAACCACACCAGCTTACACGCATCCCTCAAGTTGTTGTCCAACTTTATTTTACTAGTAAAAATTATTTTTAATATCTGGACCTCTATTAACCAACTTCATCACTATATTAACCAACTTTTTACATTTCATTAACCAACTTTGATTTACTATTAAAAGTCACTGTTCACAGATACTGTTCGCGTTATTATTTATGTACGGATTTACTGTTCACAAACACTATTCATATCACTATTCATGTACGAATTTACTGTTCACGGTACAGTTCACAATATTTGTGAACAGTGCATATGGTGTAGTGTAAGTGTGGGTGTCAAGATAGCATTGCTGTAAGGCAAGTGATCAAAACTCAGAGAAAAAAGTTAAAATTGAAGGAACAAAAGGTTGGTTTAAACATTTTTTTATAGAAAAACAAGATGATTGAAAGTGAATTTAAATCTTTTGCACCTCATTTGGGACATGTCAATGCAATTTCTCTAGATTCATCCCAATTTCTTTAGATATCCTCCAAGCAAAACTATGGGTCATTCATAAAGGTCTATGCAAAGATATGAACATTATTGACTTGACTGGTACACAAAATCATCCTCTAACATCAGTCTCATTGAGACTCCATTGAATAAGTATCATAAACATGAAGTGTTGATTTAAAATTAGAGGGTCCGTAACTTCTTTTAAAAATAATAAGATGATCAAAGTAATTTAAGTCTTTATTTTTCACTTCATAGTTCTTAAAATTAAAAATCAAAACATTTGAAAGCTATTTTAAAGATGGTTTATAAAACATGAGGGAGGGAGAGAAAAAGGAAGAACTTGAGGGTTAGAGATATGGATTTTCGTTTTTCTCCAATTAGTTTTAGAAAAATAGAGATTCTGAATTCGTTAATTACTAGATCAAGTTAATTTTGTAGACAAGGTTCGTCAGACACATTGCTACGCATTCCTACCTCAACAACAAAATGTACATAAATCTATTTTAATAAAAACTGTTTGATAGATATATTTTAAAAATATATTCTAAAAAAAAAAATATATTTATATATTTTTTATTTTTTATAATACATTTCAATATCTCTCTTTTTTTAATCGAGATAAAAATGTTAAATATAAATATGAAAACACGATTTATTTTTAATTTTTAATATTTTTAAATCAATATATTTATATGTAAGAGATGCATAATATAATACTCGGACTTACATTTAATCATTTCTATTTTACATTAACAATATTTATATTTGTGTCTACTATATAAATATTTACTATGCATGTCATATTTATTTTTGTGAGCGCCAAATAAATATGAGCTATATTATTATTTGAATAAATTATATTAAATACGTGTAATCATCAACTTTAATTTTGAAACATTTTGCAAACATAAATCTTTAGACGTGATACGTATAAATTTACAAATTTCTTTTTATTATTATTTTCTCTCAATTTCCTTGATAAAAAATTAATTTATCGTGTATTTTCTCTCAGATACAATATTTGGTTTTAGTTCAAATATGCTTATCTTATTAGTTTTAATTAAAAATTGTAAACAATTTTTTTCACATAAAAATATTGTTGTTAAATAACACATAAAGTAGACACAACCAATAAAATAGGAAAAATAAAAATAAAAGAATAACCTTTTTTGTTATAAAAATATATAAGAGTAATGAAACATGAAAAATAAAATAAAAAGTATTGTAGATATAATATACAGTTTTACTTGCAATTTTAACTTATTTTCATTTATTGTAGATATTATAAACAATATTACAAATATGTTATAAAAGTGTTTTTCTTACGATATTTTAAATTTTAAATTTTAGCATATATGTAATTTTGGTCACTTTATTTAAAAAAAAAACTACCCATCCATTTTAAAATTTAATATTTGGTTCTTTAATTTATAATTTTCAAAGATTTAGCACCCACCATATGTTTGAGTCAAATTTGTTGACATGCTTAGATTGATAAACTTAAAATTCATATCAATTCATATCATATCTTAGAGGCATACTTGACGATGAGTCCTCTTATATTCATCGAACGAAATACTTTCAATACATCAAAGTGAATCTCTAAATAATACAAGTGATCAAAACTCAGAAAAAAAATTAAAATTGAAGGAACAAAAAGTTGGTTTTTAAAATGTGGTCCCAAACATTTTTTTATAAAAAAACAAGATGGTTGAAAGTGAATTTAAATCTTTTGCACCTCATTTGGGACATGTCAATGAAAATTTTCTAGATTCATCTTGATTTCTTTAGATATCCTCCAAGCAAAACTATGGGTCATTCATAAAGGTCTAGGCAAAAATATATTTTTTAATAAGCAATTGTATTAAAAGAGTAGGAGGGATACTCCCAAAATACATAGAAACGGCAGCTAATGCCTACCACTCAAAATAGGATTAGCATGCCAATGACCAAAGTTGATAGAACCATGACGGTTACACTTAAAACCTAACCAAGCCCAAGACCTATATACAATCTCCGACAAACAACTATCGAAACAAAAAACAACATCATTGAAATTAATATCATTACGCATTAGCCATAAACTCCACACTGTGGCTAACCAAATGGTGCCCACCGTAAATCTGTCCGAAGATGTTTTGAGCTGATGATATCTCCACGGGAAAGCCAAAAGGTCCTGCATAGACTGGTGAAACTCACTCCCTAGCCAATCCAAAATCTTCTGCCACAAACAGAAACTTCTAGGACAACTGAAGAAAAGATGAGACGCATTTTCCTCAGAATTGAAGCAGAAAGCACAGGCGGCATCCGTGGCTTGATTCAAAATCCCCCTGCGAATCAGCAAGTCTTTGGTCGGCAGCCTGTTTACCAGCAATCCCCAACCAAAAAACAACACTTTCGACGGTGCGTTCAAATTCTAAATAAATTTCTGCGCCTCCCTCGTAGATTGAGACCACGAAGGATTGATGCCTTCCATAAGCGCAGAGAAGCAAGACTTGACAGAAAACATACCGTCATCGTTGAGCTTCCAAAACACAACGTCTTCAAGGTTCATCTGCGGTTCGTTTCCATAAATGGAATCAACAAACTCCTGTTTGATACCTTCATCCAAAACGTCCCAGTCTCTAATAATGGCACTGAAATTCCAAGACCACCTGTCTCTGATCATGTGACCCACTTGCTTAACCGTCATGTCCTGATCTACAGCTGCTGCAAACAAGTCAGGAAAAGCCTCATTTAATGATTGGCTGACCACCCAATTCGCGTGCCAAAAAGAAACAGAAGAACCGCTGCCGATCCTGCACAACAAGAGGTTAGAAAAAGCCAAGTTAGGCTGGTCAGAAAGCTCGTTCAGAATCATATCTCTCCACCATATGGAATCTTTGTTCGAGATCGACTCCGTTCCTCCGACAATAGCTTTGACATCAACATTGTCGTAGCGAGTTCTGATCAAGTTTTGCCAAATAGCTTGCTTATCTTAAAAAATCCTCCACTTCCATTTGAGTAACAAACATTTGTTGAAGACTTCCACGTCCTTGATACCGAGACCACCCTTGTCTTTTGGTTTGCAAATGTCGCTCCAACTAGCCCAATATATTGGCCTTTTTCCTTCATTGCCATTCCAAAGGAATCTGCTCTCGATACTACGAATCTCCCTTATGACCGCTGCCGGTGCTTTGTAGAAGGAAAGAGTGTACGTCGGTAAAGCGTTGAGAACTGAGTTAATCAGTACCACTCTCCCTGCGAAGGATAGAAGTTTCCCTCTCCAGCCAACAAGTTTCTTGCGAAGATTCTCCAACAAATTGTCCCACATCAGTTTTTTCCTAGGGTTGTGACCTATAAGCACACCTAAAAATTTAAATGGCAATCTGTCTACCGAACAACCGAGGAAGAAAGAGGCAGCCTCAAGAAAGTGATCCTTAATGTTCACCCCATACAACTTGCTTTTGTTGAAGTTCACTCTAAGGCCCGACATCATCTCGAAACCTCTCAGAACGGCTTTCAACGAACGCAGGTTTTCGAGAGAACCTTCCCCTATTAAGATGGTATCGTCTACGAATTGAAGGACATCCACCGACCCTTCAGCTGAGAAATGGAAACCTCTGAAAATGTTCAACTCCACAGCTTTATTAACCAAGGTAGTCAATCCTTCCATAGCTATCAAAAACAAAAACGGAGATAAAGGGTCCCCTTGCCTGAGACCTCTGCTAACGACAAAGTCTTTGGTGGTGCCCCCGATAACCAAAACTGACATGGAGCTGTTAAAGATGCAGCACTCCATCCACCTGAGCCAACGGTTTCCGAATCCCATGGACCTCAACATAAAGCGCAGAAAATTCCAGCTGAGGGTGTCGTACGCTTTCTCATAATCCACCTTCAACAATAAACAACTCTTCCTATCACGCTTCGCCATGTCTAAAACTTCGTTAGCCAGCAAGATACCATTAGAAATGTTCCGCCCTTCAATGGATGATTTCTCTAAATTCATCCTGATTTCTATAGATATCCTCCAATCAAAACTATGGGTCATTCATAAAGGTCTAGGCAAAGATATGAACATTATTGACTTGACTGCTACACAAAATCATCCATTAACATCGGTCTTATTGAGACTCCATTGAATAACATGAAGTGTTGATTATAAGTATCAAATGTATCTTGCTTAAAAACATTATGTTTCGAGTTATCGGCATCTGCTAAATTGATTTATTAACTCACAACTCTCCCTATTAGAAATTGAGTAGCATCATTGAAACATATGTTGCTGGAACTTTATTTTCAAAATTATAGTGTGTTTCTTTTTTTTTTGAATATTATAAATTTGTTAAAAAAAATTATTTTTCTCCTCCACAACATCAAAACTAAAAATCAAAGGTGTTAAACCTTTTAAATATATCGAAAAAACATCCTAGAGAAAAGATGCTACATAAAAATATGAAAATTTGATCGTTTGATTTTAAGAATATGTTATTTGATTCTTTAATATTATTTTATACTGAGTTCTGGTTCCTTGCAATATTTCCCAGTTAATTTTGTTGATGTGATAATGTCTACATCAAAAAATTAAGTATACAAGTCACACTTTATTGGAAATTTTATAAACGTGTCATTTTAAATTTGTCATCTAAATGAACTCAAAATAGGGCAATGGACAAAAACACAAAATAATTAAAATTGGAGGAACAAATAAGAGAATAGAATTTTATTTCAACCATTGTTTTTTAATAATAAATAAGGAATGAAAGAGGGAACTACTAGAATAAATGAAATTGATAAAAAAAATGGACAAAAGGAAGAGAAAGGGGACCGAACCAAAACCATCTCAAGATGCTCTTACCTAACGTTTGGTAATCTAAGTCTAACATTTCTATAGCTATACAAAAGTTAGAGGTTAGACTTGGATAAAATATGTGCACATTAGTTCTCTTTCTTAAAAATGTAAGAAACCAAAAAATTTCATGTTGCGAATGAGAGATATACAATTGTTTCATGTGTTACTTAACAACACATGAACCGCCTTTAAGATTTTATTATTCTCTTCTCAACCTTTCTAAAGTAAGATCAAATCTTCCAAAATCTATTTTATTTGTTTTATATTTGAAAATTTATAAATTAAAGATTGCTTTTAAAAATTATTTCATAAAATTAGATAACTACATAATTTTAATTATTTTAAAATTAAAATTGTGGTCACCGTTTTTAAAAAAATTTGTTTTAAATCCCATTATATTTATATTTGATTTTTTTTATCTATCAATTTATCAAATTTTATAAAAACAATTGTAAACCACAAAATAAATAGATTAAAAGGAAAGTTAGGAAAAGAGGAGGGGGACCAAACATTAACCCTCAAGGTTAACTAATGACGTAATTTAAGAGACCTATTCTATTACAAATAAATTCTTCCCTAAGAAAAGTGGAAAGACGATCCTACTTGATATTCTCCTAAGCTGATAAGTCAAAATTAGCGAATTTATCTGCACACTAGTAGCTCGATTGCCTTCATTTCTCTCACCAGCTTAACATATAGAGGAGAATATATACTTGTTAGACGACGGCAATTGATCTAGAAGGGGGAGGGTTGAATAGATAGCTACTTTTTAATTGTGAGTCGGCGCTAAAATTTAATTTTTAAAAATTGTTTGCGGAAGCGGCCGAGGACTATATCGTCTAAACGAACCGGTTACCGAAATGACCGGATATGCGTAAGCCAAATGGAACGAAAGGCTCGATAAGAAAAATGAATCACAACTTAACTATTAATCAATTTACCAACAACACTAAATGTTGTGCAATCTCCAATGACCAATACAAAATTAAACCAAATTGACAATATATCAAACACCTTGTAAGCGTTCAATTTATCGAGCACTTGGAGTTCGAAACACTCCAAGCTATCACTTCTATGTTAGTAGGTGCAGAATTTTCACCAAGCACAATCCAAAATGATTATGCAATGTTTTCAAATCAGTTTTTCTGCACTAAACTATACCAGAATTTTTATCGATCAATTGAACAATCACAAGCGTAAGTAGTTCGAAAATTAAAGAGATAGGGAAAGAGAAACGACACCAAGTTTGTTTAGGCAATTCCCATTTCGTCCTCACTTCGGGTACGTCTGCCCCCAATTCTAAATCTAGAATTGAGATATCTATAATCTTGTTTGCAAATTGTTTTTACAAGAGAAGCCTTAGCTATCACACACTCAAGAAACTCCGTTGATGTTGATACTATGTCTTCTCTTCCCTTGATTCGAGTCAAATCAAGTGCCTCGAACTTGTTGAATGAACCTCCGGTTGACGCTACTAGATCGACATAACCCACCGTTCTTCGATCACATTCGCTCGGCTGATTATAATTCACACATTGTTCTATCCCAAACCTATTGTTGCATAATCCTCCGGTTGACGCTACTAGATCGACAGAACCCACCGTTCTTCGATCACCTTCGCTCGGTTGAATTCAATGCACACAAAGATCTGAACCAAAAGCCCCCAAATCCAATTGATCTTAGAGGACAAAACCCTAGAGGTTTTATTCAAGAAATAACCCATTGAAACACTCACCCCAAATAAGATACACTCCTATGTTTGGACGTTATCACCTCATGATGCAGAAGATCAACAAAAATGGTTATGTGTATTTGTTGAGAAAATGCAAGAATGAAGATGAAGATGATGAGAGTAAATTTTCAGTGTAAATCTTCACTTTTTCTTGTTGTTATGTAAAAAATGAGGAATAAAGTATTTATATGATGCTAGGACCAATTACCACAAATAACAACATTTTGAAACTTAGAAAAACCAGAAAAATGACCCTCATTTAGCGAAGAGTCGACCTAACTTTTATGAGGGTCAGCCTACGCTGACCCATGGGCAAAACTATGCAAGTTTGAGTACCATGCGTCGACTGCTACATGTCATGCGTCGATGCATGGCTGATGAAAATGCACAATGAAGAAGTGGCTCTAGTATGCGTCGACCTGTGGGTCAGTGTGCGCTAACCCGAGGGAAATGCAACAAAGACATCATTTCATGAGTCGACCAAAGCTTGGTTTAGGTCGACTCAAACTACCAAAACTCCTAAAAATTGATTTTTGCACATGTTTTCATCTACCTAGACAATGTTTATGTATACCTATAACTCATAGCATGATCACACACATATAATAAATGTGTAAGACTCTTCCTATATGTTTGGACACATAATTATTGATTGTTTATGCATTGCGAAATACGGATGCCGACAATTATGAGATGATACCGTCCAAATTACATACTACGAGCTAGTACATGTTTTGACATCATTAAAATAAAGATCGTGTGTAAGACACATTGCCCTCATATACTCCCCCTTTTTGATGATGGCAAAACTTCTTCAGCTTGTCTTGTAATTTGAAGCTCATCCTCCCCCTAACTTTGTGCAGTCTTCTAAAAATTCAATTTGATGTTGCTTTTGCTTGTAGATACCCTTCTCCCCCTTTGACAACATCAAAAAGAGAAAAAGCCATGGTCAAAGAATAACATACTGTATACTTATGAATTCACTCATCAATTTGCAGCCAAGATACATCAACACACATCCACATATAATGATGTTAATGCAAAGACAAGATGGATAAATAAGGCACAATAACGCATAGATAGAAACTCAAGGTACATTCCATAACAAAACAAATGTCAACAAACTCCAAGTCATACAAAGTACAAAAGCAAATCCCAACATATAGAAGTCATGCAACATAAAACAGAATATGAAATGTACTAAACTAAAATAATCCTAGTCCTCAAGGTCTCCTCCCCCTAAAGTGGTGGCCCCTTCCTCTGAAGTAATGGTCTAGAGGTGGAGGAAGTGGTTGCTCTCCCAAACGCCCGTTAAGCTCAAACATAGCCTGGTTAAGAGTATTGAGACTGTTAGTCAAACAATGAGTCTGACTTTTAGTAGTTGTAGTCAGGGTGTCAAATCTAGTCATTACTGCAGAGGCAAACTGGTTAAAGTTCTGATTTTGAGCTTCTAACTGGTTTGTGAGAGCAGTATGTCTCTCCTCCTGTGCAGTCATAAAAGTCTGTTGCTGGAGCTGCATTGAGCGCAACATTTCTAGGACTTCCTCATTGTTCTGTTGTGGTTGCGGTGTAGGAGTAGGAATGTAATACTCTGGCTGGTGCCACTCATACTCTTCTTGTTGGTTCCACTCATTGTTTGGAGGATTATAGGATGAACCAAGTGAAGTCCATCCGGTATATTGCCACTCACCGCATCCCTGATTAGCATAGGGATCTTGAGAGGGAGAGTAACACATCCACTCAGCATTGTCCTCTTCCGCATTATGCTCATCTGTTTGCATTTCATCACCAGCTTCTTTTTCTTGCTCATTTGCTTCTTCATCCTCGTCTTCATCCTCGCCAACATAATGAATACCTGGATTTGTAGTTCTATGACGAAACTTATATTATTTCTCTTGATTGTCCCAGAAGTATCCCATCATGGTGAGAGTTTTCTGGCTGAACTCTTGATCAGAGGTCAATGATATATAAGGAATGCCTTGGACTATTACTTCAACCTTGTTCAAAATACATTAAATAAAAGATGCATAACATATGGCCGTACCTCGACTGGAGTCACGGAGAGCAAACAATCGACTTGTGATGTAACGAGGCCAGTCAATACGCTTCTTATTTTTCAACAAATAAATTAAATGGACCTCATCCTGATCAACCCGTGAGTATCCTCCCTTCTTAGGAAGAATAATGTGAGCAATGATCCATTGGAGAATCCTATCAACGGTCTTCAAATGCCCTGTTGTAACTGTCTTAGGAAACAAATTACTATTCACAATGTTGTCAGAATAAGGATCTCGCAACATGGAGTTTAAGGCAGTCTTAAATTCATGATCACCAACAAATGTAGAATCAGTAACCTTAGGAAGAGTAGATCCTTGTGGGTCTGTATTGATCAAATTCTTCTAGAAAGTTGCATTTACCGAATACATTTTACCATCTATCATGTATTTAAAAGAAGAAACTTCGAACTTACCTTGAATTCTTGTGTAGAACAACTTAACCAAGTCCCCATTGTACTTGGTATCACACTCCAAGAACTCATCAAAGTGTTGAAAATTTAGCAGTTCAATAACTTCAGTCAAATGGAAATGTTCATCCCTCAAAGGATAATAAACAAATTGCTTGACAATGGACCAGTTACGAAAATCCTTGTTGTAAGTCTCAGTTAAATTTTTGGACAACAGAGAGAGAGAGCATTTACCGGCATATTTGACGTACCCGCTCTTGAAGTAGAGGCTCTGGATGTTATCTTTCCGGTGATCCTTGTGGAAGCCGTTGAAATACACCCTTTTGACACAGATGAACAGTACACGAAAGTGTTGATGATGATGACCATTGGTCAAACCTTGATGATGATGATGAACAGAAAAGAAACCTTGATTTTATGTTGAGAGAACCTTGAATACCTTTTTAATTTTGGAGGAGGTATTTGTAATGGGTTTCTAGGGTTTTTGGAAGTTTGAAGGAGAGGAGAAGAATGAGGAAAGGTAGTAGATGCAATGTATAATGATGGGAATTGGAAAATGTAACATGCAATTAAATTGGGTCATATTTTCTAACATAAAAAGGGGAGTGCACCTTCCCAAGAAAAAAAAATTCAGATTCTGTCAACGATGCGTCGACCGAAACAGGTCATGCGTCGACGCATACTAAAAGAATTTTCATAATTTCAAAATTTTAAAAGGATGCGTTGACCATAAGGTCGACCTGCATTAACCCGCTCCTAAATGTGAAAAAATTGACATTCATGAGTCGACCCTTGCCCTATTTTGGTCGACTCAAACATGTAAAACATGGAAAAATGCACATTTTGAGCACTTTATGCATCAAGTAGAGATAAATAACAAGCCACACACATGCCAAACTTGAAAAATGGATCAAAATTACATCTAAACATGAAATAAACATCAATCCAATCCATATTTTGGCACAATAGGTTACACATATAATTGATCAAAAGTAGTAATCTAAAAAGGAACGATATTACCTCCGACGATTGATGATAGATGCCCTCACATGTAGCTTAATCTTTTCAATTATTGTTAGTCAAAGAAAAATATAGACAAGCAATAGTATAGAGCATGCAATCATATATACGTAATCAAACACGATATGAGATATCGAGAACACCAAGTTCCCTACGGATATTAAAGAAAGGCTCCATCGCAAGAGGTTTGGTGAAAATATCCGCAAGTTGATTCTTAGAATCAACATGCTCAAATACTACATCGCCTTTCTCTACATGATCCCTAAGGAAATGATGGCGTATTTCTATATGTTTTGTGCGAGAATGTAATATCGGGTTTTTGGTTAGGTTAATGGCACTTGTATTGTCACACAAAATAGGTATACGTTCAAGTTGAACATCGTAGTCGAGTAATTATTGCTTAAGCCACAAGACTTAAGCACAACAACTACCGACCACAACATATTCCGCATCGACTATTGACAAAGCAACGAAAACTTTCTTTTTGCTATGCAAACTCACTAAGGAATTTGAGAAAAAGTGACAAGTACCACTAGTGCTTTTCCTATCCGATTTGCAACCGGCAAAGTCGGAATCGGAATAGCCAACCAAAGAGCAATCGCTTCCCTTGGAATACCAAAGCCCATACTTTGGAGTACCACATAGGTACCTAAATATGCGCTTCACGACTTTAAAATGAGACTCCTTGGGACACGATTGGTACCTAGCACACATGCAGACACTAAACATGATATCTGGTCGGGATGCGGTAAGATCGAGGAGAGAGCCAATCATCCCTCTATATCTCTTCACATCTACATCCTTACCATTTTCATCTCGACTCAAGTTGACGCAAGTAGGCATCCGAGTGTCAATAGCCTTTGAACTAGCCATGTCGAAGCGCTTGAGTAACTCAAGACAATACTTCGTCTGGCTCTCAAATGTCCCTTCTTCAAGTTGCTTGATTTACAATCCAAGGAAATAGTTTAGCTCCCCCATCATGCTCATCTCGAACTCTCCCTGCATTAACTTAGAAAACTCCTTGACCATATTTATGTTAGTAGAACCAAATATAATATCCTCTACATAAACTTGTTCCAAAATTTGGTGTTTTCCTTGACGTTTAATGAAGAAGGTTGTGTCAACCTTTCCTCTAGAGTACCCTTGATCAAGTAGAAATTTGTTAAAACGCTCATACCAAGCCCTAGGAGCTTGTTTGAGACCATAAAAATCACGTTTTAGCTTGTAAACGTGAGCAGGATACTCATGGGACTCAAATCCAGGAGGTTGGGCTACATAAACCTTTTCATTGATGTAACCGTTTAGAAAAGCACATTTTACATCAATTTGAAATAATTTGAAGTTTTTCTCACATGCGTAGGCAAGAAACAAGCGTATAGCCTTGAGTCGGGCAACAAGTGCATATGTTTCCTCATAGTCTATGCCTTCCTCTTGGTTATACCCTTGCGCAACTAAGCACGCTTTATTTCTAGTTATAACTCCATTTTCGTCGAGCTTGTTCCTAAACACCCATCGGGTGCTGATTACTCGATGGCCTCGCGGAGGAGGGACAAGGTCCCAAACCTCATTTCTTTTAAATTGATTCAACTCCTCTTGCATTGACAAAAGCCAATGTTCATCGAGTAAGGCCTCTTTTGAGTTTTTAGGCTCAACTTGTGAAACGAAAGCGGAGTAATAACAAAAGTTACTTATCTTGGAACGAGTTGTTACTCCCTTTGAGATTTCACCGAGAATGTTGTCGAGTTGTTACACCCTTTGCCTTCTTTACATCCAATGTATAAACTTGATCGGTACTCCTTTCTTGCATTTGATTCATACTCTGAGGACAATCCTTCGCCATATGACCCACTTTGTGACACTGATGAAACTCCACTCCTTCGAAGCGACATCTACCAAAATGTATCTTACCACAAGTACCACACACAGGAGGTACACTTGCTCTAGAATTCCGAACTTACTTCCCTTTGGAAGCTTGTTGTCTATGCCTAACCTGTTGGTTTGATCACCCACGATCATTCTGATTTGACCTACTTAAATCCCCCTCTTCTTGAACTTTCTTCAAACTGTTCTCATCCACATAACATTGCCTTAGCAATTCAGCATAAGTAGTGAACTCTCTCTGAGACACACTGTGAGAAATCTCAGCTTTCAATCCAAAGAGGAATTGGTCAATCTTCCATTTTTCATCCGGAGCATACACGACTTGCCTAGAGTAAGCAACCATGATCTCAAACCTCTCAACATAAGCAACCACAGTCAAAGTACCTTGCCTTAACTATTGGAAATCGAACTCTTTTTGGGTCCTCAAGGAACTAGGGAAATAATTCTCCATAAAAGTAATCTTAAATTATTCCCATACTTCAGGCACCTCTTGGATAGTCATTAAAGCTGAAGCACTTTCCCACCACCTCATATCAGGACCTTTCAATGAGTGAGAAGCAAACACCACTTTGTTCTCCTCACTACACTGAACTATCAGAAAGATTCTCTCCATACCAGCCACCCATTCATGAGCTTTCACAGGATCTAATCCACCATGAAATTCTATAGGGTTCATGCGGATGAAATCCCGAAAACTTCCACCTGCAGCATTTGGAAGAACTACTAGAGGATGAAGATTCCCATTCATCTGTTATACCATTTGCTGTAAGAACTGGGGCCATGGGACATATTCCTCGCCGCCTGGCGGATTCGTCCTAGTAGGAGTGGTTCTTTGTCTACCATGGGTTTTGCGTTCGTCATCAATGTTCCTAAAGGTCATACAGATAGGATTAAGTTGATCAGGCTCAATGCCATAAATATAACACTTAAGACCAATGGCGACACAATGCATATGAACGGAAAGAGACACTTATACTATTTCATGGCTAGGTCGAGGATACGACCTGCTCTGATATCAACTGTAACACCCACATATAACAACATACATCAAAGCATATATATTATACATGAATCCAAGTTTTGGTATTGAAATACCATAAGTTCCTAGTTAACACATTGTATACATTACATGCCCAAAATACAAAATACTAAAAAAAAACTATGGCATAATATATACAAGATGTTCCAATGTACTAAGAACTAGATCAACAAGGTGATCTCAAAATAAATCTCCACAATGGAAGCTATGCCATCCCAAAAGCCAAGATACGTAAGGAAAATCAAACGACTTTATCCTTACCCTTCGTGGAACCTGAAGTACCTGTAATATAATCAACAACATGGGGTGAGATATTAAATCTCAGTGAGTTCCCTATCTTATAGATTCTCTCGGCTTTACAAGGTTCTATCATCCTAACCCAAGTCAAAGGGAAGGGAAGTGACCTTGAGTTCACAATCTCACACTATATGGAAACATGTTATTGAGTCCGTTAGCTCAATATTATTACTTATCGATAACCTCATCAAGGCATCCCCTTTTTCCCGCCCTCTTCTACGTCTAGAAGTCGGAACAAGTCATGGACCTTCGTAGATTACTTGGCATAAGAGATGGATTCGGAACTAAGGGACACATTATCACCTTAATTCGTCACTTCACACGGTCCGTACACCGTCACAAGTCTCTTTACCATATAGGTTCCATTCGTACTATAATCGGAAATCAAACCTACCAAGTAATCGTGCATTCATTCCAGAGGAGCTCATTACTCATGAAACGACACATAATAGGATAATGGTTACGATTTCGTGATTTCACATACAACCGTAATTGTATTCAACAATTCTAGGCCACATTTGCCTTTAGGCCTCTTTTGCCTTTTCTCAATAATTACCATGGTTTACACATGTTCCATACTAGTGTCTTATTATTTTCTATACCATTCGGCATTTGGACACACGCCTCGGCCTTGCATGCGTGAGCATCGTCATTTAGGTTATCTATCAATTTCCTAGCCACATTACTAGGTTCTAATATAGATTTATGGTGAAGTTTCCTCACTCTTCATATTCCATATTTTAAACATGATTACTCTCTCAATCAGTTAACAACAATTGATTAGACAAAGCATAATACAATTTTGTAATAGAATTACATGTAATAATTCAATCATAAAGTTAACATAACTCTTGGGTTCCCTCCGATTTATTTAATCGGGTATCAAAATCAATATTTTTCACTTTTATCTCGTAGGATATTTTTATAGCTTTCCAACGGCTATCACTATGCCTCGATCGGAATCACGATCCAAAAGATATGAATTTTTAAACATTTTTCACGATTCACAACAGTGGTAACCGGTTACCTCAGAATGAGTAACCGGTTACTCAAGCTGCACTGTTCAAAATAGAATCAAAATGATAGTTAGAGGTACATTTTGGTAACCGGTTACCTCAAAATGAGTAACCGGTTACTTGGTTCATTTTTCACGCAGAACACAAATTTCCCTGCATGTAACCGGCTACCTCAAAGTGAGTAACCTGTTACCACTGAACCAGAAGCATAAAAACCTGTTTTTAATGGTGTAAACTCAAACCATAATCAATCAAAACATGATCCATCACCATAACAAGTATTATTCAGCAATTTCTCACATAACCCAATCATGTTATGCATTCTATTTCATATATCAACCATAGAAACAACATTTAACACATTAAATCAAAATTCACCATTTTTATTCAAAGTTCTAACCTAAGTTTCTACACTTAGGATTCTAACTAGAACTCACCTATGATCAAGATGGAGAAGATGAAGAAGATGTTGGAATGATTTGATAAAGAAGAGATGATGATCCAAGCTCTTTGTTCTTCTTCTAGGTTTCTCCTCTTTCTCTTCCTTCTCTCTATCTTTTCCCAACTTTGTTTCTATCTTTGGCACAAGTGAGGGAATGGAAGGATATAGAGAATATCAATTAGCTAGTAACACTACTAAATGTCCAAATGTCTCTATAACACCAAATGCTAACACCTCAGAGTCAGATAATATTAATTTGATCTAATCTGAGCTCATCGGTTGCTCAAATTATCTTTGCAGATAATTTCTCAGAGTACACCAGAACCCAGTTGATCAAAACTAATATTATCCAGAGCAAAATAAAATACGGGGTATTACAATGACCCCTTTTGCAACAATACAAGCAAGTAAGGTTAACATGAGAATCACTTTTGCTAGGTTGATCTATAATCACATAAGTGTATTTTTGATATGGATTAATCATTCTTTTCTTAAAATGTGATCGATCAATAGCAAAAATCATTTTTGGTTCTAGAGCCTTGCCAAGTTTGGCCTTTAGAGTTCTAACCTTTTTTTGTCAAATATGACAAGAATCACAACCAAAATTTAACCATTTACTCTTGTCTTCCTCAACATCTACTTTTGTTACATCCACCATGGACTTTTTGAGAGCCTCTAATTCCTTTTCGGAATCGGAGATCTTTTACTCCAAATGAGAAAATATTTGTTTATTTGAAGCTAAACGTTTAAAGGCTTCCTTAGCCTCATGGTGTAGGGTATCGAAAGCATGTTGTAATTCAGAATAAGACATTGTATTAGAGTTTTCATATTTAGAATGTCTTACCTTTTTGTTCTTTTTCCTTTGGTGAGCGGAAAGGTAAAGGTTAACGAACTCTCCTTCGTCACTTGAACTTTCATCACTAGACGACTCACTATCGCTTTCCCAGGCGATATAGGCTCTTCTAGGTTTACTTTGTTTCTTCCCTTGACGACTTTTATCCTTTCCTTTGTCCTTCTTCAACAATGGACAATCCGACTTATAGTGGCCGACTTTTCCACAGTTATAGCAAGACCCTTTAGTTTTTCCACTCTTTTTGTCTTCATTCTTGGAAGACCTTGATTGTTTTCTAAAGTTGACGAGGTTTTTCTCCGAATGTTAAATACCATTTTTCTTTATATAGCGATTGTATCACTTCACAAATAATCCCATGTCTTCATTCGAATCTTCTTGCTCGTCATCACTAGATTCACTCTCGCTTAGCTCATTTACGGAGGACTTTGAACTAGAAGCCTTTAGAGCTATTGACTTCTTTTCTGCATCCTTGGTCTTGTTCTTTTCCTTCTTCTCCATTTTCTCAAATTGGTCTAGACTAATGAGCATTTGATCATGTTCCTTGAGCTTCCCAAATAAAGTTGTGATGTCTAACGTCATGAGGTCGTTGGCTTCTTTTATGGCGGTCACCTTTGGTTGCCAATCCCTAGTAAGACACCTCAAGATTTTATTCGTAGCAACATCATTGGAAATTGGTCTACCAAGTGAGTTAAGTCTATTGATTAAATGAGTGAACCTCTTTTGCATGCCGGCAATGGTTTCCCCTTGCTTCATGTGAAAGAGGTCGAACTCTTGAGTCAAGGTATTTATTCTAGCTAGCTTGACGTCGTTAGTTCCCTCATGGGCAACTTGCAACGCGTCCCACATAGCTTTAGCACTCGTACAATGTGAAACTCTATAATACTCATTAACACCTGTCGTAACCCGAAATTTGACCTCCCTTTTGCCTTTTGTATAAGCATGTGCATTCGCATCGCTGGCATACGCATTCACACTTTATTCTCTGTGTTTTGTTGCAGGATTATTTCAGGTTTTTCAAGCACGTTAATCACATCTTCACAAGGTCATCACATCATCAAAACAAGCATAAAATAAGGGTTTCGATGATTATTTATCAAAGCAAGAGGTGGAAAATCGAAACCGGGGCCACATCACCATTTCCTAAGCAATCTGGGCAAATTTTGCCAAGAGTAGTCGATTACTCAAATAGGGTAATCGATTACTTTGGACGAATTTGCAGATTCTGCTGCTTTTTTGGGACAACAACTATGCACACTCTTTGTTCTTGGATTCTACATAGTTCTAGCAGCATGTGGAATATTCTAGACTCTTCAAGCAATTCTTTGGCATTTGCTACAATGCATCCTTTCCATTCGAGACTACCATGCACCTTATTTTCCTAAGATGTGAACCTTTGGATTTGAAGCTTACATTGGGATTGCTACCGAGTTAAATTCCTAACTAACTGAGTTAACCGCTAACTCGGTGAGTCAAGTGTAACTAACTCCTAGCCTAATTCCAAACCACCCTAAGCTAGCTCCTAGCGTAATTCCAAACCTCTCACACTCCAAACCAAAACTCTATATAAACAAACCTTCAATCATTTTTCAAGGGATCCACCATTTCACACACATTTCTCACACATCATTCTCAATTCTCTCACATTCTCTCTGAATTTTTCAGCAACTTCTTCATCTTCATCACCATTTTCTTCCAAAACCTCACTATAGCTCAACTTCTCCGTTGTAGAATAATCACTTTCACCTTGGAAGTGATTATTTCTTGAGCTTTACCTTCATCATCTTGCAATTATACTTGATTTTCTGGAGTTTTGGTAGCTTTTGGATTCATCTCAAGTGTTTGTTTCAAGATTCAACGGCTCGAATTCGTATTTCGGAGTTTCGTCGCAATTTGCTTGGTTTCGGTACGATTCGGCTACAATTTAAGATTCCTCTGGTTTTCTTTGATTATTTTCATCAAGATTCATTTGCAACAACATCCAAGGCACATCTCAGCCTTGTAGGTTGGTCTTTCTTTGCACATTTTACTGTTTCGAACGTTTTCGTATCATTTGCGATGCAGTTTCGATGCTTTTAGTGTGTGAATTGATTATGCCATTACTTGATCCATGATCTTGATGATTTACTTGATTCCATTGCTATTTATTTGCTGTTATTAAGCTTGATTTTCGTGCATAAATTCACATCCTAGCATGTGGTAACTTGGACAAGTGATTTAGGTGTTAAAAGTGCTTTTTAAAAAGCTATTTTTGCCACTGTTACAGTGGTAATCGATTACTCAAAATGAGTAACCGACTACTCTTCACAAAATTTGCACTAGCACTGATTTTTTCAACTGAGTAACCGATTACTCAAAGAGAGTAACCGATTACTCTGCACAATTTTCACCAAATTTGCTGTTTTTCAAGCAAGTAACCGATTACCTTCTTAGGATAATCGATTACCACTGTAACAGAGTGCCATTTTTGGTGTTTTTCAAGCTTGTTTGCCATGCTTTCCTCATCTAACTTCCATGGATTAATATGATTGATTTTTATGGATGTTTTAGGTGCTGTTTCACTTCAGTTTAAAGCATGATTATGAATTTTCCAATGCTCGATCTTTCGATTTCACAATTGTTCATTTTTTTGACATTTGCATGAACATGATCATTTTTGCACATTCTATTCACAC
Organism: Lathyrus tuberosus; assembly: GCA_022829125.1. NCBI lineage: Eukaryota > Viridiplantae > Streptophyta > Magnoliopsida > Fabales > Fabaceae > Lathyrus > Lathyrus tuberosus. The sequence goes on along the minus strand of JALAZF010000082.1, from coordinate 819,878 downwards.
AATAACATGATTTTGTGTTGCATTTTAAGTGTCATCTGGTACTGTTTTGCACTTTTCATTCATGTTTGAATTAAGTTTGTTCTTTAAAGGATAAGCTTAATCTTGTATAATCAATAATGCACCCTTTGCTTTAATAATTTTTCAATTCATTTTGGAAAATTATTAGCATATTCCTCCCTTTTGATTAATTAATCGAAACTTCATTTTGATTATTAATCTTCCCATTGGCGCTCCTCTTTAGGCTTCCTTTAGAGCTTTCTCTCTCTTTCTCCCTGCCATACCCCAAATTTTGACCACTAAGATTTCCCATCATTGTGCAAATCATCATCACAATATGGATGGACCATCATGCCTCATTAGTCTCCCCAAAGATGGGTGAGCCTTCACTATAATCAGAATTAGGGTTTCAAGCCCTCTCTGAGCTTTAGACAAAGGATCAATCAAGGAATGACATGATCTTCAACTTGTCTAAACCTCTCAAACATCCCCAATGGATCAAGAGGACTCCCACCTCAAGGATTAAGCACAAGGCTGCAACAGTCCCAGTGGATTAAGCCTCAAGATCGCCAGTGTCACCAAATTAGGGTTTTGGTCGACCAGGGCCTCCAGATGGGAATTTTCCTCTGGGCATGAGCCAATGCTTCAAAGCATAACCTAATATACCCCATGGAACCTCATGGACCCAATCATCAAGTCAATTTAGCCTCAGGGGATGCATTCACCAAAAATCAGGAATTAGGGTTTCTTGACCTAATTCACCCCTAAGTTGACTTTTGGGACAAAAAATGAGCCAAGACCTCAAAGGAGGATTTGAGGGTCTCTAATACACCATATTTATCCATTTGCAACAATGGATTGGTCTAAGAAGCTTGAGCAACAAGTTTCAATTTCATCAGAACCACAATTAGGGTTTTGAAGAAAAAGTCAATAGTTCCTTTGACTTTTGACCTATGCATGCCCCCAAACTTTGGTACATGATTCAATACACCCTATAACACCTATGAAATCAATCCATCAAGTTTGATTTAGGTCAAAGACTTGATTTCATAGAGGATCGCACAATTTGGAATTCATCTGACAAAAAGTCAACTGTGCACAAAAGTCAACTTTGACTTTTTGAGATTTTTCACAATTATGGTTCCTTAACCCTAAAATGATGTTAATGTAAGTTATGGAACAAAGTGGCTAGGGTACCAACTTTGGAGGATCATAACTCCTAAACCATAAGGCCATTTTTCCCCATTCAAAGCTGGATTTGTAGCTCTCATGGTGTAACGCCCTGTATAATATACATCTAGAATAATACCATACAAGTGTTTTATTTGGTACTGACACCATCATAAGTTCCTAATGGCGTAATTCACATACTTGACCATTCTAAAAACATAATACAATCTATGGTGCAAGATATGGAAACTAGCCAAACCAATAAAAACTAAAATCAATATACAATATGCTCAGTTGTATACAATAGATACACAACGGAAATACTAAAACCAAGATTCTCTTGAAACATCCAAGCATAGCTCCACTTGTAAATTAAACTTGCAACCCACACCTGTAATATAACAACCATAGTGGGGTGAGATACATTAAATCTCAGTGAGTTCCCTATCTTATGGATTCTCTCAGCTGTACAAGGTTCTAACCGATCCTAACTCAAGTCAAGGGGAAGGGAAAATGACCTTGATTTCTCAATCTCACAATCTCACACTATATGGAAACATGTCATGAGTCTGTTAACTCATAAATCACACGAAAGGAAAAACGTCCTGAGCCTGTTAACTCAAGAATCCTTACAAAGGAAATATGTCCTGAGCCTGTTAACTCAAGAATCTCACTAATCGATAACCTGTACCAAGGAATCCCTTTTTCCCGTCCGCTTCTACGTCTAGAAGTCGACCCGAGTCATGGATCCTTGTAGTTACTTGGCATACGAAATGGATTTGGGATCATCAGCCTGTTAACCGTGAACCGTCACTTCTCATGGTCTGTTAACCATCACAAGTCTCTTTACCATATAGGCTCCATTCGTACTACACGCGGGAATCAAACCTGCCAAGTAATTGTGCATACGTTTCAGAGGAGGAGCTCGAGTCTCATGAAACTACACCTCAAGATAAATGGTTACGATTACGTGATCATATACCCAACGCGATTGTATTCGACAATCACAAGGCCAGATTCGCCTTAAGACCTCTTTTGTCTTTTCTCAAAATAAAACATAACAATTACACATGTTCTATACTAGTGTCATGTTCTTTCTATATCATTTGGTAATGGATGCAAGCCTCGGCCTCTCAGGCACGAGCGTTATCATCTAGTCATTTATCAATTTCCTAGCTCATTACTAGGTTCCGATATCTTAAAATATGCCATTTGTTTTGGGGTAAAATTTCCTCACTCTACCTAATTCATATTTTACCATACATATTCTCTTGATAATGTTTAACAACGATATTAGTCAAAGCATATTACAATTTCACATTTGAATTACATAACATAATTTCATCACAAGTTATACAAAAATATACTACAATGGCACAATGGAACCACATATAATGATTCTTCACATAAAACATCACTTTCGGGTTCCCTCCGATTCATTTAATCGGGTATCGAAATCAAAATTCTCAGTCTCATCCCGTAGGATATTTTCACAGCTTTCTAACGGCTATAAATATTCCTCGATCGGATTCCTGATCTAAAAGATATGGATTTCAACATATCACATAACTATTATTTCTAACGGTACCAAGAACTTCTCTATCCGAGTTACGAATAAAAAGTTATGGATTTTAGAAAAGAAAATAGTTTTCTTTGTTCCAGGTCGCGCTAAGTGGGCCCCACCCCGCGCTAAGTGCGTTACTTTCGGCCTGATGGGGGCGACAATTCTCCAGACCGCGCTAAGCGCGCTCTGCGTTATGCAGAAAAATACCCCATTTGACAGCAGAATTCCAACCCCCAATTCATTCACAACACCATACCCAAACAACCAATAGAGGTATATTATCATGTTTCTATCATGGTTTATCCATCAAACTCCCTAAAACATGATTTCCAACATAAACACATAGTTTCTACACAAACCCTGATATTTCCAATAATTTTAAACCAATCCAAACCTCATAACAATTATCAATAGATGTTTCTACATGTATAATGATCATGCTACACGATTTATATCACATTTCAACCGTTAGATTCCATTGATTAGCAATTTAAGCATTTTCTCTCAATTTAACCTAAGTTCTAAAACAACTTATTTCTAGAACTTAAAGTGTCTAACTAGAATCCACCTGATAATCAAAGAGGAGTTTGAAGAAGATGGTGATGATGATGATCCATGGGTTTTCTCTCTTCTTCCTCTTTCTCCATTTCTCTTCCTTTCCTCTTGTTTCTCTTTTCTTCTTCTCCTTACTAACTTCTTCTTCTTTCTTTCTTTCCAAAAAAAAAAAAAAAAAAAAAAAAAAATATATATATATATATATATATATATATATATATATATATATAGAAACCAATATTATATAATATAATCCAACAGGGTAAAATATCTCCAATTGATATTTTGTCATCTCAACCCAATTGATCAATTATTAGAGTTACCTTAAAATGCTCCCTTAAACTAATAAATATCACTCTGCCTTTTAAATAAAATAATTGATCTCTTTTGATATCCAATTGAGCACTTAATTAATACGGGGTATTACACTCTCCCTCCCTTAAATTGAAATTCGCCCCCGAATTTCCTTCGTTCAACAATAACCACTACTTGCATCATTATCTTAGTTTCACACTCAACTTCACTTCCGCTAACCTTTGTGTTCAAATTCTGACGTATACCAGTTCCAACTTGATTTCACAAACCAAAAAGTCGTATCTTATACAATTTACCAGACTTTGTGTCCTTAGTTATACTCTTATTCCAATATTGGGTTAACTTCTAACTTGCTTTTCCCTTAATTCATCTGTTGTTCCATAATAAAATACTTGGTCGCATTCTACCTTCGGAAAGAATGTACCATTCCATATTCCTCTACTGAAACACACAACAAAATCGTAACACCTTATCTTGGTTCAGGATAACAACCGCTCATCAAATTCTCGCAATGTAATTCAGTGATTCTGTAACTTCATACAATTACCGACAACTATTCTTCTGTAAATGCTTTTAGATTCGAACCACTTCATAACTAGTCAACGACTACTTTACTAGTTCTATCTGGTCTGATACTAAACATTGTAACCATTACATCCGATAGTTCATCTCTTTCGTATCACACCAAAAGGTAAATCACTTAGAACGAGATCTTCTTATTCCAAAATTATGAGCAACAATCCCTCAAATCCTTTTTATTCTGACTTAACTCTTTCAACTGTCACCTAACTCCGCGAAATCCAAATTTTGAACATTAGAACACCATAGTTTCTTAAGCACTACCAAGTAACTAACAGTTCACGGAGAAACACCCTTATCCACTAGGATCATTACTAATCAACGGTACAAGAAACTTGTTGACGTCCTATAGTAGAACAATTCCCTCGCCAACACACAATATCTTAACATCTGTCCAACACTCTCCAGATGATAAAGACACAAGAGTTACACTGCTATAACCTTAACATATATAACTCCAAATTCATTCAAAACTCGAACTAATATATCCAAAATAGTTTAACAACTTCCGCTTCTAGTTACCACATTCCATATCAATTCTTCTTACGGGTTTTCCGACTTACTCAAGATTCCTTGTTGACACGAGATCTCAACCAATGACACGTAACACCATCACGAAACTTCATTCATACGCGAATCACCACTTCTCAAAACTTAAACCATTCAAAACGGAATTGTGAGTTTCCATACTACTCATCAATCCACATACAACACTCTACACATACACACACCCTCAAAGGACATGCCCTGCTTCTCAATTGAATTATCTTTCCTTAATTGTTCTGCTCCATAAACGATCCAAGTTATATGCTTAACTTCGGAACGTCCAATTCTTACTCGTACTTGGAAAGATAACTTTCAAATTCCTACTTCTGATTAAAGTACAACTGTACACACCTGGTACTACTCTCACATAGTCTAAATCTGATTCCACGAACTCGTGGGAAATAGCAATTACTAATTCTGACCAACCGTTCATATCTTACAAACACCATAATTAAAATACCGTAATATTCCTTGCGAGGTTAACACTTCGTGAGTATTTTCCAACTTCGTCCTTAAAGTTCTCAACAGTAATAATAACAATGCACCTAAGACTTTCTCATACTCAACCCAGTTCATAAGATTACTTCCTCGAAGTCAATTTCCTTTGTTATCTAAACAGATGATCGACTAAGTAACACCCTTCCACAAGTTTTGATTTCAAAAACACAAATCCGTCCTTCATTTACTTGCAATCCCGTTTACATTCGCACAATACCCTACACTCGGAGCAACGTAAGGTAACAAAACACAGATGATGATTTTTAAGAGATTCCACAATTTACACACATGTTAATCGATTACTCCTCTGAGCTAATCGATTAACTCCTAAAAACTCAGTGCAAAGCACCATTCTTGCACGTGTTAATCGTTTAACCCCATCGCGTTAGTCGGTTAACACTGCTACAAAATCAAAAACCCAACTTCTCATAATTCAAAAAACATCCCCACTCAAAACCATCAATCCGTCTTGCTCTAACCCACGATATCATTCTCAACTCGTGGTTTCTTAACTTGTATAACCTTCACCAACCATGCTCGACTCAAGGTAAAATCGATAAAGTCAAAACATGCAGACGACACACTCCAACCAAGCGACAAGGCAAAATTTCAAATTCTGACGCGATCACACTACAAAATTTCAGTGGGGTAGTTCATTTTCTGCTCAAACAACTACGCTAGCGGGAAGTCAATAATGACGACATTCTAAGGCTTTAGCCACGACTCAACTTAATTCGTCCACAAGTAAAACCCAACCCACAACCATTATACGGTACCACAAAATTGATGGACATCACCTAACAAGCAAACCACCTTATTCTCTCACTTGAACTCCTTGGTGAGAAATAAAACAACAACGTTCTTAGTCCAACAAAAGGTAGATTCCCAATATTCCGATTATTCACAAATGCAGAAGTTTCTCTACACTTGAAAATAAATCGGGGCAATGCATCCTCTTGAAGAACCTTTCCATCCCTTCGTACACGTTAATCGGAATTTCTTACCCTTCAATATCTATTGCACACCACACTTACACCAAATTACTTAATGGAAGATTCGCAACCGACAATTCTCATCAACTATTTACAAAACCCTTCCGATACAAATCATTCCATGTCTTACACTTAGTCCGTAATAAGTCCTGATTTGCTTTTCGTTGTTTTACCACAATCTTACTTCTTAAAATACAATATTCACCGTTCCACAAAGTACGTCCCTTCACACTTGTCTCAAGAATAAGAATCCATCACGTACACTTGTGACCACGGTGTTACTACTACGCTTGTTCTTAATACCAAGGTGTAACTTTCTCATTTCACAACATACTACTAGGGTTCTCACGGGCGAACCATCCTTGATTACACTTCCTTAACTTAAACCTCAACAACTACTCAATAGCTCTATTGCACATTCGTCCATAATACATCCCGTTGTCATTTCCTCATAATATATTGTTGATGTCGTTTTTCCACACTGCATTTACTTCACCCTCCGTTGTAATCCTCTTATGTCCAAATATAACATCATCATACTAAGATTCTCTTAAATCCAAAATACTTACTCTGTTTCTCAACACAACTTCTTCCGGTCCGTATCACTACACTTTCTGTTACTAAATGAAGTTCAGTCTTTCTCCAACACAACACCTTATACGGTTCCTTGGGTAATTTAACATTTCCAAATTCCAAATTGGTCTCTCATCGAATACAGAAAATCCCGATGTAATATCTCGAACTTAATATCTCTACATAACTGAAGATACACAATTCATCTCCTACTCTTCGTCCGACACAATACCTCATTTCATTTGAAGCATGTGAACATATCCTTGTGTTCCTTCACACACTTATCTACTACTTTAGGTTCCCATCGAAGCCGAGCTTCCTTAACTCTCAACTTTCGCCAGTTGGTAGACATTGTTCCAAAAACATTCCTTAAGGTATTCTCGTCCATTCAAGATACCATAGCGGCCTTAGAAACCGAAGTACCAATACCTATCTCACTTCCAGACCTTACGCCACGCGTTCCACAAAACAACTTTTCTTTTCCACGGAATGCGATTACTTGAAATCTTTGTCCATACTAGTGGCCAATCCAGCTCCACTTGCGATTTTACTTATTCCTCAATACCTTAACCAATCGTCTAATAGAGGTCCTTAACTTTCGGACTCCACCCATTCCAAAGGATTACTTGAACAACACATCACTCTTTAATTTCCATGCTACCCAAGCACAACTTCTATTAAAACCTCACTGAGCTGACCCAAAACTCTTCACTACTAACTCTTGGCTTGAGCCTACCGTCACAACACAAGTTCCGACAACACTTCGGAATCCTCGTGGTCGCTCAACCATGATTCTACCTATCACATACATATCATTAGGTTGATCAGGCCCAACACTACATAGTATGATATTAAGTTTCATGATGGCAAGACACACTTAAGAGGCAGGAATAGATTTACTTATGATGTTTCAAGGCTAGGTCGAGGACACGACCTGCTCTGATACCAACTGTAACGCCCTGTATAATATACATCTAGAATAATATCATACAAGTGTTTTATTTGGTACTGACACCATCATAAGTGCCTAATGGCGTAATTCACATACATGACCATTCTAAAAACATAATACAATCTATGGTGCAAGATATGGAAACTGGCCAAACCAATAAAAACTAAGATCAAAATACAATATCCTCAGTTGTATACAATAGATACACAACAGAAATACTAAAACCAAGATTCTCTTGAAACATCCAAGCATAGCTCAACTTGTAAATCAAACCTGCAACCCACACCTGTAATTTAACAACCATAGTAGGGTGAGATACATTAAATCTCAGTGAGTTCCCTATCTTATAGATTCTCTCGGCTGTACAAGGTTCTAACCGATCCTAACTCAAGTCAAGGGGAAGGGAAAATGACCTTGAGTTCTCAATCTCACAATCTCACACTATATGGAAACATGTCATGAGTCTGTTAACTCATAAATCACACGACTGGAAAAACGTCCTGAGCCTGTTAACTCAAGAATCCTTACGAATGGAAATATGTCCTGAGCCTGTTAACTCAAGAATCTCACTAATCGATAACCTGTACCAAGGAATCCCTTTTTCCCGTCCGCTTCTACGTCTAGAAGTCGACCCGAGTCATGGATCCTTGTAGTTACTTGGCATACGAAATGGATTTGGGATCATCAGCCTGTTAACCGTGAACCGTCACTTCTCATGGCCTGTTAACCATCACAAGTCTCTTTACCATATAGGCTCCATTCGTAATACACGCGGAAATCAAACCTGCCAAGTAATTGTGCATACGTTTCAGAGGAGGAGCTCGAGTCTCATGAAACTACACCTCAAGATAAATGGTTACGATTACGTGATCATATACCCAACGCGATTGTATTCGACAATCACAAGGCCACATTCGCCTTAAGACCTCTTTTGTCTTTTCTCAAAATAAAACATAACAATTACACATGTTCCATACTAGTGTCATGTTCTTTCTATATCATTCGGTAATGGATGCAAGCCTCGGCCTCTCAGGCACGAGCGTTATCATCTAGTCATTTATCAATTTCCTAGCTCATTACTAGGTTCCAATATCTTAAAATATGCCATTTGTTTTGGGGTAAAATTTCCTCACTCTACCTAATTCATATTTTACCATACATATTCTCTTGATAATGTTTAACAATGATATTAGTCAAAGCATATTACAATTTCACATTTGAATTACATAACATAATTTCATCACAAGTTATACAAAAATATACTACAATGGCACAATGGAACCACATATAATGATTATTCACATAAAACATCACTTTGGGGTTCCCTCCGATTCATTTAATCGGGTATCGAAATCAATATTCTCACTTTCATCCCGTAGGATATTTTCACAGCTATCTAACGGCTATAAATATTCCTTGATCGGATTTCCGATCCAAAAGATATGGATTTCAACATATCACAAGAACATCTCGGTCCGAGTTACGGATCAAAAATTATGGATTTGAGAAAACAAAATAGTTTTTCTTTGTTCCAGGTCGCGCTAAGCGGCCCCTACCCCGTGCTAAGTGCGCTACTTTCGGCCTGATGGAGGCGACAATTCTCCAGACCGCGCTAAGCGGGCATACCCGCGCTAAGCGCGCTCTGCGTTATGCAAAAAAATACCCCTTTTGACAGCAGAATTCCAACCCCCAATTCATTCACAACACCATACCCAAACAACCAATAGAGGTATATTATCATGTTTCTATCATGGTTTATCCATCAAACTCCCTAAATCATGATTTCCAACATAAACACATAGTTTATACACAAACCCTAAGATTTCCAATAACTTCAAACCAATCCAAACTTCATAACAATTATCAATAGATGTTTCTACATGTATAATGATCATGCTACACGATTATATCACATTTCAACCGTTAGATTCTATTAATTAACAATTTAAGCATTTTCTCTCAATTTAACCTAAGTTCTAAAACAACTTATGTCTAGAACTTAAAGTGTCTAACTAGAACCCACCTGATAATCGAAGAGGAGTTTGATGAAGATGGTGATGATGATGATCCATGGGTTTTCTCTCTTCTTCCTCTTTCTCCATTTCTCTTCCTTTCCTCTTCTTTCTCTTTTCTTCTTCTCCTTACTAACTTCTTCTTCTTTCTTTCTTTCTTTCCAAATATATATATAAACCAATATTATATAATATAATCCAATAGGGTAAAATATCTCCAATTGATATTTTGTCATCTCAACCCAATTGATCAATTATTAGAGTTACCTTAAAATACTCCCTTAAACTAATAAATATCACTCTGCCTTTTTAATAAAATAATTGATCTCTTCTGATATCCAATTGAGCACTTAATTAATACGGGGTATTACACATGGCCATCTACAAAAGCTTCAAACACAACCCATTCCAATTCCTCATGGATTTTAAGTTATGGAATGATCAAAATCACAAAAAGTGAAAATGTCACTTTTTTCCAACGCTTTGTGAAATTTTCACTAAGTCAGAATCTGCCTTCACTTTTTTCTAAATGTAGGGGAATTTTTCACTTGGATCCAAAAAGTATCAAAACCAACTATGATCAAATAGTTGTTGTATCATATGAGGGCTTTCCAAAATGGCCAAGAACCCCATCAAATTCCACTTGAGCCATGAGATATGACAATGGCAATATGCCTTGCTGAAAATTGTCAAAGCAAGGCAGATTTGTGCATTTTGCTCGATTTGCCAAATTTGTGCAAATGACAAACACAGTTATCCACCTGAACACCTCAGGGGGAGACCAAGGAGGGAAAAACACTGATCCATAAGCCTCCCTAGTCTTTGGAACCAAAAGTAGCATGCCAAACCTAGAAATCCCTAAAAGAGGGACAAGACTCCAATTTTGTTTTGAAGCATTCAATGGATGCACCAAGGTGGCATGGACTGAGCCATTTCCAACTGAATTTAGTCAAGACATATCCAATACCAAGGGAACCAGCAGCCTGTGCCCTAACCTCTAGTCAATGGCTAGAGGAGACTTGGATTCTCATTGATCAAAATTGGCCAAACCTATGCAGCAGTTTCCAATCACTATTGCTCCCAAAACAAACTTGCTCTACTATAAATAGAGCTCATTTGTGATCAATTTGAGTACACCAAAGCCATCAAACAGATGTTTTCCTCAAAATCACCTTCTCACTTCCAAATTTGCCTTCCAAAGCAAGTCACTATCCGATTTTGAGTTTGAGAGCAATTCCAACTAAACCAATCACACACACACACACACACACACACACACACACACACACACACACCTCATAAACATCATATAGACGTGATCCAAACACTTAAACAACATCTGGAACACTGATTTCATAAAATCACCAGCCAACTGCTTAAGGTTTTAACTAAGTTGCAGTTGGGATACCATCTTCAGTTCCAGCTTGTTTCAAACCATTCCAAGCACTTAGGCACATCACTTGGCACCTAGGGAAGCTATCCACATCATTGAAACCTAGTTGTAACACCTCTAACACAAAACACGATCACCAGCTGCAAGAGGTAAGCATGAGCTCTTCTAACTCTATGATCCATACATTTTTTGCTACACAATAATTTGGCCATATGTTCATAATCATGCATGGAGTGTTTTCCCTCAATCAATTGCTTTGTTTGAATCGTGTATGAAATTTCTGAGCCTTCATGCAAATTTTAGGGTTCTTGAGGTTTCTCTTTGATTTCTTATTCCATGCTTAAAATAAATGAAATTAAAGACCATAGACATGATCGTGAGGTGAAAACGAGTAGATTGATATGTAGATTGCATGATATAATCAAGTATTCAGTGAGATTGATGAGAAAACGAAAATCTGGGCAAAACAGAGCACGCGGGCAAGGCCAAGATGTTCTTGGCGCCCTTTTTCAAATATTTGAATATTTGAATTTTTGTGATTTTATTTAATTGATTCAAAAATTAATTTCTCTCTGAGTTTTAATGATTTTGAGTTGGTTCTTTTTTTTATAAATCACAAAAATGTTAAAATATTTTATTTTACCAAAAAATCCCAAAAATATTATTTATTTCATATATTTGATATTTTTGCAAAGAATTAATGTTTTATTTGTTCTTAACATTTGAAATATTTTTTCTCCCTTGATTTTTCAAACTTAATTGATTTCCAATTATTTTGTGGGTATAAACTGATTTTTCAAACATTAATCCAATACCACAATTTGTTTTTCACACATGTTTAACAATTTTGATCATTTTAATTGAATTTTTATTCAATTAAAATATATTTTGTAAACAAATTAGGGTTTTGATCAATTAAACCCTCATCAATCTTTTTCAAACATTTTGGGCCTCTAATAGAGTGTAAGACCCAATCCCTTTTGAAAACCAAAACCTTTTTGGGCCTCAAGCATTGTATAAGATCCACTGCATTTTCAAAAATCTCGGCGCGATCGCCATTTCAAAACGAAAAACAATTGGGCCTACCCTCGTGTTATAAGCCCTATTTCCTTTCTTTAAAACATTTTCGGCCTCTTGGTAGAGTGTAAGACCCAACCCTTTGTAAATACAAACCTTTTTTGGGCCTTAGTGTATTGTATAAGTCTCGATCCCATCAAAAAGTTCGGCGCGATCGTCGCCTTTTTAACAAAAACCTTGGGCCTCTCCTTGAGTTGTAAGCCCCATCTTTTCTTTTAAAATCATTTTTGGACCTCTAAAAGAGTGTAAGACCCAACCCCCTTTTAATCAAAACTTTTTGGGCCTCAGACATGGTATAAGTCCCTCCGCGTTAAAAAAGGAATATCGGCACGATCGCCAGTTTAAAAACAAAACATCTGGGCCTACCCTCGTGTTATAAGCCCCATTATTTTTCTTTAAACACCGTTGGGCCTCTTGAGAGAGTGTAAGACCCATCCCTTTGTACATAAAACCTTTTTGGGCCTCAGTCACTTGTATAAGTCCCTGTACAAAACAACAGTGCAATCACTGATAAAACCTTGGGCCTCTCCTTGAGCTGTAAGCCCCAACAATCCTTTCAAAGCACTTTCTCCTTTGATTTTGAATAAAATATTGTTATCAAAGCTTCCTTTGTTGAACAACTAACAAAACAACATGGAAGCTCTACAACCGAGTAAGTGTTTACCCGCTTTCATTTATCGCTTTCATATATATATATATATATATATATATATATATATATATATATATATATATAACTATATTGTGGGGCTACTCACTGTAAGTCTTCTTTCACAAACTTTTATATACTTGTTATATATCCACTGTGTAATACTAGTATAGTTATTTAGAGTTTTCCCCGACAACTACGTCTAGCACTAGGTAAAGCCCTGTTGGTCACTCTTAAATACAATCAAAACTAGATCCCCATAGGATTACCAGACACAGTCTTCCCTCCTCTTGGGGTTAAACAATATGGAGACATGAAAGGCAGCATTCTCAGTGAACCCTTTCTCAGACTGTCACCCTTAGACATTGTCAAAGAGACTCTACTCCCCAGAGATGATCTTTTCTCCGTGAATGGCATCTCTTGAGTTTCTTCCAAATTCTCAGACTTTCCTGGCTTGATCTATTCTCGGTGAATGGCATGTCTTGAACTTCTCGGGGTTTGGGGACCCACAGGCTTCTTAAAAGCATCCCCGGCTCCTCTTGGGCGTTGTACAAGGACCCACAGGCTTCTTAAAAGCATCACCGCCTCCTCTTGGGCGTTGTACAAGGACCCTTCGGCTTCTTAAAAGCTCTCATGCCTTCTCTTGAGCTTAGTACAAGGACCCAGAGACCTCTACAGGTATAGGAACAAAACCTAGTCATCAATTTGCTAGAGCTGTCTTTCTGAGTCAAGTGTCAGACCAGTTAATGGGTTGACCTTCATCCCTTAACATATCAGCCTTCTCTTGGGCATCATACAAAGATCATTCACTATCTGAGAATCGATTTCTCAAAACACCAGTAGACTTGGACAGTCTCAATACCCTTTGGATTTCCCATTTCCTTAAAGAACAAGAAATAACCCTGATCCTCTGATCAGTGCCAAGGCACAACCATACCTTTAATCTTTCCTTCATAAGAATTGATTTTCTCTTTATCCAACATACTGGACCTGTCACTAAACTGAAACAGTCACCAGCACAGTTGGCCTTCTCTTGGGCTTCATACAATGATTCTCCCCAGCGGAGCTAACCTTTTCACACTCTCTTGTTGAGTATAAAAGACTCTCTTGTTGAGTCAAACCCTTTTAGCCTCCATCTCGGGCTTCGTACGAGATACTAAAACACTCTCTTGTTGAGTATAAAAGACTCTCTTATTGAGTCAACCCCTTTTAGCCTCCATCTCGGGCTTCGTACGAGATAAAAATCATTCTCTTGCTGAGTATAAAAGACTCTCATGTTGAGTCAAAACCGTTTAGAGTCCGTCTTGGGCTCCGTACAAGACACATAAAAGCACTCTCTTGTTGAGTCAACCCTTTTAGCCTATCTCTCGGGCTTCGTACAAGACACACAAAAACGCCCTCTTGTTGGGTCAATAGCCTCCTCTTAGGCTTTGTATAAGAAAACCCCGGTTGAGTCAATCAACCTTTTAGCATCAAAAATTTGTGCCTTGCTCACAGTATACGAACATCAACAACTCCTTTTACTTCATCTAAATTGTTGTAAGCGGCAAGCCTCTGGATTATTTACATCCACACCACTATCCCTCTTTTAGCATGAGAAATTCCTAAGGAAAGATGTCATTGATCTAAACTAAGTTAAAGTCTTCTCCTTCAGGTTAAAAATCCCCTATAAAGGAAATTATGGCATTGCTGGATTCACATATCCCAGTTAAAGTAATTCTCCTCTATAATCAGTCACCCAACAGTTATGACAAACAGACCAAATATCCCCTTTTAGAGATGACAAATTCTCTCTCATCAATAAACCCTTTAGCTTCACATCTTGGGCTTCAAACAAGATACAAATAGACCCTTCAGCTTCACATCTTGGGCTTTAAACAAGATACAAACCACATTTAGCTTCACGTCTTGGGCTTTGAACAAGACACCAAAACAACCTTTTTTCCTCCCATAGAATAGGAGGAACTACGATCGCTCTGATTTCCCTGTTTCGTTGAACGGGAATACGTAGGTATAAGATTGAAAAATCTTAGCGAGCATACCAATCAAAAACCCAAAACCCAGTATCTCCACCAAATCAACCCAAAAGCATCAAATCTAAACACATTACCAAAAACCTCACAAATGATCCAGACACTGTGTTCTTAACGAAATAATCAAAGATTGGGCCCCACATCCACATAGCATCTGTAACCTAACAGACCGCTGTTCAAACTCAGTATGCAAGCAAGGTTAATTGGAGACATCTATTTCCCTTCCTTAATCAGCTCAATAGGATAAAAAATGAATCGAACTATAGTACCCCAAGCGATAGTGACTCAGGACCACAAAAATAAGTTCTCGAAATATCACAGAAATGAAGACTCTGCTGGGGAGTCATTGTCTGTATAGGACCATAAGACTAGAGGTCTAGGATGATTAAGACAAATATATATGCTGCTTTTCCTAATTGATATCTGTGTTTATTTTTCTGCTAATGGGAATGCGTGTGATGCCGCATGTGGAAAGATTGAGTATACACCTAAGATAGGTGATGGCAATGCGGGTAATCTTGCGGGGAGTGAATTCCAGTTAAGTGTCCCCGATCGACCATCAAACTCAGTGGAGACTCCCTTTGCAGATACATTGCCTATACGACTTCGGTTGTTGAAAGTAGTGTGGTCGACTGGGTTATTTGAGAAGCTGAGGTTTTTAGTAGACTTAAGCCATTTTGTAGTGCGGAAGCTATCAGAAATAGTTGTCACGCGATACTACCGTCATCTGAGATCGCTCTAGGATACATTAGCTCGCTGGCGATCCGCTTGCTGTTGTTATCCCAAGAGGGGTCAATGATTTTGCGGACAGGTACAAAAAATACCAGTGGGGGGGTAGAGCCTTGACTTCATGACACCGACCCTTTGACCCCATGTTTTTTCTATGTTTTTTTGTGCTGCATTCATGCATTCATTTAAAAAACATTTAAACCAAAAAAAAACTTCACTTCTAGTCTCTCTTTTTTAAATTAAACTATGACAATGATTGCAAATGTCAGAGAAAGGAGATTGCACTAATGGATTTCGGTAGAAGGAAAACTCATAAGTACACCTTCAAGGTTCCAAAGCTAGATGATTTGAGAGGTTTGGCGAGAATGATCACCAACCACGAGGCTTTCAGAGCCAAGTATGGAGGACTGCTGTCCTTATTAAGGGTCCACGTAATTGAAGGAATCCTGTCCACGTTAATCCAGTTCTACGATCCGGTTTATCACTGTTTCACATTCCCGGATTATCAGCTTGAACCAACGCTGGAGGAGTATTCTCACCTGACTAATTTACATATTACTGATCAAGCTCCCTTTTCTGGACTGGAAGAAATTCCAAAGGATCAGACCATTGCTAGAGCAATTTATTTGGATGAGTCAGAAGTCAGGACTCACATGACCACTAAGGGTGGAATCCAGGGTCTGCCAGCCCAGTTCTTGATAAAGAAAGCCCTGTACTTTGCTAGTATAGGGAACGTGGCCGCTTTTGAGAGCATCTTTGTTTTGCTTACCTATGGGTTATTTTTGTTTCCCAACATTGATAACTTCGTAGATATCAACGCCATTAAGATTTTTCTGATTGGAAACCTCGTACCGACCTTGCTCGCAGATGTGTATCATTTGATACACTTAAGGAATTTGTTTAATGGAGGAGTGATCACGTGCTGTGTACCCCTGTTATACAAATGGTTCACTTCCCATTTGCCCAAGTCTGTTGCATTTTGGGATCAAAAGAATACTTTACATTGGTCGCAGAGAATTATGTCTCTTACCAACTCTGACATTGATCGGTACAATCGAATCTACGACGGGATCAGAATCATTGATCGTTGTGGAATTTTCACAAATGTACCCCTTATAGGAACTAAGGGAGAAATCAACTATCATCTGCCCATTTGCGTATGATACACGTAACATTTCAGGGCAATACGCGTACGAGAGAGGGCATTACGCGTATGGGTTTTTACACGTGAACTTTGGGAAAATGAGATCTCTGCTCATACGCGTACGGCTCATGGTGATACGCGTACGGGCAGGACTTTTGCAAAATGTGACTTTTCAAAATATCATTTTTCATTTTCGTTCGTAACTTTTGATCCGTTTATCTGATTTTTGCATTCTTGGTGGCGTTGGAAAGGTATCGAGTCGTACTTTATGATTATGAGGTTTTGAGAATTGTTAGCCGATTAAATTTTGTCGAGAAATGTGAATAGTGTCGAATCTCGACTTTTGTTGTTTTAAATGGTGCGTATTTGACGTGTATTATGTTATAAGTTGGTGAATTGGATGTGTATGCCTTATGTGCTGTTGTGGGGATGAATTGTGGCCGAAAGGCAAGAAAATACTAAGTGCTGTATTTGATGATATATGCATGATTATGAATATGTGCATGGATGCAATGTGAGTGTCATGAGTCATTGTATGCCAAGCATCATAATGTGCATTGTGGAAACGTCCTGAGAGACAGTTTAATTCCCGAGGGGAATATGCTATACCATCGTGTGCCTCGAAAATATGAGGCGCTGCCTGAGGACTTAAAGCGATGGGTATAGACGATTGTGGGCTCCTTTGGAGACTTAAAGCAATCCTTAACGTCGTGTGCCTCGAAAATATGAGGCGTTGCCTGAGGACCTAAAGCGACGGGTGAACATCGTAGGCCCGACGGGGAGTTACTTGAGATTCTCAGTAACGAGCGATGGTTCCAATAGTTCCTGAGTGAACTGATGATGAGACATGAGACAATGGAAGTCGGTACCGCATGGCATGTGCATAGAGTCGTTGTGTCGGTCTATGTGCATTGCATAAATCATGAATTAATTGTGTGTGAATTTGTGAATGTGATTGAAGATTGTATGGTATATGTGTGGTGTGTAATGGTATTCGATGCTTGAGAATTGTGAGGTATTATGTTATATGTGGTTGTGGTGAGAATGTGTTACTTGTACATTTTTGTGTTTATATATATAATTTTATTCAATTATATTATGGTTGTTTTTATCACCCTTCTGCTGTTTTATAACGCTCTATGAGGCGTTGCAGATTAGAGCTGCTGGAGGTATTCCTTTTTGTGAAGCGTTGCGTCTTCATTATTTTGGTCGGTCGGCTCTGATATGTGACTCCGGGTAGTTAGGGTGGCCGCGTGCTATTATTTTGTATATCTGATGATATATTTTGGTTGTACATATGCTACCTAATGTATGACAAACTGTTTATATGTGTATATGTATATATGTTAATCAGATTTTAGATTTTCCGTTTTAATTCTAATTTCTGAAAAGTGGGTGTAAGGAACAAAGATTCCTCTGTATGATTGCTACCCCACAGTTGCATATCATTATGGGCAGGTGTTGCATGTTATGTGTATGTTTGGTTACTTTGATGTGATTCCCCTTTCTATGCCGCGAATTCAAATGTACTCTGACGAAATTTCGAATTTTCTTTTAGTGTTTTAATTGCATGTTAATTGGGGGTATAGTTTGGGGGCGTCACATTAAGTGGTATCAGAGCCAGTCCGTGTCAGTTGTGTCTATTGTGTCTGGCATATTGGGCGAGTTGTGTTGGACGAGTTGTTGTTTAACCATAGTTTCTGTGTTTAGACGAACAAAATATGGCTGGTCGTAATGATGCTGCTTTGGCTGCTGCGATGGAGGCTATGGCACGAGCTGTGCAGGGTGCACCGAATGCTGTAGGAAATGATGAGTTTAGAAAGAATAAGCCGCCGGTCTTTAAAGGGAAGCATGATCCGGATGGTGCGCAGTTGTGGTTGAAAGAGATTGAGAGGATTTTCAGGGTAATGGATTATGATGACGATGATGTTAAGATGAGGCTGGGCACTCATATGTTACACGAAGAGGCTGATGACTGGTGGGTCAGTACTCGTCAGGTGTTGGAAGCTGAGGAGGAGGAAGAAGAGGTCACTTGGGAGGTGTTTAGCCGAGAGTTTCTAAGGAAGTATTTTCCCAAGGATGTCCGAGGAAAGAAGGAGATTGAGTTTTTAGAGCTAAAACAAGGTAATATGTCGGTTATTGACTATACTGCTAAGTTTGTGGAACTTGTGCAGTTTTATCCTCATTATGTGGAAGCGACTGCTGAATTTTCAAAGTGTGTGAAGTATGAAAGTGGCTTGCGTCCTGAGATAAAGCAGGCGATTGGTTATCAGAGGATCCGAAGGTTTGCTGATTTGGTGGAATGCTGTAGGATTTATATGAAGATAGTAAGGCTCGTTCTGCTCACTATAAAAGTGTAAGTGACAGAAAAGGGAAACAACAGTTCCGTGGTGGTCCGTATGTGTCGCCGGCTGATAAAGGTAAACAAAGGGGAAATTTTGATCGAAGGTCAAGTGGAGGAGGTATGTCTAATGCTCCTAGGTGTTTTAAATGTGGTGAATTGGGTCATCGCCAGATGGAATGTAGGAAGAAAGTGGATAAGTGTTCTAATTGTGGTGGTATCGGACATGTTTTAGCTAATTGTAAAAGGAAGAATGTAGTGAAGTGTTATAACTGTGGGGAACCTGGTCACATTAGCTCGAAGTGTCCGAATCAGAAGAAGGCTCCGACTAGTGGGAAAGTGTTTTCATTGGCGGGAACTTAGACTTCAAGTGCTGATCGTCTGATAAGAGGTACTTGCTTTATTAATAATATGCCTTTAATTGCTATTATTGATACTGGAGCGACTCATTCATTTATTTCGTCTGAGTGCGCGGAACGTTTGAATCTTGGGTTGTCTTCGAAGGATGGTGAGATGGTTATTAATACTCCAGCGATGGGGTCAGTAACTACTTCTTTGGTGAGTTTGAGTTATCCTTTGACCATTTATGGTAAAGACTTTGCGATGGATTTGGTGTGTTTACCGTTGGAAGGTTTAGATGTGGTGTTGGGAATGAATTGGTTGCAATTTAATCGGGTGCAGATTGACTGTTATCATAAGCTTGTAAGGTTTCCTTCTCTTGAGGAAGACGAAGACTCGAGTTTCTTATCTACCAAAGAGTTGAAGAAACTTTTGGCAGATGAAGCTCAGTTGTTTGGTTTGTTTGCATCATTAACTGTGGATAGTCAAGTTTCTCTTGAAGTGTTTCCTGTTGTGTGCGAATTTCCTGAGGTGTTTCCGGATGATATTTCAGATGTACCGCTGGTGAGAGAGGTGGAATTTTTGATAGATCTAGTTCCTGGTACTAGAACTGTTTCTATGGCACCTTATAGAATGTCGGCGTCTGAATTGGTGGAGTTGAAAAAGCAGTTAAATGAGTTGTTGGAAAAGAGGTTCGTGAGGCCAAGTGTTTCTCCTTGGGGTGCTCCAGTTTTGTTAGTGAAAAAGAAAGATGGGAGTATGCGATTATGTATTGATTATCGCCAGTTGAACAAAGTGACGATTAAGAATAAATATCCGCTTCCAAGGATTGATGATCTGATGGATCAGTTGGTTGGTGCTTGTGTATTTAGTAAGATCGATTTGAGATTGGGGTATCATCAGATAAGAGTGAAAGAGGAGGATATTCAGAAGACGGCCTTTAGAACACGTTACGGTCATTATGAATATTCAGTGATGCCGTTCGGGGTTTCTAATGCGCCTGGTGTGTTTATGGAATACATGAATCGTATTTTCCACGAGCATTTGGATCGTTTTGTGGTGGTGTTTATTGATGATATTTTAATCTATTCTAAGTCTCGTGAGGAACATGCAGAGCATTTGCGTATTGTTTTGCAGGTTTTGAAGGAAAGGAAGCTTTTTGCCAAATTGTCCAAGTGTGAATTCTGGTTGTCTGAGGTGAGTTTTCTTGGGCACGTAATTTCAGGTAATGGTATTGCTGTGGATCCATCTAAAGTAGAAGCAGTTCTACAATGGGAGGCTCCTAGATCCGTTACCGAGATTCGAAGCTTTTTGGGTTTGGCTGGTTATTACCGGAGGTTCATTGAAGGGTTTTCTAAGCTAGCTCTTCCTTTGACGCAGTTGACTTGTAAGGGCAAAGCATTCATTTGGGATATTCAATGTGAAGAGAGTTTTTGTGAGCTGAAGAGAAGATTGACGACAGCTCCTATTCTGATTTTTCCTAATCCTAATGAACCATTTGTTGTGTATTGTGATGCTTCTTTAATTGGTTTGGGTGGTGTTTTGATGCAGGAAGGTAAAGTCGTAGCTTATGCTTCAAGACAGTTGAGAGTTCATGAGAAAAACTATCCTACTCATGATCTTGAATTAGCGGCTGTGGTTTTTGTGTTGAAGATTTGGAGGCACTATCTCTATGGTGCAAGGTTCGAGGTCTTTAGTGATCATAAAAGCTTAAAATATTTATTTGATCAGAAAGAGTTGAACATGAGGCAGCGGAGATGGTTGGAATTCTTGAAAGACTACGACTTTGGCTTGAATTACCATCCTGGTAAAGCTAATGTGGTAGCCGATACATTGAGCCGGAAATCGTTGTATATGTCCGCATTGATGGTGAAAGAGTGGGAACTTTTGGAGTCGTTTAGAGACTTGAGTTTGGTATGTGAAGTGACTTCGGTTAGTGTAAGGCTTGGAATGTTGAAAGTTACTAATGAATTTTTGTTGTCGGTAAGTGAGAAACAAAAGCTGGATTTGAAATTCGTTGATTTGATGAGGAATGAGAATGTGGATTTCAAGGTGGATAATTTTGGTGTTTTGAGATTCCGTGGTCGTATTTGTATTCCTGATGATGCGGAGTTGAAAAGAATGATTTTGGAGGAAGGACACCGGAGTAATTTAAGTATTCATCCGGGTGCGAATAAGATGTACCAAGATTTGAAGAAGATTTTCTGGTGGTCTGGCTTGAAAAGAGATGTGGCTCAGTTTGTGTATGCATGTTTGACTTGTCAGAAATCGAAAGTGGAACATTTGAGACCTAGTGGTTTGTTGCAACCGTTGGATATTCCTGAGTGGAAGTGGGATAGCATTTCGATGAATTTTGTAACGGGATTGCCGAATACGCAAAGAAATCATAATGCTATTTGGGTGATTGTTGACAGGCTGACTAAATCGGCGCATTTTATTCCAATTGACATCAGTTTTTCTTTGGAACGGTTAGCTGAGATCTATATCAGTGTGGTGGTGAAATTGCATGGGGTTCCTTTAAGTATTGTTTCTGATCGAGATCCTAGGTTTACATCGAGATTTTGGGAAAGTTTACAGAAGGCTTTGGGTTCTAGATTGAGGTTGAGTTCGGCTTATCATCCGCAGACGGATGGTCAGACCGAAAGAACGATTCAGTCTATGGAGGATTTGTTGAGAGTGTGTGTTTTGGAACAAGGTGGTGCGTGGGACGGTTATCTTGCTTTGGTTGAGTTCACGTATAATAACAGTTTCCATTCTAGTATTGGAATGGCACCTTTTGAGGATTTATATGGACGAAGATGTAGAACGCCGTTGTGTTGGCACGAAACAGGGGAAAGTTTGGTGGTTGGACTGGATTTGGTGCAATAAACGATGGAAAAGGTAAAGTTTATTCGTGAGAAAATGAAGGCTTCTCAGGATAGACAAAAGAGTTATCATGATCGGAGATGGAAGGATCTTGAGTTTCAAGAGGGTGATCACGTATTTCTGAGAGTTACGCCGGTAACGGGAGTTGGTCGTGCTTTGAAATCTAAGAAGCTTACTTCTCGATTTATTGGTCCTTACCAGATATCTGCGAGAGTTGGTGCTGTAGCGTATCGTGTGGCGTTGCCGCCGAATCTGTCGAATTTGCATGATGTGTTTCATGTTTCACAGCTTCGGAAGTATGTTCCGGACCCTTCACATGTGATTCCAATGGACGAGGTTGAGGTAAGAGATAACCTTACGGTCGAGACTTTACCGGTTAGTATTTTGGATCGCGAGGTGAAGCGGTTGAGGGGCAAAGAGATTGCACTTGGGAAAGTGGCGTGGGGAGGCGCTGCTGAGGGAAATTTGACGTGGCAGTTGGAGAGTAGGATGCGGGAGTCGTATCCAGAGTTGTTTGTATCAGGTAATATTTTCGAGGACGAAAATTTCTAAGTGGGGGAGAATTGTAACGCCCCGTTTTGCCAATTTTATTTTATTGAGTCTTTTTGGATTATTTTATTATTATTTTATTTTATTTTCGACTTTTATGTGAAAATATGTTATTTTTCGTCGTGATTATATTTTATCGCGTTTTGGGAACATTTGCGGGATATTTGAGTGTGGGGGTATTTTGGACATTTCATAGATATTTTTACTAAGTTAGTAAGAAAGAAAAGAAAATAGAATAGAAAAGGGAAAGAAAAAAAAATAGAGAGAAAGAAAGAAGAAAGAAGGAAAAAGGGAAGAAAAGAGGAGAAGAGAGAAAATTGGAGAAAGAGTGGAAAAAAATCATCAAGAACAATTTCTAAGAATCGATTAATCGGGTAAGGGTGCGAAACTCGATTATTGTATGATTGTATACGATTATGTATGTGTGTTTGTCGTGGTTTTGGATTGAATTGGAAGAAAATGAGTAAAACCCATATTTGGTATAATTGATTAGAAATTGATTTAAATGTGTTAGAACTTGTGTTGATTGTGTTTTAGATTGTCTATACATGTTGGTTGTGTGTTATTGCAATTCAAATTGGTGATTTTCTGAGTTTTAGGCGAAAAATTGGTTGAAATTGGGTGGAAAACGCAGAACATTGTTCTGCAGAATTTTTCTGAGATTTCCAGGTCATACGCGTATGGGGCATGTTCATACGCGTATGAACCTTGGCGTTACGCGTATGGTGGGCGAGCCATGAGGGCAATACGCGTATGGGCTGCTTGTTTTCTCGGCCATCTGCCCATTTGCGTATGATACGCGTAACATTTCAGGGCAATACGCGTACGAGAGAGGGCATTACGCGTATGGGTTTTTACACGTGAACTTTGGGAAAATGAGATCTCTGCTCATACGCGTACGGCTCATGGTGATACGCGTACGGGCAGGACTTTTGCAAAATGTGACTTTTCAAAATATCATTTTTCGTTTTCGTTCGTAACTTTTGATCCGTTTATCTGATTTTTGCATTCTTGGTGGCGTTGGAAAGGTATCGAGTCGTACTTTATGATTATGAGGTTTTGAGAATTGTTAGCCGATTAAATTTTGTCGAGAAATGTGAATAGTGTCGAATCTCGACTTTTGTTGTTTTAAATGGTGCGTATTTGACGTGTATTATGTTATAAGTTGGTGAATTGGATGTGTATGCCTTATGTGCTGTTGTGGGGATGAATTGTGGCCGAAAGGCAAGAAAATACTAAGTGCTGTATTTGATGATATATGCATGATTATGAATATGTGCATGGATGCAATGTGAGTGTCATGAGTCATTGTATGCCAAGCATCATAATGTGCATTGTGGAAACGTCCTGAGAGACGGTTTAATTCCCGAGGGGAATATGCTATACCATCGTGTGCCTCGAAAATATGAGGCGCTGCCTGAGGACTTAAAGCGATGGGTATAGACGATTGTGGGCTCCTTTGGAGACTTAAAGCAATCCTTAACGTCGTGTGCCTCGAAAATATGAGGCGTTGCCTGAGGACCTAAAGCGACGGGTGAACATCGTAGGCCCGACGGGGAGTTACTTGAGATTCTCAGTAACGAGCGATGGTTCCAATAGTTCCTGAGTGAACTGATGATGAGACATGAGACAATGGAAGTCGGTACCGCATGGCATGTGCATAGAGTCGTTGTGTCGGTCTATGTGCATTGCATAAATCATGAATTAATTGTGTGTGAATTTGTGAATGTGATTGAAGATTGTATGGTATATGTGTGGTGTGTAATGGTATTCGATGCTTGAGAATTGTGCGGTATTATGTTATATGTGGTTGTGGTGAGAATGTGTTACTTGTACATTTTTGTGTTTATATATATAATTTTATTCAATTATATTATGGTTGTTTTTCTCACCCTTCTGCTGTTTTATAACGCTCTATGAGGCGTTGCAGATTAGAGCTGCTGGAGGTATTCCTTTTTGTGAAGCGTTGCGTCTTCATTATTTTGGTCGGTCGGCTCTGATATGTGACTCCGGGTAGTTAGGGTGGCCGCGTGCTATTATTTTGTATATCTGATGATATATTTTGGTTGTACATATGCTACCTGATGTATAACAAACTGTTTATATGTGTATATGTATATATGTTAATCAGATTTTAGATTTTCCGCTTTAATTCTAATTTCTGAAAAGTGGGTGTAAGGAACAAAGTTTCCTCTGTATGATTGCTACCCCACAGTTGCATATCATTATGGGCAGGTGTTGCATGTTATGTGTATGTTTGGTTACTTTGATGTGATTCCCCTTTCTATGCCGCGAATTCAAATGTACTCTGACGAAATTTCGAATTTTCTTTTAGTGTTTTAATTGCATGTTAATTGGGGGTATAGTTTGGGGGCGTCACTGATATGGCCATGTGCCACCTCATAATTATCACCAGTGTGATATCTGCTCTAAAAACAATCAAGAATGTTCTGTGGTGCAATCAGCTCTACAAGAACAATTGGATCTCGGATGGATCCAAGAGCATCGAGTTCGTGGAGTCAACATGACCTATATGAATTCCAACATCATTCAGAACCATGACATCCGTGCAATGAATGTCAACTTGGTGGCGATGCACTCAAGGCAAGGCCAGTATCATAATCTGCCGCGGCACAATTACAATTCCTGTCTGACTTGCTCGGTAAACAAACAGGGATGCTCTTTTGTACAAGAGGCCCTCCTGCGTCAGATGGATCTTGGGTGGATCCAGGACTACCATGATAAAAATCTTTATCAGATCAACATGATTTAAATCTTTGATATTCGTCTAATGAATACCAGCTTGGTGGAGTTACATGTCAGGCAAGTCCAACTCGATTTTCTCACTTTTCACGATTATCTGAGCTGTAAAGGATGTTGTGAGAGTAACCAAGGGTGCGCTCTCATTCTAAGAACTTTACAACACTTGTTAAACCACTGGTGGCTTCCGATCTATATGGATGAAGACACGCAACAAATCAATATGGTTGACGGGAACCCTACTCGACATCAAAGTCGGGATGTCTGATCTACGGAAATAGATCTAGTGAGGTTACATTGCATTCAAAGCGGACGTGGCCAGGTGCCACCACATAATTACGAACGCTGTAGAGTCTGCTCAAAAAATAATCAAGGATGTTACATCGTGCGAGTAGCTCTTCAGAGTCAGTTGAACCGCAAAGAAATCCAACAATATTCAGTTTCGGGGTCTATCAACTAGACGCCATACTATTTCGCTGATCAGATTAAGGATGTTGTTATGATCTCTGATCATGAACAGAACAAGGATGTTTGTACCATCATCCCTCTACTGGACGAATCAAAGGTTCTTAACCAAGAACTGATTGAAGTTACTTACGACAGTCAGAAAAATCAGAAGGCTCTTGTACGTATCTATCTATCAGGACCATTATCGTATGAATCAGCTAAGGCGATCCCTTACAAATACGTGCCACAATAATTGAGAATGGAAAGGAAATTCCATTACCCTCCATCGTAAATATTGCAGACATCAGTCGAGTAACACGGAGCAGTCGAATCTTCAACCGAGGGGTTGGAGAACCTAACAAAAAAAAGGAACTTCCGACAGAAGCTCCCAATCCACCAGTCGGTCAATCCAGTAATCCCGACCTTTCAAAAAACGACGATGAGATGCTGAAGCTCATCTAAAGGAGTGAATACAACATTGTTGATCAACTGTTACAAACTCCTTCAAAGATCTCATTGTTATCACTTTTACTCAGTTCCGAAGCCCACAGAGAGGCTCTACAGAAAGTCTTAGAGCAGGCCTTTGTGGAACAGGATGTGTCAATACGACAGTTCGATAGCATCATCTCTAACATCACTTCCTGCAGCAACTTAGGATTCAATGATGAGGATTTTCCAAGGGGGGCAAAAGTCACAACATGGCGCTCAATATTACAGTTAACTGCCAGGACGATGCTTTAGCCAGTGTACTGGTAGACACTAGATCAGCCATCAACGTTATGCCAAAGTCCACTTTAATGCGACTATCATTCAAAGGATCCCCGATGAGGGGCAGTGAGGTCATCGTCAAAGCAATTGGCGGATCTCGAAAAGTAGTTTCCTATAACTATCGGTCCTCACACTTTCCTAATCACTTTCCAGGTCATGGACGTCCGGGCAGCGTACAACTGTTTATTAGGAAGACCTTGGATACACCAGGCTGGGGCAGTCACTTTGATTCTGCACCAGAAACTAAAGTTCGTCAAGAACGATCAACTTGTCACGGTCTGTGGAGAACAAGCCTTGATCGTGAGTAACCTGTCATTATCTACTTGTATAGAACCCGAGGAGGTTATTGGGACTCAGTTCCAAGCACTTTTGGTGAGCAATAAGAATCAATCAGAGAAAGGAACCTCAATTTCCTCATACAGAGATGCTCTCGAAGTGATCAAAAATAACAATACAAAAGGATGGGGACAACTTGTCATTCCTACCGATAACAAAACAAAGAAGGATCTTGGTTTTTCTGCGACCTGTACCCAGACAACTGCTAACGATGAAAGCTTCATCCCATTTAGGACTTCTTCCACAGTGGAGGTTTCCTTCACCCAGTGCCTCAAGCAGTACATACCATTAACGAGGGAGATCCCTCTGATACGAATAAAGAATGGAAGTCCTATCTTAACGAGGACGATTATATGTCTTAGGAAGAGGTGCCTACGCCATTTTGCTATCCCACACAGAGTCCAAGATTTATACCAAGGTCAGACATCAAAATGATATACGGAGCTTGTGATCCGCCAAATTCATAAGAGGAAGACACTCTGATGAAAGACAACTTTGACCATGACTATTATGGCCCGATGGATGGTCTGCCTATCTGGCAGCCGTACCCAGGAGACTTGGGGCAAGAAAATCATCTGAATAATGAAAATCAGTTGAGCATCATTGAAAAGAATACCTGTGTCCCCACCATGTCATGGGATCAACACTCAGGTCATCCAGAAAATGTCCAGCACGACGATGAATTTGCAAAGTTTGCAGGACTAGAATTCATTAAGGCTTAATACCCTTTTTGGTCCTCTAACTATAGGGGTAGGTCCAAATAGGTCCTCTAGCTTTTAAAAGTTCCAAATTGGTCCCATACGTTTTTAAATAGCTCCACGTTTGTCCTCGCCGTTAGAAAAGTTAAAATTTTAATTAAAATCTTGATGACATGGCATGGGTGTGCTGATGTGTACGTTTCTGAATGGGGATGTGGCGCGGTGGTTATAGTTCAATTCATTTCCCACTCTTATTTTCATTAAGTCATTTCAGTTCCATGCCTCTAACCCTAGAACAGTCACACGAAGACGAAGACGATCGAGGGTGAAGACGAAGACAAAGATTCACAGACATACGATTGAAGACGAAGTAATATCCTAGTAAATGGCTATGTTCCTTTCGTAGAATTTACGTTTTCTGTAGTCTAGGGTTTATGTGTAGATAGAACGTTAGTTTTCTGTAATCTAGGGTTTGTCGCCCCCTTTTTGAAATTAGGGTTTTTATTGTTCTTTTCGTAAATTTTCTGCTTGTTTATGATATTAGGTTGAAATGGAAGAAATGATTACCCTCAACATTCATCATAGTGGGGAATTTATGGATTCTGATAAAACGAACTACGTGGGGGTAAATGTAACGAATTACAGGTAGATGTTGATAGGTGGTCGTATTTTGAGTTGATAGGTGTTTTGAAAGATATAGGGTATACTGAGGTAGACAACATCTACTACAAGGATCCTACATTTGGGATTAATGTGCTTAGTGATGATAAAGGTGCGTTAGAGATAGCTGACCTATGTAGGGTACACCTGAAGGTCGACATATACATTGAACACCCATTATCCCAACCTGAGTATGTTGATGAGGGTGACACATTAAATGAAGAACCTACAAACATGGAGGAGGACATATTAAATGAAGAACCTTTGGATGTTGTGAATGAAGAATAATATGATATTGTTGTTGAACTTGTTGATCAAGTCCTTAAGGATGTAAACAATTCTGTTGAGAAAGAGGGTGTCAAGGATAGTGAGAATATGAATTCTGCTGAGGGTCTTGAGAAAGAGGGTGTTGAGAGTATGAATTCTGGTGGGGGTTTTGAGAAAGAGGGTGTTGAGAAAGACAGTGTTGAGAATATGAATTCTGGTGAGGGTCTTAGGAATATTAATGGTGATGGGATTCATGGTCAGGTGCATGATGGGAATGATACTTCATCTGATGACAGTGAGGATTCATCATATAATTATGATAGTGCCTTGGAGCTTGATTTTAGTGATTCTGATGCTAGTCTGGATTATGATGACGAACATGTTGCCAAAATGGTGGAGTATGATGAGAAACATGAAGGAACTAGTCAAATGAAGAAAAGGAAAGGGGAAGCAGATAATGGAGAGGAGAATGGAGTTGTGTATGATAGTGAAGAGTTAGACAGTGGATGTGACACTGAGGATGATGAAGAACCAAGGAAGAGGAAACATCCAATTTTCAAGGTTATGAAAGACATGTCTAACTATAAATGGGAGTTGGGAACCTATTTTAATACCAAAAGTGATTTTAAGGAAGCCATTCAAACATATGTTGTTCAGAATGGGAGAGCTCTAAAGTTTCTAAAAAATGACAACATAAGAGTGAAGGTGGTATGTAAATCTGGATGTCAATGGGAGGCCTATTGTGGAAAGCTTCTTGATGAGGATACTTGGCAGCTTAGGAAATTAGTTGACACACATAATTGTGCTAGAGAGTATAATGTTAAGATGATGAGCACGAAATGGCTAAGCAAGAGGTTGCAAAATACATTGAAAAACAATCCTAAGCTTAAGCTAAGGGATATTAAGGAGAAGGCCCTCAAGAAATAGAATGTAGGTGTTAACAAGACAAAGACTATTAGGGCCAGATTTGCAGCCATGGATATGGTAGATGGATCTTATTTAGGAGATTACACTAGGATTTATGACTACTGTCATGAAATTTTGAGGACAAATCCTAGTTCAACTGTTAAGATAAATGTCACACCAGTTCAAGAGGGTATTGAAGATGCAAGACCTTATTTCAAGAGGTTGTATATTTTTTATGATGCTTGCAAGAAGAGTTTCAAAATGTGTAGACCAATTATTGGCCTTGATGGATGTTTTTTAAAGGGTCTATATGGTGGCCAGATTTTATCTGCAATAGGAACAGATCCTAATGATCAAATGTTGCTTATTGCCTTTCCTGTGGTGGAAGGGGAAAATAGAGACTTCTGGACTTGGTTTTAAAAGCTCCTCATTGATGATCTGGGTGGAAGAGAAGAATGTAGGACCTACACTTTCATTTCTGATCAGCAAAAGGTACCACTAGATTTTTTTCCTTTATTTAAGTTTGAATGTATTTCTTGATTTAGAATTTAATGTTGAATTTTTATGCATTTGCAGGGTCTTCTCCCAGCCATGGATGAATTGTTACCAAGTGTTGAACAGAGGTTTTGTGTGAGACACCTACACAACAATTTTAGGAAGAAATTTCCAGGAAAAGTGTTGAAAGAGATCATTTGGAAGGCAGCTAGAGCTACTTATCCACAGGCTTGGGAAAGAGAGATGAGAGGCATGAGGAGGATAAATGAAGAGGCCTACAAACACATGATGCAAACTCCACCAAGATTTTGGAGCAAGTCCTATTTCAAAACCACAATAAAGTTTGATACTGTCTTGAATAATATGTCAGAAGCTTTCAACAGTGTGATTGTGGAAGCAAGGGGAAAACCTTTGGTTACAATCTTAGAAGAAATAAGGGGATACATAATGGAAAAATGGGCGGCAAATAGGCTAAAGTTCTCTAATTTAGGTGATGATGAAGTCTTGCCAAACATAAAGAAGAAGGTCGAGAAAACCAGCAGTTTCACAAATTCTTGGATAGTAAGGTAATAGGTAATAGACTTACTTCTGATATTTTTATAGGATGACTTTCTTTTGATAGGAGATAGACTTACTTCTGATATTTTTATAGGATGTCATCTGAACATATTTTTGAGGTGAGGCATATTGAGAATCAGGGAGACATGTTCTCTGTCAACTTGAAGGAACAATGTTGTTCTTACAGAAAGTGGCAGCTGACAGGTCTCCCATGCGTCCATGTCATTTCCTCAATGAAGAGTAGAGGTCTTGCTGTTGACCAGTTTGTTCCAGACTATTACAAGAAGGCTAGGTACATTAGGGTGTATGAACCTATCATTTACCCTCTGAACGGTACAAATTTATGGGTGAGAACTGTATACCCTGATGTGCAGCCTCCCAAATTCAAGAAAATGTCTGGAAGACCAAAGAAGAAGAGGAATAGAGAACAGGGTGAGATTGATGGTTCTAACAGGAAAATAAGAAAAACTGGTATGATTGTGAGGTGCACTAGGTGCAGACAAACTGGGCACAACAAATCAACTTGTAAGATGGCTCAGCCACCACAACAGGCATCACAGGCCACCCAGCAAGCATCTTAGTCAACTCAGGCAACCCAGTAAGCATCTCAGGCAACTCAGGCAACCCAGCAAGCATCTCAGGCAACTTAGGCAACCCATCAAGCATCTCAGGCGACCCAGACAAGTCATGCAACAAAAACAACTCAGGAAACCAAAACAACTCAGGCAACCCAGGCAACTAAGTCAACTCAGCCAACTCAGGCAACCAAAATAACTCGGGCAACTCAGGCAGCCAAATCAACCCAGGCAACTCAGCTTTGTCAGACAACTAACAAGAAGACTGCAACACAAGCTAGGCACAAGTTGCCTTTTAAGAGACCAGCACAACATTCAAGAGGACCCACCACCAGATTGAGTGCATCACAGAATGCAGTGGGTCCTACTACTAGGAGGACAACACCAACTAAAAGGAACATTCCAAAGAAATCCTCTTAGGGTCTATAGTTTGTGTTGTATTGTGTAATGGTGTCTTATGATATTATGAACAATTTTTGCTATTTTGTGTACCAAGCATTTCTGATATGCTTCTGCTATTATGTGTAATGTTGTGTACTAAGTACTTATGGTGTACAATGCTTCCGCTATTCTGCTATTATTGTAATGATACTTCTGTTATGCTGTAATCAAATTATGCTACTCATATTTTATGTTAAATTATGTTGTTATCATATTATTCTGTTAAATTATGGTGTACAATGTTTCCTATTTACACAAATTTAGTGTACAAAACAGGTGCACAAACTGTTATTTAGTGTACAAAACAAATGCACAAATTAAGTGTACAAAACAGGTGCACAAATTTGGTGTACAAAAACAGACCATTACTACAAATTTGTAGAAAACTCAGGCCACAAATTTGGTGCACAAATCTGTATGCCACAAACTACTGCAACTTCTAAAATATGTTTATGACAGCAACAAAATAGCTCGTTTACTAAGACCACTGATAAATATGGCAACACATGATAAATATGTCAACAACACTAAAAGAGTAGATTTGGTAACAACAACTGATACATCTGGCAACAAAACTAAAAAATTGGTAACAATAATACTCTTTTACTCAGACCATTAGTACATGTTATGGAAGCAACTTTTACATCAATTTCAACATTCACAACACCTTAACCACTAAAACAAATAACACAACAAAGCACAAGGACTTCCAGATCATTTTCCATTTCCTTGTGTTCTTCAAAGCTTCATCTAGCTGCAAATTATTGACCTTCAACACTTCAACCATTTTTTTTGCCTCATCCAACTCTTTTTGGGCTTCTTCCAACTCCTTAAATTGCATTTCAATCTTCCATTGCAGATTCCTCAAGCTTTCCTCCTTGCCATCTCTTGAATCATCACAGAACCATTCAAAAAAACCGCACCTAGCATTCGTGTGTCCCTATACATATATGCAGACAACTTATTAACAGTGAAGCTGTAACAGATGGAATGAATGTGTTTGACAAAGAAGATTACCTTAAAATGATGACAACCCCAGAAAAGCTTTCCATAATTTTGGACGGTTCTTGCCTTACGAAGTATAGCAAGGTCTCCACAAGCACACATGACTTTCCCAAAACTGGTATACACTTGCGAATCGACGCGGGTTCTTGAAGATGAAGAAGAAATGTGCCCAGAACTCATTATTGATAGTGGATTTTCCTTTCAATTTGGTAAATTTTGGATGAATTGGTAACCTAGGGTTTGGAATTGGGATTCGATTTATAAAGTTTTAGATTCAATTGGGAAGGAGATGCTGACTGTGCTACACACCCCAACCAAGTCAGAATCCACATCATCATTTTTAACACCGTTAGCATGTAATTAACGGAAATGATCACTACGAACCTATTTAAAAATGTATGGGACCAATTTAGAACTTTTAAAAGCTAGAGGACTTATTTGGACCTACCCCTATAGCTAGAGGACCAAAAGGGTATTAAGTCATTCATTAACTATGCTTTTCCCGAGGTCAACGTCATCGAAAGGGATGACTTCTCCAGTTCCAAAGAAGTGTGGGACACCTTGGGATAACCGAGTGGAAAATACGAATTCATGGTCAAATACACCGCTCCTGAAAGCTCTCGTATCAGGCTCGAAGACATCCAGCCAACTGGATGGGGAGATTTGCCTGAGAGCACAAATACTCTGTAAAATACAACTGAGGAATCCTCCCACGACAACTCTGCCTGGGAAACAGATTCCAGTGATCCTGCTCCGCCAGAAATCAGCTTTATTTCTGAAGACAAAACGAGGAAGGTACCAGACTTTGTGATTCACCGAGGAGTTCGCCGCCAATGGGTTGCTGTCGATGTTCCGAAGATCGTTCATAAGTCAAAGTAATTGCTGTCTTTAACCTTTCACCCTGCCCAGGTGAAAGGGATGTTTTGATAGGGCTCGCTTTCCGTAATTATCCCTCTTCGCTTCGCCCAAAGCGACAGAGTTTTGTTTTGTAGGGCTGTAGTTTCAAGAATCGACTTGTTCATAAATAAAATAACTTCGTTCTGTAATCTCCGCATTAATTGCTGTTTTCTTTGTCAATTTTTTCAGAAAATGGTAATCCTTAAAAACAACTCAATAATAAAAGCAAGCAGTTATTAGAAAATACACTGCACACACTTGCATTTTCTCTATCTCTTCTAAACACAAATCATCACATCATACAGATTGCTTGTTTTCAACCCCATTGAAACATACGATCCAATGCCTTTTCCCAACTTTGAGTTCCCGGTATTTGGGGCTGAAGAAGAAGCTGACGACGAAATTCCAGAAGAGATCTCCCGACTACTCAATCAAGAGGAAAGGTCCATTGAACCTCACAAAGAGCCGTTGGAAACGGTCAACTTGGGTTCAGAAGAAGAGATAAAAGAAGTCAGGATTGGGGCACTGCTCAGTCCAACTGCCAAAGAAAGTTTGATAAAGCTTCTCAAAGAGTTACCCGATGTATTCACTTGGTCCTATCAGGACATGCCAGGGTTGGATACCAGCATCGTGGAACATCATCTACCGTTAAGATCAGAATGTCCTCCAGTAAAACAGAGGTTGAGATGGGCTCACCCAGACATAGCCATCAAAATCAAGGAGGAGGTACAAAAACATATTGACGCGGGTTTCCTCGCTACATCAGAATATCCTCAATGGTTAGCCAACATCGTACCCGTTCCAAAAAAGGACGGAAAAGTCAGAATGTGCGTCGATTACAGATATCTAAATAAGGGTAGTCCAAAGGAAAACTTTCCTTTACCACACATTGACATGCTGGTAGACAGTACAGCAAAGTTCAAAGTTTTCTCCTTCATGGATGGATTCTCGGGCTATAATCAAATCAAAATGGCGCCGAAAGACATGGAGAAAACTTCGTTCATTACCCCATGGGGTACCTTTTGTTACAAGGTAATGCCGTTCGGTTTGAAGAACGCCGGGGCAACCTATCAAAGGGCCATGACTACTCTGTTTCATGACATGATACACAAAGAAATCGAGGTATATGTCGATGATATGATTGCCAAATCAAAAACAGAAGAGGAGCATGTGACCCACCTGTCAAAACTATTTGAGCAGTTGAGAAAGTATAAAATCTTCTTGAATCCCAACAAATGCATATTCGGTGTCCATTCAGGGAAACGTTTAGGGTTCATCGTCAGCCAGAAGGGAATTGAGGTTGATCCTGACAAGGTCAAGGCCATTCAAGAAATGCCTTCCCCGAAAACTGAAAAACAAGTCAGGGGATTCCTGGGACATTTGAACTACATCTCCAGATTCATATTCCTCATGAACGCAAGTGCGCGCCGATTTTCAAATTACCCAAAAAGAATCAGGAATGTGTTTGGACAGAAGATTTCCAAACCGCCTTCGACAGTATCAAGGAATACCTGTTGAACCCACCTATTCTATCAACTCTAGTGGAAGGAAGACCACTGATCATCTATCTAACAGTCTTGGAAGACTCGATGGGTTGTGTGCTTGGCCAACAAGACGAAACCAAAAGGAAAGAGTCTGCCATCTACTATTTGAGTAAGAAATTCACCAACTGCGAGACTCGGTACACTATGCTTGAGAAAACTTGTTGTGCTTTGGCTTGGGTAGCCAAACGTCTTCGCCAGTATATGATTCATCACACTACTTGGTTAATCTCAGAAATGGATCTGATCAAGTACATCTTTGAAAAACCTGCTCTCACAGGAAGGATTGCTCATTGGCAGATGTTGTTATCAGAATACGACATCGAGTACCACGCTCAGAAAGCCGTTAAGGGAAGTCTTTTAGCCGATAATTTGGCTCATCAATCGATTGACGATCAAGAATCAGTCGGATTTGACTTCCAGGATGAAGATGTTATGTATCTAAAGATGAAAGATTGTGATGAACCGCTACCCAGTGAAGGGCCAGAACCAGGTTCCCAATGGGGACTAATCTTTGACGGAGCTGTCAATCATTATGGAAATAGAATTGGGGCAATTAAAATAACACCTCAGAGTACCCACATTCCTTTCACCGCCCGACTGACGTTCAAGTGTACAAACAACGAGGCCAAATACGAAGCTTGTATCATGGCTCTCGAAGAAGCGATCGACTTAAGGATCAAAAACTTGGATGTATATGGCGATTCAGCCTTGGTTATCAATCAGATCAAAGGAGATTGGAACACATACCAATCCGGATTGATTCCTTACAAAGATTACGCGAGAAGGTTGTTACCATTTTTCAACAGAATCGAGTTTCATCATATCCCTCGTGAAGAGAATCACATGGATGATGCATTAGCCACCCTCTCTTTCATGATTAGTGTAGTATAATGGAATGACTTACCTAAGATCGACATAATGCGCCTTGAACGGCCCGCTTACATCTTCACGATTGAAGCAGTCATATACGACAAACCTTGGTATCATGATATCAAATGTTTCCTTCAGAAACAAGAGTACCCACCTGGGGCATCCAGGAAAGACAGAAAGACCCTCAGAAGACTGGCTGGAAACTTCTTCCTGAGCGGTGATACACTTTATAAGAGAAACTTTGACATGGTCTTGCTCTGATGCGTAGACAGAACAGAAGCAGACATGCTGATAAAAGAAATTCACAAAGGATCCTTTGGCACTCATGCTAACGGACATACAATGGCGAGAAAAATTCTGAGAGCAGGGTACTACTGGTTAACAATGGAATCCGACTGCTACAAGTACATGAGGAAGTGTCACAAGTGTCAGATACACTCAGACAGAATCCATGTACCGCCAACGC
The DNA here is from genome assembly GCA_022829125.1 of Lathyrus tuberosus. Lineage (NCBI taxonomy): Eukaryota > Viridiplantae > Streptophyta > Magnoliopsida > Fabales > Fabaceae > Lathyrus > Lathyrus tuberosus. Next base: position 783,313 of record JALAZF010000082.1, on the reverse strand, counting down.
ATCTCAAAGTTCTTTCTTCCCCATGGCCTTTTTCCATATGGGGAATCGACATGATTGAGCCCAAGGCTTCGAACGGACATCAGTTCATCCTGGTAGCCATTGATTACTTCACCAAGTGGGTCGAAGCAGCGTCATACGCCAATGTAACCCGACAAGTGGTGGTCCGATTTATCAAAAACAATATCATCTGCCGCTATGGTGTTTCGAGCCAGATCATTACAGATAATGGATCTAACTTGAACAATAAGACGATGAAAAAGTTGTGCGCTGAGTTCAAGATCAAACACCATAACTCATCTCCCTACCGACCTAAGATGAATGGAGCGGTAGAAGCGGCTAACAAGAACATCAAGAAGATTGTTCAAAAAATGGTTGTAATCTACAAAGACTGGCAAGAGATGTTACCCTTCGCTCTTCACGGTTATCGCACATCTGTCCGCACATCAACAGGGGCAACCCCTTTCTCTCTAGTATATGGCATGGAAGCAGTGCTCCCTATCGAAGTAGAGATCCCATTAATCTGGGTATTGATGGAAGCTAAGCTTACAGAAGCTGAATGGTGTCAAAGTCGACACGATGAACTAAATCTGATAGAAGAAAAGCGAATTACGGCACTATACCATGGTCAGTTGTATCAGCAAAGGATGAAGAAGGCATTTGACAAAAAGGTTCGACCTCGCGTCTTCAGGAAAGGAGACCTTGTGCTAAAAAAGATACAATCCTTTCTCACTGACTCTCGGGGCAAATGGACTCCGAATTACGACGGCCCCTATGTGGTCAAGAAAGCTTTCTCAGGCGGCGCCTTGAGACTTGCAACCATGGATGGAGAAGAATTTTCCTACCCCACAAATGTTGATGTAGTCAAGAAATACTTCGCCTAAACTAAAAAAAAAAGTCTCGGTGGATTGAAAACCCGAAAGGGCGGTCCAGGCAAAAATTAGAGATGCAATAAAAAATTATCCCGGCGGATTGGAAATCTCAAAGTACAATCCAGGGAAAAATTAGGGATTAATGGCAAGTAACTACGTCTGATCAGTTCAGCTCAGCAGCAGTAATGCCATCCATCAGAAGAAAAACTCCAGTCATGGTCATCTTCGACAGAAGCTCAGGATGTCCTGAATTCAAAGTTGGTAGAAGGATAGTGGTCGTTATGTTTCAATGTAGCCCTTTTCCTTTAAATTACCATTTTCTAAACTTTGTAAATACTCTATGGAATCACGCATTTGGCTGATTTCCATCCTATCAATAAAATTTGAGCCCATGTGCTTTTGTTTGCAATTCTTATTTGTTTTAGCTTTACAGAACGACATTTTAACATGATCAACGATTCTTGAAATAAAACAAAAATGAATTTACTTGATAAAATTTTTCTGCTTTTAAAATAAAGATGGAAATTTCTTTCAACTTTTGAACATCGAAAGAACATCGAACGTTTCTCTAGAAGTAAGCGAACTTCAAAGTGCAGAATCAAAGTACTCCTTCTAAACCAATGCGCTTGAATGAAGGATCAGTTATGTCAGAGACCATGTTTCATCTGACACCCCCCTGATAGAGTTCTTAGCTCCTAAGCCCGACCAACGGTTGTTCCCCGCAGGGACTATTTCTCCTAAGCAAGGCAGAATTGCTATCGTGAACCAGTGATACTTTTCATCCCCCACTGTGGCCGAGTATCTAGTCGTGTTCATCTACTAGTCCGTATGTCGCTTCAGTTGTGTCAGCATATACATACATCATGCATGGTTGATTTATATTCGCATTTGTATTGCATCACTATCACTTTAGTCGGTCTTATCCCCTAGTGATAAAAGTCCTCTCAATCGAGTTATCAGTTCTTTCCTCGTCAGGAAATGTTGCGTCTGCACTATCTCTCTCCTCCAGTTTATTTCTGGATTGGAGTTGACCCTTGACCACTTTGATAACTTGAACCTCTAAAGAACAAGAAAACGTTCGACAAATGTCACTCTTCACCATTGAAGATGATATCTTCGCTTTCCCGAATTAAGGAAAATCCCCAGAGAAAGCCTCACAACTAAAGACTTCAGCAACACATGGATTTTGCTCTCTGGAAAATCGATGTTAATGAAGTCATCAACACCTCAAAATTGGATCACATCATATGGCATTTCTCCAAGAAGATCTCCTATAAAAGTTTGATGTAATATCTCCAAGCGAAAGCAGTCTCTCAAGAGACTAGTTTTCCCCGATAGAGTCGACAAATGGCATCTCCAACAGAGAAGTTTGTACCCCTCTACAATTCAGACAGATGGGTTCCCCAGCAAGTCTGACATCAAAAGTTTTTCCCATCAAATGGCATCTCCCCAGGAAAATTCGGTGAGAAGTTTGAGGAAAACCGCTATGCATAGCGTCCCTTGTCAAGAAGTTTATTGACAAAAGAAACTGAGACCAGTTCCTTGGTAGGAAACCAGGATCGAGGGGAAGTTTAGTTCAGAAACTAAGACCAGATCCTTGGTAGGAAACTAGGATCGGGGGGAAGTTTATAACAGAAACTAAGACCAGATCCTTGGTAGGAAACCAGGATCGAGGGGAAGTTTATATCAGAAACTAAGACCAGTTCCTTGGTAGGAAACCAAGATCGAGGGGAAGTTTATATCAGAAACTAAGACCAGTTCCTTGGTAGAAAACCAGGATCGAGGGGAAGTTTATATCATAAACTGAGACCAGTTCCTTGGTAGGAAACCAGGATCGAGGGGAAGTTTAGTTCAAAAACTGAGACCAGTTCCTTGGTACAAAGACTAGGATCGAGGGGAAGTTTACCTTTTCTAAGCATTATTTCTTAGCAAAAGAAGAAGGATGTGCAGACTGCCATTCATAACCACCATCAAAATTTTGGGTATTCCGATATTTAATCCTCTTGCACCCCGAATGCCCGAATACCTTCGCCATTCACGCCTTCGGGTCCAAGAAGATTAAATAGGGGCATGTGTCATACCCCAAATTTTGACCACTAAGATTTCCCATCATTGTCCAAATCTCATCACAATATGGATGGACCATCATGCCTCATTAGTCTCCCCAAAGATGGGTGAGCCTTCACTACAATCAGAATTAGGGTTTCAAGCCCTCTCTGAGCTTTAGACAAAGGATCAATAAAGGAATGACATGATCTCCAACTTGTCTAAACCTCTCAAACATCCCCAATGGATCAAGAGGACTCCCACCTCAAGGATTAAGCACAAGGCTGCAACAGTCCCAGTGGATCAAGCCTCAAGATCGCCAGTGTCACCAAATTAGGGTTTTGGTCGACTAGGGCCTCCAGATGGGAATTTTCCTCTGGGTATGATCCAATGATTAAAAGCATAACCTAATATACCCCATGGAACCTCATGGACCCAATCATCAAGTCAATTTAGCCTCAAGGGATGCATTCACCAAAAATCAGGAATTAGGGTTTCTTGACCTAATTCACCCCTAAGTTGACTTTTGGGACAAAACATGAGCCAAGACCTCAAAGGAGGATTTGAGGGTCTCTAATACACCACATTTATCCATTTGCAACAATGGACTGGTCTAAGAAGCTTGAGCAACAAGTTTCAATTTCATAAGAACCACAATTAGGGTTTTGAGGAAAAAGTCAACAGTGCCTTTGACTTTTGACCCAGGCATGCTCCCAAACTTTGGGACATGATTCAATACACCCTATTACACCTATGAAATCAATCCATCAAGTTTTATTTAGGTCAAGGACTTGATTTTTTAGAGGATCGCACAGTTTGGAATTCATCTGACAAAAGTCAACTGTGCACAAAAGTCAACTTTGACTTTTTGAGATTTTTAACAATTATGGTTCCTTAACCCTAAAATGATGTTAATGTATGATTGGAATCATCATTCATCAAGAAAAATAAAGAAAAGTGGGATAACTAGTAAAAGGGGTAACCATAGAAACTTAGAAATTTTTCTAAGTTATGGAACAAAGTGGCTAGGGTACCAACTTTGGAGGATCATAACTCCTAAACCACAAGGCCATTTTTCCCCATTCAAAGCTGGATTTGTAGCTCTCATGGCCCTCTACAAAAGCTTCAAACACAACTCATTCCAATTCCTCATGGATTTTAAGTTATGGAATGATCAAAATCACAAAAAGTGAAAATGTCACTTTTTTCCAACACTTAGTGAAATTTTCACTAAGTCAGAATCTGCCTTCACTTTTTTCCAAATGTAGGGGCATTTTTCACTTGGATCCAAAAAGTATCAAAACCAACTATGATCAAACAGTTGTTGTATCATATGAGGGCTTTCCAAAATGGCCAAGAACCCCATCAAATTCCACTTGAGCCATGAGATATGACAATGGCAATATGCCTTGCCGAAAACTGTCAAAGCAAGGCAGATTTGTGCATTTTGCTCGATTTGCCAAATTTGTCCAAATGACAAACACACTTATCCATCTGAACATCTCAGGGGGAGGCCAAGGAGGGACAAACACTGATCCATAAGCCTCCCAAGTCTTCGGAACCAAAAGTAGCATGACAAACCTAGAAATCCCTAAAAGAGGGACAAGACTCCAATTTTTTTTTGGAGCATTCAATGGATGTACCAAGGTGCATGAACTGAGCCATTTCCAACTGAATTCAGTCAAGACATATCCAAGACCAAGGGAACCAGCAGCCTGTGCCCTAACCTCTAGTCAATGGCTAGACGAGACTTGGATTCTCATTGATCAACATTGGCCAAACCTATGCAGCAGTTCCCAATCACTATTGCTCCCAAAACAAACTTGCTCTACTATAAATAAAGCTCATTTGTGATCAATTTGAGTACACCAAAGTCATCAAACAGATGCTTTCCTCAAAATCACCTTCTCACTTTCAAATTTGCCTTCCAAAGCAAGTCACTATCGTGTTTTGAGTTTGAGAGCAATTACCACCAAACCAATCACACACACACCTCAAAAACATCATATAGAAGTGATCCAAACACTTAAAAAACATCTGGAACACTTATTTCACAAAATCACCAGCCAACTACTCAAGGTTTTAACCAAGTTGCAGTTGGGATACCATCTTCAGTTCCAGCTTGTTTCAAACCATTCCAAGCACTCAGGCACATCACTTGGCACCTAGGGAAGCTATCCACATCATTGGAACCTATCTGTAACACCTCTAACACAAAACACGATCACCAGTTGCAAGAGGTAAGCATGAGCTCTTCTAACTCTATGATCCATGCATTTTTTGCTGCATAATAATTTGGCCATATGTTCATAATCATGCATGGAGTGTTTTCCCTCAATCAATTGCTTTGTTTGAATCGTGTATGGAATTTTTGAGCCTTCATGCAAATTTTAGGGTTCTTGAGGTTTCTCTTTGATTTCTTATTCCATGCTTAAAATAAATGAAATTAAAGACCATAGACATGATCGTGAGGTGAAAACGAGTAGATTGATAGGTAGATTGCATGATATGATCAAGTATTCAGTGAGATTGATGAGAAAACACAAATCTGGGAAAAACAGAGCACGCGGGCAAGGCCAAGATGTTCTTGGCGCCCTTTTTCAAATATTTGAATTTTTGAATTTTTGTGATTTTATTTAATTGATTCAAAAATTTATTTCTCTCTGAGTTTTAATGATTTTGAGTTGGTTCTATTTTTTATAATTCACAAAAATGTTAAAATATTTTATTTTACCAAAAAATCCCAAAAATATTATTTATTTCATATATTTGATATTTTTGCAAAGAATTAATGTTTTATTTGTTTTTAACATTTGAAATATTTTTTCTCCCTTGATTTTCCAAACTTAATTGATTTCCATTTATTTTGTGGGTATAAACATGATTTTTCAAACATTAATCCAATACCACAATTTGTTTTTCACAGATGTTTAACAATTTTGATCATTTAATTGAATTTTTATTCAATTAAAATATATTTTGAAAACAAATTAGGGTTTTGATCAATTCAACCCTCATCAATCTTTTTCAAACATTTTGGGCCTCTAATAGAGTGTAAGACCCAATCCATTTTGAAAACAAAAACCTTTTTGGGCCTCAAGCATTGTATAAGACCCACTGCGTTTTCAAAATCTCGGCGCGATCGCCCTTTCAAAACGAAAAATAATTGGGCCTACCCTCGTGTTATAAGCCCTATTTCCTTTCTTTAAAACATTTTGGGCCTCTTGGTAGAGTGTAAGACCCAAACCTTTGTAAATACAAACCTTTTTTGGGCCTCAGTGTATTGTATAAGTCCTGATCACATCAAAATGTTCGGCACGATCGTCGCCTTTTTAACAAAAACCTTGGGCCTCTCCTTGAGTTGTAAGCCCCATCTTTTCTTTTAAAATAATTTTTGGTCCTCTAAAAGAGTGTAAGACCCAACCCCCTTTTAACCAAAACTTTTTGGGCCTCAGACATGGTATAAGTCCCTCCGCGTTAAAAAAGAAATCTCGGCATGATCGCCAGTTCAAAAACAAAACATCTGGGCCTACCCTCGTGTTATAAGCCCCATTCTTTTTCTTTAAACACCTTTGGGCCTCTTGAGAGAGTGTAAGACCTACCCCTTTGTACAGAAAACCTTTTTGGGCCTCAGTCACTTGTATAAGTCCCTATACAAAACAACAGTGCAATCACTGATAAATCCTTGGGCCTCTCCTTGAGCTGTAAGCCCCAACAATCCTTTCAAAGCACTTTCTCCTTTAATTTTAAATATAAAATTGTTATCAAAGCTTTCTTTGTTGAACAACTAACAAAATAGCATGGAAGCTCTACAACCGAGTAAGTGTTTACCCGCTTTCATTTATCGCTTTCATATTTATATAACTGCATTGTGGGGCTGCTCACTGTAAGTCTTCTTTCACAAACTTTTATATACTTGCTATATATCGACTGTGTAATACTAGTATAGTTATTTAGAGTTTTCCCCGGCAACTACGTCTAGCACTAGGTAAAGCCCTGTTGGTCACTCTTAAATACAGTCAAAACTAGATCCCCATAGGATTACCAGACACAGTCTTCCCTCCTCTTGGGGTTAAACAATATGGAGACGTGAAAGGCAGCATTCTCTGTGAACCCTTTCTCAGACTGTCACCCTTAGACATCGTCAAAGAGACTCTACTCCCTAAAGATGATCTTTTCTCCGTGAATGGCATCTCTTGAGTTTCTTCCAAATTCTCGAACTTTCCTGGCTTGATTTATTCTCGGTGAATGGCATGTCTTGAACTTCTCGGGGTTTAGGGACCCACGAGCTTCTTAAAAGCATCCTCGCCTCCTCTTGGGCGTTGTACAAGGACCCACAGGCTTCTTAAAAGCATCCCCGCCTCCTCTTGGGTGTTGTACAAGGACCCTTCGGCTTCTTAAAAGCTCTCATGCCTTCTCTTGGGCTTAGTACAAGGACACAGAGACCTCTACAGGTATAGGAACAGAACCTAGTCATTCATTTGCTAAAGCTATCTTTCTGAGTCAAGTGTCAGACCAGTTAATGGGTTGACCTTCATCCCTTAACATACCAGCCTTCTCTTAGGCATCATACAAAGATCATTCACTATCTGAGAATCGATTTCTCAAAACACCAGTAGACTTGGACAGTCTCAATACCCTTTGGATTTCCCATTTCCTTAAAGAACAGGAAATAACCATGATCCTCTGATCAGTGCCAAGGCACAACCATACCTTTAATCTTTCCTTCATAAGAACTGATTTTCTCTTTATCCAACATACTGGACCTGTCACTAAACTAAAACTGTCACCAACACAGTTGGCCTTCTCTTGGGCTTCGTACAATGAATCTCCCCAGCGGAGGTAACCTTTTCACACTCTCCTGTTGAGTATAAAAGACTCTCTTATTGAGTAAAACCCTTTTAGCCTCCATCTCGGGCTTCGTACGAGATACTAAAACACTCTCTTCTTGAGTATAAAAGACTCTCTTGTTGAGTCAAACCCCTTTTAGCCTCCTTCTCGGGCTTCGTACGAGATAAAAATCATTCTCTTGCTGAGTATAAAAGACTCTCATGTTGAGTCAAAACCTTTTAGCCTCCGTCTTGGGCTTCGTACAAGACATATAAAAGCACTCTCTTATTGAGTCAACCCTTTTAGCCTCTCTCTCGGGCTTCGTAAGAGACACACAAAAACACCCTCTTGTTGGGTCAATAGCCTCCTCTTAGGCTTTGTATAAGAAAACCCCGGTTGAGTCAATCAACCTTTTAGCATCAAAAATCTGTGCCTTGCTCATAGTATACGAACATCAACAACTCCTTTTCCTTCATCTAAATTGCTGTAAGCGGAAAACCTCTGGATTATTTACATCCACGCCACTGTCCCTCTTTTAGCATGAGAAATTCCTAAGGAAAGACGACATTGATCTAAACTGAGTTAAAGTCTTCTCCTTCAGGTTAAAAATCCCCTATAAAGGAAATTATGGCATTGCTGGATTCACATATCCCAGTTAAAGTAATTCTCCTTTATAATCAGTCACCCAACAGTTGTAACAAACAGACCAAATATCCCCTTTTAGAGATAACAAATTCTCTCTCATCAATAAACCCTTTAGCTTCACATCTTGGGCTTTGAACAAGATACAAATAGACCCTTCAGCTTCACATCTTGGGCTTTGAACAATATATAAACCACATTTAACTTCACGTCTTAGGCTTTGAACAAGACACCAAAATAACCTTTTTTCCTCCCATAGAATAGGAGGAACTACGATCGCTCTGATTTCCCTGTTTCGTTGAACGGGAATATGTAGGCATAAGATTGAAAAATATTAGCGAGCATACCAATCAAAAACCCAAAACCCAGTATCTCCACCAAATCAACCCAAAAGCATCAAATCTAAACACATTACCAAAAACCTCACAAATGATCCAGACATTGTGTTCTTAACGAAATAATCAAAGATTGGGCCCCACATCCACATAGCATCGGTAACCTAACAGACCGCTGTTCAAACTCAGTATGCAAGCAGGGTTAATTGGATACATCTATTTCCCTTCCTTAATCATCTCAATAGGATAAAAAATGAATCGAATTGTAGTACCCCAAGCGATAGTGACTCAGGACCACAAAAATCGCGCTACACTCCCCCCGGCGGAGGCGGAGTTTCGCGCGACACTGGAGCACTGTACAACTTAGAGCTGTTACGTTGTCCGTTTCAACTTCTACACTACACCATGCATGTTAGAGAAGGAATGAGAATGGAGAATTCCTACTCTCACTCTGACCACTTCAGGTAGGGGACGAATGACCCTGTGCCTGGCTTAGTCCTCTATCTCCAAGCGGTAGCGTATCTCCATCCCCAGTTGAGTTGATCCCTGATCACTCTTATCTCTTTCAATCTCTCTTTTGATCAATCACCATCCTTTTGGTTAAATATCATTGTCTCTTGGGTTAACACCCATCTCTTGCCTCATTGTCCTTTTCTTGTGGTCGATCATTGTTTTTTGATTCCCCTGAATAGTCTCAATTCCTTTTTCTTCGGTTAAACACAGTCTTCCTATTAAATACCGAAACCCTTGCGGAGTTCGCAACCTTCTCTTGGTTCTTCTCCCTTCGATTGGTTAATCACTTCCTGCCAGTTAAAACACCAATTTGCACTTCTTCTCAGTTAACCACAGTCTATCTGTTAACATACTGAGTCCCTTTGGGTTAATCACCTTCTCTTGGTTAATCACCCATTTTTCAGTTAACCACAACCCGTCTGTTAAAATACTGAGTCTCTTCGAGTTAATCACCTTCTCTTGGTTAATCACTCGTTTCTTTTCGGTTAATCACAGTCTTTTTTTTAACACCGGGTCCTCAGCGGTTAGCAACCTCTTTTGGTTCATTACCCTCTTTCGTTGGTCAAGTACTGTTTGTTCAGTCTGTACTGACATCCTCTTTGGGTCACTACCTTCGCTTGGTTCCACACCCATCCTTTGGGTCACAACCATTGCTTAGTTCTACACCTATTCTTTTGGTTGATCACAGTGTATCTGTTAAAACCTTTTCTCTCCCCCAGAGTTGCAATCTTTGCTTTCCTCGGTTAACCACTATTTATCAGTTAATATACCGAAATCCCCCAGAGTCAAACACCTTCCCTTGGTTCAGTACTCTCTCCTTTTGGTCCATCACAACCTGTCTGTTGACACCAAACCTTTTTTCCCACAGAGTCTTAATCTTTTTTTCTTCGGTTAACCATTACCAGTCAATTAACATACCAAACCCTTTTTCTTTTGATCCCCAGTAAGGTCGTTTACTCTCTGACTTCTTAGCACAATTCTTAGTTCTCTTACCTCTTCAGTGGAGTCTCTATTATTCTTTTGCTCCTTTATCTTCTTGGTTTCGGCCCACTCTTGCATGTTATCCTCAGCACAGTTACTGTCTTTCCTTCATATTTCTTTCTTGGTTTTGACACCATTTCTTTGGAATCCCCACCAGAGTTTCCTTCTTTCTTTTGTTTTTGGTTTTTACCACCTCTTTCCATTTCCTTTTCCGTCTTAGTTCCCCGAACTACGGAAGCTCTGATTCTGCATTCATTCGAATGTAAGATACGTAGGCACGAGATCGCGATGATCTTGGCGAGCACACTTCCACCTTCTTCCATTCTTCTTCTTTTTCCTAGTTCCATGAACTACGGCGCTCTGATTTCCTCATTGCACTATGAGGGTACGTAGGCACGAGGCCCCTAATCCTCAGCGAGCACTTTCTTTCTTTCTTTTTTCTTTTTTCTCTTCTCTCTCCTCCTTCTTTTAGCTAGAAGCCTTTAGATAGACAACCCTTCCAAGCCTAGAAGCAAGCGAAATGGTTCCTGTCGAGTACGACGGATGCGTAAGGTGCTAGTACCTTTCTTTCTCATAACCGACCCCCTGACCCGTTTCTCTTCCCTTTGGGTTTTATAGATATTTTCCCCGTCATTTGGGACTAACTAAAGTTCGGTGACGACTCTGTTGTATCTTTGAGTGTGCGATTCACTCAGGTATAAACCAGCCATCTTCAACACCCAATGAGGAGATCAAAATATTTCTAGCCTTCCAATCGTAGTTGTACTTTTTCTCATCTTCTTCATTCCATTGTGCTTCAGGCTTAGGTACTACCACGTTATTCACATCGGTCATGGTAATTTCCATTGGACCATTTTGTATAACTCTACATACCTTCCTATCAATAGAATTAATATGTACACGCATATAATCCTTCCAGTAACTATAGTTCTCAACGTTAAAAATCGGTGCTCTATTGTAAGCCCCTTTCAGTTCGTTTGCCATTTTCTAAAAAGTTATACTTGAAGCACTAGATTAACCGGTGCTCCTGATACCACTTGTTAGACGTCGACAATTGATCTAAAAGGGAGGGGATTTTTAAAAATTGTTTGCGAAAGCGGCCGAGGAATATCATCTAAACGAATCGGTTACTGAAAGGACCGGATATGCGTAAGCCAAATGGAACGAAAGGCTCAATAAGAAAAATGAATCACAACTTAACTATTAATCAATTACCAACATCACTCAATGTTGTGCAATCTCCAATGACCAATCAAAAATTAAACCAAATTGACAATATATCAAACACCTTGTAAGCGTTCAATTTATCGAGCACTTGGAGTGCGAAACACTCCAAGCTATCACTTCTATGTTAGTAAGTGCAGAATTTTCACCAAGCACAATCCAAAATGATTGTGCAATGTTTTCAAATCAGTTTTTCTGCACTAAACTATACCAGAATTTTTATCGATCAATTAAACAATCACAAGCATAAACAGTTCGAAAATTAAAGAGATAGGGAAAGAGAAACGACACCAAGTTTGTTTAGGCAGTTCCCCTTTCGTCCTCGCTTCGGGTACGTCTGCCCCCAATTCTAAATCTAGAATTGAGATATCTATAATCTTGTTTGCAAATTATTTTTACAAGAGAAGCCTTACCTATCACACACTTAAGAAACTCCGTTGATGCTGATACTATGTCTTTTCTTCCCTTGATTCGAGTCGAATCAAGTGCCTCGAACTTGTTGAATGAACCTTCGATTGACTCTACTAGATCGACAGAACCCACCGTTCTTCGGTCACCTTCGCTCGGCTGATTACAATTCACAAAACGTTCGACCCCAAACCTATTGTTGTACAATCCTATGGTTGACGCTACTAGATCGACAGAACCCAGCGTTCTTCGATCACCTTCGCTCGGTTGAATTCAATGCACACAAAGATCTGAACCAAAAACCCCCAAATCCAATTGATCTTGGAGGACAAAACCCTAGAGATTTTATTCAAGAAAAAACCCACTGAAACACTCACACCAAACAAGATACACTCCTATGTTTGGACGTTATCACCTCATGATGCAGAAGATCAACAAAAATGGTTATGTGTATTTGTTGAGAAAATGCAAGAATGAAGATGAAGATGATGAGAGAAAATTTTCAATGTAAATCTTTCACTTTTTCTTATTGTTATGTAAAAAATGGGGAACAAAGTATTTAAATGATGCTAGGACCAACTACCACAAATAACAACATTTTGAAACTTAGAAAAACTCGAAAAATGACCCACATTTAGCGAAGAGTCGACCTAACTTTTATGAGGGTCAGCCTGCGCTGACCCGTGGGAAAAACTGTGCAAGTTTGAGTACCATGCGTTGACCGCTACAAGGTCATGCGTCGACGCATGGCTGATGAAAATGCACAATGAAGAAGTGGCTCCAGTATGCGTCGACTTGTGGGTCAGCGTGCGCTAACCCGAGGGAAATGCAACAAAGACATCATTTCATGAGCCGATCAAAGCTTGGTTTGGGTCGACTCAAACTACCAAAACTCCAAAAAATTGATTTTTGCACATGTTTTCATCTACCTAGGCAATGTTTATGCATACCTATGACTCATAGCATGATCACACACATATAATAGATGTGTACGACTCTTCCTATATGTTTGGACACATGATTATTGATTGTTTATGCATTGTGAAATACGGATGTCAACAATGATGAGATGATATCGTCCAAATTACATACTAAGAGCTAGTACATGTTTTGACATCATTAAATCTAAGATCGAGTGTAAGACACCTTGCCCCCACAATACTTATATAAACTGAAAAGCAACCCAAGAAGTTACATGCTTTGTCTATGAAGATATTTCCAATTGCATCATGGTTTGTATTGGCAAGAGTGTCATTCGTGTTGCACTTGATCTAATGGAAGAAACGATGTGAAATGACATTTATGAACCTGACATTTTAAAAATAATTGACGTGATAATTAGTAAATAAAAAAAATTATTATCACATCAAGTTAAATTCATATTTATAACAATTTATCAAAATAAAAGATATTAAAATTAATTGAAAAACTTAAATATGAAATATAATTTTAATAAAAAATTAGTTTTAAAAACATCTAAATACAATAAAAACCTAAGCAATATAAAAAGTAAAATATCTAAAAACTAATTTTGAAAAAGTTAAAAATAAATAATGAATTAAAACCAACAAAAACTATTAAATTTTGTCAAACTAATAAAAAATGTTAAACTATTTAAATTTTTTTTGAAAACACTACTTATAGATAACAAGTTAATAAAAAACTAATGTTTTGATCGCTAAATTTAAAAAATTAGTTTATCGATCCATTGATTTAAAAAAACCTACTATCTACAATGACGGATTTTAATATTCATCTCATATATTATGGGAAATTTTGACCAATAAGTTAGATTTTAAATTGGAGGGTTTAAAATTTCTTTTAAAAATAATAAGATGATCAAAAGTATATCTAAGCCTTTATTTTTCACTTCACAATTCTTAAAATTGAAAATAAAAACATTTGAAAGCTATTTTAAAGATAGTTTATAAAATATGAGGGAGGGAGAGAAAAAGAAAGAACTTGAGGGTTAGTGATATGGATTTTTGTTTTTTTTGGAATAAAAAGATTTATTAATCCAAAAACAATTAAAACAAAGCGACCACAAGGTCCAGCTAGGGAACAAATAACCGAAAACGAAAGCTAAGCTAACATCAGCTGAGCAACATACTATCGTAGTTTAGGCTTTCTCCAAATCCTTTGCACTATGGTATCTATAGTTTTCCTATAAGTTTCTATGCAATTATACCTTCGATTATTCCCATCCCCTCTATAAACTTCTTCATTTCTATACGTCCAACTCGCGTAAACCGTTTCTGCAAACGCGGTCTTCAGAATTCTACTATTCCCGGTCTTCTTCTTACTGATATTCAGCACCCAATCAAGTTCTTGATCCCATGCTTGAGGAATATGGTTGACATTCAACCACTTAAGCACACCACTCCAAATAGTCTTAATGGTATCGCATTCGAATAACAGATGTTGCTGCGACTCCTTTGCTTGACAGAACATACATTTTTCATCTCCAATCATCCCAAAATTCAAGAGTCTTTCCTTAGTTGGCAACCGCTTATGGCATGCCATCCACAGCGTAAACAACGCGCGAGGCCTCGCATCGTTGTCGAAATTGATTTTCCTCCACGGAACCTGTTCAGACAGCCCCATCATCTCAGCATACCACTTAGTATTCCGAAATATACCAGTTTCATTCAGCATCTTCCACTGATTTGATTCTTGCATAGCGGATCGTTCTTTCAGGATCCTTTTCAAAATCCATGAGCAGTTGGACTTTATTTTCACTGTCATTACTTGATCTCTCTTGATATAATATGTATGAACCCAACGCATCCACAAGCTGTCCGCTTTTCTACAAAGATCCCATAGTAACTTTATCATGCAGACCCTGTTCCAGATCTTAAGGTTTATTACACCTAAACCTCCATAGTTCTTCAGTTCACAAATTTTATTCCAAGAGATGGGTGATTTTCTACTTTTGTCACCTTTTCCTGTCCATAGAAACGTCCTGCAAATCGTATCAATTCTATCTGTCACACCTTTGGGCAAAGGAATACACCGGAGCCAATAATTTGCGATACCAAAGATTACACTGTTAATCAATTGAACCCTCCCTGAATAGCTCAAGAACCGAGCACTACAGTGTTGGATCCTACCGCAAATTCTCTCAGCAAGGATCATACAATGAGCATTGGTTAATTTTTTACCATCCAGCGGGATCCCCAAATACCTGAATGGTAGTTCACCCTTCGAAAAACCAGTCAGGTCAGCTATTTCTTCTTCCATATTCTTGTCCATTCCACCACAATATAGCCTGCATTTGGCGGGGTTTACATATAAACCTGTGGACCGAGAGAACGCATTAAATCTGTCCATAACAAGCTGTACAGACATATTATCTCCCCTGGTAAAGAGTAATAAGTCGTCAGCGAAACTCACATCCACAAGCTTGATCTTCTCACATTTGCTATGGAAATTGAAATTCGGAATCGTACTAAGATCATCCATCTTCCTGTTGAGGTACTCCATGACTATGACAAAAAGCATGGGATAAACGGGTTCCCCCTGCCGGAGACCTCTCCTAGCTTGCATAACATCAATATACACACCATTAATATTAAACTGATAGCTTACAGTTGTAACTGCAGCCATAATCCATCCAATGAACCTGCGCGGGAATCCAATCTCAGCCATAATAGTTCGCAATGCTATCCAATCCACGGTGTCATACGCCTTCTGGATGTCCATTTGAATCATGCATCTTGGCATTCCACCTTTTCTACTGTATCCTTTGATGATTTCATAAGCTAGCAAAACATGATCGTGTATACTTTGCCCCAGCACAAATGCTGCCTGGTTCCTACTAATGATGCAGGGAAGGACCTTACTCAATCTTCTAGCAAGGACCTTTGAAATGATTTTGTACACTGAAGTACAACATGATATTGGCCTGTACTCCTTAATAGACTTAGCATGCTCATGTTTAGGGATTAATGTTACCAGAGTGCGATTGAATTTCTTATTCAACTCACCTTTGTAAAAGAAATCCATCACCACATTAACTAGATAATTCTTCACAAGGTTCCACGATTTTTTGAAGAACTTTATTCCAAATCCATCAACCCCCGGGGCTTTCAGGTCACCTATACTTTTCAGAGCTGTTTCAATTTCCTCGATCGTTACCGACTGTACCAGCTTAGCCCTTTGCTCAATGCTGACTTGATTTCCCCCTCTTAGAGCATTTATGTCCACCCCTTCCAGATTATTTTGCTTGGTGCCCATCAAATTTCCGTAGAACTTAAGGATTTCCACAGCTATATCATCATATTTTACTGCTACGGTACCATCATCTCTACGCAGTTGCGTAATCTTCATCGCTTTTTGCCTACTCTTCAATGAAGCATGAAAAAATGCGTTATTACCATCGCCTAATTTGATCCACTGATTTTTTACTCTTTGGCTAATAACATGTTCTTCTGTCTCTAGCAAACCAATGAGATTATCATTCAAATATTTTTCCTGCATAATAAGTTGGGTGTTCATCCTGTCAGTCTGCAATACCCGCTGAGCCTCCTGCAGTCTGCCTCTAGCCTCTTCAACTTGGTGATGGATACCTATTAGAGGTTTGCATAACTTTCTGACAACAGGTTGAAGTCTCATAAGCTTATTCCAAAGAATATTTCCCGGGTTCCCATGGATTGTCTTGGTCCAGCTTGCAGCAATCTCCCTGTCATAACCATCCATCTCAATAGCTTTGTTTACAAATTTAAAACCATACTTTTTCCTATTCATTTCCTCATCCTCCTTAAGACACAATAGACTGTGATAAGAAATCCCAGGGTCCTGCACATATAAAATCATGTTGATGTATTTTTGAAACCATTCTCCATTAGCAATGATACGATCTATACGGGAGTAGATGGCATCGTTCACATGTTTATTGAACCATGTATACTTATCACCCTTATTTTCCATTTCATACATTCCAACATTCTCCATCATGTTATTAAGCTCCTTAAATTCATATTCTTTCACAGCTCTTCCACCAATCCTGTCATGGATGCGTAGAACATTGTTAAAATCACCCATCACCATCCATGGGCCTTGGTGGTTCGCACTCAAATGTTCAATATCTTTCCACAACCTTTTCCTTTCTTCCAACAAATTAGAAGCATAGACTGCCGTCATCCAGTTTTTAAAGTTGCCCTCGAGATCAAAAACACCACAGTGAATAAGTTGTGTTGTACTTTTGATCTTTCTTACCTCCACGTTTCCTTTAGCCCAGAGTATCCATATTCTTCCATTTCCATGATCCTGATAGTTGTCAATCACAACCTAATTTCTACCTAGAATGTTCCTAATATTTCCAGCATTCTTCTCGTTCATCCTCGTTTCCACTAAAATTGCAATATCAGGGTTTATCCTAGAGAGACGGGAGCTGATCTCTCTACTTCTGGCTTTCTTGTTAAGCCCCCTAACATTCCATGAGATGATCATGGGACTCCGTCCGGAGTCGCTTTAGGGTCTTCCCAAACTCCAAAAGCTCCAAAACCATTAGAACAAAACAAGTTTTTAGATTTAGTTCCAGACATTACCTTTTTCGCTTTGTCACTCTTTTTCCTATTCACTTCAGTCTAATTGTTGTCATCCCTTGGCGTTTCCATATTTGCATCTGCATTTGAGTTTTCACCAGTTCGTATCGTATCAGCTGCATTTGCCTTCACAACAGGTTGTATGTTATCTTCATTTTCCTTTTATATTACGCCATTACTTGTTGAAGGTGCCTCCTGAATTTGTTTGGGCTTCCATTTTTTAACCGGAACCTTCCTCTCCTTGCTGCAAACATGACCTATCTTCTGGCATTGCTCACAAAATTTTGGTCTCCATTCATATTCCACTTTTTGTGTCCGTTTATTTCCGTCATGATCCTTTATGATGATTTCATCACAGAGTTTCTGCGTGGCATCAATCTCTACCAAGATACGAGCATATGTGACCCTCAATTTCCCCGCCGTACATTCGTCCGTGAACATTGGATTTCCTATCGCGCTTCCAATCTTCCCCAAACTCTTTGGCCCCCATAGATGTAGTGGCAGCTGAGAGAATTTAACCCAAATGGGGACAGTTCTGAGCATATCTCTTCCCATTGAAAAATCCTGTCTCCATTCCATGATTACCATCGGCATGTTATGGATTGTATACGGTCCATTCAACATCACCATCTCCCTATCTTTGCAAGATTTGAATTTCAGAATGAAATAACCTTCCTCATTGTAATACATTTCAGGCAGAGTCACAAAATTCCATGCCCCAATCATGTATTTCTTTACTACGTGCATACTCAAATTTGCTCCAATAACATACATAATGAGTGATGTTTCCCAGAAACGTACCTCCGATTCCACATCTTCTTCTTCGATTTCCACTTCCAGTTGTCCATCAATAATTTTTGGTGCAACAAATTGAATTGCCATACCATTTGAAGTATTTCGATTCCCCCGAATAATGTCCACCCATAGCGATGTCGGACCCTCGTTCTTCTTCTCATCCACATGACAAACATTCCTTTTAGGGTTTTCACCATTCATTTCGTTCTCCTTATTTGTCTCTATTTCATCTTGTGTTGGTGTACGTTCTGCACCCTTCTCATTCTCCCCATCTTCTTCCACATTAATCTCAATCTCATCAGTATTTTTTTTCTGTTCCGGTGACGGAGCTGCTTGTTTCTTTGGCCTTCCACTCCCTCGAGACATTGAAAAATCACTTCCCTTATTTAATTTTATTATATGGATTTTTGTTTTTCTCCAATTAGTTGTAAGAAAATAGAGATTTTGAATTCGTTAATTACTGGATGAAGTTAATTTTATAGAGAAGGTTCGTTAGACACATTGATACCCGTTCCAACCCCAAACCACAAAATATACACACGTTAATTTTAAATAAAACTGTTTGATAAATATATTTTTAAAATATATTCTAAAAATAAAAATATATATATTTTATATATTTATTATTTTTTATAATACATTTTAATATCTCATATTTTAATCGCGATATAAATGTTAAATATAAATATGAAATCACGATTTATTTTCAATTTTTTATATTTTTAAATCAATTATATTTATATTTACGAGATGTATAATATGATACTCGGACTTACATTTAATCCATTCTATTTTAGATTAACAATATTTATATTTGTGTCTACCATATAAATATTTACTATACATGTCATATTTAATTTTGTGAGTTTCAAATAAATATGAGCTATATTATTATTTGAATAAATTATATTAAATACGTGTAATCATCCACTTTATTTTTGAAACATTTTGCAAACAGAATTCTTTACATGTGATATGTATAAATTTACAAATTTCTTTTTACTATTATTTTCTCTTAATTTTCTTGATAAAAAATAATTTATCGTGTATTTTCTCTCAGATACAATATTTGTTTTTAGTTAAAATATGCTTATCTTATTAGTTTTAATTTAAAATTGTAAACAATTTTTTTCAAAGAAAAATATTGGTGTTAAATAACACATAAAGTAGACACAACAAATAAAAAAGGAAAAATAAAATTAAAAGAATAACCTTTTTTATTATAAAAATATATAAGAGTAATGAAACATTAAAAACAAAATAAAAAAGTATTGTAGATATTATGTACAATTTTAACTTATTTTAATTTATAAAGAGATAAAATTCATATATATTATTTTTTAAAGTTAAACAATATATGCTACAAAAGTGTTTTTCTTATGAGATTTTATATTTTAAATTTTAGCATATAAGTCATTTTGGTCACTATATTTTTAAAAAAACTACTCATCTATTTTAAAATATAATTTTTAGTTCTATAATTTATAATTTTCAAAGATTTAGCACCCACCATATGTTTGTGTCAAATTTGTTGACGTGCTTTGATTAACAAACTTAAAATTCATATCATATCTTAGAGGCAAATTTGACGATGAGTCCTCTTATATTCATCGAACGAAATATTCTCACTACATCAAAATGAACCTCTAAATAAGGCAAGTGACCAAAATTAGAAGAAAAAAAAATTGAAGGAACAAAAAGTTGGTTTTAAAAATGTGGTCTTAAATATTTTTTTATAAAAAAACAAGATGATTGAAAGTGAATTTAAATCTTTTGCACCTCATTTGTGACATGTCAATGCAATTTCTCTAAATTCATCCTGATTTCTATAGATATCTTCCAATCAAAACTATGGGTCATTCATAAAGGTCTAGGCAAAGATATGAACATTATTGACTTGATTGCTTCACAAAATCATCCATTAACATCAATCTCATTGAGACTCCATTGAATAAGTATCATAAACAAGCAGTGTTGATTATAAGTATCAAATATATTTTGCTTGAAAACATTATGTTTCGAGTTATTCATATCTGCTTTTTTTTTAATAAGTTAAAATTTATATATCAAGGATACAAGTGGGGTATCCAACTCGTATACATGTAAGGCCAATACAAAACAAATCAAAGGCCACAAAAAGGGGACTTTACCCAAGTGTAGTAATTACAAAAATTTGAGCTTTTGTGGTTCTTTCCAATCCACCACCAAGTAAAGTAGAGAATACGGTTCGTAATCGTATCAAAATCCCAAAACTCTTCCCTAAATACAATATTATTTCGGGAAGACCAAATGATCCAGCAAATAGACAACCACAAACCAACCGCATTGGAAACTAAAAACTTCCTACCCGCACACCCCAATACCCAACAGGAAAAATGATTCAAAATGCTACCAACTAAGATGTTTGGAATACCCAGCCATTTACACACGAAATTCCAAACACGGCCTGATTTTTGGCATTGAAATAAAATATGTTCGACCGTTTCAACTTCTGAAAAGCAAAATGGACAAGACATTTCATGCGTATTAGTTATAATACCTCTACGCACTAAATTATCACGCGTCGGAATCCGTTTGTGCAGCACTCTCCAACCATGAACTTTGACTTTGAAAGGGGCCTGAGCCAGCCATATTAATTTAAAAGCGGCCCTAGTTTCCTCTCCAATTGGAACATCGTTCGCACCAAGACTTACCTGCAAAAACGAATACAGAAAGGAAACAGAAAATACATGATCATCCTTTAACAACCAATGAACCAAATCCGTCGAATCTTCATTCGGAGAGATATCTGCCAGCGAAGAGCATAACATTGATAACTGCAGTTGAAGCTGATCAATTGAAACAGAGTGGTTTAAATTTAAATTGATGTTCCATTTCCACCTCCCCTCCTCCCAATTGCCACACTCCGCCACACAACATCCTTTATGTTCAGCTGCCGCGAACAACTCCGAGTATTCTACAGCCAGAATTGTATCTCCAAACCATCTAGATGACCAAAAAGGCACTCTTATACCATTACCTAAACCAAACGAAATTAATTGGGAAACAGTATTCGTACCGCAAATGCTCGAGATCTGGAGCAAATCTCGCCACCAATTGGATGAAGAGAGCCACGGTTTGTGACAGACAGCAGAATGGAAACTGGAAGTGTTATCAGGATACCGAAAATCGATTATCTCCTTCCACAGTGAATCCTTATGCTCTAAAATTCTCCAAATCCATTTAAACAATAGAGCTCTATTGAACAGTTTTAAATCCTTCACCCCCAAACCACCTTTTTCCCTTCTTTTACATACCACGCTCCAACTTACCCATGACACACCTTTTTTAATCTCCAAACCATTCCATAAAAAGTTTCTTTGAATAGACGTAAGAATGCGCGTAACCTTTGAAGGAAGTTTGAAGAAAGACATATAGTGAATCGGCAAGTTAGAAAGAACGGAGTTGATCAACGTAATCATACCACCCATGGAGAGGAAGCGACTTTTCCATGAATTCAATCTTGACCGTACTTTATCAATCATCGGTTTCCAAAAGGATATTAGTCTATGATTTCCACCTATATGTATGCCTAAGAACTTAAACGGAAAGGAGGAAGTCCTGCAAGAGAGAAAGAGTTCTGCTGCCAACAATTTTGATTCATCAATACCAACACCAAACAAGGAGCTCTTATTAAAATTAATTTCGAAACCTGATATAAGATGGAAACCCTTCAGAATTGTCTTAGCTGCCACAATGTTCTTCCAAGATCCGTCCCCAATTAGAATCGAATCATCCGCATATTGCAATAACTGGAAAGATATATTGGGGCTGACCTTGAAACCAGAATACATGCCACATTGCGATGCTCTGTTTAATAAAACCGCAAGCCCCTCCGCTGCAATAGTAAATAATAAAGGAGCAAGGGGATCCCCTTGTTTGAGACCCTTAGATACACTAAAATCCTTGGTTGGACTCCCGTTAACCAAGACTGAAGCGAAACTGTTGAAAACCCCGAGCTCCATCCACCTCATCCATTTTGTGCCAAACCCCATGAACTTCATAACGTGTCGTAAATAGTTCCAATCGACGCAATCATAAGCTTTGGCAAAGTCCACTTTTAGAAGTAAAAGTTCCATCCTGTGCCGCTTAGCCAAATCCACTATCTCATTAAGAACTAAGACTCTATCTAACAGATTCCTGCCTTCCAAGAACGCCGTTTGAGAATTTGAAATGATACCTCCTAACTTCTTTTTAAGTCTATTCATAAGGATTTTAGATATAACTTTATAGACAGAGCTGACGAGAGAAATGGGCATGTAATCTTCCAAACTGCTAGGGCAATCATTTTTAGGAATGAGAACTACAAAAGAGGAAGCGAACGTCTTATGTAATTTCTCTCCTTCAAAGAATTCCAATATGCAATTTGTAAACTCTACACCTACTATATCCCAACACTTCTTTAAAAACTCAAAACTGAAACCGTCAGGACCTGGGCTACGGTCCCCAGCACACTCAAATACCGCTCCTTTGACCTCTAGTCCACTGACAGTTGCCTCAATTTCCTCACTGTCTAAGCTAGAAAGACGTTTGAAGCCAGATTCTCCAACAGAAGGAAAAGATCTAGGGCTCCTGCAAAACCTCTTGGCAAAATGGTCCCTAACCACCTCTTTGACCCTATCCACCTCCTCCACAGTCTTGCCATCTACAGATACAGCGTTGATTGTATTCAGATTTATACGACTTCTCAACGCAGCATGAAAATACTTCGTATTCAAATCTCCCTCTTCTATCCATTTCGATCTTGATTTTTGTTTTAAGATACTCCCTTTAATGGTTAAAGACTTCCAAAGGTTATCTTCTGCAGAATTTCTAGTGGACATCTCCTCAGACGTAATATCTCCCTGCTTTAAAACAAACATTTCTTCCATCCCATTAATGGCTTCAGTTTTCGCTTTGATTTTAGTATCCACCCAGCCAAATATGATAGAATTCCACCATCGAAGTCTTTCCCTAAGGTGTTGCATCTTCCTGGCCAGAATAAAAGAAGCTTTCCCTTCCACCTTACATTCTTGCCACTCCTTTTTGATAAAAGGTATGAAGCTTACATGTTCGAACCAGCACGACATGACTTTGAAGGGCTTGGGACCCCAATTGGTATTTTTAACAGAGATCCACACCGGCCTATGATCAGAAATATCACGATCTCCAATCCTTTGGCTCACCATTTTCCAATCGTTAAACACACCCGGTGTAACTATAAATCTATCAAGACGACTACAAATATTTCCTTTAGATTTAAACCAAGAAAAGTTGAGGCCACATGTAGGTAAATCGACACATCCCATCATGTTTATAAACTCAGAAAATTAACGCATATGCCTTCTGTTTAGACTTGTATATCCAATTTGTTCCGCCATACTCTTAATTGAGTTAAAATATCCTCCCAAGATCCACTCTCCTGGTTCCAAACTCCTCTTAAGATTGATAAGAACAGACCAAAGTTGCCTTTTCTCTGCAATAGAACAAGGGGAGTATATTTTGAACAAATAGCACCTCATGTCTCTCCAAATAACCTGCATACCAAGGTAACCCTTTCCCCTATAACTGCAAATGGGAATCAACACGCCTACCTTCCAAATGGTTATCATACCTCCTGAACAGCCACTAGAATTAACTGAAGACCACTGGCAATTCTCCCCCCCCCATAAGTTGTGCACCAAATCATCCGTTACATGTCCACACTTAGATTCCTGTATAAAACAGATTTCTGCGCCTACTTTATTGAGTGTATCTTTAATTTTCCTCCTCTTTAACACTCCCCCACATCCTCTAATATTGTACGAAATAAGATTCATAAAGGACTATTAGCAACCTCCTTCTTACCTTTCCTCGATTTTCTCTCTACACCCTCTAAATTCCTCAAAATGTTTTCGAAAACTTCGTCATCCTCCTCAGCCTCTATTCCTAGAGATTTGATAGCCTCCCACACTCTAGCAGATATCTGCTAAATTGATTTATTAACGCTACTCATTAGAAATTAAGTAGCATCATTGTAACATACATTGCAGGAAATTTATTTTCAAAATTTTAGTTTGTTTCTCTTTTTTCATTATTTTAAATACTTAAAAAAACATTTATATTTTTCTTTTCCAAAACTTCAAAACTAAAAATCAAAGGCAACCTTTTAAATATATCGAAAAAATATCCTAGAGAAAAGTTGCTACATAAAAATATGAAAATTTGATCGATTGATATTAAGAATCTGTTATTTGATTATTTAATATTATTTTATGCTGAGTTATGGTCCCTTGCAATATTTTCAAGTTAATTTTGTTGATGTGATAATATCTATATCAAAAAATTAAATATACAAATCATACTTTATAGGAAATTTTATAAACGTGTCATTTTAAATTTGTCATCTAAATGAAATCAAAATAGGGCAATGGACAAAAACAAAAAATAAATAAAAGTGGAGGACCAAAAATTGGTTATTACAATGGAGGACTAAATATTTATTTCAAAAGTAATAAGAGAATAAAATGGTATTTCAACCGTTATTTTTTATAAAATTGTTCTGGACTAAACTAATGGCTAGACATGACCCAATCCACTTCTGCTCCCAGAACGACTCAATTGTCTAAGTCTAATCTACAAAGGGGCAAAAGTTACCCTTCTGCCTCTCCAACCGGGCAAGGACTGCATCGTTCCTCCCCGAAAATGCTGCCCATTCCGCACGGCTTCTTCACTCCCCGAACAGCTAAGGGCATGTTCCCGAAACTATGCTTATGCCCGACATTACGGCTAGTTTTGAGCACCCTGCCCGACATAACGGCTAGTTTTGGGCAGGTACCTATTCTTCGGGAAAACTGTTATTTCGCCCCGAAAATAGGACCGTTGGCCACGCGCTAGGGGGCACTATATAAACCCTCTCACTTGAGAGGGTCAGGTATCAAATAATCACCTTACGAACTCATACTTTGTACTTTCCCCTTTTCTCTGACCCTTTCTTACTTGAGCGTCGGAGTGCCTTGTAGGTACACCCCCTCATCCTCTTCATACGCCCAGCATCTCAGACGTACTTGGTGGCTCACTTCAACAAGATCTGATCTAGCCTTCACGGTCAGTGGCGCCGTCTGTGGGAACTCTTGTTCCCCCTTCTTTCTTTCCCCGAAAACCAAAGATCAAAGCGAATTTCCAAGATCATCATAATGGCCTCTCAAGATCACGCCAAAGGTGCTCTCCATTCCACAGTCCTCCCCGTCAATAAGACTGACGTTGACAGTCCCTCTTCTCTACTCGGAGATCCCCGTTTTCTGAGAGACGGGGCCACAACCTCTCTTTCCCCCACTCCTGCTGATCGTGAAGACGACCAGCTCTCCCTGGCCATCCAGCCCATTCCTGCTCCACCCAACGTCGATCCGACCGTGGTGGCCCTTCTTGAGGAGATCAACAAAACCAACCTCCTGATCCTACGGCAGAACGAAAGGATCGGGGCATTAGAAGAAACTGCCCGTCCAAGATCTCCCCTCCGAGGAAAAGCCATCGACGGTCCAAGAGCCCGCAACCCCGACGAGAAGTCGACCGAATGCTACGCCAAGAACCAGAATTTCGCGTTGTCCGAAAACGCGACCAGGTTTCCCCACAAAACCAGCACTCTCCCGGCCACAAGAGGACCCGAAGAGACAAGCAGTCACCCCCGGTCAGGTCAAAGGGCCAGGCCAGTTCACCTTCCCCCCAAAGAAGTCATCGCCATAAGTGAGTTGTCTGGTCCCCGTCACCAACCAGTTCTAGCAGCAATGATGAGCCTCACGACCTGTTATCCCAAGAAATCTTGGCAACACGCCTACCCAAGGGCATGGAGAAGCCCCCAGCACTGGGCACGTACGACGGTACGATTGACCCCGACGAGCACATCGAAAACATCGATGCACTGTTGGATTACCGCGGCATCCGGGGCACCAGCAAGTGCCGACTATTTCCAACCACGCTCTGAAAAGGAGCAATGACTTGGTACAAGCAGCTGCCCGAAGAGTCTATCACTTTGTGGAAGCAACTGGGCAGAATGTTCTCCTGATATTTCACAGCGTCGCGGCGCCACCCCAAGACTGAAGCCTCCCTTGGGCCATAATCCAAGGAAAGGAGGAACCTCTCTGGGCATACATCGAGTGGTTCAACAAAGAAGCGGTACAGGTCCCTACAATGGACGAGATGAAAAAATTTCTGCTCGAGCAAGGACTCCGCCCGGGCTCAGAATTTTCTAAAGCCGTCGGCCTCGCACCTCCAAGGAACCTGGATGCTCTCCTCCTCAAGGCACATTCAGACATTCAGTACGAGGAGAAGGAAGCGGCCAACTCCGTCCGAGCCTCCCGCCACCAGGAGAATGCTCGGGCCTGCAGAGGCGAAGAAGCCTCGATATCCCATCGAGAAGAAAGGAAGCGAGAAGACCATCCTCGGGACTCCCGCGACAGCAAGGGACCCTCCGGAAGATTCCACGACTACACCCCCTGACCGTCTCCAGGGAGAAGATACTGTCCGAATGCACAAATTCGGAATTCAAGCAAGCAGGAGTCCGCTTCCCCAAATAAATACCGGCCAAACCCAACTCCGACAAATCAAAGTACTGTCGTTTCCATAAGAGTCACGGCCACACTACCGAAGACTGCATCCATTTGAAGTATGCTATCAAAATACTAATCAGGGATGGCCACCTGAAGCAGTTCATGAAAAAGAAAGACGCTCCCCGGCAAGACGCCCAAGAGTCCATAAAGGTAGAGGAAGAGGTGCCTTCCTCGAAAGAGGCCAACATCCAGTCTCCATGTCCGTATAGCGACCAGAGGACTTCTACGTCCCAAATGAGCTCAGCGTTCCTGCCTACTTCGCGGCCCATAGCCCGTGGGAAACATTCCCCTCCGCCATGGTCATCTCAGGCGGGGGCTTCATTAAAGTCACGGTGGGCTCCGTGAAAAGAAAATTCGAGCACCTAATCAGCACGAGCTCCAATAAGGTAACCACGCTCGACTAAGCCCGAAAAGGCTCTATCCCTATCTCCTTCTATCAGGAAGAGCTCCTCGGAGGAACTCCAAACTCGAGCATACCCCTGCTCGTCAGAGCTCGGATGGCGAACTTCGATGTTCGCAGGATCCTCGTCGACCAAGGAAGCTCGGTCGACATTATGTACTCCTAGCTGTTTTCAACACTTCAGCTGGACGAATCACACATCACCCCCTATGTGGGGTCTGATTTGCAAGGATTCAACGGATTAGTGGCCAAACCCTGGGGGTACGTTGAACTGGTCGTCACTTTTGGATCAGCAGAGACGGCCAGATCCTTCGAAGTGCAGTTTTTGGTGATCGATTGCCCGTCACTGTACCAGTGTATCTTCGGAAGACCAACATTGGTCGAGTTGGTAGCTGTACCTTCAACCGTACACCTCAAGATGAAGTATTACACTTCAAACGGGATGGTCGCCACCCTCCACGGTGACAACGACGAAACTTTGTACCTGTATCTCGCTGTAGCAACTGAGGCAGTAAGCACTGCTCTCATCCGCGAGACCTTTGACGGGCAGAAGCCCATATACTACACGAGCAAAGCACTGCAGGGACTAGAGTTGAGATACCAACAGATTGAAAAAGTGGAGTTGGCCCTCATCAACGCAGCTAGAAGACTGAGACACTACTTTCTAGCCCACACAATTGTGGTTCGAACAAATCAACTTGTAAAGCAGCTACTGGGACGACCAGACATGGCCGGTAGGATGCTCAAATGGTCGCTCGAGCTGTCCGAATTAGACATCTAGTCTGAGAGCAGGAAAGCCCTCAAGGCCCAAGCTTTGGCCGACTTCGTCGCAGAGATGATGTTTGCAGACTCCCCCACTTGCGGAGCATGGAAATGAACAATTTTCGTAGACGGGGCCTCCAGTTCGGCGGGAAGCGGTGCAGGCATCATACTGGAAAGAGACGAGGGAATCATCGTTGAAGTATCACTCACCCTGTCCTTCCCCACCTCTAACAACCAGGATGAGTACGAAGCCTTCCTCGCCGGGTTACGCTTGGCCGAAGACCTTGGCGTGGAAGACGTCGTTATTTGCACAGATTCACAACTCGTGGCCCTTCAAGTCCAAGGGGAATATCAAGCCAAAAACGACAGCCTGACCGAATACTTAGCCCTGGTCAAGAAGGAAATGATAAAATTCGCAGCCGTATAGGTAAAACATGTTCCCAGCGAACACAATGTCCGGGCAGACGTTTTGTCCAAACTAGCCAGCACGAAGAAGAAAGGCGGAAATAAGTCCGTCATACAAGAGGTTCTTCCATGACCCAGCATTGAGAAAGCTTCCCCAACCCTCGACGTACAAGTGATCGGCGACAACAATTGCTGGATGACCCGTGTTTACAACTACCTCGCTAGAGACAAACTCTCGTTCGACCCTAAAGAGGCCAGCGTAGTTAGGTGAAGGGCCTGCTCCTATGTCCTGATCGAAGATAAACTCTACCGACGTGGATTCTCCATCCCGCTCCTCAAGTGTGTCAAGGAAGAAATGGTCACCCACGTCTTGCGCGAAATCTATGAAGGAATCAACGCCCAACATCTTGGAGGAAGGTCCCTTGCCCCAAAGTCCCTCCGAGCATGATACTACTGGCCAACCATGCAGCACGATTCTAAAGAGCACGTGAAGAGGTGCGATAAATGCCAACGACACGAGGATATGCACCTAGCTCCACCTAACGAGCTCATGGCTATGTCCTCCCCGTGGCTATTTGCCTGGTGGGGCCTGGACATCCTAGGACCCTTCGTGGTGGGATCAAATCAGAACAAATACTTAATATTAGGAGTGGACTACTTTACAAAATAGATAGAAGCGGAGGCCCTGGCCAAGATAACTGTCCTTAACATATTGCATTTCTACAAATGAACGTCACGGACAACGGGACACAGTTCACAGACAGGAAGTTCCAGGACTACGTCGCCCAGCTAGACACGAAGCAACACTTTGCATCCGTCGAACATCCCTCGACAAATAGGCAAGCTGAAGCGGAGAACCGAGTCATCCTTCGAGGCCTTAAACGGAAGCTGGACGAAATGAAGAAAGCTTGGGTCGAGGAGCTGCACAACATCTTGTGGGCATACCGCACAACCCCACACTCTTCAAAAGGGGAAACACCCTTTCGCATGGCTTACGTGACCAAAGTTGTGGTCCCCATCGAAGTTCATGTACCCTCCAGGCGGACAGAATCACCCCTTAACGAGGAGATGAACGACGAATCATTAAGGGAGGAACTCGACCTTATCGAGGAAGTCCGATCAGGGAAAGCACTCCGCGAAGCCTCGCTAAAGTAGAAAATTACTCTCAGACACAACCCTAAGGTGATACGATAAGAGTTCAACGTGGGCAGCCTTGTCCTAAGAAGAAACCATAAGGACTCTCGGGAAGGAAAACTAGCCGCTAACTGGGAAGGGTCCTACCGTGTCCGGGAAAAAACGGAGAATGAGTCCTATTACCTAGTACATCTCAACGGGGAAGAACTTGCTCGACCATGGAACGCCAAAAAGCTGAAACAATACTACAACTAAGGCCTTAACTATCGGTTTGATCTGTCACGACGACGGGCATCACACACCGACCACGATGTGCGCCTTGGTACAAGTGTCGCATGCCAGTAAAGTAGAGCTCCGCTCAGGAATGAGCCAGGTCTCTGCTTGACAGAGGTCCCTCAATCGAGCACCACCGTCGTCAAAGTACCACGACAGGCAGAACACTCAGCTCGCGATGGGAGGTTCATGCCGCGAACTCAAGCCTCAAACGCGACCTGAGCTCCACATCCTCTCCCGGATATTCCCCGACCTTTCGACTAGTACCCTTCACTGTCGAACACATCTATAACGAGCAATTCCCTGAAACTTAAAGCGAATCAAAGTAATCCCTATTACAGGCATACATGCACGAACGAGCATAAACACAACACTTAGCGAAATTTACAGCAGATAAAGCCATACAAATCACAAAACCGGCCACAAGGACCAGGCACATAATTAAAAAGTAATAAGTGGCCGCGAGGACCACAATTATGCTTGTTACATAAACCGAGGGCCCACGCTCCCATTCAAAATAAGTTACAACAAATTACACGGCACGCAGGCCGGCCAAAATTACAACAACAACAACAAAAACCTTCACTCGTCCATTTGATCAGTCTGCTCGGCATTAGGCTGAGGCTCCTGGATTTCCACGGGATGATTCTCAGCATGCTCTCCGAGGAGGGAGTCTGGTCTAATTATCTGCCTGTCTTCGACGTGCGCCAGATAATGGGTACCCTCAGTGGAAAAGTCAAGTTCGGGGTTCACCACCTGCAGTTGAGACATGGCATTCTTGAAGGATTCGTCCACAATGACGATGTTATCGTCCTCGGCCGCCAACATACGGGCAACCAACTCAGACCTTTGTGAGGGTTATTCTTCTATCTACTTTGTTTTAATGATGTCAACAAATATGTGAGAAATTAGATTGTAATTTGAGCGGTATCACTTCACGTGTCGGGCATATTGCATCTAATCATTATCGTTCATGTGTCTAGATGCATAGGACCTTGTCTTTCCCATAAATAAATGTCCATTATCATTTTAGTAGTGTCTAGTATGTGTTTCTGAACTTGGTCAGGTGAAAATGCGCAAAAAATTGAATTTCCTGAAAAAATGCAGTTTATGCGCTAACCCTCCCAGTTCATGCGCTAACCTCCCAGTTCATGTGCTAACCTAGACAAACCTGCGGGAAAGTGCATAACTTTAATTGGCACAAAAATTTCTATATGTGCGTCGACGCATGAAGGTTGTAGGTCGACGCATGATTTCTTGGATCAATGTTTTTCACTTAATTTTTTCTTCTATTATTTCTGTTATTATTTTGTGTGGGTCATTTCATTTTTCCTATAAATAGTTTTGGTCATCTCATTATTTAAACAACAAGAAACGTGAAAATACATGCCATTTCTCTCTTCATCTTCATCTCCTTCATTGAGTAAATAAACAATCACACATAATCATCTTTGTTTATGTCGTCCATTGATCAAAGTGATAACGTTCAGAATTTAGGAAGTGTGAGCTTCATCTTCTGGGTTGAGAGCTTGGCAGGTTTTTCTTGAATAAAATCAGTTGGTTTTGTCCTCCAAGAATCGGATAGATTTTGGGGGTTTTTGTACAAACCGTTTTGTTCTACAGGGATTCGGCTGGGCGAAGGTAACCGAAAATTGGCGCAATTGTTCGGTTTAGTAGCTGTAATCAGAGGATCGTAGAAGAGAGGTTTGGGTTTGAATCTTTGGTAGATCGCAATTGATCGAGTGAAAAGGATTGAAGAACAATGTGTCTTGCAATCAAGTAGCGTGGGACGGTAATTGGATCAACCATATTCGAAGCACTTGATTCATCTTGAATCAAGGGGAGAGAAAATTCTGCATCAACGATCGAAGACGTTCGAGGGTTTGGATGTTCATAGTTTTCTCTTGTAATAAACAATTTACAACAGCTACATATATATATATATATATATATATATATATATATATATATAAGTTCCAATTGTGGAATTGGGGGCATAGGTACCCAAAGCGAGGACGATTGGGGAACTGCCTAATCAAATCGCGTTTGTTCTCTCTTTCCCTTAACTCTTTTACATTTCAGTTTGTTCGAATTTGTGAAGTCGTAATTTATCGAAATTTCTGTCGTAGTGTAATTTAGAGCTGAGAAACTATTTGTTAAACCGATACAATTCCTTGAATTGTATCTTGGAGCAGCTCTATATTACATTCCATAGAAATTCTGCACTTAGTGTGTTTTACGCACACTAGGTGTTTGATAATTTGTTTCAAAGCAAAAATCGAACACATTGCTTTTAGTTTCTTATCATTTTACCTCATTGGTTTGGATTAAACATCAAGCAAGCGATATTTTGTTGACTGCGTTTTTAAGTGTAGTAATCAAACTAAATTTTTCTCTTCCATACTCATTCTCGATATATACGTGCATATCTGATCCTTTTAGTAGAAGGTTCGTTGTAGACGTTATATCTAGTGGTTGCTTCCGTTAAACAATTTTAAAACTAAATTTTTGGTAACCATTTGCGTGTAAAACTCAAGGGATCTATTCCACCCCCTGCTAAATCTATAGCCATCGTCTAACAAGTGGTATCACGAGCTCCGGTTAATTCTGGTGCTTCAGTAAAACTTCTTGGATCATGGCGAACGAACCTAAAGGGGCTTATAATAGAGCTCCAGTTTTTACAGGCGAAAATTACAGCTACTGGAAGGATTTTATGCGTGTTCATATAAATTCCATAGATCGGAAGGTTTGGAACGTTATTGTAAACGGTCCCATGGAAATTACTATGACAAATGCGAAAGGCATTGTCGTTCCTAAACCCGAAGCTCAATGGAATGAGGAGGACGAGAAAAAGTATAGCTATGATTGGAAGGCTCGTAATATGATCATCTCCTCCTTGAGAGTTGACGAGTATTATCGAGTCTCCCATTGTGAAACGGCCAAAGCCATGTGGGATGCTTTACAAGTAGCCCACGAAGGCACTAATGATGTTAAGATGGCTCGTATTAATACACTAACACAAGAGTTTGATTTGTTTTACATGAAGCAAGGGGAAACCATTGCGGATATGCAAAAACAATTTACTCACATTATCAACAAATTGCATGTTCTTGGTAAACCAATTCCAAATGAGGTTGCTACTAACAAGATTTTGAGGTGTTTAAACAGGGAATGGCAACCGAAGGTCACCGCTATCAAGGAGGCCAACAATCTTGCTACACTAGACCTCACAACACTTTTTGGCAAACTCGATGAGCATGAGCAAGTGCTCATTAGCTTGGATAAACATGAAAAGGGTATCAAGAAAGAGAAGGCGAAAGATACGGAGAAGAAGTCGATAGCTCTTAAGGCTTCTTGTTCAAAGTCCACACATCAAGAGCTAAGTGATGATGAAGCCAATAATGACAAAGATGAAGAATCCGGTGATGATATGGGCTTATTTGTGAAGAGGTACAATAGATATGTTCGTAAGAACGATATTCAACACTCGGATAAAAATCTAGTCAATTTTAGGAAGCAATCTAGAAGCGAAGGAAATAAAAATGGCAAGGTAAAAGGGACGTGCTACAACTGTGGAAAATCCGGGCAATACAAGCCGGATTGTCCATCCCTAAAGAAAGACAAAGATAAGGATAATGACAAGAGTCACTCAAACAAAAATTCCAGCAAGTCTCGACGAGCATACATCGCTTGAGAAAGCGATAGTGAGTCGGAGAAAGATGATTCCTCAAGTGACGAAAGTGAATCCGTTAAATTTTGTCTTATGGCACCCCACAATAAAGTAAAAGAGGTAAAGCATTCTAAATATGATCATGCTAATACTATGTCGCATTTAGAGTTACAAAAGGCTTTTGACATGTTACACTATGAGGCTAAGGAAGCATTTCAAGCTTAGCCTCAAATAAAAGGATTTTCTCGAATCTAGAGAAGAAGGTTTCCGATTCCGAAAAGGAATTGGAAGCCCTCAAAAACTCTATAGTGGACACATCAAAAGCCAAGGTTGAAGAGGACCCTACCTCTTGGTTCAATTGGGGCTGTGACACTTGTCACATTTGGCAACGAGAGGTGAGAACCCTCAAGGCCAAATTGGACAAGGCTCTTAAGCCAAATGTTACATTTGCTATCGATCGAGCACATTTTCGCGAGAGCATGAATAATCCATTTCAAAAGTATACCTATGTGATTCCAGATAGTGATAGCAAAGGTAAATTCCAAATGAACCGTAATTGTCTTTACTGTTGTAAGCCTGGTCATACTATTGCAAAATGCCACTTTAGAAGGTTTCTTGTTCCGAAAGGCATCTACCAATGGTTGCCCAAGTACAGTCCTGGTTTCACTCACCTTAAAGGACCCAATGAGAATTTGGTACCTACTCTCCCTTGACTGTTTTTATAGGTACAAAGTCTTGAGACCACCGAAAGAAGATGAGTTCTGGATAGTGGCTGCTCGAGACATATGACCGGCGACATTTCTCTTTCATCGATTTTGTGGCAAAGAAAAAGGGGTTTGTCACCTACGGAGATAACAACAAGGGACAGATTCTCGGCAAAGGTAGTGTAGGTAACTCCTCATCTACTACTATCTCTGATGTGCTGCTTGTGGAAGGTCTTAGACATAACCTTTTAAGCATTAGTCAACTATGTGACAAGAATTATAAAGTATCTTTTTCAAAGGATTGTTGCATAGTTGAAGATAATGACAAAAAGAATGTGTTTAAGGGCTTGAGGGTGAACAACGTCTATATGCTAGACTTAAATGAGGTATCGTTGAATGGAGACAAGTGTCTAGTCGCTATGAATCAAGATTCATGGTTGTGGCATAGACGGTTGGCTCACATCAACTTTGATTTTCTTAAAAAAATTGTATCTAAAGACCTAGTCATCGGTTTTCCCAAAATTAAATTCACAAAGGATCACCTTTGTGATGCGTGTCAAATGGGGAAGCAAACAAGGATCTCATTCAAATCTAAAAACATTGTTTTAACTATGAGACCTCTTGAGCTCCTCCATATGGACCTCTTTGGACCGTCTAGGGTTAAAAGCCTAGGTGGTAACTATTATGGGTTTGTAATAGTCGATGATTTTTCTAGGTTTTGCTGGACCATTTTCTTAGCAAATAAGAGTGATACCTTTTTGGCCTTTGAACGATTTGCTAAGTTATCTCAGAACAAGTTAAACACAAACATTGGGTCAATTAGAAGTGACCATGGGGGTGAGTTTGAAAATCATTTGTTTGAAGCATTTTGTGATTCCAACGGAATTGATCATAATTTTTCCGCACCACGTACCCCTCAACAAAATGGGGTAGTGGAATGTAAGAATAGAGTTTTGGAGGAACTTGGA
Organism: Lathyrus tuberosus; assembly: GCA_022829125.1. Taxonomy (NCBI): domain Eukaryota; kingdom Viridiplantae; phylum Streptophyta; class Magnoliopsida; order Fabales; family Fabaceae; genus Lathyrus; species Lathyrus tuberosus. Next base: position 748,205 of record JALAZF010000082.1, on the reverse strand, counting down.
AGGACTATGATCAATGATAGTGGATTACCAAAATACTTTTGGGCCGACGCCATAAGTACGGCTTGTTATGTTTTGAATAAGGTGTTCATCCAGCCTATTCTAAACAAGACACCGTATGAGCTTTTAAAAGGGCGTAAGCCAAACATTTCTCACCTTCATGTATTTGGCTGCAAATGCTTTGTGTTAAACAATGGGAAAGGAACTCTTGGTAAGTTTGATGCCAAGGCCGACGAGGGTATTTTGCTTAGATACTCTCAGTCGAGTAAAGCATATAGAATTTATAATAAAAGGTTATGTGTAGTTGAAGAGTCAGTTCATGTTACCTTTGACGAGTCTTATCCGAGAAATGTCGAAGAAGGTAGTTCTTTTCATGGTGCAGGTGTACTTACTGAAGACATACTCAAGGACACTGATAAGGGAACTGATCAGCCTGAAACAATGCGTATTGAGGAGGAAAAGGATCATTAAATCGTGAAAAGTGAGGATGATCATCATTCTGATAAAGATGAACTTCCTCCAGCTTGGAAGTCTTCAAAAGACCATCCAATTGACAACATTCTCGGTGATATCTCTAAGGGAGTAACCACTCGCTCTAAACTTAGTAACTTTTGTTATTACTCTGCTTTTGTCTCCAAAGTTGAACCTAAAAACGCTAAGGAGGCGTTACTCGATGAGCATTGGTTTTTATCAATGCAAGATGAACTAAATCAATTTAGGAGAAATGAGGTTTGGGACCTTGTCCCCCCTCCGTGAGGTCATTGAGTAATCGGCACCCAATGGGTGTTTAGGAATAAACTTGATGAAAATGGAGTAATAACGCGTAACAAAGCTAGGCTTGTAGCGCAAGGCTATAACCAAGAGGAAGGAATCGACTATGAGGAAACTTATGCGTCGGTTGCCCGACTCGAGGCCATACGCCTTCTACTTGCCTATGCTTGCACAAAGAACTTTAAATTATTCCAAATGGATGTTAAAAGTGCATTCCTTAACAGATACATAAATGAAGAGGTTTATGTAGCCCAACCTCCGGGTTTTGAATCCCACGAATATCCTGATCATGTCTATAAACTTAAACGAGCTTTGTACGGACTTAAACAAGCCCCTAGGGCTTGGTATGAACATCTAAGCAAATTTTTACTTAATCAAGGGTATTCAAGAGGAAAGGTTGACACAACCCTCTTTATTAAACGTCAAGGAAAACACTTAATTTTGGTACAAATTTATGTTGGCGATATTATATTTGGGTCTACTAACATGGCCTTGGTCAAGGAGCTTTCTAGTTTGATGCAGGGGAAGTTTGAAATGAGCATGATGGGGGAGCTCAACTATTTCCTCGGATTGCAAATCAAACAACTTGAAGAGGGCACGTTTGTGAGTCAAACGAAATATTGTCTTGAGTTACTAGAACGTTTTGATATTGTAAACTGCAAAGCAATAGACACTCCTATGCCTACAAGTGCCAATCTTGATTGTGACGAAAAGGGTAAGGATGTTGAGGTAAAGAAGTATCGAGGTATGATTGGATCTCTTCTTTATCTTACGACATCACGTCCGATATAATGTTTAGTGTATGCATGTGTGCGAGGTATCAGGCACATCCCAAGGAATCCCACTTAAAAGCTGTTAAGCGCATACTTCGATACCTCTCCGGTACTCCAAAGTATGGGTTGTGGTATTCCAAAGGTAGTGTTTGTTCCTTAGTTGGTTATTCCGATTCCGACTTTGTCGGGTGCAAGTTGGATAGAAAAATTACTAGTGGCACGTGTCACCTTTTTGCAAACTCCTTGGTGAGTTGGCATAGCAAGAAACAGGTTTTCATTGATTTGTCAACAGCCGAGGCGGAATACGTTGCCGCCGGTAGTTGTTGTGCTCAAGTCTTATGGCTTAAACAACAATTACTTGATTTCAACTTAAAACTTGAACGTATTCCAATTTTGTGCAATAACACTAGTGCGATTAATCTAACTAAGAACCCCGTATTGCATTCACGCACCAAGCATGTCGAGATACGCCATCATTTTCTTAGGGATCATGTAGAGAAAGGTGATGTTATTTTTGAGCATGTTGACACTAAGAATCAACTTGCTGATATTTTCACAAAACCGTTAGCTACAGAGCCCTTCTTTCACATCCGTAGGGAACTTGGCATTCTCGATATCTCGAATCGTGTTTAGTGCATGTTCTAAGATAGTAATCATCTCATATATATATGCTTGTTTATTCTTTTAACTAACAAATGAAAAATATTTTTTTTGGCTATATGTGAGGATTCTCATCTTAAAAAGCAATCAAGGTAATATCGTTCCGATTTATACATGTTTAATATATGTTGTGCCATGTTAAGTACCTAAATCTTGATGTTTATTGTATTTTGAGCACATATCATTCATGTGGATGTTTTGTTCTATATATGTGCATGTTTATTTATCTTTTGGAACTTAAATTGCAAAAATTTCATTTATGGTTCAAGTTTGCATGTGCATGCGTCGACGCATGATTTATGCGCTGACCTAGTAAAAACTTTCAGGATAGCGCATAACCAAATGTTCAAAATTTTTAAAAAAATTCATGAATCATGCGCCGACGCACGCGATCAATAGGTCGACGCATAGATGCAGAATTCAGAATCTCTGCTTTATTGAAAAGTGTGCGCCGACCCAGTGCTGCCTATTTTTCACTACATATTTTCATTGCACGTTGATGTATGTTCATTGCATGTCATCTCATTGGATTTTGTGGTATATCTCTCCTTATTTTCCTCCATTAAACCACATCAATATCCATTATTCTCCATTAAATCCTCATCAAAAACCCTAAAAATCAAAAACCCACCAAGAGTGAATTCTCTATATTACTAATACAAGGGTTTCTAAGGGCTGCACATCTCTCCTCTTCACTTTCTGCGAAATCAAGTGTTCATCATCTTCTTTCAACTCTTCATCAACCATGGCTTCAAGAAGAAATCCTAGTAGAAGGGGAACAAGAGGTTCATCTTCACAACCAGCAACAACCAGCACATCATCTTCAGAACGGGTAACCTTTAAGTCTTTAATTTCTGAAAGGCTAGCTAATCCTTTTGAGACACTGTTCTGTAACCGTGCGGTTATAAGACAACATGGTTTTTATCCTCTGATGGGTCCAGATTTTCACATTCCTGAGATTTCTGAACTTTTAAATTTTCAAAATCTTAGTGAATTTCTAGAATGTGATGATAGGTATAGTGAAGATTTGACTCGGTTGTTCTACTGTGGAATCAAGGGTAAATTTCAGGGGGCTGAATTTAAATTTTCTATGAATAATGCACAATATGAAGTGACCAATGATGTATGGTCTACACTATTTGCATTGGACACTGATGACACTCTCCCAAAGGCCACTGATAAAACTTTTGTTCAGAACTATAAGTTTAAAACTGCTCTGAATTCGATGTTACGGGAACCATATCCAGATGATGTTGTGGCAAGTGGATTATTTCCGAAAAATGTCACTACCGGCCATTTGAAATTTGAAGACTGAATTCTTCAATGGATTGTTGCTCGCATCTTGAGGCCTAAGAAAGGAGGGTACTCAAGAGTTGAGCAGGCAGAGGTTCATCTCATCTATATCCTAAAGAATCAGATCAAAATCAACTGGCCATACTATTTTGCTTATAGGATGTTCGATTCTCACAGCTCCAGCAAACTTTCGGCACTTGGTTATGCATCCGTTGTTGTAAACATTTTGCATCACTTTGATATTCCTGTTCCAAAGATTTGTCACATTCATATTACAGCCGAACAACAATTCCTTGCCAAAACCCTTACCATGATGGGTTACTTTTGGGATTCACGTGAGAACAAGTTTACTTATCGACCTCAATCCACCCATCCTGAACCTAATGAACCTGTTCACCTTGAAGGAAATGATGATGAGGATGTTCCAGAAAATGCTAATCAAGATGTTAATGATGAAGATGTGGTTATGCAAGAAGAGGACAATGAGGCATGGATGGGCTATCAACCTGAAGAACCTTCTGAAAATCAGGGTTGGGGTCAGTGGCAACAAAATTCCTGGACTATTTTTTTGGAAACGCCTATGTTCCTCCAACCTATGGTGAGGACTCTGAATGGCAGCAACCTGACAATTCTGTTCCTCCAACTCGACCGTCTCAGCATGATCTGCAGGCTTCTGAAGAAATTCTGGCTAGGTTGAATAAATTGACACTTCAACATCAAGAATTCCAAGCTCTGCAAGATACTCGCTACACTGCTCAGGAAGAATGGTTCACCAATCTGTCTAATCAAGTTTCATCTCACATTACCAACTTCAACAATTTTGCTAACGCCGCTATGAATCGTTTCAATCAGATGGACGCTAACTTGACTCAACAAAACCAGAACCTGGCAAATAGTCTTGGCACCCTAAACATCACATTGATTGAGCTCAACCTACATCTAGAGGATTTCCCACCACCAACCCAACACTATAGGGGAAGAGGTCATCCATTTAGGGGGAGAAGGCCATAGAGTTTAGGGCATCATATTTCATTTGTGCTTGCATTTATGTTTTGTGGCTAGGTTTTTTTTCATGTTTTTCTACTGTTGCTTAACTTTAACTTTTGCTTCTGTTTGTTTGAACTCTTCCGGATTGAATGTATTGCTTTTATGTTTTTGTTCCTTATTTATCCATTCCTAATTCTCCATTAGCTGTATCATATGTGGATACGTGTTAATGTTTGTATGTTGCAAATCTGTGATGATTCCTTACGTATTATAGTGTTTTATTTTGACCACCTCCTTTTCTTCTTTTTGATGTTGTCAAAGGGGGAGAAGAATAACAACAAGCAGAAATTTTAACAGGGATTAACCAAGTGTTCAAGACAGGGGGAGCTTTGTTCACTTTGTTCACTCATAAATTATAAATCCCATGACAGTTAAGAAAGTGTTACCATCATAAAAAAGGGGGAGTATGTGAGGGTTATTCTCCTATCTACTTTGTTTTAATGATGTCAACAAATATGTGAGAAATTAGATTGTAATTTGAGCGGTATCACTTCACGTGTCGGGGATATTGCATCTAATCATTATATTTCATGTGTCTACATGCATAGGACCTTGTATTTCCCATAAATAAATGTCCATTATCATTTTAGTAGTGTCTAGTATGTGTTTCTGAACTTGGTCAGGTGAAAATGCGCAGAAAATTGAATTTCCTGAAAAAATGCAGTTCATGCGCTAACCCTCCCAGTTCATGCACTAACCTCCCAGTTCATGCGCTAACCTAGACAAACCTGCAGGAAAGCGCATAACTTTAATTGACACAAAAATTTGCATCTGTACGTCGACGCATGAAGGTTGTAGGTCGACGCATGATTTCCTGGATCAGTGTTTTTCACTTAATTTTTTCTTCTGTTATTTCTGTTGCTATTTTGTGTGGGTCATTTCATTTTTCCTATAAATAGTTTTGGTCATCTCATTATTCAAACAACAAGAAACGTGAAAATACATGCCATTTCTCTCTTCATCATCATCTCCTTCATTGAGTAAACAAACAATCACACATAATCATCTTTGTTTGTGTCGCCCATTGATCGAAGTGATAACGTTCAGAATTTAGGAAGTGTGATCTTCATCTTCTAGGTTGAGAGCTTGGCAGGTGTTTCTTGAATAAAATCAGTTGGTTTTGTCCTCCAAGAATCAGATAGATTTTGGGGGTTTTTGTACAAACTGTTTCGTTCTACAGGGATTCGGCTGGGTGAAGGTAACCGAAAATTGGTGCAATTGTTCGGTTTAGTAGCTGTAATCAGAGGATCATAGAAGAGAGGTTTGGGTTTGAATCTTTGGTAGATCGCAATTGATCGAGTGAAAAGGATTGAAGAACAAGGTGTCTTGCAATCAAGTAGCGTGGGACGGTAATTGGATCAACCATATTCGAAGCACTTAATTCATCTTGAATCAAGGGGAGAGAAAATTTTGCATCAACGATCGAAGACGTTCGAGGGTTTGGATGTTCATAGTTTTCTCTTGTAATAAACAATTTGCAACAGCTACATATATATATATATATATATATATATATATATATATATATATATATATATCAATTCCAATTGTGGAATTAGGGGCAGAGGTACCCAAAGCAAGGACGATTGGGGAACTGCCTAATCAAATCGCGTTTGTTCTCTCTTTTCCTTAACTCTTTTACATTTCAGTTTGTTCAAATTTGTGAAGTCGCAATTTATCGAAATTTCTGTCGTAGTGTAATTTCGAGCTGAGAAACTATTTGTTAAATCGATACAATTCCTTGAATTGTATCTTGAAGCAGCTCTATATTACATTACATAGAAATTCCGCACTTAGTGTGTTTTACGCACACTAGGTGTTTGATAATGTGTTTCAAAGCAAAAATCGAACACATTGCTTTTAGTTGCTTATCATTTTACCTCATTGGTTTGGATTAAACATCAAGCAAGCGATATTTTGTTGACTGCATTTTTAAGTGTAGTAATCAAACTGAATTTTTCTCTCCCATACTCATTCTCGATATATACGTACATATCCGATCCTTTTAGTAGAAGGTTCTTTGTATACGTTCTATCCAGTGGTTGCTTCCGTTAAACAATTTTAAAACTAAATTTTTGGTAACCATTTGCATGTAAAATTCAAGGGATCTATTCAACCCCCCTTCTAGATCCATAGCCATCGTCTAACAACCTTGTCTTTAGCTCTTTCACATCCTCGGGTTCATATTCTCCCGGAGCATTGGCCGCCCTCAGCTGCTTGACCAGCTTCTCAGCCGCCTTCTTCTCTGCAGCCAGCGTAGATTTCTCCCCTTCTTCTTCCGGGCATCCTCAGCACTCCTAGCCTCCTCCTTAGCTTTTCTCGCCGTCTCTTCCAGAGACGCTATGGTAGCCCGGGCAGCCCTCAGTTCAGACTCACTTGCAGAGTCCCCTTCAGCATAGATGGCCGCCATCTCCAAAACTGTAGCCAATGCAGAGGCATCTTGGGCCACCAGCGTCCTCTTGCTCGGGCGATCCATGCCTTCTAGCATGAGAGATTCTTCCCGCGACACAACCAAGGATGTCCCCTCAAAGAACTTTCTGTCAAGGATACACGGAGGAAGCTCAAACTTCCTTTTTTCTGGTGCCCGGCTGAGCTCTACCCCTTTAGTGGCCCTTAACCGCTTGAGCCGTGTGGCCAGAGGTAAGGGAGATCCCTAGGGGGCAGGAGTGGGAGAAGAGGTCCCCGCAGCAGGCTAAGGAGGAGTAGGAGCACACTAGGAAAATCGAGACATGGGAGCAGCCGTTCCAGACTTATTCCTCGCGAGAGCATTCTTTACCATCCTTTCGTGAGCAAGAGGCATCTTACCTGCACAAACAAAATAAGAGCGTTAGACGATGAAGAAGAAATAGTTCAGGCAAGTTAAAATAACTAAAATTACCGAGAAGCTTATGAACTTCCGCAGAGGTCTTGCACTCCAGAAGCACCTTGGTGTTAATAAAGCGATATTCAACCCTCTGGCTACCATCCTCCTCGAAGATCGGGGACCCCTTCTTCGTCCAGCATTCAATGAGCCAGACAGAGTTAACGTACTTCACAAGCATATCGTAAGCAACGGAATCCTGTGCGTCAAGGTTGTGCGGCTGGAGAACATACTCATTGGGCTCCTTGGTAAAGTGGCCAGGCCCCCAGTGAAAAGGGAACTTGAATACCCTCTCCCCGATAAACCTCTCAGCCTCATCGCGCATGTCGTTGCCCTCCTCGTCAACTTCAATCGCCCAGATATACGTGCTATCCTGGGCAGCTTCTGATACAGGCTCTATAATGTAGAACCTCTCCTTGAACGTCCGAATCGACTCTGAAAAGGGCTTGAACAGCTTGCGGGGCTGTTTCAATGAAACCCAGCCATACTTCCTCCCCGTCAACTGCCGTTGAAGATGGAAGACAGTGAAAAACAAAGGGAGAGTAGCCCCTATCCTCAAATACTCGCACGTCAGCTCAAATTCCCGAATGAAGGCCAACGAGTTCGGGTGCAGCTGCGTCGGAGCCAAATTCAGATGTACGAACACTGACTGCTGGAAATCAGTGAACGGCGGCCTCAGTCCCATCTCTTTGAATGCGTACTCATACATGGCGAAACGCTCCCCAAAATTTGTGTAGACCCTATCATCCTCAGAGGGAAAGTGTACCTTCCACTACCCCTTTGGCCCGACGACCGTAAAGACATCCCCCAAATACATTATGAAGGTGGATACATGCTCGGCTGGCTCAACCACCATCCACTCCTCCGTGGAGTCTTCAACAATATCCTCTTCCATTTCCTCCTCCTCCTCGGCTTCACTAGGGACACTCGAGGATTCCGAGCTACTGCTTTCCGAGGAACTCGCTTCCTCCTTGGACGAATCTATTATTATCTCCCCGTCTGGCCCTGTCGCCATGTCAATCACCTGAAAAGCAAAGAAAAAAGTGAATTCGACGAAGAATCAAATCCACCCTTCCACCGTTAGTCAAGTGAAAGGGCGCGCAAAGGGCTGAGGACGATGTCCCCGGCCTAAGCCCTAACATCGAACAAAAAACTCAAGAGTTTCCCACGCGGAGACGCCCGGAAGGAACCACTTCCGTACCAGGAACTTCCTCGAGCCACTTCCTAGTTTCCGTTTGAAGCTTCACCGGAAACTGCAAAGCTTCACCGGAAACTGCAAAGGCTTCACCGGAAACTTCATCGTAATGCCGGAAACTGATCAACTGCAACGGCTACACTTGCATCGTCATCGCGACGATGCCGGAAACCGCCCTGCTCGCGAGATACCCTAAAAACCCAGCGGCCTTGCCGGCGGCGGAAAATGGCCTAACCACCTTCCACCACCAACAACCGCCGGAAATGAAACAATTCATCTTCTAAACCTAAACCTAACCGCATGCAATCTACAAATAACCAACAAAAGGGACAAAAGATCACAAAATCAGGAAACTTACTTGGTTAAAAAAAAGATGAAAAACGGTTGCTCGGAGCTTGGTACAGTGGCCAGAAAAACGAACGGCGGCGACGAACAGAAGCGCTGAGGAAGACGGAGAGAAGAAAAAGCGAAAAGTTCAAATTGAACTGAGTCTTCCCCTTTTTATACTGAGGGGCACGTGCAGAGGCACGCCTCGTAGGTCATGATGGTTATTAACTAGCCATCATTGCCTAGTAACTGTTGCACAAGGCTCGAGGCACACGCGGCGCCCTGACGTTTCAATTCCTCATAACCGTTAGTCTCCCCATACGACGGACAATCCAGAAACGGACATGAATATCACGAACACCAGGGTCCACGGGCACCACGAGACAACCTTCCTCGTCACCAAACGACGACTTCACGCTAGCTCCCCGGAGCCGCGAGCCGTCCTTAAGTCATCACTCCCATGCTCGGGAGCAACGACTTGGGGGGCTCATGTTCTGGACTAGACCAATGGCTAGACATGGCCCAATTCACTTCTGCTCCCAGAACGGCCCAATTTCCTAGGTCTAATCCACAAAGGGGCAAAAGTTACCCTTCTGCCCCTCCAACCGGGCAAGGACTGCATCGCTCCTCCCCGAAAATATTGTCCGTTCTGCACGGCTTCACTCCCCGAACTGCTAAGGGCATGTGCCCGAAACTTTTCTTATGCCCGACATAACGGCTAGTTTTGGGCAGTTACCTATTCTTCGGGAAAACAGTTATTTTGCCCCAAAAATAGGACCGATGGCCACGCGCTAGGGGGCACTATATAAACCCTCTCAAATGAGAGGGCCAGGTATCAAATAATCACCTTACGAACTCATACTTTATACTTGCCCCTTTTCTCCGACCCTTTCTTACTTGAGCGTCGGAGTGCCTTGCAGGTACACCCCCTCCTCCTCTTCATGCGCCCAACATCTCAGACATACTTGGTGGCCCACTTCAACAGGATCTGATCCAGCCTTCACGATCAAAAATAAATAAGGCATAGAAGAGGGAACTACTAGAATAAATTGATAAAAATAAATGGACAAAAAAAAGAGGAAGGGGACCAAACCAAAACCATCTCAAGATAATCTTACCTAAAGTTTGGTAATCTAAGTCTAACATTTCTATAGCTATACAAAAGAGCTCAAACAAACTCATTCCAAAAAGTGTAATTGAGTAAAGTTAGAGGTTAGAGTAGGATAAAATAAATGCACATTAATTCTCTTTCTTAAAAATGAAAGAAACCAAAGAATTTCATGTTGCGAATGAGAGATATACAATTCTTTCTTGTGTTACTTAACCACACCTGAACCACCTTTAAGATTTTATTCTTCTCTTCTAAACTCTCTGAAGTAAAATTAAAACTTCCAAAATCTTTTTTAATTGTTTTAAATTTTAAAATTTTAAAATTAAAGATTGCTTTTAAAAATTATTTTATAAAGTTAGATAACTACATAATTTTAATTAATTTAAAATTAAAATTGTGGTCACCATTTTTTTTGAAATTTTTGTTTTAAATCCCCTTATATTTATATTTGCTTTTTTTATCTATCCATTTATCTAATTTTATAAAAAAAATTGTAAACTACAAATATAAATAGAATAAAAGGAAAGATAAGAAAAGAGATGGGGGACCAAACATTAACCCTCAAGGTTAACTAAAGAAGTAATTTGAGAGACATATTCTATTACAAATAAAGTCTTCCCTAAGAAAAGTGGAAAGATGATCCCACTTGAATTCTCCTAAGCAGATAAGTTAAAGTTAGCGAATTTATTTGCACACTAGTAGCTCGATTGCCTTCATTTCTCCCACAAGCGTAACATATAGAGCAGAATATATGCTTATATCAACTGCATAGCATCCCCCGGAGTTACATGCTTTCTCTATAAAGATATTTCCACTTGCATCATGATTTGTATTAGCAAGAGTGTCATTTGTGTTACACTTGATCCAATCGAAGAAATGATGTGAAATGACATTTATGAACCTAACATTTTAAAAATTATTGATGTGATAATTAGTAAATTAATAAATTATTACCACATCAAGTTAAATTCATATTTATAACAATTTATCAAAATAAAAGATATTAAAATTAATTGAAAAACTTAAAAATGAAATATGATTTTAATAAAAAAATACTTTTAAAAACATCTAAATACAATAAAAACCTCTAGCAATAAAAAAAAAACTAAAATATCTAAAAACTAATATGTTTTTGGAAGAAAAGACTTAGTAATCTCGAAAAGTAGTTTATACAAAGCGACCAAAAAGTCCAGCTAAAAACCAACTCAAAACAATAACAAAACTACGCGATCATCAAGTGCGCTATATGCGCACGAAGCTTTGGCTTTCTCCACAATCTATTAATTACAATATCTATAATTTTCCGTTGTATATCTATATTGTTATACTTCGTATTATTATCTTTGTCTCTATAAACCGTTGCATTTCTATACGACCAGCACTCGTATATTGTTTCTGTAAAAGCAGTTTTCACAACCTTTGCCTTCCAATGTTTCTTTCCACTTCTTTTTATCACCCATGCCAACTGTTTATCCCATCCTTCAGGTAAGTGACCCTCATTTAGCCACTTCAGGACCTCACTCCAAATTCTTTTCATGGTATCGCATTCGAAAAATAGGTATTGCACACTTTCAATTTCTTGGAAGGAAAAACATTTTTCCTCTTCAATCAATCCAAATTTAACAAATCTATCCTCTGTTGCTATTCTATTACGGCATGCCATCCATAATAGGAACACCAATTGTGGTCTCGCTTCATTATCAAAGAAGACTTTTCTCCAAGGAACCATCCCAGCTTGACCTAAAAAGTGGTAATAAATTTTCTTATTCACAAACGTATTCGTTATATTCACTTTCTGCCAACTCCGCTAATTTTGCACTTGTTCTCGTTGGTTCAGAATGCTCCTCAAAATCCAGGAGCAACTTGGTCTTACGGGCACATCCATTACTTAGTTATCTTTGATGTAATACGTGTGAATCCACCGCACCCACAAATTATCCGCTTTCCTGCACAAATTCCACATTAATTTAATCAAGCAAACTTTATTCCAATTTCTAAGGTTAATAACATTCATCCCACTGTAATTCTTAGGTTCACATACTTTACTCCATGAAATAGGAGCCTTCCTACTCACTTGGTGCTTTCCCGTCCACATGAACGTCCTGCAAATTGCCTCGATTTTCTTCATCACACCCTTGGGAAGAGGCACACATTGCAACCAGTAATTTAAAACCCAAACAACACACTATTAATCAATTGTAACCTTCTTGTATAACTCAAAAATCTGGCACTCTAATGTTTGATCCTGTTACAAATTCTATCCTAAAGTCCTACACATTGGTTATTTGTTATCTTCTTGCTCGATAACGGGATCCCTAAGTAACGAAACGGTAACATGCCCGTCGAGAAACCTGTCAGCTCTGCTATTTTATCCTCAGTCTCTCGATCCACACCACCAAAAAACAAGTTGTATTTTCTAGGATTCACATATAGACCTATTGAATGAGCGAACGCATGGAACTGTTCCATGACCAATTGAACAGAAACAACATCGCCTCTAGTATATAACAATAAGTCATCAGCGAAACTCACATCAATTATATTCAGCTTTTCACACTTGCTATGGAAATTAAAATCCAGAATCATCTTTAATTCTTCAAGTTTCCTATGGAGGTACTCCATGATTATAACAAACAGCAAGGGGATATGGGATCCCCTTGCCTAATACCTCTCTGAGCCTGCAACACTTCAATATATACCCCATAACATTGTACTGGTAGCTCACTATACTCACAGCTATCATGATCCAATTAACAAACCTGTGCAGAAATCCAACTTCAGTCATGATGTTCTGCAGTGCCAGCCAATCCACGGTGTCGTGTGCCTTCTGTATGTCCTTTTGGATCATACATCTAGGCACACCTCATTTCCTTCTATACCCTTTAATAAGCTCAAAGGCCAACAGGACATGGTCGTGAATATCTTAACCAGGCACAAACGCAGCCTGGCTTTGACTAATAATGGATGAAAGCACCTTGCTCAATCTATTTGACATGACTTTTAATATGATTTTATACATTACAACACGATATTAGCCTATATTCCCTTATGGACTTAGCATGATCATTTTTTGGAATCAATGTCACTAATGTTCTATTAAACTTCTTCTCCATCAATCCTTTATCAAATAAGTCCACCACCACTTTAACCACATCATCTTTCACCAATCCCCATGATTTCTTAAAAAAGTTTGCTCCATAACCATCCACCCCTGTAGATTTTATGTCTCTAATACTGCTCAGAGCTTTTTCAATCTCAGCCACAGTAACTGGTTTAACAAGTATAACTCGATGCTCCCTTTTGACTTGAGGCCCATTTCTTAATGGTCTAATGTCTACTCCATCCATATCATCTTGCTTTATTCCAATTAACTTCCCATAAAAGCTCATAATTTCCAACACAATGTCTTCCTAGCTTGATGCAACAGTACCATCATCTCTGAAGAGCTGGTGCATATTCCTCGTTTTCTGTTTGCTTCTAATCTGGGCATGAAAATATGCATTATTGGTATCCCCTAATTTTATCCAATCAGTTTTTGCTCTTTGGCTCATAACCTGCTCATCTATTTCAATCAGATTCAACAGTTTTTCATTCAATTGCTTCTCCTGCATAATGAGCTGTGTGTTTAACCTATCATTATGTAACTTTTCCTGAACTTCTTGTAACTCATATCTTGTCTTCTCAATCCGTTGGTGGGTTCCAATCAAAGGATTACTTTGCTTTCTAATCACCTGTTGCAATCTTATGAGTTTCCTCCATAAGACACTGCCAGCCGTTCCATTGGTGTTCCTGCTCCAACTTTTTGCAACCATTATGTCATAACCATCCACTTCAGTTACCTTTTTTAATTAATTTGAAATTATGTTGTTTCCTGCTAATCTCACCATCATCCTTAAAGCATAGCATGACATGGTCATATATACCCAGCTCTATCACATACAAGGTTGAGTTGATACTATGCTGCATCCAATCCAGATTTGCAATTGCTCTATCAATACGAGAGTAAATTGCACCATTTGTGTGCTTATTGAACCATGTGTACCTATCACCCTTAGTTTCTACTTCAAACAGTCCTGAATGTTCCCTCATTTCTTCAAGGTCACAGTATTCCCATTCTTTCACTTCTGTTCCGCCAATTCTGTCCTGAAAATGGAGAACATTATTGAAATCTCCAATCACCATCCAAGGGCCTTGTTGATTTATTCCTATTCTTTCTATTTCTTTCCATAATTGTTTCCTATGATCGAGTAAGTTTGAGGCATACACATCAGTTATTCAGTTTTTGAACAGACCATCCACGCCAAATATACCATAATGCACAAATTGTGAGGTACTTGCCATTTTCCTAACATCCACCTTAGTTGCACCCCACATTATCTGTATTCTACCGTTTTCATGTTCTTGATAATTGTCATAGAATTTCCAGTTTGTACCAAACATACGTCTAACTTTCGCTGCATTCTTTTCTTTCACCATAGTATCTACCAAAATGGCAATCATCGGGTTAAGCCTCGAGAGACGGGAGCTAATCTCTCTACTTCTGGCTTTTTTATTCAGCCCCCTAACGTTCCATGATATGATTATGGGACTCCTTCAGGAGTCGCTTTTGGGTCTTCCCAAACTCCATAAGCCCCAAAACCATTTGAACAAAAAAGGTTATTATTTTGAGTTTCATTCAATACCTACTTTCCCGTGTCTCTCTTCTTTCTGTTGACTTCAGTCCACTTGCCTTCATCACTTGTGGTTGCTACTACTGCATTTCTTGGTGTGGCCGGTGTTTTGTTAGCATGTCCTTTATCATCTTGAAGTTTCCTAAGTTGCTCCCTTTTGTTTTGTTTAGGTCTCCATTCCTTAGCTTCCATCCTTCTTTCATTAGTACACACGTGACCTACCTTTTGGCATCTCTCACAGTATTTAGGTTTCCATTCGTATTCCACCTTCTTTCTTTGCTTTTGACCTTCGTGATCTTTAATTGTAACTTCCTCACATAGTTTCTGCGTCACATCAACCTCCACCAATATTCGCGCATAAGTGACCCTGAGCTTCCATGTAGTACACTCATCTCTGAAAAGAGGATTACCTATCGCGCTGCCAATTTTGCCCAGACTTTTCGCCCCCCATAAATGTAAAGGAAGTTGAGGGAATTTGACCCACACTGGGACTGTTCTAAGCACGTCTCGTTCCATCAAAAAATCTTGTCGCCATTCCATGATAACCATCGACATATTTCGAAACTTATACGGCCCCTTCATTATCACCTCATCCCTATCTTTACATGACTTGAACTTTAGAATGAAATATCCTTCATTATTAAAGTAGATTTTTGGCAGTGTCACAAAACTCCATGTTCTAGTCATGTAATTCTTAACAGCGTGCATACACAAATTCGTTCCAAGAACATACATTATCAATGATGTTTCCCAGAATCTCATCTTCGATTCAACATCTTCTTCTTCGATTTCCATTTCCACTTGGCCGTCGACAATCTTGGACGCACTAAACTGTATTGGCATTCCATTTGTAGCATTACGATTGCCCCTAATGACATCCACCCACAACTTTTTATCTCCTTTCCATTTATCCCCTTTCTCAGAAGATTTAGGGTTTTCATTGACCTCCTTCTCATCATTCCTACCCATCTCCTCGCCTGCGTCAGGTGTTGCTCCCACATTTTCATCTTTCAATTCATCTTCAATCGATTTCGAAATCTTTCCCGCTGATTTGCTTTGCTCCGGCGGCTGGGTTGCCTGTTTCTTCGGTCTTCCCCGCCCTCATGACATAGCTCTATGGTAGCTGTATATTATTATTATTATTGATCTAAAAACTAATATTGAAAAATTTAAAAATAAATAATGAGTTAAAATCAACAAAAACTATTAAATCTTGTCAAACTATTAAAAAATGTTAAACTATTTTAAAATTTTTGAAAACACTACCTATAGACAACATGTTAATAAAAAAGTAATGTTTTGATCGTTAAATTTAAAAAATTTGTTTATCGGTCCATTGATTTAAAGAAACTTACTATCCACAATGACGGATTTTAATATTCATGTCATATATTATGGGAAATTTTGTAATTTTTTATTATAAATTTGTCCAACTAGACATTTTCAATATATATATATATATATATATATATATACACACACACACACACACACACACACACACACACACACACACACACATATATATATATATATATATATATATATATATATATATATATATATATATATAGAGAGAGAGAGAGAGAGAGAGAGACCAATAAGTTAGATTTTAAATTGGAGGGTCCAAAACTTCTTTTAAAAATAATAAGATGATCAAAAGTATATCGATTTTAAATTGGAGGGTCCAAAACTTCTTTTAAAAATAATAAGATGATCAAAACTATATCTAAGCCTTTATTTTTCACTTATCAATTCTTAAAGTTGAAAATCAAAACATTTGATAGTTATTTTAAAGATAGTTTATAAAATATGAGGGAGGGAGAGAAAAAGGAAGAACTTGAGGGTTAGTGATATGGATTTTCGTTTTTCTCTAATTAGTTTTAGAAAAATAGAGATTCTGAATTCATTAATTACTAGATCAAGTTAATTTTGTAGACAAGGTTCGTCAGACACATTGCTACTCGTTACAACCCCAACCATAAAATGTACACAAGTTAATTTTGTTTACAAGTTAGTTTAGTACATAACTTGATCAAGTTCAATTCCTTTAATGTCTCATATGTACACATCCCAATCCCTAGTAGAAAATAAATCCATTGCACAAGCTCTTTAAAATGCGTATGGTATATCGGTTTCGAATTTTGCCAAGCCGTGCATCAAACGTAAGTGTCTCTCAATCAAGATACCAAAAGATACTTACAAAGAAGGTCTTAAACGCTGCAAGAATAATTTACACGAGAGATTTACCAATAGTAAAGGTAATATACCATTGAAGGCATTAGAATTATTTGATAAACTCATGATTTTATGGAGCCCAATAACTAATTAGGATTTAACTCCTTTTGGATGTGGCTTTTTTAAATATTTTACTCAAATAAAGGGAGGAATTCAACAAAATTTAGAGTGTAGGGACATGGAACTTTAACCCTCGCTCATGCGTTTGTCTGCATAGACGATATATTTTGGACTTGAAAGTTTGAGGATTACAAATGCTTAAGTATGGTTAGGGATGCATGTTTTTCCATTAGAGTATTAAGAACCAAATACTTTATTTGCAATTACTTAAGGTATTGGAAGTCCTTTATCAATTGACGAGCTTACTAGAAAAAGAATATTGGGGGATTTTGTGAAGATGATAAAAACACAAGAAGAGTGAGGTTGAATTGTGTTAGATTTTTCTTTCTTTTCTAAAAATCTCTTCTCAGATTCTGAAGACAGAGTCTAGAATCTAAATCAGTGTTAAGTGTTTAGTAGTGGATTAAAGCAGTTCAGAGGTAGAAAGGAAAGAAAGAGAGACACAACCAATTATCTTGGTTCCTCCCAAAAATCGAGAGTAGTCTAGACCCCTTGCACTTCTAAGGGATTTCACTATAATCAAAAGCGATTACAATTGTTCCAGCCAAAGAAAGAGACTTTCAATCCTCAAACACACATGTAAGAGACTTATAATGATCAAGCACACAAGCAAGAAACTTCCAATGCTCAAACGCACAAGTAAGAGACTTCTAACTCTCAAGCACGCAAGCAAGAGACATTTCAGATGCTCAAGCACTTAGCAAGAGACTTAAAATGCTCAAGCACACAAGCCAGAGACTTCTTAAACTCTAAATTACATTTAAGAGATTGTGAAAAACTACACTTGATATACAATTAGAGGTGTAGACAAAATACAACACAAAAAGAATTTTTAAGAGTTAAGATTTTTTAGAATATACAAGTGTTAAGATATTCTAAGTTAAACTTGTGCTTTTAAATGTCCATTCTCGGTACCAGTACTAAGTTATCTTCATAAATTTTAGTTTATGGTCTTGCACACTTGAACATTTGTTAGTATACCTTATTGTTCTTTAAATACTTTGTTATCATCAAAACCTTAGAGATATGGTACAAACCAATTTTGTTCCAAGATTTTCACGTGTGCAGATAGACCTTAACATGTCAGATACTTTCCATGATCGTATTTTGATGGGACACAGTTCAAAAATGAGTTTAAAAAGTTAGTATGAAGAAGCGACACTCAAGTCGTATCACAAGGACTCTAAGTTTAAGTTAACCGAACTAAACAACAAAATTAGGGGTTTGGGATTTCAAATAATTGAAACAAAATTAAAGTAAACTGAAAAAAAATGATGAACGAGTTAACTTACTGGTTCAGTTTCAGACTTATCATCGATTATTACCATTGAAAGCTCATTTGAAATCCCTTTTCTACAAAAGGATAAATACGTTGCATCCAAAATTTTAGTCTTTGGTCATGCACACTTGAACATTTCTTAGTATACCTTATTGTTCTTTAAATACTTTGTCATCATCAAAACCTTAGAGATATAGTACAAACCAATTTTATTCAAACAACCTCCCCCTTTTCATGATGACAAACACAAGTATATGAAAACAATGGTTGTTAATTTAATTATCTGGTTGACTTCAGGGTCTGAGGTTTGTAAGCCCCCCCTAAGTCTAATAGTCCAAAAGGGGAGCTTTGTAAGCCCCCCTTAAGTCTAATAGTCCAAAAGGTGAGCTTTTTAAGGTCCCCTGTAAGTTCTATCCAGGTTAATTAAATTGATCTTAAAAGAAGAGTAAAATAATCTTTAAAATTTAAGCAAAAATAGTTCTTAACTATCAGATTCAAGCGCTTAAATACTTATATATCTACTCCCCAATTTGTCATCAACAAAAAGAATAAAGAATAAAGGAAGTAGAAAAATATTTTGAAGAAAAATAATTTTAAACCAAACAAAAGAGTTGTCATATTGCACAGAAAAATTTCTGAAAAATTCAGCAGTAAGGGACAACAAAGGGTACTTAGCCCAAATTCTAGGGTATTTCCTTCAAAATCTCCAAGATGGATTTGATGTCAGACTGTATAATATGTTGCTTGGAAACCACATAGTGTAGTTGAGTATCCATTTTGTTATGTTTTTATATCAGCTACTAAAGCTAGTTTCTGCTCTAATTGCTCATTCCTCTGACTTATAGAAGCAACAGTCTCAGAAGTGAAGGACTCCAGGTTTGGTAGAACTAAATCCACAGAGGTTCTAAGGGTATCCCACTAAGGAACATAAGTAAGTGTGTCAGATGCAGTGAGTCTCTCAGCAACCATTTCATATATCCTATCATGCAAAAAAAATCTATATTCTTCCACTTGGGCTATAATGTGAGGTGGAAGGTTTAGATAGAAATTTTGTGGAAGGGGTGAAGGGATATGCGAGGTTATTTATTCTTAGAAAGAAACAAGTATTGTGCTAGAACCTGACACATTATTTGGATCAAATCCTTAAGGTTAAGGGCAACATTGTGTTTTTGGTACAATTTGGTCTAATGTGGCTTCTGGTTGGGGTTGGTCTTCTGGTTGAGGGGATTGTGGGGCAGTTTTTTTATCAGAATAGGGTTCAGTTTGAGCTACATGTTCTGGTTGAGGTTGAACAAAGTTTGGTTGAGGTTCAAAGTTAGGTTGGGATTGATGTTTAGGTTGATGAAGGTTGTTTTAGTCTTCGGATTGGTGAGATTCATAAAATTGATGTTGAGGGTCAAAAGATGCGGTTTTAAGGGGTATGGCTTGAATTGGATATATATCCATAATTTAAAATTCTGATATTCAGAACTAGAACTTGATTTTGCATTGGAAACATGGATAAGGGATTCAAACATGGTGTTAAAGGGAATTTGTTAGTCAAGATCTGAGTATAGTACCAATTGGTTTTATTCATTAGTGAACTCACCTGCTAGGTGACTTGTCAGTTTCACTAAGAAAAATATTATAGGGAAAGTTTATTTTCGAGAAATGTTCAAGTGCATCTTACTAAAGGTATGAGAAACTGATTTATCGACATCAGATTCAGAGGTTGGTTTGGGAGAGAGCATGACGAGATTTATAGAGAAAGTCTTGTCATGTTTAGGTGAGAGAGTGTGTTTTAATGAATATTGTGGTGATTGATGAGGGAATGTCATTTTTGTTTTAGGTAGAGGATTAGAATAATATAAACCTGACTAAGAGAAATGATTATAAATCATACTTATAATTGCAGTTTCTACAGCATCTGAAGCTTATGCACCAACTGTAGCTTCATCCATGATGTCTTCTTCCACAATAGTTTTAAGAGATTGAGTCTATGATGCACCATCAGCTCCCTCTTTTTCCTTGAAAATAGCTTCTGTAGTAGCTTCTACTTGCAGAGCTTGATCCATCAGAATCTCAACATTAGAGGGATCTTCCATAGCTTTATCCAGCAGAGTAGATGTTATCAGCTTTTCATCTTCTACATCTGTTTCCTTCATCAAATCTTGAACTTACTTTTTTGCTTCTTTTGTCTTCCTCTTCTTCTACTTCTTCTTCTTAATTTACAGGAAAAAATCATCTTTCTTACTTTCTTTGAAGGTGCTTGTTTGACAGAAGAAGAAGTTATCTTCTAAGGAGTCTTCCAAGTGGTTGCGCTTCTGGTCTTGGTAGGCATCAAGACAGCAGAAGATACCACTTCCTTTACTTCCTTTTGAAAAGATGCATAAGCTGTAACGCCCTGTATAATAAATACCTAGAATAATACTTTACAAACATTTTATTTGGTACTGACACCATCATAAGTGCCTAATGGCGTAATTCACATACTTGACCATTCTAAAAACATAAACACAACCTATGGTACAAGATATGGAAACTAGCCAAAACAATAAAAACTAAGATCAATATACAATATCCTTAATTGTATACAACAAATTACACAGCAGAAAACTAAAGCTAAGCTTCTCTTGAAACATCCAAGCATAGCTCCACTTGTAAATCAAACCTGCAAACAGTGCTTGAAAAATAACAACAATAATGGGGTGAGATATTAATCTCAGTGAGTTCCCTATCTTATGGATTCTCTCGGCTTTACAGGGTTCTAGCCAATCCTAACTCAAGTCAAAAGGGAAGGGATATGACCTAGAGTTCACAATCTCACCCTATATGGAAACATGTTCATGAGTTCACCAACTCAAAATATCACTAATCTGTAACCTCATCAAGGTATCCCCTTTTCCCGTCCTCTTCTATGTCTAGAAGTCGGCACTAGTCATGGATCCTTGCACTTACTTGACATACGAAATGGATTCGAGTTCTACGGGCCATTAACCATTATGAACCGTCACTTTACATGGGCCATTAACCATCACAAGTCTCTACCCGTAGGTTTCATTCGTACTGCACGCGGTAATCAAACCTGCCAAGTAATAAATCATGCGTATATTCCGGAGGAGCTCTCTATATAAGCCTCAACTCGCGAAACGCCAACTCAGGGAAACGGCTCCGATTTCGTGATCTCACACACAAACGTGTTTGTATTCGATAATCACAAGGCCACATTCCCCTTTTCTCATAAAACACAAAGGTTTACACACATGTTCCATACTAGTGTCTCACTCTCCTCTAGACCATTACTCGTCGATGATGCACACCTAGGCATCGACGCACGAGCATCACCAACTAGATTCTCTATCACAATCCTAGTCACAACCTAGAATCATATCATTTGGTTTTGGGGTAAAGTTTCCTCACTCTTCCTAATTCATTTTAAGCATGCATTTTCTCTTAATCATACTTAACAACAATTAGATAGATATGGCATAACACAATTTGCATAAGTAAACACTTATCACAACACATCACATAAAACATTATTTTCTTTCAATTGCCACCAAATAATTAATCCCACATCATACTCAATATTTTCACTTTTTATTGGGTAGAGGATCGTCATAGCTTTCCAACGATACCAAGAACACTTCGATCGGGCACACGGATCAAAAGTTATGGATTTTAAAAGGTTTTCCAAAATTCAAAACAGTTTTAACCGGTTAACAGGATATGGTTAACCAGTTAACACACGACTTCCAGTAGCAAAACAAGAGTTAGAGACATAATTGGTTAACCGGTTAACCATATTACGTTAATCGGTTAACCGGGCCAATTTCCACGCAGAATGCCATTTCACATGCGTTAACCGGTTAACCCCATTTGGTTAATCGGTTAACACTGAACATAATGCATAAAAACCTATTTTTCTCCTCATAAACTCCAAAGGAACTTCATAGAAACTCAATGGAACATCTCAATAATTATCACAGATCATAATCACACATATATCGACTATACTATGTATTTATTCCGCATTTGAACCGTTAGAAACATTGATTTAGCAAAATTACACATTAATCAATTTCTAACCTAACATTCTAACAACTCTACTTCTACATTTAAGGTTCTACCTAGAACCCACCTGATAATCAAAGAGGAGTTTGAAAAAGATGATGAAGATGAAGATCTCCAAGTTTCTTCCCAAGCTTTTTCCTCTTTCCCTCTTCTCTTCTCTTCCTTTTCTCTTTTTTTTGTTTTCTTCCTCTTTCCCAACTTTTATTTTCTCTTTCTCTTACAAATATATATATATATATATATATAATACCAATATTATATAATATAACCCAATAGAGTAAAATATCTCCAATTGATATTTTATCGTCTCACACAAATTGATCAATTATTAGAGTTACCTTAAAATCCTTTCTTGAACTAATAACATTGATCTGCCCCTTTATTAAATAATTGATCTCTTCAGAGTTCGCTAGTTGCTCTATTGATCCCAATTAACAATACTTAAAGAATTCCATTATTTCAATTGACCAAGGATAGAGCACATAAACAATCATCTGATCTTATCTGATATCCAATTTAGTGTTAAGATAATATGGGGTATTACATAAGCATTTTTCTTTGGTGGCTTCCGAGTCTTCTTTTGAGCTTTAGAAGCAATCTATTTCCTCTTCATTTAATCCTTGTAAGCATTTTTAGGAGGATTTGGAATGTCATCCATAGTTAGAAGTTTACCAGTTTCGTGTTTTGTGAGCTTGATATACTCTAAAATTACCTATGAATTGTCCATCTTGGAAATAAAAGGAAAATCCTCAATGTAACCAGTCTTGCCACTTCTGGTGCTCAGTGGTTTCAAACTTCACCGCATCCTCCATGAAGAAAATCAAAGTGCTCTCCTCATTAGAAATTGAGTAGCATCATCAAAGCAGATGTTTTAGGAACTTTATTTTTAATATTATAGTTTGTTTCTCTTTTTTTCATTATTTTAACTTTGTTACAAAAAGACATTTATTTTGCCCTTCCAAAACTTCAAAAGTAAAAATCAAATTCTAAAACCTTTTAAATATATCAAAAAAATATCCTAGAGACAAGATGCTACAAAAAATATTTTTTTGATCGTTCGATATTAAGGATATGTTATTTAATCCCTTAATTTTATTTTATGTTGAGTTATGGTCCTTTGCAATATTTCCGAGTCAATTTTGTTGATGTGACAATGTCTACATCATCAAATTAAATATACAACTCATAATTTATAGGAAATTATATAAACGTGTCATTTTAAATTTGTAATCAAAATGAACTCAAAATAGGGCAATGGACAAAAAAATTGGTTGTTACAATGGGGAACAATATATTTATTTAACGGTAATAAGAGGATAAAATGTGTATTTCAACCATTATTTTTTAAAATAAAGAAAGCATAGAAGAGGGGACTACTAGAATAAATGGAATTGATAAAAAAAAATGGACCAAAACAAGAGAAGGAGGGACCAAACCAAAACCTTGGTGATATTACCTAAAATTTGGTATACTAAGTCTAACATTTCTATAACTATACAAAAGAGCTCAAGGAAGCTCATTCCAAAAAGTGTAATCTAAGTAAAGTTATAGTTTAGACTTGGATAAAATATGTGCACATTAATTCTCTTTCTTGAAAATGCAAGAAACCAAAAATATTCATATGTGAATAAGTCTTATAAACATGGAAGCTTAAGGAAACTTATTAATTTATAAAAATGATCTGTATGCCCTTTTAAGCCTTATAAACTTATTAAATATTTTAAAGTTTTATATATGTTTTATAAATTTTTTAAAATTTTAATGTTAATTGTTTTGGATTGTAAATAGTATGATTTGACTTTTATTAATTTCAGGGTTTCTTTTCTTTCTTTTTTTTTCTAATACTTTTAGCTACAATAAGCTTGGTATGATAAGATATAGCTATCCATATAATTTATATAATTTATTTTTTTCCTCTTAAATAATTTCTGTCTGTTGGCTAATTCATATTGCTTCATTAGGCTTAGAATTTGATCCGGAGTATTCGAACAGGTCCACGTAAGCTGGTCGTCAGATGGCGAGGTGCTCGGATGGATGCTGGTCGTCAGGCGTGCAAAGTGTTCGGCGTGTGAATGAGGAGAGGAGGGGGTACCTGCAAGGCACTCCGACGCCCAAGTAAGAAAGGGTCAGAGAAAAAGGGGCAAGTACAAAGTGTATTCTTAGGGTGAAAATGTGATACCTGACCCTCTCAAGCGAGAGGGTTTATATAGAGCCCCTAGCGCGTGGCCAACGGTCCTATTTTCGGGGCGAACTAACCGTTTTTCCCAAAGAATAGGTAACTGCCCAAACTAGCCGTTATGTCGGGCAGGGTGTCAGAAACTAGGCGTTATGCCGGGTATAGGCGCAGTTCCGGGCACCTGTCCATTGCTGTTCGGGCAGCGTGGAAGCCGTGCGTAACGGGCATTAAAGCCGGGGAGGGACGTTGCGTTCCTTGCCCGGTTGGAGGGGCAGAAATGTCACTTTTGCCCCTCTGTGGATTGGGCTTAGGCAATTTGGGCCGCTCTGGAGCAGAGGTGGATTGGGCCAATTCTAGCCATTGGTCCAGTCCAGAACAGGAGCCCCCCAAGTCGTTGATCCCGAGCGTGGGAGTGATGACTTAAGGACTGCTCGTCGCATGGTGGAGTCACGAGGAGTCGTCGTTTGGAGACGAGGAGGATTGTCTCGAGGTGCCCACGGCCCTCTGTGCCCCGTGATATTTGTGGTCATGAACCTGTTGCCCGGTATTCGGGAAGATAAGCGTCAGACAGAATGGGAAACGTTGGGCTGCCACGTGTGCATCGAGTCCTGCGTAACAGTTAATAGGTAATTATGGCTAGTGGGCAGTCATTATTACCTATGGGCGCATGTGTGCACGTGCCCCTCAGTATAAAAGGGGGAAGGTTGTCCCATTTTGCACTTTTTCCTTTCTGATTTTTCTTCGTCGTCATCAGCGTTCTTGCCCGTCGCCGTATTCAGAGCAACCGACCACCGTGCCAAGTTTCGAGCAGGCTTTCTCTTCTACTCAAATCAAGTAAGTTCTCTGATTTCCAACTTGTTTTGCTTTCTCTCATTGTCACTGGTAGGTTGCATGCGGCTAGGGTTAGTTTTAGGTGACAAACTAGGTAGATTTCTGGCGAGTGTTGGTGGTGGGCGGTGGTTCTGCCCTTCTGTTGCATCAAGCATCTCGTCGGAGTAGGTAGCGCGTTCGGTGGGCGTGGTGGTCCACGTCGTGGTTGCAAGTCGTGACCACCGCGTCTTATCATCTTCTGATGGATTGGTGAATTTCCTGGTAGAATGTTTCCAGATTCCGGTGGAGTTTTGCAGTTTCCGGCGGAGCTTCAAACGGAATTTGGGCACGAGCGCGGGGAGGTTCCTCGTAGGAAGTTGGTATGTCTCGGGCATCTCCTCGCGGGGATGTTTTTCCTTCTTTGTTTAATGTTAGGGCTTAGGTCGGGGACGTTGTCCTTAGCCTTCCGCGCGCCCTTTCACTTGACTTAGCGGTGGAAGGGTGGATTTGATTTCCTGTCGAATTCATTGTCTTTCTCTGCTTTTTCAGGTGATCGTAGTGGCGATGGAACCAGAGAGGGAAGTTATCCCAGTTACATCCGAGGAGGAAACTGTCTCCGAGGAGAGTAGCAGCGCAACGGCCTCGAGTTCTACGTCCTCGAGCTCGACGGCATCGAACTCCTCGAGCGAAGTCGAGGGGGAAGCGAGCGAAGCTGAGGAGGGAGATGATTTGGATGTCGTGGAGGAGGATGTAATGGAAGAGGATGTTGACGGGTTCTGCCCAGAAGAATGGGAGGTGGCCGAGCCTTCCGAACATATTTCCACGTTTGCTAGGTCTGCGGCGGACGCCTTTACCGAGGTGGGGCCAGCGGGTGAATGGAGAGTGCTTTTGCCTAATTCAGATGAGCGGGTCTGCTCGAGCTTCGGGGACTGCTTCGCGATGTATGAATATGCTTTCAAGGAATTGGGGTTGAGGTTGCCCTTCACTGACTTCCAGCGGTCGGTGTTCGAGCATCTGAAGTTGGCGCCTTCGCAACTCTACCCCAGTTCGCTGGCCTTTATACGGGCTTTCGAGTTGGTGTGCGAGCACCTTGCTCTGGGGACCACCCTTCCTCTATTCTTTGTTGTTTTCCACCTACAGCGGCAGCTGGCGGGGAAAAGGTATGGATGGGTCTCTTTGAAGCAGCCCAGAAAGTTGTTTAAGCCGTTCTCTGAGTCCATCCGAACGTTCAAGGGACGGTACTACATCGTCGAGCCGGTGTTCGAAGCTGCTTAGGACAGCGTATATGCCTGGGAGGTAGAGTGTGATGAGAACGGAGAGGAGCTGCTCAACGAGGAAGGGAAATATATCAGGGAGAGAGTGTACAAGTTCTCGATCCGCTGGACACCCGACCACTTCTCAAAGAAGCCCAGTGCCTACGTCTTCGAGCCGAGCGCGTTACGCGGGCAGGATGATGTGTCCTATGAGACGCCGGTGAAGTGGGTCAACTCCTTCGGTCTTGCGAGCTGCTGGGCGAGCAAGGGTAACCCTATCTACGAGGATGACGAGACCCAGAGAGTTGAGCACAGGTTTATCAATGTGAAGGCTCTGCTGGAGTGCAAGACTCCCACAGATGCCGAGAAGTTGCTCGGTAGTCCTAGTTACTTAGACTTTATTTGTTATTTCTTTTTCTTCCCCGTTGCTAACGTGGTCGTTTCATTTGTGCAGGTGAGATGCCTCAGGCTCGTGATCGTGTGGTGAGGAACGCCATGGCGAGGGGAAAGGCTGGAGCGGCTCCCCCTAAGACTCGGACTGCTGCTGGTACTCGTGCTCCTTCCCTTGTTCAGACTGCTCCGAGGACCTCTGCTACTCCCTCTCCTAGTCCACGGGACTTTCCATTGCCTCTGACCGGGCGGGCGAAACGGCCACGAACGTTAGATGCTGTGGACCTGACTCGGGCGCCAGAGAAGGGAAAATTTGAGCTCCCCCCGTGAATCCTCGGCAGAAAATTTTTTGAGGGCAACACGCTGGTCGTTCCTCGAGCAGAGTCTCTTATCTTGGAGGGCATGGACTGGGCGAGCAAGAGGGCGCTGGTGGCCCAGGATGCTTCTGCCCTTGTGAGGATGCTGGAGATGGCGGCTGTTTACGCGAAAGGGGACACTGCGCTTGAGGCCGAGCTTACTGCTGCCCGGGCTTCTGAGACGGCCTTGAAGGAGGAAGTCAAGGGTGCTCGTGAGGCTAGGGGGAAGGCCGAGGAGGAGACGGCCAAGCTGAAAGAGGAGGTAACCAAGCTGAAGGCAGAGAAGAAGGCTGCCGAGGATTTGAACAAGGAGCTGATGGCGGCCAGTGCCCCGGGTGCTGATGAACCGGATGAGATCAAAGTGTTGAAGACTAAGGCTGAGCTGGTCGCCGGCATTCTGCATGCTGAGGACGACGGCATCGTCGTGGCAGTGGAATCCTTCGAAAGTGTCGTGGCCCAGTTGCGGGTAGTGAACCCTGGGCTCGACATTTCGACCAATGGTATCCACTACCTTGCGCGAGTGGAGAATGGTCGCATCGTCTTGCCCGCATGCCTTGTTCTTGATACCCCCGAAGTTCAGACCGAAGACTAGCCCGTGGAGGAGCAGGAGCCTGAGCCCGTGTCGACTGAGCATGTGGAAGGATGAGGAGTTAGGTTATTCTGATGCTGTTGTATTTTGTCCGGCCTGCGTGCCGTTGATTAATTTGTAACTTATTTGATTTTTGGGGGGGCATGGCCCCCTTTTTTATGTAATACGCACAGTCTTTTGGCCCTTGTGGCCTTTTTATTTAATGCTCGATTGATGTTATTTATACAGTTTTTGTTGTACTTTACATTATTGTTGTACTTTACCTTAGTTGTGCATGTATGACTGCCCTTCGGAGGGTGTGTCTATTAGTGGAGCTTTCTTTTGAAAGATAGCTCGTTGTGTGTGACTTCGCCAGTGCGGGGAACTGGTCGAATAACCGGGGAAGGTCCTGACGAGGTTGCGGATCTCAGGTCGCGATTGAGGCCTGAGGCCGCGGCGTGAACGTCCCATTGCGAGATGGGGTTCTGCCAATCATGGTACTTGGGCGAAGGCGGTGCTCAGTTGATGACCGCCGTCGAGCAGAGTTCCGGCCCATTTACTTGAGCGGGATTCTGCTTTGTATGCATGCGTCGTTTGTACCTGGACGAGCATGATGACCGTTAGGTAGTCCTTTGATGCGAGGAAGCTTATGGCTACTTTAGTTGTAGTATTGCTTAAGTTTCTCAGCGTTCCAAGGTCGAGGGAGTGCCTCCCCGTTAAGGTTTTCGAGGAAGTATGCACCATTTCCCGTTTCGGCACGGACTCTGTATGGCCCTTCCCAGTTGGCTGCTAGTTTGCCTTCGCGAGAGTCCTTGTGGTTTCTTCGCAGGACAAGGCTGCCTACATCGAACTCTCGTCGTAAGACTTTGGCGTTGTGCTTGATTGCTATTTTTTGCTTAAGAGACGCTTCGCAGAGGGCTGCTCCTGTCCAGATTTCCTCAACGAGGTCGAGCTCCTCCCTTATCGTTTTGTTATTCATTTCCTCGTCTAGAGGTGATTCGGTCCTTCTGGACGGTACGTGGATTTCGATGGGTAAAATAGCCTCCATGCCATATGCTAAGCGGAAAGGCGTTTTCCCGGTGGTAGATTGGAGAGTAGTGCGATATGCCCATAAGACGCTATGGAGCTCCTCGACCCAGGCTTTCTTCATTTCATCCAGTCTTCGTTTGAGGCCACGAAGGATGACGCGGTTGGCCGCTTCCGCCTGCCCGTTGGTCTGGGGGTGCTCTACAGAAGCGAAGTGTTGCTTTATTCCGAGATGGGCGACAAAGTCTTGGAACTTCTTGTCCGTGAATTGTGTTCTATTGTCCGTGACGATTGCTTGGGGAATCCCAAAACGGGCAAGGATATTCCGCTTGTAGAAACGTAGAATGTTAAATGTCGTTATCTTTGCTAAGGCTTCTGCTTTTATCCATTTTGTGAAATAATCTACGCCCACTATTAGGTATTTGTTTTGGCTGGACCCCGTCACGAAGGGTCCTAGGATGTCCAGGTCCCACCAGGCGAATGGCCACGGGGAGGTCAAGCTCTTCAGTTCGTTAGGTGGAGCTAGGTGCATATCCTCGTGTCGTTGGCATTTGTCGCATTTCTTCACATGCTCCTTGGCGTCTTGCTGCATGGTTGGCCAATAATACCCTGCCCGGAGGACCTTGCGGGCAAGGGACCTTCCTCCCAGGTGCTGGACGTTAATGCCTTCGTGGATTTCTCGCAATACGTGGGGGACCACCTCCTCCTCTATGCACTTGAGTAGTGGGATGGAGAAGCCCCTTCGGTAGAGTTTGTTTTCGAGGATGACGTACGAGCAAGCCCTTCGTCTGATGGTGCTGGCTTCATTGGGGTCATCCGAAAGCTCGTCCCTGGTGAGGTAGTTGTACACGGGCGTCATCCAGCAATCGCTGTCCCCAATCGCGTGCGCGTGTAGGGTCGAGGATCCCTTGTCGATGCTGGACCGGGGAAGTACCTCTTGGATGAATGACCTGTTTTCGCCTTTCCTCTTGGTGCTCGCTAGTTTGGACAAGACGTCTGCTCGCACATTGTGTTCGCGTGGAACATGTCTTACTGCTACCGTTCTGAACTTTGACATCTTTTCCTTGACCAGGGTGAGGTATTCAGAGAGACTGTCGTTTTTGGCCTGATACTCCCCGGATATCTGGTGGGCTACGAGCTGGGAGTCCGTGCAGATGAGGATTTCTTTAGTCCCTAGATCTTTGGCTAGGCGCAACCCGGCGAGGAAGGCCTCATACTCGGCCTGGTTGTTCGACGTAGGAAAGGACAATGTGAGAGAAGCCTCGACTATGGTCCCTTCGTCGTTCTCCAGAATTACTCCTGCCCCGCTACCGCTCGAGCTGGATGTTCTGTCCACGTAGATGGTCCATCTGTTTTCTATGTGGGGCGAGGAGTCTGAGAAGGTTACTTCTGCCACGAAGTCGGCCAGGGCTTGTGCTTTAAGAGCTTTTCTGCTTTCATACCGGACGTCGAATTCGGACAACTCCAACGACCACTTGAGCATTCGACCGGCCATGTCTGGTCGGACCAGTAATTGCTTGATGGGCTGATCCGTCCTTACTACGATCGTGTGGGCCAAGAAATAGTGTCTCAGTCATCTGGAAGCGTTGACGAGGGCCAATGCTACCTTCTCTATCTGCTGATATCGCAGCTCCGCGTCCTGCAACGCTTTGCTCGTGAAGTATACTGGCTTTTGCCCGCCAGGATTCTCGCGAATGAGAACGGCGCTAACGGCCTCGGCAGTGACGGCGAGGTATAGGAACAGGACTTCCCCGGTATCTGGCCGTGATAACACGGGCGGTTTCGACACAGCCTGCTTCAAGTGAAGGAGGGACGCCTCGCATTCTTTGGTCCATTCAAACGCTGCTTCTTTTCTCAAGAGCTTAAAGAAAGGAAGGGCGTGTTGGGCGGATTTTGCGACGAAGCGGGACAACGAGGTGAGTACCCCGTTGAGAGACTGGATGTTCTTCTTAGACGTGGGTGTTGGGAACTCAGAGAATGCCCGACATTTGTCGGGGTTAGCTTCTATTCCTCGTTCCGTTAGGTAGAAGCCAAGGAATTTTCCTGCTCGTACGTCGAACGTGCACTTCTCTGGGTTAAAACGCATTTGATACTTTCTCGCTTGCTAAAAAATTTTGCGAAGATGGGCGACGTGGTCTAGTTCCTCGTGGGACTTGACGATCATGTCGTCCATGTATTCCTCGAGCATGTCACCTATTTGTCCTTGGAAGACTTTGTTCATCATTCGTCGGTACGTAGCGTCGGCGTTCTTCAGTCCGAAGGGCATTACGTTGTAGTAATAGTTGCCCGATTCGGTCATGAAGGCCGTGTAAGTTTTATTGCTCGTGGCCATTGGGATTTGGTTATAGCCCGAGTAGGCGTCGAGGAACGATAAAAGTTTAAAACCTGCGGAGTTATCTACGAGCTTATCTATATTGGGGAGGGGGTAGGCCTCCTTCGAACAGGCCTTATTAACATCGGTATAATCAACGCACATCCTCCATTTGCCATTATTTTTTCTTACAAGTACAACATTTGAGAGCCATGTAGTGTATTTGGCCTCAGAAATAAACCTAGCTTCAAGAAGGTCTTTGACAGCTTTCTCTGCGGCTTCCATCTTCTCCGGGGACTGTTTCCTTATGCGCTGGGCAACGGCTTTGACGGCCGGATCAATTGTAAGCTGGTGGCAAGCGACGGAGGGGTCCAATCCTGGCATTTCAGCAGTGCTCCATGCGAACAAGTTTGCGTTCTCCTGGAGGCACGCTTTTAGTTGTCTCTTGGCCAGGTCGGGGAGGTCTGCTCTGATCTTCACTCCCCGTTGGGGGTCTTCTCTGAACGGAACGATCTCGAAGTTACCATCTAGGATAGGGCGTAGGAGATGGCCGCTGTTGCTGGACTGGCTGCCCGAAGTCGTCAGGTCTTTGGCGTGATCCTCCTCACTGAAACGGCTGTCCAAGTCGATGGATTCGACCTGGGGGAGTGGTTTTGGCTGCTCGGAGCTGCTGGGCAGAGGAGGACGACCAGAGGTCCTCGGCCTTGCTGAGATGGTGCTTAGTCCTTTTGATGCTGCTTCAAAGCATCGACGGGCAGCTTCGATGTCGCCGTGGAGGGTGGCGACCATCCCTTCAAAAGTGTAGTACTTCATCTTGAGATGTACGGTGGAAGGCACTGCAATCAACTCTGCCAGGGTTGGCCTTCCAAAAATGCACTGATATAGTGACGGGCATTCAATTACCAGAAACTGTGCTTTGATTGCTCGGGTTGTCTTTCCTGAACCGAAGGTCACGATGAGCTCTACGTAACCTCGGGGCCTTGTTACTGCTCCGTTGAATCCCTACAGGTCGGATCCAACGTATGGAGTAAGGTGAGAGTCCTCCAGCAGCAGTGTTTCGAATAAATGGTTGTACATAATATCAACTGAACTGTCCTGGTCCACGAGTATCCTGCGAACGTCGAAGTTCGCCATCCTTGCCCGGATGAGAAGCGGGATACTTGAGTTCGGTGACCCGCCGAGGAGCTCCTCCTTGTAGAAGGAAATGGGAGAGGATCCTTTGTGAGTGGTATCCAGCGTGGTGACTTCGTTGGAGCTTTTGCTGATCAGATGCTCGAACTTCCTTTGGACTGAACCGACCGTGATTTTGTTGAATCCACCACCGGAGATGACCATGGCCGACGGGAAGGTCTCCCATGGGCTGTGAGCGCCGAGGAACGTGGAGGCGGGCAGACTGTCAGGGATACAGAAGTCTTCTGGCCGAGTTATGGACATAGCGACCTGTACGTTGGTGTCATCGGAGGGCGGAGTCCCTTCTGCTGCCTTCTTGCTCTCCTGGGTTTCTTTCCGGGGAGCTTCTTTCTTCTTCGCGAACTGCTTCAGGTGGCTGTCGCGAATGAGGATCTCTATGGCATCTCTAAGGTGGATGTATTCTTCCGTCGTATGGCCGTGGTTCTTGTGGAAGCGGCAATACTTGGATTTGTCTACACCCGGCCTGGCCGGCAGCTGTTTGGGGAAACGGACTCCCGCCCGCTTGAACTCTGAGTTGGCACATTCAGACAAGATTTTCTCCCTCGAGGTAGTGAGGGGGGTATAGTCATGGAACCGCCCAGAAGGTCCCTTCTGTTCGCGTGCATCGCGAGGCCGATCGTCGCGTCTTTTATCTCCTCGATGGGATGTCGAGGGCTCTTCAGCTCTGGATGACCGGGCACCTTCCTGGTGACGGGAGGCCCGGACAGAGTGGGCTCCGACCTTCTCCTCGTACTGTATATGCGACTGGGCTTGGTGGAGGAGGGCGTTGAGGTTCCTCGGCGGATCGAGGCCGATGGCTTTCGCGAAGTCTGAGCCAGGACGTAATCCCTGCTCGAGCAGGAATTTCTTCATCTCGTCGGTCGTTGGAACTTGGACGGCCTCCTTGTTGAACCGTTCAATGTAGTCCCGAAGAGGCTCATCTCTTCCCTGCACGACAGCTCTGAGGGACGCCTCAGTCTTTGGATGGCGTCGTGATGCGGTAAAGTGACGGGAGAAAATCCTCCCGAGCTGCCTCCAGGATGTGATGGATTCCTCAGGAAGCTGTTTGTACCAGGTCATTGCTCCCTTCCAGAGCGTGGTTGGGAACAGGCGTCATTTGATGGCTCCTCGTACACCTCTGTAGTCCAAAAGAGCATCTATGTTTTCTATGTGCTCGTCTGGGTCCATGGTTCCATCATAAGTCCCTAGAGACGGAGGCTTCTTTAGTCCTTTAGGGAGACGGGTGGCCAGGATCCGGCGGGACAACGGGCCGCGAGGCTCGTCGTCGCTGTCCGAGCTTGAAGTTGATGGTGACCGTTGTCTACGCTCGCGGTGGCGGTCTCTGCGAGGTGAGGGTGATCGTGGCCGGTCGCGAGGTCTGACCGGTGGAGAATGCCTGCCTGCCTCGTTCTCTTGTGTCTTGGTGGTGACTGATCCCGCGGGGAGATCTGGTCGCGCTTGCGAACGCGTTATGGTTCAGGTTCACGCCTCGTCATACGGTCTTCCCCGCGCCTAGGTGGCGGGCTTCTTGATCTCTGGTGTTTTCTCTTGGGAGGAGAGGATCTTGGAAGAGATGCTTCCTCGAGAGCTCCTATCCTTTCTCCTTGCTGCAAGATAAGAAGGTTTGTGCGATTGACAGCTTCCAGAAGGGCTGCAACGGCCAGGTCAGCGCTGGGAGGGCCAGGAATTGGTCGATCCCCCAACGGTAGCTGTTTGTCCCCTTGCTCGGCGGGAGGAGGAGTTGGAGACGCAGTGGCCCCGTCCCGAAGGAAACGGGAATCAGAAAGTAGCAACGAATTACCGTCGACGTCCATCTTGTTGACGGGAATGAGAACCGTATCGTCAGCACCTTTCGCGGAGTTCTGAGCGGCCATATGTGGGCGGATCAAGAAAGTATATTTTGATCTTTTAGTTTCCGAGGAGGAAAGAAAGAAGGGGAGAACAAGGAGTTCCCACAGACGGCGCCACTGATCCGGAGTATTCGAACAGGTCCACGTAAGCTGGTCGTCAGATGGCGAGGTGCTCGGATGGATGTTGGTCGTCAGGAGTGCAAAGTGTTCGGCTTGTGAATGAGGAGAGGAGGGGGGTACCTGCAAGGCACTCCGACGCCCAAGTAAGAAAGGGTCAGAGAAAAAGGGGCAAGTGCAAAGTGTATTCTTAGGGTGAAAATGTGATACCTGACCCTCTCAAGCGAGAGGGTTTATATAGAGCCCCCAGCGCGTGGCCAACGGTCCTATTTTCGGGGCGAACTAACCGGTTTTCCCAAAGAATAGGTAACTGCCCAAACTAGTCGTTATGTCGGGCAGGGTGTCAGAAACTAGGCGTTATGCCGGGCATAGACGCAGTTCCGGGCACCTGTCCATTGCTGTTCGGGCAGCGTGGAAGCCGTGCGTAACGGGCATTAAAGCCGGAGAGGGACGTTGCGTTCCTTGCCCGGTTGGAGGGGCAGAAATGTCACTTTTGCCCCTCTGTGGATTGGGCGTAGGCAATTTGAGCCGCTCTGGAGCAGAGGTGGATTGGGTCAATTCTAGCCATTGGTCCAATCAAGAACAGAATTTAATGCCTAGAGCTTAAAAATAAAAATTATAAGTATTAAAAGATTTTCACGTAGAAATACATAATCTCTAAAAAATATTTCAAACATAATATTTCACAATACATCATTGAAATTACAATATACTAATATAGGGAAACAAGCTTGCCCAATTATTCATTTGACAAAACACTTTAATAACAATAAAAAAATAATAATAAAATGTTAGCAAGACACTCAATCTACTCACTTTGCAAAACATTTCATATTGTTGGTTGAAATTCACATGAGTATTTTTAATTCATGTTGGTCACATTTCTAAGCCAAATGTAACTGTGAATTTCAACTTATAACAATGCAAAGTGTTAGAGAATGCAATGTTAACCATTATCATACTAAAAATAACTACTATATAATATGCATACATATTTATTCATCAACGACACAAAGTCTTTTTTTAAATCATTAAACACATTTAAATTTAGGGGGAACGGTTTTTTGACAAGCACTGATGATCAAGCTGAGGTCAAGAGGTATTTTTACGTTGATTCCAAGCACATTCGCCTTAAGTGCGGTACAAAGACAGACTGCAGCTTCCAAATCAACCAAACCATCAATTAATGCACAACATTTACTACCAAGCGGAGGTTTTCCAATATTAATCAATCCTAAAAGATCAACACAAATCCCTAACTTTAAGGTGTCTATGGGGCATTGACCTTGTGGTGAAGGTGGAGCTGTATTAACTGAAGGTGTTTGGTTTGGTGATGATGAAGCAATTGGGGAAGGTGCTGGATTTGGTGATGGTTGAGAACCATGAACATCAATGAATGTTGAGTAAGAAAGAAGAGAAAGCACTAAAATTATAGATAAAAACTTGTTGAAAGCCATGACTTATACTAGTTTTCTAATTAAATGTAGCAATAAGATATGTTGATTGAAGTTGGATGTGTGAATCTTATTTATAAGCAAGAAAAAAGTGTGGGTGAATGTTATAAATCTAATTTGAGTGAATAGGGACTGAATAGATTTATCTTTTACCACATTGTTCATATTTTTGAATACTCAGGAGAAGAAGTGTATTCATGGCATTAAGGTGGCTAGACATTCCCCCATTATCTCACATTTATTTTTCGCGGATGATAGCCTTCTTTTTGCCCGGGCTAACGAAGGAGAAGCCGTGGCGATCTTGGAGGTGCTGGAGAGATATCAGAAGGCTTCTGGGCAGAAGATTAATTTGGAGAAATCTGAGGTGTCCTTTAGTAGTAATCTCGGAGAGGATACCAAAGAAAGAGTGCGTGAGAGGCTGGGCTTTAAAGGGGTGGTCAGACATTCCAATTATCTTGGTTTGCCGGTGATATTCGGGAGGTCCAAGAAGGAAGTGTTTAAATTGGTGGTCGAAAGGGTGTGGAAGAAAGTTAAGGGGTGGAAGGAAGGTTTCCTCTCCAAAGCGGGGAAAGAGGTTCTCATTAAGGCGGTTGCTCAGGCCATTCTGACTTATATAATGAGTTGCTATAGATTGCCCGTGAGCTGCTGTAAGGAGATTGAAGCGTTGTTGGCAAAGTTTTGGTGGGGATCGAATGAAGGGGAAAGGAAGATCCACTGGATGAGCTGGGAGCGTTTGGCAATCAATAAAGGAGGTGGGGGAATGGGTTTTAGGAATATTGAAGATTTTAATACGAGTCTGCTTGGCAAACAATATTGGAGACTCCTTCAGGAAGAAGGCTATTTGTTTGAGAGATTCTTCAAAGGTAAGTATTACCCTCGATGCTCTCTTCTTGATTCTCAGTTGGGCCTTAGTCCAAGTTATGCTTGGAGGAGTATTCAAAGTGCGAAGGAGATGATTATGGAAGGAAGTAGGTGGGTGGTGGGGAATGGCAGAAACATTGACATATGGAAGGATAGCTGGGTTCCGAATGCTCCTAGGCTGATTCCTCCTGATCCGGGAAATGAGATCAATGTGAACTCAAAAGTTTCTGGTCTCATTGATCATGATTTAAAAAACTGGGACTTGAATGTCCTTGCTGGTCTGTTTGATGAGGATACGATAAACCATATAAAAGGAATTCCAATTGGTGAGTCCTTGCCTGATGATAAACGATGCTGGAAGTATGAGGCGGATGGTGTTTTCTCGGTCAAAACTGCGTACCACGCCATTGGTAAGAAGCGTAGGCAACATATGGCTGGGCCGTCGATTCTTGTAGAGGGTCAGTTGTGGAAGGATTTGTGGAAGGTTAAATTGCACTCCAGGATTAAAAATTTTGTGTGGAGGGTTATCAAGAATATTCTTCCAACAAGAGTGAATCTTCGGAAGAAAGGGGTGGATGTTGATCCAAGCTGTCCTTTTTGTCACGTCGAGAACGAGACAACTGATCATATTTTCCTGCACTGCTATTTTGCTAAACTGGTTTTTTATGCACCTCCGTTGGGAATCCGTGTTCCATTGCTGCATAATATTGATGATTGGATTGCTGAGGTTGTTATGTCCAAGAATGTTGCAGGTGGAAAGTTTGTTCTGGCTGGGTTATGGAAGATTTGGCATGCTAGGAATGTGCTGGTGTTTCGCAATAAGGATAGTAACCCGATGGTGGTGGCTGGTGAGATCATGGAAACGGTTCGGGAATTTGACCAGGAGATGGTTCAGCGTGACTGCAAGCTGAGATGTGGTGGGTTGCATACTGGGTGGTTGATTAAAACGGATGTGAGCTGTTCCCATGAGGGCGAGTCTACTCTTGGATGCATCATTTCCACACCTGAACAAGAAGTTTTCTTATCTTCTTGCAAGAAGCTTGTTGGAACCATGAATCCTATTTGCGCTGAGTTCCATGGGATCTTTTGGGGGCTGCAATTGGCTAAGTCTTTAAACTTGGATGATCTTGTCTTGCTGTCTGATTCGAAGCTGGTGGTGGATGCCATCAATGGCATTAGTGTTATTGCTGAATTATCAAATGTTATCCCTGATTGTAAAACACTTTTAGATAGTTTTATTTCTGTTTCTATTCTGTATGTTCCTAGGGATTTGGTTGCAGAAGCCCATCACATGGCTAGGATTGGGATTTCTGCAGGAAATAGAACCTGGTCTGGTGTAATTCCCTCTTGGGAGAACCCTCTGTGTATTCCTAGGCTGTTTGCCTCTTAATGGAATTTTGTTTTGATCAAAAAAAAAAAAAAGAATACTCTTTTACAGATAATAAAATTGTTTGATAGATATATTTTTTAAATGTATATATATATATATATATATATATATATATATATATATATATATATATATATATATATATATATTATTTTTTATTTTTTATAATATATTTTAATATCTCTTATTATAATTTAGATATAAATGTTATTTAAGTATAAAAATCATAATATATTTTAAATTTTTTATATTTCAAAATCAATTATATTTATATGTGCGAGATGGATAATATATACTCCAAATTACCTCTATTCCTCTCTATTTTACAGTGATAATATTTATATTTGTGTATACCATATGAATATTTACTATACATATCATAATTATTTTTGTGAGTGTCAAATAAATATGAGCTATATTATCATTTCTATGAGTTATATTAAATATGTGTAAACGTTCACTTTTTTTGAAAGATTTCGCAAACACGTGAATTCTTTCCATGTGATGTGTTATGTATAAATTTACAAATTTCTTTTTCTTTATATTATTATTTTCTTTCAATTTTCCTTGGAAAAAATAATTTACCGTGTATCTTATACAGTCTCAGATACTGTATTTGTTTTTATTTCAAATAATACGTATCTTATTACTTTTAATTTGAAAGTGTAAACACTTTTTTTTCAAAAAAATAAATAATATTGTAGTTAAATAAAACATAAAATAGATACAAACAATAAAAAAAAAAAAAAAGAATAACCCTTTTTGATACCGAAATGAATAAACTTATAAGAGTAATGAAACATGAAAAATAAAAGAAAATTGTACTGTAGATATTATTTACAATTTTTGTTGTAATTTTAACATTTTTTTCATTCATAAAGAAAGATAATTCATATATTTTATTTTTTTTTAAGTTAACCAATATTACAAATATGTTATTAAGGTAATTTATTTTGCCATATTTTATATTTTAACTTTTAACATCTATGTAATTTTGGTCACTTTATTTAAAAAAAAAACAATAAAATTTTGATCTATCTATTTTAAAAATCAACTTTTGGTTCCGTAATTTTAAATTTTGAAAGATTTAGTACCCACCGTATTTTTTAGTGTTGACGTGACACCGCTTAAGATTGACAAACTTAAAATTTGTATCATATTTTATAGGAAAATTTGACAAAGAGTCCTCTTATATTTGTCAAACAAAACACGTTTACTTCTTTGAAATCAACCTCTAAATAAGGCAAGTGACCAAAATTCAGAAGAAAAACAATTAAAAACTAAAGAATAAAAAAAGTTGATTTTTAAAATAGAAGAGCTAAACATTATTTTATAAAAAAAAACAAAAGATCAAAACTGCATTGCTACACAAAATCATCCCTTAGCATCAGTTTCATTGAAATTCCATTGAATAAGTATCATAAATATGCAGTCTTGATTCTAAGTATCAAATATATCATGCTTAAAAACATTAGGTTTTGAGTGATCCACCTATTTCTGGAAGGAAATAAAAATGTCTGATTTTAAGAAAAATCCCGATGCATATGCTAAATTGATCTCCTACTTAACAACTCTCATCTTCAAAGTTGAGTAGTATCTGTGAAATAGACGTTACATAAACTTTATTTTTAAAATTATAGTTTGTTTCTCTTTTTTCATTATTATAACTTTGTTATAAATAGACATTTATTTTTCTCTTCTAAATTTTCAAAACTAAAAATAAAAGGTTCTAAAACCTTTTAAATATATATAAAAAAAATTCTAACGACAAGATACTGTGAGTGCATTCCTCCAATTAGTCATATTTTGAATGATGTTAAAACTAGGAAAGTGCTTAAGCGTCTTTGTATATTGGACGACATCAACCAAAGTTTAGATGTGAATTGATCATCTTAGCATTAGGGTGCATACAAATGTGTTTGAAAATGATTGGAAGAGCCTTAGACATGATTCATACATCAAAAACAAAGTTTTATGTGTGAACATTGTAGCATAGGCAACACACACGAGTTCAGGTTGACCTATAGAAGCTTTTGTTTCAGTATAGGTCGACACATAGCTTGTACAGGTCGACCTCCATGCATCAATATTAAAGCCTGTAGGCTCGGCCCAAAGGTTGCCCACTTAGGTCGACCTGAGTACCTTGACAGGCCGACCTATTGCTTTCATAGGCTGACCTATGACATTCACAATCTTAAAAATTGTGTTTCCTCTTATTTTTTTCTTGCATCATTTTTGCCTATTTCCTATCACACATATATATACTCATACATTCATCTTCTTCTAATAAGGTACTAGTGTAAAACCTAAACGAAACTAGAATTACAAATTTTTTCCATCATCTTCAACCTTTCTTCTATGCATACACACAATCAAACTACACATAATCAATTTTTTGATTGGGTGACCATCACTACTACGAAAAACACATATAACAGCGGTTGCGAAAGACCTGTAATAATGGTTGAACAACCGTTGTTATGTAGGGTGTGGTTGTAAGTGGACTATTTACAATCAAGGACTATATTTCATGATAGTAAACTAGATATCGCGCTATATACAATCACAGTTGTATTAAACAACCGTTATTGTATGTATTTTAATAAAATAAAAAAATGCAGTACTAAAACAACAATAGTAAGAAAAACAAGAACAACAAGAACAACAACAAGAACAAAAAAACAAAAAAACAACAACAACAACAACAACAACGAGAAAAACAAGAAGAAGAAGAAGAAGAAGAAGAAGAAGAAGAAGAAGAAGAAGAAGTAGAAGAAGAAGAACAACAACAACAACAACAACAACACTAACACCAACAAGAACAAGAACAAGAACAACATAAGGACAATAATAATAACAATAAGAACAACAACGACAACAATAACAAAAAAAAGAACAACAACAACTACCATTGCTAACTTGGATTCATATTTTCCTTGTCTCATTCAAGTTGGGGAAGAGAAGTTGGAGTTTTTAAGTTTGTTAATGAAAGAAATGATACTTTCTAGTATTGTTTATGGAAGAAATGATATTTTTGAGCCTTGTTTAATGGAGAAATAGAGTGTTGTAAATGAAAGATGATGTTTGGAGATAGGAGATGAAGATCATCTAAGTTGAAAGTTCTTCTAAGTTTTAGGTTTCACGTGGATCACTAATGGCAGGTTCTTGAGCGTTGATACTCACTAAAGGGCTTCCAAGATTTGTTTAAGGACGGTGAAGAAACTCAATAAACATGCTTATATTTCCCAATGACCCTGAGTGACTTCTAAACACGCTACATACAACAACAGTTGTATTAAACAATTGTTGTTATATGTCTTTTAATCAAATATAAAAAATGCAGCAGTAGAACAATAATAACAACAACAGCAAGATTCAAACTCGTGACCATGCGCTACATACAACAACAATTGTATTAAACAACCGTTGTTGTATGTCTTTTAATAAAATATAAAATATGCAGCAATAGAACAGCAACGACAACAAGATTCGAACTCATGACCATGTGCCACTTTTTACCATTGTTGAAACTTCCATTTATGGTGAAAAGTGGCTTAAAAATGAAAATAAAAAGAAAGTGTCTAATTGAATAGATTCTACAACGGTGGATCCTTTGGACGTGGTAACGAGGGTGTTGCTGTATATCCTTTTTGTAGTAGTGCATCTAAATTTAGGTTGATAACGTTCAATTAGGTTGGTGTAACCGAGAATATTTGGTTGGTATCTTTGTGTGTTTTAAATAAAAAAAACCAAGACAGAGTTTTCCTTCAAGATCATTGAGATTTGAAGGTTCTGGACAAGATCACGCAAACACGGATTCGACCGAGTGAATGCCTTGGGACAAGGTGGTTCCTTGCAAGGGAGTAGCGCGAGACGGTGAATCGTGTTCGGGAATCTTGGGTTCAACAAGTGTGTTCTAGAAATTAAATCGACTGATCGAAAACCTTGAAGACGAGGAGGTCTTGCAAGCAAGTAGTCAAGAACAAGTGGATTGTAGCGGCATTGTCGGTGACTTGATCAAACTTTGATCAAGGGTATGGATGTGGTAAAATAAAAAACAAACCATTGGGTTTGTAGGTTTAGAGATCTTCATCTCTTGTATAAGCATTTTTCCAAAGATAAGGTTAATTGCAAGTATCTCAATTTGATTTCGAATTGAGGATAGACGTACCCATAGCGAGGCCGATCCGGGAACTTCCTAAACAAATCTTCGTGTCTCTCTCTATCTCTTTAATTTTTGTTTTCGCAAATTATCGAGTTCATCGTTGTTTGATCAATTCGATTGGAAATTATTTTTCAATTATCTTTTAAAGTGTTGTTGTTGATATAATCATAATATCTTTGATTTTGATTGGCTTTTAACATCAACAAAATAAATTAAATTTTCAAACGTTATCGATCGCACACAAAGTGTTTGATAAATTGCCTTTGAGTATTTTAATGGATTTTTGTTTATTGGAAATAAGCTTTATGTATAGTTTTGCATTTGATTGATTCGTGAGTTAATCGTTGTTAAACAATTTGTGTTCATTATAATCCTATGGGTTTACGTTACGTATATCCGAGCTTTCCGATAGTAAGTTCGGTTAGACGATTCGATTCAAGTTATTTATGTTGTGCCATAAAAATTTTGAAATACTATTTTTTGCCAAAAGTTTTGTTTCTTAATTTGTGATCTATTCACATTCCTCTAGATCGAAGTCTAACGCCTAACAACTACTACATAAAAAAATAAAATTTTAATTGTTCGATATTAAGAACCTATTATTTGATTCCTTAATTTTATTTTATGTCGAGTTTTGGTCTCTTGCAATATTTCCAAGTCAATTTTATTGACGTGACCGTGTCTACATCAAAAAATTATTTATACGTGTCATACTATAGAGGAAATTTTATAAACGAGTCATTTTAAATTTGTCATTAAAATGAATTCAAAATAGGGTGAGGGACAAAAACACAAAAGTAATTAAAATTGGAGGAAAGTTAGGCTAGAGTTGGTCAATGTACTGCACATTGGTTCCCTTTCTTAGAAATGCGAGAAAAAAAATAATCATGTTGCGAGTGAGAGATACACCATTGTTTCATGTGTTACTTAAACACCCATGAACCATCTTTTAAAAATTAGATAACCAAATAATTTTGATTATTTTAAAGATAAAATCGTGGTCACTATTTTTTTAAAAAAATATTTATTTTAAATCACCCAATTTTTATATTTGTATTTTTATCTATCTATTTATCTAATTTTATAAAAAAATTGTAAACCACAAAACGGATAGATTAAAAATTAAAGATGCGAAAAGAGGAAGGGGGACCAAACATTACCCCTCAAGGTTAACTAAATAATTAATTTGGGACGTCAGATCTATTCTATTACAAATAAAGTCTTCCCTAAGAAACGAGGAAGATGATCCCACTTTATATCTTGTGTTTTGAAAATTAAAGTAACTAGCATATAATCACATTCTAACCAAATTATGTGGTGTTAACATCTATTGTAAGCTACCTCGTTTGCCTTCATTTCTCCCACGAGTTTAACATCTAGAACAGAATCAATGCTTATATCAACTACAAAGCTGCCCAAGAAGTTACATGCTTTATCTATGAAGATTTCTCCACTTGCAACATGATTTGGGTTGTCAAGAGTAGTGTCATTCGTGTGAAGAAAGAAAGATATAAAATGACTTCTATGAACCATACACTTTAAAAATTATTGATGTGATATTTAGTAATTTAATAAATTATTACAAAATTAAATTCATATTTATACAATATATCAAAATAAATTATATTAAAATTAATTTAAAAATAACTATTCAAAACAAATTTTCATTTGAAACTTTTATTAAAAGTTTCTTTGTAAATTCTTTTTACATAAAATTATATTACACTATAAAAATTATTTTTTAAAAAAACCAAAACAAACGGGCCAACATATATTACTTGAAATTTTCCAATCTCTCGTCTCAAATTTGAAGGGCAGACCAATAAGTTAATTTTTCTAATGTAGGGTCTAAAATTTCATTTAAAAATAATAAGAGGATCAAAAGTATACCGAAGTTTTTATTTTTCATTTCTCAATTTTCAAAATTGAATATCAAAACATTTGAAACCTATTTTTATTTTATTTTACTTTAATTTTTCAAACATATAAATTAAAGAGAGTTTATAAAACTTATTTTATAAATTCATAGAATCAAATAAATTTTATTATTTTTAAAAAAGAACTTTTGGTCGCCTTTTATTTTATAAATTTTTGTACTTTAATCCCTATTTTAAATTAGTAATTTTGAACCTTCTATTTTTCTAATTTTATAAATAAAACATTACATTTGAAAAAACATTCATATGATATTTACTACTTTAAACAACTAATGTGACATCAAATTAAATTCATATTTATTATAAACTTATTAAAAAATACCTAAGATGAGATAGTAATTATTAAATACTGTTGTGAATTAGGATGCCTTTAAACAAAGTATAGTAGGTTTTTTTATAGGCATGAAACACATAAGGGTTAGGGTTAAAGAAAAACAACAAGGATTGATTATAACTGCTATTCTTTACTTTCTCTATAAAACAAATTACAAGTATTCAAGAATAACAAATAACCCTCTCACCCTAATTTGGTTTTGTCACACCACAGAATGAGAGACTATTATGCTATTTATAATAAAACCTAACATACTAAACTAATGGGCCTTTTAACAATTACCCATTACAAGCTAACTTAGGGTACAAACTAACTTAAACAATTGGATCCTTAACACAAGGCCCAATTCGACAACTATATA
Organism: Lathyrus tuberosus; assembly: GCA_022829125.1. NCBI lineage: Eukaryota > Viridiplantae > Streptophyta > Magnoliopsida > Fabales > Fabaceae > Lathyrus > Lathyrus tuberosus. The sequence goes on along the minus strand of JALAZF010000082.1, from coordinate 703,282 downwards.
CTAGAGCACAATTCGACTATAGCATGTAAGTCTTTGACAACCGCATGTGAACAGACTTCGACGACATGCTACACTTGAGTTCGATCTAATATTTGACAAATCTCCACCTTGGATCTAACTCTAACATCAGGAACAGGTTAGTTTTCTTTATGGAGCTTTATCAACTGCATATAGTGGAAAAACTTGCAACTGGCCAACGTCTTGGTGATCATATCAGCAGCATTATGATTTGTCGAAACCTTCAGCACTTGGACTTCTCCACGCTCGATTATTCCTTTGTCGAAATGCAGCCTCACATCAATGTGCTTGGTTCGCTCATGTTAGGTTGAATTCTTCGACAGGTGTATTGTACTTTGACTATCACATTTAACAATGATACTTCGACCTTGAAGTTTTAGTTCTTTTGCAAAACCTTCAAGCCACAATGCTTCCTTCACAACTTTAGTTAGGGTAATATATTCCGCTTTAGTGGTTGATAAGGCAACAACCTTCTGAAGTGTTTCTTTCCAACTGATTGTTGTCCCAAACATAGTGAACACATATCTAGAAATAGATTTTCTGGAATCCATACAACTTGCATAATTAGAGTTGACATATCCTTCGATTGTTGTATTACTATCTTCACCCAATGCTCCACCATAAATTAGGACTCTATTCAGAGACCCATTTATATACCTTAGAATCCACTTCAATGCTTGCCAGTGAGCCTTTCCTGGATTCGCCATGTACCTGTTTACAAGACTTACTGCATATGCTATGTCAGGTCTAGTACAGACCATAACATACATCAAAGAACCCGCTATATTAGCATATGGAATGTTATTCATATAAGCTCTTTCGACATCAGAACTGGGACACTGATCTATACTCAGCTTGTATTAAGAGTTTGTCAGAGTCACAACAGGCTTTAAATTCGACATACCATACTTTTAGAGAATATTCCGTAGGTATGCCTCTTGAGATAAGCATAATTTCGACCGCTTTCTATCTCTTCGGATGTCAATCCCAAGAATCCTGGATGCAGCTCCCAGATCCTTCATGTCGAACTCCTTATAGAGTTCAACCTTCACCCTCATTACATCTTCAACATTGTTGCTTTCTATTAGAATATCATCCACATAAAGCAACAAAATAACAAACGAATTACCAGGTCGAAATCTGAAGTAAACGATGTTCTCGATGTGCTCGTCGGGGTCGGTGGTCCCGTCGTATGTGCCAAGTGACGGGGGTTTCTCCAAGCCTTTTGGGAGACGGGTGGCCAAGATCTCCTGGGACAACGGGTCGCGAGGCTCGTCGTCGTCACTAGAACTGGTGTATGATGGTGACCGGACAGGTTGCTCGCGTCGGCGGTTCCTTCGTGGAGAAGGTGAGCGGTTCCTTCGAGGAAAAGGTGAGTGGTTCCTTCGACGAGAAGGTGGGCAGTTCCTTCGAGGAGAAGGTGAGCGTGCCCGTCCTTTGGACTTGATCAGAGATTCCTCGTTCCTTCGAGTCCTTTTGTGGTCATGAGCGTGCTGGTCACGCGGGGAGATCCGGTCGCGCTTTCGGGCTACGCGAGGATCATGCTCTTGGCGCAGTCTTCGGTCGATTTCTCTCTGTGGCTGCGGGCTTCTTGATCGTCGCTGGTTCCTCAGTGTATGAGGGGATCTTGGACGGCGAGACTCTTTCAGTGCCCCGATCCTCTCGTTTTGCTGCAGGATCAGGGTGTTGGTTTTGTTGAGTGCCTCCAGGAGGGCTGCCACGACCGGGTCGGCGCTGGGCGGAATAGGAACGGACTGGAGGTCGAGAGATGGTTGATCGTTGTTGTGATCAGCAGGGGTAGGGGAAGGAGAAGCAGTGGCTCCATCCCTAAGGAAACGGGCATCTCGGAGGAGAGATGATTGGCTGTCAACGTCAGATTTGTTGACGGGGAGGATGGTTGATTGGAGAGCATCCTTGGATCGATCTTGGGAGGACATGATCGTGATGATGTTTGAGAATTGTTTTGATCTTCGGTTAAATAAAGATGGGGAAAAGAAAATCTTCCCACAGACGGCGCCACTGATCGTGAAGGCTGGATCAGATCCTGTAGAATCAGGCCGCCAACTGCGTCAGGGATGCTGGTCGTATGGAGAGGAGGGGGGTGTACCTGCAAGGCACTCCGACGCTCAAGTGAGAAAGGGTCAGAGAAAAGGGGCAAGTACAAAGTATGAATTCTTAGGGAGAATATTGGATACCTGACCCTCTCAAGCGAGAGGGTTTATATAGAGCCCCCAGCGCGTGGCCAACGATCCTATTTTTGGGGCGAAATAACCGTTTTCCCCAAAGAATAGGTAACTGCCCAAACTAGCCGTTATGCCGGGCAGGGTGCCCGAAACTAGCCGTTATGTCGGGCATAAACGCAGTTCCGGGCACCTGTCCTTTGCTGTTCGGGCAGCGTGGAAGCCGTGCGTAACGGACATCAACGCCGGGGAGGAACATTGCATTCCATGCCCGGTCGGAGGGGCAGAAAAGTCACTTTTGCCCCTCTGTTGATTGGACTTAGGCAATTTGGGCCGCTCTAGAGCAGAGGCGAATTGGGCCAATTCTAGCCATTGGTCAAGTCCAGAACAATTTTCATCAAGATTCATTTGCAACAACATCCAAGGCACATCTCTGCCTTGTAGGTTGGTATTTCTTTGCACATTTTACTATTTTGAATGTTTTCGTATCATTTGCGATGCAGTTTCGATGCTTTTGGTGTGTGAATTGATTATGCCATTACTTGATCCATGATCTTGATGATTTAATTGATTCCATTGCTGTTTATTTGCTGTTATTAAGCTTGATTTTTATGCATAAATTCATACCCGAGCATGTGGTATTTTGGACAAGTGATTTAGTTGTTAAAAGTGCTTTTTGAAAAGCTATTTTTGCCACTGTTACAGAGGTAATCGATTACTCAAAAAGAGTAACCGATTACTCTTCACAAAATTTGCACTAGCGCTGATTTTTTCAACTGAGTAACCGATTACTCTGCACAATTTTCACCAGATTTGCTGTTTTTCAAGCAAGTAACCGATTACCTTCTTAGGGTAATCGATTACCACTGTAACAGAGTGCCATTTTTGGTGTTTTCAAGCTTGTTTGCCATGCTTTCCTCATCTAACTTCCATGTATTAATATGATTGATTTTTATGGATGTTTTAGGTGCTGTTTCACTTCAGTTTAAAGCATGATTGTGAATTTTCCAATGCTCGATCTTTCGATTTCACAATTGTTCATTTTTTTGACATTTGCATGAACATGATCAATTTTTCACATTCTGTTCACACAATAACATAATTTTGTGTTGCATTTTAAGTGTCATCTGGTACTGTTTTGCACTTTTCATTCATGTTTGAATTAAGTTTGTTCTTCAAAGGATAAGCTTAATCTTGTATAATCAATAATGCACCCTTTGCTTTAATAATTTTTCAATTCATTTTGGAAAATTATTAGCATATTCCTCCTTTTTGATTAATTAATCGAAACATCATTTTGATTATTAATCTTCCCGTTGGCGCTCCTCTTTAGGCTTCCTTTAGAGCTTTCTCTCTCTTTCTCCCCCCCGCGAAGGCAGAGTTTCGCGCGACACTGAAGCACTGTATAGCTTAGATCTGTTACGTTGTCCGTTTCAACTTCTACACTACACCCTGTGTGTTAGAGAAGGAATGAGAATGGAGAATTCCTACTCTCATTCTGACCACTCTAGGTAGGGGACGAATGACCCTGTGCCTGGCTTAGTCACCTCTATCTCCAGACGGTAGCGTATCTCCATCCCAAGTTGAGTCGATCCCTGATCACTCTTATCTCTTTCAATCTCTCTTTTGATCAATCACCATCCTTTTGGTTAAAGATCATTGTCTCTTGGGTTAACACCCATCTCTTGCCTCATTGTCTTTTTCTTGTGGTCGATCATTATTTTTTGATTCCCCTGAATAGTCTCAATTCCTTTTTCTTCGGATAAACACAGTTTTCCTGTTAAATACCGAAACCCTTGCGGAGTTCGCAACCTTCTCTTGGTTCTTCTCCCATCGATTGGTTAATCACTTCCTGTCAGTTAAAACACCAATTTTCACTTCTTATCAGTTAACCACAGTCTATCTGTTAACATAATGAGTCCCTTTGGGTTAATCACCTTCACTTGGTTAATCACCCATTTTTCAGTTAACCATAGCCCGTCTGTTAAAATACTGAGTCCCTTCGAGTTAATCACCTTCTCTTGGTTAATCACTCATTTCTTTCCGGTTAATCACAGTTTTTCTGTTAACACCGGATCCTCAGCGGTTAGCAACCTCTTTTGGTTTATTACCCTCTTTCATTGGTCAAGTACTGTTTGTTCAGTCCGTACCGACATCCTCTTTGGGTCACGACCTTCGCTTGGTCCCACACCCGTCCTTTGGGTCACAACCTTTGCTTGGTTCTACACCCATTCTTTTGGTTGATCACAGTTTATTTGTTAAAACCTTTTCTCTCCCCCAGAGTTGCAATCTTTGCTTTCCTCGGTTAACCACTGTTTATTAGTTAATATACCAAAATCCCCCAGAGTCAAACACATTCCCTTGGTTCAATACTCTCTCCTTTTGGTCCATCACAGCCTGTCTGTTGATACCAAACCTTTTTTCCCACAGAGTCTTAATCTCTTTTTCTTCGGTTAACTATTGCCAGTCAGTTAACATACCGAACCCTTTTTCTTTTGATCCCCAGTAAGGTCGTTTACTCTTTGACTTCTTAGCATAATTCTTAGTTCTCTTACCTCTTCAGTGGAGTCTCTGTTATTATTTGCTCCTTTATCTTCTTGGTTTCGGCACCACTTTTGCATGTTATCCTCAGCACAGTTATTGTCTTTCCTTCACATTTCTTTCTTGGTTTTGACACCATTTCTTGGGAATCCCCAGCGGAGTTTCCTTCTTTCTTTTGTTCTTGGTTTTTACCACCTCTTTCCATTTCCTTTTCCGTCTTAGTTCCCCGAACTATAGAAGCTTTGATTCTGCATTCATTCGAATGTAAGATACGTAGGAACGAGATCGCGATGATCTTGGCGAGCACACTTCCACCTTCTTCCATTCTTTTTCTTTTTCCTGGTTCCATGAACTACGGCGCTCTGATCTCCTCATTGCACTATGAGGGTACGTAGGCACGAGGCCCATAATCCTCAGCGAGCACTTTCTTTCTTTCTTTTTTCTTTTTTCTCTTCTCTCTCCTCCTTCTTTTAGCTAGAAGCCTTTAGATAGATAACCCTTCCAAGCCTAGAAGCAAGCGAAATGGTTCCCGTCGAGTGCGACGGATGCGTAAGGTGCTAGTACCTTCCTTTTGCATAACCGAACCCCTGACCCGTTTCTCTTCCCTTTGGGTTTTATAGATATTTTCTTTGTTATTTGGGACTAAATAAAGTTCGGTGGCGACTCTGTTGTATCTTTGAGTGTGCGATTCACTCAGGTATAAACCAGCCATCTTCAACACCCAATGAGGAGATCAGAATATTTCTAGTATTTCAATCGTAGTTGTACTTTTTCTCGTCTTCTTCATTCCATTGTGCTTCAGGATTAGGTACTACCATGTTATTCACATCGGTCATGGTAATTTCCATTGGACCGTTTTGTATAACGCTCCATACCTTCCTATCAATAGAATTGATATGTACACGCATACAATCCTTCCAGTAACTATAGTTCTCAACGTTAAAAACTGGTGCTCTATTGTAAGCCCTTTTCGGCTCGTTTGCCATTTTCTAAAAAGTTATACTTGAAGCACTAGATTAACTGGTGCTCCTGATACCACTTGTTAGACGACGACAATTGATCTAGAAGGGGGGTTGAATAGATCACTACTTTTTAATTGTGAGTAGGCGCTAAAATTTGATTTTTAAAAATTGTTTGCGGAAGCGGCCGAGGAATATCATCTAAACGAACTGGTTACTGAAAGGACCGGATATGCGTAAGCCAAATGGAACGAAAGGCTCGATAAGAAAAATGAATCTCAACTTAACTATTAATCAATTTACCAACAACACTCAATGTTGTGCAATCTCCAATGACCAATTAAAAATTAAACCAAATTGACAATATATCAAACACCTTGTAAGCGTTCAATTTATCGAGCACTTGGAGTGCGAAACACTCTAAGCTATCACTTCTATGTTAGTAAGTGCAGAATTTTCACCAAGCACAATCCAAAATGATTGTGCAATGTTTTCAAATCAGTTTTTCTGCACTAAACTATACCATAATTTTTATCGATCAATTAAACAATCACAAGCGTAAACAGTTCGAAAATTAAAGAGTTAGGGAAAGAGAAACGACACCAAGTTTGTTTAGGCAGTTCCCATTTCGTCCTCGCTTCTGGTACGTATGCCCTTAATTCTAAATCTAGAATTGAGATATCTATAATCTTGTTTGCAAATTGTTTTTACAAGAGAAGCCTTAGCTATCACACACTCAAGAAACTCTGTTGATGCTGATACTATGTCTTCTCTTCCCTTGATTTGAGTCGAATCAAGTGCCTCGAACTTGTTGAATGAACCTCCGATTGACGCTACTAGATTGACAGAACCCACCGTTCTTCGATCACCTTCGCTCGACTGATTATAATTCACAAAACATTCGATCCCAAACCTATTGTTGTACAATCCTCCGGTTGACGCTACTAGATAGACAGAACCCACCGTTCTTCGATCACATTCGCTCGGTCGAATTAAATGCACACAAAGATCTGAACCAAAAACCCCCAAATCCAATTGATCTTGGAGGACAAAACCCTAGAGATTTTATGCAAGAAAAAACCCACTGAAACACTCACCCCAAACAAGATACACTCCTATGTTTGGACGTTATCACCTCATGATGCAGAAGATCAACAAAAATGGTTATGTGTATTTGTTGAGAAAATGCAGGAATGAAGATGAAGATGATGAGAGAAAATTTTCAGTGTAAATCTTTCACTTTTTCTTGTTGTTATGTAAAAAATGAGGAACAAAGTATTTAAATGATGCTAGGACCAACTACCACAAATAACAGCATTTTGAAACTTAGAAAAACCAGAAAAATGACCCTCATTTAGCGAAGAGTCGACCTAAATTTTATGAGGGTCAGGTGGGCAAAACTGTGCAAGTTTGAGTACCATGCGTTGACCGCTACAGGGTCATGCCTCGATGCATGGCTGATGAAAATGCACAATGAAGAAGTGGCTCCAGTATACGTCGACCTGTGGGTCAGCGTGCGCTTACCCGAGGGAAATGCAACAAAGAGATCCTTTCATGAGTCGACCAAAGCTTAGTTTGGGTCGACTCAAACTACCAAAACTCCTAAAAATTGATTTTTTCACATGTTTTCATCTACCTAGGCAATGTTTATGCATACCTATGACTCATAGCATGATCATACACATATAATAGATGTGTAAGACTCTTCCTATATGTTTGGACACATGATTATTGATTGTTTATGCATTGTGAAATACGGATGCCGACAATGATGATATGATACCGTCCAAATTACATACTATGAGCTAGTACATATTTTGGCATCATTAAAATGAAGATCGAGTGTAAGACACCTTGCCCCCACAATACTTATATCAACTGAAAAGCAACCCAAGAAGTTACATGCTTTGTCTATGAAGATATTTCCAATTGCATCATGGTTTGTATTGGCAAGAGTGTTGCACTTGATCCAATGGAAGAAATGATGTGAAATGACATTTATGAACCTGACATTTTAAAAATAATTGACGTGATAATTAGTATAAAAAAATTATTACCACATCAAGTTAAATTCATATTTATAACAAGGGTTAATAGCCATTTTGCCCTCTGCCATATAGGCGATGTTCGAAAAACTCCCCTGTAAAAAAAACTTGCAAAAAAACCCTAACATTTGAAGATTCTCTAAATTTTAACCTTCATTACATCCAGTCACAAAAAACCTGCCATTTTGACCCCTGCCATTTTGGCAGCGTTTTTATTTTGACCCCTGCCATTTTGGCAGCGTTTGTATTTTGACCCCTGCCATTTTGGCAGCGTTTTTATTTTGACCCCTGCCACATCAGCTTTTTTGGTGACTGGATGTGATGAAGGTCAAAATTGAGAGAATCTTCAAATGTTAGGGTTTTTTTTTGCAAGTTTTTTTTACAGGGGAGTTTTTCGAACATCGCCTATATGGCAGAGGGCAAAATGGCTATTAACCCTTATAATAATTTATCAAAATAAAAGATATTAAAATTAATTGAAAAACTTAAATATGAAATATAATTTTAATAAAAAAATTAGTTTTAAAAACATCTAAATACAATAAAAACCTAGGCAATATAAAAAGTAAAATATCTAAAAACTAATTTTGAAAAAGTTAAAAATAAATAATGAATTAAAACCAACAAAAACTATTAATTTTGTCAAACTACTAAAAAATGTTAAACTATTTAAATTTTTTTGAAAGCACTATCTGTAACGCCCCGATTTGTTTAATTGTATTTAATTATTTCCATTATGTGAATTTTGTGAAATGTGTGAATTTATTGTATTTTACCTGCTAATTGAGTTAAGTGGTTAATTTCCCTGATAGGTAAAATATTTACAATAAATTATAATTTCTTTTCAACTTTTAATTCCCGAAATTTATTTCATCGCGTTTTGAGAGTGTTTGCGAGATATTTGAGTTGAGGAGTAAAATGGTCATTTTGGGTAGTTAGATATTTTGTTATAAATAGAAATTTAGAGAGAAAGGAAAAAGAAAAGAAAGAAAAGAGAAAGAGAAGAGAAGGAAAAAGAGAGAAGAGGAGAAAGAGGAAAAAGTGAAGAAACTCCGTTTCAATCGCGAATAATCGGGTAAGGGTGAGAAGTTTCGATTATATTTGGCTTGTATATGTATATGTATGTGTATGTTTGAATGTTTACTTGTTTCTCTTAGTTTTTCAATTATAGGTCGAAATGAGATAAACGAGTAGAAATCGATGTTTTCACGTCGGAATTCGATAAAAATTGTGCTGTATGATCACATTGTGTTTATGAATAATCGTTGATATTTGTTTTGATATTGAAACCGTTTTGGTGGGTAAAAGTTGGATTTTGGACCAAGGAAAACGCAGCAGAAAATTCTGCATCTGATGTGAACCGCCGGGCGGTGCGCAGAGCGTCGGGAGACGCGGGCTTGCGTCGGGCGATGCCCGAGAGTCGCAGCTTGGCACGATTCTGACTCCTTTGAGTCATGAATGGGGAATTGTTACGCCCCTGCTTCGCCGGGTGAAGTAGAGGCGAAGGGACAGCGCCGGACGGTCGTTGGGTAGCGCCGGGCGGTCCTGGGTAATTTCAATAATTATGTTTCCTTTTAAATCCCATAACTTGTGACCCGTTTATCTGTTTTGAGTGTTCTTTGTACCGATGGAAAGCTAATAAAATGTTCTTTCTTATTATAATGGTTTTGATATTGTTGGCCGATTTAATTATATCGGGAATTTAGGAATGTGTCGTTTTGTCGACTTTTACCATCTTAACTGTGTGCATTTGATGTGTTATCATGCAATATGCTTTTAATATGTATCGTATAGCTTGTGTGCTGTTATATGATGTGAATATATATGATGAGTGTTGGTGATGATGATTTGTGGTCTTATGGAGAAATAAATGTGTTGTTTTGGGTTGGCTTCAATGTATGATAATGATGTTGTTATGAGGTTTTGTGGTAATTATTTTGGTTGATGGTGAGTAATTCTTAATGTGAATTGATATGAGTGTATATGCTAAAATGCTAATTGTTGTGGTTTGCGGATTATGATGAAATGCATTGTTTATGTGAAATTCAATGTGTGTTATTTGGTGGCCTTATGGCAAGTAAATGCATTGTGTGAATTGATTTCCAATGCATGAATAATGATGATGAGATCAATCATATTGTTGATTTGTGGTGATGCATTTGAATGTCATGAGTCCTTGTATGCCAAACATCATGATATGCATCTTGTGATGTCGTGTGCCCTAGTGGGTGTGAGCGACAAAACGATTCCAGAGGGAATCCGCTATAACATCGGCCGCCTTATACAAAGAGGACTGAAAGCGGTCCATAAATGTCGTACGCCTTATACCACGAGGACCGAAAGTGACGGGGAACATCGTTTGCCCGACGGGGAGTTACGCTAAGTAACAAGCGATGGTTCCAATAGTTCCTGAGTGAACTAGTGATGAGATGATGGATGGATGGTACCGCATTGCATTTGCATAGAGTCATTGTATCGGTCTCTTTGCATTTGCATAAATCATGAATGGATTGATTATGTGTGGAAAATCATGAATGGATTGATTATGTGTGGAAAATCATGAATTGATTGATTATGTGTTGAGTTTGTGATTGGATTGGTGAATTGATGTGCATATGTGATAAATGCATTGGTAATGGATGATATGTTTTATGTATAGACATATGTTATGTGTGTGGTGGTGTGTTTCCATATGTTATAACTTTGGTGTGCCTTATGTGTGAATATGTGATTATGTTGGTATAATTGATATATGCTATGTGTATTAGTATGTGATGCTTGTGGTGAGAATAATTATGCATGTGATTTTGTATGTGTTTGCATATTATTATGCAATCTTGATTTAGTTGTTATTTCTCACCCTTCTGCTGTGGTTTGTTGCTCTGTGAGGCAATTGCAGATTAGTGGTCTTGGAGGCTATTGTGAAGATTAGTTCTCCATCCTTTTGTCGGTCTGTCTGCTCTGATACGTAACACGGGAGTCGGGGAACACTTTTATTATCTATGTATACATTTGTTGAATATGTTTTGTATTACTTTTGTATGAATATCTTGACGTGCTAAAACGATTTATTTTGTAAAACAAGGCAGTTATGGATCTTTCCGCTTTATTCTATAATTGACCTTTCCTTGTATATGGAAAAAGTTCCCTTAGAGGTTATTCCATTTTGTGTTATGTATCGAAAAATTATGAGCAGGAATTGTGTTTTCTTTCTTTAAATTGTGGCATCCTTGTTTCTGTCGGAAAAATAAATTTTTATTCACTCTGATTTATTTATGTATTATTTATTCGCGATGGGAATTAGGGTGTCACATTATCTATAAACAACAAGTTAATAAAAAACTAATGTTTTGATCGCTAAATTTAAAAAACCAGTTTATTGATTCATTGATTTAAAAAAACCTACTATCTACAATGACGGATTTTAATATTCATCTCATATATTATGGGAAATTTTGACCAATAAGTTAGATTTTAAATTGGAGGATTTAAAACTTCTTTTAAAAATAATAAGATGATCAAAAGTATATCTAAGTCTTTATTTTTCACTTCACAATTCTTAAAATTGAAAATAAAAACATTTGAACGCTATTTTAAAGATAGTGTATAAAACACGAGGGAGGGAGAGAAAAAGGAAGAACTTGAGGGTTAGTGATATGAATTTTTGTTTTTCTCCAATTAGTTTTAAGAAAATAGAGATTCTGAATTCGTTAATTACTGGATCAAGTTAATTTTGTAGAGAAGGTTCATTAGACACATTGATACCCGTTCCAAACCCAACCACAAAATATACAAACGTTAATTTTAAATAAAACTGTTTGAGAAATATATTTTTAAAATATATTCTAAAAATAAAAATATGTATATTCTATATATTTATTATTTTGTATAATACATTTTAGAGAACAAAGGTAGTGCACTGACATTCAATAGAATAATAACATTTCGCCATGTCATATCAGTATTTTAAAATTAAACTTGTGATTTGGCGGGATACACGTCCGTGATTGGTTAACGGTGCAAAAATATTTTACACTGTCGATGTATAATCTTTTTTCTCTACATTTTAATATCTCATATTTTAATCGCGATATAAATGTTAAATATAAATATGAAATCACGATTTATTTTCAATTTTTTATATTTTTAAATCAATTATATTTATATTTACGAGATGTATAATATGATACTCGGACTTACATTTAATCCATTCTATTTTAGATTAACAATATTTATATTTGTGTCTACTATATAAATATTTACTATACATGGCATATTTAATTTTGTGAGTTCCAAATAAATATGAGCTATATTATTATTTGAATAAATTATATTAAATACGTGTAATCATCCACTTTATTTTTGAAACATTTTGCAAACAGAATTCTTTACATGTGATATGTATAAATTTACAAATTTCTTTTTACTATTATTTTCTCTTAATTTCCTTGATAAAAAATAATTTATCGTGTATTTTCTCTCAGATACAATATTTGTTTTTAGTTAAAATATGCTTATCTTATTAGTTTTAATTTAAAATTGTAAACAATTTTTTTCAAAGAAAAATATTGTTGTTAAATAACACATAAAGTAGACACAACAAATAAAAAAGGAAAAAAAAAATTAAAAGAATAACCTTTTTTATTATAAGAATATATAAGAGTAATGAAACATTAAAAACAAAATAAAAAAGTATTGTAGATATTATGTACAATTTTAATTGCAATTTTAACTTATTTTAATTTATAAAGAGACAAAATTCATATATATTATTTTTTAAAGTTAAACAATATATGCTACAAAAGTGTTTTTCTTATGAGATTTTATATTTTAAATTTTAGCATATAAGTAATTTTGGTCACTATATTTTTCAAAAAACTACTCATCTATTTTAAAATTTAATTTTTAGTTCTATAATTTATAATTTTCAAAGATTTAGCACCCACCATATGTTTGTGTCAAATTTGTTGACGTGCTTTGATTAACAAACGTAAAATTCATATCATATCTTAGAGGCAAATTTGACGATGAGTCCTCTTATATTCATCGAACGAAATATTCTCACGACATCAAAATGAACCTCTAAATAAGGCAAGTGACCAAAATTAGAAGAAAAAAAATTGAAGGAACAAAAAGTTGGTTTTAAAAATGTGATCTTAAATATTTTTTTATAAAAAAACAAGATGATTGAAAGTGAATTTAAATCTTTTGCACCTCATTTGTGACATGTCAATGCAATTTCTCTAAATTCATCCTGATTTCTATAGATATCCTCCAATCAAAACTATGGGTCATTCATAAAGGTCTAGGCAAAGATATGAACATTATTGACTTGATTGCTTCACAAAATCATCCATTAACATCAATCTCATTGAGAATCCATTGAATAAGAGTATCATAAACAAGCAGTGTTGATTATAAGTATCAAATATATCTTGCTTGAAAACATTATGTTTCGAGTTATTCATATCTGCTAAATTGATTTATTAATTCACAACTCCACTCATTAGAAATTAAGTAGCATCATTGAAACATATGCTGCAGGAAATTTATTTTCAAAATTTTAGTTTGTTTCTCTTTTTTTATTATTTTAAATACTTAAAAAAACATTTATATTTTTCTCTTCCAAAACTTCAAAACTAAAAATCAAAGGTAACCTTTTAAATATATCGAAAAAATATCCTAGAGAAAAGTTGCTACATAAAAATATGAAAATTTGATCGATTGATATTAAGAATCTGTTATTTGATTATTTAATATTATTTTATGCTGAGTTATGGTTCCTTGCAATATTTCCAAGTTAATTTTATTGATGTGATAATATCTATATCAAAAAATTAAATATACAAGTCATACTTTATAGGAAATTTTATAAACGTGTCATTTTAAATTTATCATCTAAATGAACTCAAAATAGGGCAATGGCCAAAAACAAAAAATAAGTAAAAGTGGAGGACCAAAAATTGGTTATTACAGTGGAGGACTAAATATTTATTTTAAAAGTAATAATAGAATAAAATGGTATTTCAACCGTTATTTTTTATAAAATTGTTATGGACTGTACCAATGGCTAGACATGACCCAATTCACTTCTGCTCCAAGAACGGGCCAATTGCCTAAGTCTAATCCATAAAGGAGCAAAAGTTACCCTTCTGTCCCTCCAACCGGGCAAGGACTGCATCGCTCCTCCCGGAAATGTTGTCTGTTCCGCACGACTTCTTCACTCCCCGAACAGCTAAGGGCATGTGCCTGAAACTATGCTTATGCCCGACATAACGGCTAGTTTTGAGCACCCTGCCCGACATAACGGCTAGTTTTGGGTAGTTACCTATTCTTCGGGAAAACGATTATTTTGCCCCGAAAATAGGACCGTTGGCCACGCGCTAGGGGGCACTATATAAACCTTGAGAGGGTCAGGTATCAAATAATCACCTTACGAACTCATACTTTGTACTTGCCCCTTTTCTCTGACCCTTTCTTACTTGAGCGTCGGAGTGCCTTGCAGGTACACCCCCTCCTCCTCTTCATACGCCCAGCATCTCAGGCGTACTTGGTGGCCCACTTCAACAGGATCTGATCCAGCCTTCACGATCAGTGGCGCCGTCTGTGGGAACTCTTGTTCTCCTCTTCTTTCTTTCCCCGGAAACCAAAGATCAAAGCGAATTTCCAAGATTATCATCATGGCCTCTCAAGATCACGCCAAAGGTGCTCTCCATTCCGCTGTCCTCCCCGTCAATAAGACTGACGTTGATGGTCCCTCTTCTCTCCTCGGAGATCCCCATTTTCTAAGAGACGAGGCCACATCCTCTCCTTCCTCCACTTTGGCTGATCGCGAAGACGACCAGCTCTCACTGGCCATCAAGCCCATTCCTGCTCCACCCAACGCCGATCCAACCGTGGTGGCCCTTCTTGAGGCGATCAACAAAACCAACCTCCTGATCCTGCGGCAGAATGAAAGGATCGGGGCACTGGAAGAAACTGCCCGTCCAAGATCCCCCTCCGAGGAAAAGCCATCGACGGTCCAAGAGCCCACAACCCCGGTGAGAAGTTGACCGAAGGCTACACCAAGAACCAGAATCTCGCGTCGTCCAAAAACGCGACCAGGTTTCCCCGCGAAACCAACACTCTCCCGGCCACAAGAGGACCCGAAGAGTCAAGCAGTCACCCCCGGTCAGGTCAAAGGGCTAGGCCCGTTCACCTTCCCCCCGAAGAAGCCGTCGCCACGAGCGAGTCGTTCGGTCCCCGTCACCAACCAGTTCTAGCAGCGATGATGAGCCTCACGGCCCGTTATCCCAAGAAATCTTGGCAACACGCCTACCCAAGGGCCTGGAGTAGCCCCTAACACTAGGCATGTATGACGGTACGACTGACCCTGACGAGCACATCAAAAACATCGATGCGCTGTTGGATTACCGCGGCGTCCGGGGAGCCATCAAGTGCCGACTATTTCCAACCACGCTCCGAAAAGGAGCAATGACTTGGTACAAACAGCTGCTCGAAGAGTCTATCACTTCGTGGAAGCAACTGGGTAGAATGTTCTCCCGGCATTTCGCAGCGTCGCGGCGCCACCCCAAGACTGAAGCCTCCCTTGGGGGCCATAATCCAAGGAAATGACGAACCTCTCCGGGCATACATCGAGAGGTTCAACAAAGAAGCAGTACAGGTTCCTACAATAGGCGAGATGAAAAAATTTCTACTCGAGCAAGGACTCCGCCCGGGCTCATAATTTTCTAAAGCCGTCGGCCTCGCACCTCCGAGGAACCTGGATGCCCTCCTCCTCAAGGCACAGTTACATATTCAGTACAAGGAGAAGGAAGCGGCCAACTCCGTCCGAGCCTCCCGCCACCAGAAGAATGCTCGGGCCTCCAGAGGCGAAGAAGCCTCGACATCCCGTCAAGGAGAAAGGAAGCGCGAAGACCATCCTTGGGACTCCCGCGACAGCAAGGGACACTCCAGACGATTCCATGACTACACCCCCCAGACCGTCTCCAGGGAGAAGATACTGTCCGAATGCGCGAATTTGGAATTCAAGCAAGTAGGAGTCTGCTTCCCCAAACAAATACCGGCCAAACCCAACGCCGACAAATCAAAGTACTGTCGTTTCCATAAGAGTCATGGCCACACTACCGAAGACTGCATCCATTTGAAGGATGCTATCGAAATACTGATCAAGGATGGCCACCTGAAGCAGTTCACGAAAAAGAAAGATGCTCCCCGACAAGACGCCCAGGAGTCCAAAAAGGTAGACGAAGAGGTGCCTTCCTCGGAAGAGGCCAACATCCAGGTCGCCATGTCCGTATCGCGACCAGAGGACTTCTACATTCCAGATGAGCTCAGCGCTCCTGCCTACTTCATGGCCCACAGCCCGTGGGAAACATTCCCCTCCGCCATGGTCATCTCGGGCGGGGGCTTCAATAAAGTCACGGTGGGCTCCGTGAAAAGGAAATTCGAGCACCTAATGTGCACGAGCTCCAATAAGGTGACCACACTCGACCAAGCCCGAAATAGCTTTGTCCCCATCTCCTTCTATCGGGAAGAGCTCCTCAGAGGATCTCCAAACTCAAGCATACCCCTGCTCGTCAGAGCTCGGATAACAAACTTCGATGTTCGCAAAATCCTCGTCGACCAAGGAAGCTCGGTTGACATTATGTACTCCCAGCTGTTTTCAACACTTCAGCTGAACGAATCACACCTCACCCCCTATGTGGGGTCTGATTTACAAGGATTCAACGGATCCGTGGCCAAACCCCGGGGGTACGTCGAACTGATCGCCACTTTTGGATCAGCAGAGATGGCCAGATCCGTCAAACTGCAGTTTTTGGTGATCGATTGCTCGTCACTGTACCAGTGTTTCTTCAGAAGACCAACATTGGCCGAGTTGGTAGTTGTGCCTTCAACTGTCCACCTCAAGATGAAGTATTACACTTCAAAGGGGATGGTCGCCACCCTTCACGGCGACATCGAAGCCATACGATGATGTTTTAAAGCAACCACAAAGGGACTCAACGCCATCACGTCTAAGCCAAAGGTTTCGAACAAGCCAGCCTTGTCCAGCAGTTCTGAAGAAGCCAAGCCTCTGCCTCAGGTCAGCTCCATTGACCTCGACAGCCGCTTCCCCGAAGAAGACTGGCAGGAGGACCAAGCTGCTTCAACCAGCTTATCTGCCCTGTCCAACAGCAGCTCCCATCCGATGCGCCCAATCTCGGATGGCAACTTCGAGACCGTTTTGTTCGGAGACAACCCCCAGCGGGGAGTGAAGATTGGAGCGGATCTCCTCGATATCGCGAGGAAGCAACTCAAAGCCTGCCTCCGTGAGAACGCTGATCTGTTCTCCTGGAGCGCAGCTGAGATGCCCGGCTTGGACCATTCTGTCGCCTGCCATCAACTTACGATTGACCCGGCCATCAAAGCGGTAGCACAACGTAGGAGAAAACAGTCTCCGGAGAAAACGGAGGCTGCAGAAAAAGCTGTAAAGGACCTCCTCGAGGCCAAATTTATCTCGGAGGCCAAGTACACCACTTGGCTGTCCAACGTTGTACTTGTGAAAAAATCTAATGGCAAATGGCGAATGTGCATTGACTACACCGATCTTAATAAGGCATGCCCGAATGATGCCTACCCCCTCCTCAATATTGATAAACTTGTTGATAATTCTGCCGGTTTTAAACTTTTATCATTCATGGACGCCTATTCGGGCTATAATCAAATTCCAATGGCAATGAGCGATAAAAAATACACGACCTTCATGACCGAATCAGGCAACAATTACTACAACGTAATGCCCTTCGGCCTGAAGAACGCCGGCGCGACCTATCAAAGAATGATGAACAAGGTCTTCCGGGGAGAGATAGGAGACATGCTCGAAGTCTATATGGACGACATGATCGTAAAATCCCACGAGGAAACCGATCACACCGTCCACTTAAGGAAGGTCTTCGAATAGGCCAAAAAGTACCAGATGCGTTTCAACCTGGAGAAGTGCACGTTCGGTGTCCGGACAGGAAAATTCCTCGGCTTCTACTTGACGGAACGAGGAATCGAAGCCAACCCTGATAAGTGTCGGGCATTCTCCGAGTTTCCAACGCCCAAATCAAAGAAATCCATCCAGTCCCTCAACGGGATGCTCGCGTCATTATCCCGTTTCGTGGCCAAGTCTGCCCAACATGCCCGACCATTCTTCGAACTCCTCCGCAAGGAGACAACATTCAAATGGACCGAGGAATGTGACCAGGCTCTCCTCCATCTTAAACGAGCACTCTCAGAACCGCCCGTTCTCTCTCGCCCAGACAACGGAAAAACTTTGTACCAGTATCTCGCCGTAGCAACCGAGGCAGTAAGCGCCGCTCTCATCCGCGAGACCCCTGATGGGCAGAAGCCCATATACTTCAAAAGTAAAGCACTGCAAGGACCAGAGTTGAGATACCAACAGATTGAAAAAGTGGCGCTGGCCCTCATCAATGCATCTAGAAGACATAGACACTACTTTCTAGCCCACACGATTGTGGTTCGAACAGATACCCCCGTAAAACAGCTACTGGGATGACCAGACATGGCCGGTAGGATGCTTAAATGGTTGCTCGAGCTGTCCGAATTCGACATCCAGTATGAGAGCAGGAAAGCCCTCAAGGCCCAAGCTTTGGCCGACTTCGTCGTAGAGATGACGTTTGCAGACTCCCCCACTTGCGGAGCATGCAAATGGGCCATTTTCGTAGACGGGGCCTCCAGTTCGGCGGGAAGCGGTGCATGCATCATACTGGAAAGCGACGAGGGAATCATCGTTGAAGTATCACTCACACTATCCTTCCCCACCTCTAACAACCAGGCTGAGTAAGAAGCCTTCCTCGTCGAGTTACGCTTGGCCGAAGACCTTGGCGCAAAAGAAGTCGTTATTTGTACAGATTCACAACTCGTGGTCCTTCAAGTCCGAGGGGAATATCAAGCCAAAAACGACAACCTGACCGACTACTTAGCCTTGGTCAAGAAGGAAATGATGAAATTCGCAGCCGTAGAGGTAAAACATTTTCCCCGCGAATACAATGTCCGGGCAGACGTTTTGTCCAAACTAGCCAGCACAAAGAAGAAAGGCAGAAATAAGTCCGTCATACAAGAGGTTCTTCCTCGAACCAACATTGAGAAAGCTTCCCCGACCCTCGACGTACAAGTGATCGGCACAGCAATTGCTGGATGACCCCCGTTTACAACTACCTCGCTAGAGACGAACTCCTGTCCGACCCTAAAGAGGCCAGCGTAGTTAGGTGAAGGGCCTGCTCCTATGTCCTGATCGAAGATAAACTCTACCGGCGAGGATTATTCATCCCGCTCCTCAGGTGTGTCGAGGAAGAAATGGTCGCCCACGTCTTGCGCGAAATCCACGAAGGAATCAACGGCCAATATCTCGGAGGAAGTTCCCTTGCCAGAAAGGCCCTCCGAGCAGGATACTACTGGCCAACCATGTAGCACGATGCTAAAGAGCACGTGAAGAGGTGCGATAAATGCCAACGACACAGGGATATGCACCTAGCTCCACCTAATGAGCTCAAGGCTATGTCCTCCCCGTGGCCATTTGCCTGGTGGGCCCTGGACATCCTAGGACCCTTTGTGGTGGGATCAAATCAGAACAAATACATAATAGTAGGGGTGGACTACTTCACAAAATGGATAGAAGCGGAGGCCCTGGCCAAGATAACTGCCCTTAACATACTGCGTTTCTACAAACGAAATTTCCTCGCACGTTTTGGCATCCCCCAGGCGATAGTCACGGACAACAGGACATATTTCACAGACAGGAAGTTCCAGGACTTCGTCGCCCAGCTAGGCACGAAGCAACACTTCACATCCGTCGAACATCCCCAGACAAACAGGCAAGCTGAAGCGGCGAACCGAGTCATCCTTTGAGGCCTCAAACGGAGGCTGGACGAAACGAAGAAAGCTTGGGTCGAGGAACTGCACAGCGTCTTGTGGGCATACCGCACAACCCTACACTTTTCAACCGGGGAAACACCCTTTAGCCTGGCTTACGGAACCGAAGTTGTGATCCCCATCGAAGTTCACGTACCCTCCAGGCGGACATAATCGCCCCCTAGATAAGGAGATGAACGAAGAATCATTAAGGGAGGAACTCGACCTCGTCGGGGAAGTCCGATCAGGGGCAGCACTCCGCGAAGCCTCGCTAAAGCAGAAAGTTATTCTCAGGCACAACGCCAAGGTGATACGACTAGAGTTCGACGTGGACAGCCTTGTCCTAAGAAGAAACCATAAGGAATCTTGCGAAGGCAAACTAGCCGCTAACTGGGAAGGGCCCTATCGTGTCCGGGCAAAAACGGAGAATGGGGCCTATTACCTAGAACATCTCAACGGGGAAGAACTTGCTCGACCATGGAACACCGAAAAGCTGAAACAATACTACATATAAGGCCTTAATTATCGGTTTGATCCATCACGATGACGGGCATTGCACACCGACTATGATGCGCGCCTAGGTACAAGCATCGCATGCCAATAAAGCAGAACCCCGCTCAGGAACGAGCCAGGTCTCTGCTCGATAGCGGTCCCTTAATCGAGCACCACCGTCGTCAAAGTACTACGACAGGAAGAACACCCAGCTCGCGATGGGAGGTTCACGCCGTGAACTCAGACCTCAAACGTGACCTGAGCTCCACATCCTTGCCCGGATATTCCCCGACCGTTCGACCAGTACCCCTCACTGTCGAACACATCTATAACGAGTAATTCCCTAAAACTAAAAGCGAATAAAAGTAATCCCTATTACAGGCATACATGCACGAACGAGCATTAACACAACACTTAGCGAAATTTAAAGCAGATAAAGCCATACAAATCACAAAACCGGCCACAAGGACCGGGCACATAATTAAAAAGTAATAAGTGGTTGCGAGGACCACAATTGTGCTTGTTACATAAACTGGAGGCTACGCCCCCATTCAAAATAAGTTACAATAAATTACACGGCACGCAGGCCAGAAAAAATTACAACAACAATAAAAACCTTCACTCGTCTATCTGATCAGTCTGCTCGGCGTTAGGCTGAGGCTCCTGGCTTTCCACGGCCTGATTCTCAGCATGCTCTTCGAGGAGGGAGTCTGGTCTAATTATCTGGCCGTCCTCGACGTGCGCCAGATAATGGGTACCCTCGGTGGAAAAGTCAAGTTCAAGGTTCAACACCCGCAGTTGAGACACGGAATTCCTGAAGGATTCGTCCGTAATGATGATGTTATCGTCCTCGGCCGCCAACATACGGGCAACCAACTTAGACCTTGTCCTTAGCTCCTTCACGTCCTCGGGTTCATCTTCGCCCGGAGCATTGGCCGCTCTCAGCTGCTCGACCAGCTCCTCAGCCGCCTTCTTCTCTGCAGCTAGCGTAGATTTCTCCCCCTTCAGCTTGGTCACCTCCTCGTCTGCCTTCTTCCAGGCATCCTCAGCACTCCTAGCCTCCTCCTTGGCTTTTCTCGCCATCTCTTCCAGAGACGCTATGGTAGCCCGGGCAGCCCTCAGTTCAGACTCAGTTGCAGAGTCCCCTTCAGCATAGATGGCCGCCATCTCCAAAACTCTGAACAATGTAGAGGCATCTTGGGCCACCAGCGCCCTCTTGCTCGGGCGATCCATGCCTTCCAGCCGGAGAGATTCTGCCCGTGGCACAACCTAGGATGTCTCCTCAAAGAACTTTCTGTCAAGGATACACGGAGGAAGCTTAAACTTCCCTTTTTCTGGTGCCTGGGTGAGATCTACCCCTTCAGTGGCCTTGAACCGCTTGGGCCGTGAGGCCAGAGGCAAGGGAGATCTCTAGGGGGCAGGAGTGGGAGAAGAGGTCCCCGCAGCAGGCTGAGGAGGAGTAGGAGCATGCTGGGAAAATCGAGACTTGGGAGTGTAATACCCCAAAATTTGCTCTCCCTTTTTGTCATCTTAGCATAGCATTATCATTTATCATATCATATCCATCTCATTAGCATTGCATTGCATTTAACATAGAAAAATGAAGCATAGCATCCCTCTTACCATCAAGGCATGTGATCAGGTGGAAGGTGGACAATCAAGGGATCATTCAAAGCACAAAAAGGTCAGTCAAGTTGCCTCAAGGCAAGCCAAGAAGTCTTTCATGTATCATATTATCTCAATTAACCATCCAACACCTCAAGAAAGTGAGATTCAATAGGAGATTGAAGCACTATATTCTTCATTATGTAAGAGGTCCAAAAATTAAAGGAAAACCCTCAAAAGAGATAGTTCATTGATCCAAAATCATCCTCAAATGGTATATCTCATCACCCTTTAAGAGGATACACAACATACTCTGAGGAATTTGAAATTGAAGACTGCACATTTTTCTCCTAGGAGGTGGGCACCAAAACTAGGGTTTCCCATTAAATCAGGGAATCCTTGATTTTTTGGACAAAACTTGATGTCATGGTATTCTACATGTTCTTAAGTGTATGTGTATGGAAAATTGCCTCTCAATTGGTTTTAGAAGGGGTTCAATTGGAAGAAAGATAAAAAATCAGGAAAATTGGGGCCAAGTCAAATAATCAGAAGGAAAAGTCAACTCTTGACTTTTTGAGGCCAAATCCATAAAATTCATGTTAAATGTGTCCAATGTACAAAATTTGGTCAAGAAACTCCAAAGGAATCATGAAAAAATCAAGAGGTGGAAAGTTGCCATTTTTGGAAGAAGAAGGGTTACTAAAAATAGCAAGTTTTGGCCATTTTGCATCAGAATTTGAACCAAGGCCATTTAAAATTGAAGCAGCAAATGAAAATTCCACTCGGCCACAACAAAAGATCTTGTTTTAAGCTTCACATCCATATGTGGAACATCTCTATTGGATAAAAATTGAGTGAGATATGATTGATCAAAGTTTGAGCAAAGTAGGTTCAAAACTAGGTCATGACCAAGATTTTCAGGGCACGCGCGCAGTCATTTTCTCAAACAGTTGGTGAGCCAAATGTCCACCCATTTTTCATCAAGATAAAAGCCTCAAATGGAAAAGTTTCCAACATCAAAGTTGTTCCTTGTAGTGTCATCTTCAATGTTGATGTGTGAAAATTTTGATTTAACCAAGTTATGAGATAGTTTGGAGGGTTCAAAGTCATGTTGTTTGTGCTGAAATTTTGTGTGCCAAGTTGCCATGCCAGCCAACCTCTGGCCACGCCCACCAACCAGTTTTGAACCAATGCATTCATAGCTGTTTTTAGGCATATTTGAGACCTCATTTCACTTCAACTTTCAAACCAATGTTGTTCCCCAATGTACCATCTTTCTAATGACATCAATGTTTCATTGTTTCATTCACTAACCATGGAGAAATTCACCCTCAAACACCCACTGTTACCATGATGATTTGCTGCATAATATTTTGGTTCAAACATACATCAAATACATGACAGAGGTTTTATGTGTGCTGCCTCATTAAGACCAACACATATCTGCACCTCTCACACCCTTGCTCGAGTTATGCATGAAAAAGGAAAGGTTGGAAGCTTGCAAAAGAAGTTTGACAGCAGACACATGGTAACACATTATGAGCTAGCCATACCATATCATCACTCTCCCTAACTAACTTGACTCAGTTAGTTAGGGATGACTCAGTTAATCAACTTGACTCACCCTAACCCAACTCATTAAACCGTGGTCAGCTCACCATATAAAACAAATTTTCACTTCACAATTTTTTGGGCCAACTTCATTTTCACACTCTCACTCAGAAACACTCCCATTCTCTCTCAATCTCTTCACATTGCAATTGATTTTCGAGCTCCATTTCATTCGTCTGCCTCATCTTCATCTCAGAATCTCTCTGATTTTCTCTCCATTTTCATCACATTGCAACTGGTTTTGAAGTTTGATTCCAATTTCCCTACACTGCATCATCATCAACAATTGCATCTAAGCCTTTATTTGGCCAGAAGAAGCTCCAAGAGGAAGCAGCATTTCTGGTTTTCTAAAGATCACATCAAGATCCTAAATCTTCAGGTACAAATTCCTTCCATTATAGACACAATGTGAAGATGTTATCAGGTTCTTGATGCTTCCTATAAGCTCAAGAATTTTCCTGGCTAGTTGATAGGCCTTTAAAGGTGTAGTTCAAATGTTAGGGCAAATATGTTTTTGTTCGATTCTCTCATTTCATGAATGTTTTGCGCATTTTATTATTGGATTCATGATCTACATAAGTTCAGCATCATTTTGGTGTAATATTTGTGCATTTCTGGGAGATTCAAAGTTGCAGACGGTGGTGGTGTGGCCGGAGAAGGTGACCGGAGGTCCCCTCCGGCCGGTGAGTTGGATTGTTAGGGGTTTTCATGTTTTAATCCTGTGCGTTTATTTTTCCATGATTGTGTGGTTTGTATGGTGACAGCACATTAAAAATCATGTGCCAGTCATGTGCGCATTTCTGAACTGGACTTAAGACATAATGCTATTCACACCTCCATTTTCTAAAGCCCAAACGTATTGAACTATGGATTTGCTATGTTTGCACCCCATCCACATTGCATTTCATTTTTATTTTCATTTTTTTACTTGTTTCATAATTGCATTTTAAAAATACAAAAATATCATTAAAAATTCCACGAAAATTCATGTTTCATCTTGACATATTAAGGTAATTTTCCATCATTTTTAATTACAATTTTGTGAATATTTTCATGTTAATTCATAATTTTCTTTTATTGCTTTTGGAAATAGTTTCTATTTTCATACCTTTACTTCAAACTTTTATTTCTCCTAAACCATTAAACATTTTTAGTTCATTCTTATTGTATTCATTTCATATCACATTAAACTTCATAAAAAATTTTGTTTACATTTTTTTACTTTTTTCTCATTATACTTTGGCTTCATTCTTTTGCATGATTAACTTTGGTTCTCCATTCTCTTTGACCCCTGATCTAAATGCTTAATTTAGTGGATCTTTGAGTGAAATTTTGTGACATGTTTTTCTTCTGTTTGTAGAGTATCTTGACCAAGTTTCATAATTCTTGGATGAAGTTAGCTAATTTTAGTTGAATTGTTCTTTAAGGTACCTCTAATTGAGCTCTAATTGCGTGAACCTAACTTTGATTGATGAAAGGCACTTGTGCCATTGTTTGAGGTTTCTTTTTAGGTTATTGTAAATACCTTAAGACTTGCATGAATCATATTTGGTCAGTGGTGCATCATTTTGCCATGTCTTGACTACTCATCGAAAGTTGAATATCTTATGTGAATAGTTTGACCTAAATGACTTGTGTTTGCATTTGTATTCCTCCATTCATGCTTGTATGCTCATTCATGCATGACCAATTACATATTGAACATGTTAACATACTGACTTCATTCATTTTCAACTCATTCCATAAATGTATGATCATTTTATCTCATGTAGGTGACTTAAATGAATTCAAAACATGAAAACTCCTTCACTTCATCTCTTCTTCATTCATTCACCAATGATTGTTTGCTTTTGTAATGGACTTAAGTAATTTGTAATTGACATTTATAGAAGACATGTTTGAATTCTAGAACTTGATTTAACTTGATTTGTTTGGCCATTTTAACATCATCTTTCTTACTTCTTCATCTTCTTTCCTCTTCCACAAGTAAGGTGGTTACTTAGAACTTACCCTCACTTCTTTTACCCAATTTAGATGCACTACTATTAGGAGTCAATTAGGACCTTTAGCTACTGCCCCTAAGTGGTTTGAGCCTTTAATTGTTGATTCTTCTTTGGTTGTGTGCTTACTTGCTTATCATTTGTTCATATGTGATATTTCTAACATTTTAGGTGCAGATGGTAAGTAAATTGGATGTGGATATGCTTCCACATCCTACCTTCTTCCCTTAACTCCTTTAATGCTTTCAAAGTGTGATTGTGAGGCATATGATGCCACCATTTGCTTAATTGCACACCATCCCTTCTTAGGTTCTTTCTTAACTCCATTAAGAAGTAAGAAGAATACTAAGCTTTCTTCTCTTCTTCTTCTCATCCTCTCTTATCTTCTCTTCAAGCAAGGAGCACATACAACACTAAGGAGTTTCTTTCTTCTCTTCTAAACCTCACTAACCTTAGGATATCCATGCCTGATAACACTAGGTGTGTCTTGGTCTCCCCATTAGATTTCACCTTTTTTTTTGTCTCCTCTCTTGAGTCTCTCTTCTCATCTCTTAAAGAAGATCCAAAAACATCCAATAAAGGTAAGCATTTATTGCATTTAGGTCGTTCATATAAAGAAAAGATTATAAAGGGGTTTTCTCTTATAATCTTAGAATGTATAGCACTATAGCCCATCTTGGGTCAATGTGTTAAACATTCGATCTTGTATGAGGGACTTAAATGCAATACTTGTTGGAGGTAAATAAAAAACACTTCTTCATTTCTTAATCAACAAAAACACTTAATAAACACAAATATGCTAGTGTGTTTGAACCTTGACAATTGGAACTAAGTATGGGGGTCTTCTTCACTCTTAGTGTGTCTTCTTGCTCATTCCATCTTGGAATGTGAGAATGTACACATTCCAATGACTAAGATTCAGATACACTGTCATATGCAAACAAATGAAAAAACTCTTGAAAGACAAAAACAAACAACAACGTCTTTCCTTCGGGAATTCTTTTTCTCACCTCATTCACTCTTAGCGTACGAACGCGCTCCTTCTCGTTCTCTTGCAAGATGGTAACGCACTCGGACCAGCGAGCCTGCAACACCTGAGCTAGAACGTTAGCCATTCCTTAAAAAACACAAATAATCCATCCCTAGTGAGGGGAACTACGTCGCTCTGATTCTCATGCTCCCGATGAGATACGTAGGCAGTGGGGTAGGGCCCATGCGAGCACTTCTTTTATTTTCCCTACATTTGTTTCTCGTTCCTCTTCCATTCTTTCTTCTTTTTTTTCTTTCAGTTCCTTATACAATATTCTTTTCTATCACCCTTTGACCGAGCAAGCAAGCGTGGATCCCATCGGGTACGATGGACGCGAGGGGGTGCTAATACCTTCCTCTCGCGTAACTGACTCCCTTACCCTTTCTCTTGGTCGCAAGACCATGCTCTATCCTTTCCTTCAGGTTTATGCGGTGTTTCTTTTCCCTCTCATGGGATAAATACACATTGCTGGCGACTCTGTTCGGTGCCACTTTCGCGTTTGTACTAGGATGAAAATCCCGGGAGCGACAGCTGGCGACTCTGCTGGGGACAGGTTGACCTATTGCTGGTCCATCCTAAGCGAGTCAATCCTAGCGCTTGTTTGCTTTTCTTTCATTGGGTGTTTACTGTTGTGCTATATGTTGCTGTTTATTTATTTTCCTGTATTTACTGCATTTTAGCATTACATATCATATATTATATTGTGTTGCTCTGTTTTGCCTGTTTGGCGGGATGGGATTTCTGAGAGATAAGCCCATTACACATGCTTGAGTATACACTTAGAATTAGAGTGGAGAGTAGTGGGACCTACGTGCCGTTTGGAGTGCGTTGGGTGTTCACGAAATTCACAGCTAGACGAGGCTATCTTGGGACACGTCGTGGCATGCACATCTTGCGTATTCCAGGATGTAGATCTAGAGAGCTGTCGACTCTAGTGACCGATCATGAGGACCTTAGTGGAAACATCCCTCTTTAGCGGTGACAGTGGCAGACCACATTCTGTGGCAAACCCATTCGCACCCGAGGGCCCACTTTGGAACTTGCATAGGATGACTTTTATTTTCTAAGGGGAGTCAGTGGACGACCTCTTTGATTGGCATAGCATTGTATCCTACGGGCTGAATGTGCTATTGCTTCTCAAACCTCCGAAGCTGACAAGCCTTATTTTCTAAGAACCATATGTGAGTATGGGCGGGATGTTTACAGGTTTGCAGGAAACCCAGCCTCCTACCTACCTTACTTGTGATTCTATGATGATTTCAGACATTGTATCCTATGACAGTGATTTGAGTGTTCATCTCAGATATTGCCAGATTCAGTACAGAGACACAGTGCACACAGTTCAATACAGACACAATCACTTGATTACCTGATCACATGCCCTTTTGCATTGCATTATCATATCATAACAGTTATGTTTGTCATTTTCAGGTGCATAATACGTTTCTGATTCCAATCCATGTGTTCAACAGAGATCGTTGCCGAGAGAAAGAACAATGTGTCTTACAAGTTTCCAGACCCTGTTTTGGATTCATTGCTCAAAGTTATAGATATGGCTGGTCCGGGTATTCTTGATAGGTTTCAGAAGAGCTACGGGAATTTGGTTGGGATGGTCCGTACAATCACCAAGTATGAACATGATGCTTTGCACACTCTGCTGCAGTTCTACGAGCCTTCGTTGAGATGCTTTCTTTTTCCAGATTACATTTTGATGCCAACACTGGAAGAATTCTCATTTATTTTGGGAATTCCGATCACGCCGGCAATACCATTCTTCTCTGGTAGTTCCCCTAGCGTAAAAGAAATTGCTGCTGCGTTACAAATGGATCAGGCAGTGGTAAAGAGTGGTGTGAGCAGTAAAAATGGAGTTAGCGGATTTCATTTAGAATTTATGTCTGGACAAGCCCAAGAGGCTGCAAGTGCTAAAAATTGGACGGTTTACAATTCCATTCTGGCTCTCTGCATATATGGCCTAGTTCTCTTTCCTAATCAGCAAGACTTTGTGGATATGCAAGCAACGAGAGTTTTCGTCCTTAAAAATCCAGTCCCTACTTTGTTAGGAGATTTTTATCATTCCGTGCATTACAAGAACGAGAAAAGAAGGGGAGGATCTATTAGTTGTTGTACTCCACTGCTGTGTCATTGGTTTTTCAAACATTTGCCTCAGACAGGTGCCTTCGTGGAAACCAAAGATGTGGCGAAATGGTCTAAACGATTGATGGGTTTAACTGCTGATAACATTGTATGGTTTGACCACTGGCTGTTGAGAATAGAGCTGGTCACAAGATGCGAAAATTTTCCAAATGTACCTTTGATTGGCAGAAAAGGAGGGATCAATTATAATCCAGTTTTGGCCATCCGACAGTTTGGGTATGCTTCCAGGGATCCTCCTACAGAGCAAGATGTGGAAGAATCTTTATTCTTTACAGGAACTAAAGATGCGAAGGTGGTAGAAGTAGTAAATGCTTGGAAAGATAAGCATAAACTTGGAAAAGCAGTTTTTGGGAAAGGAGATTGTAGGTCTTATCCTGAATATGACAGATGGATTGAGACGAAAGTAAAGGAATTGCTTTTACCCTTTTCAAGGGGACCTCTTTTATGTTCAGTACAGCCAGAACAACCCACCATGGTTGCTATTGAAGAATGTGAGAAGTGGAAGAAAATGGTCAGAGAGCTGCAGATAGAGAATTCTGGAATGAGCAGATGTCTTCAGAAAGCTCTAGCTGACAACAAAGAGTTGGAAAAGAGAGCATTGAAAGCGGAAAAAACCTTGGCTGACAAAGAGGAAGATTTTGATGACAGAGCTCAGTACTTTCGGAAACTTACTTTGGGAGCAGATGACACTAGTCAGGCTCACAAGATTACAAAACAGGCTTTAGCCCGAAGCAAGGATTCATTAGCTCAACTTCGTCAAGCTTGGGATGAAGTCAGAATTGAAAATGCCGAGTTAAAGGATTAGTCGAAGATTAAAGACGAGGAGCTTAAAAAGGCACATGAGCAGAGGAGAAAGTATCGGGAAAGTCTCGGTAAAAGTCAAGAACAGTTAGAAGAAGCTAGAAGCGAGCTGAAGAATACCAAGAAAGAGCTTGAAGAAGCCATGATAGAAAGTGAGATACTCAAGACGCAAGATGGCATAAAGAGACACAAAGGAGTGTATGATGACGAAGCTCTGATGCTGCATATGGGTTCTGTAACTGAAGCTCTTGAGAAAAGGGATGTCTTGATCAAAGAAATGATTGAAAAGCCGAATCACCAGCGTACCCGTATACTTTTTGAGGAGATCAAGTATTCAAGTGATAAGCTGAAGGATGTGGAATTGTCAGACTGATGTTCTTTTCCCTGTATTTTGTTGTTAATGGTTACCATCAGGCTTGTTGATGGATCCATTTTTTCCTTGTATTGCATTGGCGGATGAGCCTTTCTTAAATACTTGAATACTTTGTTGAATGAGTATGAGCAGTTTATTCAGAATTACTCTTTATCAGATATCTGTACACAAGCACATGACCACGATACGTCTCTTTATATCACGATTTCTGGTCTTCAGATTTCTGTGGTTTGGATTGGAATCGGGATGTAATGCACTTTGGAAGTGATAAACATAACATTGCATGGCATTGCATATCATTCTGCATTTTTGTTACTTGCTTTTCAGGTACTCGTTGCAGGGTCTCTAACCTTTATTTGGTTTCAGGCAGTATAGCTGAGAATTATATTCACCGATATTCAACGCGAAGAAATCAAGTAAGAATCATGGATCAAGTGCAAAGTGATTTGGCTGAAATGAGGGCGCGTATGGACCAGTTCATGACCCTCATGACTGGCATGGCGCAAAATCAGGAGAGATTGAGGCTTCTGGTCAAGCGTCCAGACAATGGGCCCGAAGGTGATCAGCATGACAATTCACAGGGACATGGCATTCCTCCTCCCGGTGGTAACCCTCCTCCTGGTGGTAACAATCGGGGTAATGGAAATGGTAGGCATGCTGGTGTTACTCTTGAAGATCCTCTGGAAGACCAATTTACTCTGCTGGATGCAGATGTGGGTAATCACGGTGATCGAAGGTATGATGAGTTAGCAGAAAAGATCAGGGCCATATAATGCAAGAACTCTATGGGTATTGATGTTACTAGCTTGGGGCTGGTCCCAGGAGTCAGAATTCCTCCTAAATTCAAGCCTCCCACTTTTTATAAGTATCACGGCAATGCGTGTCCCCAAACGCATCTTCAAGCTTACTTTGGGAAGATTTCAGCCCATACAGAGGACGAGAAGCTATGGATGCACTATTTTCAGGACAGTTTGGCTGGAGCGTCCTTGACCTGGTATATGAAGTTGAATAGAGCTGCTGTGAAGAGTTGGAAAGATCTGGCAGAAGCGTTCCTGAAGCAATACCAGTACAATATCGACATGGCGCCCAACCGCACTCAATTGCAGGGGTTGTCACAGAATGCCAAAGAGAGTTTCAAAGAATATGCACAGAGGTGGAGGGAAATGGCTGCACAGGTTCAACCTCCCTTGTCAGACAGAGAAATGGCAGATATGTTTATGGGCACCTTGCAAGGGGCCTATCTTGATAGATTGGCTGCTTGTCCGTCAACTGGATTTGCTGATATTGTGATTGCGGGAGAAAGAATAGAAAGTCTGTTAAAGCTTGGAAAGATCCAAGATGTGAGTGGGGCTGGCTCTTCGGGGACGAAGAAACCGTTTGCTAGTAGCCAGAAAAGAAGAGAAGGTGATACGAATGCTGTGTTTAGAGGACGAGGCAGAGGGCGTTCTCAAGCTTATTATCAGGTAGATGCTGTAACAATCCCCACACCGTCTGTTCAGAAACAACAACCCCAACAACAAGCTCAGCAGCAACAGCAACAACCTTTTTTCCAGCAAAGGTCTAGGCAGAGGGATCGTAAGATGGATCCTCTCCCTATGACTTATGCCGCGCTGTTGCCTCAGCTACTCGAGTTAAAGTTGGTAGAACTCCGTACTATGAAAGCTCCGGTTGCTGGAAACCTGCCACCTAACTTCGATGCTAATGCTCGTTGCGAGTTCCACTCAGGTGCTCAGGAGCACTCCATTGAAAAATGTTGGGCTTTCCACCATAAAGTACAAGACTTGATTGATGCTAAAGCCATCAATTTCTCTCCCGCTCCTATAATTACCCAGCATCCCATGCCTGATCATAGTGCAGCAAATGTATACGCTATTGAAGATGGGAGGAGATTGAATCTGGTGACAGACATCCATCAAGTGAAAACTTCTTTGTTGGTTGTAAAAGATCGTTTATTGAAGGGACAGGTGTTCCCGGGCTGTAATCAAGATTGTTCTGAGTGTATGAATCAGGAGAATGGCTGTAATAAGTTGAAGGTGGGTTTACAGAATCTGATCGATGAAGGATGTCTACAGTTCGACAGAGTCGTGAAAGACACTGATGAGGTATCAACCGTGACCATCTATTATACTCCTGCTGAGATTCAAATGCCGATCAATGCAGTTCCCATGGCGAGTGTTGCACAAGAAAGGCCCAGTCCTGTCACTATCACGGTGCCAGGACCAATTCCGTTCACATCTACGAAGGCTATCCCATGGCACTATGGGGCAGATGTGTATTACGAAGGTAAAAAGCAGGAAGTTGAGTCGTCAGTCAGCCCAAATATTGATAATGTAGGGGGTGTAGGGGGCTTTACAAGAAGCGGAAGGTTGTTCGCTCCCCAAACCTTGAGAAGTGATAAAGAGGCAGAAGCTGCAGCAAAGGCTAAGGGTAAACAGGTGGTTGAAAATGCGCCTACACCTGAAGCAGAGACAAAGATTACTTTTGATAAGGAGATGGAAGAATTCATGAAGATAATCAAGAAAAGCGATTATAAGATTGTGGACCAACTGAATCAGACCCCTTCAAAGATTTCAATCTTGTCACTATTGATGTGCTCTGATGCGCATCGGCAGGCGTTGTTGAAAGTATTGAAGAGTGCATACGTGCCACAGGAAATTACTGTTAATCAGCTCGAGGGCGTAATCTCCAATGTTAACGTTAGCCATGGCTTAGGCTTTATAAGTAGAGATTTGACTATTGAAGGAAGAAACCACAATAAGGCTTTGCATATCACGATGGAGTGTAAGGGCGCAGTGTTGTCTCATGTACTGGTAGACACTGGTTCATCACTTAACGTCTTGCCCAAGAAAGCATTAATGAAGCTGGAAGTTGATGGTTTGATCTTAAGGCCTAGTGAATTGGTGGTCAGAGCATTCGATGGGACTAGACGATCTGTGTTTGGTGAGGTGGAATTGCCCGTACAAATTGGACCACATGTATTCAAATCCACGTTCCATGTAATGGACATACAACCTGCATATAGCTGCCTATTGGGACGCCCTTGGATTCACGGAGCCGGGGCTGTTACTTCCACTTTACACCAAAAGTTGAAGTATGAGTTTGAAGGGCAGGTTGTGACGGTGTGCGGTGAAGAAGACATCTTTGTCAGTCACTTGTCCACGTTCAAGTACGTTGAAATGGATGGGGAAATTCATGAGATGCTGTGCCAATCATTTGAA
Organism: Lathyrus tuberosus; assembly: GCA_022829125.1. Lineage (NCBI taxonomy): Eukaryota > Viridiplantae > Streptophyta > Magnoliopsida > Fabales > Fabaceae > Lathyrus > Lathyrus tuberosus. The sequence goes on along the minus strand of JALAZF010000082.1, from coordinate 670,357 downwards.
GCGGTCAATATTGACGATGCACCTGAGTCTTCTTCTGTACCAGTTGGGGCCGGTACCTCCATTTCATCTTACAAACAAGCTGTCGAAGTCGTCTGGGCAGGCAACGCCCAAGGTTGGGGCAGGTTGATAGAGACCCCAATGAAGGAAGACAAATTTGGTATTGGTTATCATCCCTCTACAACTTCAGATGCGGGGAGCAGGGGACCCATTACTTTCAATAGTGGGGGAATTATCTACACGGACCAGTCTTGTGCAGCTACAGAGGATAATGTTGACAGTGATGGTGACCTGGACAACTGGGTACGCCCTCACGCTCCGGGACAACAAGTGCAGAACTGGTTCGTTGAAGAAGTTATCCGGGTTACTCTTCAGACAGAGTAATTTTTCTTTGTTTTTTCTAACCATAATGCATGCAAAATCTTACGCTCTGCCCAAGGCGTATAGATTCATTTGTAGGGCCACCCTGGTTGCATTTGCAATTTTTAATCATTAATAAAGGACATTTTGCAATCAAATTTTGTTCTCTGTCTTTCAGTTTTTATTTTTGCACAAAAATAAAATGGCAATGTTTCATTTTCTTTTGTTTTGCTTAAAAATAAATTCTAAAATAAGGCATGAACCCGTTCATGCAGACTTGATCCTCCGGATACCACTGATAACGATTTTGATATGGCTATGTATGACTTTGACAATCCGATTTATCAAGCCGAAGAAGGGGATGAGAAAGATTGTGAACTCCCTGAAGAACTGGCCAGATTGTTGAAACAAGAGGAAAGGGTCATCCAGCCTCACCAGGAGACTGTATAAATCATCAATATTGGTTCCAAGGATGCCAAGAAAGAGATCAGGATTGGTGCCAACTTGCAAGCAGATGTGAAGAAAACTTTGACTGAAATGTTGCGCGAGTATGTTGACATCTTCGCCTGGTCGTATCAAGACATGCCGGGGTTGGACACGGATATTGTTGTGCACAGGCTACCATTGAGAGAAGAATGTCCGCCCGTCAAGCAGAAACTTCGTCGGACTCATCCCGACATGGCTTTAAAGATTAAGGAGGAAGTTCAGAAGCAGTGGGATGCTGGGTTTCTTGCTGTGACTAAATATCCTTCGTCGGTAGCCAACATCGTGCCAGTACCAAAGAAAGACGGAAAAGTGAGAATGTGTGTGGATTATCGAGATCTTAATAAAGCTAGCCCAAAAGATGATTTTCCACTACCTCATATTGATGTGCTGGTCGATAATACAGCTCAGTTTTCAGTGTTCTCTTTTATGGACGGGTTCTCCAGGTACAACCAGATCAAGATGGCACCTGAAGATATGGAGAAGACCACGTTCATTACTCCGTGGGGTACATATTGCTATAAAGTAATGCCTTTTGGGTTGAAAAACGCAGGGGCAACGTACCAGCGGGCGATGGTAACATTGTTTCATGACTTGATTCATAAGGAGATCGAATGTTATGTAGATGATATGATTGCCAAGTCGAGAACAGAAGAGGAACATCTGATTAACCTGAAAAAGCTGTTTGAAAGGTTGAGAAAGTTCCGTCTGAGATTAAATCCAAACAAGTGCACGTTTGGGGTGCGTTCTGGAAAGTTGCTGGGTTTCATTGTGAGCGAAAGAGGAATTGAGGTTGATCATGCCAAGGTGAAGGCAATACAAGAAATGCCTGAACCGAGAACAGAAAAAGAGGTTTGTGGTTTCTTGGGTAGATTGAGCTACATTGCAAGGTTCATATCTCACCTAACAGCCACGTGTGAACCAATATTTAAACTGCTAAGAAAGGATCAAACGGTCAGGTGAAATGATGATTGCCAAGTGGCATTCGATAAGATAAAAGAATATTTGCAGGAACCTCCAATTCTAATGCCTCCAGTTGAAGGGAGACTGCTGATAATGTATCTGACAGTACTTGAAGGTTCCATGGGTTGTGTTCTCGGTCAACATGACGAGACAGGTAGGAAGGAGCATGCTATCTACTACCTGAGCAAAAAGTTTAATGATTGTGAGTCCCGGTACTCAATGCTTGAAAAGACATGCTGTGCGCTTGCATGGGCCGCTAAGCGATTGAGGCAATATATGGTCAGGCACACAACCTTGTTGATTTCAAAAATGGATCCTATCAAGTACATTTTCGAGAAACCAGCACTGACAGGCAGAGTTGCACGGTGGCAAATGGTCTTGACAGAGTATGACATTCAGTACACTTCCCAAAAGGCCATCAAAGGAAGTATCTTGTCCGACTATCTTGCGCAACAGCCGATTGATGATTACCAACCCATGAAATTTGACTTCCCTGATGAGGACATCATGTTTCTCAAAGCTAAAGACTGCGAGGAACCACTCCCGGAGGAGGGGCCAGACCCTGAATCCAAATGGAGTCTGATGTTTGATGGGGCTGTCAATATGAATGGGTGCGGAGTTGGAGCAGTTCTTATCACGCCTGAAGGTGTTCATATGCCTTTCACTGCCCGAATAACTTTCGGATGCACCAACAATGAAGCAGAGTACGAAGCTTGTATAATGGGGATCGAGGAGGCGATTAATCTACGGATTAAGACCCTTGATATATTTGGTGATTCAGCTTTGGTAATCAATCAAGTGAAAGGGAGTTGGTACACGCACCAAGCAAATCTAGTGCCGTATAGAGATTATACAAGGAGATTGCTGACATTTTTCACAACAGTGAAACTGTACCATATTCCTCGAGATGAGAATAGGTTCGCTGATGCCTTGGCCACTTTGTCTTCCATGATCAAAGTGCAAGGATGGAACCATGTACCTAAGATTGAAGTATCCCGCCTTGACAGACCTGCATTTGTGTTTGCGGTCGACGCAACGTCCGATGACAAGCCTTGGTACCATGATATTAAATGCTTCTTGAGCAATCAAGAGTACCCGCCCGGGGCATCGTCCAAAGACAGGAAGACGTTGAGAAGGCTAGCTGGTAGTTTCTTCTTGAACAAAGATGGCGTGCTGTATAAGAGAAACTTTGACACGGTCCTGCTTAGATGTGTGGATAGACACGAAGCAGACCTGTTGATGATTGAAGTGCACGAAGGCTCTTTCGGCACCCATGCCAGAGGGCATGCAATGGCCAAAAAGTTGTTAAGATCGGGATATTATTGGTTGACTATGGAGTCAGATTGTTGCAAATATGCCCGCAAATGCCATAAATGCCAGATCTATGCAGACAAAGTGCATGTGCCTCCAAATCCGTTGAGTATCATGTCGTCGCCCTGGCCGTTTGCCATGTGGGGCATTGATATGATCGGAAAGATTGAGCCTACAGCTTTTAACGGTCATCGTTTCATCTTGGTGGCGATTGATTACTTCACCAAATGGGTTGAAGCTGCATCCTATGCCAATGTTACAAAACAAGTGGTAGCTCGTTTCTTAAAACGGGATATCATTTGCCGATATGGAGTTCCCGAAAGAATCATTACTGATAATGGTTCTAATTTGAATAATAAGATGATGGCTGAGTTATGCCGGGACTTCAAAATCGAACATCACAATTCTTCTCCGTACCGCCCAAAGATGAATGGCGCGGTTGAAGCGGCCAACAAAAATATCAAGAAGATTGTGCAGAAGATGGTTGTCACGTACAAAGATTGGCATGAGATGTTACCATTGGCTTTGCATGGGTATCAAACATCGGTACGCACGTCCACTGGGGCAACCCCATTCTCACTTGTATATGGTATGGAAGCAGTGCTACCGGTTGAAGTGGAGATTTCGTCCCTCAGAGTCATGATGGATGTTAAGCTAGATGAGGCTGAATGGGTACGAGCCAGATTTGATCAGCTGAGCCTTATTGAGGAAAAGCGATTGGCGGTTGTATGTCATGGGCAATTATACCAGCGCAGAATGAAGCAGACATTTGACCAAAAGGTGCGTCCTCGGGTTTACAAAGTCGGAGATGTGGTGCTCAAAAGGATCCTTCCTCCCAATACAGATCACAGGGGCAAATGGACTCCTAACTATGAAGGTCCATTCGTGGTTAAAAAGGTCTTCTCGGGCGGAGCCTTATTGCTTACAACCATGGATGGCGAAGACTTTTCATCCCCTGTCAACTCGGACGTAGTCAAAAAATACTTCGCATGAATAGACCCGCTGGATAATAAAAATAAAAAAAATCCAGGCAAAAAAGGGCATCCCGGCGAACCAAAAACAGAATAAGGTTCGGGCAAAAATTAGGGATATAATTGAAAAATTGTACACCCGGTAAGTTGAAAACCCGAAAGGGCAACTTCGGCAAAAAAGGGTATCCTGGTGGATCAAAAACCTGAAAGGGCGGTCAACGCAAAAGAGGGATTTAAGCGAATGACTACGGTCTGAGTTATCTGTACCCCATTACCGTTTGAACAACTGACATTCTGAAAGATAGGAATCGGTCTGATCATTCCTCAGAAGGCAAGGTCGGGGAGTTTTGAAGACATACTGGTCATAGTAGAATGGAAACTCAGTGGAATTCCGTTTTCACATTGCCGTTAGGATAATTTCTTTTCTCAATTTTCAGCGATCACCTCTTTCCAGGGATTGCTTCCTGATGTAATTGCCTATTCTGGGCTCTCAGTCAATAAATTGAATTTCAATAAAAAGCTTTCTATTTTTTGTTTTATTGCTTTGTTTGCAAAAAACGTCCTAATTTTTGATAAAACATTGCATTTGAAAACATGGCGGCCTTGCAATAACATGCGCAGAGAAAACATTTGAAATTACTTTGAATGTTGAATACTCCCGGATGGTGGATTCTAGCCACGCAATATTCGGGGCATGTGTGCATATTCTTTTGTTGCAGGTAGCAGGTACAGATGATTTTAAGCACAAGACGAGTAATCATTTACCCCACGCAAAAGACTGAGGCAATCACGGGAAAGGAGGTCGGCGTTCATCGCTTGGCCGACGATCGTTCATAACGGTTCGATATCAGTGAATTGAGTTCAACTGGGTACCGTTGTATCTTATTAAGTCAATTCTCTCATACAGTACTTCCAACAGCTACAAGCTTTTCTGTGTCGATAACGGTCACAAATTCCCCAAAAGAGTGGTCTCGCCGATACTGAAGATGATGGTCATTATCCCCAGCGAAGTCGCGGGAGTTTGAAGAGGCTAAATCTTCTGTAAAATCCTCTTATGACATCCTCTTCGGGGACAAATTGTTGGTTTGCCCAAGCATGGGGCATGTTTGTTTCCCCAGCATGAAGTGTTGATCATCCCCAGTAGAGTTTGAGGACAGTTGGTCTTCTGTAAAATCCTCTCAAAAGGCATTCCCCAGCACGAGATGCTTTAAAGCAATTTTCTCCAGCAGAGTTTGTTATAAACTCGTCATCCCCAACGGAATTGTCTGAGGGAAAGCTCGCCTAACATGGGGCATTGTGGTACTTATCCTAAGCTCGACAGTCATATTCCTCAGCAGACTACCGTGGATTTTCTTTGGGTTTCCCCAGCAGATCTCTAAGGACTCTTTCCCAACAAGTTACAGTGGAATGGTATAACCAGGATTTGTATGACCCCGGCAGAGTAACCCTGATTCCCCGGCAAGATCGTATCTCTGGTCATTGTATTCCCCACAGAGTTCAGTGTTGAGTCCTGTCAACAATACTCCCCATCTAAGTTGTTGTTCCTTTTCCCCCACAAGAGGCTTATTGATCAACAAAATCTATTCCCCAGCAAGGATGGTATATTCCTTCCCCAGCCGGCTCAGAGGGTTGATAGTCCCCGCAAAGGATCTCGGGTTTGATAGATCCCCAAGCAGAGTTTTAATGATTTTTCTTCCCCAGCAGGACGTCATTAAAAAATCTTCATTCCCAGCGGAGTTGCTGTGACCAGAGTCCAGCCCCAAACAGGTGAAGTAATTCCTGGCAGAATCTTCACTCCCCTCATATCTCAAAGTCCAATTTATTTTTGGCAAACTTGACAATGTGAAGCAGACGGATTGTTTATTCATCCTCTAGCAGAGACATTATCCTTTCAGGAGTCTCCGAGAACAAAACATTGATTTTCGATCCTCAGCAGAGTCAGCAGAGATGCTTGGCATGAATGCAGAGTGTAATCCAATGTTGATAAATTCTAAAAGTCCAATAGTGGATTGGCAAAAGTCCGTCTTTGGGTGGCAAAAGTCCAACAGTGGATTGGCAAAAGTCCGTCTTCGGGTGGCAAAAGTCCAACAGTGGATTGGCAAAAGTCCATCTTCGGGTGGCAAAGCAGGCAAAAGTCCAACAGTGGATTGGCAAAAGTCCGTCTTCGGGTGGCAAAAGTCCAACAGTGGATTGGCAAAAGTTCGTCTTCGGGTGGCAAAAGTCCAACAGTGGATTGGCAAAAGTCCGTCTTCGGGTGGCAAAAGTCCAACAGTGGATTGGCAAAAGTCCGTCTTCGGGTGGCAAAAGTCCAACAGTGGATTGGCAAAAGTCCGTCTGCGGGTGGCAAAAGTCCAACAGTGGATTGGCAAAAGTCCGTCTTCGGGTGGCACGAGGCTGCAAAGTCCACCAGTAGCGTGGCAGGCCAGTAGTCGTCTGGAGTTGCATAAAAGACATTATTAAAGCCCACCAGTAGCGTGGCAAGCCTGTAGTCGTCTGGCGTCGTACAAAAGACATTATCAAAGTCCACCAGCAGTGTGGCAGGCCAGTAGTCGTCTGGAATTGCATAAAAGACATTATTAAAGTCCACCAGCAGTGTGGCAAGCCAGTAGTCGTCTGGCGTCGTACAAAAGACATTATCAAAGTCCACCAGTAGCGTGGCAGGCCAGTAGTCGTCTGGTGTCGTTCAAAAGACAGATTTCTCCGACAGCGTTTCATTTGAAGACTCAATCCAACAGTCTTGTTGGGTTTATATCCCTTTTCTTCTTCATCATCCAGAGCAAATTTTTGGTTATATTTGTTATTCAATCACTATATACCTTGAAAGTCTGAAAGCAATCGCTTTCAGGCATTCAGGTCTACAGCGTTTGAATAGGGGCAACTGTAATACCCCAAAATTTGCTCTCCCTTTTTGTCATCTTAGCATAGCATTATCATCTATCATATCATATCCATCTCATTAGCATTGCATTGCATTTAACATAGAAAAATGAAGCATAGCATCCCTCTTACCATCAAGGCATGTGATCAGGTGGAAGGTGGACAATCAAGGGATCATTCAAAGCACAAAAAGGTCAGTCAAGTTGCCTCAAGGCAAGCCAAGAAGTCTTTCATGTATCATATTATCTCAATTAACCATCCAACACCTCAAGAAAGTGAGATTCAATAGGAGATTGAAGCACTATATTCTTCATTATGTAAGAGGTCCAAAAATTGAAGGAAAACCCTCAAAAGAGATAGTTCATTGATCCAAAATCATCCTCAAATGGTATATCTCATCACCCTTTAAGAGGATACACAACATACTCTGAGGAATTTGAAATTGAAGACTGCACATTTTTCTCCTAGGAGGTGGGCACCAAAACTAGGGTTTCCCATTAAATCAGGGAATCCTTGATTTTTTGGACAAAACTTGATGTCATGGTATTCTACATGTTCTTAAGTGTATGTGTATGGAAAATTGCCTCTCAATTGGTTTTAGAAGGGGTTCAATTGGAAGAAAGATAAAAAATAGGAAAATTGGGGCCAAGTCAAATAATCAGAAGGAAAAGTCAACTCTTGACTTTTTGAGGCCAAATCCATAAAATTCATGTTAAATGTGTCCAATGTACAAAATTTGGTCAAGAAACTCCAAAGGAATCATGAAAAAATCAAGAGGTGGAAAGTTGACATTTTTGGAAGAAGAAGGGTTACTAAAAATAGCAAGTTTTGGCCATTTTGCATCAGAATTTGAACCAAGGCCATTTAAAATTGAAGCACCAAATGAAAATTCCACTCGGCCACAACAAAAGATCTTGTTTTAAGCTTCACATCCATATGTGGAACATCTCTATTGGATAAAAATTGAGTGAGATATGATTGATCAAAGTTTGAGCAAAGTAGGTTCAAAACTAGGTCATGACCAAGATTTTCAGGGCACGCGCGCAGTCATTTTCTCAAACAGTTGGTGAGCCAAATGTCCACCCATTTTTCATCAAGATAAAAGCCTCAAATGGAAAAGTTTCCAACATCAAAGTTGTTCCTTGTAGTGTCATCTTCAATGTTGATGTTGTGAAAATTTTGATTTAACCAAGTTATGAGATAGTTTGGAGGGTTCAAAGTCATGTTGTTTGTGCTGAAATTTTGTGTGCCAGGTTGCCATGCCAGCCAACCTCTGGCCACGCCCACCAACCAGTTTTGAACCAATGCATTCATAGCTGTTTTTAGGCATATTTGAGACCTCATTTCACTTCAACTTTCAAACCAATGTTGTTCCCCAATGTACCATCTTTCTAATGACATCAATGTTTCATTGTTTCATTCACTAACCATGGAGAAATTCACCCTCAAACACCCACTGTTACCATGATGATTTGCTGCATAATATTTTGGTTCAAACATACATCAAATACATGACAGAGGTTTTATGTGTGCTGCCTCATTAAGACCAACACATATCTGCACCTCTCACACCCTTGCTCGAGTTATGCATGAAAAAGGAAAGGTTGGAAGCTTGCAAAAGAAGTTTGACAGCGGACACATGGTAACACATTATGAGCTAGCCATACCATATCATCACTCTCCCTAACTAACTTGACTCAGTTAGTTAGGGATGACTCAGTTAACCAACTTGACTCACCCTAACCCAACTCATTAAACCGTGGTCAGCTCACCATATAAAATAAATTTTCACTTCACAATTTTTTGGGCCAACTTCATTTTCACACTCTCACTCAGAAACACTCCCATTCTCTCTCAATCTCTTCACATTGCAATTGATTTTCGAGCTCCATTTCATTCGTCTGCCTCATCTTCATCTCAGAATCTCTCTGATTTTCTCTCCATTTTCATCACATTGCAACTGGTTTTGAAGTTTGATTCCAATTTCCCTACACTGCATCATCATCAACAATTGCATCTAAGCCTTTATTTGGCCAGAAGAAGCTCCAAGAGGAAGCAGCATTTCTGGTTTTCTAAAGATCACATCAAGATCCTAAATCTTCAGGTACAAATTCCTTCCATTATAGACACAATGTGAAGATGTTATCAGGTTCTTGATGCTTCCTATAAGCTCAAGAATTTGCCTGGCTAGTTGATAGGCCTTTAAAGGTGTAGTTCAAATGTTAGGGCAAATATGTTTTTGTTCGATTCTCTCATTTCATGAATGTTTTGCGCATTTTATTATTGGATTCATGATCTACATAAGTTCAGCATCATTTTGCGCATTTCTGAACTGGACTTAAGACATAATGCTATTCACACCTCCATTTTCTAAAGCCCAAACATATTGAACTGTGGATTTGCTATGTTTGCACCCCATCCACATTGCATTTCATTTTTATTTTCATTTTTTTACTTGTTTCATAATTGCATTTTAAAAATACAAAAATATCATTAAAAATTCCACGAAAATTCATGTTTCATATTGACATATTAAGGTAATTTTCCATCATTTTTAATTACAATTTTGTGAATATTTGCATGTTAATTCATAATTTTCTTTTATTGCTTTTGGAAATAGTTTCTATTTTCATACCTTTACTTCAAACTTTTATTTCTCCTAAACCATTAAACATTTTTAGTTCATTCTTGTTGCATTCATTTCATATCACATTAAACTTCATAAAAACTTTTGTTTACATTTTTTTACTTTTTTCTCATTATACTTTGGCTTCATTCTTTTGCATGATTAACTTTGGTTCTCCTTTCTCTTTGACCCCTGATCTAAATGCTTAATTTAGTGGATCTTTAGTGAAATTTTGTGACATGTTTTTCTTCTGTTTGTAGAGTATCTTGACCAAGTTTCATAATTCTTGGATGTAGTTAGCTATTTTTAGTTGAATTGTTCTTTAAGGTACCTCTAATTGAGCTCTAATTGCGTGAACCTAACTTTGATTGATGAAAGGCACTTGTGCCATTGTTTGAGGTTTCTTTTTAGGTTATTGTAAATACCTTAAGACTTGCATGAATCATATTTGGTCAGTGGTGCATCATTTTGCCATGTCTTGACTACTCATCTAAAGTTGAATATCTTATGTGAATAGTTTGACCTAAATGACTTGTGTTTGCATTTGTATTCCTCCATTCATGCTTGTATGCTCATTCATGCATGACCAATTACATCTTGAACATGTTAACATACTGACTTCATTCATTTTCAACTCATTCCATAAATGTATGATCATTTCATCTCATGTAGGTGACTTAAATGAATTCAAAACATGAAAACTCCTTCACTTCATCTCTTCTTCATTCATTCACCAATGATTGTTTGCTTTTGTAATGGACTTAAGTAATTTGTAATTGACATTTATAGAAGACATGTTTGAATTCTAGAACTTGATTTAACTTGATTTGTTTGGCCATTTTAACATCATCTTTCTTACTTCTTCATCTTCTTTCCTCTTCCACAAGTAAGGTGGTTACTTAGAACTTATCCTCACTTCTTTTACCCAATTTAGATGCACTACTATTAGGAGTCAATTAGGACCTTTAGCTACTTCCCCTAAGTGGTTTGAGCCTTTAATTGTTGATTCTTCTTTGGTTGTGTGCTTACTTGCTTATCATTTGTTCATATGTGATATTTCTAACATTTTAGGTGTAGATGGTAAGTAAATTGGATGTGGATATGCTTCCACATCCTACCTTCTTCCCTTAACTCCTTTAATGCTTTCAAAGTGTGATTGTGAGGCATATGATGCCACCATTTGCTTAATTGCACACCATCCCTTCTTAGGTTCTTTCTTAACTCCATTAAGAAGTAAGAAGAATACTAAGCTTTCTTCTCTTCTTCTTCTCATCCTCTCTTATCTTCTCTTCAAGCAAGGAGCACATACAACACTAAGGAGTTTCTTTCTTCTCTTCTAAACCTCACTAACCTTAGGATATCCATGCCTGATAACACTAGGTGTGTCTTGGTCTCCCCATTAGATTTCACCTTTTTTTTTTGTCTCCTCTCTTGAGTCTCTCTTCTCATCTCTTAAAGAAGATCCAAAAACATCCAATAAAGGTAAGCATTTATTGCATTTAGGTCTTTCATATAAAGAAAAGATTATAAAGGGGTTTTCTCTTATAATCTTAGAATGTATAGCACTATAGCCCATCTTGGGTCAATGTGTTAAACATTCGATCTTGTATGAGGGACTTAAATGCAATACTTGTTGGAGGTAAATAAAAAACACTTCTTCATTTCTTAATCAACAAAAACACTTAATAAACACAAATATGCTAGTGTATTTGAACCTTGACAATTGGAACTAAGTATGGGGGTCTTCTTCACTCTTAGTGTGTCTTCTTGCTCATTCCATCTTGGAATGTGAGAATGTACACATTCCAATGACTAAGATTCAGATACACTGTCATATGCAAACAAATGAAAAAACTCTTAAAAGACAAAAACAAACAACAACGTCTTTCCTTCGGGAATTCTTTTTCTCACCTCCTTCACTCTTAGCGTACGAACGCGCTCCTTCTCGTTCTCTTGCAAGATGGTAACGCACTCGGACCAGCGAGCCTGCAACACCTGAGCTAGAACGTTAGCCGTTCCTTAAAAAACACAAACAATCTATCCCTAGTGAGGGGAACTACATCGCTCTGATTCTCATGCTCCCGATGAGATACGTAGGCAGTGGGGTAGGGCCCATGCAAGCACTTCTTTTATTTTCCCTACATTTGTTTCTCGTTCCTCTTCCATTCTTTCTTCTTTTTTTTCTTTCAGTTCCTTATACAGTATTCTTTTCTATCACCCTTTGACCGAGCAAGCAAGCGTGGATCCCATCGGGTACGATGGACGCGAGGGGGTGCTAATACCTTCCTCTCGCGTAACTGACTCCCTTACCCTTTCTCTTGGTCGCAAGACCATGCTCTATCCTTTCCTTAAGGTTTATGCGGTGTTTCCTTTCCCTCTCATGGGATAAATACACATTGCTGGCGACTCTGTTCGGTGCCACTTTCGCGTTTGTACTAGGATGAAAATCCCGGGAGCGACAGGGAGCAGCCGTTCCAGACTTATTCCTCGCGAGAGCATTCTTTACCATCCTTTCGTGAGCAAGAGGCATCTCAACTGCACAAACAAAATAAGAGCGTTAGAAGACGAAGAAGAAATAGTTCGGGCAAGTTAAAATAACTAAAACTACCGAGCAGCTTATGAACTTCCGCAGAGGTCTTGCACTCCAGAAGTGCCTTGGTGTTAATAAAGCGATATTCAACCCTCTGGCTACCATCCTCCTTGAAGACCGGGGACCCCTTCTTCGTCCAGCATTCAGCGAGCCGGAAAGAGTTAACGTACTTCACCAGCGTATCGTAAGCAACGGCATCCTGCCCATCGAGGTTGTGCGGCTGGTGAACATACTCATTGGGCTCCTTGGTAAAGTGGTCAGACCCCCAGTGAAAAGGGTACTTGAATACCCTCTCCCCGATAAACCTCCCAGCCTCATCGCGCATGTCGTTGCCCTCCTCACCAACTTCAATCTTCCAGACAAACGTGTTATCCTGGACAGCTTCCGATACAGGCTCTATAACGTAGAACCTCTCCTTGAACGTTCGAATCGACTCTGAAAGGGGCTTGAACAGCTTGCGGGGCTATTTCAACAAAACCCAGCCATACTTCTTCCCCGTCAACTTCCGTTGAAGATGAAAGACAGGGAAAAACAAAGGGAGAGTAGCCCCTATCCTCAAATACTCGCACGTCAGCTCGAATGCCCGGATGAAGGCCAGCGAGTTCGGGTGCAGCTACGTCGGGGCCAAATTCAAACGCACGAACATTGACTGCTGGAAATCAGTGAACGACAGCCTCAGTCCTAGCTCTTTGAATGCGTACTCGTACATATCAAAACGCTCCCCGAAATTTGTGCAGACCCTATCATCCTCAGAGGAAAAATGCACCTTCCACTCCCCTTCTGGCCCGACGACTGAAAAGACATCCCCCAGATACGTTGCGAATGTGGATACATGCTCGGCTAGCTCAGCCACCATCCACTCCTCTGTCGAGTCTTCAACAGTATCCTCTTCCATTTCCTCCTCCTCCCCGGCTTCGCTAGGGACACTCGAGAATTCTGAGCTGCTACTTTCCGAGGAACTCACTTCCTCCTCGGACGAACCTATTATTATCTCACCATCTGGCCCTGTCGCCATGTCAATCACCTGAAAATCAGAGAAAAAAGTGAATTCGACGAAGAATCAAATCCACCCTTCCACTGCTAGTCAAGTGAAAAGGCGGCAAAGGGCTGAGGACGACGTCCCAGGCCTAAGCCCTAACATCGAATAAAAAAATCAAGAGTCTCCCATGAGGAGACGCCCATAATGAACCACTTCCATATGAGGAACTTCCTCGCGCCACTTCCCAGTTTCCGTTTGAAGCTTCACCGAAAACTGCAAAGCTTCACCGGAAACTGCAAGGGCTTCACCGGAAACTTCATCGTAACGCCGGAAACTGAGCAACTGTGACGGCTACACTTGCATCGTCATCGCGACGACGCCGGAAACCGCCCTGCTCACGAGATACCCTAAAAACCCAGCGGCCTTGCCGGCGGCGGAAAATGGCCTAACCACCGTCCACCACTAACAATCGCCGGAAACGAAACAATTCATCTTCAAAACCTAAACCTACCCGCATGCGATCTACAAATAACCAATAAAAGGGACAAAAGATCACAAAATCAGGAAACTTACTTGGTTAAAAAAAAAGATGAAAAGCGGTTGCTCGGAGCTTGGTACGGTGGCCGAAAAAACGAACGGCGGCGACGGACAGAAGCGTTGAGGAAGACGGAGAGAAGAAAAAGAAAAAAAGTTTAAAATGAACTGAGTCTTCCCCTTTTTATACTGAGGGGCACGTGCAGAGGCACGCCCTCGTAGGTCATGATGGCTATTAACTAGCCATCATTGTCTAGTAACTGTTGCATAAGGCTCGAGGCACACACGGCGCCCTGACGTTTCAATTCCTCCTAACCGTTAGTCTCCCCGTACGACGGGCAATCCAGACACGGACATGAATATCACGAACACCAGGGGCAACAGGCACCACGAGACAAACTTCCTCGTCACCAAACGACGACTTCACGTTAACTCCCCGGAGCCACGAGCTGTCCTTAAGTCATTACTCCCATGCTCGGGAGCAACGACTTGGGGGGCTCTTGTTCAAGCCTGGGCCAATGGCTAGACATGGCCCAATCCACTTCTGCTCCCAGAACGGCCCAATTGCCTAAGTCTAATCCACAAAGGGGCAAAAGTTACCCTTCTGTCTCTCCAACCAGGCAAGGACTGCATCATTCCTCCCCAGAAATGCTGCCCGTTCCGTACGACTTCTTCACTCCCTGAACAGTTAAGGGCGTGTGCCCGAAACTATGCTTATGCCGGACATAACAGCTAGTTTTGGGCACCCTGCCCGACATAATGACTAGGTTTGGGTAGTTACCTATTCTTCGGGAAAACGGTTATTTCGCCCCGAAAATAGGACCGTTGGCCACGCGCTAGGGGGCACTATATAAACTCTCTCACTTGAGAGGGTCAGGTATCAAATAATCACCTTACGAACTCACACTTTGTACTTGCCCCTTTTCTCTGACCCTTTCTCACTTGAGCGTCGGAGTGCCTTGCAGGTACACCCCCTTCTCCTCTTCATACGCCCAACATCTCAGACGTACTTGGTGGCCTACTTCAACAGGATCTGATCCAGCCGTCACGATCAAAAATAAATTAGGCATCGAAGAGGGAACTGCTAGAATAAATTGATAAAAATAAATGGACAAAAAAAGAGGAAGGGGACCAAACCAAAACCATCTCAAGATGATCTTACCTAAAGTTTGGTAATCTAAGTCTAACATTTCTATAGCCATACAAAAGAGCTCAAACAAACTCATTCCAAAAAGTGTAATTGAGTAAAGTTAGAGGTTAGAGTTGGATAAAATATATGCACATTAGTTCTCTTTCTTAAAAATGAAAGAAACCAAAAAATTTCATGTTGCGAATGAGAGATATACAATTGTTTCATGTGTTACTTAACCACATATGAACCACCTTTAAGATTTTATTCTTCTCTTCTAAACTCTCTAAAGTAAAATTAAAACTTCCAAAATCTCTTTTAATTGTTTTAAATTTTAAAATTTTAAAATTAAAGATTGCTTTTAAAAATTATTTTATAAAATTAGATAACTACATAATTTTAATTAATTTAAAATTTAAATTGTGGTCACCATTTTTTTGAAATTTTTGTTTTAAATCCCCTTATATTTATATTTGCTTTTTTTATCTATCTATTTATCTAATTTTATAAAAAAAAATTGTAAACTACAAACATAAATAGAATAAAAGGAAAGATAAGAAAAGAGATGGGGGACCAAACATTAACCCTCAAGGTTAACTAAAGAAGTAATTTGAGAGACATATTCTATTACAAATAAAGTCTTCCCTAAGAAAAGTGGAAAGATGATCCCACTTGATATTCTCCTAAGCAGATAAGTTAAAATAATTAGCGAATTTATTTGCACACTAGTAGCTCGATTGCCTTCATTTCTCCCACAAGCGTAACATATAGAGCAGAATATATGCTTATATCAACTGCATAGCATCCCTCGGAGTTACATGCTTTGTCTATAAAGATATTTCCACTTGCATCATGATTTGTATTGGCAAGAATGTCATTTGTGTTGCACTTGATCCAATGGAAGAAATGATGTGAAATGACATTTATGAACCTGACATTTTAAAAATTATTGATGTGATAATTAGTAAATTAATAAATTATTACCACATCAATTATTTATAACAATTTATCAAAATAAAAGATATTAAAATTAATTGAAAAACTTAAAAATGAAATATGATTTTAATAAAAACTTACTTTTAAAAACATCTAAATACAATAAAAACCTCTAGCAATAAAAAACTAAATATCTAAAAACTAATATTTTTTTTGAAAGAAAAGATTTAGTAATCTCGAAAAGCAGTTTATACATAGCGACCAAAAGGTCCAGCTAAAAACCAACTCAAAACGATAACAAAACTACGCGATCATCAAGTGCGCTATATGCGCACGAAGCTTTGGCTTTCTCCACAATCTATTAATTACAATATCTATAATTTTCCGTTGTATATCTATATTGTTATACTTCGTATCATTATCTTTGTCTCTATAAACCGTTGCATTTCTATATGACCAGCACTCGTATATTGTTTCCGTAAAAGCAGTTTTCGCAACCTTTGCCTTCCAATGTTTCTTTCCACTTTTTTTTATCACCCATGCCAACTGTTTATCCCATCCTTCAGGTAAGTGACCCTCATTTATCCACTTCAGGACCTCACTCCAAATTCTTTTCATGGTATCGCATTGGAAAAATAGGTGTTGCACACTTTCAATTTCTTGGCAGGAAAAACATTTTTCCTCTTCAATCAATCCAAATTTAACTAATCTATCCTTTGTTGCTATTCTATTATGGCATGCCATCAATAATAGGAACACCGATTGTGGTCTCGCTTCATTATCAAAGAAGACTTTTCTCCAAGGAACCATCCCAGCTTGACCTAAAAAGTGGTAATAAATTTTCTTATTCACAAACGTAGCCGTTATATTCACTTTCTGCCAACTCCGCCAATTTTGCACCTGTTCTTGTTGGTTCAGAATGCTCCTCAAAATCCAGGAGCAACTTGGTCTTATGGGCACATCCATTACTTGGTTATCTTTGATGTAATACGTGTGAATCTACCGCACCCACAAATTATCCATTTTCCTGCACAAATTCCACAGTAATTTAATCAAGCAAACTTTATTCCAATTTCTAAGGTTAATAACATTCATCCCACTGTAATTCTTAGGTTCACATACTTTACTCTATGAAATAGGAACCTTCCCACTCACTTGGTGCTTTCCTGTCCACATAAACGTCCTGCAAATTGCCTCAATTTTCTTCATCACACCCTTGGGAAGAGGCACACATTGCAGCCAGTAATTTAAAATTCCAAACAGCACACTATTAATCAATTGTAACCTTCTTGCATAACTCAAAAATCTGGCACTCCAATGTTTGATCCTGTTACAAATTCTATCCTCAAGTCCTACACATTGGTTATTTGTTAGCTTCTTGCTCGATAACGGGATCCCTAAGTAACGAAACGGTAACATGCCCGTTGAGAAACCTATCAGCTCTGCTATTTTATCCTCAGTCTCTCGATCCACACCACCAAAAAACAAGTTGCATTTTCTAGGATTCACATATAGACCTGTTGAATGAGCGAACGCGTGGAACCGTTCCATGACCAATTGAACAGAAACAACATCGCCTCTAGCATATAACAATAAGTCATCAGTGAAACTCACATCAATTATATTCAGCTTTTCACACTTGCTATGGAAATTAAAATCCAGAATCATATTTAATTCTTTAAGTTTCCTATGGAGGTACTCCATGATTATAACAAACAGCAAGGGGGATATGGGACCCGCTTGCCTAATACCTCTCCGAGCCTGCAACACTTAAATATATACCCCATTAACATTGTACTGGTAGCTCACTGTACTCACAGATATCATGATCCAATTAACAAACCTGTGCCAAAATCCAACTTCAGTCATGATGTTCTGTAGTGCCAGCCAATCCGCGGTGTCGTATGCCTTCTGTATGTCCATTTAGATCATACATCTAGGCACACCTCCTTTCCTTCTATACCCTTTAATAAGCTCAAAGGCCAATAGGACATGGTCGTGAATATCTTGACCAGGCACAAATGCAGTCTGGCTTCGACTAATAATGGATGGAAGCACCTTGCTCAATCTATTTGACATGACTTTTGATATGATTTTATACATTGTCGTACAACACGATATTGGCCTATATTCCCTTATGGACTTAGCATGATCAGTTTTTGGAATCAATGTCACTAATGTTCTATTAAACTTCTTCTCCATCAATCCTTTATCAAATAAGTCCACACCACTTTAACCACATCATGTTTCACCAATCCCCATGATTTCTTAAAAAAGTTTGCTCCATAACCATCCACCCCTGTAGATTTTATGTCTCCAATACTGCTCAGAGCTTTTTCAATCTCAGCCACAGTAACTGGTTTAACAAGTATAACTCGATGCTCTCTTTTGACTTGAGGCCCATTTCTTAATGCTCTAATGTCTACTCCATCCATATTATCTTGCTTTATTCCAATTAACTTCCCATAAAAGCTCGTAATTTCCAACACAATGTCTTCCTGGCTTGATGCAACAGTACCATCTTCTCTGAAGAGTTGGTGCATATTCCTCGTTTTCTGTTTGGTTCTAATCTGGGCATGAAAATATGCATTATTGGTATCCCCTAATTTTATCCAATCAGTTTTCGCTCTTTGGCTCATAACCTGCTCATCTATTTCAATCAGATTCAATAGTTTTTCATTCAATTGCTTCTCCTGCATAATGAGCTGTGTGTTTAGCCTATCATTATGTAACTTTTCCTGAACTGCTTGTAACTCATATCTTGTCTTCTCAATCTGTTGGTGGGTTCCAATCAAAGGATTACTCAGCTTTTTAATCACCTATTGCAATCTTATGAGTTTCCTCCATAAGACACTACCAGCTATTCCATTGGTGTTCCTGCTCCAACTTTTTGCAACCTCTATGTCATAACCATCCACTTCAGTTACCTTTTCTAATGAATTTGAAATTATGATGTTTCCTGCTAATCTCACCATCATCCTTAAAGCATAGCATGGCATGGTCAGATATACCCGGCTCCATCAAATACAAGGTTGACTTGATACTCTGTTGTATCCAATCCAGATTTGCAATTGCTCTATCTATACGAGAGTAAATTGCACCATTTGTGTGCTTATTGAACCATGTGTACCTATCACCCTTAGTTTCTACTTCAAACAGTCCTGAATATTCCATCATTTCTTCAAGGTCACAATATTCCCATTCTTCCACTTCTGTTCCGCCAATTCTGTCCTGAACATGGAGAACATTATTGAAATCTATAATCACCATCCAAGGGCCTTGTTGATTTATTCCTATTCTTTCTATTTCCTTCCATAATTGTTTCCTATGATCCAGTAAGTTTGAGGCATACACATTAGTTATCCAGTTTTTGAACAGACCATCCACGCCAAATATACCATAATGCACAAATTGTGAGGTACTTGCCATTTTCCTAACATCCACCTTAGTTGCATCCCACATTATCCGTATTCTACCGTTTTCATGTTCTTGATAATTGTCATAGAATTTCCAGTTTGTACCAAACATACGTCTAACTTTATCTGCATTCTTTTCTTTCATCATAGTATCTACCAAAATGACAATCATCGGGTTAAGCCTCGAGAGACGGGAGCAAATCTCTCTACTTCTGGCTTTTTTATTCAGCCCCTAACGTTCCATGATATGATCATGGGACTCCTTCAGGAGTCGCTTTTGGGTCTTCCCAAACTCCATAAGCCCCAAAATCATTTGAAAAGAAAAGGTTATTATTTTGAGTTTCATTCAATACCTTCTTTCTCGTGTCTCTCTTCTTTCTGTTGACTTCAGTCCATTTGCCTTCATCACTTGTGGTTGCTACTACTGCATCTCTTGGTGTGGCTGGTGTTTTGTCAGCATCTCCTTTATCATCTTGAAGTTTCCTAAAGTTGCTCCCCTTTATTCTGTTTAGGTCTCCATTCCATAGCTTCCATCCTTCTTTCATTGTTACACACGTGACCTACCTTTTGGCATCTCTCACAGTATTTAGGTTTCTATTCGTATTCCACCTTCTGTCTTCGCTTTTGACCTTCGTGATCTTAAATTGTAACTTCCTCACATAGTTTCTGCGTCACATCAACCTCCACCAATATTCGCGCATAAGTGACCATGAGCTTCCATGCAGTACACTCATCTGTGAAAAGAGGATTACCTATCGCGTTGCCAATTTTGCCCAGACTTTTCGCCCCCCATAAATGTAAAGGAAGTTGAGGGAATTTGACCCACACTAGGACTGTTCTAAGCATGTCTCGTTCCATCGAAAAATCTTGTCGCCATTCCATGATAACCATCGGCATATTTTGAAACTTATACGGCCCCTTCATTATCACCTCATCCCTATCTTTACATGACTTGAACTTTAGAATGAAATATCCTTATTTATTATAGTAGATTTCTGGCAGTGTCATAAAACTCCATGTTCTAGTCATGTAATTCTTAACAGCGTGCATACACAAATTCGTTCCAAGAACATACATTATCAATGGTGTTTCCCAGAATCTCATCTCCGATCAACATCTTCTTCTTCGATTTCCACTTCCACTTGGCCGTCGACAATCTTGGGCGCACTAAACTGTATTGGCATTCCATTTGTAGCATTACGATTGCCCCTAATGACATCCACCCACAACTTTTCATCTCTTTTCCATTTATCCCCATTCTCAGAAGATTTAGGGTTTTCATTGACCTCCTTCTCATCATTCCTACCCATCTCCTCGCCTGCGTTAGGTGTTGTTCCCACATTTTCATCTTCTAATTCATGTTCAATCGATTTCGAAATCTTTCCCATTGAGTTGCTTTGCTTCGGTGGCTGGGTTGCCTGTTTCTTCGATCTTCCCCGCCCCCGTGACATAGCTCTACGGTAGCTATATATTATTATTATTATTGATCTAAAAACTAATATTGAAAAATTGAAAAATAAACAATGAGTTAAAATCAACAAAAACTATTAAATCTTGTCAAATTATTAAAAAATGTTAAACTATTTTAATTTTTTTGAAAACACTACCTATAGACAACATGTTAATAAAAAAGTAATGTTTTGATCGTTAAATTTGAAAAATCTGTTTATCGGTCCATTGATTTAAAGAAACTTACTATCCACAATGACAGATTTTAATATTCATGTCATATATTATGGGAAATTTTGTAATCTTTTATTATAAATTTGTCCAACTAGACATTTTCAATATATATATATATATATATATATATAGAGAGAGAGAGAGAGAGAGAGAGACCAATAAATTAGATTTTAAATTAGAGGGTCCAAAACTTCTTTTAAAAATAATAAGATGATCAAAAGTATATCTAAGCCTTTATTTTTCACTTATCAATTCTTAAAGTTGAAAATCAAAACATTTGATAGCTATTTTAAAGATAGTTTATAAAACATGAGGGAGGGAGAGAAAAAGGAAGAACTTGAGGGTTAGTGATATGGATTTTCGTTTTTCTCCAATTAGTTTTAGAAAAATAGAGATTCTAAATTCATTAATTACTGGATCAAGTTAATTTTGTAGACAAGGTTCGTCAAACACATTGCTACTCGTTACAACCCCAACCATAAAATGTACACAAGTTAATTTTGTTTACAAGTTAGTTTTGTACATAACTTGATCAAGTTGAATTCCTTTAATGTCTCATATGTACACACCCCAATCCCTAGTAGAAAATAAATCCATTGCACAAGCTCTTTAAAATGCGTGTGGTATATCGGTTTCTAATTTTGCCAAGCCATGCATCAAACGTAAGTGTCTCTCAATCAAGATACCCAAAGATACTTACAAAGAAGGTCTTAAACGTTGCAAGAATAATTTACACGGGAGATTGACCTATAGTAAAGGTAACATACCATTGAAGGCATTAGAATTATTTGATAAACTCTTAATTTTATGGAGCCCAATAACTAATTAGGATTTAACTCCTTTTGGATGTGGCTTTTTTAAATATTTTACTCAAATAAAGGGAGGAATTCAACAAAATTTAGAGTGTAGGGACATGGAACTTTAACCCTCGCTCATGCGTTTTTTCTGCATAGACGATATATTTTAGACTTGAAAGTTTGAAGACTACAAATGCTTAAGTATGGTTAGGGATGCATGTTTTTCCATTAGAGTCTTAAGAACCAAATACTTTATTTGCAATTGCTTAAGGTATTGGAAGTCCTTTATCAATTGACGAGCTTACTAGAAAAAGAATATTGGGGGATTTTGTGAAGATGATAAAAGCACAAGGAGAGTGAGGTTGAATTGTGTTAGATTTTTCTTTCTTTTCTAAAAGTATCTTATCAGATTCTGAAGACAGAGTCTAGAATCTAAATCAGAGTTAAGTGTTTAGCAGTGGATTAAAGCAGTTCAGAGGTAGAAAGGAAAGAAAGAGAGACACAACCAATTATCTTGGTTCCTCCCAAAAATCGAGAGTAGTCCAGACCCCATGCACTTCTAAGGGATTTCACTATAATCAAAAGTGATTACAATTGTTCCAGCCAAAGAAAGAGACTTTCAATCCTCAAACACACATGTAAGAGACTTCTAATGATCAAGCACACAAGCAAGAAACTTCCAATGCTCAAACACATAAGTAAGAGACTTCTAACTCTCAAGCACACAAGCAAGAGACATTTCAGATGCTCAAGTACTTAGCAAGAGACTTAAAATGCTCAAGCACACAAGCCAGAGAGTTCTTAAACTCTAAATTACATTTAAGAGATTGTGAAAAACTACACTTGATATACAATTGGAGGTGTAGACAAAATACAACACAGAAAGAATTTTTAAGAGTTAAGAATTTTTAGAATATACAAGTGTTAAGATATTCTAAGTTAAACTTGTGCTTTTTAAATATCCATTCTCAGTACCAGTACTAAGTTATCTTCATAAATTTTAGTTTATGGTCTTGCGCACTTGAACATTTATTAGTATACCCTATTGTTCTTTAAATACTTTGTTATATAAAAACCTTAGAGATATGGTACAAACCAATTTTGTTCCAAGATTTTCATGTGTGCAGATAGACCTTAACATGTCAGATACTTTCCATGATCATGTTTTGATGGGACACAGTTCAAAAATGAGTTAAAAAAGGTAGTATGAGGAAGCGACACTCAAGTCGTATCGCAAGGGCTCTAAGTTTAAGTTAACCGAACTAAACAACAAAATTAGGGGTTTGGGATTTTAAATAATTGAAACAAAATTAAAGTAAACTGAAAAAAAATATGATGAACGAGTTAACTTACTGGTTCAGTTTCAGACTTATCATCGATTATTACCATTGAAAGCTCATTTAAAATCCCTTTTCTACAAAAGGATAAATACGTTGCATCCAAAATTTTAGTCTTTGGTCATGCACACTTGAACATTTCTTAGTATACCTTATTGTTCTTTAAATACTTTGTCATCATCAAAACCTTAGAGATATAGTACAAACCAATTTTATTCAAACAACCTCCCCCTTTTCATGATGACAAACACAAGTATATGAAAACAATGGTTGTTAATTTAATTATCTGGTTGACTTCAGGGTCTGAGGTTTGTAAGCTCCCCCTAAGTCTAATAGTCCAAAAGGTGAGTTTTGTAAGCCCCCGTTAAGTCTAATAGTCCAAAAGGTGAGCTTTTTAAGGTCCCCGTAAGTTCTACCCAGGTTAATTAAATTGATCTTAAAAGAAGAGTAAAATAATCTTCAAAATTTAAGCAAAAATAGTTCTTAACTATCAGATTCAAGCGCTTAAATACTTATATATCTATTTCCCAATTTGTCATCAACAAAAAGAATAAAGAATAAAGGAAGTAGAAAAAGATTTTGAAGAAAAATAATTATAAACCAAACAAAAGAGTTGTCATATTGCACAGAAAAATTTCTGAAAAATTCAGCAATAAGGGACAACAAAGGGTACTAAGCCCAAATTCTAGGGTATTTTCTTCAAAATATCCAAGATGGATTTAATGTTAGACTCTATAATATGTTGCTTGGAAACCACATAGTGTAGTTGAGTATCCATTTTGTCATGTTTTTGTATCAGCTACTGAAGCTAGTTTCTGCTCTAATTACTCATTCCTCTGACTTGTAGAAGCAACAATCTCAGAAGTGAAGGACTCCAGGTTTTGTAGAACTAAATCCACAAAGGTTATGAGGGTATCCCACTGAGGAACATAAGTAAGTGTGTCAGATGCAGTGAGTCTCTCAGCAACCATTTCATATATCCTATCATGCAAAACAAATCTATATTCTTTCACTTGGGCTATAATGTGAGGTGGAAGGTTTAGATAGAAATTTTGTGGAAGGGGTGAAGGGATATGCGAGGTCATTTATTCTTCGAAAGAAACAAGTATTGTGCCAGAACCTGACATATTATTTGGATCAAATCCTTAAGGTTAAGGGCCACATTGTGATTTTGGTACAATTTGGTCTAATGTGGCTTCTGGTTGGGGTTGGTCTTCTGGTTAAGGGGATTGTGGGGCTATTTTTTTTATCAGGATAGGGTTCAGTTTGAGCTTCATGTTCTGGTTGAGGTTGAACAAGGTTTGGTTGAGGTTCAAAGTTAGGTTGGGATTGATGTTCAGGTTGATGAAGGTTGTTTTAGTCTTCGGATTGGTGAGATTAAGAAAATTGATGTTGAGGGTCAAAAGATGCGGTTTTAAGGGGTATGGCTTGAATTGGATATATATCCATAGTTTCAAATTCTGATATTCAGAACTAGAACTTGATTTAGCATTGGAAACATAGATAAGGGATTCAAACATGGTGTTAAAGGGAATTTGTTAGTCAGGATCTGAGTATAGTACCAATTGGTTTTATTCATTAGTGAACTCACCAGCTAGGTGACTTGTCAGTTTCACTAAGAAAAATATTATAGGGAAAGTTTATTTTCGAGAAACGTTCAAGTGCATCTTACTAAAGGTATGAGAAACTGGTTTATTGACATCAGATTCAGAGGTTGGTTTGGGAGAGGGCATGACAAGATTTATAGAGAGAGTCTTGTCATGTTTAGGTGAGAGAGTGTGTTCTAATGAATATTGTGGTGATTGATTAGGGAATGACATTTTGGTTTTAGGTAGAGGATTAGAATAATATAAAACTGACTAAGAGAAAGGATTATAAATCATACTTATAATTGCAGTTTCTACAGCATCTGAAGCTTATGCACCAACTGTAGCTTCATCCATGATGTCTTCTTCCACAATAGTTTTAAGAGCTTGAGTCTATGATGCACCATCAACTCCCTCATTTTCCTTGAAAATAGCTTTTGTAGTAGCTTCTACTTGCAGAGCCTGATCCATCAGAATCTCAACATTAGAGGGATCTTCCATAGCTTTATCCAACATGGTAGATGTTATCAGCTTTTCACCTTCTACATCAGTTTCCTTCATCAAGTCCTGAACTAACTTTTTTGCTTCCGTTGTCTTCCTCTTCTTCCACTTCTTCTTCTTAATTTACAGGAAAAAATCATCTTTCTTACTTTCTTTGAAGGTGCTTCTTTGGCAGAAGAAGAAATTATCTTCTGAGGAGTCTTCCAAGTGGCTCCGCTTCTGGTCTTGGTAGGCATCAAGACAGCAGAAGATACCACTTCCTTTACTTCCTTTTGAATAGATGCATAAGCTGTAACGCCCTGTATAATAAATACCTAGAATAATACTATACAAATGTTTTATTTGGTACTGACACCATCATAAGTGCCTAATGTCGTAATTCACATACTTGACCATTCTAAAAACATAAACACAACCTATGGTACAAGATATGGAAACTAGCCAAAACAATAAAAACTAAGATCAATATACAATATCCTTAAATGTATACAACAAATTACACAGCAGAAAACTAAAGCTAAGCTTCTCTTGAAACATTCAAGCATAGCTCCACTTGTAAATCAAACCTGCAAACAGTGCCTGAAAAATAACAACAATAATGGGGTGAGATATTAATCTTAGTGAGTTTCCTATCTTATGGATTCTCTCGGCTTTACAGGGTTCTAGCCAATCCTAACTCAAGTCAAAAGGGAAGGGATATGAACTTGAGTTCACAATCTCACACTATATGGAAACATGTTCATGAGTTCACCAACTCAAAATATCACTAATCGGTAACCTCATCAAGGCATCCCCTTTTCCCGTCCTCTTTTATGTATAGAAGTCGGCACAAGTCATGGATCCTTGCACTTACTTGACATACAAAAAGGATTCGAGTTCTACGTGCCATTAACCGTTATGAACCATCACTTCACATGGGCCATTAACCATCGCAAGTCTCTACCTGTAGGTTTCATTCGTACTGCACGCGGGAATCAAACCTGCCAAGTAATAAATCATGCGTACATTCTGAAGGAGCTCTCTATATAAGCCTTAACACGCGAAACGACAACTCAGGGAAACAACTTCGATTACGTGATCTCACACACAAACCTGATTGTATTCGACAATCACAAGGCCACATTCCCCTTTTCTCATAAAACACAAAGGTTTACACATATGTTCCATACTAGTATCTCACTCTCCTCTAGACCATTACTCATCGAGGACGCACACCTAGGCATCGACTCACGAGCATCACCATCTAGATTCTCTATCACAATCCTAGTCACAACCTAGAATCATATAATTTGGTTTTGGGGTAAAGTTTCCTCACTCTTCCTAATTCATTTTAAGCATGCATTTTCTCTCAATCATACTTAACAACAATTAGATAGATATGGCATAACACAATTTGCATAAGTAAACACTTATCACAACACATTGATAAGTGCAAATTGTACCTATTTTTGTATATAAGTTTTGTTGCACTTATCATTACTTTGTGTTAAAATTGGTTGAATAAACCCCACTTTGTGTGTAAATACGTTTATTTTATGATTTAGTGTATATATTGCGTACCGTGTAAATATCATTGAGTTTAATCGATTTTCATTTATTTTTGAAAGTGTTCCAGCAATGGGATATTTCCATATTCATAAATAGCATTGAATAAGCTTTCCAACGCTTTAAACCGTGCGTCAATCGGAGTTACGGTTCAAGAGTTATGAAGAAAACAAATTCTGGTTTTCTGTCATACTCGCTAGGCGAGCCCCCGTAGCGAACACTCGCTAGCTTGTTCGCTAGGCGAACCGGGGCGAACAGAAAGTTCCAGAATCGTGAAAAAACTCAACAGAAAGGCGGTTTACGTTCGCCTAGCGAACGAGGACTCGCTAGGCGAACCTGGAAAGTCAGAATTGCCTATTTTACCCATTTTTCATCATTTTTTATGTTATGATTTTGGGGATTCTTGCTCCAACTCCATCAAACTTCATTTTTTTAGTAGATTAGCTTAGAAAACATCATGGAAGCTTGCATGTGGATGATCCGGGGTGGATTTCTCATCGATCGGCTCCGACAATCCGTGAAGTGTTTGGTTCATTTCTCTTCCTCTTTGTGTATTCTTTCTTGTTGGGTTGTGCATATGTATTTGCTATGAACTCATGTATATTTGTCACCCATGGCGTTGTATAAAACTTGCTTTACAAATCTTTATTGGTAATTGTCTCTAATTTTTGCTTTATGCGCGGGGTTTGTGTCACGTTAGACATAACCTTCACGAACGTCGATTAGGGATGATTGTCTGTTAGTTTCTGGATTCTAGAGATAGATTTAGGGCTAACAATCTTCAATAGGCGTCGAAGCTAAATGTCTTCCGTGTTTCGAGGCTTCGCTCGCGAGAGTGACGAAGAGAGTAACACGGTTGTTTTCTCAACTTTGCGTTAGACATAACCTGTGTTGTGAGCGATGCTGGGTGATATTGATGAGTATTGTAGGTGGAGTATAACTGGTCGGTAAGTTTAAGTTTGTGAGGAGTGATTTGTATGCATTGCCGGACGAGTTTTTCTTGTTGCAGAATGAAGTTCTTTTTGTTTTAATATTTACTTTTATGTTCTCTTGTTTGAAACTATTTTAATCCAAACTCATTAATGCGAGAGATTGTCGAACGACATTCTTTCCCTCGAACCGATCTCTGTGGACACGACATAAATCCCGGAGGGAATTCTTCCGAAAATAAATATTTTTGCTTGCTTACCGCTATTCTGCAACCAACAAAATGGCACCGTTGCCGGGGATTGGTTTTGATATTGAATCGCATTGCGATAGTTTCTTTGTTTTTTAGTTTTGTAGATATCGTACATGTTGTATATTTTCACTTGTTTATATTGATACTTGTACATTTTGACGTTTGTTCAAGTGTTTGGTTAGGACACTTACTTTAGGTTTGCGCGGTGAGGCATCACTATGGCATGAAGGAAGTGAGTTTGCTAGCTAAGCAATGTAAAGGCGTCAAGCTTACGAAGTAAAACATGCATGTTGTATTATTTTCTTTGGTTGTGTGGTGAACTTTCATTAAACAAGTTGTACTCGGATTTTTCGTAAACTTCTCAAATCTTCACTTTACAACTTGTTTAATGAAATTTCTCCCTTTCTTTTCGTTTATTTATATTAATAATTCTTGTTCTCGCTAAGCGAGTTCTGGCGAAGTCACCAGCGAAAGTTCGCCTTGCGAACGTTGGCGAAGGTGCCAGCGAGGGAGTGGCAGAAAGTATGCAAAAACCTTCAGTAGGAAAACTGGGTAAATTCGCTGGGCGAGGGAGCCAGCGAATGCTCGCTGATGTGTTCGCGAGGCGAAGGTGCCAGCGAGGGGGTGGCAGAAACTTTCACTTTTGAAAACACCCAAACTTCGCTGGGGCGAAGGATGTAGCGAAGGCTCGCGTCACGAATGATTCCTTCGCTAGGCGAAGGCTGCTAAGATTTTGGTTGTTGTTTGCTCACAGATTTTGATTGACTTATTTGAGGATGCTTTTGTGATTTTCCAAGTTGGTTCATTTCAACTTGCGGATGTATGGTAATGATCTTGTTAAGTTTTGTACACGTCCGAGGTATGCATTATCCCTTTCTATACTTTAGCATATTCATGATACTTAGGCATTTTACAAACTTCCATGCCATCCATTCTTTTGTATACTTGTTCTATTGTGAATCACTTTAGTTCCCAACCTTTTTGTGAGGTGGCTTTCCATTGTTCATATATGCTCGGAGTACCGACATTCTTGTTTTACTGGATTTTATTATGTTGAATCTTTTGTTTGTATTGATTATATGAATGCATGAAAAGGATCCAGGCAATTGTTTCATTTTGAGCACAACTACCTTAGCCAAATAGTCAATTCACCTTGTGAGTGTGTGAGAATTTGTAACCCCTTTGAGCTTTTTGATCCATGTTTTTATTTAAACTTAATGCTTGTTTATGAGTATTTAGTTCACTTATTTTTGAATGGATTATGTTTTTTCTTGGACCTCAACTATGTGTTGTTGTATGAATTTTTTCCTTGCCTTAGAAAGTAAGGAGTATTCACATGATGATTTGGTTGAATTCAAGTTGGGGAGAGAATGGTTGTTTACTCATTGGTTGGATTCTATGAGGATTGAAAAAGAAAAGAAAAAAAGAGAAAAATATGACAAAGAAAAGAAAAGAAAAAAATGAAAAAGAAAGAAAAAAGAAAAATCCTTGAAAAAGGAAACAAAAAGAGTTGCAATAATTGTGCTAAATAAGTATTGTGTTGTGTGTAACACTCGGGATGAAAGAAGAAGTTTGATTGAAATTTTGTGTTTGAACTTTTGTGAGTTGATCACTCCCTTAGGTTTAGGCAAGTTTTTGTTTCAATTACCTTTAGAAATTGCCCCTTGTTTGTTTACCCGACCACGCTACAACCTTGAAAAGCCCTTGTGATTCTTGCCTTTGTATTTTCAATGTGAATTTTAGGATGTATGCATAATTTAGTATTTTGTTTGCAAGATTGTTGTGTGAGTGAAAGAACCTCATTTTGTGTTTTTCATCTACCGATGATTGTTTTTGCTAGGTGTGATTCACATTTGAACTTGTGTTGTTTTAGAATTTTTGGCATGACTTTTGTACTTTGCTTTTGTTTCGTGACTATGTTATCGTTGCAGTTTAGTGGTAAGTATTTACTTTTTGTGTGTACTGTTGTCATTTGAACCATTCATTCGTTTCCGTTTTTCAAAACCTGTTGATTCGTCATTCTTTGGATATTGCTTGTGCATTTTCAAGTTTGTTTGATTCTTGTTTGTGGACAAACAATTATGTAAGTTGGGGAGAGTTTGATAAGTGCAAATTGTACCTATTTTTGTATATAAGTTTTGTTGCACTTATCATTACTTTGTGTTAAAATTGGTTGAATAAACCCCACTTTGTGTGTAAATACGTTTATTTTACGTTTTAGTGTATATATTGCGTACCGTGTAAATATCATTGAGTTTAATCGATTTTCATTTATTTTTGTAGGTGTTCCAGCAATGGGATATTTCCATATTCATAAATATCATTGAATAAGCTTTCCAACGCTTCAAACCGTGCGTCAATCGGAGTTACGGTTCAAGAGTTATGAAGAAAACAAATTCTGGTTTTCTGTCATACTCGCTAGGCGAGCCCCCGTAGCGAACACTCGCTAGCTTGTTCGCTAGGCGAACCGGGGCGAACAGAAAGTTCCAGAATCGTGAAAAAAACTCAACAGAAAGGCGGTTTACGTTCGCCTAGCGAACGGGGACTCGCTAGGCGAACCTGGAAAGTCAGAATTGCCTATTTTAGCCATTTTTCATCATTTTTTATGTTATGGTTTTGGGGATTCTTGCTCCAACTCCATCAAACTTCATTTTTTTAGTAGATTAGCTTAGAAAACAACATGGAAGCTTGCATGTGGATGATCCGGGGTGGATTTCTCATCGATCGGCTCCGACAATCCGTGAAGTGTTTGGTTCATTTCTCTTCCTCTTTGTGTATTCTTTCTTGTTGGGTTGTGCATATGTATTTGCTATGAACTCATGTATATTTGTCGCCCATGGCGTTGTGTAAAACTTGCTTTACAAATCTTTATTGGTAATTGTCTCTAATTTTTGCTTTATGCGCGGGGTTTGTGTCGCGTTAGACATAACCTTCACGAACGTCGATTAGGGATGGTTGTCTGTTAGTTTTTGGATTCTAGAGATAGATTTAGGGCTAACAATCTTCAATAGGCATCGAAGCTAAATGTCTTCCGTGTTTCGAGTTTTCGCTCGCGAGAGTGACGAAGAGAGTGACACGGTTGTTTTCTCAACTTTGCGTTAGACATAACCTGTGTTGTGAGCGATGCTGGGTGATATTGATGAGTATTGTAGGTGGAGTATAACTGGTCGGTAAGTTTAAGTTTGTGAGGAGTGATTTGTATGCATTGCCGGACGAGTTTTTCTTATTGAAGAATGAAGTTCTTTTTGTTTTAATATTTACTTTTATGTTCTCTTGTTTGAAACTATTTTAATCCAAACTCATTAATGCGAGAGATTGTCGAACGACATTCTTTCCCTCGAACCGATCTCTGTGGACACGACATAAATCCCGGAGGGAATTCTTCCGAAAATAAATATTTTTGCTTGCTTGCCGCTATTCTGCAACCAACAAAATGGCACCGTTGCCGGGGATTGGTTTTGATATTGAATCGCATTGCAATAGTTTCTTTGTTTTTGAGTTTTGTAGATATCGTACATGTTGTATATTTTCACTTGTTTATATTGATACTTGTACATTTTGACGTTTGTTCAAGTGTTTGGTTAGGACACTTACTTTAGGTTTGCGCGGTGAGGCATCACTATGGCATGAAGGAAGTGAGTTTGCTAGCTAAGCAATGTAAAGGCGTCAAGCTTACGACGTAAAACAAGCATGTTGTATTATTTTCTTTGGTTGTGTGGTGAACTTTCATTAAACAAGTTGTACTCGGATTTTTCGTAAACTTCTCAAATCTTCACTTTACAACTTGTTTAATGAAATTTCTCCCTTTCTTTTCGTTTATTTATATTAATAATTCTTGTTCTCGCTAAGCGAGTTCTGGCGAAGTCACCAGCGAAGGTTCGCCTTGCGAACGTTGGCGAAGGTGCCAGCGAGGGAGTGGCAGAAAGTATGCAAAAACCTTCAGTAGGAAAACTGGGTAAATTCGCTGGGCGAGGGAGCCAGCGAATGCTCGCTGATGTGTTCGCGAGGCGAAGGTGCCAGCGAGGGGGTGGCAGAAACTTTCACTTTTGAAAACACCCAAACTTCGCTGGGGCGAAGGATGTAGCGAAGGCTCGCGTCGCGAATGATTCCTTCGCTAGGCGAAGGCTGCTAAGATTTTGGTTATTGTTTGCTCACAGAT
Organism: Lathyrus tuberosus; assembly: GCA_022829125.1. Taxonomy (NCBI): domain Eukaryota; kingdom Viridiplantae; phylum Streptophyta; class Magnoliopsida; order Fabales; family Fabaceae; genus Lathyrus; species Lathyrus tuberosus. The sequence goes on along the minus strand of JALAZF010000082.1, from coordinate 638,397 downwards.
TTTGATTGACTTATTTGAGGATGCTTTTGTGATTTTCCAAGTTGGTTCGTTTCAACTTGCGGATGTATGGTAATGATCTTGTTAAGTTTTGTACACGTCCGAGGTATGTATTTATCACTTTCTATACTTTAGCATATTCATGATACTTAGGCATTTTACAAACTTCCATGCCATCCATTCTTTTGTATACTTGTTCTATTGTGAATCACTTTAGTTCCCAACCTTTTTGTGAGGTGGCTTTCCATTGTTCATATATGCTCGGAGTACCGACATTCTTGTTTTACTGGATTTTATTATGTTGAATCTTTTGTTTGTATTGATTATATGAATGCATGAAAAGGATCAAGGCAATTGTTTCATTTTGAGCACAACTACCTTAGCCAAATAGTCAATTCACCTTGTGAGTGTGTGAGAATTCGTAACCCCTTTGAGCTTTTTGATCCATGTTTTTATTTGAACTTAATGCTTGTTTATGAGTATTTAGTTCACTTATTTTTGAATGGATTATGTTTTTTCTCGGACCTCAACTATGTGTTGTTGTATGGATTTTTTCCTTGCCTTAGAAAGTAAGGAGTATTCACATGATGATGTGGTTGAATTCAAGTTGGGGAGAGAATGGTTGTTTACTCATTGGTTGGATTCTATGAGGATTGAAAAAGAAAAGAAAAAAAGAGAAAAATATGACAAAGAAAAGAAAAGAAAAAAATGAAAAAGAAAGAAAAAAGAAAAATCCTTGAAAAAGGAAACAAAAAGAGTTGCAATAATTGTGCTAAATAAGTATTGTGTTGTGTGTAACACTCGGGATGAGAGAAGAAGTTTGATTGAAATTTTGAGTTTGAACTTTTGTGAGTTGATCACTCCCTTAGGTTTAGGCAAGTTTTTGTTTCAATTACCTTTAGAAATTGCCCCTTGTTTGTTTACCCGGCCACGCTACAACCTTGAAAAGCCCTTGTGATTCTTGCCTTTGTATTTTCAATGTGAATTTTAGGATGTATGCATAATTTAGTCTTTTGTTTGCAAGATTGTTGTGTGAGTGAAAGAACCTCATTTTGTGTTTTTCATCTACCGATGATTGTTTTTGCTAGGTGTGATTCACATTTGAACTTGTGTTGTTTTAGAATTTTTGGCATGACTTTTGTACTTTGCTTTTGTTTCGTGACTATGTTATCGTTGCAGTTTAGTGGTAAGTATTTACTTTTTGTGTGTACCGTTGTCATTTGAACCATTCATTCGTTTCCGTTTTTCAAAACCTGTTGATTCGTCATTCTTTGGATATTGCTTGTGCATTTTCAAGTTTGTTTGATTCTTGTTTGTGGACAAACAATTATGTAAGTTGGGGAGAGTTTGATAAGTGCAAATTGTACCTATTTTTGTATATAAGTTTTGTTGCACTTATCATTACTTTGTGTTAAAATTGGTTGAATAAACCCCACTTTGTGTGTAAATACGTTTATTTTACGTTTTAGTGTATATATTGCGTACCGTGTAAATATCATTGAGTTTAATTGATTTTCATTTATTTTTGTAGGTGTTCCAGCAATGGGATATTTCCATATTCATAAATATCATTGAATAAGCTTTCCAACGCTTCAAACCGTGCGTCAATCGGAGTTACGGTTCAAGAGTTATGAAGAAAACAAATTCTGGTTTTCTATCATACTCGCTAGGCGAGCCCCCGTAGCGAACACTCGCTAGCTTGTTCGCTAGGCGAACCGGGGTGAACAGAAAGTTCCAGAATCGTGAAAAAACTCAACAGAAAGGCGGTTTACGTTCGCCTAGCGAACGGGGACTCGCTAGGCGAACCTGGAAAGTCAGAATTGCCTATTTTAGCCATTTTTCATCATTTTTTATGTTATGGTTTTGGGGATTCTTGCTCCAACTCCATCAAACTTCATTTTTTTAGTAGATTAGCTTAGAAAACAACATGGAAGCTTGCATGTGGATGATCCGGGGTGGATTTCTCATCGATCGGCTCCGACAATCCGTGAAGTGTTTGGTTCATTTCTCTTCCTCTTTGTGTATTCTTTCTTGTTGGGTTGTGCATATGTATTTACTATGAACTCATGTATATTTGTCGCCCATGGCGTTGTATAAAAATTGCTTTACAAATCTTTATTGGTAATTGTCTCTAATTTTTGGTTTATGCGCAGGGTTTGTGTCGCATTAGACATAACCTTCACGAACGTCGATTAGGGATGATTGTCTGTTAGTTTCTGGATTCTAGAGATAGATTTAGGGCTAACAATCTTCAATAGGCGTCGAAGCTAAATGTCTTCCGTGTTTTGAGGCTTCGCTCGCGAGAGTGACGAAGAGAGTAACACGGTTGTTTTCTCAACTTTGCGTTAGACATAACTTGTGTTGTGAGCGATGTTGGGTGATATTGATGAGTATTGTAGGTGGAGTATAACTGGTCGGTAAATTTAAGTTTGTGAGGAGTGATTTGTATGCATTGTCGGACGAGTTTTTCTTGTTGAAGAATGAAGTTCTTTTTGTTTTAATATTTACTTTTATGTTCTCTTGTTTGAAACTATTTTAATCCAAACTCATTAATGCGAGAGATTTTCGAATGACATTCTTTCCCTCGAACCGATATCTGTGGACACGACATAAATCCCGGAGGGAATTCTTCCGAAAATAAATATTTTTGCTTGCTTGCCGCTATTCTGCAACCAACACACATCACATAAAACATTATTTTCTTTCAATTTCCACTAAATAATTAATCCCATATCATACTCAATATTTTCATTGCTTTCCAACGATACCAAGAACACTTCGATCGGACACACAGATCAAAAGTTATGGATTTTAAAAGGTTTTCCAAAATTCAAAACAGTGTTAACCGGTTAACAGGATATGGTTAATCGGTTAACGGGCAACTTCCAGTAGCAAAACAAGAGTTAGAGACATAATTGGTTAACCAGTTAACTATATTACGTTAATCGGTTAACCAGACCAATTTCCACGCAGAATGCCATTTCACATGCGTTAACCAGTTAACCCCATTTGGTTAATCGGTTAACACTGAACAGAATGCATAAAAACCTGTTTTTCTCAGCATAAACTCCAAAGGAACTTCATAGAAACTCAATGGAATGTTCTTGGAATGTTATATTATTAGCCGCAAAGTCTAATTGGAATGTTCCTGATAAGTGTTTGGAATTCTTTTCTCAAATGATGTTGGATACGACTCCTATGAAAGACAATTTGCCTACAAGTTATTATGATGCAAAGAAGTTAATATCGAAGTTGGGTTTAGAAGTAAGAAAGATTGATTGTTGCATTAAAGGTTGCATGTTGTTCTACGACAACGAGTTTGGTACAAATGATGGAGCGTTAAAGGAATGCAAGTTTTGTAACAGTCCAAGGTATGTAGTTCGCAATAAAGCAGTTGATCGTAAGCAGAAACGCATAGCCGTGAAATTAATGTTTTATCTGTTGATAATTCCAAGGTTACAGAGATTGTTTTCTTCAATGCATAATGCTAGTCAAATGACATGGCATCACACAAACAAAATTAGTTTGGCATGATGCGACATCCATCTGATGGCGAGGCATGGAAACACTTTGATCGTATACATCCTAAATTTGCTGCAGAACCCAGAAATGTCAGACTCGGATTATGATCTGATGGATTTACTCCTTATGTCCAAGCGAAGGCAATTGGATATTCTTGTTGGCCGGTAATTGTTACCCCTTATAACCTCCCCCCTGAGATGTGCATGACAAAGCCTTATATGTTTTTGACTTGCCTCATTCCGGGGCTGTCGAGTCCAAAAGCAGGGATTGATGTGTATTTACAACCTTTAATTGATGATTTAAAGAGGTTGTGGATTGGAGAATATACTTATGACATATCTCGTAGGCAAAACTTCAATATGTGAGCTGCTTTGATGTGGACTATTAACGACTTTCCTGCATATGCCATGTTGTCTGGTTGGGGTACACATGGTAAAATGGGATGTCCTCATTGCATGGGTGACACAAAGGCATTTACATTGGAAAAAAGAGGGAAAAGTTTGTGGTTTGATTGTCACCGTAGATTCCTACCAGAAAACGATGGACCCCCTCGTGTGTCATCGGTTGAAGTATGGAACATGGTTTGTGATCTACCAAAATTCACAGACTATGGAAAAGCAGTCCCAATTCCAGGATATGGGGACAAACACAATTGGACAAAAAGAAGTATTTTTTGGGACCTCCCTATTGGAAAGATAATTTGTTGCGACATAATCTTGATGTTATACATATAGAGAAGAATTTTTTTCATAATATATTTAACACAGTGATGGATATCCAAGGTAAGACAAAAGATAATGTGAAGGCTAGAAAGGACATGGAACTATTGTGTAATCGAAAATATTTGGAGTTGAAGACTCTACCGAATGGGAAACTATTAAAACCCAAAGCTACTTATAGTTTAACTCCCCAAGAAGCCAAGCTTGTTTGCCGATGGTTAAATGAATTGAGAATGCCTGATGGTTATGCTTCTAACTTGGCTAGGTGTGCTAACTCCAACACTGGGAAGTTTCATGGAATGAAAAGTCATGATTGCCATGTTTTCATGGAACGGTTGCTTCCAATTGCCTTCAGCTCGTTGCCAACACAAGTGCTTAATCCACTAACTGAAATTAGTCAATTTTTTAGGGATATTTATGCATCAACTTTAAGAGTGGATGACCTAATTAAGTTGGACCAAAACATTCCTCTCATTCTCTACAAGTTGGAACAAGTTTTTTCGCCTGGTTTTTTCTATTCAATGGAACATCTTCCCGTGCATATTGCATATGAAACTTTTCTTGGCGGACCAGTTCAATATAGGTGGATGTATCATTTTGAAAGATTCATGGGTGATTCAAAGAGATCAGTGAAAAATAAGGCTAAAGTAGAGGGTTCAATATGTGCACATTACTTGCATCGAGAAACATCACATTTTTGCCCTCATTATTTCAATCACATGATGTTAACTCCAAGAATCATAAGGAATGAAGTTAATGTTATAGAAAGAAGTCAATTCACCTTATCAGTCTTCGGTCATCCTGGTCATGGATCTGGAAAGACAAATGTGCACTGGCTGATCGAAAAGGAATTGCAATATGCTCATGTTCATGTCTTGATTAATTGCGTTGAAGTTAAACCATACCTTGAGTAAGTATACAAAGTTATTATTTATTTTGAATACATTCAATATAAACTTATTACCCTCTAACTTATGTTTAATGCATTTCGATATAGGGCATTTGATAACTACCATTATGAACTCACTGGTGAACAAGCAACAACCTCTCACATACATGCTTATTTTCCATTATGGTTCAAGCAAGAAGTTGCACGTAATAATGCACCATCTCCACAAATACTCCATTTGAGAAACTTGTCTGAAGGCCCTGTTAAATGTGTGAAAGAATGGCACACATACTTTGTAAACGGATATAAATTTCACACTGAAAAATGGACTGAAGGGAAGAAAACCATAAACAGTGGTGTGTTTGTTAAAGGAGTTACAGATGGTGGTGAAAACGACTTCTACGGCTTCATTACGCACATTTACGAGTTGGTATACAATTATTTGGACGCTAAAAACAAAGTTGTCTTGTTCTATTGTGATTGGTATGATCCATCTGCTAGAGGGAAAAAAATAGATAAAAAATATAACACTGTAGAGATTAAAATGGATCGAAGGTACAATCATTATGACCCTTTTATCATGGCACATTCTGTAAGGCAAGTTTATTACGTCCCTTATCCTACAATTCAACGTGGTAAGCGAGGTTGGTGTGTTGCAATCAAATCAAAACCAATAGGCCATATTGAAAGTGATGAACGTATGGAGGACGTTGCTTATCAAGTTGATGAAATGTCACAAATTAATGATGTGATTGAAGTGGAACAACTTACAAGTTTGTGTGATAATGGCGTTGAGGGTCAGCAAGTTGATGCGTCTATTTTGTTATCAACAGTAATGTTGATGAATACAATGAAGAGTTAGAATCCGAGGAAAGTGTTGAATCAGATGAAGATAATGAAGATTACGAGGATACACAATCTGAATAGATCACTTTTTTAATATATATTATTATCAACAAGTATTATGTATTCTAGATTGCTTTAATATATGATTTTTTTTATTAATATATATTGTGTATTCTAGCTTGCGTTAATATATCCATTTTTGATTAATTGCTTTATATTATTTTCTTTAGTTAGTAGATAAAATACCACCTCGTGAGGAGAAAGGGAAGGGTAAAACAAGTAAGTCAGGTCGTCGTGCGAGGATAAGTGTAGTTGAGGTTCCTTCGTCTTCAATGTTTTGTTCTTTACCTCAGTCTGGTCAGGGGCCTCAGCATACTACTATGTCTCAGAGTCAGGAGGTTCTGACTATGCCTCCGTCTTCTATGTATTTTACTTCTCTAATCACCTCACAGAATCCACCCGGATTTGCATCCCCATCATTCCAGCCTACACCACCCGGATTTGCATCCCCATCATTCCAGCCTACACCACCCGGATTTGCATCCCCATTTTTCCAACCTACATCATCCGGATTTGCACCCCCATCATTCCAGCCATACATGCAGCCTGTGGGATCTATGCCTCAGATGTACCCCCGCTCTCCATATGCCTCAGATGTACCCCAGTCATCTCGAATCCCACATACCACACATAGACCATCGTCATCACATCCCGATCATGAGGAGGAGGAGGAGGAGTACATTGAAAACGTGGATGTGGCAGAGATGGAAATTCAACATCGGAAGCAAAAGGGAAGATGAGTTATTAGGCCTGTTGGAAACAGGTAAGTTTCTTCCTTATATTTTAATTAAGCATTTGTACATATTATCATTTTTTTTTAATTTTATTAATACGTATTCAAATTATTTTTATTTAGTTTCTTGCCAAGTAGGCCTGCTGCTGTTAGCATTAAAGAGGTTATTCAAGAGTTATATAAGAATTCTTGGAAGACCTTTGGAGAATGTTGCGGTGAAAATCGGATAACAAGCTATTAATTAACTTGCATCATTTTCTTTTACAACCGACTCTGATTTATCCAAAGGAAAGGTTCAAGATCGTTAAAAAAACCTAAAGAGGGAGATCTAAGTTCAGGGGTTGATTATATAAAGGGAAGGTATTAGCACCCTATGTATCTGTAGTACTCTACAGGAACCTCTTGTGTAAGTTTGTGTTATGTTATGTTTGCTTGCTAAAAGAATATATGTACTAAGGTAAAGACCTAGGTATGTACACTAAGTTTGCTCACCAAGACGTCGTATCTTGTGCCTACGTATCTGACTGAAGAATCAGAGCAACCGTAGTTCACCTAACTAAGGGTGAAAGAAAAGGAAACATTGACTATGACCAACGTTCCAAAGGGAATGAGCATAAGCTCACGTAGAGTCCTCGATAACTCTCTAAGTCTACGTTATGAAGGGAGGGAGTGAATTCTCATGATAGTGAGAACCACACAGAGTTCATGATAACTCTGTAAGTCTGAGTAAAAGGTAAAGTGAGTTCTTATGATAGTAAGAATCACATGGAGTTCATGATAACTCCATCCTATTACTAAACTATGAGGGAAACGGCTCTTATGAGGCTAAGGATGAAATGGGAAAGGTTTGTGACTTAGGAGTCAAGTGTAGATCTTTCCTTTGGAAGGAGGGTCAAGTGTGAACAATCATGATATAAACAGTGTGAATATGAACAAAGATATAATCCGGATAATATGAACAGGATATGAACATGAATATGATCAGGATAGAATGAACAAGATATGAACATGGTATATACAGTGACATCAAAGTCAAGTGATAGTAAATCAAAGACTGATAGTATCCACATAGTATCATGTTAACATGCTAAAAAAACAATGTCAGGCAAACATATATACATGCAGACATAAAAAATGCATCAATGTAAATGAGCAAGAGATAGAAAGATCTGACCAGAATAGTGCATAAACACTTCCCACTGATGGGCCACTGACCAGCCAAGCCAGATCCGAAGACCAGAAAACCAACTCCAAGAGCATAGGGTAAAAGTCCTAAATCTAAGTCCTCAGTCCAAAACACAATAGTAACCACAGTCCGGTCAATTGAGTTTTTTAGGGTTTCGATATTTATTAGTGTATTTTAAATGAACAAATAAAATGAACAATATACACAAGATATAAATATGAACAATGATAATATTAACAAGGATAATAATCGACATAAAGAACAAATCAAGGTATATATATATTGACTGAAATTAAATTTAGTGATTGTTGATTCAATTTATTGGATCGCTGAATCGGGTCCAATGTGGTGTTGATCCGTCGTAGTACGGTCTATGAGGAAGACCATACTATAGGAGGATGCACAATTTGATCTTTGTGTTAAGACACGATAGAGAAATGATATAGAAGATCATTCTCCGATGAAATCGTGCCACACGGAAAGAAAAGGCGGAGACCTCGTCTTGAGTCACAAACTCTCGTTGATTAGTAGAAGGTAACCTATCACGATCTCAAAGTATAGAAAGAAATCTCAATGATCACTCACTACAGATTTGAAATAATGAAGGTTCGTCGCTTCGCTAACAACGTTTGTGAATAGAAAGACTTCATCGGTCAAAAATGAAAATGAAGATATAAGAAAATACAGAATGAAGTAGAAATAAAGTTGGTCTCGTCTTAATCATGATTTAATCGAGAAACCGATAATATATGATATTCGACTTTCATCGACCGATAAAATAATGAAGGTGGCCTCATACATATCACGACTTTTAGTAATTTGATAAATCGACTAAGTCGTGATTTCTGTAATATCATCAGCCCAAATAAAAGAAAGAAAATGGGCTCAAAGTGAAAATAAAACCGGTCACATCTAAATAAGGATTTTAGATCGATAAATCGAATACCTTTTTAATTAGATTTTCATTGACCGATAAAATAAAACAAAAACGACCTCATAGTCATCACAATTTTTTTAGTAAAGTAAATCAATAAAAATCGTGGCTTTTTAATATCATAGACCCAAATAAAGATCGAAAAAGAAATAAGAAATAGAAATGAAAATAAATTAAGATAGGAATTGATAAATTTTAGAACATAAACAAAAAAATCTATAAAACTTAAAATATATCATTCTTGAAGAAGACTGTTTCTAGAGTAAGTTAAAACTAAAACAAATTTAAAAAAAAAAAAGAACAAAAGGGGAGAGGGGTGCTCTGGCGCAATAAGGGTACTTATGGACATCAAATGGGCCCGAAGCCCATCCTTCCAACCAGGCGAACACAGCATGATCAACAATAATCCAGATTTCAATTTTTTTTATTAATTAACATAATAAATGAATAATAAATAAAATAAAAGAAGTAAAATAAAATAAAAAGTAAAGAAATAGTATAAACCGTGATGAAAAGCAGAGGAACATCAGATAAGATGAAAACATGGTTAGCTAGGAAACATAACACGTTAACTTTCTTCCTTTTTTAAAGAAAAATAAAATAGGTCAAAGGCATAGTGTAGCACCCCAAAATTTGCCCTCCTTACTTTAGTACTAACTGGCTTATGTTTCATCTCATTTTGCATCATCATGTGTGCATATCATTGGTTCTTAGCATGGGGTCAAGGTGCCTGAGGCAAGTTCAAGCAAGAGTCCTTATATTGTCCAAGAGAGTTCAAGTGGATCACTCTCTCCTAACCAGTGCAGAAACTAGGGTTTTGAGATTCTTGGGTTTGTTGCTCCAATGGGCAAGCTCCTTGGGTTTTTATTATCACCAAATGTCATATCTTATCTTTGTTGGAGAGGATACACATCATATTCAGAGAAATTTGAATTTGGAGACTGTGCTATTTCCTCCTAGACTAAGGGTATCAAAATTAGGGTTTGCTATAAAGTCAGTTTATTTCTGATTTCTTGGGTAAGAACTGATTCCATGATATTCCTTGGGTCCCTAAGTATCTAGGAGTGGAATATTGTCCATCAGTTTGGTTCATGAGAAGTTCAATTGGCCAATGGATTGGGAATCAGGAGAATTGGGGAAAAGTCAACAGTGAGAGGGGAAGTCAACTGTGAAATTTTGAGGTTCTCTTCAAGGTTTTCAAGGTCTCACATCCTCATATGGTCTTCAAGAGTCAAATTCCATACCATTTATCAAGAATCAAGGGTTGGTACAAAAGTTGCTAAATATGGAAATGACCTATAATTTGAAAGTTTCCTTTTTGGGCAAGTTCCTACACTACTTTAAACTGGACTTTTCATCATCAAGGAAGCTTCAAATGAATTTTCCTCAAACATGAAAGTTGAATATCTTTTTCTCCCCTTTCTAACAAGTACTAGTGGGTCTCCATATCATTTGTGAAACTCAAGTTATGATCAAAAGAAGGAAAAGTGGTTTTTAGGGTTCCATTTTCACAACTTTTTGCATTTTGAGGCATAGTGACCTATAATTAATTCCATTGCTTCAAGACATGTTCCAAAATCAAAGTACAATCCATAAGGACTATTTTTGGCCTTTGAATCAAGTGGACCCATGGTTTATTCTTCACTTATCTTCCATTATTAAAAATTGCCAAATTATTCAAAACTCATGAATCAAAATGTTTCAAGGACCAAATCAAATTTAGGTGTGATTAGCAATTGGAAATTAAGTGATCCATCATAGAATGTTTGGATATCCATGCATGGAGGAGGGTGTATTTCACATTATTCAAATTTCTAAAATCACCCAAAACTCTTTAAGCAAAGAATTACCAAGGCCCAAGTGATCATCAGTGTTTTAACCTAGCCTATTTAAACTTACTCATGCTAGGGTTAGGAGATAGACACGTGATTTGGAGGAGAAAAAGAGCTTGAACCCTAAAACCTTCTCTCATTCGTATCTCTCAACCAAGAGGAGCTTTTCCAAAAATTCTTCCACAAACTTCATCCTTGGAATTTGTAGAACGCAAACCAACCATCACTTGAAGCTAAAAGCAAGGATATAGGAGGCGTGATCTCAGGTTGGTGGTTTTTTTCATGATCATGGAACTCAAATTTTTGATGTGCATATTGATGTGTGATGCCCACTGATCATGCTGATATATTTATTTTTGAAATTGGACGTGTGGTTTGTTGGTATCGTGTGTTTAAAGTTTTGAACCCTAACCTTTTTCTCTTCATTTTTCATTATGCATTGGTTGTTTGTAATTTTTGATGACATATTTGGGATCCTGGTGAAAATCTGGACAAAATGGTGTATCCCCTTGTGTTTTCTGGGTGTTTTTAAGTTGCAGGTGGCCGTGGATGGTGGCCGGAACCCTAGCTCCGGCGGTTGATGAGGGTTCCGGCGAAGGGAGAGGCTGGAGGTAGGAGACGATCTCTCAGCCGTTGATGGGTTGGATCGTGTGGCTCTCACGCTGCCACGTTTTATTCTTTTTATTTTTTTCTGATTTTTATTTAATGATCGTGTGTGTGTCTTTCCATGGATATTACAGTGAACCACAAATCCAAACCACTTATCATGTTGACTTATGTTTAATCTGGAGCTTTGATTTAATCATGCGGTCATTATCTTGCCAACGAATTAATGAAACATGTGCCAGTCACGTGGTGTGTGTATGGTGCTCTGAATGATTGTGTGTGCGTGAGCGTATATTAACTATGGTGTATTCCTTAATCATGACTGTTGATCATCATTACTTTGAGATTATATTGACTTAATAGGGCGCGTCAGATTGATCTGAAGGTGAGGATGAGTCAACTGGGTTGACTGAGGTCTACGCGTGCCTCCTTTTTATTTTATTTTTCTGATGGACCTAATGCTTGGGCTTGCTATTCACACACGCCTTTTTCAGCCCATTATCACTTTCAACGTGTTTTATTTACTGAACGCACCCCCTTGCATTTTCCTTCATTTTTAATTTTATTAAATTTGCATTAATTCATTTTTAATTTTTAAAAAATATATAATTGCATCCAAAAAATCCCAAAAAATTCATGAGTCACTTTTAGCATTTTATAAAATTTTTAAAAATTTTATTTTATTATTTTATTTATTTTTAGCATCTGAAATAAATATTTGTTTATTTTCTTTTTGAATTATTCATATCATGTATACCTAAACTTGTAGAATTTTGTTCTCATAGCATACAAAACCTTTTGAACTCATTCTTTTTGTATGCATTCACCAATACATTGAATTGCATTAAAATATTTTTCTATCATTTTTAAATTCATTGAATATTGCATTTTAGTCCTCCCTTTTGGCACATTGAACCATGTTTCTTGTCTGAACTTTGCATTATTGTTGAGTGACTTGTATCTGGAATTTTGGCATGATTTTTGGACATGATATTTGCTTCTGGTTGAGATATGTTGATAATTAATTTGGTGATTTTATAAGGTGTTTCTCTAATTGTTTAATTGCTTTTATTTGAGGTCTTTTTGTATGCATATCTTTGACTATGTCTGATTACTTGTTTGAAAAGGCACTTGTGCCATCATTTGGGTTTGCTCCTTTGACTTCATTAACCATGTTTAGATTGTTATTATATGTCATTGCTTGGGTTCCATTTGTCTCATTTCTTTTGCTTATGTCTGTTTTGTACTAACCTTTTGTGCAGAGGCTGAGGTAAGTTGTTTAAGGGTGTGGATAGTTATCCATGTCCACCTTACTCTTTCCTTCTCTCATCTTTTCTTTTATTTAGGCTTAGGTTGTCGTCAAACCTCACTAACCATAGGTCACCCATGCATGATAACATTAGGACTCTTAGTTTCCATTTAGAGTTTCCTTTGTGTCTTCTCTCTTCTTATCTCAGAACTTCTTGAAAACACTTAATAAGGATAAAGTGTATTGCGCACGAGCCTTAAGCGTGGGGAATGAGAAATGAGGGGCTTCCTCTCATCTTTCTAGAGTGCTTAGCGAGCGTCCTGTCTTGGGACGATGCGTTAAGTATTCGCCCCTGTGCCCTAGACTTTGGTGCAATGCAAGTTACGAATTTACTCAAGTCACTTCTGTCCTAAAAAATACAAACAAACTTCAAAACTTTTTGTCCTTCGGGATTGTTAAACTAAAGGCTATTTTTAAAAAGGGCACATTACTTTCCGTCTGAGTCGCAAACAGGCATCGACCCTAACTGCCGGAAGCGAACTTAACGTCGCTCATAAAAAACACAAAAAGAACTTGGTTCGAACTACGTTGACTCTGAATTCCCCATTGTACAAAGGGGGTACGTAGGCCTAGGACGACGACGTCCTACCGAGTATGTCTTTGTCTCCCCTTCCCCCGTCTTAGTACAACCATAGATGATAGGATAACTCACCCTTAGATTAGACAACAAGCGTGGATCCCATCGAGTACGATGGACGCGTGGGGTGCTAGCGCCTTCCCCTCGCATAACCGACTCCCGAACCTAGGCTATGGTTGCGATGACCATTCCTTTCCCTCTTCCTCAAGTTTATGCGGTGTTCCCTTTCCCTCTCTTGGGATAAATTTTCACGGCTGACGACTCTGTTTTCCGTGCCACTCTCACGTTTGTACTTGGATGAAAATCCTGGGAGCGACAACTGGCGACTCTGCTGGGGATTCTGGTTGACCTATGCTGGTCCATCCCTAAGCGAGTCAATCCTACCGCTTGCTTGTCTTTGTTCTCTTTGGGTGTGTTGCGTTTGTTTTGCTTTATTTGTTGTATTTTATTTTTACCGCATTTTATGCATTGCATTTCATTTTTTATTACTGTCATACTGGATATTGCTGTGTTGTGTTGGCTATTTCTGTTTTGCAGGTTGGGTTGTTCTGAGAGATAAGCCCAATACCCAGGCTTGAGTACACCCTAGGACTAGAGTGGAGAGTAGTGGGACCTACGTGCCCGCTTGGTACGTTTGTGTGTTCACGAAATTCATAACCAGACGAGGCTATCTTGGGACGCATTCTAACGTGTGTGTCTTGTGCATGTTAGGATGTCGATCTAGAGAGCTGTCGACTCTGGTGACTGATCATCGAGGACCTTAGTGGAAACATCCCTCTTTAGTGGTGACAGTGGCAGACCACATCCTGTGGCAAACCCATTCGCACCCGAGGGCCCACTTTGGAACTCGCATAGGATGACCCCTATCTTTTGAAGAGAATTAGTGGAGGCACTCCTCCATTGACGATAGTACTGTACCCCCGAGGGATGAATTTACTATTGTTTCTCGACCTCAGTGCCAGAAGCTGAGGACCTTCCGTTTTGGAGAATCAGTTGAGGCCTCCTCGATTGATGATGACGCCAAACCAGAAATGGTGAACGTATCATCATTTCTCGACCTGAGAGCCTGGGATACTGAATATCCTAGTACCCACACGTGAGAGGGGATGGGTGTTTGCAGGTTTGCAGGTAACCGAAACCTTTAACTTTCCCAGTTCTTCTGGATTTCTCATCAATGTTTGATTATCTGGGTTCTTGGTTATCTCAGTGGTTCGGTACTTTGGAATTCTGGTTTTCTGGGTTGCGGTTCTCGTTTGGTTAACAACACAGCATATCCAGCAGTGTTACCTTGATCCCATGTTTGCATGAGCATATCATTTTTCTTGCATTCTGACGTGTTTGACATTTTTCAGGGCTTACATCTTACTCTTGATTTCGGTTTTCTGAGGTTACCTTGGCATGGATGTCCAGAGAAAGAAGACTGTTGCCTATTCGTTCCCAGATCCGACCTTGACATTGATTCACAAGCTGATTAGTATGGCTGGTCCCGGAGTTCGTACAGAGTTCAGTGGAGGGTATGGGAGACTTCTGAAGTTTGTCTACAATATCTCCAAGTATGAAAAGGATTCCATTCATACACTTCTTCAATTTTACGATCCGTATTTGCGTTGCTTCACTTTCCCAGACTACATCTTGGCCCCAACGTTGGAGGAGTTCTCATTTATTTTGGGAATCCCCATCAGGCATGACATAGTATTCTTTTCTGAAGAACACCCCGGGATTAAAGAAATGGCTATTGCTCTTCATATTGGTGAATTCATTCTGAGCAGTAATATTGAGGAAAAACAAGGAGCTAAGGGTTTCTTATTGAAGTTCTTGTTTGATCAAGCTTGCATACATGTTAAAGAGAAGAATTGGACTGCTTTCCAAGCTATTCTGGCTATGTGCATCTATGGGATTGTCCTGTTTCCCAATGTTCCTGATCTGGTGGATATGCATGCTGTCAGAATCTTTATTTCAAAGAATCCTATACCTACCTTGCTAGGTGATGTGTATCACTCAGTTCACTACAAGAATGAAAATAGGCGTGGAAAAACTGTGAGTTATTGTGCACCACTCTTATCTACTTGGTTTCTGAGTCATCTCCCCGAAGCTGGCGCTTTCGTTGATACGAGAAATTCTCTGAAGTGGTCAAAGAGGTTAATGGGCTTGACTGCTGACAACATTGTTTGGTTCAATAATGACTTGCTAGGAATGGAGATTATTTGCAAGTGCGGAGAATTCCCTAATGTACCCTTGATAGGGAGAAGAGGTGGAATTAACTATAATCCTTCCCTTGTTATCAGGCAGTTTGGTTATCCTTTGAAAGGTCCACCTGAAGAGCGAGATGTCAGAGAGTCCTTATTCTTTAATGGTACTGGAGATCAAGAGATGATAAGGAAGATTGTGAATGCTTGGAAGCAGGTGACCAAGAAGGGAAAAACTTCATTCGGAAAATGTAACAACCGGGCTTTCCCTTCCTATAAAGAGTGGGTTGAGAAGAGAGCATAAGAGTAGCTTCTTCCCTTCTCGGTAGAACCACCATCCTACCCCTTACTGATCGAGCCTCCTACCACAGTTGAGATAGAGAAGTTTAACAAGTTATGGGCTGAAAAGGAAAAGCTGCGAGAAGAAAACAGTGAGCTACTAAGGGAGATTTATCAGTTGAAGCATGAGCGGGGTGAAGCTGTTCATACCGCCAAGTTGAAGACAGAGCTTCTTGCTGAGGCAGAAAAAGAGCTAGCTGCCATGGTCACATCCAGACAAAGGATGAAACAAGCTTTAGATGGTATTAGTCAGGTTCTCGAGTCTAAGAAGGAGGAATTGGACAAGGCTTTGTTAAAAATTCACAGGTTCAATGCTCACCGAGAAACTGCAATGGCTGAGAATAAGCGAAAAGAAGACGATTATCTAGCTGAGATTGATCAATTGAAGTCGAAGCTCAAGAAGAAAGACGCTGAGATCTTATCAGGGATATTCTAGAGACAAGTAGTCGAGGGTCGACTCAATGAAGCCATAGCCTCCATAGAGGAACTGAAGATCCAAGCTGAAGTGAAGAGACCTAGAAGTGAGGGTCCTAGCATGAATGGTGTTTCTGGAGAAGACGCTTGGGAGTTGCATTGCCGATACTTGGAGGGGATCATGCATAGGAGAGACGTTCTCATTCAAGAGCTAATTCAGAGACCGAAGCATCCCGACACCAAAAAGATGTTCAAGGAAATTCAAGACTGGAGCAAAATGCATAATGGATGGGGGGATTGACACTTGTGGACTTTGATGATATGCCGTAGTTTTCTATTTTCTTTCATTATTCGGACCACCGCCAGACTTGTTGGTTGGGATCTGTGATTATTGTATTCAGATTTGTTATCTTGGATTTGTGATTGTTGACATTTGGTTTTCCTCTGGTTTTCTTAATATACGAGCAGAATTTCCATTCTATCTTGTTGTTAAACTGGAATCAAGGGGTGGATCACCCTGCGAATATTCAAACATGTTCATTTGCATTTGCATATTCATAACCATTTTGCATAATCATTTTGCATGACAGGTGTTTATCTCCGGTGTTCTTATCTTGTTCTAATCTCAGTACAGGATTGCAGATCAGCACATTCACCGGTATTCTACCAGAAAAAATCAGAAGAGACTCATGGATCAGCTACAAAATGAGATCACTGAGATGCGAACTCACATGAACCAATTCTTGGAATTAATGCAAGGTGTTGCTCAAGGCCAAGAGCAGTTGAGGACGCTCGTTCAGCCGCTGATTGCGAGAATTGATGAAGATGGTGTCCTTCATGGAGGAATTCATACTGGTGTTACTGGTAATAATGGTCAGAATGGCCCTCCGGGTGGAGGTATTCCTGTTGCTGGTGTTGTGATTCCTCCGGGCGGAGGAGAAAGTATTGTGGTTCCCACTGCAGTGGGGGGAGGTAATGGTGTGGGCGCAATTCATGGCCGTCAGTATGATGATGTTCAAGATGATGCATTTTCTATGCCAGGTGGGGATGCTGGACCCCAGATTGACAATGATCAGAGGTTCAGGTTGATTGAGGAACAACTGAGGGGTGTTATGAATCAGGATTCTGTGGGAATGGATCTAGAGGACTTAGGGTTAGTTCCAGGCATTGTTATTCCGCACAAGTTTCAGACTCCCACTTTGGAGAGGTATAATGGTATGTCTTGCCCAAGGACCCACGTGAGGGCATACGCAAGTAAAATGGCTGCGCATGCAAAGAATGAGAAGCTAATGATGCATTGCTTCTAGGATAGCCTATCTGGGGCATCCCTGGAGTGGTATATGCAACTAGAGAGGAAAGATGTGCGTAGTTGGAGAGATCTGGCAGGGGAATTTATTAGGCACTATCAATATAACACTGACATGGCTCCGAACAGAACACAGCTGCAGAATTTGTCACAGAAGAATAATGAGAGTTTCAAGGAGTACGCCTAGAGGTGGCGTGAACTGGCAGCGAGGGTTCAACCTCCCATGTTGGAACGTGAAATGATAACTATGTTTATGGCCACCTTGCAGGGTCATTACTATGAAAAGCTGGTACCGTGTATGACTGGAAAGTTTGCTGATTTGATCCTAGTAGGAGAGATGGTGGAAAGCGAAATTAAGGCGGGAAAAATATCAGGCGGTGATGGGTCCTCATCTGGAGGAAATAAGAAGCCTTATGCCAGTGGTTATAAGAAGAAGGAGGGAGATACAAACTCTGTGTCATCATATCTTGGTAGAAAAGGACCTTGTCAGAACTTCAATCAGCAGGTGGCTTCTGTAACCATCCCAGCAGCACCTCAGCAGCCAGCAGTGTCTCAACAAAAAAATCAGGCTCCTCGCCGGTCGCAGCCTTTGACTAGGCGGGACAGGCATTTTGACACTCCACCTCTTCCCTACTCTCAGTTATTTCAGTACTTGTTGAAGCTACAGTTAATTCAGGAGAGAACATTGGTTCCACCTACTGGTAATCCACCGCCCGGCTATGACGCCAACGCCCACTGTGAGTTTCATTCTGGGGCACTCGGACATTACATTGAGAATTGTAAAGCTTTTAAGCATCAGGTTCAAGATTTGGTGGATTCCAAGGCCATCAATTTCTCCAATGATGTTCCAAATGTGAATCAGAACCCGATGCCGAATCACGGTGAGCCGAGGGTCAATGCTATTATTAAAGACTGTGAAGACTTGAGTTTGATTTTAGATGTGAACGAAGTCCAAACTCCCATGGGTGTGGTGAAGGAAAGACTGTTGAGGGGAGGGGTATTTCCCGGCTGTGATGAAGGCTGTGTAGGATATGTGTCGCAGCCAGGCGGTTGTGTTTTATTGAAAGCAGGTATTCAGAAAATGATCAGCGAAGGGATATTACAGTTTGACAGAGGTTGTAAACAGAGTAATGTTACTGACAGAGAGATTGATGTTGCCACGATAACAATTCCATTCAAGACAATAACTATATCAGTGCCGGCGAGACCAGCGCCGGTCATTATCACTATTCCTGGACCAATCCCGTATGAGAGTACCAAGGCCATCCCATGGAACTATGGGGCCGAGTTGTTTGTTAATGGTAAGAAGCAGGAATTGGAAGAGACATCAGCTGTGAATACAGGGGTTGAAAATCTTGTTGAAGCAGGGGTTATCACTAGGAGTGGTAGAGTCTTTATTCCGTCCGAGAATCAAGCTGGCAGTTCAAGACAAGACAAAGGTAAACAGATGATGGATGAGTCTGTACAGAGGCAGGAAGCAAATAATTCTATGACAAAGCCAGTTGGGGATACTTTCTCAGAAGACGTAGAAGATTTTATGAGGTTGATCAGGAAAAGTGATTACAAGATTGTTGACCAACTTCACCAAACTCCATCGAAGATTTCCATTCTATCCTTACTGTTGTGCTTTGAGGCGCACCAAAATGCATTGCTGAAGGTTTTGAACATGGCTTATGTACCGTAGGAAATATCTGTCAACCAGTTAGAAGGGGTTGTGGCTCATGTGAATGCTGGTAATGGTTTGGGTTTCACCGATTTAGATCTGACTCCGGCTGGGAGGAATCACAACAACGCTCTGCATATTTCAGTGGAATGCCATGGTTCCTTAATGTCGCATGTGTTAGTTGATACTGGGTCGTCTTTGAATGTGTTACCGAAGAAGGCTTTGATGAAGTTGGATACTTGTGGGTTGATTTGTACACCAAGTTACTTGGTGGTACGTGCTTTTGATGGTTCCAAGAGATCGGTTTTTGGAGAGTTAGTTCTGCCAATCAAGGTGGGTCCTGAGATTTTCAATACCACCTTTTACATAATGGATATTCAGCCTGCCTATAGTTGTTTGTTGGGTCGCCCTTGGATCCATGGTGCTGGGGCAGTAACTTCCACGCTGCACCAGAAGTTGAAGTATATGGTGGATGGCCACGTTGTGACTGTTTGTGGTGAAGAAGATATCATGGTGAGTCACCTATCGACCTTCAAGTATGTAGAGGTAGATGGTGAAGTACAGGAAACTTTATGCCAAGCCTTTGAAGCTGTGAAAATTCCCGAGGAACCCCCAAAGGCAGTCAGTCAGCCTGAGGTGGTTGCCCAACCTGAAGTTGTCAGACAACCAGAAGTTCCAATGTCCTCTTTCAAAGAGGCGCGTGCTATAGTTGAAGCTGGTGGTTCTCAGAAGTGGGGCAGTGTCATTGATGTTCAAAGAAAGCAAGATACTCATGGACTGGGTTACAAGCCACCTAGGCGTTCTGAAGAGCCTCCCAAGTTCTATGGTCTAGTCCGTTTCACCAGTGTCGGTGTTTTCTTCGACAGAGTCAATGCTATTGAGGATGAAAGAGATAGTGATTGTGACATGGATGAATGGATCCGTCCCTGCACCTCTGGTCAGAGTTTAGGCAACTGGTCTTCCAAGAAAGTCATCCAAGTGACGCGCCCGGAGTAATTTACTTTTGTTTTCTGTTATGTTGGTCCTACGTTCTGCCCAAGACGTAGTGATATTTATTTGTAGGGCTTGGATGTTTTATTTGCTATTTTTATCATCAATAAAGGACATTTTTCATTCAAATATTTTGATCCCTGTCTTTCTGTTTTTACTTATTTGCATTAACCCACATCAAAATGGCAATGTGTTTTCTTGTTTGTTGCACTCATAATAAACATAAAACATCCATCATGCAGGTTTCTTTGTTCAGATTCCACCCATGACTTAGCTATGGCTCGATATGACTTCGACAATCCCATCTATCAGGCCAAAGAAGAGACTGACGAAGACTTTGACTTACCAGAAGAATTAGCCAGGCTACTGAAACAAGAGGAAAGGGTTATTCTACCTTATCAGGAGGAAGTTGAGACTATTAATCTGGGAACCGAGGATGTTAAACGAGAAGTAAAGGTTGGGGCTGCCCTGGAAGACACCGTTAAGGGAAAATTGATTGAGTTACTTTGAGAGTATGTGGATATCTTCGCCTGGTCTTACCAAGACATGCCTGGGCTTAACACTGACATTGTTTCACACCGGTTGCCACTTAAAGAGGGTTGTACTCCAGTCAAGCAGAAACTGAGAAGGACGAAACCAGATATGGCTGTCAAGATCAAGGAAGAGGTTCAGAAACAGTTGGACGCCGGATTTCTCGCTGTGACAAATTATCCTCCGTGGGTTGCTAATATTGTACCTGTACCTAAGAAGGATGGGACAATCAGGATGTGTGTTGATTACCGAGATTTGAACAGGGCGAGCCCGAAGGATGATTTCTCGCTCCCCCACATTGACGTGTTAGTAGACAATACCGCTCAATATTCTGTGTTTTCCTTCATGGATGGCTCTCTGGGTATAACCAAATCAAAATGGCCCCAGAGGACATGGAGAAGACTACGTTCATAACACCGTGGGGAACATTTTGCTACAAGGTAATGCCCTTTGGATTGAAGAATGCTGGGGCAACCTATCAGCGGGCGATGGTGACTCTCTTTCATGATATGATTCACAAGGAGATCGAAGTTTATGTTGATAACATGATTGCGAAGTCACAGACAGAGGAAGAACACTTGGTAAACCTCCAGAAGCTATTTGAAAGGTTGAGGAAGTTCAAATTGAGATTAAATCCGAACAAGTGCACTTTCGGCGTGAGGTCTGGTAAATTGCTGGGATTCATTGTTAGTGAAAGAGGTATCGAGGTTGATCCTGCAAAAATAAGAGCCATACAAGAGATGCCTAAGCCAAGGACATAGAAAGAGGTTCGTGGTTTCTTGGGGAGGTTGAATTACATTGCTAGGTTTATATCTCATCTGACAGCCACGTGTGAACCAATCTTCAAGTTGTTAAGAAAGAATCAAGAGGTCAGATGGAATGAAAATTGTCGAGAGGCGTTTGAAAGGATAAAGACGTATTTGCAGGAACCTCCAGTCCTTATGCCACCTGTGTCTGGGAGACCGTTGATTATGTACCTTACGGTTCTTGAGAATTCGATGGGTTGTGTGCTCGGTCAACACGACGAGACAGGTAGGAAATAGCACACCATTTACTACCTGAGTAAGAAGTTCACTGATTGCGAATCAAGATACTCTATGATGGAAAAGACATGTTGTGCACTCGCTTGGGCAGCCAAGCGCCTAAGGTAGTATATGTTAAACCACACAACCTTGTTGATTTCGAAGATGTATCCGATTAAGTACGTGTTTGAGAAGCAAGCACTTTCTGGAAGGATAGCTCGTTGGCAGATGGTTTTGACAGAGTATGATATTCAGTATGTTTCCCAGAAGGCCATTAAGGGAAGTGTTTTGTCAGAATATCTTGCTGAACAGCCAGTCGGGGATCATCAGCCAATGAAGTTTGAGTTTCCAGACGAGCATGTTATGTTTCTGAAAATGAAAGATTGTGAAGAGCCTCTGCCTGATGAAGGACCTGAGATTGGGTCACAGTGGAAGATGATTTTTGATGGGGCTGTCAACTCATATGGTAATGGAATTGGGGCAATCATTACGACCCCAAAGGGTTCTCATATACCTTTCACTTCCCGGTTAGAATTCGTGTGTACCAACAATGAGGCGGAGTATGAAGCATGCGTCATGGGGTTAGAAGAAGCAATTGATTTGAGAATTAAGAACCTCGATGTCTATGGTGATTTCACGTTGGTAGTTAATCAGATTACAGGAGAATGGGAGACTCGTCAGGCGAATTTGGTGCCTTACAACAACTATGCCAGAAGGTTGTTACCTTTCTTTGACAGGGTGGATTTTCATCATGTGCCCCGAGTTGAGAATCAGATGGCCGATGTGTTGGTAAAATTGGCATCCATGTATAAGGTGAACCGTTGGAATGAAACTCCGTCGATTAGAATCATGCGTCTGGATAAACCAGCTTTTGTGTTTGCAATTAAAGATGTGTCTGATGGCAAACCGTGGTATCATGATATTAAGGTTTTTCTGAAGAGACAAGAGTATCCAGAGGGTGCCTCCACCAAGGATACGAAGAATCTGAGAAGGTTGGCAGGAAATTTCTTTCTGAACAAGGATGATGTGTTATATAAGAGGAACTTCGATATGGTCTTGCTACGTTGTGTTGATGAACACAAGGCAGGTTTGTTGATGGAGGAAGTTCACGAGGGTTCTTTCGGTACTCATTCCAGTGGACACACCATGGCTAGAAAGTTGTTGAGGGCAGGATATTATTGGATGACTATGGAGTCTGATTGTTTCAAGTACGCCCGAAAGTGCCACAAATGCCAGATTTACGCAGATAAGATGCTTGTACCGCCTACGCCTCTAAATGTGTTGTCATCTCCTTGGCCTTTTGCAATGTGGGGCATAGATATGATTGGGAAGATTGAGCCCACTGCTTCCAATGGGCATCGTTTCATTTTGGTTGCCATTAATTATTTCACAAAGTGGGTGGAGGCAGCCTCGTACGCCAACGTCACCAAGCAAGTGGTAGCCCGGTTTATAAAGAAGGATATCATCTGTCGTTATGGGGTCCCGGAGAGAATCATTACCGATAACGGCTCAAATTTGAACAATAAGATGATGAAGGAATTATGTCAGAGTTTCAAGATCGAGCATCATAATTCCTCTCCATATCGTCCGAAGATGAATGGGGTTGTTGAGGCAGCAAATAAGAATATCAAGAAGATTGTGCAGAAGATGGTGGTAACGTATAAAGACTGGCATGAAATGCTACCTTATGCCCTACATGGTTATCATACATCGGTGCGTACGTCAACTGGGACAACCCCTTTCTCATTGGTATATGGTATGGAAGCAGTTTTTCCCTTAGAGGTCGAGATTCCGTCTTTGAGAATTCTGGCAGATGTGAAGCTTGATGAAGCTGAGTGGGTACGTTCCAGGTTGGATCAGTTGAATCTCATTGAAGAAAAGAGATTGGCAGCCATCGCACATGGTCAGTTGTATCAGAGCAGGATGAAGCACGCCTTTGACTAGAAAGTGCGTCCTCGGAGTTTTCAGACAGGTGAATTGGTTTTGAAAAGGATCCTTCCTCCTCAGACAGATCACAGGGGCAAATGGACTCCAAACTACGAGGGGCCATATGTAGTGAGAAAGGTTTTTTCTGGTGGAGCCTTACTATTTTCAACTATGGATGGCGAAGATTTTACATCCCCTGTGAACGCAGATGTAGTCAAAAAATACTTCGCATAAAAGAGACCCGCTGGACATAAAAAGAAACTCCAGGCAAAAAGGGGCATCCCGGCGAACCATAAAAAAGGAAAAGGTTCGGGCAAAAATTAAGGATAAAATGTAAAAAGAAACGTGTAAACCCGCAAAGTTGAAAACCTGAAAAGGCGAGTTTGGCAAAAATGCGTATCCCGATGGATTGAAAACCCGAAAAGGGCGATCCAGGCAAAAGTTAGGGATTTATAAGCGAAAGGCTATGGTCTGCGTTTGATCTGTGAGAACTTTCAATACCTGGAAATTCTGAAAGAAAGGAATCAGTACAGTTAGTCTCTTCAAAGGTCAAGACATTTGTGGATAAGCGAGACATATGGGTTATAGCTGAGTCGAATCATGGTGGATATCTGTTCCCACATTGCCGACATGTGTATTTTCTTTTTGCTTTTGCGCAATTACCTCTTTTTAGGAATTGCTTCCTATTGTAAATGCCTATTTACAAGCCACTTTTCTCAATAAAATATTCATGTCACTCAAAGAGCTTTCTGTTGTTTGTTTTACTTTTACTGTTTTGTTTGCAAAAAATGTCCGATGTTTTTGATAAACATTGCATATAAAACTTCGAGCTTCGCAGAGCATAACGAAAAGCAGTAGAAATTACTTAGGCATTAACGGTGATAGTCATGTTGTGGCATATTCTATTTGTTGTTATTTGACTTGCAGGGCAACAAGATTGTATTTCCCCAGCAATTTGCTTTCCCCCAGCATTGAGATTGCACTTTCCTCAGCAGAGAAGACCTTCCCCAGCAGGAGACCTGGAAAGTATTTTCTCTGAATCAAGACGTTATCTCCCCATAGAATCAGGGTTTTCACTTCCCCCATCCAGTCAAGAAGCGTTCTTTCACCGACGATGTCATATTCTAGTCCCCAGTAAGAGGGGAGTAAAGTTATTCTCCCCATCATCAGGCTAAGTTCAGCAGTATCCCCAAGCAGGATGGTATATTGGGCTATTCTCCCCAAGCAGGATGGTATTATGGGCTGGCATCCCCCAACAGGTCCTAAGCCCATCTGTTATTGGCAATCCTCAGTAACAAACTTCAGGTTCCGTTATTGGCGTTCATTCTCAACTCCCCCAGCAGAGGAGAAATCTCAGGTTTTGGATGTTACCTTCAGTGAAAGACAGGTGTGGCCCCCGGTAGTTCTTTTGAGATTACATCCCCAGCAGAAGTTATTGATCCAAAGAGTCAATCAGTATGATCCTTCTCAGCATGAGTTCTTGGATTCAGAGGACAATTTATTTTGTCATCCCCAGCTGAATTGATTTTTTCTCTCCAGCATTTATTTTGCCGGAGGGACCCCTTTTGCATATCATAAGCATT
Source organism: Lathyrus tuberosus (assembly GCA_022829125.1). NCBI lineage: Eukaryota > Viridiplantae > Streptophyta > Magnoliopsida > Fabales > Fabaceae > Lathyrus > Lathyrus tuberosus. Next base: position 613,227 of record JALAZF010000082.1, on the reverse strand, counting down.
GGCATTGCATCCTCAAAACACGTAGCATTTCCACTTTGTGTGGAGCATTACGGCAAAATTCAAACATTTGCATTTGAAGCATAAGCTAGGTTTGATACTTTCCTTGCCAGTTCTCTTTATCAGCAGAGATGGCATAACTCAGGAGATTTTGGAGGGATGCGTTCCTCATACTTGTGCTCCCTGGCAGAATCTTTTATTTAGACTTCTCCTTTCCCAGGCGGAGTTATCCTATCTGTGGATCGTGAGTCCGTTAGAAGTTTGCCTTTGTTTGGCCTTTCTCTTTTGTGAAATCCAGTTCTCGCCTGGTAGTCAATTCTCGCTTGGCATGTTTTCTCAGTAGGGTGGTCTAAATCAGAAGTTTTGTTTCACGTTATCACCAGCAAAGTCCACTTTATGTTGGTTATCCTTTGCGGGTACAATTGAGGTTGTATTCGTTTTGTGGGTACGATCGAGGTCGTATTCATGTTTACTTTATGTCGGTTATCCTTTGCGGGTACAATTGAGGTTTTATTCATTTTGTGGGTGCGATCGAGGTCGTATTCATGTTTTCTTTATGTCGGTTATCATTTTCGGGTACAATTGAGGTTGTATTCGCTTTGTGGGTGCGATTGAGGTCGTATTTGTATTTTCTTTGTGGGTAGAGTGATTGAGGTCAGTCTTCCTTTATGGATACAATTGAGGTTTTATTCGTTTTGTAGGTGCGATTGAGGTCGTAGCCATTTTTTCTTTGTGGGTAGAGTGATTGAGGTCAGTCTTCCTTTGTGGATACAATTGAGGTTGTATTCATTTTGTAGGTGCGATTGAGGTCGTAGCCAATTTTTCTTTGTGGGTAGAGTGATTGAGGTCAGTTTTCCTTTGAGGGTACAATTGAGGTTGTATTCGTTCTGTGGATGCGATTGAGGTCGTATTCATATTTTCTTTGTGGGTAGAGTGATTGAGGTCAGTCTTCCTTTGAGGGTACAATTGAGGTTGTATTCGTTTTGTGGATGTGATTGAGGTCGTATTCATATTTTCTTTGTGGGTGGAGTGATTGAGGTCAGTCTTCCTTTGCGGATGCAATTGAGGTTGTATTCGTTTTGTGGGTGCGATTGAGGTCGTATTCGTTTTTCTTTGTGGGTAGAGTGATTGAGGTCAGTCTTCCTTTGAGGGTACAATTGAGGTTGTATTCATTTTTTGTGGATGCGGTTGAGGTCGTATTCGTTTTTCCTTTGTGGGTGCGATTGAGGTCGTATTCGTCTTATTTTTGTGGGTGTGATTGAGGTCATACTCCTTATTTTTCAGCACGCTCCATTTCGTTATTCTCACCATTAGCAAATTTTCGGGGTTCTTCGGTATTCAATCCTCGTGTATCCTGGAATGTCTGAGAGTCGTCGCTATCATACCTTCAGGACCAAGTTGATTGAATAGGGGCAGCTGTAGCACCCCAAAATTTGCCCTCCTTACTTTAGTACTAACTAGCTTATGTTTCATCTCATTTTGCATCATCATGTGTGCATATCATTGGTTCATAGCATGGGGTCAAGCTGCCTGAGGCAGGTTCAAGCAAGAGTCCTTATATTGTCCAAGAGAGTTCAAGTGGATCACTCTCCCCTAACCAGTGCAGAAACTAGGGTTTTGAGATTCTTAGGTTTGTTGCTCCAATGGGCAAGCTCCTTGGGTTTTTATTATCACCAAATGGCATATCTTATCTTTGTTGGAGAGGATACACATCATATTCAGAGGAATTTGGATTTGGAGACTGTGTTATTTCCTCCTAGACTGAGGGTATCAAAATTAGGGTTTGCTATAAAGTCAGTTTATTTCTGATTTCTTGGGTAAGACCTGATTCCATGATATTCCTTGGGTCCCTAAGTATCTAGGAGTGGAAGATTGTCCATCAGTTTGGTTCATGAGAAGTTCAATTGGCCAATGGATTGGGAATCAGGAGAATTGGGGAAAAGTCAACAGTGAGAGGGGAAGTCAACTGTGAAATTTTGAGGTTCTCTTCAAGGTTTTCAAGGTCTCACATCCTCATATGATCTTCAAGAGTCAAATTCCATACCATTTATCAAGAATCAAGGGTTGGTACAAAAGTTGCTAAATATGGAAATGACCTATAATTTGAAAGTTTCCTTTTTGGGCAAGTTCCTACACTACTTTCAACTAGACTTTTCATCATCAAGGAAGCTTCAAATGAATTTTCCTCAAACATGAAAGTTGAAGATCTTTTTCTCCCCTTTCCAACAAGTACTAGTGGGTCTCCATATCATTTGTGAAACTCAAGTTATGATCAAACGAAGGCAAAGTGGTTTTTAGGGTTCCATTTTCACAACTTTTTGCATTTTGAGGCATAGTGACCTATAATTAATTCCATTGCTTCAAGACATGTTCCAACATCAAAGTACAATCCATAAGGACTATTTTTGGCCTTTGAATCAAGTGGACCCATGGTTTATTCTTCACTTATCTTCCATTATTCAAAATTGCCAAATTATTCAAAACTCATGAATCAAAATGTTTCAAGGCCCAAATTAAATTTAGGTGTGATGAGCAATTGGAAACTAAGTGATCCATCATAGAATGTTTGGATATCCATGCATGGAGGAGGGTGTATTTCACATTATTCAAATTTCTAAAATCACCCAAAACTCTTTAAGCAAAGAATTACCAAGGCCCAAGTGATCATCAGTGTTTTAACCTAGCCTATTTAAACTTACTCATGCTAGGGTTAGGAGATAGACACGTGATTTAGAGGAGAAAAAGAGCTTGAACCCTAAAAGCTTCTCTCATTCGTATCTCTCAACCAAGAGGAACTTTTCCAAAAATTCTTCCACAAACTTCATCCTTGGAATCTGTAGAACGCAAACCAACCATCACTTGAAGCTAAAAGCAAGGATATAGGAGGCATGATCTCAGGTTGGTGGTTTTTTTCATGATGATGGAACTCAAATTTTTGACGTGCATATTGATGTGTGATGCCCACTGATCATGTCGATATATTTATTTTTGAAATTGGATGTGTGGTTTGTTGGTATCGTGTGTTTAAAGTTTTGAACCCTAACCTCTTTCTCTTCGTTTTTCATTATGCATTGGTTGTTTGTAATTTTTGATGACATATTTGGGATCCTGGTGAAAATCTGGACAAAATGGTGTATCCCTTGCGTTTTCTGGGTGTTTTTAAGTTGCAGGTGGCTGTGGATGGTGGCCGGAACCCTAGCTTCGGCGGCTGGTGAGGGTTCCGGCGAAGGGAGAGGCTGGAGGTAGGAGACGATCTCTCAGCCGTTGATGGCTTGGATCGTGTGGTTCTCACGCTGCCACGTTTTATTCTTTTTATTTTTTTTTCTGATTTTTATTTAATGATCGTGTGTGTGTCTTTCCATGGATATTACAGTGAACCACAAATCCAAACCACTTATCATGTTGACTTATGTTTAATCTGGAGCTTTGATTTAATCATGCGGTCATTATCTTGCCAACGAATTAATGAAACATGTGCCAGTCACGTGGCGTGTGTATGGTGCTCTGAATGATTGCGCGTGCGTGAGCGTATATTAACTATGGTGTATTCCTTAATCATGACTGTTGATCATCATTACTTTGAGATTATATTGACTTAATAGGGCGCGTCAGATTGATCTGAAGGTGAGGATGAGTCAACTGGGTTGACTGAGGTCTACGCGTGCCTCCTTTTTTTTTTTCTGATGGACCTAATGCTTGGGCTTGCTATTCACACACGCCTTTTTCAGCCCATTATCACTTTCAACGTGTTTTATTTACTGAACGCACCCCCTTGCATTTTTCTTCATTTTTAATTTTATTAAATTTGCATTAATTCATTTTTAATTTTTAAAAAATATATAATTGCATCCAAAAAGTCCCAAAAAATTCATGAGTCACTTTTAGCATTTTATAAAATTTTCACAAATTTTATTTTATTTTATTTTTAGCATCTGAAATAAATATTTGTTTATTTTCTTTTTGAATTATTCATATCATGCATACCTAAACTTGTAGAATTTTGTTCTCATAGCATACAAAATCTTTTGAACTCATTCTTTTTGTATGCATTCACCAATACATTGAATTGCATTAAAATATTTTTCTATCATTTTTAAAGTCATTGCATATTGCATTTTAGTCCTCCCTTTTTGCACATTGAACCATGTTTCTTGTATGAACTTTGCATTATTGTTGAGTGACTTATATCTGGAATTTTGGCATGATTTTTGGACATGATGTTTGATTCTGGTTGAGATATGTTGATAATTAATTTGGTGATTTTAGAAGGTGTTTATCTAATTGTTTAATTGCTTTTATTTGAGGTCTTTTTGTATGCATATCTTTGACTATGTCTGATTACTTGTTTGAAAAGGCACTTGTGCCATCATTTGGGTTTGCTCCTTTAACTTTATAAACCATGTTTAGATTGTTATTATATGTCATTGCTTGGGTTCCATTTGTCTCATTTCTTTTGCTTATGTCTGTTTTTTACTAACCTTTTGTGCAGAGGCTGAGGTAAATTGTTTAAGGGTGTGGATAGTTATCCATGTCCACCTTACTCTTTCCTTCTCTCATATTTTCTTTTCTTTAGGCTTAGGTTGTCGTCAAACCTCACTAACCGTAGGTCACCCATGCATGATAACATTAGGACTCTTAGTTTCCCTTTAGAGTTTCCTTTGTGTCTTCTCTCTTCTCATCTCAGAACTTCTTGAAAACACTTAATAAGGATAAAGTGTATTGCGCACGAGCCTTAAGCGTGGGGAATGAGAAATGAGGGGCTTCCTCTCATCTTTATAGAGTGCTTAGCGAGCGTCGTGTCTTGGGACGATGCGTTAAGTATTCACCCCTGTGCCCTAGACTTTGGTACAATGCAAGCTATGAATTAACTCAAGTCACTTCTGTCCTAAAAAATACAAACAAACTTCAAACCTTTTTGTCCTTTGGGATTGTCAAACTAAAGGCTATTTTTAAAAAGGGCACGTTACTTTCCGTCTGAGTCGTAAACAGGCATCGACCCTAACTGCCGGACGCGAACTTAACGTCGCTCATAAAAAACACAAAAAGAACTTGGTTCGAACTACGTTGACTCTGAATTTCCCATTGCACAAATGGGGTACATAGGCCTAGGACGACGACGTCCTACCGAGTCTGTCTTTGTCTCCCCTTCCCCCGTTTTAGTACAACCATAGATGATAGGATAACTCACCCTTAGATTAGACAACAAGCGTGGATCCCATCGAGTACGATGGACGCGTGGGGTGCTAGCACCTTCCCCTCACGTAACCGACTCCCGAACCCAGACTATGGTTGCGATGACCATTCCTTTCCCTCTTCCTCAGGTTTATGCGGTGTTCCCTTTCCCTCTCTTGGGATAAATTTACACGGCTGGCAACTCTGTTTTCCCCGCCACTCTCGAGTTTGTACCTGGATGAAAATCCTGGGAGCGACACATAGTCATTGAAAGAGCAATTGAGAAACAGGGGGCGGTAAAAAACAACAGCTTACGAAAAATGAAAAACAAGCTCAGGCGCTCATCATCATCACCGTGCGAGCATATCTAAAAACACAGTTCCAACCGACAATCTTTCTCTGTCTCATCGTAACAGGTTTGGTTTTTGACTTAACTCGTTCGTTTTCCTTCTATCTCGCCTCACCTCTTCTACTTTCTGGTCTGGGTTTGTATTTTAAGAGGTTTGTGGGTTATTTGATGGTTCGTGAATAGTGGTGATTCGGTTGAAAAAGATTGAAAGTGAGTTATTGTTGTGTGAGCTGTTGAATGGTGGCGCGGTTTGGTTTGGGTTGAAGACGATGAAGGATGGGTTTTGAAGGAGAAAGAAGAAACGGGTTAAGTGGTGGTGAAAAATTGTTGTTCTGAGTGAGGTTCTGGGTGTTTTATTAAGAGATTGGAGGGTTGTTTTGATTGAGGGTTATGGTTGGAAGGTTGAGGGGGATTGGGTTTTTGAAAGTGTGAATGGTTTTGTGGTTGTCGTTGATGATTTGAAGTGATTGACGGAGAGAAATGTCCCGACTGAACAGAGATGAAAGGAGGCTTATTGAAGGTGAGGTGAAGGTTGTTGCGCCGTGGATTTCGAATGAGGTTTGATGAGAATGAAGGTTCAGAGTTCCCCCCGTCTTTTCTTTGAAGGTCCAAGGGTAAGGTCTTTGCTCTTCTTCTCTTATTTTTCAGAGATTTTCTATTATTCTCCCTCCCTCACGTTTCTGTCTCACCCCCAAATAAAACCAACCCTTCCCTTCTTAAATGAGTTTGAGACTTCTTCCTTAAGTTATGATTTTGTCTTGTAATAGCTAGCAGGGTGTTGCAGCGGTTGATGCAGAAATAAGCAGGTCTGTGAAACAGCTTGTTTTGGTGTATGGCGAAGCAGAGTTGACGCAGGTGATGGCAGGGTGCTGCAGGTCCAAGCTTGTTGTAGAGTTCTGTGGGGCATAACTTAGCTGGCTATTGTGTGCAAACAAGGTGGATGCAATTTTGGTGTAAGTGGCATGGTACGTGATAGGTAGATCTTGGTTACATATGTGTATTTTTGCCAATTTTGTAATTTTGTGTTGTAAATGTATATATGGACTTTTGGTTGTGAAAGAATGATGGGTTTAAAAAAACAAAAAGAGTTGTAATGTACTCTAATTTTTTGTGAATTATGGGCTTTTGGAATTTTTGTGGTGTAATGACCATAAAAAAAAACGGAAAAGAAAAATGACTGATAATTAATAAAAAAAATGGACAATTGAAATGAAAAATGGATTTAATGGATAATGTATGGATAATAAGTCTAAGAAAATGAAATGAAATGGTTATTTGGAATTAGATGTAGGTGAAGGGTTTGAGATATGGATAATTAAAATGGACATTGTGAATGGATAATAAAAGAGGATTGGATAATGAAGTGAATTAAAAGAAAAAGATTTGGAAATGGTTTAAGAAAAATGTGGATGATTGAATTGAATTGAAAAAAGAAAATAAATATAAATGAAACAGATATGGTTTTGGATATGGAATGAAAAATGGATATAGAAAAATTGGATAAAAAGGTTATGGAATAGATGTGGAAATGGATTTAGAAGTGGGTAATTGAAATGAAATGGATTATGGATAGGAATTGAATGAAAAATGGTTAATGAAAATTGGATTGAAAAATGGGGTAAATAACAAAGACGATAAAAGATGGTTAAGGGAATGTATATGCACTTCCACGTTTGAATAACACTTAAACCTTGCCAATTGCACTTGACTACCACAAATCCTGAACTACACGACTAAATACTTGCACACAACTTGAAATGTACCAACTGCTCTGACCTCTTTGATAGCTCTATAACCTCAATTTAACTGAAACATTACCGCACACGCCATGAACTAGCTAGCCTTAGGAGACTCAACTGAACGATATTCGTCAACCATAAACTCCAAGGGTGAGAAACCCTAATCCTCGTGCCTTGAGTGCACACTTATGAAACAAATGACTTGATGAGGACCAAAACCCTGATTCAGAATCTCTGCCACAACCTGATGACCTGACACTGATAACAAACCACTTGTTTGACGAAGATTAGGTCAAACTTCCATTGAATCCCAAACCATACCACACAAACCCTTAACCTGACGACCTTGCCTGATCTTTGAGGAAGAACTTGTGATGAAAGCAAATCACATTGGATTATTGAGGAGATGAGGTCTCTTGAAACAAACCTTGATTTACAAGTGAAACAAAACGAACAAAAACTGATAAAAAATGGTTAGTTAACAATGCATAGGTGATTGAACATATATGTCAATGCAAGATGTTATGATATCTAAGGGGTCAAAATTTGGGGTACAACAGTTGCCCCTATTTAAATAGCTTTACCGGATGGCTCGAGGGATGGAAATCCTCGGGACATCAAGGTGAAAGGTATTTAAATATAGCAAACAGAAAATTTTGCCCTTAGATGGAATGCAGATGCTAAGGACAAGCGACGGACATGCAAATGTTGACATGCTATGAACTTCTAATATGATGATATGATGTCATGGTAGCGCAAGAAATGCAGACAAACAGGACACCAAAGAATAAAGAGCTACCAAACACAGATGAGCTTCAATGGGGAAGGATGAAGGTTAGTATCCACGAGGAAGACTCACTGGGGATACAAGCTAACCAACAAAAGAGACTCACTGGGGAGACTCCGATGAAACATTGGGGATAGAAAAACTGAGGGGAAACCCTACAAGTTATTACTGGAGATAGGACACCAAAGAGGTGTTCTCCACTGGGGAAAGATCCAAGGAGGTAGACGACGCGGTTCAAAAGTAGCCGGACGATACTGGGGAAAAGTCACATTCTTATTGGGCATGAGACCAGAAAGAAGACACGATCTCCACTGGGGATCAGTTTGAAATAAAGGATAGACATCCTACAAAAGGGTTTCTGGGGATTTCCTATACTGAAGAGTTCAAACGGGATCTTTAAGAAAAGCCAGAAAAGACAGAGGTAAACTCTACGTCAGAAGATGAAAGGTGACTGGTCCTTTTGGCTGTGAATGAGGTTAATGAATAAAAAATGTACCAGAACTGGTTGAGATAACAAATATGATTCCGTTTATGGAGGATTCCAGCGATGACTGGACTTTAGGTTCAAGCTTGACACGATTCAAGCAGGAACAAACTGAAATAAAAGCCTAAGGTGACTCGATTCAAACAAAGACTGTGCCAACGATAATTGGACTTTAGGTTCAAGCTTGACACGATTCAAAAAGGAATGGGATCTTAAGACTAGAGACAATGTTCGACACGATTCGAACAAGGACTCGGTTCAAGTCTGACACGATTCAAACAAGAACAAGATCTTAAAACAAGAGACAATGTCCGACACGATTCGAACAAGGACTCGGTTCAAGTTTGACACGATTCAAACAAGAACAAGATCTTAAAAGCCTAAGGTGACTCGATTCAAACCAAAGGAGGTGCCAACGATAATTGGACTTTAGGTTCAAGTTTGACACGATTCAAACAGGAACGGGATCTTAAGACAAGAGACAATGTTTGACACGATTCGAACAAGGACTCGGTTCAAGTTTGACACGATTCAAACAAGAACAAGATCTTAAAACAAGAGACAATGTCCGACACGATTCGAACAAGGACTCGGTTCAGGTTTGACACGATTCAAACAAGAACAAGATCTTAAAAGCCTAAGGTGACTCGATTCAAACCAAAGGCGGTGCCAACGATAATTGGATTTTAGGTTCAAGTTTGACACGATTCAAACAGGAACGGGATCTTAAGACAAGAGACAATGTTCGACACGATTCGAACAATGACTCGGTTCAAGTTTGACACGATTCAAACAAGAACAAGATCTTAAAACAAGAGACAATGTCCGACACGATTCGAACAAGGACTCGGTTCAGGTTTGACACGATTCAAACAAAAACAAGATCTTAAAAGCCTAAGGTGACTCGATTCAAACCAAAGGCGGTGCCAACGATAATTGGACTTTAGGTTCAAACCAAATTGTTTCTGAACCTTATTCATTAGGTGCATCTTGCCTTGTTGAGAAGTTGAGTATGTTTTGCAGGATTTTTGTCCATGTATATTTGGTCTACTTTGGACCATTTTATTGATTTTGAATGGATTTGATTATTGAAAAAAACTATACAAAAGAGCTCAAGGAAGCTCATTCCAAAAAGTGTAATCTAAGTAAAGTTATAGGTTAGACTTGGATAAAATATGTGCACATTAATTCTCTGTCTTGAAAATGCAAGAAACCAAAAATATTCATATGGGAATAAGTCTTATAAACATGGAAGCTTAAGGAAGCTTATTGATTTATAAAAATAATCTGTATGTCCTTTTAAGCCTTATAAACTTATTAAATATTTTAAAGTTTTAAATATGTTATATAAATTTTTTAAAATTTTAATGTTAATTGTTTTGGATTGTAAATAGTATGATTTGACTTTTAATAATTTCAGTGTTTCTTTTCTTTCTTTCTTTTTTTTTTTTTCTAATACTTTTAGCTATAATAAGCTTGGTATGCTAAGATATAGCTATCCATATAATTTTTTTTTCCTCTTAAATAATTTCTGTTTGTTGGCTAATACATATTGCTTCATTAGGCTTAGAATTTAATGCCTAGAGCTTAAAAGTAAAAATTATAAGTATTAAAAGATTTTCACATAGAAATACATAATCTCTAAAAATATTTCAAACAAACATAATATTTCACAATACATCATTGAAATTACAATATACTAATATAGGGAAACAAGCTTGCCCAATTATTCATTTGACAAAACACTTTAATAACAATAAAAAATAATAATAAAATGTTAGCAAGACACTCAATCTACTCACTTTGCAAAACATTTCATATTGTTGGTTGAAATTCACATGAGTATTTTTAATTCATGTTAGTCACATTTCTAAGCCAAATGTAACTGTGAATTTCAACTTATAACAATGCAAAGTGTTAGAGAATGCAATGTTAACCATTATCATACTAAAAATAACTACTATATAATATGCATACATATTTATTCATCAACGACACAAAGTCTTTTTTTAAATCATTAAACACATTTAAATTTAGGGGGGACGGTTTTTTGACAAGCACTGATGATCAAGCTGAGGTCAAGAGGTATGTTTACGTTGATTCCAAGCACATTTGCCTTAAGTGCGGTACAAAGACAGACTGCAGCTTCCAAATCAACCAAACCATCAATTAATGCACAACATTTACTACCAAGCGGAGGTTTTCCAATATTAATCAATCCTAAAAGATCAACACAAATCCCTAACTTTAAGGTGTCTATGGGGCATTGACCTTGTGGTGAAGGTGGAGCTGTATTAACTGAAGGTGTTTGGTTTGGTGATGATGAAGCAATTGGGGAAGGTGCTGGATTTGGTGATGGTTGAGAACCATGAACATCAATGAATGTTGAGTAAGAAAGAAGAGAAAGCACTAAAATTATAGATAAAAACTTGTTGAAAGCCATGACTTATACTAGTTTTCTAATTAAATGTAGCAATAAGATGTGTTGATTGAAGTTGGATGTGTGAATCTTATTTATAAGCAAGAAAAAAGTGTGGGTGAATGTTATAAATCTAATTTGAGTGAATAGGGACTGAATAGATTTATTTTTTTACCACATTGTTCATATTTTTGAATACTCTTTTACAGATAATAAAATTGTTTGATAGATATATTTTTAAAATGTATTCTAATATATATATGAATTTAATTGATATGCACTGACAGTGTAAAGAATTTTTACACCGTCAATGAATCACAACCATTGATTTATTAAAAAGGTTTGACTTTCATTTTAACCACTTAAAAAGTAATACCAACCAATGATTGTGATGCATTGACAGTGTAAAATTTTTTACACTGACAGTGCATAACAATTAATCTATATATATATATATATATATATATATATATATATATATATCTATATATATATATATATATATATATATATATGAATTTAATTGATATGCACTGATAGTGTAAAGAATTTTTACACTGTCAATTAATCACAATCGTCGATTCATTTAAAAGGTTTGACTTTAACATTAACCACTTGAAAAGTAATACCAACGGATGATTGTGATACATTGATAGTGTAAAACTTTTTACACTGACAGTGCATAACAATTAATCTCTCTCTCTCTCTCTCTCTCTCTCTCTATATATATATATATATATATATATATATATATATATATATATATATTATTTTTTATTTTTTATAATATATTTTAATATCTCTTATTATAATTTAGATATAAATGTTATTTAAATATAAAAATCATAATATATTTTAAATTTTTTATATTTCAAAATCAATTATATTTATATGTGCGAGATGGATAATATATACTCCAAATTACCTCTATTCCTCTCTATTTTACAGTGATAATATTTATATTTGTGTATACCATATGAATATTTACTATACATATCATAATTATTTTTGTGAGTGTCAAATAAATATGAGCTATATTATCATTTCTATGAGTTATATTAAATATGTGTAAACGTTCACTTTTTTTGAAAGATTTCGCAAACACCTGAATTCTTTCCATGTGATGTGTTATGTATAAATTTACAAATTTCTTTTTCTTTATATTATTATTTTCTTTCAATTTTCCTTGGAAAAAATAATTTACCGTGTATCTTATACAGTCTCAGATACTATATTTGTTTTTAATTCAAATAATACGTATCTTATTACTTTTAATTTGAAAGTGTAAACACTTTTTTTTTCAAAAAAATAAATAATATTGTAGTTAAATAAAACATAAAATAGATACAAACAATAAAAAAATAAAAAATAAAAATAAAAGAATAACCCTTTTTGATATCCAATCTTAGAATCTGAGATTGATGAGATTAGTAGTTTTGAGCAGTCCGATATTTTGGAAAGGAGATGTCTGATCCAACAAGAAGTGTGAAAAAATCTTCGAATTAAGGAAAGTATTTTGCACCAAAAGTCTAGGTCGAACTGGGTGCTTGATGGAGATCTGAACACTAAATTCTTCCACACTTCTATGAAGAGTAGACACAGAAGGAATCACATGGCAGACCTTTTGGTGGATAATATTTGGTTGGAAGAACCTGGTGATGTTAAACAGGTGGCTAAGAATTATTTTCAGAAGAAGTTCACTAGTTCGCATATCAGAAGACCAAGTTGCGTTTGGGGAGATATAAAGAAGCTAAAGCCGGAGGAAACAATGGAGTTAGAGGCTGACTTTATTGAGGAAGATGTGCTTGAAGCGGTTCTTTTATGCGATGGTAATAAATGTCCGGGAGTAGACGGATTCAATTTCAACTTCATTAAGGATTGTTGGGATATCATTGGTGCAGATATAACCAACTGTATCCTGGAATTCTTCAGCTCTGGTTCTTTACCCAAGGTATTCGTATCTTCATTCATTTCTCTCATTCTTAAGATTGTGAACCCAACCTCTTTAGATGAATATAAACCTATTAGTCTGGTTAGCTGCATTCTCAAGATAATATCTAAGATGCTTGCGAGTAGGATGAGTAGAGTTATTGGAAATCTGATTTCTCCCTCCCAAACGGCTTTCATACCGGGCAGACAGATGTTGGATGGTATCTTGGTTGCTAACGAAACGATTGATTGGGCTCGTAGAAAGAAAAGAAAGTGTATGATGTTTAAAGTTGATTTCGCGCAGGCTTATGACTGCGTCGAATGGGAATTCCTAGAAAAAATGCTTCAGATGATGGGATTTGGCGAAAACTGGCTTAAGTGGACTAAAGGCACGGTTTTTAACAGTTATTTTTCGATCCTCATTGACAGTAGTCCGTCTGGGGACTTCAAAGCGTCGAGAGGGTTAAAACAAGGGGATCCTTTATCCTCGTTCTTGTTTTCGATCGTGGTTGAAGGTCTCGCAATTTTAGTCCGTAGGGCATCCTCTGCCAATTTGCTTTCTGAGTTCAGAATTCATGAAGAGGCCTCTGTGAGTTTCTTGCAGTTCGCGGACGACACGCTAATTGTTACTAATGGAGATTGCAAAAACCTATGGGCGATGAAAGCTATTCTCAGGGCCTTTCAACTTTTGTCAGGGCTGAAAATCAACATTTTTAAAAGCAGTTTGTATGGAGTTGGGTTGGATGATTCATTCATGGCTGTTGCAGAAGATTTTCTTCACTGTCATACCAGTAGAATACCATTCAAGTTCTTAGGAATTGTGATTGGTGGTAATCAAAGAAAAGTGGCATTTTGGAATCCGGTTTTAAGAAGTTTCAAAGATCGTCTTACTAGTTGGATTAGTAGAACTCTTTCCATAGGCGAGAGAGTCACGTTAATTAATTCAGTTCTGTCTAACTTACCCATACATTATCTTTCATTCTACAAGGCACCTGTTGAAATTGTCAAGAAGATTATTCAGATTCAGCGCAAATTTCTCTGGGCTGGTTCTTCGGTTAACAAAGCAATTCCTTGGGTCAATTGGGATATGATATGCAGGTCTAAGGAAAAGGGTGGTCTTGGAGTTAAACATATAGGCAGATTTAATAAGGCCCTCATTGGCAAATGGCTATGGAAATTTTGTCAAGATGGAGACGAATTGTGGAGGCTAATCCTTCGTGATAGGTACGGTGACCTGCGCCGTAAAGCTCTTGGAGGACCTAGCGACGACAGTGAAGTGTATAATTTGAGAATGGACTCAATATGGATGCGTGATGTGATAGAATCAGGGAACTTATATGGTGCGGATATTTTTGCTGAGAATGTGGTTTATAGAGTTAGAAGTGCTAACGCAGCGTTCTTCTGGATGATTCATTGGCTGGGAAATGATAAGTTATGTCTTCTGTTTCCTCAACTTTTCCAAGCTGCTGTTAATAAATGGAGTCTTGTAGCTGATTTTGGCTATTGGGAAGAAGGAAAGTGGATTTGGAACATTCCAAGACATGCTTTTGTTTCATACACCGATTATGAACTTGATATAGAAGAATTGAATCAAATGTTGTTGCCTGTATCTTTTGTTAACGATGGAGTTGATAGATGGCTTTGGAAACAGGATATCACGCAAGGTTTTTCGGTAAGATCTTTGTACGAGATTACGGCGGATAATGGAGCTACTGTTAGTGATCCAGTTGCGGGAGTTCTGGGACTGTTATGGAAATCGTCTGCTCCTTTAAAGGTCAAGATATTTGCTTGGCGTCTTATCATTAACCGGTTGCCTACGCGGGATAACCTTGAAAAAAAAGGGGATTATTACCAATTTGCATGAGAAGGTTTGTGTTTTCTGTTTTGATCACAATGAGGAAAGTGCTCATTTATTTTGTTCATGTATCAAGGCGTGTCGTATTTGGAATAAGGTCTTTGACTGGTTAAACATTGAACCGATCCACGAACCGGACTGTTGTCGCTTCTTTCTCTCTTAGATGACGAAAATCAAGAGATGGACTTCGGTTGACACAGGAGCTGCTATCTGGATTATAATTTGCTAGAATATCTGGAAGATGCGCAATAATATCGTATTCAATGATGAGATTTATAATGTTGAAAGCATTTTCCATAGTATTATGGCGTCTACTTGGACGTGGTTAGCTACTCGTAGAAATGGGTAGACTGTTTGTAACTTGTACGAGTGGATGAAATTCCCGTTTGATTTCGTTTGAGATTGTGTGTTGGGGCTGTATTGTTGGTTTAGTGGTGTATCGGTTTCAGTTTCCTGTTTTGGTTTTATTTTCAGTTGTTTTGTACTGTGGGTTGAGAGATCCCCTTAATCTCCCAATATGAAGGTGTTTGCTTATAAAAAAAAAATGAAACATGAAAAATAAAAGAAAAATGTACTGTAGATATTATTTACAATTTTAGTTGTAATTTTAACATTTTTTTCATTCATAAAGAAAAATAATTCATATATTTTATTTTTTTAAGTTAAACAATATTACAAATATGTTATTAAGGTAATTTATTTTTCCATATTTTATATTTTAACTTTTAACGTCTATGTAATTTTGGTCACTTTATTTAAAAAAAAAACAATAAAATTTTGATCTATCTATTTTAAAAATCAACTTTTGGTTCCTTAATTTCAAATTTTGAAAGATTTAGTACCCACCGTATTTTTTAGTCAAATTTGTTGACGTGACACCGCTTAAGACTGACAAACTTAAAATTTATATCATATTTTATAGGCAAATTTGACGATGTGTCCTCTTATATTTGTCAAACAAAACACGTTTACTTCTTTGAAATGAACCTCTAAATAAGGCAAGTGACATAAATATGCAGTGTTGATTCTAAGTATCAAATATATCATGCTTAAAAACATTATGTTTTGAGTTATCCACATCTTTCTGGAAAAAAATAAAAATGTTGATTTTAAGAAAAATCCCGATGCATCTGCTAAATTGATCTCCTACTTAACAACTCTCATCTTCAAAGTTGAGTAGTATCTGTGAAATAGACGTTGCATAAACTTTATTTTAAAAATTATAGTTTATTTCTCTTTTTTCATTATTATAACTTTGTTATAAAAATACATTTATTTTTCTCTTCTAAATTTTCAAAACTAAAAATAATAGGTTCCAAAACCTTTTAAATAGATATAAAAAAAACATTCTAAACACAAGATACTGTGAGTGCATTAATTCCTCCAATTAGTCATATTTTGAATGATGTCAAAACTAGGAAAGTGTTTAAGCGTCTTTGTATATTGGGCGGTATCAATCAAAGTTTAGATGTGAATTGATCATCTTAGCATTAGGGTGCATACAAATGTGTTTGAAAATGATTGGAAGAGCCTTAGACATGATTCATACATCAAAAACAAAGTTTTATGTGTGAACATTGTAGCATAGGCCACACACACGAGTTCAGGTTGACCTATAGAAGCTTTTGTTTCAGTATAGGTCGACACATAGCTTGTACAGGTCGACCTCCATGCATCAATATTAAAGCCTGTAGGCTCGGCCCAAAGGTTGCCTCACTTAGGTCGACCTGAGTACCTTGACAGGCTGACCTATTGCTTTCATAGGCTGACCTATGACATTCAAAATCTTAAAAATTGTGTTTCCTCTTTTTTTTTTTCTTGCATCATTTTTGCCTATTTCGTCTCACACATATATATACTCATACATTCATCTTCTTCTAGTAAGGTACTAGTGTAAAACCTAAACGAAACTAGAATTACAAATTTTTTCCATCATCTTCAACCTTTCTTCTATGCATACACACAATCAAACTACACATAATCAATTTTTTGATTGGGTGACCATCACTACTACGAAAAACACATATAACAACAGTTGCGAAAGACATATAATAATGGTTGAACAACCGTTGTTAGGTAGGGTATGGTTGTAAGTGGACTATTTACACTCAAGGACTATTTTTCGTGATAGTAAATTAGATAGCGCGTTATATACAATCACGGTTGTATTAAACAACCGTTGTTGTATGTCTTTTAATAAAATAAAAAAAATGCAGTACTAGAACAACAATAGTAAGAAAAACAAGAACAACAACAAGAACAACAAAACAAAAAACAACAACAACAAAAACGAGAAAAACAAGAAGAAGAAGAAGAAGAAGAAGAAGAAGTAGAAGAAGAAGAACAACAACAACAACAACAATAACAACAACACTAACAACAACAAGAACAACAACAAGAACATCACAAGGACAATAATAATAACAACAACAACAACAACGACAACAATAGCAAAAAAAAGAACAACAAGAACAACAGCAACTACCATTGCTAACTTGGATTCATATTTTCCTTGTCTCATTCAAGTTGGGGAAGAGAAGGTGGAGTTTTGAAGTTTGTTAATGAAAGACATGATACTTTCTAGTATTGTTTATGGAAGAAATGATATTTTTGAGCCTTGTTTAATGGAGAAATAGAGTGTTGTAAATGAAAGATGATGTTTGGAGATAGAAGATGAAGATCATCTAAGTTGGAAGTTCTTCTAAGTTTTAGGTTTCACGTGGATCACTAATGGTAGGTTCTTGAGCGTTGATACTCACTAAAGGACGTCCAAGATTTGTTTAAGGACGGTGAAGAAACTCAATAAACACGCTTATATTTCCCAATGACCCTGAGTGACTTCTAAACACGCTACATACAACAACAGTTGTATTAAAAAACTGTTGTTATATGTCTTTTAATCAAATATAAAAAATACAGCAGTAGAACAATAATAACAACAACAGCAAGATTCAAACTCGTGACCATGCGCTACATACAACAACAATTGTATTAAACAACCGTTGTTGTATGTATTTTAATAAAATATAAAATATGCAGCAGTAGAACAACAACGACAACAAGATTCGAACTCATGACCATGCGCCACTTTTTACCATTGTTGAAACTTCCATTTATGGTGAAAAGTGGCTTAAAAATGAAAATAAAAAGAAAGTGGCTAATTGAATAGATTCTACAATGGTGGATCCTTTGGACGTGGTAACGAGGGTGTTGCTGTATATCCTTTTTGTAGTAGTGCATCTAAATTTAGGTTGATAACGTTCAATTAGGTTGGTGTAACCGAGAATATTTGGTTGGTATCTTTGTGTGTTTCAAATAAAAAAACCAAGACAAAGTTTTCTTTCAAGATCATTGGGATTTGAAGGTTTTGGACAAGATCACGCAAACACGGATTCAGCCGAGTGAATGCCTTGGGACAAGGTGGTTCCTTGCAAGGGCGTAGTGCGAGACGGTGAATCGTGTTCGGGAATCTTGGGTTCAACAAGTGTGTGCTAGGAATTAATTCGACTGATCGAAAACCTTGAAGACGAGGAGGTCTTGCAAGCAAGTAGTCAAGAACAAGTGGATTGTAGCGGCATTGTCAGTGATTTGATCAAGGGTATGAATGTGGTAAAATAAAAAACAAACCATTGGATTTGTAGGTTTAGAGCTCTTCATCTCTTGTATAAGCATTTTTCCAAAGATAAGGTTAATTGCAAGTATCTTAATTTGATTTCGAATTGAGGACAGACATACCCATAGCGAGGCCGATCCGGGAACTTCCTAAACAAATCTTCGTGTCTCTCTCTATCTCTCTATACTTTAATTTTTGTTTTCGCAAATTATCGAGTTCATCATTGTTTGATCAATTCAACTGGAAATTTCTTTTCAATTATCTTTTAAAGTGTTGTTGTTGATATAATCATAATCACTTTGATTTTGATTGGCTTTTAACATCAACAAAACAAATTGAATTTTCAAACGTCATCGATCGCGCACAAAGCATTTGATAAATTGCCTTTGAGTATTTTAGACTCTGTTTGGTAAAAATAGAGGTTGACTGATAAGTTAACTGATAGCTTATAGTTTATGACTGATGACTGGTGACTGATAGCTTATAGGTTATAGCTGATGGCTGATGACTTATAGTTGATAAGCTAATTGAAGTGTTTGGTAAAATTAGCGGTTTAATTAGGTGATAAAATAAAATGACATAAAAGATATTTAATAATTATTATTTTATTTAAAATTATAATAAATTATAAAGGATAGTAGTGGATTTTAGTTAAAATAATAAGGGTAAAAGTGGAAGAAAAAATAATAAGCTATAAGCTATAAGCTAAAACGCTATTTAAAATAGCGTGTGAAAAATAAGTTATAAGTTAATAAAATAAGCTATAAGCTCATGATGAAAAGAAAATTACCAAACAGGTCTTTTATTGGCATATGAGCTTATAAGTTATAAGACATAAGCTATAAGCTCAAAAAGTGTTTTCCCAAACAGAGCCATAATGGATTTTTGTTCATCGAAAATAAGCTTTATGTATAGTTTTGCATTTGATTGATTCGTGAGTTAATCGTTGTTAAACAATTTGTGTTCATTATAATCCTATGGGTTTACGTTACGCATATCCGAGCTTTCCGATAATAGGTTCGGTTAGACGATTCGATTCAGTTTGTTTCTGTTGTGCCATAAAACTTTTGAAAAACTATTTTTTGCTAAAAGTTTTGTTTCTTAATTTGTGATCTATTCACCTTTCTCTAGATCGAATTCTATCGCGTAACAAATACTACATAAAAAAATTGATTGTTCGATATTAAGAATCTATTATTTGATCCCTTAATTTTATTTTATGTCGAGTTTTGGTCTCTTGCAATATTTCCAAGTCAATTTTATTGACGTGACCGTGTTTACATCAAAAAATTATATATACGTGTCAAACTATAGAGGAAATTTTATAAACGAGTCATTTTAAATTTGTCATTAAAATGAATTCAAAATAGGGTGAGGGACAAAAACACAAAAGTAATTAAAATTGGAGGAAAGTTAGGCTAGAGTTGGTCAATATACTGCACATTGGTTCCCTTTCTTAGAAATGCGAGAAAAAAAATAATCATGTTGCAAGTGAGAGATACACCATTGTTTCCAGTGTTACTTAAACACCCATGAACCATCTTTTAAAAATTAGATAACCAAATAATTTTGATTATTTTAAAAATAAAATCGTGGTCACTATTTTTTAAAAAAATATTTGTTGTAAATCACCCAATTTTTATATTTGTTATTTTTATCTATCTATTTTTCTAATTTTATAAAAAAGTTGTAAACCACAAAACGGATAGATTAAAAAGTAAAGATGCGAAAAGAGGAAGGGGGACCAAACATTAACCCTCAAGGCTGTTTGTTTATGCAAATAATACTTTCTCTTCTATTTCTTTTGCTGGATTATGGATAGGTTCTAAGTGGCATGGGAGGATTGAAACACATCCTATTTCTGGGAATGCGACTGTGGAGAGTGAGTTGAATGATTTGCTTTGTTTATTGGATCCGTATTCTCCGATTCAGGGCAAGCATGATTGTTTTGAGTGGATTTCCGGTGAAGCGACGGATTCTTTCACAGTCTCAGACTGTTATAGGATGCTTATTACTCTTAACGTGTCGGATACGGAGTTTAGAGACGAAGAGGAGGAGCTTTTGCTGAATTCCCTTGGCCGGATTTGGCTTCTTAATATCCCTTCAAAGTTTCAGATCTTTTTTATGGCGTTTATTCAGGGATAAATTAGCGACAAGGTTTCAATTGGCGCGGAGGAATATTAAGATGGATCAAGGAGGGGCTTCTTGTTCGCTTTGTCAGGCTGATATTGAGACTAGCTTTCATCTTTTCTTTTGTTGTGATTATGCTAAGGAAGTTTGGCAGGGGATCCGCAGTTGGGTTGGGGTTGAAGTTAAGGCACATTCTTCCTGTGTTGTTTCGTTCATGGCTTTTATGGAGGAGATTTCGTAGGTTTCTCGTAAGCCCAATGGAGCCGTTATTTGGATTGTGGCAGCTTGGAGTATTTGGATGAACATACTAGCTACATTTTTCAGAACGAGTTGATGTCGGTTTTAGATACTTTATATTCTGTCAAGTATCTGTCTTGGAAATGGATTTGTAACTCTTCCGTTAAGAGCAACTTTAGTTTTAATGAGTGGTCCACAGCACCTGTAGACTGTTTAAACTGTACTTAACAGTCGGTTTCTGTTGTTCCCGGGTTATAGCACCCCTTGTGCTATCTTAATATCATTGCTTATTGAAAAAAATTAACCCTCAAGGTTAACTAAAGAGTTAATTTGGGACCTCAGATCTATTCTATTACAAATAAAGTCTTCCCTAAGAAACGTGGAAGATGATCCCACTTTATATCTTGTGTTTTGAAAATTAAAGTAAGTAGCCTATAATCACATTCTAACCAAATTATGTGGTGATAACATCTATTGTAAGCTACCTCGTTTGCCTTCATTTCTCCCACGAGTTTAACATCTAGAACAGAATCAATGCTTATATCAACTACAAAGCTGCCCAAGAAGTTACATGCTTTATCTATGAAGATTTCTCCACTTGCAACATGATTTGGGTTGTCAAGAGTAGTGTCATTCGTGTGAAGAAAGAAAGAGATAAAATGACTTCTATGAACCGTACACCTTAAAAATTATTGATGTGATATTTAGTAATTTAATAAATTATTACCAAATTAAATTTTTTTTATACTATATATTAAAAGAAATTATATTAGTCATTTACCCCTGCAATATAGGCGACTTTTGATTTACCCCCCTTTAAAAAAATAATTTTGGATCACACCCCTGAAATTTTAAAATTCTAAGTCTTTTGACCCATAGGTAGAAAAATTACCCCCCTGTAAAGTATTTTTTTTTATTTATCCCCCTGATTTTTACACGCTTAGGGGGGTACCCCAAAATTTCAGGGGGTAATCCAAAATTATTTTTTTAAAAGGGGTAAATCAAAACTCGTCAATATTGCAGGGGGGTAAATGACTATTAACTCTAAAATTAATTTAAAAATAACTATTCAAAACAAATTTTCATTTGAAACTTTTATTGAAAATTTCTTTGTAAATTCTTTTTACACAAAATTATATTACACTATAAAAATTATTTTTTTTAAAAACCAAAACAAATGGGCCAACATATATTACTTGAAATTTTCCAATCTCTCGTCTCAAATTTGAAGGGAAGACCAATAAGTTAATTTTTCTAATGTAGGGTCTAAAATTTCATTTAAAAATAATAAGAGGATCAAAAGTATACCGAAGCTTTTATTTTTCATTTCTCAATTTTCAAAATTGAATATCAAAACATTTGAAACCTATTTTTATTTTATTTTACTTTAATTTTTCAAACATATAAATTAAAGATAGTTTATAAAACTTATTTTATAAATTCATAGAATCAAATAAATTTTATTATTTAAAAAAAAAACTTTTGGTCGTCTTTTATTTTATAAATTTTTGTACTTTAATCCCTAATTTAAATTAGTAATTTTGAACCTTCTATTTTTCTAATTTTATAAATAAAACATTACATTTGAAAAAACATTCATACGATATTTACTACTTTAAACAACTAATGCCACATCAAATTAAATTCATATTTATGATGAACTTATTAAAAAAATACCTAAGATGAGATAGTAATTATTCAATACTGTTGTGAATTAGGATGCCTTTAAACAATGTATAGTAGGCTTTTTTTATAGGTAAGAAACACACAAAGGTTAAGGTTAAAGAAAAACAACAAGGATTGGTTATAACTGTTATTCTTTACATTCTCTATAAATCAAATTACAAGTATTCATGAATAACAAATAACCCTCTCACCCTAATTGTTGGAATTAACCCAAAACCTATGGGAATTCCGACTCTATCTTGATAAACAAGAAGGGTTCTTAGCGCAACAATACCAAAGAAAAGAAGAAAATAGAGAAATAAAGGAAATTAGGATTCTAAGTGAATTTGAAGAAGAAGGTTGTTGCCCACAAACTAGGGGATTTTTTTTCTCTTTCTATTCACTTGCAAAGGCAAACCGCGAATTATAATGTGTTGTGATTATTTACAAAAATAAGGGTTACTCCCTATTTATAGATTTATGTTTACTTGTTCTCCAAGCCAAAACCCAAAACTATAAAAGCCCAAAATACCTATTTTTAGACTATATCAAATCAAATCTAAATCAAATTTGTGTGAAACAACTGTTTCGACACACCCTTGCTTCGACACTTCGACACAAGGAATTACAATTTAACACACCACCTAATTCATTGTGTCTAAGCTTTCTACATTCATCATGGCTCTTAGTCTACTAAAAACTTCGACCTGCACTTCCTTCGTCATGATATATGCAATCTGATTCTCAGTTCTGCAGTGTTCCAAGTTCATCTTCCCTTCTGCTACTTGCTCTCGAAGATAATGGAACCTCATTTCAATGTGCTTGCTTCGACCGTGTGCTATTGGATTCTTCGCCAAGTTGATAGCTGACATGCTGTCGATCTTCATGGTAATTGTTCCATGACTCTTCCCTGTAATCTCTTCGACCAAGTTCACCATCCAGGTTGCTTGACATGCACAAAGAGAAGCAACTATATATTCTGCTTCGCATGATGACAATGCCACTACTGGCTCCTTTCTCGAACTTCAAGCAACTGGTGCACCACCTAACATAAACACATATCCAGCTGTGGATTTTCTATCCTTAACATCACTACACCTGCTAGAGTCGTTGTATCCCACTAACTTGCATTCTTTCCCTTCATCAGCTGCAGGAAACAAAATGTCGTAGTCGAGAGTTCCTTTCAGATACCTCAGTATCCTATTCGTTGCTGCTAGGTGTGATACCTTTGGCTTCTGCATGAATCTACTCACCATACCCACA
The DNA here is from genome assembly GCA_022829125.1 of Lathyrus tuberosus. Classification (NCBI taxonomy): domain Eukaryota; kingdom Viridiplantae; phylum Streptophyta; class Magnoliopsida; order Fabales; family Fabaceae; genus Lathyrus; species Lathyrus tuberosus. Next base: position 589,588 of record JALAZF010000082.1, on the reverse strand, counting down.
CTGTATGCTAAGTCAGACCTTGTGTGACAAAGGTATCTAAGTGACCCAATAAGTCTTCTGTATTGGGTTGGGTCGACATTATCTTCATCTAAATCCTTCGACAGTTGCAGTTTGGTCTCAGCTGGAGTCGAAGTTGGGTTGCAATCTTGCATCTCAAATCTCTTGAGTATTTCGCCTGCATATCTTCTTTGGTGCATCATCAAACCTCTACTAGTCTTGGAGAATTTTATGCCAAGGAAATATGAGAGATTTCCCAACTCTGACATTTCAAACTCCTCACTTAGGTCATGTTTGAAATCTTCGATCTCCTTCTTGCAACTCCCTATTATCAACAAATCATCAACATAGAAGCATAGTATAAGCAATTCATTATTGCTTCTCCTTACATACACTCCATGCTCAGTCGTACAATTCACAAATTCCTTTTCCCTTAAGAAGCTTTCGATTTTCTTATTCCAAGCTTTTAGAGCTTGCTTAAGTCCATACAGGGCTTTATGCAGCCCGTACACCTTTCCTTTTTCGCCTCGTTTCACATACCCAGCTGGTTGTGCGACATAAACTTCTTCATCTAAGGGGCCATTAAGGAACGCACACTTCACGTCCATCTGACATGTGTGCCAATTGTTCATATTTGCTATACCAACAACCAACCTGATTGTTTCGATCCTAGCAACAGGTGCGAACACTTCATCAAAGTCGATTCCTTCCTTCTCTAGAAATCCTTTCGCCACAAGTCTCGCCTTGTGTCGAGTTACTTCTCCTCTAGGATTCACCTTCACCTTGTAAACCCACTTCACATCAATTGCCTTCTTGCCTTGAGGCAATTTAATAAGTGACCAGGTGTTGTTGACTTTGATGAACTCTAACTCCTTATTCATAGCTTTCACCCACTTCGAATCTTTCAATGCCTCAGCTGCATTGACTGGTTCGACATCTGCGTAGAAAGCATAATGTACCAGCTCACCCTCTTTATCAACCACATCATCTGATGTAATTACACATTCTTGCAACCTTGCAGGCATGTGTCTTGTTCGTCGAGGTCTGCTTGGGCCTGCTTCTTCTCTGACTTGTTCCTGTCAAACTTCTTTTTCGACTTCAGTGGCTGGTTCTTCACAAGAGATTCTCACTGAATCCTTCTTGGAATTCTCAGTCCAATTCCATTCTTTAAGCTTATCTATGATCATGTCCCTGCTGATCACTGCCTGCTTATTCATTGGGTCGAACAGTTTGTAACCTCCAGTCGAATGATATCCTATCAAGATCATCTGATTCGACTTGTCATCAAGCTTTCTTCTCAAATGATCTGGTACATGTCTATGTGTTATAGATCCAAACACCTTCAAGTGACTGAGGCTAGGCTTGACACCAGACCAACATTCTTCTGGTGTGATTCCTTCAAGCTTCTTCGTCGGACATCTGTTCCAAATATATGTTGCTGTTGAAGCCGCTTCTCCCCATAATTCTTTAGGTAGATGCTTTCCATTCAACATACTTCTCACCATGTTCATGATGGTTCTGTTCTTTCGTTCTGTAATGCCATTTTGCTGTGGAGTGTAGGGTGGCACCACCTTATGCACAATCCCTTCCTTTTCACATAATGCATCGAACTCTTTCGAAACATACTCTCCACCACCATCAGTCCTCATAATTTTCAACTTTCGACCACTCTGTCTTTCGACCATAGATTTGAATCTGGCAAATACCTCGATCACATCACTTTTCTTCTCGATGAGGTAAGTCCACAACTTTCGACTATAATCATCTATGAACGTGACAAAGTATCTGTTGCCACCTATCGAATCCACATGAATTGGACCACATACATCAGAGTATATGACTTCCAGAATTGCCTTCGACTTCCTTCCTGCATCCTTGTTGAAGCTATTCTTATGTTGTTTCGACTGAACACACTCTTCACAGACTTCTCTTGGAATGTCGATTTCTGGTAATCCTGAAACCATATTTCTTCTCTTTAGCTCTCTGATGTCATTGAAGTTGAGATGGCCAAGTCAAAAATGCCATAACCACTCATCTCTGCTGGCTGCAGTTACTAGGCACTTGTGCTCCATAACCTTGAGTTCAATCTTGAAGGTCCTATTCTGGGACATTGGAGCCTTCAAGATCAACCTACCACCTGCGTCGAGGGCTCTCATCATCTTGTCTTTAACAACTACCTTGTAGTTCTTTTCGACCAGCTGCCCTATACTGAGCAAATTACTCTTCATGCCTGGTATGTACAACACATTGGAAATTTTTAACCTTTTGCCATATTTCCTTATAATCAGAACATCACCAACACCTTCAGCTGCTAGAGTGTTGTCATTTGCAAACTTCACCGTGTTCTTCAATGAAGGCTTCATGTTAACAAACCAATCTTTCCTTCCAGTCATGTGTGATGAGTGTCATACCCCAAATTTTGATCACTAATATTTCCCATCATTGTGTAAATCATCATCACAATATGGATGTACCTTTATGCCTCATCAATCTCCTCAAGAATTATTGAGCATTCCCTGCAATCAAGCATTAGGGTTTTAAGCCCTCTCAGAGCACTTAGACAAAGGATCAATCAAGGAATGACATGATCTTCAACTTGTCTAACCTCTCAAATATTCATAAAGGAATCAAGAGGACTCCCACGTCGAGAATCAAACACAAGGTTGTTGTATTCCAAGTGGGTTAAGCCTCAAGATCACCAGTGTCACCAAATTAGGGTTTTGGTCGACCAGGGCCTCCAGATGAAAATCTTCATCTGGGCATGAGCCAATACTTTAAAGCATAACTCAAGATACTCTAAGGGACCTCATGGACCCAATCATCAAGTCAATTTAGCCTCAGGGGATGCATTCACCAAATATCAGGAATTAAGGGTTCTTGACCTAATTCACCCCTAAGTTGACTTTTGGGACAAAACATGAGCCAAGACCTCAAGACATGGTTTGAGGGCCTCCAATACATTACATTGATCTATTTGCAACAATGGATTTATCCAAGAAGCTTGATCCCCAAGTTTCAAATTCATTAGGACAACAATTAGGGTTTCGAGGGAAAAGTCAACTGTACCTTTGACTTTTGACTAGGACATGCTCCCAAACCTTGGGACATGATTCAATACACCCTACAACACCTATGTAACATATCCATCAAGTTTAATTTAGGTCAAGGACTTGATTTCACAAAGGATCGAACAATTTTGAATCATCTGATAAAAAGTCAACTGTGCACAAAAGTCAAGTTTGACTTTTTGGAATTTTTCACAATTATGGTTCTTTAACCCTAAAACAATGTTAATATGTGATTTGAATCATCATTCATCAAGAAAAATAAAAGAAAGTGAGTTAACTTGTAAAAGGGGTAACCATAAAAACTTAGAATTTTTCTAAGTTATGGAACAAAGTGGTTAGGGTACCAACTTCCAAGGATCATAACTTGAGATCCAAGCAACCATTTTGGATGGTCCAAAGATGGATTTGTAGCTCTCCAGGCATACTTTAAAAGTGACAACTACACCTCATTCCAATTCCTCATGGATTTTAAGTTATGGAGTGATCAAAATGGCTAAAAACATGAAAATGACATTTTTCCAACACTTAGTGAAATTTTCACTAAGTCAGAATCTGCCTTACTTTTTCCAAAATGTAGGGACATTTTTCACCTTGATCCAAGTCAAACCAGGTCTAGGGGTGGACATCAAAGTTAAAGTATGCCATGAGGGCTTTCTAACAAGTACCAAATCATCTCCAAGTTCCATTTGAATAAGGAGATACAACCCTTGAAACATGGCATCATGAACTGATTTTTTCCAAGACAGATTTGGCAGATTTGATGCATTTTGCTCGATTTGATTAAATCTGACAAATCCAAGTCTTGTCATCATTTTGGACACATATGAGGATCAAATCCAAGGGGGATGATCTGATCTCCAAGCCTCACAAGTCCATGAATCTACAAGTAGCATGCCAAACCTAAAAAGCCTAAAAGAGGCCAAGACTCCAATTTTGTTTCCAAGCATTCAATGGATGCACCAAGGTGGCACGAACTGAGCCTATTCCAACTGAATGAGTCAAGGATAAGCTCTGAACCAAAGAACCATAGGCCTGTGCTCTAACCTCTAGTCAATGGCTAGAGGAGACTTGAGATTCCAAAGTGATCTAATTGACCAAAGGCCTGCTGCAGTCACCATTCACCATTGCTTGCAAAACAAACTTACTCTACTATAAATAGAGCTCATTTGTGCTCAGTTTAAGCACACCAAAGGCCTATAACAATTGCCTTTCTCAAAATCACACTCTCACTTCCAATTTTGCCTTCTAAAGCAAGTCACTATCAGGTTTTGAGTTTGAGAGCAATTCCAACCAAACCAATCACACACACACACCTCATAAACATCATATAGAGGTGATCCAAACACTTAAACAACATCTGGAACACCAGATTCTTAAAATCACCAGCCATCTGCACAAGCCTTTGACAGATTTGCAGTTGAGGTGCCAAATCAAGTTCCAGCTCAATTCAATCCACTCCAAGCATTCAGACACACTCTATAGCACCTAGGGATGATCTCCACATCATTGGAACCAAGCTGCAATACCTCCAACTCAAAACACGATCACCAGCTGCAAGAGGTAAGCCTCAACTTGGCCGTCTCATGATTCATGCATATTTCCTCGCACAATAATTTTGACATATGTTCATAATCATTTGTGGAATGTTTCCCCTCAATTAATTGCTTTGTATGAATCGTGTGTGAAATTTTTGAGCCTTCATGCAGAATTTAGGGTTCTTGAGGTTTCTCTTTGATTTCTTATTCCATGCTTAAAATAAATGAAATTAAAGACCATAGACATGATCTTGAGGTGAAAACGAGTAGATTGATATGTGGTTGTGTGATTTCATCAAGTATTCAGTGAGATTGATGAGAAAATGCAAATTTGGGCAAAACTCAGAACACGCGCGTGTTCTTGGGTGTTCTTGGCGCCCTTTTTCAAATATTGAAATATTTGAATTTTGTGATTTTATTTAATTGATGCAAAAATTAATTTCTCTCTGAATTTTAATGATTTTGAGTTGATTCCTTTTTTAATAATTCACAAAAATGTTAAATTATTTTATTTTACAAAAATTTCCCAAAAATATTATTTATTTCATATATTTGATATTTTTGCAAAGAATTAATTTTTATTTGTTTTTAACATTTAAAATATTTTTTCCTTCTTGATTTTCCAAACTTAAATGGTTTTCAATCATTTTGTGGATAAAAACATGATTTTTGAAACATTGATCCAAGATCACCACTCATTTTTCACATGTTTTCAATAATTTTTAAACAAATTAATTCCATTTTAGACAAAATTAGGGGTTTGATTAATTCCACCCTCATCAAATCTTTTTCAAACACTCATGGGTAGAGTGTAAGACCCAATCCTTCTTTGAAACCAAAATAGTTTGGGTCTTAGTCATTGTATAAGACCCACGGTGTTTTCAAAAATCTCGGCGCGATCGCCAGTTTAAAATAAAACCACTTGGGCCTCTCCTTGAGTTGTAAGCCCCATTCTTTTTCTTAAAATCACTCATGGGCCTCTAATAGAATGTAAGACCCAATCACTTTTTTAACCAAAACCTTTTGGGCCTCAGACATTGTATAAGTCCTTCTGCGTTAAAAAATTTAGGCGCGATCGCCATTTTCAAACAAGAAAATCATCCGGGCATACCCTTGTGTTGTAAGTCCCATTTCTTTTCTTTAAATAATCTTTGGGCTTCTCCTTGAGTTGTAAGGCCCAACCCTTGTTGTACATAAACCTCTTTGGGCCTCAGTCGTTGTATAAGTCCCGGTACAATATTCAAAACAACGGTGCAATCACTGTTAAACCTTGTGCCCCTCCTTGAGTATAAGCCCCACCAATATTTTCAAAACAATTCCCTTTTGATTTAGATTCAAATATATATATTGTTATCAAAACTTTCTTTAATTTCTTTGAACAACTAACAATACAGCATGAAAGCTTGCTCACCTGTAAGTTTTATCAGCTTTCTTTTACACGCTTTCACATATAAATAACTGTATTGTGGGAAGCTGCGCATGATTAGTCTTCTTTCATACCTTTTATAAATACTTGTCATATATCAACTGTATATATACTAGTATAGTTATTTAGAGTTTTCCCCGGCAACTAGGTCTAGAACTAGGTAAAGCCCTGTTGGTCACTCTTAAAATACAAACAAAACTAGATCCCCATAGGATCTCTAGATACAGTCTTGCCTTCTCTTGGGCTTAAACAATATGGATCAAAGAGAAAGGCAGTATTTCTCGTGAACCTTTTCTCAGGCTGTCACTTTAGAAATTGTCAAAGAAATTCTACTCCCCAGAGTTGATCTATTCTCGGTGAATAGCATCTCTTGAGTTTCTTCAAATCACAGAACTTTCACTAAATGATCTATTCTCGGTGAATAGAATTTCTTGAACTTTTCTTGGGTTGGGATCCACAGGCTTCCTAAAAGCATCCCCGCCTCCTCTTGCGCTTTGTACAAGGACCCTCCGGCTTCTTAGAAGTTCTCAGGCCTTCCCTTGGGCTTAATACAAGGACCCTGACGACCTCTTAAAGGTATAAGACAGAACTTAGTCATCCTTTGCTAGAGCAGTCTTTCCAGTGTCAGACCTCAGGCCACTTTAGGGTTGATTCTTATCCCTTAATGCCCGTGCCTCCTCTTGGGCATCGTACAAAGGATAAAACTCTTCCACACCAGTAGACTTGGATAGTCTAATCCCCTTGAGTCTCAAAGACATTCTCAAGTTCCTTACAACTATAGGAAAAAACCCCGGGCATTCTGGATCGATCTCCAGCAGAAACCCAGTCTCTCTCATGAGAGTTCCCCAACCAGGGTCAACACTATCTTAAATCAATACCTCAAGGTATCTGACATCTCAACTCTTCTGTAATCCTCGGCAAGAGTTGATTCCCCACTTGGACCTGCCTAGGGATCAATAATCCCCAGCTGAAAGTTAGCCTCCTCTTAGGCTTTGTATAATGATCTGTCCTCAGCGAAGTCAGCCTCCTCTTAGGCTTTGTACAAATGATTCTCCCCAGCGGAGTTAACCTTTTCAGACTCTCTCATTGAGTCAATCACTTTTCAGACTCTCTTGTTGAGTCAATCACTTTTAAGACTCTCTTATTGAGTCAATCACTTTTTAGACTCTCTTGTTGAATCAACCCTTTTTTAGCCTCAATCTTGGGCTTTATACAAGACATATAAAAACACTCTTGTTGAGTCAAACCCCTTTATCCTCTATCTTGGGCCTTGTACAAGACATAAATCTCCCTCTCTTAAGCTTGGGACAAATATCTTCTCCAACAGAGTCATTTCCTCCCAGCCTTCCTTTAGGCTTTGGGGAATGGTTTTCCCCAAGAAGAGTCAAACTCATTTCATCCTCCTCTTAGGCTTTGTATAATGATTTTCCCAGTAAGGTCAGCCTCAATCTTGGGCTTTATACAAGACACATAAAAATATCCTTACTAGTTAAACTTCTCATTTCAGCCTCAATATTGGGCTTTGTACAAGACACATACAAACCTCCCCGGCGGAGTCAAAATACTTTTAGCCTCAATCTTGGGCTTTGTACAAGACAAATAGAACATTTTCCCCAGAAAAATTCAAACTTTTAGCCTCCTCTTAGGCTTTGTATAATGATATCCCCAAAGAGTCAAGTCTCTTTTTTGCCTCAATCTTGGGCTTTGTACAAGACACCAATATATACATTTTCTTGTTGAGTCAGTCATATTTAGCCTCCTCTCAGGCTTTACATAAGGAAACCCTCTAGCCGAGTCAATTAACCTTTTAGCATCAACCTTGGGCTTTGATCAAGGCCCACAAAAATCAACAATCCCCTCAGAGGAAGTCCAATCCCTCTTTAGAGATGACAAGTTCTCTCTCAGTCAAACCTTTAGCTTTAATCTTGGGCTTTGAACAAGACAAAAACAACCTTTTAGCTTCAATCTTGGGCTTTGAACAAGACACCAAAATATCTTTTTCCTCCCTTAGAATAGGAGGAACTACGATTGCTCTGATTTCACTGTTTCGTTTAAACAGGAATACATAGGCATAAGATTGCGAAATCTTAGTGAGCATACTAATCAAAAACCCTAGGTCCAGTACCTTTATCCAAAGATTTTAGGTTTCATACCTTAGTCATCATTCATCTCCATTTTCCACAGAAAACAAAAACTCACTCACTCACTCATACTTCCCAAGAAACTTTCCCAACCCATTAACAGAGAAACACTATCAATTATAAAGCGAAACCTAAAGCTAATATCCTGTGGATAACCACATATAGGATGGGTAATTGATAACTCCCCATTGTATAACCTGACCCGGACCCCCCAATCTCTTTAAAGCATTTGTCGAGGTCTGAGTGTCTTTTATGAGCGACGTTAAGTTTGCGTCCGGCAGTTAGATCGATGCCTGTTTGCGACGAGACGGAAGATAACGTGCTCTTTTCTGTAAATGAGGTTTGAAACTTAATGATCCCGAAGAATAAAAAGGTTTGAATTTGTTTTGTGTTTTTTAGACAAGAAATGGATTGAAGTTAGTTCGCAACTTACATTGCACCAAAGTCTATGACATAGGAATGAATGCTTAGCAAATCGTTCCAAGATGGAACGTCCACCAAACACTCTAGAAAAATGAGAGGAAACCCCTCATTCCTCATTTCCTACATACAAGGCTCATGCGCAATACGCGTTACCTTTATTAAGTATGTTAGAGTTGTTATGAGATGAGAAGAGAAGACTCAAGGAAAAAAGAAAACACTAAGGGGAATTCTATCCTAATGTTGTCATGCAAAAGATGGCCCTAAGGTTGAGGTTTAAGAGCAACCTAAGTCTAAAGAAGAGAGAGGGATAGCACTACCTAATGCTTATCCTACCTCACCTTAATCAAAAATTAAGGTTGAGTTAGGATCCCAAAGGGATGTGAGAGAGTTCTACACAATCAAGCATTATATCATGTAATCCACACACAAAAGAGAAGGTAAAAGAGATGAGAGATGAAAGAAGGAATGAGCATGGAATAAAAGATGAATAAACAAAAAAACAGCGGCTACAATAGCGCTCCAGCACCTGCACGGCGGTAAAATCCAGCAAACACACCAAACAACATTTAACAGCTCATGTTTCAGCGCAAAAATAGGTGTAAAAGGGCAAACAGCAGCACATACAACATCACATATGCAAAGGAACAATAGTGGAAAACAAGGCAACATGAAATGTATCCAAACAAATGCTCATAGAAAGATCTCAAGAATGACTAATCATATCAAGCATACATCCAATTTAGCATCAAGCAACTAGGCATGGACAAACCAAAGACATACAAACAAATCAAGAACATGTACATTCAACAAAGTTGCACTCCTATATTATCAATCAAAACATCATACATAAGCGAACATGGATGCAAACAATGATCATGCATTACAAATCCAGCAAGTTGAGCATTAATCGAGAGTTAACTTGATTCAAATGTGTGTGTATCATGTTCATCACATCAAGAAGTCAACAACGCAAACATGAACATTCACCAATGAGAATCAAAAGTCGCGTGTCGGAAAACCGTGTTCATACAAAGGTGATGTGAACAAAATGAAGTGAGAAAGGAGCAAAGTCAGAACTTAAAACATATCATGATCATCCAATTCAAACATGCAAGACAACTTCACATTAACATGCATCAAGACTAGTTGAACATATACCATGATCATTTTCAAGGGAAGACAAATGTTCAAGCAAGGTAAAAGACATACATTATCCAACTTATGCACACCACAACATCATGCTCACATGTATCACATCACATTCATTTCCAAGAGATTACACAAGTTCAACAAGTCATTATTCACACATGAACCAATATGCCTCAAGAACATGCTTCAAGAATGCAAACAAATCAACAATCGGACAATCAAGCATCAAAGATTCACATACATCCAGCAACTAGAAGTTAAACAACCCTAGAAAATTCCACAAATATGCATCACACAAAGCCATGAAGGTTAGGGGTGGAATAGATATCAATACATGCTTCCAAACAAGCCAAAAACACAAAAGTTACAGGTGCAAATCGATTGCAACAGGGTGCAAATCGATTGCACAGTTACAGAAAGCAATTCTTAGTGAAAAAAACACAGGTGCAATCGATTGCACTAGGATGCAAATTGATTGCGCAGTACCAGACCTGCAAAAATCACTTCTCATAATCAGTTTTCCAGAACCAATCACTTATCCAAACATCCAAATGATCATGTAATCAAACATACAAAAAATCCACATCAAATATCAGTAATCAAGCACATATTTCATCAATCAAACAACAAGATCATGAATCAAATCAAGCAAATGGATCAAATTACATTGAAAACCATGGATCTACATTGTATAAGTTGAAATTAAGCTAAATCAAGCATAGATATAAGAAAAACTAACCTACAAAGCTGAGATTTGCTTTGGTGATTGTTGCAAACGAAAATTGATGAATCCAAGCAAGAAATCCAGAGATCTATGAAGCTCTATCAAGAACACTTGAAGATCCAAGCAATAATCCACAAATAAGCAAAAGCCCTCCATGAAGTGATTCCAAAACCTTGAATCTAGATCCAAATAAGTTGCTACTGCAGAATTAAACCAAGAATGAGGATGTGATGGAGGTTTAGCTCAAGAATTCACAAATTCTAATGAAGAATTTGTGAATCTATGAATATGGAGCTTTGGTGAGAGGTTGAAGATGGAAATGGAGAATGAAAAATGAGAGAGAATTGAGAGAGAATTCTGAATGAGAAGTGTAGAAAAATCAGAAAAAATGAAGTGTCCTTGTGTGTGGTTTGGATCAAATTGGTTTAAATATGACTTAGGTTTGGAATGAAAGTGAGGTTTGGAGTGAGTGGAATTGGAAGTGAAAAATAACTTGGAAAGGGAATGTGGAATTAGAGTGGAAATTGGATGGAAATGAAATCAAATTCTGCAGCTCTCTAGATCCTTCTACTGATATAACATTGATCCCAAGTGAATGTGGTGCATTGGAAATTGACATGGTGCTGCAAAATGAAGGTTTTAGGCAAATCCGTCACAGTACAATCGATTGCACAACAGTGCAAATCGATTGCACACCCTTGCAAATGCCAAAATTTGAAAACTGAAGGGGTACAATCGATTGCACACTTATGCAAATCGATTGGACTAAGGCAAAATGGTGAAAATTGCTTCATTGCAAGTTGCTTTGAGTCCTGCTTCATATCTAATCCTTAGCCACTGATAATACCCTTGAATGATGCCTGAAACATGATATAAAACCTGTCTGGAACAAGATCAAATTAACCCTGCTTTATGACCTTGATTCTGAAATGATCAACCCATCTGCTGATAAAATAAATGACTGATGCCTCTGATGATTGTGCAAACTTGGTAAGAGACTTTGATGAACATGAACACCACAAGATTGAGTACATTCTCTTGCTTTGGCCTTGAGACACATCCTCCTCTTGAGGGCTAACAAGGATACCTTGATCCCATGCTGAGAACCAATGATATGCACAAATTAAAATGCAAGAATGAAATGAAACATAAGCCAGTTAGAGTTAGAAATATGAGGGAAAATTTTGGGGTGCTACAGCTGCCCCTATTCAATCAACTTGGTCCTGAAGGTATGATAGCAACGACTTTCAGACATTCAAGGATACACAGAGATTGAATACCAAAAGAACCCGAAAATTGGCAACCTGTAGGGATAATGAAATGGAGTGCTTGCCAGCCGAAGGCGGGCTACCCAACAAAATGATACGAGGACGACCGAAGACGAACTCGAAAAGGAAGACGAAGCCGAATGTGGACTTCGCTGGGGAAAAAGTGAAACAAACTCTTCTGAGTTATGCCATCTCTATTGAGAAAGAGAACTGGGTTTCACGAAATAAGTCATTCGAGAACTGACTACTATGAGAGAACTGGATTTCACAAAAATAAGTCAGACGAGAACTGACTACCAGGCGAGAACTGGGTTTCAAGAAATAAGTCAGACGAGAACTGACTACCAGGCGAGAACTGGATAAAGTGAAACAAAATCTTCTGATTTATGCCATCTCTACTGAGGAAGAGAACTGGGTTTCACGAAATAAGTCAGACGAGAAATGACTACCAGGCAAGAACTGGATTTACCAAAAATAAGTCAGATGAGAACTGACTACCAGGCGAGAACTGGGTTTCACGAAATAAGTCAGACGAGAACTGACTACCAGGCGAGAACTGGATTTACCAAAAATAAGTCAGACGAGAACTGACTACCAGGCGAGAATTGGATAAAGTGAAACAAAATCTTCTGATTTATACCGTCTTTGCTGAGGAAGAGAACTGGGTTTCAAGAAATAATTCAGACGAGAACTGACTACCAAGCGAGAACTGGATTTACCAAAAATAAGTCAGACGAGAATTGACTACCAAGCGAGAAATAGGTTTCACGAAATAAGTCAGACGAGAACTGACTACCAGGCGAGAACTGGATTTCACGACAATAAGTCAGACGAGAACTGACTACCAGACAAGAACTGGGTTTACAAAAGAGATTGGCCAATCAAAGGCAAACTCCTAGAAAAGATACGGTCGTGAACCAAAAGGGTGAGAGGTAAAATCAACGGACTTAAAACCCACAGATAAGATGACTCCGCAGGGGAAAGGAGAAGTCTAAGTAAAATACTCTGCCGGGGAGCACAGGTAGGATGAACACATCCCTCGGCGATCTCACCGAGGATAAACCAAAATCTCCTGAGTTATGCCATCTCTGCTGAGGAAGAGAACTGGCAAACAAAATCTCCTGAGTTATGCCATCTCTGTTGAGGAAGAGAACTGGCAAACAAAATCTCCTGAGTTATGCCATCTCTGCTGAGGAAGAGAACTGGCAAACAAAGTCTCCTGAGTTATGCCATCTCTGCTGAGGAAGAGAACTGACAAAGAAAGTATCTAACCTGGCTTATGCTTCAAATGCACATCTTTGAATGTTTCTATGGCGTAATTCTTTATACGAAATGGAAATGCTACGTGTTTGGGAGGATGCCATGCAAATGATGCTTATGCAATGCAAAAGGGACGCTCCAGCAAAATAAATGCTGAAAACGAAGGCAACTCCACGGGGATGACAAAATAAATTGTCCTCTAAGTCCAAGAACTCTGCTGAGAAGGATCACATCGAATAACTCCTTTGGTCAACAACCTCTGTTGGAGATGAAATCCAAAAGGAAATCCACCCTACTGGGGATTATATATAACTCTTTGAAAAAGGGAACCAGGACCTGAATCGGAAGAGTGCCAAATATCACTTGGACTTAAAACCTACTGGGGATGTCAACCATCGTTGAACAAACCTGCGAGGATTACCACCAAACTCGGCTTGGGGAGACACATCACAAGTACTATACCTGCTGGGGACACCATCGAACTGAACCCGCTGCTGGGAAATGACTTCGTCCTTATCCTGCTATTGCTGGTGAAAACACGTTTCCTGACTGACCGAGGGGAAAGGACACCAATACCCTGCGGGGAAGACAACATCTTTGTCTCGGGAATACGTTCCACAAATCTCCTGTGGTAACAAAACAACATCCTCCCTAAAGCAATCCACTTTAGATGCTGGCTGAGGCATAATCTTTTGTACCCTGACTGGGGAGAGTGACATTCAGATGAGGATGATGAAACCTCAATGCCAGAGAGAATAACTCTGCTGGGGAGAAAAGTCAACGAAACCTGCCGAGGGATATCATTGAGCTTAGCCTGCTGTTGGAGGAAAGAAATTACCCTACTGGGGATTAGAGCATGCAGTTACTGACGAAATTATACTTCCTGACCTGCTGAGGAAAGTGAGTACCAGGCTCTGTGGGGAAAATAAAGTCTTTTCAAAGACATCCAACACATCTCCTGCTGGAGATACAACCAGATTCACCTTGGAGCAATCCACTTCTGACTGCTTGCTGGGGAATAATAAACCAACCATGACTTCAGCTGGGGAACACAATCCTCTGTACTCTTGCTGGGGAGAGTAAGCTCTGCTGAGGATGATGAACTTTCAGTGTTGGGCTGAGTAACGCTACTGGGGAAAACAAACTTGTTACCCAGCCTGACCTGTTTCTATGGTCATAAATGACCCTTTGAACTCTCCACTTGCCCCAGACCACCAGGTCTAAAGGAAGAAATCATCTCAAGAGGATTTTATAAAAGATCGGGCATTCAAACTGCCCCAGGGTCTTCTAACTCTTGGAGAGATTTATCAGATCTCGGCGCAACTGCCCCAGACTTCATAATCCATGAAGTAAATTACCTTGAAAGGATTTGTAATGACTTAAAAATACTCTGCCCCAGTATTCTGAACCTTGAAGTGGCGCTTTCAATTAACCGTCTTCAGGAGCGGACAACTTCTCACGCTCTAGAAGTGGCCTGCCCCGAGTCTTGAAGAAACTTTACCCCTGACTGATCTTACAGAGATTTGTCAAATCGACCTGATTGTCCCATATTAAGCGCTTGTGGATAGATTTATTGAATCTCGACATAATTGCCCCAACTTGGCTGCTTCTTATCACCATTTATCGGGAACTCCTAGGCTGCGCAAGTCTCCTGGCCACATACCCCTTAACATGACTGTCCTTAGGAGTTTTCACCATCTCAACTTGGCGTGATCGAGCTTCTCAACTGACGTTCATCATGTAAGCTTCTTTGATGCTTAAGCACACGTATGCAAGTAGAACAAGTTTATTATGAGAATGATAAATCTAATGCAACACACATGTTAACCTTGAAGTTTTATTGAAAAGATGTCGCCAAACCTTGTGAACAAGTCACTATCTAGGATGCGACATTGATTTTTGAATGGAAAAAACAATACGCACATGCAATACCAACAAAAATCTTATTAGCACAACTCATGGGAGTCAGGAACTCTATCTCGTTGAAGTACGCCTTTGGAATAAACCCTGTTTCAATTAGGACTTTTGAGGGTTGTAACTTGGTCTGGTTCGCGGTTTCAGAAAAAAGGATTTATGGCTCAAAATATGTTTGTACCCACCCATTCTCCTTGATGTTCTCCAGTCCTACGTTCAGTTAATTTGGCACAAGCGCTCATCTCCCAAAAGGACTTTGTGAGGATCGATGGTTAAGGAACCCACGAGGTCACCCTTTTTGTGCCTTTGGTGTTTTGCGGTCACACGACTTGTTCTTTATCGAGGATTTTCTCTTGATTATTTCTTTTTCATTTTTTGATTTTTATTTCCCTGATTTTGCCTGGACGAATTCTTTTTGAATCTTCCGATCTTGAAGTCCAGCGGGATGCCCTAACTTTTGCCTAAGTCGCTTGTTTTCAAGTTTTCGACTTAACGGGCTTTCTTTCTTTTTTTTCTCTTTTGATTTTTTTTTGAACAAATCGTGTGACACTGGTTGTTTGACTTGTTTGAAGAGGGTGGTGACTGCCTCATTCCTTGGTCGATGAGGGATAACCATTGTGGTTTCATGTCCCTTGATCTCCTGATGCGTGAGGAAATAAAGGTAATGGATCCTCAGATGCACACTCCTTTTGAAATTTGGACGCTTGGTCAAATTACTGACAACTACCCTGCCCCAGGTTAAATGTGAGGGTTTTTTCGAATAAAAAGAAACTCCTACTTCAAGGCTCAAAGGGGTTGACGAGGGTCTATCTCCCTTATATCTCCAGTGTTTAGGGATTTGAAACAATGCCTGTACATCCTCAACAGGGTTTTATCCAAAAGTACACAACCAAAGATTTTGCATTCTCAAATCATCATCCTCCCTCAAGAGTTTAAGGCAAGAAAGTTGGTATTACAGTGCATATAAACATGAAAATGAGTGAACACGAATAAAACACTTCAAGAAAACAAATTCATTGCATTAAAATCAACATTCCAAACACAAACAAGTTTTTACATGCAGACAGTGTTTAAACAAACAAAATGAAAGCTACATATGAAAATGCAGTGAAGAATCCGAAGATTGCCATTGTTGAGGAGACTTGTCTCCATCTGGACTGATTACTTTGGATGTCATACTCGCAGTCCCAAGTGCCCACTTGGGAAGCTTCAGTTGAAATGCATACCCTCCGCAGTGAAAGTAATGACCCCTGCATCAATCAGATCTTGTACCTTGTGCGGGAGCGCCTTACAATCCTCAGTTGAATGCCCCCGTGCCCCAACATGGTATCCGCATCGAGCATTGGCATTAAACCCTGGTGGATATGGAGGAATGATCTGATCTGGTTTCCTTAGCACAATCAACCCTCTTTTAACCAACTCTGGCAATATCTGACCATACAGCTTTCGTAGGGATTCTAAGACCAAGGACTGTAAGAAATGCCCCTGACTTGATGTATCTTTGGGAGATGCCACAGGGATATCCATTTCTTTTTCAGTAGCTAAAGTAGGACCACTTTGTATGCTTACGCCGCTCGGCGTGAATTCAATTACCTTCTAATCGATCAGATCCTGGACAGCATGCTGCAAGGCTTTACAATTTTCCATATTGTGCCCCGGCGCACTAGAGTGGAAGTCACAATGGACTCTTGCGTCATAATCCGGTGGGGGAGTACCAGAGGGAGGAGCCAGAGTCCTTTTCTATACAAGTTGCAGCTGAAGGAGATGCTGTAATAACTGAGAATATGGCACTGGTGGAGTCTCAAAATGCCTATTCTGCTTAGGCCTTGGCTGATACTAGCGAGGAGCCTGATTTTGCTGTTGAGATACAGCCGGGACGGCCACAGTGGCAATCTTCTCACTCTTCGGGAGAGATCCCTTAAATAATAGAGGAGAGACAATTCCAGCCGCAGCTTCAGGCATGGGAGTATTGTCTTTGCTTAGCACACCTCTCACGACCTCCATAACCAGATTCATCTGAGTCTTCAATTGGTTGACCTCTTCCTTCAGCACTTTCTGGTCTTGAATCAGAGCTTGCATGTTCCCAATAAACTGGCCCATTTGGCTTCGTACATCCCTCAATTCTGCTTGAATTTGATCCATAATCCGCTTCCAGCTTCTTTGAAGAGTTAAGTCTGAAATTCTGAAGAAGACCAGATCAGGATGAGAATAACTAGCTTCAAACACCTGTTATACATATGAGTATGAGAATGCCATGCAAACTGCCATGTTTAAATATTCCCATGGAACCATTATGCTTTGATTCAAGTTTCTTCTCATATAAACCACAAGAAAAAGATGGAAATGCTCAACAGCGGGTCTCAAAATTAATATCCCTTGGAAATACAAGAACATGTATGCGAAAATGATGATGCTGATGCAACAGACATGGGATCAAGGCTTCCATAAAGCTTTGTACTGCTGTGCTGCTGAATGGATAAGTTCAAAGGTCTGCTCTGAAGAAAATACCCGAATACCAGAATATCCGAATAACCAGAATACCAGGCTGACAAGTTTACACTGATAAGCAAACCAGAATACCAGGTAGGATGAAAGTCAAGGTTACCTGCAAACCTGTAAACACCCGCCCATCTCACATGTGGGTGCTAGAAAACCGAGGATCCTCAATCTCAGATTCTCGATTTGAGAAGCAATAGTACATTCATCCCTCGGGGTACAATACTATCGCCAAACAAAGACGTCGTCCATTGATTCCCCCAAAAATAAGGTCATCCTATGTAATTTCCCAGCTTCGGGTCCTCGGATCAAGAAGTATAACGGGTTTGCCATTTCTGGTCTGCCATTACTACCTCTTGGGAGGAGTGCCTCTACTGAGTCCTCGGGGAAACGGTCGCCAGAGTCGACAGCTTTCTAGATCAACACCCTGAAATGCGCAAGACACGCACGTCAGAATATCTCCCAAGATAGCCTCGTCTGGATGTGAATTTTGTGAACACCAAACATACCAAGACGGCGCGTAGGTCCCACTACTTTCCACTCTAGTCCTAAGTGTATACTCAAGCCTGTGTATTGGGCTTATCTCTCAAAGAATCCCAACTTGCCAAACAGAGAAACCAGCACAGTCCAACATAATAATGAAATGCATTGCAATAAATGCAGTAAATACAGTAAAACAGTAATATACAACAAAATAAAGCACCACAATAAACACCCAATGAAAATAAACAATCAAGCGCTAAGATTGACTCGCATAGGGGATGGACCAGCAAGAGGTCAATCCTTTCCCCAACAGTGTTGCCAGCTGTCGTTCCCGGGATTTTCATCTAGGTATAAATGCGAAAGTGCCGCAGAAACAGAGTCGCCAATAATGTGTATTTATCCCAAGAGAGGGAAAGGAAACACAGCATAAACCTGAGGGAAGGGAAAAGCATGGTCTCGCGACCAAGAGAAACGGGTAAGGGAGTCGGTTACGTGAGGGGAAGGTATTAGGACCCCCACGCGTCCATCGTACTCGGAGGGGTCCACGCTTGTTGTCTCGATCAAAGGGTGTCGTCATCTGGAGCTCCACTGCTACTAGAAAGGAGAAGGAACGGGAACTGAAAAGAACGAAGAAACGAGGACGAAAAGGAAAAAGAAGTGACTCGATAGGACATCACTCGTCCTATGCCTACGTATTCCCTCGTGCAATGGGAAAGTTAGAGTCAACGTAGCTCGGACACGAACTAAGGGGGGAGGTTGCTCGCCAAGACATTGCCGCCTTGTGCCTACATATCCTCAATCTAACCAGAAGGAGGAAATCAGAGCAGTCGTAGTTCGACCTAACGAGGTCTGAGTGTCTTTTATGAGCGACGTTAAGTTCGCGTCCGACAGTTAGGGTCGATGTCTGTTTGCGACGAGACGGAAGATAACGTGCTCTTTTCTGAAAATGAGGTTTGAAACTTAACGATCCTGAAGGATAAAAAGGTTTGAATTTTTTTGTGTTTTTAGACAAGAAATGGATTGAAGTTAGTTCGTAACTTACATTGCACCAAAGTCTATGACATAGGAAGGAATGCTTAGCAAATCAATCCAAGGTGGAACGTCCACCAAACACTCTAGAAAAATGAGAGGAAACCCCACATTCCTCATTTCCCACATACAAGGCTCATCGTCATACCCCAAATTTTTACCCCTAAGATTTCCCATCATTGGGAAAATCATCATCACAATATGGATAAACCATCATACCTCATCAGTCTCCCCAAAGATGGGTGAGCATTCACTACTATCAAAGATTAGTGTTTCAAGCCCTCTCAGAGCTCTTACACAAAGGATCAATCAAGAAATTACATGATCTTCAACTTGTCTAGCCTCTCAAACATCCACAAAGGATCAAGAGGACTCCCACTTCAAGAATTAAGCACAAGGCTTCGCCCTTCTAGGTGGATCAAGCCTTAAGATCGCCAGTATCACCAAATTAGGGTTTGGTCGACCAGGTCCTCCAGATGGAAATTTTCCTCTGGGCATGAGCCAATGCTACAAAGCATAACCTATGATGCTCTAAGGGATATCATAAACCCAATCATCAAGTCAATTTAGCCTCAGGGGATGCATTCACCAAAAATCAGGAATTAGGGTTTCTTGACCTAATTCACCCCTAAGTTGACTTTTGGGACAAAACATGAGCCAAGACCTCAAGACATGATTTGAGGGTCTCTAACACACCACATTTATCCATTTGCAACAATGGATTGATCCAAGAAGCATGAGCAACAAGTTTCAATTTCATCAGAACCATAGTTAGGGTTTCGCGGAAAAAGTCAACTGTATCTTTGACTTTTGACCAGGACATGCTCCCAAATCCTAGGACATGATTCAATACACCCTATAACACCTATGAAATCAATCCATCAAGTTTTATTTAGGTCAAGGACTTGATTTCATAGAGGATCACACAGTTTGGAGTTCATCTGAAAAAAGTCAACTGTGCACAAAAGTCAAACTTTGACTTTTTGAGATTTTTCACAATTATGGTTTTTTAACCCTAAAATGATGTTAATGTGTGATTTGAATCGTCATTCATCAAGAAAAATCAAGAAAAGTGGGATAACTTGTAAAAGGGGTAACCATAAAAACTTAGAAAATTTTCTAAGTTATGGAATAAAGTGGCTAGGGTACCAACTTTGGAGGATCATAACTCCTAAACCACAAGGCCATTTTTTCCCATCCAAGGCTGGATTTGTAGCTCTCATTACCCTCTACAAAAGCTTCAACTACACCTCATTCCAATTCATTATGAATTTTGAGTTATGGAATGATCAAAGTGGCTGAAAACATGAAATGCCACTTTTTCCAACACTTAGTGAAATTTTCACTAAGTTAAAATTTGCCTTCACATTTTTCCAAATGTAGGGGCATTTTTCATTTGTATCCAAAAAGTATCAAAACCAATTATGATCAAACAATTATTGTATCATATAAGGGCTTTCCAAAATGGCCAAGAACATCACCAAACTCAACTTGAGCCATCAGATATGACCATGGCAACATGTCTCGCTGAAAACTGCCAAGGCAAGGCAGATTTTGGAGTTTTGCTCGATTTACTCAAATTTTGCAAAAGGCAAGCAAATTTATCCATTTGAACACCTCAAGGGGGGACCAAGGAGGAACCAAATCTGATCCCAAGCCTCCCAAGTCTTTGGAACCAAAAATAGCATGCCAAACCTAGAAATCCCTAAAAGAGGGACAAGACTCCAATTTTGGATTGGAGCATTTAATGGATGCACCAAGGTGACATGGACTGACACATTTGCAACTGAATTCAGTCAAGAATGATCCAACAACTAGGGAACCACAGCTCTGTGCTCTAACCTCTAGTCAATGGCTAAAGGAGACTTGAGATTCCAAAGTGCAACCATTGGCCAAACCTCTGCAGCAATTGTCATTCACTATTGCTTGCAAAACAAACTTGCTCTAATATAAATAGAGCTAATTTGTGCTCAGTTTGAGTACACCAAAGCCATCAAACAGATGTTTTCCTCAAAATCTCCTTCTTCACTCCAATTTTTCCTTCCAAAGCAAGTCACTATCGGGTTTTGAGTTTGAGAGCAATTCCGATCAAACCAATCACACACACACCTCATAAACATCATATAGAAGTGATCCAAAGACTCACATAACATCTGGAACACCAAAATCACAAAATCACCAGCCAATTGCTCAATCCTTTGACAGATTTGCAGTTGGGGTACCACCTCAAGTTCCAGATCATTTCAATCCACTCCAAGCATCCAGACACACTCCATGGCACATAGGGAAGCTATCCACATCATTGGAATCTAGCTGTAACACCTCCAACCTAGAACTCGATCACCAGCTGCAAGAGGTCAAAACATGATTTTTGAAACATTAATCCAAGATCACAATTTGTTTTCCACATATTAAACAATTTTGATCATTTTAATTGAATATTTATTCAATTAAAATACATTTTGGAAACAAATTAGGGTTTTGATTAATTCAACCCTCATCAAACCTTTTAAAAACACTTTAGGCCTCTAATAGAGTGTAAGACCCAACCCTTTGTAAATACAAACCTATTTTGGGCCTCAGATATTGTATAAGTCCTGTTGTATTTCAAAAGTTTGGCGCGATCATCGCCCGTTTAAAACAAACCATCTGGGCCTCTCCTCGAGCTATAAGACCCATTCAAAATCATTTTGTGCCTCTAATAGAGTGTAAGACCCAATCCCTCTTTGAAACCAAAATAGTTTGGGCCTCAGTCATTATTTAAGACCCACGGTGTTTTCAAAACCTCGGCGCAATCGTCGCCCTTTTCAAAATTAACCATTGGGCTTCTTCTTGAGCTATAAGACCCATCTTTGTTCACTTTCAATCATTTTGGGCCTCTTGAGAGAGTGTAAGACCCATCCCCTTGTACAGAAAACCTTTCTTGGGCCTCAGTCACTTGTATAAGTCCCTGTACAAAACGACAGTACGATCACTGATAAAACCCTGGGCCTCTCCTTGAGCTGTAAGCCCCAACAATCTTTTCAAAGCACTTTTTGAATATAATATTGTTATCAAAGATTTCTTTGTTGAACAAACAAACCAAACAGCATGGAAGCTCTATAACCGAATAAGTGTTTACCCACTTTCATTTACCGCTTTCATATGTATATAACTGTACTGTGGGGCTGTTTCACTGTAAGTCTTCTTTCATAAACTCATATCGACTGTGTAATACTAGTATAGATATTTAGAGTTTCCCCGGCTAGACAAAACCTCGTCTCCTTACATTCAACGTTCTCCCGGATATTTCAACATAACCTAAATCATGAGAATTTTCTTTTACAACAATTTTAGATAACTAGATCTAAGAAATCTCCCCCTTGAACAGTTCATATACAGAAGGCCAATGTTCCAAGTGAAACCCCTTATGGAACTGTTCATCAGCCTCCTCTTGGGCTTAGTGCAAGGACCTACAGGCTTCCTAAAAACATCCCCGCCTCCTCTCGGGCGTTGTACAAGGACTCGTCGGCTTCTTAGAAGTTTTCACAGCCTCCTCTTAGGCTTCGTATAATGATTCTTCCTCCGGGAAGATAGCCTCCTCTTGGGCTTCGTACAAATTGTCCCTTCGGCTTCTTAAAAGTTTTTCTCGCCTCCTCTTGGGGTTCATACAAATTGTCCCGACGACCTCTTAAAGGTATAGGAACAAAAATTAGTCATCTTAATAGAACAGTCTTACAAAGAGTCTAGATCTTTCTACCGCGAACATACTGTCTCTTGATCTCTCTTAAGCATAGTACAAAAGATAAAACTCTAGACTTGGACAGTCTAACCTCCTTGAGTCTCGAAGACATTCTCAAGTTCCTTTCAAAAATAGGAAAAACACCCGTAGACTTGGGCAGTCTCAATACCCTTCGGATTCCCCGTTTCCTTAAAGAACAGGAAATAATCCCGGTCCTCAGATCAAATCCATGAGTACAACATCACCCATATAAGAACTGATTTTCTCTTTTAACCAACATAATGGACCTGTCACTCTACTGAAACAGTAACCACTAGCCTCCTCTTGGGCTTTGTACAAATGATTCTCCCCAGCAGAGCAAACATTTTTTAGCCTTCATCTCGGGCTTTGTACGAGATACAAAAACACTCTCTTGTTGAGTATAAAAGACTCTCTTGTTGAGTCAAACACTTTTAGCCTCCATCTCGGGCTTCGTACGAGATACAAATCACTCTCTTGTTGAGTATAAAATACTCTCTTGTTGAGTCAATCCTCTTTTAGCCTCCATCTCGGGCTTCGTACGAGATACAAATCACTCTCTTGTTGAGTATAAAAAGACTCTCTTGTTGAGTCGATCACCTTTATCCTCCATCTCGGGCTTCGTACGAGATACAAATCACTCTCTTGGTGAGTATAAAAGACTCTCTTGTTGAGTCAAACCCTTTTAGCCTGCGTCTTGGGCTTCGTACAAGACACATATAAAAACACTCTCTTGTTGAGTCAACCCTTTTAGCCTCTATCTTGGGCTTCGTATGAGACACAAAAGCATCCTCTTGTTGGGTCAATAGCCTCCTCTTAGGCTTTGTATAAAGAAATCCCCGTTTGATTCAATCAACCTTTTAGCATCAAATCATGCTTTGGTCACAGCATACAAACATCAAGAACTCCTTTTCCCTCGTCTAATTGTTGTAAGCGGCAAGCCTCTAGATTATTTACATCCATGCCACTGTCCCTCTTTTAGCATGAGAAATTCCTAAGGAAACATGGCATTGCTCTAAACTGAGTTAAAGTCTTCTCCTTTAGGTTGAAAATCCTCTATAAAGGAAATTATGGCATTGCTGGATTCACATATTCCAGTTAAAGTAAGTCTCCTTTATAATCAGTCACCCAACAATTGTGACAAACAGACCCCCCTTTAGAAATGACAAATTCTCTCTAAAGTCAACACCCTTTTAGCTTCACATCTTGGGCTTCGAACAAGATACAAATAGACCCTTCAGCTTCACATCTTGGGCTTTGAACAAGATATAAACCACCTTTAGCTTCATGTCTTGGGCTTTGAACAAGACACCAAAACACCATTTCTTCCCATAGAATAGGAGGAACTACGATCGCTCTGATTTCCATATCCCGAGAATACGTAGGCATAAGATTGAAAAAGAATCTTAGCGAGCACACTAATAAAAAGAACCCAAAGTCCCCTACCTCCAGCCAATCTAGCACAGTATCCCAACAAATTCCCCATGAACGGTCCCGATATTTCATTTTGAACAAAATAAGCAGAGAGAGGCCCACGAACACGAACCACATCTGTAAACCAACAGTTTTGACTGTTTAACCTCAGTTTGCAAGCAGGGTTAGTTGGAGACATCTATTTCCCTTCCTTCATCAGCTTCAATAGGATAAAAAATGAATCGACCTGTAGTACCCTAGAGTGACAGTGCTTAAGAACCATGTCCAGAATCGGTCGCTATAGAAAAATGGCGCCAACCATGGGGCTCTTCTCATATTTCTTTCTTACAATTTAAGGTGAAAACCTTGGACAAGTCATTTTCATGGCGGTGGCCGCCACAGAAAAATGGCGCCCACCGTGGAGCCAAGCAAAGGAATCTTGTCTCTCTTATCTCTCTAGTTGAAACCTTTTCTTGGGACGAGTCCTTGGGTTCACAAAGTATCACCGAATGACGGTTCCATCGGGGAATGTCATTATTGCTAGAATCGGCCCTCACTAGGATCTTAGGTCAAAAACCTTTAAGTTGGGAAGGTACCACAGAATGGCGACTCCACCGGGGATCTCTTTTCTGTTAGGATCATAGGATTCATAGCTCTTAAAAAGTCTAGGACATTAGGACAAATATATATACTGCTTTTCCTAATTGATATCTGTGTTAATTTTTGTGCTAATGGGAATGCGTGTGATGCCGCATGTGGAAAGATTGAGTATACACCTAGGAAATACCTCTTTCAGTAGTGCGGAAGCTATCAGAAATAGTTGCCACATGATACTACCCTCTTCTGAGATTCTTCGAAATACATCACCTAGCACGGTTCCCGGCCCGCTGATGTTATCTCGACAAGAATCAATGATTTTGAGAGACAGGTACAAAAATCACTAGTATAAACCTTTGGGATGGGTAGAGCCTTGACTTCATGACACCGACCCTTTGACCCCATGTTTTTTTCTATGTTTTTGTGTGCTGCATTCATGCATTCATTTTAAAAAAAAAACATTAAGCAAAGAAAAATTTTCTCTTCTAGTCTCTCTTTTTCAAATTAAGCTAAGACAATGATTGCAAATGTCAGAGAGAAAAGGATTGCGCTAATGGATTTTGGTAGAAGAAAAACTCACAAGTATACCTTCAAGGTTCCAAAACTAGGGAATTTGAGAGGATTAGCAAGGATGATCACTAATCCTGAAACTTTCAGAGCCAAGTACGGAGGTCTGCTACCTCTGTTAAGGGTCCATGTAATTGAGGGAATCCTGGGGGCACTCATTCAGTTTTACGATCCGGTCTATCACTATCTCACATTCCCGGATTACCAGCTCGTACCAACGCTGAAGGAGTATTCTCATATGATTGATCTACCCATTACTGATCAAGCTCCCTTTTCTGGACTGGAAGAAATTCCAAAGGATCAAATCATTGCAAGAGCAATCTATTTGGATGAGTCAGAAGTCAAGACTCACATGACCACCAAGGGAGGAATCCTAGGTTTACCAGCCAAGTTTCTGGTAAAGAAGGCTCTGTACTTTGCTAGTATAGAGAACGTGACTGCTTTTGAAAGCATCTTCATTTTACTCACCTACGGGTTATTTCTGTTTCCCAACATCGATAACTTCGTCGATATCAATGCCATTAAGATTTTTCTTATTGGAAACCTTGTACCGACCTTGCTCGCAGATGCTTATCATTCGGTACACTTAAGGAATTTGTACAACGGAGGAATGATCACATGCTGTGTACCCTTGCTTTACAAATGGTTCACTTCCCATTTGCCCAAGTCTGCTGCATTTTGGGATCATAAGAGTGCCTTACATTGGTTGCACAAAATCATGTCTCTTACCAACTCTGATATAGATTGGTACAATAGGGTTTATGACAGGATCAGAATCATTGACCGTTGTGGAAACTTCCCCAACGTACCCCTCATAGAAACTAAGGGAGGAATCAATTACCATCCAGTTCTAGTTCGTCGTCAATTTGGATACCCGATGAGGCATGTCCCACGTAATGCTCGTCTGGAAGGTCTTTTCTTCAAGGAAGGAGAAAATGATAGGGCACTAGAGATGGAAATAGTGAACGCTTGGAAACATGTTCATAAGAAAGGACGGGAGTCTCTAGGAAAACCGGACTGTGTCTCGGTGGAGCCTTATCTCCACTTGGTACGAACTAGAGCTCTCAAGATAAAGATGTCTTATCCTCATCACAGAGTTCTTCTACCAAGGGAATCTGTCATGTACTTCATGACTGAAACGGAAAAACTTCAGGTTACTCTCAACAAAGTTCAATAGGAGAGGAGGTCTTGGAATAACAAGTACCGCATTCTCAATGTGGAGTGTACCAAAATACAGCAACTGCTGAAAGATAAGGATGCTCTAATTGAGATTTCGGAGCAACATGCTGTAGAAAATCAGGATGACCAAAGGAATTTGCTCGCTTCTTTCACTTGGCAAAGAAATGACAACCCGACGACGACCCAAGAGCCCCGGTCCAAGAAAAGGAAAGTACCAGAGTCAGCACCCGATTTCTCTTCAGAGAGGACTCGGAACCCATTAGCTTAGGTTTCTGTTTCCAGCACTTTGTAATCTACTGTATTTTTCCATTTCCGTAATCCTTTGAATTCAATAAAATGGGGGTGTCCCCACTGTTTGATATTTGCAATCTAATTGTCGAAGTTTATTTTGATTAAACCAAAAAACAATTAATATAATCATTGCATTCATCCTTCTCACGTCACGTATTCTTCTTACCTACGAATCTCACGTTTGTGTCTCGGTTCTAGAGTCAAACTGTCTCATTCGTACAATACTCGGGCCAATCATCAGAAAAAGATGGATGATCTCGAGGAAGAGAACAGAGAGTTGAAAGAAGAGATCGACGCTCTGATAGAGGATATGAGAAAGCTTTGTAATGACATGCAAGCCATGGTAGAAGCTCAGCTACAAAGAACTGTGATCTCAGAGATCACCTCAACGCCCATAGTGGAGAAGTATGATCCTAGGTATCAAATGCCGAAAGATCGTCCCTGGGGCATGCCTGTTAACTATATCCCAGAAGGATATGTTCCGTCGATCACTGAAGATCAGAGAATCATAGCAGAAGCCGTTGGGCCTGAAGGTTACAAACTTCAGGAAAGCGAGGATGCCAGAGGCATAATGAGGACTCCTGAAGGTTAGAAACTTCGGGAAACACCAAGATTCACTGCCGTAGTAACAGTACCACCCCTTGTGGTGCACACTGTCCCGGAAGGACAGATTCCACAGATACCTTCTGGGGGAAAGGAAAGTTTGTTCGATAGAATGGATGAATTCCAGGAGCAGTTCCTAGAAATACAGAAAGAACTGCAGGCTATTCGCGGTCAGGATTTATTTGGAAAGGACGCAACAGACCTTTGTTTGGTCCCCAATGTGAAAGTCCCACACAAGTTCCAAGTACCCGATTTTGAAAAGTACAAGGGTAACTCTTGCCCTCAAAGCCATTTGGTGATGTACGTTCGGTGAATGTCAGCTCAGACAGAGAACCAGGATCTACTGATTCACTACTTTCAGGATAGTTTAACCGGTGCCGCATTAAAATGGTACATGGGTTTAAACCGCACTATGATTAGCACTTTCAGAGATCTTGGCACTGCCTTCGTCCAACAATATAAATAAAATTTGGACATGGCACCAAACAAAGATCAACCCAGATCAATGTCGGAAAAAGACAAGGAAACCTTTAAGGAATACGCTCAGAGATGGCGTGAAATTGCCGCTCAAATTTGTCTACCTCTTGAGGAAAAAGATGTGACAAAGATTTTCTTAAAGACCTTGAGCTCATTTTACTACGACAGAATGGTTGCCAGTGCGCCCAGCGACTTCACCGAAATGGTCGATATGGGAGTGTGTCTCGAGGAAGTCGTTCGAGAAGGACGTCTAGTCAAAGACACTGGATCATCAAGCGGTACTAAAAAATACGGTAGTGCTCTCCCTAAGAAAAAAGAGCAAGATATCGGGAATATCTCTCTCGGAAAGCAAAGGTGACGATATCAACCAGTAGCAGCTGTAACTCCCGCTATCAACCCTGCGCCTGTTTCTACGTGTCAACCTCAGGTTGCTTAAAACCAACTGCATTCGCAGCAATATCAGCAAAGGACACAACAGCCTCTTCAGCAGGCTCGTCCTCAATACAACAACAACCATACAACGCGACCACCAAGATTTGATCCTATACCTGTATCGTACGCATAACTATTTCCGTTACTACTGGCCAAGGGGCATGTCCAGACTAAGTCTCCTCTTACAGTACCGAAAAATCCGCCTTTTTGGTTTAAGGTGGATCAGACTTGCCCTTACCATCAAGGAGGACCAGGGCATAACATAGAGAAATGTCTCAGTTTCAAATCCGACTTGCAAAAGCTTGTTAGGAGCGGGGTCTTATCTTTCAAAGATACGAATCCGAATGTTCCCACAAACCCGCTGCCTCAACACGAGAAGGCTACAGTCAATTTTATAGAGGGAGAGTCTAACAACACCTATCAAATTCGTGATGTACTCTTACTAAGGGCCAACTTGGTCAAGATGCATTGTAGACAGAGTGAATATGGCCATGTTCCACCTCATAATTATCCCCAGTGTGATATCTGCTCTAAAAGCAATCGAGGATGTTCTGTGGTACAATCAGCTCTACAGGAACAGATGGATCTCGGATGGATCCAAGAGCACCGAGTTCGTGGAGTTAACATGGTTTATACGAATTCCAACATCATACAAAACAACGATATCTGTGCGTTGAATATCAACTTGGTGGCAATTCACTTAAGGCAAAGCCAGTATCATAATCTGCCACGTCACGATTATAATTCCTGTCTGACTTGCTCGGTAAACAAACAGGAATGCTCTTTTGTACAAGAGGCTCTCCAGCGTCAGATGGATCTTGGATGGATTCAAGACTACGATGATAGGAATCATTATCAAATCAACATGGTTAAAATCTTCGATATTCGCTTGATGAATACCAGCTTGGTCGAGTTACATGCTAAACAGGTCCGACTCGGGTTCCTGGTATCACATGATTATCAGAGCTGTAAAGCGGGTTGCGAAGATGATTAGGGTTGTGCCCTTGTCCAGGAAACACTTCAGCACTTGTTGAACCACTGGTGGCTCCCAATCTATATGGATGAAGACACCCAGCAAGTTAGTATCACTAACGGGAATCCTACTAGATATCAAAGTCAAGATGTTCGGTCGATGGAAACAGATCTAGTAAGGTTACACTGTATTTAAAGTGGACGTGGCCAGGTGCCACTACACAACTATGAACGGTGTGGAGTTTGCTCAGTGGATAATCAAGGATGATACCTCGTGCGAGCAGCCCTTCAAAGTCAGTTGGACCGCAAAGAGATTCAACCATGGTCAAGTTCTGGATCAGTCAACTATTTCACTAATCAAATCGAGGACGTCGTCGTAATCTCTGATCATCAGAGGATTAGGGATGTTTGTACCGTTATCCCTCTACTTGACGAATCAAGAGTTCCCAACCGGGAACGGATCGAAATTACTTATGATGGTCAAAAAAGTCAGAAGGCTCCCATAGTCATCTATCTACCGGGACCACTACCGTATGAATCAACTAAGGCTATCCCTTACAAATACGAAGCAACAATAATTGAGAATGGAAAGGAAATTACATTACCCTCCATCGTGAATATTGCAGACATCATTCGAGTAACACGGAGTGGTCGAATCTTCAACCGAGGAGTTGGAGAACCTAACAAAGAAAAGGAACTTCAAACAGAAGTTCCCAATCCACCAGTCGGTCAATCCAGTAATCCCGACCTTTCAAAAAACAATGATGAGATGCTGAAGCTTATCCAAAGGAGTGAATATAACATTGTTGATCAGCTGTTACAAACTCCTTCAAAGATCTCGGTATTATCACTGTTACTTAGTTCAGAAGCGCACAGGGAGGCTCTACAGAAAGTCTTGGAGCAAGCCTTTGTAGAACAGGATAGCATTGTCTCTAACATCACTTCCTGCAATAACTTGGGATTTAGTGATGAGGAATTACCTGAAGAAGGTCTCCTTCATAACATGGCGCTCAACATTACAGTCAACTGCCAGGACGATGCTTTAGCCAGCGTACTGGTAGACACAGGGTCAGCCCTGAATGTTATGCCGAAGTCCACTTTGGTGCAATTATCATTCAAAGGACCTCCGATGAGAACCAGCGAGGTCGTCGTCAAAGCATTTGATGGATCCAGAAAAACGGTTATCGGCGAAGTTGACCTTCCCATAACTATTGGTCCTCATACTTTCCAAGTCACTTTCCAGGTCATGGACATCCGGGCAACATACAGTTGTTTATTAGGAAGACCTTGGATACATCCGGCTGGGGCGGTCACTTCAACCCTCCACCAAAAGCTAAAGTTCGTCCAGAAGGGCCAACTTGTCACGGTTTGTGGAGAACAGGCCTTGCTCGTAAGCAACTTGTCATTATCTACTTGTGTAGAACCCGAGGAGGTTGTTGGGACTCAGTTTCAAGCACTGTCGGTGAGCAATGAGAATCAATCGGAGAAAGGAACCTCGATTTCCTCATACAAAGATGCTATCAAAGCGGTCGAGAATACCAATACAACCGGATGGGGACAGCTTGTCATTCCTACTGATAACAAAGCGAAGAAAAGTCTTGGCTTTTCCTCAACCTGTACCCAGACTGCTACTAACGATGAAAGTTTTCATCCTATTCAGGACTTCTTCCACAATGGAGGTTTCCTTCAACCAGTGTGACTCAAGACGTGCATACCATTAATAAATAGGATTCCTCCGATACAGAGGAAGAATGGAAGTCCTATCTCAACAAGGACGATTATACGTCTCAGGGCGAAACGCAGACTCCCTTTTGCTATCCCGCACAGAGTCCGAGATTTATACCGAGGTCAGATGTCGAAATGATATACGGAGATTGTGATCCTGAAGGATGTCGTGCTCTGCAAAATTCATTAGAGGAAGACACTCCTATGAAATACAACTTTGACCATGACTATTATGGCCCAATTGATGGCTTGCCTATCTGGCAGCCATACCCAGGAGACTTGGGGCAAGAAAATCAGCCGAACAATGAAAATCAGCTGAGCATCATTGAACAACATACCTGTGTCCCCGCCATGTCATGGGATCAACACTCAGGTCATTCCAAACTTATCCAGTACGATGATGAATTGGCAAAGCTTACCGGACTAGAATTCATCAACTATGCTTTTCCCGAGGTCAACGTCATCGAGAGAAATGACTCCTTCAGTTCCAAAGAAGTGTGGGACACCCTGGGACAACCAAGTGGAAAATTTGACTTCATGGTCAAGTACACCACTCCTGAAAGCTCTCATACTAGGCTCGAAGACGTCCAGCCAACTGGATGGGGAGATATACCTCAGAGCACAAATACTATGCAAAATACAACTGAGGAATCCTCCTATGACAACTCTGCCTAGGAGACAGAGTCCAATGATCCTGCTCTGCCAGAAGTCAGCGTCATTTCTGAAGACAAATCAAGGAAGGTACCAGACTTTGTGATTCACCGAGGAGTTTGCCGCCAATGGGTTGTTGTCGAGGTTCTAAAAGTCGTTCATAAGTCTAAGTAATTGCCATCTTTACTTTAACCTTTCACCCTGCCCAGGTGAAACAGATGTTTTGATAGGGCTCACTTTCTGTAAATATCCCTCTTCGTTTTGCCCAAAGCAACAGAGTTATGTTTTATAGGGCTATAGTTTCAAGAATCGACTTGTTCATTAATAAAATAATGTCGTTCTGTAATTTCCGCAGTTATTGCTGTTTTCTCTTTCTGCTTTTTTTTTCCAGAAAATGGTAATCCTAAAAAACAACTCAATAATAAAAACAAGCAGTAAAAGAAATACACTGCACACACTTTTACATTTTCCCTCTATCTTTTCTAAACACAAATCATCACGTCATGCAGATTGCTTATTTTAAACCCCGTTGAAACATACGATCCAATGCCTTCTCCCAACTTTGAGTTCCCGGTATTTGAGGCTGAAGAAGAAAATGACGAAGAAATTCCAGAGGAGATCTCCCGACTACTCAGACAAGAGGAAAGGTCCATTGAGCCTCACAAAGATTTGCTGGAAACAGTCAACTTAGGATCGGAAGAAGAGAGAAAAGAAGTCAAGATTGGGGCACTGCTCAGTCCGACTATCAAAGAAAATTTGACGGAACTTCTCAAAGAGTTTCCCGATGTATTCGCTTGGTCCTATCAGGATATGCCAAGGTTGGATACCAGCATCTTGGAACACTATCTACCGTTAAGATCGGAATATCCGCCAGTAAAACAGAGGTTGAGACGGACTCACCCAGACATGGTTGTCAAAATCAAAGAAGAGGTACAGAAACAGATTGACGCGGGTTTCCTCGCCACGTCAGAATATCCTCAATGGTTAGCCAACATCGTACCAGTTCCGAAAAAGGACGGAAAAGTCAGAATGTGTGTCGACTACCAAGATTTAAACAAGGTAATTCCAAAGAACGACTTTCCCTTACCACACATTGACATGCTGGTAGATAGTACAACAAAGTTCAAAGTATTCTCCTTCATGGATGGATTCTCAGGCTATAATCAGATAAAAATGGTGCCGAAAGACATAGAGAAAACTTCGTTCATTACCCCATGGGGTACCTTTTGTTACAAGGTAATGTCGTTCGGCTTGAAGAACGCTAGAGCAACCTATCAAAGGGCCATGACTGCTCTGTTTCATGACATGATACACAAGGAAATCGAGGTATATGTCGATGATATGATTGCAAAATCTAAAACAGAAGAGGAGCATGTGACCCACCTGTCAAAACTATTCGAGCGTTTGCGAAAGTATAAACTCCGCTTGAATCCCAACAAGTGCACCTTCGGTGTCCGTTCAAGGAAACTCTTAGGATTCATCGTCAGCCAGAAAGGAATTGAGGTTGATCCTGACAAGGTCAAGGCCATTCAAGAAATGCCTTCTCCAAAGATTGAAAAATAAGTCAGGGGATGCCTGGGGCGTTTGAATTACATCTCCAGATTCCTATTCCTTATGGCCGCGACATGTGCGCCGATTTTCAAATTACTCAAAAAGAATCAGGACTGCGTTTGGATAGAAGACTGCCAAACCGCCTTCGACAGTATCAAGGAATACCTGTTAAACCCGCCGATTCTATCACCTCTAGTGGAAGGAAGACCGATGATCATCTATTTAACAATCTTGGAAGACTCAATGGGTTGTGTACTTGGCCAACAAGATGAAACAAAAAGAAAAGAGTCTGCCATCTACTATTTGAGCAAGAAATTCACTGACTGCGAGACTTGGTACATTATGCTCAAGAAAAATTCCTGTGCTCTGGCTTGGGTAGTCAAACGTCTTCTCCAGTACATGATTCGTCACACCACTTGGTTAATCTCTGAAATGGATCCAATCAAGTATGTTTTTGAAAAACCTGCTCTCACGAGAAGAATTGCCCGTTGGCAGATGTTGTTATCGGAATATGGCATTGAGTACCACGCTCAGAAAGCTGTTAAGTGAAGTATTTAGCCAATCATTTGGTTTATCACCCGATTGACGATCAGGAATCAATCGGGTTTGAATTCCCAGAAAAAGATGTCATGTATCTAAAAATGAAAGATTGCGATGAACCGCTACCCAGTGAAGGGCCAGAACCAGATTCACTATGGGGACTTATCTTTGACGGAGCAGTTAGTCATTACGGAAACGGAATTGGGGAAATCATCATAACACCTCAGGGTACCCACATTCCTTTCACCGCTAGACTTACGTTCAAGTGCATAAACAATGAAGCCGAATACGAAGCTTGTATCATGGGTCTCGAGGAAGCGATCGACTTAAGGATTAAGAACTTTGATGTATATGGCGACTCAGCTTTGGTCGTCAATCAGATCAAAGGAGATTGGAACACATACCAATCAGGATTGATTCCTTACAAAGACTATGCGAGAAGGTTGTTACCATTATTCAACAGAGTCGAGTTTCATCACATCCCTCGTGAAGAGAATCACATGGCTGATGCATTAGCCACTCTCTCTTCCATGATTAGTGTAGGTAAATGGAACGACCTATCTAAGATCGACATAATGCGCCTTGAAAGGCCCGCTTACATCTTCACAATCGAAGCAGTCATAGACGACAAACCTTGGTATCACGATATCAAATGCTTCCTTCAAAAACAAGAGTACCCACCTGGGGCATCCAAAAAAGATAGAAAAACCCTCAGAAGGCTAGCAGGCAGTTTCTTCCTGAGCGGTGATACACTCTATAAGAGGAACTTTGACATGGTCTTGCTTCGATGCGTCGACAGACCGGAAGCAGACATGCTGATAAAAGAAATTCATGAAGGGTCCTTTGGCACTCATGCTAACGGACATACAATGGTGAGAAAAATTCTGAGAGCAGGGTACTACTGGTTGACCATGGAATCCGACTTCTACAAGTACATGAGGAGGTGTCACAAGTGTCAGATATACTCAGACAAAATCCATGTACCGCCTACACATCTCAAAGTTCTCTCTTCCCCATGGCCTTTTTCCATATGGGGAATCGACATGATCGGTGTGATTGAGCCCAAGGCTTCGAACGGACATCGGTTCATCCTGGTAGCCATTGACTACTTCACCAAGTGGGTCGAAGCAGCGTCATACGCTAATGTAACCCGACAAGTGGTGGTCCGATTTATCAAAAACAATCTCATCTGCCGTTATGGTGTTCCGAGCCAGATCATTACTGATAATGGATCTAACTTGAACAATAAGATGATGAAAGAGTTGTGCGTTGAGTTCAAGATCGAACACCGTAACTCATCTCCTTACCGACCCAAGATGAACGGAGCAGTAGATGCGGATAACAAGAACATCAAGAAGATCGTTCAAAAGATGGTTGTAACCTACAAAGATTGGCACGGGATGCTACCCTTTGTTCTTCACGGTTATCGCACATCTGTCCGCATTTCAACAGGGGCAACCCCTTTCTCTCTAGTATACGACATGGAGACAGTACTCCCCATAGAAGTAGAGATCCCATCAATTCGGGTATTGATGGAAGCTAAGCTTACAGAAGCTGAATGGTGTCAAAGTCGGCACGATGAATTGAATTTGATCGAAGAGAAGCGAATAACGGCTCTATGCCATGGTCATTTGTATCAGCAAAGAATGAAGAAGGCATTCGACAAAAAGGTCTGACCTCACGTCTTCAGGAAAGGAGACCTTGTGCTCAAGAAGATACAATCATTTCTCACTGATTCCCGGGGCAAGTGGACTCCGAATTATGACGGCCCCTATGTGGTCAAGAAAGCTTTCTCAGGCGGCGCCTTGAGACTCGCAACCATGGAGGGAGAGGAATTTGCCTGCCCCACAAATGTTAACGTAGTCATGAAATACTTCGCCTAAATAAAAAAAAACGTCTTGGTGGATTGAAAACCCGAAGGGGCGGTCCAAGCAAAAATTAGAGACATGATCAAAAATCATCCCGGTGGATTGGAAACATCACAGTACAATCCAGGCAAAAATTAGGGATAATGGCAAGTAACTACGTTCGACAAAGGGGCAAGTCCCTCGGCAGCAGTTACATCATCCGTCAGGAAAACTCCAGTCAAGGTCATCTTCGACAGAAGCTCAGGATGCCCCAAAGTCAAAGTTGGTAGAAGGATAGTGGTCGTTATGTTTCAACATAGCCCTTTTCCTTGTAAATTACCATTTTATAACTTTGTAAATACTCTATGGACTCACGCGTTTGGCTGATTTCCATCCTATCAATAAAATTTGAGCCCTCATGCTTTTGTTTGCAATTCTTATTTGTTTTAGCTTTACAGGACGACATTTTAACATGATCAAAGATTCTTGAAATAAAACAAAAATGAATTTACTTGTAAAATTTTTCCGCTTAAAATAAAGATGGAAATTTCTTTTGACGGTTGAACATCAAAAGAACATCGATCGCTTCTCCAGAAGTAAGCGAGCTTCAAAGTACAGAATCAAAGTACTCATTCTAAACCAGTGCACCTGAATGACGGATCAGCTGTGTCAGAGACCATTGTTTCATCTGACACCCTCGGCAGAGTTCTAATCTCCTAAGCCAGACCAACAATTTTCCCCGCGTGGACTATCTCTCCTAAGCAAGGTGGAATTGCTATCGTGAACCAGTGGTACCTCTTCGTCCCCAGCGGTGGCCGAGTATCCAGTTATGTTCATCTAATCAGTCTGTATGTCGCGTCAGTTTTGTCAGCATAAACATACATACATCATGCATTATTGATCTGCGTTTATATTCATGTTGCATCACTATCACTCTGGTCTGTCTTATCCCCTAGTGATAACAGTCCTTTCGATCGATTTGTCAGTTCTTTCCTCATCAGGAAGTGTTGCATTTGAACTACCTCTCTCCTCCAATTTATTTCTGGGATGAAGTCGGCCCTTGATCACTTTGATAACTTGAACCTCTAGAAAAACCAGAGAACCTTCAGCCAGCATCACTCTTCACCATGGAAGATGATATCTTCGCTTTCCCGGATTAAGGAAAATCCATAGAGAAAACCTCGCAACTAAAGACTTTCAGCAACACATTGGCCTTTGTCTCCAGAATGTCAATGTCAACAAAGTCATCGGCACCTCAAAATTGGATCACATCATATGGCATTTCTCCGAGAAGATCTCGAGAAAAGTATGATGTAATATCCCCAAATGAAAGCAGTCTCTCAAGAAGACTCATTTTCCCCAGTAGAGTCAACAAACGACGTCTCAAACAGAAAAATTTTTGCTTCTCTACAATCAAAACTTTTTCCATCAAATGGCATCTCCCCAGGAAAATTCGGCGAGAAGTTTGAGGAGAACCGCTACAAATAGCGTCCCTTGTCAATAAAGTTTATTGACAAAAGAAACTTAGACCAGTTCCTAGGTAGGAAACCAGGATCGAGGGGAAGTTTACAAAAGAAACTTAGACCAGTTCCTTGGTAGGAAACCAGGATCGAGGGGAAGTTTACAAAAGAAACTTAGACCAGTTCCTTGGTAGGAAACCAGGATCGAGGGGAGGTTTATATCAGAAACTTAGACCAGTTCCTTGGCTGAAAAACCAGGATCAAGGGGAAGTTTTTACCTTTTCTAAGCATCATTGCTTAGCAAAAGAATATGAATGCGTAAGCTACCATTCATAACCACAATCAAAATTTCGGGTATTCCGATATTTAATCATCTTCCACCCCGAATGCCCGAATACCTTCGCCATTCACACCTTCGGGTCCAAGAAGATTAAATAGGGGCAACTGTCATACCCCAAATTTTGACCCCTAAGATTTCCCATCATTGGGAAAATCATCATCATAATATGGGTAAACCATCATACCTCATCAGTCTCCCCAAAGATGGGTGAGCATTCACTACAATCAAAGATTAAGGTTTCAAGCCCTCTCAGAGCTCTTAGACAAAGGATAAATCAAGAAATGACATGATCTTCAACTTGTCTAGCCTCTCAAACATCCACAAAGGATCAAGAGGACTCCCACTTCAAGGATTAAGCACAAGGCTTCTCCCTTCTAGGTGGATCAAGCCTTAAGATCGCCAGTATCACCAAATTAGGGTTTGGTCGACCAGGGCCTCCAGATGGAAATTTTCCTCTGGGCATGAGCCAATGCTTCAAATCATAACCTATGATGCTCAAAGGGACATCATAAACCCAATCACCAAGTCAATTTAGCCTCAGGGGATACATTCACCAAAAATCAGGAATTAGGGTTTCTTGACCTAATTCACCCATAAGTTGACTTTTAGGACAAAACATGAGCTAAGACCTCAAGACATGATTTGAGGGTCTCTAACACACCAGTTTGATCCATTTACAACAATGGATTGATCCAAGAAGCTTGAGCAACAAGTTTCAATTTCATCAGAACCACAGTTAGGGTTTCGCGGAAAAAGTCAACTGTATCTTTGACTTTTGACCAGGACATGTTCCCAAACCCTAGGACATGATTCAATACACCCTATAACACCTATGAAATCAATACATCAAGTTTGATTTAGGTCAAGGACTTGATTTCATAGAGGATCGCACAGTTTGGAGTTCATCTGACAAAAAGTCAGCTGTGCCCAAAAGTCAAACTTTGACTTTTTGAGATTTTTCATAATTATGGTTTTTTAACCCTAAAATGATGTTAATGTGTGATTTGAATCATCATTCATCAAGAAAAATCAAGAAAAGTGGGATAACTTGTAAAAGGGGTAACCATAAAAACTTAGAAAACTTTCTAAGTTATGGAATAAAGTGGCTAGGCTACCACTTTAGAGGATCATAACTCCTAAACCACAAGGCCATTTTTTCCCATCCAAGGCTGGATTTGTAGCTCTCATTACCCTCTACAAAAGCTTCAACTACACCTCATTCCAATTCATTATGGATTTTGAGTCATGGAATGATCAAAGTGGCTGAAAAGATGAAATGCCACTTTTCCCAACACTTAGTGAATTTTTCACCAAGTTAAAATCTGCCTTCACTTTTTTCCAAATGTAGGGGCTTTTTTCACTTGGATCCAAAAAGTATCAAAACTAATTATGATCAAACAGTTATTGTATCATATGAGGGCTTTCCAAAATGGCCAAGAACATCACCAAACTCAACTTGAGCCATGAGATGGTGTTCGCGGGTTGGGTTGGGTCTAATTTGATTAAATCCAATACTCAACCCGATCAATATTTTTTGGGTTGGGTTGAGTGTTCAACCCGTACTTTTAATACTAAACCCGACCCAATCCAACCCGTTCATGAATGGGTTGGGTTGGGTTGGGTTCGTGGGTAATCCACTAAATATAATTTTCAAATTCTAAATAAAATATATCAATTTAGTTAACACATTTATATTACAAAAACATTAAAAAATCATAAACTTTTAGTATTCAATTTGAATAAAATTTATTGGTTAATACCTAAAACGTCTTTTACGATTCATATAAAGTTAGAAAAATATACAAATAGTGTAAAGTATAATTTAAAAGGTAAGATACCTCTCTCTTTGAATAAATAAAATTGATCTCTCAAATTTGATTTAGACTTAGGCTTTTATAATTAATAAAAACTATAATTATATTTTAAAAAATAAATACATTGTAAGAATTATGCTAGATAATTTATAAATAAAATAAAATAAAAATAGTGTGACATATCAATGGGTTCGGTTCGCGGGTTCGTGGGTTTAAAATTTCAAACCTGTTACCCGAACCAAATACCAATAGGTTTGAATCGGTTGGTTCGGGTTGGACCCGTACATAATTGGGTTGGGTAAAAATAAGGGTTGGGTTGGGTTGGGTGAGTGGGTTCGCGGGTTGGCCCGTACCCATGAACACCCCTAGATATGACCATGGCAACATGCCTTGCTGAAAACTGCCAAGGCAAGGCAGATTTTGGAGTTTTGCTTGATTTGCTCAAATTTTGCAAAGGGCAAGCAACTCTATCCATCTGAACACCTCAAGGAGGGACCAAGGAGGAACCAACTCTGATCCTAAGCCTCTCAAGTCTTTGGAACCATAAATAGCATGCCAAACCTAGAA
This sequence comes from Lathyrus tuberosus, assembly GCA_022829125.1. NCBI lineage: Eukaryota > Viridiplantae > Streptophyta > Magnoliopsida > Fabales > Fabaceae > Lathyrus > Lathyrus tuberosus. The sequence continues at coordinate 549,910 of JALAZF010000082.1, read as the reverse complement.
ATCCCTAAAAGAGGGACAAGACTCCAATTTTGGATTGGAGCATTTAATGGATGCACCAAGGTGGCATGGACTGACACATTTGCAACTGAATTCAGTCAAGAATGATCCAACAACTAGGGAACCATAACTCTGTGCTCTAACCTCTAGTCAATGGCTAGAGGAGACTTGAGATTCCAAAGTGCAACCATTGGCCAAACCTCTGCAGCAGTTGCCATTCACTATTGCTTGCAAAACAAACTTTCTCTACTATAAATAGAACTCATTTGTGCTCAGTTTGAGTACACCAAAGCCATCAAACAGATGCTTTCCTCAAAATCTCCTTCTTCACTCCAATTTTTCCTTCCAAAGCAAGTCACTATCGGGTTTTGAGTTTGAGAGCAATTCCAATCAAACCAATCACACACACACCTCATAAACATCATATAGAAGTGATCCAAACACTCACAAAACATCTGGAACACCAAAATCACAAAATCACCAGCCAATTGCTCAAGCCTTTGACAAATTTGCAGTTGGGGTACCATCTCAAGTTCCAGATTATTTCAATCCACTCCAAGCATCCAGACACACTCCATGGCACCTAGGGAAGCTATCCACATCATTGGAACCTAGCTGTAACACCTCTAACCTAGAACTCGATCACCAGCTGCAAGAGGTCAAAACATGATTTTTGAAACATTAATCCAAGATCACAATTTGTTTTCCACATATTAAACAATTTTGATCATTTTAATTGAATTTTTTATTCAATTAAAATACATTTTGGAAACAAATTAGGGTTTTGATTAATTCAACCCTCATCAAACCTTTTAAAAACACTTTGGTCCTCTAATAGAGTGTAAGACCCAATCCTTTGTAAATACAAACCTATTTTGGGCCTCAGATATTGTATAAGTCCCGTTGTATTTCAAAAGTTCGGCGCGATCATCGCCCATTTAAAACAAACCATCTAGGCCTCTCCTCGAGCTATAAGACCCATTCAAAATCATTTTGGGCCTATAATAGAGTGTAAGACCTAATCCCTCTTTGAAACCAAAATAGTTTGGGCCTCAGTCATTGTATAAGATCCACAGTGTTTTGAAAACCTCGGCACGATCGTCGCCCTTTTCAAAATTAACCATTGGGCTTCTCCTTGAGCTATAAGACCCATATTTGTTCACTTTCAATCATTTTAGGCCTCTTGAGAGAGTGTAAGACCCATCCCCTTGTACAGAAAATCTTTCTTGGGCCTCAGTCACTTGCATAAGTCCCTGTACAAAACTATAGTGCGATCACTAATAAAACCCTGGGCCTCTCCTTGAGCTGTAAGCCCCAACAATCTTTTCAAAGCACTTTTTGAATATAATATTGTTATCAAAGCTTTCTTTGTTGAACAAAGTAACCAAACAACATGGAAGCTCTACAACCGAGTAAGTGTTTACCCGCTTTCATTTACCGCTTTCATATGTATATAACTGTACTGTGGGGCTGTTTCACTATAAGTCAGCTTTCATAAACTCATATCGACTGTGTAATACTAGTATAGATATTTAGAGTTTCCCCAGCAACTACGTCTAGAACTAGACAAAACCTCGTCTCCTTACATCCGACGTTCTCCCGGATATTTCAAAAAAACCCAAAGTCCCCTACCTCCAGCCAATCTAGCACAGTATCCCAACAAATTCCCCATGAACAGTCCCGGTATTTCGTTCTGAACAAAATAAGCAGAGAGAGGCCCACGAACACGAACCGCATCTGTAAACCAACAGTTTTGACTGTTTAATCTCAGTTTGCAAGCAGGGTTAGTTGGAGACATCTATTTCCCTTCCTTCATCAGCTTTAATAGGATAAAAAATGAATCAACCTGTAGTACCCTAGAGCGACAGTGCTTAAGAACCATGTCCAGAATCGCTCGCTACACTCATGCGCAATACCCGTTACCTTTATTAAGTATGTTAGAGTTGTTATGAGATGAGAAGAGAAGACTCAAGGAAAAAAGAAAACACTAAGGGGAATTCTATCCTAATGTTGTCATGCAAAAGATGCCCCTAAGGTTGAGGTTTAAGAGCAACCTAAGTCTAAAGAAGAGAGAGGGATAACACTACCTAATGCTTATCCTACTTCACCTTAATCAAAAATTAAGGATGAGCTAGGATCCCAAAGGGATATGAGAGAGTTCTACACAATCAAGCATTATATCATGTAATCCACACACAAAAGAGAAGGTAAAAGAGATGAGAGATGAAAGAAGGAATGAGCATGGAATAAAAGATGAATAAACAAAAAAACAGTGGCTACAACAGCGCTCCAGCACCTGCACAGTGGTAAAATCCAGCAAACACACCAAACAGCATTTAACAGCTCTTGTTTCAGCACAAAAATAGGTGTAAAAGGGCAAACAACAACACATACAACAACACATATGCAAAGGAACAGCAGTGGAAAACAGGGCAACATGCAATGTATCCAAACAAATGCTCATAGAAAGATCTCAATAATGACAAATCATATCAAGCATGCATCCAATTAAGCATCAAGCAACTAGGTATGGACAAACCAAAGACATGCAAACAAATCAAGAACATGTACATTCAACAAAGTTGCACTCCTATATTATCAATCAAAACATCATGCATAAGCGAACATGGATGCAAATAATGATCATGCATTACAAATCTAGCAAGTTGAGCATTAATCGAGAGTTAACATGATTCAAATGTATGTGTAACATGTTCATCACATCAAGAAGTCAACAACACAAACATGAACATTCCCCAATGAGAATCAAAAGCCGCGTGTCGGAAAACCGTGTTCATACAAAGGTGATGTAAACAAAATGAAGTGAGAATGGAGCAAAGTCAGAACTTAAAACATATCATGATCATCCAATTCAAACATGCAAGACAACTTCACATTAACATGCATCAAGACTAGTTGAACATATACCATGATCATTTTCAATGGAAGACAAATGTTCAAGCAAGGTAAAAGACATACATGATCCAACTTATGCACACCACAACATCATGCTCACATGTATCACATTGATACGTACAAAATGTACCTATTTTTGTATATAAGTTTTGTTGCACTTATCTTTACATTTTCTTAATATCATACGAATAAACCCCACCTTGTTTGTAAATACGTTTAGTTTACGTTATAGTGTATATATTGTGTTATCGTGTAAATATCATTGAGTTTAATTGTTTTTATCTCATTTTTATAGGTATTCAAGCCTTGATATATATTCATTATTAGATAGAGCATTGAATAAGCTTTCAAGTGCTTCAAACCGGGCGAAAAACGGAGTTACGGTTCAAAAGTTACGAATAAAACAGTGCAGGATTTTTTGCTGTTCTGTCAAATTCGCCTCATGCTCACCAGGCGAATTTGTGGCGAGTCAAACAGCCAGAAACATGGAAAAAAGTCCAGAATAAGCCGTCTAAATTCGCCAGGCGAGCCAGAATTTCGCCAGGCGAATTTGCCTGGACAGAAACACCATTTAAGGCATAAAAACACAATTTTTTAGGGATGGTTGGGTAAAATTTTGTTCCCACAGCATCATACATCATTCTTTGGTGGAGTTAGCTTAGAAAACAACTGTGGAGCATGCATACGGATGAACCGGGGTGGATTGATCGTCGACCGGCTCTGACAATCCGCAAGATGTTTGGTTCATTTCTCTTTTTCTTTGTGTTTTTCTTTATGGTTGGGTGGTGTATATGTATTTGCTGTAAACTCATGTATATTTGTCGCCCATGGCGTTGAATAAAAATTTCTTTACAAATCTCTATTGGTGATTGTCTCTGATTTTTTCTTTATGCGCGGGGCTTGGGTCGTGTTAGAGATAAACTTCGCAAACTTTGATTAAGGATGATTATCTGTTAGTTTCTAGATGCTAGAGATAGATTTAGGGCTAACAATCCATAAGGGTGTCGAAACTTAATGCCTCTGTGTCTTGAGTCAGGTGCGAGAATGCCGATGAGGGTAGCATGATTGAGTGTGCCAGAGATGGACATGTGCTGTGAATGATACCTGATGATATTGAGGAGTATTGTAAGTTGAGTGTAACTGGTCGGTAAGTTTAAGTTTGTGAGGAGTCGATTATGTGCACGCCTGATAAGTTTCTTGTTGCTGAAGAATGACTTTCTTTTTATGTTTTAATGTTTACTTTTCTATTTTCTTATTTGAAACCATTCAAAACCAAACTCATAAACGCGAGAGATTGTCGAACGACATTCTTTCCCTCGAACCAATCTCTGTGGACACGACATAAATCCCGGAGGGAATTCTTCCGAAAATAAATATTTTTGCTGCTTGCCCTATTCTGCATTCAACAAAATGGCGCCGTTGCCGGGGATTGGTTTTGATATTGAATCGCATTGCGATAGTTTCTTTGTTTTTGAGTTTTGTATATATCGTATATATTGTCTATTTCCATTATGTTTGTTCAAGTGTTATATACGTTTTGTTCCCGTAATGTTTGTTCGAATGTTTGGTTAGGACACTTGCTTTTGGTTTGCGCGGTGAGGCATCACTATGGCATGAAGGAAGGAAGTTACTAGCTAAGCATTGTAAAGGCGTCGAGCTTACGATGTAAAACAAGCATGGTGTACTCTTTTCTTTTGTTGTTGTTTAGCTTAGGTAGTGTGGTGAGTTTTCATTAAACAAGTTGTACTCGGATTTTTCGTAAAATTCTCAAATCTTCACTTTACAAATTGTTTAATGAATTTTTGCCGGTTTTTCAGTTTGTGTATATTAATAGTTTTCGCGTTTGTCAATGAGCTTGTTTTGAGTAGCTTGAGGAAGTTTGTGTGATGTTCTAAGTTTGATCGTTTCAACTTGCGGATGTGTGGTAATGATAGCGTTTAAAGTTTTGTACGCGTCCAAGGTATGTGTTTATCGCTTTCTAGGCTTTAGCATATTCATGATACTTAGACTTTTTACAACTTCTATGCCATTCACTTTTATATACTTGTTCGTATGTGAATCACTTTAGTTCCCACCCTTTTGTGAGGAAGTCTTCCATTGTTCATATATGCGGAGTACTAACTTTCTTGTTTTAATTAGATTTTATTATGCTTAATATTTTGTTTGTGTTGATTATTTGAAAGCATGAAAAGGATCAAGACATTTTGTTTCATTTTGAGCACAACTGCCTTAGCTAAATAGTCAATTCACCTTGTGAGTGTGTGAGAATTTGTAACCCCTTTGAGCTTTTTGATCCATGTTTCTATTTGAACTTAATGCTTGTCTATGAGTATTTAGTTCACTTATTTTTTAATGGATTTTGTTTTTTCTCGGACCTCAATTTTGTGTTGTTGTATGGATTTTTTTTCCTTGCCTTAGAAAGTAGGGAGTATTCACATGATGGTGCGGTTGAATTCAAGTTGGGGAGAGAATGATTGTGTATTCATTAGTTGGATTCTATGAGGATTGAAAAAGAAAAGAAAAAAGAGAAAATTTTGTGAAAGAGAAAAAGAAAAAAAAAAAGAAGAAAAAGAAAAATCCTTGAAAAAGGAAACAAAAAGAGTTTCAAATAATTGTGCTAAATAAGTATTGTGTTTTGTGTAACACTTGGGATTTTGGAAGAAGTTGATTGGAATTTTGGTGTTTGAATCTTTGTGAGTTGATCACTCCCTTAGGTTTAAGCAAGTTTTTGTTTCAATTACCTTAAGAAATTGCCCCTTGTTTGTTTAACCGACCACGCTACAACCTTGAAAAGTCCTTGTGATTCTTGCCTTTGTATGTTTAATGTGAATTGTTGGATGAATGCATAATTTAGTCTTTTGTTTTCAAGATTGTTATGTGAGTGTAAAGTACCCCATTTTGTGTTTTTCATCTACCGATGATTGTTTTTGCTAGGTGTGATTCACATTTGAACTTGTGTTGTTTTAAAATGTTTGGCATGAATTTTTATATTTTGCATTTGTTTCGTGACTATGTTGTCGTCGTAGTTTAGTGGTAAGTATTTAATTTGTGGTACCGTTTTCATTTCAGCCAGAAACATGGAAAAAAGTCTAGAATAAGCCGCCTAAATTCGGCAAGTGAGCCAGAATTTCGCCAGGCAAATTTTCCTGGACAGAAACACCATTTAAGGCATAAAAACTCAATTTTTTAGGGATGGTTGGGTAAATTTTGTTCCCAATGCATCAAACATCATTCTTGGGTGGAGTTAGCTTAGAAAAAAACTGTGGAGCATGCATACGGATGAACCAGGGTGGATTGATCGTCGACCGGCTCTGACAATCCGCGAGATGTTTGGTTCATTTTTCTTTTTCTTTGTGTTTTTGTTTATGGTTGGGTGGTGTATATGTATTTGCTGTAAACTCATGTATATTTGTCGCCCATGGCGTTGTATAAAACTTGCTTTACAAATCTCTATTGGTGATTGTCTCTGATTTTTGCTTTATGCGCGGGGTTTGGGTCGTGTTAGAGATAAACTTCGCAAACTTTGATTAAGGATGATTATCTATTAGTTTCTGGATGCTAGAGATAGATTTAGGGCTAACAATCCGTAAGGGTGTCGAAACTTAATGCCTCCGTGTCTTGAGTCAGGTGCGAGAGTGCCGATAAGGGTAGCATAGTTGAGTATGCCAGAGATGGACATGTGCTGTGAATGATACTTGGTGATATTGAGGAGTATTGTAAGTTGAGTGTAACTGGTCGGTAAGTTTAAGTTTGTGAGGAGTCGATTATGTGCACGCCTGATAAGTTTCTTGTTGCTCAAGAATGACTTTCCTTTTATGTTTTAATGTTTACTTTTCTGTTTTCTTGTTTGAAACCATTCAAAACCAAACTCATAAACGCGAGAGATTGTCGAACGACATTCTTTCCCTCGAACCGATCTCTGTGGACACGACATAAATCCCGGAGGGAATTCTTCCGAAAATAAATATTTTTGCTGCTTGCCTTATTCTGCATTCAACACACATCACATTCATTTCCAAGAGATTACACAAGTTCAACAAGTCATTATTCACACATGAACCAATATGCCTCAAGAGCATGCTTCAAGAAAGCAAACAAATCAATAATCGGACAATCATGCATCAAAGATTCACATACATCCAGCAACTAGAGGTTAAACAACCCTAGAAAATTCCACAAATATGCATCACACAAAGCCATGAAGGTTAGGGGTGGAATAGATATCAATACATGCTTCCAAACAAGCCAAAAACACAAAAGTTACAGGTGCAAATCAATTACAGCAGGGTGCAAATCGATTACACAGTTACAGAAAGCAATTCTTAGTGAAAAAGACACAGGTGCAATCGATTGCACTAGGATGCAAATCGATTGCACAATACCAGACCTGCAAAAATCACTTCTCATAATCACTTTTCCAGAACCAATCACTTATCCAAACATCCAAATGATCATGTAATCAAACATACACAAAAATCCACATCAAATATTAGTAATTAAGCACATATTTCATCAATCAAACAACAAGATCGTGAATCAAATCAAGCAAATGGATCAAATCACATTGAAAACCATGGATCTACATTGTATAAGTTGAAATTAATCTAAATCAAGCATAGATCTAAGAAAAAACAACCTACAAAGCTGAGATTTGCTTTGGTGATTATTGCAAACGAAAATTGATGAATCCAAGCAAGAAATCCAGAGATCTATGAAGCTCTATCAAGAACACTTGAAGATTCAGGCAATAATCAACAAATAAGCAAAAGCTCTCCAAGAAGTGATTCCAAAACCTTGAATCTAGATCCAAATAAGTTGCTACTGCAGAATTGCACCAAGAATGAGGATGTGATGGAGGTTTAGCTCAAGAATTCACAAATTCCAATGAAGAATTTGTGAATCTATGAATATGGAGCTTTGGTGAGAGGTTGAAGATGGAAATGGAGAATGAAAAATGAGAGAGAATTGAGAGAGAATTCTGAATGAGAAGTGTAGAAAAATCAGAAAAAATGAAGTGTCCTTGTGTGTGGTTTGGATCAAATTGGTTTAAATATGACTTAGGTTTGGAATGAAAGTGAGGTTTGGAGTGAGTGGAATTGGAAGTGAAAAATAACTTGGAAAGGGAATGTGGAATTAGAGTGGAAATTGGATGGAAATGAAATCAAATTCTGCAGCTCTCTAGATCATTCTACTGATACAACATTGATCCCAAGTGAATGTGGTGCATTGGAAATTGACATGGTGCTGCAAAATGAAGGTTTTAGGCAAATCCGTCACAGTACAATCGATTGTACAGTAGTGCAAATCAATTGCACGCCCTTGCAAAGGCCAAAATGTGAAAACTGAAGGGGTACAATCGATTGCACACTTATGCAAATCGATTGGACCAAGGCAAAATGGTGAAAATTGCTTCATTGCAAGTTGCTTTGAGTCCTGATTCATATCTAATCCTTAGCCACTGGTAATACCCTTGAATGATGCCTGAAACATGATATAAAACCTGTCTGGAACAAGATCAAATTAACCCTGCCTTATGACCTTGATTCTGAAATGATCAACCCATCCGCTGATAAAATAAATGACTGATGCCTCTGATGATTGTGCAAACTTGGTAAGAGACTTTGATGAACATGAACACCACAAGATTGAGTACATTCTCTTGCTTTGGCCTTAAGACACATCCTCCTCTTGAGGGCTAACAAGGATACCTTGATCCCATGCTGAGAACCAATGATATGCACAAATGAAAATGCAAGAATGAAATGAAACATAAGCCAGTTAGAGTTAGAAACATGAGGGCAAATTTTGGGGTGCTACAGGTAATTCTTGCCCTCAAAGTCATTTGGTGATGTACGCTCGGAGGATGTCAACTCAGACAGAAAACCAACAGCTACTTATCCACTATTTCATAGATAGTTTAACCGGTGCCGCACTCAAATGGTACATGGGTTTAAACCGCACTAAGATCATAACTTTCAGAGATCTTGGTGCTGCCTTTGTTCAACAATATAAGTATAACCTGGACATGGCACCAGATAGAGATCAACACAGAGCCATGTTGCAGAAGGATAAGGAAACCTTCAAGGAGTATGCTCAGAGATGGCGTGAAATTGCCGCCCAGATTTGTCCACCTCTTGAGGAAAAAGAGATGACAAAGATCTTCTTGAAAACCTTGAGCTCATTTTACTATAACAGAATGGTCGCCAGTGCGCCCAGTGACTTCACTGAGATGGTGGGCATGGGAGTTTGTTTGGAAGAAGCAGTCCAAGAAGGACGTTTAGTTAAAGAGGCAGTAGCAGCTGTAACTTCTGCTATCAACCCTGCGCCTGTTCATACGTATCAACCTTCGATTGCTCATAACAAACCGATTCAACAATAATATCAGCAAAGGACACAACAGCCTCTTCAGTAGGCTCGTCCTCAATACAACAACAACCGTACGACATGACCGCCAGGGTTCGACCCTATACCCATGTTGTACGCAGAATTGTTTCCATTACTACTGGTCAAAGGGCACGTCCAAACCAGGTCTCCTCTTGCAATACCGGAGAATCCGTCTTTTTGGTTTAAAGTGGATCAGACTTGTCCTTACCATCAAGGAGGACCAGGGCATAACATAGAAAATTGCCTCAGCTTCAAATCTGACATACAGAATCTTGTCAGGAACGGGGTCTTATCCTTCAAGGATACAAATCCAAATGTTCAGACAAACCCGCTGCCTCAACACGAGAAAGCTGCGGTAAATTTGATAGAAGAAGAGTCTAAGCACAGCTATCAAATTTACTATGTACTCTTATTAGGAACCAACCTGGTCAAGATGCATTGGAAATAGAGCGGATATGGTCATGTACCATCTCATAACTATCACCAGTGTGATATCTGCTCTAAGAACAATCAAGGATGTTCTGTGGTGCAATAAGCTCTACAGGAACAGATGGATCTCGGATGGATCCAGGATCACCGAATTCGTGAGGTCAACATGACTTATATGAATTCCAACGTCATTCAAAACCACGACATCTGTGCAATGAATGTCAACTTGGTGGCAATGCACTCAAGGCAAAGCCAACATCATAATCTGCCACGACACGATTACGATTCCTGTCTGACATGCTCGGTAAACAATCAGGGATGCTCTTTTGTACAAGAGGCCCTCCAGCATCAGATAGATCTTGGATGGATTCAGGATTACCGTGATAGAAATCAGTATCAAGTGAATATGATTCAAATCTTTGATAGTTGCTTGATGAATACCAGCTTGGTAGAGTTACACGCTACACAAGTCCATCTCGGCTTCCTGACTTCGCACGATTATCAGAACTGTAAAGTGTGTCGTGGGAATGACCAAGGATGTGCACTCGTTTAGAGGACACTTCAACACTTATTAAACCACTGGTGGCTTCCAATCTATCTAGACGGAGACACGCAACAGGTCAGTATGATTAATGGGAACCCTACTAGGCATCAAAGTCAGGATGTTCGATCAATGGAAACAGATCTAGTGAGGTTAAACTGCATACAGAGCGGACGTGGCTAGGTGCCACCACACAACTATAAACGCTGTAGAGTTTTCTCAGAAGATAATCAAGGATGTTACCTCGTGCGAGCAGCCCTTCAGAGTCAGTTGGACCACAAAGAGATTCGACCGTGTCCAAGTTCTGGGTCAATCAATTTGATGCCAGACTATTTCGCTCATCAAATCAAAGACGTCGTCGTAATCTCTGATCATGAAAGGACCAAGGATGTTTATACCATCATCCCTTTAATTGACGAATCGAAAGTTCCCAACCAGGAACTGATTGAAATTACTTGCAATGGTCTGAAGAATCAGAAGGCTCTTGTAGTTATCTATCTACCGGGACCGTTACCATATGAATCAAATAAGGATATCCCTTACAAATACGGTGCAACAACAATTGAGAATGGAAAGGAAATTCCATTACCCTCCGTCGTGAATCTTACAGACATCAGTCGAGTAACACGGAGCGGTCGAATCTTCAACCAAGGAGTTGGAGAACCTACCAGAGAAAAGGGACCTCAAACGGAAGTTCCTGATTGACCAGTCAGTCAGTCTAGTGATCCCGACCTTTCAAAGAACAACGATGAGATGCTAAAGCTCATCCAGAAGAGTGAATACAACATTGTTGATCAGATGTTGTAAACTCCTTCAAAAATCTATGTGCTATCACTTTTACTCAGTTCCGAAGCTCACAGGGAAGCTCTACAGAAAGTCTTAGAGCAGGCCCTTGTGGAACAGGATGTGTCAATAAGACAATTTGACAGCATCATCTCCAACATCACTTCCTGCAAAAACTTGGGATTTAGTGATGAGGAGCTGCCGGAAGAGGGCCCGAGTCATAACATGGCACTCAATATTATAGTCAACTGCCAGGATGATGCTTTAGCCGGCGTAATGGTAGACACTGGATTGGCTCTAAACGTGATGCCAAAATCCACATTAATGCGACTATCATTCAAAGGATCTCCGATGAGAGGCAGTGAGGTCATCGTCAAAGCATTTGACAGATCCCGAAAAACGGTTATCGGTGAAGTCGACCTTCCCATAACTATCGGTCCTCACACTTTCCTAGTCATTTCCAGGTCATGGACATCCGAGCAGCATACAACTGTTTGTTAGGAAGACCTTGGATACACGGGGCTGGGGCAGTCACTTCGACACTTCACCAAAACCTGAAGTTTGTCAAGAATGACCAACTCGTCACAGTCTGCGGAGAGCAAGCCTTGATCGTGAGTAACTTATCGTCGCCTACTTGTGTAGAACCAGAGGAGGTTGTAGGAACCTAGTTCCAAGCACTTTTGGTGAGTAATAACAATCAATCAGAGAGAGGAACTTTGATTTCCTCGTACAAAGATGCTCTCAAAGTAATCAAAAGTAACAATGTGAAAGGATGGGGACAGCTTGTCATTCCTACTGACAACAAGAGAAAGAAAGGTCTTGGTTTTTCTTCAAACTGTGCCCAGACAGCTACTAACAATGGAAGTCTTTATCCCATGCAAAACTTCTTCCACAGTGGAGGTTTCCTTCACCCGGTATCTCAAGAAGTACATACCATCAACGAGGGTGACTCCTCCAATACAGATGAAGAATGGAAGTCCTATCTTAACAAGGACGGTTATAAGTCTCAGGAAGAAGTGCCTACGCCATTTTGCTATCCCGCACAAAATCCGAGATATATACCGAGGTCATATGTCAAGATGATATACAGAGATTGCGATCCGGAAGGTGTCGTGCTCCACCCAACTCATTAGAGGAGGACACTCTGATGAAAAACAACTTTGACCATGACTATTATGGCCCAATGGATGGCCTGCCTATCAGGCCGCCGTACCCCATAGACTCAGGATAAGAGAGTCAGCCGAACGATGCATATCAGCTGAGCATCATTGAAAAGAATACCTGTGTCCCTACCATGTCATGGGATCAACACTCAGGGCATTCAGAAAACATCCAACACGAAGATGAATTTTCAAAGCTTGCCGGACTAGAGTTCATCAACTACGCTTTTCCCGAGGTCAAAGTCATCGAAAGGGATGACACCTCCAATTCCAAAGAAGTGTGGGACACATTAGGACAACCAAGTGGCAGGTATGACTACTTGGTCAAGTACACTGCTACTGAAAGCTCTCGTATCAGGCTCGAGGACATCCAGCCAACTGGATGGGGAGATTTACCTGAGAGTGTAAACACTGCGCAAAATACAATAGAAGAGCTCTCCTACGACAACTCTTCCTGGGAGACAGATTCCAATGATCCTGCTCCACCAGAAATCAGCGTTATTTCTGAAGACAAACCAAGAAAGAAGGTATCAGACTTTGTGATTCACTGAGGAGTTCGCCGCCAATGGGTCGCTGTCGACGTTCCGAAAGTCGTTCATAAGTCTAAGTAATTGCCGTCTTTATCTTAACCTTTCACCCTGCCTAGGTGAAACGGATGTTTTGATAGTGCTCACTTTCTGTAAATGTACCTCTTCGCTTCGCCCAAAGCGACAGAGTTTTGTATTATACGGCTGTAGTTTCAAGAATCGACAAGATCATAAATAAAATAATGTTGTTCTATAATTTCCGCATTTATTGCTGTTTTCTCTTTTCGCTTTTTCAGAAAATGGTAATCCTAAAAACAACTCAAATAATAAAAACAAGCATTTTTCAAAAATATACACTGCACGCACTCTTGCATTCTCTCTATCTCTTCTAAAAATCAATCATCACGTCATGCAGATTGCTTGTTTTAAACCCCATTGAAACATACGATCCAATGCCTTCTCCCTACTTTGAATTCCAGGTATTTGAGGCTGAAGAAGAAGATGATGACAAAATTCCAGAAGAGATCTCCTGATTACTCAGACAAGAGGAAAGTTCCATTGAACCTCACAAAGAACCGTTGGAAACGGTCAACTTGGGTTCAGAGGAGGAGAGAAAAGAGGTCAAGATTGGGGCACTGCTCAGTCCAATTGTCAAAGAAAGTTTGACAAAGCTTCTCAAAGAGTTTCCCGATGTATTCGCTTGATCCTATCAGGATATGCCAGGGTTGGATACCAGCATCATGGAACATCATCTACCATTGAGATCAGAATGTCCGCCGGTAAAACAAAGACCAAGACGGACTCATCCAGACATGGCCATCAAAATCAAAGAGGAAGTACAGAAACAGATTGACACAGGTTTCCTCGCCACATCAAAATATCCTCAATGGCTAGCCAACATAGTACCAGTTTTGAAAAAGGACGGAAAGGTAAGAATGTGTGTAGACTACAGGAATCTGAACAAAGCAAGTCCAAAGGATGACTTTCCCTTACCGCATATTGACATGCTGGTATACAGTACAGCGAAGTTCAAAGTCTTCTCCTTCATGGATGGATTCTCGTGCTATAATCAGATAAAAATGGTACCGAAAGACATGGAGAAAAGTTCATTTATCACCCCATGGGGCACTTTTTGTTACAAGGTAATGCCGTTCGGTTTGAAGAACGTCGGGGAAACCTATCAAAGGGCCATGACTACTCTGTTTCATGACATGATACACAAAGAAATCAAAGTATATAATGATGATATGATTGCAAAATCTAAAACAGAAGAGGAGCATGTGACCCACCTGCTAAAACTATTCGAGCGGCTGAGAAAATACAAACTCCGCTTGAATCCCAAAAAGTGCACGTTCGGTGTCCGTTCAGGGAAACTTTTAGGGTTCATCGTCAGCCAGAAAGGAATTGAGGTTGATCCTGACAAGGTCAAGGCCATTCAAGAAATGCCTTCTCCAAGGACTGAAAAACAAGTCAGGGGATTCCTAGGACGTCTTAACTACATTTCCAAATTTATATTCCTCATGACCACGACATGCGCACCGATTTTCAAATTACTCAAAAAGAATCAGGACTGCGTTTGGACAGAAGACTTCCAAACCACCTTCGACAGTATCAAGGAATACCTGTTGAACCACCGATTCTATCACCTCCAGTGGAAGGAAGACCACTGATCATTTACTTAACAGTCTTGGAGGACTCAATGGGTTGTGTACTTGGCCAACAAGACAAAACAAAAAGGGAAGAGTCTGCCATCTACTATTTGAGCAAGAAATTCACAGACTGTGAAACTCGGTACACTATGCTTGAGAAAACTTGCTACGCTCTGGCTTGGACAGCCAAACGCCTTTGCCAGTACATGATTCGTCACACTACTTGGTTAATCTCCGAAATGGATCCAATCAAGTATGTCTTTGAAAAAATTGCTCTCACGGGAAGGATCGCCCGTTGGCAGATGTTGTTATCAGAATACGACATCGAGTACCACGCTCAGAAAGTCGTTAAAGGAAGTCTTTTAGTCGATCATTTGGCTCATCAACCGATTGATGATCAGGAATCAATCAGATTTGACTTCCCAGACGAAGATGTCATGTATCTAAAAATGAAAGATCGCAATGAACCACTACCCAGTGAAGGGCCGAAACCAAGTTCCCAATGGGGACTAATCTTTGACGGACCTGTCAATCATTACGGAAACAGAATTGGGGAAATTATCATAACACCTCAGGGTACCCACATTCCTTTCACCGCCAGACTGGTATTCAAGTGTACAAACAACGAGGCCAAATACAAAGCTTGTATCATGGGTCTCGAGGAAGCGATCGATTTAATGATCAAAAACTTGGATGTATATGGCGACTCAGCCCTGGTTATCAATCAGATCAAAGGTGACTAGAACACATACCAATCAGGATTGATTCCTTACATAGACTACGCGAAAAGGTTGTTACCATTTTTCAACCGAATCGAGTTTCATCATATCCCTCGTGAAGAGAATCACATGGCTGATGCCTTAGCCACTCTCTCTTCCATGATTAGTGTAGGTCAATGAAATGACATACCTAAGATTGACATAATGCGCCTTGAACGGCCTACTTATATCTTCGCAATCGAAGCAGTCATTGACGACAAACCTTGGTATTACGATATCAAATGCTTATTTCAGGAACAAGAATACCCACCTGGGGCATTAAGAAAAGACAGAAAGACCCTCAGGAGATTGGCAGGCAGTTTCTTCCTGAGCGGTGACACACTCTATATGAGGAACTTTGACATGGTCTTGCTCCGATGCGTAGACAGACCAGAAGCAAACATGTTGATAAAAGAAATTCACGAAGGATCCTTTGGAACTCATGCCAACGGACACGCGATGGCGAGAAAAATTCTGAGAGCAGGGTACTATTGCCTGACAATGGAATCTGATTGCTATAAGTACATGAGGATATGTCACAAGTGTCAGATATACTCAGACAAAATCCATGTACCGCCAACGCATCTCAAAGTGCTCTCTTCCCCATGGCCTTTTTCTATATGGGGAATCGACATGATTGGCATGATCGAACCCAAAGCTTGGATCGGACATCGGTTCATCCTGGTATCCATTTATTACTTCACCAAGTGGGTCGAAGCAGCGTCATTTGCCAATGTAACCCGATAAGTGGTGATCCGATTTATCAAAAACAATCTCATCTGTCGTTATGGTGTTCCAAGCCAGATCATTACTAATAATGGATCCAATTTGAATAACAAGATGATGAAAGAGTTGTGTACTGAGTTCAAAATCGAACACCATAACTCATCTCCCTACAGACCCAAGATGAACAGAGTGGTAGAAGCGGCTAACAAGAACATCAAGAAGATCGTTCAAAAGATAATTGTAACCTACAAAGACTGGCACGAGATGTTACCTTTTGCTCTTCACGATTATCGCACATCTTTCCGCACTTCAATAGGGGCAACCCCTTTCTCTCTAGTATATGGAATGGAAGCAGTGCTCCCCATAAAAGTAGAGATCCCATCAATCCGGGTATTGATGGAAGCTAAGCTAACAGAGGCAGAATGGTGTCAAAGTTGGCACGACGAACTGAATCTGATTGAAGAAAAGCGAATAACGGCTCTATGCCATGGTCAGTTGTATCAGCAAAGAATGAAGAAGGCGTTTGACAAAAAGGTCCGACCTCGCGTCTTCAGGAAAGGAGACCTTATGCTCAAGAAGATACAATCATTCCTCACTGATTCCCGGGGCAAGTGGACTCCGAATTACGACGGCCCCTATGTGGTCAAGAAAGCTTTCTCAGGCGGCGCCTTGAGACTCGCAACCATGAAAGGAGAGGAATTTGCCTACCCCACGAATGTTGAAGTAGTCAAGAAATACTTCGCCTAAATAAAAAAAACGTCTCGGTGGATTCAAAACCTGAAAGGGCAGTCTAGGAAAAAATTAGAGACATGATCAAAAATCATCCCGATGGATTGGAAATCTCAAAGTACAATCTAAGCAAAAGTTAGGGATAAATGGCAAGTAACTACGTCCAGCAAAGGGGCAAATCCCTCAGCAGCAGTCATGCCATCTGTCAGGAAAACTCCAGTCAATGTCATCTTCGACGGAAGCTCAGGATGTCCAGAATTCAAAGTTGGTAGAAGGATAGTGGTCGTTATGCTTCAATGTAGCCCTTTTCCCTTAAAATTACCATTTTCTAACTTTGTAAATACTCTATGGAATCATGCGCTTGGCTGATTTCCATCCTATCAATAAAATTTGAGCCTCAGTACTTTTGTTTGCAATTCTTATTTGTTTTAGCTTTACAGAACGACATTTTAACATGATCAACGATTCTTGAAATAAAACAAAAAGGAATTTAATTGTCAAACTTTTTCTGCTTTTAAAATAAAGATGGCAATTTCTTTTGACTGTTAAGTATCGAAAGAACATCAATCGCTTATCCAGAAGTAATCGAACCTCAAAGTGCAGAATCAAAGTACTTATTCTTAACCAGTACACTTGAATGAAGGATCAGCTATGTCAGATGCGAATATTCCGTCCGACATCCCCGACAGAGTTCTTATCTCCTAAGCCCGACCAACGGTTTTCCCCATAGGGACTATCTCTCCTAAGCAAGGCAAAATTGCTATTTTGGACCAAATGATACTTCCTCTTTCCTCGCAGTGGCCGAGTATCCAATCATGTTCATCCGTTAGTCCGTATGTCACGTCAGTTTCATCAGTATATACATACATACATCATGCATTATTGATTCATACATGTTCATATTGCATCACTACCACGCTAGTCGGTCTTACTCCCTAGTGATAAAGTCCTCTTGTCAATTGAGTTGTCGGTTCTTTCCTCGTTAGGAAAGGAATCATCTATGCAATCTCTCTCCAATTTATCTCTGGATTAGAGACATTCTTCGACCACTTTGATAACTTGAACCTCTGAAAAGCAAGAAAACTTTTGACAAACATCACTCTTCGCCATCGAAGATGATATCTTCGCTTTCCCGGATTAAGGAAAATCCCCAGATAAAGCCTCTTAATCAAAGCTTCGGCAATATAGCAGTTCTTCTCCGAAAGATTCGCTGACAAAAAGGTCATCAGCACCTCAAAATTGGATTACATCACATGGCATTTCTCTGAGAAGATCTCGAGAAAAAGTATGATGTAATATCCCCAAACAGGAAGCAGTCTCTCAAGAGACTCATTTTCCCCAGTAGAGTCGACAAATGGCGTCTCTAAAATAGAGAAGTTTGAACACCTCTACCGCTCAGACGAATGGGTTCTCCAGAAAGTCTGACATCAAAACTTTTTCCATCAAGTGGCATCTCCCCAGGAAAATTCAGTGAGAAGTTTGAGAAAAACCGCTACAAATAGCGTCTCTTATCATGAAAGTTTATTGATAAAAGAAACTGAGACCAGCTCCTTGGTAGGAAACAAGGATTGAGGGGAAGTTTATATCAGAAACTGAGACCAGTTCCTTGGTAGAAAACCAGGATCGAGGGGAAGTTTACCTTTTCTAAGTATCAACGCTTAGCAAAAGAAGATGAATATGTAAACTACCGTTCATAACCACTGTCAAAATTTCGGGTATTCTGATATTTAATCCTCTTACACCCCGAATGCCCGAATACCTTCGCCATTCACACCTTCGGGTCCAAGAAGATTAAATAGGGGCATCTGTCATACTCCAAATTTTGACCACTAAGATTTCCCATCATTTTGCAAATCATAATCACAAAATGGATGTACCTTTATGCCTCATCAATCTCCTCAAGAATTATTGAGCATTCCCTGCAATCAAGCATTAGGGTTTTAAGCCCTCTCAGAGCACTTAGACAAAGGATCAATCAAGGAATGACATGATCTTCAACTTTTATAACCTCTCAAACATTCATAAAGGAATCAAGAGGACTCCCACATCGAGAATCAAGCACAAGGTTGCAGCATTCCAAGTGGGTTAAGCCTCAAGATCGCCAATGTCACTAAATTAGAGTTTTGGTCGACCAGGGCCTCCAGATGAAAATCTTCATCTGGGCATGAGCCAATGCTTCAAAGCATAACCCAAGATACTCCAAGGGACCTTATGGACCCAATAATTAAGTCAATTTAGCCTCAGGGGATGCATTCACCAAAAATCAGGAATTAAGGGTTCTTGACCTAATTCACCCCTAAGTTGACTTTTGGGACAAAACATGAGCCAAGACCTCAAGACATGGTTTGAGGGTCTCCAATACACTACATTTATCCATTTGCAACAATGGATTGATCCAAGAAGCTTGATCCCCAAGTTTCAAATTCATCAGGACAACAATTAGGGTTTCAAGGGAAAAGTCAACTGTACCTTTGACTTTTGACCAGGACATGCTCCCAAACCTTGGGACATGATTCAATACACCCTACAACGCCTATGGAACATATCCATCAAGGTTGATTTTGGTCAAGGACTTGATTTCACAAAGGATCGCACAGTTTGGAATTCATCTGATTAAAAGTCAACTATGCACAAAAGTCAAGTTTGGCTTTTTGGAAATTTTTACAATTATGGTTCTTTAACCCTAAAACAATGTTAATATGTGATTTGAATAATCATTCATCAAGAAAAATCAAAGAAAGTGAGTTAACTTGTAAAAGGGGTAACCATAAAATCTTCAAATTTTTCTAAGTTATGGAACAAAGTGGTTAGGGTACCAACTTCCAAGGATCATAACTTGAGATCCAAGCAACCATTTTGGAGGGTCCAAAGATGGATTTGTAGCTCTCCTGGCATACTTTAAAAGTGTCAATTACACCTCATTCCAATTCCTCATGGGTTTTAAGTTATGGAGTGATCAAAATGGCTAAAAACATGAAAATGACATTTTTCCAACACCTAGTGAAATTTTCACTAAGTCAGAATCTGCCTTACTTTTTCTAAAATGTAGGGACATTTTTCACCTTGATCCAAGTCAAACCAGGTCTAGGGGTGGACATCAAAGTTAAAGTATGCCATGAGGGCTTTCTAACAAGTACCAGATCATCTCCAAATTCCATTTGAGCAAGGAGATATAACCCTTGAAACATGGCATCATGAACTGGTTTTTTCCAAGACAGATTTGGCAGATTTGATGCATTTTGCTCGATTTGATCAAATCTGAAAAATCCAAGCCTTGTCATCATTTTGGACACATCTGAGGATCAAATCCAATGGGGGTGATCTGATCTCCAAGCCTCACAAGTTCATGAATCTACAAGTAGCATGCCAAACCTAAAAAGCCTAAAAGAGGCAAAGACTCTAATTTTGTTTCCAAGCATTCAATGGATGCACCAAGGTGGCATGAGCTGAGCCTATTCCACTTGAATAAGTCAAGGATAAGCTCTGAACCAAAGAACCATAGGCCTGTGCTCTAACCTCTAGTCAATGGCTAGAGGAGACTTGAGATTCCAAAGTGATCCAATTGGCCAAAGGCCTGCTGCAGCCACCATTCACTATTGCTTGCAAAACAAACTTGCTCTACTATAAATAGAGCTCATTTATGCTTAGTTTAAGTACACCAAAGGCCTATAACACTTGCCTTTCTCAAAATCACACTCTCACTTCCAATTTTGCCTTCTAAAGCAAGTCACTATCGGGTTTTGAGTTTGAGAGCAATTCCAACCAAACCAATCACACACACACACACCTCATAAACATCATATAGAGGTGATCCAAACACTTAAACAACATCTGGAACACCAGATTCTCAAAATCACCAGCCATCTGCACAAGCCTTTGACAGATTTGTAGTTGAGGTGCCAAATCAAGTTCCAGCTCAATTCAATCCACGCCAAGCATTCAGGCACACTCCATAGCACCTAGGGAAGCTGTCCACGTCATTGGAACCAAGCTGCAAAACCTCCAACTCAAAACACGATCACCAGCTGCAAAAGGTAAGCCTCAACTTGGTCATCTCATGATTCATGCATATTTCCTCGCACAATAATTTTTCCATTTGTTCATAATCATGTGTGGAATGTTTCCCCTCAATTAATTGCTTTGTATGAATCGTGTGTGGAATTTCTGAGCCTTCATGCAGAATTTAGAGTTCTTGAGGTTTCTCTTTGATTTCTTATTCCATGCTTAAAATAAATGAAATTAAAAACCATAGACATGATCGTGAGGTGAAAACGAGTAGATTGATATGTGGATTGTGTGATTTCATCAAGTATTCAGTGAGATTGATGAGAAAATGCAAATCTGGGCAAAACTCAGAACACACGCGTGTTCTTGGGTGTTCTTGGCGCCCTTTTTCAAATATTCAAATATTTGAATTTTGTGATTTTATTAAATTGATTCAAAAATTGATTTCTCTCTGAACTTTAATGATTTTGAGTTGATTCTTTTTTTAATAATTCACAAAAATGTTCAAATATTTTATTTTACAAAAATTTCGAAAACATATTATTTATTTCATATATTTGATATTTTTCCAAATAATTAATTTTTATTTGTTTTTAACATTTAAAATATTTTTTCCTTCTTGATTTTCCAAACTTAAATGGTTTTCAATCATTTTGTGGATAAAAACATGATTTTTGAAACATTGATCCAAGATCACCACTCATTTTTCACATGTTTTCAATAATTTGTAAACAAAATTAATTCCATTTTAGACAAAATTAGTGTTTTGATTAATTCCACCCTCATCAAATCTTTTTCAAACACTCATGGGCCTCTAATAGAGTGTAAGACCCAATCCTTCTTTGAAACCAAAATAGTTTGGGCTCAGTCATTGTATAAGACCCACGGTGTTTTCAAAAATCTCGGCGCGATCGCCAGTTTAAAATAAAACCACTCGGGCCTCTCCTTGAGTTGTTAGCC
The DNA here is from genome assembly GCA_022829125.1 of Lathyrus tuberosus. NCBI lineage: Eukaryota > Viridiplantae > Streptophyta > Magnoliopsida > Fabales > Fabaceae > Lathyrus > Lathyrus tuberosus. The sequence goes on along the minus strand of JALAZF010000082.1, from coordinate 528,346 downwards.
CCATTATTTTTCTTAAAATCACTCATGGGCCTCTAATAGAGTGTAAGACCCAATCCCTTTTTTAACCAAAACCTTTTTAGGCCTCAGACATTGTATAAGTCCCTCTACGTTAAAAAATCTCGGCGCGATCGCCATTTTCAAACAAGAAAATCATCTGGGCCAACCCGTGTGTTGTAAGTCCCATTTCTTTTCTTTAAATAATCTTTGGGCTTCTCCTTGATTTGTAAGACCCAACCCTTGTTGTACATCACTACGCCAAAATTACTCTTTGGCAGCACTACATAGGCAGCGCTTTATTACAAAAGCGCTGCTATAAGTTAAAAAATTTAGAAAACACGGAAACTGTTCACTTAGAAAAATAAAAGCGCGTCTAAATATAAGACCTTAGACAGCGCTTTTGAGGAAAGCGCTTTCTATGGTCTTATAAATTAAAAAAAAAATTAAAGGAAAATATTAGACAGCGTTTTCCTTAAAAGCACTGTCTAAGGTCTTATAAATTAAAAAAAAAATATAAGACCTGAGACAGCGCTTTTGAGGAAAGCGCTTTCTAAGGTCTTATAAATTAAAAAAAAATTAAAGTAAAATATTAGACAGCGCTTTACTCAAAAGCGCTGTCTAAGGTCTTATAAATTAAAATAAAATAAAATCAAAAGCGCTGTCTAAGGCCCATATAAGACAACGCTTTCAAAAGCGCTTTCTAAGGCCCACCATAGACAGCGCTTTCATTCAAAGCGCTGTCTAAGGTCTTTTTAATTAAAATAAAGATTGAAACTATATCAGTATTCTATACTTTTTCATATATTTCATTCTTTCCCTCTTTCCCTCTCTTTCTACGAACAAGAACGAACCAGCTGAAACCACCGCCGTCGTCCGTCCTTTCACCGTCGTCGTCCGTCCTTTCTCACCGTCGTCCGTCCGGCCGTCGTCCTTCCTACATTTTCCTCCACCGTACTCCACCGTGCTCCACTGTTCCGGTAAGAGTTTTTCTTTTTATGTTAGAAGTGAGTTTCATATTTTTCTGTTAGGTTTTGTTCTTGTTACCATATTTTTGGAGTTCTTTAGATATAATGATGATCTGTTAGGTTTTGTTCTGTTAGGTTTTGGAGTTCTTTTGATAGAATGATGTTCTTTTGATAGAATATGAGTAGTTTAGATTAGTGTTATTGTAGTTTAGGTTAGTTTAGGTTTGTGTTATTGTAGTTTAGGTTAGTGTTAATGTTGCTCTACATTGTTATTGCTATATAATGTGTTAGTTTAGTTTAGGTTAGTTTAGGTTAGTGTTAGTGTTAGTGTTAATATTGCTCATTATTTTTATATTGTAAATCCTTGAGGTTGTTGTTCTAAAGAACTGAAATTCAAAGCAATTTATTAGGTAAAGAAATATATTGTAAATCCTTAAGTCATAACTTTCCTCCTTTTGGTTTTGATTTCTATTAATTACTAATGGAAATTAATAATTGTTATTGCTATATAATGTGTTAGTTTAGTTTAGGTTAGTTTAGGTTAGTGTTAGTGTTAGTGTTAATATTGCTCATTCAATGTTATATATCATGTCATATTATATTTGATATCCTTGATTTCCTTGATTTCTTTATCCTTGATTTCTTTATTATATTTGTTATATATTATGTCATATTATATTTGTTATATACTACCTCCGTCCCTAATTATAAGACTCTGTTGAGTTTTTTTCTTGTCCCTTTTTATAAGACCCTCTTCAACTTTCAAAGTGTATTAATTACTTTTTTCCACACATACCCCTAATTATATTACATCTTTTTTTGCACTCTGTAATAAATACAGTTACATACACATTAACTATTTCTCTCTCCTAAGGATAAACTTGTAAAATTATACAAAATAGTCAATAAATTTAATACTCTAACCAACTTTCTTAATTCCCGTAATTTTTTCAACGGGGTCATATATTTAGGGACGGAGGTAGTAATATATTTGATATCCTTGATTTCTTTATTACAGGTTAGATGGCTACTAACGATGATCACCCACATGATGATGATCACCCACATGATGATGATTACCCACATGATGATGATCCTATTCAGGATGAAAGTCAAAAATCTATGGAAGAAGAGATTAAAAGAGGAATAACCGTTATGAAGAAAGTGATCCGTGCTAGAGATCAAGGCATCATTTTAGATGTGCATTGGAGCCCTTCAGGCACTCTTGTTGAGCCTAACAGTCATACCTTGACAAGTTTCATTGGTGCACTTGTAAGGAATGTGATTCCTATTACTTGTGATGATTGGAGAAACAAACAGTTGAAGGAAGTCAAAGAAAAAATTTGGAATGAGATAAAGGTACCATAATTATGTCTTTAATTATGCCAACTAATCATGTATTTTAAATTATTTGTACTAACCAATGTGTATGGTTTTTTTAGAGGTGCTTCAACGTTGAGGAAGAAAGAAAAGCTTATTTGATCAGATTGGCAGGGAAGCTCCTAAGAGGGTTTAGGACATATTTAAACCGCACCTTTCTTAAGGATGCTGAAGGTAATTTTGTTGATGCAGAGTATCCATCTAAATATGCAAGTTTGATTTCACCACAAGAATGGGTAACGTTTAAAGCCAAACGACAAACCCCGACATTTAAGAGTTTAAGTGCAATTAATCGGGAAAGAGCATCAGCTCCCCAGTATCGATACAGGAAAGGACGTGTTGGATATGGACGTTTGGAGCAATCTTTGGTAAGTATCAATAAATTGCAATGATATAATAATTGTTCATCATGAGTTATATTTGATCATATTATTTGGCTTTATATGTAGTTACAAAAGGCGAATAGCTCTGAAACATCTCTTCCTGCACATGTCTTGTGGAAGGAAGCCCGTGTGGGCAAGTCTGGAGTTGTTGCAGAAGAGGTTCTACAAGTATTTGAGAAATGTGTAAGTATAACAATATTTCTTTAATTAAATCAAAACTTTATTAACAAATATTTGACAAATATTCGATATTCATCTGATTTTCAGGAGGCGTTATCTCAGTCTGTATCTCCAGATGATTCCAGGAGCATACTTAGTCGGGCATTAGATGTCCCTGAGTATTCTGATCGGGTGAGGGGTAAGGGATTTGGGATCACTCCGACCTCCTTGAATATTAAAAAAGGAAAGGCTCCTAGTAATACAGAACTTCAAGCTAAATTGGAAGCACTGGAAGCTGAAGTTCGGGAATTAAGAAAGGAGAAAGAAAGGGATAACGCTTCAGGTTTTAGAGATGGATCAGAGAAAGATAGTATCAACTGCAGCTTTCGACCGAATATTCCAGAGATAATTATATATATTTTTATGAAATTAAATTAGTAGCTTAAATTATTTAAATGACATATATACACATTAACAATGTCATATTTATTTTTGGTTTTAGGGCGTTTCCCATTGTCAGCTCTTCTTATCTTCACCAACTTATCGGAGGGTTGGCAAGGGAAAAGTGTATAACACTTCGGTAGAATTACTTCACAATAACCCACTCCCTACTGGATGCATGAAAGTATCGGTTGATATTGCTACAGAGGCGGGTGCATTATTACCCTATCCTGACGATGTTTCGGATGCAACATTGGTGGGAGATGCTATAGGGTCGTATGTTGCATGGCCGTCAAACCTCATACTCGTAGGATATGAGGTATGCTTAAAACCGTTATGAACCTTTGTTAACCTTAATGTGTAGATTCAAAGATTTTACGAGCATTTTATTTTCATTTTTTACATGGTAATGTTATTTAGACTCCAACAAGATCCAAAACAAAGGATAAGGGGATTCCGGAGCATACCGAGTCCGTTGTCTCAAAAAAAGAGGTACATCACAATTATATGATATTTATGCATGGAAAATGTTAAATTGGATATCTTATACTTCATCTAACAAATTATATGATATATAGTTGCCTGGTAAAGAGATTAGCAACGTTTCAACACAGAAAAATGTTGGTGCTAAGAAGAACAGGGCTAGAAAACAACCTATCTCCAAGTTTAGGTCGTGCCTTCAGACGTTTCTACAATTGACAGATATTCCCACCGGAGGTGTTTGTCTTATACATATGGAGAAAGGTATATATGGCTTTGAACATGAACAAAATATTGGTAATGAAGACTTCGAGCAAGTTTTCAATCATGAAGAATTGGGCGTCAGTGTTGTCAATACATACGTGAGGTATATATCCGATCTACTTTGGTATATTAATTGAACAACTTATTTACTTTATGTTTCAAATGAATAGTCTAATGTTAATGATGTTTTTATTTAAGGTTTCTGTATGACAAAGTTATGCGCCCACGTGGATTGCAGCAAAGATTTGCATTCTTATGCCCCGCGTCTGTCAACTTATCCTTAATAATAAATAAACCAGATGAGGTCCTGGCGTATGTACGCGACGTCTTTATGGACAACCAAGAAACGGAAAAGTTGTTCCTTTTATCGTTTAATACTGGGTTAGATTTTCATTCTAAATTCATCTATTATAGTTTTTTTGTATTTTGACGTCGTGTAGAAAGTTTCCATCTAACACTTGTTTAATCTTACAGTGGACATTGGTTGTTGGTCACAATTAATCCTAGCAGAGAAGTGGTGTATTATCTGGATTCGTTAGGAAATGATTGGACAACATACCCGGATATGAAGAAATGTATTGACACGTAAGTGAGATTGTTCTAAATATGAATGTGTATATTTATTTGTTTGTTTATTTATTTATGTGAATTGTTCTAAATATTCATTTATATTTTATTAGCGTTATACAAGCTTTCCGAGCACTACGAGATGGCCAAGTACCAAAGAGGAGAGTCAACCCCATTACATGGAATAGAGTGAAGGTATATTAATTATCACATGTTTTATTATATATTAGTGATCCTACTTGATAAAACTTAGGATTTATCCATATTTTCTTTTCATTTGTAATGACCTCGGCAACGTAATGAAATAGATTGCGGATATTTCATGTTGAGGTTTATGAGAGACACTCTTATTTTGGATCGAATAGAGATTCCATCCGATGTATGTATTTCTAACTTATGAGTTATTTTAATATTTAACACATATCTCTCATATAATGAAATAGTTAAAACTAAATCAAACTATGTTATATTATTATGTAGTACTTTGAAGAATGCAAGTGTGCTCATTACTCAATTTCTCAATTGGATGAAATTAAAGAGGATTGGTGTCAATACATTATGGAGCTCGGAGTTTTATCAGGTATAATATTGTACTCTTACTTTAATTGATGAGAATTTAAATATGTGTAACTTTCTAACTATAGACATTGTTGATGTATTCTTTTAATTGAATTACAATCTTTGTGTTCTTTCAGGACCTATGTAGATTTGAAGCAATGCTTTGGTTGGATGCAAAAGTACTAGTATAAGTAATATGTACATTTATCTATATATATATATATATATATATTGGTTTGAATTGCCAATTGTTTTGGATATATAATTTTGGTGTAAATTGGTACATTTAAATAGGCCAAATTGGATTGATTTGAATCTCCAAATTGTGGTATTTTTCTGGAAAAAAATTGGTTGAAAAACAGGTCAAATTCTGGTTGAAAAACCTGGTAAAAATTGTGGTTTAAAAAAATTTATATAAAAATTTTCGTATACCTTAGACAGCGCTTTACACTAAAAGCGTTGTCTAAGGTGGGGCTTAGAAAGCGCTTTCACCAAAAGCGCTGTCTAAGGTATGCCTAAAAAAGTTCAAAAAGGTGGGGCTTAGAAAGCGCTTTCACCAAAAGCGCTGTCTAAGGTATACCTAAAAAAGTTCAAAAAGGTGGGGCTTAGACAGCGCTTTTACCAAAAGCGCTGTCTAAGGTATACCTAAAAAATGTCAAAAAGCGCTGTCTAATGGTACCATAGACAGCGCTTTTCATTAAATATACCCCCCTTTAGACAGCGCTTTTGGTATTACCCAAAGCGCTGTCTAAACCTTTAGCAGCGCAGGTTTAGACAGCACTTAAAAGCGCTGTCTAAGGCCAAAAAAAGCGCTGTCTAAGGTCTTGTTTGGCGTAGTGCATAAACCTCTTTGGGCCTCAGTCGTTGTATAAGTCCCGGTACAATAGTTAAAACAACGGTGCAACCACTATTAAACCTTAGGCCTCTCCTTGAGTATAAGCCCCACCAATCTTTTCAAAACAATTCCCTTTTGATTTAGATTCAAATATATATATTGTTATCAAAACTTTCTTTAATTTCTTTGAACAACTAACAATATAGCATGGAAGCTTGCTCACCTGTAAGTTTTATCAGCTTTCTTTTACACGCTTTCACATATAAATAACTGTATTGTGGGAAGCTGCACATGGTTAGTCTTCTTTCATACATTTTTTAAATACTTGTCATATATCAACTATATATATATACTAGTATAGTTATTTAGAGTTTTCCGCGGTAACTAGGTCTAGAACTAGGTAAAGCCCTGTTGGTCACTCTTAAAATACAAACAAAACTAGATCCCCATAGGATCTCCAGATACAGTCTTGCCTTTTCTTGGGCTTAAATAATATGGAACAAAGAGAATTGCAGTATTCTTCCTGAACCTTTTCTCAGGATGTCACTTTAGAAATTGTCAAAGAAATTCTACTCCACAGAGTTGATCTATTCTCGATGAATAGCATCTCTTGAGTTTCTTTAAATCACAGAACTTTCACTAAATGATCTATTCTCGGTGAATAGCATTTCTTGAACTTTTCTTGGTTTGGGACTCACAGGCTTCCTAAAAGCATCCCCGCCTCCTCTTGGGCTTTGTACAAGGACCCTCTGGCTTCTTAAAAGTTCTCAGGCCTTCTCTTGGGCTTAATACAAGGACCCTGACGACCTCTTAAAGGTATAAGACAGAACTTAGTCATCCTTTGCTAGAGCAGTCTTTCTAGTGTCAGACCTCAGGCCACTTTAGGGTTGATTCTCATCCCTTAATGCCCGTGCTTCCTCTTGGGCATCGTACAAAGGATAAAACTCTTCCACACTAGTAGACTTGGAAATTCTAATCCCCTTGAGTCTCAAAGACATTCTCAAGTTCCTTACAACTATAGGAAAAAACCTCGGGCATTCTGGATCGATCTCCAGCAGAAACACAATCTCTCTCATGAGAGTTCCCCAACCAGGGTCAACACTATCTTAAATCAATACCTCAAGGTATCTGACATCTCAACTCTTTTGTAATCCTCAGCAAGAGTTGATTCCCCACTTGGATCTGCCTAGGGATCAATAATCCCCAGCAGAAAGTTAGCCTCCTCGTAGGCTTTGTATAATGATCCTTGCTCAGCGAAGTCAGCTTCCTCTTGGGCTTTGTACAAATGATTCTCCCCAGCAGAGTTAACCTTTTCAGACTCTCTCGTTGAGTCAATCACTTTTCAGACTCTCTTGTTGAGTCAATCACTTTTCAGACTCTCTTGTTAAGTCAATCACTTTTTAGACTCTCTTATTGAGTCAACCCTTTTTAGCCTCAATCTTGGGCTTTGTACAAGACAGATAAAAACACTCTCTTGTTGAGTCAAACCCATTTAGCCTCTATCTTGGGCCTTGTACAAGACATAAATCTCCCTCTCTTAAGCTTGGGACATATATCTTCTCCAACAGAGTCATTTCCTCACAGCTTTCCTTTAGGCTTTGGGGAATGGTTTTCCCCAAGAAGAGTCAAACTCATTTCAGCCTCCTCTTAGGCTTTGTATAATGATTTTCCCAGTAAGGTCAGCCTCAATCTTGGGCTTTATACAAGACACATAAAAATATCCTCACTAGTTAAACTTCTCATTTCAGGCTCAATCTTGGGCTTTGTACAAGACACATACAAACCTCCCCGGCAGAGTCAAAATACTTTTAGCCTCAATCTTGGGCTTTGTACAAGACAGATAGAACATTTCCCCGAAAAAGTCAAACTTTTAGCCTTCTCTTAGGCTTTGTATAATGATATCCCCAAAGAGTCAAGTCTCTTTTTTGCCTCAATCTTGGGCTTTATTCAAGACACCGATATAAACGCTCTCTTGTTGAGTCAGTCATATTTAGCCTCCTCTCAGGCTTTACATAAGGAAACCCCCTAGCCGAGTCAATTAACCTTTTAGCATCAACCTTGGGCTTTGATCAAGGCCCACAAAAAATCAACAATCCCCTCAGAGGAAGTCCAATCCCTCTTGAGAGATGACAAGTTCTCTCTTAGTCAAACCTTTAGCTTCAATCTTGGGCTTTGAACAAGACATAAACAACCTTTTAGCTTCAATCTTGGGATTTGAACAAGACACCAAAATATCTTTTTCCTTCCTTAGAATAGGAGGAACTACGATTGCTCTGATTTCCCTATTTCGTTTAAACGGGAATACGTAGGCATAAGATTGCGAAATCTTAGCGAGCATACTAATCAAAAACCCTAGGTTCAGTACCTTCATCCAAAGACTTTAGGTTTCATACCTTAGTCATCATTCATCCCTATTTTCCACAGAAAACGAAAACTCAGTCACTCACTCATACTTCCCAAGAAACTTTCCCAACCCATTAACAGAGAAACACTAACAATTATAAAGCGAAACCTAAAGCTAATATCCTGTGGATAACAATATATAGGATGGGTAATTGATAACTCCCTATTGTATAACCTGACCCCGAACCCCTAATCTCTTTAAAGCGTTTGTTCAGTTAAACATTCACGTGCAAGGTTAGTTTTAGATAGCTTCCCTTTCCCTTCCAGCTTCATGGGATAAATAAGAAATCAGAAAGTAGCACCCTCCTCCTCATTGCGGTGAGGAAAACTTCAGCGATAAGGTGGTCGCGTCACCGACAAAAATTGCTCACTACAATGAGCATCTGAGTCCAAGTACCACTGATCTTGGAATATTTCTTCATCTCTTGTTGTGACCATCAGCAACGTCTCTTCTTCTTCATGTTTCGCCATCTTTGCATCAGCTTCTTGATTTTTCTTCTTTTTTGGACAGTCACTAAAATAGTGGCCATACTTCTGACAATTGAAACATTGAATGTGACTCTTTTCAGATTTTCGACCACCACCTTTTCCTCTTCCTGCAGCACCACCTTTTTGGTTGCCTTGATTCCAGGGTTTACTCTGATTCGACCAGTTTCCTCCTCTACCTTTGTTGCCATTCCCGCTTCCTTTGCCTTTTCTTTCCTTTTCTGACTGCGCCTGCAAAGTCATATCGCTCTTCGACTTTCCTGCAGCTCTTTCAGCCATCCTTTGTTCATGAGACTCAATCGTCCCTTGAAGCTCTTCTTCGTCAATACTGACAAGTCTTTCGACTCTTCTATGGCTACTACCACGTGGTCCAACTTTGGAGCCAATGACCTCAAGATCTTTGCAACAACTGATCTTGATGTCAACACCTCTCCACATACCTTAATTTGATTCACCAGCTTTGTAACTCTGGTGAAGAAATCCGTTATACTTTCATTATCTTCCATCTGAAGCAACTCATAGGTTCTCTTGTGAGTTTGTAACCTCACCTCTTTCACCTTCTCTGCGCCTCCAAACGATTTCTCAAGAATCTCCCACGCTTCCTTCGCTGACTCTACATCATTAACTTTTTCAAAGTTATTTGGATCGACACACTGATGGATTATAAAGAGAGCTTTATAATCTTTCTTCTTCAACTCTTTGTGTGCAACATTTTCTTGATTCGTCACGTTCTCCGCAAGCGGTGTTACTCCTTTCTTCACAAGATCCCAAAGATCTTGATAACAAAAAACCACCTTCATCTGCTTGCACCAATTATCATAATTATCTTTCTTGAGAATCGGAAGACTCGCCAGAAAGTACCCGTTAGGATGATTCATTGCCATCATGATTTTCCTTCCTTGAATCGCAACCGGAGCTCTAGATACCAGATGTTGGAATTAACCAAAAACCTATGGGAATTCCGACCCTATCTTGAGAAACAAGAAGGGTTCTTAGCACAACAATACCAAAGAAAAGAAGAAAATAGAGAAACAAAGGAAATTAGGATTCTAAGAGAATTTGGAGAAGAAGGTTGTTACCCACAAACTGTGGGATTTTTTTTCTCTTTCTATTCACTTGCAACTACAAACCGTGAATTACAATGTGTAATACCCCAAATTTTGACCACTTAGATTTCCCATCATTGTGAAAATCATCATCACAATATGGATGTACCTTTATGCTTCATTAGTCTCCCCAAAGACGGGTGAGCATCCACTACAATCAAAATTAGGGTTTCAAGCCCTCTCTGAGTGCTTAGACAAAGGATCAATCAAGAAATGACATGATCTTCAACTTGTCTAATCTCTTAAATATCCACAATGGATCAAAAAGGACTCCCACTTCAAGGATTAAGCACAAGGTTGCTCCCTTCTAGGTGGATCAAGTCTCAAGATCGACAGTGTCACCAAATTAGGGTTTTGGTCGACCAGGGCCTCCAGATGGAAATTTTCATCTGGGCACAAGGCAATGATCCAAAACATAACCTAATATACTTCATGGAACCTCATGGACCCATGCATCAAGTCAATTTTGCCTCAGGGGATGCATTCATCAAAAATCAGGAATTAGGGTTTCTTGACCTAATTCACCCCTAAGTTGACTTTTGGGACAAACCATGAGCCAAGACCTCAAGACATGATTTGAGGGTCTCTAATATGCCATATTGAGCCATTTGGGACAATGGATTAATCCAAGAAGTTTGAGCAACAAGTCTCAATTTCATCTGCACCACAATTAGGGTTTTAAGGGAAAAGTCAACTGTAACTTTGACTTTTGACCTGGACATGCTCCCAAACCCTAATACATGATTGAATATACCCTATGACACCCATGTAACATGTCCATCAAGTTTGATTTAGGTCAAGGATATGATTTTCTGAAGAATTGCACAGTTTGGAATTCATCTGATAAAAAGTCAACTGTGCACAAAAGTCAACTTTGACTTTTTGAGATTTTTCACCAAAATGGATTTTTAACCCTAAAATGATGTTGATGTATGATTTGAATCATCATTCATCAAGAAAAATCAAGAAAAGTGAGATAACTTGTAAAAGGGGTAACCATAAAACTTAGAAATTTTTCTAAGTTAAAAATAAAGTGGCAAAGGTACCAACTTTGGAGGACCATAACTCCTAAACCACAAGGCCATTTTTTCTCATCCAAAGATGTATTTGTATCCCTCATTATCACCTAAAAAAACTTCAACTACAAGTCATTCCAATTCATTAAGGATTTTGAGTTATGGAGTGATCAAAGTGGCTGAAAAGTGAAAATGTCACTTTTTCCAACACTTAGTGAAATTTTCACTAAGTCAGATTCTGCCTCACTTTTTGCCAAATGTAGGGGGATTTTTCACTTGGAATCAAAAGGGATCAAAACCAAACTTGTTCAAACAGTTGTTGTATCATGTAAGAGCTTTCCAAAATGGCCAAGAACATTGCCAAATTCAACCTACACCATGAGATACAACATTGCCAAGTTGCCTTGCTGAAATCTGTCAAGGCAAGGAAGAATTTGCAACTTTGGTCGATTTTCCAAAATCATCCAAATTCAATTGCTCCTATCCACTTGGACACCTCAGAGGATTGTATCTAAAGGGGACAATCACTGAGCCAAGCCTCCAAAGTCCATGGAACAAGAAATAGCATGTTGAACCTAGAATGGCCAAAATAGGGACAAGACTTCAAATTTGGAATGAGGCATTCAATGAAACCATCAAGGTGGCATGGACTGAGCCATTCTCATCTGAAATCAGTCAAGACTTATCCAAGACCAAGGGAACCGAAGCTCTGTGCCCTAACCTCTAGTCAATGGCTAGAGGAGACTTGGATTTTCATTTGCCAACATTGGCCAAACCTACTTACCAGCTGCCATGCACTATTCCTTGCAAAACAAACTTGCTCTACTATAAATAGAGCTCAATTGTGGTCAGTTTGAGTACACCAAAGCCATCTAACAGATGCTTTCCTCAAAATCTCTTCTTTCACTCCAATTTTGCCTTCTAAGGCAAGTCACTATCGGGTTTTGAGTTTGAGAGCAATTCCAATCAAACCAATCACTCACACACCTCACATACATCACATATGAGCTGATCAAACACTTAGATTACTTCTGAAACATCAATTTCACAAAATCACCAGCTGGTTGCTCAAGGTTTTAACCAAAGTGCAGCTGAGGTACCACAAAATGATCCAGCCAATTTCAATCAAGTCCAACCATCCAAACACAATCCATAGGGTGTAGGGAATCTGTTAAGATCATCACAACTCATCTGTAACACCTCCAAATCAAAAATCACTTTGAACTTGCTGTCACGGCCTAGAGGTAAGCACATACTTGGTCATCTCTCAATCTATGCATATTTCCTCGCACAATAATTTGGCCATATGTTCATAATCATGCATGGAATGTTTTCCCTCAATTAATTGCATTGTTTGAATCGTGTATCAAAAATCCTAGCCTTCATGCAGAAATTAGGGTTCTTGAGGTCTCTTCGTGATTTCTTGTTGTATGTTTAATTTAAATGAAATTAAAGTACATAGACATGATCGTGAGGTTGAGACGAGCATAATGATATGTGGATTACATGATATGATTACGTATTCATGGAGATTGGATAGAAAATGCAAATCTGAGAAACCAAGAACACGTGCGTGTTCTTCAGCTGTTCTTGGCGCCATTTTTCATATATTCAAATATTTGAATTTTGTGATTTTGTTTAATTGATTCAAAAATTAATTTCTCTCTGAGTTTTAATGATTTTGAGTTGATTCTTTTTTTAATAATTCACAAAAATGTTAAAATATTTTATTTTCACAAAAAATCCCAAAAATATTATTTATTTCATATAATTGATATTTTGTAAAGAATTAATATTTTGATTGTTTTTGGCATTTTAAATATTTTTTCTACATTGATTTTGCAACTTTTAATGCTTTCTAATTATTTTGTAGGTCAATACTTAATTTTTGAAGCATTAATCCAAGATCACAATTTGTTTTCCATGTGTTAAACAATTTTTGATCATTTTAATTGAATTTTTATTCAATTAAATACATTTTGAAAATAAATTAGGGTTTTGGATTAATTCAACCCTCATAAATCATTTTCAAAACTCTTTGGGCCTCTTGAGAGAGTGTAAGACCCATCCCCCCTTGTACAAAAACTTTTTGGGCCTCACTCATTGTATAAGTCCCTCTGTACAAGTAAACGGCACGATCGTCGCCCGTTTAAAAATAAAAATCATCTGGGCCTCTCCTTGAGCTATAAGACCCATTCAAAACACTTTGGGCCTCTATTAGAGTGTAAGACCCAATCCCCCTTTTAACCAAAACATTTTGGGCCTCACTTATTGTATAAGTCCCTCTGCGTTAAAAGAAAATCTCGGCACGATCGCCATTTTTAAACGAAAAATCATTTGGGCCTACCCTCGTGTTATAAGCCCCACTCTTTTTTCTTTAAACCTTTTTGGGCCTCTTGAGAGAGTGTAAGACCCATCCCTTTGTACAGAAAACATTTTTGGGCCCCAGTCACTTGTATAAGTCCCGCTGTACAAAGGCAAACAGTGCGCTCACTGATAAAACCCTGGGCCTCTCCTTGAGCTGTAAGCCCCAAATCTTTCTTTTTCAAAGCATTTTCTCCTTTGATTTTGAATATAGTGTTGTTTTCAATCTTTCTTTGTTGAACAACTAACCAAACAACATGGAAGCACTCCAACCGAGTAAGTGGTTATCGCTTTCGTTTACTGCTTTCATATTATAAACTGTATTGTGGGGCTGCTCACTGTAAGTCTCCTTTCATAAACTCCTATCTACTGTGTAATAATAGTATAGATATTTCGAGTTTCCCAGGCTACTACGTCTAGAACTAGGTGACGCCGTTTCATTTATTCGTAGAAATAGACGCCTAGATCCCCAATAGGAGCACCAGATACAGTCTTCTCTTCGGCTGTCCTCCTTAGGAATCGTCAAGAAGCTCTACTCCCCAAGATGAATGTATTCTCCGTGAATGGCATCTTTGAGTTTCTTCCAAATTCTCGAACTTTCCTGACTTGATCTATTCCTTGTGGATAGCTTGTCTTGAATGTCTCGGGGTTTGGGTACCCACTACGGTCATAATCTTGGACCTTAACTAAGGAACCCTCTTTAAAAGCTAAAAGTCGCTGGATAGTAAACCTCGCACGTTTACCAGTGGTTTTTATCTTTAAAAGAGTTATCTCTCCTAATGGAAAGGAGATGATAGACCCACGGGCTTTTTAAAAGCATCGGCCTCCTCTTGGGCATTATTCAAGGACACTACGGCTTCTTAGAAGTATTCACAGCCTCCTCGTAGGCTTCGTATAATGATCTCTTCCTCCGGGAATGATAGCCTCCTCTTGGGCTTCGTACAAGGACCCGTCGGCTTCTTAAAAGTTTCCAGCCTCCTCTTGGGCTTCGTACAAATTGTCCCGACGACCTCCTAGAGGTATAGGAACAGAACCTAGTCATCCTCATAGAACAGTCCTTTCATAGAGTCTACTACTGTTTCTCAAAGCATAGTACGAAAGATAAAACTCTAGACACGGACAGTCTAACTTCCTTGAGTCCCAAAAGACATTCTCAAGTGACCCCTTCGTTAAATAGGAAGGAAACCCGCAGACTCGGACAGTCTCAATACCCTTTGGATTTCCAGTTTCCCCAAAGAAAAGGAAACAACCCCGATCCTCACATCTAACCCATGAGTACAGTGATGCTCATATAAGAACTGATTTTCTCTTTCAAAATCAGTATACTGGACCTGTCACTTAACTGACACAATAACCTTAGCCTTCTCTTGGGCTTTGTACAAATGATTCTCCCCAGCGGAGTCGAACAACGTTTAGCCTCTCTCTCGGGCTTTGTACGAGACACATAAGAGACTCCCTCGTTGAGTCAATCCCCCTTTCGCCTCCATCTCCGGCTTTGTACGAGATACAAAAAGGTTCTTATTGAGCCAAACAAACAATCGCCTCCATCTCGGGCTTCATACGAGATACAAAAAAACTCCCTTGTTGAGTCAAATAGCCTCCATCTCGGGCTTTATACGAGATACCAAAAGACTCCATCGTCGGGTCAAAATCTTTTAGCCTCTCTCTCGGGATTTGTACGGGACACAAAATTGCCTCCTCTTAGGCTTTGTATAATGATTTTCCTAGCGGAAATTAGCCTCCTCTTAGGCTTTGTATAAGAAAACCACTGGTTGATCCAATTAACCTTTTAGCATCAAAGTTGTGCCTCGTTCACAGTATACAAACATCAACAACTCCTTCCCCTTCATCTAATCGCTGTAAGCGGCAAGCCTCTGGATCATCTATATCCACGCCACTGTTCCTCTTTTAGCATGAGAAATTCCTAAGGAAAGATGGCATTGCTCTACACTGAGTTAAAGTCTTCTCCTTCAGGTTAAAACCCTTTCTTCGGAAATTATGGCATTGCTCGGATCCGCGTATCCCAGTTAAAGTAATTCTCCTTCTCCCCTCTTTAGAGATGACAAATTCTCTCTAAAGCCGAGGTCTTTCAGCTTCACGTCTTGGGCTTTGAACAAAACACAAATAGACCTTTCAGCTTCACATCTTGGGCTTTGAACAAGATACAAACCACCTTCAGCTTCACATCTTGGGCTTTGAACAAGATACAAACCACCTTTCGCTTCACGTCTTGGGCTTTGAACAAGACACCAAAAACCAATTTCCTCCCATAGAATAGGAGGAACTATGAACGCTCTGATTTCCCTGTTTCGGTAAACGGGAATACGTAGGCATAAGATGGAAAGAAAAGATCTTAGCGAGCGCAATCAACAAAAAACCCAAAACCCATATCTCTATCAATCAAAAGCAGTATTTCAAAAGCATCAGTCCTAACATCCTAATCCTTGTTCCCCGCCAGAAACCTTCTGCCCAGGTAAAAAAGAAAGAAAACAGTATTGGCGAAAATACAAATAACCAGTACAAAGGCTCCCCACATTGATAGCATCCGTAACCTAACAGACCGCTGTTTAAACTTAGTATGCAAGCAGGGTTAATTGGAGACATCTATTTCCCTTCCTTATTTAGCTCACAATAGGATAAAAAATGAATCGACCTGTAGTCAAAGCTCAAACCGCAGAGAGCGACCAGTGCTTAAGAACCGCGTCCAAAATCGCTCGCTACACAATGTGTTGTGATTATTTATAAAAATAAGGGTTACTCCCTATTTATAGATTTAGGTTTACTTGTTCTCCAATCCAAAGCCCAAAACTATAAAAGCCCAAAATACCTATTTTAGAACTATATCAAATCAAATCTAAATCAAATCTGTGTGAAACAACTGTTTCGACACACCCTTGCTTCGACACTTCGACACAAGGAATTACAATTTAACACTAATTAGGTTTTGTCACACCACAGAATGAGAGACTAGTATGCTATTTATAATAAAACCTAACATACTAAACTAATGGGACTTTTAACAATTACTCATTACAAGCTAACTTAGGGTACAACCAAACTTAAACAATTGGATCATTAACACAAGGCCCAATTTGACAACTACATACTAGAACACAATTCGACTACAGCATGTAGGTCTTCGACAACCACATGTGAAAAGACTTCGACGACATGATACACTAGAGTTTGATCAAATATTTGACAAATCTCCACCTTGGATATAACTCTAACAACAAGAACAAGCTAGTTTTCTTTATGTAGCTTTATCAACTGCATACAGTGGAAAAACTTACAACTGGTCAGCGTCTTGGTGATCATATCAGCAGCATTATGATCTGTCGAAACCTTCAGCACTTGGACTTCTCCATGCTCAATTATTCCTCTGACGAAATGCAGCCTTACATCAATGTGCTTGGCTCGCTCATGATAGGTTGAATTCTTCGACAGGTGTATTGCACTTTGACTATCACATTTAACAATGATACTTTGACCTTGAAGTTTTAGTTCCTTTGCAAAACCTTCAAGCCACAATGCTTCCTTCACAACTTTAGTTAGGGCAATATATTCCGCTTTAGTGGTTGATAAGGCAACAACCTTCTGAAGTGTTTCTTTCCAACTGATTGTTGTCCCAAACATAGTGAACACATATCCAGAAATAGATTTTCTGGAATCCATACAACTTGCATAATTAGAGTCGACATATCCTTCGATTGTTGTATTACTATCTTCACCCAAGGCTCCACCATAAATTAGGACTCTATTCAGAGACCCATTTATATACCTTAGAATCCACTTCAATGCTTGCCAGTGAGCCTTTCCAGGATTCGTCATGTACTTGCTTACAAGACTTACTGCATATGCTATGTCGGGTCTAGTACAGACCATAACATACATCAAAGAACCCACTATATTAGCATATGGAATGTTATTCATATAAGCTCTTTCGACATCAGTACTGGAACACTGATCTATACTCATCTTGAATTGAGAGTTTGTCAGAGTCACAACAGGCTTTGAATTCAACATACCATACTTTTAGAGAATCTTCCGTAGGTATGCCTCTTGAGATAAGCATAATTTCTATTGCTTTATATCTCTTCGGATGTCAATCCCAAGAATCCTGGACGCAGCTACCAGATCCTTCATGTCGAACTCCTTATTGAGTTCAGCCTTCACCCTCATTACATCTTCGACAATGTTGCTTTCTATTAGGATATCATCCACATAAAGCAACAAAATAACAAATGAATTACCACGTCGAAATTTGAAGTAAACGCAGCGGTCGAACCGACTTCTAATGAAAATTATGCGTGCCATGAACTTTTTGAATCTCCTATTCCATCGTAGAGGAGATTGTTTCAGTCCATATAAAGATCTCTTCAGCTTGCACATATAATCTTCCTTCCCCTTTTCGACATACCCTTCAGGTTGCCTCATCAGGATTGTTTCATCTAGATCACCATATAAGAACGCAGTCTTCACATCAATCTGTTCCAGTTCAAAGTCGAATTGTGCCACCATGGCAAGCAAAAATTCGAATGGACCTATGCTTTACAACATGAGAGAACACATCATTGAAGTCAACACCTTCTTTCTGAGTGAACCCCCTAGCAACCAATCTTGCCTTGTATCTCTTTGACGCCACTCCTTCGATTCCATCCTTAACTTTGAAAATCCATTTACAGCTGACTAACCTGGCTCCAACAGGTTTCTTAATCATTTCCCATGTGTTTTTATCATGAAGAGATTTCATCTCATCATCCATGGCATTCAGCCATTCAGTCGTCTTTCGACTCCTCATAACTTCCTTATAGTCTATATGTTCTTCGTCAAGAACCTCACTTGTAGAGATTAAGGCATAAGTTATAAGATCTACATACCCAAGTCTCTTAGGGGGCTTGATGACTCTCCTCGACCTGGCTCTTGCTAGCAGGTAGTCATTATCAGTCTCCTCATCTTCGACAGCAACTTCTGGTTCATCTTCGACTTCATCTGGGATACGCAATTCAGCCTCAACATGCTCCACCTCAACAGGAATCTCTCCCTGTTCCATCTATTCGTCAGCATCATCAGTTTTCTTGAAAGCCATCTCAGCTTCATTGAAAACTACATCTCGATTGGTGATACGCCTCCTATCACCTGGCTCAAGGCACCATAGCCTATAAGTTTTGACTCCTTCAGGGTATCCCATGAACATTCATTTCAGAGCTCTAGGTTCGACCTTGTCTTGCCTAATGTGAGCATAGGCCATGCAAATAAATACTCTCAGTCTGTCGAGACTAGGTGGATGTCCCGACCAAACTTCTTCAGGTGTCTTCATTTCTAATGCAGTCGAAGGACATCTATTTATTAGATATGTAGTTGTCGAAATAGCCTCAGCCTAAAACACCTTCTTTAACCCATTACTAGTCAACATGCATCTAACTCTTTCCAAAATAGGTAGATTAAACCTCTCTTTTAAACCATTTTGTTGTGGAGTACCTGCAGTAGTTTTGTGCCTTGCAATACCTGAGGCAGCACAAAAGCTGTCAAACGCCTCATTGCAAAATTCAACGCCATTGTCAGTTCTCAACCTCTTGACCTTTCTGCCTGTCAGATTTTCGGCCAGAGTCTTCCAACCTTTGAAATTCTCAAAATTTTCATCCTTAGTCTTCTGGATGAATACCCATAACTTCCTGGAATAATCATCAACTATGGATAGAAAATACCTTGCTCCTGAATGTGATGGACCCCTTGCAGGCCCCCAAAGATCAGCATGGATGTAATCAAGGGATCCATGAGTTCTTTGTTTGCCTTTGTTGAACTTCACTATGAAAAATTTTCCAAGTACACAGGGTTCACAAAATTTCAGCTTTTCGACTTTTTTTCCTCCAAGCATATTTTGTTTCTGTAATTCGACCAGACCCTTTTCACTAACATGGCCCAATCTCATGTGCCAAATTTCTGTCTCCGACAAAGGTTTCGTGGATGCAACATTTGTCGACAACTTACAACTTCGGCCTCAAGGGTATACAAGCCTTGTTTCTTCACGCCTCTCAAGACTTCCTTCAACCCCTTCATGACTTTTAGGATACTTTTATCTCCCTGGAAAACATATCCCTTCTTGTCGAATTCACCAAGAGAAATCAAAATTCTCTTCAAATCAGGTACATACATGACTTCAGTCAATAACCTTATTGACTCATCATGGAGTTTGAATCTCACAGATCCAATACTTGTAATTTTGCAAGCTTTGTTGTTTCCCAGTAGCACTGATCCACCATCTTGATCACATAGCTCCTCGAACAATTCTCTGTGTGGAGCCATGTGCCAAGTGCAACCTAAATCCATTCCTTAGCTTTCATCCTTCTTTCATTAGTACACACGTGACCTACCTTTTGGCATCTCTCACAGTATTTAGGTTTCCATTCGTATTCCACCTTTTGTCTTCGCTTTTGGCCTTCGTGATCTTTAATTGTGACTTCCTCACATAGTTTTTGCGTCTCATCAACCTCCGCCAATATTCGCGCATAAGTGACCTTGAGCTTCCATGCAGTACATTCATCTGTGAAAAGAGGATTACCTATCGCGCTGCCAATTTTGCCCATACTTTTTTCCCCCCATAAATGTAAAGGAAGTTGAGGGAATTTGACCCACACTGGGACTTTTCTAAGCATGCCTCGTTCCATCGAAAAATCTTGTCGCCATTCCATGATAACCATCGGCATATTTTGAAACTTATACGGCTCCTTCATTATCACCTCATCCCTATTTTTACATGACTTGAATTTTAGAATGAAATATCCTTCATTATTATAGTAGATTTCTGGCAGTGTCACAAAACTCCATGTTCTAGTCATGTAATTCTTAACAGCGCGCATACACAAATTCGTTCCAAGAACATACATTATCAATGATGTTTCCCAGAATCTCATCTCCGATTCAACATCTTCTTCTTCGATTTCCACTTCCACTTGGTCGTCGACAATCTTGGGCGCACTAAACTAAATTGGCATTCCATTTGTAGCATTACGATTGCACCTAATGACATCCACCCACAACTTTTCATCTCCTTTCCATTTATCCCCTTTCTCAGAAGATTTAGGGTTTTCATTGACCTCCTTCTCATCATTCCTACCCATCTTCTCGCATGCGTCAGGTATTGCTCCCACATTTTCATCTTCCAATTCATCTTCAATCAATTTCAAAATCTTTCCCGTTGAGTTGTTTTGCTCCGGCGGCTGGGTTGTCTGTTTCTTCGGTATTCCCCGCCCCCGTGACATAGCTATACGGTAGCTGTATATTATTATTATTATTATTGATCTAAAAACTAATATTGGAAAAATTAAAAATAAATAATGAGTTAAAATTAACAAAAACTATTAAATCTTGTCAAACTATTAAAAAATGTTAAACTATTTTAAAATTTTTGAAAACACTACCTATAGACAACATGTTAATAAAAAAGTAATGTTTTTATCGTTAAATTTAAAAAATCTGTTTATCGGTCCATTGATTTAAAGAAACTTACTATCCACAATGACAAATTTTAATATTCATGTCATATATTATGGGAAATTTTGTAATCTTTTATTATAAATTTGTCCAAATAGACATTTTCAATATATATATATATCACTACTACAAAACGGCCAAACAACAACGCCGGGTTTACAACGGTATCCTATACACCATTCTTATAGTGCGTACTGGATGCGCGCGCATTATTTTAATTAGAAACTCAAGGGTATAATAACGGTTGTTATGAAAACCGTGGTGATAAAATCTAGCTATCATGAGTTCGAACCTCATCACCCTCAAATAGTTTATCCATTTGACGTAAATGCTCCCTTTTTAAGTTTTATTAATATTTAACTAAAAAATAATAAGGATATCACGACGGATTTTTCTCAAAACCGTTGTTACAAATTAAAGCTTCTTTTTATGTATTTTAAACACCAAGTATATATATATCAATTTATCCATTGAAAAAAGAAACAAGACGAAACAACGCTAACACCAACGTCGTCACCATTGTCGGGAAGAAGACAACAACAACAACAAAGTGTTCTACTTTAAGGTGTTGCAATGTCACATTTGAATACAAAATCATCCAAAGGTGTTTCTACGTCTTGTTCTAGTGTAAAATCTCGATCTGGAAATTTTTGTGGTTGTGATTGTCGTATGGTTTCGTATCAATGCAAGAAGGGACAAAATAAAGGAAGGTTTTTTTGGAGATGTCCATTTTGGAGGAGCGATGAAACATGTAATTTGTTCATATGAGATGAAGACGTGGGAGAAAGAGATGGAAATGACGATGAGAGCATTATGAAGTCAGAGTTGGAAGTTGTGGGCTATCTGAAGGTTATGTATGAGGATTTAAAGAAAAAGAACAAGAATTTGGAGAACAAACTGAAATCAGAGATATTTTCTGGAAATATCAAGATGTTATGTTTTTTTGTCTCCTTTATTTTAATATTTACTTTGTTATGAAATGTAATAGATGAATTAGGGTTCGAATTACATTGTTGATGTTTAAACTGCAGATGCATTGTGAATTACATTGTTGATGTTTAAACTGCAGATGCATTGTGAATTACATTGTTGATGTTTAAATTGCAGATGCATTAAGTTAGAAGTTAAGGCGCACCTTTTCTTTTTTATTTATTTTAAAATTCATAAATAAAAGGGTTATCACTACGGTTCTTCTGGTTAACCGTAGTGATATATTTATAATAAATAAATACCTATCTATACGGTTTTATTTATTTTAAAAGTCACAGATAAAAGGGTTATCACTACGGTTATTCTGGTCAACCGTAGTGATATATTTATAATAAATAAATACATATCTATACGGTTGTTATTGTTAACCGTTGTGAAATAGTTTACCCATATATAAGCGAAATAACTTTCACTTAATTGACAGTAACGCCGTTGCCTTCAAAGTGAAACCCTAGAACCCATTTTTTCTCTTCGTTTTCACCATTAGCTGTGAATCTTGTGCTTCATACATTAAGTTATTCTTCTTCTTCCATCTATTGTTAGATATTTCGCATTATCTCGTTTGTTGCATGTTGTTTTTGCTAATTGTTCTCATTTTTTCAGATTCGTTTTCACTATCTTAACAAAGATCATACTTTGGAAACTTCATAATGTTTGTGTTGCTATGGAAAAATGTATAAGAAGCATGCAGCTATGATGGAAACTTCATCCACCTTATACTTTTTTTTCATAGCATCACGAACAAGATGCTAGTAAATGAAGAAACAATAGTGTAAGCAAACTTTATCTTGTTTTAGAAGCAATGAAAAGAAGTATAAGAAGTATGAAGCTTTTGTGTAAGCTTCTTCCTCCTTATATTTCTTTTTCATGGCTTCCCAAACTAGTTCAACATCATAATTGATTCCTGTTCCACGATTAAAATCATTAAAAGGTGCGTTATTCCTGTTCCTCTCTTTACTCATCACCGGATTATGGTTTTAGGGTTTGTTTTCAACTGAGGATGCTCATTTTTGAAGTTTGCTTTGTTTCCTTTCAGGTTAAGGGGATGATACAGGGTGATGATACTGGTGGAAGCAAGCGTATTATATCAGTTTATAATTTCTGGATCTGGTATAGAATGTTGTTTGAGTTTATCATATTCTATTTACATTGTTTGTTTAACTAACCCTCACTTAAAGTTTGCTGGTGGTAGCAAGCGTATTATATGAGTTTATAATATCTGGATCTGGTATAGAATTTTGTTTGAGTTTATTATATTCTATGTAGATTGTTTGTTTCACTAACCCTCACTTAAAATACATTCAATTAATTTGACATAGATACTTATAATCTGCAAATTAAGTTGTATTTGACAACCAACTTAAACAAACCAATGTTGTTTTCTGATTGCATGCCTCTCATCATTTATCTCACGTTCTTTTATATATAGATTATGGTATAATGACCTGGCTCCTTAGATGCATCGCCATCTTCCATTATAGTTAAATCAAAGATGAGGCAAATTATCCAATGTCTTGTTGATCTTATGGAAATTTAACTATAATCAAAGATATCGATATATCGAAGGAGTCAGATCAATAAACCACAATATATGTAAAAGAGCGTGAAATGCACAATCAGACGAATGCAATCAGAAAACAATATCGGTTTGTTTAAGTTGGTTTTCAAGAACAGTTTAATTTGCAGATTATAGACATCTTCATCAAATTTAATCCATGTATATTTATTTAGTGAGGTGTTTGGAAAACAAGCAATCTACATTTAATATAATAAACTTAGGGTACTTACAACAACGGTTATCTATTGTAACCGATATCATAAGTAATTTATGTTTTATATAAATTCGCTGCTGATGGGTTTCGAACCCATAACCTAAGTGTATGTATCGCAACGGTTTATTATCATAACCGTTGTGATATATGGCGCGCGTCCTGCCTTTCAACAACGGTTTCCAAACCGTTGTAGAAACAACGAACTTACAACGACAATCTACATAACAACGCATTCGCCCGCATCATTATATGTCATTCCTAACCGTTGTTAAATGGGTTTTTCGTAGTAGTGTGTATATATATATATATATATATAGAGAGAGAGAGAGAGAGAGAGAGACCAACGACAATCTACATAACAACGCATTCGCCCGCATCATTATATGTCATTCCTAACCGTTGTTAAATGGGTTTTTCGTAGTAGTGTATATATATATATATATATATATAGAGAGAGAGAGAGAGAGAGACCAATAAGTTAGATTTTAAATTGGAGGGTCCAAAACTTCTTTTAAAAATAATAAGACGATCAAAAGTATATCTAAGCCTTTATTTTTCACTTATCAATTCTTAAAGTTGAAAATCAAAACATTTGATAGCTATTTTAAAGACAGTTTATAAAACATGAGGGAGGGAGAGAAAAAGGAAGAACTTGAGGGTTAGTGATATAGATTTTCATTTTTCTCCAATTAGTTTTAGAAAAATAGAGATTCCGAATTCATTAATTACTGGATCAAGTTAATTTTGTAGACAAGGTTCGTCAGACACATTGCTACTCGTTACAACCCCAACAATAAAATGTACACAAGTTAATTTTGTTTACAAGTTAATTTTGTACATAAGTTGATCAAGTTGAATTCCTTTAATGTCTCATATGTACACATCTCAATCCCTAGTAGAAAATAAATCCATTGCACAAGCTCTTTAAAATGCATGTGATATATCGGTTTCTAATTTTGCCAATCCATGCAGCAAACGTAAGTGTCTCTCAATCAAGATACCCGAAGATACTTACAAAGAAGGTCTCAAATGCTGCAAGAATAATTTACATGGGAGATTGACCAATATTAAAGGTAACATACCATTGAAGGCATTAGAATTATTTGATAAACTCATGATTTTATGGAGCCCAATAACTAATTGGGATTTAACTCCTTTTGGATGTGGATTTTTTAAATGTTTTACTCAAATAAAGAGAGGATTTCAACAAAATTTAGAGTGTAGGGACATGAAACTTTAACCCTCGCTCATGCGTTTGTCTGCATAAACGATATATTTTAGACTTGAAAGTTTGAAGATTACAAATGCTTAAGTATGGTTGGGAATGCATGTTTTTCCATTAGAGTATTAAGAACCAAATACTTTATTTGCAATTACTTATGGTATTGGAAGTCCTTTATCAATTGATGAGCTTACTAGAAAAATAATATTGGGGGATTTTGTGAAGATGATAAAAACACAAGAAGAGTGAGGTTGAATTGTGTTAGATTTTTCTTTCTTTTTTAAAAATCTCTTATCAGATTCTGAAGACAGAGTCTAGAATCTAAATCAGAGTTAAGTGTTTAGTAGTGGATTAAAGCAGTTCAGAGATAGAAAGGAAAGAAAGAGACACACAACCAATTATCTTGGTTCCTCCCAAAAATTGAGAGTAGTCCAGACCCCTTGCACTTCAAAGGGATTTCACTATAATCAAAAGTGATTACAATTGTTCCTGCCAAAGAAAGAGACTTTCAATCCTCAAACACACATGTAAGAAACTTCTAATGATCAAGCACACAAGCAAGAAACTTCCAATGCTCAAACACACAAGTAAGAGACTTCTAACTCTCAAGCACACAAGCAAGAGACATTTTAGATGCTCAAGCACTTAGCAAGAGACTTAAAATGCTCAAGCACACAAGCCAGAGACTTCTTAAACTCTAAATTACATTTAAGAGATTGTGAAAAACTACACTTGATATACAATTAGAGGTGTAGAAAAAATATAACACAGAAAGAATTCTTAAGAGTTAAGAATTTTTAGAATATGCAAGTGTTAAGATATTCTAAGTTAAACTTGTGCTTTTTAAATGTCCATTCTCAGTACTAGTACTAAGTTATCTTCATAAATTTTAGTTTATGGCCTTGCGCACTTGAACATTTGTTAGTATACCATATTGTACTTTAAATACTTTATTATCATCAAAACCTTAGAGATATGGTACAAACCAATTTTGTTCCAAGATTTTCACGTGTGCAGATAGACCTTAACATGTCAGATACTTTCCATGATCGTATTTTGATGGGACACAGTTCAAAAATGAGTTTAAAAAGGTAGTATGACGAAGCGACACTCAAGTCGTCTCGCAAGGACTCTAAGTTTAAGTTAACCGAACTAAACAACAAAATTGGGGGTTTGGGATTTCAAATAATTGAAACAAAATTAAAGTAAACTGAAAAAAAAAATATGATGAACGAGTTAACTTACTGGTTCAGTTTCAGACTTATCATCAACTATTACCATTGAAAGCTCATTTGAAATCCCTTTTCTACAAATAAATACGCTGCATCCGAAATTTTAGTCTTTGGTCATGCACACTTGAACATTTCTTAGTATACCTTATTGTTCTTTAAATACTTTATCATCATCAAAACCTTAGAGATATAGTGCAAACCAATTTTATTCAAGCAACCTCCCCCTTTTTCATAATGACAAACACAAGTATATGAAAATAATGGTTGTTAATTTAATTATCTGGTTGACTTCAGGGTCTGAGGTTTGTAAGCTCCCCCTAAGTCTAATAGTCCAAAAGGTGAGCTTTGTAAGCTCCCCCTAAGTCTAATAGTCCAAAAGGCGAGCTTTGTAAGCTCCCCCTAAGTTTAATAGCCCAAAAGGTGAGCTTTTTAAGGTCCCCCTAAGTTCTATCCAGGTTAATTAAATTGATCTTAAAAGAAGAGTAAAATAATCTTCAAAATTTAAGCAAAAATAGTTCTTAACTATCAGTTTCAAGCGCTTAAATACTTATATATCTACTCCCCAATTTGTCATCAACAAAAAGAATAAAGAATAAAGGAAGTAGAAAAAGATTTTGAAGAAAAATAATTTTAAACCAAACAAAAGAGTTGTCATATTGCACATAAAAATTTCTGAAAAACTCAGTAATAAAGGACAACAAAGGGTACTAAGCCCAAATTCTAGGGTATTTTCTTCAAAATCTCCAAGATGGATTTGATGTCAAACTCTATAATATGTTGCTTGGAAACCACATAGTGTAGTTGAGTATCCATTTTGTCATGTTTTTATATCAGCTACTGAAGCTAGTTTCTGCTCTAATTGCTCCTTCCTCTGACTTGTAGAAGCAACAGTCTCAGAAGTGAAGGATTCTAGGTTTTGTAGAACTAAATACACAGAGGTTCTGAGGGTATCCCACTGAGGAACATAAGTAAGTGCGTCAGATGCAGTGAGTCTTTCAGTAACCATTTCATATATCCTATCATGCAAAACAAATATATATTCTTCCACTTGGGCTATGATGTGAGGTGGAAGGTTTAGATAGAAATTTTGTGGAAGGGGTGAAGGAATATGCGAGGTCATTTATTCTTAGAAAGAAACAAGTATTGTGCCAGAACCTGACACATTATTTGGATCAAATCCTTAAGGTTGAGGGCCACATTGTGTTTTTGGTACAATTTGGTCAAGTGTGGCTTCTGGTTGGGGTTCGTCTTCTGGTTGAGGGGATTGTGGGGCAGTGTTTTTTATCAGGATAGGGTTCAGGTTGAGCTTCATGTTCTGGTTGAGGTTGAAAAAGGTTTGGTTGACGTTCAAAGTTAGGTTGGGATTGATGTTCAGGTTGATGAAGGTTGTTTTGGTCTTTGAATTGGTGAGATTCAGAAAATTGATGTTGAGGGTCAAAAGATGCGGTTTTAAGGGGTATGGCTTAAATTGGATATATATTCATAGTTTCAAATTATGATATTCAGAACTAGAACTTGATTTTGCATTGGAAACATGGATAAGGGATTCAAACATGGTGTTAAAGGGAATTTGTTAGTCAGGATCTGAGTATAGTACCAATTGGTTTTATTCATTAGTGAACTCACCAGCTAGGTGACTTGTGAGTTTCACTAAGGCAAATTTTATAGGGAAAGTTTATTTTTGAGAAACGTTCAAGTGCATCTTACTAAAGGTATGAGAAACTGATTTATCAGCATCAGATTCAGAGGTTGGTTTGGGAAAGGGCATGACGAGATTTATAGAGAGAGTCTTGTCATGTTTAGGTGAGAGAGTGTGTTCTAATGAATATTGTGGTTATTGATGAGGGAATGGCATTTTGGTTTTAGGTAGAGGGTTAGAATAATATAAAACTGACTAAGAGAAAGGATTATAAATCATACTTATAATTGCAGGTTCTACAGCATCTGAAGCTTATGCACCAACTATAGCTTCATCCATGATGTCTTCTTCCACCTTAGTTTTAAGAGCTTGAGTCTATGATGCACCATCAGCTCTCTCTTTTTCCTTGAAAATAGCTTCTGTAGTATCTTCTACTTGCAGAGCTTGATCCATCAGAACCTCAACATTAGAGGGATCTTCCATAGCTTTATCCAGCAGGGTAGATGTTATCAGCTTTTAATCTTCTATATTAGTTTCCTTCATCAAGTCCCGAACTAAATTTTTTGCTTCCTTTGTCTTCCTCTTCTTCTACTTCTTCTTAATTTACAGGAAAAATCATCTTTCTTACTTTCTTTGAAGGTGCTTGTCTGACAGAAGAAGAAGTTATCTTCTGAGGAGTCTTCCAAGTGGCTCCGCTTCTGGTCTTGGTAGGCATCAAGACAGCAGAAGATACCACTTCCTTTACTTCCTTTTGAATAGATGCATAAGCTGTAATGCCCTGTATAATAAATACCTAGAATAATACTATACAAGCGTTTTATTTAGTACTGACACCAACATAAGTGCCTAATGGCGTAATCCACATACTTGACCATTCTAAAAACATAAACACAACCTATGGTACAAGATATGGAAACTAGCCAAAACAATAAAAACTAATATCAATATACAATATCCTTAATTGTATACAACAAATTACACAGCGAAAACTAAAGCTAAGCTTCTCTTGAAACATCAAGGCATAACTCCACTTGTAAATCAAACCTGCAAACATCGCCTGAAAAATAACAACAATAATGGGGTGAGATATTAATCTCAGTGAGTTCCCTATCTTATGGATTATCTCGGCTTTACAAGGTTCTAGCCAATCCTAACTCAAATCAAAAGGGATGGGATATGACCTTGAGTTCACAATATTACACTATATGGAAACATGTTCATGAGTTCACCAACTCAAAATATCACTAATCGGTAACCTCATCAAGGCATCCCCTTTTCTCGTCCTCTTCTACGTCTAGAAGTCGGCACGAGTCATGGATCTTTGCACTTACTTGACATACGAAATGGATTTGGGTTCTACAGGCCATTAACCGTTATGAACCGTCACTTCAGGCCATTAACCATCACAAGTCTCTACCCGTAGGTTCCATTCGTACTGCATGCGGGAATCAAACCTGCCAAGTAATAAATCATGCGTACATTCAGGAGGAGCTCACTATATAAGCCTCAACTCGCGAAAATGGCAACTCAAGGAAACGGTTCCGATTACGTGATCTCACACATAAACATGATTGTATTCGACAATCACAAGGCCACATTCGCATTTTCTCATAAAACACAAAGGTTTACACACATGTTCCATACTAGTGTCTCACTCTCCTCTAGACCATTACTCGTCGAGGATGCACACCTAGGCATCGACGCACGAGCATCGCCATCTAGATTCTCTATCACAATCCTAGTCACAACCTAGAATCATATCATTTAGTTTTGGGTTAAAGTTTCCTCACTCTTCCTGATTCATTTTAAGCATGCATTTTCTCTCAATCATACTTAACAACAATTAGATAGATATGGCATAACACAATTTGCATAAGTAAACACTTATCACAATACATCACATTTTCATTCAATTGCCACCAAATAATTAATCCCACATCATACTCAATATTTTCACATTTTATTGGGTAGAGGATCGTCATAGCTTTCCAACGATACCAAAGGAACTTCATAGAAACTCAATGGAACATCTCAACAATTATCACAGATCATAATCACACATATATCGACTATGCAATGCATTTATTCCGCACTTGAACCGTTAGAAACATTGATTTAGCAAAATTACACATTAATCAACTTCTAACCTAACATTCTAACAACTCTACTTCTACACTTAAGGTTCTGCCTAGAACCCACCTGATAATCGAAGAGGAGTTTGAAGAAGATGATGAAGATGAAGATCTCCAAGTTTCTTCCCAAGCATTTTCCTATTTCCCTCTTCTCTTCTCTTCCTTTTCTCTTTTTTCTGTTTTCTTCTTCTTTCCCAACTTTTCTTTTCTCTTTCTCTTACAATATATATATATATATATATATATATATATATATATATATATATATATATATATATATATATAATACCAATATTATATAATATAACCCAATAGAGTAAAATATCTCCAGTTGATATTTTATCGTCTCACACCAATTGATCAATTATTAGAGTTACCTTAAAATCTTTTCTTGAAATAATAACATTGATCTGCCCCTTTCTAAAATAATTGATCTCTTCAAATTTCGCTAGTTGCTCTATTGATCCTAATTAACAATACTTAAAGAATTCCATTATTCCAATTGACCTAGGATATAGCACATAAACACTCATCTGATCTTATCTGATATCCAATTGAGTGTTTAGATAATATGGGGTATTACATAAGCATTTTTCTTTGGTGGCTTCCGAGTCTTCTTTTGAGCTTTAGAAGCAACCTATTTCCTCTTCATTTAATCCTTGTAAGCATTTTTAGGAGGATTTGGAATGTCATCCATAGTTATAAGTTTACCAGTTTCGTGTTTTGTGAGCTTGATATACTCTAAAATCACCTACGGATTGTCCATCTTGGAAATAAAAGGAAAATCCTCAATGTAACCAGTCTTACCACTTCTGGTGCTCAGTGGCTTCAAACTTCACCGCATCCTCCATGAAGAAAATCAAAGTGTTGATTTTAATGAACATCTCGATGCATCTGCTAAGTTGAACTATTAATTCACAACTCTCCTCATTGGAAATTGAGTAGCATCATCAAAGCAGATGTTTTAGGAACTTTATTTTTAATATTATAGTTTGTTTCTCTTTTTTCATTATTTTAACTTTGTTACAAAAAGACATTTATTTTGCTCTTCCAAAACTTCAAAAGTAAAAATCAAGTTCTAAAACCTTTTAAATATATCGAAAAAATATCCTAAAGACAAGATGCTACAAAAAATATTTTTTTGATCGTTCGATATTAAGAATATGTTATTTGATCCCTTAATTTTATTTTATGTTGAGTTATGGTCCCTTGCAATATTTCCGAGTCAATTTTGTTGATGGGACAATGTCTACAATGTCTACATCAACAAATTAAATATACAACTCATAATGTATAGGAAATTATATAAACTTGTCATTTTAAATTTGTAATCAAAATGAACTCAAAATAAGGCAATGGACAAAAATTTGGTTGTTACAATGGGGAACAATATATTTATTTAACAGTAATAAGAGGATAAAATGTGTATTTCAACCATTTTTTTTTAAATAAAGAAGGCATAGAAGAGGGGACTACTAGAATAAATGGAATTGATAAAAAAAAATGGACCAAAACAAGAGAAAGAGGGACCAAACCAAAACCTTGGTGATATTACCTAAAATTTGGTATACTAAGTCTAACATTTCTATAACTATACAAAAGAGCTCAAGGAAGCTCATTCCAAAAAGTGTAATCTAAGTAAAGTTATAGGT
Organism: Lathyrus tuberosus; assembly: GCA_022829125.1. NCBI lineage: Eukaryota > Viridiplantae > Streptophyta > Magnoliopsida > Fabales > Fabaceae > Lathyrus > Lathyrus tuberosus. Next base: position 496,809 of record JALAZF010000082.1, on the reverse strand, counting down.
TAGACTTGGATAAAATATGTGCACATTAATTCTCTTTCTTGAAAATGCAAGAAACCAAAAATATTCATATGTGAATAAGTCTTATAAACATGAAAGCTTAAGGAAGCTTATTGATTTATAAAAATAATCTGTATGCCCTTTTAAGCCTTATAAACTTATTAAATATTTTAAAGTTTTAAATATGTTTTATAAATTTTTTAAAATTTTAATGTTAATTGTTTTGGATTGTAAATAGTATGATTTGACTTTCAATAATTTCAGGGTTTCTTTTCTTTCTTTTTTTTTCTAATACTTTTAGCTATAATAAGCTTGGTATGCTAAGATATAGCTATCCATATAATTTATTTTTTTCCTCTTAAATAATTTCTGTTTGTTGGCTAATACATATTGCTTCATTAGGCTTAGAATTTAATGCCTAGAGCTTAAAAATAAAAATTATAAGTATAAAAAGATTTTCACTTAGAAATACATAATCTCTAAAAAATATTTCAAACAAACATAATATTTCACAATACATCATTGAAATTACAATATACTAATATAGGGAAACAAGCTTGCCCAATTATTCATTTGACAAAACACTTTAATAACAATAAAAAATAATAATAAAATGTTAGCAAGACACTCAATCTACTCACTTTGCAAAACATTTCATATTGTTGGTTGAAATTCACATGAGTATTTTTAGTTCATGTTGGTCACATTTCTAAATCGGATGTATCTCGTGAATTTCAACCAATAATAATGCAAAATGCTAGAGAATATGTTGTTAACAGTTATCTTATCATAAACAATTATTATAATTCACATACATTCTTATTCAATAACAACACATAAGATATTTTAAATCCTTAGACACATCTATATTCAGGAGGGATGGTTTTTTGACAAGCACTGATGATCAAGCTGAGGTCAAGAGGTATGTTTACGCTGATTCCAAGCACATTCGCCTTAAGTGCAATACAAAGACATGTTGCAGCTTCCAAATCAACCAAATCATCAATTAATGTACAACATTTACCACCAAAAGGAGGATTTCCATAGTTAATCATCCCTAAAAGACCAGCACAATCTCTTAACTTTAAGCTGTCTATGGGGCATTGACCTTGTGGTGAAGGTGGAGCTGTATTAACTGAAGGTGTTTGGTTTGGTGATGATGAAGCGATTGGGGAAGGTGCTGGATTTGGTGATGGTTGAGAACCATGAACATCAATGAATGTTGAGTAAGAAAGAAGAGAAAGCACTAAAATTATAGATAAAAACTTGTTGAAAGCCATGACTTATACTAGTTTTCTAATTAAATGTAGCAATAAGATGTGTTGATTGAAGTTGGATGTGTGAATCTTATTTATAAGCAAGAAAAAAGTGTGGGTGAATGTTATAAATCTAATTTGAGTGAATAGGGACTGAATAGATTTATTTTTTTACCACATTGTTCTTATTTTTGAATACTCTTTTACAGATAATAAAATTGTTTGATAGATATATTTTTAAAATGTATTCTAATATATATATATATATATATATATATATATATATATATATATATATATATATATAAATTTTTATATTTTATAATATATTTTAATATCTCTTATTATAATTTAGATATAAATGTTATTTAAATATAAAAATCATAATATATTTTAAAATTTTTATATTTCAAAATCAATTATATTTATATGTGCGAGATGGATAATATATACTCCAAATTACCTCTATTCCTCTCTATTTTACAGTGATAATATTTATATTTGTGTATACCATATGAATATTTACTATACATATCATAATTATTTTTGTGAGTGTCAAATAAATATGAGCTATATTGTCATTTCTATGAGTTATATTAAATATGTGTAAACGTTCACTTTTTTTGAAAGATTTCGCAAACACATGAATTCTTTCCATGTGCTGTGTTATGTATAAATTTACAAATTTCTTTTTCTTTATATTATTATTTTCTTTCAATTTTCCTTGGAAAAAATAATTTACCGTGTATCTTATACAGTCTCAGATACTGTATTTGTTTTTAATTCAAATAATACGTATCTTATTACTTTTAATTTGAAAGTGTAAACACTTTTTTTTCAAAAAAATAAATAATATTGTTGTTAAATAAAACATAAAATAGATACAAACAATAAAAAAAATAAAAAATAAAAAATAAAAATAAAAGAATAACCCTTTTTGATACCGAAATGAATAAACTTATAAGAGTAATGAAACATGAAAAATAAAAGAAAAATGTACTGTAGATATTATTTACAATTTTAGTTGTAATTTTAACATTTTTTTCATTCATAAAGAAAGATAATTCATATATTTTATTTTTTTAAGTTAAACAATATTACAAATATGTTATTAAGGTCATTTATTTTGCCATATTTTATATTTTACCTTTTAACGTCTATGTAATTTTGGTCACTTTATTTAAAAAAAAAACAATAAAATTTTGATATTTCTATTATAAAAATCAACTTTTGGTTCTTTAATTTCAAATTTTGAAAGATTTAGTACCCACCGTATTTTTTAGTCAAATTTGTTGACGTGACACCGCTTAAGATTGACAAACTTAAAATTTGTATCATATTTTATAGGAAAATTTGACGATGAGTCCTCTTATATTTGTCAAACAAAAGACGTTTACTTCTTTGAAATGAACCTCTAAATAAGGCAAGTGACCAAAATTCAGAAGAAAAACAATTAAAACTAAAGAATAAAATAGTTGATTTATAAAATAGAAGAGCTAAACATTATTTTATAAAAAAAAAAAACAAAAGATCAAAACTGCATTGCTACACAAAATCATCCCTTAGCATCAGTTTCATTGAGATTCCATAGAATAAGTATCATAAATATGCAGTGTTAATTCTAAGTATCAAATATATCATGCTTAAAAACATTATGTTTTGAGTTATCCACATCTTTCTAGAAGGAAATAAAAATTTTGATTTTAAGAAAAATCCCGATGCATCTGCTAAATTGATCTCCTGCTTAACAACTCTCATCTTCCAAGTTGAGTAGTATCTGTGAAATAGACATTGCATAAACTTTATTTTTAAAATTATAGTTTGTTTCTCTTTTTTCATTACTATAACTTTGTTATAAAAAGACATTTATTTTTCTCTTCTAAATTTTCAAAACTAAAAATAAAAGGTTCCAAAACTTTTTAAATATATATAAAAAAAATTCTAAAGACAAGATACTGTGAGTGCATTCCTCCAATTAGTCATATTTTGAATGATGTCAAAACTAGAAAAGTGTTTAAGCGTCTTTGTATATTGGGCGATATCAACCAAAGTTTAGATGTGAATTGATCATCTTAGCATTAGGGTGCATACAAATGTGTTTGAAAATGATTGGAAGAGCCTTAGACACGATTCATACATCAAAAACAAACTTTTATATGTGAACATTGTAGCATAGGCCGACACACACAAGTTCAGGTTGACCTATAGAAGCTTTCGTTTCAGTATAGGTCAACACATAGCTTGTACAGGTCGACCTCCATGCATCAATATTAAAGCCTGTAGGCTCGGCCCAAAGGTTGCCTCACTTAGGTCGACCTGAGTACCTTGACAGACCGACCTATTGCTTTCATAGGCTGACCTATGGCATTCAAAATCTTAAAAATTGTATTTCCTCTTATTTTTTTCTTGCATCATTTTTGCCTATTTCCTCTCACACATATATATATACTCATACATTCATCTTCTTCTAGTAAGGTACTAGTGTAAAACCTAAACGAAACTAGAATTACAAAATTTTTCCATCATCTTCAACCTTTCTTCTATGCATACACACAATCAAACTACACATAATCAATTTTTTGATTGGGTGACCATCACTACTACGAAAAACACATATAACAACAGTTGCGAAAGACCTATAATAATGGTTGAACAACCGTTGTTAGGTAGGGTGTGGTTGTAAGTGGACTATTTACAATCAAGGACTATTTTTCGTGATAGTAAACTAGGTAGCGCGCTATATACAATCACGGTTGTATTAAACAACTGTTGTTGTATGTCTTTTAATAAAATAAAAAAATGCAATACTAGAACAACAATAGTAAGAAAAACAAGAACAAAAAAACAAAAAAACAACAATAACAATAACAACAACGAGAAAAACAAGAAGAAGAAGAAGAAGAAGAAGAAGAAGAAGAAGAAGAAGAAGAACAACAACAACAACAACAACAACAACAACAACAACAACACTAACAACAACAAGAACAAGCACAAGAACAACACAAGGACAATAATAATAACAACAAGAACAACAAAGACAACAATAACAAAAAATAGAACAACAAGAACAACAACAACTACCATTGCTAACTTGGATTCATATTTTCCTTGTCTCATTCAGGTTGGGGAAGAGAAGGTGGAGTTTTGAAGTTTGTTAATGAAAGAAATGATACTTTCTAGTATTGTTTATGGAAGAAATGATATTTTTGAGCCTTGTTTAATGGAGAAATAGAGTGTTGTAAATGAAAGATGGTGTTTGGAGATAGAAGATGAAGATCATCTAAGTTGGAAGTTCTTCTAAGTTTTAGGTTTCAGGTGGATCACTAATGGTAGGTTCTTGAGCGTTGATACTCACTAAAGGACATCCAAGATTTGTTTAAGGACGGTGAAGAAACTCAATAAACACGCTTATATTTCCCAATGACCCTGAGTGACTTCTAAACACGCTACATACAACAACAGTTGTATTAAACAACTGTTGTTATATGTCTTTTAATCAAATATAAAAAATGTAGTAGTAGAACAATAATAACAACAACAACAAGATTCAAACTCGTGACCATGTGCTACATACAACAACAATTGTATTAAACAACCGTTGTTGTATGTCTTTTAATAAAATATAAAATATGCAGCAGTAGAACAACAACAACAACAACAAGATTCGAACTCATGACTATGCGCCACTTTTTACCATTGTTGAAACTTTCATTTATGGTAAAAAGTGGCTTAAAAATGAAAATAAAAAGAAAGTGTCTAATTGATTAGATTCATCAACGGTGGATCCTTTGGACGTGGTAACGAGGGTGTTGCTGTATATCCTTTTTGTTGTAGTGCATCTAAATTTGGGTTGATAACGTTCAATTAGATTGGTGTAACCGAGAATATTTGGTTGGTATCTTTGTGTGTTTCAAATAAAAAAGCCAAGACAAAGTTTTCCTTCAAGATCATTGGGATTTGAAGGTTATGGACAAGATCACGAAAACACGGATTCGACCGAGTGAATGCCTTGGGACAAGGTGGTTCCTTGCAAGGGACTAGCGCGAGACGGTGAACCGTGTTCGGGAATCTTGGGTTCAACAAGTGTGTGCTAGGAATTAATTCGACTGATCGAAAACCTTGAAGACGAGGAGGTCTTGCAAGCAAGTAGTCAAGAACAAGTGGATTGTAGTGGCATTGTCGGTGACTTGATCAAACTTTGATCAAGGGTATAGATGTGATAAAATAAAAAACAAACAATTGGGTTTGAAGGTTTAGAGCTCTTCATCTCTTGTATAAGCATTTTTCCAAAGATAAGGTTAATTGCAAGTATCTCAATTTGATTTCGAATTGAGGGCAGACGTACCCATAGCGAGGCCAATTCGAGAACTTCCTAAACAAATCTTTGTGTGTCTCTCTATCTCTCTATCTCTTTAATTTTTGTTTTCGCAAATTACCGAGTTCATCGTTGTTTGATCAATTCGATTGGAAATTGTTTTTCAATTATCTTTTAAAGTGTTGTTGTTGATATAATCATAATCACTTTGATTTTGATTGGCTTTTAACATCAACAAAACAAATTGAATCTTCAAACGTTATCGATCGCACACAAAGTGTTTGATAAATTGCCTTTGAGTATTTTAATGGATTTTTGTTCATTGGAAATAAGCTTTATGTATAGTTTTGCATTTGTGATAAGTGCAAATTGTACCTATTTGTGTAAATAAGTTTTGTTGCACTTATCGTTACTTTGTGTTAAAATTGGTTGAATAAACCCCACTTTATGTGTAAATACGTTTACTTTACGTTTTCGTGTGTATATTACGTTTTCTGGTATATATCGTTGAGTTTAATTGATTTTGGCTCATTTTTTTAGGTAACTAATAAAGGCCATCTTGCCATATTCTTGAAGACCATTGAATAAGCTTTCCAGCGCTTCCGACCGTGCGTAAATCGGAGCTACGGTGCAGAAGTTGTGGTCAAATAAGGGGCTATTTTTCTGTCATGTTCGCCTAGCGAGTGTGACAGCGAATGTTTGCTCGGCGAAGGCTGGCGAAGGTCCCGGCGAAGGAGGCCAGAAAGAGGCAGAGGAGAAAAAGACCAATGTTCGCTTCGCGAACGTCCTAGCGAGCATTCGCTAGGCGAATAAAACGTTCGCTTAGCGAACTTCTAAAGAAAGCAAAGGGCAGTTTAACTATTCAGAGGCACTTAAGTTCCATTTTCGTGCATTCGCCTAGCGAATGATCTGTTCGCCTAGCGAGCAGTGCAGAATTTGCAATGTATATAATTCATTTTAGTCACTTTTTATGTTATGGTTTTTGGGTTTTCTTTATCCCACTTCCATCAAACTTCATTCTTTGGTAGATTAACTTAGAAAACAACTGTGGAGCATGCATACGGATGAACCGGGGTGGATCTCTCGTCGATCGGCTTTGACAATCCGCGAGATGTTTGGTTCATTTCTCTTTTTCTTTGTGTTTTTCTTTATGGTTGGGTTGTGTATATGTATTGACTATGATCTCATGTATATTTGTCGCCCATGGCGTTGTATAAAACTTGCTTTACAAATCTTTATTGGTGATTGTCTCTGATTTTTGCTTTATGCGCGGGGTTTGGGTTGCGTTAGACATAACCTTCGCGGACTTCGATTAGGGATGATTATCTGTTAGTTTATGGACTCTAGAGATAGATTTATGAGCTAACAATCTTCAATAGGTGTCGAATCTCAATGTTTTCCGTGTTTCGAGGCTTCACTCGCGAGAGTGACGAAGAGAGTGACACGGTTGTTATCTCAACTTTGCGTTAGACATAACCTGTGTTGTGAGCGATGTTGGGTGATATTGAGGAGTATTGTAGGTGCAGTATAACTGGTCGGTAAGTTTAAGTTTGTGAGGAGTGATTTGTATGCATTGTCGGACGAGTTTTTCTCTCTGAAGAATGATTTCTTCTTGTTTTAATGTTTACTTTTATGTTTTCTTGTTTGAAACTATTTTAATCCAAACTCATAAACGCGAGAGACTGTCGAATGACATTCTTTCCCTCGAACCGATCTCTGTGGACACGACATAAATCCCGGAGGAAATTCTTCCGAAAATAAATATTTTTGCTGCTTGCCCTATTCTGCATTCAACAAAATGGCGCCGTTGCCGGGGATCGGTTTTGATATTGAATCGCATTGCGATAGTTTCTTTGTTTTTGAGTTTTGTATATATCGTATATATTGTCTGTTTCCATTATGTTTGTTCAAGTGCTGTATACATTTTGTTCCCGTAACGTTTGTTTAAGTGTTTGGTTAGGTCGCTTGCTTTTGGTTTGCGCGGTGAGACATTACTATGGCATGACGGAAGGAAGGTTCTAGCTAAGCATCGTAAAGGCGTCGAGCTTACGACGTAAAACAAGCATAGTGTATTCTTTTCTTTTATTGTTGTTTAGTTTAGGTAGTGTGGTGAGTATTCATTAAACAAGTTGTACTCGGATTTTTCGTAAACTCTCAAATCTTCACTTTACAACTTGTTTAATGAATTTTCTACCGGTTTTTCAGTTTATGCATATTAATAGTTTTTGTGTTTGTCAATGAGCTTGTTTTGAGTAGCTTGAGGAACTTTTGGTGATGTTCCATGTTTGATAGTTTCAACTCGCGGATGTATGATAATGATCTTGTTAAGTTTTGTACACGTCCGAGGTATGTATTTATCGCTTTCTATACATTAGCATATTCATGATACTTAGGTTTTTTACAAACTTCCATGCCATTCATTCTTTTGTATACTTATTCTTGTGTGAATCACTTTAGTTCCCAACCTTTTTGTGAGGAAGCCTTCTATTGTTCATATATGCACGGAGTACCAACATTCTTGTTCTAACTGGATTTTATTATGTTGAATCTGTTGTTTGTGTTGTTTATATGAATGCATGAAAAGGATCAAGGCAATTGTTTCATTTTGAGCACAACTACCTTAGCCAAATAGTCAATTCACCTTGTGAGTGTGTGAGAATTCGTAACCCCTTTGAGCTTTTTGACCCATGTATCTATTTGAACTTAATGCTTGTCTATGAGTATTTAGTTCATTTATTTTTGAATGGATTTTGTTTTTTTTTCTTGGGCCTCAACTTTGTGTTGTTGTATGGATTTTTTCCTTGCCTTAGAAAGTAGGGAGTATTCACATGATGGTGCGGTTGAATTCAAGTTGAGGAGAGGATGATTATGTACTCATTGGTTGGATTCTATGTGGATTGAAAAAGAAAAGAAAAAATAGAGAAATTTGTGAAAGATAAAAAGAAAGAAAAAAGAAGAAAAAGAAAAATCCTTGAAAAAGGAAACAAAAAGAGTTCAATAATTGTGCTAAATAAGTATTGTGTGTTGTGTAGCACTTGGGATTTTGGAAGAAGTTGGTTGAAATTTTGTGTGTGAATCTTTGTGAGTTTTCACTCCCTTAGGTTTAGGCAAGTTTTTGTTTCAATTACCTTTAGAAATTGCCCCTTGTTTGTTTACCCGACCACGTTACAACCTTGAAAGTCCTTGTGATTCTTGCCTTTGTATGTTCAATATGAATTTGTGGATGTATGCATAATTTAGTCTTTTGTTTGCATGAGTGTTGTGTGAGTGTAAAGTACCTTATTTTGTGTTTTTCATCTACCGATGATTGTTTTTACTAGGTGTGATTCACTTTGGAACTTGTGTTGTTTTAGAACGTTTGGCATGATTTTTGTATTTGCGTTTGTTTCGTGACTATGTTGTCGTCGTAGCCAGTGGTAAGTATTTACTTTGTGTGTACCATTTTTCATTTGAACCATTACATTTGTTTTCCATTTTTCAAAACTTGTTGATTCGTGATTCTTTGGTTATCACTCGGTTTCGTTGAGTTGTTTGATCTTTGTTTGGGGACAAACAATTATGTAAGTTGGGGAGAGTTTGATAAGTGCAAATTGTACCTATTTGTGTAAATAAGTTTTGTTGCACTTATCGTTACTTTGTGTTAAAATTGGTTGAATAAACCCCACTTTATGTGTAAATACGTTTACTTTACGTTTTCGTGTGTATATTGCATTTTTCGGTATATATCGTTGAGTTTAATTGATTTTGGCTCATTTTTGTAGGTAACTAATAAAGGCCATCTTGCCATATTCTTGAAGAGCGTTGAATAAGCTTTCCAGCACTTCCGACCGTGCGTAAATCGGAGCTACGGTGCAGAAGTTGTGGTCAAATAAGGGGCTATTTTTTTGTCATGTTCGCCTAGCGAGTGTGACAGCGAATGTTCGCTCGGCGAAGGCTGGCGAAGGTCCCAGCGAAGGAGGCCAGAAAGAGGCAGAGGAGAAAAAGGCCAATGTTCGCTTCGCGAACGTCCTAGCGAGCATTCGCTAGGCGAATAAAACGTTCGCTTAGCGAACTTCTGAAGAAAGCAAAGGGCAGTTTAACTATTCATAGGTACTTAAGTGCCATTTTCGTGCATTCGCCTAGCGAATGATCTGTTCGCCTAGCGAGCAGTGCAGAATTTGCAATGTATATAATTCATTTTAGTCACTTTTTATGTTATGGATTTTGGGTTTTCTTGATCCCACTTCCATCAAACTTCATTCTTTGGTAGATTAGATTAGAAAACAAATGTGGAGCATGCATACGGATGAACCGGGATGGATCTCTCGTCGATCGGCTTTGACAATCTGCGAGATGTTTGGTTCATTTCTCTTTTTCTTTGTGTTTTTCTTTATGGTTGGGTTGTGTATATGTATTGACTATGATCTCATGTATATTTGTCGCCCATGGCGTTGTATAAAACTTGCTTTACATATCTTTATTGGTGATTGTCTCTGATTTTTGCTTTATGCGCAGGGTTTGGGTTGTGTTAGACATAACCTTCGCGGACTTCGATTTGGGATGATTATCTGTTAGTTTATGGACTCTAGAGATAGATTTATGAGCTAACAATCTTCAATAGGCGTCGAATCTTAATGTCTTCCATGTTTCGAGGCTTCGCTCGCGAGAGTGACGAAGAGAGTGACACGGTTGTTATCTCAACTTTGCGTTAGACATAACCTGTGTTGTGAGCGATGCTGGGTGATATTGAGTAGTATTGTAGGTGGAGTATAACTGGTCGGTAAGTTTAAGTTTGTGAGGAGTGATTTGTATGCATTGCCGGACGAGTTTTTCTCTCTGAAGAATGATTTCTTCTTGTTTTAATGTTTACTTGTATGTTTTCTTGTTTGAAACTATTTTAATCCAAACTCATAAACGCGAGAGACTGTCGAACGACATTCTTTCCCTCGAACCGGTCTCTGTGGACACGACATAAATCCCGGAGGAAATTCTTCCAAAAATAAATATTTTTGCTGCTTGCCCTACTCTGCATTCAACAATTTGATTGATTCATGAGGTAATCATTGTTAAACAATTTGTGTTCATTATAATCCTATGGGTTTACGTTACGCATATCCGAGCTTTCCGATAATAGATTCGGTTAGACGATTCGATTCAGTTTGTTTCTGTTGTGCCATAAAACTTTTGAAAAACTATTTTTTGCTAAAAGTTTTGTTTCTTAATTTGTGATCTATTCACCTTTCTCGAGATCGAATTCTATCGCGTAACAAATACTACATAAATTTTTTTTTTTATTGTTCGATTTTAAAAATCTATTATTTGATCCCTTAATTTTATTTTATGTCGAGTTTTGGTCTCTTGCTATATTTCCAAGTCAATTTTATTGACGTGACCGTGTCTACATCAAAAAATTATATATACGTGTCATATTATAGAGGAAATTTTATAAACGTGTCATTTTAAATGTATCATTAAAATGAATTCAAAATAGGGTGAGGGACAAAAACACAAAAGTAATTAAAATTGGAGGAAAGTTAAGGCTAGAGTTGGTCAATATACTGCACATTGGTTCCGTTTCTTAGAAATGCGAGAAAAAAAATAATCATGTTGCGAGTGAGAGATACACCATTGTTTCATGTGTTACTTAAACACCCATGAACCATCTTTTAAAAATTAGATAACCAAATAATTTTGATTATTTTAAAAATAAAATCGTGGTCACTATTTTTTTTTAAAAATATTTGTTTTAAATCACCCAATTTTTATATTTGTATTTTTTAGCTATCTATTTATCTAATTTTATAAAAAAATTGTAAACCACAAAACGGATAGATTAAAAAGTAAAGATGCGAAAAGAGGAAGGGGGACCAAACATTAACCCTCAAGGTTAACTAAAGAGTTAATTTGGGACCTCACATCTATTCTATTATAAATAAAGTCTTCCTAAAAAAAATATCTTGTGTTTTGAAAATTAAAGTAACTAGTCTATAATCACATTCTAACCAAATTATGTGGTGTTAACATCTATTGTAAGCTACCTCGTTTGCCTTCATTTCTCCCACGAGTTTAACATCTAGAACAGAATCAATGCTTATATCAATTACAAAGCTGCCCAAGAAGTTACATGCTTTATCTATGAAGATTTCTCCACTTGCAACATGATTTGGGTTGTCAAGAGTAGTGTCATTCGTGTGAAGAAAGAAAGATATAAAATGACTTCTATGAACCTTACACCTTAAAAATTATTGATGTGATATTTAGTAATTTAATAAATTATTACCAAATTAAATTTATATTTATACTATATATCAAAATAAATTATATTAAAATTAATTTAAAAATAACTATTTAAAACAAATTTGAAATTTGAAATTTTTATTGAAAGTTTCTTTGTAAATTCTTTTTACACAAAATTATATTACACTATAAAAATTATTTTTTTAAAAAAACTAAAACAAATGGGCCAACATATATTACTTGAAATTTTCCAATCTCTCGTCTTAAATTTGATGGGAAGACCAATAAGTTAATTTTTCTAAGGTAGGGTCTAAAATTTCATTTAAAAATAATTAGAGGATCAAAAGTATACCGAAGCTTTTATTTTTCATTTCTCAATTTTCAAAAGTGAATGTCAAAACATTTGAAACCTATTTTTATTTTATTTTACTTTAATTTTTTAAACATATAAATTAAAGATAGTTTATAAAACTTATTTTATAAATTCATAGAATCAAATAAATTTTATTATTTTTAAAAAAGAACTTTTAGTCGTCTTTTATTTTTTATAAATTTTTGTACTTTAATACCTATTTTAAAATAGTAATTTTGAACCTTCTATTTTTCTAGTTTTATAAATAAAACATTACATTTGAAAAAACATTCATATGATATTAACTACTTTAAACAACTAATGCCACATCAAATTAAATTCATTTTTATTATGAACTTATTAAGAAATACCTAAGATGAGATAGTAATTATTGAATACTGTTCTGAATTAGGATGCCTTTAAATAAAGTATAGTAGATTTAAGGCAAAAAACACACAAGAGTTAGGGTTAAAGAAAAATATTAAGGATTGGTTATAACTGCTATTATTTACTTTTTCTATAAAATTAATTACAAGTATTTAGGTATAACAAATAACCCTCTCACCCTAATTTGGTTTTGTCACACCACAAAATGAGAGACTAGTATGCTATTTATAATAAAACCTAACATACTAAACTAATGGGTCTTTTAACAATTATCCATTACAAGCTAACTTAGGGTACAAGCTAACTTAAACAATTGGATCCTTAACACAAGGCCCAATTCGACAACTACATACTAGAACACAATTCGACTACAGCATGTAGGTCTTTGACAGCCGCATGTGAACAGACTTCGACAACATGCTACACTTGAGTTCGATCTAATATTTGACAAATCTCCACCTTGGATCTAACTCTAACATCAAGAACAGGCTAGTTTTCTTTATGCAGCTTTATCAACTGCATACAGTGGAAAAACTTGCAACTGGCCAACGTCTTGGTGATCATATCAGCAGCATTATGATCTGTCGAAACCTTCAGCACTTAGACTTCTCCATGCTCGATTATTCCTTTGATGAAATGCAGCTTCACATCAATGTGTTTGGGTCGCTCATGATAGGTTGAATTCTTCGACAGGTGTATTGCACTTTGACTATCACATTTAACAATGATACTTCGACCTTGAAGTTTTAGTTCCTTTGCAAAACCTTCAAGCCACAATGCTTCCTTCACAACTTTAGTTAGGGCAATATATTCCGCTTTAGTGGTTGATAAGGCAACAACCTTCTGAAGTGTTTCTTTCCAACTGATTTTTGTCCCAAACATAGTGAACACATATCCAGAAATAGATTTTCTAGAATCCATACAACTTGCATAATTAGAGTCGATATATCCTTCGATTGTTGTATTACTATCTTCACCCAAGGCTCCACCATAAATTAGGACTCTATTCAGAGACCCATTTATATACCTTAGAATCCACTTCAATGCTTGTCAGTGAGCCTTTCCAGGATTCGCCATGTACCTGCTTATAAGACTTACTGCATATGTTATGTCGGGTCTAGTACAGACCATAACATACATAAAAGAACCCACTATATTAGCATATGAAATGTTATTCATATAAGCTCTTTCGACATCAGTACTGGGACACTGATCTATACTCAGCTTGAATTGAGAGTTTGTCGGAGTCACAACAGGCTTTGAATTCGACATACCATACTTTTAGGGAATCTTCTGTAGGTATGCCTCTTGAGATAAGTATAATTTCGACTGTTTTCTATCTCTTCGGATGTCAATCCCCAGAATCCTAGACGCAGCTCCCAGACCCTTCATGTCGAACTCCTTATTGAGTTCAGCCTTCGCCCTCATTACATCTTCGACATTGTTGCTTTCTATTAGAATATCATCCACATAAAGCAACAGAATAACAAATGAATTACCAGGTCGAAATCTGAAGTAAACACAGTGGTCAAACCGACTTCCAATGAAACTTATGCGTGCCATGAACTGTTCGAATCTCATATTCCACCATCGAGGAGATTGTTTCAGTCCATATAAAGATTTCTTTAGCTTGCACACATAATCTTCCTTCCCCTTTTCGACATACCCTTCAGGTTGCCTCATCAGAATTGTTTCATCTAGATCACCATACAAGAACTCAGTCTTCACATCCATCTATTCCAGTTCAAGGTCGTACTATGCCACCATGGTAAGCAATATTCGAATGAACATGTGCTTCACAACATGAGAGAACACATCATTAAAGTCGATACCTTCTTTTTGAGTGAAACCCCTAGCAACCAATCTTGCCTTGTATCTCTTTGACGCCACTCTTTCGATTCCTTCCTTAACTTTGAAAATCCATTTACAACTGACTAACCTGGCTCCAGCAGGCTTCTTAATCAGTTCCCATGTGTTTTTATCATGAAGAGATTTCATCTCATCATCCATGGCATTCAGCCATTCAGCCTTCTTTCGACTCCTCATAACTTCCTTATAGTCTATAGGTTCTTCGTCGAGAACCTCACTTGCAGAGATTAAGGCATAAGTTATAAGATCTGCATACCCAAGTCTCTGAGGTGGCTTGATGACTCTCCTCGACCTGTCTCTTGCTAGTAGGTAGTCATTATCAGTCTCCTCATCTTCGACAGCAGCTTTTGCTTCATCTTCGACTTCATCTGGGATACGCAATTCAGCATCTACATGCTCAACCTCAACAGGAATCTCTCCCTGTTCCAGCTCTTCGTCAGCATTATCAGTTTTCTTGAAAGTTATCTCAGCTTCATTGAAAACTACATCTCGACTGGTGATACACCTCCTGTGACCTGGCTCTAGGCATCATAGCCTAAAAGCTTTGACTTCTTCAGGGTATCCCATGAACATTCATTTCAGAGCTCTAGGTTCGACCTTGTCTTGCCTAATGTGAGCATAGGCCACACAACCACATACTCTCGGTCTGTCGAGACTACGTGGATGTCCCAACCAAACTTCTTCAGGTGGCGCCATATCTAATGCAGTCGAAGGACATCTGTTTATCAGATATGTAGTTGTCAAAACAGCCTCAACCCAAAACACCTTCTTTAACCCATTACTAGTCAACATGCATCTAACTCTTTCTAAAATAGTTCGATTAAGTCTCTCTTCCAAACCATTTTGTTGTGGAGTACCTGCAGTAGTTTTGTGCCTTGCAATACCTGAGGTAGCACAAAAGTTGTCAAACACCTCATTGCAAAATTCAACGCCATTGTCAGTTCTCAACCTCTTGATTTTTCCGCCAGTCGAATTTTCGGCCAGAGTCTTCCAACCTTTGAAATTCTCAAAAGTTTCATCCTTAGTCTTCTGGATGAATACCCATAACTTCCTGGAATAATCATCGACTATGGATAGAATATACCTTGCTCCTGAATGTGATGGATGCCTTGCAGGCCCCCAAAGATCAGCATGGATGTGATAATGGGATTCACGAGTTCTTTGTTTGCCTTTGTTGAACTTCACTATGAAAAATTTTCCAAGTACACAGGTTTCACAAAATTTCAGCTTTTCGACTTTTTCTCCTCCAAGCATATTTTGTTTCCCTAATTCGACTAGACCCCTTTCACTGACATGGCCCAATTTCATGTGCCAAATTTCTGTCTCTGACAAAGGTTTCGTGGATGCAACATTTGTCGACAACTTACAACTTCAGCCTCAAGGGTATACAAGCCTTGTTTCTTCACGCCTCTCAAGACTTCCTTCGACCCCTTCATGACTTTTAGGATACTTTAATCTCCCTGGAAAACATATCCCTTCTTGTCGAATTCACCAAGAGAAATCAAATTTCTCTTCAAATCAGTTACATACCTGACTTCAGTCAATAACCTTATTGACTCATCATGGAGCTTGAATCTAACAGATCCAATACCTATAATTTTGCAAGCTTTGTTGTTTCCCAGCAGCACGCATCCACCATCTTGATCACATAGCTCCTCGAATAATTCTCTGTTTGGAGTCATTTGCCAAGTGCAACCTGAATCCATAATCCACTCTTTTCTTGAGTCGCCGCTTGAAACCACAAGAACATCAGATGATTCAAAATCATCTTGAGTAATGGATGCATTGCCATTATCTTTAACTCCATGATCTTTCATGCGTTCAGGGCACACCTTTCTTATGTGACCCTCTTTCTTACAGTGACAGCATCGAATACCAGATGTTTCGCCACTATAAGTCTTCTACTGACTTTTACCTTTTTTCTTGTCGAACTTACCATTCTTTCGTAAGAATTTTCCCTTAACGGCCAAACTTTCACCAACCGTCGAAGGTTTATGCTCCTTTCGTTCATTCAAGTCCTTAGAGTACAAGGCTGATTGAACTTCTTCAAAGCTCAGGAACTATCTTCCATACAAGAGAGTTTCTTTGAAGTGAGCATGTGTTATGGGCAAAGCACACAACAACAATAATGCTTGATCTTCATCATCGATCTTCACATCAATATTTTCAAGATCAAGAATCATCTTGTTGAACATATCCAACTGCTCAGCCAACATTTTGTCTTTGCTCATCTTGAATGAATACAAAGCTTGCTTCAGGTAGAGTCGATTCACCATGTCATACCCCAAATTTTGACCACCAAGATTTCCCATCATTGTGCAAATCATTACCACAATATGGATGAACCATCATGCCTCATCAATATCCTCAGATATGTTTGAGCATCCACCACAAACAAGAATCAGGGTTTTGAGCCCTCTCAGGGCACTTAAACAGATGATCAATCAAGAAATGACATGATCTTCAACTTGTCTAACCTCTTAAAACATCCATAAAGGATCAAGAGGACTCCCACATCAAGGATCAAGCACAAGGTTACTACATTCCAAGTGGATAAAGCCTCAAGATCGCCAGTGTCACCAAGTTAGGGTTTTGGTCGACCAAGGCCTCCAGATGGAAATTTTCATCTGGGCATGAGCCAATGCTTCAAAGCATAACCCAAGATACTCTAAGGGACCTCATGGACCCAATTATCAAGTCAATTTAACCCCAGGGGATGCATTTACCAAAAATCATGAATTTGGGTTCTTTGACCTAATTCACCCCTAAGTTGACTTCTGGGACAAAAAATGAGCCAGGACCTCAAGACATGATTTGAGGGTCTCCAATACACTACATTGATCCATTTGCAACAATGAATTGATTTGAGGATAAAATGTGTATTTCAACCATTTTTTTAAAATAAAGAAGGCATAGAAGAGGGGACTACTAGAATAAATGGAATTGATAAAAAAATGGACCAAAACAAGAGAAGGAGGGACCAAACCAAAACCTTGGTGATATTACCTAAAATTTGGTATACTAAGTCTAACATTTCTATAACTATACAAAAGAGCTCAAGGAAGCTCATTCCAAAAAGTGTAATCTAAGTAAAGTTATAGGTTAGACTTGGATAAAATATGTGCATATATATTAATTCTCTTTCTTGAAAATGAAAGAAACCAAAAATATTCATATGTGAATAAGTCTTATAAACATGGAAGCTTAAGGAAGTTTTTTTTTTTATAAGCAATTGTATTAATAGGAGAAAAAGGAGATCTCCAACCCAATACAAAAGGATTAAAACTAAGGAGATGAAGAAGGAAAAAACTGAAACAAGACTACAAAAAGTCGAGGGGATTTTTCATCCACTCATAGAGGTTGCAATTAGCACTACCTATCTCCAACCATCTCCAAGAAGTCAAAACTACCCGAAAAAAATAGTTTCAATGTCGCAGACTTCGTCTCTAAAAAGGATGTTATTTCTAGAGATCCATATACACCATAAAGCAACAGCCCAGATGAAACACAACATGCCCTCCTTGCTAAAGTTCTTCAAAGAATTACACCAAGCCTGCAAATGCAAAGCAGGAGATGCTTCACTGACAGGCTGTATACCAATCCAAGAGTAAATTCTGTCTCAAACCTTAGTAATCTTACAGCAGGAAAAGAAAAGGTGTTTATCCTCCTCAACCTCCAAAAAGAAGAACACACAAACTTTTTGGTGAGGGGAAGAAATCACACCTCTTCGAACAAGATTCGCACGCGTAGGCAATTTGTTTAATAAAAGACGCCAGATAAAAACGCTTATCTTAGACGACAAAAAGGAATTTCAAAGATAATTGATAACAGCCTTAGTGTCGGCATTCAATAACGTACCCTCTGTTTATAAAAATAATCTGTATGCCCTTTTAAGCCTTATAAACTTATTAAATATTTTAAAGTTTTAAATATGTTTTATAAATTTTTTAAAATTTTAATGTTAATTGTTTTGGATTGTAAATAGTATGATTTGACTTTTAATAATTTCAGGGTTTCTTTTCTTTCTTTTTTTTTTTTCTAATACTTTTAGCTATAATAAGCTTGGTATACTAAGATATAGCTATCCATATAATTTATTTGTTTCCTCTTAAATAATTTCTGTTTGTTGGCTAATACATATTGCTTCATTAGGCTTAGAATTTAATGCCTAGAGCTTAAAAATAAAAATTATAAGTATTAAAAGATTTTCACTTAGAAATACATAATCTCTAAAAAATATTTCAAACAAACATAATATTTCACAATACATCATTGAAATTACAATATACTAATATAGGGAAACAAGCTTGCCCAATTATTCATTTGACAAAACACTTTAATAACAATAAAAAATAATAATAAAATGTTAGCAAGACACTCAATCTACTCACTTTGCAAAACATTTCATATTGTTGGTTGAAATTCACATGAGTATTTTTAGTTCATGTTGGTCACATTTCTAAATCGGATGTATCTCGTGAATTTCAACCAATAATAATGCAAAATGCTAGAGAATATGTTGTTAACAGTTATCTTATCATAAACAATTATTATAGTTCACATACATTCTTATTCAATAACAACACACAAGATATTTTAAATCCTTAGACACATCTATATTCAGGAGGGATGTTTTTTTGACAAGCACTGATGATCAAACTGAGGTCAAGAGGTATGTTTACGCTGATTCCAAGCACATTCGCCTTAAGTGCAATACAAAGACATGTTGCAGCTTCCAAATCAACCAAATCATCAATTAATGTACAACATTTACCACCAAAAGGAGGATTTCCATAGTTAATCATCCCTAAAAGACCAGCACAATCTCTTAACTTTAAGCTGTCTATGGGGCATTGACCTTGTGGTGAAGGTGGAGCTGTATTAACTGAAGGTGTTTGGTTTGGTGATGATGAAACGATTGGGGAAGGTGCTGGATTTGGTGATGGTTGAGAACCATGAACATCAATGAATGTTGAGTAAGAAAGAAGAGAAAGCACTAAAATTATAGATAAAAACTTGTTGAAAGCCATGACTTATACTAGTTTTCTAATTAAATGTAGCAATAAGATGTGTTGATTGAAGTTGGATGTGTGAATCTTATTTATAAGCAAGAAAAAAGTGTGGGTGAATGTTATAAATCTAATTTGAGTGAATAGGGACTGAATAGATTTATTTTTTTACCACATTGTTCATATTTTTGAATACTCTTTTACAGATAATAAAATTGTTTGATAGATATATTTTTAAAATGTATTCTAATATATATATATATATATATATATATATATATATATATATATATATATATATATATATATATATATATATATATATATATATATATATATATATATATATATATATATATATATATATATATATATATATATATATATATATTATTTTTTATATTTTATAATATATTTTAATATCTCTTATTATAATTTAGATATAAATGTTATTTAAATATAAAAATCATAATATATTTTAAATTTTTTATATTTCAAAATCAATTATATTTATATGTGCGAGATGGATAATATATACTCCAAATTACCTCTATTCCTCTCTATTTTACAGTGATAATATTTATATTTGTGTATACCATATGAATATTTACTATACATATCATAATTATTTTTGTGAGTGTCAAATAAATATGAGCTATATTGTCATTTCTATGAGTTATATTAAATATGTGTAAGCGTTCACTTTTTTTTGAAAGATTTCGCAAACACATGAATTCTTTCCATGTGACGTGTTATGTATAAATTTACAAATTTCTTTTTCTTTATATTATTATTTTCTTTCAATTTTCCTTGGAAAAAATAATTTACCGCGTATCTTATACAGTCTCAGATACTGTATTTGTTTTTAATTCAAATAATACGTATCTTATTACTTTTAATTTGAAAGTGTAAACACTTTTTTTTCAAAAAAATAAATAATATTGTAGTTAAATAAAACTTAAAATAGATACAAACAATAAAAAAATAAAAAATAAAAATAAAAGAATAACCCTTTTTGATACCGAAATGAATAAACTTATAAGAGTAATGAAACATGAAAAATAAAAGAAAAATGTACTGTAGATATTATTTACAATTTTAGTTGTAATTTTAACATTTTTTTCATTCATAAAGAAAGATAATTCATTTTTTTTTTTAAGTTAACCAATATTACAAATATGTTATTAAGGTAATTTATTTTGCCATATTTTATATTTTAACTTTTAACGTCTATGTAATTTTGGTCACTTTATTTAAAAAAAAACAATAAAATTTTGATCTATCTATTTTAAAAATTAACTTTTGGTTCCTTAATTTCAAATTTTGAAAGATTTAGTACCCACCGTATTTTTTAGTCAAATTTATTGATGTGACAACGCTTAAGATTAACAAACTTAAAATTTGTATCATATTTTATAAGAAAATTTGACGATGAGTCCTCTTATATTTGTCAAACAAAATACGTTTACTTATTTGAAATGAACCTCTAAATAAGGCAAGTGACCAAAATGCAGAAGAAAAACAATTAAAACTAAAGAATACAAAAGTTGATTTTTAAAATAGAAGAGCTAAACATTATTTTATAAAAAAAAACAAAAGATCAAAACTGCATTGCTACACAAAATCATCCCTTAGCATCAGTTTCATTGAGATTCCATAGAATACGTATCATAAAAATGTTGATTTTAAGAAAAATCCCGATGCATCTGCTAAATTGATCTCCTGCTTAACAACTCTCATCTTCCAAGTTGAGTAGTATCTGTGAAATAGACATTGCATAAACTTTATTTTTAAAATTATAGTTTGTTTCTCTTTTTTCATTATTATAACTTTGTTATAAAAAGACATTTATTGTTCTCTTCTAAATTTTCAAAACTAAAAATAAAAGGTTCCAAAACCTATTAAATATATATAAAAAAACATTCTAAAGACAAGATACTGTGAGTGCATTCCTCCAATTAGTCATATTTTGAATGATGTCAAAACTAGAAAAGTGCTTAAGCGTCTTTGTATATTGGGCGGTATCAACCAAAGTTTAGATGTGAATTGATCATCTTAGCATTAGGGTGCATACAAATGTGTTTGAAAATGATTAGAAGAGCCTTAGACATGATTCATACATCAAAAACAAAGTTTTATGTGTAAACATTGTAGCATAGGCCGACACACACGAGTTCAGGTTGATTTATAGAAGCTTTCGTTTTAGTATAGGTCGACACATAGCTTGTACAGGTCGACCTCCATGCATCAATATTAAAGCCTGTAGGCTCGGCCCAAAGGTTGCCTCACTTAGGTCGACCTGAGTACCTTGACAGGCCGACCTATTGCTTTCATAGGCTGACCTATGGCATTCAAAATCTTAAAAATTGTATTTCCTCTTATTTTTTTCTTGCATCATTTTTGCCTATTTCCTCTCATATATATATATATATATATACTCATACATTAATCTTCTTCTAGTAAGGTACTAGTGTAAAACCTAAACGAAACTAGAATTACAAATTTTTTCCATCATCTTCAACCTTTCTTCTATGCATACACACAATCAAACTACACATAATCAATTTTTTGATTGGGTGACCATCACTACTACGAAAAACACATATAACAACGGTTGCGAAAGACCTATAATAATAGTTGAACAACCGTTGTTAGGTAGGGTGTAGTTGTAAGTGGACTATTTACAATCAAGGACTATTTTTCGTGATAGTAAACTAGGTAGCGCGCTATATACAATCACGGTGTATTAAACAACTGTTGTTGTATATCTTTTAATAAAATAAAAAAATGCAGTACTAGAACAACAATAGTAAGAAAAACAAGAACAACAACAACAACAAAACAAAAAAACAACAACAACAACAACAACAACAACGAGAAAAACAAGAAGAAGAAGAAGAAGAAGAAGAAGAAGAAGAAGAAGAAGAAGAAGAAGAACAACAACAACAACAACAACAACAACAACAACAACAACAACAACAACAACAACAACAACAACAACAACAACAACAACAACAACAACAACAACAACAACAACAACAACAACAACAACACAAGGACAATAATAATAACAACAAGAACAACAACGACAACAATAACAAAAAAAAGAACAACAAGAACAACAACAACTACCATTGCTAACTTAGATTCATATTTTCCTTGTCTCGTTCAAGTTGGGGAAGAGAAGGTGGAGTTTTGAAGTTTGTTAATGAAAGAAATGATACTTTCTAGTATTATTTATGGAAGAAATGATATTTTTTAGCCTTGTTTAATGGAGAAATAGAGTGTTGTAAATGAAAGATGATGTTTGGAGATAGAAGATGAAGATCATCTAAGTTTTAGGTTTCACGTGGATCACTAATGGTAGGTTCTTGAGCGTTGATACTCACTAAAGGACGTCCAAGTTTTGTTTAAGGACGGTGAAGAAACTCAATAAACACGCTTATATTTCCCAATGACCCTGAGTGACTTCTAAACACGCTACATACAACAACAGTTGTATTAAACAACTGTTGTTATATGTCTTTTAATCAAATATAAAAAATGCAGCAGTAGAACAATAATAACAACAACAACAAGATTCAAACTCGTGACCATGTGCTACATACAACAACAATTGTATTAAACAACCGTTGTTGTATGTCTTTTAATAAAATATAAAATATGCAGCAGTAGAACAACAACGACAACAAGATTCGAACTCATGACTATGCGCCACTTTTTACCATTGTTGAAACTTTCATTTATGGTGAAAAGTGGCTTAAAAATGAGAATAAAAAGAAAGTGTCTAATTGATTAGATTCTACAACGGTGGATCCTTTGGACATGGTAACGAGGGTGTTGCTGTATATCCTTTTTGTAGTAGTGCATCTAAATTTGGGTTGATAACGTTCAATTAAATTGGTGTAACCGAGAATATTTGGTTGGTATCTTTGTGTGTTTCAAATAAAAAAAACCAAGACAAAGTTTTCCTTCAAGATCATTAGGATTTGAAGGTTTTGGACAAGATCACGCAAACACGGATTCGACCGAGTGAATGCCTTGGGACAAGGTGGTTCCTTGCAAGGGACTAGCGCGAGACGGTGAATCTTGTTCGGGAATCTTGGGTTCAACAAGTGAGTGCTAGGAATTAATTCGACTGATCGAAAACCTTGAAGACGAGGAGGTCTTTCAAGCAAGTAGTCAAGAACAAGTGGATTGTAGTGGCATTGTCGGTGACTTGATCAAACTTTGATCAAGGGTATAGATGTGATAAAATAAAAAACAAACCATTGGGTTTGTAGGTTTAGAGCTCTTCATCTCTTGTATAAGCATTTTTCCAAAGATAAGGTTAATTGCAAGTATCTCAATTTGATTCCGAATTGAGGGCAGACGTACCCATAGCGAGGCCGATTCGGGAACTTCCTAAACAAATATTTGTGTGTCTCTCTATCTCTATCTCTTTAATTTTTGTTTTTGCAAATTATCGAGTTCATCGTTGTTTGATCAATTCGATTGGAAATTGTTTTTCAATTATCTTTTAAAGTGTTGTTGTTGATATAATCATAATCACTTTGATTTTGATTGGCTTTTAACATCAACAAAACAACTTGAATTTTCAAACGTTATCTATCGCACACAAAATGTTTGATAAATTGCCTTTGAGTATTTTAATGGATTTTTGTTCATAGGAAATAAGCGTTATGTATAGTTTTGCATATGATTGATTCATGAGGTAATCGTTGTTAAACAATATGTGTTCATTATAATCCTATGGGGTTACGTTATTCATATCCGAACTTTCTGATAATAGGTTCGGTTAGACGATTCGATTAAGTTTGTTTCTGTTGTGCCATAAAACTTTTGAAAAACTATTTTTTGCTAAAAGTTTTGTTTCTTAATTTGTGATCAATTCACCTTTCTCTAGATCGAATTCTATCGCGTAACAAATACTACATAAAAAAAAATTTTGATTGTTTGATATTATGAACCTATTATTTGATCCCTTAATTTTATTTTATGTCGAGTTTTGGTCTCTTGCAATATTTCCAAGTCAATTTTATTTTATTGACGTGTCTACATCAAAAAATTATATATACGTGTCATACTATAGAGGAAATTTTATAAACGAGTCATTTTAAATTTGTCATTAAAATGAATTCAAAATAGGGTGAGGGACAAAAACACAAAAGTAATTAAAATTGGAGGAAAGTTAGGCTAGAGTTGGTCAATGTACTGCACATTGGTTCCCTTTCTTAGAAATGCGAGAAAAAAAATAATCATGTTGCGAGTGAGAGATACACCATTGTTTCATGTGTTACTTAAACACCCATGAACCATCTTTTAAAAATTAGATAACCAAATAATTTTGATTATTTTAAAGATAAAATCGTGGTCACTATTTTTTTAAAAAAATATTTATTTTAAATCACCCAATTTTTATATTTGTATTTTTATCTATCTATTTATCTAATTTTATAAAAAAATTGTAAACCACAAAACGGATAGCTTAAAAAGTAAAGATGCGAAAAGAGGAAGGGGGACCAAACATTACCCCTCAAGGTTAACTAAATAATTAATTTGGGACGTCAGATCTATTCTATTACAAATAAAGTCTTCCCTAAGAAACGAGGAAGATGATCCCACTTTATATCTTGTGTTTTGAAAATTAAAGTAACTAGCATATAATCACATTCTAACCAAATTATGTGGTGTTAACATCTATTGTAAGCTACCTCGTTTGCCTTCATTTCTCCCACGAGTTTAACATCTAGAACAGAATCAATGCTTATATCAACTACAAAGCTGCCCAAGAAGTTACATGCTTTATCTATGAAGATTTCTCCACTTGCAACATGATTTGGGTTGTCAAGAGTAGTGTCATTCGTGTGAAGAAAGAAAGATATAAAATGACTTCTATGAACCATACACTTTAAAAATTATTGATGTGATATTTAGTAATTTAATAAATTATTACAAAATTAAATTCATATTTATACAATATATCAAAATAAATTATATTAAAATTAATTTAAAAATAACTATTCAAAACAAATTTTCATTTGAAACTTTTATTAAAAGTTTCTTTGTAAATTCTTTTTACACAAAATTATATTACACTATAAAAATTATTTTTTAAAAAAACCAAAACAAACGGGCCAACATATATTACTTGAAATTTTCCAATCTCTCGTCTCAAATTTGAAGGGCAGACCAATAAGTTAATTTTTCTAATGTAGGGTCTAAAATTTCATTTAAAAATAATAAGAGGATCAAAAGTATACCGAAGCTTTTATTTTTCATTTCTCAATTTTCAAAATTGAATATCAAAACATTTGAAACCTATTTTTATTTTATTTTACTTTAATTTTTCAAACATATAAATTAAAGAGAGTTTATAAAACTTATTTTATAAATTCATAGAATCAAATAAATTTTATTATTTTTAAAAAAGAACTTTTGGTCGCCTTTTATTTTATAAATTTTTGTACTTTAATCCCTATTTTAAATTAGTAATTTTGAACCTTCTATTTTTCTAATTTTATAAATAAAACATTACATTTGAAAAAACATTCATATGATATTTACTACTTTAAACAACTAATGTCACATCACATTAAATTCATATTTATTATAAACTTATTAAAAAATACCTAAGATGAGATAGTAATTATTAAATACTAATTTGTCTATAAAACAAATTACAAGTATTCAAGAATAACAAATAACCCTCTCACCCTAATTTGGTTTTGTCACACCACAGAATGAGAGACTATTATGCTATTTATAATAAAACCTAACATACTAAACTAATGGGCCTTTTAACAATTACCCATTACAAGCTAACTTAGGGTACAAACTAACTTAAACAATTGGATCCTTAACACAAGGCCCAAATCGACAACTACATACTAGAGCACAATTCGACTATAGCATGTAAGTCTTTGACAACCGCATGTGAACAGACTTCGACGACATGCTACACTTGAGTTCGATCTAATATTTGACAAATCTCCACCTTGGATCTAACTCTAACATCAAGAACAGGCTAGTTTTCTTTATGCAGCTTTATCAACTGCATATAGTGGAAAAACTTGCAACTGGCCAACGTCTTGGTGATTATATCAGCAGCATTATGATTTGTCGAAACCTTCAGCACTTGGACTTCTCCACGCTCGATTATTCCTTTGTCGAAATGCAGCCTCACATCAATGTGCTTGGTTCGCTCATGTTAGGTTGAATTCTTCGACAGGTGTATTGTACTTTGACTATCACATTTAACAATGATACTTCGACCTTGAAGTTTTAGTTCTTTTGCAAAACCTTCAAGTCACAATGCTTCCTTCACAACTTTAGTTAGGGTAATATATTCAGCTTTAGTGGTTGATAAGGCAACAACCTTCTGAAGTGTTTCTTTCCAACTGATTGTTGTCCCAAACATAGTGAACACATATCTAGAAATAGATTTTCTGGAATCCATACAACTTGCATAATTAGAGTTGACATATCCTTCGATTGCTGTATTACTATCTTCACCCAATGTTCCACCATAAATTAGGACTCTATTCAGAGACCCATTTATATACCTTAGAATCCACTTCAATGCTTGCCAGTGAGCCTTTCCAGGATTCGCCATGTACCTGTTTACAAGACTTACTGCGTATGCTATGTCAGGTCTAGTACAGACCATAACATACATCAAAGAACCCGCTATATTAGCATATGGAATGTTATTCATATAAGCTCTTTCGACATCAGAACTGGGACACTGATCTATACTCAGCTTGCATTAAGAGTTTGTCGGAGTCACAACAGGCTTTGAATTCGACATACCATACTTTTAGAGAATATTCTGTAGGTATGCCTCTTGAGATAAGCATAATTTCGACCGTTTTCTATCTCTTCGGATGTCAATCCCAAGAATCCTGGATGCAGCTCCCAGATCCTTCATGTCGAACTCCTTATAGAGTTCAACCTTCACCCTCATTACATCTTCGACATTGTTGCTTTCTATTAGAATATCATCCACATAAAGCAACAAAATAACAAACGAATTACCAGGTCGAAATCTGAAGTAAACGATGTTCTCGATGTGCTCGTCGGGGTCGGTGGTCCCGTCGTATGTGCCAAGTGACGGGGGTTTCTCCAAGCCTTTTGGGAGAGGGTGGCCAAGATCTCCTGGGACAACGGGCCGCGAGGCTCATCGTCGTCACTTGAACTGGTGTATGATGGTGACCGGACAGGTTGCTCGCGTCGGCGGTTCCTTCGTGGAGAAGGTGAGCGGTTCCTTCGAGGAAAATGTGAGCGGTTCCTTCGACGAGAAGGTGGGCAGTTCCTTCGAGGAGAAGGTGAGCGTGCCCGTCCTTTGGACTTGATCAGATATTCCTCGTTCCTTCGAGTCCTTTTGTGGTCATGAGCGTGCTGGTCACGCGGGGAGATCCTGTCGCGCTTTCGGGCTACGCGAGGATCGTGCTCTTGGCGCAGTCTTCGGTCAACATACTCATTGGGCTCCTTGGTAAAGTGGTCAGACCCCCAGTGAAAAGGGTACTTGAATACCCTCTCCCCGATAAACCTCCCAGCCTCATCGCGCATGTCGTTGCCCTCCTCATCAACTTCAATCTTCCAGACAAACGTGTTATCCTGGACAACTTCCGATACAGGCTCTATAACGTAGAACCTCTCCTTGAACGTTCGAATCGACTCTGAAAAGGGCTTGAACAGCTTGCGGGGCTATTTCAACAAAACCCAGCCATACTTCCTCCCCGTCAACTTCCGTTGAAGATGAAAGACAGGGAAAAACAAAGGGAGAGTAGCCCCTATCCTCAAATACTCGAACGTCAGCTCGAATGCCCGGATGAAGGCCAGCGAGTTCGGGTGCAGCTGCGTCGGGGCCAAATTCAAACGCACGAACATTGACTGCTGGAAATCAGTGAATGACAGCCTCAGTCCTAGCTCTTTGAATGCGTACTCGTACATGGCAAAACGCTCCCCAAAATTTGTGCAGACCCTATCATCCTCAGAGGAAAAATGCACCTTCCACTCCCCTTCTGGCTCGACGACTGAAAAGACATCCCCTAGATACGTTGCGAATGTGGATACATGCTCGGCTGGCTCAGCCACCATCCACTCCTCTGTGGAGTCTTCAACAGTATCCTCTTCCATTTCCTCCTCCTCCCCGGCTTCGCTAGGGACACTCGATAATTCTGAGCTGCTACTTTCCGAGGAACTCACTTCCTCCTCGGACGAATCTATTATTATCTCCCCATCTGGCCCTGTCGCCATGTCAATCACCTGAAAAGCAGAGAAAAAAGTGAATTCGACGAAGAATCAAATCCACCCTTCCACTGCTAGTCAAGTGAAAAGGCGGCAAAGGGCTGAGGACGACGTCCCAGGCCTAAGCCCTAACATCGAACAAAAAACTCAAGAGTCTCCCATGAGGAGACACCCAGAATGAACCACTTCCGTATGAGGAACTTCCTCGAGCCACTTCCCAGTTTCCGTTTGAAGCTTCACCGGAAACTGCAAAGCTTCACCGGAAACTGCAAGGGCTTCACCGGAAACTTCATCGTAACGCCGGAAACTGAGCAACCGTGACGGCTACACTTGCATCGTCATCGCGACGACGCCGGAAACCGCCCTGCTCACGAGATACCCTAAAAACCCAACGGCCTTGCCGGCGGCAGAAAATGGCCTAACCACCGTCCACCACTAACAATCGCCGGAAACGAAACAATTCATCTTCAAAACCTAAACCTAACCGCATGCGATCTACAAATAACCAACAAAAGGGACAAAAGATCACAAAATCAGGAAACTTACTTGGTTAAAAAAAAAGATGAAAAGCGGTTACTCGGAGCTTGGTACGGTGGCCGGAAAAAAGAACGGCAGCGACGGACAAAAGCGCTGAGGAAGACGGAGAGAAGAAAAAGAAAAAAAAGTTTAAAATGAACTGAGTCTTCCCCTTTTTATACTGAGGGGCACGTGCAGAGGCACGCCCTCGTAGGTCATGATGGCTATTAACTAGCCATCATTGTCTAGTAACTGTTGCATAAGGCTCGAGGCACACACGGCGCCCTGACGTTTCAATTCCTCCTAATCGTTAGTCTCCCCGTACGACGGGCAATCCAGACATGGACATGAATATCACGAACACCAGGGGCCACAGGCACCACGAGACAAACTTCCTCATCACCAAACGACGACTTCACGTTAACTCCCCGGAGCCACGAGTTGTCCTTAAGTCATTACTCCCATGCTCGGGAGCAACGACTTGGGGGGCTCTTGTTCAAGCCTAGGCCAATGGCTAGACATGGCCCAATCCACTTCTGCTCCCAGAACGGCCCAATTTCCTAAGTCTAATCCACAAAGGGGCAAAAGTTACCCTTCTGCCTCTCCAACCGGGCAAGGACTGCATCATTCCTCCCCAGAAATGCTACCCGTTCCGTACGACTTCTTCACTCCCTGAACAGTTAAGGGCGTGTGCCCGAAACTATGCTTATGCCGGACATAACAGCTAGTTTTGGGCACCCTGCCCGACATAACGACTAGTTTTGGGCAGTTACCTATTCTTCGGGAAAACGGTTATTTCGCCCCGAAAATAGGACCGTTGGCCACGCGCTAGGGGGCACTATATAAACCCTCTCACTTGAGAGGGTCAGGTATCAAATAATCACCTTACGAACTCATACTTTGTACTTGCCCCTTTTCTCTGACCCTTTCTCACTTGAACGTCGGAGTGCCTTGCAGGTACACCCCCTCCTCCTCTTCATACGCCCAACATCTCAGACGTACTTGGTGGCCTACTTCAACAGGATCTGATCCAGCCGTCACGATCAAAAATAAATTAGGCATAGAAGAGGGAACTGCTAGAATAAATTGATAAAAATAAATGGACAAAAAAAAGAGGAAGGGGACCAAACCAAAACCATCTCAAGATGATCTTACCTAAAGTTTGGTAATCTAAGTCTAACATTTCTATAGCCATACAAAAGAGCTCAAACAAACTCATTCCAAAAAGTGTAATTGAGTAAAGTTAGAGGTTAGAGTTGGATAAAATATATGCACATTAGTTCTCTTTCTTAAAAATGAAAGAAACCAAAAAAATTCATGTTGCGAATGAGAGATATACAATTGTTTCATGTGTTACTTAACCACATATGAACCACCTTTAAGATTTTATTCTTCTCTTCTAAACTCTCTAAAGTAAAATTAAAACTTCCAAAATCTCTTTTAATTGTTTTAAATTTTAAAATTTTAAAATTAAAGATTGCTTTTAAAAATTATTTTATAAAATTAGATAACTACATAATTTTAATTAATTTAAAATTAAAATTGTGGTCACCATTTTTTTTGAAATTTTTGTTTTAAATCCCCTTATATTTATATTTGCTTTTTTTATTTATCTATTTATCTAATTTTATAAAAAAAATTGTAAACTACAAACATAAATAGAATAAAAGGAAAGATAAGAAAAGAGATGGGGGACCAAACATTAACCCTCAAGGTTAACTAAAGAAGTAATTTGAGAGACATATTCTATTACAAATAAAGTCTTCCCTAAGAAAAGTGGAAAGATGATCCCACTTGATATTCTCCTAAGCAGATAAGTTAAAATAATTAGCGAATTTATTTGCACACTAGTAGCTCGATTGCCTTCATTTCTCCCACAAGCGTAACATATAGAGCAGAATATATGCTTATATCAACTGCATAGCATCCCCCGGAGTTACATGCTTTGTCTATAAAGATATTTCCACTTGCATCATGATTTGTATTGTCAAGAGTGTCATTTGTGTTGCACTTGATCCAATGGAAGAAATGATGTGAAATGACATTTATGAACCTGACATTTTAAAAATTATTGATGTGATAATTAGTAAATTAATAAATTATTACCACATCAATTATTTATAACAATTTATCAAAATAAAAGATATTAAAATTAATTGAAAAACTTAAAAATGAAATATGATTTTAATAAAAACTTACTTTTAAAAACATCTAAATACAATAAAAACCTCTAGCAATAAAAAACTAAATATCTAAAAACTAATATTTTTTTTGAAAGAAAAGATTTAGTAATCTCGAAAAGCAGTTTATACATAGCGACCAAAAGGTCCAGCTAAAAACCAACTCAAAACGATAACAAAACTACGCGATCATCAAGTGCGCTATATGCGCACGAAGCTTTGGCTTTCTCCACAATCTATTAATTACAATATCTATAATTTTCCGTTGTATATCTATATTGTTATACTTCGTATCATTATCGTTGTCTCTATAAACCGTTGCATTTCTATATGACCAGCACTCGTATATTGTTTCCGTAAAAGCAGTTTTCACAACCTTTGCCTTCCAATGTTTCTTTCCACTTTTTTTTATCACCCATGCCAACTGTTTATCCCATCCTTCAGGTAAGTGACCCTCATTTATCCACTTCAGGACCTCACTCCAAATTCTTTTCATGGTATCGCATTGGAAAAATAGGTGTTGCAAACTTTCAATTTCTTGGCAGGAAAAACATTTTTCCTCTTCAATCAATCCAAATTTAACTAATCTATCCTTTGTTGCTATTCTATTATGGCATGCCATCCATAATAGGAACACCGATTGTGGTCTCGCTTCATTATCAAAGAAGACTTTTCTCCAAGGAACCATCCCAGCTTGACCTAAAAAGTGGTAATAAATTTTCTTATTCACAAACATAGCCGTTATATTCACTTTCTGCCAACTCCGCCAATTTTGCACCTGTTCTTGTTGGTTCAGAATGCTCCTCAAAATCCAGGAGCAACTTGGTCTTATGGGCACATCCATTACTTGGTTATCTTTGATGTAATACGTGTGAATCTACCGCACCCACAAATTATCCATTTTCCTGCACAAATTCCACAGTAATTTAATCAAACAAACTTTATTCCAATTTCTAAGGTTAATAACATTCATCCCACTGTAATTCTTAGGTTCACATACTTTACTCTATGAAATAGGAACCTTCCCACTCACTTGGTGCTTTCCTGTCCACATAAACGTCCTGCAAATTGCCTCAATTTTCTTCATCACACCCTTGGGAAGAGGCACACATTGCAGCCAGTAATTTAAAATTCCAAATAGCACACTATTAATCAATTGTAACCTTCTTGCATAACTCAAAAATCTGGCACTCCAATGCTTGATCCTGTTACAAATTTTATCCTCAAGTCCTACACATTGGTTATTTGTTAGCTTCTTGCTCGATAACGGGATCCCTAAGTAACGAAACGGTAACATGCCCGTTGAGAAACCTATCAGCTCTGCTATTTTATCCTCAGTCTCTCGATCCACACCACCAAAAAACAAGTTGCATTTTCTAGGATTCACATATAGACCTGTTGAATGAGCGAACGCGTGGAACCGTTCCATGACCAATTGAACAGAAACAACATCGCCTCTAGTATATAACAATAAGTCATCAGTGAAACTCACATCAATTATATTCAGCTTTTCACACTTGCTATGGAAATTAAAATCCAGAATCATATTTAATTCTTCAAGTTTCCTATGGAGGTACTCCATGATTATAACAAACAGCAAGGGGGATATGGGACCCGCTTGCCTAATACCTCTCTGAGCCTGCAACACTTCAATATATACCCCATTAACATTGTACTGGTAGCTCATTGTACTCACAGATATCATGATCAAATTAACAAACCTGTGCCAAAATCCAACTTCAGTCATGATGTTCTGTAGTGCCAGCCAATCCGCGGTGTCGTATGCCTTCTGTATGTCCATTTAGATCATACATCTAGGCACACCTCCTTTCCTTCTATACCCTTTAATAAGCTCAAAGGCCAATAGGACATGGTCGTGAATATCTTGACCAGGCACAAATGCAGTCTGGCTTCGACTAATAATGGATGGAAGCACCTTGCTCAATCTATTTGACATGACTTTTGATATGATTTTATACATTGTCGTACAACACGATATTGGCCTATATTCCCTTATGGACTTAGCATGATCAGTTTTTGGAATCAATGTCACTAATGTTCTATTAAACTTCTTCTCCATCAATCCTTTATCAAATAAGTCCACACCACTTTAACCACATCATGTTTCACCAATCCCCATGATTTCTTAAAAAAGTTTGCTCCATAACCATCCACCCCTGTAGATTTTATGTCTCCAATACTGCTCAGAGCTTTTTCAATCTCAGCCACAGTAACTGGTTTAACAAGTATAACTCGATGCTCTCTTTTGACTTGAGGCCCATTTCTTAATGCTCTAATGTCTACTCCATCCATATTATCTTGCTTTATTCCAATTAACTTCCCATAAAAGCTCATAATTTCCAACACAATGTCTTCCTGGCTTGATGCAACAATACCATCATCTCTGAAGAGTTGGTGCATATTCCTCGTTTTCTGTTTGGTTCTAATCTGGGCATGAAAATATGCATTATTGGTATCCCCTAATTTTATCCAATCAGTTTTCTCTCTTTGGCTCATAACCTGCTCATCTATTTCAATCAGATTCAATAGTTTTTCATTCAATTGCTTCTCCTGCATAATGAGCTGTGTGTTTAGCCTATCATTATGTAACTTTTCCTGAACTGCTTGTAACTCATATCTTGTCTTCTCAATCTGTTGGTGGGTTCCAATCAAAGGATTACTCAGATTTTTAATCACCTATTGCAATCTTATGAGTTTCCTCCATAAGACACTACCAGGTGTTCCATTGGTGTTCCTGCTCCAACTTTTTGCAACCTCTATGTCATAACCATCCACTTCAGTTACCTTTTCTAATGAATTTGAAATTATGCTGTTTCCTGCTAATCTCACCATCATCCTTAAAGCATAGCATGGCATGGTCAGATATACCCGGCTCCATCAAATACAAGGTTGACTTGATACTCTGTTGTATCCAATCCAGATTTGCAATTGCTCTATCTGTACGAGAGTAAATTGCACCATTTGTGTGCTTATTGAACCATGTGTACCTATCACCCTTAGTTTCTACTTCAAACAGTCCTGAATATTCCATCATTTCTTCAAGGTCACAATATTCCCATTCTTCCACTTCTGTTCCGCCAATTCTGTCCTGAACATGGAGAACATTATTGAAATCTATAATCACCATCCAAGGGCCTTGTTGATTTATTCTTATTCTTTCTATTTCCTTCCATAATTGTTTCCTATGATCTAGTAAGTTTGAGGCATACACATTAGTTATCCAGTTTTTGAACAGACCATCCACGCCAAATATACCATAATGCACAAATTGTGAGGTACTTGCCATTTTCCTAACATCCACCTTAGTTGCATCCCACATTATCCGTATTCTACCGTTTTCATGTTCTTGATAATTGTCATAGAATTTCCAGTTTGTACCAAACATACGTCTAACTTTATCTGCATTCTTTTCTTTCATCATAGTATCTACCAAAATGACAATCATCGGGTTAAGCCTCGAGAGACGGGAGCAAATCTCTCTATTTCTGGCTTTTTTATTCAGCCCCTAACGTTCCATGATATGATCATGGGACTCCTTCAGGAGTCGCTTTTGGGTCTTCCCAAACTCCATAAGCCCCAAAATCATTTTAAAAGAAAAGGTTATTATTTTGAGTTTCATTCAATACCTTCTTTCTCGTGTCTCTCTTCTTTCTGTTGACTTCAGTCCATTTGCCTTCATCACTTGTGGTTGCTACTACTGCATCTCTTGGTGTGGCCGGTGTTTTGTCAGCATCTCCTTTATCATCTTGAAGTTTCCTAAGTTGCTCCCCTTTATTCTGTTTAGGTCTCCATTCCATAGCTTCCATCCTTCTTTCATTGTTACACACGTGACCTACCTTTTGGCATCTCTCACAGCATTTAGGTTTCTATTCGTATTCCACCTTCTGTCTTCGCTTTTGACCTTCGTGATCTTAAATTGTAACTTCCTCACATAGTTTCTGCGTCACATCAACCTCCACCAATATTCGTGCATAAGTGACCATGAGCTTCCATGCAGTACACTCATCTGTGAAAAGAGGATTACCTATCGCGCTGCCAATTTTTCCCAGACTTTTCGCCCCCCATAAATGTAAAGGAAGTTGAGGGAATTTGACCCACACTGGGACTGTTCTAAGCATGTCTCGTTGCATCGAAAAATCTTGTCGCCATTCCATGATAACCATCAGCATATTTTGAAACTTATACGGCCCCTTCATTATCACCTCATCCCTATCTTTACATGACTTGAACTTTAGAATGAAATATCCTTATTTATTATAGTAGATTTCTGGCAGTGTCATAAAACTCCATGTTCTAGTCATGTAATTCTTAACAGCGTGCATACACAAATTCGTTCCAAGAACATACATTATCAATGGTGTTTCCCAGAATCTCATCTCCGATCAACATCTTCTTCTTCGATTTCCACTTCCACTTGGCCGTCGACAATCTTGGGCGCACTAAACTGTATTGGCATTCCATTTGTAGCATTACGATTGCCCCTAATGACATCCACCCATAACTTTTCATCTCTTTTCCATTTATCCCCATTCTCAGAAGATTTAGGGTTTTCATTGACCTCCTTCTCATCATTCCTACCCATCTCCTCGCCTGCGTTAGGTGTTGCTCCCACATTTTCATCTTCCAATTCATGTTCAATCGATTTCGAAATCTTTCCCATTGAGTTGCTTTGCTTCGGTGGCTGGGTTGCCTGTTTCTTCGGTCTTCCCCGCCCCCGTGACATAGCTCTACGGTAGCTATATATTATTATTATTATTGATCTAAAAACTAATATTGAAAAATTGAAAAATAAACAATGAGTTAAAATCAACAAAAACTATTAAATCTTGTCAAATTATTAAAAAATGTTAAACTATTTTAATTTTTTTGAAAACACTACCTATAGACAACATGTTAATAAAAAAGTAATGTTTTGATTGTTAAATTTAAAAAATCTGTTTATCGGTCCATTGATTTAAAGAAACTTACTATCCACAATGACAGATTTTAATATTCATGTCATATATTATGGGAAGTTTTGTAATCTTTTATTATAAATTTGTCCAACTAGACATTTTCAATATATATATATATATATATATATATATATATATATATATATATATAGAGAGAGAGAGAGAGAGAGAGAGAGAGACCAATAAATTAGATTTTAAATTAGAGGGTCCAAAACTTCTTTTAAAAATAATAAGATGATCAAAAGTATATCTAAGCCTTTATTTTTCACTTATCAATTCTTAAAGTTGAAAATCAAAACATTTGATAGCTATTTTAAAGATAGTTTATAAAACATGAGGGAGGGAGAGAAAAAGGAAGAACTTGAGGGTTAGTGATATGGATTTTCGTTTTTCTCCAATTAGTTTTAGAAAAATAGAGATTCTGAATTCATTAATTACTGGATCAAGTTAATTTTGTAGACAAGGTTCGTCAAACACATTGCTACTCGTTACAACCCCAACCATAAAATGTACACAAGTTAATTTTGTTTACAAGTTAGTTTTGTACATAACTTGATCAAGTTGAATTCCTTTAATGTCTCATATGTACACACCCCAATCCCTAGTGGAAAATAAATCCATTGCACAAGCTCTTTAAAATGCGTGTGGTATATCGGTTTCTAATTTTGCCAAGCCATGCATCAAACGTAAGTGTCTCTCAATCAAGACACCCAAAGATACTTACAAAGAAGGTCTTAAACGTTGCAAGAATAATTTACACGGGAGATTGACCTATAGTAAAGGTAACATACCATTGAAGGCATTAGAATTATTTGATAAACTCTTAATTTTATGGAGCCGAATAACTAATTAGGATTTAACTCCTTTTGGATGTGGCTTTTTTAAATATTTTACTCAAATAAAGGGAGGAATTCAACAAAATTTAGAGTGTAGGGACATGGAACTTTAACCCTCGCTCATGCGTTTGTCTGCATAGACGATATATTTTAGACTTGAAAGTTTGAAGACTACAAATGCTTAAGTATGGTTAGGGATGCATGTTTTTCCATTAGAGTCTTAAGAACCAAATACTTTATTTGCAATTGCTTAAGGTATTGGAAGTCCTTTATCAATTGACGAGCTTACTAGAAAAAGAATATTGGGGGATTTTGTGAAGATGATAAAAGCATAAGGAGAGTGAGGTTGAATTGTGTTAGATTTTTCTTTCTTTTCTAAAAGTATCTTATCAGATTCTGAAGACAGAGTCTAGAATCTAAATCAGAGTTAAGTGTTTAGCAGTGGATTAAAGCAGTTCAGAGGTAGAAAGGAAAGAAAGAGAGACACAACCAATTATCTTGGTTCCTCCCAAAAATCGAGAGTAGTCCAGACCCCATGCACTTCTAAGGGATTTCACTATAATCAAAAGTGATTACAATTGTTCCAGCCAAAGAAAGAGACTTTCAATCCTCAAACACACATGTAAGAGACTTCTAATGATCAAGCACACAAGCAAGAAACTTCCAATGCTCAAACACACAAGTAAGAGACTTCTAACTCTCAAGCACACAAGCAAGAGACATTTCAGATGCTCAAGTACTTAGCAAGAGACTTAAAATGCTCAAGCACACAAGCTAAAGACTTCTTAAACTCTAAATTACATTTAAGAGATTGTGAAAAACTACACTTGATATACAATTGGAGGTGTAGACAAATACAACACAGAAAGAATTTTTAAGAGTTAAGAATTTTTAGAATATACAAGTGTTAAGATATTCTAACTTAAACTTGTGCTTTTTAAATATCCATTCTCAGTACCAGTACTAAGTTATCTTCATAAATTTTAGTTTATGGTCTTGCGCACTTGAACATTTATTAGTATACCCTATTGTTCTTTAAATACTTTGTTATATCAAAACCTTAGAGATATGGTACAAACCAATTTTGTTCCAAGATTTTCATGTGTGCAGATAGACCTTAACATGTCAGATACTTTCCATGATCATGTTTTGATGGGACACAGTTCAAAAATGAGTTAAAAAAGGTAGTATGAGGAAGCGACACTCAAGTCGTATCGCAAGGGCTCTAAGTTTAAGTTAACCGAACTAAACAACAAAATTGGGGGTTTGGGATTTTAAATAATTGAAACAAAATTAAAGTAAACTGAAAAAAAATATGATGAACGAGTTAACTTACTGGTTCAGTTTCAGACTTATCATCGATTATTACCATTGAAAGCTCATTTAAAATCCCTTTTCTACAAAAGGATAAATACGTTGCATCCAAAATTTTAGTCTTTGGTCATGCACACTTGAACATTTCTTAGTATACCTTATTGTTCTTTAAATACTTTGTCATCATCAAAACCTTAGAGATATAGTACAAACCAATTTTATTCAAACAACCTCCCCCTTTTCATGATGACAAACACAAGTATATGAAAACAATGGTTGTTAATTTAATTATCTGGTTGACTTCAGGGTCTGAGGTTTGTAAGCTCCCCCTAAGTCTAATAGTCCAAAAGGTGAGCTTTGTAAGCCCCCCCTTAAGTCTAATAGTCCAAAAGGTGAGCTTTTTAAGGTCCCCGTAAGTTCTACCCAGGTTAATTAAATTGATCTTAAAAGAAGAGTAAAATAATCTTCAAAATTTAAGCAAAAATAGTTCTTAACTATCAGATTCAAGCGCTTAAATACTTATATATCTATTTCCCAATTTGTCATCAACAAAAAGAATAAAGAATAAAGGAAGTAGAAAAAGATTTTGAAGAAAAATAATTATAAACCAAACAAAAGAGTTGTCATATTGCACAGAAAAATTTCTGAAAAATTCAGCAATAAGGGACAACAAAGGGTACTAAGCCCAAATTCTAGGGTATTTTCTTCAAAATATCCAAGATGGATTTGATGTTAGACTCTATAATATGTTGCTTGGAAACCACATTGTGTAGTTAAGTATCCATTTTGTCATGTTTTTATATCAGCTACTGAAGTTAGTTTCTGCTCTAATTGCTCATTCCTCTGACTTGTAGAAGCAACAATCTCAGAAGTGAAGGACTCCAGGTTTTGTAGAACTAAATCCATAAAGGTTATGAGGGTATCCCACTGAGGAACATAAGTAAGTGTGTCAGATGCAGTGAGTCTCTCAGCAACCATTTCATATATCCTATCATGCAAAACAAATCTATATTCTTTCACTTGGGCTATAATGTGAGGTGGAAGGTTTAGATAGAAATTTTGTGGAAGGGGTGAAGGGATATGCGAGGTCATTTATTCTTCGAAAGAAACAAGTATTGTGCCAGAACCTGACATATTATTTGGATCAAATCCTTAAGGTTAAGGGCCACATTGTGATTTTGGTACAATTTGGTCTAATGTGGCTTCTGGTTGGGGTTGGTCTTCTGGTTAAGGGGATTGTGGGGCTATTTTTTTTTATCAGGATAGGGTTCAGTTTGAGCTTCATGTTCTGGTTGAGGTTGAACAAGGTTTGGTTGAGGTTCAAAGTTAGGTTGGGATTGATGTTCAGGTTGATGAAGGTTGTTTTAGTCTTCGGATTGGTGAGATTAAGAAAATTGAAGTTGAGGGTCAAAAGATACGGTTTTAAGGGGTATGGCTTGAATTGGATATATATCCATAGTTTCAAATTCTGATATTCAGAACTAGAACTTGATTTAGCATTGGAAACATAGATAAGGGATTCAAACATGGTGTTAAAGGGAATTTGTTAGTCAGGATCTGAGTATAGTACCAATTGGTTTTATTCATTAGTGAACTCACCAGCTAGGTGACTTGTCAGTTTCACTAAGAAAAATATTATAGGGAAAGTTTATTTTCGAGAAACGTTCAAGTGCATCTTACTAAAGGTATGAGAAACTGGTTTATTGACATCAGATTCAGAGGTTGGTTTGGGAGAGGGCATGACAAGATTTATAGAGAGAGTCTTGTCATGTTTAGGTGAGAGAGTGTGTTCTAATGAATATTGTGGTGATTGATTAGGGAATGACATTTTGGTTTTAGGTAGAGGATTAGAATAATATAAAACTGACTAAGAGAAAGGATTATAAATCATACTTATAATTGCAGTTTCTACAGCATCTGAAGCTTATGCACCAACTGTAGCTTCATCCATGATGTCTTCTTCCACAATAGTTTTAAGAGCTTGAGTCTATGATGCACCATCAACTCCCTCATTTTCCTTGAAAATAGCTTTTGTAGTAGCTTCTACTTGCAGAGCCTGATCCATCAGAATCTCAACATTAGAGGGATCTTCCATAGCTTTATCCAGCAGGATAGATGTTATCAGCTTTTCACCTTCTACATCAGTTTCCTTCATCAAGTCCTGAACTAACTTTTTTGCTTCCGTTGTCTTCCTCTTCTTCCACTTCTTCTTCTTAATTTACAGGAAAAAATCATCTTTCTTACTTTCTTTGAAGGTGCTTCTTTGGTAGAAGAAGAAATTATCTTCTGAGGAGTCTTCCAAGTGGCTCCGCTTCTGGTCTTGGTAGGCATCAAGACAGCAGAAGATACCAGTTCCTTTACTTCCTTTTGAATAGATGCATAAGTTGTAACGCCCTGTATAATAAATACCTAGAATAATACTATACAAATGTTTTATTTGGTACTGACACCATCATAAGTGCCTAATGTCGTAATTCACATACTTGACCATTCTAAAAACATAAACACAACCTATGGTACAAGATATGGAAACTAGCCAAAACAATAAAAACTAAGATCAATATACAATATCCTTAAATGTATACAACAAATTACACAGCAGAAAACTAAAGCTAAGCTTCTCTTGAAACATTCAAGCATAGCTCCACTTGTAAATCAAACCTGCAAACAGTGCCTAAAAAATAACAACAATAATGGGGTGAGATATTAATCTTAGTGAGTTTCCTATCTTATGGATTCTCTCGGCTTTACAGGGTTCTAGCCAATCCTAACTCAAGTCAAAAGGGAAGGGATATGACCTTGAGTTCACAATCTCACACTATATGGAAACATGTTCATGAGTTCACCAACTCAAAATATCACTAATCGGTAACCTCATCAAGGCATCCCCTTTTCCCGTCCTCTTTTATGTATAGAAGTCGGCACAAGTCATGGATCCTTGCACTTACTTGACATACAAAAAGGATTCGAGTTCTACGGGCCATTAACCATTATGAACCATCACTTCACATGGGCCATTAACCATCACAAGTCTCTACCTGTAGGTTTCATTCGTACTGCACGCGGGAATCAAACCTGCCAAGTAATAAATCATGCGTACATTCCGAAGGAGCTCTCTATATAAGCCTTAACACGCGAAACGACAACTCAGGGAAACAGCTTCGATTACACGATCTCACACACAAACCTGATTGTATTCGACAATCATAAGGCCACATTCCCCTTTTCTCATAAAACACAAAGGTTTACACATATGTTCCATACTAGTATCTCACTCTCCTCTAGACCATTACTCGTCGAGGACGCACACCTAGGCATCGACGCACGAGCATCACCATCTAGATTCTCTATCACAATCCTAGTCACAACCTAGAATCATATAATTTGGTTTTGGGGTAAAGTTTCCTCACTATTCCTAATTCATTTTAAGCATGCATTTTCTCTCAATCATACTTAACAACAATTAGATAGATATGGCATAACACAATTTGCATAAGTAAACACTTATCACAACACATCACATAAAACATTATTTTCTTTCAATTTCCACTAAATAATTAATCCCATATCATACTCAATATTTTCATTGCTTTCCAACGATACCAAGAACACTTCGATCGGACACACAGATCAAAAGTTATGGATTTTAAAAGGTTTTCCAAAATTCAAAACAGTGTTAACCGGTTAACAGGATATGGTTAATCGGTTAACGGGCAATTCCAGTAGCAAAACAAGAGTTAGAGACATAATTGGTTAACCAGTTAACTATATTACGTTAATCGGTTAACCAGGCCAATTTCCACGCAGAATGCCATTTCACATGCGTTAACCGGTTAACCCCATTTGGTTAATCGGTTAACACTGAACAGAATGCATAAAAACCTGTTTTTCTCAGCATAAACTCCAAAGGAACTTCATAGAAACTCAATGGAATGTTCTTGGAATGTTATATTATTAGCCGCAAAGTCTAATTGGAATGTTCCTGATCAGTGTTTGGAATTCTTTTCTCAAATGATGTTGGATACGACTCCTACGAAAGACAATTTGCCTAAAAGTTATTATGATGCAAAGAAGTTGATATCGAAGTTGGGTTTAGAAGTAAGAAAGATTAATTTTTGCATTAAAGGTTGCATGTTGTTCTACGACAACGAGTTTGGTACAAATGATGGAGCGTCAGAGGAATGCAAGTTTTGTAACAGTCCAAGGTATGTAGTTCGCAATAAAGCAGTTGATCGTAAGCAGAAATGCATAGCCGTGAAATTAATGTTTTATCTGTTGATAATTCCAAGGTTACAGAGATTGTTTTCTTCAATGCATAGTGCTAGTCAAATGACATGGCATCACACAAACAAAATTAGTTCGGCATGATGCGACATCCATCTGATGGCGAGGCATGGAAACACTTTGATCGTATACATCCTGAATTTGCTGTAGAACCCAGAAATGTCAGACTCGGATTATGATCTGATGGATTTACTCCTTATGTCCAAGCGAAGGCAATTGGATATTCTTGTTGGCCGGTAATTGTTACCCCTTATAACCTCCCCCCTGAGATGTGCATGACAAAGCCTTAAATGTTTTTGACTTGCCTCATTCCGGGGCTGTCGAGTCCAAAAGCAGGGATTGATGTGTATTTACAACCTTTAATTGATGATTTAAAGAGGTTGTGGATTGGAGAATGTACTTATGACATATCGCGTAGGCAAAACTTCAATATGCGAGCTGCTTTGATGTGGACTATTAACGACTTTCCTGCATATGCCATGTTGTCTGGTTGGGGTACACATGGTAAAATGGG
Organism: Lathyrus tuberosus; assembly: GCA_022829125.1. NCBI lineage: Eukaryota > Viridiplantae > Streptophyta > Magnoliopsida > Fabales > Fabaceae > Lathyrus > Lathyrus tuberosus. The sequence continues at coordinate 453,536 of JALAZF010000082.1, read as the reverse complement.
ATGTCCTCATTGCATGGGTGACACAAAGGCATTTACATTGGAAAAAAGAGGGAAAAGTTTGTGGTTTGATTGTCACCGTAGATTCTTACCAGAAAACAATGGACCCCCTCGTGTGTCATCGGTTGAAGTATGGAACATGGTTTGTGATCTACCAAAATTCACAGACTATGGAAAAGCAGTCCCAATTCCAGGATATGGGGACAAACACAATTGGACAAAAAGAAGTATTTTTTGGGACCTCCCTATTGGAAAGATAATTTGTTGCGACATAATCTTGATGTTATACATATAGAGAAGAATTTTTTTCATAATATATTTAACACAGTGATGGATATCCAAGGTAAGACAAAAGATAATGTGAAGGCTAGAAAGGACATGGAACTATTGTGTAATCGAAAATATTTGGAGTTGAAGACTCTACCGAATGGGAAACTATTAAAACCCAAAGCTACTTATAGTTTAACTCCCCAAGAAGCCAAGCTTGTTTGCCGATGGTTAAATGAATTGAGAATGCCTGATGGTTATGCTTTTAACTTGGCTAGGTGTGCTAACTCCAACACTGGGAAGTTTCATGGAATGAAAAGTCATGATTGCCATGTTTTCATGGAACGGTTGCTTCCAATTGCCTTCAGCTCGTTGCCAACACAAGTGCTTAATCCACTAACTGAAATTAGTCAATTTTTTAGGGATATTTATGCATCAATTTTAAGAGTGGATGACCTAATTAAGTTGGACCAAAACATTCCTCTCATTCTCTACAAGTTGGAGCAAGTTTTTTCGCCTGGTTTTTTCTATTCGATGGAACATCTTCCCGTGCATATTGCATATGAAACTTTTCTTGGCGGACCAGTTCAATATAGGTGGGTGTATCATTTTGAAAGATTCATGGGTGATTCAAAGAGATCAGTGAAAAATAAGGCTAAAGTAGAGGGTTCAATATGTGCACATTACTTGCATCGAGAAACATCACATTTTTGCCCTCATTATTTCAATCACATGATGTTAACTCCAAGAATCATAAGGAATGAAGTTAATGTTATAGAAAGAAGTCAATTCACCTTATCAGTCTTCGGTCATCCTGGTCGTGGATCTGGAAAGACAAATGTGCACTGGCTGATCGAAAAGGAATTGCAATATGCTCATGTTCATGTCTTGATTAATTGCGTTGAAGTTAAACCATACCTTGAGTAAGTATACAAAGTTATTATTTATTTTGAATACATTCAATATAAACTTATTACCCTCTAACTTATGTTTAATGCATTTCGATATAGGGCATTTGATAACTACCATTATGAACTCACTGGTGAACAAGCAACAACCTCTCACATACATGCTTATTTTCCATTATGGTTCAAGCAAGAAGTTGCACGTAATAATGCACCATCTCCACAAATACTCCATTTGAGAAACTTGTCTGAAGGCCCTGTTAAATGTGTGAAAGAATGGCACACATACTTTGTAAACGGATATAAATTTCACACTGAAAAATGGACTGAAGGGAAGAAAACCATAAACAGTGGTGTGTTTGTTAAAGGAGTTACAAATGGTGGTGAAAACGACTTCTACGGCTTCATTACGCACATTTACGAGTTGGTATACAATTATTTGGACGCTAAAAACAAAGTTGTCTTGTTCTATTGTGATTGGTATGATCCATCTGCTAGAGGGAAAAAAATAGACAAAAAATATAACACTGTAGAGATTAAAATGGATCGAAGGTACAATCATTATGACCCTTTTATCATGGCACATTCTGTAAGGCAAGTTTATTACGTCCCTTATCCTACAATTCAACGTGGTAAGCGAGGTTGGTGTGTTGCAATCAAATCAAAACCAATAGGCCATATTGAAAGTGATGAACGTATGGAGGACGTTGCTTATCAAGTTGATGAAATGTCACAAATTAATGATGTGATTGAAGTGGAACAACTTACAAGTTTGTGTGATAATGTCGTTGAGGGTCAGCAAGTTGATGCGTCTATTTTGTTATCAACAGTAATGTTGATAAATACAATGAAGAGTTAGAATCCGAGGAAAGTGTTGAATCAGATGAAGATAATGAAGATTACGAGGATACACAATCTGAATAGATCACTTTTTTAATATATATTGTTATCAACAAGTATTATGTATTCTAGATTGCTTTAATATATGATTTTTTTTATTAATATATATTGTGTATTCTAGCTTGCTTTAATATATCCATTTTAGATTAATTGCTTTATATTATTTTCTTTAGTTAGTAGATAAAATACCACCTCGTGAGGAGAAAGGGAAGGGTAAAACAAGTAAGTCAGGTCGTCGTGCGAGGATAAGTGTAGTTGAGGTTCCTTCGTCTTCAATGTTTTGTTCTTTACCTCAGTCTGGTCAGGGGCCTCAGCAGACTACTATGTCTCAGAGTCAGGAGGTTCTGACTATGCCTCCGTCTTCTATGTATTTTACTTCTCTAATCACCTCACAGAATCCACCCGGATTTGCATCCCCATCATTCCAGCCTACACCACCCGGATTTGCATCCCCATCATTCCAGCCTACACCACCCGGATTTGCATCCCCATTTTTCCAACCTACACCATCCGGATTTGCACCCCCATCATTCCAGCCATACATGCAGCTTGTGGGATCTATGCCTCAGATGTACCCCCGCTCTCCATATGCCTCAGATGTACCCCAGTCATCTCGAATCCCACATCCCACACATAGACCATCGTCATCACAGCCCAATCATGAGGAGGAGGAGGAGGACATTGAAAACGTGGATGTGGCAGAGATGGAAATTCAACATCGGAAGCAAAAGGGAAGATGAGTTATTAGGCCTGTTGGAAACAGGTAAGTTTCTTCCTTATATTTTAATTAAGCATTTGTACATATTATCATTTTTTTTTAATTTTATTAATACGTATTCAAATTATTTTTATTTAGTTTCTTGCCAAGTAGGCCTGCTGCTGTTAGCATTAAAGAGGTTATTCAAGAGTTATATAAGAATTCTTGGAAGACCTTTGGAGAATGTTGCGGTGAAAATCGGATAACAAGCTATTAATTAACTTGCATCATTTTCTTTTACAACCGACTCTGATTTATCCAAAGGAAAGGTTCAAGATCGTTAAAAAAACCTAAAGAGGGAGATCTAAGGTTCGGGGGTTGATTATACAAAGGGAAGGTATTAGCACCCTATGTATCTGTAGTACTCTACAGGAACCTCTTGTGTAAGTTTGTGTTATGTTATGTTTGCTTGCTAAAAGAATATATGTACTAAGGTAAAGACCTAGGTATGTACACTAAGTTTTCTCACCAAGACGTCGTATCTTGTGCCTAAGTATCTGACTGAAGAATCAGAGCAACCGTAGTTCACCTAACTAAGGGTGAAAGAAAAGGAAACATTGACTATGGCCAACGTTCCAAAGGGAATGAACATAAGCTCACGTAGAGTCCTCGATAACTCTCTAAGTCTACGTTATGAAGGGAGGGAGTGAATTCTCATGATAGTGAGAACCACACAGAGTTCATGATAACTCTGTAAGTCTGAGTAAAAGGTAAAGTGAGTTCTTATGATAGTAAGAATCACATGGAGTTCATGATAACTCCATCCTATTACTAAACTATGAGGGAAACGGCTCTTATGAGGCTAAGGATGAAATGGGAAAGGTTTGTGACTTAGGAGTCAAGTGTAGATCTTTCCTTTGGAAGGAGGGTCAAGTGTGAACAATCATGATATAAACAGTGTGAATATGAACAAAGATATAATCCAGATAATATGAACAGGATATGAACATGAATATGATCAGGATAGAATGAACAAGATATGAACATGGTATATACAGTGACATCAAAGTCAAGTGATAATAAATCAAAGACTGATAGTATCCACATAGTATCATGTTAACATGCTAAAAAAATAATGTCAGGCAAACATATATACATGCAGACATAAAAAATGCATCAATGTAAATGAGCAAGAGATAGAAAGATCTGACCAGAATAGTGCATAAACACTTCCCACTGATGGGCCACTGACCAGCCAAGCCAGATCCGAAGACCAGAATACCAACTCCAAGAGCATAGGGTAAAAGTCCTAAATCTAAGTCCTCAGTCCAAAACACAATAGTAACCACAGTCCGGTCAATTGAGTTTTTTAGGGTTTCGATATTTATTAGTGTATTTTAAATGAACAAATAAAATGAACAATATACACAAGATATAAATATGAACAATGATAATATTAACAAGGATAATAATCGACATAAAGAACAAATCAAGGTATATATATATATATATATATATATATATATATATATTGACTGAATTTAAATTTAGTGATTGTTGATTCAATTTATTGGATCGCTAAATCGGGTCCAATGTGGTGTTGATCCGTCGTAGTACGGTCTATGAGGAAGACCATACTATAGGAGGATGCACAATTTGATCTTTGTGTTAAGACACGATAGAGAAATGATATAGAAGATCATTCTCCGATGAAATCGTGCCACACGGAAAGAAAAGGTGGAGACCTCGTCTTGAGTCACAAACTCTCGTTGATTAGTCGAAGGTAACCTATCACGATCTCAAAGTATAGAAAGAAATCTCAATGATCACTCACTACAGATTTGAAATAATGAAGGTTCGTCGCTTCGCTAACAACGTTTGTGAATAGAAAGACTTCATCGGTCAAAAATGAAAATGAAGATATAAGAAAATACAGAATGAAGTAGAAATAAAGTTGGTCTCGTCTTAATCATGATTTAATTGAGAAACCGATAATCTATGATATTCGACTTTCATCGACCGATAAAATAATGAAGGTGGCCTCATACATATCACGACTTTTAGTAATTTGATAAATCGACTAAGTCGTGATTTCTGTAATATCATCGGCCCAAATAAAAGAAAGAAAATGGGCTCAAAGAGAAAATAAAACCGGTCTCATCTAAATAAGGATTTTAGATCGATAAATCGAATACCTTTTTAATTAGATTTTCATTGACCGATAAAATAAAACAAAAACGACCTCATAGTCATCACAATTTTTTTAGTAAAGTAAATCAATAAAAATCGTGGCTTTTTAATATCATAGGCCTAAATAAAGATCGAAAAAGAAATAAGAAATAGAAATGAAAATAAATTAAGATAGGAATTGATAAATTTTAGAACATAAACAAAAAAATCTATAAAACTTAAAATATATCATTCTTGAAGAAAACTGTTTCTAGAGTAAGTTAAAACTAAAACAAATTTAAAAAAAAAAAAGAACAAAAGGGGAGAGGGGTGCTCTGGCGCAATAAGGGTACTTATGGACATCAAATGGGCCCGAAGCCCATCCTTCCAACCAGGCGAACACAGCATGATCAACAATAATCCAGATTTCAATTTTTTTATTAATTAACATAATAAATGAATAATAAATAAAATAAAAGAAGTAAAATAAAATAAAAAGTAAAGAAATAGTATAAACCGTGATGAAAAGCAGAGGAACATCAGATAAGATGAAAACACGGTTAGCTAGGAAACATAACACGTTAACTTTCTTCCTTTTTTAAAGAAAAATAAAATAGGTCAAAGGCATAGTGTAGCACCCCAAAATTTGCCCTCCTTACTTTAGTACTAATTGGCTTATGTTTCATCTCATTTTGCATCATCATGTGTGCATATAATTGGTTCTTAGCATGGGGTCAAGGTGCCTGAGGCAGGTTCAAGCAAGAGTCCTTATATTGTCCAAGAGAGATCAAGTGGATCACTCTCTCCTAACCAGTGCAGAAACTAGGGTTTTGAGATTCTTGGGTTTGTTGCTCCAATGGGCAAGCTCCTTGGGTTTTTATTATCACCAAATGTCATATCTTATCTTTGTTGGAGAGGATACACATCATATTCAGAGAAATTTGGATTTGGAGACTGTGCTATTTCCTCCTAGACTAAGGGTATCAAAATTAGGGTTTGCTATAAAGTCAGTTTATTTCTGATTTCTTGGGCAAGAACTGATTCCATGATATTCCTTGGGTCCCTAAGTATCTAGGAGTGGAAGATTGTCCATCAGTTTGGTTCATGAGAAGTTCAATTGGCCAATGGATTGGGAATCAGAAGAATTGGAGAAAAGTCAATAGTGAGAGGGGAAGTCAACTGTGAAATTTTGAGGTTCTCTTCAAGGTTTTCAAGGTCTCACATCCTCATATGGTCTTCAAGAGTCAAATTCCATACCATATATCAAGAATCAAGGGTTGGTACAAAAGTTGCTAAATATGGAAATGACCTATAATTTGAAAGTTTCCTTTTTGGGCAAGTTCCTACACTACTTTCAACTGGACTTTTCATCATCAAGGAAGCTTCAAATGAATTTTCCTCAAACATGAAAGTTGAATATCTTTTTCTCCCCTTTCCAACAAGTACTAGTGGGTCTCCATATCATTTGTGAAACTCAAGTTATGATCAAAAGAAGGAAAAGTGGTTTTTAGGGTTCCATTTTCACAACTTTTTGCATTTTGAGGCATAGTGACCTATAATTAATTCCATTGCTTCAAGACATGTTCCAAAATCAAAGTACAATCCATAAGGACTATTTTTGGCCTTTGAATCAAGTGGACCCATGGTTTATTCTTCACTTATCTTCCATTATTCAAAATTACCAAATTATTCAAAACTCATGAATCAAAATGTTTCAAGGCCGAAATCAAATTTAGGTGTGATTAGCAATTCGAAATTAAGTGATCCATCATAGAATGTTTGGATATCCATGCATGGAGGAGGGTGTATTTCACATTATTCAAATTTCTAAAATCACCCAAAACTCTTTAAGCAAAGAATTACCAAGGCCCAAGTGATCATCAGTGTTTTAACCTAGCCTATTTAAACTTACTCATGCTAGGGTTAGGAGATAGACACGTGATTTGGAGGAGAAAAAGAGCTTGAACCCTAAAAGCTTCTCTCATTCGTATATCTCAACCAAGAGGAGCTTTTCCAAAAATTCTTCCACAAACTTCATCCTTGGAATCTGTAGAACGCAAACCAACCATCACTTGAAGCTAAAAGCAAGGATACAGGAGGCGTGATCTCAGGTTGGTGGTTTTTTTCATGATCATGGAACTCAAATTTTTGACGTGCATATTGATGTGTGATGCCCACTGATCATGCTGATATATTTATTTTTGAAATTGGACGTGTGGTTTGTTGGTATCGTGTGTTTAAAGTTTTGAACCCTAACCTTTTTCTCTTCATTTTTCATTATGCATTGGTTGTTTGTAATTTTTGATGACATATTTGGGATCCTGGTGAAAATATGGACAAAATGGTGTATCCCCTTGCGTTTTCTGGGTGTTTTTAAGTTGCAGGTGGCCGTGGATGGTGGCCGGAACCCTAGCTCCGGCAGCTGATGAGGGTTCCGGCGAAGGGAGAGGCTGGAGGTAGGAGACGATCTCTCAGCCGTTGATGGCTTGGATCGTGTTGCTCTCACGCTGCCACGTTTTATTCTTTTTATTTTTTTCTGATTTTTATTTAATGATCGTGTGTGTGTCTTTCCATGGATATTACAGTGAACCACAAATCCAAACCACTTATCATGTTGACTTATGTTTAATCTGGAGCTTTGATTTAATCATGCGGTCATTATCTTGCCAACGAATTAATGAAACATGTGCCAGTCACGTGGTGTGAGTATGGTGCTCTGAATGATTGTGTGTGAGTGAGCGTATATTAACTATGGTGTATTCCTTAATCATGACTGTTGATCATCATTACTTTGAGATTATATTGACTTAATAGGGCGCGTCAGATTGATCTGAAGGTGAGGATGAGTCAACTGGGTTGACTGAGGTCTACGCGTGCCTCTTTTTTTTTTTCTGATGGACCTAATGCTTGGGCTTGCTATTCACACACGCCTTTTTCAGCCCATTATCACTTTCAACGTGTTTTATTTACTGAACGCACCCCCTTGCATTTTTCTTCATTTTTAATTTTATTAAATTTGCATTAATTCATTTTTAATTTTTAAAAAATATATAATTGCATCCAAAAAATCCCAAAAAATTCATGAGTCACTTTTAGCATTTTATAAAATTTTCAAAAATTTTATTTTAATATTTTATTTTATTTTTAGCATCTGAAATAAATATTTGTTTATTTTCTTTTTGAATTATTCATATCATGCATACCTAAACTTGTAGAATTTTGTTCTCATAGCATACAAAACCTTTTGAACTCATTCTTTTTGTATGCATTCACCAATACATTGAATTGCATTAAAATATTTTTCTATCATTTTTAAATTCATTGCATATTGCATTTTAGTCCTCCCTTTTGGCACATTGAACCATGTTTCTTGTCTGAACTTTGCATTATTGTTGAGTGACTTGTATCTGGAATTTTGGCATGATTTTTGGACATGATGTTTGCTTCTGGTTGAGATATGTTGATAATTAATTTGGTGATTTTATAAGGTGTTTCTCTAATTGTTTAATTGCTTTTATTTGAGGTCTTTTTGTATGCATATCTTTGACTATGTCTGATTACTTGTTTGAAAAGGCACTTGTGCCATCATTTGGGTTTGCTCCTTTGAATTCATTAACCATGTTTAGATTGTTATTATATGTCATTGCTTGGGTTCCATTTGTCTCATTTCTTTTGCTTATGTCTGTTTTGTACTAACCTTTTGTGCAGAGGCTGAGGTAAGTTGTTTAAGGGTGTGGATAGTTATCCATGTCCACCTTACTCTTTCCTTCTCTCATCTTTTCTTTTATTTAGGCTTAGGCTGTCGTCAAACCTCACTAACCATAGGTCACCCATGCATGATAACATTAGGACTCTTAGTTTCCCTTTAGAGTTTCCTTTGTGTCTTCTCTCTTCTCATCTCAGAACTTCTTGAAAACACTTAATAAGGATAAAGTGTATTGCGCACGAGCCTTAAGCGTGGGGAATGAGAAATGAGGGGCTTCCTCTAATCTTTCTAGAGTGCTTAGCGAGCGTCTTGTCTTGGTACGATGCATTAAGTATTCGCCCCTGTGCCCAAGAATTTGGTGCAATGCAAGTTATGAATTTACTCAAGTCACTTCTGTCCTAAAAAATACAAACAAACTTCAAACCTTTTTGTCCTCCGGGATTGTTAAACTAAAGGCTATTTTTAAAAAGGGCATGTTACTTTCCGTCTGAGTCGCAAACAGGCATCGACCCTAACTGCCGGACGCGAACTTAACGTCGCTCATAAAAAACACAAAAAGAACTTGGTTCAAACTACGTTGACTCTGAATTCCCCATTGCACAAAGGGGGTACGTAGGCCTAGGACGACGACGTCCTACCGAGTATGTCTTTGTCTCCCCTTCCCCCGTCTTAGTACAACCATAGATGATAGGATAACTCACCCTTAGATTAGACAACAAGCGTGGATCCCATCGAGTACGATGGACGCGTGGGGTGCTAGCACCTTCCCCTCGCGTAACCGACTCCCGAACCCAGGCTATGGTTGCGATGACCATTCCTTTCCCTCTTCCTCAAGTTTATGCGGTGTTCCCTTTCCCTCTCTTGGGATAAATTTACACGGCTGGCGACTCTGTTTTCCGCGCCACTCTCGCGTTTGTACTTGGATGAAAATCCTGGGAGCGACAGCTGGCGACTCTGCTGGGGATTCTGGTTGACCTATGCTGGTCCATCCCTAAGCGAGTCAATCCTAGCGCTTGCTTGTCTTTGTTCTCTTTGGGTGTGTTGCGTTTGTTTTGCTTTATTTGTTGTATTTTATTTTTACCGCATTTTCTGCATTGCATTTCATTTTTTATTACTGTCATACTGGATATTGCTGTGTTGTGTTGGCTGTTTCTGTTTTGCAGGTTGGGTTGTTCTGAGAGATAAGCCCAATACCCAGGCTTGAGTACACCCTAGGACTAGAGTGGAGAGTAGTGGGACCTACGTGCCCGCTTGGTACGTTTGTGTGTTCACGAAATTCATAACCAGACGAGGCTATCTTGGGACGCATTCTAACGTGTGTGTCTTGTGCATGTTAGGATGTCGATCTAGAGAGCTGTCGACTCTGGTGACTGATCATCGAGGACCTTAGTGGAAACATCCCTCTTTAGTGGTGACAGTGGCAGACCACATCCTGTGGCAAACCCATTCGCACCCGAGGGCCCACTTTGGAACTCGCATAGGATGACCCCTATCTTTTGAAGAGAATTAGTGGAGGCACTCCTCGATTGACGATAGTACTGTACCCTGAGGGATGAATTTACTATTGTTTCTCGACCTCAGTGCCAGAAGCTGAGGACCTTCCGTTTTAGAGAATCAATTGAGGCCTCCTCGATTGATGATGATGCCAAACCAGAAATGGTGAACGTATCATCATTTCTCGACCTGAGAGCCCGGGATACTGAACATCCTAGTACCCACACGTGAGAGGGGATGGGTGTTTGCAGGTAACCGAAACCTTTAACTTACCCGGTTCTTCTAGATTTCTCATCAATGTTTGATTATCTGGGTTCTTGGTTATCTCAGTGGTTCGGTACTTTGGAATTCTGGTTTTCTGGGTTGCGGTTCTCGTTTGGTTAACAACACAGCATATCCAGCAGTGTTGCCTTGATCCCATGTTTGCATGAGCATATCATTTTTCTTGCATTCTGACGTGTTTTACAATTTTCAGGGCTTACATCTTACTCTTGATTCCGGTTTTCTGAGGTTACCTTGGCATGGATGTCTAGAGAAAGAAGATTGTTGCCTATTCGTTCCCAGATCCGACCTTGACATTGATTCACAAGCTGATTAGTATGGCTGGTCCCGGAGTTCGTACAGAGTTCAGTGGAGGGTATGGGAGAGTTCTGAAGTTTGTCTACAATATCTCCAAGTATGAGAAGGATGCCATTCATACACTTCTTCAGTTTTACGATCCGTCTTTGCGTTGCTTCACTTTCCCAGACTACATCTTGGCCCCAACGTTGGAGGAGTTCTCATTTATTTTGGGAATCCCCATCAGGCATGACATAGTATTCTTTTCTGAAGAACACCCCAGGATTAAAGAAATGGCTATTGCTCTTCATATTGGTGAATCCGTTCTGAGCAGTAATATTGAGGAAAAACAAGGAGCTAAGGGTTTCTTATTGAAGTTCTTGTTTGATCAAGCTTGCATACATGTTAAAGAGAAGAATTGGACTGCTTTCCAAGCTATTCTGGCTATGTGCATCTATGGGATTGTCCTGTTTCCCAATGTTCCTGATCTGGTGGATATGTATGCTGTCAGAATCTTTATTTCAAAGAATCCTATACCTACCTTGCTAGGTGATGTGTATCACTCAGTTCACTACAAGAATGAAAATAGGCGTGGAAAAACTGTGAGTTGCTGTGCACCACTCTTATCTACTTGGTTTCTGAGTCATCTCCCCGAAGCTGGCGCTTTCGTTGATACGAGAAATTCTCTGAAGTGGTCAAAGAGGTTAATGGGCTTGACTGCTGACAACATTGTTTGGTTCAATCATGACTTGCTAGGAATGGAGATTATTTGCAAGTGCGGAGAATTCCCTAATGTACCCTTGATAGGGAGAAGAGGTGGAATTAACTATAATCCTTCCCTTGTTATCAGGCAGTTTGGTTATCCTTTGAAAGGTCCACCTGAAGAGCGAGATGTCAGAGAGTCCTTATTATTTAATGGTACTGGAGATCAAGAGATGATAAGGAAGATTGTGAATGCTTGGAAGCAGGTGACCAAGAAGGGAAAAACTTCATTCGGGAAATGTAACAACCGGGCTTTCCCTTCCTATAAAGAGTGGGTTGAGAAGAGAGCAGAAGAGGAGCTTCTTCCCTTCCCGGTAGAGAAGTTTAACAAGTTGTGGGCTGAAAAGGAAAAGCTGCGAGAAGAAAACAGTGAGCTACTAAGGGAGATTTATCAGTTGAAGCATGAGCGGGGTGAAGTTGTTCATACCGCCAAGTTGAAGACAGAGCTTCTTGCTGAGGCAGAAAAAGAGCTAGCTGACATGGTCACATCCAGACAAAGGATGAAACAAGCTTTAGATGGTATTAGTCAGGTTCTCGAGTCTAAGAAGGAGGAATTGGACAAGGCTTTGTTAAAAATTCACAGGTTCAATGCTCACCGAGAAACTGCAATGGCTGAGAATAAGCGAAAAGAAGACGATTATCTAGCTGAGATTGATCAATTGAAGTCGAAGCTCAAGAAGAAAGACGCTGAGATCTTATCAGGGATATTCCAGAGACAAGTAGTCGAGGGTCGACTCAATGAAGCCATAGCCTCCATAGAGGAACTGAAGATCCAAGCTGAAGTGAAGAGACCTAGAAGTGAGGGTCCTAGCATGAATGGTGTTTCTGGAGAAGACGCTTGGGAGTTGCATTACCGATACTTGGAGGGGATCATGCATAGGAGAGACGTTCTCATTCAAGAGCTAATTCAGAGACCGAAGCATCCCGACACCAAAAAGATGTTCAAGGAAATTCAAGACTGGAGCAAAATGCATAATGGATGGGGGGATTGACACTTGTGGACTTTGATGATATGCCGTAGTTTTCTATTTTCTTTCATTATTCGGACCACCGCCAGACTTGTTGGTTGGGATCTGTGATTATTGTATTCAGATTTGTTATCTTGGATTTGTGATTGTTGACATTTGGTTTTCCTCTGGTTTTCTTAATATACGAGCAGAATTTCCATTCTATCTTGTTGTTAAACTGGAATCAAGGGGTGGATCGCCCTGCGAATATTCAAACATGTTCATTTGCATTTGCATATTCATAACCATTTTGCATAATCATTTTGCATGACAGGTGTTTATCTCTGGTGTTCTTATCTTGTTCTAATCTCAGTACAGGATTGCAGATCAGCACATTCACCGGTATTCTACCAGAAAAAATCAGAAGAGACTCATGGATCAGCTACAAAATGAGATCACTAAGATGCGAACTCGCATAAACCAATTCATAGAATTAATGCAAGGTGTTGCTCAAGGACAAGAGTAGTTGAGGACGCTCGTTCAGCCGCTGATTGCGAGAATTGATGAAGATGGTGTCCTTCATGGAGGAATTCATACTGGTGTTACTGGTAATAATGGTCAGAATGGCCCTCCGGGTGGAGGTATTCCTGTTGCTGGTGTTGTGATTCCTCTGGGCGGAGGAGAAAGTATTGTGGTTCCCACTGCAGTGGGGGGAGGTAATGGTGTGGGCGCAATTCATGGCCGTCAGTATGATGATGTTCAAGATGATGCATTTTCTATGCCAGGTGGGAATGCTGGACCCCAGATTGACAATGATCAGAGGTTCAGGTTGATTGAGGAACAACTGAGGGGTGTTGTGAATCAGGATTCTGTGGGAATGGATCTAGAGGACTTAGGGTTAGTTCCAGGCGTTGTTATTCCGCACAAGTTTCAGACTCCCACTTTCGAGAGGTATAATGGTATGTCTTGCCCAAGGACCCACGTGAGGGCATACGCAAGTAAAATGGCTGCGCATGCAAAGAATGAGAAGCTGATGATGCATTGCTTCTAGGATAGCCTATCTGGGGCATCCCTGGAGTGGTATATGCAACTAGAGAGGAAAGATGTGCGTAGTTGGAGAGATCTGGCAGGGGAATTTATTAGGCACTATCAATATAACACTGACATGGCTCCGAACAGAACACAGCTGCAGAATTTGTCACAGAAGAACAATGAGAGTTTCAAGGAGTACGCCCAGAGGTGGCGTGAACTGGCAGCGAGGGTTCAGCCTCCCATGTTGGAACGTGAAATGATAACTATGTTTATGGCCACCTTGCAGGGTCATTACTATGAAAAGCTGGTACCGTGTATGACTGGAAAGTTTGCTGATTTGATCCTAGTAGGAGAGATGGTGGAAAGCGGAATTAAGGCGGGAAAAATATCAGGCGGTGATGGGTCCTCATCTGGAGGAAATAAGAAGCCTTATGCCAATGGTTATAAGAAGAAGGAGGGAGATACAAACTCTGTGTCATCATATCGTGGTAGAAAAGGACCTTGTCAGAACTTCAATCAGCAGGTGGCTTCTGTAACCATCCCAGCAGCACCTCAGCAGCCAGCAGTGTCTCAACAAAAAAATCAGGCCCCTCGCCGGTCGCAGCCTTTGACTAGGCGGAATAGGCATTTTGACACTCCACCTCTTCCCTACTCTCAGTTATTTCAGTACTTGTTGAAGCTACAGTTAATTCAGAAGAGAACATTGGCTCCACCTACTGGTAATCCACCGCCCGACTATGACGCCAACGCCCACTGTGAGTTTCATTCTGGGGCACCCGGACATTACATTGAGAATTGTAAAGCTTTTAAGCATCAGGTTCAAGATTTGGTGGATTCCAAGGCCATCAATTTCTCCAATGATGTTCCAAATGTGAATCAGAACCCGATGCCGAATCACGGTGAGCCGAGGGTCAATGCTATTATTAAAGACTGTGAAGACTTGAGTTTGATTTCAGATGTGAACGAAGTCCAAACTCCCTTGGGTGTGGTGAAGGAAAGACTGTTGAGGGGAGGCGTATTTCCCGGCTGTGATGAAGGCTGTGTAGGATATGTGTCGCAGCCAGACGGTTGTGTTTTATTGAAAACAGGTATTCAGAAAATGATCAGCGAAGGGATATTACAGTTTGACAGAGGTTGTAAACAGAGTAATGTTACTGACAGAGAGATTGATGTTGCCACGATAACAATTCCATTCAAGACAATAACTATATCAGCGCCGGCGAGACCAGCGCCGGTCATTATCACTATTCCTGGACCAATCCCGTATGAGAGTACCAAGGCCATCCCATGGAACTATGGGGCCGAGGTGTTTGTTAATGGTAAGAAGCAGGAATTGGAAGAGACATCAGCTGTGAATACAGGGGTTGAAAATCTTGTTGAAGCAGGGGCTATCACTAGGAGTGGTAGAGTCTTTATTCTGTCCGAGAATCAAGCTGGCATTTCAAGACAAGACAAAGGTAAACAGATGATGGATGAGTCTGTACAGAGGCAGGAAGCAAATAATTCTATGACAAAGCCAGTTGGGGATACTTTCTCAGAAGACGTAGAAGATTTTATGAGGTTGATCAGGAAAAGTGATTACAAGATTGTTGACCAACTTCACCAAACTCCATCGAAGATTTCCATTCTATCCTTACTGTTGTGCTTTGAGGCGCACTAAAATGCATTGCTGAAGGTTTTGAACATGGCTTATGTACCGCAGGAAATATCTGTCAACTAGTTAGAAGGGGTTGTGGCTCATGTGAATGCTGGTAATGGTTTGGGTTTCACCGATTTAGATCTGACTCCGGCTGGGAGGAATCACAACAACGCTCTGCATATTTTAGTGGAATGTCGTGGTTCCTTAATGTCGCATGTGTTAGTTGATACTGGGTCGTCTTTGAATGTGTTACCGAAGAAGGCTTTGATGAAGTTGGATACTTGTGGGTTGATTTGTACACCAAGTGACTTGGTGGTACGTGCTTTTGATGGTTCCAAGAGATCGGTTTTTGGAGAGTTAGTTCTGCCAATCAAGGTGGGTCCTGAGATTTTCAATACCACCTTTTACATAATGGATATTCAGCCTATCTATAGTTGTTTGTTGGGTCGCCCTTGGATCCATGGTGCTGGGGCAGTAACTTCCACGCTGCACCAGAAGTTGAAGTATATGGTGGATGGCCACGTTGTGACTGTTTGTGGTGAAGAAGATATCATGGTGAGTCACCTATCGACCTTCAAGTATGTAGAGGTAGATGGTGAAGTACAGGAAACTTTGTGCCAAGCCTTTGAAGCTGTGAAAATTCCCGAGGAACCCCCAAAGGCAGTCAGTCAGCCTGAGGTGGTTGCCCAACCTGAAGTTGTCAGACAACCAGAAGTTCCAATGGCCTCTTTCAAAGAGGCGCGTGCTATAGTTGAAGCTGGTGGTTCTCAGAAGTGGGGCAGTGTCATTGATGTTCAAAGAAAGCAAGATACTCATGGACTGGGTTACAAGCCACCTAGGCGTTCTGAAGAGCCTCCCAAGTTCTATGGTCCAGTCCGTTTCACCAGTGTCGGTGTTTTCTTCGACAGAGTCAATGCTATTGAGGATGAATGAGATAGTGATTGTGACATGGATGAATGGATCCGTCCCTGCACCCCTGGTCAGAGTTTAGGCAACTGGTCTTCCAAGAAAGTCATCCAAGTGACGCGTCCGGAGTAATTTACTTTTGTTTTCTGTTATGTTGAGTCCTACGTTCTGCCCAAGACGTAGTGATATTTATTTGTAGGGCTTGGATGTTTTATTTGCTATTTTTATCATCAATAAAGGACGTTTTTCATTCAAATATTTTGATCCCTGTCTTTCTGTTTTTACTTATTTGCATTAACCCACATCAAAATGGCAATGTGTTTTCTTGTTTGTTGCACTCATAATAAACATAAAACATCCATCATGCAGGTTCCTTTGTTCAGATTCCACCCATGACTTAGCTATGGCTCGATATGACTTCGACAATCCCATCTATCAGGCCGAAGAAGAGACTGACGAAGACTTTGACTTACCAGAAGAATTAGCCAGGCTACTGAAACAAGAGGAAAGGGTTATTCTACCTTATCAGGAGGAAGTTGAGACTATTAATCTGGGAACCGAGGATGTTAAACGAGAAGTAAAGGTTGGGGCTACCCTGGAAGACACCGTTAAGGGAAGATTGATTGAGTTACTTTGAGAGTATGTGGATATCTTCGCCTGGTCTTACCAAGACATGCCTGGGCTTGACACTGACATTGTTTCACACCGGTTGCCACTTAAAGAGGGTTGTACTCCAGTCAAGCAGAAACTGAGAAGGACGAAACCAGATATGGTTGTCAAGATCAAGGAAGAGGTTCAGAAACAGTTGGACGCCGGATTTCTCGCTGTGACAAATTATCCTCCGTGGGTTGCTAATATTGTACCTGTACCTAAGAAGGATGGGACAGTCAGGATGTGTGTTGATTACAGAGATTTGAACAGGGCGAGCCCGAAGGATGATTTCTCGCTCCCCCACATTGACGTGTTAGTAGACAATACCGCTCAATATTATGTGTTTTCCTTCATGGATGGCTTCTCTAGGTATAACCAAATCAAAATGGCCCCAGAGGACATGGAGAAGACTACGTTCATAACACCGTGGGGAACATTTTGCTACAAGGTAATGCCCTTTGGATTGAAGAATTCTGGGGCAACCTATCAGCGGGCGATGGTGACTCTCTTTCATGATATGATTCACAAGGAGATCGAAGTTTATGTTGATGACATGATTGCGAAGTCACAGACAGAGGAAGAACACTTGGTAAACCTCCAGAAGCTGTTTGAAAGGTTGAGGAAGTTCAGATTGAGATTAAATCCGAACAAGTGCACTTTCGGCGTGAGGTCTGGTAAATTGCTGGGATTCATTGTTAGTGAAAGAGGTATCGAGGTTGATCCTGCAAAAATAAGAGCCATACAAGAGATGCCTAAGCCAAGGACAGAGAAAGAGGTTTGTGGTTTCTTGGGGAGGTTGAATTACATTGCTAGGTTCATATCTCATCTGACAGCCACGTGTGAACCAATCTTCAAGTTGTTAAGAAAGGATCAAGAGGTCAGATGGAATGAAAATTGTCGAGAGGCGTTTGAAAGGATAAAGACGTATTTGCAGGAACCTCCAGTCCTTATGCCACCTGTGTCTGGGAGACCGTTGACTATGTACCTTACGGTTCTTGAGAATTCAATGGGTTGTGTGCTCGGTCAACACGACGAGACAGGTAGGAAAGAGCACACCATTTACTACCTGAGTAAGAAGTTCACTGATTGCGAATCAAGATACTCTATGATGGAAAAGACATGTTGTGCATTCGCTTGGGCAGCCAAGCGCCTAAGGTAGTATATGTTAAACCACACAACCTTGTTGATTTCGAAGATGGATCCGATTAAGTACGTGTTTGAGAAGCAAGCACTTTCTGGAAGGATAGCTCGTTGGCAGATGGTTTTGACAGAGTATGATATTCAGTATGTTTCCCAGAAGGCCATTAAGGGAAGTGTTCTGTCAGAATATCTTGCTAAACAGCCAGTCAGGGATCATCAGCCAATGAAGTTTGAGTTTCCAGACGAGCATGTTATGTTTCTGAAAGAAAAAGATTGTGAAGAGCCTCTGCCTGATGAAGGACCTGAGATTGGGTCACAGTGGAAGATGATTTTTGATGGGGCTGTCAACTCATATGGTAATGGAATTGGGGCAATCATTACGACCCCAAAGGGTTCTCATATACCTTTCACTGCCCGGTTAGCATTCGTGTGTACCAACAACGAGGCGGAGTATGAAGCATGCGTCATGGGGTTAGAAGAAGCAATTGATTTGAGAATTAAGAACCTCGACGTCTATGGTGATTTCGCGTTGGTAGTTAATCAGATTACAGGAGAATGGGAGACTCGTCAGGCGAATTTGGTGCCTTACAACAACTATGCCAGAAGGTTGTTACCTTTCTTTGACAGGGTGGATTTTCATCATGTGCCCCGAGTTGAGAATCAGATGGCCGATGTGTTGGCAACATTGGCATCCATGTATAAGGTGAACCGTTGGAATGAAACTCCGTCGATTAGAATCATGCGTCTGGATAAACCAGCTTTTGTGTTTGCAATTGAAGATGTGTCTGATGGAAAACCGTGGTATCATGATATTAAGGTTTTTCTGAAGAGACAAGAGTATCCAGAGGGTGCCTCCACCAAGGATAAGAAGAATCTGAGAAGGTTGGCAGGAAATTTCTTTCTGAACAAGGATGATGTGTTATATAAGAGGAAGTTTGATATGGTCTTGCTACGTTGTGTTGATGAACACGAGGCAGGTTTGTTGATGGAGGAAGTTCACGAGGGTTCTTTCGATACTCATTCCAGTGGACACACCATGGCTAGAAAGTTGTTGAGGGCAGGATATTATTGGATGACTATGGAGTCTGATTGTTTCAAGTACGCCCGAAAGTGCCACAAATGCCAGATTTATGCAGATAAGATGCTTGTACCGCCTACGTCTCTAAATGTGTTGTCATCTCCTTGGCCTTTTGCAATGTGGGGCATAGATATGATTGGGAAGATTGAGCCCACTGCTTCCAATGGGCATCGTTTCATTTTGGTTGCCATTGATTATTTCACAAAGTGGGTGGAGGCAGCCTCGTACGCCAACGTCACCAAGCAAGTGGTAGCCCGGTTTATAAAGAAGGATATCATCTGCCGTTATGGGGTCCCAGAGAGAATCATTACCGATAACGGCTCGAATTTGAACAATAAGATGATGAAGGAATTATGTCAGAGTTTCAAGATCGAGCATCATAATTCCTCTCCATATCGTCCGAAGATGAATGGGGCTGTTGAGGCAGTAAATAAGAATATCAAGAAGATTGTGCAGAAGATGGTGGTAACGTATAAAGACTGGCATGAAATGCTACCTTATGCCCTACATGGTTATCATACATCGGTGCGTACGTCAACTGGGGAAACCCCTTTCTCATTGGTATATGGTATGGAAGCATTTTTGCCCTTAGAGGTCGAGATTCCGTCTTTGAGAATTCTGGAAGATGTGAAGCTTGATGAAGCTGAGTGGGTGCGTTCCAGGTTGGATCAGTTGAATCTCATTGAAGAAAAGAGATTGGCAGCCATCACACATGGTCGGTTGTATCAGAGCAGGATGAAGCACGCCTTTGACTAGAAAGTGCGTCCTCGGAGTTTTCAGACAGGTGAATTGGTTTTGAAAAGGATCCTTCCTCCTCAGACAGATCACAGGGGCAAATGGACTCCAAACTACGAGGGGCCATATGTAGTGAGAAAGGTTTTTTCTGGTGGAGCCTTACTATTTTCAACTATGGATGGCGAAGATTTTACATCCCCTGTGAACGCAGATGTAGTCAAAAAATACTTCGCATAAAAGAGACCCGCTGGACATAAAAAGAAAGTCCAGGCAAAAAGGGGCATCCCGGCGAACCATAAAAAAGGAAAAGGTTCAGGCAAAAATTAAGGATAAAATGTAAAAAGAAACGTGTAAACCCGCAAAGTTGAAAACCTGAAAAGGTGAGTTTGGCAAAAATGGGTATCCCGATGGATTGAAAACCCGAAAAGGGCGATCCAGGCAAAAGTTAGGGATTTATAAGCGAAAGGCTATGGTCTGCGTTCGATCTGTGAGCACTTTCAATACCTGGAAATTCTGAAAGAAAGGAATCAGTACAGTTAGTCTCTTCAAAGGTCAAGACATTTGTGGATAAGCGAGACATATGGGTTATAGTTGAGTCGAATCATGGTGGATATCTGTTCCCACATTGCCGACATGTGTATTTTCTTTTTGCTTTTGCGCAATTACCTCTTTTTAGGAATTGCTTCCTATTGTAAATGCCTATTTACAAGCCACTTTTCTCAATAAAATATTCATGTCACTCAAAGAGCTTTCCGTTGTTTGTTTTACTTTTACTGTTTTGTTTGCAAAAAATGTCCGATGTTTTTGATAAACATTGCATATAAAATTTCGAGCTTCGCAGAGCATAACGAAAAGCAGTAGAAATTACTTAGGGATTAACGGTGATAGTCATGTTGTGGCATATTCTATTTGTTGTTATTTGACTTGCAGGGCAACAAGATTGTATTTCCCCAGCAATTTGCTTTCCCCCAGCATTAAGATTGCACTTTCCTCAGCAGAGCAGACCTTCCCCAGCAGGAGACCTGGAAAGTATTTTCTCTGAATCAAGACGTTATCTCCCCATAGAATCAGGGTTTTCACTTCCCCCATCCAGTCAAGAAGCGTGCTTTCACCGACGATGTCATATTCTAGTCCCCAGTAAGAGGGGAGTAAAGTTATTCTCCCCATCAGCAGGCTAAGTTCAGCAGTATCCCCAAGCAGGATGGTATATTGGGCTGTTCTCCCCAAGCAGGATGGTATTATGGGCTGGCATCCCTCAACAGGTCCTAAGCCCATCTGTTATTGGCAATCCTCAGTAACAAACTTCAGGTTCTGTTATTGGCGTTCATTCTCAACTCCCCCAGCAGAGGAGAAATCTCAGGTTTTGGATGTTACCTTCAGTGAAAGACAGGTGTGGCCCCCGGTAGTTCTTTCGGGATTACATCCCCAGCAAAAGTTATTGATCCAAAGAGTCAATCAGTATGATCCTTCTCAGCATGAGTTCTTGGATTCAGAGGACAATTTATTTTGTCATCCCCAGCTGAATTGATCTTTTCTCTCCAACATTTATTTTGCCGGAGGGACCCCTTTTACATATCATAAGCATTGGCATTGCATCCTCAAAACGCGTAGCATTTCCACTTTGTGTGGAGCATTACGGCCAAATTCAAACATTTGCATTTGAAGCATAAGCCAGGTTTGATACTTTCCTTGCCAGTTCTCTTTATCAGCAGAGATGGCATAACTCAGGAGATTTTGGAGGGATGCGTTCCTCATACTTGTGCTCCCTGGCAGAATCTTTTATTTAGACTTCTCCTTTCCCGGGCGGAGTCATCCTATCTGTGGATCGTGAGTCCATTAGAAGTTTGCCTTTGTTTGGCCTTTCTCTTTTGTGAAATCCAGTTCTCGCCTGGTAGTCAATTCTCGCTTGGCATGTTTTCTCAGTAGGGTGGTCTAAATCAGAAGTTTTGTTTCACGTTATCACCAGCTAAGTCCACTTTATGTTGGTTATCCTTTGCGGATACAATTGAGGTTGTATTCGTTTTGTGGGTGCGATCGAGGTCGTATTCATGTTTACTTTATGTCGGTTATCCTTTGCGGGTACAATTGAGGTTTTATTCATTTTGTGGGTGCGATCGAGGTCGTATTCATGTTTTCTTTATGTCGGTTATCCTTTTCGGGTACAATTGAGGTTGTATTCGCTTTGTGGGTGCGATTGAGGTCGTATTCGTATTTTCTTTGTGGGTAGAGTGATTGAAGTCAGTCTTCCTTTATGGATACAATTGAGGTTTTATTCGTTTTGTAGGTGCGATTAAGGTCGTAGCCATTTTTTCTTTGTGGGTAGAGTGATTGAGGTCAGTCTTCCTTTGTGGATACAATTGAGGTTGTATTCGTTTTGTAGGTGCGATTGAGGTCGTAGCCAATTTTTCTTTGTGGGTTGAGTGATTGAGGTCAGTCTTCCTTTGAGGGTACAATTGAGGTTGTATTCGTTCTGTGGATGCGATTGAGGTCGTATTCATATTTTCTTTGTGGGTAGAGTGATTGAGGTCAGTCTTCTTTTGAGGGTACAATTGAGGTTGTATTCGTTTTGTGGATGTGATTGAGGTCGTATTCATATTTTCTTTGTGGGTGGAGTGATTGAGGTCAGTCTTCCTTTGCGGATTCAATTGAGGTTGTATTCGTTTTGTGGGTACGATTGAGGTTGTATTCGTTTTTCTTTGTGGGTAGAGTGATTGAGGTCAGTCTTCCTTTAAGGGTACAATTGAGGTTGTATTCGTTTTTTGTGGATGCGGTTGAGGTCGTATTCGTTTTTCCTTTGTGGGTGCGATTGAGGTCGTATTCGTCTTATTTTTGTGGGTGTGATTGAGGTCATACTCCTTATTTTTCAGCACGCTCCATTTCGTTATTCTCACCATTAGCAAATTTCCGGGGTTCTTCGGTATTCAATCCTCGTGTATCCTGGAATGTCTGAGAGTCGTCGCTATCATACCTTCAGGACCAAGTTGATTGAATAGGGGCAGCTGTAGTACCCCAAAATTTGCCCTCCTTACTTTAGTACTAACTGGCTTATGTTTCATCTCATTTTGCATCATCATGTGTGCATATCATTGGTTCTTAGCATGGGGTCAAGCTGCCTGAGGCAGGTTCAAGCAAGAGTCCTTATATTGTCCAAGAGAGTTCAAGTGGATCACTCTCTCCTAACCAGTGCAGAAACTAGGGTTTTGAGATTCTTAGGTTTGTTGCTCCAATGGGCATGCTCCTTGGGTTTTTATTATCACCAAATGGCATATCTTATCTTTGTTGGAGAGGATACACATCATATTCAGAGGAATTTGGATTTGGAGACTGTGTTATTTCCTCCTAGACTGAGGGTATCAAAATTAGGGTTTGCTATAAAGTCAGTTTATTTCTGATTTCTTGGGCAAGACCTGATTCCATGATATTCCTTGGGTTCCTAAGTATCTAGGAGTGGAAGATTGTCCATCAGTTTGGTTCATGAGAAGTTCAATTGGCCAATGGATTGGGAATCAGGAGAATTGGGGAAAAGTCAACAGTGAGAGGGGAAGTCAACTGTGAAATTTTGAGGTTCTCTTCAAGGTTTTCAAGGTCTCACATCCTCATATGGTCTTCAAGAGTCAAATTCCATACCATTTATCAAGAATCAAGGGTTGGTACAAAAGTTGCTAAATATGGAAATGACCTATAATTTGAAAGTTTCCTTTTTGGGCAAGTTCCTACACTACTTTCAACTAGACTTTTCATCATCAAGGAAGCTTCAAATGAATTTTCCTCAAACATGAAAGTTGAAGATCTTTTTCTCCCCTTTCCAACAAGTACTAGTGGGTCTCCATATCATTTGTGAAACTCAAGTTATGATCAAACGAAGGCAAAGTGGTTTTTAGGGTTCCATTTTCATAACTTTTTGCATTTTGAGGCATAGTGACCTATAATTAATTCCATTGCTTCAAGACATGTTCCAACATCAAAGTACAATCCATAAGGACTATTTTTGGCCTTTGAATCAAGTGGACCCATGGTTTATTCTTCACTTATCTTCCATTATTCAAAATTGCCAAATTATTCAAAACTCATGAATCAAAATGTTTCAAGGCCCAAATTAAATTTAGGTGTGATTAGCAATTGGAAATTAAGTGATCCATCATAGAATGTTTGGATATCCATGCATGGAGGAGGGTGTATTTCACATTATTCAAATTTCTAAAATCACCCAAAACTCTTTAAGCAAAGAATTACCAAGGCCCAAGTGATCATCAGTGTTTTAACCTAGCCTATTTAAACTTACTCATGCTAGGGTTAGGAGATAGACACGTGATTTGGAGGAGAAAAAGAGCTTGAACCCTAAAAGCTTCTCTCATTCATATCTCTCAACCAAGAGGAGCTTTTCCAAAAATTCTTCCACAAACTTCATCCTTGGAATCTGTAGAAAGCAAACCAACCATCACTTGAAGCTAAAAGCAAGGATATAGGAGGCATGATCTCAGGTTGGTGGTTTTTTTCATGATCATGGAACTCAAATTTTTGACGTGCATATTGATGTGTGATGCCCACTGATCATGTGGATATATTTATTTTTGAAATTGGATGTGTGGTTTGTTGGTATCGTGTGTTTAAAGTTTTGAACCGTAACCTTTTTCTCTTCGTTTTTCATTATGCATTGGTTGTTTGTAATTTTTGATGACATATTTGGGATCCTGGTGAAAATCTGGACAAAATGGTGTATCCCTTGCATTTTCGGGGTGTTTTTAAGTTGCAGGTGGCCGTGGATGGTGGCCGGAAGCCTAGCTTCGGCGGCTGGTGAGGGTTCCGGCGAAGGGAGAGGCTGGAGGTAGGAGACGATCTCTCAGCCGTTGATGGCTTGGATCGTGTGACTCTCACGCTGCCACGTTTTATTCTTTTTATTTTTTTTTCTGATTTTTATTTAATGATCGTGTGTGTATCTTTCCATGGATATTACAGTGAACCACAAATCCAAACCACTTATCATGTTGACTTATGTTTAATCTGGAGCTTTGATTTAATCATGCGATCATTATCTTGCCAACGAATTAATGAAACATGTGCCAGTCACGTGGCGTGTGTATGGTGCTCTGAATGATTGCGTGTGCGTGAGCGTATATTAACTATGGTGTATTCCTTAATCATGACTGTTGATCATCATTACTTTGAGATTATATTGACTTAATAGGGCGCGTCAGATTGATCTGAAGGTGAGGATGAGTCAACTGGGTTGACTGAGGTCTACGCGTGCCTCCTTTTTATTTTATTTTTCTGATGGACCTAATGCTTGGGCTTGCTATTCACACACGCCTTTTTCAGCCCATTATCACTTTCAACGTGTTTTATTTACTGAACGCACCCCCTTGCATTTTTCTTCATTTTTAATTTTATTAAATTTGCATTAATTCATTTTTAATTTTTAAAAAATATATAATTGCATCCAAAAAATCCCAAAAAATTCATGAGTCACTTTTAGCATTTTATAAAATTTTCAAAAATTTTATTTTATTATTTTATTTTATTTTTAGCATCTGAAATAAATATTTGTTTATTTTCTTTTTGAATTATTCATATCATGCATACCTAAACTTGTAGAATTTTGTTCTCATAGCATACAAAACCTTTTGAACTCATTCTTTTTGTATGCATTCACCAATACATTGAATTACATTAAAATATTTTTCTATCATTTTTAAAGTCATTGCATATTGCATTTTAGTCCTCCCTTTTTGCACATTGAACCATGTTTCTTGTATGAACTTTGCATTATTGTTGAGTGACTTATATCTGGAATTTTGGCATGATTTTTGGACATGATGTTTGATTCTGGTTGAGATATGTTGATAATTAATTTGGTGATTTTAGAAGGTGTTTCTCTAATTGTTTAATTGCTTTTATTTGAGATCTTTTTGTATGCATATCTTTGACTATGTCTGATTACTTGTTTGAAAAGGCACTTGTGCCATCATTTGGGTTTGCTCCTTTGACTTCATAAACCATGTTTAGATTGTTATTATATGTCATTGCTTGGGTTCCATTTGTCTCATTTCTTTTGCTTATGTTTGTTTTGTACTAACCTTTTGTGCAGAGGCTGAGGTAAGTTGTTTAAGGGTGAGGATAGTTATCCATGTCCACCTTACTCTTTCCTTCTCTCATATTTTCTTTTCTTTAGGCTTAGGTTGTCGTCAAACCTCACTAACCGTAGGTCACCCATGCATGATAACATTAGGACTCTTAGTTTCCCTTTAGAGTTTCCTTTGTGTCTTCTCTCTTCTCATCTCAGAACTTCTTGAAAACACTTAATAAGGATAAAGTGTATTGCGCACGAGCCTTAAGCGTGGGGAATGAGAAATGAGGGGCTTCCTCTCATCTTTATAGAGTGTTTAGCGAGCGTCTTGTCTTGGGACGATGCGTTAAGTATTCGCCCCTGTGCCATAGACTTTGGTACAATGCAAGTTATGAATTTACTCAAGTCACTTCTGTCCTAAAAAATACAAACAAACTTCAAACCTTTTTGTCCTTCGGGATTGTCAAACTAAAGGCTATTTTCAAAAAGGGCACGTTACTTTCCGTCTGAGTCGTAAACAGGCATCGACCCTAACTGCCGGACGCGAACTTAACGTCGCTCATAAAAAACACAAAAAGAACTTGGTTCGAACTACGTTGACTCTGAATTCCCCATTGCACAAATGGGGTACGTAGGCCTAGGACGACGACGTCCTAACGAGTCTGTCTTTGTCTCCCCTTCCCCCGTTTTAGTACAGCCATAGATGATAGGATAACTCACCCTTAGATTAGACAACAAGCGTGGATCCCATCGAGTACGATGGACGCGTGGGGTGCTAGCACCTTCCCCTCACGTAACCGACTCCCGAACCCAGGCTATGGTTGCGATGACCATTCCTTTCCCTCTTCCTCAGGTTTATGCGGTGTTCCCTTTCCCTCTCTTGGGATAAATTTACACGGCTGGCAACTCTGTTTTCCGCGCCACTCTCGCGTTTGTACCTGGATGAAAATCCTGGGAGCGACACATAGTCATTGAAAGAGCAATTGAGAAACAGGGGGCGGTCAAAAACAACAGCTTACGAAAAATGAAAAACAAGCTCAGGCGCTCATCATCATCACCATACAAGCATATCTAAAAACACAGTTCCAACCGACAATCTTTCTCTGTCTCATCGTAACACGTTTGGTTTTTGACTTAACTCGTTCGTTTTCCTTCTATCTCGCCTCGCCTCTTCTACTTTCTGGTCTGGGTTTGTATTTTAAGAGGTTTGTGGGTTATTTGATGGTTCGTGAATAGTGGTGATTCGGTTGAAAAAGATTGAAAGTGAGTTATTGTTGTGTGAGCTGTTGAATGGTGGCGCGGTTTGGTTTGGGTTGAAGACGATGAAGGATGGGTTTTGAAGGAGAAAGAAGAAACGGGTTAAGTGGTGGTGAAAAATTGTTGTTCTGAGTGAGGTTCTGGGTGTTTTATTAAGAGATTGGAGGGTTGTTTTGATTGAGGGTTATGGTTGGAAGGTTGAGGGGGATTGGGTTTTTGAAAGTGTGAATGGTTTTGTGGTTGTCGTTGATGATTTGAAGTGATTGAGGGAGAGAAATGTCCCGGTTGAACAGAGATAAAAGGAGGCTTATTGAAGGTGAGGTGAAGGTTGTTGCGCCGTGGATTTCGAATGAGGTTTGATGAGAATGAAGGTTCAGAGTCCCCCCCGTCTTTTCTTTGAAGGTCCAAGGGTAAGGTCTTTGCTCTTCTTCTCTTATTTTTCAGAGATTTTCTATTATTCTCCCTCCCTCACGTTTCTGTCTCACCCCCAAATAAAACCAACCCTTCCCTTCTTAAATGAGTTTGAGACTTCTTCCTTAAGTTATGATTTTGTCTTGTAATAGCTAGCAGGGTGTTGCAGCGGTTGATGCAGAAATAAGCAGGTTTGTGAAACAGCTTGTTTTGGTGTATGGCGAAGCAGAGTTGACGCAGGTGATGGCAGGGTGCTGCAGGTCCAAGCTTGTTGTAGAGTTCTGTGGGGCATAACTTAGCTGGCTATTGTACGCAAACAAGGTGGATGCAATTTTGGTGTAAGTGGCATGGTACGTGATAGGTAGATCTTGGTTACATATGTGTATTTTTGCCAATTTTGTAATTTTGTGTTGTAAATGTATATATGGACTTTTGGTTGTGAAAGAATGATGGGTTTAAAAAAACAAAAAGAGTTGTAATGTACTCTAATTTTTTGTGAATTATGGGCTTTTGGAATTTTTGTGGTGTAATGACCATAAAAAAAACGGAAAAGAAAAATGACTGATAATTAATAAAAAAAAATGGACAATTGAAAAGAAAAATGGATTTAATGGATAATGTATGGATAATAAGTCTAAGAAAATGGAATGAAATGGTTATTTGGAATTAGATGTAGGTGAAGGGTTTGAGATATGGATAATTAAAATGGACATTGTGAATGGATAATAAAAGAGGATTGGATAATGAAGTGAATTAAAAGAAAAAGATTTGGAAATGGTTTAAGAAAAATGTGGATGATTGAATTGAATTGAAAAAAGAAAATAAATATAAATGAAACGGATATGGTTTTGGATATGGAATGAAAAATGGATATAGAAAAATTGGATAAAAAGGTTATGGAATAGATGTGGAAATGGATTTAGAAGTGGGTAATTGAAATGAAATGGATTATGGATAGGAATTGAATGAAAAATGGTTAATGAAAACTGGATTGAAAAATGGGGTAAATAACAAAGACGATAAAAGATGGTTAAGGGAATGTATATGCACTTCCACGTTTGAATAACACTTAAACCTTGCCAATTGCACTTGACTACCACAAATCCTGAACTACACGACCAAATACTTGCACACAACTTGAAATGTACCAACTGCTCTGACCTCTTTGATAGCTCTATAACCTCAATTTAACTGAAACATTACCGCACACGCCATGAACTAGCTAGCCTTAGGAGACTCAACTGAACGATATTCGTCAACCATAAATTCCAAGGGTGAGAAACCCTAATCCTCGTGCCTTGAGTGCACACTTATGAAACAAATGACTTGATGATGACCAAAACCCTGATTCAGAATCTCTACCACAACCTGATGACCTGACACTGATAACAAACCACTTGTTTGACGAAGATTAGGCCAAACTTCCATTGAATCCCAAACCATACCACACAAACCCTTAACCTGACGACCTTGCCTGATCTTTGAGGAAGAACTTGTGATGAAAGCAAATCACATTGGATTATTGAGGAGATGAGGTCTCTTGAAACAAACCCTGATTTACAAGTGAAACAAAACGAACAAAAACTGATAAAAAATGGTTAGTTAACAATGCATAGGTGATTGAACATATATGTCAATGCAAGATGTTATGATATCTAGGGGGTCAAAATTTGGGGTACAACAGTTGCCCCTATTTAAATAGCTTTATCAGATGGCTCGAGGGATGGAAATCCTCGGGATATCAAGGTGAAAGGTATTTAAATATAGCAAACCGAAAATTTTTCCCTTAGATGGAATGCAGATGCTAAGGACAAGCGACGGACATGCAAATGCTGACATGCTATGAACTTCTAATATGATGATATGATGTCATGGTAGCGCAAGAAATGCAGACAAACAGGACACCAAAGAATAAAGAGCTACCAAACACAGATGAGCTTCACTGGGGAAGGATGAAGGTTAGTATCCACGAGGAAGACTCACTGGGGATACAGGCTAACCAACAAAAGAGACTCACTGGGGAGACTCCGATGAAACATTGGGGATAGAAAAACTGAGGGGAAACCCTACAAGTTATTACTGGAGATAGGACACCAAAGAGGTGTTCTCCACTGGGGAAAGATCCAAGGAGGTAGACGACGCGGTTCAAACGTACCCGGACGATACTGGGGAAAAGACACATTCTTATTGGGCATGAGACCAGAAAGAAGACACGATCTCCACTGGGGATCAGTTTGAAATAAAGGATAGACATCCTACAAAAGGGTTTCTGGGGATTTCCTATACTGAAGAGTTCAAACGGGATCTTCAAGAAAAGCCAGAAAAGACAGAGGTAAACTCTACGTCAGAAGATGAAAGGTGACTGGACCTTTTGGCTGTGAATGAGGTTAATGTATAAAAAATGTACCAGAACTGGTTGAGATAACAAATATGATTCCGTTTATGGAGGATTCCAGCGATGACTGGACTTTAGGTTCAAGCTTGACACGATTCAAGCAGGAACAAACTGAAATAAAAGCCTAAGGTGACTCGATTCGAACAAAGACTGTGCCAACGATAATTGGACTTTAGGTTCAAGCTTGACACGATTCAAACAGGAATGGGATCTTAAGACTAGAGACAATGTTCGACACGATTCGAACAAGGACTCGGTTCAAGTTTGACACGATTCAAACAAGAACAAGATCTTAAAACAAGAGACAATGTCCGACACGATTCGAACAAGGACTCGGTTCAAGTTTGACACGATTCAAACAAGAACAAGATCTTAAAAGCCTAAGGTGACTCGATTCAAACCAAAGGCGGTGCCAACGATAATTGGACTTTAGGTTCAAGTTTGACACGATTCAAACAGGAACGGGATCTTAAGACAAGAGACAATGTTTGACACGATTTGAACAAGGACTCGGTTCAAGTTTGACACGATTCAAACAAGAACAAGATCTTAAAACAAGAGACAATGTCCGACACGATTCGAACAAGGACTCGGTTCAGGTTTGACACGATTCAAACAAGAACAAGATCTTAAAAGCCTAAGGTGACTCGATTCAAACCAAAGGCGGTGCCAACGATAATTGGATTTTAGGTTCAAGTTTGACACGATTCAAACAGGAACGGGATCTTAAGACAAGAGACAATGTTCGACACGATTCGAACAAGGACTCGGTTCAAGTTTGACACGATTCAAACAAGAACAAGATCTTAAAACAAGAGACAATGTCCGACACGATTCGAACAAGGACTCGGTTCAGGTTTGACACGATTCAAACAAGAACAAGATCTTAAAAGCCTAAGGTGACTCGATTCAAACCAAAGGCGGTGCCAACGATAATTGGATTTTAGGTTCAAGTTTGACACGATTCAAACAGGAACGGGATCTTAAGACAAGAGACAATGTTCGACACGATTCGAACAAGGACTCGGTTCAAGTTTAACACGATTCAAACAAGAACAAGATCTTAAAACAAGAGACAATGTCCGACACGATTCGAACAAGGACTCGGTTCAGGTTTGACACGATTCAAACAAAAACAAGATCTTAAAAGCCTAAGGTGACTCGATTCAAACCAAAGGCGGTGCCAACGATAATTGGACTTTAGGTTCAAACCAAATTGTTTCTGAACCTTATTCATTAGGTGCATCTTGCCTTGTTGAGAAGTTGAGTATGTTTTGCAGGATTTTTGTCCATGTATATTTGGTCTACTTTGGACCATTTTATTGATTTTGAATGGTTTTGATTATTGAAAAAAATTATACAAAAAAGCTCAAGGAAGCTCATTCCAAAAAGTGTAATCTAAGTAAAGTTATAGGTTAGATTTGGATAAAATATGTGCACATTAATTCTCTGTCTTGAAAATGCAAGAAACCAAAAATATTCATATGGGAATAAGTCTTATAAACATGAAAGCTTATTGATTTATAAAAATAATCTGTATGTCCTTTTAAGCCTTATAAACTTATTAAATATTTTAAAGTTTTAAATATGTTATATAAATTTTTTAAAATTTTAATGTTAATTGTTTTGGATTGTAAATAGTATGATTTGACTTTTAATAATTTCAGTGTTTCTTTTCTTTCTTTCTTTTTTTTTTTCTAATACTTTTAGCTATATAAGCTTGGTATGCTAAGATATAGCTATCCATATATTTTTTTTTTCCTCTTAAATAATTTCTGTTTGTTGGCTAATACATATTGCTTCATTAGGCTTAGAATTTAATGCCTAGAGCTTAAAAGTAAAAACTATAAGTATTAAAAGATTTTCACTTAGAAATACATAATCTCTAAAAAATATTTCAAACAAACATAATATTTCACAATACATCATTGAAATTACAATATACTAATATAGGGAAACAAGCTTGCCCAATTATTCATTTGACAAAACACTTTAATAACAATAAAAAATAATAATAAAATGTTAGCAAGACACTCAATCTACTCACTTTGCAAAACATTTCATATTGTTGGTTGAAATTCACATGAGTATTTTTAATTCATGTTGGTCACATTTCTAAGCCAAATGTAACTGTGAATTTCAACTTATAACAATGCAAAGTGTTAGAGAATGCAATGTTAACCATTATCATACTAAAAATAACTACTATATAATATGCATACATATTTATTCATCAACGACACAAAGTCTTTTTTTAAATCATTAAACACATTTAAATTTAGGGGGGACGGTTTTTTGACAAGCACTGATGATCAAGCTGAGGTCAAGAGGTATGTTTACGTTGATTCCAAGCACATTTGCCTTAAGTGCGGTACAAAGACAGACTGCAGCTTCCAAATCAACCAAACCATCAATTAATGCACAACATTTACTACCAAGCGGAGGTTTTCCAATATTAATCAATCCTAAAAGATCAACACAAATCCCTAACTTTAAGGTGTCTATGGGGCATTGACCTTGTGGTGAAGGTGGAGCTGTATTAACTGAAGGTGTTTGGTTTGGTGATGATGAAGCAATTGGGGAAGGTGCTGGATTTGGTGATGGTTGAGAACCATGAACATCAATGAATGTTGAGTAAGAAAGACGAGAAAGCACTAAAATTATAGATAAAAACTTGTTGAAAGCCATGACTTATACTAGTTTTCTAATTAAATGTAGCAATAAGATGTGTTGATTGAAGTTGGATGTGTGAATCTTATTTATAAGCAAGAAAAAAGTGTGGGTGAATGTTATAAATCTAATTTGAGTGAATAGGGACGGAATAGATTTATTTTTTTACCACATTGTTCATATTTTTGAATACTCTTTTACAGATAATAAAATTGTTTGATAGATATATTTTTAAAATGTATTCTAATATATATATATGAATTTAATTGATATGCACTGACAGTGTAAAGAATTTTTACACCGTCAATGAATCACAACCATTGATTTATTAAAAAGGTTTGACTTTCATTTTAACCACTTAAAAAGTAATACCAACCAATGATTGTGATGCATTGACAGTGTAAAATTTTTTACACTGACAGTGCATAACAATTAATCTATATATATATATATATATATATATATATATATATATATATATATATATATATATATATATGAATTTAATTGATATGCACTGACAGTGTAAAGAATTTTTACACTGTCAATTAATCACAATCGTCGATTCATTTAAAAGGTTTGACTTTAACATTAACCACTTGAAAAGTAATACCAACGGATGATTGTGATACATTGATAGTGTAAAACTTTTTACACTGACAGTGCATAACAATTAATCTCTCTCTCTCTCTCTCTCTCTCTCTCTCTCTCTCTCTCTCTCTCTCTCTCTCTCTCTCTCTCTCTCTCTCTCTCTCTCTCTCTCTCTCTCTCTCTATATATATATATATATATATATATATATATATATATATATATATATATATTATTTTTTATTTTTTATAATATATTTTAATATCTCTTATTATAATTTAGATATAAATGTTATTTAAATATAAAAATCATAATATATTTTAAATTTTTTATATTTCAAAATCAATTATATTTATATGTGCGAGATGGATAATATATTCTCCAAATTACCTCTATTCCTCTCTATTTTACAGTGATAATATTTATATTTGTGTATACCATATGAATATTTACTATACATATCATAATTATTTTTGTGAGTGTCAAATAAATATGAGCTATATTATCATTTCTATGAGTTATATTAAATATGTGTAAACGTTCACTTTTTTTGAAAGATTTCGCAAACACGTGAATTCTTTCCATGTGATGTGTTATGTATAAATTTACAAATTTCTTTTTCTTTATATTATTATTTTCTTTCAATTTTCCTTGGAAAAAATAATTTACCGTGTATCTTATACAGTCTCAGATACTATATTTGTTTTTAATTCAAATAATACGTATCTTATTACTTTTAATTTGAAAGTGTAAACACTTTTTTTTTCAAAAAAATAAATAATATTGTAGTTAAATAAAACATAAAATAGATACAAACAATAAAAAAATAAAAAATAAAAATAAAAGAATAACCCTTTTTGATATCCAATCTTAGAATCTGAGATTGATGAGATTAGTAGTTTTGAGCAGTCCGATATTTTGGAAAGGAGATGTCTGATCCAACAAGAAGTGTGAAAAAATCTTCGAATTAAGGAAAGTATTTTGCACCAAAAGTCTAGGTCGAACTGGGTGCTTGATGGAGATCTGAACACTAAATTCTTCCACACTTCTATGAAGAGTAGACACAGAAGGAATCACATGGCAGACCTTTTGGTGGATAATATTTGGTTGGAAGAACCTGGTGATGTTAAACAGGTGGCTAAGAATTATTTTCAGAAGAAGTTCACTAGTTCGCATATCAGAAGACCAAGTTGCGTTTGGGGAGATATAAAGAGGCTAAAGCCGGAGGAAACAATGGAGTTAGAGGCTGACTTTATTGAGGAAGATGTGCTTGAAGCGGTTCTTTTATGCGATGGTAATAAATGTCCGGGAGTAGACGGATTTAATTTCAACTTCATTAAGGATTGTTGGGATATCATTGGTGCAGATATAACCAACTGTATCCTGGAATTCTTCAGCTCTGGTTCTTTACCCAAGGTATTCGTATCTTCATTCATTTCTCTCATTCCTAAGATTGTGAACCCAACCTCTTTAGATGAATATAGACCTATTAGTCTGGTTAGCTGCATTCTCAAGATAATATCTAAGATGCTTGCGAGTAGGATGAGTAGAGTTATTGGAAATCTGATTTCTCCCTCCCAAACGGCTTTCATACCGGGCAGACAGATGTTGGATGGTATCTTGGTTGCTAACGAAACGATTGATTGGGCTCGTAGAAAGAAAAGAAAGTGTATGATGTTTAAAGTTGATTTCGCGCAGGCTTATGACTGCGTCGAATGGGAATTCCTAGAAAAAATGCTTCAGATGATGGGATTTGGCGAAAACTGGCTTAAGTGGACTAAAGGCACGGTTTTTAACAGTTATTTTTCAATCCTCATTGACGATAGTCCGTCTGGGGACTTCAAAGCGTCGAGAGGGTTAAAACAAGGGGATCCTTTATCCTCGTTCTTGTTTTAGATCGTGGTTGAAGGTCTCGCAATTTTAGTCCGTAGGGCATCCTCTGCCAATTTGCTTTCTGAGTTCAGAATTCATGAAGAGGCCTCTGTGAGTCTCTTGCAGTTCGCGGACGACACGCTAATTGTTACTAATGGAGATTGCAAAAACCTATGGGCGATGAAAGCTATTCTCAGGGCCTTTCAACTTTTGTCAGGGCTGAAAATCAACTTTTTTAAAAGCAGTTTGTATGGAGTTGGGTTGGATGATTCATTCATGGCTGTTGCAGAAGATTTTCTTCACTGTCATACCAGTAGAATACCATTTAAGTTCTTAGGAATTGTGATTGGTGGTAATCAAAGAAAAGTGGCATTTTGGAATCCGGTTTTAAGAAGTTTCAAAGATCTTCTTACTAGTTGGATTGGTAGAACTCTTTCCATAGGCGAGAGAGTCACGTTAATTAATTCAGTTCTGTCTAACTTACCCATACATTATCTTTCATTCTACAAGGCACCTGTTGAGATTGTCAAGAAGATTATTCAGATTCAGCGCAAATTTCTCTGGGCTGGTTCTTCGGTTAACAAAGCAATTCCTTGGGTCAGTTGGGATATGATATGCAGGTCTAAGGAAAAGGGTGGTCTTGGAGTTAAACATATAGGCAGATTTAATAAGGCCCTCATTGGCAAATGGCTATGGAAATTTTGTCAAGATGGAGACGAATTGTGGAGGCCAATCCTTCGTGATAGGTACGGTGACCTGCGCCGTAAAGCTCTTGGAGGACCTAGCGACGACAGTGAAGTGTATAATTTGAGAATGGACTCAATATGGGTGCGTGATGTGATAGAATCAGGGAACTTATATGGTGCGAATATTTTTGCTAAGAATGTGGTTTATAGAGTTAGAAGTGCTAACGCAGCGTTCTTCTGGATGATTCATTGGCTGGGAAATGATAAGTTATGTCTTCTGTTTCCTCAACTTTTCCAAGCTGCTGTTAATAAATGGAGTCTTGTAGCTGATTTTGGCTATTGGGAAGAAGGAAAGTGGATTTGGAACATTCCAAGACATGCTTTTGTTTCATACACCGATTATGAACTTGATATAGAAGAATTGAATCAAATGATGTTGCCTGTATCTTTTGTTAACGATGGAGTTGATAGATGGCTTTGGAAATAGGATATCACGCAAGGTTTTTCGGTAAGATCTTTGTACGAGATTACGGCGGATAATGGAGCTACTTTTAGTGATCCAGTTGCGGGAGTTCTGGGACTGTTATGGAAATCGTCTGCTCCTTTAAAGGTCAAGATATTTGCTTGGCGTCTTATCATTAACCGGTTGCCTACGCGGGATAACCTTGAAAAAAAAGGGAATTATTACCAATTTGCATGAGAAGGTTTGTGTTTTCTGTTTTGATCACAATGAGGAAAGTGCTCATTTATTTTGTTCATGTATCAAGGCGTGTCGTATTTGGAATAAGGTCTTTGACTGGTTAAACATTGAACCGATCCACGAACCGGACTGTTGTCGCTTCTTTCTCTCTTAGATGACGAAAATCAAGAGATTGACTTCGGTTGACACAGGAGCTGCTATCTGGATTATAATTTGCTGGAATATCTGGAAGATGCGCAATAATATCGTATTCAATGATGAGATTTATAATGTTGAAAGCATTTTCCATAGTATTATGGCGTCTACTTAGACGTGGTTAGCTACTCGTAGAAATGGGTCGATTGTTTGTAACTTGTACGAGTGGATGAAATTCCCGTTTGATTTCGTTTGAGATTGTGAGTTGGGGCTGTATTGTTGGTTTAGTGGTGTATCGGTTTCAGTTTCCTGTTTCGGTTTTATTTTCAGTTGTTTTGTACTGTGGGTTGAGAGATCCCCTTAATCTCCCAATATGAAGGTGTTTGCTTATAAAAAAAATGAAACATGAAAAATAAAAGAAAAATGTACTGTAGATATTATTTACAATTTTAGTTGTAATTTTAACATTTTTTTCATTCATAAAGAAAAATAATTCATATATTTTATTTTTTTAAGTTAAACAATATTACAAATATGTTATTAAGGTAATTTATTTTGCCATATTTAATATTTTAACTTTTAACGTCTATGTAATTTTGGTCACTTTATTTAAAAAAAAAACAATAAAATTTTGATCTATCTATTTTAAAAATCAACTTTTGGTTCCTTAATTTCAAATTTTGAAAGATTTAGTACCCACCGTATTTTTTAGTCAAATTTGTTGACGTGACACCGCTTAAGACTGACAAACTTAAAATTTATATCATATTTTATAGGCAAATTTGACGATGTGTCCTCTTATATTTGTCAAACAAAACACGTTTACTTCTTTGAAATAAACCTCTAAATAAGGCAAGTGACATAAATATGCAGTGTTGATTCTAAGTATCAAATATATCATGCTTAAAAACATTATGTTTTGAGTTATCCACATCTTTCTGGAAAAAAATAAAAATGTTATTTTAAGAAAAATCCCGATGCATCTGCTAAATTGATCTCCTACTTAACAACTCTCATCTTCAAAGTTGAGTAGTATCTGTGAAATAGACATTGCATAAACTTTATTTTAAAAATTATAGTTTATTTCTCTTTTTTCATTATTATAACTTTGTTATAAATATACATTTATTTTTCTCTTCTAAATTTTCAAAACTAAAAATAATAGGTTCCAAAACCTTTTAAATAGATATAAAAAAAACATTCTAAACACAAGATACTGTGAGTGCATTAATTCCTCCAATTAGTCATATTTTGAATGATGTCAAAACTAGGAAAGTGTTTAAGCGTCTTTGTATATTGGGCGGTATCAATCAAAGTTTAGATGTGAATTGATCATCTTAGCATTAGGGTGCATACAAATGTGTTTGAAAATGATTGGAAGAGCCTTAGACATGATTCATACATCAAAAACAAAGTTTTATGTGTGAACATTGTAGCATAGGCCACACACACGAGTTCTGGTTGACCTATAGAAGCTTTTGTTTCAGTATAGGTCGACACATAGCTTGTACAGGTCGACCTCCATGCATCAATATTAAAGCCTGTAGGCTCGGCCCAAAGGTTGCCTCACTTAGGTCGACCTGAGTACCTTGACAGGCTGACCTA
Organism: Lathyrus tuberosus; assembly: GCA_022829125.1. Classification (NCBI taxonomy): domain Eukaryota; kingdom Viridiplantae; phylum Streptophyta; class Magnoliopsida; order Fabales; family Fabaceae; genus Lathyrus; species Lathyrus tuberosus. The sequence continues at coordinate 415,567 of JALAZF010000082.1, read as the reverse complement.
TTGCTTTCATAGGCTGACCTATGACATTCAAAATCTTAAAAATTGTGTTTCCTCTTATTTTTTTCTTGCATCATTTTTACCTATTTCGTCTCACACATATATATACTCATACATTCATCTTCTTCTAGTAAGGTACTAGTGTAAAACCTAAACGAAACTAGAATTACAAATTTTTTCCATCATCTTCAACCTTTCTTCTATGCATACACACAATCAAACTACACATAATCAATTTTTTGATTGGGTGACCATCACTACTACGAAAAACACATATAACAATAGTTGCGAAAGACATATAATAATGGTTGAACAACCGTTGTTAGGTAGGGTATGGTTGTAAGTGGACTATTTACAATCAAGGACTATTTTTCGTGATAGTAAACTAGATAGCGCGTTATATACAATCACGGTTGTATTAAACAACCGTTGTTGTATGTCTTTTAATAAAATAAAAAAAATGCAGTACTAGAACAACAATAGTAAGAAAAACAAGAACAACAACAAGAACAACAAAACAAAAAAAAAACAACAACAAAAACGAGAAAAACAAGAAGAAGAAGAAGAAGAAGAAGAAGAAGTAGAAAAAGAAGAACAACAACAACAATAACAACAACACTAACAACAACAAGAACAACAACAAGAACATCACAAGGACAATAATAATAACAACAACAACAACAACAACGACAACAATAGCAAAAAAAAGAACAACAAGAACAACAGCAACTACCATTGCTAACTTGGATTCATATTTTCCTTGTCTCATTCAAGTTGGGGAAGAGAAGGTGGAGTTTTGAAGTTTGTTAATGAAAGACATGATACTTTCTAGTATTGTTTATGGAAGAAATGATATTTTTGAGCCTTGTTTAATGGAGAAATAGAGTGTTGTAAATGAAAGATGATGTTTGGAGATAGAAGATGAAGATCATCTAAGTTGGAAGTTCTTCTAAGTTTTAGGTTTAACGTGGATCACTAATGGTAGGTTCTTGAGCGTTGATACTCACTAAAGGACGTCCAAGATTTGTTTAAGGACGGTGAAGAAACTCAATAAACACGCTTATATTTCCCAATGACCCTGAGTGACTTCTAAACACGCTACATACAACAACAGTTGTATTAAAAAACTATTGTTATATGTCTTTTAATCAAATATAAAAAATACAGCAGTAGAACAATAATAACAACAACAGCAAGATTCAAACTCGTGACCATGCGCTACATACAACAACAATTGTATTAAACAACCGTTGTTGTATGTATTTTAATAAAATATAAAATATGCAGCAGTAGAACAACAACGACAACAAGATTCGAACTCATGACCATGCGCCACTTTTTACCATTGTTGAAACTTCCATTTATGGTGAAAAGTGGCTTAAAAATGAAAATAAAAAGAAAGTGTCTAATTGAATAGATTTTACAATGGTGGATCCTTTGGACGTGGTAACGAGGGTGTTGCTGTATATCCTTTTTGTAGTAGTGCATCTAAATTTAGGTTGATAACGTTCAATTAGGTTGGTGTAACCGAGAATATTTAGTTGGTATCTTTGTGTGTTTCAAATAAAAAAACCAAGACAGAGTTTTCTTTCAAGATCATTGGGATTTGAAGGTTTTGGACAAGATCACGCAAACACGGATTCAGCCGAGTGAATGCCATGGGACAAGGTGGTTCCTTGCAAGGGCGTAGTGCGAGACGGTGAATCGTGTTCGGGAATCTTGGGTTCAACAAGTGTGTGCTAGGAATTAATTCGACTGATCGAAAACCTTGAAGACGAGGAGGTCTTGCAAGCAAGTAGTCAAGAATAAGTGGATTGTAGCGGCATTGTCAGTGATTTGATCAAGGGTATGAATGTGGTAAAATAAAAAACAAACCATTGGATTTGTAGGTTTAGAGCTCTTCATCTCTTGTATAAGCATTTTTCCAAAGATAAGGTTAATTGCAAGTATCTCAATTTGATTTCGAATTGAGGACAGACATACCCATAGCGAGGCCGATCCGGGAACTTCCTAAACAAATCTTCGTGTCTCTCTCTATCTCTCTATACTTTAATTTTTGTTTTCGCAAATTATCGAGTTCATCATTGTTTGATCAATTCAATTGGAAATTTCTTTTCAATTATCTTTTAAAGTGTTGTTGTTGATATAATCATAATCACTTTGATTTTGATTGGCTTTTAACATCAACAAAACAAATTGAATTTTCAAACGTCATCGATTGCACACAAAGCATTTGATAAATTGCCTTTGAGTATTTTAGACTCTGTTTGGTAAAAATAGAGGTTGAATGATAAGTTAACTGATAGCTTATAGTTTATGACTGATGACTGGTGACTGATAGCTTATAGGTTATAGCTGATGGCTGATGACTTATAGTTGATAAGCTAATTGAAGTGTTTGATAAAATTAGCGGTTTAATTAGGTGATAAAATAAAATGACATAAAAGATATTTAATAATTATTATTTTATTTAAAATTATAATAAATTATAAAGGATAGTAGTGGATTTTAGTTAAAATAATAAGGGTAAAAGTGGAAGAAAAAATAATAAGCTATAAGCTATAAGCTAAAACGCTATTTAAAATAGCGTGTGAAAAATAAGTTATAAGTTAATAAAAAAAGCTATAAGCTCATGATGAAAAGACAATTACCAAACAGGTCTTTTATTGGCATATGAGCTTATAAGCTATAAGACATAAGCTATAAGCTCAAAAAGTGTTTTCCCAAACAGAGCCATAATGGATTTTTGTTCATTGGAAATAAGCTTTATGTATAGTTTTACATTTGATTGATTCGTGAGTTAATCGTTGTTAAACAATTTGTGTTCATTATAATCCTATGGGTTTACGTTACGCATATCCGAGCTTTCCGATAATAGGTTCCGTTAGACGATTCGATTCAGTTTGTTTCTGTTGTGCCATAAAACTTTTGAAAAACTATTTTTTGCTAAAAGTTTTGTTTCTTAATTTGTGATCTATTCACCTTTCTCTAGATCTAATTTTATCGCGTAACAAATACTACATAAAAAAATTGATTGTTCGATATTAAGAATCTATTATTTGATCCCTTAATTTTATTTTATGTCGAGTTTTGGTCTCTTGCAATATTTCCAAGTCAATTTTATTGACGTGGCCGTGTTTACATCAAAAAATTATATATACGTGTCATACTATAGAGGAAATTTTATAAACGAGTCATTTTAAATTTGTCATTAAAATGAATTCAAAATAGGGTGAGGGACAAAAACACAAAAGTAATTAAAATTGGAGGAAAGTTAGGCTAGAGTTGGTCAATATACTGCACATTGGTTCCCTTTCTTAGAAATGCGAGAAAAAAAATAATCATGTTGCGAGTAAGAGATACACCATTGTTTCATGTGTTACTTAAACACCCATGAACCATCTTTTAAAAATTAGATAACCAAATAATTTTGATTATTTTAAAAATAAAATCGTGGTCACTATTTTTTAAAAAAATATTTGTTGTAAATCACCCAATTTTTATATTTGTATTTTTTATCTATCTATTTATCTAATTTTATAAAAAAGTTGTAAACCACAAAACGGATAGATTAAAAAGTAAAGATGCGAAAAGAGGAAGGGGGACCAAACATTAACCCTCAAGGCTGTTTGTTTATGCAAATACTACTTTCTCTTCTATTTCTTTTGCTGGATTATGGATAGGTTCTAAGTGGCATGGGAGGATTGAAACACATCCTATTTCTGGGAATGCGACTGTGGAGAGTGAGCTGAATGATTTGCTTTGTTTATTGGATCCGTATTCTCCGATTCAGGGCAAGCATGATTGTTTTGAGTGGATTTCCGGTGAAGCGACGGATTCTTTCACAGTCTCAGACTGTTATAGGATGCTTATTACTCTCAGCGTGTCGGATACGGAGTTTAGAGACGAAGAGGAGGAGCTTTTGCTGAATTCCCTTGGCCGGATTTGGCTTCTTAATATCCCTTCAAAGTTTCAGATCTTTTTTATGGCGTTTATTCAGGGATAGATTAGCGACAATGTTTTAATTGGCGCGGAGGAATATTAAGATGGATCAAGGAGGGGCTTCTTGTTCGCTTTGTCAGGCTGATATTGAGACTAGCTTTCATCTTTTCTTTTGTTGTGATTATGCTAAGGAAGTTTGGCAGGGGATCCGCAGTTGGGTTGGGGTTGAAGTTAAGGCACATTCTTCCTGTGTTGTTTCGTTCATGGCTTTTATGGAGGAGATTTCGTAGGTTTCTCGTAAGCCCAATGGAGCCGTTATTTGGATTGCGGCAGCTTGGAGTATTTGGATGAACATACTAGCTACATTTTTCAGAACGAGTTGATGTCGGTTTTAGATAATTTATATTCTGTCAAGTATCTGTCTTGGAAATGGATTTGTAACTCTTCCGTTAAGAGCAACTTTAGTTTTAATGAGTGGTGCACAGCACCTGTAGACTGTTTAAACCGTACTTAAGAGTCGGTTTCTGTTGTTCCCGGGTTATATCACCCCTTGTGCTATCTTAATATCATTGCTTATTGAAAAAAATTAACCCTCAAGGTTAACTAAAGAGTTAATTTGGGACCTCAGATCTATTCTATTACAAATAAAGTCTTCCCTAAGAAACGTGGAAGATGATCCCACTTTATATCTTGTGTTTTGAAAATTAAAGTAACTAGCCTATAATCACATTCTAACCAAATTATGTGGTGATAACATCTATTGTAAGCTACCTCGTTTGCCTTCATTTCTCCCACGAGTTTAACATCTAGAACAGAATCAATGCTTATATCAACTACAAAGCTGCCCAAGAAGTTACATGCTTTATCTATGAAGATTTCTCCACTTGCAACATGATTTGGGTTGTCAAGAGTAGTGTCATTCGTGTGAAGAAAGAAAGAGATAAAATGACTTCTATGAACCGTACACCTTAAAAATTATTGATGTGATATTTAGTAATTTAATAAATTATTACCAAATTAAATTTTTTTTATATTATATATCAAAATAAATTATATTAGTCATTTACCCCTGCAATATAGGCGACTTTTGATTTACCCCCCTTTAAAAAAATAAGGCTAAAATACAGTTTTGGTCCCCCTGTTTTTCAAAATTCACAGTTTTGGTCCCCCTGTTTTTTTTTTTTAACAGTTTTGGTCCCCCACCCCTCACTGTTCATGTACGGACGTGTACTGTTCATGTACGGACAAGTTACTGTTCATCACTTTTTTTGGGCCAAAATTGGGGTGGGGGACCAAAACTGTTAAAAAAAAAAACAGGGGGACCAAAACTGTGAATTTTGAAAAACAGGGGGACCAAAACTGTATTTTAGCCAAAAAATAATTTTAGATCACACCCCTGAAATTTTAAAATTCTAAGTCTTTTGACCCATAGGTAGAAAAATTACCCCCTTGTAAAATATTTTTTTTTATTTATCCCCCTGGTTTTTACACGCTTAGGGGGGTACCCCAAAATTTCAGGGAGTAATCCAAAATTATTTTTTTAAAAGGAGTAAATCAAAACTCGCCAATATTGCAGAGGGGTAAATGACTATTAACTCTAAAATTAATTTAAAAATAACTATTCAAAACAAATTTTCATTTGAAACTTTTATTGAAAGTTTCTTTGTAAATTCTTTTTACACAAAATTATATTACACTATAAAAATTATTTTTTTTAAAAACCAAAACAAATGGGCCAACATATATTACTTGAAATTTTCCAATCTCTCGTCTCAAATTAGAAGGGAAGACCAATAAGTTAATTTTTCTAATGTAGGGTCTAAAATTTCATTTAAAAATAATAAGAGGATCAAAAGTATACCGAAGCTTTTATTTTTCATTTCTCAATTTTCAAAATTGAATATCAAAACATTTGAAACCTATTTTTATTTTATTTTACTTTAATTTTTCAAGCATATAAATTAAAGATAGTTTATAAAACTTATTTTATAAATTCATAGAATCAAATAAATTTTATTATTTAAAAAAAAAAACTTTTGGTCGTCTTTTATTTTATAAATTTTTGTACTTTAATCCCTAATTTAAATTAGTAATTTTGAACCTTCTATTTTTCTAATTTTATAAATAAAACATTACATTTGAAAAAACATTCATATGATATTTACTACTTTAAACAACTAATGCCACATCAAATTAAATTCATATTTATGATGAACTTATTAAAAAAATACCTAAGATGAGATAGTAATTATTCAATACTGTTGTGAATTAGGATGCCTTTAAACAATGTATAGTAGGCTTTTTTTATAGGCAAGAAACACACAAAGGTTAAGGTTAAAGAAAAACAACAAGGATTGGTTATAACTGTTATTCTTTACATTCTCTATAAATCAAATTACAAGTATTCATGAATAACAAATAACCCTCTCACCCTAATTGTTGGAATTAACCCAAAACCTATGGGAATTTCGACCCTATCTTGATAAACAAGAAGGGTTCTTAGCGCAACAATACCAAAGAAAAGAAGAAAATAGAGAAATAAAGGAAATTAGGATTCTAAGTGAATTTGAAGAAGAAGGTTGTTGCCCACAAACTGGGGGATTTTTTTTCTCTTTCTATTCACTTGCAAAGGCAAACCGCGAATTATAATGTGTTGTGATTATTTACAAAAATAAGGGTTACTCCCTATTTATAGATTTATGTTTACTTGTTCTCCAAGCCAAAACCCAAAACTATAAAAGCCCAAAATACCTATTTTGAGACTATATCAAATCAAATCTAAATCAAATTTGTGTGAAACAACTGTTTCGACACACCCTTGCTTCGACACTTCGACACAAGGAATTACAATTTAACACACCACCTAATTCATTGTGTCTAAGCTTTCTACATTCATCATGGCTCTTAGTCTTCTAAAAACTTCGACCTGCACTTCCTTCGTCATGATATATGCAATCTGATTCTCAGTTCTGCAGTGTTCCAAGTTCATCTTCCCTTCTGCTACTTGCTCTCGAAGATAATGGAACCTCATTTCAATGTGCTTGCTTCGATCGTGTGCTATTGGATTCTTCGCCAAGTTGATAGCTGACATGCTGTCGATCTTCATGGTAATTGTTCCATGACTCTTCCCTGTAATCTCTTCGACCAAGTTCACCATCCAGGTTGCTTGACATGCACAAAGAGAAGCAACTATATATTCTGCTTCGCATGATGACAATGCCACTACTGGCTCCTTTCTCGAACTTCAAGCAACTGGTGCACCACCTAACATAAACACATATCCAGCTGTGGATTTTCTATCCTTAACATCACTACACCTGCTAGAGTCGTTGTATCCCACTAACTTGCATTCTTTCCCTTCATCAGCTGCAGGAAACAAAATGTCGTAGTCGAGAGTTCCTTTCAGATAGCTCAGTATCCTCTTCGTTGCTGCTAGGTGTGATACCTTTGGCTTCTGCATGAATCTACTCACCATACCCACACTGTATGCTAAGTCAGACCTTGTGTGACAAAGGTATCTAAGTGACCCAATAAGTCTTCTGTATTGGGTTGGGTCGACATTATCTTCATCTAAATCCTTCTACAGTTGCAGTTTGGTCTCAGCTGGAGTCGAAGTTGGGTTGCAATCTTGCATCTCAAATCTCTTGAGTATTTCGCCTGCATATCTTCTTTGGTGCATCATCAAACCTCTACTAGTCTTGGAGAATTTGATGCCAAGGAAATATGAGAGATTTCCCAACTCTGACATTTCAAACTCCTCACTTAGGTCATGTTTAAAATCTACGATCTCCTTCTTGCAACTCCCTATTATCAACAAATCATCAACATAGAAGCATAGTATAAGCAATTCATTATTGCTTTTCCTTACATACACTCCATGCTCAGTCGTACAATTCACAAATTCCTTTTCCCTTAAGAAGCTTTCGATTTTCTTATTCCAAGCTTTTAGAGCTTGCTTAAGTCCATACAGGGCTTTATGCAGCCTGTACACCTTTCCTTCTTCGCCTCGTTTGACATACCCAGCTGGTTGTGCGACATAAACTTCTTCATCTAAGGGGCCATTAAGGAACGCACACTTCACGTCCATCTGACATGTGTGCCAATTGTTCATATTTGCTATACCAACAACCAACCTGATTGTTTCGATACTAGCAACAGGTGCGAACACTTCATCAAAGTCGATTCCTTCCTTCTGTAGAAATCCTTTCGCCACAAGTCTCGCCTTGTGTCGAGTTACTTCTCCTCTAGGATTCACCTTCACCTTGTAAACCCACTTCACATCAATTGCCTTCTTGCCTTGAGGCAATTTAATAAGTGACCAGGTGTTGTTGACTTCGATGAACTCTAACTCCTTATTTATAGCTTTCACCCACTTCGAATCTTTCAATGCCTCAGCTGCATTGACTGGTTCGACATATGCGTAGAAAGCATAATGTACCAGCTCACCCTCTTTATCAACCACATCATCTGATGTAATTACACATTCTTGCAACCTTGCAGGCATGTATCTTGTTCGTCGAGGTCTGCTTGGGCCTGCTTCTTCTCTTACTTGTTCCTGTCAAACTTCTTTTTCGACTTCAGTGGCTGGTTCTTCACAAGAGATTCTCACTGAATCCTTCTTGGAATTCTCAGTCCAATTCCATTCTTTAAGCTTATCTATGATCATGTCCCTGCTGATCACTGCCTGCTTATTCATTGGGTCGAACAGTTTGTAACCTCCAGTCGAATGATATCCTATCAAGATCATCTGATTCGGCTTGTCATCAAGCTTTCTTCTCAAATGATCTGGTACATGTCTATGTGTTATAGATCCAAACACCTTCAAGTGACTGAGGCTAGGATTGACACCAGACCAATATTCTTCTGGTGTGATTCCTTCAAGCTTCTTCGTCGGACATCTGTTCCAAATATATGTTGCTGTTGAAGCCGCTTCTCCCCATAATTCTTTAGGTAGATGCTTTCCATTCAACATACTTCTCACCATGTTCATGATGGTTCTGTTCTTTCGTTCTGCAATACCATTTTGCTGTGGAGTGTAGGGTGGCACCACCTTATGCACAATCCCTTCCTTTTCATATAATGCATCGAACTCTTTCGAAATATACTCTCCACCACCATCAGTCCTCATAATTTTCAATTTTCGACCACTCTGTCTTTCGACCATAGATTTGAATCTGGCAAATACCTCGATCACATCACTTTTCTTCTCGATGAGGTAAGTCCACAACTTTCGACTATAATCATCTATGAACGTGACAAAGTATCTGTTGCCACCTATCGAATCCACATGAATTGGACCACATACATCAGAGTATATGACTTCCAGAATTGCCTTCGACTTCCTTCCTGCATCCTTGTTGAAGCTATTCTTATGTTGTTTCGACTGAACACACTCTTCACAGACTTCTCTTGGAATGTCGATTTCTGGTAATCCTGAAACCATATTTCTTCTCTTTAGCTCTCTGATGTCATTGAAGTTGTGATGGCCAAGTCAAAAATGCCATAACCACTCATCTCTGCTGGCTGCAGTTACTAGGCACTTGTGCTCCATAACCTTGAGTTCAATCTTGAAGGTCCTATTCTGGGACATTGGAGCCTTCAAGATCAACCTAGCACCCACGTCGAGGGCTCTCATCATCTTGTCTTTGACAACTACCTTGTAGTTCTTTTCGACCAGCTGCCCTATACTGAGCAAATTACTCTTCATGCCTGGTATGTACAACACATTGGAAATTTTTAACCTTTTGCCATATTTCCTTATAATCAGAACATCACCAACATCTTCAGCTGCTAGAGTGTTTTCATTTGCAAACTTCACCATGTTCTTCGACGAAGGCTTCATGTTAACAAACCAATCTTTCCTTCCAGTCATGTGTGATGAGTGTCATACCCCAAATTTTGATCACTAATATTTTCCATCATTGTGTAAATCATCATCACAATATGGATGCACCTTTATGCCTCATCAATCTCCTCAAGAATTATTGAGCATTCCCTGCAATCAAGCATTAGGGTTTTAAGCCCTCTCAGAGCACTTAGACAAAGGATCAATCAAGGAATGACATGATCTTCAACTTGTCTAACCTCTCAAACATTCATAAAGGAATCAAGAGGACTCCCACATCGAGAATCAAACACAAGGTTGCTGTATTCCAAGTGGGTTAAGCCTCAAGATCACCAGTGTCACCAAATTAGGGTTTTGGTCGACCAGGGCCTCCAGATGAAAATCTTCATCTGGGCATGAGCCAATACTTTAAAGCATAACTCAAGATACTCCAAGGGACCTCATGGACCCAATCATCAAGTCAATTTAGCCTCAGGGGATGCATTCACCAAATATCAGGAATTAAGGGTTCTTGACCTAATTCACCCCTAAGTTGACTTTTGGGACAAAACATGAGCCAAGACCTCAAGACATGGTTTGAGGGCCTCCAATACATTACATTGATCTATTTGCAACAATGGATTGATCCAAGAAGCTTGATCCCCAAGTTTCAAATTCATTAGGACAACAATTAGGGTTTCGAGGGAAAAGTCAACTGTACCTTTGACTTTTGACTAGGACATGCTCCCAAACCTTGGGACATGATTCAATACACCCTACAACACCTATGTAACATATCCATCAAGTTTAATTTAGGTCAAGGACTTGATTTCACAAAGGATCGAACAATTTTGAATCATCTGATAAAAAGTCAACTGTGCACAAAAGTCAAGTTTGACTTTTTGGAATTTTTCACAATTATGGTTCTTTAACCCTAAAACAATGTTAACATGTGATTTGAATCATCATTCATCAAGAAAAATAAAAGAAAGTGAGTTAACTTGTAAAAGGGGTAACCATAAAAACTTAGAATTTTTCTAAGTTATGGAACAAAGTGGTTAGGGTACCAACTTCCAAGGATCATAACTTGAGATCCAAGCAACCATTTTGGATGGTCCAAAGATGGATTTGTAGCTCTCCTGGCATACTTTAAAAGTGACAACTACACCTCATTCCAATTCCTCATGGATTTTAAGTTATGGAGTGATCAAAATGGCTAAAAACATGAAAATGACATTTTTCCAACACTTAGTGAAATTTCCACTAAGTCAGAATCTGCCTTACTTTTTCCAAAATGTAGGGACATTTTTCACCTTGATCCAAGTCAAACCAGGTCTAGGGGTGGACATCAAAGTTAAAGTATGCCATGAGGGCTTTCTAACAAGTACTAAATCATCTCCAAGTTCCATTTGAATAAGGAGATACAACCCTTGAAACATGGCATCATGAACTGATTTTTTCCAAGACAGATTTGGCAGATTTGATGTATTTTGCTCGATTTGATTAAATCTGACAAATCTAAGTCTTGTCATCATTTTGGACACATATGAGGATCAAATCCAAGGGGGATGAACTGATCTCCAAGCCTCACAAGTCCATGAATCTACAAGTAGCATGCCAAACCTAAAAAGCCTAAAAGAGGCCAAGACTCCAATTTTGTTTCCAAGCATTCAATGGATGCACCAAGGTGGCACGAACTGAGCCTATTCCAACTGAATGAGTCAAGGATAAGCTCTGAACCAAAGAACCATAGGCCTGTGCTCTAACCTCTAGTCAATGGCTAGAGGAGACTTGAGATTCCAAAGTGATCTAATTGACCAAAGGCCTGCTGCAGCCACCATTCACTATTGCTTGCAAAACAAACTTACTCTACTATAAATAGAGCTCATTTGTGCTCAGTTTAAGTACACCAAAGGCCTATAACAATTGCCTTTCTCAAAATCACACTCTCACTTCCAATTTTGCCTTCTAAAGCAAGTCACTATCAGGTTTTGAGTTTGAGAGCAATTCCAACCAAACCAATCACACACACACACCTCATAAACATCATATAGAGGTGATCCAAACACTTAAACAACATCTGGAACACCAGATTCTTAAAATCACCAGCCATCTGCACAAGCCTTTGACAGATTTGCAGTTGAGGTGCCAAATCAAGTTCCAGCTCAATTCAATCCACTCCAAGCATTCAGACACACTCTATAGCACCTAGGGATGATCTCCACATCATTGGAACCAAGCTGCAATACCTCCAACTCAAAACACGATCACCAGCTGCAAGAGGTAAGCCTCAACTTGGTCATCTCATGATTCATGCATATTTCCTTGCACAATAATTTTGCCATATGTTCATAATCATTTGTGGAATGTTTCCCCTCAATTAATTGCTTTGTATGAACCGTGTGTGAAATTTTTGAGCCTTCATGCAGAATTTAGGGTTCTTGAGGTTTCTCTTTGATTTCTTATTCCATGCTTAAAATAAATGAAATTAAAGACCATAGACATGATCTTGAGGTGAAAACGAGTAGATTGATATGTGGTTGTGTGATTTCATCAAGTATTTAGTGAGATTGATGAGAAAATGCAAATTTGGGCAAAACTCAGAACACGCGCGTGTTCTTGGGTGTTCTTGGCGCCCTTTTTCAAATATTCAAATATTTGAATTTTGTGATTTTATTTAATTGATTCAAAAATTAATTTCTCTCTGAATTTTAACGATTTTGAGTTGATTCCTTTTTTAATAATTCACAAAAATGTTAAATTATTTTATTTTACAAAAATTTCCCAAAAATATTATTTATTTCATATATTTGATATTTTTGCAAAGAATTAATTTTTATTTGTTTTTAACATTTAAAATATTTTTTCCTTCTTGATTTTCCAAACTTAAATGGTTTTCAATCATTTTGTGGATAAAAACATGATTTTTGAAACATTTATCCCAGATCACCACTCATTTTTCACATGTTTTCAATAATTTTTAAACAAAATTAATTCCATTTTAGACAAAATCAGGGGTTTGATTCATTCCACCCTCATCAAATCTTTTTCAAACACTCATGGGTAGAGTGTAAGACCCAATCCTTCTTTGAAACCAAAATAGTTTGGGTCTCAGTCATTGTATAAGACCCACGGTGTTTTCAAAAATCTCGGCGCGATCGCCAGTTTAAAATAAAACCACTTGGGTCTCTCCTTGAGTTGTAAGCCCCATTATTTTTCTTAAAATCACTCATGGGCCTATAATAGAATGTAAGACCCAATCACTTTTTTAACCAAAACCTTTTTGTGCCTCAGACATTGTATAAGTCCTTCTGCGTTAAAAAATCTAGGCGCGATCGCCATTTTCAAACAAGAAAATCATCCGGGCATACCCTTGTGTTGTAAGTCCCATTTCTTTTCTTTAAATAATCTTTGGGCTTCTCCTTGAGTTGTAAGACCCAACCCTTGTTGTACATAAACCTCTTTGGGCCTCAGTCGTTGTATAAGTCCCGGTACAATATTCAAAACAACGGTGCAATCACTGTTAAACCTTGGGCTCCTCCTTGAGTATAAGCCCCACCAATATTTTCAAAATAATTCCCTTTTGATTTAGATTCAAATATATACATTGTTATCAAAACTTTCTTTAATTTCTTTGAACAACTAACAATACAGCATGGAAGCTTGCTCACCTGTAAGTTTTATCAGCTTTCTTTTACACGCTTTCACATATAAATAACTGTATTGTGGGAAGCTGCGCATGATTAGTCTTCTTTCATACCTTTTTTAAATACTTGTCATATATCAACTGTATATATACTAGTATAGTTATTTAGAGTTTTCCCCGGCAACTAGGTCTAGAACTAGGTAAAGCCCTGTTGGTCACTCTTAAAATACAAACAAAACTAGATCCCCATAGGATCTCTAGATACAGTCTTGCCTTCTCTTGGGCTTAAATAATATGGATCAAAGAGAAAGGCAGTATTCCTCGTGAACCTTTTCTCAGGCTGTCACTTTAGAAATTGTCAAAGAAATTCTACTCCCCAGAGTTGATCTATTCTCGGTGAATAGCATCTCTTGAGTTTCTTCAAATCACAGAACTTTCACTAAATGATCTATTCTCGGTGAATAGAATTTCTTGAACTTTTCTTGGGTTGGGACCCACAGGCTTCCTAAAAGCATCCCCGCCTCCTCTTGGGCTTTGTACAAGGACCCTCCGGCTTCTTAGAAGTTCTCAGGCCTTCCCTTGGGCTTAATACAAGGACCCTGACGACCTCTTAAAGGTATAAGACAGAACTTAGTCATCCTTTGCTAGAGCAGTCTTTCCAGTGTCAGACCTCAGGCCACTTTAGGGTTGATTCTTATCCCTTAATGCCCGTGCCTCCTCTTGGGTATCGTACAAAGGATACAACTCTTCCACACCAGTAGACTTGAGTCTCAAAGACATTCTCAAGTTCCTTACAACTATAGGGAAAAACCCCGGGCATTCTGGATCGATCTCCAGCAGAAACCCAGTCTCTCTCATGAGAGTTCCCCAACCAGGGTCAACACTATCTTAAATCAATACCTCAAGGTATCTGACATCTCAACTCTTCTGTAATCCTCGACAAGGGTTGATTCCCCACTTGGACCTGCCTAGGGATCAATAATCCCCAGCTGAAAGTTAGCCTCCTCTTAGGCTTTGTATAATGATCTGTCCTCAGCGAAGTCAGCCCCCTCTTAGGCTTTGTACAAATGATTCTCCCCAGCGGAGTTAACCTTTTCAGACTCTCTCATTGAGTCAATCACTTTTCATACTCTCTTGTTGAGTCAATCACTTTTAAGACTCTCTTATTGAGTCAATCACTTTTTAGACTCTCTTGTTGAATCAACCCTTTTTTAGCCTCAATCTTGGGCTTTATGCAAGACAGATAAAAAGACTCTTGTTGAGTCAAACCCCTTTATCCTCTATCTTGGGCCTTGTACAAGACATAAATCTCCCTCTCTTAAGCTTGGGACAAATATCTTCTCCAACAGAGTCATTTCCTCCCAGCCTTCCTTTAGGCTTTGGGGAATGGTTTTCCCCAAGAAGAGTCAAACTCATTTCATCCTCCTCTTAGGCTTTGTATAATGATTTTCCCAGTAAGGTCAGCCTCAATCTTGGGCTTTATACAAGACACATAAAAATATCCTCACTAGTTAAACTTCTCATTTCAGCCTCAATCTTGGGCTTTGTACAAGACACATACAAACCTCCCCGGCGGAGTCAAAATACTTTTAGCCTCAATCTCGGGCTTTGTACAAGACAAATAGAACATTTTCCCCAGAAAAATTCAAACTTTTAGCCTCCTCTTAGGCTTTGTATAATGATATCCCCAAAGAGTCAAGTCTCTTTTTTGCCTCAATCTTGGGCTTTGTACAAGACACCAATATATACACTTTCTTGTTGAGTCAGTCATATTTAGCCTCCTCTCAGGCTTTACATAAGGAAACCCTCTAGCCGAGTCAATTAACCTTTTAGCATCAACCTTGGGCTTTGATCAAGGCCCACAAAAATCAACAATCCCCTCAGAGGAAGTCCAATCCCTCTTTAGAGATGACAAGTTCTCTCTCAGTCAAACCTTTAGCTTTAATCTTGGGCTTTGAACAAGACAAAAACAACCTTTTAGCTTCAATCATGGGCTTTGAACAAGACACCAAAATATATTTTTCCTCCCTTAGAATAGGAGGAACTACGATTGCTCTGATTTCACTGTTTCGTTTAAACAGGAATACATAGGCATAAGATTGCGAAATCTTAGTGAGCATACTAATCAAAAACCCTAGGTCCAGTACCTTTATCCAAAGACTTTAGGTTTCATACCTTAGTCATCATTCATCTCCATTTTCCACAGAAAATAAAAACTCACTCACTCACTCATACTTCCCAAGAAACTTTCCCAACCCATTAACAGAGAAACACTATCAATTATAAAGCGAAACCTAAAGCTAATATCCTGTGGATAACCACATATAGGATGGGTAATTGATAACTCCCCATTGTATAACCTGACCCGGACCCCCCAATCTCTTTAAAGCGTTTGTCGAGGTCTGAGTGTCTTTTATGAGCGACGTTAAGTTTGCGTCCGGCAGTTAGATCGATGCCTGTTTGCGACGAGACGGAATATAACGTGCTCTTTTCTGAAAATGAGGTTTGAAACTTAATGATCCCGAAGAATAAAAAGGTTTGAATTTGTTTTGTGTTTTTTAGACAAGAAATGGATTGAAGTTAGTTCGCAACTTACATTGCACCAAAGTCTATGACATAGGAACAAATGCTTAGCAAATCGTTCCAAGATGGAACGTCCACCAAACACTCTAGAAAAATGAGAGGAAACCCCTCATTCCTCATTTCCTACATACAAGGCTCATGCGCAATACGCGTTACCTTTATTAAGTATGTTAGAGTTGTTATGAGATAAGAAGAGAAGACTCAAGGAAAAAAGAAAACACTAAGGGGAATTCTATCCTAATGTTGTCATGCAAAAGATGACCCTAAGGTTGAGGTTTAAGAGCAACCTAAGTCTAAAGAAGAGAGAGGGATATCACTACCTAATGCTTATCCTACCTCACCTTAATCAAAAATTAAGGTTGAGCTAGGATCCCAAAGGGATGTGAGAGAGTTCTACACAATCAAGCATTATATCATGTAATCCACACACAAAAGAGAAGGTAAAAGAGATGAGAGATGAAAGAAGGAATGAGCATGGAATAAAAGATGAATAAACAAAAAAACAGCGGCTACAACAGCGCTCCAGCACCTGCACGGCAGTAAAATCCAGCAAACACACCAAACAACATTTAACAGCTCATGTTTCAGCGCAAAAATAGGCGTGAAAGGGCAAACAGCAGCACATACAACATCACATATGCAAAGGAACAATAGTGGAAAACAAGGCAACATGAAATGTATCCAAACAAATGCTCATAGAAAGATCTCAATAATGACTAATCATATCAAGCATACATCCAATTTAGCATCAAGCAACTAGGCATGGACAAACCAAAGACATACAAACAAATCAAGAACATGTACATTCAACAAAGTTGCACTCCTATATTATCAATCAAAACATCATGCATAAGCGAACATGGATGCAAACAATGATCGTGCATTACAAATCCAGCAAGTTGAGCATTAATCGAGAGTTAACTTGATTCAAATGTGTGTGTATCATGTTCATCACATCAAGAAGTCAACAATGCAAACATGAACATTCACCAATGAGAATCAAAAGTCGCGTGTCGGAAAACCGTGTTCATACAAAGGTGATGTGAACAAAATGAAGTGAGAAAGGAGCAAAGTCAGAACTTAAAACATATCATGATCATCCAATTCAAACATGCAAGACAACTTCACATTAACATGCATCAAGACTAGTTGAACATATACCATGATCATTTTCAAGGGAAGACAAATGTTCAAGCAAGGTAAAAGACATACATTATCCAACTTATGCACACCACAGCATCATGCTCACATGTATCACATCACATTCATTTCCAAGAGATTACACAAGTTCAACAAGTCATTATTCACACATGAACCAATATGCCTCAAGAACATGCTTCAAGAATGCAAACAAATCAACAATCGGACAATCAAGCATCAAAGATTCACATACATCCAGCAACTAGAGGTTAAACAACCCTAGAAAATTCCACAAATGTGCATCACACAAAGCCATGAAGGTTAGGGGTGGAATAGATATCAATACATGCTTCCAAACAAGACAAAAACACAAAAGTTACAGGTGCAAATCGATTGCAGCAGGGTGCAAATCGATTGCACAGTTACAGAAAGCAATTCTTAGTGAAAAAAACACAGGTGCAATCGATTGCACTAGGATGCAAATCGATTGCGCAGTACCAGACCTGCAAAAATCACTTCTCATAATCAGTTTTCCAGAACCAATCACTTATCCAAACATCCAAATGATCATGTAATCAAACATATAAAAAATCACATCAAATATCAGTAATCAAGCACATATTTCATCAATCAAACAACAAGATCATGAATCAAATCAAGCAAATGGATCAAATCACATTGAAAACCATGGATATACATTGTATAAGTTGAAATTAAGCTAAATCAAGCATAGATATAAGAAAAACCAACCTACAAAGCTGAGATTTGCTTTGGTGATTGTTGCAAACGAAAATTGATGAATCCAAGCAAGAAATCCAGAGATCTATGAAGCTCTATCAAGAACACTTGAAGATCCAAGCAATAATCCACAAATAAGCAAAAGCTCTCCATGAAGTGATTCCAAAACCTTGAATCTAGATCCAAATAAGTTGCTACTGCAGAATTGAACCAAGAATGAGGATGTGATGGAGTTTTAGCTCAAGAATTCACAAATTCTAATGAAGAATTTGTGAATCTATGAATATGGAGCTTTGGTGAGAGGTTGAAGATGGAAATGGAGAATGAAAAATGAGAGAGAATTGAGAGAGAATTCTGAATGAGAAGTGTAGAAAAATCAGAAAAAATGAAGTGTCCTTGTGTGTGGTTTGGATCAAATTGGTTTAAATATGACTTAGGTTTGGAATGAAAGTGAGGTTTGGAGTGAGTGGAATTGGAAGTGAAAAATAACTTGGAAAGGGAATGTGGAATTAGAGTGGAAATTGGATGGAAATGAAATCAAATTCTGCAGCTCTCTAGATCCTTCTACTGATATAACATTGATCCCAAGTGAATGTGGTGCATTAGAAATTGACATGGTGCTGCAAAATGAAGGTTTTAGGCAAATCCGTCACAGTACAATCGATTGCACAACAGTGCAAATCGATTGCACACCCTTGCAAATGCCAAAATTTGAAAACTGAAGGGGTACAATCGATTGCACACTTATGCAAATCGATTAGACCAAGGCAAAATGGTGAAAATTGCTTCATTGCAAGTTGCTTTGAGTCCTGCTTCATATCTAATCCTTAGCCACTGATAATACCCTTGAATGATGCCTGAAACATGATATAAAACCTGTCTGGAACAAGATCAAATTAACCCTGCTTTATGACCTTGATTCTGAAATGATTAACCCATCTGCTGATAAAATAAATGACTGATGCCTCTGATGATTGTGCAAACTTGGTAAGAGACTTTGATGAACATGAACACCACAAGATTGAGTACATTCTCTTGCTTTGGCCTTGAGACACATCCTCCTCTTGAGGGCTAACAAGGATACCTTGATCCCATGCTGAGAACCAATGATATGCACAAATTAAAATGCAAGAATGAAATGAAACATAAGCCAGTTAGAGTTAGAAATATGAGGGAATATTTTGGGGTGCTACAGCTGCCCCTATTCAATCAACTTGGTCCTGAAGGTATGATAGCAACGGCTTTCAGACATTCAAGGATACACGGAGATTGAATACCAAAAGAACCCGAAAATTTGCAACCTGTAGGGATAATGAAATGGAGTGCTTGCCAGCCGAAGGCGGGCTACCCAACAAAATGATACGAGGACGACCGAAGACGAACTCGAAAAGGAAGACGAAGCCGAATGTAGACTTCGCTGGGGAAAAAGTGAAACAAACTCTTCTGAGTTATGCCATCTCTACTGAGAAAGAGAACTGGGTTTCACGAAATAAGTCATACGAGAACTGACTACTATGAGAGAACTGGATTTCACAAAAATAAGTCAGACGAGAACTGACTACCAGGCGAGAACTGGGTTTCAAGAAATAAGTCAGACGAGAACTGACTACCAGGCGAGAACTGGATAAAGTGAAACAAAATCTTCTGATTTATGCCATCTCTGCTGAGGAAGAGAACTGGGTTTCACGAAATAAGTCAGACGAGAAATGACTACCAGGCAAGAACTGGATTTACCAAAAATAAGTCAGATGAGAACTGACTACCAGGCGAGAACTGGGTTTCACGAAATAAGTCAGACGAGAACTGACTACCAGGCGAGAACTGGATTTACCAAAAATAAGTCAGACGAGAACTGACTACCAGGCGAGAACTGGATAAAGTGAAACAAAATCTTCTGATTTATACCATCTCTGCTGAGGAAGAGAACTGGGTTTCAAGAAATAAGTCAGACGAGAACTGACTACCAAGCGAGAACTGGATTTACCAAAAATAAGTCAGACGAGAATTGACTACCAAGCGAGAAATAGGTTTCACGAAATAAGTCAGACGAGAACTGACTACCAGGCGAGAACTGGATTTCACGACAATAAGTCAGACGAGAACTGACTACCAGACAAGAACTGGGTTTACAAAAGAGATTGGCCAATCAAAGGCAAACTCCTAGAAAATATACGGTCGTGAACCGAAAGGGTGAGAGGTAAAATCAACGGACTTAAAACCCACAGATAAGATGACTCCGCAGGGGAAAGGAGAAGTCTAAGTAAAAGACTCTGCCGGGGAGCACAGGTAGGATGAACACATCCCTCGGCGATCTCACCGAGGATAAACCAAAATCTCCTGAGTTATGCCATCTCTGCTGAGGAAGAGAACTGGCAAAGAAAGTCTCCTGAGTTATGCCATCTCTGCTGAGGAAGAGAACTGGCAAACAAAATCTCCTGAGTTATGCCATCTCTGCTGAGGAAGAGAACTGGCAAACAAAATCTCCTGAGTTATGCCATCTCTGCTGAGGAAGAGAACTGGCAAACAAAGTCTCCTGAGTTATGCCATCTCTGCTGAGGAAGAAATCTGACAAAGAAAGTATCTAACCTGGCTTATGCTTCAAATGCACATGTTTGAATGTTTCTATGGCGTAATTCTCTATACGAAATGGAAATGCTATGTGTTTGGGAGGATGCCATGCAAATGATGCTTATGCAATGCAAAAGGGACGCTCCAGCAAAATAAATGCTGAAAACGAAGGCAACTCCACGGGGATGACAAAATAAATTATCCTCTGAGTCCAAGAACTCTGCTGAGAAGGATCACATCGAATAACTCCTTTGGTCAACAACCTCTGTTGGAGATGAAATCCAAAAGGAAATCCACCCTACTGGGGATTATATATAACTCTTTGAAAAAGGGAACCAGGACCTGAATCAGAAGAGTGCCAAATATCACTTGGACTTAAAACCTACTAGGGATGTCAACCATCGTTGAACAAACCTGCGAGGATTACCACCAAACTCGGCTTGGGGAGACACATCACAAGTACTAGACCTGCTGGGGACACCATCGAACTGAACCCGCTGCTGGGAAATGACTTCGTCCTTATCCTACTATTGCTGGTGAAAACACGTTTCCTGACTGACCGAGGGGAAAGGACACCAATACCCTGCGGGGAAGACAACATCTTTGTCTCGGGAATACGTTCCACAAATCTCCTGTGGTAACAAATCAACATCCTCCCTAAAGCAATCCACTTTAGATGCTGGCTGAGGCACAATCTTTTGTACCCTGACTGGGGAGAGTGACATTCAGATGAGGATGATGAAACCTCAATGCCAGAGAGAATAACTCTGCTGGGGAGAAAAGTCAACGAAACCTGCCGAGGGATATCATTGAGCTTAGCCTGCTGTTGGAGGAAAGAAATTACCCTACTGGGGATTAGAGCATGCAGTTACTGACGGAATTATACTTCCTGACCTGCTGAGGAAAGTGAGTACCAGGCTCTGTGGGGAAAATAAAGTCTTTTCAAAGACATCCAACACATCTCCTACTGGAGATACAACCAGACTCACCTTGGAGCAATCCACTTCTGACTGCTTGCTGGGGAATAATAAACCAACCATGACTTCAGCTGGGGAACACAATCCTCTGTACTCTTGCTGGGGAGAGTAAGCTCTGCTGAGGATGATGAACTTTCAGTGTTGGGCTGAGTAACGCTACTGGGGAAAACAAACTTGTTACCCAGCCTGACCTGTTTCTATGGTCATAAACGACCCTTTGAACTCTCCACTTGCCCCAGACCACCAGGTCTAAAGGAAGAAATCATCTCAAGAGGATTTTATAGAAGATCGGGCATTCACACTGCCCCAGGGTCTTCTAACTCTTGGAGAGATTTATCAGATCTCGGCGCAACTGCCCCAGACTTCATAATCCATGAAGTAAATTACCTTGAAAGGATTTGTAATGACTTAAAAATACTCTGCCCCAGTATTCTGAACCTTGAAGTGGTGCTTTCAATTAACCGTCTTCAGGAGCGGACAACTTCTCACGCTCTAGAAGTGGCCTGCCCCGAGTCTTGAAGAAACTTTACCCCTGACTGATCTTACAGAGATTTGTCAAATCGACCTGATTGTCCCATATTAAGCGCTTGTGGAGAGATTTATTGAATCTCGACATAATTGCCCCAACTTGGCTGCTTCTTATCACCATTTATCGGGAACGCCTAGGCTGCGCAAGTCTCCTGGCCACATTTCCCTTGACATGACTGTCCTTAGGAGTTTTCACCATCTCAACTTGGCGTGATCGAGCTTCTCAACTGTCGTTCATCATGTAAGCTTCTTTGATGCTTAAGCACACGTATGCAAGTAGAACAAGTTTATTATGAGAATGATAAATCTAATGCAACACACATGTTAACCTTGAAGTTTTATTGAAAAGATGTCGCCAAACCTTGTGAACAAGTCACTATCTAGGATGCGACATTGATTTTTGAATGGAAAAAACAATACGCACATGCAATACCAACAAAAATCTTATTAGCACAACTCATGGGAGTCAGGAACGCTATCTCGTTGAAGTACGCCTTTGGAATAAACCCTGTTTCAATTAGGAATTTTGAGGGTTGTAACTTGGTCTGGTTCGCGGTTTCAGAAAAAAGGATTTATGGCTCAAAATATGTTTGTACCCACCCATTCTCCTTGATGTTCTCCAGTCCTACGTTCAGTTAATTTGGCACAAGCGCTCATCTCCCAAAAGGACTTTGTGAGGATCGATGGTTAAGGAACCCACGAGGTCACCCTTTTTGTGCCTTTGGTGTTTTGCGGTCACACGACTTGTTCTTTATCGAGGATTTTCTCTTGATCGTTTCTTTTTCATTTTTTGATTTTTATTTCCCTGATTTTGCCTGGACGAATTCTTTTTGAATCTTCCGATCTTGAAGTCCAGCGGGATGCCCTAACTTTTTCCTAAGTCGCTTGTTTTCAAGTTTTCGACTTAACGGGCTTTCTTTCTTTTTTTTCTCTTTTGATTTTTTTTTGAACAAATCGTGTGACACTGGTTGTTTGACTTGTTTGAAGAGGGTGGTGACTGCCTCATTCCTTGGTCGATGAGGGATAACCATTGTGGTTTCATGTCCCTTGATCTCCTGATGCGTGAGGAAACAAAGGTAATGGATCCTCAGATGCACACTCCTTTTGAAATTTGGACGCTTGGTCAAATTACTGACAACTACCCTGCCCCAGGTTAAATGTGAGGGTTTTTTCAAATAAAAAGAAACTCCTACTTCAAGGCTCAAAGGGGTTGACGAGGGTATATCTCCCTTATATCTCCAGTGTTTAGGGATTTGAAACAATGCCTGTACATCCTCAACAGGGTTTTATCCAAAAGTACACAACCAAAGATTTTGTATTCTCAAATCATCATCCTCCCTCAAGAGTTTAAGGCAAGAAAGTTGGTATTACAGTGCATATAAACATGAAAATGAGTGAACACGAATAAAACACTTCAAGAAAACAAATTCATTGCATTAAAATCAACATTCCAAACACAAACAAGTTTTTACATGCAGACAGTGTTTAAACAAACAAAATGAAAGCTACATATGAAAATGCAGTGAAGAATCCGAAGATTGCCATTGTTGAGGAGACTTGTCTCCATCTGGACTGATTACTTTGGATGACACACTCGCAGTCCCAAGTGCCCACTTGGGAAGCTTCAGTTGAAATGCATACCCTCCGCAGTGAAAGTAATGACCCCTGCATCAATCAGATCTTGTACCTTGTGCGGGAGCGCCTTACAATCCTCAGTTGAATGCCCCCGTGCCCCAACATGGTATCCACATCGAGCATTGGCATTAAACCCTGGTGGATATGGAGGAATGATCTGATCTGGTTTCCTTGGCACAATCAACCCTCTTTTAACCAACTCTGGCAATATCTGACCATACAGCTTTCGTAGGGATTCTAAGACCAAGGACTGTAAGAAATGCCCCTGACTTGATGTATCTTTGGGAGAGGCCACAGGGATATCCATTTCTTTTTCAGCAGCTAAAGTAGGACCACTTTGTATGCTTACGCCGCTCGGCGTGAATTCAATTACCTTCAAATCGATCAGATCCTGGACAGCATGCTGCAAGGCTTTACAATTTTCCATATTGTGCCCCGACGCACTAGAGTGGAAGTCACAATGGACTCTTGCGTCATAATCCGGTGGGGGAGTACCAGAGGGAGGAGCCAGAGTCCTTTTCTATACAAGTTGCAGCTGAAGGAGATGCTGTAATAACTGAGAATATGGCACTGGTGGAGTCTCAAAATGCCTATTCTGCTTAGGCCTTGGCTGATACTAGCGAGGAGCCTGATTTTGCTGTTGAGATACAGCCGGGACGGCCACAGTGGCAATCTTCTCACTCTTCGGGAGAGATCCCTTAAATAATAGAGGAGAGACAATTCCAGCCGCAGCTTCAGGCATGGGAGTATTGTCTTTGCTTAGCACACCTCTCACGACCTCCATAACCAGATTCATCTGAGTCTTCAATTGGTTGACCTCTTCCTTCAGCACTTTCTGGTCTTGAATCAGAGCTTGCATGTTCCCAATAAACTGGCCCATTTGGCTTCGTACATCCCTAAATTCTGCTTGAATTTGATCCATAATCCGCATCCAGCTTCTTTGAAGAGTTAAGTCTGAAATTCTGAAGAAGACCAGATCAGGATGAGAATAACTAGCTTCAAACACCTGTTATACATATGAGTATGAGAATGCCATGCAAACTGCCATGTTTAAATATTTCCAAGGAACCATTATGCTTTGATTCAAGTTTCTTCTCATATAAACCACAAGAAAAAGATGGAAATGCTCAACAGCGGGTCTCAAAATTAATATCCCTTGGAAATACAAGAACATGTATGCGAAAATGATGATGCTGATGCAACAGACATGGGATCAAGGCTTCCATAAAGCTTTGTACTGCTGTGCTGCTGAATGGATAAGTTCAAAGGTCTGCTCTGAAGAAAATACCCGAATACCAGAATATCCGAATAACCAGAATACCAGGCTGACAAGTTTACACTGATAAGCAAACCAGAATACCAGGTAGGATGAAAGTCAAGGTTACCTGCAAACCTGTAAACACCCGCCCATCTCACATGTGGGTACTAGAAAACCGAGGATCCTCAATCTCAGATTCTCGATTTGAGAAGCAATAGTACATTCATCCCTTGGGGTACAATACTATCGCCAAACAAAGACGTCGTCCACTGATTCCCCCAAAAATAAGGTCATCCTATGTAATTTCCCAACTTCGGGTCCTCGGATCAAGAAGTATAATGGGTTTTCCATTTCTGGTCTGCCATTACTACCTCTTGGGAGGAGTGCCTCTACTGAGTCCTCGGGGAAACGGTCGCCAGAGTCGACAGCTTTCTAGATTAACACCCTGAAATGCGCAAGACACGCACGTCAGAATATCTCCCAAGATAGCCTCGTCTGGATATGAATTTTGTGAAGACCAAACATACCAAGACGGCGCGTAGGTCCCACTACTTTCCACTCTAGTCCTAAGTGTATACTCAAGCCCGTGTATTAGGCTTATCTCTCAAAGAATCCCAACTTGCCAAACAGAGAAACCAGCACAACACAGCACAGTCCAACATAATAATGAAATGCATTGCAATAAATGCAGTAAATACAGTAAAACAGTAATACAGTAATACAGTAATATACAACAAAATAAAGCACCACAATAAACACCCAATGAAAATAAACAATCAAGCGCTAAGATTGACTCGCATAGGGGATGGACCAGCAAGAGGTCAATCCTTTCCCCAACAGTGTTGCCAGCTGTTGTTCCCGGGATTTTCATCTAGGTATAAATGCAAAAGTGCCGCAGAAACAGAGTCGCCAACAATGTGTATTTATCCCAAGAGAGGGAAAGGAAACACATCATAAACCTGAGGGAAGGGAAAAGCATGGTCTCGCGACCAAGAGAAATGGGTAAGGGAGTCGGTTACGTGAGGGGAAGGTATTAGGACCCCCACGCGTCCATCGTACTCGGAGGGGTCCACGCTTGTTGTCTCGATCAAAGGGTGTCGTCATCTGGAGCTCCACTGCTACTAGAAAGGAGAAGGAACGGGAACTGAAAAGAACGAAGAAACGAGGACAAAAAGGAAAAAGAAGTGACTCGATAGGACATCACTCTTCCTATGCCTACGTATTCCCTCGTGCAATGGGAAAGTTAGAGTCAACGTAGCTCGGACACGAACTAAGGGGGGAGGTTGCTCGCCAAGACATTGCCGCCTTGTGCCTACATATCCTCAATCTAACCAGAAGGAGGAAATCAGAGCAGTCGTAGTTCGACCTAACGAGGTCTGAGTGTCTTTTATGAGCGACGTTAAGTTCGCGTCCGGCAGTTAGGGTCGATGCCTGTTTGCGACGAGACGGAAGATAACGTGCTCTTTTCTGAAAATGAGGTTTGAAACTTAACGATCCTGAAGGATAAAAAGGTTTGAATTTTTTTTGTGTTTTTAGACAAGAAATGGATTAAAGTTAGTTCGTAACTTACATTGCACCGAAGTCTATGACATAGGAAGGAATGCTTAGCAAATCAATCCAAGGTGGAACGTCCACCAAACACTCTAGAAAAATGAGAGGAAACCCCACATTCCTCATTTCCCACATACAAGGCTCATCGTCATACCCCAAATTTTTACCCCTAAGATTTCCCATCATTGGGCAAATCATCATCACAATATGGGTAAACCATCATACCTCATCAGTCTCCCCAAAGATGGGTGAGCATTCACAACTATCAAAGATTAGTGTTTCAAGCCCTCTCAGAGCTCTTACACAAAGGATCAATCAAGAAATGACATGATCTTCAACTTGTCTAGCCTCTCAAACATCCACAAAGGATCAAGAGGACTCCCACTTCAAGAATTAAGCACAAGGCTTCGCCCTTCTAGGTGGATCAAGCCTTAAGATCGCCAGTATCACCAAATTAGGGTTTGGTCGACCAGGGCCTCCAGATGGAAATTTTCCTCTGGGCATGAGCCAATGCTTCAAATCATAACCTATGATTCTCTAAGGGATATCATAAACCCAATCATCAAGTCAATTTAGCCTCAGGGGATGCATTCACCAAAAATCAGGAATTAGGGTTTCTTGACCTAATTCACCCCTAAGTTGACTTTTGGGACAAAACATGAGCCAAGACCTCAAGACATGATTTGAGGGTCTCTAACACACCACATTGATCCATTTGCAACAATGGATTGATCCAAGAAGCATGAGCAACAAGTTTCAATTTCATCAGAACCATAGTTAGGGTTTCGGGGAAAAAGTCAACTGTATCTTTGACTTTTGACCAGGACATGCTCCCAAATCCTAGGACATGATTCAATACACCCTATAACACCTATGAAATCAATCCATCAAGTTTTATTTAGGTCAAGGACTTGATTTCATAGAGGATCACACAGTTTAGAGTTCATCTGAAAAAAGTCAACTGTGCACAAAAGTCAAACTTTGACTTTTTGAGATTTTTCACAATTATGGTTTTTTAACCCTA
Source organism: Lathyrus tuberosus (assembly GCA_022829125.1). Taxonomy (NCBI): domain Eukaryota; kingdom Viridiplantae; phylum Streptophyta; class Magnoliopsida; order Fabales; family Fabaceae; genus Lathyrus; species Lathyrus tuberosus. Next base: position 388,156 of record JALAZF010000082.1, on the reverse strand, counting down.
AAATGATGTTAATGTGTGATTTGAATCATCATTCATCAAGAAAAATCAAGAAAAGTGGGATAACTTGTAAAAGGGGTAACCATAAAAACTTAGAAAATTTTCTAAGTTATGGAATAAAGTGGCTAGGGTACCAACTTTGGAGGATCATAACTCCTAAACCACAAGGCCATTTTTTCCCATCCAAAGCTGGATTTGTAGCTCTCATTACCCTCTACAAAAGCTTCAACTACACCTCATTCCAATTCATTATGAATTTTGAGTTATGGAATGATCAAAGTGGCTGAAAACATGAAATGCCACTTTTTCCAACACTTAGTGAAATTTTCACTAAGTTAAAATTTGCCTTCACTTTTTTCCAAATGTAGGGGCATTTTTCATTTGTATCCAAAAAGTATCAAAACCAATTATGATCAAACAGTTATTGTATCATATAAGGGCTTTCCAAAATGGCCAAGAACGTCACCAAACTCAACTTGAGCCATCAGATATGACCATGGCAACATGCCTCGCTGAAAACTGTCAAGGCAAGGCAGATTTTGGAGTTTTGCTCGATTTGCTCAAATTTTGCAAAGGGCAAGCAAATTTATCCATCTGAACACCTCAAGGGGGGACCAAGGAGGAACCAACTCTGATCACAAGCCTCCCAAGTCTTTGGAACCAAAAATAGCATGCCAAACCTAGAAATCCCTAAAAGAGGGACAAGACTCCAATTTTGGATTGGAGCATTTAATGGATGCACCAAGGTGACATGGACTGACACATTTGCAACTGAATTCAGTCAAGAATGATCCAACAACTAGGGAACCACAACTCTGTGCTTTAACCTCTAGTCAATGGCTAAAGGAGACTTGAGATTCCAAAGTGCAACCATTGGCCAAAAATCTGCAGCAGTTGTCATTCACTATTGCTTGCAAAACAAACTTGCTCTACTATAAATAGAGCTCATTTGTGCTCAGTTTGAGTACACCAAAGCCATCAAACAGATGTTTTCCTCAAAATCTCCTTCTTCACTCCAATTTTGCCTTCCAAAGCAAGTCACTATCGGGTTTTGAGTTTGAGAGCAATTCCGATCAAACCAATCACACACACACCTCATAAACATCATATAGAAGTTATCCAAAGACTCACATAACATCTGGAACACGAAAATCACAAAATCACCAGCCAATTGCTCAAGCCTTTGACAGATTTGCAGTTGGGGTACCACCTCAAGTTCCAGATCATTTCAATCCACTTCAAGCATCCAGACACACTTCATGGCACATAGGGAAGCTATCCACATCATTGAAATCTAGCTGTAACACCTCCAACCTAGAACTCGATCACCAGCTGCAAGAGGTCAAAACATGATTTTTGAAACATTAATCCAAGATCACAATTTGTTTTCCACATATTAAACAATTTTGATCATTTTAATTGAATTTTTATTCAATTAAAATACATTTTGGAAACAAATTAGGGTTTTGATTAATTCAACCCTCATCAAACCTTTTAAAAACACTTTAGGCCTCTAGTAGAGTGTAAGACCCAACCCTTTGTAAATACAAACCTATTTTGGGCCTCAGATATTGTATAAGTCCTGTTGTATTTCAAAAGTTTGGCGCGATCATCGCCCGTTTAAAACAAACCATCTGGGCCTCTCCTCGAGCTATAAGACCCATTCAAAATCATTTTGTGCCTCTAATAGAGTGTAAGACCCAATCCCTCTTTGAAACCAAAATAGTTTGGGCCTCAGTCATTATTTAAGACCCACGGTGTTTTCAAAACCTCGGCGCAATCGTCGCCCATTTCAAAATTAACCATTGGGCTTCTCCTTGAGCTATAAGACCCATCTTTGTTCACTTTCAATCATTTTGGGCCTCTTGAGAGAGTGTAAGACACATCCCCTTGTACAGAAAACCTTTCTTGGGCCTCAGTCACTTGTATAAGTCCCTGTACAAAACGACAGTGCGATCACTGATAAAACCCTGGGCCTCTCCTTGAGCTGTAAGCCCCAACAATCTTTTCAAAGCGCTTTTTGAATATAATATTGTTATCAAAGCTTTCTTTATTGAACAAACAAACCAAACAGCATGCAAGCTCTACAACCGAGTAAGTGTTTACCCGCTTTCATTTACCGCTTTCATATGTATATAACTGTACTGTGGGGCTTTTTCACTGTAAGTCTTCTTTCATAAACTCATATCGACTGTGTAATACTAGTATAGATATTTAGAGTTTCCCCGGCAACTACGTCTAGAACTAGACAAAACCTCGTCTCCTTACATTCGACGTTCTCCCGGATATTTCAACATAACCTAAACCATGAGAATTTTCTTTTACAACAATTTTAGATAACTAGATCTAAGAAATCTCCCCCTTGAACAGTTCATATACAGAAGGCCAATGTTCCAAGTGAAACCCCTTATGGAACTGTTCATCAGCCTCCTCTTGGGCTTAGTGCAAGGACCTACAGGCTTCCTAAAAACATCCCCGCCTCCTCTCAGGCGTTGTACAAGGACTCGTCGGCTTCTTAGAAGTTTTCACAGCCTCCTCTTAGGCTTCGTATAATGATTCTTCCTCCGGGAAGATAGCCTCCTCTTGGGCTTCGTACAAATTGTCCCTTCGGCTTCTTAAAAGTTTTTCTCGCCTCCTCTTGGGCTTCATACAAATTGTCCCGATGACCTCTTAAAGGTATAGGAACAAAAATTAGTAATCTTAATAAAACAGTCTTACAAAGAGTCTAGATCTTTCTACCGCGAACGTACTGTCTCTTGATCTCTCTTAAGCATAGTACAAAAGATAAAACTCTAGACTTGGACAGTCTAACCTCCTTGAGTCTCGAAGACATTCTCAAGTTCCTTTCAAAAATAGGAAAAACACCCATAGACTTGGGCAGTCTCAATACCCTTCGGATTCCCCGTTTCCTTAAAGAACAGGAAATAATCCCAGTCCTCAGATCAAATCCATGAGTACAACATCACCCATATAAGAACTGATTTTCTCTTTTAACCAACATACTGGACCTGTCACTCAACTGAAACAGTAACCACTAGCATCCTCTTGGGCTTTGTACAAATGATTCTCCCCAGCAGAGCAAACATTTTTTAGCCTTCATCTCGGGCTTTGTACGAGATACAAAAACACTCTCTTGTTGAGTATAAAAGACTCTCTTGTTGAGTCAAACACTTTTAGCCTCCATCTCGGGCTTCGTACGAGATACAAATCACTCTCTTGTTGAGTATAAAATACTCTCTTGTTGAGTCAATCCTCTTTTAGCCTCCATCTCGGGCTTCGTACGAGATACAAATCACTCTCTTGTTGAGTATAAAAGACTCTCTTGTTGAGTCGATCACCTTTATCCTCCATCTCGGGCTTCGTACGAGATACAAATCACTCTCTTGGTGAGTATAGAAGACTCTCTTGTTGAGTCAAACCCTTTTAGCCTGCGTCTTGGGCTTCGTACAAGACACATATAAAAACACTCTCTTGTTGAGTCAACCCTTTTAGCCTCTATCTTGGGCTTCGTATGAGACACAAAAGTATCCTCTTGTTGGGTCAATAGCCTCCTCTTAGGCTTTGTATAAAGAAATCCCCGTTTGATTCAATCAACCTTTTAGCATCAAATCATGCTTTGGTCACAGCATACAAACATCAAGAACTCCTTTTCCCTCGTCTAATTGTTGTAAGCGGCAAGCCTCTAGATTATTTACATCCATGCCACTGTCCCTCTTTTAGCATGAGAAATTCCTAAGGAAACATGGCATTGCTCTAAACTGAGTTAAAGTCTTCTCCTTTAGGTTGAAAATCCTCTATAAAGGAAATTATGGCATTGCTGGATTCACATATTCCAGTTAAAGTAAGTCTCCTTTATAATCAGTCACCCAACAATTGTGACAAACAGACCCCCCTTTAGAAATGACAAATTCTCTCTAAAGTCAACACCCTTTTAGCTTCACATCTTGGGCTTCGAACAAGATACAAATAGACCCTTCAGCTTCACATCTTGGGCTTTGAACAAGATATAAACCACCTTTAGCTTCATGTCTTGGGCTTTGAACAAGACACCAAAACACCATTTCTTCCCATAGAATAGGAGGAACTACGATCGCTCTGATTTCCATATCCCGAGAATACGTAGGCATAAGATTGAAAAAGAATCTTAGCGAGCACACTAATAAAAAAAACCCAAAGTCCCCTACCTCCAGCCAATCTAGCACAGTATCCCAACAAATTCCCCATGAACGGTCCCGATATTTCATTCTGAACAAAATAAGCAGAGAGAGGCCCACGAACACGAACCACATCTGTAAACCAACAGTTTTGACTGTTTAACCTCAGTTTGCAAGCAGGGTTAGTTGGAGACATCTATTTCCCTTTCTTCATCAGCTTCAATAGGATAAAAAATGAATCGACCTGTAGTGCCCTAGAGCGACAGTGCTTAAGAACCACGTCCAGAATCGGTCGCTACAGAAAAATGGCGCCCACCGTGGGGCTCTTCTCATCTTTCTTTCTTACAATTTAAGGTGAAAACCTTGGACAAGTCATTTTCATGGCGGTGGCCGCCACAGAAAAATGGCGCCCACCGTGGAGCCAAGCAAAGGAATCTTGTCTCTCTTATCTATCTGGTTGAAACCTTTTCTTGGGACGAGTCCTTGGGTTCACAAAGTATCACCGAATGACGGTTCCATCGGGGAATGTCATTATTGCTAGAATCGGCCCTCACTAGGATCTTAGGTCAAAAACCTTTAAGTTGGGAAGGTACCACAGAATGGCGACTCCACCGGGGATCTATTTTCTATTAGGATCATAGGATTCATAGCTCTTAAAAAGTCTAGGACATTAGGACAAATATATATACTTCTTTTCCTAATTGATATCTGTGTTTATTTTTGTGCTAATGGGAATGCGTGTGATGCCGCATGTGGAAAGATTGAGTATACACCTAGGAAATACCTCTTTCAGTAGTGCGGAAGCTATCAGAAATAGTTGTCACACGATACTACCCTCTTCTGAGATTCTTCGAAATACATCACCTAGCACGATTCCCGGCCCGCTGATGTTATCTTGACAAGAATCAATGATTTTGAGAGACAGGTACAAAAATCACTAGTATAAACCTTTGGGATGGGTAGAGCCTTAACTTCATGACACCGACCCTTTGACCCCATGTTTTTTTCTATGTTTTTGTGTGCTGCATTCATGCATTCATTTAAAAAAAAACATTAAGCAAAGAAAATTTTTCTCTTCTAGTCTTTCTTTTTCAAATTAAGCTAAGACAATGATTGCAAATGTCAGAGAGAAAAGGATTGCGCTAATGGATTTCGGTAGAAGAAAAACTCACAAGTATACCTTCAAGGTTCCAAAACTAGGGAATTTGAGAGGATTAGCAAGGATGATCACTAATCCTGAAACTTTCAGAGCCAAGTACGGAGGTCTGCTATCTCTGTTAAGGGTCCATGTAATTGAGGGAATCCTGGAGGCACTCATTCAGTTTTACGATCCGGTCTATCACTATCTCACATTCTCGGATTACCAGCTCGTACCAACGCTGAAGGAGTATTCTCATATGATTGATCTACCCATTACTGATCAAGCTCCCTTTTCTGGACTGGAAGAAATTCCAAAGGATCAAATCATTGCAAGAGCAATCTATTTGGATGAGTCAGAAGTCAAGACTCACATGACCACCAAGGGAGGAATCCCAGGTTTACCAGCCAAGTTTCTGGTAAAGAAGGCTATGTACTTTGCTAGTATAGGGAACGTGACTGCTTTTGAAAGCATCTTCATTTTACTCACCTACGGGTTATTTCTGTTTCCCAACATCGATAACTTCGTCGATATCAACGCCATTAAGATTTTTCTTATTGGAAACCTTATACCGACCTTGCTCGCAGATGCTTATCATTCGGTACACTTAAGGAATTTGTACAATGGAGGAATGATCACATGCTGTGTACCCTTGCTTTACAAATGGTTCACTTCCCATTTGCCCAAGTCTGCTGCATTTTGGGATCATAAGAGTGCCTTACATTGGTTGCACAAAATCATGTCTCTTACCAACTCTGATATAGATTGGTACAATAGGGTTTATGACAGGATCAGAATCATTGACCGTTGTGGTAACTTCCCCAACGTACCCCTCATAGGAACTAAGGGAGGAATCAATTACCATCCAATTCTAGTTCGTCGTCAATTTGGATACTCGATGAGGCATGTCCCACGTAATGCTCATCTGGAAGGTCTTTTCTTCAAGGAAGGAGAAAATGACAGGGCACTAGAGATGGAAATAGTGAACGCTTGGAAACATGTTCATAAGAAAGGACGGGAGTCTCTAGGAAAACCGCACTGTGTCTCGGTGGAGCCTTATCTCCACTTGGTACGAACTAGAGCTCTCAAGATAAAGATGTCTTATCCTCGTCACAGAGTTCTTCTACCAAGGGAATCTGTCATGTACTTCATGACTGAAACGGAAAAACTTCAGGTTACTCTCAACAAAGTTCAACAGGAGAGGAGGTCTTGGAAGAACAAGTACCGCATTCTCAATGTGGAGTGTACCAAAATACAGCAACTGCTGAAAGATAAGGATGCTCTAATTGAGATTTCGGAGCAACATGCTGTAGAAAATCAGGATGACCAAAGGAATTTGCTCGCTCCTTTCACTTGGCAAAGAAATGACAACCCGACGACGACCCAAGAGCCCCGGTCCAAGAAAAGGAAAGTACCAGAGTCAGCACCCGATTTCTCTTCAGAGAGGACTCGGATTCCAGCACTTTGTAATCTACTGTATTTTTCCATTTCCGTAATCCTTTGAATTCAATTAAATGGGGGTGTCCCCACTGTTTGATATTTGCAATCTAATTGTCGAAGTTTATTTTGATTAAACCAAAAAACAATTAATATAATCATTGCATTCATCCTTCTCACGTCACGTATTCTTCTTACCTACGAATCTCACGTTTGTGTCTCGGTTCTAGAGTCAAACTGTCTCATTCGTACAATACTCGGGCCAATCATCAGAAAAAGATGGATGATCTCGAGGAAGAGAACAGAGAGTTGAAAGAAGAGATCGACGCTCTGAGAGAGGATATGAGAAAGCTTCGTAATGACATGCAAGCCATGGTAGAAGCTCAGCTACAAAGAACTGTGATCTCAGAGATCACCTCAACGCCCATAGTGGAGAAGTATGATCCTAGGTATCAAATGCCGAAAGATCGTCCCTAGGGCATGCTTGTTAACTATATCCCAGAAGGATATGTTCTGCCGATCACTGAAGATCAGAGAATCATAGCAGAAGCCGTTGGGCCTGAAGGTTACAAACTTCGGGAAAGCGAGGATGCCAGAGGCATAATGAGGACTCCTGAAGGTTAGAAACTTCGGGAAACGCCAAGATTCACTGTCGTAGTAACAGTACCACCCCTTGTGGTGCACACTGTCTCGGAAGGACAGATTCCACAGATACCTTCTGGGGGAAAGGAAAGTTTGTTCGATAGAATGGATGAATTCCAGGAGCAGTTCCTAGAAATACAGAAAGAACTGCAGGCTATTCGTGGTCAGGATTTATTTGGAAAGGACGCAGCAGACCTTTGTTTGGTCCCCAATGTGAAAGTCCCACACAAGTTCCAAGTACCCGATTTTGAAAAGTACAAGGGTAACTCTTGCCCTCAAAGCCATTTGGTGATGTACGTTCGGTGAATGTCAGCTCAGACAGAGAACCAGGATCTACTGATTCACTACTTTCAGGATAGTTTAACCGGTGCCGCATTAAAATGGTACATGGGTTTAAACCGCACTATGATTAGCACTTTCAGAGATCTTGGCACTGCCTTCGTCCAACAATATAAATAAAATTTGGACATGGCACCAGACAGAGATCAACCCAGATCAATGTCGGAAAAAGACAAGGAAACCTTTAAGGAATACGCTCAGAGATGGCGTGAAATTGCCGCTCAAATTTGTCTACCTCTTGAGGAAAAAGAGGTGACAAAGATTTTCTTAAAGACCTTGAGCTCATTTTACTACGATAGAATGGTTGCCAGTGCGCCCAGCGACTTCACCGAAATGGTCGATATGGGAGTGTGTCTCGAGGAAGCCGTTCGAGAAGGACGTCTAGTCAAAGACACTGGATCATCAAGCGGTACTAAAAAAATACGGTAGTGCTCTCCCTAAGAAAAAAGAGCAAGATATCGGGAATATCTCTCTCGGAAAGCAAAGGCGACGATATCAACCAGTAGCAGCTGTAACTCCCGCTATCAACCTTGCGCCTGTTTCTACGTGTCAACCTCAGGTTGCTTAAAACCAACTGCATTCGCAGCAATATCAGCAAAGGACACAACAACCTCTTCAGCAGGCTCGTCCTCAATACAACAACAACCATACAACGCGACCACCAAGATTTGATCCTACACCCGTATCGTACGCATAACTATTTCCGTTACTACTGGCCAAGGGGCATGTCCAAACTAAGTCTCCTCTTACAGTACCGGAAAATCCGCCTTTTTGGTTTAAGGTGGATCAGACTTGCCCTTACCATCAAGGAGGACCAGGGCATAACATAGAGAAATGTCTCAGTTTCAAATCCGACGTGCAAAAGCTTGTTAGGAGCGGGGTCTTATCTTTCAAAGATACGAATCCGAATGTTCCCACAAACCCGCTGCCTCAACACGAGAAGGCTACAGTCAATTTTATAGAGGGAGAGTCTAACAACACCTATCAAATTCGTGATGTACTCTTACTAAGGGCCAACTTGGTCAAGATGCATTGTAGACAGAGTGGATATGGCCATGTGCCACCTCATAATTATCCCCAGTGTGATATCTGCTCTAAAAGCAATCGAGGATGTTCTGTGGTACAATCAGCTCTACAGGAACAGATGGATCTCGGATGGATCCAAGAGCACCGAGTTCGTGGAGTTAACATGGTTTATACGAATTCCAACATCATACAAAACAATGATATCTGTGCGATGAATATCAACTTGGTGGCAATTCACTCAAGGCAAAGCCAGTATCATAATCTGCCGCGTCACGATTATAATTCCTGTCTGACTTGCTCGGTAAACAAACAGGAATGCTCTTTTGTACAAGAGGCCCTCCAGCGTTAGATGGATCTTGGATGGATTCAAGACTACGATGATAGGAATCATTATCAAATCAACATGGTTCAAATCTTCGATATTCGCTTGATGAATACCAGCTTGGTCGAGTTACATGCTAAACAGGTCCGACTCGGGTTCCTGGTATCACATGATTATCAGAGCTGTAAAGCGGGTTGCGAAGACGATCAGGGTTGTGCCCTTGTCCAGGAAACACTTCAGCACTTGTTGAACCACTGGTGGCTCCCAATCTATATGGATGAAGACACCCAGCAAGTTAGTATCACTAACGGGAATCCTACTAGATATCAAAGTCAGGATGTTCGGTCGATGGAAACAGATCTAGTAAGGTTACACTGTATTCAAAGCGGACGTGGCCAGGTGCCACTACACAACTATGAACGGTGTGGAGTTTGCTCAGTGGATAATCAAGGATGATACCTCGTGCGAGCAGCCCTTCAAAGTCAGTTGGACCGCAAAGAGATTCAACCATGGTCAAGTTCTGGATCAGTCAACTATTTCACTGATCACATCGAGGACGTCGTCGTAATCGCTGATCATCAGAGGATTAGGGATGTTTGTACCGTTATCCCTCTACTTGACGAATCAAGAGTTCCCAACCGGGAACGGATCGAAATTACTTATGATGGTCAAAAAAGTCAGAAGGCTCCCATAGTCATCTATCTACCGGGACCACTACCGTATGAATCAACTAAGGCTATCCCTTACAAATACGATGCAACAATAATTGAGAATGGAAAGGAAATTCCATTACCCTCCGTCGTGAATATTGCAGACATCATTCGAGTAACACGGAGCGGTCGAATCTTCAACCGAGGAGTTGGAGAACCTAACAAAGAAAAGGAACTTCAAACAGAAGTTCCCAATCCACCAGTCGGTCAATCCAGTAATCCCGACCTTTCAAAAAACAATGATGAGATGCTGAAGCTTATCCAAAGGAGTGAATATAACATTGTTGATCAGCTGTTACAAACTCCTTCAAAGATCTCGGTATTATCACTGTTACTTAGTTCAGAAGCGCACAGGGAGGCTCTACAGAAAGTCTTGGAGCAAGCCTTTGTAGAACAGGATGTAACAATCAGACAGTTCGATAGCATTGTCTCTAACATCACTTCCTGCAATAACTTGGGATTTAGTGATGAGGAATTACCTGAAGAAGGTCTCCTTCATAACATGGCGCTCAACATTACAGTCAACTGCCAGGACGATGCTTTAGCCAGCGTACTGGTAGACACAGGGTCAGCCCTGAATGTTATGCCGAAGTCCACTTTGGTGCAATTATCATTCAAAGGACCTCCGATGAGAACCAGTGAGGTCGTCGTCAAAGCATTTGATGGATCCAGAAAAATGGTTATCGGCGAAGTTGACCTTCCCATAACTATTGGTCCTCATACTTTCCAAGTCAATTTCCAGGTCATGGACATCCGGGCAACATACAGTTGTTTATTAGGAAGACCTTGGATACATCCGGCTGAGGCGGTCACTTCAACCCTCCACCAAAAGCTAAAGTTCGTCCAGAAGGGCCAACTTGTCACGGTTTGTGGAGAACAGGCCTTGCTCGTAAGCAACTTGTCATTATCTACTTGTGTAGAACCCGAGGAGGTTGTTGGGACTCAGTTTTAAGCACTGTCGGTGAGCAATGAGAATCAATCGGAGAAAGGAACCTCGATTTCCTCATACAAAGATGCTATCAAAGCGGTCGAGAATACCAATACAACCGGATGGGGACAACTTGTTATTCCTACTGATAACAAAGCGAAGAAAAGTCTTGGCTTTTCCTCAACCTGTACCCAGACTGCTACTAACGATGAAAGTTTTCATCCTATTCAGGACTTCTTCCACAGTGGAGGTTTCCTTCAACCAGTGTGACTCAAGACGTGCATACCATCAATAAATAGGATTCCTCCGATACAGAGGAAGAATGGAAGTCCTATCTCAACAAGGACGGTTATACGTCTCAGGGCGAAACGCAGACTCCCTTTTGCTATCCCGCACAGAGTCCGAGATTTATACCGAGGTCAGATGTTGAAATGATATACGGAGATTGTGATCCTGAAGGATGCCGTGCTCCGCAAAATTCATTAGAGGAAGACACTCCTATGAAATACAACTTTGACCATGACTATTATGGCCCAATGGATGGCTTGCCTATCTGGAAGCCATACCCAGGAGACTTGGGGCAAGAAAATCAGCCGAACAATGAAAATCAGCTGAGCATCATTGAACAACATATCTGTGTCCCCGCCATGTCATGGGATCAACACTCAGGTCATTCCAAACTTATCCAGTACGATGATGAATTGGCAAAGCTTACCGGACTAGAATTCATCAACTATGCTTTTCCCGAGGTCAACGTCATCGAGAGAAATGACTCCTCCAGTTCCAAAGAAGTGTGGGACACCCTGGGACAACCAAGTGGAAAATTTGACTTCATGGTCAAGTACACCGCTCCTGAAAGCTCTCATACCAGGCTCGAAGACGTCCAGCCAACTGGATGGGGAGATATACCTCAGAGCACAAATACTATGCAAAATACAACTGAGGAATCCTCCTATGACAACTCTATCTGGGAGACAGATTCCAATGATCCTGCTCTGCCAGAAGTCAGCGTCATTTCTGAAGACAAGTCAAGGAAGGTACCAGACTTTGTGATTCACCGAGGAGTTTGCCGCCAATGGGTTGCTGTCGAGGTTCTAAAAGTTGTTCATAAGTCTAAGTAATTGCCGTCTTTACTTTAACCTTTCACCCTGCCCAGGTGAAACATATGTTTTGATAGGGCTCACTTTCTGTAAATATCCCTCTTCGTTTTGCCCAAAGCAACAGAGTTATGTTTTATAGGGCTATAGTTTCAAGAATCGACTTGTTCATTAATAAAATAATGTCGTTCTGTAATTTCCGCAGTTATTGCTGTTTTCTCTTTCTGCTTTTTTTCCCAGAAAATTGTAATCCTAAAAAACAACTCAATAATAAAAACAAGCAGTAAAAGAAATACACTGCACACACTTTTGCATTTTCCCTCTATCTTTTCTAAACACAAATCATCACGTCATGCAGATTGCTTATTTTAAACCCCGTTGAAACATACGATCCAATGCCTTCTCCCAACTTTGAGTTCCCGGTATTTGAGGCCGAAGAAGAAAATGACGACGAAATTCCAGAGGAGATCTCCCGACTACTCAGACAAGAGGAAAGGTCCATTGAGCCTCACCAAGATTTACTGGAAACAGTCAACTTAGGATCAGAAGAAGAGAGAAAAGAAGTCAAGATTGGGGTACTGCTCAGTCCAACTATCAAAGAAAATTTGACGGAACTTCTCAAAGAGTTTCCCGATGTATTCGCTTGGCCCTATCAGGATATGCCAAGGTTGGATACCAGCATCGTGGAACACCATCTACCGTTAAGATCGGAATGTCCGCCAGTAAAACAGAGGTTGAGACGGACTCACCCAGACATGGTTGTCAAAATCAAAGAGGAGGTACAGAAACAGATTGACGCGGGTTTCCTCGCCACGTCAGAATATCCTCAATGGTTAGCCAACATCGTACCAGTTCCGAAAAAGGACGGAAAAGTCAGAATGTGTGTCGGCTACCAAGATCTAAACAAGGTAAGTCCAAAGGACGACTTTCCCATACCACACATTGACATGCTGGTAGATAGTACAACAAAGTTCAAAGTATTCTCCTTCATGGATGGATTATCAGGCTATAATCAGATAAAAATGGCGCCGAAAGACATAGAGAAAACTTTGTTCATTACCCCATGGGGTACCTTTTGTTACAAGGTAATGTCGTTCGGCTTGAAGAACGCTAGAGCAACCTATCAAAGGGCCATGACTGCTCTGTTTCATGACATGATACACAAGGAAATCGAGGTATATGTCGACGATATGATTGCAAAATCTAAAACAGAAGAGGAGCATGTGACCCACCTGTCAAAACTATTTGAGCGTTTGCGAAAGTATAAACTCCGCTTGAATCCCAACAAGTGCACCTTCGGTGTCCGTTCAAGGAAACTCTTAGGATTCATCGTCAGCCAGAAAGGAATTGAGGTTGATCCTAACAAGGTCAAGGCCATTCAAGAAATGCCTTCTCCAAAGATTGAAAAATAAGTCAGGGGATGCCTGGGGCGTTTGAATTACATCTCTAGATTCATATTCCTTATGGCCACGACATGTGCGCCGATTTTCAAATTACTCAAAAAGAATCAAGACTGCGTTTGGATAGAAGACTGCCAAACCGCCTTCGACAGTATCAAGGAATACCTGTCAAACCCGCCGATTCTATCACCTCTAGTGGAAGGAAGACCGATGATCATCTATTTAACAGTCTTGGAAGACTCAATGGGTTGTGTACTTGGCCAACAAGATGAAACAAAAAGAAAAGAGTCTGCCATCTACTATTTGAGCAAGAAATTCACCGACTGTGAGACTCGGTACATTATGCTCAAGAAAAATTCCTGCGCTCTGGCTTGGGTAGTCAAACGTCTTCTCCAGTACATGATTCGTCACACCACTTGGTTAATCTCTAAAATGGATCCAATCAAGTATATTTTTGAAAAACCTGCTCTCACGAGAAGAATTGCCCGTTGGCAGATGTTGTTATCGGAATATGGCATTGAGTACCACGCTCAGAAAGCTGTTAAGTGAAGTATTTAGCCAATCATTTGGTTCATCACCTGATTGACGATCAGGAATCAATCGGGTTTGAATTCCCAGAAAAAGATGTCATGTATCTAAAAATGAAAGATTGCGATGAACCGCTACCCAGTGAAGGGCCAGAACCAGATTCACTATGGGGACTTATCTTTGACGGAGCAGTTAGTCATTACGGAAACGGAATTGGGGAAATCATCATAACACCTCAGGGTACACACATTCCTTTCACCGCTAGACTTACGTTCAAATGCATAAACAATGAGGCCGAATACGAAGCTTGTATCATGGGTCTCGAGGAAGCGATCGACTTAAGGATTAAGAACTTTGATGTATATGGCGACTCAGCTTTGGTCGTCAATCAGATCAAAGGAGATTGGAACACATACCAATCAGGATTGATTCCTTACAAAGACTATGCGAGAAGGTTGTTACCATTCTTCAACAGAGTCGAGTTTCATCACATCCCTCGTGAAGAGAATCACATGGCTGATGCATTAGCCACTCTCTCTTCCATGATTAGTGTAGGTAAATAGAACGACCTATCTAAGATCGACATAATGCGCCTTGAAAGGCCCGCTTACATCTTCACAATCGAAGCAGTCATAGACGACAAACCTTGGTATCACGATATCAAATGCTTCCTTCAAAAACAAGAGTACCCACCTGGGGCATCGAAAAAAGATAGAAAAACCCTCAGAAGGCTAGCAGGCAGTTTCTTCCTGAGCGGTGATACACTCTATAAGAGGAACTTTGACATGGTCTTGCTTCGATGCGTCGACAGACCGGAAGTAGACATGCTGATAAAAGAAATTCATGAAGGGTCCTTTGGCACTCATGCCAACGGACATACAATGGCGAGAAAAATTCTAAGAGCAGGGTACTACTGGTTGACCATGGAATCCGACTTCTACAAGTACATGAGGAGGTGTCACAAGTGTCAGATATACTCAGACAAAATCCATGTACCGCCTACACATCTCAAAGTTCTCTCTTCCCCATGGCCTTTTTCCATATGGGGAATCGACATGATCGGTGTGATTGAGCCCAAGGATTCAAACGGACATCGGTTCATCCTGGTAGCCATTGACTACTTCACCAAGTGGGTCGAAGCAGCATCATACGCTAATGTAACCCGACAAGTGGTGGTCCGATTTATCAAAAACAATCTCATCTGCCGTTATGGTGTTCCGAGCCAGATCATTACTGATAATGGATCTAACTTGAACAATAAGATGATGAAAGAGTTGTGCGTTGAGTTCAAGATCGAACACCGTAACTCATCTCCTTACCGACCCAAGATGAACGGAGCGGTAGATGCGGATAACAAGAACATCAAGAAGATCGTTCAAAAGATGGTTGTAACCTACAAATATTGGCACGGGATGCTACCCTTTGTTCTTCACGGTTATCGCACATCAGTCCGTACTTCAACAGGGGCAACCCCTTTCTCTCTAGTATACGACATGGAGACAGTACTCCCCATAGAAGTAGAGATCCCATCAATTCGGGTATTGATGGAAGCTAAGCTTACAGAAGCTGAATGGTGTCAAAGTCGGCACGATGAATTGAATTTGATCGAAGAGAAGCGAATAATGGCTCTATGCCATGGTCAGTTGTATCAGAAAAGAATGAAGAAGGCATTCGACAAAAAGGTCTGACCTCACGTCTTCAGGAAAGGAGACCTTGTGCTCAAGAAGATACAATCATTTCTCACTGATTCCCGGGGCAAGTGGACTTCGAATTATGACAGCCCCTATGTGGTCAAGAAAGCTTTCTCAGGCGGCGCCTTGAGACTCGTAACCATGGAGGGAGAGGAATTTGCCTACCCCACAAATGTTAACGTAGTCATGAAATACTTCGCCTAAATAAAAAAAAACGTCTCGGTGGATTGAAAACCCGAAAGGGCGGTCTAAGCAAAAATTAGAGACATGATCAAAAATCATCCCGGTGGATTGGAAA
The DNA here is from genome assembly GCA_022829125.1 of Lathyrus tuberosus. Classification (NCBI taxonomy): domain Eukaryota; kingdom Viridiplantae; phylum Streptophyta; class Magnoliopsida; order Fabales; family Fabaceae; genus Lathyrus; species Lathyrus tuberosus. The sequence goes on along the minus strand of JALAZF010000082.1, from coordinate 372,449 downwards.
CATCACAGTACAATCCAGGCAAAAATTAGGGATAATGGCAAGTAACTACGTTCGACAAAGGGGCAAGTCCCTCGGCAGCAGTTACATCATCCGTCAGGAAAACATCAGTCAAGGTCATCTTCGACAGAAGCTCAGGATGCCCCAAAGTCAAAGTTGGTAGAAGGATAGTGGTCGTTATGTTTCAACATAGCCCTTTTCCTTGTAAATTACCATTTTATAACTTTGTAAATACTCTATGGACTCACGCGTTTGGCTGATTTCCATCCTATCAATAAAATTTGAGCCCTCATGCTTTTGTTTGTAATTCTTATTTGTTTTAGCTTTACAGGACGACATTTTAAAATGATCAAAGATTCTTGAAATAAAACAAAAATGAATTTACTTGTAAAATTTTTCCGCTTAAAATAAAGATGGAAATTTCTTTTGACGGTTGAACATCAAAAGAACATCGATCGCTTCTCCAGAAGTAAGCGAGCTTCAAAGTACAGAATCAAAGTACTCATTCTAAACCAGTGCACCTGAATGACGGATCAGCTGTGTCAGAGACCATTGTTTCATCTGACACCCTCGACAGAGTTCTAATCTCCTAAGCCCGACCAACGATTTTCCCCGCGTGGACTATCTCTCCTAAGCAAGGTGGAATTGCTATCGTGAACCAGTGGTACCTCTTCGTCCCCAGCGGTGGCCGAGTATCCAGTTATGTTCATCTAATCAGTCTGTATGTCGCGTCAGTTTTGTCAGCATAAACATACATACATCATGCATTATTGATCTGCGTTTATATTCATGTTGCATCACTATCACTCTGGTCGGTCTTATCCCCTAGTGATAACAGTCCTCTCGATCGATTTGTCAGTTCTTTCCTCGTCAGGAAGTGTTGCATTTGAACTACCTCTCTCGTCCAATTTATTTCTGGGATGAAGTCGGCCCTTGATCACTTTGATAACTTGAACCTCTGGAAAAACCAGAGAACCTTCAGCCAGCATCACTCTTCACCATGGAAGATGATATCTTCGCTTTCCCGGATTAAGGAAAATCCCTAGAGAAAGCCTCGCAACTAAAGACTTTCAGCAACACATTGGTCTTTGTCTCCAGAATGTCAATGTCAACAAAGTCATCGGCACCTCAAAATTGGATCACATCATATGGCATTTCTCCGAGAAGATCTCGAGAAAAGTATGATGTAATATCCCCAAATGAAAGCAGTCTCTCAAGAAGACTCATTTTCCCCAGTAGAGTCAACAAACGACGTCTCAAACAAAAAATTTTGTGCTTCTCTACAATCAAAACTTTTTCCATCAAATGGCATCTCCCCAGGAAAATTCGGCGAGAAGTTTGAGGAGAACCGCTACAAATAGCGTCCCTTGTCAATAAAGTTTATTGACAAAAGAAACTTAGACCAGTTCCTTGGTAGGAAACCAGGATCGAGGGGAAGTTTACAAAAGAAACTTAGACCAGTTCCTTGGTAGGAAACCAGGATCGAGGGGAAGTTTACAAAAGAAACTTAGACCAGTTCCTTGGTAGGAAACCAGGATCGAGGGGAGGTTTATATCAGAAACTTAGACCAGTTCCTTGGCTGAAAAACCAGGATCAAGGGGAAGTTTTTACCTTTTCTAAGCATCATTGCTTAGGAAAAGAATATGAATGCGTAAGCTACCATTCATAACCACCATCAAAATTTCAGGTATTCCGATATTTAATCATCTTGCACCCCGAATGCCCGAATACCTTCGCCATTCACACCTTCGGGTCCAAGAAGATTAAATACGGGCAACTGTCAGACCCCAAATTTTGACCCCTAAGATTTCCCATCATTGGGAAAATCATCATCACAATATGGGTAAACCATCATACCTCATCAGTCTCCCCAAAGATGGGTGAGCATTCACTACTATCAAAGATTAGGGTTTCAAGCCCTCTCAGAGCTCTTAGACAAAGGATAAATCAAGAAATGACATGATCTTCAACTTGTCTAGCCTCTCAAACATCCACAAAGGATCAAGAGGACTCCCACTTCAAGGATTAAGCACAAGGCTTCTCCCTTCTAGGTGGATCAAGCCTTAAGATCGCCAGTATCACCAAATTAGGGTTTGGTCGACCAGGGCCTCCAGATGGAAATTTTCCTCTGGGCATGAGCCAATGCTTCAAAGCATAACCTATGATGCTCTAAGGGACATCATAAACCCAATCACCAAGTCAATTTAGCCTTAGGGGATACATTCACCAAAAATCAGGAATTAGGGTTTCTTGACCTAATTCACCCCTAAGTTGACTTTTAGGACAAAACATGAGCCAAGACCTCAAGACATGATTTGAGGGTCTCTAACACACCAGTTTGATCCATTTACAACAATGGATTGATCCAAGAAGCTTGAGCAACAAGTTTTAATTTCATCAGAACCACAGTTAGGGTTTCGCGGAAAAAGTCAACTGTATCTTTGACTTTTGACCAGGACATGTTCCCAAACCCTAGGACATGATTCAATACACCCTATAACACCTATGAAATCAATCTATCAAGTTTGATTTAGGTCAAGGACTTGATTTCATAGAGGATCGCACAGTTTGGAGTTCATCTGACAAAAAGTCAGCTGTGCCCAAAAGTCAAACTTTGACTTTTTGAGATTTTTCATAATTATGGTTTTTTAACCCTAAAATGATGTTAATGTGTGATTTGAATCATCATTCATCAAGAAAAATCAAGAAAAGTGGGATAACTTGTAAAAGGGGTAACCATAAAAACTTAGAAAACTTTCTAAGTTATGGAATAAAGTGGCTAGGGTACCAACTTTAGAGGATCATAACTCCTAAACCACAAGGCCATTTTTTCCCATCCAAGGCTGGATTTGTAGCTCTCATTACCCTCTACAAAAGCTTCAACTACACCTCATTCCAATTCATTATGGATTTTGAGTCATGGAATGATCAAAGTGGCTGAAAACATGAAATGCCACTTTTCCCAACACTTAGTGAATTTTTCACCAAGTTAAAATCTGCCTTCACTTTTTTCCAAATGTAGGGGCATTTTTCACTTGGATCCAAAAAGTATCAAAACTAATTATGATCAAACAGTTATTGTATCATATGAGGGCTTTCCAAAATGGCCAAGAACATCACCAAACTCAACTTGAGCCATGAGATGGTGTTCGCGGGTTGGGTTGGGTCTAATTTGATTAAATCCAATACTCAACCCGATCAATATTTTTTGGGTTGGGTTGAGTGTTCAACCCGTACTTTTAATACTAAACCCGACCCAACCCAACCCGTTCATGAATGGGTTGGGTTGGGTTGGGTTCGTGGGTAATCCACTAAATATAATTTTCAAATTCTAAATAAAATATATCAATTTAGTTAACGCATTTATATTACAAAAACATTAAAAAATCATAAACTTTTAGTATTCAATTTGAATAAAATTTATTGGTTAATACCTAAAACGTCTTTTACGATTCATATAAAGTTAGAAAAATATACAAATAGTGTAAAGTATAATTTAAAAGGTAAGATACCTCTCTCTTTGAATAAATAAAATTGATCTCTCAAATTTGATTTAGACTTAGGCTTTTATAATTAATAAAAACTATAATTATATTTTAAAAAATAAATACATTGTAAAAATTATGCTAGATAATTTATAAATAAAATAAAATAAAAATAGTGTGACATATCAATGGGTTGGGTTCGCGGGTTCGTGGGTTTAAAATTTCAAACCTGTTACCCGAACCAAATACCAATGGGTTTGAATGGGTTGGTTTGGGTTGGACCCGTACATAATTGGGTTGGGTTGGGTTGGGTGAGTGGGTTCGCGGGTTGGCCCGTACCCATGAACACCCCTAGATATGACCATGGCAACATGCCTTGCTGAAAACTGCCAAGGCAAGGCAGATTTTGGAGTTTTGCTCGATTTGCTCAAATTTTGCAAAGGGCAAGCAACTCTATCCATCTGAACACCTCAAGGAGGGACCAAGGAGGAACCAACTCTGATCCTAAGCCTCTCAAGTCTTTGGAACCATAAATAGCATGCCAAACCTAGAAATCCCTAAAAGAGGGACAAGACTCCAATTTTGGATTGGAGCATTTAATGGATGCACCAAGGTGGCATGGACTGACACATTTGCAACTGAATTTAGTCAAGAATGATCCAACAACTAGGGAACCACAACTTTGTGCTCTAACCTCTAGTCAATGGCTAGAGGAGACTTGAGATTCCAAAGTGCAACCATTGGTCAAACCTCTGCAGCAGTTGTCATTCACTATTGCTTGCAAAACAAACTTGCTCCACTATAAATAGAACTCATTTGTGCTCAGTTTGAGTACACCAAAGCCATCAAACAGATGCTTTCCTCAAAATCTCCTTCTTCACTCCAATTTTTCCTTCCAAAGCAAGTCACTATCGGGTTTTGAGTTTGAGAGCAATTCCAATCAAACCAATCACACACACACACCTCATAAACATCATATAGAAGTGATCCAAACACTCACAAAACATCTGGAACACCAAAATCACAAAATCACCAGCCAATTTCTCAAGCCTTTGACAAATTTGCAGTTGGGGTACCATCTCAAGTTCCAGATCATTTCAATCCACTCCAAGCATCCAGACACACTCCATGGCACCTAGGGAAGCTATCCACATCATTGGAACCTAGCTGTAACACCTCTAACCTAGAACTCGATCACCAGCTGCAAGAGGTCAAAACATGATTTTTGAAATATTAATCCAAGATCACAATTTGTTTTCCACATATTAAACAATTTTGATCATTTTAATTGAATTTTTTATTCAATTAAAATACATTTTGGAAACAAATTAGGGTTTTGATTAATTCAACCCTCATCAAACCTTTTAAAAACACTTTGGTCCTCTAATAGAGTGTAAGACCCAATCCTTTGTAAATACAAACCTATTTTGGGCCTCAGATATTGTATAAGTCCCGTTGTATTTCAAAAGTTCGGCGCGATCATCGCCCATTTAAAACAAACCATCTAGGCCCCTCCTCGAGCTATAAGACCCATTCAAAATCATTTTGGGCCTATAATAGAGTGTAAGACCCAATCCCTCTTTGAAACCAAAATAGTTTGGGCCTCAGTCATTGTATAAGACCCACAGTGTTTTGAAAACCTCGGCGCGATCGTCGCCCTTTTCAAAATTAACCATTGGGCTTCTCCTTGAGCTATAAGACCCATATTTGTTCACTTTCAATCATTTTGGGCCTCTTGAGAGAGTGTAAGACCCATCCCCTTGTACAGAAAATCTTTCTTGGGCCTCAGTCACTTGCATAAGTCCCTGTACAAAACTATAGTGCGATCACTAATAAAACCCTGGGCCTCTCCTTGAGCTGTAAGCCCCAACAATCTTTTCAAAGCACTTTTTGAATATAATATTGTTATCAAAGCTTTCTTTGTTGAACAAACTAACCAAACAGCATGGAAGCTCTACAACCGAGTAAGTGTTTACCCGCTTTCATATGTATATAACTGTACTGTGGGGCTGTTTCACTATAAGTCTGCTTTCATAAACTCATATCGACTGTGTAATACTAGTATAGATATTTAGAGTTTCCCCGGCAACTACGTCTAGAACTAGACAAAACCTCGTCTCCTTACATCCGACGTTCTCCCGGATATTTCAACATAACCTAAACCATGAGAATTTTCTTTTACAACAATTTTAGATACCTAGATCTAAGAAATCTCCCCCTTGAACTGTTCATATACAGAAGGCCAATGTTCCAAGTGAAACCCCTTCTGGAATTGTTCATCAGCCTCCTCTTGGGCTTAGTGCAAGGACCCACAAGCTTCCTAAAAACATCCTCGCCTCCTCTTGGGCGTTGTACAAGGACCCGTCGACTTCTTAGAAGTTTTCACAGCCTCCTCTTAGGCTTCTTATAATGATTCTTCCTCCAGGAAGATAGCCTCCTCTTGGGCTTCGTACAAATTGTCCCGACGACCTATTAAAGGTATAGGAACAGAAATTAGTCATCTTAATAGAACAGTCTTTCAAAGAGTCTAGATCTTTCTACCGCAAACTCACTGTCTCTTGATCTCTCTTAAGCCTAGTACAAAAGATAAAACTCTAGACTTGGACAGTCTAACCTCCTTGAGTCTTGAAGACATTCTCAAGTTCCTTTCAAAAATAGGAAAAACACCCGTAAACTTGGGCAGTCTCAATACCCTTCGGATTCCCCGTTTCCTTAAAGAACAGGAAATAATCCCGGTCCTCAGATCAAATCCATGAGTACAACATCACCCATATAAGAACTGATTTCCTATTTTAACCAACATACTGGACCTGTCACTCAACTGAAATAGTAACCACTAGCCTCCTCTTGGGCTTTGTACAAATGATTCTCCCCAGCAGGGCAAACATTTTTTAGCCTTCATCTCGGGCTTTGTACGAGATACAAAAACACTCTCTTGTTGAGTATAAAAGACTCTCTTGTTGAGTCAAACACTTTTAGCCTCCATCTCGGGCTTCGTACGAGATACAAATCACTCTCTTGTTGAGTATAAAAGACTTTCTTGTTGAGTCAATCCTCTTTTAACCTCCATCTCGGGCTTCGTACGAGATACAAATCACTCTCTTGTTGAGTATAAAAAGACTCTCTTGTTGAGTCGATCACCTCAAGCCTCTATCTCGGGCTTCGTACGAGATACAAATCACTCTCTTGGTGAGTATAAAAGACTCTCTTGTTGAGTCAAACCCTTTTAGCCTCCGTCTTGGGCTTCGTACAAGACACATATAAAAACACTCTCTTGTTGAGTCAACCCTTTTAGTCTCTATCTTGGGCTTCATACGAGACACAAAAGCATCCTTTTATTGGGTCAATAGCCTCCTTTTAGGCTTTGTATAAAGAAATCCCATTTTGATTCAATCAACCTTTTAGCATCAAATCATGCTTTGGTCACAGCATATACAAACATCAACAACTCCTTTTCCCTCGTCTAATTGTTGTAAGCGGTAAGCCTCTGGATTATTTACATCCACGCCACTGCCCCTCTTTTAGCATGAGAAATTCCTAAGGAAAGATGTCATTGCTCTAAACTGAGTTAAAATCTTCTCCTTTAGGTTGAAAATCCCCTATAAAGGAAATTATGGCATTGTTGGATTCACATATCCCAGTTAAAGTAATTCTCCTTTATAATTAGTCACCCAACAATTGTGACAAACATACCCCCCTTTAGAGATGACAAATTCTCTCTAAAGTCAACACCCTTTTAGCTTCACATCTTGGGCTTCGAACAAGATACAAATAGACCCTTCATCTTCACATCTTGGGCTTTGAACAAGATATAAACCACCTTTAGCTTCATGTCTTGGGCTTTGAACAAGACACCAAAATACCATTTCCTCCCATAGAATAGGAGGAACTACGATCGCTCTGATTTCCCTATCCCGGGAATACGTAGGCATAAGATTGAAAAAGAATCTTAGAGAGCACACTAATCAAAAAAACCCAAAGTCCCCTACCTCCAGCCAATCTAGCACAGTATCCCAACAAATTCCCCATGAACAGTCCCGATATTTCGTTCTGAACAAAATAAGCAGAGAGAGGCCCACGAACACGAACCGCATCTGTAAACCAACAGTTTTGACTGTTTAATCTCAGTTTGCAAGCAGGGTTAGTTGGAGACATCTATTTCCCTTCCTTCATCAGCTTTAATAGGATAAAAAATGAATCGACCTGTAGTACCCTAGAGCGACAGTGCTTAAGAACCACGTCCAGAATCGCTCGCTACACTCATGCGCAATACCCGTTACCTTTATTAAGTATGTTAGAGTTGTTATGAGATGAGAAGAGAAGACTCAAGGAAAAAAGAAAACACTAAGGGGAATTCTATCCTAATGTTGTCATGCAAAAGATGGCCCTAAGGTTGAGGTTTAAGAGAAACCTAAGATTAAAGAAGAGAGAGGGATAACACTACCTAATGCTTATCCTACTTCACCTTAATCAAAAATTAAGGATGAACTAGGATCCCAAAGGGATGTGAGAGAGTTCTACACAATCAAGCATTATATCATGTAATCCACACACAAAAGAGAAGGTAAAAGAGATGAGAGATGAAAGAAGGAATGAGCATGGAATAAAAGATGAATAAACAAAAAAACAGTGGCTACAACAGCGCTCCAGCACCTGCACAGCGGTAAAATCCAGCAAACACACCAAACAGCATTTAACAGCTCATGTTTCAGCACAAAAATAGGTGTAAAAGGGAAAACAACAGCACATACAACAACACATATGCAAAGGAACAACAGTGGAAAACAGGGCAACATGCAATGTATCCAAACAAATGCTCATAGAAAGATCTCAATAATGACAAATCATATCAAGCATGCATCCAATTAAGCATCAAGCAACTAGGTATGGACAAACCAAAGACATGCAAACAAATCATGAACATGTACATTCAACAAAGTTGCACTCCTATATTATCAATCAAAACATCATGCATAAGCGAACATGGATGCAAACAATGATCATGCATTACAAATCTAGCAAGTTGAGCATTAATCGAGAGTTAACATGATTCAAATGTATGTGTAACATGTTCATCACATCAAGAAGTCAACAACACAAACATGAACATTCACCAATGAGAATCAAAAGCCGCGTGTCGGAAAACCGTGTTCATACAAAGGTGATGTAAACAAAATGAAGTGAGAATGGAGCAAAGTCAGAACTTAAAACATATCATGATCATCCAATTCAAACATGCAAGACAACTTCACATTAACATGCATCAAGACTAGTTGAACATATACCATGATCATTTTCAATGGAAGACAAATGTTCAAGCAAGGTAAAAGACATACATGATCCAACTTATGCACACCACAACATCATGCTCACATGTATCACATTGATAAGTGCAAAATGTACCTATTTTTGTATATAAGTTTTGTTGCACTTATCTTTACATTTTGTTAATATCATACGAATAAACCCCGCCTTGTTTGTAAATACGTTTAGTTTACATTATAGTGTATATATTGCGTTATCGTGTAAATATCATTGAGTTTAATTGTTTTTATCTCATTTTTATAGGTATTCAAGCCTTGATATATATTCATTATTAGATAGAGCATTGAATAAGCTTTCAAGTGCTTCAAACCGGGCGAAAAACAGAGTTACGGTTCAAAAGTTACGAATAAAACAGTGTAGGATTTTTTGCTGTTCTGTCAAATTCGCCTCATGCTCACCAGGCGAATTTGTGGCGAGTCAAACAGCCAGAAACATGGAAAAAAGTCCAGAATAAGCCGTCTAAATTCGCCAAGCGAGCCAGAATTTCGCCAGGCGAATTTTCCTGGACAGAAACACCATTTAAGGCATAAAAACACAATTTTTTAGGGATGGTTGGGTAAAATTTTGTTCCCACATCATCAAACATCATTCTTTGGTGGAGTTAGCTTAGAAAACAACTGTGGAGCATGCATACGGATGAACCGGGGTGGATTGATCGTCGACCGGCTCTGACAATCCGCAAGATGTTTGGTTCATTTCTCTTTTTCTTTGTGTTTTTCTTTATGGTTGGGTGGTGTATATGTATTTGCTGTAAACTCATGTATATTTGTCGCCCATGGCGTTGAATAAAAATTTCTTTACAAATCTCTATTGGTGATTGTCTCTGATTTTTTCTTTATGCGCGGGGCTTGGGTCGTGTTAGAGATAAACTTCGCAAACTTTGATTAAGGATGATTATCTGTTAGTTTCTGGATGCTAGAGATAGATTTAGGGCTAACAATCCATAAGGGTGTCGAAACTTAATGCCTCTGTGTCTTGAGTCAGGTGCGAGAATGCCGATGAGGGTAGCATGATTGAGTGTGCCAGAGATGGACATGTGTTGTGAATGATACCTGGTGATATTGAGGAGTATTGTAAGTTGAGTGTAACTGGTCGGTAAGTTTAAGTTTGTGAGGAGTCGATTATGTGCACGCCTGATAAGTTTCTTGTTGCTGAAGAATGACTTTCTTTTTATGTTTTAATGTTTACTTTTCTATTTTCTTGTTTGAAACCATTCAAAACCAAACTCATAAACGCGAGAGATTGTCGAACGACATTCTTTCCCTCGAACCGATCTCTGTGGACACGACATAAATTCCAGAGGGAATTCTTCCGAAAATAAATATGTTTGCTGCTTGCCCTATTCTGCATTAAACAAAATGGCGTCGTTGCCGGGGATTGGTTTTGATATTGAATCGCATTGCGATAGTTTCTTTGTTTTTGAGTTTTGTATATATCGTATATATTGTCTATTTCCATTATGTTTGTTCAAGTGTTATATATGTTTTGTTCCTGTAATGTTTGTTCGAATGTTTGGTTAGGACACTTGCTTTTGGTTTGCGCGGTGAGGCATCACTATGGCATGAAGGAAGGAAGTTACTAGCTAAGCATTGTAAAGGCGTCGAGCTTACAACGTAAAACAAGCATGGTGTACTCTTTTCTTTTGTTGTTGTTTAGCTTAGGTAGTGTGGTGAGTTTTCATTAAACAAGTTGTACTCGGATTTTTTGTAAAATTCTCAAATCTTCACTTTATAAATTGTTTAACGAATTTTTGCCAGTTTTTCAGTTTGTGTATATTAATAGTTTTCACGTTTGTCAAAGAGCTTGTTTTGAGTAGCTTGAGGAAGTTTGTGTGATGTTCTAAGTTTAATCGTTTCAACTTGCGGATGCGTGGTAATGATAGCGTTTAAAGTTTTGTACGCGTCCAAGGTATGTGTTTATCGCTTTCTAGGCTTTAGCATATTCATGATACTTAGACTTTTTATAACTTCTATGCCATTCACTTTTATATACTTGTTCGTATGTGAATCACTTTAGTTCCCACCCTTTTGTGAGGAAGTATTTCATTGTTCATATATGCGGAGTACTAACTTTCTTGTTTTAATTAGATTTTATTATGCTTAATCTTTTGTTTGTGTTGATTATTTGAAAGCATGAAAAGGATCAAGACATTTTGTTTCATTTTGAGCACAACTACCTTAGCTAAATAGTCAATTCACCTTGTGAGTGTGTGAGAATTTGTAACCCCTTTGAGCTTTTTTATCCATGTTTCTATTTGAACTTAATGCTTGTCTATGAGTATTTAGTTCACTTATTTTTGAATGGATTTTGTTTTTTCTCGGACCTCAATTTTGTGTTGTTGTATGGAGTTTTTTTCCTTGCCTTAGAAAGTAGGGAGTATTCACATGATGGTGCGGTTGAATTCAAGTTGGGGAGAGAATGATTGTGTATTCATTAGTTGGATTCTATGAGGATTGAAAAAGAAAAGAAAAAAGAGAAAATTTTGTGAAAGAGAAAAAGAAAAAAAAAGAAGAAAAAGAAAAATCCTTGAAAAAGGAAACAAAAAGAGTTTCAAATAATTGTGCTAAATAAGTATTGTGTTTTGTGTAACACTTGGGATTTTGGAAGAAGTTGATTGGAATTTTGGTGTTTGAATCTTTGTGAGTTGATCACTCCCTTAGGTTTAAGCAAGTTTTTGTTTCAATTACCTTAAGAAATTGCCCCTTGTTTGTTTACCCGACCACGCTACAACCTTGAAAAGTCCTTGTGATTCTTGCCTTTGTATGTTTAATGTGAATTGTTGGACGAATGCATAATTTAGTCTTTTGTTTTCAAGATTGTTATGTGAGTGTAAAGTACCCCATTTTGTGTTTTTCATCTACCGATGATTGTTTTTGCTAGGTGTGATTCACATTTGAACTTGTGTTCTTTTAAAATGTTTGGCATGAATTTTTATATTTTGCATTTGTTTCGTGACTATGTTGTCGTCGTAGTTTAGTGGTAAGTATTTAATTTGTGTGTACCGTTTTCATTTGAACCATACATTTGTTTTCATTTTTCAAAACCTGTTGATTCGTGATTATTTGGTTTTCACTCTGTTTCTTTGAGTTGTTTGATTTTTGTTTGAGGACAAACAATTATGTAAGTTGGGGAGAGTTTGATAAGTGCAAAATGTACCTATTTTTGTATATAATTTTTGTTGCACTTATCTTTACTTTTTGTTAAAATAATACGAATAAACCTCGCTTTGTTTGTAAATACGTTTAGTTTATGTTATAGTGTATATATTGCGTTATTGTGTAAATATCATTGAGTTTAATTGTTTTTATCTCATTTTTGTAGGTATTCAAGCATTAATATTTATTCATTATTAGATAGATCATTGAATAAGCTTTCAAGCGCTTCAAACCGGGCAAAAAACAGAGTTACGGTTCAAAAGTTACGAATAAAGCAGTGCAGGATTTTTTGCTGTTCTGTCAAATTCGCCTCATGCTCGCCAGGCGAATCTGTGGCGAGTCAGACAACCAGAAACATGGAAAAAAGTCTAGAATAAGCCGCCTAAATTCGGCAGGCGAGCCAGAATTTCGCCAGGCAAATTTTCCTGGACAGAAACACCATTTAAGGCATAAAAACTCAATTTTTTAGGGATGGTTGGGTAAATTTTGTTCCCAATGCATCAAACATCATTCTTGGGTGGAGTTAGCTTAGAAAAAAACTGTGGAGCATGCATACGGATGAACCAGGGTGGATTGATCATCGACCGGCTCTGACAATCCGCGAGATGTTTGGTTCATTTCTCTTTTTCTTTGTGTTTTTCTTTATGGTTGGGTGGTGTATATGTATTTGCTGTAAACTCATGTATATTTGTCGCCCATGGCGTTGTATAAAACTTGCTTTACAAATCTCTATTGGTGATTGTCTCTGATTTTTGCTTTATGCGCGGGGTTTGGGTCGTGTTAGAGATAAACTTCACAAACTTTGATTAAGGATGATTATCTATTAGTTTCTGGATGCTAGAGATAGATTTAGGGCTAACAATCCGTAAGGGTGTCGAAACTTAATGCCTCCGTGTCTTGAGTCAGGTGCGAGAGTGCCGATAAGGGTAGCATAGTTGAGTGTGCCAGAGATGGACATGTGTTGTGAATGATACCTGGTGATATTGAGGAGTATTGTAAGTTGAGTGTAACTGGTCGGTAAGTTTAAGTTTGTGAGGAGTCGATTATGTGCACGCCTGATAAGTTTCTTGTTGCTCAAGAATGACTTTCTTTTTATGTTTTAATGTTTACTTTTCTGTTTTCTTGTTTGAAACCATTCAAAACCAAACTCATAAACGCGAGAGATTGTCGAACGACATTTTTTCCCTCGAACTGATATCTGTGGACACGACATAAATCCCGGAGGGAATTCTTCCGAAAATAAATATTTTTGCTGCTTGCCCTATTCTGCATTCAACACACATCACATTCATTTCCAAGAGATTACACAAGTTCAACAAGTCATTATTCACACATGAACCAATATGCCTCAAGAGCATGCTTCAAGAAAGCAAACAAATCAATAATCGGACAATCATGCATCAAAGATTCACATACATCCATCAACTAGAGGTTAAACAACCCTAGAAAATTCCACAAATATGCATCACATAAAGCCATGAAGGTTAGGGGTGGAATAGATATCAATACATGCTTCCAAACAAGCCAAAAACACAAAAGTTACAGGTGCAAATCAATTACAACAGGGTGCAAATCGATTACACAGTTACAGAAAGCAATTCTTAGTGAAAAAAACACAGGTGCAATCGATTGCACTAGGATGCAAATCGATTGCACAATACCAGACCTGCAAAAATCACTTCTCATAATCACTTTTCCAGAACCAATCACTTATCCAAACATCCAAATGATCATGTAATCAAACATACACAAAAATCCACATCTAATATCAGTAATCAAGCACATATTTCATCAATCAAACAACAAGATCATGAATCAAATCAAGCAAATGGATCAAATCACATTGAAAACCATGGATCTACATTGTATAAGTTGAAATTAATCTAAATCAAGCATAGATCTAAGAAAAAATAACCTACAAAGCTGAGATTTGCTTTGGTGATTATTGCAAACGAAAATTGATGAATCCAAGCAAGAAATCCAGAGATCTATGAAGCTCTATCAAGAACACTTCAAGATCCAAGCAATAATCAACAAATAAGCAAAAGCTCTCCAAGAAGTGATTCCAAAACCTTGAATCTAGATCCAAATAAGTTGCTACTGCAGAATTGCACCAAGAATGAGGATGTGATGGAGGTTTAGCTCAAGAATTCACAAATTCCAATGAAGAATTTGTGAATCTATGAATATGGAGCTTTGGTGAGAGGTTGAAGATGGAAATGGAGAATGAAAAATGAGAGAGAATTGAGAGAGAATTCTGAATGAGAAGTGTAGAAAAATCAGAAAAAATGAAGTGTCCTTGTGTGTGGTTTGGATCAAATTGGTTTAAATATGACTTAGGTTTGGAATGAAAGTGAGGTTTGGAGTGAGTGGAATTGGAAGTGAAAAATAACTTGGAAAGGGAATGTGGAATCAGAGTAGAAATTGGATGGAAATGAAATCAAATTCTGCAGCTCTCTAGATCCTTCTACTGATATAACATTGATCCCAAGTGAATGTGGTGCATTGGAAATTGACATGGTGCTGCAAAATGAAGGTTTTAGGAAAATTCGTCACAGTACAATCGATTATACAGTAGTACAAATCGATTGCACGCCCTTGCAAAGGCCAAAATGTGAAAACTGAAGGGGTACAATCGATTGCACACTTATGCAAATCGATTGGACCAAGGCAAAATGGTGAAAATTGCTTCATTGCAAGTTGCTTTGAGTCCTGATTCATATCTAATCCTTAGCCACTGATAATACCCTTGAATGATGCCTGAAACATGATATGAAACCTGTCTGGAACAAGATAAATTAACCCTGCCTTATGACCTTGATTCTGAAATGATCAACCCATCTGCTGATAAAATAAATGACTGATGCCTCTGGTGATTGTGCAAACTTGGTAAGAGACTTTGATGAACATGAACACCACAAGATTGAGTACATTCTCTTGCTTTGGCCTTAAGACACATCCTCCTCTTGAGGGCTAACAAGGATACCTTGATCCCATGCTGAGAACCAATGATATGCACAAATGAAAATGCAAGAATGAAATGAAACATAAGCCAGTTAGAGTTAGAAACATGAGGGCAAATTTTGGGGTGCTATAGGTAATTCTTGCCCTCAAAGTCATTTGGTGATGTACGCTCGGAGGATGTCAACTCAGACAGAAAACCAACAGCTACTTATCCACTATTTCCAAGATAGTTTAACCGGTGCCGCACTCAAATGGTACATGGGTTTAAACCGCACTAAGATCATAACTTTCGGAGATCTTGGTGCTGCCTTTGTTCAACAATATAAGTATAACCTGGACATGGCACCAGATAGAGATCAACTCAGAGCCATGTAGTAGAAGGATAAGGAAACCTTCAAGGAGTATGCTCAGAGATGGCGTGAAATTGCCGCCCATATTTGTCCACCTCTTGAGGAAAAAGAGATGACAAAGATCTTCTTGAAAACCTTGAGCTCATTTTACTATGACAGAATGGTCGCCAATGCGCCCAGTGACTTCACTGAGATGGTGGGCATGGGAGTTTGTTTGGAAGAAGCAGTCCAAGAAGGACGTTTAGTCAAAGAGGCAGTAGCAGCTATAACTTCTGCTATCAACCCTGCGCCTGTTCATACGTATCAACCTTCGATTGCTCATAACAAACCGATTCAACAATAATATCAGCAAAGGACACAACAGCCTCTTCAGTAGGCTCGTCCTCAATACAACAACAACCGTACGACATGACCGCCAGGGTTCAACCCTATACCCATGTTGTACGCAGAATTGTTTCCATTACTACTGGTCAAAGGGCACGTCCAAACCAGGTCTCCTCTTGCAATACCGGAGAATCTGTCTTTTTGGTTTAAAGCGGATCAGACTTGTCCTTACCATCAAGGAGAACCAGGGCATAACATAGAAAATTGCCTCAGCTTCAAATCTGACGTACAAAATCTTGTCAGGAACGGGGTCTTATCCTTCAAGGATACAAATCCAAATGTTCAGACAAACCCGCTGCCTCAACACGAGAAAGCTGCGGTAAATTTGATAGAAGAAGAGTCTAAGCACAGCTATCAAATTCACTATGTACTCTTATTAGGAACCAACCTGGTCAAGATGCATTGGAGATAGAGCGGATATGGTCATGTACCATCTCATAACTATCACCAGTGTGATATCGGCTCTAAGAACAATCAAGGATGTTCTGTGGTGCAATAAGCTCTACAGGAACAGATGGATCTCGGATGGATCCAGGATCACCGAATTCATGAGGTCAACATGACTTATACGAATTCCAACGTCATTCAAAACCACGACATTTGTGCAATGAATGTCAACTTGGTGGCAATGCACTCAAGGCAAAGCCAACATCATAATCTGCCACGACACGATTACGATTCCTGTCTGACATGCTCGGTAAACAATCAGGGATGTTCTTTTATACAAGAGGCCCTCCAGCATCAGATAGATCTTGGATGGATTCAGGATTACCGCGATAGAAATCAGTATCAAGTGAATATGATTCAAATATTTGATAGTTGCTTGATGAATACCAGCTTGGTAGAGTTACACGCTACACAAGTCCAGCTCGGCTTCCTGACTTCGCACGATTATCAGAACTGTAAAGTGTGTCGTGGGAATGACCAAGGATGTGCACTCGTTCAGAGGACACTTCAACACTTATTAAACCACTGGTGGCTTCCGATCTATCTAGACGAAGACACGCAACAGGTCAGTATGATTAATGGGAACCCTACTAGGCATCAAAGTCAGGATGTTCGATCAATGGAAACAGATCTAGTGAGGTTAAACTGCATACAGAGCGGACGTGGCTAGGTGCCACCACACAACTATGAATGCTGTAGAGTTTTCTCAGAAGATAATCAAGGATGTTACCTCGTGCGAGCAGCCCTTCAGAGTCAGTTGGACCACAAAGAGATTCGACCGTGTCCAAGTTCTGGGTCAATCAATTTGATGCCAGACTATTTCGCTCATCAAATCAAAGACGTCGTCGTAATCTCTGATCATGAAAGGACCAAGGATGTTTATACCATCATCCCTTTACGTGACGAATCGAAAGTTCCCAACCAGGAACTGATTGAAATTACTTGCAATGGTCTGAAGAATCAGAAGGCTCTTGTAGTTATCTATCTACCGGGACCGTTACCGTATGAATCAAATAAGGATATCCCTTACAAATACGGTGCAACAACAATTGAGAATGGAAAGGAAATTCCATTACCCTCCGTCGTGAATCTTACAGACATCAGTCGAGTAACACGGAGCGGTCGAATCTTCAACCAAGGAGTTGGAGAACCTACCAGAGAAAAGGGACCTCAAACGGAAGTTCCTGATTGACCAGTCAGTCAGTCTAGTGATCCCGACCTTTCAAAGAACAACGATGAGATGCTAAAGCTCATCCAGAAGAGTGAATACAACATTGTTGATCAGATGTTGCAAACTCCTTCAAAAATCTATGTGCTATCACTTTTACTCAGTTCCGAAGCTCACAGGGAAGCTCTACAGAAAGTCTTAGAGCAGGCCTTTGTGGAACAGGATGTGTCAATAAGACAATTTGACAGCATCATCTCCAACATCACTTCCTGCAAAAACTTGGGATTTAGTGATGAGGAGCTGCCGGAAGAGGGCCCGAGTCATAACATGGCACTCAATATTATAGTCAACTGCCAGGACGATGCTTTAGCCGGCGTAATGGTAGACACTGGATTGGCTCTAAACGTGATGCCAAAATCCACATTAATGCGACTATCATTCAAAGGATCTCCGATGAGAGGCAGTGAGGTCATCGTCAAAGCATTTAACAGATCCTGAAAAACGGTTATCGGTGAAGTCGACCTTCCCATAACTATCGGTCCTCACACTTTCCTAGTCATTTCTAGGTCATGGACATCCGAGCAGCATACAACTGTTTGTTAGGAAGACCTTGGATACACGAGGCTGGGGCAGTCACTTTGACACTTCACCAAAACCTGAAGTTTGTCAAGAATGACCAACTCGTCACAGTCTGCGGAGAGCAAGCCTTGATCGTGAGTAACTTATCGTCGCCTACTTGTGTAGAACCAGAGGAGGTTGTAGGAACCTAGTTCCAAGCACTTTTGGTGAGTAATGACAATCAATCAGAGAGAGGAACTTCGATTTCCTCGTACAAAGATGCTCTCAAAGTAATCAAAAGTAACAATGTGAAAGGATGGGGACAACTTGTCATTCCTACTGACAACAAGACAAAGAAAGGTCTTGGTTTTTCTTCAAACTGTGCCAAGACAGCTACTAACAATGGAAGTCTTTATCCCATGCAAAACTTCTTCCACAGTGGAGGTTTCCTTCACCCGGTATCTCAAGAAGTACATACCATCAACAAGGGTGACTCCTCCAATACAGATGAAGAATGGAAGTCCTATCTTAACAAGGACGGTTATATGTCTCAGGAAGAAGTGCCTATGCCATTTTGCTATCCCGCACAAAATCCGAGATATATACCGAGGTCATATGTCAAGATGATATACAGAGATTGCGATACGGAAGGTGTCGTGCTCCACCCAACTCATTAGAGGAGGACACTCTGATGAAAAACAACTTTGACCATGACTATTATGGCCAAATGGATGGCCTGCCTATCAGGCCGCCGTACCCCATAGACTCAGGATAAGAGAGTCAGCCGAACGATGCATATCAGTTGAGCATCATTGAAAAGAATACCTGTGTCCCTACCATGTCATCGGATCAACACTCAGGGCATTCAGAAAACATCCAACGCGAAGATGAATTTTCAAAGCTTACCGGACTAGAGTTCATCAACTACGCTTTTCCCGAGGTCAACGTCATCGAAAGGGATGACACCTCCAATTCCAAAGAAGTGTGGGACACATTAGGACAACCAAGTGGCAGGTATGACTACTTGGTCAAGTACACTGCTCCTGAAAGCTCTCGTATCAGGCTCGAGGACATCCAGCCAACTGGATGGGGAGATTTACCTGAGAGTGTAAACACTGCGCAAAATACAATAGAAGAGCTCTCCTACGACAACTCTTCCTGGGAGACAGATTCCAATGATCCTACTCCACCAGAAATCAGCGTTATTTCTGAAGACAAACCAAGAAAGAAGGTACCGGACTTTGTGATTCACTGAGGAGTTCGCCGCCAATGGGTCGCTGTCGACGTTCCGAAAGTCGTTCATAAGTCTAAGTAATTGCCGTCTTTATCTTAACCTTTCACTCTGCCTAGGTGAAACGGATGTTTTGATAGTGCTCACTTTCTGTAAATGTACCTCTTCGCTTCGCCCAAAGCGACAGAGTTTTGTATTATACGGCTGTAGTTTCAAGAATCGACAAGATCATAAATAAAATAATGTTGTTCTATAATTTCCGCATTTATTGCTGTTTTCTCTTTTCGCTTTTTCAGAAAATGGTAATCCTAAAAACAACTCAAATAATAAAAACAAGCATTTTTCAAAAATATACACTGCACGCACTCTTGCATTCTCTCTATCTCTTCTAAAAATCAATCATCACGTCATGTAGATTGCTTGTTTTAAACCCCATTGAAACATACGATCCAATGCCTTCTCCCAACTTTGAATTCCAGGTATTTGAGGCTGAAGAAGAAGATGATGACAAAATTCCATAAGAGATCTCCTGATTACTCAGACAAGAGGAAAGTTCCATTGAACCTCACAAAGAACCATTGGAAACGGTCAACTTGGGTTCAGAGGAGGAGAGAAAAGAGGTCAAGATTGGGGCACTGCTCAGTCCAATTGTCAAAGAAAGTTTGACAAAGCTTCTCAAAGAGTTTCCCGATGTATTCACTTGATCCAATCAGGATATGCCAGGGTTGGATACCAGCATCATGGAACATCATCTACCGTGGAGATCAGAATGTCCGCCGGTAAAACAAAGACCAAGATGGACTCATCCGGACATGGCCATCAAAATCAAAGAGGAAGTACAGAAACAGATTGACGCGGGTTTCCTCGCCACATCAAAATATCCTCAATGGCTAGCCAACATAGTACCAGTTCTGAAAAAGGACGGAAAGGTAAGAATGTGTGTAGACTACAGGAATCTGAACAAAGCAAGTCCAAAGGATGACTTTCCCTTACCGCACATTGACATGCTGGTAGACAGTACAGCGAAGTTCAAAGTCTTCTCCTTCATGGATGGATTCTCGTGCTATAATCAGATAAAAATGGTACCGAAAGACATGGAGAAAAGTTCATTTATCACCCCATGGGGCACTTTTTGTTACAAGGTAATGTCGTTCGGTTTGAAGAACATCGGGGCAACCTATCAAAGGGCCATGACTACTCTGTTTCATGACATGATACACAAAGAAATCAAAGTATATAATGATGATATGATTGCAAAATCTAAAATAGAAGAGGAGCATATGACCCACCTGCTAAAACTATTCGAGCGGCTGAGAAAATACAAACTCCGCTTGAATCCCAAAAAGTGCACGTTCGGTGTCCGTTCAGGGAAACTTTTAGGGTTCATCGTCAGCCAGAAAGGAATTGAGGTTGATCCTGACAAGGTCAAGGCCATTCAAGAAATGCCTTCTCCAAGGACTGAAAAACAAGTCAGGGGATTCCTGGGACGTCTTAACTACATTTCCAGATTTATATTCCTCATGACCGCGACATGCGCACCGATTTTCAAATTACTCAAAAAGAATCAGGACTGCGTTTGGACAGAAGACTTCCAAACCACCTTCGACAGTATCAAGGAATACCTGTTGAACCCATCGATTCTATCACCTCCAGTGGAAGGAAGACCACTGATCATTTACTTAACAGTCTTGGAGGACTCAATGGGTTGTGTACTTGGCCAACAAGACAAAACAAAAAGGGAAGAGTCTGCCATCTACTATTTGAGCAAGAAATTCACAGACTGTGAAACTCGGTACACTATGCTTGAGAAAACTTGCTACGCTCTGGCTTGGACAGCCAAACGCCTTCGCCAGTACATGATTCGTCACACTACTTGGTTAATCTCCGAAATGGATCCAATCAAGTATGTCTTTGAAAAAATTGCTCTCACGGGAAGGATCGCCCGTTGGCAGATGTTGTTATCAGAATACGACATCGAGTACCACGCTCAGAAAGTCGTTAAAGGAAGTCTTTTAGCCGATCATTTGGCTCATCAACCGATGGACGATCAGGAATCAATCAAATTTGACTTCCCAGACGAAGATGTCATGTATCTAAAAATGAAAGATCGCAATGAACCACTACCCAGTGAAGGGCCGAAACCAGGTTCCCAATGGGGACTAATCTTTGACGGACCTGTCAATCATTACGGAAATAGAATTGGGGAAATTATCATAACACCTCAGGGTACCCACATTCCTTTCACCGCCAGACTGGTATTCAAGTGTACAAACAACTAGGCCAAATACAAAGCTTGTATCATGGGTCTCGAGGAAGCGATCGATTTAATGATCAAAAACTTGGATGTATATGGCGACTCAGCCCTGGTTATCAATCAGATTAAAGGTGACTAGAACACATACCAATCAGGATTGATTCCTTACATATACTACGCGAAAAGGTTGTTACCATTTTTCAACAGAATCGAGTTTCATCATATCCCTCGTGAAGAGAATCACATGGCTGATGCCTTAGCCACTCTCTCTTCCATGATTAGTGTAGGTCAATGAAATGACATACCTAAGATTGACATAATGCGCCTTGAACGGCCTACTTACATCTTCGCAATCGAAGCAGTCATTGACGACAAACCTTGGTATTACGATATCAAATGCTTCTTTCAGGAACAAGAATACCCACCTGGGGCATTAAGAAAAGACAGAAAGACCCTCAGGAGATTGGCAGGCAGTTTCTTCCTGAGCGGTGACACACTCTATATGAGGAACTTTGACATGGTCTTGCTCCGATGCGTAGACAGACCAGAAGCAAACATGTTGATAAAAGAAATTCACGAAGGATCCTTTGGAACTCATGCCAACGGACACGCGATGGTGAGAAAAATTCTGAGAGCAGGGTACTATTGCCTGACAATGGAATCTGATTGCTATAAGTACATGAGGATATGTCACAAGTGTCAGATATACTCAGACAAAATCCATGTACCGCCAACGCATCTCAAAGTGCTCTCTTCCCCATGGCCTTTTTCTATATGGGGAATCGACATGATTGACATGATCGAACCCAAAGCTTGGATCGGGCATCGGTTCATCTTGGTATCCATTTATTACTTCACCAAGTGGGTCAAAGCAGCGTCATTCGCCAATGTAACCCGACAAGTGGTGATCCGATTTATCAAAAACAATCTCATCTGTCGTTATGGTGTTCCAAGCCAGATCATTACTGATAATGGATCCAATTTGAATAACAAGATGATGAAAGAGTTGTGTACTGAGTTCAAAATCGAACACCATAACTCATCTCCCTACAGACCCAAGATGAACAGAGTGGTAGCAGCGGCTAACAAGAACATCAAGAAGATCGTTCAAAAGATAATTGTAACCTACAAAGACTGGCACGAGATGTTACCTTTTGCTCTTCACGATTATCGCACATCTTTCCGCACTTCAATAGGGGCAACCCCTTTCTCTCTAGTATATGGCATGGAAGCAGTGCTCCCCATAAAAGTAGAGATCCCATCAATCCGGGTATTGATGGAAGCTAAGCTAACAGAGGCAGAATGGTGTCAAAGTTGGCACGACGAAATGAATCTGATTGAAGAAAAGCAAATAACGGCTCTATGCCATGGTCAGTTGTATCAGCAAAGAATGAAGAAGGCGTTTGACAAAAAGGTCTGACCTCGCGTCTTCAGGAAAGGAGACCTTGTGCTCAAGAAGATACAATCATTCCTCACTGATTCCCGGGGCAAGTGGACTCCGAATTACGACGGCCCCTATGTGGTCAAGAAAGCTTTCTCAGGCGGCGCCTTGAGACTCGCAACCATGAAAGGAGAGGAATTTGCCTACCCCACGAATGTTGACGTAGTCAAGAAATACTTCGTCTAAATAAAAAAAAACGTCTCGGTGGATTCAAAACCTGAAACAGCAGTCTAGGAAAAAATTAGAGACATGATCAAAAATCATCCCGATGGATTGGAAATCTCAAAGTATAATCTAAGCAAAAGTTAGGAATAAATGGCAAGTAACTACGTCCAGCAAAGGGGCAAATCCCTCAGCAGCAGTCATGCCATCTGTCAGGAAAACTCCAGTCAATGTCATCTTCGACGGAAGCTCAGGATATCCAGAATTCAAAGTTGGTAGAAGGATAGTGGTCGTTATGTTTCAATGTAGCCCTTTTCCCTTAAAATTACCATTTTCTAACTTTGTAAATACTCTATGGAATCATGCGCTTGGCTGATTTCCATCCTATCAATAAAATTTGAGCCTTAGTACTTTTGTTTGCAATTCTTATTTGTTTTAGCTTTACAAAACGACATTTTAACATGATCAACGATTCTTGAAATAAAACAAAAGGAATTTAATTGTCAAACTTTTTCTGCTTTTAAAATAAAGATGGCAATTTCTTTTGACTGTTGAGTATCGAAAGAACATCGATCGCTTATCCAGAAGTAATCGAACCTCAAAGTGCAGAATCAAAGTACTTATTCTTAACCAGTACACTTGAATGAAGGATCAGCTATATCAGATGCGAATATTCCGTCCGACATCCCCGACAGAGTTCTTATCTCCTAAGCCCGACCAACGGTTTTCCCCACAGGGACTATCTCTCCTAAGCAAGGCAGAATTGCTATTTTGGACCAAATGATACTTCCTCTTTCCTCGCAGTGGCCGAGTATCCAATCATGTTCATCCGTTAGTCCGTATGTCGCGTCAGTTTCATCAGTATATACATACATACATCATGCATTATTGATTCATACATGTTCATATTGCATCACTACCACGCTAGTCGGTCTTACTCCCTAGTGATAAAGTCCTCTTGTCAATTGAGTTGTCGGTTTTTTCCTCGTTAGGAAAGGAATCATCTAAGCAATCTCTCTCCAATTTATCTCTGGATTAGAGACATTCTTCGACCACTTTGATAACTTGAACCTCTGAAAAGCAAGAAAACTTTCGACAAACATCACTCTTCGCCATCGAAGATGATATCTTCGCTTTCCCGGATTAAGGAAAATCCCCAGAGAAAGCCTCTTAATCAAAGCTTCGGCAATATAGCAGTTCTTCTCCGAAAGATTCGCTGACAAAAAGGTCATCAGCACCTCAAAATTGGATTACATCACATGGCATTTCTCCGAGAAGATCTCGAGAAAAAGTATGATGTAATATCCCCAAACAGGAAGCAGTCTCTCAAGAGACTCATTTCCCCAGTTGAGTCGACAAACGGCGTCTCTAAAATAGAGAAGTTTGAACACCTCTACCGCTTAGACGAATGGGTTCCCCAGAAAGTCTGACATCAAAACTTTTTCCATCAAATGGCATCTCCCCAGGAAAATTCAGCGAGAAGTTTGAGAAAAACCGCTACAAATAGCGTCTCTTATCATGAAAGTTTATTGATAAAAGAAACTGAGACCAGCTCCTTGGTAGGAAACAAGGATTGAGGGGAAGTTTATATCAGAAACTGAGACCAGTTCCTTGGTAGGAAACTAGGATCGAGGGGAAGTTTACCTTTTCTAAATATCAACGCTTAGCAAAAGAAGATGAATATTTAAACTACCGTTCATAACCACTGTCAAAATTTCGGGTATTCTGATATTTAATCCTCTTACACCCCGAATGCCCGAATACCTTCGCCATTCACACCTTCGGGTCCAAGAAGATTAAATAGGGGCATCTGTCATACTCCAAATTTTGACCACTAAGATTTCCCATCATTGTGCAAATCATAATCAAAAAATGGATGTACCTTTATGCCTCATCAATCTCCTCAAGAATTATTGAGCATTCCCTGCAATCAAGCATTAGGGTTTTAAGCCCTCTTAGAGCACTTAGACAAAGGATCAATCAAGGAATGACATGATCTTCAACTTGTATAACCTCTCAAACATTCATAAAGGAATCAAGAGGACTCCCACATCGAGAATCAAGCACAAGGTTGCAGCATTCCAAGTGGGTTAAGCCTCAAGATCGTCAATGTCACTAAATTAGGGTTTTGGTCGACCAGGGCCTCCAGATGAAAATCTTCATCTGGGCATGAGCCAATGCTTCAAAGCATAACCCAAGATACTCCAAGGGACCTTATGGACCCAATAATCAAGTCAATTTAGCCTTAGGGGATGCATTCACCAAAAATAAGGAATTAAGGGTTCTTGACCTAATTCACCCCTAAGTTGAATTTTGGGACAAAACATGAGCCAAGACCTCAAGTCATGGTTTGAGGGTCTCCAATACACTACATTGATCCATTTGCAACAATGCATTGATCCAAGAAGCTTGATCCCCAAGTTTCAAATTCATCAGGACAACAATTAGGGTTTTAAGGGAAAAGTCAACTGTACCTTTGACTTTTGACCAGGACATGCTCCCAAACCTTGGGACATGATTCAATACACCCTACAACACCTATGAAACATATCCATCAAGTTTGATTTAGGTCAAGGACTTGATTTCACAAAGGATCGCACAGTTTGGAATTCATCTGATTAAAAGTCAACTATGCACAAAAGTCAAGTTTGGATTTTTGGATATTTTTACAATTATGGTTCTTTAACCCTAAAACAATGTTAATATGTGATTTGAATAATCATTCATCAAGAAAAATCAAAGAAAGTGAGTTAACTTGTAAAAGGGGTAACCATAAAATCTTTAAATTTTTCTAAGTTATGGAACAAAGTGGTTAGGGTACCAACATCCAAGGATCATAACTTGAGATCCAAGCAACCATTTTGGAGGGTCCAAAGATGGATTTGTAGCTCTCCTGGCATACTTTAAAAGTGTCAATTACACCTCATTCCAATTCCTCATGGGTTTTAAGTTATGGACTGATCAAAATGGCTAAAAACATGAAAATGACATTTTTCCAACACCTAGTGAAATTTTCACTAAGTCAGAATCTGCCTTACTTTTTCTAAAATGTAGGGACATTTTTCACCTTGATCCAAGTCAAACCAGGTCTAGGGGTGGACATCAAAGTTAAAGTATGCCATGAGGGCTTTCTAACAAGTACCAGATCATCTCCAAATTCCATTTGACCAAGGAGATATAACCCTTGAAACATGGCATCATGAACTGATTTTTTCCAAGACAGATTTGGCAGATTTGATGCATTTTGTTCGATTTGATCAAATCTGAAAAATCTAAGCCTTGTCATCATTTTGGACACATCTGAGGATCAAATCCAAGGGGGATGATCTGATCTCCATGCCTCACAAGTTCATGAATCTACAAGTAGCATGCCAAACCTAAAAAGCCTAAATGAGGCAAAGACTCCAATTTTGTTTCCAAGCATTCAATGGATGCACCAAGGTGGCATGAGCTGAGCCTATTCCACTTGAATAAGTCAAGGATAAGCTCTGAACCAAAGAACCATAGGCCTGTGCTCTAACCTCTAGTCAATGGCTAGAGGAGACTTGAGATTCCAAAGTGATCCAATTGGCCAAAGGCCTGCTGCAGCCACCATTCACTATTGCTTGCAAAACAAACTTGCTCTATTATAAATAGAGCTCATTTATGCTTAGTTTAAGTACACCAAAGGCCTATAACACTTGCCTTTCTCAAAATCACACTCTCACTTCCAATTTTGCCTTCTAAAGCAAGTCACTATCAGGTTTTGAGTTTGAGAGCAATTCCAACCAAACCAATCACACACACACACACCTCATAAACATCATATAGAGGTGATCCAAACACTTAAACAACATCTGGAACACCAGATTCTCAAAATCACCACCCATCTGCACAAGCCTTTGACAGATTTGCAGTTGAGGTGCCAAATCAAGTTCCAGCTCAATTCAATCCACTCCAAGCATTCAGGCACACTCCATAGCACCTAAGGAAGCTGTCCACATCATTGGAACCAAGCTGCAAAACCTCCAACTCAAAACACGATCACCAGCTGCAAAAGGTAAGCCTCAACTTGGTCATATCATGATTCATGCATATTTCCTCGCACAATAATTTTGCCATATGTTCATTGTAACACCCCAATTCCCCTCGCGAATAAATAATACAAATATAAATCAGAGTAACTAAAAATTTATTTTTCCAACAGGAAACAGGGATGTCACACTTAAAGAAAGAAAATACAAACCCTGCTCAATTATTTTGATACATAGCACAAAATAGGATAGCCCCATAGGGAACCTTTTTCCATATAAAATGAATGTCAATTATGGAATAAAGCGGAAAGATCCATAACCGACTTGTTTTACAAAATGAATCATTTTAGAACATCAAAATATACATACAAAGATCATACAAAACATATTCAACAATTATATACAATTAACTTAAAGCGTTCCCCGACTCCCGTGCTACGTATCAGAGTAGACACCAAGACCTAAGCAAACGAAGATCTAACTCTTCCCCTTGCCTCCATGCCTCTAAAGCTGACAATCTGCACTATGCCATAAAAAGCATATTCCAGCAGAAGGGTGAGAAATAACAACTAAACCAAGATTGCATAGTAATATGCAAAAACACATAAAATCACATACACAGTTATTCTCACCCCACACGTCACATACCAATACATGTAGCAAGCCATAGATGTATAACATATTTCTAACAATCCAACCACATAGCATAGAACAATTATACCAACATAATTACACATTTGCACATAAGGCATACCAAGTCATAGCATTTATCACATATGCACATCAAATTACCAATACTATTACAATCTCAACACATAACAAATCAATGCACAATTTCCACACCTAATCAATCAAATCATGATTTTTCACACATAATGCATCCATTCACATTTCTCACACATAATCACATATTCCAATCAAACATATACCATTCAATTCAATTGCACATATTTCATCTCATCAATCACAATCACATTTCCATGCACAATTAATTCATGATTTATGCAAATGCACATAGATCGACACAACGACTCTATGCACATGCCATGCGGTATCGACTTCCATTGTCACGTCATTAGTCCACTCAGGAACCATTGGAACCATCGCTCGTTACTGAGAATCTCAAGTAACTCCCCGTCGGGCCTACGATGTTCACCCGTCGCTTTAAGTCCTCAGGCATCGCCTCATATTTTCGAGGCCCACGACGTTAAGGATTGCTTTAAGTCTCCAAAGGAGCCCACAATCGTCTATACCCATCGCTTTAAGTCCTCATGCATCGCCTCATATTTTTGAGGCACACGATGGTATAGCATATTCCCTCAGGAATCAAACCGTCACTCAGGACGTTTTCACAATGCACATTATGATGCTTGGCATACAATGACTCATGACACTCACATTGCATCCATGCACACATTCATAATCATGCATAAATCATCAAATACAACACTTGGCATTTTCTTGCCTTTCGGCCACAAATCACAACCACAACAATTACAACAACTATCACATGCTTCCACATCATCACATTCATGCATTGCAAAGCAATTCAAACAATGCATTTCAAACCCTAAATGCCACCACACCACATACATTGAAATTTCACATAAACAATGCACTTCATCACAAGCCATAAAATACCACAATCATATCACATACCACAAATCACAACAACATCATAGTTCCTCACACAAGGGATTTACATATCAAATGCTACTCACAACACATCATTATCGCACATTGAAATCAAAAACCCAAAACACACGTTTATTCCTCCATAACACCACAAACCATCATCACCAACACTTATCACATATATTCACATAATATACCAGCACACAAGCCATATGATACATATTAAAAGCCTATAGCATGATAACACATCATTCGCACACCAATACGACGGTGAAAATCCGACAAACCAACACTTTTTCAAAATCATGACTTAAATAATTCATCTACTGCCCTCCAAACCATTTTAAAAAGAAAGAGCTTTTCATTGGCTTCCCAACGCTTCGAACGGCGACCAAAACGGACTTACGGTTTGAAAATTACGACGAAAACAAAATTGGAAAATATCACGTTCGCTCCAGTATTCGCTAGGCGAACCCTAGCGAACCAAGGCAGTGGAAAACAGACCTAAAGTTCGCTAGGCGAACCTTCTAGCGAACATTCGCCAGTTCCTTCGCTGGGGTTCGCTAGGCGAACCCGCGAAACCCAGAAATCGCAGCAGCGTCAACCTAGGTCATATGGGACCAAAATACATCATTTTTACCACCCAAACACTTCTAATTCATACCAGAACAACCAAAACATGTTTAGACATAATCAACGAGTATTCTACGCGGTTTATATCGAATATCATCCGTGAAAACATCAATTTCTATCAATTGCTCCTAATTTGAATCGATAAGAAAAGTCACGAAACAATCAAAACATTTACAACAAACAACACATATACATACACAAGCAAGATATAATTGAAACTTCTCACCCTTACCCGATTATTCGCGCTCGAAACGGAGAATCTTTGATTTTCCTCTTTTCTCCTCTTTTCTCTCCTCTTCCTTTCCTTCCCTTCTCTTTCTTTCCTTTTTCTTTCTTTTCTCTCTTTTTCTTTCCACTTCCTATTTATATAAAATCTCTAAACCCCTAAAAGACTATTTTACCCCTCAAACTCAAATATCTCGCAAACACCCTCAAAATGCGATAAAACATAAACAATGATGAAAAATAACATTTTGTCAAATAAAAGTCAATAATAAAATAATATAAAACCAAAACCAATTAAATCTATTCTATTAAATAAATCTAACAAAACCGGGGCGTTACATTCATAATCATGTGTGGAATGTTTCCCCTCAATTAATTGCTTTGTATGAATCGTGTGTGGAATTTCTGAGCCTTCATGCAGAATTTAGAGTTCTTGAGGTTTCTCTTTGATTTCTTATTCCATGCTTAAAATAAATGAAATTAAAAACCATAGACATGATCGTGAGGTGAAAACGAGTAGATTGATATGTGGATTGTGTGATTTCATCAAGTATTCAGTGAGATTGATGAGAAAATGCAAATCTGGGCAAAACTCAGAACACACGCGTGTTCTTGGGTGTTCTTGGTGCCCTTTTTCAAATATTCAAATATTTGAATTTTGTGATTTTATTAAATTGATTCAAAAATTGATTTCTCTCTGAACTTTAATGATTTTGAGTTGATTCTTTTTTTAATAATTCACAAAAATGTTCAAATATTTTATTTTACAAAAATTTTGAAAACATATTATTTATTTCATATATTTGATATTTTTCCAAATAATTAATTTTTATTTTTTTTTTACATTTAAAATATTTTTTCCTTCTTGATTTTCCAAACTTAAATGGTTTTCAATCATTTTGTGGATAAAAACATGATTTTTGAAACATTGATCCAAGATCACCACTCATTTTTCACATGTTTTCAATAATTTGTAAACAAAATTAATTCCATTTTAGACAAAATTAGTGTTTTGATTAATTCCACCCTCATCAAATCTTTTTTAAACACTCATGGGCCTCTAATAGAGTGTAAGACTCAATCCTTCTTTGAAACCAAAATAGTTTGGGCTCAGTCATTGTATAACACCCACGGTGTTTTCAAAAATCTCGGCGCGATCGCCAGTTTAAAATAAAACCACTCGGGCCTCTCCTTGAGTTGTAAGCCCCATTCTTTTTCTTAAAATCACTCATGGGCCTCTAATAGAGTGTAAGACCCAATCCCTTTTTTAACCAAAACCTTTTTAGGCCTCAGACATTGTATAAGTCCCTCTACGTTAAAAAATCTCGGCGCGATCGCCATTTTCAAACAAGAAAATCATCCGGGCCAACCCTTGTGTTGTAAGTCTCATTTCTTTTCTTTAAATAATCTTTGGGCTTCTCCTTGATTTGTAAGACCCAACCCTTGTTTACATCACTACGCCAAAATTACTCTTTGGCAGCACTACATAGGCAGCGCTTTATTACAAAAGCGCTGCTATAAGTTAAAAAATTTAGAAAACACGGAAACAGTTCACTTAGAAAAATAAAAGCGCGTCTAAATATAAGACCTTAGACAGCGCTTTTGAGGAAAGCGCTTTCTATGGTCTTATAAATTAAAAAAAAAATTAAAGGAAAATATTAGACAGCGCTTTCCTTAAAAGCACTGTCTAAGGTCTTATAAATTAAAAAAATATATATAAGACCTGAGACAGCGCTTTTGAGGAAAGCGCTTTCTAAGGTCTTATAAATTAAAAAAAAAATTAAAGTAAAATATTAGACAGCGCTTTACTCAAAAGCGCTGTCTAAGGTCTTATAAATTAAAAAAAAATAAAATCAAAAGCGCTGTCTAAGGCCCATATAAGACAGCGCTTTCAAAAGCGCTTTCTAAGGCCCACCTTAGACAGCGCTTTCATTCAAAGCGCTGTCTAAGGTCTTTTTAATTAAAATAAAGATTGAAACTGTATCAGTATTCTATACTTTTTCATATATTTCATTCTTTCCCTCTTTCCCTCTCTTTCTGCGAACAAGAACGAACCAGCTGAAACCACCGCCGTCGTTCGTCCTTTCACCGTCGTCGTCCGTCCTTTCTCGCCGTCGTCCGTCCGGCCGTCGTCCTTCCTACATTTTCCTCCACCATCCTCCACCGTACTCCACCGTGCTCCACTGTTCCGGTAAGAGTTTTTCTTTTTATGTTAGAAGTGAGTTTCATATTTTTCTGTTAGGTTTTGTTCTTGTTACCATATTTTTGGAGTTCTTTAGATATAATGATGTCCTGTTAGGTTTTGTTCTGTTAGGTTTTGGAGTTCTTTTGATAGAATGATGTTCTTTTGATAGAATATGAGTAGTTTAGATTAGTGTTATTGTAGTTTAGGTTAGTTTAGGTTAGTGTTATTGTAGTTTAGGTTTGTGTTAATGTTGCTCTACATTGTTATTGCTATATAATGTGTTAGTTTAGTTTAGGTTAGTTTAGGTTAGTGTTAGTGTTAGTGTTAATATTGCTCATTATTTTAATATTGTAAATCCTTGAGGTTGTTGTTCTAAAGAACTGAAATTCAAAGCAATTTATTAGGTAAAGAAATATATTGTAAATCCTTAAGTCATAACTTTCCTCCTTTTGGTTTTGATTTCTATTAATTACTAATGGAAATTAATAATTGTTATTGCTATATAATGTGTTAGTTTAGTTTAGGTTAGTTTAGGTTAGTGTTAGTGTTAGTGTTAAAAGAGGAATAAGAGATTAAAAGAGGAATATTTGTTATATATTATGTCATATTATATTTGTTATATAATATATTTGATATCCTTGATTTCTTTATTACAGGTTAGATGGCTACTAACGATGATCACCCACATGATGATGATCACCCACATGATGATGATTACCCACATGATGATGATCCTATTCAGGATGAAATTCAAAAATCTATGGAAGAAGAGATTAAAAGAGGAATAACCGTTATGAAGAAAGTGATCCGTGCTAGAGATCAAGGCATCATTTTAGATGTGCATTGGAGCCCTTCGGGCACTCTTGTTGAGCCTAACAGTCATACCTTGACAAGTTTCATTGGTGCACTTGTAAGGAATGTGATTCCTATTACTTGTGATGATTGGAGAAACAAACAGTTGAAGGAAGTCAAAGAAAAAATTTGGAATGAGATAAAGGTACCATAATTATGTCTTTAATTATGCCAACTAATCATGTATTTTAAATTATTTGTACTAACCAATGTGTATGGTTTTTTTAGAGGTGCTTCAACGTTGAGGAAGAAAGAAAAGCTTATTTGATCAGATTGGCAGGGAAGCTCCTAAGAGGGTTTAGGACATATTTAAACCGCACCTTTCTTAAGGATGCTGAAGGTAATTTTGTTGATGCAGAGTATCCATCTAAATATGCAAGTTTGATTTCACCACAAGAATGGGTAACGTTTAAAGCCAAACGACAAACCCCGACATTTAAGAGTTTAAGTGCAATTAATCGGGAAAGAGCATCAGCTCCCCAGTATTGATACAGGAAAGGACGTGTTGGATATGGACGTTTGGAGCAATCTTTGGTAAGTATCAATAAATTGCAATGATATAATAATTGTTCATCATGAGTTATATTTGATCATATTATTTGGCTTTATATGTAATTACAAAAGGCGAATAGCTCTGAAACATCTCTTCCTGCACATGTCTTGTGGAAGGAAGCTCGTGTGGGCAAGTCTGGAGTTGTTGCAGAAGAGGTTCTACAAGTATTTGAGAAATGTGTAAGTATAACAATATTTCTTTAATTAAATCAAAACTTTATTAACAAATATTTGACAAATATTCGATATTCATCTGATTTTCAGGAGGCGTTATCTCAGTCTGTATCTCCAGATGATTTCAGGAGCATACTTAGTCGGGCATTAGATGTCCCTGAGTATTCTGGTCGGGTGAGGGGTAAGGGATTTGGGATCACTCCGACCTCCTTGAATATTAAAAAAGGAAAGGCTCCTAGTAATACAGAACTTCAAGCTAAATTGGAAGCACTGGAAGCTGAAGTTTGGGAATTAAGAAAGGAGAAAGAAAGGGATAACGCTTCAGGTTTTAGAGATGGATCAGAGAAAAATAGTATCAACTGCAGCTTTCGACCGAATATTCCAGAGGTAATTATATATATTTTTATGAAATTAAATTAGTAGCTTAAATTATTTAAATGACATATATACACATTAACAATGTCATATTTATTTTTGGTTTTAGGGCGTTTCCCATTGTCAGCTCTTCTTATCTTCACCAACTTATCGGAAGGTTGGCAAGGGAAAAGTGTATAACACTTTGGTAGAATTACTTCACAATAACCCACTCCCTACTGGATGCATGAAAGTATCGGTTGATATTGCTACAGAGGCGGGTGCATTATTACCCTATACTAACGATGTTTCGGATGCAACATTGGTGGGAGATGCTATAGGGTCGTATGTTGCATGGCCGTCAAATCTCATACTCGTAGGATATGAGGTATGCTTAAAACCGTTATGAACCTTTGTTAACCTTAATGTGTAGATTCAAAGATTTTACGAGCATTTTATTTTCATTTTTTACATGGTAATGTTATTTAGACTCCAACAAGATCCAAAACAAAGGATAAGGGGATTCTGGAGCATACCGAGTCCGTTGTCTCAAAAAAAGAGGTACATCACAATTATATGATATTTATGCATGGAAAATGTTAAATTGGATATCTTATACTTCATCTAACAAATTATATGATATATAGCTTCAGACGTTTCTACAATTGACAGATATTCCGACCGGAGGTGTTCGTCTTATACATATGGAGAAAGGTATATATGGCTTT
This sequence comes from Lathyrus tuberosus, assembly GCA_022829125.1. Classification (NCBI taxonomy): domain Eukaryota; kingdom Viridiplantae; phylum Streptophyta; class Magnoliopsida; order Fabales; family Fabaceae; genus Lathyrus; species Lathyrus tuberosus. The sequence goes on along the minus strand of JALAZF010000082.1, from coordinate 338,177 downwards.
GAACATGAACAAAATATTGGTAATGAAGACTTCGAGCAAGTTTTCAATCATGAAGAATTGGGCGTCAGTGTTGTCAATACATACGTGAGGTATATATCCGATCTACTTTGGTATATTAATTGAACAACTTATTTACTTTATGTTTCAAATGAATAGTCTAATGTTAATGATGTTTTTATTTAAGGTTTCTGTATGACAAAGTTATGCGCCCACGTGGATTGCAGCAAAGATTTGCATTCTTATGCCCCGCGTCTGTCAACTTATCCTTAATAATAAATAAACCAGATGAGGTCCTGGCGTATGTACGCGACGTCTTTATGGACAACCAAGAAACGGAAAAGTTGTTCCTTTTATCATTTAATACTGGGTTAGATTTTCATTCTAAATTCATCTATTATAGTTTTTTTGTATTTTGACGTCGTGTAGAAAGTTTCCATCTAACACTTGTTTAATCATACAGTGGACATTGGTTGTTGGTCGCAATTAATCCTAGCAGAGAAGTGGTGTATTATCTGGATTCGTTAGGAAATGATTGGACAACATACCCGGATATGAAGAAATGTATTGACACGTAAGTGAGATTGTTCTAAATATGAATGTGTATATTTATTTGTTTGTTTATTTATTTATGTGAATTGTTCTAAATATTCATTTATATTTTATTAGCGTTATACAAGCTTTCCGAGCACTACGAGATGGCCAAGTACCAAAGAGGAGAGTCAACCCTATTACATGGAATAGAGTGAAGGTATATTAATTATCACATGTTTTATTATATATTAGTGATCCTACTTGATAAAACTTAGGATTTATCCATATTTTCTTTTCATTTGTAGTGTCCTCGGCAACGTAATGAAATAGATTGCGGATATTTCATGTTGAGGTTTATGAGAGACACTCTTATTTTGGATCGAATAGAGATTCCATCCGATGTATGTATTTCTAACTTATGAGTTATTTTAATATTTAACACATATCTCTCATATAATGAAATAGTTAAAACTAAATCAAACTATGTTATATTATTATGTAGTACTTTGAAGAATGCAAGTGTGATCATTACTCAATTTCTCAATTGGATGAAATTAAAGAGGATTGGTGTCAATACATTATGGAGCTCGGAGTTTTATCAGGTATAATATTGTACTCTTACTTTAATTGATGAGAATTTAAATATGTGTAACTTTCTAACTATAGACATTGTTGATGTATTCTTTTAATTGAATTACAATCTTTGTGTTCTTTCAGGACCTATGTAGATTTGAAGCAATGCTTTGGTTGGATGCAAAAGTACTAGTATAAGTAATATGTACATTTGTCTATATATATATATATATATATATATTGGTTTGAATTGCCAATTGTTTTGGATATATAATTTTGGTGTAAATTGGTACATTTAAATAGGCCAAATTGGATTGATTTGAATCTCCAAATTGTGGTATTTTTTTGGAAAAAAATTGGTTGAAAAACAGGTCAAATTCTGGTTGAAAAACCTGGTAAAAATTGTGGTTTAAAAAAATTTATATAAAAATTTTCGTATACCTTAGACAGCGCTTTACACTAAAAGCGCTGTCTAAGGTGGGGCTTAGAAAGCGCTTTCACCAAAAGCGCTGTCTAAGGTATGCCTAAAAAAGTTCAAAAAGGTGGGGCTTAGAAAGCGCTTTCACCAAAAGCGCTGTCTAAGGTATACCTAAAAAAGTTCAAAAAGGTGGGGCTTAGACAGCGCTTTTACCAAAAGCGCTGTCTAAGGTATACCTAAAAAATGTCAAAAAGCGCTGTCTAATGGTACCATAGACAGCGCATTTCATTAAATATACCCCATTTAGACAGCGCTTTTGGTATTACCCAAAGCGCTGTCTAAACCTTTAGCAGCGCAGGTTTAGACAGCGCTTAAAAGCGCTGTCTAAGGCCAAAAAAAGCGCTGTCTAAGGTCTTGTTTGGCGTAGTGCATAAACCTCTTTGGGCCTCAGTCGTTGTATAAGTCCCGGTACAATAGTTAAAACAACGGTGCAATCACTATTAAACCTTAGGCCTCTCCTTGAGTATAAGCCCCACCAATCTTTTCAAAACAATTCCCTTTTGATTTAGATTCAAATATATATATTGTTATCAAAACTTTCTTTAATTTCTTTGAACAACTAACAATATAGCATGGAAGCTTGCTCACCTGTAAGTTTTATCAGCTTTCTTTTACACGCTTTCACATATAAATAACTGTATTGTGGGAAGCTGCACATGGTTAGTCTTCTTTCATACATTTTTTAAATACTTGTCATATATCAACTATATATATATATACTAGTATAGTTATTTAGAGTTTTCCGCGGTAACTAGGTCTAGAACTAGGTAAAGCCCTGTTGGTCACTCTTAAAATACAAACAAAACTAGATCCCCATAGGATCTCCAGATACAGTCTTGCCTTCTCTTGGGCTTAAATAATATGGAACAACGAGAATGGCAGTATTCTTCCTGAACCTTTTCTCAGGATGTCACTTTAGAAATTGTCAAAGAAATTCTACTCCACAGAGTTGATCTATTCTCGGTGAATAGCATCTCTTGAGTTTCTTCAAATCACAGAACTTTCACTAAATGATCTATTCTCGGTGAATAGCATTTCTTGAACTTTTCTTGGTTTGGGACTCACAGGCTTCCTAAAAGCATCCCCACCTCCTCTTGGGCTTTGTATAAGGACCATCTGGCTTCTTAAAAGTTCTCAGGCCTTCTCTTGGGCTTAATACAAGGACCCTGACGACCTCTTAAAGGTATAAGACAGAACTTAGTCATCCTTTGCTAGAGCAGTCTTTCTAGTGTAAGACCTCAGGCCACTTTAGGGTTGATTCTCATCCCTTAATGCCCGTGCCTCCTCGTGGGCATCGTACAAAGGATAAAACTCTTCCACACCAGTAGACTTGGAAATTATAATCCCCTTGAGTCTCAAAGACATTCTCAAGTTCCTTACAACTATAGGAAAAAACCTCGGGCATTCTGGATCGATCTCCAGCAGAAACACAGTCTCTCTCATGAGAGTTCCCCAACCAGGGTCAACACTATCTTAAATCAATACCTCAAGGTATCTGACATCTCAACTCTCCTGTAATCCTCAGCAAGAGTTGATTCCCCACTTGGATCTGCCTAGGGATCAATAATCCCCAGCAGAAAGTTAGCCTCCTCTTAGGCTTTGTATAATGATCCTTGCTCAGCGAAGTCAGCTTCCTCTTGGGCTTTGTACAAATGATTCTCCCCAGCAGAGTTAACCTTTTCAGACTCTCTCGTTGAGTCAATCACTTTTCAGACTCTCTTGTTGAGTCAATCACTTTTCAGACTCTCTTGTTGAGTCAATCACTTTTTAGACTCTCTTGTTGAGTCAACCCTTTTTAGCCTCAATCTTGGGCTTTGTACAAGACAGATAAAAACACTCTCTTGTTGAGTCAAACCCATTTAGCCTCTATCTTGGGCCTTGTACAAGACATAAATCTCCCTCTCTTAAGCTTGGGACATATATCTTCTCCAACAGAGTCATTTCCTCACAGCTTTCCTTTAGGCTTTGGGGAATGGTTTTCCCCAAGAAGAGTCAAACTCATTTCAGCCTCCTCTTAGGCTTTGTATAATGATTTTCCCAGTAAGGTCAGCCTCAATCTTGGGCTTTATACAAGACACATAAAAATATCCTCACTAGTTAAACTTCTCATTTCAGGCTCAATCTTGGGCTTTGTACAAGACACATACAAACCTCCCCGGCAGAGTCAAAATACTTTTAGCCTCAATCTTGGGCTTTGTACAAGACAGATAGAACATTTTCCCCGAAAAAGTCAAACTTTTAGCCTTCTCTTAGGCTTTATATAATGATATCCCCAAAGAGTCAAGTCTCTTTTTTGCCTCAATCTTGGGCTTTGTTCAAGACACCGATATAAACGCTCTCTTGTTGAGTCAGTCATATTTAGCCTCCTCTCAGGCTTTACATAAGGAAACCCCCTAGCCGAGTCAATTAACCTTTTAGCATCAACCTTGGGCTTTGATCAAGGCCCACAAAAAATCAACAATCCCCTCAGAGGAAGTCCAATCCCTCTTTAGAGATGACAAGTTCTCTCTTAGTCAAACCTTTAGCTTCAATCTTGGGCTTTGAACAAGACATAAACAACCTTTTAGCTTCAATCTTGGACTTTGAACAAGACACCAAAATATCTTTTTCCTTCCTTAGAATAGGAGGAACTACGATTGCTCTGATTTCCCTATTTCGTTTAAACGGGAATACGTAGGCATAAGATTGCGAAATCTTAGCGAGCATACTAATCAAAAACCCTAGGTTCAGTACCTTCATCCAAAGACTTTAGGTTTCATACCTTAGTCATCATTCATCCCTATTTTCCACAGAAAACGAAAACTCAGTCACTCACTCATACTTCCCAAGAAACTTTCCCAACCCATTAACAGAGAAACACTAACAATTATAAAGCGAAACCTAAAGCTAATATCCTGTGGATAACAATATATAGGATGGGTAATTGATAACTCCCTATTGTATAACCTGACCCCGAACCCCCAATCTCTTTAAAGCGTTTGTTCAGTTAAACATTCGCGTGCAAGGTTAGTTTTAGATAGCTTCCCTTTCCCTTCCAGCTTCATGGGATAAATAAGAAATCAGAAAGTAGCACCCTCCTCCTCATTGCGGTGAGGAAAACTTCGGCGATAAGGTGGTCGCGTCACCGACAAAAATTGCTCACTACAATGAGCATCTGAGTCCAAGTACCACTGATCTTGGAATATTTCTTCATCTCTTGTTGTGACCATCAGCAACGTCTCTTCTTCTTCATGTTTCGCCATCTTTGCATCAACTTCTTGATTTTTCTTCTGTTTTGGACAGTCACTAAAATAGTGTCCATACTTCTGACAATTGAAACATTGAATGTGACTCTTGTCAGATTTTCGACCACCACCTTTTCCTCTTCCTGCAGCACCACCTCTTTGGTTGCCTTGATTCCAGGGTTTACTCTGATTCGACCAGTTTCCTCCTCTACCTTTGTTGCCATTCCCGCTTCCTTTGCCTTTTCTTTCCTTTTCTGACTGCGCCTGCAAAGTCATATCGCTCTTCGACTTTCCTGCAGCTCTTTCAGCCATCCTTTGTTCATGAGACTCAATCGTCCCTTGAAGCTCTTCTTCGTCAATACTGACAAGTCTTTCGACTCTTCTATGGCTACTACCACGTGGTCGAACTTTGGAGCCAATGACCTCAAGATCTTTGCAACTACTGATCTTGATGTCAACACCTCTCCACATACCTTAATTTGATTCACCAGCTTTGTAACTCTGGTGAAGAAATCCGTTATACTTTCATTATCTTCCATCTGAAGCAACTCATAGGTTCTCTTGTGAGTTTGTAACCTCACCTCTTTCACCTTCTCTGCGCCTCCAAACGATTTCTCAAGAATCTCCCACGCTTCCTTCGCTGACTCTACATCACTAACTTTTTCAAAGTTATTTGGATCGACACACTGATGGATTATAAAGAGAGCTTTATAATCTTTCTTCTTCAACTCTTTGTGTGCAGCATTTTCTTGATTCGTCGCGTTCTCCGCAAGCGGTGTTACTCCTTTCTTCACAAGATCCCAAAGATCTTGATAACAAAAAACCACCTTCATCTGCTTGCACCAATTATCATAATTATCTTTCTTGAGAATCGGAAGACTCACCAGAAAGTACCCGTTAGGATGATTCATTGCCATCATGATTTTCCTTCCTTGAATCGCAACCGGAGCTCTAGATACCAGATGTTGGAATTAACCAAAAACCTATGGGAATTCCGACCCTATCTTGAGAAACAAGAAGGGTTCTTAGCACAACAATACCAAAGAAAAGAAGAAAATAGAGAAACAAAGGAAATTAGGATTCTAAGAGAATTTAGAGAAGAAGGTTGTTACCCACAAACTGTGGGATTTTTTTTCTCTTTCTATTCACTTGCAACTGCAAACCGTGAATTACAATGTGTAATACCCCAAATTTTGACCACTTAGATTTCCCATCATTGTGAAAATCATCATCACAATATGGATGTACCTTTATGCTTCATTAGTCTCCCCAAAGATGGGTGAGCATCCACTACAATCAAAATTAGGGTTTCAAGCCCTCTCTGAGTGCTTAGACAAAGGATAAATCAAGAAATGACATGATATTCAACTTGTCTAATCTCTTAAATATCCACAATGGATCAAAAAGGACTCCCACTTCAAGGATTAAGCACAAGGCTGCTCCCTTCTAGGTGGATCAAGTCTCAAGATCGACAGTGTCACCAAATTAGGGTTTTGGTCGACCAGGGCCTCCAGATGGAAATTTTCAGCTGGGCACAAGGCAATGATCCAAAACATAACCTAATATACTTCATGGAACCTCATGGACCCATGCATCAAGTCAATTTTGCCTCAGGGGATGCATTCATCAAAAATCAGGAATTAGGGTTTCTTGACCTAATTCACCCCTAAGTTGACTTTTGGGACAAACCATGATCCAAGACCTCAAGAGATGATTTGAGGGTCTCTAATATACCATATTGATCCATTTGGGACAATGGATTAATCCAAGAAGTTTGAGCAACAAGTCTCAATTTCATCTGCACCACAATTAGGGTTTTAAGGGAAAAGTCAACTGTAACTTTGACTTTTGACCTGGACATGCTCCCAAACCCTAATACATGATTGAATATACCCTATGACACCCATGGAACATGTCCATCAAGTTTGATTTAGGTCAAGGACATGATTTTCTGAAGAATTGCACAGTTTGGAATTCATCTGATAAAAAGTCAACTGTGCACAAAAGTCAACTTTGACTTTTTGAGATTTTTCACCAAAATGGATTTTTAACCCTAAAATGATGTTGATGTATGATTTGAATCATCATTCATCAAGAAAAATCGAGAAAAGTGAGATAACTTGTAAAAGGGGTAACCATAAAACTTAGAAATTTTTCTATGTTAAAAATAAAGTGGCAAAGGTACCAACTTTGGAGGACCATAACTCCTAAACCACAAGGCCATTTTTTCTCATCCAAAGATGGATTTGTAGCCCTCATTATCACCTACAAAAACTTCAACTACAAGTCATTCCAATTCATTAAGGATTTTGAGTTATGGAGTGATCAAAGTGGCTGAAAAGTGAAAATGTCACTTTTTCCAACACTTAGTGAAATTTTCACTAAGTCAGATTCTGCCTCACTTTTTGCCAAATGTAGGGGGATTTTTCACTTGGAATCAAAAGGGATCAAAACCAAACTTGTTCAAACAGTTGTTGTATCATGTAAGAGCTTTCCAAAATGGCCAAGAACATTGCCAAATTCAACCTACACCTTGAGATACAACATTGCCAAGTTGCCTTGCTGAAATCTGTCAAGGCAAGGCAGAATTTGCAACTTTGGTCGATTTGCCAAAATCAGCCAAATTCAATTGCTCCTATCCACTTGGACACCTCATAGGATTAAATCTAAAGGGGAAAATCACTGAGCCAAGCCTCCAAAGTCCATGGAACAAGAAATAGCGTGTTGAACCTAGAATGGCCAAAATAGGGACAAAACTTCAAATTTGGAATGAGGCATTCAATGAAACCATCAAGGTGGTATGGACTGAGCCATTCTCATTTGAAATCAGTCAAGACTTATCCAAGACCAAGGGAACCAAAGCTCTGTGCCCTAACCTCTAGTCAATGGCTAGAGGAGACTTGGATTTTCATTTGCCAACATTGGCCAAACCTACTTACCAGCTGCCATGCACTATTCCTTGCAAAACAAACTTGCTCTACTATAAATAGAGCTCAATTGTGGTCAATTTGAGTACACCAAAGCCATCTAACAGATGCTTTCCTCAAAATCTCTTCTTTCACTCCAATTTTGCCTTCTAAGGCAAGTCACTATCGGGTTTTGAGTTTGAGAGCAATTCCAATCAAACCAATCACTCACACACCTCACATACATCACATATGAGCTGATCAAACACTTAGATTACTTCTGAAACATCAATTTCACAAAATCACCAGCTGGTTGCTCAAGGTTTTAACCAAAGTGCAGCTGAGGTACCACAAAATGATCCAGCCAATTTCAATCAAGTCCAACCATCCAAACACAATCCATAGGGTGTAGGGAATCTGTTCAGATCATCACAACTCATCTGTAACACCTCCAAATCAAAAATCACTTTGAACTTGCTGTCACGGCCTAGAGGTAAGCACATACTTGGTCATCTCTCAATCTATGCATATTTCCTCGCACAATAATTTGGCCATATGTTCATAATCATGCATGGAATGTTTTCCCTCAATTAATTGCATTGTTTGAATCGTGTATCAAAAATCCTAGCCTTCATGCAGAAATTAGGGTTCTTGAGGTCTCTTCGTGATTTCTTGTTGTATGTTTAATTTAAATGAAATTAAAGTACATAGACATGATCGTGAGGTTGAGACGAGCATAATGATATGTGGATTACATGATATGATTACGTATTCATGGAGATTGGATAGAAAATGCAAATCTGAGAAACCAAGAACACGCGCGTGTTCTTCAACTGTTCTTGGCGCCATTTTTCATATATTCAAATATTTGAATTTTGTGATTTTGTTTAATTGATTCAAAAATTAATTTCTCTCTGAGTTTTAATGATTTTGAGTTGATTCTTTTTTTAATAATTCACAAAAATGTTAAAATATTTTATTTTCACAAAAAATCCCAAAAATATTATTTATTTCATATAATTGATATTTTTGTAAAGAATTAATATTTTGATTGTTTTTGGCATTTTAAATATTTTTTCTACATTGATTTTGCAAATTTTAATGCTTTCTAATTATTTTTTAGGTCAATACTTAATTTTTGAAGCATTAATCCAAGATCACAATTTGTTTTCCATGTGTTAAACAATTTTTGATCATTTTAATTGAATTTTTATTCAATTAAATACATTTTGAAAACAAATTAGGGTTTTGGATTAATTCAACCCTCATAAATCATTTTCAAAACTCTTTGGGCCTCTTGAGAGAGTGTAAGACCCATCCCCTCTTGTACAAAAACTTTTTGGGCCTCACTCATTGTATAAGTCCCTCTGTACAAGTAAATGGCACGATCGTCGCCCGTTTAAAAATAAAAATTATCTGGGCCTCTCCTTGAGCTATAAGACCCATTCAAAACACTTTGGGCCTCTATTAGAGTGTAAGACCCAATCCCCCTTTTAACCAAAACATTTTGGGCCTCACTTATTGTATAAGTCCCTCTGCGTTAAAAGAAAATCTCGGCAAGATCGCCATTTTTAAACGAAAAATCATTTGGACCTACCCTCGTGTTATAAGCCCCACTCTTTTTTCTTTAAACCTTTTTGGGCCTCTTGAGAGAGTGTAAGACCCATCCCTTTGTACAGAAAACCTTTTTGGACCCCAGTCACTTGTATAAGTCCCGCTGTACAAAGTCAAATAGTGCGCTCACTGATAAAACCCTGGGCCTCTCCTTGAGCTGTAAGCCCCAAATCTTTCTTTTTCAAAGCACTTTCTCCTTTGATTTTGAATATACTGTTGTTTTCAATCTTTCTTTGTTGAACAACTAACCAAACAACATGGAAGCACTCCAACCGAGTAAGTGGTTATCGCTTTTGTTTACTGCTTTCATATTATAAACTGTATTGTGGGGCTGCTCACTGTAAGTCTCCTTTCATAAACTCCTATCTACTGTGTAATAACAGTATAGATATTTCAAGTTTCCCCGGCTACTACGTCTAGAACTAGGTGACGCCGTTTCATTTATTCGTAGAAATAGACGCATAGATCCCCAATAGGAGCACCAGATACAGTCTTCTCTTCGGCTGTCCTCCTTAGGAATCGTCAAGAAGCTCTACTCCCCAAGATGAATGTATTCTCCGTGAATGGCATCTTTGAGTTTCTTCCAAATTCTCGAACTTTCCTGACTTGATCTATTCCTTGTGGATAGCTTGCCTTGATTGTCTCGGGGTTTGGGTACCCACTACGGTCATAATCTTGGACCTTAACTAAGGAACCCTCTTTGAAAGCTAAAAGTCGCTGGATAGTAAACCTCGCACGTTTACCAGTGGTTTTTATCTTTAAAAGAGTTATCTCTCCTAATGGAAAGGAGATGATAGACCCACGGGCTTCTTAAAAGCATCGGCCTCCTCTTGGGCATTATTCAAGCACACTACGGCTTCTTAGAAGTATTCACAACCTTCTCTTAGGCTTCGTATAATGATCTCTTCCTCTGGGAATGATAGCCTCCTCTTGGGCTTCGTACAAGGACTCGTCGGCTTCTTAAAAGTTTCCAGCCTCCTCTTGGGCTTCGTACAAATTGTCCCGACGACCTCCTAGAGGTATAGGAACAGAACCTAGTCATCCTAATAGAACAATCCTTTCATAGAGTCTACTACTGTTTCTCAAAGCATAGTACGAAAGATAAAACTCTAGACACGGACAGTCTAACTTCCTTGAGTCCCAAAAGACATTCTCAAGTGACCCCTTCGTTAAATAGGAAGGAAACCCGCAGACTCGGATAGTCTCAATACCCTTTGGATTTCCAGTTTCCCCAAAGAAAAGGAAACAACCCCGATCCTCAGATCTAACCCATGAGTACAGTGATGCTCATATAAGAACTGATTTTCTCTTTCAAAATCAGTATACTGGACCTGTCACTTAACTGACACAATAACCTTAGTCTTCTCTTGGGCTTTGTACAAATGATTCTCCCCAGCGGAGTCAAACAACTTTTAGCCTCTCTCTCGGGCTTTGTACGAGACACATAAAAGACTCCCTCGTTGAGTCAATCCCCCTTTCGCCTCCATCTCGGGCTTTGTACGAGATACAAAAAGGTTCTTATTGAGCAAAACAAACAATCGCCTCCATCTCGGGCTTTGTACGAGATACAAAAAGGTTCTTATTGAGCCAAACAAACAATCGCCTCCATCTCGGGCTTCATACGAGATACAAGAAAACTCCCTTGTTGAGTCAAATAGCCTCCATCTCGGGCTTTATACGAGATACCAAAAGACTCCATCGTCGGGTCAAAATCTTTTAGCCTCTCTCTCGGGCTTTGTACGGGACACAAAATTGCCTCCTCTTAGGCTTTGTATAATGATTTTCCTAGTGGAAATTAGCCTCCTCTTAGGCTTTGTATAAGAAAACCACTGGTTGATCCAATTAACCTTTTAGCATCAAAGTTGTGCCTCGTTCACAGTATACAAACATCAACAACTCCTTCCCCTTCATCTAATCGCTGTAAGCGGCAAGCCTCTGGATCATCTATATCCACGCCACTGTCCCTCTTTTAGCATGAGAAATTCCTAAGGAAAGATGGCATTGCTCTACACTGAGTTAAAGTCTTCTCCTTCAGGTTAAAACCCTTTCTTCGGAAATTATGGCATTGCTCGGATCCGCGTATCCCAGTTAAAGTAATTCTCCTTCTCCCCTCTTTAGAGATGACAAATTCTCTCTAAAGCCGAGGTCTTTCAGCTTCACGTCTTGGGCTTTGAACAATACACAAATAGACCTTTCAGCTTCACATCTTGGGCTTTGAACAAGATACAAACCACCTTCAGCTTCACATCTTGGGCTTTGAACAAGATACAAACCACCTTTCGCTTCACGTCTTGGGCTTTGAACAAGACACCAAAAACCAATTTCCTCCCATAGAATAGGAGGAACTACGAACGCTCTGATTTCCCTGTTTCGGTAAACGAGAATACGTAGGCATAAGATCGAAAGAAAAGATCTTAGCGAGCGCAATCAACAAAAAACCCAAATCCCATATCTCTATCAATCAAAAGCAGTATTTCAAAAGCATCAGTCCTAACATCCTAATCCTTGTTCCCCGCCAGAAACCTTCTGCCCAGGTAAAAAAGAAAGAAAACAGTATTGGCGAAAATACAAATAACCAGTACAAAGGCCCCCCACATTGATAGCATCCGTAACCTAACAGACCGCTGTTTAAACTCAGTATGCAAGCAGGGTTAATTGGAGACATCTATTTCCCTTCCTTATTCAGCTCACAATAGGATAAAAAATGAATCGACCTGTAGTCAAAGCTCAAACCGCAGAGAGCGACCAGCGCTTAAGAACCGCGTCCAAAATCGCTCGCTACACAATGTGTTGTGATTATTTATAAAAATAAGGGTTACTCCCTATTTATAGATTTAGGTTTACTTGTTCTCCAAGCCAAAGCCCAAAACTATAAAAGCCCAAAATACCTATTTTAGAACTATATCAAATCAAATCTAAATCAAATCTGTGTGAAACAACTGTTTCGACACACCCTTGCTTCGACACTTCGACACAAGGAATTACAATTTAACACTAATTAGGTTTTGTCACGCCACAGAATGAGAGACTAGTATGCTATTTATAATAAAACCTAACATACTAAACTAATGGGACTTTTAACAATTACTCATTACAAGCTAACTTAGGGTACAACCAAACTTAAACAATTGGATCATTAACACAAGACCCAATTTGACAACTACATACTAGAACACAATTCGACTACATCATGTAGGTCTTCGACAACCACATGTGAAAAGACTTCGACGACATGATACACTAGAGTTTGATCAAATATTTGACAAATCTCCACCTTGGATATAACTCTAACAACAAGAACAAGCTAGTTTTCTTTATGTAGCTTTATCAACTGCATACAGTGGAAAAACTTGCAACTGGCCAGCGTCTTGGTGATCATATCAGCAGCATTATGATCTGTCGAAACCTTCAGCACTTGGACTTCTCCATGCTCAATTATTCCTCTGACGAAATGCAGCCTCACATCAATGTGCTTGGTTCGCTCATGATAGGTTGAATTCTTCGACAGGTGTATTGCACTTTGACTATCACAATTAACAATGATACTTCGACCTTGAAGTTTTAGTTCCTTTGCAAAACCTTCAAGCCACAATGCTTCCTTCACAACTTTAGTTAGGGCAATATATTCCGCTTTAGTGGTTGATAAGGCTACAACCTTCTGAAGTGTTTCTTTCCAACTGATTGTTGTCCCAAACATAGTGAACACATATCCAGAAATAGATTTTCTGGAATCCATACAACTTGCATAATTAGAGTCGACATATCCTTCGATTGTTGTATTACTATCTTCACCCAAGGCTCCACCATAAATTAGGACTCTATTCAGAGACCCATTTATATACCTTAGAATCCACTTCAATGCTTGCCAGTGAGCCTTTCCAGGATTCGCCATGTACTTGCTTACAAGACTTACTGCATATGCTATGTCGGGTCTAGTACAGACCATAACATACATCAAAGAACCCACTATATTAGCATATGGAATGCTATTCATATAAGCTCTTTCGACATCAGTACTGGGACACTGATCTATACTCAGCTTGAATTGAGAGTTTGTCGGAGTCACAACATGCTTTGAATTCGACATACCATACTTTTAGAGAATCTTCCGTAGGTATGCCTCTTGATATAAGCATAATTTCGATTGCTTTATATCTCTTCGGATGTCAATCCCAAGAATCCTGGACGCAGCTACCAGATCCTTCATGTCAACTCCTTATTGAGTTCAGCCTTCACCCTCATTACATCTTCGACAATGTTGCTTTCTATTAGGATATCATCCACATAAAGCAACAAAATAACAAATGAATTACCACGTCGAAATTTGAAGTAAACGCAGCGGTCGAACCGACTTCTAATGAAAATTATGCGTGCCATGAACTTTTCGAATCTCCTATTCCACCGTAGAGGAGATTGTTTCAGTCCATATAAAGATCTCTTCAGCTTGCACATATAATCTTCCTCCCCCTTTTCGACATACCCTTCAGGTTGCCTCATCAGGATTGTTTCATCTAGATCACCATATAAGAACGCAGTCTTCACATCAATCTGTTCCAGTTCAAAGTCGAATTGTGCCACCATGGCAAGCAACATTCGAATGGACCTATGCTTTACAACATGAGAGAACACATCATTGAAGTCAACACCTTCTTTCTGAGTGAACCCCCTAGCAACCAATCTTGCCTTGTATCTCTTTGACGCCACTCCTTCGATTCCTTCCTTAACTTTGAAAATCCATTTACAGCTGACTAACCTAGCTCCAACAGGCTTCTTAATCATTTCCCATGTGTTTTTATCATGAAGAGATTTCATCTCATCATCCATGGCATTCAGCCATTCAGTCGTCTTTCGACTCCTCATAACTTCCTTATAGTCTATATGTTCTTCGTCAAGAACCTCACTTGTAGAGATTAAGGCATAAGTTATAAGATCTACATACCCAAGTCTCTTAGGGGGCTTGATGACTCTCCTCGACCTGGCTCTTGCTAGCAGGTAGTCATTATCAGTCTCCTCATCTTCGACAGCAACTTCTGCTTCATCTTCGACTTCATCTGGGATACGCAATTCAGCCTCAACATGCTCCACCTCAACAGGAATCTCTCCCTGTTCCATCTATTCGTCGGCATCATCAGTTTTCTTGAAATCCATCTCAGCTTCATTGAAAACTACATCTCGATTGGTGATACGCCTTCTATGACCTGGCTCTAGGCACCATAGCCTATAAGCTTTGACTCCTTCAGGGTATCCCATGAACATTCATTTCAGAGCTCTAGGTTCGACCTTGTCTTGCCTAATGTGAGCATAGGCCATGCAAACAAATACTCTCAGTCTGTCGAGACTAGGTGGATGTCCCGACCAAACTTCTTCAGGTGTCTTCATTTCTAATGCAGTCGAAGGACATCTATTTATTAGATATGTAGTTGTCGAAATAGCCTCAGCCCAAAACACCTTCTTTAACCCATTACTAGTCAACATGCATCTAACTCTTTCCAAAATAGGTAGATTAAACCTCTCTTTTAAACCATTTTGTTGTGGAGTACCTGCAGTAGTTTTGTGCCTTGCAATACCTGAGGCAGCACAAAAGCTGTCAAACGCCTCATTGCAAAATTCAACGCCATTGTCAGTTCTCAACATCTTGACCTTTCTGCCAGTCAGATTTTCGGCCAGAGTCTTCCAACCTTTGAAATTCTCAAAATTTTCATCCTTAGTCTTTTGTATGAATACCCATAACTTCCTGGAATAATCATCAACTATGGATAGAAAATACCTTGCTCCTGAATGTGATGGACCCCTTGCAGGCCCCCAAAGATCAGCATGGATGTAATCAAGGGATCCATGAGTTCTTTGTTTGCCTTTGTTGAACTTCACTATGAAAAATTTTCCAAGTACACATGGTTCACAAAATTTCAGCTTTTCGACTTTTTTTCCTCCAAGCATATTTTGTTTCTGTAATTCGACCAGACCCTTTTCACTGACATGGCCCAATCTCATGTGCCAAATTTCTGTCTCCGACAAAGGTTTCGTCGATGCAACATTTGTCGACAAATTACAACTTCGGCCTCAAGGGTATACAAGCCTTGTTTCTTCACGCCTCTCAAGACTTCCTTCAACCCTTCATGACTTTTAGGATACTTTTATCTCCCTGGAAAACATATCCCTTCTTGTCGAATTCACCAAGAGAAATCAAAATTCTCTTCAAATCAGGTACATACATGACTTCAGTCAATAACCTTATTGACTCATCATGGAGTTTGAATCTCACAGATCCAATACTTGTAATTTTGCAAGCTTTGTTGTTTCCCAGTAGCACTGATCCACCATCTTGATCACATAGCTCCTCGAACAATTCTCTGTGTGGAGTCATGTGCCAAGTGCAACCTGAATCCATTCCTTAGCTTCCATCCTTCTTTCATTAGTACACACGTGACCTACCTTTTGGCATCTCTCACAGTATTTAGGTTTCCATTCGCATTCCACCTTTTGTCTTCGCTTTTGGCCTTCGTGATCTTTAATTGTGACTTCCTCACATAGTTTCTGCGTCTCATCAACCTCCACCAATATTTGCGCATAAGTGACCTTGAGCTTCCATGCAGTACATTCATCTGTGAAAAGAGGATTACCTATCGCGCTGCCAATTTTGCCCAGACTTTTTTCCCCCCATAAATGTAAAGGAAGTTGAGGGAATTTGACCCACACTGGGACTATTCTAAGCATGCCTCGTTCCATCGAAAAATCTTGTCGCCATTCCATGATAACCATCGGCATATTTTGAAACTTATACGGCTCCTTCATTATCACCTCATCCCTATTTTTACATGACTTGAATTTTAGAATGAAATATCCTTCATTATTATAGTAGATTTCTGGCAGTGTCACAAAACTCCATGTTCTAGTCATGTAATTCTTAACAGCGCGCATATACAAATTCGTTCCAAGAACATACATTATCAATGATGTTTCCCAGAATCTCATCTCCGATTCAACATCTTCTTCTTCGATTTCCACTTCCACTTGGTCGTCGACAATCTTGGGCGCACTAAACTGAATTGGCATTCCATTTGTAGCATTACGATTGCACCTAATGACATCCACCCACAACTTTTCATCTCCTTTCCATTTATCCCCTTTCTCAGAAGATTTAGGGTTTTCATTGACCTCTTTCTCATCATTCCTACCCATCTTCTCGCATGCGTCAGGTATTGCTCCCACATTTTCATCTTCCAATTCATCTTCAATCAATTTCAAAATCTTTCCCGTTGAGTTGTTTTGCTCCGGCGGCTAGGTTGTCTGTTTCTTCGGTATTCCCCGCCCCCGTGACATAGCTATACGGTAGCTGTATATTATTATTATTATTATTGATCTAAAAACTAATATTGGAAAAATTAAAAATAAATAATGAGTTAAAATTAACAAAAACTATTAAATCTTGTCAAACTATTAAAAAATGTTAAACTATTTTAAAATTTTTGAAAACACTACCTATAGACAACATGTTAATAAAAAAGTAATGTTTTGATCGTTAAATTTAAAAAATCTGTTTATCGGTCCATTAATTTAAAGAAACTTACTATCCACAATGACAAATTTTAATATTCATGTCATATATTATGGGAAATTTTGTAATCTTTTATTATAAATTTGTCCAATTAGACATTTTCAATATATATATATATATATATATCACTACTACAAAATGGCCAAACAACAACGCCGGGTTTACAACGGTATCCTATACACCATTCTTATAGTGCGTACTGGATGCGCGCGCATTATTTAATTAGAAACTCAAGGGTATAATAACGGTTGTTATGAAAACCGTGATGATAAAATCTAGCTATCATGAGTTCGAACCTCATCACCCTTAAATAGTTTATCCATTTGACGTAAATGCTCCCTTTTTAAGTTTTATTAATATTTAACTAAAAAATAATAAGGATATCACGACGGATTTTTCTCAAAACCGTTGTTACAAATTGAAGCTTCTTTTTATGTATTTTAAACACCAAGTATATATATCAATTTATCCATTGAAAAAAGAAACAAGACGAAACAACCCTAACACCAACGCCGTCACCATTGTCGGGAAGAAGACAACAACAACAACAAAGTGTTCTACTTTAAGGTGTTGCAATGTCACATTTGAATACAAAATCATCCAAAGGTGTTTCTACGTCTTGTTCTAGTGTAAAATCTCGATTTGGAAATTTTTGTGGTTGTGATTGTCGTATGGTTTCGTATCAATGCAAGAAGGGACAAAATAAAGGAAGGCTTTTTTGGAGATGTCCATTTTGGAGGAGCGATGAAACATGTAATTTGTTCATATGAGATGAAGACGTGGGAGAAAGAGATGGAAATGACGATGAGAGCATTATGAAGTCAGAGTTGGAAGTTGTGGGCTATCTGAAGGTTATGTATGAGGATTTAAAGAAAAAGAACAAGAATTTGGAGAACAAACTGAAATCAGAGATATTTTCTGGAAATATCAAGATGTTATGTTTTTTTGTCTCCTTTATGTTTAATATTTACTTTGTTATGAAATGTAATAGATGAATTAGGGTTCGAATTACATTGTTGATGTTTAAACTGCAGATGCATTGGGAATTACATTGTTGATGTTTAAACTGCAGATGCATTGTGAATTACATTGTTGATGTTTAAATTGCAGATGCATTAAGTTAGAAGTTAAGGCGCACCTTTTCTTTTTTATTTATTTTAAAATTCATAAATAAAAGGGTTATCACTACGGTTCTTCTGGTTAACCGTAGTGATATATTTATAATAAATAAATACCTATCTATACGATTTTATTTATTTTAAAAGTCACAGATAAAAGGGTTATCACTACGGTTATTCTGGTCAACCGTAGTGATATATTTATAATAAATAAATACATATCTATACGGTTGTTATTGTTAACCGTTGTGAAATAGTTTACCCATATATAAGCGAAATAACTTTCACTTAATTGACAGTAACGCCGTTGCCTTCAAAGTGAAACCCTAGAACCCATTTTTTCTCTTCGTTTTCACCATTAGTTGTGAATCTTGTGCTTCATACATTAAGTTATTCTTCTTCTTCCATCTATTGTTAGATATTTCGCATTATCTCGTTTGTTGCATGTTGTTTTTGTTAATTGTTCTCATTTTTTCAGATTCGTTTTCACTATCTTAACAAAGATCATACTTTGGAAACTTTATAATGTTTGTGTTGCTATGGAAAAATGTATAAGAAGCATGCAGCTATGATGGAAACTTCATCCACCTTATACTTTTTTTTCATAGCATCACGAACAAGATGCTAGTAAATGAAGAAACAATAGTGTAAGCAAACTTTATCTTGTTTTAGAAGCAATGAAAAGAAGTATAAGAAGTATGAAGCTTTTGTGTAAGCTTCTTCCTCCTTATATTTCTTTTTCATGGCTTCCCAAACTAGTTCAACATCATAATTGATTCCTGTTCCACGATTAATTTCATTAAAAGGTGCGTTATTCCTGTTCCTCTCTTTACTCATCACTGGATTATGGTTTTAGGGTTTGTTTTCAACTGAGGATGCTCATTTTTGAAGTTTGCTTTGTTTCCTTTCAGGTTAAGGGGATGATACAGGGTGATGATACTGGTGGAAGCAAGCGTATTATATCAGTTTATAATTTCTGGATCTGGTATAGAATGTTGTTTGAGTTTATCATATTCTATTTACATTGTTTGTTTAACTAACCCTCACTTAAAGTTTGCTGGTGGTAGCAAGCGTATTATATGAGTTTATAATATCTGGATCTGGTATAGAATTTTGTTTGAGTTTATTATATTCTATGTAGATTGTTTGTTTCACTAACCCTCACTTAAAATACATTCAATTAATTTGACATAGATACTTATAATCTGCAAATTAAGTTGTATTTGAAAACCAACTTAAACAAACCAATGTTGTTTTCTGATTGCATGCCTCTCATCATTTATCTCACGTTCTTTTATATATAGATTATGGTATAATGACCTGGCTCCTTAGATGCATCACCATCTTCCATTATAGTTAAATCAAAGATGAGGCAAATTATCCAATGTCTTGTTGATCTTATGGAAATTTAACTATAATCAAAGATATCGATATATCGAAGGAGTCAGATCAATAAACCACAATATATGTAAAAGAGCGTGAAATGCACAATCAGACGAATGCAATCAGAAAACAATATCGGTTTGTTTAAGTTGGTTTTCAAGAACAGTTTAATTTGCAGATTATAGACATCTTCATCAAATTTAATCCATGTATATTTATTTAGTGAGGTGTTTGGAAAACAAGCAATCTACATTTAATATAATAAACTTAGGGTACTTACAACAACGGTTATCTATTGTAACCGATATCATAAGTAATTTATGTTTTATATAAATTCGCTGCTGATGGGTTTCGAACCCATAACCTAAGTGTATGTATCGCAACGGTTTATTATCATAACCGTTGTGATATATGGCGCGCGTCCTGCCTTTCAATAACGGTTTCCAGACCGTTGTAGAAACAACGAACTTACAACGACAATCTACATAACAACGCATTCGCCCGCATCATTATATGTCATTCCTAACCGTTGTTAAATGGGTTTTTCGTAGTAATATATATATATATATATATATATATATATATATATATATATATATATATATATATATATATATATAGAGAGAGAGAGAGAGAGAGACCAATAAGTTAGATTTTAAATTGGAGGGTCCAAAACTTCTTTTAAAAATAATAAGACGATCAAAAGTATATCTAAGCCTTTATTTTTCACTTATCAATTCTTAAAGTTGAAAATCAAAACATTTGATAGCTATTTTAAAGACAGTTTATAAAACATGAGGGAGGGAGAGAAAAAGGAAGAACTTTAGGGTTAGTGATATAGATTTTCATTTTTCTCCAATTAGTTTTAGAAAAATAGAGATTCCGAATTCATTAATTACTGGATCAAGTTAATTTTGTAGACAAGGTTCGTCAGACACATTGCTACTCGTTACAACCCCAACAATAAAATGTACACAAGTTAATTTTGTTTACAAGTTAGTTTTGTACATAAGTTGATCAAGTTGAATTCCTTTAATGTCTCATATGTACACATCTCAATCCCTAGTAGAAAATAAATCCATTGCACAAGCTCTTTAAAATGCGTGTGATATATCGGTTTCTAATTTTGCCAATCCATGCAACAAACGTAAGTGTCTCTCAATCAAGATACCCGAAGATACTTACAAAGAAGGTCTCAAATGCTGCAAGAATAATTTACACGGGAGATTGACCAATATTAAAGGTAACATACCATTGAAGGCATTAGAATTATTTGATAAACTCATGATTTTATGGAGCCCAATAACTAATTGGGATTTAACTCCTTTTGGATGTGGATTTTTTAAATGTTTTACTTAAATAAAGAGAGGATTTCAACAAAATTTAGAGTGTAGGGACATGAAACTTTAACCCTCGCTCATGCGTTTGTCTGCATAAACGATATATTTTAGACTTGAAAGTTTGAAGATTACAAATGCTTAAGTATGGTTGGGAATGCATGTTTTTCCATTAGAGTATTAAGAACCAAATACTTTATTTGCAATTACTTATGGTATTGGAAGTCCTTTATCAATTGATGAGCTTACTAGAAAAATAATATTGGGGGATTTTGTGAAGATGATAAAAACACAAGAAGAGTGAGGTTGAATTGTGTTAGATTTTTCTTTCTTTTTTAAAAATCTCTTATCAGATTCTGAAGACAGAGTCTAGAATCTAAATCAGAGTTAAGTGTTTAGTAGTGGATTAAAGCAGTTCAGAGATAGAAAGGAAAGAAAGAGACACACAACCAATTATCTTGGTTCCTCCCAAAAATTGAGAGTAGTCCAGACCCCTTGCATTTCAAAGGGATTTCACTATAATCAAAAGTGATTACAATTGTTCCTGCCAAAGAAAGAGACTTTCAATCCTCAAACACACATGTAAGAAACTTCTAATGATCAAGCACACAAGCAAGAAACTTCCAATGCTCAAACACACAAGTAAGAGACTTCTAACTCTCAAGCACACAAGCAAGAGACATTTTAGATGCTCAAGCACTTAGCAAGAGACTTAAAATGCTCAAGCACACAAGCCAGAGACTTCTTAAACTCTAAATTACATTTAAGAGATTGTGAAAAACTACACTTGATATACAATTAGAGGTGTAGAAAAAATATAACACAGAAAGAATTCTTAAGAGTTAAGAATTTTTAGAATATGCAAGTGTTAAGATATTCTAAGTTAAACTTGTGCTTTTTAAATGTCCATTCTCAGTACTAGTACTAAGTTATCTTCATAAATTTTAGTTTATGGTCTTGCGCACTTGAACATTTGTTAGTATACCCTATTGTACTTTAAATACTTTATTATCATCAAAACCTTAGAGATATGGTACAAACCAATTTTGTTCCAAGATTTTCACGTGTGCAGATAGACCTTAACATGTCAGATACTTTCCATGATCGTATTTTGATGGGACACAGTTCAAAAATGAGTTAAAAAAGGTAGTATGACGAAGTGACACTCAAGTCGTCTCGCAAGGACTCTAAGTTTAAGTTAACCGAACTAAACAACAAAATTGGGGGTTTGGGATTTCAAATAATTGAAACAAAATTAAAGTAAACTGAAAAAAAAAATATGATGAACGAGTTAACTTACTGGTTCAGTTTCAGACTTATCATCGACTATTACCATTGAAAGCGCATTTGAAATCCCTTTTCTACAAAAGGATAAATACGCTGCATCCGAAATTTTAGTCTTTGGTCATGCACACTTGAACATTTCTTAGTATACCTTATTGTTCTTTAAATACTTTATCATCATCAAAACCTTAGAGATATAGTGCAAACCAATTTTATTCAAACAACCTCCCCCTTTTTCATAATGACAAACACAAGTATATGAAAATAATGGTTGTTAATTTAATTATCTGGTTGACTTCAGGGTCTGAGGTTTGTAAGCTCCCCCTAAGTCTAATAGTCCAAAAGGTGAGCTTTGTAAGCTCCCCCTAAGTCTAATAGTCCAAAAGGCGAGCTTTGTAAGCTCCCCCTAAGTTTAATATCCCAAAAGGTGAGCTTTTTAAGGTCCCCCTAAGTTCTATCCAGGTTAATTAAATTGATCTTAAAAGAAGAGTAAAATAATCTTCAAAATTTAAGCAAAAATAGTTCTTAACTATCAGTTTCAAGCGCTTAAATACTTATATATCTACTCCCCAATTTGTCATCAACAAAAAGAATAAAGAATAAAGGAAGTAGAAAAAGATTTTGAAGAAAATTAATTTTAAACCAAACAAAAGAGTTGTCATATTGCACATAAAAATTTCTGAAAAACTCAGCAATAAAGGACAACAAAGGGTACTAAGCCCAAATTCTAGGGTATTTTCTTCAAAATCTCCAAGATGGATTTGATGTCAAACTCTATAATATGTTGCTTGGAAACCACATAGTGTAGTTGAGTATCCATTTTGTCATGTTTTTATATCAGCTACTGAAGCTAGTTTCTGCTCTAATTGCTCCTTCCTCTGACTTGTAGAAGCAACAGTCTCAGAAGTGAAGGATTCTAGGTTTTGTAGAACTAAATACACAGAGGTTCTGAGGGTATCCCACTGAGGAACATAAGTAAGTGTGTCAGATGCAGTGAGTCTTTCAGTAACCATTTCATATATCCTATCATGCAAAACAAATATATATTCTTCCACTTGGGCTATGATGTGAGGTGGAAGGTTTAGATAGAAATTTTGTGGAAGGGGTGAAGGAATATGCGAGGTCATTTATTCTTAGAAAGAAACAAGTATTGTGCCAGAACCTGACACATTATTTGGATCAAATCCTTAAGGTTGAGGGCCACATTGTGTTTTTGGTACAATTTGGTCAAGTGTGGCTTCTGGTTGGGGTTCGTCTTCTGGTTGAGGGGATTGTGGGGCAGTGTTTTTTATCAGGATAGGGTTCAGGTTGAGCTTCATGTTCTGGTTGAGGTTGAAAAAGGTTTGGTTGACGTTCAAAGTTAGGTTGGGATTGATGTTCAGGTTGATGAAGGTTGTTTTGGTCTTCGAATTGGTGAGATTCAGAAAATTGATGTTGAGGGTCAAAAGATGCGGTTTTAAGGGGTATGGCTTGAATTGGATATATATTCATAGTTTCAAATTCTGATATTCAGAACTAGAACTTGATTTTGCATTGGAAACATGGATAAGGGATTCAAACATGGTGTTAAAGGGAATTTGTTAGTTAGGATCTGAGTATAGTACCAATTGGTTTTATTCATTAGTGAACTCACCAGCTAGGTGACTTGTGAGTTTCACTAAGGCAAATATTATAGGGAAAGTTTATTTTTGAGAAACGTTCAAGTGCATCTTACTAAAGGTATGAGAAACTGATTTATCAGCATCAGATTCAGATGTTGGTTTGGGAAAGGGCATGACGAGATTTATAGAGAGAGTCTTGTCATGTTTAGGTGAGAGAGTGTGTTCTAATGAATATTGTGGTTATTGATGAGGGAATGGCATTTTGGTTTTAGGTAGAGGATTGGAATAATATAAAACTGACTAAGAGAAAGGATTATAAATCATACTTATAATTGCAGATTCTACAGCATCTGAAGCTTATGCACCAACTGTAGCTTCATCCATGATGTCTTCTTCCACCTTAGTTTTAAGATCTTGAGTCTATGATGCACCATCGGCTCTCTCTTTTTCCTTGAAAATAGCTTCTGTAGTATCTTCTACTTGCAGAGCTTGATCCATCAGAACCTCAACATTAGAGGGATCTTCCATAGCTTTATCCAGCAGGGTAGATGTTATCAGCTTTTAATCTTCTATATTAGTTTCCTTCATCAAGTCCCGAACTAAATTTTTTGCTTCCTTTGTCTTCCTCTTCTTCTACTTCTTCTTAATTTACAGGAAAAATCATCTTTCTTACTTTCTTTGAAGGTGCTTGTTTGACAGAAGAAGAAGTTATCTTCTGAGGAGTCTTCCAAGTGGCTCCGCTTCTGGTCTTGGTAGGCATCAAGACAGCAGAAGATACCACTTCCTTTACTTCCTTTTGAATAGATGCATAAGCTGTAATGCCCTGTATAATAAATACCTAGAATAATACTATACAAGCGTTTTATTTGGTACTGACACCAACATAAGTGCCTAATGGCGTAATCCACATACTTGACCATTCTAAAAACATAAACACAACCTATGGTACAAGATATGGAAACTAGCCAAAACAATAAAAACTAATATCAATATACAATATCCTTAATTGTATACAACAAATTACACAGCGAAAACTAAAGCTAAGCTTCTCTTGAAACATCAAGGCATAACTCCACTTGTAAATCAAACCTGTAAACATCGCCTGAAAAATAACAACAATAATGGGGTGAGATATTAATCTTAGTGAGTTCCCTATCTTATGGATTATCTCGGCTTTACAAGGTTCTAGCCAATCCTAACTCAAGTCAAAAGGGATGGGATATGACCTTGAGTTCACAATCTCACATTATATGGAAACATGTTCATGAGTTCACCAACTCAAAATATCACTAATCGGTAACCTCATCAAGGCATCCCCTTTTCTCGTCCTCTTCTACGTCTAGAAGTCGGCACGAGTCATGGATCTTTGCACTTACTTGACATACGAAATGGATTTGGGTTCTACAGGCCATTAACCGTTATGAACTGTCACTTCAGGTCATTAACCATCACAAGTCTCTACCCGTAGGTTCCATTCGTACTGCATGCGGGAATCAAACCTGCCAAGTAATAAATCATGCGTACATTCCGGAGGAGCTCACTATATAAGCCTCAACTCGCGAAAATGGCAACTCAAGGAAACGGTTCCGATTACGTGATCTCACACATAAACATGATTGTATTCGACAATCACAAGGCCACATTTGCATTTTCTCATAAAACACAAAGGTTTACACACATGTTCCATACTAGTGTCTCACTCTCCTCTAGACCATTACTCGTCGAGGATGCACACCTAGGCATCGACGCACGAGCATCGCCATCTAGATTCTCTATCACAATCCTAGTCACAACCTAGAATCATATCATTTAGTTTTGGGTTAAAGTTTCCTCACTCTTCCTGATTCATTTTAAGCATGCATTTTCTCTCAATCATACTTAACAACAATTAGATAGATATGGCATAACACAATTTGCATAAGTAAACACTTATCACAATACATCACATTTTCATTCAATTGCCACCAAATAATTAATCTCACATCATACTCAATATTTTCACATTTTATTGGGTAGAGGATCGTCATAGCTTTCCAACGATACCAAAGGAACTTCATAGAAACTCAATGGAACATCTCAACAATTATCACAGATCATAATCACACATATATCGACTATGCAATGCATTTATTCCGCACTTGAATCGTTAGAAACATTGATTTAGCAAAATTACACATTAATCAACTTCTAACCTAACATTCTAACAACTCTACTTCTACACTTAAGGTTCTGCCTAGAACCCACCTGATAATCGAAGAGGAGTTTGAAGAAGATGATGAAGATGAAGATCTCCAAGTTTCTTCCCAAGCATTTTCCTATTTCCCTCTTCTCTTCTCTTCCTTTTCTCTTTTTTCTGTTTTCTTCTTCTTTCCCAACTTTTCTTTTCTCTTTCTCTTACAAATATATATATATATATATATATATATATATATATATATATATATATATATATATATATATAACCCAATAGAGTAAAATATCTCCAGTTGATATTTTATCGTCTCACACCAATTGATCAATTATTAGAGTTACCTTAAAATCTTTTCTTGAAATAATAACATTGATCTGCCCCTTTCTAAAATAATTGATCTCTTCAAATTTCGCTAGTTGCTCTATTGATCCTAATTAACAATACTTAAAGAATTCCATTATTCCAATTAACCAAGGATAGAGCACATAAACACTCATCTGATCTTATCTGATATCCAATTGAGTGTTTAGATAATATGGGGTATTACATAAGCATTTTTCTTTGGTGGCTTCCGAGTCTTCTTTTGAGCTTTAGAAGCAACCTATTTCCTCTTCATTTAATCCTTGTAAGCATTTTTAGGAGGATTTGGAATGTCATCCATAGTTAGAAGTTTACCAGTTTCGTGTTTTGTGAGCTTGATATACTCTAAAATCACCTACGGATTGTCCATCTTGGAAATAAAAGGAAAATCCTCAATGTAACCAGTCTTACCACTTCTGGTGCTCAGTGGCTTCAAACTTCACCGCATCCTCCATGAAGAAAATCAAAGTGTTGATTTTAATGAACATCCCGATGCATCTGCTAAATTGAACTATTAATTCACAACTCTCCTCATTGGAAATTGAGTAGCATCATCAAAGCAGATGTTTTAGGAACTTTATTTTTAATATTATAGTTTGTTTCTCTTTTTTCATTATTTTAACTTTGTTACAAAAAGACATTTATTTTGCTCTTCCAAAACTTCAAAAGTAAAAATCAAGTTCTAAAACCTTTTAAATATATCGAAAAAATATCCTAAAGACAAGATGCTACAAAAAATATTTTTTTGATCGTTCGATATTAAGAATATGTTATTTGATCCCTTAATTTTATTTTATGTTGAGTTATGGTCCCTTGCAATATTTCCGAGTCAATTTTGTTGATGGGACAATGTCTACAATGTCTACATCAACAAATTAAATATACAACTCATAATGTATAGGAAATTATATAAATTTGTCATTTTAAATTTGTAATCAAAATGAACTCAAAATAAGGCAATGGACAAAAATTTGGTTGTTACAATGGGGAACAATATATTTATTTAACAGTAATAAGAGGATAAAATGTGTATTTCAACCATTTTTTTTAAAATAAAGAAGGCATAGAAGAGGGGACTACTAGAATAAATGGAATTGATAAAAAAAATGGACCAAAACAAGAGAAAGAGGGACCAAACCAAAACCTTGGTGATATTACCTAAAATTTGGTATACTAAGTCTAACATTTCTATAACTATACAAAAGAGCTCAAGGAAGCTCATTCCAAAAAGTGTAATCTAAGTAAAGTTATAGGTTAGACTTGGATAAAATATGTGCACATTAATTCTCTTTCTTGAAAATGCAAGAAACCAAAAATATTCATATGTGAATAAGTCTTATAAACATGAAAGCTTAAGGAAGCTTATTGATTTATAAAAATAATCTGTATGCCCTTTTAAGCCTTATAAACTTATTAAATATTTTAAAGTTTTAAATATGTTTTATAAATTATTTAAAATTTTAATGTTAATTGTTTTGAATTGTAAATAGTATGATTTGACTTTTAATAATTTCAGGGTTTCTTTTCTTTCTTTTTTTTTCTAATACTTTTAGCTATAATAAGCTTGGTATGCTAAGATATAGCTATCCATATAATTTATTTTTTTCCTCTTAAATAATTTCTGTTTGTTGGCTAATACATATTGCTTCATTAGGCTTAGAATTTAATGCCTAGAGCTTAAAAATAAAAATTATAAGTATAAAAAGATTTTCACTTAGAAATACATAATCTCTAAAAAATATTTCAAACAAACATAATATTTCACAATACATCATTGAAATTACAATATACTAATATAGGGAAACAAGCTTGCCCAATTATTCATTTGACAAAACACTTTAATAACAATAAAAAATAATAATAAAATGTTAGCAAGACACTCAATCTACTCACTTTGCAAAACATTTCATATTGTTGGTTGAAATTCACATGAGTATTTTTAGTTCATGTTGGTCACATTTCTAAATCGGATGTATCTCGTGAATTTCAACCAATAATAATGCAAAATGCTAGAGAATATGTTGTTAACAGTTATCTTATCATAAACAATTATTATAATTCACATACATTCTTATTCAATAACAACACATAAGATATTTTAAATCCTTAGACACATCTATATTCAGGAGGGATGGTTTTTTGACAAGCACTGATGATCAAGCTGAGGTCAAGAGGTATGTTTACGCTGATTCCAAGCACATTCGCCTTAAGTGCAATACAAAGACATGTTGCAGCTTCCAAATCAACCAAATCATCAATTAATGTACAACATTTACCACCAAAAGGAGGATTTCCATAGTTAATCATCCCTAAAAGACCAGCACAATCTCTTAACTTTAAGCTGTCTATGGGGCATTGACCTTGTGGTGAAGGTGGAGCTGTATTAACTGAAGGTGTTTGGTTTGGTGATGATGAAGCGATTGGGGAAGGTGCTGGATTTGGTGATGGTTGAGAACCATGAACATCAATGAATGTTGAGTAAGAAAGAAGAGAAAGCACTAAAATTATAGATAAAAACTTGTTGAAAGCCATGACTTATACTAGTTTTCTAATTAAATGTAGCAATAAGATGTGTTGATTGAAGTTGGATGTGTGAATCTTATTTATAAGCAAGAAAAAAGTGTGGGTGAATGTTATAAATCTAATTTGAGTGAATAGGGACTGAATAGATTTATTTTTTTACCACATTGTTCTTATTTTTGAATACTCTTTTACAGATAATAAAATTGTTTGATAGATATATTTTTAAAATGTATTCTAATATATATATATATATATATATATATATATATATATATATATATATATATATATATATATATATATATATATATATATATATATATATATATATATATATATATATATATATATATATATATAATTTTTTATATTTTATAATATATTTTAATATCTCTTATTATAATTTAGATATAAATGTTATTTAAATATAAAAATCATAATATATTTTAAATTTTTTATATTTCAAAATCAATTATATTTATATGTGCGAGATGGATAATATATACTCCAAATTACCTCTATTCCTCTCTATTTTACAGTGATAATATTTATATTTGTGTATACCATATGAATATTTACTATACATATCATAATTATTTTTGTGAGTGTCAAATAAATATGAGCTATATTGTCATTTCTATGAGTTATATTAAATATGTGTAAACGTTCACTTTTTTTGAAAGATTTCGCAAACACATGAATTCTTTCCATGTGATGTGTTATGTATAAATTTACAAATTTCTTTTTCTTTATATTATTATTTTCTTTCAATTTTCCTTGGAAAAAATAATTTACCGTGTATCTTATACAGTCTCAGATACTGTATTTGTTTTTAATTCAAATAATACGTATCTTATTACTTTTAATTTGAAAGTGTAAACACTTTTTTTTCAAAAAAATAAATAATATTGTAGTTAAATAAAACATAAAATAGATACAAACAATAAAAAAATAAAAAATAAAAAATAAAAATAAAAGAATAACCCTTTTTGATACCGAAATGAATAAACTTATAAGAGTAATGAAACATGAAAAATAAAAGAAAAATGTACTGTAGATATTATTTACAATTTTAGTTGTAATTTTAACATTTTTTTCATTCATAAAGAAAGATAATTCATATATTTTATTTTTTTAAGTTAAACAATATTACAAATATGTTATTAAGGTAATTTATTTTGCCATATTTTATATTTTAACTTTTAACGTCTATGTAATTTTGGTCACTTTATTTTAAAAAAAAAACAATAAAATTTTGATATTTCTATTATAAAAATCAACTTTTGGTTCTTTAATTTCAAATTTTGAAAGATTTAGTACCCACCGTATTTTTTAGTCAAATTTGTTGACGTGACACCGCTTAAGATTGACAAACTTAAAATTTGTATCATATTTTATAGGAAAATTTGACGATGAGTCCTCTTATATTTGTCAAACAAAACACGTTTACTTCTTTGAAATGAACCTCTAAATAAGGCAAGTGACCAAAATTCTGAAGAAAAACAATTAAAACTAAAGAATAAAAAAGTTGATTTTTAAAATAGAAGAGCTAAACATTATGTTATAAAAAAAAAAAAAAAAAGATCAAAACTGCATTGCTACACAAAATCATCCCTTAGCATCAGTTTCATTGAGATTCCATAGAATAAGTATCATAAATATGCAGTGTTAATTCTAAGTATCAAATATATCATGCTTAAAAACATTATGTTTTGAGTTATCCACATCTTTCTGGAAGGAAATAAAAATTTTGATTTTAAGAAAAATTCCGATGCATCTGCTAAATTGATCTCCTGCTTAACAACTCTCATCTTCCAAGTTGAGTAGTATCTGTGAAATAGACATTGCATAAACTTTATTTTTAAAATTATAGTTTGTTTCTCTTTTTTCATTACTATAACTTTGTTATAAAAAGACATTTATTTTTCTCTTCTAAATTTTCAAAACTAAAAATAAAAGGTTCCAAAACTTTTTAAATATATATAAAAAAAATTCTAAAGACAAGATTATGTGAGTGCATTCCTCCAATTAGTCATATTTTGAATGATGTCAAAACTAGAAAAGTGTTTAAGCGTCTTTGTATATTGGGCGATATCAACCAAAGTTTAGATGTGAATTGATCATCTTAGCATTAGGGTGCATACAAATGTGTTTGAAAATGATTGGAAGAGCCTTAGACACGATTCATACATCAAAAACAAAGTTTTATATGTGAACATTGTAGCATAGGCCGACACACACGAGTTCAGGTTGACCTATAGAAGCTTTCGTTTCAGTATAGGTCAACACATAGCTTGTACAGGTCGACCTCCATGCATCAATATTAAAGCCTGTAGGCTCGGCCCAAAGGTTTCCTCACTTAGGTCGACCTGAGTACCTTGACAGGCCGACCTATTGCTTTCATAGGCTGACCTATGGCATTCAAAATCTTAAAAATTGTATTTCCTCTTATTTTTTTCTTGCATCATTTTTGCCTATTTCCTCTCACATATATATATATATACTCATACATTCATCTTCTTCTAGTAAGGTACTAGTGTAAAACTTAAACGAAACTAGAATTACAAAATTTTTCCATCATCTTCAACCTTTCTTCTATGCATACACACAATCAAACTACACATAATCAATTTTTTGATTGGGTGACCATCACTACTACGAAAAACACATATAACAACGGTTGCGAAAGACCTATAATAATGGTTGAACAACCGTTGTTAGGTAGGGTGTGGTTGTAAGTGGACTATTTACAATCAAGGACTATTTTTTGTGATAGTAAACTAGGTAGCGCGCTATATACAATCACGGTTGTATTAAACAACTGTTGTTGTATGTCTTTTAATAAAATAAAAAAATGCAGTACTAGAACAACAATAGTAAGAAAAACAAGAACAAAAAAACAAAAAAACAACAACAACAATAACAACAACGAGAAAAACAAGAAGAAGAAGAAGAAGAAGAAGAAGAAGAAGAAGAAGAAGAAGAACAACAACAACAACAACAACACTAACAACAACAAGAACAACAACAAGAACAACACAAGGACAATAATAATAACAACAAGAACAACAAAGACAACAATAACAAAAAATAGAACAACAAGAACAACAACAACTACCATTGCTAACTTGGATTCATATTTTCCTTGTCTCATTCAAGTTGGGGAAGAGAAGGTGGAGTTTTGAAGTTTGTTAATGAAAGAAATGATACTTTCTAGTATTGTTTATGGAAGAAATGATATTTTTTAGCCTTGTTTAATGGAGAAATAGAGTGTTGTAAATGAAAGATGGTGTTTCGAGATAGAAGATGAAGATCATCTAAGTTGGAAGTTCTTCTAAGTTTTAGGTTTCAGGTCGATCACTAATGGTAGGTTCTTGAGCGTTGATACTCACTAAAGGACGTCCAAGATTTGTTTAAGGACGGTGAAGAAACTCAATAAACACGCTTATATTTCCCAATGACCCTGAGTGACTTCTAAACACGCTACATACAACAACAGTTGTATTAAACAACTGTTGTTATATGTCTTTTAATCAAATATAAAAAATGCAGCAGTAGAACAATAATAACAACAACAGCAAGATTCAAACTCGTGACCATGTGCTACATACAACAACAATTGTATTAAAGAACCGTTGTTGTATGTCTTTTAATAAAATATAAAATATGCAGCAGTAGAACAACAACAACAACAAGATTCGAACTCATGACTATGCGCCACTTTTTACCATTGTTGAAACTTTCATTTATGGTAAAAAGTGGCTTAAAAATGAAAATAAAAAGAAAGTGTCTAATTGATTAGATTCTTCAACGGTGGATCCTTTGGACGTGGTAACGAGGGTGTTGCTGTATATCCTTTTTGTAGTAGTGCATCTAAATTTGGGTTGATAACGTTCAATTAGATTGGTGTAACCGAGAATATTTGGTTGGTATCTTTGTGTGTTTCAAATAAAAAAGCCAAGACAAAGTTTTCCTTCAAGATCATTGGGATTTGAAGGTTATGGACAAGATCACGCAAACACGGATTCGACCGAGTGAATGCCTTGGGACAAGGTGGTTCCTTGCAAGGGACTAGCGCGAGACGGTGAACCGTGTTCGGGAATCTTGGGTTCAACAAGTGTGTGCTAGGAATTAATTCGACTGATCGAAAACCTTGAAGACGAGGAGGTCTTGCAAGCAAGTAGTCAAGAACAAGTGGATTGTAGTGGCATTGTCGGTGACTTGATCAAACTTTGATCAAGGGTATAGATGTGATAAAATAAAAAACAAACAATTGGGTTTGAAGGTTTAGAGCTCTTCATCTCTTGTATAAGCATTTTTCCAAAGATAAGGTTAATTGCAAGTATCTCAATTTGATTTCGAATTGAGGGCAGACGTACCCATAGCGAGGCCGATTCGAGAACTTCCTAAACAAATCTTTGTGTGTCTCTCTATCTCTCTATCTCTTTAATTTTTGTTTTCGCAAATTACCGAGTTCATCGTTGTTTGATCAATTCGATTGGAAATTGTTTTTCAATTATCTTTTAAAGTGTTGTTGTTGATATAATCATAATCACTTTGATTTTGATTGGCTTTTAACATCAACAAAACAAATTGAATCTTCAAACGTTATCGATCGCACACAAAGTGTTTGATAAATTGCCTTTGAGTATTTTAATGGATTTTTGTTCATTGGAAATAAGCTTTATGTATAGTTTTGCATTTGTGATAAGTGCAAATTGTACCTATTTGTGTAAATAAGTTTTGTTGCACTTATCGTTACTTTGTGTTAAAATTGGTTGAATAAACCCCACTTTATGTGTAAATACGTTTACTTTACGTTTTCGTGTGTATATTGCGTTTTCTGGTATATATCGTTGAGTTTAATTGATTTTGGCTCATTTTTGTAGGTAACTAATAAATGCCATCTTGCCATATTCTTGAAGAGCATTGAATAAGCTTTCCAGCGCTTCCGACCGTGCGTAAATCGGAGCTACGGTGCAGACGTTGTGGTCAAATAAGGGGCTATTTTTCTGTCATGTTCGCCTAGCGAGTGTGACAGCGAATGTTCGCTCGGCGAAGGCTGGTGAAGGTCCCAGCGAAGGAGGCTAGAAAGAGGCAGAGGAGAAAAAGGCCAATGTTCGCTTCGCGAACGTCCTAGCGAGAATTCGCTAGGCGAATAAAACGTTCGCTTAGCGAACTTCTGAAGAAAGCAAAGGGCAGTTTAACTATTCATAGGCACTTAAGTGCCATTTTCGTGCATTCGCCTAGCGAATGATCTGTTCGCCTAGCGAGCAGTGCAGAATTTGCAATGTATATAATTCATTTTAGTCACTTTTTATGTTATGGTTTTTGGGTTTTCTTGATCCCACTTCCATCAAACTTCATTCTTTGGTAGATTAACTTAGAAAACAACTGTGGAGCATGCATACGGATGAACCAGGGTGGATCTCTCGTCGATCGGCTTTGACAATCCGCGAGATGTTTGGTTCATTTCTCTTTTTCTTTGTGTTTTTCTTTATGGTTGGGTTGTGTATATGTATTGACTATGATCTCATGTATATTTGTCGCCCATGGCGTTGTATAAAACTTGCTTTACAAATCTTTATTGGTGATTGTCTCCGATTTTTGCTTTATGCGCGGGGTTTGGGTTGCGTTAGACATAACCTTCGCGGACTTCGATTAGGGATGATTATCTGTTAGTTTATGGACTCTAGAGATAGATTTATGAGCTAACAATCTTCAATAGGCGTCGAATCTCAATGTTTTCCGTGTTTCAAGGCTTCACTCGCGAGAGTGACGAAGAGAGTGACACGGTTGTTATCTCAACTTTGCGTTAGACATAACCTGTGTTGTGAGCAATGTTGGGTGATATTGAGGAGTATTGTAGGTGCAGTATAACTGGTCGGTAAGTTTAAGTTTGTGAGGAGTGATTTGTATGCATTGTCGGATGAGTTTTTCTCTCTGAAGAATGATTTCTTCTTGTTTTAATGTTTACTTTTATGTTTTCTTGTGTGAAACTATTTTAATCCAAACTCATAAACGCGAGAGACTGTCGAACGACATTCTTTCCCTCGAACCGATCTCTGTGGACACGACATAAATCCCGGAGGGAATTCTTCCGAAAATAAATATTTTTGCTGCTTGCCCTATTCTGCATTCAACAAAATGGCGTCGTTGCCGGGGATCGGTTTTGATATTGAATCGCATTGCGATAGCTTCTTTGTTTTTGAGTTTTGTATATATCGTATATATTGTCTGTTTCCATTATGTTTGTTCAAGTGCTGTATACATTTTGTTCCCGTAACGTTTGTTTAAGTGTTTGGTTAGGTCGCTTGCTTTTGGTTTGCGCGGTGAGACATTACTATGGCATGAAGGAAGGAAGGTTCTAGCTAAGCATCGTAAAGGCGTCGAGCTTACGACGTAAAACAAGCATGGTGTATTCTTTTCTTTTATTGTTGTTTAGTTTAGGTAGTGTGGTGAGTATTCATTAAACAAGTTGTACTCGGATTTTTCGTAAACTTTCAAATCTTCACTTTACAACTTGTTTAATGAATTTTCTACCGGTTTTTCAGTTTGTGCATATTAATAGTTTTTGTGTTTGTCAATGAGCTTGTTTTGAGTAGCTTGAGGAACTTTTGGTGATGTTCCATGTTTGATCGTTTCAACTCGCGGATGTATGATAATGATCTTGTTAAGTTTTGTACACGTCCGAGGTATGTATTTATCGCTTTCTATACATTAGCATATTCATGATACTTAGGTTTTTTACAAACTTCCATGCCATTCATTCTTTTGTATACTTATTCTTGTGTGAATCACTTTAGTTCCCAACCTTTTTGTGAGGAAGCCTTTTATTGTTCATATATGCACGGAGTACCAACATTCTTGTTCTAACTGGATTTTATTATGTTGAATCTGTTGTTTGTGTTGTTTATATGAATGCATGAAAAGGATCAAGGCAATTGTTTCATTTTGAGCACAACTACCTTAGCCAAATAGTCAATTCACCTTGTGAGTGTGTGAGAATTCGTAACCCCTTTGAGCTTTTTGACCCATGTTTCTATTTGAACTTAATGCTTGTATATGAGTATTTAGTTCATTTATTTTTGAATGGATTTTGTTTTTTTTTCTTGGACCTCAACTTTGTGTTGTTGTATGGATTTTTTCCTTGCCTTAGAAAGTAGGGAGTATTCACATGATGGTGCGGTTGAATTCAAGTTGGGGAGAGGATGATTATGTACTCATTGGTTGGATTCTATGCGGATTGAAAAAGAAAAGAAAAAATAGAGAAATTTGTGAAAGAGAAAAAGAAAGAAAAAAGAAGAAAAAGAAAAATCCTTGAAAAAGGAAACAAAAAGAGTTCAATAATTGTGCTAAATAAGTATTGTGTGTTGTGTAGCACTTGGGATTTTGGAAGAAGTTGGTTGAAATTTTGTGTGTGAATCTTTGTGAGTTTTCACTTCCTTAGGTTTAGGAAAGTTTTTGTTTCAATTACCTTTAGAAATTGCCCCTTGTTTGTTTACCCGACCACGTTACAACCTTGAAAGTCCTTGTGATTCTTGCCTTTGTATGTTCAATATGAATTTGTGGATGTATGCATAATTTAGTCTTTTGTTTGCATGAGTGTTGTGTGAGTGTAAAGTACCTTATTTTGTGTTTTTCATCTACCGATGATTGTTTTTACTAGGTGTGATTCACTTTGGAACTTGTGTTGTTTTAGAACGTTTGGCATGATTTTTGTATTTTGCGTTTGTTTCGTGACTATGTTGTCGTCGTAGCCAGTGGTAAGTATTTACTTTGTGTGTACCATTTTTCATTTGAACCATTACATTTGTTTTCCGTTTTTTAAAACTTGTTGATTCGCGATTCTTTGGTTATCACTCGGTTTCGTTGAGTTGTTTGATCTTTGTTTGAGGACAAACAATTATGTAAGTTGGGGAGAGTTTGATAAGTGCAAATTGTACCTATTTGTGTAAATACGTTTTGTTGCACTTATCGTTACTTTGTGTTAAAATTGGTTGAATAAACCCCACTTTATGTGTAAATACGTTTACTTTACGTTTTCGTGTGTATATTGAATTTTCTGGTATATATCTTTGAGTTTAATTGATTTTAGCTCATTTTTGTAGGTAACTAATAAAGGCCATCTTGCCATATTCTTGAAGAGCATTGAATAAGCTTTCCAGCGCTTCCGACCGTGCGTAAATCGGAGCTACGGTGCAGACGTTGTGGTCAAATAAGGGGCTATTTTTCTGTCATGTTCGCCTAGCGAGTGTGACAGCGAATGTTCGCTCGGCGAAGGCTGGCGAAGGTCCCAGCGAAGGAGGCCAGAAAGAGGCAGAGGAGAAAAAGGCCAATGTTCGCTTCGCGAACGTCCTAGCGAGAATTCGCTAGGCGAATAAAACGTTCGCTTAGCGAACTTCTGAAGAAAGCAAAGGGCAGTTTAACTATTCATAGGCACTTAAGTGCCATTTTCGTGCATTCGCCTAGCGAATGATCTGTTCGCCTAACGAGCAATGCAGAATTTGCAATGTATATAATTCATTTTAGTCACTTTTTATGTTATGGTTTTTGGGTTTTCTTGATCCCACTTCCATCAAACTTCATTCTTTGGTAGATTAACTTAGAAAACAACTGTGGAGCATGCATACGGATGAACCGGGTGGATCTCTCGTCGATCGGCTTTGACAATCCGCGAGATGTTTGGTTCATTTCTCTTTTTCTTTGTGTTTTTCTTTATGGTTGGGTTGTGTATATGTATTGACTATGATCTCATGTATATTTGTCACCCATGGCGTTGTATAAAACTTGCTTTACAAATCTTTATTGGTGATTGTCTCTAATTTTTGCTTTATGCGCGGGGTTTGGGTTGCGTTAGACATAACCTTCGCGGACTTCGATTAGGGATGATTATCTGTTAGTTTATGGACTCTAGAGATAGATTTATGAGCTAACAATCTTCAATAGGCGTCGAATCTCAATGTTTTCCGTGTTTCAAGGCTTCACTCGCGAGAGTGACGAAGAGAGTGACACGGTTGTTATCTCAACTTTGCGTTAGACATAACCTGTGTTGTGAGCAATGTTGGGTGATATTGAGGAGTATTGTAGGTGCAGTATAACTGGTCGGTAAGTTTAAGTTTGTGAGTAGTGATTTGTATGCATTGTCGGATGAGTTTTTCTCTCTGAAGAATGATTTCTTCTCGTTTTAATGTTTACTTTTATGTTTTCTTATTTGAAACTATTTTAATCCAAACTCATAAACGCGAGAGACTGTCGAACGACATTCTTTCCCTCGAACCGATCTCTGTGGACACGACATAAATCCCGGAGGGAATTCTTCCGAAAATAAATATTTTTGCTGCTTGCCCTATTCTGCATTCAACAAAATGGCGCCGTTGCCGGGGATCGGTTTTGATATTGAATCGCATTGCGATAGCTTCTTTGTTTTTGAGTTTTGTATATATCGTATATATTGTCTGTTTCCATTATGTTTGTTCAAGTGCTGTATACATTTTGTTCCCGTAACGTTTGTTTATGTGTTTGGTTAGGTCGCTTGCTTTTGGTTTGCGCGGTGAGACATTACTATGGCATGAAGGAAGGAAGGTTCTAGCTAAGCAGCGTAAAGGCGTCGAGCTTACGACGTAAAACAAGCATGGTGTATTCTTTTCTTTTATTGTTGTTTAGTTTAGGTAGTGTGGTGAGTATTCATTAAACAAGTTGTACTCGGATTTTTCGTAAACTTTCAAATCTTCACTTTACAACTTGTTTAATGAATTTTCTACCGGTTTTTCAGTTTGTGCATATTAATAGTTTTTGTGTTTGTCAATGAGCTTGTTTTGAGTAGCTTGAGGAACTTTTGGTGATGTTCCATGTTTGATCGTTTCAACTCGCGGATGTATGATAATGATCTTGTTAAGTTTTGTACACGTCCGAGGTATGTATTTATCGCTTTCTATACATTAGCATATTCATGATACTTAGGTTTTTTACAAACATCCATGCCATTCATTCTTTTGTATACTTATTCTTGTGTGAATCACTTTAGTTCCCAACCTTTTTGTGAGGAAGCCTTCTATTGTTCATATATGCACGGAGTACCAACATTCTTGTTCTAACTGGATTTTATTATGTTGAATCTGTTGTTTGTGTTGTTTATATGAATGCATGAAAAGGATCAAGGCAATTGTTTCATTTTGAGCACAACTACCTTAGCCAAATAGTCAATTCACCTTGTGAGTGTGTGAGAATTCGTAACCCCTTTGAGCTTTTTGACCCATGTTTCTATTTGAACTTAATGCTTGTATATGAGTATTTAGTTCATTTATTTTTGAATGGATTTTGTTTTTTTTTTTTGGACCTCAACTTTGTGTTGTTGTATGGATTTTTTCCTTGCCTTAGAAAGTAGGGAGTATTCACATGATGGTGCGGTTGAATTCAAGTTGGGGAGAGGATGATTATGTACTCATTGGTTGGATTCTATGCGGATTGAAAAAGAAAAGAAAAAATAGAGAAATTTGTGAAAGAGAAAAAGAAAGAAAAAAGAAGAAAAAGAAAAATCCTTGAAAAAGGAAACAAAAAGAGTTCAATAATTGTGCTAAATAAGTATTGTGTGTTGTGTAGCACTTGGGATTTTGGAAGAAGTTGGTTGAAATTTTGTGTGTGAATCTTTGTGAGTTTTCACTCCCTTAGGTTTAGGAAAGTTTTTGTTTCAATTACCTTTAGAAATTGCCCCTTGTTTGTTTACCCGACCACGTTACAACCTTGAAAGTCCTTGTGATTCTTGCCTTTGTATGTTCAATATGAATTTGTGGATGTATGCATAATTTAGTCTTTTGTTTGCATGAGTGTTGTGTGAGTGTAAAGTACCTTATTTTGTGTTTTTCATCTACCGATGATTGTTTTTACTAGGTGTGATTCACTTTGGAACTTGTGTTGTTTTAGAACGTTTGGCATGATTTTTGTATTTTGCGTTTGTTTCGTGACTATGTTGTCGTCGTAGCCAGTGGTAAGTATTTACTTTGTGTGTACCATTTTTTATTTGAACCATTACATTTGTTTTCCGTTTTTTAAAACTTGTTGATTCGTGATTCTTTGGTTATCACTCGGTTTCGTTGAGTTGTTTGATCTTTGTTTGAGGACAAACAATTATGTAAGTTGGGGAGAGTTTGATAAGTGCAAATTGTACCTATTTGTGTAAATAAGTTTTGTTGCACTTATCGTTACTTTGTGTTAAAATTGGTTGAATAAACCCCACTTTATGTGTAAATACTTTTACTTTACGTTTTCGTGTGTATATTGAATTTTCTGGTATATATCATTGAGTTTAATTGATTTTAGCTCATTTTTGTAGGTAACTAATAAAGGTCATCTTGCCATATTCTTGAAGAGCATTGAATAAGCTTTCCAGCGCTTCCGACCGTGCGTAAATCGGAGCTACGGTGCAGACGTTGTGGTCAAATAAGGGGCTATTTTTCTGTCATGTTCGCCTAGCGAGTGTGACAGCGAATGTTCGCTCGGCGAAGGCTGGCGAAGGTCCCAGGGAAGGAGGCCAGAAAGAGGCAGAGGAGAAAAAGGCCAATGTTCGCTTCGCGAACGTCCTAGCGAGAATTCGCTAGGCGAATAAAACGTTCGCTTAGCGAACTTCTGAAGAAAGCAAAGGGCAGTTTAACTATTCATAGGCACTTAAGTGCCATTTTCGTGCATTCGCCTAGCGAATGATCTGTTCGCCTAGCGAGCAGTGCAGAATTTGCAATGTATATAATTCCTTTTAGTCACTTTTTATGTTATGGTTTTTGGGTTTTCTTGATCCCACTTCCATCAAACTTCATTCTTTGGTAGATTAACTTAGAAAACAACTGTGGAGCATGCATACGGATGAACCGGGTGGATCTCTCGTCGATCGGCTTTGACAATCCGCGAGATGTTTGGTTCATTTCTCTTTTTCTTTGTGTTTTTCTTTATGGTTGGGTTGTGTATATGTATTGACTATGATCTCATGTATATTTGTCGCCCATGGCATTGTATAAAACTTGCTTTACAAATCTTTATTGGTGATTGTCTCTGATTTTTGCTTTATGCGCGGGGTTTGGGTTGCGTTAGACATAACCTTCGCGGACTTCAATTAGGGATGATTATCTGTTAGTTTATGGACTCTAGAGATAGATTTATGAGCTAACAATCTTCAATAGGCGTCGAATCTCAATGTTTTTCGTGTTTCAAGGCTTCACTCGCGAGAGTGACGAAGAGAGTGACACGGTTGTTATCTCAACTTTACGTTAGACATAACCTGTGTTGTGAGCAATGTTGGGTGATATTGAGGAGTATTGTAGGTGCAGTATAACTGGTCGGTAAGTTTAAGTTTGTGAGGAGTGATTTGTATGCATTGTCGGATGAGTTTTTCTCTCTGAAGAATGATTTCTTCTTGTTTTAATGTTTACTTTTATGTTTTCTTGTTTGAAACTATTTTAATCCAAACTCATAAACGCAAGAGACTGTCGAACGACATTCTTTCCCTCGAACCGATCTCTGTGGACACGACATAAATCCCGGAGGGAATTCTTCCGAAAATAAATATTTTTGCTGCTTGCCCTATTCTGCATTCAACAAAATGGCGCCGTTGCCGGGGATCGATTTTGATATTGAATCGCATTGCGATAGCTTCTTTGTTTTTGAGTTTTGTATATATCGTATATATTGTCTGTTTCCATTATGTTTGTTCAAGTGCTGTATACATTTTGTTCCCGTAACGTTTGTTTAAGTGTTTGGTTAGGTCGCTTGCTTTTGATTTGCGCGGTGAGACATTACTATGGCATGAAGGAAGGAAGGTTCTAGCTAAGCATCGTAAAGGCGTCGAGCTTACGACGTAAAACAAGCATGGTGTATTCTTTTCTTTTATTATTGTTTAGTTTAGGTAGTGTGGTGAGTATTCATTAAACAAGTTGTACTCGGATTTTTCGTAAACTTTCAAATCTTCACTTTACAACTTGTTTAATGAATTTTCTACCGGTTTTTCAGTTTGTGCATATTAATAGTTTTTGTGTTTGTCAATGAGCTTGTTTTGAGTAGCTTGAGGAACTTTTGGTGATGTTCCATGTTTGATCGTTTCAACTCGCGGATGTATGATAATGATCTTGTTAAGTTTTGTACACGTCCGAGGTATGTATTTATCGCTTTCTATACATTAGCATATTCATGATACTTAGGTTTTTTACAAACTTCCATGCCATTCATTCTTTTGTATACTTATTCTTGTGTGAATCACTTTAGTTCCCAACCTTTTTGTGAGGAAGCCTTCTATTGTTCATATATGCACGGAGTACCAACATTCTTGTTCTAACTGGATTTTATTACGTTGAATCTGTTGTTTGTGTTGTTTATATGAATGCATGAAAAGGATCAAGGCAATTGTTTCATTTTGAGCACAACTACCTTAGCCAAATAGTCAATTCACCTTGTGAGTGTGTGAGAATTCGTAACCCCTTTGAGCTTTTTGACCCATGTTTCTATTTGAACTTAATGCTTGTCTATGAGTATTTAGTTCATTTATTTTTGAATGGATTTTGTTTTTTTTTCTTGGACCTCAACTTTGTGTTGTTGTATGGATTTTTTCCTTGCCTTAGAAAGTAGGGAGTATTCACATGATGGTGCGGTTGAATTCAAGTTGGGGAGAGGATGATTATGTACTCATTGGTTGGATTCTATGCGGATTGAAAAAGAAAAGAAAAAAATAGAGAAATTTGTGAAAGAGAAAAAGAAAGAAAAAAGAAGAAAAAGAAAAATCCTTGAAAAAGGAAACAAAAAGAGTTCAATAATTGTGCTAAATAAGTATTGTGTGTTGTGTAGCACTTGGGATTTTGGAAGAAGTTGGTTGAAATTTTGTGTGTGAATCTTTATGAGTTTTCACTCCCTTAGGTTTAGGCAAGTTTTTGTTTCAATTACCTTTAGAAATTGCCCCTTGTTTGTTTACCCGACCACGTTACAACCTTGAAAGTCCTTGTGATTCTTGCCTTTGTATGTTCAATATGAATTTGTGGATGTATGCATAATTTAGTCTTTTGTTTGCATGAGTGTTGTGTGAGTGTAAAGTACCTTATTTTGTGTTTTTCATCTACCGATGATTGTTTTTACTAGGTGTGATTCACTTTGGAACTTGTGTTGTTTTAGAACGTTTGGCATGATTTTTGTATTTTGCGTTTGTTTCGTGACTATGTTATCGTCGTAGCCAGTGGTAAGTATTTACTTTGTGTGTACCATTTTTCATTTGAACCATTACATTTGTTTTCCATTTTTCAAAACTTGTTGATTCGTGATTCTTTGGTTATCACTCGGTTTCGTTGAGTTGTTTCATCTTTGTTTGAGGACAAACAATTATGTAAGTTGGGGAGAGTTTGATAAGTGCAAATTGTACCTATTTGTGTAAATAAGTTTTGTTGCACTTATCGTTACTTTGTGTTAAAATTGGTTGAATAAACCCCACTTTATGTGTAAATACGTTTACTTTACGTTTTCGTGTGTATATTGCATTTTCTGGTATATATCGTTGAGTTTAATTGATTTTGGCTCATTTTTGTAGGTAACTAATAAAGGCCATCTTGCCATATTCTTGAAGAGCATTGAATAAGCTTTCCAGCGCTTCCGACCGTGCGTAAATCGGAGCTACGGTGCAGACGTTGCGGTCAAATAAGGGGCTATTTTTCTGTCATGTTCGCCTAGCGAGTGTGACAGCGAATGTTCGCTCGGCGAAGGCTGGCGAAGGTCCCAGCGAAGGAGGCCAGAAAGAGGCAGAGGAGAAAAAGGCCAATGTTCGCTTCGCGAACGTCCTAGCGAGAATTCGCTAGGCAAATAAAACGTTCGCTTAGCGAACTTCTGAAGAAAGCAAAGGGCAGTTTAACTATTCATAGGCACTTAAGTGCCATTTTCGTGCATTCGCCTAGCGAATGATCTGTTCGCCTAGCGAGCAGTGCAGAATTTGCAATGTATATAATTCATTTTAGTCACTTTTTATGTTATGGTTTTTGGGTTTTCTTGATCCCACTTCCATCAAACTTCATTCTTTGGTAGATTAACTTAGAAAACAACTGTGGAGCATGCATACGGATGAACCGGGGTGGATCTCTCGTCGATCGGCTTTGACAATCCGCGAGATGTTTGGTTCATTTCTCTTTTTCTTTGTGTTTTTCTTTATGGTTGGGTTGTGTATATGTATTGACTATGATCTCATGTATATTTGTCGCCCATGGCGTTGTATAAAACTTGCTTTACAAATCTTTATTGGTGATTGTCTCTGATTTTTGCTTTATGCGCGGGGTTTGGGTTGCGTTAGACATAACCTTCGCGGACTTCGATTAGGGATGATTATATGTTAGTTTATGGACTCTAGAGATAGATTTATGAGCTAACAATCTTCAATAGGCGTCGAATCTCAATGTTTTCCGTGTTTCGAGGCTTCACTCGCGAGAGTGACGAAGAGAGTGACACGGTTGTTATCTCAACTTTGCGTTAGACATAACCTGTGTTGTGAGCGATGTTGGGTGATATTGAGGAGTATTGTAGGTGCAGTATAACTGGTCGGTAAGTTTAAGTTTGTGAGGAGTGATTTGTATGCATTGCCGGACGAGTTTTTCTCTCTGTAGAATGATTTCTTCTAGTTTTAATGTTTACTTTTATGTTTTCTTGTTTGAAACTATTTTAATCCAAACTCATAAACGCGAGAGACTGTCGAACGACATTCTTTCCCTCGAACCGATCTCTGTGGACACGACATAAATCCCGGAGGGAATTCTTCCGAAAATAAATATTTTTGCTGCTTGCCCTATTCTGCATTCAACAAAATGGCGCCGTTGCCGGGGATCGGTTTTGATATTGAATCGCATTGCGATAGCTTCTTTGTTTTTGAGTTTTGTATATATCGTATATATTGTCTGTTTCCATTATGTTTGTTCAAGTGTTGTATACATTTTGTTCCCGTAACGTTTGTTTAAGTGTTTGGTTAGGTCGCTTGCTTTTGGTTTGCGCGGTGAGACATTACTATGGCATGAAGGAAGGAAGGTTCTAGCTAAGCATCGTAAAGGCGTCGAGCTTACGACGTAAAACAAGCATGGTGTATTCTTTTCTTTTATTGTTGTTTAGTTTAGGTAGTGTGGTGAGTATTCATTAAACAAGTTGTACTCGGATTTTTCGTAAACTTTCAAATCTTCACTTTACAACTTGTTTAA
The DNA here is from genome assembly GCA_022829125.1 of Lathyrus tuberosus. NCBI lineage: Eukaryota > Viridiplantae > Streptophyta > Magnoliopsida > Fabales > Fabaceae > Lathyrus > Lathyrus tuberosus. The sequence goes on along the minus strand of JALAZF010000082.1, from coordinate 293,303 downwards.
TGAATTTTCTACCGGTTTTTCAGTTTGTGCATATTAATAGTTTTTGTGTTTGTCAATGAGCTTGTTTTGAGTAGCTTGAGGAACTTTTGGTGATGTTCCATGTTTGATCATTTCAACTCGCGGATGTATGATAATGATCTTGTTAAGTTTTGTACACGTCCGAGGTATGTATTTATCGCTTTCTATACATTAGCATATTCATGATACTTAGGTTTTTTACAAACTTCCATGCCATTCATTCTTTTGTATACTTATTCTTGTGTGAATCACTTTAGTTCCCAACCTTTTTGTGAGGAAGCCTTCTATTGTTCATATATGCACGGAGTACCAACATTCTTGTTCTAACTGGATTTTATTACGTTGAATCTGTTGTTTGTGTTGTTTATATGAATGCATGAAAAGGATCAAGGCAATTGTTTCATTTTGAGCACAACTACCTTAGCCAAATAGTCAATTCACCTTGTGAGTGTGTGAGAATTCGTAACCCCTTTGAGCTTTTTGACCCATGTTTCTATTTGAACTTAATGCTTCTCTATGAGTATTTAGTTCATTTATTTTTGAATGGATTTTGTTTTTTTTTCTTGGACCTCAACTTTGTGTTGTTGTATGGATTTTTTCCTTGCCTTAGAAAGTAGGGAGTATTCACATGATGGTGCGGTTGAATTCAAGTTGGGGAGAGGATGATTATGTACTCATTGGTTGGATTCTATGCGGATTGAAAAAGAAAAGAAAAAATAGAGAAATTTGTGAAAGAGAAAAAGAAAGAAAAAAGAAGAAAAAGAAAAATCCTTGAAAAAGGAAACAAAAAGAGTTCAATAATTGTGCTAAATAAGTATTGTGTGTTGTGTAGCACTTGGGATTTTGGAAGAAGTTGGTTGAAATTTTGTGTGTGAATCTTTGTGAGTTTTCACTCCCTTAGGTTTAGGCAAGTTTTTGTTTCAATTACCTTTAGAAATTGCCCCTTGTTTGTTTACCCGACCACGTTACAACCTTGAAAGTCCTTGTGATTCTTGCCTTTGTATGTTCAATATGAATTTGTGGATGTATGCATAATTTAGTCTTTTGTTTGCATGAGTGTTGTGTGAGTGTAAAGTACCTTATTTTGTGTTTTTCATCTACCGATGATTGTTTTTACTAGGTGTGATTCACTTTGGAACTTATGTTGTTTTAGAACGTTTGGCATGATTTTTGTATTTTGCGTTTGTTTCGTGACTATGTTGTCGTCGTAGCCAGTGGTAAGTACTTACTTTGTGTGTACCATTTTTCATTTGAACCATTACATTTGTTTTCCATTTTTCAAAACTTGTTGATTCGTGATTCTTTGGTTATCACTCGGTTTCGTTGAGTTGTTTCATCTTTGTTTTAGGACAAACAATTATGTAAGTTGGGGAGAGTTTGATAAGTGCAAATTGTACCTATTTGTGTAAATAAGTTTTGTTGCACTTATCGTTACTTTGTGTTAAAATTGGTTGAATAAACCCCACTTTATGTGTAAATACGTTTACTTTACGTTTTCGTGTGTATATTACATTTTCTGGTATATATCGTTGAGTTTAATTGATTTTGGCTCATTTTTGTAGGTAACTAATAAAGGCCATCTTGCCATATTCTTGAAGAGCATTGAATAAGCTTTCCAGCGCTTCCGACCGTGCGTAAATCGGAGCTACGGTGCAGACGTTGCGGTCAAATAAGGGGCTATTTTTCTGTCATGTTCGCCTAGCGAGTGTGACAGCGAATGTTCGCTCGGCGAAGGCTGGCGAAGGTCCCAGCGAAGGAGGCCAGAAAGAGGCAGAGGAGAAAAAGGCCAATGTTCGCTTCGCGAACGTCCTAGCGAGAATTCGCTAGGCGAATAAAACGTTCGCTTAGCGAACTTCTGAAGAAAGCAAAGGGCAGTTTAACTATTCATAGCCACTTAAGTGCCATTTTCGTGCATTCGCCTAGCGAATGATCTGTTCGCCTAGCGAGCAGTGCAGAATTTGCAATGTATATAATTCATTTTAGTCACTTTTTATGTTATGGTTTTTGGGTTTTCTTGATCCCACTTCCATCAAACTTCATTCTTTGGTAGATTAACTTAGAAAACAACTGTGGAGCATGCATACGGATGAACCGGGGTGGATCTCTCGTCGATCGGCTTTGACAATCCGCGAGATGTTTGGTTCATTTCTCTTTTTCTTTGTGTTTTTCTTTATGGTTGGGTTGTGTATATGTAATGACTATGATCTCATGTATATTTGTCGCCCATGGCGTTGTATAAAACTTGCTTTACAAATCTTTATTGGTGATTGTCTCTGATTTTTGCTTTATGCGCGGGGTTTGGGTTGCGTTAGACATAACCTTCGCGGACTTCGATTAGGGATGATTATCTGTTAGTTTATGGACTCTAGAGATAGATTTATGAGCTAACAATCTTCAATAGGCGTCGAATCTCAATGTTTTCCGTGTTTCGAGGCTTCACTCGCGAGAGTGACGAAGAGAGTGACACGGTTGTTATCTCAACTTTGCGTTAGACATAACCTGTGTTGTGAGCGATGTTGGGTGATATTGAGGAGTATTGTAGGTGCAGTATAACTGGTCGGTAAGTTTAAGTTTGTGAGGAGTGATTTGTATGCATTGCCGGACGAGTTTTCCTCTCTGTAGAATGATTTCTTCTTGTTTTAATGTTTACTTTTATGTTTTCTTGTTTGAAACTATTTTAATCCAAACTCATAAATGCGAGAGACTGTCGAACGACATTCTTTCCCTCGAACCGATCTCTGTGGACACGACATAAATCCCAGAGGGAATTCTTCCAAAAATAAATATTTTTGCTGCTTGCCCTATTCTGCATTCAACAAAATGGCGCCGTTGCCGGGGATCGGTTTTGATATTGAATCGCATTGCGATAGCTTCTTTGTTTTTGAGTTTTGTATATATCGTATATATTGTCTGTTTCCATTATGTTTGTTCAAGTGTTGTATACATTTTGTTCCCGTAACGTTTGTTTAAGTGTTTGGTTAGGTCGCTTGCTTTTGGTTTGCGCGGTGAGACATTACTATGGCATGAAGGAAGGAAGGTTCTAGCTAAGCATCGTAAAGGCGTCGAGCTTACGACGTAAAACAAGCATGGTGTATTCTTTTCTTTTATTGTTGTTTAGTTTAGGTAGTGTGGTGAGTATTCATTAAACAAGTTGTACTCGGATTTTTCGTAAACTTTCAAATCTTCACTTTACAACTTGTTTAATGAATTTTCTACCGGTTTTTCAGTTTGTGCATATTAATAGTTTTTGTGTTTGTCAATGAGCTTGTTTTGAGTAGCTTGAGGAACTTTTGGTGATGTTCCATGTTTGATCGTTTCAACTCGCGGATGTATGATAATGATCTTGTTAAGTTTTGTACACGTCCGAGGTATGTATTTATCGCTTTCTATACATTAGCATATTCATGATACTTAGGTTTTTTACAAACTTCCATGCCATTCATTCTTTTGTATACTTATTCTTGTGTGAATCACTTTAGTTCCCAACCTTTTTGTGAGGAAGCCTTCTATTGTTCATATATGCATGGAGTACCAACATTCTTGTTCTAACTGGATTTTATTACGTTGAATCTGTTGTCTGTGTTGTTTATATGAATGCATGAAAAGGATCAAGGCAATTGTTTCATTTTGAGCACAACTACCTTAGCCAAATAGTCAATTCACCTTGTGAGTGTGTGAGAATTCGTAACCCCTTTGAGCTTTTTGACCCATGTTTCTATTTGAACTTAATGCTTGTCTATGAGTATTTAGTTCATTTATTTTTGAATGGATTTTGTTTTTTTTTCTTGGACCTCAACTTTGTGTTGTTGTATGGATTTTTTCCTTGCCTTAGAAAGTAGGGAGTATTCACATGATGGTGCGGTTGAATTCAAGTTGGGGAGAGGATGATTATGTACTCATTGGTTGGATTCTATGCGGATTGAAAAAGAAAAGAAAAAATAGAGAAATTTGTGAAAGAGAAAAAGAAAGAAAAAAGAAGAAAAAGAAAAATCCTTGAAAAAGGAAACAAAAAGAGTTCAATAATTGTGCTAAATAAGTATTGTGTGTTGTGTAGCACTTGGGATTTTGGAAGAAGTTGGTTGAAATTTTGTGTGTGAATCTTTGTGAGTTTTCACTCCCTTAGGTTTAGGCAAGTTTTTGTTTCAATTACCTTTAGAAATTGCCCCTTGTTTGTTTACCCGACCACGTTACAACCTTGAAAGTCCTTGTGATTCTTGCCTTTGTATGTTCAATATGAATTTGTGGATGTATGCATAATTTAGTCTTTTGTTTGCATGAGTGTTGTGTGAGTGTAAAGTACCTTATTTTGTGTTTTTCATCTACCGATGATTGTTTTTACTAGGTGTGATTCACTTTGGAACTTGTGTTGTTTTAGAACGTTTGGCATGATTTTTGTATTTTGCGTTTGTTTTGTGACTATGTTGTCGTCGTAGCCAGTGGTAAGTATTTACTTTGTGTGTACCATTTTTCATTTGAACCATTACATTTGTTTTCCATTTTTCAAAACTTGTTGATTCGTGATTCTTTGGTTATCACTCGGTTTCGTTGAGTTGTTTCATCTTTGTTTGAGGACAAACAATTATGTAAGTTGGGGAGAGTTTGATAAGTGCAAATTGTACCTATTTGTGTAAATAAGTTTTGTTGCACTTATCGTTACTTTGTGTTAAAATTGGTTGAATAAACCCCACTTTATGTGTAAATACGTTTACTTTACGTTTTCGTGTGTATATTGCATTTTCTGGTATATATCGTTGAGTTTAATTGATTTTGGCTCATTTTTGTAGGTAACTAATAAAGGCCATCTTGCCATATTCTTGAAGAGCATTGAATAAGCTTTCCAGCGCTTCCGACCGTGCGTAAATCGGAGCTACGGTGCAGACGTTGCGGTCAAATAAGGGGCTATTTTTCTGTCATGTTCGCCTAGCGAGTGTGACAGCGAATGTTCGCTCGGCGAAGGCTGGCGAAGGTCCCAGCGAAGGAGGCCAGAAAGAGGTAGAGGAGAAAAAGGCCAATGTTCGCTTCGCGAACGTCCTAGCGAGAATTCGCTAGGCGAATAAAACGTTCGCTTAGCGAACATCTGAAGAAAGCAAAGGGCAGTTTAACTATTCATAGGCACTTAAGTGCCATTTTCGTGCATTCGCCTAGCGAATGATCTGTTCGCCTAGCGAGCAGTGCAGAATTTGCAATGTATATAATTCATTTTAGTCACTTTTTATGTTATGGTTTTTGGGTTTTCTTGATCCCACTTCCATCAAACTTCATTCTTTGGTAGATTAACTTAGAAAACAACTGTGGAGCATGCATACGGATGAACCGGGGTGGATCTCTCGTCGATCGGCTTTGACAATCCGCGAGATGTTTGGTTCATTTCTCTTTTTCTTTGTGTTTTTCTTTATGGTTGGGTTGTGTATATGTATTGACTATGATCTCATGTATATTTGTCGCCCATGGCGTTGTATAAAACTTGCTTTACAAATCTTTATTGGTGATTGTCTCTGATTTTTGCTTTATGCGCGGGGTTTGGGTTGCGTTAGACATAACCTTCGCGGACTTCGATTAGGGATGATTATCTGTTAGTTTATGGACTCTAGAGATAGATTTATGAGCTAACAATCTTCAATAGGCGTCGAATCTCAATGTTTTCCGTGTTTCGAGGCTTCACTCGCGAGAGTGACGAAGAGAGTGACACGGTTGTTATCTCAACTTTGCGTTAGACATAACCTGTGTTGTGAGCGATGTTGGGTGATATTGAGGAGTATTGTAGGTGCAGTATAACTGGTCGGTAAGTTTAAGTTTGTGAGGAGTGATTTGTATGCATTGCCGGACGAGTTTTCCTCTCTGTAGAATGATTTCTTCTTGTTTTAATGTTTACTTTTATGTTTTCTTGTTTGAAACTATTTTAATCCAAACTCATAAATGCGAGAGACTGTCGAACGACATTCTTTCCCTCGAACCGATCTCTGTGGACACGACATAAATCCCAGAGGGAATTCTTCCGAAAATAAATATTTTTGCTGCTTGCCCTATTCTGCATTCAACAAAATGGCGCCGTTGCCGGGGATCGGTTTTGATATTGAATCGCATTGCGATAGCTTCTTTGTTTTTGAGTTTTGTATATATCGTATATATTGTCTGTTTCCATTATGTTTGTTCAAGTGTTGTATACATTTTGTTCCCGTAACGTTTGTTTAAGTGTTTGGTTAGGTCGCTTGCTTTTGGTTTGCGCGGTGAGACATTACTATGGCATGAAGGAAGGAAGGTTCTAGCTAAGCATCGTAAAGGCGTCGAGCTTACGACGTAAAACAAGCATGGTGTATTCTTTTCTTTTATTGTTGTTTAGTTTAGGTAGTGTGGTGAGTATTCATTAAACAAGTTGTACTCGGATTTTTCGTAAACTTTCAAATCTTCACTTTACAACTTGTTTAATGAATTTTCTACCGGTTTTTCAGTTTGTGCATATTAATAGTTTTTGTGTTTGTCAATGAGCTTGTTTTGAGTAGCTTGAGGAACTTTTGGTGATGTTCCATGTTTGATCGTTTCAACTCGCGGATGTATGATAATGATCTTGTTAAGTTTTGTACACGTCCGAGGTATGTATTTATCGCTTTCTATACATTAGCATATTCATGATACTTAGGTTTTTTACAAACTTCCATGCCATTCATTCTTTTGTATACTTATTCTTGTGTGAATCACTTTAGTTCCCAACCTTTTTGTGAGGAAGCCTTCTATTGTTCATATATGCACGGAGTACCAACATTCTTGTTCTAACTGGATTTTATTACGTTGAATCTGTTGTTTGTGTTGTTTATATGAATGCATGAAAAGGATCAAGGCAATTGTTTCATTTTGAGCACAACTACCTTAGCCAAATAGTCAATTCACCTTGTGAGTGTGTGAGAATTCGTAACCCCTTTGAGCTTTTTGACCCATGTTTCTATTTGAACTTAATGCTTGTCTATGAGTATTTAGTTCATTTATTTTTGAATGGATTTTGTTTTTTTTTCTTGGACCTCAACTTTGTGTTGTTGTATGGATTTTTTCCTTGCCTTAGAAAGTAGGGAGTATTCACATGATGGTGCGGTTGAATTCAAGTTGGGGAGAGGATGATTATGTACTCATTGGTTGGATTCTATGCGGATTGAAAAAGAAAAGAAAAAATAGAGAAATTTGTGAAAGAGAAAAAGAAAGAAAAAAGAAGAAAAAGAAAAATCCTTGAAAAAGGAAACAAAAAGAGTTCAATAATTGTGCTAAATAAGTATTGTGTGTTGTGTAGCACTTGGGATTTTGGAAGAAGTTGGTTGAAATTTTGTGTGTGAATCTTTGTGAGTTTTCACTCCCTTAGGTTTAGGCAAGTTTTTGTTTCAATTACCTTTAGAAATTGCCCCTTGTTTGTTTACCCGACCACGTTACAACCTTGAAAGTCCTTGTGATTCTTGCCTTTGTATGTTCAATATGAATTTGTGGATGTATGCATAATTTAGTCTTTTGTTTGCATGAGTGTTGTGTGAGTGTAAAGTACCTTATTTTGTGTTTTTCATCTACCGATGATTGTTTTTACTAGGTGTGATTCACTTTGGAACTTGTGTTGTTTTAGAACGTTTGGCATGATTTTTGTATTTTTGCGTTTGTTTTGTGACTATGTTGTCGTCGTAGCCAGTGGTAAGTATTTACTTTGTGTGTACCATTTTTCATTTGAACCATTACATTTGTTTTCCATTTTTCAAAACTTGTTGATTCGTGATTCTTTGGTTATCACTCGGTTTCGTTGAGTTGTTTCATCTTTGTTTGAGGACAAACAATTATGTAAGTTGGGGAGAGTTTGATAAGTGCAAATTGTACCTATTTGTGTAAATAAGTTTTGTTGCACTTATCGTTACTTTGTGTTAAAATTGGTTGAATAAACCCCACTTTATGTGTAAATACGTTTACTTTACCTTTTCGTGTGTATATTGCATTTTCTGGTATATATCGTTGAGTTTAATTGATTTTGGCTCATTTTTGTAGGTAACTAATAAAGGCCATCTTGCCATATTCTTGAAGAGCATTGAATAAGCTTTCCAGCGCTTCCGACCGTGCGTAAATCGGAGCTACGGTGCAGACGTTGTGGTCAAATAAGGGGCTATTTTTCTGTCATGTTCGCCTAGCGAGTGTGACAGTGAATGTTCGCTCGGCGAAGGCTGGCGAAGGTCCCAGCGAAGGAGGCCAGAAAGAGGCAGAGGAGAAAAAGGCCAATGTTCGCTTCGCGAACGTCCTAGCGAGAATTCGCTAGGCGAATAAAACGTTCGCTTAGCGAACTTCTGAAGAAAGCAAAGGGCAGTTTAACTATTCATAGCCACTTAAGTGCCATTTTCGTGCATTCGCCTAGCGAATGATCTGTTCGCCTAGCGAGCAGTGCAGAATTTGCAATGTATATAATTCATTTTAGTCACTTTTTATGTTATGGTTTTTGGGTTTTCTTGATCCCACTTCCATCAAACTTCATTCTTTGGTAGATTAACTTAGAAAACAACTGTGGAGCATGCATACGGATGAACCGGGGTGGATCTCTCGTCGATCGGCTTTGACAATCCGCGAGATGTTTGGTTCATTTCTCTTTTTCTTTGTGTTTTTCTTTATGGTTGGGTTGTGTATATGTATTGACTATGATCTCATGTATATTTGTCGCCCATGGCGTTGTATAAAACTTGCTTTACAAATCTTTATTGGTGATTGTCTCTGATTTTTGCTTTATGCACGGGGTTTGGGTTGCGTTAGACATAACCTTCGCGGACTTCGATTTGGGATGATTATCTGTTAGTTTATGGACTCTAGAGATAGATTTATGAGCTAACAATCTTCAATAGGCGTCGAATCTCAATGTTTTCCGTGTTTCGAGGCTTCACTCGCGAGAGTGACGAAGAGAGTGACACGGTTGTTATCTCAACTTTGCGTTAGACATAACCTGTGTTGTGAGCGATGTTGGGTGATATTGAGGAGTATTGTAGGTGCAGTATAACTGGTCGGTAAGTTAAAGTTTGTGAGGAGTGATTTGTATGCATTTCCGGACGAGTTTTTCTCTCTGAAGAATGATTTCTTCTTGTTTCAATGTTTACTTTTATGTTTTCTTGTTTGAAACTATTTTAATCCAAACTCATAAACGCGAGAGACTGTCGAACGACATTCTTTCCCTCGAACCGATTTCTGTGGACACGACATAAATCCCGGAGGGAATTCTTCCGAAAATAAATATTTTTGCTGCTTTCCCTATTCTGCATTCAACAAAATGGCGCCGTTGCCGGGGATCGGTTTTGATATTGAATCGCATTGCGATAGCTTCTTTGTTTTTGAGTTTTGTATATATCGTATATATTGTCTGTTTCCATTATGTTTGTTCAAGTGCTGTATACATTTTGTTCCCGTAACGTTTGTTTAAGTGTTTGGTTAGGTCGCTTGCTTTTGGTTTGCGCGGTGAGACATTACTATGGCATGAAGGAAGGAAGGTTCTAGCTAAGCATCGTAAAGGCGTCGAGCTTACGACGTAAAACAAGCATGGTGTATTCTTTTCTTTTATTGCTGTTTAGTTTAGGTAGTGTGGTGAGTATTCATTAAACAAGTTGTACTCGGATTTTTCGTAAACTTTCAAATCTTCACTTTACAACTTGTTTAATGAATTTTCTACCGGTTTTTCAGTTTGTGCATATTAATAGTTTTTGTGTTTGTCAATGAGCTTGTTTTGAGTAGCTTGAGGAACTTTTGGTGATGTTCCATGTTTGATCGTTTCAACTCGCGGATGTATGATAATGATCTTGTTAAGTTTTGTACACGTCCGAGGTATGTATTTATCGCTTTCTATACATTAGCATATTCATGATACTTAGGTTTTTTACAAACTTCCATGCCATTCATTCTTTTGTATACTTATTCTTGTGTGAATCACTTTAGTTCCCAACCTTTTTGTGAGGAAGCCTTCTATTGTTCATATATGCACGGAGTACCAACATTCTTGTTCTAACTGGATTTTATTACGTTGAATCTGTTGTTTGTGTTGTTTATATGAATGCATGAAAAGGATCAAGGCAATTGTTTCATTTTGAGCACAACTACCTTAGCCAAATAGTCAATTCACCTTGTGAGTGTGTGAGAATTCGTAACCCCTTTGAGCTTTTTGACCCATGTTTCTATTTGAACTTAATGCTTGTCTATGAGTATTTAGTTCATTTATTTTTGAATGGATTTTGTTTTTTTTTCTTGGACCTCAACTTTGTGTTGTTGTATGGATTTTTTCCTTGCCTTAGAAAGTAGGGAGTATTCACATGATGGTGCGGTTGAATTCAAGTTGGGGAGAGGATGATTATGTACTCATTGGTTGGATTCTATGCGGATTGAAAAAGAAAAGAAAAAATAGAGAAATTTGTGAAAGAGAAAAAGAAAGAAAAAATAAGAAAAAGAAAAATCCTTGAAAAAGGAAACAAAAAGAGTTCAATAATTGTGCTAAATAAGTATTGTGTGTTGTGTAGCACTTGGGATTTTGGAAGAAGTTGGTTGAAATTTTGTGTGTGAATCTTTGTGAGTTTTCACTCCCTTAGGTTTAGGCAAGTTTTTGTTTCAATTACCTTTAGAAATTGCCCCTTGTTTGTTTACCCGACCACGTTACAACCTTGAAAGTCCTTGTGATTCTTGCCTTTGTATGTTCAATATGAAATTGTGGATGTATGCATAATTTAGTCTTTTGTTTGCATGAGTGTTGTGTGAGTGTAAAGTATCTTATTTTGTGTTTTTCATCTACCGATGATTGTTTTTACTAGGTGTGATTCACTTTGGAACTTGTGTTGTTTTAGAACGTTTGGCATGATTTTTGTATTTTGCGTTTGTTTCGTGACTATGTTGTCGTCGTAGCCAGTGGTAAGTATTTACTTTGTGTGTACCATTTTTCATTTGAACCATTACATTTGTTTTCCATTTTTCAAAACTTGTTGATTCGTGATTCTTTGGTTATCACTCGGTTTCGTTGAGTTGTTTCATCTTTGTTTGAGGACAAACAATTATGTAAGTTGGGGAGAGTTTGATAAGTGCAAATTGTACCTATTTGTGTAAATAAGTTTTGTTGCACTTATCGTTACTTTGTGTTAAAATTGGTTGAATAAACCCCACTTTATGTGTAAATACGTTTACTTTACGTTTTCGTGTGTATATTGCATTTTCTGGTATGTATCGTTGAGTTTAATTGATTTTGGCTCATTTTTGTAGGTAACTAATAAAGGCCATCTTGCCATATTCTTGAAGAGCATTGAATAAGCTTTCCAGCGCTTCCGACCGTGCGTAAATCGGAGCTACGGTGCAGACGTTGTGGTCAAATAAGGGGCTATTTTTCTGTCATGTTCGCCTAGCGAGTGTGACAGTGAATGTTCGCTCGGCGAAGGCTGGCGAAGGTCCCAGCGAAGGAGGCCAGAAAGAGGCAGAGGAGAAAAAGGCCAATGTTCGCTTCGCGAACGTCCTAGCGAGAATTCGCTAGGCGAATAAAACGTTCGCTTAGCGAACTTCTGAAGAAAGCAAAGGGCAGTTTAACTATTCATAGCCACTTAAGTGCCATTTTCGTGCATTCGCCTAGCGAATGATCTGTTCGCCTAGCGAGCAGTGCAGAAGTTGCAATGTATATAATTCATTTTAGTCACTTTTTATGTTATGGTTTTTGGGTTTTCTTGATCCCACTTCCATCAAACTTCATTCTTTGGTAGATTAACTTAGAAAACAACTGTGGAGCATGCATACGGATGAACCGGGGTGGATCTCTCGTCGATCGGCTTTGACAATCCGCGAGATGTTTGGTTCATTTCTCTTTTTCTTTGTGTTTTTCTTTATGGTTGGGTTGTGTATATGTATTGACTATGATCTCATGTATATTTGTCGCCCATGGCGTTGTATAAAACTTGCTTTACAAATCTTTATTGGTGATTGTCTCTGATTTTTGCTTTATGCGCGGGGTTTGGGTTGCGTTAGACATAACCTTCGCGGACTTCGATTAGGGATGATTATCTGTTAGTTTATGGATTCTAGAGATAGATTTATGAGCTAACAATCTTCAATAGGCGTCGAATCTCAATGTTTTCCGTGTTTCGAGGCTTCACTCGCGAGAGTGACGAAGAGAGTGACACGGTTGTTATCTCAACTTTGCGTTAGACATAACCTGTGTTGTGAGCGATGTTGGGTGATATTGAGGAGTATTGTAGGTGCAGTATAACTGGTCGGTAAGTTTAAGTTTGTGAGGAGTGATTTGTATGCATTGCCGGACGAGTTTTTCTCTCTGAAGAATGATTTCTTCTTGTTTTAATGTTTACTTTTATGTTTTCTTGTTTGAAACTATTTTAATCCAAACTCATAAATGCGAGAGACTGTCGAACGACATTCTTTCCCTCGAACAGATCTCTGTGGACACGACATAAATCCTAGAGGGAATTCTTCCGAAAATAAATATTTTTGCTTCTTGCCCTATTCTGTATTCAACAAAATGGCGCCGTTGCCGGGGATCGGTTTTGATATTGAATCGCATTGCGATAGCTTCTTTGTTTTTGAGTTTTGTATATATCGTATATATTGTCTGTTTCCATTATGTTTGTTCAAGTGCTGTATACATTTTGTTCCCGTAACGTTTGTTTAAGTGTTTGGTTAGGTCGCTTGCTTTTGGTTTGTGCGGTGAGACATTACTATGGCATGAAGGAAGGAAGGTTCTAGCTAAGCATCGTAAAGGCGTCAGCTTACGACGTAAAACAAGCATGGTGTATTCTTTTCTTTTATTGTTGTTTAGTTTAGGTAGTGTGGTGAGTATTCATTAAACAAGTTGTACTCGGATTTTGCGTAAACTTTCAAATCTTCACTTTACAACTTGTTTAATGAATTTTCTACCGGTTTTTCAGTTTGTGCATATTAATAGTTTTTGTGTTTGTCAATGAGCTTGTTTTGAGTAGCTTGAGGAACTTTCGGTGATGTTCCATGTTTGATCGTTTCAACTCGCGGATGTATGATAATGATCTTGTTAAGTTTTGTACATGTCCGAGGTATGTATTTATCGCTTTCTATACATTAGCATATTCATGATACTTAGGTTTTTTACAAACTTCCATGCCATTCATTCTTTTGTATACTTATTCTTGTGTGAATCACTTTAGTTCCCAACCTTTTTGTGAGGAAGCCTTCTATTGTTCATATATGCACGGAGTACCAACATTCTTGTTCTAACTGGATTTTATTACGTTGAATCTGTTGTTTGTGTTGTTTATATGAATGCATGAAAAGGACCAAGGCAATTGTTTCATTTTGAGCACAACTACCTTAGCCAAATAGTCAATTCACCTTGTGAGTGTGTGAGAATTCGTAACCCCTTTGAGCTTTTTGACCCATGTTTCTATTTGAACTTAATGCTTGTCTATGAGTATTTAGTTCATTTATTTTTGAATGGATTTTGTTTTTTTTTCTTGGACCTCAACTTTGTGTTGTTGTATGGATTTTTTCCTTGCCTTAGAAAGTAGGGAGTATTCACATGATGGTGCGGTTGAATTCAAGTTGGGGAGAGGATGATTATGTACTCATTGGTTGGATTCTATGCGGATTGAAAAAGAAAAGAAAAAATAGAGAAATTTGTGAAAGAGAAAAAGAAAGAAAAAAGAAGAAAAAGAAAAATCCTTGAAAAAGGAAACAAAAAGAGTTCAATAATTGTGCTAAATAAGTATTGTGTGTTGTGTAGCACTTGGGATTTTGGAAGAAGTTGGTTGAAATTTTGTGTGTGAATCTTTGTGAGTTTTCACTCCCTTAGGTTTAGGCAAGTTTTTGTTTCAATTACCTTTAGAAATTGCCCCTTGTTTGTTTACCCGACCACGTTACAACCTTGAAAGTCCTTGTGATTCTTGCCTTTGTATGTTCAATATGAATTTGTGGATGTATGCATAATTTAGTATTTTGTTTGCATGAGTGTTGTGTGAGTGTAAAGTACCTTATTTTGTGTTTTTCATCTACCGATGATTGTTTTTACTAGGTGTGATTCACTTTGGAACTTGTGTTGTTTTAGAACGTTTGGCATGATTTTTGTATTTTGCGTTTGTTTCGTGACTATGTTGTCGTCGTAGCCAGTGGTAAGTATTTACTTTGTGTGTACCATTTTTCATTTGAACCATTACATTTGTTTTCCATTTTTCAAAACTTGTTGATTCGTGATTCTTTGGTTATCACTCGGTTTCGTTGAGTTGTTTGATCTTTGTTTGAGGACAAACAATTATGTAAGTTGGGGAGAGTTTGATAAGTGCAAATTGTACCTATTTGTGTAAATAAGTTTTGTTGCACTTATCGTTACTTTGTGTTAAAATTGGTTGAATAAACCCCACTTTATGTGTAAATACGTTTACTTTACGTTTTCGTGTGTATATTGCATTTTCTGGTATGTATCGTTGAGTTTAATTGATTTTGGCTCATTTTTGTAGGTAACTAATAAAGGCCATCTTGCCATATTCTTGAAGAGCATTGAATAAGCTTTCCAGCGCTTCCGACCGTGCGTAAATCGGAGCTACGGTGCAGACGTTGTGGTCAAATAAGGGGCTATTTTTCTGTCATGTTCGCCTAGCGAGTGTGACAGCGAATGTTCGCTCGGCGAAGGCTGGCGAAGGTCCTAGCGAAGGAGGCTAGAAAGAGGCAGAGGAGAAAAAGGCCAATGTTCACTTCGCGAACGTCCTAGCGAGCATTCGTTAGGTGAATAAAACGTTCGCTTAGCGAACTTCTGAAGAAAGCAAAGGGCAGTTTAACTATTCATAGGCACTTAACTGCCATTTTCGTGCATTCGCCTGTAGCGAGCGATTTTGGACGCGGTTCTTAAGCGCTGATCGCTCTCTGTGGTTGAGCTTAAAACTACAGGTTGATTCATTTTTTATCCTATTGTGAGCTGAATAAGGAAGGGAAATAGATGTCTCCAATTAACCCTGCTTGCATACTGAGTTTAAACAGCAGTCTGTTAGGTTACGGATGCTATCAATGTGGGGGGGCTTTTGTACTGGTTATTCGTATTTCGCCAATACGGTTCTTTCTTTCTTTTTTCTAGGCAAAGGGTTTCTGGCGGAGAATAAGGATTAGGATGTTAGGACTGATGCTTTTGAATTACTGCTTTTAATTGATGGAGATATGGGATTTGGGTTTTTTGTTGATTGCGCTCGCTAAGATCTTTTCTTTCGATCTTATGCCTACATATTCCCGTTTACCGAAACAGGGAAATCAGAGCGTTCATAGTTCCTCCTATTCTATGGGAGGGAATTGGTTTTTGGTGTCTTGTTCAAAGCCCAAGACGTGAAGCGAAAGGTAGTTTGTATCTTGTTTAAAGCCCAAGATGTGAAGCTGAAAAGTCTATTTGTGTCTTGTTCAAAGCCCAAGACGTGAAGCTGAAAGACCTCGACTTTAGAGAGAATTTGTCATCTCTAAAGAGGGGAGAAGGAGAATTACTTTAACTGGGATACGCGGATCCGAGCAATGCCATAATTTCCGAAGAAAGGGTTTTAACCTGAAGGAGAAGACTTTAACTCAGTGTAGAGCAATGCCATCTTTCCTTAGGAATTTCTCATGCTAAAAGAGGGACAGTGGCATGGATATAGATGATCCAGAGGCTTGCCGCTTACAGCGATTAGATGAAGGGAAAAGGGTTGTTGATGTTTGTGTATTGCGAACGAGGCACAGCTTTGATGCTAAAAGGTCGATTGGATCAACCAGTGGTTTTCTTATACATAGCCTAAGAGGAGGCTAATTTCCGCTAGGAAAATCATTATACAAAGCCTAAGAGGAGGCTATCTTGTGTCTCGTACAAAGCCCGAGAGAGAGGCTAAAGGTTTTTGACCCGGTGGGGCATATCGTTATACAAAGCCTAAGAGGAGGCTAGCAAAGAGTTCGACTCTTACTTAAGGGATTTATATCTCGTACGAGGCCCGAGATGGAGGCAAAAAAAGGGGTGATTGACTCAACGAGGGAATCTTTTGTGTCTCATACAAAGCCTGAGAGAGAGGCTAAAAGGCTGTTTTGACTCCACTGGGGAGAATTTTGGTATCTCATACGAAGCCCGAGATGGAGGCTATTGTAACTGTTTCAGTTGAGTGACAAATCCAATATACTGATTTAAAAGAGAAAATCAATTCTTATATGAGTAATGCTGTACACAGGGATTTAATTTGAGGATCAGGGATATTTCCTTTTCTTTGAGGAAACGGGAAATCCAAAGGGTATTGAGACTATCCGAGTCTGCAGGTTTCCTTCCTATTTAACGAAGGGTGCTTAAGAATGTCTTTGAGACTTAAGGAAGTTAGACTGTCCAAGTCTAGAGTTTTATCTTTTGTACTATGCTTCGAGAAACAGTAGTAGACTCTATGAAAGGACTGTTCTATGAGGATGACTAGGTTCTGTTCCTATACCTCTAGGAGGTCGTCGGGACAATTTGTACGAAGCCCAAGAGGAGGCTGGAATCTTTTAAGAAGCCGACGGGTCCTTGTACGAAGCCCAAGAGAAGGCTATCATTCCCGGAGGAAGAGATCATTATACGAAGCCTAAGAAGAGGCTATGAATACTTCTAAGAAGCCGTAGTGTCCTTGAATAATGCCCAAGAGGAGGCCGATGCTTTTAAGAAGCCCGTGGGTCTATCATCTCCTTTCCATTAGGAGAGATAACTCTTTTAAAGATGAAAACCACTGGTAAACGTGCGAGGTTTACTATCCAGCGACTTTTAGCTTTGAAAGAGGGTCCCTTAGTTAAGGTCCAAGATTATGACCGTAGTGGGTACCCAAACCCCGAGACATTCAAGGCAAGCTATCCACAAGGAATAGATCAAGTCAGGAAAGTTCGAGAATTTGGAAGAAACTCAAAGATGCCATTCACGGAGAATACATTCATCTTTGGGAATAGAGTTCCTTGACAATTCCTAAGGAGGACAGCCGAAGAGAAGACTGTATCTGGTGCTCCTATTGGGGATCTAGGCGTCTATTTTTACGAATAAATGAAACGGCGTCACCTAGTTCTAGACGTAGTTGCCGGGGAAACTCGAAATATCTATACTATTATTACACAGTAGATATGAGTTTATGAAAGGAGACTTACAGTGAGCAGCCCCACAATACAGTTTATAATATGAAAGCAGTAAATGAAAGCGATAACCACTTACTCGGTTGTAGTGCTTCCATGCTGTTTGGTTAGTTGTTCAACAAAGAAAGATTAAAAACAACAGTATATTCAAAATCAAAGGAGAAAGTGCTTTGAAAAAGAAAGATTTGGGGCTTACAGCTCAAGGAGAGGCCCAGGGTTTTATCAGTGAGCGCACTGTTTGAATTTGTACAGAGGGACTTATACAAGTGACTGGGGCCCAAAAAGGTTTTCTGTACAAAGGGATGGGTCTTACACTCTCTCAAGAGGCCCAAAGTGTTTTAAAGAAAAAGAAATGGGTCTTACTACTCGAGGGTAGGCCCAGATGATTTTTGAAAAGGCGACGATCGCGCCGTTTGTTTTTTGACGGTATCGGGACTTATACAATAAGTGAGGCCCAAAAATGATTTGGTCAAAAAAAGGATTGGGTCTAACACTCTAATAGAGGCCCAAAGTGTTTTGAAAATGATTTATGAGGGTTGAATTAATCCAAAACCCTAATTTGTTTTCAAAAATGTATTTAATTGAATAAAAATTCAATTAAAATGATCAAAAATTGTTTAACACATGGAAAACAAATTGTGATCTTGGATTAATGCTTCAAAAATTAAGTATTGACCTACAAAATAATTAGAAAGCATTAAAAGTTGCAAAATCAATGTAGAAATAATATTTCAAATGTTAAAAACAATTAAAATATTAATTCTTTACAAAAATATCAATTATATAAAATAAATAATATTTTTGGGATTTTTTGGGAAAATAAAATATTTTAACATTTTTGTGAATTATTAAAAAAAGAATCAACTCAAAATCATTAAAACTCAGAGAGAAATTAATTTTTGAATCAATTAAACAAAATCACAAAATTCAAATATTCAAATATATGAAAATGGCGCCAAGAACAACACCAAGAACACGCGCGTTTTTCAGTTTGCCCAGATTTGCATTTTCCATCCAATCTCACTGAATACGTAATTATAACATGCAATCCACATATCATTATGCTCGCCTCAACCTCACGATCATGTCTATGTACTTTAATTTCATTTAAATCAAACACAAAACATGAAATCACGAAGAAACCTCAAGAACCCTAATTTCTACATGAAGGCTAGGATTTTTGATACACGATTCAAACAATGCAATTAATTGAGGGAAAACATTCCATGCATGATTATGAACATATGGCCAAATTATTGTGCGAGGAAATATGCATAGATTGAGAGATGCCCAAGTGTAGGCTTACCTCCAAGTCGTGACAGCAAGAGCAGAGGTGATTTTGAGTTGGA
The DNA here is from genome assembly GCA_022829125.1 of Lathyrus tuberosus. NCBI lineage: Eukaryota > Viridiplantae > Streptophyta > Magnoliopsida > Fabales > Fabaceae > Lathyrus > Lathyrus tuberosus. Next base: position 274,860 of record JALAZF010000082.1, on the reverse strand, counting down.
GGTGTTACAGACAAGTTGTGATGATCTGGACAGCTTCCCTACACCATATGGAGTGTGTTTGAACACTTGGATTGAATTGAAATGGACTGGATCAGTTTATGGCATCTCAGCTGCAACTTCACTTCAAACTTGTGTGGATGGCAAGTGATTTTGTGAAATTGATGTTTCAGAAGTTATGTGAGTGTTTGATCAACTCATATGTGATGTATGTGAGGTGTGTGAGTGATTGGTTTGTGCAGAATTGCTCTCAAACTCAAAACCTGATAGCTACCTTGATAAGAAAGGCATTTTTGCCAAGAGAAAGAGATTTTGAGGAAAGCATCTGTTAGATGGCTTTGGTGTACTTAAACTGACCACAATTGAGCTCTATTTATAGTAGAGCAAGTTTGTTTTGCAAGGAATAGTGCATGGCAGCTGGTAAGTAGGTTCCCTCAATGTTGGCCAATGGAAATGAAAGTCTCCTCTAGCCATTGACTAGAGGTTAGGGCACAGAGCTTTGGTCCCCTTGGTCTTGGATAAGTCTTGACTGTTTTCAGATGAGAATGGCTCAGTCCATGCCACCTTGATGGTTCCATTGAATGCCTCATTCCAAATTTGAAGTCTTGTCCCTATTTTGGCAATTCTAGGTTCAACATGTTATTCTTTATTCCTTGGACCTTGGAGGCTTGGCTCAGTGATTGTCCCCTTTGGATTCAATCCTCTGAGGTGTCCAAGTGGATTGGAACAATTGCAATTGGCTGATTTTGCCAAATCGAGCCAAAGTGCAAATTCTGCCTTGCTTTGACAGATTTCAGCAAGGCAACTTGCCAATGTTGTATCTCATGATGTAGGTTGAATTTGGCAATGTTCTTGGCCATTTTGGAAAGCTCTTACATGATACAACAACTGTTTGAACAAGTTTGGTTTTGATCTCTTTTGATTCCAAGTGAAAAATCCCCCTACATTTGGCAAAAAGTGAAGCAGAATTCTGACTTAGTGAAAATTTCACTAAGTGTTGGAAAAAGTGACATTTTCACTTTTCAGCCATTTTGATCACTCCATAACTCAAAATCCTTAATGAATTGGAATGACTTGTAGTTGAAGTTTTTGTAGGTGATAATGAGGGCTACAAATCCATCTTTGGATGAGAAAAAATGGCCTTGTGGTTTAGGAGTTATGGTCCTCCAAAGTTGGTACCTTTGCCACTTTATTTTTAACTTAGAAAAATTTCTAAGTTTTATGGTTACCCCTTTTACAAGTTATCTCACTTTTCTTGATTTTTCTTGATGAATGATGATTCAAATCATACATTAACATCATTTTAGGGTTAAAAATCCATTTTGGTGAAAAATCTCAAAAAGTCAAAGTTGACTTTTGTGCACAGTTGACTTTTTATCAGATGAATTCCAAACTGTGCAATTCTTCAGGAAATCATGTCCTTGACCTAAATCAAACTTGATGGACATGTTCCATGGGTGTCATAGGGTATATTCAATCATGTATTAGGGTTTGGGAGCATGTCTTGGTCAAAAGTCAAAGTTACAGTTGACTTTTCCCTTAAAACCCTAATTGTGGTGCAGATGAAAATGAAACTTGTTGCTCAAGCTTCTTGGATCAATCCATTGTTCCAAATGGATCAATATGGTGTATTAGAGACCCTCAAATCATCTCTTGAGGTCTTGGCTCATGGTTTGTCCCAGAAGTCAACTTAGGGGTGAATTAGGTCAAGAAACCCTAATTCCTGATTTTTGGTGAATGCATCCCCTGAGGCAAAATTGACTTGATGCATGGGTTCATGAGGTTCCATGAAGCATATTAGGTTATGTTTTGGATCATTGCCTTGTGCCCAGATGAAAATTTCCATCTGGAGGCCCTGGTCGACCAAAACCCTAATTTGGTGACACTGTCGATCTTGAGACTTGATCCACCTAGAAGGGAGCAGCCTTGTGCTTAATCCTTGAAGTGGGAGTCCTTTTTGATCCATTGTGGATGTTTGAGAGATTAGACAAGTTGAAGACCATGTCATTTCTTGATTGATCCTTTGTCTAAAGCTCAGAGAGGGCTTGAAACCCTAATTTTGATTGTATTGGATGCCCACCCATCTTTGGGGAGACTGATGAAGCATAAAGGTACATCCATATTGTGATGATGATTGACACAATGATGGAAATCTTAGTGGTCAAAATTTGGGGTATTACAGATGCCCCTATTTAATCTTCTTGGACCCGAAGGTATGAATGACGAAGGTATTCGGGCATTCGGGGTGCAAGAGGATTAAATATCGGAATATCCGAAATTTTGATGGTGGTTATGAATGGTAGCTTACACATTCATCTTCTTTAACTAAGCAATAATGCTTAGAAAAGGTAAACTTCCCCTCGATCCTGGTCTTCAGCCAAGGAACTGGTCTTAGTTTTCTTTTGAAATAAACCTCCCCTCGTTCTTGGTTTCCTACCAAGGAACTGGTCTTAGTTTCTGATTTAAACTTCCCCTCGATCCTGGTTTCTTACCAAGGAACTGGTCTTAGTTTCTGATTTAAACTTCCCCTCGATCCTGGTTTCCTACCAAGAACTGGTCTTAGTTTCTTTTGTCAATAAACTTTACTGACAAGGGACGCTATTCGTAGCGGCTTTCCTTCAAACTTCTCGCCGAATTTTCCTGGGGAGATGCCATTTGAGTGGGAAAAGGTTTGATGTCAGACTTGCTGGGGAACCCAACGTCTGAGTTGTAGAGTTACACAAACTTCTCTGTTTTGGAGACGCCATTTGTCGACTTTACTGGGGAAAGCGAGTCTCTTGAGAGACTGTTTTTGTTTGGGGTTACATCATACTTTTCTCGGGATCTTCCCGGAGAAATGCCATATGATGGGGTCCAATTTTGAGGTGCCAATGACCTTTTCATCAGCGGTTCTTTCGGAGCAAAACTGGTATGCTGCCGAATCTCTGATCACGAGGCTTTCTCTGTGGATTTTCCTTAATCCGGGAAAGCGAGGATATCATCTTCAATGGTGAAGAGTGACATTTGTTGAAGGTTCTCTGATCTTTCAGAGGTTCAAGTTATCAAAGTGGCCAAGTGCCGAATCTGATCTAAAGATACACTGGTGGCGAGATTGTGCAGACACAACACTTCCTGACGAGGAAAGAACTGACAAACTCGATTGAGAAAACTGTTTATCACTAGGGGACAAGACCGACTCAAGTGATAACGATTCAATATGAAATGTAAATGCAAATAAAAAATGCATGAAGTATGTATGTTTATGTTGACAAAACAGACGCGACATACAGATGAACACAATTGGATACTCGGCCATCGCGGGGCGTATAGAGATATTGCAGGTTCAAGATAGCAATTCCACCTTGCTTGGGAGACATAGTCCACGCGGGGAGCTATGTTAATCGGGCTTAGGAGATGAGAACTCGGCTGAGGATGTCAGACGAAACAAGGTCTCTGACACAGTTGATCCCTTCATCCAGGCATACTGGCTTAGAAGGAGTATTTTGATTATGCACTTTGAAGTTCGCTTACTTCGGGAGAAGCAATCGATGTTCTTCTGATGTTCAACAGTCAAAAGAAATTGCCATCTTTATTTTAAAAGCAGAAAAAGTTTTAACAAGTAAATTCATTTTTGTTTTATTTCAAGAATCGCTGATTAAGTTTAAACAACGTCGTTCTGTAAAGCTAAAACAAGTTAAGAATTATAAACAAAAGCACAAAGGCTCAAATTTTATTGATATGATGGAGATCAGCCAAACGCGTGATTCCAAAGAGTATATACAAAGTTTGAAAATGGTAATTTACAGGGAAAAGGGCTACGTTGAAACATAACGACCACTATCCGTCTACCAACTTTGAATTCGGGGCATCTTGAGCTTCCGTCGAAGATGACCTTTGACTGGAGATTTCCTCCGATAGATGATGCTGTAACTGCTGCTGAGGGACTTGCCTCTATTGAACATAGTTACTTGCCATTATCCCTAATTTTTGCCTGGATTGTACTATGAGATTTCCAATCCATCGGGATGATTCTTTTTTTTTTCATGTCTCTAACTTTTACCTGGACCGCCCTTTCGGTTTTTCAATCCACCGAGACGTTTTCTTTTTTTTTTTTTTTTAGTTTAGGCGAAGTATTTCTTGACTACATCAACATTCGTGGGGTAGGCAAATTCCTCTCCGTCCATGGTTGCAAGTCTCAAGGCGCCGCCTGAGAAAGCTTTCGTGACCACATAGGGGCCACCATAATTCGGGGTCCATTTGCCCCGAGAGTCAGTGAGAAATGATTGTATCTTCTTGAGCACGAGGTCTCCTTTCCTGAAAACACGAGGTTGGACCTTTTTGTCGAACACCCTCTTCATTCTCTGTTGATACAACTGACCGTGGCATAGTGCCGTGATTCTCTTTTCTTCGATCAAGTTCAGTTCGTCGTGTCGACTTTGACACCATTCAGCTTCGGTGAGCTTAGCTTCCATCAATACCCGGATTGACGGGATCTCTACTTCTATGGGGAGAACTGCCTCCATGCCATATATTAGAGAGAAAGGGGTAGCCCCTGTTGAAGTACGGACAGATGTGCGATAACCATGAAGAGCAAAAGGTAACATCTCGTGCCAGTCTTTATAGGTTACAACCATCTTTTGAACGATCTTCTTGATGTTCTTGTTAGCCGCTTCTACCGCTCCGTTCATCTTGGGTCGGTAGGGAGATGAGTTATGGTGTTCGATCTTGAACTCTGCACACAACTCTTTCATCATCTTATTGTTCAAGTTAGATCCATTATCAGTAATGATCTCGCTTGGAACACCATAACGGCAGATGATATTGTTTTTGATAAATCGGACCACCACTTGTCGGGTTACATTGGCGAATGACGCTGCTTCGACCCACTTGGTGAAATAGTCAATGGCTACCAGGATGAACCGATGTCCGTTTGAAGCCTTGGGCTCAATCATACCAATCATGTCGATTCCCCATATGGAAAATGGCCACCGGGAAGAAAGAACTTTGAGATGTGATGGCGGTACATGAATTTTGTCGGAGTATATCTGACACTTGTGACACCTCCTCATGTACTTGTAGCAGTCAGATTCCATGGTCAACCAATAATACCCGGCCCTGAGAATTTTTCTCGCCATTGTGTGTCCATTGGCATGAGTGCCAAAGGATCCTTCATGAATTTCTTTCATGAGCACGTCTGCTTCTGGTCTGTCGACGCATCGGAGCAAAACCATGTCAAAATTTCTCTTATAAAGAGTGTCACCGCTCAGGAAGAAGTTTCCAGCCAATCTTCTGAGGGTTTTCCTGTCTTTTCTGAGTGCCCCAGATGGGTACTCTTGTTTCTGAAGGAAGCATTTAATATCATGATACCAAGGTCTGTCGTCTATGACTGCTTCAATCGTGAAGATGTAAGCAGGCCGTTCAAGGCGCATGATGTCGATCTTAGGTACGTCATTCCATCGACCTACACTAATCATGGAAGAGAGAGTGGCTAATGCATCAGCCATGTGATTCTCATCACGAGGGATGTGATGAAAGTCGACTCTGTTGACGAAGGGTAACAACCTCCTTGCATAGTCTTTGTAAGGAATCAATCCTGATTGGTATGTGTTCCAATCTCCTTTTATCTGATTGATAACCAGGGCTGAATCACCGTATACGTCCAAGTTTTTGATCCTTAAATCAATCGCTTCTTCGAGACCCATAATACAAGCTTCATATTCGGCCTCGTTGTTCGTACATTTGAACGTAAGTCTGGCAGTGAAAGGAATGTGGGAACCCTGAGGGGTAACAATGATTGCTCCAATTCCGTTTCCATAATGATTGACTGCTCCGTCAAAGATAAGTCCCCACTGGGAACCTGGTTCTGGCCCTTCACTGGGTAGCGGTTCATCGCAATCTTTCATCTTTAGATACATGACATCTTCGTCTGGGAAGTCAAACCCGATTGGTTCTTGATCGTCAATCGGTTGATGAGCCAAATGATCGGCTAAAATACTTCCTTTAACGGCTTTCTGAGCGTGGTACTCTATGTCATATTCTGATAGTAACATCTGCCAACGGGCAATCCTTCCCGTAAGAGCAGGTTTTTCGAAAACGTACTTGATTGGATCTATTTCGGAGACCAACCAAGTAGTATGACAAATCATGTATTGGCGAAGACGTTTGGCTGCCCAAGCCAAAGCGCAACAAGTTTTTTCGAGCATCGTGTACCGAGTCTCGCAGTCCGTGAATTTCTTGCTTAGATAGTAAATGGCGGACTCTTTCCTTTTAGTTTCGTCTTGTTGGCCAAGTACACATCCCATTGAGTCCTCTAGGACTGTGAGGTAAATGATCAGTGGTCTTCCTTCCACTGGAGGTGATAGAATCGGCGGATTCAACAGATATTCCTTGATACTGTCGAAGGCGGTTTGGCAATCTTCTGACCAAACGCAATCCTGGTTCTTTTTCAATAACTTGAAAATCGGCGCACAAGTGGCGGTCATAAGGAATATGAATCTGGAGATGTAGTTCAAACGTCCCAGGAATTCTCTGACTTGTTTTTCAGTTTTCGGAGAAGGCATTTCTTGAATGGCCTTGACCTTGTCAGGATCAACCTCAATTCCTTTCTGGCTGACGATGAACCCTAGTAGTTTCCCTGAACGGACACCGAAGGTGCACTTGTTGGGATTCAAGCGGAGCTTGAATTTTCTTAGACGTTCGAACAATTTTGACAGATGTTCAACGTGCTCATCCTCTGTTCTTGATTTTGCAATCAAATCATCGACATATACCTCGATTTCTTTGTGTATCATGTCTTGAAACAAAGTAGTCATGGCCCTTTGATAGGTTGCCCCGGCGTTCTTCAAACCGAACGGCATTACCTTGTAACAAAAGGTACCCCATGGGGTAATGAACGAAGTTTTCTCCATGTCTTTCGGCGCCATTTTGATCTGGTTATAGCCCGAGAATCCATCCATGAAGGAGAATACTTTGAACTTTGCTGTGCTTTTTACCAGCATGTCAATGTGTGGTAAAGGAAAGTCGTCATTTGGACTTGCCTTGTTTAGATCTCTGTAATCAACACACATTCTGACCTTTCCATCCTTTTTGGGAACGGGTACGATGTTGGCTAACCATTGAGGATTTTCAGATGTAGCGAGGAAACCCGCGTCGATCTGTTTCTGTACCTCCTCTTTGATTTTGATGGCCATGTCCGGGTGAGTGCGTCTCAACCTTTGCTTTACTGGCGGACATTCTGATCTTAACGGTAAATGATGTTCCATGATGCTGGTATCCAACCCTAGCATATCCTGATAGGACCAAGCGAATACATCGGGGAATTCTTTGAGAAACTTTATCAAACTTTCTTTGACAGTTGGACTGAGCAGTGCTCCGATCCTGATTTCTTTTCTCCCTTTTTCTGAACCCAAGTTTACCGTTTCCAACGGCTCTTTGTGAGGTTCAATGGACCTTTCCTCTTGTCTGAGTAGTCGGGAGATCTCTTCTGGAATTTCGTCGTCATTTTCTTCTTCAGCCTCGAATACCGGGAACTCAAAGTTGGAAGAAGGCATTGGATCATATGTTTCAACGGGGTATAAAACAAGCAATCTGCATGACGTGATGATTCGTGTTTAGAAAAGATAGAGAAAATGCAAGTGTGTGCAGTGTTTTGATTTTACTGCTTGTTTTTATTATTGAATATTTTTTAGGATTACCATTTTATGAAAAAGCAAAAAGAGAAAACAACAATTAATGCGGAAATTACAGAACGACGTTATTTTATTAATGAACAAGTCGAATCTTGAAACTACAGCCCTATAAAACAAAACTCTGTCGCTTTGGGCAAAGCGAAAAGGGAAATTTACAGAAAGCGAGCCCTATCAAAACATCCGTTTCACCTGGGCAGGGTGAAAGGTTAAAGATGGCAATTACTTTGACTGATAAACGACCTTCGGAACCTCGACAGCAACCCATTGGCGGCGAACTCCTCGGTGAATCACAAAGTCAGGCACCTTCCTTGATTTGTCTTCAGAAATGATGCTGATTTCTGGTGGAGCAGGATCGTTGGAACCTGTCTCCCAAGCAGAATTGTTGTAGGAGGATTCCCCTGTTGCATTTTGCATAGCATTGGTGCTCTCAGCTGTATCTCCCCATCCAGTTGGCTGGATGTCTTCGAGCCTGATACGAGAGCTTTCGGGAGCGGTGTACTTGACCATATAGTCGAATTTTCCACTTGGTTGTCCCAGAGTGTCCCAAACTTCTTTGGAACTGGAGAAGTCATCCCTCTCGATGACGTTGACCTCAGGAAAAGCATAGTTGATGAATTCTAGTCCTGCAAACGTTGCGAATTCATCTTCATGTTTAGTAGTTTCCGAATGACCTGAGTGTTGATCCCATGACATGGCGGGGACACAGGTATTCTGTTCAATGACGCTCAGCTGAGTTTCATCACTCGGCTGACTTTCTTTCCCCAAGTTTCCTGGGTAAGGCTGCCACATTGGCAGACCATCCATTGGGCCATAGTAATTATGATCAAAGTTTTCTTTCATCAGAGTGTCTTCCTCTAATGAATTTGGCGGAGCACGGCATCCTTCCGGATCACAATCTCCGTAGATCATTTCGACATCTGATCTTGGTATAAATCTCGGACTTTCTGGAGGAAAGCAAAAAGGCATAGGCACCTCTTCCTGAGACATATAGCCGTCCTTGTTAAGGTAGGACTTCCATTCTTCATCTGTGTCAGAGGGATCTTCCTCATTGATAGCATGAATTGTCTGAGACACTAGGTGGAGAAAACCTCCACTGTGGAAGAAGTTTTGAAGGGGATGAAGACTTTCATCGTTGGCGGCCGTCTGGGTACAGGTTGCAGAAAACCCAAGACCCTTCTTTGTTTTATTGTCAATAGGAATGACAAGCCATCCCCATCCTGTCGTATCGGTACTCTCGACCGCTTTGATAGCATCTTTGTATGAAGAAATTGAAGTTCCTTCTTTGGATTGATCGTTATTGCTCACCGATAGTGCTTGGAACTGCGTTCCAATAACCTCCTCGGGTTCTATTCCAGTAGGTCATGACAAGTTACTCACAAGCAAGGCTTGTTCCCCAAAAACCGTGACAAGTTGATCGTTCTTGATGAACTTTAGCTTTTGGTGGAGGGTCGAAGTGACCGCTCCAGCCTGATGTATCCAAGGTCTTCCTAATAAACAACTGTATGTTGCCCGGATGTCCATGACCAGGAAAGTGATTTGGAAAGTGTGAGGACCAATAGTTATGGGAAGATCAACTTCGCCGATAACTGTTTTTCTGGATCCGTCGAATGCTTTGACGATGACCTCGCTGACTCTCATCGGAGGGCCCTTAAATGATAATTGCGTCAAAGTGGACTTCGGCATAACATTCAGGGCTACCCTGTGTCTACCAGTACGTTGGCTAAAGCATCGCGCTGGCAGTTAACTGTAATGTTGAGCGCCATGTTATGACAGCGACCCCCTTCAGGTAATTCCTCATCACTAAATCCCAAATTATTGCAGGAAGTGATGTTAGAGACAATGCTATCGAATTGTCTGATTGTTACATCCTGTTCCACAAAGGCTTGCTCCAAGACTTTCTGTAGAGCCTCTATGTGTGCTTCTGAACTGAGTAACAACGATAATATTGAGATCTTTGAAGGAGTCTGTAACAGTTGATCAACAATTTTATATTCACTCCTTTGGATGAGCTTTAGCATCTCATCTTTGTCTTTTGAAAAGTCGGGATTACCAGATTGACTGACTGGTGGATCAGGAATTTCTGCCTGAAGTTCCTTTTCTTTGTTGGATTCTCCAACCCCTCGGTTGAAGATTCGACCGCTCCGTGTTACACGACTGATGTCTGCAATATTCACGACGGAGGGTAATGGAATTTCCTTTCCATTCTCGATTATTGTTGCACCGTATTTGTAAGGGATCGCCTTAGCTGATTCATACGGTAATGGCCCCGGTAGATAGATGACTATGGGAACCTTCTGATTTTTCTGACCATCATAAGTAACCTTGATCCGTTCCCGGTTGGGAACTCTAGATTCGTCAAGTAGAGGGACGATGGCAAAAACATCCCTGATCTGGTGATGACCAGAGATCGTGACAACATCCTCAACTTGATCGGCAAGGTAGTTCGGCGACCAAATGATGGGTCCTGAGCCTGGATATGGACGAATTTCTCCGTGATCGATCTGACCCTGAAGAGCTACTCTCACAAGGTAACACCCTTGGTTACTTTCCGAACAGACGCTACAACTGTCATAGTTGTGTGGTGGCACCTGGCCACGCCCACTTTGAATACAATGTAACCTCACTAGGTTACCTTCCATTGATCGGACATCCTGACTTTGACGACGAGTAGGATTTCTATTATTAATACTAATCTGCTGAGTATCTTCGTCCATATAGATTGGCATCCACCAGTGATTTAATAAGTGCTGAAGTGCCTCCTGGACATGGGTACAACCTCGATCGTTTTCGCAACCCGCTTTACAGTTTTGATAATCATGTGATATTAAGAATCCGAGTCGGACCTGCTCAGCATGTAACTCTACTAGGTTGGTATTCATCACGCGAATGTCAAAGATTTGAACCATGTTGATTTGATAGGAGTTCCTATCATGGTAGTCTTGGATCCATCCAAGATCCATCTGACGCTGGAGGGCCTCTTGTATGAAAGAGCATCCCTGTTTGTTTACCGAGCAAATCAGACAGGAACTGTAATCGTGCCGCGGCAGATTATGATACTGGCTTTGCCTTGAGTGCATCGCCACCAAGTTGACATTCATCACACGGATGTCGTGGTTTTGAATGACGTTGGAATTCGTGTAAACCATGTTAACTCCACGAACTCGGTGCTCTTGGATCCATCCAAGATCCATTTGTTCCTGTAGAGCTGCTTGCACTACAGAACATCCTTGGTTATCTTTAGAGCAGATATCACACTGGTGATAGTTATGAGGTGGCACATGGCCATATCCACTCTGTCTACAATGCATCTTGACCAGATTGGTCCCCAATAAGAGTACATCGTGAATTTGATAGACATTGTTAGTCTCTTTCTCAATCAGATTGACTGCAGCTTTCTCGTGTTGAGGCAGCGGGTTCGTAAGAACATTGGGATTCGTATCTTTGAAAGATAAGAGCCCGCTCCTAACAAGGTTTTGCACGTCGGATTTGAAATTGAGACAAGTCTCAATGTTATGCCCTGAACCTCCTTGATGATAAGGGCATGTTTGATCCACCTTAAACCAGAAAGGCGGATTTTCCGGAACTGAAAAGGGAGACTTAGTCTAGATGTGCCCCTTAGCCAGCAGTAACGGAAACAGCTCTGCGTACGTTACGGGTATAGGATCAAATCCTGGTGGCCGTGTTGTACGGTTGTTGTTATATGGAGGACGAGCCTGTTGAAGAGGCTGTTGTGTCCTTTGTTGGTCAGGTTGGCTCTGCGCAACCTGAGGTTGATACATAGGAACAGGCGCGGGGCCGATAGTAGGAGTAACAGCTGCTACTGGCTGATAACGACGCCTTTGCTTTCCGAGAGAGATATTCCCAATATCTTGCTCTTTTTTCTTAGGGAGATCACTACCGTATTTTTTAGTACCGCTCGTCGATCCAGTGTCTTTTACCAAACGTCCTTCTCAGACGGCTTCCTCAAGATGTACACCCATGCCGACCATTTCGGTGAAATCACTGGGCGCACTGGCAACCATTCGGTCATAGTAAAATGAGCTTAAGGTCTTTAAGAAGATTTTTGTCATCTCTTTTTCCTCAAGAGGTGGACAAATTTGAGCGGCAATTTCACGCCACCTTTGAGCATACTCCTTAAAGGTTTCCTTTTCCTTTTGCGACATTGATCTGAGTTGATCTCTGTCGGGTGCCATGTCCAAATTGTATTTGTATTGTTGGACGAAGGCAGTACCAAGATCTCTGAATGTATTGATCGTAGTACGGTTTAAACCCATGTACCATTTGAGTGCGGCTCCGGTCAAACTATCCTGGAAGTAGTGAATCAGCAGGTCCTGATTCTCCGTCTGGGCTGACATCCGCCGAGCGTACATCACCAGATGGCTCTGAGGGCAAGAGTTACCCTTGTATTTTTCAAAGTCGGGCACTTGGAACTTGTGCGGGAATTTCACATTTGGGACCAAGCAGAGATCTGCGGCGTCCTTTCCAAAAAGATCCTGACCGCGAATGGCTTGCAGCTCTTTCTGCATTTCCAAGAACTGTTCCTGGAATTCCTCCATTCTGTCAAACATAGTTTCCTTCTTACCAGAAGGTGTCTGTGGAATCTGTCCTTCCGGGACAGTGTGCACCACAGGGGGTGGTACTGTGACTACGGCAGTAAGTCTTGGCACCTCCCGAAGTTTGTAACCTTCAGGAGTCTTGAGTATGCCCCTAGCATCTTCGCTTTCCCGAAGTTTGTAACCTTCAGGCCCAGTGGCTTCTGTTGCGATTCCCTGATCTTCAGTGATCGGCGGAACATATCCTTCCGGGATATAGTTAACAGGCATGCCCCAAGGACGATCTTTCGGCATCTGATACCTAGGATCATACTTTTCTATGATGGGCGTTGAGGTGATCTCTGAGATCACAGTTCTTTGTAGCTGAGCTTCTGCCATGGCTTGCATGTCGTTACGAAGCTTTCTCATATCCTCTCTCAGAGTGTCGATCTCTTCTTTCAACTCTCTGTTTTCTTCCTCAAGATCATCCATCTTTTTCTAACGATTGGCCCGACTATTATACGAATGAGACAGTTTGACTCTAGAATCGAGACACAAACGTGAGATTCGTAGGGAAGAAGAATACGCGATGTGAGAATGATGAATGCAATGATTATATCAATTGTTGTTTCTTTATTTAATTAAAATAAACTTCGACAATTAGATTGCAAATATCAAACACTGGGGAAACCCCTTTTTATTGAATTCCAAAGGATTACAAAAATGGAAATACAGTAGATGACAAAGTGCGGAAACAGAAACCTAAACTAATGGGTCTCGAGTCCTCTTCTTTGACTGGGGCGCTTGGGCCGTTGTCGGGTTGTCATTCCTTTGCCAGGTGAAAGGAGCGAGCAAATTCCTTTGGTCATCTTGATTCTCTACAGCATGCTGCTCCAAAATCTCAATCAGAGCATTTTTCTCTTTCAGTAATTACTGTATTTTGATGCACTCTACGTCAAGGGTGCGGTACTTGTTCTTCCAAGATCTTCTTTCCTTTTGAACCTTGTTGAGAGTAACCTGAAGCCTTTCAGTTTCCGTCATGAAGTACATGACAGTTTCCCTCGGTGGAAGAATTCCGTAACGAGGATAAGGCATTTTTAGCTTGAGAGCTCTAGTTTGTACCCAATGGAGATAAGGCTCCACTGAGACACAGTCCGGTTTTCCCAGAGACTCTCGTCCTTTCTTATGAACATGTTTCCAAGCTTGCACTATTTCCATCTTTAGTGCTCTGTCGTTTTCTCCTTCTTTGAAGAAAAGACCTTCCAGATGAACACCCAGTGGGATGTGTCTCACCAAATTGACGAAGAACTAATATCGAATGATAGTTGATTCCTCCTTTAGTTCTTATGAGGGGTACGCTGGGGAAGTTTCCACAACGGTCAATGATTCTGATTCCCTCATAAATCCTATTACACCAATATATATTAGAGTTGGTGAGGGACATGATCTTCTGCGACCAACGTAAGACACTCTTGCAATCCCAAAAAGTAGCAGACTTGGGCAAGTGCGAGATAAACCATTTGTAGAGCAAAGGTACACAGCATGTGATCTCCCCTCCGTTGTACAAATTTCCCAAGTGTACAGAATGATACGCATCTGCGAGCAAAGTCAACACAGGGTTTCCAATGAGAAAAACCTTAATAGCGTTGATATCGACGAAGTTATTGATGTTGGGAAACAAAAATAACCCGTAGGTGAGCAAGACAAAGATGCTTTCAAAAGCAATCCCGTTCCCTATACTAGCGAAGTACAGAGCTTTCTTTGTCAAGAACTGGGCTGGCAAACCTTGGATGCCACCCTTAGTGGTCATGTGAGTCCTGACCTCAGACTCGTCCAAATGAATTGCTCTTGCAATAGTCTGATTCTTTGGAATTTCTTCCAGTCCAGAAAATGGAGCTCGATCTGTGATATGTAAATCAGTCAGATAAGAATACTCCTCCAGCGTTGGTGCCAGCTGGTAATCCGGGAATGTGAAACAATGATAAACTGGATCGTAGAACTGAATGAGCGCGTCCATGATTCCCTTAATCACATGGACTCTTAACAGTGGTAGCAAACCACCGTGCTTGGCTCTGAAAGTCTCTGGGTTAACGATCATCCTCGCTAACTTTCTCAAATCCCCTAGTTTTGGAACCTTGAAGGTATACTGGTGAGTTCTCCTTCTACCGAAATCCATTAATGCAATCCTTTTCTCTGATATTTGCAATCACCGTCTTAGCTTAATTTGAAAAACAGAGAGACTAGAAGAGAATTTTTTTTGAATGTTTTAATGTTTTATTAAATGAATGCATGAATGCAGCACACAAAAACATAGAAAAAACATGGGGTCAAAGGGTCGTTGTCATGAAGACAAGGCTCTACCCATCCCCAAAGGTTTATACTAGGGTGATTTTTGTACCTGTACTCATTATCATCAGCTCCTCCCAGGAAGGCAGACAACAAGCTGATCGCCAGTGAGTTGTGTGCAATCTTAGAGTAAGTGCCATTCACCGAGAATAGATCACCAGCCTCAAATGAGGGTAGTATCGCATAACAGCTATTTTCGATAGCTTCCGCACTACGAAAAAGGTTGGCTTTTCTTAAGTGTATACTAAATCTCACCACATGCGGCATCACGCGCATTCCCAGTAGCAGAAAAATAAACACGTATAACAATTAGGAAAGGCAGTATATATATTTGTCCTAATCATCCTAGACTTATAAAGCTACGATTCTTAAGTTCCTGACAGAAATGGGTTCCCCGGCGGAAGCCCCAATCTATGGTTCCCTGCCTAAGAGATGGACCAGCATAGGTCAATCTTTCTCTTCGGTAGAGTTCCCATTTTCCGTAGAAAACGGGGATGATGCCCTAAGGCAGAAAAGGAGACTCCCCATCAGAGTCGCCATTTGTGTAATTTTTCACACAAGAGAAGTAGAAAGTCAGTGAACGGCCCCACGGTGGGCACCACTTTTCTGTAGCGAGCGATTTTGGACGCGGTTCTTAAGCGCTGGTCGCTCTCTGTGGTTGAGCTTAAAACTACAGGTCGATTCATTTTTTATCCTATTGTGAGCTGAATAAGGAAGGGAAATAGATGTCTCCAATTAACCCTGCTTGCATACTGAGTTTAAACAGCAGTCTGTTAGGTTATGGATGCTATCAATGTGGGGGGGCTTTTGTACTGGTTATTCGTATTTCGCCAATACGGTTCTTTCTTTCTTTTTTCTAGGCAAAGGGTTTCTGGCGGGGAATAAGGATTAGGATGTTAGGACTGATGCTTTTGAATTACTGCTTTTAATTGATGGAGATATGAGATTTAGGTTTTTTGTTGATTGCGCTCGCTAAGATCTTTTCTTTCGATCTTATGCCTACGTATTCCCGTTTAGCGAAACAGGGAAATCAGAGCGTTCGTAGTTCCTCCTATTCTATGGGAGGAAATTGGTTTTTGGTGTCTTGTTCAAAGCCCAAGACGTGAAGCGAAAGGTAGTTTGTATCTTGTTCAAAGCCCAAGATGTGAAGCTGAAAGGTCTATTTGTGTCTTGTTCAAAGCCCAAGACGTGAAGCTGAAAGACCTCGACTTTAGAGAGAATTTGTCATCTCTAAAGAGGGGAGAAGGAGAATTACTTTAACTGGGATACGCGGATCCGAGCAATGCCATAATTTCCGAAGAAAGGGTTTTAACCTGAAGGAGAAGACTTTAACTCAGTGTAGAGCAATGCCATCTTTCCTTAGGAATTTCTCATGCTAAAAGAGGGACAGTGGCATGGATATAGATGATCCAGAGGCTTGCCGCTTACAGCGATTAGATGAAGGTAAAGGGGTTGTTGATGTTTGTGTACTGCGAACGAGGCACAACTTTGATGCTAAAAGGTCGATTGGATCAACCAGTGGTTTTCTTATACAAAGCCTAAGAGGAGGCTAATTTCCGCTAGGAAAATCATTATACAAAGCCTAAGAGGAGGCTATCTTGTGTCTCGTACAAAGCCCGAGAGAGAGGCTAAAGGTTTTTGACCCGGTGGGGCATATCGTTATACAAAGCCTAAGAGGAGGCTAGCAAAGAGTTCGACTCTTACTTAAGGGATTTATATCTCGTACGAGGCCCGAGATGGAGGCAAAAAAAGGGGTGATTGACTCAACGAGGGAATCTTTTATGTCTCATACAAAGCCTGAGAGAGAGGCTAAAAGGCTGTTTTGACTCCACTGGGGAGAATTTTGGTATCTCATACGAAGCCCGAGATGGAGGCTATTGTAACTGTTTCAGTTGAGTGACAAATCCAATATACTGATTTAAAAGAGAAAATCAGTTCTTATATGAGTAATGCTGTACACAGGGATTTAATTTGAGGATCAAGGATATTTCCTTTTCTTTGAGGAAACGGGAAATCCAAAGGGTATTGAGACTATCCGAGTCTGCAGGTTTCCTTCCTATTTAACGAATGGTGCTTGAGAAGGTCTTTGAGACTTAAGGAAGTTAGACTGTCCAAGTCTAGAGTTTTATCTTTTGTACTATGCTTCGAGAAACAGTAGTAGACTCTATGAAAGGACTGTTCTATGAGGATGACTAGGTTCTGTTCCTATACCTCTAGGAGGTCGTCGGGACAATTTGTACGAAGCCCAAGAGGAGGCTGGAATCTTTTAAGAAGCCGAAGGGTCCTTGTACGAAGCCCAAGAGGAGGCTATCATTCCCGGAGGAAGAGATCATTATACGAAGCCTAAGAAGAGGCTATGAATACTTCTAAGAAGCCGTAGTGTCCTTGAATAATGCCCAAGAGGAGGCCGATGCTTTTAAGAAGCCCGTGGGTCTATCATCTCCTTTCCATTAGGAGAGATAACTCTTTTAAAGATGAAAACCACTGGTAAACGTGCGAGGTTTACTATCCAGCGACTTTTAGCTTTGAAAGAGGGTCCCTTAGTTAAGGTCCAAGATTATAACCGTAGTGGGTACCCAAACCCCGAGACATTCAAGGCAAGCTATCCACAAGGAATAGATCAAGTCAGGAAAGTTCGAGAATTTGGAAGAAACTCAAAGATGCCATTCACGGAGAATACATTCATCTTTGGGAATAGAGTTCCTTGACAATTCCTAAGGAGGACAGCCGAAGAGAAGACTGTATCTGGTGCTCCTATTGGGGATCTAGGCGTCTATTTTTACGAATAAATGAAATGGCGTCACCTAGTTCTAGACGTAGTTGCCGGGGAAACTCGAAATATCTATACTATTATTACGCAGTAGATATGAGTTTATGAAAGGAGACTTACAGTGAGCAGCCCCACAATACAGTTTATAATATGAAAGCAGTAAATGAAAGCGATAACCACTTACTCGGTTGTAGTGCTTCCATGCTGTTTGGTTAGTTGTTCAACAAAGAAAGATTAAAAACAACTGTATATTCAAAATCAAAGGAGAAAGTGCTTTGAAAAAGAAAGATTTGGGGCTTACAGCTCAAGGAGAGGCCCGGGGTTTTATCAGTGAGCGCACTGTTTGAATTTGTACAGAGGGACTTATACAAGTGACTGGGGCCCAAAAAGGTTTTCTGTACAAAGGGATGGGTCTTACACTCTCTCAAGAGGCCCAAAGTGTTTTAAAGAAAAAGAAATGGGTCTTACTACTCGAGGGTAGGCCCAGATGATTTTTGAAAAGGCGACGATCGCGCCGTTTGTTTTTTGACGGTATCGGGACTTATACAATAAGTGAGGCCCAAAAATGATTTGGTCAAAAAAAGGATTGGGTCTTACACTCTAATAGAGGCCCAAAGTGTTTTGAAAATGATTTATGAGGGTTGAATTAATCCAAAACCCTAATTTGTTTTCAAAAATGTATTTAATTGAATAAAAATTCAATTAAAATGATCAAAAATTGTTTAACACATGGAAAACAAATTGTGATCTTGGATTAATGCTTCAAAAATTAAGTATTGACCTACAAAATAATTAGAAAGCATTAAAAGTTGCAAAATCAATGTAGAAATAATATTTCAAATGTTAAAAACAATTAAAATATTAATTCTTTACAAAAATATCAATTATATAAAATAAATAATATTTTTGGGATTTTTTGGGAAAATAAAATATTTTAACATTTTTGTGAATTATTAAAAAAAGAATCAACTCAAAATCATTAAAACTCAGAGAAAAATTAATTTTTGAATCAATTAAACAAAATCACAAAATTCAAATATTCAAATATATGAAAATGGCGCCAAGAACAACACCAAGAACACGCGCGTTTTTCAGTTTGCCCAGATTTGCATTTTCCATCCAATCTCACTGAATACGTAATTATAACATGCAATCCACATATCATTATGCTCGCCTCAACCTCACGATCATGTCTATGTACTTTAATTTCATTTAAATCAAACACAAAACATGAAATCACGAAGAAACCTCAAGAACCCTAATTTCTACATGAAGGCTAGGATTTTTGATACACGATTCAAACAATGCAATTAATTGAGGGAAAACATTCCATGCATGATTATGAACATATGGCCAAATTATTGTGCGAGGAAATATGCATAGATTGAGAGATGCCCAAGTGTAGGCTTACCTCCAAGTCGTGACAGCAAGAGCAGAGGTGATTTTGAGTTGGAGGTGTTACAGACAAGTTGTGATGATCTGGACAGCTTCCCTACACCGTATGGAGTGTGTTTGAACACTTGGATTGAATTGAAATGGACTGGATCAGTTTATGGCATCTCAGCTGCAACTTCACTTCAAACTTGTGTGGATGGCAAGTGATTTTGTGAAATTGATGTTTTAGAAGTTATGTGAGTGTTTGATCAGCTCATATGTGATGTATGTGAGGTGTGTGAGTGATTGGTTTGTGCAGAATTGCTCTCAAACTCAAAACCCGATAGCTACCTTGCTAAGAAAGAGATTTTGAGGAAAGCATCTGTTAGATGGCTTTGGTGTACTTAAACTGACCACAATTGAGCTCTATTTATAGTAGAGCAAGTTTGTTTTGCAAGGAATAGTGCATGGCAGCTGGTAAGTAGGTTCCCTCAATGTTGGCCAATGGAAATGAAAGTCTCCTCTAGCCATTGACTAGAGGTTAGGGCACAGAGCTTTGGTCCCCTTGGTCTTGGATAAGTCTTGACTGATTTCAGATGAGAATGGCTCAGTCCATGCCACCTTGATGGTTCCATTGAATGCCTCATTCCAAATTTGAAGTCTTGTCCCTATTTTGGCAATTCTAGGTTCAACATGCTATTCTTTGTTCCTTGGACCTTGGAGGCTTGGCTCAGTGATTGTCCCCTTTGGATTCAATCCTCTGAGGTGTCCAAGTGGATTGGCGCAATTGCAATTGGCTGATTTTGGCAAATCGAGCCAAAGTGCAAATTCTGCCTTGCTTTGACAGATTTCAGCAAGGCAACTTGCCAATGTTGTATCTCATGATGTAGGTTGAATTTGGCAATGTTCTTGGCCATTTTGGAAAGCTCTTACATGATACAACAACTGTTTGAACAAGTTTGGTTTTGATCTCTTTTGATTCCAAGTGAAAAATCCCCCTACATTTGGCAAAAAGTGAAGCAGAATTCTGACTTAGTGAAAATTTCACTAAGTGTTGGAAAAAGTGACATTTTCACTTTTCAGCCATTTTGATCACTCCATAACTCAAAATCCTTAATGAATTGGAATGACTTGTAGTTGAAGTTTTTGTAGGTGATAATGAGGGCTACAAATCCATCTTTGTATGAGAAAAAATGGCCTTGTGGTTTAGGAGTTATGGTCCTCCAAAGTTGGTACCTTTGCCACTTTATTTTTAACTTAGAAAAATTTCTAAGTTTTATGGTTACCCCTTTTACAAGTTATCTCACTTTTCTTGATTTTTCTTGATGAATGATGATTCAAATCATACATTAACATCATTTTAGGGTTAAAAATCCATTTAGGTGAAAAATCTCAAAAAGTCAAAGTTGACTTTTGTGCACAGTTGACTTTTTATCAGATGAATTCCAAACTGTGCAATTCTTCAGGAAATCATGTCCTTGACCTAAATCAAACTTGATGGACATGTTCCATGGGTGTCATAGGGTATATTCAATCATGTATTAGGGTTTGGGAGCATGTCTTGGTCAAAAGTCAAAGTTACAGTTGACTTTTCCCTTAAAACCCTAATTGTGGTGCAGATGAAAATGAAACTTGTTGCTCAAGCTTCTTGGATCAATCCATTGTTCCAAATGGATCAATATGGTGTATTAGAGACCCTCAAATCATCTCTTGAGGTCTTGGCTCATGGTTTTTCCCAGAAGTCAACTTAGGGATGAATTAGGTCAAGAAACCCTAATTCCTGATTTTTGATGAATGCATCCCCTGAGGAAAAATTGACTTAATGCATGGGTTCATGAGGTTCCATGAAGCATATTAGGTTATGTTTTGGATCATTGCCTTGTGCCCAGATGAAAATTTCCATCTGGAGGCCCTGGTCGACCAAAACCCTAATTTGGTGACACTGTCGATCTTGAGACTTGATCCACCTAGAAGGGAGCAGCCTTGTGCTTAATCCTTGAAGTGGGAGTCCTTTTTGATCCATTGTGGATGTTTAAGAGATTAGACAAGTTGAAGACCATGTCATTTCTTGATTGATCCTTTGTCTAAAGCTCAGAGAGGGCTTGAAACCCTAATTTTGATTGTATTGGATGCTCACCCATCTTTGGGGAGACTGATGAAGCATAAAGGTACATCCATATTGTGATGATGATTGACACAATGATGGGAATCTTAGTGGTCAAAATTTGGGGTATTACATCGCCTAGCGAATGATCTGTTCGCCTAGCGAGCAGTGCAGAATTTGCAATGTATATAATTCATTTTAGTCACTTTTTATGTTATGGTTTTTGGGTTTTCTTGATCCCACTTCCATCAAACTTTATTCTTTGGTAGATTAGCTTAGAAAACAAATGTGGAGCATGCATACGGATGAACCGGGATGGATCTCTCGTCGATCGGCTTTGACAATCTGCGAGATGTTTGGTTAATTTCTCTTTTTCTTTGTGTTTTTCTTTATGGTTGGGTTGTGTATATGTATTGACTATGATCTCATGTATATTTGTCGCCCATGGCGTTGTATAAAACTTGCTTTACATATCTTTATTGGTGATTGTCTCTGATTTTTGCTTTATGCGAAGGGTTTGGGTTGTGTTAGACATAACCTTCGCGGACTTCGATTAGGGATGATTATCTGTTAGTTTATGGACTCTAGAGATAGATTTATGAGCTAACAATCTTCAATAGGCGTCGAATCTTAATGCCTTCAGTGTTTCGAGGCTTCGCTCGCGGGAGTGTCGAAGAGAGTGACACGGTTGTTATCTCAACTTTGCGTTAGACATAACCTGTGTTGTGAGCGATGCTGGGTGATATTGAGTAGTATTGTAGGTGGAGTATAACTGGTCGGTAAGTTTAAGTTTGTGAGGAGTGATTTGTATGCATTGTCGGACGAGTTTTTCTCTCTGAAGAATGATTTCTTCTTGTTTTAATGTTTACTTGTATGTTTTCTTGTTTGAAACTATTTTAATCCAAACTCATAAACGCGAGAGACTGTCGAACGACATTCTTTCCCTCGAACCGGTCTCTGTGGACACGACATAAATCCCGGAGGGAATTCTTCCAAAAATAAATATTTTTGCTGCTTGCCCTACTCTGCATTCAACAATTTGATTGATTCATGAGGTAATCATTGTTAAACAATTTGTGTTCATTATAATCCTATGGGTTTACGTTACGCATATCCGAGCTTTCCGATAATAGATTCGGTTAGACGATTCGATTCAGTTTGTTTCTGTTGTGCCATAAAACTTTTGAAAAACTATTTTTTGCTAAAAGTTTTGTTTCTTAATTTGTGATCTATTCACCTTTCTCGAGATCGAAGTCTATCGCGTAACAAATACTACATAATTTTTTTTTTTATTGTTCGATTTTAAAAACCTATTATTTGATCCCTTAATTTTATTTTATGTCGAGTTTTGGTCTCTTGCAATATTTCCAAGTCAATTTTATTGACGTGACCGTGTCTACATCAAAAAATTATATATACGTGTCATACTATAGAGGAAATTTTATAAACGTGCCATTTTAAATGTATCATTAAAATGAATTCAAAATAGGGTGAGGGACAAAAACACAAAAGTAATTAAAATTGGAGGAAAGTTAAGGCTAGAGTTGGTCAATATACTGCACATTGGTTCCGTTTCTTAGAAATGCGAGAAAAAAAATAATCATGTTGCGAGTGAGATACACCATTGTTTCATGTGTTACTTAAACACCCATGAACCATCTTTTAAAAATTAGATAACCAAATAATTTTGATTATTTTAAAAATAAAATCGTGGTCACTATTTTTTTAAAAAAATATTTGTTTTAAATCACCCAATTTTTATATTTGTATTTTTTAGCTATCTATTTATCTAATTTTATAAAAAAATTGTAAACCACAAAACGGATAGATTAAAAAGGAAAGATGCGAAAAGAGGAAGGGGGACCAAACATTAACCCTCAAGGTTAACTAAACAGTTAATTTGGGACCTCACATCTATTCTATTATAAATAAAGTCTTCCTAAAAAAAATATCTTGTGTTTTGAAAATTAAAGTAACTAGTCTATAATCACATTCTAACCAAATTATGTGGTGTTAACATCTATTGTAAGCTACCTCGTTTGCCTTCATTTCTCCCACGAGTTTAACATCTAGAACAGAATCAATGCTTATATCAATTACAAAGCTGCCCAAGAAGTTACATGCTTTATCTATGAAGATTTCTCCACATGCAACATGATTTGGGTTGTCAAGAGTAGTGTCATTCGTGTGAAGAAAGAAAGATATAAAATGACTTCTATGAACCTTACACCTTAAAAATTATTGATGTGATATTTAGTAATTTAATAAATTATTACCAAATTAAATTTATATTTATACTATATATCAAAATAAATTATATTAAAATTAATTTAAAAATAACTATTTAAAACAAATTTTCATTTGAAATTTTTATTGAAAGTTTGTTTGTAAATTCTTTTTACACAAAATTATATTACACTATAAAAATTATTTTTTAAAAAAACTAAAACAAATGGGCCAACATATATTACTTGAAATTTTCCAATCTCTCGTCTTAAATTTGATGGGAAGACCAATAAGTTAATTTTTCTAAGCTAGGGTCTAAAATTTCATTTAAAAATAATTAGAGGATCAAAAGTATACCGAAGCTTTTATTTTTCATTTCTCAATTTTCAAAAGTGAATGTCAAAACATTTGAAACCTATTTTTATTTTATTTTACTTTAATTTTTCAAACATATAAATTAAAGATAGTTTATAAAACTTATTTTATAAATTCATAGAATCAAATAAATTTTATTGTTTTTAAAAAAGAACTTTTAGTTGTCTTTTATTTTTTATAAATTTTTGTACTTTAATAGCTATTTTAAATTAGTAATTTTGAACCTTCTATTTTTCTAGTTTTATAAATACAACATTACATTTGAAAAAACATTCATATGATATTAACTACTTTAAACAACTAATGCCACATCAAATTAAATTCATATTTATTATGAACTTATTAAGAAATACCTAAGATGAGATAGTAATTATTGAATACTGTTCTGAATTAGGATGCCTTTAAACAAAGTATAGTAGATTTAAGGCAAGAAACACACAAGAGTTAGGGTTAAAGAAAAATATTAAGGATTGGTTATAACTGCTATTATTTATTTTTTCTATAAAATTAATTACAAGTATTTAGGAATAACAAATAACCCTCTCACCCTAATTTGGTTTTGTCACACCACAAAATGAGAGACTAGTATGCTATTTATAATAAAACCTAACATACTAAACTAATGGGCCTTTTAACAATTACCCATTACAAGCTAACTTAGGGTACAAGCTAACTTAAACAATTGGATCCTTAACACAAGGCCCAATTCGACAACTACATACTAGAACACAATTCGACTACAGCATGTAGGTCTTTGACAGCCGCATGTGAACAGACTTTGACAACATGCTACACTTGAGTTCGATCTAATATTTGACAAATCTCCACCTTGGATCTAACTCTAACATCAAGAACAGGCTAGTTTTCTTTATGCAGCTTTATCAACTGCATACAGTGGAAAAACTTGCAACTGGCCAACGTCTTGGTGATCATATCAGCAGCATTATGATCTATCAAAACCTTCAGCACTTAGACTTCTCCACGCTCGATTATTCCTTTGATGAAATGCAGCTTCACATCAATGTGTTTGGGTCGCTCATGATAGGTTGAATTCTTCGACAGGTGTATTGCACTTTGACTATCACATTTAACAATGATACTTCGACCTTGAAGTTTTAGTTCCTTTGCAAAACCTTCAAGCCACAATGCTTCCTTCACAACTTTAGTTAGGGCAATATATTCCGCTTTAGTGGTTGATAAGGCAACAACCTTCTGAAGTGTTTCTTTCCAACTGATTGTTGTCCCAAACATAGTGAACACATATCCTGAAATAGATTTTCTAGAATCCATACAACTTGCATAATTAGAGTCGACATATCCTTCGATTGTTGTATTACTATCTTCACCGAAGGCTCCACCATAAATTAGGACTCTATTCAGATACCCATTTATATACCTTAGAATCCACTTCAATGCTTGTCAGTGAGCCTTTCCAGGATTCGCCATGTACCTGCTTACAAGACTTACTATATATGCTATGTCGGGTCTAGTACAGACCATAACATACATAAAAGAACCCACTATATTAGCATATGAAATGTTATTCATATAAGCTCTTTCGACATCAGTACTGGGACACTGATCTATACTCAGCTTGAATTGAGAGTTTGTCGGAGTCACAACAGGCTTTGAATTCGACATACCATACTTTTAAGGAATCTTCCGTAGGTATGCCTCTTGAGATAAGTATAATTTCGACTGCTTTCTATCTCTTCGGATGTCAATCCCCAGAATCCTGGACGCAACTCCCAGACCCTTCATGTCGAACTCCTTATTGAGTTCAGCCTTCGCCCTCATTACATCTTCGACATTGTTGCTTTCTATTAGAATATCATCCACATAAAGCAACAAAATAACAAATGAATTACCAGGTCGAAATCTGAAGTAAACACAGTGGTTGAACCGACTTCCAATGAAACTTATGCGTGCCATGAACTTTTCGAATCTCATATTCCACCATCGAGGAGATTTTTTCAGTCCATATAAAGATCTCTTTAGCTTGCATACATAATCTTCCTTCCCCTTTTCGACATACCCTTCAGGTTGCCTCATCAGAATTGTTTCATCTAGATCACCATACAAGAACTCAGTCTTCACATCCATCTGTTCCAGTTCAAGGTCGTACTATGCCACCATGGTAAGCAATATTCGAATGAACATGTGCTTCACAACATGAGAGAACACATCATTAAAGTCGATACCTTCTTTCTGAGTGAAACCCCTAGCAACCAATCCTGCCTTGTATCTCTTTGACGCCACTCTTTCGATTCCTTCCTTAACTTTGAAAATCCATTTACAAGTGACTAACCTGGCTCCAGCAGGCTTCTTAATCAGTTCCCATGTGTTTTTATCATGAAGAGATTTCATCTCATCATCCATGGCATTCAGCCATTCCGCTTTCTTTCGACTCCTCATAACTTCCTTATAGTCTATAGGTTCTTCGTCGAGAACCTCACTTGCAGAGATTAAGGCATAAGTTATAAGATCTGCATACCCAAGTCTCTGAGGTGGCTTGATGACTCTCCTCGACCTGTCTCTTGCTAGTAGGTAGTCATTATCAGTCTCCTCATCTTCGACAACAGCTTTTGCTTCATCTTCGACTTCATCTAGGATACGCAATTCAGCATCTACATGCTCAACCTAAACAGGAATCTCTCCCTGTTCCAGCTCTTCGTCAGCATTATCAGTTTTCTTGAAAGTTATCTCAGCTTCATTGAAAACTACATCTCGACTGGTGATACACCTCCTGTGACCTGGCTCTAGGCATCATAGCCTATAAGCTTTGACTCCTTCAGGGTATCCCATGAACATTTATTTCAAAGCTCTAGGTTCGACCTTGTCTTGCCTAATGTGAGCATAGGCCACACAACCACATACTCTCGGTCTGTCGAGACTAGGTGGATGTCCCGACCAAACTTCTTCAGGTGCCGCCATATCTAATGCAGTCGAAGGACATTTGTTTATCAGATATGTAGTTATCAAAACAGCCTCAACCCAAAACACCTTCTTTAACCCATTACTAGTCAACATGCATCTAACTCTTTCTAAAATAGTTCGATTAAGTCTCTCTTCCAAACCATTTTGTTGTGGAGTACCTGCAGTAGTTTTGTGCCTTGCAATACCTGAGGCAGCACAAAAGTTGTCAAACGCCTCATTGCAAAATTCAACGCCATTGTCAGTTCTCAACCGCTTGACCTTTCCGCCAGTCGAATTTTCGGCCAGAGTCTTCCAACCTTTGAAATTCTCAAAAGTTTCATCCTTAGTCTTCTGGATGAATACCCATAACTTCCTGGAATAATCATCGACTATGGATAGAATATACCTTGCTCCTGAATGTGATGGATGCCTTGCAGGCCCCCAAAGATCGGCATCGATGTGATAATGGGATTCACGAGTTCTTTGTTTGCCTTTGTTGAACTTCACTATGAAAAATTTTCCAAGTACACAGGTTTCACAAAATTTCAGCTTTTCGACTTTTTCTCCTCCAAGCATATTTTGTTTCCCTAATTCGACTAGACCCCTTTCACTGACATGGCCAAATTTCATATGCCAAATTTCTGTCTCTGACAAAGGTTTCGTGGATGCAACATTTGTCGACAACTTACAACTTCAGCCTCAAGGGTATACAAGCCTTGTTTCTTCACGCCTCTCAAGACTTCCTTCGACCCCTTCATGACTTTTAGGATACTTTAATCTCCCTAGAAAACATATCCCTTCTTGTCGAATTCACCAAGAGAAATCAAATTTCTCTTCAAATCAGTTATATACCTGACTTCAGTCAATAACCTTATTGACTCATCATGGAGCTTGAATCTAACAGATCCAATACCTGTAATTTTGCAAGCTTTGTTGTTTCCCAGCAGTACCCATCCACCATCTTGATCACATAGCTCCTCGAATAATTCTTTGTTTGGAGGCATTTGCCAAGTGCAACTTGAATCCATAATCCACTCTTTTCTTGAGTCGCCGCTTGAAACCACAAGAACATCAGATGATTCAAAATCATCTTGAGTAATGGATGCATTGCCATTATCTTTAACTCCATGATCTTTCATGCGTTCAGGGCACACCTTTCTTATGTGACCTTTTTTCTTACAGTGACAACATCGAATACCAGATGTTTCGCCACTATAAGTCTTCTACTGACTTTTACCTTTTTTCTTGTCGAACTTACCATTCTTTCGTAAGAATTTTCCCTTAACGGCCAAACCTTCACCAACCGTCGAAGGTTTATGCTCCTTTCGTTCATTCAAGTCCTTAGAGTACAAGGCTGATTGAACTTCTTCAAAGCTCAGGAACTATCTTTCATACAAGAGAGTTTCTTTGAAGTGAGCATGTGTTATGGGCAAAGCGCACAACAACAATAATGCTTGATCTTCATCATCGATCTTCACATCAATATTTTCAAGATCAAGAATCATCTTGTTGAACATATCCAACTGCTCAGCCAACATTTTGTCTTTGCTCATCTTGAATGAATACAAAGCTTGCTTCAGGTAGAGTCGATTCACCATGTCATACCCCAAATTTTGACCACCAAGATTTCCCATCATTGTGCAAATCATTACCACAATATGGATGAACCATCATGCCTCATCAATATCCTCAGAGATGTTTGAGCATCCACCACAAACAAGAATCAGGGTTTTGAGCCCTCTCAGGGCACTTAGACAGATGATCAATCAAGAAATGACATGATCTTCAACTTGTCTAACCTCTTAAAACATCCATAAAGGATCAAGAGGACTCCCACATCAAGGATCAAGCACAAGGTTGCTACATTCCAAGTGGATAAAGCCTCAAGATCGCCAGTGTCACCAAGTTAGGGTTTTGGTCGACCAAGGCCTCCAGATGGAAATTTTCATCTGGGCATGAGCCAATGCTTCAAAGCACAACCCAAGATACTCTAAGGGACCTCATGGACCCAATTATCAAGTCAATTTAACCCCAGGGGATGCATTTACCAAAAATCATGAATTTGGGTTCTTTGACCTAATTCACCCCTAAGTTGACTTCTGGGACAAAACATGAGCCAGGACCTCAAGACATGATTTGAGGGTCTCCAATACACTACATTGATCCATTTGCAACAATGAATTGATTTGAGGATAAAATGTGTATTTCAACCATTTTTTTAAAATAAAGAAGGCATAGAAGAGGGGACTACTAGAATAAATGGAATTGATAAAAAAATGGACCAAAACAAGAGAAGGAGGGACCAAACCAAAACCTTGGTGATATTACCTAAAATTTGGTATACTAAGTCTAACATTTCTATAACTATACAAAAGAGCTCAAGGAAGCTCATTCCAAAAAGTGTAATCTAAGTAAAGTTATAGGTTAGACTTGGATAAAATATGTGCATATATATTAATTCTCTTTCTTGAAAATGCAAGAAACCAAAAATATTCATATGTGAATAAGTCTTATAAACATGGAAGCTTAAGGAAGCTTTTTTTTTTATAAGCAATTGTATTAATAGGAGAAAAAAGAGATCTCCAACCCAATACAAAAGGATCAAAACTAAGGAGATGAAGAAGGAAAAAACTGAAACAAGACTACAAAAAGTCGAGGGGATTTTTCATCCACTCATAGAGGTTGCAATTAGCACTACCTATCTCCAACCATCTCCAAGAAGTCAAAACTACCCGGAAAAAATAGTTTCAATGTCGCAGACTTCGTCTCTAAAAAGGATGTTATTTCTAGAGATCCATATACACCATAAAGCAACAGCCCAGATGAAACACAACATGCCCTCCTTGCTAAAGTTCTTCAAAGAATTACACCAAGCCTGCAAATGCAAAGCAGGAGATGCTTCACTGACAGGCTGTATACCAATCCAAGAGTAAATTCTGTCTCAAACCTTAGTAATCTTACAGCAGGAAAAGAAAAGGTGTTTATCCTCCTCAACCTCCAAAAAGCAGAACACACAAACTTTTTGGTGAGGGGAAGAAATCACACCTCTTCGAACAAGATTCGCACGCGTAGGCAATTTGTTTAATAAAAGACGCCAGATAAAAACGCTTATCTTAGACGACAAAAAGGAATTTCAAAGATAATTGATAGCAGCCTTAGTGTCGGCATTCAATAACGTACCCTCTGTTTATAAAAATAATCTGTATGCCCTTTTAAGCCTTATAAACTTATTAAATATTTTAAAGTTTTAAATATGTTTTATAAATTTTTTAAAATTTTAATGTTAATTGTTTTGGATTGTAAATAGTATGATTTGACTTTTAATAATTTCAGGGTTTCTTTTCTTTCTTTTTTTTTTCCTAATACTTTTAGCTATAATAAGCTTGGTATACTAAGATATAGCTATCCATATAATTTATTTGTTTCCTCTTAAATAATTTCTGTTTGTTGGCTAATACATATTGCTTCATTAGGCTTAGAATTTAATGCCTAGAGCTTAAAAATAAAAATTATAAGTATTAAAAGATTTTCACTTAGAAATACATAATCTCTAAAAAATATTTCAAACAAACATAATATTTCACAATACATCATTGAAATTACAATATACTAATATAGGGAAACAAGCTTGCCCAATTATTCATTTGACAAAACACTTTAATAACAATAAAAAATAATAATAAAATGTTAGCAAGACACTCAATCTACTCACTTTGCAAAACATTTCATATTGTTGGTTGAAATTCACATGAGTATTTTTAGTTCATGTTGGTCACATTTCTAAATCGGATGTATCTCGTGAATTTCAACCAATAATAATGCAAAATGCTAGAGAATATGTTGTTAACAGTTATCTTATCATAAACAATTATTATAATTCACATACATTTTTATTCAATAACAACACATAAGATATTTTAAATCCTTAGACACATGTATATTCAGGAGGGATGGTTTTTTGACAAGCACTGATGATCAAGCTGAGGTCAAGAGGTATGTTTACGCTGATTCCAAGCACATTCGCCTTAAGTGCAATACAAAGACATGTTGCAGCTTCCAAATCAACCAAACCATCAATTAATGAACAACATTTACCACCAAAAGGAGGATTTCCATAGTTAATCATCCCTAAAAGACCAGCACAATCTCTTAACTTTAAGCTGTCTATGGGGCATTGACCTTGTGGTGAAGGTGGAGCTGTATTAACTGAAGGTGTTTGGTTTGGTGATGATGAAGCGATTGGGGAAGGTGCTGGATTTGGTGATGGTTGAGAACCATTAACATCAATGAATGTTGAGTAAGAAAGAAGAGAAAGCACTAAAATTATAGATAAAAACTTGTTGAAAGCCATGACTTATACTAGTTTTCTAATTAAATGTAGCAATAAGATGTGTTGATTGAAGTTGGATGTGTGAATCTTATTTATAAGCAAGAAAAAAGTGTGGGTGAATGTTATAAATCTAATTTGAGTGAATAGGGACTGAATAGATTTATTTTTTTACCACATTGTTCATATTTTTGAATACTCTTTTACAGATAATAAAATTGTTTGATAGATATATTTTTAAAATGTATTCTAATATATATATATATATATATATATATATATATATATATATATATATATATATATATATATATATATATATATATATATATATATATATATTATTTTTTATATTTTATAATATATTTTAATATCTCTTATTATAATTTAGATATAAATGTTATTTAAATATAAAAATCATAATATATTTTAAATTTTTTATATTTCAAAATCAATTATATTTATATGTGCGAGATGGATAATATATACTCCAAATTACCTCTATTCCTCTCTATTTTACAGTGATAATATTTATATTTGTGTATACCATATGAATATTTACTATACATATCATAATTATTTTTGTGAGTGTCAAATAAATATGAGCTATATTGTCATTTCTATGAGTTATATTAAATATGTGTAAGCGTTCACTTTTTTTTGAAAGATTTCGCAAACACATGAATTCTTTCCATGTGACGTGTTATGTATAAATTTACAAATTTCTTTTTCTTTATATTATTATTTTCTTTCAATTTTCCTTGGAAAAAATAATTTACCGCGTATCTTATACAGTCTCAGATACTGTATTTGTTTTTAATTCAAATAATACGTATCTTATTACTTTTAATTTGAAAGTGTAAACACTTTTTTTTCAAAAAAATAAATAATATTGTAGTTAAATAAAACTTAAAATAGATACAAACAATAAAAAAATAAAAAATAAAAATAAAAGAATAACCCTTTTTGATACCGAAATGAATAAACTTATAAGAGTAATGAAACATGAAAAATAAAAGAAAAATGTACTGTAGATATTATTTACAATTTTAGTTGTAATTTTAACATTTTTTTCATTCATAAAGAAAGATAATTCATTTTTTTTTTAAGTTAACCAATATTACAAATATGTTATTAAGGTAATTTATTTTGCCATATTTTATATTTTAACTTTTAACGTCTATGTAATTTTGGTCACTTTATTTAAAAAAAAACAATAAAATTTTGATCTATCTATTTTAAAAATTAACTTTTGGTTCCTTAATTTCAAATTTTGAAAGATTTAGTACCCACCGTATTTTTTAGTCAAATTTATTGATGTGACACCGCTTAAGATTAACAAACTTAAAATTTGTATCATATTTTATAAGAAAATTTGACGATGAGTCCTCTTATATTTGTCAAACAAAATACGTTTACTTACTTGAAATGAACCTCTAAATAAGGCAAGTGACCAAAATTCAGAAGAAAAACAATTAAAACTAAAGAATACAAAAGTTGATTTTTAAAATAGAAGAGCTAAACATTATTTTATAAAAAAAAATAAAAGATCAAAACTGCATTGCTACACAAAATCATCCCTTAGCATCAGTTTCATTGAGATTCCATAGAATAAGTATCATAAATATGCAGTGTTGATTCTAAGTATCAAATATATCATGCTTAAAAACATTATGTTTTGAGTTATCCACATCTTTCTGGAAGGAAATAAAAATGTTGATTTTAAGAAAAATCCCGATGCATCTGCTAAATTGATCTCCTGCTTAACAACTCTCATCTTCCAAGTTGAGTAGTATCTGTGAAATAGACATTGCATAAACTTTATTTTTAAAATTATAGTTTGTTTCTCTTTTTTCATTACTATAACTTTGTTATAAAAAGACATTTATTGTTCTCTTCTAAATTTTCAAAACTAAAAATAAAAGGTTCCAAAACCTATTAAATATATATAAAAAAAACATTCTAAAGACAAGATACTGTGAGTGCATTCCTCCAATTAGTCATATTTTGAATGATGTCAAAACTAGAAAAGTGCTTAAGCGTCTTTGTATATTGGGTGGTATCAACCAAAGTTTAGATGTGAATTGATCATCTTAGCATTAGGGTGCATACAAATGTGTTTGAAAATGATTAGAAGAGCCTTAGACATGATTCATACATCAAAAACAAAGTTTTATGTGTAAACATTGTAGCATAGGCCGACACACACGAGTTCAGGTTGATTTATAGAAGCTTTCGTTTTAGTATAGGTCGACACATAGCTTGTACAGGTCGACCTCCATGCATCAATATTAAAGCCTGTAGGCTCGGCCCAAAGGTTGCCTCACTTAGGTCGACCTGAGTACCTTGACAGGCCGACCTATTGCTTTCATAGGCTGACCTATGGCATTCAAAATCTTAAAAATTGTATTTCCTCTTATTTTTTTCTTGCATCATTTTTGCCTATTTCCTCTCACACATATATATATATACTCATACATTCATCTTCTTCTAGTAAGGTACTAGTGTAAAACCTAAACGAAACTAGAATTACAAATTTTTTCCATCATCTTCAACCTTTCTTCTATGCATACACACAATCAAACTACACATAATCAATTTTTTGATTGGGTGACCATCACTACTACGAAAAACACATATAACAACGGTTGCGAAAGACCTATAATAATAGTTGAACAACCGTTGTTAGGTAGGGTGTAGTTGTAAGTGGACTATTTACAATCAAGGACTATTTTTCGTGATAGTAAACTAGGTAGCGCGCTATATACAATCACGGTGTATTAAACAACTGTTGTTGTATATCTTTTAATAAAATAAAAAAATGCAGTACTAGAACAACAATAGTAAGAAAAACAAGAACAACAACAACAACAAAACAAAAAAACAACAACAACAACGAGAAAAACAAGAAGAAGAAGAAGAAGAAGAAGAAGAAGAAGAAGAAGAAGAAGAAGAACAACAACAACAACAACAACAACAACAACAACAACACTAACAACAACAAGAACAACAACAAGAACAACACAAGGACAATAATAATAACAACAAGAACAACAACGACAACAATAACAAAAAAAAGAACAACAAGAACAACAACAACTACCATTGCTAACTTAGATTCATATTTTCCTTGTCTCATTCAAGTTGGGGAAGAGAAGGTGGAGTTTTGAAGTTTGTTAATGAAAGAAATGATACTTTCTAGTATTATTTATGGAAGAAATGATATTTTTTAGCCTTGTTTAATGGAGAAATAGAGTGTTGTAAATGAAAGATGATGTTTGGAGATAGAAGATGAAGATCATCTAAGTTGGAAGTTCTTCTAAGTTTTAGGTTTCACGTGGATCACTAATGGTAGGTTCTTGAGCATTGATACTCACTAAAGGACGTCCAAGATTTGTTTAAGGACGGTGAAGAAACTCAATAAACACGCTTATATTTCCCAATGACCCTGAGTGACTTCTAAACACGCTACATACAACAACAGTTGTATTAAACAACTGTTGTTATATGTCTTTTAATCAAATATAAAAAATGCAGCAGTAGAACAATAATAACAACAACAGCAAGATTCAAACTCGTGACCATGTGCTACATACAACAACAATTGTATTAAACAACCGTTGTTGTATGTCTTTTAATAAAATATAAAATATGCAGCAGTAGAACAACAACGACAACAAGATTCGAACTCATGACTATGCGCCACTTTTTACCATTGTTGAAACTTTCATTTATGGTGAAAAGTGGCTTAAAAATGAGAATAAAAAGAAAGTGTCTAATTGATTAGATTCTACAACGGTGGATCCTTTGGACATGGTAACGAGGGTGTTGCTGTATATCCTTTTTGTAGTAGTGCATCTAAATTTGGGTTGATAACGTTCAATTAAATTGGTGTAACCGAGAATATTTGGTTGGTATCTTTGTGTGTTTCAAATAAAAAAAACCAAGACAAAGTTTTCCTTCAAGATCATTGGGATTTGAAGGTTTTGGACAAGATCACGCAAACACGGATTCGACCGAGTGAATGCCTTGGGACAAGGTGGTTCCTTGCAAGAGACTGGCGCGAGACGGTGAATCTTGTTCGGGAATCTTGGGTTCAACAAGTGAGTGCTAGGAATTAATTCGACTGATCGAAAACCTTGAAGACGAGGAGGTCTTTCAAGCAAGTAGTCAAGAACAAGTGGATTGTAGTGGCATTGTCGGTGACTTGATCAAACTTTGATCAAGGGTATAGATGTGATAAAATAAAAAACAAACCATTGGGTTTGTAGGTTTAGAGCTCTTCATCTCTTGTATAAGCATTTTTCCAAAGATAAGGTTAATTGCAAGTATCTCAATTTGATTCCGAATTGAGGGCAGACGTACCCATAGCGAGGCCGATTCGGGAACTTCCTAAACAAATATTTGTGTGTCTCTCTATCTCTATCTCTTTAATTTTTGTTTTTGCAAATTATCGAGTTCATCGTTGTTTGATCAATTCGATTGGAAATTGTTTTACAATTATCTTTTAAAGTGTTGTTGTTAATATAATCATAATCACTTTGATTTTGATTGGCTTTTAACATCAACAAAACAAATTGAATTTTCAAACGTTATCTATCGCACACAAAATGTTTGATAAATTGCCTTTGAGTTTTTTAATGGATTTTTGTTCATAGGAAATAAGCTTTATGTATAGTTTTGCATATGATTGATTCATGAGGTAATCGTTGTTAAACAATCTGTGTTCATTCTAATCCTATGGGGTTACGTTATTCATATCCGAACTTTCTGATAATAGGTTCGGTTAGACGATTCGATTAAGTTTGTTTCTGTTGTGCCATAAAACTTTTGAAAAACTATTTTTTGCTAAAAGTTTTGTTTCTTAATTTGTTATCAATTCACCTTTCTCTAGATCGAATTCTATCGCGTAACAAATACTACATAAAAAAAAAATTTGATTGTTTGATATTATGAACCTATTATTTGATCCCTTAATTTTATTTTATGTCGAGTTTTGGTCTCTTGCAATATTTCCAAGTCAATTTTATTTTATTGACGTGTCTACATCAAAAAATTATATATACGTGTCATACTATAGAGGAAATTTTATAAACGAGTCATTTTAAATTTGTCATTAAAATAAATTCAAAAAAGGGTGAGGGACAAAAACACAAAAGTAATTAAAATTGGAGGAAAGTTAGGCTAGAGTTGGTCAATGTACTGCACATTGGTTCCCTTTCTTAGAAATGCGAGAAAAAAAATAATCATGTTGCGAGTGAGAGATACACCATTGTTTCATGTGTTACTTAAACACCCATGAACCATCTTTTAAAAATTAGATAACCAAATAATTTTGATTATTTTAAAGATAAAAGCGTGGTCACTATTTTTTTTAAAAAATATTTATTTTAAATCACCCAATTTTTATATTTGTATTTTTATCTATCTATTTATCTAATTTTATAAAAAAATTGTAAACCACAAAACAGATAGATTAAAAAGTAAAGATGCGAAAAGAGGAAGGGGGACCAAACATTACCCCTCAAGGTTAACTAAATAATTAATTTGGGACGTCAGATCTATTCTATTACAAATAAAGTCTTCCCTAAGAAACGAGGAAGATGATCCCACTTTATATCTTGTGTTTTGAAAATTAAAGTAACTAGCCTATAATCACATTCTAACCAAATTATGTGGTGTTAACATCTATTGTAAGCTACCTCGTTTGCCTTCATTTCTCCCACGAGTTTAACATCTAGAATAGAATCAATGCTTATATCAACTACAAAGCTGCCCAAGAAGTTACATGCTTTATCTATGAAGATTTCTCCACTTGCAACATGATTTGGGTTGTCAAGAGTAGTGTCATTCGTGTGAAGAAAGAAAGATATAAAATGACTTCTATGAACCATACACTTTAAAAATTATTGATGTGATATTTAGTAATTTAATAAATTATTACAAAATTAAATTCATATTTATACAATATATCAAAATAAATTATATTAAAATTAATTTAAAAATAACTATTCAAAACAAATTTTCATTTGAAACTTTTATTAAAAGTTTCTTTGTAAATTCTTTTTACACAAAATTATATTACACTATAAAAATTATTTTTTTAAAACACCAAAACAAATGGGCCAACATATATTACTTGAAATTTTCCAATCTCTCGTCTCAAATTTGAAGGGAAAACCAATAAGTTAATTTTTCTAATGTAGGGTCTAAAATTTCATTTAAAAATAATAAGAGGATCAAAAGTATACCGAAGCTTTTATTTTTCATTTCTCAATTTTCAAAATTGAATATCAAAACATTTGAAACCTATTTTTATTTTATTTTACTTTAATTTATCAAACATATAAATTAAAGAGAGTTTATAAAACTTATTTTATAAATTCATAGAATCAAATAAATTTTATTATTTTTAAAAAAAGAACTTTTGGTCGCCTTTTATTTTATAAATTTTTGTACTTTAATCCCTATTTTAAATTAGTAATTTTGAACCTTCTATTTTTCTAATTTTATAAATAAAACATTACATTTGAAAAAACATTCATATGATATTTACTACATTAAACAACTAATGCCACATCAAATTAAATTCATATTTATTATAAACTTATTAAAAATTACCTAAGATGAGATAGTAATTATTAAATACTGTTGTGAATTAGGATGCCTTTAAACAAAGTATAGTAGGTTTTTTTATAGGCAAGAAACACATAAGGATTAGGGTTAAAGAAAAACAACAATGGTTATAACTGCTATTCTTTACTTTCTCTATAAAACAAATTACAAATATTCAAGAATAAAAAATAACCCTCTCACCCTAATTTGGTTTTGTCACACCACAGAATGAGAGACTAGTATGCTATTTATAATAAAACCTAACATACTAAACTAATGGGCCTTTTAACAATTACCTATTACAAGCTAACTTAGGGTACAAGCTAACTTAACAATTGGATCCTTAACACAAGGCCCAATTCGACAACTACATACTAGAACACAATTCGACTACAGCATTAGGTCTTTGACAGCCGCATGTGAACAGACTTCGACGACATGCTACACTTGAGTTCGATCTAATATTTGACAAATCTCCACCTTGAATCTAACTCTAACATCAAGAACAGGCTAGTTTTCTTTATGCAGCTTTATCAACTGCATACAGTGGAAAAACTTGCAACTGGCCAACGTCTTGGTGATCATATCAGCAGCATTATGATCTGTCAAAACCTTCAGCACTTAGACTTCTCCACGCTCGATTATTCCTTTGATGAAATGCAGCTTCACATCAATGTGTTTGGGTCGCTCATGATAGGTTGAATTCTTCGACAGGTGTATTGCACTTTGACTATCACATTTAACAATGATACTTCGACCTTGAAGTTTTAGTTCCTTTGCAAAACCTTCAAGCCACAATGCTTCCTTCACAACTTTAGTTAGGGCAATATATTCCGCTTTAGTGGTTGATAAGGCAACAACCTTCTGAAGTGTTTCTTTCCAACTGATTGTTGTCCCAAACATAGTGAACAGATATCCAGAAATAGATTTTCTGGAATCCATACAACTTGCATAATTAGAGTCGACATATCCTTCGATTACTGTATTACTATCTTCACCCAATGCTTCACCATAAATTAGGACTCTATTCAGAGACCCATTTGTTAGTTCTTGGTTTGGCTGGAATTTTGGTAAAACAAAGTATATTCAATGTTGATGTCAAGGTGCTGATGTTGCAACATTGAGTCTTAACACTAGGCTGTGTCAAGTATTTAAATTGCTGAAGTTGGATGTCTGATGTCACATGGCGATGTTGACATTAGATCTGCAGAATTAATAACATCAGGTTGTGATGTTATTAGGGTTTGCGTGTTAGCTGAAATTGTGGAGAGCAAGCTGTCTCATTGGATGCGAATATCTTGGGATAGATATTTTCTGCTGCATAGGAGATCTGGTGCAGATTTGTAGGAGATTTAAAAGGTTGAAGATTTGAAAAGATTTTAGGAGAAAATCTGTTTTAAATATTCAGTTTTAAATAACAAATCAAGTCAGATATTGTAGCTGGTCCAAGTCCAATTCAGGTTGCTATATAAAGCGTACAAGACCAAAGGAAAAAGTACAGAAATACAGAGAGAAGATCAAGAGCATAGGTTGAGTGTCTTGAGTATTTTGTACGAGTTTTATATCCAGAATTCTAGGTTGAATTGCTGAGTCGTTTTCTGTCCTCTCTTAGAAGCTGTGAAGCAATAGAGAGTTATTACTTGATCAAAGCTGTGAAGTAAGATCAAGGTTGCTCAAAGAGGTTGTTCCTTGAGTGTTGTTTTAGGGATTGAGTAGTGTTCTCATATCTAAGTGGTTTCTTAGGTAGAAATTCACTAGTAGGAATTAAGTTTAGGAGATTGTCAACTGGGTTGTTGAGTATGTAAATTAATTCTACAAGTAGTGAATTTCATCCCTGGCTTGGTAACCCCCAGACGTAGGTAGTTAGACCGAACTGGGTGAACAATTTGGTGTGTTATTCTGCTGTTTATTTTGTCCATTGTGCAGAGTGTGTTGTTGTGACATCGCACCTTAACATCACGCGTCTGATACCAGAATTTCAATTGGTATCAGAGCAGACATCCTGTCTGTCTCTGGGTGAGATCTAGGGAAGTTACTTTCTGGTGTAAAGATGGACAAAAAAGATGGAGGATTCGTCAACAGACCCCCTATATTGGATGGATCCAATTATGACTATTGGAAGCCAAGGATGACTACATTCTTAAAATCCTTGGACAGCAGGGCATAGAAGGCTATTATTAAAGAGTGGAAAGCACCTGTTGTGTGTGAAAAAGATGATGCTGGCAAAGATAAAGAGGGCACCTCAAAGCCAAAGCCTGAAGAAGAATGGACCAAGGAAGAAGATGAGCTTGCCCTTGGAAATTCCAAAGCTCTAAATGCAATTTTCAATGGAGTGGATAAGAATATTTTCAGGCTAATCAATACCTGTGAAGTTGCTAAGGAAGCGTGGGATATTTTGAAGGCCACTTATGAAGGTACATCTAGAGTTAAAATGTCAAGACTTCAGATTTTAACATCAAAATTTGAAAGCCTGGAGATGAAACTATTCATGACTTCCACATGAATGTTCTGGAGCTGGCTAATGCATCCAATGCTCTTGGTGAAAAAATTTCAGATGAAAAGCTTGTAAGGAAGATCCTTATGTCCCTTCCTAAGAAGTATAAGATGAAGGTAACTGCCATTGAAGAATCACAAGACATCAGCAAGATGAGAGTTGATGAGTTCATTGGATCTCTTCAAACTTTTGAGCTTGGGTTGAATGAGGAAGAACCAGAAAAGAAGCCAAAGAGTATAACCTTGGTGTCAAATGATCAAGAAGAAAAAGGAAAGAGTTCTGAATCCCAAGAGGATCTATCTCAGGCCATAGTTATGTTGGGAAGACAGTTCAATAAAGTGTTCAAGAGAATGAATAATAACTTCAGGCCTAATGTCAAGAACATATCTTCTGACACCAGCAAGTCAAAAGAGAAGGATGAAGAGAAAACTGCCCAAGATAAAGGAGTTCAGTGCTTTGAGTGTGAAGGGTATGGACATGTCAAGAAAGAGTGTCCCACCTTCTTGAAAAAGCAGAAGAAGGGCATGACAGTTTCCTGGTCTGACTTTGATAGTGAAAGTGAAGGTGAGTTTTAGAGCTTTAACAGGAACTGTTGTTTCTGATGATGATTCTAGTGATGGAGAAATAACATATGAGGAGTTGGCATCTACTTATCAAGAGCTGTGTTTAAAAAGTGCTGAGATTTGTCAAGAAAACAAGTGCCACAAGCAACAGATTGCTCAGCTTGAGAATGAAAAAGCTGATCTGGAAAATAAAGTTGTACTAGTTAAAGCTCGCCTTGATCATATGACCAAGTCTGTAAGGATGCTGAGCTGTGGTACAGACACACTTGATAAGATCCTTCAGACATAAAAGGTTGCTGGTGATAAGTCTGGTATAGGGTTTGTGGCTGACAGAAAGGTTTCTGCTGAAGCAAGCACCTCAGGAACAAAGGAGGAGGTGTCCCAACCAATGTCTCAAACAAAGAGACAGGATTCTACCCCTAAGAAGGTTGTTCAGCCTCAGAATGTTGAGAAAAAGAATGGTCCCCATCAGAGGAAGTTGCAGCCTCGAGGAGCTAGTCAGTATATGCCTCCCCAATATCACAAGAGCATGCAAGCTGCAATGTTGAAACAGAACATGTCACATCAGATGTCTCAACATAAGGAAAACTGGTATGGATATGAATACAACAACGCTGTGCCTCATCACTATGGAAGAAGGAAGCCTCATCACCATAGGAGACAACCTAGAAGACAACATCCTCAGTTCAGGAGACAGTCTACCTATGGTAAAAGACAACAGCACCATAGAAGACAGACCAACTCTGGAAGTAGGAGACTACACTATGGGTGGAAGCCACAACAATATCATAATGGTAGAAGATATAACCAATTCAGAGATGACATGTTAGATGCTTCTATTGTGGAAGGTTTGGACATATGCAGTACTCTTGTTTTAAATTGCATGGTTATCCATAATCTACTCCTCAAAGCAAACCAAAGGAGGTCAGACCTAAAGTTGCTAAATAATGGGTTCCTAAGGAGAAGGTGAAATGTCTTTTAGCCCACACCTCAGATAGCCAGGTTGATATGGATACGTGGTACTTTGATAGTGGATGTTCAAAGCATATGACTGGATTCAGAACTCTGATAGTTGAAGTCAGTCATTGTCTCTCTCATGAGGTTATGTTTGGCAATGGCGAGAAAGGTGTAGTGGCAGGAGTTGGAAAAGTGAAAGGTGATGGTAGACCTGTACTTGACAATGTTCTGTTTGTCAATGGTTTAAATGCAAATTTGATCAGCATAAGTCAATTGTGTGATGAAGGGTACAAAGTTAACTACACTAAAGATGAGTGTGTGGTATCTGGTGAGCATAATCAAGTTGTTATGAAGGGTGCCAGAACCAAAGATAACTGCTATCAGTGGATTTCCCTTGAAGGTAATTCAACTAATGAAGCTCAAGTTGATGTTATAACATCAGACTATGACGTCAGGATGCTGAAAGGTCACTCAGAGTTAATGAGTTCTGATGTGAATCCTTTTAAATTTTTAAAAGGAAAGTCTTTATGGAGGGAGAAAATTAGTAATTGGTCTTTAAGAGGTACTCAAAATCAGGCGCCTTACCATATTGAGTCTATATCAAGATTTATCAAAGGGTTCTCGTCTCAACGGTTCATCTCCCTCAACAAAATAGAAAAATCTCTCTAAACCTAGTCTGTTACAAAGAAACGATGTCTTCCCCATCCAAGAACTCTAATTCTCAAAGACCTGCGCATGTACGAACTAGGGTTTCTTCGGAAAAAGAACTTGGTAACAAAGAACACATTCCTATGGCACTTCCAGACTCAGGTAACTCTAAACATTCAACCAAGCTGAATAAAACTGAAACTAGGTCATCATCCTCTTAAGCTGTTGAGGAGAAGTATGATGTGGACATGAAATTGGAGCAGATTGCCACCAAAATTCTTGAGAAGGGAATACGGGTGAAAGGGATTTCTGTCCCATTAAGGCAAATGCCTGCTGAACAGGTGGACTCTCAAAGCGAGGACACAAATCTTCAAAGACTGGCCTTGACGGTGATTCGAGACGCTGAAAGTGGTAATAAAGAAGAAGATCTTGAAGATACTGATGTCTTCTTTGATGTCAGAACATCGTCCCCTAGGAATGAAAGTCACAGGTGTAAAGGGAAGGATCAGGTTGAAGTTATAGATGTTGAGGACTCATCTGATAGTGAGGATAGGAAAGGGAAAGGAGTGAAGTCCCTTCCTAATGAAGATATGGTCAAGGATAAGAAAAGGACTTCAGTTGCAGACTCTCCCAAGTCGTGGAGCAAAGTTGCCAGGTCTAGCAAGAAGAGGAGAATCAGGGAAGAATCAGATTCAGAGTGTGATGTTCAAGACATCAACCCTGTGATGAAAGGAGCTGCTGATCAAGTACCTGATAACATCTCATTTCACTGTGCCAGAAGTGCATCCATGTGGAACTGTGTGAGCCAACGAAGGATAGCTCTAGAAAGAGAGCTAGTAGGAGATGACTTAGAGTCTACTGGAATTGTAGATCTAATTAAGTTTGCTGGTCTCATAAGGACTGTGTCAGGATTGTCTAGTTGCTATGATAGACTGGTCAGAGAATTTATAGTGAATCTCCCTGAGTCTATTGATAACAGCAAAAGCCTAACCTTCAGAAGAGTTACCGTTAGGGGTAAGTGTGTCTGGTTCTCTCCTAAGGTGATCAATGCCTACTTAGGAAGAAGTGAGGAAGATGATGGAGAATTAGAAGTTTCTAATAATGTTATCTGCAAAGAGATCACAACTGGTCAGGTAGAAGTTTGGCCTTCAAGAGGAAAGTTATCAGCAAGTTTATTAAGTGTGAAATATGCTTTTCTTCATAGAATAGGTGCGGTTAACTGGGTTCCTACTAACCACAAGACCTCTGTTTCTGCTGGACTGGGAAAATTAGTTTATGCCATTGGAACAAAGAAACTAATTGATTATGGCTCTTACATCTATAATCAGACTATCAAGCACGCTGCAACAAGAGCTGTGAAATTTCCTATTGCATTTCCATCCCTCATTTGTGGGATAATTCTGTCTCAGCATCCTGGGATTCTTGACCAGGACGATAGTGTGTGTAGAAGGAAGCCTAGATTGTTGTTTCATCAGAAGCTGTTTAAAGGAAAACATGTTGCTGATAATGTCAAAGCATCTGCCTCAACATCTACTAATCATACTCATGTCAAGACTGATATGATTTCTGAACTGGAGGAAGCCTGTAAAGAACTAGATGAAGTCATCAGAGTAAACATTGAAAGGAATGACAAGTTTAAAAAATTACTTATGTCCCTGAAGATGAAGGAAAAAGAAAGTGAGAAAGTAGTTGCTGATAAGACAGATGAGTCTGACAATGACAGTCCAAAAGAAGACGAAGAGATGATGATCTCAGCTCAGATGATTAATGCTTTTATTGTTTCTCTTAATTAGTAGTTTTAGTTTATTTTCTGTCTTTGTTTCAGCACTTAAGGTGCTTGGTTATGTAATTTGAATGTTGTGCTGTTATATGCACCGTTTATGTTTTTCGATTCTATGATTTGCTTTGCCTGGTTGCTAACTGTGAGGCTAACAATGAGAGCTTGGGAGTACTTACAGTAGTTAATAGGGCTTCTGATTGAATCTTGTCTAATTGTGGCTAAAAAGGGGGAGAAGTAGCCAAAGAAAGAAATCCAAAAGTACAAATGTCAGATAATTGTCTAATGTTGCTAAAGGAGTTGTGGTGCTGTCAAAGGAATATGCAGAAATTAAGGGGGAGTAATGAGTAATTACTGAACTGCGTGATCAGCTGCTTTGCTGGTTCATGATTGAGGGGGAGCAACATTGTTGAAAATTGTTGCTGTTGAAGATGGTGCTGCAGCAGAGTTTTTGTGAAGCAAAGTCCATAATGGAGTTTTTATGATGCTGAAGTGAATTGAAGATGCTGCTAATGTTGAATTGTGTGCAGCTGGTTGAAGATTGTAGCTATTTTGAATTGTGTGCAGCTGGTTGAAGATTGTAGCTGTTTTGATGCTGATGCTGCTGCTTGGAGTTTCAAAATCCTTGATTGAAGTTTTTCCGCTGCTGAAGTCTCTGAAGGTGCAGAGTGCAGAGTTTGTTTTAGCCAAAATTAGCCAAAGGGGGAGATTGTTAGTTCTTGGATTGGCTGGAATTTTGGTAAAACAAAGTATATTCAATGTTGATGTCAAGGTGCTGATGTTGCAACA
The DNA here is from genome assembly GCA_022829125.1 of Lathyrus tuberosus. NCBI lineage: Eukaryota > Viridiplantae > Streptophyta > Magnoliopsida > Fabales > Fabaceae > Lathyrus > Lathyrus tuberosus. The sequence continues at coordinate 230,383 of JALAZF010000082.1, read as the reverse complement.
TTGAGTCTTAACACTGGGCTGTGTTAAGTATTTAAATTGCTGAAGTTGGATGTCTGATGTCACATGGCGATGTTGTGACATTAGATCTGCAGAATTAATAACATCAGGTTGTGATGTTATTAGGGTTTGCGTGTTAGCTGGAATTGTGGAGAGCAAGCTGTCTCATTGGATGCGAATATCTTGGGATAGATATTTTCTGCTGCATAGGAGATCTGGTGCAGATTTGTAGGAGATTTAAAAGGTTGAAGATTTGAAAAGATTTTAGGAGAAAATCTGTTTTAAATATTCAGTTTTAAATAACAAATCAGGTCAGATATTGTAGCTGGTCCAAGTCAAATTCAGGTTGCTATATAAAGCGCACAAGACCAAAGGAAAAAGTACAGAAATATAGAGAGAAGATCAAGAGCATAGGATGAGTGTCTTGAGTATTTTGTACGAGTTTTATATCCAGAATTCTAGGTTGAATTGCTGAGTCGTTTTCTGTCCTCTCTTAGAAGCTGTGAAGCAATAGAGAGTTATTACTTGATCAAAGCTGTGAAGTAAGATCAAGGTTGCTCAAAGAGGTTGTTCCTTGAGTGTTGTTTTAGGGATTGAGTAGTGTTCTCATATCTAAGTGGTTCCTTAGGTAGAAAGTCACTAGTAGGAATTAAGTTTAGGAGATTGTCAACTGGGTTGTTGAGTCTGTAAATTAATTCTACAAGTAGTGAATTTCATCCCTGGCTTGGTAGCCCCCAGACGTAGGTAGTTAGACCGAACTGGGTGAACAATTTGGCGTGTTATGCAGCTGTTTATTTTGTCCATTGTGCAGAGTGTGTTGTTGTGACATCGCACCTTAACATCACACGTATGATACCAGAATTTCAATTGGTATCAGAGCAGACATCCTGTCTGTCTCTGGGTGAGATCTAGGGAAGTTACTTTCTGGTGTAAAGATGGACAAAAAAGATGGAGGATTCGTCAACAGACCCCCTATATTGGATGGATCCAATTATGACTATTGGAAGCCAAGGATGACTACATTCTTAAAATCCTTGGACAGCAGGGCATGGAAGGCTATTATTAAAGAGTGGAAAGCACCTGTTGTGTGTGAAAAAGATGATGCTGGCAAAGATAAAGAGGGCACCTCAAAGCCAAAGCCTGAAGAAGAATGGACCAAGGAAGAAGATGAGCTTGCCCTTGGAAATTCCAAAGCTCTAAATGCAATTTTCAATGGAGTGGATAAGAATATTTTCAGGCTAATCAATACCTGTGAAGTTGCTAAGGAAGCGTGGGATATTTTGAAGGCCACTTATGAAGGTACATCTAGAGTTAAAATGTCAAGACTTCAGATTTTAACATCAAAATTTGAAAGCCTGAAGATGAAGGAAGATGAAACTATTCATGACTTCCACATGAATGTTCTGGAGCTGGCTAATGCATCCAATGCTCTTGGTGAAAAAATTTCAGATGAAAAGCTTGTAAGGAAGATCCTTATGTCCCTTCCGAAGAAGTATAAGATGAAGGTAACTGCCATTGAAGAATCACAAGACATCAGCAAGATGAGAGTTGATGAGTTCATTGGATCTCTTCAAACTTTTGAGCTTGGGTTGAATGAGGAAGAACCAGAAAAGAAGCCAAAGAGTATAACTTTGGTGTCAAATGATCAAGAAGAAAAAGGAAAGAGTTCTGAATCCCAAGAGGATCTATCTCAGGCCATAGTTATGTTGGGAAGACAGTTCAATAAAGTGTTCAAGAGAATGAATAATAACTTCAGGCCTAATGTCAAGAACATATCTTCTGACACCAGCAAATCAAAAGAGAAGGATGAAGAGAAAACTGCCCAAGATAAAGGAGTTCAGTGCTCTGAGTGTGAAGGGTATGGACATGTCAAGAAAGAGTGTCCCACCTTCTTGAAAAAGCAGAAGAAGGGCATGACAGTTTCCTGGTCTGACTTTGATAGTGAAAGTGAAGGTGAGTCAGCAAAGCATGTTAGAGCTTTAACAGGAACTGTTGTTTCTGATGATGATTCTAGTGATGGAGAAATAACATATGAGGAGTTGGCATCTACTTATCAAGAGCTGTGTTTAAAAAGTGCTGAGATTTGTCAAGAAAACAAGTGCCACAAGCAACAGATTGCTCAGCTTGAGAATGAAAAAGCTGATCTGGAAAATGAAGTTGTACTAGTTAAAGCTCACCTTGATCATATGACCAAGTCTGTTAGGATGCTGAGATGTGGTACAGACACACTTGATAAGATCCTTCAGACATAAAAGGTTGCTGGTGATAAGTCTGGTATAGGGTTTGTGGCTGACAGAAAGGTTTCTGCTGAAGCAAGCACCTCAGGACCAAAGGAGGAGGTGTCCCAACCAATGTCTCAAACAAAGAGACGGAATTCTACCCCTAAGAAGGTTGTTCAGCCTCAGAATGTTGAGAAAAAGAATGGTCCCCATCAGAGGAAGTTGCAGCCTCAAGGAGCTAGTCATTATATGCCTCCCCAATATCACAAGAGCATGCAAGCTGCAATGTTGAAACAGAACATGTCACATCAGATGTCTCAACATAAGGAAAACTGGTATGGATATGAATACAACAACGCTGTGCCTCATCACTATGGAAGAAGGAAGCCTCATCACCATAGGAGACAACCTAGAAGACAACATCCTCAGTTCAGGAGACAGTCTACCTATGGTAAAAGACAACAACACCATAGAAGACAGACCAACTCTGGAAGTAGGAGACTACACTATGGGTGGAAGCCACAACAATATCATAATGGTAGAAGATATAACCAATTCAGAGATGACAGAGTTAGATGCTTCTATTGTGGAAGGTTTGGACATATGCAGTACTCTTGTTTTAAATTGCATGGTTATCCACAATCTACTCCTCAAAGCAAACCAAAGGAGGTCAGACCTAAAGTTGCTAAATAATGGGTTCCTAAGGAGAAGGTGAAATGTCTTTTAGCCCACACCTCAGATAGCCAGGTTGATATGGATACGTGGTACTTTGATAGTGGATGTTCAAAGCATATGACTGGATTCAGAACTCTGATAGTTGAAGTCAGTCATTGTCCCTCTCATGAGGTTATGTTTGGCAATGGCGAGAAAGGTGTAGTGGCAGGAGTTGGAAAAGTGAAAGGTGATGGTAGACCTGTACTTGACAATGTTCTGTTTGTCAATGGTTTAAATGCAAATTTGATCAGCATAAGTCAATTGTGTGATGAAGGGTACGAAGTTAACTACACCAAAGATGAGTGTGTGGTATCTGGTGAGCATAATCAAGTTGTTATGAAGGGTGCCAGAACCAAAGATAACTGCTATAAGTGGATTTCCCTTGAAGGTAATTCAACTAATGAAGCTCAAGTTGATGTTATAACATCAGACTATGACGTCAGGATGCTGAAAGGTCACTCAGAGTTAATGAGTTCTGATGTGAATCCTTTTAAATTTTTAAAAGGAAAGTCTTTATGGAGGGAGAAAATTAGTAATTGGTCTTTAAGAGGTACTCAAAATCAGGCGCCTTACCATATTGAGTCTATATCAAGATTTATCAAAGGGTTCTCGTCTCAACGGTTCATCTCCCTCAACAAAATAGAAAAATCTTCTCTAAACCTAGTCTGTTACAAAGAAACGATGTCTTCCCCATCCAAGAACTCTAATTCTCAAAGACCTGCGCATGTATGAACTAGGGTTTCTTCGGAAAAAGAACTTGGTAATAAAGAACACATTCCTATGGCACTTCCAGACTCAGGTAACTCTGAACATTCAACCAAGCTGAATAAAACTAAAACTAGGTCATCATCCTCTTAAGCTGTTGAGGAGAAGTATGATGTGGACATGAAATTGGAGCAGATTGCCACCAAAATTCTTGAGAAGGGAATACGGGTGAAAGGGATTTCTGTCCCATTAAGGCAAATGCCTGCTGAACAGGTGGACTCTCAAAGCGAGGACACAAATCTTCAAAGACTGGCCTTGACGGTGATTCGAGACGCTGAAAGTGGTAATAAAGAAGAAGATCTTGAAGATACTGATGTCTTCTTTGATGTCAGAACATCGTCCCCTAGGAATGAAAGTCACAGGTGTAAAGGGAAGGATCAGGTTGAGGTTATAGATGTTGAGGACTCATCTGATAGTGAGGATAGGAAAGGGAAAGGAGTGAAGTCCCTTCCTAATGAAGATATGGTCAAGGATAAGAAAAGGACTTCAGTTGCAGACTCTCCCAAGTCGTGGAGCAAAGTTACCAGGTCTGGCAAGAAGAGGAGAATCAGGGAAGAATCAGATTCAGAGTGTGATGTTCAAGACATCAACCCTGTGATGAAAGGAGCTGCTGATCAAGTACCTGATAACATCTCATTTCACTGTGCCAGAAGTGCATCCATGTGGAACTGTGTGAGCCAACGAAGGATAGCTCTAGAAAGAGAGCTAGTAGGAGATGACTTAGAGTCTACTGGAATTGTAGATCTAATTAAGTTTGCTGGTCTCATAAGGACTGTGTCAGGATTGTCTAGTTGCTATGATAGACTGGTCAGAGAATTTATAGTGAATCTCCCTGAGTCTATTGATAACAGCAAAAGCCTAACCTTCAGAAGAGTTACCGTTAGGGGTAAGTGTGTCTGGTTCTCTCCTAAGGTGATCAATGCCTACTTAGGAAGAAGTGAGGAAGATGATGGAGAATTAGAAGTTTCTAATAATGTTATCTGCAAAGAGATCACAACTGGTCAGGTAGAAGTTTGGCCTTCAAGAGGAAAGTTATCAGCAAGTTTATTAAGTGTGAAATATGCTTTTCTTCATAGAATAGGTGCGGTTAACTAGGTTCCTACTAACCACAAGACCTCTGTTTCTGCTGGACTGGGAAAATTAGTTTATGCCATTGGAACAAAGAAACTAATTGATTATGGCTCTTACATCTATAATCAGACTATCAAGCACGCTGCAACAAGAGCTGTGAAATTTCCTATTGCATTTCCATCCCTCATTTGTGGGATAATTCTGTCTCAGCATCCTGGGATTCTTGACCAGGACGATAGTGTGTGTAGAAGGAAGCCTAGATTGTTGTTTCATCAGAAGCTGTTTAAAGGAAAACATGTTGCTGATAATGTCAAAGCATCTGCCTCAACATCTACTAATCATACTCATGTCAAGACTGATATGATTTCTGAACTGGAGGAAGCCTGTAAAGAACTAGATGAAGTCATCAGAGTAAACATTGAAAGGAAGGACAAGTTTAAAAAATTACTAATGTCCCTGAAGATGAAGAAAAAAGAAAGTGAGAAAGTAGTTGCTGATAAGACAGATGAGTCTGACAATGACAGTCCAAAAGAAGACGAAGAGATGATGATCTCAGCTCAGATGATTAATGCTTTTATTGTTTCTCTTAATTAGTAGTTTTAGTTTATTTTCTGTCTTTGTTTCAGCACTTAAGGTGCTTGGTTATGTAATTTGAATGTTGTGCTGTTATATGCACCGTTTATGTTTTTCGATTCTATGATTTGCTTTGCCTGGTTGCTAACTGTGAGACTAACAATGAGAGCTAGGGAGTACTTACAGTAGTTAATAGGGCTTCTGATTGAAGCTTGTCTAATTGTGGCTAAAAAGGGGGAGAAGTAGCCAAAGAAAGAAATCCAAACAAATGTCAGATAATTGCCTAATGTTGCCAAAGGAGTTGTGGTGCTGTCAAAGGAATATGCAGAAATTAAGGGGGAGTAATGAGTAATTACTGAACTGCGTGATCAGCTGGCTTTGCTGGTTCATGATTGAGGGGGAGCAACATTGTTGAAAATTGTTGTTGTTGAAGATGGTGCTGCAGCAGAGTTTTTGTGAAGCAAAGTCCATAATGGAGTTTTTATGATGCTGAAGTGAATTGAAGATGCTGCTAATGTTGAATTGTGTGCAGCTGGTTGAAGATTGTAGCTATTTTGAATTGTGTGCAGCTGGTTGAAGATTGTAGCTGTTTTGATGCTGATGCTGCTGCTTGGAGTTTCAAAATCCTTGATTGAAGTTTTTCCGCTGCTGAAGTCTCTGAAGGTGCAGAGTGCAGAGTTTGTTTTAGCCAAAATTAGCCAAAGGGGGAGATTGTTAGTTCTTGGATTGGCTGGATTTTGGTAAAACAAAGTATATTCAATGTTGATGTCAAGGTGCTGATGTTGCAACATTGAGTCTTAACACTGGGCTGTGTTAAGTATTTAAATTGCTGAAGTTGGATGTCTGATGTCACATGGCGATGTTGTGACATTAGATCTGCAGAATTTATAACATCAGGTTGTGATGTTATTAGGGTTTGCGTGTTAGCTGGAATTGTGGAGAGCAAGCTGTCTCATTGGATGCGAATATCTTGGGATAGATATTTTCTGCTGCATAGGAGATCTGGTGCAGATTTGTAGGAGATTTAAAAGGTTGAAGATTTGAAAAGATTTTAGGAGAAAATCTGTTTTAAATATTCAATTTTAAATAACAAATCAGGTCAGATATTGTAGCTGGTCCAAGTCAAATTCAGGTTGCTATATAAAGCGCACAAGACCAAAGGAAAAAGTACAGAAATATAGAGAGAAGATCAAGAGCATAGGCTGAGTGTCTTGAGTATTTTGTACGAGTTTTATATCCAGAATTCTAGGTTGAATTGCTGAGTCATTTTCTGTCCTCTCTTAGAAGCTGTGAAGCAATAGATAGTTATTACTTGATCAAAGCTGTGAAGTAAGATCAAGGTTGCTCAAAGAGGTTGTTCCTTGAGTGTTGTTTTAGGGATTGAGTAGTGTTCTCATATCTAAGTGGTTCCTTAGGTAGAAAGTCACTAGTAGGAATTAAGTTTAGGAGATTGTCAACTGGGTTGTTGAGTCTGTAAATTAATTCTACAAGTAGTGAATTTCATCCCTGGCTTGGTAGCCCCCAGACGTAGGTAGTTAGACCGAACTGGGTGAACAATTTGGCGTGTTATGCAGCTGTTTATTTTGTCCATTGTGCAGAGTGTGTTGTTGTGACATCGCACTTTAACATCACACGTCTGATACCAGAATTTCACCATTTATATACCTTAGAATCCACTTCAATGCTTGCCAGTGAGCCTTTCCAGGATTCGCCATGTACCTGTTTACAAGACTTACTGCATATGCTATGTCGGGTCTAGTACATACCATAACATACATCAAACAACCCACTATATTAGCATATGGAATGTTATTCATATAAGCTCTTTCGACATCAGAACTGGGACACTGATCTATACTCAGCTTGAATTAAGAGTTTGTCGGAGTCACAACAGGCTTTGAATTCGACATACCATACTTTTATAGAATCTTCCGTAGGTATGCCTCTTGAGATAAGCATAATTTTGACCGCTTTCTATCTCTTCGGATGTCAATCCCAAGAATCCTGGATGCAGCTCCCAGATCCTTCATGTCGAACTCCTTATAGAGTCTTCGACATTGTTGCTTTCTATTAGAATATCATCCACATAAAGCAACAAAATAACAAATGAATTACCAGGTCAAAATCTAAAGTAAACACAGTGGTCGAACCGACTTCTAATGAAACTTATGTGTGCCACGAACTTTTCGAATCTCATATTCCACCGTCGAGGAGATTGTTTCAGTCCATATAAATATCTCTTCAGCTTGCGCAGCATAATATTCCTTCCCCTTTTCAACATACTCTTCAGGTTGCCTCATCAGGATTGGTTCATCTAGATCACCATACAAGAACGCGGTCTTCACATCCATCTGTTCCAATTCAAGGTCTAACTGTGCCACCATGGCAAGCAACATTCGAATGGACCTGTGCTTCACAACATGAGAGGACACATCATTGAAGTCGATACCTTCTTTCTGAGTGAACCCCCTAGCAACCAATATTGCCTTGTATTTCCTTGACGTCACTCCTTCGATTCCTTCCTTAAATTTGAAAATCCATTTACAGCTAACTAACCTGGCTCCATCAGGATTCTTAATCAGTTCCCATGTATTTTTATCATGAAGAGATTTAATCTCATCATCCATGGCATTCAGCCATTCAGTCTTCTTTCGACTCCTCATAACTTCCTTATAGTCTCTAGGTTCTTCGTTGAGAACCTCACTTGCAGAGATTAAGGCATAAGTTATAAGATCTGCATACCCAAGTCTCTGAGGTGGCTTGATGACTCTCCTCGACCTGTCTCTTGCTAGCAGGTAGTCATTATCAATCTCCTCATCTTCGACAACAGCTTCTGCTTCATCTTCGACTTCATCTGGGATACGCAATTCAGCAACTACATGCTCCACCTCAACAGGAATCTCTCCTTGTTCCAGCTCTTCGTCAGCATCATCAGTTTTCCTGAAAGTCATCTCAGCTTCATTGAAAACTACATCTCGACTGGTGATATACCTCCTGTGACCTGGCTCTAGGCACCATAGCCTATAAGCTTTGACTCCTTCAGGGTATCCCATGAACATTCATTTCAGAGCTCTAGGTTCGACCTTGTCTTGCCTAATGTGAGCATAGGCCACGCAGCCAAATACTCTCGGTCTATCGAGACTAGGTGGATGTCCCGACCAAACTTCTTCAGGTGTCTTCATATATAACACAGTCGAAGGACATATTGTAATACCCCAAAATTTGCTCTCCCCTTTTGGCATCATAGCATGGCATTATCATTTATCATATCATATCCATCTCATTAGCATTGCATTGCATTTAATATAGAAAAATGAAGCATGGCATCCTTCTTACCATCAGGGCATGTGGTCAGGTGGGAGATGGACAATCAAGAGATCATTCAAAGCACAAAAGGTCAATCAAGCCAAGAGGTCTCTCATGTCTCATACTATCCCAATTGATCCTCCACAACCTCAAGAAGGTGAGATTCAATAGGAGATTGAAGCATTACATCCTACACTATGCAAGAAGTCCAAAAATTGAAGGAAAATCCTCAAAAGAGATAGCTCATTGATTCAAAATCATCCTCAAGTGGCATTTCTCATCATCCTTTAAGAGGATACACAACATACTCTGAGGAATTTGGATTTGGAAGATGTGCAATTTCCTCCTAACCAGAGGGGGTCAAGATTAGGGTTTCCAATTAAATCAGGGTATCTTTGATTTTTTGGACAAAAACTTGATGTCATGGTATTCCATATGTCCTTAAGTGTATGTATGTGGAAAATTGCATCTCAATTGGTTTTAGAAGTGGTTCAATTGGAAGAAAGATCAAGAATCAGAGAAATTGGGGCAAAGTCAAATAATCAGAGGAAAAAGTCAACTCTTGACTTTTTGAGCCCAAAATCATGAAATTCATGTTACATATGTCCAATGTACAAAATTTGGTCAAGAAAATCCAAAGGAATCATGAAAAAATCAAGATGTGGAAAGTTGCCATTTTTGGGTGAAGTAGGGTTACTAAAAATAGCAAGTTTTGGCCATTTTGCATCAGAGTTTGAACCAAGGCCATTTAAAATTGAAGCACCAAATGAAAATTCCACTCGGCCACAACAAAAGATCTTGTTTTAAGCTTCAAATCCATGTGTGGAACATCTCCATTGGATAAAAATTGAGTGAGATATGATTGATCAAAGTTTGAGCAAAGTAGGTTCAAAACTAGGTCATGACCAAGATTTTCAGGGCACGCGCGCAGTCATTTTAACAAACAGTTGGTGGGCCAAATGTACACCTATTTTTCTCATGGTTAGAGGCTTCATTTTCAAAACTTTTCAACATCAAAGTTGTTCCTTGTAGTGTCATCTTCAATACTCATGTTGGACAAAATTCCATTTGATCAAGTTATAGTGGAGATATATTGGTTCAAAGTCATGTTGATTGTGCTGAAATTTTGTGTGCCAAGTCGCCATGCCATGACTTGCTTGCCACGCCCCATAACCAGTTCCCAAACTTGTGTATTCCAAGTCATTTTTCAACCTCTTCCAAGCCTTATTTCAATTCATTTTTCATACCAAGCATGTCCTCTTACATCCCCTCTTTCAAATGAATCCAAAAACTCACCAAACCAATCATTGAGTAGAGAGGAAAACATCATCAAATCACCATATCTCCATTGTTCTCAACTGTCATAAAAAATCAGAAACAGAACCAATGTTGTTGATGTTGTGGTTACAAGATTGCACGTGCATTATTCATACCAGCTATCCATTGCCTTTTTAAACCAAACACATTTCATACACACCATAGCACGTGCCTCATTATGCATGAAAGTAGAAATAACAAGCTTGCTGAACAAGTTTTGTGATACAACAGCCTTTCCATTCAATTCATTTCACCTCCACCATAGTTTGTTATGAACCAGCCACACCATATCATGGCTCTCCCTAACTAACTTGACTCAGTTAGTTAGGGATGACTCACTTAAACCACTTCAACTCAGTTAATTCACCCAGTTAACCATGGTTAATTCATACTATAAAACAAAATCACACTTCACAATTCATTTTTCAGCTTCATTTTTCTCATTTTTCACTTCAAAACACTTCAAACTCTCCCTCACATTCTCTCTACTTTCCCTCTGATTTCACACGAGCTTCACCATCTTCCCTTCATCTACTTCATCTTCATCATCATCAATGGCATTGGATTGAAGTTTTTCTACACAGTCCTCAAGGTTTTGCAAGCATTGTTCAACATTGAATCTCTCTGCTCTCAAGACCACTGGTTATATAGCATTCATTTTGCTAAGTTTGTGAAGCCCCAAGGTTGAAGAAGAAGCTAAGATCTCTGGTTTTCTGAAGAGTACTTCCAAATCTCCAATATTCAGGTACGAGTTTCATCCATTATAGACTTGATGTGAGTTTGTTTTCAGGTTCTTGCAGCTTCTTATAAGCTCAAGAACTTGCCTGGCTAGTTGATAGGCCTTTAGAGGCATAGACCAAATGTTAGGGCAAATCTGTTTCTGCTGGATTCTCTCATATCATGAATTGTTTGTGCATTTTGTTCTTGAATTCGTGTTCTACATTAGTTCCTCTTTCTATTGGTATACGTTTTGTGGATTTCTGGAGAAATCAAGGTTGCAGACGGTGGTGAGTGACCGGAGAAGGTGACCGGAGGTCCCTCTCCGGCCGGTGGACTTCAGTTTAGGGTTTTATGCTCAGTTTAAATGTAGTACGTTGGATGAGTGTGATCTAATGGCCACCATGCTGCCAACACATAAAAATTCATGTGCATGTCACGTGACTTTATTTCTGATTTCACTTAAACGCTATGAGGTGTGGTACACGGTGGGAACCGTGGTCATTCATGTGTGCATGTTGATCTTGATTACCTTGACCTAGATTTGACCTTGACCTGATCTGATGGTGGTGAATGGTTTGACTTAGTTTGACTGATAATGCATGGTAGTTAGTGTGTGCTACGCGTAATTGGACCTATGACAGATTGCTTTTCGCACCTCCTTTTTAAAAAGCCCAAACACTTTGAACTGTTGGTTTACTATATTTGCACCCCACTCTTGTTTTCTATTTCCTTTTATTTTCTTCATTTTATGCACGTTTACTTTTTAATTTTTAAAAATATCAAACATCATCATAAAATTCCACAAAAATTCATGAGTATCACTAAAACATTTAGGAAATTTTCCATGATTTTATTTCTCGATTTTATGACCTTTTTACCCCTGGTCCATAATTTTCTTTGAATTTCCATTTAGATGCATTCTAAGCATGATACATGAATTTGTTTAATTTTGTTCTTGCTCATTACAAACTGTTTTGACATGATCCTTTTTGCATTGATTCACTAATACATTGAAGCATGTTAGATGATTTTTGTTTGATTTTTTAGGTCACTTTATTACATGTTTTGATGCCTATATTTGCACCACTTTGCATGATGTTTCAATTTGACCTAATTGCTTTGTTTGAAGTCATTTTGCTCTGAATTTTTACATGATATCTTGATGTATGATGCATTTCTGACCTAGGCATTCCAATAATAGGCTGGCATAATTTTCATGAATCCATTTGGTCTTTGTTTGATGCATTACATTGGAAGTATAATCCATGGCATGTCATTACAACTTTAGTGCATGTTTACATGAATTCTTTTGTGCATATTTGTATGAGCATTTGCATATGTTATGAGCCATTCACATGATATTATAGGTCTTTGATACACATTATAGGTCATCTTTACATGTTCATTTCAATTTGAACTTTGTGCATCATTAACGTGTATTGTTTGCACTTTCTTTTTGAACTTTCATTTCAATTCTTCTTATATTACTTCTTGAATGTCTTGAAGTTGATTCATAAATACTTTTGAGATGTTTATAAACCATTTTCCATTTAGTTTCAATTCTGGTTGTTGATTTACATGTTCCATTTATGCATGTCCTCTTCATTTCTTTCCATCTTTCATCTATCCCTTCTTCTTGTAACATGTTTAAATGCTAATGGATGATGATTATTGCTTATTCACTTGCACTTGTATGATGATATTCACTTGTTGTCCATATGATGCCCATTCTGGTTGTGGTTCTAGGATTTGTTTTCTCATTTAATTCTTTTGAGTTTTATGATGCATTACATGTTCTTTTACTTCTTATACTTCTTATACATGTTTACTAACCATGTAGGGGCTTTGGTAAGTTTCAATTGAGTGTGGATAAGGAATCCACATTCAACTTCTATCCTTTCTCTTTTACAATTCCATTTTGTGTTTTGTTAAGCACTTATGTGCTTTCTTTTAATAACTCATCACTTTCCCCTTGTGAGTTACAATTCATCTTCTACTTTAGAAGTGAATTGTTTAATTCTTTCTTTCTTTAGACTTTAGGTTGAAACCTCACAAACCTTTAGGATCACTCCCTTTAATCTTAAATTAGGATTGAGTCTTAGTCCATATAGGTTTTACCTTTTCTCCTCTCTTGAGTCTCTTTTCTCATCTCAAAGAAAATTCAAAACATATAATAAAGGTAGGCACTTATTGCATTTAGGCCTTTCATATAAAGAAAAGATTATAAGGGGTCTTCTCTTGTAATCTTAGAATGTGTAGCATATAGCCCATCTTGGGTCAATGTGTTAAACATTTGATCTTGTATGAGGGACCTAAATGCAATACTTGTTGAAGGTACAAATAATAAAAAGCACTTCTTCATTTCTTAATCAACAAAAACACTTAATAAACACAAGTATGCTAGTGTGCTTGAACCTTGACAATTGAAACTAAGTGTGGGGGTCTTCTTCACCCTTAGTGTGCTTTCTTACTCATTCCATCTTGGAATGTGAGAATGTACACATTCCAATGACTGAGATTCAGATACACTATCATATGCAAACAAATGAAAAAAACTCTTAAAAGACAAAAAACAAACAATAACGTCTTTCCTTCGGGAATTCTTTTCTCACCTCACTCACTCTCAGCGTACGAACGTGCTTCTACTTGTTCTCTTGCAAGATGGTAATGCACTCGGACCAGCGAGCCAGCAACACCTGAGCTAGAACGTAAGCCGTTCTCTAAAAAACACAAACAACTTTCCCTAGTGAGGGGAACTACGTCGCTCTGATTCTCATGCTCCCGATGAGATACGTAGGCAGTGGGGTAGGGCCCATTCGAGCACTTCTTTTATTTTCCCTACATTTGTTCTCCTTCCTTTCTCTCTTTCTTTCAGTTCCTTTTCCAGTTCCATTTCCAACATTCTTTTCTTACACCCTTTGATTGAAGCAGCAAGCGTGGATCCCATCGGGTACGATGGACGCGAGGGGGTGCTAATACCTTCCTCTCGCGTAACCGACTCCCGAACCCAGTTCTCTTGGTCGCGAGACCATGCTCTTTCCTTTCCTTCAGGTTTATGCAGTGTTTCCTTTCCCTCTCTTGGGATAAATACACATTGCTGGCGACTCTGTTTCGGTGCCACTTTCGCGTTTATACTAGGATGAAAATCCCGGGAGCGACAGCTGGCGACTCTGCTGGGGAATTTGCGAACCCAGAATCTCTGGTTTCCTTAGCGAGTCAATCCTAGCGCTTGTCTGCTTTTCTTTCATTGGGTGTTTACTGTTGTGCTATATGTTGTTGTTTATTTATTTTACTGTATTTACCGCATTTTAGCATTACATATCATATATTATATTGTGTTGCACTGTTTTGTCTGTTTGGCGGGATGGGTGTTCTGAGAGATAAGCTCACTACCCAGGCTTGAGTACATACATAGGTATTAGAGTGGATAGTCATGACGCTTGCGTGGTGGTGACCACGTATTGTTGTTCATGAGACCCACAACCAGACGAGGTTTTATCAGGAGCTTTCTGCTACTGCATGTTATGCAGGCCAGTGGTTATTCTCTTGAGGGACTGTCGACTCTGGTGACCATTCCCGAGGACTCAGTTGCGGCACTCCTCCCGAGATGTGACAGTGGCAGACCACATTCCGTGGCAAACCCATTGCACATTCTCGATCCGAGGACCCAATGCTGGGAACTTGCTATAGGACTTCCCTTTTTGAAAGAGAGTCAGCGGAGGCACTCCTCGATTGGCGATAGTACTGTACCCTGAGGGATGAATGTACTATTGCTTCTCGACCTCAGTGCCAGAAGCTGAGGATCTTTCGTTTTGGAGAATCAGTTGAGGCCTCCTCGATTGATGATGATGCCAAACCAGAAATGGTGAACGCATCATCATTTCTCGACCTGAGAGCCCGGGATACTGAACATCCTAGTACCCACATGTGAGAAGGGCGGGTTGTTTACAGGTTTGCAGGTAACCATGACCTCCTACATACCCGGTTTTCTATCATCATTGCACAAAAAGGAAGTTTCATCCTATTGTATTCAGATGGTTCTTATCTATGGTTCTATATTAGTCTCAGAGCTACACTGACACCGTTCACAGTTCAGCACAGACACCTGATTACCTGATCACATTGCCCTTTGCATTGCATTATCATATTTTAACATACATGTTTATTCATTTCCAGGTGCATATATTACCCTTGATTCCAGTCATCAGGTCCCTGCAAAGATGAACACTAAAGAGAGGAAGAATATCATCAGCTATAAGTTCCTTACGCCTACTTTAGGCCCTATTGTTATGCTGAAGGGAATGGCGAGTCCTGCAGTACGAGAAGCTTTTGAAGAGAAATATGGGTGGATTTTATCTATGGTCCGTAATGTCAGTGATTATGAAGCCAGAGGTCTCCATACGTTGATGCAGTTCTATGATCCGCCTCTGAGATGTTTTGTATTTCCAGACTATGTGTTGGTTCCTACCTTGGAGGAGTATTCCAACATGTTGGGGATTGCTATCAAGGAGGAGCCCCCTTTCTTTGGATCGGTGGGGGATCTTGACTTTGGAAAGGTGGCTAGTGCTCTTTATTTGAGCAAATCAGAGTTAAGTGACAATGTCTCCAACAAAGGAAAGATTCGTGGTTACAAGCTGGAATATCTGATTAAGAAGGCCCAGGAAGCAGCTAAACGCGAGAATTGGCTTGTTTTTAATGCTTTGCTAGCCCTTTGTATATACGGCATAGTGTTGTTTCCCAACGAGCCGGATTTTATTGATACGGATGCTATACGAATATTCATGATGAAGAACCCGGTGCCAACGCTACTGGGAGATCTTCACTACTCGTTGTACAACCGAAACGAAAAGAAAAGAGGAGGGATAATTCGTTGTTGTGCACCTTTGTTCTATAAGTGGTTTGCAGGCCGTTTACCACAATCAGGGGCTTTTGTGGATTCCAAAGATTCTCTAGAGTGGAAACAGCGTTTAATGGGATTGGTGGCCAAGGACATCGTATGGGTAGATCATGGGCTGATTGGCAAGAATATTATCCACAGCTGTGGTAAGTTCCCTAACGTTCCACTGATAGGAAGACTGGGTGGGATTAACTACAATCCTTCTTTGGCCATTCGACAATTTGGGTATGCCCTGACAGGTCCGCCTATTAAGAGAGATGTGGAGGAGTCCCTCTATTTTCATACATCAGATGGGTGGGAAGCAGCACAGAAAGCTTCTGAAAGCTGGGGTAGCATACTGAAAAAGGGGAAAGTTACTCTAGGAAAGCCCAACAACCGGGTTTATCCAGCATATGAAGAGTGGGTGAAGAAAAGAGTTGAAGATTTTCTCTTGCCTTCTGGTAAGGCACCCCTTTTGTATCCGGAGAATGAGAAAGCAAGAAGCACTGCTACTGTGGAAGAAGTTGACAAGTTGCAAGCCTTGGTGAAAAAACTTCAAGGAGAGAATTCCGAGTTGAGTAGCCGTCTTCAGAATGCTCTACATGTCAACAAAGAGCTGGAGCGGAAAGCCCAAGATGCTGAACAAATCCTAACTGCAAAAGAAAAAGACTTTGCTGGAAGAGCCCAACATTTCCGGAAGATTAGTAAAGGTGCTGATGAGGCTACTCAAGCTCACAAGCAAACCAAACAGGCGTTAGCACAGACCAAAGAAAAGTTAACAAAGTTTCAGCACGCTTGGGACGAAGTTAGGATAGAGAATGCTGAATTACAGGAACAGTTGCAGATTAAGGACGAAGAGCTTGAAAAGGCGCATGAGCAGAGGAGAAAGTATCGGGAAAGCCTCGGTAAGAGTCAAGAACAGCTAGAAGAAGCTAGAGGTGAGCTGAGGAATACCAAGAAAGAGCTTGAGGAAGTCATGATAGAAAGGGAGATACTCAAGACGCAAGCTGGCATAAAGAGACACAAAGGAGTGTGTGATGACGAGGCTCTGATGCTGCATATGGGTTCTTTAACTGAAGCTCTTGAGAAAAGGGATGTCTTGATCAAAGAAATGATTGAAAAGCCGAATCACCAGCGTACCCGTATACTTTTTAAGGAGATCAAATACTCAAGTGATAAGCTGAAGGATGTGGAATTGTCAGACTGATGTTCTTTTCCTTATATTTTGTTGTTAATGGTTACCATCAGGCTTGTTGATGGATCCATTTTTCCTTGTATTGCATTTGCGGTTGAACCTTTCTTAAATGTACTTGAATACTTCGTTGAATGAGTATGAGCAGTTTTATTCAGAATTATTCCTTACCAGATAGCTGCACACAAGCACGTGACCACGACACGTCTCTTTATATCACGATTTCTGGTCTTCAGATTTCTGTGGTTGGATTGGAATCAGGGTATAAAGCACCTCGGAAATGACAAACATGGCATTGCATGGCATTGCATATCATTTGCATTTTTGTTACTTGCTTTTCAGGTACTCGTTGCGGGGTCTCTAACCTTTATTTGGTTTCAGGCAGTATAGCTGAGAATCATATTCAACGATATTCGACGCGAAGAAATCAAGTAAGAATCATGGATCAAATGCAGAAGGATTTGGCTGGGGTGAGGGCCCAATTGGGGCATTTTATAGGGGACATTCAGGCGCTGTCCCGAGGTCAGGAACTACTGAGGGAGGAAATCAACCAGATGAAGATTCAAATGGGCCTGGTCATGGAAATCTTGAATAAGGTGTTAAAAAAGGAAAATGATCATGTGCCCGCTTCCACAACAGAGGTCTCTACTCCTCCCATCTCTTTGGGATATGCTTTAGATCATGGATTGCTTCGTGAATCTCCTCTGAAAGCTAAAGGTTCAGAGCTCTCGCATCAGCAGTCACTTCCTGATTTCCAAGAGGATCCTAAGTCAGAAGGGCCTAAGAGGAAGTTCGATCCCATTCCGATTTCGTATGCGCAATTGCTTTCTTACTTGCTCGAGCTCAAGCTGGTTGAGTGTGTTAGTTTGGGACCATTGCCCACGAAGATTCCTCTGGGACCTAATGCTAAGGCTAGATGTGAGTTCCATTCTGGGGCACCTGGTCACAATGTTGAGAATTGTACCAGGTTCAAGCATAAAGTCCAGGAGCTAATTGATTCAGGGGCAATCAAGTTTGCATCAGTTGGTGCTGGTAAACCAAGTGATGTCACTCCCATTGTTGCAAGGGGACTGAGGACTCTCTCCTTTTCCAAAGGGTCTACCTCGCGTCAGGGATCTCTTCCACAACCCTGTGTTGCAGAAGACCTATGTCAGCAACCCTTATTTGTGCCTCAGCCGAATGCAGAAAGGAAAGTGCAGGGCCAGGTTGGGCGCCCGAACCAGCAGCAGCAAGATTATCAGCAGCGGAGGCTACTCAGACCAAGGAAGCCCAAGAGGACATTTGATCATATTCCTATTCCGTACAGTCAGTTGTTGGCTCGTTTGCTCAAAAGTTCGCAAATCCAGCTGAGAAGGGCCATGCCCGTGCCATACCCCATTCCTCCGGACTATGACATGAGTGTTAGCTGTGAGTTCCATTCAGGAACATTTGGGCACACACTTGATAACTGTAATGTGTTCCAGCACAAGGTGCAGGATTTGATTGACTCAAAGGTTATCACCCCAGACGGTACCCCACAAGGTGAAGCTTCTGTACCATGGTGAGTGCTCAAAGTTACAAGAACATCACCAGAAGTGGTCAGTCTAGACGGAGCCAAACCTCTTCAACAACGACAATCTTTATTTTCCTTGCTGCATTTTCATATGTAGTCTTTATTTGTTCGTTCAGACATTGTTCGCATGTTAAAATTTGTTTGTATTTGGTATGAGGATTTTAATGCAATGAATATGTTTTCTTGAAGAATTTCATTTGTGTTTACTCATTTAATGCTAATGTGTACTGCAATACCATTTTTCTTGCTCAAACTCTATGAGGGAGAATGATGATCTGAAAACACAAAAATCTCTAACGGTGTGCTTTGGAATAAGAACCCTGTTGAGGATGTACAGGCATTGTTTCAACTCCTCAAACACTGGAGATATAAGGGAGATAGACCCTCGTTAACCCCTTTGAGCCTTGAAGTAGGAGTTTCTTTTCGTACGAAAAAACCCTCACATTTAACCCAGGGGCAGGGTAGGCGTCAGTTAATTTGACCAAGCATTCAAATTTCAAAAGGAGTGTGCATCTGAGGATCCATTACCTTCTATTCCACCGTCAAGAGGGCAAGAGATGTGAAACCACAATGGTTATCCATCAACAATCAAAGAGTGAGGCAGTCACGACCTTTCCAATCAAGTCAAGACAAGCCAGTGTCACACGATTTGTTCAAGAAAAAAGGAAAAAGAATTAAAAAAAATGAAAAAATGAAAAAAGCCCGCTAAGTTGAAACTTGAAAACAAGCAACTTAGGCAAAAGTTAGGGCATCCCGCTGGACTCTGAAATTAAAGATTCAAAAGAATCAGTCCAGGCAAAAATTAGGGATCAAAAAGCAAAAGAATGTGAAAGCGAAAAACAAAAGGATTACAAAAGAAAATCCTCGAGCAAGAACAA
Organism: Lathyrus tuberosus; assembly: GCA_022829125.1. Taxonomy (NCBI): domain Eukaryota; kingdom Viridiplantae; phylum Streptophyta; class Magnoliopsida; order Fabales; family Fabaceae; genus Lathyrus; species Lathyrus tuberosus. The sequence continues at coordinate 211,203 of JALAZF010000082.1, read as the reverse complement.
AGTCGTGTGACTATGGACAAAAGACAAAGGGGTGACTGTCAATCCAAAGCCTCATTAGGTGTCAAACCATCAGATGCATGGGTTCCTTAAAGATCACGAAATCTTTTGAGAGGCGAACGCTTGTGCAAATTAGCTGAACGTAGGACTGGAGAACATCACGAAGAGTGGGTGGGCACCAATAAACTTTGAGCCATAAATCCTTTTTTCTCAAAACCGTGAACCAGGCCCCGTTACAACCCTCAAAAGTCCTAATTGAAACAGGGTTATTTCAAAGGCATACTACCAAGAGATAGCGTTCCTGACTCCTATCAGTTGTGCTAAAATATCTTTGTTGGTGTTGCATGTGCATTGCATTATTTCTTTCAAAAATTAATGTCGTATCCTAACCCGTGATTCGCTCACAAAAGGGTTTGCTACATCTTTTTAGTAAAACTTCGAGATTAACATGTTGTGTTGCATTAGAATTTTCATTCTCAGAATAAAACATTTTCTGCTTGCATACATTTGTTTGACATCAAAAGAAGTTTACATATGGAAATTCAGTCCAGAAGCTTAATCTTGTCGAGTTGAGGATCCTGAAACTCCCGAAGGGCAGCCATATCCAATGGTACTTCCTCAGGAAACTTTGTTGGGCAGGGGCTTTCCCAACAAGTTGTGCTAAGACGTAGTCGATCTGGGGCAATCACGTCGAACCATCTCTTTAAGGTGTAGCTCATCTGAGCCAATCACGTCGAGAAATCTCTTCAAAGTTCAACCAAACTAGGGCAATTATTGCGAGATTCAAATCCCTACAAATGCAAGCATTTTTGGTTTTCCTTCGAAGATCAGTAGTCAGGGGCAAAACCACTTCAAGGTTCATACTGGGGCAAGCTATACCAAGAGCACGAGAAGTTAGTCCATCCAAACGACTAATCAGCCTATCCAGAGTTCAGAATACTGGGACAGAATATCCCACGGTGGTATGAGATTGTTCATGAATCTTTTCAAGGCGAATTCCTCTGTAGTCCATACGGTCTGGGGAAGTTACGTCGAGATCCAACGAATCTCTACAAGAGTTTGAAGACACTGAAGCATTGAGCTTGCCAAGTCTTCTGTAAAATCCTCATGCGATGACTTCTTCTAAGTAATCCATGCGGTCTGGGGCAGTTACGGCGAGATCCAACAAATCTCTACGAGAGTTTGAAGACATTGAAGCGTTTTGGATGTCAAGTCTTCTGTAAAATCCTCTTGGGACAATTTCTTCCGGTGGACCATGTTGGTTTGGGACAAGTGAAGAAAAACAGTTGGTCACGCATATGCAGTCAATCAGCCAAAAGGAGTGAAACTAAGGGGCATTCCAACCCAAGGCATTTTTGGTCCCCGTCTTCAGTAGGCTTCATTAATAATGTTCTCCAGCAAGAGATTGCATGCAAACCTTTCTCCCCAACAAGTGGTGGTTCAGAGTTAGATTTTCTCAGTTGCATAAGTCATATCTCGCACGCGGTATACGTGCATATCCTTTGCTTGCAGGTAGCAGCCTCATACTAGGCTCAAAGGCAAAATTGAAGCCTTTGCGAGATCACGGGATCATGTCTTCTAGACGAGTAATCACTTACTTCCATGCAGAAGACTGGGGCAATCATGTTCGAGAAAGGTGGTCACCCTTTTGTCACAATGTTCACTGATTAAGTCCATCATTCGGTCGACGGTCGGTCGCGACGATTCGATATCAACGAATTGAGCTCAACTGGGTATCGTGGTATCTTATTAAGTCGATTCTCTTATGCAGTCCTTCCAACAGCTACAAGCTTTTCTGTGTCGATAACGGTCACAGGTTCCCCAAAAGAGTGGTCTCGTCGACACCGAAACTGATGGCCATTATCCCCAGCGAGCCAGCAACACCTGAGCTAGAACGTAAGCCGTTCTCTAAAAAACACAAACAACTTTCCCTAGTGAGGGGAACTACGTCGCTCTGATTCTCATGCTCCCGATGAGATACGTAGGCAGTGGGGTAGGGCCCATTCGAGCACTTCTTTTATTTTCCCTACATTTGTTCTCCTTCCTTTCTCTCTTTCTTTCAGTTCCTTTTCCAGTTCCATTTCCAACATTCTTTTCTTACACCCTTTGATTGAAGCAGCAAGCGTGGATCCCATCGGGTACGATGGACGCGAGGGGGTGCTAATACCTTCCTCTCGCGTAACCGACTCCCGAACCCAGTTCTCTTGGTCGCGAGACCATGCTCTTTCCTTTCCTTCAGGTTTATGCAGTGTTTCCTTTCCCTCTCTTGGGATAAATACACATTGCTGGCGACTCTGTTTCGGTGCCACTTTCGCGTTTATACTAGGATGAAAATCCTGGGAGCGACACATATGTTTATCAGATATGTAGTTGTCGAAACAGCCTCAGCCCAAAACACCTTCTTTAACCCATTACTAGTCAACTTGAATCTAACTCTTTCCAAAATAGTTCGATTAAAGCTCTCTTCTAAACCATTTTGTTGTGGAGTACCTACAGTAGTTTTGGGCCTTGTAATACCTGAGGCAGCACAAAATCTGCCAAACGCCTCATTGCAAAATTCAACGCCATTGTCAGTTCTCAACCTCTTGACCTTTCTGCCAATCAGATTTTCGGCCAGAGTCTTCCAACCTTTGAAATTCTCAAAAGTTCCATCCTTAGTCTTCTGGATGAATACCCATAACTTCCAGGAATAATCATCGACTATGGATAGAATATACCTTGCTCCTGAATGTGATAGACACCTTGCAGGCCCCCAAAGATCAGCATGGATGTGAGCAAGGGATCCATGAGTTCTTTGTTTGCCTTTGTTGAACTTCACTCTGAAAATTTTTCCAAGTACACAGGGTTCACAAAATTTCAGCTTTTCGACTTTTTCTCCTCCAAGCATATTTTGTTTCCCTAATTCGACCAGACCCCTTTCACTGACATGGACCAATTTCATGTGCCAAATTTCTGTCTCTGACAAAGGTTTCGTGGATGCAACATTTTTCGACAACTTACAACTTCAGCCTCAAGGGTATACAAGCCTTGTTTCTTCACGCCTCTCAAGACTTCCTTCGACCCCTTCATGACTTTTAGGATACTTTTATCTACCTAGAAAACATATCCCTTCTTGTCGAATTCACCAAGAGAAATCAAATTTCTCTTCAAATCAGGTACATACCTGACTTCAGTCAATAACCTTATTGATTCATCATGGAGCTTGAATCTCACAGATCCAATACCTGTAATTTTGCAAGCTTTGTTGTTTCCCAGCAGCACTGATCCACCATCTTGATCACATAGCTCCTCGAATAATTCTCTATTTGGAGTCATGTGCCAAGTGCAACCTGAATCCATAATCCACTCTTTTCTTGAGTCGCCGCTTGAAACCACAAGAACATCAGATGATTTAAAATTATCTTGAGCAATGGCTGCATTGCCATTATCTTTAACTCCATGATATTTCAGGCGTTCAGGGCACACCTTTCTTATGTGACCCTCTTTCTTACAGTGATATCATCAAATACCAGATGCTTCGCCACTATAAGTCTTCTACTGACTTTTACCTTTCTTTTTGTCGAACTTACCATCCTTTCGCAAGAATTTTCCCTTAACGGCCAAACCTTCACCAACCGTCGAAGGTTTATGTTCCTTTCGTTCATTCAAGTCCTTAGAGTACAAGGCTGATTGAACTTCTTCAAAGCTCAGGAACTCCCTTCCATACAAGAGAGTTTCTTTGAAGTGAGCATGTGTTTTGGGCAAAGCGCACAATAACAATAATGCTTGATCTTCATCATCGATCTTCACATCAATATTTTCAAGATCAAGAATTATCTTGGTGAAAATATCCAACTGCTCAGCCAACACTTTGTCTTTGCTCATCTTGAATGAATACAAAGCTTGCTTCAAGTAGAGTCGATTCACCAGAGATTTGGTCATGTACAAACTTTCAAGTTTCAACCATAACCCCGATGTCGTAGTCTCCTTTGATACCTTTTAAAGAACCTTATCACCAAGGCTTAACAATATTGCATTGTGAGCTTTCTCCATCATGGCCGTCTTTTCTTTTTCCATTAACACAACGTCCATGGCTGCCTCTCCCTTCAACGCTTCCAAACAACCCCGTTGAACCAGTAGGGCTTTCATCTTCAAGCACCACAGACCGAAATCATTCACTCCGGTGAACTTTTCAATCTCATATTTTGTTGAAGGCATCTCCTCCATGCTCACCGCACCAATTTGTTGTGAATTAGGATACCTTTAAACAAAGTATAGTAGGTTTTTTTATAGGAAAGAAACACACAAGGGTTATGGTTAAAGAAAAACAACAAGGATTGATTATAACTGTTATTCTTTACTTTCTCTATAAAACAGATTACAAGTACTCAAGAATAACAAATAACCCTCTCACCCTAATTAGGTTTTGTCAATCCACAAAATGAGAGACTAGTATGCTATTTATAATAAAACCTAACATACAAAACTAATGGGCCTTTTAACAATTATCCATTACAAGCTAACTTAGGGTACAAGCTAACTTAAACAATTGGATCCTTAACACAAGGCCCAATTCGACAACTACATACTAGAACACAATTCGACTACAGCATGTAGGTCTTCGACAACCGTATGTGAACAGACTTCGACGGCATGCTACACTAGAGTTTGATCAAATATTTGACAAATACTTTCACTTCGACATTGACAATCTCTACTTCATTCAAGGTTTAATACCTTTTTTAGTCCTGTATTTTAACCTCGAGGTTCATTTTGATACCTTAACTTTAAAAAGGTTCATATTTGGTCCATTTACTCTTCAAAATGTTCCATATTAATCCTTTTTGTTTAATTAGCGGCTGAATTTTGAATTTTTCCACTGCTGATAAGACAAAAAGGACTAATATGAAATGTTTTGAAGAGTTAAGGGACCAATATGGACCATTTTTAAGTTAAGGGTCCAAAATGAACCCCGAGGTTAAGATACAGGACCAAAAAGGATATTAAGCCTTCATTCAACTACACACACACACACACACACACTCTCACACACACACACACACTCACACACACACACACACACACACACACACACACACGCACACACACACACACACACACACAGAGAAAGAGAGAGAGAGAGTGAGAGAACCAATAAAAAAATTTAAATGGAGGGTTCAAAACTTTATTTAAAAATAATAAAAGGATCAAAAGTATATCTAACCTTTTATTTTTACCTACTCAATTCTTAAAATTGAAAATCATAACATTTGAAACTTATTTTATTTTACTTTAATTGTTCAAACATATAAATTATAGTTTATAAAACTTGAGGGAGAGAGAGATAAAAAGGGACAACTTGAGGGTTAATGTTATGGATTTTCGTCTTTTTCCAAACACTTTTAAAAAAATAGAGATTTAAAATTCATTAACTATTAGATCGAGTTGATTTTGGACACAAGGTTCTTCAAACACGATTATACACTTTCACCATGCTAATTGTCGAAAAAATGTTTGAGAAAGGAGACACCATGTTTGCAAGGAACCATGTTTTTTTTATGATAATCTGCTATAGGGTTTAAAATAAAACCTAATCGGCATGGGCTCCACTAGGGAATGACATCTGCATGGAGACCTTTCGTGGTTGGTTCTTATTCCTCTAATGACTCCTATGTACCCATCTGAAGCCCAAGCACAAAATAAATCCTTTTGCACAATCTCTTTACAATGTGTGTGATATATCAGTTTCTAATTTTGTCATGCCATGCCTTTAAGGTAACTGTTTCTCAATCAAGATACCCTAAGAGGCTTACAAAGAAGGTCTCAAACGTTGTAAGAATAATTTACATGGGAGATTGATCACTTGTAAAAGTAATGTACCATTGAAGGCATTAAAATTATGTGACAAACTCATGAAATTATGGATCCCAATTACTAAATGGGATTTAAAACCTTTGGGATGTGGCCAATTTTAATTTTGTTACTCAAATAAAGGGAGGATTTCAACAAAATTTAAAATGTAGGGACATGGAATGTTAACCCCTCGCTCATGCGTTTGTCTGCGTAGATGCTAGATTTTAGACTTGAAAGTTTGAATATTACACACGCTCAAGTATGGCTGAGGATGCATGGTTTTCCATTTGAGTATTAGGAGACAAGTACATTATTTGCAATTACTTATGGTATTGACACTCTTTTATCAATTGATGAGCTTACAAGGAAAAGAACATTGGGACATTTTTCATGTGTTCTTTATTAAATTGAAATACAAGAGTTTACCTCTTTTTTATGATCTATGTGTGTGTGTGTGTGTGTTTGTGTGTGTGTGTGTGTTGGTTATAGTATTGATAAATGTTAAAAGTTGAAAGGCAAGTCAATATCCTCCATTTTTTTCTCACTATCTATTCAGGGTTTCATTCCCAAATAGAGTTAGTGATCCCTGGCCTCTTCGAGTTTATTCCCATGTGGAGTAGGTATATCCTTTTGGTGCTCGTATTGTTAAGTTTTCGCCAGTGGAATCTTGCTTTGTTGTCTACTCTAACTGTGTTTTTGGTTTATTTCCATGCATAGTTATTCCTAAATTGAGTCTTTCCCCAGTGATTTATTTTCCTGTGGAATCTCCTATTTTCTCTTTATCTCCAGCAATTTCAAGTCTTAGTTTCATCTACGCACTTTTCCCATCTCTTGTGGAATTCTATATTCCCCAGCTAGGTCTCTTCTTATTTTCCCCCTGTGGAGTTTTTGTTTCCTTTGCTAGGTTTCTCAAGCAGTAGTTTGTCTCTTGTGACACCTTTTCCCCACAAAGTCCTGCGCATGCATTCACATAATGAATATTTTGTGGTATCTTAGGGCCAAAAATTGGGTCTTCTGTATTTAAGTTTCTTCAATCTCGTCGAGAAGAAGATGTCAATCTTCATATCTCTGGATATAAGAAACTTAAATAGGGGCATCTGCCATACCCTAATTTTTACCCCTAAGATCCCACCTCATTTACATCTTTGTAAATCATTAAGATCACAAACTTGGTTGTCTCCTAACCCTCTCATCTTTTGGCTAGCCTTTGCAGAGATCGTCAAGCACCTCTTTGTGTATCTTTTACATTTTTGTACTTATATGCTTTATAATTCACTAACCATTAATCAATATATATAAAATATGCCTTGCCCCTTTTGTTTATTTTGCAAGGTAGGGTTTGGAATAAATAGCATCAAGTGATTGTCTCCTCAGCTAGGGTTTGAGTTCCTTAAGTCAAAGTGTGGTCAACCATTGATTTTAAAAGGCTATTTATCAAAGCATGACCTCTAATCTCAAAACATAGGGTCTCAAGCATTATTCAAATTCATTTGATCAAAGATATTTCAAAGTTTGATAACTTGTTTCTCAAGAAAACTTCAAAGGGTCACGTGTTTATTTCCATGTGTCCCGGTGAAAATCGAATACCAAAGCTATGGGATTAGCTTGGCTCGCAAAATAATGATATTACCGCCGAACTTTTATTTTATCCAAGGGAATGGAGAAAAGATCGAACAAAAAGCCTAAGTAAAATGCAAAGCAAAAAGCAAGGCCTAAAGCTAAACAAAGAGAGATCAAAGGTACGGGGGTTGGTTATACTAAGGGAAGATACTAGCACCCTAAGCATCTGCAGTACTCTATAGGAACCTCTTAAAATATTTGTGTTTTGACTAAAATTGTTCTTTTCAAGTGCAGGTGGGGAAGAGGTCGTTGATATTGTAGTATGTGCAGGAAATTTATTCACTAAATGTGTGTATGTTTTTTCTTTTGAATGTTAAAGCAGACTTTGGTTCCTCTTCTTCAATGCAATGCTATATGATATATTATATTATACTAGATTCATGAATGTGGGAAACAAACAAATACACCTCAGAACACTTAGCATCTAAGTGTTTCTAAAAAAGAGAAAGAACAAAATATAAAATAATAAAATGAATATGATAAAATAAAATAAAATAAACTTATTAAAATAAAGTTAAATAAAAAAAAATCTGATTAACTAAAATAATTATTTAATTAAAAATTAAAATAAAAAACGGTAAAAAATGAATAATTGGACCAGTATCGAAGTGCTTGAAAAAATAAAATGAGTATACCAAAATGATCAGTGCGAAATATACGTGTTGGAAAAATATAGTGTTTGGTCAAATTCCAAAATAAATTTTACTAGACTGAATGGCTTAAACTGTCCAAAAATGCGACCGAAAAGTGGTCGAAAAATTTAAATGAGAACGCCAGGTTAAACTACGCGAAACGCAGATTAATATCACTGAAATTTGCAGGCTCGATTTTAAATTTTCTGTCTACTGATTTTTTGCACATTCAACTTTTAGTTTGGCCGATTCGGTTGTAATTCCAACAAATTTATTCCAGCTGATGAATTGGGTATTGTGCAAAATGAAATGACATGATAAAGTATACAGATGATGCAAAAAGACGTGGGATCTTAGAGTAAAAAATTAGGGTATGATAGATGCCCCTATGTAAGTTTCTTCGATCCGGAGATGTGAAGATTGAAATCTTCGTCTCGATAAGATCAGAGAGACTTAAATACAAACATGCGCAGTTTTTGGCCTTAAGATACCACAAAAATGCTTATGATATGATATGGATGCAAGACAAAGATCATTTGTGGAGAAATGTTACAGGAGATGAATATATATTGGGAAGATATCGGGTAGGTTCACTGGGGAAATACTTACAACTTCACGGGGAAACGTCTCAAGGTGACACAACTGAGAAATACAAGATATTATGGAAATCGGTCGGTGACAAATAGTATCCAATAATACTTGAAAAGAGAGGGATACACCCTAAACAGAGATACAGACATCTGGGAAAGCATTAGATACTGAAAGTAACACAATCTAGAAAACAAATCAGAAACATCCAGAAAAACATTGGATATGGAATGAGACCAGAAATTTGAGAATATAACAAGGACTTCCCCGGACGAAGCATTCAACTTTGCTGTGGAATAATAGGAACATCCAGACAGCAGAAAAAACTTTACTGGGGAAAGGTTACAATCATCAGAGGTTTTATCAGAAATCTGTTGAACAAAACTCTGGAAAATAACTGTAACAACCATCAAACATATTCAGAAGAACGTTGAATGGAACTTTGGAACATAAGCAGACATCCATTAGAGATATTCAGAATAACATTGAATAAGCTCCACTGGGGAATCAACAATCATCATACATGAATGGAACTGGATGGAAAAGAGTCACAACATTTAGAAGATCATTGAATGAGGTGAGGAGAACTCCGGGAAATACATTAGAGACATCCCAGCAGACATCAGGGGTATTCAGGAAAGCAATGAATAAACTCTGGAAAACACAGCAAATATCAGAGACATCAAGAAAAGCATCTAATGAACTCTGGAAAATATCAAAGATATTCGCGAAAACATTGAATAAACTCTGGAATACATCCAGAAAACATTGGATGAAGAATGGAAACAGACTTGAAAACATTCAGCAATTGATAACCAAAGTCAGAAATAAATTGAAGACATCTAGAAGAGCATTAGATGAAGACAAAGATTCTGAAGATACATCCGAAACATTTAGTAAACCATTAAATGTACGGGAAAATGTTTGACGACATATCTGGAAGAACATCAGATAAGCAACGTCATATCTAGAAGAACATCAAATAAACAAGGTCGTGTTTGGAAGAACATCCGATAGACACAAAGGAGTTTGGAAAAACATCAGAGCAAAGTCGTATATGGAAGACACACAGGGGTTCTAGAAAAACGTCAGAACAACGGACACATCTGGAAAAACATCAGACAACAAAAGAGATGATACTCTGGGAATGCATCAGAAGTAAAGACACATCTGGAAAAACATTAGACGGTAAAAGAAATGAAATTCTGGAAAAGCATCAGAAGTAAAGACACATCTGGAAAAACATCAGACAGTAAAATAAATGAAATTCTGGAAAAGCATCAAAAGTAAAGACACATCTGGAAAAACATTAGACGGTAAAAGAAATGAAATTATGGAAAAGCATCAGAATTACAGAGACACGTCTGGAAAAACATCAGGCGGTAAAAGAAATGAAATTCTAGAAAAGCATCAGAAGTAAAGACATATCTGGAAAAACGTTAGACGGTAAAAGAAATGAAATTCTAGAAAAGCATCAGAATTACAAAGGTATATATCTGGAAACTCACTGGGGAATAAAGCAAATCTTGGAAGGGTACCAGAATTACAATGGAAATATCTGGAAAAACATCAGATAGGTTCTGGAAAAACGTCAGAACAAAAGACTCAATATGGAAAAACATCAGGGAGACAAACATATTCGATAAAACCTCAGAAAGATTCTGGAAAAACATCAGATAGGTTCTGGAAGAACATCAGAACAAAAGACTCAATCTGGGAAAACATCAAAGAGACAGACATATGTGTCATCCAAGAATGACATTGGATGAAAAGACACCAGACATTCAATAATGGCTTTGAATGAAAGGTATAATCACAATATCTGAGAACGTCATCAGATGAATGTGAGCTAGGTAGAGATTCAAGAATGGCATTGGACGCAAAAGAGGAACAGACATATCCGGAAAAACAATTTAAGGCCAAAAATTGCGTATGTTTGTATTTAAGTCTCTCCAATCTTGTCGAGACTAAGATTTCAATCTTCATATCTCCGGATCGAAGAAACTTAAATAGGGGCATCTGTCATACCCTAATTTTTTACTCTAAGATCCAACATCTTTTTGCATCATCTGTATAGTTCATCATGTTTCGCATCTTGCACAATACCTAATTTATCAGCTGGAATAAACTTGTTGGATTTACAATTGAACCGGTCAAACTAAAAGTCAACTGTGCGTAAAATCAGTGGACAGAAAATTTTATAATCGAGCCTACAAACGTCAGTCGTATTGATCTATGTTTCGCGTAGCTTAACCTGACATGCTCATTTAAATTCTTTAACCATTTTTCGGTCGCATTCTTGACCAGTTTAAGCCATTTAACCTAGTAAAATTTATTTTGAAATTTGACCAAACGCTGTATATTTCCAATACATATAGTTTGCGCTGATCATTTTGGTGTATTCATTTTATTTTTCTGAGCACCTCGATACCGGTCCAATTATTCGCTTTTTACCGTTTTTTGTATCTATTTTCAATTAATAATTATTTTTATTAACCAGATTTGAATTTATATCTTTTTTTAATAAGTTTATTTTATTTTATTTTACCATAGTTATTCAGTTTTATATTATTTTATTTTTCTTTTCTTTTCTCTTTTCTTTTTAGAAATACTTAGCTGCTAAGTGTTCTTAGGCATTTTGTTTTATCCTTCTTTTTGTGAAAAAATAGTACAACATGCATGCATGTACTACCATGTGCAGCACACCTGCTCACACCCTCTTACCAGCACTTCACACGTCTCTATCTCTCTTAATGTAGCATAAGAAAATAAAACAAAAAGATTTACATGACCCACCTATTTTTTCACAGAGATCCACCTCATTTTTTTCTCTCACTCCAACCATCAATTGTGAAAACCAAAAACACTATACTATGAAAACCTATTCATATTACCACATACAAAAACCTGGACACCAAAAAGAAAAAAAACATTGACACCAGCGAACAAAACCATCATCTTTTCTGATATTTCTCTCAACAACAACTCATCTATATTCGTTACCCTTACCACCTCACATAACGTTTTTTCATGATCTCATCATACCACATAGAAAAACTTCCATACTCATCTTCTTCTTTCACCACCTACGACCATTGTCATTTCAACTTCATCACCTCCATTCTCTTCCACATGAAGACATAAACCGGTACACTCGCCACCTTTCAAGTTTCTCACCATTATTCACTCTCATCTTTTATAAAAAATACACAGACTTGATAACAAGCTCATACTGTCCACCTTCTAACCTCACCATCAACCCTCCATCTTCTTCTTTTATCTTCCAAAAACTCACAAAAATAACAAAAAGAATAGCTAAACAACTCACCTTTTCATCACTATTCTAAACCTCATAACTTCACTATTTCACATGACACACCTTTCCCTCACGCCCCATATTTTCTTCTTGATAAAATAAGACAAACATAGTCACCCACCTTGTATTTTTCCATTTGCAACCAAACCATTCTTCTACACCCTTAAAATACCTCTTCATCCTCTATGACCCTTTCCCAATGAAGTTTCCATTTTCTGTCGCAGTGAGAATCAGATACCAAAGCTATGGGATTACCTTGGCTCGCAAAATAATGATGTCACCACCAAAATTTTATTTTATCCAAGGGAAGGGAGGAAAGATCGAATAAAAACCCTAAGTAAAATGAAAAGCAAAAAGCAAGGCCTAAATCTAAGCAAAGAGAGATCAAAGGTACGGGGGTTGGTTATACTAAGGGAAGGTACTAGCACTCTAAGCATTTGCAGTACTGATGAGTCCAAGCCTTTGAGGTTGGCATCAATTTTGGTAAAACTAACTTAACAGAAAGATGTTGGACAAGATGTCCTAACATGTTGAACTGAATGAAGATTAAGATGTTAGACAAGATGTCATATCATGTTGATTTGACATCTTTGTGTGTTACAGTTTATGATAACTGTTATTTAGTTTTTTGATTTCCAGTTTTTATGGGAATGTTTATTTTTCCTAGGTGGCGTACAAGATTGAGGAATCAGAGATTCTGATTCAAAATGGAAGATGTTATTTCTAAGTGTGGAGACACTTTAGGAAACTTAGGATTGAAGAAACTATTCTAAAGAAGAATAAGATGAGGATTCTGTGGAGCTGAATTGCTACGACTCTGGAACCCAAATCCAGTCTTGTTTATTATTATAAATAGGATGGATTTAACCTAAAATAGGTAGCGAATATACAAGCTGTTAGTGAGTACTAGGGTTTGTACTTTTATGAGCCTCTCTTGTATTGTATGAATACATGAGTTGGACTGTGTTATTGAGTTGTAATTGTTCAGTCACTGCTGTGATTGAAAGGGAATTGAGAAGGGTCTCATACCAAGGAGTATCTTAGGTAGAAATATAGCACGGGTAGTGATTAGGTGACAAGTTGTAAACGGTGGAGTTTAGCTTAGAACTAATATTGCTTAGTAGATTTCATTCCTAGCTTGGTAGCCCTCAGACGTAGGTGTTGTTATTCACCAAACTGGGTTAACAATTCTTGTGTGTCTTTTTGCTTTCTACTGTTTGTTTTCTGCTCCTTATTATCCTTGTGTGAGAAGCAGAGATCAAGTGTTACAACATCCTGTCCGACATCTTAGTGATCTGCTTTACCAGAATTTCAATTTGTATCAGAGCAGGTATACTGCTCTGTATCTGGATGAGATTTAGGGATGATACTTTCTGGTTCAATGGATAAAGAAAGAGGAATGTTAAATAGACTACTCATACTTGATGGATCCAATTATGAATATTGGAAAGTGCGCATGGTGGCCTTCATCAAGTCCATGGATGGTAAAGCCTGGAAGTCTGTGGTCAAAGGGTGGGATCCACCTAAGGCTAAAGACAAGGATGGGAATATTACTGATGAGCTAAAACCCAAGGAAGATTGGGATGATGAAGATGATAAGCTTGCTTAAGGTAATTCCAAAGCCTTGAATGCCTTGTTCAATGATGTGGACAAGAACATCTTCAGGTTGATCAAGAATTGTACTGTTGCCAAGGATGCATGAGAGATCTTGAAGACTGCTCATGAAGGAACTTTGAGAGTAAAATCTTTAAGACGTCAACTTCTCACCACTAAGTTTGAGAACTTGATGATGAAAGAGGATGAAAGTATACAAGAATTTCATATGAACATTGTTGATATGGCCAACACATCAAGTGACCTTGGAGAGAAAATTCTCGAAGCCAAGTTGGTTCAAAAAATCCTGAGGTCTCTCCCCAAGAGATTTGATATGAAGGTGACCGCTATTGAGGTAGCCAAGGATATAAATACTATGAAAGTAGATGAGCTCATGGGATCACTTCAAACTTTTAAGATTGCCATCAGCGAGAAGGATGAAAAGAAGAAAAGTTTAGCCTTGGTGACTAACCAAGAAGAATGTGACTCTAATGAGGAACTGTCCAAAGCTGTGGGATTTCTTGAAAAACTGTACCACCAACTGTTGAAGAAGCTGGATAAGAAGTTTAGAACTAATGTCAAGGCTCAGACTTCCAACATCTATAGAAGGAAAATTTTTGGAAGAAGAACTAGCAATGATAAGAAACCCAACAGAGGAAAGGAAGTTGCTAAAGGAAAGAAGAAGTAGATTCCTAAGAATCAAATTGTCGCCCTCATAGCTCATACCTCTTTGAGAGCTTCTGCTAAAGAAGACTGGTACTTTGATAGTGGCTGTTCTAGACACATGACTGGTGTCAAGAAGTTCTTAGTTGACATCAAACCTCATTCCACTAGCTATGTCACCTTTGGAGATGGTTCAAAAGGTGAGATAAAAGGTGTTGGTAAGCTGAAGTATGCTAGTCAGCCTAGTCTAGATAAAGTCTTGTATGTCAAAGGATTGACAGATAATCTGATCAGTATTGGCCAATTGTGTGACCAGGGCCTTAAGGTTAACTTCTCTAAATTTGAGTGTCTGGTAACAAATGATAAAGAAGAACTTATCATGAAGGGTATCAGATCAAAGGATAACTGTTACTTGTGGGTTCCCCATGAAACTAAGTGTCCCTCCACCTGCTTGGTGTCAAAGGAAGATGAGGTGAAGATATGGCATCAGAAACTTGGTCATTTGCACTTAAAAGGAATGAAAGAATTCTTATCCAAGGAGGCTGTCAGAAGTATTCCTAATCTAAAGATAGATGAAGGCAAAACATGTGGCGAATGTCAAATTGGAAAACAGACTAGGATGTCACATAAAAGGCTTCAACATCAGACCACCTCAAAAATCTTAGAGCTACTCCATATGGACTTGATGGGACCTATGCAGGTTGAAAGTCTTGGTGGAAAAAGCTATGCCTATGTTGTAGTGGATGACTTCTTTAGGTACACATGGGTGCATTTCATCAAAGAGAAGTTTGAAGTATTTGAAGTTTTCAAAGGACTATGTCAAAAACTTCAAAGAGAGAAGGATCATGGGATTGTCAAAATCAGAAGCGACCATGGGAAGGAGTTTGAGAACAGTAAGTTTAATGAGTTCTACTTCTCAGAAGGAATCAGTCATGAGTTCTTTTCACCCATCACTCCTCAACTGAATGGTGTGGTTGAGAGAAAAAATAGAATAATTCAAGAATGTGCAAGGGTCATGCTTCATGCCAAAAAAACTTCCTTATCACTTTTGGGCTGAAGCTATGAACACAGCTTGCTACATTTTAAACAGAGTAACCATCAGATCTGGGACATCTGCCACATTGTATGTGCTGTGGAAAGGTAGAAAGCCTATTGTGAAGTAATTCCATGTTTTTGGAAGCAAATGTTACATCCTGGAAGACCGTGAGCAAAGAAGGAAGATGGATCCAAAGAGTGATGAAGGAATCTTCCTGGGATACTCTACAAATAGGAGAGCCTACAGAGTCTACAACACAAGAACTCAGGTGGTACTGGAGTCCATAAATGTTGCGGTTGATGACTCACATATAGAAGCCGAAGTTACTGATGATATTGGAGAATTATTTCCCATGGGGATAAAGATCTCCCAGAATATGTTGTAACATCACAAGATGACTCTGAGGGTGCTGCAGAATCCAATGATGTCAATCATAAACCTACAGTGACTGAAAAGGTTGACAAGGGACCCTCCACCAGAGTTTAGAAAGATCATTCTAAGGAACTTATAACAGGAGATTGAAATGGAGGAAGAATGACTAGGTCACAATATGGATGAACCATCATGCCTCATCAATCTCCTCAAGAATTGTTGAGCACTCACTACAATCAGACTTAGGGCTTTAAGCCCTCTCAGAGCTCTTAGACAAAGGATCAATTAAGGGATGACATGATCTTCAAATTTTCTAACCTCTCAAACACCCACAAAGGATCAAGAGGGCTCCCACATCAAGAACCAAGCACAAGTTGCTACCTTCTAAGTGGATCAAGCCTCAAGATCGTCAGTGTCACCAAATTAGGGTTTGGTCGACCAGGGCCTCTAGGTGGAAGTTTTCCTCTGGGAATGATCCATTTCTTCTAAGCACAACTTAAAATACTCCATGGGACCTCATGGACCCAATCATCAAGTCAATTTAACCTCAGGGGATGCATTCATCAAAAATCAGGAATTAGGGTTTCTTGACCTAATTCACCCCTAAGTTGACTTTTGGGACAAATCATGAGCCAAGACCTCAAGAAATGATTTGAGGTTCTCCAATACACTGTATGGATCCATTTGCAACAATGGATTGATCCAAGAAGCATGATCAACAAGTTTCAATTTCATCTGAACCACAACTAGGGTTTTAAAGGAAAAGTCAACTGTAGCTTTGACTTTTGACCAGGACATGCTCCCAAACCCTAGGACATGATTCAATACACCCTATAACACCTTTAAATCAATCCATCAAATTTGATTTAGGTCAAGAACTTGATTTCATAGAGGATCGCACCGTTTGGAATTCATCTGATAAAAAGTCAACTGTGCCCAAAAGTCAAAGTTTGACTTTTTGATTTTTTGATCAATTATGTTTCCCTAACCCTAAAATGATGTTAATGTGTGATTTGAATCAACATTCATCAAGAAAAACCAAAGAAAGTGGGATAACTTGTAAAAGGGGTAACCATAAAAACTTAGAAATTTTCTAAGTTATGGAACAAAGTGGCTAGGGTACCAACTTCCAAGGATCATAACTTGAGATCCAAGCAACCATTTGGGCTGATCCAAAGCTGGATTTGTAGCTCTTATGACACTCTACAAAAGCTTCAACTGCACCCCGCTCCAATTCATTGTGGATTCTGAGTTATGATTGGATCAAAATCACTAAAAACATGAAAGTACAACTTTTCCAACACTTAGACAAAATTCTGTCCAAGACAGATTTTGTTGAAAACACCAAAACTTGTGGGATTTTTTCACATAGTTGCAAGCTGAATCAATTCAAGATGTAAACATCAATGTTGTTGCAAATGTTGCTGAGAATCCAAAACACTTATTAGCATGAAACAAATCAACTTGAGCCAAGAATTATGGCTGCTACAACACACCATGGCAAGGCTGTCATGAAAAATCAGTTTGTAGGATTTCTTGCTTTACACGATTTTGAGCCAAAGACCAATGATCCCTATGCTACAGTCATCTAATCTGATCCTAATCCAAAAGATCCAACTTGCAAAGCTGAGTCCAAAGGCTAAGGGATCATCCAACTTTAGATCAATGCATTTTGGCATATTATGCCTTGAATTCAAGGGCATTGATGTGAAATAGGGCACTTTCAAGATTCCCACTCTCCTCAGTCAAGTTCTCTGATTAAACAAATATAAAAACATCTGAAGAATGTGGATTTGGTCAAGGCATAGCCCTGCTCTTGGGAGGGGCTAGGTTGCCTTGCATGAGAAGAAATTCCACCAAGCCAATGCCATTGAATGTGATATGATCCAGTAGCCATTCACTATTCCTCCAAGACAGGAGTTGATCACCTATAAATAGAGGTTCCAATGGATCATTCAAATCACACCAAAACAACTTACAACACTGCTTTCTCTCATTCTCTCTTAAGTGCCAAATTTATTTGTTTTTGAGCAACCACCATCGGGTTTTGAGTTGCAGCCCTAAGCAATCCATTCCAATTGCTCAAACACATCACATATGATGTATATGAGGTGTTCAAACACTTAAATCATCTCAGTAACACCTCTAGCTCAAAATCACTCTTCAACCAAGCCATTATGCTTCAATTTTGCAGTTGGATTCCTCCAACTTGATCCAAAGATTTTCAAAGTGTTCCAAGGCTTGCAATCCACTCAACAACATCCATTGAAGCTGTAGGGATCATCAAATCACTTCTGAAACACCATTTGTGTAGAATTCCATTTCAGCTTGCATCAAGGTAAGCCTCTAAACTCTCATAACATGATCCATGCATATTTCCTCGCATGATACTTTTGCCAATTGCTTGTCATCATATGTTAAGTGTTTCCCCTCAATCAATTGTTGTTTACAATTCGTATATAGGATTTCCTTGAGTTCATGCCAGTTTTAGGGTTCTTCAGGTTTTAACTTGTTATGTTCTGATTCAGTCCATTTCAATAAAATTGAATATTGCCATCATATTCCTTGTTAAAAAACGCATGAGTTTGGTGTTTGAATCATGTCAAATGGATGAGAGACGAGTGAGATAGGGTGCTTCATGCACGAGCTCAAGGAAGAAGATGGCCATGGCGCCATTCTTCAGGTTTTCCAACCAAGTTTGCCTTATGTTTTTCATTTTCCATGTATATAATGAATTGGCATTGCGCCCTAGTGGAAACACTAGTATGTTTGTGAGTATTGGCAAGCGAGAGGTCTGGGGTTCGAATCCCCCTCGCCCCAGAACTCTTTTTTTATCACTTTTTCCTATTTTTCTTATTTTTCATATTATTTTATTAATGATTTGAAAAATTAATTTCTCACTCAATTTTTGTCATTTTTGATTGGTTCTTTTTGCAAAAAAATCACAAAAATGTTGAAATATTTTATTCCACAAAAAAATCAATTTTATATTATTTATTTAATATAATTGGTATTTTTGTGAATAAATTCATTTTTTATTGTTTTTAAACATTTAAAAGTGAATATTTATTTTGAAAATCAAAACCAAATGAGTTCTAAATCATCTTGTGATTAAAACCTCGTTTTTCAAACCTTAAACAAAAATCAGAAGTGGTTTATTCAAACTTATTTGATATTTTTATCATTTTTATTGATTTTCTGTAAATATTTACTTTTAAAGGAAAACAAAATTAGGGTTTCTTTGATTTTCACCCTCGCAAATCTTTCTCAAACACTCATGGGTCTCTAATAGAGTGTAAGTCCCAATCCTTTTGCAAATACACCACTTTTTTGGACCTCAGTTATTGTATAAGTCCCACTGTATTTTCAAAAACACGGCGCGATCGTCGCCTTTTTTAACAAAATCTCTTGGGCCTCTCCTTGAGTTGTAAGCCCCATCACTTGTACAAAAACCATCATTGGGCCTTTAATAGAGTGTAAGACCCAATCCCTTTTAACCAAAACCTTTTTGGGCCTCAGATATTGTATAAGTCCCTCTGTGTTAAAAGAAAAAAACCTCGGCATGATCGCCAGTTCAAAATAAAACCCTGGGCCTACCCTCGTGTTATAAGCCCCATATCTTGGGCCTCTGCTAGAGTGTAAGACCTAACCCCCTTGTACATAAAAACCCTTTGGGCCTCACATATTGTATAAGTCCCTCTGTACAGTTTTCAAAACAACTGGGTGATCATCATTAAAACTTGGGCCTCTCCTTGAGCTGTAAGCCCCAACAATCTTTTCAAAGCACTTTCTCCTTTGATTTTGAATACAATATTGTTATCAAAACTTTCTTTGTTGAACAACTAACAAAACAGCATGGAAGCTCTACAAGGGATAAGTGTTTATCCGCTTTCATTTATCGCTTTTATATGTATATAACTGTATTGTGGGGCTGCTTCACTGTAAGTATTCTTTCACAACTTTTTATACTTGTCAAATATCCACGGTGTAATACTAGTATAGTTATTTAGAGTTTTCCCCGGCAACTACGTCTAGAACTAGGTAAAGCCTGTTGGTCACTCTTAAATACAAACAAAACTAGATCCCCCATAAGATTACTAGAAACAGTCTTCCCTCCTCTTGGGGTTAAACAATATGAAAATGTGAAAGACAGCATTCTCGGTGAACCCTTTCTCAGACTATCACTCTTAGAAATTGTCAAAGAAACTCTACTCCCCAGAGTTGATCTATTCTCCGTGAATAGCATCTCTTGAGCTTCTTCCAAATCCTTGAACTTTCCTGGCTTGATCTATTCTCTGTGAATAGCATGTCTTGAACTTCTCTTGGGTTGGGGACCCACAGGCTTCCTAAAAGCATCCACGCCTCCTATTGGGCGTTGTACAAGGACCCTTCGACTTCTTAAAAGCTCTCATGCCTTCTCTTGGGCTTCGTACAAGGACCTTCACGACCTCCTAAAGGTATAGGACCAAACTTAGTCATCCTTTGTTAGATCTGTCTTTCTAAAAGGAGTCAAAACCTTCAGAACAATTTTAGGGTTGATACTCATCCCATAAACGAGTCGGCCTCCTCTTGCGCATCATACAAAAGATAAAACTCTAACAGTAGACTTGGACAGTCTAATACCCTTGAGTCTCAAAGGCATTCTCAAGCACCTTTTAAACATAGGAGAAACCCCTGGATTCTGGGTTAATCTTCATCCGAGTTAAAACATGTGGGTTCTAAAACCCCGTCCTTCTCCCAAAATTCCCCAACCCGGGTCAGATAACACTATCTCAAACCAGAGCCTCAAGGTTTCTGATCTATCAATTCTTTTTTGCATTCCCTCGCAAGGATTAATTCCCTTCTTGGACCTGCCTCGGGGTCTCAATTATCCCCGGCAGTAAGTTAGCCTCCTCTTAGGCTTTGTATAATGATCCTTCCTTAGCGAAGTCAGCCTCCTCCTGGGCTTTGTGCAAATGATTCTCCCCTAAGCGGAGCTAACCTTTTCAGACTCTCTGGGTGAGTATAAAAGACTCTCTTGTCGAGTCAAACCTTTTTAGCCTCCGGCTTAGGCTTCGTATAAGACAGATAAAAAACTCTCTTGTTGAGTCAATCTCCTTTTAGCCTCTATCTCGGGCTTCGTACGAGACACTAAAACACTCTCTTGTTGAGTCAATTTCCTTTTTAGCCTCTATCTCGGGCTTCGTACGGGACAATAAAACACTCTCTTGTTGAGTATAAAAGACTCTCTTGTTGAGTCAATCACCTGTCAAAAGGACTCTCTTGTTGAGTCAAACCCTTTCAACCTCCATCTCGGGCTTCGTACGAGACAGTAAATCACTCTCTTGTTGAGTATAAAGGACTCTCTTGTTGAGTCAACCCTTTTAGCCTCTATCTCAGGCTTCGTACGAGACCACAAATGAAAGACACCCTCTTGTTGGGTCAATCGCCTCCTCTTAGGCTTTGTATAAGGAAAACCCGGTTGAGTCAATCAACCTTTTAGCATCAAAGTTGTGCCTTGCTCACAGCATGCAAACATCAACAACTCCTCTTTAGAGATGACAAATTCTCTCTCATCCAAAACCCTTTAGCTTCACATCTTGGGCTTTGAAATCACCTTTAGCTTCATGTCTTGGGCTTTGAACAAGACACCAAAACAACATTTTTCCTCCCATAGAATAGGAGGAACTACGATCGCTCTGATTTCCCTGTTTCGTTAAACAGGAATACGTAGGCATAAGATTGCAAAAATCTTAGCGAGCATACTAATCAAAAAACCCAAAATCCAGTATCTCCATCAAATCAACCCAAAAGCATCAAACCTAAACATATTACCAAAAACCTCACGAATAGTCCAAACACTGTGTTTTTTTTAACAAAATAACCTAAGAGAGATCCACAATCTTAATAGCATCTGTAAACCAACAGTCATCTGTTTAAACTCAGTATGCGAGCAGGGTTAATTGGAGACATCTATTTCCCTACCTTAATAAGCTTCAATAGGATAAAAAATGAACCGAACTTTAGTACCCCAAAGCGATAGTGCTTCGCAACCACGCAAAAATCACGCTACATCTTCCAAGACTGTTAGGTAGATGATCAGTGGTCTTCCTTCCACTGGAGGTGATAGAATTGGTGGGTTCAACAGGTATTCCTTGATACCGTCGAAGGCGGTTTGGCAATCTTTTGTCCAAATGCAGTCCTGATTCTTTTTGAGTAATTTAAATATCGGCGCACATGTCGCGGTCATGAGGAATATAAATCTGGAAATGTAATTCAGACGTCCCAGGAATCCTCTGACTTGTTTTTGAGTTTTTAGAGAAGGCATTTCTTGAATGGCCTTGGCCTTGTCAGAATCAACCTCAATTCCTTTCTGGCTGACGATGAACCCTAGCAGTTTCCCTGAACGGACACCAAATGTGCACTTATTGGGATTCAAGCGGAGTTTATACTTTCTCAACCGCTCGAATAGCTTTAATAGGTGGGTCACATGCTCCTCCTCTGTTTTAGATTTAGCAATCATATCATCGACATACACTTCTATCTATTTGTGTATCATGTCATGAAACAGAGTTGTCATGGCCCTCTGATAGGTTGCCCCGACATTCTTCAAACCGAATGGCATTACATTGTAACAAAAAGTGCCCCTGGGGTAATGAATGAATTTTTATCCATATCCTCCGGCACCATTTTGATTTGATTATAGCCCTAGAATCCATCCATGAAGGAGAAGACTTTGAACTTTGTTGTACTGTCTACTAGCATGTCTATGTGCGGTAAGGGAAAGTCATCCTTTGGACTGGGCTTGTTTAGATCCATGTAGTCCACACACATTCGGACCTTTCCGTCCTTTTTCGGAACTGGTACTATGTTGGCTAACCATTGAGGATATTCTAATATGGCGAGGAAACCAGCGCCAATCTATTTTTGTACTTCCTCCTTGATTTTGATGGCCATGTCTGGGTGAGTTCTTCTTAACCTCTATTTTACTGGCGGACATTCCGCTCTTAACGGTAGATGATGTTCCACGATGCTGGTATCCAACCCTAGCATGTCCTGATAGGACCAAGTGAATACATCGGGAAATTCTTTGAGAAGCTTTGTTAAACTTTCTTTTACAATTGGACTGGGCAGTGCCCCAATCTTGACTTTTCTCTCTTTTTCTGAACCCAAGTTGACTGTTTCCAATGGCTCTTTGTGAGGTTTAATGGACCTTTCCTCTTGCCTGAGTAATCGGGAGATCTCTTCTGGAATTTCTTCGTCATTTTCTTCTTCAGCCTCAAATACCGAGAATTCAAAGTTGGGAGAAGGCATCGGATCGTATGTTTCAATGGGGTTTAAAACAAGCATTCTGCATAACGTGATGATTGTTTTTAGAAGAGATAGAGAGAAATGCAAGAGTGCGTGCGGTGTATTTTTCTGAAAAATGCTTGTTTTTATTATTTGAGTTGTTTTTTAGGATTACCATTTTCTGAAAAAGCGAAAAAAGAAAACAGTAATAAATGCGGAAATTACAGAACGATGTTATTTTATTTATAATCTTGTCGATTCTTGAAACTACAGCCCTATAAAACAAAACTCTGTAGCTTTGGGCAAAGCGAAGAGGGACATTTACAGAAAGTAAGCCCTATCAAAACATACGTTCCACCTGGGAAGGGTGAGAGGCTAAAGATGGCAATTACTTTTACTTATGAACGATCTTCAGAATATCAACAGTATCCCATTGGCGGTGAACTCCTCGGTGAATCACAAAGTCTGGTACCTTCTTTCTTGACTTGTCTTCAGAAATAATGTTGATTTCTGGTGGTGCAGGATCGTTGGAATCTGTTTCCCAGGCAGAGTTGTCGTAAGAGGATTCTTCTGTTGTACCTTGCATAGTGTTTTCATTCTTAGGTGGATCTCCCCATCCAGTTGGCCGGATGTCTTCGAGCCTGATACAAGAACTTTCAGGAGCGGTGTACTTGACCAAATAGTCGTATTTGCCACTCGGTTGTCCTAAGGTGTCCCACACTTCTTTGGAGCTGGAGGAGTCATCCCTCTCGATGACGTTGACTTCAGGAAAAGCATAGTTAAGGAACTCTTGTCCTGCAGTTGTTGCGAATTCATCGTTGTACTGGATATTTTCTGAATGCCCTGAGTAATGATCCCATGATTCTGTGGGGACGCAGGTATTCTTTTCAATGATGCTCAGCTGATAATCATCGTTGGGCTGACTCTCTTGCCCTGAGTCTCCAGGGTACGGCTGCCAAATAGGCAGGCCATCCATTGGGCCATAATAGTCGTGGTCAAAGTTGTCTTTCATCAGAGTGTCTTCCTCTAATGAGTTTGGTGGAGCACGACATCCTTCCAGATCACAATCTCCGTATATCATTTTTACATCTGATCTCCGTATAAATCTCGGACTCTATACAGGATATCAAAATGGCGTCGGCACCTCTTCCTGAGACATATAACCGTCCTCGTTAAGATAGGACTCCCACTCTTCATCTGTATCAGAAGGATCACCCTTATTGATGGTATGTACTTCTTGAGACACTGGGTGAAGGAAACTTCCACTGTGGAAGAAGTTCTAAATGGGATGAAAACTTTCATCGTTAGTAGTAGTCTGGGTACAGGTTGAAGAAAAACCAAGACCTTTCTTTTTCTTATTGTCAGTAGGAATGACCAGATGTCCCCATCCTTTGGTATTGTTACTTTTGATCACTTCGAGAGCATCTCTGTATGAGGAAATAGAGGTTCCTTTCTCTGATTGATTCTCATTGCTCACCAAAAGTGCTTGGAACTGAGTTCCAACAACCTCCTCTGGTTCTACACAAGTGGTCGTTGATAGGTTACTCACGATCAAGGCTTGCTCTCCAAAAACTGTGACTAGTTGGTCGTTCTTGACAAACTTCAGCTTCTGGTGAAGTGTAGAAGTGACTGCCCCAGCCCCGTGTATCCAAGGTCTTCCTAACAAACAACTGTATGTTGCTCGGATGTCCATGACCTGGAAAGTGACTTGGAAAGTGTGAGGACCGATAGTTATGGGAAGATCGATTTTGCCGATAACTATTTTTCGGGACCCGTCAAATGCTTTGACGATGACCTCACTGCCCCTCATCGGAGATCCTTTAAATGATAGTTGCATTAACGTAGACTTTGGCATAACATTTTGAGCTGATCCAGTATCTACCAGTACGCTGACTAGAGCATCGTCCTGGCAGTTGACTATAATGTTAAGTGCCATGTTGTGACTTTTGCCTTCTTCTAGCAGTTCTTCATCACTAAACCCCAAGTTGTTTTAGGAAGTGATGTTGGAGATGATGCTATCGAATTGTCTTATTGTTACATCTTGTTCCACAAAGGCTTGCTCTAAGACTTTCTGTAGAGCTTCCTTGTGAGCTTTGGAACTGAGTAAAAGAGATAACACATAGATTTTTTAAGGAGTTTACAACAGATGATCAATAATTTTGTATTCACTCTTTTGGATGAGCTTCAGCATCTCATCGTGGTTTTTTGAAAGGTCGGGATCACTGGATTGACCGTCTGGTTGATCAGGAACTTTTGTTTGAGGTTCCTTTTCTTTGCTGGGTTCTCCAACTCCTCGGTTGAAGATTCGACAGCTCCGTGTTACTCGACTGATATCTGTAATATTCACGACAGAGGGTAATGGAGTTTCCTTTCCATTCTCAATTTTTGTTGCACCGTACTTGTAAGGGATAACCTTAGTTGATTCATACGGTACAGGTCCCGACAGATAGATAACTACAGGAGCCTTTCGATTTTTCTGACCACCATAGCCGACCTCAATGGGTTCGAGGTTGAGAATCCTTCGACTATCAAGAGGAACTCTTGATTCATGAAGTAAAGGGATTATGGTGCATACATCTTTGGCCACTTCTCGTTTAGGGATTAGGATAACATCGTTGCCCTGATTAGGAAGATAGTCTGACATTAGCCTAAAGCTTGAACACGGTTGAAGCTCTTTGTGGTCTAACTGACTTTGAAAGGCTGCTCGCACGAGGTAGCATCCTTGATTATTCTCCGAGCAAACTCTACAGCGCTCATAGTTATGTGGTGGCACCTGGCCACGTCCGCTTTGTATGTAGTGTAACCTCACTAGGTCTGTTTCCATTGATCGGGCATCCTGACTTTGATGCCTAGTAGGGTTCCCATTAATCATGCTGACTTGTTGTGTGTCTTCATCCATATAGATCGGAAGCCACCAGTGGTTTAACAAGTGTTGCAGTGTTCTTTGAACTAGAGTACATCCTTGGTCACTCTCACGACATACTTCACAGTTCTGATACTCATGTGAAGTCAGAAAACTGAGCTAGACTTGTGTAGCGTGTAACTCCACCAAGCTGGTATTCATCAAGCGAATATCGAAGATTTGAATCATATTGACTTCATAGTGACTTTTATCACGGTAAACCTGGATCCATCCAAGATCCATCTGACACTGGAGGGCCTCTTCTTCAAAAGAGCATCCCTGATTATTTACCGAGCAAATCAGACAGGAATCGTAATAGTGTCGTGGCAGATCATGATGTTGGCCTTGCCTTGAGTGCGTTGCCACCAAGTTGACATTCATCGTACGGATGTCGTGGTTTTGAATGATGTTGGAATTTGTGTAAGTCATGTTGACCCCACGAATTCTACGATCTTGGATCCATCCGAGATCTAACTGTTCCTGTAGAGCTGATTGTACCAGAGAACATCCTTGTCGCTCCCGGGATTTTCATTCAAGTACAAATACGAAAGTGGCGCGGAAACAGAGTCGCCAGGAATGTGTATTTATCCCAAGAGAGGGAAAGGAAACACTGCATAAACCTGAGGGAAGGGAAAAGCATGGTCTCATGACCAAGAGAAACGGGTAAGGGAGTCGGTTAAAAGAAGGGAAGGTGTTAGCACCCCACGCGTCCATCGTACTCGCTGGGATCCACGCTTGTTGTGTCGATCAAAGGGTATCGTCATCTGGAGCTCCACTGCTACTGGAAAGGAGAAGGAACAGGAATGGAAATGAAAGGAGAAATGAAGAAGAAAAGAAAAAGAAGTGGCTCGATAGGACGTCCTCGGAGTCCTAGGCCTACGTATTCCCTCAGTGCAATGGGAAAGTCAGAGTCAACGTAGTTCGACGGACTACGGGAAAGGTTGCTCGTCGAGATATCGCATCTCGTGCCTACGTATCTTCAATCAGACGAGAAAGAAGAATTAGAGCAAACGTAGTTCGGCTCAACGGATGTTGCTTTGTTTGTGTTTTTTAGTGGAAACATCAAAGTGCGCGTCCCAGCAGTTAGGTGTTGCAACTCGCTGTATGGAGACTTAGGCGTTACCTGTTTGCGGTAGAACGGACATGACGAATCCTTTTAGAAAGGAGTGAAGAGATGAGAAAAGAATTGTTTATTTGTTTTTGTATTTTAGAAAGAAGTGTTTTGATCATTTTTGTGTTAGTAACACGTATTGCATTCAAGTCTATTGCATAAGATCGAATGCATCGCATGGTCGTCCTAACAGGACGTATGCTAAACATTATGGAAAGGCGGAGAGAAACTCCCCTCCTTCCATTTCCCGTGCTCTAGGCTCACGTGCAATACACGTTAATCCTTTATTAAGTGTTTTTTTGCTTTTGTTTTAAGATGAGAAAAAGAGAGACTCAAAGATTGAGAAAGGCAAAAGTCTAAAGGGAGACTAATAATCCTAAGAGTTGTCATGCTTGGAGATCCTATGGGTTAGTGTGGTTTGAAGAACTCTAATCCTAAAGAAAAGAAGAAGAGAGCAAGAGGTATCACAACTCACTTCTAAAGTAGAAGACGAGTTATGAACCAAAAAGGAGAAGAAAGAAGTTCTACAAAGAAAGCATAGAAATGCTTATCACAAATGCAAAAGAGAAAGCTTTAAAGAGATGAAGGAAGAAGGTGTATGTGGATGCACATCCACACCCTCAACTTACC
This sequence comes from Lathyrus tuberosus, assembly GCA_022829125.1. Taxonomy (NCBI): domain Eukaryota; kingdom Viridiplantae; phylum Streptophyta; class Magnoliopsida; order Fabales; family Fabaceae; genus Lathyrus; species Lathyrus tuberosus. Next base: position 183,642 of record JALAZF010000082.1, on the reverse strand, counting down.
ATTAGCCCCTACATGAAAAGGTTAGCTAAATAATTGAATATGAAAGCATAAGTGAAAGAAATCACACAAGTAAGCACCAAACATCTCATGAAATGAAATTATGAATCAAACAAAGCCTAAGTCTAAAGAGAAGGGATCCTAAGTGTTAAATGACTTCTAAAGTCAGTAGCATGTTTAATGAGGTTCAATTAAAGTTAAGGTACCTAATGAGATCAAACTATGTCAAGAAAGGTGCCAAAGATTCACACAAGTTCAAGTTATGAAACATGGATGAAGTATGAATGCATGTGGCATACAAACATGAATGAATGCTTGGATAAATGTCAAAATCAGAATTGAATGTCATATTATAATGCTCATGGATGTCAATGAATGAACATACAAAGCATGAGTGAAATGATTTAAGAAGATAAAGCAAATAGAAGCAAACAATGTTCAAGTTCAAGTAAGAAAAGAAGAAACTTGTAACACAAGTCAAAGTTGAAAAGAACATGAAAATAAATGCAAATGGATGCAAGTCATAATTAAACATCATATTTGAATATCCTATAATGTCTATGAACAAGCATACAAATCATGAAAAAGAATATTCAAGTAGAAGAAATTAGATGAAGAAGAAGTAAGAAGAAAAGAAACAAGTTTCACTTAAAGAAAAGAAATAACTTGCAACACAAGTCAAAGTTGAAACTCAAAGATAAATGAACATGGATTATAGGTCAGTACCAAATGACATTTAAGATGCAATTAATATGTAATAATTAATCATACAATATGCATATGCAAATCACATTGAAACTAATTAAGAAAGAAAGATGAAATAGATCAAACATAAACAAGTATGCAAGATGAATGACATTTTAATGCATGAGATGATTATGGGTCAGTAGAATACCAAATATGAGATGCAATTAGAATACATGAATAGGCATTGATGATTCACAAACAAATCATGTTGAGTACAAGAAGAGATAAACAAGTTTAGGTCAAACAGTTCAAGTAATGATGCAAGTTGAAACAATTATCTACAAGTTATGAGAGATGAAAGTAAATGATCTATAATCATGGTTTAAGATGACCTATAATGTAGAAGAAATGACCTATAAAAATGCACAAACACGTCCTAATAGGATGGCATAAATGCCTACCTAAAAATAGAGTTTAGGTGTTAGCAAAGTTCACAAAAGGTCTCCTAATCTAGCAAGCACAAACGAATAGCAAATGACTTTAAAAAAATATGAAAATGGAACACAAATTAACTAAGTCATAATCAAATCAAGCATCAAAAGCTCAGGTCAAGTTTCATTAAGAAACAAATTCAAGCAAGTCATCAAAATCACATTATGTCAAGAAGAAGGATGCACAAAGAAATGGTTCAAATACTATGCAAAAATGACTTTAAAAATCTACCAAAATTATATGAGATGCCTTGATATGATGTATGATCATGGTAAAAATATTGGATGCAAAAATTGTTTAAGAACTATGTCAAAGAAATTTATAAATAAAAAAGTATTATGAAGAAAACCATTAAAAAGAAATTGAATGAAAATTATGAAAATATGAGAAAAATTGCATAAAATCAGAAATAAAAATCATGGAAAGTTATTTAAATGTGTCTTGATGCTTGGTGAATTTTTATAGAATTTTTATTAAGGTTCTAGGATTTTTAATAAAAGGAAATGAAAACTATGTCAAAAATAAAAATAAAATGTAAAAAGAATTAACATAGGGGTGTAGACATAGCAAAAATGAAGTTCAAAATGTGATTGGGCTTAAAGCGTGAGTGTGTGAAAAGCAATAGTGATCCAGTCCAATTACACTGTGTGTGTGTGTATGAAATTATGGTAGAACCTCAGTCAAACGTTGACTCAATCATGTGCATTGGATCAAGTCAACAAGATCAATCAAACAAAGTAATCTGATCTAACGCATCATAAGCCACGGACATGGTAATAATCATACACACACACACACACACATGCAAGTCAAAGCTGCGAGAGAAAGAGGCACGTGAGTGAGAGCACACTCATTAATGTACTGGCAAGTTGTGAGCCCTAGGATTACACAGATTTAACGGTCACGACCTTTTCTGGTTCTAAAACCCTAAATGAAATCCTCATAGGCCAGAGAAAATTCCGGTCATCTTCTCCGGCCATCTCCGGCGACTGCAAGTGTTCACATGTTCCAGAAATCAACGAAACGCATATCAAAATGAAGCTAAGCTCATGCACATCACGAATCTAGCAATGAAATTCACATATCACACATGTGCAAAGAGAATCGAAGGGGAGAAGTTTGCCCTAGGTTTTCAACTAAGCTTCTAACAAGCTCTATCAACTAGCCAGAATTTCAACAGCTTCTATTAAGCTCTATAAACAACAACAACAACAACAACAGGCTAAAAATCAATGAAATCATGCAAGAAAAGTTGAAGAAGTTCAAACCTGGATTGAAGCTTCTTGATGATTGTTGAGAAAACCAGAGGTGTGATCTTGATCCTGAGCTTTCAGATAGCAAAATAAATGCTATTATGCTTTAGATCTTGAAGAGAAAAGAGAAATCCAAACTTGAGAAGAGGCTACACTTGATCCTGATTTAACCTTGTTCTTGATCAAAGAAGCTTAAGGATGATGAATTGATGAAGATAGTAATGAACAATGGAGCACTCGTGTGAAAAGAGAGAGAGAGAAATCAGAGAGAACTTTGAGAGCTCTGGTTTGTGAAATGTGAAGAATGAGAAAAAGTCCCTTGCAAATTCGGTTAGAGAAGCTTTTATAAGTGTGGTTAGCTTCTAACTGTCTTAGTTGACAGATAGAACTATGGTTGAGTTAACTGTGGTGGTGTGAAGCAATGAGAGGGTGTGATGAGCAATTTGAAATGGAGAGGGAATTAGCTCGTGTGTTGTTGTTGTTCATGTGGAGAAAGCTCATGATAATTATGGTGAGGTTTAGTGATCAGTGGTGGCAATGATGTAGGATACAGCCACATAAACTTGTCATACAAGTTTGCTTTTGAAACTTTCCCTCTTGATGCATGGAAACATGTATGGCATGTATGTGTAATAATTGTGGTTTGTCCAAATGAGGTAATGAGACTGATATGTACATGTATGCGACCTGAATCAATAACAACAAGAACAAAGGCCATCCCTTTCTATTTTTCCAGCCCTAACCTCATGTTCAAGTTGATGACTTTGAGAAGGAATTGCATCATGTATGGTGTGTGATTTGATGAGATTTTGTGTGCAAATGAAAGAGGGAATAATGTAGAACAACCTTGGTGTTCATACCAACAAGAATTGAAGCCTCTAAATCATTCAAAAGTGTCACTAAATAACATGGTTTATGACTGAAGTTTTGGGCGAGGCAAGTTGCATTGTGCCTAGACATATACCTATGAAAATTCAGTTTGATCATTCCTACTTTGAGCCACCACATCTCTTAATCCCTTGATCATATGAAAAAATGGTAAACATGAACATTGTAGAGGACATGGAGATGAACAAGATTGGTGTTCAACAATTTTTCATTTGAAGCTTTCATGAGGGAGAAAAATATCTTGAAATTTGGTACACCACCTGTAGCGGCAAAATCGTGAGTGTAAGTTATTGATTAACTTAACTCGAAAAGCAAGAGTCACCACCGCACTTTTATTTTATCCAAAAAGGAAAGGAAAAAGAGCGAACAAAACCTACACAAGCTCTAAACAAGAACAAGTGAAGAGAGTCCGGGTAAGGGGGTTGGTTACGCAATGGGAAGGTGTTAGCACCCAAAACGTCTATAGTACTCTATAGGAGCCCTTTGAAATATCTATCGCTTTTGGTCTGAAAAAGGTTTGCTTGAAAAGTGATTGAGGAGTTGAGAAGAGAAGTTGTTTTTAAGATTTTTGTGTTTGGAGAGACTTGTCGTCTCATGCCTACGTACCCACGATGTGCAATGTAGGATCAAAACCCCGTAGTTCGTGGTACAAAGAATGAAAATTGTTTGTTTTGGTTGTTTTTAAATGTAAAGACAAGTCGTCATTCCTAAGCGAATAATTCCGCTTAAAGAAATGAATCATGTCTAAACTTATGAAAAAGTTAAAGTAAAAAGTGCACGAGGGCACAAAAAGAGAGTAAGTGAGTTTGGTGTTTTTTAAGATTTTATTGAAAAAGGTGTGAATATGCTTATGTAGTTTAGCATTTGATTAAGAAATTGAAAGAAAAGAGTAAAATCACTTGACAAAGTCAAGGTTTGTTTATGAAAGCGGTGAAAGTTTGAAATCAAGAAGGTTTTGAAAAAGAGAGAGAGTTTTGAAAATTAAAGAATGGGGAGGAGAAGAAGAGACTACCCTAAAGCATAAAAGAAAAGCTAAGGAAGAGAATAGCCTAACCACACAAGCATGCTTCCAAGTCTTCGAACCATAATTCCAAAGCAAAAGGAGGAATGTCGTAAGTTCTAAGTCCAAGGTTCCAAGAATTGCATTGGATGTCCAAGGTCTAAGTTCAAAACTCCAAGTCCATTTGCATAGGATAGTAACCATAGTCCAAGATTAGAAACACAAGTTTTTTATAGGTTTTGGCCTTTATTAATGTTTTTGGTCCAAGTGGACAAAGAGAAAAAGGCGGAAGCATAAACATGATATGATATGATAATAATGAAGCATAAAAGTAAAAGAGAGATAAGGGATAAGAAGGAAACAAGATATAATAAATGATTAGTACAATAGAAATGTTAGTGAATAATGGTATGGTGAACTTAATCATCCACAATCAAAGACAAAGCAAATAGTGTCAAAGAGAATGAAAAAGTAACCGGTTCCGCTTCATATCTTGCACTACGGTGATTAATTAATGCAATTAGTCCAAATTTAATGAAGACTTGAAAGAAGATTGGGATACCCAAAGCAACTACGCATCAAGCTTCAAAGTTTATGGAACTAACACAAACAAATAATCAACCTTGGGATGACGCGACTAATCAAAGTCCGGTCCACGAAAGTACAAATGTTGAATTGGATTTATTCCGAGTAGGGACAAATTTTGGTCTATGTTAAGCGCACGCCGAGTAATTTGTTCGAGCAATTACCCTACGAATGAGGCCAGCCATGAGATATATGTGTTAATGCACGCGAGATAAACGATATAAGGATCGTTATCCTAAAGCAGTGCCACACGAAAAGAAAAGGCGGAAATGATCTCGTCTCGATCGAAATTCAACAAAGAAATTTCACGATCACTTCGACTTTCATCGATCAAATAAAAAAGATGAAGAAAAGTGGATCAAAAAATATTATCCACACAACCAATAAAAAAAAAAGAAATAAAATCAAGAATTAAAAGATAATCACATGATATATTTTTTTTAAGAGAAAATGAAATGGAGGCTTGAGTTAGAAAATGGTGGTGGGAGAAATGAATTCTCACGGGCCAAGGCCCAATCCATTTTTTAAAAAAAAAAGAAAAGAAAAGAAAATATAATAAAAGATATATAAAAAATCAAGTAACATGTTAAAAAGAAAAAAGAAAATGAAAACAGAAAATGGATCATCTTCTTCTTTGACGCCGGCACTGTTCACGGCGGAAGAGAGAAACCGAAATTCATCAGCGTCGGAGCTTGGTTCTTACATGGTTTCGATCGAAACACCACACTCTACTCAAATCTACCTTCAATTCTGAGCAAGATCCAACCACGAGCTCCAATCTACACCGCGAGATTTGTGTCGAAAAGGTTCAGTTCAGATTCAATCTCTCCTTCTCTTCTCTTTTTTTCCACGAATTTCTGAGATTATTGTTGTTGAATTGTTAATATGTTGAAGTTGTTGTGTGATGGTGAACTTGCAGGTTGTGAAAATTGGTTTGTGCAGTGTACCGGCTGGGTTTGTCACGTTTGAGGGCAGCGTGAGTTGAAGCTCGGTTGGGAGTAGTAGAGTGAGGCTTACGGTTTGGCTTGGAAGTTGTAGTTGTTAGAGGGAGTGATGCGTAAGGCTTGTGGTGGTTGTTGATGTTTTGCGATGGAAAAATGAAGAAGATGACGAAGGATTTGGAGGTTTTGGTTATGTTGAAGCTTGAAGTTATAGGATGAATTTTGACAGAGTGTTTAGGGGCTGTCCAAGCTTGAAAGAATTGTGTAGAAATCGCTCCTATTTATAGAATGAAGTGGTGTTGCCGTTTCGCATCTTCTTCCGCGTTTTGCACTACTGCTGCGTTTTGGAATGGTGATTTTTGCGTGACTTGTTTGCCGTTTTGATACGCGTGTGTGCGTTTTGTTTGATATGCGGCTCGTGGAGTATTGAAGTGTGTGGCTTGCGTTTTAATGAGCTGCGCGTGATGAATGGCTGGGAATTGTTGGTGTGTTCACGGCTTGGTAAATGGGGCTGCAGCCGTGTGGCTTTTTACAACTTTTTTTTTGCTTCAGAAAAAAAAAACATTGATGGGCTTGGTATACTTGAATGTATGTTGTATTGGTTAGTTTCATATTTTTTTTTGAAACTTAAATGAACCATGGTCTTATTTGTAAATGGGCTTTGGTAAAAAAAATTGGGCTTTAATGAATTTAGATAAAAATAAAAAAGGTTTTGGATAATATCTTTGGTAATGGACTAATAAGACAAAGGATGGTGATAATAAAATGGGTGTAAAAAAATGGATGTTGGATAGTTTTAGATTTTGTAATATGGATAAAAGGAGTGAAAATGGATATGGCTTTAGAGATGAAAAATGGAAATGAGTTAGATTGGATAAAATATGGATTTGGTTAATGGATATAGAAAAATGGTTTAGATAGCAAAAAGTGGAATATGTGAAAAATGGTTAAAAAATGTGGATAATGGATAGCAAGTCTCTTTTTTAGCCCAAAACCAAACTTGAATTTTCTCACAAGCCTCTGATAAATATACAGCTACCACTGAACAAGCCACAACCGAACAATAGCCATTTGAATCTGACTTTCTGAACCCAAAACTCACATGAACCACTGCTTGATAAACTGAAGAATCTCAATCACAAGACATCTTGCTTTTGAACAACCACATGTGACTTGAAATCACTTCACTGTCTTTGACAAACCTGCACAACGCACAGAGAGAAACAAGCAAACAGCAACATATTTTTTTGTATTTTTGGTTAGAGGTTAGATAAGAATAATATACAGATGCTCAGGAGAAACAAAGATTGTGATCTTGTTTGTGGTTATGTTATGCAAATGAGATGTGCGAAATCTTAGGGGTAAAAATTAGGGTCTTACAGCTGCCCCTATTTAAGTTTCTTCAATCAGGAGATATGAAAGTTGAAAACTTCGTCTCGACGAGATTGAAGATACTTAAATACAGAAAATCAAATTTTTAGCCGTAAGATGTCACAAAATGATATGCATGCAAAGAATGAGACAGACTGCGGGGAAGCTTGAAACAAAGGATATAAGGTAAATTGAGGGGGACGACACGAAAAGACACGCCGGGGAACACAAGCTATTTCTAGAGATCTGTCTAGGCGACAAGAAGTATCCATCAATAGTTGGAAAGAGAGGGACAAGACCCTGGGAAGACAAGTAGTGACATCCAAGAATAGCATTGGATAGAAACTACAAACGGGGCAAAGGTATGCCAAGAGATGTCCAAGAATGGCATTGGACAGCAACAAGAAAGTTTCTGGTAAAAACAGCAGCGTCATCCAAGAATAGCATTGGATGGAGGTGAAAAACACTATATTGGGGATAAGATATCCAAGAATGGCATTGGATAAAGGCATTGCAACATTCAAGAATGACATTGAATGAGGCAACAAAAAGCATCAGAGACATCCAAGAATAGCATTGGACTCAGCTGAGGAAAAGATATCCAAGAATGACATTGGACTTAGCTGGGGAAAAGGTGTCCAAGAATGGCATTGGACTCTGTTGAGGAAATCATATCAAAGAATGGCATTGGACAGAAGAAATCACAACATCCAAGAATGGCATTGAATGTAGTAAGAAACGTTCTGGAAAATATATCAGAATTATCCAAGAATGGCATTGGATAAAAGGTTCACAATATCCAAGAATGGCATTGAATAAAGTGAGCAAGGACCTTCAGGAATGGCACTGAAAGGTAAATATAAACTCATTCAGGAATGGCACTGAATGAACAGATACAACTTTCAAGAATGGCATTGAAACGTAAAGGTAAATCACTTCATTCAAGAATGGCATTGAATGACAGTGAAAAAGACATCCATGAATGACACTGAATGCAAAGGAGAAAACTCATTCAGGAATGGCACTGAATGCAAAGGAGAAAACTCATTCAGGAATGTCACTGAATGAACAGATAAAACTTTTAGGAATGGCACTAAAAGATAGAGGTAAAAACTCATCCAGGAATGGCACTGAATGAATAGGTAAAACTTTCAGGAATGGCACTGAAAGATATCCAAGCAGATCTGTTGGGGATTATAGAGGAGAGAAAAGACTTACAGGAATAACACTGGGAGAAACAAGAGGAACAAGGTATCCAGAAATGGCACTGGAGATCAAAAGAGACAGACATCCAGGAATGGCACTGGAGAGAAAGAAAACAAAGATCCAGGAAAGCAAGACATCCAGGAATAGCACTGGAAAGAAAGAAGACAGGACAGGACATCCAGGAATAACACTGGTAAAAGACAGGTAACTGACAACATTCAGGAATGGCACTGAATGAGAAGCCAGGTAAAAGTTTTGGTAGGTGCCAAGTAAGTTGGACTTTGATCACAAGGTAAGATGCTGAAAGCAACAGGACCTCGGAAAAATGCATATGAGCGCGAAGCACACTTCGAGCTATGAAAATGTTTCTATGCAATGATAAGAATGATTTATGTATGCAATGCATATGATAGAGACAACAGAGATAGACTCCTTTGTGAGGGTAGAATGGAACTTTGATTCCTCAACACAGGGAACACTGCCCACTTTGCTTGGAAAGAAGATGTTGAACACATCTCTGTCACACTTATGAATTGTATCGGACTAATGGTCTTTTGAGGAAAGACATCTTGAGGATTCTTGAAGAAGACTGCCTCAGATTGATTGACTGATGAGGATAGACTGATCATAGCTTCAGTTGCTGGGGATGAATGAAATGATCATGGCTTCAGTTCTTGAGATGATTGTTGAGAAGGCTAAACTCAGTATGAATCTTGAAAGAGATCTTCTGGTTAACCAAATATGAGAATAACTTGCACTGAGCAACAAATCTGATTCACAATAGGATCTGGATGTAATGTGCCCCTGATAAGATCACTGACCAGGTTTCTCAACTGTTTGAAAATTCCTTGATGAGGAAAGTTTGCCTGCAAATAGAATTATTCAAACAAACATGGTAATTTTAATGCAAAGCTCATGCAATTTTGAAATCAAAAATTATTTTTGAAATGATGTTATTGATGTAAAGCAAAATGAAACACTTGTCAAAACACGGCGGTTAAGACATGCAAAGTGAAAGAGGAAGCAAAGGTAAGACATCAAAGCAAATGATTGGAAACAAACATAGGAGTCATTTTGCGCAACCTTACTATAGTATGCTTTCAAAAGAAACTTGGCTTCAATTAGGTTTTTTGAATGTTGTAACGTGGTCTGGTTCACGGTTTTTGAAACAAAGGATATAGGCTCAAAGTTTATTTGTACCCAAACCATTCTTCGTGATGATCTCCAGTCCTATGCTCAGTTAATTCAAACTATGCATTCAGGTTCCAGGAGTTTTTGGAATTGCAACACTGTTATGATGATGGTTCAAGGACCAAGGTATTTTGAAATGGCAGTCACTCTTTTACAACATTTTGTTGTTTTTGATGAGGACCTCAGTCAACTTGTTTTGTCTTTGAGGATTTTGGTAACCTCTTGATTGATCTTTTGTTATCCCTAACTTTTGCCTGAACTGTGTCATTTGATTTTACAGTCACCGGGATGCCCCAATTTTTGCCTAAGTCTCCTTCAAAGGTTTTGACTTAGCGGGCTTTTCATTTGATTTTTTTGAAAGATAGTGACTGCCTGGCTTAATGATTACGGTGAACCATCATTGGCTTTTGATTTGAAAGACATCTTCGACACTTCTTGGATGTGTGTGAAGGAAAGCTTGTGATCGCAACCTTTACTGGAAAGTGTTTTGCATGCACAGTCAAATTAACTGAGAACTACCCATCCCCAGGTTAAGATTGCGGGTTTTTTCGTACAGAAAGAAATTATGAACTTCTAGGCTCGAAGGGCTTGACAAAGGATTAACTTCCTTATTTCTCCAGTGTTTGGGAGTTGAAACAATGCCTGTACATCATCAGCCAAGTTTTAATTGAAAGCATACAGTAGCAATTTCAGGTATTTCGTTTTCATCATCCTCCCTCCAATCTTTGCATAAATAAAAGCTTGATAAAGAAATTGAATAGGAGATATATTTTTTTGTGAAAAAGAAAGCATAAAGATGCACACAGTGGATATAAATGAATTGAATCAAAAGTTGCAATGCTCATTTCATTGAAATTACCATGAAAGTACAAATAAAGTTCAAAAGTAAATAGTCAATACAATCAAAGGAAAATGCAAACAGAAAGAAACAAGGCCTAGTGACTAATCAGCAACAAGGATGAGCTGTCATGTCCGAAGCACTGGCTTTAGGAGATGATCCGTCTGAACTCACTCAAACTTCACTTGGCATGCTCTGGCAAAGGGTTGTTGACAACATTGGGATTATTATCAATAAAGTCCAGAATCTTTAAGTTCACCAACTCTTGCACTCTAGCTTTTAATGCGAAACAACCTTCCAGGTTATGACCTGCCCCACCTTGATGGAACTCACAGTGAAGATCATCCCTGTAGTCGGCTGGAAGAGGATTTGGAGGAGGAGGTAGAGCCCTCGTTGTAATCAAACCTTTCTCTACAAGACATGGATACAGCTCAGTGTAGGACATCGGGATAGGATCAAAGTTAACCCTATTGCGAGTCTGATTCTGTGTGACAGCCTGACGAGGAGCTTGAGCTGGTTGAGCATTAACAACTGGAGCAACTACAGCTACATATTGTTGTCTCTGACGTGGCTTCCTCTCAACTGAAACAGCATGAGTATCACCATCCTTTTTATTTTGAAAATTCCCGGCATACTTTTTAGCACCACTGAAAGCTTCAGCATTAGCAATCCTTCCTTTCTTGATACCTTCTTCTAGTCTTTCTCCAATAGTGACTAGGTCAGCAAAACCAGATGATACACTGCCTATCATCTTTTCCCAATAGAGTGGCTGAAGGGTGTCCATGAATAGACCAGTCAATTCTTTTTCAGCTAAGGGTGGCTCCACTTGAGCAGCTAGCTCTCTCCATCGCTGAGCGTACTCTTTGAAGGATTCTTTTTCTTTCTGAGCCATATTCTGCAATTGACGGCGGTCAGGTGCCATATCTAGATTGTACTTATACTGCTTTAAGAAAGCATCAGACAAGTCCATCCAGCTTTGAATACGGTTCTTATCAAGTCCCATATACCATTTCATTGAAGCCCCACTCAAGCTGTCTTGGAAACAATGAATGAGCAGTTTGTCATCTTTTGCGTGAGCGGCCATCTTGCGGCAGTACATCACCAAGTGGGTTCTGGGACAAGTGTGCCCCTGGTATTTTTCAAAATTAGGAGTTATGAACTTTGGAGGAATAACCAAGTCAGAAACCAGACACATGTCCATTGCGACAGCATTAAAGACATCACTTCCTTCCACGGCTCTTATCCTTTTGTCCAGAGTTTGCCATTGCTCTCTGACTTCTTCAATATACCCAGGTTCTCCTTGACATTCAGATTGTGGTCCAGCAGCATGGTACACGAAAGGATTCTCAGGAACAGCTTGAGCAACAGAATGCACAACAGGCTGAGGTTTAGTGAATAGTGGAGCTGAAGATACTGGTGAGACAAACACAGGAGTAGTTACAAAGGGTGGCGAGTAATTCAGCAGTAACCCAAATTCTGGCCAAGTAGAAACTGGTTGCTGAGTCAGTGGAGGGTCAACAGCAGCAGTTGAGGTTTCAACAATCACAGTCCTCTGAGGTGGTTCACCTCTAGCAATCAGAACTTGCAGCATTTCTGTGAGCTTGGTCATGCCGGCCTTCAACTCATCAATTTCCATCCTGACCTCGGCGTTGTGTTGTTCTTGGTTTTCCATTCTCAATCTGACAGCAACTCTAGTTCTGTAGTTGTGTTGAGGAAACAGCTTGACGGTGAACAGATAACTGAAGAAGGAGACAGTTGAAGTGAGTTTCTGAGACAACTGGGAAGAAATGCATATGTATGCTCATGGATGCAAGAATGCATGAATGCAACAACCACAAACAAGGTCACTCGAAGCACACAGGTTCAAAGGTCCGCTCTGAAGAGAACACCGAAATACCAGGTTGATAAGTCCACACTGATAAGAAATCCAAAGTACCGGGCATGTTGGAAGTAAGGGTTTCCTGCAAACCTGTAAACACCCGCCCATTCTCACATGTGGGTACTAAAAACCCGGGATCCTCAGTTTCAGATTCTCGATTTGAGAAGCAATAGTACATTCATCCCTCGGGGTACAATACTATCGCCAAACAAAGAGGCCGTCCACTGATTCCCCAAAAAAGTATATCCTATAGCAAGTTCCCAGCATTGGGTCCTCGGATCGACAAGTGTAATGAGTTTGCCATTTCTGGTCTTCCATTATCACATGTCGGGAGGAGAGGCGTTGCTGAGTTCTCAGGAGACGGTCGCCAGAGTCGACAGTTTTCCAGGTTATATTCCATCGTCTGCCCCAAATGCGCAGGATAGAATATTACCAAAGAAACCTCGTCTCGATATGGAGTTTTCATGTATACTATGTCTGGCCAAATGCCACACAAGTCACACTACTTTCCACACTAATCATAGGTGTATGCTCAAGCCTTGGTATTGGGCTTATCTCTCAGAACATCCCAACCAGAACAAACAGATAACAAGCAAGTCAGACAAAAAGCAGTAAATAAATCAAAGTAGGCTAAACCCCTCAAGGGATGGACCAGCAAGAGGTCAATCTGTCCCCAGCAGAGTCGCCACTTTTCTGTAGCGGCAAAATCGTGATTGTAAGTTATTGATTAACTTAACTCAAAAAGCAAGAGTCGCCACCGCACTTTTATTTTATCCAAAAAGGAAAAGAAAAAGAGCGAACAAAACCTACACAAGCTCTAAATAAGAACAAGTGAAGAGAGTCCGGGTAAGGGGGTTGGTTACGCAATGGGAAGGTGTTAGCACCCAAAACGTCTATAGTACTCTATAGGAGCCCTTTGAAATATCTATCGCTTTTGGTCTGAAAAAGGTTTGCTTGAAAAGTGATTGAGGAGTTGAGAAGAGAAGTTATTTTTAAGATTTTTGTGTTTGGAGAGACTTGTCGTCTCATGCCTACGTACCCACGATGTGCAATGTAGGATCAAAACCCCGTAGTTCGTGGTACAAAGAATGAAAATTGTTTGTTTTGGTTGTTTTTAAATGTAAAGACAAGTCGTCATTCCTAAGCGAATAATTCCGCTTAAAGAAATGAATCATGTCTAAACTTATGAAAAAGTTAAAGTAAAAAGTGCACGAGGGCACAAAAAGAGAGTAAGTGAGTTTGGTGTTTTTTAATATTTTTTTGAAAAAGGTGTGAATATGCTTATGTAGTTTAGCATTTGATTAAGAAATGGAAAGAAAAGAGTAAAATCACTTGACAAAGTCAAGGTTTGTTTATGAAAGCGGTGAAAGTTTGAAATCAAGAAGGTTTTGAAAAAGAGAGAGTGTTTTGAAAATTAAAGAATGGGGAGGAGAAGAAGAGACTATCCTAAAGCATAAAAGAAAAGCTAAGGAAGAGAATAGCCTAACCACACAAGCATGCTTCCAAGTCTTCGAACCATAATTCCAAAGCAAAAGGAGGAATGTCCTAAGTTCTAAGTCCAAGGTTCCAAGAATTGCATTGGATGTCCAAGGTCTAAGTTCAAAACTCCAAGTCCATTTGCATAGGATAGTAACCATAGTCCAAGATTAGAAACACAAGTTTTTTAGAGGTTTTGGCCTTTATTAATGTTTTTGGTCCAAGTGGACAAAGAGAAAAAGGCGGAAGCATAAACATGATATGATGTGATAATAATGAAGCATAAAAGTAAAAGAGAGATAAGGGATAAGAAGGAAACAAGATATAATAAATGATTAGTACAATAGAAATGTTAGTGAATAATGGTATGGTGAACTTAATCATCCATAATCAAAGACAAAGCAAATAGTGTCAAAGAGAATGAAAAAGTAACCGGGTCCGCTTCATATCTTGCACTACGGTGATTAATTAATGCACTTAGTCCAAATTTAATGAAGACTTGAAAGAAGATTGGGATACCCAAAGCAACTACGCATCAAGCTTCAAAGTTTATGGAACTAACACAAACAAATAATCAACCTTGGGATGACGCGACTAATCAAAGTCCGGTCCACGAAAGTACAAATGTTGAATTGAATTTATTCCGAGTAGGGGCAAATTTTGGTCTATGTTAAGCGCACGCCGAGTAATTTGTCCGAGCAATTACCCTACGAATGAGGCCGGCCATGAGATATATGTGTTAATGCACGCGAGATAAACGATATAAGGATCGTTATCCTAAAGCGGTGCCACACGAAAAGAAAAGGCGGAAATGATCTCGTCTCGATCGAAATTCAACAAAGAAATTTCATAATCACTTCGACTTTCATCGATCAAATAAAAAAGATGAAGAAAAGTGGATCAAAAAATATGATCCACACAACCAATAAAAAAAAAAGAAATAAAATCAAGAATTAAAAGATAATCACATGATATATTTTTTTTAAGAGAAAATGAAATGGAGGCTTGAGTTAGAAAATGGTGGTGGGAGAAATGAATTCTCACGGGCCAAGGCCCAATCCATTTTTTTTAAAAAAAATAAAAGAAAAGAAAATATAATAAAAGATATATAAAAAATCAAGTAACATGTTAAAAAGAAGGCTTAATTACACTTTTGGTCCCTATAGTTTGGCCAACTCACGAAATTGGTCCCTATATTTTAAAATTGAACGAATTAGTCCCTATATTTTAATGTTTTGTGCATTTTTAGTCCTCCATCTCAATTTTGAACCAAAAACGTACATGAACAGTGCATGTCCGTACATGAACAATGTATGTCCGTACATGAACAGTACATGTCCGTACATGAATAGTGCACGTCCAGTTGGAGCAAAATTGAGATGGGGACTAAAACTGCACAAAACATTAAAATATAGGGACTAATTCGTTCAATTTTAAAATATAGGGACCAATTTCGTGAGTTGGCCATACTATAGGGACCAAAAGTGTAATTAAGCCTAAAAAGAAAAAAGAAAATGAAAACAGAAAATGGATCATCTTCTTCTTTGACGCCGGCACTGTTCACGGCGGAAGAGAGAAACCGAAATTCATCAGCGTCGGAGCTTGGTTCTTACATGGTTTCGATCGAAACACCACACTCTACTCAAATCTACCTTCAATTCCGAGCAAGATCCAACCACGAGCTCTAATCTACACCGCGAGATTTGTGTCAAAAAGGTTCAGTTCAGATTCAATCTCTCCTTCTCTTCTCTTTTTTTCCACGAATTTATGAGATTATTGTTGTTGAATTGTTAATATGTTGAAGTTGTTGTGTGATGGTGAACTTGCAGGTTGTGAAAATTGGTTTGTGCAGTGGACCGGCTGGGTTTGTCACGTTTGAGGGCAGCGTGAGTTGAAGCTCGGTTGGGAGTAGTAGAGTGAGGCTTACGGTTTGGCTTGGAAGTTGTAGTTGTGAGAGGGAGTGATGCGTAAGGCTTGTGGTGGTTGTTGATGTTTTGCAATGGAAAAATGAAGAAGATGACGAAGGATTTGGAGGTTTTGGTTATGTTGAAGCTTGAAGTTATAGGATGAATTTTGACAGAGTGTTTAGAGGCTGTCCAAGCTTGAAGGAATTGTGTAGAAATCGCTCCTATTTATAGAATGAAGTGGTGTTGCCGTTTCGCATCTTCTTCCGCGTTTTGCACTGCTGATGGTGATTGTTGCGTGACTTGTTTGCCGTTTTGATACGCGTGTGTGCGTTTTGTTTGATATGCGGCTCATGGAGTATTGAAGTGTGTGGCTTGCGGTTTGATGAGCTGGGCGTGATGAATGGCTGGGAATTGTTGGTGTGTTCACGGCTTGGTAAATGGGGCTGCAGCCGTGTGGCTTTTTACCACTTTTTTTTTGCTTCAGAAAAAAAAAAACATTGATGGGCTTGGTATACTTGAATGTATGTTGGATTGGTTAGTTTCATATTTTTTTTTGAAACTTAAATGAACCATGGGCTTATTTGTAAATGGGCTTTGGTAAAAAAAATTGGGCTTTAATGAATTTGGATAAAAATAAAAAAGGTTTTGGATAATATCTTTGGTAATGGACTAATAAGACAAAGGATGGTGATAATAAAATGGGTGTAAAAAAATGGATGTTGGATAGTTTTAGATTTTGTAATATGGATAAAAGGAGTGAAAATGGATATGGCTTTAGAGATGAAAAATGGAAATGAGTTAGATTGGATAAAAAATGGATTTGGTTAATGGATATAGAAAAATGGTTTAGATAGCAAAAAGTGGAATATGTGAAAAATGGTTAAAAAATGTGGATAATGGATAGCAAGTCTCTTTTTTAGCCCAAAACCAAACTTGAATTTTCTCACAAGCCTCTGATAAATATACAACTACCACTGAACAAGCCACAACCGAACAATAGCCATTTGAATCTGACTTTCTGAACCCAAAACTCACATGAACCACTGCTTGATAAACTGAAGAATCTCAATCACAAGACATCTTGCTTTTGAAAAACCACATGTGAATTGAAATCACTTCATTGTCTTTGACAAACCTGCACAACGCACAGAGAGAAACAAGCAAACAGCAGCATATTTTTTTGTATTTTTGGTTAGAGGTTAGATAAGAATAATATACAGATGCTCAGGAGAAACGAAGATTGTGATCTTGTTTGTAGTTATGTTATGCAAATGAGATGTGCGAAATCTTAGGGGTAAAAATTAGGGTCTTACACCACCTGTTTGATAAAATGCAGGGCATCTGGCTCGCCCATGACTTTGTTACCCAACCAATTTGCCTTGATTTTGCTCAACTTTGATTGATCATAACTCCTTCAATTTTGATCCAATGGAAGAGTTTTTGGTATGGATTTGAAGCTTAGAATGTGATCTTTAATTGGCTCAACTTAGGCCTGAAGTTTGAAGCCTTTATCTTGAAGAAAGAATGCTTTGGAATTGAGTGCAAAATGGTCCAAACTTGCCATTTTTAGAAACCCTAAGTTTCTAAATTTGGTAACTTTGTACAATTCTTGATTTTTGATGATTCCTCCATCATTTCTTGATCAAATCTTTCCTAATGAACATATGTGACTTGAATTTCATGAATTTGACCCAAAAAAGTCAGGAGTTGACTTTTTCCTCTGCACAGTTGATTTTTTCCCCAATTTCTTGATTCTCAAGCAACTGATCAATTGAACCTCTTTTGAAATAAACCAATGGGCAATCTTCCATCCTTAGATACTTGACATCATGTAGAAAATATTGAGATCAAGTTTGAACCAAAATTTCATCAGGATACTGCTTGAAACCAAAACCTTAATTTTGACTGCCTTTGTTAGGAGATGATGAACAGCCGAATCTTCTTGTTGAATTCCCATCTTCCAATGACTTGTGGGATCAAATGGGATCATATGAGACATAAGAGAATCTTGAGGCTTGCTTGAAGACCTTAGGCTTTAGCTCTCCTGCTTTGAAATCAACTGATCACATGCCCTTTGAAACTTGTATGAGATATGAGATGAAATGAGATATGCTTGCAATGCAATGAAACATAAGCTATGTAATAACAAGAGGGCAAATTTTGGGGTGTTACAGCTGCCCCTATTCAATCATCAGTTAACCTGAAAAGGATGAAGGCAACGACTATTCATACAATCAAGGTGAATTGTGATTGAATACCAAAACATCCAGAAAATTTGCACGCTGAATGAAGAAGAAAAGGGATATAAACCCTTCTGGAAGTATCAACAAATAACTGCATAGATTAATACGACGTGTATCGAAATAGGGATACGGATGATTATCAATGATCATACGGACGAGTACGGAAAGAAAACACGAACGGGTGTTTAGTTCAACGATGCGAACGAGCAATAGACTATCATAAGAGGAACATGACGAGTGACCAGGTCGACGATACGAACGAGTATCGGACGATGATTAAGAAAAGGAACACACACAAGTGTTCGGGTCAACGATACGAACGAGCATCGGATAATCATCAAAGGAACACGACGAGTGACCAAGTCGACGATACGAACGAGTATCGGACGATGATTAAGAAGGGAAAACACACAAGTGTTCGGGTCAATGATACGAACGAGCATCAGACAATCATCAAAGGAACATGACGAGTGACCAAGTCGACGATACGAACGAGTATCGGACGATGATTAAGAAGGAAACACACACAAGTGTTAGGGTCAACGATATGAACGAGCATCGGACAATCATCAAAGAAACACGACGAGTGACCAAGTCGACGATACGAACGAGTATCGGAAGATGATTAAGAAGGGAACACACACAAGTGTTCGGGTCAACGATACGAACGAGCATCAGACAATCATCAAAGGAACACGACGAGTGACCAAGTCGACGATACGAACGAGTATCGGATGATGATTAATGAAATACGGATGAGTATCTCAAAGGTCAATACGGACGAGTATTGGCTTAAAAGTTCAAACACGAACGGGTGCTGAAAAGGGTCAATACGAACGGGTATTGAAAAATGAAAGTTTGTAAAGTGATCTCACTGGGGATTAAAACGCTAAAAAGGACACGGACGAGCGTCTAAGAGGTCAATACGGACGGGTATTGAGAATAAGGGGTTTAAACACGGACGAGTGTTGAAAGGACACAGACGGATGTCCAAGGTCAATATGGATGGGTATTGAAATAAAATTTCAAACACGGACGAGTGCTGAAAGAACACGGACGGGTGTCAAAGGGTCAATACGGACGGGTATTGGTTTAAAAAGTTCAAACACGGACGGGTGCTGAAAGGACACAGACGGGTGTCTAAAGTCAATACGGACGGGTATTGGCTTAAAAAGTTCAAACACTGATGGGTGCTGAAAGGACACAGACGAGTGTCTAAAGTCAATACGGACGGGTATTGAAATAAAGGTTCAAACACGGACGGGTGCTGAAAGAACACGGACGGGTGTCAAAGGTCAATACGGACGGGTATTGAAATAAAAGTTCAAACACGGACGAGTTCTGAAAGAACATGGACGGGTGTCTAAGGGTCAATACGGACGGGTATTGGCTTAAAAAGTTTAAACACGGACGGGTGCTGAAAGGACACGGACGGGTGTCAAAGGTCAATACGGACGGGTATTGAATTAACATTGTACGATCAAGTGTTGTAGTAAGCTTTGCTGGGGTTGCATGACAATGTTTTATCTGTGAATTACTCTGGCTTGCAGGTAAATGGTTGAACCTGGCTTATGTTTCGTATGCGTATGTTTGAGTTTTTCTATGGCGTAATGCTCCATGCAAAATGGAAATGCTACGCGTTTTGAGGATACAATGATTACTATATGTTGAATGCCGATGTATGCTCGGGCTACCGGGAAAAGAAAGATGTGTCAAGTATGATTGGGTATTTGCTGGCAAGGATAGGTGAACCCTGATAGTGATTGTTTTTTTTTTTAAGGTGAAATTTTTTTGGGTACCAACGTGGGTTGGGTTTTTGAACGAGGTGCCAATAGGCAATGGGCTTTGGAATGAGGTTCCAGGCAAGGTGGGCTTTACTTTGAAGGGGATGCCAATAAGGATTGGGCTTTTAGAGTTAGGAAGATGCCGACAAAGTGGGCTTTGGATTTAGGAAGATGCCAGCAAAGTGGGCTTTGGAAGGAAGATGCCAGCAAAGAGGGTTTTGGATGAAGGTGCCAATACGGATTGGGCTTTAAGGATCTTTTGTTTGGTTGTACAGGGCTTTATGTTACGATATGCTATGCAAGTGATAGGCGATGATAATGATTATGCAATGATATGACGGCTCAACCGGTGATTCTGAGGAAGGTCAAGTACAACTCGCGTTGGAAAGATGTCTTGTTTGGTTACAAGGTTTCTGGTTGAAAGGTTGGGGAATGGTTAACATGACTTCCCGACGTTCGTCTTTGACTTGAAGGTTGACAGAATTTACCTGAGTAGCTTTGAAAGAATAGAGACATCCCATTGTTACTTGTCTTACCCCAGCTCGGGAGGAAATGCTTTCTGACTCGATGAGGAAATCATACCGGTACTCTGCGGGGAGAGAAACTCTACTGGAGCGGGGAGGTCAAATGAGCCTCTTCCTAGGGATGATAATTAGAAACTCCGCTGAGGACGTGATCACCAATTCGATTTTTCCTGAATTTCTGTAGGGAAATAGATCAACAACTCGGCTGGGAGGAATGTTGATATATTTGGGCTCTGACTCGCGGATAACGATGACTTTGCTGGGAAGACATCACCTGAACCCATCCTGCTTGAGGAGAGCCTGTAACCATAGGACTCCGCTGGGAATGACAACCTTCTGACCTGGCTGATGGGAATTGAGATGAACTAGGTCTCTGCTGAGGAAGGGAATACCTTCTGAGTCGATGAGAAGATTATACCAGTACTCTGTAGGGAGAGAAACGAGTCTCTTGCTGTGGATGCCAACCTGCTTGGAGAGCAAACAAATCACCCTTATCTTGTCTGGGCTTGAACTCTTACTGGAGAAAGGATAAATCCAACTCTGGCTGGGGAAACCAAGCCTCTGGACCCTTGTTGGGGAGCATAATTAGAAGACATAGCCTCTGCCTTGGCTACTTCTTCTGGGGAGGATGATGAGGAGACATAGCCTCTGCCGAGGGTGATACACTCTTGACTGTTTCTGCTGGGGAGAAATTTATTCTCATGCCCCACTGAGAAAGATTCCTTGCTAAGGAATAGAAACCCTATGCAGGGGAACCACTATGGCATTTAACGCTTTTGCTGATCAACCGCCTGCCGATTATCATAAGCGAATTCTCCACTTGCCTCAAACCACTTGGTTTATTGGGAGAGATCGTCTTAAGAGGATTTTACAGAAAACCTAAAATTCAAAATGCCCTATGGTCTTCAAACTCTTGGAGAGATTTGCCGGATCTCAACGTAACTGCCCCAGATTAGATATCCTATGAAGGAATTTTCCTTGAGAGGGTTCAAAATGACTTGAAATATTCTGCCCTAACATACTGAATCTTGAAGAGGTGCTTTTGATTAACCGTCTTCTGGAGGAGGATAACTTCTCGTGCTCTTGAGGTGGCCTGCCTAAATACGAGCCTCAAAGTGATTTTCCCCCTGACTGATTGATCTTCGAGAGATTTACTGAATCCCGACATGATTGCTCCTATTTGGATGAACTTCAGAGAGATTCCTCGACGTGGCTGATCCAGATTAGCTGAATCTTGGAATGGCTTGCCCTCCTAGCATGATCATTTGATGACTTGCCCCTGCTCAATGGAATCTTCTGGCGTTTGCATCTTATCTTGACCAATCTTTCCATTGTAGAAACTTTCCTGATGTCAAGTATTTACTCACAAGTAAAACAATTCATTTTGAAAGTGATAATTTTAATGCAATGCATATGACATCTTTGAGATCCAAGCCTGTTCACTGGAAAAATGTTGTGACATATAGCGAACAAATCACTTATCAAAATGTCACATCGATACCAATATGAATGGTAAGAAAAACCTTTTAGGAGTCAGAACTGACGCGATTTTAACCGAAGTATGCTTTCGAAACAACCCTGCTTCAATTAGGTCTTTTGAAGGTTGTAACGTGGCCTGGTTCGCGGTTTAAGAAAGAAAGGATATCAGGCTCAAAGTTTTATTTTAACCCACCCCTTCTCCTTGATGTTCTCCAGTCCTATGTTCAGCTAACTTGACACAAGCGCTCACCTTTCAAAAAGGTTATTAAATGGTATGAGGATAGAAGGAACCCACACAGTTTTCAGAGTGACAGCCATCCCTTTTGTCTTTGTGTCTGTATTCACTCGACTTGTTCTTTGCTTGAGGATTTTTCTTTTTGAAATCCCTTTCGCTTTTCTCTTTTTTTGATTTCCCTGATTTTACCCGGACTGACTCTTTTTGAATCTTTCGATTTTGTAGTCCAGCGGGATGCCCTAACTTTTGCCTAAGTCATTTGTTTTCAAGTTTTTGACTTAGCGGGCTTTTTTCTTTTTTCTTTTGATTCTTTTTTTTGAACTAATCGTGTGACACATGTTTGTCTTGACTTGTAAAGGGTTGCGACCGTCTCACTCTTCGGTTGGTGAGGGATAACCGTAGATGTAATTGATCCTCGAAACACTCCTTTTGAAATTTGAACGCGTGGTCAAATTAGCTGACACCTACCCTGCCCCAGGTTAAGATTGTGGGTTTTTCATTTTCAGAAATAAACTACTACTACTAGGCTCAACGGGGTTGACAAAGGTTTCACTCCCTTATATCTTTGGTGTTTAGAGATTTGAAACAATGCATGTACATCATCAGCAGGGTTTTTGTTCAAAAGCATACAATCAGAAGTTTTGCGCCTTTCAATTTCGTCATCCTCCCTAGGATCCTGCTTAAACAAGCATATGATATCGATAAAAAGTATGAGTGAACACGAATGGATTTAATCAACGCATGCATATTCATTTCATTATCATTATCAATTAAAAACAGACGAGTTTTACAAATGAGTTTGTACTTTTAACAGAAAAGAAACTACAAATGCAAAGAAATGACATGATATAAATGGTCGCCAGCTTCGAGGAACTGGGCTTTCCAATCTTGGTTTCCTATAGAGCTAGCCATCTTCAGAATTGCTCGTCAAAGTCAATCTGATAATCATATGCGCAACTGTTCTTGGTGACTTCTTCCATAACATGGACTGATGAACCCACATGACTGGATGAAGGAGAGCTGTTAATCTGAATACCCTGAGGCGTGAATGAGAACATATTGGATTCAAGAAGTGTTTGAGTTTTACTCTTGAGCACCTTACAATCTTCAGTTGAATGCCTCTGTGCCCCAGTATGGTAGTCACAACGGGCGTTGATATCAAAACCTGGTGGGTACGGAGGAATCACTGGACCTATCTCCTTTGGCATAATAAGTCCACCTCTGATTAAATCAGGCAACATTTGACTGTACGACATTGGCAACTGAGTGAAATTCCTCTCTGGCTTCCTTGGTCTTTGTCGGGCGTGTTGACGTGGCTGACGGCGATATGATCGTTGACTCTGAGGAGGTCATTGATTTGCAGACGGATATTGTCCCTGATACGAAGACCCAGAAGGTTGTTGATTCTGAATAGTTGATATGCCTGAATGTTGAGAATAAGGTGACGAAGATTCCTGAATGGAACTATTTTCTTCCTCCCTTTCTTCTTGAGAACTGACAACTGATTTGTTTTCACTGGCTTGGAAGTTCGAGACGCCCTGGAGCTTTCCACACTTGAGCAGGCTCTCGATGCGTTCTCCAGCTATTACCATGTCAGAAAAGTTTGCTGCCCCATTGACAATCATCTTTTCCAAGTACGAACCTTGCAAGGTATTCATGAACAAATCTACCAATTCTCTATACGAAAGTAGTGGTTGAACACGGTAGCTAACTCTCTCCATCTCTGAGCATACCCTCTGAATGATTCATTATCTGCTTGAGACAAGTCTTGCAAATACATTCGACTGGGAGCCATGTCAAGATTGTAGATGTATGGCTTCACAAAGGCGTTGGCTAGATCTGACCATGTTTGGATGCGCCCACTCTCTAACTGCATATACCAATACAATGATACCCCACTCAGGCTGTCTTGGAAACAGTGGATCATGAGCTTATCATTGTGGGCATACGAAGTCATTCTTCAGAAAAACATCACCAGATGTAGTTTTGAAACTATCCCCTTTGTATTGCTCAAACTTTGACATTTTAAACTTTTGAGGCATTGCCAGGCCAGGCACCAAGCACATGCTTGAAACATTTAAATCAAGAGTATCACGCCTTTTCTGGGCCTTCAGTTTCTCGTCCAACACACGGTATCTTTCATCCCACTCAACAGATCTTGGGTCCTTAGGCTTCATTTTAGGAACCACCCCTTGTACATCTGGCACGGAGAATGCAAAAATTTAATTATCAGCGGCATCAAGAGAAGATGAATGTTCGCCTCAGACAATGGGATATTTTTGTATGATAGGATCCCCAACAGGAATCCGTACGATCTGAGCTTGAGTAACATTGTTCACCGGAGGTGGAATGACATTCTCAGTTCTCCGAATATTGGCCTCTCCCCTTGTCATGGCGGCCATAGCTTCTATAAGTTGGTCCAACTGATGCTTCATCAAATCAACATCGTCCCTAGTCACAAATTGATTCTGCTCTCCTGAATTCAAGATTCCCCAGAAGCTGATTCAAGTCCAATACGAAAGTCGGGAAACCAACCGTAGGTTGAGGCAAAGGATGGATGAGCTCACTGGTCTGGCCTGGAGAAAGATATGCAAAATGATGCAAGATGCAAATGCAATGCAATAATATGAATGTAATAAGACATGGAATCAAAGCTTCCGTATAGTCTGAATAATCACTGTGCTGCGATGATGCATGTATAAGGTCATAGGTCTGCTCTGAAGAGAAATACCAGAATATCTGAATAATCAGAATACCAGAATGCCAGAATATCGGCATAATCAGAATACCAGAATGTCAGAATATCGGCATAATCAGAATACCAAAATGCCAGAATATCAGCATAATTAAAGTACCGACCTAATCAGAATACCGGGATGGTCAGTGTGTCAGAATACCATAATACCAGGTTGATAAGTCCACACTGATAGGAAAACCAGAATTCTGGGTAGGATGAAGGTTACGGTTACCTGCAAACCTGTAAACAACCCGCCCTTCTCACATGTGGGTACTAGAAAGGCGAGGATCCTCAGTATCCCAGGCTCTCAGGTCGAAAAATGATGATACGTTCACCATTTCTGGTTTGGCATCATCATCAATCGAGGAGGCCTCAACTGATTTTCCTAAAAACGAAAGGCCCTCAGCTTCTGGCACTGAGGTCGAGAAGCAATAGTACATTCATTCCTCAGGGTACAGTACTATCGCCAATCGAGGAGTGCCTCCACTGATTCCCTTTCACAAAGGATATCCTATAGCAAGTTCCCAGCATTGGGTCCTCGGATCAAGAATATGTAATGGGTTTGCCATTTCTGGTCTACCATTATCACATCTCGGGAGGAGTGTCGTAACTAAGTCCTCGGGAATGGTCACCAGAGTCGACAGTTCCTCAAGAGAATAACTACTGGCCTGTATAAACATACAGTAGCAGATAGCTCCTGATAGAACCTCGTCTGGTTATGGGTCTCATGAACAACAATACGTGATCACCACCACGCAAGCGTCATGACTATCCACTCTAAAACCTATGTGTATGCTCAAGCCTGGGCAGTGGGCTTATCTCTCAGAATCCAACCCACCCTACATACAGGAAATCAAGCAGCAGAACAGTACAACATAATAATGACATGCAATGCAATAAATGCGATAAATACAGTAATACAGTAAAGCGATAATACAGTAAATAGAAAAACAGTAAAACAGTAAAACAGTAAAACACAACATCACATTAAACACCCAATTAAAGAAAAACAGACAAGCGCTAGGATTGACTCGTTTAGGGAATAGACCAGCAAGAGGTCAACCCGTCCCCAGCAGAGTCGCCAGCTGTTGCTCCCGGGATTTTCATCCAAGTACAAACGCGAAAGTGGCGTGGAAATAGAGTCGCCAGCAATGTGTATTTATCCCAAGAGAGGGAAAGGAAAAGCATGGTCTCACGACCAAGAGAAACGGGTAAGGGAGTCGGTTACGCGAAGGGAAGGTGTTAGCACTCCACGCGTCCATCATACTCGATGGGATCCACACTTGTTGTCTCGATCAAAGGGTATCATCGTCTGGAGCTCCACTGCTATTAGAAATGAGAAGGAACAGGAACAGAAATGAAAGGAGAAACGAAGAAGAAAAGAAAAATAAGTGACTCGATAGGACGTCCTCGGAGTCCTAGGCCTACGTATTCCCTCAGTGCAATGGGAAAGCATAGAAATGCTTATCACAAATGCAAAAGAGAAAGCTTTAAAGAGATGAAGGAAGAAGGTGTATGTGGATGTACATCCACACCCTCAACTTACCATTAGCCCCTACATGAAAAGGTTAGCTAAACAATTGAATATGAAAGCATAAGTTAAAGAAATCACACAAGTAAGCACCAAACATCTGATGAAATAAAATTATGAATCAAACAAAACCTAAGTCTAAAGAGAAGGGATCCTAAGTGTTAAATGACTTCTAAAGTCAGTAGCATGTCTAATGAGGTTCAATTAAAGTTAAGGTATCTAATAAGATCAAACTATGTCAAGAAAGGTGCCAAAGATTCACACAAGTTCAAGTTATGAAACATGGATGAAGTATGAATGCATGTGGCATACAAACATGAATGAATGCTTGGATAAATGTCAAAATCAGAATTGAATGTCATATTATAATGCTCATGGATGTCAATGAATGAACATACAAAGCATGAGTGAAATGATTTAAGAAGATAAAGAAAATAGAAGCAAACAATGTTCAAGTTCAAGTAAGAAAAGAAGAAACTTGTAACACAAGTCAAAGTTGTAAAGAACATGAAAATAAATGAAAATGGATGCAAGTCAGAATTAAACATCATATTTGAATATCCTATAATGTCTATGAACAAGCATACAAATCATGAAAAAGAATATTCAAGTAGAAGAAATTAGATGAAGAAGAAGTAAGAAGAAAAGAAACAAGTTTCACTTAAAGAAAAGAAATAACTTGCAACACAAGTCAAAGTTGAAACTCAAAGATAAATGAACATGGATTATAGGTCAGTACCAAATTACATTTAAGATTCAATTAAAATGTAAGAATTAATCATACAATATGCATATGCAAATCACATTGAAACTAATTAAGAAAGAAAGATGAAATAGATCAAACATAAACAAGTATGCAAGATGAATGACATTTGAATGCATGAGATGATTATGGGTCAGTCGCATACCAAAGATGAGATGCAATTAGAATGCATGAATAGGCATTGATGATTCACAAACAAATCATGTTGAGTACAAGAAGATATAAACAAGTTTAGCTCAAACAAGTTCAAGTAATGATGCAAGTTGAAACAATTATGTACAAGTTATGAGAAATGAAAATAAATGATCTATAATCATGGTTTAATATGACCTATAATTTCAAAGAAATGACCTATAAAAATGCACAAACAAGTCCTAATAGGATGGGATAAATGCCTACCTAAAAATAGAGTTTAGGTGTTAACAAAGTTCACAAAAGGTCTCCTAATATAGCAAGCACAAACGAATAGCAAATGACTTTAAAAAAATATGAAAATGGAACACAAATCAACTAAGTCAGAATCAAATCAAGCATCAAAAGCTCAGGTCAAGTTTCATTAAGAAACAAATTCAAGCAAGTCATCAAAATCACATTATGTCAAGAAGAAGGATGCACAAAGAAATGGTTCAAATACTATGCAAAAATGACTTTAAAAATCTACCAAAATTATATGAGATGCCTTGATATGATGTATGATCATGGTAAAAATATTGGATGCAAAAATGGTTTAAGAACTATGTCAAAGAAATTTATGAATGCACAAGTATTATGAAGAAAACCATTAAAAAAGAAATTGAATGAAAATTATGAAAATATGAGCAAAAATGTATAAAATCAGAAATAAAAATCATGGAAAGTTATTTAAATATGTCTTGATGCTTGGTGAATTTTTATAGAATTTTTATTAAGGTTCTAGGATTTTTAATAAAAGGAAATGAAAACTATGTCAAAAATAAAAATAAAATGTAAAAAGAATTAACATAGGGGTGTAGACATAGCAAAAATGAAGTTCAAAATGTGATTGGGCTTAAAGCGTGGGTGTGTGAAAATTAATAGTGATCCAGTCCAATTACAGTGCGTGTGTGTATGAAATTATGGTAGAACCTCAGTCAAACGTTGACTCAATCATGTGCGTTAGATCAAGTCAACAAGATCAATCAAACAAAGTAATCTGATCCAACGCATCACAAGCCACGCACATGGTAATAATCATACACGCACACACATGCAAGTCAAAGCTGAGAGAAAAAGAGGCACGTGAGTGAGAGCACACTCATTAATGTGCTGCCAAGCTGTGAGCCCTAGGATTACACAGATCTAACGGTCACGACCTTTTCTGGTTCTAAAACCATAAATGAAATCCTCACCGGCCGGATAAGATTCCGATCATCTTCTCTGGCCATCTCCGGTGACTGCAAGTGTTCACATGTTCCAGAAATCAACGAAACGCATATCAAAATGAAGCTAAGCTCATGCACATCACGAATCTAGCAATGAAATTCACATATCACACATGTACAAAGAGAATCGAAGGGGAGAAGTTTGCCCTAGGTTTTCAACTAAGCTTCTCACAAGCTCTATCAACTAGCCAGAATTTCCACAGCTTCTATTAAGCTCTATAAACAACAACAACAGGCTAAAAATAAATGAAATCGTGCAAGAAAAGTTGAAGAAGTTCAAACCTGGATTGAAGCTTCTTGATGATTGTTGAGAAAACCAGAGGTGTGATCTTGATCCTGAGCTTTCAGATAGCAAAATAAATGCTATTATGCTTTAGATCTTGAAGATAAAAGAGAAATCCAAACTTGAGAAGAGGCTACACTTGATCCTAATTTAACCTTGTTCTTGATCAAAGAAGCTTAAGGATGATGAATTGATGAAGATAGTAATGAATAATGGAGCACTCGTGTGAAAAGAGAGAGAGAAATTAGAGAGAA
Organism: Lathyrus tuberosus; assembly: GCA_022829125.1. NCBI lineage: Eukaryota > Viridiplantae > Streptophyta > Magnoliopsida > Fabales > Fabaceae > Lathyrus > Lathyrus tuberosus. The sequence goes on along the minus strand of JALAZF010000082.1, from coordinate 154,698 downwards.
CTTTGAGAGCTCTGGTTTGTGAAATGTGAAGAATGAGAAAAAGTCCCTTGCAAATTCTATTAGAGAGGCTTTTATAAGTGTGGTTAGCTTCTACTGTCTTAGTTGACAGTTAGAACTATGGTTGAGTTAACTGTGGTGGTGTGAAGCAATGAGAGGGTGTGCTGAGCAATTTGAAATGGAGAGGGAATTAGCTCATGTGTTATTTTTGTTCATGTGGAGAAAGCTCATGATAATTATGGTGAGGTTGAGTGATCAGTGGTGGCGATGATGTAGGATACAGCCACATAAACTTGTCATACAAGTTTGCAATTGAAACTTTCCCTCTTGATGCATGGGAACATGTATGGCATGTGTTAGACGATGGCTATGGATCTAGAAGGGGGGTTAAATAGATCCCTTGAGTTTTACACGCAAATGGTTTACAAAATTTGTTTTTAAAAATTGTTTAAACGGAAGCTACCACTGGATAGAACGTCTGCAACGAACCTTCTACCAAAAGGATCGGATATGCACGAAGATATCACGGATGAGTGTAGAGGAGAAAAATTCAGTTTTGAATATTACACTGAAGATACGCAATCAACAAAATATCACTTGGTTGATGTATATCCCAACCCAATGAGGAAAAGTGATAAGCAATTAAAAGATAACGGGTTCGAATTTGCTTTGAAACAAATTATCAAACACCTTGTGTGCGAAAACACACTAAGTGCAGAATTTCAGTAACGAGTAATGTACAACTACTCCAAGATACAATTCAAGGAATTATATCAGTTTAACAAAGCAATTTATCAGCTTACAATTACTCTACTACAAAAATTTTGATGACTTGCGACTTCACAGATTCGAACGAAATGAATTGTAAAAGAGTTAAAGAAAGAGAGAACAAACGCGATTTGATTAGGCAGTTCCCCAATCGTCCTGGCTTTGGGTAGGTCTGTCCCAAACTCCACAAATGGAATTAAATATATATATTGTTGTTGCAAATTGTTTATTACAAGAGAAAATAATGAACATCCAAACCCTCGAATGTCTTCGATCGTTGATGCAGAATTTTCTCCTCCCTTGATTCAAGATGAATCAAGTGCTTTGAATATGGTTGATCCAATTACCGTCACACGCTACTAAACCGAAAGAAACCACCTTTCTTCAGTTACCTTCACTCGGTCAATTGCGATCTACCAAGAATTCGAACCCAAACCTCCTTTCTACGATCCTCTGATTACAGCTACTAAACCGAACAATTGCGCCAATTTTCGGTTACCTTCGCCCAGCCGAATCCCTGTAGAAAGAACAGTTTGTGCAAAAACCCCCAAAATCTATCTGATTCTTGGAGGACAAAACCAACTGGTTTTATTCAAGAAACACCTGCCAAACTCTCAACCCAGAAGATGAAGATTACACTTCCTAAATTCTGAACGTTATCACTTCGATCAATGGGCGACACAAACAAAGATGATTATGTGCGATTGTTTGTTTACACAATGAAGAAGATGAAGATGAAGAGAGAAATGACATATATCTTTCACGTTTCTTGTTATTGAATAAAAAGGATGACCAAAACTATTTATATGAAAAAATATGACCAACAAAAAAAATAACAGAAAAATACCAGAAAAGAAATTAAGTGAAAAAATGCAGAATCTGAGGTCATGCGTCGACCTCCAGCTTTTGTGTGTCGATGCATAAGTGAATGATTTGGTGTCTACACGTTTGTGCGCTTTCCCGCAAGTTTTGGAGGTTAGCGCATAAAGTTTGGGTTTAGCGCATGAATTGAAGGGTCAGCGCATGAAGTTCAAATTTTCAGTAAATTCAATTTTTCTGAGCATTTTTACCAGACCAATATCAAAGACACATACTAGACACAACTAAAACGATAGTGGACCTTTATTATTGGAGAGGACAAGATCTTATGCATCTAGACATATGAACGAAAATGGTTAGACGCTATATGCCCGACACGAGAAGTGATACCGCTCAAATTACAATCTAATATGTTTGTTGACATCATTAAAACAAGGTAGCTAGGAGAATATCCCTCACATACTCCCCCTTTTTGATGATGGCAACACTTTCTGCTTGTCACAATATATGTAATTTGAGAGTGAACAAAGCTCCCCCTGTCTTTGACATCAGGTAAATAAGATTTCTGCTTGTTATTCTTCTCCCCCTTTGACAACATCAAAAAGAGGAAAAGAAAGTGGTCAAAATTATGCAGTATAATACGTATTGGATCATCATATATTTGCAACAAACACACATTAACATGCATCCGCATATGATACCGCTAATGTAAAATTAGGAATGATTAAATATGGAACAAAAAAAATGAACAAAACATTCACTCTGGAAGAGTTTAAACAAACGGAAGCACATGTCAAAGTTAAGCAAAAAAAACAACAAGATCACAAAACATAAACGCAAACACAAATGAAGCATAATGCCCTAGGCTCTATGGTCTTCTCCCCCTAAAATAATGACCTCTTCCCCTATAATGTTGACTTGGTGGTGGAAGATCCTCGAGTTGAAGGTTGAGCTCAATCAAGGTGCTGTTGAGGTTAACAAGGCTGTTTGCCAAGTTCAGATTTTGCTGAGTTAAGTTGGCATCCATTTGATTGAACCGATTCATGGCTGCATTTGCGAAATTGTTGAAGTTGGTGACTTGAGAAGATAATTGGTTAGACATATTTGTGAACTGTTCCTGCTGAGTCGTGTATCGAGTGTCCTGCAGTGCTTGGAATTCTTGATGTTGCAGAGACAACTCATTCAGCCTTGCTATAATTTCTTCAGACGACTGCTGATCATGCTGGAATGGTGGAGTTGGAGGAGCAGAATTTTCCAGTGGCTGCCATTCATAGTCTTCACCATAAGATGGAGGAACGTATGCATCACCAAGCACAGTCCAGCAGTTTTGTTGCCACTGACCCCAGCCCTGATTTTCAGAGGTCTCTTCAGGTTGTTGGCCCATCCATGCCTCATTGTCTTCTTCCTGCATATCCATATTCTCTTGCATAACCACATCTTCCTGTACGACCACATTTTCATCATTAACCGCTTGATTTGCATTTCCAGGAATGTCTTCATCATCACTTGCTTCAAGATGAACCGGTTCATCATGTTCAGGATGGGTGGATCTTGGTCGATAGATGAACCTGTTCTCACGTGACTACCAAAAGTAACCCATCATGGAAAGGGTTTTGGCAAGAAATTGTTGTTCAGCAGTGATATGAATGTGGAAAATCTGCGGAATAGGAACATCAAAGTGATTCAAGATGTTTGCAACAACAGACGCATAACCAAGTGCCAGAAATTTGTGGGAGCTGCGAGTAGTGAATATCCTATAGACAAAATAATAGGGCCAGTTAATTTTGATCCTATTCTTGAGAATATAGATGAGGTGAACCTCTGCCCGCTCAACTCTTGAGTATCCTCCTTTCTTAGGCCTCAAGATGCGAGCAACAATCCACTAAAGAATACGATCTTTGAATTTTAGATGGCCGGTAGTGACACTTTTAGGAAATAATTCACTTGCCACAAAATCAGCTGAATATGGTTCTCGCAACATTGAATTCAGAGCGGTTTTAAATTCATAGACCTCAACAAAGGTTTTATCAGTAACCTTTGGGAGAGTGTCATCAGTGTCCAAGACAAACAATGTAGACCATACATCATTTGTCACTTCAAATTATGTATTGTTCATGGAGAATTTAAACTCAGCCCCACGAAATTTTCCCTTGATCCCACAATAGAATAACCTAGTCAAGTCTTCACTATACTTATCATCACATTCTACAAATTCACTAAGATTTTGAAAATTTATAAGTTCAGAAATCTCAGGAATGTGAAAATCTGGACCCATCAAAGGATAAAACCCATGTTGTCGTATAACAGCCCGATTAGAAAACAGTTCCGCAAACGGAGTAGTTAGCCTTTCAGAGATTAAAGATTCAAATGTTACCCGTTGTGTAGATGATGATGCTCTGGTGGGTGCTGATTGTGAAGATGATCCTCTTGTTCCTCTTCTACTAGGGTTTCTTCTTGAAGCCATTATTGAAGAAAAGTTGAGAGAGGATGATGACACTTGTTATTCTCTGAGAGTAAAGAGTAAATATGACAGCCTTTAGACAACCTTATAGCAGTATAGAAGATTTCCTCTTGGTGGGTTTTGATTTCTAGGGTTTGGATGAGGATTTAGTGGAGAGTAATTGTGATTGATGAGGTTTAATGGAGGAGGATAGGGAGAGATTGACCACAAAGACTAATGGAATGACATGCAAGAATCATGGATTAATGTGCAATAAGAATATGTAGGGAAAATGAGCAGCACTAGGTCGGCGCACAAGTCCCAGTAAAGAAGGGAGTCTGAACGGTCAAGTTATGTGTCGACCTGTGAATCTGTGCTTCGGCGCATGATTCATGAAATTTTAAAAAAATGTTGAACATGTGTTTATGCGCTATCCCGAAAATTTAGTAGGTCAGCGCATGAATCTATGCGTCGACGCATACACAAAAAGAAGTGAAATTTTGTAATTTTAAAGTTCCAACCAGATAAATAGACACATGCACATACAGAACAAAACATCCACATGAATGACAAGTGCTCTAAATGCAATAAACATCAAGATTAGAGTAATTAATATGACACAAAATATTGATAAACATCTATAAGTCGGAACGATATTACCTTGGTCATCATGACGATAAAATCCCTCACATATGGCTAAATATCTCTTTGCATTGTTAGTGAAAAGAATAAACAAGCATATATATGTGAAGATCAATACTCTAAAGGACTACCAAGCACAATCCGAGATATCGAGAATGCCAAGTTCCCTACGGATGTGAAAGAAAGGCTCTGTAGCTAATGGTTTTGTGAAAATATCAGCAAGTTGATTCTTCGAGTCAACGTGCTCAAAAATTACATCACCTTTCTCTACATGATCCCTAAGAAAATGATGGTGTATTTCGATATGCTTGGTGCGTGAATGCAATACGGGGTTCTTATTTAGATTAATCGCACTAGTGTTATCGTACAAAATTGGAATACATTCAAGTTTTAAGTTGAAATTAAGTAATTTTTGTTTAAGCCATAAGACTTGAGCCCAACAACTACCGGCGACAACATATTCCGCCTCGGCTGTTGACAAAGCAACGGAAACCTATTTCTTGCTGTGCTAACTCACCAAGGAATTTGCGAAAAAGTGACACGTGCCACTAGTACTTTTCATATCCAACTTGCACCCGGAAAAGTCGGAATCGGAGTAGCCAACTAAGGAACAAACACTACCTTTATAATACCACAGCCCATACTTTGGAGTACCAGAAAGGTATCGAAGTATGCGCTTGGCTGCCTTTAGGTGGGATTCCTTGGGATGTGCCCGATACCGCACACACATGCATACACTAAACATTATATCGGGACGTGATGCGGTAAGATAAAGAAGAGACCCTATCATACCTCGATACTTCATTACCTCAACATCCTTACCCTTTTCGTCACGATCAAGATTAGCACTTGTATGCATAGGAGTATCTATTGCTTTGCATTTCAGCATATCAAAACGTTTTAGTAACTCAAGACAGTATTTTGTTTGACTCACGAATGTACCCTCTTCAAGTTGTTTGATTTGCAATCCGAGGAAATTGTTGAGTTCCCCCATCATGCTCATTTCAAACTCCCCCTACATCAAACTAGAAAACTCCTTGACCAAGGTCATGTTAGTAGACCCAAATATGATATCGTCAACATAAATTTGTACCAAAATTAAGTGTTTTCCTTGACGTTTAATAAAGAGGGTTGTGTCAAACTTTCCTCTTGAATACCCTTGATCTAGTAGAAATTTGCTTAGACATTCATACCAAGCCCTAGGGGCTTGTTTGAGTCCGTACAAAACTCGTTTTAGTTTATAGACATGATCAGGATATTCGTGGGATTCAAAACTCGGAGGTTGGTCTACATAAACCTCTTCATTTATGTATCCGTTAAGGAACACACTTTTAACATCCATTTGGAATAATTTGAAGTTCTTTGTGCATGCATAGGCAAGTAGAAGGCGTATAGCCTCGAGTCGGGCAACCGACGCATAAGTTTCCTCATAGTCGATTCCTTCCTCTTGGTTATAGCCTTGCGCTACAAGCCTAGCTTTGTTATGCGTTATTACTCCATTTTCATCAAGTTTATTCCTAAACACCCATAGGGTGCCTATTACTTGATGATCTCGCGGAGGGGGGACAAGGTCCCAAACCTCATTTCTCCAGAATTGATTTAGTTCATCTTGCATTGATAGAAACCAATGCTCATCGAGTAACGCATCCTTTGCGTTTTTAGGTTCAACTTGGGAAACAAAAGCAGAGTAATAACAAAAATTACTAAGTTTAGAGCGAGTAGTTACTCCCTTAGAGATATCACCAAGAGTTTTGTCAATTGGATGGTCTTTTGAAGACTTCCAAGCTGGAGGAAGTTCATCTTTATCAGCATGATGATCATCCTCACTTTTCACTGGTTGGTGATCCTTTTCCTCCTCAATACGCACTGCTTCAGGCTGATCAATTCCCTTATCAGTGTCCTTAAATATGTCTTTCGTAGGTACACCTGCACCATGAAAAGAACTACCTTCTCCGACATTTCTCGGATAAGACCCGTCAAAAGTAACATGAACTGACTCTTCAACTATGCGTAACCTCTTATTATAAACTCTATATGCTTTACTTGACTGAGAGTATCCAAGAAAAATACCCTCGTCGGCCTTGGCATCAAATTTACCAAGAGACTCTTTCCCATTGTTTAACACAAAGCATTTGCAACCAAATACATGAAGGTGAGATATGTTTGGCTTGCGCCCTTTTAAAAGCTCATACGGTGTCTTATTTAGAATAGGCCGGATGAGCACTCTATTCAAAACATAACAAGCCGTACTTATGGCGTCGGCCCAAAAGTATTTTGGTAATCCACCATCATTGATCATAGTCCTTCTAAGTTCTTCCAAAATTCTATTTTTACGTTCCACTACCCCATTTTGTTGAGGGGTATGTGGTGAGGAAAAATTATGATCAATTCCGTTGGAATCACAAAATGCTTCAAATAAATGGTTTTCAAACTCACCCCCATGGTCACTTCTAATTGATCCAATGTTTGTGTTTAACTTGTTCTGAGATAACTTAGCAAATCGTTCAAAGGTCGAGAAAGTATCACTCTTATTTGCTAAGAAGATTTTCCAGCAAAACCTAGAAAAATCATCGACTATAACAAGCCCATAATAGTTACCACCTAGACTTTTAATCCTAGATGGTCCAAAGAGGTCCATATGGAGGAGCTCAAGGGGTCTCATAGTTGAAACGATGTTTTTGGATTTGAATGAGATCCTTGTTTGCTTCCCCATTTGGCACACATCACAAAGGTGATCCTTTGTGAATTTAATTTTGGGAAAACCTATGACTAAGTCTTTAGAGACAATTTTGTTAAGCAAATCAAAATTGATGTGAGCCAACCGTCTATGCCACAACCATGAATCTTCATTCATGGCGACTAGACACTTGTCTCCAATCAACGATACCTCATTTAAGTCTAGCAAATAGACGTTGTTCACCCTTAAGCCCTTAAACACGTTATTTTTGTCGCAATCTTCAACTATGCAACAATCCTTGGAAAAAGATACTTTATAATTTTTGTCACATAGTTGACTGATGCTTAAAAGGTTGTGTCTAAGGCCTTCCACAAGTAGCACATCAGAGATAGTAGTAGATGAGGGGTTACCTACACTACCTTTGCCGAGAATCTGTCCCTTGTTGTTATCTCCGTAGGTGACAAACCCCTTTTTCTTTGCCACAAAGTCGATAAAAAGAGATATGTCTCCGGTCATGTGTCTCGAGAAGCCACTATCCAGAACCCATCTTCTTTCGGTGGTCTCAATACTTTGTTCCTCTTTTGCTTTGTTGTGGCGTGCCATAAGACAAAAATTAACGGATTCACTTTCGTCACTTGAGGAATCATCTTTCTCCGACTCACTATCGCTTTCCCAAGCGATGTATGCTCGTCAAGACTTGTTGGACTTTTTATTTGAGCGACTCTTGTCATTATCCTTATCTTTGCCTTTCTTTGGAGATGGACAATCTGGCTTGTAGTGCCCGGATTTTCCACAGTTGTAGCACGTACCTTTTACCTTGCCATTTTTATTTCCTTCGCTTCTAGATTGCTTCCTGAACTTGACTAGTTTCTATCCGAGTGTTGAATATCATTCTTACGAACATATCTATTGTATCTCTTCACAAATAAGCCCATATCATCACCGGATTCTTCATCTTTGTCATTATTGGTTTCATCATCACTTAGTTCTTGATGTGTGGACTTTGAACAAGAAGCCTTAAGAGCTATCGACTTCTTCTCCGTATCTTTTGCCTTCTCTTTCTTGGTACTCTTTTCATGTTTATCCTAGCTAATGAGCACTTGCTCATGCTCATCAAGTTTCCCAAACAGTGTCATGAGGTCTAGTGTAGCAAGATCATTGGCCTCCTTGATAGCGGTGACCTTCGGTTGCCATTCCCTGTTAAGACACCTCAGAATTTTGTTAGTAGAAACCTCATTTGGAATTGGTTTACCAAGAACATGCAGTTTGTTGATAATGTGAGTGAATCGTTTTTGTATATCCGCAATGGTTTCCCCTTGCTTCATGTAAAACAAATAAAACTCTTGCGTTAGTGTATTAATACGAGCCAACTTAACATCATTAGTGCCTTCGTGGGCTACTTGTAAAGCATCCCACGTGGCTTTGGCCGTTTCACAATGAGAGACTCGATAATACTCGTCAACTCCCAAGGAGGATATGATCATATTACGAGCCTTCCAATCATAACTGTACTTTTTCTCGTCCTCCTCAGTCCATTGAGCTTCGGGTTTAGGAACGACAACGCCTTCCGCGTTAGTCATAGTAATTTGCATGGGACTGTTTAAAATAACGTTCCAAACCTTTCGATCATTGGAATTAATATGAACGCGCATACAATCCTTCTAGTAGCTGTAATTTTCGCCTGTAAAAACCGGAGCTCTATTATAAGCCCCTTTAGGTTCGTTCGCCATGATCCAAGAAGTTTTACCGAAGCACCAGAATTAATCGGAGCTCGTGATACCACTTGTTAGACGATGGCTATGGATCTAGAAGGGGGTTGAATAGATCCCTTGAGTTTTACACGCAAATGGTTTACAAAATTTGTTTTTAACAATTGTTTAAACGGAAGCTACCACTGGATAGAACGTCTACAACGAACCTTCTACCAAAAGGATCGGATATGCACGAAGATATCACGGATGAGTACAGAGGAGAAAATTTCAGTTTTGAATATTACACTGAAGATACACAATCAACAAAATATCACTTGGTTGATGAATATCCCAATCCAATGAGGAAAAGTGATAAGCAATTTAAAGACAATGGGTTCAAATTTGCTTTGAAACAAATTATCAAACACCTAGTGTGCGAAAACACACTAAGTGCAGAATTTCAGTAACGAGTAATGTACAGCTGCTCCAAGATACAATTCAAGGAATTATATTAGTTTAACAAAGTAATTTATAAGCTTACAATTACTCTACTACAGAAATTTCGATGACTTGCGACTTCACAGATTTGAACGAAATGAATTGTAAAAGAGTTAAGGAAAGAGAGAACAAACGCGATTTGATTAGGAAGTTCCCCAATCGTTCTCGCTTTGGGTACGTCAGGCCCAAACTCCACAAATGGAATTGAGATATATATATATATATATATATATATATATATATATATATATTGTTGTTGCAAATTATTTATTACAAGGGAAAATAATGAACATCCAAACCCTTGAACGTCTTCGATCGTTGATGCAGAATTTTCTCTTCCCTTGATTCAAGATGAATCAAGTGCTTCGAATATGGTTGATCCAGTTACCGTCCCACGCTACTAAACCAAAAGAAACCACCTTTCTTCAGTTACCTTCACTCGGTCAATTGCGATCTACCAAGAATTCGAACCCAAACCTCCTTTCTACGATCCTCTTATTACAACTACTAAACCGAACAATTGCACCAATTTTCGGTTACCTTCGCCCAGCCGAATCCTGGTAGAAAGAACAGTTTGTGCAAAAACCCCCAAAATCTATCCGATTCTTGGAGGACAAAACCAACTGGTTTTATTCATGAAACACCTGCCAAACTCTCAACCCAGAAGATGAAGATTACACTTCCTAAATTCTGAACGTTATCACTTCGATCAATGGGCGACACAAACAAAGATGATTATGTGTGATTGTTTATTTACACAATGAAGAAGATGAAGATGAAGAGAGAAATGACATATATCTTTCACGTTTCTTGTTATCGAATAAAAAGGATGACCAAAACTATTTATATGAAAAAATATGACCAACAAAATAAATAACAGAAAAATACCAGAAAAGAAATTAATTGAAAAAATGCAGAATCTGAGGTTATGCGTCGACCTCCAGCTTTTGTGCGTCGACGCATAAGTGAATGATTTGGTGTCCACAAGTTTGTGCGCTTTCCCGCAAGTTTTAGAGGTTAGCGCATAAAGTTTGGGGTTAGCGCATGAACTGAAGGGTCAGCGCATGAAATGCAAATTTTCAGTAAATTCAATTTTTCTGATCATTTTTACGAGACCAATATCAAAGACACATACTAGACACAACTAAAATGATAGTGGACCTTTATTATTGGAGAGGACAAGATCCTATGCATCTAGACATATGAACGAAAATGGTTAGACGCTATATGCCCGACACGTGAAGTGATACCTCTCAAATTACAATCTAATATGTTTGTTGACATCATTAAAACAAGGTAGCTAGGGGAATATCCCTCACAGCATGTATGTGTAATAATTGTGGTTTGTCCAAATGAGGTAATGAGACTGATATGTACATGTATGCGGCCTGAATCAATAACAACAAGAACAAAGGCCATCCCTTTCTATTTTGATAGCCCTAACCTCATGTTCAAGTTGATGACTTTGAGAAGGAATTGCATCATGTATGGTGTGTGATTTGATGAGATTTTGTGTGCAAATGAAAGAGGGAATAATGTAGAACAACATTGGTGTTCATACCAACAAGAATTGAAGCCTCTAAATCATTCAAAAGTGTCACTAAATAACATGGTTTATGAATGACGTTTTGGGCGAGGCAAGTTGCATTGTGCCTAGACATATACCTATGAAAATTCAGTTTGATCATCCCTACTTTGAGCCACCACATCTCTTAATCCCTTGATCATATGAAAAAATGGTAAACATGAACATTGTAGAGGACATGGAGATGAACAAGATTGGTGTTCAACAATTTTTCATTTAAAGCCTTCTTGAGGGAAAAAAATAGCTAGAAATTTGGCACACCACCTGTTTGATAAAACACAGGGCATCTGGCTCGCCCATGACTTAGTTACCCAACCAATTTGCCTTGATTTTGCTCAACTTTGATTGATCATAACTCCTTCAATTTTGATCCAATGGAAGAGTTTTTGGTATGGATTTGAAGCTTAGAATGTGATCTTTAATTGGCTCAACTTAGGCCTGAAGTTTGAAGCCTTTATCTTGAAGAAAGAATGCTTTGGAATTGAGTGCAAAATGGTCCAAACATGCCATTTTTAGAAACCATAAGTTTCTAAATTTGGCAACTTTGTACAATTCTTGATTTTTGATGATTCCTCCATCATTTTTTGATCAAATCTTGCCCAATGAACATATGTGACTTGAATTTCATGAATTTGACCCAAAAAAGTCAGGAGTTGACTTTTTCCTCTACACAGTTGACTTTTCCCCCAATTTCTTGATTCTCAAGCAACTGATCAATTGAACCTCTTCTGAAATAAACCAATGGGAAATCTTCCATCGTTAGATACTTGACATCATGTAGAAAACATTGAGATCAAGTTTGAACCAAAATTTCATCAGGAGACTGCTTGAAACCAAAACCCTAATTTTGATTGCCTTTGTTAGGAGATGATGAACTGCCCAATCTTCTTGATGAATCCCCATCTTCCAATGACTTGTGGGATCAAATGGGATCATATGAGACATAAGAGACTCTTGAGGCTTGCTTGAAGACCTTAGGCTTTAGCTCTCCTACTTTGAATAGTCAATGCTCTGAAATCAACTGATCACATGCCCTTTGCAACTTGTATGAGATATGAGATGAAATGAGATATAAATGCAATGCAATGAAACATAAGCTATGTAATAACAAGAGGGCAAATTTTGGGGTGTTACAATCCTTGATTGTCTTTTGAGCAGATATCACACTAGTGATAATTATGAGATGGTACGTGCCCGTATCCACTCTGTCTGCGATGCATCTTGACCAGGTTAGCCCTTAATAAGAGTACATCATGAATTTGTTAGATGTGGTTAGACTCTTCTTCTATCAAATTTACCGCAGCTTTTTTGTGTTGAGGCAACGGGTTCGTCTGAACATTTGGATTTATATCCTTGAAGGATAAGACCCCTCTCCTAACAAGCTTTTGCACATCGGATTTGAAACTGAGACAATTTTCTATGTAATGCCTTGGTCCTCCTTGATGGTAAGGGCAAGTCTGATCCACTTTGAACCAAAAAGGCAGATTTTCCAGAATTGTAAGAGGAGACCTGGTTTGGACGTGCCCCTTGACCAGTAGTAGTGGGAACAGTTCTGCGTACAACATTGGTATAGGATCAAACCCTTGTGGCCGTGTCGTACAATTTTTGTTGTACTGAGGATGAGCCTGCTGATGCGGTTGGCTCTGAGCAACCTGAGGTTGATACGTTGGAACAGGCACAGGGTTGAGAGCAGGAGTTACAGCTGCTACTGGTTTGTACCGTCGCCTTTGCTTTCCAAGAGAGATATGACTAATATATTGCTCTTTTTTCTTAGGGAAAGTGCTACCGTATCTTTTGGTACTACTTGACGGTCCAGCGTCTTTAACTTAACGTCCTTCTCGGTCTGCTTCCTCGAGACGAACTCCCATGCCTACCATCTCAGTGAAGTCACTGGGCGCACTGGCGACCATTCTGTCGTAGCAAAATGAGCTCAAGGTTTTCAAGAAGATATTTTTCATCTCCTTTTTTTCAAGAGGTGGACAAATCTGAGCGGAAATTTCACGCCATCTCTAAGCATATTCCTTAAAGGTTTCCTTGTCCTTCTGCGACATGGCTCTGAGTTGATCTCTGTCTGATGCCATGTCCAGATTATACTTATATTACTGAACGAAGGTAGTGCCAAGATCTCTGAAAGTTACGATCTTAGTGCGGTTTAAACCCATGTACCATTTGAGTGCGACACCAGTTAAACTATCTTGGAAATAGTGGACCAGTAGCTGTTGGTTCTCTGTCTGAGTTGACATCCTCCGAGCGTACATCACCAAATGACTTTGAGGGCAAGAGTTACCCTTGTATTTCTAAAATTCAGGCATCTTGAATTTATGCAGAACTTTCACATTAGGGACCAAACAAAGGTCTGCGGCGTCCTTCCCGAATAAATCCTGGCCGCGAATGGCTTGCTGTTGCTTCTGCATCTCCAGGAATTATTCCTGGAACTCATTCATTCTATCATACATACTTTCGTTTCCACTAGACGGTTTATGTGGGATCTGCCCTTCCAGGACAGTGTGTACCACGGGTGGTGGTATAGTCATTATAGGAGTGACTATTGGTGCCTCCAGAAGTTTGTAACCTTTAGGAGTTGTTGTCATGCCCCTGGCATCTTCGCTTTCCCGAAGTTTGTAACCTTCAGGCCCAACGGTTCCTGCTGCAGTTTCCAGATCTTCCGTGATCGGCGGAATATATCCTTCCGGGATATATTTGAGTGGTATGCCCCGGGGACGATCTTTAGGCATGTTGTACCGAGGATCATACTTTTCCACTCTGGGCGTAGATGTGATCTCTGAGATCACAGTCCTTTGTATCTGAGCTGCTGCCAGAGCTTGCATGTCATTGTGAAGTTTTCTCAGATCTTATTTCAGAGTGTCAATTTCTTCTCTCAACTCTCTGTTTTCTTCCTCGAGATCATCCATTTTCTTTTGTCGATTGGCCTGAGTATTGTACGAATGAGACAGTTTGACTCTAGAATCGAGACACAAACGTGAGATTCGTAGGGAAGAAAAATGTGTTACATGAGAATGATGAATGATATGCAATGATTTTTTCAAAAGGAACTTCAATAATTGGATTGCAAATACCATATAGTGGGGAAACCCCGTTTTATTGAATTCAAAGATTGTGGAAATGGAAATACAATAATTTACAAAGTGCTATAAAAGGAAATGTCGAAGTTCATGGATCCTGAGTCCTTTCTGGAGAGAGCTCGGGTGCTGGTTCTGGTACTTTCCTTTTCTTTGACCGGGGCTCTTGAGCCGTTGTCGGGTTGTCATTCCTTTTCCAAGTGAAAGGAGCGAGCAGATTCCTTTGTTCTTCTTGATTTTCTACAGCAGGTTGCTCTAAAATCTCGATCAGAGCATCTTTTTCTTTTAACAGTTGCTGAATTTTGGTACACTCCACATTGAGAATACGGTACATGTTCTTCCAAGACCTCTTCTCCTGTTGAACTTTGTTGAGAGTAACTTGAATTTTTTCCATATCAGACATAAAATAAAGGACATATTCTTTTACCGGAAGAACTTTGTGACGAGGGTATGGCATCCTCAGTTTGAGAGCTCTAGTTTGTACCCAGTGGAGATAAGGTTCCACAGAGACACAGTCATTTTCCTTTCCTGTGAACATGTTTCCAAACGTGCACTATTTCTGTCTTTAGTGCCCTGTCATTTTCTCCTTCCTTGAAGAAAATACCTTCCAGATGAGCATTACACGAGACATGTCTCATCGGGTATCCGAATTGATGACGAACTAAAACTGGATGATAATTTATTCCTCCTTTAAGTCTTATGAGGGTTACATTAGGGAAATTTCCACAACGGTCAATGATTCTTATCCCATCATAGATTCGGTTGTACCAATCTATGTCAGAGTTGGTAAGAGACATGATTCTCTGTGACCAACGCAGAGTACTCTTTTGATCCCAAAATGCAGCAGACTTAGGTAAATGGGAAGTGAACCATTTGTACAACATGGGTACACAACATGTGATCATTCCTCCGCTGTACAAATTCCTTAAGTGTACAGTATGATAAGCATTTGAGAGCAAGGTTAGTACGGGGTTTCCAATCAAAAATATCTTAATGGCATTGTGTAACACCTCAAAATTTGCCCTAGTGTTGCTAACCTTTTAGATTATGCTTCATTTCATTTGCAACGTCATTTATGCATTTTGCATGTTTCTTTTGGGTATGGGATCAAGGTATTTTCTTGCAGCTCATGGCGTTATCAGCTCCGACATTTTTTTCAGCAGTATTCAGGGTCAAGCAGATGGTTTTCAAGGTCTTTTGGAGATTTTATTTTGCTCATTAAGCATTTTGATAATCAGAAGCTTCAACAGTCATTTTCTGATCAAGCGATCCGGTATTAGGAATTATTAATTCAGCAGGATATTCTGAGGTGTCAGCAGGAATTTTTGTTCTTCTCAGGTTTTACTCAGTAGTACTATCAAGTTTTGAGTTTCAGAGGTTTAACGGGTTCGAAACAGCTATCAGAAGTCACTTTTCCAAGTTTCCCTCCAAAAGGCGCCAAAATTCAAAATTGGCACTGAGTAACTAGTTACAGCGTATCTGATAACCGTTTACCCTTTGGTTTTTCTGCGCACTTCTTCAGTTTTTGAACTGAGTAACCGGTTAGCAGATGTGTTGTAACCGGTTACTCTGGGCAAAATTTGGGAAATTGTGTTTGCATCATTTGTGATCATGTGCTTGGCATGTGCACGTGGGGGAAGGATCTAGAATTGATATTTTCATCATTTTCCACCCAGAATTCAAATTCCTTCTAACATTTTCCACTCTAATTCCTCATTTCATTTCCTAATCCACTTTTCACCCCAATTTGCACCCACTAAACCTCACTCTAAACCACATTTGAATTCCTAACCTAGCTTTTATTTAAATCAATTCATTCCAAACCTCTCCACCCTAGATCATTTTTCACTCTCATTTTTCAGAATTTTGCTCTCAATTCTCTCTCACTTTTTCACTCTCAACCTCCATTTTCAACCACACTCAAAGCTCTCTTTCAAAGATTAACAAGTTCTTCATTGGAACTTGTTAATTCTTGAGCTAAAGCCTCTCATCATCACTACATTTCTGCTTTTCAACTTGGATTTTCGTTTGGATCTAGTTCTGATTTTTCAGAAGTGATTATTGAAAGTGATTTTGGAGTTTTTATTGCTTATTGGTTGGATTTTCAACTTTTGAGTGCAAGGAGCTTTGGATCTTGGATTTCTCTACTTGGATTCATCAAATTCTGTTTACAACACTCACCAAAGCAAATCTCAGCTTTGTAGGTTGGTTAATTTCAGATTCATACTCATTTTAGCTTAATTGCAACTTTCATAATGTAGATCCACGATTTTTGGTGTGTTTTGATTCATTTGTGTGAATTTAATTGTGGATGTTGATGATTATTGGATCGTTTGAATGTTGTTTCTGAACTTGATTTTCGTGCGTTGTTGATTACATGATCATTGAACATGATTACATAAGTGATTTGCTGCTGAAAAGTGCTTTTGAAACTGAATTTTTTTCACCACTGTCCCAGAGTAACCGGTTAGCAGTTATGCTTTAACCGGTTACACTGTGTATTTTCTGCGTAATTTGTGCAATTTTGAACTGTGTAACCGGTTAGCAGTTATGCTGTAATCGGTTACCACTGAAGCAGAACTTGATTTTTTTGCATTTTCTTGGTTGTTTGAGATCCTTTTCATGTCTAAACTTTATGGAATGATATGATGATGATTTGTGGATCATTCTTGAGTTGTTGCACCTCACACTATTGCATGAACACATTTTTCTGACACGCGAGTCTTGATTTTCATCGATAAATGTTTATGTTTGCGTTGTTGACTAATTGATGTGGCAAACACGATGCACACACATTTGAATCGTGTTAATTCTTGGTTAATGCTCAACTTGCTGGACATATGATGCATGATTGTTGTTTGCTTCCGTGGTTGCTTATGCATGATGTTTTGGTCGATGTTTGATTTGTGCAACTTTATTGAGTAATTGTTCTTGAATTGTTAGCATGATCATGTTATTCATTCTTGATGCTTGCAACCTTTATGTTTGGTTTGTCGTGCTTTGTGTGTCTATTTGCAATCATTGCTTGCATGAGTTTTTTGTTTTCAAATGCATGGTGTGCTGTCCCGTTTTCCACTGCTATTTTAGTGCATATGTGTTATTGTATGTGCTGCTGTTTGACCTTTTACACCTGTTTTGTGTGCTGAACATGGGCTGTTGAATGCTGTTTGGTGTGTTTGCTGGTTTTTAACCGCTGTGTAGGTGCAGAGGCGCTGTTGTAGCTGTTGCTTGTTTGTTTTACTCGCCTTTTCTTCTTCTTCTCTTTCACTCTTTCCTTCCCATGAGTCTCAAGACTTGTTTAAGTCTTGGATTCACTTCCTTATAGCTACCTAGTCCAACTTAATTTTTGATTAAGCTTGGAGTAGGATTAGCTTTAGGCTTCCCTTTGCATTCTAACTTAGGTAGACGTTTCCCTTTCAACCTCAACCATAGGGCCACCTTTGAATGATAACATTAGGATAGAATTCCCCTTAGTGTTTTCTTTTTTCCTTTGAGTCTTCTCTTCTCATCTCTTAACACTTCTAAAACACTTAATAAATATGACGAATATTGCACTCGAGCCTTAAGTGTAGGAAATGAAGAACGAGGGGTCTCCCCTCCTCTTCTAGAGTGTTTAGCATACGTCCCATTTGGGGGAGACCATGCGATTCACTCGTTCCCACATGGTAGACTCTAGTGCAATGTAAGTTATTAACTAACTTCAATCCACTTCTATCTAAAACACAAAAAAACAAACTCAACCTTTTTTCATCCTTCGGGATTGTTAAGTTCAAATCATTTTCAGAAAAGGGCATGTTACTTCCGTCTCGTCGCAAACAGGCATCGACCCTAACTGCCGGACGCGAATCTAATGTCGCTCATAAAAAACACTAACCGACCTCGTTAGGTTAAACTACGACTGCTCTGATTTCCTCTTTCTCGTCCGATTGAGGATACGTAGGCACAAGACGGCGATGTCTTGGCGAGCAACCTCCCCCCTTAGTTCGTGTCCAAACTACGTTGACTCTGACTTTCTCATTGCACGAGGGAATACGTAGGCATAGGACGAGCGACGTCCTATCGAGTTAATTCTTTTTCTTTTCTTCTTCGTTTCTTCATTCCTTTCCGTTCCCGTTCCTTCTCGTTTCCAGTAGCAGCGGAGCTCCAGATGACGACACCCTTTGATCGAGGCAATAAGCGTGGATCCCATCGAGTACGATGGACGTGTGGGGTGCTAACACCCTCCCGTAACTGACTCCCTTACCCGTTTCTCTTGGTCATGAGACCATGCTCTTTCCCTTCCCCTCAGGTTTACGCAGTGTTCCCTTTCCATCTCTTGGGATAAATACACATTTCTGGAGACTCTGTTTTCCGCGCCACTTTCGCGTTTGTACCATGGATGCAAATCCTCGGAAGCGACAGCTGGCGACTCTGCTGGGGACTCTAGTTGACCTGTTACTGGTCCATCCCCTTTTGCGAGTCAATCCTAGCGCTTGTTTGTTTGTTTTCATTGGGTGTTTATTATGGTTCTTTATTTTGTTGTATATTACTGTATTACTGTATTACTGTTTTACTGTTTTAGCGCATTTATAGCATTGCATTTCATTATTATACTGTACTGTTCTCCTGCTGGATTTTCTGTTTGTAGGGTGGGTCAGATTCATGAGAGAAAAGCCCAATACCCAGGCTTGAGCATACACCTATGATTAGCGTGGAAAGAAGTGTGACTTGTTTGGCATTTGGCCAGACTTAGTATACATGAAAACTCCACATCCAGATGAGGTTTCCTTGGTAATATTCTATCCTACGCATTTGAGGCAGACGGTGGAATATAACCTGGAAAATTGTATACTCTGGCGACCGTCTCCCGAGGACTCAGCAATGCCTCTCCTCCCGGCATGTGATAATGGCAGTCCAAAAATGGCAAACCCATTACACTTGTCGATCCGAGGACCCAATGCTGGGAACTTACTATAGGATGACCTTATTTTTGGGGGAATCATTGGACGACCTCTTTGTTTGGCGATAGTATTGTACCCCAAGGGATGAATGTACTATTGCTTCTCAAATCGAGAATCCGAGACTGAGGATCCCGTTTTCTAGAACCCACATGTGAGAGGGGATGGGTGTTTGCAGGTTTGCAGGTGACTTTGGCCTTCAACCTACCTGGTTTTCTGGATTTCTCATCAGTGTACTATTATCATCCTGATATTCTGGCAGTTTAAATGGGTCGTTATTCTGGATTTCTGGGTTTCTGATATTTGGGGTTTTATTCAGTCAGCAAAACATCAGCAGTTTAGAGCATCATGGATACCTTGATCCCATGTTTGCATTTACATCATCATTTTGCATTCTAACATGTTTGTTCATTTGTAGGGTTGTATCCTAACTTTGGTTCAGTTTGTCCGAATACTGTCCATGATGAATACTAGCACTGGAGAGAGAAAGAATATCATCCCGTACAAGTTCCCAGAACTTCATTTAGATGTTGTTCACAAGATCTCGGCTATGGAAAAACCCGGGGTATTGGCAGACTTTAGAGGAGAATATGGGAGGATTCTGAGTTTTGCCCGAGATGTTACCAACTATGAGTTCAGGGCTCTGCACATTCTGGTGCAGTTCTATGACCCTCACCTGCGGTGTTTTCTATTCGCGGATTATCTTTTAGCTCCGACATTGGAAGAGTATGCTCTCATTTTGGATGTTTCTGTTAAAGAAGAAGTTTCCTTCTATCCTTCTAAGGAGTTTCCCGACCTGGAAAAGGTTTCTGCTGCTTTACGTTTGGATCAGTCTTTGCTGAAGAAAAATGTTGCGAGTAAAGGAGGTTATAAAGGCTTTCACACGAAGTTTTTGATTCAGCAGGCTGCTATATGTGCTAAGGCTAAGTGTTGGTCGGTGTTCAATGCAATCCTGGCTATGTGTGTTTATGGAACGGCGTTGTTCCCTAATGTGAAGGATTTTGTAGACGTGCACGCTGTCCAGATATTCACCACGAAGAATCTGGTACCTACCTTGCTTGGGGATCTGTACTATTCGATACACTATAAAAACGAGAAGAGGAGAGGAGGACCTCTTTACTTTTATGATCCAATTTTCTACAAGTGGTTTGCTGATCGCCTTCCCAAATCTGGGGCATTCGTAGACACCAAAGAAACATTGGATTGGTCAAGGAGATTGATGGGATTAAGAGCTGACAACTTGATTTGGATCAATTGTGATTTGTTGGGCCAAGAGATCCTAATTAGTTATGGAGGTTACCCAAACGTACCTTTAATAGGAAGGAAAAGGGGGGTTAATTACAACCCTATTCTTGCTATTAGGCAATTTGTGTATGCTTTGAAAGAGCCGCCAAAGGACCAAGATGTTCAAGAGTCTCTATTTGTGAGTGGGGAAGTCAATCTGGAAGTGTTAAAAGAAGCTGCAAATACTTGGAGAGATCGCCACAAGAAAGGAAAGACTTCTTTTGGAAAGTGTAACAACAAAGCCTTCCCTGCATACGAGGACTGGATTCAGAGGAGAGTAGAGAATGTACTTCTACCATTCTGCAAAGAACCTCCATCTTACCCCCTGCTGATTGAATCTCCGACCACAATTGAGATAGAGAAGTATAACAAACTGTGGGCTAAAAAGGAGAAGCTTCGAGGGGAGAACGGTGAGTTACAAAGAGAAATTTACCAGTTGAAGCACGAGCGAAGTGAAGCTATTCACGTTGCCAAATTGAAGACAGAGCTTCTCGCTAAGAAAGAAAAAGAGCTAGCTGAAGAGGTCACAGCCAGACAAAAGGTAGGGCAAGCTCTAAAAGGTGTCAGCAGGGTTCTAAAGTCAAAGAAGGAAGACATAGCCAAGGCTTGGTCAAAAATTCACAAGTTCAATGCTTACCGAGATACTGCAATAACTGCCAACAAACAGAAAGAAGATAGGTTCCTGGATCAGATCGAGAGTTTGAAGGCGAAGCTTAAGAAGAAAGGCGAAGAGATCTTATCGGGAACATTCCAGAGACACACAATTGAAGAGCAACTAAATGAGGCCATAGCAACTATAGCAGAGCTGAAGGTACGAGCTGAAGTGAAGAGGCCTAGGGGTGAAGGCTCTAGCTTAGGCAGGGGTTCTCAGAGGGTGCCAGACCATGGTGGTTGAGGAGAACTCGCGCATTGACGATAATCTGTAGTTTGTTTTTCTTTGTATCTTGGGTCACCACCAGAATTGTTGGCTGGGATCTTTGCTTTTTTTATTTCAGACTTATTATTGTTATCTTGGATTGTAATCTCTAACAGTGAGTTTCTCTGATTTGTATGAGCAGCAGTTTCATCCTATCTTGTCTTTAAACTGGAATCAAGGGGTGGATCGCCGTGCAAATATTCAAACATGTTCATTTGCATATGCATAATCATAATCATTTTTTGCATCGCAGGTGCTCGTCCCGGGTTTTTCTAACCTTTATTTGGTTGTAGGAAGGATTGATAACCAGCCGTTTCACCGGTATTCTACTAGATCAAATCAGAAGAGAATTATGGAGAAGGTGCAGGCTGACATGGCTGCCATGCAGGCCCGTATAGACCAATTGATGGAGCTGATGCAAGGTGTTGCCCAAGGGTAAGAGCAACTGAGGACTCTGGTCTAACCCCTGGTGGCAAGCATGGATGAAGACGGGGTTCTCCATGGCGGGGTCCATAATGGCGTTGTTGGTAACGGTGCTCAGGAAGGTCCTGTTGGTGTAGAGATCCCCATTCCTGGTGTTGTGATCCCTCCGGGCGGAGGAGAGCAGCTTGTGATTCCTTCTATTGTGGGAGGAAGAAGTGTTTGTACTATTCATGGTCGTCGTTTCGAAGACCAACAAGATGACGTTTTCTCTATGCTAGGCGGGGATGCTGGTCCTCAGGCCGACAATGATCAAAGGTTCAGATTGATTGAAGAACAACTAAGGGGAGTGGTGAATCATAATTCTGTAGGAATGGATTTGGAGGATTTGGGGCTGGTTCCCGAAGTTGTAATTCCGCACAAATTTCAGGTGCCTACTTTTGAGAAATACAATGGTACCACTTGTCCCAAGACGCATGTCAGCGCATACGCAAGGAAGATGGCCGCGTACTCTAAAGATGAGAAATTGTTGATGCATTTCTTCTAGGACAGCCTATCTGGGGCATCCTTAGAATGGTATATGCAATTAGAGAGATGCCATGTTCGTAATTGGAGAGAGTTGGTCGAGGCCTTCATCAAGCACTACCAATATAACACTGATATGGCTCCCAACAGGACCCAGTTACAGAATATGTCTCAGAAGAATAACCAAAGCTTCAAGGAATACGCGCAGAGATGGCGTGAACTAGCGGCAAGGGTGCAGCCACCCATGTTGGAGAAGGAAATGCTGAATTTGTTTATGGATACTTTGCCAGGACGTTATTATGAGAAACTGTTACCTTGCGCGTCAGGCAAGATTGCTGATTTAATCATGGTTGGGGAGATGTTAGAGAGTGGGATCAAAGCTCGGAAAGTGTTAGGTAATGATAGGTCGTCCTCTGGTCAGGGGAAGAAACCCTATGCGAACTACAAGAAGAAGGAGGAAACAAATTCTGTGTCGTCTTACCGAGGTAAAGGAAAGCAGCATCAGAGTTATAACCAGCAGGTAGCTTCAGTGACAATTCCTGCAGTGCTTCCACCTCAGCAGCAGTAAAATCAGGCTCCGCGCCAATATCAGCCAAGGCCTAAATAGAACCGACATTTTGATACTCCACCACTACCGTATTCACAGTTGTTTCAGCATTTGCTACAGTTGCAGTTGATCCAGAAAAGGACTCTAGCTCCTCCCACCGGTAATCCACCTCTGGGTTATAATCCTAACGCCCACTGTGACTTTCATTTTGGGGCACCCGGACACTATATTGAGGACTGCAAAGCTTTTAAGCATGTAGTCCAAGACTTGGTGGATTCAAAAGCCATTAACTTTTCAAATGATGTGCCAAATGTCATCCAAAACCCAATACCGAACCACGGTGGGCAAAGGGTTAATGCTGTGTTAGAGGAGAATGAATCTTTGAATTTGGTTATGGATTGTTATTTCTGCGCTTTTGAGGTTGGCATTTATTTTGCTAAAACTATTCTAGCAGCAAGAAGTTGAAACATGAAGTTCTAATTTGCTGCATTCAACATGTCGAATGAAGATGTCCCATACCTGCTCTTAGGACATCGCGTTTGGATTCAGTTTTAATGCAGTTTCTGTTGCTGTGAATTGTTACTAAATATTCTGTGAATATTTGGTTATCCTATGTGGCATCCAAAGCATTTTTGGATTGTGGTTATATGTTGGTTTTTCGGATTTGCTGCTGTTTCTAATTATGGAGACATAATAGGAAACTTTGGATTGAAGACCTATTTTGTTGGAGTTAATTTTGCAGATTTGTGAGCAGTCTATTTTCTGCGTTTTTGAAGCCCAATTCAGTCCAGATTAAATGCTATATATTGACTGATGTAAACCTAGTTTTAGGTGTAGAACTTACTTGTGTTTTGTTAGGGTTTCGAGTGTATTTTGTGAGCCTAACTGGTATCATTCTGATAACAGTATAAAGACTGGTTTTTTGTGTTGTAAGTTATGTCAGTTACTCATAAGCTTTTAAGCATTGAGTTTCTTGTGTGTCAATTCTCATAAGCTGTGAAGGATTGAGAATTGTGTGTTTTGAAAGTGTGACTTTCGGTTTGTTACTTGTGTGGAAAGATACCAATCACGGGTTGTGGTTGTAGAGGGACTTGAGGAGGGCCTCATACCTAGGTGAGTCTTAGGTAGAAGTCATAGGAAGGGTAGTGATTAAGTGAGCAGATTATTTGGTTTTATATGATCTGTGAATTGATACTATCGTATACTGATTTCGTCCCTGGCTTGGTAGCCCCCAGAGTAGGTGTGTTAGACCGAATTGGGTAAACATATCACTGTGTTATTTACTTTCTGCACTGTTATTTTTATTGTTATCTTGTTCATTGTGTTGGATATCAGTGTCTCAACATTTTTGTAGGACATCTGATATTCGTGCCAGAATTTCAATTGGTATCAGAGTTGGCACCCTTGTTTGGTTCTGGGTGAGTTTCAGGGAAGGTACTTTCTGGTACAATGGACAAGGATGGAGGATTTCTGAACAAACCACCTCTGCTTGATGGTCCAACTATGACTATTGGAAACCAAGGATGATAGCATTCATCAAATCCATGAATGATCAAGCTTGGAAAGCTGTTATAAAAGGACGGGAGCCCCCAAAGGTTAAAGATGAAAAAGGTACCCCTACTGATATGGTGAAGGAAGAGGAAGACTGGGATGATGCAGATTACAAAGGGTCCGTAGGGAATTCCAAAGCCATGAATGCATTGTTCAATGGTGTTAACAAGAATATCTTCAGGTTGATTGAACACTGCACCATTGCTAAAGAGGCGTGGCAGGTCTTGAAGATTGCTCATGAAGGGACCTCAAAAGTGAAGATGTCAAAACTTCAGATTCTTACTACCAGGTTTGAAAATTTGAAGATGAAGGAAGATGAGAGCATTCATGTCTTTAACATGAACATTATTGAGATAGCTAATGCTTCAAGTGCCCTAGGTGAAAAGATGTCTGACAGCAAACTGGTCAGAAAAATCCTCAGATCTCTACCTAAGAGATTTGACATGAAAGTGACTGCTATGAGGAAGCTCAGGACATTGATAAGATGAAAGTGGATGAACTTGTGGGATCACTTCAAACATTTGAATTGGGGATCAGTGAAAAGACTAAAAAGAAGAAGAGTATAGCTTTTGTGTCAAAGGCAAGTGATTCAGAAAGGGAAAGTAATCTGGACAGAGATGAAGGCCTCTCAGAAGACCTGGTGTTACTTGGCAAATAATTTAACAAAGTACTTAGAAGGGTGGATTGGAAGTCAAGATCAAATGTTAGGGACAAGCCATCTGACATCAGTAAAAATTAGAATGTTGGGAGAAATACCAGTACTGAAGATAATTCCAACCAAGAGAGAGGAGCTCAGTGTCATGAGTGTGAAGGTTTTGGGCACAAAAAGTCTGAGTGCCCCACATATCTCAAGAGGCAAAAGAAGGGGCTATCAGTCTCATGGTCAGAATATGACCCTGAAACTGAAACTGATGAGAAGTCTGGAAAGAGGGTCACAACATTAACAGGTGTGTGTGAGTCCGATGAAGAATTAGTCAGTGATGATCTTACTTTTGAAGAGATAACTGCTTCCTATAAGAACTTATGCATTAAAAGTGAAGAAGTGTGTCAGCAGAAAGAAGAACAAAAGAAAATTATTGCTCATCTAAAAGCTGAACAGGTAGAGAATTTGGCTACTATCTCTGATCTAAAAAGTGAAGTGGTTGTTCTGAACTCTAAACTGGATTATGTCATCAAGACAGTCAGAATGCTTAATAGCAGCTCTGATGTGTTTGATGAGATTCTGAAGTCAGGGAGAGATGTTGGGGATGTTAGGGGTCTTGGGTTTAAAAGTTCCAGCAAGATGGACAAGGGAAAATGGCCTGAAGTGACAACTGCTCAACCTAAGAAAGAACTAAAGATGTCGTATAACATGTTGCAACATCCTCACAGACATCAGAAGAATTTCACAAGAAGAAAGAATCAAAGATGGAAATGCCACTATTGTGGAAGGTTTGGCCATATAAAACCCTTCTGCTACAGACTATATGGCTACCCCAAGACTGGGTTACAGTCTAGTAGGAAACAAGAGTGGGTTGGAGCAACGAAAGTATGGACTCCCAAGTGTACTACAGAGGAACACATAGCTCATAAGTCCTTCAGTGTCTTTGCAAGGGAAAAGTGGTACTTCGACAGTGGATGTTCCAGGCACATGACTGGTATCATGGGATGTCTGTTAGATGTTAAGTCTCATCCTGTTAACTACGTGACCTTTGGTAATGAGTCAAAAGGGAGAGTAATAGGTGTTGGAAAACTGGACTGTGAAGGTCAACCCAATCTGGAGGAGGTATTACTTGTTGAAGGCTTAGATGCAAACTTGATCAGCATAAGCCAATTACGTGATCAAGGTCTCAAGGTCAACTTTACCAATTCTGAATGTCTGATAAGAAATAAGAAGGGTAAAGTTATCATGAGAGGTAAGAGAGCGTCTGATAATTGTTATCTGTGGAGTTCTGAGAACACAGGAATAGGCTTGGAGACTAAGAAATATATTGGAAAGACTATTAAGTTAGAACAGGTGCTGATAAATTGTAAAGCAACTCATGATGTGTGCTTGGTGAACTGTAATAATGAGCTTAAATTTAGTAAGTATGCCAGCAAGGTAAGTTTAGAAGGAGAATTTGATAAATGTACTCTTGAGGCGAATCGGGTAATCAAATTCTGCGAATACCGCTCTACTCTGGGCCCAGTCCTCAAACGTATAAATAGGCGGGCAAACACACCATATTTTCAGCAAACTTATTCTACACAAATTCCTCTTGCCCTTTCTCTTCAAAGCTCACATATCTTAGGGTTTTCTCCTAACATTCTCAAGACTGTACCGTGTGATCAATTAAACATGTCTCAACATCATAACTCTGAATCTATGCACGGCTCCTCTGATAACTCTGGTTCTCCACGAATCAATGCTAGAGAGGATGAATCTCTGCGGATGATCAATCTCTCTGATCTAGTGCTAGATATTGCTCCTTTGAATGTTGTGCCGGCTGACCCTAAAGGCAAACAACAAGCTTCTCACACAACGAATGTCAATATTCCAGGTAAGAATTCTAAACTTCTTTCACCTAGGAAGAAAGTCCACTCCATGACTAGTTTGTATGCTGACCAAGTAAGCCCTAGGAAAAACGTGGCGGAAAAGGGGTCTAAATCTGGCTTAGTTAAGAAGAAGAAGGTTACTAAATCATGTGGAGTGAATAAGAATTCCACTGATGATGATGCTGTCAAAAAGGATAAGGAAATTAGGAGGTTGTTGCCACGATTATGAGTGGAATTAAGGCAGATGTCGGGTCTGATGTTCCAACATCCGTGACAGAAAATATAAATAGCAGCCCTACTGATAGGACTGATGGTGGTATTCCCATGCATGTGGACCGTGAAAGAAGGAGTAAGAAGAAAGCTGATGTAAGAAGGAATAATGATGTTATTAATGTTGATGACCTCACTTCTGATGAAGAACTTATTGCTGGAATGCTGAGAAAAATTAAGAGAAGAAGAGAAAAAGTTGTGATAAGTGAAGGCTCCAAGTCTTCGAAACTGCATGGAAAATCTGGAGGTGGGGAAAGAAAAGTTCGAGTAGGCCCTCCTAAACAATGGAGCAAGGTTGTAGTGCCCACTAAGAAGAGAAAGATCACTGATCACAGTGAATCAGACTATGAAGTTGCAACAGATGTCCAGGACATCATAGGTATGAAAACCTCCACCAGCAAAAAGGCTTATGCTGAAAGTTCTATGAGAAATAAAGATAGATGGAGAATTGTAGATCAAAGGAGGATTGCTCTAGAGAGAGAGTTGGGGAAGGATTTCGATAAGTACAAGGAAATCTTGGATCTCATTGCAGCGGCTGGATTGATGAGAACAGTGTCAAAGATGGGACCCTGCTATGGTAATCTGGTCAAGGAATTTATGGTGAACATATCTGAAGAGTGTGATGAGAACAGGGGTGACAACCTCAGAAAGGTATCTGTGAGAGGAGAAGCTGTAACTTTTTCTCCTGAAATTATCAACAACTATCTGGGCAGGAGTAAGGAATCTCAACCCGAGTTAGAGGTTACAGACAATACTGTATGCAAGGAAATTACAGGTGGCTGTGTTAGACACTGGCCAAATGAAAAGAAATTGTCGTCTGGAAAACTTAGTGTCAAATATGCCATCCTCCACAGGATTGCTGTTGTGAATTGGGTTCCTACAAATCACACATCTACTATTTCCTCCACACTTGGCAGATTCATGTATGCTATCGGGAAAAAGATTTCGTTTGATTTTGGATCATACATCTTTGAACAGATTTTGAAACAAGCTAGGTCACCTGCTGTCAAGATGCCTATCTGTTTCCCTTCCTTGATCTGTGGTATTATTCAAGATCAGTGTCCTAATATTGTGTTGAGGGGTGACACTGCGCTCAAAAGAAAACCTCCTCTGTCCCTTCACTACAAGCTACTTGGTGGAGCACATGTCTCAGACATTGTTGGGACATCTTCACAGACTTCCAGTTATGCTAATCTTGATGATGAAGTCATTGCACAGCTGCAATAAACGTGCAATGAACTGGAAGACTCCATCAGAAGAGACACTTCTCGGAAGGCCAAACTCGAACAGCTAATCAAAACACTCATGGAGAAAAGGAATGCTTCTGCTAGGACAGCTGGTAAAGACAAAGAAACTGCTGAAGATGATGCCTCTGTAGAATCTGATAGAGAATGTGAACAGAGTTCAGATAACTCAGGATCTAGGATTGTGATACTGATACTGATGATGTTGCTGATGGAGAGAGTGAAGACATTGCAGAATCTGACGATGATGGTGCTGCAGAATAATGGCATAATTTATGCAGAAGTTTTATTTTGCTTTTGTTGTTTTTGTCTGAACACCTAGAATAGTTTTTCTATGCATCTCTTCTGAACTTTAACTTTGTTGTGTTTTACTTATAACTTGTTCTACTTACCTTTGTCATATTTATGGCTAAAAAGGGGGAGTAGTATGGTGTGTGGAGTGCTTGTGCTGCTGCAGTAGTTGAGGGGAAGATTGTGGAATGTTGCTGATTGTGGAATGTTGCTGCTGTTGAGGGGGAGTTTTGCTATACTGCTTTGATGTGTTTTTTGCTGTGCTGTGTGTTGTATGCAGCTGAATGTATGCAGCTGAAGGGGAATGCTGCTATGCTGGATACTTTTTTGTTGCTATGTGATGTTGGTATTTTGCTGCTGTCTGATATGGATGTTTTTTTTGTGCTGCTTTCTGCTTCTTTGAAAGTTTTTTGTGTGTGTAGTTTTAGCCAAAATAAGCCAAAGGGGGAGATTGTTATTCTGCGCTTTTAAGGTTGGCATTTATTTTGCTAAAACTATTCTAGCAGCAAGAAGTTGAAACATGAAGTTCTAATTTGCTGCATTCAACATGTCGAATGAAGATGTCCCATACCTGCTCTTAGGACATCGCGTTTGGATTAAGTTTTAATGCAGTTTCTGTTGCTGTGAATTGTTACTAAATATTATGTGAATATTTGGTAATCCTATGTGGCATCCAAAGTATTTTTGGATTGTGGTTATATGTTGGTTTTTCGGATTTGCTGCTGTTTTTAATTATGGAGACATAATAGGAAACTTTGGATTGAAGACCTATTTTGTTGGAGTTAATTTTGCAGATTTGTGAGCAGTCTATTTTTTGCGTTTTTGAAGCCCAATTCAGTCCAGATTAAATGCTATATATTGACTGATGTAAACCTAGTTTTAGGTGTGGAACTTACTTGTGTTTTGTTAGGGTTTCAAGTGTATTTTGTGAGCCTAACTGGTATCATTCTGATAACAGTATAAAGACTGGTTTTTTGTGTTGTAAGTTCTGTCAGTTACTCATAAGCTTTTAAACATTGAGTTTCTTGTGTGTCAATTCTCATAAGCTGTGAAGTATTGAGAATTGTGTGTTTTGAAAGTGTGACTTTCGGTTTGTTACTTGTGTGGAAAGATACTAATCACGGGTTGTGGTTGTAGAGGGATTTGAGGAGGGCCTCATACCTAGGTGAGTCTTAGGTAGAAGTCATAGGAAGGGTAGTGATTAAGTGAGCAGATTATTTGGTTTTATATGATCTGTGAATTGATACTATCGTATATTGATTTCGTCCCTGGCTTGGTAGCCCCCAGAGGGGTGGGGTATCCCCTGGATGTGATGAGAATTGTTCAGATTGTATGTCGCAAATGAATGGGTGTGGTTTTTTGAAGTCAGGAATTCAAAAGTTGATAGATGAAGGTCGATTGTAGTTTGACTGATGTAACCAACAGAAAGAAGTTGTTAGCAGGAAAAGTGAGGTTGCTACCATTACTATCCCTTTCAAAACAATCACTATTTCAGGGCCGATAAGACCAGCACCTGTTATTATTACAGCTCCCGGACCCGTACCATATGAGAGCACCAAGGCCATTCCTTGGAACTATGGAGCCGAAGTGTTCGTTAATGGACAGAAACAAGAAATGGTGGGAACTTCTGTAGTGAACTCTTGTGTTGAAAACAATATTGAGGCAGGGGCTATCACGAGAAGTGGTAGAGTCTTTATCCTTTCAAATGATCAAGCTGGTAGTTCTGGACAAGACAAAGGGAAGCAGGTTATAGATAATTCTATGCAAGCACCAGTAGTGAATGACTCCACGGCAGGGCCGATTAATAATTCTTTCTCCGAGAATGTAGAAGAGTTTATGAGACTGATTCGAAAAAGTGATTATAAAACTGTTGATCAATTGCATCAGACTCCGTCCAAGATTTCTATCTTGTCCCTGTTATTGTGTTCCGAGGCACACCGAAATGCACTGCTGAAAGTACTGAATGCTGCTTACGTACGTCCGGAGATCTCAGTTAACCAGTTGGAGGGGGTAGTGGCCCATGTTAATGAGGGTAATGGTTTGGGTTTTACTGATGTTGACTTGACCCCGTCAGGGAGAAACCATAATAATGCCCTACATATTTCTGTTGAGTGTCATGGATTGTTGATGTCTCATGTGCTTATGTGTAATACCCCAAAATTTGCTCTCCCTTTTTTGTCATCTTAGCATAGCATTATCATTTATCATATCATATCCACCTCATTAGCATTGCACTGCATTTAACATAGAAAAATGAAGCATAGCATCTCTCTTACCATCAAGGCATGTGATCAGGTGGAAGGTGGACAATCAAGGGATCATTCAAAGCACAAAAAGGTCAGTCAAGTTGCCTCAAAGCAAGCCAAGAGGTCTTTCATGTCTCATATTATCTCAATTGATCATCCTAAACCTCAAGAAAGTGAGATTCAATAGGAGATTGGAGCAATACATACTTCACTATGCAAGGGATCCAAAAAATGAAGGAAAACCCTCAAAAGAGATGGTTCATTGATTCAAAGTCATCCTCAAATGGCATATCTCATCATCTTTTAAGAGGGTACACAACATACTCTGAGGAATTTGAAATTGAAGACTGCATTTTTCCCTCCTAACCAGAGAGGGCCAAAACTAGGGTTTCTAATAAAATCAAGGAATCTCTGATTTTTTGGACAAAAATTGTTGTCATGGTATTCTACATGTTCTTAAGTGTATGTATGTGGAAAATTACCTCTCAATTGGTTTTAGAAGTGGTTCAATTGGAAGAAAGATAAAAAATCAGAGAAATTGGGGTCAAGTCAAATAATCAGTGGAAAAAGTCAACTCTTGACTTTTTGAGCCCAAATTCATGAAATTCATGTTATATGTGACCAATGTGCAAAATTTGATCAAGAAACTCCAAAGGAATCATAAAAAAATCAAGATGTCGAAAGTTGCCATTTTTGGAAGAAGTAGGGTTTCCAAAAATAGTAGTTTTGGACCATTTTGCATCAGAGTTTGAGCCAAGGCCATTCAAAATCAAGACCTCAAATGAAAATTCCACTCGGCCACAACAAAAGATCTTGTTTTAAGATTCAAATCCATGTGTAGAACATCTCCATTGGATAAAAATTGAGTGAGATATGAATGATCAAAGTTTGAGCAAAGTAGGTCCAAAACCAGGTCATGACCAAGTCTTGCCAGGCCCATGCGCCATCATTTCCTCAAACACTTGGTGTGCCAAATGTTTATCCATTTTTCATCAAGATAAAAGCTTCAAATGGAAAACTTTTCAACATCAAAGTTGTTCCTTGTAGTGCCCTCTTCAATGTTCATGTTGGACAAAATTTCATTTAGTCAAGTTATGATGGAGATATATTGGTCCAAAGTCATGGTGATCATGCTGAAAATCCATGCCATGCACACCTTGCCAACCAACCTCGTTTCCTCGCCCTTGTACCAATTCCCAAACCTTTGTGTTTCAAGTCATTTTTCAACCTTTTCTAAGCATTATGTCAACTCATTTTTCATACCAAAGTTATTCTATTATGATCCCTCTTTCCATTGATTCCAAAACCATGCAGTTTCATGCCATGAACATGGAGAATTCCATTCTCAAACACCCACTGTTACAATGATGACTTGCTGCATAATTCTGGTTCAAGCACACATCAAATACATGACAGAAGTTTGTATGTTTGCTTCCTCATTAAGACCAACACATACCTGCACTCTTTACACACTTGCTCGAGTCATACATGAAAAGGGAAAGGTTGGAAGCTTGCTATAGAAGTTTAGCAGCAAGAACATGGTAACACATTATGAACCAGCCACACCATATCATTGCTCTCCCTAACTAACTTGACTCAGTTAGTTAGGGATGACTCACTTAACTCCACATAACTCAGTTAACTCACTCATTAAACCATGGTTAAGCTCATACTATAAATAAAAATCTCACTCTCTAATTTCATTTGGAACTCCATTTTTCTCATTTCACTCCAAAACACTCTCTACTTTTCTCTCTGATTCTCTAACTCTTTTTCATCAAAAACTTCTTCTCTTGCACGAGATTTTCATCTACTTCATCTTCATCATCATCAATGGAGCATGACTGAATCCACACAATTTCCTCAAGTATACTTCAGCAAGCTTTGAATCTCTTTGCTCTCAAGATAGCATTTATTTTGCTTAGTTTTGAAGCTCCAAGGTTGAAGAAGCAAGTATTTCCTCTGGTTTTCTCAAACTCTACAAGAACTGCAAGATCAGGTTCCAAAGCTCACAAACTCTTCTCTCACGTTTACTTGTTCATTTTGTTGTTTTCATGATTATTTGAGCTTAATAGAAGCGTTTGAACTCCGGCTAGTTGATAGGCCTTCTAAAGGAGTAGTTGCAAAACTTAGGGCATGATTTGATCTCTTCTGTTCTTGCTATGTGTGTGTGTTTCGTGGTTTTTATGAGCATATTCATGATGTACACGAGCTCAGCTTCATTTTGATATACATTTTGTGGATTTCTGGAGAGATTAAAAGTTGCAGACGGTGGTGATTGACCAGAGAAGGTGACCGGAGGTCCCTCTCCGGCCGGTGGTCATTATTTTAGGGTTTTGTTGCAGTTTGAATGAGGACCGTTGGATGATCATTATCGTGTGGCTAAGAATGTGCCAACACATTAAAATAAACGTGCAAGTCATGTGCCATTTTTCTGATTTCAATTAAACATGGTGTGGTGCAGTGCATTGTAGATAATGTGTTCCCTCGCGTGTGTGCATTGATTGTGGTTACTTTGACTGCTTGTTTGACTTGACTTAATCTGATGGCTTTAGTTGCTTTGACCTTGTATTGACTGAGTGTACATGCTAGTTATTGTGGATTGCGCAGACTTGGACCTAGACTATTTTGCTATTCGCACCCCATGTTTTAGAGCCCAAAACATTTTGAACTGGATATTTGCTACGCATGCACCCCCATTCCTTATTCCATTTCATTTTATTTTCTTCATTTTGTACACGTTTTCTTTTTAATTTTTAAAAATACCAAATTGCATCAGAAAATTCTATAAATATTCATGAACATTTCCAAGACATTTAGAAATTTTTTGACATTTTTATTTTCTGATTTTATGACGTTTTTGCCCCTGTTCCATAATTTTCTTTGAATTTCATTTGTGTGCATTCTTAATGTGGTACATGATTTTGTGCATTTTTGTTCTTGATCATTAAAAATAGTTTTGATTTGCTTCTTTTTGAATTGAGTCATTAACATCTTGAAGTATGTCCTATGATTTTTATTTTATTTTTTAGATCATTTTATGACATGTTTGGATGTCCATCTTTGCATTACTTTGCATGTGTATCCAACTTGACTTAAGTGCATTGTATAAAGCCTTTTTGCCTTGATTTCTTGCATGCTATTTTGGTATATGATTCACTTCTGGTTTATGTATCTTTAAAACATGTTTGCTTAATTTCCATGAGTTCATTTAATTTTTGTTTAAGGCATTACATTTGAAGCATAACAACATGTCATATCCTTGTAATATTTGTGCATGTTTACATGTTTTCTTTTGTGCATACTTGCATGATCATTTGCCTATTCCAATGAGCTATTCATGTGACATTATAGGTCATTGGTACACATTATATGTCATCATTGCATATTCATTTTCATTTGAACTTTGTGTATCCTTAATATGTTGTGCTTGCACTTCTTTTCTTTTGAACTTCCATTCCAATTCTTTTCCTTGTATAACTTCTTGAATGTCTTGATGTTTGATCCATGAATAATTTGAGATGTGTATAAACCATTTTCCATTTAGTTCCATTCTGATCCTTGAATTACATGTTTCATTTATGCATGTTTCTTTCATTTCTTTTCATCTTTCATCTCCCTTTTCTTATGATAGCATGTTCTAAAGCCATAGATGATGATTGTTGGTTGTTCACTTGAACTTGCTTGATGATAATCATTTGTTTTCCATATGATGCACATTCTGGTTGTGATTAATAGGATTTGATCTTTCATCTTATTCTTTTGAGCTTTATGGTGCATTAAGTGTTTCTTTTACTTCTTATACTTCTTGTACATGTTTACTAACCATGTAGGGGCTTTGGTAAGTTGCAATTGAGTGTGGATAAGGAATCCACGTTCAAACTTCTTTCCTTTCATCTCTTTTACAATTCAATTTTGTGTTTTGTTAAGCACTTATGTGCTTTCTTTGTTAATAACTCATTACTTCCCCTTTTTGAGTTACAATTCATCTTCTACTTTAGAAGTGAATTGTTTTGCTCATTTCTTATTTAGACTTTAGGTTTAAACCTCACAAACCCTTAGGATCACTCCCTTAATTAATTGATTAGGATTGAGTCTTAGTTCACATAGATTTTACCTTTATCCTCTCTTAAGTCTTTCATCTTCTCATCTCAAAGAAAATTCAAAATATCTAATAAAGGTAGGCATTTATTGCATTTAGGCCTTTCATATAAAGAAAAGATTATAAGGGGTCTTCTCTTATAATCTTAGAATGTGTAGCATATAGCCCATCTTGGGTCAATGTGTTAGACATTTGATCTTGTATGATGGACTTAAATGCAATACTTGTTGAAGGTACAAATAATAAAAACACTTCTTCATTTCATAACCAACAAAAACACTTAATAAATACAAGTATGCTAGTGTGTTTGAACCTTAATAATTGGAACTAAGTATGAGGGCCTTCTTCATCCTTAGTGTATTTTCTTACTCATTCCATCTTGGAATGTGAGGATGTACACATTCCAATGATTAAGATTTAAATACACTATCATATGCAAACAAATAACAAAACACTTCTTTCTAAAAGACAAAAACAAACAATAACGTCTTTCCTTCGGGAATTCTTTTCTCATCTCACTCATTCTTAGCGTACGAACGCGCTTCTACTCGTTCTCTTGCAAGATGGTAACGCACTCGGACTAGCGAGCCTGCAACACCTGAGCTAGAATGTTAGCCGTTCCCTAAAAAATACAAACAATCCATCCCTAGTGAGGGGAACTACGTTGCTCTGATTCTCATGTTCCCGATGAGATACGTAGGCAGTGGGGTAAGGCCCATTCGAGCACTTCTTTTATTTTCCCTTCATTTGTTTCTCGTTCCTTTTCCATCCTTTCTCCTTTCTTTCTTTCAGTTCCTTTTCTAGTATCCTTTTCTATAACCCTTTGATTGAGACAAGCAAGCGTGGATCCCATCGGGTACGATGGACGCGTGGGGGTGCTAATACCTTCCCTGCGCGTAACCGACTCCCGAACCCAGTGCTCTTGGTCGCAAGACCATGCTCTTTCCTTCCTTCAGGTTTATGCGGTGTTTCCTTTCCCTCTCTTGGGATAAATACACATTGCTGGCGACTCTGTTCGGTGCCACTTTCGCGTTTGTACTTGGATGAAAATCCCGGGAGCGACATTGTGGATACTGGATCCTCTTTGAATATTCTACCTAAGAAAGCCTTGATGAAGCTGGACACGAAAGGGTTGATATGCACACCTATTGATTTGGTGGTGCGCGCTTTCGACGGCTCGAAGAGGTCTGTTTTCGGTGAGATTGTGCTACCAATTAAGGTTGGGCCGGAAGTTTTCGATGCTACCTTCTATATCATGGACATCCAACCTACCTACAGCTGTCTGCTGGGTCGTCCATGGATTCACAATGCTGGGGCTGTGACGTCTACATTGCACCAGAAGTTAAAGTATATGGTAGAAGGACATGTGGTGACAGTTTGTGGAGAAGATGATATCATGATAAGCCAGCTATCTACTTTCAAGTATGTGGAGGTAGATGGCGAAATACATGAAACTCTATGTCAGGGTTTCGAAGCAGTGAAGATCACTGAGAAACCTCTCAAGGAAGTGGTAGAGCAGCCTACAGTGGTACATCAGCCGGAGATTTCTATGTCTTCCTTCAAGGATGCGCAAGCCGTGGTTGAAGTCGGCAGTTCACAAAAGTGGGGTTAGATTATTGATGTCCAGGAAAAATGGAATACTCATGGGCTGGGTTATAAGCCACCCAGGCGTCCTGAAGAGCCTCCCAAGTTCTATGGTCCAGTTCGTTTCACCAGTGCCGGTGTGTTCTTTGACAGAGTCAATGCTATTGACGAAGATGGGGATGGTGAT
Organism: Lathyrus tuberosus; assembly: GCA_022829125.1. Classification (NCBI taxonomy): domain Eukaryota; kingdom Viridiplantae; phylum Streptophyta; class Magnoliopsida; order Fabales; family Fabaceae; genus Lathyrus; species Lathyrus tuberosus. Next base: position 117,883 of record JALAZF010000082.1, on the reverse strand, counting down.
TGTGATATGGATAGTTGGATACGCCCATGTGTCCCAGGTCAAAGCCTTCTCAACTGGTCATCGGAAAGAGCCATTCAAGTGACCGGACCAGAGTAATTGCTCTTGTTTGTCATCTATGTTAATCCTACGTTCTGCCCAAGACATAATGATTCTTGTTTGTAGGGCTTGAATGTTTTTGTATGCTTTTCTTTATCATTAATAAAGGACGTTTTCGCATTCAAATGTTTTGATCCCTGTTTTTCTGTTTTTATTTTTGCATTAAAACAACAGTAAAATGGAAATGTGTTTTTGTTTGATGAATCCATAATAAACATATATCATCAATCATGCAGGTTTTCTTGTTCAGATTCCACCCCTCATGATTCAGCTATGGCCCGATACAACTTCGACAATCCCATATATCAAGCTGAAGAGGGGGCTGATGAAGATTGTGAATTCCCCGAGGAATTGGCCAGGCAGTTAAATCAGGAGGAAAAGGTCATTCTGCCTCATCAGGAGGAAATCGAGGTTGTTAACTTGGGAACCGAGGACGCAAAGAAAGAGGTACGAATTGGGGCTGCTTTGGAAGACACTGTCAAGGGAAGATTAATTCAAATGCTCCGAGAGTATGTGGATATCTTCGCCTGGTCTTACCAAGACATGCCTGGGCTCGACACTGACATCGTGGTACACCGACTGCCGCTCAAAGAAGGATGTGCTCCGGTTAAGCAGAAGCTGAGAAGGACGAAACCGGAAATGTCTGTCAAGATTAAAGAAGAGGTTCAGAAACAGTTATATGCTAGGTTTCTTGTTGTAACGAATTATCCTCCATGGGTTGCTAATATTGTACCTATACCTAAGAAGGATGGAAAGGTCAGGATGTGCGTTGATTACAGAGATCTGAATAGAGAAAGCCCAAAAGACGACTTCCTGCTTCCTCATATTGACGTGTTAGTGGACAACACCGCTCAGTATTCTGTGTTTTCCTTCATGGATGGCTTCTCTTGGTATAACCAAATCAAGATGGCCCCAGAGGACATGGAGAAAACGACGTTCATAGCACCATGGGGAGCATTCTGTTACAAAGTGATGCCCTTTGGATTGAAAAATGCTGGGGCAACCTATTAGCAGGCGATGGTGACTTTCTTTCATGATATGATTCACAAAGAGATCGAGGTCTATGTTGATGACATGATTGCGAAGTCACAGACGGAGGAAGAACATATGGTTAATCTTCAAAAATTGTTTGAAAGGTTGAGAAAGTTCGGACTGAGGTTGAATCCGAACAAGTGCACCTTCGGGGTGATATCTGGAAAGCTACTTGGGTTTATTGTCAGCAAAAAAGGTATCGAGGTTGACCCTGCTAAAGTAAAAGCCATTCAAGAAATGCCTGAACCAAGAACAGAAAAAGAGGTTCGTGGTTTCTTAGGGAGGTTGAACTACATTGCTAGATTCATCTCTCATCTTACAGCCACGTGTGAACTGATATTCAAGTTGCTAAGAAAAGATCAAGAGGTCAGGTGGAACGAAAATTGTCAAAGGGCATTCGAAAAAATAAAAGAATATTTGCAGGAACCTCTGGTCCTTATGCCGCCAGTGCCAGGAAGGCCTCTGATTATGTAGCTTACGGTTCTTGAGAACTCAATGGGGTGTGTGCTCGGTCAACACGACGGGTCAGGTAGAAAAGAGCATGCCATCTACTACCTGAGTAAGAAATTTACTGATTGTGAGTCAAGGTACTCGATGCTGGAGAAAACATGTTGTGCACTCGCTTGGGCAGCTAAGCGTTTGAGGCAGTATATGTTAAACCACACAACCCTCTTGATTTCGAAGATGGATCCGATCAAGTACGTGTTTGAAAAGCAGGCGCTTTCTGGTAGAATAGCCCGTTGGCAGATGGTTCAGACAGTATACGATATTCAATATGTTTCCCAAAAAGCCATCAAGGGAAGTGTTTTGTCAGAATATCTCGTTGAACAACTAATTGAGGATTATCAACCGATGAAGTTCAAATTTCCTCATGAGCACATTATGTATCTGAAGATGAAAGACTGTGAAGAGCCTCTACCTGATGAAGGGCCAGAAATTGGGTCCCAATGGAAGTTGGTTTTTGATGGGGCTGTTAATTCATACAATAACAGAATCGGGGCAGTCATTATGACTCCGAAAGGTTCTCACATACCTTTCACTGCCCGATTAGCGTTCATATGCACCAACAATGAGGCAGAGTATGAAGCATGCATCATAGGGTTAGAAGAAGCAATTGATTTGAGAATCAAGAACCTCGATGTTTATGGTGATTCCACGTTGGTAGTTAATCAGATTACAGGAGAATGGGAACCTCGTCAATCGAACTTGGTGCCTTATAACAACTATGCCAGAAGGTTGTTACCTTTCTTTTGACAGAATTGACTTCCATCATATACCCCGGTTGGAGAATCAGATGGCCGATGAGTTGGCAATGTTGTCTTCGATGTATCAGGTGAATCGCTGGAATGAAACTCCTTCGATCAGAATCATGCGTCTGGACAGACCAACTTTTGTGTTTTCAGTTGAAGGCATATCAGATGGAAAACCTTGGTATCATGATATTAAGGTTTTTTCTGAAGAGTCAAGAGTATCCAAGGGGTGCATCCACCAAAGATAAGAAGACTTTGAGGAGGTTGGCAGGAAATTTCTTTCTGAATAAAGATGATGTGCTATACAAAAGGAATTTTGACATGGTCTTGCTACGTTGTGTTGATGAACACGAGGCAAACCTGTTAATGGAAGAAATTCATGAGGGATCTTTCGGTACACATGCCAATGGGCATGCTATGGCCAGAAAACTGCTGAGAGCGGGGTATTATTGGATGACTATGGAATCTGATTGTTTCAAATATGCCCAGAAATGTCATAAATGCCAAATTTATGCTGATAAGGTGCATGTGCCGCCTACTCCTCTGAATGTATTGTCATCACCTTGGCCTTTTGCTATGTGGGGCATTGATATGATTGGGAAGTTTGAGACAACTGCCTCTAATGGGCATCGTTTCATTTTGGTTGCCATTGATTATTTCACGAAGTGGGTGGAAGCAGCCTCATTTGCTAATGTCACCAGACAAGTGGTAGCCAGATTTATCAAGAAGGACATCATCTGCCGGTATGGAGTCCCGGAGAGAATCATTACTGATAATGGTTCAAATTTGAATAACAAGATGATGAAGGAGCTATGTCAGAGCTTTAAGATTGAACATCACAATTCTTCTCCCTACCGTCTGAAGATGAATGGGGCCATTGAAGTGGCAAATAAGAACATCAAGAAGATTGTGCAGAAAATGGTAGTGACCTATAAAGACTGGCATGAGATGTTGCCTTATACTTTACATGGTTATCGTACTTCGGTATGCACATCGACTGGGGCAACACCTTTTTCACTGGTATATGGTATGGAAGCAGTTCTACCATTAGAGGTTGAGATTCCTTCTTTAAGAATCCTGGAAGACGTGAAGTTTGATGAAGCTGAGTGGGTGCGTTCCAGACTGGATCAGCTGAACCTTATTGAAGAGAAGAGATTGGCAGTCATTGCACACGGTCGGTTGTATCAGAGCAGGATGAAGAGAGCCTTTGATCAGAAAGTGCGTCCTCGGTGTTTTTAGACTGGTGATTTGGTTTTGAAAAGGATCCTTCCTCCTCAGACAGATCACAGGGGCAAATGGACTCCAAATTACGAAGGGCCATATGTAGTAAGACAGGTTTTCTCTGGTGGAGCCTTATTACTCTCAACTATGGATGGCGAGGATTTTACGTCCCCCGTGAACGCAGACGTAATAAAAAAATACTTTGCATAAAAGAGACCCGCTGGACACAAAAAGAAAGTCCAGGAAAAAAAGGGGCATCCCAGTGGATTGAAAACCCGAAAAGGGCGATCCAGGAAAAAATTAGGGATTCGAAAGCAAACGGCTACAATCTGCGTTCAATCTGTCAACACTTTTGATACTTGGAAATTTCGAAGGAAAGGAATCAGTCCAGTCAGTCTTTTCAAAGGCCAAAGCATATGCGGATAAGCGAGGCATATTGGGTCATAGCTGAATTGAATCATGGTGGATATCTGTTTCCCACATTGCCGACATGTGTATTTTCTTTTATTTCTTTTGTGCAATTACCTCTTTTCAGGAATTGCTTCCGAATGTAAATGCCTATTTACAGGCCAATTCCATTCAATAAAATTTTCATTTCACTCAAAAGCTTTCCATTTGTGTTTTTACTTTTACTGTTTTGTTTGTGAAAACGTCCGATATTTTGATAAAAAATTGCATGCGAAAATGTTAAGCTCTGCGAAGCATATCAGAAAATAGTGGAAATTGCTTAGGCAACGGTCGTTGTATTGGTAATAGAAGTAGCCTTTTTGCATATAGAACTTTCTGTTGATTCTGTTTGCAGGGTAATAGGTTTGTCCTTCCCCAGTAGAGCTACTCTCCTCGACATTGAAAAGTTCATCCTCCTCGGCAGAATGTTGTTTTCCCAGCCAGGGTGTCGAGGATTATCTTCCTCAGCAGAGTACAGAGGATTATTTCCCCAGCTAGAGTTTTGGTTGTTTCATTACTCTTTCTGCAAACAATCAGAAGTTGATGCTGACGCATCCCCAGCAAGAGACTTATAGAATATCTTCTTTGGACAAAGATGTTATTTTCCCCGCAGGGCCTGAGCACTCATTCTCCTCAGCTAGTCGAGAAATGTTTTCCTCACCAGCAACGGTATGAGTTAATCCCCTCAGATGAGTAAGCTTGATGTTATCCTCTAGCAGGGTGAATGTCAGCATCTATTGTTCCTCAAGCAGGTTTGTTGGTCATGGCCGGTACTCCCCAACAGGGTAAAAGTACTAATATTCCCCGGTAGGGTAAAAGCAAGGGCATCTCCCAATAGCAGGTTGAGTTCAGTAATATCCCTAAACAGGTTTGGAATTATTTACTTGTCTCCCTAAGCAAAGTTTGATGGTGATCTTCAAAGTGGTTTGATCAACAGCGGTTGATATCTCCAGTAGGTCCTAAGTCCAATTGTTATTGGCATTCTTTCAGATCCAGGTAAAAGTCATTGGTAATCCCCAGCGGAGAGGAAATTTCTCTTCGGGTTCCATCTTCAATATTCATTTCTATCCATCCCCAGCAGATTGGATCTTCTCTCGGAGTTTTCATATCCAGCAGAGTTTGTGATCAGGATCTTCCTCAGCAGAGTGAAGTCTTCCTCAGCAGGGTCTTTTATTTCAAAGGACAATTTAGTTTGTCATCCCCAGTGGAGCTGCCTTGGTCTTCAGCATTTATTTTGCTGAGATGCCCTTTTGCATTGCATAAGCATTTTTGCATGGCATCCTCCCAAAAGCGTAGCATTTCCATTTCGTATGGAGCATTACGCCATAGAAAAATTCAAACATATGCATTCGAAGCATAAGCCAGGTTTGATATCCTTCACCAGTTTCTTTCCCCAGCAGAAAGTAACAAAATTCAGAAAATGTTGGTTAATACTACACCACAACCAGTGGATTCGTCCTTTTTGTTCGTCCATCCTATGCTCCCCTGCAGAGTTGTCTGTTTAGATTTCTTTATCCCCCGGCGGAGTCATCTTTGTGGAACTGTCGATTCTACATATTGTTGTTTGAAAGTCCACCTTCGGCTTGGTCTTTCTCTTTTCTCGAGTTCGCCTTCGGCCATCCTCACACCCGCTGTTATCTTGTTATCCCCAGTAAAGTCCACCTTCGGCTTGGTCTTTCTTTTTCAAGTCCACCTTCGGCATGGTCTCGTATCCTTCGCTTGAAAGTCTACCTTCGGCATAGTCTTTCTTCGAAAGCCCATATTCGGCTTGGTCTTTCTTTTTCAAGTCCACCTTCGGCATGGTCTCGTATCCTTTGTTTGAGAGTCTACCTTCGGCATAGTCTTTCTTTAAAAACCCACCTTCTGCTTGGTCTTCCATTTTCGAGTCCACCTTCGGCATGGTCTAGTATCCTTCGCTTGAAAGTCTACCTTCGGCATAGTCTTTCTTCGAAAGCCCATCTTCGGCTTGGTCATTCTTTTTCGAGTCCACCTTCGGCATGGTCAAGTATCCTTTGTTTGAGAGTCTACCTTCGGCATAGTCTTTCTTTGAAAACCCACCTTCTGCTTGGTCTTCCATTTTTGAGTCCACGTTCGGCATGGTCTCGTATCCTTCGTTTGAAAGTCTACCTTCGGCAATCTTTCTTTGAAAGCCCACCTTCGGCTTGATCTTTCTTTTTCGAGTCCACCTTTGGCATAGTCTCGTATCATTTGTTTGAGAGTCTACCTTCGGCATAGTCATTCTTTGAAAGCCCACCTTCGGCTTAGTCTTTATTTTTCGAGTCCACCTTCGGCATGGTCTCGTATCCTTTGTTTGAGAGTTTACCTTCGGCATAGTCTTTCTTTGAAAATCCCCCATCGGCTTGGTCTTTCTTTTTGGAGTCCACCTTCGGCATGGTCTCATATCCTTCGTTTGAAAGTCTATCTTCGGCATAGTCTTTCTTTGAAATCCCACCTTCGGCTTGGACTTTCTTTTCCGAGTCCACCTTCGGCATGGTCTCGTATCCTTTGTTTGAGAGTCTACCTTCGGCATAGTGTTTCTTTGAAAACCCACCTTCGGCTTGGTCTTTCTTTTTTGAGTCCACCTTCAGCATGGTCTCGTATCCTTCGTTTGAAAGTCTACCTTCGGCATAGTCTTTCTTCGAAAGCCCACCTTCGGCTTGGTCTTTCTCCACCTTCGGCATGGTCTCGTATCCTTCGTTTGAAAGTCTACCTTCGGCAAAGTCTTTCTTTGAAAGCCCACCTTCGGCTTGGCTTTCTCCACCTTCGGCATGGTCTCCTATCCTTCGCTTGAAAGTCTACCTTCGGCATGGTCTTTCTTTGAAAAACCCACCTTCGGCTTGGTCTTTCTTTTTCGAGTCCAACTTCGGCATGGTCTCGTATCCTTCATTTGAAAGTCTACCTTCGGCATAGTTTTTCTTTGAATGCCCACCTTCGGCTTGGTCTTTCTTTTTCGAGTCCACCTTCGGCATGGTCTCGTATCCTTTGTTTGAAAGTATACCTTCGGCATAGTCTTTCTTTGAAAGCCCACCTTCGGCTTGGTCTTTCTTTTTCGAGTCCACCTTCGGCATGGTCTCGTATCCTTTGTTTGAAAGTCTACCTTCAGCATAGTCTTTCTTTGAAAGCCCACCTTCGGCTTGGTCTTTCTTTTTCGAGTCCACCTTCAGCATGGTCTCGTATCCTTCATTTGAAAGTCTACCTACGGCATAATCTTTCTTTGAAAGCCCACCTTCGGCTTGGTATTTCTTTTTCGAGTCCACCTTCGGCATGGTCTCGTATCTTTCATTTGAAAGTCTACCTTCGGCATAGTCTTTCTTTGAAAGCCCACCTTCGGCTAGGCCTTTCTTTTTCGAATCCACCTTCGACATGGTCTCGTATCCTTTGTTTGAAAGTCTACCTTCCGCATAGTCTTTCTTTGAAAGCCCATCTTCAGCTTGGTCTTTCTTTTTTCGAGTCCACCTTCGGCATGGTCTCGTTTCCTTTGTTCGACAGTCTACCTTCGGTATAGTCTTTCTTCGAAAGCCCACCTTCGGCTTGGTCTTTCTTTTCGAGTCCGCCTTCGGCCATTCTCGTAGTATCCTTATATCCCTAGTTTAGTCCGCCTTCGGCCGGTCTGCCTTTCCGAGTTAGCCTTCAACCGTTCTCGTATTCGCGTTATTTCATCATCCCCACAGGTTGCAAATTTCTAGGTTATTTTGGTATTCAATCTTCGTGTATCCCGATTGTCTAAAAGTCGTTTCTTCCATACCCTCGGATCCAAGAAGCTTGAATAGGGGCAGTTGTAACACCTCAAAATTTGCCATAGTGTTGCTAACCTTTTGGCTTATGCTTTATTTCATATGCATCGTGATTTTTGCATTTTGCATGTTTCTTTTGGGCATGGTGTCGCTCCCGGGATTTTCATCCAAGTACAAACGCGAAAGTGGCACCGAAACAGAGTCACCAGCAATGTGTATTTATCCCAAGAGAGGGAAAGGAAACACTGCATAAACCTGAGAGAAGGAAAGAGCATGGTCTTGCGACCAAGAGAACTAGGTTTGGGAGTCGGTTACGCGAAGGGAAGGTATTAGCACCCCCACGCGTCCATCGTACCCGATGGGATCCACGCTTGCTGGTCTCGATCAAAGGGTATCGTCGTCTGGAGCTCCACTGCTACTGGAAAGAAAAAGGAACTGGAACGGAAAAGAACGGAGAAATGAAGAAGAAAAAAAAAGAAGTGACTCGATAGGACATTATCGTTGTCCTAGGCCTACGTATTCCCTCAGTGCAATGGGAAAGACAGAGTCAACGTAGTTCGACGGACTACGGGGAAAGGTTGCTCGTCGAGATATCGCATCTCGTGCCTACGTATCTTCGATCAGACGAGAAAGAAGAATCAGAGCAAACGTAGTTAGGTTCAACAAGGGTTGCTTTGTTTGTGTTTTTTAGTGGAAACGTCAGAGTGCGCGTCCCAGCAGTTAGGTGTTGCAACTCGCTATATGGAGACTTAGGCGTTACTTGTTTGTGGTAGAACAAACATGACGAATCCTTTTAGAAAGGAGTGAAGAGATGAGAAGAGAATTTGTTTGTTTGTTTTTGTCATTTAGAAAGAAGTATTTTGATTATTTTTGTGTTAGTAACACGTATTGCATTCAAGTCTATGATGTGTCGCTCCCGGGATTTTCATCCAGGTACAAACGCGAAAGTGGCACCGAAACAGAGTCGCCAGCAATGTGTATTTATCCCAATAGAGGGAAAGGAAACACTGCATAAACCTGAGGGAAAGGAAAAGAGCATGGTCTCGTGACCAAGAGAAACTGGGTCCGGGAGTCGGTTACGCGAGAGGAAGGTATTAGCACCCCCTCACATCCATCGTACCCAATGGGATCCACGCTTGCTGCTTCAATCAAAGGGTGTAAGGAAAGGATACTGGAAAAGGAACTGCTAACTGGTGAACTGGAAAAGGAAAGGAGAGAAAGAGAAACAAATGTAGGGAAAATAAAAGAAGTGCTCGAATGGGCCCTACCCCACTGCCTACGTATCTCATCGGGCGCATGAGAATCAGAGCGACGTAGTTCCCCTCACTAGGGATGGATTGTTTATGTTTTTTTAGGGAACGACAATAGTTCTAGCTCAGGTGTTGCAAGCTCGCTGGTCCGAGTGCGTTACCATCTTGCAAGAGAACGAGAAGGAGCACGTTCGTACGTTAAGAATGAATGAAATGAGAAAAGAATTCCCGAAGGGAAGACGTTATTGTTCGTTTTTTGTCTTTTAAGCAAGAAGTGTTTTTTGATTATGTGTGTTTTGTAACTCGTTTTGTATTTAAGTCCTTCATATAGGATCGAATGCCTCACATATCGACCCAAGACGGGACGCAGGCTAAACATTCCAAGAAAATGAGAGAAGACCCCACATTTCCTTGTTCCCACATGAAAGGCCTAAATACAATAGGTGTTATGCCTTTATTAAGTATTTTTTACTTTTTGTTTGAAGATGAGAAGAAGAGACTCAAATGCGGATCAAAGGTGAGAATCTAATGAAGGATACTAAGACTCAATCCTAATGTTATCATACATGGTGATCCTAAGGTTTAGTGAGGTTTAAGAAACCTACTTCTAAAAGAAAGAAGAAGAAGAGAAAAAGAAACAACTTACTTTCAAAAAGGAAGTTAAGTTGATCTTAAAGAGGGATGAAAGAACAGTTATTCAAGGAAAGCATGTGAATGCTTATCAAACACACATTTGAATGATTAGATGAAATAAGAGAATAAAAAAGGAGGAAATGTATGTGGAACTAAGCCCACACACTTACTTACCTTTAGTACCTACATGAAAATGCTAGCTCACAAAATTATTTACAAGTAGGAATTAATGGGAGAAGCAACAAGTAATGATAAAATCAATTAAGGACTAAGGAACCAAGATCTTAAGAGATACAAATTAACCAAAGTCAGAATCTACACCATAAGAATGATCTCTAAGATTAAGATACCAAACACAAATGAATTATGCACACACAAAACACTAATCATCAATGAAGTGCATCATGGAAGAAATAAAGAAAGAATGAGTGAACATGTAAAGTGATCATGCAATCATGCTTCAAATAATATCAAAGTCAGAATGTGGATGACCCAAACATGTGCCTAAACATGATATATAAACGTCATATGAGGCATACAATCAAGCATCCAAGCCCTAAGAGTGATTAGGAGAAGAAGTGAGAAGATATGAATCATGAATTAATATGGAAAGAAAACATTCATGGCATAAATCAAACCTACAAAAATTTAAGATGAAACTCAAGTACCAAAGTCATAAGTTATAGGCCATATTAGGATGAAAATAAAATGCTCAAACCAAACACATTCAAGCAATTGCAAGTCATTTAGAAGCTAGAAGCAAAAGAAACATGCATTTGAATGAAACATGTACAAGTATGCAAAGTAAGACATAAATGACATATGAAATGAATGAAACACTTCAAATTCAGAGGCATACTTCATATGAAATGCAAATGGATAATGTAACATGGCATAAGCAAACCAATTACAAGTCAAGTAGAATCATAGATGCAAAAGAATGAGAAGATAAATCAAAAAAGACATGTGAAACAAGTATAGAACATGTACATAAAAAGACATCAACTTCAAACTAAGGACCTATAATTTCACTCACCAGACCTATAATGATCTAAACATGGCTCAAGAAGTCAAGCAAAATGATATCATACAATGGGACAAGTGCCTTCTCAAGCAAGTAAATAAAACATGATCAAAGAATTTCACAAAAATGGACCTCCAACAAGGGTCATCAAACAAATGCCAAATATGATTCAAAAATCATCAAATTAGGTCTCAAGAGACCTCAACCAGAGGCAAATATCATACTAAAAACTCATGCAAAGAATCACAACTACACTCAATCAAATAGGCATGGCAAAGTCAATAAGATTTCACATGATCATGCACAAAGAAATGACTCAAAAATGATGCAAAGATGGTTTTAAAAATATAACAAAAATGTTTTTATATACTTCAAGGTGTCCTTTAACATATGCAAAGAGAATGAGGATCAAACTATGTACCAATGATGAGAAACAAACTCAACAAGATCAAGTGTGCACAAATGCACCATTTCAAAAAGAAATTAAACAACAATTAATCTTGAGGCAAAAAAATAATAAAAAAATAAAAAGTAAAATTTTTAAAAATTTTATAAATCTATGAAGATGCTTCATGAATTTTATTATGATTTTTAGAAGTCATTTACTATTTTTAAAAATCAAAATCCAAACAGATGTGAAAAAGAAATTAAAAGAATAAAAGAAAATGAGAAGGGGTGTATCCATAGTAATTTTCACATCCAAAATTTACAATGGGCTCAGAGTGGGGGTGCAAATAACAAATATGAATTCAGACTAACACGCGTGATTGTGTGTTCTTATGTATATGCGCAGTTACCATAAGGATGCAATCCTAGCCATGCAATGAATCAAATAATCTGATCTAACGCACCACATATCACACACACCACAGTAATCATGCACATGCACACACCAAGACATTCAGATTAAAATAAATTGCACGCGCATGGCACATGACTTCATTAATTTGTTGGCAACACATCAACCATTGGATCAGTTAGATAGAATCAATCACAAATGATGAACGAATCATACTGAAAGCACACAGTAATAACCATGGATCACATGTACTCAAACACTCAGTTTATGAAAGAATTTTAATGTGCTGGCAACATATCAGCCACACGATGCACAAATCAAATGGCCAGGATTCAAACTTACAAAACCCTAGAATTACAACTCACCGGCCGGATAAGGACCTCCGGTCATCATCTCCGGCGAGCAACCACCACCTGCAACCTTACATGCTCACAGAAATGCACAATTCGCACACCAAAATGAAGAGGAAGTAATGGAGATCAAGAATACACACTTATTTTTCATAGATCATGTGTATACAACACAAACCGAGCCAAAACAATTTTCCCTAAAATCACACCTAAGCTCCTAAAGAGCCTATCAACTAGCCAGGACTCACGCATAGCTTCTAGTAAGCTCTAAACAACATTAAACAAGTTGAATCTAGTAGAAAAATGTTGAGAAATGGAACCTGAAATATGATGAAACTTTGGATCTTACAAGAATACCAGAGAATACGCTTCTCCCTCTAGCTTTCAACTGGCCAAATAAAGGCTTTGGAGCTTGAAATCTTGAAGAGAATACAACTGAAAATTCAACCGTATGGAAGCTGAACTTGATGATTTGAATCTGTCTACTCTTGTTCTTGATCCACAATGGAATAATGATGATGATGGAGATGAAAAGTGATAGAGAACTTCGTGTGAAATCAGAGAAAGAATGGAAAACTCAGAGAGAAATCTTTGAGAGAAGACTTGAAGTGTTTTAGAGGGAGTGTGAGAAATGAGAGTTGAAAATGAAAAATGAAGTGAAACTTTGATTTATAGTTTGAGTTAAATGTGAACCTGAGTTGGTTAAGGTGATTTTATTGAGTTAACTGAGTTCACCCTAACTAACAGAGTCAAGTTAGTTAGGGGTGGTTAGTGAGCTTGGTTATGGTGTGGAAATGTTCATGGTACATAGGGTGAGGTGGAGTGAAAAGAATGGTGATGATGGCACGGCTGGTGGTGAGCTGCAGCAGAGAAACTTGCCATGTAAGCTTTTATTCTTTTCTCATTTGATGTATGAGAAGGCATGATATGAATTGTGTAAGAAAAATGTTTGGTTAAAAGTGGAAAGGAATATAAGGTGTGTATGCGTGTAGACTGGGACATGACAACAACAACAACAACAACTCAATTCCTTCTAATCTCAGCAGCTTGAAACATGGAACTTTGTGAAGAGCATTCTCTCACTCTAGTGCATGAAATCATGAGGTTTATGTGGCATTGAAAAGATGATGGATCATAGAACAATATTGGTGTGAGAATTGGGTTGAATTGAGGTGTGTAAGAGGTTGGAAAATAGCTTAGAACATCCATGTTTGAAACTGGTGGAAGGGCGAGGCATGTTGTGGCATGACAAGGCAACATGGCGCATGGATTTTCAGCATGGTCATACCAACTTGGAACCAATATATCTTCATCATAACTTGATCAAATCAAAATTTGTCCAACATCAACATTGAAGAGGGCATGGCAAGGAACAACTTTAATTTTGAAGAGCTTTTCATTTGGAGCCTCTATCTTGGAGAAATTCAGCTTGACATTTGGAACACCAAGTGTTTGTCAAAATTATGGCCGGTGGGCTTGGTCACGCTTGGTCATGACTTGATTTTCGACCTACTTTTCTCAAACTTTGATCAACCATAACCCACTCAATTTTTATCCAATGGAGGAGTTATTTATATGGATTTGAAGCTTAGAACATGAACTTTAATTGGCTCAACTTAGGCCTGAGGTTTGAAGCTTTTATCTTGGAGAAAGAGAGCCTCAAAGTAGGGTGCAAAATGGTCCAAACTTACTATTTTTGGCAACCTTAAAGTTTCTATTTTTGGCAGTTTTGTGATTTCTTGATTTTTCATTATTCCTCCATCATTTCATGATAAAATTTTGTCCATTGTACATATGTAACATGAATTTCATGAATTTGACCTTAGAAAGTCAAGAGTTGACTTTTTTCACTGCACAGTTGACTTTTTCCCCAATTTCTTGATTATCAAGCAACTGACCAATTGAAACTCCTCTGAAACCAATTGATGAGCAATTTTCCATCCATATACACTTAAGAACATAAGGAATACCATGAGATCAAGTCTTGCCCAAAAATCAGAGATAAACTGCTTTTTAGGTCAAACCCTAATTTTGGCACCCTCTGGTTAGGAGGAAATAGCACATCCTCCAAATCCAAATTCCTCTGAATATGATGTGTATCCTCTCAAACAAAGATGAGATATGCCCTTTGGAGATGATAAAAACTCAAAGAGCTTGCCCATTTGAGGGTCATATCCCAACTTTGGACTACCTTGTGCAGGAAATTATGCACTGTCCAATCTTCTTGATGGATTCCCTTCTTTCAATGACTTGTGAGATCAAATGGAGATGATACATGATGTAAGAGATCCTTGAGGCTTGTTGGAAGACTCTTGGCTCTGGTTCCCTTGCTTTGGATGATCTACACCTCTGAGAAACAACCGATCACATGCCCTTATGCAATATGCAATGTTATATGCTTGATGTTTTATTTTTTCTATGCTTGAATGCAATGCAATGAAATGAAAGCTCATGCTAAATGATATGAAGAGATGAGAGGGAAAATTTTGGGGTATTACAGCTGCCCCTATTCAATCACTGTAGACCTGAATGAATGATAGCGGTTGCTGTCAGACTTTCAAGATATGGAGGGATTGAATACCAAAATAACCAGAAAATTTGCACTCGGTAAAGAAGAAGAAAAGGGATATAAACCCAACCAAATGACTTCTGCTTGAATAAAACTCTGATGAGAAGAATAACACTGGAGAGATGTCTTTTTGAACAACGCCAGACGACTACTGGCTTGCCACGCTACGGGTGGACTGTAACAACGTCTTTTGTACAAAGCCAGATGACTACTGGCTTGCCACACTACGGGTGGACTTTAACAATGTCTTTTGTACAAAGCCAGACGACTACTGGCTTGCCACACTACGAGTGAACTGTCTTTTTTTGAATGGAGTCAGAAGACTACTGACTTGCCACACTACGGGTGGACTTTTGCCAATCTACGGTTGGACTTTGCAGCTGAATTACCACACTGTGGATAGACTTTTGCCAATCTATGGTTGGACTTGCTGATGATTTGCCACCCTTGGATGGTCTTTTGCCAATCTACGGTTGGACTTAGCTGCGGTCTTTTAAAGGGAGTCAGACGACTACTGACTTGCCACACTACGGGTGGACTTTTGCCAATCTACAGTTGGACTTTAAAAAATTGCCACCCTTGGATGGACCTTTTGCCAATCTGCGGTTGGACTTTAAGAATTTGCCACCCTTGGATGGACCTTTTTCCAATTTGCGGTTGGACTTTAAGAATTTGCCACCCTTGGATGGACCTTTTGCCAATCTACGATTGGACTTTAAGAATTTGCCACCCTTGGTGGGAACTTTTGCCAATCTACGGTTGGACTTTAAGAATTTGCCACCTTGGGATGGACCTTTTGCCAATCTACGGTTGGACTTTAAGAAAACAATCAACATTGGATTACGCTCTGCATCCATGTCAGACATCTCTGCTGACTCTGCTGAGGAACAATAATCAATGATTTGATCTTAGAGACTCCTGAAACGATAATATCTCTGCTGGAGAATAAATGAATAATCCGTCTGCTTCGAACTGTCAGGCTTGCCAAAAATAAATTGGACTTTGGGATATGAGGGGAAATGATGATTCTGCCATGAATTACTTCATCTGCTTGGGGATGAATTCTGGTCACGGCAACTCCGCTGGGGATGAGAATTTTTGCATGACGTCCTGCTTGGGAAGAAAAGTCATTAAAACTCTGCTTGAGGATCTATCAAACCCGAGATCCTTTGCGGGGAGAATCAACTTGCTAACCCGGCTGGGGAAAGAATGTACTAACACCTTGCTGAGGAATAGATTCTGTTGATCAAAAAGCCTCTGTGGGGACAAAAACAACAACTCAGTTGGGGAATATTGTTGACAAAATTCCATGCTGAACTTTGTGGGGAGTACAACTATCAGAGATACGATCTGGCTGGGAATCAGGGCTACTCTGCCGAGGATATGCAAATCCTGGTTAGAACATTTCACTGCAACTTGCTAGGAAAGAGTCCTTAGATCGGCTGGGGAAACCCAAAACAATTCCACGGTAATATGCTGAGGAATAAGACTGTCGAGCTTAGGATAAGTGTCACACTGCCCCATGTTAGGCGAACTTTCCGTTTGACGACTCCGTTGGGGATAATGAGTTTATAACAAACTCTGCTGGGGAGAATCGCTTTCAAGCATCTCGTGCTGGGGAATGCCTTTTAAGAGGATTTTACAGAAGACCAAGCGTCTTCCAACCCTACTGGGGATAATAGATCGGGAACATCTCCCTGCTGGGGAAATCCAAAATGCCCCATGCTCGGGAGGGTCAACAACTTGCTCTTTGCTCCATGATACAAGACTGATCTGAAAAAACGTCCTAAGAGGATTTTACAGAAGATTAAGCATCTCCAAAATACTGGCAACTTCAATGGGGAATTGACCATCAACTTTGGTGTCTACGAAGCTACTCTGCCGGAGAATTCATAACCGTTATCGACACAGAAAAGCTTGTAACTGTTGAAAGTACTGAATGAGAGAATCGACTTAATAAGATACAATATTATCCAATTGAACTCCATTTACCAATATCAAAACGTCGTGACCGACCGCCGACCGAATGATGGACTCAATTCGTAAACGTTGTGACAAAAGGGTGACATGTGAACCCTTCCCTGAGCATGATTGCTCCAGTCTTCTGCGTGGGGATAAGCGATTACTCGTCTCGTGCTTGAAATCAGCTGGACCTGTTACCTGCAACAAAAGAATACACACACATGCCCCGGAATATTGCGTGGTTTGAATCCGCCATCCAGGATTGTTCAACATTCAAAGTAATTTTAAATGTTTTTCTGTGCATGTTATTGTAAAGCCACCATGTTTTCAAATGCAATGTTCTATCAAAAATTCGGACGTTTTTGCAAACAAAGCAATAAAACAAAATAAGAAGTTTTTTACTGAAATTCAATTTATTGAAGAAAAGCCCAAAATAGGCAATTACATCAGGAAGCAATCCCTGGAAAGAGGTGATCGCTGAAAATTGAGAAAAAAAAACTATCCTAATGGCAATGTGAAAATAGCATTCCACTGAGTTTCAATTCTGCTATGGCTAGTATGTCTTCAAGACTCCCCGACCTTGCCTTCTGAGGAATGATCAGACTGATTCCTACCCTTTGGAATGTCAGTTGTTGAAACGGTGATGGAGTACAGATAACTCAGACCGTAATCGTTCGCTTGAATCCCTCTTTTGCGTGGACCGCCCTTTCGGGTTTTCAATCCACCGGGATATCCTTTTTTGCCTGAGTTGTCCTTACGGATTTTCAACTCAACAGGTGTACAATTTTTTTTATTTATTATCCCTAATTTTTGCCCGAACCTTTTTTATTCTATTTTTGTGGTTCTCCGGGATGCCCTTTTTTGCCTGGACTCTTCTTCTTTTGTCCAGCGGGTCTATTTATGCGAAGTATTTTTTGACTACGTCTGAGTTGACAGGGGATGAAAAGTCTTCTCTGTCCATGGTTGTAAGTAATAATGCTCCGCCCGAGAAGACCTTTTTAACCACGAATAGACCTTCATAGTTGGGAGTCCATTTGCCCTTGTGATCTGTACTTGGAGGAAGGATCCTTTTGAGTACCACATCTCCCACTTTGTAAACCCGAGGACGAACCTTTTGGTCAAATTCCTGCTTCATCCTCCATTGGTATAACTGTCCATGACATACAGCTGCCAATCGTTTCTCCTCAATAAGGCTCAACTGATTAAATCTGGCACGAACCCACTCAGCTTCGTCTAACTTGACATCCATCATGACTCTGAGGGAAGGAATCTCAACTTCAACCGGTAGTACTACCTCCATACCGTATACAAGTGAGAATGGTGTTGCCCCAGTGGACGTGCGTACTGACGTTTAGTACCCATGTAAAGCAAATGGTAACATCTCATGCCAATCTTTATATGTGACAACCATTTTCTGCACAATCTTCTTAATATTCTTGTTGGCCGCCTCCACAGCGCCATTCATCTTCGGGCGATACGGAGAATAATTGTGATGTTCGATTTTGAAGTCCCGGCACAACTCAGCCATCATTTTGTTGTTCAGATTAAAACCATTATCAGTAATGATTCTCTCGGGCACTCCATAGCGACAAATGATATCTCTTTTCAGGAAACGAGCAACCACCTGCTTAGTGACATTGGCATAAGATGCTGCTTTAACCCATTTAGTGAAATAATCAATGGCGAGCTAGATGAAGCGATGGCCGTTCGAAGCAGTAGGCTCAATCTTTTCGATCATGTCAATGCCCCACATGGCAAAGGGCCAAGGAGAGGACATGACACTCAACAGATTTGGAGGAACGTGCACTTTGTCTGCATAAATTTGGCACTTGTGACACTTGCGGGCGTACTTGCAACAATCTGACTCCATTGTCAACCAGTAATATCCCGATCTCAAAAATTTCTTAGCCATTGCATGTCCTCCGGCATGGGTACCGAAAGAGCCTTCATGCACTTCCTGCATTAACAGGTCTGCTCCGTGTCTATCCACGCATCTGAGCAGAACCATGTCAAAATTCCGTTTGTACAGCACATCATCCTGATTCAAAAAGAAGCTACCAGATAACCTTCTCAACGTCTTCTTATCTTTAGTAGATGCCCCTGGAGGATACTCTTGACTTTTCAAGAAACACTTAATGTCATGAAACCATGGCTTGTCATCAGATGTTGCATCAACCACAAACACAAATGTAGGTCTGTCAAGACGGGATACTTCGATCTTAGGTACATGATTCCATCTTTGTACTTTAATCATAGAAGACAAAGTAGCCAAGGCATCAGCAAACTTATTCTCATCTCTGGGAATATGGTACAGTTTCACTGTTGTGAAAAATGTCAGCAATCTCCTCGTATAATCTCTATACGGAACCAGATTTGCTTGGTGCGTGTACCAACTCCCTTTCACTTGATTGATTACCAAAGCTGAATCATCGAAAATATCAAGGGCCTTAATTCCTAAATTAATCGCCTCCTCAATTCCCATTATACAGGCTTCATATTCTGCTTCATTGTTGGTGCATCCGAAAGTTATTCGGGCAGTGAAAGGCATATGAACACCTTTCGGCGTGATAAAAACTGCTCCAACTTCGCATCCATTCATATTGACGGCCCCATCAAACATCAGACTCCATTTGGATTCAGGGTCTGGCCCCTCCTCCTGGAGTGGTTCCTCGCAATCTTTAGCTTTCAGAAACATGATGTCCTCATCGGGGAAATCAAATTTCATGGGTTGGTAATCATCAATCGGCTGTTGCGCAAGATAGTCTGATAAGATACTTCCTTTGATGGCCTTTTGGGAAGTATACTGGATATCATACTCTGTCAAAACCATTTGCCACCTTGCAACTCTGCCTGTTAGTGCTGGTTTCTCGAAAATGTATTTGATAGTATCCATTTTTTAAATCAACAAGGTTGTGTGCCTGATCATATACTGCCTCAATCGCTTAGCGGTCCATGCGAGTGCACAGCATGTCTTTTCAAGCATTGAGTATCGGGACTCACAGTCATTGAACTTTTTGCTCAGGTAGTAGGTAGCATGCTCCTTCCTACTTGTCTCGTCGTGTTGACCGAGAACACAACCCATAGAACCTTCAAGTACTGTCAAATACATTATCAAAGGCCTTCTTGACACTGGAGGCATGAGGATTAGAGGTTCCTGCAAGTATTCTTTTATTTTATTGAATGCCAATTGGCAATCGTCATTCCACCTGACCGTTTGATCTTTTCTTAGCAGTTTGAATATTGGTTCGCATGTGGCTGTTAGGTGAGATATGAACCTTGCAATGTAGTTCAATCTTCCCAGAAAGCCACGAACCTCTTTCTCCGTTCTTGGTTCAGGCATATCTTGTATTGCTTTCACTTTGGCAGGATCAACCTCAATCCCCTTTTCACTCAAAATGAAACCCGACAGCTTTCCAGAACGCACCCCAAAAGTACACTTGTTTGGATTTAATCTTAAGCGAAACTTTCGCAACCTTTCAAACAGCTTTTTCAAGTTAATCAGATGTTCCTCTTCCGTTCGCGACTTGGCAATCATGTCATCCACATAACATTCAATCTCCTTGTGGATCAAGTCGTGAAATAATGTTACCATTGCCCGCTGGTACGTTGCCCCTGCGTTTTTCAACCCAAAAGGCATCACTTTATAACAATATGTACCCCACGGAGTAATGAATGTGGTCTTCTCCATATCCTCAGGCGCCATCTTAATCTGGTTGTACCCGGAGAAACCATCCATAAACGAGAACACTGAAAACTGAGTTGTATTGTCAACCAGTACGTCGATGTGAGGCAGTGGAAAATCATATTTCGGACTAGCTTTATTAAGATCTCGATAATCCACACACATTCTCACTTTTTCGTCTTTCTTTGGCACCGGCACGATGTTGGCAACCCAGGGAGGATAGTTAGTCACAGGAAGAAACCCAGCGTCCCACTGCTTCTGAACTTCTTCTTTGATCTTTATAGCCATGTCAGGATGAGTCCGACGAAGTTTCTGCTTGACTGGCAGGCATTCTTCTCTCAATGGCAGCTTGTGTACGACAATATCAGTATCCAACCCTGGCATGTCTTGATACGACCAGGCGAAGATATCAACATACTCACATAACATCTCAGTCAAAGCCTTCTTCACATCTGCTTGCAGGCTAGCGCCAATCTTGATCTCTTTCTTAGCATCCTCGGTACCAATATTGATGATCTCTATAGTCTCTTAATGAGGCTGGATGGTCCTTTCCTCTTGTTTTAACAATCTGGCTAGTTCCTCAGGGAGTTCACAGCCTTTCTCATCCCCTTCTTTGGCTTGATAAATCGGTTTGTCAAAGTCATACATAGCCATAGCAGAACCGTTATCAATGAAATCCGGAGGATCAAGTCTGCACGAACGGGTTCCTGCTTTATTTTAGAATTTATTTTTAAAACAAAAGAAACGAAACATTGCCATTTTATTATTTTTGTGCAAAAATAAAAATGAAAGACAGAGAACAAAATTTGAGTGCAAAACGTCCTTTATTGATGATTAAAATTGCAAATGCAAACAGGGTGGCCCTACAAATGAATCTATACGCCTTGGGCAGAGCGCAAGATTTTAACATGCATTATGGTTAGAAAAAAAAGAAGATTACTCTGTTTGAAGAGTAACTCGGATGACTTCTTCAACAGACCAATTTAGCAATGGTTGTCCCAGAGCGCGTGGGCGTACCCAGTTGTCCAAGTCACAGTCAGTGTTAACACCATCTTCTGTAGCTGCGCAAGACTAATCTGGGTAAATAATTCCTCCACTGCTGAAAGCGATGGGTCCACTGTTCTCTGCAGCTGAAGTCATAGAAGGATGATAACCAATACCAAACTTGTCCTCCTTCATTGGTGTCTCTATCAGTTGCCCCAGCCTTGGGTATTGCCTGCTCTGACGACCTCGACAGCTTGCTTATAGGATGAAATGGATGTACCGGTTCTATCTGGTGCAAGGGAAGATTCATCAATGTTTACTGCTTCAAACGACTGGCAAAGCATCTCGTGAATTTCCCCATCCATCTCAATATACTTGAACGTGGACAAATGGCTAACAAAGATGTCTTCTTCACCACACACTGTCACAACTTATCCCTCGAACTCGTATTTCAACTTCTGGTGTAAGGTGGATGTAAGAGCCCCGACCGCATGAATCCAAGGGCGTCCCAATAAGCAGCTATACGCAGGCTATATGTCCATCACATGGAATATAGATTTGAACACTTGCGGTCCAATTTGCACGGGTAATTCTACTTCACCAAACACAGATCTTTTTGTTCCATCGAACGTTCGGACAACCAACTCACTGGGCCTTAAAATCAAGCCATCAACTTCTAGCTTCATTAGCGCCTTCTTGGGCAAGACATTGAGCGAGGAACCAGTGTCCACCAGCACGTGAGATAGCACTGCACCTCTGCACTCCATTGTAATGTGCAAAGCTTTGTTGTGGTTTCTTCCTTCAGAAGTCAAATCTCTGCTTGTGAAACTCAATCCGTGGCTGACATTGATGTTGGAAATTACACCCTCAAGCTGATTAACAGTGATTTCCTGTGGAACATATGCTCTCTTCAATACTTTCAATAAAGCCTCCCGGTGCGCGTCAGAACACATCAACAATGACAAAATTGAAATTTTCGAGGGCGTCTGGTTTAGTTGATCGACAATCTTATAATCAATTTTCTTTATTATCCTCATGAACTCTTCCACCTCGTTGTCAAAGGTAATCTTTGTTTCTGCTTCAGGCACAGGCACACTTTCAACCACCTGTTTTCCTTTAGCTTTTGCTGCAGCTTCCACTTCTTTATCACTGTGCAAATTTTGGGGAGCAAACAATCTTCCGCTTCTTGTAAAGCCACCTACACCACCCACATTATCAATATTTGAACTGGAGGATGTCCCGACTTCATGCTTCTTCCCTTTATAGTACACGTCTACTCCATATTGCCATGGGATTGCCTTCGTAGATGTAAACGGAACAGGTCCTGGCACCGTGATGGTAACAGGACTGGGTCTTTCTTGCACAACACTTGCTACAGGAGTTGTACCTGCAGGCACCTGAATCTCAGCGGGAGTATAATAGATGGTCACAGTTGACACCTCATCGGTTTCTTTCATGGCCCGGTCAAACTATAGACGTCCCTCATCAATCAGACTCTGCAAACTGATTCTCAACTTATCACAGCCATTCTTCTGACTCATACATTCAGAACACTCTTGATCACAACCCGGGAACACCTGTCCCTTCAACAAACAATCCTTCACTACTAGCAACGGAGTCTTCACCTGACTGATATCCATTACCAAATTTAACCTCTTTCCGTCTTCAATAGCACGCACATCTGCCACACCATGATCAGGCATGGGGTTCTGTAGAACATTAGGAGGTAACGAGAAATTGATCGCTTTAGCATCAATCATGTCTTGCACCTTATGATGAAACGCCCAACATTTCTCAATGGAGTGCCCTTGAGCACCTGAGTGGAACTCACAGCGAGCGTTAACATCAAAATTAGGTGGCAAGTTGCCAGCGGCAGGAGGTCTCATAGTACGAAGCTCAACCAACTTCAACTTGAGTAACTGTGGTAGCAACGCAACATAAGTCATAGGGAGAGGGTCAATCTTACGATCCCTCTGTCTAGACCTCTGCTGGAAAGGAGGTTGCTGCTGCTGCTGCTGAGCTTGCTGTTGTGGTTATTATTGTTGAACAGATGGTACTGGGATTGTCACTGCACCAACCTGATGGTAACCCTGAGAACGTCCTCTGCCTCGTCCTCTATATACAGCGTTTGTATCTCCTTCTCTTCTTTTCTGACCACTAGCAAATGGTTTCTTCATTCTAGAAGAGCCAGCCCCACTTACATCTTGGATCTTCCCAAGTTTCAACAGACTCTCTATTCTTTCTCCAGCAATCACGATATCAGCAAATCCGGTTGATGGACAAGCAGCCAATCTTTCAAGAAATGCCCCTTGTAGGGTGCCCATAAACATGTCCGCCATTTCTCTATCCAGCAAAGGAGGTTGAACCTGTGCAGCCATCTCTCTCCACCTTTGAGTGTATTCCTTGAAACTTTCCTTAGCATTCTGTGACAACCCCTGCAATTGAGTGCGGTTGGGCGCCATGTCAATATTGTATTGGTACTGCTTTAGGAATTCTTCTGCCAGATCCTTCTAACTTCTCACAGCAGCTCTGTTTAATTTCATATACCGGGTCAAGGAAGCTTCATCCAGACTGTCTTGAAAGTAATGCATCCATAACTTCTCATCATCTGTATGGTCTAAAATTCTCCCAAAATAAGCTTGGATATGTGTCTGGTGACACATATTGCCCTGATATTTATCAAAAGTGGGCAGCTTAAATTTGTGAGGAATTCTGACTCCAGGTACCAGACCCAGATCGGTAACATCAATACCCATAGAATTCTTGCAATCCATAGCCCGTATCTTCTCAGCCAACTCATCGTACCTTTTGTCATTAGGATTAGCCATCTCAGCATCCACTAGGGTGAACTGGTCTTCCTGAGCATCTTCCTGAACAAAACCAGCATTTCGGACATTTCCATTACCCAAATTGCCCACAGAAGGAGGATTTCCAACAGGAGGAGGAGTTCCATGAGTCTGTGAATTGTCATTCTGATTACCTCCTGGCGTAGTCTCTGGACGCTCGACCAGCAGCCTCAATCTCTCTTGAGTTTACACCATAC
Source organism: Lathyrus tuberosus (assembly GCA_022829125.1). Taxonomy (NCBI): domain Eukaryota; kingdom Viridiplantae; phylum Streptophyta; class Magnoliopsida; order Fabales; family Fabaceae; genus Lathyrus; species Lathyrus tuberosus. Next base: position 93,807 of record JALAZF010000082.1, on the reverse strand, counting down.
CAGTCATGAGAGTCATGAACTGGTCCATGCGTGCCCTCATTTCATCCAAATCATTCTGCATTTGATCCATAATCCTTGCTTGATTTCTTTGAGTTGAGTATCGGTGAACGTGATTCTCAGCTATAATGCCTGAAATCAAATAAAGGTTAGAGATCTCCTGCAACAAGTACCTGCAAAGCAAACAACACATGCAAAATGATATGCAATGCAAATGCCATGCCAATGCCATGTTTATCACTGTCAGGGCATTTTACACCCTGATTCCAGTCTTAATCACAAGAATCTCAACGATAGTCACGTAATATTGAGAGAAGCATATTACAAAGAACTGTGCTGTGACAATGTGTTGGTGAATGACGTGATGCCGAAGAAACCCCTTTGAATAATCCATTAATTAAACAGAAAGCTAATAAGTGCTGGAACATTTTACAATGAGTTCGTAAATGGGAAATACATCAAATAAATGACTCCATCAACAAGCCTGATGGTAGTCAACAATACATCAACGAAAATACATTAAAAGAGGGGTAAGTAAAATCAGACATCTAACTCCAAATTTTTCAATTTCTCGCTAGAATACTTAATTTCTTCAAAAAGGATCCTAGTGCACTGATGACCCGGCTTTTCAATCAACTCCTAGATCAAAATGTCTCTCCTATTCAGGGCTTCAGTTAATGAATCTGCGTGCATCAGGAGAGCTTCATCAGTACTCGTTTCCTTGATTCTTTTCACCCCAGCTTGTATTTTGAGTCTTCCCATCTCCACCATGGCATCTTCAATCTTTTTCTTGGATCTCTTCAATTCATCAACAACAATCTTTAGCTGTTCTTAGCTCTTTGCAAAGTTTTCCCTATGCTTTCGCCGTTGTTCATGTGTGTAGCGAGCGATTTTGGACGCGGTTGCGAAGCGCTATCGCTCTTTGGTGTCTACAGCTCGATTCATTTTTTATCCTATTAAAGCTTATGAAGGAAGGGAAATAGATGTCTCAAATTAACCCTGCTTGCAAACTGAGGTTAAACAGTCAAAGCTGTTGGCTTACAGATGCTACAAAGTTTCGGGGTCTCTATTGGGTGTATTTTTTTAAAAGTGGTGTTCGGTTAATTGGTGGGGGGGTTAAGATGTTAGGACGGATGCTTCTTGATAGATATGTGAGAGTATGGGATTTTGGGTTTTTGTTTAGTGTGCTCACTAAGATTTTTCTTTCAATCTTATGCCTACGTATTCCCATTTACTGAAACAGGGAAATCAGAGCATTCGTAGTTCCTCCTATTCTATGGGAGGAAATGGTATTTTGGTGTCTTGTTCAAAGCCCAAGACGTGAAGCGAAAGGTGGTTTATATCTTGTTCAAAGCCCAAGATGTGAAGCTGAAAGGTCTATTTGTATCTTGTTCAAAGCCCAAGATATGAAGCTAAAAGGGTGTTGACTTAAGAGAGAATTTATCATCTCTAAAGGGGTCTGTTTGTCACAATTGTTGGGTGACTGATTATAAAGAAGAATTACTTTAACTGGGATATGCGAATCCAGCAATGCCATAATTTCCTTTATAGGGGATTTTCAACCTGAAGGAGAAGACTTTAACTCAGTTTAAAGCAATGCCATCTTTCCTTAGGAATTTCTCATGCTAAAAGAGGGACAGTGGCATGGATATAGATGATCCAGTGGCTTGCCGCTTACAACAATTAGATGAAGGGGAAGGAGTTGTTGATGTTTGTGTACTGTGAACGAGGCACAGATTTTGATGCTAAAAGGTTGATTGGATCAACCAGTGGTTTTCTTATACAAAGCCTAAGAGGAGGCTATGTGCCCAACAAGAGGGTGTTTTTATGTCTCGTACAAAGCCCGAGAGAGAGGCTAAAAGGGGTTGATCCTTCAAGAGGATCTTTTATACTCAACAAGAGAGTGTTTTTGTATCTCGTACAAAGCCCGAGATGGAGGCTGAAATTTGTTTGGCTCAATAAGAACCTTTTTGTATCTCGTATAAAGCCCGAGATGGAGGCGGAAGGGTGATTGACTCAACGAGGGAGTCTCTTATGTGTCTCGTACAAAGCCCGAGAGAGAGGATAAACGTTGTTTGACTCCGATGGGGAGAATCATTTGTACAAAGCCCAAGAGGAGGCTAGTATGACTGTTTCAGTTGAGTGACAGGTCCAATATACTGATTTTAAAAGAGAAAATCAGTTCTTATATGAGCAATGATGTACTCAAGGATTTGATTCGAGGATCAGGCATATTTCCTTGTCTTTTAGGAAACGGGAAATCCAAAGGGTATTGAGACTGTCCGAGTCTACGGGTTTTCTTCCTATTTAACGAAGGGGTCACTTGAGAATGTCTTTGAGACTCAAGGATATTAGACTGTCCGTGTCTAGAGTTTTATCTTTTGTACTATGCTTTGAGAAACAGTAGTAGACTCTTTGAAAGAACTGTTCTATGAAGATGACTGATTTCTGTTCCTATACCTCTAGGAGGTCGTCGGACAATTTGTACGAAGCCCAAGAGGAGGCTGGAAACTTTTAAGAAGCCGACGAGTCCTTGTATTAAGCCCAAGAGGAGGCTATCATTCCCGGAGGAAGAGATCATTATACGAAGCCTAAGAGCAGATTGTGGATACTTCTAAGAAGCCGATGGGTCCTTGTACTAAGCCCAAGAGGAGGCGGGGTTTCTTTTTAGGAAGCCTGTGGTCCTTGTACGATGCCCAAGAGGAGGCCGATGCTTTTAAGAAGCCGATGGGTCCCCAAACCCCGAGAAATTCAAGACAGGCCATTCACGAGGAATAGATCAAGCCAGGAAAGTTCGAGAATTCGGAAGAAACTCAAGATATGCCATTCACGGAGAAAAGATCATCTCTGTGGAATAGAGTTTTTTGACAAGTGCTTTTAAGAAGCCTGTGGGTCCCCAAACCCCGAGAAATTCAAGACAGGCTATTCACAAATTATAGATCAAGCCAGGAAAGTTCGAGAATTTGGAAAAAACTCAAGAGATGCAATTCACGGAGAAGAGATCATCTCTGGGGAGTAGAGTTTCTTTGACAACTTCTACGAGTGACAGTCTATGAAAGGGTTCACCGAGAATGCTGTCTTTCATATCTCCATATTGTTTAACCCCAAGAGGAGGGAAAACTGTGTCTGGTAATCCTATGGGGATCTAGTTTTGACTATTTCTAAGAGTAAACACGACGGTTTTTCCTAGTTCTAGACGTAGTTGCCTGGGAAACTCTAAATATTTATACTATTATTACACAGTTGATATGAGTTTATGAAAGAAGACTTACAGCGAAACATCCCCACAATACAGTTATATGTATATGAAAGAAGTAAATGAAAGCGTATAAACACTTACTCGGTTGTAGAGCTTCCATGCTGTTTGGTTAGTTGTTCAACAAAGAAAGATTGAAAAACAACAGTATATTTCAAAATCAAAGGAGAAAGTGCTTTGAAAAGAGGTTGGGGCTTACAGCTCAAGGAGAGGCCCAGGATTTTATCAGTGATTGCACTGTTGAATTTGTACAGAGGGACTTATACAAGTGACTGTGGCCCAAAAAGGTTTTCTGTACAAAGGGATGGGTCTTACACTCTCTCAAGAGGCCCAAAAAGTTTTTAAAGAAAAAGAGTGGGGCTTATAACACGAGGGTAGGCCCAAATGATTTTTTCGTTTAAAATGGCGATCGCGCCGAGGTTTTCTTTTAACACAGAGGGACTTATACAATAAGTGAGGCCCAAAATGGTTTTGGTTAAAAGGGGATTGGGTCTTACACTCTATTAGAGGCCCAAAAAGTTTGAATGGGTCTTATAGCTCAAGGAGAGGCCCAAAAGGTTATTTTTCAAAAGGCGACGATCACGCCATTTGTTTTTGATGGTATCGGGACTTATACAACGCACTGAGGCCCAAAAGTGATTTGGTCAAAAAAGGATTGGGTCTTACACTCTATTGGAGGCCCAAAGTGTTTTGAAAATGATTTATGAGGGTTGAATTAATCCAAAACCCTAATTTGTTTTCAAAATGTGTTTTAATTGATTAAAAATTCAATTAAAATGATCAAAATTGTTTAACATATGGAAAACAAATTGTGATCTTGGATTAATGCTTCAAAAATTAAGTATTGACCTACAAAATAATTAGAAGGCATTAACAGTTGCAAAATCAAGGTGGAAAAAATATTTTAAATGTTAAAAATAATAAAAACATTAATTCTTTGCAAAAATATCAATTATATGAAATAAATAATATTTTTGGGATTTTTTGGGAAAATAAAATATTTTAACATTTTTGTGAATTATTAAAAAAAGAATCAACTCAAAATCATTAAAACTCATAGAGAAATTAATTTTTGAACCAATTAAATAAAATCACAAAATTCAAATATTTGAATTTGAAAGAAATGGCGCCAAGAACAGCTGAAGAACACGCGCGTGTTCTGGGTTTGGCTGATTTGCATTTTCTATCCAATCTCACTGAATTCTTGATTATATCATGCAATCCACATATCAATATGCTCGTATCAACCTCACGATCATGTTTATGACAATTAATTTCATTTAAATTAAGCATAAAACAAGAAATCACGATAAATCCTTAAGAACCCTAATTTCTGCATGAAGGCTGAGATTTTTAATACACGATTCAAACAAAGCAATTACTTGAGGGGAAACATTCTATGCATGATTATGAACATTTGGCAAAAGTATTGTGCGAGGAAATATGCATAGATTGAGAGATGACCAAGTTTAGGCTTACCTCTAGGTCGTGACAGCAAGAGCAAATTGATTTCTGAGTTGGAGGTGTTACATATGAGTTGTGATGATCTGAACAGCTTCCCTACACCCTATGGAGTGTGTTTGAATGCTTGGACTTAACTGAGAATGGCTGGATCACTTCATGGCATCTCAACTGCAACTTGGTTAAAACCTTGAGCAATTGACTGGTGATTCTGAGAAATCAGTGTTCCAGTTGTTGTTTAAGTGTTTGATCAGCTCATATGTGATGTATATGAGGTGTGTGTGTGATTGGTTTGATTGGAAAAGCTCTCAAACTCAAAACCCGATAGTGACTTGCCTTAGAAGGCAAAATTGGAGTGAAAGAAGAGATTTTGAGGAAATCATCTGTTTGATGGCTTTGGTGTACTCAAACTGATCACAATTAAGCTCTATTTATAGTAGAGCAAGTTTGTTTTGCAAGGAATAGATAATGGCAACTGCTGAGTAGGTTTGGCCACAATTGTGCTTAATCCTTGAAGTGGGAGTCCTTTTGATCCATTGTGGATATTTTAGAGATTAGACAAGTTGAAGATCATGTCAATCCTTGATTGATCCTTTGTCTAAGGCTCTGAGAGGGCTTAAAACCCTAATTTTGATTGTAGTGAATGCTCAACAACCCTTGAGGCATTTGATGAGGCAGGATGGTTCATCCATATTGTGATGATGATTTGCACAATGATGGGAAATCTTAGTGGTCAAAATTTGGGGTATGACTATGTGCTCTAAGAAGCTCATCATCTTTAGCCTTTAACTGTTCTTGTAGCTCTGCGTTCTCGAGCCTGACCTCATCCCAGGCTTGCTGAAACTTGGCTAACTTCTCTTTGTTCTGCGCTAAGGCCTGTTTGGTCTTCTTGTGAGCTTAAGTAGCAGCATCAACACCTTTACTAATCTTTTGGAAGTGTTGGGCTCTTTTGGAAAAGTCCATTTCTTTTGCTGCTAAGATTCATTCCGCTTCTTGAGCTCTCCGCTCTAGCTCTCTATTGGCATGTAGAGCATTCTGCAGAAGACTACTCAAATCAGAATTTTCCACCCGAAGTTCATTCACCGTAGCTTGCAGTTTGTTAAACTCTTCCATGGGAACTGTGGTAGGCTGTTCTGGAATTGCTGGATACAGAGGTGACTCTCTTGAAAAGGGCAAAAGAACTTCTTCAACCTTTCTTTGAATCCATTCCATATACTGTGGATAAGCTCTGCAATCACCTTTTCCAAAGACAGTCTTTCCAGTCTTGTGTAGGTGTCCCTAAGCATGCACAGCCTTTCTTAACACCTCTTTGTCTTCATCCCCATTGAAGAACAAAGACTCTTCTATGTGTTGGTCTTCAGGAGGATTCCTTGAGGCATACCCAAATTGTCTGATAGCCAGGATTAGGTTGTAGTTAATTCCCCCTTTCCTTCCTATTAGAGGCACATTCGGGAAGTTTCCGCAGCTGGTAATGATCTCTACTCCTTGCAACTGACGGTCAAACCAAACAATGTTATTAGCAGTCAACCCCATTATCCGTTTAGACCACTTTAAAGAACCCTTAGTATCCACAAACGCACCAGATTGAGGCAAATGTTTCAGAAACCAATCAGACAAAAGTGGAGTACAGCAGTTGACAGGACCTCCTCTTCTTTTCTCGTTTTTGAAATGCACTGAGTGGTAGAAATCACCTAACAAAGTGGGAAAGGGATTCTTCCGGATAAAAACCCTCACAGAGTGCATATCCACAAACTGAGGTTGATTAGGAAATAGGACAATGCCGTAGATACACAGAGCCAGAATAGAGTTATAGACTGTCCACTTCTTGGCATTGGCAAATTCTTGAGCTTGATCTACAAGAAATTCTAAATGAAAACCTTTGACTCCACTCTTACTAGCAACATTTCCCTTCAGCACTGACTGTTCCACCTGTAGAGCCGTTGTAATTTCCTCTATACTAGGATGAGCTCCAGAAAAGAAGGGCACATTTGATTTGACTGAAACACCCAAGATGAATGAAAGCTCCTCCAATATAGGCATCAAGATATACCCAGGAAGGACAAAACATCTTAACGGCGGCTCGTAAAACTGCAGTTGAGTGTGGAGGGCATCATGCTCATACTTTGTAATGTTACGGACCATTTTCTCCAATCTCCCATATTTCTTCTGGAAAGTGATAAGGACACCCGGATCAGCCATGGCTATCATTTTGTGAAGTAGATCCAAGGTTGGCTCTGGAAACTTGTAAGCAACATTGTTCTTTCTTTTAGTATCTGTCTTCGTCGAACCCATTGACTGGAATCAGAGGTAAAATAAGCACCTGGAAATGACAAACATGAATGTTATGTTATGATAATGCAATGCAAAAGGCATGGTATCAGTGCTATGTGTCGGTGCTGGACTGTGTGCACGGTGTCTGTACAAGGCTGAGAATAATACTGCAGATAGAAACCCACTGACTGTCACAAGTTACATCATCTGTCTATGAATATATCAGAGCATCAAGGTATGTAGGAAGCATGGTTACCTGCAAACCTGTAAACACCCGCCCATATTCACATGTATGTACTAAAACAGCGGTTCCTCAGTTTCAGATTCTCGATTTGAGAAGCAATAGCACATTCAGCCCGTGGGATACAATGTTATCGCCAAACAAAGAGGTCGTCCACTGATTCCCCAAAAAGGTCATCCTATGGCGAATTCCCAGCATTGGGTCCTCGGATCGAGAATGTGCAATGGGTTTGCCACATAATGTGGTCTGCCACTGTCACATCTCGGGAGGAGTGCCACAACTGAGTCCTCGGGAATGGTCACCAGAGTCGATAGCTTCCTAGGTCAACACCCTGAAATGCACAAGAAGCGCAAATTAGAACATCTCCCAAGAAAACCTCGTCTGGTTATGGATTTCGTATAAACCATACATAACAAGATGCTACATAGGCCACACTACCGTCCACTCTAGTCCTATGTGTGTACTCAAGCCTGTGTAATGGGCTTATCTCTCAGAATACCCATCCCGCCAAACAGAAAAACCAGTACTGCACAGTCCAGTATAGCATATGAAATGAAAATGCTAAAATGCGGTAAATACAATAATATACAGTATAGCAGTAATAGTAAATAGCAATACAGTACAACAGTAAATACAGAAAAAAGTAAACACCCAATGAAAGAAAAACAGACAAGCGCTAGGATTGACTCGCTTAGGGAACCAGAGAGTTGTTGCAGAGTCCCCAGCAGAGTCGCCAGCTGTCGCTCCTGGGATTTTCATCCAGGTACAAACGTAAAAGTGGCACCAAAACAAAGTCGCCAGCAATGTGTATTTATCCCAAGAGAGGGAAAGGAAACACTCCATAAACCTGAGGGAAAGGAAAAGAGCATGGTCTCGTGACCAAGAGAAACTGGGTCTGGGAGTCGGTTACGCGAGAGGAATGTATTAGCACCCCCTCACGTCCATCGTACCCGATGGGATCCACGCTTGCTGCTTCAATCAAAGGGTGTAAGGAAAGGATACTGGAAAAGGAATCGCTAACTGGAGAACTAGAAAAGGAAAGGAGAGAAAGAGAAACAAATGTAAGGAAAATAAAAGAAGTGCTCGAATGGGCCCTACCCCACTGCCTACGTATCTCATCGGGCGCATGAGAATCAGAGCGACGTAGTTCCCCTCACTAGGGATGGATTGTTTGTGTTTTTTTAGGGAACGACAAACGTTCTAGCTCAGGTGTTGCAGGCTCGCTGGTCCGAGTGCGTTACCATCTTGCAAGAGAACGAGAAGGAGCACGTTCGTACGTTGAGAATGAATGAGATGAGAAAATAATTCCCGAAGGGAAGATGTTATTGTTCGTTTTTTGTCTTTTAAGCAAGAAGTGTTTTTTGATTATGTGTGTTTTGTAACTCGTATTGTATTTAAGTCCTTCATATAGGATCGAATGCCTCGCATATCGACCCAAGACGGGACGCATGCTAAACATTCCAAGAAAATGAGAGAAGACCCCACATTTCCTTGTTCCCACATGAAAGGCCTAAATACAATAGGTGTTATGCCTTTATTAAGTAATTTTTACTTTTTGTTTTAAGATGAGAAGAAGAGACTCAAATGCGGATCAAAGGTGAGAATCTAATGAAGGAGACTAAGACTCAATCCTAATGTTATCATACATGGTGATCCTAAGGTTTAGTGAGGTTTAAGAAACCTACTTCTAAAAGAAAGAAGAAGAAGAGCAAAAGAAACAACTTACTTCCAAAAAGGAAGTTAAGTTGATCTTAAAGAGGGATGAAAGAACAGTTATTCAAGGAAAGCATGTAAATGCTTATCAAACACACATTTGAATGATTAGATGAAATAAGAGAATAAAAGAGGAGGAAATGTATGTGGAACTAAGCCCACACACTTACTTACCTTTAGTACCTACATGAAAATGCTAGCTCATAAAATTATTTACAAGTAGGAATTAATGGGAGAAGCAACAAGTAATGATCAAATCAATTAAGGACTAAGGAACCAAGATCTTAAGAGATACAAACTAACCAAAGTCAGAATCTACACCATAAGAATGATCTCTAAGATTAAGATACCAAACACAAATGAATTATGCACACACAAAACACTAATCATCAATGAAGTGCATCATGGAAGAAATAAAGAAAGAATGACTGAACATGTAAAGTGATCATGCAATTATGCTTCAAATAATATCAAATTCAGAATGTGGATGACCTAAACATGTGCCTAAACATGATATATAAACGTCATATGAGGCATACAATCAAGCATCCAAGCCCTAAGAGTGATTAAGAGAAGAAGTGAGAAGATATGAATCATGAATTAATATGGAAAGAAAACATCATGGCATAAATCAAACCTACAAAAATTTAAGATGAAACTCAAGTACCAAAGTCAGAAGTGATAGGTCATATTAGGATGAAAATAAAATGCTCAAACCAAACACATTCAAGCAATTGCAAGTCATTTAGAAGCTAGAAGCAAAAGAAACATGCATTTGAATGAAACATGTACAAGTATGCAAAGTAAGACATAAATGGCATATGGAATGAATGCAACACTTCAAAGTCAGAGGAATACTTCATATGAAATGTAAATGGATAATGTAACATGGCATAAGCAAACCAATTACAAGTCAAGTAGAATCATAGATGCAAAAGAATGAGAAGGTAAATAAAAAAAAGACATGTGAAACAAGTATAGAACATGTACATAAAAAGACATCAACTTCAAACTAAGGACCTATAATTTCACTCACCAGACCTATAATGATCTAAACATGGCTCAAGAAGTCAAGCAAAATGATATCATACAATGGCACAAGTGCCTTCTCAAGCAAGTAAATAAAACATGATCAAAGAATTTCACAAAAATGGACCTCCAACAAGGGTCATCAAACAAATGCCAAATATGATTCAACAATCATCAAATTATGTCTCAAGAGACCTCAACCAGAGGTAAATATCATACTAAAAACTCATGCAAGGAATCACAACTACACTTAATCAAATAGGCATGGCAAAGTCAATAAGATTTCACATGATCATGCACAAAGAAATGACTCAAAAATGATGCAAAGATGGTTTTAAAAATATGACAAAAATGTTTTTATATACGTCAAGGTGTCCTTTAACATATGCAAAAAGAATGAGGATCAAACTATGTACCAATGATGAGAAACAAACTCAACAAGATCAAGTGTGCACAAATGCACCACTTCAAAAAGAAATTAAACAACAATTAATCCTGAGGCAAAAAAATAATAAAAAAAATAAAAAATAAAATTTTAAAAATTTTTATAAAACTATGAAGATGCTTCATGAATTTTATTATGATTTTTAGAAGTCATTTTCTATTTTTAAAAATCAAAATCCAAACAGATGTGAAAAAGAAATTAAAAGAATAAAAGAAAATGAGAAAGGGTGTATCCATAGTAATTTTCAAGTCCAAAATTTACAATGGGCTCAGAGTGGGGGTGCAAATAACAAATATGAATTCAGTCCAACACGCGTGATTGTGTGTGCTGATGTATATGTGCAGTTACCATAAGGATGCAATCCTAGCCATGCAATGAATCAAATAATCTGATCTAACGCACCACATATCACATACACCACAGTAATCATGCACATGCACACACCAAGACATTCAGATTAAAATAAATTGCACGCGCGTGGCACATGACTTCATTAATTTGTTGGCAACACATCAACCATTGGATCAGTTAGATAGAATCAATCACAAATGATGAACGAATCATACTGAAAGCACACAGTAATAACCATGGATCACATGTACTCAAACACTCAGTTTATGAAAGAATTTTAATTTGCTGGCAACATATCAGCCACACGATGCACAAATCAAACGGCCAGGATTCAAACTTACAAAACCCTAGAATTACAACTCACTGGCCGGAGAAGGACCTCCGGTCATCTTCTCCGGCGAGCAACCACCACCTGCAACCTTACATGCTCACAGAAATGCACAATTCTCACACCAAAATGAAGAGGAAGTAATGGAGATCAAGAATACACACTTATTTTTCATAGATCATGCGCATACAACACAAACCGAGCCAAAACAATTTTCCCTAAAATCACACCTAAGCTCCTAAAGAGCCTATCAACTAGCCAGGACTCACGCATGGCTTCTAGTAAGCTCTAAACAACATTAAACAAGCTGAATCTAGTAGAAAAAGGTTGAGAAATGGAACTTGAAATATGATGAAACTTTGGATCTTACAAGAATACCAGAGAATACGCTTCTTCCTCTACCTTTCAACTGGCCAAATAAAGGCTTTGGAGCTTGAAATCTTGAAGAGAATACAACTGAAATTCAACCGTATGGAAGCTGAACTTGATGATTTGAATCTGTCTACTCTTGTTCTTGATCCACAATGGAATAATGATGATGATGGAGATGAAAAGTGATAGAGAACTTCGTGTGAAATCAGAGAAAGAATGGAAAACTCAGAGAGAAATCTTTGAGAGAAGACTTGAAGTGTCTTAGAGGGAGTGTGAGAAATGAGAGTTGAAAATGAAAAATGAAGTGAAACTTTGATTTATAGTTTGAGTTAAATGTGAACCAGAGGTGGTTAAGGTGAGTTTATTGAGTTAACTGAGTTCACCCTAACTAACTGAGTCAAGTTAGTTAGGGACGGTTAGTGAGCTTAGTTATGGTGTGGAAATGTTCATGGTACATGGGGTGAGGTGGGGTGAAAAGAATGGTGAGGATGGCACGGCTGGTGGTGAGCTGCAGCAGAGAAACTTGCCATGTAAGGTTTTATTCTTTTCTCATTTGATGTATGAGAAGGCATGATATGAATTGTGTAAGAAAAATGTTTGGCTAAAAGTGGAAAGGAATATAAGGTGTGTATGCGTGTAGACTGGGACATGACAACAACAACAACTCAATTCCTTCTAATCTCAGCAGCTTGAAACATGGAACTTTGTGAAGGACATTCTCTCACTCTAGTGCATGAAATCATGAGGTTTATGTGGCATTGAAAAGATGATGGATCATAGAACAATATTGGTGTGAGAATTGGGTTGAATTGAGGTGTGTAAGAGGTTGGAAAATAGCTTAGAACATCCATGTTTGAAACTGGTGGAATGGCGAGGCATGTTGTGGCATGGCAAGGCAACACGGCGCATGGATTTCCAGCATGGTCATACCAACTTGGAACCAATATATCTTCATCATAACTTGATCAAATCAAAATTTGTCCAACATCAACATTGAAGAGGGCATGGCAAGGAACAACTTTGATGTAGAAGAGTTTTTCATTTGGAGCCTATATCTTGGAGAAATTCAGCTTGACATTTGGCACACCAAGTGTTTGTCAAAATTTGGGCCGGTGGGCATGGTCACGCTTGGTCATGACTTGATTTTGGACCTACTTTTCTCAAACTTTGATCAACCATAACTCACTCAATTTTTATCCAATGGAGGAGTTCTTTATATGGATTTGAAGCTTAGAACATGAACTTTAATTGCCTCAACTTGGGCCTGAGGTTTGAAGATTTTATCTTGGAGAAAGAGAGCCTCAAAGTAGGGTGCAAAATGGTCCAAACTTACTATTTTTGGCAACCCTAAAGTTTCTATTTTTGGCAGTTTTGTGATTTCTTGATTTTTCATTATTCCTCCACCATTTCTTGATCAAATTTTGTCCATTGTACATATGTAACATGAATTTCATGAATTTGACCTTAGAAAGTCAAGAGTTGACTTTTTTCACTGCACAGTTGACTTTTTCCCCAATTTCTTGATTATCAAGCAACTGACCAATTGAAACTCCTCTGAAACCAATTGATGAGCAATTTTCCATCCATATACACTTAAGAACATAAGGAATACCATGAGATCAAATCTTGCCCAAAAATCAGAGATAAACTTCTTTTTAGGTCAAACCCTAATTTTGGCACCCTCTGGTTAGGAGGAAATAGCACATCCTCCAAATCCAAATTCCTCTGAATATGATGTGTATCCTCTCAAACAAAGATGAGATATGCCCTTTGGATATGATAAAAACTCAAAGAGCTTTTCCCATTTGAGGGTCATATCCCAACTTTGGACTACCTTGTGTAGGAAATTATGCATTGTCCAATCTTCTTGATGGATTCCCTTCTTTCAGTGACTTGTGAGATCAAATGGAGATGATACATGATGTAAGAGATTTTTAAGGCTTGTTGGAAGACTCTTGGCTCTGGTTCCCTTGCTTTGGATGATCCACACCTCTGAGAAACAACTGATCACATGCCCTTATGCAAGATGCAATGCTATATGCTTGATGTTTTGTTTTTCTATGCTTGAATGCAATTCAATGAAATGAAAGCTCATGCTAAATGATATGAAGAGATGAGAGGGCAAATTTTGGGGTATTACATGATGCAGGATCGAATGCGTCGCATAGTCGTCCTAACAGGACGTATGCTAAACACTCAAGAAAGGTGGAGGGAAACCCTCCTCCTTCCATTTCCCACGTGCAAGGCTCACAGGAAATATGTGTTAATCCTTTATTAGGTGTTTTTGATTTTTTTTTGTTTTGAGATGAGGAAAAGAGAGACTCAAAGGTTAAGAAAGGAAAAATCTAATGAGGGAGACTAAGACTTAAACCCTAAAGTTATCATACATGGATGTTCCTAATGGTTAAGTGTGGTTTGGAAACCAACCTCTAAAAGAGAAGAGAAGAAGAATGAGTCCTAACTTACTTCAAAGATTGAAGCTAAGTTAAGTACTCAAATGGGATGAAAGAGATTGAACAAAGAAAGCATAAGATGCTTTGCACAAACACAAAAGAGAAAACATTAAAAATATGAGGGAAGAAGGTGTGTGTGGAAGCATATCCACACACTCAACTTACCATTAGCCCCCACACAAAATGGTTAGTTCAACAATGAAATAAGAAAGAACAATTGAAAGATGTAAGCAAATAAATCCTAGTGTTCTAAAGGAAACTCTAGGAAACTTCTCAAGGGTTAAACCTAAAAAGAAAAGAGCACTAAAGGGTGGTACTGGCCTAGGGCAGTAGCAAAGCCTATTTACATACACCAATGGTTACAAAGACTTACTATATCAATCTATGTCTAAACAATTAACCAAACATCAAAAGAATGCAATGATATGCACTAAAGATGCATCGTGGACATTTAAGAGATGTAAAACATGCAATGATGCAATATGAAACACCACAAATAGTAGGAAACCACTTCATAAATGCCATTAAGTAACCATGAATTACCATCCATAACATGAGAATAAAACTCAAGAAGAAGGAGTGGGAAGAAGTAGAACAATATCACACAAGACTTCACAATGCTAAAACAAGTCACAAAGGAGAGGGAGATGCAACTATGAATGTAAATAAACATGGATCAGTAGCATACATGTTATAAGATGACATGAGAATGCACAAATGAACAAGTTTGGTTCATACACAAGTCACATTAGAGATTAAGAAAGAGAGAGCACAAGTTGAAGCTCATACAAAAATGAAACATGCTTCCAATGTTGATGTAATTGTAATGCATATGATAGGACATTATGAGTCAACAAAAATAGATGTAATGGTTTATATACAGTAGAGAGACATACAAGAATGAATGAGAATGGCATACCAACATGAGATACACACAAACCATATTGAAGAAGAACAAGTGATATGTGCATAATTAAGTATGAATGCAAGATGAACATCAATGGAAAAACATGTCAAAATGAAATATGGAAGACCTATAGTTTGACATACATGACCTATAATATTCAAATAAGCATGTTTCAAAAGATAACATCAATCAACTCAAGAGACCATAGGCAATATGACACAAAACCATAGCATATGCATACAATGAAGTTCATAAATGCACATGTAAACAATCATCAAGGAAAAAGTAGAAATGAACTTAGAAATATTATGGAATTAGGTCACAAAGTGTATGAGTCAGAAGCTAATCACATGTCAAATGTTCATGGCAAAACTCAATGATAAACCAATTCAACCAAGTCCTCAAAACCACATGGAATCAAAGTAAAAGAATGCACAAAAATGCTCACCACAATACATGACAAAATGACTTTAAAAATTAACAAAAATATGGATTAAGTGCCTCAAGATGTGTAATATGATCATACAAAAATCCATGCAAAAATTCAGAAAAGATCTAGTTCAATTAAAATAAAAATGAACCAGGCATCAAGAAGAATGCACTTTAAAAAGAAATTTAAAGGAAATTATGAAAATAATGTCAAAATAAAAGAAAATCAGAAATAAAAAATATGGAAAATTATTTTAATGTGTAAAAATGATTTATGAATTTTTATAGAATTTTTTTAATGCATTTTGGTATTTTTTATAAGAAAAAAATGGAAATAGTAAAAAAGAAATTAAAATAGAATGAAAATATAAGTGGGGGTGCAGCAAAAGTAAACTTTCAGTTTAAAAGTGAATGGGCTCAAAACGTGGGGGTGTGAACATCAATTAGAAACCCAGTCCAATAAACGCATGTGTGTGTGATATGGTGCACGCGCAGTCAAAGAATTGACTCAATCTAAGCCATTAGATGTAGTCAAAATATATCAATCATGAAGGTATGTCCATCCAACGTCTCACATGCAAGGCACACCACAATTATTACGCGCGCACACACATGCGAACAAACTGCTCCAAATAAGATGGCACGTGAGATGCCACATGTTCATTAATGTGCAGGCAAAATAATAGGTGTTGGATCAAGTAAATCAGACGGTCATGTTTTAATCTGGCCTAAAACCCTAATTGAACCCCTCATCGGCCGGAGAAGGACCTCCGGTCATCTTCTCCGGCCACCTCCGGCCACTGCAACTCTTACGTAATTCCAGAAATCAATAAACCATATACCAAAATGAAGAGGAAGTCACCTAGAACAAGAATCCACAGTCCAAATTCATAAATAATACATGATCAGAGAGAAACGAACAAGAACAGTTTGCCCTAAAAAATGATCTACACCTCTAAGAGGTCTATCAACTAGCCGGAAATGTCACATTGCTTCTAGTAAGCTATTATCAACATAAAAAAAGCTATAATCAGTGACTTAGATGCAAAAGAGTTGGAGAAATAGGAACCTGAAACGTGGAGATTCTTGGATCTTCAGAAAACCAGAGGTGAGAACTTGAACTTTTGAACTTGTTTGAGCAAAATAAATGCTCGTAGATGCTTGAGAATGGAGAGGAATTGGATCTGAAATTGAAGATGATTCCACAATTCAATTCCTCACCACTTCAATGTTACTTGATGATGAAGATTGATGAAGAAGATTGATGAATTCGTGCAATGTGAGAGAGAGAGAGAGAGTCCAGAGAGAGTTTGAGATGAAGAGTTTGTGAAATCTGAAAAATGATGAAGCTCCTTTCCAATTGTGTTGAGTTCAGCTTATATAGTTGGGGTTAGGATGTTAACTCATGTGGTTGATGGCTGGAACTCAAGTTAACTGAGTTAGTTAACTGCGTTTGAGTTAACTAACTGAGCTAAGTTAGTTATGGACGAGTTGGTGAGTGAAGGTTAGAGTGATGGAGAGCTCATGTTACTTATCGTGGTGATCATGAAATGAAATGGTGATGAGGTTATGTGATCAGAATGAATGGTAGTGATGATGTTGATGTGTGTAGCAGCAAGCTTGCACAACAAGTTTGGTATTTCCTCTTGTATGTATGATAGCATGGCATGTATATAGTGTAAGGGAGTGTGTTTGTCCAAAAGAAGTAAAGAGGATGGTGAGAGAGCATGTGTGTGAATGAACTAAACACCAACAACAATGGCATGACATTCCAATTGGCAGCCACCGATAAATGAAAGCATGGATGTTTGAGGAGGAAATTATCTCACATTAATGGATGAAAATGTATAATTTTGTTGGCAAATAAAAGATGGTACATGGTAGAACATGTTTGGTGTTTGAATCCAAGTGAAACAATGCCTCTAAAGTGTTTGAAGCTTTTATCATGGAGAAAGAATGCCTTGAAGAGTAGTGCAAAATTGTCCAAACTTGCCATTTTTGGAAACCCTAAGTTTCTAAAAATGGAAACTTTGCACAATTCTTGATTTTTGATGATTCCTCCATCATTTCTTGATCAAATATTGTCCATTGAACATATGTAACTTGAATTTCATGAATTTGTCCCAAAAAGTCAGGAGTTGACTTTTTCCACTGCACAGTTGACTTTTTCCCCAATTTCTTGATTCTCAAGCAACTGACCAATTGAACCTCTTCTGAAATGAACCAATGAGCAATCTTCCATTCTTAGATACTTGACATCATGTAGAAAACATTGAGATCAAGTTTGGACCAAAATTTCACCAGGAGACTGCTTGAATCCCAAACCCTAATTTGGACTGTTTTTTATAGGAGATGATGCACTGTCCAATCTTCTTGATAAGTTCTCTTCTTCCAATGACTTGTGGGATCAAAATGAGATAATATATGATGTAAGACCCTTGAGGCTTGTTTGAAGACCCTTGGCTCTTACTTTCTTGCTTTGGATGATTAATACTCTGAAAACCCCTGATCACATGCCCTATGCAACATGCAAAGATGAATGCTTTATTTTTCTATGCTTGAATGAAATGCAATGCAATGACATGAAAGTATGTTAAATGATATGAAAGAATGAGAGGGAAATTTTGGGGTATTACAGCTGCCCCTATTCAATCACTGTAGACCTGAATGGATGACAGCGATTGCTTTCAGACTTTCTAGGTATGGAGGGATTGAATACCGAAAATAACCAGAAAATTTGCACTCTGTGGAGAAGAAGAAAAGGGATATGAACCCAACCAAATGAAATCTGCTTGAATAGAACTATGATGATAATCATACTATTGGAGAGATGTCTTTTGAACGACGCCAGACGACTACTGGCTTGCCACGCTGCCGATGGGCTTTAAGAATGTCTTTTGGGATGACGCCAGATGACTACTGGCTTGCCACGCTGCTGGTGGGCCTTAAGAATGTCTTTTAAACGACTCCAGATGACTACTGGCTTGCCACGCTGCCGGTGGGCTTTAACAATGTCTTTTGGGACGACGCCAGATGACTAGTGGCTTGCCACGCTGCCGGTGGGCTTTGAGAATGTCTTTTGGGACGACGCCAGAGGACTACTGGCTTGCCATACTGCCGGTGGGCTTTAAGAATGTCTTTTAAACGACGCCAGACGACTACTGGCTTGCCACGCTGCCAGTGGGCTTTAAGAATGTCTTTTGGGACGACGCCAGATGACTACTGGCTTGCCACGCTGCCGGTGGGCTTTAACAAAAATTTAACACTAGATTACGCTCTTCATACATATCAGACATCTCTGCTGACTCTGCTGAGGAACAATGGTCAATGATGTGACCTCAGAGACCCCTGAAAGGATGATATCTCTGCTGGAGAATGAATGAACAATCTGTCCACTCGAATTGTCACGCTTGCCAAAAGTAAATTGGACTTTAAGATACGGGGAAGTGGTGACTCCGCCTGGAATTATCTCATCTGTCTGGGGATGAATTCTGGTCATAGCAACTCTACTGGGGATGAGAATTTTTTAATGACGTTCTACTGAGTAAAAAAAGTCATTAAAACTCTTCCTGGGGATCTATCAAATCTGAGATCCTTTGCGGGGATCATCAGCCTTCTGACTCGGCTGGGGAAAGAATATACTAACACTCTGCTGAGGAAGAGATATTGTTGATCTGCTAAACCTATGCGGGGAGAAAGAACAACTCAGCTGAGGAGTATTGCTGACAATATTCGATGATGAACTCTGTAGGGATACAACTGTCGGAGATACAATCTTGCTAGGACCGGAACTACCCTGTCGGGGATACGCAAATCCTGGTCGGAAGACATTCCGTTGCAACATGTTGAGAAAGAGTCCCTAGAGATCTGCTGGGAAAACACAAAGCACATCCACCGTAATCTATTGAGGAACAAAGCTGTCGAGCTTAGGATAAGAGCCACAATGGCCCATGTTAGGCGAACTTTCCAATTGACGACTCCACTAGGGATAATGAGTTTACAACAAACTGTATTGGGGAGAATCGCTTCAAAGCGTCTCGTGATGGGGGATGTCTCTTAAGAGGATTTTACAGAAGACCAAGCATCTTCAAACTCTTAGACAAATACTGAGATTTGAGCTAGAATGCAATAATTGAGATGTCAATCTACTGGGGATAATAGATATGGAACACATCCCGTCAGAGGTATTTCACGCTGCCCCATGCTTTGTAGGGTCACAAACTCATTTTTGCCCCAGATTACAAGGATGATCGGAAGAAATCATCCCAAGAGGATTTTACAGAAGATTTGGCATCTTCCAACTCCTGGACACTCATTGAATCTTGACCGTTAATTGCAAGATCTATGAATCATCTCTACTAGGGAATTTCCAACCGTTATCGACACAGAAAAGCTTGTAGTTATTGGAAGTACTGAATGAGAGAAACGACTTAAAGATACAATGATACGCAGTTAAAATTAATTCACTGATATCGAATCGTCGCGAACGACTGTCGACCGAATGATGGACTCAATCAGTAAATGTTGTGATAAAAGGATGACATGTGAACCCTTTCCTAAACAGGATTGCCCCGGCATTCTGCATGGGGATAAGTGATTACTTGTTTGGAAGAAACGAGCCATGATCTCAGAAAGGCTTCAATCTTGTTTTTTGAGCCTAGCATGAGGCTGCTACCTGTAAGCAAAGGATATGCACATACGCCCCGTGCCGGATATGACTTCGGCAACTGAGAAAATCCAACTCCGAACCATCACTTATTGGGGGGAGCACCCAACAATGCTTGGCGCTGAACATGACTCCATGTTAGGCTTTTGAATGTAAACCTGCAACAAAAGAAATGCACACATATGTCCAGGGGATTGCATGGTTTGAATCCACCGTTCAGAGTTAATCAACATTCAAAGCAATTTTAAATGTTTTCCCTGTGCATGTTATTGTAAAGCCTTAATGTTTTCAACAATGCAATGTTTTTTTATCAAAAATTCGGAGGTTTTTGCAAACAAAACAGTAAAATGAAAACAAATAAGAAACTTTTTGACTGAATAATCAACTTTATTGATTGAAAGGCCCAGAATAGCCAAGTACATCAGGAAGCAATCCCTGGAAAGAGGTGATCGCTGAAAATTGAGAAAAGAAACTATCCTAATGGCAATGTGAAACAGCATTTCACTGAGTTTCAATTCTGCTATGACCAGTATATCTTCAAGACTTTCCGATTATCTTCGCCTTCTGAAGGGGATGATTGGACTAATTCTTATCCTTTGGAGATTGCCAGTTTGAGTGAAATGATGAGGTAGTACAGATGACTCAGATCGCAGTCTTCGCTTAATCCCTCTTTTGCGTGGACCACCCTTTTCAGGTTTTCAATCCACCGGGATACCCTTTCTTGCCTGAGTTGTCCTTGCAGATTTTCAACTCACCGGGTGTAAAATTATTTTTATTTTATATCCCTAATTTTTGTCCGAACCTTTTTATTCTGTTTTTATGGTTCGCCGGGATGCCCTTTTTTACCTGGACTTTTTTTTTCTTTTTTTTTTGTCCAGCGGGTCTCTTTATGCGAAGTATTTTTTGACTGCGTCTGAGTTGACAGGGGATGGAAAATCTTCACCATCCATGGTTGTAAGCATTAAGGCTCTGCCAAAGAAAACCTTTTTAACCACGAATGGACCTTCATAGTTCGGTGTCCATTTTCCCCTATGATCTATGTTTGAAGGATGGATCCTTTTAAGTACCAATTCACCAACTCGATACTCCCGAGGTCGCACTTTCTGATCAAATGCTCGCTTCATTCTTCTCTGGTATAATTGACCATGGCAAATGGCTGCTAGTCTCTTTTCGTCAACTAAGCTCAGCTCATTGAATCGGGTGTGAACCCATTCTGCCTCGTCCAGTTTGACATCCATCATAACTCTCAGCGAGGGAATCTCAACTTCAATTGGTATGACTGCCTTCATACCATACACAAGTGAGAACGGTGTTGCCCCAGTGGATGTCCTTACTGATGTTCGGTACCCATGCAAAGCAAACGGTAACATCTCATGACAATCTTTGTACGTCACCACCATCTTTTGCACAATCTTCTTAATATTCTTGTTGGCCGCTTCAACAGCGTCATTCATCTTTGGACGATACGGCGAAGAATTGTGATGCTTAATTTTGAAGTCCCGACATAATTATGCCATCATTTTGTTGTTGAGATTAGAACCATTATCAGTAATGATTCTTTCGAGCACTCCATAGCGACAGATGATATCTCTCTTCAAAAATCTGGCTACCACCTGCTTGGTGACATTAGCATAAGACGTTACTTCCACCCACTTGGTAAAGTAATCAATAGCGACCAAAATGAAGCGATGGCCATTGGAAGCAGTTGGCTCGATCTTTCCAATCATGTCAATGCCCCACATTGCAAAGGGCCAAGGAGAAGACATGACATTCAACGGATTCGGAGGTACATGCACTTTATCCTCATAAATTTGACATTTATGGCATTAGCGGGCGTATGAACAACAGTCTGCATCTATAGTTAACCAATAATACCCCGACCTCAACAGTTTCTTTGCCATTGCATGTCCTCCGACATGGGTACCGAAAGAGCCTTCGTGCACTTCTTGCATCAACATGTTTGCTTCGTGTCTATCCACGTATCTAAGCAAAACCATGTTGAAGTTTTGTTTGTACAGTACATCTTCATTCAGGAAGAAACTACCAGCCAACCTCCTCAAAGTCTTTTTATCATTAGTAGATGCCCCAGGCGGGTATTCTTGACTCTTCAAGAAGCATTTGATATCATGAAACCACGGCTTGTCATCAGACACTGCGTCAACAGCAAATACATGTGCAGGCCTGTTAAGACGAGACACCTCAATCTTGGGTACATGATTCCACCTCTGCACGTTGATCATAGAGGACAATGTGGCCAAGGCATCAACAAACTTATTCTCGTCTCGAGGAATATGGTACAACTTCACTATCGTAAAGAAAGTCAATATCCTCCTCGCATAGTCTCTGTAAGGAACCAAGTTTGGTTGATGAGTGTGCCAATCTCCATTAATCTGATTGATCACCAAAGCTGAATCACCAAAGATATCGAGGGTCTTAATTCGCAAATTAATCGCCCCCTAAAACCCCATGACACAAGCTTCATATTCTGCTTCATTGTTGATGCATCTGAAAGTTACTCTGGCAGTGAATGGCTTATGAACACCTTCTGGCATGATAAGGACTGCTCCAACTCCGCACCCATTCATGTTGACGGCCCCATCAAACATCAAACTCCATTTGGATTCAGGGTCTGGCCCCTCCTCCGGGAGTGGTTCCTCGCAGTCTTTGACTTTGAGAAACATGATGTCCTCATCAGGGAAATCAAACTTCATGGGTTGGTAATCATCAATAGGCTGATGCGCAAGATAGTCAGACAGGATACTTCCTTTGATGGCTTTCTGAGAATTATACTGGATATCATATTCAGTTAGCACCATCTGCCAACGTGCAACCCGTCCGGTCAATGCTGGTTTCTCAAATATGTACTTGACATGATCCATCTTGGAAATTAAAAAGGTTGTATGAGTGAGCATATATTGCCTCAATCGCTTAGCAGCCCATGCAAGTGCACAGCATGTCCTTTCAAGCATTGAGTATCGTGATTCACAATCATTGAATTTTTTGCTCAAGTAATAGATGGTGTCCTCCTTCTTACCCGTCTCGTCGTGTTGACCGAGACCAAAACCCATGGATCCTTCAAGCACAGTCAAATACATGATCAATGGTCTCCTTGGAACTGGAGGCATGAGAATTGGAGGTTCCTGCAAATATTCTTTTATTTTCTCGAAAGCCCTTTGGCAATCGTCATTCCACCTGAACACTTGTTCTTTTCTTAACAGCTTAAATATTGGGTCACAAGTGGCTGTGAGGTGAGATATGAACCGTGCAATGTAGTTCAATCTACCCAGGAAACCACATATTTCTTTTTTCGTTCTTGGTACAGGCATTTCTTGTATCGCTTTTACTTTGGCGGGATCTACCTCAATTCCTTTTTCGCTTACAATGAAACCCAGCAATTTACCGGACCGCACTCTGAAAGTGCACTTGCTCGGATTCAACTTTAGTCGAAACTTTCTCAACCTCTCAAACAGCTTCTTCAAGTTGACCAGATGCTCTTCTTCTGTTCGAGACTTGGCAATCATATCATCCACAAAACACTCAATCTCCTTATGAATCAAGTCATGGAAGAGTGTTACCATAGCTCGCTGATACGTTGCCCCGGCGTTCTTTAACCTAAAAGGCATCACCTTGTAACAGAAGTTACCCCAAGGGGTAATGAACATTATCTTTTCCATGTCTTCCGGTGCCATCTTGATCTGGTTGTATTCGGAGAAGCCATCCATGAAAGAGAATACCGAGAACTGAGCAGTGTTGTCAACCAGTACATCAATATGAGGTAAAGGAAAGTCATCTTTCGGGCTTGCTCTGTTTAGATCCCGGTAATCAACGCATATTCTAACCTTACCATCCTTCTTCGGCACAGGAACGATATTTACAACCCCCGGTGGATAATTGGTAACGGCCAGGAATCCCGCATCTAACTGTTTTTGTACCTTCTCCTTGATTTTGAGAGCAATTTCTGGTTTAGTTCTCCGGAGCTTTGGTTTGACAGGAGGACATCCCTCTTTCAACGGTAACCTGTGCACAACAATGTCTGTATCTAACCCCGACATATCTTGATACGACCAGGAAAAGATGTCAACATATTTCTGTAGCATACTGATCAGCTCTTTCTTCACCTCGGCCTACAGGTTGGCTCCAATCTTAATCTCTTTCTTGGCGTCCTCGAAACCAATGTTGATAACCTCCATTGTCTCTTGGTGAGGTTGAATGACCTTCTCCTCCTGCTTCAACAATCTGGCCAATTCCTTGGGAACTTCACAGTCTTCTTCATCCCCCTCTTCGGCTTGATAGATTGGATTATCAAAGTCATACTTGGCCATAGCAGAATTGTTATCAATGAAATCCGGGTGATTAAGTCTGCATGATTGGGGTCATGCTTTATTTTAGAATGAGACTTTTTGAAAAAAGAAACAATAAAACTAAAACATTTCCATTTTATTGTTTTTTCTGCAAAAATAAAAACGAAATACAAGGAACACAAAATTTGAATGCAAAACGTCCTTTATTAATGGTAAAAAACCTTACAAATGCAATTATGAGGCCCTACAAATGGATCTACACGCCTTGGGAAGAGCGCGAGATTTTAGCATGCAACAAAGAAAAACAAAGAAAATGACTCTGTCTGGAGAGTAACTTGAACAATTTCTTTAACAGACCAATTGCACAGCTCTTGACCCGGTACACACGGGCGATCCCAATTGTCGAGGTCACAATCACTGTCGACGCCATCTTCACTTGCAACGCACATCTGATTTGGATTAATGATTCCCCCGCTATAGAAAGTAATTGGCCCCTTGCGCTCTGCTGCCGCAGCTTGATACGGATTATAGCCTATACCGAACTTATCTTCCTTTGCAGAGACTTCAATCAATTTGCCCCAGCCTTGAGCATTACCGGCTTTGACTACTTCCACTGCCTGTTTGTAAGAAGCAATAGAAGTACCCACCTGTTCTTCACCCTGAGAAGATACCGCCTGTGAAGACGAATCACCAATATTGACGGCCTCAAATGCTTGACTCAGCATCTCATGGATCTCTCCATCCATTTCCACGTACTTAAAGGTGAACAGCTGACTTACAAAGATGTCTTCCTCTCCACATACAGTCACCACTTGACCATCAACCAGATATTTCAATTTTTGATGCAACGTATATATTACTGCCCCAGCGGCATGAATCCACGGTCTGCCTAACAAGAAGCTATATACGAGTTGAATGTCCATCACATAGAACATGCACTTGAACACTTGAGGACTGATCTTTACTGGGAGATCCACCTCTCCGAATACAGAACGTTTCGAACCATCGAAAGCCCTTACTACCAAATCACTTGGTCTTAGAATAATTCCGTCAGCTTCTAACTTCATTAAGGCCTTCTTTGGTAACACATTCAAGGAAGACCCTATGTCTACCAACACATGAGATAATACTGCCCCTTTACACTCCCGTGTGATGTGTAATGCCCTGTTGTGATTACGACCCTCAGTAGTCAAATCAAAGTCTGTAAAACCTAACCCATGGCTAGCATTGACATTAGAAACAACCGACTCCAATTAATTCACAGTAATCTCTTGAGGTACATATGCCCTATTTAAAACCTTCAGAAGTGCCTCTCGATGAGCTGCAGAACACATAAGCAACGACAAGATAAAAATTTTTGACGGCGTTTGATTCAACTGATCAACCACTTTATAATCACTCTTTTTTATAAGTCTCATGAACTCTTCAACCTCTTTCTCAAAAGTACCTTTCTGCACAGATTCAGGCACAATAACCTCTTTTGTAACCACCTGTTTACCCTTGGCTTTGGCTGCTACCTCAGCTTCAGCCTTAGTTCTCAAAGTCTGTGGAGCGAACAAGCGTCCACTTCTGGTGAAGCCACCAAGACCTCCAACATTGTCAATACTGGAGCTACCCCCAGATGGAGCTTCCACTTCTTGATTTTCTCCTTGGTAGTAAACATCTGCCCCGTAGTGCCATGGAATAGCCCGCTCACTAGTATAAGGAATTGGTCTTGGTATCGTAATAGTAACAGGACTCACCATATCAGGCACAATAATGGCTGCAGGCGATGGCACCTGAATTTCAGCTGGCGTAAAATAAATGGTAACAGTTGACACAACATCGCCCTTTTTGTCCCCCTGATCAAACTGTAGACATCCTTCGTCAATCAAATTTTGAATACCAGCTTTCAGTTTATCGCAATCATTACTCTGATTCTTACAATCAACACAATCTTCTTCACAGCCAGGGAACACTTGTCCCTTCAACAAACGAGCCTTCACAATACTCAGCGGAGTCCTCACCCTGTTCACATCAGTTACCAAATTCAAAACCTTCCCATCTTCAATGGCATTGACCTTTGGCACATTATGATCCAGCATAGGATTCTGAATCACATTTGGTAGAGGTGAGAAATTAAATGCCTTGGCATCGATCAAATCCTGTACTTTATGCTGAAATGTACGACACTGTTCAATATTATGACCTGGAGCCCCAGAATGATACTCACATCGGGCATTAACATCGTAACCCTTTGGTAATACTGTAGGAGTCGGGCCCATCATACAAAGTTCCACCAGATTAAGCTTCAATAATTGGGGTAGAAAAGCTGCGTAAGTCAAAGGCAGAGGGTCCATACGCCTGTCAGCTCATCTCTGCTGATATGATCTCCGTGGCTGTTGATTATTCTCTGACTGAACATTCTGCTGTTGTGGCTGCGATTGAACTTGCGGACTAGGAATGGTCACAGCAGCAACCTGATTATAGGAATCTTGGTAGTCTCTTCCTCTTCCTCTATTCTTATAAACAACACTGGCTTCACCATCTCTCTTTCTGGTAGCTCCAGCAAATGGCTTCCTCACCCCTGAAGAACTAGCACCACTGGCATCTTGTATTTTTCCGAGCTTCAACAAACTTTCAATCCTCTCCCCAGCAATTACAATGTCTGCAAACCCAGTTGAAGGGCAGGCGGCCAACCTATCAAGATAAGTTCCCTGAAGAGTACCCATAAACATGTCGGCCATCTCTCAATCCTGCAGTGGAGGTTGATCCATGGCAGCCAATTGTCGCCATCTTTGAGCATACTCCTTAAAAATCTCCTTCGTATTCTGAGCCATACTCTGCAGCTGAGTACAGTTTAGAGCCATATCCATATTGTATTGATACTGCTTGACAAAAGCATGAGCCAACTCCTTCCAGTTCCTCACAGAAGTCCTGCTTAACTTCATATACCATTCTTGAGATGCCCCAGTAAGGCTGTCTTGGAAATAGTACATCCACAATTTCTCATCATCAGTATGAGCGGCTATCCTCCCCACATAAGATTGGAGATGAGTTTTAGGACAAGTAGTGCCATTGTACTTGTCAAATGTTGGTGGCTTGAACTTGTGTCGAATTCTTACTCCAGGTACCAATCCTAAGTTAGAAACATCAAAACCAAGAGTGTTTTGGGATTCAATGGACCTAATTTTTTCTGCGAGCTCGTCAAACCGGCGAGTGTTCTCATCTTCAGCATCCAACAGAGTGACCTGATCCTCTTGGTTATCTTCTGCAACCTGATGAACCCCAGTATTTCTAGGAGGGTCACCGCCTGCATTAACGCCAGCCTGATTACCATTGCCATTCTGCACCTCTACCTGTGGCCGCTCGACGATTACCCAGAGTCTTTCCTGATTTTGAGTCATACCAGTCATTAAGGTCATGAACTGGTCCATCCTATCCCTCAGCTCATCTAATTCTATTTGCATCTGATCCATGATCTTAGCTTGGTTTCTACGAGTTGCGTACCGATGGACGTGGTTGTCAGCTATAGTGCCTGAAACCAAATAAAGGTTAGAGACCCTGCAACGAATACCTGTCATGCAAAAAATGATATGCAATGCAATGCAAATGCCATGTTTATCATTTCCGAGGTGCCGTATACCCTGATTCCAGTCTTAACCACTGAAAGCTGAAGATCGCGATATGACGATACGTGCCGTGATTATGTGCTTGTGTACAGATAATTGCCAACGGAATATTTCTGAATAAACTGCTTGTTTCAATTACAAAAGAAATCAAACATACGCACAGCGTTCAACAATGAGTTCAAACATCATACATCAAAATAGTGGATTCATCAACAAGCCTGATGATATCCATTAACAAAACTACATTAAGAGAAAGAGAGAAAAACGGTTAACCTGACAACTCCAAGTCCTTCAACTTTTCACTCGAATATTTGACTTCCTCGAAGAGTATGCGAGTACGCTGGTGATTTGGTCTTTCGATTAACTCCTTAATCAGAACATCTCTTTTAGCTAGAGCTTTAGTCAGCGAATCCATATGCATCAGGATAGCTTCATCATCACAGACTCCTTTATGCCATTTCACGCCAGCTTGCATTTTGAGTTTCCCCATATCTGCCATAGCCCCTTCAAGCTCCTTCTTGGAAGTCTTTAGCTCCTCTCTAGCGCTTTCCAATTGCTCTTGACTTTTGCCAAGGTTCTCCCGATACTTCCTCCGTTGCTCGTGTGCCTTTCTGAGTTCATCATCCTTGATCTTTAGCTGTTCCTGCAACTCTGCGTTTTCAATCCTAACCTTATCCCAAGCCTGCTGAAACTTGGCTAACGTGTCTTTAGTATGGGCTAAGGCCTGTTTGGTCTTCTTATGAGCTTGAGTGGCAGCATCGGCACCCTTACTAATCTTCTGGAAATGTTGAGCTCTTTCGGCAAAATCCCTTTCTCTTGCTGCTAAGATTTGTTCGGCGTCTTGGGCTTTCTGTTCCAATCTTTTGTTAGCATGTAGCGCTTCTTAAAGCTGGCTGCTCAGCTCAGAATTCTCTCCTTGAAGCTTTTTCACCGAGGCTTGCAATTTGTCAATGTCTTCCATAGTAGCAGTATCTTTTTCTTTCTCATCCTTAGGATACAACAGGGGTGCCCTATCAAAAGGCAAGTAAAAATCTTCAACTCTTTTCTTCACCCACTCTTCATATGCTGGATAAGCCCGATTGTTGGGTTTGCCTAAAGCCACTTTCCCTTTCTTCAGCACGCTAACCCAGCTTTCAGAGACTTTTTGTGCCGTTTCCAAACCATCTGATACATGGAAATACAGTGACTCTTCTACATCCCTCTTAATGGGCGGACCCGTTAGAGCGTACCCAAATTGCCTAATGGCCAACGAAGGATTGTAGTTGATTCCCCCATTTCTTCCTATTAGTGGAACATTAGGGAACTCTCTACAACTATGGATAATATTCTTACCGATTAGCCCATGATCTATCCATATGATGTCTTTCGCAACTAGCCCCATTAAGCACTGACTCCACTCTAGAGAACCTTTAGAATCCACAAAAGCCCCTGATTGTGGTAAGCGGCTTGTAAACCACTTATAGAACAAAGGTGCACAGCAACGAACTACCCCTCTTATTTTCTTTTCGTTTCTATTATATAAGGCGTAGTGAAGATCTCCCAACAGTGTTGGTACCGGATTTTTCATCATGAATATCCTAATGGCGTCCGTATCAACAAAGTCGGGCTCGTTGGGGAACAACACAATACCACAGACACAAAGAGCTAGAAATGCATTAAAAATAACCCATTTCTCGCCCTTAGCTGCCTCCTGAGCCTTCTTTATCAAATACCCCAGCTTGAAACCACGAAGCTTTCCTTTGTTAACGATATTGGCCTCTAACTCTGACTTGCTCAAATAAAGAGTACCAGCTACTCTTCCATAATCCAGATCACCTGTAGACCCAAAGAAAGGACGCTCCTCCTTGATAGCAATCCATAGCATGTTGGAATACTCCTCTAAAGTAGGTACCAACAAATAGTATGGAAATACGAAACACCTCAGAGGAGGATCGTAGAACTGCATCAAAGTATGGAGACCCCTGTATTCGTAATCACTGACATTGCAGACAAAAGATAAAATCCACCCATATTTCTCTTCGAAAGCTTTCAGCACTTCAGGGCTCGCCATTCCTTTTAGGACAGTGATAGGGCCTAGAGTAGGCGTGAGGAACTTGTAACTGATGATATTCTTCTTCTCTTTAGTATTCATCCTTGTGAGAACTTGAGGACTGGAATCGAGGGTAAAATATGCACCTGGAAATGAATAAACATGTATGTTAGGATATGTAAATGCAATGCAAAGGGCATGGTATCAAGGTGCCAAGTGTCTGTGCTGGACTGTGAATGGTGTCAGTGTAGCTCTAAGAACAATATAGAACCATAGATAGGAACCATCTGAATACAATAGGATGAATTCTCCTTTTGTGTGATAATGCCAAAAAACAGGGTATGTGGGAGGTTATGGTTACCTGTAAACAACCCGCCCTTCTCACGTGTGGGTACTAAGATCCTCAGTATCCCGGGCTCTCAGGTCGAGAAATGATGATACGTTCACCATTTCTGGTTTGGCATCATCATCAATCGAGGAGGCCTCAACTGATTCTCTAAAACAAAAGGTCCTCAGCTTCTGGCACTGAGGTCGAGAAGCAATAGTACATTCATCCCTCGGGGTACAGTACTATCGCCAATCGAGGAGTGCCTCCACTGATTCACTTTCTAGAAGGACATCCTATAGTGAGTTCCCAACATTGGGTCCTCAGATCGAGAATGTGTAATGGATTTGCCATTTCTGGTCTTCCATTATCACAACTCGGGAGGAGTGCTGCAACTGAGTCCTCGGGAATGGTCACCAGAGTCGACGGTTCCTCAAGAGAATAACTACTGGCCTGTATAAACATACAGTAGTAGATAGCTCCTGATAGAACCTCGTCTGGTTGTGGGTCTCATGAACAACAATACGTGGTCACCACCACGCAAGCGTCATGACTATCCACTCTAATACCTATGTGTGCACTCGAGCCTGGGTAGTGGACTCATCTCTCAGAACACCCTGCCCACGAAACAGAAAACAACAACACAATCCAGCATAATAATGATATGTAATCCAGTGAATGCGATAAATACAGTAAAGTACAGTAAAGCAGTAATACGGTAAACAACAATATAGTAAAACAGTAAATACAGCAACATACAGCATCCAAGTAAACACCCAATGAAAGAAAATAAACAAGCGCTAGGATTGACTCGCAAAAGGGGATGGACCAGCAAGAGGTCAACCTGACATGTCCCCAGCAGAGTCGCCAGCTGTCGCTCCCGGGATTTTCATCCAAGTACAAACGCAAAAGTGGCACCGAAACAGAGTCGCCAGCAATGTGTATTTATCCCAATAGAGGGAAAGGAAACACTGCATAAACCTGAGGGAAGGAAAGAGCATGGTCTTGCGACCAAGAGAACTGGGTTCGGGATCGGTTACGCGAAGGGAAGGTATTAGCATCCCCACGCGTCCATCGTACCCGATGGGATCCATGCTTGTTGGTCTCGATCAAAGGGTGTCGTCGTCTGGAGCTCCACTGCTACTGGAAAGGAAAAGCAACTGGAACGGAAAAGAACGGAGAAACGAAGAAGAAAAGAAAAAGAAGTGACTCGATAGGACATTATCGTTGTCCTAGGCCTACGTATTCCCTCAGTGCAATGGGAAAGTCAGAGTCAACGTAGTTCGACGGACTATGGGGAAAGGTTGCTCGTCGAGATATCGCATCTCGTGCCTACGTATCTTCGATCAGACAAGAAAGAAGAATTAGAGCAAACGTAGTTCGTCTCAACAAGGGTTGTTTTGTTTGTGTTTTTTAGTGGAAACGTCAGAGTGCGCGTCCCAGCAGTTAGGTGTTGCAGCTCGCTGTATGGAGACTTAGGCGTTACCTGTTTGCGGTAGAACGAACATGACGAATCCTTTTAGAAAGGAGTGAAGAGATGAGAAGAGAATTTTTTTGTTTGTTTTTGCCTTTTAGAAAGAAGTATTTTGATTATTTTTATGTTAGTAACACGTATTGCATTCAAGTCTATGATGCAGGATCGAATGCGTCGCATGGTCGTCCTAACAGGACGTATGCTAAACACTCTAGAAAGGTGGAGGGAAACCCTCCTCCTTCCATTTCCCACGTGCAAGGCTCACAGGCAATATGCGTTAATCCTTTATTAGGTGTTTTTGCTTTTTTTTTTTGTTTTGAGATGAGGAAAGGAGAGACTCAAAGGTTAAGAAAGGAAAAATCTAATGAGGGAGACTAAGACTTAAATCCTAAAGTTATCATACAAGGATGTTCCTAATGGTTAAGTGTGGTTTGGAAACCTACCTCTAAAAGATAAGAGAAGAAGAATGAGTTCTAACTTACTTCAAAGATTGAAGCTAAGTTAAGTACTCAAATGTGATGAAAGAGATTGAACAAAGAAAGCATAAGATGCTTTGCACAAACACAAAAGAGAAAACATTAAAAAGATGAGGGAAGAAGGTGTGTGTGGAAGCATATCCACACACTCAACTTACCATTATCCCCCACACAAAATGGTTAGTTCAACAAATGAAATAAGAAAGCACAATTGAAAGATGTAAGCAAATAAATCCTAGTGTTCTAAAGGAAACTCTAGGAAACTTCTCAAGGGTTAAACCTAAAAAGAAAAGAGCACTAAAGGGTGGTACTGGCCTAGGGAGGTAGCAAAGCCTATTTACATATACCAATGGTTACAAAGACTTACTATATCAATCTATGT
This sequence comes from Lathyrus tuberosus, assembly GCA_022829125.1. Lineage (NCBI taxonomy): Eukaryota > Viridiplantae > Streptophyta > Magnoliopsida > Fabales > Fabaceae > Lathyrus > Lathyrus tuberosus. The sequence continues at coordinate 61,290 of JALAZF010000082.1, read as the reverse complement.
CTAAACAATCAACCAAACATCAAAAGAATGCAATGAAATGCACTAAAGATGCATCATGAACATTTAAGAGATGTAAAACATGCAATGATGCAATATGAAACACCACAAATAGTAGGAAACCAATTCATAAATTCCATTAAGTAACCATGAATTACCATCCATAACATGAGTATAAAACTCAAGAAGAAGGAGTGGGAAGAAGTAGAACAATATCACACAAGACTTCACAATTCTAAAACAAGTCACAAAGGAGAGGGAGATGCAATTATGAATGTAAATGAACATGGATTAGTAGCATACATGTTATAATATGACATGAGAATGCATAAATGAACAAGTTTGGTTCATACACAAGTCACATTAGTGATTAAGAAAGAGAGAGCACAAGTTGAAGCTCATACAAAAATTAAACATGCTTCAAATGTTCATGTAATTGTAATGCATATGATAGGACATTATGAGTCAACAAAAATAGATGAAATGGTTTATATACAGTAGAGAGACATACAAGAATGAATGAGAATGGCATACCAACATGAGATACACACAAACCATATTGAAGAAGAACAAGTGATATGTGCACAATTAAGTATGAATGCAAGATGAACATCAATGGCAAAACATGTCAAAATGAAATATGGAAGACCTATAGTTTGACATACATGACCTATAATATTCAAGTAAGCATGTTTCAAAAGATAACATCAATCAACTCAAGAGATCATAGGCAATATGACACAAAACCATACCATACGCATACAATGAAGTTCATAAATGCACATGTAAACAATCATCAAGGAAAAAATAGAAATGAACTTAGAAAGATTATGGAATTAGGTCACAAAGTGTATGAGTCAGAAGCTAATCACATGTCAAATTTTCATGGCAAAACTCAATGATAAACCAATTCGAACAAGTCCTCAAAACCACATGGAATCAAAGCAAAAGAATGCACAAAAATGCTCACTACAATACATGATAAAATGACTTTAAAAATCAACAAAAATATGGATTAAGTACCTCAAGATGTGTAATATGATTATAGAAAAATCCATGCAAAAATTCAGAAAAGAACTAGTTCAATTAAAATAAAAACGAACCAAGCATCAAGAAGAATGCACTTTAAAAAGAAATTAAAAGGAAATTATGAAAATAATGTCAAAATAAAAGAAAATCATAAATAAAAAATATGGAAAATATTTTAATGTGTAAAAATGGTTTATGAATTTTTATAGAATTTTTTTAATGCATTTTGGTATTTTTTATAAGAAAAAAAATGGAAATAGTAAAAAAGAAATTAAAATAGAATGAAAATATAAGTGGGGGTGCAGCGAAAGTAAACTTTCAGTTCAAAAGTGAATGGGCTCAAAACGTGGGGGTGTGAACATCAATTAGAAACCCACTCCAATAAACGCGTGTGTGTGTGTGATATGGTGCACGCGCAGTCAAAGAATTGACTCAATCTGAGCCATTAAATTTAGTCAAAATATATCAATCATGAAGGTATGTCCATCCAACGTCTCACATGCAAGGCACACCACAATTATTACACACGCACACACATGCGAACAAACTGCTCCAAATAAGATGGCACGTGAGATGCCAAACGTTCATTAATGTGCTGGAAAAATAATAGGCGTTGGATCAAGCAAATCAGACGGTCATGTTTTAATCTGGCCTAAAACCCTAATTGAACCCCTCATCGGCCGGAGAAGGACCTCCGGTCATCTTCTCCGGCCACCTCCAGCCACTGCAACTCTTACGTAATTCCATAAATCAACAAACCATTTACCAAAATGAAGAGGAATTCACGTAGAACAAGAATCCACAGTCCAAATTCACAAACAATACATGATCAGAGAGAAATGAACAAGAACATATTTCCCTAAAAAATGATCTACACCTCTAAGAGGTCTATCAACTAGCCGGAAATGTCACATTGCTTCTAGTAAGCTATTATCAACAATAAAAAAAAGCTATAATCAGTGACTTAGATGCAAAAGAGTTGGAGAAATAGGAACCTGAAACGTGGAGATTCTTGGATCTTCAGATAACCAGAGGTGAGAACTTGAACTTTTGAATTTGTTTGAGCAAAATAAATGCTCGTAGATGCTTGAGAATGGAGAGGAACTGGATCTAAAATTGAAGATGATTCCACAATTCAATGCCTCACCGATTCAATGTTACTTGATGATGAAGAATGATGAAGAAGATTGATGAATTCGTGCAATGAGAGAAAGAGAGAGAGAGTTCAGAGAGAGTTTGAGATGAAGAGTTTGTGAAATCTGAAAAATGATGAAGCTCCTTTCCAATTGTGTTGAGTTCAACTTATATAGTTGGGGTTAGGATGTTAACTCATGTGGTTGATGGTTGGAACTCAAGTTAACTGAGTTAGTTAACTGAGTTTGAGTTAACTAACTGAGCTAAGTTAGTTATGGACGAGTTGGTGAGTGAAGGTTAGAGTGATGGCGAGCTCATGTTACTTATGGTGGTGATCATGAAATGAAATAGTGATGAGGTTATGTGATCAGAATGAATGATAGTGATGATGTTGATGTGTATAGCAGCAAGCTTGCACAACAAGTTTGGTATTTCCTCTTGCATGTATGATAGCATGGCATGTACATAGTGTAAGGGAGTGTGTTTATCCAAAAGAAGTAAAGAGGTTGGTGAGAGAGCATGCGTGTGAATGAACTAAACACCAATAATAATGTCATGAAATTCTAATTGGCAGCCACCCATGAATGAAAGCATGGATGTTTGAGGAGGAAATTCTCTCACATTAATGGATGAAAATGTATAATTTTGGTGGCAAATAAAAGATGGTACATGGTAGAACATGTTTGGTGTTTGAATCCAAGTGAAACAATGCCTCTAAAGTGGTGGAAAGTGACTTAGAACACAAGGATGTGGGACTGTACCATGGGCGTGTCAGCTTGCATGGCATGCATGGCTATGGGCTTGTGAATTTCAGTTTGAAGCTTCCATGTTTGGACCACTATAACTCTTTCATAACTTGTTCAAATGAAAAAATGTCCAACATCAAAGTTGAAGAGGACATGGAGATGAACAACTTTGATGTTCGACAATTTTTCATTTGAAGCCTCCTTGATGGAGAAAAATGGCTTGACATTTGGCACACCAAGTGTTTGATGAAATTATGGCCTGGGGGCCTGAACTTGCTTTGCCATGACTTGGTTTTTGCCTTGATTTTACCAAACTTTGATTGATCATAACTCCCTCAATTTTGATCCAATGGAAGAGTTCTTTATATGGATTTGAAGCTTAAGATGTGATCTTTAATTGGCTCAACTTGGCCTAAAGTTTGAAGCTTTTATCATGGAAAAAGAATGCCTTGAAGTGTAGTGCAAAATGGTCCAAACTTGCCATTTTTGGAAACCCTAAGTTTCTGAAAATGGAAACTTTGCACAATTCTTGATTTTTGATGATTCTTCCATCATTTCTTGATCAAATCTGGTCCATTGAACATATGTAACTTGAATTTCATGAATTTGACCCAAAAAGTCAGGAGTTAACTTTTTCCACTGCATAGTTGACTTTCCCCAATTTCTTGATTCTCAAGCAACTGACCAATTGAACCTCTTCTGAAATGAACCAATGAGAAATATTCAATTCTTAGATACTTGACATCATGTAGAAAACATTGAGATCAAGTTTGGACCAAAATTTCACCAGGAGACTGCTTGAATCCCAAACTCTAATTTAGACTATTTTTGATAGGAGATGATGCACTGTCCAATCTTCTTGATAAGTTCTCTTCTTCCAATGACTTGTGGGATCAAAATGAGATAATATATGATGTAAGACCCTTGAGGCTTGTTTGAAGACCCTTGGCTCTTGCTTTCTTGCTTTGGATGATCAATACTCTGAAAACCCCTGATCACATGCCTTATGCAACATGCAAAGATGAGTGCTTTATTTTTCTATGCTTGAATGAAATGCAATGCAATGACATGAAAGTATGTTAAATGATATGAAAGAATGAGAGGGCAAATTTTGGGGTATTACACATGGGATCAATGTATTTTCTAGCAGCTCATGGCGTTATCAGCTCCGGCATTATTTTTAGCAGTATTCAGGGTCAAGCAGATGGTTTTCAAGGTCTTTTGGAGCTTTTATTTTGCTCATTAAGCGTTTTGATAATCAGAAGCTTCAACGGTCATTTTCAGATCAAGCGATCCGGTATCAGGCATTATTAATTCAGCAGGATATTCTGAGGTGTTAGCAGGAATTTGTGTTCTTTTCAGGTGTTACTCAGTAGTAATATCAAGTTTTGAGTTTCAGAGGTTTAACGGGTTCGAAACAGCTATCAGAAGTCACTTTTCCAAGTTTCCCTCCAAAAGGCCCCAAAATTCAAAATTGGCACTGAGTAACCGGTTACAGCGTATCTGTTAACCGGTTACCCTTTGGTTTTTCTACGCACTTCTTCAGTTTTTGAACTGAGTAACCGGTTAGCAGATGTGCTGTAACCGGTTACTCTAGGAAAAATTTGAAAAATTCTGTTTGCATCATTTGTGATCATGTGCTTAGCATGTGCACGTGGGGGAAGGATCTAGAATTGATATTTTCATCATTTTCCACCCAAAATTCAAATTCCTTCCAACATTTTCCACTCTAATTCCTCATTTCATTTCCTAATCCACTTTTCACCCCAATTTCCACCCACTAAACCTCACTCCAAACCACATTTGAATTCCTAACCTAGCTTTTATTTAAATCAATTCATTCCAAACCTCTCCACCCTATACCATTTTTCACTCTCATTTTTCAGAATTTTTCTTTCAATATTCTCTCACTTTTTCACTCTCAACCTCCATTTTCAACCATACTCAAAGTTCTCTTTCAAAGATTAATAAGTTCTTCATTGGAACTTGTTAATTCTTAAGCTAAAGCCTCTCATCATCACTACATTTCTGCTTTTCAACTTGGATTTTCGTTTGGATCTAGTTCTGATTTTTCAGAAGTGATTATTGAAAGTGATTTTGGAGTTTTTATTGTTTATTGCTTGGATTTTCAACTTTTGAGTGCAAGGAGCTTATGGATCTTGGATTTCTCTACTTGGATTCGTCAAATTCTGTTTACAACACTCACCAAAGCAAATCTCAGCTTTGTAGGTTGGTTAATTTCAGATCCATACTCATTTTAGCTTAATTGCAACTTTCATAATGTAGATCCATGATTTTTGGTGTGTTTTGATTCATTTGTGTGAATTTAATTGTGGATGTTGATGATTATTGGATCTAAATGATGTTTGAATACTGTTTCTGAACTTGATTTTCATGCATTGTTGATTACATGATCATTGAACATGATTACATAAGTGATTTTCTACTGAAAAGTGCTTTTGAAACTGAATTTTTTCACCACTGTCCCAGAGTAACCGGTTAGCAGTTATGCTGTAACCGGTTACGCTGTGTATTTTCTGCGTAATTTGTGCAATTTTTAACTGTGTAACCCGTTAGCAGTTATGCTGTAACCGGTTACCACTGAAGCAGAACTTGATTTTCTTGCATTTTCTTGGTTGTTTGAGATCCTTTTCATGTCTAAACTTTATGGATTGATATGATGATGATTTGTGGATCATTCTTGAGCTGTTGCACCTCACACTATTACATGAACACATTTTTCCGACACGCGAGTCTTGATTTTCATCGATAAATGTTTATGTTTGCATTGTTGACTAATTGATGTGGCAAACACGATGCACACACATTTGAATCGTGTTAATTCTTGGTTAATGCTCAACTTGCTGGACATTTGATGCATGATTGTTGTTTGCTTCCGTGGTTGCTTATGCATGATGTTTTGATCGATGTTTGATTTGTGCAACTTTATTGAGTAATTGTTCTTGAATTGTTAGCATGATCATGTTATTCATTCTTGATGCTTGCAACCTTTATGTTTGGTTTGTCGTGCTTTGTGTGTCTATTTGCAGTCATTGCTTGCATGAGTTTTTTGTTTTCAAATGCATGGTGTGCTGTCCCGTTTTCCACTGCTATTTTAGTGCATATGTGTTGTTGTATGTGTTGCTGTTTGACCTTTTACACCTGTTTTGTGTGCTGAACATGGGCTGTTGAATGCTGTTTGGTGTGTTTGCTGGTTTTTAACCGCTGTGCAGGTGTAGAGGCGCTGTTGTAGCTGTTGCTTGTTTTTTTTACTCGCCTTTTCCTCTTCTTCTCTTTCACTCTTTCCTTCCCATGAGTCTCAAGACTTGTTTAAGTCTTGGATTCACTTCCTTAGAGCTACCTAGTCCAACTTAATTTTTGATTAAGCTTGGAGTAGGATTAGCATTAGGCTTCCCTTTTCATGCTAACTTAGGTAGACGTTTCCCTTTCAACCTCAACCATAGGGCCACCTTTGCATGATAACATTAGGATAGAATTCCCCTTAGTGTTTTCTTTTTTCCTTTGAGTCTTCTCTTCTCATCTCTTAACACTTCTAAAACACTTAATAAATATGACGAATATTGCGCTCGAGCCTTAAGTGTAGGAAATGAAGAACGAGGGGTCTCCCCTCCTCTTCTAGAGTGTTTAGCATACGTCCCATTTGGGGGCGACCATGCGATTCACTCGTTCTCGCATGGTAGACTCTAGTGCAATGTAAGTTACGAACTAACTTCAATCCACTTCTGTCTAAAACACAAAAAAACAAACTCAAGCCTTTTTCATCCTTCGGGATTGTTAAGTTCAAATCATTTTCAGAAAAGGGCATGTTACTTCCGTATCATTTCAAACAGGCATTGACCCTAACTGTCGGACGCGAATCTAACGTCGCTTATAAAAAACACTAACCGACCTCGTTAGGCCGAACTACGACTGCTCTGATTTCCTCTTTCTCGTCCGATTGAGGATACGTAGGCATAAGACGGCGATGTCTTGGCGAGCAACCTCCCCCCTTAGTTCGTGTCCGAACTACATTGACTCTGACTTTCCCATTGCACGAGGGAATACGTAGGAATAGGACGAGCGACGTCCTATCGAGTCACTTCTTTTTCTTTTCTTCTTTGTTTCTTTATTCCTTTCCGTTCCCGTTCCTTCTCGTTTCCAGTAGCAGCGGCGCTCCAGATGACGACACCCTTTGATCGAGACAACAAGCGTGGATCCCATCGAGTACAATGGACGTGTGGGGTGCTAACACCTTCCCCTCGCGTAACCGACTCCCTTACCTGTTTCTCTTGGTCATGAGACCATGCTTTTTCCCTTCCCCTCAGGTTTACGCAATGTTTCCTTTCCCTCTCTTGGGATAAATACACATTGCTGGCGACTCTGTTTTCCGCGCCACTTTCGCGTTTGTACCATGGATGCAAATCCTCGGGAGCAACACATTGATATCAACGAAGCTATCAATGTTGGGAAACAGAAATAACCCGTATGTGAGCAAAATAAAGATGCTCTCGAAAGCAATCACATTCCCTATACTAGCAAAGTACAGAGCTTTCTTTATCAAAAACTGGGCTGGCAAACCTTGGATTCCACCCTTAGTGGTCATGTGAGTCCTGACTTCTGACTCGTCCAAATAGATTGCTCTTGCGATGGTTTGATCCTTTGGAATTTCTTCCAGTCCAGAAAAGGGAGCTTGGTCAGTGATAGGTAAATCAGTTAGGTGAGAGTACTCCTCCACTGTTGGTGCTAGTTGATAATCCGGGAATGTGAAACAGTGATAGATCGGATCATAGAACTGGATGAGTTTGGACAGGATTCCTTCAATTTCATGGACCCTTAACAGAGACAACAGTCCTCCGTACTTAGCTCTGAAAGCATCAGGGTTGGTGATCATCCTTGCCAACCCTCTCAAATCCTCTAATTTTGGATCCTTGGAGGTGTACTTGTGAGTCTTCCTTCTACCGAAATCCATAACGCAATCTTTCTCTCTCTGACATTTGCAATCATTGTCTTAGTTTAATTTGAAAAAGAGAGACTAGAAGAGAAATTTTCTTTGTTTTAATGTTTTTTAATGAAATGAATGCATGAATGCAGCACACAAAAACATAGAAAAATATGGGGTCAAATGTTCAGTGTCATGAAGTCATGGCTCTACCCATTCCTAAAGGTTGTACTGGTGATTTTTTGTACCTGTCCTCAAAATCATTGACCCCTCTTGGGATAGCAACATCAGGCTGGTTCACCCGATTGAGCTGCAGTATCTTAGAGTAATCTCAAATGAGGGTAGTATCGCGTGACAACTATTTTCGATAGCTTCCGCACTACAAAATGGTCTTAGTCTACTAAAATCCTCAGTTTCATTGACAACCACAATCGAACAATCTGCTTTCAACAACCGAAGTCGTATAGGCATTGAATCCGCAAAGGGTGTCTCGACTGATTCGATGGTCGATCGGGGTCTCTTATTTGGGAGTCACTCCCTGTAAGATTACCCGTCTAGTGCCATCACTTATCTTAGGTGTCACTCAAACTTTCCAGATGCGGCATCACCCGCAGTCCCATTAGCAGAAAAATAAACACGGATATCAATTAGGAAAAGCAATATATATATATATATATTTATCCTAAAACTAACATCCTAGACCTCTTAAGAGCTATAATAATCCTAGTCCTAAACAGACAATGACTCCCCAGCAGAGTCACCATTTTCATGTAGCGAGCGATTTTTGTCGGTGACGCGACCACCTTATCGCTGAATTGGGATTTTCCTCCTCGTGGAGAAAGGGGTGCTACTTTCTGATTTCTTATTTATCCCATGAAGCTAGAAGATAAAGGGAAGGTATCTAAAACTAACCTTGCACGCGAATGTTTAACTGAACAAACGCTTAAAGAGATTGGGGATCCGGGGTCATGTTATACAATGGGGAGTTGTCAATTACCCATCATATATGTGGTTATCCATAGGATATTAGCTTTAGGTTTCGCTTTGTACTTGATGGTGTTTATCCGTTAATGGGTTGGGAAAGTTTCTTGGAAAATATGAGAGAGTGAGTGAGTTGATGTTGATGTTCGGGTTCTGCCCGATGTTTTTGGTAAGGTACTAGACCTAGGTTTTGATTTGATGTGTGAAGGTACTGGACCTAGAGTTTTTTGATTGGTATGCTCGCTAAGATTTCGCAATCTTATGCCTACGTATTCCCATTTAAACGAAACAGGGAAATCAGAGCAATCGTAGTTCCTCCTATCCTAAGGGAGGAAAGAGATATTTTGGTGTCTTATTCAAAGCCCAAGATTGAAGCTAAAAGGTTTGATTGAGAGAGAATTTTTCATCTCTAAAGAGGGATTATTGATTTTGTGTGCCTTGATCAAAGCCCAAGGTTGAAGCTAAAAGGTTGACTTGACTTCACTAGGGAAGTCCTTATACAAAGCATAAGAGGAGGCTGGATAAGATCGACTCAACAAGAGAGTGTTTTTATTTGTCTCGTACAAAGCCCGAGATTGAGGCAAAAAAGAGATTGACTCTTTGGGGATGTCATTATACAAAGACTAAGAGGAGGCTGAAAGTTTGACTTTTCCAGGGAAAATGTTCTATCTGTCTTGTATAAAGCCTAAGATTGAGGCTTGAAGGATTTTTACTCCGCTGCGGAGGGTTTGTATGTGTCTTGTACAAAGCCCAAGATTGAGGTTGAAATGGGAAATTTAACTGACTCTGGTGAGGATGTTTTTATGTGTCTTGTACAAAGCCTGAGACAGAGGCTAAAATGATTTAACTCTGCTGGAGAGTATTATCTGTCTTGTACAAAGCCCAATATTGAGGCTGAAAAAGAGTTTGACTCTGCTTGGGAAATATATTGGTCCCAAGCTTGAGAGAAGGAGATTTATGTCTTGTACAAAGCCCAAGATTGAGGCTAAAAGGGTTTGACTCAACAAGAGAGTATGAAAGGGTGATTTACTCAACAAGAGAGTCTGAAAAAATGATTGACTCAACAAGAGAGTCTTAGAAGCTTGATTGACTCAACAAGAGAGTCTGAAAAGGTGATTGACTCAACAAGAGAGTCTGAAAAGGTTAGCCCCATTGGGGAGAATCATTGTACGAAGCCCGAGAGGAGGCTGGCTATGCTGAGGAAAGGATCATTATACAAAGCCTAAGAGGAGGCTGTCTTTCTGCTGGGAATTATTGAGATCCCGAGGCAGGTCCAAGTGGGGAACCAACTCCTGCTGAGGCCCAACATGGTTTTGGTTAAAAAGGGATTGGGTCTTACACTCTATTAGAGGCCCAAAGATTTAGTTTTTGTACAAGTGGTGGGGCTTACAACTCAAGGAGAGGCCCAAGGTTTATTGTTAAAAAGGCGACGAATGCGTCGGGGCTTTGAAAATACAGTGGAACTTATACAAGTGAGTGAGGCCCAAAAATAGTTTATTTACAAAGGGATGAGACTTACACTCTATTAGAGGCCCATGAGTGTTTGAAAAAGATTTGTTAGGGTGAAATCAATCAAAACCCTAATTTTGGTTTTAAAATGAAATTAATTTTGATTAAAAATTAATAAAATCATTGAAAACATGTGAGAAATGAGTTATGATTTTGGATCAATGTTTCTAAAATCATGTTTTTATCCACAAAATGATTAAAAACCATTCAAGTTTGAAAAATCAAGAGAAAGAACATTTTAAAATGTTGAAAAACAAATAAAAATTAACTCTTTGCAAAAATATCAAATATATGAAATAAATAATATTTTTGGGAAATTTTTTTAAAATAAAATATTTTAACATTTTTTTTAATTAATAAAAAAAATCAACTCAAAATCATTAAAATTCAGAGAGAAATTAATTTTTGAATCAATTAAACAAAATCACAAAATTCAAATATTTGAATATTTGAAAAAGGGCGCCAAGAACACCCAAGAACACGCGCGTGTTCTGAGTTTTGCCCAGATTTGCATTTTCTCATCAATTTCACTGAATACTTGATGAAATCACACAATCCACATATCAATCTGCTTGTTTTCAACTCACGATCATGTCCATGGTCTTTAATTTAATTTATTTTACGCATGGAATAAGAAATCAAAGCGAAACCTTAAGAACCCTAATTTCTGCATGAAGGTTCAGAAATTCCATACACGATTCATACAAAGCAATTAATTAAGGGTAAATACTCTATACATGATTATGAACATATGGCAAAATTATTGTGCGAGGAAATATGCATGAATCATGAGATGACCAAGTTGAGGCTTACCTCTTGCAGCTGGTGATCGTGTTTTGAGTTGGAGGTGTTACAAGTTGGTTCTAATGATCTGAACAGCTTCCCTAGGTGCCTAGTGATGTGTCTGAATGCTTGGAATGGTTTGAAACAAGCTGGAACTTGAGATGGTACCTCAACTGCAACTCTGTCAAGAACTTGAGCAGTTGGATGGTGATTTTGTGAAATTGATGTTCCAGTTGTGATTTTAGTGTTTGATCAGCTCACATATGATGTTTATGAGGTGTGTGTGTGTGTGTGTGATTGGTTTGGTTGGAAACACTTTCTAATTCAAAACACGATAGTAACTTGCATTAGATGGCATTTTTGGAAGTGAGAGTGTGATTTTGAGAAAGGCAAGTGTTATGGGCCTTTGGTGTACTCAAACTAATCAGAAAGGAGGTCTATTTATAGTGTGTCAAGTTTTTTTTTCCAAGGAATAGGGAATGACAACTGCAGCAGGCCTTTGGCCAATTGTGATCAAATGGAATCTCAAGTCTCCTCTAGCCATTAACTTGAGATTAGAGCACAGGCCTATGGTTCTTTGATTCAAGGATAAGGCTTGACTGAAGTGTTCATATTTGCTCTGATACATGCCACCTCTAAGCATCCATTAAATGTTCCAAAACAAAATTGGAGTCTTGGCCTCTTTTAGGCTTTTTAGGTTTGGCATGCTACTTGTGGAATCTTGGACTTGGGAGGCTTATGAATCAGTGTTTGTCCCTTGGTTGTTCCCCCTTGAGGTGTGCAGATGGATAACCATGCTTGTTGTTGCATAATTTGGACAAATCGAGCCCTTAAGCACAAAGCTGCCTTGCCAAGACAGTTTGCAGCAAGGCATGTTGCAGTTGTCATAACTCCTAGCTCAGGTGGAGTATGATGGAGTTTTTGGACATTTTGGAAATCCCTCATATGACACAACACATGTGTGATCATAGTTTATCTTAACACTTTTTGGATCCAAGTGAAAAATGCCCCTACATTTGGAAAAAAAGCAAGACAGATTATAACTTAGTGAAAATTTCACTAAGTGTTGGAAAAAGTGACATTTCATTTTTTCAGCCATTTTGATCACTCCATAACTAAAAATTCATGAGGAATTGGGATGAGGTGTAGTTGACACTTTTAAAGTATGCCATGAGAGCTAGAAATCTATCTTTGGATCATCCAAAATGGTTGCTTGGATCTCAAGTTAAGATCCTTGGAAGTTGGTACCCTAACCACTTTGTTCCATAACTTAGAAAAATTCTAAGTTTTTTATGGTTACCCCTTTTACAAGTTAACTCACTATTCTTGGTTTTTCTTGATGAATGATGATTCCAATCATAAATTAACATTGTATTAGGGTTAAGGAACCTTGGTTGACCAAAAAATCAAAAAGTCAAACTTTGACTTTTTGTACAGTTGACTTTTTCAGTAGATGAATTTTAAACTGTGCGATCCTCTATGAAATCAAGTCCTTGACCTAAATCAAACTTAAGGGATGGATTCCATAGGTGATATAGTGTGTATTGAATCATGTCCCAAGGTTTGGGAGCATGTCTTGGTCACAAGTCAAAGGTACAGTTGACTTTTCCCTTAAAACCCTAATTGTGGTCCAAATGAAATTGAAACTTGTGCATCAAGCTTCTTGGATCAATCCATTGTTGAAAATGGATCAACATAGTGTGTTAGAGACCCTCAAATCATGTCTTGAGGTCTTGGCTCATGTTTTGTCCCAAAAGTCAACTTAGGGGTGAATTAGGTCAAGAAACCCTAATTCCTGATTTTTGGTAACTGCATCCTCTGAGGTTAAATTGACTTGATGATTGGGTTCATGAAGTCCCTTGGAGTACCTTGGGTTGTGCTTTGAAGTATTGGCTCATGCCCAGAGGAAAATTTCTGCTGGAGGCCTTGGTTGACCAAAACCCTAATTTGGTGACACTGGCGATCTTGAGGCTTGATCCACTGGGAAGGTTGCAACCTTGTGCTCAATACTTGATGAGGGAGTCCTCTTGATCCTTTATAGGTGTTTGAGATGTTAGACAAGTTGAAGATCATGTCATTTCTTGATTGATCCTTTGTTTAAGTGCTCAGAGAGGGCTTGAAACTCTAATTCTTGTTTGTAGTGAATGCTCACCCATCTTTGGAGAGACTGATGAGGCCTGGAAATACCTCCATATTGTGATGATGATTTGCACAATGATGGGAAATCTTAGTGGTCAAAATTTGGGGTATGACAAAATGGCCATATGGTTAAATGTCTTCTAAATCCTCAGGGTCATGGGTACTGCACTAGGATAAATGATGCTTTCACGACAATCGGTCATTCAATATCAATATTTCCACACAGGTACCTCGACTGATTCGGTGGACTGCCAAGTTGGCTTGGTCGGGATTCACTCCCTATAAGCGTTTCCCGGATATGCCACCACTTATCGTAATGTTATCTCAAACTTTCCACAGGGTTTGGGAATGCTATTCAAGTAACTGGATATGTATTCCTATCAATTTCCAGAGGGCTTTCAAGACTTCTCTCAAGTTTTACTTTGTTTTGGTTTTGTAAGGGCTTAATGCCCAAGATAATTTATTTTGTGCTTGGTGTGTACTTTAAATACTTTATGCTTTTTGCTTGGTTATTTAGTTAGTCTTTCTGCCTTTTTCATATTATGGCTAAAAAGGGGGAGTAATACAAACTTTACTAACCACTGGTGACTGTTGCTGCTACTAACCATTGAGGGGCAGTTTTCTTTTGCTACTTGGAGAAGAAGGAACTGGTTGAGGGGGAGACAACAAGATGTTTGATGATTTTTCCGCTGCTGTTCTAATGATCTATTTCTTGCCTCTGAATAAGGTTTTCTGGCTGCAGGTTACTTGTAGTTAGTTTTAGCCAAAATCTGCTAAAGGGGGAGATTGATGAGTCCAAGCCTTTGAGGTTGGCATCAATTTTGGTAAAACTAACTTAACAGAAATATTTTGGACAAGATGTCCTAACATGTTGAACTGGATGAAGATTAAGATGTTAGACAAGATGTCCTATCATGTTGATTCAACATCTTTGTCTATTACAGTTTGTGATAACTGTTATTTGGTTTTCTGATTTCCAGTTTCTTGGAAATGTTTATTTTTCCTAGGTGGCGTACAAGATTGAGGAATCAGAGATTCTGATTCTAAATGGAAGATGTGTAGAGTGCGATTTTTGTCGGTGATGCGACCACCTTACCGCGATGGTTGGAATTGGGTGCTACTTTCTGATTTCTTATTTTTCCTATGAAGCTGGAAAGGAAAGGGAAGCTATCTAAAACTAACATTTCACGCAAATGTTTTCTTTAACAAATGTTAAGAGATTGGGGGGTCGGGGTCAGGTTATACAAAGGGAAGTTGTCAATCACCCAATGTATATATGGTTATCCATAGACCTTTTATGGCATGTTTTTCTATTGGTTTAAATACTTTCTGGTGTTTATCTGTCATGGGTTGGGAAAGTTTCTCCTTTGGGAGTATTTGAGAGAGTGTTTTTGTTGTTTTCGGGTTTTTCGTTGTTTTTTGGAAGGTACTGGACCTACAGTTTTTGATTTGTGTGCTCGCTAAGATTTCACAATCTTATGCCTACGTATTCCCGTTAAAGAAAACTGAGAAATCAGAGCAATTATAGTTTCTCCTATTTCTATGGGAGGAAAATGTTTGGTGTCTTGTTCAAAGCCCAAGATTGAAGCTAGAGGTTATTTGTGTCTTGTTCAAAGCCCAAGATTGAAGCTAAAGGTTTGACTGAGAGAGAATTTGTCATCTCTAAAGGGAGGTATCTCACCTATTCATCACAAATTTTGGGAAATGTATTATAAGGAAAATTACTTTAACTGGGATATGTGAATCCAGCAATACCATAATTTCCTTTATAAGGGTGATGTCATGAAGGAGGAAACTTTAACTCAGTATTGAGCAATGTCATTTTTCCTTATGAATCTTTCATGCTAAAATAGGGGCATTGGCATGGATGTAAATAATCCAGAGGCTTGCCACTTACAGCAATTATACGAGAGATGAATTTTATCCAGGATAAAGAGAAGGACTCCCGCTTAGATTTTGAATCAACAAGTGTGCCACTTACAGCAATTATCTGGGAAAAAAGATTTTGGTTGTCTATTTTGATATGTGATGTACAGAGAAATGTCTTCCTACAGAGAGAAGTCTTGATATCCTCTGAGGGAATGTTGATTTTTGGGTGCCTTGATCAAAGCCAAAGGTTGAAGCTAAATGGTTGACTCTATTCGGGGAGTTTTATATATGTCTTGTATAAAGCCCAAGATTGAGGCTAAAAAGAGATTGACTCCACTGGGAAGATTTTATCTATCTTGTATAAAGCCCAATATTAAGGCTAAAAGATTGACTCTGCTGGAGAGGTTTTTATCTGTCTTGTACAAAGCCCAAGATTGAGGCTAAAAGATTGACTCTGCTGGAGAGGTTTTTATCTGCCTTGTACAAAGCCCAAGATTGAGGCTAACTCTACTGAGGAAAATCATTATAGAAAGCCTAAGAGGAGGCTGGTGGGAAAATTCTTATATGAAGCCTAAGAGGAGGTTGGCTTGTGCTGAGGATTTTTGAAATCCAAGAGCAAGTCCAAATTGTATGTGGTTGGGAATCCAAAGGTTTTACTCTTTCTGTGGATTTGAAGAGTTGAAATATCAGAGACCATGAGGCTCTAATTTTACTGAGGATTTGTTGGTGATAATTTGACCCTAGCTGGTGAATTTCTTAAAATGAAAGCTTAAAGATTGAGTTTGAAAACCTATGAAAGTTATAACTCTGCTGGAGATTAGTGTGTTGATGAAATGAGCAGGGTTTTTCCTGTGTTTTTAGGAAACATGAGGGTATCTGTGAAATCCCAGAGGAGATGAGACATTCCAAGTCTTACTTGTATGAAGCTCAAGAGGCTGTTGGTTTTAAGGGATGAGAAACAACCCTAGAATGATTTGATGTTTTGGAATTCTAACTCTCCAGAGGATTGAACTAGTAGAGATGACTAAGTTCTGTCGTATACCTGTAAGAGGTCTTCGGGTCCTTGAACTAAGCCCAAGAGGAGGCTGAGAACTTCTAAGAAGCCTGTGGGTCCTTGTACTAAGCCCAATAGGAGGCTGGGGATGCTTTTTGGAAGCCTCTGGGTCCAAACCTAAGAAAAGTTCAAGAAAGGTTTCACCGAGAATAAGTCATTTCTCTGCAAAACAGTTCTAGGGTTTGAAGAAATTCAAAAGAGGTTTCACCGGGAATTAGTCCTCTTTGGGGAATTGAATTTCTTGTACACATATATTTCTAAGTTAGGACAGTCTTGAGAAAAGTTTCACCGGGAATGCCTTTCTCTATTCCATATTGTATAAGCCCAAGAGGAGGCAAGACTGTATCTGGAATTTCCTATGGGGAACTAGTTTTGACTGTGTTAAAAGAGTAACCACTGGTTTGACCTAAATCTAGACCTAATTGCTGGGGGAAAACTCTAAGCAAACATATACAAGCATATACAGATGAAATATATAAACAAGCATATATTGAAAAGATAGTGGAACTTACAGGTTTGCAAGCCCAAGCATAGTAACTACAGTTGTATGGTTATTCATTCAAGAAATTGAAGAAAGTTTTGATGATACTTTGAATTTGAATTTGAGTAAAAAAGAAAGTTGTTTTAAAAATAAGTTTGGGGCTTATACTCAAGGAGAGGCCCAGATGATCTCTTTTGAAAAGGCGACGATCGCGTCGTAGTTTTAAAAACCACAGATGGATTTATATAATGAATGAGGACCAAATTATTGTATTTACAAAAAGGATGGGTCTTACACTTTATTAGAGGCCCAAGAGTTTATTTTTATACAAGAAATGGGACTTATAGCTCAAGGAGGGGCCTAGATGAAAAACAGTGATCGCACTGTTTATTTTGGAAAATCGCGTAGAGACTTTTACAATGACTAAGGCCCATATTATTTATGTACAAAGGGGGCTGGGTCTTACACTCTATTAGAGGTCCAAAAAGTGTTTAAAAAAGAGAAAAATGGGGCAAACAACACAAGGGGAGGCCCAGATGAAAATTGTTTGAAAACGGTGATCGTGCCAAGATTTTTAAAACCGTATTGGGACTTATACAATGACTAAGGCCCAAAATGGTTTATTTACAAAGGGATGGGACTTACACTCTATCAAGAGGTCCAAAAGTGCTTTGAAAAATGTTTGTGAGGGTGAAAACAATTAAAACCCTAATTTGATTTCAAAATGCATTTTAATTTGAATAAAAGTTTATTAAAATGATCAAAATTATCAAACATGTATGAAAAACAAGTTGTCATCTTGGATTAATGTTTGAAAAATTATCTTTTATCCATAGAATGATTTGAAAATCACTTAAATTTGAAAAATCAAGGGAAAGAAATATTTTTAAATGATTAAATTAAATAAAAATAAATTCTTTACAAAAATATTAAATATATAAATTAAATAATACTTTTGCGAAATTTTTGTAGAATAAAATATTTTAACATTTTTGTGAATTTTGAAAATAAGAATTAATTCAAAAACACTAAAATTCAGAGAGAAATTAAATTTTGAATCAATTAATAAAAATATCAAAATATTCAAATATTCAAAAATTTGAAAAAGGCGCCAAGAACACCTTATGTGGTTCACACGAGCTCTATTCTTGCTGATTTGCATAACCTCTCATATCTCTCTAATTACTCAATGAAAATGACTTTTGTAAACGATGAAACTTGCTCGTTTTTGAACAAGGATTACAACTATATGAATTAATTGCATTTATATTAAGTGTGGAGTGACAAATCAGAAGTTGAACTCAAGAATCCTAATTTGTGCAAGAACACCATGAAATCCTATACACGATTCATACATAGTAATTGATTGAGGGGAAACACTCTATATATGTGCAGAAACATGTTTGTAACTTGAAAATACATTTATGATGCATGAATCATAGAGTTTGAGAGTGTCGGGCTTACCTCCTGAAGCTGGTGATCAAATTCTATGTTGGAGGTGTTACAGATATTGGGTAATGATCTGGACAGCTTCAATGGACCTCAAGTAATGTGTTTGAAGGATTGGAATGGATTGAATCAGGTTAGAACTTGTTGTGGCACCTCAACTGCAATCAGGCCAAAAAGCTTGAGCAAATGGTGGGTGACTTTGTGATTCAGGTGTTCTAGATGAGTTTTAAGGTCATGGATCACTCATATATGATGTATGTGAGGTGCTGGCATGATTGGTTTTGATAGAATTGCTCTCAAATGGAAAATTCGAATGTTACTTGAATGAGAAGCAAAATCTGGTTTTTTGAGAGTGATTTTGAGGAAAGCATGTGTTATAGTGCTTTGGTGTACTCAAATTGACCAGAAATGAGCTATATTTATAGTGTGTCAAGTTTGTTTTGGCGGAAACAGTGAATGGTGGTTGGTACAGTCCATTGTCCATTTGTTTTCAAAAGGAATCTCAAGTCTCCTCTAGCCATTGACTTGGGTCAATCTTGCAGGCCTATGGTCTTCTATTGCAGGGACAAGGCTTGACTCATTCAATTGGATTTGCCTCAGTCCATGTCACCTTGATGCATCCATTGAATGCTTCATGACAACTTTAGGTTTTTGACTTTTGCATCATTAGATATCACATGCAATCATGATTATCTTTTGTCTTGGGAGGCTTATGGCTCAGAGATCTTTTGCATTGATTTGATCCTTAATGTTTCTAGGATTACAAGACTTGTGATTGCATAAATTAGCCAATTCGAGCAAATGACCTATAATCTGTCTTGTGAAGAAATCAGCTTTGGGTGTCATGTTCCAAGGGTTGTAACTCCTTGCTCAAATTGAATTTGGAGATGATCTTGGAATTTTTGGAAAGCTCTCATGACATACTTTAACTTTTATGTCCAACAATGGTCTTGAATCAACTTGGATCAAGCTGAAAAATGGCCTCAAAGTTTGTGAAAATCCAAGACAGATTCTGTCCAAAATTTCACTAAGTGTTGGAAAAAGTGGTCATTTTCATGTTTTTGTGATTTTGATCCATCCATAACTCAAAATCCATGAGGATTTGGAATCTTTTGTAATTGACACTTTTGAAGAATGTCATGTGAATTTTCATTTGAGCTTTGGATGGAAGAAATAGGCCTTGGGGTTTAAGAGTTATGACCTTGTAAAGTTGGTACCAAATCCATTTTGTTCCATAACTTAGAAAAATTTAAGTTTCTTAAGGTTGCCCCTTTTGCAAGTAACCCTATTTTCCTTAGTTTTTCTTGATGGATGATGATCAAAACCATGCATTAACATTGTTTTTTACTTAGGGGAGCCATATTTGTGAAAAATTATAAAAAGTCAAACTTGATTTTGGGCACAGCTGACTTTTTGTCAGATGAATTCTAAATTGTGTGATCTTCTATGCAATCAAGTTCTTCTCCTAATTCAAACCTAATGGATGGATTCCATAGGTGTTTTAGGGTGTCTTGAATCATGTCCCAAGGTTTGGGAACATGGCTTGGTCCAAAGTCAAAGGTATAGTTGACTTTTTCTTCAAAACCCTAATTGTGGTCCACATGAATTTGAAACTTGTGAATCAAGCTTCTTGGATCAATCCATTGTTGTAAATGGATCAATGTGGTGTATTTGAGGCCCTCAAATCATGTCTTGAGGTCTTAGTTCATGTCTGGCCTTAAAAGTCAACTTAAGGAAGAATTAGGTCAAGGAACCCTAATTCTTGATTTTTGATGAATGCTTCCTCTGAGGCCATTTTGACTTGATGATGGGACTCATAAGGTTCCTTTGAGCATTTGGGATCATGTTTTGAAATATTGGCTCATTTCCAGAGGAAAATTTTCATCTGGAGGCCTTGGTCGACCAAAACCCTAATTTGGTGACACTGGCGATCTTGAGGCTTGATCCACTTGGAATGTTGCAACCTTGTGATTGATTCTTGATATGGGAGACCTATTGATCCTTCATGGGTGTTTGAGAGGTTAGACAAGTTGAATATCATGTTAATTCTTGATTTATGTGTTGTCTAAGTGCTCTGAGAGGGCTCAAAACCCTAATTCTTGATTGTAGTGAATGCTCAACATTCCTTGAGGAGATTGATGAGGCATGAAGGTACATCCAGATTGTGGTGATGATTTGCACAATGATGGGAAATCTTGGTGTTCAAAATTTGGGGTATGACAAGATGTTGTTTCTAAGTGTGGAGACACTTTAGGAAACTTAGGATTGAAGAAACTATTCTAGAGAAGAATAAGGTGCAGATTTTGTGGAGCTGAATTGCTGCGATTCTGAAGCCCAAATCCAGTCTTGTTTATTGTTATAAATAGGATGGATTTAACCTGGAATAGGTAGGGAATATACACAATCGATCCTATGAGGCCAAAAAAATGTTATGCTCTATTGGCATGAGTTATGATAAGATACATGCTTGTCCAAATGTTTGCATTTTGTTTCAGAATGAATATGCATTGTTAAATGAGTGCCCTAAATGTGGTGTCCCTCGATATAAGAAAAAAATGTCTCCAGCAAAAGTCTTATGGTATTTTCCTATAATTTCGAGATTTAGACGCATGTTTCATAGTGAAACCGATGCAAAACACTTGACTTGGCATGCAGATGAAAGAATTATAGATGGAAAGTTTCGGCACCCGGCAGATTCACCACAGTGGATGAAAATTGATAATGATTATCCTGATTTTGGAGAGGAAGCAAGAAACCTTCGCTTGGCATTATCTACTGACGGAATGAACCCACATGGTCTTCAAAGTATCTCACATACCACATGGCCTATGATTATTATGATTTATAACTTACCTCCATGGCTATGTATGAAGCATAAGTACATGATGTTATCTATGTTAATCTTGAGGCCTAAACAACCAGGGAATGACATAGACATATACTTGACACCTTTAATCGAAGACTTAAAGATTTTGTGGGAGAACGGTGTGGAGGTTTATAATGGATAAAGGAAAGAAAGTTTCAATTTGAGGGCGTTGTTGTTTGGCACAATTAATGATTTTCCAGTACACGAAAATCTATCAGGGTATAGCATTAAAGGTCAATGTGCGTGTCCTATTTGTGAAGAAAACACAGATTGGACGAGTTTGGAATTTTGTCAGAAGAATGTCTTTCTCGGTCATCGTAAATTTTTTAATTCTAATCATCACTACCTTGGATGGAGAAAAGCATTCAATGGAAATCCAGAACAAGGTAGCTCCCACCTACATTGACAGGTGACCAAATTTTTGAAAAGGTGAAAGATGTGACTACTCAGTTTGGAAAGCCTTTTGCACATACGCTTGGCAAACGTGGGTTGAAGAAGAGGTCAATTTTTTTTGAATTGCCATATTGGAAGTCGTTGTATGTAAGACATTTTCTTGATGTTATGCATATTGAAAAAAAATGTATTTGAAAGTGTTATTGGTACTTTATTCAATATACAAGGAAATTCGAAGGATGACCTTAAAGCAAGAAAGGACTTGGTAGCGATGGGAATAAGAATTGAATTAGGACCCATGAAGAAAGGAAAATGAACATATCTACCACCTGCTGTTTATACTCTATCTAGAAAGGATAAAAAGATATTGTGTAAGTTTCTGAGTGATGTTAAAGTTCCAGAAGGATACTCTTCAGATATTAGAAGACTTGTGTCTATGAAAGACCTTAAGTTAAAGAGTTTGAAGACACATGATTGCCATGTTATAATGGAACATTTTCTACCAATAGCTATACATTCTATTTTGCCAGAAAAAGTAAGAAGCACAATAACTAAATTGTGTTTTTTCTTCAGGTCAATTTGTAGTAAGGTATTGATCCTGCGATATTACCAACATTGCAAAAAGAAATAGTTATTACATTGTCTGAGCTTGAAATGTTTTTTCCTCCCTCATTTTTTGACATAATGGTACATCTAGTTGTTCATCTTGTGAAAGAGACACAACTGTGTGGACCAGCTTATATGAGATGGATGTACCCTGTTGAACGATATATGAAAATATTAAAAGGGTATGTGAAAAATCGAAGTCGACCAGAGGGTTGAATTGTTGAACAATACATTGTTGAAGAAGCGATTGAGTTTTCTACTGAATATTTGACCAATGTTCAATCCATTGGACTCCCCAAATCTCACATTGTTGAAAAAAAAGAAGGAAAAAATTTAATTGGAAATAAAATTGTGACCGTATCAATGGATGAACGGGAGCAAGTGCATTTGTATGTTCTGCACAATGATAATGAGGTTGAGCCGTATGTTAAAATGCACAAGGATTTTCTCCGAGGTTTAAATCCGAATAGAAATGAAAATTGGATAGTACGAGAGCACAATCGAAGTTTCATACCATGTTTTAAGGATCATATTTATTCAAAGTTTTATGTAGATCCCGCTTCAATAACAGAAAGGTTGAGATGTTTAGCATATGGTCAAAGTTTGCATGTGTTTTCTTATAGCGCATACACAATTAATGGATAAACATTTTATACCAAAGAACAAGATGATAAAAGTACAATGCAAAATAGTGGTGTCACCTTGGTTGCTGAATCAATGCACATTTCAAGTGTGAAGGACTTAAACCCCAAATATGCAAATATGTCATATTTTGGGGTTATCGAGCGCATCTGGGTTTTTGATTATGAGAAGTTTCAGATTCCTATCTTTGGTTGCAAGTGGGTTGAAAATAATAGTGTCATACGAATGGATCAGTAAAGATTTTTGCAAGTGGATCTTAATAGGGTGGGGTACAAAGATGAGCCTTTTATTCTAGCCTCTCTAGCTAGACAAGTGTTCTATGTCACTGTCCGGCAAGTACGAAATGGTCTATAGTGCTTTTATCTAACAAAGTAATTGATGATAACATTGGAGATCAAGGTGATATTGATATTGATAATGAGTCGTATATTATAAGTGATCAAGATGAGAATGTTAAAGCGAATGAATCATATATTAGAAATGATCATAATGAGGGAATTTGGATCAATTCATCCATCCGTGTTGTTAAGAGACAAGTAGATCATCTTCCTACCCGGAAAAGAAAGAGATGTTAATAAAGAGGTAATAGTAAAATTATATATTCTGTCATGTATTTTTCATATTTGAGAATGATTATGGATTATGGATTATGGATTTATATGTTTGTTATGTGTTTGTCATGTTATGTATTTGTCATTTCATATTTATGGATTATGTATTTGTTATATGTTTGTCATGTTATGTATTTGTCATTTCATATTTGAGAATGAATCGTGTATTTATGTTCAACTGATTATGGATTATGGATTGTGTATTATGGATTTATATGTTTGTCATGTTATGTATTTGTCATTTCATATTTGAGAATGGATTATGGAATATGGATTATGGATTTATATGGGTTTTTCTTTATTACAGGTCAAATGGCCACTAATGAGGAGAACTCGCACGATACTTCCAAGAATGATGCAAAAGAATCAATTCATGATGCGGAAGGAGATATTTCAAGAGGAATAACAATTATGAAAGGAATAATTCATGCTAGAGACAAGGGAATAAAATACGACGTTCATTGGAATGAAACGGGTTAACTAATTAAGCCTAACGGCTCAATGTTGATAAGTTACATTGGTGCACTTGTCCATTCACAAGTTCCTATTACCTGTGACAATTGGAGAAATCCACAGTTAAAACCCGCCAAAGATAAAATTATGGAGTGAGATACAAGTACTATATGTGATGTTATTTGTTATTTTTGACGATTATATCTTTAAATTAATTATACTAACACACTTTATGTATATTTCTTTGTAGAGATCTTTTAACATTGGTGACGACCGGCAAAAATATTGTCTTCAATTAGCCGGAAAAATACTTAGAGGGTTTCGAGCATTTTTAACCAACAAGTTTCTTAAGGATGACCAAGGAAACTTTGTTGAAGCGGAATGTCTGAAGAAGTATGCGGACTTGATTGCACCCGAAGAATGGGACACTCTTGTCGCCAAACGAAGAACTCAAGAATTCCACGTAATCTTAATTTAATTTATCATGAACATTGTATTATATTCATGTAGTTATTACATATGTTCTGATATAACTTAAAATTTTTTATGCAGGTTGTGAGTAACGTAAATCGTCAAAGAGCCTCAAAACCCGTGTATCCACACAAGAAAGGGTGTTTGGGATATGCACGCTTGGAACAAAAAATAGTAAGTATATATAATTGCTATGATATTTTTGTGTTATTTTTCATCTTAATACTTGACTTAATATGTAGCTTGAAGAGGAGAAAAGTGAAGAAACATCTCTTCTGGAGCATGTTTTGTGGAAGGCTGCCCGTGTGGGAAAGGATGGAGTTGTTACTGAAGGTGTTGAACAAGTTTTTGAACTATGTGTAAGTATAACATTATTTGTTTAATTAAATAAAAAGTTCTTGTTTATCTAAAATATTTATGTTTAACTCTAATATTGAATTTCAGGAGACTCTATTTCAGTCCTTGACTCTCACGGAAGACCAGGATTGCAGGAGCATACTGATCAGTAGAGTATTAAATGTTCCTGTGTATTTTGGTCGCGTGAAGGGTAAGGGATTTGGAGTCATTCCATCTGCCTTGTATAAGCGTCCAAAGACCAAAAATCCTAGCAATAAAGAGGTGATGGAAATGTTGGAAGAATTGAGAGCTCAAGTTCGTGAACTGCAAAAGGATAAAGAAAGATATATGTCGGAAAGGCGCGGTTCAGAATTTAAAGATACTAGTGACAAAGATAGTATCAATTTTTAATAAAAAATTCTGGAGGTAATTATATTTATTAAATTAGCACAATTTTTTATATTGACATATATGCACAATAACAATTTCATATTATTTTTTTTTGGTTTAGGGCATTTCACCTTGTCAACTATATTTATCGGCACCGACATATCGCATGGTTGGCAAGGGAAAAATGCATAACACTTCGGGAGACGTACTTCACCATAGACCGCTTCCTGCTGGATTTTTGAAAGTTTCGATTGATATTGCTTTAGAGCGAGATACGTTACTACCTATATCTGACGACGTTTCAGATGCAACATTGGTGGGGGGATACAATAGGGTCATATGTTGCATGGCCGTCAAACCTCATTGTCATAGATGACTCGGTATGTTGAAAACCATTATTAACCTTTTAGTTTTCAAATTTTTTACTTGCATATAAGTTATGTTATGCTTACTTTTACGTACATTTTATTTACATGGTATTGTTAGACTCCTACAAAATCCAAATCAAAAGATAAAGGGATTGTGCGGCAAACTAAGTCAGTTGCATCAAAAAAAGAGGTACATTGATATATGTGCATTGAAAATGTTAATTCTATTATCCGAATTCAAATGCTTCGTGATTTTGTACTTTATGACTTATATGATTTTCAGATTCCTACACAAGAGGTGCAACAAGGGAGCAAGAATAAGAAGCCAGAATTAGCCAAGCCAAAAAAAGCTTATATTCCTCGATTTCGGTTGTGCCTTGAAACATTTGTAGGCACATCAGATTTGATGGAAGGTGGTATCCGTGAAGTACCTATGGAAGAAGGTATTTTTGGGTTTGCCTATTCAGAAACAATTGCTAAAGAAGACTTGGATAAGATTTTTCAGCATGCTGAATTAGGCATCGGTGTTATGAATTCATACATCAGGTAATCCATCGATTTTATTTAATTAATTGATCAATTTATTTACTCATTTCAATGAATATTCGAATGTTGATTATGATTTTATTCCAGGTACTTGTATGAAAAATTGATGCTCCCGCGTCAATTGACAGATAAATTCTCTTTCTAGTCTCCCAGCTGTGTCAACGCAAATCTAATCGATCGAACTACAAATGTTGTCAAAGATCACTTAGTAGATGCATTTATGCCCAACAAAGATACAGAGAAGTTGTATCTTTTACCATATAATACTGGCCATGGGTTAGATTTTCATTCTAACTTCCTTTATTATAATCTTTTGCTTTTTTACGTTGTGTATAACATTTCCATCTAAACTTTTGTTTTATTTTACAGTGGACACTGGTTGTTGCTTGCGATTAATCCGATAAAAGAAATACTTTATTATCTGGATTCGCTAGATGGTGATCAAACAAAATACCCGGAGATGAAGAAGATGATTGATACGTAAGTGATGCGATTGTTCTAAATATTCGCGTGTGTATTTATTTATTTATGTGAGGTTGTTCTAAATATTCGTTTACATTATGATAGAGCCATACAAATATTCTGATCACAACGACAAGCTCGAGTACCAAAGAGAAAAGCAAACAACATTATATGGATAAGAGTACAGGTATATTTTCACATTTGTTATTATAATAGTGATGCTACTTGATAACACAAGTTAAACTATATATTCTGATACATATGCATACTTTTTTTCTATGTGTAGTGTCCTCGGCAGCGTAATGGTATAGATTGTAGTTATTTTGTATTGAGATTCATGAAAGAAATTATTCATTTGGAACAAATAGAGATTCCAATCATGGTATGGATTTATAAGTTATGATTTATTCTAAGACTTATTATCGGATATTTCATCTAATTAATTACTTTTGACTAAATCATACATATTATGTTATATTATGTAGTACTTTGATAAATTCAAGTGTGCCACCTACACGGAAGACAAATTGGAAGAAATAAAGGAGGAATGGTGTCAATACATGGTTAAAATGAGAATTATATGAGGTATATTATTGTTTTTTTTTTGTGTTAGGTTTATGGAAGGTGTTGTATAGTTTTGGAAATTGTTGAATAGTTTTGGAAGTTGATGTATAGGTGATGGAAATGTTGTATAAGGTTTAGAATTGGTGCATCTTTAGGATGTTTGGTGTAATTAGTTTTGGAAGTTGTTATTAGAATTTTGGATGTCTACTTGGATGTATGAGATTTATATTGAGTTATATATATAATAGTTATTTTGGTGTATGAGGTTTGTGTTGAAATATATATAATGGTTATTACGGTTTATGTGTTTAATTATAATGGTATACAAGGCCTATGTGTTGAATTATAATGGTATACAAGGCCATGTGTTGAAATAAAGACTTGTGTTGAATTATACAGGTTTATTATACAAGTTTGTGTTAAAAAAAGAGAACTTATGGAAAAAATACACAGTAGACAACGCTTTAGCAAATAAAACGCTCCAAAATATTCGATTTAAAAAAAAAATGCTTTTAAAAAGCACTTTTATAAAAGACAACGCTTTTTTAAAAAAAGCGCTATCTAAAGGGGGGGTGCTAACGTATAAATATGACAACGCTTTTAAAATCGCGGCTAAAGGAGGCCCAATGAAATCACTTTACCTTGAAAAAGCGCTGCCTAAAGGGGGTCCTACGAAAGCGCTTTGAAAAGCGCTGTAAAGAGGGTCCTACGAAAGCGCTTTTCTTTGAAAAAACACTGCTAAAAGGGGTCCTACGAAATCGCTTTTAAAAGCGCTGCTAAAGGGGGTCCTAAGGGGGACCTAAGTAAACGCTTTTCAAAGGAAAAAAAGCACTGCCTTTACCTACAGCAGCGCCACCTTTGGCAGCGCTTTTAAGCGCTGCTAAAGGCCAAAAAAACCGTTGCTAAAGGTCTTTTTTGGCATAGTGTATATACAATATAAACAAATATACAAAGCTCAAAAATATAGAAACTATCGCAATGCGATTCAATTTACAAACTCCAATCCCCGACAACGGCGCCATTTTGTTCAAACTACAGTAAAGCGGTAAGAAGTAAAAATTTATTTTTGAAGGAATTCCCTTAGGGATTTATATCGTCTCCACAGGGATCGATGCGAGGGAAAGAATGGCGTTCAACAATCTCTATATTTCTAAGCTTGTGGTGCAAAAGTTTTGGTTGAAAGATTTAAGGCACCAAAAATAAATGCAGAAAATATAAAGTAAAAACTGAATTATAAACAGAGCCTTGTTGGGATTGGATCTCATCAATTAATAACACATGCATTCTTCTAATCAAGTAAACACAAATCAATCATTCGTCTAATATCCTCAAGTATCACCCACAACAGAGGTTATGTCTAACGCAACATCGAGAGAACAACCCTATTGTCATTGGTGATGTCTCACGCAACTTAACAACACAGAGCATTAAGAACTGATACTCACGCAAATGTTAAGCCTAAAACTATGCCTAGAGTTTAGAACCTAATAGGTAATCATCCTAGATCCAGATCTGAAGAGTATATGTCTATAATGGTTCAAATAAAAGATAAACAAGTAAACAAAGATGACACTCATATCAGATAAATGATTGCTTCACATAAAATGCAATGATTAGAATACTTACATACGCTTAACCTTTTGTACATGTATTCAACTAATTTGCCAAATGTATGTAAACACCGTTCTTCATCACTATAATCACGCATCCTCACAATACCGTTTGTCAAGCATTATCGCGGTCTTTACTGAATTGATCCTACTCATGCTACTCATGCTACTTAATCAACACAATAAAATAAATATGATGTAAATGAATCTCAACTCACAAAACCATGTCAAAAGTTTGCTCATTGATAGATGAAAATCTAAGACCAAAGATTTGAAAAAGGTTTTGTCAAGACCCACAAATACACAATCAAAGACAATCAACAATAGAGAATCAAAACTAGTTTACACACATAAATTAAATGAAATACATAAGGTATCAAAATATTACATCCAAACCCCATCAAGAGATCAAAGATCTTACCTTCTCCCTCTTAGGGTTTGAGTTTTTCTCACTAGAATATATTGGGCATTGAAAAGAGATAAAGTTCTGATCCCCAAAATTACAAGTTATTTCTAAAAAAGGATGAAAAATGCTTAAATACATCACTTAAAATCAGTCATGTTCGCACTGCGAACTTTTCATTCGCCTAGCAAACAGCAAAATAGGCACCTGATGTGCCTCTGCATAGTTAAACAGCCTCTGAGATATTTCAGAAGTTCGCAATGCGAATGATTATTTGCCTAGCGAACTATTCGCCTACAAGTTCGCACAACGAACTTAGGTCCCTTTAGCTACTGCCTCATCCATGATGTCCTTTGCCAGGTCTTCGCTGACGCATTGCCACAGCGAACCTTCTCTGGCTTGTTCGCCCAGCGAACTTACAGACCTTTTTCTAATGCCTAAAGTCTGGGAGCATTCGCTGGTTCTTCGCCAGTTGTTCGCCCAACGAGCGTTCGCTAGCAAGTTCGCCCAACGAACTTACTAAAATTCTTCATTTCCTTTGGCAATCCTTGTCCAATCTTTTGTGTCTTACTCATTGATGTTTTATGCCTATTAACACACACATCAAAGAATCCAAAGGCATTTGCAATATAAATGAAAAATCACACAAGAACATGAATTAAATCTATGAAAACATGAGAATTGGGTTGAAAAATGGCATGAAAGATGGTTCGATTTAAGTCAAAATTTGCATTTAACAGTGACAACTCGGTTACTTTTTCCAACTTTGATGCACCAAATCTTTTTATAACCCTTGACAATATATTTTATACATATTTTTCTGTTATTGAAAGCATCATATTGCTATATTCAGATATCAGACATGTTCCTAATATCTGGTAACAAATTATTGCAACTTCAGGAAAAATTAGTCTATAACAAATAAAATAATCATATGAAAAATGATCAATTGTGATATGCATTTTGTTATGCACCAATATCATATGACGTCGATCATGCCTCGATCCCCTTTTGTTCTATTTTATGATGTGTGAGTGTTTGAACTTGTAGTCCTAGATGACCCTAGCTTTGAGTGGAATTGTGGTTTTAGTAGCACTAAGATAATATTATCTCATCCCGTTTTGTTGTTTATCTTTTCAGCTAATTAAGTTTTGGAAAAAGGAAAGTACATTATGACTTGATGGATGCAAGGAGACTCTCATGTTTATCTTGCATTTCCAATGCGTGTTTGTAGGATTCTTATGTTTAGACATGTTGTATATGTATGTACATTTGGTGTAACCAATGTAATTCTATGTACATATGTCTGTTAAATGATATGTCAAATATCAGTACCAATGTCTAAAACTCGAAATGCGATAATTCTTGACACTGTCATATTTTGGGGTACACCCTCTGGCGAAACCTTCGACAATGGTGATGAATCAATCTAAGGGTTTTTCTTAAACATATTCGTGAGAAGACTGTGTAAGCGATGATGAGTAATGATGAGTATAGCCCATGTCAGTTTTATCGGACTCCACTTGTTCTAAGTACAAAACGTGACAAACGTGGCTATCATATGTTTTAAGGTGTGTTGTAGTGTTGAAAGTTAGTTCATGTAGGATATGATAAGCTCTTTATATTTATTTTCTATGTGAGAATGAGATTGTCCTTCTCAACTTTAAGCGTTGAGGTATTTATAACGATATCCGGCTTCGATTCTGATTTCCTTGGAAATAGAAGCGTCAGTGAGAGGATGTAGGCGTTCACTGTTAACCCACGGTAACTTTGGAGAACGTGGTCAAATGACTCCTTCTGTACCATTATGGAACAGGGACACATCATTTCCCCACATTCCCACCTCAGACGACTTATCCCCCATGATGGGCGCGTATCTAATACAAGGGCACTCGATCTAGGAAATTAGCGACAAAAAAACTGCTCTGGGCGAGATGTGATATCCCTTACCTCCACATCACCCCATATCGACCCTTTTATCAATATACCAATATAGATTTTATCATCCAAACAGAGCTTGTTGACCATTCTCATCCATTCATATGTAAATACTATGAAGTTACTTATAAACCCTTAAAAAAATATTAATTAGCTGGTATTAATAATTACATATGTAATGAAAATTTAGAAGAAAAAAACTAATTTATGTAACCAATGCTGCCTTAATTAATAATTTAACGAAACACAATAAACAATACATACAAGGATACTAATTTAGGCAACCATAGCTTGCCTAATTAATATAATTTAACGAAACAGGAAAAAAAATCCACACAAATAGATATTTGAACAAATTACACCATAACATGATAATAATAAAAAGAAAAAGATTAACAACATACTCTTACACTTTCTTTCCGTTTCTTCTTATTATTGGTTGAAATTGGTGAGAGTTTTACAAATTCACACGAGTCATGTTTCTACGGTAAATTGTAAATATCCTCATGAATTTCAACCAATAATAAAACAAACGTTATTGAGAAAGTGTTTGTATGTAGCATTAACAATCTCTAAATGAAACAACTATTACTCCAAAACATAAAACCAACAACAAGACAAAACATGATTTGAATCCTTAGACACATTGGTAACCAGGAGGAACATTTTTTTGACATGCACTAAGTATCCAAGTGAACGTGATAGGTACATTCAAGTTTATTCCAACCACATTCGCCTTAATTGCGGTGCAAAGACACGCTGCGGCCTCCAAATCGACCAAACCTTTGAGTAAAGCACAACATTTACTGCCTGAAGGAGGATCTCCAACAACAACATTAACCAACCCTAGAATATCAGCACAAACCCCTAGCTTTAAGGTGTCTTTGGGGCAATGACCTTGGGATGAAGGCGGTGGCGCTGGCTTTGGTGATGGAGGACACGAACCATTAGTCTCAGTGAATGTTGTGGAGGCAAGGAGAGAAAGTACTAAAATGGTGGCTGATAATTTGTTGTTAGAAGCCATGATTGGGTTTGCAAAAAAAATGTTGCAATGTGATTTGATTGAGAGGTTGAATGAGTGAACCTTCTTTAAAGATAAAATAAATTCAAAGGCTTACATAAGAAATCTAATTGAGTGGAAGTGAGTGAATAATGTGATAACGTTTCCAGTTGGTACTTTTGTATGCTTGTGAAATGATAGTTGTAATGTTTTGGTTGATTATGCTGCTTTTTCCATTTGTTATTATCTCTCTTGACCCACCATTTTATCTTATAAGGTATGAAACTTGTGGAGAAATTTTGAAATTATGAACTAGGTTTTGTATAAATTTGTGGTAGTTAATGAAATAAAATAGTGAATAATTAGATTTTATTGTTTGGATTTATAAATGGTGGTGGAAGTGGAATGGAAAATAATGAAATTCATTTTATTCTATTTTATTTAATCTTTAAATTTTTATTTAAGATATTTTTTTGTTAAGTGCTAAAAACTTTACTATTTCGAGGCTCTGGATTGTAAGTGAAAGTGAATTGGTTGTATGGAAAGGGTTTAATTAGAAGTCTGGTTATATTGAATTGGTTGTATGGAAACATATTATGGAGGTGAAAGATCACCCTACAAATTCATTAATTTTTTAAGATGATTTTGTTGGAATTCAACCACAACCTATGATAATTCCTCTACAATCTTGATCTCAAGATTGATAACAAACCCACAACTTACGTAATGAAAATGAAAAGATTCAAAACGAACAATCAGCAAGAAAAGAAACGAGAGAAGAGAAATATTTGGAGAAAAAATTGTTACCCACGAACTGTGGGATTTCAGATTTTTATTCACTTGCAAACTTGCCACTATGAGTACATGCACTGTGATTCTTCACTACATGTTCTGCTACTGCATATTACAAAATACAAGGGATACTCCCTATTTATAGATTTAGATTTACAAAGGCCCAAAACTCTAAAGGCCCAAAATATCTATTTGAACTAAATTAAATCTAATCTAAATCATATCAAATCTTATCAAAACAAATCTGTGTGAAACAAACTGTTTCGACACACTGAAAATTTCGACTTCGACACTTGACTTCTACTTCGACATCAACACACTTAGACACTAGGAATTACAATTTAACACACCACCTAATTCATCGTGTCTAAGCTATCTACATTCATCATGGCTCTTAGTCTTCTGAAGGCTTCGATCTGCACTCCCTTCGTCATGATATCTGCAAT
Organism: Lathyrus tuberosus; assembly: GCA_022829125.1. Taxonomy (NCBI): domain Eukaryota; kingdom Viridiplantae; phylum Streptophyta; class Magnoliopsida; order Fabales; family Fabaceae; genus Lathyrus; species Lathyrus tuberosus. Next base: position 28,283 of record JALAZF010000082.1, on the reverse strand, counting down.
CTGATTCTCAGTTCTGCAGTGTTCCATATTCATCTTCCCTTCTGCTACCTGCTCTCGAAGATAGTGGAACCTCATTTCGATGTGCTTGCTTCGACCGCGAGCCATTGGATTTTTCGCCAAGTTGATAGCTGACATGCTGTCTATCTTCATGGTAATTGCTCCATGACTCTTCCCTGTAATCTCTTCGACCAAGTTCACCATCCAAGTTGCTTGACATGCACAAAGAGAAGCAGCTATATATTCTGCTTCGCATGATGACAATGCCACTACTGGCTCCTTTCTCGAACTTCAAGCAACTGGTGCACCACCTAACATAAACACATATCCAGCTGTGGATTTTCTATCCTCAGCATCACTACACCAACTAGAGTCGGTGTATCCCACTAACTTGCATTCTTTCCCTTCATCAGCTGCAGGAAACAAAATGTTGTAGTCGAGAGTCCCTTTCAGATACCTCAGTATCCTCTTAGTCGCTGTTAGGTGTGATACCTTTGGCTTCTGCATGAATCTACTTACCATATCCATACTTTATGCTAAGTCAGGCCTTGTGTGACAAAGGTATCTAAGTGACCCAATAAGTCTTCTGTATTGGGTTGGGTCGACATCATCTTCATCTGAATCCTTCGACAGTTGCAGTCTGGTCTCAACTGGAGTCGAAGTTGGGTTGCAATCTTGCATCTCAAATCTCTTGAGTATTTCACCTGCATATCTTCTTTGGTGCATCATCAAACCTCCACTAGTCTTGTAGAATTCGATGCAAACGAAATATGAGAGATTTCCCAAGTCTGACATTTCAAACTCCTCACTCAGGTCATGTTTGAAATCTTCGATCTCCTTCTTCCAGCTCCCTGTTATCAACAAATCATCGACATAGAGGCATAGTATGAGCAATTCATTATTGCTTCTCCTTACATACACCCATGCTCAGTCGTACACTTCACAAATTTCTTCTCCCTTAAAAAGATGTCGATTTTCTTATTCCAAGCTCTTGGAGCTTGCTTAAGTCCATACAGGGCTTTATGCAGCCTGTACACCTTTCCTTCTTCGCCTCGTTTCACATACTCAGCTGGTTGTGCGACATAAACTTCTTCATCTAAGGGACCATTAAGGAATGCACACTTCACGTCCATCTGACATGTGTGCCAATTGTTCATATTTGCTAGACCAACAACCAACCTAATTGTTTCGATCCTAGCAACAGGTTCAAACACTTCATCGAAGTTGATTCCTTCCTTCTGAAGAAATCCTTTCGCCACAAGTCTTGCCTTGTGTCGAGTTACTTCTCCTCTAGGATTCACCTTCACCTTGTAAACCCACTTCACATCAATTGCCTTCTTGCCTTAAGGAAATCGACAAGTGACCAGGTGTTGTTGACTTCGATGGACTCTAACTCTTCATTCATTGCTTTCACCCACTTTGAATCTTTCAATTCCTCAGCTGCATTGACTGGTTCGACATCTGCGTAGAAATCATAATGTGTCAGCTCACCCTCTTCATCGACCACATCATCTGATGTAACTACACATTCTTGAAACCTTGCAGGCATGTGTCTTGTTCGTCGAGGTCTGCTTGAACCTGCTTCATCTGCAACTGGTTCCTGTCGAACTTATCTTTTGACTTCAGTGGCTAGTTCTTCACAAGATATTCTCACTGAATCCTTCTTGGTATTCTCTGTCCAATCCCATTCTTTAAGCTCATCTATGATTACGTCTCTGCTGATCACTACCTGCTTATTCATTGGGTCGAACAGCTTGTAAACTCCAGTCGAATGATATCCTATCAAGATCATCTAATTCAACTTGTCATCAAGCTTTCTTCTCAACTGATCTGGCACATGTCTATGTGCTATAGATCCAAACACCTTCAACTGACAGAGGCTAGGCTTGACACCAGACCAACATTCTTCTAGTGTGATTCCTTCAAGCTTCTTCATCGGACATCTGTTCAAAATATATGTTACTGTCAAAACCGCTTCTCCCCATAATTCTTTGGGTAGATGTTTTCCATTCAACATACTTCTCACCATATTCATGATGGTTCTGTTCTTTCGTTCTGCAACTCCATTTTGCTGTGGTGTATAGGGTGGCACCACCTCATGCATAATCCCTTCTTTTTCACATAAGGCATCGAACTCTTTCGACACATACTCTCCACCATCATCTGTCCTCAGAATTTTCAGCTTTCGACCACTCTGTCTTTCGACCATGGATTTGAATCTGGAAAATACCTCAATCACATCACTTTTCTTCTTAATGAGGTAAGTCCACAACTTTCGACTAAAATCATCTATAAACGTGACAAAATATATGTTGCCACCAATCGAATCCACCTGGATTGGACCATATACATCAGAGTATATGACTTCCAGAATTGCCTTCGACTTTCTTCCTGCATCATTGCTGAAGCTATTCTTGTGTTGTTTCGACTGAACACACTCCTCACAGACTTCACTTGGAATGTCGATTTCTGGTAATCTTGAAACCATATTTCTCCTCTTCAGCTCTCTGATGTCATTGAAGTTGAGATAGTCTAGTCGAAAAGGCCATAACCATGCATCTCTGTTGGCTGCCGTTGCTAGACACTTGTGCTCCATCACCTTGAGTTCAATCTTGAAGGTCCTATTCTGAGACATTGAAGCCTTCAAGATCAACCTACCACCTGCGTCGAGAACTCTCATCATCTTGTCTTCGACAACTACCTTGTAGTTCTTTTCGACAAGCTGCCCTATACTGAGCAAATTACTCTTCATGCCTGGTATGTACAACATATTGGAAACTGTTGACCTTTTTCCATCTTTCCTCATAATCAGAACATCACCAACACCTTCAGCTGCTAGAGTGTTGTCATTTGCAAACTCCACTGTGTTCTTCGACGAGGGCTTCATATTGACAAACCAATCTTTCCTTCCAGTCATGTGTGATGAGCATCCTGAGTCCAAGTACCACTGATCTTGGAATCTTTCTTCATCTTTTGTTGCGACCATCAGCAACGTCTCTTCTTCTTCTTGTTTCGCCAGCTTTGTATCAGATTCTTGATTTTTCTTCTTTTCTGGACAATCACTAACATAGTGACCATACTTCTGACAATTGAAACATTGAATGTGACTTTTGTCTGGCTTTCGACCACCACCTCTTCCTCTACCTGTAGCACCACCTCTTTGGTTGCCTTGGTTCCAAGGTTTCTTCTGAGTCGAATTGTAGCCTCCTTTACCTTTGTTGCCATTCACGTTTCCTTTGCCTTTCCTTTCCTTTTTTGACTGCTCCTGCAAAGCCATATCACTCTTCGACTTTGTTGCAGTTCTTTCAGCCATCCTTTGTTCATGAGACTCAAGCGTCCCTTGATGCTCTTCCTTTGTCAATACTGACAAGTCTTTCGACTATTCTATGGCTACTATCACGTGGTCGAATTTTGGAGCCAATGACCTCAAGATCTTTGCAACAACTGATCTTGATGTCAACACCTCTCCACATACCTTAATTTAATTCACCAACTTTGTAACTCTGGTGAAGAAATCTGTAATAGTTTTGTTGTCTTCCATCTGAAGCAACTCATAGGTTCTCTTGTGAGTTTGTAACCTCACCTTTTTCACCTTCTCTGCGCCTCCAAACGACTTTTCAGAATTTCCCATGCTTCCTTCGCTGACTCTGCATCACTAACTTTTTCAAAGTTATCTGGATCAACACACTGATGGATTATAAAGAGCGCTTTATAATATTTCTTCTTCAATTCTTTGTGTGTGGCATTTTCTTGATCCGTCGCGTTCTCCCCATGCGGTGTTACTCCTTCCTTCACAAGATCCCAAAGATCTTGATAACAGAAAACCACCTTGATCTGCTTGCACCAATTCTCATAGTTATCTTTCTTGAGAATTGGTAGGGTCACCGGAAAGTGCCTGTTTGAATGATTCATAGCCATCACGATTTTCGTCCTTTAATCGCAACCGGAGCTCTAGATACCAGATGTTGGAATTCAACCACAACCTATGGTAATTCCTCTACAATCTTGATCTCAAGATTGATAACAAACCCACAACTTACGCAATGAAAATGTAAAGATTCAGAACGAACAATCAGCAAGAAAAGAAACGAGAGAAGAGAAATATTTGGAGAAAAAATTGTTACCCATAAACTGTGGGATTTCAGATTTTTATACACTTGCAAACTTGCAACTGTGAGTACAAGCACTGTGATTCTTCACTACTTGTTCTGCTACTGCATATTACAAAATACAAGGGATACTCCCTATTTATAGATTTAGATTTACAAAGGCACAAAACCCTAAAGGCCCCAAATATCTATTTGAACTAAATCAAATCTAATCTAAATCATATCAAATCTGTGTGAAACAAACTGTTTCGACACACTGAAAGTTTTGACTTCGACACTTGACTTTTACTTCGACATCGACACACTTACACACTAGGAATTACAATTTAACAGATCTTTCCAATCAAGATTGTAAGTGTTAAAAACTTGACGGCTGCAAGCGCACAATTTCTATTGAAGTAGTAAAAAGTGATTGTTTCACACAGGATTGTTCGGATTACTAAATTTTCTTACTATAATGTTTAGCTAAAATGGTGATCACTTTTCATTTTTGAATGATTATGATTGATTTTTTTAAAAAAATAATAAAAGGGGATTCATGACTATGAATTCTATCTTAGACTTACTCATGCAGGTTTGTAGTTTCTGTTAATTATAAGAAATTTTCTTTGTAGAAACAAATAGAAAAGTAGATAACACATACTTTCATTGGTGGATAACCTTGTCCAAAACTAGAAAACTACCTATTTTGGCACCACAGTTTATTCATTTAGATCCTTTAAAATCAGTAACTTTAAAATGGTAGTACTTTTAAATCAACTACTAATGTTCTGATTTTCTATTGTATACATCTGTAATATCTTTTCAGTATATGATTGATGTCTACAAACATCTCTACTTTCGTAGAGAAATAGTCCATTTAAAAAATTGAAACCAACAAAAGAGAACATACACGAGGTATGTCATTTGGACAGTTTTCGTTTCCCAAATCCTAAGTGACTGCTCAAACATGATAATGATAAAATCATACATATTAATAAACATAAGCATAAATAAGGTATATGGAATCTCTCATCTAATGTAATACAAGTTTTCACACTTCACCTCTTTCACAAAGTTTGAAGCTTCAAGATCCATTATTTGATTCATCATTAATTCAACACTTCATTTGCGATTTGACTTCTTTTAACTGATAAGGTGTATAAAGCTTCTTGATATACACCTAACATAGCTTAACATTAGATGTTTTCATTATTGAGTTTGGCTTTGATACTTTGATAACACAAAACACACATCTTGATATAATATCTTAATCTTGACTGATGAAGACTTCACATCATAGTGTTATCATCATCAAAATCATCATGATCATCTTATTATTTCATATATTGTAGTTGTAAGCACATATATCCATAACTAGCACTGAGATTGAAGGTATGTATCTATGTGCTTGCAGGAACAATTTGTTCTTCCAAGCACATATATCCATAAATAGCACTGAGACATTGTACTTACATGCTATGTCTATGTTAACAAATTTAATATCCATGTCATATTTTAGGGGCAATTTGGGTGACATGCCATCTTATATTTGTCTGACTAGGCATTTCCCTGTCAAATAAAACTCAAAATAAGGTAAATGACAATAACATAGATAAAAAAAATATTTTACAAGCTAAAAATAATTTCTCAATTAATTTAGAGATGCTTTCCTTGGCAAACGAATTAATTGTGTTAATTGTGTACTAGATGGGTTACTTTTCCTTGGCAAATTTGTACCAGATGGATTAATTGTATTAATATCACTACGAACATGTCCTTTGTGGTTTCTCATATCTTCCGAGAGAGGAATAGATGCACAGACTCGTTTGATAACATAGGGCTTACGGTTACTAACTACACTTCGATCCCATATTTTTTAGGAATGATTTTGTAAAGAATATGCTTGGTTTGTCATTCTTTATGTTCGTTTCTTCTTGAGAGGGTTTTGGTTTGGGCCCCCGTCTCTTGTTTATATCAAATTTTTTTGTGCTATTTAATATTTTCCAAAAAAAAAAAGAATATATGACTATGTAGTCTATGCGTTGGAATATTTAAAGTAAAAGATTTTGTTGCTGTAAATATAATTAAAAAAAATACATTGTTGATTAGATTAAGTAAAAATATATTATATGAGAAAACTTAATTATGATGAGTTTCGTACCCTAAATTTTGACCACCCTTTTTTCTTTTTCAGCTGACTTAGAATATAGATTTTTGACCTATCTAAGTGTTGAAGCAAGAAAAGCAGCAAGAAAAAATATATGAGTAACCCAGTTTTGTCGTTCTCCACAGGGATCAGTGCGAGGGAAAGAATGCTATTCAACGGTTTCTATATTTCTAAGCTCATGAATCAAAAGTTCTGGTTTAAAGCGAACCAAAAGCAAATGCGAAAAATTAAAGGAACAAAAAGCAAGTAAATAACAATAACACATTCTTCGGAGGAAAGAAACTCAATAGAGATCACTCAATAACACATGCATTCTTCCGACCATTTCATACACAAATCACTCATTCGTCTAATATCCCCACGTATCACTCACAACAGAGGTTATGTCTAACGCAACGCCGAGAGAACAACGGTATTGTCTCGATGGTGATGTCTCACGCAACTCAACAACACAGAGAAGTAAGAACTGATACTCACGCAAGTGTTAAGTCTAAATCTATCTCTAGAGTTCAGACAAAACCGATATTACTATAACATCCATGTCAAACTCATGAGTAATTCATATACAAAGCCCTGATCAGAATACAAACATATGATTAACCCTGCATTCAACTAATTTACCAACTGTATACGAACGCCGTTCTTCATCGCTATTGTCACGCATCCTCGCAATACCGTATCGATCCTACTCATGCTACCCATGCTACTTAATCAACACAATACAACAAAAGATACAATGAATATCAATTCACAAACCCCTGTCAAAAGCTTGCTCATTGACAGATGAAAATCTAAGATTAACGATTCGATATAGGTTTTGTCACGACCCACAAATAATCAATCAAAGACAAACAATCAATAGAGAATCAAAACATATTCATAACCATAGATTAGATGAAATGCAATAGGTATCAAGAGATTTACATACCAAACATCAACAAAAGAGAACACAAAGAGAAGAAAGGAGAAAAACAAACTTCTCACGGCGTGTCAAAGTCGATCGAAGCAAATTCGACTCCGAATCATCAAGACGCATCATCCAATGTTGTTTCTGAGCTAATCTATTCCTAAAACATGTTTGATGAAGTTGGGAGAAAGTTCCCCTAAAAAAATAACATAAAAAATGATGAAAATGGCTAAAATAGGTAAATTTGTGTTCCCAGGTTCGCCTAGCGAGCCCCCGTTCGCTAGGCGAACGTAAACCGCCTTAAAGTTGAGTTTTTTCACGATTCTGGAACTTTTTGTTCGCCCCGGTGTAGCGAGCGATTTTGGACGCGGTTCTTAAGCGCTGGTCGCTCTCTGCGGTTTGAGCTTTGACTACAGGTCGATTCATTTTTTATCCTATTGTGAGCTGAATAAGGAAGGGAAATAGATGTCTCCAATTAACCATGCTTTGCATACTGAGTTTAAACAGCGGTCCGTTAGGTTACAGATGCTATCAATGTGGGGGGGCCTTTGTACTGGTTATTCGTATTTCGCCAATACAGGTTTCTTTCTTTCTAGGGCTTAATGTTTCTGGCGGGGAACAAGGGTTAGGATGTTGGGACTGATGCTTTTGAATTACTGCTTTTGATTGATGGAGATATGGGATTTGGGTTTTTTGTTGATTGCGCTCGCTAAGATCTTTTCTTTCGATCTTATGCCTACGTATTCCCGTTTACCGAAACAGGGAAATCAGAGCGTTCGTAGTTCCTCCTATTCTATGGGAGGAAATTGGTTTTTGGTGTCTTGTTCAAAGCCTAAGACGCGAAGCGAAATGTGGTTTGTATCTTGTTCAAAGCCCAAGATGTGAAGCTGAAAGGTCTATTTGTGTCTTGTTCAAAGCCCAAGACGTGAAGCTGAAATACCTCGACTTTAGAGAGAATTTGTCATCTCTAAAGAGGGGAGAAGGAGAATTATTTTAACTGGGATACGCGGATCCAGGCAATGCCATAATTTCCGAAGAAAGGGTTTTAACCTGAAGGAGAAGACTTTAACTCAGTGTAGAGCAATGCCATCTTTCCTTAGGAATTTTTCATGCTAAAAGAGGGACAGTGGCATGGATATAGATGATCCAGAGGCTTGACGCTTACAACGATTAGATGAAAGGAAAGGAGTTGTTGATGTTTGTGTACTGTGAACGAGGCACAGCTTTGATGCTAAAAGGTTGATTGGATCAACCAGTGGTTTTCTTATACAAAGCCTAAGAGGAGGCTAATTTGTGTCTCGTACAAAGCCCGAGAGAGAGGCTAAAAGTTTTTGACCCGACGATAGAGTCTTTGTGTCTCGTACGAAGCCCGAGATAGAGGCTAAAAGTTTGACTCAACAAGAGAGTCTTTTTGTATCTCGTACGAAGCCCGAGATGGAGGCGAAAAGGTGATTGACTCAATGAGGGAGTCTCTTATGTGTCTCGTACAAAGCCCGAGATAGAGGCTAGGGTTACTGTGAGTGACAGGTCCAGTATACTGATTTTAAAAGAGAAAATCAGTTCTTATATGAGCAACACTGTACTCAGGGATTTGATTTGAGGATCAGGGATATTTCCTTTTCTTTGAGGAAACAGGAAATGCAAAGGGTATTGAGACTGTCCGAGTCTGCGGGTTTCCTTCCTATTTAACGAAGGGGTCACTTGAGAATGTCTTTTGAGACTCAAGGAAGTTAGACTGTCCAAGCCTAGAGTTTTTTTATTTTGTACTATGCTTTGAGAAACAGTAGTAGACTCTATGAAAGGACTGTTCTATGGAGATAACTAAGTTCTGTTCCTATACCTCTAGGAGGTCGTCGGGACAATTTGTACGAAGCCCAAGAGGAGGCTGGAAACTTTTAAGAAGCCGACGGGTCCTTGTACTAAGCCCAAGAGGAGGCTATCATTCCCGGAGGAAGATATCATTATACGAAGCCTAAGAGGAGGCTGTGAATACTTCTAAGAAGCCGTAGCGTCCTTGAATAATGCCCAAGAGGAGGCCGATGCTTTTAGGAAGCCCGTGGGTCTATCATCTCATTTCCATTAGGAGAGATAACTCTTTTAAAGATAAAAACCACTGGTAAACGTGCGAGGTTTACTATCCAGCGACTTTTAACTTTTAAAGAGGGTTCCTTAGTTAAGGTCCAAGATTATGACCGTAGTGGGTACCCAAAGCCCGAGACATTCAAGGCAAGCTATCCACAAGGAATAGATCAAGTCAGGAAAGTTCGAGAATTTGTAAGAAACTCAAAGATGCCATTCACGGAGAATACATTCATCTTGGGGAGTAGAGCTTCTTGACGATTCCTAAGGAGGACAGCCGAAGAGAAGACTGTATCTGGTGCTCCTATTGGGGATCTAGGCGTCTATTTCTACGAATAAGTGAAACGGCGTCACCTAGTTCTAGACGTAGTAGCCGGGGAAACTCGAAATATCTATACTATTATTACATAGTAGATATGAGTTTATGAAAGGAGACTTACAGTGAGCAGCCCCACAATACAGTTTATAATATGAAAGCAGTAAATGAAAGCGATAACCACTTACTCGGTTGTAGTGCTTCCATGCTGTTTGGTTAGTTGTTCAACAAAGAAAGATTGAAAACAACAGTATATTCAAAATCAAAGGAGAAAGTGCTTTGAAAAAGAAAGGTTTGGGTCTTACAGCTCAAGGAGAGGCCCAGGGTTTTATCAGTGAGCACACTGTTTGACTTTGTACAGAGGGACTTATACAAGTGACTGAGGCCCAAAAAGGTTTTCTGTACAAAGGGATGGGTCTTACACTCTCTCAAGAGGCACAAAAAGGTTTAAAGAAAAGAGAGTGGGGCTTATAACACGAGGGTAGGCCCAAATGATTTTTCGTTTAAAAATGGCGATCGCGCCGAGGTTTTCTTTTAACACAGAGGGACTTATACAATAAGTGAGGCCCAAAATGTTTTGGTTAAAAGGGGGATTGGGTCTTACACTCTAATAGAGGCCCAAAGTGTTTTGAATGGGTCTTATAGCTCAAGGAGAGGCCCAGATGATATTTATTTTTAAACGGGCGACGATCGCGCCGTTTACTTGTATAGAGGGACTTATACAATGAGTGAGGCCCAAAAAGTTTTTGTACAAGGGGGGATGGGTCTTACACTCTCTCAAGAGGCCCAAAATGTTTTTGAAAATGATTTATGAGGGTTGAATTAATCCAAAACCCTAATTTGTTTTCAAAAATGTATTTAATTGAATAAAAATTCAACTAAAATGATCAAAAATTGTTTAACACATGGAAAACAAATTGTGATCTTGGATTAATGCTTCAAAAATTAAGTATTGACCTACAAAATAATTAGAAAGCATTAAAAGTTGCAAAATCAATGTAGAAAAAATATTTAAAATGCCAAAAACAATCAAAATATTAATTCTTTACGAAAATATCAATTATATGAAATAAATAATATTTTTGGGATTTTTTGTGAAAATAAAATATTTTAACATTTTTGTGAATTATTAAAAAAAGAATCAACTCAAAATCATTAAAACTCAGAGAGAAATTAATTTTTGAATCAATTAAACAAAATCACAAAATTCAAATATTTGAATTTCTAAAAATGGCGCCAAGAACAAGCTGAAGAACACGCGCTTGTTCTTGGTTTCTCAGATTTGCATTTTCTATCCAATCTCCATGAATACGTAATCATATCATGTAATCCACATATCATTATGCTCGTCTCAACCTCACGATCATGTATATGTACTTTAATTTCATTTAAATTAAACATACAACAAGAAATCACGAAGAGACCTCAAGAACCCTAATTTCTGCATGAAGGCTAGGATTTTTGATACACGATTCAAACAATGCAATTAATTGAGGGAAAACATTCCATGCATGATTATGAACATATGGCCAAATTATTGTGCGAGGAAATATGCATAGATTGAGAGATGACCAAGCATGTGCTTACCTCCAAGCCGTGACAGCAAGTTCAAAGTGATTTTTGATTTGGAGGTGTTACAGATGAGTGGTGATGATCTGAACAGCTTCCCTACACCCTATGGATTGTGTTTGGATGGTTGGATTTAATTGAAATTGGCTGGATCATTTTGTGGTACCTCAGCTGCACTTTGGTAAAAACCTTGAGCAACCAACTGGTGATTTTTTGAAATTGATGTTTCAGAAGTAATCTAAGTGTTTGATCAGCTCATATGTGATGTATGTGACGTGTGTGAGTGATTGGTTTGATTGGAATTGCTCTCATACTCAAAACCCGATAGCTACCTTGCTAAGAAAGGCATTTTTGCCAAGAGAAATAGATTTTGAGGAAAGCATCTGTTAGATGGCTTTGGTGTACTCAAACTGACCACAATTGAGCTCTATTTATAGTAGAGCAAGTTTGTTTTGCAAGGAATAGTGCATGGCAGCTAGTAAGTAGGTTTGGCCAATGTTGGCAAATGAAAATCCAAGTCTCCTCTAGCCATTGACTAGTGGTTAGGGCACAGAGCTTTGGTCCCCTTGGTCTTGGATAAGTCTTGACTGATTTCAGATGAGAATGGCTCAGTCCATGCCACCTTGATGGTTCCATTGAATGCCTCATTCCAAATTTGAAGTCTTGTCCCTATTTTGGCCATTCTAGGTTCAACATGCTATTTCTTGTTCCTTGGACCTTGGAGGCTTGGCTCAGTGATTGTCCCCTTTAGATTCAATCCTCTGAGGTGTCCAAGTGGATAGGAGCAATTGAATTTGGCTGATTTTGGCAAATCGAGCCAAAATCCAAATTCTGCCTTGCTTTGACATATTTCAGCAAGGCAACTTGCCAATGTTGTATCTCATGATGTAAGTTGAATTTGGCAATGTTCTTGGCCATTTTGGAAAGCCCTTACATGATACAACAACTGTTTGAACAAGTTTGGTTTTGACCTCTTTTGATTCCAAGTGAAAAATCCCCCTACATTTGGCAAAAAGTGAGGCAGAATCTGACTTAGTGAAAATTTCACTAAGTGTTGGAAAAAGTGACATTTTCACTTTTCAGCCACTTTGATCACTCCATAACTCAAAATCCTTAATGAATTGGAATGACTTGTAGTTGAAGTTTTTGTAGGTGATAATGAGGGCTACAAATACATCTTTGGATGAGAAAAAATGGCCTTGTGGTTTAGGAGTTATGGTCCTCCAAAGTTGGTATCTTTGCCACTTTATTTTTAACTTAGAAAAATTTCTAAGTTTTATGGTTACCCCTTTTACATGTTATCTCACTTTTCTTGATTTTTCTTGATGAATGATGATTCAAATCATACATTAACATCATTTTAGGGTTAAAAATCCATTTTGGTGAAAAATCTCAAAAAGTCAAAGTTGACTTTTGTGCACAGTTGACTTTTTATCAGATGAATTCCAAACTGTGCAATTCTTTAGGAAATCAAGTCCTTGACCTAAATCAAACTTGATGGACATGTTCCATGGGTATCATAGGGTATATTCAATCATGTATTAGGGTTTGGGAGCATGTCTTGGTCAAAAGTCAAAGTTACAGTTGACTTTTCTCTTAAAACCCTAATTGTGGTGCAGATGAAATTGAGACTTGTTGCTCAGGCTTCTTGGATCAATCCATTGTTCCAAATGGATCAATATGGTATATTAGAGACCCTCAAATCATGTCTTGAGGTCTTGGCTCATGGTTTGTCCCAAAAGTCAACTTAGGGGTGAATTAGGTCAAGAAACCCTAATTCCTGATTTTTTATGAATGCATCCCCTGAGGCAAAATTGACTTGATGCATGGGTTCATGAGGTTCCATGAAGTATATTAGGTCATGTTTTGGATCATTGCCTTGTGCCCAGATGAAAATTTCCATCTGGAGGCCCTGGTCGACCAAAACCCTAATTTGGTGACACTGTCGATCTTGAGACTTGATCCACCTAGAAGGGAGCAGCCTTGTGCTTAATCCTTGAAGTAGGAGTCCTTTTTGATCCATTGTGGATATTTAAGAGATTAGACAAGTTGAAGATCATGTCATTTCTTGATTGATCCTTTGTCAGAGAACTATGAGAGGGCTTGAAACCCTAATTTTGATTGTATTGGATGCTCACCCATCTTTGGGGAGACTGATGAAGCATGATGGTTCATCCATATTGTGATGATGATTTTCACAATGATGGGAAATCTAAGTGGTCAAAATTTGGGGTATTACAGATGCCCCTATTTAATCTTCTTGGACCCGAAGGTGTGAATGACGAAGGGATTCGGGCATTCGGGGTGCAAGAGGATTAAATATCGGAATACCCGAAATTTTGATGGTGGTTATGAATGGTAGCTTACGTATTCATCTTCTTTAGCTAAGCAATGATGCTTAGAAAAGGTAAACTTCCCCTCGATCCTGGTTTCCTACCAAGGAACTGGTCTTAGTTTCTTTTGTCAACTTCCCCTCGATCCTGGTTTCCTACCAAGGAATTGGTCTTAGTTTCTTTTGAAATAAACTTCCCCTCGATCCTGGTTTCCCACCAAGGAACTGGTCTTAGTTTCTTTTGTCAACTTCCCCTCGATCCTGGTTTCCTACCAAGGAACTAGTCTTAGTTTCTTTTGAAATAAACTTCCCCTCGATCCTGGTTTCCCACCAAGGAACTGGTCTTAGTTTCTTTTGTCAACTTCCCCTCGATCCTGGTTTCCTACCAAGGAACTGGTCTTAAATTCTTTTGAAATAAACTTCCCCTCGATCCTGGTTTCCCATCAAGGAACTGGTCTTAGTTTCTTTTGTCAATAAACTTTATTGACAAGGGACGCTATGTGTAGCGGTTTTCCTTCAAACTTCTCTCCGAATTTTCCTGGGGAGATGCCATTTGAGTAGAAAATGTTTTGTTGTCAGACTTGCTGGGGAACCCATTCGTCTGAGTTGTAGAGGCACACAAACTCCTCTGTTTTGGAGACGCCATTTGTCGATTCTACTAGGGAAAGCGAGTCTCTTGAGAGACTGTTTTCGTTTGGGGTTACATCATACTTTTCTCGGGATCTTCCCGGAGAAATGCCATATGATGGGATCCAATTTTGAGGTGCCAATGACCTTCTCATCAGTGGTTTTTCGGAGCAAAACTGGCGTGCTGCCGAATCTCTGATCACGAGGCTTTCTCTGTGGATTTTCCTTAATCCGGGAAAGTAAGGATATCATCTTCAATGGCGAAGAGTGATGTTCATTGAAAGTTTTCTCTGGCTTTTCAGAGGTTCAAGTTATCAAAGTGGTCAAGGACCAACTTCTTTCCAGAATTAAACATGGAAGCGAGGTTGTTCAGACACAGTATTTCCTGACGAGGCAAGAACTGACAACTCGATTGAGAGGACTTCTACCACTAGGGGACAAGACCGACTAGAGTGATAGTGATGCAATATGAAATGTGAATGCAAATAAAAAATGCATGATGTATGTATGTATATGCTGACAAAACAGACGCGACATACAGACTAATGGATGAACACAATTGGATACTCGGCCATCGCGGGGCGAAGAAGTACCGTTGATTCAAAATAGCAATCCCACCTTGCTTAGGAGAGAGAGTCCCGTTGGGAGCTATGTTGGTCGGGCTTAGGAGATGAGAACTCGGCCGAGGTGTGTCAGACGAAACAAGGTCTCTGACACAGTTGATCCCTTCATTCAGGCATACTGGCTTAGAAGGAGTACTTTGATTCTGCACTTTGAAGTCTGCTTACTTCGGGAGAAGCGATCGATGTTCTTCTGATGTTCAACAGTCAAAAGAAATGCCATCTTTAATTTAAAAGCAGAAAAAGTTTAACAAGTAAATTCATTTTTGTTTTATTTCAAGAATCGCTGATTAAGTTTAAACAACGTCGTTTTGTAAAGCTAAAACAAGTAAAGAATTACAAACAAAAGCACAAGGGCTCAAATTTTATTGATAAGATGGAGATCAGCCAAACGCGTAATTCCAAAGAGTATATACAAAGTTAGAAAATGGTAATTTACAGGGAAAAGGGCTACGTTGAAACATAACGACCACTATCCTTCTACCACCTTTGAGTTCGGGACATCCTGAGCTTCCGTCGAAGATGACCTTTGACTGAAGACTTCCTCTGATAGATGATGCTGTAACTGCTGCTGAGGGACTTGCCTCTGTTGAACATAGTTACTTGCCATTATCCCTAATTTTTTCCTGGATTGTACTATGAGATTTCCAATCCATCGGGATGATTTTTTTTCATGTCTCTAACTTTTGCCTGGACCGCCCTTTCGGGTTTTCAATCCACCAAGACGTTTTTTTTAGGCGAAGTATTTCTTGACTACATCAACATTCGTGGGGTAGGCAAATTCCTCTCCGTCCATGGTTGCAAGTCTCAAGGCGCCGCCCGAGAAAGCTTTCGTGACCACATAGGGGCCATCATAATTTGGGGTCCATTTGCCCCGAGAGTCAGTGAGAAATGATTGTATCTTCTTGAGCACAAGGTCTCCTTTCCTGAAAATACGAGGTCGGACCTTTTTGTCGAACGCCCTCTTCATTCTCTGTTGATATAACTGACCGTGGCATAGTGCCATGATTCTCTTTTCTTCGATCAGGTTCAGTTCGTCGTGTCGACTTTGACACCACTCAGCTTCGGTGAGCTGAGCTTCCATCAATACCCGAATTGATGGGACCTCTACTTCTATGGGGAGCGCTGCTTCCATGTCATATACTAGAGAGAAAGGGGTTGCCCCTGTTGAAGTGCGGATAGATGTTCGATAACCGTGAAGAGCAAAGGGTAGCATTTCGTGCCAATCTTTATAGGTTATAACCATCTTTCGAACGATCTTCTTGATGTTCTTGTTAGCCGCTTCTACCGCTCCGTTCATCTTTGGTCGGTAGGGAGATGAGTTATGGTGTTCGATCTTGAACTCTGCACACAACTCTTTCATCATCTTATTGTTCAAGTTAGATCCATTATCAGTAATGATCTCGCTTGGAACACCATAACGGTAGATGATATTGTTTTTGATAAATCGGACCACCACTTGTCGGGTTACATTGGCGAATGACGCTGCTTCGACCCACTTGGTGAAATAATCAATGGCTACCAGGATGAACCGATGTCCGTTTGAAGCCTTGGGCTCAATCATACTAATCATTTCGATTCCCCATATGGAAAATGGCCACGGGGAAGAAAGAACTTTGAGATGTGATGGCGGTACATGAATTTTGTCGGAGTATATCTGACACTTGTGACACCTCCTCATGTACTTGTAGCAGTCAGATTCCATGGTCAACCAATAATACCCGGCCCTGAGAATTTTTCTCGCCATTGTGTGTCCGTTGGCATGAGTGCCAAAGGATCCTTCATGAATTTCTTTCATGAGCATGTCTGCTTCTGGTCTGTCGACACATCGGAGCAAGACCATGTCAAAATTTCTCTTATAAAGAGTGTCACCGCTCAGGAAGAAGTTTCCAGCCAATCTTCTGAGGGTTTTCCTGTCTTTTCTGAGTGCCCCAGATGGGTACTCTTGTTTCTGAAGGAAGCATTTGATATCGTGATACCAAGGTCTGTCGTCTATGACTGCTTCAATCGCGAAGATGTAAGCGGGCCGTTCAAGGCGCATGATGTCGATCTTAGGTATGTCATTCCACCGACCTACACTAATCATGGAAGAGAGAGTGGCTAATGCATCAGCCATGTGATTCTCATCACGAGGGATGTGATGAAAGTCGACTCTGTTGAAGAAGGGTAACAACCTCCTTGCATAGTCTTTGTAAGGAATCAATCCTGATTGGTATGTGTTCCAATCTCCTTTTATCTGGTTAATAACCAGGGCTGAATCGCCGTATACGTCCAAGTTTTTGATCCTTAAATCAATCGCTTCTTCGAGACCCATGATACATGCTTCGTATTCGGCCTCGTTGTTCGTACATTTGAACGTAAGTCTGGCAGTGAACGGAATATGGGAACCCTGAGGGGTAACAATGATTGCCCCAATTCTGGTTCCATAATGATTGACTGCTCCGTCAAAAATAAGTCCCCACTGGGAACCTGGTTCTGGCCCTTCACTGGGTAGCGGTTCATCACAATCTTTCATTTTTAGATACATGACATCTTCGTCTGGGAAGTCAAACCCGATTGATTCTTAATCGTCAATCGTTTGATGAGCCAAATGATCGGCTAAAATACTTCCTTTAACGGCTTTCTGAGCATGGTACTCTATGTAATATTCTGATAGTAACATCTGCCAATGGGCAATCCTTCCTGTGAGAGCAGGTTTTTCGAAAACGTACTTGATTGGATCCATTTCGGAGACCAACCAAGTAGTATGACGAATCATGTACTGGCGAAGACGTTTGGCTGCCCAAGCCAAAGCGCAACAAGTTTTCTCAAGCAATGTGTACCGAGTCTCGCAGTCGGTGAATTTCTTGCTTAGATAGTAAATGGCAGACTCTTTCCTTTTAGTTTCGTCTTGTTGGCCAAGTACACATCCCATTGAGTCCTCTAGAACTGTGAGGTAAATGATCAGTGGTCTCCCTTCCACTGGAGGTGATAGAATCGGAGGATTCAACAGATATTCCTTGATACTGTCGAAGGCGGTTTGGCAATCTTCTGACCAAACGCAATCCTGGTTCTTTTTGAGTAATTTGAAAATCGGCGCGCATGTCGCGGTCATAAGGAATATGAATCTGGAGATGTAGTTCAAACGTCCCAGGAATCCTCTGACTTGTTTTTCAGTTTTCGGAGAAGGCATTTCTTGAATGGCCTTGACCTTGTCAGGATCAACTTCAATTCCTTTCTGGCTGACGATGAACCCTAGTAATTTCCCCGAACGGACACCGAAGGTGCACTTGTTAGGATTCAAGCGGAGCTTGAATTTTCTTAGACGTTCGAACAATTTTGACAGATGTTCAACGTGCTCATCCTCTGTTCTTGATTTTGCAATCAAATCATCGACATATACCTCGATTTCTTTGTGTATCATGTCATGAAACAGAGTAGTCATGGCCCTTTGATAGGTTGCCCCGGCATTCTTCAAACCGAACGACATTACCTTGTAACAAAAGGTACCCCATGGGGTAATGAACGAAGTTTTCTCCATGTCTTTCGGCGCCATTTTGATCTGATTATAGCCCGAGAATCCATCCATGAAGGAGAATACTTTGAACTTTGCTGTGCTGTCAACCAGCATGTCAATGTGTGGTAAAGGAAAGTCATCCTTTGGACTTGCCTTATTTAGATCTCTGTAATCAACACACATTCTGACCTTTCCATCCTTTTTGGGAACGGGTACGATGTTGGCTAACCATTGAGGATATTCAGATGTAGCAAGGAAACCCGCGTCAATCTGTTTCTGTACCTCCTCTTTGATTTTGATGGCCATGTCCGGGTGAGTCCGTCTCAACCTTTGCTTTACTGGCGGACATTCCGATCTTAGCGGTAAGTGATGTTCCACGATGCTGGTATCCAACCCTGGCATATCCTGATAGGACCAAGCGAATACATCGGGGAATTCTTTGAGAAGCTTTATCAAACTTTCTTTGACAGTTGGACTGAGCAGTGCTCCGATCCTGATTTCTTTTCTCTCTTTTTCTGAACCCAAGTTTACCGTTTCCAACGGCTCTTTGTGAGGTTCAATGGACCTTTCCTCTTGTCTGAGTAGTCGGGAGATCTCTTCTGGAATTTCGTTGTCATTTTCTTCTTCAGCCTCGAATACCGGGAACTCAAAGTTGGAAGAAGGCATCGGATCGTATGTTTCAACGGGGTTTAAAACAAGCAATCTGCATGACGTGATGATTCGTGTTTAGAAGAGATAGAGAAAATGTAAGTGTGTGCAGTGTATTTATTTTACTGCTTGTTTTTATTATTGAATGTTTTTTAGGATTACCATTTTCCGAAAAAGCAAAAAGAGAAAACAGCAAATAATGCGGGAATTACAGAACGACGTTATTTTATTAATGAACAAGTCGAATCTTGAAACTACAGCCCTATAAAACAAAACTCTGTCGCTTTGGGCAAAGCGAAGAGGGAAATTTACAGAAAGCGAGCCCTATCAAAACATCCGTTTTACCTGGGCAGGGTGAAAGGTTAAAGATGGCAATTACTTTGACTGACGAACGACCTTCGGAACCTCGACGGTAACCCATTGGCGGCGAACTCCTCGGTGAACACAAAGTCTGGCACCTTCCTTGATTTGTCTTCAGAAATGACGCTGATTTCTGGTGGAGCAGGATCATTGGAATCTGTTTCCCAAGCAGAATTGTCGTAGGAGGATTCCTCTGTTGCATTTTGCATAGCATTGGTGCTCTCAGCTGTATCTCCCCATCCAGTTGACTGGATATCTTCGAGCCTGATACGAGAGCTTTCGGGAGCAGTGTACTTGACCATAAAGTCGTATTTTCCACTTGGTTGTCCCAGAGTGTCCCAAACTTCTTTGGAACTGGAGAAGTCATCCCTCTCGATGACGTTGACCTCGGGAAAAGCATAGTTGATGAATTCTAGTCCTGCAAACGTTGCGAATTCATCTTCATGTTGAGTAGCTTCTGAATGACCTGAGTGTTGATCCCATGACATGGTGGGGACACAGGTATTCTGTTCAATGATGCTCAGCTGAGTTTCATTACTCGGCTGACTTTCTGGCCCCAAGTCTCCTGGGTAAGGTTGCCACATTGGCAGACCATCCATCGGGCCATAGTAGGTAGAGTCAAAGTTGTCTTTCATTAGAGTGTCTTCCTCTAATGAGTTTGGCGGAGCACGACATCCTTCTGGATCACAACCTCCGTATATCAGTTCGACATCTGATCTTGGTATAAATCTCGGACTTTCTGTAGGAAATCAAAAAGGCATAGGCACCTCTTCCCGAGACATATAGTCGTCCTTGTTAAGGTAGGACTTCTATTCTTCATCCGTGTCAGAGGAATCTTCCTCATTGATAGCATGAACTGTCTGAGACACTGGGTGAAGAAAACCTCCACTACGGAAGAAGTTTTGAAGGGGATGAAAACTTTCATCGTTGGCAACTGTCTGGGTACAGGTTGCAGAAAAACCAAGACCCTTCTTTGTTTTATTGTCAATAGGGATGACAAGCCGTCCCATCCTGTCGTATCGGTACTCTCGACCGCTTTGATAGCATCTTTGTATGAAGAAATTGAAGTTCCTTCTTCGGATTGATCGTTCTTGCTCACCGATAGTGCTTGGAACTGAGTTCCAATAACCTCCTCGGGTTCTACACAAGCAGATGATGATAGGTTACTAACAAGCAAGGCTTGTTCCCCACAAATTGTGACAAGTTGATCGTTCTTGACGAACTTTAGCTTTTGGTGGAGGGTTGAAGTAACCGCTCCAGCCTGATGTATCCAAGGTCTTCCTAATAAACAACTGTATGTTGCCCGGATGTCCATGACCTGGAAAGTGATTTGGAAAGTGTGAGGACCAATAGTTATGGGAAGATCAACTTCGCCGATAACTGTTTTTCTGGATCCGTTGAATGCTTTGACGACGACCTCGCTGACCCTCATCGGAGGGCCCTCAAATGATAATTGCGTCAAAGTGGACTTCGGCATAACATTCAGGGCTGACCCTGTGTCTACCAGTACGTTGGCTAAAGCATCGCCCTGGCAGTTAACTATAATGTTGAGCGCCATGTTATGACGACGACCCTCTTCAGGTAATTCCTCATCACTAAATCCCAAATTATTGTAGGAAGTGATGTTAGAGACAATGCTATCGAATTGTCTGATTGTTACATCCTATTCCACAAAGGCTTGCTCCAAGACTTTCTGTAGAGCCTCTCTATGTGCTTCTGAACTGAGTAACAGCGATAATACTGAGATCTTTGAAGGGGTCTGTAACAGTTGATCAACAATGTTATATTCACTCCTTTGGATGAGCTTTAGCATCTCATCTTTGTCTTTTGAAAAGTCAGGATTACCAGATTGACTGACTGGTGGATCAGGAATTTCCGCCTGAAGTTCCTTTTCTTTGTTGGATTCTCCAACCCCTCGGTTGAAGATTCGACGGCTCTGCAATATTCACGACGGAGGGTAATGGAATTTCCTTTCCATTCTCGATTATTGTTGCACCGTATTTGTAAGGGATCGCCTTAGCTGATTCATACGGTAGTGGCCTCGGTAGATAGATGACTATGGGAACCTTCTGATTTTTCTGACCATCATAAGTAACCTTGATCCGTTCCCGGTTGCGAACTCTAGATTTGTCAAGTAGAGGGATGATGGCAAAAACATCCCTGGTCCTGTGATGACCAGAGATCGTGACAACATCCTCAACTTGCTCGGCAAGGTAGTTCGGCGACCAAATGATGGGTCCAGAACCCGGATATGGACGAATTTCTCCATGATCGATCTGACCCTGAAGAGCTGCTCTCACAAGGTAACACCCTTGGTTACTTTCCGAACAGACGCTACAATTGTCATAGTTGTGTGGTGGCACCTGGCCACGCCCACTTTGAATACAATGTAACCTCACTAGGTTACCTTCCATTGATCGGACATCCTGACTTTGACGACGAGTAGGATTCCCGTGATTGATACTAATCTGCTGAGTATCTTCGTCCATATAGATTGGCATCCACCAGTGATTTAACAAGTGCTGAAGTGCCTCCTGGACAAGGGTACAACCTCGATCATTTTCGCAACTCGCTTTACAATTTTGATAGTCATGTGATATTAAGAATCCAAGTCGGACCTGCTCAGCATGTAACTCTACCAGGTTGGTATCCATTACGCGGATGTCGAAGATCTGAACCATGTTGATTTGATAGGAGTTCCTATCATGGTAGTCTTGGATCCATCCAAGATCCATCTGACGCTGGAGGGCCTCTTGTATGAAAGAGCATCCCTGTTTATTTACCGAGCAAATCAGACAGGAACTGTAATCGTGCCGCGGCAGATTATGATACTGGCTTTGCCTTGAGTGCATCGCCACCAAGTTGACATTCATCGCACGGATGTCGTGGTTTTGAATGACTTTGGAATTCGTGTAAACCATGTTAACTCCACGAACTCGGTGCTCTTGGATCCATCCAAGATCCATTTGTTCCTGTAGAGCTGCTTGCACTACAGAACACCCCTGGTTGTCTTTAGAGCAGATATCACACTGGTGATAATTATGAGGTGGCACATGGCCATATCCACTCTGTCTACAATGCATCTTGACCAGATTGGTCCCCAATAAGAGTACATCGTGAATTTGATAGACATTGGTAGTCTCTTTCTCAATCAGATTAACTGCAGCTTTCTCGTGTTGAGGCAGCGGGTTCGTAAGAACATTAGGATTCGTATCTTTGAAAGATAAGAGCCCGCTCCTAACAAGCTTTTGCACGTCAGATTTGAAATTGAGACAAGTCTCAATGTTATGCCCTGAACCTCCTTGATGATAAGGGCACGTTTGATCCGCTTTAAACCAAAAAGGCGGATTTTCCGGAACTGAAAGGGGAGACTTAGTCTGAATGTGCCCCTTAGCCAGCAGTAACGGAAACAACTCTGCGTACGTTACGGGTATAGGATCAAATCCTGGTGGCCGTGTTGTACGGTTGTTGTTATATGGAGGACGAGCCTGCTGAAGAGGCTGTTGTGTCCTTTGTTGGTCAGGTTGGCTCTGCGCGACCTGAGGTTGATCCATAGGAACAGGCGCGGGGCCGATAGCAGAAGTAACAGCTGCTACTGGCTGATAACGTCGCCTTTGCTTTTCGAGAGAGATATTCCCAATATCTTGCTCTTTTTCCTTAGGGAGAGCACTACCGTATTTTTTAGTACCGCTCGTTGATCCCGTGTCTTTTACCAAACGTCCTTCTCGGACTGCTTCCTCAAGACGTACACCCATGCCGGCCATTTCGGTGAAATCACTGGGTGCACTGGCAATCATTCGGTCATAGTAAAATGAGCTTAAGGTCTTTAAGAAGATTTTTGTCATCTCTTTTTCCTCAAGAGGTGGACAAATTTGAGCGGCAATTTCACGCCACCTTTGAGCATACTCCTTAAAGGTTTCCTTTTCCTTTTGCGACATTGATCAGAGTTGATCTCTGTCGGGTGCCATGTCCAAATTGTACTTGTATTGTTGGACGAAGGCAGTACCAAGATCTCTGAATGTACTGATCGTAGTACGGTTTAAACCCATGTACCATTTGAGTGCGGCACCGGTTAAACTATCCTGGAAGTAGTGAATCAGCAGGTCCTGATTCTCCGTCTGAGCTGACATCCGCCGAGCGTACATCACCAGATGGCTCTGAGGGCAAGAGTTACCCTTGTATTTTTCAAAGTCGGGCACTTGGAACTTGTGCGGGACTTTCACATTTGGGACCAAGCAGAGGTCTGCGGCGTCCTTTCCAAATAGATCCTGACCGCGAATGGCTTGCAGCTCTTTCTGCATTTCCAAGAACTGCCCCTGGAATTCATCCATTCTGTCAAACATAGTTTCCTTCTTACCAGAAGGTGTCTGTGGAATCTGTCCTTCCGGGACAGTGTGCACCACAGGGGGTGGTACCGTGACTACGGCAGTGAGTCTTGGCGCCTCCCGAAGTTTGTAACCTTCAGGAGTCTTCAGTATGCCCCTGGCATCTTCGCTTTCCCGAAGTTTGTAACCTTCAGGCCCAGCGGCTTCTGTTGCGATTCCCTGATCTTCAATGATCGGCGGAACATATCCTTCCGGGATATAGTTAACAGGCATGCCCCAAGGACGATCTTTCGGCATCTGATACCTAGGATCATACTTTTCTATGATGGGTGTTGAGGTGATCTCTGAGATCACAGTTCTTTGTAGCTGAGCTTCTGCCATGGCTTGCATGTCGTTACGAAGCTTTCTCATATCCTCTCTCAGAGCGTCGATCTCTTCTTTCAACTCTCTGTTTTCTTCCTCAAGATCATCCATCTTTTTCTGACGATTGGCCCGACTATTATACGAAAGAGACAGTTTGACTTTAGAATCGAGACACAAACGTGAGATTCGTAGGGAAGAAGAATACGCGATGTGAGAATGATGAATGCAATGATTATATTAATTGTTGTTTTTTGGTTTAATCAAAATAAACTTCGACAATTAGATTGCAAATATCAAACAGTGGGGAAACCCCTTTTTATTGAAATTCAAAGGATTACAGAAATGGAAATACAGTAGATTACAAAGTGCAGAAATAGAAACCTAAACTAATGCGTCCCGAATCCTCTCTGAGGAGAAACCGGGTGCTGATTCTGGTATCTTCCTTTTCTTTGACCGGGGCGCTTGGGCCGTTGTCGGGTTGTCATTCCTTTGCCAAGTGAAAGGAGTGAGCAAATTCCTTTGGTCATCTTGATTCTCTACAGCATGCTGCTCCAAAATTTCAATTAGAGCATCTTTCTCTTTTAGTAGTTGCTGTATTTGGATACACTCTACGTCGAGGGTGCGGTACGTGTTCTTCCAAGACCTTCTTTCCTTTTGAACCTTGTTGAGAGTAACCCGAAGCTTTTCAGTTTCCGTCATGAAGTACATGACAGATTCCCTCGGCGGAAGAATTCTGTAACGAGGATAAGGCATCTTTAGCTTGAGAGCTCTAGTTTGTACCCAGTGGAGATAAGGCTCCACCGAGACACAGTCTGGTTTTCCCAGAGACTCTCGTCCTTTCTTATGAACCTGTTTCCAAGCTTGCACTATTTCCGTCTTTAGTGATCTGTCATTTTCTCCTTCTTTGAAGAAAAGACCTTCCAGATGAACACCCAGTGGGATGTGTCTCATCGGGTATCCAAATTGACGAAGAACCAATATCGGATGATAGTTGATTCCTCCTTTAGTTCCTATGAGGGGTACGCTGGGGAAGTTTCCACAACGGTCAATGATTCTGATTCCCTCATAAATCCTATTACACCAATCTATATCGGAATTGGTGAGAGACATGATCTTCTGCGACCAACGTAAGACACTCTTGCAATCCCAAAAAGCAGCAGACTTGGGCAAGTGAGAGATAAACCATTTGTAGAGCAAAGGTACACAGCATGTGATCTCCCCTCCGCTGTACAAATTTCCCAAGTGTACAGAATGATACGCATCTGCGAGCAAAGTCGGCACAGGGTTTCCAATGAGAAAAACCTTAATAGCATTGATATCGACGAAGTTATTGATGTTGGGAAACAAAAATAACCCGTAGGTGAGCAAGACAAATATGCTTTCAAAAGCAGTCACGTTCCCTATACTAGCGAAGTACAGAGCTTTCTTTGTCAAGAACTGGGCTGGCAAACCTTGGATGCCACCCTTAGTGGTTAGGTGAGTCTTGACCTCAGACTCGTCCAAATGAATTGCTATTGCAATAGTCTGATTCTTTGGAATTTCTTCCAGTCCAGAAAATGGAGCTCGATCAGTGATATGTAAATCAGTCAGATGAGAATACTCCTCCAGCGTTGGTGATAGCTGGTAATCCGGGAATGTGAAACAGTGATAAACCGGATCGTAGAACTGAATGAGCGCATCCATGATCCCCTTAATCACATGGACTCTTAACAGTGGTAACAAACCACCGTGCTTGACTCTGAAAGCCTCTGGGTTAACGATCATCCTTGCTAACCTTCTCAAATCTCCTAACTTTGGAACCTTGAAGGTATACTGGCGAGTTCTCCTTCTACCGAAATCCATTAATGCAATCTTTTTCTCTGATATTTGCAATCACAGTCTTAGTTTAATTTGAAAAACAGAGAGACTAGGAGAGAAAGTTTTTTGAATGTTTTAATGTTTTATTAAATGAATGCATGAATGCAGCACACAAAAACATAGAAAAAACATGGGGTTAAAGGGTCGTTGTCATGAAGTCAAGGCTCTACCCATCCCCAAAGGTTTATACTAGGGTGATTTTTGTACCTGTACTCATTATCATCAGCTCCTCCCAGGAAGGCAGACAACAAGCGGATCGCTAGCGAGTTGTGTGTAATCTTAGAGTAAGTGCCATTCACCGAGAATAGATCACCAGCCTCAAATGAGGGTAGTATCGCGTAACAACTATTTCCGATAGTTTCCGCACTACGAAAGGGTTGGCTTTTCTAGGTGTATACTCAATCTTTCCACATACGGCATCACCCGCATTCCCATTAGCAGAAAAATAAACACGTATAGCATTTAGGAAAAGCAGTATATATATTTGTCCTAAACATCCTAGACATTTAAAGCTATGAATCCTAAGTTCCTGACAGAAAATGGGTTCCCCGGTGGAAGCCCCAATCTGTTGTTCTCTGCCTAAGAGATGGACCAGCATAGGTCAATCTTTCTCTTCGGTAGAGTTCCCATTTTCCGTAGCAAACGGGGATGATGCCCTAAGGCAAAAAGATCTTGGCAATGACTCCCCAGCAGAGTCGCCATTTTACAAGGAAAACAGAAAGAAAGAAAGATCGGCCCCACGGTGGGCGCCACTTTTCTGTAGCGAGCGATTTTGGACGCGGTTCTTAAGCGCTGGTCGCTCTCTGCGGTTTGAGCTTTGACTACAGGTCGATTCATTTTTTATCCTATTGTGAGCTGAATAAGGAAGGGAAATAGATGTCTCCAATTAACCCTGCTTTGCATACTGAGTTTAAACAGCGGTCTGTTAGGTTACAGATGCTATCAATGTGGGGGGGCCTTTGTACTGGTTATTCGTATTTCGCCAATACAGGTTTCTTTCTTTCTAGGGCTTAATGTTTCTGGCGGGGAACAAGGGTTAGGATGTTGGGACTGATGCTTTTGAATTACTGCTTTTGATTGATGGAGATATGGGATTTGGGTTTTTTGTTGATTGCGCTCGCTAAGATCTTTTCTTTCGATCTTATGCCTACATATTCCCGTTTACCGAAACAGGGAAATCAGAGCGTTCGTAGTTCCTCCTATTCTATGGGAGGAAATTGGTTTTTGGTGTCTTGTTCAAAGCCAAAGACGTGAAGCGAAAGGTGGTTTGTATCTTGTTCAAAGCCCAAGATGTGAAGCTGAAAGGTCTATTTGTGTCTTGTTCAAAGCCTAAGACGTGAAGCTGAAATACCTCGACTTTAGAGAGAATTTGTCATCTCTAAAGAGGGGAGAAGGAGAATTACTTTAACTGGGATACGCGGATCCGAGCAATGCCATAATTTCCTAAGAAAGGGTTTTAACCTGAAGGAGAAGACTTTAACTCAGTGTAGAGCAATGCCATCTTTCCTTAGGAATTTCTCATGCTAAAAGAGGGACAGTGGCATGGATATAGATGATCCAGAGGCTTGCCGCTTACAGTGATTAGATGAAAGGAAAGGAGTTGTTGATGTTTGTGTACTGTGAACGAGGCACAGCTTTGATGCTAAAAGGTTGATTGGATCAACCAGTGGTTTTCTTATACAAAGCCTAAGAGGAGGTTAATTTGTGTCTCATACAAAGCCCGAGAGAGAGGCTAAAAGTTTTTGACCCGACGATAGAGTCTTTGTGTCTCGTACGAAGCCCGAGATAGAGGCTAAAAGTTTGACTCAACAAGAGAGTCTTTTTGTATCTCGTACGAAGCCCGAGATGGAGGCGAAAAGGTGATTGACTCAACGAGGGAGTCTCTTATGTGTCTCGTACAAAGCCCGAGATAGAGGCTAGGGTTACTGTGAGTGACAGGTCCAGTATACTGATTTTAAAAGAGAAAACCAGTTCTTATATGAGCAACACTGTACTCAGGGATTTGATTTGAGGATCAGGGATATTTCCTTTTCTTTGAGGAAACAGGAAATGCAAAGGGTATTGAGACTGTCCGAGTCTGCGGGTTTCCTTCCTATTTAACGAAGGGGTCACTTGAGAATGTCTTTTGAGACTCAAGGAAGTTAGACTGTCCAAGCCTAGAGTTTTTGTCCTTTGTACTATGCTTTGAGAAACAGTAGTAGACTCTATGAAAGGACTGTTCTATGGAGATAACTAAGTTCTGTTCCTATACCTCTAGGAGGTCGTCGGGACAATTTGTACGAAGCCCAAGAGGAGGCTCGAAACTTTTAAGAAGCCGACGGGTGCTTGTACTAAGCCCAAGAGAAGGCTATCATTCCCGGAGGAAGAGATCATTATACGAAGCCTAAGAGGAGGCTGTGAATACTTCTAAGAAGCCGTAGTGTCCTTGAATAATGCCCAAGAGGAGGCCGATCCTTTTAAGAAGCCCGTGGGTCTATCATCTCCTTTCCATTAGGAGAGATAACTCTTTTAAAGATAAAAACCACTGGT